>OU565294.1:4374338-9941838 GCA_913789915.3 Sphecodes monilicornis
GTTCCAAGCGGAGAACGTCTTTCGGTATCGATGGTTTCGTTCACATAGACAAAGAAAGCTCGCTTCTGAGCCAGAATGTATCAAAGAGAAGCTAAAAATCTTCTTCGATTGTCCAAGCCTTTGATATATAAGCGAAACGCACCGACCGACGATTCTGCGCTTCGTCGAAACACCTCCGCCACGAGGAACTCGTGGCCGTCGAGCACATGGATGAAGACAATGAAGAAAATCGTATGGATATTGGTATTCAAATGTTTCCAAGTACACCGCGATAGTTCGCGGTGCCCAATCCCTTCCCCAACCCTCGCGGTCGCGATTAGGCGATCAAGGCGGCGTTTAACACCTCCGGGACGGCTGATGGTTGTTAAAACAGTCGCAAAATTGATGAAAAGTTCGGGTGATTGAGAGTTTGGGGATAAGAGGGGCGGGGTTTCGAAAAATTTTGCGAGCTCTCAACGCCGTCCCGAAGCCGTCGATATCCCGAATTCGAATGCGCCTCCTATTTCCGCGCGTTCCCGTGTTCCCGCAACGCGTCGTCGTTCGCTCTCAAACCGTACCTTGTCTACGCACTCGCTCACGCATTCACCCACGCACCAATTCGCCGTGATCTCGACGCGTCGAGCTCGGCTCGCTCTCTCTTGAGATCACCTCGAGAAGGTGCGAATCAGGTTCCACGACGATCGACACTAGGGTCGGGGGTGGTTCTCAGCGCTGCTGGATCGACGCGATATACGTGCACACCGCGTCTCACGCACGACAATTGATAATTAGCCGCGCGTACCCGGAATTTTCACCTTGATACACCGGGTGCTCCACCTGACATCGATGTCTTCTACCCTCATTGTTAACGACATGAGAAAAATGGGAGCAAAATGCGACTTGATTCGAGGGGGTAAATATCGCGGTAAACTGTTAGGTCAGTGTAAAAGTTCGTGTCCGATTTCTTGTTGCTGTAAATTTAAGGCACGAAAAATTCGAACCTTTACAATGGGCATCCTTATGATACAATTGTTTCATAACGTACATATATATTAAATTTACCTTGGACATTTCGTGGCCACGCGAAGACTGCAACAGATTTTGTGAGATTAAAAGAGATATTGATAACCTCGAAGGGTGGTGATCTTCAAAAAATTGTCCGCTTTCCATAATAATTGCCTCCTCGAATGAAATTCCACTTTCACCCAATGTTTTTCCATGCTAGTTTGAAAATGAGATGGGTATCCAACAACATTGATGTTGGATGGGTCACCTAGTATAGATTTGGTACTCGGAGCGAGTAAATATCGAGGCGTGCGTACGCACACTGGCACGGGTCTCGGGTTCGTAAATACGCGTGCTCGCACACAGACATTCTCACCCACGCACACGACCTACGTGCATGCGTGCACGCGTGTGCTGTTAGGCTGCCGGCTGTTTATTCGAAGCGAAGGGTGCTTTTCAAGTGGTGCGTTCGGTTCAACAGTGATGGTGATGGAATACGTTCTACGAGATAGAGAGAGGGGGGACGTATATGAATATGTACATCGATTCCCTTAATCGATCAACTATCCTCGAATTCGGAGCAACTCTTTTATCAACGGGACCAGATGATCTGGAAGAATTAATCCACTGGAAGATGCGGAAAATTCCATTTCTTTGGAATCGCGAAGAAGAATGTACAAGCAGCTTTGTATAAGCTTTTTATCTGAACCTGTAGTGAAAATTTAAAAAATGTGTCTTGTAAATTTGTACATGGGTCTGTTAGGTGCATGGTGAAAATTTCATAGAATTTGATTAACATCGCTGTAAACTACATACGAGTTTCGCAATTCTCAATCGTTTGCAGCTGGTAGCAACGTTAAATAATTTTGATGACATTTTCAGCACATTTAGAATCGACTATTTTTTAAATTTTCTCTTACAGGATACTCGGATACAGAAGCTGTACAAAGATACCTTCTATGATATTCTCTTTCCGATTTCGAGTAAATGCAATTTTTGTTGCGGTTCGTCCAATAAATTAGTCCTACCAGCTTCTCGAAAAGTTCCAATTTGTCCGGGCCCATTTCGAGAAAGTTGTTCCGTCTTGTGGGGTGTTTGATCGATACAGGTGATGCGGTGCACATACAGCGAAAGGCGTGCGTCTGCCCGAGTGTGTGTGTAAGTGACACAGGTGCGTAGGTGCGTAAGTACTCGTCCTCCTCCACCTCCACCTCCTACTCCTACTCTTTGATCGTGCGCGACACGCGTGTGTGTGTGCGAGAGACTTTACCATGCGTGCGTTGGTGGGTGCGAATCGAAAACAACGGTGCCCGTATAATAAATAGAGAAAGAGAGAGAGAGAGATAGTGTTAATTAAGAACTGAACGAGACACAGAGAGAGAGAGAGAGAGAGAGAGAGAGAGAGAGAGAGAAAGAGAAAGAAAGAAAGAAAGAGACAGAGAAAGAGAGAGAGTGAGAGTGAGAGAGAGAAAGAGACAGAGAAAGAGAGAGAGAGTGAGAGAGAGAAATAAACAACGTTAGTAGAAAGAAAAAATGGACAGTGATACAGCGACGTAAATTATGTCTGTACCTTTTGTCACCGGTGACCCGTGCACACATTTATACCGAGACTGATGAGAACGATCACGTGTGCAAATATAAATATAATATATATAACATATGTAGAGAGAGATAGAGAGAAAGAGAGAGAGAAAGAAAGAGAGAGAGAGAGACAGTGAGATAGAAAGATAGACAGAGAATATAGAGATCGATAAGTATACGTTCAAGAAAGACGATCGAATTATATTGTTCAATAGTGGTAGTGTACTAGCGGCGACAATAACATTAACGAACGAGTATATACGTATATAGAGACACGACGGTGAACTTTTGTGCTTGACAATGTGCGAGCTTACACGGCAGGGTGCTTTCAGCAGTGCTTTTTATCGTTCCGCCTCGCTTTGCCGAGTCTGCTCTTAGAGGGTGGACGGCTGTGGATCGGTCGGTCCGTAAACGGGACAATGCGCGGGAGGAAAACTGTTGAGGTGGAAGGGGTAGTTCAGTATGGATGTGGAGGTGGTTGTCGTCGAATCGTAAGGGGTGACAGGGGCGAGGGTTGGTTGTGCGACTGGTCGCTCGGTGAAACGAAAGAGGATCCCTGGGCGTACCGGTGCAGTGGTGCCGAGTGCAAAAGGTTCGAGGGGAACGTCGTTAGAGACGCGTTCGTACGACTTTTTCCGCGACAATGACGCCTCCACAATGCTGCTCTCGCAACAAATGATTCCGATTCCGCGTCCGACCAAGGTCTTCGATTATTTTTCCCCCAAGACAAAAGAGCTGCCGTTTTTCGCCCGCGTTGTCTCCTCTTCTAGACTCTACTCGTTTTCTCCAACCACGCTCGCGTCCCACTAAAACGACGACCACAACGACGACGACGACGACGACGACGACATACAGCAGAGACACGCGCGCCCATGCTTGTCGTACGACGCGTCCACGGACCACCGAAAGAGAACAAGAGGGAGAGAAAGAGAGAGATATATATAGAGAGAGAGAGAGAAAAAGAGAGAGAGATAGATAGATAGATAGAGAGACGGAATAGCGAAACACACGCGGAACAGGAGAAAAAAAAAAAAGAAAAAAAAACGTCCATGTTCGCTATTTCCCGTTCGGTTCCGTATCGTTGCGAGAACTTTTTCTCTTGGGTAAGGTGATTCGCTCTGTTTCAACGTGTACGCCCCTTGTTAAACCGATTAGGATTGAGTGGCTGGTTTGGTGCACGGGGGGTTGCAGGGGTGGGGAGCGTTTTTTTTTTTTTTTTGAAAAAACTGTGACACCATGCAGGGGTAAATCGGTACCGAATACATCGGGGAACAGGATCCCAGGATCGGGAGTCGAAACGAAAAGCAAAATTTCTTCATGCATCGGCATGCCATTCATCGGATAACCCTGGATAATTTGTTATATATGTATACTTGTTATGTATAATATAGTTCGGGGAGCCGGTTAGGCAGACTCGACGTAGCTCGACGTTTCATTGTGATCTTTTCTTTTGGTTGCTTTCTTTTCTTTTCTTTTTTTTTTTTCAAGGAGTCAGGTGTGTCAACGGAACGTATCGGAGGCTGGGAATGAGACGTGGGTTTCTCGAGATGTGATGATGATTAATTAGTCGGGATCGAGTTCTTTTGGTGAGATCGAGGAATCGATTAAACAAACGAAGGCATGCTCTAAACATGTGCAAACAATAGGTAGAACTAAATCTTAACTAAAGACAGAAGAGCCTTATATATCAGAGATATGTAGAGATATATATATGTATAAATATATGTATACACACCAAGTACATGGTGACGCCGTACATGATGTATATCGTATATGTACATATATATATGTACACATATATATATATATGTTTATATGTTTATAGTGAAAAAAGTGCGTTTTATATATATTCTTTGTGTGTGATACATACGCTATAGTTTTTATATATATACGTAAGCGTTTTATTGGCAAGCTGCCGTCCTCGTTTCGAAGTCATTATTTCCGACCGATAAACGTTGTTTTGCTTTTGTGTCTTTTTTTTTTTTCTTTAACGGGATCAAAGTTGCGATCTCTTAATTCGTTACACAGTGTTCTCGTTTGATTTTCCAAAGAAAATCGGCAACGCGCGGCGGTAATAATGACGCGAAATGCAGGTCGGGACGGTCAGCTTGGTTTTTTTTTTCTATCTTCATTACACGTGGCAAGAGTGAGTCAACGAACTAAAAGAGAGAGAGAAACGAAACATCTTTACAGACGTAACCACGGTAACCACCAGAAAGAACATTGAGTGTGAATGAGTACATATCATTAGACAGTCGATATAATACGTTAGTGCGAATAAATCTTAAAAACTAGTTGTTCAAAACCTGGATCATCCTCCTGCAAATGCTTTAAGGAAAGACAAAAACACGTGAGTGAGTATAATTAGAGTATTAGTTAAAGCGTGTTAAAATGGGTATCCAAGTTCGATTATATAGATGGGGGATGAGTATTTTTTTATAAATCCGGAGGGGCGTCAAAAAACCAACGGCAACGGACTTTGGGGAGAGTGTTGCGATTAGGCCCTGTAAAAATTAGTTAGAAAACGATCTCTTTTCGGATCTATCTTTTTTTTTTTCGTTCCGGTTCTTTTTCTATTGTTATGCTCGAGAGGGGGCAAATGTTATGATTAAATCAGCTGAGTTCAAAAATTGGTTATCAGCTTCTGTAAAAATCCGTGGCTGCGTGCACCTGGAAAAAATTCTTCTGGGGGGGGGGCGGGGGGACGGGGTCGGGGGGACACACTAATTTTTGGGGGCCGGGGGGGAATAGTAGTCCGGGTCGTCATCTGGGTGCATAGAGAAATGCGTGGAGATTCGTTGTAGCAAAAATTCCAAAAATATAAAATCTCGCCAGCCAAAAAATGTACGGCCAACACATGATTCCGCGCGTCTCGTACGCGAAAGGGTGTCCGCGTGTCCCGTATCAAAAATCATCGGGATTCGTCGTCGGGGTTGCCAGAGAAGCTGATAAAGGAGAGCTTGATGGTGGACCAAAGAGAGCGTTTGAAGGAGAGACACGGAAAAATAGTTGCGCGCGTTCAAAAGTTGCGTTCGCGCGGCAAAAATCAATATCCACCGCGGTGTGGCGATCCAAAAAAAGTCACGCGAATCAGATTATCTCTCGGCTACGTTTTCTCAATCGTTATTTATGTTTTTTTTTTCTTTTTCGACCCCGGTTGTCGCGCAACGGAGGGTGTGAGACTCGATAGTTCGTTTCTCGAAAGCGTTCAACTGAAAAAAAAAAGTTACAGTGGCCTGAGAAGGAGAACGCTATTTTACAATATATTTTCTGTACAATACGATACAAATACATAATTACGAATGAAAACGAAAGAAATCGATTAATGCAGAGTACAGCGATAATAATGCAATGTAAACGGAAACACAGGAGAGATAGAGAGATAGATAGATAGATAGATAGAGAGATAGAGTGAGAGAGAAAAATATAATTATTATTCGATGAAATACAGAGAAACGAAAAATCAGTGGAGAACAAAACAGGAAAACGAAAAACTCGTAAAAGAGTTGTTTTGGGATCAGAGAGTATTGAGTGTCAGTTGAGGGATGAGATAAGGGTATTATCGTAGAGAGATAGAGAGATAGAGAGAGACGTTAGCGGAATCTGAAATCGAAAAGACATTTAATACACGGTGGGTGTACGTAGGAATTTCGTAGCAGACGGCCGATCGAGATAGTTAGGTTGGCGGCCGGGCCGCGAGAATGAACAATCTAATGGGCGCGGTGATCGCAACCCGCGCTGGAAAATCGCGCGATCATCTTCGGACTGATTTTTGGCGGGCTTTTATATTTTTGGCTCTTGCGCGACGAACTTTCGCGATTAACGTCGCCTTCGCAAGAGTTGTCTCTGTATACGAAGAGTGGCGCTCAAGCTCGATGCTTCCCCTCTACGTTGACTCTACTTTAATAAGAATATCTCAAAATTGTCACAGGATCGAGATAAATTGTATTCAATGATCTAGGTATATTTGCTCGAGGGATCGAGAGCCACTCTTCAACAGCCGGACGTAAACGTAGAAGGATCGTGAAATGAACGTCAGTGATACATACCGTCCTCGTAAGTTCTGACCGAGATAGGATAACTCGGGGGTCCATCACCTACGCTGGTCCCGGCCAATACCCAAATCCGGTACTCGGTCCATTTTTTCAGTTCGTCCAACTCGAATCGCGTGTTATTCAGTTTGATAACCCTCGCCTCCGAGTCGGAGCGTCCGCTCTCGACGACTTGCAGCTTGTAGTACGCGATCCTCCCGTTCGATCGATCGGCAGGCGGGGGTTCCCATGTTACCAATATGGAGGTCGGGCTGTTCGCTTCTCCGCTTACATTGCGAGGCGGAGCCCCGGGGACTGTATAACACTCAGTTATAGGGGGCGGGAGAAACAGAAACGAAAACGAGGGTGGGGGAAAATCGAACGTCGGTCGCCGAGCGATCGGTGCACGTGCCTGAGGCCCCTGGGCCCCGCGAATTTCATCGTGAAAACTCGCCACAATATTTATCAATCTCACAGATCTTTGCTCGTTGATCTTCTTCTGACGAGTAGACTGCGGATTTTATGTATTTATAACATGTACACATTGTTCAAATACAAGAAAAAATAAATATGGTAACAAACATTGATGACATCTCTATTGTATAATCATTAGACAGCGGATTTTTAAGCAAAATAAACATTTTCTACCTGAATTGCAACAAACTGGAGTGAATAAGAAATTGATTTTTTTCCTTAATATGTTTAATAGGTTGAAAAGAATGTAACAGCATTTTTAACACGTTTGCTGCCATTTCAGGCATATATGGCTGACGTAATTTATACAGCTTCTAAAATAAATTTTTACGTTAGTATATTCATTGCACCAAATTTTATTAATATCCAGAAAATGCAAGAAGGTTGACGGACCACACAGTGTAATACATTTAACATTTTCAATTTTTATTTCATTAAATAATTGACTTCGATTATATGGAATTTTTAAAGTTGCTGGATTGGCATTCGACGTGTTAAATTCTTCTAATGTTTTTACTGTTTTAAATTACACCTATCCATTTTTGTCATAAATGCATAAAAATCTGCAGTCTAGTAATGGTTGAAAGATTTGAATTCAAAATGAAGTTACGGTACTGATTCATCGCGAGAGCCACGAATTTGTGCATGTAATAAAATCGAATATAAATCGGTGTGTACGTTATTGTCGATTGAGCACGATTTCGGTGGATTCTCTACGGTGAAGGCGAGCCTCGAAGTTGGTAAAACAATTATGACTTTCAACAGGATCGACGAGTTTCGATTCGAAAGGCCCGGGCGAGCTTCATGGCTGGGCCACGTTCGAGCGGCGACTGACGCGTGGGGATCGAACAGAAAATGTTACGTGGTGGCGATTGGTCAAGGTTCAGAGAGAAGGTATAAAGATCAATCAAGGAAGAACCGTTTAACGAGTCGATCCTTGAACAGTCGAAAAATCACGTGATTAGAGAAATAAAACATACATATCCGTCCAACAGAGAGAGAAAGAGAGAGAGAGAGACGACAGCGATTGACTCGCGCGCTTCCGGCGCGAGCCAACCGGCCATTGCCGTCGCTTCGTATAATATATACATATTATATGGAAACGGAACAACGTAATTGTTTCAAAAAAAATAAAAAAAAGAATAAATAATCGAAGAACGGACGTGTAAACCATACGTTATCGAGAATGAAAAGAGGTGCCCAAAATGCACACATATATCGATGCAGTGCTTAGTGCAATTTATATGTATGATATGTACGTATATATATATAGATATATATATAAAGTGGCATCCAAAACGGCTTTCTTATTTGCAACGCATGCAATCATTCTCACTCTCCCACACTTCACGGTTTTTTCTGTCAACGATACTCTCTATCTTCCGTCTTTCACTTCTGGAGTTATCCCCCAATCGCGCAATTTATACCCACAATCCCTGCGGTTTCAATCAGACGGTTCGGATGAACCTCGATCGAGAAAAGACTCTGAACAATCTGGTTCTTCTGAATATGTGTTCGCGGCGGTATCATAGCTTACGCTACTTTTGCGGGAGCGTCTAGCGCTACAGCACCTCCTACCTGCTGTGCCAGGTGGATTCGCGAATTCTGGCCGACGCGACATCGAGTTTCTCTCGATCCTTCGTGGATCGCGAAACGATCCAACGCGGGTCGCCACGTCGCGTCGGCCGACCGCGAACCGACCTCTGTTCGGCACTCCTCGCTGCGTGAATTCACTCCCGTCTCGTTTCATTTTTTCTGCTGGGTCTTTGCTGTTTTCTGCTTACCGTACGGTTTCGTGCGAACCGGATACGGAACCGTCGTCGCTCCTTCGCCGGTTTGACTCCTCGCAGCTAGCCACACGTAGTACAGCGTGTTCGGATACAGACCCGTCAGCGTGTAGTTCTCCATCACCCCTATTCGTCGATGATGCTTCTCCTGAACCCAACGAACGCATCGGTTATCACAACGAAAAACTGGGATATTTGACGGCACCGGATTCGCTGCTTGCGTCAACAGTGGTAGTGACAGGGAGCGGTGGGACATTGGCTGAGTTTGATAGCGCAGTCTAGTTTTCGGGCAACGTGCTTGGCAACAGGTCAAAAAAGGGACAGTACGCGGTACAGTAATTACGCGATCTAAGTCCAACGGAACGTCTCGATCTATGTCCCTTGGCTTACTCCTTCCACTGCGGAGCTCGAGTTGCCTCGGTCACCGAGCAGTGTAAACATGTCGCGTAATGTGATTCTGGGTCGGGTATATCGGTGTGAATCATGCTAATCCAATTACAAAAGTTCTTTATTTTTTATTATTTTTTTTATGGAACTTTAACCAACATATTGGTGGCATTTTTCTAATGAAAATTATACTAAATATGATATAATTCCGATAATATTTATTGCTTCCTGTTTCTTGCAATCGATGGAGACAATTTTTATTTTTCAGAAACAAATCGCAATCTAGCGATCTCTATTTCCGGTTGAAGGTATTAGATCAGATAGTTTTGATATCGAGTTGTGCACAAAATAATTTATATAGTTTGCCCAAGGCATCGTTTAAAAGTTGTTTAATGCGTTCGTTTGTAGTCTGAATTCGGTTATTTTTATTGATAAATCAGAGCTTGGATGTTCCAATTCCAAATAAACGGTGACTGATGAATGTGGTACAAAATAAATTGAAAAACCGTCCCCTCTTTCCTTTATCGATGATCGTTAATGAGGACTATGAACGTTATGAAATGGAAACATTTAAAAAGTAAATTGCAGCTTCGTTTTTCAATTACTAAAACTCTCTTCCACCTGTTGCCGAACACCCTGCCACAAGTCATTGTCTGACTGAGCAGGCTGAAGGGGTGTAAAAATGATCGTGTTAGAGAGACGGAGCAGAGAAGGGAGTGGAAATAGGGGTGGAAGATTAAAAATAAGTCGAGGGGGTAGAGTAACAATGAAATCGACAGTAATGTAGAGTACTATGACGATTGACATAGTAACATGGGGGACTGTAACGATTAATAGACTAATACAGGGGGACTGCAACGCTTAACGTTTCATAAGAGTGGGGGAAATGGGGATGAAGAAGCAACGGGATTAATGAGAAAGGGGAAAGAAAGCGAAACGGGGAAGGAAGGAAAATGTGAGAAAAGGAGAAACGGTGGAGAACCGAGTGAAATATAAGAAAATGGGGGAAAAGGAGAGAGGGGGTAGAAAACTGAGCGGAAGATACAAAAATTGGGGGAAAAGGAGAGAGGGTGTAGAAAACTGAATGGACGATACAAAAGTTGGGGGAGAAGAAGAGAGGGTAGAAAACTGAGTGGAAAATACAAAAATTGGGGGAGAAGAAGAGAGGGTAGAAAACTGAGTGGAAAATACAAACATTGGGGGAGAAGAAGAGAGGGTGGAAAACTGAGTGGAAAATACAAAAATTGGGGGAAAAGGTGAGAGGGTGGAAAACTGAGTGGAAGATACAAAAATTGGGGGAGAAGAAGAGAGGGTAGAAAACTGAGTGGAAAATACAAACATTGGGGGAGAAGAAGAGAGGGTGGAAAACTGAGTGGAAAATACAAAAATTGGGGGAAAAGGAGAGAGAGTGGAAAACTGAGTGGAAAATACAAACATTGGGGGAGAAGAAGAGAGGGTAGAAGACTGAGTGGAAAATACAAAACTTGTGGGAAAAGAGAACCGGTGAAAGATAACAAAATGGGGGAGCAGAAGAAGGGGTAGAAAACCGAGTGGAAGAAACACGAGGGGTGATCAGATGATTTTCGACAGGGACTCACCTTCGCGTAGGTATCGTTCCAGTACAGTTCATAGTTGAGGATATTCTCCGCACAATGAACCGGTTTACTCCATTTGAGCGTGATCTTGTCCTCCCCGATATCTACCGCCGTCAACATTTCCGGTTGACTGGGCACCCCTTGCTGCGTTTTAATTTGCACGGGCGAGCTGAGCGGGCCAGGTCCGACGCTGGTTAACGCCTGTACGCGGAACGTGTAGATTATGTGCGGCTTTAAATCGGCAACGGTGGTCAGCTGATTACTGTCGACCATCTGGTACGACCAAGACGCCATTTGTTGATCCGAGTCCGTCGTGTAGTATACCTTGTAGCCCTGTAGCAATGATACCGCGATGGTTGATTTAAAAATGGTACGTAAGAATTTTTATACTTATGTGGAGCAATTTATTATAATTCAAAACTTGTTGATGTCACGGAAAAAGCTACATATAGGAATATTATTGAATTACGAGTAGACTGCGGATTTTTCGCATTTATGACAAAAATGAATTGGTCAATCATAAAACTTTAAAAACGTTAGAAAAATTAAATGTTGTAGTTGCAATTTTTCCGACTTGTTAAGATAATTAAAAGAAGAAATTTATTTTTATTTAACTCTTATTGTTTCTTACGCCTTGGTCAATTTTTACTTTGCTACGAGAGATCGTAGCAAATTGAAGTGAAAGACGCTTTGGATCCGCAGAGCGGCGAATCGTTTTGTAAAATGATCAATAGATATTTATTAAGTGTTTACGCGCTAAAAGAACTGACCGTGACTTGACCGTTGGGTGTCTCTGGCTCGTCCCATTGTATAAGCATCGTGGTGGAGCTTAATGGTCGGACCTGGACCTTCCGTGGCGCAGTACCGGGTGCTAGAACGAAGAAATACCGTTGGATATTTGCGGGAACGCGCTCGGACAGGGCAAGCCACTCTAGTTAGTCACGGGACAGAACAGTAAACCCCCAGGAAAGAACACCATAAGAACCAAAAACACGCGTCCCAGGTACGGAGAAGGAGAACGGAAAACTAAATCGCATTTGTCTCTACGATGTCCGGTGGTGTCTCGCGGCTACGGTGTAATTTAGTGAAAGTGGAAGACCAAAGTACTGGTGTGTATATCGCATTGCAGTCGATTAGCTACGAACACATATGTGTGTGTGTGTGTAGTGTGTAGTGTGTCGTGACTCGTGTCGTGAACCGTGCCGCAGGATACTTCCTTCCAAAGGAACCTTTAACAATCTTCAAATTGCTTCGCACTTTTACTTTACCGATCTTTTCGTGCTTTCTTTCGATATAAAATCTTGAAAACGCGCTAACAAAACATTACGATTGCTTACGAAAATTCAGGACACTGTTGTAAAAAAAACCTGACGCAACTTATTTTTGAAAAATGTGTAATTCTTGCACCAAACAATCAGGAATATACAATTTTACACAGAATATTCTATCAGTGCATGTTAGACAAGGTAGGTTTTTGCATTGAAGAAATCAAGGTGACCTTTAAATCACCGAAACGCCCTAACACACGTAAAAAATGTTTACATCATAATATTTCCCCCTCTACACCGTGCAGTTTTTCTACACATCATTTTTTCGTGTTATTACAAGTAATAAAAATATTCAAAATGTGCAAGTTGCGTAAAGCATCGTTATAATAAATATTTAAAAATTCAGTAACCAGAATTTTACTGGAAAGAAACGTTTTACACTTTGTAGATGTTACTTCAGGGTCTAGACTCATTTTATCTTTGTTCGCGTAATTATTTCAAGCAAAGTTTATCTAGCTCTATCGAGATCATTAGTATTTCAATTTCGAGTAGTTCGTACGCGTTTTCATACGTTTTTTATTCCGACGCTTTCCATTCGGACCAGAGAGGATCCGGTATCCCGTTGCGAGAGTTAATGAGACTGGTTTGGAGTTACAATACTCGTTTCATTTCTTTGCACAGATACCCGTACATTGTCTAGCAATTGTATCCTGAAACCCGAGAGATCCCATCGTTTCCAGGAAGATGATCAAAGTTGTATAAACCGTTTTGCTATTGTCTAAGTGTTTTAACCCTTAGCGGACGGGAATTATTTTTAACCTTCATCTCGATGTTTCAAATATATTTTCCCCTTTTAAACAAAATTATGCATTGAGAAGTTAAGTATATAAATAAAACGAAGGGGAAAGTGTTGTGTTCGGTAATTTGTTTGATATTTTTAAGAGTACATAATCATTTCTTTAAAAATTATTAGCTGTCGCTGAACAGTAAAAATGCTTGGTCAGCTATTTGCCGACACTTGTCCGTAAAGGATTAAATGATCCTCGGAGGATGATCCCACGGCACGCGTGATTATATTTGTGCGTGTGCTCGTGCTCCTACCAAGTGATATCAAAATGAAATACCATATATTCTACGTCGAGGAATGAAAAAATAACAAAAGAACAGGTGAGGCAAACGGGTAAATCTAAGAGTACATAACACGGAGATAGACTAGTAACGAAAGATGAGTATACATTGCTACAACACTCTTAGTATGTGGTTGAACTTACTGGCACCTCCATTTGTCGATTCCGCTATCGGAAAAAAAGGATGAACGATTATTTTTCAATGGATATAACATCAGTGGATCAAAAACGGTATATTATGCGCGGTGAAAATACGAATATCGGTGTGTGTGTGTGGCCTGCGGTCTCTGCGGCCGGCACCGTTCGTATTTCCACGAGGTGTGAAGAGAGTGCGCTACATTATGTATGTATAGGGTGTTCCGCAAACTATCTGTTATCAACGCAATATCTCCGCTATTTAATATGACACGCGAATTATCAAAAAGACAAATTATTTCGTTCCAGGGAACACGTATTACGATCGGAATAATTTGTTTTGTCACTTTTTTCGAGATATCAATTTTTCAGTAAAAATCGTGAGGTGGAATATATTTTACAGTTTCAATTTGTGATACAGCTTGACAGATTAATATGTTTAATCTGTTGAATAGAATGCAACAGCATTTTTAAATTGTTCCAATGTTCTTGCTGTTTTAACCCTTAGCACGCGAATGGCGACTCTGAGGCGCCACTACAAATTGCTACACCATTATTCAAAATATTGTTTACATGATTAAATTTGTTACGGATTTTTGTGCAAAATAAAAACTGTTTCCATCCATTAGAAGAACAGAGCCCGAATAGAGATTTCTTTGATATTCTTAACCCTTTGCGGAAGGGAATTATGTTTAGCGTAATTATCGATGGTTCGAATGTACAATTTTCCTTGAGAAATGAAATTGTGTACTGTCAGCTACGCATAAGAATTAAATGAAGGAGCAAGTTTGGTATAAAGTTGTTTCATGTTTTTTGAGAGTAATAATTTTTTAAAAAATGATTTTCAGACACGCGTCCGCAAACAGTTAAATTATTTAACCCTTAGCACTCGAATGGCGACTCTGAGGCGCCACCACAAATTGCTACACCATTATTCAGAATATTGCTTACATGATTAAATTTGTTTATATGTAATAAATTACTAAACATTTAAATATTGTATGAGTTACTATATCAGTTTCGTACGCATATAATGAAAAAAACTTAAGTACGATGCAAAAATTCTAGGTTAGAAGACATGTTTGGTTTTTTAGTTGAAATAGCTCCGAGTACAATGGGTTAAAATACACCTACTCATTTTTTCCGTAAATGTATAAAACCCACTACTCTGGTAATTGCATGGAAAAATATCATCGTTGACCTCGAAGTATCGAAAGAAAAATGACAAAAAAATTATTCCCACCGTAATATGTGTCGGCGAAGCAAATGATTTGTCGTTTTGAGGTCTCGCGTGGCGTAAAGAATAGGGGAGATGTTGCATTGTAACAGAGTTAGTGGAACACCTTGTATATATATACAACGTATACATACATATATATGTATATCGAGGAAAGGTGCAATTTCGCGTGCTGTCTCCCCGCGTATATTGGTTTTTCTCTTTTCCGAAAAAAAGAGACGGAGAGACGTTGGTTTCAGGGGTTGGGCCGAAGGGGTGGTATATCGGACACGGCCGAGGGTTTGGGACAGAGACGGAAAAATGCAGAGCCGAAAACGAGACGTCGAATCTCCGCGACGCGACCGCGCCGAATACACTCCGACAAAAAACACTAACACAGAGTGCAACACAGAGAAAGAGAGAGTGTGTGTGTGAGAGAGACAGAGAGAGAGAGAGAGAGAGATAGATAGAGAGAGAGAAAGAGAGGGGGTGGTGGTGGGTGGGATTTTTCGGTGGGCAGGTAGAAAAAAAATGTCTTTGTCACTTACATGAATCAAATCGTGCGTCCACGGCGGACAGCATGGAAAAAAGGTAGAGATTTCCCTCAAAAACACGTGTCAAAATTTGTTCTTCCTTTCGTGGTGCAAAAAACATTATCTACGTGCAAAAATCTTACGCGCTCGCCGCGTTATCATCAGCTATCTTCGTCTCCCGGATCGCGGACAAGGAGAGAGACAGAGACAAAAACAATCGTTCGTTGCGCTGCTTTTCCTCCTTTCATCTCGTTCCGAGAACGACTCTGTTTGGTTTTCTGCGCTGTTCTGGCGAGCCGATAATCATGGCCAGGGTCTAATTCCGCGTTGGAAAACCGAGCCGAAAATACAGTTCGCGCGTTGGAACTTTGTCCCGCGAGTCTTCGTTTTTCTCGTGGGGAAAACGAGTTCGAAGATCCACGAGACAAGATTCTCTGTTGGTTGCGGAGAAATTGTGATTTCCCGGCTCGGTTTTGTCGCGAGGAATCGCGCTTTACCATGAATATTGGTACACCGGAGTAATCTGTATTTTGCGACAGATGTGTGAACGATGGCAAACAGCCGACGGATTCGCTCGAAACACCCGGTGAATACCCTGTGCTCGAACGAATCCATCGACTGGGATGACGTGGCAAGATGTTTTCCGAGGCGCGAACGTCTCGTCGGTGCCGAATCCTCGAAAGATTTAGGAGGTTGCATGATTCTGTGCCACCGGGAATAAATGGTTCAGACTTTTGCTTTAATTCATGACGTAGCCGTTGGGCTTGAAAGTTTTTATAGTTTGTTCTTCGCAACCGACATCTAGGAGACGTTAGCGGATCTCGTGGCGAGGTGTTAACGCGTCGACGGTATAATGGGAGACGAAAGAAACGAACGTTCGTTGGGGGAAAAAAAAGTATACTGACTTGTCTCGCCAGTGGTGACGGTCACCGGGGCACTCGGGGGACCACGCCCAATGACGTTGACGGCTATCACGTAGAGCTCGTACTCCGTGTAAGGGCTCAGTGCTCGGACGTTGTAGTACATGGTCGTGATGCCCGATATCTCGGCGAACGCTTGGTTCACCTGCTTCGGCTTGTGCTGGATTACGTAGTACTGCAACTCGTCCGAACCTTTGTACGACCAGGTGAGCTTCACGGAGGTGGCCGTGATGTCCGAGACCTGCACGTTCTCTGGCGCGCTCGGCAGGGCTGAAATTTCACCACCATGGTAAAATCCCGTTCCCTTTTCTTTCGATTAACCCTTGCCCTCGGACGACGTCCTCGAGACGTAACCCTCTAGCTATTTAATCGCGCTCCTTCACATACAAATTCTCTCCCACTTACAATGTTAATTCGCTGTGCACGAAATGTCTGATTTTTGACAGTGACATGAGAAAATCTTGTTCAACGAATCAAGCACTATTGTAATCAATAGACTGCGGATTTTATTCATTTATGAATTCTTAAAACGACGAAAGAAATTGTTATTGTGCAAACAGATCCGCAGTCTATCGAGGGTAGGTTGTTGGTTTGCGAATGAAATTTTTGTCGTTGTTGAAGCGTCTGTTAAAAAATCATCAGCCTTGGGCCAGACTTTTAAAAATTATGGAATAAACGCCGGTAGATAATGCGGATCAAGTAGGTTCTACTATAGTGCATTCTAGGTGAGGAAATCGAAACGAAATCGCAGGGCAAAATCTGAGAAAATCTTAATCACCGAATCAAGCACCATTGTAATCAATAGACTGCGGATTTTATGCATTTATGGTTATTATTTTTTACTGTGTATGTAGAATTCTTAAAACGACGAAGGAAATTATTTTGCATACAGATCCGCAACCTATCGAGGGTGAGTTGTTGGTTTGCGATTGAAATTTTTGTCGCTGTTGAAGCATCTGTTAAAAAATCATCAGCCTTGGGCCAGACTTTTAAAAATTATGGAATAAACGCCGGTAGATAATGCGGATCAAGTAGGTTCTACTATAGTGCATTCTAGGCGAGGAAATCGAAACGAAATCGGAGGGCAAGGGTTTCGCAGTAGCGTATCGTGTTTTCCGGCGCGAACGAACGGGGCAAGGAACTGCGGGCAAAATGCATTGTCCACGATGCGTGTCTGCGCGACGGCCATAAGCCGATTGATTAGTCATCGAAACAGCACAGGTCACGTTTCCGTTCCGTTCCGTTCCGTTCCGTGGAACGCGACGACTGTGATTGATCGTTCCACGTTACGTAGCCCCGTGCGCCCGCTAATGCGATCTCTGCGGATTTACGCGGAGGGCTCTCTCCGATCCATCTCGATACGAACATTGAACTTTCACCATCGAGGTGGCTTCTATCACCCCGAGGTCACTGGCTGCGGTGCAGGTGTAGTTCGCCGACTCCTGAATGTCGGTTAGCATCAGCACGTTCTTGCCCATAGGTATATTGTCGTCCGGCGTTAGATCGGTCGCTGGGTCTTTTTTCCATTTGACGTAAGGCATCGGAGAACCGACTGCCACGCAGGTCAGATTCAACGACGCGCCCAACATCACTTCACTGACCGGAGGTGGAGGTTTCGAGAACGTTGGTGGCACTCGGCGAACTGCGCAGAACACATCCATTTTCGTTTATTGTGACGATCAACAGTAAAACTACACAGACAGTTCGAAACGTTTCTGATTTCTTCTCTCGCGATCGCTGAAATTACACAGGTTTTGCACACCAACAATAATCCTTCCGTAGATCATATTCATGTAGTTCATTTCCAAATCTAATTCACTCTTTCGTAAATAAAATTCACCTTTTTTTGTAAATCATATCCGTCTTGTGAAATAGCTTAAAATCAACTTGATTTAAAAAAGTGGGGAATTCGATATGCAACAAGGTTTTGTTTGGCGTGCAAAAAGGTGAACGTGATTTGTAAAATGGTGAATGTGGAGTACAACACCTGTATAGATCTCAATAAATGACTATGATTTTATAGAATTTTCGGGGTTGTTATCCGGAGAACAGCAAGATTAAGAAAATATCCTTACAACAGACCAAGCAATTCAGATGAGAATAAAGAAAATTTCATTTCAATTCGATAATAGGTTCCCGCAGGGAAAAGTATATCGAGGCGTTTTAACCCTTAGCACTCGAGTGGCGACTCTGAGGCGCCACGAAAATTTGCTGTATAATTATTCAAAATATTGTCTGCATTGTTAAATTTGTTTGCATTCAATAAATTAGTGAATTTTTAAGTATTGTACGAGATATCGTATCAGTTTCAAACCATAAAATGATAGAAATCATATAGAATGAAAATATTCTAGGTCGGAAGAAATGGATTTGAAGTTAAAAAAGCTCTTCGAGTGCAAAGGGTTAATAGAAATTTAAAATTCCAAGCTTCGGGTGTCCGTATTCGATAAAGTCGAAGCGAGTAAAGCGATGGCTTAAAATCCCTCTAATTTCGCAGGAACAGCTTCGATTGACAAGAAAACCCGTGGTTTCCAATACGCCTCTCCCGAACAGCGCGTTGAAACAAGAACGCTTCGATCGCGTAATGCGTATTCAAATTTGGAGGCAGGGAGCTACCGCAAGAAATGTCGTGTCCCCGGTGTAACGTTTGCGATGCGATTCCACGCTGCGTGAATCCTTTGTGCCCTCTGTCCGGTCTGTTTAATTACGTTGCATTAATTTTAATTACAACCAGGAAAACGACCGACTTTGCCGGGCCGTGTTGCCAACGTTGGACTCGCGAGAACGCTGTAATGAATTTGTTAAAGCGTCCGCGACGGGGACAAGAATCCGTAGAGCTTTGTTGTCGAACAAAACAATCTATTGTTTCTGATCTTTCTCGTCGTCTCGGTGTACAGGGTGTCGCACATAAATGGGAACAACTAAATATCTGTCGTATTTACAGTTCTATCAGAAAACTTCAGACGACAAGGTGACACTATTGCAGGGGGCAAATATAATGGTAAAGAAAAACATTTTTTATGTCGTGTTTTTTAATGAAATTTCAAGGTCACCGATGTTTTTTTAAAATGGAATAGTATATTTTTTTACGATAGCATGATAGACAATAAAAAGCTGAATTTAGTGAATACCACCTTTTTGACCTTGAAATGACCTTGAGCAAGAATAATGTTGGAGCGGATAAATTGTGGAAGCTTAAAATTTACGTGTTTCAGCAAAGATCACGCGTTGTTTACGTCGGGTTGACCTGTACAAACCACAATAAATGTTTGAAATATTTTTCATAGTAAACAGCGTATGTTTATGTTAGAGTATGTATCATTGAGATCGTTAACAGAAGGTTAATCGGTTAGAATAAGTACTTTGCTCCTTCTGCATTATTCGAATTCGAAACGTGAAAGTGATAACAATGCGTTATACTGTACAGGAACGAATCGATATGGTTTTCACTTATGGCGAAAGCCACCAATCTTTGAGGCAAGCAGTACATTTGTATCGTGAAAAATTTGTGAATCGTATTTGTCCTTCGTTACACGCATTTTCCGTTGTGGTAAAACAATTTAAAAATACCGGTAGTGTAAGTTCTAAAAATCGTAATAATTACTGCAGCATGTGCTTCAATTACGTCTCAGGAAATCCACAATGTCTACAGATCACTTAATGCAACATTGCAATATTGCATAAACGAGGATGGTCAACATTTCGAACATTTATTATGATATGTAAAGGTCAATCCGCCGTAAACAACGCGCAATCTTTGCTGAAACACGTAAGTTTTAAACTTCCACATTTTATCCGCTCTAACACGATTATTCTTGCTCAAGGTCATTTCAAGGTCAAAAAGCTGGTATCCACTAAATTCAGTTTTTTATTGTCTATCATGCTATCGTAAAAAAATATACCATTTCATTTAAAAAAAAATAGGTGACCTTGAAATTTCATTAAAAACACGACAGAAAAAATTTTTTTTGTTTACCATTATATTTGCCCCCTGCAATAGTGTCACTTTGTCCTCTGAAGTTTTCTGATAGGACTGTAAATACGACAGATATTTAGGTGTTCCCATTTATGTGGAACACCCTGTATATACCTTTCACGTAGAGCTGGGCCATCTTGGAAGACTCGGTGCCGACGGAATTGGTCGCCACGCACTCGTACTTCGCCTGGTCGCTCATGTCGGCATTGGTGATTTGCAGCGCTCCTGAAACAAAGGGAGGAACATATTCTTTAAAAAAATTCACACTTACGGTACCCGATGAATATCTCGGTCGTGCCATCGCATCGAGCCCCGTTCGTTAACAAGTTTTACGGTTAACTTTGAGCGGAACCCGCGTCAAAGGGAAAAGAACCTGTAGACGCAGCCGTCGCCGCCGGTGAATTATGCATTTTAATTCGATCGTTCCAGCGAATATATTTCTGGAAACCGCGCCACGGTTCTTTCCTCGAGTGCTCGATCGGTCGATGAAACTTTGAGAGCGCGGAAACCAGAGCACGAAGACGGCTCTGCGTCTCGAGTATCTCTGAAACTGGTCGGAATTATGACACCCTGAAAACTGCCGAAATTCAACGAACGATACGAGAGAAATTTTCATTTGACCACGGAAATTCGAGAATTTTATGTGAAAAGTGATTTTCAGATAGAGGAGACTCGATTTAGAATTATATGGAGAAATCTTTAGCAGTCTGTCTCTCCTTGCAAAGAACTTAATCTACAGGGTGTTCACGATATCACTAGCCAGCGTTTTTCTTGCAAATAATAAGTATTAGAAAAAAATGATACAGGAAAAAGTAAGACTGTTTTTGGTAAGTAACATAATGGCGTATGTAATTTTCTTGTGTTTGCATTATTTTCTTAGAAATGAAGGTGACCTTCAATTCTTTAAATGAAATGCTATGTATTTTTTATATCATATGAAAGCGTGTGTCAAGACAAAATTATTCGTATGCAACACAATGACCTTCAAGGTCATACAAGGTCAGAAATGACAGGAAAATTTTGAATATTTCGTACGTAATATTTCGTAAAGATATCATTAACAATACACAACGCCCAGAAATGTAAACGACTTGCAAAGGAAACTAAGGCGATCTTTTGCATTAATTACTATAGCCTCGTCAATAAAGTAAACTTGTAAACGCATTAGTACGAAATGTTCAAAATGTTTCTTCCATGTCTGACCTTGAATGATCTTGAAGGTCATTGTGTCGTACACGAATGAATTTGTCTTGACACACGCTTTCATATTGTATGAAAAAATACATAGCATTCCATTTACAAAAATTGGAGGTCACCGATATTTTCATGAAAATAGTGCAATTACAAAAAAATTACATACGCCGTTACGTTGCTTGCAAAAAACAGTATTACTTTTTCCTCTTTCATCTTTTCCTAATATTTATTATTTGCAAGAAAAACGCTGGCTAGTAATAGCGTGAACACCCTGTATATTATGTTTAAGTTGTAATTAACCTCAATTAATAGTATTACGTTTAAATTGTTCCTAGGATACTTAGATTACAGTATCCATTATTGTACATAATGCTTACTTTGATGCTACGTATACTTGTCGAGATATTAATGTACTGTAAATGATTATATTATTGTCATAATTAGACTGCGGATTTTTATGCGAACTAAAAATTGCTTGCATCGATTACATCGAACAGGAGCCAAATAGAAATCTCATTGTTCTCTTAATAATTTGATTAACACTAGATTTACGGGTCCCGTCAAAATGACGGATTCAAAAATTTTTAATTTACGATTATTAAGAGTGTAAGGAGGCATTCGTGAGGAATTATTAAATAGATTTATTTTTTTGTGTACATATTACAATAAAAATCGCTGAAGATCTAAGTAAATTCAATTTTAATATTTTTATAAAGCAATGTAAAATAATCAATTTTAGTGCTCCGTAAACCTAGTGTTAAGCTAGGTGTTATACATTGAAGCTCTCGTATTCTTTTAAACTATCTTCTGCTTTAAATTTTTACCATAAAATAAATGCATAAAATCCAAGTCATAAGTAATCTAGTCATAATAAATCTTCTATTAGATTTAAAAAAAAACGGCTTTGTTACATTCGTTGTCTAAAGTCGAACATTTCCTGTGCACTAACCAAATAGAAAGAACAACGCCGAAGACGGTCGATATTGATTTGTCAAATTGCAGGGCGAAAACCGGACAATGCGAGAACGGTGTTACGCCGGCGGTCCCCCGTTGTTCTTTCGTTTCGTTTTTCTATCGCTAATTGAGTTGGTAGCGGGTCGAGGAACGCGCGGCGGGTGAAGTGGCGTGGAAGCTTCCTATTCGAGAGAGCGAGAGACAGAGAGAGAGAGAGAGAGAGAGAGAGTGACAGAGAGGAAGGGGGTGGGTCGGGGCAGAGTGTGTGGGGCGGCGAATCCGTTTCAAAGCCCTGTTACAAACGCCGTCTATTCCACTTTCAGTTTGACCTGGCCGGTTCGTGCGCGATTTCCATGATGCATCAAGCCCCTTAGCACGATACCCCACGATGATGAACTGGCTGTTACGAGGCGTGTGATTATCTCCGTAGACGTCACTCCTTCGGTATAATTCAACCCCCGTCGGATCCCCGCCCCTGCATTCCCAACGACGACGGCCTCTCCGCGCCACGGTTTCTCGACTTCCGACTTCAGGTTTGCCGCCCCCTCGACTCGCAAAGTAAACACCGACGATCGACGCGGGGCTTGTTTTCCGTCGATCGCAGGCTAGACTTTTTGCCGAACGCTCTGCCACGATAGTTAATGCGGATAATTAATGGCCGACGTCATCGGGAGCTCTTCGATATCGCAGACTGGTTCGAATCAAAATCACTCAAACTTCGGCAATTTTTGTTTCACTGACGACTCCACAGAGTTGCCTGAAACTTTTCGAATAGTTTCGTTTCTGTTTTAATATGTGTACGGAATTTTTCGTACCCCCCCTCCCCGATTTATGACGATTGATTTAAATAGTACACGGTCGTAGGGATTTCTGCTTATATTCTGGAGCGAAATATCAAGCATACAGGAAACCCGGGCAAGTTGATAGATTTTTCAGTTTTTCATATCTTCAGTGTTTTAAATGTAATTTCTTTCGATCGAAATGAATTATATTGATGAATCTGATTTCGCCGCAAAGGTTCGATCTTTAATCGCAGAAGTTCTTACCGCATACAATTCACAGCCCAGTGAAACATTATTCATTCCGTTGATAAAAAATTCAAAATCTTCTGCGCTGTTTGCATAAACTGTAGCACTTTTATCTAATCCGAATGAAATTATAACCTGTTTAATTCACTGTAATTGAATAAACAACACGCGTGTTTGCCGAATCTTCGAACTCAAATTTCTCGGCAACGAAGCCTCCTATGGAAAAATGTTATTCTACATTTTCGCTTGAATTGACCCCTCCCCCCTTTTCGGTTGGACCACCAGTTACCGATCGCCCCGTATAATCCTCCCCTAAATTGATGAAACTGATATCGGCGCAAAGTTTCGATCTTATTGAAAGTCAGCAAATTTGCAATTATATTATTATCCCAACGTTTCGATCCGTGTGTGGATCATTCTCAAGAGATATTATGCGTTTGCTGTGCACTAGTTACAATAAAAGAAAAACAAAATATTTTTATGAACAAGAGTAACGATGGAACGTGGTTGAAACCATCGTGGCAGATACGTATCTTCAGTGTTTGTTTGAATTGATTACGTGAAAAATGTATGCGAAAATATAGCTCTTTGAACCTCACTTTTTACATATTACAAGTGAAATCTTTAGAATAGTATGTACGAAATAAACTATGGAATATTGACTTAATCAATAAAAAATGTATCAACTTGTCCCGCCACAGGGTAGAGACTGTTCGGAGAGTCTGATTCCGTTAACACTAAACCTACCAAACATGAAAAGTGAGTGGTACATATTGCTTTCTAAAATTAGCAAGATTGAATTTATTCTGGTTCTGTGCAATTTCAATTGAAATGTATACTTCAACAAAGAAAGCTCTTCAATAATTTTTCATGAAAGCGTTTTGATAATTTGATTAATTGTAAAATAAGAAACCGGTCATTCGACCGTGGTAGGTTTAGTGTTAAGCAAAGTGTGATTTTTGTTAGAAAAATATTTTATCTGTAAGATATTCATGATGCAGCAGCAACATTTCGCGCAAGGAAAAGGAAATCGATTTCTTCGATCGGTTGCTCGAGTGTTACTCTTAAATACTTCCCTACTAGTCCGGCGACCCTATGGATTTATAGGGTTTCGTTGTGAACGTGACTTCGATGACGAAAAAGAGGGAGAGAGAGAGGGAGAGAGAGAGAGAGGGGCAAACGGTGAATGTGGGTACGAGGGGCGGCAATGGGTCGAGGGCAGAAAACACTCCATCACGAGCGAGAAGCCGAGGTGGTTTGATATCACGTACGATCGGAATATATAATCGAGCCTCATCTACAATTTCCAGTAAGCTGACCAGGAAGGAACGCGTGGTCATATTGTTATCCCATCCAGTCACGTGCCCGTTGTTAGCGTGGCTATGAAAAACTCGGATTGCCGTGAACAGCCCGAGCACCGGAAACCGTTGCTCATCCTTTTCCTTGCGGGCTCTAACGGCCCGATACCGAAACCGGATCGACTCGCCTCGTCCTCCCGTACGATCCCGTTTGATTATTCAGCTCGCGTTCGCCGATCGGACGCGTTCTCGTTACAACGAGACCACGGTGTACAACGCTTAAAGCTTCGGGGGAGAACCGAAAACGTCGCGACAAAACGCGTCCGAAACTTCACGATGCAACGCGTGCGTTTAATGCGCCTTTCTCTCTCTCTCTCTCTCTCTCTCTCTCTCTCTCTCTCTCTCGACGTATCGGTAATGAAAGCAGAAAACGCGGAGTCCGCTACCTACACATCTACCCTGCCAACAAAGGCAATTAGATACCCGATGTGAAACGACGCCGGGGCTAGGTGATTAGAAGGTTCTTTATGAATTCAGAGCTACGACCGTCGCACGCGAGCCTCTTCGGCGTCGGAACAAACTCGGGCTTGCTAACGCGGTTGTGCAACTGTCTTACACTGGTAAAAGTCTACGATATAGATCTGGGAGATCTATCAAAGCTAGCTAGGTCGCTCAAGTCAAATATCCACGAATTAGAGGTCTTTGGACGACTATTACGATAACTGTATTTTTTAAATGATTATTAGGTTAGCTGTTGAATGCCTAGGGCTGTTCAAATCCTGTCAAACAGCTTCAAGCTGGTGTTATTAGGGTCTATGCATCCCTTGAATTCGTAGTTCTAAATTAATATTAATCTATCGATGTCTAGGAGTTCCAGGAATAAAATAATAACAGTGATAAAATAATTCGGAAGACCCAACTTGGTCAAACTGCCACAAACTGGCCGTTTTTAGACATCCGCATGTGTCATTCGCAATTGTATTTTGTAATTATTATTGGGCAATCGATGTCTAGAAGTTCCAGGAATACGCGCTAAAATAATTCCAAAGGCTCATCTTGGTCAAACTGCCACAAACTGGCCGTTTTTAGACATCCGAATGTGTCATTCGCAATTTTATTTTGTAATCATTATTGGGCAATCGATGTCTAGAAATTCCAGGAATACGCGCTAAAATAATTCCAAAGGCTCATCTTGGTCAAACTGCCACAAACTGGCCGTTTTTAGACATCCGAATGTGTCATTCGCAATTGTATTTTGTAATTATTATTGGGCAATCGATGTCTAGAAGTTCCAGGAATACACGCTAAAATAATTCCAAAGGCTCATCTTGGTCAAACTGCCACAAACCGGTCGTTTTTAGACACCCGAATATGTCATTCGCAATCGATGTTTGTTCAAATACTTTCATACAGTTTCAAACTGGGGATCTTGGGAGCTATCTTTACAATCGTGTTCTTCAATTAACTAAACTGTACACATTTTTACGACACCCTGAAACTGTAAATGTAAATCTTTTATAAAAGTGAATCTTTCTTGTCTGATTCAGGTTTTGGTGAGAAACAGTTCTTAAAAAAAAAAAAATCATGTAGTAACCGCGAACATCCTAAATTGAGATTACCGCAATAATTTTGCCAAGTAATTTGTTGAAATATCATATATTGTAATAGTATGAAGCTAAATCGTAAATTTTACAAACTGAACACGAACGACCGCCTCTTTAAGGATTAATATATCTAATATCCATTGTTACCACTAAATCCATCTTTTATTCGCCTCGCACTGGGTGCACAGTGTCGGGGAGTGTGCGTGTGTGTGCTCAGCGGCTTACTATTATTATTGAGCACCGTTTCGACACGCCAATCGGATTGGTAACGGTCCGCGCGACGGTTGGCAAATATCTGCGGTGAATTTCTGGCGTTTGGCTTCCTCGTCGTGAGAATAAACGGGGTGGGATTTTTTTTGCAGGGAGACAGCGGCAGGCCACGTTTCACCTGTCAGTGGGCGACGGGGAAACGTTTCTACACGAGTCCCTTTTCGCAGGGAGGACGCAGACGTCGCGGCATAAATATGTACAAAGATATCGAGCTTGGGAATGCTCGGTAACGTAGCGACAGAGAAAGAGAGAGAGAGAGAGAGAGAGAGAGAGAGAGAGAGAGAGAGAGAGAGAAAGAGAGAAAGGCAGAGAAAGAGAGAGGGAGAGGGAGAGCACGGGAAAGAAGCGGGCGAGTAGGGGAAAAGCCTCGAAACTATTTGTGCGCTTACCTCGTCGATATTGAAATATCTTTCCTTATATTTAATATTACGAGTGGTAAACGCGAAACGTACACGCACAGTGTGCAACGACTCGTACTTTATTCACTATCGCCTATTTCCCCTGTCGTTCGTTTCCCTCCGCGCCGGGAGATACGGTAAGAAGGGAATACAGATAGAAACCGATGTGGGCGATGACTTTGAAAGACGGAGCGCGCATCGTTCGCTCGATTCGATTGAGATAGAATGCAAACAGAAAATATGTTTACCCCGAGGCTGCTGCCGCTGCAGCCACCGCCGCCGTTTGCTGCCCCAGCTTTTTCCCTCTCTCTTTCCTTTTGCGCTCTTCGCAGCGCAGGATGCATCGTCGTAACGGCCGGGGCGGAAAAAAAAAAAGGAAGGAAAGGAGCGAAAGGGAAAATTTGTTTCGTTCTTCCCGTGAGCTGGTTCAATCGTTCTTATAATTAATACACGGGGGGCGAGCACGCGTTGAATTATCGACCAGGGGCACAAAAGTCAATTACAATTACGGGCGAGAGAGCGTTCCACTCAAGTGGAACGAAAAAGGCAAAGGGAGAAATGGTTCGTGTACTGTATTCAGTCAAAGTACAAACGGAAAATATGTTCACGTTGGATCCGCGGGCATTTCTGTCTACCACTCGGCCACCGCGATCCTTTCGTTTCGATGCACGAAAACGCGATTCCGTATGGAAATATTTTAGTCGTTTCGTTTGTTTCATTCGATAAGTGATTTCGCGAATGACGGACCATCGACCGGTTATTTCTCTCGTCTCATCGAAGTCCGATGTTTCGAATTTCCATGGACGATTCCTTAGATGAAAACCAACGGAAATTGTGAAATAATATTTTTCTATACGCGGCTTAGTCTACGAGAAAATCGAGCTCGAATATATTCCTCGAGCACGCGTGCATTAGCAGCTGCAAGTAGAAACGGCGAGCCATGCACAGACACGGTAGAAGATTCTCATTCGATACGACGTGTGTCCGAGGAAATTTCCAAGCCTTAGTTTCCACTGTTGCAATTGGATAGGAGTTGACTAATGTGTCTGCGCACGGCTCGTCGTTTCTGTTACTTCTTATAGATGCCGCTCAACGAATTTTTAAACTCGATTTTCTCGAAAGCCGAGCCCTCGACGAGGGAGCTTTATTCTGCTCTTTGTATTTATTTTGGCTGGGGCAATTAGCTTATGTTTTCTTTTAGCATTAAAAAGTGGTTTTTTCAAGTGAAACTTCTTTAGGCGCGTTAGGCGCAGAACCTCGATGCGGTAGGAGTAAAACCAATCTGGCGATGAAACGGTGAAACGCTGAAACGATGGAACGAAATTCTATTCTATTAGCATATACGATGATGCTAAGTGGAGATATTAACGTGAACTCTGCATCGGAACAATCAAAATTATTAATAGTAGTTTTTTAGAAGTAAACTAAGATTGGAAATGGTAAATAATGCTAATGAAGCGACAAAAAGATCAGGAACAACCCTCGACGCAGTATTTGCAAGACATTTAGACAAAATTGATTCAAGAATATTTATATCATATTTTAGCTATCAAAAGCCAATTGTTTCAATAATAGAATTAGAGAAAATTAAATGTCATAAAGTGTTCATAAAAATTCGAAAAAAATTAAAGAAAGAAGTTTCAGCCATGTGGTCTAAGCACACACTAATTTTTTAATCCTTGTCAATTGTTTGAATCGATTATCTTTTGCACTATGGATTTATATGATTTTTATGCGGAATTATTCATTTTTGTCATAAGTGCATAAAATTCACAGTCTAGTAATCACTAGCTGCATTATAAGCGAACAGGATCGTGTTCAATCGATTTCTCATAGTGTTTTTTTTTTTTATTAAAGAAAATCTCATACGAGATTTATTTCAACATTACAAAGAATACAATACACTGATTACAAACAAGAGACAATTTTTAAACAAAATAGGAGACTGGAGATACAGAAGTATTATAACGATAACATGAATACAAACATTAGACACAGAATAGACCATACACTTAAACACTGAGACCGCAACTTTTCAAAAATGATAACATGTAATGACAAGCCCTTATATTGGGTCACTAACAAAGAAACATCCATTGGAAGCTGAAAGTTGAAATTCCTCTCGCTTTTTATCGATCGTCGAGTAGATTTTTCGCAGCGACGACTCGGTGCTCGTTGAAAAAAACCTCGAAAATTTTCGAGGAGTACAAACGTTCGCGTCTCGGCTTGTCGAAGGGTTGTAGAAAGAGCGTGCGCGCACGCGCGCATTAACGTCGGATGCGTCCCGGTTCGCTGATATATAAGAGAGAATGACGGGAGACGGGAAGATTATGCGGGCATGAAACGTCTTTCGCGATGATTCGAAGCAGTCGTGTCGGTTCGTGAATGCTTTCTACCAGAAAGGATATCAAATTACCCGTTGACGTTCCCACACACCGGCTTGTCGTTCATATTCACCGGCAATGAAACGCGCCGTTAATTGTATGTATGCATAGAATATTATCGAAATGGAAAATTTTCCTCGTCCCTAAATCAATTTTTCGACGCATCATTCATCTGCCTCGGCTCCATCGTATTCAATTCTCGCGTTTGAATCATACAACGTGGAGTTTCTATATCTTATCCAGGAGCATAATCTCGTCAGTATCTCATTCCTTATTATTTTGATACAGTTGAATAAACAAAATTTGATGTGGATTTTTAGGATGCAGAAAGGTTAAAATAGCGTCTCACAACGATAAATTTGAATTTTTTAGTTTCGGTTCTATTAATTGGATTATTTTGATTTTGTCGGAATTTTGGAAGTTGATATCCGGCAAAGTAAAAGTTGAACCACTAATGATCTTTATCAATTGAAAACAATATATCGACACCCTTAGATTCTTTTAACCCTTTGCACTCGAAGTAATTTTAATTCCCAAGTAAAAACACTTTTTTCAACCTGAAACATTTTCATCTGATATAATGTTGTTTATATTATACCCATAAAATTAAACTTGTGTTCTCATACAATACTTGAACGATTAGTAATTTATGAAAAATAGACGAATTTAATAATACAAAAACTATTTTGTATAATGGTATGGCAATTTTTACCTGTGCCTCAGAGTCACCATTCGAGCGCAAAGGGTTAATCTTCTTACTTTGTATGCATAACATTGCGTAATGAATTGCATCGACTCGACTTCGTCATAGTCTGCAATTCTACAAAATTGAAGAAGAAGATTTGTGTTCTGCATAAAGATCCGCAAGTCTGATCGCAACACTTTTGTACCTTAATGTTTAACAATTTCTCTGCAATACCGACCAATTGCAATCTTTTCAAAATTTATTGTCCCGTCATGTGACAAAAACTAATTGTTCTAATTCCTGTAACAATTCGTATTCTAATTACGACAGACTGCAGTTATAAGTAAACCGAAGATTTTATACACTTACGAGGAAATTGAGGGATTGAAATTTAAAATAGTGGGAACACATTGTTAGCACATTCTTTTCAATCTATTACAATTATTGACACTAACCCAGACCAAGCATTAAAACTATCCGCAAATGTTACCATATACAAATGAAAACACTAGATTTATTCAGATTATCCGTAATTTCCAATATAATAGATGCTTGGACAAGGAAGGCGACCCCCCTATATTGGAAAAGGAAAAAGTTGTTCAAAATATCGAAATCTATAATATATTAAAATTTCATCAAAATCGGAGTACGCAGACCTTTTCTATATAATTACCGAAGTTTCTTCCATTATTTTTCATAAACGAATTTTTATAATTCCAATAATTGAAAAATATAAAACCGGTCATTTCACCGTGGTAGGTTTAGCGTTAAAGAAAGAAAGAATTTTCTATTCGGTTTCTATCCCTCACAATTGATGGAACAAAAATGTCTATTTTGAATAAAGATCCGCAGTCTAGTTATAAGAATGGCCCGCTGTCCGAAGGTTAATGGCGCGAAATTAGGTAGCATGGTCGATCTAATCGGGCGGTAGCATCCATCCCGGTGGCTCATCTCGGTTCCCGGGGCATTCTGCTGGCTCTGGTAGCGGGAAAAGGTAGGAATATAAGCGCAGGGGTAGCAAGGTAACTTACTCAATCCCCCTCGGTGCGGAGCCGGCGGCGTCATAAGTCAACCCCCGTGGGTGAAGGGTGGTCTAATGGCCTGAGGGGAGGTTCCGGAGGTTCTACGGGTGAGAAGAGTGGAGGGGGGGGGGGGGGGATTGCGGGGCAGAGGCGGGTCTCCGGTGGAAAACACGGCGGAAAAGGAGATCGTGGGTCTCTATAGCCGCATAACCGCGTAACGTGTCGGGCAAAGGAACGAGTGTGGAGCTAGGAAGACCGGACGGACGCCGGGAATTTTAGCGCACAGGTGTTAAGACGTGCTCGTTTCACCTCGGGCTTGTTTCGAACTTTGCCCTTCTTCTTCCGCGCGAGCTCGCGTTCGCGCGACTAGCGAAACTTCGGCCTCGAGGATATTTTACGAATGTCGGGGGCGAGGCGTTAAAACCATCCCCCGGGTCCCGAGAAAGGCGGGACGAGTTCTCTCGGGCAGGACGTAACGCCAGTTTACGGTGGCGAATTAGGGGCACGGTGTCGTACACGATTATCGAGAGACGGAGGCACGGGCAAAGAACCGACGCGGAGGCGTCGTAAATAACGCGTTTCGCGATCCCTGTTGCCCCGTCGGTTATTACCAACAATTTTCTGCGCCCATCTCCCTCTCTCTCTCTCTCTCTCTCTCTCTCTTTTACTTGTTCTCTGCACACCCCCGCGTTATCGTTACGGACAATTACAGAAGTTTCGAAACGATCGGCGATATTATGCCGGAATTAAGAACGGGGAACGAGCGAGCTGGCGGGCCTCGAAGAAAACGGGCGATAAGAGGCCAGCCTGGAAGAAGGAGGGAGGGGACGGAACGAACACCGAGAATCCCAGGGCAGGTGTTAAGCACCGGTGGGTAGTACCTCCGGGCTTGTTTCGAAGTTCCCAGCCCTGCTCATCAAGCCTCGCAGCTTTAATGCTGGAAATTTTATGAGTGTTGACGAAGCGTTAACTGCCCTCCCGCGCTTTTACTTTATCCGCCTTTCCCCGCCGTTCTTGCCGCCGCCATCGTCGTCGTCGTCGTCGTCGTCGTTGTAGTTCTCGTCTTTTCCCCGTCGGTTTTCTTCTCGCTCGTCGTTTCCCTTTAGCATGTAGCTTTACGACGGGGAAGAGCGAAATATAATTTAATGATTCTCGATGCGTCGAGCCTTCGCCACGGCTTGGCTCGGTTTACCGTGTAATTACACGAGCCACGTCCTTTGTGTCGGTTTTCGGCTCGTTGTTGTTCCTCCTGCTTTTCTCTTCGTAGAAAACGTGAACGGGAACGGGAACGTGAACGAGAGCGCGACTAAAACCAGACGCTCGATAGGTGGTTGTCGGTCGCCGCGCTGTCTTCTCGTAAACGCCCGCCCGGAGGACTAATGAAACGTTAAATTGGTTTATTCCGCGTGCCGGGGAATCCGCGGCAGTTTAATTCTCTTCAATTATCGTAAAGTGCTCGACACCGGGGCAAAGCGGCCGTTATTTTAATACGGCGGACCAGCGTCACGGTGTCCGGTCGCACCGAGACCTCGGGCACGGCCTGTGTCTAACTTTAATTAATTTGTCTCGTTTGCACGATAAACGGAAATGGAGATTCGCGACCGCATTGTCCAGCCGCGTAACGCCACCTCTCCCCCCTTTCCCTCTTTCTCTCACACTCTCTCCCTCTGTTTCTCTTTCTTTCTTTCTCGCTCCCCGTGGCCTTTTGTCCACCGGCGCCTCGCAAAGAATTTCGGAATTACATTCCTCACTCCGGAAAACGGCTGCTAGGTTTCTACTTCTGCTTTTCGTTGATTTTTGATATTGCATCCGCCGGTGCGACGATATGCGGCTAACAACGTGCGGAACGGAGGACCTTCGCCATCGACCACGGACGATGGGGATTCCGCGGAATTTAACGATACCCGCACGCTTTAACACAGTTCCGAGCACCGCGACGCGCGATAACCGGCTATAGTACACCGTCGCTATTGCTTCCGCGTAAATTGCCCGCGCCGCGCACCTACTTCCACGAATGAATGCAAACAATGACTACCACGGACTTGTAACAATGCCCGTAGACGTCGGCCCCATGAAAATTTCAACCCCCGAACCTGACGCTCCGCCGACAATGGCGGGCCGTACTCGCGAATTTATTAGGTCGGCCAAGCAGTATCGATAGACCGTGATTGATTACCGCTAGACCACGAACCTTTATGCAAAATCAAAATTTGTCTGCATTCATTGCAACAGACAGGAGCAACATTTATTTCTTTTTCAGTAGTACAATTTTCAGATTCTCGAAATGTTTCCACATTTCTGTATTACGTCGTGAATGCATAAAATCCACAGTGTAATTGTTACTCACTGTGAAAGACCGTAAATTTGTAAACACAACTTTTAGTATTGTGGTGTCGAATGTCGGGCATAGGGGACCGTGTCGAACCGTCGAAACGTAAACAACACTCATCGAACTGTATAGCTTTAACATTAGATTTACGGGGCCCGTCAAAATGACGGATTCAAAAATTTTTAATTTACGTTTATTAAGAGCGTAAGGAGGCATTCGTGAGGAATTATTAAATAGATTTATTTTTTTGTGTACATATTACTGTAAAAATCGCTAAAGATCTAAGTAAATACAATTTTATTATTTTTATAAAGCAATGTAAAATAATCAGTTTTAGTGCTCCGTAAACCTAGTGTTAAGGAACTGTATGTGTGTGCTTGTGTGTGTGTGTAGAGTGCGCGCTTGACGCGTCCTCTTCTAACGAAGACCCGGAATCGAGAAAAAGTCGTACGCGAGTAAACATTGGCCTGCGAGTTGCGGTCAATCGTGTTGTGTACGACTGTCTTTATCTTTAAATGTATAAAGGGTGAGTCACCTAACGTTTGCACCTCAAATATCTTTGTTGTTCCTAAAGATACGTAAAATATGGTAGGACAAAGTTGAATGGTACAATGGGGCTGTCACGAAGCCAAAAAAGAAAAATTTTGTTTTTATGTCATTTTTTTTTTTTAAGAGATATCAAGGTCACCTTGACTTTTGTTAAAATGGAACCACTCTTTTTTAGACACCTACAATGATAGTCTCTTTCATTACGAATTCAGTGACTATAATTATTCAAGGTCATTCAAGGTCGCGGACAGAGGTCAGATTTAACATCGATACATGCCTGTAAACAGGCTTTGAAGGAATGTTGAACTCTGTCCGTGACCTTGAATGACCTTGAGTAATTATAGTCACTGAATTCGTAATGAAAGGGACTGTCATTGTACGTGTTTAAAAAAAGGGGTTCCACTTAAAAAAATGTAGGTGACCTTGAAAATCTCTAAAAAAAATGACATAAAAACAAAAATTTTCTTGGTATCGTATGAGCTCCACTGAATCATTTAACTTTGTCCTTACCATATTTTACGTATCTTTAAAGACAACAAAGATATTTGAGGTGGCAATAGTTAGTGCCTCACCCTACAATGATAGTCCCTTTCATTACGAATTCAGTGACTATAATTACTCAAGGTCATTCAAGATCACGGAATGTATGTATACTGTTTTTATTCTATTCCCGCGCGTAGTTAGTTATTTTCTTCCCACAGTGTTTTCTCTGCAATTCCTACCAATTGCAGTTTTCCCAAAAAATTTTTTTTCCATTCACATAGTAAATTAATCCTATCGTCTCAAAAAATTTTAAGTCGCCTGGTCTAATTTTCAAAAAGGTTATCGTCCTCTTGAAAACGTCCGAATCTCTTTATGACCGACTGTAACTATTCCACAACGTTCTCCTGGTATTTTCTGAACAGATAAACACCGCAAGGAAAGCTCTACAGCGAAGAAACAGAACAGCTAGAAAACAGGGCGCGAAAGTAGGTTGCAGAGTGTTAACAAACAATTCTTCGTCCGAGTAGACGGCGACAACGTTTTTTTTTTTTTCTCCCGCAGGGAATTAGAATGAGCGAGTGGCGCGAACGTGGGGCCGGTTTTTCGCGCGCGTTTCGCTCGTGCAGCACGAGGGCGCGAGGCAAAAACCATGGTGGGCGGTCGGCTTCGCTAACAGTCGAGCTCTGCCTTACGACTTTTAGTCGTTAAACGCGTTACCATCCTTGCCCGCGCGACTCGTGCAACACTTTGTCTCTCCCTTCTTCTCGCCGGGGGTTTATCTCCCTTTTCCTCCTCCTCCTTCTCCTCCTCCCTGTTCAGGCCGCGCAACGTTCCCCCGTGCCATCCATTTTCTTTCCGCGGGAAGTTAGTACGCGGATACACGCGGCGAAGTACATTGCCCTCGTCGTGTACTTTTTGCGATACATTAAGCCGTATATTTTATGGGATATACGTAGCGTGGTGGCGCCGTATGGCGGCAGCGTACGCCTTCTAACGGTATTGACGGGGCACGAGGGGGGTTTCTCCGACGCCGCCGCGAAGACACGCGAATAACGTTAAGGGAGCGAGAGCGAGTGACTGATGCGACTAGAGGGGAATGCTTTCCGCTTCGAGCTTGTCATTCTATCCGCCCTTGCTGCCTTATTCCCTCACCCCCCCTGTCTCTCTCATTCTCTTTCTCTCTCTTTCTCTCTCTCACCTTCCAACCCGACGCGTACACCTCGGTCATGATTCCACGCAGACGCACCCGCTGTGACGCAGAAACCACGCACACTGCGTCCGAAACTGGCGAATAGCACCTCCGTCGCAGCACGAAAAAGAATTTGATGCAGTTCAACATTTGAACGCGTTCGACTGCGCATCTGAGTCGTGCGTCGGCAAATTTCCTGCGCGTCGATTGCGAAAACATTTTACAATTTCTCGGATGGAGTACTCGGGTCCGGCTAGGTCGTATCCGATCAAATTTACGTTGCAATAGGGCAAAAGCGAGGGCGCTGTTAGTTTTGGCAAGGTTCCCTCGCGAGAATCTTCGATAAGATGGCCGCGAGTGCGGCTCCGACGGCCGCGTTCACGCGGACACGACCCGGGGACACGAGCACGCACGCGATATCCCCGTTTATACGTGCCATGCATGCGCCAATAGTTGCGAGAGTCGTAAGATCGACGAACGTGCGCTATAGTCGGGCACACGTGGCGGTCTCCGGTGCACCGGGTACTCCGAGACGCGTGTGTATGCAACTCCGAGGAAACATGGGCTTGGGGAAGGGGTTGCTCGAACATACGGGTTCGATTCAACAATTTCAGACCATTCGCAGTGATCCGACAATTTTTCGATGCTCTTCTTTCAGTTCCCTGGGAAGATAAGCGCAACTCCTATTAACACTTTGATCGCCATGTCACTGATATCTGGGTGACGGAATTATTTATACAGAATTGAAAATTCATTTTTACGTTGGTAGATTCAATGTACAAAATTTCGGTTTAACTGCGTTTTGGAGAACTCTTTTTTTTCAAGTTTTTTTTATACAACCTTATAGATTTCGACGAGAAAACACCGAAAATGAAAATCTTGATGCGCGGAATTTATTAGTTAAAAAGTTATACCTGTACGTATATAAAGTTGAACACTTTTAAGTCTCTTTGACAGATTTTCGGAATGTCTTCATCGATATCCACAGGATCACATAAAAAAAAATTCAAAAAAGTTCAGAGCACGGAGTTCTCCAAAACGCAGTCGAGCCAAAATTTCCTTATGATCTGAGGAATAGAATTTTATTTTGTTTTGTTAAATATATTGCTTTGATTTTTTGTAATTTTTATGATTGTCGAGTGGGCGATGAACATGTTAACACGTTCACTGCCGAACAACCGGCCCTAAAAAATCCCACAAGATAAAAGAAATTGTCATTGTGAAAAAAAGTTCAAAGTTCAAGTTATTGCAAGGATTACTTGTTAAACTCTTTTAGGTCGAGCAAATCCCAATGAAGTTCGTTTCAAGGAAATTTATTAGTCAATTGTCAAATGGACAGAAATAACGAATATAAGAAATCCATATTGTACATGTGATGAAAGGTAGAAGGCCTCTATTATGTTGTAGTATAAATGCATTCGCTTGCAAAAAATATGTTCTAGCAAAATGAAAATGTTCGAACCATTCAGTTATGACTCATTGCTAGATTGTGGATTTTTATTCAAAATAAAAATTGTCTGTATTAACTGCAAAACGCAGATGCATAGAAACACATTCGTTTTTTCCCTTAATGGTTTTAGTGAATTTCATGTAATGCAACAGTATTTTTATACGCCATCAATATGTATAGTCCTAACTGATCGACTGCAATTTTCCACTCTATTAATAACGATAGATTGAAGATAACGAATTTATGTTCAATATTTTTCTACAGAATCATAAAGATTGTGATGTTGATTAGTGGAGGTAAGTTGGCCAGACGGAAGTAGAATTAATCGCTGTTGGTCAGACAGTAGAGCACACAAGGAAACAGGCAAGCAATCGAAAGCCTTAAACGACGACAGGTGAAAGAGTCATTAAAACACGGCGATGGCTCTATCCTGATACGAAGCAGCATTGCATGACGTCCCTTGGAAGGGGCGCGATACGTCGACTCGGGGTAGACTAATAAATTTCCGAACATGTAAAAAGTATGTCCAGTTTCGTAGCTGGATAGGTTAGGACCCAAGTATCTGAATCAATGCAGAATTTTGACGGGCGAGCGTAGAACGTGGTATCGAGAGGGTTAATCGCGAGAGGCTCGTGTTTCTATGTCGTGCGACTGTGTCGAGAACGGTGGAGTGGCGTCGCGACGTTGCGCGTCGCGGTGAGTGCTCCGGTCGTAACGAATTTTATGGCGAATTCTGTACTCGGAATACGCGGACCCCGGGATGTATGCATAACGCATGCACGTACACGTAACCGGGCGCGTGATACAGGCGAGCGATACCGGGCGTGTATGCAGCCGGCTTGCCTGCATCTAATGTACACTTTTCACGTCGAGGCAAACTGCGCCGGTCGCCGTAAAGATAGTCGGGCAAGTGCACGCCGGTATTACGTGACGTGCCGCTCGATAATGATACCGCCATTGCGATAAAAACAAAGTGAACGTTCCACACACGCTTGTTCAACGTTCGTGAGCGTGTGAACGTCGCCCTCGTCTCTCGCTGATGCGCGTGCGTGTTTCTCGGTATACGAACGCGAGCGCGCGCGTATCCCAGCTAGCCGCCACGGAAAAATAATGATAATAGGTTACATCGTGCGTTAGCGAAACAACTTCGCCACCATATAGAAAACCGCGCGGCCGTGCGCACCGCTCGTTCGTTTGCTCCGTTATCGCGAATTATATTTCGCGAATCGCGGCTCCTCATTAACGTCCGGATCTGCCGGCGACATTTCGCTCCGAGTCTCGCGGATTAAACGCGAAACCCACCGCAAGAATTCGCCGCGGGAAACTCGGCTCCGGCTCGACCTCTTCTTTTCACCTTTTGTCCGGTCTTCGAACAGACCCGAGGATCATGCACGACTCTAAACGCTGCTGAAACTGTGTCCGACCTCGACGATGACAGAAGACTCGCCTAACAGGTTGTACCTCAGCCTTTTATCTTTATTTGGTGGGGTCGTGGAACAGGTCCAGGAATCGTTTCTAGTATCGTTACAAAAAATTAGGTAGATATTTCAGGCGATATTTAGACTGCAGATTTTTATGCAAAATAAAAACTGTTTCCATCCATTAGAAGAACAGAGTCCGAATAGAATGTTTTTTTTGATATTCTTAACCCTTTGCGGACGGGAATTATGTTTAGCGTAATTATCGATGGTTCGAATGTGCAATTTTTCTTGAGAAATGAAATTGTGTGTTGAGGATATGATAGGAATGGTGTTTCTCTTATCATAAAGCACAGCGTTAGTGAATAAGGAACTTTCTTTAATATAAAAACATGGAACTATGAACTTATTATATATATACCAGGTATGTCCTGCCAAAACCGACTCTTCTGTCGAACTGACTATTGGGCGGACGCAGTGATGGGAACTCCGTGACCGCTGGACGAAAATACTGCCCCCACTCTGACGCACCGTCTTCCCCTACTTTGCTTCTATCGCGCACGCGCTACACACAAGCGTACCTCTACTCTGTCCGTGTAGAGTAGAGGTACGCTTGTGTGTAGCGCGTGCGCGATAGAAGCAAAGTAGGGGAAGACGGTACGTCAGAGTGGGGGTAGTATTTTCGCCCAGCGCCGACGGAGTTCCCATCACTGGACGGACGTGCAACTAACGTGTTCCCCAGTCTCGTCTCGTGCCGATCGTCATTTCGACTTATGACGCACACTCCATTAGCCTTTTTTCAAGTTGTTACATTCTAACAGCCAAAGCGACGCCGCGCCGACACCCTGACATTCCCGGATGTGAGTTTTACTTACAATGTGACTACTTTATTTCAACATTGTGTACTGACAGCTACGCATGAGAATTAAATGAAGGAGCAAGTGTTGTGTTTGGTATAAATTTGTTTGATGTTTTTTGAGAGTAATAATTTTTCAAAAAATTATTTTCAGTCACGGAGTAGCAATTTTACTTGGGCGACTGTCTGCAGACACGCGTCCGCAAACAGTTAAATTATTTAACCCTTAGCACTCGAATGGCGACTCTGAGGCGATACTACAAATTGCTACACAATTATTCAGAATATTGTTTACAAGATTAAATTTGTTCATATGTAATAAATTACTAATCATTTAAATATTGTATGAGGTACTATATCAGTTTCGTATGCATATAATGAAAAAAACTTATGCACGATGGAAATATTTTAAGTGAGAAGAAATGTTTGGATTTTTATTTGAAATAGCTCCGAGTGCAAAGGGTTAAAATTAAATTAGTTAAATAATTACTGCTTGGTGCGATAAGTTCAATATAAGACGAGGGACTTCGTCACATCGAGTCGAGGGATCTATGAGGTTTGAAAAGATCACAAATCTTGCCCGAGGAGGCCCGCAAGTAGTATAGATCGGCGCGAGACCAGACGGTGCATAAACGGACGGCGCGAATTCGATCAGTTCGCGTCATCCGAAGTCATTGAATCTTTCAGGGATTTTTCGGTGGAAAACGTCGATGATATTGATCCCGTTTGCGGAGCAGACACGAAGCGTACTTCGCGAGCGGAGCAGAGCAGGTGCACGCTCTCGGCAAACGAGATGAATGTGCTGGATGTTCCCATATCGCGTGACCACTCGATCAACGCTACCGCGAGTTGACAGTGACTTACGCACTCTGGCACTCGACGAGATATGACACGCGCCACCGGGCTTCACCCCATTGTTACCTGTCCCCCCCTCTCTCTCTCTCCCTCTCTCTCTCCCTCAGCCAACCCATTATACCGAACATCTTCGATCTATACACCATCCATATTTTTCTTCCCCTCGACCTTTACGCAGGTCTCTTGTATCCACTTCAACCGGGCTCTCAACATCCGCGCCTTTAATCTTCGTTAATAGACTTTATCTCACGGTGATTTACAAGCTTATTCGCGACTCTTCGGTCTTCGGGGCTGCAAAGCACACCCTCGAGGAACACCACGAACAGCAGGATAATTAGAACAGCGAGAGAAGGAGCGACTGGTAGACAAAGTTAGCATAGATTTACGGTCCCCCTCTCTGCTTTTACTGTTTTTGAGACTAGCGACGGTTTTAGCACCGTCGAAGATCGATCGAGACATTTCGGATCAGACGGATTTGCAATGATTTATATATTTATAGCGTGCGCACAGTTTCGAAACACGGGGATACATTTATGTCGGCGCAGATCGGTAACTGCTCCATTTTCGCATAGATTCTGTCTAGAATTAATCGCGAAGTATAGCTGAGACTATATTCACAAGGATTTTTGTAACCAACATTGATGTTTTGAAGCAAACTCAGTGATAAATATAAATTTACATTACTTTTCTGCGATATTATTAACCCTTTGCACTCGAAATCACTATATGTACAGGGTGGGGAAAAATTATTGGTCATCCTTTTGGGACGACATTGCATTATAAACGTGGTCCCGCAAAATTAACATTCAAGGTCATTTTCAATGTCAAATTTTGCCTACGTTATGGTATGCGCCTGAGTAGCTCCGAACACTAGGATCACTACGGGGAGCGAGACGCGCGACCGGGTCGAGGAGGCGTAGCCTTCGATTCTCGGCCGTCGTGTGTAAATAAATCCGAGCGCTGCTTTAAGGAACCAATAGCCGTTGAAATGTTACTGGATACCAAGATACCCCGAAGGGAACAAAAATCTACCACGCCCACATCGTTGTTCCTGGGTAGCGCTAAGAGTAGATTAAGCAGATTTTTTATCGCGAAAACAAATTTTTCAGGGTCAGTTTTGGGGGGTGATTTTCGCTAATCATTATCAAAATATTCAGAACATGATTTTGAAAACTTTATAAGCGTCAGATTTATTTTCTGACTACATGAAAACCGATTTTTTTTTAAATTTCAGGCAAAAAAACTTCAAACAAATATTTCTCTATGAAATATTGATTTTCTTTGAGACTTTTGTTCAGCTCGACGAGTAGAATCGACTGAGCCAATAAAAAAATTTGACATTGAAAATGATCTTGAAAGTTAATTTTGCGGGACCATGTTTATAATGCAATGTTGGCGATCTCGACGAGTTCTATCAGCTCCCAAAAGGATGACCAATAATTTTTCCCCACCCTGTACTACCATTCAAAATTATTCCGACATTGCTAAATGTGTTTGTGCTGAATACACATAGATAAAAAACTATGAAAAGTCATATGTTACGGAAAAGTTCTAGATCAGATGAAATATCCGAATTCTAGAACCAGAGAGTAGCCTCGGGTGCAAATGGTTAATTGATTTTTGATTATTGTAGAAATGTACACGAAGAGAATCGTACGGCAATGGGTTAATAAATCCTTAGCTATAGAATTGATAAACTTTTACAAAATTATGAAACAATTTAGGTTGTTCAAGATTCTCTATAAATCATAGTATAACTACGGAGTATGCGAACTACCGTCGACGAAATAATGGCGGACTTATAAGAATTTCTGCTTGAAATTTCGCCGGAAAACCGGCAGTTATTTTCGGTAAATTAAAGCGTCGTGCAATTCCGAAGTGCGGAGGATGTAACCACCGGTTTAACACGGTTAGAGCTGTAGGTAGAGAGGGTGGTAGAGCTGATTTAAATACTCACCGGTGTCGAGGACCGTGTAGCGGGGGTTGGTCGGGTCGATGGGCAGCTTGTTTTTGACCCAGGAAATAATGGGTACCGGTGATCCGACGGCGGCGCAAAGGAGGACGGCGTTGTGTCCGTTTTCGACCACCTTTGGCAACGGCGATTGGGATATCAACGGGAATCCGCTGGGCAGTTTATCTCCTAGAACAAAAACAAAATCGCCCGGTTCCATCAGTCATCCTGAAGTGAAGAATTTTTTAATATTTTTCAAATTCAAACGACTCCATAAAGTTCGCAACATTTTTCTCCACGGTCATCCAAATGTACCCACATAAAGAGAAGTTTCGCCTTTGCAATAACACCCAAAAAATTCATCTGCGATTTTTTCTCATAATTTTATCGAATTTCGAGTGAAAAGCGCGCCGCTTCGAAGTGCGCTAAACTGACAATAAAAAATCGAAGCCCAGATTTTTCGAACTCGTTGCGAAGTGAAATTCTCAATCTTCAAATTCATAGTACTTTCATCCGTGACCACAAATTTTTAATAATCTCTACGGACATTCGAGTCTGTATGATTTCTGCAAAAACGACTGTTTTTACTTTTGCTACTAATTTGAAAGAGTAAAAATATTCTACAGAAGGAAAGTGATTAGAGTTATAGAAGCAGAGACTCCGACGTTTAAAAAGAGCACAGGCAGAATATTCGAAGATTTTTTTACAAGAAGTTACAGACGTTCAAAGACGCGCCATCAGTAGATTTGCTTGCTTAACACATTATTTACCGGTGTTTATTTCATAATTTTCGAACGTCTATGGTCCATAGCTAAGGATTTTTTAATGAATTCTTCCACAGCAATAGCAATTTCAATTGTGATCCAACAAGTCACATTCAGTAATGTAATCTAATTATTTCGTTTGGGATTATTATGTAAAAGAAGATCTTTAAGGTTCTTTTTAGTACAGCTATTGAATTGAAATTGAAAGCTTTTTAATACAGCTATTGAGAAGCCAATTAATAGGCTTCCGGTAGATAAAGTGTTAAGAAACCATTCCGAATTCGCATCGTGTGTGTAGCGTCCGGTCGTACGCACGAGAGAAAGTTTTTTGTTTCGTGCAAACGGCCAACGTAATTTACGACTCTCGTTCGACGAAACTATTTTTGAGTCGACAATTTCCAGATTTTTGCCGTCGCATGTTTAGTAGAGTTTTTCCGAAAGTCCTCAATAGTAAACAGAGACCGTCGTAAATTAGGGGATTAGCTTAAGGGCACTCGAGGCGGACTCATCGGTTTAACGCCACGGGGACCGGCGCGGGTGGTCCGAAGGAAAGTCCCACGACAAATTCATCCCCTCCGATCACCTCGCCGTTCCGAGAACAAGCACTCTAAGGGCGTAAGGAATAGGCGGTGAGACGGAAAAACGAATAACCCTGATTGGAAGGACCCAATGCGTGGGGTTAGCCAATCAGGGTGTTTAGGAATTTTACCAGTGCAAACTCGGGGTAAAAGACGAAGCGGAAGGACTTCAAAAAGATACGCCGAAGAGTCGTGTTCAGGGAGACGGCACAAACGTTTTGTACAGTCATTAAAGATATTAACCCCGCATATACATAAGTGAGATTTATTGAACAATAACCTAGAACCACAGTGTGCATTGATCGAAAACGAACTAAACTTTTCGGGCGACTTAATATTAATGTGGGATTAGAATCGGGTGAAAACAAGAACTCAGGATATAATGAAAAGAGAATCAAAAAGAAGAGGTTTATTTAAAAATAGTTTCGTATTGTTCTTTATGCGTTCATACTTCGACTGCCTCTCTTCATTCTCGCACGCATCCACACCGCGGTCGTCCGCTTCATTTCTCTCTCTCACTCACGCTGTCTCGCTCGTGGAATTCTCTAACATTCACGCATTTACACGTATACACGCACTCATTCGTCCATCAAATCCTACATTAACGATTAGATGTTGTAGGAGTGTGTGAATTAATTCCAGCAATTTTATAGGAACGGCCAGGTGATGGTATTCTGCGGTCACATGGAAATCGAAGTCTCGATTCATCGATTATAGGTGCGACGCGGTGTAGAATACGAGAGACGGATCGGAACGGATCGGTCCTGGTTCGAAAGTAAGCGGGACGGCGCGTGGTCCGCATAGAATCGGGCATGGGTTCCTCGGGCAGACATACCGCGGTCAGTCCCGTGGGATCGAAAGTTAGGAAAAGCCATTGGAACTGGCGAGGATATCCCATTCCCGTTCCCCATCTCCCTCAACGAGAAACAGAGGCTCGCTCGTCCGGGAAGACGGTCCACTGATGCCGGTAGATGCGACCGGATATACCGGCGTTCGAGTGCTCGAGAATGGAATCAGAATTCAATATACCGGAAAAAAGTTCGTAAAACGGTTTATGGGGGACGCGGGATGGGACCCCACGGATGGTGGAAATACCCGCGACGCTCGATACCTTGAAATTTCTATTCTCGGACGCTCCGACAAGAAGCTGATCGATTTATTCTCTCTTTTACGTGCGCCAAACCTAATCGAAAATTTCTACCATGGAATCTTGCCTGCTACTCCTCATCGATATTCCCAGAGATAATTAATTATTACGGATCTCTCCTGCGAAATCAAAATTGACCTCGTCAATTTTTAACGAACGGTCCATTCTCTTTTAACCACTTACAATGTGACAGCATAACGACGTTATTTTAAGAAAGTTTACTTAGATAATAGATTTCAATGACAACTGATAATTAAACTGCGCAGCTTTATAGGAAATAAAAATTGTCTGCATCAAATAAAAGAGAAAGGAGTTAGAAAATTGATTATTTCTTTTAATAATTCTAATACGTTGCAACTAATATACCAGTAATATTAAATTCATTTGATATTTTGATCTGTTTTGTGTTCCACCTACTTATTTTAAGAAATGTAAATGTGTATAAGTCATTCGACATGATGCATTTATTACATTGTGGCGGCTACTTCCTATACTCGTCAACAGAGGGACACTACGACAACACCTTTCCCGCTACTATCTGAATGTTCCTCTGTTTGTATATACAGGGTGTCCCATAAATGGGAACACCTAAATATCTGTCGTATTTACAGTCCTATCAGAAAACTTCAAGGTCATTTCAAGGTCAAAAAAGTGGTATCCACTAAATTCAGTTTTTTATTGTCTATCATGCTATCGTAAAAAAAATATACTATTCCATTTAAAAAAAACATCGGTGACCTTGAAATTTCATTAAAAAACACGACATAAAAATTTTTTTTCCTTTACCATTATATTTGTCCCCTGCAATAGTGTCACTTTGTGCTCTGAAGTTTTCTGATCGGACTGTAAATACGACACCCTGTATATACGTATATATTGTATATATATTGTATATATAACATAAGTTTATATAGATTAACTAATTTTTATATATAGATTAACTAAGAGAAAATGTAAGATTGTGGAGAGGTTAAAATATATAAAGAACGTGAATAAATTACGTAAGTGGAAAAGTTCGGGGCCGATTCCCTGTTACACTTTAATATGAAATCGGACACGAATTTTTTCGCTGACCTGGTATTATCATCAATCTATCAAGATTAATAAAGAAGGAAAGAGATTTCTTATAATTGGTACAGAATAGTTTTACTTTGCACAAAGATCCACAGTCCAATGGCGAATAATTTTATACTTGTTGCATTCATAAGACGATCGAAAGATTCGCGACGCGACGCTAAAAATTGTAATTTTTTGAATTGAAAACGTATTGCGGACAGAAAGACGAGATACCGAACGGCAATCCCGAGGCGCGTCGCGCGCGGCGAAAGAAGGATTAATTCGAGTTGTTTTGAGGGGGGCGAGTTGCCCTTGTTCTTCGCTGTAATTACAACGATACTGCGTTAATCCTTAGGGTGAGCTCGTAGTTAAATTTAAGTTGGAGGATGCCGCACTCGAAGTTTCCGACAACTTCGCGGCGGTCCTGGTTCTGTTTCAATGGGGCTTGTACTCCGCCGCAAGCTAACTCCTCGACAATTTTCCTCTTTTTTTTCGATAATTAAATCTGCCGATAATTGCGTCACGTGGGATTAATTAAAGAGACGTCCCATTTTCGTGGTGAAGCCGGTAGCAGTACCGCCGTCGTTATATATACATATCTGTGGTGTGGGGATCTTCGATGGCCCCGGTAATTGCGGGAGAGTAGTCATGACGATAGTAGGCCCACGAGAGAGAAAGAGAGAGAGAGAGAGAGAGAGAGAGAGAGAGAGAGAGAGTGTCTATCCGACGAATCTCTCGAAACCGGCTGAAGACACGGTTCTCGTGTATCTCTCTCTCTCTCTCTTCTGAGAACTCCCCTGTGATTCTGTGGAGAAATTCGGATCGGACTTTCCCCGTTTCGCCCCGTTCCGTCGACGGATGATTACAAGGGCCCGCGAAAACTGGGTGAAAGTTATCCGAACACCGACGATCAAACTGCAATTACCATCGACGGTGGCTGACTGTGGAGACGAGACGGTGCGGTGCGCGGTGGTTTTCCGTAAATCGTTCTTTTATAATCTCGTCAATTAAAAGAGAAACCGGAACTCGGTCTCGGAACTTGGTTCTCCGCCTCCCGAGTTCGACTTTCGCCAAGTTTGATCTGGCTGTCTCCTCCTCGCTTGTAAATACATTTCGAGGGGAGGGGTAATAAGAAGAACCTGTTGGATAGCGGGGCCCTGGAATCCATCGCGTGTCAGCGATGATCGAGAACTACGGTGAACTTTTCGTATAAACGTGACTCCGAGTGATCTACGCAACCGGTCTCTCATAATTATTATCCGTTCGAACCGTCAGCGACGACTGCGACGTTTCTGACAGGAACAATGAGTCGAGGACATAGGAACAGGGAAACGAAGATGGAGAAACAGAGAAGGAACGAGAAAAGGGAGAATCCGCTTCAATTAAAACGATATCGCTGACCTATAAAAATTGAAAAAAGGACCGTCCTTGGTTCCTGCTCGAACTCGGACGAACGGCGGAAAATGTTGACCCAAATAAATTCTTAAAAGTCCGAGCATGCCCGGAGGAAGAGAGAGAAAGAAAATGATCCTTCGAGGAGAGGCAGTAACAGCAGCCATAAATCTCCGCGTAACTTTAAACACGCGCAAAACGATGTTTCCGCTTTCTTGCGTCGGATTGCTTGTTGCATTTCAGCGACGTCGAGCGTCGTCTTCCACGTTTTACAAATTATTCAGGGCTGCAACGAGACTCTGGCCGAATGAATGGCAGCGTCGTTTGAATCGGCTTGCGCGAAAGAGAGTGAAAAAGCGAGTGAAATAGAGAAAGACGGAGAAAGAGAGGGTAAAAGAGAGAGGCGGAGAGAGAGGGAGAATGAGCGAAGGATTGCGAGGAGATAAGATCGTTTTTCGTCGGGCGACAATGGGGCCCGGGTTTTGCCGGCAGTTGAGGAAGCTCGGGCAGCGCGTCTCGTCGCGTCGTCTTTCCGATTTTTCCTTCTGCCCTCGTTAACGAGCACAATTAACGCGGGGAAATCGCTGGCGTTTCTGCCGAAAGGTTGCTCCGTTGCGCCCGGTTCATCGTCGAAAGCGACGAAAGCAACGAACGAACCCGTTGAATTCTGTCAGATTCAGCTTCGGTACCGGGCACGGAAGCTGAGCCGCGCGGGAGATGAGCTGCAGCGTGTCATCGCGCCCCGTAGAACTCGCTCGTCGTTCTTCGCCGGCCCCGGGTACTTTCAGCAGCGGGTCTTCTTCCATTGTTTTCTTCTACGGCGTGGCTTCTTTTGTCCTCGTTATCGTTCGAGTTATCCGGCAGGGCGGCGCCAATTATATCGGCGACCGTGAGCGTTCACCGGCGACAATAGAAATCGCCCACAGACCTACCTCCCCGTCCCTCCGGTCTTCTCCGCCCCTCTCCTCCTCGCTCCTCTCGGCTCCTCCTCGCTCACGGCTCGCGACAAACAATTCCTTCCCTCGCTGGCCGCTTTTACCAACCACCACCGCCGACAATACAACCCGGCGGCGACCAGGAATCTACCATCTCTCCCCCGTAAACCCATTGTCCCCGTCGATTCTCGGATCACTTCTCTCTTTACCTCGACGGCCGTTCTCGCCGTTCACGAGACGCGTCTCGCCGCTCCGCGTTTCTCGAGATTTCGGTGTGTTTGCGGCCGATCCCACGATCTCGCCGAAATTTGTCCTCCCTCCCGCGGCCTCTCCCGCTTCTTGGTTAGTTCTCCATGAGTTTCCCACCGTCTCGATCGACCAGACTCCCAAACGACTCCGCAACGATTTTCCAACGAACAAACGACGAAAACGGCAGCACCGACAGCCGGGTATGAACCGACGACGACGCCGCGAAGAACACGATAACGAGGATGCGATTACATCGGGGGACTCGTTTCTCCACCCATCTACCTTCTACCGCAGACTTTCTTCTGTCTCTCAGTCACGTCTCGAAGCAGTGACGCTAAACTATTTTACGTCGATGCACCCGCAATTCGCAACCCCACACGCCTAACACGGATCATCGATCCCTCTACCCTCGTCTGCTCAGCCAGGAGCTCTGTAACATTTTTGTTTCGCTTGATACAAGAGATCCTTGTACTAAGAATTGACACGAGAACTATCGCTTTTCTGGGAAAATTAAAGTGTGCCCTAGCAGGTAGATCGGTTTTTTCTGTCCTTGATGAGCGAGCTTAAATTTTGAGGAAAGTACGAAAGGTGGAACTAACATAACTACTTGATTTTTCATACATTTGAATAAATTTCATGGTTTCAGAGGAAGACCCTTGTGAATAGTTTTACCTCACTGTTTTTTGTCGAAGGAGAAATAGAGATTTCAAGCTTCTCAGAATATTCTACTCGGTATTTTTGTACCCCTAATGAATGAGATGGAATTTTGAAAAAATTATGAGATTGTAGGACGTGGGAAAGGGCTTGACTTAACACTTAGCCGACCGATCGGGGAGATCTCCCCATTTTGAAGTAAGTCGGTGACCGACCGATCGGGTAGATCTCCCATTTTGACCTGAGGAACGCTCCTTTCTCTATAGAGCTTCTTATTTCTATAGAGTACAATATATAATAAAATGCACCAATTTTTGAAGTCTTTTATTGCTCATTATTACGGCTCTTTATGTTCGGGATTTCCGAAGGTGCCTCTACCAGCCATAAAATTATTTTATTAGTTAATTATTTAACACCACACTCATTATTATAAACTTTTAATTTCGAATTTTGTATAAGCAATATGTGCAATCGTTGAACGAAATTGTTACCGTAAGATATAATTGATCACATAAATAATTTTCGGACGTTTTTGATTCCAAATAGCGAATTTCAGTCCGTGCTACTTCAGAAAAATGCGCGGTGGACAGTGCAGTTTGGCTTTCCGGAGCGCGGTGGAAACTGAACAGATTTCTGTGGCGCGTGCGGTCGACTAAATGTTAATTAACGCGCTGGTAAAAGTAAAAAGATATATTATATAATGATACAACGGCGTTTCGACTGGCACTGACTCCAGCGGAGTCGCATCCGAATCTTATAGTCTAAAACATAAGACGATCGGACGACTGACGAGTGTCGGAGAGACGTGATGCTACTCTCCTTACTCTTACAAGATGTACAGCTAAAGTGGGGATAATATTTACTTTCTGTTTTATTCGATTACCTTCGAGATTGATTGAGAGGAACGTCTTCAATATTTGGGGGTTTCACCCCTGTTTAGGGGCGCGGTAGGAATTTAACACACACTCTTTGTAAATGTTCTTTATTCGAACGAGATCGTTCAACAGTCGAATGTATGTACGCGAGTAACACAAGAAAACGATGTCAAAATGTCACGATAACAGAACACTGTATGAAATGTACGGAATTATGAAATAAATGAATGATACAAGAATACTGCAGATGAAATGAGATGTACTGTTAGATGAAATGAGATGTACTGTTAGATGAAATGAAAGATCTAAGTAATACTATAGAGGTTGCGCGGATCGCGACTTGAGAGTTGAGATAATTCGTGCCGATCGGAACAAGCGTTCGGAGAACTCTGGGCTCGATTTTCGGAATCTAACGGTCAACGGGCTCGTTATCTCGAAACATAATGACTCATCGCGTGACGTGAAATTCACGCGAGAGTGAGACGTTAAGACGCCTAATTCCCAAATTTGCCAGGGAGATGACTCGCTAAGTGTCTCACGATCGCGAGCCCGCCGATCCGCTTTGATCGCAAAACTGTTCGTACTGCGCAGGCGTCGCACAGGACCCCTTGTCCAATCCTAAACAATCCCCATATATTCATTCTATCAGACTAGACATCAAGTGCTTCCCTTAACAATTTTTTTCTACCCTTACCGAGTGGACTAAAATTTCAGGTTGTCGTCTCTCCAAGATGAATACAAATCGAGAGTTTATAATAATTATTTCTGCCCCCAAAAGAGCGATTTAAAATTTGGAAAAAAATCTGAATGGTAAAGTTAGAGTGTGCCCACGGTTTGCACTTGGATTCATTCGAATACGTCGAACAGTAATGAAGAAAACTCCTCGTAAAGTTCGGGGTTTTCGTTGGAGGGCTTCATATTTATGGCTGATCATTCCCCGGGATCTCGAGATCGCGGGTTCGAGTCTGGCTCGCCTTTGGCTCCCTAAAATCCTGAGGCGGAGCTCGCTGTCCCTTTCTGGAACGGTGTACTGCCCCTCGTTTCGACCGGGCGTCTTTTCTGAATGAAACTTTTCAAGTGTTTCGGTACGGCCGAGTGGCCGACGGCCACGGCTCGACTGTTCGCGTCTCCATAGGGACTGGAAGTTGAAACCCAGCCGCCTGGTCGGTGGCCCGTCCAGAAAGAGCTCGGGGGAGCCAAAAGAAAAAAGAGTAACTGGTGCTGCTACCAGAGGGAGAAGGAGAGAGAGACAGGAGAGCTCGGTTAAGGTGAACAGACTCCGAAGGAAATTGGCAGAATGGCCTCGACGAAAGGTTCCTCCTCTCGAGCTGTTCTCTCTCTCTCTCTCTCTCTCTCTCCTCTGTTTCGTGTTCCGTTGCTCTTTTTCTGGCCACCGAGGAAAGGTAAGAAAGCTTTGTCCGGGCACGATGCCACCGCCGACAAGAGAAAATTGCGATTTATCAGAGTGCGTGCTTGTCACGGGGACGGTGTTTTCTCTGGAAAGCTTCTGGAAAGATTTTCATCGCGCAGAAACATCTTTCGAGGCTGTCGCGAAGCCAACGAACGAACGAACAGTGCTCTTTCTCTCTCCCTCTCTCTCTCTCTCTCTCTCTTTCTCTAACAGCCGCTTTCGCCTCGATAAGTTCCTCGAGGATAAGCTCCCGCGAGCTGCCGTATAAACCTTTCTTGTTTCCCGGGCGAACTTGCCGCGAATATTTCACCGTGAAATATATCTATGCCTCGAACGATCTAACTTTCGCCTGGCCGCAAACTCTTAATCGATTTCACGGGGGGAGAAAATTTTCTAATTAGGTCGTCGTCCACCGATCGGTTTTTCGTTTTCACCCGGTTTTCTGCTTTGCTCTGCTCTCTCTCTCTTCTCGTTTCCGTTTCGCTTTCTTGTTTGCTGTCGAATATTCGCTCGCGTACCGCCAGTCACGTTTTCCCATCAAAATGGAGATGCAGCTGCGGACAGCCGGCGGACGTATTATTATTTTTTTTCTCTGGGTTCCCTAAGCGATATTTATGCGCGCGGCAATCTTGAAATTCCGGCTGTGTACGGGAACGATCATTATTCTCGTATCATGCGCGAATGCTTCGAATATTTCCGAGCATTCCGCCAACCTTCTCTCTCGTGTCCGATTTTGGAAAGCTCGGGGAGAGTTAGTCGATGGATCGACAGATCCGAAATCGTTTTGCATTTCACCTCGATGGGTGAAGACGACGACTCGATCCGAACCGCTCGATGCTCAGCTTGTCATCAAGCCCGACAAGCTCGCGAGAAATCGCGGCTTCCTGTCTAGGAAAAATACATGTCTGCCAACCGAAACGAGGCGAAGCGATCACCTGTTGCTTAATAATGCTCGCGAAGATCACGATTCATTCGAAACGAGACAAACAAAAAGCGAAACCGGGATTGATATTCACGGCGATGTCACGCGCCAACTTTACACTCTGCTCTTTTCCCGGACGACGTTTCTTCCTCGAAAATTCATTGGGTCGGCCACTCCCGGCCGCCTGTGAGAGTTTTCGTGAAACGACCGAGTTTAGGGTAGGGGGACCTTCTTTTTAAATGCTCCGCGGAAAAGAAAACACGGCTGACCCTCGTGGCTGACATTTTCTACGAGTTGGATGAAATTTTGAAAAATACATCAAGAGGAGTTAATGTGCATCTACTATTTGGCATTTTATTTCTTTGAATCCATCGTGGAGCATTCGAGAAAAATATTTGTGAAGTTAACAGTGTTTTCCTGGAAGATGAGGTAGAGATTTCAAATATTACAAAATAATTTTTTTCTACCCTTAGCGGGAGAGCTAAAATTTTGAAAAAAATATATGAGTTAGTGTTACAGTATGTCTGCAATTTCCACTTTGATTCATTCGAATATCTCGAACAGTAACCAAGAGAAACGCTTGCAAAGTTAAACAATTGCATCATGATGAAACAGGGAGCTGAAGATCTGCAAAATATTTTTTGAAATAAATAAATAAATGATCAAAGTTTCGAAAAAAATTTGGAAAGCACAGCTTAAGCGTGCCTAAAATTTCCACTTTGATTCATTCGAATATCTCGAGCAGTAACCAAGAGGAACGCTCGCAAAGTTAAACAATTACATCATGATGGAACAGGGAGCTGAAGCTCTTCAAAATATTTTTTATCTACCCCAAACAAGTGTCCTAAAATTTCGAAAAAAATGTGCAAAGCACAGCTGAAGTGTGCCTAAAATTTCCACTTTGATTCATTCGAATACCTGGAACAGTGACCGACAGAGACGCTAGCTAAGTTATAGGTTTTCATTACGATAGCATGTATTTACTTATCCAAGAGGAACGGAAATGGGAAGCTCCCGAAAACAGTATCTCATACAAAAAGCAATGAATTGTTTTCAATAAATATTAAAAGTGTAGTGGTTCGACGGTTGGAAAACTTTGAATCCGCAGCATGCAGGTTCGAGGGTGGTAGGGGAAGGGAAGCTTGGCGAAAATTTGCGTGGAAGACGTCGGGAGCCGGGGAGTTTGCCGTCCCGACGTTCTTCTCGGGCCGGAGGCGAACGCTAGTTCAATTTGCGAAGTATTGGCACGGCAGCGGCTGGCTTGCGGTTCGCAACCGATGTTTCTCTACATCGAGAATGGCAGCAGGGGGTGCCGCAACCATAATTACGTTCGATACGGAACGCCGAGGCGCCTCCTCCGGTTTTTTCTTTCGCGTTGATGGGATGCGACTCCCGGCGTTTACTTGGACTCCTTTATGAGACACACCGTGATCATAAAAGCCTGGGGTAAGGAAAGAGAACAAGAGAGAGAGATAGAGAGAGAGAGAGAGAGAGAGAGAGAGAGAAAGAGAGAGGGGACGTAAGGGACGAATTAAACTCGCATTTTTCACCGGCATTCCGGCCACTCGGCAAAATTCTCCGGGTTTCCGGCTGAGCGGGCATTAAAAGGTTTCGCGCGGTGGACGATGATCGCGGTGCAGCAAGGATACGGGAGAGAGGTCGCCGCGAAATTTGTGGCCGGCTGACGGTGCGGAAGCGGGAATTAATTCATTTCTGTCGTTGGCGCGGGAAAGACGCCTCAATAAGGAACGAGCCAATAAACTACGCTAGTTAAAATTCCCCGTAAAAGTCCCGTGCAAACGCGGCTTCGTTATTCAGGTGTATGGCCCGGCTGACGATGCAACCCACCCTCTTTCTCACACTCTCTCTCTCTCTCTTCACGGAAGCACATATGTAGGTGCAGGCTAGGCGCGAATGTACAGGTGTGCGAGCACATACGACCGATATACCGAGCCGCGCGTCTTACGTCATTTCGAGAGAAATCGATCTACAGGGGAGATTGGCTGAGTTTGCGGGAAAAGCGCCCCTTCGGCCGGGGGGACGAGTAAATCGGGCTCCAAAACGAAACCGGCGAAATAAGCGACGGGGCGAAATCGGAAAATTAAATCCGACGGAGCTCTCGGAGAAAGGCGGTTCTCGTTGGCTCGCGCGAAAACTAACGCCGGAACTGGCTGCTCGCTCGGTTCTGCACGCCCGTCTGCTAGACGCCTTTTTCCTTTGACGGACTCCGCCGAGAACCGTTGCCATACCTAATGGATAGATGGATGGGCGAATTTTCCGCGAGCGGAGAAAACCAGAGAGGAGAACAGGCCCGTAGAATCGAGCAATTAAAGTTCTAAAAGACCGAAAGAAAAGTTGCTTCCCTTCGCCCGGTTCGTTCGCCCAACCCAGCAATTTCTGCTTCTAGCTGAAGTTTCTACGAGAGCGCGAGAGAGCCTGCGCGCGCTCGCGCGAGCACCGGTATCGTCAATGTGGAAGTCGAATTTTTGCTGTATCCACGGGAAATAATTAAACTCGTGTCTTCGGCCGCTCGTCCAACTTTCCCGGGCGTTTTTTCAACTTTATCGGAGTTTTAATTAACAGATCGGTAACCGAGGAACTTGCCATCGCATCGGCAACTACCCTACGATTCTGCCGCGACTGCCGTTCGTACAGCTATATCCACATTTTTTACTCTCACGTGTTACCCGAATAATAACAGATCTAATTGCTGACGTATCACCGCATAACATTGTCAGCTACATGATTTTCTCTCTCGGGCTTGATGGAAAAGCGAACGCTGCACAGCTTCTCGACTGGTTGAAAGATTTAACGATAGTCAGCAGATGATATTAGTCTTGACCCTTTGTACTCGGTGCTATTTTAGCTACAAAACCAAACATTTCTTCCGACCAAGAATATTTTCATATTATATGATTTTTTTCACTTTATGGATATGGAAATGATATAATACCTCTTACAACACTTAAATGTTTAGTAATGTATTAACTAGAAACAAATTTAATAGTGTAAACAATATTTTGGATTATGATACAGCAATATTCAGTGGCGCCTCAGAGTCGCCACTCGAGTGCTAAGGGTTAATCCTTATTATCGACAGTACGACAACACCTTTCGCGCTACTACCTGAATCTTTCTCTGTGTGTATATAGGGTGTCCCGTAACTGGTGGTACAAGCGAGCAGGGGGTGATTCTACGTGTGAAAATAAGTCGAAAATATGGAATAAATCTTTTTCATTTCACGTCTAGGTTCCGAGACAATCGAGGTTGAAAATGCTGAGGCGTCTGATCATGATCAATCAATTCTACTTCCTGCATATACTAAAGCACGCAAACCCAACGGACGTTTAAACCCGATTTTCTCGGAAACTAGGGGTCGAATGAAAAAAAATTATTCCATATTTCCGACTTATTTTCTCACGTAGAATCACCCCCTGCTCGCTTGCACCACCAGTTACGGGACACCTTGTATAAAAGTCCTAAACTGCCCTAACGACATCCCGCGTCTAAGGCACGGGTCAGCTAGATAGCCTTACTGACAAGTCCTCTAGCGGCCCTATTGCGAAATGCTTCCTTCTCCTTTTTCCATCTTTTCATAATTCGACAGGCGCCAGAAACCAATATTTTCCATGATGTTCAATGATGTTGCGTTTTATAATTCCGATGCATATTTTTACACACGAAATTTCAATTAATCTATGATTATCCAAGGACAACAAGAAGCAGCCAAAGCTTCATTTATGTCGAGTATAACTTCTTGACCACGCGGTTAATTTATAGATGACGTTACGGATGGCATACCATTAGAACAGTTGAGGAATACTACAATTTCTTTCAAGTAATAGCGACAATATTGGCAAACGTAACGCGAGCCAATGAAACAAACGGCCATTAATGCGAGAGTTAACGTGATATCAGGATCGGTACCGATTAAATGAAAAATCGTTTGTGGGTCTCGTTAGCACCTGGATGGGATTAGGAGTGGTTCTAACAAGGTTGCGTTAACGGATACGGACACGGCTTAAGGTTGTTCGTAGTTTTCTTTACGGCACGGGGATTGCGAGGATTGCGATCGCTGACTGGATTCTAGACATGATTTTCGAAAGTCGTGAAACAGGGTTAACGCGGAACGCTCGAAGTTAGAATAACGGGCACGGGAAACGGAAGTAGAAGCAGAAGCAGATGAAGACGTAGAGGCAGAGGAAGAGACAGCAGCAGCAGCAGGTGGTGTAATAGCGAACGGAGAGGGTCTCGTAATATTCAAGCTACCCCTTCAGGAACGATTCAAGTCGACTCATCTTAACGAGGCCTTGCATCAAGTGGCTCGGTTTCGAGTACCGGCTCTAGAGGATTAGGCTCTAAAGACCAAACTCGTCTCGAATGAGAGACGGAAGACGGGGGAGGACGGCGCGGAGAAAGCCACCCTAAATCGTCTTTTGATCTTGTAATTAATTCTGCACGCATTACGCTTGTCCAGAAGAAACGAAACCGGGACTCGCGGGTAGTACTCGCTCGGCTGGTGTACTATGGTCGGGTCGATAAAAGAAAAACACAGGGACAGAGATAGAAATACGACGACCGACGGAGCGTGGAGATAGAGGAGCGGAGGAGTGGAGGGGAGAAAGTAGCAAGAGTAGGAATGCTTGGTAACGATGAGGAAATAAAGTGCGCGAGCCTGTTGAAGCTTTTCATTTCGACCGGGAGTCGATAGCACTCTTTACCTCTTAGTTCTTATCAATTGAATCGAAGCCCTGCCTTTATGCATGTTTGATGGAACGACTTACAGCCAGCGCTTGTATTTATTCATCCGATTACAATATCGTGAATATAAAGCGCCGCCGGAGATTTATCAACGGAGAATTGATATCGGGGGGGTGGCATAACGCCGGCAAAAGAATCGGAGAGAAATATAGCGAAACAGTGAAAAACAGCGAGAAACAGGAGAAAGAACGAGAGAGAGAAAAAGAGAGGGGAGGGGGAAGGAAATAAAGGGAAAACGAAGCTTGGCTGATCGGAAACTCAAAGTTTACCAATGTTGTTTTTTTTCCCCCTCCCTGTTTCAATCGTGCTCGCTTTTCAGGAACGCGATATTCCCGTACCGAGCATTTCCATCAATTAATTATTTCGCAGTGGCTTCGAGGAGGTCGCTACCACACCCCTCTCGTTCTGTTTCACCAGAGAGAGCGAGAGTAGAACGCCAAGCGCTACGGTTATTATGCCGGTCGGAGTGATCGTTTTAAATTGAAACGGTCATTACTCTCATCACGCTGCATCGCGATCAGGACATTTTCCTTCCCGTCCCATGCGTACGCCACAGCGTAAAAATAAATGCGCCTCGGACGCGTCACAAGCGTTTCCATTCCGCCACGGAAACACGCTCCTGAACGAATCCGAATACATTATCAAGCGCAGGCTTACCGGCGCTAAGTGCATCACGCGCTTAGACACTCCGGAACGTGGCCGGAAAGGGAACGAGCTGCGGATACGACCCGGTGTTTCCCTTTTATTCCCCCCTGTCCCGGTCGCAAACGATATTTTTAAAGCCACCCACGCATTCTACTAACAAAATTGAACCGAAAATGAAGAATACAATTTTCTGATACCAGGCGCTGTTGTCGAGAAAAATGCATCTGAAAATTCCGAGCGTCTGCAAGTAGAAAAGACGTGGTCTGGTCAGAAACAAGGCGAATCTTTGAGCTCGCTTTTCTCGACAACGTAGGCTCGTATGAAAAAATTGGTGTGTGCTTAGACCACATGGCTGAAGTGAAACTTTTTTCTTTAATTTTTTTTCAAATTTTTATTAACACTTTATGACATTTAAATTTCTTTGATTCTATTATTGAAACGAGAGAGAAAAAATGCATCTGAAAACTCCGAGCGTCCGCAAGTAGAAAAGACGTGGCATGGTCAGACAGGGAGCGAATCTTTGATTCAATGCTTTTCTCGGCAACGAAGGCTCGTATGAAAAAATTGGTGTGTGCGTAGACCACATGGCTGAAGTGAAACTTTTTTCTTTAATTTTTTTTCGAATTTTTATTAACACTTTATGACATTTAAATTTCTTTGATTCTATTATTGAAACGAGAGAGAAAAATGCATCTGAAAATTCCGAGTGTCCGCAAGTAGAAAAGACGTGGCATGGTCAGACAGAAAGCGAATCTTTGAGCTCGCTTTTCTCGACAACGTAGGCTCGTATGAAAAAATTGGTGTGTGCTTAGACCACATGGCTGAAGTGAAACTTCGTTCTTTAATTCTTTTCGAATTTTTATTAACACTTTATGACATGTAAATTTCTTTGATTCTATTATTGAAACGAGAGAGAAAAATGCATCTGAAAATTCCGAGTGTCCGCAAGTAGAAAAGACGTGGCATGGTCAGACAGAAAGCGAATCTTTGAGCTCGCTTTTCTCGACAACGTAGGCTCGTATGAAAAAATTGGTGTGTGCTTAGACCACATGGCTGAAGTGAAACTTCGTTCTTTAATTCTTTTCGAATTTTTATTAACACTTTATGACATGTAAATTTCTTTGATTCTATTATTGAAACGAGAGAGAAAAATGCATCTGAAAATTCCGAGCGTCCGCAAGTAGAATAGGCACGCTGTGGTCAGACAGCGCCGAGAATCTTTGAGCTCGCATTTCTCGACAATGAAGCCTCGTGTGAAAAAATTGCGTTACGCATTTTCGACTCAGTTTTTCACGTAGAATCATCAGATTGTGTCGCGAATACTGCAATGATCCTATTACTTGTTTTATCGGTGAATTCTAAAGATTATTGCGTAGTCAGTAGTAAGAAATAAAGAATTGCAGATTTCTATGCAATCGTCTATGCTCGCACGTTATTTTATAAACATCTGCGTAAGAGAGAAGTATCTTGTCTCAACCAGGAAATGATCTTTTCCGTCAAACGTAATACGGAAATCCTATTAGTTGTGGTGTGAACCGTATCTACTCGAAGCTCTATGTATTTTAGCGCCAGAAGCCAGAAGTTTTATCCGCCGTGCAACATTTCCATTGCACGCGATTTTATTCATCTTATGCATATGCAATCGAGCGCTTTTCATCGTATCACACTTAAATTTTTACCATCACACACGAATTTGCTAATAGAAGTTGTTTCGAATTACGGCATGGTAATTTTGAGAGGCTCCTCGCAGTGTACGTGTCCAGAAACGTTTCCTTGTATTTTTCTAGTTTCTAGAGCATTCTCATCGCGCACGATTTTATTCATTCGATGCATATAGAATCGAGTGTTTTGACCGGGTACCTTTAAATTTTTATCCTAATGTAAAAATTGAATAATATAAAAATTGTTTTGAATTTCGTCATGGTAACTTCTACCAGCGGTCTCGTGTTGCCTTGTAGAATATATTCGCGTACGTTATAAATGCACAAAGATCGGCGGACTATTTTCCCGCGGCGTTTTCTCGTGTGTGCACGCGATATCCGGCCGGGCGGTCTCTTTATTTGCTGTGGAGACTCTGTGAGAACCTTTTCAGATGATTGCTCGCCGGTTCTTACACTCGGCTCGCCGCAACCTACTCGGTAGGTTCCCAGAGACCGAGGAAATCCCACGAAAATGGCCCAAAGGATGGCCCGATAACGATTTGCAAACAAGCCCGCGGAGTCGGTAATACCGGTGTTTGCGTTTCGTAGTTTTCTTTCGGGGTTGTGGGCGCAAGAGCTTTGAGCTTTCCATAGCCGAACGGGACGAAAACAACGCGAAGAAACACTGGTTGAAACGGGTTGTCGAGTTTCGGCAAAGCGACCGAATAAACGACGCGGACAACGGGTTCGACGCGAATTCTTTCCGCGTCCGATAGCGGAATAACGATTTTTTTCGGCATTCTCTCGAAACCAGGGGCGTACAGAGAGATGAAGAGAGAAATAGAGAGGGAGGCGGAATCTGCCTGGTCCTAACCGGGACGAAATTCGAGCGTCAAACATTTCGGCCGACGGATACACGCTCGTAGCGGTGACTCGCGCCATTTATAAACGCGTCTGGCAGAGGCAGCTCGGATTTTCGGAAACACATTTCCCGGCCCGGGAAAAAGCGAAAGTGACGGGGAATCCGCGTTATCGATGGCAAAGTAAATGGAGGGCTTGCGCGGAACATCGATGATTAAAGTGCAAAACCTCGTACGCTGATATTCGATGATTCAATGGCGGGACCCTCACCGAAAGAATGCGAAGTTTGATTGCGCGTGAAAAAGCGCGATAGTACGACGTTCGAAGGAACAAACTGTTTGCTAGTGGGGCGACGCTTTCTGTTACTTTTAAAGTGTCGGTGCTTCGCGGATTTCGTTGTGCCGGAGCTAATTGTTACGTGTGTCCCCGGAAACGCTTCCGCTTTAACTTTTAATCTGCCCGGGAGGAAAAAGACTGGTTCTTTAAACGAAACATTTTGCTTCGGTGTGGTTTTCGTGAAAATATTTGACTCGTAGAAACGATCCTTTGAATAGAAAGAGGAAAATGGTTTCGAATGCTTTGCCCGCCAACGATATCCTAATAACCTTGTACAAATGAAAGATTAACGGGTGGAGAGCAGTTAGTAGTAGCAGGGTGGAGTTAATGAAGATTTTAATAGCGATAGCACACCAGCAAGTACTCTCGAGTAATGCAGTCTAATCATTTCTTTTCAGATTATTGTTTACAAGAAAATTAGAAAACCTCTATTACATATAGCAATCATTTATGTTCTAAATCCTGCAAAATAATTTGATATGTTTGTTCAAAATATGAAAGTATGAATAAAACATAACTGGAGGAACAAAAGCGTAAAACGAAATTAGTCGAATATTGACCGAGAATTTTTTAAACACCGAATTTGGAAAAGTATGCATAGTATTGATCCTTCACAGTCCAGAAGTATTTGAAGTTTACTTACCGCTATAAAATGATTTTCTTTTATTTTTGCGGCAATATACACGGCAATTTGACCTAATCAGTAAAAGTGTTATGTCGCGTTTATTGCGACGTTGGATCGTTGAGAGTTAATAGTGTGCATATAGTATTATTATAATATTCCAGTAGATGGAGTGACCTCAATCGAAAGGTATAACCTTCTTTTAAAATTCTACAATATCTTACATATTGTAATCTTCTAACTTCTGTAAAGCGTTTTACTTTTGTATGTTTTGTGCTTGGTAAGTTTAGTGTTAATACATTGCCAATTGTTTGCTGCGCGAAATGAACAATTTTCAGAGTCTGGATGTGCCTGGCTTGTGCAGCAAGGTATTGAATTCCAATGGTAAAAATGAAGAGTGAAACACTGCGGTTTAGACTTGGTAGTGCCTCTGATTCGGCAATAGCGGTTCTCGCTGGCCCAAGGGAGCACTGTGCAATAATTTCGCATGGCAATAATTCCATTGTAAGGCGAAACGACTATTGCAACGATCGGATGGCGGTCGGTATCGCGCGTCGCCTATCTGCCCGAGCAATTTGCCAGTGGCGAGCGTGATATCTATCGTCTCGGAGGTGCTGGTAAATCATTGATGTGTCGGGATACGCGGTCGTCGAACGACCAGAATCAATTACCATGTAACCGATATCGGCGCGAGTCTCTCTTTGATCGAATCTTGTAATACTTAGCCTCAATTCCTGTGAAATCGATCTTCCATCTTTCCTCCTTCCTTCCCTACTCCGAAAAATTCTTTAAAAAAATTGGTGTGTGCTTAGATCGCATGGCTGAAGTGAAACTTCTTTCTTTAATTTTTTTTCGAATTTTTATTAACACTTTATGACATTTAAATTTCTTTGATTCTATTATTGAAACGAGAGAGAAAAATGCACCTGAAAATTCCGAGCGTCCGCAAGTGGAAAAGACGTGGCATGGTCAGACAGGGGGCGAATCTTTGATTCAATGCGTTTCTCGGCAACGAAGGCTCGTATGAAAAAATTGGTGTGTGCTTAGACCGCATGGCTGAAGTGAAACTTCCTTCTTTAATTTTTTTTCGAATTTTTATTAACCTTTTATGACAATTAAATTTCTTTGATTCTATTATCGAAACGGGAGAGAAAAATGCATCTGAAAATTCCGAGCGTCCGCAAGTAGAAAAGACGTGGCATGGTCAGACATGGGGCGAATCTTTGATTCAATGCTTTTCTCGGCAACGAAGGCTCGTATGAAAAAATTGGTGTGTGCGTAGACCACATGGCTGAAGTGAAACTTCCTTCTTTAATTTTTTTTCGAATTTTCATTAACACCTTATGACATTTAAATTTCTTTGATTCTATTATTGAAACGAGAGAGAAAAATGCACCTGAAAATTCCGAGCGTCCGCAAGTGGAAAAGACGTGGCATGGTCAGACAGGGGGCGAATCTTTGATTCAATGCTTTTCTCGGCAACAAAGGCTCGTATGAAAAAATTGGTGTTTGCTTAGACCGCATGGCTGAAGTGAAACTTTTTTCTTTAATTTTTTTTCGAATTTTTATTAACACTTTATGACATTTAATTTTCTATAATTCTATTATTGAAACAATTGGTTTGTGATAGCTAAAATATGATATATGTTAGCGACAGCCGGTTTTTGAGAATAATAGAAAGCAGATAGCCCGACGTTACTCCGCTTTCGGTTAATTTATGGTAGGGTCAGTGATTGAGGGTGGCCTCTCAAGGCGTACTTCCGTCGACGAAGAAACCCGAGATGGCGCCTGGCAACTTGAAGTTGTGCAGACGTCTGATGGGGCGCATTCGTTGACATCTGTTTAGAAAGTTAGGGATCTTTAAGTATTGCAGGCGACCCGAGGTCGTACCGCTTGCTTAAGGAACAAGGATAGTTTTCCCTTGAAGTATCTGGCCACGGAGTGGGGAAGGCGAGTATGTCTTCTGGTAAGAGCACTGTGATTGACCGCTCAAGACTCACCCCAGAACCTTCAAAGGACACAGTCGTACACTCGACGCAGCTGTACTGAATTTCTGACATATAAATATTCTTGATTCAATTTTGTCTAAATGTCTTGCAAATACTGCATCGAGAGTTGTTCTTGATCTTATTGTCGCTTCATTAGGATTATTTACCACTTACAATCTTAATTTACTTCTAAAAGATTCTATTAATAATTTTGATTGTTCCAATGCAAACTTTGTTGACGATTGCAATCCGCATGTATTATATATATATTTATATATAAATAACAATTACAAATATATTTGTAAGTTCGCGCCGCGTCATTAGTTTAGACTGTTTGGCGCGCCGCCTACCGAAGCGTCGGGGAGTTTTTAGGTTCCGTTCGTCACTTACCGCCATCGCCGTTCCATCCTGTTCTACGAAACCTTACATGTTATCCGTTGTAATCTCGTCCAAATCTAACAAACTTCACGTTGAAATCTCCACTTAGCCATACGCCTACCGCGTCGAGGTTTTACTAAATCGTTTCATCGTTTCATCGTTTCATCGCCAGATCGGTTTTACTCCTACCGCGTCAAGGTTTTACGCCTAACGCGTCTAAAAAAGATTCATTTCAAAAATTTCCTTGTGTATTCGTTTCGTTTGAAATCGTGTCTGGCGTCACTGTCGGGCTAGGAGGAATTTCTGTCGGCTGGTACTAACGCGTGGGTGGCAAGTAAATTTGAGTTACACCACAAATTTGATTCAAATTACAAACTGATTGGCGACGCATATTAATGATATCGCGAATTGGCGCACGAACGCTGAACGCTTACGAAATAAATGTAAATATCGAAAGCACGATATCAAATATTCGTTGGTCCATTAGCTAATTAATTCGATGCATTAGAGAAAATATGATATGGTATGATGGTGGTGGTTTTCGTCGGTGTGCTCGGGCACGATGAAATTGCGAGTCGTTGAAACGATGGAACGTCGCGAGTGTGCGTGCCGATGCGACGCGACGTGCTTCCGTGTTCTGCTTTCCTCTACTCCGCTTTGGTGTGCTCTGCTTCGCGTGCGATGTTCGACGCAGACTCGACTCGACTGGAGAGAGTTCGGTTTCGGTGATCACGATTGAAACAGGTTCACCCACTAATGGACCATCCGGTATTTCTCAGCGAGTGAAGCGTCGAACGAACGGCACAGAATTAAGGAACTTTGCCTTCTTACGATCCCGCTTTCCGATCGCTTTCCTCGAGGAGCCGTCTGCTCTCGCCGATCAAGGGAAAATTGCCAGGACGGCAATTACCGAGGCCATTTCGCCGAACGAATTTCCATTCTATTCTATCTCTTCCTCTCTGTTCCCTTCTTTTGTCGCTCTTGCTCTCTCTCTCTCTCTCTCTCTCTCTCTGGCTATCTCTCTCGTTGCCGTTCGGTTATTAAGTCTCTCGAATCGGTCGCGCGAATATTTAACTGCCGCAAATAGAAGCGTAACTCTCTCTCGAGCGCGCACGAGTCTGATATACAGCGGTCGTAAAGCAAGGAATATTAAAAAAAAAACAGGCCCCCCCGCTCTGATTATATTCGCGGCACCGTGCGCGTTCTTGGCTGCCTCTTAAATTATTCGACTCCGCGGGAAAACGACGCACACACCCACCCACCTACCTACCTTCTCGCAGTCGCGCGTACGTTTAACGAAGTGTCTACAATTGGGTCAGCTCGATAGCGCGCTAACCGGAGCGTATTGGTTTTTCCATGAGCGAGCCAGTCGATTAAAAAGTCTGGGTCACCGATCGTCTGGACATCTGCTTGTCGTAGAAGCGTTTATGTAACGCGAAGATCGAGAGTCCTTCAGGACATTTTTGCAATTCGATCAGTGTCTATCAGAATGAGAACTATTATAGGTTTTTGTGTAAATCATGCCTGCAGAAGCGAGAGATTTGCTTGAGAATCGACTGTGAGGTTGTACAAGATACAGTGGCGTGCAAAATATATGGAAACACTTTAAAAACGAATAACTTTTTTAAAATTAGTGCAAGCGGCTTGAGTATTTTTTGAGATGTTAGATGTTGCATTAGTTTACTAGGTAGCGTGTAAATAATTTTTTCTAAAAATTGCTATCGGTCGGAATTGCGACGAAAATAGTAAAAGTCACGATTTTTAACTTTTTAATCTGTGCCTGTAACAAAAATTTAAAATACGCGTTTGATAGGTCTAAGTAAGTTATGTACATGTACAAAGTTTCATCGAAATCGGTTAACACGTTGACTGCCAAGCGAATTTTTCATTATGCGATGCATATTATGTTGAAATATTATTTGCAGCAAATAAAGTGAGTTATAAAATCATGCTTGAAGCATTTTTCGTGCATTAATTTCTTCAAACCATTATAGTAACAATGGTATTATTGAAAAATTTATCAGTATCCATATTTACTCTAATTATGTACTTTTATTATTTGCTGCGTCGCCGGACACCGGTGACCTCCAGGACGCTGTATCCAAGTCGAGTGCCGGTCACCGGTGACCCCCATGGCAGTCAACGTGTTAACGTCGTTATGAGTTACAAACATTTAAAGTAAATTCCCTGGAAAGACCGAAAATCTGCGACTTTCACCCTTAAGCTCCCATCATGCAATGTTCGTAGCTCATAGCACGATTAACCGACTTCGATGAAACTTCGCGCATGTATATAACCTATGGAGATCTACAAAAGGTATATTTTAAATTTTCATTACAGGCACTGATAAAAAAGTTAAAAATTATGACTTACTTTTTTCTTCACAATTTCGACCATTAGCAATTTGTATAAATAAATATTTACACGCTACCGAGTAAACTAATCTTTCGAACATCTCGAAAAAACTCAAGCCGTTTGAAGTAATTTTGAAAAAGTTATTCGTTTTTAAAGGGTGTCCGGATACTTTTGCACGGCACTGTATGTTAGGAGGAGTTTGAAGTTATCACGTGGACCATGTGGGACTAGTTTAACAAATAGACACGTCCGAGGTTGTCAGTTTTAGTCCACTTTTGTTAATGTGTTTTATCCAGCACTGTTTCTCAAAATACTCTGAGGCAGACTTTTTGAAACTATCCTGGATTATCAAAATGAAATACAATGTAGCCCATAGAAAGTTAGAGAGGGTTTAAGTCATGGCTTTGCTAAATTCCAATATGTTTATGAATCACAGACTCCTCATTAATACAATCTTTATCTAAATTCCATTAAAACATGTTGCATTTAGGACTTTTTTGTCAGATTAGGATGAAATTTATAAGGTCCAGCCTCTTATAATAATTTTCTTTTCAATGCAAAGGTCTATTTTCTAATATTAAAAATCGAAAATGCCACGTTCACTAATCGAACGAGGTCCGGTCCAGGTTAGCGTCCCTAAAATCGACGTTGGAAGTAGAAACAGTAAGTTATGCACAGACACGCGTGTCATTCGAATAGAAATTCGATACTGCGCATACCCAATGGGCTTTGAAATTAGATTTTAAAAGAAAAAAAAGTTTCTCTTCTGTTAATTCGGCTAAAAAAGTGTTCTCCTTTCTCTTTTCCGTGTGACGATGCTATTACATATAAAAATAAACGCACTTTGTCGATCAACGCGACACGTATTCTTTCTCAAAGACACGGTTGTAGACTCTCGTGCAGAGCGTTCAGAAATCGCGTGTATCAATCGGGCGGAGGGACGTGCATTTTTAACCGGTCCGTGATTCACGGTGGAAAGATCAGAGAGATCGGCGCACGATTTCGGGGCGCTTTGAATACTATAGTGTTCGCGCGATCCAACGCAATCCTCTCTTTCTTGAGAAAGTTTCCGTCGTTGGCCGGTCCCTCGAACTTCTCCGTGTAGGAACCGGCAGGAACGGAAGAATGTAGCCACTTTCGGCGAGCCTAGCTGGGTCGTAAGGCGTGCTCTCTCTCTCTCTTTCTCTCTATCTCTTTTCCTCCTTGGGCCGAGAGAGGCTTTCAGAAAAATTCGCCCGCGGAAGAAGCGAGCCCCCGTAAATACGTCGATTCAGCCCACGCTCCGTATTCTTAAGTAATTCATAAGTAGCCAGCAGCCCGGGGAATGGTTTTATTTTCCTTCTCGTTCTATCCGCGGGACGACCCACTGCACATTCGACCGTTTTCGAGCGTTTCATTTAAAGGAAGCAAAAATTTCCAGTGAATGCCGGCCTCACCGGTTAGAATTCCTCGCGGCTCGGAGATCCCGTAGCCGTTGGGGATCCCAAGGACGAAACTTTTCCCGTCGATAGGCAGGGTAATGCGGGTTACGTCGTGTACCCGCCGCGCTTGCGAGCAAGGTACGCGAGTGGGTTTGCGATAGAGAGAATGAGAGAACGATCCCGGAATAGGGTCGAGCCACCAGTTCTTTTCAAGACCGGCTCGTTTTGCTCGGATCGATGATTATTCGCGCGCGTATCCCTCGAATATTCTGGAGCCCTCTCTTTCTTTCTCTCTCTCTCTCTCTCTGGCATGGCAGAGAGAAAACAGAGAGCAACTAGAACGCTGCTCGTCGACGCACAGTGGGTCAGGATCGAAAAAAGCTGGACAAAATTCATGTCTCAATTTATTTTACGATTACAATGATTAGAGCTTTTTCGACGTATGCAATTTACCAGAAAGAAAAGAAGATTTATATTTATTTTGTACCCACGTTTCTCGAGTTTCGCGTTGTTACCGTCGCGGGTAATGGCTCTTGGCAAACCCGGTTGGTCCCTCTCTCTCTTTCTCTCGCTCTTTTTCTCCTTTTCCCCCGCTTTTCTTTAATATGGAAAACTTGCCGAATAGCCTGTAGCGAGGCTTTCGATCGTGAGAAATTGGGGCCAGAACGTCGCCGGCGGTGCCGCGGAACAGGAAAGAAAAAAGTGCAGGAAGAAGGAAGCCTCCAGACAAGCGTGGCAAAGCGCGGAATCTCTCCATCAAAAGCTCAACAAAAGCTTGTTCAGGGCTTCGGCTTGCCGGGTACGGAGAGAGGAAAAGGGGATGAGACGGCGAAAGAAGGGGATGTGCCAGAGAATGCCAGCTAATGTCTGAGACGCGTCAGCGAATGGGAGGCCAAGGGAGTGGCGTAAGCAATAGAAAACGCGGAAAAAGGCGCCGAGGGGAGAAGAAGAGATTGAAGGGGGAAAAAAAAGTATCCGAAGAAAACGCGGAATGCGCAGCGGATAAAGTGGACCGTCTGAATACCTTTAAAACATTCGCGAGCGGCTCGTATCGCGTTAAACACTTGCCGAAACGCTAGGGAATCGGAACGAAACGCGGTCCTTAGAAAAGTCTGTTTCTTGGACAAAATTCCATTACTGGAAAATTATAGTTTGAGAACAAATTTTTCGGACGAAAGTTGTAGGATAGAAAAGATGATTGTGTTTGTTTGACATTGCAGTAACCTTCAAAAACTGTCTACAGAATATAATTAAAATTTTGAATGGAAATCTTTTTTTTTTTATTACGTATTCTTGAAGGTGACACCAAGATATTTTCAAATTACTTGAATACTTTTGTCTTTGCACAAACTGTTACCGAGATATAAGCTTCCAGAGTTGATGCGCCGACATTAGCATTATGCAGCGTACATCGCAAAGTTCTTCGGTCCAACTTTGGACGGCATTATTCTCCTCTTTGCCTTGTAACTTTCTTCTGTAACCAGTTAATGAAAGTACAAGATTTAAAAGAATTTGCCAGTTACCTTTCTTTGAATTGTTTGAAAACTATATATCCAAGATAGATTGATTCGTAATAGGTCGACGCTGACATAAGAAATTATTAAAAACTAACGGGCAGATAGGGATTCAAAGTAATTCCTACTAAATCTCTTTGTGTTTAATAAATTGCTAAGTGTTCCAACTGTGGCACAAAATTATAACAAAATTATTCTAGATTAGAGGGAACGTCTGAATTCTGATGTTAATAAATCCCAGGGCCAAGCACCACCAGAATGAATTCTTCAACAATTGCAATGCACCACCACTCGATCTAGAACAGAATCTACAAAGAATCTCTGAGCAATTATATCTCGGGAATTAGGTTGATTTGAGACTGATAAGACTTTGATAGAGTATTACAGGAAAAATTGTTCAACATTTGGTGGTGCATTGCAATTGTTGAAGAATTCATTCTGGTGGTGCTTGGCCCTCTACTAAACTTGTAAATCATTAATTTCCTTTGAAGCGAAAGAAAATTTTATTTTGTTCTAAGAAACGATGGGCGACAATCAAGTTCTAATCACTGTAACCGTAAGATAAATCATAGTGCAAGAGGTTAACCTCAGAATTTAGACGTTCCCTCTAATCTAGAATAATTTTGTTACAATTTTGTGTCACAGTTGGAACACAAAAAGGAATTAGTAGGAATTATTTTGAATCCCTATCTGCCCGTTAATTTTTAATCACTTCTTATGTCAGCGACTACCTATTACGAATCAACCTATCTTGGACATATGGTTTTCAAACAATTCAACGAAGGGAAACTGGTAAATACTTTTAAATCTTGTACTTTCATTAACTCGATCTAGAACAGAATCTACAGAGAATCTCTGAGCAATTCTAGCTCGGGAATTAGGCTGATTTAAGACTGATAAGACTTTGTTAGAGTATTACAGGAAAAATTGTCCAACATTTGGTGGTGCATTGCAATTGTTGAAGAATTCATTCTGGTGGTGCTTGGCCCTGGGATTTATTAACCCTTGCACTATAATAACGAGTCAGACTCGTGATAAGAATTTCGAACAACATCTTCTAAACATGTAAATCATTAATTTCCTTTGAAGCGAAATAAAATTTGATTTTGTTGCTGTCGATATATAGCCATTGGGGAATATACAAGCATATAATAAATTTAGATTTTCTTTTTGTTCTAAGAAACGATGGGCGACAATCAAGTTCTAGTCACTGTAACCGTAAAATAAATCATAGTGCAAGGGGTTAACCTCAGAATTCAGACGTTCCCTCTAATCTAGAATAATTTTGTTACAATTTTGTGCCACAGTTGGAACACAAAAAGGATTTAGTAGGAATTATTTTGAATCCCTATCTGCCAGTTAATTTATAATCATTTCTTATGTCAGCGACTACTTATTACGAATCAATCTTGGATATTTGGTTTTCAAACAATTCAAAGAAGGGAAACTGGCAAATACTTTTAAATCTTGTACTTTCATTAACTCGATCTAGAACAGAATCTACAGAGAATCTCTGAGGCAATTCTAGCTCGGGAATTAGGTTGATTTGAGACTGATGAGACTTTGATAGAGTATTACAGGAAAAATTGTCCAACATTTGGTGGTGTGTTAATTGGCTGGATCGATTCGTCCCGGTAACAGGACAGGAGGAAACCGATTTCGCAGAAGACAATTTCGCGAGTGTGAGAACGGCTCGCGTTAGGATCGTGTGGGGAACGGGTCGTCAGTCCCAACGGTGATGGCTGTGAACGTTGTTACGCCGAGGAAACCGCGGGTATTACGTGCAGAAAGAACCGGGGACGACCAGCAGGGACGTCTTCCTCCTCGTTGCGGTCAATCAGCGCTCGTTAAGTCTCGGGCGTAATAAGCTCGTCTCCGCTCCGAGGGGCTTTTCGGGGGTTATGAAGCAATAGTTCGCAGACGTTGCGGCAACTTCCGCGGGTATTCGTCGACCGGGAAAAAGTCCCGAGCCACCGAGGATACTTGGGAACTTCTTTAACGACCACCCCCTTCATTTTCGATCGGCCGAATCGATTGAGAAACTATTAGCGGGGCTAGATGAGTCGAGGATTCCCAGGACTGCTTGCGCCGCGATTACGACTCCCCCCCGTTCCTATTCTACTTCTGTCTGCTCGTTGAAATCCTCGTTCTACTCAGGGGCCAGTAACGAGTTCATAACCCTTCGAGGTACCTATCCGATCTTCCAAGTTAGGATCATTTTTTATTTATCAATATCGCGAGCAGACCGTGCTTTGAAATACATTGCTTTTGTTTTATTAAAGAAGGTGAACGTTTTGTTAAACTTAAAATTCTAGGAGATCAAGGATCATGTGAATACATCAAATTATTCTGTCTGAATAAATAGATAGGATTAATAATAATAATATATCGGAATAAATTGAAATACATTGCTTTGTCTTATCGAAGAAGGTGTGGAATTTATTAGACTTGAAAATCAGAAAATTATTCTCTGTGAATAAATAGATATGATTAATAATAATAATAATGTAGGATCTCAGGAAAAAGGAAGGGCACCGCGCCGGGAATCGAACCCGGGCCCTCGCGGTGGTAGCCGATCGACTAACGCGCTCACCCACGGAACCCTCCCGCCTTTTTCCTAATTTCCTACGGTATTTGTGGTCTGGGGGGTCCTAATCCCACAATAATATTATCGGAATAATAGATTGGAATAAATTGAAATAAAATGTTTTGTCTTATCGAAGAAGATTTTGTTAAGCTAAAATCTGAATCGCAGGAGATCAAAGATAATATAACCGCATAAAATTATTCTCTGTGAATAAATAGATATGATTAACAATAATAATAATATTATTGGGATAATAGATTGGAATAAATTGAAATACATTGCTTTGTCTTATCGAGAAGATTTTGTTAAGTTAAAATCTGAATCGCAGGAGATCAAAGATAATATAACCGCATAAAATTATTCTCTGTGAATAAATAGATATGATTAACAATAATAATAATAATATTATCGGAATAATAGATTGGAATAAATTGGAAAACATTGCTTTGTTTTATCGAAGAAGGTATGGAATTTATAAGACTTTAAATCTGAATCGTAAGAGATCAAAGATGGTGTAAATCGGAAAATTATTCTCTGTGAATAAATAGATATGATTAATAATAATAATAATATTATCGGAATAGTAGATTGGAATAAATTGAAATACAATGCTTTGTCTTATCGAAGAAGATTTTGTTAAGCTAAAATCTGAATCGCAGGAGATCAAAGATAATATAACCGCATAAAATTATTCTCTGTGAATAAATAGATAGGGAACACAGAGGAAACGTTTGTCATCCGACTTTTCTTTTCACGGATAATCGATTCTGAATATTCGTTCGAGGCGCGGGGACTGGTCTTTGAAGGAAGTAGAAAAGGTGAGCCGTGATCAGACACGCTAGGCTATTCATATTCAGTAGCGTGTGCTTCGAGCAAACTTTCAAAGCCGATTATCTCAGGCAAAGAGCTCTGTATATAAAAACTGTATTCCTCGTTTTCGATCTATTCTCTACCGTAGAATCACCTCGAAGCCGAGTGATTGAACAATCGTCTACTGGTCGATCAAATCTACACGTTCATTCTTGAATCAAATGTTCTATCAAATCCGTTCTTAACTCTTTGCACTACGATCGTCTTTGTATTATAGAATGAAGGTGCGGATGCTATATGTATGTTCGTGTGTATATTAACAGACAACCCTATATATAGGGTGTCCCATTTAAGTTGAGATTGTGAAAAATCTCGGGGACATGTAATTTAAAACAAACAAACTGACACATGTCCTTTAGTGTTTCGAGTGAGAAGCCAAATAGCACTACTAGTTTTCTAATGCGTGGGCGTTTTCAAGGTTATTTCAAGGTCATTTTGTCTTTTTTATCGTAAACCCACATTTTTTATTTCGGAATCATATTCTACGTAAAAAAATGCACAACATCTGTTTGAAACATCTTTTTGTAAGTTCAATATTTCTTAAGATATTTAACTGATATTTCATATTTATGTCAAGGGTAATTTTGTTTTTCTATGAAAATAACAAAAAAATGTTGCAAACAAAAGTTGTGCATTTTTTTACGTAGAATATGATCCCGAAATAAAAAATATGGGTTTGCGATAAAAAAGACAAAATGACCTTGAAATAACCTTGAAAACACCCACGAATTAGAAAACTAGTAGTGCCATTTGACTCCCCACTCGAAACACTAAAGGAAATGTGTCAGTTTGTTTTTTTTTTAAATCATTTGTCTTCGAGATTATTTACAATCTCAACTTAAACGGGACACCCTGTACAGCTAAATTTATAAAAATAGAGAATCGATGATAACCGAAGAATTTAAAAAGAACGATCGCCCGAGCGGCTGCAGAAACTCGTCTGTCTTAAACATTTTGGTTATCCGTATGCTCAAATACATTAAATAAACCCGTTTTTCTTACGGCTTTTCCTTACAATATTTACAATAATTTAAAACCTCTTCCTCCTAATTAGCTAGAAGGAGAAACACAATTTACATTCATCGTTTCCTCGCGTTTTTATTAATGGTTGAATATCGATAACAGAGACTGACGCCACGTTATAGAACAAGAAGTTTATTTCGTGTGAAATCGCCTGCAATTATCCGAGCGTTACCGTAATTCCGGAGGCTGTTTACGGCAGAGACTACAGAAGAATACGGTGTATCGGTTATTGTTTTCCAGGTGCGTCTAGATTTTCCGGGCCGAAGTGTGGCGGGCTCGCGGAACAGAAAAAAACATACTACATCTACATACAGTAGAGAATCCTGGCGGGGCGTGGGCGACCTCGAGAGCCTGAGGCTAGCATATTTTGAGGAGAATGAAAAAACATTGTTCCCTCTCAGGGAAGCGATAGATAGATCGCGGGGTTGGTTCGGGGCAGGGGAGGCTCTGGTTGGTTCGCTGTGAGTTAGGAAGAGAGAGCGAGAGAGAGAGAGAGAGAGGAGAGAGAGCAACGAGAGTCAGCTCTCGAGCACTTCGTCCTTTTTATTATTCATGAAAATCGTGCTGTCACTGCTTTCCCGTGGCTGTACACCGACCAAAGCTTAGAGAAAACTCGCCTCGAATTAAAGCGCGGCCGTGTATCGAGCAGGCTATTTTGCAGGGGGCGAGGGGCGGTTGGAGAAACTACGTGGGAGAGAGAGTGGGATGGGAGGAGGAGGGGGAGAGAACGTAGATACGTGAACAGGCGGGGGGGGGGGCGGGGCGGCGAGAGACGTGTTTGTTCGATCTGGCGTCACCGGACATTTTTCGATTGTTTTTACAGCGTGCTCCGCTGTTTCCGTTGCGTAACGCAACATTCCTTTGGCGCGGACAAATATTTGGCTCGATGGAATCCACGGGTAAAATCTACGGAAAAGATCGCCAACGGCTGTGTGTTTTTATTGGCCGACAAAGGGACAAAGGAGCACGACGTTGAACAGAGATCCCGTGTGCTCTCGGATCCGGTGGAGGTGGAGCGAGGAGGGTAGTGGGAGTACCAGAGAGGAGGGTTGGGCTCTAGCAATTTCACCCTCGATTCGATACAATCCGCAGCTCCCGATGGCGCGTATCCTTAACGAGCTGGTAAGGACACAGGGAAGGTTTTTCGGACGCGGAGTAGAACGTATAAAAGGCGTGCGATAGGAGAAGAAGAAGTAGTAGAAGGAGGACAGAATAGGTGGAGGGAGAGGACACGGTTTACGAGATTGAAAAGGGGGACGAGAAGGGACCGAAGAGAAAAGGGAAGCACGTAAGCCTGTAGGTTGTGGGCAACCAGTCGCGAAGGCTGGAAGAAAACGAGTAACGTCGAAACTACTTGACGGCTGGTTGTAGTTGGTACGAGACAACGGCCGGTACCGTAGGGGGAGGAGAAAGGAAAGGATGTTTATTTGTACTTCCTACACCCGGATGTCCGTCCTCACGGATCGTAGAAAATAGCCGGCGGAGGGTTTCATCTTTCCCCGGGTCGTTCTTGCCGGTGGTGTGGTGCAGTTCGCGTAGTCTGGCTTCTCTAGCCGGCGCGCTGCCTCGTTTTGTTCGACCTGACATATTTTTCGAAGGCTTTTGTGCCGCTGTAAGGACCCGTAGGAGGTGGAGTACGGTCGAGGGAGAGATAGAACCGGGGGGAAAAAAAACGAGGTGGGAGAAAAAGTGGAGCGAGCCGAAAGACCGTGAAAAGGGCATCGCCGTGCCGCACACGAAGCGCGGCTCGCTCCTGTGCCGACAATGGAGAAATTCCAGGCCGGCCGGGTGATTTGTTTCTTCGTTAAAAGCAAAGCAACGAAGGCGGCCACCTATCGGTTACCTAATGTTCTGCTATCGATATTCATCGATTTCTCTCTCCCGTTACCACGTTCGTTCCAACGAAATCGAGCAATGTTCACGCGTTTTATTACAGTCGAAATAAAGTAACAGTAGCAGAGTTATCGGTCGATCTGAGCGACTTGACAATGTCGCAAATACGCAAGGATTCACGATATATCTATATAAAATATATAAAACACGTGTCAAATATTTTTCAAAGAATTATAAGCTCCCATAAGTTTCATCAAAATCGGATTTTCGCATCTGAATATGTCCCCTTGCGAGCCACTGCGCCACCTGTTCATTGCTTCTTTGAATAAATTACACTAGTTGAAAGCAACTACAAATTCTTGCCACAAATGCGTAAAATCCGCAGTATTTTTACGATCAACGGACATCGTTACTACTCGACGGCTCACGTCAAATTCTCCTAATGACTCGCGCGCTTCCCGAAAAAGCATAGGTTGTCGCTTACGAGGAATCATGGAGGTCCGAGGAAAATCGTTTACGCGGAGAAGCCGGAATCGGCGGAGCTTCGCAGGGAACGAGGCAGCTGCTCAACGCCGACCGGATATTTTATTATTATCGCGTTCCGCTGGACACGAAACGTCCACCGGAAATGGCGAGTTATTCACTGTCGCAGGGTCTCTTTCCAGTCGAGGCCGCTTCCACGGCGGCTGGAAACGTCCTCTCTCTCTCTTTCTCTTTTTCTCTCTCTCGCTCTTGACCGGGTTAAAAGCGAATCGCCGTCGATTCCGTTTTAACGGCAGTAACGATCGTTCGTGGCCGCGCGAAACGGCGATCCTTTGAAAGCGATTGGCGGAACCACTGACCACGGCAGCCGGCCAGCGGCCCCTCTCTTTTAATTCGCTTTTTGCGCTCTCTTCTAACCCGGGGCCGGCCGAGTGCTCCAACTTGCCGTCCGCTCATGCCTGGAAATTACTACTTAATGCCTCCGCTTGCCCGACACTCCGGTAAAACTGCGCCGGCGAGCGAGCGAGCTAGCCCGCTCCTGTCCGGCTACGAAGATTGAAAAGCATTACCGTTCCGCTTCGTTCAAACCCTCCAGCGAGCACCGCCTCTCCTTTCCACGGTCTTTCGGGAATTTTCAAATTTATCAAACTCCACGGAAACGCACTGTCTCTCTCTCTTTCTCTCACCGCACCCGTCGAAAGTACTTCCCACGCGTTTTGTCTCGCAGTTCTACCACTGGCTTCTGATAAAACGTGGCACGGTTCCGGCGATTCTCGAGGACCAACGCGGGAGGTCCGCCGGTTTTCTCCTTTTTCTGGATCGACCGATCGAAGACGTCTCCCGACCAATAAAAATACCTACCGCCTCTGTTCGGAAGTGGAACGTTGTTACCGCGCAAATGCACCGCATTTCGAAATTTCATTCTGAGAAATGCGCTCCGTCTTTCGATCGACGATTCTACGCCCGGCTTGGATTCTTTCCTACAAATTCTTTCTAACGCTTTCTGGTTGCGAAACGGATTGAAGGCGTTAACAGAAGGCGATTGATGGATTTGAACATTAAACAGAAACAGTAACATTATAACATAAATTGTAACATTGTAACATAAATACCAGTTTTATTAATCGACTGCATTCGGGTGATGATTTTGAGGCGCCACTAAAAATTGTTATGCCATCTCCGAAATATTTATTACATTACTGAATTTGGTATCTAATAAATTACTAGACGTTTAAGGAACCGTAACTTCAGAAATGAATATCGGTTTGTCAAGAGAACAATATGTTTCTAAATCGGCTCGCATATTTATTTTCAGTTCACACCGGAAATCGATGCAGTGCCCTCACTGCTCACAAAATTAAACTACTAAGCCACTTACGGCTAAAAGCTATTATAATTCAGTAGATATCTTAACATAATTAGGGAACACTCGGCGATATTCAAATTAAAATACCTCTCCTGAGTTAATGGTTTCTAGCCGCAAGTGGCTTAGCAGCCTTTAATAAAGAGTGACAAACTGTATTGGCTGCATTAAAAAATGAACGGTTACATTTAAAAAACGTGTGGCTTGTATGGAAAACCGTTAGCGATAAGATCGCATTGGTAGACTGAAGTGTACATGTATTTACAACAAAATGGAGCAGATGAAAGTGCTGATTAAAAATGTTCAAGAATAGAAAAAAGAACTTTTTTTTTTAAATCGACGGAAATTTTTATTTTGCACGAAGACGCACGCTAGAATTAATGATGGAGGAAAGGATGATCCCGTTATTTATAAGATAAGATCGCATTGGTAGACTGAAATGTACATGTATTTACAACAAAATGGAGCAGATTGAAAATGTTCAAGAATGGAAGAAAGAACGTTTTTTTTTAAATCGACGGAAATTTTTATTTTGCACGAAGACGCACGCTAGAATCAATGATGGAGGAAAGGATGATCCCGATGATCCCGTTATTTATAACATAAGATCGCATTGGTAGACTGAAATGTACATGTATTTACAACAAAATAGAGCAGATTGAAAATGTTCAAGAATGGAAGAAAGAACGTTTTTTTTTAAATCGACGGAAATCATTATTTTGCACGAAGACGCACGCTAGAATTAATGATGGAGGAAAGTATGATCCCGATGGTTCCGTTGTTCATAAAGGTGGTTGAAAGTATGGTGAAATCGAGAGCGTGGTTCGGTAATCCCTTTGAGCTTAGCACGGACGCGACAAACGTGTATTAAGTTTGGTCGACGAAGGTCCGGCGTGGACGGTAATGGTGGAAAGTGGCGCGACGTCCCCCCTTTCGCCCTTAAATCGTTTTTTCTAGTCGCTTTTATCGGCCGGCAGAACGCAGCCCGATCATGCCTGGAGATTACTACTTAATACCTTCGCTCGAGCGTGGCCGTCGAGTGGAACAGCCCCGCGTACGGGTCGGACACGGCGACTGAAACCCGTTAGCGCGGGTTACCGGTTTAATGGACTTTAATATCGATCGCGGTCCGATGTTGAAATTGTGCCACGAACGAATTTTAGATTATATCCCTCCGAAGAGAGGCCGCGATGCGTTATATTGGCTGCTTGAATAGCGGCTGTCCATAAACGGTGTTTACTACTTCCTCCTGTTATAAGAGCGATCGAGCCGATAAATCTGAAAATCCAGCGATTTATTCCGTCCAAGGAGATTTCTTTTCAACCTCCCATACGCACACCCACACCCAACGTCGCCTCACCTTTTCACCTTTCGCTTTCTCGCGTTTTACGACGCTAAATTACAGTCACGCTCCGGCTTTCGAGAAATAATAAAAAAATTACCAGCATATATCACTTGTATTACTGGTCGAGTGAGGGGGGGTTGACGGTAGAAGGAAACAGTTAGTCAACGTCTCTTTCGTCCGTCGATTGTAAATTCTGTTTCGTGCGTTCCGCTACACGGTAAACACTGGATACGAAACACGAGCTGCAAGAGGATCCTCCCGGTAAACCCGAGTGTACGCGCTTTCCTGAGCCACGGTTCTACTGGATGTAATTTTCAACAATAATTGCGCATGCTATACAGATATAAATTAGCTTAACAAATTATCCACCGGAGATCATTTCATAATTTTTCAAAATCTGCGGCCCATGGTTAATACTAAACCTACCAGCGTCGCCGAACTGTAATAGTTTATGTTTTATGGTGGTTGCCAGGGGCATCCGAGGCATGTTAGAATAAACAAAATGCGGACAGTTCCTCACAGACTGTAAACCAAGCAACATACAGTGACCCACAAAAGTGTTTGTACGCCCTTTAAATCAGAATAAATTTCTTAAAATTTAAATCACTTAACTTTTTTCAGCAATTAAAAGCATTGATTTACTTTTCAAATGTGCAAAAAAGGATTTGAAGAAATTGAAATTAGTAGGAATTACATGAAAAAATAAAAGTGGCACTTTTTAAAAGTTTATTATTTCAGCCCGTAATGAAAATTCAAATTACGCGGTTTGTAGATCTATGTTATTTACACATATGCTGAAAATTTCATCGAAATCAGTTAACATGCTTCCACTGGAAATGATTATGCACACTTTTTTATTCAAGTATACGTTATAATAAAAATGGCACAAAATCTAAATAAAATTGAATTGTACCATTTATATAAGGTAGAACATGGTAGTCACTTTTAATGGTCGGTAGGTTTAGTGTTAAGTAATTTACTATGTATAAGAAGATTTTTAAGCTTCCTTCTCGTACAGTGCAATTACTGAAAATCCTAATAATAAGCTGCCTGTAGATAAAGTTACGGAAAATTGATCGTCAACGCAGCAGTGATTCTGAAATTGCGATTCAAACATCAACGAATAGTCCTATTACAGAGGAATCGGCTGACGCGTCTGATCATGACCGACCGCTTCTACTTCTTATAAATACTAGGGCTCGCGCGCTTGGCGGATATCCAAATTCATAAGAAGATCCCCTTTATGGTTCTGGGCTGGCAGAGCAGCCATAAAGTATAATAAATGCGGACGAACGGCGTCACTAGAGATGAGACAGCAGAAGAATGATTATTCCCAAACATATTTTCGTTAATGTTTGGGGTTAATGCAATCACAAAATTTGTATTAATATATCATTTCTATCGAGACACGTATTTATTAATAGTTGTTTGTAATTGGACTTCGGCCGCCGATCTAGTTTTGCGTTCGCAACAAAAACCGTGCGCATTGTCTTGCACCTGTTTCGCCTGCGATAGCACAGTTTTTTCGACACTCCGCAATGTTTGTACAGTCGACCGCTCCCAAGAATTATCACGCACTCCCTCTCCTCAAAATGTTAATTAGGCTAGCCAATCATGGCATTGTCTACAATTTCGGAGGAGCGCGACAATCCCTGGCAACGGCCACTTCGTTTCAAGTCTTTCCAGGAAGCAATCACTCTCAATTTCGGCGACTGTTACCCTTTCAATTGGTTCTTCGTTCCAAGTTCTGTTCAAAATATCTTAATTTCGTCTTAGTTGTGTTATTTGCATTAATTAATTTTTCGTTTCATTTTGTACATATAGTTTTAATAAGTTATATATTAAATATCTAGTCAATTCAAATCAATACAGTCCACTTCTGATTTTATTCATTCGATTGTCACGCACTCCCTCTCCTCAAAATGTTAATTAGGCTAGCCAATCATGGCATTGTCTACAATTTCGGAGGAGCGCGACAATCCCTGGCAACGGCCACTTTGTTTCAAGTCTTTCCAGGAAGCAGTCACTCTCAATTTCGGCGACTGTTACCCTTTCAATTAGTTCTTCGTTCCAAGTTCTGTTCAAAATATCTTAATTTCGTCTTAGTTCTGTTACTTGCATTTATTAATTTTTCGTTTCATTTTGTACATATAGTTCCGATAAGTTATATATTAAATATCTAATCAATTAAAAATCAATACAGTCCACTTCTGATTTTATTCATTCGCGTAACCGCGCTAAACCTACGCCTTCACCTTCCATCTTCCATCTTTCAAATCTCGAGCGGAGTCCCCAACTCTCTCATAGTCAACACTAGATTTACGGGGCCCGTCAAAATGACTGATTCAAAAATTTTTAATTTACGATTATAAAGAGTATAAGGAGGCATTCGTGAGGAATTATTAAATAGATTTATTTTTCTATGTACATATTACAATAAAAATCGGCGAAGATCTAAGTAAATACAATTTTATTATTTTTATAAAGCAATGTAAAATAATCAATTTTAGTGCTCCGTAAACCTAGGGTTAAACACTCTCCACCATTTGACTCTTGCGTTTAGCTCTTCGGTACGTAATCTTATTTCACAAATAAAACAAAGACGTGCTATTCATCGGGGACAGTAAAAGAATTATCATTCTCAAACGATGTCAAACACTTTTTCCTCCATTAACCATATTTTCCCCTACATTTGATTCTTACGTTTCGTAGCTAACGTTCCTTATGTTCCATAGCTAACCTTGTCTCACAGGAAAGAGGGGCACAACACGGCCAATAGAAAGGAATGTTCGAAATAATTCTGGTGCACAAAGAGATATCTGGAGTTGAACGAAACGCTAGGCAGAGGAACGGAGACGGTTGACGTATCCTCGCACGCGAACGGGGAACCGGATGCGTATCGGCTTTTCCACGTCAGGCGGAAGCCGAGTCCTATAAAGGGGTTATCGGGGAACGTAAGACGTCGCCGAGTCTCGGAAACCGAGAGATCGAAGGCCGGGAAGAGCGAGAGATAGAGAGGAGAGATTGAGAGAGACGAGCGCTATCGATTCGGAAGGGAGTCGTCGCACGGATATGATTTCCCGGCAACCAAACGAAACGACGGCTACGTCCGCCGAAAACGCTGAAACACCGAAATGTCGGCAATCTTCCGAATTTCCACGGGATTTTCAGTTCCGCGGGATCGCTGCGCCCCGTAATTGGATGTATCATTTCGGAACTCGATCTCGAGAAATGGAACGGAACGCACGATTCCCTTCCACTCGTTATTTTTGTTTTTACCACTTGTCACCGGTTCCGTGCAAAAATTGTCCGTACCGCAGGAATATGAAAAGTGCTTTTCGCAAATGTATTCATAAGCCACCAAAAAGGAAAGATGTCGCGCAGCCGCGTGCCATAAAATGTACGCGTATCCGTTAAAATATAGCGGCATCCGTGGATTTTTTGCAAATACATCGCGACTCGCGAATTTGTTCGCAAAAATGTTTGTCAATGTTTCTTGCCGAAGCTAGCACTGCAAGGCTCTAAAAGTTTCGTCGTAAAATCAGATACCTTGTACCGCGGAATGTATTCCGTAATTGCGCGAATACAGATTATTTTACGAGATCAACATTTTATAGAAATATTGTGTGGATACAATAGTGATCTTTGGGCAACAATGATTGCAAATAACGCAAATAATTGCTCGCGAATAAATGCAGATGACATCTTTGTAACATCCTTTTCGTAGACACGCAAGTAAATGATCATTTTCACATTGATTTATCGTTCCCGCTCGTAAGGGGATTACTATTGTAGGGATTTTGGGTGTATAGGGAGTTACAAGTATAGAGAAAATAATATTTAATAATATGGAAAATTATGAAAACAAAAATTCATTCATACCGATAACATAGACACGCACTCCTTAAGAACCACAGTTCGTAGGACCCGAGAGTCAAGGATCCCACACTATATTGCGCAGAACTTTGTTAAATTGTTACGCTGATGCGTCGAGAATGTAAATCAGTGGGGGAATGGAGTTGTTCGAGCTGATTGCGTGACGTTAATTGGAAAGAGCTCATTTCTACATCTAATACATGAGACAGATGCAACCTTCGTTAATGCCTCGTTACAAATCTGACACATTTCTCATTGATATCGAAACAAAGTAGTACGTTCTGCACTTCATTTTATCACTTCATTTACTGTTAAAGAAGAAATTCAAGACAATTCTAATGTTTCCGTTACATTTGATGTTTCACGTGTCCTGTTTGAGAAGGGACAAATTAATTTTAAGCAAATATCTAAAGTCTGGAAGAAAAATAGAGGAAGTTCAATCAGAAGTGTAAAGTCTGAAGGAAAAAATAAAGGAAGCTCTATCATATTTAAGAAAAGAGGTTTAACCCTTTTAGGGTTTGCTAATATATAATATATCTAATATAACATCGGCCCGCATCTTGTAGCGCTTTACTATTCGCATTGCGAGAGAACTCTATCTCAAAATAAATTTATAATACGTTATAACTGGTCTAATTTCATTACGAGAGAATTAAAGAAAATAGTTTTTATGAAATATTTTTTATGAGCCTTTTTTCAAACCCTAGTAAAAATCGTGAAATTCGGCCGGTTATCCTCGCATAGGCACCACTTTTTCGCCCGGCACTAAAAGGGTTAAAAATCCTGTTGCCGTGAACAGTTAGCTGTCTTTCAAGAAATCGGTCAGCGCAATAGTTCGTTTAGTTGTCACCGAGGAGGGAACACAATTCGTCTCTTGATTTCCGGAGGCAGTCGGACAATCGAAATGAAAGAACGGACGATAGGTGGTCGTCCGCATGGAAAACAAGATATTTCGATTAACGTGTTCGGGCTCTCGACGCCGGTGCGGTTTAATGAAAGATTCATGACCCCGGCGAGTTCTTAATTTAGCCGGACTCGATTCATGGCTCGAAAACGTTCTCGCGTGTCGAAAAAAGCCAGTTATCGACCCGATATGTCCCTCTCTCCTTTCTCTGTCTCTCTCTCTTTTTCTCTCTTGCGCGCCCGCCCGTACTAAATCACTATTATTTTTGAGACGTATTAAAAATTCCAGCCGAGATTATAAAATCTGGTAATTAACCTCTGGCCACCGGAATAGCAGAAGCGCGAGAGCGCGAAAGGTACGCGCGTATTTCTAGCCCTCGTCTGCCGAAAACTTTGTCACTTAGCAACTTTCCTATCAAGATCCGCGACGAGCCGCATTAATTACATTTGTCCGCGGGTGTGTCCGCAGGTCACTCTTAATTGCCCGCTAGAAGTTTCGCGAGCATCCGCTTCGAACACGATTTTTGAGAACGCTATTAGCATCGGTGAAACGAATTTGCAAAATTCTCCTTCTCCACATTGCAAAGCGTGAGTGAACGATTGGACTGTTTTCTGTACAATTATTATTCGACTGTGGGTCTTTATGGAAAATAAAACTGGTTTATACAAATTACAGGAATCTGGGTGCCGAGCAGAAATTTCTTTAAGAAATAACTTCAAGAACTACCGGACAAGTCAAAATGACTGGTTTCGAAATTTTTCTTTTACGAATATTGAAATTATAAAAATTTTTTCCGTAGTAATGTTTTAGTCAACTTCTCTATTAGAGTACATATTTAAACAAAAGTTGTACGGAAGTTGAATAAATGCATTCTTGTCGTTATTAGAATGCAATATACAACAGTCGCGTTTAGCGCTCGGTAGTTCTAGTGTTAAACAATTTCAATCTTTGCACTTATGGCGGCTGAAAAGTCTGTGAGAGGAGGAAAAAGGAGAAGGAAGCGTTTCGTCCTAGGCCCGCTGGAGGACTCGTCAGTAAGGTATCAAGCGGACCCATGTCTTAGACGCGGCATGTCGTAAGGACAGTTTAGGACGGTATATATACAAACAGAGGAAGATTGAGGTAGTAGGGGGAAAGGTGTTGCGGTAGTGTCCCTCTGTTGACGAGCATAGGAAGTAGCCGCCACACACTCTTTCGAACTGCACCCATTTTTGCTATGAATGCGTAAAATTCATTGTGCGATTATGATACATTGAATGCGCATTTTGTACATTTATTATTTCAGTGCGGATTTTATAAATTTATAGTGAAAATGGGTAAGAGCAATTTAAGGAAGCTTCAATAAATTAATTCCGGCTTATCAAGATTATTAAAGAAGAGGTAAATTTCTGATTGGCTCCTGTTTATCGTTATCAATGCAGATAATTTTTATTTTGCATAGAAATCCGCAGTGTATGGGTAAGAGAACACAATGGCATATATTCCGACAGAGATCATAAATAAACCGCGGTCTTTACACATTTATGACAAAAATGAGTAGCTGCAATTTGACACAGTGTAAAAATTGAACAGCATCAATACATTACTTTCAATTTATTAAAATGATTACAGCAAGAGAAAACGTTCCGAAGTGGCCCACCCCGTATATCTTACAACAAACGCAGAAAAATGGTATTGTGCATAAAGATCCGCAGTCTCGTCATTAGACTGCGAAACTTTATGCAAAATAAAAACTTTCTACCTGAATTGCAATAAACTGGGGTGAAATAAAAATTTAATTTCTTTCTTACTATTTTTAATGGATTGAAAATAATGTAAAAGTCTCTTCAAATGCTTCTAACGATTTTACTATTTTAAATTACACCTACTCATTTTTGTCATAAATGCATATAATCCGCAGACTACTCATCATTATTAGAACCGAGGTTCATTTTTGTACCAACATATTTTGCATATTTCTTTTCGCATAAATTTTGACACTGCGGTGACTTTTGCAGTGTTATTGGACCTGCCGAGTTCTGCTGCGTAAGATTTCGGTCGAAGATGCGAGGGCGGCGAGAATTTTCGCGAACAATCTCGGGGAACTCTGCCGGGAAATCCCATTATGCAGCCGCTTCGGCCGCTTGTAAACGGGATACGTAAAATTAATTATCGAGGCGCGAGATGCGAGGACGAAAGAGGGCACCGAACGACGAAGACAAGGACGATGACGACGCCGATGCCAGGCGTCGCCGCAGATCCGCCAAGAACCAGGACAACAACCGTTCTGGATTGCGACGAGAGGAATTATACCCGGCTGGCTTCGCGGCTGAATGACTGGTTGACTGGTTGCGAGGATCTTCCTACGAGAGACGTGTCACCGGCGATGCCAGCCACGCTCGAATTTTACCGGCGGTTTTAGACTAATGACGCAAACACGTAGGACAGCTCCGCGCTGGAAAATTGCTGGAGTAACCAGTTCCCGAGTTACCCCGGAATTCTAACCTGCTTTCTTCCGACCAGCAACTCGGATCGTCCCAGATCGTCCCGGATCGTTCGGGATCCTTTTGTTCGAGGAGGTGCTTTCGTTTCGAGCACAAATTTGCGGAGTTTAGAGTGATTCCCTTTTAATTTATCGTAGAAGTTACGAAACCGCTTTTATCGAGGTTTCTGTTTAATAGGTAGGAGAGAGCTGTCGAGGTTAAACTAGACTATGTTCAGTTCCTAGACAATTTATAGTACTTGACAATTAACTGTAGACTTTATGCATTTATGGCGACAATGAATAGATAAATTTCAGTGCTGTAGAAATGTCACGCGTTACGATCAATTTAAGAGTAGCTCGTATGAAATCAAGAAAAGCACTTGTTTACGCCCGCGGTTGATCAGATGATCGTTCGGGCCTTGAATGAATTCGCACTGCGAGGTGCTCGCTAATATATTGATCTCGAAGGACCACCTTCCTTTGACGGAAGGACTAAGACAAACAATTTGTAAAAACTACTGTTTATTTACCGTAACAAATTACACACCGCAGTTGTCGGGTGATGTACAAAAAAGCTAAGTTTTTAAACTATATGAGAATTAACTTCTCTGACTGCTTCTATGGCTACACAGTAGAGAGCGATATAAGTATTTCAATGTTCTTGTTAATGCTGAGGAAGAGACCGAGAGTTCGCCAATTTAACACCTCGGTTCTCCCTTCCTAATGGAAAACTTATCCCTACTCTATGAAAATTAAGGGTGGACGGAAGCTAAAACTAAATCTAAGAAAACGGGCCCAGCAAATCGGAGGAGTCACGGGCGTTACAAAACCCATAGGCGCAACGGGCTAAAGGAGGGGGTGTTCGCGACGCTGCCAGGGTGTTCAAACCCGTGAAGAGCAAAACCTGGGGAATCTCAGGCATCTGGCAGCGATACCGCGATAAGGCCCCGAGTGTCCAGCCGCGCCGATTCGAAGAAAACTAAAATACAAAGGAAGCAGATGCTTTATGGCGGGGACTGCGCTCAAGATGTGCAAATACCATCTTGTGCCGTAGGTCGGAGCGGCAATTGCACTAACAAAAGAAAACGGTGACAGTGCCATGCCGTAGCCAGATTGCAACGAGCCGCGTACAGACACAATAGCGATGGCCCATCATAAAACATCGCCTGAAACTGGCCGCTACAGCACTATTAATAGAACTTTTCTTTCCCATGATATTAGATGGATCCAAAGCTCGTGTTACTCTTTCAGGGCATTTATTAGTGCAGAATATTTATTCTCGAGAGAGGAAACTCAATTTCTCTCAGGTTCCTTTTATGTGCTGGTCTATATTCAGCTGCCTAAAAATAATAAATCTGATGGTTCTCGTTTTGTTAAAGAATTTACGAGTATAATGTAGGATTACATAGCTTTCATAATGCTACTGGCATGGTATTTCAAGGATTTTTAAAGCGATCTCCGCCCCAGTCGCGTGTTATTTGAACAGTTTTAGAGCGTCCAGAGTAAGAATCGCGGTTAAACGTTAAAGATAAAATGATACAGGCCGCGATCTCGACAAGAACACCGTGCCGTGTATCTGTACATTTAATTTAAATTGAATTAAGACCTTCACATTCACCAACGAAGACATTATTTTTTCGAGAATCGTGAATTAAAACAGTTATTCTTATCCATTCCTGTTTAGTCCAATTCTAGGAACTGCGAACTCCGCGAGAGGATATATCACCAAAGAAACTCGAAAATTTACTTACACAATATTTAAAAAATTAAAAATATCGCCCTCGAAAATCCGTTAACGACGGCTTGCAAAAATTACTGCGTTCATTCAGACATTGACGGATTTATTAAATAATGTCGACGTACCACGAAATACGACGGCAGCCATGTTGACAGGCGGATTCGCGAAAGGTGCTATGGAAAGATGAAAATTCACAGTATTGCTTCGACTCCCAATTGGCACAATACTCTTAAAAAATTTAGGGAGTTGATTAAGTAAAAATAGATTAGTATAAAATTTCGTGTATAATTTAAATTAGTAATATTAACTCTTTCTATTCTATTGTTCTGGTCAATAAAAATAGAAAACGGGGCACTCGAGAGACCATAAACGGACTTCCGTCCAATATCGTCCTGATTAGGGGCTAAATGGCTATATTACTACAACACAGGCTATTTTTGACCTATTACATTCCCTGTAGAGTTTAAAGATTTAATCAGCACTATTTCGCTAAAATATAGTATTGTTCCAAATTTCATATTTTTTACATTCACAACTTCGCCTTCAAAGATTAATCCTTTGCACTCGGAGCTATTTCAACTAAAAAACCAAACATTTCTTCTAACCTAGAATATTTCCATCGTACATAATTTTGTTCATTATATGTATACGAAACTGATATAGTACCTCATACAATATTTAAATATTTAGTAATTTATTAAATATAAACAAATTTAATCGTGTAAACAATATTCTGAATAATGGTGTAGCAGTTTGTACTGGCGCTTCAGAGTCGCCATTCGAGTGCTAACGGTTAATCTTGGCAAAAATAAGATTGTTAGCGAAATGAGACGTCCATCAGTCATTTTGACAAGGCAGTTCTGGCGCGAGGAGCAGGACGGGCAACTTGTAAATATTTTCGATCTAAGGGGAGGATCGACTTGCGGCCTGATCGATCAAGCGCCGGTATTTGCGCAAATTGTCCGATTGGAGGGGAAGCGGCGGCCGTCACGGGGCACTGGGAAAGACTGAGGAGTAGAGAGAGAGAGAGAGAGAGAGAGAGAGAGAGAGAGAGAGAGCGAGAGCGAGGGAACAGTGGTCGATCAAGTGCGGGGACAGGAGAGCGTGGCGCTTTGTGAAGGATAACTGCGTTACCGTGCACTTTGCCGCGATAACTTGATTCCAGCGTTGGTTGCTTCCCACGGTGCTCGCTCGGAACGATCGCGTTTCGAGACTCGCTCGGTTGGCCACTTTGCGACCAAGACTCCAAGATATTGGTGGGCCGTGGCTGCCAATGTTCTCCGCGGGCTTGAATCCACTCGTGCCGTCTTGCGGCTTCCGTCATAACGGACATACACACACTCTCTCTCTCCTCCCGTCCTCAGCCTTTGCTACCCTTCGAGTTTCTCCCAAACTTCGGGTCGTAAACGAATCTAGCGTTATGATACGCGGGGATCGATATCGCTGGAGCGAATGAAATATATATATATATATATATATATATATATATATAGAGAGAGAGAGAGAGAGAGAGAGAGAGAGAGAGAAAGAGTGTCAGAGAGTGATAGAGAGAGGAGGAAAGTCGGAGATAGAGATAGAGAGAGATAGATAGATAGATAGATAGATAGATAGAGAGAGAGAGAGAGAGAAAAAGAGTGTCAGAGAGTGATAGAGAGAGGAGGGTAGTCGGAGATAGAGATAGAGAGAGATAGAGAGCGAGAGAGAGAGAGAGAAAGAGAGAGAAAGAGTATCAGAGAGTGATAGAGAGAAGAGGAAAGTCGGAGATAGAGCTAGAGAGAAATAGAGAGCGAGAGAGAGAGAGAGAGAGAGAGAGAGGGAGAGAGAGAGAGAGAAAGAGTGTCAGAGAGTGATAGAGAGAGGAGGGAAGTCGGAGATAGAGATAGAGAGAGATAGAGAGTGAGAGAGAGAGAGAGAGAGAGGAGGAGAGAGTGGTTGCAGGTACCAGGGACGAGATGCGCGCGAGTTTTCCCAGGGAGAGAGGGTACCCGCTCGACGGACTCTCGGAGAACGTTTAAGCGTAACGCGTGCCGCTCGATCCGATATGATCGGATTCGATTTGCTCCGTCCCGGGGCTGGAATCATCTCGACAGGCAACCTCTATAGATCATATCGTTTCGTTTCCTGACTCCCTCATTGGTATCCCCGTTGGTGGCAGCCGACGAACCGTAGATACCCTCGGACCGAGGATCTCTCTCTGTCTATCTCTTTCTCTATCTATCTCTCTGTCCTGCTATTTCTCTTTCTCTCTCACTCTCTCCATCTTGGCCATGGTTGTTTTCTCCCTCGCGTCGGCACTGAGCGGACAACGAGCGCCGCGTCCCGGATTGCCTCCCTTTCCTCTTCGACATCGTAGCAACGCTGGTTAGCGGACAGGGTCTTCGGCTCTGGCAAGCAGCTCGGTCCGGTAGTTGCTTACATTACCATACGAATGGCCGATCGATCCAAGACCTCGACTACCTAGCCGTCCGTGGCCAGGCGGCGCACACGTGAACACGCACGTACACAGAAGCACGCAAACGGTAGCCGGACACACCGCTTCGCGTTTCGGGACACACGTAAACAACCAGGTATAGAACTGTACACACCAGCATACACACCGGTAGCAAGCAGCAAGCATTCGCGCGTCTTCCTATCGGTGTATGCGTGGTCGGACACTCTCCGGCACTCGTGGCCGCATTTGCTACGTTTGCACAAACACGCTCAAAAGCCGAACAACCGGACTCGTGGCCGCTAACGCGCACACAGGGGAACACAGCCACGCGGGGCGAGATACCCTGGACAGGTTGCGAGCCAGGCAGGCGGACAGCCAGACAGACGGACAGACCGGTCGAGTCATCGTCGCTTGATGCGCTCTCCCTCTCTCTCGTCTCTCTCTCTCTCTCTCTCTGTTCATCGCTGAAACGCCAGGGTAGCTCGGACTCGCACCGGTGCTCCGTTAATCATTATTATTGGCATTCTTCCCTGTGCCCTGACTCGCCCCGGATGAACTGAATCCCGCGTGCAGCTCTCGCGGGGATATTACCCCCGAAAACCGTCGCGCGTACTGCACCCACGCGGTAATCCTCTCGTAGATCTCGATCCATCCGAGAACAGCGTCCGAGCCGATTCAACGACTTCGTGACAAACGACGAACGTCTAGGAACGGCGACGTAAAATATAGCGGGAGATATACGAGCGGCGATCGATGGAGCTTTCCAGCGCCAGCTGAGTCGCCCGTGAGAGAGACAGGGAAAGAGAGAGAGAAAGAGGGAGAGAGAGAGAGAGAGAGAGAGGAATCGCGAGTATCGGCGCCTCACCGATGCCAACAAATCTTTCCCAGACCGCGATCGCAGTCCCACGCGCATCGGAATTCTTCACCACGAACGCGACCTCGCGTGTAATCCATTCTGCAGACCCGGCGACAGCACTCTACGTGCGTTCGCGTTCTATGAATTTCAAGAATCGTCGACAGCTTCGCTAGCCTGCTCCTCGGGAAACGGACGAGGCCTGTTCTTGAGCTTGGAACGATGTTTCGAAACGAATAACGTCAAACTAACGCATAGATGTTCATCTAGCTCTGCCTCTTGACGTAGAGTTGTTCCAATAGATGTGGTTTTGTTGTTTTTCCGCCATATTCTTTAGTTGAGCCTCTTTACGCAGAGTTGTTTCAATAGACGTGGTTCTGTTGTTGTTGCGCCATCTTCTTTAGTCGAACCTCTTTACGTAGAGTTGTTCCAATAGATGTGGTTTTGTTGTTTATGCGCCATCTTCTTTAGTTGAGCCCCTTAGGGAGAGTTGTTCCAATAGATGTGGTTTTGTTGTTTTTCCGCCATCTTCTTTAGTTGAGCCTCTTGACGTAGAGTTGTTGCAATAGATGTGGTTTTGTTGTTTTCCGCCATCTTCTTTAGCCATCTTTTTTAGTTGAGCATCTTTACGTAGAGTTGTTTCAATAGACGTGGTTTTGCTGTTGTTGCGCCATCTTCTTTAGTCGAGCCTCTTTACGTAGAGTTGTTCCAATACATGTGGTTTTGTTGTTTTTCCGCCATCTTCTTTAGCCATTTTTTTTAGTCGAGCCTCTTTACGTAGAGTTGTTCCAATATATGTGGTTTTGTTGTTTATGCGCCATCTTCTTTAGCCATTTTTTTTAGTTGAGCCTCTTTACGTAGAATTGTTCCAATAGATGTGGTTTTGTTGTTTTTCCGCCATCTTCTTTAGCCATCTTTTTTAGTTGAGCTTCTTTACGTAGAGTTGTTTCAATAGACGTGGTTTTATTGTTGTTGCCCCATCTTCTTTAGCCATCTTCTTTAATCGAGCTTCTTTACTTAGAGTTGTTCCAATATATGTGGTTTTGTTGTTTTTCCGCCATCTTCTTTAGCCATCTTTTTTAGTTGACCCTCTTTACGTAGAGTTGTTTCAATAGACGTGGTTTTGTTGTTGTTGCGCCCTCTTCTTTAGCCATCTTCTTTAGTTGAGCCTCTTTACGTAGAGTTGTTTCAATAGACGTGGTTTTGTTGTTGTTGCGCCATCTTCGAATCGCCTAAATGTCTTCGAATCCGCCTAAATTCCCTTCAGCGAGGATTCAACGCGTTGCATTATCACATGGTCAGGAAAACTTTCAGAATAATTTATTCAGAACATAGTTTATCATAGATATGAAGGAACATAAACCCTAACGAATAATGACAAGTCAAAATGGACAAAGTGTTTTTGGTTTGTAAGGAACTCTGAGTTTTAACTTTTAGTTTTTACTTTTTACGAACGTTCTTTCGATCAACCACACCGACAAGTGGTTCAAACCGGAAAGAGACCTCTTCACTCCCTCGACTATGCACACTCGCTCGCTCACCGCTGCCAACATAACCTCACACTCGACACTCATACCAGCTGCTCCACAATAATTGTTTCCAACACAATGGATGGACCAGTGAACCTAGAGCGAGTAATGTGCTTTCTGTTTCTTGAGAACATTGTGGGCAGCTGTCCAAAAGGGACACTTTGAGCCAGATCACATCAAAGTAAAGGGAAGATGATTGTTTAGTTTTCCATCTCTGTATAAAGTGGCCTGAGTCGTTGTAATTCAATTAATCTTGATTTTCACGTGTCTGTAACGAGCCCAGGCTCTGTATCCTCTAAAAATCTAGCCTCAATTAGGATCGTATTATTCGAACAATCTGTTCCAGTTTCCAACGAGGATGCAACGAATAGCCGACAATGCATCTCGACCATCCGAGACAAGTTTTCTTTGTCTTAGAAGCGATCTAAATTGCTCCCAAGATCGACGCTTCAAGGCAAATGAGATCAAAGTAAGAGGATTGTCTGTCTCATAACTGTCCGGAGCTGGTTCTCCAACCGGGAATCTGTGCCATTAGCGGTCCTGAACTTAGCATCCCCTAAGCACCTATCTCCAATTTGGATTCTTCCCTCATTTCATCAGAACAGTCACATCCTAGTCTCCCCTGACGATCCTACGAATGTCTTCCGATGAATCTAGTACCGAGTAACAAGCTTCTTTTCTCTGATACACATTATGGATTGGCACCAGAGGCGATGCTTCAAGGAAAATGTCGTCAAAGTAAGAAAAAGAGGATTGTCTACCTTATTCTTTCTTTATAAAATTGTTCTAAGTAAACGTAGCTCAATTACCTTCAATTTCCATCAAGCCTAAAAACCGTAATGACTAGCGGATCTTTGTGCAAAATAAAAATCATCTGCATCGATATCAAGGAAATAGAGTCACGTAAGAACTGATTTCTTCTCTTAATAATTTCGACTATTGATGATATTCTTCTATTGATTTTTGTCATAAATGCATAAAATCCGCAATCTAATAAGCTTTTCGAAATAATTCGAAGTTAGACCAAACATGTTCTTGTTCTTAGACCTGCGAAAGCCTTGGACAGAGCAAACGGAAGAACAGGAAGACAAAGGAAGATAAGGCATTCTATCTTGCACTTTGTAGAACGTCTTTTCGAGGAGCCAGAACAGTGTCCCACACGGTAAGGAGCAAAAATGTTCCACTCCAGCCAAAATCGTAGCCCACGCAGCTGGAGAATCCAAGATGGTTTTTGCAGTTCGGAACCCAACCGATTCTTTTTCTACCACTTACTACCACGAAGGTTAGCCTGTTAGGAGGAACACGGGGGTCAGGAGCAAAGTAGAGAATGCTCGACCATTCGGAGCACGGTTTGGAGATTGATACGAATCCGTAAACGACCATCGATGGAAAGGAATCGCGTTCTTACGCCCCACCGGGCTGATAAGGAGAGAGAGAGAGAGAGAGAGAGAGAGAGAGAGAGAGAGAGAGAGAGAGAGAGAGAGGAAAAAAAAGAGAAGCAGCGAAACTCGGAAGATTCGGTCGAAAATCTCCCAGGTTCGAGCTGGCAACACATTAACCTCTCTAGGATTCGTTTGCTTTCGCGGAGAACCCCGGGACCGTCGGCTTTCAGATGGTATCGCGACGGCGTGATAAATGCTCGCGTTTCTTCGCGATCTTATCGTCGCCGACCACCGAAATTACATTTCACCGAGAAGTTTTCCATCCGGTTCCCCGGTCCCTCACGATGAATCCTTTCGTCGCCGAACGATCGAGTCTCCGTTCTCGAATCGATCTTTGGTTGCAGGCAAATCGAAGAAGCATTCGGTTTTAACGAGCTTTCACGCGATGATTGTAGGTGCACAAGTCCCTAATCATGTACAGTGGCTCGTAAAAATGAGATCGCCGTTTTTTTTTGAAGTTTTTCGTATCTCTCGTTGTTAGCACAATTTTCGATAGTACTGTCCACATCTGTGTTTACGTTTAAGTGTGTATGTTGTTCGAAACATATGCTCTACTTTTAAGTGTGTATATTTGTTCTTTACGACTGCTCATCGCCTTTAACTGTATTGTCATAACAGTCTATCGGTTTAAGACCTTCATGATCGTTATGCATCGTCCTCGATTGTATCAGTCTAGTTCTCGACGTTGAAATAAACGGTCAAAGGCATTGTCTCGAAAACCAAATCGTGTCGAATTCTTTACACCTTTTCACTTTTCAGCTGCAATATCTAAAAATAACTAGCATTCGCTCTTAACACTCGTAAAATTGTAGTGTACACATCAATGAAATCTAATGATAAGACTTTTTGTTTCTAATAGTCTTCGAACTTTTTGTTTCCTTTATTTGTCTCCAAACACTACACCATACGAATCATGTTTACTCGTTTAATTCACAAGAACCTCGAATGTCCAAGCTAATAAGACGGACGTAATTGTTCAGGTAATGGAATTATAACTTCAGGGTCCATCAAAGATCATGGTGACGGAAATCAAGTGTGGCGGCTACTTCCTATGCTCGTCGACAGAGGGACACTACCGCCAACACCTTTCCCGCTACTACCAGAATTTTCCTCTGTATAGGATGTAAGATTCGAGCAGGAGATGTAGGCGGTTGAGGCGAAAAGAGATCAATTTCGGTAGAGTATCGTTTATTAAAGAACAAGGGAAAACGGATTGTGTTCTCGAGCGCGGAGATGTTGCCTCGAGGTAAGGCCGCAGCGGACTGACTCACCAGCCGCTCCCACTCTCGTCCATGTTCGACCGTAGCGCACTCAGTCATCTCGGCGCGTGATAGAACTATCGGTATTGTTCTACATCTGTTGTTTATATACCGTCCTAAACTGTCCTTACGCTGAGCCAACGTAACCTCACAGTGCACCGACACATCCGTGTAACAAGCGTTACGCGTTTCCAGAAAATTTACAAATTTTCCGTGTGATAAAAATTTATTTCCACCTTTAATCTAAACGTGCACGAAGATCAAGTTGTTCCGGACCGTATTAAAATTTAAACAATAGAATTAAAAACTATTTTTAAAATTTATCTTATGAATTTATTTTTTTAATTAATTTTCTACAGCTATTGTCCGAAATTATCGTGTGACATAGTGGAATAGGCCTACAGGGGATACCACTAATAAAAAAAAACGCATTGACAATAGTACCTCGATGGTAATGTGGAAACCTATTGAAACGAGTGTCGCCCCTTATGCGCCACGTTCATCTGTCTGTTATGATCGCGCCTGAGCCCGTTCGAGCACGTAGACGACCACGGGGAGCGAGACGCGCGGCCGGGTCGAGGAGGCGTAGCCCTCGGAAAACGGTCCTCGCGTGCAAATAAAGTCCATCGCTGCGCTAGATAGTCTTACTGACGAGTCCTCTAGCAGGCCTAGAACGCAACGCTTTCTTCTCCTTCTTTTCATAATCTGACAGCCGCCATAAAAGTTTTCTTCAGAAATTTATTTCAACTTATCGAGACATTACTGTGCTATTACGTTACTCGAAAACAATTTTAGAAAGATTAAGAAACAATTTAAAACGATTATCGCACAGTCGGATAATCAGACAGACTACCATCCCGCTTTTCGGTTTCGGGAATCGTATCGCCGGCTCTCGTCGGAATCGACTCGATCCTCAGGGCTTAGAGCCTTGTAACCCTCGCGAAAGAGCAACCACGTCGCAGGAAGTGCATTAGGCGACGTTCCACCATGGCAGCCACTCGAAGAGTTTGATACAGAGCCCGCAAGGACGTCGCTACGTACATATAGTCTTTGCCGTGGATGCGCCGCGCGTACATAGGCAAGGAAAGTGCACGTAAGGGATGCGGATGCACGGAATACCTCTCGAGGCTCGAACGCACATTTGGGACGTTGCATTCGATGCGCGAGGAGAATAAACGCGGGTCGAGCTCTACTCCCTCCTTGGAGACAAGCCGTGCCGGAAGAAGCGAGGCTGTCGTCTAGTCTCGTGAAAAACAGAAATTCTACGTCCATTATCTACTACGCTTTACACTGGATCACGATCGATGATGACAGTCGGGGGTGTCGAAGCGTTGCATAGCATTGTGCGATTACACAGCATTGTACAGTGTTGTACATAGTTGTACAGCGTTGCAAAGCGTTGCAGGGCCTGGCAAAACGTTGCAGAACATTGCACAACGTTTCAGAACGTTACAGAGCGCTGCACACCATTACACAGCGTTGTATAACGGTACAGAACTTTGCAGAACTTTGCAGAACGTTGCAAAGCGTTTCAGTGTGGGAGGCATATGTTAGCGTTAACGTGTTTTAAGCCAAGTCAAGAGGGATGCTTGAGACTAAACAGAACCGTCGATGGACGATGGCAGGCGACCGCGCTGGGTCTTCCGGCTATCGGCCGTCACGGGGATGTTTACTAGAAACAGATGAGTGCAAGTTTGGAATGGCATTATGAGAGAGAGAGAGAGAGAGAGAGAGAGAGAGAGAGAGGGAGAGAGAGAGAGAAGAGAGATATTGACGAGTGCGTTGCTGTAGCCAAGTCGAGTGCCGGTCACCGGTGGCCCCCACGGCGCTGTAGCCAAGTTGAGTGCCGATCACCGGTGACCCCCATGGCAGTGAACGTGTTAATGATCAGGCTACGAACAGTAGCAAATCTTAAAGAAGAACAGAGATTCTAGGTCCATTCCCGAGAGAATGTTTTAGTGAATTCGGATCGATCGTGACAACCAGCGTTGGTCCATTGAGATTGACAACGCGAAAGGATGGAACTGTGGTTTCCAGAGCGTTGCGTACCATTTCAGAGCTAGTGGCCGCCGCGGCCGCGCCTGTCCGTCGTCGGACAATGCGAGGATCACGGAACTCTGGGAGACATCCTAACGAACGGGCTTTGAAAATTTCTAATTGGTCGAGGGGCCACGCGAGCGTGGCTAGAGGCGCGGATGGACGCGCGGACAACAGGGTAATAATCGGCGGTGGTGCGGGGTAGTCGGAGGGTTGCGGCGTTAGCGGCGGCGGCGGTGCGAACACTTTATCGATTTTTCGTTATCTAAACTGGCCCAGAGGTTCGGAATTACGTACGGTTACGCGATACGCGCGACCGCTTTTATTTAGGGGCGCGCGTTCCCGAATTACTATGGCGAGGGCGGCCGAGCTGCGGACGATGTCCCGTTCCCGTTTTCACGTTCCGTCTCGCTCGCCAGCTCCAGGAACAAAACCATCTCTTGCCTGCAAGCAACCGCGTATGGTGTGCAGCTCTCTTCCCCGGGAAATAGGAATCTTGCGAGCAGTTACGTCCCAGGGGGATTTCACCGAGGAGTTACTGGATAGAGGTACAATCTCCATTAGCGATTTCTCAGAAACGCGCGCGCATAGTCATTTGCCGTACGTGTCCTCCCCACGTTCGCGACCATGCACATTCCATCGTACGCCGCTATCTTCTCTCTCTCTATCTATCTCTCTCTCTCTCTCTCCGTCCTCGCTCACTCTCGCCGAGACGGTCGCCTCGTTGCCGGCGTTATCCCGAGGATCTCCGATCGCTATTCCAAAACCGGGCAAGTTTGCCGTTTCACGGGCATTAATGTAATTTGACCGTGACGCAACCAGAAGACCACCCTCCGTTTCTCTGCTTCTACGAATGATACCCCTATCCACGCGCGCAAACGTCTATTCTCGCGAGCAAGTCGAACATGGATTAGGCGAACCTGTCCGCCTTTCGATGGCCCGATCGGATCCCAGCCGCAGGACCAATTAAGTAATGCGTTGTTACCAGCAAAAAATCAGCCACGCCGCGCCGTCGGCGTTTCGTGGACTTTCATTAATGCTCTCGGTTTAATTACTCTGGTTTGGACCACCCCTTCTCTCTCTCTCTCTCTCTCTCTCTTGCTGTCTTTGTCAGGTCGAATTTCTCCTTCGTTTCCGCGCGCACACGATGCTCTCTTCATCCGCCAACGTTTTTAACGATTTCATTAGCCGCTGATGTTCGCCTATCCTCGGATACTTGATTATCCATTTTTTTAGCTGTGGTTGTTGATGCGCTGCTCCGCGACGCTTTAATCCCCCGACGGTGTTGCGAATCGCTGGCGAGAATCTAATGCACAGCGATAATACAGTGGGGAAGTAGTATAGTTCGCAATTATTTAGTTTCAGAGGAATAGCCAACGTTGAGGTCTAGGTTTGGTCTTCAAACCTCGGTAGAGATGTTGGGATTCACCAGCAAGAATTGATTATAGTAGATGATGGACTACATTGGAGTAGCAACGTTCTCAGCTTTCTGTTTGAAATGGCTAGAATACGGATTGTTTTGCAAAATAAAAAATTGGTGTGTGCTTAGACCACATGACTGAAGTGGTAATTTTCTATGATTCTATTATTGAAACAGTTGGCTTGTGATAGCTAAAATATGATATAAATATTCTTCATTCAATTTTGTCTAAATGTCTTGCAAATACTGCATCGAGAGTTGTTCCTGATCTTGTTGTCGCTTCATTAGGATTGTTTACCATATCCAAACTTAATTTACTTCCAAAAAATGCAATTAATAATTTTGAATGTTCCGATGCAAAGTTCACGTTGAAATCTTCACTTAGCATCATCGGAATTTTATGATAATGTTTATTAAGCAATGCCGAACACTCAACCCTATATGCTAATAGAATAGAATTTCGTTTCATCGTTTCATCGTTTCATCGCCAGATTGGTTTTACGCCTACCGCGTTGAGGTTTTACTAAATCGTTTCATCGTTTCACCGTTTCATCGCCAGATTGATTTTACTCCTACCGCGTCGAGCTTTTACTAAATCGTTTCATCGTTCCACCGTTTCATCGCCAGATTGGTTTTACTTCTACCCCGTCGAGATTTTACTAAATCGTTTCATCGTTTCACCGTTTCATCACTAGATTGATTTTACTTCTACCGCGTCGAGATTTTACTAAATCGTTTCATCGTTTCACCGTTTCATCGCCAGATTGATTTTACGCCTACCGCGTCGAGATTTTACTAAATCGTTTCATCGTTTCACCGTTTCATCGCCTGGTTGATTTTACGCCTACCGCGTCGAGATTTTACGCCTACCGCGTCGAGGATTTGCGCTTAAAAAAGTTCCACTTCAAAAATTTGGTACCTTTATGGCAGCAAACTGGAAGTGAAATAAAATTGAAATTTGCCGTCCACGGTTGACTAACCAAGGATCAATAGATCTTTTTTTAAGCAATTTTTCCAGATGTACTTTACAGTAGAACATTTTTTAAAACCATCATCCCTTAGCTAGAAGTATTGTACATAACCAACAACAATAATAAACTTACGGACACAATACTACCAGCCAAAAAATAGATTGTATTTGCAATTTGCAATGACCGTCGAACTTTGTTACGCTTGCACACCGACGCAGCGCGCTGAACAAATATTAGTTTCATTTCGCCGATACCTATGTTTCTACATCAAAAAATTTGTGCAGTTACTTCAATAGTTGAACGAAGTGCACTGAAAATTTCATACCAATTGGTCGAATATTTTCCTAGCCAAAAAAGGTTGAACGACCTTTCAGCCATTAGCGTACATACTAAAATTTGATGTAGGAACACGATAAAAAATTAAACCTACCTACCAAAAGTCAAGATATTGTAAGAGTGAGGAGAGTAGCATCACGTCTCTCCGTCTTCCACATCTGTTGCCGTCACTTCCGTCATATTCTCTCCTGCTTTATTCAAATGGATTTTTTCTAATTCCTTGATCCATTCCCCAGTCGAATCATTCTCTTGTAGTCTTGCAATCATTTCCGCTTTAGTGCCAGTCGTCGGAAGTCCCTTCTTCAGCAGCATTTTCTTCAACTGCTCTGCCTTGAACTCTTTTGGATTTGTCATTTTCCTTCGCACAAGTCCCTTAGCACCCCCCAAAATGTAAAGTTAGTCACTCTAGAACTTCCATGTGAAATCTGCATTTTTTCAGTTTTTTACGGTTTTTGATGTTTTACAAGCAGGATTTTCAATTTAAAAATCTAAAACGAATTGCAGAATATGTATTCGGGTGTTTGACATATCTCAGATTTTTTTAAGAATTTCTGAACTCGGTTAACTAGGGCAAATAGGCCAAAAACTGATTTTTCAATTTTACCCCATACCTACCCTCCCGATCAAGATATAGGGTTAAAATTTTACACAGTATGGTTTTTTTGGATGCCCTATCGAATGACCCATCCGCGATATCATTCGGCTCAAGGGCAGTTTTGACCATCTTATCCGGCTATCTTTTCACAATCTTATTCGTCCACACAGGTTTTTATCCCCACAGGTTTTTATCCTACTTCAGAAAATTGTAGGACGTGTGAAAGGGCTTGACTTAATCAACGCGCTGGTAAAAGTAAAAAGATATATTATATAAAATTATACAACGGCGTTTCGACTGGCACTGACTCCAGCGGAGCCGCATCCGAACCTTATAGTCTAAAACATAAGACGATCGGACGACTGACGAGTGACGGAGAGACGTGATGCTACTCTCCTCACTCTTACAATATTAACTAGTGTTTCCGCGTAATCGGGTCGGACCAGACCCAAGAGACGCAAATGTGGGTCAATTTGGAATTTGATCATCTGGTAGAAGGAATCTAGTATTACCGGCGGCGTGTTTGTGTATACTTAACAGAGATATGAATTTGGTGTTTGTACGGGGTTGGCTGGTTGGTCGTCGATAATGCGCTCCGCGGAGGAACGTTCGCGTTGGCTATCTATAACTCGGGGAGAAGCGGTAATAGCAATTTACGGTTCCGTTGGTTATATACCTCGGGAACCAATAAAAAACTAGGGGGTATCCGTTGGTTCCGCGCTCGGCACGGCGCGGCGATGGTAGACGAATATCGTATCGCGATTCGTCGAGTTTCTTTCGTTGCCGGGGGTTGGTCCCGAGGTTTCATCGAGTAGTTTATCGTCCGGGAGCCCGTAGTCGGCAGCTAGCAGCCGCCAGGCGGCTTCCGAAACGAGCCAGTAGTAGAAGAGAACTCTCTTTCTCTCGCCTCGAAAGTTTCTCTTGCTCGAATTTATTTTCAATTTGCTCTTCTATTTTTCTGTTCGTTGTTTTGCCGTTTCGTTTCGGTTCGCGGCTTCGTTCCTCTCTCCCGTGGCAACGGTTATTTGTTCGGCGAACGTTCCGCGAACGATTTAATTAATCCGCGAAAAGCACAGTCCTCGAGCGGCACGAGTGGTGCTAGGCGGGGTTCAGCAGTTACGGGCCGAGAAAGGAAAATAATTACCGTTACCATCGTTCCCTGCCTCCTTCCACATTCTCTTGCCGCGTTCGGCCGCGCGCGCAAGAGTCCTCTCAGCCCTCTTCCTCATCCTCTTTCTCCTCTTTCTCTTCCAACCACCGTAGAAACAGCGATAGAGAAAGAGAGGGCTTGACTGTTCGTTCGAGGCACTCTTCTTTGTTCCGGACCCGCGGTTCTGTCCCTCTCGGAAAATTCCGCGACGTCGGCACTTTCGCAGATTACGTGTGGCCAAATAACCGTCACGGAATCGCGAGAACTCGCCGAGAGGCTTGTAATATCGTAACGGTTGCGCTGCCGGAAACCGCACCGGCCCCACTTGCCTCGAAATAGGCGATCTGGCTTCGCTAAATTCCCCACGACGATTATACACTCAACCACAGGTTCCACTAACAAAAGATTTTTACTTATCTTCGAGCACCTCTGAACCGGCTATGCGTTCCCCGCGTAGCGACGACCTATTCACTGATCACGCAACCCTAATCGCCACCCTCGAAAACAGTTGTATAAAAGAATACACCGATAAAAGAGGAAACGGGCGAATTTTCACTTTGAGAACGCGCACTGCCGCTCGAAAGTATACGCACACTTTCTTAATTCCAACTACTTGCGAATATTTACTAAATCGTTTGCGAACATTATTGCGTTACTTGTTTCAACATTGAAAGTTTTGTCGCTATCAGGAAGAATCATTCTACTAAATTGTAATCTTGGAGGAAGATATTAGGTTCCGATACTGTATGCATCCAATTGGTTCGCGACTAAAATTGTCGTTGCCACTGAAAAATTCATGAAAATCTCGTCAAGATAAGAAATTTGAGATAATCTATTTATTACTCTCAGGATTGGTATTGGATTCGTCAAATAGACTTCTGGTATCCTTAAAAGCAGATTAAACTTCACCAAATTAAGCTTCACAGAATACAAATCTCGCTCACTTTATGGAATATCATCCTGCCTCCTTCCAGCGTATAAATTCAGTGCTCAGTAAAAGTCTTCTACATCAATTATGCACAATTCTACATGAACCTTCCTAATATTAGTACTTTATAAATAAAAACTCTCAAACCAGTCATTTAACCGGTGGGTGCAATGTTAATCCCTTGCACTATGATTTATTTCATGGTTACAGTAATTAGAACTTCATCATCGCCCATAATTTCTTCGAGGAAAAATAAAATATACTTATTAAATGTTTGTACATTCTCTAACGGCTATATATTGACAACCATGAAATAGAATTTTCGTTTCGGTTTAAAGGAAATTGATAATTTACATATTTAGTAGATTTCGTTCGAAATCCTCATCAGGAGTCTGGCTCGTCGTTATAATGCAAGGGGTTAAAAGAACATTCCCTGCATCAACTATGTACGATTCATTACGAGAACATCGTTTAAGATCACTATTTAAAGAATAAATACGGTAAAACCGATGATCTATCCGGATTCGACGAGATCAATGTAGAAAGAAGACTGTCAAACCTTTTCCTAAGCGGAAAAAAAGAAGAATTTGTAAAACAGCCGGAATTTTTGGAGCAGGCTGCATGATGGGATTCGGTCACACTGATTGGTCGTATAACTTCGCACAATCCAGGTTCGAGTTAATGCGACTAAAATCGTAATCGTATCGATCGGATCGGTTTAAAACGCGTCGAATTCGTTTCCGTTGTTGCTTAATACGTTAATTCGCTGTTAGGCCCCTGACCGCGTTAATTAGTTTCCCCGTTATTATCAACCGTGTAAATGGTTCGCCGGGCCGAAATTTCTGCGAGGAGGCGGTCCCGTTTTCACCGTCGACACCCATTGCGCGCGAGCGGACTCGATTATCCGACGATAAACTCGAGCCCCCTCTCCCCCTGGTCGGGGCAAATACAACGAAGCCCCTCCCCCCCTCCACGGTATATGGAGAATCGTAAAATTGAATCGGGCGTTCGCCGAACGACAAACTCGTTTACACGTTTACGCAAACAGAAGCCGCGGGTAGGAACCCGGGCGCATCGAATCCGCCACCGGAATTCTTGGATGAGTAACGCGCCTCATTCTGTATTGCGTCATCCATATGTATATATTGTATATGTATATATATTTATACATATATATTTATGTATATATATGTATGTATATGTAGGCAGATGTATTTGTTGTATATGCACGGAACCGTTTGGTAACGCTGCGCAGCGCAGTCGTAATAGAGGTTCTCCTTGGAGGTTTCCGGGCAGGAATACACCGCGTCACCCCGAAACGCTGGCTGCCAACCGATTCCACGGTAATGGATTACTTTTAATTAAGCACACATCTGGATTACGTATCGTCGCCGTGCCGGTTGCTCCATTACCGCAGATTTTCTGTGCTGCTTTGTTTCGGCCTGACGCCCAACACAACCAGACGCGGATTCCTCCAAAGACGCGGCCCCTCCGCGCATTTGCCAACATTCCGTTCGGTGCAATCAAATCTTCGAACGACTTGATCGATGCGCTCGGAATTACTCGTTACGCCGCTAGGAAACACAGGAACCCACTACAAAATCTATTCTCGTTAGTCCAATACCGCCATTACATTCGTACCTCAATTTACGCGGCACTAGTTTTACGCGAGTCTCTCTTTTACGCGGTAGTTTCTATGCGTGATTTTAATTCACGCGACCAGAAAATACATTTTTCTACCTATGTAGATATCTACCTAAATAGAAACTTCATTTAATTTCTAGATTTTATTTCCAATATTGTTTTTTTTCTTGTACGGGCAGACTTTACTTACGCGATTATCATGTGCGTAAAACGATTCCACATGGAAAGGGTAACTCCGCGTAAATTGAGGAACCGGTGTATGTGTCCCCATAGCTTTGAAACAATCCGTATTTCCGATTTTTATCAAACAAAATTCCGAATGATCACCTGGTCTTAGACTAGAAAGACTGAAACTTAGTATATACCTATATTGCCCAAAAGCAGTCAAAATGACTGCACTGTGAAAGAATAACTAATGTGTAAAGAAAGTTTAAAATTAATTTTTAATATTTTTTATATTATTTACAGTTATATAAAAAGTTATTAGTAAATATTAACAAGAAAAAAAATTTACTTTCCCTGGGCATATTGATGACACTTTCATTTTCATCATTGGTGATCGACTCTTCTTCTAATTGAAATTAAAAAGCAGTCAAAATGACTTCCTTGGGCAATCTAGTGTTAAACAGTTCTATAACACCGTGCATCTCACATTCCTGCAAAATCTCTTCACCATCAAACAGCCATTATAAAACACAGATTGCGCAGACTGCAGGTCGCGCAGGTCCCAAGTCGCGTTTCATTACTATTAACAAAGAATAGCGAGAGCCGGGGTATTAAGGTTTCGAGGACGGTGGAAGAGCATAACGGGAAAAGTTTTTCGTTTGGGCTGGGTTTGGCGGGTTGCGACCCTCGATATTAGGTTAAAAACGAGGCGACGTGTCGGGGCCGTAATAACGTAAGATCAGAAAGTTTTCTGGATGGTCCGCGCGGTCGGATTCGCACCGCGAAACGATTGTTCTCCCGTTAGTCTGTCCTGTGGATCTGGTCGGAACTCTTGTTGTCTCGTTCGACGCTCGAAACGGATAATTGCGGTGCAGTCGAGCTTTTTAAAATCGCATTCTCGTGGCACGAGAATCTTGCGGGAGAGATAGAGAAAGAGAGTGGGGGGAAAAAGGACTTCCTCGCTGACGCAGTGTCGTCTTTTTTCTCCCCGTTCTTTCCGCGCTGTGGGCAGTTGGAAACCGTTCCGCGGTCGAACGCACGCAACTGAAACGAAGTTTTGCCTGTTCGCCGGCGGATACGGGACAAAGGAGACAGTCGCGGGTACAAGGGATCATTTTATAACGCGCGGGGCCCGCGGCGCTCGCTCGAACATCGAACTAACTAATACTTTCTCTCTTTTCGGTGAGCAGCACCGGTCGCTAAACTCGAGAACAACTTCCGCATCGTCGGCACTCTTTACGACCGTGCTACTTTCCATCCTCGCTCCCACTGCCACTGTCTCTTTCCCCTCGGAGACTTACTAATTAATAATTGTATCGGATTTTAATTAAGACCCGGGATCTATTCGCCGAGGCGTGGGACGAGCAACCGAGAAAATGATTTAATCCGTTTCTTTTCACGGTGGTCGTTTTATCATGAACTCGCGTTGAGACCGGAATGGTCTACGAGCGTTGTAAATTCCCGATTCGAATGTGACAACGTGGTACGCGATTCCCTATGACCATTTAAGGTGATAGAGGTGGTTTAGATATAATAAAATTAATCACAATTTAACGAACAATTAAAAGTCTATATTCTAAAAATAAAATAACTTTGGTTATACGAGTTGAAATACAAGGCTTGGATATTGTCGACAAAGTTTCGCGGACTGTGTGTTTGATGATGAAGCGAAGTTGATGATGGATGGCGTAAAAAGCTAAACTCGGTGTGGGCGTGAGTTTTACTGTGGGGCAAGCGGATTCGTTGACTGCCATTTCCCGGGAATTGGTAAGGAGCACGGTCGTCTTAGATAATTGGTCAACAAAAAATGGATTGGAAAGGGAAAAAAATGACCGCCACCAAAACAAGAGTCACTCGCAGGTACGCTTGTACTCTCGACTGACGCAAGCGGGGAATCCGCGTGTCCCAAAGGCAGAACCGTAGCAGGTCATAATCCAGAGAAGCGCCTTGACTCGGAACAAAGAAAACGGAAAGAAAGGACTCGACGATGGCTTGACTTCTGGTCACCAAATGTGGACAATTGGTCAATAAAATGCTAAATGTTTTGACGAAGAGTAACGGCTTCTCCGGAATATTGCTACTACGGGTAATTCGGTGCTATTAGCATCTGTTATTTTGGGAAACGTGCAGGGCAGATGGGGCATCGAAAGAAGCCCAATCGCCTTGCTTACGGTTCGAAAATGCGGATAGTTGTACTAAAAATAAAGTAATATATGTAGGATCTCAGGAAAAAGGAAGGCACCACCGCGCCGGGAATCGAACCCGGGCCCTCGCGGTGGTAGCCGATCGACTAACGCGCTCACTCACGGAACCCTCCCCTCTTCTTCCTAATTTCCTACGGTATTCGTGGTCTGGGGGGTCCTAATCCCACATATATTGTTACGACGATATGAAGTTGCTTCCCCTGAACATATCGCAGAGGAGCATGCCCTGAACATATCCGATCGATGGATTTAAAAAGACGGCTGTTGACCAAAAAAGAAGGGAGACAGATAGAAGCGAGACAGCAAATCGAATAGACGTGTCGCTAAATCAATCCACATTAACCATTGTATAGTTTCTAATAAATAAGAGTTCGTAAGAGTTAAAAGTTAATTATTAGTTATGAGTTCACCAACGGGAAATGGGCGCATTTTACGGAACGGTCGCAACAATATCTTTGTAAAGATATTCTTTTCTGAGAAACGGAACAGTGGTCGCTACCGTTTTTTCTCCGGCTAGAACGCGCAGAAGGGAAACATAACGAGTGAGAGAGAGAGAGAGAGAGAGAGAGAGAGAAACACAGCGAACTTGTAATCATAAATAATTCGCGTTGCGGAGCTCGGCCCGGAGAGTCGTGTCATAAAACTACGCGCGGAATATATCCCGGCGCCCAAAAACCACCGAGCCGGTGTCGCGCATTAGTCAAGATAAATCTGACCGTAGTTAATTGGACCTACGGACAAACGTTTTTTTAACGGGGAGATGTAATGCTCGACGCTCGGCTACCGCCAGCATTTTCGCGTGTAGGTGCACTCTACACGGTCCCCGGGAGGGCTTCTCGAGCCCCGGCGTCGTTAACAACGGTTCGCAAGTGCTCCGATAGCGTGTACACCGCGATAGTTTTCAATTTATCGACGGGCTAAAGCCAGCCCCGTCATCGATCTATTCGCAGACGCGACCCCATCGGAATCTTTATGGCCAGTTTCGCGACGTTACTAACCCGAATTCAACGACTATGAACTATCCAGGCAGACTTATTACTTTGTCTCTGTCTTCGTGGTTGGTGTATAGAAGAATTTTAACCAACGTTGGAGACATCTAACAAAATTAGAGAATGTTTCTAATTTGTGTATAATCTGTTCAGCCTGAAGATTGTGCGCCCTACCGTATTTTAATCATTCAATCGAGAGATTTTCAAATTACCAACATACCAAGTCGTGGATTAAGAATCTGTAATGAAAAATATGTTTCCATTTGAAAAAATAAAATTGACCTTGGAATGACCTTGAAAACATGATGAAAATTAAAAGTGGATAGGATTGCTGCATCAGCCCCTACTTGATTTAATCTATTTATTTGAAATATTTTTTTCTCCGGAATTTAGTTTTTGAGATATTCCGGGTGGCCAGGATAAATGCCTCACCCTGTATAAGCGATGGAACGTAAAATGTTTAAAGCATTAACGGGAAAAAATAAATATTGGAAAGAAAGAAATTCTTATGAATTTCAGAGTTTCGTAGAACCATCCAGACAGATTTTGTTCTTGTGTGTTTCAACGACGGTGTCTAAGAGAATATTCACTAAAGTTGCATACATCGAACAAAATGATTAAAGTCATTATTTACCGTGTGTAAGAATGTTTCAAATGTCGTTAACAATTCATGGGAAAAGGGCACAGATGAAAGCCTGTGCCAAAGCAAGGGCCTAGAGAACAAGGGAGGGGAGACAAACGATGGTGGATGTCACGGATGTCGCGTTTCCTCTCGCCGTTGGATTTCGATCTCCCCTGGTCGACGAAAGCGTCGCGTTTTTAGTTCTCGATACTGGGGGGCTCGTTTCGTTTTGCTCGCTATTACCAACCGCGGTAATAGCCTTTATAATCGGAAATTTCTCTCGGAGGAAGGCACCGTTCCGCCGAGCTGTTTGAAACGCTGGGAGGAGATAGAGTTTCGAGCGGAATCGAGCTCGTCCCGCGGGATTACTTCGGCCGCCGTTCGGATCGAGCAGACGTCCGGCCATTAAATGGTCCGATATCGATGCTCTACACACACCGCCGTTGCCGAACAATCGGAACAATGCGTCCGGGAAGCGTCGCGGCGGCTGCGTCTCCGTGGACAGCTGTGAGAACGCCCCCAAAAGTCAAACGGAAAAGCGGTAAATCGGATTTCCGTGAGGAAATCTCGACGGGCGACGACAAGTTTTGGGGATGTCGGTGAAATTGACTGAACATAGTGCGAAATGTCGAATACGACAGGGAAATAACAGTAATAATAATCCGAGTTTATTGCTAGATTACTCTGTACATTGTTATACGGTAGCACAAAATACGAATGAAAGAGGAATTTTTACATATTGTTAAAGCGCTCGTGAGACTGTTCCACGTCAATTCTAATTACCCAACCTAACAACCGGTAGACTTTTCTTCATCAATTTGTTGGTTACTTAGAATAATCTAAATACATTCTACTGTCGAAAATAATCTCAGTCAGGTTCTGTGCACGTACTCCATTTTCTTAACAGTTACTGAATCTTCAATTCGACAGGATAAAAGGTTCGATTTAGATATGTAGGATAAAGAGTTATGCGATTTAAAATAATTATAGATAGCCGACGTGACGGTTGGAGCATCCGAAAAACCGTACGCGTTTTTCGGAACAGTTCGCCCGTCACTTGTCAGCGACGAAGGTGAACCGCTGACAAGTAAACAGACAATGCCAGAGTGATGGTATGAGAGAGTTAGCGATATGATGTGTGAGAGAGAGAAGAGCGTAAGGTGTTATAACCCCGAAATGTACATGTGCGCGCGTGTGTGATTCACGGCTGATATAAATAAGGCGGGCCGCGAAAGCGCGGAGAGTTGTTGATTAAGAGCATAAGAGTAATCAAGTATAAAAGTGAAAGAGTAAAAGAGTAAGCGAGCGTAATTTGTTTGTAACATAATGAAGTAATATATACATAGTTAAATCCCACTTCCGACACCCGATTATTTTATAATCCCACAAATATAGAGTTTTACTACTGATTGATTGTATGGGCGTGCAGTGGCTCAGTGGATAGAGCGCAGGACTACAAACAATGTGGTCGTGAGTTCAAATCCCACCGCCGTCACCAATTGGAAATATTCTTCTATGTGATATTATACTGCGTCGTTGACCATTGGTGGTTCGGAACCCACCGTACTAAACAGTAGGTCCCGCTGAAAAGTAGGCTGAAATAGGCTGAACATTGGCGTTAGGTGAGAGTGGACAAAGTGGAAGAAGGGGGAGAATGGTAAAATGGATTTGAAACCCTGAGGGGACCAAATATCAGTACCTATCCTACTGATTGATTGTGGGGGCTACGAATTAATTTGTAGAGCTAATATTACGTCCAATAGTAAGATCAACTCCGATCTCGAAGAAATTGGTGGAAAAGTATGTAGAACAAAATTCGTGCATAAGGATTTAAATAAATCTAGCCACGGTTGCTGACGGAATGGTGAAATCGTCAAAAGCGTCCGTCTGGCGATACCTTAAGTAGAATCGATGAATGAATATCTTGCACAGATAGATGATCTATCGCGAAGTTATGAATAATCGATATCAACGTCTCTAGACAGGAAACGTCGCGAAAAATGTTTCTACGGGGCGAAGGGGCGTATAGATGTCGATGCGGCAGGGTCGACGAGAGGATATTCGTTAATAAGTTTACAAACCGGTATAATTATTACGCTCCGGAGGGCGGGTTACGCTGAGGTTGCATCGGACTATTTTCCGAACAAAAGAACGCTAGAGCCACGAGAGAGCGTTTCGCCCGCGGCGCGCACCTGCCGTCGAGAATGATTTTTCCATTACAATAATGGGATCGGCAGCGTCGGCGGCCCCCGGGATAATAACGTCGAGTGTAGCGAAATGCAATTTTTAATCGCGCGGCAGTGCGTGCAAAATAATTTGAGCGGATCCGCGAGTCGTTACCGCGTGTTTGTTTAAGGAAATTACCGAGAGATTAAATACAAAATGTATATCGATGCGTCGCACTACGCGTTGCGCGCGACCGGAAGCGCCAGGCCGCGCATACGCCGCTCACGCTAGCTCACGCCTCTGTATTATGACGACGTTCGTTACCGCGATGCAAACACCTCCCTTTATTTTTTTTTTTCCCCTCCGATTCAAACATTCTGTATCGCGTGAACAAATATTAACGCTTCGAATTGAATTTGCTGCCGCGCGCAATAAAGTTCATGCGAGAGACTCTGCGAATATACACCCGGTCCGTTCCGGGATCGCTCGGGATCACTCCTTCCGCTTTGAAACCGGAGCAAACGCGCCGTTCCGTGCAAGACGGACTGAAGCGTACCGCCTCGGGTGTCAAAAAACTGTCACGCGTCTGAAATTCGCATGAGCCGGGCTTTTCCATTCGTACGCCGTTTCAGACCTGGTTCCGGCAAACGTACTTTCCTGCGGTGCACTGGTCTCGCTGCACCGAGCTCGAGAGCTGCGAAGCCACGCCCAGTTTGCCCGGAACACGCCTATTACGTCCACAAAGGGTTAAATTGAGAAAACTACTTCCTACGATATTCGGAGCTGGATTTTTAGAAAACAGGAGATTGTATGGAATTGCAGCTTGCTGCTTAGACTACTCTCTTGGCTACTGTTATAGTGGCATGAAGTTCACGAACACACGATGCGATACACCTGAAGTAGTAATGGTAATTTTCTGAACGAATAGTGAGAAGCCTATGGCTCAATTGTGTGCGCCTGACCTACCAGAAATCCTTTCGCATTTCTCCCAGGTACTTATGAAGCACTGTCTTGGCTCCCTCTAGATGGCCAACAACTAAGCCACGCCCACTTAGAACACGCCAAAGAGAAATAAAACAAGATAGGCACCGTTTTATTAAAATCAATCGGTATAAACAGACATTCTGATCTTCACGGCTACATTTTTAATGTGTAGACCCGACACCGACTTAGTTTGCGCTATGTAGTACTTGTTCCAGCTCCACCTGGACAGAGAGCAAGAAAGCCCCGCCCACTCGGAGCATTCTAGAAAGAACGAGAGCAAGGTGATCGGATGTCTGTTAAAATAATTCAAGGTTAAGAGTCGTATCGGTTTTCGGAACTCATTCAGGTACTTCCAGGGCAAAGAGCGTTTTCGATGGCTATTTTGAGGGTTTCGCGAACGAGAGATTGTTCGCGCTCGCGCTCGCCACGGGATTAATTTCGACGGTTTGTTTTGGGGGCGACGGGTGCATTTCCACGTTAATTATTCGCGGTCGGACGCACGCTTCGCCGCAAAGTAGGGAAAAAATTATGCAAATTTCATGGGAATAAAGTTACACCGCAGTTCGAGTATTATAAATTATTAATACACCATAATACCGCGGTATAATCGATGAAAGATTTATGAGCGAGCGCGAGCTTCATTCTTTGATTGCATTGTAATGCATCGTTGCCCGCCGGATAATGAAATTATACCAGTATTTTGTATAATGCGGATCAACAGTGATCGAGGCCGGGGGAAACGCCCCCGCGAATCCTATTTCCCCGTTCTCTCCGGTCTCGTTCCGTTCCGTCTCGACACAGTGTGCGCCCTAACGATTTACCTCTTATTCGACGCGTACACGCGTGAAAGAGGAACGCGCGCGAGCCACGCTCACGACTTTAATCGCACGAGATTCGCTCTCGTAACCCGCCCCGGGTTTCGTGCTATCGTGAAACGGGATCGCTGTATCCTTCGATGCGAAGCGGGTATCAAGCGACGTGTGCGCGATACGTCTTGATTCTCGGCCCCATAATAAATCATTCCTCTTTTCCCGATGTTTTTCCTTTTTGCCCCGGGGGTGGAGCTCGGCCACGAAACCGAAAGGGAGCCCCGGAGCTAACCCCGGGAGCTGGAACTTTCCAGCCGGGTCTCTCCGTCCTCGGGACGTTAAGAGTCCTTCGAGGAGAGGAGAGGCTGCGAAGAAGAAAAGCGAGGAAAATGAAGGTGGACGGCCGAGCGCGAGGCGAGACCGCTCGACTCCTGGAATAGCTCCAGAAAGAAACGCCCGCTTGGACGATAGCCTCGAAGACGAGCAGCAGGGTGCTGGTCTCTGTCCTGCTTCCTTTCTTTCTTTCCTTCCTTCCTTCCTTCCTTCCTTTCCTCGTTTCTATTTATTCCGGCGCGCCGCAGCCTCGCCGAGATATCGAAAATAATATCTGGAGGCTTCTGAGCGGGAAACTGAATTACGATACAAGCCCGATATCGGAGAGATACGATTCAGGAGCAACGACAACGAGGATAGTTGGCTCCTTTCTCTCCAGCCGTCGCTGTCTCTTCCTTTCTCCTATCCCCTGTCTCTCGGAGCGTCGAGTGAAACAGATAATATGTACCACCATTTCCACGCCAGTTGTTCGAGAATAAAGGGGACGTTTACCGGAGAACGGGGGTGGGGCCGTGGGCGAGGCTGGACCGAGAAGCTCCAAGGAAAAAATAAGTCCTGCCCGTGATTCTCTTCGAATCGTTGTATCGTTGCCTGCGGCGATCCCGACGAGCAATTGAATTTCTATCGACGAGATCCTCGGTTTCCACGGGACACCGCTCCCCGATCCTGATACACATTCCACTCGGCGTACAATAGTATTCGGACTTTTTTGAAACCAAGGGCCAAGATGCCACGCCCAGTGGGACGTTTATTCAAGATACGTCACGCCTGTTCTTACAGAAAATCACACCCAGCTCAACTTAAACTCACGTCTATGCAGTTCAAACCACGCCCATTCGCTGCAATATCACGCCTATATAATCAAAACCACGCCCATTCGCTGAATTATCACGCCCATCCAATCAAAACCACGCCCATTCGCTGCATTATCACGCCCATCAAATCAAAACCTCGCCCATTCGCTGCATTATCGCCCATATAATCAAAACCACGCCCATTCGCTGCAATATCACGCCCTCCAATCAAAACCACGCCCATTCGCTGCAATATCACGCCCACTTAGTTAACACCACTCTTGTTCAGACCGAATCATGACTACTCAACAAAAACCATGGTTGTTCCCAAGAAAGATCACACGTACTTCAACAGAAAATCGCCTCTGTTTAGTGCAAACCACGCATATTCAGCGAGTACCACGCCCACTCGAAGGGCAAAGGGCGGCTATCGTATCTTCTTGAACGAAACGGTAGTCAATCAGATCCATGAAGCATGGTCGACGTCGCTTGTCCTTTTCGCTGAACAATTGTTTTTTGAGCTCGAGCCGGGGCTCGAGTTGAAAGTCCTTCAGGCGTCAATGAGGGAATCATTCGATAGAGACGCGCGAGTACACGGTCCATTTTGTTCGATAATTACGAGATGGTGGAGCCGCGCAACAGGAATTCCGGGACGCGACTGTAATTCGTAATTGCATTTTCTTGGAGAGGCAACCGCCGGTCCAGCGATACCCAGTACCAGGCTATCTCTCTCTGTCTCTGTCTCTGTCTCTCTCTCTCTCTCTCTCTCTCTCTCTCTCTCTCTCTCTCTCTCTATCCCTGCTGCCTCTCTCGTATGGGAGGCTAATCTTTTTACGCGGTATCCGGCTTTACACCGGAACTGTTCTTCCTATAGAAAACAGAGCGGCCGGATTACCGAACGGTTCGAGAAAGGCGGACGAGGGAAATACGGTGGAAAACACGTTCGGTCCTCGGGACAAATAATCTGGAGATTATAATTATCGAGAATGCTCGCGTTCTAGAAGAGAGGGACTGTCTGTCGCGCGTTGACTGACTTTACGAACGATTCGATTTGAACAAACTTATTGTACCGAGATCGGCTTAACGCGATTTGTGGAAAGAGAGAGAGAGAGAGAGAGAGAGAGAGAGAGAGAGAGAGAGAGAGAGAAGAATAAGAAGAAGAAAAAGAAGTTTCGACGATTCGCGTGGATAATAATCGATTGCTAGTCGATCCGATCGTTGGAGTGGTGCGAACGTCGGACGAGGCAACCATTTTAACGAGCACGAAGGTATACACCAGCGATGATGCTGGGGGGGGGGGGGGTGTTCCCTCGGAATCTGCGTATTTTCCAGATGATGAGATCAACGAGCACCGAAGAGCTTCGATTTACAGATTATAATAATTACATTGTTATTTGAATAACAAACAGCCCAGTGGAAAACGAATTTCCCTGCGTTGATTCTCCCCGCGAGACAATTAAAGCTGCCGGATGTTTGCGCGTTATATTTACCCTATATCAATTCGTTTTATTCGAACAGGTTAGACACGCGCGCCGTTCGATATTTACGCGGAAATAAGAAAAGACGAGCAGGTTATATAGGAAATTATTTATAATGCAATTTTCCGCAGCATGCTCGAGCATTTTTCAAGAGAGCCCGTGAGAGGGACGGGGGATGTTAGGCACCGGTAACGGTAATGAATTAAAGTAATGTGACGCTGCGGAAGATCGATCTTCGTCCTAGGACACGCTACGTTCGCGAAGAGGTTCAGTGAAACCGCCCGGCAAAATACATTCCTTATTCTACTTGCGGGAGTGGAAGAAACGACGGGAGTGGTGGGAGGGACAGTGGGAGGAGGAGGGCGTGCCGTGAAACTTTTCTATCGACGTCGTATTAGTGTGCTATAAGATGGAAGATGCGAGCCGATGATCGCGTGTAAGCAAGGAAAATATTCGGTGGAGTTTCCCGGGCGACGAACTTTCTTTCACGAATAGCGGACAGCCGCGACGAAGAACGGAATAGAGAGTGTGAGAGAAAGAGAGAGAGAGAGAGAGAGAGAGAAACTAAGATGGAGAGAAAGAGAAGAGAAAGATCCAGGAGAGAACACGCTCGACTAGTGCTTCCTCGCGAGAATAGACCCCGTCGACGAAGGGATATGCGGGGGCGGAGTGAGAGCCAAAGTCCATTGGACCAAGGGGAAAGTTTACTGGAAGATGGAACTATTTCTTTGGAAAAGGGACGTATGGAGTTGGCATACTTCGACGACGAAACGCCATACATAAAATTCTGAAGTTCCACGAGCACGTAGTTTCACGCTGTGCGGAAGAACCTCGCGTAGCCACTTCCGCAATCGTGTAACTTGTTACGCCGCAGCTCCGCTCCGTTTCTTGGTTCTCCCGGCCAGCACACGGAAATGCCGTTTCCGTCGCGCAACATTCTCGTTTGTTCTCGGACCACCATTTAAATGCGGCAACGTTCGTCCCAAAGTGCCGTGTTACGTCCCTGGACATGTTCCGTTTCCTCGGAATCAAGCTCGTCTCGCAATCGTAACACTTTCACTCACTTTTCGTCCCATTCCTGCACATTGCTTTTAGAGGCAAGTCTTTGGACAAAGTAGGCGTGGCCTGTCCCAGGAAGGCGTGGTTTCTCTGGCCTGGCGGAAAAATTTCACGACAGATAAATAGTTTACCACGAGTTGCGATCTGTGTTTTCACAATAATTTCACGACAGACACAAAGATAATAGAACATTCTCGTCTCTCTGCCGAGTAGGCGTGGTTTGTTTTAAGCGGGCGTGGGCCTCGTAGCTCCGGGATTCGACGGACCCAGACCAGCGTTCGCAGAAAAAATTCTCATCCAACCAGAAGAATACGTTTTTGTTCATTGAGCAACGAGTCCCGAAGAGGATGATTCAGTTTTCGTGGTTGGACTCGAAACAGTAACTGGAATTCGCGCCGCCGGATGGTTCTTTTTCGCGGAAGCTAGACAAAATGTTTAGGCTGGGGAGGTTTTCCTCGGGTATCGAGGTTGCGCGCTCGAAAGCTGAACTCGTACGAAATTCGAGCGGAAACGACGCGTCTGTAGCGATACCGACAGCAGCAGCAGCAGCAGTAGCGAGTCGACTCGTCCGAAAAAAGGACGCAACGCGACGCGACACGATACGACGCGGGCATTGTCCAGAGATAGGGGAACGAGCAGCTCCAACAGCGGCAGGAAAAATAACAGCGAGCGAGGACAAATGGTGAAACGAGAGGAGACACGCGGCGAGGGCGAGAGAAAAGAAAACGAGTCCGGGGGGAGGGGCGGGGGGCCAGAGTGCAGACTATAGTTGACTCTCTCTGTTCCGCAGGCAGGCACACACGGACCAACGGAAACGGCTTCGTGGCTCTGTTGCCCGACCGGAGACTCGCGAGCGAGCGACAACAATGCTCCCGAGGTTTCCTCGTTCTTCGGGCGAACGCGAACAGTACACGCTCTGCCGTCGTCGTTGCGTTGAATATCAGCGCTGAACACGGAAGAGGAGAGGAGACGGGTCAGGACGCGCGATTCGAGAAAATTTCGAAAGCGGCGCGCCCGACACCCTCTAGGGACAGGTAGCGAGGACTTTATCAAAATTGAAACACGACACCTTTGTTGGAAAGTTCGCGCGCGTCTCGTCTCGTCTCGTCGGAAACAGCCGCGACGAACACGAGACGCGATACGCTCCTCGAGTTCTCGTCTGGCCGTTTCTCTCGTCTTCGAAAGAGAGCAACGACTGCGCGACTCTCTCTCTTCGTCTCTTTCATTGTGCATTCTTAGCGCGAGCGAGTCTATCATTTCCCGAAGGAAGAATCAGCCATGGAAGAAGAGTCTCCCGCTTACCTTCCAAAGAATACTTTGCCCACGTATAATTTTCGAATCGGGATCGCTCCACTGCCGGCGAATTTAAGCGAACTCTCCTAACCGAAGCGCGCAGCGAACCAGACAGCCAACGCGGAGAGGAGCGGAGACGAGCGGAGAGGAACGGAGAACGGCGCACGGTCCTAGGGGTAATTAGATGAACCGATGCGAAACTCTGGAGCTATCTGTAATTTTCATCCGACGCTACTAATCAGATTAGTAAATTATTCAAGACTAAATCGGTTAAACTCCGCGGAGGCGCAAGATGGAGGTAAATCTGACGATAGAGCTCCCAGCAGCGCGCGGCGCTTATGGCCGCACCCGCCACCGTTTCGACCCTTTATCCGACCCATTTATCTCCAGGAATAACGAGTCTTCTAATTGCCCCGGCAGTCTGGCTAATCGCCAAAAAATTTCACTTCTCCGCCGTCCACCCGCACACCGTTGGATATCTCCCACGCGCATATCGAACCGCAAATGAAAATTAATGCTTCGCGAGGAGGGATCGTGGATCGAATGTTTGCCCGTGATTCGCTCCAGCTGCCCTGATTTCCACCGTACCTAAAGAGGATCTCATATTATGCTATAAATTAACACTGAGATCATACTCGCCGATCGCTTAACTCTTTGGGGCACGCTGGGATTAAAAGTGTCCGACCTTTTTGATGCACCGTAATGCATGGTGGGACATTTTTAGTCCCACCTCGAAATATTACAATAGCTGCATACGCATAGGTTTATATTTCGTCTTATTTACGTAAAGCAGTTGGTGATATCTTCAACAAATGTTACAAATGCATTCACTTGTGTGGGCAACATTCAACATGCCAATACAGGTTCATCAATTGTTGCAAGCGGAAGGTTTATTGCGACAATCTTTTTTTCCTAGTTTTATGTGAAAAATCGTAGAAGTAAGTTAATTATTATAAAAATTAGTTCTATATAAGCAAGTGAAGAGTTTTATAATAAAAGCTAAAGCTTAAATTTGTTTGTAAATGATGAAAGTATGGTGGGATTTTATTTGTCGCATCATGCAACTTGGGGAGTAACACAAAAAAACATATTTTTATTTATTGTTTATGTTTTAATATTCTTAAAGGTCAATGTGCCGAAGGAATTATTAGTCAAACATTAATAGACAATAACGTACCAACTGAATCTAACAATAAGTCATTGTCAATCCAAATTAGCAAACACAAACGTAACGTTTCATTAGAAATAAGAAGGCAAGATTCAAAACATCTATCAGAACGTTCGTCTCGTAAACGATGTGCGCTTTGTAGTACAAGAAAAAGGAAGTTCGAACACTATGGTCTTGTACTGTGTGCAAAGTGCCTCTGTGCTTAGGGAAAAGGATGTGCTTCAATAGGTACCATTCATGAACCTATGTGGCATGGCGGGACTATTTGAGTCCCACCCTATAACAATAAATTTAATTAAACTATTACTATTTTTTTTATGTTTTCACATTATGTGATACCTTTATTAATAAAAATATGCCAATTTTGTTTCATTTAAAACGCAATCAAATTTCTATGCAGCATGGGTCTATTTTATTATCTGGAATCCTGTGCCGCAAAGAGTTAACGCGTGCCAACTTCAAAGAGTGGTAACAAATATCTGTTTGTTCTCCACAAGTAGTTTGCGAGCCTATATGCCATCTGTTTGACAGCTATCTGCGTTCTGTTTGTTAAAATAGTAATAAATTGTAATTTATTTCCTACAAGTAGTTCGCAAATATCTGCACGAATAATGGTTGCGTTTTGATTGTACAAGGTGTGCAGAAACTCTTGCAATCATCTCTAAATATTCTGTAGTGAAATATCTGTTTTAAAATTACGTGCATTCTGTCTCAAGCGTGTGCAAGCTCGTGCCATGATTCTAGAACATCAACAACATAATAACGAATACAGTGAATTCTCGATAATTGTCCCAAATATCTGGCCCGTAATTGTCCTTTAACTATCCCCACTACCGCGGGGTATACCCCGTGAGGGGTCAAAAAGGCCTCGGTCGCCGAGGAGTGGTGCATTTCTCGGCGACGGAGGCCTTTTTGACCCCTCACGGGGTATGCCCCGCGGTAGTGGGGATAGTTAAGGGACAATTACGGGTCAGATATTCGGGACAATCTCTCGAGCTTCGTTCACCGTCTCTACCTTCGGTAGAGGTCGAAAAATAGTATCTTCTGCGCGATAATTGTTCCTGGCCAGACCAGTGTTGTCGACAATTATCGAGAATTCACTGTAGTGTTTCTGGAAGTTGTTTACAAACGTTTAAGTGCTTGCAAACTCTTACCTATGCTTCCCGAACATCAACAGGACAATAAAAGCAGCGCCAGATGTCCAAGAAGTGTTTGAGAGGACCTAAAACGTCCCGATGGAAGTTCTACACCATTTCCACAAGTTCTCTGTTCATCGATCGAACGATTCCTGTTACGGCTGTTTCTCCGATTTCCATGAAGTTCGGCCTGATACCCGTTTGACAACGTTCGAGGGGTCGACTACCCGCGTTTTCTTCGAGCTGTCCGAACGAGATCGATAACTCGCCTGGTTTCGATTAGATACGTCGCGGCAGGCGTGCTCGATAAATCGGATCACCGCGCGCATACGAAATTTCAGTTGACGCCCAATTGCGCATCTAATTATTAATCGCGGTGGTGCAATTATGCGGAGTGTACGCGTGATCCGCGCAGACAGACAGACGGACAGACAGACAGGTGAACGTAGCGCGCGCCCGCGGTGGGAAGGTACGGGGGGTGGGGGGAACTGTGTTGGGTTCCACGGCACGTTGTTCCGCGAAGTTAGCCCCGTGTCAGCGCACCGTTCTATCTTCGTTCCTCGTGGTCTCGTTCCGTCGGCTTTCCTCTTTCCGTTTATGTACCGACGTAAATATACTCTGCGCGTTTGCCGACCGCTTGGGATATATTTATGTGCGTGTACGCAGACATCGTCGCTTCACGAACCACGTAATCCCGTTCCGGCAAATCTCAGTCGTCTGCTAAGATCCCGTTGAGAGACTTCACAGCACCGCATAGTCGATCACTTCAATTCAATAGGTAATACGTGTTTCTTTCAGGAAATAGAAATTTTTAGTTTCGACGCTTCAATAGTGCGGAGACGTGCACTGAATGTTTCGAAAGAATCAGTGTCAAATATTTTTGTAGGGAAAGAAAATGTTGTACGATCCTCCGAACATCGTTCGTTATTAGTAGAAGATTAAATTAGCTACAGAAAATCGAGAAATTATTTACTGTCTCAACTCAGTACATATTATCACTTTGCGTAAGTCACTTGTGGCGGCTACTTCCTATGCTCGCCAACAGAGGGACACTAGCGCAACACCTTTCCCGCTACTACCTGAATCTTCCTCTGTTTGAATATATTGGGTTGTTCGGAAAGAAATTTCGTTTTTCCAAGGGAAAATGAAGACGATGTTTCACTATTCATTTATTTATTCCCATGTTCGTAAAAGTTCTGTTTTTAGTAGCAAATAATTGATTTGTATTACTATTGACGCCTTCATTTAAAATAATAGTTACACCGCTTAAAAAGTGTTGAAAAGAACGAAATAAATGGTAATACGACGGTACACCCTCTCTGTAAGCAGCATACAATTTTTTCCATGCTTGCATTGCGTTTTTACCATACCCGTAACAAAAAAAGCAAAATGTGACGGATATGCTCACTTTGATTTTGCATATTTGATGCGATGACAAAAGAAATGCTTGAAAGATTATAAAGTTCTATAAGGCACGAAATGACGTCGGAAATGTCAGTTCTGAAAATATACAATGATTTTGCGACTTAGAATAATGTTAAGTAATAATAAATGGACGCAATACCATCTCTACACGAAAAACGAAATTACTTTCCGAACAATCCAATATACAACGTGTTCCAAATTTAAATGGCAAAACTTCAGGAGCGTGTAGGGGACCGAAAAACTAAGACAAAAAGTCTTTTACAGATTTGCTCGTTTTTGTTTTGTTTTGGAGAAAATCGCAAAAATTCAATATCTCGTTGTCAGTTGCTCTCTGGAGTTGTATATTAATCACATTTACGCATTTTTTGGAGGACAACTTTTCTACTTATTTAGAGGTTATTCCCTTGCAGCAGCGGATTGAAATATGGTCCCAACTCGATGGATGTCCAGCTCATTATAGCAGAGCTACTCGAGCTTGACTGAATATAAATTATCCACAACGATGGATTGGACGTGGAGGAATAGTACGTTGGCCAACCCGATCACCTGATATGACACCCATGGATTTCTTCGTATGGGGAACCTTGAAGCAGGAAGTTTATTCGGTGCCAGTCAATTCAAGAGAGCAATTAAGAGACCGAATCATAGATGCAGTGCACCAAATATCACCAGAACAATGTTTAGCTGCAATTTATCAAGTCAGTGCTAGATGTAATGTCTTGCATTGCTGCAAGAGGGCAACATTTTGAACAATATCTACATTAAATACATGATAACGTACATAAAATGTAAATAAATAAGTGCAAAAATGAAAACTTGTTTTGTTTCTTTTTTTGCGATTTTCTCCAAAACGAAGCAAAAACGAGCAAATCTCTGAAAGACTTTTTGTCTTAGTTTTTCGGTCCCCTACACGGTCCCGAAGATTTGCCATTTAAATTCGGGACACCCTGTATACCGTTCTAAACTGTCCTTACGACATCCCGCGTCTAAGGCACGAGTCCGCTTGATAGCCTTACCGACGAGTCCTCTAGTCTAGGACGAAACGCTTCCTTCTCCTTTTTCCTCCTCTCACACACTTTTCAGCCGCCATATACTAAACGAGTCTAAAACTAACTAATAATAATGTATGGTTAACTCTTTGCGGCACAGGATTTCAGATAATAAAATAGGCCCATGTTGCATAGAAATTTTATTGCGTTTTAAACGAAACAAAATTGGTATATTTTTATTAATAAAGGTATCGTATAATGTAAAAACATAAAAAAATACTAATAGTTTAATTAAATTTGTTGTTATAGGGTTGGACTCAAATAGTCCACCTCCACAAATTTAAGCTTTAGTTTTTATTAAAAAGCTCTTCAGTTGCTTATATAGAACTAATTTTTTATAAAAATTAACTTACTTCTACGATTTTTCACATAAAACCAGGAAAAAAAGATTGTCGCAATAAATCTTCCGCTTGCAACAATTGATGAATCTGTATTGGCATGTTGAATGTTTGCAACACAAGTGAATACATTTGTAACATTTGTTGAAGATATTACCAACTGCTTTACGTAAATAAAACGAAATATAAACCTGTGCGCATGCAGCTATTGCAATATTTCGAGGTGGGACTCAAAATGTCCCACCATGCATTACGGTGCATCAAAAAGGTGGGACACTTTTAATCCCAGCGTGCCCCAAAGAGTTAACAGAGACACGAATCTTCATCAGCTTTTCTCGATTTTGGACCACTATAACGTCGATTCAAGACCGAGACGAAATCGTAGGCGTGTTCGTTCGATCGAGAGGATAATTATTCGTGGAGAAACACTGTGTAAACGTTGCACGGTAACAGCAGGGGTGCAAGACTCTTTCGCCAGTCTGTCTCAAACTTGTCGAACCGGTTGCAAACGATAAATAAAGGGTCGGTATGCGCGACGGAGAGAACGAATCGAGCTTTCTCGTTAACGTACGTGGCTCGAGTGGCCCGGATATCGTCGACGCGACGGAGGCCACGGTCATTCGAAACCTTAATAGCGTTCGGCGGATCGTGTTACCCCGTTCTCCCGCTGTACCATCCGAGCTTTCGTAAAAATAATGCCCGACATTGTCAGCGAAGTGCTTAATGGCCGAACACCTTCCTCCCGTATCGCCCGGCCACTATATTTTCCTCTTAAAACTCGGAGGAGGTAAATGCTACGCGACTATATCTGATAATATAGTGGAAACGTTATTTAAAAGTAACAACCCCTGTCCCTGATCCACGTTTTTATCTGCGCCCTTACAGAAATTAACCCTTTGCACTGCAATTCATTTGCAGGCGTAATGTCTGGCGAGAAAATTGAATTTCTCTTTCGTTTCATTCAGCAGTAGTTAACGTAGAATGCAATGTTAACTGCGGATGCATTCATGGTAAAAATAGGTAGCTACAATTTAAGACAGTAAGATGATTAAAATAATTTAAGAACATTAATGGATTAGGCTGACTTTATTAAAATAATTAAGGGCAGAAAGACATTTATGTTGGCAAGCGATTATCGTAATCGCTGGAAACAATTTCTATTTTGCATAAAGGTCCGTCGTCTAGTTATTATTAGACAGTAGATTTCACGCATTTATGACAGAAATGAGTAGGTGACAATTTCAAAACAGTAAAAGCGTTAGAAAAATTTAAAAATGTTGTTATATTATTTACGACCTATTAAACCTGTTAAGAAAGAAAATAAATTTTTATTTCACTCCGATTAGTTGCAATCCAGGTAGAAAATGTTTGTTTTATATAGTTTAATAATGCAGTTTAATAATTATGATAAAGAGATTAAAAGATATTAGGAATGCTGAAGCATTATTTTCGCTTTAGTAGAATGGTTGGAAGAAGACACGCATTTTCATACGATTCCCATTCCTTACGACCGACTTAAAACAATTTTTTAATTTGCAAACAAATTTGCAATCGCCACAGTTTAATCTTAGGAAAAAAGATAAAGAAGTTTACTTACTTTATAATTATAATAAGGTTACTTACTTTATAAGAAAAATAAATTTATATTTCACTCCGATTAGTTGCAATCCAGGTAGAAAATGTTTGTTTTATATAACGATTCGCAGTTTAATAATTATGATAAAGAGACTAGAAGATATTAAGAATGTTGAAGCATTATTTTCGCATTGGTAGAATGGTTGAAAGAAGAAACGCATTTTCATACGATTCCCATTCCTTACGACCGACTTAAAACAATTTTCAATTTGCACACAAATCCGCGATCGCTACAGTTTAATCTCAGCGGGCTCCATTTGTCATTCCAGTGGAAAGGTTTAGTCGCTAACCCTGTAAACTAGCTTGGCGAGGTCGCAGGAAAGAAATGAAGCCAGATAAAATTCATACAAGATAATTTCTATTGTTCTCAGATAATAAAGCGCCGCGGAGAGCAGGGTGTTTGAAGGGACGAGGATAACCTGGGGAAATTGACACGATGGACAGACGAGGGTTAATTAATTTCGCGCGTTCACTGTCGGAAAGTGTAGCACCGGGCGCTGAGAGCAGATTCCTCCGGCGATAATGCTGTAACAAATTAATCCTTCCTCGTTAAAACGAAAGAGCGCGATAAAAGAAGATCCGTCCGCCATCTTGTAACTGCTGCTGCTCATAATCAAGGCATAAAAAGACCGAACGCACCCGAAAGAATTCCGGGAGAGAGGGAGACAAAACATTTTTGAACTCGATAGTTCGCAGTCGGAAACGGCGGAAAAATCGCTACGGAAATTATCAGAAAAGGGATGAAATGGCTGGAAAGAGGAGGAAGATACGCGATACAGGGCCGCCGTATCTTCGGAGGATATGTAAACGAGACGTGGAAAAATCCGGGGTACGGAGAAAAGGGGACGTATCCCGAGCGGCAGCAAGGAAGCTTGCAATTGGAAATGCAATTTTGATGGAGTACACACGCGTGGAAGGGTTCTCGCCCGGTAGGGAAAGCAACGGGCGGAGACGGCGACGAGAAGGCTGCGAGAGAGAAAGATGAAGAGAGATGGAGAACCGGTGTCGGTGTCGGCGAGGGGGTAGATTCTCGCCGGGTTGCGAGCTTCCACGAGCGGCCTTTACTTTAGTGGCCGTGGAAGGGTAGATAGGTGTAGGCGGGGAGGTCGCCAGGAGGCCATTAGGTAAAGTAGGTTTTGACTTATGCCGTCGCCCTAGACGGCCGATATATCTCTATAAACTGCTGCATAAAATATAAGAGCGTGCTTCGTATATACATACACATCGGTGTACACAGCGTTAGGCTAGCACCCTAGCAGCGTCTCTCTCTCTCTCTCTTCGCTATCCATCTCTCGTTCTTTCTCTCTCTACCTGTAACCGAGGACTTATGGACCCCCGGCACCATCGGAAGAAGGTGTGTTCCCTTCGAGAGACTCTCTGTTTTCACGGCACACCTTCGCTGCTTACCGATTACCTTCGAGGATCTCTCGGCCCCTCCACCCTCGCCAACGCTTTTGCTCGCCTTCCCGGCTCTTGACACGCTCGGCCCGAAAGACTTCACGGCGTCGCACGGCTTAAGCCTGGATTTGTTCCGCCAACCTTTCTATTATTTACGATCCGGCCCCGGAACCCGGAAAACCCGGCCATTATCTTCGTCTCGACGCGGAATAACAACGGGATCGCGCGTCGTTTTCGAACGAGACTCCCGCGCCCGTCCCGAATAAGGATTCAACTGCTTGGGATCGATGCGAGTGACTCTTGGAAAAGTTTTAACCTTTCACCGAGAGTAGCGTGGCTTGGGACCGCATGGTTGACCACGTGGGGCTTGTCACAGCTCTTACAAACAAAGCATTTTTTTTTTGAAATTTAATTTAATTTTTTTTCTTTTTTGTTCGCACATTCTACCGTGCCCTGGGCACACCTGGGCCCATTCCGGGTTTGCTTACACTCCCAGACAAAAAGGTAGCACGCGTGTGCTATGTTTAATTTCTCGCGTTAAGATTATGCTAGCGTGGAAACTCTAAAATATATGGAAAACGCACCTGCTATGAACATGTAAACATAACATAGGTTGACTTTACTTCAATGAGTTTTCTTAGTTGGAAGAGAAACGCATAATCTGACGCAGACAAAATTATAGCACACGGGAACTATATTCTTCAGTGTTTCGTGAGCTTTTACGGAGTTACAGTGTTCAAATTCTGTCTAGAGCTTTGTCACACTCTTATTCTCATAATGGGTCGTGGCAAAAAAATTAGTAAAAGCGAAATTAGCACAATTTTAGCTTTAAGAAAGCAAAAACTGTCGATTACTCAAATTGCAAAAGAAATTAGTCGCAGTTGGAAGTTCGTATATATAATTTGTTGAAAGATACAAGTGCATATGGAAAAAAGAAAAGTACAGGAAGGCTAGCAGCATTATCTGAACGTGATACGCGAGCAATAACACATGCTGCTTCCAATTCTTGTGCTACTGCGATGGAGGTCGCTAAGAAAGCTAGAGTCGAAACAAATATACAAACTATTCGTCGTGTACTGTAGACTAGTAACATAATAAAGCGGTCTAGAATAATAGCAAAACCATCATTAAACGCAAGACATAAAGAGGCACGTTTGTTATTTGCAAGAGAACATGTACTTTAGAAGAAGACTTGTAGAAAAGTAATTTTTACGGATGTAAAGAGGTTCAATTTTGATCCGTCTCCAACGGCAGAACGTACACGGTGCACACCAAACAAACAGTTCTCAGCTCCACAAGGATTCCGTGTCCCACAACTACATACATAGTGTGTCTAATACATTCGTTTAAATTTTATTATAGTTTTCATTAGAAATAGTTAGAAATAGTATATAGGGTTAGAAATAGTGCAATAGCATTTCTAAATAGCTTGATTGTTGAATGCATCAAATCCGCAGTCTAGTAATAAATTTCTTACGCGTAAAAGGAAATGAGTGGAATGCGAATATGGTGTACACGGTGCACACCAAACAAACAGTTCTCAGCTCCACAAGGATTCCGTGTCCCACAACTACATACATAGTGTGTCTAATACATTCGTTTAAATTTTATTATAGTTTTCATTAGAAATAGTTAGAAATAGTATATAGGGTTAGAAATAGTGCAATAGCATTTCTAAATAGCTTGATTGTTGAATGCATCAAATCCGCAGTCTAGTAATAAATTTCTTACGCGTAAAAGGAAATGTGTGGAATGCGAATACAATGGAACTATTCAGTAGAAGTGTCTCGGATTTTGATTTAAAACAGCTTCGAGTGCAAGGGGTTAAATAAATTCGATCTTCTCGGTTTTGGGAACGAGCTACATTCGGCGGCTGGTAGATTCGAAGTTAAACGGATATTAACTTCGACGGTGGCTCGTTACATTGGCGGGAGACGCGTGCAACAACGAGCAATATCGTTCGGCCACCGCAGACTCGGGAATAATTCCTCCTTCGCGGGCTCCTTCTCCGTCTGCGAAGGGCATTATTAATGAATCGTGCTTTTCGATGGAACAGTACCGGAGTTTGTACCGATGTGTAATCCTCGGGCTTCGGCGCCGTTGGCGAACTGGTGCCCGCGTAGGAACAGGAGGACGAAGAGGAGGAAGAGGATTGCGGGGTGTCCGAGGGAGTGCACTTTATCACCGATTCCACGATGTCTGTATTATATCGCCGAGGCGAATTTAATTGCGACGGATATTATTACTTGCACAAAGGAAGACCCCGTCGGAGCCGGCGGCGCGCGGCCGAGATTCGCGCGAGTCTTGCGTTATAAATCACCGGGGTGCGCGGAGTAGAGCGCATCGTGCGGAGGGGTGCATCGCGACGGCGCATCGCGTTGCATCGTCAGGAAACACCGCCCCTATTCTCCACCGGTGTTGGTTCTCTTTCTGTCCCGATTCCAGGCCGGCTACCTCTCGACTCCCGATTGTTTTTGATTTTACTTTCCGCCGCGGCAGTTTCATTTAATCGTCGCGCGTCGCCCCGGTCACGATTGCATTATTGATTTCGGTCGCGCGCGACCATTAAAACTCCCCAACTAATTTTAATTACGTTCCGCGTAATTGCGCCTCGTAAAGAGCGGTCGGTCGAGAGCCGAGAGAGAGAAACGCAGGAAACGCGCGAGCAGCGAGCGATCTCTGCTACTCTGGCAGCAGCGCGCGGGCCAGAGCGACGAGAGCCGCATCCGCATCTGCAGCCACCGGATCGGAAACATCCGCGCAATATCCGCTCGGATGCGACTAATTGATTTCGCGGGAAATCGAACGCGGTTCCTCCGAGATGCTCGTATCCTCCTGCTCCACCTCCTCCTATTCCTCCTGCTCTTGCTCCGATGCTCTTCCACCTCCTTCTACCTCGTCCCCCAATTAACTGTTAATCCGCCGCTCCAGCTTGCGGAGGAGCAACGCCAGGAAACGTGGCGGCAGGGAAACTGTTAACTGGCGGCGCGACTCTTGCGAGAGCGAACGCGGTTCTTCCGGTTCCTGGAATCCCAGGTCGATCGACCGTGGGCGCGGTTAATTAATTTCCGATCGACTCGATCTTGCCGCGTGCAAACGCTACAACGAGCAATTTACAAAATATACCGCTGACACAAAACCCCTCGCGTCATTTCCCCACGAACGATCCCGGGTTGTCCATGCTTCGTCGGGACCGTCGTTGATCCTCTTCTTGACGCGTTATTTCCTGTAATTGCTCTCTGCTCCTTAAAAATCAATGGTGTTTATCTCTTCGCTCTACAGATGAAAATTGATCTCGTTGTCCAATAATCATTATGCAAACGAATATTTCAAAGCTTTTTTTGAACACTTTATAATTCAAAATAATTTGAACATTTCTAAACGTCTTTTGGTTTAACACGTTCGCTACTAGCGTCACAGACATGCGACCGCCACAATCTCACATTGTGTATCTATAGACAGTAAAATTAACTTTACACACTTTGTTGTTTAAAGTAAGTAATATTCATTATAATATACAATTCCTGAGTTTTCTCTACTAAATTGTTTTAATATTTCATAAACTGGATATGTTCCTGTTGGAATTTATTTATAAATCAAGGACAAAAATTAATCTATTATTTGACTATTGAACTATGTACACATCGTATCTAGATTGTCTTATTCATTAAATCGTAGCTTAATTGTTTTTCCTAATCTGAACGATATTCACTCCTTCGAGACGCCTTCTTCTCCGAAAGACGTGCCTTGCAACGTGTGTTTAAAACGAATTACAGAATAAACTCTATCGTGCGAATATAAAGTGTAGTTTATTATAAACCCATATTCCAATAATTCCATTTACTTGAACCTTTGTTGTCTTGCGACAAATGTTGGTATTCTTTATACATTCTGCCAAATAAAATAAAAATTTATATTATGTTATCTTGTATAATCCGAACATTTTAGGTAAAGAAAGTATGTGAATGTTGAATGAAAAACATTATTTTTAAGACAGGGCCTTTAAGAACTCTCAAAAATTTGAAATTAGTACAGTCCTGATGCCACGCGCAAATACGCATGCGCGAAAAGCTGACATTTTTGGCATCACTGATCCTCTCCCAGAACTGCAAGGTCCCCACCATCGAACCTCCTCCCACTACTATGTACAGCCGTAGAGTTAGTGCTGCGCGCGCCGCGCGACTCTCGTGGTGGGAGCTCCCCACTACTATACACTATAACGATGAAGTCTAAGAGTGGGGGAAGAACCTAAGCGGGAAAGGTGCCTCGAATAGCTCCGGTGCTACTGGTTGGAACTGCCTGGTTTACACCATAATAGGTGCACAAACTAATTCGCAGACCTTTGTTCGTCCAAATTTGAATTCGACGAATTTAATGAAATAACGATCGAGAGAGCAGCTACGAAAACTCGTCGGTCCTTTGGTTATCCGTGTGCCCAAATATATTAGGTAAAAAATATATTAGCTTTTCTTACGGCTTTTCCTTACAAATTTCCAACCCTATATATAGCTGAATTTATAAAAGGAGAAAATCAATATTAACAGAAGAATTTAATGAAATAACGATCGAGAGAGCAGCTACGAAAACTCGTCGGTCCTTTGGTTATCCGTGTACCCAAATATATTAGTAAAAATATATTAGCTTTTCTTACGGCTTTTCCTTATAAATTTCCAACCCTATATATAGCTAAATTTATAAAAGGAGAAAATCAATATTAACAGAAGAATTTAATCAAATAACTATCGAGAGAGCAGCTACAAAAACTCGTCGATCGAAACGCTTTGGTTATCCGTGTACCCAAATATATTAGTAAAAATATATTAGCTTTTCTTACGGCTTTTCTTTACAAATTTCCAACCCTATATATAGCTAAATTTATAAAAGGAGGAAATCAATATTAACAGAAGAATTTAATGAAATAACGATCGAGAGAGCAGCTACGAAACGTCGGTCGAAACGCTTTGGTTATCCGTGTGTCCAAATATATTAGTAAAAACCGCTTTTCTTACGGCTTTTCCTTACAATAATGAACTAAGATCTTTCAAGTTTTATAGACAATTCTTTAGTTGTTGTAGGCCAGGAAGTTCCAGCGTATCCCCTCCGAGAACTGCAAGGTCCCCACCATCGAACCTCTTCCCACTACTACGTACAGCCGTAGAGTTAGCGAGTGCTGCGCGCGCCGCGCGGCTCTCGTGGTGGGGGCTCCCCACTACTATACATTATAACGATGAAGTCTAAGAGTGGGGGAAGAACCTAAGAAGGTGCCTCGAATAGCTCCGAAGCTACTGGTTAGAACTGCCTGGTTTACACAATATTAGGTGCACAAACTAATTCGCAGACCTTTCTTCATCCAAATTTGAATTCGACAATTGTCTAATCGCGAGGACCACGGATTAATTCGTACACCCAATAAAGTTTCCCTGTGAGTAAAGTAAAAGCATTACTTGTTGTTGCGTAGTAAGCTAACGGGGCTAGCATACTAAAATCCATGCTAATTCGTAGATTCCCTGTACGAAAGCAACACGAGAAAATCCTACCAGTTTATGGTCGCTATACATAAGTGTATCAGGTGATGTACGAAAGTTTTTGCACAGGATTGAACGTAATACCAACAGCAGACAATTCAGAATATCCAGCTAGAAAACTAGAATTCAGACTGTTTGTACTCCTAGGTCAAACTAGTCCATACAAGGGTTAATGTCCTCGGCGCGCGAATAATGCAGAATGTAAATCCCCGATAGTTTGCCTACATTTTCCTACACCGCAACATACGCAAACTTTATTAATACATTAGCCCCGACTTCTTAAGTTGAACGTGCGAGCGTGTGCGAGTGTATGCGAGAGATGAAGTTTATTGTTCGATCCTATAGAAGTTGCTTCATGAATCGATTACTACCAGGTCGGTAGCGTCTTCTTTCGGGCGTTGACGTTGGCCGTTATGAAGGGGCCAGGAGCGGATAGAATAATTAGCGGAAATGATTTGATCTTGAACGAGGGTGAGAACCGGAGGGTTTTGGCAGAGGAAATTCGTTCGGCGGGATATTTAACGCGAACGAGCAGAGCAAACCAGAGGATCGGTCGATCGCGACGCAGGACAGTTTGTACGTTCGATTGACGTATAGACCGGGGGCAGAGGGACGGTGGAGGTTGTCCCAGCGGAGCGGACGGGCTTAGCGCGCAAACACGCTCTGTCCAACGTCGGAGCTACGCCATGTAGCTTGTTCCGGCTCATTAGCGCGTACGCATACACGCGTAAAGGATTTACACGCGACCCGTCCAGTGCCACCGGGTCGAACGGCCCTCTCGAACCAACTACGTTCCATCTACGTTTCAGACGGGCATCCTGCCCTCCGGCACCGCTATCCACGCCGCAGACGACGACGAGAAGCTGTCGTCCGGATATCTATCTATATATCCCATCGCAATACCCCCCGCAAATCCAACTCCCCTAATCCACTTACTATCCGAACGGAAAATTTCCTCCCAACGCTGCCGGTCTTCGCGATTGGTCCGAAAAACAATTTTATCATTCGTCCGAGTTACCTATTATGTTACCGTCTCGATATCGATCATTTGGATTCGTTAAAGGTAAAATTCCTCTCGATCGAAAATGAAATATATAATAAATTTTGTGGTTTCGACGCATAGTTCGATGAATTATAGAAACAGCAAATTTGAAATTATTTAAACATTCTTCTCAACGTTTCGGTCCCTATATGGGTTTAAAAAAATGGTTTCCCCCTATTAAAGATAAATTACCTTTAACAAAGAGTTGCAACATTGGACACACCCATAACTGAACACAAACGTAACACTTTTCTTTCCCCTACACAGCATTCATTGGAATTTGACCACGGTTTTGATTTTGATAACGTGAAGATTGTTGACAGGGAATCTAATTTACAACGTAGATTATTATTGGAAACCATTCATATGATTAAACAACAAAGCGTTAATCTGAGGTACGAAACACCTAAGATTCATGATTACTACGCGACATTACTGAACCAGTAATGTTTATTTATGATGATATTTCCAATATAACTTAGATTCCACCTAATTTTTTATTTTGCCTTCAATGTTCGGTTTTTTCTTTTCACAATTTTCTACAGTGTTGCTATATGTAGGACTTATTAACAAAAGCTGTCCAGTTACGCAGTTCAAAATTGCCGCCCAATATGATTTCGAATTTCCACCGATCGATGTCGACCAACCAATCATGGAACGTTGTCGTCCTATAGGACACACTAGTTCTTATGTTCGCGCCAGCACATGGTTCAGTTATGTATCTGCCACCATGGATTAAAGTGTTGTTTTCCGTAACTCCTTAATACTCTGTTTATTGTTTTCCCTGTTGTCACAGCAAGTACATGTGTTTTTTCTTCTTTTCTTTTCTTTTTTCCGCTCTCTTTACACGGCTGTGTCGAAATATTATTTTTTGTTCAACTTGTATTATATATATATTATTTTTCAGACGCAAAAATGTCTCTCTTGAAAATGATCCATATAGGGATCGAAACGTTGAGAAGAATGTTTAAATAATTGCAAATTTGCTGTTTCTATAATTGATCGAACTGTGCGCCGAAACCACAAAATTTATTATATATTTGGATTCGTTTATTTTTACAACTGCATTGTCTCTGAATCTAATGTTCAGTGGTCTAAAATCGCGAAATAACAGTGCAGTCTAAATTTTTCTATTCTCAACCCCTCATAGGGTTTAGCAATGTTTCTTCCATGTTCGTGGACAAGTTCTGTAATATAATAATTATTTTGTAAATTGTTTTTGAGTCTCTGTTCAATCCTAAACAGTAATGTCTTATTAACACTAGATTTACGGGGCCCGTCAAAATGACGGATTCAACAAATTTTAATTTACGATTATTAAGAGTGTAAGGAGGCATTCGTGAGGAATTATTAAATAGATTTATTTTTGTGTGTACATATTACAATAAAAATCGCTGAAGATCTAAGTAAATACAATTTTATTATTTTTATAAAGCAATGTAAAATAATCAATTTTAGTGCTCCGTAAATCTAGTGTTAAGGATCGAGTTGCTCTAAAGAGGCTCTACTATCCATAGACTAGAACGATGTCTAATGGGAAGTTCCATTGTAGCCAGAAAAGCCGAATGAACTTCGTAGTATTCAATCTACTCAACAGACTACAAGACAACAGAGAAATAAACACTATTTCTCCGATCTTCTCAAATGTCTGATCAAAGGTTGACCTGTATCACTGATCCTAGTAATTCCTGTAATAGTTCTGGGTTTACGAAGCTAATTTATTTCTCATTATTCTTCAACATTCGTTTCTACAATCCTAAAACACAATATCCTAACAAACTCAGAATTAATTTTTTGCGAAGATGCTCCATAGTTGACAGACTAGAAAAATGTTTAAATGAAGGTTTTCTTGTAACTAGGAAAATCGAGCGAATCTCATAGTATCCAGCCTACTCAGCTAACTAAAAAGCAACAATGAAACAATTTGCCTTTGATTTCCTTATGCGTCTGACCAATGATCGATCTTTACCACTAAACTTGTAAATTCCTGAAATTCTTCTGGATCGACGAAGACTCTTCTAATCTCTTGTCTTCTCTACATTCGTTTCCACAATCCTAAACTTGACCATCGTGTTAAACTCATGACTGCAGAGAGTTTGTTTCTATTAACACTAAACCTACCATAGCCGGTCAAAAGACCGGTTTCAGATATTTTATTTTACAATGATTAAAGTTGCAATTGTGGCGTCATGGGAATAGATTCAATAGATTTCTTTATTCAAGCATATGTTATACTCAAAATCACGCAACGTTTAACACTAAACCTACAAATGACCGGTTTTATATTTTTCAATTATTGGAATTATAAAAATTCGTTAATGAAAAATAATGGAATAAACTTCCTTGTCCAAGTATCTATTATAATGGAAATTACAATTACCAAATTGTCATTTTTATAAGGTAACATTCTCTGATAGTTTTAATGCTTGGTAGGTTCAGTGTTAAATAAACTCAATATTCTTATGAGACTATACATACAGTCAATTTGAATGCTCGGTAGGTTCAGTGTTAAAACAATCTAATTCCACATGCAACATATTTCACAGCCCGCAGACACAAAAACAATTAAAAAGAGAGCTTCCTCGTAACCAGAAAAATCGATTAAATGTCAATGTACTCAACAGATCCAGTACAACAGTGACACAAATACAATTTGTCCGCCCTACTTAAGCGCCGGGCCTATGGTTGACCGCTATCACTGCCCGTGCAAATTCCGCGCACAGAATTCACGGCTTTCTGGCTCTCTCTCTCTCCCCCTCTCTCTGTTCCAGAATCGCAAGGTATCGGATAGAATCTCGAATCGAAGATTACTCGTGTATTCGATTATTTTCGCGGATACCGTGTCGAGTGGAACCGCGGCGGCGGGGCGAGAGGCCGAGTGCAGCATTCCACGGAAGATTACCGGAAACAAGTATTTCACCGTGGAGGTTTCGGCGTGCGGGTCCGGTTCGAGGGGAGGGTTCGTTTAAACGCGGAGAACGGAAAGTTTTAATCGCGGGGGAATACCGGACGGGTAGCGTACGTCGAGCACTCCCTGGCGATCGAGCCGGGCTGCTGTTCGGCCGGGTTACATGGATGCGTTTTGCAGGTTGCATAGAGCGCAGCTGTGCACGAGCAGAGCAGTGCAGTGCAGAGCAGAGCAGAGCAGGTTCCAACCGCAAAAGTAAGCGCTCGTGCGTTCGAATTTCGCGTTGCGGGTCGGCCACTGCACCGGTCAGAGAACCCGCTCTGGCTCTCTCTGGGTCGCGGCCTTCATTAGACCGTCGTGTTAATATTTCGGGAACAATGGGGACGGCATGAAAACGCGATCCGGTTGGACGAACGCGGGTAACGACGTTTCCATTATGATTTACCACAATCGAGTGTAACTGTTTAGCAGTAGGGGCTTCGCGTTACACGCGGTGCCGAATAGTTCAATTAGCGTTCAAATATTTACTCGAAATGTGGCAGGGGTATCGCGACGGTCACCGGTTACCGTACCTATCTACCTACAGCCGGTGTCCATCGAGAGAATGCCGTTAGACGAGAGGCGTTTGGCGGCGGCGGCGGCGGCGGCGGCTGTCCAATCATTTGCGCCGATTACAGAAATTTGGCACGGATAGGACCGATCAAACTCGCGGACGTCTCGTATTATGCGATCGATGGTAACCTCGCTTAATAGTTGAACGGACCGTGGTCGGGCCGTGTTGCCCGTCGAAAGCCTGGACCCGCTCCTCCTGCTCGCTGTTTCGTCCGTCGCGTCGGACACCAACCGGACGGAGATAAATTAATTCGTCCAGCGAGTCGGGGTCGTCGTATCGAGCCGTCGACGGTCATCGTTGGTCTCTCACACCACTGTCCCCCAAACCGTTGCCCCGGTATTTTTAACCGTTTCGCTCTGACACGGATCTCCGAAAAAATCCGATTCCTAATCACCTTTCGTCTCTCCTTTCGCTTCACGCCGAAAAATGCCAGCTGTGTGCTTCTCCGATCGACTATTTAATCGTGTAAGATATTCAAAGGTTGGTATTAACAATGGATCTTGATGCAAAATACAAATCCTCTGCATTCATTGAAATATAAGGTTCAAATGATAAATTCTTTCATCTTTTCATAACGTCCACAAAATGCAACCAATACGTGCATGAACTGCATTTTTTTTAACACTTTGACTGCCAAAGCAGCGACTTCAAAAATTTCATAAAATCGAAACAATATATTTAACAAAATAATGATTACAGAATTAAAATGTGTGACACTGAGTAACGTCTTACCTTCTTGCATTTTCCAGATATTAAGCAAATTTGATAAAATGATTACATTAGCGTAATAATTAATTTTTAAATATGGACAAATAATTCCGTCACCCATATATGGGTGACACGGCAGTCAACGTGTTAAATTTGTCTACTGTTTTAAATCGCGTCGAGTCGTTTTTGTCATAAATGTGGGATTAGGACCCCCCAGACCAAATACTGTATGGAGATTAGGAAAAGTCGGAGGGTTCCGTGGGTATGTGGGGACACCCTCGTTTGGACGCCATCCGATTGGACGCGACTCGATTGAACGTGTTCCTTTTGGACTCCGTGCCGATTGGACTCGTGTCGTTTGAACGCCGTGCCGATTGGACTCCGTACCGGTTGGACCTAGCCCAGACCTAACCTAGACCTAACCCAGACCTAACCCAGAACTTGGAACAGTCTTACAATCCTGCGATGCAAACGTTAAACCTTAGCAGTGAAATTCCTCTCGATCGAAAATGAAGTATATAATAATTGTAAAAGTATATAATAATATGATCGAACCTTGCGCCGAAATCATAAAATTTATTATGTTAACCCTTAGCACTCGAATGGCGACTCTGAGGCGCCACTACAAATTGCTGCACCATTATTCAGACCAATTATTTACATGATTGTTTTTGTTTATATGTGATAAATTACTAATCATTTAAATATTGTATGAGGTACTATATCAATTTCTTACGTCTATAATGAAAATAACTATGTACAATGGAAATATTCTAGGTTAGAAGAAATGTTTGGTTTTTTATTTAAAATAGCTCCGAGTGCAAAGGGTTAAATCCGGTTCCCTGTATTATTCAAATTCAGCGCAGTGTGTATCCACTGGCGAACAGTAGAGACACGCGTCAGACAGATCTGAAAAGCTAAGTAACAGTGTAAGTTTTAATTTAATATAGCTTCCGTAAAGAGTTGGACCTCGCGTTTACAAGATCCGGGAGCGGGGTACTTTTCAGTACCGAACAGAAGCGATTTGGCACTCCAGACGGCTAAACGATCCGCCGTCGTCTTGCACGCGCACGGAAACGGGCGTCCCATTCACGGCACCCGATATTATTCAAAGGATAATGCCGGGGACTCTGTTTTTCGCATTCTTGGATCGCGAAAGTAGTAGCCGAGATCAAAGCGACGCACCGTGTTTGGGCGAGAGCAGGAGAGCATGAGAGCAACGACGATGGTGTATAGTAGATGCAGCAGAAGGCGGCTGCGTGTCGGTAGACAGTGATATTGCAAGGAGTGTAGCAGCCCAGCAGCAGCGGGGCTCCCGCGCTGGCAGCGTATATACTTTTTCATTTGAATGCAGTTCGCGTATAAAGCACTTTTCGGCAGCTTCCATTGGCTCTCGGTGTTCCGTACGACTCTTAGAACTCCGTTCCGCTCTTCTTATATACTCGAGCCCGGTGCTCTCTTCGTTCCACCCTTCTGCTCCCTGGTCGTTCTCCTCGCTCTTCAGCTCCGGGCTCATTCATTACTACTCTTCTTATTTTCGACTGCGGAACCCGCTACCATCTGCGTTCGTCCGTCGGTCCGTCCCGACCGTCCGACCGTCCGTCCACCCGACCGTCTCTACTCGCTATCCCTGCCTTTCTCTCTGGATAACCAGAAGGTTTCCTCTTCAAATGCTGCTCACTTTTCACTCGACATACAAACTCCTTCCTTCTTTGCTCTTTCAACCGTTCCGTTCGTTTTCCCTGTTACCACTCCCTTTCCTACTTACTTCATCCTTCTCCTTCGAAGAGACCCGCCGTCGGCTTTCTTCCGAGATCATCTCTCTACCTCCTATACCTCCTACTCCTCCTTCTTGTTCCTCTTCTTCCTTCAACGGAGCTCTGCTCTCGTCTTCGGCCCCTACAGGGGTCGGATACGCTTTGCTCCTCCGCGGAGTCCTCCTCCGACAACCGCCCAATCTCCATTAGTATAATTGCCGGAGAACTACCCGCATCCGAAAGATGCGGGCTGCGAACGGTTTTCGAGAACGTTTCCGCCCCTGTTCGTTCCCTCGGCGTCTTATTTACGCGGATCCATCTCTCGTGATCTTCTACTTCTTGGCCACCCGGTATCCTCGCTTAAGGTCGGGTTATACACATCCGTCATTTGACGTAACTTGTGATGCGTTCGAGATGTTGTAAAGAAGAGCTACCGATAGTTTAGCTAAAGGAGTTGTGGAGCCCATATAGCCTCCCAAACTCGAAGAGAAAGAATCGTTGAGAAGTCGGACGCCGATTTCCGACTGCGAACACTCTTATTTATAACCTGGGTAACAATATTCGGTCTGATCCGAACTTCGGACATGTATAACCCGACCTTTAGTCTACAGAGAGTTTCACTTGCATTATTTATTACCATTATGCACCGTTCTGATTAATTTCATCGGTTCAGAAATGCTTCTTCCAGGCTCTCATAGGCGAGTCCTATACTACATTTATTTTAGAAATCATTTTACATTCCGCGAGATTTCAAACACTGTATGTTTCTTTTTTCTGATTCTAATCAGGTCTCGCACGAACGAAGAATTTGATGAATTGAATTCTTTCAGGATTTCAGAAAATGTTTAGTATGCTCGTCAGCTTTGCGATGAGTGGTAAAACAGTAATGATTGTGGCCTTTCACATAAATGTGTAAAATAATTTAAATATTTGTTATTAACGCTTCGATTCATATGCTCATTACCGATATAATTTGTATAATTTATTAGCCGATGGGATTTGTTTACTACGTACAAATATTACCAATATGTTTCTGGTTGATGTTCAGTTAATCCTGTGCATTACGATTTATAATATTCATCATTTATTAAAAGAAGAAGGAAATTTTCATTTGCTCTATGTTTTATCACGAACTCGCGTTGAGACCGTATTAGTTTACGAGGGTTGTAAATCCACGATTCGAATACGACAACGTGGTACGCGATGCCCTATGACCACATAAGGTGATAGAGCTGGTATGAATGTAATAAAATGATGCACTATTTAACGAACAATTAAAACTATATTTTAAAAATAAAATAACTTTGGTTACAAGGGTTTTAACTACACTGATTGGATACTGTCGACAAAGTTTCCCGAACTGTGTTTGATGAAGAAGTGAAGTTGATGATAAATGGCGTAAAAAATGTAAACTATGTGTAAAGATATCCTTTTCTGAGAAACGGAACACTCTATGCCCATGAATTCTCCGATAGCTATAGTCGTCAATAATATCATTTCGATTAAAAAGCAATTAATAACTAGACTGTGGATTTCATGCGTTTATGACAAAATCGAATAAGAGAAATGTGAAAATGTGAAGATATGAGTAAAATTTAAGAAAACGATTACACTACTGCCGAGTTATTAAAACTATTAAAAGAGAAAATACATTTCGATGTCATTTCTGTTTCTTACAAGTGACTTGGAAAGTCTGTATTTCGCAAAACAATCCGCAGAAACAAATTTAGTAGTTTCTGTTCGAAATCTTCATCACGAGTCTGACTTGGCGGTACAAGAGGTCAAAGAATAAAGATTCGGGGAAGAGCCAACGTTGTTTTTGGCTGTCTGATTAAAATTCTAGACGCTCTAATTCAACTGGGTCTAATTTGCGAGGCTGTAGACACGCGCTAGATGCTGGGAGGGAGACAGTGCTCTCTCGAACGGAAAATAAATTTGTGGTCCGAGTGTCTTCGGAAAGTTTGTCGGGGAACGATCCCGGCGAGGATAAGCGACCGATGCTCACGAAAAGAAAGTCCACCATTGGAGGTGGTCCGTTGGAATCGGAACAAAGTGTTCGCGGGGAATGGGCAGAGGGTAGGAGAGGAGAATGAGAGATTTTAGATGAAGAGAGAGAGTTTTTTGGTTGCGGAGGAAGCACGAGTTCTAGGTTTCAGAGGCCAGTCGGCCACAACTGGCGAGTACGGACGGAACTTTCACAATATTCCCTCGGCCTGTTAGCCCTCCTATTCGATAAAAGTTACAGGAATTTATCGCGCGGCCGTTCGAAACGGTATTGTAGGATGCCCACTGGCCGGGGCATTGTGCGGCTGGCGTGTAGCATTCAGCACCGTGGACTACGACCCAACTACACCCTCTCTTCGGGAGCGAATGCCCATTCAATCCTCGTCGCTCTGTGTTTTCCTGTATGTCGCACGCGCGTCGACCATGTTTTCCCCCCACGGTCGCCGATCTTCTCCCGTTTCCTTCCCCGCGACGCGACGCGATGCCACAACGTATTATTCCCTTTTGCGTTCCTGACACACTGCTGCTGTCCTTTTTCCCGCGTGCAACTCGATCGACCGATTTCGCGTCGGACAAAGGGAACAGGCGAAGGGAAGAAGACTGGAAGACCGCGCGCCGGAAAGGAACGAGAGCCAATTAGAGATCATAGAACCCTCCAATTAACGTCGTCGGAACGTCCAAACTCGGCTAACTCCCTCTGTTTCACGACCGCCGACGTCGCCTCCTCCCCCTCTTCTCCCTCCCACTCTTCTTCTTGTTCTTCTTCTTTTCGGATTATAATTAACCAATCTAGAACAACTGAGTGTGCACGCAAGAGAGTGAGAGAGACAGAGAGAGAAACAGAAAGAGAGAAAAAGGGGCGGGGCACGAGGTTAACCCTGGCTGTGATTTAGATTAAGGGTCCAGTTAGGAAACCCTTAATCGAGGGAGTCGAGCACCCATAGTACCAACCCTCTGAGGGAAACGGTCCAATTGTCTCTCTCTTCTTCCTGCCACGAGGCTGGAAAGGGGTGACTTCTTGGTTTTAATAAAGTAGGGGAAATGAGCTTGATATCTATAGTTCCCGGATCGTATTTTGTTTGTTGTGTATGTACAACGAAGTTTGTCTAACCCCTTGCACTACAACAACGGGTCAGACTCGTGATGAAGATTTTCAATAGGATCTAACAAATATGGATGTAATGAATCTCATTGAAACCCAAATAAAATTCTTTTTCGTTGTGATAGAAATATAGACAGTGGAGAATGCATGGGTGTTCGATAAATATAAACTTTCTTCTTCTTTCAAGAAATCGTGAATGTCGAAGAAGTGCTAATCGTTGCAACCGTGAAACAAATCGTAAGACAAAGGGGTTAACTTTCTGTCGGGTTGTGCGCGGGCTGTGCACTTTTGGGGGATGCACTTTCATTTTCGATTGTCTTTACGTACAATAATAATAATATTGTTACGACGTGAAGTCGTCACGATCGATAATGCAGCGTTACGACGTGAAGTCGTAATGAAGACTCCGCGATCGATATTGCAATTACCGGCCAACGGAGTTGTTGACAAAGAAAGACAGAAAACAGATTGAAGCGAGACGCCATACTATAAAGACGTGTCACGAAATCAACTGTATAGTTAATAATAAATAACAGTTTTGTTACGAGTTATTATAATGGACACGCCGAAGGGACGCGCCCTGCGAAACGATCGCAACAATATATATAATAATGTAATCATAATAACAATAATACAATGGTGCTGGTCACCGGAAACTGTTATTTCTTAATATTTTATATTAATCTTCCTCGCAGCACAAAATTATATATATATATATATATATATATATATATATATATATATATATATTCCCAAGAACCAAGTGCAAATTGTTTCGTACAAGGGGACTAATGGGAAAATTGTTAAATAGTTGTGTGACCCCTACCCTTAAGATTTGAACTAACGGGAAAGTTTTTAAATAGGTGTATGACCCCTGCCGTTAATATTGGGATTAATAGAAAAATTGTTAAAAAGTTGTGTGATCCCTATTCTTAAGATTTGGACTAACGGGAAAATTTTTAAATATGTGTATGACCCCTGCCGTTAATATTGGGATTAAAAGAAAAATTGTTAAAAAGTTGTGTGACCCTATAAAGACGTGTCACGAAATCAACTGTATAGTTAATAATAAATAAGAGTTTTGTTACGAGTAATTATAATGGACACGCCGAAGGGACACGCCCTGCGGAACGGTCGCAACAATATATATATATATAATAATGTAATAATAATGACAATAATACAATGGTGCCGGTCACCGGAAACCACAATGACGTCCAACGTGCGTAACAAGTTGCAAGACGAACGGTCGCAGTGTACATTCCATCAGAAAGTTTCGCGAACATACGTATATTATGCAACTTTATTTAATTATACTGCAATACAATTGTCATATCTTGTTGTGCGCAGCGCATAACGTAATGCACGTATTGTACCAACGAAATTGAATCGAATGTTATTGTGTACTACATCCATTCTCTCACTCCTGTATGGTTTTATTCATTTATAATTATTAGATTGATGGAAAAGTCTTATCGATATTCATTAAACAAATTGAAAAATCCATAGCGTAATGGTTAAACTGCATTACTGGCTGTTTCCGCTACTAAAAGAGTCATTATAATTGAAATTATAAATTAAAAGCTGGAGAACCAGTCGGCCGTAGTGAACGCATTATATTTAGAAACATTTGAAATGCAGCTATTAGTCTCTGAAATGGCGCGAGTTTCGAGTTAATTGATCAAATTCGAGTATTCGATATCCCATTTGCATGATACAATGTTGCCTGTGTGAACAGTATAATCATTTTATTGAATAATTGAAAGGATTTCGCTTTAAATAGCTTAGATGTTGGCCACGGCTTCGAAAACACGAGCGACAGTGATGTCATGCACGGTGGAGGTTTTGCGAACTAGTTTTCGCAATCTTTCACATGTGTAAGAGAAAGATGACTATATAGTGTGCGTAAAGGGTAGAGAGCGAATCGTTCGTGCTACCAACTTTTCAGCCGGACTTCTAATTCCCTGGTACGTACGCGCGAAGCATGATGAGCAAAGAGCTGTCCGACAAGGATAGGCAATGCGGAAACCGCACAGGTGCAAGAGAGACGGAAACAGTCCTTCTCTAATTTCGCTCTCTCTCTCTCTGCGCGCTGTAAATGCATTAGGAAATTTATTAATAACTCACTCCGCGACGTTAATCTGTAAACATTTGCGATCGCAACGTGGGCAGTAGACGGCCAGCAACTTTCTCATTACAGTTTTAATCGGATTTTACGCGACATTGAATAGTTATTAGCAATTTTCGAAACCCTTTTCCATCGCGATTACCGAAAATAGTTTGATACCGGCACCATCAATCATTAATTCCCGTGCCCCCACCGACAGAGATTGTACACTTTCATGATTAAAGAATGCGCCTCAAACCTCTGCCGGTATTCCCGTAATAGATTCAAAGTGTTCTGATCCTGAATTAACAAGTTATTAATGATTTACGGTCAGAGTACGCACTCTGAAAAGCACTCTCGCAAGATAACAATCCTGTCAATCGCTACTTTTTAACTGTACAGCGGTAATTAATGATGTTTGACGGTCCCTGCGGATAGAATGGGGCTCTAGGAAGACACAGGTAAATATTGCCCGCGCAACGAGAGTTGGCACAGAGAAACTTGTGGGTACCACGTGATGCTCCCACTACGCGCTACACGTCTTCCGCGATTGGCCGAATCGCTTGACGAAGACAGCAAACGAGCGTATCGAGTGTGACTGTAACAAAGAGATGTGGTGACCATGATGTAAGATGGTGGTGACGCTGAGCGCCTATGTCAGGCATATCCAGAAGTAGCTCATTTGGAGGCAAATTCGAGGGAGACGCCTACCCATTGATCTCTATACTATGGATGCGGGATTCGGATTCTGAAAATGTCCCGAATTGAACGTAGATTTGGATGCCAGCGCCGCTATCGTTCGACCGGTGTACTGTACCCCTCGTACTCCTCTTCACCTCTAGCGGTGTACCGTACCCCTCGTACTCCTCTTCACCTCTAGCATATTCTAGTGTATTCTAGTATATTCTAGTATATTCTGGTATATTCTGGTATATTCTATTATATTCTAGTATATTCTATTATATTCTGGTATATTCTGGTATATTCTAGTATATTCTAGTATATTCTAGTATATTCTAGTATATTCTAGTATATTCTAGTGTATTCTAGTATATTCTGGTATATTCTAGTATATTCTGGTATATTCTAGTATATTCTAGTATATTCTTGTATATTCTGGTATATTATGGTATATTCTATTATATTCTAGTATATTCTATTATATTCTGGTATATTCTGGTATATTCTAGTATATTCTAGTATATTCTAGTATATTCTAGTATATTCTAGAATATTCTGGAATATTCTAGTATATTCTAGTATATTCTGGTATATTCTAGTATATTCTAGATCCTCAATACTTCGCCATGTGTTTGCGTCTCTCTAGATGGCGCTGCTTTCAATCGAGTTGATTGGACGTCATCGACACTTTTTATTTCGTAGCGTGTCAATGGCGTCCAATCAACTCGATTGAAAGCAGCGCCATCTAGAGGGACGCAAACACATGACGAAGTATAGAGGATCACGGAGGTGAAGGGGAGTACGAGGGGTGCAGTACACCGGTCGAACGATAGCGGCGCTGGCATCCAAATATACGTTCGATTCGGAACAAAAAGCTGTGTATCTGGCTTATGGCAATACCGTATCCATACTACATATATCAGTGGTCCGAGAGTCGCCCCAACGCGCCACACGTGGTACATATTGCAAGCGGTAGGCACGGATCTGAGGATCTCGGAGGACTACGGCCGCCGCGGGGAGCGAGACGCGCCGGCGGGAGAAGTAGGAGTCTCCCTCCAATTTGCCTCCAAGTGAGCTACTTCTGGACATGCGTGGCCTATGTCGCTCGTTCCCGCTAAAACATAAGCGTAAGAATGGGATCCACTGTTCAGTGGTGGGGGATCCGCTGCATTGCATCAAGAGTGGGGACTCGCCGTTCCCCCTGCACCCCACTGACGAGATTTTGTGCCAACTCTCGTTGCGCGGACAATAACAATTTCTGAGACAGTACAACACGTAATTAATCGAGTATTAACTATTTTTCAGACACCCGTCAGATATTCGTCGATCAAACCTTGTCGAAGTTAAATTGTTTTTCCAGTTTCTGAAAGTAATTGACACAATTTTATGATTGGACAGGCTGGTTTCGACCTCTGGCTACCTTCCGGTAACAATTTTTCTCAGAACTTTTTAATGTCTAAGTAGTTATTAACCATTACTGAGGAGCCTGTCAAATTCGTGTGTACTACACGATTGGACACTGAATGATCTCAAATGTTTTCTCAATTTCTAGGTTTAAATAATTCATTTTTACGTTTAATAATTAGTAGGTATCAGTTTTGTCCGAAATCTGTTAACAAATAATTAGTTATTGACGATTGGCGGACGCGGTCGAAATTTATCTAATGTTTACAACAATCGAGACGAAGAGCGCGACGAGGATAGCGAAGATCGTGCCACCTACTTTGAAAACTATGCTTGATGAATGCCTGATACCTCGAGCGGCAGAATCTTAGTAGGACAACATGATGATAGTGGTGGTATTAAACGAGGATAAACATACGAGATTGTACGATTGTGTGTGTAGGGGAGGCACATTCATCTCGGAAACGTCTTGTTCGAGACAGCAAACGAAGAGTGAGGGGGTGTACACAGAATGATGGAATCGCAACCTATTTTGACGACTCGAACGAGCAACACAGAACTAACTCATGAATAATGCATTTTCCGCTAATAAGTTGTAAACATTTTCGCCCGGAGAATATAAAATAGAGAGGCTTCGGCAACTTTCGGGATGCACTTTAGATTAGATTTCGCCACGAGTTTAAACAGTTGTTAAGAATTATCCTCCGTGCTTGCACCGCGACAACGTAAAATGATTACTTTCCGACTACGTGTATTATAAATGCATTAACTTCACAAGGCTCAATTTATGGACTTTTGTATGCGAAGAATACAGCCGGGATCTCTGACAACTTTCCCCGAGTGCAGTTTCAAACAGATTTAACGTCTAATTAAAGAGTTATTAATAATTTTTACCTAGCACTGCGTCACGGTGAGCTGACAGAATTTGACAGACTTTGGCTCCGGGCTAATTTACTATCTTTAGGAGAATAATTAACGAGACTTTGCAGTTGGAGAAACTGGCTTGGATCTCGGCCAACTGTTATGTAACAGTTTCGACCGGAATTTGATATTAACAATTTCTCGATCGCATTTCAGACATGTTCCCCCAACACAATTAAACGTCGTTGAAACTTCATTATTTTTTATATCTCTAAGATTAATTAACGTACTTCTACGATTCAGGAAGATAGTATAGGCTTATGGTTGTAGATGTCAGTTTTGTTCGGTGTTTTATTTGTAACGAATAGACTGCGGATTTTATGTATTTATGGCAAAAATGAACATATTAAAAAGATTTAAGGACATGTATTTGTTTTAGCTTAATAAGATAATTAGAAGAAGAAAGAAATTTTTACTTGGCTCCTGTGTCTTGTAATCAATGCGAACATTTTTTATTTTGCATAAAGATCCGCAGTCTAGTAATGAATTAGTTGTGAACAATTTTTGCAGACACGGTGTTCGCGAGTTAGGGACAGTAATAATGCTGTCAATTTTTAAAACAACAATTGATACAAGCCTGACACCGCGAATGGCAAAATCTTAGTGGGATAATAAGACGAAAGTGGAGATTTTGGGCAAATACAGAAATGCGAAATTGCTGCGATGAAAAAGAGACAGGCATATTCATCTTCGGAACGCTTCGTACGAGATTACCGCCGCGTGGAAGAGCGATAGCCATGATTACCATGGAAAATTTATAACTCATTTCTGGCTGATAATTTATAAACTTTCGCAATTCAGGGAACGGAAAATAGAACACCGAGGAACCGGTGAAATAAATTTATAATTCGGCAACGATCGAGGATTAAATGTTTATTGATAATTTTTACAGTACACGCTCTCCCACTCGCTTTCCGCTAGAACTTTGCGCAATTACACGTTTACTTTATGAATTATTAATTCGCCACCTCCGCGGGAGTAATTAATACACTTTCACGATGAAGGAATCTAGAATGAAACTCTAGCGAGCTTCTTATTAAGGTTTCGAGCGGGTTTAACTCGCGAGTTAATTAGTTACTAGACTGACGGAATAAGAAGCTTCATTTGAGATTAGTAGAATCTTCAATTCCTTTTTCGACTTAACGAACTCTCTCTCTCTCTCTCTCTCTCTCTCTCTCTCTCTCTCTCTCTTTCTCTCTCTCACCCCGATGAAGCAATAAAATTTTTCACCGACTATTTTGCAAAATGGGAATTTGCATAAAGACATTCGCAATCTACTTAGCAGCGTTTAACGTTTCCTCCGTATGCACCGTGCTCGAAAACTGCATACCTATTGCGATAAGAGCTCCTGAGGGGAATGTTGGGACTGGGCTGCTATAGAGGGACTACTATAATTTCCAGACTGTGGACTTTATGGTTTTATAGCATACAGGAGATTGTTAATTCCAGTCGAGCATAATGGAATCCTTGACGTAGCCGGTAATAAGTCGGTGAACGCCCAGATATTCAGCCTCGATAAATTAACGCGATAAAAATTGACAAATATTCATTCTAATCAAATACAATCACCTATTCTCTCTCTGCTTTCTAATTTATAATAAAGTTTGTTTGTTATATCAACGTAATCTTGATTTCATCAAAGATTAACGTTGGTCACAAAGAAATGGATACAGGAATATGTAGGATTTGATGGACGAATGAGTGCTTGTATGCGTGTAAATGCGTGAATGCTAGAGCAGTGGTGGGCACGGGTGGAGCCCCTCACACCCTATCTTCTCCCACCAACCTCTCTTTTATGCAGCGCGCACGTTCGTTGCGTACGCTGATGTCTTGTGTCTTCGTTGCCCCATTGTACCGCGCTTGCTGGAAGGGAACAGAGAGCGCTACGGTGTGGACGGTTTTGCCTCAATTGAGGCAAAATTGCCCATCATTGTGCTAGAGAATTCTACGAGCGAGACAGCGTGAGTGAGAGAGCATGAGCGAGAGAAAGACGGTGAGCGTCAAGAAACAAATGAAGCGGACGACCGCGGTGTGGATGCGTGCGAGAATGAGGAGCGCTAGTCGAATTATGAACGTATAAAGAACAACACGAAATTCTATTTTTAAATATACATCTTCTTTTTTGTTTTCTCTTTATTATATCAGCAGTTTTTTATTTCACCCGACTCTAATCCCACAGGAATATGTAGGAGGAAATTAGAGCATAACCATTTGAATGGATTGTACTACTACTACTGCTATAAAATCGCCAGAGTTATCACAGGTTCGATGCTTAGTGTTTTATTTTAGAAGCTATTAGCAGGTTGGGAATTGATGTAGCTTCACAAAACAGGGTGCTCTTATTCGCTGGCATTCTTTTCCCAGGAGGAACGTAGCTGCCGACTTATTGACTGGCCCTCAGCGAGATTGGTTCGAATCTCGTCTTTGGGATTGGAGTTTGCGGTCGCGGAAAACGCGGTCCGCGAATTCACGAATTCGCGAGTCCGCGGGGCGAAGGTTCCTTTCGGTTGGCAGGATCCGCGCGCCGTGCCGCGAGAGAGAGAGAGAGAGAGAGAGAGAGAGAGAGAGAGAGAGAGAGCACGGAATAAAGGAAAGGTCGGAAGTTTTCAGGAAGTAAAGGCACTCGAGCTCGCTTTCACGGTTATTCGAAACTAATCTCCTCCGCCTCGCTCCGTCTCGAGTCTACTTTCCATCTTCTCGATTTCGTCGAGGCTCTCTCCGGCATCCGGCGCAGGGGCGCCGCGCCAAGCCGCGCGTTTTTCTGGGTCGAGCGCATTTGCTCGGGGGCCGCATTACATTTCCGACGAACGGGCAATATCTTTGCATCGATCTCTCTTGTGCAACCGTGCGGGTTTCTTTGCATACGTAAAAATCCGTGCTTGGAAAATATTTCTGTTTCGCGTCAGCGATGGTACAGCCAGAGCACGGTCAGAATACCGAGACAAAGAGAGAAGAACCGGAAAAAGTTGTTTCAACGGGGCAGTTCGATAAGGGCGAGCCACGGGAGTCGAAGAATGCCGGCCAGCAAAACAATCATGCAAATAGAAGGAGGCGAAACGTATTCAACGATGGCTTTGTCGCGAAATCCTGGAGCAGAATGCGAGCACTCGTGTCGAGCAACAACTATTTATTACTCTTCTCTAGCAGACAATCCGGTCCACTCTCCCCGCTGCATATAAACATGAAGATGGCCGGTGAAACGGGCGCGCGTGTGCGCCACAACTGACGCCCCTCGAAGGGTTTCCCGGGATTTCTCCGGCAATCCGGGATCTTTGGTCGACTACATCGGATTTGCACGGTAAATAAGATGCCGTCGTGAAGGCGCCGCGCATTTCGAATCACTCCACGCGACCCGTACCCCTCCCACCAACACTATCCCGTCCTAGCGGCACGGAATTTTAGAACAACCCCTTCGTCCCCCCGAAAAATATCACTGAACAAATCTTGAACCACCTGGTCGTCAATTGTAACCTCGGCTGTAACTGTTATTTCTTAATATTTTATATTAATCTTCCTTGTAGCACAAAATTATATATATATATTATAATTATATATATATTATAATTATATATATATTATAATTATATATATATATATATATATATATATATATATATTCCCAAGAAGCAAGTGCAAACTGTTTCGTACAAGGGGACTAATGGGAAAATTGTTAAATAGTTGTGTGACCCCTACCCTCAAGATTGGGACTAATGGGAAAATTTTTAAATAGGTGTATGACCCTTGCCGTTAATATTGGGATTAAAAGAAAAATTGTTAAAAAGTTGTGTGATCCCTATCCTTAAGATTGCGACTAATGGGAAAATTGTCAAATGGGTGTCTGACCCCTGCCCTTAATATTGTGATTAATAAAAACATTGTGAAATAGGTGTGTCACCCCTGCCCTTAATATTGGGACTAATGGGAAAATTGTTAAATGGGTGTGTGACCCCTGCCCTTAATATTGTGATTAATAAAAACATTGTCAAATGGGTGTGTGACCCCTGCCGTTAATATTGGGATTAATAGAAAAATTGTTAAAAATTTGTGTGATTCCTATCCTTAAGATTGGGACTAATGGGAAAATTTTTAAATAGGTATATGACTCCTGCCGTTAATATTGGGATTAAAAGAAAAATTGTTAAAAAGTTGTGTGATCCCTATCCTTAAGATTTGGACTAATGGGAAAATTGTTAAATGGGTGTGAGACCCCTGCCCTTAATATTGTGATTAATAAAAACATTGTCAAATGGGTGTGTGACCCCTGCCGTTAATATTGGGATTAATAGAAAAATTGTTAAATGGTTGTGTGACCCCTACCCTTAAGATTGGGATTAATGGAAAACGCAATGGAAAAATTGAGAATGAAACTGTAGAAGCCATCATCCCGTTGCTTGTGCCATTCGTGTTAAATAGTAACAGCTTTCAATCTAGAAATATAATGGGGACAAATCCTGAAAAATTGAGACTCTCTCTCTCTCTCTAAGTCCAACTATCTTAACCCTTTGCGGACGCGTGTCTGCTGACAGTCGTAAAAACAATTTTACCGTTCTGCGACTGTGAATAATTCTTAAAGCAGTTAATACTACCGAAAAATATGAAACAAATTTTTACTGAACACAACACGTTTCTTTTCATTTAATTCATACACCAAACTCCTCAGCAAACAATTTTGTTTCTCAAAGAAAATTTATTGGACCCATCAAAAAGTATGCTAAAATTAACCCCCGTCCGCTAAGGGTTAAATTAACTCTCACGTAGACTTTCAAATTTGACTTTAAAAACGCAACAACTCATTTAATCCATTCAACACTGAATCTTACGTTGAATCTATAAACGAAGATTAATTCTACGTGATCAAGGACGAGAGGATTGTCGAAAATGTATAAATCTTTAAACGATTATGTCTAACATCTATTTATTGTTTTAAAGATACGCGAAGCTATCAATTGTTCGCTTAACGGTCACGATACAAGTTTTCCTCGAATAAGTTAAGCTGCTCGCACAATGGAAATTGAAACGACAGAACTTCGTGACCATAGCGAATTGCAGCATCAATATTTCAATCCTGGTACACCGAGTTCACCGAGTCTCGGAGACGTTTCTATCCCGTACGGTTCTAATACAGTAACCGTCCCGATTCCCCAAAACTCCCAAAAGAAGCTCCTAAATTAAGGGGAATGAAAAGTCGGCGATTTCGCATTCGAGTAAACGGATGAACTCTGATTTACGATGGTCGCCGGGGTCGAGGATGCGAACGAAACTTTTTCTCGGGTGAGATTTTCGGGAAGTTCGCGACGAACGATCCGAAATTTGATTGTTCGGTGGTGGGGTCGCACGGTGGTAAGGATTTATTTTAATCTTTCCGGGGAATGCTGGATCGTGGCGAGATGATCGCGGTCTTGGCGTGCTAGAGAGCGTGCGGGCAGATTCGACGCGAGAACGAGGTCGTAAAAATTCAATAGACTCTTCTTGGGAGAGCCGATTTCGAGCTGGTCCCGGGGTCGAAGTTGATTCCCCGCGATAGCCGAGACGAGCCAGTCGACCAATAGCCGGGCTCGGACCCGTGTCGCCTCGAAACGATAACTAATATGGCTGAGCCAGCAGCCGGGGGTAGCAGGATGGCGGTCCGGGGCTCTCTCATGGCTCTCGCATCCGTGCTCTCTCTCTCCCCCCGTATACTTTGATAGCTTGCCGGGGCTCCTATCGGTCATATTAAGTAGCCTGACCGCCATCGGAGTCCCCTCGGCTGACCCTAGGCGAGATAGGGCTCATCCTTCAGCCTGACGAATTATACTCGCGGCCACACGGTGCCACGGAGCCACCCTTAAATCTTCGAACTCGCTGGAAACTCGAGAAGCCTCTCTCTCTCTCTCCTCTCCTCTACCATTCCCAACTACCTCGGACTTCAACCTGGTCCGAACGCGGCCACGGTTCCTCGTTTTCACCGTCTGACCACCGACAAAAGCCTTTCAGCCTCTTTCGTCGATCCGGCGAGACTGCCCCCGAAACACCGCAACCCGCGAACTCCAGTGTTTGACGACCGTCCTTCGTAAGGCGACACTAAATGAGAATTCTATCGTGAGTCACGCAGTTTTAACACCAGAACTACCGGACAAGTCAAAATGACTGGTTTCTAAATTTTTCTTTTACGAATATTGAAATTATAAAAATGTTTTAGTCAATTTCTCTATTAGAGTACACATTTAAACAAAAGTTGTACGGAAGTTGAATAAATGCATTCTTGTCGTTATTAGAAGGCAATATACACCAGTCGTGTTTAGCGCTCGGTAGGTCTAGTGTTAACATGTATACTATCACCATGCAAAAATACATTAAAATCGAACATCTGGAGTAACAACCTAACAAAATCCCAAGAATAATTGTTACAATAAATTTGCATGATTTCGTGTAACTTTCGTGAACACTGGCGTGACAATAACCCTGTTAAACATTTCCCAGTTCCTGTTCTAACGTAGAAATTCAAGAAAAAATGGTGGAAGACCGCGCTCGTTATTCGCTCCGAATTTCCCAGCGTTCTCCAGGAACGCTTCGCGATTCGATTACCTCGGCTCACGCTAGTTCTAGAAGTTCCTGAAGATCGGGAAGATCGAGAGAGAGAGAGAGAGAGAGAGAGTCTCGCGTGCGCGTGCAAATCATGGAACACGGCTGCATTTTCTTTCCCAATTTTCGTATCGAGGGTATCGTCGACGCACGAGGAAGAAACGCCGGGAAGAACGTGAAAGCTCGAGATACGTTACACGTTCGAGAGAGAGTTGGAACGTCGTTACGGCGTGAAATTAAAGGTAACTCTTGAGCGGGTAACGCGGGAAGTCTGAGACGTAACGAGCCACTTCAGGCCAGGCTGGTCGGCTTCTTTGCCAGGCCAACGCTTATTGGAAGCTCCGAGAAATAGAAATAGTCCGTATTTGCCGGATATCACCCGTGTAGATCCTTTTTTTCTCCTTCCCCAGAACCCACGGTCTAACCTTGAACCGGGTTTCCGTCTCTTTCCTCTCTCTCTGTTTCTCCTCGTTTCTCTTCGTGTCTCCTGGTTCCGCTTAGCTGCGGCGGTGCGGCCCCCTTTCATCGTTCGACCATTATTCTAATGAAAATATGATGAGCGTCATTTCACTGACTGATAGCCGTTATTACCCGCTGCAACGTCCGCCGGCTGTGCAACCGCTTCCGACAGCGCGCTTTACCTTTGATTTAAATTACGAACATTTTCCGTGGCCGTTCCGCCCTCGCACCGCAAAGAGAGGGAGAAAGAAAGAGAGAGACAGAGAGAGAGAGAGAGAGAGAGAGAAAATTTTCCTCTAGTCTCCCCTCTTCTTTGCTTCCTCCGTCGTTCGTCCTTTCATTCCCGGCGATTTTCAGTCGTCGTAGGGGCCGTAATCACGTTTGCACAGCTACGTGTACCCGACTGGTACTCAGGATTTAGCACGGTGTTCCGAGAAACGCTAGCAGCGTCGCGGACCGGCGACGGACAGAGAGGAGTCAGGGGAGAGAGAGTGGGAGAGAGAGAGAGAGGAGTCGGGGAGGCGGTGCAGAACACCCGCAGAAAGGAACGGAACAACGAAAACACCGAAAATCACCGGCCTCGCTTTTTATTCCGCTAACAAGCCGGAAAATTTCCCCGGATCCCGGACAGAGTTCGGCCGTTCCCAGCTTCCGGCGTCGTCGTCTATCCGCGAATAAGCATCGAACCGTTCCCCCTTCTACTCTCTTTCCCACCCTTTCTCTCCCTTCTTTTCTCGCTCTTCCTGTTCTCTATCTGTTACGCTGCGCGCGGATCCCAATCATCACAGTTCAGAACATTACCGTTCTTTCTTCCCGCAAATCCCTTTTTTCGCATTGTCCCTTTCAGCGCGAGGCTCTATTCTGCCGCGCGGCAATCGCGCGCCGCCACCATGATCATCGATCATCCCTACAAACTCATTACTTGCTTCGAAAAGTTCCAATATCGCCGCACTGTGAAAACTTGCGAAAAATATATCGAAATATTTCAACTGTTATACATTCGTAAAAAAGAGTCGTGCGGAAATAAATTTTAGCTCGCTTTAATGCTTCGAGCCTCTACTTTTGCAACCCATTGTGCATTTGCTTCGAAGATGTGTTTGCACGATATAACAGATGAAAGACTGAAAACAAGTTTCTTTCTTGAAAATGCTACAAGACGTCTTTAAAAACATTTGAAAATTTTTTCATGACAGAATCGATAGTAATTTTGAAGACTGAAGCCTTTACCCACTGAAACTTGAAGTACAATACTTTTTAACCACTTGTTAACTACCCACTAACTCCCGATTGCTCGGGCTATAAGAAACAAGATGGTCGGTCACGCGTCGAGCCATTTAGCTGTTTAGCCGTCTGCTCGAACTTGCGCAAAATGGTCTTATGTCTTATGACATGTTTACTTCGGAGCGACGAAAGGAATTGTGAAATAATAAACACGTTTGGGCACAACTAATACTTTTAAGATGTCTGAGAAGTAATTATGTTCAATTCATCGGTGAACAAAAATGATTTATAATTTGAAAGTGGATAATGTATCGGTAACAATTTGTAAATTAATACTTAATTTAAATTAATAATGCTTTGAGAACACTCGTAGAAAATTAGTAATCTTCGTGTTTGTGTTGTTTACGTTTGTCACGAATGAAGTACCACGAGCCAGGCTCGCGTTGTTCCTATTTGGTCCGAACGAAGTACCACGAGCCTGGCTCGCGTTGTTCACGTTTGGTCCGAACGAAGTACAACGAGCCAGGCTCGGGTTGTTTACGTCTGGTCCGAACGAAGTACCACAAGACTGGCTCGCGTTGTTCACGTTTGGTCCGAACAAAGTACCACGAGCCAGGTTCGTGTTGTTTACGTTTGGCCCAAACGAAGTACCACGAGCCACGTTCGTGTTGTTTACGTTTGGTCCGAACGAAGTACCACGAGCCTGGCTCGCGTTGTTTACGTTTGGTCCGAACGAAGTACCACGAGCCAGGTTCGTGTTGTTCATATTTGGTCCGAACGAAGTACCACGAGCCAGGTTCGCGTTGTTTACGTCTGGTCCGAACGAAGTACCACGAGCCAGGCTCGTCCTTATTGTTTTTGGGCCCAAATTTCTTACCACGAGTCCCCCTCGTTGTTGTAGGACAAGGGGTTAAGATGGTTTTTGTAATAAAGAAATGGTGAACAAGTTCAGCTTAGTAAAACAACCAAAATAAAATCGTACAACTTGTCAAAAGATGAGCAACCATTAGTTTGTCACAGAAATGATTGCCGAGATCTTTCGCTGTGTGTTTACGAGTGAACTTCCGCATACATTCGATTAGCTAGAAACGTTGGTCAAATGATCCGAATAATACGTGACGAGGAATGCAACCTAATGAACGAACTATATAGGCTCGCCAAGGGGTAAATTGCGACTCCATCGCGAAGTGGAGGAAGCCGAACGATATTCCCTTTTCCTCTGCTCTCTGTGCTGGTCCACGAGGTCGGTTTTTGCCCGGGGCATTGTTTTTGCGCGGATTCATTACAGTAAGTATTCCCAGAACTCGCTTTTATATCCGATAATTAAACGTCATTAGCCTGTCTTTCATTTAGATTTACATTCCCGTTGCGTTATTTCAATTCGTGCACGCTCGCTGATCTTTATTATATCACGCGTTTCAGTTGCATCAAACGGCCGCCGTCATATAAATTATTAAGCATTCTCGCTCGGGCTCGCCAAGCGAGAGAGGGAGAGAGAGAGATGGAGAGAGAGACAGACAAAGAGAGAGAGAGAGAGAGAGAAACAGAAAGAGAGAGAGCAGAGCGCTCTTGAAATACATAGACAAAATGTGTCCCTCCCTGTGTACCGGTTTGCGCTGCGATCGTCTTCCGTAATTTATCTAGACATTTATCGAGCTGGCCACGGACGGCCACTCTCTCTCTTTTTTCTCTCTCTTTCGCTCGTTCCCTGTGTACGTATAAATTAGGAATTGTGTTTGTTCGTTGGCAAGCCAAGCCAATATCCGCTCGGACGAAGAGATATATTGCATTAAGTAGACGGAAAAGTTTCTACAAATGGAAATCGTAGTCCCCTTCCCGGCTCGGGTACGGTCTTATTCTCTTACGAAGAAGCCAGACAGAAACCTTTTCGTTCCCAGGGGACTCGTCGAAGAATATAGAATTGTCCGTCCGACTTTTTCGTGCGACACCGGCGACGCCGACAGAGACGTCGACTACCGAAGTCGTCGTCGTGGTTGTCGCCGTTGTGAAGGATATCTTTTCAAGAAGCTAATAATAGCTAGATTCCGCACGCGACACTGCGGCCAGGGAGGTCGATCTTGTCAAAACGCGTATTCGCACATGACACCTGCGATGTACAGCACGCGATCGATCGAGGACAACCAACGCCCCTTTGTCCAAATCTGCCTGGTAACACCACTGGCAATAAACATGCATAAAAAGACGCCGCACAATAAACCAAAACTGGGTTGATTTTCCTCTCCTCCTTTTCCCCTTCCACTATCCCATTCCATTACACGAGCACACTCCAACGTCCCCCACTAAGATCGTAGACTGGTCACGTGACGTTCCGCGCAACGTGTTACATATTACTCTGGTCACTAGAGAGGTGGTAAATTGTATTCCCCTCTGTTTAACCGATCTGGCGACACTATTCTCGATACGTTTAAAGCTCCTGTCGACGGTACCTCGTGCCAGTGTTATTTAATTAATTATTGTAGGAGTAAAGAGAGTAGCATCACGTCTCTCCGTCACTCGTCGGTCGTCCGATCGTCTTATGTTTTAGACTATAAGGTTCGGATGCGGCTCCGCTGGACAGTGATGGGAATGTTGGCGCGTTGCACGCGCATGCGCGGCGATTTTAGCCTCAGTCAAGCACGAAAATCGGGTACCTTGGTCGCCCCGTGCATTTCGCAAATTATTATGATTTGATTTTGAAAAATGAATGTACAACATGTGTATGTATTAAACATATATATGTATTAAAATGTAATATATACATACGTACATAGAATATATAATATATAAATATATAATATTTATGTATCTATGTACAATATAATATAACTTACTCTTCTTCATCATCTTGGGAATAAGGAAGGGAAGGGTACTAAAATAACTTTAAACGAAATATATAATAACAAACCCACTACTTTCGCCCCAATAGTACCCCACAAACTTCGGACGTAGCTTCGGTGCTGCCGAAACTCGCGCATGCGCGTGAACAGCGCCAACATTCCCATCACTGTCGCTGGAGTCAGTGCCAGTCGAAACGCCATTGTATCATTATATAATATATCTTTTTACTTTTACCAGCGCGTTGATTAAGTCAAGCCCTTTTCCACGTCCTACATTATTTTTTCTCACGTCGCGAATAATTCCCGTGACACTGCGCGTCCAACAGAAAAAGATAATTTTTCGAGAAACTGAAAACCCAGTCTTTTTTTTATTTTCGCAGTTTTATTCGTTCCACGGCCCCCTGATTGGAGGGGTTCACTGTTTCCGCAATGTATTTTTGCACCGTTTATCAGCCATTGGCGCCGCGAATTAGTTAAAGAATGGCGAACCCGCGACATACGCCGATGGGTCCGCGATTCATAAATTGCAATTGGTATGCGGGATCGTTATCTCTGTGGAGTGTCCAGGTTTATTTGTCCGAGGTCTGCAGGGGCGGGAGGGAAAGTTCTTTAACGAGTATCTACAAAGGCCGCACCCTTGTAACTTCTTCTCCTTCTTCTTCCCTTTTTCTGTTGTGTTGTTTTTTTTTCCTTCGTGGCCGAAGAAAGGGGAAAAACTCGAGTACCGTTGCTCGTAATTGTAGGAGAGAAGAAACAATTTCGACCCTTACCCCCCGGCTTAGATGGGGCAGGAGAGAGAAAAAGAAATTGCTCGATAGGTACTTCCGTAGGGTCGTAGGGACGATTCGAGAGGAAACGCGCCGCAAGGGAGTGAGAAAGAGCGAAAGAGATAGTACGGAGGGAAACAGACGCCGGTCCGGAGATGGTCCGCGGAAGTGGAAACGGAGGGGTAGATCTTTTCTTGACGAATCCCTCTAAAGAAATCAGTATTCGTTAACGAAAATAGTATATTCGTTCCTTTCGTTCGGCGTGATTCAATCTACGAGGCAAATCGAGTTGGCGGGCACGGCGAAACACGCGGCCGACGAATTAGTCCCGCTCGAATTTCGCTCGTCTTTTTACCGCCGTCTGCCGCAATCTCGCGGCCTTCCATTCCAACTCCCTTCCTCGCGGCGGCGACCCTCTCGTTTTTAATGGAATTGTCTCGAGCTCGTTCGAGCGGTACCCGTCCGGGTCGCGCGCGTAACCCCTTGCAACCTCCAAACCCCTCTCCTACCACTCTCGAACCATGTTTTTAAATCGCTCATTATCGCTCGGTGAAATCGGCGCCGCTCGAAATATCCGCGGGGTGCAGCAAGTTTGTCATCCGCATTCTTGCGCGTCGAAACTCGTTATTCGATGCTACATGTCCCCAAAAACGATCCGTCCGACAACGAGGATCCGATTTAATTAATTTCGGGATTACCGTTCGCGACACACCACGGCGGCGGTGGCTACTCGTTCGTCCATCTCTCCCTGATTTCCACGATTCGAAAGTCCCGTCGACAAATTCGTTGGGCAGAAATATAGAGGCCTTCGGAAAATTAGAAACGTTACACGGCGAACCCGTGCGCGAACCCAATGCAATTCCATCTCGATATAATCGATTTAACCGATCTCGCCCCCGGCCGAATTATGTTCGCGGGGAGAGTCGCGCAAAGCCGACATTTCAGGGGACACCCCCGTTGGACGCCATCCGATTGGACGCGTTCCTTTTGGACTCCGTGCCGATTGGACTCCGTACCGGTTGGACCTAACCCAGACCTAACCCAGAACTAACCATATATTTCACAATAAAATATCACCATATGTAGAATTCGAAAAACAATGATTATAAAATTACCCAAATGTCACGAATCCAAACAGCACGGCGTCCAAATGTCACTGTGGTGGCGATATCACCACGTACGCCAATGCACATATTTCTTCTAAGAATTTCTCTTTCCTTTCCAACTCTGTTACGCTATTGGACCTAACCCTACCTAACCCAGAACTAACCATATATTTCACAATAAAATATCACCATATGTAGATTTCGAAAAACAATGATTATAAAATTACGCAAATGTCACGAATCCAAACAGCACGGCGTCCAAATGTCACTGTGGTGGCGATATCACCACGTACGCCAATGCATATATTTCTTCTAAGAATTTCTCTTTCCTTTCCAACTCTGTTACGCTATTGGACCTAACCCAGAACTAACCATATATTTCACAATAAAATATCACCATATGTAGAATTCGAAAAACAATGATTATAAAATTTACAGCACCCAAATGTCACGAATTCAAACGGCACGGCGTCCAAAAGTCACAAATCCAAACGGCATGGCGTCCAAACGACGAGTCCAATCGGGACGCGTCCAATCGGATGGCGTCCATGTGGGACACCCCCCATTTCAGCAGGGCCGGTATCACAGAGAAAATGGTGTTCGTGTTTTCTCGTAGAAACGCCTGCTGAATTAGTAAATATAATGTTTGTTTCACGGGGGGAGAGCAGCTGGTCATTCGGTAGCGTACCCGTTTCGCCGATAGTTTAGACGGTTTTGTAAACGGAAAACTTGGTAATGAACTACTGTGAGCAGTATATGATCAAAAGGCACCTGTTCAAAGGTGTAAAGCTGACGAGAGAGAGAGAGAGAGAGAGAGAGAGAGAGAGAGATTGCACTGTAGAGAACTGTGTTCTGGCTGTGTAGAGTGCTAAGGGCATCGAGGCCACGCCCACTTAAGACATACCACGCCTACATTGCTTAAACAAAGCAGAGAAGGCTGTTCTGTAGTTTTTGCTCATTTACAAGACTCATTAAAATACCTGTTTGCTAGTTCAGTAGATATACAGAGTAGACGTAGTGCAAAGGGATTGCTCTGTACCGAACAAAAAACATCGAAGCCACGCCTCCTGAAGCCAGGCCACACCTAAACAACATGGAAAGAGTAACCAAAGCGATCCTCTAACTATTGCATACTTAGCAGTAAAATACGAATTTGCAAATTTTGAGGAAGTCCAACGGGCAAGATATAAAATGATTGCTTTGTAGTATCATATCTTGGCCTAGTAGAATGCAAAGAGCGTCGAAGCCACGCCTCCTGAAGCCAGGCCACGCCTAAACAACATGGAAAGAGTAACCAAAGCGATCCTCCAACTATTGCGTACTTAGCAGTAAAATACGAATTTGCAAATTTTGAGGAAGTCCAACGGGCAAGATATAAAATGATTGCTTTGTAGTATCATATCTTGGCCTAGTAGAATGCAAAGAGAGTCGAAGGCACGCCTCCTGAAGCCAGGCCACGCCTAAACAACATGGAAAGAGTAACCAAAGCGATCCTCCAACTATTGCATACTTAGCAGTAAAATACGAATTTGCAAATTCTGAGGAAGTCCAACAGGCAAGAAATAAAATGATTGTTTTGTAGTATACTCTCTTGACCTAGTAGAATGGAAAGAGCGTCAAAGCCACGCCTCCTGAAGACAGGCTACGCCTATACTGCATAGAAAGACCAAAAACGACAATCGTCCAACTGTTGTGCACTTCGAAGATACAGCAAAGTACCAATTTGCAAATTCACAGGGTGTACAACAGGTAAGAAATGAAAGGATTGTCTTGTAGGGCACTTCCCTGGTCCCGTAGGTAGCAAAGAGCACCAAAGCCACGCCTACCAATAGTATGCCACGCCTACTTTGCGCAGGAACCTCGAAATAAACAATTCTCTATCATTCTTTCGCATCATTCGATTAAAAACGTTGCTCGTAAGTGCAAACTACAGTATTCCCTGGCCAATAAGTACATCCTTGTTATTCCTAAATTAACCATTAACTACCAAGTGCATTCTTATCGAACCCCAGAATCCGACAACTCTTTCAAAAAGCAAAAATTCAGGCAGATTTACCGTACCAAAATTTTACAGACCACTCTCCACAGTCGCGCAGCTCTCTCGAGAAGACAATGGTACCATTGTCTATCGTTTCGCAATCTACCTAATGATGCCGAAAATGTCGGTCCAGTTTGGCGTCAATTCGAGCCTCCACATCAAAATATCAGGTAACGATCGTGCACACGGTCTGAGTTAAACGATACGCACGGGCATACAAAAATATCAGTTAACGATCGCATTCACCCAGTAAAATCCCGGTTTTTCCGAGCAGATCGCGCGTTAAAATTTTCGACAGGCTTTTCATAGGAAAATGGGGTACGGCAGCATCCAGCAGCGTCTCGTTTTCGTAACAATGTATCTCGTTTCGTCCCGTGCCGACGATTAGCGTCCGTGAAACATTTTCCAGGCCAGTTTCCGGTCGTTTCAACGCCACCATCAACGAGATGAGAGAGAAAGCCGAACTGCAACCTTCCACTTTTCTTAGTCATTTTTCCAGCCTAATTGCCGGGAAAACTGAATTTTCCGAACGATTGGGGTCACTTTCCACGTACGCGTAATGCAGAGCCAACAGGCGTGTCTTTGGTCTAGCCTCTTTGATCTACCCAGGCGATTCCACGATATTCGAATTTCATATTTATCTCGATCACTCGATGCCTACACGTGTCCGTACTTGGGGGTCCGCCATGACTATTTATTCTAAATCATTATCGTCCGCGTTATCCACTTTCGGAATCTACAATGGATCACTGCTTCCCAAACAAAGCTGCGCAAAACAAGATCAAGCGTTCAAGAAGAAGAATCTTCGGAAAAACGGAATGCTGTGTAAATAGTTAATATATTATGGTTGTTGCCAAGTCATCCAAGGCATGGTACAACAACGGACATACGTGAGTACGTCGCAGAATGTAAACCAGACAATCCTTAACTCTAATTTAAGAAATTATGTTTTTATAAAAGCAACAACAATTCTGATTTCTGTAGGGCTTTACAAAAATATAATTTATTAAATCAGAATTACGCGTTGCTAGGTTTGCAGACTGCGAGGTACTCACGTTCTGATTTAAGAAATTATACTTGTATAAGAACAACAACAATTCTAATTTCTGTAGGGCTTTACAAAAGTATAATTTATTAAATCAGAATTACGCGTTGTTAGGCTTACAGACTACGAGGTACTCACGTTCTGATTTAAGAAATTATATTTTTATAAGAACAACCGCAATTCTCATTTCTGTAGGGCTTTATGAAAATATAATTTATTAAATCAGAATTACGCGTTGTTAGGCTTACAGACTGTGAGGTACTCACGTTCTGATTTAAGAAATTATATTTTTATAAAAAGAACAACTATTCTGATTTCTGTAGGGCTTTATAAAAACATAATTTAGTAAATCAGAATATGAATACCTCGCAGACTGTAAACCTAATAACGCGAAATTCTGATTTAATAAATCCTATTTTTATAAAGCCCTAGAGAACTCAGAGTTGCGATTGTTCTCATAAAAATATAATTTACTAAATCAGAGTTAAGTGTTGTTTGGTTTACAGTCTGCGAGGTACTCACGAATATTCGTTGTTATAACATGTCTTGGATGTCTTGTCAACGACCATAAAATATAAACTAATAGAACTGTTTATTTCAATTTCCGGTAGCAGCAACAACGTTGCAGAGGTTCCTGATGTTCGGAGGTGGTGAAGACGGATTGCCTCTCCCGGAAACAAAGTTTGACGCGCCGATTTCTCCGCGTCGTCCCTCCCCGGGCGCCTTTATCGGCCCAATTCCCGCAAAGTTTCCGCGTGCTCCGATTCCTCGCTTCCTCGCTTCCGGGCGGCGCGATCCTCGTCCGTGCCCCGCGGTTTCGCAAAACGTGTCGCGCCGACACAACCGGGAAGAAAGGAAGAAGCAAAGCACACCGGGGTTGAACAACGGTAGAAGCGACGCGACGGGGGATCAAAGTTTTTCTGGAGGAGTCGGGGCGAGAAAGTTCGCGGGTTTAACGTCGGCCGCCCGAGATCCGATCGGTTTGCCGTCGGACGAAACCGGCGTTTTTACGTGCCTTTCGTATCGTGAAAATTGCGCAGGAGACGGAAACGGCAGACAGAAGGAGAAGGAGGAGGATGAGAGTGGGAGAGAGAGAGAGAGAGAGAGAGAGAGAGAAGGAGAGAGAGAAAAAGAAACCGGGAAGGGACGGCGACGCGACGATCATTAGAATTCTCCCGGCGAAGGCTCTTAGCCGAGTCACGGTTCGGAGGCACTTTAATCTTCGACTCTCGACAACTTAACCTTGCGTTTAAGGACCCTTTTGGAATCGAAAGCGGCACGAAAAACGCAGCAAAAGACAGAAGGTGTCCATTTAATGCCCATTTAATATTCAAAGGGACCAGCGGCTCCAGGCTCGCCCTTGCGTGCTCGCGTGTCCACGCGAATACGAATTTTGGAAATTACGTCTGCCGCGCGCGTTTTCATTCACCCCGTTCACCCCGGTATCGTCTTAATTAAATGGTCCGCGATCGCGAAACGAAAACTGTAGTGGCTGGGATGATATTCTTTATCCCCTTTGTAGGGAGTGTAGGGATGATACTGTACCAAATTACCGTACCGAATACTGCCGATTACTACGATGATAGTAACGGTAACGAGGCGACGATCTGTTAAAAAAAATATTATTGATTGCGGTTTTCCGAACAGATAAAAAGTACGACGTGAATGATTCGAGACGAAAATTGTAAAATCTCAGACGGAGATTGAGACGTGAAAAGTTGTGAAAAAAGTTTAATTTATTGTACTAGTTGCGATTTTTGTGTTAAATTATATACATTTTTATATTTATCGTCTTTGATCCTACACCTTTAATACGTTTTCTTCGGAAACTCGCGATCCCACACCACCGGAGCTATTGCAGTTTCGGCCGTGTCTTCACTATCGACATTATTCACCCATTGATCTCTTGCTTCGAGATTTATTTTTGAGAGGCCCTGTTACTTACATACAATTTATTTTTACTCGAAAGACTAGTGTGGAGTCTATTTTATATACGACAGTGTGGATTTACAAAGGAACAATATATAATGACGCGCTTCTATCGTTGAAATGTTCATGTTACACGCAGTATGAAAGTGAGTTAGGAAGAACAATGCGAAAAGAGAACGATATCGAACCAATCTCCAGTGATTTAACCCCTTGGCGAGTGAGACTCGCGATGGAGAGTTTAAACAAAGTCTAAGAGATACGAATGTTAAGCCTCCCTTTTTAGTGGAAATAAAATTGAATTCATTTGTGATTAATATTTAGTCATTGGAGTAAATATAGTCATAAAGAATATATAAATTTTCTTTTATTTTCTGCGACATTTTTGAGGTTATGAATGTTCTAATCGCTGAGAAGAAGAAAATGGTACGGCAAGTGGTTAATATAGAGTAAGATTGACTAGAACAAGTCACAGAACGATTAGAAAAAGACAAGAAGATTGAATGATGTACGAGTGATGTTCAGTCGACTGGATAGACCACAATGCTCGACCCGAGTGCAGAGAGGTTTCCCAGGTCCTTCGATTAAGGTTATGTTCGCTTTCGGAAGCGGAGAACGCTCGAGTGGACACGCGCGGCACGTCTTCGTCGTAGGACGATGGTTTCTGCCATGAAACTGGATAGCGTCTGTCGCAAACGTCGAGGTAATGGCAAGGCCGAAACCGTGCGTGGGCGTGGAAAAATTCAAGAAGCTCCCAGCAGTCGCCGCCGCTTGTCGCAAAAGAGAGAGAGAGAGAGAGTGAGTGAAAGAGAGAGAAGGATCGAAAAGATCGACGAATCGGTCCGAATGGAGCATGAAATCGTAAAACCGGTCCGCGGTGGTTGCAGAAAATGGTTCTTCGTGGCGAGGGCGAGGGGCGACGGTGTAGAATGGTTAGTACCTTGAATGGAGAGAATCGTGGCGCGCGGGACCCGAATATCGTCGACTTCAACATGGGACGGGTGCGTGTAGCTTTCTAAAAGGCAGAGAGAAATTCTCTCTCCCTCTCTCTCTCTCTCTTTTTTCTCTCTTGCTCGAGACGGTCATCTCTCGTCGTCCTCTTCGCGTTCGCTCGAGCAGGCCGAGCGTGGCCATTGTTGAACGTCGCATTATTCCGCGATAACCCTGAAAAGGATCGATTTGTTCGCTCCGTGACACACCATCCTCCCCTCTCATTCTTTCTTCTCATACTCTTGCTGCTCTCTTTCTCGTTCGCTCGTTTTTCTAACACCGTGCCCCGGGTGTGTCACTTGTACATCAACTCTAGCCTTTGTGCCGCTACATAATGGCCAGAAACGCTGGTCCCAGGCCCCGGCATACACGCTCGCGACAGTTCCCGGATTTCATTCATCCTCGCTCTATTAACACTTAACCTGCGGTGCTTAGGTTGACCTGGGGTCGCCCGGATGGTCGCTAACGATGCCTGTTAGACTGCTCGTGTGAGACGGTGATTTTTAATATTTCATTCTTCAACCTACTTGAACCTGTGATCGTGATTCTTCGTGAATCCTGTCGGATCCAACTCCCCTAATTTGACGTGACCGATTCGACAGACTCTGACGGAAGTATTGCCCGCGCAACGAGAGTTGGCACAGAGAAACCAGTGTTGGGATATGGTCCAACTTTTCTCGCGCATGCGCGGCCAAAACAGTAACGTATCTATATCATGATGACGAGGTAGTGAAGCCCTAAGACAGTTATATTGGCGGGAAAGTATCGAAACAATCTATTCCGGACAAAAAGACTTCAGGACGTGTCCTACGAGTTACAAAATATACACAAATACACATGTTATACATTCATTTTTCAGAATCAAATCATAACAATTTTTTAAAATTCTGCTGGGTACTCAATTTTATCGAGGTACAACATTTTATCGAGAATCTTACTTTACTGAGGCCAAAATCGCCGCGCATGCGCGAGAAAAGTTGGACCATATCCCAACCACGGACTTAAGGACTGTGCATTATGCTGCGGGGTGAGGCGAAAGACGGAAGGGGTATCAACTTGTCGGCCATCTTGGATGGAAAACACTGAGGTGCGCTCTATAGGCAGTGTTGGGATATGATACAAGATTTCACGCGCATGCGGGAGAAAAGTTGGACCATATCCCAACCACGGACTTAAGGACTGTGCATTATGCTGCGGGGGTGAGGCGAAAGACGGAAGGGGTATCAACTTGTCGGCCATCTTGGATGGCAAACACTGTGGTGCGCTCTATAGGCAGTGTTGGGATATGATGCAAGATTTCACGCGTGCGCGGCGATTTCAGCCTCAGTAAAGTAAGATTCTCGATAAAATGGGGTACTTTGAGCACCCAGCAGAATTTTAAAAAATTGGTATGATTTAATTCTGAAAAATGAGTGTATAACATGTGTATTTGTGTATATTTTGTAACTCGTAGGGCACGTCCTGAAGTCTTTTTGTCCGGAATAGATTGTTTCGAGACATTCCCGCTAATATAACTGTCTCAGGGCTCGACTACCTCTGTCATCTTGATATAGATACATTACTGTTTTGGCCGCGCATGCGCGTGAAATCTTTCACTATATCCCAACGCTATCTATAGGCAACTTTAAATACTAGTTGCGCGAATTTGCAATGCAATCATCATGCGGGAAATAGATACACATAATTTATTTATTTTATATTGGAGCCGAATGTGCAATATTTTATATATATACAGATATATATACAAATGCACTTGTTATGCATTCATTTTTCAGAATCAAATCATATCAATGTTCCCGCAACATTATATAGATGGCAACACTAGTTTTGCCATCCAACATGGCCGCAGTCTACCATCCCTCCCCGCTCGCGGCACGACCCCTCTCACCCAAACGAGCGTATTGAGTAACAGAGAGATGTGGTGACCATGAAGTAAGATGGTGGTGACGCTGAGCGCCTATGTCAACCGTTCCCGCCAAAACGTAATCGTAAGAGTGGGATCCACTGTTCAGTGGTGGGGGATCCGCAGCCTTGCATCAAGAGTGGGGACTCGCCGTTCCCCCTGCACCCCACTGACGAGATATTGTTCCAACTTTCGTTGCGCGGACAATGTCGAGGTAAATAAATTTTCTACGGATCACCCAACGCTATCAATCATTTTGGTTGTTCTCTGTCTTCGTTCCAGGAAGCCAGCGACGTAGATTCGAGCGTCCGACATTTGACGAAGTAGTAAAACCAAGAATTGCCGAGCCGGGATGAGCTCTCGATTTTCCCGAAAACATTTCCCGGTGGTTTTCGAGCGATAATCGATGATTCGAGGATTCTTTCGCGCGAGTGGCGAAGCTACAGGTTGCCCGGGGATATCGGGGGACGTCGAACGTCGCAGAGATCGTCTTCGACGCGACTCCGTGGCTCGCTTTATCATGGGCGGGCCGCTTTCCACGGATCGGAGAGAACGAAGAGGTATCAACGTCGGCTTTCGCTGGGTAATCGCCATAGAAGACAAAGGGGATTGGTAGGTGGACTTTGGAAAAGAGGAGACAGAAAATCGAGAGGGTGGCAGAGAATCGAGAGGATGTGCCTCAGCCCCGAGGCTGTAACGGCAGCGAGAAAGTTAGATTGCTGAAATAGTTGGCGGGGTTCTTATCTCTGTGTTGCGGCGAGGAGCCACGTCGAGAGGAAAAAAAAACCGACGGACAAATCGCGACGGGGGGTTTGGAGGGAGAAAACGTACGACGGAGTTGCGGGGTGACACGTCGAGCCGTGGCGAAAATTCGCGACTAATTTATGTGCCAATTAATTGGTAATTAAGGGACCGGTTTTTCGGGCCGAATGAAATTCCTCCCCGGCATCGATACAGGAGGCCCGACGGAGACCGAGAGAACAGGCCAGCTGGCTCTTCCACGTCGTCCCAGCCAAAAGTTAACTCTCCCGTCTTAAACTCTCTCTCTCTTTCTCTCGCCCTGATGCGAAACGTTCTCCGGCGCGTTACGAAACTTTCAGCTCCGCTTTTTCATCCCGGATCAGCTTTTAATCGCGGCCTCCACCTCGGCCGGATATATAGACCGCGAAGATTTCCTCCGCGGGCTCGCCGATGCTTCTTCCACCTGGCGTTTCGTTAATCCCGTTCTTCCGTTCTCTTTTTATCCATTCTTCATCTTCCCTTCCACAGGATTTCGAACGTCTAGAACCACGACGTTCCCGAGGAAATTCACGCCCTCTAATTTCACTGTCTTCCAACTTTCTAATCATCCCAGTTTACTACGCTTTCATCCGCAACTACATGTTCGCCTTCGGTCCTCTAACTCACCAATGAATATAATAAAATAATGTCTACGCGTAACAAAGTATTAGACCGTCCCAGAATTTCGTTTCGTTTTCGACCAAACTGCAGGAAGTTCAGAACGATTTCTTAAAAGCAAGCAAATCGAATAAGCGGAAGCTAAGAAAACGACAAAACAGCATCGTTTATGTATTGCTGTTGTTGTTTGAAACATAAAGAGAACATGTTACAAAGTCAACTCGTGTAGAAATCGTACTACGATCCGCTCAGGTTGATTTTAAAACGTGGAGCTTTTACCTTCAGAATCCTACTTTAGTTTTCTTCTATGACATTTGGGAATCTTGTAGAAGAAGAAGAAGAAGAAGGAGCGCACGCCTACCTACAGGGTGAGTCACTTAACGTTTGCAACTCAAATATCTTTGTTGTTTCTAAATATACGTAAAATATGGTATGGACAAAGTTGAATGTTACAACGGGGCTGACACGATGCCGAAAAAAGATTTTGTTAGTATGTCATTTTTTTAGAGATATCAAGGTCACCTTGAGTTTTTTAAATTGAACCACCCTTTTTTAAACACCTACAATGATAGTCCCTTTCATTACGAGTTCAGTGACTATAATTACTCAAGGTCATTCAAAGTCGCGGACAGAGATTTAACATCGATACATGCTTGCAAACGGGCTTTGAAGGAATGTTGAACTCTGTCCGTGACCTTGAATGACCTTGAGTAATTATATCCACTGAATTCGTAATGAAAGGGACTATCATTGTATGTGTTTAAAAAAAGGGTGGTTCCACTTAAAAAAATGAAGGTGACCTTGAAAATGTCTAAAAAAATAACATAAAAACAAAAATTTTCTTGGTATCGTGTGAGCTCCACTGAACCATTCAATTTTGTCCTTCAGACATTTGACGTATCTTTAAAGACAACAAAGATATTTGAGGTGGCCATAGTTAGTGCCTCACCCTACAATGATAGTCCCTTTCATTACGAATTCAGTGACTATAATTACTCAAGGTCATTCAAGGTCACGGACAGAGTTCAACATTCCTTCAAATCCCGTTTACAGGAATGTATCGATGTTAAATCTTATACGTTATCTCTGTCCGCGGCCTTGAATGACCTTGAGTAATTATAGTCACTGAATTCGTAATGGAAGAGACTATCATTGTAGTTCTCTACTGGAAGGTCTAATCCATGGTCCAAACACGAATGTCTTTCAAGAGAATTTATTATAACTATTAATCGGTGTAGAGCCGATCATTATAGTGTTAAAGCATCCCTATTTCGTGTAGGAATTATTAGTGACCCGAGCTGCGACTGCGGACATAGTAACCAGGATATCAATCATGTTGTTTGGCAATGTAGCCTGTTCGATTTGCAGCGATCTAAGCTAATTTATCAACTACGGAAAATTAAGCTTCGACTACCCTTAAGCTTAGAAATATTAGTTGCCCGTCCCAACATTAAAGCTTGTTTTCTCATTTTTAATGTCTTTAAAAACTGTAAACTACGAATTTAATTTGAATTAATGTAAACTATGTACGCACGAATATGTATACTGTAATTCACCTTAGTTCAGCAGAAATAGATCTCAGTTGAGATCTGAAATGCTTATAATAAAAAAAAACTATCATTGTAGGTGTTTTAAAAAGTGTGGTTCCATTTAAAAACGTCAAGGTGACCTTGATATCTCTAAAAAAATGACATAAAAACAAAATTTTTTTTTTGGCATCTTGTCAGTCCCATTGAACCATTCAAGTTTGATCTTACCATAGTTTACGTATTTTTAGAAACAACAAAGATATTTGAGGTTCAAACGTTAGGTGACTCACCCATAGTTAACCCTTAGCACTCGAGTGGTGACTCTGAGGCACCACTAAAAATTGCTATACCATTATTCAAAATATTGTTTACATTATTAAATTGATATTCAATAAATTAGTTGCCAAACATTTAAGTATTCTATGAGGTATTATATCAGTTCCATTTCTTCAAAATGATAAAAATCATATAGAATGGAAATATTCTTGATCGAAAAAAAAAAAGGTTATGGAGTTAAAATACTTCCGAGCGTAAAGGGTTAAAACACAGGCTGCCTCTGTGCAGAAGCGTGGAATCGTGTGGAATTGCCATCAAGATGAAGCGAGTCTTGTCGAGATCGATTTTTCAGATGAAGTGTGCGAAAGTCTAGGAATTGGTGGTTTTTGCACTGGTCTGAGGACTCTATCGTGGGGAATCGTTTCCGGCCGCGGCGCTACTTAAGGACGCCGGGAACAATGTCGGTGAAGCAACCAGTGGAAGCTTCACCGCCAAGGGAGAACGCCCTCAGGACGAAAAAGAGTCTCTTGCTCGGAGCGGAAACGCTGTTGATTCTTTCCATCGAAAGGAGCAAATATTGACCGTTCCGCGCCTCCGGGCTCTACTTCGTCGACGGCTCCTGCCACTATTCAAACGATTTCTTTCTCTTCGCGCGGATCCGCGACGGAACAAACGGCGATCGTTCATTAGGACTCGAAACGTTTTAAATCGATTCTCCTCTAGCGAATCTAGCCCCGAAATCTACCCCTGGGCGATAGATATTTGTTAGTATAGAACCATCGTTTCTTGGGGATTGGTTGAATAATCTGTGAATATTTCTTAGGAAACACGTTGATGTTACAACGAGATGTTAAAGTCGTAAGATCTTGTACTTTTCTGTGTTTTATTCTGGTATTAATTTTTATAATGATTAATGTCATTACCGGATGGAAGAGATCAAAGAGATAGAAGTGAGCGAGGCACGTTTGTGAAGATGAAGTCGAAGATGGAATCGAAAATGTCTCGAGTCACTTCAGCTAGATTTTCCAGCTTTTCGCAGATTAAAAGTCGGTTCTCCAGTTCTTTTTCAAACAGATAATGAGAGTGTAATCAATGAAATTTAACTACGAAATTGAAGAGCACGTTAGAAAATTTATATAAAAGTAATACACGATAGAACGGACGAATTCATTATTATTTAGAATCATTTGCTTTCTGAATTCACGGTTTCTTCGGATGTATTACTTTAACATGATTTTTTTAAAATGCTCTTTATATCGTGCCTTAATTACGGAACTTTTGAAGTAACAGTCTCGACTCTCAATTTATTAAAAGAAGACCGTGTCAACGACAGCAAATTTAAAAAAAACTCTCATAAAATCGTTATGACAAGATGTACGACAGCGAGGTCTTCTATTCCCATTCTGGATCCTAACCATATTCAATACGCCGAGCACGTCAGCGAACAAAATCATTTATGAACCCGAACAAAAATGTCTGTCTCCAATTTCCGAGTGAAGCGGCACTCGAAATGTGTTAAACAAAGCGGAACTGTACATTAACGGGCACCATTTCGATTTGTTTACGATCACCAAGCTGCACTCAGCGGGAAATCTGAAGAGCATCGTGGGAAAAGCGTTTGCGAGAACGGTTATCGAGAGCAACAACGTGCCTCGTAATTGATTAAGTGAACGAATTCCAGAGGGGGTGGAAAAAAACCCGGTATATTCGTTTATAGAAAAGCCCATCGAAAGTTCAGCGTACGGGCAATAATCTCGCAACGAGAGTGCGAGATACAGCGGCACACGCGCAGCCAGACGAGCCGCTCGTTACAATTATTATGTGGACGCAGAGTATTGCGGTGGCAGTCGAGCCAGCCCGGAAGCCTGGCAGCGCGACGCGGTGCTGCAATACGTTATAAAATTAAGCGATTCAGTGAGAGCCTGGCACACAATAAATCCATTTGCTGTTTCGCGTAGAAATTCAGGGTCCGAGGTATCGCCGCGGTAAGCTTCCAATTCGAGATGGAAGTTCCTCGTCTCGGGAAATTCGTGTCACGGTTCAAGGAAACGGAAGCCAGCTGTTTGCTGTGATATTTTTCTCGGGGACGATCGGAGCAAAAAATCGAGGTAGAAAGACAGATTCAGAGGGAGAGAGAGAGGGGGGGGAGAGGAGAGGAATCCACCGGCTTTTGAGCGTCTATCCAACGACGGATCGTTAATTAAGCATTCGTCGGGGGCGTATCGGCAACCAGGGGATCCCAGGCTTGTTCTCTTAACGAGTCGAGTTTTAGTCGAGTTTAAGGAGCCGAAATAAAGATGGGATTTGAGAGACACCCCTCTTCCCCTCTCTGTATCTGCTCTCGTTCCTCGTGGAGTCTGGAGAGCGGTCGCTAAGTTTGTCAATAATGAACGATACGAACGATGCGGTTTTTTGTCGTTCGTCTCGCTGATTAGCGCCGGCAGGTTGGTTACCCATCTGCAGGTTTCGCCGGGGCTTTCGGCTTGAAAGAATTATATCGTGGGAATTTCAGGTACGGGAGAGAAACAAAGATAGGGAGAGAGAGAGAGAGACACAGGGACAAAGTTTTCGTCGTTTCGGGGCCGGGGGTAACTCGAAGTAGATACTACCCGTAGAGCGCGCGCGACTACGGGAACCGAAGATGCCACTTAGCTCTCGTGCAAATTTAATTTCCGGCTGCCTGCGGGACTCGAAATTAGGCTAATGCTCAGAGGACGAGAGGGACGACTATATGCCCTTTATGGAGACCACCATCGTGCGCGCCGCTCTCTCCTGCATCCGACAAAACGATACACCGGCTTCGCTTCGCTACCTCTATCCTCTCTCTCTCTCTCTCTCTCTCTCTCTCTCTCTCTCTGGCTATCTTTCTTGTTTTACGCTTTTCGAACGTGAAATATCCAATGGAAAATTCATTGGAATCCTCCAGCGAAACGATCAACGTCGCGTTATGAAGCGCGCCCGTCAAAGGCGGGCTTTCGTTCCGTAAGATCGAGGGATAAATGAGATTTCCGACGAGCGCGGGCGATGCATTTTCTTTCGGCTAGCGAGCAACCGGCGCGACTGTGTGATCGTATAATTGGAACACCCTGGATTTCCTGGTTATAAGTTATTCTTGGCTAGCAATTTCGGTACCGTGTTTCGGATCGGTAGAAACGCTCGCGAGAACTGTGTGTAGCGTCCTACGGCTGTCGTAATCTCTTAAGGTTGCTCGTCGAACGTTCTAGCTCGTATCTGCCCGAGGAATATAGGATACCAGAATATTCTCTAATAAAAAACACCCTGCGAAAGGTACGCGAGATATCTCGTTCATAGTAGCACGATACAAAAATTGCGACGCGAGATATCTCGTCTCCATGGTGTCGGGTAACGAGCGTTTTGACGCCAAATTTATCGTACACGCGACACAGTGGTAGCGAGATATCTCGTTGTTGGTAACGAAAGGGTTAAGCCCTTGCAACCGAGTGGTGACTCTGAGGCACCACTACAAATTCTTATATGATTATTCAAAATATTTTTCAGATTATTAAATTTTTAAATGTAATTTCTTTCGATCGAAATTTGAATTATATTGATGAAACTGATTTCGGCGCAAAGGGTTCGATCTTATTGGAATTCAGCAAATTTGCAATTTTATTATTATCCCAACGTTTCGATCCGTATGCGGATCATTCTCAAGAGATTTTATGCGTTTGCTGTGCACTAATTACAATAAAAGCTGAACAAAAAATTTTTTTATATGTACGAGTTACGATGGCACGTGGTTGAAACCATCGTAACTCGTACTTATAAAAAAATTTTTTGTTCAGCTTTTATTGTAATTAGTGCACAGCAAACGCATAAAATCTCTTGAGAATGATCCGCATACGGATCGAAACGTTGGGATAATAAAATTGCAAATTTGCTGAATTTCAATAAGATCGAACCTTTGCGCCGAAATCAGTTTCATCAATTTTATTAAATTTTTATTTCATAAATTGCTAGATATTGTATGTGCATATTGGATCAGCTTCATATACATAGAATGAATGAATTGTATAAAATGGAAGTATTCTAAATTAGAAAAAAGAATTTGGTTTCTAGACTAAATTAATTCCGAGTGAAATGGTTAAAGCATTAATAGATCCCACTATGGCGGCTGTCGGATTTTGAAAAGATGGAAAAAGGAGAAGGCAGCTTTTCGTCCTAGGCCAGCTAGAGGACTTGTCAGTAAGGCTATCTAGCGGACCCGTGCCTTAGACGCGGGATGTCGTAAGGACAGTTTAGGACGGTATATACAGGGTGTCCCACTTAAGTTGAGATTGTAAAAAATCTCGAAGACATGTGGTTTAAAACAAACAAACTGATACGTGTCCTTTAGTGTTTCGAGTGGGGAGCCAAATGGTACTACTAGTTTTCTAATGCTTGGGCGTTTTCAAGGTTATTTCAAGGTCATTTTGTCTTTTTTATCATAAACCCATATTTTTTATTTCGGAATCATATTCTACGTAAAGAAAATGCACAACTTTTGTTTGAAACATCTTTTTGTAAGTTCAATATTTCTTAAGATATTTAGCTGATTTTTCATGTTTATGTCAAGGATAATGTTGTTTTTCTATTAAAATGTCACCGTCACTTTCTTCTAGAAGATTTTTTATTTCATTTAAGAACATCATAATAAATGCTCGAAATTTTTACCTTCAACTTCTAGACACTTGGTAATTCGTTTAACAAAAGATTCATGAACACATAATAAAATTCTTACAAACTTACAAAAAAATGTTTGAAACAAAAGTTGTGCATTTTGTACGTAGAATATGATTCTGAAATAAAAAATATGGGTTTACGATCAAAAAGACAAAATGACCTTGAAATAACCTTGAAAACGCCCACGAATGAAAAAACTAGTAGTGCCATTTCACTCCCCACTCGAAACACTAAAGGTCACGTGTCAGTTTGTTTTTTTAAAATCATATGTCTTCGAGATTATTTACAATCTCAACTTAAGTGGGCACCCTGTATACAAACAGAGGTAGTAGCGGGAAAGGTGTTGTCGTACTGTCCCTCTGTTGACGAACATAGGAAGTAGCCGCCACACCAACAATATCAACCTAGCCAATCCCACGCTCTACGTTAAATTAGGCCAGTGACGGACCGCTGTAACTTTGCGAAACACCGTAATAGTAGGTGTACGCCGCGAAAAACGCGGGCGATAAGAGTCATCCAGGGCGATTATTCTTTCTATTAGCGAACAGGGCGGCAAGTGTCCCGATGAACAGGGGGATTAGTATTCCAACGAGTCGTCGGTATCGTTATCTGATCTCGTCGTTGCTCGAGCACGGGCGTACGGGCCAGCCATTCGATGCTATCTAGAGTCGTTCGAGGAAATCTTTAGCGTCCGTGGTTATACCTTGTTTTCTGGCGTAAAGTTTTACGATACGACGCGCGAAAATAGTGCGGGTCGACTGTTCGAACGGCCAGAGGCGGCCAGGAGAGAATTCCCAACGGGAGTAACGATTCCCGAACCGTCGAACGTATCGGCGAGCTGGTCGGGTTTTGCGAGGCACGTACCGGGCATTAAGAAGCGGAGCGGACCGTGCATAATCCGATCGCGGAAACTTGGCTCCCGCGGCCGCCACTGCTATATATGAAGCGTATCCACAAAGTAAATTCCGAATGATTGTGGAAAAAAAGACGAAATTATCGTTCGGTGTCCTATTTCAACCTTTTGCGGTCGGCAGATTTTTCGGCTGGGACTACCAGCAAGTCGGGGCGAATTTAGCTTTTCGGAGTCATTGTTCCCTAAGCATTCAATTTATAATTTATTATATTTTTATTTATTTATAAATTGATTTCTGTTTACTTATCATATATTTCTCGATGGTAAAATAACGCGTGAGACGTCCGAAATGGCTAGCATTCTGTTAATCTCAGATTTTCTGGATTTTCTGGTTTTCTACGACAGTTTTGAAATGCCGCCACAATGGCGGCATCGACCGCAATGGGTTAATACCATAACCACCGAGATATATCAATGTTTTACTATCGTGCTAATTTGACAGGAAGGGACAAGTACAGTTTGAGAGAAGGAGGGTTCGTTGAGGGTAGAATGCAGAAAATAATGCGTTAGGGTAACTAGATTGTCTCGGAATGGAGCCCGTAGCTGGTCAATGGGGTAAGGAACTCGGTAGACGGTTCGCATAATTGCGATCTTAGGGCTGGGGAAACGATATTTCTTAAAGGAGCTTGGTTTCTGGATAGGGTTGGTAGGAAAACGTACCGAAACGGGTAGGTCGAGCGGATAGGTAGCGAGAGAACCCTGGTCAATGACTCGGCGAATTCGGGCAACCGCCCCGAATGTTGAATTTTTAACAAAATCGAGACGCGGGACCCGAGACGATCGGAAACACGCTGGAGGGCTGAACTCGCTGACGAGGGTCCGACGTAAGCGCAACGACTCGGACTCTTGCTGCCCCTCCCTCTCTCTCTCTCTCTCTCTCTCTCTCTCTCTATCTCCTCTCCTATCCTCTCTTCTACGCCGACGGTGGAGAAGAGAGCTGGCTATGTCAGGACGGACCCCCGTTTGCTTGCTCTCCGACAACCGATATTATCGATCCCCCGCGCGCTCTCATCCGGTTCTAGCCGTGTAATTTTAACCGCGTTCAACGATGTTACGTTGTTTCATCATTGCATCATTACATGCTTCGATTAATCGCATTAGCCGAATGCGGCTTTAATACCGGTTACCAGGCATTTATCGTGCCAATGCGTTCGATAGCGAAGCGCGTACGGTCAATGGTCGAGTGGATGCCGAAATACTCCGAGGGCTTGTGGCCCATTACGCAACTGGCTCCATTTGCCCGACCGACTCGCTCCACCCATCCAAGGCTTCGGCCTTTCCCATCGGCCCCCAATTTTTCGACCCTTCCGATGGAAACCAGAAGTCGAACCTTCCGGTACGGGAACAGCCGACTTCGAAACTCTTCTCTGCCCCTCAACTTATTTTAACCCTTTGTGCTCGGAGCTATGTCAACTCAAAAATCAAACATTTCTTTTGACCAAGAATATTTCTATTGTACATAATTTTTTTCATTTTATACGTATGAAACTGATATAGTACTTCATACAATATTTAAACGTTTATTAATTTATGAATTATAAACAAATTTAATAATGTAAACAATATTTTGAATAATGGTATAATTATTTGTAGTGGCGCCTCTGAGTCGCCATTCGAGTGCTAAGGGTTAACATGGATCTTATCCTCGAACTTTTACTTCTCATACCTTCTTTTCATTTTTATTCTTATCTTCGTCCCTTCGCATTATTCTATATCGTCAGGTTTCTTTTTTTCTCGAATTTCCCTTAATCCAGACCCACGGAGCTCTGCTCTGGGTCCGTTGAGAGTCGAGGGCAACAACGCCACGCCTACTCAGAATAGGCCACGCCTACTCAGGATAGGCCACGCCTTTCTCTATGTAAAGGAAGGGAGTCACTCATTGCGAATTCATTCGTTGGAAAACATTTTGATTGGTAAAACAGTAGTATAGAAAATGTCTCTTTCTCTCTGTGTATTTAAAAGTAAAGATTCATTCGTGAATGTTTAATACGATAAAACAATAGTAGACGTATTTAATCATGCTGGGATGAAATTACTTAGCTCAACCACGCCTGTTCTGGATAGGTAACGCATACGCCGTGGAAACAAAGCGATTCACTCATTTTCTACAATTTTTTACAATTTTTCTACAAAAAGAAGAACAACAGCGCCACAGTCAAACGATTTATGCATCCACAAAAGTGAAATTCTCCGTTCACCAGGAGAATGCTTTGACGAGATTATGCATTGAATTAATTACTTGTACCGCAACCATTCGGTTTTCCAGAGACATAACAGCGCATCGACTCCGAAATCCATTTCTCGTTTACTCCAACCGACTTTCGTAATGCTCGTAATGCTCAGCTTCAAAAACCCTACCCCCTTTTACTCTGCATCGCGAAGAGCGGTTTTTTCGAAATTTTGAGAGGTTGCCAGAGGGTTCGCATATGCGGGAAAGCGGGCCCCTGACGTGGAATCAGCTTTCTAACAAACGCATCGAAATCATCGACGAATTTGAGAGAGCCCAAATATCCGTGATTTACGAGGGATCGAATTGCGCCGGATGGCAACGGCATTGGAACGAAACAGCCCGTCAGAGTGCAAAAAAATAAAAGTGCGCGAACGGTGGAAATTTTGGTGGATTTCGTTGCGGGGTGAATCGCCGCGCGGTGTTTTCCCGAAGAGGGTTAAATGAGAACGACTGGGAAATAAAAGCGAGACAGACAGAGAGAAACAGAGGGAGAAAGAATGAGTGAGAGAGAGCGAGAGGGAGAGAGAGAGAGAGAGAGAGACAAGGAGAACGAAGCGCAAAAACGAAAAGTTTCTCGGAACGACTCCGCGCCGCGGCACCTCCTTGCTCTCTGTCTCTCTCTCTCTCTCTATCCGCCTCCTCTCATTTTTTTCCGGAGCGTACAGCAGCAGGAAGAATACGAGAAATTGCGAGCAAAAATATCCGGCGAGCAGAGTTGGAATCGAATTAAAAAGCTGGCCGAGCCAATTAAGGCGTTTCGCGAAAGTTTAAGAGATTCTTCCCGGAAAAGGGTAAGCTCTCTCTCTCTTTCTCTCTCTCTCTCTCTCTCTGTTTCTCACTCGCTGTAGCGGCGTGGTGTACGGGCCCGCGCGAGACCGCTTCTTTCTCTTTTTTTCTATTACGTCGCCTTCCGCCTGGTCGCCGAACTGGGCGCCATTAAGCTGTTCGCTCTTCCGTATAAATAGAAAGAGAAAAAGAGAACCGGCCGCCCGGACCGGAATACGGAAGAAGAAAGACTTCGTTTAATTTCAACGAAATTTAGCTCGTTATCTTGGCCGCGTCGTTCGCGGGTCGCCGGGAAACTTGGATCGTTCTCTTTTTGCCGCGTGCCAAAAGCGCTTCCACCTCCGTCGTGGTCGTTGTCGTCGTCGACGGTTTCGTTCGTCAACGGAAGTAGACCGGAGGAGGAAGCGTTCGACCAAAACCATTCTAGCATCACAAAATTCTCTGATCGAGTTAGCTCTGGTACGGCAGCTGTTGCCATTTCGGCGAGAGCCATCGTTAAATATTAACTTTCTACCGAGCCCGTCCCCGGCCCGTGGATTACGTTAATAACCGCCAGTGGCGGTGTCCAAGAGAGTTCCGTCAAACAGATCGAACCTGGAGACGGATAGAATAGATACGGAAGAGACGACACTTACCTTCGTAGACTTTGAGCTGCGCTTCGGCTGACACGGCGTCTCCGACTCCATTCTCGGCGAGACACTCGTACTGCGTGTTGTCGCGATTCGCTTTGACAGGCTCGATCCGCAATAAAGCGACTCCGTTTTCATAGGTCCGCATCTCGTACCGGTTCTGCGACTCTGCGGAAATAAACACGGAAGAGTTAGGCACGCTGCCGCCCGTAAAAAGATCGGACGGACGTTTTTGGAGCCCTCGCGGAAACACGGGCTCTTCGATTCAACGAAATGATCATGCTTGAGCTATATATTCTGCTGGAGAGCTGCCGCTTTCCTGTGGCTGCTACTAGAAGATAATGTATCCATCTTGTTCGAGTTGTCTTCTCAAATTTTACCTTCTATTGTCTGATTTGTGCTACGTTGTTAGAGGATTAATTGTGTTTGATTTCGGCGCCGAAATCAAACACAATTAATCAAAAATTTCGATCGATAAACACATTTAATGTTGTTAGAGGATGTTTTGATTCTAGACTTCAAAGAATAAGTCCGATGTACCATGTTCAGTAATTGGGATCTGACATGGGGGCGTGGACAATATATATAGCTATCCAATATGGCGACGAAGTGCTTGGTCTTAAGATTGTATTGATATCTTTTTTTATTTTGTTTTTACTTAAAATGTTTGAAAGGAAGGAGGATTGTGTTCAGGAAAAAGCATCGGTATTATGAGCAAATCCAGCTGGCGATGGCAGTGTTAAATTTAGAACTAACATATTTTGTTATGTACTCTAAGTTTGGTAAAAAAATATTTAGCTTTAAAAGTTACAAGAAATGACAGTTTTATTTCTTGAATGTTGACTAAATTAAAAAATACTTATCATACGAATATGTTACATAAAATTTGTTTATTGGAAAAAATATGCGATTAGAGTAAATGAAGTTAAGAAATAATAACAAGTGACGAGAGTACAGACTTAATAAATAAGGACGAGTTTAATGTTACTTCGAATAGATATATGATATAAATACATGTATAAAAATCAATAAAGTATGTTTTATCAAATAGTTAATTTTACAAAAAAAAAAATTTGTTTTTTAATATATCTTCCAAATTTACAATTATAATTTCATAAATTTCGGATCGCTTAGAATTGGTGAGGACATATTAATTAATCCATAAATAATTGTACAAATATCTTCTATCAGAGGCATCACTGAACCAAGAATTTTGAAAATCTTTATACGCTGGTTAGATCTTTCGATATGCACTCTAGCTTTAGCTATTTTAGCTGTTAAAATAGACTGCGCTTTGCTAAATTGTTTCTTACATTTTAGAAATGGAGGTATTATAAATTTCAAGCAGTTCACTTCACATACTTCATTTCAAAGTGTGGAAACCGAGCAACACATTTTTGCTCGCTCTACTATCACAATCTTTCACTGTATAGTAATCAAAATTGTTTTTGCTACGCGGTGGAAAAATTGGAGCTTCCATAGCGTTATTTTTAATTAACACCTGTTTTAACACTGTAAGTTTATACTGTAATTAACACCTGTTAACACTGTAAGCTGTTGCAAGCCAAGCCAAGCCAAGCTTAGAGTATTTCCACTTTTCGGCAGCAGACGGCGCCACTCAAAGTTTCAGATCCCAATACAGTTCTCCATATATCTTCAAAAATTAATTTTTTTTATACCATACTAGCGTAAACCAAAGTTCCCTACGTTTTTTACAATCGAAAAGAATTCCAGAAGCAATCACTGCGATAAAATTCAATTCTGTTGGTTTACATTTGAATTGCTAAATTACTTTGATTTCGTAGGATTTTTAGGAGATGAACCATATCTCTCGTATATTCATATCCTCTCTTATACATAAAGATGGCAAACAGAAAAATTTCAATTCGATTCGAAAAAAATTAATACCATACGTATTTAATGGATTTTGCGGAAAATCTTCCAACACGAATCGAACTCGATATTACAGGCCAGGCGATTACTATTCGATGTTACTGCAGCAGCACTCTCGGTTCTCAATTGAATCAAGAACCATCCTCCATCCATTAAATCAAATTCCGTGATACGGATTCCGCGGTCTCCCACCACGATAAATCTAAAAATAACGATCGAAACGATGTCACGCTGAAACGCGGTAACGGAAGCCTTGATCTGGCAAACAACGAAGGCTTCGCGTCTCCTGAAACCGTTATATCGAAATTCTCAGCGATAGGTATCTAGCAGTCACGGCACTGATAAACGGCGATATTTTATAAAGAGGTGCGAACGAACCCGATTCAACGGGATTCGCGGGCGTAAGCGTGGAACACGCTCGATCGACTTTGTCACGCGCCGTTGTTTCTCTCACGGCGGATTAGCGAATTTCGACGCGACGAACCGGTTGTTCGCGATCGGTGACAATCGCCGAGCACCGGACAAAAGCGCGTCGCTTCGAAGTTAACCGGGCAGGATGGCGATTTTTCGCGGTGGCTACGGTTTTCAACGGTTAATCGGTCCGTTCCAAGCGTGTTCCCAACCCCACGAATAAATTCCGCACCCGGTTTCCAGCGACTCGCGGCCCGCCGGCGTCAGTTCGATTAACAAGCTCAAAACCGGGCCTACGTCGTTTCAAAATCTTTATACGAATGCCAGCAATTCGATCTTTGATTGGCCGTGCGGGTTTTGGTCGATTTTATTAGGGACAAGCAGGAAAAATGACTGACGAGTTTTTTACACTGGAATGTTCATTCTTCATTGAACGGCACAGTCGAATACAGTGTATAGCGAATTTTGTTGGACTTGGAGATCCATTACTGAACAATACCCTGACAAACACAAGTCTACAACAAATCCTACGTCGTTTCAAAATCTTTATACGAATGCCAGCAATTCGATCTTTGATTGGCCGTGCGGGTTTTGGTCGATTTTATTAGGGACAAGCAGGAAAAATGACTGACGAGTTTTTTTACACTGGAATGTTCATTCTTCATTGAACGGCACAGTCGAATACAGTGTATAGCGAATTTTGTTGGACTTGGAGATCCATTATTGAACAATACCCTCGCAAACACAAGTCTACAATAAATGCCATCTCGTTCTTTAAAGATTGTACTTTGCGTATCTAGTTGTAACAGACACTGTTATTGTACACACTTGTGAAGCTAAATAAACCCAGAAGGGTTGGAACAGCTTAAAAAAAAAATACAATCTATAGCGAATTTTTTTGGACTTGGAGATCCATTACTGAACAATGCCCGGACAAACACAAGTCTACCACAAATGCAATCAAATATAATTTATAACAAATTTTGTAGAACTCGGACGTTTATTTTTCTCTGTACGATACCCCGGCAAACAATCCGACAACAAACACAGTCAAATACAGTCAAATAAAGCCGATAACAAATTTTGTAGAATGTGGTCGTTTGTTTTTCTCGGAACGATATCCTGGCAAACGCAAAGTAAAAAACAAACATAGTCAAATACAGTCGATAACAATTTTTGTAGAAACTGGGTATTTATTTTCCTCTGAACGATACCCTGACAAATACAATCGAACACAGTCTACAATAAATTCAGTTGGACTTTCTCATATCTTTGAACGATACTCTAACCAGCATACATTTAATTAACCCCTCCGGGGATAGATTGAGATAAATTTTCATTCCCGATGTAGCAAATATATTGTATCGTTTTTCATATTTCATCAGAAGGTAGTTCACGAGTTGTTGCTTTTAGAAAAATGCTGTGTCTATGAAGACTTGCCAAAATAATGCGCCATTTTGTTATTCCGACAGGTTTAGGTAGCAGATGGTTGCGGTTCGAGCTGTAGACTTTTGGAAATTGTATGCATCTAAGCGCGATATTCGGTGTTATATCTTGACGAGAACCAAGAGAGGAAAAGAGAGATAGAGAGGGGGGAGAGAGATTTCCGCTCGGAGGCTGTGCGCGATCGCGTTCGAATTCACGCGCAAGATTTCATCCTCGAGCGGACGGATGGACGTATGAGTCAGCCGGGAACCGGATATCGATTTAGCGAATCGAGCGAAACCAACAGCGGCGAACAAACACGCGACGCTCAGTTTACGCTCGAGGGAAGAGACGGCCGAGATAATCGAATCTCTCTCGAGAGAATTGCGACGTCTGCCAGGGGGACAGCAGAGTCTCTCCTTCTGGATCTCTCCCTCTCTCCCTCTCTCCCTCTCTCTCCCTCTCCCCCCCTCTCTCTCTCTCTAGAACGCGACGATCCAGGCAGTTTCCGAAACTGTTGGGCCCGGACGAGCCGCTCGCTCGTACTTCTGCTGCCAGCCGGCGCGCCGTTTCCTTCCAGCTCGGGCGAGCGCGAAATTTATTTCGAAAGAAGGGAGCTCGAGGATCGATACCGACGACGAAACGCAAAAGACCGAGAAATACGACTTAGAACTATCCCCATAGTGCTTCAAATCCGAAAACACCTCCGTACGCGTGTCACGAGTATGCGCGACATCTTTGCAAAGCTTGTTTATAAGTTTTATAATCACTGAATTAATTTTACAAGTAAACAAAAAATTGCTACAATACATTGCAGCTTCTAGATTGATACAAAATAAGAATGAACTCGATCCGACATTTGGTCTTCAAAATAAAAATTCGCGACTGCGTAAAGACAGACGATAGACGACAAAGCTTATAGTATAGGTGAGAGTCGTTTGGAATTTTTGATATTAGAAAATGAATTTTGGGGTTGAAGAAAATTCTGGTGATACGGCAAACCCTCTAGATCAGGTCTGGCCAACCCAAATGGTTTCACGGGCCACTTTGATGACGCGTAACGTTACAGCGGGCCGGCACTTTAGGTAAACATGCTTTTAAAGAATGTAATACGAATACAAAATGAATGAAACTTTATTGTTATACTACGATTCAATATAATTAACTCTCGAGTCTTAATTAATGAGATATTTGTTTATTCTTTCTTTCACTTAATTTTTGTAAATCTATATTTATGTTCGACGTTGCATATCTTACCTGGTTTTCTAAATTGGCATCAGTTAATGAAGCACGTGATGAACACTTTGTAAATTTCATCTCGTTGTACAAAATGTCTTACAACTCGTTGTACAAAATGTCTTAAGTCGGAATATCTCTCGGATGTAATACGAGTATTGTAAAAATTAGTTTTTGATGTGGACCCAAAAATTGCTCGGCGGCCTGCGAGCCGCGTGTTGGCCAGGCCTGCTCTAGATTAATGTACCGAAAATTTAAACTCGATCGATTCCCGAGAAAAAAGAGTCATAAACACATCATAGCTTGAAATGAAACAAAATTTCTAGAAGATGAGGAGAAAATCAACGGTGTGTAATTTATAAACTAATTCGAAATCGGCAAAACGATTACTTAAACTCACCCTAATTTGACGTGCACTATATCATACACGATTTAGAATAAAGTCTCTAAAGCTACGTCCACATTGGAGCAACACCGAGCAATAATCTCTGTAAGTTAAAAATTCAACTGCCTTTGGACGTTTCTATGTTTCTGGCTGGGCCCAACGTTAAAGCCTGCCTGTATATACTTTCGTTCCTGTAACCTTCGTGTTTAAGGGAAAACAATACTGATGTACCCTAGCTTTTAGTTTGTAGAGGTTCCTTTCTCTGTACACTTTGGTTTTGTTTGTACCTAATGTTATAATAAATCTCTCATGTGATTTTCTGAATAAAAAAAAAAACTGTTTGCCGCATATTGCCGAAGAAATGAAAACCAAGATAAAACGTTGCTCGATGTGGTGTCAATGTGAACACAGCTTTACATTCTATGAAGCGTGTCATTGAAAAAGTTGCACACCGGTCCCGAGGCAATATAATCGTGAATTCGGTCGGTTTATCGTTCTCCATCGCTTCTGTCGTCCTCGGGACGGATATACGGGGACGTAGATCCGTCGGGACCGGGCGTGGAAAGTTTCGAGAGTGGACATACGGCGAGAGGATAGGGTGAAAGGCGAAAACTTACGTGAAAATTTCTTTCCGTTCTTCCTCCAGTGGATCTGGGGCGGCGGTGTCCCCTCCGCCGTGCAGTAGAAACTCGCGATGCCTCCCGCCTTCACCTGCAGCGATTGCGGCCTCACCACGATCGTCGGTGGATCTGCGAGCACAAGATCAAGGGAAACCTTTGATTAGAGTCGAGTCGTCCCTTCGGGCCCCTCCTCCGGGCCGCCGTTCCTCCTCCGAGCCCGAGAGCTAATAAACTGGAGAGATTCCACGAGCATATATATTCGTGGAACGTCTCTGCGAAACAAACACTCTCTCTCTCTCTCTCTCTCTCTCTCTCTCTCTCTCTCTCTCTCTCTCTCTCTCTCTCTGTCACATCGGTAGAAACAAATTACGAGAACCACCTGACGGTATTCCTGGCCGGACGAAGGAAAAGAGAGATCCTCGAATCGCGTTTCCCTCGATTCGATGTCGTTCCGCTTCGACATGTTCCGAGGGAAAAAAGCGCAGCAGGATCAAAATGTAGAACGAAAATCGGAAAAATTCTATCCCTCGATCCGATACGATCTTGTAAACTCGATAAACTAGATTCCCTATCGCCGGAAAAAGCGACAGCTCCGCTCGGATCGGTCGCGTAGCGAGACCCCCATGTCGAACTATGCCCGTCGACAGACTACTTATGTGTGTCGCAGCTTTGCTCGATACCCACCATTCGCTCCGGTGAAATTAGTATCGTGCCGGCTCGCCTGATGTTATCTTAACGTTCAATTTCATTTTGCGGAGGTTTGCTTAATAGCCTCCGGTAATTGAAACAAAGCTTTCCGAGTCCGGTTTTCACTATTTTGATGCGCCAGTGCTATCGAGAGACAAAACTAAATTGAAGGAATTTTATGTTTTACGTCCACGCGCTGTTGAGAGGGGATGCTCGTATTTTTGTTCAGGTATAAAGATAAATAAGCAAAGTGCTTCATCAAGGGATTCTTCAAAGTGTTGCATAAATCTCATTGTTCAGCCGCGCATGAACAAAGAGACCGAACGGTTCTGTATATAATTATAAAATTTATGTATGTACATCATCTATTTAGATGTATTCGAATCACAGTAATTCCGCGATCTAAGTCCAACGGAACGTCTCGATCTATGTCCCTTGGTTACTCCTTCCACTACTTGAAGCGAGATAAATTGTCTGAACATGACCTGCTTATTCTACTTCGAGGAATTAGAAACGCACGCGACTCGAAGCAACGTTTAAAACTGATTATTTCAAGATATTACCGTAAATCCTCGATCTAAGTCCAGCGGAATATTGCGATCTATGTCCCTTCGTCTACTTGAAGCGAGATAACTTGTCTGACCATGACCTGCTTATTCTACTTCGAGGAATTAGAAACGCACGCGACTCGAAGCAACGTTTAAAACTGATTATTTCAAGATATTACCGTAAGTCCGCGATCTAAGTCCAGCAGAATATTGCGATCTATGTCCCTTCGTCTACTTGAAGCGAGATAACTTGTCTGACCATGACCTGCTTATTCTACTTCGAGGAATTAGAAACGCACGCGACTCGAAGCAACGTTTAAAACTGATTATTTCAAGATATTACAGTAAGTTCGCGATCTAAGTCCAACTGAACGTCTCGATCTATGTCCCTTGGTTACTCCTTCCACTACTTGAAGCGAGATAAATTGTCTGAACATGACCTGCTTATTCTACTTCGAGGAATTAGAAACGCACGCGACTCGAAGCAACGTTTAAAACTGATTATCTGAAGATATTACAGTAAGTCCGCGATCTAAGTCCAACGTAACATTGCGGTGTATGTTCCTTCGTCTACTCCTTCCACTGCGGGGTATCCCCGGGAGTGGCCAAGAAACTCGAGCTGCCTCGGTCGCCGAGCAGTGTAAACATGCCGCGTAATCTGATCCTGGGTCGAGTATATCGGTGTGAATCACACTAATCCAATTACAACACTTCTTTATTTTTTATTATCTTTTCATGGAACTTTCACCAACATATTCGTGGCATTTTTCTAATGAAAATGATACCAAATATGATATAATTCCGATGGTATTTACTGTGCCGGCAGCCGCGACTCCTGTCGTCTCTTTCTTTCCTATACGCTGTCCCTCTTTACGTCCAAAACTTTCATCGTTTATTACGCAAGTAAATATCATCGGAATTATATCATATTTGGTATCATTTTCATTCTAAAAATGCCGCGAATATGTTCGTGAATGTTCCATAAAAAAATAATAAAAAATAAAGAAGTTTTATTATTGCACTAGTATTGTCTCACCGATACGTTACTTTTTGTTGCGCCTTCGGCCGCGCGGTCCGTGTTTGCATGCTGTCCTTTTCTACGTTCGGCGCGGTCGACACGGTCACAGAAGAATAGTGTCCCTTCGCGATCTAAGTCCCGGCAGGGAAACGAAAAAGGACTTAGATCGAGGAATTACTGTAGAACGATTCGAGGCGGATGCAAGGAACGCCGGGAGTCTCGGTAAATCGTCGGGTTCGCGCGCGTTTAATATCCCGAGGCCGCGAGAGAAACGGGGTGCGAGTTTCTCGTTTCCCGTAGAAATTTCGGGCGCGTGCCAGCGCGTCGTCTCCTCCCCCACACCGTATCGTATTTTGTTTTTCAGCGTGGTCTAACGCGAAGACGGAAGGAGAAGGTGTCCTCCTCGGAGGTTAGAGGTTGGGGCCACGGGGAAAGATTAAACGCCTGGCGAAAATTAGAATCGCGAAGTTGCCGTGCTCGTAACGAATGGCGGTCCAGTTTCCAGAGCGCCGAGGAGAAAATGCGACGACCCTGGGAAAACGATGTCTCCTGGAGTGGGGGGGATGGGACGAGCCTAGGGGGATCCGGGATCCTGTGGCGCGTTCATTAGTCAGCCGGGGGTCGCGGCGGATCGGCGTTACGAGCCACAGAGGACTGAAAATCGGGATAAAAATCGGACGTTCTGGCCTCGGCTCGGCCCGGCCCGACTCGCCGGCTGGAAACATAACGACGAAGGATCGCGCGAGGCTCGCCGCGGAACGAGGCCGGCCGTATCTCACGCTTAAAGTTTAGACCGGGTTTGGCAGGCGGTGGTGGCCACGCGGAGAAAAAGTTTCCGGGTGTGGCGTAGTGGCCAGAGACATGCCGCGCCATGCGCTGCCTCCACTCTGTTACGCTTTATAGCCTGCCGCGACGTAATTGAAAAAGTAGCCGATAACGGAGCAATCTGCATGAGATTTGAATAAAATTACGCCAGCCGCGTATCACGGATACCGAACCGACGCCATCGATCTCCTAAAAAATAACGCTCTATTAATTCCAACGCGCCGAGCTACACTCGGAGCTTTGCAGATTTTCGGCGAGAGAATGGGAAGAGATACAAGACAGGATCACGGGGAGATCGACGTTTGAAGACAGTAGAAACAGCCGACAATGATCGGGCATGCATTCTGTTATTTTAAGATAACGTAGATACGATCTTGGGATGAGCAGATGTGAAAACATCGAGGTGTGACATGATTCAACAGTAGAACTACCTAAACGGGAAAAGTTGTTCCTGTTAGTTACAATTTACAGGGACCAATGAACAATTTATAGACACTATTTTAATGTCCCTGGCAAAAGTTGCAAGTAATGCCTTGATATTCTGAGATTCGTTTAACCCTTTGCACTCGAGTGGTGACTCTGAGTCACTAAAAATTGCTATACACTATCCAAAATATTTTTCACATCGTTAACACTAGGTTTACGGAGCACTAAAATTGATTATTTTACATTGTTTTATAAAAATAATAAAATTGTATTTACTTAAATCTTTAGCGATTTTTATTGTAATATGTACACAAAAAAATAAATCTATTTAATAATTCCTCACGAATGCCTCTTTGCACTATTAATAATCGTAAATTAAAAAATTTTGAATCCGTCATTTTGACGGGCCCCGTAAATCTAGTGTTAAGGTTGTTTGTGCTTAATGAATTATTGAATGCTTAAATATTGTACGAGTGAATTGCATCAGTTTTAAATGCACAAGTTGAAAAGCATCAGATAGAATTAAAATATTGTACTTCGGAAGAAATGTTTGGTTTTGGAGCTGAAATAGTTGCAAAGGGTTAATTTTGGTATTGTTTGAAGTTATACCCACCCATTGTTACCATAAATGCATACAATTCGCAGTCTAACAATAATAACAAGATCTCCGTCGCTAATCACCTAGGCAGTTGATGCGACGTTAAAAAGAAAACAAGAAAATAAATAAATAAAGTAGTAAAATAAAATAAATAAAATAAGATCGAATTTAGGATATTTATGGTAAAAAATATTTCCATAACTTCACAAATTGTGAAACAAAAAATCTCAAAATTTGTTATTTTTACTGTGTAGGTTCAGCGTTAATTCACGCCCAGATTAAAATCAACAACGCGACAATTTTAGGAAATTTCAACGTCTACCAGGACTTAAATTTTTCTCAAAGCTTCCAAGAATAGGAAAATGTCCCATAGAGAAGCTCGATACGCCTGAAAAATTCAGGGCAGCCCTTTAAACCTGTCGAATCCAGCCGCTCGCGCGCTGCGAGTAAACAATGTCGGCAAACACCACCGCTTGCACCCGCCAATATGATTGCGTCTTCATTACGCGCTAATAAGCTCGTCAGAACGGCCGGCGAGTGAGCAAAGCTGATATTTATTGCGTAACGCGCACAAAGGCTCGATTATTTAACGCTTAGCGGAAAACCGGGAAACCCGTATCGATGAACTTCAAGTCTCCACTGAAATGTTCGATCTGTATTTTTATAATAATTATAACGGGGGCATCAAGATTGTTGACGGATAGCTCACAAAATTGCTCACAGAGCGGTTTGGGAACCGTGGAGTAACCGCGAAAGAGGCCATTCGTTGATTGAAGCGAGATAACGTGTCTGACCATGGCCTGCTTATTCTACTTCGACGAATTAGAAACGCACGCGACTCGAAGCAACTTTTAAAACTGATTATCTCAAGATATTATTATTGTTATTCTACGTTCAAATTTAGTTTTATGTGCACGGAAAGCAAACTAGTAAAGCCACTTGCGTGGGCACATTTAAACAATACATTTTTACATGACAATATACCTTCACAGAATTCTTATTATTTCCTTAGTAAGTATTCATGCTTGCAAATAGTGCAAGGACTTATATAATAATGCAATAGTGCATATACCTTCATAGAATTCTTATTATTTCCTTAGTAAGAATTCATGCTTGCAAATAGTGCAAGGACTTATATAATAATGCAATAGTGCATATACCTTCATAGAATTCTTATTATTTCCTTAGTAAGTATTCATGCTTGCAAATAGTGCAAGCATACATTCTATAATACTGTCTCTTCAATAACATGTTACGATTGTTAGACTGCGGATCTTTGTGCAAAATACAAACTATTTGCATCGATTAAACCAAAGAAGAACCAAATAAAGTCCATTTTAAAGCACAAAAGACACAGTACTCGATTCGTTCGCAAACAGTCATTCGTGGCAGCATATCTTGTTGCCTTCACTGTATTTAGTTTAAGTTTTGAATAAATTCAAAGTTTTACCATGTTGTACATATAATAGTATCTAGAGAATTTTAATATCCTTATAGCCTGACGAGGTTGTAGGAAATTCATGTGACATCGCGTTGTCAGAAAATCTGAGTCGAGGATTTACGACCTACGGCGACGTGGAACCTCCAACCGCGTCACAGCGCGATACAAACGAACAGAATCTCCGACGGAACGTAGGATCACAGAGAACAGTGTCGTCCGAGCCTAGTTCCCGGCTATTGCAGGACACGTAACCAGCGATCCATTTCGCAATATCCTTCGACCAGAGAGGAAATACTGCCAGCTCCAATTAAGGGTAACCCAGGTCCGTGGGTTTCGCGCGGTGTTGCGCGGTGTTGCGCGATGCTGCGCAGCGGCAAGAAAATCCTCCGAGCCGAGGATTTAGAGGCAGGTTTCGTGCCCGCGGCTGTTTATCGGCCGGCCCTTTAATATTCGATCATAAATTATCATTGGGCAGCCGTGGCGCGGCAGGTGCTTCTGATGCGGCCGTGCTTGCAACCAGCCCCCGTTCTAAATAAACGCGTACGTCCACCCGCCACCGTGGTAGATGCATCTCTCTCGCTAAGAGAAAATTCTGCACGAGCCACCGGATGCTTCTCCGTAACGCCTCTCGGAAAAGGAGGGCCGATACCCTTCCAACCGTGAAAATCATTTTTCAGCGACTCCGAGACGAGCGGGAAGCCCTGCCTCTCGGCGTCTATCGTTCCCACGAAACTTCCCCGGCAACGAGATGCCTCGCAACTTTGCTAAATTTCAAATTTATATCAGCACAATGCACCAACGTTCTTCTATTAACGCTGAAGAGATCAGATTTTTCAATTATCCTACAATTATTGAAATTATAAGGATGCCTTCACGAGAATCGATTCAATAGATTTCTTTATTCAAGTGTAGGGGGGGATTTTCGGAATTTGTACCCCCTGAACATCTATTGATGTATACAGGGTGAATCCGAAGAAACAGAACACCTAAATATCTCCGTTACTTTTCGTTGTACAAAAAAACTTCTTAGTACAAAGTTTGAAGGGCCACATGTAACGGTGTAAGGAAAAAAATTTTCAAGGTCATTTTGTTATGAGATTGCAGACATCGATGTTTTTTTAAATGGAATGATATACCTTCGTTAATGTAATGTTGTAGCTGACAAAATAACCAATTCATCCATCTAACACAATATGACCTACAAATGACCTTCAACTCAGAAAAATCGAATAAACAAAATTCAACGTGTAAGATTCATTTGCTTTATTTCTGTTACGCAAAATGTTCAATATTCCTTGAGCTGCTTACATTCAAATGTATCGCAATACACAACATAATAACAGATTCTGTGTTGACAGGAAGACATTTATGATATCATAAATACCTTCACCTATGCGTTCGTACAGAATTGTGTTTATCAACTACTAACACTGTAGACGATATGAAAGAAAGAATCTTCAGGGAAAGTAGGAAACAACCCGTATATATTTTTTGATTTCTAATATAAATAAGTTTAACCTTTCCACTGGAATTGTGACTCCAAGCCACCGGAAAAAATTGCCATAACATTATTCAAAACAGTTTTAGTAGTATTGAATTCGTTTCTATTCTAGAAATTGCTACAAATTCAATAGTTGCATGAGAAAACAAAGTTTATTTACAGGTGCACAATGTAAAAAAGATACGAAGAATAAAAATGTTCTAGGTGGAAAGAATATCTTGATTTTGGGACTAAAATTGCTTCGAGTGTAAAACATTAATAAAAACGGTATAGTGGAAAATTATGTTACTATTTTATTCTTTAAAATAATACATTTTCTTTCTAAATAAACAAAATTTAAAATACCAAAAATTCAATTTATAAATTTCGAGTCATTGGTCCAATGAAATCTCAGTCTAATTTTTGGGAAGATCATAAGGGTTGATAGATTGCGGCTATTGCAAATTATTTCGTTATAAACAACGACAGCTACAACAAAGTTTACAAAAGAATTTTAATCAGGATCTGGCATGAACTGGCTTGAACCAGCTCGAGCTAGAAATCCAAACGTTTGACGCTGGAAAGTTTCTGGTCGAGAGAGCTGCGCCTTGATCGGTGAAACCGCGAGAACGGGCTCGGGAATATATTCAAAAAATCCATGGACAGAGCGTGGCTCGCGTGGCTCAGCCCGGATCCGGGCGAGCTCGATTAATGCACCTGTTACGAACTATTTCGATATGATAATCGTCGCGCGAGCGCGGGCGTCCCGCCACAATGCGTCCCAGCCGGATAGCAATAATCTCGAACGAGCGATTTGATCAAAAATTATCGACGGTTCGCCGATGGAATAATATTTACCTTAAATTGCGTTCCGAACCGGTCCCCGTCGCCCGGCAGTTTTCGTGCGTGGCCGATAGATTAGCGCTTTTCGCGATCGCGCTCGGAATTTTCGAGTCGTACAACTGGTCAACCCCGGTTCGTGCCCTTTCGGCATCAACCCCCTGCTCTCCATTCACCCCCGCACCCTTTACCCCCGCTGTCGCGTTCTGTAATCTTCTATTTTGCGATAGGCACGTCCATTTCGACGTTCGATCGCGTCCGGATATCGATCCGGACAATTTTCCTGGAAAACCGAAAAGAGGACTCCGAAGCTCGATCTCGTTCCGCTCGATCTCCTTGTCCCCTGGAATTCTCCCTCTCCCCCCCTCTCTCTCTCTCTCTCTCTCTGGTCGCACGATAAAATTTGTTTTCGATTCGATGGTCGAAGGCAGTCGGAAAACCGGGCGAAAAACCGAGGACCTCTCCCTCCCTTCCCCGACGAACCGATGGTCCATGGAAGAGTAGCCATAAACGATCCGTACGATCGCAAAGTTTCGAGACCAATTTAGTGCTTGGCCGGTAGCCGCGCTCCAGATAGCACACCCCTTGGCCCACGCCTTCTGTTTTCGCCGAATTGCCGACCGCCACGTCGAACCAACTACGACAAAGGAGTCGACCGGCGTTCGTACATCTTCGAACAAGGGACGCCTCTTTATTCGAACGCAAAACCGTGTCCAGCTGGTCTCAGGTCTCTTCCAAAACTATTCGCCGTTAATCCGGGTTGCTTAATTAACCTGTATATGCGAGATATTTTCCTGGTCATCGCGGTCAGAACCTGTAGATAATGTTTAGAAACAGTTGGCAAAGAAATTGTATGGTGATTCTTTAGGATAATGGGAGTCAACATTTTGTACATTACAAAATTACGGATGCGCTTTTGTTAACGCTGGGTTTACCGGAGCACTAAAAGCGACTAGTTTATTATAATTTATGGAAATAACGAGAAATACACGTGCACAAATTTTTAGTCAATTTTTCTCTAATATGTACCCAAAGGATGCATCTTCACAATCTCAATAATCGTGAATTAAACCTCCGTGGGTACTCTGGGTCGATTATGTTTCAAATTTCAGTTTTGCATACTTTCAAAGGAAAAGTAACAATTCTTATTGTTTTAATTCAATCCGTAAAATTTTTATTATTTGTCGATAACAGCATTAAAGTAGAGATATCGGTGTAATTTCTTTCGATCGAAATGAAGTATATTGATAAATCTTATGATTTCGGCGCAAGGTTCGATCCTATTGAAAAACAGCAAATTCGCAGTTCGATTATTCTCTCAACGTTTCGATCCTTGTGTGGACCATTTTCAAGAGGTTTTAATGCGTTTGCTGTGCAACGGGTACAATAAAACAAAAAAGGAAAAAATTTTTTTTATACGTAACTGTTACGTATCTGGCACCATGGGTTAAACCACTTTCCGCCGTAACTCCAAATATCTTTTGTTCATAAAAATTTTTTTTCTTTTTTTGTTTTATTGTACCCGTTGCACAGCAAACGCATTAAAACCTCTTGAAAATGACCCACACAAGGATCGAAACGTTGAGAGAATAATCTAACTGCAAATTTGCTGCTTTTCAATAGGATCGAACCTTGCGCCGAAATCATAAGATTTATCAATTAAAGTAGAGACTTGAATAAGTATCCTAGAATTTGTTCAGATTTCTTGAAAGCCGAAAAATAATTTCCCCATGGAGGGTTAAAAATATTAGAACGCGTTAATTTTGACGGGCCCGACGGGCTAGTCTTAAACAAGTGGACATCGCTTGGTAATGTGCTCAATCATTTGAAAATTGTCAAATTTCGCGATGGCTACAGTATATCTTGATCCCCATATCCGAATCTATAAAATCGATGCAACTTTTAACTATTCCGGTTCGTTTAACCCTTAGCACTCCAGTGGTGACTCTGAGGCATCGCTAAAAATTGCTATACCATTATTCAAAATATTCTTTACATTATTAAACTGATATTCAATAAATTAGTTACCAAACATTTAAGTATTCTATGACTCATCGTATCAGTTTCATTTCTTCAAAATCATAAAAATCATATAGAATGGAAATATTCTTTATCGAAAAGAAAAGTTTGGTTATGGAGTTAAAATACTTCCGAGCGCAAAGGGTTAATAATTTAATACGTCCCGTAAAACCTAGCGTTAATATCCTCCGATAAACGGTGGTACGCACTGTGCGCAATATTTATTATTAGAATCAAATATCAATGAACACAGGGTTGAAGAGTAATTTTTCGGTGGGCCGTGTTGCCCCCGCAGCTGCTTGATTTCTTTATCGAGCGATAAGGCTGATCGACACGCGGGTTGACAGGTTCGATTGGGTCGCGTCGCGGCGCGGGCACATTTTTTCAGCAAAGCAAACAGGGAACAATCGCTGGAACGATCCAGGACGACGATGGAATTGGAAAGAGGGGCCTCGTGCGGCGAGCGGCATGCGGCGCGAAAGCGTTTGGAAATTTCCGAGGCCGCGAACGTGACTAGTTCGTATTGCTGGACGTCGAACGCGTTCGAAGTGGATGCGGGTACAGGCTGAAACCACGACTACAGGTGCAAACTGGCTGCAAGAGGGAAAGAGACGGTCGGAGAGTTCGGCGTCGATGCCATTTTGCCGGGGCATCGATTGTAAACACGGGGGTTTATGTACGCGCGATGGATTCCCATCGACGAACGATGACGTTCGGTGGCGCGGAGAAGCGTGGAGAGGAGAGGGGGATAGCGACAGAGAGATAGAGCGAGAGAGAGAGAGAGGGAGAGAGAAAGAGAGAGAAAAACAGAAGGAGAGAGGGAGGAAGAACGAGAGAGTGGATGGAAACTCGCTGCGGTCGCGGAGGCGAATCGGGGATGGCACGGCTGCATCCGCGTCGAGTGTACATTACGCGAGCGCTGGTTTATCGTAAATAATTGCGCGGACCTTATTCGCGTTTTAGCGCATCGAAAATCGGTTGCACATCCCTCCCGACACGCTGATGTTATTCGCGCTCTCCCTCGAGAGACTTCCGAGCAATATCCGAAAACGAGCTTTGTGACGGCTGGGAACCGTATCCGAGAGACAGAGAAGGGAAAATAGAGTCGTCTTAAGTTTCTTGGAGGAATTGTTCGGTGAAACTGTCTAGCAGATGGTATCCTCGAGGCTGGGATCGACAAGGAACAGTCTCGCGGTGTCTCAAACATGTTGGACGCTTCGAAACACGTGTATTCTGAAAGGAAATATACAGGGTGGGATGGAAATCGTAGTATATCCGGGCAAGGGGTGATTCTACATGTAGAAATAAATCGGAAAAAAAAACATTTTTTCGTTTGATGCCTAGTTCTCGAGAAAATCGTCGCGCGTTTTGTAAGTTGAGGTTTTCCTATGTGTGTGAGTTAGACGGATTACTGTTCAGATTCGAGAACTAATTATCGAATGGAATATATTTGAATACGGTTCGATTGGAATATATCGCAACTGGTACGGGTAAAAAGGTAATGATTCAACTGTTCAGTTTCGGTTTCATTAAACAAATTACATTGATTGCATGGGGCTCGATAACTGGTAGTTCGATGGTCGATCGGTTCACACAAAACAGTATACACAATATGTCCTGCAGCTCCGTGCAAACACCCGTTAAAAACAGCGAATCAAATTTTATGTTAATACTGGTAACTAATAGTCGGACATATGTGGATCTGTCTGCAAAAATTTGCAAGTGGTAATACATGGATTGCGGATTTAAATTGAAAATTGTAAGATGATTAACGCGTTGAGTGCCAATCCAGCAAAAAATCCATAAAATCGAAGTGATTTATTCAATGGAATGAAGATTGAAAAGGTTAAAAGTATAACACTGGATAGTCCTTCAACCTTCTTGCTTTTTTTGGATATTAATCAAATTTGGTAGAATGAATATATTAAGATAAAAATTTATTTTGAAATCTGAATAAATAATACCGTCAGCCATATATGGTTGACGTGGCAGCCAACGTGTTAAACAAAATTGAAAGATATCAATACATTATTTTTCATCTATTAAAATAATTAAGGGAAGAAATAATATTCTGATTGGTTTCTACTTCTTGCAATCGACGCAGATAATTTTTATTTGGCATTAAAATCCGTAGTCTAATGATCAAGCACACGTGGATCGATCACTGAACGAAGCAGAAACGATCACCAACGATCAGCGCATTTATATTCACTGAATCAGGCGTGAATCTTTAAAAAAGAATTATCTCGTAGACAAAACTCGCTGCGAAAGGGTTTCATTCCCCGTTTTCGATTCACTTTTTACAGAATAACGGCTTGAATACAAATTCGCGACGAAACAAATATTAATAACAAAAGGCGTCGCACGGGGAAAGCATCGTCGCAATCTTTTTGTAGCCGATTGGTCTTCCGCGATCAGCGTGCAGCGTGCAGCGGGTGTCACCGATCGAACGGCGAAGTCACGCGTTCCCAACTCGATTCGCGGGTACGTTTTATACCCGGTTCGTTCGAGCACAATGCGCCAACAATGGAGAATAGAATCCGGGCGGTCGGTCTCGGCCGCTTGGATTTAATAATGAAAATATTCCCCCGTTCTTCGGCGAACCGTGAAATTGAATTTATATGCCGGAGGACCGTTATTGGCGTTTAAGTATTATTGCTTGCTACGGCCTCTGCCCCGTTGCGTATGAGACTCTCGCTCCGCTAGAATCGCGTCCATTCTATCCCCTCCCTCTTCCCCTCCTCTTTAGACAGCTAGATAAAACCGATTGAGTTGACGCCGAGAACCGGATCGGTCGAGGAAATCTCTCTCTCTCTCTCTCTCTCTCTCTCTCTCTCTCTCTCTCTCTCTCTCTCTTTCTCTCCTTCTCTCTCGGATCAGCGTACGACAGGCGTGACGAGCTTTAATTCAGTTAAGTGTGTGTTTGACAACTGTATCCGTCATGGAGATGTGGCAGAATTTTGTGCCATGACGACTATATCCGTCATGCGTAAAATTTTGTTACAATTTCATATTTAAATTGTAATTTTGGCGAAAACGAAATTATATTCGTAAATTTTAATATATTTAAAATGTTTAGAGGTCAAGACGAAATGAAACAAGCAAATAAAAAAAATACTCTGTGTTTGACGACTATTCTCGTCATCGCTTGATTATCGCGACACACACTGATGCGCGCTTTACAAAAAGATCGCCACAATTAACTGGTTAAATCAATTAAACTTGATTCGTGAGAACGTGCCATAAACGAAAGTGAATCGCATAAGGAAGAGAGTATGGTGAGGGTCGTAGTTCATCGTTACTCGAGATCACTGGCAATATTTTCATCGACACCAAGTTTCCTGGACAGTATGTGCTCACCGATACGTTTAAATCGCTGACGGCAGTCATCATTGTCAATGTTTTCAAATAATTTTCGTATAAGGATAGAACGAATATTACGTACTATACGCAGTAGAAGTCGCTACACCGATGTATTATCTTCAACTAATTACAATGATTAAAATAACAATAAAATATTTATCGGGCTTTTCTGTCTCTTACAGTGGATGCAGACAATTTTTATTTCGCACAACGATCCGCAGCTTCTCGATTTAAATGTGTCGATGAAATGATTGTGAGGTACGGATAACCCCCGGGAATCTATCTTGGGAAAAATTCGACGAGAAATAGTTGCCCCGTGTAGTCGACGTTACGAGAACCAGTGCGCGGGTCGCGTGACGGCTCGAAATACTTGACCCCGTCGATTTCGATCTGCGAGTCGACGAACGAACATGCCCGAACGGGTCCGACGAGATTTTGATATGGGTCAGCGCCGGTGAATAGTGTCGCTAGCTTGCGTCGTGATTTCGGCGGTTGTGTGTGTCTCCTAAAAGGATTCCCGATGCGTCAAATGCGGAAACAATAACCGGTTACCTGAAGCAGCTGACGTAGGGCACACGAGACTACTCCGAACGCCAATTCTCTCTCTCTCTCTCTCTCTCTCTCTCTCTCTCTCTCTCTCTCTCTCTCTCTCTCTCTCTGACGCTCTCTCACACACACCCCTCGAGTGGGTAATCCGAAAATCGATGAGTGCTTTCCCGAATTCGCGGTCCGGTCTAGGCCGATGCTCGTTCCACGGCGAATATGAAATTTCAAGATTTCAATTCCGGATTGCGGGCCGCGTTTAATTGAATTCCGGGATTTTTAACGCGAACGTTTGACGGCGGTCTCGTGGCCTCGCGACCGCGATTCGACGCTCCGCGAATAATTGCAATCTACTCCCCTTTGGGATTGAAGCGTCCATTACGCCGCGACTTTGCGTCCGACCGTTGTCGTCCTGCTCCGCTTGCTTCATTCTCCGCGATGAACTCGCTGGGCGGACAATTGCTATTCTACAGGATATACATAGAACGGATAGAACTGTGTATCTTCATGCGAAATAAAAATTGTCCGCATTAATTGCAACAGTCAGTAGCTGCGTACACATTTATTTCCTTCTTAAATAATATCAGTGGAATCAAAGTTACACAAGCGTGCTTTCAATTTATTTAAAAGGTTTCGCTGCTTCGCGTTTGACCTACTCGTTTTGGTCATATATGCATAAAATGTACTAACGGAGTTAAATAACGGATATCGGTAGTGAAGATATCAGAGGTAATTCAGCAAACTTCGATAAATATGTATATCCGGCGTGTAAGTTTTTCAGGATCGTGCAACTGAATGGAACACGACAGCGAATAAATCATTCGTCTTGCTCCTGTAGAACTATCCGATAAAATGTTATTTATACTCGGCACATGCATTATTCGAACAGTTTTCCAGTATCTGGAACAACAAGCTCTAAAATTCGGGTCACAGATGGCTAAATTCGGACTTTTTTCACTAACAAATTCATGACGATGGGTATTAACGGAATAACAGGAGAAACGGTTATATTATCGCAGTTTCGCTTCAAACATACACCGAACAGTGGTATTTTCGATCGGCTTTTATCGGCGTTCGGATCGACGCTCCTTCCCATCGGGGCTCGAACATAAACCTAACGCAAAACCGACTGCCAGCGGGTTTAAACGGAGAGCGAAAAACCATTTCCCGGTGGCGAGTAACGCGACGCGCGAGTAGCAGGGAACGAGAGCTTCGAGTTTCATTCGGCTCCCGGTGTTCCTCGTTTTCGCGAGCAGATTTCATAAGAAGAGCAGCAGAGCAGCACGCCGGCAGTCGGCATTGATTCGAAACGCTCTGTGATCGATCTCGCTCCGACTCCGGTGCTTCGTGTCCGCATCGAAATTCGATTCGCGCGATGTGCATCGGCCACGGGGAGAATGCGGAGCCGCGACTTTGAAATTCCTGCACTGCGACGACGCCTCGTTCTGCACATCCCACGAGAGCGCGCGCCGCGCGGATTCGCAGGCTCGCGAGAACCGCATCGGTGCGGTCGCATCGTCGGACGAATGCCCGGCACACGCCGATCGCGTGCGAGTCACTTTTATCGGCGGAGAATTTCCGATTTCTATCCTGGGAACGCTGCACCCCGTGATTTTTGGACGCCGCACAGTGGAACGGAACAACTATTTTCATGGACATTGGCCGTAATTTGATGTGCCGACATTTTGCTCTACAGATTCATTAAATCTTTAATAATTGGTCTTGTAAATGTACTTTATTGTGAATTCTTGTTGTATAGGAGCGCGGTAGGAAGTAACGCACACTCTTTGTAAATGTTCTTTATTCGAACGAGATCGTTCAACAGTCAAATGTATGTACGCGAGTAACACAAAGAAAACGATAACGGGAATGTCACGATAACAAACACTATATGAAATGTACTGAATTATGACAATAAATGAAATGTTGCACAGAAGTTAACGAGGATGGAATGAACTGAGTTAAATGTAATGATCTAATGTCTATAGCGAGATCGAGATTGCGCGGATAGCGATTTAAAGTTTGAGAGATTCGTGCCGATCGGAACGAGCGTTCGGAGAATTCTGTTCTCGATTTTTCGGAATCTAACGGTCGACGGGCTCGCTGCCGCGAAACACGATGACTCATCGCGCGTGACGTCAGTTTCACGCGCGACTTTAAGCCGCCCGATTCCCAATTTGTCAAGAAGATGGCTCGTCATGTGTCTCGTGGTCGCGAGTCCGCCGATCCGCTGTGATCTCCCACCAACCTCTCTTTCATGCAGCACGCACGTTCGTTTCGTACGCTGATGTCTCGTGTCTTTGTTGCCCCACTGTACCGCGCTTGCTGGAAGGGGACAGAGGGCGCTACGGTGTGGACGGTTTGCCTCAATTGAAGCAAAATTGTCTATCCCTGCTTTAAATAATCATAGCCTAAATCTTATTAGTTGCTAAGTTCTTAATATTTTACGTATTGCGGAGTATATTATTAACAATGATTTTCTACGAAACGCATTCCGATTGAATTTGAGATTCATCGTTTGAGAAAATATCAAGATTTATGGACAACTTGAATTCGTGTAGTAAGTGTATGTCTACTGAAGCTTCGTTTAAAATTTGGGGGTTATGAGGTTTGATATACATAGGCGTTTGTATTTCCCGCCATAGGCGCGATGTGCGTTTGAACGAAGCGTGCTTGCTTGCAATTTGCGTGCGCCTGTAGTCGCCCCGTTGCTATAAGACTGTAGCGTTGTAAGGATCGTATGTAATGTAGCCCATTTATATTATTAATAAACCATTCTTGTATTCATATAAATTCAACAGGGGGAGATTATGATTTCCGTGGCCCCTTTTTTAGAGGTTAAATTTGTATTCTTGGGGTCGTTTTAAGAAAAAAATGTATATGTCACAGGTATCGAATGGCCTGGTTTAGCCGGTAAAGTAGATTTCCTGTTTCTTATAAATCTGCAAATATCTCGGTAACTATGCGAAATATGACAAAATATCAAGAGACCTTTCTTGTAGAAAATTAAATTTCCAACAATTTATGTCCTATGATATTTTTTTATCAGCTGCGCAGTTGCCGAGTATATTTATATTTCGGTGAAGTTGCAGAACAACTGCCTCCCTCCCGAAATGATGGTCGGGGGAACGTAAAGGCTCCGGTCACAACTGCTTATAACTGCTTTTTAGGTTATATATTTTATTTTAATGGTTTTTATAGGAAATTCAATTTCCTACAAAAAAAGTCTGTACATATTTTGCCATATCTCGCATACTTTTCGAGATATTTGCAGGTTTATAAAAAACAGGAAATCTACTTTACCGGCTAAACCGATTTGGTACCTATAACATATACAGTTTTTTTCTTAAAATGACCTCAAGAACACAAATTTAACCTTCAAAGTAGGGGCCACGGAAATCGTAATTGTGCCAAAATTTGAAGTCCATCACACAACTAGATCTACAAACACCCTGTCAGAAATATTATCTAACAAAGTTTCAAGAAAAATTATTCTATCACGCACAATTACCTCACACAATCTACAACTACGTTATTCGCAGAAATTGAAATAAATCCTTTTGCAGACACGGTTTCAAAGAGAAACACTTTGAAGAAAAAAGAAAAATTCTTTGAAAAACTTCTGAACCAGGATACTCGCTTAAGGCCGCGATGATCGTCGGATAATATTTTGTACAAGTAAAGCATTCGAGGTTGTGGAGAGGTTGCGGGGGAAGAAGATCCAGCGGAACCCGTCACTCTCTAACGACGGTATAACTTGGACTTTATCTTCGCGTAATTTTCCAGCCGTACATCTCCGTGCGGTTTTTACGGGTCGTCTTAATGCACGGGAGGACTCGCCGGTTAATTGCACGGCGTGGCCGACGATTGCGAAAGTTCCTCGCGAGCGGCGAGCAAGAAAGTCGAGCGCCCGCGTCCCGGTAAGAGCGGCTAATTGAAGCGCAATTAACCGCGTTAAGACCGCGAGTGCTGATTAGGGTGGCGTGTCACCTGGCGTCGGCATCGGCGTCACCGACGCCCGTACCCCGTTACTCCTGTTACCCTATTCTATAGAATCCGTGTTTAATCTCGCGTTTTCACCACGGAAACACGCCCGACTTTTCTCTACGACCGAGTTTTCTCTCGCGAGACGAACAAATCCTTGGCCTCGATTTTAATCGATATTCTGATGCGTAAAATACTGTAGAATAAATCAGGAAAAATTAAATGATCAGGAAAACATGGGTGTTCGATTAGTGAAAGTAGGGACGGGCACGGTTGGGGCTCCTCAAACGCTTGCTTCTCCCACCAACCTCACTTTCATGCAGCGCGCACGTTCATTGCGTACGCCCCTGATGGGCACGGTAGGGGCCCCTCAAACGCCTGCTTCTCCCACCAACCTCTCTTTCATGCGCGAGGCCTGCACACTGTTCGCAGCGAGCGAAGCACTCTCTTTCTCTATGGTAACGGCGGATGCTGGTGGGGGAAAGTGGGCGCTATGGTGGGGACGGTTTTGTCTCAATCGAGACAAAAGTGCCCATCCCTGGCGTACGCTGATGTCTCGTGTCTTCGTTGCCCCATTGTACCACGCTTGCTGGAAGGGGACAGAGGGCGCTACGGTGTGGAAGGTTTTGCCTCAATCGAGGCAAAATTGCCCATCCCTGAGTTAAGGAATCATCTGGTCGCAATGACAGATGAAGCCCTTATTGATTTACAGAATAAATTGTATATGGATTTATTGCTCAATGGATGAATCGTCTTATATTGAATAGTGTAAACCTGTCCAAACCACTTCCACATATCGAAGATTTCATATTACCAATATTGATGAAGTCGTTACTGGTTTGTACAATAAATTGTGCTATGCATAGATCATCTTACATTAAAGGGATTAAATATGTTCGAACCACTTGCATAAATTAACGATTTTATATTAAGACTTTATTGACTTGTACAATAAATTGTACTATGCATAGATCATCTTACATTCAATGGTTTAAATATGTTCGAACCAATTGCACAAATTGACGATTTTACATTAAGACTTTATTGACTTGTATAATAAATTGTGCTGTGTATAGATCGTTTTACATTGAATGGTTTAAATATGTTCGAACCACTTGCACAAATTGACGATTTTACATTAAGACTTTATTGACTTGTATAATAAATTGTGCTGTGTATAGATCGTCTTACATTGAATGGTTTAAATATGTTCGAAACACTTGCATAAATTAACGATTTTATATTAAGACTTTATTGACTTGTACAATAAATTGTGCTGTGCATAGATCGTTTTACATTGAATGGTTTAAATATGTTCGAAATACTTGCATTAGTTGACGAACTCAACTGGCGTACTGAAACTTCAAGTTGGAGTGAAAGGCCAGCTATGCCGAATGCTTATCATTTTTGCACGAAATGCTGATAGTAGCAAACTACAAAATGCATGCACGTCAATGCACGTATTTAAAGGACATGTTCTTCCCTCTGCGGCTCTAACACTTTTACGAGCCACTCGTAATAGAAGCTAAGTGATCATTTACAAATTCTTGCCATACTATTTACCGTTCCCTCATTACAGAATGCTTCTCGCGATCTTCAGCATTACGGAACAGATCGGAATCCCTCCTCATCACGTGCAGCGAATGTAAAACGCTGTCCTGGATCTCGTAAAACGCGAGGCCGATGGAAACGTAAAAATAAATTCGGTCGTGGTGGATTTAATTTGCCAGGCACTGGTCTAAGGGTGGGGATGGGGTTCGCGATGTGAAAAGATCGCGGGAGAGCAAGCACGGAACGCACTAAACTCTCCTGCGTTCTTCTCCGTTACGTAAAAGCTCTTTAAATGGGTCTGAGAGTACTATTAGCGTTAAAAGCCAGTTACGAGCGCGGCAACGGTACCGTTCGACCGGACTTATCCGGCTCGGAGCGAAAACAAGATACGAGAGAGTGCTCTCCCCGGACGGTCGAACGCGCCTCTCGGTCGCGGATACGTACCTCGTGTACCTACGTACTCGCGCCGGTTTAAAATTTCAAAAAGAGCCATGCACGCGGACCTCTGGTATCGCCTCGGTTTCCCTGGGAACAAATTTACGCGATCGCGGCGTCGACGACGTTCAATGGCCCGGGCCTCTTTGGATCCTCGCCACGAAAGTCGTTGAAACGTCGTAGTTTCGTAGTCGTCGGGAGCAGACGGCGCGCGGGCGAACAACCCGTTCCACGAGTTGAATTTACTCAGCCGCCGCGTCGCGTCGCGCATCGGGTGAGATAGAGAGACTGCAGTCGAGATATCGGCCGCGAGACGTACGGGGCCACGGGTGAAGCTACTTATTTAGAATATTGCCGGCATGCATTTGCATAAATTTAGCGCAGACCCGCCGGCGTTACCCGGCACGACCCACACCCGACCTCTGTCCCGTCCTCTCTCTCTCTCTCTCTGTTCCTCGTTATAGACCCGTGGAGACCCTCTTAAGAGCGAGAGATAGGCGCGCGAACTACTGAACTCCGCCTCTCTGACCTACGCTACACGCCGTAATTTATCGACACCCACGCGCGAGACCGCTCGTACGGTCCCGTTTCTTACGACCGAATGCCAAATGGCCACTCAGACGGCCCTGTTCACCTAACCTAAACCACACCATCGCCAGTGCCACCGCTTCTCGACGGAGCCATCGTCCCCTTTCGATTCAATCTGCGTAACGGTTAAAGGACAGCACCCTCTCGACCTCGGGATCGTTTCTTAGATCGGAACGGCGTGTAGCTTCACTGGGGGCAATGTTTGCCTTGCCAGTGGCAGGACAGAACTGTCTCACCCACGCACTTCATCCACTTTTTTGGTAGATACTCTAAATCAGCAGAGTTTGAAGTATCATGTTACAATTTCTCGCCCCCTAGAAGGATATACTCCGCAGTATAAGGGATTTGTTGGAGTTTTGGAGTTTAAATACCGCGCGTAAAACGCACAAGCGTCTCGCGACAACACCGATGCGTTGCCATGACGACGCGCAACAGAAAGAAATTGTACGACGACGAGACAAACGAGAGTAGAGATTTTGTTTAAACCTTCCGTTACCTTGGACGAGATATCTCGCGACCCAATACTGGCCGATTAACGCTTTTGACGAGATATCTCGCGACCCGATACTGGCCGATCAATGCGTTTGACGAGATATCTCGCTACCCGATACTGGCCGATCAACGCTTTTGACGAGATATCTCGCGATCGGGTAGTAGCGAATTAACGCTTTTGACGATAATCTAGCATTCTAACACCAATATTTTGACATTCTAGATAAATATATTTTATAACTAATTCTATTCGTATAGCTAAAAGGATTAATTTAAATTATTAAAACTGTATTTATTTCTTCCTTTTAGCTATACGAATAGAATTAGTTATAAAATATATTCATCTAGAATGTCAAAATATTGGTGCTAGAAAGCTAGATTATCGTCAAAAGCGTTAATCCGCTACTACCGGATCGCGAGATATCTCGTCAAAAGCGTTGATCGGCCAGTATCGGGTCGCGAGATATCTCGTCAAAAGCGTTGATTGGCCAGTATCGGGTCGCGAGATATCTCGTCAAAAGCGTTAATCCGCTACTACCGGATCGCGAGATATCTCGTCAAAAGCGTTGATCGGCCAGTATCGGGTCGCGAGATATCTCGTCAAAAGCGTTGATTGGCCAGTATCGGGTCGCGAGATATCTCGTCAAAAGCGTTAATCCGCTACTACCGGATCGCGAGATATCTCGTCAAAAGCGTTGATCGGCCAGTATTGGGTCGCGAGATATCTCGTCCAAGGTAACGGAAGGGTTAACACGTTGATCGCCCACTCAACAATCAGGAAAATCACACAGAATCAATGCAATTTATTTATCAAAGCAAAAACTGGGAAGTTTAATATTCTGTTGTTAATTTACTGTTTCAAACTCTTCCATTTCGCTGATCGTAAGCAAATGCACTCAAGCTATCAACGTAAAAAATAATTTTTAATTCTGTATAAGTAATTCCGTCATCCAGATCTGGGGACATGACGATGAAAGTGTTAACACTAGAACTACCGAGTACTAAACGCTACTGGTGTATACTGCCTTATAATAACATCAAAATTGAATTTATTCAAATTTCGTACAATTTTCGTTCAAATATACATACTTTAATAGAGAAGTTCACTAAGAAATTACTCCTGGAAACATATTTATAATCTCAATATTTCTAAAAGAAGAAATTAGAAACCAGTCATTTTGACTGGCTCGGTAGTTCTAGTATTAATAAAGGGATAGTCTTTCGTCTACTTTTACAAGAGACACACGTTTTGCTCTATTCGATCCCTCACCACCTCCTCTATCCTCCGTATACGCGCTTTGGGTATCGGAAGAAGGGATATTGCCAGCGTATCTAACGTAAGCCGCTTCATTGCTTTCTTCGTAGCATTACTGCATTCACTGGACGGGTCACCCTTAAGATTCTAAGTTATCTATATAATTCATATTTCATCTTGCAACATTGTAACACCAAATTGTATCAATTTCACACCAAATTGTAAAGCGAAACGGAGCCGTTTAACACTTGGCATGCGGGCAACGTACTTTTACGTTTTTCACAGTCCGTCACTGGAGCGCGGGTCACGTAAAAATACGTATTTAGTAGATTCGTAGTGGATAGCAGGTATTGTATAATTACATCGTGTGACATTGTATGTGTGTTGTTTGCGTTGCTAGGCAACGTTTCGCATTTTTTATTCCCACAAGTATCAATTGTCGAGTTACTCGGTCTTCAATCGGCGAAGTATACCCGCATGCCAAGTGTTAAGGGTCTAAAGAGCGTCAAATAAAAAAAAAATAGATTATAGTAGCATCCCTGACATCATACGATATCCATCATAGAGAAAGAAACCGACGATCGGCCGTCATCCTCGAAGCGTTAAAAAGTTTTATGGAGCTCTGGTAGTTGGCATCAGCCGAGATTTAATTGGAGCGTGTATATACGCGCGAGAGAGGGAGAGAGCTAGTAAAAATCACCCCCGTAGGAAGGGATGATGTTGATTGCCGCGAGGAGGAATGGCGTGGGGGTGTTGGTGTGCGGGGGTGCGTATCGGGGAAAGGTAGCGAACAGGCGCGCGAATAATCGCGGATTTAACGGGGTGCGCGTCTCACGGATTTTCGGGGCGGCTGCCGCCCGGTACGCATGCATATTCAAATTGAATTATTCGCCCTACCAGACGCGTTGATTCGAAATCGTTCGACGACTCGATCTCGACGCTGCCGTCGCGCCGCACTGCTACCCGCTACCAGGGTGTACGCCTCTCCGAAGCAGTCGGTCCCGCGCGTTACCCGGTTCACCGAAACCGGAGCGCATCCTCGCCATTGTCCCCGGAAACCGCTTGGACTTTCTCGACTAATGGAAATTCTCCGCGAGAAGTTGGTTAAACGCGGTCGCTTTGCATACGTATCGAACAGGAGCCGCGTAATTCCACGGGACCTGCCTATTCGCGATACTGAGCCCTTTCGAGCCCTTGACTGGACATGGCCTCTCTCCCACGTCACGTATCGGTCCAGACGGAAAGCATCGGAAGACATACTTGCTAGGAAATAGACCTTCCTTTTTAACCCTTCGAGTAACACCATGGATTGTCAGTTCGCTTCAGCGTCGACGTTATATCTACTTCAAAAAAAAATGTTTGAGGAGAAACTTTTCGTATTCAACCGTTTGAGTCCCAGGGAGTATTGAAAAGACACTGTCGAAGAATCCCAAACAGCGCAACCGCGCTTTCTCTAAATGACTACGAAAAGAACTAAGCAGCGCGATAGCGCTTGTTTTATTTTATTTTGTAATGTATTATTGCATTATTATAGTATTATTCTACCTATTGTAAAATGTACTATTTACATTAAAAGGAGCTGTGTGATGTACTTGCGTCAGTAAATCTGAGCGCGCGACTTCAACAATCGGTAACGCACCGTCAGTTGTTCACAATGCTCGAAATGTGCTGGGTCTTCTCGACATAAAATCTCAACAGCGCCATCGCGCAGCTTGGGACTCAAACGGTTAAGAGGGGATATAAGTCTGCATTGGTGAAGGTCATCCAGAGGTCATATTATCCAAGATCTTACGATCTGTAATTTTTGTTTCTCAATGGAATGACCAATGTTTTGTATCGTGAATCGACAGAGCATTAACACTAGAACTACCGAACACTAAATCACATTAATATACATTGCTTTATAATAACAACAAGATTACATTTATTCATATTTCGTGAAATTTTTATGTTAATCTGTGCTTCAATAGAAAAGTACATTAAAAAAGTTTGCATCGAAACATGCCCGGTAGTTCTAGTGTTAAATTTTGCATACAAAATCTATTAACCATCGTATGTCCTAAATCTAATAGTTGACAAGATATGTACAATCGAAATAATTGTCCGTGCAATAAATATTAAATATTGTTGAAAGAATGGTGATTTTGCGCGTGGCAACTCTGTCGGCTCAAGAGTCGGGTGTGTTCGTCACTCATCGGCCGCGCTCGGTTTTCTCTAGTACGAATCCTATTGTACTGCGTGTTTCAACTTTCAACAAAGATCATAGCCGTGAATGTATAAGCGAGATTGTTAAGCATCATTTAAGTATATAAATAGTAAGAGTCCTTCTGTAAAAGCGTTAATTAAGAGTAGTGTTAGAAACAATGTTACTTGTCTGTGAACAAATATGGGATTCTATTGCATTGATATGAAATATAGATTCACACATATTATAATTCTCTCACCTCCACGCTATTAATATTATTCTAACAAATATAAAACAATCTACGATTACACAAAGAAATAAAACAGTATAACAATTCTGCCATGTTTCACCGAGATCGTTCAAAAGATTTTAAAAACGAATTAGCCAGCCGTGTATCCGAGTATTGACGCGAGTTTGACGAATCTCAGGGCCGTTTTCGCGCGGCTCCTTCATCTTGTCGGACTCGGAGACGTTTCGAGCGAGACTGGCAGTGTTTTTGAGGGAAAAAAACAGGCCGATGGAAATTCGATTCGTAGTCGTCGGCGTCGGGTGGCACTTGGCCGGGTATCGACCGTCCGCGGGCACGAGGAATGGTCCGGGAATAAATCACGGAATCAATTCCGATACGTAACCCGTGCCGCCATAAATAAAATGCGCTAGATATCGTAGATCGGCGGCGGCCGGTACACGGAAGAACACAGGGGTGTGGGAAACAAATGACAGCGCATAAGCGCAGCAAACGTTGGTGGGGAAAGGGGTAGTAGGGGGGCAGAGAGAGAGGAGAGAGGCTTTTCAAAAGTTGCTCTCTCTCTCTCGTCGTGTGCCACCGTCGACACGAGTTGCGCCGCGGCGAATCTGAAATTCAAAGCGTCCTCCATCTCTCGACGGCCGCTGATAAGAGGCTCGCGGACCCCACGGCGCAAAAATACACATTAGCGGATTTGAAATTTAGATCCGAAGGGGTGGGAGGGGTCTCGGTCATCCAGGCGAAATCGAGCATCCCCTCTAGAAGAGCGGGGGCCGATTTACGGGCGGTTTCCACCCGGGACACCCTAACGAGCCTCTCGAAACGCACGGAAACATAGATCTCCGCCCGGAAAAGAAACTCCTCGAGACGGCCGACGTCGAGACGACGACGACGACGGCGGCGTTCCTTTTTACCCTCCATCTCCTCTTCGTTGCTATATACCCCCTCATTGCCCTTCTCTCTTTTCCTTGCTTACACCGGCCTTCGATAAATCCGTCGCACACGCTTCGGCGTCGGCGACTCGCCTAAACACGGTCGTGTCGCACCACGCCTCGTACTTACTTGTCATGTATGTGATGTACTGCGAGTCGCTGATGTTTCCTGAAAGAAGCTGATTGAGTCGAGTCGTGTGGCGTCGCGCGGAACGCCTCGTGGGCATCCGAAACCCGATTTCGCTCGAGTACTACGGTCCTTGCTTGTTTATTGTTTTTAATCCACGGAATGTTTGTTACACCGTCTTCTTCCGGCTTGATTTTATCAAACACTGTCAGAAATAGAATGTCAGTTACTCCAGATCTAGCTAGATAGCGAATCTAGCCATCATACAGACGAATTGACTATAGTCTAGACTCTGCAAGAGCCCAAGAAAAACCCTGCAAGACGTATAGAATCATACAATTTCATAGCCAACGAGCTTCTCATCCCAGAGACTCCCTACACCCCCCTCACAACAAGAGATCAATATAAATAAAAAGAAACGATTTCCTCCCAGCGAAAAAATAATAAAGTAGGCGTGACCTATTCTAAGTAGGCGTGACGTCCGTGTTCCAGAGTGCTCCGTAGGTCACTCAGTGTGCACAGAAGAGCTACGGAATAGCTCGCGAGAAGGATCGTCGTTGTTCCCGTGGTTCGTTAAAGGCTGCGTCGATTCTACGTCGATACGGTACTCTCTCTCTCTCTCTCGAGCGTCTCGACGCACCTTCGCCGTTCGTCGGATGTAAATGAACTTCGCGGAACAATCTTGCCGTAACTCGACGTATAATAACGCAAGCCAGGGTATCGGATTTCCTGCTCTATCTCCGAGTTCGTGCCAGCGTTCTCTCCGGGTACACGCGCGCGCGACACGAAGAGAGAACGCTAGCGAGCAAGCGAGAACACACAACCCCTTTAACCGTCCCGATCTTTCTCCCATGACGTCGACTTATTAGTTGAATGTTTCACCGATTTTTTTTCTTCAGCCGAGATAGGGCAGCTCCTCGATAACTCTCGGATCGAGGCCGCGCGCCCTCGACATTTTTCTTCGCGAACAGCCGCCCATGCATCTTCCCGCCTCTGAAAAATCCCCTGCCCTCGACGGCCATCGGCTTTGCCTGTCCCCGAGCCTGTCGATTTAAAGGCTCCACGACGAACAACGCGGCGTTCTACGTTTCATGACCGTGGATGGTATCCCTGCTGCCAAACACATGCCACTATCCTTAGCTCGCTATACCTTGGTACGATGTGTTATGATACGCGGTTGCAATCGGTGCGAAACAATGTTTATTTAATTCTACGTGTACTGGGAGTAGTCTAGAATACCTCAAGTAGATAATTATTATTCATATGTTGCTGTATTTAATTTAAATTGTACTTTCATAAGACTTCTACGTACTTCTAACGGAGATCAGTAGTTGTCCATTGACACTTTGGATGATCTCAGTTGTAACTACCTTAAAATATTGTCGCAATGATCTCGTATTTGTCAAAGAAGAAATTTATCCAGCCAATGCACTCTATGGTGCCTTTCTATCATATTATTGTGGGATTAGGACCCCTCCCCCAAATACTGTATGGAGATTAGGAAAAGTAGGAGGGTTCCGTGGGTATGTGTAAGAGCTGATCAGCTACTACCGCGAGGGTCCCGGGTTCGGGGGTATCCCACTTGGACGCCATCCGATTGAACGCGTCCCGATTGGACGCGTTCCTTTTGGACGCCGTGCCGATTGGACACGTTCCTTTTGGATGTCGTGCCGATTGGACTCGTCGTTTGGACGCCATGCGGTTTGGATTTGTGACATTTGGACGCCGTGCCGTTTGGATTCGTGACATTTGGATGCCGTAAATTTTATAATCATTCCGGGAGTCGTCGGACAGGAGATCCTGTTACCAAAATGTTCAACGGGCGGCTCCGGGGAAGGGGGGACACGGTGTCTGTCGTCACCGAGTCCCGAATAGGTTGGCCGGAGGGGAGCTTCTCTTCCCTCCCATGTGTGCATGATAGGGCGGTCCATTCCGGTAGTAATGCCATGCAGATCCCGGAATGGACCTTAAAAGCCCAGGACACGGCAGAATGTGCGGTTTAGTTGGTAGGCCTGACCTCCGGGTCGGGAGAGCCCAACATTTCAAAAAAAAAAAAAAAAAGGTCTGGGTTAGGTCCAATCGGATGGCGTCCAAACGGGAGTGTCCCCCGGGTTCGATTCCCGGCGCGGAATTCCTCATTTTTCCTAAGATTCTACATTATATAAATTAATTGTTATACGATTAATCCTACATTATGTTTGCCATTGTGTCAATCTAATATCAAGGAATAAATTAATGAGTCATCACTGTATCAATTTTATATGAAGGAATAAAATTAAAGAAACAGAATGAAGTGCTAGGCTTTACTTATCGTATCGATTTGATATTAAGAAACGAAATTAAGGAAACAGAACGAAAGATGAATGACTGCTATGTTTACCACTGTATCAATTTGACATAAAGATGCAGAGTAAGAAAAGAGAATAAAGGATGAATTTAAAAAAGAGAAGTTTTTTAGTGGGAAAGAATGAACAAGACGAATGGGGATTGAAGAAATGTGGATCGTTTAGAGCACTCTATCGTCTAGCACACGCGAAGCAGCGGTCAGTGACCGTGTCGCACATAATCGAGATGAGTTGGGAGACCGACGACAAGCAAGAGAACAACGGCCGCCTGGGACGACTCTGAAATCCTGGAATCTACGGCGACCGATTCGAAATTCCTACGACCGTGTCCGAGAGGAAGAAGATGCGAGAGGAAGAACCGGCGAGCAGATATTTAAACGGACCACGGTATCGCCGCCATTACCACGAAAGCACGTCGACATCGCGGTCGACGATCCGCACGTAACATAGCTGACCTATATACCGACCACGAGGAGCGTGCCAAAGAGAGAGATTCGTATCGCGATCACGGTTGCGAGCGTGTGGCTCGAGCTACTTTCGCTGTGACGCGCCGATTCTACCGATTCGACGACCGACTCTCTCTCTCTCTCTCTCTCTCTCTCTCTCTCTCTCTCTCTCTCTCTCCCCATTTATTTTTCATCGGGACCACCCACCGACGCACCGCTGCATCGAATTTGACACCATACAACTCTTCTTTCTCTATTATGCTGCCTTTGGGCTGACACTTAAATGCGATTTACGTTCGAGCGACTTTTGTTCTAAATTAATTGTACACTGCCAGTCGTGAAGAGAGGAGTTTCAAGAATTTTTGGGATCGAGGAGGAATCTAGCCCCCATTGTACACTGTCAGTCGTGAAGAGAGGAGTTTCAAGAATTTTTGGGATCGAGGAGGAATCTAGGCCCCATACAAATTCACTGTTCATGCTAGAACTACTGGAACGAGCCTAAATATTCTGATTTCTTTTACGATTATTGAAATGATCAATCCCAATATAAAGGCTTGTCATTACATGTTATCATTTTTTAAAAGTTGCGGTCTCAGTGTTTAAGTGTATGGTCTATTCTGTGTCTAATGTTTCTATTCATGTTATCGTTATAATACTTGTATATCTTCAGTCTCCTATTTTGTTTAAAAATTGTCTCTTGTTTGTAATCAGAGTATTGTATTCTATGTAATGTTGAAATAAATCTTGTATGACATTTTCTTTAATAAAAAAAAAATTGTTGCATGGACATTATTCAGTTAAGTCCATATTGTGACCAATAGACTGCAGATTTTGTGCAATTATGACCAAAATAGGTAGAACGGAATTGAAGTGAAAATATTTCAGGAATCTAAAAATACTGTTTTATTATCTTGGACTTTTGAAATCATTAGGAGAAGAAATAAGATTATAATAAGCATGTAATCTGTATAAATGCAATCTTGTAATTATTCGAAAAGTATACATGTACGTTAATTGCGTTTGCTGTTCGATAGTTCTAGTGCCAATTGCTAAAAGAATGTTAAATTAGAAATAGAAGCACTAACACTCGAGACGCGAAGACGTCAACTATTGAAGAGACTAACTGTATATCTAACAAATGAAATGTAACCTTAACGAGATGTGGGCTCGATAGCTCGACCAAGTACAAGCTTCCGAATGGAGACCTAATTTCAGATTATTTCATGACAACGTTTCCACCCATTTTATAGAAATGGTCCACTTCGGCTGCCTCCCTTCCTCTTCTTCTCCTGTCGGTTTTTATTCAGCTCCTGCATTTGCTACGAAGCAACTGAAGCAGCTGAATACGTCTACTCCTCTCTCACTCTTTCTCTCCGTGGCAAGAGGAAGATCCTTTATAACCAAAGGTGGAACGCTGTATCTCCGTGAATCGCCGCATTTAAACTCTGATTTATACCGTGAACCGTCACAACCTCTTTAAGAGCCGCGCTCGAACTCTTCTCCACTCTTTCGTTGTATAATACAGTGAAATATCGAGGCTCGTTTAGTCCCCGTTGCATCGCGTCCCCATAATTTATTGCCACTGTCCGTACGTAACGTCTCTTCCCAACGCTCAAAAAAGCTTCCGCAGCATTCTGTAAGGCGCGTCTGCGAATGATCGATGCGTTTTCAGCGATAAAGTGCGAGACGACAAAGCGCATTCATCTGTGAGCTCGCGTCTCGAAAAATCGAACCTCCGGAAATTGGTTAGCGATCGCTGAAATCCGAGTAGACACGTCCCTGCAATTAATTTTCATTTTTGTGCCGGGAGTACGGCCTTCGATCCGTGTCGATCTTGGTCAGTGACCATCGTGACCACGATTATTCAAGATAAAGAGACTTATTTAGATCGCAGACTCCATATTGGCAGGATTTGAAAGATGAAACATGAATCTTAGTCAGCATTAGAAATATTATTTCAAGACACATACGTTAAGCATTATTTCCTTCGATCCGAGTCGGTCGTGGTCAGTGACCATCGTCACCACGATTATTCAAGATAAAGAGACTTATTTAGATCGCAGACTCCATGTTGGAAGGTTTTGAAAGATGAAACATGAATCTCAGTCAGCATTAGAAATATTATTTCAAGACACATAGATTAAGAATTATTTTCTTCTATCCGTGTCGGTCGTGGTCAGTGACCATCGTCACCACGATTATTCAAGATAAAGAGACTTATTTAGATCGCAGACTCCATGTTGGAAGGTTTTGAAAGATGAAACATGAATCTCAGTCAGCATTAGAAATATTATTTCAAGACACATAGATTAAGCATTATTTTCTTCTATCCGTGTCGGTCGTGGTCAGTGACCATCGTCACCACGATTATTCAAGATAAAGAGACTTATTTAGATCGCAGACTCCATATTGGCAGGATTTGAAAGATGAAATATGAATCTAAGTCAGCATTAGAAAGATTACTTCAAGACACATACGTTAAGCATGATTTCCTTCGATCCGAGTCGGTCGTGGTCAGTGACCATCGTGACCACGATTATTCAAGATAAAGAGACTTATTTAGATCGCAGACTCCATGTTGGAAGGTTTTGAAAGATGAAACATGAATCTCAGTCAGCATTAGAAATATTATTTCAAGACACATACGTTAAGCATTATTTCCTTCGATCCGTGTCAGTCGTGGTCAGTGACCATCGTGACCACGATTATTCGAGATAAAGAGACTTATTTAGATTGCAGACTCCATATTGGCAGGATTTCGAAGATGAAAAATGAATATTAGTCAGCATTAGAAAGATTACTTCAAGACACATAGGTTAAGCATTATTTCCTTCGATCCGAGTCGGTCGTGGTCAGTGATCATCGTGACCACGATTATTCAAGATAAAGAGACTTATTTAGATCGCAGACTCCATGTTGGAAGGTTTTGAAAGATGAAACATGAATCTCAGTCAGCATTAGAAATATTATTTCAAGACACATACGTTAAGCATTATTTCCTTCGATCCGTGTCAGTCGTGGTCAGTGACCATCGTGACCACGATTATTCGAGATAAAGAGACTTATTTAGATTGCAGACTCCATATTGGCAGGATTTCGAAGATGAAAAATGAATATTAGTCAGCATTAGAAAGATTACTTCAAGACACATAGGTTAAGCATTATTTCCTTCGATCCGAGTCGGTCGTGGTCAGTGATCATCGTGACCACGATTATTCAAGATAAAGAGACTTATTTAGATCGCAGACTCCATGTTGGAAGGTTTTGAAAGATGAAACATGAATCTCAGTCAGCATTAGAAATATTATTTCAAGACACATACGTTAAGCATTATTTCCTTCGATCCGTGTCAGTCGTGGTCAGTGACCATCGTGACCACGATTATTCGAGATAAAGAGTGATGGAAATATTTTGTACATAATATTCTGAATAGAAGAACTTCAGCACTGTTACACGTTAGAAAAAAAAGACTTCAAGACGGACCGATTAAGCTTAGTGGCCTTGTATGACTATCGGCATTCGTGGTCAGTGACCAATGACCCTCAATGGCCAGGGTCGTATGAAATCAATACAATTAACATATTGGTGGAAGACTAATGGCTGATACAGAACAGCAAACGAGGTCAATGACCCCGATGATCCGAATTCTCCAAGATCAAGTAAAACCATTACGCGATCCGTGAACATTTTTAAATCGCAGCTCGCCAGCGCGCCTAATTAAAAACTCACGACCGGAACTCTCCCCAAGGGAATACCACACGGCGTACAAACGTCAAATATTTCTGCGCGCAGAGATAATGCACCATTGTTGAACGCGTTGAATCTGTACGAAGCCGTTGTTACTCACTTTTTTTCGGGAGTTTAAACTCTCGGGCACGCGTTGATGATTGAGCCCCGCAACAATACCGTGCAATTATTATTATTATCAGGGAGGCTTGGGGTTCACCGGTAATGGAGAATCAGTAGAGAGGTCGGAGTGTATCGGCGATTAAAGATTAACGAATGGTTAAGCGAAGAGCGCGCGTGAGGATCCGTAAAAGCGATTGCGCGGAGAATGGTCGCGGGAACAAGTGCGGGCTAACTGCCGGATACGTGTATAATCGAGGCGGTGAAAAAGGATCGAGAGCGTTTCGCCGGGTGCCGGGGTCCGGTCGTGTTTTCGACCGACACGGAATAATTCACGGGAAAACTGGCAACGGCGGCTACGTTACGATTCGTCGGGGCATTCGCGGCAATAATTAACGGCGCTCTCGAGCGAAGCGTAAATAAAAGTTCGGTGAGGGCACAACGCAGCGGGATCGATCGGGCTAGCTGGCGCGGGTGAAACGAGACCCGCTTGTAATTTTTATTATCGGCCCGCTCGTGGTATTTTCAATCTTTACAGCCGCCCACGAGGGAGGGAGAGAGAGGGGGGAAGTGGGAGCGCGCTTGTGTGTGTATGCTCGTGTTGGCAGGCCGAGCGGAACAGCGACGCGGACACGTCGAGAGGATGACGCGCGAGTAGTAGCCAGAAAACGGTACGTGTACCGTGGGCAAGCGGTTCCGCGTCGCGAGAACCAACGATTTCGATTAAATTTTGCCGCGGCTCGGCGCGGTCCCGATGGAAAATAAATGGCCGGACGAGGAAAGGAAAGGGAATCGATAGCCCCCGAACCGGATTAATTTCGTGGAATCGCGGGCGCGAGCCCGAAATCACGTTTAACGTCCGGCTGTCCGGCCGCTTCGAACGGTTTGGCTGCGGGTGGACGCGGTCAAGAGGATGGGTTTCTCATGGGGGATCGTGATCTACGGCATTGGCGTGGACGCCGGAAACACGAGGCAGCCTGCACAAATTCGTGACTTTGCGGCGCTCACGGCCCCGATGCAATTGCTCTTAAACCACTCGTCCTCTTTCCTCCTCTTTCCTCTCTACCTCCTTCTCTTCTCGTCTCCGACTCCCTTCGACCGTCTGCGTTATTATTTGGAAAACTACTTCGGACCGATTCCAGCCACCTAGACGATAAAACGCCGCGTAACGTTCGAACGAGTATCGACCCACGGGTATCGTCGAAAGTCTCTGTCTCGTCGATTCTACGACTGACGTTCGCCTTTTATTCCCATTCCCTCTCGATGCCAGCGATGCTTTATGATAGACTATTCTTCTCGCATATTTTCCGCTACCGTTTCGATAGACTGCCGCCAGCAGATAAATAAATAAATTGATATCGTTCCGTGGTTGGGGTGGAAGAGGGTGTTAGCTGGATGTGCCAATCGATACCGGAACTATTTTTGATATTTATGCTCCCCGCGGGGTGACGATTCCACCGGTTTCGAGACTGCTTTGAAGCGATTCGATGCTGTGCGATCCTTGAGGAAAATACGGGAGCAAGCCTGTTCAATTCTGTTAGTGGATTGTGAGATCAGTACTTGAGATTTTTGAGCGATTCGAAATGGAAATAGTAGTTACACATTATTTGTAACCGTAGTAATTTGTCAAGATTTCAGGATGTTTCTTAAAGGTAGAAAAAAATAGTCCTTCAGATCTGGGAATCTTTAGATCGAAGAGAAATATTGAGATTAACTTTATCAGTAGATTTCTTGAATCTTTTAAGATTTCAGGATGTTTTTTAAAGGTAGAAAAAAATAGTCCTTCAGATCTGGGAATGTTTAGATCGCAGAGAAATATTGAGATTAACTTTATCAGTAGATTTCTTGAATCTTTTAAGATTTCAGGATGTTTCTTAAAGGTAGAAAAAAATAGTCCTTCAGATCTGGGAACCTTTAGATCGAAGAGTAATATTGAGATTAACTTTATCAGTAGATTTCTGGAATACTGCGCAACATATTCGAATGAATCAAAGTGCAAATGCTACATGTATCTTGCCTTTACTGTGCATATTCTTGTAAAAAATCTAGATTATTCATTAACGGTAGGAAAAATGATTGATTACTTGGGGATGATTCTTGGAAACAGCCCTTTGCATGCCACCTATCGAAACAATCAGGATCAACACTGTATAACTTAACTACTTCTTCGTTCTATAAATTGCTAAACGTTCAAGCATGGTACGCGTAAATATACTGTACTTCTTATAGAAAAAATGAAAAAAATGTCATATGTGATGAAAATATTCTAGATCAGTCGGAACGTTCGAATTCTGGAGTGAAAATAGCTTCGAGTGGAAAAGGTTAAAAGAGTTCACGTCTTGTCAAGAATGTACGAACATATTTAGAAGCGAGTATACATAATGAAAATAGGATAAGGACCGATAGCTGCAGCTTTTCGTGCACCAGGATTTCGCAAGACTTGGCACGAGATCGCGGCAAGACTCGCAGTGGGAATGCTTGCGTAGCGTAGGGTTAAAGTTGGTGTGAGGGGCTTCTCGAAGACCAATGCGCTGGCATTGTGAAAACAATGGGCGCACTTTTGGGAGCGTGACCGCCGTGCCGCCGGGTCTTTGGGGGGCCTGGTATAGTCTCATCGGGCTCGCTCCTTCGCGAGCGAGCCAATGAGCTAGCAAAAGGGTGGCCGGAGAGAAAGGGGAACATTCGGGTAAGGGATCGTGATTTCAATAGTCGACACCGCCGCTGTCGTCGTCGGCAGTTCCGTAGCCCCGCTAAGAGGGCGGAATTGATTAAATAATTGGCCCCTTAGATCGGGGGGCTAGTTTCTGGAATGAATACGCTGGCTCTCGGCCAAGGCTCGTTCGAGCTGTCGAGGATCGGTAGGAGGAAGAAGGGCGGAAGGGGTTGAAAACCACTCCTTTGCACGAAGTACCTCGCGCGACCACCACGAGAACACCGCCGGCTACGTGGCTCGATAGCCGGCCGAACGTGGTACAGGAGAACAGAGGCGATCCGGAGAGCGAAATAGAGAGAGAGAGAGAGAGAGAGAGAGAGAGAGAGAAAGAGAGAGGCTGCTAGCTTCCTGGCCTACGCAAGGTTCGGCCGGCTCCGAGCTCGATCGGCCGACTCGAAACTGGCGACCGTTAAACGTTTCGATTCTTTTGCCGACCCGTATCCGACCTGCCAATGCCACGTCATCGAACGTATTTCACCGGGCGGACGAGCCGCGTTAATTAACGTACCTTTATGCGACCGAAGTCCGCGGGGTCGATCGTAGTTTTTTGCTATCACGAAAAACGGCCCCGGTGCGATGGTGTGCCCGGTCGAACGTGTTCCACCGATAACGCGGGGCCTGCGAATTTTGCGCGCGTTCGAGCCGCGCCCACGCCTCGTACCCGGTTTCGTTTATCGTAACGAGATAAGATAGGCGAGTAGTCGAGCGTTTCGGCTACGCCCCCGCCGCTCCGTTACTGCTGTTGCTCGAAATCGAATTATCACGAGCCTCTCCGGTGTGCGCGTCAAGAGTACACCGTGTGTCTTTGTACGTACGTTCTCCTATTTTTTCCGATTCGTTTTTTAACGAGCGTCGACGTCGCGTGTCGTCGTTCGCGTAAAGAAACGCGATCGTCGCTCCAGTTGGGTGGGTATTCCCCGTGGCAGGAAGCGTTCCGAGTAACTCGAAACAAGGCTCTCTCGCGCGCGTGCGATCCCGTTGTAACGAGAGAGTACGTAATTTCAGTCCGCGATTCGGTCAGCCAGCCGTTAACACTCACGACGCGTTAAAGACCTCGAGACTTCGCGTGATCGCCCTTCGAGAAACTCGTTTCGGGTGATAGGAAGCATGCGATTAAAACGACTGCAAGCTCGGCTCCGCGCTTGCTCGCTCGCTCGCGCTATACTAATTAGAGCTCGATTTCCACGAGGCAAGCGAACACGTTCGATCGCGAACCACCGGAGTTCGATCGGTTTGCCCCAACGAAACAATCGAGCAACGCGCACTCCGCATGGAGAACGACGGATCGACTTGGTTCCTGGTACAATTTCGAGAGAGAATCGATTCTATCTCTCTCTTTCTCTTTCTCCTCCATGATTTCACGATCCGGAGGATAACGATCTTTCGAAGGACGTACCCCCGATCGCTATTAATTCCTGATATCCTGTTATAACTCGATTCGGGGAGGAACCGTTCTGTCGGAGAGTGTGCCCGGGAACCCGATAACAACCGCTTTTTCAGGAAACGACGATTCCGATGCCGATCACGAGCGTAACGCGCCCGGCAACCCGAAAGAGGAACCCCGACCCACCCCGGAGTCGGGGCTAAAGCGTTTTCGGAGGGTCTTCAGATAATAGACATAAATATCCGCCGGGTTTTTCGGATTTATATATCGCGCGTATCAGCCGCCTCATTTGCATCGAGAATTTACCGCGCGCGACAAGCACGTCCTCTCCGTCGACGTTCGTTTCGGCCGCTTTTGCTCACGTACGGGGTGGCCGGGAAGTAATGGTCATCGTAGGAAGAATTTTGCGCACGCTGTACGAACAAGGAAATTTGGTCAAGTTTTAGAGAATTCAATAGGTTCTAGGTCAGAAAAGATCTTTTGTCGAGTCTACAATATTTAATATCTTAAGGAACCTGTCGATAGGGAAGTCTGATCATTGAGTCACTGAACGGCGTTTCTAAAAGCTACTGTGTACAGTGCCGTAGCCACACGATGTCTTTCTCTCAAATCTGAAATGTTAAATGTTTGCTAGTAAAGTAGTTTGACTGATAGGTTACTGACCGCGGTCACTGACATGTATTTCCAAGGCAAACTGTGGTCACTGAACTCCAGGATCATTTGTTGAAACGATGTAAAGACCTTACAGATAAAATAGCTTCATTGTTGGGGGTCACTGACCGCGGTCACTGACTTGTATTTCCAAGGCAAACTGTGGTCACTAAACTCCAGGATCAATTCTTGAAACGATGTAAAGAACTTGCAAATAAAACAGCTTGATTGTTGGGGGTCACTGACCGCGGTCACTGACTTGTATTTCCAAGGAAAACTGTGGTTAGTAAACTCCAGGATCATTTGTTGAAACGATGTAAAGACCTTCCAGATAAAATAGCTTGATTGGGCGGGAGTCACTGACCGCGGTCACAGACTTGTATTTCCAAGGCAAACTGTGGTCACTAAACTCCAGGATCAATTCTTGAAACGATGTAAAGAACTTACAGATAAAACAACTTGATTGTTGGGGGTCACTGACCGCGGTCACTGACTTGTATTTCCAAGGAAAACTGTGGTTAGTAAACTCCATGATCATTTGTTGAAACGATGTGAAGACCTTACAGATAAAACAGCTTGACTGTTGGTGGTCACTGACCGCATGGTTCCTTGCACATTCTAGAAAACGTATGGTCAGTGACCTGTTCGTGACTTCCCCACAGCCAGTAATCTGGCGAATACGGTGAAAGGGTATCGAGTGTCGTCGGGAGCGAGATATAAAGAGAAGATAGAGCCTTGAAAATTCCACGGAATTTCAACCGTGTAATGCATTTCACACGATTGCTGTACAATCCTTTCTCTCTTGATTTTCAAACCTCATCGACATTTTCTAAAAAATTATAGCCCGAGTTTCCGAGTCATCTAAATGAATTTGCCAACTGATTTTATCTGCGAATGTATGGACCAAACATCTCCACGACCATAACTGTCGCGCCACGGTGTGAAAAGCCACGCGTGGACCACTCAGACGAATTCGACGACAAAAAACAGAAGAGATCGGAGAGAGCGCGGAGAAAGATGACGCAAAGAGAGAGGGAGAGAGAGAGAGAAAGAGAGTGCGGCTAAAAGGAGAAAAAAGCAGACGGAATGAGAAATGGAGGAAAAACGAAAGGCAGCGTTCCGAAGATATAGCCGGTCGATATAACTCCCGACTAAGCTGCGCTATTGAAAAATGATATTCTAGTCCCGCGAATGAAATATTATCGCTTCCTGTTCCGTCGCGCGATCTCGCCGTGAATAACCTTTCGTTCCACGTCTGCGAGGATACTCGAACCTCGCACTCTCTCGCCGACCGATCGACACGAATTATCTCTTCTCTCTCTCTCTTTCTCCTACGGTTTCTCCCTCTCGAAAGTCGTAGACAATTAATGACGTGCCGGGAACGCGTTTATTCTTTTTCGTCGAGGAACCTCCCGAAAAGCGTGCACGCCTCCAGTATGCGGCGGTGATCCCGACTGTGTCCCGGGGATTAAAACGGTGCTCGATTAAAGAAAGCCGTTTTACTTCTGTGCCTTTGAGACCACGAAACCGCGAGAGATCCTACGATTTTCACAGGTAAAAACCGGTGGGGGAGCTTTCTCTCTGGCTTTTACGGCGATACTCGATCCGAGTATGGACTTTCGAACTCCTGTGCAGTCACACCCTTTGACCCTTTCCTGTCTCCTTCCTCTCTCTTTTCCTCTTTTTGTTTCTTTCCCGTAGCTCGTAGTTACCGTTCGCTCTGTACTTTGCGTTCACGGAGGTTTAACTTCGAATCCGAGGTTCCGTAGCTAAAAATAAGAATTTTTTCGTTCGATAAATAATCGGGGCCACCGCGAGAACTTTCCGATAACGAGCAGAGCAGGAGAGGCAGAGGCGAGTAGCGGATCGATGCACCGCGAGTGCTTCTCGCAGCTGAACATCCGGGAACTTCCGGCGCAACTTCGTGCTACAGGGTTTCCACCGGTCCATTATATACCCGATGGGCTTGGGCGTCCGCGAGGAGCGCGGGAAATGCAACGATGCACGGAAGCTTGCACCGACCACGCGCTCGCGCACAATCGTGAGATTTTGTACCGTGTATAAAGAGAAAATAATCAACGCCGAAGGAGTTTGTCGTCGGGTATGGCTTCCACTTTTAAATAGGCCGACTGCACAGACTCTCCGAGGGAAACACACGTTTATTACGAAACTACAGAGAAGTATAAATTTCTCAAAAGTCAAAAATCTTGCAAGTTGACTAGGCAACACACTATTATCATCAGATTGGGGATTTTATACATTTCTGGGAAAAAATCGGAGCGTGCAACTTCAAACAAGAAAGAGATCGCTAGAATCTACTTTCGATTTCTTTTTAAAACTTCTTCAATTCTGTTCTCGGCTAACAGCAAGATTAACGTAAAGGGCCTAGCCGAATAAGATGGTCAAAAGTGCCCTTAGAGATTTTTCAATGACTATTGAACCATTCGAAAGCTGGCCAAGAAAAACACGACCGTAATGATGCACATATCCAGTTAGAGAATCAAGAAAATAATAGATACTCCAGAACTATTTTTGTATGCATTTTACTTAAAAGCGTTACGTACTTAAATATTTGTAAAACATTAAAAAAATATTTTTTAGTCATATGAATCAATCGTGTAAAATACGAATACGCGAATACGCATGCGCGAAAAGCTGAAATTTCTGGCATCACTGCTGCCATCTCCTGATGGACGTACGGTATGTTCTGGAGCTACTGGAAACACGCTAGTAGACACTGTTGAAAGATTCCAGAAGGTTCAGGGAAAATTTTGGTAAAATCGTGACAGATCGTTGAGAATCGTAGGTCGATCGTCGGAGTGCGTTTTGCGGCGGTATGGGAAAGGATTATCGGAAAATCGCGGGGACTCGTCTGACGAAATATGGCGCATACGGACGGGTATACGGATTCGGGGAGCCGGCTTGCCGGCATACGGAGGATCGGCCCGGAATCGTTCGAGTAATTCCCTTTTACGATTTTCTCGGCCCATTCTACGGGCCGGTTATGTTCAAGCTGCACGGCCAAAGAGAAACATAAGCGCCGGGGAGGAGGAGGGCTAAACGAGCTGAATCGGGGAAAAAAGAAATCCGCGGTGCGGCGGAAGAGATCGAAAATGGAAAGAGATCGCTTCGACTAGCGGAGGAAGAGACGCTCTCTTCTCCTTTACCGCTCTGTTTCTCTTTATCGCCCGCGCGAGCGCAACTGCACCGGTAAAAACTGTTCCGGATTTTTACTCGAGTTTTATGATTTAAATCGCTCACTCCGCAATATTCTACCTTTCTTCCTCCCCGCCCCCATGCAGCCGCGGCAGGCGCAATCGAGTCAGCAGGTGATTTTACGCTTTATTTTTATGGCTCTGCGCGCCAAACCACACCGCTTCGCTTTTCTCCGAGCTTCTGTCGCGATCCGCGGTTTTCCCCGCGAACGCGCGCGGATTTTCGCGATTGCCTCTTTCCGTGGGAAAACTGCGCGAGCGTATGTTTACGGCGAACCGGGAGCCCGTTGACCGCGATAGAATGCCTTCGCAATTATCAGTAATTTTATTCATTGTAACATCGACAAGCTTCCGCATCTCCTTGCATCCTCTGCTGAAGAAATATTGCTATTTATCCCTTCAGTCTATCGCATCTCAATCTAATTCGGAATATGGAAAACTGTGGTGAGGAAAGACGAGATTAAGAGTCAGAATCATTACAAGGATTTTGAACAAAATCTACCAAATATTTGTGTCATTAATAGACTGTGGATTTTATGCAATTTATAACAAAAATGTACGGGTGTAACTTCAAACGATAAAAAGATTAAAAGAAATTGAGAATATCGACACATTCCTTGTAACTTGACTATTAACACTAGAACTACCGGACAAGTCATAATGACTGGTTTCTAAATTTTTCTTTTACAAATATTGAAATTATAAAAATGTTTTCCGGAGTAATGTTTTAGTCAACTTCTCTATTAGAGTACATATTTAAACAAAAGTTGGCAATATACAGGCAATATATACCAGTCGCGTTTAGCGCTCGGTAGTTCTAGTGTTAAAAAGCTGCAATTGACCGAAACAATTCTGCATAAAAATCCGCAATATCGTCAATAAATTCTTCTAACTCAAAATAAAATATTGAACTATTAGAGAAAATACAGGCATACGTTAGACGTCAGTTTTCCTGTTCTTACAGGACTGTATGAACGATAAAGAAGTTCTAGTCAGAGTAGCTACAAAATGAATTATAAATAGACTGCAAAGATCTTTATGAAAAATAAAATTTGTTTGCGTCAGTTACAAAGTATAGGAGCCAAATAAACATCTTTCAAGATTTTAGAAACTTGAACATTGATGCTCCTAAATTCTCTTAATGTTTTTACTATTTCAAATTGTATCTGATCATTTCTGTCACAGATGCATAACACCCGCAGACTAATAATAAGACAAATGATTAAAAAAAGAATATTCGCGTTGTAATATTAATTTTTCAGTTCCTTAGACAGTAAATAATAATACAATTCTGACGGAAATTTAGGATCTTTTAGAATCATAGTGGAAGATGTCGAAGAATTGAATAAACAATTTTCAACACAGTAAGGAAGGTCTTTTCCGCAGGGAAACCGCGTTCTCCATTTCGTAATGCGAACCGCAGAGAAGCGTCCTGTGACGATGAACCGCGCGGTGCATTTCGGTTGGCTCGCACTATGATCAGAACACCGTAATAACGAGAAAGCATAAATTGACAATTTGTCCCGGAGTATTGGTCCAGTAGGCTACCAACCAGGTCAAACGCAATAATTGGTATTCCCCGTCAAGTATTAACCGTAACCTCCCCTTCCGTCCTCTTTCCTCTTCCCCATCCCTTCTGCTCTGTACACATTCTCACCTGTGCGGTAGCTCTGTTTCTCACAGGTGCGAACATGATGCTTCCTCTTTCACCGGTTGGTATATAGAGGCAGAAGTTCGTCGTTCATCGATATTTCGCGTTCTCGCCTACGGTTTCTCGGTTTTCGGAAGCTATCTAGATGCTCGGGCTCCGACCGGAAGTGCACGCCAATCGTGGACCGAAATTTTACGGGCGCTCCTCGTGACTCGCGTAAATTCGCGGCGAAAGTATGGTCGCCGTCGTGGAACGCGCGATGAACGCGATCGTCGAAAATTACTGGCGGTAAAGAGCGTGATTTTCGAGCGTCGATACCATCGAAGGGGTTGTCGTCTCTCGTCGTCTCTCACCCTCTTTTTCTTTCTCTCGCTCACTCACTTGCACTCTCTATCCCCTCCTCTCTCACGCTCTTTCACTCTGTCTCTCTCCAGCTCTTTTTCTGTTACTCTCTCTCTCTCTCTCTCTCGCTCTCTCTCTCTCGTTGCTTTAGTCTTGTCTCTCTCCCTCTCTTTGTATGCGAGCCCGCTGTGGCCCGCAGTTATCAGCCTCGAGTTTCCACGCGTTCTTCGCCAGTCTATTTATACGATGCGCGTGTGTTACGTTCCAAGAACGATCGTCGGTAGTTATACGGTCAATTCGGTACGAACGAGCCCCCACGGTGAAATAGTCGTAAAGCTTTCGCTGGAAATTCGAACGCAACCCCGGCCTCTCGAACAATTTACTTGAAACTCGCGAGACCCCAGCGTCGCGCTCTCTGGCTCCAACGGATGATGTGACTCGCGACCAACACCGATCCCCTCGATTTACCCCAGATCGGCTTTGATACCAGCAGCTTTTACGGATAAACAGAAAAAATACATAGAGGATACATGAATATGGACCGAGAGAGGACCCTTCTGGGAGAGACGATCACAGGGTTCGATAAGACACGGACGGGAAAGCCTAGCTGACAGGATACACCGGGCTCGACGAGAAACAACAATAGGTTATCTAGATTCACCGTAAACTGGACCGGGGTTTGGAACGAAAAATCTGACCGGGGAAAATCTCTTCGGACAATACTGCATACTACGGGAAGAACCCTAAGAATTTTTAACCCTTAGCGGACGAAGATTATTTTTAGCATACTTCTTGATGGGTCGAATAAATTTTCTCTGTGAAACAAAATTGTTTGCTGAGGAGTTTGGTGTAGGAATTAAATGAAGGGGACCGTGTTGTGTTCAGTAAAAATTTGTTTCATATTTTTTAAGGTATTAATTTCTTTAAAAATTATTCGCAGTCGCAAAACGGTAAAATTTTTTTGGCGACTGTCGGTAGACACTCGTCCGCAAAGGATTAATGTATGCGTCGAAAATATAGAATACTTGGGTCCCTACTTTTGATATTGGTCGAAATTCTTTGGAGAAAATATCTGTCTGGTTGCAAGCTTCTCCGAGCTGCAGATTGTTTAAGAAAAATGTGTAGACTAATTCATAGACCGCGGATTTTTTGCATTTCTAATAAAAATGAATATGTCAAATATAAAACTGAAAGGATAATAAACCAATTTAATGATATATTATTCTCGCATTTTTAAGATTTGATTGACCCTAGGTTCCATACAATCGAATTCGAGAATGTTTATTTTGCATAAAAGTCCGCAATCTGCTAATTAACAAACATCCAATGTAAGTAGAAAGTTGGTAGACCCAGAAGCTTCAGAAGACTATCAACCACCAACCATCAACCATCAACCATCAGCCATCAACCATCAACCATCAACCATCAACCATCAACCATCAACCATCAACCATCAACCATCAACCATCAACCATCAACCATCAACCATCAACCATCAACCATCAACCATCAACCATCAACCATCAACCATCAACCATCAACCATCAACCATCAACCATCAACCATCAACCATCAACCATCAACCTTCTCGGAAAAAATATAAGAAAGCACATAAGGCTTACAGCATAAGAACATACAGCAAGTACCACAGAGACGATACAAATAAATAAATAATCTCCAGCTGCATCTGGAAATCTCCTACAGTGTACGATCTTCTTGAGGAAAAAAGTCCAGAGCACATTGGATCGCAAGATAAAAATCTTGCAAACACACTGCGCTCACACCGCATGTCACGGAGGATTCGTACACAAAATATAATTTAATTAGGGGCGAAAGGCGAAGGTAATAATGAAGATAACGTTCTAAGTAGTCGCGTTTACGATCGTGCCGCTTCGCGTGTGCTTGTTTTCGAAGGCGGAGGGCAGGTTTCGAGGAAGAGGCCACACACTCGTGGGACTATTAGCTTAATAATTCGCGTGCCCGTCGTTCTTCGGGTTCTCGGCAACTTCCGTCAGGGGTTTGATTCGAATCGAGTCTCGGGGATTGCCGTGAGGGTTGGGAAGCGGTTGTTCTCGAGGGCAAAGACAGAGAGAGAGAGAGAGAGAGGGTGCTCCGATAGGCGTTCCTCGAACACGCGTATACCACGCGAGACTCGCATTTTTCAAACGAGGCCCCTTGTCGTCGAAAAAAAAATCTGTCGTTCTCTTCCCGGCGACCGAACCGGATACTGAGCAGTGGCCGGGGTTAAGCGTCGAGACCCCGTCTTGCCCGAGGCGTGTACACCGTCGTCATTTTCTTTTTTGTTCGAGATCCAACCCTTGCACACGGCGGGGGGCAAATTAATTCGTGTGCCTCGACTTGACCTATTCGCAACGGCCCGATGTAATAGCTCGTCGATGACTTACTTCCCCTTGCTACGGGCCACGCGTGTTTGCGTTCTCCCTTTGCGCCACCCTCGCTCGCAATTAATCCCCGCCTTTTTCTAACCCCCTTCTCTATTTCTCTCCCTCGTTTTATCGGCGCAATAAAATTTCTGTCGAATCGTATTAGCACGTGCAATAAACGTACAGCAACGAGCCAGACTTACGATGGAGATTTCGAACGGACTCTATACTGAATATAAATGGACTTCGTTGCTTTCAAATTGAAATAAAATTTTGTTCTTCTACTGTCAATATTAACCCTTCAGGGATGACATCTGTGGATCCTGTACTGACTCTACAGGATATACCAAAATTTATTACAGAAGATTATCCTCACAGCTTAGGAGTACTTTACCCACTGCTTCTTTTGTTAGATAGATATCTAAAATCTGCTGTCTCCCCTCTCGCCGAAGACATAAATTAACAAAACCTTAAAAATTGTTCATAAAATCAATTTAATTAATGAAACACCAAGATAAAGTTTGTCATACTGGTTACTCCTCCGACCTTTCTGCATCCTCGTATCCTAATCCGATTTAATCTATCCGACTATCGCAATAAAAATTAACTCGGTGAAATAATAGTGTCACCAATACATGACCAACGTGGGAACTCAAACGTGTCGAGTGCCGATGGGTGACCAGCAATACTCGTCCTCTCTGGATCACCCTCGCGAGTAACAATGGAAAAGATGAAGAACTCTTCTCGCGAAGGTAAACGTCGAACGATTAGGAGTTTGCGCGCCGCGTTCTCGATACCAAGGGAAACGAATCGCCGGCTCCTAGGAGCGGAGTGGCCCTCGAGTGTCATCGTAGCTTTTAATTAAGCTTCGCTTGCCTGTGCAAACTTTGTTGTTGGACGCCAGAGCGTAGACTCCTCCGGGACAGGGTCAGGTAATTCAGTCCGAACGGACAGACGGGAACGAGAAGTTTATATTGGTAGACGACCGGGTAGACGCGGCCGCGCGTCCGCTCTATTATTATGTTTCGTATTTCCTCTTCGCGCTCGATAACGCGTCCACCAGAATCTCCACCCATCCAAAATATTCCTCTTGCACCGCATCAATCGCATCCTCCACTATTTTATGGGAAGAGAACAGCTTCGAAGAGAACAGCAAGACCCATCAAAAATATTCCTCTTATACCGCATCAATCGCATCCTCCACTATTTTCTGGGAAGAGAACAGCGAGACTTCAGTCGAGACTTTGTACTTCGCGGTTGCCAACGCTTGAGCATCGAATCTCCACCTATTCAAAATATTCCTCCTGTGCTACCATCAATCGTTTCCTCCACTATTTTATGGGAAGAGAACAGCTTCGAAGAAAATCGAGACCCATCCAAAATATTCCTCTTATACCGCATCAATCGCATCCTCCACCATTTTCTGGGAAGAGAACAGCGAGACTTCAGTCGAGACTTTGTACTTCGCGGTTGCCAACGCTTGCGCATCGAATCTCCACCTATTCAAAATATTCCTCTTGTACTACCATCGATCGTTTCCTTCACTATTTTATGGGAAGAGAACAGCTTCGAAGAAAATCGAGACCCATCAAAAATGTTCCTCTTATACCGCATCAATCGAATCCTCCACCATTTTCTGGGAAGAGAACAGCTTCGAAGAGAACAGCGAGACTTCAGTCGAGACTTTGTACTTCGCGGTTGCCAACACTTGCGCATCGAATCTCCACCCATTCAAAATATTCTTCTTGTACTACCATCAATCGTTTCCTCCACTATTTGATGAGAAGAGAACAGTTTCAAAGAGAATCGAGACTTTGTACTCCGGAGGTCGAGGGAAACCCATAGGACAATTCTTGGACTTTAGAGGCACACCCTGGCAAGGTTGTTTTTGCCGGGGTAAGCCACCCTCCCGTTAGGATCAGCCTTTATTTTCCTTTGGAACCCAAGGAAGCTTATCTCGTTCCCAAGTGTTTCGCCGCATTACCGACTAAGCCTTCGAAAATAATTAGACCACTACGCTGACTTTCTCTGCCCACGTGTGGTGGATAGACAATATTGAGCGGAATCGTTGATCGGCAGACGGGAGATAATCATAGATCAAATCGTTCGTCGGAGACGGGACGCAATCATCGAGGAGCTAGATCAATCATAGCTGGGCAATCGCTGGATGTGATTTGCATACTCAACTACTTCGTCACTAGGCTAATCGATCAAGAGTCGATGAGGAACAGGTGCTCTTTGCCGTGGGAGCACTCTGCTCTGCCCCTATGGACAGATAATATCGAAACCGTAATGAACAATCGGATACACTATCGGTATTACAAACTTGATACTGAGCGTCACATAAGACTTTTTTCGGGGTTTGTAGAGTGTACGCGTGACTTCGTTGCTCTCGACTCTCAACAGAGCTAGATCAATGCTCTATACAATAAATAGAGCAGCTATCGTTGACTTGGTGTCTACAGTACGAATCTGACACTAGATATTCTAATTAATCTGTATATTGTGACACAGAAATTCTAATAAATCTGTATATTGTGACTGAGAAAATCTAATAAATCTGTATATTGTGACTCAGAAATTCTAATAGATCTGTATATCGTGACTCTGAAATTCTAATAAATCTGTATATTGTGACTGAGAAAATCTAATACATCTGCATATTGTGACTCAGCAATTCTAATACATCTGTATATTGTGACCCAGAAATTCTAATAAATCTGTATATTGTGACTGAGAAAATCTAATAAATCTGTATATTGTGACTCAGAAATTCTAATAGATCTGTATATCGTGACTCTGAAATTCTAATAAATCTGTATATTGTGACTGAGAAAATCTAATACATCTGCATATTGTGACTCAGCAATTCTAATACATCTGTATATTGTGACCCAGAAATTCTAATAAATCTGTATATTGTGACTGAGAAAATCTAATAAATCTGTATATTGTGACTCAGAAATTCTAATAGATCTGTATATCGTGACTCTGAAATTCTAATAAATCTGTATATTGTGACTGAGAAAATCTAATACATCTGCATATTGTGACTCAGCAATTCTAATACATCTGTATATTGTGACCCAGAAATTCTAATAAATCTGTATATTGTGACTGAGAAAATCGAATACATCTGTATATTGTGACTCAGAAATTCTAATAGATCTGTATATTGTGACTGAGAATATGTAATAAATCTGTATATTGTGACTGAGAAAATCTACTAAATCTGTATATTGTGACTGAGAAAATCTAATAAATCTGTACATTGTGACTGAGAAAATCTAATAAGTCTGTATATTGTGACTTAGGAAATCTAATACATCTGTATATTGTGACTCAGTAAATCTGATAAATCTGTATATTGCGACAGAGAAAATCTACTGAATCTATATATTGTGACTTCATTATAGCTGTGACTTGCAACGAATACGGCGTGCCCATCTTGCTCTCGACTCCTATCAGAGCCAAAACAGCGCCCGAAATCCACGTATTCAGGCTCACTCAATCAGGCGGACACAAAATTTCGATTGTTTCACCGAGTTCAACCAAGCGTGGACCATACTACTGACCCATCACCGCGCACAGCTGCGTAAGATTAACGAAACGCTCCAAATCGGCGGTGAATAACAAACCGCGCCCGTTCACCCGCGTTAAGGGTCGTATCGGTATTTATGAACTTAATATTCGAACGGTTGAATTTCCATCGGGAAAGCGCGGGAGACTGCGACCGACCACCGGGTGGCGACGAATCGAAAACGCGTGGATCTGAAGTTATTGCTCGCACGGGTATACAGTGGTATGCTGGGATAGGTCGAAGCGGGTAGGTCGTGCTCGTAGATTCCGGAGGGCGACAACGGTAGCGCATCGTTGTCGTCGAGCGCGCGGGGGGAGCGTCTGGCAAGTTTTTCCCATAAATACCGATTATTAAATAGCCGGCGACTGGTCGCGGTGGCCAGGCTCTGGCGCGGGCTAGGGTTGGCTGCGGTCTCGAGGAAATGGTCGACGCGATACACAGACATACGTACATACGTATGTGCACGCACACTGTGCTCGGAACTGTACGTGTTCCGCGAGTATGTACGTACGTGTACAGGCCGGGGTTGGTCTGGCAGGCCGGTGCGCTGGACGGAACGAGCGGAACGAACGGAACACGGTGGAAACAGAGCAACGGCGGGCCACTACCAGCAACCGACGAGGAGAGGAGGTTGTCGGGGAAGGGCGAGTCGGAGGGTCGTGTTCGAGGCTGGCTTTAATACAAGTACAATGCCAGTGGCGTAAGCTTTATGATGACGAAGAGCACCTGGGGGACCGGGAAGCCTGCAATTTCCTCGCCCGGCCCGGCCCGACCCGACCTGTCACACCTGTACCGCGCGCGCGTTCTCTTGCATCGCGCGCACACACGCTGCCGCAGGACCTACACGGAAAGCGGGACGTACCACGCATGCACTCCTCTTTCTCTCTCTCTCTCTCTCTCTCTCTCTCTCTCTCTCTCTCTCTCTCTCTCTCTCTCTCTCTCTCTCTCTCGCTCGCCTACACCTTTCATACGCGCAACACCGAGCTCCGGCTCCATGGGACCAATTTGTATTCGGCCGCGGAATCGCGGTGATGCGTCTTCGATAATCTCTTTGGGAATTAGCCAGCGACTGGCACGAGGAACGCTAACCTTCCGTGCCACGACCAACACGCACGGCCTTTTTAACCCTTTCGCTGCCGCGAACCTTTCCGCGAAACCTAACGAAACGACGGCGAAAACAGTTTCCTACACAGACACTCTCGGAATTGATCAGATACTCTATAATACAGAATTCTGAGAATTCTTAGAATTGCATCCAACGATCTTGAAATTCACTGAGGATGTAGAAGCGGTAGTCTACGAAATTATAGAGTACGAAGAATTTGGAGAGAACCGCAATTGGCCAGAATAAGGACGAAAGGAATGAAGAATACCGTAAACTCCGATAAGATGATTGTGAAAAGTAATGTCTACTATTTTCCTGGCGAGAACTGCAATTTTTTCAAGATTTTATACACACTGCATCCGATCAAGTAATCGAACATACTCAATCTCAATCCATTTGGTCCAGTTTTAATTGTAAGTCATTTGTAAAGCAATTAGTACTCCCGAAAAATATGAAACAATTTTTTACTGAACACAACACGTTTCCCTTCATTTAATTCATACACCAAACTCTTCAGCAAACAATTTTGTTTCACAAAGAAAATTTTAGTCTTTAATTTTCCATCAAAAAGTATGCTAAAAATAATCCCCGTCCGCTAAGGGTTAATTTTATAAAATATCTATATAGTTCGTGTTTTTAGTTAACATTACAATTTTCAGAAATGCTTGATAAGAACATTATAGAATAGCCAGCTTTTAATTATCGAGGGCTAAATTGTCTTGATTTTTAGATTGTTTCCAAAAGAAAAGAAATTTCTGTCGGTAGGTAGAAAATAAGATTGAACTACTTCAGACTGTAGTTTGATAATTAAGTGCTAACGCTAAAAATAATCGTATGAAAATAAGTCGTAAAAAAAAGAATGCTAAAAATAATCCCCGTCCGCTAAGGGTTAAGAATGGTATTATCAGATTTGGCACTTTAAGTGCCAGTACAGCAGGGTCAAAATTTTCATGAAAGAATAGTAATCAATTGAACGAAATCGAAACTTGAAAAGTTAAGAAGTATAACACAGAAAGTACTTTGTCAATCTTCTTTCATTTTGCAGATTCCAACCACATTCGCTATACTCCATACAATACCGCCAACGTTTATTTGTAAATCAGAATAAATAATTCCATCTCTAATTTCTGGAAGACGCGGCGCTCAAATTGTTGAACAGCGTTGCAGATCGGTTACATGAGTTACTGCGCACGATTTTCACTGCAGAAACAAGAAGATGGCTGTCATAGTAGAGTATCTGTTTCGAAAGAACTACTCGGTGTGAAGTGACTACAGTGACGTACACTAAGTAAAAAGTAAACTGCCCTGGGAGAACGTGCAGGGGAATGCGAATTAGTTAGGCCAAGCAGCACGAGAAGAGGCACGAGGCGGTCAGAAGCAATCGGAACACGGAAATAGCTGGAGCAGGCTGTTAAAACGCGAAGAAAGGGCCAAACGAACCGGCGGAGGCCACAAAGAAAGGATAGCGACTTCCGCGACCTGACGAGCAAATCTTCGAGCCGGGAGAAAACTTTTAATCGCTCTGCTCGCGAGGCAGCACTTTTTTCGCGTTCTTCTGCCTTCCTCGCGTGTCTCTGGGATACCGTCGTGGCGTGGTTGCTGGCTCGGATTCTGCCTTGTTGGCTATCCATGCCCATTCTCGCTTTCATAAAGAGAATCCTTGGAAATCCTATTATGAACGATTGTAATCGATTCTCCTATCTCTCTACATTCTTCATTAGAAATATTGTCTGGAGATCGGAAGAGAGAGGCGCCGTGATATTTGTGCAGTGAACCATTGCAATTAAGTATTAGTTGAGTCAGTGGTTAAAGTAGTAAACAGATTAAAAGAATTTGAGAACATTAATTTTAACACAGCGTGTTAACAAAAAGAAAAGTAAACAGACGCCGCGCCGGAACAGTCTTACGTTGCCACGGAGCGTGCGAGAATACGGAAAATTCAATACAGTATTAGCAATAGTTTTTTGCAAATATCTCGAAAACTAGAAGCGATCCCCCTATATTGGAAAAGGAAAAAGTTGTTTAAAATGACAAAATCTATAACATATTTAAGTTTCATCAAAATCGGAGTATAATGACCTTTTATCAATAATTACCAAGAATATTAATATATTAGTTTCAGTTCACTAAAATCACCTAAAAAAGGAAGAAACTTTTATTTGGCCGCTGGGTGTTCCAATTGATACGAACAACTTTTAGGTACGAGTACGATTTCCGTGGCCTCTCGTACGATTTCCGCCTCCTTCACGACCTAACCTCAACTCATTCCATTCACATGTTTTTTTACCATTACTAGATCAAATTCTGGATGACAGCTACAATGCAAAGATTATGCGAATAAAATTTCATTTTCTACAAAAAAAGGTCTCTTGATATTTTGCCATATTTCGCATAGTTACCGAGATATTTGCAAATTTATAAAAAACAGGAAATCTACTTTACCGGTTAAACCAGGCCAATTTGAGACCATGTTATATATACATTTTCCTCTTGAAATAACCCCAAGAACACAAATATAACCTCAAAACGAGGAGCCACGGAAATTGTACTCTCCTCAACTTTTATTTTGCACAAAGATCCGAAGTCTGTTAACGACTAAATAATGTAAAAAAACTGAGAGTGTTCTCCTGAGTTGCAAATTCGAGAGACATTGTTAAATTATGTAGCTGGAAGTAACGTCTAGGCTAACAATTGAGATTGACATTGTTAACTCTTAAAAACAATGGATATTTACTGAACTGTATTTTTACCTGTGTACGATAGCTAGGAATGGATAGACACGATAGACACACACGGTTCCATCAGCTAGAGCAGGGATGTCTAACGATGACTCTTGAAACAGACGTTGCTGCTTGGTACTTGCTTTGCGTCTCAATAACACAACACAACGACACTAGGACGCGGTTCACTAGGAAAAAAGGTAGTTCCGAGATAAAGAAACGCTCTTCCGTTCACTTTGACTGTTGCGATTGTAATGAGTCGCGGCCGAATCTTTTGGACTGCTGGTGGGGGGGGGGGGGCATGGGTATGGTGGTGACGTGTTATAGGACACCAATAGAAAATTCGTCTTCGACGATTGTTTACGAAGATCGACGATTGCCCCCGATTTCGGATACAGCGCGGCCCGGCGGGAATGTGTGCAAAACCCTCGTAGTACACGTCGCGATCTTGTCTGTCCTTGTGAACCGCGTTCTGGTGTCGTGTGCCGTGTGTTGTGTTGTGTTATTGAGACGCAAAACAAGGACCGTTACTTGGTAAGTACCCGCTTCCATTTTACATTATTCGATATAGATCAAGATTTTTAATTCTCACTTTTGTTAAAGTAAATTCTTTGTACAAGCAAATTATTGGGGAGAGTACGATTTCCGTGGCCCCTCGTTTTGAGGTTATAAAATGTATATATAACATAGTATCAAATTGTCCTGGTTTAGCCGGTAAAGTAGACTTCCTGTTTTTTATAAATTTGCAAATATCTCGGTAACTATGCGAAATATGTCAAAATATCAAGAGACCTTTTTTTTGTAGAAAATGAAATTTTATACGCATAATCTTTGCATTGTAGCTGTCATCCAGAATTTAAATTAGTAATGGAAAAATCATGTGAATAGAATGAGTTGAGGTTAGGTCGTGGAGGAGGAGGAAATCGTACGAGGAGCCACGGAAATCGTACTCGTGCCGAATTATTTATTATTCAACGGATTAAATTTATTACGTGACCATTCGCGATAATTTACTTCTGCGTCGATGTCGCGACCGTCAAATGAAATTAAATTTAAGTCGTGCGGTGGAAATAGAGTTTACTTAATTGTAGTACAAATTTTTCGACACTGGAAATTCTTTACCTACACCTGAATCACCCCTGGAATCCCAGAGGGCACTTTTCCTACAATCCCACGGTCCCAGAAGAGCGGATTCCGCGTGTGCGCGCGAAAAACGCGGAAGCAAAGGACATTATCGCTAACGGAGCGAAATTGTTTCGAGGTCGGAGGAGGGTGCCGGGCGTCGGTAGTTGTATATTTGCAGGTGGTCGGGAAGTTTCTGCACGGTCTCCGAAAGCCAACAGGGATGCGCCCCTGGGGAGCGCCGGTTGGACGAGAGTCCGTAGAAAAACAGGGGATAAAGAAGCCTACGGTAGGAAAGCAGTGTCGACGTCGGGGGCGGATGCGCGCGCGAACGCGAATTCCTGGGAAACACGGAAAAGTTGGTAATTAAAGCGTGAGAAAGATCAGAGGGGGCTCGAGCGAGAAATAGAGAGAGAGCGAGAGATAAAGAGAGAGAGAGAGAGGAGTGTTGACGCGCGCGCGAGAAACCGAGGATGGAAATCGGGGCAGGGGGCGGAAGGAGGCGAGTGGAAGACCAGGAGAAGCCGCCCAGGAAAATGCATGGAAATGTATTCCCGGGAGCAAAGGCGCGCCGAGGGTGAAACCGAGAGACGGAAAGACGGAGAAGACTAGTAGACAGAGAGACAGAGACAGAGAGAGAGAGAGAGAGAGAAAGAGAGAGGGAGAGTAGCTAGACAAGAAAGACAGAGGACGATGGAAAAAGCCGGCAGGCAGAGACTGCAGCGCGGGCGTTGAAGATATTATAAGGGTTGAAAAGCCGACACCACCCTGTCACCAAGAAATTATGCCCGATTCTTCCAACTAGCCGTACCCCACGGCATTGCCATCGTTTCTATTCCCTTCGGGATGCCACAGCGAGAGAAGCGTCCGCGCCGTCAGGATGCCACGAATTCCCTCCTTTCCTCGGCTGTCTTCCTCCCCTCTCCTAGCAGTTTATTCGGATCGTCGCGTCGTGCCGTTCCTATGATATCGAGACGCGATCTCTCTCTCTCTCTCTCTCTCTCTCTCTCTCTCTCTCTCTCTCTCTCTCTCTTTGTTTGTCTCTCTTCTCTCACCTTTGCTACGTCTCGTACTCCCTTCGGCATACCGGTACACCGTCGGCAGCCCCTGGCTCGGTCCGAGTCTCGACGGTGAATTACGTTTAGCCTAGCATGCATATTCCGCCGAGGGAACCAACCACACCCTTCCGCTTTCTCCTTTATTAAGCTCACGGTCGTCACTCGCGGGACTCCCTTCTTCGCCTGCTCCGTCATCCACCTAATTTCTCTTTTTGCACGCTGTCCCCTCCCTCTCTCTCTCTCTCTCTCTCTCTCTCTCTCTCTCTCTCACCCCTTTCACTCTTTTTCTCTCCCTTTCTCGCTCGCATAATTCCAAGCGCGTTATTTTCTTTCGGGGATCGAACTGGAATTTCGGCAGTGTCACGTCAGTTAATTTGCCTGGACAGAGAGAAGAAAAGGGGACCGCAGGGAGAGATAGAGAGAGAGAGAGAGAGAGAGAGAGAGGGTGCAGCGCATAAAAAATTCGAGTCAAGTTTGTCGGAAACGAAACAGAATCGTGGACGCTCTCGGCGAGTCTGGGCGCCGAGGGATTTCGCAATCGAATGCACGCGGGCCGAAAGGCCGCGCGGAGAATATTCGTATGAAAATCGAGGGCCGCCCTGTCAAGAATAGAACGAAATTAAACGATTCATAACGCGTTGCCGCGGACGCGCGTGCCGCTAACAGATCGGTAGTTAGAACGCCATTCAGGCGGACGGGGCGGAACAGGATGGTAGTCGCTGGCCGAGTACGGGGGGCGGGGGGTTGACTTTCCTTCGAAACCGGGTCACGATCGAGCCCCGGAACACGGCTATCATCGAGCCAGGCGGTCAAACCACGACTTAACCATTCGCCTCGTGTTTTAATCCAGATTTTTACGAACGGAACCTGCTGTTTAATTCCACCTACGACGACCTCACGATCAAATGTGGAACCCAGAATCAAAGATCCTGACCCGTTCCTGAAAGGAGAGTGGTATCGAGGATGCACTAACCGTGGTCCAGTGCCACGCGATCTCAGCTCCAGGCGATTTTGGTTCGAGAAGATGTTACAGAGACGTTCCCGGAGACGTTTTCGAGGGAATTTCGTGGAGCAAGAGCGAGTGTTGGCCCGCGAGGGCAAACACGAGCCGCCTCCCGCTCCTGGCCGAGCTGACCCGAGAGTGTATCGACATCGAGGTTACACGGAACCACATGCCAGTGCGGTCTCTCTTTGTGTGCGCCAGTGGCGGCGGTGCAGCCCGGCCAGCTCTATACTCGGTGAACTTAATTTCCCCAATTTCGACCGCGCTTCGTCGACCGCACGATGCAATTTATATCGAGCAACCCCTTCCCACCGTGTGCCACGGTAATATCTCGGGAGGTCGTGAGCGACGATTTAGGAGGCTCGGACCTAACGCGAACAGCGACCCCTGCGAACCCTTGCCTGCACCGATCCTCCCGATTCTTTCCTTACATTGTCCACCCTGCACTCGCGACCTGCCGACATCATACTTTGAAAATACACAGCAGTGCGTTCAGTATACAGGAATATTGCTCTAAGAATATAGCGCAGGCTCGTGTGTCTACAGCATTGAAGTTGCTGAGGGTAATACTGGTCATTAGTGATTGGACACTTGAATTTTAATCTAATTTTGAATTTTCCTTGTTGAACCTGGTATGTCGCTCAGAAATGGTAGTATGGCAGATCCTGGTATAATGTCACGATTTAGAGAAACTCAAACTAGAGTAGAAAGAGTAGGATGAAGGTAGTACAGTACAGTGGAACTTTGTTTAACCCTTATGTCAATTACGGAATATTTACTTTGAATTACTTTATAAAATAACTTTAATATTTTAATGCCGACATATAGCAAAATTATTGTAGATTTCTATATCCTCGGATGATCACCGATTAATTTTTTTGTAGAACGTAAAAATATGCATTGAAACTGTAAAGTGTAACATAGAATGTCGTGGAAAATGTTTATTATTAATATATGGGTTAATGAAAGAATTTCGATTAATATATTTAATTGCTGATGGTTATACGAAAGTTAAATGCGTTCTTTATTTTTCATTATTGCAATAGCATCTTTCTCGACCCCTGATCAACTTGTTTAAGATCGCGCGAGCGGGACCTCTCAAGCAAGAGCGGAAAGGGGAGAGAGGCGACGGTGTCACCATAATAATGACTCGCGAAAAATAGAGCTCATCGTCGCCCCCCTCCCCCCGCTTTGTTCTGTCTGTCGAACACCTGCTGATCGGCGAATCGGCAGTCGCGTTTAGCCCATGCTTGCTTCATCTAACGACACGTGCTTAAAACATAACTATTGCTCTTTAACACATAGTTACCGTGTAAACTGCGGGCTTTCTGCTTAGTTGCCCTTGTATATTCTAATGTTAGTGGTTTCGGGTAGTGTTTAAGTTAGTTAAGTGAAATATTGACGCTGACAAAATAAAGTGCAAGAGTGACCTTGTTCCAAATCCTTGGACGCTCCGTTATTAATCGTACTTCCTCTCTCCATCTATTCTACTATAGACGTATACCAACAATTTCTGGATTATTTTATAAAATTAGAGGGTCGGAGGGCAGTTTTAAACGAGCGTTTAGCCACGGAGCACCGTGTCCGCGAAAATAATAAGGCCGAGGTGTCCCCGGTCTGTTCGATTCGTTTATCTCGAGAGGCTATCGCTGACTTGCTTCCTCGTTTGCCATTTATTGCCGGCTCGGGCTCTCTCTCTCTCTCTCTTTCTCTCTGGCAACCGGCAATTTCTTGCGCTTTTATCCGAGGTCACGACATCGCACCCCCGCGGACGAAACAAAGGGTTGAGTTTAGCGGCCGGGGCTTCCACGAAGAAAACTTCGAAATTTCTCGGAGCCAGCCCCTAAAGCGAGCGAGATCCTCTAGGCCGACAAGGTTTATCGGTGGAATCCAAAGGTAGGGATCTCGTCGGTAAACAAGCCCGGTGCTCGTTCGGATCCGATTAAGGGTTTACGGGGAAAGTAATACACCTAACGAGGCGAACCACGTAATTACGCAATGGCGTGCTGGAAAAGTATATCCCTCGACGCTGTCGTTGTTCGATCGTTCCTCGCGACGCACACAGAGACACAAGCGTTTATGAATATAGAGATTGTGTGGACGTCGATCCGCGTATCGATCCCGCGGATACAAAGGGACACGCGTACCACGAGTCCGTGAAAACGATACGGTTAGAACCGAAGCTACGTCGAGAATGGCGGAGAAGAAGGGAGAGTCGGGAATCTGGGCCGAAAGTTCCGGTAAGCCTCTTAGCATATTTCCCCGCAAGTTTCTCTATTGTTATTGCGGCGTATATTTTTATTGTATTAATTATCCCGTGATCCTCTTACGGAGTTCGAATTAATTGGTTATTTTATAATAACAGGAGACGCGAACGGAAGAGAAGAGAGGCGGGCCGCGAGAACAAAGGCCGGGCTACGAGGACCCCGGCTCCGGAGGAAGAGGAAGAACGCGAAACTGTTTGGCTTACCACCAACTTCCTCGACGGTTCTTGGCCGAAGGGACTCTCGACTCGACTCGACTCTTCGGGTAATCTCTCCGCGTTTAATGGAACCCGGGGACTCGAGTGAGGCGAGAGCTTTCTTAAATTTTAGCCCTCGCCGCGGCTATAAAGAAGCTCAACGAGATCGAACCGCCGGACGACATCGAGCCGCGAACCACTGCTCTTCAGAATCGCAATAAATTGGATGAAATTCATATTCTTGTTAATTGTACATTGTTGATTGCGAATGCAACAATTTTAGGGATTAGATAATTTACATAACTCGTGTTGTTTCGTGTCATACTGGATGCAGAATCTATATTGTAGATAAACATTTCTCCATGCCTTTTAAGAAATGCCTTCTCCGCAATTTAAAATATCTATTCGAAGAATATAGAGCGATACCTTCGATTCAAAAAATCAGAGATACTACAATCTCTTATTGGTGTGTCTACTTTGTGAATCTAAATTTCTAGAATCAGAATTGGGCACTCAGAAATAACCCGTTCATTTTTGTTAAACAAGAAAGAAAACACGACGTGCTATATATGTAAAGTAGCAGTTAACATAAATCATTTAATAATAGAATGCAAAAAATATGAGAATGAAAGGAAAAATGCTAAGTTGCCTGGATCCTTACCCATTCTGTTAAGTTCTAAGGAATATATCGCCGGTCTTGCCCAATATATCAAGGATACAAATATGTATAAAATATTGTAAGAAAATGTACCGTGTTGCTAATGACCTTTGATGTTAAAGCAACATTAAATAAATAAATAAAAATAAAAATATAAGAAAAGAGTGTGATCACCAGGTCAGTGACCACCGGGTTCTTAAAAGTTGAACTCGATGACCGTGATCACTGATGGTCAGTGACCTATCAAACAAACTTCTTTATCGACACATCTCTTGACGGTATTTCAACATTGCAACCTTAGAAGAACGTTCTCAGCCTCCAAATTCAGCGAAATATGAACAAATGAATCTAGATCGCTTTTAGTCCGAGTGACCATTGTTTTCTCGACATCTCATCACTTTGTCCCTGCAGATTGCCATCGGTAAAGCTGCCAGAGTGATTCTCTCATCGCCCGCAATGTCCAGTTTCGCGTGTATTTCTCGGCGGAGGCCGACGCAACGCGAATTAGCTTCGAAAAGCACATATCGCTCGCAGCTGCGCGAAAGGGTTCAATTAGTCGGAAGCTTTTTAGGAAGAGGGCACAAGGGAGCAGAGCATAGGTCGTATCTAAATCCAGGCGGGGCGGTAAGGGATGCAGGTTGGACGGAAGGTTTGGAAGGAAGCCGAGACGAGAAGCGGGCGAGTACGGGCTCGAATGGGACGTCGGGTACAGAGCGGGTGGGCGACCGGGTTGCAGAGAAGCATATGGTTAAACCGTAATGGTAGAGGTGATATATTTAAACCCGGCAAAGTTTGGTGCTTGGTCGCGCGCGCGGGGGTCGGTGCTCGGGGTGTCGGGCGTGCCTCGCATAAGTTTACATTATCTTACCATCTGATAGCAACTATACCGGGCCCGAGAGCTCGGTCGCGGACCAAGCCAAGAGGTCGCCGGCATTCCTGGCTTCCCGAAAAGCATCCTATTCTCTCTATCTCTCTCTCTTTCTCCCTCGCGCACGCGCGTTCCGGAATTACACGCGGAATCCCCTCCCGCCGATAAATTCGAGAGAGAGAGAGAGAGAGAGAGAGAGAGAGAGAGAGGCGCGTAAAAACTCCGCTCGCGATCTTCTCCAAGAACCGTTCTAACACTTGAACAAAAGCTTCCGGCAGTCTAGATCCACGCCGTTTGCCCCTGTTAGCGGTTGAAACGCGACAAATTGCGTGAAGACCGTTTACTCGACGGCAGCGGCGCATTTCTTGAACGAGAAAACGGAGGTTTATCGGCGAACAGCGATCGCTTTCTACGAGAACAGAACCGGCTTCTCTGTCCGACCGCCTCGCTCACGCGATGTATCGCGAGTCGGTCGTAATGTAATTAGCTCGGCCCCCGCGATCTGTCGAAACGGACTGCGCCGTACCATGGGCCATTTAGATAGTTGGAATTAATCCGAAAACGTTCGTGTCACGAAAGAAATTCAGTTTATGTCTTTCCGTTAGCTTTTACTCTCCAGAGAAGCATTGATCGCGGCACGCGGTCACTGACCTGATTTCTGGGGGACACTCTGGTCAGTGACCTAGAGGTCATAGTTTTTTCTTGTAGGCTCGCAATGTTGAAACACCAGCAAGAGATCGAATGGTAAAACAGGCCTAATCTGTAGAAGATTGATCACGGTCGCTGACCAACGTCTCCAAACGACAGTTCGTTCAATGACCCGCCGAATTTCATTGAAATCGGAGACGACCCTTGTTAGCGACACGCGAATCCATTAATGCCGACAGCTCCGTCGTCCCGGAAGGGTGGAAAAGTTTCCCCACCTCATTAGCCATGACACATTTGATGGAAACGGAAAACTGCCGCACCTTACTAAATTGTCAACCCTCAAATTGACGCATCCTTTAACCCGGACCGACGCTGTAATACGGTAATAAAGTGCTCTTCGTTGTTAGGAAACGCGCGAGTCTCGCAAATATCTGCACAGTGGTACGAGTCAGTAATTAGTCAGCCGAACAAGCTAAAAATTTCAGAGCCGTCATCATTAACACTTTGAAAAATCAGAAAAGTCAAAAATGAATTTCTGTCGGGTAAAGTGTGCCAAATGTTTCGATGGTCCGTGAAATGTAAAAAGATTGCCATAAATCTCAATTTCTAAGTTTTTCTTCTATTAAATAAATTCCGTTGAGTTTACGCAATTTTTACAGTTGCGAAGTTGACAGTGGTACGAGTCAGTCATTAGCCAGACGAACAAGCTAAAAATTTCAGAGCCGTCATCATTAACATTTTAAAAAATTAGAAAAACCAGAAATGAATTTCTGTCGGGTAAAGTGTGCCAAATGTGTTGATGATCCGTGAAATGTAAAAAGATTGCCATAAATCTCAATTTCTAAGTTTTCCTTCTATTAAATAAATTCCGTTGAGTTTACGCAATTTTTACAGTTGCGAAGTTGACAGTCAACGCGTTAACCATAAACTCGCAAGAGAAAGAAACGTGCCTATTTTCTCCACAAAACAAAGTGAAGAATTGCAGAGCAAACTGTTCAAATTGTTGGACAGATTCTGCGAACAATAATTCTTTTACTGCCACAGGGAGAGAGCATTCGTCCGCAAAGGGTTGACAATTCACGGTGCAACAAGACGAAACGAATAGTCCTCGCGGTTCGAACGACGGACGGTAAAGATGATCGATAAGGCGGAACGTTGTCGACGAGACGCGAACGAGCCGCCTCGATAAATGCACTAGTATACCGTTAACGCGTCTCGCACCGGGAATTGAGTCGTTCGTTCGTTTATCTACGTATTACGATCGATTAGGGACGCGCGATAATCGTCACGGCCCGTGACATGTGTGCGTATCTGTACACGAGAGGGGTCACGTGAACACTCTGGTTACAATTTTACAGTGGAAGCATCGCGTTACGCTCGCCTAATGTCCGATCGCAGAGTTATCGTGCTACTTCACTCTGAACCAATGAAAACATCGTTGACGATCCTTGTGGGCCACACCGTGTATGACAGGCATGTCCAGAAGTAGCTCACTTCGAGGCAAATTCGAGGGAGACGCCTACTTCTTCCGCCCACGCGTCTCGCTCCCCGTAGCGGCCGTAGTCCTCCGAGCTCCTCAGACCCGTACCTACCGCTTGCGGTATGTACTGCGTCTGGCGCTTTGGGGCGACTCTCATACCCATAGGTTTCCACATCACCCATGGGGTACTATGGTCAATGCGTTTTTTTGTCAGTGGTACGCCCTATAGGCCTATTCCACTGCGTCGCACGATAATTTCGAAAAAATAAATTTGGAAAATAGTTTTTATTATACTGTCAAAATTTTACTGACAATTAGGAAAGCTTGATTATTGCGCTATTCAAAGGTTGACTATTGCGCATTTTCACTAACACTGCTTTCAACCTTAAGCATAAAACGAATTGTCTTGCACACTTCAAAGTATTGTAAAATAAAAACACGTAAATAGATTTTTCATTTCTTTCATTACAATCGTGTAACTAAATTCTCAAAATTACACTTGCTTTTTATGCTTTAGAGTTGCCCGACATTTTAAACGTCGTAGAAGTTATTTGGAACGAACATTTAAGCGGAAAGTACCGCGTCCACGAAATAATAAGAAGTGTCCGCGTCGATTCGACTGGTTCATCGTGCAGCGAGTACACGGTCGGGTATATAATCTCATTAGAGGTGGACAGCACGACGGACCGTGAACGTCGGGAACGACGCGCGTAGGAGTTCGAAAAAAGTCGGACGGAAAACGTCGAGTCGACTTGGGGTTCGCGGCAAAAAATATATTAGTCCGGGCATTTCAGTTTGCAGCGTCGCGCCAAAGAAAACGTTTACTCTCCTGGCACATCCCGGGTAAATCGTGGGCACCGTTCCTCTCCAGACTGGCTGTCTCGAGGAAACAGCTAAATTTTACGGGCTCGTTTACGCCCGTAAATTAATCCCGAGTTTGTTATCGAAATCCTTAGAAGGGGATTTCCGGTGGCTCGTCGTCGTGGATCCGATCGCTATAGTGACTGTCGTAAGCCCTCTTCGGCTCGGTCGCGCAGGTGGAACGGGTACGGGGTACGGGTATCGTCCTTCCCCCGATACCTTCGAGACGAATTATCGTTTTTCCGGATCATTAATCGACCGTGCCCGGCGCTGCCGTCTGCCTCCTCTCCGGCGAGATAGCGGAATCGTGATCGAATTTAATCGCAAATACGTCTCTGTGTACACTCCTCTCGGCGTGTTTACACCGCGAGATCGACTCCAATCGAATCTCGGAGCTGGTCCTGTGCTCCGTTTCTGGTTCCGGGAAAGTAGACGCCGACGACTCGACTCGACTCGGCACCATCGCCAGAAATCAGTGAAACGGGTCACGAATGCAGTGCGTCTCGTTCTCGCGAGCCAGATGCAATTTGCCCGGATAAATTGTCGCGGTGAATAACCCCATCACTGCCGAGTAACCAAAACACGTTCGGCCGCAATCGTCTACACGAGTTCAGTTAACGCGCGTTCATCGCTCGATCTCCGGATCCAGATCAGTCGCGAGAGAAGAAGATTCGGCTAGTGAGCAGAAGGTGTGGATAACGCCTCGGTTGTTTCTCGTTCCGGGATACCGACCAATTTCAACCGGGGAAAATCGTTACGTCGTCGACGTCCATCGATCGAGCATATATACAGACGCGTGAGTGTATATGTGTGCATTTCAATCGCTTCTCTCTCTCTCTCTCTCTCTCTCTTTCTCCCTCTCTCGCTTTGGCTCGCGAATGTCGAGGATAACCGAAAATAGTTGGTATCGAAAATTTGCTTTTCGCGCCTCGCCGTCGTCGTTTAATTTCCAATTTGTACGAGCTGCCAACACCACGAACGATCGCTTTCGCCTCCGTCCGCTTTCCCGGCGAACTTTGTGAGCGCAGATTGACGTAATCCCGAGGTTCAATGACGCACCGACGGAGCCACCGTATACCGTCGAAACCGCCGATCGCTCTGTTGCGGGCTGCGGTCGCTCGTTAAAATAAAACCACGGTTTGTCGAGCCACTGCGCGATTGATCCAGTCTCCATCGAGCCCGGACCGTGCCGGACCGATCCGTTACGCAAACGTTCCACGGTATCGTGCTCTGCACCACGATTTTAAAGATTCGACGCGTAATCTCTACGGAGATCGAAATTATTGCAGAATCTTTCAAAATTATCGAACTAGCTCAACGGGTTCAAATAAATGGTGTAGATGATTTATTGGTAAGTCGCGCTCTGCACCACGATTTTAAAGATTCGATGCGTAATTTCTACGGAGATCGAAATTATTGCAAAATTATCGAGCTAGCTCAACGGGTTCAAATAAATGTTGTAGATTATTTATTGGTAAGTCGCGCTCTGCACCACGATTTTAAAGATTCGACGCTTAATTTCTACGGAGATCGAAATTATTGCAAAATTATCGAGCTAGCTCAACGGGTTCAAATAAATGTTGTAGATTATTTATTGGTAAGTCGCGCTCTGTACCACGATTTTAAAGATTTTACGTGTAATCTTCTCGGAGATCGAAATTATTGCAAAATCATTCAAAATTATCGAGCTAGCTCAACGGGTTCAAATAAATGTTGTAGATTATTTATTGGTAAGTCGCGCTCTGTACCACGATTTTAAAGATTCGACGCGTAATCTCTACGGAGATCGAAATTATTGCAGATTCTTTAAATATTATCGAGCTAGCTGACCGGGTTCAAATAAATGGTGTAGATTATTTATTGGTAAGTCGCGCTGTGCACCACGATTTTAAAGATTCGACGCGTAATCTCTACAGAGACCGAAATTATTGCAAAATCTTTCAAAATCGTCGAGCTAGTTGAACGGGTTCAAATAAATGTTGTAGATCATTGATTGGTAAGTCGGGCTATGCATCCATTTTGACGATTCGATGCACGATCTGTACCAAGATGTATTGTATGTAGGTTATTGTAAGGTCTTGAGAAAGAATCGAACTAGTCTGAAAGAGACTTAACCCTTAGCGCACGGGAATTATTTTTAATCAATACGTCAGACATACAATATTTTTCTTGCGACTGAAAATTGAAGAGTTGAGTGTATGAATGAAATTAAGGGAAAACTGTTGTATTTGGTAAAAATTTATTCGATATTTTTGGAGAGTAACAATTTCTTTGTCAAATTTATTTGCAGCAGCAGAACGGTAAAATTATTTGGACGACTGTCGGCAGACACGCGTCAGCAAAAGGTTAAACGTATTCTGCAGATCGTTGACCGGACATTCAATGCATCAATCATATTCTCATGCTCCATATGAGAGTCTCGAATGTTTTAACGATTTATGTATGTTCTTGTTAACAAATGGAAAAAATTGCAGTAGCTTTCTACTGCATGCGATGATTCAAAATTGATTTATATTCGCGTCCCTCATGGTCTCTCAAGTCTCTTAAGGTTTCGAACAAAGTTAGCGATAAATGGTACAAATAAAACTAATCTGAGAGCCTCTGAGAAACTAGTAGAATAGCACAACGATGTCTACTTAAAAGAACACTGCAGTGTTTTTTTCTACACTCCTGATTATAATCCATACTTCGCTTGTTCCGAAGTTCTCTAAGGTTCTTAATAAAATTAACATGTACTTCAACTTACATTAATCCGAGAACCATTTTGAAGCTCGTAGAATAACACAACGATATCAATTTAAAAGAGACTAAATTGTTTTCCTCTAAAGTGTGCTTGTTACGAAGTCTTTTAAGGTTGCCCGCAAAGTTAACAACAAGTACTTCGAGTTAAATGAGTTTCGGACCTATTTCTAAGCTAGTAGAATGCGACAGCTATGTCCAGCCAAAAGGAAAGCGCGTTGCCTCGCGTTTATGAGTCTGCTGAGGTTACAGAAGCCATACTAAAGCTAGTAGAATAAAACAGTAGCGTCTGACTAAAAGAAAAGAATTTAATCTTGCTCTCCAAGTATTCGAAATTTATTTTCTCAAATCCATTTTATTTTCTTCATAAAGCTATTAAACAATGGAGTGGCCTCTATCTAAATGAAAACTGTATCCTCTGATCTCCCAACATTACGGAATCCATTTTGAAGCTAGCAGGAGAAGATCGTGACGTCCATCCAAAATAAAACTGTCCTCCTCCTCGGTATAAATCTCCTAAGTTTCTTCGCAGTTTGGCCAAGTGAGAAAATTAATTTTTCCAGCAGCCCGGTGAACCGAGTTGTGCTTGAGAGAGAGCGGAATCTGAAAGTGTTAAAACAGTAATGACAAATTCCAACTTTCCGAGGGCGTCGAGATGAATCGTCTCTTGACAACGGGGGAGCATGTAGAACGTCTAACTCGTGGGAGGGGGGGACGGAACGTCAACGAAATATGCTGCGGTCGTGGTATACTCGTCTGCGGTAGTCTTTATCCTGGTCGTCGTGACGAGGTCGACCCGAAACGGGACGGTAGAATGGCTGCGGGAGTAGCAAAGGAAATTTCGGTGGGAAATGCGTGGTAGTAGCCGAGAGCTACAACAGTCTTGCCGGTGATTACGGTCGCCGTTGAATCCGTCCGCCATTAAAAACTCGTAAAACCGTTGAATGCCGGGACAGAAGGAGGCGCGAACAACTCTCGCCCCGTACAAACCGGCCCGGGCGAATAAAAAGCCGCGCAAGATCGTGCCGTCTCGACGACGACAACGACGACGTGCTAGCTAGGGAAGCGTTCGTTCGATCCCGGTGCAAAATAGAGGAGAAACGAGATAAACGTCGAAAGATACTTGGCTCGGGTCCCTCCGTCGCCGGGGCGACGATCACCGCCTAACGACGGCCAATCGTTGATAACTCGTTTTGGCTCCGGCCGCGCAACCGGCCCGAACTCGTTTCCTTGATTAACGACGACCGCGCGATACCGCCCTTGCGACTTCTTTCCGTGCCTCTCCCGTTCTGAAATACGAATCGCGTTCCCGATGGTTCACGACCGACGAACAATGCCTTCGTTCCAGTACACGCCCTCGTGCTGAAATATCGCGATCTCGGCGCTACCGATCTTTATGCGACCGTGCGAGCTACCGGAGAATGGATTTATTAAAGATTCACCTGCCAGAGGAAACATTAAATGACCGGACTCGCGGAAGTAAGAAAAACTCGTGTTTGTTAATTTAATTTCTTCAATACAATTTGTATAAAATTATTTTGCGAACATAAGAATATGTTGGACAGTAGATCTTCATGCATTGTAGAACGCATTGCGGTTGAAGCGTTTTAACAAATTTGAATTGAAAATTTAATATACTATATTGCTCAGCAGAACGTTTATTAAAACAGTGGTTACTTAGGAGTACCAAGCTTTGCTAATTAGTTTTTAAAAATATAAATTTACATGACGATCCGCAAGGTAGCGATAACAGCATGCTGGAACAAAGAAAATAATGAGACACCTCGGTCTATTGTTTTACGATTGTAATTTTATCATTTTTAATTAATTTTCCGCTGTTTCTCTTCAACTTGTTCATTTTTCGCACGAGTTTATCCGTACCAAAGAGACAGACTTTATTAAAATAATATTTTCTCTGCCGGTAGTCTTTTCGTTTCTCATAAAGTTGGCGCTATTAGAGATAGTTGGTAAGTAAAAGTGTTATAAAATGTCTTCCTAACAACTATTGTAAATAAAAGAGAACCTGTAGGTTATTAATACACTTTTTAATGACTGTGCTGTGTATTAAAAAAACCTCGACAAAATTCTCTTTCGAATAATAATTGCAGGGAAAGTTCATCGATCGTTTTACTCGAAACGAATCGACGGTTTATGGATAAAAGTGCTATCTTTATCAGACAATTTATTAAAGAATCCTTAATTCGAGTTCATTATCTATCCGAAGAAGCTTAACAATTTTCTTTTAAAGAACCTCGGGGCGAGTATCTCCATACAGGTTTATCGTTCCTTCATTTTTTAAAGGAGATAAATCCTTTCAATTTCAACAGAATTCGAACACGCGCAGTGACGCTGAAGATCCCTAGAAAATGATCTTGTTCTTTTCCTCGTGAAATCGCTTATCGAATTTATTAAACAATCCTCCATACAGGTTTACCGTTCCTTCATTTTTTAAAGGAGATAAATCCTTCCAATTTTCAATTTTACCAGAATTTAAACACGTGCAGTGATGCTGAAGATCCCTAGAAAATGATCTTGTTCTTTTCCTCGTGAAATCGCTTATCCAATAATTTATTAAACAATCCTCCATGCAGGTTTACCGTTCCTTCATTTTTTAAAGGAGATAATTCCTTCCAATTTTCAATTTTAACAAAATTTAAACACGTGCAGTGACGCTGAAGATCCCTGGGAAATGATCATGTTCTTTTCCTTATCTAAATCTAGGTACAGTTCGCAATAAAATTAAATAAATGGCTGAGGATGTCTCCATTTATAGAAAATCTAACCCGTTGAAGACGAATGTCATATTGGAAGAATCAGTATCGTAACTCTGATTTAAGAATACACAAATCCATAATTTCATGGTGTTCATAGCAGAACAAAAGATCAGTGCATGATCTTCGGTCTTCCCAGCACCCAAGACACATAGACTCTGATGAAAAGTATTTCAAAAAGTGCTCGTCTGCAGAGAGTTATTAAAATACTAAAAGAGTGAACTAACCGTTTATGCCTATAAATAAATGCTTATAATTGGTGCCAGTTAAATAAAGCGTTAACATTTCCTTACCGTTCAATAACCTTGAGCAGCTGCATCGCAGTAAGAGCAAAGAGGATCGTTGCAGTGACCAGACATTTTTGGACGGTGGTATATAGGGTACAGCGTTTTGCTCGGGCACCGTGGAATGGAATCGCGTTTCTTGCAACAAGGGAAACGCCGAGACAAAGTTAAAGAGAGAGAGAGAGAGAGAGAGAGAGAGAGAGAGAGAGAGATCCATGAAGCGCAAGTTCGCCGTAGCGCAGAGCAACCGGCGGACAGGCAGAGGGGTCACCCCGTCACCCCTTTAATTGAACGCTCGAATTTAGACATCGGGTTGTCGGGTCTTGCCGCGAATTTCGACCGGAGTCGATTTTCGAGCACGGTTACTCGAGGCCCTGGCTTCGCAGCGAGGAGTTTCTTCGGGGCAGCGCATCCGTTCGCCTTTGTTCGAATTCCAGTGGAACATCGGCGAGGGGTTTGGTGAAACTGAACAAGCGGAAGAAGGGAGAGGTGGACGATCGACGGAAGGAAATCCGGCGACCGGCCGTCGATTTACGACTCCGTCGCGGTAACGAGCGTCGTCCGTCGTGCTAAGGAGTACGTAAACGGGAACGGAGAAGCAGCGAGCCACGGGTCGATATTAATGACATCGAGCATGCTTCGGCGTCGCAAACACAGGATACGGAACGGCGCGGCGCAATTAAATTACGCGTCGACTCTCGACCACCCCTCACCCCTCCGGCGCACAATCACCCCACCCAAACCCACCACTCTCGTGCACCAAGAGACGACGAAGACGTTCCGCTCGGGGAACGCTCCAACGGACTTCTGCGTCGCGTCGAACGTCGCCGCTAATTACCCGCTGAATTTACGATTCGACTTAATTCGCTCCTAGGGCTCTTGGAACTCCGGCGAACCGTTTGTGACCGAGCCACCGGTTGTTTGCGCTGCGAATCCACCGTGTTTGCGAACCTTAGCCATCTTGCTAGCCGCGTGCCACGACTCCGGAGATCGCTGTGATACACCGGATCGTGGTTACTGCTCCGGAAAATGAGTTTGAATGGCCTCAGTCCTGATAAACTATTTGTAAGAGTAAGGAAAGTAGCATCGCGTCTCTCCGTCGCTCTTCAGTCGTCCGATCGTTTTATGTTTTAGACTATAAGGTTCGAATGCGGCTCCGCTGGAGCAATGATGGTATATGGTCTCGATTTTTTCGCGCATGCGCGACTAAATGTAGGAACGTACCGTATGTCTTATGTTTGTGGGGAAAGTAGGGGAGAACTGTTATTGGCGGGAAATCGGACAGAAGAGTGCAAGACGACACGACGAGACGACCGTACTTCGAAATTTTGGTAAGTTAATGTTAATATATTCGATTTCATAATGGCAACTAGTATTGGAGAAGGAGCTACTTGTCAATTCATATTTGAAAATCGAAAAAAAAATTTGCGAAACTATCCGGGGTGGCTGAGATACCCCATTTTAGTCCAACTTTGTACTTTACTGACGCTAAAATCGTTGCGCATGCGCGAGAAAACCGTGACCGTATACCATCACTGCGCTGGAGTCAGTGCCAGTCGAAATGTCTTTGTATCATTGTACAGGGTGTTTCGTCTAAAACAGGACACCTAAATATCTCCTGTACCTCCGAAAATACAAAAAATGTTTCTACCGTAATCTAAACGGTTTCAAAAGACGAATCAGATGGAAGAATCGTTTTTATAACTTGTAATTTCTTAATCTTTCTTTCAAGGTCACTCGTGTTTTTTTTTACACATATAAACACATTTTTTGTTGTTACAAAAATTATTGTGTTTAAACAATATTGATCGTTTATTTTGTAATTAAACAAATGATATAATGTTACATCAAGCATTATTGTGCATTCATCCATCTTTAATAGCACGACCTTGAAATGACCGTGAACTCTAAAATTTGCTAATTAATGCAGAACTTACTTTCAGCGACATTTCAGATTTCAACGGTAACAGAAATTCGACCATGAGTTTACGGTCATTTCAAGGTCGTGCTAATAAACATGGATGAATGCACAATAATGTTTGCTATAACATACAACAACAAAAAATGTGTGTATATATGTAAAAAAAACACGAGTGACCTTGAAAACACGATAAAAAAATTACAATTTATAAAAAACGATTCTTCCATCTGATTCGTCTTCTGAAACCGTTTAGATTACGTTAGAAACATTTTTTGTATTTTCAGAGGTAGGGGAGATATTTAGGTGTCCTGTTTCAGACGAAACACCCTGTATAATATATCTTTTTCACTTTTACCAGCGCATCGATTAAGTCAAGCCCTTTCCCATGACCTACATATTCGACATTTTTTCATTAACTAAATGTTCGTGTTACAATATCTGATAAAATAAGGCACAGGTGTGCATCCTACGACATAGAATATTCAAGTCGTTACATAATGAATATTAGGTGAGGCAGTAAAACTTTGCCCATCTTGAATATTTCCGTAACTCGTACAAATATGAAAAAATTATATATATATACAAAAGTTGTAGTTTATGTGCGTGAAGGCGTTTCGAAGATTTCAAGATCACCGTGATTTTTTTTAACGGAATAATCTACTCTTTGTACCGCGAATCGATAGAGTATCAAATTTTCGTAAAAATGTATCGCCCCTCGTGAGTCCTAACCTTACTAGTTAAGGTGTACGAAGTTACTATCTGGAAGCTAGTCGGTGCTCCAACTGATGCTCTCAATTTGAACATGGTGAGTATAAATGTAAGATAAAAAAAACCGAGCATATTTCGCGATGATGCGATCGACAGTGATAGCAGGGCGAGGAGACAGCTCGATCGCGTGTAGGAGGGGGTAGGAGAACAGTCGGCGCGCATACATTGCGAACTGTACGGGGATGCGGATAGAATGCAAATTACGGGAAATCAGGAGCAGTCGGTTGTTAAAATCGGCGGTGTGCGTTCAAGTGCCGTTGTTGGACTCGTAGAACTCGGCGCCCTCGACGAACCGACCCTTGACCAGAGTGGCCCGGATTATTTCGCGAAACTCGGGGGGCGGAATTTCGTAGTAGCCGTCGCGATCGTGTTCTCCTTTACGACGGATTATGCGAGAGACCAGGAGACTGACTGTTCGCGCGACGTTCGCGCCGAAACGTGAACCAGAGCGAAGCAGGAACGAAGCAGAGTCAACGCCGCGCGTCGTGACGCGCCCCGTCTCCTCCGCGTATACTAGAATCCGAAATATTCGCGGACGCGATCGGTATGGGGATCGAAATTCGATCGCGCGCGCGGTCCAAGGTAATTCCTCAGGTTTCGACGCATCCCCAGAATTTCCGGTTCCGAGGACCGTGTTATCCGCTCGGCTACCAAGCAGGAGAGATGTCCTGGAACGAAAAAAGAGAGAAAGAGAGAGAGAGAGAGCGACTGGCGGTGGCTAACCGTAGTTATACACCGGCAATCGGAACAGCCATTTTTCCTGTCGAATCGTCGTTAGCGATATACTCCGGCTAGCAGCCGGCTAGGCGTTTCGCGCTTTTACTTCTCCGTAATATAGTTTACGACTCGCGCGGACGCGCGCAGCACGTTCGCCCGCAGAAATTTTGCACGCCCATAATCTCGAGCAATTATTCATATTTTACGACGGTGTATAATTGACGCCGTAAAACGTCCATTAGTTACCCTTCCAATTCCACGCCTCTACCTCACCCCTTCGTTGCCCCACGCACCACCTTCTCTCTGCTCTCTCTCTCTCTCTCTCTCTCTCTACTATCCACTCTCTCCAACACTCTCTCTCCTTCTCTCTTTCTCCATCTCTCCTGTGTTTAGCATCCTAGGCGGCTATCCAACCTCCCAGGTCGGGGCTCGTTCCATTTCGCTCTATCGATTCGACTCAGTTTTCCTTCGCTCGGCGAAACTGCAAAACTACGAATCCCCGTGATCGCGGCTCGAATTATCCGGCAAGATTCGCCTAACTCCCGAAAGGGTTACAGGCAGCGCTGCTAAATCCAAGCTACGCTGCTGAGAGGCGCCGCGCGGTTCGATGCTCCGCCAGTGATCTGAGAAGGATCGTGCGCACACTGATTAAACGGCACGATTTAAATATAAACAGCATTCGATGAGGAAAATGATTGATTTTGCTGAATTGGCGATTTGCTGCATTGTCTTTTAATTATTGTGGATCGTTCGGTTCAATCGGAGCACAAAGAAGTCCCGGGGGGCCCAATGTCGGCAGCTTCAAAGGGTCCATTGGTTTCCTCAGCCTTTCCCTTGACCATCCTCTATCTCTTTAAACCGTTCCTTAACCATCTGTCTACTTCAACCCTTCGCCTCCATTCCTATGACCTCTCCATTCTACTACAACCCTCTCTTTCGTTTCTGCCATCTCTGGCTAGTCTTCTCACATTCTTTCCCTGACCTTTACCTCAATTTTTCGTCCCTACCGCTTTTTGTCCACGTCCTAATGCCTTTCACATGCTCGAATCCATCACTCTTTTCCTCTACAACCCTTTTCCATCGCCCCTCTCTATCCCACTGCCATTTCCGGTCCCTATCCACCCATTTGCCTACTCAATTTTTTCCTAGAAAGATCGCCTGAACGCCACAACCTAATCCAATCTTGTCATTTCCATAATGCAACAAATACCAATTACTTTAAGTGCTACTATCACGAGGACCAATGTCATTAACAACGACGATCCCCGCGTTCCCCGTCGGTGTATCCGCAAATTCAAATCACTCAACAAACGGGAAAGGTATATACGACGTCAATCTCTCGCGCGAGTTACGCCGATTCCCCGAACCGGCAGCACCTCGAATAATTAACCCGTTTCGGGAACAAAGTTTGCCTCTCGTATACAGTAATTCTCCGGCCTCTTCCTCTCTCTCTCTGTCTCTCCCTCTCTTTGTCTCTCTTTCCTCCGCGCTCCTTCGTCTTCTGCTCCAGGAGACGGGGCCTCCTCTTCTTCCTCGAATTCTCGATGGCGGAAAGCTATTAATCACCGGGGGCCGAGTCGCAGCCAACGGCAAGTCGCGCCTCCCAGAGATAAGCTTTTTACCGTCCAAGTATCGTGGCCCGGGATACTTGGCCCCCGCCGAGTTAACGCTCGCGATCCACGCCCAGAGATTTCTCCTTTACCTAGACCCACATACCTTTTTCCCTGGTGCAGTCTTTCCGAGTCCCCAAAAAGAGACTGGCTCGTTCGAAAATCCTAGAACCTTTGACTTAAACTTAGTTCTACAACTGGACTTTGGACCTACGTGCACTAGAGTGTCTCTTGAAACGTTAAATTATATATAGGGGCCTCCCTAGTCTTTGAGCAGGTATGTTCATTTGGCGTTTGACCAGGAAGCTCATTTTTATTATAGCGTATACTTGAGCAAACTGAATGTTATTAGCATTGCTAGGATTTTCAATACGATCAATTTTAACATTCTTGTTTCGGTTATATGAACCCCTCGTACCAACTTTATACATTTTTCATAAAATGAGAAATGGGAGGGGATTAATTGAAGCACCGTGATTTGAGCATTAGAGTGTTAACTGCTTCGTCAATTATATATAGGGGCCTCTCTAGTCTTTGAACAGGTATGTTCATTTGGCGTTTGACGAGGAAGCTCATTTTTATTATAGCGTATACTTGAGCAAACTAAATTTTATTAGAATTGCTAGGATTTTCAATACGATCAATTTTAACATTCTTGTTTTGGTTCCATGAACCCCTCGTACCAACTTGATACATTTTTCATAAAATGAGAAATGAGAGAGGATTAATTGAAGCACCTTGATTTGAGCACTAGAGTGTTAACTGCTTCGTCAATTATATATAGGGGCCTCCCTAGTCTCTGACCAGGTATGTTAATTTGGCGTTTGACCAGGAAGCTCATTTTTATTATAGCGTATACTTGAGCAAACTGAATTTTATTAATATCGCTGGGATTTTCAATACGATCAATTTTAGCATTCTTGTTTTTTTCCATGAATCCCTCGTACCAATTTAATACATTTTTCATAAAATGAGAAATGGGAGGAGATTAATTATAGCACCTTGATTTGAGCACTAGAGTGTTAACTGCTTCGTCAATTATATATAGGTGTCACCCTAGTCTCTGACCAGGTATGTTAATTAGGCGTTTGACCAGGAAGCTCATTTTTATTATAGCGTATACTTGAGCAAACTGAATTTTATTAATATCGCTGGGATTTTCAATACGATCAATTTTAGCATTCTTGTTTTTTTTCCATGAATCCCTCGTACCAATTTAATACATTTTTCATAAAATGAGAAATGGGAGAGGATTAATTAAAGAATCTTGATTTTGCAGTAACTTTCAGCGTTCCCATTCAGTACTTAGCGCGTCCCTCTTAAATACTGTCCCATTTTTACACTGTTCTAATTTAGAAGAGCTAGACTAGGGAAATCTCGGAAAGAATTTTCAAGGCTCAGCAGCAAAGGACCACCATGTCGTCCACGCATGACTCGACTTCGCGACCGTCGCGACGAAAGAAGAGTCGACGGGATCCCTGCGGTCGACGTCGGAGTATCGTCCGATACCATTAATCACGTGGCAGGAGAAGAAGAGCCCTGGCAAAGGTCTCGCTCCTCCATTAGCCAGGGCAACTCGATCGGTAATCGACGAAACTTCTGATCCGTAAACAGCGTCGAGCCATTAATTAACTCGTAAATCGACGGATCCGTCGGATCGATTCCCGGGTGTCTCGGCCAGAGAACACCGTCTCCGGGGACAGACGGAAATTTTCCTTTCCTTCCGGAAAGGACGAGTCGATATTAGTCTCGCTGTTCCAACGGCCGCCGAATGAAGTGGTTTCCGGCCGTTCTACGACTAGCGTGACTCGCGAGGAACCACGTAGAGAAATTCATATCGAATACATATACATACATATCGCCATCCCACAAGTCTCTCCTTATTCTTAATCCCCCAAAAAGTATGTATCTAAATTTATTAGTGTAGAAATTAGAACATAGGCGTCTTTCCTTTGTGAATTTATTGATTACTTAGAACCGATTCCAAACTGTTAATTGGAAGAGAAAATTGGTTAAACTTTTTGGGAGTTTGGTGGATGCTGGCAAGGCGTTTCGCAAATCTATGCAAAGAACCCCGCACTAATCGTATGGAAAATCTATCCCGGTAAAATCAGTTGGATTTTTCTTTGTTGTTGGATGTAAATATGTAGGGAGTGTGGGGATGATGCTGTACCAAATTACTGTACCGAATACCGCCGATTACTACGGTGATAGTAACGGTAACGACGCGACGATCAGTTAAAAACAATATTATTGATTGCGGTTCTCAGGATAGATAAAAAGTACGACGTGAATGATTCGAGACGAAAATTGTAAATCTCAGACGGAGATTGAGACGTGAAAAGTTGTGAAAAAGTTTAATTTATTGTACTAGTTGTGATTTTTGTGTTAAATTATATACATTTTTATATTTATCGTCTTTGATCCTACAAATATAATGTAAATGTAATGTAAATATAATCAGTCAAACATGACAAATTCGAGCTGCCGAATACTCGAATCTCGGGAAGTATATTTACTTTACACGCTTACCGCACCTTCACTTCCGCCACCCCACTCCTTCGATTTTCACGTTGCGTTACCTAAATGAAGTTGGCAACATACTAGCGTTATTGCTGCCGAATGCTATTACTTTCTGACTTTGCTACGTCCGATATTTATATTATTGATATCAGTGTATTCCATACATTTTGGTCTCCATACTGTTTGGTAATACATAATAAGATCATTTCTTTATTAATCCACACACACACGCACGCACACGCACAAAACACACACACACAGCAGAGAGGGTTTGGAGTAAAAAAATACTACGGGAATGACGAACCGTGGGGTCCTTATGTCTGCTGTGACACGTAAAGATTTTTGTGAAAGATTTCTGTTCACAGACCTTTTCATGGTCATTCAAAATTCAAAAATAATGACACCACCTAACAGATTTTGTGAAACCCTACTATTTTTGTTTCAAACATTTTTCCAAAAAATAAATACTTCCCAAGATTTGAGTATTCGTCAGCTCGAATTTGTCATGTTTGACTGATTATAACTCGATAATTGTCCATAATCGAGCTTTGTGCCCATTACATCTTTTGTTCGCTAAATCATAAACTACAACATATGAAAAATCCAACTTATTTTACCGGGATAGATTTTCCATATGATTAGTGCGGGGTTCTTTCGGATTGGAAGCGTCGAAAAAGCTGGCAGATTATTGGGCTGACCTAATATTTAATCTGTCCGGGTTCGCGACACGTTTCGACCGGTGATTACCCAGGGTTCCGCTTCTTGTTACCATACATCTGGTTGTCGCGTTCGTTTATCCAGCGATGCGCGCCGCGAAATGCGGAAGTTCCGGCATGCCCGCGGATCGGACGCTCCGTGATGCGACGCGAAACGACACGAAACGACACGGAACGACACGGAACGACACGAAACGAGGGAACACACGGCGCGACAACGCGTTACGGACTTTAAATTACAGGCGTCAGAAACACCGAGAGCTACCCGACCCGCGTTAATCCTGAAATAGGGCTCGCGCCGACGTTTTCGATCGCGGATTACGCTAATCCGCATCGAACTTCGATCTCTTGCCAACAAACCCCCCGCCTCCCCAAGGAAAGAGCTTGCGGATATTGATATTTGCCATACCCAAGCTTCCGGACATCGTCCCGCCCATGTTACACTGTCCGAAGATCCGAGAAGTTCACAGGGACACATCGATCTCGTCGGATTTTAATATTAATATCTGATGCATCGACAACTTCATTTTATGGATGACATATAAACAGTGTCTTTCGGATGCTAGAGAATCTTTGAATTTTTGTTGATCGTGCATTTGTTTGTGCAGGGAGTGTAGGGTGATACTGTATCGAATTACCGTACCGAATTCCGCCGATAAAAACGGTAACGACACGACGATTTGTTAAACAATGTTATTGATTGCGGTTTTCAGAACAGATAGAAATACGTCGTGAATGATTCGAGACGTAAATTGTAAATCTCAGACGGAGATTGAGACGTAAATAGTTTAATTGATTGTATTAGTATTTGTTGTCTTAAATTATATACATTTTCATATTTATGGTCTTTAATAAAACATTTGTTACTCTAGCAGATTCTTCCCGTGTATATACAGTGCGAAAATCAGATTTGCGTTAGACAGCAGTGTTCGAATTTTTGTATCGAATGCGTGCATTCGTTTATGAAAAGTTTTGGCATAAAAGGTCGAAAATAATAGAACAATACCCTTAAGTCCTTTTAATTTCTTTTCAATTTATGACGTACTCATTGTTGTCAGAAAAGCATAAAATCTGCAGTGTAAACTGACTCGTATGAAAATTCTAGAAGTCCAATGTATTAACGTTTGACGCAACTAGAAAGACTTTGACATTTGTCTTTTCATGAGCTGTTCGGAAAGAATTAAGAGTTGTTCTTTTCATCTAGACACTGAACATGGATTTTCAGATTTGTTAGAGGAACAGCGTCCATTCGATCCGAGCTGGCTACGAACCGCAGTTGATCAAACACAGGCGGGACACTGGCGTTCAAAATTCATTAAGGGCCCATCGGAGTAGAAAATCGCTTGGGATAATTACACAGGCAAAAAAATCTTGACAAGAATTACCGTTCGTCTTAAGCCTGGCCTACAGAAGAAGCGGAGGAGAGGGTTGGCTGGACTGGAAATTGGTGGAGTAAGAGGAATCTAAAAAATCGACTTCGTTATCGTAGCCCGTGAATATCGGAATTATTAAAATCTCCCTTCTTCTTCCTCCGCCTCCTCCTCCTCCTCCTGCTTCTCCTTCGTTGCGCCTCGCAGTGCTCGTCCGGAACCGGAGCGGGCTTTTCTTCTTTTTCCGCGATCTAGTTTAATTTACGAGCGGAAGCGAAACGGTCCGGCGGCATTAACGTTACTCATTCTGTATTCCCAACATCGACGTCATAATTCACGATGATAAATTCCCGTTAGCATCGAACGCGCGCGCTTTAACACCCGCGTCCCCGTTTTTCCGGACAATGAGGAGGAACTCGAGAAGAACGACGACGCTTTTCCCACACCCCCTGCGAGCTCTCGCGCCGCTGTCTCCGGGAATTCCGCCGGGGCCGTACTACTTTCTTACAAATGGAAAACTGCTCGCGTTCGCGCTCCGCTTTAATCTCGGCCGATCCCGGGTAGAACCGAGGACGATTCTTTTCGCGAGATTCGGTTCCCGAATTCTGTCAGGAAGCTCGCGTCAAACTAACCGTTTCCCATTCCGGTCGGAAACGGGTGGAACAAAGATGGCCGGGGGAATCAGTTTAATCGTCGACAGGGAGTCATAGAGAAACTCGAGACTGTTCCCCCGTCTCTCTCTCATTCTCTCTCTCTCTCTTACTCTATCTCCGCCTTGCTCTCTCTCTCTCTCTCTCTCTCTCTCTCTCTCTCTCTCTCATTTCTCTTGTTCGCCGAGACGCTCGCGCCGTCGAGTAAACAGGATTTCGAAAGAATACGAATTTCCATTTCTATCCGACGACGGCTGAGGATCTCTGGTACGGCGACAGTACCAGCGGTACACGCGTAGACACCGTAACAGGATCACCGTTGTCGCGATATAAATGTAAATGGTAGACGGAAGGCGGAAAGCGGAAGACGGGAAGGATCGCCGCCGGTGTATAGGTTGCCCAGAGAAGAGAAGCAGGAGGAGGAGGAGGAGGAGGCGGCAACTCGCGAGAACCGAGAACCGAGATCCAAGGAACCGAGAACGGAGAACGCCCTAGAAGAAGACGTGGGACGAGGGATCCAGTTTCTCCCTGCTGTTCCCTCTTATTAAAATATCTAACATGATTACTGCAGACTCGGCAACTATAATGGAGCGACTCGAAGCCGAGTTTGCGGAGCTACGACGCGAGCTAGCACTCTCTCGCTCGCTCTTCTAGACAGCCTCGCTGTCTACTCCACGCTCCGAGACGCTTCCTCTCCTCTTCTTCTCCATCCATTTTTCCACGTTAGCCATCGTTCTTTTTAAGAGGGGGTTGGCGAGGGCTTCACTACGTGGTTCGCACTCGTAACGTGCTCTACCTTGTGTGGAATCGGGCTGGGTTTTGGTTCGAAGGTGTAGAGACTCAGTTTTGGATATATTTTTGCGAGAACAGTGAGGTTATGTTTGTTCTTCGGAAGCAGTTGCGTGGAAGATCGTAAAATACGACCATCTTTCCTCGAACATCCGTTTCTACCCCAATACTTCCTACTCTTCTTTCCAGACCTTCCCCTTCCACACTAACCTTTTCCCCATTTTTTTCTAACCTTCCCCTTCTACTCCAACCTTTTCCGTATTTTTTCCTAATGTTCCCATCCTTTTTCATGACCATCCCCTCCACCTCATCGTCTGCTCTTCTCCGAACTTCCTTTCCAATTTAACCCTTGACTTCCTTTTCTCTGAACTTTTCCTCTTACAACCCCTTCCACAGCAACCCTTTCCCTTTCTTGATAGAAAAAATTACTGACACTTATCCAACGTATAGTCTTTGAAATCAGATAACTTCCACATTAAAGAATTCATTGTTTTACCGGAAAAAAATTCTCAAACATGCTCGCAACACGGTCTTGTTCCAAAAAAGGGACCAGCAGTTTCTTAAAGGAAAAATTCGGAAAATCTTTTATCGTCAATTTGTTGGCAGGGGTTAATCCTCGCAGGATCCTTGCTCGATCCCGACTCGATCGTCGTGGCAGATGAGGGTTTCCGATGGCGGACGGTCGGCGCGGATATCCCGCGGAGAATCGTAACGCGCGGCTGCGTTAGCCTTATCCAGGCATAAAGGGCGCAAAGTCCTCGATACGAGGGAAATCATCCGGAAGTTTTGTAGCTCGCGAGGGACGGCGTCGAGCATCGAATATTTATGAAAGCGGTTCGATAAGAGAGGTGGCGGGGGGCCAAAGGGAGAGGAACGAGGACAAAAGAATGAGAGAAGAGGCCGTTGCGCAGAGAGCGACAGAGAAAGAGAGAGAGAGCATAGTGTCAGTGGTGTGAGGCTGGGCGGTTCGGAGCAGCTCCCGGTAGAAAGAACGGGAACACCGGGACATCGGATAAAACGCGGAACAAGGGAGAAACGAGGGGGAATAATTGTCGGGTGGTTTTTCGAAGCGCGATTAACGGAGACGATAGAAGAAAGAGATTCGTTTGTGCGGACGAACGCGGCAAGCTGGAGCGAGACCGTTCGGAGAAAGAACAAGAGAGACAGAGGAAGAGAGACACAGAGACGGGGAAAAAAGAGAGAATCGGTGGCAGTATCGCGAGCGAAATTAGCTCGTATTCAATTTCTCCCGAGGGTACGGGTGCACGCCGCTCCGCTCTTCTCCTCTCTTCTCTTCTCTCCTATACTGTCCTCTCTCTTCACTGGTCGACCATCCCTTTCCTTTAGCCGACACGGTGTTCCGAGTACGAGCACGGCCGCCCGCTCGCTCGTTCGGTGCCTGTGCCACCCCAAGGCGTCTCATAATTAAATTCGGCCAAATTTACCCCACTCCGGCCATTGTCCCGTAACAAGCTATTGTGCCGAGCGTCGCCACTGTCACACCGCGGCAAACTTTCCACTCGAATTTTCGCCGGCGGATCCAACCAGCCGGCTTCCTACCAACTTTTCGTCAAGCTCTCCCAGCCCACGAGATCTTCCACGGACCATTTCCCCTCGCGCCGATACTTAATAACCGGAACGACGGGCCTCGAATTCACAGCGACGTATCCGGAATCGATAAACTCCGTCCTGCCACAGGTAAAGATACACGATCCTACCTAAAGCGAAAGCCTCTTCGAGAAATTCAACACATTGTGTTAACGCTAGAATTTTAACGCTAAAACTACTGTGTAGAGCGGGTGATCAATTATTAGAACCATTCGCACAAATCGATAACTTTGTACCGAAGCAATCATTGTTGAAATTAAAGTGTACACTAATAACTGGACTGCGGTTCTTTGTACAACATAAAACTTGTCTGCAACAATTGTAAGGAACATCACCCACATACAGAAGCTTCTCTATTTCCTTAACATTTCCGAATTAGCTGAATACGATATACAGGGTGTTATATAGGTGATATACAGGATTTGAAACAAACAAACTGACACATGTCCTTTAGTGTTTCGAGTGGGGAGTCAAATAGCACTACTGGTTTTCTAATGCATGGGCGTTTTCAAGGTTATTTCAAGGTCATTTTGTCTTTTTTTATCATGAACCCATATTTTTTATTTCGAAATCATATTCTACGTAAAGAAGTGCACAACTTTTGTTTGAAACATCTTTTTGTAAGTTCAATATTTCTTAAGATATTTAGCTGATTTTTCATGTTTATGCCAAGGATAATTGTGTTTTTATATTAAAATAACAACGTTACTTTCTTCTGGAAGATTTTTTATTTCATTTAAGAACATTATAATAAATGCTCGAAATTTTTATCCTCAACTTCTAGACAATTAGTAATTCGTTTAATAAAAGACTCATGAACACATAATAAAGTTCTTACAAAGTCGCAAAAAAATGTTTCAAACAAAAGTTGTGCATTCTTTTACGTAGAATATGATTCCGATATAAAAAATATGGTTTTATGATAAAAAAGACAAAATGACTTTGAAATAACCTTGAGAACGCGCACGAATGAGAAAACTAGTAGTGCCATTTGACTCCCTACACCAAGCAATAAAATACATGTGTCAGTTTGTTTTTTTTTAAATCATATGTCTTCGAGATTATTTACAATCTCAACTTAAATGGGACACGATGTATATAATAAATCCATAAAATCCTCAGAATCAGCATCAGAATCTATTCGGATTTTGTACGCTTTCATTTTCTGCTGGTGATTGAAATTGACACGAACAGTTGCGAAGTTACAAAGTTACAAAGATGAGTTATTGGAAGACAAAAGACGTTGATGAGCGCAATTACTGAATGCTACTAATTGAACAATCTTGCAGACACGATCAACGACCAACAATCTCATAAAATTTGTATAAATAATGGAAATAGTGTTTCTTCCTCTATATCAGAAGGGTTCAAGGAACTCTTTTCGTTCCAGTGCTAAGAGTTCCAGCACGTCTGCGTTCCGGGGCCTCCGGATTTATGCCGATAGGCAATTGTTTCCTCGGAACGCGGCAGATTCAAGAAAAAAGAACCCCCGGGCACACCGACGCGCACAGACACCAGAATCCCACGATTGCGCGCCGAAACAGAGCGAGAAATCCAAAGAGGGAAAAGGATAGCCGAGCACCTTACACCGCCGCGTGTAAATTATGTCCGTCTAATCGAATCGACGTCGGAGATTTATGTCTCACCGTATTGCTACCATTCGCCTTCAGCCTACCTCGTTCGAACATTCTTCCAGCTTCGTCCATCCGACTCTCCCACCCCCCTCTCTTCATCGACCTTCCTATTCCACGGATGCACCAACTTTCGTGTCGAAACGCGCGCTCCGTCCAGTGAAAACTTTTTGAAAAATCGTCCCGTTGCACATCGCTCCGATATTGGATGCTGGGCTACACCTCCCAACCCACACACGCTTGCACCAAGCGCATCCCAACCTTCTCCTATTTCACTCTGCACCCTAGGATCGCGATTCAAATTGGACCTCATCAAATCTTCTTTCCGCGCTGTTTTCCTTTTCCAAGCGAACGATTTTTGAGATCGGGAGGTGAAGAACGGTGGGATGTTGACTTTGTCTTTTGTCTACAAGCCTGGAAATTCGATTCTGAGTTGGCACTGTCTTTCGGTAGCAGGTGATCCCATAAGTCGGGATATGTTAAGGGTAAAATTGTGATAGCTGCATTTGCTTTCAATCAAAGATGCCAGCGAAGATTTGGGACCTCCGTACGTCATGTAACTTTTACAAATTTTGATATTCTTTAGAGGAAAAATTACTGATAGTTGTTGAATATGTACTCTATAAGATCCAGTTAGTCTCGTTAAGCAAGATTCATTGATTTTTGTAAAATAAATTCTCAAGGATCCGTCGATCCCTTCCCGAAGAGGCAGCCCTCGTTCTTTTAAATAGAGTCTCGATAATATCTTCCACAAATTGCAATATGTTCGGAAGAAAAAATTATTGGTAGTTGTAGAATATGAACGTCATAGTATCCAGCAAGTTTCATAAAAAAAGATTCATTGGACTTTTGCAAAATAATTCCCGAAGGTGCGCTCAACTTTATAAAGCGCAGCTTTCTATTTTCATCATGTATTTCCTACAAATTTCAATATTTTTGGAAGAAACAATTCCTACTGCTCGTTGAATATATACTTTGCAAAATCCAATAACTGTCCCGAAAAGACGTCCACCGTTATCTCCAAGAAAAATTCAGAGCTGGACAAAATGGAAGCAAATTTGGCGCGTTCGATCCGGAGGGTCGGACGAAAGCGAAAAAGTTAGTTCGAAACAGACGGAGAGATAGACAGTGGAGCAGCCAGGCAGACAGACAGAAGGGAAGAGTTGTAGAGTAGAGAAGGTCCTCTTTGGTTCTCATTGTTCATCCGGTTGATAGCGAGATATACCGGGACGGTGGAAGGAGCAAGAAGCAGGAGAAGGGAGGAACGGGGCAGTCGAGCAACACGAGATATGTGTTAGGGTGCGCCATTGTCCCGAGAAACTCTGGATTGCGACGCTTACAATACGACGATTGTTTCCACCTTTGGCGTACCGAACGGGCTGCCACCTCCGCCACCTTTCACCTCCGTTACCCACTATCCTCTGCGCACCACCACCTCGCCGCGCGTTCCAGCCTCGCTTTCCCCCCTCCCCGAGAAACTATTAAATTCCGTATTAACGTTACCGTCTTCCCAGCTTCTACCGTTTCTACGTTCCACTCGGCTCCACGGCTGTCGACGCCCGAAAACGTCCCCGGCAAATTAGCCGTTCCGTCCAAATAGAAAAGTTCGAAAGACGCGGCGAATCGATAACCGGTTCGACGATACCGATAGTCTGTACCGAACCTTCGAGACCAACGAACTGGATCGTCGGTTGCGAATCAAAATCGTAGCCGCGCCCAGGGTCGGTTTCCCTTTAATTTGAGGTTAGGTATCGTCGGCGTGGTGGCTTAGACACGGTTCTACGATGCCCATTAACGGTCGACGCTAATCGAAAGGAGGGTTCACGCTTATCGAGCCATTGCTCGCTCCTTGAGCGGCGTGTAAGGTCAAAAGCGGATCTGTCGGGCGTGACGTAGGCTTTCAGGCTGGTCGCGTTCTAGCTCCCTTTTTCGACAGTCCGGTTCGCGACCAGATCATGGCCGTCACCGCACGCGATCTTTGCCCGGAAACGCGTCTAACTCTCTCTCCCTCTGTTTTTCTCTGTTCTCTCTCTCTCTCTCTCTCTCTCTCTCTCTCTCTCTCTGCTTCTCTTTGGTTCGCGCCACTCCCTCTCTCGAGTCCGCGTCGCTCGTTCCCGTGCACGCGTGAACGCTCCTGTTTGCGTTCGCCTGTGTGCTCGACCGACCAGCACCCATTAGTAAGATTGCTATCCTGCCGATGAGGCTACGTTATATAATACAGGTGGCCCCCTCGATCGCGCTTAATGAAATTGCTCAGGAAACAGGACCGAGCCGGGACGAATTTCCATCGATGAAAAAAAAAATTAGAGCGAAAGAGAGAAAGAAGGAGAAAAAGAAAAAAATTCAGAATTAACCGGGTTTGCGCGCCCTACGATGCGCCGTTCTTCGCCGTACGCTACCGACCGCTTTTCCGCGAGTAATGCTCGACTGTTGCGGCATCGGAACGGCTTCCGTTCGGGAATTTACACCAAACAGCGGCGTCGCGAGGCGACGGTAAGAAGCTCTCTCTCCTTCCTCCCCCTCCCCCTCTCAAAGAAAACGACCTCCTAAGTTCCCGTTAAACCGCCGGCAAACTACGCCGCGGAATCTTTCGTTTCGTCGCTGCGTCGTTCCGACGTTCGTTTACCCGTGGCCGACGCTCCGTAAACGGGATAAGGGTCCTCCGAGAGGAGTGCAGTCGCCCCCCCCCCCCAGTCCTCTTTTACTGGCTCGTTCCGTTATCGGCGCTGCGAGTTACTCGCGAACGCAGGATCTCGAGATTCACGACTCGAATCGTGGACGATCGTCGAAAATCCCGAACGAGACGGTTGTTCGCTGAAGATTTGCTGAACTCGATTGAAAAATTGGATTGATAGCCAGTTTCGTCGGATATACAGTATTTTATCGATAAATGTCCCAAATATCTGGCCCATAATTGTCCTAGAACTATCCCCACTATCACGGGGTGTACCCCGTGAGGGGCCATGAAGCTCGAGAGGTCGCGGTCGCCGAGAAGTGTAGAGGTGTACCCGCAGGAGTGGGGATTGATTTGAGACAATTCATGTTCAGAATTTTCTGACACTTATCGATTAAATACTGTACTCGTAATTATAAAATGCTCCGACAAATTAAATGGTTCTGATTACAAATCAATTTTCTGCAATTCTGGCAACAGTCAAAGAGTATCCCTGCCCCGTAATTGTCTCTGGCCGGATCCGTGGTTTGGACATTTATCGATAAAATACTGTAGTCGTAATTATACAATGCTCCTACAAATTAAATGGTTCTGATTACAAATCAATTTTCTGCAATTCTGGCAACAGTCAAAGAGTATCCCTGGCCCGTAATTGTCTCTGGCCGGACCCGTCGTTTGGACATTTATCGATAAAATACTGTACTTCGTTGAGATGAAGGGATCGAACTGAGCCTGAATTTTGCTTAACAAAATTTTGACTACGGCGCCATCTAATGCGGCAAAATTAAAGAAAAAAGCGCCGGCGTGAACATGTTAATCACATCGAAAGGCTAAAAATTATACATCGACAATTTCAAATTTTTCATTGTGCTCTTTCAAATTGTACGAACCTATTTTTCCCCGTAAATGCATAAAATCCGCAGTCTAGTAATCAGTTCACTGCGAAGCTTGAAACCATGCGGTTGAAATTAAAAGGAGAATCTGTACGAAGCATCAATGAGCACCGAAGTAATTAAAAGAAGGGGTGATTTTAGTACAACGAAAAGGGGATGATTCTATCTGGACAAGCAAGCTGAAAATATACAGCCCCATTTTGTTCATACCAGTCTTTGTTTCCTGAGCAAAATGAGTTTGAATACTCGCAGTATCCCCTGCCGGTAAATGCGTATGCACACATAGCTGCTATGTTCATAGCTGATTATCCTGCAAACAATGCATGACTTGGAAATATTCTATTCTACGTTTTCGACTCATTATGTGGCGTAGCTTCACCACTTCTTAATCACGCTTGTACGCGAATACTGAAATATCCGGGTTAGGCAGATTTACAAAGGGTGCCCTGCACAATGAGTACCTCTCAGTGATTGCGTATGATTCGTACAAAACCAAAAAAATAATATTTATGATACCATCTTCACGTTGAAATTTATACAGTGATTCTATAGTAGTACAGAACCTCCAAAAATATTGCAGTACATATTTTTAGTGGAATTTCTAGTAAACACATCAGTCTTACCGTTCAACCTAATTCATTAAATTTAATATCTAGAAGTTAAATAATTTGTTGGAATACAACGATACCATGCGTCCTAGTATAAGTGCGTAGGCTTAAGGGGAGGTTTTTTCCCAGAGACAGAAGGGCCCAGGCGAGGACGTAAAGTTAGGACCGCCGTCAGTCCCGTCATAGCAGCTAGCCTGAGCGCATCTTGCAAAGTAGTCTTTTCACATACAGTTATACAGTCGAACTATATTCGCAGTTTTATCACATTATAAATTATACATTAAATACAGAATACGTGGAAACACTGTCGTGGATTTATTTCATTCCCAACATAATTAAATAACGATTTTTGTTACTCCGGTTCAGAATAGACCCAGGCTCCTCCGTCGGTGGGTTAACGCATTTGAACGTTTTGCCTGGAAACATGTACAGTCAGTGTCGCCAGATCAACCAACGCCCCTTTGTCCAGATCTGTCTGGTAACATCACTGGCAATAAACATGTATAAAAAGATGCCGCACAATAAACCAAAACTAGGTTCATTTTCCTCTCCTCCTTTTCCCCCTCCACTGTTCCATTCCACTCCTGCGTACACTACAACGTCCCCCACTAAAACCGTAGACTGGTCACGTGACGTACCGCGCAACGCGTTACACATTACTATAGTCATCAGAGAGATGGTAAATTGTATTCCCCTCGATTTCAGCGATCTGGCGACACAGTGTACAGTGTCCAGCAGCTGGAGCTGCCGTCTAAAACAATTTCTAATGCCTTCACGAGCCAGAAAATCGTCTGTAGTCCCTGAAAACTCGTCCGTTCAAAGGCGTTGTCGTGCGGGGGCAATTAGCGGGTGGCGAGGTTTCCGTTAAAAATGCGCGTAAATAGCGTGCTCGCCGGGTGTCGCGATAGCACATTTCTCCTCGGGCTGGTCGGTGGAACAGGCTTGCAAAGATCCGGAGCAATCCCCGGGGATGCGGTGACTCTGGCTGCGTTCCAAACTCGCGCTGGGAACAGTCACGAGGGACCGGGCAAAGGAACAGAGTCCTAAGCAACACTCCCCCACCCCTCTTTCTCTCTCTCTCTATCTCTCTGGGAGAGAGCGGAGTTTCTTTACGAGCGTCCGGGAGCCCTTCGCTTTCGAATCGGGACCCGGCGTCGTTCCCGAAACGTCCGGGGGAATAGACTCGCGACGATATTTGCTCCCCGGCCGTAAAAACTCGCCGTCGACGAACGATCCTTTCCAATTGAATTCCGGCTCTGTATAGTACACCGACGGCCTTTGCTACTCTGCTGCTCTTCTGCTCTGTGCTGCTCTGCTCTGCTCTGCTCTGCTCTGCTCTGCTCTGCTCTGCTGCGATGCTATAGGGGCGTGCGTCCTCGCGGGGGAACGCGAGGCTAATGGACCCCGGGATTCCCCACCGTTGGATTTAAGAGACACCGGGAAAATATGGTCGTCCCGCCCCGATAATATCCACGGCCCCGCTCCCGGGGATATAAACGTGAATTAACTCTTTAGCGGGACGAGACCGACGTCCCGGGAACGCCGAGATTTCACCCGCGGGACCATGGGATGGAGGAACCACCGGCCTCTTCGATTCGAAACCGTCCACCCCCGTGCGGTAAGTGATACGAATGCTTTCAGGGACTGAGCCACTCTTTTAACTATACTTGATGCCGACGAAGCACGATGCTACTACTCTTTGTCCTCACTGATACAGCGTACCTCGAGCACCCATTAAATCAGAAGAACTTTCTTAAAATCCAGTACAACGACTGAAGACTCTTCCGGAAACTAGATGGATTAGTTTACCGGACGAGGAGCAGAAAAGAAACAAAGAGAAAATTGCGGTTGGTTCGAATTGTGAAAAGAATATTGGCCGGTAATATAAGCACGTTCCGTGGCCTTCGAATGTCTACTGAATTGATCGAATGGCTGACTAATAAAAGGGTATGGCGGCTGTAAAGTGTGTGAGAGGAGGAAAAAGGAGAAGGAAGCGTTTCGTCCTAGGCCCGCTAGAGGACTCATCGGTAAGGCTACCTAGCGGACCCGCGCCTTAGACGCGGGATGTCGTAAGGACAGTTTAGGACGGTATATATACAAACAGAGGAAGATTCAGGTAGTAGCGGGAAAGGTGTTGTCGTAATGTCCCTCTGTTGACGAGCATAGGAAGTAGACGCCACATTAGCTAGTCCTTTCGTTAAATACATATATTGTCTGATTATTTGCTGTGATAAAATATCACGAAAATCCAGAAACCAGCTCACATACTTCCTAAAGATTGTGCGAGCACGCGTCACATCGCGAGCACTACAATTTTCGCGACGTCGGTGACGTCACAACGCGCTTCCTTCTCCTTTTTCCATCTTTTCATAATTTGACAGCCGCCATACTATACATTAACCTTTACGAAAATAACCAAAACATTTTCCATAGTTAAAAATCCACAAGTTAAAAATCCAGTTTTCTTGAAATCAATTCCGTGCAGCTCATGCTCATAAAAATTAGCCTCTTCAGCAACGAAAAATGCCATCGAGGACCATCACGAAGCATCCTGTGACGCGTACAGCTTACGAGGGTGGAAAGTCCCGTCGATTTGGCGCTTTACGAGCGTATCGGGTCGGCTTTCGCATGGCCGCGAGCGGAATGGCAAGCGTGCGTCCATCGATGTTTGAAAATCCGCAGGGGGACAGTCGTATGCGGTGTTCTGTCCGCGTCCGAAGGAGCAAGAAGAGGGTAACAGCAGACGAAGAGGGAGAGGGTTGGTCGAGTATCAATCGCGGTACGCGTTTTCGGAGGGATCGGCGTGCATATCAAACGCGACGTTTCCTTTCGGTTGGACGTCAGGATCGACGGGGGGTTTAAGGCGGATCGAAGCGGGTCTCCTCGGTGTTTTATTCACGGAGCGTAGCTGCGAGCCAGCGACCGTATAAATGGCGGCATTATGCCCCGTCCGGCGCACTCTGCGCCTCCTCCAACCGGCAACCATCGCAGAGAGCGCGCGAGAGAGAGAGAGAGAGAGAGAGCAGCTGTGCTTCAGCTTTCAATATTTCAAACACTTATCGTCCGCGGGTATGCGGCTCGAGGTTTTCGGCGGATGAGGTCGCTCCGCAAGGTTCCCCGTCGCAGACGATGGGAAACGGGGCGGCTACGGGGGTGGGGAATCGCCCGAGTTCACTCCCCTCTCTTTATGGTCTCTCTCTCTGCTCTCTCTCTGCTCTCTCTCTCTCTGCTCTCTCTCTCTCTGCTCTCTCCCTCTCTCGGTCGCTCGCCCGGTATAATAGTCGCATTTATATCATCTCCGCCCGCCACGGTTTTGACTTTATAATTTAACGTGGAAACCCTCGACCGCGTCCCTGCTGCTTTGCCCCCGTCCTTCGCCGCTCCACTGCAAAGGGTTGGCTTGCTCGGCGGCCACCTGCACAGCCACCGCCGCGATGAATTATGCGAGAGGTATCTGATTTTTCCTCGGTTCCTTCCTTCTTCCAGCCGACCGCGAACGCGACCCCTACTCGACGACCGACTCTCAGACCGCCGACCACTAGCGCACCAGGTTTTCGGCGACGGCCAACCGATAGCAACCCCGGATTTTATTCTTTATTCGAGCGATAAGCTTGAAAAGGCCGAACCTTATCGGCACCGATTCACTTTGGCGTTTCGCCGCTGGACCGAGGATCTTTCAATGTTTATTACGTCGTTCCGTTTTATGTGGGATCGGAGTATTATCGTTTGTGTATTGTGCACTGATTTATCGAGGGTAGTCTGTGGAACGTGGGATTTGCATAACGATTCGCTGGTTTGTAGTCGATCTTCTGAACAGCCTCTCTGTTTGTTCTAGAATGTTGTGTTTAGTTAGATGTATTCGTTAGAAATCGGAGAACATTTTGAAGATGTATGCAACGTTTAGATTTTGGTACGATTTTGGGAATTTTTAAGTATTTTGCAGGTTGTAGATGCGATCTTTAGCTTTGCATTCTAATATTATCTACTGGTTTCGAAACCTTCCTATTGGTTTATAAATAGACAGCGGATCTTTATGCAAAATAAAAATTGTTCACCTGAATTGCAACAAACTGCAGCAAATTTGGAAGTTATTTTCTTGTTTAATATGTTTAGTAGGCTAAACATAATACAATAGCATTTTTCAATTCTTCTAATGTATTTACCGTTTTAAATTAGATGTACTCATTTTTGTCATAAATGCATAAAATCCGTTGTCTATTTATAAGTAAGAATGTCCCTATAGGAAAGTTAACCCTTTGTACAGGCAATTTTGGGCCCAAAAAAATGAACCTTGGACGTTTGCAGACATTCAATGCAATATTCATAACGATCGAAAGTAATGTATCTACGCCAGATTGCAATCAGTATGCAGTTCGATTCAATTACAGCATACGATCTAACATGAAGCTTACGGATTTCCAAAAATACTGAAAGAAACCAATTTCCCCGGCAGTTAGAAGTACGTCAAGACGCCGTTTAGCAGCAGTGCTAGCATGAGTGCAAGATTGAAATTATCCTGTCACTCAATTCAATAAAAATGTATCACATAAAATATGGCCAATAGATTTTAAAAAATTTCGATTACCTTAGCAAGCAGTTCGAAGATCGGAAAATCTGTTCTTTCAAAAAGAAACCAACTTGACGCATTCACGAAAATACAGGGTGGATCAAAATCGGTGGTACAAATAGATTTTAAAAAATTTCGATTTCTTTAGAAAGCAGTTCGAAGATCGGAGAAACTGTTCTTTCCAAAAGAAAACAACTCGACGCATTCACGAAAATACAGGTCGGATCAAAAAGGGTGGTACAAATAATTTTTTAAAAATTTCGATTACCTTCGAAAGCAGCTCTAAGATCGGAGAACCTGTTCTTTCAAAAAGAAACCAACTCGACGCATTCATAGAAATACTGGTCGGATCAAAAAGGGTGGTACAAATAGATTTTTAAAAATTTCGATTACCTTCGAAAGCAGTTCGAAGATCGGGAAACCTGTTCTTTCAAAAAGAAACCAACTTGACGCATTCACGAAAATACAGGTCGGATCAAAATGGGTGCTCCAAATAGATTTTAAAAAATTTCGATTTCTTTAGAAAGCAGTTCGAAGATCGGAGAACCTGTTCTTTCCAAAAGAAACCAACTTGACGAATTCATGAAAATCCAGGTCGGATTAAAATGGGTGGTACAAATTAAGTCCGGAAGATAGTGCAGCAAACAATAAGACGACAATCAAGTACAACAAAATTGCGGTAAATGCTTCATTTTCCAGAAAAGTGAATTTGAAGAATCGTCAAATACGCGTGCTATTAAATCGAAATCTTGTCAATACCAATTCATGAGAACTTGCCGAATGTTTATAGTCAATTTTCTCGAAAATGTAGCCTCCAAGTTTGTTATTCTCAACATTCGTCTTATTTTCAGCTGTCACTATCTCTCAGATTTAACTTGAACCACCCATATCGTCACAGCCTGTATAATAGGTAAGGCAACCACTACGTTCAGCAGCAATTCTCTAACACCGTTGCAAATTCGCAACGACTTCGTCTCGCAATTAACCAAACCGAGATCCTTTAAAAAAGTCCCAATAGAAACCGCTGCGATTCCAGAAAGAATAACCAGTTCCTCCGAAAAGAAATCCACTCGACACGCTCATAAAAGCGCAACGGTGCGCCAATTGTGTTCAGCGGCAATGCGAGAGCGTCGGCCCCAGATTGCGAGCAGCTGGAAACGCGGTCTCATACCGGGGATCGTCGAAATCGTCAGAAATCCTGGTGGGAGATGGGGGGGTTTGGATTTTGTCAGAGAACTGGTGTGTTCGGTGCGGAGGCTCGTCCGTGTCCTTAAACTTGCCGCGCTCGCTGCGATACCAGTCGTTCGGGCGGCCTGTACTTCTCGCTTTTAATAAATAGCCGATGGCGACCGTAATATCAGCACCGGTAAATCGTAAAACGTAACGAAGCCGTATAACTCGGGCTACGGGGAGGTTAGGGGCGTGGTATTGCGCATTAAATTGTTTCTCCCGCGTCGGCGTCGGTGGCGTCGTCGACGCCGGATTGGCGTCGGATTCACGGAGGCATCTCGACGCCAGGTTGGAACTTGCCGGCTGTTAAAAGGAGTTTCCCGTATCCGGTGGAAGTTGGAATCTGAGCGAAGAACTCCGCCGGTTGAGGGATCGTTCCGTGTCTGGAATCGCTGGGAAACCAGAGAGCTTCGTTCTCTGGCAACAGCAGAAGCAGAAGCAGCAGCGTCAACAGATCGAGAGAGGATGGACGCGAGACGTTTCGGCAGTAGCTCCAGGGCATCCAAGCTGTCACTATTCCTCTCGAGCTACGCCTACTATACCAGATATCGATCCCCATCGATCCACAACGTCGATGCCGTTCTTCTCTCTTTTCCGCTTCTCGCGACGCGACGTTCGTTCCGTCGACAACGTGCACGTCGCTCCGAGACGTCGAAATATCGGCGTGATGTAACCGGAGACGAGCTAACCGCTCGTCTTACGTCACTGCCAGTTTTCGAAACGTCGATCCGGCATTTTAGAGACGCGACACCGACTCCAGGCCGCGTGCCGGCCGGGTTCATGACTACGAATTCCACCGTGACTGGATCTATGACGGGATTCGCCGACACACGTGGCAGATTCCCCTCTTCCCTCATCCTGAATCCCGAATCATTCCGACAGTCCCTTCTAGCCGATAACCCTTCTGACCGGAACCGAATTAGATTCCTCCGACAGGTTTCTTCTCGAGGAAAACGCGGTCGCACTCGGGGACCCGGTTTTCTTTCGGTTTTTATTGATACGTTCGCTACCAACGTCGTGGTACGTCGTATCAAAGCCTGATTCTAGGTAAAAAATTATAAATCGAAAATATACAATCAAATGATTTCATTTGACACCTCGTTTTCAGGAAAATCGAGTTTAAAGATCCGTCGGGTTTCTGCTACAATCGGAACCTCTATATCAAAATTAAAATGCTATCAATTTGTCCGTTCGGCTGTCACTTAGGAACTCCGGCGAACAAATGTCCGAATAACCGCAGATTTAATTAAACCGTTTTATAAAGAATATTTAATACACCGACTGTCGCTCCAGCGTTCTCCATGCCAACACGTTTCGCAATCACTGTCTAAATACATCACCCGTTATTTCACCGTGTCACCGACACACGCACGACACTTCTTTTGGTCCACTGCCAGACAATATTGATCTCGCATGGCAAACACCGGCATGAATTCTCCATTCTCTCCGCGAGAGAGTGACAGAGAGTGAGAGAGAGAGAGAGAGAGAGAGAGAGAGAGAGATAGAGAGAGAGAAGGAACGTGCGATAAAGAAACAAATTATTCCGATTATATTAAATTGCGGTCGAGAAGCAAACTCTCTTTCTCTCTTTGAAGGAGGCATTGTTGATTTCTCTCGGTCCAAGGGGGCCCCACTCGAAAGATTCGAATCGAGGACGGAAAGTATAGTCGGCTGGGAGAGACTCCCACGAGACTCCTTCGAGGGTTCGAGAAACAGAGAAAGAGAGAAGAAGAACGGACCAGGGCACAAGCCGTTCCCTTTCGACGGACGGTAGTTCTACCGTCGGTATCGGAAACGCCGCGGAAGATATTAAAAGTTCCCCGACAATATGCCAGTCACCGTCCACGAGGCTCGTTTCACCCCGTTCTCTTATTCCGCCCTCGTCTCTTCCTTCGAACGGCGAACGGTACGCGCGCGACGTTTCAATCGTCACAACGACGACGCGGCTGCTGACTCGTCTTCCACCGTCGACGTCGCCGTTTGTATCGGCAAACGTACCCGACGATACAGCTCGTCCCGACAGAATACGCAGCGAATCGTCTTTAATCGACATCTCAGTACCCTCTCCTCCAACATTCAACACGGATTTAAAAGCTTTGCTTAGTTTATCGTTAACGCTTTTACTCTTTGCAGTACGGACTGTTTTCTCTGTTTTATTTCAGAGCTAGCTTCGACATCGTGTAATTCAATTATATTTCGTGTAGAATAGCTGAGGAATACTGCGATTGTTGTTGCATACCACGATATTGTGCCATACTGGCGAATACACTGTAAATTAGTAAAAGAAGTAATTATTGGTGGAACAGTTAATGTCTGATCTGGCTGCACATAGAACCGGAAGGGGGTTCAACGCGTGTTTCAAAAGCTTTGCCTAGTTTATCGTTAACGCTTTTAGTCTTTGCAGTACGGACTGCTTTCTCTGTTTTATTTCAGAGCTAGCTTCGACATAGTGTAATTCAATTATATTTCGTGTAGAATAGCTGAGGAATACTGCGATTGTTGTTGCATACCATGATATTGTGCCATACTGGCGAATACACTGTAAGTTAGTAAAAGAAGTAATTATTGGTGGAAAAGTTAATGTCGGATCTGGCTCCACATAGAATCGGAAGTGGGTTCAACACGGGTTCCAAAGCTTAGCCTAGTTTATCGTTAACGCTTTTAGTCTTTGCAGTACGAACTATTTTCTCTGTTTTATTTCAGACCTAGCTTCGACATCGTGTAATTCAATTGTATTTCGATATGTATCTTTGCTAGCCCGTGTAGAATAGCTGAGGAATAAATTAGTAAAAGTAGTAATTATTGGTGGAAAAGTTAATGTCGGATCTGGCTCCACATAGAACCGGAAGGGGGTTCAACATGGCTTCCCTCTGTTTTACTTCAGAACTTCCTACAGAATATTACCACCGTTGCAAATATGTGTTGACCACAGTCTCACAATGCGCTTGGAGATAGACGAGTTCATTTCATGCATTTTGTTGTTCAAAGTTATAGTACAAGGCGTAATACACAGACAATCCACGAATTTCTTCTGCGAAATTGTACTGGTATTTCGTGAAGTAGGTACACGTTGCATTTGATGAAGCATTTTAACAAAGATGATAAACAGCGAATTAAATGCTGCGTAACGTCTTAATGTCCTTGTACCAAAAAACTTAATTGCAAAAGCTACTAATGAGTAGACAGCGGATTTTTATGCAAAATAAAAATTGTCTGCATCGATTCCAAGGAACAGAAGAGACTTAGGAATTAATTTCTCTGTTCGATAGTTTTAGAAGGGGGGGGGGGGTAACAGATTGATAGATTTCCATTCCCGTAATCTTTGCATTGTTTTTAATTCCAGTTACTAATTTTTTTCATAACTGCATAAAATCTGCAGTCTATTTAATGACAGTTCTTTGGAAGTTCAGAAAAAGTTGGCTATGTTGGCTGGTAGCAGGCAGGGCATGATTTGAGAGTGGAATGCAACGCGGTATAAAAGCAGCATCCGCTAAGCACTGCTGCTGTAATGTAAACGAATATAAAATATGTGAGAAACAGTGAAAGTGCGAGAGGAACTACCTTAATGCGTTAAACGCGGAGCAATTCTTTCTGGCTTTACATTTCACTTTTTATTGAAGTTTTAATAGAAAAATACGACTGTGCATAAGCAAAATACTTGCTTACCCCATTTCTAATTAACCCCTTGCGCTACGAGTTGATTAGAACTTCTCTGACGTACATAATTTCTTAGAAGTAGAATAAAGTTCTTATTTATGGAATGCATACGTATTCTCCGAGGGCTATACATAGACAAAAATAATATACCTAGAATTTTATTTGCGTTTCGAGGGATTTCGAGCATGATCCGTTGTAATAGTGCAAGTGGTTAATCTACAGGGTGAGTCACCTAACGATTGCAAATATCTTTATTGTTTCTAAAGATACGTAAAATGTGGTAAGGACAAAGTTGAATGAGCTCACACGATGCCAAAAAAAATTTTTGTTTTTATGTCATTTTTTTAGAGATTTTCAAGGACACCTTCATTTTTTTAAGTGGAACCACCCTTTTTTTCAAACACGTACAATGATAGTCAATTTCATTACGAATTCAGTGACTATAATTACTCAAGGTCATTCAAGGTCACGGACAGACCAACATTCCTTCAAAGCCTGTTTACAGGCATGTATCCGTGCTATGTATAATTACTGGAATAACCTCGAGTAATTATAGTCACTGAATTCGTAATGGAAGGGACTATCATTGTAGGTGTTTAAAAAAGGGTGGTACCATTTAAAAAAAGTCAAGGTGACCTTGATATCTCTAAAAAAATGACAAAAAAACAAAATTTTCTTTTTTGGCATCGTGTCAGCTCCATTGTACCATTCAACTTTGTCCTTACCATATTTTACGTATCTTTAGAAACAATACAAATATTTGAGGTGCAAACGTCAGGTGACTCACCCTGTATATCGATTAAATCTATTAAGACAGTGTGAACATTTTCTTACAATCATATGAATTATGTATTATATATTGTGTTTGTAAGTTCGATAGCGTCATTCTGACTGACGTAGCCGTTAACGTGTTAATTCGTTTGAAAGCCTCGAGGTTAGAGAATCCTAGAATTAGTAGATACTTAGAACTGGCTAATGGCAGCCTTTTGAAAGTGTAGAGGAAGTTGTATCGATTGCGAGCCGTTGGAGGTTGATTTGGTCACGGATGTTGGCGTGGTATGAAAGCGGCGTCCGACCAATGGTCGACTCGTTCCACTTGCACCGGTTTAACTCGTGGCAGCCAGAGGACGAGGACAACGCATCCCCTGGCTCTCACGGAATCCCAGTCTCGAGCGACACGCGCCGCGCCGGCAATTTACTGGCAATCAACCGCGCGAGTGTTTTGTGGTCGCCGGGGGAGCTCGCGCGCGCATCACGGTTTATTCCTCGCGCTGTCATAGAAGAATTATAAGTCCTGCGAGCGAGCCAGTCGTCGGCGAGACACCCACGGGACCAGCGGAAATCTGGCCCGCGATTCAAACCGAGTCTCCCATTCGAACCTTGCATCCACGAATTTTATCGAAACCCTGCATAAACGCACCGCCGTTCCATTGAAATTACATTATTAACTTGCGGAATTCGTACATATTATAATTGCCGAGTAATTCAGATGGCATCCGACGATGCATTGTGAAAGTAGAAATCGACAATTATAATTACATTACAAGAATTGACGACAATGCACGACGTTGGCTTTATACGTCCTCTTACAAGAAATTGAGAAACAGAATCAAATGATGAGAATGACGAAGAATTATTCGACCGAGAAATGATAGTATCTTCGTAGATACAATGTATAATATAGAATCTTCATAACTACTACCATTCCATTCGTGCATGTTTTCGTCTTTCTCTTCACTGGATTCTGTATCGTCATTCCTTGTAAGAGGACGTACAAAATAAGCCAAGTTTAAGTACCATTTTTCTCGAAATCTACTGTAGCTATCAACTTTAAATTTTTGGAGTGTACAGTGCCATGCTAGATGTACATTTCAGCCACAACGAAGTATCTTCACATTTTCAGTACCGGTGAAATAAAATATCTAGAATGGATCATTTTAACCCAGTCCAATCATCGTCAAATGATCACTGTCCAATTGGACATTACAAAATATTTCCATTATAAAACAATTCAATTCATTATGTTTCTAGGGGTCGCTCTCATCGTTCACACGCACCCTAATTATTTAATTATTGATACAGTACTAGCACTCCCGTTTCTCCGAGGAAAGGGACGAAAGAGGGCCAAGTCGCAGAAGAGGACGCAGGCAGGCGTCGTTTGGGGGCGTCGCGACGCCGCGGTCGTTAGGAGAGCTCGCTCGCCTGCGTTCCCGGTTTTTTCGAACGTCCGTGGGCTCGACTCGGGCGACCGTGGCTCGACCTCATCGAGATATTAATTTCTTAGTCACTTAACTGCACGCGACGTACGAACGCGTCTATTGATTTTCTCAGACACCCCTCCTTGAACCACCCTCCGCTTCAAACCGCTTTCTCTCTCTCTCTCTCTCACTCTAGCTGCACCCTTTCCACTTGCAGCCCCCCTTACGTCTCTTTTAACCTCTCACCCCCCTGGCCCCAGAATGAGCTGCGTGACGGGGACCCGCCCCTTTTCCGGAAGCCATCTCGTTCCCCGCAACGCGACTCCCCATTGCTTGTTTTCTTGCGTTCTTTGAACACCAGAAGACCCGCGTGTCCTCTGCAATTCAATTATTGTAATGCGACTCGGCTAGACGACACCGTCTTCCGGCATTCCAACGACGAGTGCCTCGTGGCTATGAAAACCTACCCCCTCTTTCTCTCCCCATCTGTCTCTCTCTCTCTCTCTCTCTCTCTCTCTCTCTCTCTCTCTCTCTGTGCCTCTGTCAGTCTCCTCGTTCATCCTCCTCTTCCTCCTCAGTCGAAATCATCGACAAAGGCTTTCGTGAACAAACGGAATCGAGGAAAAACAGGGAATTTTTGTCTCGGATCCAGCGGGGGATTCTTCCTTCTGCCAGATCCACTATATATCTCTTCTTCAGGATATAACGACGCGCGTTAATAATCTCGCGCCATGATGAGACGTAAACGTCGCTCGCTAAAGCGCCAACAGAGCTGGCCGTCGCCCGTCCCTTGCGCCTGCAGTTTTACGGCTCGTTTCACACTTTTTACGCGTTCGCTTAGTTTTATTTCTCTCGAGCGCTTCCAAGATTTCCCGCGCCTTTATCCAAGGAACGTCTTCTCGGCCTCCTGCGACAAGAACTCGCTCTTCCGCGCAGAACTCGCCGTACAATGTTCGTTGGTGATCTAGGACCCGTAGGATTTATTGTTTGCGGAAATGTCGACAACCTGTACTTTCACGGGGACATTCACTAACCCTTAAAATGGTACAATGTATTTTTATGTGAGAAAGGCTTAGGCATTTGATCTTTAGGTTAGTTGTCAGCGGCGAACATTATTTAGCTAATCAGTTAACCCTTTGCACTCAGAGCTATTTCAATTAAAAAACATTTCTTCTAACCTAGAATATTTACATTGTGCATAATTTTTTTCATTATATCCGTACGAAACTGGTATAGTACCTCATACAATAATTAAATGTTTAGTAATACAAACAAATTTAATCATGTAAACAATATTCTGAATAATGTTTTAGCAGTTTGTAGTGGCGCCTCAGAGTCGCCATTCGAGTGCTAAGGGTTAACACGTTGATCGCCCACTCGACAATCATAAAAATTACACAAAATCAAAGCAATATATTTGTCAAAACAAAAGCTAAGAAGTTTAGTTTTGTAATATTAATTACTGTTTCAAACCTCTTCTATTTCCCAGATCGCAAGGAAATTTTGTACACTCAATCTACCAGCGTAAAAATTAATGATCAATTCTGTATAAATAGTTCCGTCACCTAGATATGGGTGACATGGTGATCAAAGTTGTAAAAAAAAATTTGTCATATTGTTCGAATACTGTTGGTCCGGCGTTTAATTTCATGATGCAAGATCCTGTGCATTCTGTTTGTTTGAAACCGTTTCAGATTTTTCATTTAATAATTATGTGGGATTTGAATGGTCGGTTCGCGTCGGAGAAAAATAGCTACTACTTTCTTCACACTTTAATCACAAAGTTTATGCCACGCAGGCTCGATCATAAATGCGCTCGCAAGGCTTCTGCAACAGTGATGGCAGAAACACCCAAAACTGGGTGGATTTTCCTCTCCTACTTTTCCCCTTCCACTATCCCATCCCACTACCATAAGCACAGTCCAACGTCACCCACTAAGACCGTAGACTTGTCACATGACGTGCCGCGCAACGTGTCACATATTACTCTGCTCATCGGAGAGGTGATAATCTGTATTCCCCTCCATTTAACCAATCTGGCATCACTGCTCTGCGAGACATTCTTATAAGGCTGTCTTCCCGCCAAAAAGCCCACGCGTCACAGCCGCACACGTGACTTCAAAGACGCCGCACGTCAAACACATCGCCGCCGCTCGATCGCACGTGGCTTCAAACATACCGAATCTCAATCACACGTGTCACAATAACGCTCTCTCTCTCTCTCTCTCTCTCTCTCTCTCTCTCTCTCTCTCTCTCTCTCTCTCTCCTTCGCACATGCAAACAATGTTCACATCCTTCAATTATTGTAGTGATAAAAATACGTCCTTAGGAAATGATTTAATATATTTCATTTTCCCCGTCTCGTTCATTACTAGCCGAGCGCTCGATTCCGGGCGTAGAGTCTCTCTCTATCCCTTTCTCTTTCGCTATTACTTCTTTCGTTTTCCCTTTCTCTTTCCGTATTACTTTTTTCTTCTTCTTTCTTTTCTGTTCGCATTGGCTGGCCGAGCGCAATTTGCCCATATTGCGCGATCGAAGCGAGGTGCCGTCCCTTGCAATCGCGAAGAAACGCCCGGTCAGTTTAACCGCACGCTATTTCTTACCGTGACGTCTACCATTCCGTCGGAATTCGCACGTTTCTTTTACTCGTCGCGTTTACCATCCTCTCGCGACGAAATTTCACCTGCAGCCACGCGACCCACGCGTTCTATGTGATTTAAACCGCGATCGACCAGATTCATCGCCTCTTAGGACCTAACTGGAATATACTGCGCCGTAGGAATTAATTTTCGGCAGTTTTATGCCCATCCGTCGGTGAAATATGTTCCTTCAAACTCGCCGTTCACACGCGGCGCTCTTATTTCTCCGTTTAACCGTTTGAGTCCCAGGGGGTATTGAAAAAATACTGTCGAAGAATCCCAAACAGCGCAACCGCGCTTTCTCTAAATAACTACGAAAAGACCCAAGCAGCGCGATAGCGCTTGTTTTGTTTAATTTTCTAATGTATTATTGCATTATTATAGTATCACTTTACCGACCGGTAGCCGATTAATCGAATTTTTGTCCCCAACACTCACCGACCGGTAGCCGATTAATCGACTTTTTGGCCCCAACACTCACCGACCGGTAGCCGATTAATCGGCGTTTTCTCCCCAACGCTCATAGAGCCGGTGCCAGGGAAGATCTGCGGCCGAGTGGCCGGTGAGAAGTACATAGGATGTTGAACCGCTACCGGTCGGTAAAGTGGTATTATTCTACCTATTGTAAAATGTACTATTTACATTGAAAGGAGCTGTGTGATGTACTTGCGTCAGTAAATCTGAGCGCGCGACTTCCGACAATCGGTAACGCACCGTCAGTTGTCCACAGTGCTCGAAATGTGCTGGGTTTTCTCGACATAAAATCTCAACAGCGCGATCGCGCTGCTTGGGACTTAAACGGTTAATATATTGTTCTGCTGAGTTCATTGTCCATGACCACTGATTCCTTAATCAATCCTTTAAGGGTGATGGACTGTGGATCTCTATCTAGAGGGAAAAGGTGCTGAGTCAATGATAAGTAGACTGCGGATTTTATGCATTTATAACAAAACTGAATAGACGAAATTTAAAACAGTGAAAGAATTGAAAGAGTTTAACACTAAACTTACCAGCAACAAAACATATAAAGATAAAACGCCTTACAGAATTGAGAAGATTGAATTTATTTAAACATTGTACCGTTCCCTTAAGAATATGTGCTTAAATAAAGAAGTCAATTCAGTCATTTCCTATGAAATCGTTTTTCTAATTTCAATAATTGTAAAATAGAAAACCGGTCATTTTGACCGTGGTAGGTTTAGTGTTAACAATATCGATGAATTATTTTCAGCTTGTTAAAATGATCAAAGCAAGAACGAAAATTTTATATGGCCCCTATTTTTTACAATTAAAAAAAAAGTTTTTCCATAAAAATCCGCAATGTCTAAAAATAAGAAACACAAGTGAAATTAAAATGTGTTCCCACTTTCAATAATTTTGAAAGGTTGAAAACAGTGTTACAATATTCTTGAATTCATATAATTTCTTCACAATTTCGTATCTCTCGATATCACAATCGATGCAACAGACTGTGGATCTTTACGCAAAATAAAATTGATTTGCATCAATTGCAAGAAACAACAACGAAATACAAATTCCTTTTTCGCTTTATCGATTTCAATCAGCTGACACCAATCTTTATTCTTTACATCTTCTTAATCTGACCATCAGTTTTGAATCACATTTATTAACACGTTCAGCGCCATGTCACCCATATCTGGGTAACGGAATTATTTATACAGAATTGAAAATTAATTTTTACGTTGGTAGATTGAGTGTACAAAATTTCCTTACGATCTGAGGAATAGTACAGGTTTGAAACAGTAATTAATATCACAAAACTAAACTTCCTAGTTTTTGTTCTATTAAATATATTGCTTTGATTTTGAGTAATTTTTATGATTGTGGAGTGGGCGATGAACGTGTTAAGTAGCAAGATAAAGGTTAACATAAATCGTCGGAAATGTCCAGAAAGCGATGTCAGCCAAAGCGGTGGCAATCAAGGCATCTTGTCAGCTGTCGCGCGACTCGCCATCGGTTTTCCGCACTCGGTGGCAGTAGGTTCGCCGATCGGTTGCCATGGGGAAAGTAGCTAAATAATCGCGGTGGTAGGCGGCGAGTGCGCTCGACGCGGTTGTTCTATCAACGGGGGCGAGCCAGTTAATTATAACGACGTCACGGGTTCATCGCGAAAACAATGGGTCCGGCGTTGGATCAGGCGTTTCGCGACAATGGGTTCGAATACCCGCAAAACACCGGATACGAAATAATTGAGGCGCAATTCCGCAGGGACGAGGGCCCGACCGAGCGAGGCACAGGCGGCCGGGTCAAGCGTCAAGTTCACCGAATGCCACGGCTTTCGAGTCTGAACGATCGATCGACACTCTCAGCCTGGCCCCAGAGAAAGAGAGAGAGGGAGAGGGAGGGAGGGAGAGAAAGAGAGAGGAGATGAGCCGATGCCGGTCTAGCCGAAGATATTGCAGCGGTTGCCGGCGGGGGATTCGCAGTTGGTTTTGGGGAGCTAGGTGATCTTATAATAATGACACAGATGTCTTTATACAATACTTTTACTTGGTGCTCTCTCTCTTCAGAAGCTATACCTCGACTAACAGAGCTCGGAAGCTCATCGGAACCGTTGGATCGCGTTGCCCATGTCGGCATGTGGACTCAAAGGACCGCGGCTCTATCTTTGATTCCGAACTTAAAGGTACCGCGAAATACAATGTTACGGTCTAATAGATATGGCATCAGAACGTATGAACAGTACTAATTTCAGTATATATACAGTGGCGTACAAAAGTATCCGGACACCCTTTAAAAACGAATAATTTTTTCAAAATTAGTTCAAACGGCTTTAGTTTTCTTGAGATGTTAGAAGGATTAGTTTACTAGGTAGCGTGGAAATAATTATTTATACAAATTGCTAATGGTCGAAATTGTGATGAAAAAAGTAAGTCATGATTTTTAGCTTTTTTATCAGTGCCTGTAATGAAAATTTAAAATATACCTTTTGTAGATCTCCATAGGTTATATACATGCATAACGACGTTAACAGATTTCGATGAAACTTTGTACATGTACATAACTTACTTAGACCTACAAAATGCGTCTTTTAAATTTTTGTTACAGGCACAGATTAAAAAGTTAAAAATCGTGACCTTTACCATTTTCGTCGCAATTCCGACCAATAGCAATTTAGAAAAAAAACTATTTACACGCTATCTAGTAAACTAATGCGTCTAACATCTCAAAAGAACTCAAGCCGTTTAAACTAATTTTGAAAAAGTTATTCGTTTTTAAAGCGTGTCCGGATACTTTTGCACGCCACTGTATATAATATATATATATATATATATATATATATATATATATATATATATGTCGGAGAAGGAGGTGACACTGCCGTTAGATCTTTATCCATGGCTTTATTTCGGACATATTCATCGGAGCTGGGAACTCGGGCAATCCGTCAAACTTTTGTAGGCCGAAATAACGAAATACTTTATTAGTGGTATACAAAATGAACTAGCTTCTTCGGACGCTCGTTGACGATTGACCCGCTCATCGATTCCTCGGTGGTTAATCCGTCCGCCGACTTTCCCCTCGGTCAATCCAGGTAGAGGGTGAGGACCGTCCCACGATGGCCCAAAGATTCTCGGGCAGAAGGAAAACAAAACAAAAACATCCCATGTTGGGGAATCCTTCTACGATCTCCGACATATACATATATCAATATTCGCTTTTCGAAAAGTCAACCCCCTCCGTGCCCCCTGGATGGAGATCCCCCTTGGATCGGTTACACCCCCGTGATTTTCAAGAATCGTTGCAACCAACGACCCGGGAACGAAGCCGAGAAGGAAGCGGCCGTCCGAGCCGTCTATCCCGAGAGCTCCTCCTACGCCCTTTCCATCTCCTCTTCCTCCTCCTCCTCCTCTTTACTCGTTCTTCTCTTCTTCCTCTTCCTCGTCCGTGCGTCTGCAGTCGAGCCAGAGCCGTTCGCAAAGTGGTCTTCGCGTTTGAAAAAGATCTCGAGATCCGGCCAGGCTGCCGACACCACTTTTCGGCCCGGGGAAATTTCGGACGGCCAACCGCCGCAAACGAAAATGAACTGCGCCGCCACTTTCTCCATTCTACCCGACAACTCCTTCCCAGAAGCCACTCGATCCGTCACGGACTACACCGGGTGGCTGCAAACGTCTCCAGCGAGACGTTCCTACCGGTTTCCAGAAACAGAAACTTTCGGTGCAGCGTCAGTCTTAACAAATTACCTGCTAGCGACTGTTCTATTATTTTTGGAACTCTGCGGTCCATGGTTAGGGAATTGTTAGACAACAATAGGAATCGCGATCGTGAACCAAAGATCGTCTCGAGTAACGTAATTTAACCCTTTGCACTCGGAGCTATTTCAACTAAAAAATCAAACATTTCTTCTAACCTAGAATATTTCCATTGTACATAATTTTTTTCATTATATGCGTACGAAACTAGTATCTCATACAATATTTAAACGTTTAGTAATTTATTACATATAAACAAATTTAATCATGTAAACAATATTCTGAATAATGGTGTAACAATTTGTAACGGTGCCTCTCAGTCGCCATTCGAGTGCCAAGGGTTAACTCTTCGCGGACGCGTGTCTGCAGACAGTCGTGCAAGTAAAATTGCTACCTTCGTGACTGAAAATCATTTTTTAAAAAATTATTACTCTCAAAAAACATCATACAAATTTTTACCAAACACAACAGTTGCTCCTTAACCGATCCAAGACACCTTTAACACAGTCTCATCGTTCTATTTTAACACCGTTTAATTTGGTTAATTATTGTTAAAATATATTGAAGTTTTACTTGTCTTACAAAATCAGTGTTTACTTACAAATTTACTACAGTAAATCCTCTATAAACGCATAAAAGCTGTAGCAGATAAACGCAGAAAATATATCCCCTCCACTTTAGTAATCCGATCTCGGTTCGGATATATCGGTGTGAACCACTACTAATGCGAGGCGAAGAGTCGCAGTCGTCGGCACAATCCAAAGGCCCATGCGTCATGACAATGTAACTCCAATATTTAATTTTTTTTATTATCACTTATTGTTTCATGAAACTTTCATCGATATATTCGTGGCATTTTTCTGATTAAAAAAAGACCAAACACGATATGATTTCAACTGTGTAAATACTGTTGTAGTATTTAGTGGTTTAAATGACGATGAATGTTTCGGGCGCAAGAAGGATCCTAATCATGTGCTATGGCAATGTCCGTTCTATGACAATAATAGAGACACTTTGATTCGCAAACTTTGCAGCAAAGGTTTCTTTCCACCCTATACAATAGATTCCTTTTTGTGCGGATCCTTTCTTTGTCCTCTATTTTTCATACATTCGTTTCTTAAGTCTCATTGTTTATATCTTTAGTGTTAATAATGTATTCGAAAATGTTAATTATATTGTCTCAATCCTAGTTTATAAGCTACTTAAGTAATATAATGTTAGCATGCACAGCCATGTGCATGCTGCTAATAATCCCATGTGGGGTTTTATAGCTTAATAAAAAAAAAAAAAGGATGGGGGTATGGGAAAGAAAGAGACGCGGAGAGTCGCAGTCGCCGGCCCAATTCAAAGGCTCGTGCGCGTCTCGCTTTACACGCGCTGTCCTTCTCTACGTTCGGCTAGGCCTTAGAAGCTCAAAAATTAGCTACCCGTCACAGATAAACGCACAACTATCCCCCCGAGGCTTATGTGTTTATAGAGGATTTACTATACCCCTATTGGGATCTGACATTTTGAGTGGCGCCGTCTGCTGCCGAAAAGTAGAAATACTCCAAACGTGGCTTGGCTTGGTTTACAGCAGCTTAATGTGTTAACAGGAGTTAATTACAGTGTAAACTTACAGTGTCAAAACAGGTGATTATTAAAAATAACGTTATGGAAGCTCAAATTTTTCCACCGCGTAACAAAAAAAAATTGTGATTACTGTGCAGTGAAAGATTGTGATAGTAGAGCAAGCAAAAATTTGTTGCTCTGTTTCCACTATTTTCCAAAGGCAAATAAACAAATGGTCAACATTACAAGTCACATAGCAAGTCTTATGTTCGTCGTTTGCAAGCATAATGCTGTAAACGACACACATCCATTTCCAGCCACATTCTTCCCGCAATTTGTGACGTGTCCAGCCTTAAATATTCGTTCTCCTTCAACAAACTTTCTTTCTGCAGGATTTGTGCCTGCCCACTTGCAAAATTTTACCCATACTTACAAACATTTTAAACGAAAACACAAAAAAAAGATATCAATGCAATGCAATACAATGTTAGAATCACGTTCTCCGTCGCCATATTGGATGGCTATATAGATTGGCCACGCCCTCATGTCAGATCCCAATAACTAGACCAGGTCGTAGGGAATTCGTTTCAAATACGCGTTGTCAGGAAAACCCGAGTCGAGGATTTACGACCTTCGGCGACGTCGAGTCTTGAACGGCATCACAGCGCGATACAAACGAACACTGTTCATTTAAATTTTCCAAGTGCACGACTAAACATACTCTCCAACGAGGTCTCCAACGATGTCCATTAAGACATCGTTAACAGGATTTTAGACATCATCTTTCGACAGGTTCTGGAACCCTCAGACAAACCCGATAGTCTTCCACAATCCTCGCCAATCGGTTGAACATCTCTGTCTCTCTTCCACTCATTAAATCCAGCAAAGAACGGGTTCTAGTAGTAACGGCAGAAGAAAGGCGAGCCGTTCGATGGTCTGATATCCTGTCTCAGGGTATCCGGGATTACCGGTATAGACGCCGCGCGCTCGAGCTGGCTCGTGATGCACGATACGCAATATCTATTAGCGTCGAAGTCAATCAAGTCGAAAAACAATTCTGTTTCGCTTTCCTGTTATCTCCCACTTTCTTGTCTCACCGGCGCGCGAGATCCTCGAAAGGTATAAAACCGGGAAGAGGGGCAAACAGAAGAAGGACGAAACACGAAGAACCGAGGGAGATCGAAACCGAAAGACGGAGGAAGGCAACGCGAAGCTACCGAGCTGTATCGGATATAGGATCTCTATTAAACAGACCGAAATTCCCTGGGAAAAATCACACCGTGCGCCATTGAACTGATACAACCTGACGGCCCATGAAATGAACATCGGTCCCCTTGCCCTTTTTCTCTCTTTTCTCTCTCTCTCTCTCTCTTTCTCTTCCAATTTTTCTCTCTCTTTTCTCTGCTAGTTTCTGGCTCGTGTTGTTCGCCGTGTGCGCCAACCCTTGAGCTATCTCTCGAGAGAGGAGCACGCGCCACTCATTCTGAACGGACGTTCGAGCGACGCATGATATCCGGTCGCGGGAACGATGGCTGTCGCGATCGGACGTCGAAATTTCGAGGCCGACTTTCGCGACACCGGTGAGAAACGAATCGCACGGATGATCAATCGGCCCCGGACCGAGATTTATTCAACCCCGTTCTTCTTCGGCCGGGTTACCGGTTTTAATCGAATCGACTACACACCGCGATTCTAATTAGGACGATAGAGCCGGGCCAACCTCTGCGCTTCCACAACGAGCCGGCGACATCGATCCTCTGGACCAGAGAGACAGAGAGAGAGAGAGAGAGAGAGAGAGAGAGAAGCTTCCTCCCGCTATACCAGCGCGATTTTACAACGAGCAATTTCGCCTTACGACGCGATAAACTTTTGCGAGCCTGCGACAGACTGTATATCTTCCTCTCTCTTCTAGGATGTCGAGGAATTTTGTTCCTTGATTTTAACAGAGAAAAGTGCACGAGGATCTTCCGTTTCGTGATTCTGGCTTTCGGCGATCAAACTGTGCGTTTGCTAATTTCGAACTCGATAGCGAAGCAACGCCGTGAACAATTTGAACTCTAGGGAACCGATGTCTCGACGCAGCAACACGCTCGCCTGGCCAGCGGCGCAACTTCCGGCGTCGAGTCTGTATTATTCAGCAGTGTCTTGAATCAACATCATCGTCAGGCAGACCGAGCATTCCGGTCAGCTGTTTACTCGAAGCTACGAAGTACGCGGGAAAATTTGTCCGAGCTTGTTCCAATTGTCTGGATCTTGACACTTCGAGTGCCGAATCTCCCAACAATTAGAGACAGAATGATTTTATTAATATATGTATGTTTAGGAGCGCGATAAGAAATATTAAGCACGCACCTTTGGAACACGTAACGCTTTATTTCAAACGAGATCGTTTGACTGTCAATGTATATACACGCTTTAACAAAAAAAAAAACAACAACAATAATGTCACGGCACTAATATGTATGAAATGTAATGAAATTGTACAATAAATGAAATGATACTGAAAACTACCGTGGATAGAATGAACTGAGTTTAAATGCAATGGTCTAATTACTGTAGCGAGATTGAGATTGCGCGGATCCCGACTTGAGGTTCGAGAAATTCGTGCCGATCGGAACAGGCGTTCGGAGAATTCTGGGCTCGAATTTCGGAATCTAACGGTCGACGGGCTCGTTACCGCGAAACATAATGACTCATCGCGTGACGTCAAATTCATGCGAGAGTGAGTCGTTAAGACGCCTAATTCCCAAATTGCCAGGGAGATGGCTCGCTAAGTGTCTCGCTGTCGCGAGTCCGCCGATCTCCTGTGATCGCAAAACTGTTCGTAATCAGTACTGCGCAGGCGTCGCACAGGACTCCTTGTCCAATCCTAAACAATGTATGTATGATACAGAAATTGATACTGTTCAGGGAACTATATACAGGGTGGGGCACTGTAAACAGGTCACCTGAATAGCTCGCTTGCTTTTGAAGATAGAAGAAAATGCATCGGACCAAAGTTGATATCGAGACGCTTGTAATCTCATGTCATTAATTTTGTTATATGTGGAGATGTCAAGGAGATACGAAGGTCAACTCTGTTTTTTTAAATGGAACGGTATGGTCTTTTATTTGCATTCTGATAGTGTGTTTCAAGACGAATACAATGACCTATTATGAAGGTCATTCAAGGTCACGCAAGGTCAACTGCAATATAAAATAAAGTGTCTCAAAGCACTGTTCGAACACTACGACGATTTGCATGAAACATGTTATTTACGTATTCACTGCTACTTCAAGTGTCCCCACCAGTTCTCGAATTCTGTTAGTCGAAGCTAGGCTTTAGAAGAGAGAGCATCATATAAATATCGTACAAAAGATATCTGTCTTTATATTACAAAATTACCTTGCGCCAATGTATTCCGTGTACAAAACTTTCTTAGGATGTGCAGAATGCGAGAAGGTTGAAAAAGAGCATTCTCAATATTATACGTCTCAGCTATTCGATTTCTACTTCTTTGTGTTGAATAATCAGCAGAGATTACTTCCAAAGCGACAAAATGGTTTATTAAAGAATACAAAGTAGAAATTCGCGAGTACAAATGTTTCTCGCCTGTACAGAACGCAGAACTCTAACCTATTAATCCGATAAGATGCTATTGGCGCAAGGTTCGATCTAATTGTTCGATCTAGTTCTCAATTAGATCGAACCTTGCGCCAATAGCATCTTATCAGATTAACAGATTTTTAGATCGATAGAAATTATAATTATACTCTAACCTATACTTGACAAAAGTCTGAAACGCACTAAGGGCCCTACGCTCACGCCGCCCAGGAGAAAAAGACGCCATTTTGTCAAAGACGCACGCCAATAGATAGCAGGACCTTCGGGATTTACACAAAAGAGAATCGATGGGAAAACGTTTTACATCATTCAGAATACAACCATGCATAAATCCAACACTTTGAATAAATTACTGTGATTTTATGGAAGTTTTGAGGTTGATGGGTCGGCGATCGAAACGTTGATTCGTAGGAACGTTAAATTTGTTTGGATCGGTCAATTTAAGAGGCATTGATGAAAATGTTGGAAAAGTTATTCGAAAGATGGATTTTAATACAGTCAAGAAGATATTTAAGCGTGGAAGCCAATGATGTGAGTTTCCGAGACAGAAATATGACCACTGCACTGATTTCTTCTGTAAAGTGAAAATTTTGAGAACATCATGTGCACTTAGAGTATACTAGACTTTCCAAATTCAGAACTGTAACGCATACTTCCAGGTTAAGACAATTACAGAGCTTGTTACCACGTTCCCCCACTCGGTGAATTAATTTACTTACGACACAACTTTTCTGCAACGACTCCATCGCTTCATACAAATGGCCGTGGAAAACTCTCCTAGGTAGAACATATTATTGTACATATTGTTCTTGCTGTGTCCCATTTACTTGTTATTCTAGCTTCAAGCATAACGTAATTTCATTTATTTTATTATATTTAGGTCACGTTTTCAAAGAGAGTATGACTGCACCTGGCTCTTGTGCAGGACTATATACGTGCATAGTGGTTCGCACGCTTAAAATATACACTATTCAAATAACAGAAACGAACTCTGGCACCTTTTGTGTTATAACATTTGTTTGTAGCACGTTTATCTTAATTTTTGCATTTTTACGTACGATCCAAACAAAAGATATTGATGATTAAGACCACGCTTTCACAACGCTTTTCTTCTTTAACAGTGCTTTCCTTCTTTAACAGTTTTCTGTAATACATTTATCGTAGCTGAAGCTTAGCACGAACTTCGCATTTTAACGTACAATCCAAACACAAGACATTGTTAATTAAGATCACGCTTTCACAGCGCATTCCTTTTGCTACATCGTTCTTTCGTAACTCATTCGTTATAGCTAGACTGCGGAAATATGCAAAATAAAAATTATCTGCATCGATTGCAAGAAATAGAAACCAAATCGAATATTATTTGTTTCACACTTTTTTCAATTGCCCACAATTTGAAATTTCGAGTACTTAATGTTCTTATAAATTCATACAATCCACAATATAGTTATAGCCGAAGCCTATCGCAAATTTTGTACTTTCACGTATGATCTACACAAAAGATATTGTCCATTTAGATCAGATACAGGAAGCACAGCACTTTCAATGCTTGTCTTTTCCTCTAACATTCTCTTGTATCTCATTCAGTTCAACTCTAGCACAAACATTGTATTTTTATGATATAATCCAGACGAAAATATCATACACGATTAAACGTTAACACAAATATTGTATTTTTCCGATATAATCCAGACGAAAATATCATACACGATTAAACTTTAACACAAACATTGTATTTTTACGATATAATCCAGACGAAAATATCATACACGATTAAACTTTAACACAAACATTATATTATTACGATATAATCCAGACAAAAATATCATACACGATTAAACTTTAACACAAACATTGTATTTTTACGATATAATCCAGACGAAAATATCATAGACGATTAAACTTTAACACAAACATTGTATTTTTACGATATAATCCAGACGAAAATATCATACACGATTAAACTTTAACACAAACATTATATTATTACGATATAATCCAGACAAAAATATCATACACGATTAAACTTTAACACAAACATTGTATTTTTACGATATAATCTAGACGAAAATATCATAGACGATTAAACTTTAACACAAACATTGTATTTTTACGATATAATCCAGACGAAAATATCATACACGATTAAACTTTAACACAAACATTGTATTTTTACGATATAATCCAGACGAAAATATCATACACAATTAAACACGATCAATAAACGATCGATCTATCAAGAATCATTGGCCCTCGCACTTCCAAACCAAAGACAGACCACGTACCGCGACGATTTCGGAACGAGAGATCGTGTTCGAAGACACTGACTTGTTCACAATCAATAACAATAACATGGGGCGAGATCGTTATTTGGACCATTATTGCTATTTCGTGCCGGCGGAGCCAATAACGTCCGTTTGTTTGCAAAGTCTGGCGCGAGCCATCGTCTGGCTTCCGGGGCAGTCGGTGAATTAATATTCGCGCGGCGGAACGCGGTTTGTGCCGGTCGTCGCTCGAGATTTCAGTGTTCTCCTCTCGCGTATCGTTGAACAGGATCGATACGAGGGACGAGGCACGAGGGCGTTGCGAGGAGGAACGAGGACGGATAATCGAAGAAATTGTTTATTCGCGGTACGTGCGAGACTCGAGGACCTGACTCGACGCGACGTTTCACAGGGAATGTGGGATCCCTGCAGTCAGACCCGAAATCGGCCGGAAGAAGCGGCCGGGTTTCCGGGAAGTATCGGGGTCGAGGAACCAGTCGTAAACCGGCACGTAGACTACACGACACACACCGGATTCCCTCGACGGATCAGAGCTTTTTACCGTTCCCCCGGTCTAATGCGAATTTCTACCGACGCTACCTGCGATATCAATCGCGACGAACGCGATTTTACGAGTCTGTACCGTACGTACAGGCTATCTGGGAACGGTGGCACAAACATGGACTGATTCTTTATGCAAAAACGAGTAAAAAAGAACGAACAATTTTTTTTGTCTGACGATCCGATTTTGAGAAAATCGAGTTTTAATTTTCATTGGATTCGAGCGGCCTAGTAACCGCGCGAAGTAGAATTGGTCGACCGTGGTCAGACGCGACGGGCAACTCGTTAGCGCGATACGGAATCATTTGACTGTGTAATAAACTTATGAGAAATGGGTCCATTTGTGACAAAAATATTATTTATTGTGTTTCTTTTTTATTTTTATATATTATATTATATTTTTATTATATATTATATTTTATATACATACTCCGGCGTGCAAAATTAAAGGAGCACTAGATCTTCATCCGGGATTCGTGAATATTCGGACTGTTGTAACTTGAGGACGAAAATTCGTACAGCAATGATTCTGGATTCATTTTGAAGCATGAAGCCTCTACATTCAGAGTACCTGCTTAATGTTTCAAACACCTATCCGTATCCAATGAGATAAAATCAAAGCGAAGATAGTTTTTATTTTCGAAAATTGTTCAAGTTCGAGCGACTCTGCCGACACTAACAATTTCATTTGTGTACTAAAATCATTACTGATTTGAATATTGGAGTCTCTTCTTTACAAAAATCTTTAAAATCTTAACATACGATTTTTCTTCGCTATTTTATTGAAGTTTGGATGAAAAGTCTGCTGACGCAAAAAAATGTTCGAAAGCAGAAGACACACGTTTCACATGTTGTAGGAACGTGTTCGAATAACACTAATTAGGGGAGCCGAAAGTAGAGGCTCCGCGTTTTAAAACAAGCTTAGAATTATTGTCGTATGATGCTTTGGAACGAAGTTATAAACAGTGAAAGGTTTAATAGAAGCGCAGCGCCTCGCGGTGTCGGTCTCGATTCGAATCCGAGATTTACAACCGTTGGAATCATCCTGCACGATTCTCATCGCGTGTAAAGCGCAAAACGCTCTCTCTGGAGCCGAATTTCGAGGCTTTCTCTTCTCGCGGTGTGCTGCGCCTTGAAATCATTAGGCATTCGAGTGCCAGGAACCAGCGCCGTAACGAACGCGTTGGAAATGGTGCTCGACGTGTGCTCGCGCGTCGCTTTTTTCGCCGGTTTCTTTCATCTCGACGTAAAAGGATATCAACTTCTGTTGTACGCGTAAATGGAGAAGCCAGAGAGAGAGAGCGCGAGAGAGAGAGAGAGAGCGAGAGAGTGAGAGAGACGAGCCAGAGCGCGCAACTTTCGACTTGGCGAAATACATTCGATTTTTCGTTCCATTTCCTCCGTTAAGTTAATCGGGCATTTAATGTTTCCGTCGCAGCCGGAATTTACGGTCCCGTGGATACGGAGGATCCGGCGTGCAGAAGAAAAAAATCCGTTGGAAAAATAATCGATTAGCAACGGCGCGCGTTGGTCTCTCGTCGAGCGGGCGACACGGGCTCGTCGACTGGAATGGTTTCGGTCGAATTTAATCCGTTTCAATTACGCCCCTCGCTTCTCACCGTTTCTAACACACCTTTCCCCGAGATGACTTCCGTTTCTTCTTTCGCGAGCAACCCGGGATACGGTTTCAGAGGCGATGCAAGAAACCCGAGCACACCGCGGATCGGACGAGGTCCAGGTTCGACGGCCGGATGAAAAACCGTCGACTCGAACTACTGGGAGCCGCGGTATCGAGAGCGCATCTCTCGAGAAGCAGCCGCGGTAGAACGACAACTATGCATACCGGCGGTATTTGCGCCGACAGTCGATGGTTTTGCAGCCAACCAGTAATGCGACCGAGTTGGCGAAGGTGTCGCGACAAGAAAACGAGTCGCGCGACTGCACCGACGTCGCCGTCTGTTTCACGTTTTGCCGATCCCCACACCGCTACCAACGGCAACCAACGTTTTTCCTCGAACAACTCCCGGATTCTCCGAGACGACTACCACAACGATCGTCTTCTTCTCTCTCTCTCTCTCTCTGTTACTTGTCTCCGAGATAGTCATTCTATTCTCGTTCCAGCACCGACCGTTTTTCCAACCGCTTCCAAATTAAATGGATATCACGCGAGATTCTCGATCCGATCGCGACACACATCGTTCCCAGGATTTAATAACAGCGTACACTGGCACTTCTTCGTATTTCAACGTCTCGATCGTTTATCGACTTATTCTGGTTTTTACCATGTTGCTGTGACATTACTGTGCGGGACGATTTATTCGTGAAGTATTTCCTTTGATGGCCTAATTTTCAGGTATTCGTTAAGCTGTTTATGCTTCTTTGGGAGATGAGAGAGTCGTAATGCGTGGGATTGCGGATCTTTTATATCCTCTCGTAAGTTTCAACGGAGCGTATCGAAGTTAACGATTTCATCGATCCTCGAATAGCCGATAATTTGACTCTGGAACTGCTTGTCGGTGATGGCGATGCTTGGAACCTGTACTGAGTCATCTTCGACATGCGTGCAAATTTTTGTTGTATTACCTTGTAAACTATCTCAGCATACTTTTTATTTTCTTACAAGTATCTTTTCAGAAATGGAAATATAGATAGCATTACCCAATGAATTATGCAATTTTCAGCTTATCGCATTTATAATTTGGAGGTTGTTCTTCTGTGAGGAAAATGACAGTTTTAACACTTAGCCGACCGATCGGGTAGATCTCTCATAATGACTTGAGGAACGTTTCTTTCTCTATAGAGCTTCTTATTTCTATAGAGTGGTCTCACATGTTTCGAGAGATATCATACACTGAAACAATATCAAAATATTAGGTTGTCCCATAAGTTCGTGCCGTTTACTGTTTTACTATTTAAATTAATATTTGAAACGTACTTTCAAAGTCAACGAAAAAATATAACCACCTTCTCTACAACCTCTTTCCACTTTTTTGGTAAAGATATTACACCGTCACTGTAAAATTTCTGTGGTTTTTCATTAAAATACTTTTCAATCCGCGGCACGAACTTATGGGACAACCATATTTTTGAATAACCATTAAAAAATAATTATTATAAACTTTTAATTTCGAATTTTGTATAAGCAATATGTGAAATCGTTGAACGAAATTGTTACCGTAAGATATAATTGTTCACATAAATAATTTTCGGACGTTTTTCATTTCAAATAGCGAATTTCAGTCCGTGCTACTTCAGAAAAATGCGCGGTGTACAGCGCAGTTTGGCTTGCCCGAGCACGGTGGAAAGTGTACAGGTCTCTGTGGCGCGTGCGGTCCGGTAAGTGTTAAAATCAAAGAGAACTAGAAGAAAAGAATTGAATACATAGGACAAGAATGGGAGTGCCAAACATAGTTTTGCTTGGTCCGAGTAGCATACAATTGAGCTTGAAAATTTGTATTGATTATCTAGATATTTAGTTAATCTAAAGATTCGCAGTCTACTTCAGACGGTAATATCGAACTTTCCGTTTCAAGACACTTCTCGGGAGAACACTTTTCGCGATCAACCTCGGCAAAAATAATAACATCACTGTAATATTGACAGCACTTGTCGCGGTCCATTCAAAGCTGGTCGTTGTGTTTTTTCAAGGCGGGCGTTCGAGTTATTCTTTGAGTCACCCTCTCGACTTGGAAGTTGTCGCAAATCGTCCTGTAAATCTAAAAGTTTGCCGGCGCAAGTTGTCGGAAGAAAGAGAGGAGAAAGAGAAAGAACGAGAGAGCGATAGAGACAGAGAGTAGTGGGAGAGAAACGCGCGATGCGCGTTTGTTACGTGTTTTCGTTCGTGTCGTCGGCAGAGTTCGTCGGGGGTGAAATCGCCGATGAGTCCTCGTTGAAAAAGCGTCTCGAGCATGGCCGAACTTGTCGCGAAAGAACCCGATGGCGGACAAAGTCACGCAAGTTTTGTCAACGTTGCTGCAACAGCGAGCTTGCTTGCTTGCTGGCAGAAGAGGCTTCTAGATAGAACGAGAAATCCTCGTCGCGCGCAACGTTTCCACCAACATCGCCGCGAAACAAACGGAACAAACGTGCGGAGAGCCCGCAGGCTAACGTATTTCGAACCTCTCGGAGGATTTTCTATATAATCATCCGGTTCGTTGTCGGCGGATTTTTCGCGCCTCATTCGTTCCCATCTTTGCCAACGGAACCACGTTCCCTATTTCGCCGGTTTCTTCCGTTCCGAGGATGCTCTTCCGACGCGCATGCACGCACGCACTCTCATCGTTCAACCGACGTTCTTTCTTTTCGCTTGGAAACAGAAGCCTTCCGTCGCTGGGCCGTGTAACTATAGCCTCTGGGAATCTAGAGCAGTCTCCGTGAGTCAAAATTATTATTATTGTTGTTCTTCTTACATGTATGAATTCGTGGAACCCGTGAAAAATGTATTAGGTCATCGTGTCAGTCTTGTCGTTTCTTATAGTAGTATATAGTTTCAGGTGATTGTTTTATTTTTGGGAACATCATAAATTGCCTCTGAGAACCAATGTGTTATGAAAAATAACGTTCGTTACAGAGTAAATTGTATTGTAGATTAGATTTGCAATAGAAAAATATATACTTTTTGTTCTTTATCTGTAAAACAGGCGTGTCTGACTGTAAGTAGGCGTGGCTGGCTCTAAATAGGCGTGGTTAGCACTGAAGAGGAGGAGCCTGTGCCGAGTAGGCGTGGTTTAATAGCTCCCGAGTGCATTCCAGCCGAGTCAGTATATTTTAGAGCAATGTACGCGTTGCATTTGATTCGCGTGAACCTTGCCAATCTTCTTAAATTAAATTGGTGATTCGTAGAACGTATAAACGCACAAGAAAATGTTATTAACATGATAATTTATTGAATTAACACAGAATACAGAGGGAGACGCTGAAGAGAAGTTTTCCGAAGAAGAATAACAACCATCCCGTCTCTATAAATCGACTAGCTTGTATTTTAAAATCGTTTCAGGCTAATTTTATCTGCGGTATCCATTTCTTTCGATTGCAAGTAACTTTTTAACTGATAGTGTTCTTTATCTGTAAAACAGGCGTGTCTGACTGTAAGTAGGCGTGGCTGACTCTAAATAGGCGTGGCTTGCTCAGAATAGGAGGAGCCTGTGCCAAGTAGGCGTGGTTTAATAGCTCCCGAGTGCATTCCAGCCGAGTCAGTATATTTTAGAGCAATGTACGCCTTGCATTTGATTCGCTTGAACCTTGCCAATCGTCTTAAATTAAATTGGTGATTCGTAGGACGTATAAACGCACAAGAAAATGTTATTAACATGATAATTTATTGAATTAACACAGAATACAGAGGGAGACGCTGAAGAGAAGTTTTCCGAAGAAGAATAACAACCATCCCGTCTCTTTAAATCGACTAGCTTGTATTTTAAAATCGTTTCAGGCTAATTTTATCTGCGGTATATATTTCTTTCGATTACAAGTAACTTTTTAACCAATACTGATTGGAAGGCCACGGTATTCACTACTCGCAGCTAATAAGTGCTCACTGAGACGACGACCATTATATTTTTTAATTTTCAGCATGAACGAGTTTTGATGAAAGAGGATCTATTCAGGATTTTCAGGGAAGATTCGAAAGCGGATTCGCAGATACAATTACGCTTCGATCAAGGATCACCGGGGCCAGGGGAGAAGAGTTACGTAAAGCGTGTAGTACGGTCGGTGTGGAGCGTATAAGTAGAATCGCGGCGCGAGTCCGTAAAAATTTATAGAATATCGAGCGGTTTCGTGGAGAGGCGGTGCTGGTGGCGGGTGCGGGTACCGGCCGAGATTTCTCGGGGAAAACGCGTTGCGCGAAAAAGCCGGGGCGGCTGCTCGGAAAGTGGAAAATCTCATTTGGACGCGGTGACCAGACGGAAGTGGAGCGGGAACCGCCCGCGTTGAATCTTCGAGCGAGAGCAGAGGCGAGATGGCCGCGATCGCGTGGGTGGAACCACGTCGAGTGCACGGGGCGAAAGAGAAATTCGAGATTTGCACGACGAACGAATTCTTCGGGGCTCTCGCGTGCTCGTGGGTTCCGTTCGGCGTAAAACACGGCCGAGATGACGTTAAGACGCCAACGAGCTCCTCTCCTGGTTCGGGAAAGGGGGAGAGGGTGGGGGGCAGACGAAATCGGGGCAAGAGATAAACGTCAGGTGTGTTCGGAAACGACAGTTTCTGAGCCGTGTGTCTATCGATCCCCTCCTCCACCCCTCCACGGCCATCACGGGCCGCGGTCAAATATAATTCGAGACATTCTGATCTTGCCGCGCGGGTGCCGTTAACCCTTCCGCGCATCGTATTTGGTATCATTTTCATTAGAAAAATGCCACGAATATGTTCGTGAAAGTTCCATAAAAAAATAATAAAAAATAAAGAAGTTTTATTATTGCACTAGTATTGTCTCACCGATACGCTATTTTTTGTTACGCCTTCGCCCGCGCGGTCCGTGTTTGCATGCTGTCCTTTTCTACGTTCGGCGCGGTCGACGCGGTCACAATAGAATAGTGTCCCTTCGCGATCTAAGTCCCGGCAGGGAACCGAAAAAGAACTTAGATCGAGGAATTACTGTATATTCAAATGTATACGAGCTTTTTAACCCTTTCGCTTCGAGCGCCGCTTATAAGCGGCATCCATGAGATGAGCTGTGGGTACGAGCGCCGACTATATTCGGTGTAGCGTCCGGTCGCACGCACGAGAGAAAGATTTTTCTTTCGTGCAAACGGCCAACGTAATTTACGACTCTCGTTCGACGAAACTATTTTTGAGTCGACGATTTCCAGATTTTCGCCGTCGCATGTTTAATAGAGTTTTTCCTAAAGTCCTCAATAGTAAACAGAGACCGTCGTAAATTAGGGGATTAGCTTAAGGGCACTCGAGGCGGACTCATCGGTCTAACGCCACGGGGACCGGCGCGGGCGGCCCGAAGGAAAGTCCCACGACAAATTCATCCCCTCCGATCACCTCACCATTCCGAGAACAAGCGCGCTAAGGGCGTAAGAAATAGGCGGTGAAACGGAAAAACGAATAACCCTGATTGGAAGGACCCAATGCGTGGAGTTAGCCAATCAGGGTGTTTAGGAATTTTACCAGGGCAAACTCGGGATAAAAGACGAAGCGAGAGGAAGAGAGTCCAAAAAGATACACCGAAGAGTCGTGTTCAGCGGAGTCGCAATATACGTTTTTGTACAGTTTCATTAAAGATATCAACCCCGCATATACGTAAGTGAGATTTATTGAACAATAACCTACAACCACAGTCGGCATCCATGTGATGACCTGTGGGTACTAGCGCCGACTGTTAATTTTATTAAAGGAACGGTGAGGGTAGAATATAAAAAGCAGCACTTCACAAAACAGTCGAAGATACGAAATCACAAGAAAAATATATTTTATTATTATGGTCTATACAGAGATGGAAAACCGTCAAACTTGTACGATATCTATTGCCTAAACTATCCGCATGTCGCGTATACTCGTGAACTATGTACTGTAAAATCCTCCTGCTGCTCCGGGGTCAGCTCTATTTAACGCGGAAAAAACTGGGCGGAGGTATCCGCTAACGGGGGAAAGATCACTCTATTTGCTAGACGACTTTGAGGGAGGAGGGTCTTCCTGATCCATGGAGGAGAAAAGTCACTCCCTCGAGTCGTCTTAGTGAATTTCTAAAATGTATGACCCCCGGAGCAGCGCGTTCACAGTGCCCCTAAGTGGGGCCCCTTAATTTATGGCCTCTCGACATGACGCATGCCAAGGGTAGTGCCAAATGCCTGGATTGCACGTGTTGCAGGACCCACTCTGGCCGTTCGGGGCCTTCGCGTGCCACTTTATGACCCCCTTTCCCGAAGTCATTTGGAAATGACGGAAAAAGGGAGGGCCTCTTCTTAAAATACGCTAAAGAGTCGAGAGGCCATCTGTGCCGCTTGTGAACGAACGTGCATTTCTCACACCGACTATAGTCGGCACGCAAGGGCCTGTGTACACGAGAGCTAACGTGCAATGTGCACACTTTTCGGCGCGGTGCCCCGTTCGGGGGCATTATTGCGGCGGAACGGACTGCCGTAGCGAAAGGGTTAAACGATAGTTCCGACATTGTTTTCGAAGATTTTCTTACCGTGAGGAATTTCATCTCGAAACGTAACCTCGGACGCGGGGTTCGGCTCGAGCACCGTGAACGATCGGCTTAACGTCGGGACGCAGCACGAGCCGCACCGATACACCCGTTCTCTCCGATATCTCTTCAAAGGCGATTTTTATCCGCGCTCCGTTTCCTACGAGAGCGCAACGGGGGAATCGAATCAGGATGACGAGCACAAAGGCGACAGCAGGAAACCGAACGGAACAGAACCGAACCGAGAGAAGGGTTCGATGGTTCCTCCGGGCCACAGGCGTCCTTTCTTCCTTTCTTTCTCTCGATATCTCTTGCTCTCTCGTCTCGCCCGCCCTTCCAACTGCTTCCCTTCCTTTCTTCCGCTCTCTGTTCTTACGGTTTTTTGCCCGAGCAACCTCGATTTTCTCCTGTAGACTTAACTTTGACGATATCCAGCCGATTTCCCGGCTGGATACGCAAGGAATTTCCTATTCTCGTTGCTGCCAAATGTAAGAGACACGATATTCGTCGGAACAACGGGAAACGGAGCGGCAGGATGCTCAAAGAAACTGGGGGAAAAGAAATCCGAGCGGAACGAGAGCCAAGTATCGATAAGACGGCGGAACGCAAATATCGACGGTTAGCAAGCGGATGGAACTCGGATTCCATGCAGCAATATGCGAGATAATAATTACTAGACTGTGGATTTTATGCATTTTTGATGAAAATCAGACGCTGTTAGCTGGAACAGCAAGATGATTGAAAGAATTGGAAATTATTCATACATTGCTATCGACATTCTCAAATTATCTCTGGTGAAAAGCATTCGATCAATCATTACAATTATTTATACATATTAGATATGGATATTCTATTAGCAATGTGTATAAAGGATCTCCAATTCTTTTCCATACAACTTAAATTATTTTATAATTTTCACTGAAAATACACACTGACAGACAGGACATTTTATACTTGCTGGAAAGACACGACTCTTTAATATGATTTTAACATACCCTGCAATTATTATCAATTTTTATTATATTTAGAATATTGATCGAATATTTTCCTGCCAAGGGTCGGAAGTAAATGATTCATTATTATTAATATATTTAGAATATTGTTCGAATATTTTCCTGTCAAGGGTCGAAAGTAAATTATTCATTACGGTATTATTAACACGTTGACTGCCATGGGGGTCACCGGTGACCGGCACTCGACTTGGCTACAGCGTCGTGGGGGCCACCGGTGACCGGCGACGTAGCAAATAATAAAAGTACATAATTAGAGTAAATATGGATACTGATAAATTTTTCAATAATACCATTGTTACTATAATGGTTTGAAGAAATTAATGCACGAAAAATGCTTCAATCATGATTTTATAACTCACTTTATTTGCTGCAAATAATATTTCAACATAATATGCAGCGCATAATGAAAAATTCACGTTGGCGCCTTGGGCAAACCATGGAAAATGCGCCTGGCAGTCAACGTGTTAATATATTTAGAATATTGTTCGAACATTTTCCTACCAAGGGTCGAAAGTAAATTATTCATTACGGTATTATTAATATTGTAGAGAATACTACCAATAATATTCAATGTGCCTCAAAGAAGAGGAAGAGGATGAGACAATTGGACCTCGGAAAAGAAAAGGAAGACAAGACAGCATTCAATGGAGAATATCAATGAGGAGAGATGAAAGCGCGTTTAATCTTTGCCATCTGAAAATATTTTCAAGAACCAATCTCCAGGAATTTAGGGAATAATCGGACGGACAGAGGATGATGGGCTCAGAAGAGAATCTACGAGCTTCGCATTCGGATCGAATCAGAGAGCGAAAGACGGAAAGTTCTGGGTGCCGGTGCTTAATACACCCAGGAGGTTTCAAGCGTCGATTCGCCGGCCGCCTCTGGTTCCCCTATCAGATACGGTGGTTCGCGCGTATATTTCGGGGCCCGTTATTATCGAGGGGTAGATTTCATCGTGAATATTTATGAGGGCGGATGGTTCTCTTGGTTTCTCGCGCGTCCTCGTCTTCTACACCGGCGTCGTCATCGCTACCCCTCCACGCAACCCACCCCCCGTGGCCACTACCAACGATCGTGCTGCTATCGACTTCTACCATCCCACACTGCACCACCATCGTCCTTCCATCCCTCCCGAACCTGCAGCCCAGAAAGAAGATCCTGGACCGAGCCGACCAGAAAAATAAATATGATACGGGAATTAATTTGAAATTTATTGCTGGGTGTAAGTAGCTAATACCTCTCTGAAACTCATAGTACGCCCTTTAACCCTTTGTGGACGCGTGTCTGCTGACAGTCGGACAAACAATTACACTGTTCTGCGACTGTGAATAATTTTTAAAGCAATTAATACTCCCGAAAAATATGAAACAAATTTTTACCGAACACAACACGTTTCCCTTCATTTAATTCATACACCAAATTCCTCAGAAAACAATTTTGTTTCACAAAGAAAATGTATTCGATCTATAAAAAGTATGCTAAAAATAATCCCCGTCCGCTAAGGGTTAAATCAAGTTTTGATGGTTGGACCAGAACATATGGAGCTCATTATAATATTAGTGGAACCGAAGTGAGTACCTACGCAGAAAAACCCTCTTGTGAAACTCTTAATATGTCTGTTGAAACAAGATCGGAAAGTATCGAACAGATTGATTCATTCAGAAAACTCATTTATTGCAACGCTCTGAAACTTTTTGGAAATTATCGTAATATATAGTCAAGTTTGATGAAGCCAACTTACAAGTCTTATGACGGCTACTAGAAGAAGTTCTTTCCATGTGTTGTAATAATATTCAGAAATTTCCTCAGAGAAATTGTGTGGGAAGTTGTCTGACTTATTGCAGGTTGTTCTACTTAGTTGGGAAATATTCGTAGATTATAGGTTGACCCGTAGATTCCAAGTTGATTACCATCAAAGACAACTTTCAGGTTCGTTCAATTCTAATTATATTCTGAAATTTTCTGATAGGAAGGCAATTAATAAGTAGTCCGACTTATTGTAGATTTTTCTACTAGCTTAGATAGACTCTCTTGCTTACAGCCAAGTTGATTAACGTAGAATGAATCTTTCGGGCTCGGAAAAGGTCTATTTCAACCTGTTCTGTATTTTACAACGATATTCAGGAATTTCTTGATAAAATTGTGTGTCAAGTCTGACTTATAGTATGTTTTTCTACTAGCTCAGAAAGATTCCCTGGTTATACCCAAGTCGATTAATGTCTATTGATTCGTTCAGACTATAAAAAGAGTTATTCGGACCAGTTCTGTTGATTAAAACAATATTTAGTAATTTCTCGATAAAATATTGTCCCAAGCCTCACTTATAATACGTTTTTTTACTAGCTCAGAAAGATTCTCTGCTTATACCCAACTCGATTAATGTATATTGATTGGTTCAGACTAAAAAAGACTTATTTGGACTAGTTCAGTTTATTAAAACCATATTTAGTAATTTCTCGATAAAACCTTGTCCCAAGTCTGACTTATAGTATGTTTTTCTACTAGCTCAGACAGACTTCCAGCTTACAACCAACTTGACTGCCAATCGATACAATCTTTTAGGTTATAAGGAGGCCTATTAGAGGAACAGGTTCTCTCTATTTATAAAAACCATATTCAAATTAATATCCGATCCCGTTATTGACTCTTGCGAGCCCATTTCCCAGCGCCATAGTCCTTTCAACCAACCTTTCCAGAAGAAGAAGGCTCGTGTACCGAGCCGACCAGAAAAAATAAATAAAATAAAGAACGGGAATTAATTCGAGACCGAAATATTAAGAAGATAAGAGAGCTTCGAGCGGCGAGCAAACAGAAGCGAAAAAGGAGGAAAGCCTCGACTGTCACTGGCCGGCTGATATTAAGTGAAACTTTTCTTAAACGCGGGGCCCCGGCTTCGCGCGGCCGCCGGAGAGAATTTAATCGCTGCCCGGCCAATCCCACCCCTGGACGACTTCTATAAGTATACTCTCGCGATTCGTACAGAGATACCGCGGAACCGGTGAAGCTCGGATAATCCACGCGCTTATTATTACCGTGAACAGTCGTGGGGAAAACCAACGGAGAGGCCACTCGCGACAACCACGAGGCAGGGATTACCGGCTTTCCTTATTTTTCCTCCCCTTGCTCCTTGCCCTGTTTTGTTCACGTTTATAGACGACTAGTCGCGCCGATTGCGCTTATTTGCCAGAGATGAAAATGTCATCGGTGGAATCGAATAGATTGGTCCTCAATATAGATGCAAGGTTCGCGAAAATCCCAGCTCGATTTCCTGTCCGCGTTCCCATCGATCTCGTCTATTTTCCGCGGCAGAAATCAAACTTAATCGAAAAACCGGAGCTGCGACGCGTCAATGGGAATTAACGAAAATGGAAGAGCGAGTGACGCTAACCAATGACAATCGGTGATCCCAGCTTCGGGGGACTCGAGGTATCATGATCCTATTCGAATCTATTGGTTTGCAAAACTGGATCTGTCGAGCAAGAAAATTGCAGGAGATCCAGATCCGAGGAATTATTGAATCAATGTTAAAAGTGGATTGGGTGTATAGCTAAATAGCATTCCGCCGTCACACCGGCTCTTACTAACTTGGTAAATGGTAATTAATTCTGCGTTGCAGCATTAGGAACGTAGAGGATTATCTGAATTGGCGAATAGCTACATCAGCGTAGATTGATTTTGCTTTCCTAGAATCTATGTCATCTAAAATAGAACTTCAGTTACGATATTGAACGATGTAATAAATAACTGTGATTTAATAATGGTTTACCGAGTTCATAAAAAGGTCAGGAGACAATTAAAGAGAAGAAACGCTATTTTAAACTTGCATAGAGCCACAGGAAATTGCGAAGCTACACCAACGATGTCTCTGAAATTGAATTCGTACGAAGTTCTTATTCTCCATTTTTAATTTCCACTGAAGACTTAAAAAAAATATTATATTTTCGAAGCTCCGGTACTGGTAACCCGAAACAAACATGTCTGAACCAATTAAAAAGGAACAATAGGGTCAAACAATCGTTAATTTGAAGTTGCATAGCCTCCCCCCCACCCGTGGAAGGCGCACGACTCCAGAGGTGCATTTAATGGGTCTCTCTAGTTTAACGCTCCAATTATAAGGCAACTTTTGGGGAATTTCGTAAAAGGTATTGAGTTCCACTGTTACAAACTTGGCGCTATTACCTGACGTTACAATAATGTTGTATTCAAACCACCTCCAGCGAGAATATATTCCAGTAAAATTGTAAATGTTGTTTCACATAGAGTGATTCGCATCGTGCACTGTACAACAACCAAGCACCCATTAATACAAAACTTGTACTGGGCGACTCGAAAAACTTTTTTTAACCCAGAAGGATTACTATAACATGTGTGAAAACTTTCCTGACACAATTGCACACAGTCAGAATCGCGAGAAATAAAATGGATTATAGATAGTAAAAAATGGCAACTGTAACACATGCTTGAGTCATTTGATCGAATTTATAGAAAAGTACGTAGTTTAAATGGACGATTTATCAGTGGACTGTGGATCTGCATTCAAAATGAAAATTGTATCCATCGATTGCAAGAAACAGGAGTCAGATAGAAATATCTTTAATAATTTTAATAGACTAAAACTAATGCATTGATCTTGTTAAACTGCTTTAAATTGCACCTACTCATTTTTGTCACAAATAAAATCTATAGTTTACTTATGAAAAAAATTGTGAAGGTACAATTTAAAACAGTAAAAAGTCTGGAAGAATTCAAGAATATCGATACCCTATTTCCAACAAGTCAGAATTGTTAATGAAGAAACTAAATATGTACTTAGCTTGTATAGCTTTATTTCACAATGTATGTTGAAATATTATCGACTGTTTCATGCAAGCATAAAACAATTTCTTTTCTTGAAATAAAGTCTTGAATTTCTTTCGAAGTTAAATGCCGACAATTAGAGCATTAGAAAATAAAAAAGAAATACTAGCATCCGAGGATACTTCTTAAAAAAAGAAGAAATCGTAGCATCCGAGGATAATTCTGAAAAAAAAAAGAAATCCTAGCATCCGAGGATACTTCTTAAAAAAAGAAGAAATCGTAGCATCCGAGGATACTTCTGAAAAAAAAGAAATCCTAGCATCCGAGGATAATTCTGAAAAAAGAAATCCTAGCATCCGAGGATACTTCTTAAAAAAAGAAGAAATCGTAGCATCCGAGGATACTTCTGAAAAAAAGAGATCCTAGCATCCGAGGATACTAATAAACTTTATGATTTCGGCGCACGGTTCGATCATATTAAGAAGCAGCAAATTTGCAATTAAATTATTCTCGACGTTTCGATCCTAATGTGGATCATTTTCACAGAGGCTTACACAGAGGTGAAAATGATCCACATTAGGATCGAAACGTCGAGAATAGTTTAATTGCAAATTTGCTGCTTCTTAATATGGTCGAACCTTGCGCCGAAATCATAAAGTTTATTAATATACTTCATTTTTGATCCAGAGAAATTTCAGCGGCATCCGAGGATACTTCTGAAAAAAAAAGAAATCCTAGCATCCGAGGATACTTCTGAAAAAAAGAAATCCTAGCATCCGAGGATACTTCTGAAAAAAAAGAAATTCTATCATCCGAGGATACTTCTGAAAAAAAAAGAAATCGTAGCATCCGAGGATACTTCTGATTATTGCGGTCACCCGAACCGAAAAAGCCTAGATTTCTGCGCCTCGAGTAGCATACAATGGGTCGTCGGTTAGGGGAATGCGGGCGTTATAGTTAGAGTCGTCGGAACGAGAGGAAACTAAATCGAGTCTCGTCTCGTCGCGTCGGCAATCGCAGCGGGTGGTTTGCGGTCGCGTTCGACTATCGTGGCTTCTGGCAACGCATGGCTGCGAACGCCAGCCTGCTCTGCTCCGCTATGTTCTGCCATGGTGTGGTATGCGCGACTCTGCTCGAAGCTCTGCATCGTCTCCGCGCTCTCGGCACGCGTGCGTACACGAGTGCCACGAGTTTGTGTGGCACGGCCCCGAGAGTGCTCGCAAAGACGGAGAGAAGGAGGAAGCTCGATTATTGCCGTATTGTAGCGGAGTCAAAGCGTTGACGTATTGTCGGCCGCAGCTCGGCCGGCGAGCACAATGCCCGGCATTAATGGACTAATATTCTACGCCACAAAAGCAGTCGGCTTCCTCTTCGGTTGGGGGACGAGGCGCGAGCACGCGTTCACCGTTTAGCAGGGTCGTTTAGTGTTGTACGCTTGCCTGCCCGCCCTCGTACCCGTCTCGTCCCGTCTCGTCCCGAGTCCTTATCTCGAAACTGGTCCTATCCCGTTTCGTCTCGTCTCCTGCTTGCCCCATTCCCAACCTCGTTCGGTTCCGTTTCGTTTCTATTCCCCGAGCTGTGCACCGTTGTGTGGGATCAGGACCTCTCCCAGACCAAATACTGTATGGAGATTAGGAAAAGTAGGAGGTTTCCGTGGGTATGTGTAAGAGTTGATCAGCTATAGCCGCGAGGATCCTGGGTTCGATTCCCGGCGCGGAATTCCTCATTTTTCCTAAGATCCTACATTTGGGGGCTCGTCCAGGATTGGGGGGAACACCGATGTACGCATGGTGACAGACGACGAACGCGGTAAGCAAGCGTTGCGAAGACGGTCGCGCGTGAGCGAATGGACGACGAAGCGAAGTGAGGGACACATCCAGGGAAAACTGCTAGAGAGAGCAGTAGGATGGTGTTCCCGAAAAGTGACGAAGTTGGTGACGAGTTGCGTTGATGGCGCTGAGACCAAAAAGACGATGGCGCTGCAACGGACATTCGAGGACGAATGCCGGAGCAGGATGGCCGAGTGTGGGATCAGGACCTCTCCCAGACCAAATACTGTATGGAGATTAGGAAAAGTAGGAGGTTTCCGTGGGTATGTGTAAGAGTTGATCAGCTACAGCCGCGAGTGTCCTGGGTTCGATTCCCGGCGCGGAATTCCTCATTTTTCCTAAGATCCTACATTTGGGGGCTCGTCCAGGATCGGGGGGAACACCGATGTACGCATGGTGACAGACGACGAACGCGGTAAGCAAGCGTTGCGAAGACGGTCGCGCGTGAGCGAATGGACGACGAAGCGAAGTAAAGGGACACATCCAGGGAAAACTGCTAGAGAGGGCAGTAGGATGGTGTTCCCGAAAAGTGACGAAGTTGGTGACGAGTTGTTACTTATTTATTTATTTTGTTATTTAACGTCGCTTCAACTGCCAGGGTCATTAGCGACGGGCGTGAAACTATGAGATTTGGTACTATAATCGGTGAGTGTACAATGGGTGTGTGTGTGTGTATGGACGTGTGCGTGAAGGACCTACAATTTATAAAGGTGGGCTCCGAACCACCTTGGGCAACGCAGTATAATATCACATAGAAGAATATCTAGAGGTGACGGCGGTGGAATTCGAACTCACGACCACAGTGTTTGTAGTCGCGCGCTCTATCCACTGAGCCACTGCGCGCCCTCTGACGAGTTGTGTTGATGGCGCTGAGACCAAAAAGACGATGGCGCTGCAACGGACATTCGAGGACGAATGCCGGAGCAGGATGGCCGAGTGTGGGATCAGGACCTCTCCCAGACCAAATACTGTATGTAGATTAAGAAAAGTAGGAGGGTTCCGTGGGTATTTGTAAGAGTTGATCAGCTACAGCCGCGAGGGTCCTGGGTTCGATTCCCGGCGCGGAATTCCTCATTTTTCCTAAGATCCTACAGTTGTGTTGCTCGACTGCAGCGAACCGTTTTCCCAGGTTTGGGTTAGGTCTGCAATGTTTCTCTGGTTCCTTCGACTTTAGCCGATCGAGCTTTTACTGTTTTCGCACACGGATCGTGGACTAGACGACGGCTAATTGCCGCGCGAAACGCTCCGGTAATTCTCGACGGTACATTTTCCGCGCGGAACGCGCAGCCAGCGGATTCAGCGGCCATATAATTGTTACGGTGAAACGCGCTGCATTATTGCGACGCGGTTTGGCCCCCGGTAGCCGCTACCCCGGCTCAGCTCTGGCATGCAACCCCAACGCTGCATCATCTCTCTTTCTCCCTTTCCATTCGTCCCTCGTTCCCTTCCTGACTCTGGTGTTCGATTTGATACTGCAATTCTATGGGGAATTTCTTCCCCGCGAGAATTCGCTCGCCGTTGTGAAATGTGCAGAAGTTGTATGTCTTCTTAAATGTGTACAAAATTAATGCAGAAGGATTGAATCGACCCTTTGCGGACGGGGATTATGTTTAACGTACTTATCGACGGTTCGAATGTACAATTTTCCTTGGGAAATGAAATGGTGTACCGAAAGTTACGCATAAGAATTAAATGAAGGAGCAAGTGTTGTGATTGGGAAAAATTTGTTTGGTGTTTTTTGAGAGTAATAATTTTTGAAAAAGTGATTTTTAGTCACAGAGTAGCAATTTTACTTGTGCGACTGCAGACGCGCGTTTGCAAGGAGTGAACGTTCTAAACTTTTAACAGAAATGACTAGAGTTGTGTTTGGTAAAAATTTGTTTGGTGTTTTTTGAGAGTAGTAATTTTTTATAAACTGATTTTTAGTCACGGAGTAGCAATTTTAGTTGGGCAACAAAGAGTTAACGTCTAAACTTTTAACAGAAATGACTAGAGATCCAATATGTTATATTCCACAGTCCCTAACACAGAGTTGACGCATGGCATAACAAATTTCATTTGGCAAATTCAAGAACGCGAGTGAACTCGTCGACACAGGCCGATGGCCCGGCATTTTGTAAAGCGCAATCGCCCGGCACTCAAACGATTAACGGATCTACCACGGACCTACCAGGTCGTCTTGCTCGTTCTTTTCGCAAACGGACAGACGATGCGGGATCGGCTGAAAAAGAACAACCGATCGGAATCGACGATCGAAAGCCCGCAGCTTTCGCGCGGACGTCTGCGAGCAATTATCGAAATTTCGGCGGGCAGGGGGGGGGGGGGCGGAGAGAGCTGGTCGCGACGCGATCAGCTGGAATCGCAACGAAAGGATGGGCTTTTCACGAACCAAGAATCGATCGCGAACTCGCTTCGACGGGGCTCGACTTCGTTCCGTTCGGCTGTCTCCTAATTCTTGAAACGCTGCAGAAAATTCTGCTAGGGAAAAGGGACGCGAAAAAGTATCTTGCGGGTGGGACGCAGCTTTGAAGCGAGCCACGATTTTTCGATTTAAATCGCTCGGGGAGTGAGCAAATTGTTTGCAGCGAGCTAAAGGAAGTGGAAAAGAGTCTACAAAATACGGTGATAAATTGCAAATATATATATATATAATTTTTTCTATATTTATATATATAAAGAAAAGATACTTCCTTTAAATCAAATTAGCCGCGCTCCATTAACTCAGCGCGCCCTCTAATCGATATATATCGACGCTCAACGAGTGAGATCAAAATATAGGCAGATGACATAACAGAACAAGTGTGAAAAGATTCAAGTGACAAATAAAATAAAACAAAATAATAGACCTAGGAGGAATTGCGGAGAATAGACTTTAATTGTCGTTTCTCTTCCTTTTAGGTAACTAATAAACCATTTTGTATATATGTAAATATTGTATATACATCATACGTCAATTATAACCTCTTTCTTTTAGAGCAACACATTTCGGTTATTTTCCTGGAAAATCATTAATATTATCCTTTGTCTTATACATATATATATATATATATATATATATATATATATATATATATGTAAAGAAATGGTATTTCTTAAATTCAAATTTTACCGCTCCTCGCAAGTTGTAGAGGGTAGAGTGTAGAGTGGTTGTAGAGTGTCTACTGTTAGAGAGAACGACTAATAGAAAGAGATAGATAGATAGACGATTACATTAGAAAGCACATGTTCATAAATTAAGAGAGTGATAAAAGTGTAAATAAAGAAGTGATATAGAATAAACTTTAAATGTCGTTTCTTTGTTTATAGGTAAGATTGTACATAGTCTAGATAGTTGTTGTAATACAGTTTAATAAATAAAGAAAATACTTTGTTTACAGGGAAACAGTTTCTAGTTTATTTTGAAAATCCTTTTTAAAAGATTATTGTCTTACATATATATATATATATATATATATATATATATATATGACATATAATAATTCCATAATTGGAGTAATAGACATTGATTTTGGACATGACTGTAAAAACAAGTTTATGTATTGGAAACCTAGTAAGAGGATGCTGGAGACATCTATATGTTTTTTAATTAAAGACTGAATACAATATTCCATATTTTTGAATAGAATACTGCGAAGTGCAAAGAAATTTCGATCTCTGTAACTACAAAATAATTCATACATCAAAGCATTCTTCATGAGAATGATTTACTTATTCACCGTTAAAATGGCGGCTGCTATTAAAAATGTATTAGGTTCCCAGCTAGAGATCATACATTTCTAAAGACTTCGCAACGATCACCAGAAGACCTTAACAACGTCAAGTGTGTCGGAGAATCTAAATTTACAATTCCGCCAATAAATAATCTCGTAGATGGATGTTAAGAAACAAAAACAGTTCATCGATCTCAAAGTAGCAGAACCATCAGCGTCATCCGATCTCTGTAGATATTCTCGCTGTCTCTTCCCTCGTATCACATTTCACGTGACACGGACTTTTCAATGAGAAGAACAATCGTGTTCGCGGTAAAATCCGAGTCAATCGTCGCGAGGGTTCGAAGAATCAGGACGAGGCCACGATTCGCGCGTGTGGAACAGGCCGTGCCATGGAACTTGGTTCGCAGAAGCCGGATATGTGACGGCACTTCCGGCCCCGTAGAAGTTCAACTCGGCCACGAGTCGGTCGTGCTCGGCGTGGATGTACGGCTACGGGCTGCGGGAGCCCGCCGGATTAATTCGGATTTTCGTTTTTATCCGATTACACGGAGTTTCCCCAAGACCGAGCCGCGGTTTCGAGATTATCCCGAAGTTACTTCGGGGGAGGGAAGAATAGTCGGAACTATCGGCAAGTTTCCCTGGCGAAAAAGCAATCTGTTGGCTCCGGGAAGCCGGAGCGATACAGAGAGAAAGAGAGAGAGAGAGAGAGAGAGAGAGAGAGAGAGAGAGAGAGAGAGAGAGAGAGACTAGAGGAGCTTGCAGCAGCTAGCTCTCCGGCTGCTCTCTTCTCTAGAACCGAAGCGGGCTGTTTTTCGTTCGTTTTCCGCGAGTCCTTCGCGCGAACGTTGTTTGCCGTCGACGCTCGTCGCGATAGCTAGCTGCTCGTCGCGTTATCCGTTTCATTTTCTTCACGAGAGATCGGTGTAATGCGTGTATTTACGAGGAAGTTTATGGGCGTTGGTTCGCGTACGGATCGACGTAAGATCAGGATCGGTTCCGATCAAGGCCCCGGCTTTCGATCGCGTCGATGAAGCGGGCGGAACTTAAGGAAGAACGATAGAAAGTCGTTCCGACGTCGACTACCCTCTTGCCTCGCCTCGTTCTACCTCGTGTCTTGCCTCGCCCTGCCTCACCCACTCGTCGGAGCGGCCTTCTCGGATTTATAGAACGCCTCTTTTCCCTCGGATGCATACGTTGCCATTCTGATGCAACTGCTCCACGGAATACGCCCCCTTGAAAGGACGCGCTGGAACTCCATTACACACGGACGAACGAGTTCCTTCGACTCAATCTCGCTACTCTCTCTCTCTCTCTTTCTATGATGAGTGCTCTCTCTCTGCTCTCCTTCGGCCTTCCACCTCTGCGTCCCTTTTCCTTCTGTGTATCCCTAACGACGCCGAAGCTAGACGAGGAATAAAGCCACCGGATATTAGCGTATCTGCCGTAGAAACGCTTTCTACCTTCTTCGTCCGTGCCCCAGATCTCTTCCTACTGTTCGAACTTCGTTTTCACCCGAAATAGCTTCTTAGGTAAGCCGCCCTCCGAAGATTCCACAGAATCGTCCGGTGCTTCTGTGTCCAGACAGCTTCCGGGCATAATGAACATTTAGGGAGTGTCTGACGGCTACTTGATTGCAGGACAATGCTGAAATCTTGGTAAACCTCTGTCATGAAAAGTGGTAGCAGGATCAGCGAGTCTAAGGAGGATTGAAAATCCGTAGTCTACTAATGAAAATCTTCTAAAATCAAGCTAAATGGTTAGACCAGAAAATCTGGAGTTAATTAGCCGATTAGATGAACTGGTAATCACCACACATAATTGTCATCATGTATTACTTGTTCCCCGAGTGTTCTGGAACATGCTTAAGTTAGAAGAAGATTACAAGTTTACGGAAGATGTACATTGTACAAATCTTAACTCCTTGCACTATGATAAAGAGTCAGACTCATGATAAGAATTTCGAACATCTACTAAACATGTGAATTATTCATTTCCTTTGAAGCGAAGTAAAATTTTATTTTGTTGCTGTCGATATATATTGGGGAATATACAAGCATATCGTGAATTTAGGTTTAACTGCGTTTTGGAGAACTCGTTTCTGTCAAGTCTTTTTTATACAATCTTATAGATTTCGACGAGAAAACACCGAAAATGAAAATCTTATTGTGCGGAATTCATTGGTTAAAAAGTTATACGCGTATAAAGTTGAACACTTTCAAGCCTTTTTGACAGGTTAAAACGCCGCCATATTGATATATTTGCTAGGTGATACACATAAAATGGGCTAAATACTTCCGATCAGTTCCGTTAGATGGCAGCACAAACATGTACGAAATAATAACACATTTACTAAATCAAAACTGCTCATCTTTACACGCGTATAACTTATAAACCAGTGAATTCCTAACAACCATACACACATTTTCGGTCTGTCTTCATCGATATCCACTGGATCACATAAAAAAAGTTCCAAAAAGTTAAGAAAACGGAGTTCTCCAAAACGCAGTCGAGCCTAACTTTAGATTTTCTTTTTGTTCTAAGAAATGATGGGCGACAATGAAGTTCTAATCACTGTAACCGTAAAATAAATCATAGTGCAAGAGGTTAAGCAGGCCTTTTAATAATCAGCTAATTTGGCGACTGCAAACTGCATCTTTCAGCTCCTAAAAAGCTCATATGAACAGGTTCTATAAAAATCATCAGTTCAAAGACTGCCTCCTGTTCGAATGTACACAAAAGAAACGTACACCGTAATGGCCAAAATCGTCAGTCCTTATTTTCAGCCAGAGAACCAGCAACTCGAATCATTTGTCTTTCCCTCTTCTCGCAGTGTCAATTCGCACCGGAGAAGGGACAAACGAGGTTAAGAAAATCAGAGTCGGACGAGGGTTAACGAAGCCGAGGAGGGTCGGGCGCAACAGTTTCGTTGACCGATGGCTTCCGAAACCGGAAATCGTTCGTTCGGGCGACACGGAAAATCGGAAGCGTCCTCTAAAATTGATATATCGCTCGGTAACGTTTCCCGGCGCGGTTCGCTGGTAAGCGCCGAAACACGAGCTTCTCTAACGCTCGCAAGCACGACAAACGAAGAGGGAGAGAAGAGAACCAAATAGTGAAGAGGCACGAGAAAGAGAGAACTAGAGAGTAATAGCGTAGGAGAGCAAGTGGGAAAGAGAAAGAGATAGCCTAGCGAGTGACAAGAAACAAGAAGACTAGTACTTCAAGGCATTCTCGAGTGTCTGCCGTGGTTACCGAGCGGCAACGTTCTCTCACCCCGGAGCCTCCCAGTAAATTCCAACCACTCCTCCGCATCAAGCTTCGCCTTTGCAAACAGAAGGCGAGAGGAGAGGCTCTTGCGCGCGCGAGTCGGACGCCAGGCGACGACGACGCCGAGCGACGCCAGACCTTGCGACTTCAACGTCACAACGAATCTCGCGTAGCCGGAATTCGGCAAACAACTTCTGCCATGGAGCTAAGCGAGCTGCTCTTACAGAGAGCCGAGGCGATTCACCGTAACCGCAACCGAAACTCGAGCGTTGTACGACAGAGATGTTGTGTGTCCCGAAGAGAGAGAGAGAGAGAGAGAGCTCTTCGGTGAACGTTCACGGAACACGTCTCATCGTTTTTCGATACGCTTGCACGACTCGTTACACGGATCTCCCGCGGAAACACCGCGACGAGGCAGACAGACGACGACCTCGTTACCGGCGACAGGTTACAGAAGGAAAACCAGCAAGGAGAACGATTCTCCGCGTCGAACCTGTTGGTGACTACCTGTCAAACGATACCGGGTGGCAAACGACGCTAAGAACGCCGCGGCTCATGCGCGTAAACGTTAATAAGCGTTTCACGCGGCCGGACGCAACACACATGGTCGTTACACCAGGCGACCGCGACTTTATCCGATTGGACGCCGGCCAAATAGCGTAAGCGCGGTCGCATCCCACGCTCGTTTCGTCGAATAAAGGGAAACGGACGAGCGTGCCGAGCGTCGTTCGTCTCCGAGAGCAAAGCTTCCCCACGCAGGGTGACCGAACGCCAGCGAATAGCATAGCTAAGGTCGACGGACCGCGAAAGTTAGTTGCGCGCGACGAATCCAAAAGGCGAATCGAAAATTACAGCGCGGGTATCGTCGGGAGCTTCGGTGTTGACGCAAAGGTATTATTATTGAGAGATTTGGTATTGATGCGGAGGCGGTGTTCCGGCTTTTTCGGAGCTAACTGTTGCCGGCAGGGACGATGGGACGGACACGAGAAAACAACACAGCGTTTGGTACAGCACGGACTTTAATGTAGGACGGGCACGACGTATAACAATGACTATTTACACTTTGATACAGAAATGCACAACTCTCGCACACTGTTAAAAACTATTAGGCCGCGGGGGCGGTGAAAGAATGTGCTATCGGTACGCAGGGCGTGTCTTTAACGATTCCGCCCGAACAGGCGGTATAAAAATATGAAAGTAGTCTTATGCCTCGAATGGTCTGAATCTTCCCTAAAAGACACGAGTGACTGTCCTTAATCTCCGGGAGAAATTATAAATTATTTCCATCGCCCGATCTATCAAACTTCATAGGATTTTAGGAATTTTGAATAGTTGAAGAGGACCTTAGTTATGCTAGCTAAAGCGATCGGTAGACAGTGGCATGTCAAAAATTATGTTATGACACTTGTCTGTTTCTCCACTGTTTAACAAATAATTTGACGGATAATCGTTTTTCTTCAGAGTTCTACAAATTCCAGATGAAAATTAAGAGCGACAATGCCGCGGTTGCAACTTCGGTTTCGAGTTATTTCCTGATTTAGCAGTGCGACAGTGACGAACTGTGCGATAGACGGAGACGCAGAGCTGATTCCTGGAGTTGCTATTGGAGGACTAGGATCGTTAATAAGATATAAGAAAGTGAACTGCAATAACGTCAATCTGCATTTTCATATTAGATTGGATTGAAGACGAACTCTCCTTGTATACGATCCGGAGCTGGCAGGGCTGTACATAGATTACTCTAAAAGGCTCTGCTGTTGCTCTATCAAGATCAGGAGCAACGAAACGAGCCTAATTAGGGCATGCCACGTCTACTTTATATACAGGGGGTAAAATAGAGAGCGAAATAGTCTTCTATACCTTCGAGGTCTAAAATAGTATGACGCTACATTTTTAGAGGATGTGATCTTTATCCTCTGTAACTAATCTCTAATATTCTGGGAGTTTGTCCTCTGTTTAGACCGAACATGGTCATGAATTACCTCGCGGAACACGTTCTTGGCTCTGTAGAAGACGAGAGCAAAGAAACCACGCCTACTTCGTGTAAACTAGGCCTTCTCAGAACAATCCACGCCTCTTTAAGACAGGCCACGCCCAATCTAGAGAGCTAGATGAACAATTTCACATCGCAAATGTTGAAAGTACATGGTTACACGGACGATTTAACGAATATAGCATGCAGCTAAATTTCGAAAGAGTCTGATCTGTAGTACGCTAGCATTTTAATAGTCCGCCTCCTACATTCCAAAGTTTAGACCAGATTTTAGGCCAAGGATTGCTCAGTGGAGCATTTCCATGGGTCTGTAGAATACTGGGGCAACGAAACCACGCCTACTTCGTGTAAACCAGGCCTTCTCAGAACAAACCACGCCTCTTTAAGATAGGCCACGCCCAATCTAGAGAGCTAGATGAACAATTTCACATCGCAAATGTTGAAAGTACATGGTTAAACGGACGATTTAACGAATATAGCATGCAGCTAAATTTCTAAAGAGTCTGATCTCCAGTACGTTAGCATTTTAATAGTTCGCCTCCTACATTCCAAAGTTTGGACCAGATTTTAGGCCAAGGATTGCTCCGTGGAGCATTTCCATGGGTTTGTAGAAACTGGGGCCACGAAACCACGCCTACCCAGTGCAAGCCCCACCTTATTACAACAGACCACGCCTCTTCGGGAAAGTCCACGCGTAATATACACCCAGAGAGTTAGATACACAATCTCGCATCGCTGTAAACACCAGAATTACATGATAGAAAGAAAGAGTCATATCTAAACATTTGTAGGATCTTAGGAAAAAGGAGGAATTCCGCGCCGGGAATCGAACCCAGGACCTCGCGGTTATAGCTGATCAGCGCCTGCGCATACCCACGGAACCCTCCGACTTTTCCTAATCTCCATACAGTATTTCGTCTGGGGGGTCCTGATCCCACACATTTACAAAACACAAACATTCTTCTCTTTCTATCAGTGTAATTTTTTTCGATCGAAATTAATTATATTGATAAATCTGATTTCGGCGCAAGGTTCGATTCATCAATATAATTCATTTCGATCGAAAGATATTACACTGATATCATGGATGGCGAAACATTTACAATCAACCAGACTTTTAAAAAAAATTTATCAATATAATTCATTTCGATCGAAAGAAATTACACTGATATCATGGATGGCGAAACATTTACAATCAACCAGACTTTAAAAAAAAAGGATCGAACCTTGCGCCGAAATCAGATTTCTCAATATTCTTCTCTTTCCCCTTGATCCTCCGCCGGGAGCAAATTAAAGTGCTCCAGGGTTAAAGAGTGCTGGTTGCGTAGAATCCAAACGTCAGGCTCGCCGATTTCACCGTCGAAGAAACCGATCGGACTTCGGGAGGAGGAGATCGCGAGTCCTGTCAGCGAGAAAAGAGCGAGAGAGAAGTTTCTGCCGGAGGTGTACTTTGCCCAGGCTGCTCGTAAGACCGTGGGAACGATCGAGGGGCGGACAGGAACGAGCAAACTTTCAGCCCCCGCGACCATAGCGAAAATAGAGAAATAGCGGCGTCGCTTTTAACGAGAAAAAAGTGTGCAATCGCGGCGAGGAAAAGGCGAGCAATAAGGGCGACCGACCAGACAGAGCTAGAGAGAGGGGGGGGGGAGGGGCGAGAGAGGAAGAGGAAGAGAGTGTGAGCAAGGAAGCAAGAGAGCAGCGAGCAACGCTAGGCGGGCGTCGGATATTTCGGAACAGACTTACGGTAGCGTCGGTTATTTTCTCGTTGGTCAGACACGGGGGCGAATTTCGTTGAATTCGTGCGCGGAGGCGGCGCTCGCTCGGACGAGAGGAAAAAGAAGCAAGTCTAGGAGAAGTAGCAGAAGAAAAAGAAGTTGGAGGAGGAAAGAGGAGGAGAAGAAAGGCCGAAGAAAACGGGGCCAGTGCACCGGGGCGGGAGCGGAGCGGGGAGAAAAAGCAGACGGCGAAGAAGCGGAAGGAGGCGGAGAGGACTGCCGCGCGGAACTTTCAACCGCTCCGCCACGGCATTTCCTAGCGCAATCAAAAGCTAGTTTACAAATGCTACTGGCAACAACAGCGATATACAACCGGGCAGCTCTCTCTCTCTCTCTCTTTTTCTTTTTAGTCTCGAGAACGAGGCGGGTCGAAGCGTTGCGGGACACGTTCCCCGAGTCCTCGAAAATACACCGAGGAGCAGCGTTCACGTGAATTTGCGAAACCGGTTCGCCGTGCGAGAAAGCGTTTCCGTGCAGGTTTTTAAATAGCTGGCAATTAGTGCCCCCCCGTTCAACGAGCAACAATCACCGATACGGGCTCGTTATCGTTACGGGTAGCTCCGTGTCGGAGGAGACTCCGGTAACTTCTTGTTCCCCGTCAGTTTACACAAACTACCCACCGCCGCAACGTGCCGACTTCCACCGGGTAATTATTATTTTCGCCAATTTTTCGCACGCCGGAACGCGCCGTTCGGCTCGCGGATGAATTTGCGGAAACGTTTCCGATCTACCGCCGGCTTGTCTATCTTTCTCTCTTTTTTCCTCGATCTTTCTCGCACTTTCGTTCGCCACGCTAGACCGACCCAGGTTAATGGAATCGCTTAATAGGCACCCCAAAAGGATCGTTCGAGCTAAACGATGGGGGACAGGAACAGAGAGAGGAAGCGCTTCTTTGCTGTGAACCTTCTTTTACGAGCGTCGGAATCGTTTGTCGGGTGGTAACGGCCCAATGCTAACACCCTAAACGGCCGGGAACCCCCACAAGACGGATCACCGTCTGTTCCGACGACGATCGGGCCCAGATTGAGTCCGACCACCATCCCCGCAAGTAGATAATAATTAACCCTCCGTGGGCAACCAGGGTCGTTTATGTCCGTAGCGAAATTTCATTCTTGAATTTCTCTCTATTCGATATTCATTCTCTCCCATTAACATTTGACTTTCTTTTTCTATTAAGCTGTTCAAACACTTCTGGGTTTATTTAGCTTCGCAAGTATATTGACAAGTGTATACAATAAGGGGATGTCCCACTTGGACGCGTTCCTTTTGGACGCCGTGCCGATTGGACTCGTCGTTTGGACGCCGTGCCGTTTCGATTCGTGACGTTTGGGTGCCGTCAATTTTATAATCATTGCTTTTCGAATTCTACATATGGTGATATTTTATTGTGAAATATATGGTTAGTTCTGGGATAGGTCTGGGTTAGGTCTATGGGCAGGCCTTATAACCATTGGGTGGTGTTGCACCGGTGCAACCCACCCACCGGGGAGGGTAGGGGGTCGGTCCTTAGGGTTTGAGCTAAAGCTCCCCTAAGCAGGGCCGGCCTTATCGGAAGTCGGACGCGTTGTTCCCCGCCGGAGAGGTGGGGGGGAAATACGTATCCGGGAGTCGTCGGACAGGAGGGCCTGGTACCCAAATGTCCAACGGGCGGCTCCGGGGTGGGGGGGACACGGTGTCTGTCGTCACCGAGTCCCAAATAGGTTGGCCGGAGGGGAGCTTCTCTTCCCTCCCATGTGTGCATGATAGGGCGGTCCATTCCGGTAGTAATGCTATTGCAGATCCCGGAATGGACCTTAAAAGCCCAGGGCACGGCAGAATGTGGGGTTTAGTTGGTAGGCCTGACCTTTGGGTCGGGAGAGCCCAACATAACCCTCTCGCCTCTACAGGCGAGGGGAGAGGGTATCCATAAGGCGGATTCCCCACATTTCAAAAAAAAAAAAAAAAAAGGTCTGGGTTAGGTCTGGGTTATCGGCGACTCAGCCTTCCCCCGCAGAGGAAATTCCGCCGCAGACCAAGTACGTACCTGGATCGATGGAGGGGATCAATGAATTTATTGTTCGTTGAGGGACAGATATTCCCGGGGCAGACTACGACGAGCCCCCGAGGAGGAACCACTTATTTTGTAGCTTGACAATTAAAGGGTCCGTAGATTTTCAAGATCGCTTCGGACGATAAGATTTACAAAACAGCACGACAGGTCCATTCTGCTCTCTGCCCTTCGCGACCAGCCGTTTCGATTCGATTTTGCTACCTCTGGGAATTGAGCAAGAATGAAGCAAGAAAGTCGAAGAAAACCGGCGGCGAAAGAAAAATTAAGATCGAGAGAGGGATGGCTGAAAGTTCCGTCAGCGGAAAATAATATTCCGCCGGCGGAGCATTACAGGGTCCGCGAAACGTCGAACGAATCGAGTTGGCGAACGAACGGCGGAGGGAAGGTGTGCGGAGGAGGAGTTGAAGCTGGCGAGAGGCGGCGAGAGGGCAGGAACACGAAAATCCGCTTAAAACCGACGGAACTCTGTACGAAAAGCCACCTTCAGCCCACAGTGGCCGGTTCGCGAATTACGTTGCGTGCGTACCACGTAAGTACGGGCAGCGGCGTGGTGAGCAGCCAGCGTGCGCGTACGCGGGCGTACACGCGCGTAATCCTCTTAGGTTAATTGCCGGGAAGACCGATCCGTAACTATTTCCGGATCCTCGTTACGTTGCCCTCGGACGGACGCGTTTCGTCCTGCAGGCTGGACGCACCACCATGGGCTTTTCTATAGAGGGGGGGGGCCACTGCCGAAAAGTTCCGGCAAAATTCCGTGCACGGCAGGAAATCGCAACGCGATCGTTTCGACTTGCCCGGGGAAACGGCTAATCCACTTTGCCCGGTGCGAACCGGGCCGACCCTCTTTTTACCCGACGTCCCGTGCGGTTTCGTCGCGCACCTCCTCCGCACCTCCCAAGAACGGAAAACACACGATTCCGGGGGAAAGTTGAAACGAGATTAGAAGCTTGTATCGACGGGAAACAGAGAGAAGTAGATTCGAGACGTATAAAATACGCTTTTGGAAGATTGCCGAAGAAAGCAATAGCTGCCAACCGTGTACGGAGAGGGCTGGATTCTCTCCCTTCTTAACCTCTCCCCTCTCTATCTTCTTCACTCGTCTGTTCGCTCGGTCTCTCTTCTCTCTTTCTCTCTCTAACGCTCCGTTCCACTTGACTTTTCCTCGAGACGGCGAGCGAGCGCATAAATTGGTGTAATTTCTTGTGCCGCTTCCAAGGGGTCTTCTATCCTTTCTAATCGCGTTGGGGGAGTCGGTGGGCGGGGGTGCGGTTTCTGTTGTAATAACAGCTACGAGGCACGTCCGGTAGCGAAAGAGCTCTTCAACGTTTTCTCATAAAGCGTCGGTCGGATTGCCCGTACCGGAACCAGCCCGAACAAGCGGCAGCGAGGGAGAGAGCTGAGAGAGTAAAGAGTCCACCGACGGGGGGCGTAAAACCGGGGTCCCCTTCGCGAGGTTCTGGAAACGATGAAGAAACAGGTACCCGAGAAACAGGTCTTGCGATTATAACAATATTGTAGGATCTCAGGAAAAAGGAAGGCACCGGCGCCGGGAATCGAACCCGGGCCCTCGCGATGGTAGCCGATCGACTAACGCCCTCACTCACGAAACCCTCCCCTCTTCCTCCTAATTTCCTACGGTATTTGTGGTCTGGGAGGTCCTAATCCCACACTCGGCCGTTCTGCAATGACATTCACCCTCGAATGTTCATTACAGCGTCATCTCGTCTTTTTTGCGTATGTTCGGCCTCAGCGCCATCAACACAACTTCTCGTACTCGTCTCGTAACTCGTACTTTCGCAATTCGCAATTTTTCTCGCTTCGCTTATGTGCGACCTCTTCGCTACGCTCGCTTTGTTTTCGTCTTCGTTCGTTATCGTCGCCATTGTGCGGTGATCGGTGCTCCCCCCATCCCGGACGAGCCCCCAAGTGTAGGATCTCAGGAAAAAGGAAGGCACCGCGCGCCGGGAATCGAACCCGGGCCCTCGCGGTGGTAGCCGATCGACTAACGCCCTCACCCACGGAACCCTCCCCTCTTCTTCCTAATTTCCTACGGTATTTGTGGCCTGGGAGGTCCTAATCCCACACTCGGCAGTCCTGCAATGACATTCGCCCTCGAATGTTCATTACAGCGTCATCTCGTCTTTTTTGCGTATGTTCGGCCTCAGCGCCATCAACACAACTTCTCGTACTCATCTCGTAACTCGTACTTTCGCAATTCGCAATTTTTCTCGCTTCGCTTATGTGCGACCTCTTCGCTACGCTCGCTTTGTTTTCGTCTTCGTTCGTTATCGTCGCCATTGTGCGGTGATCGGTGCTCCCCCCATCCCGGACGAGCCGCCAAGTGTAGGATCTCAGGAAAAAGGAAGGCACCGCGCGCCGGGAATCGAAACCGGGCCCTCGCGGTGGTAGCCGATCGACTAACGCGCTCACCAACGGAACCCTCCCCTCTTCTTCCTAATTTCCTACGGTATTTGTGGCCTGGGAGGTCCTAATCCCACACTCGGCAGTCCTGCAATGACATTCGCCCTCGAATGTTCATTACAGCGTCATCTCGTCTTTTTTGCGTATGTTCGGCCTCAGCGCCATCAACACAACTTCTCGTACTCGTCTCGTAACTCGTATTTTCGCAATTCGCAATTTTTCTCGCTTCGCTTACGTGCGACCTCTTCGCTACGCTCGCTTTGTTGTTTTCGTCTTCGTTCGCTATCGTCGCCATTGTGCGGTGATCGGTGCTCCCCCCATCCCGGACGAGCCCCCAAGTGTAGGATCTCAGGAAAAAGGAAGGCACCGCGCGCCGGGAATCGAACCCGGGCCCTCGCGGTGGTAGCCGATCGACTAACGCCCTCACCAACGGAACCCTCCCCTCTTCTTCCTAATTTCCTACGGTATTTGTGGTCTGGGAGGTCCTAATCCCACAATATGTTATTGCATCGACCCAGGCGCAGTTAGGAGCAAACACATTCGCTACCATTGGGGTATCCGGGAGAGAAACGTTGTATCGTTGATCATCCGGCAAGCTCAGCTCGCTTTCAACCATAAACTTGGTAGAATGATTCCTCCCGTGCGTGTGATCGTCGCTGATTATTTATCGCGGCTCGAACGTGGTCTAACAATAAGAAAGAAACGTCGCGCGTCGAGCCAACAGGAGAGACGGATCGTGGGAGCAGAAACGGGTCTTGTGTAGATCGTGGTCGATGTAACCTTCGGCACGCGATATCCGTACGTGGTCTGGCGTGCCGAGAAGAAACTTTGTCGGCCTTGCGTTAGCCTAGATCCTAGATGCTACATTCTACGTAATGTGCGCCGTCGGTCGCATACACACGAGAGCCCCGTCACAGCCTCGGACGGCTCGAAACACGCTCGACGTCCACGGAATCAACTGTGTTCTCTCTCGTCGATTGTTACCGATCTACCCGTTCCTTTTCCCAGAAAGGGATATCTTTACGAAGACATATTACTTTATTTCACTACGACTATCCGCATTTGTGAACCGTAAGCAAGGCGATTGGCCTCTTTCGATGCCCCATCTGCCCTGCACGTTTCCCAAAATAACAGGTACTAATAGCACCGAATTACCTGTAGTACAGTAAATCCTCTATAAACGCAGAAAATATATCCCCTCCACTTTAGTAATCCGATCTCGGCTCGGGTATATCGGTGTGAACCACTACTAATGCGACACGGAGAGTTGCAGTCGTCGGCACAATCTAAAGGCCCGTGCGTCATGACAATGTAACAACAATGTTGCGAATTATTAAACTGCCTAGTAATGTTCTATAGCAAAGGAGGTGGCTGGAGTGTTTCCAGTCCACTTCGTGTTATGGCGGTAGGGAGCGGAAGACACAACGTGGGTTTCGGAAAACGAGAGGCCGGAGGTGGAGCCGTAAATCGGAACAATAACGTCCTCGCTTGGTTTTTAAGTAAAAAAAAAACGATACTTCAATTTTCCTTTACGGGACGTCCGTGTACACGATGTATGTCGCGGGGTTCTCCGGCGGCGTTATATTTGCCGAAAAACGGGCAGGGAGCACACGGCGCGTGGACACGTGGCGGTAACCGGCGTTCGACAGCCCGGAAATCTTCCTCGTCGCGAGAGAAGAGAGAGTGGGGAGGGCGGATGACGGCTCGCGCCACAATAGATGAACGCGTTAATTCGGCTAATTAGAGCAGTTAAACAGGTACCAACTGGACGTCTTAGTCCAGATCGCTTAGCTAGGTAATGTAGTGTTTTGGAGGGGACCGTCATCCGCCTCCTTGCCGGAATTCGTGCAGAATTCCGAACAAACAATATTTAATTTTTTTTATTATTACTTATTATTTATGAAACTTTCATCGATATATTCGTGGCATTTTTCTGATTAAAAAAAGACCACACGATATGATTTCAAGTGTGTAAATACTGTTGTAGTATTTAGTGGTTTAAATGACGATGAACGTTTCGGGCGTAAGGAAGGATAGCGTATGGGAAAGAAAGAGACGCGTTTATAAAGGATTTACTGTAGCAATATTCCCCAAAAGCCGTTACTCTTCGTCAAAACATTTAGCATTTTATTCACCCATTGTCCACATTTGGTAACCAGAAGTCGAGCCATCGTCGAGTCCTTTCTTTCCACTCTCTTTGTTCAAGTCAAGACGATTTTCTGGTTTATAGCCTGCTACGGTACCGCCTTTGGGACACGCGGAGTCCCCGCGTGCGTCACTCGAGGTTACAAGCGTACCTGCGAGTTACTCCCGGTTTGGGGGCGGTCATTTACTCGTTCCATTCCATTTTTTTGACCAATTATCTAAGACGACCGTGCTCTTTACCAATTCCCGGAAAATGGCAGTCAACGAATCCGCTTTCCCCACAGTAAAACTCACGCCCACACATAGTTTACAGTTTTTACAACATTTATCATCAACTTCACTTCTTCATCAAACACAGTTCGGGAAACTTTGTCGACGGTATCCAATCAGTGTAGTTAAAACTCTTGTAACCAAAGTTATTTTATTTTTAAAATATAGTTTTAATTGTTCGTTAAATAGTGCATCATTTTATTACTTCCATTCCAGCTCTATCACGTTGAGTGGTCATAGGGCATCGCGTACCACGTTGTCGTATTCGAATCGGGGATTTACAACCCTCGTAGATTAATCCGGTCTCAACGAGAGTTCGTGATAAAAGACTGCCTCTTTCTTTCTCTCGATCGTTATTCTCGCGACACTTTTCGTTCCCTCGCTATCTTCTGTCAGATCCTTTTCGTCTAAACGCGTAATGACGACGACTGACTAATACTACTGTGAGAGCATCAGAGAGAAACATGGAGAAAGAGAAAGAGAGAGATTGAGGTCCCCCGAGGGTCAACGTTTTCTGCGACGAAACTCGCCAACGGAACGTTCCGTGGCTGGAAAATCGAGGCTAGAATCTATTCGATGCAAACTAACCTACTTCCCGCTCGCGGAACTTGTTAATTGGATTTAGCCAACCGCGCGTGGACACGTACTTTCTCCCGGGCGCTGTTTAAGTTACCGATACGATCGTGCAAGCCGAACAAGACCTCCACCGCCGCCCCTGTGTCCGAACTGCGACGTCTTCCGAGTTCCCGACCTAAATCGAACCTACAACGGGTATTATTATTATTTTATCTCTGTGTAATGCCGGGAACGAGCTGCGAACCAGCACGGTTCAGAAACTCGACAGCCTATTACGTACGGCGAACCGTCGCGTGACAAAGAGAAGTAAAAAACAAGTGACCAGAAAGTGTTCCTTCGTTTGTTTAGGCAATTCACTCTGGAAGTGAAACTGTAATGTAACGTATGAGTAAACCCGATTTTAATAAAGACTGTCCTAGAACGAATTGTAGGACGTTTGCACAGCTCGGGACTGTTGCAAGCTTTACTTAAAAAGATAAGCTGGACTAGAAGTTCGAGAAGCCTGTAATGAAATTAAATATGTTCTATTTTTCGAATTGAATCTTGTTTGGGTAATTGAATGAACAGCGCAGTGGAATCGAAATAATCTTCTAGTTATAATGATAATAATGATTAATAATGATTCAATTAAGTATAAATCTTTAGCAATTTTGGTATTGTAGGATCTTACGGCTAGGATCGTTAATAAGATATAAGAAAGTGAACTGCAATAACGTCAATCTGCATTTTCATATTAGACTGGATTGAAGGCGAACTCTCCTTGTATACGATCCGGAGCTGGCAGGGCTGTACATAGATTACTCTAAAAGGCTCTGCTGTTGCTCTATCAAGATCAGGAGCAACAAAACGAGCCTAATTAGGGCATGCCACGTCTACTTTATATTTAGGGGGTAAAATAGAGAGCGAAATAGTCTTGTATACCTTCGAGGTCTAAAATAGTATGACGCTACATTTTTAGAGGATGTGATCTTTATCCTCTGTAACTAATCTCTAATATCCCGGGAGTCTGTCTTCTGTTTAGACCGAACATGGTCATGAATTACCTCGCGGAACACGTTCTTGGCTCTGTAGAAGACGAGAGCAAAGAAACCACGCCTACTTCGTGTAAACCAGGCCTTCTCAGAACAAACCACGCCTCTTTAAGACAGGCCACGCCCAATCTAGAGAGCTAGATGAACAATTTCACATCGCAAATGTTGAAAGTACATGGTTAAACGGACGATTTAACGAATATAGCATGCAGCTAAATTTCTAAAGAGTCTGATCTCTAGTACGCTAGCATTTTAATAGTCCGCCTCCTACATTCCAAAGTTTGGACCAGATTTTAGGCCAAGGATTGCTCCGTGGAGCTTTTCCATGGGTCTGTAGAAACTGGGGCCACGAAACCACGCCTACTTCGTGTAAACCAGGCCTTCTCAGAACAAACCACGCCTCTTTAAGATAGGCTCCGCCCAATCTAGAGAGCTAGATGAACAATTTCACATCGCAAATGTTGAAAGAATATGGTTGAACAGACGATTTAAGGAATATAGCATGCAGCTAAATTTCTAAAGAGTCTGATCTCTAGTACGCTGGCATTTTAATAGTCCGCCTCCTATATTCCAAAGTTTGGACCAGATTTTAGGCCAAGGATTGCTCCGTGGAGCATTTCCATGGGTCTGTAGAATACTGGGGCAACGAAACCACGCCTACTTCGTGTAAACCAGGCCTTCTCAGAACAAACCACGCCTCTTTTAAGATAGGCTCCGCCCAATCTAGAGAGCTAGATGAACAATTTCACATCGCAAATGTTGAAAGTACATGGTTAAACGGACGATTTAACGAATATAGCATGCAGCTAAATTTCTAAAGAGTCTGATCTCTAGTACGCTAGCATTTTAATAGTCCGCCTCCTACATTCCAAAGTTTGGACCAGATTTTAGGCCAAGGATTGCTCCGTGGAGCATTTCCATGGGTCTGTAGAAACTGGGGACACGAAACCACGCCTACCCAGTGCAAGCCCCACCTTCTTGCAACAGGTCACGCCTCTTCGGGAAAGTCCACGCGTAATATACACCCAGAGAGTTAGATACACAATCTCGCATCGCTGTAAACACCAGAATTACATGATAGAAAGAAAGAGTCATGTCTAAACATTTGTAGGATCTTAGGAAAAAGAAGGAATTCCGCGCCAGGAATCGAACCTAGGACCTCGCGGTTGTAGGTGATCAGCTCTTGCACATACCCAGGGAATCCTCCAACTTTTTCCTAATGTCCATACGGTATTTGGTCTGGGGGTCCTGATCCCACAGTATCTCTCGTAAAGAACGTGGAGAAAGAAATTGGAAGGTAGGTTGCCACACTATCTTAACTATCGACTGTGGAATTAATGTTCACGTGAACGTTCTCACAATTCAGTGTTTCCTGAAATAGGTGAAAAACGCTGCTAATTATGAAAGTACCTTCGAGGAGCGAGGAAATCGATGACGAGTGTGCTCCAATTAGAACAATGTGAAACGAAGAAGGATGGTTAGCGAACATTGTTATAAGGAAAGGTTGTCGGAACGATTTGCAACGGGGAACGCGTTCGCAGCGGTTTTCCGGGCCGCCTAGCGGATCGACAGGCGGGATAACTATCCGGGCAGATCATCGTTTTTAACGGGCACCGGGTTCCGGAGGATTTACGGCGTCGCTGTCATTAGTGGCGGTCGTCGCATTGAATCGCAGGCAACGCGACGGCCTGTGCCGCGGTCGGCCGGTCCGCGTGCAATTTGCCATCGATGTCGGTCTGCCGCATCTAATAGAAAATCTCATAAAACGCGCATCGGGGATGAATTATTATACATATGTGATTCGAGGGGGAACGGGCCGTGGTGAGTAACGACCGTATAAATCGTAGGTGAGCGCGTGCGACACATCCGGAAAACAATAAAATCTATATTTTAATCTGCGCCTGAGCGACCGATGCATCTCCCTCGCTCACTCGCCACACCAACGCGCAGGAGAGGATACGTCCTCTCACGAGGGATGAGACGCGAGAGGATTCGGCACGATCGTTTGTCATGGACGGAGGGATCCGCGACGCACGCCACGAGGGATAAAACGCGTAAAAGCTACTCTTCTTCTCTCCCTTCACCTGGTTACTGCGTACCCTGTCGCTCCACGGTTCCTCCTCCTCCTCCTCCTTCTCTTCGTTCCCGTTTTCCTCGTCTTTCTCGTCTTACTCCTCCTACTTCCACGTCCGACTCGCTTACAACCGAGACAACCGGAATGCCCATTGGGATGCTATCCGACGAATCCCTAGGATTTCCTTCGTCGCACGCGAAACGCCCGCTTCTAATCTCGCTCGTTCGATCGACCGTGTTTGTACAAACGAGATTAACGCAACCGTGTCCGCCATCGTCACGCTGTACGCGTAAACACCGCTCCCGTTCCCTGCAAGAAGTTATTACTGCCTTCGTGTCACCCACCGTTCGATGTAGGAACGATACCAACGTCTTCTCTAAAGATCAGCTGCTTGGACATTTTTTGAATTATTTGCTTGCATTCGTTTATTATTAGTTTGCCTCTTAATATTTTTCACACACGAATTGGTGGGAGAACGATCTTTGAACTCTTGGAACTGTTTTGTTTGAGGACCAGCTGCGTGGACAATCATTTTATGCAATCATGCAGAATTGTATAAACACTTACAGGGTGTATAAAAATTATAGGTCACGACTACCATAGCAGGATTATATACCTCAGGATCGGTGGAGATCTGTTAAAAAAATAGTCCGCAAATTTGTCCTTGAACCTTTTTTTCAAGGTCAAACTTTTTTATACTGAATCGTATAGTGCTCGTCGCAAGGAACAAAAGTCTCAAAGACGCCATGGGTCTCGAGTCAACAATTCTCTTTGAAAACGACTTTAAAGTTTACTAAACTATTTTATTCCACATGTCTACAGGGTGTCCCAAGATAGTATAGGTGTGGCGAGGATAATTCTACATGAGAAAATAAGTCTAAAATATAGAATAATTTTTTTTCATTTGACACCTCGTTTTCGAGAAATTATAGTTTGAAAATCCGTCAAGTTCGTGTTCCTAGCGTTTGTAAGAAGTAGATCAGGTAGGTCGTGCACAGACGCGTCAGACGATTTATATTCAATATCAAGCGCAATCGCCGAGTTTTCAAACTCAAATTTCTCGAAAACGTTAAACGAAAAAAAATTATTTTCTCATGTAGAATTACCCCCTCCACATTTATACCATCTTGGGACACCCTGTAGACATATGGGATAAAATAGTTTATGAAACTTTAAAGTCGTTTTTCAAGAGAATGGTTGACTCGAGACCCATAGTGTCTTTGAGACTTTTGTTCCTTGTGACGAGTACTATACGATGCAATACAAAAACAATGTTGACCTTGAAAAAAGGGTGAAGGACAAATTTGCGTCCCATTTTTTTAACAGATCTTCACCGATCCAGAGGTATAGAGGCCGCTACGGTAGTCGTGACATATAATTTTTATACACCCTGTACAAATACTGCAAGCGTACCGTAAAGGCTGAAGCTGCACCTTACGTTAGTCTAGACTAATATAATAAATAGACTGCAGGTTTTTATGAAAAATAAAAATTGCCACAGAAGCGACATGGACGTTTATTCGTTCTCTTGATACTTTTAATAAATTGAAGAAAATACAAGAGTGTTTTTAAATTCTTTAACTAAATTTACTGTTTTGAATTTGATCCACTCACTTTTGCCATATACGCAAATTCGCAGTTTAATAATCATTTTAAAACGTCTGTTAATCCAACACGGTTCAGAAACTTAAATAATACTCCAGTATCTCGCTGAATTTCCAACATCACAATGGAGTATTCATAGAAAGTACAATTAAAACGATTTTGGAATTAATCGAGCACCGTAATCCACAAGTAGAAGCACCGAGCAATGCACAGACAGCACACTCAATACTACGCGTGAAAATTCAGCCGTGGAAAATTCATCAGACGCGCGTGCTACTGACTAGGCGCGCCAACTGACGTGTCTGTGCATGGCTCACCGTTTCTACTTCTTGCGTATACACCAACGCGAGAGCGTGTTTAACGAACTTTCAAACTCGATTATCACGAAAACGGAGCTTGATATGGAAAAATTGTATCCTATGTTTTCGACTCAGTTTTCCACGTACTATCACTCCACCGGCGATTAAATATTCTCGCGTTCTTAATGAACGCGGCGCAACGCAAACTCACTCACATGTCTCGGGAACCTCTTGATTTAGGAAGTTGCAATTTTCGAGAGAGAATTAGATAACGCGCGTACTACTGCATAGAATAGAAAAATAGCTGCCTCCTTGACATAGACAATTCGTTTCGTAGTTGAAGCAATTCAATTTACGTTTTGTTCTTCTGATTTCAATATTTTTCGAGGATATTCATGTATTTCTAACAAGAACGAGTACATCAAACACAAAACTGAAAACTGGATTTTCCGCAGCTTAAAATTAATTCCGACAGTTTTTGTATCAAGTCAGCGAAATTAAGCACGAACTTTTGCACTGATCTAATACGAGGATTTCTAGCCTGGTGAAATCAGTAACGAACTTGAAGTATTACACAGAAAATTGTATGTGGCACCGTACGAGATTGCGGAAGCAACGAAGACGAGAGACAACAGTAGAAAGAAAGAGGGACACTGCCTTAGCGAAAGGGTTAACAGGGACAATGTCCCGGGTTGCAATGCAGGCTACAATTGCGTTTCTTTAGCCATACGGATCGCCGAGTGAATCGTCCAGTGGGATCGCAGGCCATCAAAAACGACAAGCGACGCGTTCGCGATGCGGTGCCTTGGTCGGCGTCGATTTAAGCGATCGGGAAAAGTTTTGTGAATATAACGCTTTCGAGCGTGGGCTTTTTGCGCCTGTTCGAGGATGCGGCTGTTATTAGCCCGGAGGAAAGTCGCGGAATATAGATTGACGATCGTTAACCGAAACCGTGCGGCCCCATTATTCGAGCGCGATCGACAAAAAAAGTCGAGGAAGCGGCTTTCCCGGGGAAAGAGGAAACGGTCTCTAATCTTTTTACTCTCTTTTTGTGCTGGGGCGATCGTCCGGCTCGTCATTATCCGCCGTCACGTTCCCCCAATTAAACGGACGAGTTTTACGCCTTCGTCCCGGACGAAGAACCGACGCAATTCTCGAGTGGCCAGCGGAGATTTTGCTCTTCGACGAGTAAGGGAGGGAGCTCGGTTGTTAAATCGTCTTCGCTAGAATCGACCAGCCGAGATTCTACCAAACTACGCGGACCGAGAAAGGAAGGGCTTCTTGCATTTGTGACGGGAGCTTCGTGATAGAACAACTGCTCAGTTTGTCGAGTGTTTACAAAGTGTGATAACTACCGAGCGTTGTCTTAACACTAAACCTGACAACCACAAAACACATAAAGATAAAACGCCTTACAGAATTGAGAAGATTGAATTTACTTAAACTTTGTACCGTTTCCATAAGAATATGTGCTTAAATAAAGAAGCCAATTCAGTCATTTCCTATGAAATCGTTTTTCTAATTTCAATAATTCTAAAATAGCATGCTTTCTCAATAAACTCCACTTATAAATTTTCCGTTATAGCAAGTATGGAAAAGTTCGTTTTCTCTTCTGAAATCAACATACCTTGTGTTACACTAAATACGTTATTACAATTAAATCATGTTACAGACGCAAAAAAAATTTCATATCTTGAGAAAGACACACATCTGGGTCGAAACGTTGAGTTTCCATAGAGGTTTCTAATTTGCAAAATTGCTAATATGTATCAATGATCGAACCTGTGCGCCGAAATCCGAAACACAATTAATCTAGCAATACTACGGAATCAGTTGTAACAGACCTCGTCTGTTACGAAGCCGTAAACGCACCGCACCGCTAGTCACGCACGCCGCCACCAGATGGCCACGACGCGTATCGCGATTCTCGCCGATAGAGAGGAACCGTCGCGTACATATAACCCGGTGCACAGATTCGTTAATCCACCGGCATCCGGACCGCTCTGAGAAATCGACCTGAATCCGGGCCGTCTAACCGTACCTTACCTCACCCGTCCTCTGACTATATCAAGACGTTCCGAAGTATTCCGAAAACACCAACAAAACGCACATCAGCACCGAAAGGAGTCCCTAAGCGTAAGTTGTTCCGCACCTCACTGCACCGTCCTCACGCGAACAGGGAGTACCCTGCCCCCCCCCCCCACCGCAGCGATCAGGGAGTACCCTGCTCGTCTCCTCGCCGAACACCTTTCCGAGCGGGGCGTCCCCCGCTCTCCGACTACCGCAACAGGAAGTACCCTGTCCACTTTCCCCCACCGCCTCCGAGCAGGGCGTCCCCTGCTCGCCGACCACCGCGATTCCGCGATTTCGACCAGGTCCGCACCGACCCTCCGCCACGCGAACACCGATACCGCGAACGGCAGCTCATTTATTAACCGAACCAACACGTGTATTTATTTACCGCACCTTAACCTCTCCGCTCCCCGCCGACAGTTCTCGCTGCGAACCCTGGCTCGACGAGCTACTCGGCAACGAGGAGGAACGTCGTCGAGACCGAGAAAATCGGCAACGCGATAAACCGAACCTTACACAGTGATGGGCTCGTAACTTTAGGATTTTCTTACCAGAGAGCTACACAATCTTTCACGATCATACCTTCTCGTGGCCATTCATCCGTGTTCTAACAATGTTCTCGAATTTTGACACAAGACAGAAATCAGAATTGAGTTTACTATGAGCGATCGAAGCGGAAGATCTAATGACGAGGTAGACGGACTTTGGGACTTTTTGCCAGAAGACTACAAAATGTTAAACTACACTGTTTCTGTTTACAGAAGGAGATACAGGGAACCGGAATTCGAAGGTCTATCCTCCGTCACGTGTAAACGTAGTTTCCGGTCGGCCGCAGCCGCTTGCGCGCGCGGCGGGTTAACGCCAAGCAGAAACCGCACGATTCGCACGCGAGCGTCTTCGTCGTTGCGGTGAAGGCCGACCGACACGGGCCGTAAGTAAGGAAACGGGAACCGCAATTTAGCGACTTAAAGGCGGGGGTGGCACACGGTTTGCATACCATTACGATTACCGCTTAACCGAACGAACCGTGTACGGCGAGCCGCGAATTACGAGACGCAACGACGACGATGACAGTGTAGATATCTCCGTCGACGTCGGCCGTGTCCCAGGACCAAGTTTTGATTTTTCACAAGGTCCGGATATCCTGCGGAGCATCCTCTACCTACCCGTCGGCCCCGATAAAATTAGATTTTCCGTGGAACTCGAACGAGAAACGGCTTAAAAGACTTTTTCTCGTAATTTCTGAAGCTGATCTTTAAATTGGATGACGTTTCTGCTAAGCGAAGTAATTAAAGTTGCGAAGGTTTCCCCCTCTCTCTCTCTCTCCTCCCTCTCTCTCTCTTGCATTCTGGTCCTACCCCGCTTGGTATCCGGGGCCGAGATCGTTCCACTGGTAGGAGGCACACACTCGAGCATCGTGGAAGATCGGTTTCCTGGGAATTTCGTTACGAAAATAGGGAAGAGCTCTTCTCCGTTTAATTTCTAGCGAGCCTGGACTCCGTCGAGATAGTCAGGTGTCGAGGGAAAGGAAGAGAGAGAGAGAGAGAGCGTCAGGCTTTTGATGTTCGAAGAGAGCGCAACCGTTCAATTTTTTCGATGCCCCCCGAGAAATCGGGAGAGACCACGTGATCCGGACTCGAGATTATTCGATTTCGAACAATCACGAGATTCCAGGCGAGAGGGTCGCCTTACAAAACTGCAATTAGTTCGAGTACGTGACTCGTCGACGTCGTCGTCGTCGTCGTCATCGTCGACGACGTCGTTGGCGCTGGCGTTGACGTCCTAGTTCCCCGACGTGCGCGAAAGGAAGCGTTGGACCGAGTCTCGCGCCGAGGAGCCAAGTTAGCACTTAATTCGCCGAGCTTTCAGTTTACGAAACTCTCGACAACCGGGGGACCGGGTGTGCGCTGCGCGCTTGCTTATGAAAAGAGAGAAAGATGCGCTCGCGGGGACGATGCGAGCCGAGACGAAACGCTTCCCACAGAGAGGAGAGAATGAGAGAGAGAGAGAGAGAGAGAGAGAAAGAGAGAGAGAGATCGAGCACGAGCGCGGCGAGCGTACCAACCGAGTTTCGGGAACTGTGCACGCTCGGACGGTGAGCTTGTTAAGGGCTTCCTCGCCGTAACGCGGCCGTCTTTCGCGCTGATTGGGGCTCCGGTGACGGCGTCTAATTAATGACGCGTTGATCAGTCCAACCCGCTCCCGAAAGACGAGAATACCCGCAGATTCCTCTCGCTCGCCTCTGTTTTCCATTATTCCTCTCCGTAGTAGCATTTATGGTTGGCATTTCGTTGAGCCCTACGTTGCAGTATTCGTTGGCCAACCGTTAGAAATGTCGCTATTTTTTTCGTTGGGCCAACGATCGCGCAGTGTTGGGATGCGGTGCATCCTTTCTCGCGCATGTGCATCGTTGCGGTGATCTAGCAATATTGAAATATCAGCTATAGGCTGAATTTGTGATTTTTTTGCCATGAAACTATAAACCGTTTCACCATGGAGTTTCTGTGTAAAGTTTAGCTTATGCTGGAACAAGATTCTCAAATTTTTAGAACACGCGGAAATCAAAACTGTGGCGAGCGATCGAAGTAAAAGGAGTTTCGAAAATGAACTATCGGCTTTACGAAATCTGCTTCTTTAAACTTTAGCGAACTGTAAAATCAAAATAAAAAAATGTATCGGCTTAAACGTAACTGTAACTATAATTACCGGTGTACTGAAGATGTGTTCAAAGTTTGAAGTTGATCGATCAAATAGATCCTGAACTATAAAACAATTTGTTACTCCAACCTGGGCAAACCTCGACAAACTTCGAACTTCAATCCCCTGTAACTTCATCAATTTTAAAAATTTAAGCCTACCATTAATGGGACACATTTTCGGAGTTCTATTGTCACTTTAACCCTTTGCACTCGAATGGCGACTCTGACTCACCAATCACAATTTTCATAGCATCGTTCGGAACAATTTTCATATTATTAAATTCGACTCTATTCGATAAATTGCTAAAAATTCATATGTTGTATGAGAGAACACGTTTAATTTCAGGTGCACAATATAAAAAAGATACATAGAATGAAAAATGTTCTAGGTTGAAAGGAATACCTTGATTGTGGAATTAAAATTGCTTCGAGTGCAAAGGGTTAAGTGTCCATCCAATAGCCTAAAAAATACCATACAGTCAAAGTAGTGCATTGAATCGAATAAGATTTTGAAATATTAAGATTTATGAAGCTGTAACTACTCGTAGAATCTTTTTGCATTTAGCAGATCCAAACGAACGCTACACTCGGTACATTAACGCAAAAGTTAGACGGCCACGGTGCTTAAAGTGTTAACAGAGAAATTCCTTTGAAATTTCTAAATACAGTAGTTAAAAGCAGCGTTGCTTAAGGACCAACCGAGGAACGGAAGTGGCAGTAGCGCAGCAAAACGACTCGTTTCGATGGAAAACGCGAGTGAACGACCTCGACAGCAGGCAAAGCGTTCCCGGCAGTGAGAGAGCCGAGGGGGGGCGATGAAAATTGGGCAGGGGCACGCTAACGATCGTGGCACGGCACGGGGTCCGCGTGTGGGTAAGCGGTTCTCGGCCGGGCGATTAAGAGGATCTAATCAATGACAGAGAAAATAACGGGATAAACACCGAAGGGGAGTTCTTTTATCGCCGACAAAGTGGAGGTAGCACCCCCGACGATTTGCAGTAGTGGCACAGGGTGGGAAACGCGCGGTTAAACGTCCGCGATAAACTCGCCGCGCGTGGGCGGGAGTGAGCGCGCCAAATCTGGGACAGAACACGATGGAAGGAGTTAGAGAGTGGGGGGAGAGAGAGAGAGAAGCGCTAAACAAGCTCGAGACAACGTAAAATTCACTCTTTGTCTGTGACGATAGTGTTAAGGCTTCGAAAACAGTTCGATTTACAACCTAGCGACAGAGGATTTTTAGTATACTTGCAATTTAGTTATTAAGCCAAAACTGGCTACCTTCCGGTAACAATTTTTCTCAGAACTTTTTAGTGTCTAAGTAGTTATTAACCATTTCTGAGGAGCCTGTCAAATTCGTGTGTACTACGCGATTGGACACTGTCGGATTTCAAATGTTTTCGTTACGCGAATACAACCATTTGGTAGAATTAACCAGGTAATCTTGACTCGATTTTCGGTGGTCACTCGGTTCTACAGAGGAGAAATAGTATCCTCGGAGCTTTTCACCAGAGTCTTCATCGGGCGTCTTTCGGAAGACGGTTTTTCACGCGGGTGTACACAAAAGTGAGCCAGAAACGGATTTATTAATCTCGTGAGCAGGAAGCGAGGCTCCTGTTATCGATCCGTCCGTTCGCGAGAAGCTTTCGCAGCGCGCAAAAGAAGCAGAACGGTTGCTACAGAAAGAGAGATAGAGGGAGAAAGAAAGAGAGAGAGAGAGAGAGAGAGAGAGAGAGAGAGAGAGGAGGGCCGAAACCGTGAGATCTCAAGACAGGGTTCCCCGTTGTTGCACCTGGAAACGGTGTCGATACCGTTCCTCGGTTTGGCTACAGGCTGGCGCGAGCGTGCAACTTTCGGAAGCCCATTCAGCCGGCTCGGTAAACTCCCGACAACGTGAGATCCCGTATTCGATTCGCCACAGATAGAGAGTGAGAGAGAGAGAGAGGGAGAGAATGGGAGAGAGCGAACTTTCGGCGCGATCGCAGTGCGCTCGCAACGCAGAAATTGCAGACGGCAGTCGGCAGACAACTTCGAGGAGCCGGCAGTCTCGGGACAAAGCAAGAATCGCAGGACACAGGTACAGAGAAGGAAAAAGAAAGACGGGACGCGCCGAGGGAGAAAAACTGGCTTGAAAAGTAGACGCGACGTAAAATTGAAAATGCAGCTGCCTCGACGCGCCTCGAGGCTTCGGGAGCCCGCCGCGCCGCGCCGTGACAACCGTTGACCTCGCTACTGCGCCCGGAACATGCGAAACAGAAGGTCGCCCGGAAAGAGAGGAGAATACGAGAACAAATGGTCTGTCGGCGAAGGCGATCGAGATTCCGCTGTCGAGAATATAGATCAGGTCGGGCCGAACGGAGCTACTTTGCCCCACGGAGCGTACCGAGTTGCCCCGGGAGCGTTGGAGTAAACCTTTTCATAGAAAGAAGCGAACGATAATTTGTACTGCCTTAGAAATGCGAAGAGTGGGCCAATGAGGCGTGGCGTTGTTGTTCTTGACATTGAACGAAGCAATAGCTTTACTCCACAGGACTTTCTATACTCACGCCTATTCATGGTTAACCTTGATTAACTTCGTTGCAACGCGTTAATTTCTGTTGACTAAAGTAGGCGTGGTCTACAAGAATAGGCGTGGCCTACAAGAATAGGCGTGGTTTTAACACCCTCAACTGACACAACGACGGGTAATTTCTTCTCAGGCCTGTTCTAGACGCTGCTTCTCCTAATAATCTCGCTTTAGAGACTACAGCGGCCCTCCAATGTAGTTGACAATAGTCTCTAGCCCTCGATGAGAAAAGTAGGCGTGGCCTACAATAGTAGGCGTGGTTTGTATGCCTCGAGTGACACCAAGCGGAATAAACTAGGCCCATACTTGTTCTATAGTTTTTGTCTTCTAATAATCTATCTTCGGAGATTACAATCTCCTAATGTAGATGACAATAGTCTCTAGCCCTCGATGAGAAAAGTAGGCGTGGCCTACAAGAATAGGCGTGGTTTGTATGCCTCGAGTGACACCAAGCGGAATTATCTAGGCCCATACTTGTTCTATAGTTTGTGTCTTCTAATAATCTATCTTCGGAGATTACAATCTCCTAATGTAGATGACAATAGTCTCTAGCCCTGGATGAGTAAAGTAGGCGTGGCCTACAAGAATAGGCGTGGTTTGTATGCCTCGAGTGACACCAAGCGGAATTATCTAGGCCCATACTTGTTCTATAGTTTGGGTCTCCTAATAATCTATCTTCGGAGATTACAATGGATCTCTAATCAAATCCTCAACGGTCTCCAGCCTCCATTGAGAATCTACTACAAGACTACAGCACACCTAATCTAGAAAGGGAGCAAACGCTCCTTGCGCCACCAAGACTCTATATTGCCCCTCGGGGCAGCCACAGCAAATGACACCGGAGAAAGACATGGAGGACTATTAATCCTGATGTTTCTCCGCTCTTTGGAGTCTCCGTGGGCGTGGCCTCGCTGCCCCAGAGGGCAATCTCCGCCATAGATTGTTCAAGAGACTTTTCAATAGACGGCGAAGAGCGGTTGCTTCGCATGGAAAGAACTAGCGATTTCAGAGGATTTTCGGCGCAGAAATTGCCACGATATTATTCGAGCTCGAGGGAAGTATGGTTATTACCGACGGTTATCGCGAATTACGGCACCACTATGCGAAACGGCGACACACTCCCGCGGCGTCCATACAAATGTACGGTACCCGGAGCTTGCGCCACTACCTAGCTCTCTCTCTCTCTCCTTCTCTCTCTCTCTCTCTCTCTCTCTCTCTCTCTCTCTCTCTCTCTCTCCCTCTCTTTCCTTCTCTCTGTCTCTCTCCCTTGATCTCTCTCTTGCTCGTTCTCTCTCTTGCTTCCTCGCTCTCTTTAGACCTCACACTCGCTCCGCGGGCATCTCCGAAACCCATTATAATAGGAATCGATAAGTAACCCTACTGTAATCGTACGCGCGGTTAATGGGCCGTTTTAAAGTATACGAGGCGATCCGTGGCAAACTTACCACGCGATGGACGGCTGTTAATGGGAACTCTCTCCGGAAACCTTTGAGACAACACCGCAAAGGTCTGAAAGCTGCTTCTGTCCCGTTAAGGACCACCCAGGAAATTCTCAAAAGAACCGATCCTCTCCATCATATATTCCTGTTTTCATCCTACGGTCTTCTTTACATCCCCGACGATCAACAGTAATCGCGCTCCTCCGATTAATTAACCAGTACTCTGAACAGTCCGTAAACCTTACGACAGCACAAGTTTCAGTTTAGTACACCTGCCATAAACGGCAACAGTAAAGACACGCGCAGACAAAATCCCGGGGATAAAGCGACTCATTGAGCCAAACGATTAACTGTTTGCTACTGCAATTCTTCGCCAGCTGCTGGAGCAAGTAAAGGACGAATAACTTCATATCTTGCTGCAAGAGGCAACACTTCATCATAATTAGACTGCGGGTTTTATGCAATTATGAAAAAAATGAGTACATGTTGCAAAGTACAATATTTCAGCTGGAACACCAAACATTCATTCCGACCTGCAATATTTCTATCTGATTCTGTTCAATCAATGAATATAAGACTGATGAGACAAATATTTAATAAATTATTGAATACAAACAAACTTAACAAAGTGAAAAATATTTTGGATAGTATATAGCAATTTTTAATGCTACCACTCGAGTGCAAAGGGTTGAAACAGTAAAGAAATTAAGACAATTTAAGAGCATACATATATTGTTCTCAATTTATTAAAATTATTAAAGATAGAAAACATCTTTATATAGTTTCTCTGTCGTGTAATTGTCGATCCGCAGTCTAATCATATTAAAGTGTATCTATCGCTCACGATTTCCCAGAAGGAAAATAGAATTGATATCAATTGCATTCCAATATAATCGCTAATGATTAAATAACAATACCAGAGAGAAGGAATTTGATTTCATATTAACAGAGATGGATAACTCCTGACCCGATTTTACAGAGGAAGCGATTAAAATGCATGGGGAGTAAATTTTTGTATACAGTTCCTAGAATTTCGGGAAATCCATTCGGTAAAGGCATAGTCGAGGGATCGATCGATCGCGCATCTTTAAACGCGCATTTAGAGGTGGAACGGTGACGAAACGTTTATCTTGCTCGGCGACAACGTGACTTCGGTCTCTTTATTTCCCGGCTCTTACCCGGCCGGTTCCCAACGGGATCACCGTCGTCTGTCCCCCTTTCAGCCTCGCCTTCTGGAAAATGGCAGACCCTTTCGCGAAAGGCAGCGATCCATCATAAATTTAATATTCGAAATTTCAGGAATGTTCCGCGCGCTTTGGAGGCCATCCGTTTCGAGCGACGATATAAATTCGCCCGATAATATACTTCGGGAGCCGGTGAGTTAGTCCGCGTTAAAACACGAAAAGTTGCTTTCGCAAGAGCTCCGAGTATATTCGCCGCAGTTCGATGAAATTGGATTAATTCAACGCTGGAATTACGGGACCTGTCAAAATGATGGGTTCTAATATTTTTCAATTACAATCTCTGCGAGAATTTATTCAACAAATTTATTTCTTCAAGTACACACGGTGTCCCAAAAAGTTTGTGTTTTATCACGAATTCGCGATGAGACCGGATTAGTCAACGAGGGTTGTAAATCTCCGATTCCCCTATGACCACTTAACGTGATAGAGCTGGTATGGAAGTAATAAAATGATGCACTATTTAACGAACAATTAAAACTATATTTTAAAAATAAAACAACATTGGTTACGAAAGTTTTGACTACACTGATTGGATACTGTCGACAAAGTTTCCCCGACTGTGTTTGACGAAGAAGTGAAGTTGATGATGCATGGTGTAAAAAATGTAAACTCGGTGTGGGTGTGAGTTTTACCGTGGGGAAAGCGGATTCGTTGACTGCCATTTTCCAGGAATTGGTAAGGGGCACGGTCGTCTTAGATAATTGGTCAAAAAATGGAATGGAAAGAGTAAGTGACCGCCCCCAAACCGGGAGTCACTCGCAGGTACGCTTGTAACCTCGAGTGACGCACGCGGGGAATCCGCGTGTCCCAAAAGGCAGAACCGTAGCAGGCTATAAACCAGAAAAGCGTCTTGACTCGAGCAAAGAAAGCGGAAAGAAAGGACTCGACGATGGCTCGACTTCTGGTTACCAAATGTGGATAATGGGTCAACAAAATGCTAAATGATTTGACGAAGAGTAACGGCTTTTGGGGAATATTGCTATTACAGGTAATTCTGTGCTATTAGTATCTGTTATTTTGGAAAACATGCAGGGCAGATGGGCTATCGAAAGAGCCCAACCGCCTTGCTTACGGTTCACAAATGCGGATAGTCGTACTGAAATAAAATAATTGTAGCGGCCAGCTTCGGGCGATGTTTTATGATGGGCCATCGCTATTGTGTCTTAGAGTCGGTACGCGGCTCATTGTTATCTGGCTACGGCATAGGCCTGTCACCGTTTTCTTTTGTTAGTGCAATTGCCGCTCCGACCTAGGGCACAAGATGGTATTTGCACATCTTGAGCGCGGTCCCCACCATAAAACATCTGCTTCTTTTGTATTTTAGTTTTCTTCGAATCGGCGCGGCTGGACACTCGGGGCCTTAGCGCGGTATCGCTGACAGATGCCTGGGATTCCCCAGGCTTCGCTCTTCGCTGGTTTGAACACCCTGGCAGCGTCGCGAACACCCCCTCCTTTAGCCCGTCGCGCCTATGCGTTTTGTAACGCCCGTGACTCTTCCGATTTGCTGGGCCCGTTTTCTTAGATTTAGTTTTAGCTTCCGCCCACCCTTAATTTTCATAGAGTAGGGATCAGTTTTCCATTAGGAAGGGAGAACCGAGGTGTTAAATTGGCGAACTCTCGGTCTCTTCCTCAGAATTAACAAGAACATTGAAATACTTATATCGCTCTCTACTGTGTAGCCATAGAAGCAGTCAGAGAAGTTAATTCTCATATAGTTTACAAACTTAGCTTTTTTGTACATCACCCGACAACTGCGGTGTGTAGTTTGTTCCGGTAAATAAACAGTAATTTTTACACGTTGTTTGTCTTAGTTCTTCCGTCAAAGGAAGGTGGTCCTTCGAGTTCAATATATTAGCGGGCACCTCGCAGTGCGAATTCATTCAAGGCCTGAACGATCATTTGATCAACCGCGGGCGTAAACAGTAATCTATCTTCGTAAAGATATCCTTTTCTGAGAAACGGAACAGTTTGAGTGTATCTGAAAGGGGTTATTTGTAAGGAAATTCTAACTAGCTTTTTCTTTTGTCGATTCAGGCTGGAATGATCTGTTTTCGAGTTATCAAACGTAATAAAATTATTTGGGACAATCAGTTTAATATTTAAAAAATGGATAAAAATTTGGATGAATACGTTCTTGTTATTTTCATAAAATAACGTGAAATGGTCAGTTGTAGTGCTCCGTAAACCTCGTGTTAAGGGAAATTTGTTCTCCCTCTAGTTGTTTCGCATTCTATTTTTCTCCGATTTTAGCCATGTGCGTGCGTGTGTTGGAAAACCGGTTGGAAAGCGTCTTCCGTCGTAGAGAAGCAGCGAAACAATTCGAACCGAGCGAATAACAAAGCGAGCAATTACGGTGCCGCGCGTATAGTAAATCAAAACGTCGCGGGGAAACCGCGCGAGGGCGACTGCACGAATTTCCGGCCGCGGATTACCTGTAATTTTCGAAAGCCGGAGCGGATTCCTCGTCTTCCGGAAGCGTGTAAGTGAACCGTAAATTCGTTCGCAGTCGATGTCCGACACGACGCATGCTAATTTCCACATTCAGTTCGAACCGCGGAGAAAGAGGCAAACAACAATATTATTTCGAGACGCGGCCCGAGTGATTCGTTCTCTCGTGTATATCGAACGTTTAATTATTCGGCCCGGCGTTTGATTGACGGTACGGTGCACTGATATTTTATCGGCGGAATCGGGCGACGCATCATAAACGTAACGTCCATTTATGATCATAATTATTATTACTGTTGTCATTAATAAAGGATACCGGCAGTGCGCGAAACAATCGGAAAACACGACGGAAGATTTCATCCGTGAACACAACCGCGGAAATATTGTCACGCTGCTTCGGATCCACTGTTCTTCGTCTCTTTGCAACTATACTTTTGCATCCTGATTGATAATCAATAGATATATGGATTGGTTATTTTTGTAGCGACGTTAGTCCATTTTTTCTTCTTGCGAGAATTCTTTATGAATAAAAAGTTCCTAGTAAATAATTTGCTGATTGTGTGATTTCTCAATATTTCGTAAAATATTCTTAACGTCCATTTATGATCATAATTATTATTACCGTTGTCATTAATAAAGGATACCGGCAGTGCGCGAAACAATCGGAAAACACGACGGAAGATTTCATCCGTGAACACAACCGCGGAAATATTGTCACGCTGCTTCGGGTTCACTTTTCTTCGTCTCTTTGCAACTATACTTTTGCATCCTGATTGATAATCAATAGATATATGGATTGGTTATTTTTATATCGATGTTAGTCCATTTTTTCTTCTTGCGAGAATTCTCTATGAATAAAAAGTTCCTAGTAAATAATTTGCTTATTGTGTGATTTCTCAATATTTCGTAAAATATTCTTAACGTCCATTTATGATCATAATTATTATTACCGTTGTCATTAATAAAGGATACCGGCAGTGCGCGAAACAATCGGAAAACACGACGGAAGATTTCATCCGTGAACACAGCCGCGGAAATATTGTCACGCTGCTTCGAATCCACTGTTCTTCGTCTCTTTGCAATTATACTTCTGCATCCTGATCAATAGATATATGAATTGGTTATTTTTATAGCGATGTTAATCCATTTTTTCTTCTTACTTTTATTTTAAATTATTAAATTATTTGCTTATTGTGTGATTTCTCAATATTTCGAAAAAATGGATTTACACCAGTTTCAAAATAAACGGTCCACACATATTCATAATCCTATCACGAAATTGATCCTATAGGCTTGTAGTTCATTTGAACCCCTTGTCGTATTTTAACGAGTCAGACTCGTAATGAAGATTTTAAACGAAGCCTAAAAAATACGAATGTTATGCATTTCTTTTCGTACGAAATAAAATTATATTATTCTGTAACCAATATTTAAACATTGAAGTCAATTTAGCCATACAAAAAATATAAATTTTTATTTCTCTATGATGATATTTTTTGGGATAAAGACGTTCTAATCACTGTAGCAGCAAAGACAATGGTACGACAAGGAGTTAAATTAAATCGATCACCTGTGCTAAATTCAAAGTACATCTTGTACTCACTATTCTATGTTCTATTGTGTAATTGTTCTCTCTTCCTTTAAAATTCTACAGAAAATTTTCAAGAGCTTTAAGTTAGTAGTAGGTATACAAATTAATTCGCGACTCTCACCATTAATCGTAACATTATTTGAAAATCAAATCTTGTACTCGCCACACTGAAAATTTATGCAGATAGTACTTGTAAGATTCAGTGAATACATATAAAATGCTGGGAGTTATTCTGGATAGTAGTATTCTGGTGAATAATCAAGAAATTTGCGAAGAAAGAGCTACGAATTAACCCTTTGCACTCGGAACTATTTTAACTCGAAAACTAAACTTTTCTTTCGACGTAGAATATTTCCATTCTATGTGATTTTTTTCATTTTATCGTTATGAAACTGGTGCAATTTACTCATACAGTACTTAAATGTTTAGTACTTTACTAAGTATAAATAAATTTAATAATGTAACAAATATTTTGAATAATGTAGGATCTCAGGAAAAAGGAAGGCACCGCGCCGGGAATCGAACCAGGGCCCTCGTGATGGTAGCCGATCGACTAACGCGCGCTCACCCACGGAACCCTTCCACCTTCTTCCTAATTTCCTACGGTATTTGTGGTCTGGGGGGTCCTAATAATCCCACAATAATAACATAGCAATTTTTAATAGCGCCGGAGCGTCGCCACTCGAGTGTTAAGAGTTAATTTGTGCAGCTAATAAATATGCTGTTCAAAGCATTCTGTTGCATCCTTAACCTTTCAACCGAGTGTCTTCTCAATCATCGGGAGACGTAATGTACGACTAATAAAATAGTCATAACAAAATTGATGCCACGGATCAACGTAAATATGGTATACTTTACACTAATCCGAATATTATGACGTAATAAAGTGAATTATTTGTTGAACAACGAGTTACCTTGTCATTTCCAATTAAAAGGTTAGAATGGTCCAGCAAAGTTTAAAGAAGATGTGTCCTCGTAAATGCGATTCTCTTGATTAGATCGTTTCTGGGTCACGATGCTCGAGATTATCCAGGCAAACTAATGCAAGAGCAAACGGAACAATGCGTGCAATTAGTATAATTCTCCACGAGGCTCTTCCGGGACCCGAATCAAACGTTTCGCGCCATTTTCGGGCGCAATCTTCGCGTAGCCGTCGAAAGAATAGGGAATGCGTACAGCGTTGTTCCGGCTTCGTGCCTGCGAAACAGCGGGGGATCATGCATATGCAATGTAATGCATTTACGCCTCTCATTTAATAGCCGCCACGCTATAACGACTCGCGATAACAACTCCTTTGTGAAGTATAGCCGGGCTGTCTCGGCGTTTTATTCGCCGAGGAGAGCGGATTCGCCAGAAACGGTGGAATTCTACCATCGGCCGTGATTTAACGCGACAGAGACGAAATGAATCGGGGGAACAGGCCTAATAAGGATAAGGGGACCGCGAGAGATCATTTCCTTGGCTCTCCCTCGAATATAACGTTAGAGTGGACGTTAGTTACAGGAGTAAAATATTTTTTTTTAGATTTTCCTGATCTTGATCCCCTAAATCGTAACACACGTTGAGAAACTTACGTGTGCCAAGTATGGAAGCAATCGGAGAACTCGTGCCGCATATGCGTTTAAGTTTTAACCCTTTGCGCTCCGAAGTATTTTAATTCCATAACCAAACTTTTTTTTTCGATCAAGAATATTTCCATTCTATATGATTTTTATCATTTTGAAGAAATGGAACTGATATAATACTTCATAGAATTGTAGGATAGAGACGATGATGTATGTATGTGTGCGTGTGTGTGTGAGTGTCCGTTGGCCCCCACGAATCATGCGATCAGCGGGCGCGAATCGTCCGTTGGCGAGATCGTCGCGCGATTGACAAAAGACGATCGGCCGAGGCTTCGTGGTCGGCGCTGTGCGAGGTGAGAGCACTCCCGGTAGAACTGTTAAAGACGAACGACATAACGCAGAAATAAATATTATATTAATCCTCCACAGGCATTTTCCCTCTTACAGAATACTTAAATGTTTGGTAACGAATTTATTGAATATCAATTTAATGATGTAAACAATATTTTGAATAATGGTATAGTAATTTTTAGTGGTGCCTCAGAGTCACCACTGGAGTGCTAAGGGTTAACCCTTAGCGGACGGGAATTATTTTTGGCATACTTTTTGAAGGGTGAATATATTTTCCTAAGTGAAAAAAATTGTGTACTGAAGAGTTAAGAATAAGGATGAAATGAAAGAAAACATGTTGTGTTCAGTACTGTAGGATCTTAGGAAAAATGAGGAATTCCGCGCCGGGAATCGAACCCAGAACCCTCGCGGTTGTAGCTGATCAAATCTTACACATACCCACGGAACCCTCCTAATTTTCCTAATCTCCATACAGTATTTGGTCTGGGAGGTCCTGATCCCAACACAAAAAATCACAACTAGTACAATAAATTAAACTTTTTCACAACTTTTTTACGTCTCAATCTCCGTTTCAGATTTACAATTTTCGTCTCGAATCATTCACGTCGTACTTTTTATCTGTTCTGAAAACCGCAATCAATAATATTGTTTTAACAGATCGTCGCATCGTTACCGTTACTATCATCGTAGTAATCGGCGGAATTCGGTACGGTAATTTGGTACAGTATCACCCCTACACTCCCTACAGTATCAATTTGTTTGATACTTTTTAAAAGTAGTAATTACTTTAAAAATTATTCGCAGTCATAGAATGGTCAAAAAGTTTGGGCGACTGGCAGCAGACACGCGTCCGCAAAGGGTTAAAATTTATATGATGTCATGTAAATTTCGCACATAAATGTATTTCGGTATTTTTGGAAATATTAAATGTGTCCGAATAAAAGACCTTAGATGAACAATGACGAGATGTATAATAATTACTATCCATAAATGCATACAAAATCTTTACATTTGATTTACCATTAAATACAGCGCACGATGCAGCATCTGATAACACGTAGAAAGGGCGATAACAGCTCCTAAAGTTTAGCGAAATCGGCACACAGTTGTCCGACTGCTTCTAAATTCGGTACACATAATTTTCTCACGAAGCGTCGCGATTTAAAATCGTAAGACCGAAAAGATCTAAAACAAAATGTTCATCCCCTATAGGTAAGGACCACCCTAATATACACGTCAATTAGATCGACGTGGCATGCGCGGTTGGCGAGGGAAATGACACTCGGGGAGTCGGATGGGAACAGCGAACTGCACTTTCGCCGCCCATAAATTGCCGCTCGGCCGAAGGAGGAAGAGAAACAGCGCGGCAGTGCAAAAAAAAAAGAGGAAGAACGCTATCGGTGGCACCACGGCCTTGATATCAACGTCTTCAGGGGTCGATGGAAAGTTATCGTCCCGGTCGGCCACCGATCTCCCGCCGTCTGCCGTGGTATTATCGACTGGCAAGCATCGTAGCCTCGATATTTCCTCGTCGTTCCCCTCTTGTAAAAGGGAGGGGAGGCCGCGCGTCAAGCAATTACTAATACTCGAGTCGAGGAAAAAATCGCATGCACGCGTCCCGACGCGACGGGAAAATCAGTTTAACTCCCTGAACGAACCTTCGTCGCCTAGCACGGCTAATCCCAGATCCACGGGAAGTTCACGACGGGGGTGTAAACCCGAGAATGTTGCGGCTAAGCCAATCCCTTCTTCTCTCTCGCTCCCGAAGAGCCGTTTTTCCCTTCCTACGCTGGCCTTCGTCTACACCGCCTCTTCGTCGTCTACCTCTTCGTTTACCTCTTCGTCTCCATCGGTTGGCAGCGTTCGCCGCGATACCTGCTGCGAGAGAGCCTAGGCCAACCTCGAGCTTATCCCGACGACACTCGTTCGATACCGTAAAAGCCTGCGCCCCGCGACGGGGGTCGACACGAGGCAAGAACGAAACGGCGGTGGATGCAACGTATCCTACCTAACGCTGTCCTATGTTGCGCCGTGCTACCTTACCTTCTTCTTCCGCTCCCACTGGCGCTCCCTCTGGCACCCCCTCGAAGGCCGAGGATCGCGGAGGACCTCCCGACTCGCCGGGGGATCCCATAAAATAACTCGAGTAACTTTTTTACTTTATCACCCCACTGCTTTCTTCTTCTTCTTCTTCCAGCTAGCTACTTGGACCGACCCGCGAGAGCTCGCGACCGCAACCACGACCACGACCTCTTTCTCTTTCTATCATCGCCGACCTGATTCCGTTATCTTTCAACTTCTCCGCGGATCATCGCACAAACGGAAACCTTCCCGACGTTGATAAGTTCATCCGTCTACACTCTGTTCGACGAGATGGGCAAAATATTAACCTGCTTCTTTTTTTTAATGCTTTAACCCGTTGAGTGCTACGTCTAAAAGAATTCAATGGAACTTTCTAGTTTCTGTACCATTAATTAACGCGTTGAGCGCCACGTCGCGTCGGTCACACGTGGGTGACACAATTTATCGTCTATTTTACTACGTTTCTATTAGCTCGATTTCTTGTTTGTTTAAAAGTCAATTTTGTTCGTGATACAGTTGCTTGAACCGAACTCCGTTAGAATTGATTCGATCTAGAAGAATTTAACCAGTTAACTGTGTAGCTCGACTTTGTATGTGGCTACTAAAAATTTGTGAAAAATTTATTTATCACATAATGACCTTTCGTCAATTTTGTTCGTGATACAGTTGCTTGAACCGAACTCCATTAGAATTTATTCGATCTAAAAGAATTTAACCAGTTAACTGTGTAGCTCGACTTTGTATGTGGCTACTCAAAGTTTGTGAAAAATTTATTTATCACATATTGACCTTTCGTCAATTTTGTTCGTGATACAGTTGCTTGAACCGAACTCCGTTAGAATTTATTCGATCTAGAAGAATTTAACCAGTTAACTGTGTAGCTCGACTTTGTATGTGGCTACTAAAAATTTGTGAAAACTTTATTTATCACATATTGACCTATCGTCAATTTTGTTCGTGATACAGTTGCTTGAACCGAACTCCGTTAGAATTGATTCGATCTAGAAGAATTTAACCAGTTAACTGTGTAGCTCGACTTTGTATGTGGCTACTAAAAATTTGTGAAAACTTTATTTATCACATATTGACCTTTCGTCAATTTTGTTTCGTTCGTTTCTTTACTTCGTCTTTGACTCGAAAAATTGTAAAATGTTGACTAATTAATAATGCGGTCTAATTTTCACTACAATTTTGACATAAATAACAAGCAATTGATTTTTTTTCCATGACGAGTATACTCTGCAAACACACCTAACTGGTTAAGAAGTAATTCTACCGACAAACTTTGATACTGCAGTTTTGATTACAATTATTAAATTACTTTAATCGACTGTTCAGCAGTCAACGTGTAATATTATAGTTATAAATAGTACTTACAAATAGACATAGTCTGTACTTGGTTCAGAAAGTGTAAAATCATCTTTAAAATGCGAATCGGTAAATAAAGCCACAAAAAAACGCAACACAATTAAAAAAAAAACAGCTAATCACATTATCTCCTTGTTAAGTCGCATATACAAGTGTCAATCCCCTTACAACCTCAAGAGACACGTTCAAAATTGCCCTACTGAGCCCGGTGCGACTCCGTCGAGAGCAAGAGCAACAACGCCACGCCTACCGGCGTTGGCCCCGCCTCCCCAAGCCCGGGGAACAAGATATACGCTCTTGCAAACGTATCGTGGCTAAATACACGTGGTTTTATTATCCCCGGACACCGAAATCAAATCCCCCATACCCTATTCTCCTTTTATCGCGTCGACCCCGGCCCTGGTCTCACGTTTGACCTCGCGCCTGGCTTTTTTTATCGTCGATAAGCTCATCGAGTTTGCCTTATCGTTGACGCGGTAGACTTTTAGTCCGGGGGCCGAAAACATGGCCCTGAATCGGAAGTTGAAACCGTTTCCTAACGAATTTCTTCTTTTGGCTGATCCGGGTTCGTCGAGGGAAAGAGCGGCCTCGCGTTTTTTTCCAATTAACAGGGAATTAGGGGTCCGGGGCGAAATTTACCGGGGAACGTCGATGGGAAACGGAATTGAAAAACTGACGAACGGAGAATCGGCCAGCCACGAATGTACGATCGTTGGAACGAGAACGCACGAAAGGCTGTCGCGTATCGTTAGCAAACGCGAGCGGGCGCAAGGGCCGGCGAACGAAAGAGAGAGAAAGAGAGCTGCGCTCTTTGCTTATCGCGCCCGTGTCGCTTTTTTGAACGTGTTCCCGGCCCCACGCGCTTTGACCGTTCCCATCCCTTTCGCGGGCGTCCGCTCGTTTTTCCGTTACGTCTACTCTGTCAATTACCGATAAAAACAACGACGGCTACGGGGGCCGTAACACGTCGCTGCGCCCGACGGAACGTAAATTATCGCGGTGCACGTCGCGATCAGCCACGCGGAATCTCGACCATCCCCTTTCCGGAAAGGTACACCCGAACAGAAATGTATGGTCAAAGGACCTCGTCCTTGCCGGATACGCGTGACAGCTTCGTTATGGCCAGCTTAGCAAAGATTTCGACCGTCGCAACGGCGAGAAAAAAGTCATTCTATGAGAATTTAGACTATGCATCGGTTGGGAAGATGGACGGCTGCGCTTATCAATTTTTGTTTCGTATGAAAAGAACTAACAGATTCGGTCTATGACAACTTTGACTGTGGTTCAGGTTAGAAGATACACAACTGTTTAATCACTTATACAGGTGAAATTCCTCTCGATCGAAAATGAAATATATAATATGTTTTGTGGTTTCGGCGAAAGGTTCGATCAAATTTAGAAACAGCAAATTTGCAATTATTTAAACATTATTCTCGACGTTTCGATTCCTGTATGGATCAAGGAGTTACGGAAAACAATATTTTAATCCATGGTGGCAGATACGTAACTGCTTCAGTAACCGATCAGTTACATATCTGCCACCATGGATTAAAGTATTGTTTTCCGTAACTCCTTAATATTCTGTTTATTGTTTTCCCTGTTGGCACAGAAAACGCAAAAATGTCTCTTTGAAAATGATCCATATAGGGTTCGAAACGTCGAGAATAATGTTTAAATAACTGCAAATTTGCTGTTTCTAAATTTAATCGAAATTGCGCCGAAATTACAAAATTTATTATATTAATCACTTATGTTTGGTACTTGGTATGTTTGGCAGAGTACTGGGGAAAAGTTTGCCACATGAGATGTTTGACTATGATCTAACTTAAATACAACTGTGTCAATCATTCCTTACTGTCTCCAAAACCTCTCAAAAGTAATATGATGCATAATAATTGTCTCAAAGGCGTGACTTATGCATTGAATGCACAATTTTCCAACAGTCGTATTTCGAAAATGAAATGAAAAATATATTGAGAGAAAAGATATCTGACCATGTAAATCATTTCTATCTGTCCATCAAAAAGTGACCTATGCATTGCATGCACAATTTTTCAATATTCGTATTTCGAAAATGAAATGAACAATATTTAGCATTGAGAGAAGTAATATCTAACGGTATAAATATTCTCTGTCTATTCTAGGAACATTCCGAAAGCTGTGATACTTGCAAATAGTATTAAAAAATCACCTATGAATGACATATGCACAGTTTCCGGAGAGTGGTATGTCGAAAATGATATTATTATTTAACAGTGAAAGAAAAGGTATTTAACCGCATTGATAATTCCTGTCCCTGAAAGTTCCCTCTAACTCCGATATTTAAAAATTGTATCAAATGTTGTAACCTAACCTAACCCAACCCAGATCTAACAGTATAAATATCCTGTCTATTCTAGGAACATTCCGCAAGCTGTGATAATTGCAAATTGTAATAAAGAGTGACCAATTAATGAGATTCACAGTTTCCGGAGAATGGTATGTCGAAAATGATATTATTATTTAACAGTGAAAGAAAAGGGGTATTTAACCGCATTGATAATTCCTGTCGCTGAAAGGTCCCTCAAACTCCGATATTTAAAAATTGTATCAAATGTTGTAACCTAACCTAACCTAACGCAGACCTAACAGTAGAAATATGCTCTGTCTATTCTAAGAACATTCCGCAAGCTGTGATAATTGCAAATTGTATTAAAGAGTGACCTATGAATGAGATGCACAGTTTCCAAAGAATGTCCAAAATGAAATTATTATTTAATAGAGAAAGAAAAGGTATTTAACCGCATTGATAATTCCTGTCGCTGAAAGTTCTCTCAAACTCCGATATCTAAAAATTGTATCAAAGGTTGTAAATTCAGCAATAAGGGAAAAAGAAAATTCCCAACTTCCTTGAACTACTAAAATTTCCAAAAATGTGTGGTCCTAGACTTACAATAGAGGTTGGTCCCGCGTCTGTAAAGCACAGATGCATCGTAGCGCATCGTGCCAAGAGCAGGGAACCATGAAGATAATTCGAACGATATTCGGGCAGCAATTTCGCACGGGCGAGGTTCGCGAAGCTTATTGTCAGGGGTTGTATTTTCAGAAAGATTCGCGGAAGTGACGAATCGGGGGACGAGCACAGTAGCAGCAGTAGCAAGAGCTGTGCTGGAAGGGTAGAGGCGAAGAGAAAGATAAATAGATGGATAGACAGGAAGCCGGCGGCGGCATCCGGCCGTCGTGCTTTCGTCCTTGCTACCCTCGAGGATGATTTTTCGAGGACGCGCGACAGCGAGCGAACCTCCGAGGAAATCTTCCTTGCTCGACCTCGGCTATTTCCCTATCCACGACACAGACGGGACGGATCTGCATTAACTATGGATTCAGAGCTCATCCTCCTTTCGAGATTCTTTTTGCGGTTTCCATCTTTACCGTCTCCTTCTCTATCCTTGCCCTCTTCTTTTACTTCTTCTTCTTCTTCTTCTTAAAACCGCGGTCCTTTGACCGACAGTTTTCCTATTCTCGGGCCGATGCATACCGTCTGCGAGCGATTCATACCACGAATTAAAGAGAAGCATCGGCAACAATCGCCGGATATATCTCGGAACGCTATGGAATTCCTCCGGGAAAATACCTACTGCCGCGAATCGACAATCGAAATTCTAAGGGTCGTGTCACAATCGGTTTTCAACGCTAAACTTATCGAACTCTAAAAGTGGCTGATATATATATATATATATATATTCCTTTACAATAATAACAGGATTGAATATATTCAAATTGCATAGGATTTTTATGGTAACATCTACTTGAAGAAAGAAGTATACAATTTCTCAAGACAATATTTCCATACCTTCAAGAATTGTAAAAGAGAACATCTGAAAGCCGTCATTGGGACAGGCTCGGTAGTTCTACTGTTAACCCTTCGACGACGGTGCCCGAGTCTATTCTGACCCAGAGTATTAACACTAAACCTACCAACCACAAAACATAGAAAGATAAAACGCCTTACAGAATTGAGAAGATTGAATTTACTTAAACATTGTGCCGTTTCCATAAGAATATATGCTTAAATAAAGAAGTTAATTCCGTCATGTCCTACGAAATTGTTTTTCTAATTGTAAAATAGAAAACCGGTCATTTTGATCGTGGTAGGTTTAGTGTTAAAATCGTCATTTAATTACTCAATTGCTCTTTACAATAATAACAGGATTGAATATATTCAAATTGCATAGGATTTTTATGGTAACATCTACTTGAAGAAAGAAGTATACAAATTCTCAAGACAATATTTCCATACCTTCATGAATTGTAAAAGAGTACATCTGAAAGCCGTCATTGGGACACGCTCGGTAGTTCTACTGTTAACCCTTCGACGACGGTGCCCGAGTCTATTCTGACCCAGAGTATTAAAATCGTCATTTAATTACTCAATTTCTCATGATTCAATTGAACAAATAGCTGTTACATTAACAACTGTAGAAAGACTAATGAATAAAGCTGAGAATGGTGTTAAGCACCATCAATTGCAAAAGTGCGAGAAAGGTCCGTCGTCTGAGGGTTAAAGAGGCATTTTGGTTTTTCAAGCATTATGCTTTTGAACTTGTAGAAGGCTAGAGAGTTTGTTAGGCAATAAAAATTGATAATATTTTTCATTAACCCTGTGGAAAACTGACTTGAAACATTGTTGTAGCTGGAATAGGCCTACCACTAATTTCTAGCAATATGTACGTTCTTGGTTAGGTCTGCAGTAGATAATTACTCTGGTAACCAGACTGCGGATTTTCATGCACAATAAAAATTGTGTGAATCGATTATGACAAACAGAAAGTATATACAAATTTATAACCACCCGTAGCAACCACGCTACATAGAACGAAATAATAAAACAATGATGTTCTGTCTCTCTGACGTTCGTACTGTTTTCTACTCCATCTATTCAGTGCTTTCAAAATGCATAAAATCAGAAACAAATAATGAAACAGTGATCTCTAATCTCTCTGATGTTTATACTGTTTTGTACTTCACATATTCAGTTCATTTAAAATTCATAAAATCAAGAACAAATAATAAAACAGCGATCTTTAATTTCTCTGATGGTCATACTGTTTTGTACTGCATCTATTCTGTGCTTTCAAAATACATACAATCAGAAACAAATAATGAAACAGTGATCCCTAATCTCTCTGATGTTTATACTGTTTTGTACATCACCTATTCAGTTCTCATAAAATGCAGAAAATCAGGAACAAATAATAAAACAGTGAACTGCAATCTCTTCGACGTACATACTGTTTTGTACTTCGTATATTTGTTTCTCTTATCAACGCAATAAAATCAAAAAGAAATAATAGAATGTTGATCTTTAATCACCCTGATGTTCACACCATTTTCTGCATCGTCTATTAATTTCTCCCATAAGCGCATAAAATCCGCAGTCTAATTTCAACAAATACTCAAACTTCACTTACAACATTCAGCCAGTAATCCACACAATTCCCTCGAAAATTAGAGACTCTACAAGGTCCAGCCAAGTTGTATTCACGCGAACGCGTAATATGTTCGTGCTATACTAGTCCCGTAACCCACGCGCGACCTAGAATCCATAGAACCACCTACCACATCGAATTTCTGGGCAAGAGAAGCTCCGTTGGCATAAAAAGTAGCGTCGATTGCGAAGAATTAATTATCGCAATATGTAGTAAAACACATAGATTGCAGTTGCATCGTCGTGTAGTCGGCTCGCAAAACTCGGTCGAATTAGCGAGCACCGAAGCGACGCATTCGCGTAATTACCGCGATTACCGCCGCTGAAATCCATTCAATGATCGGCCGAGATTCGTCATTCAGGCGAAACACGCGCGGCTATTCGTCGATGTATACATACAGTGACGTGCAAAAGTATCCGGACACCCTTTAAATACGAATAACTTTTTCAAAATTACTTCAAACGGGTTGAGTTTTTTTTGTGATGTTAGAAGGATTAGTTTACTCGGTAATGTGTAAATAATTATTTATACAAATTGCTAACCGTCGAAATTGTGAAGAAAAAAGTAAGTCATGATTTTTACCATTTTTATCAGTACCTCTAATGAAAATTTAAAATATACCTTTTGTAGATCTACATAGGTTATATACATGCGCAAAGTTTCATCGAAGTCGTTTAATGTTGCTATGAGCTACGAACATTGCAAGATGGGAACTTAAGGGTGAAAGTCGCAGATTTTCGGACTTTCCAAGGAATTTTGTCCTTATGTCATCACATCATCAAATGACCGGTTTTATATTTTGCAATTATTGAAATTGGAAATATTCGTTTATGTAAAATAATGGAATAAATTTCCTTGGTCAAGCATCTATTATATTAGAAATGACAGGCAATCTGAATAAATCTAGGGTTGCCATTTTTATAAGGTAACATTCGCCGATAGTTTGAATGCTTGGTAAGTTCAGTGTTAAATGTATGTAACTCATAACGACGGTAATCGATTTCGATGAAACTTTGTAAATGTACATAACTTACTTAGACCTATAAAACGCGTTTTTTTAATTTTTGTTACAGGCACAGGTTAAAAAGTTAAAAATCGTGACCTTTACTATTTTCGTCGCAATTCCGACCAATAGCAATTTTTATAAAAAATTATTTACACGCTACCTACTAAACTAATGCGTCTAACATTTAAAAAGAAACTCAAGCCGTTTGAACTAATTTTGAAAAATTTATTCGTTTTTAAAGGGTGTCCGGATCAGTGATGTTACATGATCTCGGTTTCTTCGCGCATGCGCGACTAAATGCAGGAACGTATGTACGTCTTATGTTTGTTGAGAAAATAGGGGAGAACTGTTATTGGCGTGAAATCAGACAGAAGAGTGCAAGATATATTTACATATTATATGTACATACACATAAAATTTTAATATAACATACGCATGTTAAACATTCATATTTGAAACTCGAAAAAAAAATTTGCAAAACTATGCGGGGTGACCAAGGTACCCCATTTTAGCCCAACTTTGTACTTTACTGACGCCAAAATCCTCGCGCATGCGCGAGAAAACCGAGACCATGTACCACCACTGGTTCGGATACTTTTGTACGCCACTGTATAAAGATAACATATACAGGGTGTCCCACATAAATGGGAACACCTAAATATCTGTTGTCTTTACAGTCCTATCAGAAAACTTCAGAGAACAAAGTGACACTATTGCAGGGGGTAAATATAATGGTAAAGAAAAAAATTTTTTATGTCGTGTCTTTTAATGAAATTTCAAGATCACCGGTTTTTTTTAAATGGAATAGTATATTTTCTTTACGATAGCATGATAGACAATAAAAAACTGAATTTAGCGGATACCACCTTTTTGACCTTGAAATGACCTTGAGCAAGAATAATCATGTTAAAGTGGATAAAATGTGGAAATTTAAAACTTACGTGTTTCAGCAAAAATTACGCGTCGTTTATGGCGGGTTGACCATTACATATCATAATAAATGTTAGAAATGTTGACCATCCTCATTTATGCAATATTGCAATCTTGCATTAAATGATCTGAACAAGATCTTCCAACATGATTATTCTTGCTCAAGGTCATTTCAAGGTCAAAAAGATGGTATCCACTAAATTCAGTTTTTTATTGTCTATCATGCTATCGTAAAGAAAATATACTATTCCATTTAAAAAAAACATCGGTGATCTTGAAATTTCATTAAAAAACACGACATAAAAAAATTTTTTTCTTTACCATTATATTTACCCCCTGCAATAGTGTCACTTTGTTCTGTGAAGTTTTCTGATAGGACTGTAAATACGACAGATATTTCGGTGTTCCCATTTATGTGGGACACCATGTATATACGTGTGTGTATATATGTCCGTGGAAAAGCATAGGACCGAGCTGTACTCGAGCGAGATGCGCCTCGTTGAGAGCGCTGCGAACGGACGGACAGGCCCACGAGGCGTTCCCCTCGTCTGTCCGTCGTCGGGTTCTCGTCATTTTCTATGGATCCCGATCCATCGCAGATGATCGTTCGCAGAGTGTCTTCTTCGCCGCGGGCTGCAGCTTCCGGCCACAATTCGCGATGATTCGCGATCATTTACCGACGATTTGCAACGATTTTGCAACGATACGATACGTCGACGCGAAATTCGCGACACATTTGCAGCTTGTAGCCACAAGTGGATTCGACCACCGTAGACCGCGCACTAAAACTAAACGCGGGCCTCGAAGCACCGATCAACAAGAGGTCCGACGCTGAACGGTGCTACGAGGCTGCATTTTCGTTTCGACGCGGAATTTTCGCTCGTTCGAAGGCGTCGTTCCGAACCGTTGAAACACCTCCCAGGCGGAACAGTCGCCTTTCACTTTTTCTTTATCCCCTGCGAAACGTGCACGCGACACCGCGTGTCGTGCGTGTCACGCGGCGCAACGTATCGATCGCGCGGATCGACCGCTTTGGGCTACCGTCACGCTGGCTGCGTGCTCAGACGACCGTTTCTCTGACACATATCGCGCAATTTAACGCGTTGCTGCTATTTCTTCAACAATCTTTTAACAGGCTTGCTGACACCAGAAGGAAAAAGTTCTCTATTGTTATTTTGCACGGGTCAATCCACTGAGAGTTGAAAGCATTCCGCTATCTACGATGGAAATGTGTCAACTAATTGAATATTACTGATTGGTACACGAATACCGGGAAATATGTACACTAATTTAATTCCAACGATTGTAGACTGTGCCGGAAAATGTGTGAACTAATTTAATCCCGTCAATTTGTAAACAGTGCAACTCATTTGTCGAAAAATCTGTTAACTGATGGTCTATTTAGTTGATATCGATTCACTTTGTAAAACAATTTTCTGTAGACTGCAATTCGTTTGTAGGAAAATCTGTTTCCTTAACCTATAACCTACTTCATTGCGAACTATTCAATTTGCAAACAATTTTTCGGTAGACTGAAAATTTGTAGACAAATCTGTTTCTTTAAATGATGATCTACTTCTTTGGATTAAATTTGTAAAACAATTTTCTGTAGAGTGCAATTCGTTTGTAGGAAAATCTGTTTCCTTAACCCATGACCTACTTCATTGCGAACTATTCAATTTGCAAACAATTTTTCGGTAGACTGAAAATTTGTAGACAAATCTGTTTCTTTAAATGATGATCTACTTCTTTGGATTAAATTTGTAAAACAATTTTCTGTAGAGTGCAATTCGTTTGTAGGAAAATCTGTTTCCTTAACCGATGACCTACTTCTTTGCGAACTATTCAATTTGCAAACAATTTTTCGGTAGACTGAAAATTTGTAGACAAATCTGTTTCTTTAAATGATGATCTACTTCTTTGGATTAAATTTGTAAAACAATTTTCTGTAGAGTGCAATTCGTTTGTAGGAAAATCTGTTTCCTTAACCGATGACCTACTTCTTTGCGAACTATTCAATTTGCAAACAATTTTTCGGTAGACTGAAAATTTGTAGACAAATCTATTTCTTTAAATGATGATCTACTTCTTTGGAGTAAATTTGTAAAACAATTTTCTGTGGATCGCGAATTCGTAGACAGTATAATTCATTTACAGAAAAATCTGTTTCCCTACTCGATAGTCTGCTTTTCCAATATCAATGCAATTTATCTACGTATATACTGTAGAGTACAATTCGTTTGTAACAAACACTGCTTTTTCAACAAACAGACAGTTTCTTTGATGTCAAAGCAGTTCGTAAAAAAAATTTTCAAAATAGCATCCGATTAATAAGATTGATGTGCGAACTCATTGATCTCGATTTAACGCGTACAACAATTTTCGAAAGAGTGCATGAACATTAAGAGAACAGAACGAGGAATACTATACCTTTGTCACAAGATCCGATGGATCGAATAAACTACATCGATACTTTAGAATTTATTCTGAAACACTTTGTTCAATTTACAATATATTGTTGAATATGTATATCCCTGAAAGACAAACTTGAATCCAATCTATAAGATCCGAATCAACTTTAGCCTGTGTTGTTAACCAGTTAAGTGTGTTTGACGACTATATCCGTCATGGAGATGTGGTAGAATTTTGCGTCATGACGACTATATCCGTCATGTGTAAAATTTTGTTACAATTTGATATTTAAATTGTAATTTTTTCGAAAACTAAATTATATTCGTAAATTTTAATATTTTTAAAATGTTTAGAGGTCAAGACGAAATAAAACAAGCAAATAAAAAAAATACTCTGTGTTCGACGACTATACCCGTCATCGCTTGATTATCGCGACACACACTGGTGCGCGCTTTGCAAAAATATCGCCACAGTTAACTGGTTAACGATTCAATAGAGCAAACCAAACTGATTCGAACGATCTATCGAGTATACTAGTCAAATGCACGATAAATGTCTCAACTCGAGCACCATAAGCACACCACTTCGGTTTCTAACGACGCGAAAAATGTCAGAGAAAAGCATAATTCAGTTTCAGGCAGTAAAAAGTCTTTCTCTCGGATTTTAGATCGCATTAAGATCGCGCTATCGCAAGTCTCGATCGTGCCAGTTTCTCAACGATAATAAAAATATACGTCCCCGTTTTAGAACCTTGAATGTTCCCCGCCTTTTTTCCCACCGTCAAAACCCGGGTAAAACTTATGGTACTCTAATCGAAGGAAAAACGAGTCGTCGAAACACGCATACGACACGATCGTCAGCCCAATTTCATCTCCGGTCATGTTCGAACGGAGAGGACTCGGAGCGATCCTCGCGTCGATCTTTGCCGAAATTTCCGGTCACAGTGTTCATAATGTCTGTCACAGAGTGTCGCGAAAACAGTCCGCAACCGGTTCGAAGACAGTTCGTGAATGTCCGGTTGCTCGCAACGCACAGTCTTTCGTGTAAATTAAGATTTCTCTGGTCGATTACTCACCACCATGCTGCGCGACAATCGGGTCGAGTGCCACCAACAGGACGAGGAAAATAGGAGTCATATTGACCACCCTCTTTCCCGTCTTCCCTCGGTCACCCCTGATCACTGCACACTAATTACCACCGACGCAGCGTTCCACCTATGAAAATACAAATCACCCTTCGTCATAACATACCACCTTCACTCTCCGCTGGCTGGACGTCGAAATTTTTCCACGGAGAATAGAAAACAACTGTTGTGTAGACGATCTTCGGGGTAGCAGAGATCACAATTTGCGGACCAGGAATTGGACGGGGGAGAGATGTAGATTTCTCGAGCAGTGCGCGAAGAAAAGGATATATATATATACGATCGGCGACGATCTACCGTCGCTCGATTCACCGGAGGAACATTCGACTGTCCGCTCTTGTAAAAAAATACTTTTCGCTCGGCCGATGGGTGACGGACAACGCGTACACGCGAGGGAAATGGAAACGCTTATTCAGCGAGAACCAAGCGCAACTATCGACACGCGCCATTTACCATCAGCGGGGCCCGCTCGCGCGCCGTTCTATATCCTACGTGTGGAAACGGTCAAAGATAAAAACGACAAGTTTTCCGCGAGCATCGTTAACGACCGCACACTCTCCTACTCGAACGTGAGAGATAGCGCAGAGAAAGACCAAAGAGCCCCGGCGTTCTAATCATCCCATTGCCTTCTGCATTCTTCTTTCTTCTTTCTTTTTCTTCTTCCACTTCCTGCTACCACCACCGATGCTGCTTCTCTTCGTCTTCCTTGACCCTGCTTTCTGCTTCTTCCTCTTCTTCTACTTCTTTCTCCGCTGGCAATCGCGAAAAGAAGATCGATTTCCCAAACGACGACGTCACCGACCTCGTTCCCAAAAAGTACCCCCTCGACGGATTTCCCTGGGGAATGACGCACTTCGTTTATTCCTTCGTTCTTTTCTTCCCTTCGCTAACAACCAGCCCCGACGACGACAACGCGACCAAACAGCATCACCGAGATCCAGAACAAACGTCTTCCGCCGAGCCTCCCCTCCTGCGACCCGCCGAAATCGCTCATACCCAGCTCGTCCGGTGTACCCAACAGTCACTAAACGATTACCCAGACTCTTTCTTCCGATGATTCCACGACCATCCCATATTTTGTCGTCAGGGCTCCGGAGCGAACGCGTCCACCCTGTCTCCGGAAAAAGCTCGGCCTCCGGCAGCCGGCGTTACATCGCCAACCTCGAACCTGCCCCGCTGCTCCTGCCAGCCTCGAACAGGATCGTCTTACTCTTCATTCTACCTTCCTACCGAATTCGTCGACACCGTTGCCACCCTCTTATCCTCGAACCTCGAGATCGCCGGGACGATCGCTACTTCCATCGACGACTCCGCCGATGACAAACTGCCTCCTATCACGCCAGCCTCGACAAGCTTCCGGCGAACACTTTGGAGAACCAATCAGACTTTAAAGCTCAGGGTTGCGTTAAGGCTCTGTCGCTTTGGCCCTTCTGCCATCTCAATCTCTGGGCAATCCTTTCAAAACGCTTGCATTCACGGTGTCAAAGTTTCCTTCAAATAGTTACGAAGAGTTTCGTCCGTTCGATTCCTCTGCAATCTCGATATTTGCGCGAGCTTTTTAGAACACTTGCTTGGAAGCATCAGCTTGAAACTTTGAATTCATCGATTCGTGACAGATTTTATCCCTTCGATTGTCCATCCCCACAGGACACCTCTGTGCAGACCTAGAATCTCCACCAGTTTAACTATCGCTTCGTTCGAGCCTCCAAGGCCGAGGGTAGTTTTCGCTTCAAGGCGAATTGCGTTTTCATGCTATTCTGCCATCGCGAGGAACGGCCTCTGTGCAGCCCTTCCAGTATCACCTATTTCCACCAGTCTGACTAACTATCGCCTCGTCCGAACTTCCAGGCTGGGGTAGTTTTAAATTCCAAGCAGATTTAATCCCTTCGCTGCTTCCGTCATCGCGAACAAAGAATTCAGTGCATGTAAATTCCGTCGCGAACGTCGCGTTTCCCCAGTTCGACCACTTTCGAAGGACCCTCCGCGTCCGTTCGCGCGTTCGGTTACGCGACACGGCGGTTCTCGTGCACTCGTCGGCCGATTATGCGACCCGCGGGGACAACAGGGGATGCGACCGTGTCCAAAACGGAGGGGGCAACGCGCGCGTCTCCGTTCACGGACTCGTGATTCAATTAGAAATCGCTCGCGAGGACGCGAGATCGCGTTAGGGGTAGTTTTCCGAACGCGCGCTGCGGCTTGACTGACTCACCCCCATACCCCGCGACGATACCCCCTCGCAGCCTACCGGCGGGCTGCGGCGCATGCGTTCCCATCCCCTCTGGCCCGAGATCCGACCACGGAACGCGTACGAATTTGCGCCGGGAAAGATTTTCGCCGTCCTCGTCGTCCCGAAAGCCCGTGGATCGCAAAAACAGTGCAAAACAATGCCCGACGAACGACCGCGTCTAAGATTGGCGGGTTCGATTAGTATGGAATCCCTTGACACCTCTTGGGCACTATTGGAAATTTTATGAAGTGGATGGTTCCTTCTGAGTTTGAGAAACAAAGGATTTTCGGGAAGAAAGCGTGGATTGTGAAAAAAAACGAGGCGGAAAGTGAAAGAGTCGAAGAGCGAAAAGGAAAAGGTAGGGAGCGAGAGAGAAGGGAGGGGGTGGTTTCGGAGTCGGTTTAAACGCGACGCATGCGTCTCCCTCGTAGGAGGATGTCCGGGGTGAGTCGACGCCGTGCTCTGGCCGACGTATCGCAGTTTCTAGCTCGATGTTTGTCCGCGTGGTACTCCCAGGGACGGCGGTGCTCGTGGCTCGACCCACGAGGCTGCTACCTTTCGATACTCTACATTTTTGTCAACGCACCGGAGTGGTGTCTGTCTCTACCGCAAAAAGGATCCGCGAGATCTGTCAGAGATCGTTCAGCACAGAGAGAGAGAAAAATAAAGAGAGAGAGATGGAGAAGAAGAGTATTGTTATACGCGTGCCGCGATCTTTAACGCTTGCGCTCCACGACGACGCGCCGTTCCATGCACACACACACATATTCCATGCGGTGTGCGGAGAGAGAAACAGTTTCTTTATTCCTTTTTGTCCTGCCTCGAGAACCACGGACACCGTTCGCCGTCCAACCACGGAACTCCGATGGCCCCTGGGAGTACGCCGACTACCGTCTTCTTCTTCTTCTTCTTCGTTTACTTCCAACCCCAGACACCAAGAAAACCGGGTCTTCTCTTCTCTCGGTCCGCGACCGACCGCACCGACACACTCTTTCCGACCGGGTAAGTTGCCAAGCGTGTGTTGCTACTTCGAAACAATCTTCCTTTTCTCACACCGTCTCGACGGAACGCCGACCACTCCGACTATTTTCCGTGGCGCGAGGATTCTCGATGGGGGGACGGCAAATTTCTTGACTGACACGCTGGGTGCCGATGTGAAAAATTCGCGCGGGATCGAGTTCATTTCGTGTGGGAGACTGGTAAAAGAATTTGCCGCGTGGATGCTTGTAGCCTTTTGCTTCCCGAATGTCCCAGTGTTGTAATAGAATTTTGAAGATTTTTAAATATCGGTTCAGGATTTATCATGGATGATATTTAAAGACGTTTGCATTTCAAACATTCTGCTACTGTTCCAAATGTAGAATTATAGACTTATGACAAAAATGAGCAACTGCGATTTAACACTTTGATCGCCATGTCACCTATATCTGGGTGACGGAATTATTTATACAGAATTGATAATTAATTTCTACGTTGGTAGATCGAGTGTACAAAATTTCCTTACGATCTGAGGAATAGAAGAGGTTTGAAACAGTAATTAATATCACAAAACTAAACTTCTTAGTTTTTATAAATGTAATTTCTTTCGATCGAAATGAATTATATTGATGAAATTGATTTCGGCGCAAAGGTTCGATCTTATGATAAGATAAGAATAATAAGATCGAACCTTTGCGCCGAAATCAATTTCTTCTTAGTTTTTGTTTTGTTAAATATGTTGCTTTGATTTTGTGTAATTTCTATGATTGTCGAGTGGACGATTAACGTGTTAAAACAGGAGAAACATTACGAGAATTTAGGAGTGTCGATGTAGTATTTTCAACTAATTACGATTATTGAAGAAAGAAAGAACTTTTTACGATTTTTTGCAATCAATGCAGACAATTTTTCCTTCGCATAAAGATCCGTGGTCTACTTAACCCTTAGCACTCGAATGGCGACACTGAGGCGCCGTTACAAATTGTTACACCATTATTAAGAATATTGTTTAAATGATTATGTAAACTTATTTATATATTTATACATATAATATATTTCTATTTATATATAATATATAATATATTTATAATATATTTCTATTTATATATAATATATAATATATTTATAATATATTTCTATTTATATATAATATATAATATATTTATAATATATTTATATTTATATATAATATATAATATATTTATAATATATTTATATTTATATATAATATATAATATATTTATACATATAATGAAAAAAATTATGTGCAATGGAAATATTCTGGGTTACAAGAAATGTTTGATTTTTTAGTTGAAATAGCTCCGAGTGCAAAGGGTTAAAAGTGTTTATACAATTGAAAGTAGTTCGTAACGGACCATTGACAAGATCTTCTCAAAAGGCAGACAAGAAAAGTGTCGTAATAAAAAATATTTCTAGATAATACAACGCTCAGTAGTTTTTTGTTTTTTTTTTATATTGAATAGTATTTATTCGTCGAACGGTAATATTTTATTTCCCGCGGACCAGTCAATTAGAACATGGTTTGTTTTTTCGCGGGTTGTTTATCGTCCGGGAGAATAGTGGTTCTGTCGACAGCGATATTCAATTAGGACACAACCTAAGTCGCGGGCAATTTGTTCGGAGAGTGGTAATTTTTGTTTCATGTGCGCCACACACCAGTCGTCCTCGCGTTTCACCCCATCGATTGCCACACCACGCTACCGAACGAGGACGCGAAAAAAGAGTGTGCAGGCAGATAACGAAATTACCGGCCCCATCGCGACGATGAGATCCAACCGCGCCAGATACCAGACGTCCGACACGGTTTAACGTTACAATAACCTGTCTATTAGAGCCTGGAATCGCGATTAGAATGGCGCGAGCGCGAAATAATTAACCGCTCGTACGCTAATTCGAATTTTACCGTGATCCTCGCTGCGTCGTTCTATTCGCGCGAATTTTTAAATTCTCTAGACAAGGGAGGGAGAGAGAGAGTGAGAGAGAGAGAGACTTTCTTCACGCTTTTATTATCTTGTCAATTGGATATCTATGCTGAACGAGCAAAAGTGTATGATCAATAATTATTAATTACGCAGGAAAGCATATTTAACCATTTAACTGTGTAGCTCGACTTTGTATGCGGCCACTAAAAATTTTTGAAAACTTTATTTATCACATATTGACCTCTCGTCAATTTCTTTGTTTCGTCTTTGACTCGAAAAATTCTAAAATGTCGACAAATTAATAATGCGTTTTAATTTTCACTACAATTTTAACAGAAATAGCAAGCAATTAATTTTTATTCCATGACGAGTATACTCGGCAAAAACAGCTAACTGGTTAAATGCAATATAATATTTTAGATCTTCATGCAAAGGAACAATGGTCTGCATGAATTGCTTGAACCAGAATTCATTAAAAAATTAATTACGACTCTTGAAAATTTTTGTAAATCGGAAATGGTATTATAGCGTCTGTAAGCTCATCTAATGTTCTTTTTTGAAATGTAAGATCAGTTGTTACACTTTGGATCTTTTGAACCTCGAGTCGTACAAAAATTAATTTCGATTACTACTAATTTTTATAAATTGGAAATAACTTTATAATGTCTGCCAGTTCCTCTGCTGTTCCTTTAAATGTAAGATCAGTTGTTAAACTTATGATCTTTTGAACCTCGAGTCGTACAAAAATTAATTTCGATTACTAATCATTTTTATAAATTGGAAATAACTTTATAATGCCTGGCAGTTCCTCTGCTGTTCCTTTAAATGTAAGATCAGTTGTTAAACTTTTGATCTTTTGAACCTCGAGTCGTACAAAAATTGATTTCGATTTCGAATAATTTTGTATAAGTTGGGTATGGTGTTGCAGCGTCTACAGGCTCTTCTAACATTTTTACTGATCCACATTTCACGCGCGTATAAAATCTGCAGTCTATTAGTAACATACGCTCCGTTCCATTAGGCTTTTAAAATACACATTATGCTCGAATTAGAAAGAACTTTCTACTGTTGAGAATCATGATTTATATCACTTGGTTCAAAATTGAACCAATTTCTTCGTCTTATACTTCTTTTGTCCATTCGGCAGAGATATAGATCACAGTGATTTTAATTAAGAATTATTATCATAAATTAGAGATGTGAGGCTTCCAGATACATTTACTATTTTTGGACGCGAGCTGAATACAAAGTGTGTTACTCTTCTTTTAGACTATATTTTGTGCCGCGAGGTTAATTATCCTAGACGCATTTAACTTGATTTCATTTAAAAATCTTATTTTTAGAGTTAATTTAAATTGTATTGCCAGATGTGTCACATTTAGCACTGTCTGAAATGAAATAATCAATTCGAACGAAGTTCCCCGCGTTGCATGGTGGGACTGATTCGGTGATACTATGCGTATAATTAGCTACGAAGCCACTTTGAAACTAGCGGAAGGAGAACTTGTGCTCAACTTTGCGGCAGTCGTGCTGTTCAACTGTGTACAGTACAGTTTCCCTTTAAAAACATAATAATATCTTGACAGTTTTATTTCTGTGTGCATTATTCCATGTCATTTTGCGATAGAATATTATTTAACTCTTGTTTCCTCAGGCAGAATTTCTGCATTTTCTGTCTCTAGACATAAAACGTTCAACTTCTCTCCGATCGTGGTGTAACTCGACGTATTTGTTTCGAACTGAGATTGTGAGTATAATACAGCTTGTTAAATTAATCCTGCGGTGTGCTTTGGGTCTTCTTTGTCCTATCAATATCGTAATAATCCAGTTATAGTTGATCAAAGTGCTAACTTTATAAAAATCGTATAGCTTAGCCGATAATGAAGCCGAAGGAGATAAGCTACAAGAATTTTTCTTTAACACTTTATGTGCCATGGACCTTGCAAATCCCACAAAATCAAATTAACTTATTCCGTGAAATAAGAATTGTAAAGTTAAGACTTGCATTTCCGTGGATTTCGCGCAACCCTAAGAAACTTTGTTACTCCGAATACATTGAAAATTCATTTCCGAATTTTTCTTTAACACTTTATGTACCATGGAACTTGCAAATTCCACAAAATCAAATTAACTTATTCCATAAAGTAAGGATGGGAAAGATAAGACTTGCATTTCCGTGGATTTCGCGAAACCCTAAGAAACTTTGTTACTCCGAATACATTAAAAATTCATTTCCGAATTTTTCTTTAATATTTTATGTGCCATGGACCTTGCAAATCCCACAAAATGAAATTAACTTATTCCATAAAGTAAGGATGGGAAAGATAAGACTTGCATTTCCGTGGATTTCGCGAAACCCTAAGAAACTTTGTTACTCCGAATACATTGAAAATTCATTTCCGAATTTTTCTTTAATATTTTATGTGCCATGGACCTCGGAAATCCCACAAAATCAAATTAACTTATTCCATGAAATAAGGATTGCAAAGTTAAGTCTTGCATTTCCTTGGATTTCGCGCAACCCTAAGAAACTTTGTTACTCCGAATACATTGAAAATTCATTTTCAAACCGGAACAAACAATTCTGCCTCCCATTTTTTGGGAGACGATGTAGACGAAGTGTTAAAGTATTTTTACCATCACCCTCGTGCCTAATAATAAGGATTGGAAAGTTAAATCTTGCATTTCCTTGGATTTCGCGCAACCCTAAGAAACTTTGTTACTCCGAATACATTGAAAATTCATTTTCAAACCGGAACAAACAATTCTGCCTCCCATTTTTTGGGAGACGATGTAGACGAAGTGTTAAACTATTTTTACCATCACACTCGTGCCAAATAACTCTACCATCACAGGGTAGAAGCAAGTACCACCTCAACGCACGACCGTCGTTAAACTCCGAAGTACAGCGTCGCTTCAAAAGAGAACAATCTATCGTCGGTCTTAAAAAACCTATGGCTCTCTTTCATCTTAAAATCGCCGTGGACCATAAACATCTGGACAGCGAACGCGTTAAGAATCCGCGTGGTTATGGTGTTCTTTATTCGTCCACGAATAAAATTCATTCCCCCCGTCGTCGTCAAATGAAAAGTTTTTTTTTCCCCCAAGAGAAAGGGGAAGACTGGGGATTGGAAGGGAAAGTTGTTGGTAGTCCGGCAAACGATCGCCGGAGGGGAATATCGGAGTCGACGTTGACCCTTTGCGCGGTCCTCCGGTGTCTCGACCGCGTAATACTGTTCTTTCGTTGCGTCCTGTGTAACTAAACTCTCCAAGTATCCTGTTTTACGAGCGATCGTTTGAGAAATACGCGGCCATCGAGGCTTTGTCCCGGACACTGGCGAAAACCGGCACCGAAAAGCACGCGTGCCCGATATAACCATCCATACTGGCGGATGAGCCTGTCATCCGATAACGTTTACGATAGATTTCCCGGGTTTTTTTTTTCCAAACCCCACGGCTTGCCGAAGCGCAACATTCTCTGATCCGTTTAACCGGAATTACGAAATTATAATCCGGATTAACGTATTTCGATACTACAAAGGGCCGGGGATTGTAGGACACGCATTATATTCCGTGGATGCGACCGGGTACGAACGCGTCGGCACGCAGGATGGCTAAACGATGCTCCGTTTCACGATTTTGTGTTGGTTGGTCGATAAGGATGCAGATCTGGGGCTGCGGAGACGGTAGAGTAAGCGGACGGGCGAATCGCGCGCGAGCTCTCCCCACCATTTCTTCATCCGCCCGCCTACTATAGCTCGAAGTAGAGATTGTAGTCGATTGCCAGGCGTAGAGGTGATGACTGCGATTTTTTTCTCGACTAAATAGTAAATGGAGTGTTTTCATTTTTTTGTGGGGATGTAAGTGTAACTTTTAGCTTTTTATATGAATTTTCGGAAAGCAAAAATGTTGTGAAATAGTGAAGATTGGCTATGATTTGTGACGTCGCATATTCCCGGCACATAGATGGCTAACAGTCATCGCTGTACAAAATTGTAGAGACCAGGATCGAATGTTCTTTTTTCATTCTATAAAATGTAGTAACGTTCTCCAAAAATTTCGACCACTGTAGAACCGGCGTCAATATAAAGAGCAAAGTACAATTTCCACCGAAGAGTCGATTTCACCCACCTCCAAAAAATTATATAAACGAGCCATGGAAAAAAAATGGTGAACACGTACAGCGCGCCAGCTCGTGCAGAACATTCCCTCGAAATTTGACCAAAATTGGATGGGCAGTTTAAAAAAAAAAATTTGCAAAAAGTTCACAGAGAGTCCCCGTGCTTGATACCAGTCCTGCGACGTTAGAGCCCGGCGCGGTTCGAACTTCAAAAAATTGCTTCAACGTAATATTCCACGCGCATTAAACTTCGGCGAATGAAGTAGAGAACAAAAAGAAAAAATTGGCCGGTGGTTAAAGGGTTTACCTGGCGGGGGGGGGATCGGAGCAGGTGCGTGCGCGTGAGGGTGGGGATCGTCGGAAGAACGGGGTCGGCCAGTAAAACCGGCGGAACGAGACGGCCACCGGGTCCCGCGCACGATCATGTAAAACGTCGCGGAACAATCGCGCATCGCGCGCATTCTAGTAACTTATGAATAAACATTTCTTGGCGCCGTCCACTGGAAAATTACGCTCGGAAATATCCGTATCCCCGCGCCGCCATTCTTCGCCTCTCTTTTCCCGTCGGTGTGCTGCTCCTCTCTTCTTCCGTGGTTCCTTTCTTCTCGTCCGCGGCGGATGAAAATTCCGGTCTGGCCGAAAGGAATTCAAAAGCGTCGGCGAGAGAGAGAGAGAGAAGAGAGAGACAAAAAGAGAGAGGCGGTGATTTTTCAACGATGCTCTCCGAGGGTGGCCGGCGTGTACCGCTGAGAAAATTGAGCGCGTTCGCGAGCGTGCAGAACCTGCGAGGAGAGCGGAAGCGTACACGAGCGTGTACGCGTGCACACGTTCCGACCATAAAATAATTCGGCCACTTTCGCGTTGCCAGCTCCGATGTTTATAAATTGTAAATCGAGCCTGCCGTGGACCCGGTCGTCGTGAACCGCGATTAATGTTGACACGAGTTCGGTTGCGTTGATAATTAGTTGATCGTTGCGTTGATGTATACCGCGCCGCTCTCGCTAAAAGTGAATTTGCCTCCCTCCCTCTGCCGTCCCCTTCTCTCTCTCACTCTATTTCTCTCTGTTTCTGTCACACACACTGTCTCTCTCTCTTTCTCACTGACGCGGTTATCGATGCACTTTGGTGTTGATTTACAAAACGGAGTTGCGGCATGGTTGTCTTGCTACCGGTCACCGCGATACGGTTGTCGCAACAATAACAACAACGGCAACGGGCAACAACGGGCGACAGAACGCCACGTACGAATCCCCAGAGTAGCGACTCACAGGTAGCCGGTGATTAAATCATAATGGAGTTCGGGTCGGCGGCGCAATGAGCCGCGCTTTCTACGTAAATGAAAAAAACCGCCTCGCGCTGTACGGGAGCGTGTATCGGTTCACGTCGCTCATTCACAGGTAAATTACGGCCGTTTTAATTAACTATTTCTCCAACCCCGGAAATATAATATCAGCGAGGAGCGATTTTCATTAAACTTCCACGTTCGACGCTGCGTGTCGACAATTCCACTCTTTATGCGAATCATTCGACGCTCGTAACTAGCTGCCGCATCGTTCAGCTGAAAGTACATTTTAGAATTTTATTTAAACGAAATTCCTCGTTTCTCAGACAATCTAGTAGCTCAAAAACAATTTGCAAATATTGCTTCTATCATTCGTTTCGTTATGTTTCTTTAACTTGATCCTGCGTAGGGTTTTATCGAAATTAAGTTTCTGAAAAATTGTCTGTATTATTTGCGAGATGCAGAGCCCATGTAGACATTAATTATCTTTCTCTATAATTTTGATCAGTTGAAAATTATGTGACAGTATTTTCCACTCCTTTAAATGGTCTTACTGTTTCGCATTTAATCTATTCATTTTTGTCATACATGTAAATCCACAGTCAAGTGACGAATTGTTGTGATACATGTTTCTTTAACTTGATCCTGCGTAGGGTTTTATCGAAATTAAGTTTCTGAAAAATTGGCTGTATTATTTGCGAGATGCAGAAGCCACACGTAGGCATTAATTGTCTTTCTCTATAATTTGGATCAGTTGAAAATTATACAGGGTGTCAACGCTATTACTAGCCAGCGTTTTCTTCTTGCAAATAATAAATATTAGAAAAAAATGAAAGAGGAGATTATAATATAATATTTTCATAGAAATGGCGGTGACCTCCAATTTTTGTAAATGGAATGCTATATATTTGTTCATACCATATGAAAGTCAAGACAAATTCATTCGTATACGACACAATGTCTTTCAAGGTCATACAAGGTCACACATAGAAGAAACATTTTGAACATTTTGTACTAATGCGTTTACAAGTATACTTTATTGACGAGGCTATAGTAAAAATTTCGATCGATAAACACATTTAATATATGCTATAGTAAATGTTCAATATAACATTCTTGTGCATGGCTGCATATTTCGGCTCTATTAATTACATTCTTCTTAGTTTCTACTAACGTTATTCGAAATATTAATGCACATGATTGCGTTAGTTTCCTTTGAAAGTCGTTTACATTTCTGGGGGTTGTGTATCGTCAATGATATCTTTGCCAAATATTACGTACGGAATATTCCTTCTGACCTTGTATGACCTTGAAGGTGATTGTGTTGTATACAAATAAATTTGTCTTGACACATGCTTTCATATGATATAAAAAAATATATAGCATTTCATTTAAAAAATTGAAGGTCACCTTCATTTCTAAGAAAATAGCGCAAACACAGGAAAATTACATACGCCATTACGTCGCTTACAAAAAGCAGTATTACTATTTCCTCTTCCCTTTTTTTCTAATATTTATTATTTGCAAGCAAAACGCTGGCTAGTAATAGCGTGAACACCCTGCACAACAGTATTTTTTACTCTTTTAAATGGTCTTACTGATTTGCATTGAATCTATTCATTTTTGTCATAAATGTAAATCCGCAGTGAAGTGAACAAGTTTTGTGTAACATGTTTCTTTAGCTTGATCTTTAATTGTGGAAATACCGCTTGTTTATATATATATAATTGTGATATGCCGTAAAAAAGTTGTGTGAACAATTTTCAACACGCCACTTTCCAATAATTACCACATTCTCGTTTCGGATATTTTTGTAATTACGGACGTTTCAAATTGAGCAACAACACAGCGAGCCAATTTATCAAAGGTTTGTTTTAACGCCATTAAAATCAGTAGAGGTTTCTGTTCACGACACAAAAAGAACCAACAGATGAAAAAAACAGTTTTCCAAAAGTCTGCTTCGTTTCGAGGATCCGAGCAATCGTCAACAAAATGTTCATTTTGAAACGTTGCAAAAATATGTACATTCTATTACCAAAATATGTACATTCTATTACCAAAATATTTAAAACGGTCGAGTCGATCAGCTACAATAGTTTCGACCAGGTTCGTGGTCGAAACTATACCACAGTACGTCGTTTTGCGATTAGCTCGTGTGCGAATCGTTTTCCAGATCGAGAAATAAGAACCGTAGACTCGTCACGGAACGATCAAAGCGTGAGAGGGCAAAGTTTCCACGACGAGCGCGTAGAAAATCGGCACGGTTTTTCGATAACACGCGTTTCAGGCGGTCGCGTTTTATTACGCAGTAAATTTGCCGGTAATCGAGCACGTAGACGCGAGAAACGAGTGTATGAGAACGGCAAAGATTCGAATCCCTCCGAGAAACGTTTTCTCCCTTCCGACGTCTTCCCCTCTCTCGTCGCCCTCCTCTTTAATGGCCTTGATCACGGAACGAGTTAAAAATCAAGACCCGCTCGAGCACGGAATCCGTTCTTTCGCAACGAGACTCGCGCGGCGTCTCGAAACTCTCTTTCGCAGAAGAAGCTTTACGACGGACAGACAGACAGAGAGAGAGAGAGAGAGAGAGAGAGAAAGAAAGAGAGAAAGAGAGAGAGGAGGGGGAGTGAAAGAAAGCGCCGAGTAAAGGTCGGGGACACATCCCTCCGATATCGGACGCGTTTTTAAGGTGTTTATACATTTCCGTCCGAACTTTGACGTAACGTGTGATGCGTTCGAGATGTTGTAAAGGAGAGCTTCCGATAGTTTAGCTAAAGGAGTTGTGGAGCCCATATGGCCTCCCACACTCGATGAAAAAGAATCGCTGAGAAGTCGAACACTCTCATTTAAACCTGGGTAACAATATTCGGTTTGATCCGAATTTCGGACATGTATAACCCAGACCTCTTAAGCACGACGCGCCACTATAGTGGTTTTCGCGGATGTCATCTTTCTGAACGACGCGCCACTATAGTGGCTCACTCTAGTAGCTCATTCCTTCACCGTATGAATTAAATAATCGTCTTCTGTTTTGTTCCACACTTTTTTTGTCTTCACATCGATTTATAACGGTGTTAACAATATACAGACAGAATACACAGTCTTTGTTTTTGATACGCGTGTGTCAGGTATGAATCGTTGCTTTTCATTTAAATAAATATACCATTTGCGCTTATATACCAGATGTTGTTTATAATTTAAACAAAATACAATTTAATCATCAAAAACTTCATTCCAATGTGCTCGCGTAGAGAACATCATTGTCCGTCACATATTGTAGTTTGTATCGTTTACACGTAGTTATCGTTGAACTCTGTCGTACAGAGAAACAGCCCCGCGCAAAATTCAGCCGTGCCTAAGAGGTTAATGTAGCAAAACGAGACAAGCGTCGCGCGACTGTCGCCGGTCGAAAATAAGTTGCGGCCAGAGAGCGTCGTTGTTATGCTCGTCGGGATTCGATTTAATTGGCTGATACACCCTCTAATTGAATCGGCAACTGGTAATCGGAGAGCAGCGTCGCCTTTCCGGTCGTCGCCAATTACGCTCGAAATCTTAATTGCGGCTCGTCACGGGCATCGGTTATCGCCACCTACATAAATTTTCTCGTATCGATCGAACAACCGGCTTCGCGTACGGGTCCGAGTATCGATCCGACGCGACTCGAACTCGGCTGGACGCGACGCGACGGAAAAGAAAACCGGGAGACGTCGACAAAAAAAAAACAGAAGACCGACACCGCGGACGTCGCGTGCTATCAATGATTCCTGAACATTCTTTCCGTATCAATCACTAGGGAAACAGACGGATCCAGCGCCTTCCGCCTCTATCCTCTCTAAAAAGAATCACGGCCGGAGCCGATTCCACTCGTGGACCGAGCTGCGTTCGCTCTTGGCCCTGGAGAACGCTCTAAATTACTTATGGACCGACTGTTCGAAGCAAACGATGAGAAACAAAGAGATAAATGACTTCATACAGATCCTTTTGGACCCAAGAGGCGTGGCTTGTTCCTAGTAGGCGTGTCTTCACTGCTCTTGCTCTCAAAATGAACTAAAACGGTCTTTCAGAGCGCAATCTACAATCGTGTATACAGTCTAAAATCTACATGGATAACGAAAATTGCATTATAAAACTATTTATTCGTATTAGAAGACGATTTATGTTGCTTCGTTTAGGCAGAGTAGGTGTGGCTTGCTCCGAGTAGGCGTGGTTTTCTTATTGTGGCTTTAACAAGACTCATTCCAGTGTCTTATAAAATATTCTTCAAGAATTCAGCTCTGAAGTCTACAATGAACCTCTGCATGCAATTTTCTTTCCGTTCATTAAAACAATTAGGTTATAATTTCGAATGATCATCCACTAGAGTAGTCGCGCCTTATTTTGTGACATGATAGGTCGCGCGCGGTCTGTGAGACCGCATCGAATATTAATTATAATGTTTAAGGTGTTTTCGTTTGTAAGTGCGAATATGTTCATATGCAAGAATATAAAAGTCTTTAACAAAAAAAATAATGATATATTTTTCATTAAAAAAATTAAATACAGCATTGTTCCACAAAAATTTCAACTATAAACAGAAATTCAAAATTAACCCAAAGTTAAACTATAACTCATTCTAGACCAAAATCAAACAAAAACCACCCCAACAAGTGTTCTAAATTTCTACTAGCATTAAACGATACGAAAGATCCTCCCGGATTTGCAAATTCATCATCAAACACTGCATCTCGCTCTGCGTCCGTGTAAAGTAGGCGTGGTCAGCGTCGAGTAGGCGTGGCCAGGCACAGATAGGCGTGCCTCCGCGGCTCCCAGGAGCCAGGAGATTGTTCTACAGAGCAATCTTCGCCGGCGTCGCTCCTAAACGGCAAGAAAATAGGGCCAACGTCCGGTAACGAACCTTCTTCCACGGTACTTACAGACATTGCTCCAATCCGCTCCACTCCGCTCGAATCCCAGAGTCGAAGAAACGAACAAGGCCAAAGAGGGAACAGAACTCTGCGGTATGGGGGGGATCCCCTGTCAAAGGGGACTCTAAGGAAATTTTCGCGGAAAGGAAAAATCTGTAACTCGGCGGGAGTAGTGCGGCGAATCCAATTGTCAGTGGCAAAGGAACCACCTCTGCCGCCGCTGACGACGACGACGACGACGACAACGCCGACGTCGCGAGCTAAACCGAGATGGAACGAACAAAAGAGGGGCTGAAAATCCGGCGGAAACGGATTAAACCGTAGGAGACGGTGTCTTCAAGATCTCTCGCGGTGTGTTACGCGATCGAACCCGATAGAGGTGAATATCCGCCGATGTTTTTCGCGCGCGAGTCTCTTGAAAGTAGGCTACATCATCCTCGAAACTCCGGGTCGTGATCCAAGCAAGCGCAAATCCCTTTGAAACGGTTGAGGCTCTTTATCGGTGCGAGAATTCCGGCCGCGATCTCGCCGTATGGAAATTTTTATCGCGACATCGCGCACCGTTCGCGGAGAGGAAATCGGGCCTGTATTAAGTTCCAGGAGCTTCCTCCTCGTAGACTATAGTCGTCGCCGTTGTGGTTGCGTCGAAACTCGTAGTTTCGTATCATCGTTCCGCCACCGAGTCTCGTGGATCGAATATTAAACGCATACACATGCGAAATAACGGGAGATTGCGTATCGCTGCTCGACCACCCATAATCGATCACGAACGTCTCCGCGAGAGAGCCTTCTCTCTCTCTCTCTCTCTCTCTCTCTCTCTCTCTCTCTCTCTCCCTCTCTTTCTCTCTTCTCTCTCTCGATCGCAAACTCACTGCTCTTCCGAGGAGCCGGGAATCGATCAAAATTCCGATCCGCCGCAACGAGCCCCATCATCGACGACCCCGTCGAGAATAATCGCTCGATGGTCGAACAATCGCGTCGTCGCATTCTCTTACCTGCCGCTGTCGGTCAGAAAACTGCTCCGGGCAACAAAGTTTTCGCGTAGAAATTTAGTGGGATGAATGAGCCAACTTTTGGGCAACGAAGTATTTCGGAAACTGGGCTACTTTTGCGTCTTCTATTTCAGAAACGCTGTAGTCAATTTCCAATTTTCAAGTGGAATTTATAAGTGGATACTTGGGTGACTATGTGTTCATAAAAATTGTTGCGTTTATTGCGTGTCGCAAATTGTACGATATTAAATATTCATCATTTTGGGTCTTTATATGGATGTTCAAAATAATTGTAATTAGTCTCTACCATCATATAACGCACGAAGAAATTCGTGCTCATACATACATTACAAATTCAGTTGATTTGTGCAGCAAGGAAGCACATACTCAGTGGCTGGTTCAAGAAGAAAAATACATAGGTACAGTGTGATTTATTAGTGGTACCGATTAACTATTGATTTATTATATAAATTAACCCTTTGCGCTTGTATAGTGATTCTAACTCACCAGCCATAATTGCTATACCATTATTCAAAACAGTTTTCATATTTTCGCGGCAGCTGAAATGTGTGTGAGTGAGGAGGAAAAGGATAGGGACCGTTTCGTCCTGGGCATGCTAGACGACATGTCAGTACGGCTATCTGACAAGCCCCGCCTTAAGGTCGGTTTATACATGTCCGAAGTTCGGATCAGGCCGAATATTGTTGCCCAGGTTTAAATGAGAGTGTTCGCAAACGGAAATCGGCGTCCGACTATTCGGCTGGAGGCCATATATCTTCAGCAGATGACGGCTCCCTACTATGCGTGGCACAAAAAAGTTATTAAAAAATGATTATTAATTCTATTGGCTCCAGAACTCCTTTAGGTAAACTATCGGTAGCTATCCTTTACAACATCTCGTACGCTTCTCAAGTTACCTCAAAGTTCGGACGGAAAGATATAAACACCCTAAAAACGCGTCCGATATCGGACGGATGTGTATAACTCGACCTTTAGACACAATGGTATCGAAAGGACGGTTTAGGACGTTATATGCATATACGGATCGGTGATGGATCAGATACTAGCGAGAAAGTTGTTGTGTATTTGTCCATCTGGTGGCGAGCGTAAGAAGTAGCCACCACAATATCATTAAATTCGTCTCTATTCTATAAATTGCTAAAAATTTGCTAAAAATGCAGCTGACGTATGGAAAAACAGGTTGAATTTTAGGTGCACAATGTAAAAAAGATACATGGAATAAAAATGCTCTAAGTTGAAAGAAATATCTTGATTTGGGAATTAAAATTTGCTTCGAGTGCGTAGGGTCAAACTTGGATGCTTATCCACATTCAGCTAGTACTTTGTATGCTCGTCGGAAATTAAAATCTGACCATTTCCGATGAAAAGAATGAAACTTGCTGCAAGTTGAGGTTATTCGTGGACTTCAGAGCTGAATTCGTCGCTGGCAACCATATGCTGAAAATTCAAGAGACTAAGAGGCACAATGAAATATTCGTGAAATTTTATTTGAATCCAGTTCAGGTCAAAGATAGTCATTTGCGAGTCCGATGCACTCGTAGTCGGTGTAACAGGGAAATCCGTTGGAAAACGAGGACAACGCGTTGCCGAGTGCTTTCGATTCGGCACGAATGGATATCTTGGTGTTCTCCGGCCGGTGTGGCACGTAGGTAGGTACGCGTGCGATTCCGAATAATGAGAGGAACGAGGCACATCGGAACGCACCGACGTGCACACACGTGTAAACGATTTCTCCCGCAAACGAGACGAACTCCGGGGTTCGCCAACCCCCGCTTACACTCTCGTCCCGTGCCCAACCGTTCCCGTCGTTTCCTCGTTCATTTGGCTATCCGTTTACCAGAGGACGGAGATCGATACGGGGGGCAAACGATCGAACGATGCAACATTAATCAGATCGGTACCGAAACCCCGGGCCAGTCTTTCACTTTGGACGCGGCCGAAACCAAAGACTTCGATGGGACGTTTAATTAGAAACTAGCGGGGACCGGCTCTGATCCCTGCGAACTCGCCATTTTTAAGGACGATTTTATCTTTAACCCTTTACTCGCTAACCAGCGTAATCGTTACACTTTAACCGCCAGAATCTACGAACTGTTGAGTAGAACAAACATTGTCTTCTCCGGAGCTGGGTATAAGTTTCTTCCTTCAATAATTTTAAAGAATTGGTTGCAATACATACAGGGTGAGTGACTTAACGTTTGATATCCTATACGTAAAATATGGTCAGGTCAAAGTTGAATGGTACAATAGGGCTGACACGATGCCAAAAAAATTTTGTTTTTATGTCAATTTCCTTAGAGATATCAAGGTCACCTTGACTCTTTTTAAATGGAACCACAATTTTTAAACATGTGAAATGATAGTCCCTTTCATTACAAATTCAGTGACTATAATTACTCAAGGTCATTCAAGGTCTCGGACCGAGATAACGTATAAGATTTAACATCGATACATGCTTGTAAACGCGCTTTGAAGGAATGTTGAACTCAACCCGCGACCTTGAATGACCTTGAGTAATTATTGTCACTGAATTCGTAATGAAAGGGACTATCATTGTACGTGTTTAAAAAAGGGTGGTTCCGCTTTAAAAAAATGAAGGTGACCTTGAAAATCTGTAAAAAAATGACATAAAAAGAAAAATTTTCTTGGTATCGTGTGAGCCCCACTGAACCATTCAACTTTGTCCTTCAGACATTTCACGTATCTTTAAAGACAACAAAGATAGTTGAGGTGGCAATAGTTAGTGCCTCACCCTGCAATGATAGTCACTTTCATTACGAATTCAGTGACTATAACAGTGGTGGGCACGGATGGAGCCCCTCAAACGCCTGCTTCTCCCACCACCTCTCTTTTATGCAGTGCGCACGTTCGTTGCGTACGCTGATATCTCGTGTCTTCGTTGCCCCATTGTACCGCGCTTGGTGGAAGGGGACAGAGGGCGCTACGGTATGGACGGTTTTGCCTCAATTGAGGCAAAATTGCCCATCTCTGGACTATAATTACTCAAGGTCATTCAAGGTCACGGACAGAGTTCAACATTTCTTCAAAGCCCGTTTACAGGCATGTATTGATGCTAAATCTTATACGTTATCTCTGTCCGCGACCTTGAATGACCTTGAGTAATTATTGTCACTGAATTCGTAATGAAAGGGACTATCATTGTAGGTGTTTAAAAAAGGGTGGTTCCATTTAAAAAAATCAAGGTGACCTTGACATCTCTAAAAAAAATCACATAAAAACAAAATTTTTTTTTGAAATTGTGTCAGCCCCATTGTAGAAACAATAAGGATATTTGAGGTGCAAACGTTAGGTGACTCACCCTGTATATTCCTTAATTCTTTTTATTTTTAAAGTAGCAGAAATTGCATGTAGTAGTCCTATCGTAATTACACAAAATATAATTGCATAACTCAACGATCTCAGTTTGAAGTTCTCTGGATTTGTACACAGATAAGATTGCTAAGCATTTGTTCAAAAATACGTTGTATAAATCTATACACAATTCTGTAGAAAGTGAAATTCTAGTGAAACGTAGATTGAAATATGGAGAACACGATAGGTGATTTGCAATTTGAACATTGTCAAGATTCCAAGATTTTGTCGACAATCCATCATATATTAGCTTTTCAATCGAGTACTACTTTAACACTAAACCTACCACGGTCAAAATGACCGGTTTTCTATTTTACAATTATTGAAATTAGGAAAACGATTTAGTAAGAAATGACTGAATTGACTTCTCTATTTAAGCACATCTTGTAATGGAAACGGTACAAAGTTTAAATTAAATTCGATCTACTCACTTCTTTAAGGCGTTTCACTTTTATATGTTTTGTACTCGGTAGGTTTAACACTTTGACTGCCAAAGCAGCGACCTCAAAAATTTCATAAAATCGAAACAATATATTTAATAAAATAATGATTACAGAATTAAAATGTGTGACACTGAGTAACGTTTTAACCTTCTTGGATTACATTAGCGTAATAATTAATTTTTAAATATGGACAAATAATTTCGTCACCCATATATGGGTGACACGGCAGTCAAGGTGTTAATGTTAAATACGAACTGTTACGAAGACGTTAGATTTGTCTGAATAGAACTGTTACAAGAAAACTCCAGTCCCAATCAACGTACAATAAAACGAAAGAATTGCATAAGAAAGAATATACAACCCACTCGATTTAATGCTTCTCCAATTACGAACAGCCTCCATCAACGTAAATACACCATAATTCACGCCATTACGGACTCTATGGCACGTTAAACTGGAAGAATTAACTCGTCGGATTAAAAACAGAATGAAAACTTGGCGAAAGCGAACACGGCTGAATGAAAGCGGAATAATTAGCACAATAAGAAAACAGAAGCAGACGGTGCTCGATTCGCGGTGAACGAAGATTTGCGCGACGGAAAGGTTAATACAACGAGCGTCGTCGCGTCGGAAGCATTAACGCCGGTCCGATAAGCGATAATGTCGTTTTATTAAATTCCCTGCCTACGCAATTAAGTATAATTATGTCGGTCGTTAAAGTTTCGCCGGCGAGTCGAGGAGCGGAAATTTCCGCGCGCATCGACGGCTCCTGACCATGGGAAAGACTAATTAAAATCTGGCGTCGCGCTCCAAGTTTCTCTCGGCTTAAAACTTCCTCTCCCCCTATTTTCGTTCGTCCACGAGCAAAACCGCCACGACGAAGACGGCGATCTTTCTGCCCGTCGACGATTCGCGTTCCTCGACTCGTGTATCCGTCGTTTCGACGAAATACGTCATCCATCGTCGAATACGACTCTGGATTTTACCATCGGCAAAAATGTTTCTGCTGTCGGAACAAAAATATCCTGTCGAACCATCGGCGACCGGCCGATGGAATAAACGTTGCTCTTCACAATCGATACATTCTCATACTCGCGTAATGGATTTCGAGGCATTCGTATCTGCCTCCGATAAAACAATATTTTCGGCTTTATAACGGGGCACCCAGTCGATTCGGGATTTATTCAATGCTACACCGGTGATAAATCAACACCTATTAATTACCCGAACTCCCGCGCGAAAGCGCTGCAACAATTTCCGAACACGGTTGCGATTGAACTTGAACCAGATCGAGAAGCACATGTCTTTTCATCGAATATGCTTTAACACGTAAGAGAAGGTATGTTGGAATATTTTTCGTAGTCACAAGTTTCGGTGCATCGGCATTTGTGGTTGCGGTATCCGATGATACGAGCCGTGTCAAAAACCTTTTTCTTTTTCGTTAAAAAACCAGAACGTATAGCGGCAAAACGGAAGGGTGGCAATAAACAAACCAAGGTTTTATTTCGCAAAAACCTGAAGCGGTGGTTTCAGTTGCACCTATCAATTTCGGGAAAAAGTGATTTGTTGCAGAATGGTGGCTGGATGGATGGAGGCGGTCCGAAAATAACTTGTCAAAAAAAATCTCGAAAACAGTTCGTTCGCGAATCCTTTCGGGCGAAATTTAAAAAGATCCAGTCGGTAATCTGTGAAAACGAGAAGTTTCCAATTGCTCGAAAATAGACCGAGTAAGTAGTCGACAGAAACGAGTGGAACTGCGCTCATATTTCCAAGAGCGAAATGCATTAAGAAAATGCGAGAGGAGATTTTCTATCTCGCCAAACGGTCTTCGTTTAAAATAAATTTCATGGTATTCATAATCACTTCTGACCGTTTAGACCAAATAAAAAGAAAATACGATCGCAACGCCAAGAAAATAATTATACTGTATTATAAACTTATTAATTATAATACTGCGGACACAACATTCGTAATTCTCCAAATGGCATAGCGTGTTGCAAACGCATGTAAATTCTATATTTTGTATGCCACAATACAATACGCTAAATTGAGTACATATGTAAGATGCTGCAATGATTGATAAAATCTTACAATATTTTAGTTTCCTTCCTAAGTGTAGGGCGATCAGATAATTATAATTGGAAAGAAGAAGATTTTTAACGTAAATTTTATTTCGTGAAAATGATACGCGTTTCGGGAAGCATTTGTTTTCGCTATTTCTTCACAAGCAAAAATAAGCTTCTTATGTCCCAAAAATTTGAAGTAAAATGCTTATGCAAACCTAATTATACAACAAAGAAAAAAAAAGTTTAATTCATGGGAAACGACTAAAACAACGCACATATTTGTTTTCGCCATTTCTTCACAAGCAAAAATAAGCTTTTTATGTCCCAAAAATTTGAAGTAAAGTGTTTGTACAAACCCAATTATACAACAAAAAAAAAAGTTTAAATCATGGGAAATGACTAAAACAACGCACACATTTCTTTTCGCAATTTCTGCACAAGCAAAAATAAACTTCTTATGTCCCAAAAATTTGAAGTAAAATGCTTATGCAAACCCAATTATACAACGAAGAAAAAAAAAGTTTAATTCATCGGAAACGACTAAAACAACGCAAACATTTGTTTTCGACATTTCTTCACAAGCAAAAATAAGCTTCTTAAGTCCAAAAAATTTGAAGTAAAATGCTTATGCAAACCTAATTATACAACAAAGAAAAAAAAAGTTTAATTCATGGGAAACGACTAAAACAACGCGCGAGGGTTAATGCGACCGATAGGTGGCTCGCAAGGGGGCGGTAGAAAAGCGAGGAACGTTGCGCGGGTGTTAGCTTGTAAAACGGCAAACGCTGGGTGGAAAGCGGCGTTCCCCTTGTCGCCGGCGTCTCCTTCCGTCGTGAAAGGACGAAACACAGAGGCGGAAGTAAAGAGAACTGGATGATGCTGACACGGAAGCTTGTTCGGCCGCGTTTCCACGCGATGCTTCTCGTTTCCTTTCTACTTACGCTTTTTATCTCAGCTCCCCGGTCGGCTTTTCACCTGTGGACCTTTTTCTCGCGCGGATCGGTGCCGAGCAGAGCAGAGAGCAGAGAGTCGGATCCGTGTGTTCCTACTTTCGTCATGTGCACCCCCCGACGATGACGGGACGCCGGGCGTCGGGACGCGGCCAGACGAGACAAGTCGAGTCGAGACGAAACGGGAAACGGCATGACGCGTCACTCGTAACAAGACCCGACAACAATACTCTTCTCATTCCTTTGTTCCGAAATTCTTTGCTCGGCCGAGGCTTTGTGTACTTGTCATCTGTATTAATTAAAAGTTTTTGAAGGCCCCTCGTAACCGCCGCTGCAGCCTCGAAAATACAAACAACGACAACGACGACGACGACGACTGGCAACGTGAGAGAGCAACTTGCTCTCCCGGACGGGTTTCCCTCGTCGCTTCGACGTTCGCTCGTTCCTCCTCAATTCCCTCCGCGATCTCTCGCACCCAGTCCCTCTCTTTTGCGTCTTCTTCCCTTGTAGCCCCAAACAGTCTTCCGGCGAGTCAGCTCTCTCGGCTACGACAGCCCCCGGTGCAGCATCTGGATCCGATTTAACCTCCGAGCTGGTTCTCCTCCTATTCAAGCTCGATCCACGACCCGCCAATGATCAAACAGATTCAACGAACCTCGACGAAACTCCGAACCCGATCCGCTAACGCTCGCATAATCTATTCGAGATGCTCGGAGCCACGAAAATATCGGCTACGAGCCAGCCACCGGCACTGATTGCCCTACAGAGCTTTATGCTAGCTCCGGTGGCAGTGAGAGCTGCGAAGCCACGCCTACTCGGCCAGGCCACGCCTACTTCACTCGGAAATAGTAGAGGCGGATGGTCGATACGAGAAACCTGATACACCAAGACTGGAATATTCTAGCCTTTATTCTCGGAACTTTTGAAATACCAGATTTGACTGCTCTCGTTGGTTTTGAAGACAGTGAAGGCTGCGAGGCCACGCCTACTTTATTAGGGAAAAAGGTGGCAGATGGTCGAAACGACAAACTAGATTCGCTAAGGATGGTGTACCTTGTTATTCACTTACAGAGATTCGAAAATATCGGTTCAAACGCAAGCATGAGTCATGAGGCCACGCCTATGCGGACAAGCCACGCCTCTTCTATTCGGGAATAGAAGGAAGACGATGGTATACTCATTTCCTTAATATTTTCTTACCGAAACCACTACTCTTGGGGGAAAATCAGAGCAGGGACTAGCTTGTTAGTAGTGTGATTCAGTGAATTTTCGTTGGAGACTGTATTTGATTTATTTCATTAACAAAAAGAAAGAATATCAGTGAAATCATTGTAGTCTATGAAACTGGATTTTTAGAGGATTCAGAGTTCGTTGCAGAGTTTGCAAGAAACTACAATACTTTGTGGGAGACTGTCTTGGCCCAATCGGGGCCAAGGAAACCACGCCTACTTAACACCGACAACGCCCCCTTAGCTCAGGGCACGCCTACCCTATCCAAAGACAGTAAGAACACGTAAAATTTACTATCGATCCGTACAGATAATTGTTATCAAACCTTACCATTGTTCTCAGAGACAATTTAAACCTCTCACAGTGTGCAGTCTTTGATATACCTCATGATCCACGTTTAGGTTTCAGTTACAAGCTCAAAGTGCCGATAGAGAAGCAGAAAACGCTAGAAACGAGCGAACCCTTGTAAAACGTAGCCCGAAGCTCTGTCTCAAAAAGCGATCCAGAGTCACGGACAGCATCCCAAGGAGTTGATGGAACCCCGGGAAGATCTACGTCCATCCACGTAGATCTCCCGAAGGGAAGAGAGAGTATCGGAAAAAGCGCAGTCGAACAGGGAGAAGCAAATTTAATTCGTCTCGCCGCGTGTATCTTCCGAAGCAGTTTTATCGCGCGAGTCCTTTCCGTTCTCCGACAAATTTCCCGAGCGCCACTTACAAAACAGCACGGTTACCGCCATCTAACCCGGTCCGCGCGAGCGGAAAACAACGGTCGAGTTTCCTGCTTTTACGCGGCTTTATTTATGCATTTTGTCGGTGCACATACACACGCCCGGAGAGCAGCCGGCGAGAAATCGATGAACAGCTCTCTCGTATGCCAAACCGCGATTCTCCATCGAATGATCTCCGCGTCGAGTAAACCGGTGGCCAGTATTCATTTTCTCTCCTGCGAGTTTTAAAACCGTTCGAGTTTAAAATCGTTCTACTCTGTCTTGAAGTTATCTAATCGGGGAAAAAATCAGGAAATATTCTTGGCAACGTAATTAGGCGTCATTAACACTAGAACTACCGGACAAGACAAAATGACTGGTTTCTAAATTTTTCTTTTACAAATATTGAAATTATAAAAATGTTTTCCGGAGTAATGGTTTAGTCAACTTCTCTATTAGAGTACATATTTAAACAAAAGTTGTACGGAAGTTGAATACATGCATTCTTGTCGTTATTAGAATGCAATATACACCAGTCGCGTTTAGCGCTCGGTAGTTCTAGTGTTAAAGATGTCGAGATGCAACACTCGAAGACAGATGTGCTCAGTTTAACACTAAACCTACCAAGCATTAAAAGTATCTGGTACATATTGTGTTATAAAAATGGAAACGCCATAATTATTGAGATTGTCCGCACTTTTAATATAATAGATACTTAGACAAGTAAATTTATACTATTATTTTCCACAAATGAATTTTTATCATTTGAGTAATTGGAACATATAAAACCGGTCATTTGACCGTGGTAGGTTTAGTGTTAACACCAAATTTACGGGGATCGTCAAAATGACGGATTCAAAAATTTTTAATTTAAGATTATTAACACTTTGCCGTCCGGCGACACCACAGTGGTGTCGCGCACAAAGTATTGCTAGTGTACTGGACGGCATAGTGTTAATTGCGCATTATTTACTATTTACTATTAATATTTAATATTTACATATGTATATCTTCCAAATTTCATGAAAATAGGGGGCAGGATTGAAAACTCATGAGAGCTAATGATGACATTAATAAAACTTGAAAATTTATAATCACCCAATAACCTCAAGAACGGCCGGCGCCAAGCGACGAAATTTTTACGAGACGTGCGGACGGCAAAGTGTTAAGAGTGTAAGGAGGCATTCGTGAGGAATTATTAAATAGATTTATTTTTATGTGTACATATTACAATAAAAATCGCTGAAGATCTAAGTAAATACAATTTTATTATTTTTCTAAAGCAATGTAAAATAATCAATTTTAGTGCTCCGTAAACCTAGTGTTAAAGAATGAAGTCCCTAATTTCGCACGCAATCGTTTATTTCCCCCAAAGATGTTCTTGGACGGCACAGTGGATGAAAAACTGAAGGCATGTTTTTCTCGAAAACGCTACAAATAGAAGCGTCTCGGTAAACCAATAGAAAATATTTAAATTTTTCCCGAGTGAATTTCCCACAGACATGAATATTGAAGATCGTTCTTTTAACATTTCATTCACGATTTCTCGATCCCGATAATCCCAATACTCGTTCCTTTTACTGTGATCCATATATTTTGCATAAAACCGCAACAACGCAACACTTGTGTTCTTTCGTTTGCGGGGAAACGCTTTCACAGGTTTTGCGAATGGCGTTTATGCATCGTCGAAGCGTGGCCGACCGACACAGTGGCCGGACGTCGACGAACAACGATACGGAATAAACTATTCATAGCATAAACAATAAGTGCTCGCGTATGCGCGGCAACCGGTCATTAACCCATTATACGCGTAACAGCGACGCGATGCGGCTCCGGACAGAGACAAATTTTATAGGCTAAAAGGGGAGGGCGCAGACACGATCGACGGGGGAAATTTCAGTTTGTAATCGGTTGACAGCCACGCGAGGCGCGGAGACTATTCTATCCTGTCAAAAATATCAAATCTTCCTCCGATCGGATGCTGACAGACGAGCAACGCCATTTCCATCGTTTATGCTCCCCGGGCGAATCGAGAAGAAAATGGAACGGTGGCTCGTCGATTATTCCGGGGGCAGGGAATATCGCGTTCGAGGCACGAATAATTCCTGGGAATAAGCGTCGCCGGAGGAGGAAATTCGGAACGAGGCGAGGACACACAGGAGGGAAGTTCCGGCTCGAAGGAAAGTCCCTTTGCAGCCTTGCGAAACGTCATTGTGTACACGATTCAACCGGCCACTGGGGCTTTTCCGAGCTCTTTTCGAAAAATGTTCGTACGTCTCGCTCTTCCCCTCTCACTCTCCATCTCTCTCTCTCTTGCTGGCTCTCTCGGTTTCTCTCTTGTCATGCACGGCTCCTGGCTCTACTCGACCCTCGTTTTATTTCCTCTCGTTCTATCTCCATTCCAGCCCGCATCTCTTGTCAGCCGATCCCAGGCGAAAACTCTAATGGAATTGTTCAATCAAACGATATCCCGGCGCCAATTCTGCATTTTTCATCGAACACTGACCATTTGGATTACTGTGAAATTTTTCCCCTCGGCAAGGATCCGTCGGAAAACAATTCGATCGGTCGTTGGTTCTTGAGCCGGACTCCGAAATGTACGTCCGGGAACCGCGCACGCCCGAAATGAACAATTTTTTTATGTATTTTTTTATTTATTAGTTTATAGTCGCATCAACTTCGCAGGTTATTAGCGACTATATTAACTACAGGTTATATTCACATATATTTACAAAATTTAAATATGATTTCGGAGATGTATGTCATTTATATTATACAGGGTGTCCCGAATTTAAATGGCAAAACTTCAGGAGCGTGTAGGGGACCGAAAAACTAAGACAAAAAGTCTTTTAGCGATTTGCTCGTTTTTGCTTCGTTTTGGAAGAAGTCGCAGAAAAAGAAACAAGACAAGTTTTAATTTTTGTACTTATTTATTTTCATTTTATTTACGTTATCATCTATTTGATGTAGATATTATTCAAAATGTTACAATCAGAAATGCAAACGTTACATCTAGCACTGACTTGATAAATTGCAGCTAAACATTATTCTGGTGATATTTGGCGCACTGTATCTATGACTCGGTCTCTTAATTGCTCTCCTGAATTGATTGGCACCGAATAAACTGCCAGCTTCAAGCAAGAATGGAAACAAACGAAAGAATGTAAAGAATAACATCAAGTGTTTTCATATCTCACTGTCACAACTCACACAACAATGTCAAGACAATAACAAATACAAGTGTATACAACAACTCAAAAGAGCAACTGACAACGAGATATTGAATTTTTTCGATTTTCTCCAAAACGAAGCAAAAACGAGCAAATCTCTAAAAGACATTTTATCTTAGTTTTTCGGTCCCCTACACGCTCCTGAAGTTTTGCCATTTCAATTCGGGACACCCTGTATATGAAACAACAGCAACCTGATGTCTTTCGTCGTTGAACGATTTCTTCAATTCAATTGGGAGTTTATGCCTATTTCTAACATGACTTGTGGCTGGACAGTCTTGGAGAATATGAGCAACTGTATACTCGACGTTACAGCCGCAGCACTTCTTGAGGCCAGTGATGCCAGTAACGTCAGCTCTTCGCGCATGCGTATTCGCGCGTGGCATCAGTGCTGTACTAATTTCATATTTTTGAGAGTTCTTTAAGGCCCTGTTCTAAAAATAATGTTTTTCATTCAACATTCGCATGCTTTCTTTATCTAGAAAAGTTAAGATTATACAGGCTAATAAGGTGAAGTTTGGAAATAAGTAAACATAGATTTAACATAATATAAAATTTTATTTTATTTGGCAGAATCTATAAAGAGTACCAACATTTATTGCAAGACAAAGGAAAACTACCAAAAACCTATCCAGTATCCAAAATAACAAAAGTATATTTTCTAATTATATAAATAAACAAGGAAATAAAAAATAACGTCCGTTATCTTCAAGTTCGTCTATGACAGTGCTAGGTCCCGGCACGCCACCTAAATGTTTCTCTTTTTTGGCGCGTATACGCTACTGGATTCCGCGTGCGCCGCAGTACGCATGCGCGAAAAGTTGACATTTCTGGCATCACTGGTTGGGAACCCTCCCCGATATCAAATGTTCGTGTGTTAACGCAGTGTGGCCTATTCTGAACACTAAACCTACCACGGTCAAATGATCGGTTTTATATGTTCCAATTATTCAAATTATAAAAATTCATTTGTGAAAAATAACGGTATAAATTTCCTTCTCCAAGTATCTATTATATTGAAAATTTCGGACAATCTCAATAATATAAATGTAATTTCTTTCGATCGAAATGAATTCTATTGATGAATCTGATTTCGGCGCTAGGTTCGATCATATTGACAGTCAGCAAATTTGCAATTTTATTATTATCCCAACGTTTCGATCCGTGTGCGGATCATTCTCAAGAGATTTTATGCGTTTGCTGTGCACTAGTTACGTATCTGCCATGATGGTTTCAACCACGTTCCATCGTAACTCGTATTCATAAAAATATTTTGCTTTTCTTTTATTGTAACTAGTGCACAGCAAACGCATAAAATCTCTTGAGAATGATCCGCACACGGATCGAAACGTTGGGATAATAATAAAATTGAAAATTTGCAGACTTTCAATAAGATCGAACCTTTGCGCCAAAATTAGTTTCATCAATCTCAATAATTATAGTTTTGCTATTTTTATAAGGCAATATTTACCAGACACTTTTAATGCTTGATAGGTTTAGTGTCAATCGAGTGAGGATTGTTTGATCTCGGCGATTTAATCCACTTGGCAGGCTGTTTTCGTATATGTTGGTTCTTACTCTCTGAATTTTTGAGGGGGCGTGAGCTATCCAATAGCTGTTCCGAAATGAACAATTTAATTGCGAGTCAAATGAGATGTATGCGAACCGCATATGAAGTGTATGAAGTGTACGAAGTGCACGGAATCGCGCGAAATGTGTGAAACGTATGAAACGTATTCGATCGCGAGAAGGGGGCGCGTGCGCCGGAGGCGGCGCAGCCCCTCGGTTCACCCTTTTGTTCGACCGAACAATAGGGAATACGAAAGAAAAACAGGCAGGATAACGCTTGACGTGACGCGCGAGGTGGCTTTACTCCGCCGCGAAAGTATAACGGAAGATCTCATTATACGGCATCAACGTGGTCGTCAAGCGGGAATAATAACAAAGAAAAACCGTCGCAATTAAATTCTTGCGCGGCGCGACGGAACCCACCACCGGCCAAGTATTGTTATCGGAAGAGGCGAATTAGAACTGCGAAATTCTCTCTATTTCTCTCACTCACTAACACACACACACACTTTTTCCCCGGTCTCGTCAAAGCTACCCGTTCGACCGACCGGCCGACTGCGCGCTTTCTCGCGTTTACTCTACTCTCGAAATTCGCTAACGAATTCGCAACCGTAACCGCGAGCAATTACCGAAACGAGATCATTTTCTGTCGTGTTCGCCGCGTCTCATCGAGTTTTCTCGATACACCGAGCGATCTCACCAGCACGTTTTCTGTCGTCGGAAAAATCAGCTTCTACAATTGATATTTTTTTCTCGATACCAGTATCACTCGGAGAATTTTTCCTCGTAGTTTCATTAAAAAGTTTGCATAAATTGCGACGTTATGAAGCGAAGAATTCGAACGCTGCTCGAGTTTGTGATCCTTGCAGAACTGGGCTTCAGAAACCAGTGATATCTTGAATTCTACAGAACTGATTAATATGAAATTTCTTACAGACGATTGTAATACTGAAATCTACTTCTGTTCAACAATTTTTCCGATTTCCGATTCGGTTCAATCTCATGAGTAACGATTGATTTTTAGGTCGTCGTGTATTCTTAGAAACAGATATCGAGAAAATGTCTGCCACAAACTTATAATTCAAGCGATTTCGTTGAAATTTTAAGGTGGCCTCAAAATATACCCGTACAAAGCAGGTCTTCTAATTTCAAACATAACCTAATTTCACGAACAGATAAAAAGATTCCTCAAGTTCCAGATACTCTTACGCTGTTCCGAGAATAAGGCTCGCGAGATTAATTGCAACATTGCAAACTTTTCGAAAACGTGAAAATTCTGAATATTGCTTGAAACGCAGAGGAACGTTTTAGTGAAACATCGGGCACGCGAAGCGCACGGTTTTCTGTAAAACGGACTTACAAAGGCCACATCTAGAATAGACGTTCAAATGGGAGCACTTAACCCACATGACCACCGATTCGACGTTCGATATCGCGCACGTACGTCGCCGAGATATCGTGCTGAGGGACGGAAGCTTTCTCCACCACCTCCTCCACCCCAATGGCAGCCCCTCTCGAACGATTATATCCGCTGACTCGTAACTGTTTTGAAAAAGGAATCGCATCGAAGCGGCAGAGTTGCCGCGAACAGTACGCGCTAAGAAGACACGGGCGCACACAGCCACGCGCGATTTTCAATCGACGATGAACGGAGGATACGAATCGTTCGTGTTCGCCTCGATGAAGACCGCCGCGCACATTTCTAAACGTTTTCATTTTCCGTCGCGTATTCAAGGCTCGTTTCTGCCCGGCGTCGCAACGATAAGCACATTCGGGTTTGTTCAGGTTCGCGATGAAAACAAGCTTTCATCAACTGCCAAGCCGGTTCGTTTCGTTTTCTTCTACCGGGGATCTATAGTCGCGTGCGTGGTTAAAGAGAGCTGATTACTCCGGTTGTTGATCCCGTTTCCCAACGAATTCAACGAAGCACCTCGTCGAAACGACGAAAAAACACAGCTCGCGAGAGTGCGCCATTTACCGAACTCGCGAGGGACTGTGTTTTTTCCGGCTCTCTCTCTCTCTCTCTCTCTCTCTCTCCCTCTCTCTCTCTCTCTCTCTCTCTCTCTCTCTCTCTCGTTCTCTCCCTCCACACGAGGGATGAGAATGAGCCGCGGGACAAACCAATGGAGACTTAAATCCATTCGAACCGATCTCTTGTCCTCTGCCCACCGTTTCCAGTCGTATCTTCAGCAGCTTACAAAACGAGGAATCATTCGATACGATTTCAATTCGTTTCGAACGAATACGCGCTCCGTGCGTTGACAATAGATAAAAATCTAAAGTTCAAGTTTCGTGTTGGTATTTAAAACCTTCATAGAGAAGTGTTCCTAGATACCTACTATAGAGATAAGCAATCATATTAAAATCAATGAACAAGTTTTGTCTGTACTCGGTCACCAAAAAGTGAAAAGTTTCTATCAATATCGATTTACCAATTGTGCTAGTGTTTTATCACGAACTCGCGTTGAGATTAGTCTACGAGGGTTGTAAATCTCCGATTCGACTATGACAACGTGGTACGCGATGCCCTATGGACCACTTAAGGTGATAGAGCTGGTATGGGTGTAATAAAATGATGCACTATTTAACGAACAATTATAACTATATTTTAAAATAAAATAACTTTGGTTACAAGAGTTTTGACTACACTGATTGGATACTGTCGACAATGTTTCCCAGACTGTGTTTGACGAAGAAGCGAAGTTGATTGTGACGGCCGACCGTCGCCACTTAATATATACAGGACGCAGCAACGAAACTCGTGGCGGACGTGTCAATCGTCGCCTGCGATACGCTGCGCCCTAAAAGCTAAGACTGTTCTCGGAAATCGAGAGAGACTCTCAGAGATCGGTTCCGAGGGCAGTCGTCCCGATGCACGAGGGTCAGTCGAAACCGAAACCTTGCACGAGCAAGTCGATGTTGTAGTTTCGACCTGACCGATACGACCGAGCGATGCGATCATCCCGATTTATTAATGTAGGTTCTTAGGAAAAATGAGGAATTCCGCGCCGGGAATCGAACCCGGGACCCTCGCGGTTGTAGCTGATCAACTCTTACACATACCCACGGAACCCTCCTACTTTTCCTAATCTCCATACAGTATTTGGTCTGGGAGGTCCTGATCCCACACTCGGCCATCCTGCTCCGGCATTCGTCCTCGAATGACCGTCGCAGCGCCATCGTCTTTTTGGCCTCAGCGCCATCAACGCAACTCTTCATCAACTTCGTCACTTTTCGGGAACATCATCCTACTGCCCTCTCTAGCAGTTTTCCCTGGATGTGTCCCTTACTTTGCTTCGTCGTCCTTTCGCTCACGTGCGACCGTCTTCGCAACGCTTGCTTACTGCGTTCGTCGTCTGTCACCATGCGGGCATCGGTGTTCCCCCCATCCTGGACAAGCCCACAAATGTAGGATCTTAGGAAAAATGAGGAATTCCGCGCCGGGAATCGAACCCGGGACCCTCGCGGTTGTAGCTGATCAACTCTTACACATATCCACGGAACCCTCCTAGTTTTCCTAATCTCCATACAGTATTTGGTCTAGGAGGTCCTGATCCCACATTAATAATGTTTGTCGACCACGAATGAGTCTACCTTCATTCTCCTGTGCACCCACATTGATGATGGATGGCGTAAAAAATGTAAACTCGGTGTGAGCGTGAGTTTTACTGTGGAGCAAGCGGATTCGTTGACTGCCATTTTCCGGGAATTGGTAAGGGTCACGGTCGTCTTAGCTAATTGGTCAAAAAAATGGAATGGAAAGAATAAATGACCGGCCCCAAAACCGGGAGTCACTCGCAGGTACGCTTGTAACCTCGAGTGACGCACGCGGGGAATCCGCGTGTCCCAAAGGCAGTACCGTAGCAGGCTATAAACCGGAAAAGCGCCTTGACTCGAACAAAGAAAGCGGAAAGAAAGGACTCGACGATGGCTCGACTTCTGGTTACCAAATGTGGACAATGGGTCAATAAAATGCTAAATGTTTTGACGAAGAGTAACGGCTTTTGGGGAATATTGCTACTACGGGTAATTCGGTGCTATTAGTACCTGTTATTTTGGAAATGTGCAAGGCAGATGGGGTATCGAAAGAGGCCAATCGCCTTGCTTACGGTTCACAAATGTGGATAGTCGTACTGAAATAAAGATATCCTTTTCTGAGAAACAGAACAACTAGTGTGTTCGTTTCACAAATGTGAAAACTTTTCATCATCTCCACATTGGACAAGATCCGCCATCTCTTAAGTAGTATTCCTCCTGTGTGTTGTCGAAACGTAACACCTACAATTTTCGAATAATAGAATTATGTTCAGACAACAGGCTTTTCAACGCACCGTGTTGTCCTTTGCCCATCGTCACCGGATGTATCTTCAGCGGCTTTTAAAACGAGGAATAACTCGACACGATTTCTGTTCGAGGAGAAACGAGGTAATCCGTTTTGAACGAGTACGAGTTGATTCATTGTCCCACGGACTCCGCCACGAAGAAAACCGAATATGAGCGAGCGAAGAGCGGAATCGCAATAAATTCCAGAAGCTTTATTAATTGCTCGACGAAAGGGGGCCGGCAGAGAGAAAAGCGTGGGGCCGAGGGCGGCAACGATCGCGAGAATTTAAGAGAGTATCGCCCTGAGCCTCTGCCGGCGCTGTGATAAAAATGAGAAAGAAGAAGCCGGCCGCGCGACCTCAGGAACAGAAAAGGGAGAAGACAGACAGACAGAGAGAGAGAGAGAGAGAGAGAGAGAGAGAGAGAGAGAGAAACTCAGCGCGATTGTAACTCGGAGGACTTTCTGCCGGTGCCGGGGCGAGAGCGGTGGCCTTAAAGAATTCATGAAAGCTAAATCATTTCCTTCGGGCGGCCGCGGTGGAAACGCCGAGGTTTTCTTAATGTTGCGATATTTTACGAGGAAACTCTTTAAATCTAATATATTACCGACAGTAATTAAATATAAGTTACACCGGGACAGAGAGCCGCTCGCGGGCCAAACTATGGTCCATCGGAGAGCAAAGAGAGCCGCCGTGAGGCCGGCAACGAATTGGTCAACACTTTGTCGAGCCCGTGGTTGAAAAGTTTTGACATCGGACCATGCGAGACGCCCGTCATCCGAGGCCAATACTTTCGGAGCCAGAAGAACCTGCGGAAACGTTCTTCGTCGTTGCTGGATCGTCTTCCTTTTCCCTCGCGGCCTTACCCCCAACCACGCGTCTCTTTCTTTTTCTCTCCTCGCTTCCTCTCCCCCCTCACTCTCTCTCTTTATAGATTGCCTCGACGCAACTCTTAGACGGATAACAGGGGACAATATTTCCCGAGTATATTCGCAAACCGATCGCTATCGGTCGGGTGCGCGATTATTCGAACGACTGCCGGGAATTATATTATGGTGTCTCATGATGTTCAAACATTGTCAGACCGGTGCAAACTCGGTTGAAAGAATTTTTTAGCAAGTGGTATCTGAGAATCACGGAATAGTGCAGGAGGGATCGTAAGAGAAGATTTTTCTATCGATTCTACCACGTCTACTGATCTACCAATATACACCAACCACTTCAAACATTAACATCCATTAATACTATCCAGAGCAGTGGAGTGGGAAGTCGGAGTCGGAAGGAATTTCTGAACACTGGAGTAGAAGTCGGAAGAAAATACGCCGACTCCGTGTTACTAAATTTTACGAAAATCAAAGATGTGCTCATAATAATTGAAAGTTCTAGTAAAACTATTTATACATACATTAAAAATACTACATTTGTATTCCCTTTCGTATTAGAGAGGAAAAAGCGTGATTTCTGAAACATGTTAGAACGAAATTTGCGGTGCAGTTTGTTTTCTAGATTGTAGCGACGTCCATGGCCTTAATTAACATTTTCGGAGAATACCCTTCTCATTCTTTGTATGTTGATGCCATTACCGCGATGACAAATTTGTGTTTTATGGTGCGTAATCGGTATTGGTCAAACCCCGATAAATTGGACGTCGGAGTCGGAACGAATTTCTGAGGACTGGAGTAGGAGTCGGAGTCGGAAGAAAATACGCCGACTCCGTGTTAGTAAATTTTTCGAAAATCAAAGATGTGCTCATAATAATTGAAAGTTCTAGTAAAACTATTTACACATACATTAAAAATACTACATTTGTAGTCCCTTTCGTATGAGAGAGGGAAAAGCGTGATTGTTGAAACGTGTTAGAGCGAAATTTGCGGAGCAGTTTGTTCTGTAGATTGTAGCGATATACATGGTGTTAATTAATGTCGATGCCATCACCGCGATGACAAATTTTGTATTTTATGCTGCGTAAACAGTATTTGTCAAACGCCGATAAATTCGAAGTCGGAGTCACAGTCAAGATTTTTTGATTGCCGACTCTGCACCCCTGATTCAATCATCGGACAAACCATTTCTATGTCTGCATCATACTGCTACGTTTCTGGAACATCACATTCAGCAAAACGTGTTTTAAAGCATAGTATCTTTTTTCCATGCTCTACAGACATGAATTAATTGTACGAATACTTGTGAAACTTTTGATGAAAGTGGTCTATTGTTCCCCGACACGTTTCTTCGACGAGATTTATCGCCGAGCCGAAAATCAGTGCCTACCATGTTCTGTCTCTAGGCGGGACCTGAAAAGCGGACGCGTCGAGCCGGAAGTCAGGTGTGTGCCACTCGCCGACTCGTTGGGATTTATGTGTGTCGCGACTGCCTGTTGCTCGGTGGCCAACTTATACGTATTAGCCCGTCTCGGAGGACACGAAATTCCGAAACGTTGACGCGTTGAATGGCATCGAATCGAAAGAAGAAAGAGAGAGGGGGGGGGAACGCCCTCCGTCGGCGAAAAGAACGGTGATTGGGGATAGAAAGGAACGGAACAATATCGCGCGAGAATTACCTGTCCGATCGATAACGTCATTTTCCCCTTCGAGGATGCGGCAATCGTTACTTCTTCCGACACGTTGGCCAAGAGAAAAGCGAGGGAACGAGGTCGGGGAAAACGGGGGCGGGAAATTACTGCGGTCCCCGGACCGTCGAGGGTGCAAAGTTTTTAATACCAGAACCTGATTTAAGGTTCGTGGTTAATTAAATGGCGGCGAAGTGTCTGCGTAGGGGGGAAAGAAAGCCGTTCGCGGCACGGTAACTCAGATTTTATAACTTTCTCGGCGAAACGCTCGCCTTTACGGGAGCCACGGAGAAAAGAAGATAGGCTTCCTGTGCTGTCCCGATTGAGAATTTCGGTGACATTCTCCTCGGAACTTTTGAAACGTGAAAGGTATCAAAGGTGCAGCAACTTTTGAGCTACTTGCATTTTTTGAAAACCGTTCACTTAACACGTCGAGCGTCAATGGACATAAAAAATTCCATATAATCGAAGTAATTTATTTCATGAAATAAGGATTGAAAAGCTAAGACGTGTTACACCAAGTACTTTATCATTTATTAATGTTGGAATTTATTCACGAAACAAATTGACAAAAATAATCTTCTGTATTTAGTAAGCACATTCGATCGCTTGACTTTCGAGCGCCTATACAAATAATTGATACATTGTATCTGTGCTGCTCGCGTTATGGGACCCTCGACTCTCGGTCGATCGTTTACTTTTTCTAGAGCGGTCCTCACTCTAGAATATTTCGTTCAAGAGTAAAGACGTGCCTCAGAAAGTGTCTTCGAACGTATTGTTTAGAATAAATTCTATTTTATATTTAAAGAGGGTGTGCTTTATTTTATACCCATAATCCAACAATTAACGTGAAAATTCATTATCAAACCTGAAGAAATAATTCTATCTTCCATTTGTGGGAGTTGCTGCACTCAAAGTGTTAAACCCTAATCGAAAGACAGATTGAATTTTTTCAGTTTTGCGAAACACGTTGTTCAGTTCATTTGGAACACATCATTCAATTTTCCTGATTGAGATTTCCGGTTTCCAAACTATGAGGAAAGGGCTATTTTATTTCGTGTCTTATTTCCCTTAACTTTCACCCGATAAACAGCTAGAAGATAGATTTTTTTTCGTTAAACTTCTCGATCAGGATCGCGCGAACGTGTGCGGGAGGAAGGAATAGCGCCGAGGGAAAACGAGAAAGATAAATCACGCTTGCTCATAGCCTACGATCAATCGCAGCGTCGAGCACACGGGCCGGGCCGCCTTTCGTACCTAAGCCGTAGCTTAAAGTCTGGTAGGGGGAACATGATTCTCCAGAATTTCGATCTTCGAAGGTTATACGATCCTTTTTTGATTGCCGATGGTGGACTCGTCGCTTATATTAGAGGAATCACGGAGCTCCGACCCATGGGTTCGGCATTTCCATTCCCCTATTCCGGCGTGGTTCGAGATTATCGTTGGTTGTCCGAACGGACTCTTCTTCTTTTTCTCCAAGATCTTACGGGGCACCATACGTTCGCTTATAGCAGTTCCGCCACGAGTACAAGCGGGCTATGTATCCTATGGTAATGGAGCTAACTACGGAAAAGAGAACGAGGAGAAAAGGGCCGCGGGCTGCTCTCCCCGTTTTCGCACAGATGAAAACTGAAACGCTGGCTCTGCGGCCTCATCTATTCTCGTTTGCGTTTACCGCACTATAAATTCCCCGCCAAGCTGATCGATCGCCGCCGCGCGAAATCAAAACGAGACAACCACGATAAAAACTGAGCGGTTCGTTTCGGTTACCAGAGATTTTCACTCGTCAATTAATTACCGTTTCACGGCGCGTTCCCCGCCAACGCCAGGAAATTGATCGTCCTTCCGGCGGCGACGCGATTTCCATAAGGTCTTCCGCCATGCTTCTTGCAGAACTTACCCCTAACTGTTTCTCCGTCTTTGCTCTCTTGGGACTCTCTTGCCTGTATACGCTAACGCGGTCCTTAATTTTCTACCTACCGCTGAATATCTGCTGCATACATTACAAGAAATTCTAGGCGTATCAGTTTCTTTCTAGTAATTTTAATGAGTCGAAGATAATAGTGCAGCGACGTTCTTAGATTCTTTCAATCGATCAACTGTTTGAAATCGCACCAACTGGTTTCTGTAATAAATAGATAAAGTCGGCAGAATAAGATTCTGGTGAAATTCCTCTCGGTCGAAAATGAAGTATATTAATAAACTTTATAATTTCGGCGCAAGGTTCGATCATATTAAGAAGCAGCAAATTTGCAATTAAATTATTCTCGACGTTTCGATCCTGATGTGGATCATTTTCACAGAGACATTATTGCGTTTGCTGTGCCAACAGGTAAAAAAAAAAAAATTATGAACAGAATATTAGGAGTTACGAAAAATAATAATTTAACCCATGGTGGCTGATACGTAACAGTTACTTTTTTTATTATTTTTTTTTTTTATTTTACCTGTTCGCACAGCGAACGCAATAATGTCTCTGTGAAAATGATCCACATCAGGATTGAAACGTCGAGAATAATTTAATTGCAAATTTGCTGCTTCTTAATATGATCGAACCTTGCGCCGAAATCATTAAGTTTATTAATAGAATAAGATTCTGTTCGTCACGTTGTCACGCGTCAATCCTTACGTCAACAGCTACAATTTTCTAAGACTAGTTCAATGATATTGCAATCGTCAGGCTTGATAGTGTTCCGTTTCTCAGAAAAGGATATCTTTTTCGAAGATATATTACTTTATTTCAGTACGACTATCCGCATTTGTGAACCGTAAGCAAGGCGATTGGCCTCTTTCGATGCCCCATCTGCCCTGCACGTTTCGCAAAATAACAGATGCTAATAGCACCGAATTACCCGCAGTAGCAATATTCCCCAAAAGCCGTTGCTCTTCGTCAAAACATTTAGCATTTTATTGAACCATTGTCCACATTTGGTAACCAGAAGTCGAGCCATCGTCGAGTCCTTTCTTTCCGCTTTCTTTGTTCGAGTCAAGGCGCTTTTCTGGCTTATAGCCCGCTACGGTACTGCCTTTGGGACACGCGGATTCCCGGCGTGCGTCACTCGAGGGTACAAGCGTACCTGCGAGTGACTCCCGGTTTAGGGGCGGTCATTTACTTTTTCCATTCCATTTTTTTGACCAATTATCTAAGACGACCGTGCCCCTTACCAATTCCCGGAAAATGGCAGTCAACGAATCCGCTTGCCCCACAGTAAAACTCACGCCCACACCGAGTTCGCATTTTTTACGCCATCCATCATCAACTTCACTTCTTCATGAAACACAGTCCGGGAAACTTTGTCGACAGTATCATATCTGTGGGATCAGGACCTCCCAGACCAAATACTGTATGGAGATTAGGAAAAGTAGGAGGGTTCCGTGGGTATGTGTAAGAGTTGATCAGCTACAACCTCGAGGGTCCCGGGTTCGATTCCCGGCGCGGAATTCCTCATTTTTCCTAAGATCCTACATTTTGGGGCTCGTCCGCGATGGGGGGAACACCGATTCCCGTGTGGTGACAGACGACGAACGCAGTGAGCAAGCGTTGCGAAGACGGTCGCACGTGAGCGAATGGACGACGAAGCGAAGTAAGGGACACATCCAGGGAAAACTGCTAGAGAGGGCAGTAGGATGATGTTCCCGAAAAGTGACGAAGTTGGTGACGAGTTGTGTTGATGGCGCTGAGGCCAAAAAGACGATGGCGCTACGACGGCCATTCGAGGGCGAATGCCGGAGCAGGATGACCGAGTGTGGGATCAGGACCTCCCAGACCAAATACTGTATGGAGATTAGGAAAAGTAGGAGGGTTCCGTGGGTATGTGTAAGAGTTGATCAGCTACAACCGCGAGGGTCCCGGGTTCGATTCCAGGCGCGGAATTCCTCATTTTTCCTAAGATCCTACATATCAGTGTAGTCAATACTCTTGTAACCAAAGTTATTTTATTTTAAAATATAGTTTTAATTGTTCCTTAAATAGTGCATCAATTTATTACATCCATACCAGCTCTATCACCTTAAGTGGTCATAGGGCTTCGCGTACCACGTTGTCGTATTCGAATCGGGGATTTACAACCCTCGTAGATTAATCAGGTCTCAACGCCACTTCGTCATAAAACAGATAGTTTAAACTGATATTTGTACAGCGAAAATATCGAATATTTTATAATTATTCAAGAACCAGATGGCACATCAATATTAGTATAACAGTATAGTGTAACAAATAGTAATAGAAATAGTATATGAAAGCACGAATTCACAAATGTCTGGCTATTCGTCGACAAGAACGTGCCGAAAATTCGGAGGAACAAATTGAAGGTGTGTACTGGGGTATTGCCATAGAAATCGATCGACTTGAAATATCGAACACATCGCTGTTTTACAAAACGTCACGGAAGAATGAACTGTTTTGGATTCGTATAGTAGAGGAGCAACGCAGAGAGGGATATCGGAATGGATGACGGGACTAGCATAAATTTGGCAGGGCGCGGGTTAGTCCGTGAGTGGTATCAAAACATGCTAATCTCCGTCCCGGTTTAGAAGGGTCTAGCTCCACCCTGGTAAGCCCGAAGGTTCGTCACCGAAGAAACTTAAATGGCTGCCTCGCGACAGCAGTATATCGCGTCACGTCACGTTCTCAAAGTCCCCCGGACATCCTTCGTTGTACGGGGTCGAAGGATGACGGGAAGTTTCCACCTCGTAGAGAACGTCTCCACGATAACGAAATTAACCCAAGAACAGAAGAAACGGCTGGGAGAAGAACAAGACGACCAAGAAGGAAAAAGAAGAAGAAGAAGAGGAAGGAAGAGAGAGGACCGAATTTCGTGACCGTCGCCGCGGAACAAATTTCCAACGGTGGAAAAAATACGGTCTCGAGTAAAGGAGAGAGAGAACAGCCGCGAAAGTTTAATTTCGGAGTGGGTATCGGCTTCGTAGCAGCGTATAACGTCGACGTTTAAGCTGCGTCGTTGCATCCAACACTAAATCATAAGATATTACAGGGTGTGTACCCAACCCTTCGTATGCCAGACAGAGCGGAGCGGTGTAGAGCAGAGCGGTGTGGAGAGGAGAGAAGAGAAGAGAAGAGAGAGCAGCCCCTCGCACGAATCCTTCGCACCTTCCTGACCCGACCGAGGGTAGAACCAATTTTTCTCTCGACTGTCGCGCCGAGTTACGAAGAAATGAAGCTAGCCTGCTCTCTGCTACCCTCTGTCTGCCAGCTGCGTCTTCTTTTTCTCCTGTCGTCCTCGCGTTCCTTTTTCCTGTCCCAGTCGCGCGTCCCTTCGACCCACCCTCCGCTCCTACTCCCACGCTCTCTCACTCTCTTTTCCTTCCTCTCTCTCTCTCACTCTCTCACTTTCTTGCTCTGCGGAACTGTCTTCGAGTCTCGGTGTGCCACCTTGGATACGTCGACGGTTCTCCCGGCGCGTCGCAATCGTTTGCGCGAGACGGCCTCCGCGCCGTCAACGCCCGTGCAACTCATCGTTCCCACTGTGTTTCCGCTTTTATCTTTCCTTATGCACTTGCCCGTGCATCCTCCTGCCCATGCACCGTGGAACGCGCGTCACCGGATACTCTCGGACACACGGGGTCGGATTCAATCGATTCGAATTCACCGTTTGGCCTCGATTTCATCGGAACCGGCTCTCTTGTCTTCGATCCACCGTTTCGTGGACCAACGGATCGACCTATTCGCAAACGCTGCGTTGGCAACCGGAAATGTGAGTCAACTATGCTGTAATTAATGAAATTTGAACGACACGGTACCAGTCCGGAATCCTTATTAATTCAAACAATTTCCGCTTTTATTTATTTGTGTTTGATTTCGGCGCACAGGTTCGATCATCATCATATGATCGAACCTGTGCGCCGAAATCAAACACAAATGATCAAAAATTTCGATCGATAAACACATTTTACAAATTTCCATTTTTATCATTCTTTTGTGAAAAAGGTTACCCAGAAAAGAGGACGGCCGTTTTTGCCCTTTTTCGATTCCGTCTCCGTATAATCAGTCAGTTGCACTTCGATTATGTAATAGTAAGCACATGCAATTATGTAACAGTTGATATAATCGTTATTCAGTATCTTTCAGTATTTAGTATGTTAACACTAGAACTACCGGACAAGTCATAATGACTGGTTTCTAAATTTTTCTTCTACAAATATTGAAATTTTAAAAATGTTTTCCGGAGTAATGTTTTAGTCAATTTCTCTATTAGAGTACATATTTAAACAAAAGTTGTACGGGAGTTGAATAAATGTATTCTTGTCGTTATTAGAAGGCAATATACACCAGTCGCGTTTAGCGCTCGGTAGTTCTAGTGTTAAACTATTCTCAACGCCAACTGCATTTTCTACGTATGTTGATTTTAAAACAATTGACGAAATTCTGCATCCCTGCTAATTTTGTATAAAATAATTAAACACGCAGGATAATTCTATATACAATAATACACAGGTAATGTAGAATGCATCTTTTTCATAAGAGGCTTACTTATCGAGAAATTAAGGCTCAACGTTCAGAAGCAAGGGAGCATAGAGTTTACACTGTAAGTAGAAACAGCCAATCATGCACAGACACGTCATACAGGCAACCATAGTATCCTAACTTGATTTTCTCGAGAACTATGCCTAGGATAAAAAAATTGATCTCTACACTTTCTATTCATCTTTCAATAGCGAATCGCGTGGTATAAAATTTAATTATAATTTCGTCTGCGTTTTTTGTATAAACAAACAAATAGTAACACACACGTCCATATAGACTTTTATGGATTTAATACGGAAATTAGTAACGAAACAAAATGTTTTCCGCTCATTAGACATTCTATTCCATAGAACACGGAGCTAACAAGGGACGCTTGCCAGATGAGCAATTAGTATTAAAAAAAATAACGGTTGGAAATTACAGTACCTGCATTGTGTTCCTACTTTTTTCTCTGTCTACAGTTTTTCGTAATTACCCTGACTTTCTGGGTTTGTAAAAATGCATATAAATAAGCTAACTAAAACCGAAAACAAATAACGTAGATAACAGAAACAATATTTTTAGCCCATATCAAATTTTCCAACCAAACACCTTCAATTATTAAAATATGTACTACCGAAACTTTCTATCACGATTTTTCTAAAATTAATTACCCGTGTAGAAGCTTCCTCGTTAGACAGTTTTCGAACGTTTCATTATACCGTACAGTACACTAACCGGAAAGTTCGTGCACTTGAATCCGAGCATCAGCTCGTATAGATAAACGAAGTTCCGTTGTAAAGAGAAGAATCTCGTCGCAGGGAAAGACCCTCTTAGGTTCGATGGATAGTTAGTTCGGCGTGTGTTTCCATTACGCGACGAAAACGAAACGGTTCTTCCTCGAGCATGCACGGGCGCGCCGTGGCGGTGTATTAACGCGGAAATCAACGTCGTTTCGGAATAATCAGAATCTCGGGTGATATCAAGGTATCGCGCGTCGTAGCGGTTCATGGCGTTCCTCGAGCGGCACGAGAGAGAGATGGTAGAGAAAACCAGAGAGACGGTAGAGAGTAGAGAGATGCGTGGGCGGAGGTAACGTCGAGCGAACGCGAATAGACGGTGAAACTGCGGGAGGTGTAAAGCTCCGTTCATACAAGGAAGGCGTTTGAGCGTCTCGTCGTCTCACAGTCTCGCAGTCTCGTAGTCCCGTCCATTGTGGCTACGGTATTAAATTAAACGCTGAAGAAACTACTTAATGCGCGTTCCATATGCAGATTCACGTTCTCCGGTGCTGGGCTTCCACGGCCTCATAACCGAGGCAATATAGCCTCTTTGTATCCATTTTACGATGCCTGTTGCCGTAAAGTCTTACCACCCAGAAAATTTAAGTGTACGAAAGCCACTCGAAGCCTCTTCCCGATCCCCGACGCCATCGCCCCTCTTCGTTTTCTTCCGCTGAAATTAAACGATAACCCCCGAACGCCACGCCACGCTGCCCGAGCTTCGACGATATCGTTTCCCTTCGCCTCAAGGTAATTACAACCGTCCACCGTGATCGACGAAAATCTCCCGACCCGATATTCCACCGCCTTTGTTCGACTGTTACCGCGTGGAACATCCACCGAAAGCGAAGATCGTCTCGATATCCCCTCGAACCTATCGGAATTTACTCTGTCACGTATTCAAGTTATTTTACCTGGCCATTCCGTACCAAATCGATCACTCTTTAATATCTCCTTCGAGAGAAACGATGAATAACTCCACCGGAAAATTAATTTCGCAACTAGAACAGACTTCGAGACAATAGGCTACATCTTCCTGATTCAGATAAAAAGAGAAGCAAGTCGATCCGACAAGATACGAAACTGCGTTTTGGGGAGGAAGTTATCGTATTTGGAAGGGGAGATAAGTCGGCGTAGGTGTAGGTCATCTCAAGGTTATACTTCAGATCTTACGAACAGTAATGTCTTTTTTAAATGAAACTACCTAAATCTCGTATTGTGAGTCGGTAGTGTAATATGTCAGGATTACAAAAATAACTATGAGCCGTATAAATTTAAAATGTGCTCTTTAACCGCGGCCAGCTCCTCCGTACCGAAAGGGTTAAATGACACCTACTCATTTTTGTAATAAACGCATAAAATCCGCAGTCTAATGACGACTTAAACTAACCGTGATTTCATATGCACTAGATCACAGTTAATTTTCATAAAAAATCTTTTACGTCAGAAGTCATCAATTCACCACTTTTCGTCGCGCAATGCTCACCGCCTTCGATTCAGGAGGCTAGACAACCGGAAGTATAAAACCCTAACTTCGCAGAAGACTTTTTGGCGGCAGTTGAATTATGAAAAGATGGAAAAAGGAGAAAGAAGCGTTTCATCCTAGGCCCGCTAAAGGACTCGTCACTAAGGCTATCTAGCGGACCCGTGCCTTAGACGCGGGATGTCGTAAGGACAGTTTAGCGGTGGTAGCGGGAAAGTTGTTGTCGTAATGTCCCTCTGTTGACGAGCATAGGAAGTAGCCATCACAAGTTTAACTCTTTGCGGACGCGTGTCTGCAGACAGCCGATCAAGTAAAATTGCTACTCCGTGACTAAAAATCACTTTTTAAAAAATTATTACTCTCAAAAAACACCAAACAAATTTTTTACCAAACGCAACAATTGCTCCTTCATTTTGTTTCGAATTCTAATGCGTCGTGTCGTCCGTTCATGCTAGTGGCAGTGCGTTGCCGCATCGCGCATGCGTTCAGCCGCGAGCGACCTATCGAAAAGTAATCGCGGCGCGTGGCCGCATTGCGCATGCGTTTAATCGCGAGCGACCTATCGATCGTAATCGTGCGCGCTATATCGATAGGTATTGATCTATCGATCGCCAAAAATCGTAGGTTTATAAAACACCGCCGATCGAGCAACTCGCTCTCGTTGTTCGCCCGTTCTCTAGTTAGCTAGATCGACAGTCAGCCTTTTTCAACCTTTGTCGCTATTGCCACCACGTGGTACTTTCGCTGATTCTCGCGCGTGCATTTTCACGCCGAATAATCCGTCAATTTTACTGTTCGCGTCGCGACCACGCCAATAAAGTGGACTGTTTTTTTTTATTTTAAACCGTGTACAAAATTTAATTCGGCACCCATTCACTCCGGTCCTTTTCAGGATAGACAGCTATCCTTGGGTGGTCAATTCACAGACCAGTAATTGATTCGGCCCGGCGAAAACTCGCCTACTAAACACATTTAATTCTTATGCGTAGCTTTCAGTACACCATTTCATTTCCCACGGAAAATTGTACACTCGATCCGTCGATAAGTAAACATAATTCCCGTCCGCAAAGGGTTAACAGAGTTAGATCAATGTACTACGTTGCATCAATTAACAACGAAAGATAGATCCTAGAGGTGGCAGGGTCTCTCATGACCCAGTTTTTCAAACACAGGATGCAGCAGCAATCTCAGAAAGTCGCGCTAGTCGTTCGATCCGTTGTTCGCGAGTCAGAATCCGAGGAATGGAGCGAAAGATAACAGAACAGGGGAAAATGGACTAGTGTTTATCGTACGATCGCCGGAGGCGGCTATTTTGGCGCTGAGCTGTCACCGGGCCGTAACGGGAATAAAAGAAAAACATGGTTCCGCAGCTTGCATCGGTTTCCTTCCACGTCGGGCCATTATCCGAGGCTGCGCTCCCGCTGGATTTCTAGGCTCTCGTTGTTCGCGCTCTCGAACGAATAATCTAAACGGACTATCGAAGCCGTTCCATTCCACGGAGACGCTCGTCCGAGACATCGATGCTGCTTCGCAATGTTTCGGTTTCTTCTCGACTCGGAGAAACACAAGAGAGAAAAAGATTACGCGCGAGAAAACGTGACCGTATTTATATGAACACCTCTCATCGATTGTCTTAACAATTTTTACCAGCGAAGCGTGTTCGTAAAACATGGAATGAATCGCAGATCAAATTTTGTGAATATGTTGCAAAGAGGAGATTTCAGTCTTCAAATCCATGTTGGTCCGAGTACCGAGAAAAATTTTCCGAGCTCAGCAGATATGTTTGAATCTAAAATAATCGAGGAAAGAAGCTCTCTCGATGAAGAAGGTGACACAAAGACAATTTAAGGGTGTGAAAGTAGAGACTTCACCCAGTTACAGCGGTTTAAGTATCAGGAGTGCTAATCGGCTGTTTTATCATTTTTCTTAAGTAGTATGTCTTTGACTTAAAGCGCAATAAAACTACAGGGACCGAGTAATCTAAACGGACTATATCGAAGCTATAGAAATTCGCGTGGACGTTCGTAGTAAACTTCGTAGATGCAGCGACGTTCTTCGAGAAGTTTCAGTTCCGTTCCTTCTCGGGAAAAACACCGCGCACGCGAGAGAGAGAGAGGGAGAGAGAGAGAGAGAAAGAGGCAAACATAAAGAGAAAGAGAAACCAGCGCATTCACGGCAGAGATTTCTGCGAGAAATTAATGACCGTGCGGTGTCGAGCGTTTCCCGCGAAAAGAAAATCCGTCGGAAGGCGGGTGGCTAAATTTTTTAAGTACAAGTTTCCGACTCGTTGGCCGCTGGTTTCCTTCCGACGCGGTTCGCGTAATTCCAAGAACAATTCCGCGAGGATATTTGCCGCGTAAGGAGCTCGCAGTTGCGCCTACGCGCGCATAAATAAACGATGCAGCAATTCCGTCGCTGCGAGGAACGCTTTGCGCCTCAGAATTTCGGACAGGCCAATGACGGTGGAGCAGCGAGGAAAAGGGAATGCGACGGAAACGTGCGATTTATCGATTTAATAACGGAGAGGCTCTCGGGACCGTCAAAAGTGTCTATTCTATCACGAGCGAGGATAAGAATGGATAGACGGACGGTTTCGACCTCGCGACCCTCGTTGACCCGGTTCCGGAACAAACTGTAAAGCTGCGAATACACTAACAAGTAACTTGTCACATTCTCAGCGAGACTGACTCTCTTAACATGTGTACACGCCTCTGACGTAGCGGCCAGCAAAAGCAAACAATTATGTTTATAATAATCGCAAACATAGATGAGTAGGTGTATATACGTACGTAAAGAAAAGAAGAAGATATTGCAGGGATAAACGACAGATGTCACAATTTCAAAAAAATTGAGTTTATACATTAATTGAGCTTTATAGCGTAGGATTTATGTATTTGCCAGAAAAAAGGCACGAAAACAAATTTTGAAGGTTCAAAAAAATAATGCAATTTAACCGATGTCCTATGTCAAAACATTAGTCATCAAATCTTTAAACGGCAATATCTCCAAAGTGAAAGTATGTGACATGCGTCGTCCTGACAACCACAGATATATATTCAGGTGTTTATAGGCGTATATATAAAATTATTCTTATTATAGATATGCAGGCATAGATAAATGATGGGGAAATGGTAGAGAGGCATGTATTGACGAATATTATATAATATAGAGGCAAATATAACATGGTTATTGTAAAATGCTTCAACGACATATTATGTAGTATACAGGGTGAGTAACCTAACGTTTGCACCTCAAATATCTTTGTTGTTTCTAAAGATACGTAAAATATGGTAAGGACAAAGTTGAATGGTACAAAGTGGCTGACACAATGCCAAAAAAAAAAAATTTTTTTTTTTATTTCATTTTTTAAAGATATCAAGGTCACCTTGACTTATTTAAATGAAACCACCCATTTTAACAGGCTTTGAAGGAATGTGGAACTCTGTCCGTGACCTTGAATGACCTTGAGTAATTATAGTCACTGAATTCCTAATGAAAGGGACTATCATTTTACGTGTTTAAAAAAGGGTGGTTCCACTTAAAAAAATGATGGTGGCCTTGAAAATCTCTAAAAAAAAATGACATAAAAACAAAATTTTTTTGGCATCGTGTCAGCCTCATTGTACCATTGAACTTTGTCCTTACCATATTTGACGTATCTTTAGAAACAACAAAGATATTTGTGGTGCAATCGTTAGGTGACTCACCCTGTATAAGAAAATGTAAGCCGGAAGTTATCCCAAGCCGTAAAGCGGGGATTAAGTCGAATAAATAATAAATAAGAATAGTAATATTTGCAGACAAGTGTACACGCTTCTGCAAGTTACTCGGGACTGCATTCGCACCTTAACGTCCGGTCCGCGCTCGCGACAGACTCGCCAGAAGCGTATATAAATACGCTGAGCGCAAATACGCTTAGACGCGCGACGATACACGCGCCGGAATCGAACGTGAAGTGAGCGAGGAACAACGGGAGGGGAGAAGTAGAAGACAAAGAAGAAGAGTGTTCCGGTGGTACCTGGTCGCTCAGTCTGTCACGCTGAAATGGTGCGACGAGCATCGCAATAACCCCGAGTACGCAACTGTAACGAGGCCGCCTGATAAAAGCATCATGACTTAGGGATGAACTCCCCTTTGCCGATTCCCCGTACGCTCGTACTGTCGTCTCGTGGATCGCGATCGGTGCCGTGGAACTGTCGTTCCACCGCGTACCCAGGGACCACTGCCAACCCTTTTTACCTCTCCGTCGTGTAACGCAAACGTTAAAACGTTTATCTCGACTACGGTTATTTTATCAATTTTTTTCTAAGTTCGTTATTTTGTGCTGGCGATGTGCCTGTCGGTCAAAGTGCAATAAAAACGCAATGAAAGATCGCACATTGAATTTTCTGCATTCGTTGGACAGATGAGACTTTAATATTTTTGTTCCTGGATGTCTTGCGGGAAAATTGTTTTGAGGTGTTCAGAGAGGATTGAATCTAAAATTGTTGGGAAAGGGAGGGTTGGAGGAAGGGAGAATAATGCGGAAGGGTTAAAGGTATCACATGACAAATTTGATCGATTCAATTTCAATTTCATTAACAAAATTATTTTTGCCCGTTGCGAGGATTGTCACTTGGCAATTAAAGAACCCATGAATTCTTAAAATCATCTTCGCGCACGTGTTAACCCTTTGCACTCGAATGGTGACTCTGAGGCACCAGTAAAAATTGTCATACCATTAGTCAAATTAGTTTTTGTATTATTATATTCGTCTGTATTCTATAAATTGTTAAAAATCCAACTGGTGTATGAGAAAACAGGTTTAATTTCATGTGCATAATATAAAAAGGATTACATCAAATAAAAATGGTCCAGGTTGAAAGAAGTGTGTTTACTTTGGAATTAAAATTGCTTCGGGTGCAAAGGGTTAAAATTGCAGAGACGCATATCCGCCAATACGAAACTCTGCGACGGTTTACGGTATCAGCCCCGATCGAGTTCAGCGAATGATGGAGAGCTCGTGGAGGTTTTACGAGGAGTTCCTCGGAAGTTACGATGCCAATTCCGCGGGTTTGGCACAAAGACACGTCGCGATCCATCGCATAAACGAGATTAATAACGAATCCGCTGTGGACGAAGCCGCGAGGAATAAACACGCTGTGAACGTGGCGCGGAACTTTGATGTCGCCGACGGGCCTCGGGGGTGGCACAAGGGCGGGTTAGGTTGGTTGGCAAGAGCGAAAGGGGGAGGGGGCTGGGCGTTCGCGCGCAAATTCATATATCGGTACACGCGTAACTCCGTTTATGAAGGAGATAGAGAAGGCTAATAAAGGTCGCAGCAGGCCGTCTAATAAACTAGCCGGGCTTATGCGGCCCCGTTATATCGGCGGCGTTACGCGTTCGCGTTTCGCGGACACGCGAATCGACGCCCAGAATAAGCAGAGAACCGGTTTTATATAGAAACGATGAAAACGACCGCCGGCCCGGCTTCTCGATCATCCCGTTTTATCCGACGAAATACGGCTAAAATTAATTTCTACGAACTCGATCTGGACCGCCAGCCGCAGTTTCTTATCTCCCCCTTCTCTCTTCAGAGATATTTGCACTGGGAAATGTAGCTTCTCCTCTCTGACCCAATTTGTTAAATACTTTTCTTTCTACAGTGTGCACAGAGTAAAATTTCATAAAATATCTCGACGAGAATCTTGTGAAAGATTCAAGACATACAACTGTTTGTTGCCCTTGCATTCTTTCGAGTGTTAGGGCTGTAGTCGATTGTTCTTGTTAAGGTGAAACTTTTTTAGGCGCGTTAGGCGCAAAATTTCGACGCGGTAGGAGTAAAAGCAATATGGCGATGAAACGATGAAAAGCTGAAACATTGAAACGATGAAACGATTTAGTAAAACTCGACGTGGTAGGAGTAAAAGCGATCAGACGATGAAACGATGAAACGATTTCATAAAACCTCGACGCGGTAGGAGTAAAACCGATCTGGCGATGAAACGATTTAGTAAAACATCGACGCGGTAGGAGTAAAACCGATCTGGCGATGAAACGATGAAACGATTTAGTAAAACCTCGACGTGTTAGGAGTAAAACCGATCTGGCGATGAAACGACTTAATAAAACCTCGACGCGGTAGGAGTAAAACCGATCTGATGATGAAACGATGAAACGATGAAACGAAATTCTATTCTATTGAAGTGTAACTTCTTTAGTCGCGGTAGGCGTAAAACCTCGGCGCGGTAGGAGTAAACCCGATCTGGCGATGAAACGAAATTCTATTCTATTAGCATATACTGAGGGTTCGGCATTGCTTAATGAAGATTATGATCAAATTCCGACGATGCTAAGTGGAGATTTCAACGTGAACTTTGCATCGGAACAATCAAAATTATTAATAGAATTTTTTAGAAGTAAATTAAGATTGGAAATGGTAAAAAATCCTAATGAAGCGACAACAAGATCAGGTACAACTCTCGATGCAGTATTTGCAAGACATTTAGACAAAATTGATTCAAGAATATTTATATCATATTTTAGCTATCACAAGCCAATTGTTTCAATAATAGAATCATAGAAAATTAAATGTCATAAAGTGTTAATAAAAAATTCTTTAACTCTAATTCTCTTCAATTTTATGTCTTTGTCTTTGTGTGGTAACCGCATTTCCACATGTCGTATTGTATTCCGTTCTATACAAATCTGTCCGTGTAAAATATGCGACGCTCGTGCATTGTGAGTAAATCGGTCACTGAATTCGAGTGGGTTGAGTGTAGAAACCTCAGACTTCTATTATTTAACCTCTTGAACTATCGAGTCAGACTCGTGACGAAGATTCTGAACAGAGGCCAATAAATATTCATTTTCTTTATACCCGACATAAAATTCTATTTTATTGTTGTTAATGTACAATCGTTGGGGAACGTATAGGCATAGAATAGATGTGGTTTTCTTTTAAGAAAAATATGAATGTCAATAAATTTCTAAGCACTGCAACCGTGAGAAAAATAGCAAGGGATTAAAAAGCTGAATGATTCGATTTTAACTTGATTAGTAGACTGTGGATTTTATGCATTTATAACAAAAATGAGTAAGTATAATTTAAAACAGTAAAAATATTTGAAGAATTTAGAGGTACTATTATATTATTGTCAACCTATTAAATATATTAAATATATTAACTTGATTAGTAGACTGCGGATTTTATGCATTTATGACAAAAATGAGTAAGTATAATTTAAAACAGTAAAAACATTTGAAGAATTTAGAGGTGCTATTATATTATTGTCATCCTATAAAATATATAAAGAAAGAAAATAAACTTGTGTTTCGCTCAAATTTGCGATAATTCAGGTGGAAAATTTTTATTTTGCACAAAGATCCGCAGTCTACTGATTAAAAACGCGAGCATGATACCTTCGATATATCGAAACTAGTCTTGAAAGAATCAATGGATACGTAACAAGACCGAGTGACAATTTTACAGATTCCAGAAACGCCAGATGATCGTATGGGGCCCAAAAATGGTGTCACTTCCGGTAGAAGGTCTGATACAGACCCTATGTAGGCCAAGCGTGTTGTTTTGCAAAGATTAAAACAAGCGCTCGGAAATGTAACGGAAATTGCAATGTGGGCCAAAAGTTCACGGGTTGATCGAATCCAAACAACGTTGCAAATTTTTTTATTTCCGAAAACATCGACGGAATCGGTGAGCAGAGGAAGCATCCTTGTTCGAGCTGATTATTCATAGTATCGGGATCTAAAACAGGCTGACGGACGAAAACGTTCGCATCCAGTCTCGTTTACGATCTATTCGTCGCTCGTCTCTCTATCTACGACGGTTTTCACCGTTCGTTCGGTCGTTGCGAAATCTTGGGAGATTAACGCGGACGGCTAGATATGCCAGGAAAGACGAACCAAAGGAGAGAGAGAGAGAGAGAGAGAGAGAGAGAGAGAGAGAGAGGGCGACACAGAGCGAAAGAGAGAGAGAGAAGGGATGGATTCGCCGAGGCACTCGAGGAAAATAGTCGGAGGATAATGAGAAACGTCGAATCGTGAATAATATAGGAGTTGTAGAGGCGAACGGGTGGCGAAAAAGAGAGAGCGAGAGAGATAGAGAGAGAGGAGAAGAGAAGCAGACTTCCGGGCTGCTTCAGCGTGCATGTGCGTGCTAGATTGGTACGTACATAGCTTCTGTGTACATTGCGAAACATTTGGCAGCGTTGCCCCGACATCCTTCCGTCTGCCCTTCGGAGCCTCCCCTGCAGAGCAGCAGCTCTCGTTCGCCTGTTATCCGGAGCGTGTATCGCGCGGGGTTAGCAAATGTCTCCAGACGTCACGTAGGTAATAGAGATTCCTCGAACAAGGCATCAAATCCAATGCTACGATGCTCCCTATTCGGCCCTGTTACGAATGGTTAACGAGACTTAGCTCTCCCAGTGTTGATAACGACCTTGTGTTTACCAACCGTGCAACGGGGACCGGAAAGGAAAACAACGCGCTCACCAGCGCGCACGGATTCAAACGCGAGGACAGGCGTGTCGGCTCTCTCCCGAGAAAATCATCGGTTTCGTTAAAATGCTGCTATACTCGAGCTTCGTGCGTCCTTTGTCAGGATCCGACAAAGGTAAGCTCGTTGACGAGCATGTAGGTAATTAGTTTGCGCCGGTTGTTTGTCAGCCAGAGCCACCAACTCTCTGGATTCTTCTTGGTTTCCAGCGGCGGCGAAAGTCGCAATTTTTACACCGGAAAATTTCAACCGATACGAAACAGGCATACGATCGCGCTATTTTGCGATTTGCAGTAATTGCTAGATTCTAGAAAGACTCCTCCTTTTTTTTTAACAAATTATATACACGCTTCTAAAATTCTCTGCGAAGTCTTTTGCTATCTGCTTTCTACTTCGGTATCGTTTTCCTAGTCGTAGAATTCGAATTGTGAAAGAATTTCTTCTGAATACTATATACTGCTATCAAAAGACATATTTAAAAAATTTAAGTTAACCCTCTGCGCTCGGAAGTATTTTAACTCCATAACCAAACTTTTTTTGTTTCTATCAAGAATATTTCAATTCTATATGATTTTTATCATTTTGAAGAAATGAAAGTGATACAATACCTCATAGAATACTTAACCATAGTCTACCATAAAAAAACTTTCATTATGCGATAGAAAATTTATACCACAAAACGTAATAAAAATAAAAAAAAACTTTTAGCTTTAAATAATAAAAAATAAGAAAAGTAACAAAGTCATGCAACGACAAGATCCCAAGAATTTTAAAAGTTTAAATAACCATAGTATCTACATACAGTCGGGTCCAATGGACCCGCTTGGTAGACAGAGGGTTAAATGTTTGGTAACTAATTTACTGAATATCAATTTAGTAATGTAAACAATATTTTGAATAATGCAATTTTTAGTGGTGTCTCAGAGTCATCACTCGAGCGATAATGGTTAGAATGTGACTTGATTGACACTGCAAAGACGCGTCCAAGGGAAATTATTTAATAAATCTGTTTGTTTGAATATACAGATCTATCAGGTCAGTGCAGAAGTTCCTGTCCGATTCCTTGTCGTACCTTAACCCTTTGCACTCGGAGCTATATCAATTAAAAACCAAACATTTCTTCTAACCTAGAATATTTCCATTGTACACAATTCTTTTCATTATATGCGTACGAAACTGATATAGTACCTTATACAATATTTAAATGTTTAGTAATTTATTACATATAAACAAATATAATCATGTAAACAATATTTTGAATAATGATGTAGCAATTTGTAGTGGCGCCTCAAAGTCGCCATTCGAGTGAGAAGGGTTAATACAAAATCGGGCACGAACTTTTCCATTGACCTAATACAGAAAAAAAGTCAAAATACATAAAACCGTGGTAACATTAGTGTAGCATCAAAGACGATAAGTATGAAAATGTATATAATTTAACACAAGAAATCTCAACTAATACAATCAATTAAAATATTTACGTCTTAGTCTCCGTCTGAGATTTACAATTTACGTCTTAAATCATTCACGTCGTATTTCTATCTGTTCTGAAAACCGCAATCAATAACATTGTTTAACAGATCGTCGCGTCGTTACCGTTACTATCGTCGTGGTAATCGACGGAATTCGGTACGGTAATTTGATACAGTATGACCCTAGACTCCCTACATTAGTGAAGAACCTGTAGCAACGAGGAGCGCTTTTCATGCATTCCTTGCGCAATACCCTATTCCATTAAAAAGATCATGGTCTCTTCCGGTTGATGTGAAAAGGAATTAGCTCCAAGCACGTATCATTACAACATAATCACCCCCTAAATCATCGATTGCAATAATAATTACAATAAAAAGCTCTCTTTAAGCCTCGTTTTCTACCTTAGCACAGAAAAGGTAGCAGCGCGAAAATGTAAAACGTGTTTATTAGAATACTAAGAAAGGTATAGCTTTTATATCCAGTAGATCGGTTGATACTAACTTTATAGCACGTTTGCAACAGTACTTAGTTTTTAATTGCTGCTGGTTCTAAAAGCGAAGCTGCTTTTTTATTGTGGCAGCACCATTAATTCTAATCATTTGACGATACGCCAGCGAAAATTATACATCCCGCTCAGCTCCAGGAGTTATGAACGTTTAGCCATGGAAAGATCGAAATCGTAAAGACATTTACCCCAAAGAATTATTACAATTTTTATAAGTAGATCCAATCGTCTTCGAACGAATCTACGTTTGCAGATAGGAATCGATAGGAGGTCGGCGAACGATCGATAGGATCGCGCCGAGACCCGGCGTTTTTAGCGACGGTGTAGTTTTGTCGGTGGGGAACTCGTCACGCGAGCGCCCCGAGACTGCATAGAGTAACTCAATCAGGTGTGTTGCAAGCATGCATATTTACTCAGAGTCAGCTAATGTTACACACCTATGTAAACTGCGGGTTCTGTTGATCGTACCTGCCTGCAGGTCAAACATCGAGCGAGCTTTGAGGCAAGTATCTGGCCTATGTTCCGAAATTCCCAGGATCCTAATACGGCCTCGTTAAAAAGAGAATGCTCCCTGCCTAACTACCCTAACGCAGCACAACGGTTAAAAACAAGATCGATAATACCCGCGGAAGAAACCGGCCGATGCACGGGAGAAACAGAGCGAAAGAGAAAGAGGGGAAAAAGAGAGAGAGAGAGCCAACAGAAGGCTCGGCTCGTTACCAACCTCCTGTTTTCTTTCGCCTCTTTTCCATTTCTTTCGACTTTGCTTCGCCGAAATAACGATCGAAGCCGAGATTCGTTTTTGCCGAACGACGACCAACCCAGAACCCCGTTTCCATTTCCTGGAAACGGACTCTAACTCTACGGTCCCGGATGGAACGGGACACCTTTTTGCCGCTGAGAAACACGTCTCTCAAACTTCGGGAGAATTTAATCTGCGCGGCGTACGTTAATTTGCTCGCAGCCCGGCAAACGGATCCGTTAAATCCGTGCAAAATTACACGCGATCGCAAAACTGGATACTGTCGCGCTCTGACGAGCAGATACAGCGCTCGCGAGTGGCCTCCTACATGAAATTATCGCACGAGCCTGAAGAAAAACAGTTGAACACTGTGAAAGTAGAGACATTACTCTGTAAAATGAGCTTGATGAGATTATTGAACAATTTTTTCCACGAAGTTACACATGTTCAAATGTTGAGGACCTCTATCGGCTGTCTTATTAATATTTCTGGGTAGAGCGCTTTTCGCTCAAAGTGCAATAAAACTACAAGGAAAAATCGTAGGTCAAATTTTGTGTGTTCGTTGTAAAGAGGAGAATTTAAACGTCAAATTTGTGGTAGTTGTAGTCGCGAGAAAAATTTGTTAACCTCCGTAGGGATATTTAAAGATGAAATGATGATTTTTTTTCAGCAAAAAAGCAAGAAGATTTTTTTTCAGCAGAAATGCAAGAAGATATTTTTTCAGCAAAAAAGCAAGAAAAGGTTTTGAAAGTAGAGGATTTACCCTCTAAAATTATAACAAGCAAAGTTATAACAGTTTGAATTTAACGATCCTTCGTACGTGTCTGGTCATGATCGGCTGAATCTACTCAATCGAAGGCTTGTCCACGTTGTGCTTATCATAAGTTGCAAAATCGAACGAACTAAGTTATGATTCCTACACCGTTATATAGTAGACAGTACGCAGAAAATTATCCTGTTTGTAAAATTCTGCGGCTTATTGTTAGTGAGATTCGAAATATACAGGGTGTCACCTAACGTTTGCACCTCAAATATCTTTGTTGTTTCTAAAGATACGTAAAATATGGTAAAGACAAAGTTGAATGGTACAATGGGGCTGGCACGGTGCAAAAAAAAATTTTGTTTTTATTTAATTTTTTTTTAGAGATATCAAGGTCACCTTGACTTTTTTAAATGGAACCACCCTTTTTTAAACACCTACAATGATAGTCCCTTTCATTACGAATTCAGTGACTATAATTACTCAAGGTCATTCAAGGTTACGGACAGAGTTCAACATTCCTTCAAAGACCGTTTACAGGCATGCATCGATGTTAAATCTTATACGTTAACTCTGTCCGCGACCTTGAATGACCTTGAGTAATTATAGTCACTGAATTCCTAATAAAGGGACTATCATTGTAGGTGTTTAAAAAAGGCTGGTTCCATTTTAAAAAGTCAAGGTGACCTTGATATCTCTAAAAAAAATTGACATAAAAACAAATTTTTTTTTTTGCACCATGTCGGCCCTTTTGTACCATTCAACTTTGTCCTTACCATATTTTACGTATCTTTAGAAACAACAAAGATATTTGAGGTTCAAACATTAGGTGACTCACCCTATATCTTGTGAAACATTAGAGATCTTGAAATTTGAAAATTGAATGGAAACCTCGAATAAAAGTCTACATTGGTTGTATTGACAACAAATAGTGACAAATAAAACTTATTTTCGATTTAACAGCAAACCTACTAAAGACAAAAAGCGACTAGCCTTTCGTTATAAAAGTGGGAAGATTAAATTAATTTAAATCTCGCACGATTTTTAGCATAATCTGATCCTCAATAATGAAATCTACTGAATCAATTTCTTTAAAAATACCACCTTCCCAACGTCAATAATTTGCAAAATGAAAATCCAATCATTTCGTAGGTTCTGCCTGAAAGGAAATATACTGCGGATTCTATTTGGGATTTCTATCACGACTCAATCCGAGATTGATATTTCCATCTCGGCTATCGATGGGCATTTAGAAAGCAATAGAAGCTCGATAAATGTGCGAGAGAATTGGATTTTTGGCTAAAAGTAGCTAAATTTCTGGAACGGGACCGGTGTACGAACACGCGAAAGATTACGGGAGAGTAGAGTCGGGTTTGGGTTCGGGTTCAGACTGATCGATCCATTTCTATTTTCGTTTCCGCTGGAGCCGTGGCGACGCGGGAGAAATACGTGTCTCGCGTTCCACTCGAATAAGCTGCATCCAAGAGCAAACAAGAGCCAAAGAGAGAGAGGGAAAGAAAAAGAGAGAAAACCGGATGCAGGCGCACGAAAATCTGATGAACAGAGAGGCGGCTCCCGCGCCGGAAGTCCCGCGAGTAAATATTCCATTTTTGCACGGGTGTACACCGGGGGTAAGAAAATCCCGAGCGATCGGGGAACTAAGGCGACCGGGGAGGAAAACTATCCGTCTTTTCCGGCGGGACTCTCGTTATCCCGCGGAATATTAGTTTCGTTTGAGAAAACGCACGGCGAAATGCACTCGACGCTGCGCCGGAGTCGAACTCCACGCCGCTTTTTCCCGTCGAGAGTCGTGCCAGTTGAAGAAGTTACGAAGCAAACGAGCCGGACGATCGTTTCCAGCGATGAAAGGCCCCGGGATCGATGGACGTTTTAGCTCTGTTAGCCGCTTTTTTCCCCAGGACAGAGAGCTCGCGAATTCGAATAGGGACAAGGAACGTTCTCCTTCTTCCCCCACCCCTATCTCTCTCTCTCTCTCACTCTCTCTCTTTGGAGCTTTCGGTGCTTTCTCCCGTCGACCTATCCACGTTTCTCGTACGTGACACAGGTTGCTCGACGACGGCAGCCGAAGAGACCCGGGGACTTTATCGAAGTATCGCTAATCCCTCGGGATGATCCGGCAGGGTAGCGTGGCAGCTGCGTCCTAGCCGGCACGCTTTAAACTACGAACCGACGGCCACGGGATGCCATGATTTACTCGGCCCGGCCTCGAACCCACAATCTGTTAGGCTTAGCGAGTCTGCGATTTTCTAGCCAACTACCGACTTCCTCCTAGTTTCGCCGAGCTCGGATATTAAAACCCATCCATTTCCGCCGGTTTTCCTTCGGCGTTAGCGCTCGCTCGTCAACTGGTACAGCACGTCCCAAAAACAATGAACAACAAACCTAACACTCGCCCTAATGAACATCGAAAGGTACACCAATTTACGGGGCTCCATATTCGAGATATTGTTCGTTGAATATTTTTAGAGAATGATTTGTTTAACCCTCGATAACGAAACATAAAACAGTGTTACTCTGTAACTAATCATTCGACGAAATGAAAATTGGCTAAAATAAAGAAGTTTTAAAAACTGCTATTTTTATTACTGTATGTAATTCCTAGTAATTGCAATTTTTTCAAAATCTTTTCTGCACGTAATTTACTAAATCAATGCTTCTAATTGCTCAAAAAAAGACAAGTGGTTTGGTCAAATTTTAAGAAAGTTATTCGGATTTAAAGGGCGTACGAACACTTTTGTGGGCCACTGTATTTCTTCTACCGTATCCAGACATAAATATTTTCACATAACCTCTCAACAATTTGCACGAAAATCCTGCACACTTCCCAGGTGTGACGTTTTTTGGTGGAGCCTGTAGCAGCATCCAGGTTGTATCAGAAGCACGTTGGCATCCACTCCACCCGCGATCTCGATAGCTAAGGTAAAGATGCGATCTATCTCTGGCTCGTGAGCTCGTCGAGAGTTCGATCGCGAGGTTTATCTGGGATCGCGGGCACGACTCTCCCACGATGAATTTCTCTTTATTTAGTTCGCCGCTATCGCATCGATCGCGATCACCGTTGCTTACAAGAACGAGGGAGAGCGAGAGAGCGCCAAAAGCGAGAGAAATAGAAGCAGAGGAGGGGAGAGAAAGAGAGAGAAAGAGTGAGGGGGGGGGGGGAAGAGTAAAAGAGAAGAAGAGGCAGGTCGAAGGATAAAAGGCAGGGCCGCCGCGCCGGTTCGTTTCCAGACGAAAAATTTATTCGCGACGGGATATAGATATCTCGTGGTGGATGTTTCCTCACGGGTGGTGAAATCCCTCGGTGGCTTAACGGGGTAGTTCTCGTTACGCTCGTTGATGCCACGGTTTTCCACGATTTTACGTGTTGTCCTGTCCCTCCCGTTCGCAACCCGGCTCACGTATTCCGGGGATGACGTCACGCGTGAACAGAGCAAAATATAAAGCCGCGCGAGGACCCTACCGAACTCGAGGCAGGTGTGTGCACTCGTTTGAGAAGCCGGGAACGAAACAAGAGTAAACCGGCAGGTGCGCTGCACGAAGACGCCTCGAAAGACTGGTGCAAGATGATTGTACGTCGACGGAATTCCACCGAATTCTACTTAGGATGCCGCGGAATGGTCCCACGCGTGTGTCGGGACAAATTCGAGACACGCCATCTCAGGAAACAGGACGAAAAGATACCTAATCCACTGATCAACGATCGAGGATTGAGAATCGTCCCTTGGCGAGGGTGTTGCATGCGTCCAGCGTATCTTCGATTCGACCAATTCGCCAGGGCCATTAAAAGGGGCCGGTGGCCGACTATCAAGGAGAATATCATCGATTCCGGGGATAACTTTAATCTCCCCGATGCCGCATTATCGACCGGTAGAGACACTGATTAATCGAATGGCCGCTTATTGAAGGACTATCGCTAAGCCGGCCAATGTCGACGGAATATTCGCGGCTCCTACCGAGCGCCAATCAGGCCAAATTGATTAATCCACCGACGCGTTTAAAAAGGTATATAGCCGCCGACCGGAGCCGGTCGCTCCGTGGAAAAGTTAACGCTTATTATTCCGACGAGGGGCAAACGAAGAAAAGTCAACTCGCCCGCGGAAATGGCGACCACGGGAAGAGAAACTGACTTCTCGATGGAAAAGAAATTCGTCATGGACTTCTGTTCCGGAATAACGTTCAAGATCGATAATCATTCCGGACTGACAACGGATCAGCCGCAGTACTCTTGTGGCGGCTACTTCCTGTGCTCGTCGACAGAGTGACATTACGACAACACCACTCCCGCTTCTACCTGAATCTTCCTCTATTTCTATATATACCGTCCTAAACTGTCTAAAGCACCGGTCCGCTAGATAGCCTTACTGACGAGGTCGTTTATTTTTATTACTGTTTTCTACAATCCCGAAGATCCTTAGAGCTTTAGCCCTTCCCATTTCAAACATTTATTGTGGTTTGTAAAGGTCAACCCGACGTAAACCAAGCGTAATCTTTGCTGAAACACGTAAATTTTAAACTTCCATATTTTATCCGCCCCAACATGATTATTCTTGCTCAAGGTCATTTCAAGGTCAAAAAGATGGTATCCACTAAATTCAGTTTTTTATTGTCCGTCATGCTATCGTAAAAAATATATTATTCCATTTAAAAAAACATCGGTGACCTTGAAATTTCATTAAAAAAACACGACATAACAAATTTTTTTCTTTACCATTATATTTGCCCCCTGCAACGGTGTCACTATGTCCTCTGAAGTTTTCTGATAGAACTGTAAATACGTCAGATATTTAGGTATTTCCATTTATGTGGGACCCCCTGTATATACCGTCCTAAACTGTCCTTACGACATCCCGCGTCTAAGGCACGGGTCCGCTAGATAGCCTTACTGACGAGTCCTCTAGCGGGCCTAGGACGAAACGCTTCCTTCTCCTTTATCCATCTTTTCATACTCCGAAAACTGCCGCCATATCCAGCGCATGCGCCGAATAGATCTATCTACCTTTACCACTCAATATCCAATATGCCGACGCTCTAATCTGTGAAAAACGCTTAAAATGCTAATCTTTACACGCGTATAACTTATAAACCAGTGAATTCCTAACAACCATACACATATTTTCGAAATGTCTTCATCGATATCTACAGGATCACATAAGAAAAAGTTAAGAGCACGGAGTTCTCCAAAACGCAGTCGAGCCTTAATTTCTCTATTTTTAACCAAGGTGGGAGATTGTGGACGTCGAGTATGTATGAGGGTATCAATGAATATCGTCGAATTTCATTTTTGCGTACGAATGGAACATAGTCGAAATGGCAAAATAGTCGACCATGGTGTGGGCGTTGCGGTTTGTTCGTCTGCGAGGATGTGTTACGTGTCTGCCGGTTTCGTGGCGGCGGTGATTAGCATTCCTAAAACGCGGTCCGTAAGTTGTTATTAGTAAGCCATAACGTTAGCATAAAATGTCCCTGGGGATCGGCTTTCCGCCCGCGCACGGAACAAGGGGGGCGTTATCACGGCCGAATCTGGGCAGGGCAACGACACGCGGTTAAATTATTAGGGAGAGGGGTCTGGAATAATTGGCCGAAGCGACGGCTTGCGGTTCGCCGGGGCCGTGTGTGGAGCACTTCGGTTTGTCGTCCGATAGATACCTTCCCTGTGCCGCGGAAAGGTCGCCTAATAAATTTCCTGGAGAATATGTCCCCGGTGCATCCTCGAAATAAGCGATAATTACATCGCCGTGAAAGCGTATTCCGCGTGCAGACCCCGAATTAATCGATAAGCCGTCCTCTGTCCCGATCCGATAAACCAGGATTGGCCGAGTAAAAACCTCATCCAACGCGGGAGTAACTGCTTGCTTTCCCCTCCACCCGGAGAGAAAAAAACCCTCTCGATCTACGAATCCCGCTTCGATCCACGGGAGATCAACATCGAAGAGATCGCTGTTTCGAGTTCACCGCTGTTAACCAGACAGGGGAATGACGTGAATTAAATTCGATTCTTTCCTGTCCTCGACGACGCGACGGTTCCCAGTATCGTTCGACTCTGGTACCTCGGCGACGTTAATTAATCGCGGACTAAATTCACCGTGAGAAGCCGAGAAGAAGAAGATGAAGAAGAGGAAGAAGAAATTGGCTCCCCCCCTGGCGTTCGGTAACTTCAAACTCGCAGGGAGGGGCAGTTATGCGTGAATCGAACTTGTTACGTTTCCTGCGGAGACGCCGCCACACTATGATTATAATTAATTCAAGTAATTACGGCCGTGCGGTTTTGATCAACCAGGAAAATCGATTCCCACGAAGTATTTACTCCGTGCTCTGTTTGCGCACAACATTCCATGCTGTGACACGCGAGGATGAGCCGTAAGTCGCAAAGGGATATGAAGTTCCAATAATTTTGCCAACATTTTGCGAAGTGCCTTGAATAGCATCATCAATAAATTGAATTGCAAGATTTGTGGTATGGAAAATGCTAGGCTAACTCATCGAAGAGATTTGTGTTCTAGTTTTTTTAAGATCCCCACGAGAACACTATAAATGCTGTAGTTAAACGAATAAATATGATTTTAAAATATGTACCCGCAGCCGTTTCGAGTAAACCGGGAACGCGATTCGAACAGGCTGGATAATAGTTGTAAATTCCAGGTGTTCGTAACAGTTTCGAGAACGGAAATCTACGGATGTAGGAACGGACGGTTTGGAACAGTGTTGAAGCCCCGAGAATTCCTGTGGAATTCGCGCGGAGATCGTCGGAAGCTGCGTGTTCTCTTAACGCGAAAGTTGGTCGGTCGTTTTTCTTGGGTAGCGTTTCGCAGGCGGCTGGTTTCTCGGTCGGCGGGGCGGAGACAAGCGTAAAAGGGCTTAATCCGTTTCATTGCCCGTATAAAAGCCGGGCAGGAAGGAATAAGGGCGAGTAAGACGCGGGGGAGGGCCGGCGTGGCTAGCTGAACGCGTGCGCGGACATGAGCGCGCGCGCGCTCTCTCGCGTTACCCGCGTGACATCGGTCGCCCTTTATTAAGCGTTATTAAGCGGGGGACGAGAAAAGTAGCCCGACAGCCGACGGATCCTTATTTTATACGCGCGCGTCGCGAGAGTACACACCGCTCCGGATTACCTTGGCGTACAGCTGACTGACGTGAAATTCGAAAGAGGAGCCTTTAATCCATTCCCATCTCCGACGGCCGTGCTATGCCGTGCCCCAGCCGAGCCGAGCCGAGCCGAGCCGAGTTTAGCTACGGTCTTCAAGCTTTTCCGACCAGTTTCACGGCTGGCCGCCAATCAACGAGCCCGGACCTCGCTCCATGTCCCCACCCTGGCCTCACCGCGTCGACCAATAGTAGCCGAAGAAACCGCCTTTGGGTCTACAAGTTCTACTTTCAGCTATCCCGTCGACTAATTGCGGACAGACCGACGTTTTCCTCCGAACACAATCATTCCGTTCCAATGGAGACGCTATATTGAGACTGGGTCGTGCTCAAATAGCTGCAAACGACACAATTTGTGTGTCGAACAAAAATTCCGATACGTTTGACTGACAGTTATCAAGCAAAATCCGAAGCGATGCACTGCGGCTCTACCTGCGGACGCATCGAACATGTTCAAACAAGGTCAAACAGGAATTCCTCAACACTTTCACCGCTTTCACATACTTTCAAGAGAACGACGTTTAGAAATGTACAACATAACGTCATCGTGAGAACCATAGACACCTCAAACACGATCAAACGAGATCAAACAGGGTATCCTCAACACTTTCACCGCACATGCATCTGTGGTTTCACATACTTTCAAGAGAACGATGTTTAGAAATGTCAGAATAATGTTGCAAACAACATAACGTCATCGTGAGAACCATAGACACCTCAAACACGATCAAACGACCACAAACTTAGATCCTTGAACGTCTATCCAACACGTACCAATCCATTTTCCACATTTCTTATTGTGCAATCGATGTTCATGAACCATAAGACCTAGCGACACAATCAATCGCCCAAAATGGACAGAAAATTTTCCAAAAATTCAACGTTACGATGAGACAGAACCATACGAACTCGGTTATAGCCCCCAACCGAACTCGGTTATAGCCCCCACTACTTATCGACAAAAGCGAGACCATCGCCAGAAACAGCGCTACGGTATCCTCGTAAGACGTGCTGAAGCAAACAGAACACAAGAGAGTTTCGAGCGCAGACAATGCAGGATTTATTAGAGCATAGGTTAGCGTTAGCGCGAGGAGTTTCTCTATCCAAACAAAAGCAAACATTAGAAGCCTGCTCTCTCTCCCGGCGGCATTAATTCCGGAGAGGGGGGGGGTGGTTGACGAGGAGGAGAATATCGGTGGCGGGTGCACCCGAAGATCGGGGGCCGATCTACGGCGGTATCGGTGCGGCACGTATGGTCCGCGCTCGCGTTCATACGTATTTTCGTCCGCGAGAACGTGTGCTCGAGCACGGTTGAAAAAGCGGTCTGGTAAATTCCAAGTCGCCAAAACGTACCCAGTACACGTATGAAAGCGCAATAAAGAAAAGTGGCGTTCGTGCTCGGCGGAAAACGCGCGCCGCGCCGCGACGGCTCTCTCGTTCCCGACAATTTATTTCCGATCAAGTCGGCCATTGCTGATTAGCGCGACAATGCCAGCTTTGTTCAACGATTAACGACGTTTTATCCAATTCCACCCATTCCGTGTACCCTTCCCGTTCGCCCGATAATCGTACATTCGAATCCGGATAAGATTTAAAGAGCCATTCTCTCACTCTCCTCTCCGACTTAACCGGTGGCCGATGAGGAGATAGAGGAGAAGGACGTCTCGACGGACCAGGAACCCCGTACGGGTGCGCTTCTCATTAAACATTCAAGCTCGAAGCATTTACAGACGAGAGAAATCCTGTTGTCGGATTATCCGGTCTATCCACGGCCGTTTCGCGTCATTTTCCAAAATCGACGCTCGCGACGACGAGGAGGATGCTAGGCTCCTATAGCGGAAACAGCACGTCGATGCTATGCGACGCGCGAATCGCGTCCGCCATCACTCCTGTCTTTTATCTCGATCAGAGAGGGAAGAAGCAGCGTGTTCCGAGGCGCAGTATACGTCGAGATAGTCGATAGCCGCTCGTAAAATGGAAAAACAGAGAGCAACCGTGTACCCGGGGCTCGACATAAAGTCTGCAAAGGTCCCGGACGACGAACAGCCCCTGCTTCCGTGTAATTAGATTCTCGAACGGGTCTATAGGATCGACGATAACCTGCTCATCCCTTAGAACCCTCCTTGATCTCTCCTCTGTCTGTTTTTCTCTCTCCCTCTCTTTCCCTTTCTTTCCCCTTTTTCGCGGATAGGCTCCAGAGGAGCACTTCCTTTATTCGAGCACAATTATAGGCGCGAGACGCCGCCGTGCGTGTCTCTCTTTCCCCCGATAATAAAATCCCCCCGGTCGCAACGCGGGGGATACCATCTTCGTTCCATACTTCGTGCTCTTTACTACGGGCGCCGCGAGGAAACGCTGGAATTCTTCGGAGAGGTTTCCCTAAGAGTATCACGAAACCTGCCTCTCTCTATCTCTGTCTCGCGCGCGCAGCCCGGGCTCTGTTCTCGAGATGTCCTGCATTAAAGATGGTGCCGAGTTGTTTGCTCCAGTTTTCGCTCTCGCCTTTCTTCCCCCCATCGCTGTTCATCGCCTAGTCTAGCTACCTACCCACCAACCTCTCCCGGGCTCGTGTGTCGCCGCGTTTCGAAAATATTTTTCTCGCCGGGATAATGCACGTTATTTACTTGTTTATCCTAGCGCAATCTTGTTATCGTATGGTTTCTTCCAGGCACAGAGCGCGGAGCCGGAATCGCGCGCGTTCTCCGCGTTGCTTCTCCCGGCTCTGGATAGGATTTCGACAGACTCTGCAGACTGTCTCGACGATTTTGCTTCTTTCACGGTGACTGGGACCTTTATCGAGGTTTATGGGAAGTCTGTGCGATCTTGAAGATTCCGAAAAACGCGGGAATCATCTTTTAACACTTCGGAAACGACGCTTGAGATTCTTTCTGCATCAACCTTGTATGCGATAGACGTTACCACTAGACTGCGGATTTATATGAAAAATACAAATTTCCTGTTGGGGTTACAACATACTGGAGCTGCATATATAGTAAGTTTATGGGAAGTCTGTGCGATCTTGAAGATTCAAAAAAATGCGGGAGTCATATTTTAACACTTCGGAAACGACGCTTGAGATTGTTTCTGCACGGTCAACCTTGTATGCGATAGACGTTACCACTAGACTGCGGATTTATATAAAAAATACAAATTTCGTGTTGGGATTACAACATACTGGAGTTGCATATACAGTAAGTCCGCGATCTAAGTCCTTTTTCGGTTCTCTGTCGGGACTTAGATCGAGACGGGAAACTATTCTTTTTGTGACCGCGTCGACCGCGCCGAATGTAGAAAAGGACAGCATGTAAACATGCGCCGCTATCCTCGTCTACGTCCGAAGGTCACTGTACATATCGTCGATTAAACCACTAAATACAGTTGAAATTATTTAGTGTTTAGTGTCATTTTAATCAGAAAAATGCCAGAAATAAGTTGGTGAAAGTTCCATAAAAAAATAATGAAAAATAAATAAGTTTTGCAATTGGATTAGTAGTGATTCACACCGATACACCCGACCCAGGATCAAATTACGCGGCATGTTTACATTGCTCGGAGACCGAGGCAGCTCGAGCTTCTTGGGCCCCCCAGGGATACCCCACAGTGGAAGGAGTAGACGAAGGGACATAGATCGCGATATTCCGTTGGACTTAGATCGCGTACTTACTGTACATTTATTTCTGTTCTTAATCATTTTAACCTATACAGAGCCGGAATTTTTCGATTAAAAAAAGGTGAAATAAAATGTCTCCTAAACTAACGATTTTTCGGTATAAATAGGTTAATAATTTTTTACATCAAGTGACGACCAATGCCAAAAAGTCAAGTTGTTTGGTCCAATTTAAAAAAAGTTAATCGGATGTTAAAGAGCGTTCGAATACTTTCGTGAGCCAATGCAAGTGTTTCGGTATCCTTGTCCGACGTTCTTTTACATCGAAGTGCGACGTCGATCCGGCAGTAAATGAAATTCCTATCGGCCCGAGCGTTTCTTTCTCGGATTGCGGGTTTCTCGCGGTGTCGTTTCTGGCCTCGGAGAAACGTTGCTCGGGCTATGAAGAATCCTTTAGGCGAGTTTACTATTTCCAACGGTGACGGTTGGGTAGAGTGGAAAGCATCGGGAACAGAGTGGTCGGTCGCAGAGGCCGATTGTAGTCCTTATCGCCGGAGCAGTAACAGGGCGCGCTCTCGCGTGCCAATGATTGCATGGTCTCTGGGCGTTCTACCGTGAGCGCTGCCGTCGCACTAATACCATTATGGAACCAGGTCCTTGGATCACCATGAACCGACTCTCAACCGACTCTGCCCTCCAGGAATACAGTGGAGATTACGTATACGGTGTCAGTTGCATGTCCTAATCAGGGCTAATGTCCATTGTTCACTCGGCGGACAGCGCTCGCAATGTCCGGCCACCGATCGATCGATTTCCTAACCCGAAATCTTACCAACCGGACATACTCCGCGATACTTTTAACCCGTTGTCCCACTTCCTCGACCTAGAAACCGTCGAACATTATTCAGTTTACTGCGACTGAAGTCACAAACATTCGAAACGGCCAAAGAAGCATTCACAGGTTTTGTGATTTCTGTGGGAAAAACTAATACAATAGGAACATACAGAGGCTCATACAATTAATCAGATACCTCCTCGATCAGAATAACTTCCTCAATCTTCCGACATTTGCGTTGTTCTACGTGTTTACTCATAATTGAATAGGTGGCTAGAAGAAAATGGCGTACGTTGCATTTCACGAAAGAACCCCGCACTAAGCATGTTGAAAATCTATCCCGGTAAAATCAGTTGGATTTTTCATATGTTGTTGCTTATGATCTATTGAACAAAAGATGTAACGGGCACAAAGTTCAATAATGGACAGTTATCGAGTTATAATCAGTCAAACATGACAAATTCGTAGAAGTATTTACTTTACACGTTTGCCGCACCCCCACTCCAGCCACCCCACTCCTTCGATTTTCAAGTTGCGCGACCTAAATGATGTTGGCAACATACTAGCGTTATTGGTGCCGAATGCTATTACTTTCTGGCATTGCTACGTCCGATATTTATATTATTGATATCAGTCATACATTTTGGTCTCCATACTGTTTGGTAATACATAATAAGATCATTTTTTTATTAATCTACACACACACGCACGCGCATGCACAAAAAACACACACACAGCAAAGAGGGTTTGGAGTCAAAAAATACTACGTGAGTGACGAACCGTGGGATCCTTATCTCTGCTGTGACACGCAAAGATTTTTGTGAAAGATTTCTGTTCACAGACCTTTTCAAGCTCATTAAAAATTCAAAAATAATAATACCACCTAACAGATTTTGTGAAACCCTACTGTTTCAAACATTTTTCCAAAAAATAAATACTTCCCAAGATTTGAGTATTCGGCAGCTCGAATTTATCATGTTTGACTGATTATAACTCGATAACTGTCCATCATTGAGCTTTGTGCCCACTACATCTTTTGTTCAGTAGATCATAAGCTACAACATATGAAAAATTCAACTGATTTTACCGGGATAGATTTTCCATATGATTAATGCGGGGTTCTTTACCGACTAGACTTGTTTATCGAGTAGTAAATCAAATTTTCACTTTCTATGGTGGAAGAAGGTCGTAGTAGGTTGCACAAGCTGATTCTTCCAGAGCTGCTTCAGTGAGCAATGAATTATTCGTAACTCTTCTGGCAAATTTCACGAACTGTAGCAAACGTCATTCACTATTCAATTATCAAACATGCAAACCAGACTGTGTGTGCCTGCACTTGTTTGAAAGAGGGAAATGCGGAGAAGGAATAGGCGAGATGATAAAAGACGAAAGTCCAAACAGGCCAGTGTTCTTCGTGGAAAATCGAACACGTTGTACCCATTACAATAGTGCGAAACCAAGCTTGGTCAAACAAGTACTGATTTGTCGAGAAGTCGGTAGAATTAATTCGCTAACGCGAAAGATTTGTTTGAAAAAATCACGATTTTTGGGATTTATGCGTGGCGTGCGTCCGAAAATCGCGGCCAGTATAGCCGCACCCTAATTTACGATCGCCTCGCAGCTAGAAACGACGCGTCGCGTAAATTAGATGCGATTCTGGGGGGGAAGCACGATAGAGCACGCGCGAATCAGCTCGGCCGTTTCCGCGGAAACGTTTCCCGGCGCGAATCGTGTGGGGCGCAATAAAATCTGAGAACTTTTCATCGCTCGAAATACACCGTCTTTCCTTACGGTGACGGAGAAGTAGAGAAAGGGAAATGATATCTCGCAAAGGACCGCGCGCGGCTCTCGTTCGTCGACCGTACGTGCAAATTCTTCGATTCGAGCGGGAGAGCAAGTTTCGCGAGACGGTTTAACGGGTCCTTGCGAGAAGTTGGCGCGCCAGCCGGAATACGAATTCGTTCCGAATCTCGTTTATTCCCTATTACGGTGGGAAATCGATTAAGCGAAATATATGGCGGCGGTCGGAGACTCGCTTAACGTCCTCGCCCCGGCAACTTTCGTCCCGGAACGAGTGCTTAATAATTCGCCCCTTGATCATGGTCCTATATCAACAAGTACCGTGTAAAGTTTCCCAATAACAGATTTCCGCGCGGTGGAAAGTGGTACGCGAGTACTACTTGGATTTCATTCGATTCGTCCGAGAAGTTTCCCGGCTCGTGGAAGACCGTATCGACGCTCTCTCTCTCTCTCTCTCTCTCTCTCTCTCTCTCTCTCTCTCTCTCTCTCTCTCTGTGTCTGTCTCCCTTTTCCCCTCTCTTTCTCACTCTCTCCCCCTTCGAGACTCGCCGCGATAAAGAAACAGAAAGAGCTTCTCCTCTTCCGAACCCCACGTTTAATTTTGCTCGCCTTTGGTACGCGTCGAACAAACTAAGATGTATTTTCGCTCGTATCGTTCGGATCCTGCTGCTAGAACCCGTTTCAACGTTAATGCGGCGAGTGTACGATCGCGTGGAGCAGGGTTTAAGCTCGGCTTAGCCTTTAAGTGACAGTAATGAAATCGGGTGTGTCGGCTGATTTCCCCGGCAAACACGATCCGCTTTCTTTCTCCGCGAATCGACAAGCGTAACCGCCACTCTGTCGCCAATCAGAGTTTAAGACACTGGGGACAATCGGACCTGGCTGTGAACAACTGCCTTACTTCTAATTATTTGATATTTAATTGAATAAGGTTATGCGCCGGAGTAATTAGACTTTAATTACAAACTGGACTAGAGTCATTAATCTACCCGCACACGGTTCTGATATTCCTCAAGATGTTTTCATAGATCACTCCTTGGGAAATTATTTTTAATGGTCTTCAGAAGTGACCTAAAATTTTGAAAAAATATGTGTTGTAAAGGACACTTGCGGCTATCGGTTGCACTTTGATTCGTTCTAATAGCTTACGTAGTGCCCGAGAAAAATATTCGTGAAGTTAGGGATGGTAACCTCGAGGAGTTTCTTACAGAAGATAAGACCATTTGTGACTTCATATAATAACCTTTTTCTATCCTTAACGAATGACTTAAAATTGTAAAAAAAATCATGTGTCATAGACATAACTTGTACCTACTATTTGCACTTTGGTTCGTTCTAATAGCTTATGTAGTGCCCGAGAAAAATATTTGTGAGCTTAAGGATGGTAACCCCGAGGAGATTCTTACAGAAGATAAGACCACTTGTGAGTTCATGTAATAAATTTTTTCTATCAATAATGAATGACTTAAAATTGTGAAAAAATCATGTGTGGTAGAGATGACTTGTACCTACTATTTGCACTTTGATTCGTTCTAATAGCTTACGTAGTGTCCGAGAAAAATATTCGTGAAGTTAAGGATGGTAACCTCGAAGAGATTCTTACAGAAGATAAGACCATTTGTGACTTCATATAATAATTCTTTTCTATCCCTAACGAATGACTTAAAATTGTGAAAAAATCATGTGTGATAGAGATAACTTGTACCTACTATTTGCCCTTTGATTCGTTCATATACCTCGCATGGTGCCCGAGAAATACGCTACCAAAGTTAAGGGTTGCCGTCGCACAGGAATCTGTAATCACCTGTAGGACACGAGTGCTGGGCACAGGTCTAATTAGAACCGAAGTATTCAATTTTAATAGTGCCGATACAACGTTGAAAAATCAGGGTTGCTAGCATGCATCTTTAAAACGTGATCTCGTTGGGTGGCGTCGCGTGGCATCGCGGCCCATGAAAAATGAGCAAACTTCGTCGAATATTTCATCTCGTCGGTTGTCTCGGAATCCCCGTTTCTCTCGAGGGTTCTTAATTAATTAGTGGCACGAGCCCCGCAAGGAAAAGTCGCGGGACGACCGCCCAGCCAAAGGGGACAAGAACAGAGAAGAGAGAGAGAGAGAAGAGAGCCGGCCGCCGGATCAAGAAAGAACGAGCAACTTAAGCAGCTCTCTTGAGGAGGCAAGGTGAGAGGCAAACGTCGGTGACAACGAGACGATGCCCTAAGAGGTAAGAGGGTTGCCAGAGGAGTAGAAGGAGGAGCAAAGGGGTGGGATTTCCCTTGGCAAACCCGAGAACCCGAACCCGTTGGCGAAGCATCAGCCTCGGGCAGTAGTTATGCCGTGGCTTGGTTCAGGTTCCACCGCAATTCGCGAGTGTACGTACTTCGGGTCTCCCGGCGTTTCCCTAAAATATCACGAAGCACGGAATCTCCCGTCCCTTTATCCTTTGCTACGCGATAACTCCTTTCCCTACATTCCACGATCTCCCTCCACCGAGCGTTTATTTAGCTATTATGTGTACTTCACATTACGCAATTAAATATACACACCGCAGCTCGGCCGAAAACTCGGGATCGATGATGGAAACCGAGATAACCTCGTTGAATCAACAATTCCAATTAACTACAAATAGTTTCCCCATTCACTTGTAAAAGGAGCAGAGTACCATCATCGATATATGTACATACTTCACCAGTTAGTCCTGGCCGTTTCCTCTCAATTATTTTAAACAATTTTTATTTCAACAGCAAGCTGGTACACGAAAAAATATGAAATTTTAATTCCGAAATACTCCCGTAGAACTGCAATTAACAACCTCCGCGAAAATATTCCCCTGCGAATTATTCAACGGTATACAGTTGAATAGGACGTTTATTAATATATTTTTTTAATCGTAAGAAAAACGGTCTTTTGTTTGTAGAAACAGAAAGGGGAAAAATTCATCAGAGGAAACGCGGCGATTGCGAGCTTTCGGACCGGCGGCAGTGTACAGCCAGAAGTAATACCGGGTCTTTCGTGTATATTAATTCCTGGAAGATAACAACGTTGCTGCACCCAGCGTCCCGAGAATCGCGGAAGACAATGGGTCAGGACAGCGGAGACAAAGGACCGACGAAATCTGGTCGCGAGAAAGAACGCGCCGGCGGTCGCATGTTGTCGGCGCTCGTGTCTACGCTTTATTTATCGCCTGTTAAACCGGCGTGACTGTGGCCGACGTAATCGCGGGGTCATTAAAGTCGTTAAACCACCCTAACTTCGCTGGTCGACAGTCTTTCGTTCATTCTACAAGCGTTCCTTGTCTCTAGGTTGTTAACTGTTCGCCCGATGCAACGGATCGACAAATAGAATCCTTTCTTTTGCATAAATACGCCACTATGAAAACATTCCTTCGAGCAAAATTCAACCCCTTATTCTAGGATTTATTTTAGCACATTCATTATTTCATTGGAAAAAGAGAACGGTTCGATCTATTGGTTAAATATCGACGACGAAACAATATAGGATTTTAGTCAGATGGAAACGAAGCAGGAGATTCATTTCAATGTTTCTTTAATTTTACACAACAAAGAAAATTGTGTTAGAAGTGGTTAGAAAATGGTCTAATTAAAAATCCATTACAAAAACAGTATCTCGTTTCGTTAAGGGAAGAACAACAAATTTTAGTAGAAATGAGCCAGTCTCTGACGTAGAACCACTACAGTGATTAAATCTGTTATTTTAGACAATAATGACTTATTGTAAAAAAAAATTGCTCAGCTACTACAATAATAAAATATTCTCACAATTCCGAAAGGGGCGGTTGAACGCGGCGAGCAATTTCGGAAGCGTATTCGCGAGTCTATCCCGATTCGGGATCATGTTTCCAACTTGTTTGGCTCTCGCGTAACAGGTTTATTAATTTTTGTCGCTCGAGACCGCGAAACCTGATTCATTTCATTAAAACGCGATGCAAACACGACGAGTTCTCTCTCGTATGAAATATCGTGTTAGACATTTATTAAAGTATGTAGTGGAATCCTACAATACCGCGTGTACAATGTTAAAGATACGTGTACCGTCCGTCCATCAGGTGATGGCAGTGAGAAACTTGTAGGTACCACGTGATCTCCCCTCTACACGCTACACGTCTACCGCTATTGGCCGAATCGCGCGACGAAGGCGGAAACGCGCATATTAGTATGACTGGAACAGAGAGATGTGGTGACGATGAGCGTAAGAGTGGGGTCTGCAGCCTGGCGTCTAGAGTGGGGTCTCGCAGTCACGGACCTAAAGCAGTGATGGGAATGTTGGCGCTTTTCACGCGCATGCGCGAGTTTCGGCAGCACCGAAGCTACGTCCAAAGTTTGTGGGGTACTATTGGGGCGAAAGTAGTGGGTTTGTTATTATATATTTCGTTATTTTAGTACCCTTCCCTTCCTTATTCCCAAGATGATGAAGAAGAGTAAGTTATATTATATTGCACATAGATACATAAATATTATATATTTATATATTATATATTCTATGTACGTATGTATATATTACATTTTAATACATGTATATATATATATATATATATATACACTTGTTGTACATTCATTTTTCAAAATCAAGTCATAATAAATTTTGCGAAATTAGCGGGGCGATCAAGGTACCCGATTTTCTTGCTTGACTGAGGCTAAAATCGCCGCGCATGCGCGTGAAAAGCGCCAACATTCCCATCACTGATGGGATATGGTCTCGGTTTTTTCGCGCATGCGCGACTAAGTGCAGGAACGTACCAATACGTCTTATGTTTGTGGGGAAACTAGGGGAGAACTGTTATTGGCGGGAAACCGGGCAGAAGAGTGCGAGACGACACGACGTGACGACCGTACTTCGAAATTTTGGTAAGTTAATGTTAATATATTCGATTTCCTAATGGCAACTAGTATTGGCGGAGGAGCTACTTGTCAATTCATATTTGAAAATCGAAAAAAAAATTTTCGAAACTATGCGGGGTGACTAAGTTACCCCATTATAGTCCAACTTTGTACTTTATTGACACTAAAATCGTCGCGCATGCGCGAGAAAACCGAGACCATATACCATCACTGAAATAAAGGACTGAGCCTAATTCTGCTGGGCTGAGCCAAAAGACGGAAGGGGTATCAACTTGTCGGCCATCTTGTGTGGCAAACACTGTGATGCGCTCTATAAGCAGTGTTGGGATATGGTGCAAGATTTCACGCGCATGCGCAGCGATTTCAGCCTCAGTAAAGTAAGATTCTCGATAAAATGGGGTACGTTCATTTTTCAGAATCAAATCATATCAATGTTCCCGCAACGTTATATAGATGGCAATACTAGTTTTGCCACCCAATATGGCCGCAGTCTACCATCCTTCCACGCTCTTGTCACGACCCCTCTCGCCCATATATCTACTTTACGCTCAGTCCTTTAGATCCGTGCTCGCAGTCCCCCTGCACCCCACTGTCAAAATCACTGCCATCTCCTGATGGACGGACTGTAGTTGTGTAGGATATAACTGTGGGATTAGGAACCCCCAAACCAAATACTGTATGGAGATTAGGAAAAGTAGGAGGGTTCCGTGGTTATGTGTACCAGCTACAACCGCGAGGTCCCGGGTTCGATTCCCGGCGCGGAATTCCTCATTTTTCCTAAGATCCTACACAACTTTATCACTAAATCACAGCAGAATGGTTTTACTTAATTAACTGTGACGACGTGCTAGGTTCGATGGTTCCTTTGCGACTGACTTCGGCCCTCGATTTTTCCTTACATCAAGGGTCGCTTATACCTGAGGACTGTAAATCGCCACTCAAACCTACAGATATGGAAATGGCAATCGTTGCACACCAACATATCGAAATCGCGTTGTAGAGATCTGTGGGAGGACCGTGGAAGACGAGCGAATGGAACGAAACGAAAAGATCGTAGGATGCGGTTAGAGAAGCTGAGAGAGGCGCAGGCTTCGGTCGACGGCTCCAGTCTAATGAACGAATGGGGGGCTATCCGCAAAAAGAGAAGAACGAAACGGGAAAAAACCACCCACTCCCCGCCCCCGTCGCTTTTGCGGTCAGTTACTTTTCACCCTTTGCTATTCTTTTTAGCCCCATGGGCTCGCCTTGCCACCGACGAATTCCGGCAACAAGACGAACACGAACTACCCAGGCCAAGCAAGTATCTCTCTATTAAGAAGATCCCGGAAATTATCCTAAAAAAACGACCGCGATCCATTAACCCCGTCGCACGCATTATTTTCCTTGCAGAGTGCGTTCTCTACCGGCTAAAGCGAGCGACCAATTTAAGCTGCTGAAAAAATAGAGATTCTTTTGATCTAAAGCTATTGTTTTAGGCGATAGCTTAGAAATACGCAGTATTCTATACGTAGAATTATAAATGATTTTACAGCTGCGAGTTAGACGAACGAATTTGTTAAACGAAGGTACTGACAGTGTCGCCAGATCGCTGAAATCAAGGGGAATACAATTTACCACCTCTCTGATGACCAGAGTAATATGTAACACGTTGCGCGGCACGTCACGTGACCAGTCTACGATCTTAGTGGGGAACGTTGGAGTGTGCGCAGGAGCGGAATGGGACAGTGGAAGGGGAAAAGGAGGAGAGGAAAATCAACTCAGTTTTGGCTTGACCTTGCTACACTGGGTACTGAGGCTGTTTTGAATTTAGATTTACGAGCCAACGATCTTGTGGTAGCTAAATGTAGATATATCATAATAATGACAAATTTATATTAGAAACAAATTTAATATCCACAAGATAAAATTATATCGAGGAAGTAACTATTATGTGCTTGGAACGGTAGGCTAGCAAAAAGCAGTCGCAGTCTCCGGAAAGAACGACATATTCTCAAATAAAAAATGTTTTCTACTTTCTAGGATGTGTAATAAAATATCCTAAAAACATCACAAGAATACAGTGCACTATCTTCCTAAAAAAAAATCCCTAAAGATTGCCTTACTTGTAAATGCTGGAGCATGTTACATTACTTTCCACACTTGACTTTCTGCACCCACAATCTTTCCGTGGAGTCTAAAAAATATATACAGCTTGAAAACAACAAATACGAACATCTATGTACAAATTAAGCTCCTTAGTTAGGAAGGGGACATGAAAGAACACGAATCATTAGCTGAACTACAGTTAATACACGTTTCTATGTTGGAAGAACGAGATACACAGCAGAAACACGATGCTCTTTCTCAGTACATAGTATCTAAAAAGAAAACTGCAGACATATCGGCACGCGGCACGAAAGTTAGATCGTGTGGTAGTGGGTTTACACTGTTTCGGTGTCGGAAGGACGAAGAACAGGTCGGAAAAGGTACGAGACGCGTGTCGAGGGCCTATCGATCGATGGAAAACATCTCCTTCGGGTGTATAAAGGAAACGGGCACCGAATTAACGAAACCAATGTCTGAATTCGAGCGTGACACGGCCCGCGGGGATGGGTAATGGGATGGATGTCTATGTAGGGGACGGAACGAAAAGAGCTGTAATCCAATTACTGCGGGTCGTAGGCCGGTCGCGTTGCGCGGGTGCGAGTAACGAGTACGGGCATTTGGACACGATATCGAGCGATTAAAAATAATATGTGAGTGCGCGTGATCGGAAGTTTGCTCGCGTGTGAGCGAACGCGCTTCAAGCACGAGTCAAACCACCCTCCGGCTTTGATTCGAGCTTTTCCAACCGGGCCGCTGTGTTTTCTCTCTTCAGCCATACATGGCTTGGCAAACGTCACTGGCAACCCCTTGTTCCCGATATACCGGATTCTTTTCATACGGTGCTCGGCAAAAGGTACGCCCCGGCAATCGTATTACACCGGCGTGGCTGGTTCCTCATGCAAAAGTGAGTCGAAACTATTGAACGAAATTGTTTCATAGAAACGCCCCTCTGACCCTCGGATCCCGCTGAAACCGCCCGGTCAACGTATTCGATCATTACATAGCCATTCTACTGGCTCTCTCGCATAAACCGTTCTTTTATCGCCACACGAAACATCGATAGAAAAATATGGACATATTATTTTCAACTTGAACAAAGTATTAAACATGAATTCTAATATATTTATGATTTCTATCGATCGAATTTTGAGTTAAATTAAGGAAAATGATATTGGCGCAAGGTTCGATCTTTTTGAGAATTCAACAAATTTGCAATTTAAATAAAACTCAACGTTTCGATCCGTGTGTGGATCTTTCTCAAGGGAAACTTACGTCTGAAAATTATATTAATTTAGTGTAAATACATCGTTAATATTTACCATCTTGAAGAAACCACTAATGGAAAGCCAAAAAAAAAAGGAAATATTTTAAAAGAAGATTACTTGTGCAGAAAATTTTTAGTAAAGCTGGAAACAAGATATACTTTTCCAAATAACTAATTTAAAATTACGCTGGAAATGTGTTTGTGCCATCGTGGCCAAACGTAAATGAGCCATGTGCCAGTGCAAACCTTTCCATTAGTGGTTTCTGCAAGATGGTAAATATTAACATCACGATGTATTTACACTAAATTAATATAATTTTCAGACGCAAGTTTCCCTTGAAAAAGATCCACAAACGGATCGAAACGTTGGGTTTTATTTAAATTGCAAATTTGTTGAATTCTCAAAAAGATCGAACCTTGCGCCAATATCATTTTCCTTAATTTAATGAGTTCGAATGTTCACTTCGCTTCTGTACTTTGCAATTGAAGTAGACAATTTTTATTTTGCATTAAGATCCATAGTCTATTTCTCACACTTCATGTACAGAAATGTCTGTATTTTCTTTAGGCGACATTGTTTTAGAAATCGTTCGACCTTCAAGACGTTTAAGTTAGACGCATTAGTTTACTAGGTAGCGTGTAAATAATTTTTTCTAAAAATTGCTATTGGTCGGAATTGCAACGAAAATAGTAAAGGTCACGATTTTTAACTGTTTAATCTGTGCCTGTAACAAAAATTTAACCCTTAGCACTCGAATGGCGACTCTGAGGCGCCATTACAAATTGCTACACCATTATTCAGAATATTGTTTACATGATTAAATTTTTTTATATGTAATAAATTACTAAACATTTAAATATTGTATAAGGTACTATATCAGTTTCGTACGCATATAATGAAAAAAACTTATGTACGATGAAAATATTCTACGTTAAAAGATATGTTTGGTTTGTTAGTTGAAATAGCTCCGAGTGGAAAGGGTTAACAGATTTTCAAGGTTCACTAGTCGCTGTTGAGAATTTCTTAAAAAATGATTCAACGGCGATGGTAATGCTGATGGTGAATCAAGAAATCATCCTCAGGAGCGTAAGCGAATCATTTCTTACAGGATTCTTTTTTAACAGAAGATTTTGATGTCCCATTTTAATGATCGTGCTAATAGGCTTCCGGTAAGTATTTCATTAAGTACTTGGACAACCAAGCCTGCAGGGTACGGATCTCACTTTTTGTGAAATATTACTACCCTTTCGATTGCAATGACACGCTGCATATGCAAACGGGGAACAAAGGGAAAAAAGGCTACGCGGGAAATGTGATTAGCCAATGGCAGAACGGTCTCTCTCTCGGTTTCTGGTCGGTGGTTCGATTGTTTTTTAATCTATCGAATTTGCGTGCCGCGCAATCTACTTGCAAATATTTGCGCAGACGGTCAATTTCATCAATACACGGCGCGCTTCGCAATTGAAACAGGTTCATCAAGCTAAGTACTCGTAGAGCAGCCCCGCTATCGAGTCGGATAACATGTTAGAGTACATTGCATTCCGCAAATTTGCTTTATTATTATTATTATAACTGCTTCGATTAATCTCTACATTTGTTTCGCTACGGTTCTCTGTGCTGTCGATGAACGATATCACTCCTGGATTTCTAGGGTATCTACCGGTCGGTATGATTCTGGGGAATAACTACGGATGATATTTCGTAAGAATATCCCAGGAAATTTGGAGAATGCACTAGGGCACATCTCGTCGGTGTCTAGGGTTTGATCTGTGGATGATGAGGAAGATCGCGACGCGAATTGCTGTCGGTAAAACGGACTATAATCTACGGTTGGGAACGAAACAGTCGGTACTAGCGTTCGCGACTCGTCGGCAAGGCATTTCGGGTACGTCGGTAAAGGACTTACCTTGCTTTCTAACGTTCCAAACGATGGTAAAGCAGAGGGGTTGAAAAGCGAGTCGGTAAAACACACCCTTTCGCAACCCCCCGTCGCAAGATTTCGAAATCACTGGTTTAATTCATTCCGATTCAGCAGTCTATTAATGGGAACGTGTAAATCTGTGTGTAAGGTGCTGCTTTCGCGAGTATAGATTCGCCGGATAGTCGTTGACGAAGGTAATTATGGACTTAATTACACCTGGGGACATTAAATCGTACTGCTCGAGAATAGGGGATACGGAGACACTCCTAATAACTCGGTTGTATTACTCTCAAATGTAACAGGTGCGGGGAGTTACATGAATACCATCAAGAGTCACATGTACGAGGAGTAAATTAAAAACAATTCAAACTGGAGGAAGTGTTTAATGACGAAGGAGAATATTAATTCAGGAATTAGTGTACAGGGCTCGCTTAAATCCTGGTGCAGTAAGGAAAACGGACAAATGAGGCGCTGGACACGGTAACGCAATTATAATGAGTGAATAATTTGTGTACAAAAAAATAAGGAAAATGAGAAAAAACATGAAAACAATAGAAGAAAATGCGTAAAAAACACTACGTTCGAAGAAAGTGATATCGAGCCTTCGTGGGCGAGGTTACTTAAAAATAAAAATTACTTAAAAGAATATGTTATCAAAATGCTTCAAATAAAAAAAAAAATTATCTTGTGATGCGTGGTCGCTCGTCCTCAAAGAGGTCGATCGAGAAGATTGAAAAATTAAGAAACGATAAAATGGATGTGTTCTCGTGAAAACGAAAATAACCAGAGTATTTCCGGGATATTCGGTAACAGCGCCCGCATAAAACAGGGAAACAATACTTCATCAGCACGAAACTATTGTGCGAGATATCGTCCAATATCGCGCAATGTAGACATTGTTCACCGAGAAAATGCGTTACATAGTAAATGACGCTACTGCGCGACAATGAACGACGTGATCCGCGGGAAAGAATAATCGCGACAAACGTTTATCGATGGTTATTATACCGTGTACACGTTCTTTCGCGGATTTGAACGTTCTCTCCCCGCGAGGTTGCGCAAACAAAAAGCTGTTCCCTCGATCAGGAAGTTTTATCCGGGTCCGCGAATAAATTAAAAATTTCATTAGCCGCGGACGACGGGCGAGACGGTTTCCGCAAACATGGGCTTAGCGCGGACTAATTTACAGAAACCGCGGGGAGGGAGGGGGGAGGGATGGAATCAACCGGAAACTTGTTTGCTCCAATAAGAGTCCCATCAAGTTTTAAACAAAATAAAAAGCTCATTAAACTTTATTTTGCCCGTTTACCTACGCGGAATTCGCGTCTATTATGTACGGGCGCGCGCATGTTATGAACGCGTGCAAAACCCGCGGTCTATTTATGAAATTTCATTAAACTTTCGACCGTATTGTACACGAAATATTCGGTAACAATGCGAAATGCGCAACGGCGCGTAATTACGAGGGCAACGAGGCAATCGGCCGAATTTTCAGATCTTATTTGGTGAACACGAATGAAAAATGAACGCGCGCGTTGGATTCGGGAAAACGCGAGCGCTTGTCACCGAATATACTGTATGTATGTGTGTATGTATGTATAGAGAGAAACGAATGGAAAAATTGTAACTGAAATGAAAACATACGTTTGTCTGCGAATTCTGTCTGAATGTTTTCGAGCATTCCCTCTTGGGATGGTTGCGTTGGTACGCACCTGTGTGCCTCTCTTTCCCTCAGTGTCGATCCTTTTTAGATTGTTCTGCAACCAAACATACAAAACAAGATTAAACACTTTCAAACAAATTACGGCTGCTTTTATTCGGGCAGTTTAAATATCGCATGCAAACCGTTGTAATCCTTAAGCCATTAACCGGCTGCTTTCATCGCGATAAACATTAAAACGTGAGCTTAAGTAACAAAGCGAGATGGATAACCGCGGAGGAAAGTACTCGAACAACAACACTCTTGGCTAATTTATAAATTTCGAATCATTCATTCTTACAGCTTGTGGGTCTAGCAAGCTTCGAAACACCGTGAATAATTACACGCCACCAAGGTAACTCCGCAAGCCCTTGTTTAATATTTAATAGTGTATCTGCCAGCAAAAAAAGGGACGCGGGAAAAGACAAATTGTTTTCGCGGTGATGCTTTATTGTGTCGTTAAAATAATGCAACGTAACGTGTAATGAGTGCACAAGGTTCGTTGAACGACGAAATTATTTCGTCTTGAATCTGTATGCAATTTTAATAACCTACATACTTTTGTTCGTCACAGGAATAGAATACGTACATTGAGTAGAATAAATAATTGAATGTTTAACCATAAAATGTTTATCACCATTAACCCCTTCACCGATGCGCCATTTTATGTATTATTTCGATGGTCTATTTATGTTTGTCGCACGCTAGGAAAACGAGAAATAAATAATTCCGTGTTTATTGATGTTTGAATTATGATTGAGGAGTAATTATTTATTGTTAAAATAATTGAACGTGAAATGTGGTTTATTGTATCCGGAATGTTTATGTAATCTTGGTAACCAATTTATAATTGCAGCGCGTTAAGAGAACGCAAAATAAACATTGCCTGTTTACGATTAAATTACGTCATTCGTCATTTACCAGTTCCTCATCTGCCTGCTCGAGAAACATTTTGGAATAATGTAAATAATTGATATGCTTTTATTTATAAAGCATAGAATAAGGAATTATATGTACACGATGCAATAATGAGAAAGTTCAATTTACCACTCCCTCATTTATCCTTACAAATTTGGTGTAATTTCAATAATCTATATGTATTTATATTTAAAGTCCTCTCAGAATACATAGAATTAATAAATAAATATTTACAAAAACAATCATTTCATGTTTCTCCTGCTATCGGTACAGAGAAAAACAATATAATTTCGGAGTATATTTATGACCTATATATGTATATTTAAATCCCACTTGCAATAAATGAAAATGACCAATTCCATGTTTATAATAAATTATATGTATATGATGAAATAGTGAGAAAGTTCAATTTACCCCTCCCCTCATCTATCCCTACAAATTTGGAGTAATTTCAATAATGTATATGTATTTATATTTAAAGTCCTCTCAGAATACATAGAATTAATAAATAAATATTTACAAAAACAATCATTTCATATTTCTCCTGCTATCGGTACAGAGAAAAACAATATAATTTCGGAGTATATTTATGACCTATATATGTATATTTAAATCCCACTTGCAATAAATGAAAATGACCAATTCCATGTTTATAATAAATTATATGTATATGATGAAATAGTGAGAAAGTTCAATTTACCCCTCCCCTCATCTATCCCTACAAATTTGGAGTAATTTCAATAATGTATATGTATTTATATTTAAAGTCCTCTCAGAATACATAGAATTAATAAATAAATATTTACAAAAACAATCATTTCATGTTTCTCCTGCTATCGGTACAGAGAAAAACAATATAATTTCGGAGTATATTTATGACCTATATATGTATGTTTAAATCCCACTTGCAGCACATCTAGTGACCAATTCCATATGTTTATAATAAATTGAAATTCATTTTGCGATACGTTCCTCCATCTCTCCAAAAAAACATACATTCGGAGTAATTTTAATAATCCCTATTTTTTTTTTTTGGCGCCAATAAAATAAATATTTGAATGACTACGATAATATATCGAAAGTCGTTGAACCCGTCACCGGTCCAGAAAAAGGAGCAAACATATAACAAATATATATTTATATTTGGCGCCCACGTACACCGTTGGATAAATAACACGTTCCCAGTAAAATAGAAAGTTTTTGTTTACCAGCGGCTCGTCAAACTGTCCGTGAAGGGGGAGAAAATAAATTCGGAGTACGCGACCATTTTTCATCGTGTCGTTGAAGTAATTGAACAGAACACGGAACGATTTTGAATCTGCGAGAAAATCGATACATTTCCTTGCGAGAAGTTCGAGCGAGAACAGAAGGAAAACATAGTGGTTCGGTGTGGTGCTCGGACGAGACAGCCGAGTTCGGAAGGATCTTTTGAGAACGCGTATGAAATTTGATGGAAGGGCCCGTAGATTAATTGAAAAATGACACGGATAAGAATAAACAACGGTGGCAGTTCGCTCGAAACACGGAAGAAAAGCGTGTCGAGGTATGAGAGGTTAGATAGCACTGACGCGGTCGAGTAACACGCGACGCATGCTTCTGTCGGAATGTTTCTCGTGTGACACTGCCGCCGTATTTCGACCAAACTCACGGTTCACGACGTTCGTTACACGTTGTCGGCGACGCGCAATTAATTCAGTACGCTATGTAAACAAATTGATTGGCCCCTTGTTTGGAAGGCAACGGTGGAAAGGCAGAACAAACGATTACGCACGGAACACGAGCAAAACACTTACCACAATTCTCGCATTCGCGGGGCTCGTTCGACCGTTATCCACCGCTCGTCGACGTTACATCGTTAATTAAGGTACACCTCGTTCGTTTGTTGCGCACTGCTCCTCGGTAAACTTGTGTAAATCGTATAAAAAAGGCAACAATTCAAGAAACTGACAAGAAACTCGCCATAGCGGTGTTAACACTGGGCGGCCATGTTGCCTTCGCTCGGCAACCACCGACATCTCTCGGCGTCCCTCGGCACACGTGCGCGTTACCCGCGAGCAGTACACTCGCCGCGCCAGAATTAAATGTTGGAACGCTCCCCCGATAGATGGCGCGTCGATGTTCGTTTCAATAATTTATTTGGAAAAATTAACGAAAAACAAACCCGTTATTTGAACTTACGCTCAACCCTAATCGAAACCCGGTTAACCAAGGAATCGTCTAAAATAATCGTCGCGTCAAATTTTCTATTGGCGTCCTGTAACAGGCCACCACCGTACATCTAGCACTCCCCCCACTAGCAGTCTCAACGATTCGGCCGCGAATAATTACAATCGCAACAGTCAAGGTGAACGGACGCGCGTTTCTTCATCTCAGAACCATTCAGTCCTTGTGAACCGCGTCGTAGTGTCGTGTGTTGTGCTATTGCGGCGCAAAAGAAGGACCGTTACTTGGTAAGTGCTCGTTTCCGTTTTTCATTATTTTAGTTACAGTGTAATTCAGTGGTGGGCACGGGTGGAGCCCCTCAAATGCCTGCTTCTCCCACCAACCTCTCTTTCATGCAGCGCGCACGTTCGGTGCCTACGCTGATGTCTCGTGTCTTCGTTGCTCCATTGTACCGCGCTTGCTGGAAAGGGGACAGAGGCCGCTACGGTGTTGACGGTTTTGCCTCAATCGAGGCAAAATTGCCCATCTCTGGTGTAATTCATACTAACCACGAGGGAACGGTTCTTAAATCGTAGAAAGAAGGGGTTAACCCCCTGAGAGCGCCTTAATAATGTAGAGCAGGGTAACTACGTTACCACAAATCAGAATGTTCGGTTTTGAATATACAATAACATAATGAGTGTGTTAAAGATTAATTTTAGATATATTTTGACGTTACTTAAACTTTGTTTTTTAAACTTTAGGAATTGTTTATTCCAAAAAGCCGAGATCCTTACCTACTGTCATTAGAAAATAATAGGTATTATCTAATTATTTATACAATTGTTTATGAAATTCCACATTAATATTTTATAATATCCGTTTGTCAACACCGCTCCCTGTTAAACGCTTTAAACTCTTCCGTCGGCGCATCTGAAAGCGCACCGGACCGCGCGCAACTTTTACATTGTTCATATCATGCTGTAAATTATGCGTATAATGGGTTTGTTGTATAAGCAAACGGTAATGATTAAATTAATATTGTTTATTAGTCGCGGGCGTATAGTTCGAATTTGCTGCATGAAATGTAGTGCGTGTCCAGCCGCGCGATAAACTACCATCACGAATCTTGTTAAATGCGTGTTTCAGTCGCTCATGTAACGCAACAATGCGAAATTAATTTCATTTACTTACGCGCACCTGTTTTTCCTCGAAAAATTGCGCGCTTTAAGGCGTGTACACCGTTTCTGTTTATTCAACGTTGCAACCGTAATTATTTAACGCTTTGAATAAATTGTAAAGGGAATATGGTCTGTTGCAAAATAATTGATACATACTTCTTTTTAATATTGATCTCCTGGCACCTCTATTCTCGAAATATTTTAACACAATGTATATGTTCTTCATCCACAACTTCGAGGACTGTTTCCACCCCCTGCATACGTAATAATGTAGGTATACTATATTCAGCATTAGATTCGTTCAATTCGGCCTAACACGTTCAATCACACCGCCACACATGCGTCACGTTCAAGATTTTGTAATTTACTCAATGATCGTCAAATTAATTTTATGCACTTTGCTATTTACAATAACATTCAAAGTCTCCCTGAATTCCTTCTGTGTTTTTGATAAAACATTTTAAAGTGTTAAGAGATGTCCGTTGTTAGGATGACACTTTCAATCTTCTCAATTTTTATTTAATTAAATCAATTGCGTTCACTGGGGTATTTTAAGTTACCGAACTGGTACTAAAAGTGTTAAAAAATTGACGAGGCGTTCAGGAGAAGATTAGAATTTTAAGACGACGTAAAACGCTCGAACGATAAACTGGTGCATCAATACTGCAGAATTTTCTCGAAACGAGTATTGTAGTCGATGTTCATCCAGCGATACGAACAGACTCTGTCGAATGTTGTCGACAAAGCTGTATCCATCGTTTAGTTTCTAATACCAACTTTGAGAAAAACTACTGTAGGATCAAAGACGATAAATATAAAAATGTATATAATATAACACAAAAAAATCATAACTAGTACAATAAATTATACTTTTTCACAACTTTTTCACGTCTCAATCTCCGTCTGAGATTTACAATTTTCGTCCCGAATCATTCACGTCGTACCTTTTACCTGTTCTGAAAACCGCAATCAATAATATTGTTTTTAACAGATCGCCGCGTTGTTACCGGTACTATCATCGTTGTAATCGGCGGTATTCGGTATGGTAATTTGGTACAGTATCATCCCTACACTACGGCTGATTTTTTATTGCGCAAAGACATCCGTAGTCGATGCTCCTCAGGATTTCGGGTTAGCGTTATGCTTGAAGACGGCCATTTGCGGGGTAGCAAGTTGAATTCGGTGTAGTCACCTAATCGGAAGTTCCCTGACGCATAATGTATGTCAGACGTCGCGTGCGACAAATTGTGAGCACCGTCGGATACGTGTTCTTCGAGCCGGGAATTTTGCGTTCGTTATGCGGCGGCCATCGCGTTAAGAGTCGTTACGTGAGTTTGGTTATCCCGCTGCCATACGGAAGCAGCTAACTTCCTTAACGAACTCTCGAACGAAGTTTGGTGACTTCCAGCTTCTGTTGCAGTCTCGCATAGCACGGTTAATTACTGTCAACAATTTCGGGGTAGGGCCGAGGACGGTAGGAGTGAAGAGACGAGTATAGAGAGGGGGGATGGTGGGAGAGAGCACCGATACCCGTTTCTCCCGCTGTACTTTCGCCCTGATATGCTTTCGCAGACGTTGCACGCCGCCGTCGGTTCTATGAATATTATAATAAGATGCATCTCCGGATGTTTCTCGGTCGTCTCGCCTCTCCTCTCGGGGTAACCTCTCCGAAATCAAACGGCCCTCGCGTACACTCTCGGCGTTCCGGTCGCGCGTTCTTTGAAATTAAAATACGGGATGAATGAAAAATAACTCGGCCGCCGACGTCGCACGCAACATGGGCTAATAATTCATTCGAAGAGACCGACCCCCGAGAACTAAAAGAGAACTCTCCGGGCCCTGGGAGATGTGTTTTCGTTTCCCGTGGCCGGGTACAACGGAAGGGTGGCTCGACTGGTAGGACGACGACGGGGGCGGAGTTTCAAACTCGCATAAACGCGAGCGTAACGCCGAGTGGTCTCTTTCCATGTTTCTGATTACTTCGCGAACTTTTGCAACGCGCCGGCCTGCCCGATACTAGCGAAGAGCTTTTAGACGGACTCTTTTTGTCCGTTGTTTTCTCTTTCTCTCTCTCTCTCGTTTTCACTCCGGTCCCCGTCCGGCGCATGGAATTCCCATTTTTTATGCCCGACGGATCCACACGGCACACGCGATCCGCATCCCCGAAATTTGAAAAATCGTGGCTCGAGAGCGAAATCATTGGCATCCGCGGCGGCACGAGGAAAACAAAATTGTTGCAGCATGTAATGGTACGCGGGCGTAGAAATATTTTGTTGTGCGAGCATGTTGGGGCTCGTGTGCATTCGGCATGCAGGTCGATATGATTGCGTACATAGCGTTGCATGTCTCATCGAATACACGCGCGTCCACATATTATCCGATACACATACATACGTATGTTATGTACCGACGCGTCGGCCATAGCCTATGACAAAACAATGCGTTCAGCTCTCCTCGTTTTTCTTCGTTTTACCTCGCCTATGCGTTTCTGCATTCTCTGTTTTGTCTCTGATCCGTCCAGCCTCATAAGGAATTTATGATTCCCGAGATTGTTTCGCTCGATACCCGATAGTATCGAGATATCATGCGAATATTGGAATATCTGCATAATGTAACGCTGCTCCGCGCCGCGCGCATGGAATTCCTCGCTGTAAACGGCCGCCGATGAATTATTTAAACAACGATACACACGGACTTCCACATAATCATTTCCGCGGGCGAACACCCGAGTCTGTTGTTCCGCTTCGGTTTTGATTAGAGCTGTTGCTTCTTGCGCGGCACACGCGGACGGCTGGCTTGTTCTGTGTACAGTCCCCGACTAGATGATAGCCCATTCCATATTTTGCACGTACCATTATGTGGAAACACGATGGAAATCGCTTCCGTGAAACACGAGTCGCGAAAAGTAACGAGGGTGAGAGCTGAATCATGCACGCTACGTACTTACTAAATGCGTTTGCACAACGAATAGACAATTTATTAATATCTTGTAATTCTATCATTCATTTTCATAACCTCAACTGAACTCTATCGATTTGCACAGTTTTTTCTTGAGTGAAATTGCACCGTGTGCAATTTTTATTTCAACTGGTCTGCGGTGTTAAATTGATTTATATAGGGTGTATCGGGACGGGTGGGCAAGAGGTGATTCTATGTAAAAGAAGTAAGTAGAAAAAGAGGAATATCATTTTTTTGATTGTTACTTTTTTCCGAGAAAATTGAGTTTGAGAATTGGGGGGGTTACGCTTTTGCTGTTGAATTGTTAACGGCTTCGCGTTCTAATCATGACCGACCAATTCTATTTCTTGTGAATAGGACACGGAAGTCCATCGAACGTTAGCAATCATCTAAAAGTACAATATAACGATGCATGAGAGTCTAATTAACATTTTTGCATTCGTTGGCACCCCAGTAGTTAATAAGAAATTCAAGAAGCTTGTTGTCAGGAGAGTGCTAACAATTTGTGGCACCGAGACTTACGATTCTGTAACATTCATAATTCACGTTCTACGAAAGGGGTTTTCGGTACGTGTTTACGTAGAATAGGACATGCAAAATGTTGAAATTCTCTACATTCAGAAATACAGCAGCACATGGACTATCATTTAGTACCACCGAGTAGCTTTAGCTTTCGTCCACATCTTCTTGGTCTACTTTTGTAATCCACTTTTATAATCCGGGAAAATGATTTTCGGTACGATTAGGTAGAACATGAAAAACGTAGGACTTTTTCCGCGTACGTTCAGGAAATAGACGAAAGTATTGGGTTTGTTATAGGGGTGTGCGAGTACTCGACATTTCGGGTTCGGGTCGGGTCGGGATCCCAAAAGTTTATAAAGTTCGGGTACCCGAAAAGGTAGTCGGGTCGGGGTCCCGAAAGTTTGCAATATTCGGGTACTCGAAGTTTAAGTTGGGGCAAGTCTGCGGTCAAATCAGCAATAAATAACTCTGCGACTCTGTGCATATTAAGACGTCTAATCATCGGTTGTAATAATATTTCGATTTATAGTAAACACTGTTTACGAAACAGTGCTCTTATACGAACAGTGTGCGGACGAAGACTCCTTGTCTTGTAAGAACTGTGTTCACTAGAAACGTCCTTTACATACATCCTTTCACATAATGTATTCTAAAATATTTTTTTCCTCGCGAAGTTTGATAACTAATTACACTAAATACAAAAAATACATCCTGAACCTGCCATGAAAAATAAAAGATTGAACTGAAAAATCATAAAACAGCATTATGCTTATATAAATACAACTTTAACTTCGAGTAGCCGAATATTGCAAAATTTCGAGACCCCGACCCGACTAACCATTTCGGGTACCCGCACACCCCTAGTGTGTTATCATTTTAGCCCCACTGAGCCTCGCTTTCAGTTCCGTCTTCTTATTCAACTTTTATATTCCACGTTCCACGAAAGCGATTTTCGGTAGGCTAATGTGAAACAGGACATGCAATATCGGGTGTATGCAAAATGTATAAATTCTTGAATATACACTCTGAGATAGGGAAGCACGTTAGGTGGTCTATTACTTTGTTTCACCGAGACTAGCTTCCGTTTTCATCTCCTCCAACTTTTATAATCCACGTTCCACGAAAGCGATGTTCTGTAGGTTTACGTAGAAAAGGACATGCAATATACAGGAAGAGATTCTTTTTCTCGTGCATTCAAGAATAAACAAAAGTATTGGGCGTGCTATTATTTTTCGGGGGATTGTATGCATGCGCGGTCCGCTCGCCCCCATTTCATAATAGAATTCCCGTACGGAGCGTCGCGTCGCACCGTAAAGAGATTGCGAGTTGCGCCGGGGATTCCGGTCCGTGCTCGTGCGCGCGTTCTTTAAAATGATAAGAATTTATAAGGAGCCTGGCTGGATGGGGACGAATGAGAACGAGGGACCCCCGGTTTCATTCCCTCAGGGGGTTTCTGAGGGGGAAAAGTGTGCACATAAATTTCGTAGACCATCGGCTATCGACCTTAACGGTTCGGTGACCGATTATTCGGGGCTGTTCGAGAGGCCCCTGCCTCACTCTGCCTCGTCCTGCCTCGCCTCAGCTTCCTCGATCGCCACGAGTTTCGTTCAAACGAACGAAACTAACTGATTTCCCACGGGATAAATCTTTGGGTAAGCCATGGAACCTTCCTGGAAATTCGACGTAAATCGATCGCGAAAGCCCAGATGCGATTACGAACGAGTTGCCGTCGATTCTTAATCTCGAACGGTTCTTTAGACTCCTTCCGGGCAGTTTGTTTGGCTCGTTTCCCTTCTCTTTCCTTCCTTTTTCTCTTGCTACCTCCCTTTCTTGTACTTATCTATCGGCGCATCCTCAGCCGAACGGTTTTCTTTCTCTCCCCAAGGTATTCGATGCACGCGACGCGACCTACGCAAACGAGAAGAGATACTCGTTCGGTATACACTTTATCTCGTTATCCATCCAAAGATTTCTACCTCGAACCGGTTAACAGGCAACCGCATCCGATGCCTCTTGTTCTGCTTTATTAAACATCGCGAGAACAGTTTACCCGCTCGTAAAGTAATTGTCTTCCTCCTGCGCCCGTTGCGATCGTCGCTGTCTTCGATTTATTAGCTCGGTAATGGAGACTTATGCTTTCCAGTGTATTTACTTGCCATTCTGTGCGAAACTGGTAACAGTGGAACGTTGTACCCACAGGTTCCTTCCTCGCACACTTTCATCAATGTATTTTTATTGCTGTATCATTTTAAATATTCTGATTTATTTTATTAATTGATAAAAACATATATCTATTGTCAGGATTTTGTTGAAAATTATCTGCGATGTAGTATACCCGATATTAGAAGGAGTTTAAGTCATCGCTTTGCTAATTTCAAATTTGTTAATAATATACAGCCTGTCGAATTCTTGTCAATTTTGTTCCTATGCTCGTTTAACACGTTGACTGCCATGGGGGTCACCGGTGACCGGCACTCGACTTGGCTACAGCGCCCTGGGGGCCACCGGTGACCGGCGACGCAGCAAATAATAAAAGTACATAATTAGAGTAAATATGGATACTGATCAATTTTTCAATAATACCATTGTTACTATAATGGTTTGAAGAAATTAATGCACGAAAAATGCTTCAAGCATGATTTTAGAACTCACTTCATTTGCTGCAAATAATATTTCAACACAATATACATCGCATAATGAAAAATTCACGTTGGCGCCTTAGGCAAACCATGGAAAATGCGCCTGGCAGTCAACGTGTTAAAATTCATTCTTTCCACAGCATTGGTAAAGACAGTTTCAAACTGTTCAGAGTCTTCAAAATGGAGTATGATGTATGGGCATTCATACGAAAGTACGGGCAGTTTAAGTTATCGCTTGGTTGGCTTCGATTTTGTTTATAAAATATAGGTCTTTGAACATTACAATTTTTACCTACGCGTTCTCTAAAACAAGCGCTGTTTATGAATTTATATCTCAAGAACCACTTGTCCGATTGCATTGATTTTTTTTTCTTTTAATGAGGAACGTCCCGAAATAGAAATTTATTTTTCCATCCATGTATTTTCAACAGTGTTTCATCGAAACATGTTCTACAATCTCCCCACATTGTTCACAAATTTAAGCCAAGAAAGAACACTGTATTAACCGAAGAACACGAATCCCGACGAATGTAGACCTGGACAGCAAAATGAGCTCCCCGGATCGGGGCTTAAAAGATCCTCCAGAAAAACCAAGTGATTTTCCGCACCGATAGCTGAGCGTTTTCTTTCCATCGCCCCCGAAGTCTCTCGTATTCCGAATGCACGCGACTTGCCACGCGATCGCTCAAACCCGGAAACGAGGGGAGCGTTTCAAGATGGAAAAAGGAACCGTTATTTTATCTCGAATCGAGTGTCCGCGGGACTAAAGGAAATTCAACATGAAAATTCAATTAGCTACGGGACCTGTGCTGGCGAACTTCTGCAGATAATGTGTTCGAATTACCGCGATATTGGAAGAACGTTGCCGTATAATCGCTCCAGTATTACGCAACGTTTTCCTCGGGCCCGTCTATGTTCGTGAGTTGCGTACAGCGGGTCTGGATTCCCAATGAGTTGAAGTACGATGCCAAATTTCCGAACACATGCTCCCCGATGTCGTTACGAAGGGTCTAATGGTCTCGCAACTTCGCCGATAGAAGCTCTTCCGTCGAAGTTCCCCTACGCAGACTCCCTGTTATTACAAATAATAAAACACACGCTTGTCTGCATACAGTGGCGTGCAAAAGTATCGGGACACCCTTTAACCCCTTGTACTATAACAACGAGTCACACTCGTGATGAAGATTTCGAACATAGTCTACTAAATATGGATGTAATGAATTTCCTTGAAACCCAAATATAATTCTATTTTGTTGTGGTCGATTTATAGTCATTTTGGAAAATAGTGACGTTCAATAAATATGTCCTTCTTTCTTTTTCTAAAAAATTATTAACGTTGTAGAAATTCTAATCATTGCAACCGTGAAACAAATAATAGTGCAAGGGGTTAAAAACGAATAACTTTTTCAAAATTAGTTCAAACGGCTTGAGTTTTTTTTTAGATGTTAGATGCATTAGTTTACTAGGTGGCGTGTAAATAATTTTTTCTGAAAATTGCTATTGGTCGGAATTGCGACGAAAATAGTAAAGGTCACGATTTTTAACTTTTTAATCTGTGCCTGTAACAAAAATTTAACCCTTTGCACTCGAATGGCGACTCTGAGGCGATGTTACAAATTGTTACACCATTATTCAGAACATTGTTTATGTGATTAAATTTGTTTATATGTAATAAATTACTAATCATTTGAATATTGTACGAGTCCCTTTGAAACTTTTGTTCAGCTCGACGAGTAGAATCGATTAAGCCAATAAAAAAATTTGACCTTGAAAATGACCTTGAAAGTTAATTTTGCGGCACCATGTTTACGATGCAATCTTGGCGATCTCGACGAGTTCTATCACCTCCCAAAAGGATGACCAATAATTTTTCCCCACCCTGTACATACATACATAGACTACGATCAGAATTTCCGTTCTTAGAGCGACCACGATACTCGGGGAACGATACTAGGAAACAAGCTCGCATCCCCTCGATTAATCGAACCTTCGTGTCAAGACTCGTGGCTCCCGGACCGGACGTTTCACTTTTTTTAATTTTTAGAAAGGGATCTCCGACCGTCTCGAGACGAAATCTCCCCGGGCAGCTACGAGCGTGTATATGTATATGTGTGTGTATGCGTTCGAAACCTTCTTGAGAATTCATGGCAGCGTCTCGTATCGGTAAAGTATCTAGATCGCTGGATCCGCAACGGCGAACTCCCGGCGAATTCTTTACATCGATGAAATAACTGGGCTACGTGTTCGCGGAACGAATGTAAGTTTACTTCGATCCGCCCGAAAGTGAGTGAAATCAGGGATACGCGAGCTTTCTGGAATGGGGTAGAACGAAACGGGTGGAGAGGATGAGGGAAAGGATGAGTAGTTAGAGGAATGGGACGGTGGAGGAGTGAAGGGATAAAGAGGAGAGGTGACAGGGATGAGGAATGGAAAAGATGAAGGAGGGACAGTGTGAAGTTGTGATGTCCACGTGAGTCCAAGAGAGGTCACCAAAGTCCATCCATGACCTGCATAAGCCCTCCTGGAGCTGGCGAAGAACGAGTGACCCTTCCGGATAATGTCCGTCGTCCTCGGCATCTCCAAGGAGACTGGCAATTTTTGGCAGCGCACCTCTGACTATATCTACTTCTGTTGACAGCCGTTGATCCATGGCCCTGCGTTGTCATCAATTCAAGGAGCTGCATCAAGGTCAATACAAATGTCCTTCGACAGTCTAAAACCGACTTCCGACAGCCTAACACGCCCAAAATATTGAACTAGAGGTAAATACAATTTTGTTTATTATTGTATCATATTTTACTAATTATGCTCGACTTTAATGAGCACCGATGTGGCAATGAATGAATTACAACTTTGATAGCCATGTCACCCATGTCTGGAATTATTTATACAGAGTTGAAAATTAATTTTTACGTTCATACTCCGAGACTGGCAATTTTTGGCAGCGCGCCTCTCACTATATCTACTTCTGTTGACAGCCGTTGATCCATGGCCCTGCGCTGTCATCAATTCAAGGAGCTGCATCAAGGTCAACACAAATGTCCTTCGACAGTCTAAAACCGACTTCCGACAGCCTAACATGCCCAAAATATTGAACTAGAGGTAAATCCAGTTTTGTTTATTATTGTATCATATTTTACTAATTATGCTCGACTTTAATGAGCACCGATGTGGCAATGAATGAATTACAACTTTGATAGCCATGTCACCCATGTCTGGAATTATTTATACAGAGTTGAAAATTAATTTTTACGTTCATACTCCGAGACTGGCAATTTTTGGCAGCGCGCCTCTCACTATATCTACTTCTGTTGACAGCCGTTGATCCATGGCCCAGCGCTGTCATCAACTCAGGGAGCTGCAGCAAGGTCAACATAAATGTCCTTCGGCAGTCTAAGACCGACTTCCGGCAAACCTAACACGCCCAAAATATTGAACTAGAGATAAATCCAGTTTTGTTTATTATTGTATCATATTTTACTAATTATGTTCGACTTTAACCCCTTGCCCTACGATTTATTTTACGGTTTTAGTGATTAGAATTTCATTGTAGTTCATCATTTCTTAAAAAAAGGAGAAAATGTATATCTAATTCACGTCTATACGTTCTCCAATGGTTGTACACTAACAACAACAAAATAGAATTATATTTTGGTTTAAAGGAAATTAATAACATACATCTTTATTAGACTCTGTTCAGAATCTTCATCACGTCTCTCATACGATATTGTAAGCGAAGGGGTTAATGAGCACCGATGTGGCAATGAACGCATTAACACTTTGATAGCCATGTCACCCATATCTAGAATTATTTACACAGAGTTTAAAATTAATTTATACGTTCGTACTCCGAGGAGACTGGCAATTTTTGGCAGCGCGCCTCTCACTATATCTACTTCTGTTGACAGCCGTTGATCCTTGGCCCTGCGCTGTCATCAATTCAAGGAGCTGCACGATATTATAAGCGAAGGGGTTAATGAGCACCGATGTGGCAATGAACGCATTAACACTTTGATAGCCATGTCACCCATATCTGGAATGATTTACACAGAGTTGAAAATTAATTTTTACGTTGGTAGATTGAGCGTACAAAATTTGCTTACGATCAGCGAGATGGACGAGGTTTGACACAATAATTAATATCAAAAAACTAAATTTCTTAGATTTAGTTTTGTTCAATAAATTGCTTTGATTTTGTGTAATTTTTGTGATGGTTTAGCGGGCTAATCAACGCGTTAAACTGACGAGTATCAACAACTTTTCGGAACACACAGTGCGTTAATACTTTCTGGAGTAGTATAACCTGAGCTCGAGTCTCGGTCGGTAGCGTTCCGTTTATTCGTTACAGAGACGTCGGTGGATTCTGTTGTTGTTCAAACGTAGCCCGTGTCTCTCACGGGGGAGATCGAAAAATAGGATCGCTGGGAAACACGGCATCCAGCGGAACGAAGGATGAAAACAAAACCGCGCCGATACCCGTAATCAACGGTGGAGAGCGGTTACTCGCGAGTTCCGGGCCAGACACGTCCGTGTGTTTATCTCAATTCTCGTACACGGTATTTGTAGCCACGCGCGCGATCGAGTGTGTAACAGAGACAGAGAAATAGAGAGAAACAAAGTGAGTGAGTGAGAGAAATAGATAAAGAAAGAGAGAGGGGAGTGAGAGAGATACATAGACCGAATAGAGGAGAAGGAGAGAACTTTTTCCCCGGATGTTCGTGTAACGTTGTTCCACGAGTTCGACCAAGTTCCGAGACAGAAACGAAAGAAGAAAGTTTCGCGCGAAAGTGGAAGTACTCTTGCCAGGCGAAGCACCGAAGAGAATCGAGGTACACGGCTCTGGATCGCGAGCGTAAAATGTTTCCTTTTTTTTTTCTCCCCGTGTGTATGTATCGCTCTCCGCGTTTCCCCGTTCCCAAATTACGGCATTTGTTGCTACCCCTTGTTAACGAGCGGTTCGGCGACTGCCAAACGATTCAGAGAAGCAACGAGAAACGAGAGAACTGTCATGAGAGAGGTAAAGGGTACAATCTTTTGTCTCGTGTATTTATCAGTATAGATGAAGCTCGGTTTTGCCAATTAACTTGGTTAATCTCTTTCGCATTTCGTTGGCTATTAGCGGGGACTGGGGATCTTCGTGCAATTTTAGAGTCTAGGATTGACCAATTGGAATTAACCAATTAGCTGTGTTTGCCGAGTATACTCGTCATGGAATAAAAATGAATTGTTTGCTATTTCTGTTAAAATTGTAGTGAAAATTAAAACGCATTATTAATTTGACGACATTTTAGAATTTTTCGAGTCAAAGACGAAGTAAAGAAACAAAGAAATTGACGAGAGGTCAATATGTGATAAATAAAGTTTTCAAAAATTTTTAGTAGCCACATACAGAGTCGAGCTATACAGTTAACTGGTTAAATGGGATTTCGTATCCATTGCGAAGAACTTTATTGTGGGATCAGGACCTCCCAGACCAAATACTGTATGGAAATTAGGAAAAGTAGGAGGGTTCCGTGGGTATATGTAAGAGTTGATCAGCTACAACCGCGAGGGTCCCAGGTTCGATTCCCGGCGCGGAATTCCTCATTTTTCCTAAGATCCTACATTATTATTTATTAAGTCTGCGTTAACGCACGCAGTTCTGTAAATGCATGCACTCGGCAGTACTGTAAATCTTAACAATTAAATTTTCATCCTATTCAACGCATTACTTTATGAAGCTTTTTGGGGTTGCCATGTTGGCACTCGAAGTGTTAAGAGAGTTTGCAAGCAATGTTGTGTCTTCGTTCAGAGGGATGAATCGAAGATAAAAGGATCGCAGAACAGTGAGAGAAGCATTTTATATTCGAAAAGAATATTCCCATGAAGCAAACGATCTGCAAAGATTGTTCTGGCAGTGCAAGGGTTGATATGCACGGTAGAGCGGTCTGTCAAAGAAGTGATGAGAGAGGTGGAGGGACTATTTCTGTGTGGAGCGGTCGGGATCGCGTAGTTCTGGGATGTTTGTCACGTATCGTTCTGAAAGGCTAACTGCAGGGTACGTGGCAAGCGGAAACGAAAAACGGATCGGGTCGAGATTTTTGTAACGGATCGAAAGGGAAGCTCGAGAGTGTAGCGTATCCATTCCGGTGCGCTCGGAATGGATGCTCGGTGGCTCGTATTACGCCTTCGTCGTCCGAGGGTGTGCAAGGGGTGGTGGTGGTAGATCGATGACCACCACGCGAGGGTGTTGAACGCACGTGACGTCACGACACGTACACAGTGCCACGAAATCGGGGTTAGGCAAGCCTAAGCTCTCGGTGTACCGCCTAGAGCCGCAACGTCTCCTCTCTATCCAGTTATTGTAGCGACGTTTTACCCAGCCTCATCTCTCTCTTCCTCTCCCCCCCCCTCTCTCTCTCTCTCTCTCTCTCTCTTTCTATTTCCTCTCTTTCTTTCTGTATCTAGCACGACCTGTTCGCGAGGAAACGTGCCCGGAAGCGACGGAAACAACGCTGTACTCCATTACAAGACGTTATTACGTTTGATGCGCGTACGCGGAACGTTAAACGGAATCGCGAGCTCGAAACACGAACGCCAGCCCGTCCACCCACACAGGAAACACCAGTGCGTTCCGTTCGGTTACGCATTTTCGGCCTGCCAACCATTCCCGTACGTACTCGCTGAACATTCCCTCTGCTAAAACAGGAAACGAACGAGCTGCGGCGACGAAAAATTCCTCGTGACACCGCACTGGATTCTGGTACTTGATTTACCAACTGCTTTTCCACTCTGACACGTGGTCAAGATTTTTAAATGAATTTACTAGGTGTTGATGGTATTTCTTTCTTTCTTGCATGTTCTTGTACATCTTATTTACCGTATAGTGGATTACTAAGCTTGAAGAGATACTGTGATAGAAGCATAGAACAATTCGTTAAAAATATACAATATTTATAAATGATTTCGGCGCAAGGTTCGATACTATTGAAAAGTAGCAAATTTGCAGTTAGATTATTCTCTCAACGTTTCGATCCTTGCGTGGAGCATTTTCAAGAGGTTTTAATGCGTCTGAAAAAATTATATATATTAGGTTGTCTCATAAATTCGTGCCGCGGATTGAAAAGTATTTTAATGAAAAACCACAGAAATTTTATAGTGACGGCATAATATCTTTACTAAAAAAGTGGGACGAGGTTGTAGAGAAGGTGGTTATATTTTTTCGTTGACTTTGAAAGTACGTTGCAAATATTAATTTAAATAGTAAAACAGTAAACGGCACGAACTTATGGGACGACCTAATATATAATGTAAATGAAACCAAATTTAACATTTCGTCACAGCCGCGTAGAAAGCAAAGAAAACGGAATAGAAAATAAAACACATATTTACTTGCTGTGCAACGGGTACGATAAAACAAAAAAAGAAAACAAATTTTTATGAATAAGATATTAGGAGTTACGGCGGAAAGTGGTTTAACCCATGGTGGCAGATACGTAACTGAGCCAAATATACAATCTTGTGAATTAACCAACGCAAACTGCAATATTTGCTGTGGATCGTTACGAGTTGATGAATTATATTTTGTGCGGTTCATACATTCATGAAGTGATTTTCACGTCGTGGGTAATGCAATCTTTTATCTTGCTTTAATAATTAACCCTTGCGTGCAGAGCCTGGTACATGTTTAATACTGTCAAAAAATGCCATAAAATTGTTCATTCTTTGGACACTACACGATCAGTATATTGTCTCAATGACAAACTAAAAAAATTCTCTAATATCCTTCAAAGTTCGTAAAACATTACCTAGTAATTTTTATTGGTACACGTTACCTTAATTGCGACGGGCAAAACCAAATGTAAATGGAGATACGGGAAAATGAATTTTCTCCATTGCATAGAATAATTACACTGTAATTGTACGATGGTATCTGCAATTAGTGCAACAGTAAATTGTTTCTTTTTTATATTTATGAGACAAATGAGCACATTTCAACCAACCAGGTGGTTAACTTTGTCGAAAGTATACATGATTTGTACAGATCGAATGAAATTAAGATGAAATCATTCTGACAAGCATTGACTCTACCGACTCGATCTCATTAATTAAATTTGCTCGATTCTGTGGGCTTATCGAAGGAGATGCATTGGTAATAAATGTATTGACTACGTATATCGATAAATATACTGCAGATCTTTATGCAAACTAAAAATTGTTTGCATAGACTGCAAGATACTGGAACCAAATAAACATTTCTTTCTTTTTTAAATGACCTTATTAGCCCAAACTAATACACTGATGTCTTTAACACTAGAACTACCGAGCGCTAAACGCGACTGTTGTATATTGCCTTCTAATAACGACAAGAATGCATTTATTCATCATCCGTACAACTTTTGTTTATATATGTACTCTAATACAGAAGTTGACTAAAACATTATTCCGGAAAACATTTTTATAATTTCAATATTTGTAAAAGAAAAATTTAGAAACCAGTCATTATGACTTGTCCGGTAGTTCTAGTGTTAAATCGTTTTAAATTGTACTCATTTTTGTCATAAAATTCCACAATCTATCGATAAGCACATTGTCCAACCATCGACCGTAAAAGTTCCATAAAATCAACGTAGCTTATTCGTCGAAACAAAAATTGAAAAGTGAAGTTGTACAGTACTGGGTAATCTTCCAACGCTTTTTCACTTCGCAGATCGTAAGGAAAGTTCCGACAGCGAATATATACCAGAGCAAACATTAATTTCTAAATCCAGACTGTTCCTGCTTCCAGCATCGTAGAAAGCGTTAATAGAAGCGACGCGAGCGTAGGGTTTGCGGGTCGCGGAACGAAGCGGGGAAATAAGGGAGGGTTATTATTTTTGAAACGGTGGTGTGCAGGTAATGCAGCGTAATCTCTCGGCCACTGACGTGCCGTCGCGTTAAATCGCGATGCCTCGAAAACACGGGGCTCATGGCGATTTGGCTTGGAGCCGCGAATATTCGGGACGACGACGGTGTCTCGACGTTGCTACAAGCCCGTGTGCACCGACAACGGGGACGGCCTTTTCGGTACTCGTGGTCTCCACGCTCCGCTGACTACACTACCCCCCCCCCCTCTCTCTCTCTCCCTCACGCCGTCTCCCTTCCCGTCGACCTACTAATTTAGCGGATTAATTAGCCGAGACACCGAGACTCGCCGGTAAAGGCGGAAATCCAGACGTCTCAACGGAAAATTTCTCTCGTATTACCGAATCTCGACGTTTTCTTCTCGCGGACGGGACGATCCTTTTGCGCGCGCGGAGAGTTCGAGTAAACTTTGGTAATCGGATTAAAACGTTAATCGGACCGCCAGCCAGCGGAATTACTTCGGGAACGGGATCCCGCTTGTACGTAAAGTGCATCGTTAAATTTCGCGAAAACTACCCGGGTGTCCCGAAACAACGTTCGTCGATGCCCTCGATCCGATAATTAACACCGATTCTCCCAAGGTTGTTCAACCAGGTCGCCTGTTACATTCGCCGGTTCGCTATCGTATGTGACGGCCACAATGTAGCTGTTCACTTAAAGATAGTCGATCCAAGAAAATCAAATACTCTGTAAGATGCACAATATTTTTATGTAGCACACTCCGTATGAAATTCTTTAAATTTCTACGTTCAATTTTTACATTGATAGCTATTTTGAGAATTAATAGATTAAGAAATTAAATGGGTGTCTCATATTTCTACACTCTCCTCTATACACTTTGTTGTTGCAAGTCATAGTTAGACTGCGGATCTTTGTTACAGAATAAAATTTGTTTGGATCAATTGCAAGAAGCAGAAGACTGACTAGAATTTCTTTTTTTCTGATTTAATTTCATTACTATTTTGAATTGCATCTACTCTATTTTTCTATAAATCTGAAGTCTAGTCATAGTACACAGTTATAGAATGGAAGTTGTTAGAATGAATTGGAAGAAACAGGAGACTGGCTAAAATTTCTATTTTCCCTTAACAATCTTAATAAATTGGACGTAATACATCGACGTCCTTAGACTGATTTAATTTCATTACTATTTTGCATTTCATCTACTCCATTTTTGTATAAATCTGCAGTCTAGTCACAGTCACAGTTATAGAATAGAAGTTGTTAGGATCAATTGGAAGAAACAGGAGACTGACTAAAATTTCTATTTTCCTTTAATAATCTTAATAAATTGGACGTAATACATCGACGTCGTTAGACTGATTTAATTTCATTACTATTTTGCATTTCATCTACTCAATTTTTGTATAAATCTGCAGTCTAGTCACAGTCACAGTTATAGAATAGAAGTTGTTAGGATCAATTGGAAGAAACAGGAGACTGACTAAAATTTTTTTTTTCTTTTAACAATCTTAATAAATTGAAAGTAATATATCGACGTCCTTAGACTGATTTAATTTCATTCCTATTTTGCATTTCATCTACTCCATTTTTGTATAAATCTGCAGTTTAGTCATAGTACACAGTTATAGAATAAAAGTAGTTTGGGTCAATTGGAAGAAACAGGAGACTGGCTAAAATATCTTTTTTCCTTCAACGATCTTAATAAATTGAAAATAATATAGCGACGTCCTTAGACTGATTTAATTTCATTCCTATTTTGAATTTCAGCTACTCTATTCTTCTATAAATCTGCAGTCTAGTCATAGCACACAGTTATAGAATAAAAGTAGTTTGGATCAATTGGAAGAAACAGGAGACTGACTAAAATATCTTTTTTCTTAATAAATTGAACGTAATATATCAACGTCCTTAGACTGATTTAATTTCATTCCTATTTTGAATTTCATCTACTCTATTTTTCTATAAATCTGCAGTCTAGTCACAGTCACAGTTATAGAATAGAAGTTGTTAGGATCAATTGGAAGGAACAGGAGACTAACTAAAATATCTTTTTTCCTTCAACGATCTTAATAAATTGAAAGTAATATAGCGACGTCCTTACACTGATTTAATTTCATTCCTATTTTGAATTTCATCTACTCCATTTTTCTATAAATCTACAGTCTAAGCATAGTACACAGCATGACATTCAAAGAATTCATTAATATGGTACGTTGAATAAAACATTTGAGTGTTACAATGTTACAAGTAAGCAGCGAAATAATTGATGTCAGCGAACATATTAACCAACGATTCCAAGGGCTTTGTTTAACTAGCACGATCAGTGTATGGCCTCTTTCGATTGTATCGTTGACAGTCGGTAATTGATTAACAGGAGCGATAGTCGCGAAAGCGATTCTTTGTGCGCCGGTCGACTACATCCGACTACAAACGAACGCCTCGGAACGTAATTATCGACAACGCGATTATGCTTATGAGCCTCTCGAATCTGTTCTACGTGTACAACCACGGCCGAGGATGATTGATATACTTTTAATTCGTTCGGTACGGGCTGTACACTCGTAACTAGGGCCGGTCGAGTGACAACCTGTGACTTATGGAACCGTTCGAACGGCCACATTTGCATTTAACGTATGAAATATGTATGCTGGATTGAAGTTGTCCAGACATTGTGATGTCTACGGCGAAACCGGTATCTAGAGACCGTGTCTGTAAAATTAGAAAACGGTTCAACGATGTTCATTCCGTTTACTGCGTATTTGGTCAAAGCAGTCGCCAACGGTGAGTCACAAAATTGTTCAAACGCCCACGTTTGCATTTAATCCAAATTAAATATGCATATTATACTGAACTATTTGAAATAACGTGGAGTGTATAGCAAGAGAGAGGTTCCGAGACTATGTCAGTAAAATTAGAAAATAATTCAACGATGTACAAGACTACTTACACAACATTTATTATAAGCAGACACGCGGTAGGTGCTCACAGACAGCACTAATACTAAATACATTGTAGACACGGTACACATTGTAGAATTATCTTCCGCCTCTACTCACACGATCCCGAGACCTTTCCACGGATCTCCATACCATAGATCTACATCCATATACTTTTAAATAATTCAAAGGGAAGACACAATTTCCACGGAATACGGTCTTATGAATTATCGTGTTCGCTCAATCGTATTTGCCAGGTAGCAATTTTAAATTTCCAAGAGTTTAATTTCCCAAGGAGGAGGATCGCGGTTGTTGTGGTTCTGTGCCGTTGCCGGGCGCGTACAGTTTATCTTTGGAAAGTGTATCAATCGTTTTGCAGGCCGCTCAAAGACAATCGCGATGCTCTGGGTGTATGAGTTTTCATTCTTGCGGAGCCCGTGAAACGTTTAAATTGAACGAGCAAGGGGAAGGTTGTTATCGATTAACCTCCTTCACCGGAGAGGAATCCATTTGTTTCCCCGAAAGCGAAGCCCTGGTCGAACTCTCGTTCTCTCTCTCTCTCTCTCTCTCTCTCTCTCTCTCTCTCTCTCTAATTCTCTCTCGACACCACGTTTTTGACATCGATTCGACTGCAGCGCGGGTTGCGCGATCGGCCAAAAAATCTCATTAGTGTTTATTCCCTTCGTTGGGTTCGCATGTTTCCCCGTCGGATACCAGAGGCTCACGGGTGATACGTTTCACGCACTGTTATCCTACAGGCTAATCGTATTAATGATTTGCAGGGCATCCGCGCTAATGATCGGCCCTGATCCGCGTTGCGGAAGAACGAGAAGGACGAGAACCGTTCGATGGACACGGGGCGTGGGCGGTTCGCCGAATGAAACGCTCGAAAGCGTCGGCAATTGCACTCGCGATTAACCCCATCGCACTATGATTTGTTTCACGGTGGATGCCGTTACAACTTTTCCGGTAATCGAAGCATCCTATCAGAAATAGACAGCGTACGTCCATTTTTCGTCTGGACTTTCTCTGGCAGCCAAAAATCGGTAACGTAAAAATTGAATCGTGAGATTGGTTAATATGAAATTATTCGCAATTATTAGGGGTGTGCGCGAGTAGCCGTAATTTACGAGCTGAGCTGAACTCGATTCGATTGGTCGAGCCGAGTCGAGCGTTTGAATTTTCCGACATACTTGAAATCGACGATCTGCTTGAAAAGAATGCGAGCTACTTGAAAAAACCGGTTCGAATATTCGAGCCTTCGTGAAACTTCGATTTACTCGAAAATGAATCTTTAGCTTGAAATTTTCGAATTATTCGAATATATTCGAACAGATCTTTAACTTTCGAGTTACTCGTAAAAATTCGAATATGTTTTCTTCATGAAAACATGAAAATAAAACAGAAGCATTAATTTAGCGTCATATTTTTCTTCCTTATAATTAGAATAGTATTTGATAGAAAATAAATGAATATTCGAGTAACTCGAGCAATTCGAATTTTTACGAGTAACTCGAAAGTTAAAGATCCGTTCGAATATATTCGAGTAATTCGAAAAATTTCGAGCTGAAAATTCATTTTCGAGTAAATCGAAGTTTCACGAGGGCTCGAATATTCGAGCCGGTTGATTTTTTTAAGTAGCTCGCATTCTTTTCAACAGTTCGTCGATTTCAAGTAGCTCGGAAAATTCAAACGCTTGACTCGGCTCGACAGACCGATCATTACTCGACTCGAAATTTCGAATACTCGAATAAATCGAGCACTCTTATTTTTTTCTTACATATGCTTTGCAACTAACTTCACACTCGTGTTCATACTTGTGCGCATAGCACGTCTTACAGAATTTCAGACACTTTTGTGAGAAATTAATAAGTACATTAGCTCTTATATGAATCGCCTAAAATTAAATTAAATTCAATTTTATCAGATTTTTATAAAGTAGCCAGACACTTCTAACTATCTTTTTACTGTCGCAGTTTTATGAAGTAACACATATCAGTTAAAGACACTGTTAATAAGTTCTGTTCGAAATATTCGCTACGAGCCCGACTGAATATTTCAAGGCAAAGAATGAGCCACTAGTCATATGATTTTCCTCATACCTTTAATACAATTAAAACTTGTCAGTCTTACCTTTGATTGTTAATTCAAACAAAAGGAACATCTATTTTACATCCGCATTTAATTCCAAGCTTCCATGAAATTGTTTAATATCTTCGTAACGAGTTTGACTTATTACTATATAGAGAAAATGATTAACACAGAGAAAATTGCAAAGGCTGGTAGCTCGATGGGTCTTGAAAAATGGGCAGGGAAAAATTGAGAGAGTCGCGGTCGTTTGTAATTATCGATCAAAATTAGTCTTTGCGAATCGCAGCTCGTTTCCGGCAGAAACGTTCCAGTTGCTTTTTGCCGGTGTGCATACTTGCACAGGATTCGCGCAGGGCAGACAGCGAGGATCTCTTGTCTTGTTACTGTGCAAACGTCGTAAATTCTACGGACCGAGGACCGTACATCCCTTGTCCTGCAGAAATGACCGAAAAAAAACGGCAACGACTCGAATGGAGAGAGAGAGAGAGAGAGAGAGAGAGAGAGAGAGAGAGAGAGAGGGAGAGAGAGAGAGAGAGAGAGAGAGAGAGAGAGAGAGAGAGAGAGAGAGAGAGAGAGAGAGAGAGAGAGAGAGAGAGAGAGAGAGAGAGAGAGAGAGAGAGAGAGAGAGAGAAAGAAAGAGAGAGAGAAGGAAGTATCATAAAAAATAGTGCTCTGTCCTCCCATGTTTTCGCAGTTCCATCCCCCTTTGACGGACCATCGCTTCCGTTTTGCGTTCCGGCGTTCTGATTCGCGGCAACGTAGTCGAATGCACACGAATAATTGTAGCAACGCTCGCACCGGTCTCTGGTTTTCGATATAACGGCGAGAGCTGCGAGGCTTTAATCAGCCTTCCATTGTACTGTTGACGCTGATCACGGAAACGGTGAATAGAAGATTAGATTAGAACTAATGCGGCACGTCGGGCACGGGTGAGTTGATGGCCGAGGTAGACGGGAAACCGTAAAATCTACTCAAAACCTGAGGCCACGGGCTATGGGGCTCTCTGAGATTTTATAGGAGATAGTACTCCGTTGGTACGAATCCATACAGACTGTTCCAATTCGTGGTTCGTTCAGGAAGAGCCAATTTTATGAAGAAACTTTTTAAATTAGATTAAAATTGTTTCGTGTGAGGATTTGTTTGAAAATCAGGTTTGAAAATTGATCAGACGTGCGTAGAGTGATTATACCAAATGTATTTAGGTTGTCACGATCAGGGGGAAATGTATTATAGTCGAAATTCAATCTGAAGTCAAATACCGAGTACTATTTATTTTTGTTAGATGAAGATTAGATACAAGAGAAGGATAGGTCCTCAAGATTTTGTTGAAGATGATGCATGAGGTAGTAGACACGAAATTATGCGGAGTTTAAGTCATCAATTTGCAGATTTCGATATTGTTTATAAAATACAGGCCATTAAATTCTACAATCTCTGCCACAAATTTTTCGTTCTGAAAACTAGGCTGTCTTTACGAATTTTTATCTCGGTAAGTACTTATCTGCTCGACTTGGTTCTTTTTTTAAAAAAATCGCGAATGTTTCACCTATCATATAAATATTTTTTTAATAACAAAATTCAATTCTTCGACACCGAAAATCGTGGGCGAACATTACGTTGAAGACGTTGTTGCTCAAAGACTTTAGTACACGATGCGAGAGAACGGTTCGCATTCATTATGGAATAGATTACCGGTAGGGACTATTTCACGGTATTAGGGCCACGATATCATGCTCGAGGGAGTATTCCGGTTATCGAATATTTTTCCCGGTGGCGACGAGTTCCCGCGCGAACAGCTTGATAACGTTTCGCGCGAGTAAAGCCCTACTTCAATTTTCTCGTTTCGCGCACGCGGGCCAAGAAAAACTCGTCTTTCGAGCGAGAGGATCTATCGGGGGAGCCGGGATACACCGTCTGTAATTCGCCGATACATAAACGTTTACGGAAGCGGAGTAATAATATCCGCCGGTGAAAAGCAAACGTTTACGAAGAAAAGAAGACCGGGTTGTTACAGCAAACAGTAATGCGCAACGTATCGCCCGAGTGGCGCTGGAAAATTATGACAAGAAGTAGCGCGGACGGTGCTGGCTAGAACGTTCCGGTCGGAGAATTAATGCCAGAGCTTTTTTGAACTCGACCTTAAACGAAAATTATGCAATTCTCGCGTTTAGAAAAATACTGGCGACGGTCCCGGCTCCATATTTTCGGGCGTCGTCGCTCGCGTCCGCTTAACTACGCCCGAAAGAACGGGAAGAAGAGATAAGAGATACGAGTGACGCGGAGGAGAGTGTAGCTGGAAGCGGCGAAGAAGCGGTGCACAGGATTAGCATAGATATTGAGCACTCGACGGTCCGGCAGGGGAAAAACATTTTGGACTTCGTTACTTTTTTAGTCCGGCCATCGCTTCCATCCGCCATCTTCAGAGCCTCCTGCTCCTTCCCGACGCGAAGTATCCGCAAATAGATCCTCGGATTCTCTCCTCGCCCTCCCACTTTCTCTCTCCGATAAATCGTACGACTTCCAGTTCGCTTAATAGATAGGCAGACGCTATGCAAATGTGGCGAATCCGTTCTCTAGCCTACGGAACGTAAGCATTGGCGACGGTTTAATAAATCTCGGCCAATCTGATTTACCCCTCGTCCAGTGTGCACTCGAGAAAAACCTACACTACGTCAATTACGTCCTGATTAACACCCTGCATTGATATTGGTTTAACTGCGTTTTGGAGAACTCTTTTTTTTGAAATTTTTTTATACAATCTTATAGATTTCGACGAGGAAACGCCGAAAATGAAAATCTTAATGCGCGGAATTCATTAGTTAAAAAGTTATACGAATATAAATTTGAATACTTTTAAGCCTTTTTAACAGGTTACAGCGCCGCCATATTGATATATTTGCTAGGTAATACACACAAAATAGGCTAAATACTTCCGAAAAAATCCATTAGATGGCAGCACAAACACGTACGTAATACATAATTACACATTTACTAAATCAAAATGCGAAACATTATACCATGATCGGGCCAGCCTTCTCCGCTCCCACGACTACCTAACCCCAAAACAATCTTGGACTGTACCTTTTTTGAAATCCTGTATGTGATTCTGTATACTTTAATTACTGGACACCGAAAACGACCGATTTCATGATTATTGTTATTAATTTTCAGTTCGCACCGATGAGTACGACATTTTTTCAATTTCCGCAACAATTCACAATCCCGAGCTCAAGTAATTGCTTCTTCTTTACTACTTGGCATGTCTCTAAAGTTAAAATTTCTAATACTTGATCTAACCATTTCAAAATCAACAATAAACTTATTAATAATTAATTTGTAAAAAACACTTGAAATTGCTTATGTTCACAAAGTATGTGTAACCACTGAATTGCTATCTAGCGCATGCGCTCATTACTATTTAGCCGATTCCGCAAATATACCATACTATATACTCACGATCTATCCAGCGCATGCGCCGAACAGACCTACGTACCTGCCTCTACCACTCAACGAATATCCAATATGGCGAAGCTCTAACCTGTCAAAAACGCTTAAAACTGCTAATCTTTACACGCGTATAACTTATAAACCAGTGAATTCCTAACAACCATACACACATTTTCGGAATGTCTTCATCGATATCTACAGGATCACATAAAAAAGAGTTAAAAAAAGTTAAGAACACGGAGTTCTCCAAAACGCAGTCGAGCCTTGCTACATATTAACAAGCGATAATGTCCATGTGTAACATGGGTAAGTGGTTTGCGGAATTTTTTGCACTTATGAAAAGAATAAGGAACAATAAAAATATTTGAGTATGAAAATACTATTGTATTATTTTCAGCATGATTAAGCAAACATTTAACCCTTTGCGGACGAGAATTATGTTTAGCGTACCTATCGTCTGTTCCAATGTACAATTTTCCTCGGGAAATGAAATGGTGTACCGAAATAATTTTAATAATTTATATATTTGTAATAATTTTTTAAAAAATGATTTTTAGTCAGGGAGTAGCAATTTTACGCGTCCGCAAGGAGATAAACGTAGTTCTTCTATCTCGCGATCGATACATACAATTTTTATTTTGATTAAAAATCCGCTGCCTAATAATGAGTCGAGTATGCTAGACGTACAAATAATCTGGCGTGTATTTCCTGGGATGAATAAAATTGTTGGAGAGGCTTATCCTATTTTGTGGAGGACTGTAAATGGCCTTTCTCCGGTTGGTTATCCAACGCGTCAGGCTGCCACCGCACAGTTTCGAGCCTGGCGAAGCAATTCGGCGAGTATCTGCAACCTGACAGCGCCAGTTGCCACTTCACGAGATGCTTTCACTCGACGCCCCGTAATCAACGAGTTGTTTGCCGCGTCGCGTCGCGCCGCGCGGCGCCAGACCGGCAACGATACAATCGTTTGCCTCGAACGATCAAAGAATCGAACTATAGTTTTTGTACCGAGCAGAAGGGAGCAGAGGACACAATCGGCCGCGGTTCTCTGTCGGGTTCAATCGGTTCTCTGCACGGTTGGACAGAGCACGCGGCACGCCGGGTTCGAGGCGAAACTACGCAAACTAGCTTCGGCTCATGCAAGTTTGCACAAATTCGCCAATATACTTGCCCAAACGTTATGCAAGTTTCGCAAACTATCTACAGTTTAGCACAAAGTGCAGTGTACAACGTTGTTACGTATGGCTACAACTATAACTATCTCAAGGATCAGCCGTCGAAAACATAACGATGTTTCAAGATTCCATTTAGGAGGCGTGGCGGCGTTGCATCGGCCATAGAATCTCGTATCGACCGTCCACCTGGCCCTTCGACCGAATTGTCGAGCCCTTTGTAGATACAGCATTCGCCAGTATTCTGCTTTCAACCTGCCAGCAGAAACTTATTTTTGAAAACCAGACGGATGTACTATTTTATCTGCAGCTTTTTTCGACAATATCCTCGCGATAGCTTATACCTTGCTGATTCGCATAAAAAGAGAATGATCTCAAACGGTCAGGTCGTACCTAAGATAATTCGTGAGTGCAGTCCATTTTTGTACGCTGATCATCCTCATGTTTCAGAAAGGCTTTAACCAGTTAACTGTGACGATCTTTTTGCAACGCGCGCACCAGTATGTGTCGCGATAATCAAGCGATGACGGGTATAGTCGTCAAACACAGAGTATTTTTTTTATTTGCTTGTTTCATTTCGTCTCTAAACATTTTAAGCATATTAAAATTTACGAATATAATTTAGTTATCGCCAAAATTACAATTTAAATATCAAATTGTAACAAAATTTTACGCATGACGGATATAGTCGTCAAACACACTTAACTTGTTCAATAGACTGCCCCAGAGTGTTTTGAGAAACAGGTTTCGATGAAATGCACGAATAAAAATGTACAGAAATCGTCAACTGCTGTATTTTATAAACAAATACGAAAACAGGAAACCGATCACTCAAATCCCTCGTAAATTCCTTTGTACTATATCTTATTAAATTTTTATCACAGTCCTTAACAATCTTCCCACTTTTCAAAACGAATTTATAGACCAATTGAATTTCTTCAATTCTACCATAAAAGAAAGCTTGCTACTCCTCTCCTGCGTCTAAAATAACAACGATAACGTAAAAGATTCACATCTAAAAAAAGACATTCACTTTTTAACTGCAACTCAAAACAAAAAGATCGTCCGGCAACCCGGCGTGCAAGCACGATTGTCTCCATTCTTTTGTGCAGCTCATAATAATCTCGCAGCAGCGACGAATCGCGATTATTATTATTCTTATATACTAAGCAGGGGATCCGGAGTAGGTTAACGAGGACAGCGCTGACAAGAGACTGGCAGGAGGTCATTTGAACGTTGCCAGAGTCGCGCGATAAATAATAAATACCAGACCCCTCGAGCTTCGCGGACAAACTAGGAATAAAGTATAGCGGATGTTTGCATGCGCGCGCGCGCGTTCGTCTGACTATTCCGCGACGTTTGACCTTTTCGTTAGGCAGCTAACAAGCGGGCCGAAAATATTTGGAAATTTTTAATGGGATTACCAGGAAAATCCCGGTTGGTTCGAAAGCTGTCCGATGGGGATCTCGCCGGGTATTTCGAGCAGAGTGGAGCCGAGAGGCGATGGCAAGAATCGTCGTTCCCGTTCCCGGGCTCGTATTTAATTTTCCTCACGACCGGCTAACGACGAAGACGCCGGGATTAGGTCTAAGGAATCGAGCGATAATCCGACCTGGACGGAACGTTCCACTCGGGACGCACGATAAAGCCGGCCCCGTCTTTAAGTGGAAACGTTCGTTCAACGTCAGACGAGACACGTACCGGAGCACCGGTGTCAGGGCGGAGCGTAAGAGGGTGAATAATCATTTTCCGTCGTAACGAGGGAGATCTAGTCGTAACCGACCCTGCCTGCCGCTTCAGCCCCCGAGAGCTCTACGTTCCTCCGTTTTCGACCCCACGTCCCGTTTTCCGTCCCGTTCCCATCCACGTGCACGTCCACGTTCACATTCCCGTCCCACGGTACCCGATATCCTCGCGATTCCATTCGATTCCGTAAGGGAAACTTCCCCCCCGACCTGCTGCCACGAAATTCCCTCCTGGCTGCCTTCTCCTCCTACTCTACAAAAGCGCAGCCTTTTCTTCAACGGGAATCAATGAACACCCTTCGAGTACGTGCACGTTAATTCTTGACTCACTGCCAGTGAGTCGTTAGCCGGGAAAGCCCGAGAGAACGTCGGCGCGCGTTGTCCCTGTCGCGTCATATTATTGTTACAGCCCAGTCGAGCGCGTTTCCACTTTATTTCGATGAAATCTCCGATGACCCTTTTAAGTGCTCCAGCCTTACCTTAGCGTGAATTAGCGGGCGATTCATTTTACTGCGCCCCGATTGTTCGCTCGGTTCGACGATTCGATCGAGAGCTCGAATTCACCCCGTATCAGCGCCGCTACTGTCGAATAGTTACGAATTCTTTTCGGCAGAGAGTTCACGTTGCTGCATTTTTCATTAAAAGTTTGAAGTCGCATCATCAGCAAGGTTATTGTTTCATTTAATTTTGTCTATTAAATCTCATTTCCCTGATGAAGCCGAGTAAATTGCATATTTTTTCGAGTCCACTTTATTCCAGAGGAAATGTGGAATTAATATACACGGTGTCCTGTTTGAGGTTTTGCATGCAATAATTTCCAAAATTATTGCTCGATGTAAGAAATATTTGGAATAAAACTTAGTTTGTTTCGGGGGAGACGTTTTACGGTGATCACAATTTTCTTTAGGTGGACGTGCTTTCGAGATTTCAAGGTGACCTGTTCCAAGGTGACCTTTTGTTTTGTTTACGAAACTGTATGTTTTTATTTGGGTGATCGTGTAGTCCATGCCGAGGCGAGTTGACTACCCTATAACACTTTCGTCTTCAAAGGTCATTCAAGGTCGTTTATTACTGTTCAAAATTTAGCTTAGCTGGACGGAAGTACGTCCACCTAGTATGAATTCAATTTTATTATTCTTCTCGTGGCTTGAATGCTATACTAGCTAAAAATCCAATAATCCATTAAAGATTTATATAAGATCAATCCAATTTTAATAACCTCCAATTTGTTTATTTCTCTCTGGATATGCGCCCGAAAGTGGACACGCATCTTTTGAATTTTATTAGAGTTTCCTCAGGACCTCGTTCGAAAGAATTGTATCCGATGCAATGGTTAAATCATTCGGATGTTTCAGCAGCAGTTTCAGAGCACGTTTAATCGCAGTTTTCCTCTGCATTGAAAAATCACGACAACTTTAGCGAAGTTATTAAATTTAAAAGTATAATGGGAACAAAGGACTTTACCGGAAGTCGGCATAATTAATTCTGCGATGTAGCGAAAAGTTTACACTAATTAGCCCGGTCGGCGAAGTGAAGAGTACGCGACCAGTAAGTACGCCAAAAATTCTGAGAACTTTTATAATGCGCTGTGTAAACAGAATTTGATAAAAAATAATTCTCCTCCCAATTTAAACCCTTGCACTATGATTTATTTTATAGTGATTAGAACTTGATTGTCGTCCATCATTTCTTAGATCAAAAAGAAAGTCTAAATTTATTATATGCTTTTATATTCCCCAATGGCTATACAAGGTGTTCCATATAAATGGGAATACCTAAATATCTGTCGTATGTACAGTCCTATCAGAAAACTTCAGAGGACAAAGTGACACTATTGCAGGGGGCAAATATAATGGTAAAGAAAAACATTTTTTATGTCGTTTTTTTAATGAAATTTCAAGGTCACCGATGTTTTTCTAAATGGAATAGTATTTTTTTTACGATAGCATGATAGACAATAAAAAACTGAGGGCTCAACCCGAGAGAAGGTCAACTCGCCGTAAACAATGCGTAATCTTTGCTGAAACACGTAAGTTTTAAACTTCTACATTTTATCCGCTCCAACATGATTATTCTTGCTCAAGGTCATTTGAAGGTCAAAAAGGTGGTATCCACTAAATTCAGTTTTTTATTGTCTATCATGCTATCATAAAAAATATACTATTCCATTAAAAAAAAACCGGTGACCTTGAAATTTCATTAAAAAACAAGACATAAAAAATGTTTTTCTTTACCATTATATTTTCCCCCTGCAATAGTGTCACTTTGTCCTCTGAAGTTTTCTGATAGGACTGTAAATACGACAGATATTTAAGTGTTCCCATTTATGCGGGACACCTTGTATATTGACAGCAACAAAATCAAATTTTATTGCGCTTCAAAGGAAATTAATAATTTACTTATGTCTAGTAGATGTTCAAAATTCTTATCACGAGTCTGACTTGTTATTAGGGGTTAATATGGATGGGTACAAGGAAACTGCTGTAACCCTTCCGGGGACGCCATCAGTGAACCATACAAGCATTGATGAACGTTTAAAAATTGGTTGCGAGTGGCCAAATTATTAGTTACAATACACTTTCATAGCTATGAAGAAATGTCAAGAAGTCTAAATCACCAATAAATTACAATAGCATCTCTAACACCATACAACGTTAATCATACAGAAAGAAACTAACGATCGACCGTTGTTGTCAAAGGGTTAGGCCAAAACGACGACAATTGTGAATTGATCACAATTTTTGTCAGAGCTTGGGGATGATCGGAGCGATATGTTTGTAAATCCGTTTCTCCGGGACGATTTCAATCGAAAGAAACTAACGATCGACCGTTGTTGTCAAAGTCTTAGGCTAAAACGGTGAAACGACGACAATTGTGAAAAGATCACTATTTTTGTCAGAATTTGTGGATGATCGGAGCGATATATTTGTAAATCCGTTTCTCCGGAAGGATTTCAATCGAAAGAAACTAACGATGGTCCGTTGTTGTCAAAGGGTTAGGCCAAAACGGGGAAACGACGAAAATTGTGAATGGATCACAATTTTTGTCAGAGTTTGGTGATGATCGGAGCGATATATTTGTAAATCCGTTTCTCCGAAAGGATTTCAATCGAAAGAAACTAACGATCGGCCGATGTTGTCAAAGTGTTAGGCCAAAACGGTGGAACGACGACAATTGTCAATGGATCACAATTTTTGTCAGAGTTTGGTGATGATCGGAGCGATATATTTGGAAATCCGTTTCTCCGGAAGGATTTCAATCGAAAGAAACTAACGATCGACCGTTGTTGTCAAAGGGTTAGGCCAAAACGGTGAAACGGCGACAATTGTGAAAGGATCACAATTTTTGTCAGAATTTGTATAAGATGGGAGCGATATATTTGTAAATCCGTTTCTCCGGAAGGATTTCAATCGAAAGAAACTAACGATCGACCGTTGTTGTCAAAGGGTTAGGCCAAAACGGTGAAACGGCGACAATTGTGAAAGGATCACAATTTTTGTCAGAGTTTGGGGATGATCGGAGCGATATATTTGCAAATCCGTTTCTCCGGGAGGATTTCAATCGAGGCGGCGGCAGCGGGAACTTGCAGTTAATAAAAAGCCTGGGAACGATAGGCTGCCGATTAAAGTTCAGGGTTACACGGGCTCGGCCGCGATAATGGGAAACTCGGCGAGAAGTCCGAGTTCGCTCGTGCAGGTAATCACGGTGGTATGACCGCAGCGTATAACGAGTTACAGCAGTTGGATCAGGCCGCCATCTGTTCTGTATCCGTTTCGGACCTCGCCGACCGTTTCCCGTGCTTCCTGTTATTCCAGAGCACCGGCGAACGTGCGCCGACGACGACGTTGCCACGCGAAAACAAACGATGGCAGCCGTGAATTAGCTCGCGAGACGCGTCGAAACTTTTCGATAATGAGAATAGATTTTTCTTGCGCGAGCATACGGCCCGTTGAACCGAGCAACGGCGAAACTTCTTCTCCACCTCGGAGGAGTCTTTATTTGTTGGATAAGTCGGTTAGTTAATCCCGAGACTGGCTACTCCCCGAAATCTTAATCCGGGACGAGATTTTTCTGGCCGGAGCGTTCTTTTTCGAGGCTATCGCTTAGTTGGCTACCGCTGGCGTCGAATTAGCACAGCCTCCATTATTTAAATTCAGTAGATATAAAGAAGGGATCAGCGCTAAGTCGCACTCCAAGATATTGGCTGCCGAAGCTTGTCTGGAAGGAGGCTTCAGCCCGCTGGTCCCTTTTCAAAGGAAAAGATGGACGGGAAAATCTGGCAAAATCTGCCTAATAAAATTCCCTCCACGGAAAAAGGAACAAAAAAGAACCGCGACCGGGCAGCGTGATTTGATCTTTTATAGTTCGTTTACCGCTAGAATCCGCAAATTATGGCGACGGTATTCGAATGATCAAAGGGTAACCAGGTGGTAAAGAATCGCCGCGTGAAACCCAATCGAAAACATAGAATGAAATTTTTCCATAGGAGCCTCCCGTTTCGAGAAAAACCAGTTGGAAACTCAGCAAGCTCACCGCCGCGCCAGTGGAAACGGCCAGCCATGGTCAGACGCGCTAACCGCTCCCTCAGTTTTCAAACTAATTTGCCTCGAGAATGAGGTCTCGTATGGGGAAACTTTATTCTGCCTTTTCGATTCATTTCTCACGAGGAATTTCATTTTTCACGAGGAATCGCAAGGGACATGTATAATCGATCTACCGTGTACTATGCCGTCATAATTATCAACCAAACTCCCTTAAGCGTAGGCACCTCAAACTTACCAGATAGAAAATATTTAAAAATACGTCGTTTCTCTTATTTGAAATAATTTTATAAAATCATCTATTGACGATTGAGTCTTCAACAATACTACTGAATTGTTACTGTTGATTCGTCAAAGGTATTATTAAAAATATAAATCAAGTAAGTAAATGTATTACACGTCGTACTTGATTTATTTCGAAATGCCCAAATACCTTGAAAGATATGAATGATACGAACAAATGTTTTAGACAAAAATTTGTACCACGACAAAGAGAAGATAGAATAATTACGTTTATTTCACTTTGCAATGCTTTTGGAACGCCCTGTTTTAAAAAATCAATATTTTAGTGGTAGCCCTGAGAAGTAAACCAGGATCAGTGATTTTATTAATCCTTTTGGAACCAGTGGGATGTTTTTTACGACATTTTCGGTCGGTTAGGTTCGACAGGAACACGCCTGGGTCGTTCTAGGATTAGGTGCTGGCTGGATATAATTTAAACAAATACGGCCACGCCAATATTTCGCGGATCTGGTCCGTCCGGATCGGTCGAACGACCTGCCGCGTTAATTGCCGGACGTTATGATTATTCGAGGACGTATATCGGCACCATCGACGGCTAATGGCCGCTAGGATTTACATTTATCGACCTTTTACAGAGGATAATCGGCGACGCGAGACCCCCAATTACGCGAACGCTTCGTTTCGTTCGATTGGTCGCGCAGGGCTGCACCAGCGTTGCATTCGCCGCTGCTCATCCGTGATTTTCATCGGTCGAAATCGCGGAATCGGTTCGCCGTCGACGTCGTCGTCGTCGTCGTCGTCGTCATCAGCCCGAGTCGTCAGGTTTTAATTACGAGAGCTGCTCGCTCTAATGCGCCGATTCGATGACGATTACTCGAGTTCCATTGCCTTCGGAGCTCCCGTAAACGACGTCGCCTGCTCGTAAGACGCTCGATCTCGTAGAAATCTCGTTCCTTTGCTCTTTGTCGATTCAGCGGACCGCCGACTATCTGCCACACACTTGCTTCCGGTGCACAGACTCGGTTTTAGATCCTCCCGGTCGAAATTGCTTCGTTACATTCGGCAAGAGCGCCAAGTCCGATGGTTCTCGTTCCCATTAATGGTTCGAATAGCGAAAAGAATTTGTTTATAGCCTTTCTCCATCGGATTGAATCGAACACTACTGGCGTATAACACGTTCACTACCAGCATTTATTTCAGCAACAGCGTCCACGGTTAAAATATTGTATCAAATGCAATGAACGTTCCTGTTAAATTTTGAAAAAGTAAAAATTCTCTGCATTCTCTCAATGCATCGGACCAAACTTACTTGATATCGAGGCGCTCGTAATCTGATGTCATTAATTTTTTTATGGGTGGAGACGTCAAGGAGATATGAAGGTCAAACCTGTTTTTTATATGGAACGGTATGGTTTTTTATTTATATTCTGATAGCGTGTTTCAAGACGAATGCAATGACCTATGGTGAAGGTCATTCAAGGTCACGGAAGGTCAACTGCAATAGAAAATAAAGTGTCCCAAAGCACTCTTCGAACACTACGACGATATACATGTAACATGTTATGGTAATTATATAGAAAAGGTCTGCGTACTCCAATTTTGATGAAATATTAATACGTTATGGGGCAACACATTCTGTACAATTTTTTCCTTTTCCAACATAGGGGGGTCGCTTTTAGTTTTCGAGATATTTGCAAAAAACTATCGGTAATGTTAATTTCATAACGGAAACCTTCTTTTTAGAAACACTGAGTGGGTGTGTGTGGTATTGTCGCTTCTCATCTCCACAACGTGTTTACAAAAACAAAAAATAAACAGATGCGGCCCGAAAATCCAGGAAATGGAATAACGGAAGAAACAAGCAGAATTAACTCCTGTAGATAACTCTGATCATACATAGATAGGCTGAGCTTTCAATTTTCAAAGACATTTCCTGGATTTTCGAGCCGCATCTGTTTATTTTTTGTTTGTAAACACGTTGTGGAGATGAGAACCGACAATATCACACACACACACACACACACACACAGTGTTTTACACGCACCCAGTGTTTCTAAAAAAAAGGTTTCCGTTATGAAATTAACATTACCGATAGTTTTTTGCAAATATCTCGAAAACTAAAAGCGACCCCCCTATATTGGAAAAGGAAAAAGTTGTTCAAAATGTCGAAATCTAAAATATATTGAAATTTCATCAAAGTCAGAGTACGCAGACCTTTTCTATATAATTACCCGTTATTTACGTATTCACTACTACTTCAAGTGTTCAAAAAGACGACCTTGAACTTGAAATTGGTCCATATTTCATTGATGGCACGCTAAATAGTCATAAATACGAGAGAATCTTAAAAGACGTTTTGCCAGAATTGTTAGAGGACATGTCACTGGACATGCGACAGTCCATGTGGTTCCAACAAGACGGATGTCCTGCTCATTCAGCACGAAATGTTACAGAATTACTGAACAGGACATTTGAAGGTCGTTGGATTGGTCGATCAGGAAGTAATAAATGACCAGCACGTTCCCCAGACCTGACACCACTAGATTTTTATTTGTGGGGAAAATAGAAGGAACAAGTGTACAGCGAAAAACCGACAACCACAGTTGATATACAAGAACGTATAAAAAGAGATTGCTCCGTAATAGATACAATTAAAATTTGTCAGGCAGTATCATCAGTATTACAACGTTTTAGATTATGTCTACGTGTTCAAGGTCGACATTTTGAACACTTGAAGTAGCAGCGAATACGTAAATAACATGTTACATGTAAATCGTCGTAGTGTTCGAAGAGTGCATTGAGACACTTTATTTTCTATTGCAGTTGACCTTGAATGACCTTCATAACAGGTCATTGTATTCGTCTTGAAACACACTATCAGAATATAAATAAAAAACCATACCGTTCCATATAAAAAAAAACAGGTTTGACCTTCATATCTCCTTGACGTCTCCACCTATAAAAAAAATTAATAACATCAGATTACAAGCGCCTCGATATCAAATAAGTTTGGTCCGATGCATTTTCTTCTATCTCCAAAAGCAAGCGAGTTATTTAGGTGAACTGTTTATAGTGCACCACCCTGTATACATTCAGTAGTAGTTAAAATTAATGGATGTCCTATCATTTTATCCCACAGAGAGTTACCTCTGTCTACATTTTCCTCTATAACTTTTATTTTCAGCTTGTTCATATACAATAGGACGCACAACACACACTATACGCGAAATGTATAAATTTTTGCTCACGTCCATTCAGAAATGGAGGACAGTGCGGGACGAGGTATCGTCTTGCGGGTGATTGTACGAAGGAACAATGTTTCGGAACAGGAATAACGTGGGTCGATTCTCAGCGGACGGATCGCGACACAGCGATCGACGAGGTCCCTCGGACAATGCCTGTGGGTAAGGGCAGGATTCGTAGTTTCAAGTTTAATTAGAGTCTCCCGAGCCTGCGGAAACAGTCGAAACGAGCGTGCGGACGACGTTTCGCTCGGAGCGTCTTGCGACTGTCCCGCGCAATCTTGGCGAACTGGTCCGCTCGGATGTTCAAGTTTTTAATGGGTAAGAACGGCATTATCGTCGAACTATTCGAGAGGAAGCGTCGCGACACGAGGGGTCGTGGGCGCTGGTGTAGAAATGGAGATGAGCCAGCGTAAAGATGCCGCGGAAAATATCCGCCCCTATTTCGCGGTGTTTACATTCCGCCGGAAAAACCATGTCGCTTAAGAAAATCCCGCTTTGGTTCCCGGTCCTAGTCGCTTCTAATACTTTTCCACGGGGAATCCGGCCCCGTTTCCTTTTCTTCTCTCCTCTCTCTCTCTCTCTCTCTCTCTCTCTCTCTCTCTCTCTCTCTCTCTCTCTCTCTCTCTGTCTCTCTCTCTTTCATCGTCGCGAACGCGCCCAGCAATAATAATGTCGCCTTTATCGCGTGCCGCGCCGGAAAATGTTCGCTAACGGAAGCTAAGGCGCTTAAGGATTACGGGGAAAAAGTAAACGCGTTACGCGATCCGGTAAATAGCGAACGCGGAAAAGAGGTAACATTAATTAGCAAACGGAACAACCAAAGACAATGAACCTGGGCCGAAAAACGCCACGGGATTCGAACGAGTTGCCACTTCATTCAATTCCACCTGGCAAAAAGTAATCGTTTGACCATTATTGGCTTTTAAATCGCGACGCGACGAAAGCCCTGATTTTTCGAGTTGATTATCATTTAACCGATATTCTCAGTACTCCCCTGACGATTTTTTTAAACGTTACCGATGTCACTTTCCGGGATTTTTCTGTGTTGGAATTTATTCACGAAACAAATTGGCAAAAATAATTTTCTGTATTTAGTAGGCACATTCGATCGCTTGACTTTTGAGCGCCTATACAAATAATTGATACATTGTATCTGTGCTGCTCGCGTTATGGGACCCCAGGTTACTTTTTTCCAGAGCGGTTCTCACTCTAGAATATTTCGTTGAAGAGTAAAGACGTGCCTCAGAACGTGTCTTCGAACGTATTGTTTAGAATAAATTCTATTTTATATTTCAAGAGGGTGCGCTTTATTTTATACCCATAATCCAACATTCTGCGTTTGTTGTATTCGGATCGAGGCTGCTGCGTTTGTCTATTCGCTGAAAAAGGATAATTGCGTCTATAATTGTTGGTTGTATAGTGCGTAGAAATGGCGATGCGAATTATTAGAGGAACGCGAATAATTAAACGCGTTTTATTCAATAAGAGAAGTTTTTTTATAGAGTTATCGTTGATATTGAACTTATTAATCGATAAAATTAGCAGATCGTAAGGTTAGTTATTCAGGTCTAACAGAGTTGCAAATATTTCTCAATGAATGTTTCAATATCGACAATAATTTCACCAGAGAGCCAACAATCCACCTTGTGAATTTTGTAGTGAGCACTCGTAACTTCTCTCTGGATTATTAATTTAAACGACGATTTTTAAGCTTCCTTTTGACTGAGCATCGCCATTGGAAATCCTATTAATAGATTGTAACGGATTAAAAGAGTGAAGAGAGAATTTCAAAGGAATTATCTACCATTTAGAACAGTTTTTTCCAATCATTTTTTAGTCCCGACTCTCTTTAAGAAAATTCAAGTAACCTGCGACTCACAGGTTGGGAATCACTGATTTAGAAAATATCAAAATTCTTGACTAAAATATTTCGCCAGCGATATTAACACGTTCAGCGCCGTGTCACCCATATCTGGGTGACGGAATTATTTATACAGAATTGAAAATTAATTTTTACGTTGGTAGATTTAGTGTACAAAATTTCCTTACGATCTGAGGAATAGAAGAGGTTTGAAACAGTAATTAACACTTTGCCGTCCGCACGTCTCGTAAAAATTTCTTCGCTTGTCGCCGGCCGTTCTTGAGCTTATCGGGAAATTATAAATTTTCAAGTTTTACTAATGTCATCGTTACCTCTCATGAGTTTTCAATCCTGCCCCCTATTTTCATGAAATTTGGAATAGTAAATAGTAAATAGTAAATAGTGAATAGTGAATAGTGAATAGTGAATAGTGAATAGTGAATAGTGAATAGTGAATAGTGAATAGTGAATAGTGAATAGTAAATAGTAAATAGTAAATAGTAAACAGTAAACAGTAAACAGTAAACAGTAAATAGTAAATAGTAAATAGTAAACAGTAAATAGTAAATAGTAAATAGTAAATAGTAAATAGTAAATAGTAAATAGTAAATAGTAAATAGTAAATAGTTAACCCACAGTTAACACTATGCCGTCCAGTACACCACTGTGGTGTCGCCGGCCGTTGAGCAATACTTTGTGCGCGACACCACTGTGGTGTCGCCGGCCGTTGAGCAATACTTTGTGCGCGACACCACTGTGGTGTCGCCGGCCGTTGAGCAATACTTTGTGCGCCACACCACTGTGGTGTCGCCGGACGGCAAAGTGTTAATATCACAAAACTAAACTTCTTAGTTTTTGTTTTATTAAATATATTGCTTTGATATTGTGTAATTTTTATGATTGTGGAGTGGGTGCTGAACGTGTTAAATATTCTATAAAGTTCTCCAACGTTTGACTTTTAAAAGAGACTTTGACGTTTGCTCGACAACGAAGCTGTTCGGTTTTCACGCGAGAGGTTGATCTCACTGAGAGTCGTTGCAAGAACGCATTACAGCGTCTCGGAGAGATCGCTCGCATGAGAAAGGCAACGGTTGTACGAGTGTCCCGGCGTTAGTTAGCAGTAAATCGCGGAGGCAGTGGCAAAGAGAGAGAGAGAGAGAGAGAGAGAGAGCGAGAGAGGGGGAGAGAACGAGCAACGGCTTTATGAGTTAAGCGGCAAAGACGAAGGATCCGTGGGAGGGTTGTTTTCTGTTTAACCAACCGGGGCGTAGGAACGAAAAATGTAGAGACGTCGAGAGCACACCCCCGGAGCCTCGATAAACTTTCAAAGTGTGCCACTTTATCGTTTCGTCTCATTACCGGGAACAATGAAGGAGATTGCGTTTCGCTAACTAAGCTGGAACTCGGAGACCGTCGGCGAAGCGCGCGCGCGCGCGAAAGGATGGGGAGAAAAGAAATGTTTTCGCTTTGGCGACGGGCGAAACTTTCATCCTCTCTCTCTTTCTCTCTTGCTCTCTCTCTCTCTCTCTCTCTCTCTCTCTCTCTCTTCTTTTCTCTGTGAGCACTTTCTCCGTCCGACGACAAGACGGATAGCGTCGGCGAGCTGGCATTGGAAAGCGTATACATTGGTAAAAAGTTCGCCGGTTACTTTTCCCATTTTCGGATGAATCTTTTGCACCATTTCCATCCGGGACGAACGACGAGTTTTCTCCCGGCGGAGTTTTATCCAATAAAAGTAAAAGCGGCAAGAATAATTGGTTTTCCGAGCCGATGCACGGTTTGAAAAACGATGGAGCCGGTCTCGTAACATAGTAAATTAATCGTGTCGGTGGTGGCATCCGAATTTATGGATGACCGCGGGCGTCTGTGGAGGGCGAAGCCTCCGATGGACGAAGACGGAGATAGAGGAAAATGAAGATAGAGATAGAGAGAGAGAGGGAGAGAGAGGGAGAGAGAGAAAGAGAGAGAGGGTAGGTTAGGGGTCAAAGCCCGTTCCGAGGCGGACAGGCTGCTGCTCGAAGATAGACCACGTCCAAGGAAGTCGGGAGAGAGGAGAGTCGTATGGATTAGCGGGCACGAAGGATCGGGGCTCTGTTTGTCGTGGCCGGCCACCGAAAATCCCGTCAACTCCAAAGTCGACCCTCGTTCTATCGATGACACGTCCAATCTTTCGGCTCTCTAACAAGACTCTCGGCCCGAGGAACCCGCCGGAAAGAATGCACGGAGTGAAAGACAGAGAGAGAGAGAGTGAGAGAAAGCGAGGACGACTTTGCGCAAGCTTTCAGAAATTGAATCTCTGTCGGCTGAAATTGCTTTTGCATTTTAAACGAAAAATGAGAAAGAGCAGCGAAACACATTGGAACGCGATCTCCCCGTTGCGATATCGGCGACGAAGAAGAAGAAGAAAACGATGATGACAACGGTGTTCCACCTAAGCGAGATATAATATTGTAATTCGAAAGAAATCGTTCGAGGGAATATAGAGAGGCGATACCTCTTCGCTTCTCTAAAACAAGTCTAAGGGGTTACGCCAATGTGTGGCGTGCTGGTAGCAGTTGGCGTGACTTCCGGCGAAGGCGCTGAGCCCCGGAAACCAATCGTAGTCTCCGCCAGACCGAATCATCCGCGTTTCTGCGATCGAGCGATTCCTTATCCGCAACGTTTCCGTAGACAATCGTTAGCGGTTCGTCGGAAATCATGACGAAACTTTCCGACCGTCACTCCTATCGATGCCGGAGACGCTTTAATTAAATCCTTGCGAGCCAGCGATCGGCGAATATTAGACGATCGTTATAACAAGGTAAGAATGCGGCTTTTGTTGCGAGCAGGTGCGGTCAGCGGTGTAAAACATGATCAAATGACCACGGACTTGGGGTTCTTGGCCGTCTAAACGCAGCGTGCAGACGTATTTTATAAGAAGTCGAGGTCTAACAATCTTCGAATAGATTGTAGACGCCATCTTAAAATATAGCTACGACTGTAGAAGCTTCAAGTCACTTAACACGTTCAGCGCCCACTCCACAATCATAAAAATTACACAAAATTAAAGCAATATATTTAATAAAACAAAAACTAAGAAGTTTAGTTTTTTGATATTTATTACTGTTTAAAACCTCTTCTATCCCTCAGTTCGTAAGGAAATTTTGTACACTGAATCTACCAACGTAAAAATTAATTTTCAATTCTGTATAAATAATTCCGTCACCCAGATATGGGTGACATAGCGCTGAACGTGTTAAACACTGCAAATCGAAGTTCTTGGACACCTACGTGTCACAGGCAGATGTATTTTACTGTTAGTTCCAAGCAGCCGATGTCAAAGAATTTCAGAATCTATCGTAATAGCAATTTTAAAGCATTGCGGTGACTGCAGGCACTTTGGATCACCACATTAGGCACTTCAAACACGATCAAACAACCGCGAACTAGAAGCCAACCGATGTCTATCAATCTTGTAACAGTCCCAACAAGTTTCACACTCGATCCCAACATACTTAAATTGCTGCCACCATAACCAACATGAATCAATACAAACCCAATCACTACACACTGCATTCAAACAACGTGCAAAACAATATTCCTACATTCAAGACAGATACATTTCGATTGAGTTTCAAAGAGCCACAAACTACGAACCAATCGACATCTCTTCGTAACCGAGACCAAACAAGTTCGAGACTCGACTTCAACGTTGGTAAATCGCTACCAACATACTTCAGTCAATGCAAACCCAATCATTCTTGCATCCAAGCAAAGCAAACACTCGAAGACCAGACAGAACCCGATCGATCTTCGTACAGTCAACACGTCACAGGCTCGCGAATGACTCTGGGGATGTATTAATCAAACAGGGACATGGTTGCCAGTTCCGGACTCGAATGTAATCAAACACTATCTCCAGTTCTCTTGGCGATATTAATTTCTGAGGCGAGCGGACTATCGGTCACAAGGCGGCCACTACAAGGTAGATGGCTGCGCGGTAACGGTTGCGTTCAAGAATGCAAACAATGCTATCTTTTCGGTGTAGCGTAGCCAAGTCCATTGAGAATCGGCAGAGAGGGAGAGAGCGAGAGAGAAAGAGAGAGAGAGAGTATTGTCGCGCTGGCTATTCTGGTCGAGGGGAACACGCGAACGAAACGATGGCGGGAGATGATGAAAGAAAAAACGCAAGGACGGACGGACGTATGGAACGGGGCAAAAGACAAAAGCGGCGACGAAGGCAGCAAGAATTCTGGGGGCGGATTATCGGTTTTGTTGAGCCGGAGGCCGGGTAACGGGGCCGCAGGTAACCAGAGGGAACCAGAGGGGATTAGGGGACCGAGGAGGGGCCGTCATCGAGTATCGGTATTTGCAATTCCACGAGCCTAGGTATCGTCGGAGCCGATGCAAAAATCAATGGACCAATAACCGAGGACGGTGGCCGTCTAGTTGATGGTTACATATAGACGGTACACTCTCGGCGGTGTATGCACCCCGTGTATTTCAGTTTGTACTGCTCGTTAACCCCCGCACTCGAAAACCTCTTTCCAGATCAACAACGTGGAAAGAGATGGTTACAGTGAAAAACTAGCCGGTGAAAAAGCAACCCCTTTTTCGTGGACTGCCTCGATAGATGGGAACACGAGGACGCTGTTCAACCGCGGAGTTACTCCAACCGGGGAAGCGAGACAGAGAGAGAGAGAGAGAGAGAGAGAGAGAGAGAGAGAGAGAGAGAGAGAGAGAGAGAGAGAGAGAGAGAGAGAGAGAGAGAGAGAGAGAGAGAGGGACAGAGAAAGGGGGAACCCATTATCCCAAGTTCATCTGTCGTCGGTCAAAATAACGATTCCATCGCGAACCAACGCTGCTGCTAAAATCGACAACTGTCGGTGTCTTTGTGACAAAAGACACACCACAACCGGAATTCTCGTGTACGCGAAATTTGCTACAGTCTCTGTGCAACGATGTTTTGTTGTTGCGGGTTGATTACGAATCAACACGGAATATAAATATTGCGAGGAATGGTGCAATTACACGCGCACGATTGTTCTTCTACGAAACGATCCACGAGTGTAATTCACCCCCCGAAGCACGATGGGTGAGTTTCTCTGGAATATTTTGTTGTGGCAAGGAAAATAATGGAATACTTAAGAACTCCCCTACAATATGAAATAATACATGTGCCAGGGTATCTGGAATTTATACCATTAAACTACGGAACAAGAATCTTAGTTTATCAATATTCTAACCAGTAAGTTAACGAATACGTTTCAACACATTTGATACCAGCGACACATACATGCATCGTCCTGAAACCACTCGCAAAACCCACCGACGCAGATGTGCTACGCCTGTGCTTTATCAGTTTATGACCGTGGTGGGCACGGTAGGGGCCCCACAAACGTCTGCTTCTCCCACCAACCTCTCTTTCATGCGCGACGCCTGCGCACTGTTCGCAACGGGCGGAGCTTGACCTTCCTCTATGGCAGGGATGGAATTTGGGATTCCTCAAGGGAATTACCTCAATTGAGGCAAAACCGTCCACACTGTAGCGCCCTCTGTCCTCTTCCAGCAAGCGCGGTACAATGGGGCAACGAAGACGCGAGACATCAGCGTACGCAACGAACGTGCGCGAAAGAGCGAACCTGCATGAAAGAGAGGTTGGTGGGAGAAGCAGGCGTTTGAGGGGCTCCACCCGTGCTCACCACTGCTCTATGGTAACGGCGGGTGCTGGTGGGGGATATTGGACTCTATGGTGGGGACGGTTTTATCTCAATTGAGACAAGAATGCCCATCCCTGGTTTATGATTTCGTATCGCAACGTATTTGTCCGCCTGGCAAAAAGCGCGCGCGGTTTCTCGAAATGTCCAGCGATCGTCGTTTTCTCAACGTAGACCACCAAGCTGCGCACGCGCGATTCGCATCCGAATTTCATTGGGTAATTGGCTGGTACAATGACGAGAGTAAATCTGGACGAGGCGGCGGCCCGTCGGTATTAATGAAAAAATGAATAACAGGGCGAAAGCGGCGCCGGTATTACCGCGATACGGTCTGGATTTTCGTGAGCAACTGGTCGACGGGAGCGTCGACGGACCCCTCGTAAAGCTATAACCAATTTTTCGAACCGTGGAAGGGAAGAGAAAGAGATACTGCGACTACGGATAAAACGAAAGAGCGAGCAAGATAGAGAGAGAGAGAGAGAGAGAGAGAGGGGGGCAGAGAGTGGGACAGAGAACGCGCGGGGATTAAAATTCAAAGGGTTCTCGCGTTCTCGAGATCGCTTGAAATTTACGAAGTTTCGCGCCGAGCCTCAACTTTTCCACGATAGATACTCCCTCTCTCGAGGTGGTGAGAAGTGGATTGAAGGGGTGCGATAACGTTCGACTCGAGCCCGGAGAGCACGGAGCGGGCTTAGTCCGAATCGTTGGAACGAGTTCGAAGGTCCGGTTAAACGGGAAACTTTGAACGAGCCTCGACGAGCCTGAAAGGCCACGGAAAAAGAGTGACAGAGAGAGAGAAAGAGAGGAGAGAGAGAGAAATCTATAGAGAGAGAGAGAAATCGAGAAAGATAGAAGCAAAAAGTGAGGATGGTAGTCGCGAGAAGAAACGTCGCCGGCAATTGAAAATTTTCGACGAGAGCGTCGGGACGAGATAGCCGCGACGTCGCCCGCTCGCTCGGACAGAAAATCGTCGAACGAACGGAAGAGACGCCCAGCGTCGCGTCGAGTCGCGTTGGCCAGTTTCTTTCTCCTTTTCCTCGCAAAAACAGTTCAACCCGCCTTGCTCGCTTTTCTCGCCTTGCTCGCTCTGCTCGCTCGCCTTTTCTCTCGATTTGCTTTCGGAGAAACCAATTCTCCGCGAGCCTCCTTCTCCTTTCGCCCTCGTCGCCCCCGTAGCTCCCGTCGTTGTTGTCGTCGTCGTCCTTGACGTTCTCCGTCGTCGACGAGACGCGACGCAACGGGAGCGGAAAGGAAAGCAACGGAACTGCGAGTGGCGAGAGAGCGATACGTCGCGTCCTATCGAAACCATATTTGCTCGAATAGGATAAGGCACCAGCCAAGAATATAAAATGAAACCGAAAAACCAACGGACCGGAGCCATTCGGAAATTAAAGTCGGCGAAGCCTTTGCGCGATGATTGGAAGCGAGACCGTAAAAACGTTCGCTCGATATCTGCCACCCCGCGACCGACCGACTCGTCGATATATTATTACGGAATAAATCATTCGGTAACGAAGCCGGGCGACGAACAAACTCCGCGGAAATGAGGAAGGTAAAGGTACAATCTGGGGTAGAGCCTCATTGCGCAGAACCGACTTTCGTCTTGGTAGGAGAGTCTCTGCGGTTTCGATGTGGCCACGGAATAACGCGCTCGGGGCCTGGAACTAGAATTTAGCTGCTCGTTTAACGAGAAATCGATTTTTTCCTGTTGGTATTCTTTTTTCTTTTTTTTTGTTGATTTTGTTAGGTGTACAAATTGATTCGTAGCTGTGACGGCTTTCACCGATTGTAACTTCGTTTTGAATTCAAACCTTGTTGGAGACCGTTTGGAGATTCGTTAGTAGACGGATTTTAGAACGGAAATAGGGGTTTGGATTTTGAAACAGTGGGGAGATTAAATGAATTTAACAAAATCGACGTATCTCTTAGGACTTAGTAAAATCACTGAAGAGAGGAATAAATTGCTACTTAGTTTCTATGTCTGGCAATTATTGCAAAGTAGAACTTTTGTGCAACAATTACAAGAGATGAGAGTTACACTCACACTTAATTCTTTCTGTAATAATTAAATTTATATTAAATATTATATATTTAATAGCATCAACCTCAATTTTGTCATAAATATATAAAATCCGCAATCTACAAATCACATGTAAGATAAATTAGATGAATAGAAATTAGTGGAGATTATTTTAGAGGAGGCTGAGAACTCATCATCAAATCAAATCGTATCAAAGAACCTATCCCAGAGCCTTGTTAAAAAAGGATTCCGATAAAATAATTGAATAAAAATAGACAAGAACTGCCAGTTTCTACGACTTGTATCTTGTCAACAAATTCGAAACTATAAAAGTAGTAAGTGAAACCCTAGCTAATATCGCATGAACTATGTATATTATGCTTCATTTTGTTGATCTAGAATCGTTTCAAACAACCTATCCCAGCGCCCTGTTAAAAAAGGATTCCGATAAAATACGTGAATAAAAATAAGAACAGCCAGCTTCTACGACTTGTATTATGTCAACAACTTCGAAACTATAAAATTAACAAGTGAAACCCTAGCTAATATCGCATGAACTATATTATGCTTCATTTTGATGATCTAGAATCGTTTCAAACAACCTAGGCCAGAGCCTTGTTAAAAAAGGATTCCGATAAAATAATTGAATAAAAATAGACAAGAACTGCCAACTTCTACGACTTGTATTATGTCAACAAATTCGAAACTATAAAAGTAGTAAGTGAAACCCTAGCTAATATCGCATGAACTATATTATGCTTTATTTTGATGATCTAGAATCGTTTCAAACAACCTATCCCAGCGCCCTGTTAAAAAAGGATTCCGATAAAATACGTGAATATAAATAGACAACAACAGCCAGCTTCTAGGACTTGTATCTTGTCAACAAATTCGAAACTATGGAAATGATAAGTGAAACCCTTCCTAATTTCGTATGAACTACATCATCCTTCATTTTAATGATCCTGGACAGTTCAGAACAGTCTGACCCACAAACTTTTGAGGAAGAGTTCTCGACAAAATGCAACGATGAAAATGGGCAGAAACGTCAAGCTTCCAGAAACTGTAATTTATAATCAAATTAAAAACGATCAATGTGGTGGTACTTAAACAGCTTCTATGTTCGTGCGAACTACATCATACCCCACTCGAATGACCAGAATTTAATAAATCTACCTCAGAGACGGAAACAGATTCCACATAAAATCGTCGGAACGAACCGAATAATTGGACCGTGAACGCGTTAAACCGGATTCGCTTGAAACCGAATCGTTTCGCGAAGGTAGCAGTCTGTTCGCGGGTTTCTCTGGAGCGTTAAAAAAATGGCGAGAAGCATCGTCAAACGATAAATATCGAGTGCTCGCAACGGCGGCCACCGCTTTCGTCTTGGCCGGCTCCCGCGGGACTCGCTGAAACTTCCGGCATATTCGACAAATTAGTTTCGCCAGCGTAATTTGCTCGATCAAACTTTTCTATTCGAACTTTCTCGCCGTGCCCGGATGATTTTTCTCTTCTCGATTCCGTCTGGCGAAGCAAAGTTTAATCGCAGTTTAAAGTATCGCCTGGAAGAGAGAAAGAGAGAGAGAGAGAGAGAGAGAGAGAGAGAGGAGGGGGGGGAGTCCTTTACGCAGAAAGGATCGCGAGCCGATATCTCTCGAGCTTGTTTCGTTTGCGGGTCGTTTTATTTCAGCCGTGTGAACGCTCTGTTCACGCTCGTAGAGAGGAGAGAATCCACTCAACACGACCGCCGAGGGATCGTAGGGCCATCGATCCTCGAAAGGACGCAGAATCGACTGTCAAAGGATAGACGCGCCCGCGTGTTGCTCGCGATTTATTCTACATCGAGGAAGTGAAATCGTAGAACGAGAGCACCGGGTCTCTTCGAATTCGAATCCGATAGCCTCTGTGACACGATTTATATGCACCTAATACTGGCCAGAAAATGTCCCCCTATTACCGATCACGAGTGTCGCTAATTAAATCTCTGTTGTACGTTCTCTTATCTAATAGAAAATCTGGATCGCTAATCAAACGATAATAGCAAGCATCTTCTCCCGTAATTATTAATGGTGATGTAGCGCGGAGTTATCGCGCGTGTTCCAAAGCTATCGCGTTCCACGCTAATAAACGACAGGAACGTCGGGATGGCTGTTTCTATCCGAGCAAGCTTCAAACTTTTAACAAGACAGCGCGAGATATCGATGCGAAACGCGCGGATCGAATGCGTTGCTTTTCTGGCTGCTGACAATGCTGCGAGCTGCTACTTGTTTTCGCGAGTGTAAACGCGAGTTCGCCGAGGAATTCTATTTTCCAGGTAATTCGTGCGCAGAGTTTGCGAGCCGCTCCTCTCGAACTGTCCTGCGGTGGCCACTGTCTCTGATGCCTCTGGCATTTCCGGCGCAACGTTCCGCATACACCTGTCCTGTGAACGTTCCCAGCCCTGGGAAATTCTCGTCAACGTTGTTCCAACGACTTGCCTCTTGCATTCGGTCCATAATGTATGCAGCTAAAATCTGTCTTATTCTACTGTAACATTCTGTCCAGGCTATTGTACGGCCACTGATATTTTTCAGCTATCCTATTCTACTCGATGATCGAAATTATAGTTCTACACTACTGAATTGTAGTTACACTAGGAATTAATTTTGGGAAAGAAGAAATCATCGATATTTGGTCGGAAAATTTAAACTAGTGTTCGCAAATATTTGAAAAAATCGTTGGAATCTTTTTTAACTTTGGGAAATGATTGTTAACCTTGTTCCACGCACTTGCGGTGCGTAATATATGCAATTAAAGTTTATTTTATTACGCTGCGAAATTCTAGCCCGGCTATTGGAAGGAGATTGACATTTTAAGGCCTTTTCAGTCTGACATCGGTGGGCTACTTTACTTGCTAATCGAAATTATAGACCTACACTACTGAATTGTGATTACACTAGGAATTAATTTTGGGAAAGAAGAGAATCTTCGATATTTGGTCGGAAAATTTAATATAGTGTTCTCAAATATTTGAAAAAATCGTTGGAATTATTTTTAACTTTGGGAAATTATTGTTAACCTTGTTCCATGAACTTGGGGTGGATAATATATGCAATTAAAATTTATTTTATTACGCTGAGAATTTCTAGCCGGGCTATTGGAAGGAGATTGACATTTTAAGGCTATCCAGTCTGACATCGGTGGCCTACTCTACTTGCTAATCGAAATTATAGACCTACACTACTGAATTGTGGTTGAACTAGGAATTACCTCTGGGAGAGGGGAATGTAATAGTCGATATTTGGTCTGTGAAATGTAATTTAGTGTTCTTAAATCTTTGCAAAAATCTTGACAATCTTTCTTAGATGTAAAAACATTTGTTTCGTTTTCTAACTGTTGTTCGTGATAGTTCGAATGGTAGAGATTTTTACTTCATTTCGAATACCAAAGGCAGGGATTATTATAGCGATTTGCATTTTTATTTCACTTGTTGAACGCCTCTCGAATAAAAATTAGTGAATAATTTTTTAACGAGATGCTACTGTATCATAGTTACCTTTGCGAGCTTGCCGGGTTAATTGACTTCATCTTTCAAGCGGAATACTTTATCTTTCATGCGTTCAAACCCATTTTTACGTTCGATTGCGTAAAACAATTATAAAAGCTGTTGTACACGAGCAATCTTACGAGCCAATAAATTTGTTATTGAATTTCCAATTTTAAAAACCGAGTATGACCTTGTTAGTTGCTTCTTGCAAGCTTTAATAGTGAACTTCAATTTCATATGAATAGAATAACAATCGTTGGCAGTTTTCATCCATTATTTGGAAAGATAAACTGTGCGATACAACGAATACTCGTTTGTTCATCGAACTTTGGCTGATCCTAATTAAGTTTGCGATGCTCGGCAGATCAATTCAAATATTCATTTGCAGATCTTTATATACGACTGCTACATCCAGAAAAAGTGGCAAGTGTCAAACCGGCTCTCACATACCAAATTAGAACCTACACTAAGCTTTCCTATAAAATTCCGCAGGACGTCCATTGTCAGAAAGACCAAACATCAAATTCAGAGGAGCGGTCTCCAGAGCATCGTTCAAAAATAGTCACGCTCTCTGACAATCTTCGCTCATGAATCTTCGATGAATGAATCCTGTAAATCGAATTACTGTCGGTCTGCAATTATATTAGCCTCCGTTCTAAAAACAAACCGTTTTCCCCGAGCGCGAAGTCACCGACAGATTTAAAAAGCAATTCAAATTCCACCGGCGTCCGATAATTTTCACATTTGTGTCGCGCATAACGAAGTAGCCTCGACAGGACTCGTCCCATCAACGTAAAGGGCTGGCTGATCCTCTGCCGGGCCGAAACGGGAACTGAGCTGACCCTGGACCGAGGGATTACCGCGTTGCATCCCGTTGTCCTGGCTGACAGTCACGTAGGCGAGAGACTTATCGTTTGCTCCATGGAAAATTTATCATGTACGTTCGCGTGGCTTTGCGCCCCCTTCCCATCACTCTCTTTCTCTCTCTCTTTTCGAGCGAGGGTTGGGGGGGGGGGGGGCAGAGTCTCTCGACGTTTCTTTATCTCCGGCGTGTACCCGAGCCATTCTTCCTTTTCTCGGGGATTCGGGCGGCTACAAAGCTTTGATCCAGACAGCGCTCTGTCGTCGAAACAGTTGCCTCTCGGAAGAGGTGGCGCTCACATAATCGAGGCTCTCGCAGTTTTCAAGCGGCCGTAAACACGGTCGCGCGTGGGGAATACGCTTCGGCTCGATCGCTCGAGCCAAGCAGCTATGCGCCGAGCCCTCGAGTGCATTGAAAGGGGAGGCCGCTGTGCATTCGGAGTCACGCGTTTTTTATTCGCACAGCACCCGAAAGCGACGCGCTAATGCGTCTCGAGAGTTTTCACGGAGAATGTTCTTTGAGAATCCAACAAGGCCGGATCCGCGATCCGTTCCCCGCTGCGATACCGGGATACAATGGCGGATAGAACGTGCCTGATAGAATGAACCGTGAGAAGAACCGACGAGGAGGAAGGGAGAGAGTGAGAGAGAGAGAGAGAGAGAGAGAGGGAGAACATTTACCTCGACAAAGTTGTCATGAAACAAATATCATGGAAATTACGAAACGCGTCGAACTTGCCGCAACTCGGTAAAGTGTTTAGAGAGTTTGCTCTGGGAATCTGAAAATCGAGCCGAAGGGCTGATATCCAGCCCGGAGACGTTGCATCGGGACTGATCTTGTCCCAGAATGCAGCCTCGAACAGTACAACCAAGTATAAGAAGCTGGATGTATTGTTTCTTTGCACCAGTGACGCCAGATCGGTTAAATCAAGGGGAATACAGTTTACCACCTCTCTGATGACCAGAGTAATATGTGATACGTTGCGCGGCACGTCACGTGACCAGTCTACGATCTTAGTGGGGGACGTTGGAGTGTTCTCGGGTAGTGGAATGGGATAGTGGAGGGGGAAACGGAGGAGAGGAAGAATCAACCAGTTCTGGTTGTTTCTGGCATCACTGCTTTGCACTAGAAGCTATTATCACTCCAAGATTAGAACCTTTCTTCTGATCTAGAATATTTTCGTTACACACGACTAGATCGTGTATTTTATAGTTTTGTAGTCAAAATAGGTTCGTGCAATTTCAAATAGGAGAAATATTAAGATAAAATTGTTCAAGACGGAATTAACACTGAGCCCACCGATCCTTGAAAGCAACTGGTATATGTATATTACAAAAGTAGGTAGGTAGGTACTGATATTTGGTCCTCTCAGGGTTTCAAATCCATTTCACCATTCTCCCCCTTCTTCCATTGGTGACGGCAGTGGTATTTGAACTCACGACCACATTGTTTGTAGTCGCGCGCTCTATCAACTGAGCCACTGCGCGCCCCTATATTACAAAAGTAACAAGATTCAATTTAATTGGACAAACATGTTTATTTAGTAATTTCCCACGAAAGCGTCTTTATAGTTTCTGTTGTGTCGTGTCAGTGCTCAAACAGTAATTTGTGAGCCGCTGAGATACACACCTGAAAGAGAGGAAAATTAAATAAAGAGATAATCGGGTTTTGGATAACGAAGTAACTTTTAATAAACTGAATGTGAAAGACGGTATAATAGCGGCAGATAATTCACGACTGATCTTACAACTAACGCGTGAGAAACAATAACCTCGTGGGGTTTAAAAATCTCTCCACAATGTACAAAATAGTGGGGGCCTCAGCCAATGATATAATATTTACGAGGCTGCAAATGACCTCCCAAAACAACTTTAGCCCTTCCCATTTCAAACATTTATTGTGGTTTGTAAAGGTCAACCCGACGTAAACAACACGTATCTTTGCTGAAACACGAATATTTTGAACTTCCATATTGTATCCGCTACAACATGATTATTCTTGCTCAAGGTCATTTCAAGGTCAAAAAGGTGGTATCCACTAAATTCAGTCTTTTATTGTCTGTCATGCTATCGTCAAAAAATATACTATTTCATTTGAAAAAACATCGGTGACCTTGAAATTTCATTAAAAAACGACATAAAAAATGTTGTGTCGTGTCAGTGCTCAAACAGTAATTTGTGAGCCGCTGAGATACACACCTGAAAGAGAGGAAAAGTAAATAAAGAGATAATCAGGTTTTGGATAACGAAGTAACTTTTAATAAACTGAATGTGAAAGACGGTATAATAACGGCAGATAATTCACGACTGATCTTACAACTAACGCGTGAGAAACAATAACCTCGTGGGGTTTAAAAATCCCTCCACAAAGTACAAAATAGTGGGGGCCCCAGCCAATGATATAATATTTACGAGGCTGCAAATGACCTCCCAAAACAACTTTAGCCCTTCCCATTTCAAACATTTATTGTGGTTTGTAAAGGTCAACCCGACGTAAACAACACGTATCTTTGCTGAAACACGAAAATTTTAAACTTCCATATTTTATCCGCTCCAACATGATTATTCTTGCTCAAGGTCATTTCAAGGTCAAAAAGGAGGTATCCACTAAATTCAGTCTTTTATTGTCTGTCATGCTATCGTCAAAAAATATACTATTTCATTTGAAAAAACATCGGTGACCTTGAAATTTCATTAAAAAACGACATAAAAAATGTTGTGTCGTGTCAGTGCTCAAACAGTAATTTGTGAGCCGCTGAGATACACACCTCAAAGAGAGGAAAATTAAATAAAGAGATAATCGGGTTTCGGATAACTAAGTAACTTTTAATAAACTGAATGTGAAAGGCGGTATAAAAGGGACGGTATAATAGCGACAGATAATTCACGACTGATCTTACAACTAACGCGTGAGAAACAATAACCTCGTGGGGTTTAAAAATCCCTCCACAAAGTACAAAATAGTGGGGGCCTCAGCCAATGATATAATATTTGGGAAGCTACAAATGACCTCCCAAAACAAGAGCAACGCCCATAGACGAAATACGTCGTAACGAGTGTCGCTAAACAGACGACACTCGGTTTCCTGAAATTTCGCCGGAAACCATAATTTAGGCTTTGGGCCACAGGCCCCCCTTGGCGCTAAGCGTGGGCCTACGCTACGTCAAGTGCCATTGAGAGCTGCACGGCTAGGCTGACTTTCCCACGGTTAGCTGATACTTTCCAGCCGCACCAGAGTCATAAAACAATAGATTCGTCAGAAAACGCTAGAGGACCCCTTCGACAATGGCACTCTTCAAAATCGACCGTAGCGTAGACCCAAGCCGAAATAAGAAGCCGGGCATACAATAATCACGTCTCAACAGTTTCAATTATTGTAAAATAAAAAAAAAAATCTGGAACTCTGTATTTCTTGTAACTGATGCAGAGAATTTATATTTGATATCAAAGTCCGCAGTCTACAACAACCCTTTACATTTTGTACATATAAAATCGAGAGTATGTTCTTCCACCACGCTTTCATTAAATAGTTTGGCAATCAATTAGATGCGAACACGTTTAGTTGTGCAGGAATATTGTTTTCAATTATGGTCTAGTTATTTTTAGTGGTGCCTCAGAGGGGAGAGTGCGAAGCGTTAAGTAATTCGAAGGAGATTCGTTGTGGATGGGCTGATAGAATATTCACGCCCGGTTCGTTTTTCAACGAGCAGAGAACGGCTGGAAGAAGAACAATTCACGAGGAAGGCCAGCCGTCGAAAATAGACTTTTTAATCAGCTTATTTGGCAGCGTTTTCATTTGGTTATATATGGCCGGAGGTTGCCGACGATGCAACCGTTTCAGCCCCCGCAGCTAATGACCGCGCCCGACCGACGGAATTTATCGCTCGTTCTATATTTGCCACGACGTGCGGCTCGACGGAAAAACGAAAGGAAAAAAGAGGATTTCAAGGTAACCGCGGCTAGGCGGCGTGCTCGCCGGTTTTTGGATAAGTTCCAGGCAAAACTATCGCGATTCGCTCTGCGCGGAAACGTTCTCGCGAGACACCGTTTGAGCCGGTCTTTCGGATTCCGCGAGATAGAAACTCGAACGTTGCGGTCGCGTGAGTTTAATGCGATTCTGGTCGAACCGTTGGCTCCGCTGGAAACTTTCTGGCCGCCGTCTGGGAAAGAGGAAAAATAAACGTTCAAGGAACATGTATTCGAAATATGAGGAAAACGTGTGAATGAGAGGAAATGTTACCGCATCCGAGCGATTCAATTTTTGGACGCTGAATCATGTTCGAAATAATTTGAGAGAGAATCTGCTGGTGGAAAAGTCGAATAGTAAGGCTAAAATGTTAGTAAACTGTTTCCGAGGGTGTAGAGAAGTATTTTAGGACAAAAGTTATGATACTGCACTCAGCACCGCGGCGGACCGTGGGTAATTTGTGATGGTGTTCAGTTTAGATGGTGCCTCGGGTTAAAAGACGTACAACGCGACACCGACTGGGATGAATTTACCGCCGATTTTTCGCGATTAATTTCGGATTGCATCAATGAATGACTGACTGACTTCTCCTTCAATTGATTAATGGATTTTTAGACATTTCAAAAGGTTGAGTATCGAGGACCTTTCAAGGTTGTTTGTGAAGGTGTTTTGGCGGTAGTCGAATTATGAAAACATGGAAAAAGGAGAAGGAAGCGTTTCGTCCTACGCCCGTTAGAGGACTCGTCAATAAGGCTATCTAGCGGACCCGTGCTTTAGACGCGGGATGTCGTAAGGACAGTTTAGGACGGTATATACAGGGTGTCCCATATAAATGGAAACACCTAAATATCTGACGTATTTACAATTCTATCAGAAAACTTCAGAGGACAAAGTGACACCATTGCAGGGGCAAATATAATGGTGAAGGAAAAAAATTTATGTCGTGTTTTTTAATGAAATTTCCAGATCACCGATGTTTTTTTAATTGGAATAGTATATATTTTTTACGATAGCATAAAAAACTGAATTTAGTGGATACCACCTTTTTGACCGTGAAATGACCTTGAGCAAGAATAATCATATTGGCGCGGATAAAATGTGCAAGTTTAAACTTACGTGTTTAGTTCTCTTTTTAATAATTTGAAGTAGTTGAAAGTAATGGAAAGGTGTTTTAAACACCGAAATATAACAAGATCCTCGGGATCCAAAGGCGAAGTATCCCAAAACATTATCGGGAATGCAAAGATGAAGTACGGGAAGACTGTTAGGAAAAAGATAAGTAAGAGCGTTCATCCAGACACAGAACCTCAATACTCCCGCGCACAACAGAATAAAAATATAAATCCAGCGATCTACCTGTTCCATCTATTCGGGACAAATATAATGGTCAAAAAAAAAATTTATGTCGTGTTTTTTAATGAAATTTCCAGATCACCGATGTTTTTTTAAGTGGAATAGTATATATTTTTTATGATAGCATAAAAAACTGAATTTAGTGGATACCACCTTTTTGACCGTGAAATGACCTTGGGCGAGAATAATCATGTTGGAGCGGATAAAATGTGCAAGTTTAAAACTTACGTGTTTAGTTCTCTTTTTAATAATTTGAAGTAGTTGAAAGTAATGGAAAGGTGTTTTAAACACCGCAATATAACAAGATCCTCGGGATCCAAAGGCGAAGTATCCCAAAACATTATCGGGAATGCAAAGATGAAGTACGGGAAGACTGTTAGGAAAAAGATAAGTCAGAGCATTGATCCAGACACAGAACCTCAATACTCCCGCGCACAACAGAATAAAAATATAAAACCAGCGATCTACCTGTTCCATCTATCCGGGGCAAATATAATGGTAAAGAAAAAAATTTATGTCGTGTTTTTTAATGAAATTTCCAGATCACCGATGTTTTTTTAAATGGAATAGTATATATTTTTTACGATAGCATAAAAAACTGAATTTAGTGGATACCACCTTTTTGACCGTGAAATGACCTTGAGCGAGAATAATCATATTGGCGCGGATAAAATGTGCAAGTTTAAAACTTACGTGTTTAGTTCTCTTTTTAATAATTTGAAGTAGTTGAAAGTAATGGAAAGGTGTTTTAAACACCGAAATATAACAAGATCCTCGGGATCCAAAGGCGAAATATCCCAAAACATTATCGGGAATGCAAAGATGAAGTACGGGAAGACTGTTAGGAAAAAGATAAGTAAGAGCGTTCATCCAGACACAGAACCTCAATACCCCCGCGCACAACAGAATAAAAATATAAATCCAGCGATCTACCTGTTCCATCTATCCGGGACAAATATAATGGTCAAGAAAAAAATTTATGTCGTGTTTTTTAATGAAATTTCGAGATCACCGATGTTTTTTTAAGTGGAATAGTATATATTTTTTACGATAGCATAAAAAACTGAATTTAGTGGATACCACCTTTTTGACCGTGAAATGACCTTGAGCGAGAATAATCATATTGGCGCGGATAAAATGTGCAAGTTTAAAACTTACGTGTTTAGTTCTCTTTTTAATAATTTGAAGTCGTTGAAAGTAATGGAAAGGTGTTTTAAACACTGCAATATAACAAGATCCTCGGGATCCAAAGGCGAAGTATCCCAAAACATTATCGGGAATGCAAAGATGAAGTACGGGAAGGCTGTTAGGAAAAAGATAAGTAAGAGCGTTCATCCAGACACAGAACCTCAATACCCCCGCGCAAAATAGAATAAAAATATAAAACCAGCGACCTACCTGTTCCATCTATCCAGGACCCTCGCGAGCCTCTCGAAACGTGTACGACCAGGGGATTGTGGGGGGTGTGGTGTGCGCGTGCGCGTACGTGTGTGCATTAATTTCAGGGCACGCGCACGTGCCGGCCTCGCTTAAAATCATCCATTATCTATTCGCGTCGGTAGTACGTCGACGTGAGTCCAGAACAAGGTGAAGAACCAGCAGAAAGACTGGTCGAACGCGGTATAATTAATGACAAGAAGAGCCAACATCCGACGTCTAACGATATTAATTGCCCCGGGGTATAAGGGCATAACTTCGTTAGTCGCGCAACGACTTCGAAGACTAATGACGAAACTTTTGTCTGGATCTCCGGCGCGCATAGAGGCGGCTGGGAAGTGCTCTCTATGGTACCAGGGAACCCTGGCCCGGGAAACACAACCTCCGATTAACCGCGGGATGTTTGAAGTTGGACACCGAGATTCGAGATTCGAGAAGGAGAGAGAGCGAGAGAGAGAGAGAGAGAGAGAGGGAGAGGGAGCAGAAGAGATTCGATGGCGATCGTAAAACTGACCAATCGCGAATACACCTCGAAACATTTTCTATTAGCGTCGATATACGGTGCAACGAATCGTGAAACGCGCTGCGATCGCGAGCGCCGGGCGTATGGCAGCGGTAGTAGTATTATAGTATCGTATCAGATTTATCGAATTGAGAAATTATTACCGGTTACTATAAAATCGAAAAAAAAGTACGCGCCCCACACACAGAGAGAGAGAGAGAGAGAGAGAGAGAGAGAGAGAGAGAGACCGAAGGAAAAATAAAAATCAAGAAGGAAAGCACGGGCAAAGAAACGGGGCGAAATGGTCGAGTAGTTGGGTCGTAATACTCGCAGACCCCTCGCGACAATTATTGGAGTAAAGTCGTCAAATGGCTTTCCTTCGCTCGACCGGTCTCGGCGTTCCGACCCTCTCTCGGGAGAGAGAGGAGAAAAATCATTTAGCCCCCGGTTCCTGAACACGACGGGGCCGACACGGAGAGGCAACCCGAGTGGCGGTAGTCGGAGAAGGACGCCGCGCCATCGGCAGAACGTAATTGGTGGCATCTGTGACCTACTGTTCCGCGAAATTGATTCAAGTCTCGAGCCGGAGAATCGGAGCTAATTGGAACGGGTAACGAATCTGCAGCAGGAAAATCGCTACGATTTTTCTTCTACGCTCCGAGCAGTCCGCGCGTACCTGCTCGTCGCGCTCGATTAACGATTTTTCGATTGCGTCCGATTCGTTCCCTGTCTGAGAGCGACGGGATCGAGCTCCCGGGCCCCGTCTTTCCTCGTTACGTATTCCCCGTATCAGTTTCTGCGCCGTCGTGGCCCAAAATACGCGGAATTAATCTTGAAATTTTCACGTAGCGAAAGAAATCATCCGGTCGCAAGTCATTTCCATTCGTTTCATTTTACCGTACCAATTATATTTTTCGATCGAACCAAGCGGCAATCTCTCATTTTTCAACACCGTGTCACACGAAAGCTCGTACAAGTTACACAATATCGAAATTAGACTGCGGATCTCTATGCGCAATAAAAATTCTTATAATTCGAGTACAAGATACTCGAACCAAATACAAAGTGTCTTTTTTTAATAATTCTAACAAGTTCTTCGAGGGACTGACTAGAACTAGGTCACCAAACGAAACACTGTGGCCTACCTAACCCTAGAAACTGTTTAATTTATTGCCTTACAGTGTCGAGCGTTTTCCCTGCGAGAACCACCACCGCTACATCTGGCAATTCCTCTACTATCCTTATTTAGAATAATGTTCCTTAGAACGTTGAGACATTTTTGAACTGATACATATATTCCTTTTACTATTCTCGATGATGATCCAGTAGATGCATTCATCAGGAATACCATTCAAAAAGTGTTGAAAAATTTGGCTAGATACACTCTCGTTATGTTGATAAAGTAATGTAAAACAATCACTTTCGGTGCTTCGTTTAACTTAGTGTGGAATAATTGAAGTTACTAAGAGGAGGAATAAATGTCTACGTGATCCCGTATATCTAGCCATTGATGGAGAAATGTTTTATTTCGCACACAGATCCGCAGTGTATTAACCCGGCAGGGCCCACGTGAACTTCTGAAACGAAAGTGTCCACGTGGGGTGTTCATAGACCCCCAGTGAAAAGCAATATTTATACTTAATGTTTTATGTTTATTGTAACATTTATTTATACTTTTGTTAAAATAACAGTATAAAATGTATATACACCATATACAAACTAGTTATGAGAGTAGTCATCTATGCCTTCTGCAGGAAGGTGCACGCACAAGAAAGAAATACTTACCAAAATATAAAGAAAGTACAGTAAGAATTGTAGTGATACAAAAAACAAGAATAAACTGACTGCACTGTGTAAGTAAACGATGCTCCTGTGAAGAAAGCTCAATCGAAACTGAAATACTGAATATCAAGAACACACGGTTGAAACACTCGCTAGTATACGTGGCGGCTACTTCCTATGCTCGTCAACAGAGGGACATTACGACAACGCCTTTCCCGCTGCTACCCGAAGCTTCCTCTGTTTGTATATATACCGTCCTAAACTGTCCTTACGACATCCCGCGCCTAAGGCACGGGTCCGCTAGATAGCCTTACCGATGAGTCCTCTAGCGGGCCTAGGACGAAACGTTTCCTTCTCCTTTTTCCTCCTCTCACACACTTTTCAGCCGCCATATATACATAAAGAGAGCCGAAACTGTAGAAATACATTTTGAGCGCACAACACAAAGTCGGCGACACATCAATACAGTCGGTGTCGAGTTTTAAGAAGCAACATTGTATGGCAAAACTGTAGCGAAAGAAATATGAGAAATAGATAGCATATCTCAACGGTGGGGATCCGCTGGAACCCCACGTGGACACTGCCGGGTTAATGATTGATCGAATGAAAGTACAGTGAAACGAGAATAGTAGAAGAGAGCCATTTTCATGGACAGAAGCAGCTTGTAAAGGTCGCGGGGCCAACGTTTAAAGTAGAATTATCTGGACACGGGTATCGATGGGTTATTAGGCGTTCGAGTGCGATTAAAGTTCGAGTTGGGCGCGGTTTCCGGTAATTTGCAGCCGTGGAAAGTGCGCGTCGCGTTGTCGATAAAAATGGAGGACAGCTCGCCGGTCCACGTTCCCCGCTCTTCTATCGCTTCCACCTTTTCTCGGCTGTTACTTGCGGTATTACGAGCCGAGCGAGAATGAGATCGAAGAACTAGGAATGAAACTCTGACTTCCTTGGCATATATAGGGTATAACAGAGAGAGAGAGAGAGAAGAGAGGAGAGGGCGTGTGCAGATGGGATGAGCCACGGAAATAGAAAGAGACAGGGGACTCGGTTCGGGTAGACACCCTTAACGCGGAATGTCGCCTGAATTACGGCTCTCCTTATGGTCGGTCCGCGCGCACCGTTTTCAGACAAACGAGCGTAGCAGGAGCCGCGAGCGCGAATTTCTTTGCGAATTCCGCCGGAATTCCGGTGCCAACCGGCGCCACGGGCCTCGACACCCTCTTCGCCCGCCTAACTTCTACCACTCTTTCGCCATCCCTGCGTCGTCTTCGCTAGGTGAAAAGTAGCTGCGAGGAATCCTCGTACTTTTGTGAAATTTCGGTAGATAAGACGAACATCGGGCGCCGCTGCCTTCCTTCCGCCTCGTTAATGCCGTTTACACGCCCGTCTCTCGGCACTGGACCAACCTGTTCCCCCTTTTTCTTCGGGAACCTGCACCGGACGTCACTGCTCATTATACTCACCGAATTGTGGATTTTCATGTAATATTAAAATCTGGCTCGGAGCAACCATTGATTGGCTCAATGCAAACTCGTCGAGACAAGTCGTTCTAATAATTTGATCACCCACTGTATATACAAATTCAACACTTAACCAGTGTCGCCAGATCAACCCAAAATTGGGTTGATTCTTCCTCTCCTCCTTTTCCCTTTCCACTATCCCATTCCACTCCTGCGCACACTCCAACGTTCCCCACTAAGACCGTAGACTGATCACGTGACGTGCCGCGCAACCTGTTACATATTACTCTGGTCATCAGAGAGGTGGTAAATTGTATTCCCCTCGATTTCAGCGATCTGGCGACACTGCCCTTAACCACTTATCCTACAACAACGAGAGAGACTCGTGGTAAGTAATTTGAGTCGTCTTCGCTAGGTGAAAAGTAGCTACGAGGAATTCTCGTACTTTTGTGAATTTTCGGTAGATAAGACGAACATCGGGCGCCGCTGCCTTCCTTCCGCCTCGTTAATGCCGTTTACACGCCCGACTCTCAGCACTGGACCAACCTGTTCCCCCTTTTTCTTCGGGAACCTGCACCGGACGTCACTGCTCATTATACTCACCGAATTGTGGATTTTCATGTAATATTAAAATCTGGCTCGGAGCAACCATTGATTGGCTCGATGCAAACTCGTCGAGACAAGTCGTTCTAATAATTTGATCACCCACTGTATATACAAATTCAACCCTTAACCAGTGTCGCCAGATCAACCCGAAACTGTGGGTTGATTCTTCCTCTCCTCCTTTTCCCTTTCCACTATCCCATTCCACTCCTGCGCACACTCCAACGTTCCCCACTAAGACCGTAGACTGGTCACGTGACGTGCCGCACAACGTGTTACATATTACTCTGGTCATCAGAGAGGTGGTAAATTGTATTCCCCTCGATTTCAGCGATCTTGCGACACTGCCATTAACCACTTGTCCTACAACAGCTGTGGGATTGGAAGGTTTGGAAAGAGCAAGCTTCGCGTAACGTTTTTATTCAACAAAACTTATAACTAAATTAATCGGGTAAGCTAATGCTCTACGCAGTACGACTTTATCTCGCACGGTATATAGGGTGTCCCATATAAATGGGAACACCTAAATATCTGTCGTATTTACAGTCCTATCAGAAAACTTTAGAGGATAAAGTGACACTATTGCAGAGGGCAAATATAATGGTAAAGAAAAGAATTGTTTATGTCGTGTTTTTTAATGAAATTTCCAGGTCACCGATGTTTTTTTAAATGGAATAGTATACTTTTTTTACGATAGCATAAAAAACTGAATTTAGTGGACACCACCTTTTTGACCGTGAAATGACCTTGAGCAAGAATAATCATGTTGGAGCGGATAAAATGTGCAAGTTTAAAACTTACGTGTTTAGTTCTCTTTTTTAATAATTTGAAAGAGTTGAAAGTAATGGAACGGTGTTTTCAAATTATTTAAATGTCTTTTGCGTTTGATGCGTGTTAATCCTTTGTACTCCGAGGCGTGAATAAAAATAATTCTAAACATTTTTAACGTTACTGAATTAGTTTGTGTTTAATAAATTTCTGAAAGATCAAGTGTTCAATTTCATATACGTAAAATGAAGAAAATGGTATAGAATGGAAATAATGTTCTTTGACGAAATGTCTTTGGAGAAAATGGATTCTGGAGTTAGAATAGAATAGTTTCGAGTGCAAAGGGTTAACATTTCGTCCATCTCCACGACTCGTGCCGAGTAATCCTGATCGCTTGAATTCTGGCGTATCTCACCGATCTAATCGGAACGTATCGTTTCGATCGGCGTAACCGTCGACGAAGGAAAGTTTCAGAGACGACGGCGTGGAGAGGAAAAGCGTCGGCCGAGGACGGGCGAGGAGAGACGGCTATCTATTAAATATGCCTCGGAAAATTGGATTTGAAATTCTTATTTTTCCGTGCGGCGTTTCCGCAAGTTCTGCCTGCTCGTCGCATTCTCAGCGAATCTTTCGTCTTCCGTTCTATCTCTCTCCCTCTCCCTTTCAATTCCTCGAGGTTCCTTCCCCCTTTGCTGGGCCGACATGTTTCATGGCGGCCAAAGAAAAGATGCAGCACCGGCCCGCAGGCTAAATACCTGTGTCAGCATTGTTAAGGTAGCTGCCTACGGCTGACCTAATAGCCTTAAATTTTTACGTTATGTACCCGGGGCCCTGGAGGAACCTTCGGTCCTGGCCTCTCCGACACTTTTTCTCCGTTTCATCTTCTCGCCTTTTCTTTCCCCTTTCGAACCCCTTCAGACCCCTTCAGATCCCCCCTGGACCACCGTCTATCCTATGGAAAAGGACCGTGGAACGTTTTAGACGGGAAGCGTCTAATGGAATTCCCCGCGGCTACAAGCCAACGTGCCAACCGCGTTTCTGCAAGCCACCGCTGTCTATCGCGCCGCGCGTATCACGCTTTTTTCGCCTCTCCTTTTCCGCGTCGAAAATCGAAAATCGGCCGCACGGAAACCGGGATCGGACACATTTCCTACTGTAATTCCAATAGATTTTCTCTCTCTCTCTCTCTCTCTCTCTCTCTCTCTCTCTGTTTTTATCGTCTCCTCTCGGTATAGTCCTCCCCTTCACCGCTTCTTTCTTTCTTTCGTTCTCTCGATCTCGGTATCTTGGAGTCGAGAGCATCGCTAACGTTCCCCTAACGAAACTCGAAACGAAAAAGTTATCTCGTTACCGTGCTGTAATTAATGAGCGTTAGTCGCCTCTGCTTACACCCGTTTCAACGGCTCAAAGAACTCGTTAACGAGCCCCGGTTTATTCGGGGCCTAAGTCGATCCACATCCCCGATACCAGACTGTTTCTTCTTTACCCTCGAGCTTTATCGTTTCTACAACGATGATTTATGTATTGTTATTCATCGCTGCTCGCGCTTAGTAGCTTCAAAGTCTCTAAAATTTCATCAGTTGTTTTCATGGAATAGGTAGCAAACACTGTTCCAATATGTGGGATTAGAATCGGGTGAAAATAAGAAACTCCTGATATAATAAAAAGTGAATCAAAAGAAGATGTGTATTTAAAAATAATTTCGTGTGGTTCTTTATACGTTCATACTTCGACTGCTTCTCATTCTCGCACGCATCCACAGTGATGGGAACTCCGTGGCCGCTGGACGAAAATACTACCACCACTCTGACGTACCGTCTTCCCCTACTTTGCGTCTATCGCGCGCGCACGCTACACACAAGCGTACCTCTATTCTACACGGACAGAGTAAAGGTACGCTTGTGTATAGCGCGTGCGCGATAGAAGCAAAGTAGGGGAAGACGGTACGTCAAAGTGGGGGTAGTATTTTCGCCCAGCGCCCACGGAGTTAACATCACTGCGCATCGACACCGCGGTCGTCCGCTTCATTTGTTTCTTCGCTCTCCGTCTTTCTCTCGCTCATGCTCTCTCACTCACGCTCTCCGTCTTTCTCTCGCTCATGCTCTCTCACTCACGCTCTCCGTCTTTCTCTCGCTCATGCTCTCTCACTCACGCTCTCCGTCTTTCTCTCGCTCATGCTCTCTCACTCAAACTATCCGTCTTTCTCTCGCTCATGCTCTCTCACTCAAACTATCCGTCTTTCTCTAGCTCATGGTCTCTCACTCACGCTCTCCTTCTTTCTCTCGCTCATGGTCTCTTACTCACGCTGTCTCGCTCGTAGAATTCTCTAGCATTCACTCATTTACACGCATACACGAACTCATTCGTCCATCAAATCCTACAAATATGTGAACAACATAATTTAAAAACAGAAATTATCGATCTAGGTTAGAAATCTAGTTAGAAGTCGAATAAAGACACGCAAGCCAACATATACAGGGTGGGGCATGAAAATGTATCTCTGCTACTAATAGTAACAATCTAAGAACGCTATTTCTCAATTCGAAAAATCGTCGCGTAGGAAGGGTTGCAGAGGGTGGAATCGGATAACGGTTCGAAAGGGTCGCGAAGTCGGGTACGCGCGACGAAATCGACTCGTTTAACAAACTAATTGCCGTTCTTCCGGCTCGATACTCGGCCATCCCCGATTTTCTTGGCTCGTTGCAGCAGCGGGGGGTGAGCATCTCGTACCCACCGGAGAAAAAAACTATCGGTGGTGCTCGCACGAAAAGACCGATACAGCCGTGAATTCCGCGCGAGGCCGAGACGAGAAAGATGGAAACGAAAGAGAAGAAGAGAGCACGCGCAAAGGGAGAGGGAGACAGACAGGGAAAGAGAGAGGGAGATAGACAGACAGACAGAGGGAGAAAGACAGACAGGACTGGGGGGCTGGGCGCGGCAGAAATCCATGGAAAACGGGGCAACGACCAGATATCGGTTGCCGGAATGAAAGCGGGATGCTGATGCATCGACGGCATACACACACACACACACACGGAGAGAGGGGGGAAGAGAGAAAGTGGGAGCAACCGAAAAAGGGAGTATGAGGAGAGGAGCGGGATATAGCCGGTTCGAGAATGATTTCGTGGGCCAACGCTGAAATATCCACTGTCTGCTCGTTAAGCGATTACAACCGACGTACCCTTTTTTTAGCCGCGGCGGAACACAACGGCGCATCGGTGCAACGGTGCAACGGTGCAACGGTGCAACGGTGCAACGGTGCGCGTAACAGATACGAAAGCCATTCACGATCGGTTCGATGTTGCGGCGAGCTTCCACGTTGCCCAGTTTTGTATAGAAATGTGGCCGATATGCGGCTAATACGTCACGCGACCGACCGAACAAGCCTGCATCGGACGTTAGTCGAACCTCGGCGAAATCTTAGAACGATGTCATGAGGCTCTTTGTGTATTCTAGTTTTTTGAGGACTCATTTTTTTTTCTTCTTCTTTTAAGCTTCTTTCTCGTATTCTCCGATGCTCGCGGAATACTTCGTCTGGTTAAGTGTTAATTTTATTATTCTGTAATCAATATTTAAACATTGAAGAAAATGTAGCCATACTCTCTTTTCTCTTTTGTGATATCTTTTAGGAGAAAGACGTTCCAATCACTGTAGCAGCAAAGACAATGGTACGACAAGGGGTTAATAATTGAAACATTTGCTGAACAGTCTGATATCAGTTCAGATCATCATTTTTACGAAGAGCTAGTTCCCAACGTTAACACAATTTCGTCTGTACAACATCTTCCAAGAAAGCAAGAAAAACTGCACCTCTTCGACGACAATACCTCAAACGCGCAGTTCAAGGGAGGAGGGAGAGTTAATAAAATGCCAGTGCTCATAGTCGGTTGAATTATCCGTGTTTAGGTGGCCAGTCGGGCCCGTCGCGATGAAAAGGAATTATCCAGCAAGCTTCTTTCGGGACCGCGTCAGCGAAACAGCCCGAAACGTCTTTTGGCTCGAACAAGCCTGCATCGGACGTTAGTCGAACCTTGGCGAAATCGTAGAACGATGTCATGAGGCTCTTTGTGTATTCTGGTTTTTTGAGGACTCGTTTCCTTTTTCTTCTTCTTCTTCTGTTAAGCTTCTTTCTCGTATTCTCCGATGCTCGCGGAATACGTCGTCTGGTTAAGTGATTTTTCGAAATTGAATGGATCGGTGAATCTGCACGGCGCGCCGCGGCAGCAGTGGTTCGAATGCCTTGAGAAGGAGCGACAAACTTTAAACGCGTTTTTCTCGGAACTAAGTTTCCTGACGCTGTCCCCACAGTTTCCTCGGCGAGCCGATTGCTTTTCCCTTTATACTGCGCTTTCGGAGCATCCATCGCCATCGTCTCGACCAGAATCCAGTCAATATTTTCGAAACTTTGACTTCCTTCACCGGGAAAAGTTCACCGAACCGCCCCGGGAAACTGTTTCCGAAATTCCTGATTTCCAATGACGCGACATTTTTTAAGAGAGATCCGCAGATTTATGGCTTCGACGTAGATTTAACTATGAGGATTGAAAGGAATCTTGGTTTGATTTGATCTGATCATTATTGAAGCTGCCAACTTTTAAAGCAATCGACAAAGATGTTCCATTTGATTGATTTGCTGGACGTACTCTTCCATTCGCAGATTTATAGAAAAAACACGCGATGAAAGTTGGAAATTTTGGACGACAGTTTCAGACAGCCAAAAGACAGGCACATTTTTGTACCAATCACCAAGACTTCAACTTTTGTCATAGCGCCGAAAGAAAATCTGATTTTCCAGAATACAGCAACAAACCTAGCTTGAGTTCAGTGGTTTCAATGCGAAGTGTCGGTGGTCCTAAATCCGAGCGCGAAGCTCTCAGGAAATCCCGATAGAGATAATACGGGGAATAAGGTTGAGGGTTTTACCGCGGGTGTTAAAAAGCCGATTGTTTTCCGGGGGAATTCCGGGTGTTTGAAACCGTCGGGACAGCGGCCGCGTTAAAGAATCCAGCGTAGTATCGATCGCGGGGATTAATGGCGGCCGAGGTCGCGTTACACCTGCGAGTTTCCCGAAACACGTGTCCCCTAAATACGCGGGCTTCCGGCAATTTCGCGTTTTCCTCTATCGTTCTCCAGCTCTTTCGTTCCCCGACGACTCTCAACGAGAGGAGAACACTCCGCGGCACGCCTCCGGACATACCAGAGGGTTGTTCGTGCAGAGACTGCAGAAAAGATGAAATCCACCCTCTCTCTGTCCCACCCCTTGGCTTGCTCGCCATCATCCGCCTCTTTTCGTTTTCCCGGCTCTTTTTTCTCTCTCTCCTTATTTTTATGCTTCTCTTCGCTTCTTCCATCTCTCTCGTCTCTTTCCTTCTCGTCTCTCTTCACCGTCACGATGGTCGTCGCGAGGACGGTGACGGCCATCCTCCTTCTTTGTCAATTAGAAAACGCAGTGCTCTCTCCCGGTGATGGCAGCCCTCTCTCGCACGACTATCCAATTCGTTCGAATAATTCTCTTTCCGGGGAAAACGTCGGGAACATTAACCCACTTTTCACGCTCGGCGTGCAGCGCCGGGCTCCCGCGACCCACTGGCGGAAACCAGCTCGAGCAAGAAGACGAGATGCATTTACTCGGGCCAGGAATCGAAAATCTCCCCGGAATTGGTTCGGATTTCATATCTCCGGCCCGGCCCTCGATCCCACGGAACACGCCACCGTGACCAATCGCCTCGTAAAGACCACGCTCCGGACCGTTATTCCCGTAAAGACCGTTGCGCCGAAAAATAATGGGGCCCCGCGGTACGACGTGATCGCTGTTTAGGGACGCCACTGGACACATTATATCTTTCTAATGCGTGTGTACAAAATTACACGTGGTCTTTAAATGCTCTTCTTGCGTTAAGTTGCATTAACAATCTACCTTATCGTGTCATAGGGATTAAACGGAAGAATATACTACAGAGGACACATAAAAGCGTCTACTATTCGTGGGGTTGCATTATTCAGAAAGTCTAATTTTGTAGATATTCTAGCTCCACGAATTCTTGAAATAAGAATGATGGACTAATTTAATTCTCGTTGATGAACAGGTCTGTCTATCGCTGCTTGTATAAATTGACTGGTCTGTATATAGATCTCAATCTTGAGTAATTATTTAACGCACCTACGAATGAAGGATTCATTTCAATCCTGTATGAGAACGCTTTTATAGACCACTGTATTTTTGAGATCATAATTCTAACGAAGTAAGATAATTATTTATTCATTTCTAACGAAATATACTATAAATTTGATATGTTTTTAGATCGAAATTTTAGAATAAATGGGTGATGGTTTCGGCGCACAGGTTCGATCAGTAATATAATAATAGCAGTATACAATAATATAGTAATAGAAATGTACTATACATATACTATACAAATATACTATACTATACATATATACTATATTTGATGGAAGAATGAGTGCGTGTATGCGTGTAAATGCGCGAATGCTAGAGAATTCTACGAGCGAGACAGTGTGAGTGAGAGAGCATGAGCGAGAGAAAGACGAAGAGCGTGAGTGAGAAAGCATGAGCGAGAGAAAGACGGAGAGCGTGAGTGAGAAAGCATGAGCGAGAGAAAGACGGAGTGCGTGAGTGAGTGAAAGACGGAGAGCGTCAAGAAACAAATGAAACGGACGGCCGCGGTGTTGCGTGCGAGAATGAGGAGTGTTAGTCGAATTATAAACGTACAAAGAACCACACGAAATTCTATATTTTTAAATATACATCTTCTTTTGGGTTTCTTTTTATTATATTAGGAATCTTTCTAATTCCACATACATGAAATGCAAATTGTATGATTGGTATTGGTTTTAACCCCTTGTCGTATTTTAAACGAAGTCTAACAAATATGAATGATATGCATTTCTTTTTGGACGAAATTTAATTTTATTATTCTGTAATCAATATTTAAACATTCAAGTAAATTTAGCCATACTCTCTTTTCTCTTTTGTGATATTTTTTGAGAGAAAGGCGTTTTAATCACTGTAGCAGCAAAGACAATGGTAAGACAAGGGGTTAATAATTGAAACATTTGGTGAACAGTCTGATATCAGAATATTCAAACGTTCAGATCATCATCTTTACGAAGTTCCCAACGTTAACACAATTTCGTCTGTACAACATCTTCCAAGAAAGCAAGAAAAACTGTACCTCTTCGACGACAATACCTCAAACGCGCAGTTCAAGGGAGGAGGGAGAGTTAATAAAATGCCAGTACTCATGGTCGGTTGAATTATCTGTGTTTAGGTAGCCAGTCGGGCCCGTCGCGATGAAAAGGAATTATCCAGCAAGCTTCTTTCGGGACCGCGTCAGCGAAACAGCCCGAAATGTCTTTTGGCTCGATATTGTCCCGGAAATTAGTTTCGGCTACATCGGAAACGGCTGAATAAGAGGAAAAGGGAAACCGTGAGAGACAGGGAAATAGATGGACAGAGAGAGAGAGAGAGAGAGAGAGAGAGAGAGAGAGAGAGAGAGAGAGAGAGAGAGAGAGAGCGGTTCCTCTCCACGTCCATCTATTCGTGTGCGCTGCAATGTGTTGGGCGTGTGTGGGCAGAGGGAAAGGGTGAGAAACGTAAACGAAGCGGCGTCTCGGTCCCGGTGAGACGTAGGATGAGGGCGAAGAAGGCGCAAGATAGTAAAGAGGTGAGATACTTGAAGAAATCGTGCTCGGAACACACGGAGTTTCCGTCTTGTTTCGGCGCACAGCCAGCACTCGAAGAAGAGACGACGACACTGGAGGAAAAATAAAAGGCAGGCTCCTCTCCTCGGGCCAGGTCACCCTTTTTCCTTTTTAGCCCCGGCATTTCATTCTGCTCGGTTCCACCTTACCTCCTCGCAGCCTACTTACCCCTCCGCGCCGCGTTTTGTCGCTGTCACCGTTTTCGGAATTATTAAAGGGGCAAACACCCTTCGAATCCGCCTTTCCTCGCCTCCTTTCCGTTCCCTTGCAAATCTTCACGGTGGTCCACCGTCACGGAGAAGTTGATCTTTATTTTAGTCCAAATTAAAAGCCCCTCTGCGAAATTACAGCAGCGTACGGAAACTCTCCATTGTTACGCATTCGATTTACTTCCTTTGATGAAAGCATTTCTCGTAGCAAGCATCTTCGAGAGACATGATCGATTCATGTGGAAAATGAATTTATTACAATTATACAGGGTGAGTCACCTAACGTTTGCACCTTAAATATATTTGTTGTTTCTAAAGATACGTAAAATATGGTAAGGACAAAGTTGAATGGTACAAGGGGGCTGACACGATGCCAAAAAAAAAACATTTTGTTTTTATGTAATTTTTTAGAGATATCAAGGTCACCTTGACTTTTTTAAATGGGACCACCCTTTTTTAAACACCTACAATTATAGTCCCTTTCATTAGGAATTCAGTGACTATAATTACTCAAGGTCATTCAAGGTCACGGACAGATTTCAATATTCCTTCAAAGCCCGTTTACAGGCATGTATCGATGTTAAATCTTGTATGTTATATCTGTCCGCGACCTTGAATCACCTTGAGTAATTACAGTCACTGAATTCGTAATGAAAGGGATTATCATTGTAGGTGTTTAAAAACGGGTGGTTCCATTTTAAAAAGTCAAGGTGACCTTGATATCTCTAAAAAATGACATAAAAACAAAATTTTTTTTTTTTTGCATCGTGTCTGCCCTTTTTTACCATTCAACTTTGTCCTTACCATATTTTACGTATCTTTAGAAACAACAAATATATTTGAGGTGCAAACGTTAGGTGACTCAGCCTGTATTAGTGATTCTTTGTCACATCGTACTTTGTTACTGTTAAACTCCAGTCTGCGTCTTCTCTCAATTCTAAAATGTTCCTTTCGATACTATAGTCTGGCTATCTGACTTACTCACCCTACCACCCATTCATACGTTTAACCCCTTGCCGTATTTTAACTAGTCAGACTTGTGATGAACATTTTAAACAAAGTCTAACAAGTCTGAACAGTATGCCTTTCTTTTTGGACGAAATAAAATTTTATTTGTTTGTAATCAATATTTAAACATTGAAGTAAATTTAGCCATAGAAAAAATATATATTCTCTTTTCTCTTTTGTGATATTTTTTGGGATAAAGACGTTTTAATCACTGTAGTATATTTAAATAAAATAATATTTTTGTACTAAAAACAAGTGTGGGCAATTTCTAAAATAATTAAAAATTGCCGGAGAATCGTATGCTACAATTTTTACAGTTCCTTTTCACATTTCTGTTGCTAATCAATTCGAATTTTTCGTTTCAGACGTTCCAGTCTATCACAATAATGACGAATAGAAAACGACGTGCTCCGGGAAGCAAGGTTTCGAAAGAAGCGAACCACTCCTCCAATTCGCAGCATTTTGGCTCGGAAAAATAAGGATAAGAAGCTAGAACTTACATGTCCATACCTCGAAGAAATCAAAATTTTTCATTCAGTAATTGCGTCTGAAGAAAATTTCAAAAGTGTCCATACTCCGGTGCACCTGAGGTTAGTCAGCCGTAACTCTCGATCACAATGCTATTTTGCTCGAGATTGAGAGTCTTATTTCATACCAAATTTATTAGCATTCGACACTCGACACATCTTAATTAATATCACAAGAGGCAAATGTCCGTAGCAACATTTTCACGAAACATAATATTAACCCTAAACCTACCACGGTCAAAATGACCGATATTCTATTTTACAATTATTTAAATTCGAAGAACGATTTCATAGGAAATGACTGAATTGACTTCTTAACTTAAGCACATATTGTAATGGAAACGGTATAAAGTTTAAAGAAATTCAATATTTTCACTCCTTTAAGGCGTTTCATTTTTAAATGTTTTGTGCTTGGTAGGTTTAGTGTTAAGTAATCTCAGGTTAACAGGGACATCAGTTTATTTTCGAAGGAGAAGGACGTCGAAGCAGTCTTCAGGATTCGGCGCCGGTTTCTCGCGCTCGGTTGCCCGCGAATCTTTGCGATACGGTGGAAAAGGTGTGCGTAATTTCGACTACTTCTCTCTCTCTCTCTCTCTCTCTCTCTCTCTGAGAGAGAGACAGAGAGAAAATGAGAGAGATGGTCGAGATCAAACGGCGTTGAACGGCGCGTAGTCGGCGCCGCAGCCGTACACCGCTCGAGAAAGTTGTATCGAGTTCGAGCAAAACTTTCATCGGATATTCTATATTTCACACTCCGCTGCTCGAATTTCAAAGTTCGGTAACCAAGCCATTATTACTGGCGAACGGAAGTTCGGTCCGACCGTGGTAAACATGATTTACCATATTCGACGTGCCGGCTATCAAAATAAAGGATATTCGATTTCACGGTAGAAACTCGTATAATAAGGTGAGGACCGCGGGATAAAAGCGCAGAAATTCAACTTATATTCTCGCCAACCGATATAGCTCTTTCCCGGTATAAGCTGCGGCTATTGCTGTGTCATACGACCCGCTGACGAAGCGAGCTGCGATGCCAGGCGATACTCTGTACCGCTATCATTTTTGCGCAAAGGATACCACTTGCGACCCGGAAACCCACCCGGAAGAATTCTGCCGGAAATCCTTTAACCCGCCATCGATCGCTTCTTGATTAAAAACGACGTCCGGAAATGAATTGCTGCGCTGCACTCGTTAAATCGTGTGTGGATTCTGCTGCAAAATGCAATTTTTGTAAGCAGGGAAATAGAAGTTTATTTTTTGAGAGAATTACTGCACTTTACGATATACTGTGAAAGTATGGAATTATGTGGGGGGGGGGGCTTTTGTCTTTCGTTTTGGACAGCTTTAAAAATGTTATCAGTACCAAATGAATGCTATCTGCAATCTGGCAATAGCGGAGCTTGAAATGTTAATCATAGCGTGTGAAAGTACAGTATTTGTAATTCTTAATGCATGGAATTGATATTTCAGATACCAGTAACGATTCACTGGACTGTTGAAAAATCGAAGATTGTCTATTTAGAGCTTTTTAATAAGTATTTCAAACGGTATAATAATTTCTGTTCGACTTGTAATTTTAAAGAAAATTATTGAGTTGCCTTTATACAGAGCACAGTCGTCGAAAAATTTACAAGTAAATCAAATTAGTAATACAGGGTGAGGAATATCTCGAAAACTAAATTAAGGAGAAAAAAATGTTTCAAATAAAAAGTTTAAGGGGCTGATACAACAGTCATAATCATTTGTAATTTTCATCATGTTTTCAAGGTCATTCCAAAGTCAACTTTATTTTTTCAAATGGAAACATATATTTTTCATTACAGATTCTTAATCTACGACTTGAAACAAATAACATTTATTTGAAACGTTTTTTTCTTCACCGATTATTTTGTATAATATTGATTAATAATAATACAGGAGAATTGCAACTTAATTACAAGAAAATCAATCTAACAAGTAGTCAGTAACATTCTAATGTTATTTGCATTGCATGCGAGAGAACGTGTAATCTTATTCCAAAGAAAATTTTGCTAAGTTTTATCTCGTCGTTTTGCCTGTTTCAATATTTAGCTATTAGCTATTAGTTTATTTGATACTATTTTAATTGGGTATTAATTTCATTTATCATAAATAAAAATGATTTTCTCCGTTAAAACGACAAGTGTGTATTTATTTATTGAAAATTCAATATTATATAAAATAATCGGCGGAGAAAAAAACATTTCAAATACAAGTTACTTGTTTCAAGTCGTGGGTTAAGAATCTATAATGAAAAATATATGTTTCCATTTGAAAAAATAAAGTTGACCTTGGGATAACCTTGAAAGCATTATGAAAATTAAAAATGGATACGACTGCTACATTAGCCCCTCCTTGACTTAATCTTTTTATTTTAAATATTTTTTTCTCCGGAATTTAGTTTTTGAGATATTCCGAGTGGCCAGGATAAATGCCTCATCCTGTATAATATTTAAAAAATATAAATTTCAGGTGTGATGAAGTCAACGCCAGTCTCCATGTGGATTCAAACGAATATCACCTGAGGTTTCAGATGCTAAAAACGAAATATAGATATACCGCTTTAGAGAAAACGTTTAAAGTTCAGCAAAAGAGAATGGACCGAACGCGGCTGCCTCCAACGGTAGAATAACACTGATAGTAGTTTTTTTTTCTTTTCAAAGAAGGAACATCGAATTCGCTTCAGCGTGTTCCCTGTCAGACCGTTTATTCGCTACTTTTGTCTCGCGAAAAAGCTACGTGCACGATCAAAGTGCTGGACGATCTTCTTCGTAGAGCAATGTGAGTTCAAATATTATTCGCTCTATAATGTTGTAGTTTGCGTGAATACACAGAATATAATCGAATAAATATATCTAGAATTTCGATCTTCCAATATCTTTCAATTTCGGAAACAAGTGTTTCCTTAGCGAAAGCTGTGAATAGGAGAATGTTCAAAAAAGAACAACGATAGTGTTCTAGAAATTGGAAACAGTTTCTAAACAATGTGTCCTTGTCGTAGAGAACACGAAAAAGATGAAAGATGGAAGCAGCCGCCGATATTCAATAAAGAAAAATATCTTTCATTTGTTACTAAAGCTGTGAATCGAGAAATGGTTCAGAATGAAGAACGATGTGCTAGAAATTGGGAACGGTCTATAAATAATGCGCTCTTTCCAAATAGATGAACGGAAAGAATCAATATTTTACACTTTCGAAAACGTCTTTAATTTGATATGAAAATTATAAATTGAAAACCGTCGAAGAATGAGATACGATGTGCTGAAAACTGAGAACAATCTCTAAATAATGCAGCCTGTCAACGGAGGACAAGAATTTGATGAAAAGAATATTTGATGAAAACAAGAACGAAGAACAATAATCCTGAAACCAGGAGAAACGTCTAAATAATGTGCACTTGTAACAGACAACATGGAAACAATGAAGAGAAAAGTCAACGTAGCTAATATCACCTAATTTTGCAAATGTCTTCCATTTGTTAGCAAAACTGTAGACCGAGAAATGTACAAAATTGAAGTACAGTGTTCTGGAAACTGAAAATTGTCCCTAAGTAATGCACTTTTACGACACGGGACAAGAAGAAGCTGAAGAGAAAAATAATGGGAGGCAATATCTCTCCATTTCGAAATCGCCATTCATTTTTCAGCTAGATTATGCAACAAAAAAATATTTAGGAATGAAGATCAGTGTCCTGGAGCTAGAAACAGTCCCCAAATGATGCGTTTTTGATACAGGGAACAGGAAAAAGCTGAAGAGAAGAATAGATATCATTCAATTTCGCAATTACCTTTCATTTCCCAGCAAATCTCGAAACAGAGGAATGTTTAACAATGAAGAACAGTATGATGAAACCGGAATCTGCGTTTCTGATCAACCTCGGGACCAGAGACCGTTCAAGAATGAGGCACGTTGTCGTGGAAACTGAGAACAATCTCTAAATAATGCAGCCTGTCAACGGAGGACAAGAATTTGATGAAAAGAAGGAAGGAAATTGCCAATATTTTGCAACTTCGACAACGTGTTTCATCTGCTCGGAAAATTGAACAAGAACGAAGAACAATAATCCTGAAACCAGGAGAAACGTCTAAATAATGTGCACTTGTAACAGACAACATTTAAACAAGGAAGAGAAAAGTCAACGTAGCCAATATCACCTAATTTTGCAAATGTCTTCCATTTGTTAGCAAAACTGTAGACCGAGAAATGTACAAAAATGAAGTACAGTGTTCTGGAAATTGAAAATTGTCCCTAAGTAATGCACTTTTACGACACGGGACAAGAAAAAGCTGAAGAGAAGAATAATGGGAGGCAATATCTCCCAATTTCGAAATCGCCATTTATTTTTCAGCTAGATTATGCATTAAAAAATATTTAGGAATGAAGATCAGTGTCCTGGAGCTAGAAACGGTCCCCAAATAATGCGTTTTTGCAACAGGGAACAAGAGAAAGCTGAAGAGAAGAGTAGTGGGAGGCAATATCTCTCAATTTCGAAATCCCCATTTACTTTTCAGCTAGATTATGCACCAAAAAATATTTAGGAACGAAGATCAGTGTCCTGGAGCTAGAAACAGTCCCCAAATAATGCGTTTTTGCAACCGGGAACAAGAGAAAGCTAAAGAGAAGAGTAGTGGGAGGCAATATCTCGCAATTTCGAAATCGCCATTCACTTTTCAGCTAGATTATGCACCCAAAAATATTTACGAATGAAGATCAGTGTCCTGGAGCTAGAAACAGTCCCCAAATAATGCGTTTTTGCAACAGAGAGCAGTAAAAAGCTGAAGAGAAGAATAGATATCATTCAATTACGCAATCGCCTTTCATTTCCCAGCAAATCTCGAAACCGAGGAATTTTTAACCCTCAGCGGACGAGGATTATTTTTAGCATATTTTTTGATGGGTCGAATAAATTTTCTTTGTGAAACAAAATTGTTTGTTGAGGTGATTGTTGTACGAATTAACTGAAGGGAAACGTGTTGTGTTAAGTAAAAATTTGTTTCATATTTTTCAGGAGTATTAATTTCTTTAAAAATTATTCACAATCGCAGAATAGTAAAATTGTTTGGGCGACTGTCAGCAGACACGCGTCCGCAAAGGGTTAACAATGAAGAACAGTATGGTGAAACTGGAATCTGCGTTTCTGGTGAAACTGGGGACCAGAGACCGTTCTAGAATGAGGCACGGTGTCGTGGAAACGGGGAACAGTCGCTAAATAATGCGAAAGAAAGGAAACAAGGGAATCGCGTCCGCGTCTCGAACCGACGTCGCAAGAAAGTCGATAAAATGTAGGAACGTAGGGTAGTCTAGGGTGTGTAGTTTCGAAGGGAATGGAAGAGGGGTGGGCGCGCGTGCAAGCGTACGAACTGCGAAAGCTGCTCGGTGTAGCATATGCGTCGGGACGAGACGGGACTCTCGAAAATTTTATTTCGTGATCGGTGCTATCGTCTCGATCGCTTTTATTCGAGGCCATTCGCAGCCGCTGGTATCGCGTTTCCTCGTTGCTCTATCTCATTTTCTCTTTTTTCCTCTACACGTTTCCCCTCTTTTCTCTTTCTGTTCTTTGCTCGTTGGCCTCGACGGCCACGCGCTCGTCGCGTCGATGCATCCGCGAGGTGCATCCCGCGGTATGCATCGGTGCTCGGTGCTCGTAAACAGTTGCAGCTTTACCCCGTTCGATCGCCTCGGTTCTGCTAATCCTCGGCGCCAATGCCGGCTTTCCTAAACATTCTTCCTCGTTCAACGACGCAACGATCGATACCATCGAACTAAAGACCTATTCGTCAAACAAAAACGATACCCGTCCGCCGTTTCACTCGATTTTCCATTCACTCTGTTTTATCGTTGCACGCCAGATTGCCGTTCGTCGAGTGTTCGGAACGTCATTCAGATTCGATCTCGCGCCGATGGAAACCGGACCGACGCGATGGCGAGCGTATAGCACCGTTCACAAACCGTCTCACTTTCTACCCTGAATCATGCCATCTGCGCTCTTTAACCTTTTCGATCCGTTACTAACGACGACTTTGACGATTTTGTGTTGCGATGCAGTTTAAGTACCTGCGCGTACAAATTCAAATTATATCCGCGATCTTTTTATAGACTTCTTTTTTTCCATAGATGATCTTGATCCGAACGATGTTATCGAGTTGAAGCTTATAATTAGACTGCGGATCTTTATGCATTTATAGTAAAATTGACTATATGAAAATCGAAGTTGTCGAACAAATTTTAAAATTGAATTACGGGTAGTAGTAACATTCAATTTAGTTTCCATTTCTTGCAATCGATGTAGAAAATTTTTATTTTACATAAAGATCCGCAGTATACTTATAATAAACATCGTTGCCAATTCTGCTTTCATACGGCAGAGTTGTACCTCTCTCTAAATAAAAGTTTCGAGGATCCTTCGGTTTAAAGCGAAGCACGCTTCGTGACGTTGATTATGGTACACGAGGTATCGCGAGAGAGTGAACCCTCGTACTTTTCCACCAGCCAGATTAGCTTCATCCAATTTTCCACCATGTTTTCGTGTAGCCAGAGCTCAAACGGAAGCTGAATTTTTGTAACAAGTTTCAACAATTCGCACGGGTTGTTAAACTACATAGTGTCCCATGAATGCTGTCAAAGGACTAAGAAAGAAACGACTCGCTGATAGAAGTGTGTAGTTTGTGGTTGGCCCTCATTTTAATCGGTGAACTTCATTTACAGAAAATTCTTTGTCTACAATATTGCTCTTGGAAGTTGAACGTTTCTTGTGCGACAATCCGATCGGTTAAAAAATATTAACTATAAGGATTCTAAAAAATTGTAGTTATGATTAGATCAGTAGATATTCTAAGAACACAGTAGGATCAAAAAAATTGACATGACATACTTTAACACTGGCCACACTCGAGTATTCAGCAGAGCTGGGAAAATTTTATTTCAAATAAAGATAATAAGTTAATTATTGAAAATAACACTATCTCAAATAAACTATGAAATAACTATTTGAGAGGAATTTATTCGAACTTTATTAGAATTTATTTCGGCGTAGTAATTTGAGATAAACTTATTTGAAATAATTAAGAGAAATGTATGATACTAATTGTAAGTTGAAATTTCGCCTTATTTATGTTTAGTTTGGAAAATAAATTATTGATGAGTAGCAATAAAGATTTAAAAGAACTCGAACCATATTTTCATTTATAACATATTTTTAATATTTATTGTATGAAATAATAAAATAACATGTTATTTGACATTTGAAATACTTATCTGTATTTATACTATACTATACTATACTGAACTGATGTATTTCACGAAATAAAAGAATAGATAAGCATTTCCTAAAATTATTTTGTTTAACAAAATATAACATGATTTATTTCAAATAGTGAAACATTTTTGTGAAATAACTTTTTATTTGAAGTAATATTTCAAATAAGTTTTAAAATATTGTGTCTGAAATACTGCCCAGCTCTGGTATTCAGTCAGTAGAAAAGGCGTGCAATGATCAGACACACCGTAGTTCGAATGCAACGTTTACACTACTGCAAATAGACTATAGTAGGCAAGTGTCTGGTCATTTATAATATTCAGACGAATGGTATACCAATCGGGACATTCTCTGAAAGCTATAAAGAAACCAAGAATGTATTATAAATAAAACAAGAGACCGTAACTATGCAGTAACAAAAATAATAAACGTATATTCTTGAAACGTAAAAATGAATACAGCTTCATTCTAATGAAGTCACTTATATTAAATTAACAGAATTATAAAGTAATCAGTGCAATGCAAAGATGAGCAATTAAATTTATGATAATACCATATTTTAAAAATGAGAAATTGTTCAACATTGCGTCCACCGTACACACATAAAAAAACGACTCGCAGAACGTGCCACGGTTTCAGACATAGCAAAAAGTCTGTCAAATTGTTACAAGTGATGGACAAGGCTTAACCTAAAAGCCAAAATGGTCCGACAAGTAAGCTTCAAATGCAACATAGAAATTCTTCTGCATACAGGAACAAAATTCGATTGCACACGAGTCTATTGTAACACTCGAGCATCGAACAGAATTTTTCAAAACAAAATTCCTTCTGCAACATTTCTGGCACTTCCAGCTCGTAGTGTAGTCGCAGGATTTCGGAAACACAGTGTATACCGTCGGATCGATATGCAGAGAGTACCGTGGCGAAAGTAGCGGACTGTATGACTACGCGCTGAACAAAGAGCGCGTTTTCAAACCGGCAAGAAAATCGAATGACCGCGACGGTTGCGGTACCGCGTGTTCCTAAAAAAAAAAACCCTGCAACTCCTACGATACCTCGTGCATGTAATCGCCTCGACATTCAACTGGAAACTCGCTCGAATCTGGACCGACGATAGCAAACGACGACAGCAACGCGTTTCCTCACCGAGGACCGAAACTCGTGTAGCGGGTGAATAGGCGAAAAGCCATGCATTCGGAGCCGGGAACGGCGCGTAATTACCGGTCGCTCTGCGAGCCATCGGTTTCATTCTGCGACTAATATTTCGCGAAAACGGGCGTTCGATGCATCGACCAGTCCCGTGGAGAACGAGACCAGCGATCCGTTTCTCACGCCGCTGAATACAAATTATAAGAGGAGATGCCGGGCTCTCCGATACACTGTGCCAGATGAATAACCGACACGAGAGAGAGAGAGAGAGAGAGAGAGAGAAAGAGAGAGAGAGTTAGATAGTAAAGAGAGAGAGAGGGTGAAGTGCCGTTGTATCGCGAGTGAAATTCCAGACCCGGCTGCTGCGTGCACCAACTCGCCCATTATGCCGGCATTGTTCCGTGCTGTTCAGACTCGAACAGGGGCTGGCATTCCCGACGATTTCCTATGGGATCCTCGATACCCCTTCATTTTCCGCGTCTGCTTGCCTGCCGTCGGTATCGGCGTCTCTCAGTGCCTTTCGCCTCGCCGCAAATAGCCGTGGCTCTAACTTCTTTCTTTCTCTCTTTCCTTTTTTCTTTTATTCTTGACAACTTACACGCATTCCGAGCGCTGGCCAGCTGGCTCGCAAACTACGACAAATATTTGAGCGCAGCCCGTGTCCGGGCTTTGCGGAATGCTCGCGATCGCCAAAGAGGAAATTAGTTTCCCGTCGCTTTGCTCTCTGTCCATTCCGCGGAGGTTCAAAGTATATTATTCGTCGGAGCGAGAAGAGAGCAAGAGAGAGGTAAAAGGAGGGGAAAAAAGTGGCAACGGGACCGAGAACACTCGGTTTATCGCAGTGGAACGTAAAACCGCAGAGAGCCAACGATCGAATTCTTTCGGAAGTGACCGCAGGGACCGCACAAAGCGGCCGTAACTCGACGTGGAACGCCGGCCCGACGACCGCTCGTTGCGCGTCGACGATAGGACAACGAGCCACTTGGTCGGCTGTTTTCCTCGTCGCTCGAAGGCGTTCGCGACCGGCCGACGACTACCGAGATTCACCGATTGTTAGGCCGTGTTCCAAGCTGCGCTACACCAACAGGCAACGAGCAAAGCGGATTATAGTAGAGTACAGAGAGAAAGAGAGAGAGAGAGAAAGAGTGTGCGTGTGTGTGTGAAAGAGCGAGAGGGAGACGAGGCTCCTTTTCGATCGCACGTAGAGAGGAAGCTTTGTGAAAAACTAAACGGCCGTTGCGGCGGAAGCGACGGGAAACGTCGACTGTGAAATAACGCGTGAAAGAGGCGTGGGCGGGAACGAGACGAACGAAAGTGAACGGGGAATGGATCGGGGGGCCGGGGCACGAACGGATCAAAGAGAAAGATGCACGAGGAACGGAGTAGAGGGTAAAACGGGACGTCAAATTGGTGGCGTACCCGAGAAAATTGCGTTTCGTCGATAATATCGGGGCGAGTTGATAACGGAGTGGCGGCGCAGGGTAAACGACCCCCTGCTACCCGCCTGGCACCCTCCTCTCTGACTCTCTCTCTCTCTCTCTTTCTTTCTCTCTTGCGAACGAGTCTCTGCGAGGCGGGTCCGCGCGCGCGGGTGTCTCGTGTGCACGTGTACGCTGATGTATGCGCCGACGTGCAAGCCTGCTTTGCATTTTTACGGCGCACGTATAGAACGAAGCGGTATAAAGCGATCTCTTCGTTCCGTGCGAGCGTGTACGAGCGGGAAACCCGCGCCGCTCCGCATCCGCTTCGTGCTGCGTCCTGATGTGTAGTGTACGCGCACTGTAACGCGGTCGGTCGCGTGTTTCACAGGAATCGAGGATTATATCTGCGCTAGGCCAATGGAATTTCTCCTTCACCCTCTCTTTCTCTCTCTCTCTCCCTCTCTCTAATTCTATCTTTCTTTCTCTCGCTTTCGAGCCATGCTTCACCGACAATGCTCCGGTCGCATTTATCAATAGACGACACTTATTTTCGACGAGACAAGTGACCACGGATATCAGCCGCGAAAAAAAGCGAGCACCACACGCCAAACGATCTATGAATCGATCTACGACGCATGAAAGTGATGTGAGTTCATTAACGACGCAGAAAGAATATATTATTTTAGTTAAATGAATATGAAAGTCGTTTATGTGTAATCAATTTAAATATTTCTAAATTCATTTAGTACACTTTAACATGTTGACTGCCAGGCGCATTTTCCATGGTTTGCCCAAGGCCCCGACGTGAATTTTTCATTATGCGATGCATATTATGTTGAAATATTATTTGCTGCAAATAAAGTGAGTTATAAAATCATGCTTGAAGCATTTTTCGCGCATTAATTTCTTTAAACCATTATAGTAACAATGGTATTATTGAAAAATTTATCAGTATCCATATTTACTCTAATTATGTACTTTTATTATTTGCTGCGTCGCCGGTCACCGGTGGCCCCCACGGCGCTGTAGCCAAGTCGAGTGCCGGTCAACGGTGACCCCCATGGCAGTCAACGTGTTAATTATATTACGGGCGCGCAGTAGCTCAGTGGATAGAACGCGCGACTACAAACAATATGGTCGTGAGTTCAAGTCCCACCGCCGTCACCAATGGAACTATTCTTCTATGTGATATTATACTGCGTCGTTGACCATGGTGGTTCGGAACCCATCGTAATAAACAGTAGGTCCCGCTGAAAAGTAGGCTGAAATAGGCTGAACATTGGCGGTAGGTGAGAGTGGACAAAGTGGAAGAAGGGGGAGAATTTTAAAATGGATTTGAAACACTGAGGGGACCAAATATCAGAACCTATCCTACACTTTAATTATATTTGTTGGAAATAACGAGGTTTTATCGTTATAACAAATGAAAGCGTATTATTATTATTTATCAACAGTACAAGAAAATTAAATGCTTGGCAAACCGAATAGACGCATCGGCTGTCCAGTCAGAGTTCAACTGCTCTCGCGTCGCCCACGCGATGCGCTCCCGCGAGATGGGAGGAGAAAAAAAAACAGATCATAGCGAAATCGGACGCTCTTTTTTTTCTCCTAGGGCGCGTTCTATAAACGGAGTATGAAAGCTTATAATCCAACAATATTTTTGAATCGAATAAAATGCAAACCTTTAAATATCTCGAAAGAAGACAAAATGGACTTACACCACATTCAAAATAACCCATATTACAATTGAATAAATTTTTTTTCAAGTGGCATTAATTTTTTCCACAATTTACAATGTTACGAACATCGATTTTTGATCGCTGTCAGATCGTGTCGTCTCACTGTACGACGGCGACAGCGAAGACGACAACGGGCGACGACGACTTCGCCCGCATCGATCCGCCAATGGAAAATGAGTTATCGCTCCACATTGTGTGTACCCATCGTGTCCCGCGTTTCCATGATCGATGCGTAGCGTATTTATCAGTGCCCCGTCAAAGCCGCATTTTTATCCTTCCTCTCTCCCCTTCCAAATGGAAAAAGTTCGCAAGATGCTCGGCAACCCCAAGAAACATGCTGCTAGTGGAATGTAGGTAAAGGGCCGAAGGGTAGTCCGTTGCTTGTCTGCGTTTTACGGGTGATCCCTTCCTTGCTTGCTCCAGCCTCCGATGGACCCTCGAATATTTGAGCGATGTTTCGAGGTTTAGGAAAGCGTCGGAGCGACGAGGAGCAAAGATGAATTTGTTTATAAAATACTGACCGCAGAAGTTTGCAGTTCTTGTCTTATTGATATATACATTTCATCAGTATTCACTTTTAACAAGACTCTGGAACAGACTGGTTGAAACGATTCTGGATCATCAAAGTCAAGCATGATGTACTCCATAGAAGATTGGGGAGGGTTTAAGTCATCACTTTGCTAGATTCCTATTTGTTTATAAAACAGAGTGTTCCGTCGCGAGGGGCCATTCATTGCAGTTTCACGAATCATTTTGTGATGCATTCGTGACTGCACGTCGATTTAAAGGGACGGACGTTCAGGAAACAGTTAGCGACCGATCGAGCTATAAACTGGAACCGTCATCCTTCACATTCGTTCGTTTTACAGCGAGTCATAGATTTTCATTATCCAAGTGACCCGAACTCTAACGAGAGATACGGTCTTCGGATTTCTGGGAGTTCACTCGACTGTTTTTTCTCTTTCTGTCTCTCTTCTTCCACCCGAAGGCTACTCGAGTCAGCCGTGGAAAATGGAGAGTCATCAAGGGTGTGTTGAGCGGGAAATTCAGCGTTCGGCAATACCCAATCAACGCATCGCCTTGCATTTATCAATGGACGTCATTGAAACCAGCCCATGTTCGGATGTGGAGCCTTCTTCACGACGAAGAAGGTCTCCCCACAAGAATAAAAAACAAATGGTTCCTCCGAAAACAAAAGTTCCTCCCGAGAAACAATTTCCAGCTGCTAGGAGAAAATCGATATTCTCTTTCGTGCTATCGTAGCAAATGAACGTACCTTTCGTCGCTAATCGTAGCCGGACAATTTTTACTAAAAAATACCAAGGGATACGTCGCGCCATCCTACGCGTTTAAGGCAGGATTTACCAGTCAGCCTTACTGACGAGTCCTTCTCGTAGATTTGGGACGAAACGCGGCTTCGTATAATAATCTAAAACAAATTACCCAAGATTAATTTGGCGGGTAATCTGCCGGTGAAATCGGCGTGATAATCCGCGACGTCGTCAATTTTTATTCACGCCCGATATTCACGAACGAACACAGAGACTTCTGAACATTACAATTTTTGCCTCCTCAACACGGCCCTCAAGAAACGGCTCGTGTTTAACACTTTGACTGCCAAAGCAGCGACCTCAAAAATTTCATAAAATCGAGACAATATATTTAATAAAATAATGATTACAGAATTAAAATGTGTGACACTGAGTAATGTTTTAACCTACTTGCATTTTCCAGATATTAACCAAATTTGATACAATGATTACAATTTACACTTAAATATGGACAAATAATTCCGTCACCCATATATGGGTGACACGGCAGTCAACGTGTTAAGAATTTTTATCTCTGTAACTACTTCTCAGATCGTCTTGAATCTTTTCAATCGCATTTCTTGTCTTATAAGAATATCTTTACCAACCACAAAATTACGTTTACAATACTGGAAATTAACAAATATATATCACCGCAAAGCGGCAAAATTTGCCCTCATTTCCAAGGTTCTTCAATTCGTCTCAAACAGCGTGAATTCGAGCAGAGCTCCACAATATATTTACAGGAAAAATCACAGTATGAAATGGTATTAAAGGGCAGAAGTTGAGAAGGGTCGTGCTTGGAATTACCACACGAGCGACCAAAGTAGTTCCGAGAAGATTGCGGGTCTGTAACGGCAGAAAATATCTAATCGTCGTGTATCTGCGTTTCGGTGTATTCGAAAGCGCGGGAGGGGGGGGGCGGAGTGGTCGGTGGCCGGTTATATGCGCCGATTCTGTGGCTTTTATTTCTTCTGAGCGTTTTGCCGTTCCCTTTTTCCGACGGTGCACCTTGTTGCGGTGGATATTCCAGCGGGCCACCCTTCGCTCTGCCGCATCCCTCGAACAAAACCCAGCTTCCGTTGTCGTGCTATACCTTGTGCAGTAGTGCCGTGCCCGAATCCGCTCGACCCAGGCTCCGCAACAGCCCCAGAATTCCCTGCATCCCTGCCGCGCCACCGGAACCTCCGGCTTTGCTGCGAGCAGCGGTGCGGCGTTCTCTCGTTGTCTCTGTGCGTTCAGTCTTGGCTAGACTTTCACAGGACCCCCGGCACGGCACAGCACGGCACAGCACGGCACGGCACGACGAGGGGTGACGGTGGTGCTTTTGTTTCGAATTAACATTAGGAGGTTTCCACGTCAGAGAATTTATGCGGTCGCACGAATAAGCTCCGGCCCGGTACCTCTGCTGCCTTGTCGCTCTGTGGAAACAACGAATTCACCGCGCCGTAGAGTCAGTTTGCGCTCGCGGAATCGACTTTGCCCGGACGCACGCTCCACCAAAAATCCCCGAAAGTCTTCGTCGCAATTAACAAATCTTGCTGATTGCGTACACGAATTGTGCAAGATGTTGTTACCAGACCGCGGATATTTATATACAAGGTGAGGCATTTATCCTGGCCACCTGGAATATCTCGAAAACTAGTAGTGTATTTTATTGTCTCCCCTCGGGGTTGCAATGCACATCCATTACTCCTCTCTTACATCTACATCTTCTTCCTTATCCTATCCTTAATTTCTAACTTAAACTAACTTACTCTACCTTATCTAAATGCTTACAATTAACTATATCTACAACTTAAACACTAGTGATAAAACGATAGAGAGAGAGAGAGAGAGAGAGAGAGAGAGAGAGAGAGAGAGAGAGATCTATGTACAGAAAAAATTAACTTACAACTACTTAAAAAACTACTGCTTCTCATTCCTTACTCTAATTGTGGACCCCCACTTCCGGTCGCTCCTCAGACATCCCAGCCCCTTCCAACTTCATTCTTTATATCTCGAACACTAAATTTCGGAGAAAAAATGTTTCGAATAAAAAGTTTAATTCAAGAAGGGGCTGATACAGCAGTCATATCTATTTGTAATTCTAATCATGTTTTCAAGGTCATTCCAAGGTCAACTTTATTATTTGAAATGGAAACATATTTTTCATTACAGATTCTTAATCTACGACTTGAAACAAATAACATTTATGTGAAACGTTTCTTTCCGCTTGCGCAAATGAATGAATTTCTCCCATCGAGGAGATTCAATCGAATTCCTACTCCAGTGTTTGGATCGTGTGCACGTTGCACAAGAATCTCCAAAGTCGTCACCGCAATTACTAAATTCTGCGAATGGGGTCTGTGCACATGAATTATCAAAGATACTGCACATATCTTTACGATAGGGCCAAGAGAAGTTACAGATTTTTGTCGTAAATGAGGCCGTAATAATTGTACCGGAAGAAACCGACGAAGTCCGCGTACGGAAAATGAATGAATTTCCCCGATCGAGGAAATTTAATCGAATTCCTACTCCAGTGTTTGGATCGTGTGCACGTTGCACAAGAATCTCCAAAGTCGTCACCGCAATTACTAAATTCTGCGAATGGGGTCTGTTCACATGAATTATCAAAGATACTGCACATATCTTTACGATATCCAAGAGAAGTTACAGATTTTTGTCGTAATTGTGCCCGTGATAATTGTACCGGAAGAAACCGACGAAGTCCGCGTACGGAAATGAACGAATTTCCCCGATCGAGGAGATTCAATCGAGTTCACTTTCGTATCAGGACCGTGTACGCGCTCACGTCCCATCCGCGCCGTAGGCTCGGTGTGTTTGACGACTGTAACGAAAAATTCATATTGTCGCGCGCACGCACCACGGAATTTACGGGCGACTATAAATCTTTGCTTATTCCAAATTATACTCCATAACTTTCATTACCTTCCGCGCGATGATGAATCGTTCGAGAGGCGTTACACCGGTACGTATTACCTGTGACAAATTACGCGCCACCCTGTCTCTCAAAATTAGAGAACGTTTCGTTCGCCGCGGAACAATTATCCACGGCTGATCCGAAAAAAACGTGAAAACTCTTCCGCTCCGCGTGAATAACTTTCCGAACGACACGTCCTCCTCGTCGCTGCGGGCCATTCGTTTTCTGCGTCCTCCCATTCTTTGGATATCACGAGTAATACGCGACGTCTGATCCATCGCGCGGTCGTTCCACTGTCTGTCATCTTCGACGAGCTATCCGGGCGAAGTTTGTTTATGCATACTACTGAAATACTCGCGACGTTTTACTATTATCAATTTAGCGATTATTCTTTTCGACTAAATTAGATTGTCCCGCAATCGGTACAATTTCAGTCGTAATCAAAAGACTAAAGAATTGCGTGGATCGAAATCGACGGACGAACAAAGGATCGTTTGGAATAATCGATGCTCTCTATTAGTGGTCGTGAATCGAACTGTCTGCTCGATCCACCAATGGCGCTCGCGGGGGGGGGGGGGGGGGTGAGGAGCGGTGTGACGGAGCGAGCCACGCGCACGCGTTGTCGATCAGTCGTTTTCGTGCATTTATTTTCAAATATACAATTGTGGTCTGTAGTTTACAATAAATAAGACAAGTTGTTCACCGAGTATCCGAAGCTCGTGGTTTTATTAAAGATCCCTAACTTTGCTTTGGACAGAAATACATATAAAATAACGGGGTTTGACGGAGTTTTTAACCCGATCCGGCTCCTCGCGATTTTTAATCGAAATCGCGAATTAAATCCCAAACAATTATGTCACCGCGAATTTGATACTCTTGTAACAAAATTGTGTAGATGAAATATTAAACAGTACTGTGCTTCATACTGTTTGGCCGAACGAACTTCTGCGAAACACACATTTTATGTGTTACAAACCTGATTGTGAAATTTAAAAAATATCTCTATAATAAAACGCTCCTGTCTGGCTCAGATAAAAAAAAGAATCATCGCGATCAGAGGTGGAGTTATCGAGATAAAAATTTGTAAGTAGAACCTGTTTTCGAGAAGTCAACTGAGGCAAAAATTGCAAAGGAGATTTGTATTTTATAAACAAATGTAACACTATCAAAGTGGTGACTTAAACCCCTCCTAATCTTGAATGAACTACCCCACCGTCCTTCTTTGTTAAATTCTGTAATAAACTGTTGCAGATGACTGTATATTAGATAGACTTTATTATAAACTATTGTAAATGATTATAGGTGTTGAATATAAAATATATATAAATAACAGGAACTTTGTTTCGCTTATTTCTAATCTCTCTATAATCTCACACGTGCACACTTCTCTCTATTCACAACGCATCCGGACAACCACGCCAGTGTTGGAATATGGTCCATCTTTTCTCGCGCATGCGCGGCCAAAACAGCAATGTATCTATATCATGATGACGAGGTAGTGGAGCCCTAAGACAGTTATATTGGCGGGAAAGTATCGAAACAATCTATTCTGGACAAAAAGACTTCAGGACGTGTCCTACGAGTTACAAAATATACACAAATACACATGTTACACATTCATTTTTCAGAATCAAATCATACCAATTTTTAAAAATTCTGCTGGGTGCTCAAGGTACCCCAGTTTATCGAGAATCTTACTTTACTGAGACCAATATCGCCGCGCATGCGCGAGAAAAGATGCACCATATCCCAACACTGAACCACGCCGCGACTTCCGCGCTCACACTCTCATACCAACCTTATATATCCATTCGCAGGGACCAACCATATATCCCCACTCATTCGTACCAACTCCCAGGAATTATTCATTCTCACAACATTCTTCCCCTCGATTCTCAAATTTGTAAGTGGAACCTGTTTTCTAGAAATCAACGAAGGCAAAAATCGCAAAGTTCGGAGATCTGTATTTCATAAACAAATGTAACACTATCAAAGTTGTAGCGGACTCCGAGCGTGGGAAAGAAAGGATCTTCGGACGCGGAGATTCTCTCTTTCCTCAAGTGCTCGCTGTAGGGCCTGAAGACTGTGCAATAAAGTTGACGATTGCCAGAAACCTGGCCCGGTCCTCATGGAGTCTCCGATTGCGAGTTTTCCTGGAGGTAAATTTTACGAGAAACTTTCCCATGCCCTTGAGGAATTTTCCTAAACGATTATTCTATGGGTCCTCCTCGGACGACGAAAACCCCCGGCCAGAACGCCAGAAAGACACAAGCGTTAGAACAGTGAACATCGGCTACGAGTACATTACGTGACTATTGGATTGTTATCCAAATCGTTGTACATTCGTACTTGCACATTGTTTGTTATCGTTGTTGTTTGCTTTCGCGGTTGTTGTTATTCGTTATTTGTTACGTGTTATTCTTATTGGGTGAATAAATTATTTGTTACTTTCCCCATATAAACATATCACTAAAACTTTGTCGCACCACTTCCTAAAACGTGGTGACTTAAACCCCTCCTAATTTCGAATAAACTACCCCACCATCCATCTTCCCCACGATTGTCATTGACGTATCGCAATATTTTACCGAAATGTCTTCCGGCTATGTGCGAATTTCGACAGCCTCAGATCCTTGCGAGATGAAATATCCGTGGACAAGGATTCTTTTTTTGTCTACGATTCTGAGAGCAGCCCGGAGCAGTCAATTTTTCTGTAAGTCCGAAACTAGGATATTGCGGAATGTCCGTTGCGCATCGGTGCATCGCATTCGACATGATTTCGCCGGTACCTTTGTCAGAGCGCGCGCCGCCCCGTAACCCCGCTCGCCCCGGAAACATTTCGCGAAATATCGCGGAACGAGGTCAAACTGGATATAACTAGGAGAGAGAGAACGCCGAATCGTTCCGAGCGAGTCGAAGAGCCTCGCGCAGTATCGCACACACGGTCTACAAGACCCAGCGATCAAAGGCACTTAATAGTCCGGATTGCATTTAGCCTCGTGCTCTCGAGAACCCCGTCAGCGACGAGGCTCCCCGCAAAAGCGAGTAATACCGAGAGGGAATAAATATCCGTTGTGTTCCTCGAGAACGAAACGAGAGTGCACGTTGTGTGTCGGCCGGATCGAGATTTCGGACGGGATGCGAGGACGTTCGTGCATTCTTTATGCAACAAGCCCGGTGTAACAGATGCACGGATCGAAAAACGGATCCGGCTGCTTCAAGTGGACCCGGAGAAATTACAACGAAACCTTTGTTCGCGTCCAACCTGCACAACGGGAGAACGTCGAGATTATTTTGTTGCGTTGTCGAAATGACGCGTGTGCCGCAAATGCACTCTGCATATTTGGTGCAGGACGCATTCAAATTGATGAAGATATTACATTTTCTGTAACTTTGAACACAATAGAACTCAATTCAATTTCAGCGGGCTGCCATTTTGTTATCATCCGAGATAATGATTTTTCCTTGCGTCTTCTACTAGATCAAACCTTCCAAAAGTTTGCAGATTTTTCTTTTTAGTTTGCATAAACAAACCTTCCAGTTTCCAGATATTTCACGCTCTTTCGTGCCAGATTAATTTTATACATTATAATTACTAGATTGCGGATTTTATGTAATTATGACAAAATTTGATGAGTAGAAAAGAACATTGTAGAAGTATTAGAGCAGCGATGTCCAAACGCCGTCCCCACTACCGCCCGCCATTTCCATAGCGTCGTGACGCGGCGAACCGATTACGAATATGCTCGCTTTCCGCATTAAAAAGATGATCGTCGATTGTTTTATGACACGCGGGTCGGTTACTCAGTTACTTGATCGGCGAGGTGAGAACACACTGCGCCTGCGCAAACTGACAGTAAGAAGGGGAAGCAGGCGCGCGAGGAGCCCCTACGCTGAACACCGCCGCATTAGAGCAAGGCTGGGCACAGTTGGGTCTCCTCAAACGCTTGCTCTCCCCACCCACCTTCCTTCATGCAGCGCGCACGATCGTTGCGCAGAGGGCGCGGCGGTGTGGACGGTTTTGCCTCGATTGAGGCAAAATGGCCCATCACTGCATTAGAGGGATTTATGTGGCAGATATTTGCACAATGAAATATTTGGAATAATTAGACATAATATATTTACATTCAATAGATACAAGTTACAAGAATTAGAACATGCAGTGAACTGAAGACGTGTACATACGTCATTCAAATATTATCAGTTCTATGGAAACCAACATATACTGGGTTGTCCAATACATTTTGACACATATACCATAGTACATTCTCCACAATTCAACCCTTAGCACTCGAATGGCGACTCTGAGGCACCACTACAAATTGCTACACCATTATTCAGAATATTGTTTACATGATTAAATTTGTTTATATGTAATAAATTACTAAACATTTAAATATTGTATGAGATACTATATCAGTTTCGTACGCATATAATGAAAAAAACTTATGTGCGATGGAAATATTTTAGGTTAGAAGAAATGTTTGGTTTTTTAGTTGAAATAGCTCCGAGTGCAAAGGGTTCAGAATGTTGTTACTTTATTTCCCGCTTTGCTGAAATTATTGGAACAAGAAGTACGTTTTCGTCTAACTTTCTTTCGGTACGGATTGATTTATAAAATTGATATTTTGCAAGCAATAGGGTTTCCCTTCCGATAACAGTTATACCTAAAATTGATAGGTTCCATTGAAAAATTTCTGCTACGCAGCTCAATGCTCGAGTAATAACGACGAGGAGAAACATTTGGATCTGTTCAAATCATTTTGTTTTCAAAATATCGAGAACAAACGGCAGCTTTTTGGGGCGCAACTGCGTGGCGGCCTAATGGACGCGTGCCCTCGAAATCGATCCCAAAAATCGCGTGCAATGTCGAGTCACGCACCGTCGGGCTTTAATTCAACATTTCGTCGTGCAATTTTCCAAACCACTCTTCTCGATGACGCGTTTCGAGCGTTTTTCGAGCGCGGAAGCTGCCGCGGCTCAGCTCTAGGGCAAACAGTATGCGCGCCGTCGATTCCGAAGAGGGTTCCGCGCGAAAAGACGAAATCCAGTCGATACAGGGGGACGGGGAGAAAGGAAGGAGTCGTGGGGAACGCGAGGGACGAAGGGGACAGCGGGGGACAAAAGGGGTAGCCGGCGAATTTCATCCCAGTTTCCGGCGAAGTCGGCGAAGCGACAATGCAAGGGGCCATGAAAGAAAGGGGAGAAGGGAAAATGCAGAAAACCAAGGGTAGGAAGTTGGCAATATCGTCCAGGAGGATTCCGATTTTGTACGGTGACGCGACACCGTAGGCAATCTTGGAAGCTGGTTCGCGTTGACGAGAACTTTGCCGTCCGGTTCATCGGCCACAAAGGATAGAATCTTTCTCGCGCGCGAGATCCGAGATTGCAGGGAGAAAAGGATTCACCGAGGGAGCGGAAACCTTTCCCGGAGAGCCGATGCATCTAGCCTGGGCCTTGTGATCGCGATGCGATTGTTTGCCAGCCCCGTATTTAGCTCTGCCCAGTCCACTACTCCTATTTGATCATTTCTGTTCTCGTACTCCATTGCAATCCACGTCTTGACTCTGGGCGGGCTGTTTAAAACGTTCCTTGATCTTCGAAATGAAGCATGACGTAGTCAGTACAAAATTAAGATGGGTCTAACTCATCGCTTTGCTGAATTACAATTTGTTCTTGAAGTGAACATTCTTTAGGCGCGTTAGGCGCAAAACCTGGACGCGGTAGGAGTTATGGCGGCTGTCGAATTATGAAAAGATGGAAAAAGGAGAAGGAAGCGTTTCGTCCTAGGCCCGCTAGAGGACTCGTCAGTAAGGCTATCTAGCGGACCCGTGCCTTAGACGCGGGATGTCGTAAGGACAGTTTAGGACGGTATATACAGGGTGTCCCGAATTTAAATGGCAAAACTTCAGGAGCGTGTAGGGGACCGAAAAACTAAGAGAATAGTCTTTCAGAGATTTGCTCGTTTTTGCTTCGTTTTGGAGAGAATCGCAAAAATTCAATATCTCGTTGTCAGTTGCTCTCTTGAGTTGTTGTATACACTTGTATTTGTGATTGTTTTGACATTGTTGTGTGAGTTGTGACAGTGAGATATGTAAACACTTGATGTTATCCTTTACATTCTTTCGTTTGTTTACATTCTTGCTTGAAGCAGGAAGTTTATTCGGTGCTAATCAATTCAAGAGAGCAATTAAGAGACCGAATCATATAGATGCAGTGCACCAAATATCACCAGAACAATGTTTAGCTGCAATTGATCAAGTCAGTGCTAGATGTAATGCTTGCATTGCTGAGGGCAACATTTTGAACAATATCTACATTAAATAGATGATAACGTAAATAAAATGAAAATAAATAAGTACAACAATGAAAACTTGGTTTGTTTCTTTTTTTGTGATTTCTTCCAAAACGAAGCAAAAACGAGCAAATCGCTAAAAGACTTTTTCTCTTAGTTTTTCGGTGTCCTACACGCTCCTGAAGTTTTGCCATTTAAATTCGGGACACCCTGTATATACAAACGGAGGAAGATTCAGGTAGTAGCGGGAAAGGTGTTGTGGTAGTGTCCCTCTGTTGACGAGTATGGGAAGTAGCCGCCAATCTGGAGATGAAACGGTGAAACGATGAAACGATGGAACGATTTAGTAAAACCTCGACGCGGTAGGAGTAAAACCGATCTGGCAATGAAACGATGAAACGATGAAACGATTTAGTAAAACCTCGACGCGGTAGGCGTAAAACCGATCTGGCGATGAAACGATGAAACGATGAAACGAAATTCTATTCTATTAGCACATACGTTGAAGATTCGGCATTGCTTAATGAAGATTATGATAAAATTCCGATGATGCTAAGTGGATATTTCAACGTGAACTTTGCATTGGAACAATCAATATTATTAATAGAATTTTTTAGAAGTAAATTAAGATTGAAAATGGTAAATAATCCTAATGAAGCGACAACAAGGTCAAGAACAACTCTCGATGCAGTATTTGCAAGACATTTAGACAAAATTGGTTCAAGAATATTTATATCGTATTTTAGCTATCACAATCCAATTGTTTAAATAATGGAATCATAGAAAATTAAATGTCATAAAGTGTTAATAAAAATTCGAAAAAAAATTCAAGAAAGAAGTTTCATTTCAACCATGTGGTCTAAGCACACACCAATTTTTTAAATTACAGATCTCGGTAGTTGGTAAAATCCGTCGACTTTTATCTATTCGTTTTATCCAGTGCTGTTTCTCCGAAGACCTTGAGAAACCTTTCTGGATCTTGAAAATACCTTCGAATTTTGCAACAACGCTCATGCTTGACTGAAGTAAAAGTAGAACGCGGTCGAGTTGGTTTAAAAATAGTCTTCACTCGTGGATTTTTGTCACGGAAACGACCGAACCCGATCGAGTCGAGTCATGACCATAAAAATATTATTTTCAACATCAAAATTAATTTCGCAAGGGCTAGACATTTATCGGAAGTATTAAAACCGACGAGGCATTTCTAACTGTACCGGAGGTGGATCGAAGCAGCTTCCGGAAGACAAAGAGCGTGTTTCACGTCCGAAACGATACATATTTCTAAAGAGGTGTATAGAGAGAAGGAGCGGGAGGCAGAGTGAGAGAGGTGAAGAGAGACGAATAGCGAGTACGCGTGCCTTGCAGAGATAAAGCTCTGGCTAAAAAGCAGAGGCGCGAGAGACGAACGCTCGAACGTGTAGTTCGGATTTGCGAAAAACGGAATGCGAGAAAAGGGCGTAGCGCGGAAACGTAGGTGAGGCAGGAGGCGGCGCGGCAATCGAGCAAGCCAACAGTCATAATCGCAGCTTAGAATGCATGGAATAATTGCGCGCGTGCATTGCGCCGTAGGCGGCTTAAACGTTGCGGCAATCATAAAATATAATTTCTTCGGGCCGGCTTATTACGCCCGGCCTGTCCGCCTCCCCCCCCCGGTACCACCGCGTTCCGATTCGCCTCTTTTCTTTTGTTTTTTTCTCGCGTTCTCTCCCCGCCGCTTCTTCTTTCTCTCTCTCTCTCTTCTTTTCGTTGCCAAGGTAGATTTTGCCATTAGGTAGTATGCGCCGCGGAAAAACTGGCGAAATACCGTGGAAAAAAGACCGAATAGCGGTTGCTGGAACGTGTGCAAGAGCTAGGTGTACGCGCGTTTACGCGGCTTCCTGTTCCTCGTCGCGGCAGCACCGAATAAACCACGGATAAACGGTGCTCGAGCCCTTCTTCCCGCTGTTTTTCAACCGTCGCTTCTTAACGAACCCGTTTTACGCCGACCAACAATCGCCGCCGGCCAGGAAAACGCGCTTATCGTTCGCACATGCCACAACACGCGTTCTGCCGGTTGTCGTTTTTAACCGTCCTGTCAATGCACAACGTTTTCAACGATATTCAATGATATCGCAATCCGTAGATTTCACAATTTCGACGCGCTCGTATTTATATCAAATTGTAATCATCCAATGAAACAGAAATCTGTTGCAATTTTCAAAAACTCCTTTGAACACCCTTCAGAAATGATTATACGAAAGCTTCACTCAAGTTTCCTTTGCACTATGAACATGAGGTTTATGCAGCATTTATAGTGTCACATTTTAAAGGGACACATCCTGCAACGTAAACAGAAAGAAATCACCACGCTTTACGATATCTGAAATGCTGAGGGAAACAGAATTTTTAACAATATACTTGCCAGCAGTTCTCTAACAATCCTGTAAAATCGCTGTCAAGTTATTGCGGATTTAATCAATTGTTCGATAACAAGTGAACAATATAGTTTAATTCATTCTCTTAGAGGCACACTAAATAATCTGTAGAATTGAGTACTGCGGCTCTGATAGAATATAATGGGTTCGATATTTGCGATACTTGCAATACTTGAGAATTTGGGCATTGCTTGACAATTAGCTCCACATACATTTTTATGAAATTAGAGGCCCACGAAAAAATCAGTAAAATTACTATATGGGTTTGATACAATATAATGTGTTCGATTTATGTGAATTACTTGCCAATTTAGGCACTGCTTGACAATTACGTCCACAAAAATAAGTAGAAAATTATAATCGCGCAAAAAAATCGGTAGAATTAAATCATGGGAGTTTGTTAGAATATAACAGGTTCGATCTTCACGAATTACTTGATAATTTAGGTTCTGCTTGACAATTACGTCCAAATAAATAACTAATAAATTATAAACGCGCTAAAAAGTCGGTAGAATTAAATCATACGAGTTTGTTAGAATATAACAGATCCAATCTTTGCGAATTACTTGCCAATTTAGGTACTGCTTGACAATTACGTCCAAATAAATAACTAGAAAATTAGAAACGCGGAAAAAGTCGGTAGAATTAAATCATGCGAGTTTTTAAAAATATAACAACTCCGATCTTCGAGAATTACTTGCCAAATTAGGTACTGCTTGACAATTTAGGTACTATTTGACAATTATGTCCAAATAAATAACTAGAAAATTATAAACGCGGAAAAAGTCGGTAGAATTAAATCATGCGAGTTTTTTAAAATATAACAGGTCCGATCTTTGCGAATTACTTGCCAAATTAGGTACTGCTTGACAATTTAGGTACTATTTGACAATTATGTCCAAATAAATAACTAAAAAATTATAAACGCTGAAAAAAGTCGGTAGAATTAAATCATGCGAGTTTTTTAAAATATAACTGGTTCGATCTTTGGGAATTACTTGCCAAATTAGGTACTGCTTGACAATTTAGGTACTGCTTGACAATTACGTCCAAATAAATAACTAAAAAATTATAAACGCCCTAAAAAGTTGGAATTAAATCATGGGAGTTTGTTAGAATATATCAGGTTCGATCTTTGCAAATTACTTGCCAATATCCCGGTGAATAATCGGCGGTCGAGTTCGTGCGACCGGCGAGGCTTAAATGTATTGCCATTTGCATCGATTGGCGGGATAATTTGGAAGTTTGGGCGGCAGTGGTGGCTCCTAATTGCAGGTATAAGCGGCCGTGGGGCAGAATAGGAAGAGGGACCGTGAATCTTTACGATGGTCGTGACAATTTGCCAGTCGGTCTGGCCGGTTTGTTGACCCAGCGGAACTGCTATCTTAACTGGCCGGGCCGGGCCGGGACGAGGAGCGCCTGGCTCTGTTCGGCAAATTTTATCAATTTCGCTATTTCCTGGCTCTGATCCAGAACTCCGGACGAAGAACGATGAGGTGCCTCTTTATTTTTCTCGTCCCCTGGATCCAGATATATAGCTCCAAGAGTTTCCTCGCGCTTTCACGGCTATCCGATTCTCCGGAATTACGTCGACTGCGCTCGCGATATCGTTTTATTCGCATGCAGAGACGTTTCTAGAACTTCCCGGCTTCTTGTCGCTCTTGATTTTTTACCTGATTTGATTTTCTCCTGCTTATGCGAGCTCGTAGCGAATAATCCTGGCGAGGCGATCGAACGCGATCAGAGAACCGTGATTTCGAACGCCTAATTTAGACCGATTCTACCTTTCCGCGTGTTTGGAAGTGTTATCCTGAAACACATCCAAACGTATCCGAGCTACCCACACGCAATACGTTCCGGGGGCGAACTGGGTCGCGTTGCGACACGATTTTAGATCCCCGGCAGATAAGAGATCGAGCTTTTATGGTTTGCGTGCGCAATAGAAATAACTGCAGGGACGCAGTCCTAGTCCTCGTCGTCGTTCTAACGGCGCTGAAATGGCGCTCATCGAAAATCCATATCCAAGCCGAATCCCTCGTGTTCCATTCTAAATATTTAATCGAACGTTCCGACGTCGTTGCTCGAAAAACAAGGGGAGACGCTGCCGATGACGTGCAATAGTATACAATGTGTCCCGCAATCACCAGCAAAAGATAACAATTATTCGTCAGACAATAAATCGTAGAAACATACAGTACCATGTTCATACATTTTTCAAGAAAATTCTATCCTCGTCTCGGAGCCGTTCAGACGAATGACGTTCAATGACATGGAAAATGAGCTCCTGAATTTTGTAAAGGGCGGAGATCGTTGGTCCTGAAAAATTTACGATTCGATCGAGAATATGACGATAATCACCGAATCTTATTACTGTGAGCATTTTTAATGAAATTACGTTCACACTCTGCATTAAACATTTAATTTTAATTTCAGAATTATGAGAGCTTTTTAATGGGTTTATTTTAGGCTTTCCTGTTCCAAGATTACGCACTGTAGGTATTTTTAATTGATTTCAGATTGTTATTCAGTCATGTGTGACATATAGACTGCGGATCATCGTGTAAAATAAAGATTGTAGAACGTAGAAGTCAAATGGAATTGCCATTCTCTCTTTAAAAATTTCAACAAGCTGTAGATAATGTAGGTAGGTACTGATATTTAGTCCCCTCAGGGTTTCAAATCCATTTTACCATTCTCTCCCTTCTTCCACTTTGTCCACTCTCACCTAACGCCAATGTTCAGCCTATTTCATCCTACTTTTCAGCGGAACCTACTGTTTATTACGGTGGGTTCCGAACCACCATGATCAACGACGCAGTAGAATATCACATAGATGAATAGTTCCATTGGTGGCAGCGGTGGGATTTGAACTCACGACCAAAGTGTTACGCACTGTAGTTATTTTTAATTGATTTCAAATTGTTATTCTATTTCAGCCTTCTTTTCAGCCTGCCCTACTGTTTATTACGGTGGGTTCCGAACCACCATGGTCAACGACGCAATATAATATCACATAGAAGAATAGTTCCATTGGTGACAGCGGTGGGATTTGAACTCGCGACCACAGTGTTACGCACTGTAGGTATTTTTAATTGATTTCAGATTGTTATTCTATTTCAGCCTACTTTTCAGCGGGACCTACTGTTTATTAATGTGGGTTTCGAACCACCATGGTCAACGCGACGCAGTAGAATATCACATAGAAGAATAGTTCCATTGGTGGCAGCGGTGGGATTTGAACTCACGACCACAGTGTTTGTAGTCGCGCGCTCTATCCACTGACCCACTGCGCGCCCTAAGTTGAAGATAATATACATCAGTGTTTTTAGATCACTTTAATCATTCTACTGTTTCAAAATGCACCTACACATTTTTCCATAAATATACAAAACCCGTAGTGTAATGATCAATGGTAAGCATTCATGACAAGAATGAACAGATGCAATTTAAAACAGTGGAAAGAGAAAATTGGATTAAAATAATGTAACAATAACGTTTTATCTTCTCGAACTTAACGTTAAAGAAGGAAAGAAATTTCTATCTGTCCCTCCTCGACCTCAACGGTTGCAATCGATGCAGAAGTTGTCCCGTTCCACCGTTGTTACAAGAGCAATTGTCTCCAAGATAAATGTAGTTAAGAGTTTCAGAGATCATCTTAATTAGTCCAGAAAGTGTATTTTTTTAAATTGACGCTATGAAGAATCTATCAATATCTCGTGACAGAATCAGTAGTGAAGCATCGCGTGCCCATGCATCGATTCCAACGAAAAGAGGGGTCGAAATCGACAAAATACTGTCTTCCGCATCAAAACCAACAGTCGATCGTAAATCGACGATATCGCGGGACGCGTGGAATCTTGGTAAGAGTCGTGGGTCGTCTGTTTAACCGAGCCGTCGAGATTTATAGAGATTATCGCGGCTCGAATTGGATTCGGACGTTGGTGAACGTTATTCACCGTGTAGAATATTGCAGGCCGGCAAGAGGATCGAGAGCTAGCGCGATAGAGGACGTGAAATCTCGTGGATCGAATTAACACTAGGTTTACGGAGCACTAAAATTGATTATTTTACATTGCTTTATAAAAATAATAAGATTGTATTTACTTAGATCTTCTGCGATTTTTATTGTAACATGTACACAAAAAAATAAATCTATTTAATAATTCCTCACGAATGCCTCCTTACACTCTTGATAATCGTAAATTAAAAATTTTTGAATCCGTCATTTTGACGGGCTCCGTAAATCTAGTGTTAACGATCGCGAAATGAATTTCGCGATTCGGTTGCCTTCTGTGAATCAGTGTATCCTGCGTATCGAAGAGATCCACAGTGTCGTTTTAGAAGTTCGAGACCTTAATTTCTGCAGATAAACTGCTAATAGTGTTACGGAAGTTTTGTGAAGAAACTCTAAATTGATGCATAGACTCCCGGTTACTGACATTGGAGTTAAACAGAGTCCTCAAATAGATGATATTGCCTTAAAGATATGGATGGGACAGAGTATATTGATTCGGGGCCGCTAAATCCTGACGTGGGATCACGGTGGGGGTCGCGGCCGATCAGAGAGCGGAGGAGAGAATGGGCTATGATTGAGGGAACAGGGGGCCAGCCATCGCAGAGTATAACTCACGTCGCAGCATTTGCAGTATTCGCGGCCGTAGCGAGCGAACGAGCTAGAGAGAGAGAGAGAGAGAGAGAGAGAGAGAACTGGTCGTAGTCTCGGCGTGTGCGGGTCCGGTCGGAGGTAGCTGGACGGGGTTCGTTCGCTCGAACCGATCACCGGGCATATTAACGAACGCACTCGGGCTCATAAATCATAGAGACGCGGGGGAACAGCCAATCGGATGGCACAGTTAGGTGCCAGCAGCCAATCGGAGTCTCGGTCGAGCGGACGCGCGCGTCGAACGAATCCCACGCCCCGGAAATTACGTGTCCGACTCTAAACTCCGATGATTGATGAGCCGGTTGCAGGCTACCGTTGGAAATAGTGTGCACTCGCCTCTCCGTATCTCTTTCCCTTCCTATTCCTCCGTGTAGCCGTCCTCTCGACCCGCTCGCCACCCTTTTCCCAGAACCCTCGTGCGCCTCCTCGCGCGCAGCACGGCACACCGTTCCTTACCACCCTCAACAACGTACGATTTGTTCGTCGCGCTGCGAAACCGCCCTCCTAGAACTCGTACACGTACGTCTCATACTTTTCCTACCACTCCTTCAACGCCGTTTCTCCTTTCCGATGCTTTTCCTTGTCTCTTCGTCACTGTCAGCGCAGCCGGCGAGCCAACAACTTCGACGCGCCGGAAACCGTGAAACCGATCGTTCTCTCACCTCTCTCTCTCTCTCTCTATCTCTCTCTCTCTCTCTCTCTTTTCCTCGCCTCGCAGCAAACGTTCGTCGAACTCGTCTACCACGGCCGCGCCACCGCCGACGCTAAAAGCGAAAACTCTGCGGCTAGACACGTTTTAAAATTTGATCTCGCGGTTTTGTTTTCGACGCAGCTTCGGCACGCTGCTAGAAACACGCCGTTGCTGTGCATCGCGCGTGCACGTGCCAGCTTGTCAGATCAAAGCGGAACGCATAGTTCCACGTGCGTTTCTACAACGGTCGGGTGAAAGCGAGCGGTAACGGGGATGGGGATCGCGTATGAAAGCTGCGGATTCTTCAATCGACCGGCACCGTTCAAACACTGTCACACAGCTACAAACTGGTTCTTGGACGTTCCTGCACTGAGTGCGTTTTTGAGGGTACTGAGCGAAGGATGTCTGGGAGAATTGTGGTTTGACGGCGTTTGACTGGGTTTGAGAGGCTCGAGTCGCTTCTATTTTGTCTGCGGTTGAAGATGATGGTACTATCGAACTGCTGTGAAGTTGGATATCGATTTCCTGTTCAAGATTCAGCATCGGTTTTATTGTTCTTACAGACATCTTTGTTCAAACACTTCGATTTTTAATGGATAGTGGACGCTACAGATGCGTAAATCATTTGTAATGCATCTTATATCAGAAATCGCGATCGAGGTTGCTCAAATCAGCAATCAGAAATTGCTGTCACATTTCTCCCAGCCGTGGAAATTGTTTGACTGTGTCAGCGCTAATTCTGGATTTCATCTCGAGGAAAATTCAGCGAGGTACGCGCGAGTCACGAGGAAAAGAGTGCCCTTAAAAGAGCTCTCCGGATTCTCTCGAGCGATCGGCACCGTTCAAACACTGTCACACATCTACAAACTGGTCCTTCGACGTCCGTGCACTATGTGCGTTTTTGAGGGTACTGAGCGAAGGATGTCTGGGAGAATTGTGGTTTGACGGCGTTTGACTGGGTTTGAGAGGCTCGAGTCGCTTGTATTTTGTCTGCGGTAGAAGATGATACTATCGAACTGCTGTGAAGTTGGATATCGATTTCCCGTTCGAGATTCAGCATCGGTTTCATTGTTCTTTCGTCGATGCATACCAAACGCAAACATTCTTACAGACATCTTCGTTCAAACACTTCGATTTTTAATGGACAGTGGACGCTACAGATGCGTAAATCATTTGTAATGCATCTGATATCAGAAATTGGGATCGAGGTTGCTCAAATCAGCAATCAGAAATTGCTGTCACAATTCTCCCAGCCGTGGAAATTGTTTGACTGTGTCAGCGCTAATTCTGGATTTCATCTCGAGGAAAATTCAGCGAGGTACGCGCGAGTCACGAGGAAAAGAGTGTCCCTCGAGAATCGAGGGTCGAGCTCTCCGGATTCTCTCGAGCGATCGAGATAGGGTATGTAGCGAGAATCGCTCGGGCAAGGCCGGAAAAACTGGGATCCTAATATTCATCCGCGTTCGCGAGACAGTGGGAAAAGCGGGAGCAGCGCTTGCGGAAAAACCGGGCGCGGCAGAGTCGCAGGGATTTAGAAAATCCGGAATTCAGCGTGGCTCGCGCAGCGTAAAAACGACCGGAGCCGGATGATTCTTTGAATTTATTTTTCGGCGTGGCGTTAAGCTACTGCCGAGGAGGAATCCCTGTGCGGAACGGAGAGCGGAATGTAAACGCTTAAGAGACGAAAGAAGAGGAAAAATATCGCGGCGCACTGTTCCCGTTGATAACGAACAGCGGAGAGCGATAGGCCGGGGGATCGAACGGCAGAGACGGCAGATAAAAGCGAATGGAAGGAAGAGAAAACTTGAGAGAAGCCTGGCGCACTCGAAATGATTGAAAGACCGAAGAAATTGAATTCTCGCATTCGAGCGTGCCAGCTCGGGTCCTCTAATTGAACGACTCCTCTTCCCCTTGTTCCTCCGTCCCTTTTCACTTGTCAGTCCCTCTCTCTCTCTCTCTCTCTCTCTCTCTCTCTCTCTCTCTCTCTCTCTGTGTCTCTCTATCTTTCTCTCTTCTTCTTCTTCTTCACGAGGTTTCTCCGTCTGCATCTCAATCTTGCTCGTGGACACACACGCTCGCGATCTCGCGTAAGAACGCGATCTCTCAATTTCTCCCCTCCCTCTCTCCCTCTCTCCTCTCTCTCTCTCTCGCTCTTTCCCTATTCCTCTGGTTCTCTCGACTCTTTTCTTTCCACAGGTTCCCGATCTATGGCACGCCACTCATCTCCCGACTCGATTAAACGATTTTTCTATTTCTCTATCCTGTAGCCGACCTTTCTCCCGGCCAATCGCTCGTTTATCATCGGCGTTTAAACGACAAACGAATTAGCGCCGTCAAAGACGAACACGCCTAGACGTCCGAGAAACGAATCGAGGAAAACGTAATCGGAGCGTTTAGCTCGCGCGACTTCAAGAACCACGGAGGAAATGACGATGCCCTCGAGAGGGATTGGTTTCTCGATCGCTGTTTATTTTCTATCAAGAGGAAAACAGGCTTAAAATGGTAGGAGAAGTTTTCAAAAATAAATTTTGGAGTGTTAGCCCTTTGAAAAACACCATATTGGCGCCATCGGACTCGCGTCCCTGGTTTATAAAAACTGATTAAATTATTCAAATAACACATGATCGATGCATATTTTGTCTTAATATTTGCGAGTTTCATATACAGTCTGATTCTTCAAGTGATCCATTTATAATTTTGCGAAAAATCGTGGTTTTCAGAGAGTTTGGGAGGTTTCGAGGAAGAAGAGTGTCCACGGGATGGTGGAAAACGCGGTAAAAAGTCAGTAGAATTAAATCATGCGAGTGTGTTAGCGTATAACGGGTTCGATCTTTGCGAATTATTTGCCAATTTAGGCACTGCTTCACAATTATGTCCAAATAAATAACTAGAAAATTATAAACGCGCTAGAATGTCAGTAGAATTAAACCATAAGAGTTTGTTAGAATATAACAGGTTAGATCTTTGCAAATAACTTGCCAATTTAAGTACTGCTTGACAATTACGTCCAAATAAATAACTAGAAAATTATAAACGCGCTAGAAAGTCAGTAAAATTAAATCATCAAGAACCACGGAGGAAATGAGGATGCCCCCGAGAGGGATTGGTTTCGCGATCGCTGTTTATTTTCTATCAAGAGGAAAACAGGCTTAAAATGGTAGGAGAAGTTTTCAAAAATAAATTTTGGAGTGTTAGCCCTTTGAAAAACACCATATTGGCGCCATCAGACTCGTGTCCCCGACAGTGATGGTATATTGCACCTATTTTTCGAGCATGCGCGACGATTTTAGCGTCAGTAAAGCTCAAAGTTGGGCTAAAATGGTGTACTTTCGTCACCCCGCATATTTTCGCAAAATTTTTTTTTTCGATTTTCAAAAATGAATGTTTAATATGCATATGTTATATTAAAATTTAATGTGTATGTACATATAATATATAAATATATTATAATTGTGTGTATATGTATAACATACTCACTCTTTTCCTTTATTTTAGGGATAGGGAAAGGTACTAAAATAGCTTTATAAACCAAATATATAATAAAAAAATAAAATATTTTATTTGGCTTCGGAGCACGGTCGTCTCGTCGTGTCGTCTTGCACTCTTCCGTCCGGTTTCCTACTTTCCCTACAAACATAGACCTTACGTCCCTGAATTTGAACGCGCATGCGCGAAAAAGAGGTGCAATACACCATCACTGGTCCCCGGTTCCTAAAAAGTGATTGAATTATTCAAATAACACAAGATTCATGCACATTTTGTCTTAATATTTGCGACTTTCATATACAGACCGATTCTTCAAATGATCCATCTATAATTTTGCGAAAAATCGTTGTTTCCAGAGAGTTTGTGAGGTTTCGAGTCAGAAGAGTGTCCACGGGATGGTGGAAAACGCGTCGGCCGTTGATTCGCGTGCTCTGTCGAGCCTCTGTCTCGCAAATATACGGTCGGCGTTGCTCGGTCCGAAATGAGTGTGTACCGATCTCATTGATCAAAAAATTGCCGCAACGCCGACAATTGGATTCAAGCCAAAGTCCCGGTTGTAAATAATGAACGTCCATTGTTTCCGCGTTTATAGAGGCCCCGGCGAATACATCTGCGACGATATTGGCCGTTAAGTAAAAGCTAAAAGTCCAATTGCCGCGTCGAAAATTGCACTCTCCGGCCGATCGGAAAAAAAAAAATTCACCCACCACCGACAGGTTAACATTCGCGGCACCGAAAAAAGAGAGATGGTGGGATCGGAAGAGAGATGGGAACAGAAACGACCGGGGCGATCGTCGGCTAATAAATAGCTACGGTATGCAAATAGAGTGGGGCGTTCGATCAGCTGAATTTTAATTTCTCGAAATTCGAAATTAAATTCGCTGCGAGGCAAGCCGAGGCAAGGCCAGGCGAGGCGAGGCGAGTTCCAGCGTGTTCGTTGTACAGCACACCGACGGCCGATAAATCGTTGATAAACCTTTGCGTCCGGGCGATATTGCCGTTGCGCGAAAGCATATCGGAACACCAATTTCCCCCCCCCCCCTAGAATTCCTGGCGAAACGAAGAGGAAGAAGGGATGCTAGAAAATTATTAATCTGCCGGATGCCTCTTTCTCTCTTTCTCTCTCTCTCTCTAGAATTCCTGCGCTGTCTCCTCTGCGTCGAAGCGTCGGTCTTAGCCGGCACGCGGAAAAACCGATTTCCAATGAACGCGTTTAATAAACGCGAGACGCGCAATCGTGCGGTTGGCTGGCAGGTCGGCAATGAGAGAGAAGGCGTGGATCGTTAATCGTCGAATTTGTAGGGTGCGGGCGCCGGGGACAGAGTTCCGAGCAGTGGACGCTTCGCTCTGCTTTGCTCTGATCTGCTCTGCTTTGCTCTGCATTGCTCTGCTTTGCGCGGCTCCGTTCCGCTCCGTTCAGCTTCGCTCCCGTCCCGCACAGCTCCTCGCTGCTATATAAGAGCATTGTTCACTTCCTGTTTTGAATATCGAATTTACGAGCGAAGTTATGGGCCGCGCCCGCGAAATCTTTCCCTCTCGACCGCATTTCCTTCCCGCTTCCCGGAGCGAGACGCTTCTCTCCTGGTTGCCGAGATTCCAACTTCGCCCGTAAAACTTCGCCCGGAAACTCGTCCTCGAAAGGCGGACTTTACCCTTACGGGTCCAGCCACAGCTAGACAGACGGAGAAGAGGAATACGGGGACGTAAAGGTGTCGCGACCCACCACCGTAACAGCCACGATTCGTTTCGCATTCCACGACGTCCGACCGCAAAGACGCGAATCGATCGATCGTTCGCTCTCCTTGTGTTCGAGACTTTCAGGACCGATAGGGACGTGTGTGTGTGTGTGTGTGTGTGTGTGTGTAATCTGTCGCGCACCGCGAAAAGAACAACCGACTCTCGTCTTGCCTCGCGAACGATCGATCGAGATCCTATCCTTTCGTTTCGTTTCGTTCGTTGGTGCGTTCTCGTTCGTCTCCAGGGAAAACACCGGGAAAAGCGAAACCTACATTATTGCTCATCCATCTAGAATCCATATCGCTAAAAGTACATTTCGCTGCTGGAAGGCGTTCGACAAAAATTTCCGCGTTACTTGTCTCCTAAAGAAGACCTACGAGCCAGGATTTGTCACCGTTTTTAGCGGAACTCGCGTTTATACGAATTTAGGGCGGAGAGAAATCATTGGGCACTCGCTGGATGCTGCGGATTGTGCACTGAACACGTATATTCCATTGTTGATGGTTGGTTGTGTCTACTTTTCACTTTTAAGTCGCTAGATTAATTTAAATTGAGTGTAGTTTTATTCCAGTTCTTGTTCACTGGATTTATCGGTGAAGATACCACTCGTAAGTTCGGGACTGATTTTCTAGAAGACTGTGCGAGGCATTGAAATGAAGTCAAGTGCATTTAGTATATGCATATTTACTGTACTTCGGGTATTTTTTGTTGTTTTTATGTTAATTGTAAAGGGGACAGAAAAATGCTTTTGGGAAACCTCGAGTTTCTACTGTCTGTCCTATTTGTAAGAGACATATCTGGATAAACACCCCTAACTTTGTGAGCACTTCTCAACCACAGAAGCTATCAAGGTGTTTTAAATTGCGTATAGTAGGTACATGTTTAGTGTACTCCACATATTTTTTGCAAAATTTTAAGTCGATTATTATGGATAGAAAAAATTAATTTTTAGGAGCTTCGTATCCGTACCTTCTTTTCTCAGGAGAAAACCACCCCTACCTTTATAAGAGTATTTCTGGAATTCTACAAAACCTATGAGATCGAATCAAATGGTAAATAGTCTCTACAACTTATCTGTACTATATATATATTTTTTTTTTCAAAATTTTAACATTATGAGCATTTCTCAACCACAGAAGCTATCAAGGTGTTTTAAGTTGCGTATAGTAGGTACATGTTTGGTGTACTCCACATATTTTTTGCAAAATTTTAAGTCGATTAATAAGGATAGAAAAAGCAATATCTAGGAGCCTCGTATCCGTACCTTCTTTTCTCAGGAGAAAACTACCCCTAATATTATAAGAGTATTTCTTGAATTCTACAAAAGCTATCAGATATGATCAAATGGTAAATAGTCTCTACAACTTACCTGTACTATATATATATTTTTCAAAATTTTAACATTATGAGCAATTCTCAACCACAAAAGCTATCAAGGTGTTTTAAGTTGCGTATAGTAGGTACATGTTTAGTGTACTCCACATATTTTTTGCAAACTTTTAAGTCGATTAATAAGGATAGAAAAAAACAATATCTAGGAGCCTCGTATCCGTACCTTCTTTTCTCAGGAGAAAACTACCCCTAACATTATAAGAGTATTTCTTGAATTCTACAAAACCTATTTAATCGAACCAAAGGGTAAATAGTCTCTACAACTTACCTGTACTATATATATATTTTTCAAAATTTTAACATTATGAGCAATTCTCAACCACAAAAGCTATCAAGGTGTTTTAAGTTGCGTATAGTAGGTACATGTTTGGTGTACTCCACATATTTTTTTCAAAATTTTAATTAACTCACTATAGGTCTAAAAAATTGCTTTTGGAGTGTGATATTTGAGAACATAAAGCACGGCGTTTTCAATTATCAACTAATGCCTATCTACCTTTGTCTATCAATTAAACGACCTAGAGAAGTCTATCTAAAACAATTTAAAGTATCGTCGCTTTAACAGAAATTGTGTATGTACAAAGTGATAAATGATTTCGTCGAGTATGTTGTCATTAATTTCCAATTGAATTGGCAGACTTCAGGATCCAGTATCCCCTAAAAGACAGAGATCTCGGGTCCTTAAGCCGAGAGGAAATCCCGGGGTCAAAAGTCTAAGATGGAGACACTCATGCTGCGAAGGCAAGGACCAGGTTTAGAGCGACGGTGCGCCGTTGCGACGAAACGTACCGATTTCGGCTGACGTTCGCCAAGCCGGGCTTCGCTTTCGGATCACGTCCGCGCCATCGCGCTAAGCTTTGCTCCTCTTTCCCTCCATTTCCGTGCACCGGATGTCGAAATCACTCTCTCTCTCTCTCTTTCCCTCCCTCTCTCGTATACCCGTTCGCCCTTTTTTCATTACTATAAAATAAATTTCCGTGTATCCGGACAGGAAAAACGAGCGCGCACGATCGGAGAAGAACACAGCCTCACTTTTCTGTGTTTCGCGGCTTACAACGTGTTCAGCATCGTCTTCCAAATAGAATTCATCATTAATTCGAAGAGCGATGTTTTCAATTTGCGAGCTCTTTACTAAACTAAACCTCATCATCATTTTACAACGAGCCGCTGGTCAGACGTGCCGCGGGCAATAATATTTAATATTTCTCGTTTTGTACACACGATTAAAACGATCCTCTTGTCCGCCGGGGAGCGTTTACTTTTTAATACGATTTTATAAACGGCGCCGGTGGTCGATAAATAAATTAACCTTTCTCTTTCATTGCTGTGTGTCATCGAGGCTGCGAGATCGATGTCATTCAAAATACTAGGGAACGCGTATCAACGTGAATTATGTCTTTCCTTTAGTTTTATCACGGGGAGCATTATAGTCGAGGAACGAATCTTTGTGCCACATTTTTAGTTTTATGCAGTGACTTGCGATACGTGATTATGCAGTGATTTGCATAAGGATTTCACTGTATCGGTTTAATCGCGAACAACTGCAACAAGAGACAGAAGCAGGTGATTAATATATTCGCGATCAACGTCACAGATATTTGACATTCACAACCTCGCGGTTGAGTTACAAATGGCGGAATTAATTTTATACACTTTGAAGTTTGAAGTTTTAACTTTCTTCTGCTAGATTGTTTCGTTACTGAGGTGTTTCATGCTTTTGCTACATATGGTTCGATTGCTTACGAAATTATTGTCATGAAAGTGATGTCACTGAATATTAATTTGTTAATCAAGTAGATTTCAGTGTAAGGTGACAACTTCGTTATAGGGTAACTAATCCTCGGATTGTGGATTTAATGAATCGATCACGAAAATAATGTGCAAATTCAAACAGTGGGCCGATTTAAACAGTTTGAGAACAACGGTGCATTAATATTATTGTTAGAAGATTAAAAACATATTAATTTGGCTCCTGCGATTGATGTAGAAAATGTCTTGCATATATACCCGCGGTCTACTAATTATTGTTATTAATTGCGCCGATCTCTTTTATGAATAAAATACATGAAACATGTGTAAATTACTTAAAATTCGCATGGCTGTGCAAATTTAAACAGTGGACAGGTTCAAACAGTTTAAGAACAACGGTGCATTAATATTATTGTTAGAGGAGGAGAAACATTTTAATTTGGCTCCTGTCGCTTGCGATTGATGTGGAAAATGTCTTGCATGTAGACCCGAGGTCTACTAATTATTGTTATCAATTGCGCCGATCTCCGTTATCAATAGAATAAATAAAACTTGTGTGAATTACGTAAAATTCGCACAGCTGTGCAAACCTCGCGGTTAAGTTACAAATGGCGGAATTAATTTTATACATTTTGCTGTTTGAAGTTTTAACTTTCTTCTGCTAGATTGTTTCATTACTGAGGTGTTTCATGCTTTTGCTACATATGGTTCGATTGCTTACGAAATTATTGTCATGAAAGTGATGTCGCTGAATATTAATTTATTAATCAAGTAGATTTCAGTGTAAGGTGACAACTTCATTATACGGTAACTAATCCTCGGATTGTGGATTTAATGAATCGATCACGAGAATAATGTGCAAATTCAAACAGTGGACCGATTCAAACAGTTTGAGAACAACGGTGCATTAATATTATTGTTAGAGGATTAAAAACATATTAATTTGGCTCCTGCCGCTTGCGATTGATGTAGAAAATGTCTTGCATATATACCCGCGGTCTACTAATTATTGTTATTAATTGCGCCGATCTCTTTTATGAATAAAATACATGAAACATGTGTGAATTACTTAAAATTCGCATGGCTGTGCAAATTTAAACAGTGGACAGGTTCAAACAGTTTAAGAACAACGGTGCATTAATATTAATGTTAGAGGAGGACAAACATTTTAATTTGGCTCCTGCGATTGATGTAGAAAATGTCTTGCATGTACACCCGCGGTCCACTAATTATTGTTATTAATTGCGCCGATCTCTTTTATGAATAAAATAAATGAAGCTTGTATGAATTACTTAAAATTCACATGGCTGTGCAAATTTAAACAGTGGACAGATTCAAACAGTTTGAGAACAACGGTGCATTAATATTATTGTTAGAGGATTAAAAACATTTTAATTTGACTCCTATCAGTGCGATTGATGTAGAAAATGTCTTTCATATAGACCCGCGGTCTACTAATTATTATTATTAATTGCGCCGATCCCTTTTATGAATAACATACATGAAACTCGTGTGAATTACTTAAAATTCGCATGGCAGTGAACGGGTTAATCCAACCACGCGTAATAAATTTCAATAATCCGCAATAGTCAGTGCGATATACAAACATTGTCCCCAACGTTAACACTAAACCTACCAAGCACAGAACATATAAAACTAAAACACCTTAAAGAAGTATTGTATTGTATTTATTGTTTTTAATAGAGCGCGCGAGTACAAACACTGTGATCATGAGTTCGAATCCCACCGCCGTCACCTCTGGAAATTCTTCTACGTGATATTATACTGCGAATAGAATTTATTTAAACTTTGTACAGTTTCCATTACAATATGAACTTCATCAAAAATGTCAATTCAGTCATTTCCTATGAAATCGTTTTTCTACTTTCAATAATTGTAAAATAGAAAACCGGTCATATTGTCCGTGGTAGGTTTAGTGTTAACAGCAAAAATTCTAAAAAATTTGAAGCTCATCCATGTTTAACAAATTTGATAAAGCTTCATCAGAGGTTCTACTAGACGAGGCGAGGATTTTAAGGAAAAAGGATCGACGTCACGGGAGGACATCGAGTTACCGTTGCAAGACTGCAAGTGCTCGGCTTCGGCACGTTTCGACCATTTCCGCGAAATCGATCTAGGGGAAGGGAAATGTTTCGCGCGTTTCTCGTCGTTGTTTCTCGGCAGCTCCTCGTCACCGTAGCGGAACGCTCGAAGAGTTTAGACTCTGCTAGATCGTTACACGCGCGCGAGAGAGAGAGAGAGAGAAGAAGAAGCTCGGATGGAACGCGACAGAATCAAGCTAGATCTCTCTCGCGCGACGATTCGACGTAGCGAGCTCATCCATCGGATCGTCGCGTCGTTCCCCGCGATTAGTCGCGATTCGTCAGGCGTCGTCGGTGAATCAAAAAGGCTGCCGCCTCGGATTCAATCTTATCGAGGTTCGAGCGTAGTCGAGCGTGCAGGAATCGATAAGGGGGGAAGCGAGCGAGAGAATAGGGGATGTGTGTGCGGTGAGGAGGGACTCGAAGAGGAAGCTAGGAAAAATCGATCGTGGCGAAATGACAGACGGCGATCGGCCAGTTACGAGTCACGAGTCACGGGTCACGATTTACGAAAAGGATAAACGAAGCGGGGGGGGGACTCAGGGGTCCGCAACGGGGGTAGGTAAATACGAGAGAAACGCGGGGGCTCCGGAACGTGGAAAACGCGTGTACACAACGGAGGAGAGAGGCCGTTCTCGGGTAGTGTGCCTCTCGCTTATGTGTGTGTGCGCGCGCTCGCGTGTACCGTCGCTCACGTACAACGGTATACGGACAAGCGCGAACAAACGACAATGAACGAGGAAAACGTACGTCCTCGATCGTGATTTTCGAATGTGCTTCCTTCCGCAAACGAACCGTCCAAACAACGCGGCGACGAGCAACCGTGCGCAGCCAGACACGAACACGCCGAAACAAAGCGTGGTCCGCGCCGACTGTAAGACGTCACCAACCGGGGAAAACCCGGGGGAGGGTGGAAACGATGGCCCGAATTCCATCGCGGAAAATCCGCTGTGAAAATACACGGTTCATTGTACCCGGGCTGAGCTTCGCAAGAGAGAGAAAGAGAGAGAGAGAGAGAGCCGGTTTGACAAATTGTGTATGTCTACAAAACCCGCTTTCACGCGGACGCGCCTTTACCCGCGGCCCTTTCTAAGAAGCGAGGCCGCTGCTGCTGATTCGTGACCCGCTGCCATTGTCAGGCTTCTGCGAGGAAGATAGAGGCCGGAAGACAGTATAGGCCTGAACGGAACAAGCTGAGGATCACGCCACGCCCGACTTCTTTCGACCAAACGGAAATCTCGAGGCTTCACTGTGGGCCATACTCACGGATTTTTGCCAGAGCGAATTCATTCAATGCTTGGGCTATGATTCGCAGAATCTTGAAACGGAATATTACTTTTCTAATGATTTCAAGACAATATTTGAACCTTTTACAATCGAAGCTATTTGACATCAGAATATTTCATTTGATGTAGAATATTTTCGATGGATGTGACGTTTTTCAATTCATTCTATGAATTCGAGTGTATATAACCGTACAAGATTGTAGAATTTAGCAATTTATTAAGCAGACAGATATTTAGTGATGGGCAAATTGTTTTACATAATCGTGTAGTAATTTCTAATGGTGCCTGAGATGGGACAAACGGAGGGGAAAAAAGTTAAAATATTGTTCAAACGAATTTGACTCAAAAGCAGACTGTTGCGTACAACGCCCTACTTTATAATGATATCTCCAAAATATTATAATTAAATTGCAGATGTTATCCCTTTCTAACGAAAATTGATTGGTGAACTATAAAACTGCGAACACTCCAAGGGAATGTAAGATATTGTCTATCCCACTCAGGAGAAGAGATACACGCGATTATTGGACCCATTGGGTGAGTATCAAATTGGGGCATCAAGCTTCGTGTGCTAATTCTGTTCATATCTCCGGCTAGTATTTCGATACTCGTTAAGTAATGAACGTTTCTTATGTGAAATTTTACGAGGATTACACTGGTTCTAATAAAAATTGCCTAGCACCCTTGGAAGAAGAGATACAATGTATTATTGAATTCAATGGGTCAGTATAAAATTGAGGCATTCATGCTTCGTGTGCTAATTCTGTTCATATCTCCGGCTAGTATTTCGATACTCGTTAAGTAATGAACGTTTCTTATGTGAAATTTTACGAGGATTACACTGGTTCTAATAAAAATTGGCTAACACCCTTGGGAGAAGAGATACACACGTTTATTGGACTCAATGGGTCAGTATGAAATTGAGGCATTCATACTTTGTGTGCTAATTCTGTTCATATCTCCGGCTACTATTTCGATACTCGTTAAGTAATAAACATTTCTTATGTGGAATTTTACGAGGATTACGCTGGGTGCATTAAAAATTGGTTAACACCCTTGGGAGAAGAGATACACACGTTTATTGGACTCAATGGGTCAGTATGAAATTGATGCATTCATACTTCCTGTGCTAATTCTGTTCATATCTCTTGCTACTACTTCGATACTCATTAAGTAATGAACATTTCTTATGTGAAATTTTACAAGGATTACGCTGGTTTCATTAAAAATTGGCTAGCACCCATGGGAGAAGAGATACACGAAATTATTGGAACCAACGGGTCTGTTAAAGCATGGGGTGAATTGCAACATTTCTTACTGGAATATAGGAATTCATCCGTGGCACTCATAGAGAAGTAACATAATTTAAATTAATTTTTACATTGTTAAAGTTATTTGAATTTTTCTAAATTTCTGTAGTTATTATACGATAGAAACCACTGAACGCCATGTATTTCTACAAAATCGATGAGCGAAGATACAACAAACGAGAATAGAGAAAAGGTTTTGTGCAACAGAAGGTAATTGCAATTGCATCGCGTAAATTGTCTGGATGAAAGAAAAGGTGCGCACCGTCTCCAGAATTCTGCAAGATGCATCTGGAACCGTTCTTCAGTCTTCCTGTCCACGAACTCTGAATTGAAGATGCTTCTAGTAATTTTATTACTGCGCAAACCGGCGTAGAAGGTAATTGTAATTGTAGACTAACGAGACAGATGCACTACTCGAGCTGGCAGCAGAGGTGCGTCGACAAAGAAATATAGGACGTAAAAATATGTTTTCAGGTTTGTCCAGGATAGTAGCGATCCTGTAGGAGATTTCGTGCGTCTCAGCGATAATAGTAATTTGCTGTTCGATTAAATCTGATGACTGGTTGAAAACGGGAACGACAGCGGCGAAACCGCGATAGTCCGATCCCGTTGTCGGCCATAAACCCGTGTAGCCAGGTTCGAGCGAAGAAGCGGCGCGCGACGGTTCGTCGATATTAACGAGAGAGTATTTTTTTCGAATCGACAGGCCGACCAGGTTGCGCAGAAAGCTGTCCGTGATACGTTGAAATTGATGAATCGCCGTTTTGCCTCGAGTGCCAGCATGTATAGAGAGGGACGGGGTAAAAAGCAGGGAAAGGAGGGTCCGAAACAGCCGTCGTGTCCAGTAAATTGATCGAATCGAAACGCTTCGCGGCCAATTGATTCGGCGCTCCGGCAATCGTTCGTTTCAATCGAATCTTCACCGTCAGCTTTTCGCCTCTTGCACTCTTTGTTCTTCAACCTCGATCTTCGTCGTACATGCCGTCATTTTTCCTATTGAATAGCACTTCGGAAGGGTCCTCTTTGAAAACGCAACATTTCTTTCGTCGACAGAGTCGGGCAGCAGGATTTAGTTGGGATCTACTCGTGAGGCGTTCGAAGAGAATCGTTGTGGAACGCGACACGCGAAAACGTTAGTCGGCGACGAAACGAATTCGTGGATCGCGTGCGTTACGTAACGGTATAGCCGTTCTAAATTCGATATTCCAGTTACGTAAGAGCAGAGGTCGCATTTCATACGATTCATCGACTCAGGCCAGCTGCGCGCTCTCTCTCTCTCTCTCTCTCTCTCTCTCTCTCTCTCTCTCTCCCTTTCGCTCCGGCAGCATGCTCGCAACGACGTTTCCTTCGAGGAGAGCCCGACCGGTTAATCGAATTTCCGGTAAGCCTCGTCCGCGCGAGCATCGGTCAAGGGTCGTACGTCCGAGGGAAAACCCCGAAAGATTCATTGAAGAACCGGCGTCCGGCGCTGCTTCCGGATTAACGATACTCGGGCACAGTAAATGACTCGCGACCCTTCTCCCGATTAGAAAACCACCTTTACTAACGTTCCCTCTGAACTACTATATCACAACGACTGACACGACATTCTAGTCTAGGATAACGCTCTGACTCTGCAAAAATCGTGGGGCAAAGAAACCACGCCTACTTGGAGACGGTCACGCCTACTTCTATGGAGCAAGCACTCTCTGATCTCTAGAGCTAGATTCACAAAAAATATAGTCTAAGATAAAGGTGGACATACATTACCAAGGGAATGCTGCCCTAGGTCCATAATAATTTGAGAGCAAGAAAACCACGCCTGTTCGGAGATAGTCACGCCTACTTGACACGCCTACTCCCAGAGAGCGAGCATTCTCTGATCTCTGTAGCTACATTCAAGAAGAATATAGAGTCCAGGCTATATACGGACATAGATTGCTCTATAGTGCGCTGCCCTGGCTCCTTCAAAATCGTGGGGCAAAGAAACCACGCCTACTCGGAGACGGTCACGCCTACTTCTATAGAGCAAGCACTCTCTGATCTCTAGAGCTAGATTCACAAAAAATATAGTCTAAGATAAAGGTGGACATACAATACCAAGGGAATGCTACCCTAGGTCCATAATAATTTGAGAGCAAGAAAACCACGCCTATTCGGAGATAGTCACGCCTACTTGACACACCTACTCCCAGAGAGCGAGCATTCTCTAATCTCTGTAGCTACATTCAAGAAGAATATAGAGTCCAGGCTATATACAGACATAGTTTGCTCTATAGAACACTGTCCTGGCTCCTTCAGAATCGCGGAGCATAGAAACCACGCCTACTCGAAGACGGTCACGCCTACTTCTATGGAGCAAGCACTCTCTGATCTCTAGCGCTAGATTCACAAAAAATATAGTCTAAGATAAAGGTGGTCATACATTACCAAGGGAATGCTGCCCTAGGTCCATAATAATTTGAGAGCAAGAAAACCACGCCTATTCGGAGATAGTCACGCCTACTTGACACGCCTACTCCCAGAGAGCGAGCATTCTCTGATCTCTGTAGCTACATTCAAGAAGAATATAGAGTCCAGGCTATATACAGACATAGTTTGCTCTATAGAACACTGTCCTGGCTCCTTCAGAATCGCGGAGCATAGAAACCACGCCTACTCGAAGACGGTCACGCCTACTTCTATAGAGCAAGCACTTTCTGATCTCTAGAGCTAGATTCACAAAAAATATAATCTAAGATAAAGGTGGACATAAATTACCAAGGGAATGCTGCTCTGGCTTCATAATAATTTGAAAGCAAGAAAATCACGCCTATTCGGAGATAGTCACGCCTACTTGACACGCCTACTCCCAGAGAGCGACCATTCTCTGATCTCTGTAGCTACATTCAAGAAGAATATAGAGTCCAGGCTATATACAGACATAGTTTGCTCTATAGAACACTGTCCTGGCTCCTTCAGAATCGCGGAGCATAGAAACCACGCCTACTCGAAGACGGTCACGCCTACTTCTATAGAGCAAGCACTCTCTGATCTCTAGAGCTAGATTCACAAAAAATATAGTCTAAGATAAAGGTGGACATAAATTACCAAGGGAATGCTGCTCTAGCTCCATAATAATTTAAGAGTAAGAAAATCACGCCTATTCGGAGACCGTCACGCCTACGTGACACGCCTACTCTCAGAGAGCGAGCATTCTCTGATCTCTGTAGCTACATTCAAAAAGAATATAGAGTCCATGCTATATACGGACATAGATTGCTCTATAGTGCGGTGCCCTGGCTCCTTAAAAATCGCGGAGCAAAGAAAACTAAGTCGGACAAATCTTTTACTATTCTTTACACCAAATCCAGAAACTCCGACGTCACATTTGACCCAGAACGTTGCCCCGGGGGGACAATTGAAGGGCGCTCTCGGGGGCAAACAGCTTCAGTGGACCAACCTCGCGCCATAGAAACAAAGGGCAGGGGGACTAGAAAACGGTGGCACGGTCGCGCAAAGTTTCCTGTTCGTCGCGTCGCGACGCCAACGGTCGCGTCGTCGTATTCGTCTCGTTCGATCGATACTCGTAATTCCGGCGAGTCGCGGCGAACCCCGTGCCGATCGATAGGACAAATTTTCAAGCTTCGCTCGGCCCGTTCGCTCCGTTTACTTCGTTTGCTTGGCGCGTTCTGCTCGCCCGAGGCGATCGCACGAAAAGCGACCTGGGAGAGAGAGAGAGAGAGAGCTCGATTCTCTCTCGAATCAAACATTAGGCATCGAGGGAGGGAGCCCTATTCTCCCTTGAATCAAACGCGAGGGACAGGAGAGGCAGAATGAAAGAGAGAGAGAGAGAGAGAGAGAGAGAGTGAGAGAGAGAGAGAGAGAGAGAGAGAGAGAGAGAGAGAGAGAGAGAGAGAGAGAGAGAGTGGGAGATACAGGCCCGCTGCGGGTCCGCTCGAAATTCCGCGTCAATCCGTGGAATTAAAAGCTCGCCGAGCGAATTTAAGTTGTCCTTCCTCCTCGAGAGGGCGAGGGGGTGTCCGGGGGAGTGAGAAGGGTTGGAAGATCGCCCTCGGGGAAAATCGACAGGGTAAAGAGCTTCTACGAGAGTCCTGGCCTGGTTGAAGGGTTGACGGGGTGTGCGCGGAGAGACGCGGTAGGGGGAAGGGACCAAGGACAGAGAGGGTAGTGTGCAGGACGCGTGGACACGGGAAGAAAGAGGACGCGCAGCTTAGGGGATGGGGGCCGACCGAGGGTACCGCGTGAAACGGCATCGGAAGAAGGAACGAGGGAACCGAGTGGAAAGCGGCGGCTGCCAGATAAGATAAGGGTGAGAAATCGCGGCGCTCCTGGATGCGGTAACATTAGACCGTCCCCCGACGCCGTCGCCGCTCGTCGTTCCTCCTCCTCCTCTTCCTCCGTCCCGAAAGCAACGGCTGCACTATTCCTCGTTCCATGAGCCGAGCCGAGCCGCGCCGAGCCGTGCCGAGCGGGGCCGAACCGGGCCGAGTGGAACCGTTTCGCTCCCGTCGGCTTAACTCCTCTCGGGGCTCTCGGAGCTCTCGGAGGCTCGAGAGCCCCGAAGCTTACCGGGGCTAGCCTCCTATCGGGCCAGCCTACTGGCCACCGTATCGTTTCCTCGTGTAGGCACGCGACACCGCACCGGGATATCGGACCGATGCGTCGTTGCTGCACATTCTCCTGCACACTCTCCTTCACTCTCCGTTGTCGACCTAGAATTCCAACGGCCCGACGATGTAACGCCGGATTAACGGCAACACGCCGATACCAAAATGTCCGCCCTAGACGGATCACTCGGATCCAGAACGCGTCTTCGACTAACAACACAATATAAAGCTACATTGCGGCGGGCTCTTTTCATCCACCTTCCCTCAGCTGCATCCAAGTACCACTCATTTTTTGGACCATCAATTCCTTCGAGATTGATCTAGGATAGACCCTTTTCCTGATCAATTTTTTCGAGTTTTCTATTGAATGTAGGTCGTGTTTAATGTAAGGCTTGTGTCCGGACTGCGTTAAGCATGCTATTGCTTAGGTGCTAGATAGGTTTATGCTAAGTTTGGATTAAGATCGTCATCTTCACGTGAAGTGGATTAGCCGCCTTCCCATCTTTATTCAGGTTGCGCAACAACATCTATTATTTCTAGTACCATTTCTAACAAGAGGATCTTACCAGATCAGTAATTAGTGGAAGGAGGATTTTATGCGTTTATGACAAAATTGAGTGGATGTAAGTTAAAACAGATGAAAGGGTAACAGAATTTGAGGACATACTCTTTAACATAACAAATACATTATTTTCTACTTATTAAAAGCTTGAACGTAGAGAAGCCCTTTTATTTCGATCCTGGTTCTTGCAATTGATAGAGACCATTTTCATTTTGCAGTTTATTTCGCAGTCTAGTAATTACTTTTGGAAAAGAATGGTTGGAAGTCATAGTACTCTAGAATTACCTCAGATTTAGCGTACACCTAAACTTATTCCACTTTCTAACTACCTAACTTTCAAATATTGAGTCTACAGACCTGGATCAGGTCTACCGTCAAGTCTACATAGAGTCTGGATGAGGTCCGGGTTAGTTTGAGGACATACTCATTAACATAACAAATACATTATTTTCTACTTATTAAAAGCTTGAACGTAGAGAAGCCCTTTTATTTCGATCCTGGTTCTTGCAATTGATAGAGACCATTTTTATTTTGCAGTTTATTTCGCAGTCTAGTAATTACTTTTGGAAAAGAATGGTTGGAAGTCATAGTACTCTAGAATTACCTCAGATTTAGCGTACACCTAAACTTATTCCACTTCCTAACTACCTAACTTTCAAATATTGAGTCTACAGACGTGGATCAGGTCTACCGTCAAGTCTACATAGAGTCTGGATGAGGTCCGGGTTAGTTTGAGGACATACTCATTAACATAACAAATACATTATTTTCTACTTATTCAAAGCTTGAACGTAGAGAAGCCCTTTTATTTCGATCCTGGTTCTTGCAATTGATAGAGACCATTTTTATTTTGCAGTTTATTTCGCAGTCTAGTAATTACTTTTGGAAAAGAATGGTTGGAAGTCATAGTACTCTAGAATTACCTCAGATTTAACGTACACCTAGACGTATTCGACTTTCTAACTTCCTAACTTTCAACTATTGAGTCTACAGACCTGGATCAGGTCTACCGTCAAGTCTACATAAAGTCTGGATGAGGTCCGGTTTAGTTTATGCAAATCCTTCTATGCGAGGCACCCAGATTATGCCCATGTTAGATCCGAAGCAGACTCGCGCTGGATCTATACGTGCTCCTCGCGATGGGTTGCGTCCCTCGAAGAGCGCCTTTCTTCCAGACCCTCATTTTAAACGCAACCCTTCCGCTTCCTCTCTCCCACAAGTTTATCGCCATGTTTCCCTTTGTGTTCATCCTTCCGCCATCCTCTTCATCTCCCTCGTGTACCACCCATATCTCATTCCTCCTCTTTTTCTCAGTGCTTAAACACAAGCATTGTTAGCCGGTAGATTCACTTCCGGATCTCTCCATCGTACGGACGCATTGTTACCCGGGTACGTGCTACGAAGGTAACTCTTAATTTATCGTTATTTAAATAAATTGGCCCCAACAGGCTGGTACAGATCGCGGAACCTGGGAATCGTTTGCCCCTTCTGTCGGTTAATTCCGGTGGGCGGATTTCCATGGCCCCGAGAGCGTAAAGGTCGAGCTATCTGCTTGTCCGATGGAGCACGGCATTCGTTGACCCTGTTCGACTCGCTAACCTTTTGAACATAGAGGAAAGGCTAGGAATATGAGACATCCATTTTATGTTTCAATCTAGAAATTCTCGGAACAGATATAAAATGAAAATCGATCGTAGAAAGGGCATAGCCGGATAAGATGGTGTAAAGTGCCTTTGAACCGAATTTTATCGACGATAGATCATTCGATAGGGCATCAAGGAAAACCATACTGTGCAAAATTTCAACCCTGTATCTCGATCGAGAGGGTAGTTATGGGGTAAAATCGAAAAATCAGTTTTTGGCCTATTCTCCTTAGTTAATAATGTTTAGAAATTGTGGTAAAAATCTAGCACATGTCAAGAACCCAAATGCATACTTTGCAATTGGTTTCAGATTTTCAAATTGAAAATCCTGCTTGCAAAAAACCAAAATCCTCAAAAAAATCGAAAAATTGCAGATATCACATGGAAGTTCTAGAGTGACTAACTTTATATTTTTACAGTTCCGATATATTATTATAGGTATTGTATATGAATTTTTTCACTTTTTTCGGTTTCTTGCGCCGTTGTTAAAAAAGATAAAAACCGATCTTTTCACCAGTTTTTCCGTGAAAAACCAAGCTAACTTTTAAATTGTAACATTTTATTTATTCTGTAAACCTATTGGACACTGATAAGCCTTGAACATATCACAGAAATAATTAAAAAATACAATTCGCTTGATTAGTATTCTGCTATGTCAGCGCATAACATCTGAAAATATTAACTATTTTTGCAACAGCTCGATTGGGTCTGCGCATTAGGCGCTCGACTGTGGACATGCTTATACTAGGTTCGCGTCCGGCATAAGTCTAAAGGGCGTTCGAATACTTTCGTGATTCATTGTACAAGGTGGGGAAAAATTATTGGTCATCCTTTTGGGAGGTGACAGAACTCGTCGAGATCGCCAACATTGCATCGTAAACATGGTGCCGCAAAATTAACTTTCAAGGTCATTTTCAATGTCAAATTTTTTTATTGGCTTAGTCGATTCTACTCGTCGAGCTGAACAAAAGAAAATCAATATTTCATAGAGAAGTCTTCGTTTGAAGTTTTTTTGCCTGAAATTTCAAAAAATTCGATTTTTATGAGAAAATAAATCTAATACTTATTAAGTTCTTAAAATCATGTTCCGAATATCCTGACCATGATTAGCGAAAATCACCCCCCAAAACTGATCCTGAAAAATTTGTATATTTTTTTGGCTTCTAAAACTTCAAACGAAGACTTCTCTATGAAATATTGATTTCCGACATATGGTTCATTCGAGACTTTTGTTCAGCTCGACGAGTAGAATCGCCTAAGTGAATAAAAAAATTTGACATTGAAAATGACCTTGAAAGTTAATGTTGCGGCACCATGTTTGTGATGTAATGTTGACGATCTCGACGAGTTCTATCACCTCCCAAAAGGATGACCAACAATTTTTCCCCACCCTGTACATACCTCCACCAAGCCGCAGTATATACAAAATATAGATTATCGATGGGGTGTCCGGTTGAATTTTTAGATAAAGCGGTCGCGAAAATAGAACAGCTCGCCATAGACCCAAGAGAAACGGGGCGCGATACATTCCCGTGGAAATTCCCGGCGCGGAACCGCGCAATCTCGCGATCCGACCGCTGTCTAATTACGTGGCGTCGGATACCTCTCTCTCTCTCTCTCTCTCTCTCTCTCTCTCTCTCTCTCGTCCGGCATGGAAAGCTCGTCTGACCGATTCAATAGCGACTACTGGTGCCCGATGGCCCGCAGCATCTTATTAGCGGACTATTACGACGGCCGGTGAACCCGGCTCGCAAAGGATCGTGAACTTGCTTGCGCTTCTCGCGTTGCTCGCCGCTTCGTTCGAACAGGTTTCGCGCTCTCGTCCCCATTTTACAAAGGAGAGTATCAACGCCCGTTACCCGTTACCCGTTCCACTCTAATTGGTTCTTTGCATTCGACGCCATTCCCTTTCGGACCGTGCCGATTCCAACCGGCACACCGGCGATCGGCCAACCCCTCGATCGATATCGATCGTGAAGCGTAAACGATTCTACCGACATGACACGAGCGCGCGCGATACTTCTTTCCGAGGGTATTGGTCCCTTCGAACACGGTCGACTTTATTTTTAGCGTCTTTCCGAGCGAGAACGCGAGCTTCCTACACCGGCATCCACTGGCCTTAAACGAACTATCGATCCTAGTTAATCTAATAGTCCCCGAACCGAACCTTTGCATTTCCCCTGGCGCGTTCGTCGCGTTGCTTCGTTCGATTTCAACGAGGTCGACGCGCCTGTTGGCGCCAACGCGTTTTTATCCGACGCCACTGAAAGTGACAAGCCTGCGATCGAATTTATGACTGAATGTCTTCGATACAGATGCATGAGACTTATAATGAACAGAATCATAGTGTACCCACGCTCGGACATCTAATATATCGTTCGGCAAGAGCGTACTTATGGGAGAACGCGGATTTCTTACATTTATCAGAAAAATTGTAAGTGTCTAATTTCATACTGTAAGAGGTAAAATACCTGAGGAGGATTAATATAATATTTATTCTACGTCAGTGTTGAGACGTGATTATTGTATGGCCGGCTCGTATTTCGGGTTGGGTCTACGCTACGGTCGATTTTGAACTGTGCCATTGTCGAAGGGGTCCTCTAGCGTCTTCTGACGTATTTATTGTTTTATGACTCTGGTGCGGCTGGAAAGTATCAGCTGGCCATGGGAAAGTCAGCCTAGCCGTGCAGTTCTCAATGGCACTTGACGTAGCATAGGCCCACGCTTAGCGCCAAGGGGGGCCTGTGGCCCAAAGCCTAAATTATGGTTTCCGGCAAAATTGCAGGAAACCGAGTGTCGTCTGTTTAGCGACACTCGTTACGACGTATTTCGTCTATGGGCGTCGCCCTTGTTTTGGGAGGTCATTTGTAGCCTCCCAAATATTATATCATTGGCTGGGACCCCCACTATTTTGTACTTTGTGGAGGGATTTTTCAACCCCACGAGGTTACTTGTTTCTCACGCGTTAGTTGTAAGTCAGTCGCGATTTAAGAGTCGAAACTAAGAGTCGCCATTTAAGAGTCGAAACTGAGAGTCGTGAATTATACCGTCGCTGTTATAACGTCTTTTTTATACCGTCTTTCACATTTTTTATTAAAGTTACTTAGTTATCCGAAACCCGATTATTACTTATTTACCTCTCTTTGAGGTGTGTATCTCAGCGGTTCACTAATACTGTTTGAGCACTGACACGACACAACAATCAGATCGTTATTCTTGAACAGCTCTATTGAGAGTGCTCTCTCCTCGTACAGCGTTGGCCACGAAGCCTCGGCCGATCGTCTTCTGTTAACACTTGGCATGCGGGCAACGTACTTTTACGTTTTTCGCAGTCTGTCACTGGAGCGCGGGTCACGTAAAAAACGTATTTAGTAGATTTGTGGTGGATAGCAGGTATTGTATAATTACATCGTATGTGTGACATTGTATGTGTGTTGTTTGCGTTGCTAGGCAACGTTTCGCATTTTTTATTCCCACAAGTATCAATTGTCGAGTTACTCGGTATTTTGATGAGTTACTTGGTCTTTAATCGGCGAAGTATACCCGCATGACAAGTGTTAAACGCGCGATCGGTCTCGCCAACGGACGATTCGCGCCCGCTGATCGCATGATTCGTGGGGGCCAACGGACATTCACACACACACGCACACGTTCATTCTTACGGCGAGTCTGTCGATCGTCTTCACCCTAAAGTCGCGGTGATTCCGCTAACGGACATTCGCGGGACCCAACGGACACTCACGCACACACGCACGCATACATACATCCTAGCCTCTATCCTACAATACGGTAGATAGATCAAACGAATTTAAGAATATCAACACGTTTCTTATAATAAAACTATTATATATGAATCTACAAACTCCTATTGGATTTCTGTGCCCTCTAATTAATGCAAACAATTTTTACTTTTTTGCATAAAGATCCACGGTCCATTTACGATAAACTTGATAAGTAGACTGCGGATCTTTGTGAAAATTCTATATTTCATTGTTAAGTTTATGAAAATCTGGATGAGGAATTAGTTCATTTTATTAACTAGAAAATTCCTTATGGGTTTTTTCCTTGAATTTGAAAAATGTGTACATGCTATAATATAAATGTATAAAAATCCACAGTATACTTATGAGTAGACTGAAGATCTTTAAACTAAATAAAAATTATCTAAGACAAGTACTAGAAGCTGTTAAGAAATTTTTGTTTCCTTTTATAATTTTAGTGAATCAACAATAATGTATTAACTTTATTAATTTGGCTGTGTACTGTTTCGAAAGTGACTATGACAAGAGACCTATCGTGTCATCTTGAGGAGATGTTTTGTAGTGACAATTCGAAATTTCTGACACGCCTGTCTCCCCGAAAAATCTACGATGTCGGATCAATTTTCCAGTGACGTAAACGACAGATACCTGTTGCGTGGGGAGTCTACCTGCGTTTACAATGACAGACAAAAGATAAGATGGACGTTTCATATTTTACGAAAAGATTCAGACCCTTGCTAGTCACGAGTTTCTATCGCTTAAGGGGGGGAGAGGATAGACTCGAGCAAACCGAGACAGAGAACGCAATTTTCGGGAATTTTTTCTTTCCTGAAAGATTGATGAAACTTCCTCAAACTTTCTGTATGTTTTGCGCTTGGAAACTTTCCTCGGCAACGCGAGGGACATTTAACCGTAGGGACCCACCACTGGCAGTCAAACAGACAGATTCCAGAATTTCTTATTCTACTATTATTGAAATGATAAAGCTCCATTCATGAAACCCCATTGAAATAAATTCAATCTTCTCATTTGTACGAGTAGACTAAAATAAAAATTGTTTGCTTCGATTACAATGAACAAGATACAAACTAAAATTTCTACCCTCTTTTCATAATTCTGTGGCGGCTACTTCCTATGCTCGTCAACAGAGGGACATTACGACAACACCTTTCCCGCTACTACCTGAATCTTCCTCTGATTTTCTCCAAAACGAAGCAAAAACGAGCAAATCTCTGAAAGACTTTTGTCTTAGTTTTTCGGTCCCCTACACGCTCCTGAAGTTTTGCCATTTAAATTCGGGACACCCTGTATATACCGTCCTAAACTGTCCTTACGACATCCCGCGTCTAAGGCACCGGTCCGCTAGATAGCCTTACCGATGAGTCCTCTAGCGGGCCTAGGACGAAACGCTTCCTTCTCCTTTTTCCTCCTCTCACACACTTTTCAGCCGCCATAATTCTGATAAGCTGGCACTTTTAATCTATCTCTTGCCTTAAATTGCACCTACTCATTTTGATCATAAACGCATAAAATTTTCAATCTATTTATCAGACGTCCCATACAAGCCAATTTTAGTGCTTGGTAGATTTATTGTTAAATTGCAGATTTCGCTGGGGATGTTCCGTTCCTTTTTCTGAAGAAAATAGTCCACTGCAAACGGTTAACAAACTGGAGTTTCGTTGTGCAACTTCCGGACGATGTGCAGAATGCGTCAAAGTATTTATGCAATAAATAGAATTGATTTTTTTCTAGCCGCGTGACGAATCTCCGGCCGCAAAAGGCGGTCGATGATCGGGAGCGACAAAGGTGTTATAAAAGCCTCCGACACCGACACCGACACCGGCCGGGTAGGCAGGTGGCATCGAATTGTCGGGGTTTCTCGCTCGAAGAGAGAAGGGCGTCGAGGCAGTCGGTGGAACGACTGGGAGACGTGCACGCGAGTATGCGGTCGTAAATACATCTCATGAATTTAGGTTAGCACGCGAACGAAACCGCACCACTTCACATTGCGACCCAACCGCGCTAAATATTGTCCGGCCGTGGGGTATGATAATCGGTTCGAATTATAACGTAAACACGGACGGACGAACGGTATCCAGTGGCGGATAAGCTTCCGGCCAACGATTTTACACAAGCAATCTTCGAGCGTAGGAAACTTTGACCTCTTGGAGAAATCCATGATTTTTCGAAAACTGCGAGTTCCAGTTTTGCTGATGTTATTGTGGGATCGGGACACCCCCGTTTGGACGCCATCCGATTGGACGCGTTCCTTTTGGACTCTGTGCCGATTGGACTCGTGTCGTTCGAACGCCGTGCCGTTTGGACTCCGTGCCGATTGGACTCCGTACCGGTTGGACCTAACCCAGAATTATTTATTTATTTATTTATTTATTGTCTTAGGCTGTCGGGCATCCGGACGGTTCCAGTATGCAAGGCTGCATTAGTTATTGTGGTTTGTAAAGGTCAACCCTCCGTAAACAACGCGTAATCTTTACTGAAACACGTAAGTTTTAAACTTCCACATTTTATCCGCTCCAACATGATTATTCTTGCTCAAGGTCATTTCAAGGTCAAAAAGGTGGTATCCACTAAATTCAGTTTTTTATTATCTATCATGCTATCGTAAAAAAATATACTATTCCATTTAAAAAAACATCGGTGACCTTGAAATTTCATTAAAAAACACGAAGTAAAAAATTTTTTCTTTACCATTATATTTGCCCCCTGCAATAGTATCACTTTGTCCTCTAAAGTTTTCTGATAGGACTGTAAATACGATAAGATATTTAGGTGTCCCAATTTATGTGGGACACCCTGTACATCGTGCGATATAAAGTCGTGCCGCGTAGAGCATTAGATTATCCGATTAGTTTAGTTATAAGTTTTGTTAAATAAAAACGTTACGTCGAAGCTTGTTCTTTGCCAAACCTTCCAATCCCACAATATCTGCTTGGCTCTCGAGAAAGATGGGAGTCTGGCAGAGACGATTCTCGAAAGGGTAATTCGAAAAAGACCTTGAAGATCCTTTAAATTTCTTTCGGGGTCGGTTGCCGAAGGAGGATTCCGCCGTTGGAGAGTGTTCACGGGTGGATCGATCATGCTACGAGGCGCAATTAACGACGCCGTTCGTGTGACTGGTCCCGTTAATACCCCCGAAGCCGGCTCTCTCTCTCTCACTCTCTCTCTCTCTCACTCTCTCTCTCGCAAACTCCTGCGAAGATCCTGCGACGATATTACGCGCCTCGCCCGGCCGTGTGCGCTATCATAATTTAATATAATACCAAGTATCGGGGAAACTCGGGGGAGCGTAACAATAGCGGGGGAGATCGGGCCACGGCATACGGCAGACGATGGAGTTGCCGAAGAAATATTCCGCGATTCACCGTGCCGCCGCATTTTTCCCCCGGGCGGCTTCCGGCCGGACCGCCGAGTGACCCAACTCTCGGTTGCTCTTCGATCCTCCTCTCTTTCATTAGGAGACTGCAACATCATCCTTTTGCTCCAGGCGCAGCGGGGCCACGCCTCCTCGAAACAAGCCACGCCTGATCTACGCAGACGAAACAAGCACTCTGACAGTCTTCCATCTCTTTTGCAGCCTCGAAGGCAAGTCTAGATGCAACTCAGTGGGGATTAGAGCAATTACAATCCCCGGAAGGGATTACAGCTCAACTATTCTAGTGGAACGAGAAAATTTCGAATTCAAGAGCTGTTGCGATCTCCAGTGGTGGATTGAAGACTGCGTCTAGATCGAGAGCTAAGAAACCACGCCTACATTGGCAATTAAAATCGAATTAATTTAGCTATTGTAATAAAAATAGAAAAATATAGGATACAAATTTCGATGTACGAAATTATATTTTTCAGTGAATGCACGAGTCTAAATCAATCGTAGATTAGGTTGTAGGGAATTATGCTGCTTGGCAAACGTTGAGAGCAATGTGGCCACGCCTACTCGAAACAAGCCACGCCTGATCTACGTAGACGAAACAAGCACTCTGCCAGTCTTCCATCTCTTTTGCAGCTTCGAAGGCAAGTCTAGATGCAACTCAGTGGGGATTAGAACAATTACAATCCCCGGAAGGGATTACAGCTCAACTGTTCTAGTGGAACGAGAAAATTTCGAATTTAAGAGCTGTTGCGATCTCCAGTGGTGGATTGAAGACTGCGTCTAAATCGAGAGCTAAGAAACCACGCCTACATTGGCAATTAAAATCGAATTAATTTAGCTATTGTAATAGAAATAGAAAAATATAGGATACAAATTTCGATCTACGAAATTATATTTTTCAGAGAATGCACGAGTCTAAATCAATCGTAGATTAGGTTGTAGGGAATTATGCTGCTTGGCAAACGTTGAGAGCAATGTGGCCACGCCTACCCCGGACGGGCCACGCCTCCCCAGGAAATGCTTACCCAACACTGAGGGAGGAAGATAAATAGTGTTCTATGTCTTTCTGAGCCGTCGTTGGCAATCCTGGACGCTTGCACGGCAACTTATCTTCATCAACGCGATACCCATTGGTTACTAGCACAAAACCACATTCATGAAACCATAGAAAGTTTTGCCGTATTGTCACCGTGATCTCCACAAATAGACTGTCAGGGAGATGCAGTCTAAGTCAGACACACCTACAAATTACTCTATGAACCTCTTTTTCATATTAAATGTGAAAACATCACGAAAGCCTACACGCCTACTCAAGACACACCCCTCCCACTCACGACGTGTCCTGCCTATTTCTAGAAAGCCACGCCTACTCCACTCACAGAGATCAAGATTAGAGAGCGAAATTAGGTAAAAGGATTAACTTGTTGCTCTTTCTGGAGCGTAGAGCGTTCAGAAAACAGAGGGTACAGAAAAAGGGGAGTGTCACCGAGCGAGTGTCCCAATTTTCCCTAAAATCCACCAGTGTCATAGATGTTTTCCGGAAGGAGACGGGACAGCTTCTGTCGCTGCAGTTCGAGTAGAGGGGAATCGAGGAATCGATTACAGGAGCGATAAACGTAGAAAGCGTCGAGAAAGCGGCGTCGGCGACGGGATCTTCCCTAATTTAAACTAGCTACTCGTAATATGGAAACCAGCCGGCGTCGAGGAGACAGAGCGACGGTTGTTCGAGCGCCCTTGTGAACGGCAACGACGACGACGTCGAGGTAAATTCGAAGTACCGTTTCAAGCGCTTCCGGATGGATGACGTAAAAGCGGATCCTCGACGCAAAGGTTTCACGGATAATGAGAACGTTTCAACGGACAGCTCGGACCACGCTGGGCGGGCCAAACAAAGACCGCTAATTTCGGTCTCCTTCCCGGCATCGAACGTTCCCGTTGTTGCTTGCTATTGTTGTTGTTCCGTCAACGATATTCGACGGGTCACCGAGTAACGCTTCCGCGCGATGATAACTGGATTTCGGCGGAACTCAACGTTCGGTGGAAAAAGCGCACACAGACGTACGTATGCAGATGCGCATATATGGATGTAGATGCGCATACAGTGGACACAGATGGATACAGGAACACACAGGGACAAAAAGGGCAATACTGCGATAACGCGGGTCGCGCTGGTCCGAGAACGCGCGACTACTCCTGGCAGCCATTTTACGGCCGCGTTATATTCGTTAATCGTAAATTGGTACAGCCATTCGTTACGTATCACGGCGAGCCAGCAGCGAGCGCCGTATTCGACGCGTTTATTTGTCCAATCATTTTTCAAACTTTACTTATTTTATCTTGTCCCCTCGTAACCCGTATATATATATATATATATATATATATATATATATATATATATATATATCCAAATAATTCCAATCCCGCGACGATATCGACTAGCGAACGCGCCGACAATAAAACAGTCGCGAACGACTGGTTTAGCCTAGCGGCAATATCCGTCGGGCTATTTTATGAAGAGTGAGAGAGAAAGAGAGAGAGAGGGAGGGTGAGAAAGGTGGTAGAAGAGTGCTGCACGATAAAGCCAATTCCTTAGGAATACGTACGGTCTATTCCGGTTGAAAGCTTTTCCGTACGCTTGAGCTGTCGCGGCTTCGAATTCGTCGTAGCCAAACGAACTGTTGTCGAAACTCGATTTGCATCGACGTACCTCGCGACTCGATGCGCGCGAACAGCGAAACGAGCGACGAAGAGAGAGAGAGAGAGAGAGAGAGAGAGAGACGTGGATCGAAGTAATTTCGATACTTTAAAAAGAGGCTTAAGAACTTGCGGCTTTCTTCTCCCGTCCCTGCGACTAGAGCACTACCGAACAAACTCTCCTCTCTCTCTCTCTCTCTCTCTCTTTCTCTCTCTCTCTTTCTCCTCCTCCTCCCTCTCCACCCTACTTATCTCTCTCTCTCTCTCTCTCTTCCTGGGAGAAATGTCGAGGCACGACCGGAATATTTCCAATAACGGAATCGCTCTCGTCACGCTCCTCCACGTACATCGGCGACGACCACGGGCGGAACGAACGCAGTGCCGCGTACATAAATTTTAATGCAACCCTCCGCTTCGGCACACACGAGAGGCGACTGTCTACAACCGGCAACAAACCGTACACGCGAGCTTTAACGCGCGAACTGCGCCGAAGATAAAATTGCAACGCGAATCGGCTGCTACCCTACGTACATTTATTCCGAGAGTTAACGGGTGTTCGAACGCGGTCGTCGTTAAATCCCTCCTCGAGGACTGCCGCGTCGGTTGGCTCGTTCCCCCTCCATCGGCGATGCACTAACCTGCGAGTCAACTGATTTGTCCGCCTGCACACCTTTCGCCACCCCTGTACGCGATATCGCGAAACGGTATAGCTGGTTTTGGCGAAAAATATTGGCACAAGTGTCGACGAGAGAATATTTGGACGGTGTTTTGGTTTCGTTGTTCGAGCGAAGGATGAAAATGGAAGGGTTTAGAGCTGGAACCACGGTTCGAATATGTTGGATTATTTGTTATAATCCGTCTGCTAAGATGCAAAAATGAATCTCGTAATATTAGGGGGACCGGAAAGTAATGTCGTTTCTGCGCATGTCAGTATTTCATTGTCATTTGTCAGCTCATTGTGTACATCAACGCCGTGGCAAAGACATTCTGAGGTTATAGGACTTGTTTAGTTGTATATAATTAATTTAAAAATTTTTTTTTTTACAATTTTGGGTGAAATGGCCAGCCAAATACCAGAAGAGGTACATATCCGGCATTGCATGCTTTTTGAGTTTCGCAAGGGTAGTAACGCAGCAGTTGCTACCAAAAACATTTGCGATGTTTATCGAAATGCATTAGACGTTCGTAAATGCCAAAGGCGGTTTTCCAAGTTCAAATCCGGTAATTTTGATCTTTCCGACTCGTATCGATCAGGAAGACCAACAACGTTAGACAATGACGTGTTAAAGACAGAAGTGGAAGCAAATCCGTGTCAGACGATCGGGGAATTGTCAAACAGTCTTAACCAACCTTGGTCGACCATCCCAGAACATTTGCAGCAGATTGACGAAGTAAACAGAGCAGGTGTTTGGGTCCCGCATAATCTGTTCGAAGAGAACAAAGCTAACCGATCCACCACATGCAACTTATTGCTGGAACTTACCCTGGAAAAAATTAATGAATTGGGGTGGGAGGTACTGCCTCACCCACCATACTTGTCCGATGTTGCACCATCGGATTTCTATTTATTTCGATCTCTTCAACACTTTCTAAGTGGCAAAAGATTTGCAAATTTGGATGATATCCAAAATGCCATCTCTATATATTTTGCTCAAAAACCAATTGATTATTATCGCTCCGGCATTGAAAATTTGTACACTAGATTGTATTTTCTCTTGTATTTCTTGTATTTTCTCTTCACTTCTTATACGACTTTCGAAGCGTTAAGACGTCCTTCCTAGCTTGTAATAAAGCAGAGTTTTCAAAGTTACAAATCTTTTGCAGTTATTCATAACCGATTTCCAATAGAATATTTTGAAAATTGTTACGAATTGTAGCTGTTATAATTAGAATTGTCGTAGACGAATATTTTGGAAATTGTTACGAGTTGTAATAGTTACAATTATAATGTTTATCGTCAAGCAAGTTCTTGTCAATCGTTGCTCGTGTCCAAGAGGTGAAAACGGTCCTTGAATTTAGGGATGGGAATTGTATTAAATATCTTGGAGGAAACTGGGAACCCTAATAATTATAAATACGACTCTCACCCTCATCCCTTTTTCATTGGTTCTTATTCGTCCTAAAGGGTTGGAAAAGGTCCTCCATTTTAGGGGCGAGAATTGTATTGAATATTTTGGAGAATACTGGGTGCTCTGATAACTATAAATATAATTCTCACCCTCGATTCATGTTCAGTGGCTCCTGCTCGTCCCAACAGGGTGGAAAATGGCCTCAGGTTTAGGGTTGAAAACTGTATTGAATATCTTGGAGAAAACTAGGTGCCCCAATAATTATAAATATAATTTCTGACGCTCAACACTTTTTCATTAGGAGTTACTCGTATTTAACGGGTGAAAACGCACTTGAATTTTAGGGGTGGGAAGTGTATTGAATATCATGGCGAAAACTAGGTGCCCCAATAATTATAAACATGATCCTCACCCTCAACTCGTTTTCATTAGCAGTCGCACGTCTTAAGGGGATGAAAACGCACTTCAATTTTAGGGGTGAGAACAGCATTGAATCTCGTGGGGAAAGCTAGCAGCTCCAATAATTATAAATATAATTCTCACCCTCGTCTCCTTTCCATTGGCCATCGCTCTTAATGAGGGGATAAAACGAGCCGCAATTTTAGAGGTGGGTACTTAAACTATTCGAGAGGATATTAAAAGCTCTGCCATTCATAAATACACTGATCGCTCTGAACATTTCACTAATCGGCAATTGTTGATATTGAACAGCTAAAAATAGCGATTACAATTTGGGGGTGAGAGGTATACATTTAGTCGAATATCGTATGTCTAGTAATTATAAACAGACTATGAACGTACCAATATTAATAATTATACATACGAAATAAGCCCGATATTATTTCTGCTTCGTACTTAAAATATAAATGTTGAAATTATTAAGGAAGATAATTGTCCGCTTCCCTGGTAGTTACTGTCTCATTACTGTGTTAATTTCATCTAATGATGCACACATTTAACGCATTCATTAAAAACACAAAATTACAAATGAAGCGTTATTCTAATTAATTATTATAATTATAAAAATTATACAGGGTGTCCCGTAACTGGTGGTACAACCGAGCAGGGGATGATTCTACATGAAAAACTGAGTCGAAAATATAGAATAAAATTTTTTGATACGAGGCTTTGTTTTCGAGAAAAATGAGTTTGAAAATTTGTTTAGTGCGCGTGCACTCGTTAGATTTTTGAAATCGATTGTGTATCGTGATGACATAACGAGCATCGAACAATTACAACAAAAAAATTGTGATAGCGTTTGAATACTTCAAGCAAGATAATAATTGCACATTACAAGAGGTTCGAAGGAATTTAATACGAAGAGCACAATTATGTCTACAACAACGTGGACAGCACTTCCAGCAATTTATGAATTAAACGAATTCCTCAAAGGTAATTCTAACATTGTAACCTCGACCTTCGATTTATTCGATGTATACAAATCTCGAGAACCTTTGCGAAAAAAGGTTGAAGTAACTCAGAATAAAGTCCGTTGAGCCGCAAGTAAGCACGCGCACAAGACAAATTTTCAAACTCATTTTTCTTGAAAACGAAGCCTTGTATCCAAAAATTTTATTCTATATTTTCAACTCAGTTTTTCATGCAGAATCACCTCTTGCTCGGTTGTACCACCAGTTACGGGACACCCTGTACATTGCTCTGTACAAATATTTACAGCCCGTTAATAAACCATACTCAACAAGGAGAACTGTTCCCACCCCTCCAAAAACCTGGAATAACCAGAATCCAATACAAATCGGATAGGGAGAGCAACTTCCGACGGAATTCCCATCAGATGCGGATGTACAACCCCTCGACGCATTAGCTTGATATTCATAGAACCTTAAATCGAGTAATTCATTTCTTCATTAATTATTTGCCATCGATGGATTGGCAGGCGAGTATATTGCTCGTTGTGGAAGATCTCCTTTCGATATCGCTATCGAATATTATCAAAGTAGTACGATCCAAGAATATAAGCTAAATATAATTCGAAGTCACTTCCAGCGAATGCTCTGGAATTATTTAATAGTTTAACTCGGGTTTCATTTCGAGCGATGAAGGGTGGAAAAAGAGGCAGCAGCAGCAGCCAACAACAGGCAGGCAGCAGCCATGGATGCCTCGAGACGATTCCATCGAGAGGACGATGAATAAATGCTGGCTGGCAGGAAGAACGATGGAAACGGTCGAGAGACAGGGCTGGAAAAGGGTGGATTCGCGAGTAACTCACGCGTACTACTAATTCCGCCGTGGTGCGCGAGGTTTGGTCGTGAAACGTGACGTCGCATCTCATGGGGTAACCACGGGAAACGGCAAGATCCCCGTCCAGGCGGAATATCACCGACTCGACCGGGGACGCGAGTCAATAATTCCCCGCTCGCGCTCTGAAATTCCTCAATTTTGAGGGGTTGCAACGCCTTGATTATTTAACAACGTGCTACATTTTCGAGAATTTTTTTTAACGATAGTTAACGAGTGAAAAATTCCAGTACTTTACACTGATACGAACAGAACTGTTAACTGTATTCTCAATTTTGTTCAGAACAAAATATTATAAAATGGCAGAGTTATTCCCCGTGTTTGAAACAGCCTTTCTATCTCGATAAATCAACTTTAATCATTTGTAACTAAAAAAATACTTGTGATATCAAAGAAAGCGTACGATACATATTACAGTACTGCACGTAGAATATTCGTTTAGAGTTTAAAGCAAATTAGTCGTAGGATCCCAGAAATTTTGTGACATTTCAGCTTATTAGTATTTTCTTTACTACACCCGGACAGTTGGTGGATTTTAAAACACGTAAACGTTTCAAATTTAGAAAAATCGCTGTGATACAACATTCTACGCGTAAGGAATTGCTAAACGAATTTTTTAAAAAATTGACTTTTTGTCGATAAAGGTTACGACGGGTTCTGGGCGGGTTCTAGACGGGCACAGTGACAGTACCCGGTGCGGCTCGTGTGTAGACGCGCGTCGGAACGTTGCATCGCGGAAAAGCTCCGTCGACGTCGCCGCCGTGCGGTGGTTGGTTAGATGAAAATTAATTAAAACCGTTGCCGCGAATCTCTCTGCGACGCTCTTGGAGTTCTCGCGCGCTGCTACCTGCCTCGAGTTCGAGCTTCGGTACGAGCAACGCGACAAAGTGGATATCTTCGGGGTGGAGACGCTCGCTCGTCTATCCACGTTCTCATTTTGACCGAGCTTCTCTTTACTTTGCCACGGCTCTCTCTCTCTCTCTCTCTCTCTCTCTCTCTGTCTCTGTCTCTCTGCTGCCTGCTAATGGCGCGCCCGATGGTTAAATGTTGTGACGTGGCAAAATTTTGCACGTCCCTCCAACGTTCGAGCGCCAGCAAACACGTCCAAGCTCTGTGACGTTCTAGTAACGATTAGGATAAGACTGAACGGATTTGTATACCACGCAGAGCACGCTTTTACCAATTTGAAGAATCGCCTGCAATTCGACTAAGGGGTGTCCCTTTGACTAGCCAGCCAATGAGGGTCCGCAATCTACTGATGAAGCTGGTTGGACTGCTTGCACAACGTTGGCAAAATAATTCGAAAAGAAGATGGCCCACCTCCGAATGTTTCAATACTTCTCGTCTGCTCATTTCTCTGAATGTTATTTCAAATGTACGGCTCAACTGGTGATCACAGTATGGATAATGGAGTATCATAAGATACATAGAATTATCAATGTGTGTTGCGTCCTCTGAAAAAAGCTACATAGCTTCGATGATTGTGAAACATTAACACTAAAGCTACCACGGTCGAATGACCGATTTTATATTTTGCAATTATTGAAATTGGAAATATTCGTTTATGTAAAATAATGGAATAAATTTCCTTGGTCAAGCATCTATTATATTAGAAATGACAGACAATCTGAATAAATCTAGGGTTGCCATCTTTGTAAGCCAACATTCACCGATAGTTTTAATGCTTGGTAGGTTTAGTGTTAAAAATATAGCCCCAAATATACAGGGTGTCCCACATAAATGGGAACACCTAAATATCTGTCGTATTTACAGTCCTATCAGAAAACTTCAGAGGACAAAGTGACACTATTGCAGGGGGCAAATATAATGGTAAAGAAAAAATTTTTTTATGTCGTGTTTTTTAATGAAATTTCAAGGTCACCGATGTTTTTTTTAAATGGAATATTATATTTTTTTACGATAGCATGATAGACCATAAAAAACTGAATTTAGTGGATACCACCTTTTTGACCTTGAAATGACCTTGAGCAAGAATAATCATGTTGGTGCGGATAAAATGTGGAAGTTTAAAATTTGCGTGTTTCAGCAAAGATTACGCGTTGTTTACGGCGGGTTGACCTTTACAAACCACAATAAATGTTTGAAATTTTTTTTATAGTAAACAGCGTATGATTATGTTAGAGTATGTATCTGACACCTGACACCATTGGACTTTTATCTATGGGGCAAGATAGAATGTATTGTGTACAAAGATAAACCCGCAACGCCAGAGGATATGCGGCAAAGGATTACTCCAGCATGTGCTTCAATTACGTCTCAGGAAATCGACAATGCCTACAGATCATTTAATGCAAGATTGCAATATTGCATAAATGAGGATGGTCAACATTTCGAACATTTATTATGATATGTAAAGGTCAACCCGACGTAAACAACGCGTGATCTTTCCTGAAACACGTAAATTTTAAACTTCCACATTTTATCCGCTTCAACATGATTATTCTTGCTCAAGGTCATTTCAAGGTCAAAAAGGTGGTATCCACTAAATTCAGTTTTTATCGTCTATCATGCTATCGTATAAAAATATACTATTCCATTAAAAAAAAACATCGGTGACCTTGAAATTTCATTAAAAAACACGACATAAAAATTTTTTTTGTTTACCATTATATTTGCCCCCTGCAATAGTATCACTTTGTCCTCTAAAGTTTTCTGATAGGACTGTAAATACGATAAGATATTTACGTGTTCCCATTTATGTGGGACACACTGTATACCTACCCAAAGTCCTCTACAGTGGCTCTGCTTGTATTTCTTAATATCATGCCGGAAGTATAGTACAACCGAGGATCCCAGGAGGGTTAATGGATCATTAGAGACACACACGATGATCAGAGTATCTTGTGACGCCTGACGAAGCTAGCTGAGTTGGGAAAATAATTTTAAAAGGACCCCAGCTCGCAACCGAACACATCAACAGACGCGCTCAGCTCGCCTGTGCTCGTCTGTGCTTGTATGTGCTCGTCTGTGATCGGCTCTGCTCTATTCTGCTTGCACTCTGCTCGCACTCAGCTTGTAAAAGTGGAGAGACGCGTAGCCGGGGCATCGTTAATAATCGTTAGACGGTGACAAGGTAGCCAGGCGCTGGCTTCGGCACGATCCTCGCCGCTTGGTAGCCCGATGGGGCGTCACCGATCCCAGCAACCTGCTAACGAGCCAAAACGGATGCGATTATTACGCGATACCTGGTTCCCCAGCTACGAACCCCACCGAAACCTCATTTCCATGTAACACGAACCGCGACGCCTTCGCCACGGCGCGGCGCGACCCGACGTCTGGTAATCTCTTAGGAATCCGCGAATTTTCAAGATACGCGAATCCTGAAGCAACCCACGAGCGAAATAAAACCGAGAGTCGCAGACACGTGATGTTCAGACTCCTTGCAGTTCACTCAAACATAGTCTAAATTAATCTGATCCATTTATACAAGGTGGAGCACTATAAAAACAGGTCAGTTGAATAACTCGCTTGCTTTTGAAGATAGAAGAAAATGCATCGGAACAAACTTACTTGATATCGCGGCGCTCGTAGTCTGATGTCATTAATTTTCTATTGAAGTTGACCTTGCGTGACCTTGAATGACCTTCATAATAGGTCATTGTATTCGTCTTGAAACACACTATCAGAATGTAAATAAAAAACCATACCGTTCCATTTAAAAAAACAGAGTTGACCTTCATATCTCCTTGACCCCTGCACCTATAAAAAAATTAATGACATCAGATTACGAGCGCCTCGATATCATTTTCTTCTATCTTCAAAAGCAAGCGAGTTATTCAGCTGACCTGTTTATAGTGCCCCACCCTGTATATTGAAAGTCATATTATATAGCGTAATATTCATGGATCTCACGACTAGAGTGCGGATCTACGTGCGAAATATAAAATATTTGCACTGATTGCGCGGCTCAAGAGCGAAATAGAAATTTCGGTCTTCTTTTAATCACCTTATTAAGCTGAATCTAATACACTGATGTCCTTAAATCTTTTTAATATGCCTACTGCTTTAAATGACGCGTAATCATTTTTGTCATATATGCATAAATTCCGCTGTCTGCTCACGGCAATCTTCTGCTTGACTGGTTCAATATTTGGTGAAGCGGAAACGTTGAATTTGTTAAAAATATTTGAACAATCAGAGAGAGCAACGAAATATTGCTGGTAGTACGTGTTACCGCTACAATGGATGCACAACATTTTTATTTTGCACAAAGATACGCCGTCTAATTATCAATCCGATGAACAGATAAGCGTTCAGAGCTTCAGGTCTTGTTATGAAAGAAGAATTGGACAGAATTTGAAAACTTGGAACAGTTCGGATGTACCATGTACCTTCCACGAGCACATAGTCAGCTTCTCAGGCGCGATAGGTGCGAAACAAAGACACCTTCGAGTAGTCAGTACTTATTCCCGGTGACAAATGCTTGCAGTCTACGCGAGACAAACACCGAGGGTAAACGTAGGGTCATTCAACACCGATAAACTCGGCTCCTCAATCCTCTCTCCGTCTCTGTGCATCCTTCCCGGGCAATTGCAGGAAACACATGGTTACCTCTGATCACACCAACCCCGTAACATCATCCCTCTTGCTTTCATCCCCGCAAAAATCCCTCGAGTCGAAGACAGTGAAAGAGGAAGATGCGAATCGAGCGAATAAATTCGACGCGCGCTAATTAGGAGCACTGGTTTCTGGGTGTGTATTATTTACACGACCCGGTTCGAGTTGCTCGCGATGCTGTCTGCAGTGTGCGACGCGTCGCAATGCACCGGGATAAGGAACTGCTTGGAGTTGGCGCGGAGTTGCATCGTTGCGTCGTCGCACCGTTGCACCGGGGTTCAGTGGTAACGCGTCTCGCGGAAAACGGAAGAGAACGAGATGCACAGTGGGCCACCATCGCTGAAACAGTGTCAACACACATAAGTGCCTCTACCATAAAAGTCTATTCTTCATAGGCAGGAAAATATTCACTTCGAAAACAGAACGTGGCAATAACACGTATTAGCTTACGAAAAGACCTATTTTTAACATGTTCTATTACATGACAATTTTTGACATTAATTCCACCTAAATTATAGGCTCGCTGAGCGTTGCAAGAACGAACGGAGGTAGTTCGCAGGTGTACGGAGAATGAGAGGAGAAACACGGGGGTGGTCGAAAAAGTTTTATCGAATGCGGTCGCGCCGCCTTCGGTGCCGCGGAACACAATTATCTCGGCAACGTCGGTTACACCGAGTGTCTTGCGCGTGCGAGTCGAACGGACTATGCTCGACGTAGACTATACTTGACGGGGACTATGCCGGATCGTGTAACTCGCCGCAGAATCGTATCGAGAGGTCGGTGATCCCTGGCGGCTGGCCGCGTATAAGCGCGAACCTACTCTCCTCTACTAGTACTCTCTACTCTCCCCTTCTCTCTCCACCCTGGAAACCAGCTATCGAACAAAGTTGCCTCGTGCGACTTCTAACTACGCCAAACAGGTTTCGGTTCGAACACGACTCGTACATTAAAGCTTAGCCCCTTGTCGGAAAGACGAAGTCGAGGGACCGCGGCCCGAAGTCGGGAGCAAGGAACCACTCCGGAGATGGGCTGACCTGAAATCGCGATAACTTTTAATTTTCCCTGTTATGGGATGTTATCGCTCTGGTTTTGTGGACGAGCTTTTATTCTCCTCCACTCGATTGTACAGGTGAACCGATCCTTGTTCGCTCTTCGTACGCTCCTGAAAAATAGTTGTGCAAAGTTCCTACTGCATTGTGGACTCATATTTATTTTATATTTCACTCCTTGGACCACGCCTAAATAACTCAGGTTATGCCCACTTTTCACTTTTCCTGGATCTATTCAAATCAAAATCGACGAAACAACGATTACTTACAGCTCTTTATGCGAAGATTCATTAAGAGAGATGTTTCCTCTGTCTTCAATGGAGCAAAATATCCTATAGAAATCAAAGGCAACGAAGTCACACCTACTCAAAATAAGCCACGCCTACTAGGAACAAGCCACGCCTACTTGGAGCAAGCCACGCCTACTTGGAACACGCCACGCCCACTTGGACCAAGCCACGCCCACTTGGACCTCTTTCTCAATTGTATAATGGATAATTCTTTAGACTATTCACGGGTTTGTTTATCAATTTTTTTAAACAAATTTTTCAAGATGCTTCTTCTTACAGAACCTCCGGTTATTTTATTAATCCAAATGTAACAAGTTCTCCTTCAATTGAATATTGTTTAATTTTCCCCTTAAATGTTATCGCTCCGGTTTTGTGGACGAGCTTTTATTCTCCTCCACTCGATTGTACAGGTGAACTGATCCTTGTTCGCTCTTCGTACGCTCCTGAAAAATAGTTGTGCAAAGTTCCTACTGCATTGTGGACTCATATTTATTTTATATTTCACTCCATGGACCATGCCTAAATAAATCAGGTCCTGCCCACTTTTCACTTTTCCTGGATCTATTCAAATCAAAATCAACGACAGTCTCTGTTTTCGAGACTCCCCGGGATGAGGAATAAATTCAGTTCAGGTCATTGTGGTCTTCGGAGCAAGATATTCGGGCTCTTTAGAGATCGAGAGCGAAAGAAGCCACGCCTACTCAGTCTGGACCACAGCCACCGAAATTAGACCACACCTACTCTAACTAGACCACGCCTAAATGACTGCCTAAATAATGCCCACTTTTCACTTTTCCTGGATCTATTTAAATCAAAATCAACGAAACAACGATTACTTACAGCTCTTTATGCAAAGATTCATTAAGGGAGATGTTTCCTCTGTCTTCAATGCAGCAAAATATCCTATAGAAATCAAAGGCAACGAAATCACACCTACTCAAAATAAGCCACGCCTACTAGGAACAAGCCACGCCTACTTAGAACACGCCACGCCCACTTGGAACAAGCCACGCCCGCTTGGACGTCTTTCTCAATTGTGCAATTGATAATTCTTTAGATCATTCACGGGTTTGTTTATCAATTTTTTTTAAACAGATTTTTCAAGATGTTTCTTCTTACAGAGCCTCTAGTTATTTTACTAATCCTAATGTAACAAGTTCTCGTTCTATTGAATAGAATAATAGAAAGTCATGCCAAGAATGGTTCACAAATTTTGGAGAAAAAATATTGTCGTCGTTTCAGAGATAACTTAAAAAATATCAAGTTAACAATACAATCAAAGAGAAACAGAAGATCTTTCGCGATATTTAAAATAGAAAATAGGAGAGAGAAGTGGGTGATGGTTAAATTTGAGGAAAGAGGAAAATACTTGCAGCATGTATCTTGAATATGTATCTTGAAGAAGGAAAATTCTTGCAGTATTCTTAATGAGATCAATTGACCACGTGTAGTGGATTATGTGCAATTTAACCGAAGATCGGCTACATTGTCTTACATCACAATTTTCTAAGAATTTTCTCGCGTCTGAAACCATGTTGAGTAAAACGCGGACGTAAGTGGATCAAGAGATTACAAAATAAAATTTCTTTGGCTCGACAGAGGAGCGCATGAACAGGATTTGTAACGTTGTCTGTGACGTAACATAAACCACGTGCTTGTAATAGTCACATTTAAATATTGACTACTAAAGTCTGCCGTACATTATCATCGTAATGAAAGGATAAAATAGCCTCTGGTGTACATCAAGTAACCAGGCAAAAAGTAGCTTAGTTGCCTTAGTGAAGAAAGTATAATATACACTGCGCCTGAGGGTATCAAGAGAAAGAGGAAGAGAGAGAGAAAGGGAGAGGTGGAAAGTTTGTCGACTCGCGGAAGTATTCGCATTCATAATTATAATGTCTGATGTGCCATGGGATTCTTCAAAGCAAGCGTAGGTGTATCTAGTTTAATGCTGCCCGGAGAATTATGAGCAACTAACATGCCACTGGGTACTTTATGGGCAAATCGAACACAAGACGAAGCAACAATGTGCGAGGCGAGTCACGAGATCGCCTAACGATGTTTCCAGTTTGTTATATCCTGACCGACGTCTGGAAAGGAATTACGAACTGCCCGAGAACTGTAAGATAACACGAGGAATTTTAATATTCTTCAGATTTTTCAATGACGCACGACCGGAATTGCCTTGCACGAAAATGCACCAACGGTACCATGATTAATACGACGTGTACCGTGTACTGCTGATGAATCAATTGATAAATTTATCGTATGTATATTATGTATAGATTGTAGTGTTAGAAAAATAACGAACACCCCCAAATGACGGCGACGGGAGTAAACACCGGCAACGACGGGCCCCGACAACGTGGCGCCGCGACGGTCATAAATTGTCACAGACTGTCCCGGACCCACTGATATATATACTGTGGATCAGTGATGGGAATGTTGACGCTTTTCACGCGCATGCGCGGCGATTTTAGTCTCAGTCAAGCACGAAAATCGGGTACCTTGGTCGCGTCGCTAATTTCGCAAAATTTATTATGATTTGATTTTGAAAAATGAATGTACAACAAGTGTACGTATGTATGTATATATATATATATATATATATATATATATATACTTCGCCATGTGTTTGCGTCCCTCTAGATGGCGCTGCTTTCAATCGAGTCGATTGGACGCCATTGACACGCTACGAAATAAAAAGTGTCGATGACGTCCAATCAACTCGATTGAAAGCAGCGCCATTTAGAGGGAAGCAAACACATGGCGAAGTATAGAGGAACACGGAGGTGAAGAGGAGTACGAGGGGTACAGTACACCGGTGGAACGATAGCGGCGCTGGCATCCAAATCTACGTTCAATTCGGGACATTTCCAGAATCCGAATTCCGTATCCATAGTATAGACATCAGTGCCCGGACCCTAGAAGACGTCATTGAGGAAAGGGACTTTTCTGGGCGGGACGATACATTCGAGCTGCGTTTATCGAAGATGAGGAAGCTAATTTTGTGTAAAATTACGGGGTAGAATTTAAAAAAAAATTGGAGTACACTTTTGTCAGCGACCTCCGAACTCTAGAATATATTTTGTTAAATCTCTCCCCTCATCTCTTTTATTATTCTTCTTACAGTAGATTTTATACATTTACGTCAAAAATGAAGTGACAAAACACGAATCAAGAAAGATGAAAAGGGGACAATTCTTCAAAATATATCAGCTAGAAAAAATTAAAGTTTATCTTTTCACACAGCACAGCTAGAGAAGCCAAAGTTTAGGATTGGTTCCGGTAATCGCGTCAAAAATCTTGGAAAAATAAAGACGAGTCTCTGCTAATAATTTCAGCGAAGATCGATCGAATCGGTTTTCGACGTAGCCCCGACAGGGATGTGACGGCAAGATTGACGGACTCCGCGAGGAGGTAGTGTCCGTTGGAGCACGCTGAAGCGGACTATAGCGCGACAATGTGTTGCGGTTCGATCAGCGTGGAACACGGTGTACGAGGAATAGTCGCATACCGCGTATACGGATACAAAACAGTCTCCGTTCATGCATACTTTAGCAGCAGCTGTCCTAGCAGCTCCAATTCCCAAGCGCGTCGATAACGCGTGGGCTTAAGCGTCGCCCACAACGGTCGACATAGCAGTCTTCGGGGGGGAAACGAGCTAAAGCGAGCAGATGCAAGCGCAACACGCAGACAGAGAAAGAGAGAAGAGCGACTCAGCTGGTGAAATTCGCTCGGCTCCTTATATGGTATTTCTCGAAATAAGCGGCAGCGGCGGGTGCTCGCGCGAGCAAACACACCGCAATTTCTGGGTCGAATTTCACGCACGGCGGGCCCGCGATCGAATTCGTTTCCCACGGACAGAGAAACCAACCGCCGGCCTCGCAATAACTCCTCTTTTAGCAAGACGAGCACGGGAACGACGGTTTTCTGCTCGTGTCTCGGCGATGATCGCGGCTCGCGCGGTCCACCGAACCATTATATCGGAAATTTCCCGTGAATTCCCTGCCGGATAATGCCCCGGCGACGCTCCGCCGACTTTAATTACTCATAACCGGTGTAATCGCTTCCGAGGGTTAAGGCGCGCGTTCGCTCGCTGCGGAATTACGTCTCGAGCGTTTTATCGCATCCATCTGTTAATTCGCGTCCTAAGGCGACGCCGTTTTCAAATTAGATTGCACCGAGAGCTGCCGCGTGAAATCGTTACCACCATCCTCTGCTACCTTCTCCTTCTCCTCTGGCGTCGTCCTCTCTTCTCCTCGTGATATACCGTGGATGAACACAGAGTACTGATGTTGCTGCTGCTCTGCTATCCTCTGCTATGCTCTGCTATGCTCTACTATGCTCTGCGTCTGCTGCATACAGCGTTTTCGAGATCTCAGGCCGACACGAAGCGTGTATCGAACCGCGCCTCGTAATCGCGCGTATCGCGCGCGTACGCGATACCGTGCCGGCTCGCAATGGATGCGCTCGCATATCCACGATAATTAGCTATCGGAAAATGGGTGTGCCGATTCGGCCCGCCGTGCCGCTACACCACCTACCACCAGCTGCCTGTCCTACTCCAGCGATCTGGGTCGCGAGATTCTGTCGCGCTTCCAGCAACTTCGAACGCTGACTGCGTTTTCGCGTGCGCTTTCGCGACCGCTCTCGCCGGCCAAATGATATTCTGCCGACGGTACCAGGGAAGCTATTAGTTTATAGATTCGCTGGTGGATTGCTAGCGATCCAGAGACTGTGGAAAATTTGTATAATGCCGTGAGGAAGTGCTCATTATTTTGATTTTCAGTAGATTTGTTTCCGTGAGTACTGGAATTGTGGTCGCTCTGCAAAGTGCTTTGGTTTAAATGATGTAACTTTTAAATTAGTGAATATTTTCATTTGAAAATTTTACTGTATGTTCTTGAGACGTAGATAAAGAAGGGAACAAAGTTTGAGAATGATATCCGTAACAGATCTTTTGGACTTAATTGTTAAACTTGCCAGCGATATATTATACGAACTTTTGCTAAGGTATTCTCTTTACGATGATTTTGCGATGAGACGAACGAAGACTTTCATTTAGAAAAATTGCTGTACCGTCTTGAATTATAGAGGGAGAGATCAACAAAGTTTTAGAATGATGTCTGCGACAGATATTCTGCATTTAATTGTTGAACCTTGCTGTTGTATGAACTGGTATTAAGGTACTCGCTTCACGGTGATATTGAAGAACGAACTGCATATTCATAAAATGTATATTAACACTAGGTTTACGGAGCACTAAAATTGATTATTTTACATTGCTTTATAAAAATAATAAAATTGTATTTACTTAGATCTTCAGCGATTTTTATTGTAATATGTACAGAAAAAAATAAATCTATTTAATAATTCCCCACGAATACCTCCTTGCGTTCTTAATAATCGTAAATTAAAAATTTTTGAATCCGTCATTTTGACGGGTGCCGTAAACCTAGTGTTAATAATCGAATAAAATTGCAAGACAATACTTACAACAATTTTGCCATGAATGAACATTTTCACCTACAAAAATTACTATAAATTCCCAAAACATTTCTAAATAATCCAACAAAATTCTTTTCAAAGAACCCCCTTTAAATCATCAAGTGTTCAACCTGGAATTTTCAATGACTACGTCTACATAGAAGCGTTGCCAATCGTAAGCAATTTATCAAACCAAACAGAGGTTCCCATGCTGCGTCAAAAACTGCGGTAGACATTGCGTTAGCGCAAGTCCTCGGTCCGACGCGATGCTTAACAGGTTTGGTTCGGTTCGGGTGGTTCTATCTCGGCGTTCGTTTACCCCGGTTTACTCTTCGCGAAAAGCGAGATAGAACAAGAGAACGGTCGCACGAAATTCCGGTTACTAATTTTTTAGCGTTCCTTTTCCTTTGAGGGCTCTTAATACCGTGAAGTCACCGACGAGACGATCCGAGCCGCTCGTTTCTCCGCTCGTCTTTCAGCCGTCTTGAACGTCACGCGTCGCTTTTCCCGGGCGCCCGGCCGCTCGCTCGAACAAATTTCAGCCAACGCTCTCTCTTTCCTCCGGTTCTTTATTTCCCTCGAAGTAGGTAGCGGTGAATCGTCTCTACCACGGGCAACGAGACACTAATCTCTCGTCGTCGTCGTCGTCCACCAGTCTCTCTCTCCCTCTCTCTCTCTCTCTCTCTCTCTTCCCCCGTCTCGTCGTTTCTCCGGTACGTCGTCGTCGTCAACGTTCCTCCTTTTACCTGGGGCCGCAAACTTTATTCGTTTTTGAGGCTCTCGTCCGAAGTAACTCGACGGCTCGAAGATTCACGAGGTTCCCTCGCCGGGCGAGACCACCCAGTCGCATAAATCTCGTAAACGGCCGTAGCTCCGAGAGAGAGAGAGAGAGAGAGAGAGAGAGAGAGAGAGAGAGAGAGAGAGAGAGAGAGAGGCTAAAAGACCTCCGCCGAGATGCACCGCGCGCGTGTTTACCACGCGGAAAATGTCCAAGAGTAGCACGCGCTCCGATCGGGAACAGGATAACGCGTGGCATCATCCACGACACAGCCAAGACTCCTAGCTCCTCTGTTCTCTTTGTCCCGGAGAGTGAGAGAGAGAGAAAGGGGGGCTATAGAAGAGAGGAGAAGGGGAGAGAGAGAGAGAGAGGGAGGCTATCGAGCGTAATGCGGGTCCCGAAAGGGTCAGCAGCCGAGGCTCCAAGGCGGCCAAAGGATCCCCGTCTGCGACTCAAAGTGCAAACGTACATACGGAAGAGGAGCGCGAGCGACGGAGACGCTGCCATCTCCGCCGCTGCTGCTGCTGCTAGAACCGAGGAATATTAATCGCAGCCACTGTCGGTATCCTCCGCCACGGCTCACCTCTCCCAGCCGCTCGTCTCTCTTCTACTTCTCTCTCACTCTCTCTCTCTCTCTCCATCTCTTCTTCCACTTCCTCATCCTCATACTTCTCCTCTACCTCTTACTCCTCCTCCAACTTGCTTTGCTCCGTCGCTCTGCCACTTGGTTTCCCTCGGCCTCACCCTCGCTTTCGCTCTTTCCCGGCAGCCACCGACTTCTCTTCGCAAGCTCTCTTCTCTCGTTCCTCGTCCGCGAGCGGCCCGCCACGCCGTCTCTTCTCTTCTCTCTGTCTCTCTCTTTCTCTCTCTCTCTCTCTCTCTCTCTCTCTTTTGCTTGCCAAGCTCGAGAGCCTTTTCCGTGTACCACATCAAGCCGAGAGACGGCTACTAATGAGGCCAAAAACATCGGAGCACCGGAGTTACGACCGTCCCAAAAACGTTACCAGCGTGATTTAGGGGATGGTAATGGAGCGGACCTTACCCTCGCCTCGCCGGGACCTGCCGCGCCGCGATGCGAGGCGACGCGATGCTCGCTGCAAATCTTTCCTGGCCGGTGGGCTTGATCGTGCTATCTACCGCGGGCCATCTATTCCCACGACGAACCCAGTCGAATCAGTGTTCACGCGACCCGACGAGACGCGATTATTTTATTCGCGTCGTTACCACCGTCAACGATACCCAGAAACGCGGATAAATGGGTCTCCGGCGGAAAGTGTGGCCCGCAAAAATCGCCCCGCTTCGAAATCTTCATTAATTCTCCGTCCCTACGCGAAAAATAGTCTAGAATTCTACCAGCTATTTCTTGTCCAGTCGACGTTCAGTCGATTATTGTAGACGAATCCAGATTTTCAACTCGGGACTTTTATCGTCTTGGTTTATTGTACAGCATGCTTTACAGTGAACGAGAGGAAAATATGTTCTTCATAATAATATTAGATGAGAAGCAACAGTCTCCGTTTTCGAGACTCCCCGGGATGAGGAACAAATTCAGTTCAGGTCATTGTGGTCTTCGAAGCAAGATATTCGGGCTCTTTAGAGATCGAGAGCGAAAGAAGCCACGCCTACTCAGTCTGGACCACAGCCACTGAAATTAGACCACACCTACTCTAACTAGACCACGCCTAAATAACTGCCTAAATAATACCCACTTTTCACTTTTACTGGCTCTATTTAAATCAAAATCAACGAAACCACAATTACTTACAGCTCTTTATGCAACGATTCATTAAGAGAGATGTTCCCTATAACGTCTTCAGAGCAAAATATCCTACCTACATAGAAATCAAAGGCAACGAAATCACACCTACTCAAAATAAGCCACGCCTACTTGGAACAAGCCATGCCTACATGAAACAAGCCACGCCTACTTGTAACCAGCCACACCTACTTGGAAAAGCCTACTTAGAGCAAGCCACGCCCACTTGGAACAAGCCATGCCTACTTTGGACAAGCCACGCCCACTTGGAACAAGCCACGCCCACTTGGAACAAACCACGCCCACTATGAACAAGTCACGCCCACTTGGAACAAGCCACGCCTGTTTCAAAAGTGACGTTGAGTAGTTATACACTCCATATTTTTATGCAAATTCAAACTTTCACAAACAATTTTATAATACAGGGAATGAGAAAAATGTTTAATTCATCAACTAGAAAATTCCTCACGCTATGAACTCAGCAGAGATGTCATTAACGTTTGTTACCATATATGTCATCGTGTGGTTTCAAAATGTACGAATACTGTGAATGCATGAAAACTCACAGTTCAAGTCGGTCAGTCGGGCGAAGAGGAGTACGAACAGCGAAGCTGAAATCGTAATTTTTTCTTTCTCGATTTTCATCTTAAGGAAACCACGTGTCGGCTGGGGAACGTGATAGCGACGCATTGCTCCGGAGGAAATTTGCGCGGCCATTACTTATACAATATCCCAGTCAGCTGCAGATGCAAAACATTTTTCTTTAAGGCTTGCCGGTGACTATGATGCACTATAATAATATTCCGCTGGTTTTTCACTGGTCCACGGCGCTTGTCACGGAGAGCTTCATCGAAGAGGTGAGATAGGCGTGTCTTAATCAGCGAGTATGACGTTATTGACGATTCTCTGACGTTGGTGACTGAATCGAAATTCTTACGTGAAGTTTTATAGCATCGAAGGCGATTTCTGAGTAATTTCTAAGCGTAATAATAATAATAAAATAATAATAAATTGTAAGAACATTCAGATCTTAAAGAAACGATGATTTTGGTTTGATTGTCGCGTTGGAATCTCGGTAAGAACTAAACACCCAAAACTGTCCAAAATAGTATATAGGGTATTCTGTACGGCCGACTTGAATTATGTCAGCCGCGAAAAATTGAGAAAGTTAATGCAGCTTCAGGAAAGTTGGACAGGTCCTGTCACATGTTCCTATGCATATAGTTTCCAAGACCTCCTTTTGAAGATTTCTCCAATAAAAGAAGAACGGAGCTCTTGACTCACGATGGTTCTGAGGGCGCTGAATTACTTACGGTCTACGGTGTAGTAGAAACTTCAATCTCTTGATTAGGCTCGATACAAATAAATAACAACATTGGTCACCGAAAGAAATGGAGGAAATTCATCTATCTTCTGAAGAGCCAGAATCAAAATGGGGTAGTAATACCAGGACGTTTCTCTTACCGTGCTCAATCACTTTGACTCCTGAGCTGCTTGAGCAGTAGACCCAAGGGTAATGAATTCCTCATGGTGGAGGATTGATACAAATGACTGACAACTAGGGATGGGCTAGAGAAAATGCACTTGGTCTCCAGAAAGCTCGAAATGGACTAGGCCCGGAGAGTACCTATCTCTTCCAAGGTGATTGCATCGACGTTGATCATTTCGTAGAACAATGTACCCATGAATTCATGATGATCGAGGGTTAATAAAAATGACGGATAACCAGACTGCGAATTTTATTTATTTATGACAAAAATGGGTTCAATTTAAAATAGTGAAAAAATTCAACAAGTTTAAAGACTCTAATTTCATATTATGAAAAAATATTTTCTTCTTATTATAAAAAGAATCTTTATTTCATATTAGAAATAGAATATTTTTTTCCTAATATACAGATAATATTTATTTCATATTATGAAAAAAATATTTTCTTATCATTATAAAACGAATCTTTATTTCATATTAGAAATAGAATATATTATTTTAAACATGCAGGAAATATCTATTTCATGTTACGAGAAAAATATTTTTTTCTAAATATTAAATGAATCTTTATTTCATATTAGAAATAGAATATGTTTTCCTAATATACAGATAATATTTATTTCATATTATGAAAAAAATATTTTCTTCTTATTATAAAAGGAATCTTTATTTCATATTAGAAATGGAATATTTTTTTCCTAATATACAGATAATATTTATTTCATATATGGAAAAAATATTTTCTTCTTATTATAAAATGAATCTTTATTTCATATTAGAAATAGAATATTTTTTTTGAACATAGGAAATGTCCATTTCATGTTACGAGAAAAACATTTTTTTCTAAATGTTAAATGAATCTTTATTTCATATTAGAAATAGAATATGTTTTCCTAATATACAGATAATATTTATTTCATATAATGTAAAAAATATTTTCTTCTTATGACATAATATATTGTATCCAGAGCTGTATATACGAAACATCCGAAATATATTTGTAAGTGTACAAATCGGTCTCTACGTTTCTCACCTGGATCCCAACACGTCTGACAACTCGAAACAAGTTAGAGAATTCAAGAAAATCAACATAATCTCTACTAACCAAAATGAACCAAGTCCAAGGAGTACCTCTCCTCAATTAATTACTCGAGCCCAACGAATCACTGCACCTATACATCCACGGCAACTCAATCATTCACCGTCTAAACTCAATATAAACGACTGCGAACCACAGAAGTAGTCTCCGCAAAATAGAAACTACCTAAATATTCTAGGCTCATAGAGTTCCAAATGGTCCAACCCTAATCAATGACTGGAGCAGCAGATTGACAGGAAAACCAATTACTAGGAAAACCGAGCTATCGTTGCATCAGGTGCAGAATAATTAGATCGTGGAAGCAGCGGAAGATACTTCCGTATTCGCATAACGGGAACGGGAACGTGAACGCGAGGACACGGCGGCTGCGGCGACAGTGTAACGCTTACACCTGCTCCTGCGTTGGATCGTGTCGTGGAAGAGGATTTTTCGAGGGGACGCGTTCGGGAATGATTCCGTAACGCGGTCGAAGCGACGTTCCTCGTTCCCGGAAATGAGAGAGGAAAAGCCGGGACTGGTGCATGGCCGTCGGAAAATGGCGTTAACGCAGTGTTCCACTTGACCGTTTGCACGGACGACGAACAGAGAGAGAGAGAGAGAGCGAGAGAGAGAGAGAGAGAGAGAGAGAGAGAGAGAACAGTGGGGAAACGAGAATCGTCGGTACAATGTTGCGCGATTTCAGCGTCGGCGTTCTCGGTGACATTTGGTACGTGTACCAAACGTGTTCGTTCGCACCAGCGAACTCGTTGGCCAGACTTAACGTGTTATATAGCGCGACGAGGGAACGGCCGGGCATTATACGCCGCATGGCAATTTAACGCCGTATAATCGCACGAAATAATCGCGAGCGAACGGGAAAGTTTGCCGATATTTCTGTCCCCGTCCGTCGTCGAGCGTGTACGCGCACGTTGTTGCAGCAGCGCAGCGTTTTCCGTCCACGCTCGCCGGAGGACGTTCCCCGATGCGATATCAGCTTGGAGAAACCCAGCTCCGAGTTTTTGTTTCGATTAAAGGCGAGCTGCGACGAGGGGGCGGTATAAGCGCCTGGAATTCCCAGCGATTCGCGTAATTCTCGAAACTCGCGCACAGCGGTCTGCGCGGGACGCGTAAATTCGGTATAATGACCGAGCGCGGCGGAACCCGTTTCCTCGTGATTTACGAAGTCACTTTGCCCCCTGCCTCTGGCTCCGTCGGGCTCCACTGGCCCCCCGTCGACGAACAAAACATCCTAAACCGCAATGGCTGTGCTCGTTATCCCGTAAAATCAACCTCTGGGCCGCGACAACAGGAATCGTCGCGCATCGGTTTCCTCTCCCCCCCCCCTTTTTTTTGCACTATCTTTCTCGCCCGGATGAGAGATTAATCCGCGCGCGCGCGAGTCTCGACGAAGAGCAAAGCGGAGAAGCGATTCCACGAGACGCAGATTCCTCTTCACGACGCGGCCGGTATCGCGAGCGATAAAACTTCCATCCCCTCTGCGTTTCGTTCGAACACCGTCGCGTCGCGTTCCGTCGCCTGGTTGTATCCCCTCGACGATCCAGGTTCGTTAGTCTCAACGGGAATTTAATGCGAATCAGCGAACCGTTTTCTTTTTTCACGACTACGTTGTGTCCCCGCGCCGACGACGACGACGACGACGACGACGCCCGGCGAAAATTCTCGCGTGTTTCAATCGGGCCTCGTTCAACGACGAGGGCGACGACGAAGACGACGACGAAGACGACGACGCGACGTTCACTAATTCGATCATCGTTCGGCCGCGTATACGTTGCTCCGGAGTTGCCAGGCAGCAAGACGGAGCAAGGCGTTCCCAGAGCTCTTCCTACGGCCGAAGAAGCTGCTCTCGGTCGAAGCGAAACCCGACCGATCGACAAGCCCGAAAAAATATTTCGACAACGACAAGAACGTTCCGTTCGAGATGTTCTAGTTCTTGGCTGAGCTGTTTTATCAGCTTCACGGCTTTTTCCGACGCCATGCGTGGCAAGTGGAAAAATTGCCCCAGGTAGTATCGGTTTGACGAAATCAGGAGTAAAGAAAAAAGCCTGGTCAACGTAGTCTACAAAAAGGGATCCGATTAGATGGACTGCTGTCACTCACTTTGGGGGAACTGTTGTGACGTGTGGTCTCTGAGGGAAAGCCTCAGAGTGCTGCCAGGACCAGCTAGAGAATCCTAGTTAGAGATCAGAGTTTGATGGATCTAGAGCGAAGAAGAGAATGCAAAGTGAAATGTCATTCTGAGGTTCAGAGCAAGATATTCAGGCTTCGTCGAGGTTAAGAACAAACAAATCATACCTACTCTTGCTAGACCACACCCGCTCGGGTTAGACCACACCTACTTCTCTGATTTCTTTAGAGCAAGGTATTCTTCTACCTCACTTCAAATCAAGAGCAATGTAGGTTAATTGGAACAAGGTACGGCTACTTAAAACAAGCCACGCCTACTTAAAACAAGCCGCGCCTACTTAGAACAAGGTACGCCTACTTAGAACATGCCGCGCCTACTTAAAACAAGCCACGCCTTCTGAGAAGAATTCACGCCTACTTAGAACAAATCACGCCTACTTAGAACAAGCCACACCTACTTAGAACAAGCCACGCCTACTGAAAACAAGCCGCGCTTACTTAAAACAAGCCACGCCTTCTGAGAAGAATTGACGCCTACTTAGAGCTCTGTATACAAAGATACGTTGAGACAGATGATCAGATAGAGAGTACAGTTTCGTCGAGTTGAGGAGCAAAGAAAACCACGCATATTTACAACAAAACACGCGTTCTTATTGTTGATTCTTCAATCCTTGATACTTTTGATTCTTCAATCCACGCCAGATTAGAGCTCTGTATACGATGATACGGCAATATAGATGATTAGATAAAAAGTATAGATTCGTCGAAATGAAGTGTAACGATACCACGCTTACTGAGAACCGGCCACGCCTACTTAAAAGACGCCACGCCTACCTAAAACAAGCCACGCCTTCTGAGAAGAATTGACGCCTACTTAGAGCTCTGTATACAAAGATACGTTGAGACAGATGATCAGATAGAGAGTACAGTTTCGTCGAGTTGAGGAGCAAAGAAAACCACGCCTATATAGAACAAGATAGATGATTAGATAAAAAGTACAGATTCGTCGAAATGAAGAATAACGAAACCACGTTTACTGTGAACAGGCCACGCCTATTTAAAACAGGTCACGCCTATTTAAAAAAGGCCACGCCTGCTCAGAGGAAGTCACGCCCGTTCAACGCCCTTTATACAAAGGTACATATCAAAACAGATAATCTTCTCTTGCTTTTTCTGGCTTCATCAGCTGTTGAAAGAAACTGCGGGCATTTCAACGGTAGAGATCGTTCTTATCGGCGCCAGTTCCCGGGGTGTTTTCGGTTCCTCGGATCGGGATATTCGTGGTTCTTTGCGCGCCCCGCGCATCCATGGCAACGTTTCTTCCAGTGCGTTGGCTGCAGACGACAGAGCTACTTTGCGTCGGTTTTATAGCACGCGAGAAACAGCAAAAGAGTGAGCCGAAGAGAAACGCAACGTCTCGTGGGGTACATTTCCCCCGGTCGACGACAGATTCGAAGGTTGCGAGCGAGGAGAGAGAGAGACAGAGAGAGAGAGAGCGAAGAAATAGATGGAACGGTGGGTTCGTCGTCCCGTCGACTAGCACGCTATCGGCACGTAGTAAAGTCGAACTCGTCCCCGCGGCAACTTTGATCCAAGAATAACGCTCGCACAGGACGTTTGAGGAGGAAAACCCGCCAGCCACGAGAAGGAACTCTGTTCCTCTGGTTTATCCAGTGTACGCGGGGGTGGCTCGAAAACGCGGTAAGAGAGAGAGAGAGAGAGAAGGAGAACACTGGAGAGCACAAGAGATGAGAGGAGAGGGTAGAGAACGGGCCCCGAAACCGCGAGAGAACTCGGCTCGCTATCAGTCAAGTCCAAGTGGCTTTCTACGTACAATACCCAGGGAAACGTAATCTCGGAATCGCATCGATTTCAGGCTCCGCCGAGGAGATACCGCAAAGCCGCGGTTCTCCGAAATCGTCCGACGTTCGCTTCCGCCGGGCATCGATTATTCCCAACTTAGGCTCGAACTAAATTCGTTCGGGCTCTGCGGACGCTTACCCCGGGATCGCCGAAACGCAACTAATTCTCGCTGGCGCTATTCCGCGCTTCTCTGTACAATCCTCACTTTGCGTCCAAAAACCGTTCTCCCCTCGCGACCAGTTGTCTACCACTGCTGGTTTCTAGAAAAGTGACTAATCTAACCGATCAAATATTCTTTAAAACTGTTCGTTTGTATCGCGCTGTGGTGCCGTTCAAGACTCGACGTCGCCGAAGGTCGTAGATCCTCGACTCAAGTTTTCCTGACAACGCGTATTTTAAAACGAATTCCGTACGACCTGGTCTAATTATAGGGATAGTAAATTTGTAAGTAAACACTGATTTGGTAACACAAGTAAAACTTCATTATATTTCAACAATTAAATTTACCAAAATAGACGGTGTTAAAATGGAACGATGAGACTGTATTAAAAGAGACTGTTTTTTTGCGAATGACGGTGAGAGCTGTGTGTCGTGTGTTTTTAAAGTGTCGGCGTGGGCGTGTGCTATGTCGAAAGTGTACTGATTGGTGGATGATATTGTGGGATCAGGACCTCCCAGATCAAATACTGTATGGAGATTAGGAAAAGTAGGAGGGTTCCGTGGGTATATATAAGATTTGATCAGCTACAACCGCGAGGGTTCCGGGTTCGATTCCCGGCGCCGAATTCTTCATTCCTAAGATCCTACAATATTTTCAATGAAGATGATGATGGGAAATGAAGTAGTTTTCTAATTGGTTACGTGAAATCTATGGAAATGGTGAAAGTGGCCGCCCTCGAAGACCGCCCTCGTTGATCGGTCACAGGTAGGGGTAGCATCTTCGGGTGCGCTACGGTTGTCCTTCGCGTCGTCTTGCGTTCGCGGGTCTCGAGTCCCGAGGGTTTGACCGTAGCAGATAATAAACCTAAGAAGCCCCTTGACTTTTAACAATGGCAAGCGGAAACTAAAGAATTCGGTACTGGAAGTTAATCTGCTGGGCAGATGCGACAATATTCATAAACTTAAGGTCTTAATGGCAATATGGTTTCTTGGATTTACAGTCACTCCCATTAATATTCGTACACTCTTAAACAGACGATAACTTGTTTAATATTGGACCATACGACTCGGACTTTTTTGAGATGTTAGAATAATTAATTTACTACATGACGTGAAAAAAAATTATAAAACAATTGCAATTGGTCGGTATTGCAGAGAAAATGCTAAAAGTTGTGTTTTACAATTTTTTTATGTGGCTTATGTTGAAAATTTAAAACATCCATTTTGTAGATCTGTTTCAATTGTATACATTTTCAAATTTTCATCCAATTTGGATTACGTGGAAAACAGCGACAGGCATCGAATGACGTAAGAATCCTTCGATTTATTACAGTTTAAGGCCGAAAATTGTGAAAAGCTGCAATTTTTACAATCTTCAAACAGTTGTAGCTCATTGCAACGTTTGCCGAATTTTCAATGTGGACACACATAAAACAGTTATAAATAACAACTTTTAGTATTTTCTTTGTAATTCCGACCAATCACAATTTTTTCAAAATTTCTTTTCTTCAACGTGTAGTAAACTAATTGTTCTAACTTCTCAAAAAAAAAAATCCAAGTCACATGATCCAATATTAACACTAGATTGCCCAAGGAAGTCATTTTGACTGCTTTTTAATTTCAACTAGAAGAAGAGTGGATCACCAATGATGAAAATGAAAGTGTCATCAATATGCCCAGGAAAAGTAAATTTTTTTACTTGTTAATATTTACTAATAACTTGTTATATAACTGTAAATAATATAATAAATATTAAAAATTAATTTTAAACTTTCTTTACACATTAGTTATTCTTTCACAATGCAGTCATTTTGACTGCTTCTGGGCAATATAGGTATATACTATGTTTCAGTCTTTCTAGTGTTAAAAACGTGATCGTCCTTTAGAGTGTACGAATATTAATGGGAGTGACTGTATTAGCTGTTATAACGTTTTAACACGTTGACTGCCGTGTCACCCATATATGGGTGACGGAATTATTTGTCCATATTTAAAAATTAATTATTACGCTAATGTAATCATTGTATCAAATTCGGTTAATATCTGGAAAATGCAAGAAGGTTAAAACGTTACTCAGTGTCACACATTTTAATTCTGTAATCATTATTTTATTAAATATATTGTTTCGATTTTATGAAATTTTTGAGGTCGCTGCATTGGCTGTCAAAGTGTTAAGGTAACTGTTTTACTGCAAGGAGTTTTTGGCGAATGAACTGGCTATCATACGTGACGGATGAAAAGAGAGTGAGGCTTAACTATCTAATAACAATTCAGTCGGCTCTTGTCGGCTGAACAAAAACAGAAGAGCTTTTTCAAAAATTGATTAAAAGCAACGTTCTACATTTAAAGTCCGTCAACGAGCGGTTCCTGTTCAAATTCCGTCGTAGTACGTTTCCTCGAGCAATAAAGGACCCGGTTAAATACAACAGGACCGCCGAGTGGTCGGCGTTTCCCACGAGCCGCGGAAAACGCGAACATTCCCGGGGATTTATGTGGCAGCGTATTTATTTGTTGAAACCGACAAATTTCTACGGAGAGGCGTTATACCTCTTCTAGGCGAGGCAGTATGAAAGGGACATTGCAATTATCTGGAAGATGAAGGATCTTCCCGGGGAGCGTCGTTACTTTGCAGCAACCGTAATGCATATTCAACTAGGTGCAACTCGACGAGGCGCTGTCGTTTCAAAGGTAGCGGTCGGGGCGCGATTAAATTTTTGAAAGCAGAATTTTCTGTCGCAGAGACAACCATTCGAAAACGGAGTCGGGTCAGCGTTTCTGCACGGTTTCAGGAAGTCCTCGGCATAATGGTGTCGCTTCATGGTATCCTCGGAACGAGCCGAACTACAGAAGCGAGTTGCAGAGGACCACGCACCCGAGGCGAGACGAGGCGAGACGAGGCAAACCGGGACGAGTTTCGTGGTACACGGGAAACCCTTTAAACACGTCGATCCCGCGATTAACCCCGGCAATCGAATCGCCGTTGAATCGATACCGAAGTGACCGTTCAAAGTTTCATACATCGCCGGCTCGTTCAGACTCTCCGAAGTACCATCCTCCTCTCGCGCATCGATTTCCCAAGCTAAACACGCGGAGCCGGAGAAAACCGAGAACCCGATGAGAAAGGGGAAGAGAGAGCCTTGAAAACTTCGAGAATCGGTTCGCGAAAATCGGTTATCCGGAAAGGGACGACGCGCCCGACCCGGTTCGATATCGACGAGAGTTTGAACGCGAGCCGGAGCGCAATCGTTGCAAAAACGACAAGCTACGGATGGACGTGTGTCGACCGGAGGGAACGAGCATCATTTATCGGAATCGACGCGGTCCGATGACAAGCGGAATTACCCGGACGAAAATACCGCGACGTCGATTCGCCGGATTCGTTACGGAAGGAATTATGTCCGGACCAGAAACGTACGTTGGGATAATATTCTGCTATCGCAATTATGGGAACGCGTATGTTGACCTCGTTGATGAGACGTGACTATCCGATCGCGTTGATGTGTCTTCTGTGTTTCACGTGCTTCAGAAAATCGAGTATACCGTTCTTCTATACCATGTGACAGTGGTAAACATTGTACAACTAAAGTTGCGCGTGACAGTACTCATTTTATTTAGATCATTGTCTTCGTTGTAAATAGTAGCATTACGAAGGATATTATTGTGGGATCAGGACCTCCCAGACCAAATACTGTATGGAGATTAGGAAAAGTGGGAGGGTTCCGTGGGTGAGCGCGTTAGTCGATCGTCTACAACCGCGAGGGTCCCGGGTTCGATTCCCGGCGCGGAATTCCTCATTTTTCCTAAGATCCTACATTTGGGGGCTCGTCCGGGATGGGGGGAATACCGATTCCTGCATGGTGACAGACGACGAACGAGTAAGCAAGCGTTGCGAAGACGGTCCGGTCGCACGCGAGCGAAGGGACGACGAAGTGAAGTAAGGGACACATCCAGGGAAAACTGCTAGAAAGGGCAGTAGGATGGTGTTCCCGAAAAGTGACGAAGTTGGTGACGAGTTGTGTTGATGGCGCTGAGGCCAAAAAGACAATGGCGCTGCGACGGACATTCGAGGGCGAATGCCGGAGCAGGATGGCCGAGTGTGGGATCAGGACCTCTCCCAGACCACAAATACTGTATGGAGATTAGGAAAAGTAGGAGGTTTCCGTGGGTATGTGTAAGAGTTGATCAGCTACAACCGTGAGGGTCCCGGGTTCGATTCCCGGCGCGGAATTCCTCATTTTTCCTAAGATCCTACATTTGGGGGCTCGTCCGGGATGGGGGGAACACCGATTCCTGCATGGTGACAGACGACGAACGAGTAAGCAAGCGTTGCGAAGACGGTCCGGTCGCACGCGAGCGAAAGGACGACGAAGTGAAGTAAGGGACACATCCAGGGAAAACTGCTAGAGAGGGCAGTAGGATGGTGTTCCCGAAAACTGACGAAGTTGGTGATGAGTTGTGTTGATGGCGCTGAGGCCAAAAAGACGATGGACATTCGAGGGTGAATGCCGGAGCAGGATGGCCGAGTGTGGGATCAGGACCTCCCAGACCAAATACTGTATGGAGATTAGGAAAAGTAGGAGGTTTCCGTGGATATGTGTAAGAGTTGATCAGCTACAACCGTGAGGGTCCCGGGTTCGATTCCCGGCGCGGAATTCCTCATTTTTCCTAAGATCCTACATTATTGAAGTCTGTATTGTCATGAACTTCGCTCGTGCCGTATCAATCCGTTTTGATTATGTCACTCTGCTTCGTTTTGCTATAGTTAGTTTGCTATAGTTAAGTACATATCATCTTTAGTTGTATTAGGTTGTCGCATATGAAATGTCCGATTTTTAATAGTAACGTTAAATACACACAACTTTTTTTTCTGAATAAATTTATTCGTCAAAGTAAACGCCACTGTAACGAACGTGTTCTGTCAATGAATCAGAAGTGTCTTCGTTGTACTGAATTTTTTCGTTATTAGCATTCTTCATTCAGAATTATTAGCATTCATTTAAAGATTGTCATCCCCTTAGATGCATCCACTAGGAATTATTCCACAAATTTACTTCTTTGCGTACTGTATATTATGAAAAATTGCTAAAAATAGATAGTCACTTTTAGTGGTCCGTGGACATAAGGTTAAGCATCGGTCATGAGAAAACGAAACCAAATGTTAGAAAATGGAGTTTACTGCGAATAAACAGATGACTATCGAACAAATGCTATGTTCTAAGCGCAGGCACGGATGACTGTATGGGTAATCAATGATAAGGGGTGCACCACGTGATTGCACGTTTATGTATCTATTCTGGGACGCAAACACAACCCTGTATGTAAATATTTACAATTTTGATTTTTGGCCAGGTTTTCAGCCCAAATACCATTCTGTGCGTCGTCGGTCCCGTCACAGCAGCTATCCTGAGCGCATCTTGCAAGAGTAGTAGTTTTTTTCACATACTGTTATACAATCGAACTGTTCGCGATCGCGCGAATTCAAACGAGCTGTTGACGCGACGCGCCCTCCTCGCCCCGTTGTGACGTCACACCCCGATCGCGATCTCCTGCGAAGCCGTTACGCGACTCGCGTTACCGCGTCGTCCATCGGCAGGATCACGCGATGACGGTGACCCAATCAGCGGGCACCCCATCATCGGGTAATCCTCGAGAACCAATCCCCATAAATCTGTTGTGCGGAATCTCTCGATTCCCTGAAATTTAGTCACTTCGCGTTCATTATTCGCAGAAATCAGTTGTCTCTCTCGTTGTCCTTTTTCTCAACTACAAGCTGATTTCTCTCTTTCTCCTACGCGATGTCGCTCTTTATATTCAAATCGATCTATTCTCACCGTATTCAGTTATTGTTCATATATTTTATTCTTGTTCTACATTTTCAACCTCGAATCAAATACAGACCCTTTGTTCTCGTAAGAAGCATTATTTTTCGTGTCGCTACAGTTTTTTCACCTTCGCGCACAGCGCTGTGCGTTTCCCGCCTATTCTTTCGCTAACGGAATACGTGACCGTCGGTCAATTCCGCTACACGAACTATATTCGCAGTTTTATTACAGTATAAATGTGGGATCCTTGACTCTCTCGGGTCCTACGAACTGTAGTTCTTAAGGAGTGCGTGTTTATGTTATCGGTATGAATGAGTGTGTGTGTGTGGCGAGATCGTTTTCGGGGATTGGGATGAAGAGCAGTGCGTTGCGAGTCGTGAGAGCGTGAAGAGTCGTGCGAGAGGTCGAACAGCTAGTTTAGAGTGAGAAAGCGATCGAGCGAGTTTATGTCAGACCATTTTTGTTTTCTTAATTTTCCAATATTATTAAATATTATTCTCTTTATACGTGTAACTCCCTATACACCCAAAATCCCTACGTAAATTATACATTAAATACAGAATACGTGGAAACAGTTTTGTGGATTTATTTCATTTCCAACAGGGGGCAGCAACAGCTTTTTCCGTGGTGGTCCGTAGAAGTTTCGGAGCGGAACGTTTGTCGAAGCTCGCGCATATTCGCGGGACAATTCGATGGTAGGAGAACCATGGCTGTGGCATGGCGGTGTACAAAAGCAGGCAGGGGTCCCTCTGCGCAGCGTGTTTGCAGCTATTACATATTCATACGTGGACACTAACGATAGTCGTAGGAGTTTCCAGCAGGAGGGAGCCAGTTTGTAGGTTTGCCGTGTTTACCAACAGCAACGCGTTTATCGAACGACGATGCTCGCGTACCACCGAATCGCTTCGGATCCAAAGAAGGACCGGAAGGGCGTCGGAATTTAATTTCGAACGATCGATCAGCGGGAAGAGAGACAACAGGAGGGATGAGGGGTTTATTCGCACACGATTCTCGGTCTCCCTTCACGCTATCGAGACTTTTTCGCGTCCGATAATTGTGCCAGGATCTCGGGGACAGAGGTGAAATTACCGTGCGGTGACGAGAGGACGAGAGGATTCGACCGCGCTCAGACTGCACAAACATTTCCTTCGCCCCTGACCGTAAATATCGTGGTCCCAGAAATTCTGTCGCCGCGAACCAAGACGAAGCCGCGGCGAAAACGTCGAAATTAAAAGCTACTCACTGCTGCGTTCGCTCGGTGCCACGGCCCGAGCTCTCTCTCTCTCTCTCTCTCTCTCTCTCTCTCTCTCTCTCTCTCTCTCCTCTCACAGCGCTTTCCTCTTCTCGCCGCCCCTCTGCCTCGTTACAACCAACCATTCGTCCCTCTCCGCTTTTCCAATTAATCCCGTCAAAGGCCTCGAGAAGAGAAAGGGAGAGAGAGAGAGAGAGAGAGAGAGAGATCGCTGCTCCTTCTGGAAAAGAGAAATCGTCGATCGACGTACAATCGAATTTACAGCGCCTCGCGGAAACTCGACCGGTCGCCATTAAACGCTGAACTAGTAAAAATGCGCGTGTTTTACATCGATTTTGAAATTGATGTCGCGTGTACTGTAAAATGCAAGTCAAATACAAAATTTGAAACGAGTTCCACGGTTTGTGTAGAAGTTGTAGAACGGTCACTATGATTCTAACAGCGAGTTTAATAATGTAATAAGTATATTCAAGTTGAGGGACAATAGTTCGAGCACCGTCCAGCTACCGTCCGTCCATCAGAAGATGCCAGTGATTTTCGCTAGTGGGGTGCAGGGGGACTGCGAGCACGGACCTAAAGGACTGAGCGTAATGTAGATATATGGGCGAGAGGGGTCGTGACAAGAGCGTGGAGGGATGGTAGACTGCGGCCACATTGAGTGGCAAAACTAGTGTTGCCATCTATATAACGTTGCGGGAACATTGATATGATTTGATTCTTAAAAATGAACGTACCCCAATTTTATCGAGAATCTTACTTTACTGAAGCTGAAATCGTTGCGCGTGCGCGTGAAATCTTGCATCATATCCCAACACTGCCTATAGAGCGCATGGCAGTGTTTGCCACACAAGATGGCCGACAAGTTGATACCCCTTCCGTCTTTTGGCTCAGCTCAGCAGAATTAGGCTCAGTCCTTTAGGTCCGTGACTGCGAGACCCCACTCTAGACGCCAGGCTGCGGACCCCACTCTAGACGCCCAGGCTGCCTCCCCACTCTTACGCTTACGCTCCGGCGGGAACGGTCGACATAGGCGCTCAGCGTCACCGCATCTCTCTGTTCCAGTCACGCTAATGCGCGCGTTTCCGTCTTTGTCGAGAGACTCGGCCAATAGCGGTAGACGTGTAGCGCGCAGAAGAGAGAGATCACGTGGTACCTACAAGTTTCTCACTGCCATCTCCTGATGGACGGACGGTATGTAAGTAGTAGGTTCGTATTGAGAACTATTTCGACATCTCGATAACTATTGTAGGATCTCAGGAAAAAGGAATGCACCGCGCTTGGAATCGAACTAACGCGCTCACCCACGGAACCATCCCCCGCCTTCTTCCTAATTTCCTACGGTATTTGTGGCCTAGGGGGTCCTAATTCCACACTCGGCCATCCTGCAATGACATTCGCCCTCGAATGTTCATTACAGCGTAATCTCGTCTTTCTGTGTATGTTTGGGCCTCAGCGCCATCGTACACAACCTCGTTTCGTAACTTCACATTTCGTATCTCGTACTTTGTTTCGTCTTCGTCCGTCATCGTCGCCATTGTGCGGTGATCGATGCTCCCCCCATCCCGGCTGAGCCCCCAAATGTAGGATCTCAGGAAAAAGGAAGGCACCGCCGCACCGAGAATCGAACCCGGGCCCTCGTGTTGGTAACCGATCGACTAATGCGCTCACCCACGGAACCCTCCCGCCTCCTTCCAAATTTCCTACGGTATTTGTTGTGGTCTGGAGGGTCCTAATCCTATACTATTAGGTTTGAGACATATGAAGGTCGATAGATTTTTACACAGAATTTGATACCCTACCGGCTCACAATACGAAAAATAGGTGGTTTCAATTAAAAAAGACATTACTCTTCGTAAGATCTAAAGTATAACCTTGAGATGACCTTCACCTGCGCAGACTTATCTCCCCTTCCAAATACGATAACTTTCTCCCCAAACGCAATTTTGTATCTGTCTAAATAAAAAAGTTGTTACCGGAGTTAATCTAGACACCCTGTATAATAGACGACCACATATTACGAATTTCAATAAAATGAAGTAGATCGTTCTCCAATAGAACATGCAACCCTCTGATCAATTTCAATTCAACGAAGTGGAAGATACCTGCAACCAATTAACTCTTTGCACTCGGCGCTATTTCAACTAAAAAACCAAACATTTCTTCTAACCTAGAATATTTCCATTGTACATAGTTTTTTTCATTATGTGAGTAAGAAACTGATGTAAAACCTCATAAAATATTTAAATGTTTAGTAATTTATTACGTATAAACAAATTTAATCACGTAAACAATATGCTGAATAATGGTGTAGCAATTTGTAGTGGCGCCTCAGAGTCGCCATTCGAGTGCTAAGGATTAAAAACATGCGAATCAACATTTTAACCGCCGAAATAAAATGTCTGCGTTCTCCACAGCCAATTGCCGGCTAAGTTTGCGTACAGGGCCGACATTAGCCATCCTCGAGGGCGTTTCTCGCTCAGCCGTTTCTCCTTGTCGCGGCGTGTTGAGCTTCCGGCGAGCGGAACGTCTCGCGAGCTTGTGGTCTAGGTCGAGTGCCTTCGAAAAGGAGTCGTGTGCGTAACTGGGTCGCGGGTGCCGCGAGCAAAGACGAATACGCTCTGCTCGCTTCGCTAGCTCGAAGTCTGGCGCCTCCAACGGATACAGCAAATCGACTCGAGTCGTGGAACCTCGACGTCTCGGAGTGTGCGAGAGACACAACGAACAGGAACGAGGCATCGAACTCGTACCGCGTTCGTCGTTGAACCCTTCTCCTTTGTTCGCGACTCCGGGAAAGGGAGGGAGGGAGGTTGTTGTCGTTCGACAAACGATAGTTTCAGCCGCGAATACGCGCGGCGACGGCCGCGATCGAACGCGACGCGGCGGCGGCTCGGTTCGGCTCGCGGAAAGTGGGTGGCACGGCGCGGCGTTTCAAGAGGCAGTTTCGTTGTTCCGTGGACCCGTTCGAAGAGGGAGTTTGTTCGAGGGGACGGGGTCGAGGGGTTGCTTGCAAGCCGTGGGAGAAGACCGAAGCCGACGCCGACGCCGGCGCCGGCGACGCCGCCGGGGAGACCGGCTTTCGAGTGGAGTTCGATCCTCCGGCTGAGGTTTTGTTCCGCCATTGTGATAACTCAAACAATGCCAGGCTGACTGCCGCGCGATACGCGAAAGGACGCGAAGTAGGGTCGAGTGTCTCTGTCGATCTTTACTCTTCGCGCCTCGAATCCACTCTTCTCCCCTCTCCTCGCTTCTCCTCTCTTCTCTCCTCTCCTCTTCCCTATCCAAATTTCGGTCCTTTCCGACCGCGTTCCCCGATATTTATTTATTCCTCGTGTACACGCCACGCCGTGCCATGCCGTTCCCCGATTTTACGGACTAATAATAATTCTTCCCCGCCGACAAATTGGACAAATTGCTTCCTCCATTAACAGCCCGGGGAAGAGATCCGCGTAGGTTCGTCGAGATCGCTGGTCATCAATTCTCCGCGATGTATTTTTTAATCTACGATGTTTCGCAGTCTCTCTCTCTCTCCTCCTCTCCTTCCAGCTTCTTGAATTCTATTTAAGGCCGCCTGCTTGGCTCCTTCTGCAATTATGTGCCGAGGTTCGGAACTGATTTGAACGGCGTGAGAATTGACTCTCCGGGAAATAATAATTTCTAGACTGCGCTTCTTTATGCAAAATAAACATTTTCCGCCTCATTTTCACGAAACAGGAGTAAAGTGGAATTTTATTTCCATTTTGATGGAAATTCTATTAATAATATAAATATAATTTCCAGCTTTAATATATAAGACATAATGTAACAGTACGTTTCAATTCTTTCCATATATTTATTATTTTCTATTCCACTTACACACTTTTGCCATAAATCCATAAAATCCGTATAATAGATTCATCCACGTTAATAATAGAGTGGATGCATAAATACGTTCTTAAAAATTCCCAATGTTCTGATATCTGAATAAAATTTTTGGTTCACAAGAGCTTCGTTTTAATAACTTGGGTTGGTTATGGTATTACAAAATCCTTGGACTGTTGACGGTTAACGTTGTGTGGAAAAATTGATCGAGATAGCATAGGTCCATTCAAATCGCTGTTTACGAATTTTTTCTGGGATACATTGATCAATGCACTTCCTCTCAGACTCTCCGTGCTTGTTCTGTTCGGTTCATTGGTTATATTCGTTCGGGTTTATCCGGCCCATTGTGCGACAAGGGATTATGTGCCGCTAATAATCCCCGATAGTCCTCCACGAAGACAAATTGACTGCTGCAGCGACGTCTAAGACAAAGATAGGTTGTCTAGGTCCGTTATACTCACAATTCATTAATTTTCGTTGTAAAATTGTGAAAAAGAGAAGATTAATTCTCCCTCTATATTTACGAAAGGATTCATAAAAATAGTGAGACTTTCCCTCAGCGAATGATTGATCGGTCCGTAATTATTACACAGAGAAAATGCACCTCTTACGCTTGAGTGTAATCTCGACACGTGTACCTTACAGTGCATATTGCATTCATTTTAGATGTGAAGTCTGACATGCACATCTTTACTATTTGAACGTTTAGTAACAAGCGTTTTAACCTGTTACGTCACATTTGTGCATTTATATTTATATTTTACGATTGCAATGATTAAAACTTCTTTGTGGTTCATAATTTATTAGGAACGAATGAAAATTGATATTTGTCGCATGACTACGTAGGCTCCGATGGCTGAATATTGACATTAATAAAATACCATTTTATCTATGTTATAACCCAGACCTGACCTCTTGCACTACGATTTATTTTCCGATTGCAATGATTAAAACTTCTTTGTGGTTCATAATTTATTAGGAACGAATGAAAATTGATATTTGTCGCATGACTACGTAGGCACCGATGGCTGAATATTGACATTAATAAAATAGCATTTTATCTATATTATAAGCCAGACCTAACCTCTTGCACTACGATTTATTTTACGATTTCAATGATCAAAATTTCTTTGTGGTTCATAATTTATTACGAACGAAAGAAAATTGATATTTGTCGCATGACTACGTAGGCTCCGATGGCTGAATATTGACATTAATAAAATAGCATTTTATCTATGTTATAAGCCTATATTATAACCCAGACCTAAACTCTTGCACTACGATTTATTTTACGATTGCAAAGATTAAAACTTCTTTGTGGTTCATAATTTATTAGGAATGAAAGAAAATTGATATTTGTCGCATGACTTCGTAGGCTCCGATGGCTGAATATTGACATTAATAAAATAGCATTTTATCTATATTATAACCCTATATTATAACCCAAACATAACCTCTTGCACTACGATTTATTTTACGATTGCAATGATCAAAACTTCTTTGTGGTTCATAATTTATTAGGAACGAATGAAAATTGATATTTGTCGCATGACTACGTAGGCACCGATGGCTGAATATTGACATTAATAAAATAGCATTTTATCTATATTATAAGCCAGACCTAACCTCTTGCACTACGATTTATTTTACGATTTCAATGATCAAAATTTCTTTGTGGTTCGTAATTTATTAAGAACGAATGAAAATTGATATTTGTCGCATGACTACGTAGGCTCCGATGGCTGAATATTAACATCAATAAAATAGCACTTTACCTATATTTATTTATATTTTAAGGGGATTAATAAGTCGATAAATGTCTAACTCGATTTTTTAGTATACTGGTGTGAAATGTTTCACAACTTCTGCAAATATTAAATTTTTACACGTATAATCTAGATAATCTTGTTTTATAGTTCATACAATATTTCTGTCAGAATTCGAGTCTGACGTTTCTATTTTTACTGTTTAATTTATACGCTCTGTGTTTGAACTTTGAATAGCGAGCGTTCGAACACTTTCGCGAGCTACTGTGTATATATGTATGCGAAATAGCCTGACAGAATCGGTGAATTCGAATGTTCCGCAGCGATCTCACGAACACAACTATCCGTTTCACGTGAACTCTCACCGCGACGCCCCGGTACTGTATAATTGTATCGAACGAGTGCGCGTGTTCCGTTAACACCGTTCGTCGATTCGTTCGCCGATTTTTTTTTTGTGCCGAGCGCTGCGTGCGATTTGAAAAACAAAACAGAACAATAACAAACGTAGAACGCCTTTACAGGCGCGATAACCCTCTGGAAAATACGCTAATGAAATATTTTCCGATGCTCGTTAAACAACCGTCGGACACGTTAATTTCGTCGAGGTTAGAAACGGCGGAAGTCGTCGCGAAGAATTTTTGGTTCTGTGCCCTCGAGCTCGCTGCTGTGACAAACGTATCTGATGGAGAGAAGCGACACGCGGAGTAAAATTTTCAGAAAATCAAAGCAATTTGTTTAATGGAACGAAAAATGAAAAGGTAAGATTTATCTGCGAACACGTTTCCGAATATCCCGCGTCTGACGGCACTTAAATTTTCCAGCGCTCGATGCGTCACTAAAAAAGTTCATTTTTCTTTTTATACAACAGGTATTAACACACGGCCGGAGATTGAACTAATTTCTTTGACAAAAAGAAGATCGGAATGATGAAATTGATAAATTGTAACATGCGTTACACTACAAAAATAATGAATTTTTAGAATAAACTGGCGTATCGAATGTTTCGCAAAATTGAAATTATTTGTTTAATAGAAAAATAAAAAATTTCATTTTATTATTGAAACTACATTTTCAACCGTCCTGCACCCGACAGACCCTATACCAATTTACCATCCACTCGGTACGAAAATAATAAAATTAATCGCTGCAGATAAACTCGCATTTTAACGAGTAAATTAAAAATTCCACAAAATCGAAGTCATTTATTTCACAAAATAAAAGCACAAAAACCTACTGTTTACCAGCGATTACTCTCTCCCCGCTGCTGCCTTCAACAGACTCTGAACTAATTTACTACACTCTATATATTAACAACGAAACGAATTGTTGTAACCAATTTAACTGTTTCAATTAAAACTCCCCCACGCTTTAAGAAGGAATTCCAGCAATAGAACAAAAATTGGGAAATCTTTTTAGACAGACCCAAAATAACCTACCCATCAGCACACCAATTTTTAACCAGTTAACTGTGGCGATCTTTTTGCAAAGCGCGCACCAGTGTGTGTCGCGATAATCAAGCGATGACGGGTATAGTCGTCAAACACAGAGTAAGTGGCGCGGTTGAAATATTGGGTCAAAAAGACGACTTTAGAAAATGAACAATTTTATAAGTAATATTTACACAGTCGCTTAACATGAACATTTATACATAATGAACGGAAAACTTGGAAAAAAATCGAATATTTATAGAAGTTAAAAATTTGAACTGTTGCTGTCGTGTGATATTCACGAAAACGAGGAACAATGCATAGTGGCACTTTGCAAATCCGACACCAATACCGCGATTATATTCTAATCTTTTTTTTATAACAAACGGCACATCTTCGCGAAGGATTTTTTGTTGTTGAACTATCTGGTATGTAATCCGGGAAATGTTTCTCGATCAAGCGCGAAACATTAGATGTCGTTGACCGAGATTGTGATAATTTTTGCGATTCGATGGGATACGATGCAACTGTATCCTCAATATATTTTAATAAAAAGTTTACTCGGGTTAATTTTCCACCATTTTTTTTATACATTAGATATGAATTTGAACATATAACATCTAAAAGGTGGAGAAATATTTTTGTACAATATTTCTTTAAATATTAAATTGACACAAAATTTTGCTACATCTCCATGACGGATATAGTCGTCAAACACACTTAACTGGTTACATCCTCTTCAAACTGTCCACTATTCTAGAATACCTTCTCCGTTCCCTCTATTGTCCATTTAACAAATGAATAAACTACGCCGCTGCTTGACACAGGGGTTAACATACTCGAGGTCAGCATTAACACACGCGTTGGCAGGAGTGTCACTTACGACTATTTCTACGGTGAGAAAAGTTGTCAGCGAGCTCGGCGACGACAGTGGCATTAATATTAGCGTCGACTGCAAATGGAAAAGGATGACACGTCGTTCAATCCGTGTTCCCAGATCAATTATTAAACGGTTCATTAATTTTGCGACGATTTTGTTGTTTTAATCGATTTTGCACGCTGCTTGTGCATGGAGTCTTCGCGGCAAGTAGAAACATCTCGCACTGATCAGACGCGATAGACTACACTGTATAATGTAGGAAAATATTAAATATGGAAAACGTTGTGTGCATTACTATGCGTCCTTCCATCAAGTAGAAACAGTTCGCAATGGCCAGACACGACACGCTAATATTGAATGTGTGAAAATGTTAATTGATATGAAATTGTGAAATAAGTACAAAGGTTAATGTTTCCAGCGGCGAGTAATAAATTATTATTTGCATGATTATCGCTGATACATACATAAAGCAACGCAGAGTGATTGTAGATGTAGGAATGAGTTGAAAATTAAGAATAATGTTTTGCTATTCGAAGCTACGTTCTCTAATTACTCGATTTCGTACAGTCGTTTGTGCGTGGTCTTCGCGGCAAGTAGAAACGCCGCGCGATGGTCAGACGCGCCATATTTCTGTGCACTAGCGATTGTCACTTTGAAAATGAATTACATCGGCAGGCTTGAATGGAAAAATGTTATTCTTAGTGTTCTGTATCTGCTTTTTTTTTTAATTATTAGTTTATAGTCGCATCAACATCGCAAGTTATCAGCGACTCTGTATCTGTTTATTCGCTGCTGTTTATTCGATTTGCAACACGATTCAGTACAATCCAGAATTAACTCTTTGCACTCAAATGGCAATTTTGAGGCTTCACTAAAAATAATTTTATCAATTCGCCGCGTCGGTCATATACGACCCACACAATTTTTTTACTAAACTTGAAAATCAATTTTGATTACCATCTATTAAATAAACCAAACTTTTTAACCTTTTCCACTAAAAATTGATATAATATTACTCAAAATATTGTTTACATTATTAAATTGGTATTCAATAAATTAGTTACCAAACATTTAAGTATTCTATGAGGTATTATATCAGTTTCTTTTCTTCAAAATGAAAAAAATCATATAGAATGGAAATATTCTTGATCGAAAAAAGAAAGTTTGGTTATGAAGTTAAAATACGTCCGAGCGCAAAGGGTTAACAATTCCAAGGTGTGAGAACGTTCGAAAAATTATTGTTATGATAGACCTTGTCTTTTCTATTCTTGTGTTGTTCAAACGAATTCGTTCTGATTTTGTGAAACTTTTATGGACGTGGCACTTAACGTGTTGATCTGCTAAAAACTTGTACATATGTCATAAGTACATCCACAGAGTTTTACTTTTATCTTGTTCATAAAATGTTCCGGGTCGGATGAATGTGTGAATATCGATGGAATTCTAGTTTCATAAAAATAGCTTCGAGTGTAAACGTTAAACGAACGCGTTAACGTCTCTGACAACTGTCATCGGCGAGGAGTCTCCGTCAACGAGCTCGGCGACAACATAAACGTTAATATTCGCGTGTTATAGCACAGTAGAGACGGCAGCCTCGACGACGATACGAAAGGGAAAAGACTGACACGTCGTCCCTTCTGGTTTCTTCGTTCAATCATTAAACGGTCGTTTGTCGGGGCTGCTTATCGTCGGCGAATCTACCGACGGGTATACATATTAATGTGCATTCGTTCTTCCCCCCCCCCCCCCCGTGAACATGTGGCTCGCGACGCGACGCGACACGACGGTTCCTGGAAACGATCGAAGGCGTCGGCCTGCTCTCGCGACACGCTCGATTCGATTCCGAGGCAATACACCGGGCGTCGCGGCGCCTCTACAAAACGCCGACGCGTTTCGAGAGAGACCAGTCTACGAACCAACAAGCTGCCCTGGATCCACGAGCAAACTGAAATCAAGTTCTCGACCCCGGTGAAAATGAAATTCTAGCCGTAGGTTCTTGCATGTTGCTACCAAGTTTCGCAAAGTTTGCAGACCGCTCGCAGAATTTTTCTGTGCTGCTTTCAACACGTGGAAAGTGTCTCCGTTTGAAAACCATTACACTTTCTACTGGAATTGGTGTACTTTTCTAGATTGAATTCTTACAATGATGGGAGTTAAGGTAAATCGAGTTACACTGTGTTAAAGAGCGGTCTTTCCGGTGTATGTACATAGAAAATTAAGAGGAAGGCTTTATTCTAACCGTGTTGGACATGTCTTTCTTTATAGTACGTTTATTTATAGTTATTAATTATAGAACTAGTTTATGAGATGACTATGCATTGTATTCTGACGGTTTGCAGACGTACAGTGGCTCACAAAATTATTCGCCTTCCCATTGAATCAGAATAACATTTAACCCTTAGCACTCCAGTGGTGACTCTGAGGCACCACTAAAAATTACTATACCATTATTCAAAATATTGTTTACATTATTGTATTGATATTCAATAAATTCGTTACCAAACATTTAAGTATTCTATGAAGTATTATATCAGTTCCATTTCTTCAAAATGATAAAAATCATATAGAATGGAAATATTCTTGATCGAAAAAAAAAGTTTGGTCATGGAATTAAAATACTTCGGAGCGCAAAGGGTTAAAATTTGACGAAACCACTTGACTTTTTTTGAGCAATCAGAAACATTGATTTAGTAAATCATGTGCAAAAAAGATTTTGAAGAAATTTCAATTAGTAGGAATTATATGAAGAGATAAAAATGGCACTTATTAAAACTTCTTTATTTTAGCCCACAATGAAAATTTAAAATATGCCTTTTGTAGATCTATGTTAGTTATATATATATATATATATATATATATATATATATATATGCAGAAGATTTCATCGAAATTGGTTGAAACAGAAAAAAACGACGCGCATCGAAAGATGTAAGAAACTATGGATTTTAAACAGAAACTGACCAAAAGTCGTGAAAAACTGCGATTATCACCACTTTCAACCGCTTGTAGCTCTTATGTTCGTTAACTGATATCAATGAAATTTTCAGCTTATGTGTAAAGAACATAGATCTACAAAACACGTATCTTGAATTTTCATTACGAGCTGAAATAATAAAGTTTTAAAAAGTGCCATTTTCATTTTTTCATGTAATTCCTACTAATTGCAATTTCTTCGAAATCTTTTTTGCACGTGATTTACTAAATCAATGTTTCTAATTGCTCAAAAAAAGTCAAATAGTTTGGTCAAATTTTAAGAAAGTTATTCTGATTTAAAGGGCGAGCGAATAATTTTGTGAGTCACTGTAGGTAACAACCGCTTTGAAAATATCACAGCTTAATGTCAATGATTTGTGAACATATTTTACTTGATGTCAGTGCTTCATATTCAGCACGATTTCTGCATTTCCAATATTAGTTCAATATTCACAATCACACGATTAAAGCGAGGCGAAATATATGACCATTTTCCAAAAAGAATCTCTTATCCGTTCCAGATTTGTAAGGCTGTCGCTCGAAAACGAAAATGGTATTCCCTCGTTATAAGAGCGTCGGAGGAACGATTTGGGCTGACCGATGCCCTCGGACGAGGGATAAGATAATCGTGATAGGAGACGTATCCTTGAACGTAGGATCCGCGACAAGGTGATCGACGTTCGAGCAACCTGGTTGGAGAAGAATCGCGGGAACTGGCAGGGGAGTTTGCATCGTTGAAAAATTCACGGTAAGATAAAGCGGGGGAGGATCGAAGAGCGGACGTGAGTCGAGAGGGGATCGAGTCGGTGATCTCCAGTCGAGGGAAAGAGCGCGGGAAAGTGGCCGAGCTGCCGGAGATACGCGACAAAGAACGATCCTGCTCTGCTAACCCTTTCGATACTGATCGCCAATTAAAATTTTGCATTAAATCACTACTCTGATCAAACAAAATCTAAATACAGTGCCTGGCAAAAATATGAGACCACTGCCTATCTTTTATATCTTTGCTCCACAATGCAACTAAAAGTAAGCTTAATATCAATATAATGTCTTTTCCTTTCATGCAACGTGTTGTGGGTGAATAAACCGAATTGGGTTTCACTGTAAATAGAGTGGATATTTATTAAACAATAATTAAAGTTTCTTTACATTATTTACAGATCCCTTACCTATAAATAGAGAAACGGCATTTAGAGCCTATTCTTCCCTATCTTTCCTTCTTATATCAACTAATATCCTTTCTCACTCGAGTTCCCCTTATCTTGGTGCACGTGTTTCTTCTATTCTCTTATGTGCTCTCTATTACCGACAAGTGACGCGGCAAACTTCAACAGGGTTTGTAAAGTAGTATCTGTACTACCTTATATCAATACTCTGTAGGATCTTTACATAATTCCAGACGTTTCGCAATTAGAACTGTCAATGTCTACCACTCTTCCTCGCGTCGAGCAATACTGTCACTGTTCGCCCGTTCTGATTCTCATTTGAATCGACGTTATCAATCTCGATAGTTTCTCGCTAATAAAAATTCTGCCTTTAATCACCACTCTGATCAAACAAAATCTAAGTACAGTGCCTGGCAAAAATATGAGACCACTGTCTATCTTTTACGTCTTTGCTCCACGAAGCAATTAAAAAGTAAGCTTGATATCAATACTGTAGGACCTTTAGATAATTTCAGACGTTTCGCAATTAGAACTGTCAATTTCTACCACTCTTCCTCGCGTCGAGCAATACCGTCGCTGTTCGCCCGTTCTGATTCTCATTTGAATCGACGTAATCAATCTCGATAGTTTCTCGCCAATAAAAATTCTGCATTAAATCACCACTCTGATCAAACAAAATCTAAGTACAGTGCCTGGCAAAAATATGAGACCACTGTCTACCTTTTACGTCTTTGATTCACAAAGCAATTGAAACGTAAAGCTTAATAATAATTTCAGACGTTTCGCAATTAGAACTGTCAATGTTTAGCACTCTTTCTCGCGTCGAGCAATACCGTCGCTGTTCACCCGTTCTGATTCTCATTTGAATCGACGTAATCAATCTCGATAGTTTCTCGCCAATAAAAATTCTGCCTTTAATCACCACTCTGAAAAATATGAGACCACTGTCTATCTTTTACGTCTTTGCTCCACAATGCAATTGAAAAGTAAGCTTGATATCAATACTGTAGGATCTTTAGATAATTTCAGACGTTTCGCAATTAGAACTGCCAATGTCTACCGGTCTTTCTCGCGTCGAGCAATACCATCGCTGCTCGCCCGTTCTGATTCTCATTTGAATCGACGTAATCAATCTCGATAGTTTCTCGCCAATAAAAATTCTGCATTAAATCACCACTCTGATCAAACAAAATCTAAGTACAGTGTCTGGCAAAAATATGAGACCACTGTCTATCTTTTACGTCTTTGCTCCTCGAAGCAATTGAAAAGTAAAGCTTAATAATAATTTCAGACGTTTTACAATTAGTCGCTGTTCGCCCGTTCTGATTCTCATTTGAATCGACCTAATCAATCTCGATAGTTTCTCTCCAATCATTATACAAACTTCACAATCTCTTCCCCTCTATGTCACACAGTACCTTTCGCTCCTACGAAATTGCGTTCGTAAAAATTCTCATCTGGATAAATTTTATAATGAATTTTTGCGCTCGAATTTAGCTTTCCCCGCTTTGTAGTCATATTTACAGACGACTTGTTCTGCTGAAATTTAGTGAACAAATGCAAGAGCCGTCAAAGAGAACGTTTGGGTAGCAACATGGTGTAGTAAATGCCCCGTTCGTGATTCGAGGGACTATGCAGCGGAAGTAGGTTAAAGACACAGCCATATCGAAAGGGTTAAAACACCAAGCTGTGTCTGCGAGACGGATGCGCGAGTTTCCTCGTCGAGGACGAACCGATGTTCGTCGATATTCGTCGGCATCGACGTTTCGATGAACGACAATCCGTTTATTCGCTGTCCCGAGGCGAATCCCGTTTCGAAATTTTCCACGAGTTATCCGCGCGAGAGCCATCGCATCGACCGGATCCATGGGACACGTGACAAAGGAACGAAACGAGAATCCCGAGAGCGCGCGCGGCCGAACAGCCCTCAGAACTATTACGAGCGTCGACATTGTAAAAGTTCCGCGAGGAACATCGATAATAAAATTAACACGATGCCACCGTGGTTATCCGCTTAACCGTTGTCGCGCGCGGACCGATATCCAGCCGACTGGACCGATCCTGCAGCGTTCCCGCAGTGCATTAAGTCCGTTTATTTATTTCCTTTGCGAATATTGTTCGCTGTCAAAGGAAATTATAAAATTAGAAAGGATATAGATCAACGTGTCTGCCCGAGGATATATTAATACGTTATTTGCATACGAGTCGCTGATACGCGGATAAATAAAGCAACGGTAATGGATTCTATGGGGAAGAGTAGGTTGAAAACGCAGAATTATGTTTCTCGATTGGAAATCGAGAATATTTATGCTTACGAGATAATCGATTCTGCATGATCGCTGAAAACGCGTTGAGTCTGCGGTGTAAGTAGAAACGGTGAGTATTAGTCAGACGGACAATCGTGGGGTATGTGAAACGGCGATTTAAAAAGACATTGTGACTCAAGGAAATCATTTTGTGAGTTTTTGCGACTCTTTGAGGTAAGTAGAAACGACTCACAATGGTCAGGCAAGTCAGACACGTGCAATGTTCGGAAATGTGAGTTCGAAATGAAAAGGGGGAAAAATTGTGAAATGAAGAGAGGGAGATCGACGTTCATAGCAATGAGCGTAAATCGTTGTTTGCATGATTATGGCAAATATATGAATAAATAAAGCAACGCATAGTCATCATAGATGAAGGAATGAGTGGACAAGGAAATGTTTCGTGAGTCGAAGCTTCGTTCCCGAGTTAATCGATTTTATACAGCAGCTTGTGCTTGGAGTCTTCGCGCTAAGTAGAAACGGCGCGCAATGGTCAGACAAGTGAGATACGTGCAATATGCGGAAATGTGAGTTCAAAATGAAAAGGGGGAAAAAGTGTGATTTGAAGAGGGAGATCGACGTTCATGGAAATGAGCGTGAAACGTTGTTTGCATGATTATGGCAAATATATGAATAAATAAAGCAACGCAGAGTGATCATAGATAAAGGAATGAGTGGACAAGGAAATGTTTCGTGAGTCGAAGCTTCGTTCCCGAGTTAATCGATTTTATACAGCAGCTTGTGCTTGGAGTCTTCGCGGTAAGTAGAAACGACTCACAATGGTCAGACAAGTCAGACATGTGTAATATGCGGAAATGTGAGTTTGGAATGAAAAGGGGGAAAAATTGTGAAATGAAGAGAGGGAGATCGACGTTCATGGCAATGAGCGTGAAACGTTGTTTGCATGATTATGGCAAATATATGAATAAATAAATCAACGCATAGTGATCATAGATGAAGGAATGAGTGGACAAGGAAATGTTTCGTGAGTCGAAGCTCCATTTCCGGGTTAATCGATTTTATACAGCAGCTTGTGCTTGGAGTCTTCGCGGTAAGTAGAAACGGCGCGCAATGGGCAGACAAGTCAGATACGTGCAATGTGCGGAAATGTGAGTTCGAAATGAAAAGGGAGAAAAATTGTGAAATGAACAGAGGGAGATCGACGTTCATGGCAATGAGCGTAAATCGTTGTTTGCATGATTATGGCAAATATATGAATAAATAAATCAACGCAGAGTGATCTTAGATGAAGGAATGAGTGGACAAGGATATGTTTCGTGAGGCGAAGCTCCGTTCCCGAGTTAATCGATTTTATACAGCAGCTTTTGCTTGGAGTCTTCGCGGTAAGTAGAAACGGCGCGCAATGGTCACACGCGGCAGGCTACTGTTCAATAGCGCGCGTGTCACTTCAAAAGTTTATTATATCAGCAGGTTTGTATGAAAAAAATGTTATTCCTCGTTTTCTGTACTTTTTTCCCTTACAAAGTCGTACATCCATTGTGATTTTTCACATAGTACGCGACGATGATAGCGTTTCCTTCTTCACGCGCGATCAATAGGACAGGCCGTCATAAAATATTTGCCACAATCATTGCTCTTCTTACTACATTTAACCTAAAAATTATTTTTCCATTTGCTAACATTATGTACCGTGAAATATTCACGAACGTTTCATGAAACTGTTCCGAAGTAGATTAAAACGCCTGATACATTTCTGAACTTCTGTATTCGCATAAAATCCACAATGTCATAATAATAGAAATACGATAAAATGCAATTAGAAGATCCACGGGCAGAAAACTTCACTCCGACACGAGTTGCAGTGTATTGCGCATTCAACTAATTGAATCTCGGTGTGCCAGATTGCCTTGAAAATAGATCGAATGCTAAAAGATTTCAATTTTCTTCCAATCGGCGACTTGAAGCTGTCCCCGATCGATTGGCTGGGTTCGAGAGCAGCACTCGTGTAATTTCAATTTTCGTAAAAATCCCGGATCGTCGACAACGAAGGAGGAGAAGCGCTCTAACCTGGCACAGAGATTCCTCCGTCCTTTGTACGTCACTATTAATACTACTTTCTACTGGACAGTTGCACCGTGCACGGGAGCCAATTAATCGTTGCCGATCCAGAGGATTAAGTTCCCGCTCGAACCAAGGACCGGTCCGTTGAAGCTCCAGGATCAGTGCAACGGACCGTCGCGTCGTCTGTATCGAGACGAGAGAGAGAGAGAGAGAGAGAGAGAGAGAGAGAGAGAGAGACACAGAGACAGAGGAGAGGAAAGAGAGAGACAGAATTCCGCTGCTCCGGTCGACGGAATTCCGCAGTTCGGTGCCGAGTTCGTTGGCCGGACGGCCGGCAGCCGAATCGGTTAAAAAAGGCGACGGAGAAGGAGGAAGAGAACGACGACGGCAGCAGCGACGATGCATAATGCATCAGCGATCAAAATCCCTTCCGGTCGGGTAAAAAGTTTCACGACGAAGGACGGGAGGCGGGAACACGCGCACGGGCGCGGGCAACTGGTTCGAGAGAGCGTGCCACTGTAACTCGTCCCGTGCGCGCAATTATACGACTCGACTCGCGTTTATGTTACCGTAATTAGCGCGAGCCTGCTTGCGAAAAATGGGCCAACCGCCGAGCCGCGCCACTGGCCTCTGCATATTTATAATTCGAACGCGCCTGGCCGCGTTAGTCGCTCGCTGCCGATGCGTGCACCGATCTGATCGATCCTCGGGTTAATGTCTTCGATGCTACTGAATTTCTGGGACCTGACATCGTCGCCGACACCTTGTCAAAATTTCACGCGATCCAGGCAATTTAGTCAGCATGAAATGAAACTGCAGAGCCGAAGTCGATTATCTCGTTACTCCTAATGAAAATTAATTTAATTGAACCTATGAATAATTGTCACGGGACATCATGTTGAATCTTGACCACGAAAAATATGACAAAATTGAATCACTAAAGGTTTAATCTATAATCGTCCTGCATCTAATGAATGATTAGTAAACGTTTCACGATAAAAATTCATTTATGAAAGAAGAGCATTATTTATGTATGTTCGATGTGACAGATAACGTCTTTATTAATGTGCAATGTCTTGGAAACATTTCCTGAGACGAATCTGAAAATTCTTGATTATTTTATAATCTTAATATTTTATCCACGAATGCTACCATCTAAATTCTAATCTTTTTTAAAGGCGCTCAATTTAAATTATTAGCTGTTTATATTAGAGGATTACCATTAATTTCTAAGAATTGGGTTAACAGCCGCGTAAAAAGAAAATTGATACGTGAGGATTTAAGTGGATCTACCTATGACTGCTATAAAGCCGTCAAAATTTTCCTCGCAGAGTTTAACTCTGCTATCTATAAGATATAGTGTAATATACACTCATTATCATAGCCACTGAATCCGAATCTAATCTAGATCTAGCTCGAGCCTAACTATGTGATTTATGAGTGCAGAAAAGCTCTGTTCAAGTCAGAGAATCTGATAAAATGGTAGAAAAATCGAGAAAAATTATGTACCATTTAAATCCGAGTCTGTTCGTAGCTCATTGCAACATTAACCGACTTCAATGAAACTTTCCGCATGTAATTTAATCAACCCCCTAAATTTTTCAAATAATTTTTTAGCTCATAATTTTATATAAATTTAGCTAAATTTTTATTTCCTAGGAAAAATTTCATTTTGAATTTTTATTTTTATATAACCTATGGAGTTCTACAAAAGGTATATTTTAAATTTTCATTACAGGCACTGATAAGAAAGTTAAAAATCGTGATTTTTACTTTTTTCTTCACAATTTCGACCATCAGCAATTTGTGTAAATAATTATTTACACGCTACCGAGTAAACTAACCCTTCTAACATCTCAAAAATATTCAGGTCGTTGGAACTAATTTTGAAAAAGTTATTCGTTTTTAAAGGGTGTCCGGATACTTTTGCACGCCACTGTATATTCTTGAGATGACAACAGACGGATCATTGCTAATATTTTCCATTAATATTGAACAATATTTGAATTCAATGTGTGAAATGGCTTAACACTTTGATCGCCATGTCACCCATATCTGGCTGACGGAATTATTTATACAGAATTGAAAATGAATTTTTACGTTGGTAGATTGAGTGTACAAAATTTCTTTATCATCTGAGGAATAGAAGAGGTTTGAAAGAGTAATTAACACTAAACCTACCAAGCACAAAACATATAAAAGTGAAATGCGCTATAGAAGTGAAAAGATTTAATTTACTTTTCCTTTTTACGATTTCAATTCTAATCTGTGTTTAAATAAAGAAATCAGTTCAATAATTTCCTATGAAAGCGTGTTTATTATTTCACTAATTGTGAAATAGAGAACCGGTCATTTGACCGTGTTAAGTTTAGTGTTAATATCACAAAACTAAACTTCTTAATTTTCGTCTTGTTAAATATATTGCTTTGATTTTGTGTAATTTTTATGATTGTCGATTGGGCGATCAACGTGTTAAGAAACGCATTACGTACCGGAGACGTCTTTGCGCGTCGAGTGGTTAAGCTTTAAATTTACTCTTCTCATTCTCAAAAGACTCGATTAGAATAATCGACGGCAATGTGTTAATACGTTTGAATGTTCCAGCGCGTTTCTACATTTTCCCCGGGTGACGGAAGGGTTGGAGGTGGAGATCGATGGACGGGATCCTGTGGATGCCATAACGCGTCGGGAGGCGTGAACGGCTTGTGGATCGTCGATCGAGGTAGACAATGAATGGAAGGGGTTCGGCGTCGGCCAACTATCCGCCTTGCGAGCATTCAACCGGCCTATGATGAATCGGCCTAATTTCGCGGCCGAAAGGTCACGTAAGCTCGGTAAATCTTGGCCGGGGTGATGTCGGAGGAGCGAAACATTTAACGGAGGGCGCGCAGCACGCAAATCCCGCTTCACTCCGCTCTGCTTCGCTCTGCTCGGCCGCAGAGCCCAGTGGCAAGCGAGCTGGAGCGCTGAAACACGAGCTACGAGATCGAGCCGGTACGCAGGAAGCCATTCCTAAATCATATCAGCACGCTCGGAACACACGGCACGCATTCCTGAAACTGTTTGCAATCGCCTGCTACCGACGAGCAACGGCACGACGGTTCTGCTTGCCTACTTGCTCGCGCATGCACACGCCTACGCAACCTCTCTCTCTCTCTCTCTCTCTCTCTCTCTCTCTCTCTCTCTCTCTCTCTCTCTCTCGTTGTCTCTCCCTCTGCCATAATTCTATACCCGGTTCTATCCTTCTCTCTCTCTGTTCCTCGCTGTCGAGTTCCCTCAGGCGACGTAAAACGTTTCCAACAGTCTCCATGGTTCGTCGTAGGCCACAGGACCAACGAGGTCCACGCGAGGAATATAGTCGATCCACCGAGCATAATCACTCTCGGCGCTCGACGAGACGAGATTAACCAATTTGCATCCTAAGCAACAATGAAAAATAATGCCCTTATCAAAAATCTTCCCTTTTACCATACCCAAGCAGAAAACTCGCCAGGAAGTACTAAATCATCCCCTGAGCCGTGTCGTTGCTGCTCACTGCTGTTCTTCCTTCGCGTATACAATAGTTTCTTTCGACTATCCTACAATTATTCTTCAGTAACCATTCACATAAGGCACATCAACTTTGCACGGGCATCGTAACTTAACCCTCATTCACACGGGTAATTTTTTATACGATTCTGCATGAAGTATGAAGAAGTTTTAAGTATGAAATTTTCGTTTAATTTCAAGGATATTAATTCATTTGAAGTAAATTTGAGATGTCACAAAAGATGATGGAGATATCAATTGAAAAATATTGAATATTATGTGAATGAATTTGAAATCGGTACCCGGGTACCACGTCGTGTGGATGAGGGTTGATACACGTTATTGCTATTAACCCCTTTCACTATGATTTATTTTACGGTTACAGTGATTAGAACTTGATTGTCATCTATCATTTCTTCAACTTCGTCAATAGTTTCTTTCGACTATTCTACAATTATTCTTCAGTAACCATTCACATAAGGCACATCAACTTTGCACGGGCATCGTAACTTAACCCTCATTCACACGGGTAATTTTTTATACGATTCTGCATGAAGTATGAAGAAGTTTTAAGTATGAAATTTTCGTTTAATTTCAAGGATATTAATTCATTTAAAGTAGATTTGAGATGTCACAAAAGATGATGGAGATATCAATTGAAAAATATTGAATATTATGTGAATGAATTTGAAATAGGTACCCGGGAACCACGTCGTGTGGATGTGGGCCAATACACGTTATTGCTATTAACTCCATCGTAACTCGTACTTATAAAAATTATTTGTTCTTACTTTATTGTAACTAGTGCACAGCAAGTAAGTCTGCTTTTCATTTTCTATTCCATTTTTTGGTTTTCTACACGACTGTGACTGAATGTTAAATTCCAATTTATTTACATTATAATTATATAATTTTTTAGACGCACTAAAACTCTTGAGAATGATCTGCATACGGATCGAAACGTTGGGATAATAATAAAATTGCAAATTTGCTGAATTTCAATCAGATCGAACCTTTGCGCCGAAATCAGTTTCATCAATATAATTCAAATTTCGATCGAAAGAAATTACATTTATTGCTATTAACCCCTTCCACTATGATTTATTTTACGGTTACAGTGATTAGAACTTGATTGTCGTCCGTCATTTCTTAGAACAAAAATAAAATCTAAATTTATTACATGCTTGCATATTCCTCAATATATTGACAGCAACAAAATAAAATTTTATTTCCCTTCAAAGGAAATGAATAATTTACATGTTTAGTAGATGTTGTTCGAAATTCTTATCACGAGTCTGATTCGCTTTTATAGTGCAAGGGGTTAACACAGTTCTACACATTTCTTTGAACCGCTAATTAAAACACCATAACCTATATTATCCATCTGGCGGGGTTTTAAGTAACCCAGTCACAAGTGACGGATGCGAGAAAAGTCAAATACAAAGATTTTTTCCATCCACGCGCGTATAAAAATGATTCGGTAGTTATTCTATATTATAAAATTCTCCGAGATAGCGTGTACACTAACGATGCAAATGGTTTAAACTGGAACTTTGCCCAGCTCTTTGCAATTCTGGATTATCGTGTGATAGTAACTGGTTGCAGGTGGTCCAGGACACAATTCCCCCGATGTTCGGATCGCCTGAAATCGAAGAACGGAATCCGACGATCTTTCTAACCCTTGTCCCGTGGTGTCCGTGCCCGCGAGAGATCGAAAAGTTGCACCGTGAAGAGAGCGGCGGCAGAGAGGTCGGAGCGATATTTCATTAGAGTGCTCGGCTGTTTCGAAACGATTATCCGGCTGGAATTCCCTGCGAGCCAACGAACCGAAATTTCGAGCGTGGCGTAACGCATTAGCGCATCCGATATCTATGACCTTCGACGGCATTAATCTCGTGCGGGATAACCTGCGCGGTGATTACCGAGCTGCCCTCCGACCAGCATATTCCCCGGGAAATTGGATTCGTCTCGGCCGATTCGCCCGCCCGATCGGTACACCGTTCCTTTCCTCGGGGCCCATCGATCTCCCACCACTGTCAACCACCTAGAAATCCCCATACAAACAGACTAAGATCCCCCGAAGCCATTGACAAAATTCTCTGTGCTTCCATACAGCTATTTTGGCAGCAGATACTCAAACTTTTAATATTTCCCGAGTAGATTCTACGGTAACGATTGTTTTATGACGAATTCGCGTTGAGACCGGATTAGTCTACGATGGTTGTAATCCTCGATTCGAATACGACAGCGTGGTACGCGATGCCCTGTAACCACTTAACGTGATAGAACTGGTATGCAATTAAAACTATATTTTAAAATAAAATAACTTTGGTTACAAGAGTTTTAACTACACTCATTGGATACTGTCGACAAAGTTTCCCGGACTGTGTTTGATGAAGAAGCGAAGTTGATGATGGATGGCGTGAAAAATATAAACTCGGTGTGAACGTGAATTTTACTGTGGGGCAAGCGGATTCGTTGACTGCCATTTGCCGGGAATTGGTAAGGGACACGGTCGTCTTAGATAATTGGTCCAAAAAATGGAATGGAAAGAGTAAATGACCGCCCCCAAACCGGGAGTCACTCGCAGGTACGCTTGTAACCTCGAGTGACGCACGCGGGGAATCCGCGTGTCCCAAAGGCGGTACCATAGCAGACTATAAACCAGAAAAGCGCCTCGACTCGAACAAAGAAAGCGGAAAGAAAGTACTCGACTTCTGGTTACCAAATGTGGACAATGGATCAATAAAATGCTAAATGCTTTGACGGAGAGGAACGGGTTTTGGGGAATATTGCTACTACGGGCAATTCGGTGATATTAGTATCTGTTATTTTGGAAAACGTGCAGGGCAGATGAGTTACGGTTCACAAATGCGGATAGTCGTACTGAAATAAAGTAATACATCTTCGTAAGGATATCCTCTTCTGAGAAACGGAACAACGATCTCGCAAGTGTTAAATTTGAGCACATTAATTGCCGAGTTACATGAGAGTGATATTAATAATTTTCATAATTAATAATTAATAAGTTCAGTTTAGGATAGGAAAATCTTTGGATTAATTCCTGGTATTTTATGGAAATGACCCATTGCCGGCATGCGCGGAGGCATGACGTCCCGTCGCGTCGAGACAATCGGAACGCTCGTCCCTAATTAACGGCCGCCCTTTACTTATCCCATGCAACGACCGAACGCCAACCACCGAGACATCGAACGGCGTCGCGACGCCTACAGCTACATAGTGCATACACCTCTATACCCGCGTGATCGATCGAGGTCCGATCGACGATGACAAGCTTCCGAAATGTTACGTGGACCAGCGTGCGTCTCGGCCACGCTACCACTATCCCATTAGATCGCCGAATGGAATTATGATGCACCCGGCTATGCTCTGAAAATACATGATGCGGAAACTATCGAATCGCTTCCCGATTTTGCAGACTTTGATATTTTTAATGCCCCGTGTATTGCCCTTTAACACTCTGCTAAATAATTGGGAATTATTGCAGATACTGATAGAGATACATATTAAATTCTACTACACTGTACAAGATCGCAGAATGGAATTACGATGCACCCGAGCTCGGTGCAAAAATATGCGATGCTGAAACTGTCGAATCGCTTCCCGATTTTCCAGACTTTGATATTTTTAATGCACCGAGTATTGCACTTTAGCACTGTGCTAAATAATTGGAAATTATTGCAGATGCTGACAGAGTTACGTATTAAATTATACTGTGTTCTACAAGATTGCAGAAAGGAATTATGTTGCACGCGGAACGCTGCAAAAATGTGCGATGCTGAAACTGTCGAATCGCTTCCCGATTTTCCAGACTTTGATATTTTTAATGTCCCGTGTATTGTCCTTTAACACTCTGCTAAATAATTGGGAATTATTGCAGATACTGATAGAGATACATATTAAATTGTACTACACTGTACAAGATCGCAGAATGGAATTACGATGCACCCGAGCTCGCTGCCAAAAATATGCGATGCTGAAACTGTCGAATCTCTTCCCGATTTTCCAGACTTTGATATTTTTGATGTCCCGTGTATTGCCCTTTAGCAGTGTGTTAAATAATTGAGAATCGCTGTATATATTCGCAGAGTTGCATGTTGCACGGTACTGCATTGTACAAGATCGTAGAATAGAATTATGGTGGACTCCGTTCCAAAAATATGCGATGATGAAGTATCGCTTCAGGAATTATGCGCTCTGACTTTCTCTGGTGTTTTGAATAATTTGTCTATGACTGAAAATATTAGCAGAGCTGCTCATCAAATTGTAATCTAGAGTACGTGGCAGAATAGTGCATTAATAGAGAAGAGTGCGTAAAATTGAATGAGGAACTAAGGAAGATGAAATCGTAATAAAATAAGGTACGCACGAGAGAATTATTTTAGTATTGAAGAATTTTGATGTGCTATACGAAATGACAGTACAGTGCGCTATAATTTTTCATGCATTTGTTCATATAATTCATATAATCTTCTTTATTACAGTAGAAAATATCAGGAACGGAAAGAAATGATATTATTAGCCAAAGAGAAATCAATCTGTATGCAAATTTAAGGTCAATGATAAAAATCATGGTTCTTTTGAAACAGTCGATCGAATTGACTAATCGTTCGTTTCGCTCATAATCTCGTTCAGAAGGTAATTGGATCATTTGTAGCGATCTCATTCGCTTGTCGAGTGTAACAGTTTGAAATCACATGTTTGTACTGCAGGCTGCTTGATAGCTATTATTATAGCGAATTAAATAACCTATAATTTCCGTCGCAACATGCAAAGCAATAGAATAAGATTGCATTTAGATTAAACAAAAATGCTATAATTTATAGAGACATCGCAGAAGTTTTTCGAATTTTGTACTGACAGTATAAATAATGTTCATGTGGACGTATTTTATAAGCGCGATTGCCAATATAATGTTATAAATTTACTTAAAATTAGCGTCATCTAACCAAAGAATTTCATGCTTGCAATATTATCGATAACAAGATCACAGTAACAATGCAACACAAAGCAATATAAATCTCGATGAAATTTCAAATAGACATTTCATTCTTGAAGTTCCAAGCAAACAATTTAATGTTGGCAGTAACAAAAGGTCTATATAAGAAACAATTTGTACATATTTGTTTCTTCAATTTCTTCCATTTATGACCTTGTATGACCTTGAAGGCCTTGTATGACCTTGAATATATATATATTCAAATTGTTTCTTCCATTTCTCCCATTTCTGACCTTCTATGACCTTCAAGGTTATTGTGTAGTAGATGGATGAATTCGTCTTGACACACGCTTTCATACGACACAAAGAAATATATAGCATTCCATTTAAAAAATTGGAGGTCACCTTCGTTTGTATCAAAATAATGTAAATACAACAAAAATACATATGTCAATTTGTTGCGTATAACAAACAGTACTACTTTTTTCTCTATCATTTTCTTCTAATATTTACTATTTACAAAAAAAAATGCTGGCTAGCAATAGTCTGAACACTCTATATATCGGAAATTATCGTAGCTAAGATTGTTGTAGATTTGTGAATGATTTCGCTCTGTCGACAAGTGTTCTGGAGTATCACGTAGCGCTCCATTATAATGTTTGTAACTTTTAGTTACGATAACGTCCTAACGAATAAGTTTAGGGCATAAGTACTATTAGGGCGTAAGTACTATTAGGACATAAGTACTATTAGGACATAAGTACTATTAGGGCATAAGTACTACTTTTATATAGATCATAACACATTGCATCGATTGGTGCAGTCAAATATGTAGATTTCCATTTTAAAAAAGTGCAATTGCATTTTTCTGATGCAACGATGCACAAAAGTGCATAAAATTATTTGCGTATTATGCACCGTCTGATGCCATTCAACTTTTTCTTATAACATTCTCCTCTATTCCCAACCGTTTAGAAGGTACAGCCTGTTCCAATTGCGTGGGACACCCTGTATATATATATATATATATATATATATATATATATATATATATATATATATATATATATGTATATCTTACTTTTTCTCCTGCAACTGAAGGCTTCGATATCAAATCTGCACGAGGAAACTATTTCCAGTGTTTCAATAAATTGTCACCCGCGAAGCGTTGCCTACTGCATCAATCAGGAAAAGTATGTATTTGTATTTCTCAAATGAAATTGCATCGCCAGTAAAATGGGGTTCTGCGAAAGACCGGGCTGAATTCGCGTGCGACGCGCACAAACAGTCGCTATTAAATTAACTTATACAGCGGTGCCAGGAAAGTTACAATTAAAAGGTCCGCTCTCGGGGCCATTCAAATTGCTCTCTGAACGGCTGCCGCAGAAGGGAGCAAAAAATCGTGGTAAAAGAGCTTCCCAGTCTTCAGAGAGAACGGGTGGAACCTATTCGGTGGATGAAGTCGCGCGATAAAAGAGCATCGGCGTTCTAGTAGTCGAATCGGCGGCAAATGTCGGATCTCGCCTCGGGATCGTTTGTTGCGTGCGATCGTTCGAGTTTCGCGTATCGCGGACTGTGCATTTAATCGAAAGCCGGGCAGAAATACAGCAGGGGGGAGGGAGGGAGGGCTAGCAGAATCGCGCAAACATCCAATATCCATCGTTTGATTCCGGTTAATCGACAACCAGAGGAATCCCGCAACGCGCCGGGCTCTATCGCGTTTTCATCTCTCCCTCCCTCTCTCTCTCTCTCTCCCTCCCCCCCTCTCTCGCAGCGACCAGAGTTAGTTCCTGGTGCAGGTGGACCCGGCTCCGGCTCCGACGAGTTCTGTTTAACACGGAACTCTTTTTTCGAAGCCTCGTGGAAAGCCAAGTCGCGTTTCAAAGCGATTAATCGTGTTCGAATGCGGAAGCCGCGTCGTTGTGCTCTATCCCGAAAGCCTCCGCGGCAACGAAACGCTATTAAGAGTTCTCCAACTCGCAACTGAAACGGTTCCGCTATCCTGCATCGCTGTTTCCAACGTTCCTCCTGCGCTTTGTGGATCGCGGTTTTCTAGTCGAGATATGGAAACCCGTTGTTGGAACGCTAGAAGACCCCTTACAAAAGGTTATCGCCCTTCCAATAAAAAATTTCGCGTTGTTCATGCGGATTTTTGCATTTATGCTTCGGGCACGACGTTGTGAAAAAAAGGAATTTTCGAGAGATCGTCGCTGCGCTGCGGATTTTTATGGAAAATGAACGACGCATCAAAGTTTGTCGTAGTAAAAGGGTTAAGAACCGCAGCTTGTCGTTTAGCGTAGAAAACTCGTGGCAAGCATGTACTCGTCATACCAGTAGAAAAGGTCAACCATACACGGACAACGACCGATGTTAAGATCGACGTTGTACGATGGGATTTGTACGATTGTATTTTTTACTATAACTTGTGGAAATTATAATTAGTTCTAGCACAATTCCTACCACGACCGGTCAAATGACGGTTTCTAAAATTTTGATTAGAATTTTCTGTATACAACGTAATTGAATCGCCTTTAAACTTCACGACTTTTCCTCAAATATACGTATAATTCATTCTTCAATATTCACTTCTTTTTTTATTCTTTATTTTCTGAGAAAAATTTGTAGTCTGTCTTACCTACCATGATCGGTCATTTGACCGGTAGAACGATTTATATCTTTCTGTAATAGTATTCTCTCAAAGACTGAATTCCGAAACTATAAAGTCGTTACAAACGAAAGGTAATGAAGTTGTGGCATGATTTTAGCCGAAAAGTGCTTCCCAGGGACTGCTTTACGGCACTACCAAATGTCTACAGTTCTCGCTCGCCTATATTGGTGTAGATGTGACCGAGAAAATGGCCAGAAATTACACGGTAAAATCTAAATGTCGGAGATGACCTTTACAGGTATTTTTCAATATCCTAGACTTAGCTGGGATAAATGCATGGGTTTTATATAAAGAAACCACGGAAGAAAAAATTTCGAGACAAGAATTTTTATTTCAATTGGCGGAAGAACTTGCCATCGAATATCAAAAAGAGCTACAGCTAGGCAAAGAAGATCAACCAACACCCGTTACAAATACAAGTACAGGTTCTCGTGAACGGAAAATATGCCAGATAAGATATTTCAAACACAATAAGACTAACAAAATCTGTTTAAAATGTAAAAAGTACATATGTGGAAAATGTACAATCGAGAAGTCTATTTGTAAAAAATAGGGTGAAAACGAATAAAATGTACATTATATACTTCTGAATAAAAGAAACTATATTTTTATACTGTCAAATTGGCTATTATCTTCATTCTATATTAAAAAATTGAAGTTGTGCTAAAGACCGGTCACTTGACCGGTCGCGGTAGGAATAGGTATACGTGAAGTGTCGGTAGGAATAGTGCTAGACAGCAATGAACAATGAATATCTTATTGCATCTAATAAACTGAACACGTGTAATCAATTTAGGAAGATTCCGTGAGAATCAATAAATCAACGTGCCGTTCCTGAATGGTTAACAGAACTGTACTTACATATCAACAATAATAGTGCCTATAGCATCGATGCTCGTCTTTTTCCCTCCCACCCGATAATATGAAAACATCGATGCACGTACACGGTTCAGCTGTTGAGCAATTAGGTGTGCGACTACCTATAGCGCTAAACCCCTCGAACGAAACCCTTGGCATTTCCTGCCTCGCAAAAGCTAGAAAATAGACACATCTAGTTCCTACACTTTTGATTACAACATCTGCCTTAACAACAAATTCCCCTCTTCCCCCGAGACCCTTCCTTCAGGATCTCAATAATTTCAACCGTTGTAAAATAAAAACCGGTAAGTTTCGCCTCGACATGGGGGCTCATCGCGGAATAGCATAACTACGCGGCATAATTCTCGGACTCACCGTGGTGGAGGAGTCGCAAGGGAAATCCTCGTGGCCTTGCTCGAGACGCCAGCGTCGGCCGGTGTTCTCACCGCATCTCTCCCTCCCGTTGTGCGTCTCTGTACGTGTACATGTATATGTACGTACGGTTGCGTGCGTGGCTTTATATGTATGTATGTCCGTGTGTTTCACGTGCTGTCTCTCTGACGTCGACCGTTACACCACTAACACTACTCGGAGAAACACCGGAGCACCCGCACACCAGCACACCAACAACCACCACCACCAGGTCACCGACCACACTACCACAAGGGAACAATCGGGCGCCGGTACTGCCACAGAGTGTGATAGAAAGAGAGAGAGAGTGAGAGAGAAAGAGGGAGAGAGAAAATACAATCAACTCGGAAAATAATCGGTTGTGCGTATGTTTCCGACACGGTGCGAACCAACTATCGCGTGGACGGTCTCCGGTTACAGGATCCGTTTCACCGACAGTCGAATCACAAACGGACCCGTCGCCGGTCCAGGAGCATCGTTGGCGATCATGCCGACGGGGGTGTCGCTCCCGGCTCGTGTTGCGTGGCTTCCTTCAATGTTGACTTCGATGTTGAGCTCACACGAAGTTGTGTAAATAATTGACGGTTAATCGTGATTAGCTTCTGCTTCGATCCCGTGTCGATTGAAGGGGTTAAGATATGATCAAGATCGCGAGGAGTCGTGCACGTTGTCGAAGGGTAGCACGAGCGCGTTCTACCCCTGCCGATGCCGGGGTTCGACTGACGCGAGAATAGAAGCTCGAAGGATCGTGACACCTCGGACGCATGCGCCGAGCTGCCTCGTTCGCTCCCTCGCACCCCTAAGCTCGAGGGTGATCGCAGTCGCGACGCGTCGCACCTACGAGCGCGGCTGGTCAAGAAAATTCTCGCGGAATCAAAACCCCATCGAAGAAGTCGTTCGCCGATCGAACGGTTCTTCCAACTACTCCCTCCTCCCCCCCCCCCCCCTCTCACACTCACTCACTCTCTCCACACTGACAAACATGCACGTAGAGGTTGGACGCCGTTCCATTCGAGAAGAGATGACAAATAATCATCTAGGATCCTTCGCGACAATTTTCTGATAATAATAGAACACTTGTTCTCGTTTTATATTGTATTTGTCTTGTTCAAGTGGGAATCGAGAAAATTGACACATTGTTGCGATATTTGACCGTTCAGGAACGAAGCTCCATTCCTGTTTTCTGCGCATTCGACCGTCCATTTGGCGCTGTTGGGAATGTTAGCAGCAGAATTTTAGGTTAGAGTTCACTCTTCCGGGATCGAAAGTTCTCAATTTTTCTGAATGCAATATTATACAGTTGGACGTGAAAATGATAGAACTGTAAATTTTAGTGCGAGGAATTCAAATTTTAGTCCGCGGAGTTCACTGGTTCAAAAGTTATACGCGAGTGAAGTTGCTCGATTTTAACCGCGGTTGACAAGCTAGAGCGACGCCATATTGGTTGTCCGACGTAGGGCCGGATATAGCGTAGTGAGCATATCCGCTAGGTCGCAGCACAAGCGCATAGGAGGGGAGATTTTTGAATAGTAAATCGGATTCCTAGCGTTTGAATTTTGGCTCTGAAAATGCGATTATAGTTCAGGTAAGGCAGGGGTGCTAACTAACCCAGACCAACACAATTTCCCTTCATTTTGCGCTGTTGAGAATGTTACGAGCAGAATTTTAGGTTAGAGTTCAATCTTCCGGGATCGAAAGTTCTCAACTTTTCTGAATGCAATACTATACGGTTGGACGTGAAAATGATAGAATTGCAAATTTTAGTGCGCGGAATTCAAGTTTTAGTCCACGGAGTTCACTGGTTCAAAAGTTATACGCGAGTGAAGTTGCTCGATTTCAAGCGCGGTTGACAGGTTAGAGCGCCGCCATATTGCTTCTCCGACGTAGGGCCGGATATAGCGTAGGGAGCAGATCCGTTAGTTTGCAGCACAAACACATAGGAGGGGCGATTTTTTAATACTAATACGGATTCCTAGAGTTTTAGTTTCGGCATCCGAAAATGCGATTATAGTTCAGATAAGGCAGGGGTGCTAACTAACCCAGACCAACACAATTTCCCTTCATTTTGCGCTGTTGAAAATGTTACGAGCAGAATTTTAGGTTAGAGTTCACTCTCCCGGGATTGAAAGATTTCAACTTTTCTGAATGCAATACTATACGGTTGGACGTGAAAATGATAGAATTGCAAATTTTAGTGCGTGGAATTCAAGTTTTAGTCCACGGAGTTCACTGGTTCAAAAGTTATACGCGAGTGAAGTTGCTCGATTTCAAGCGCGGTTGACAGGTTAGAGCGCCGCCATATTGCTTCTCCGACGTAGGGCCGGATATAGCGTAGTGAGCAGATCCGTTAGATCGCAGCACAAACACATAGGAGGGGCGATTTTTTAATACTAACCCTCTGTCTACCGTAAAAAAACTTTCATTATGCGATAGAAAATTTATACCACTAAACGTAGTAAATATAAAAAAAACTTTTAGCTTTAAATAATAAAAAATAAGAGAAGTAACATAGTCATGCAACGACAAGATCCCAAGAATTTTAAAAGTTTAAATAACCGCAGTATCTACATACAGTCGGATCCAATGAACCCGCTTGGTAGACAGAGGGCTAATACGGATTCCGAGCGTTTGGGTTTCGGCATCCGAAAATGAGATTATTGTTCAAGTAAGGCACGGGTACTAACTAACCCAAACCAACACAATTTCCCTTACCTCAGGGGTATCTAACGATGGCTCTTAACCAGTGAAGTGTGTTTGACGACTATATCCGTCATGGAGATGTGGCAGAATTTTGTGTCATGACGATTATATCCGTCATAAGTAAAATTTTGTTACAATTTGATATTTAAACTGTAATTTTGGCAAAAACTAAATTATATTCGTAAATTTTAATATGTTTAAAATGTTTAGAGGTCAAGATGAAATGAAACAAGCAAGTAAAAATTATAAATAATTTGAGTTGGATTCATAACGTCATCGCTTGATTATCGCGACACACACTGGTGCGCGCTTTGCAAAAAGATCGCCACAGTTAACTGGTTAAAACAGACGTTACTTCTTCTCCTCTTCGTCTGCTCGGTCCCACCAATGCAAAATAACGAAAGACTTTCGACAGTTCTAAGAACGCGACGTCAACGTGTATTGCCTTGGTCCTCCAAGGTGAAGTTCACCCCAGTTTCCTATCGGTCCAAAGAAATTCCAGTAGAATTCCAGAAAGGTTCTAAGGAATTGCAGTAGAATTTTGTGGATGTCTCAAATAATTTCAGATGAACTCTACGTATTTATTTTGGTCCCCAAGGAATTGTAGTAGAATTCTATATAGTTCTGGCCAGCTTTGACAATCCAGCAGTTCGGGGGTCGAATTTCGATGGTCTTCTCTCGGTGTCTTCCAGTCCTCCCTCTCTCTCTCTCTCCCTCTCTCTCTATCTCGCTGTGTTTTACGGCGTGAAATCGTCCCGCCTCGCGGAATAACGGTGGCGCGAGGTTTTACGCGTCGACCAGTTACCCAGCTATTCACCTTTATTCCTCCGCGGAAACGAGCCACGGAACGACATCGCCGGCGAACAATTTTTTTACGCGCGACGCGAGCAGGCTGCGCGATCACCTGCTCACCTCCTGCCTGCTCGCACCCGCTTGTTAAGTTACGGTTCTTACCGGTCCAGAGGAATTGTATATTCTTTGGGACCCGTAAAACGACGCCGAAATATCGCCGTGATAAATCTATATGGAATTCTTTTATCGTCCTCCGCGACGTACATTACATTCTCTTATAATTATCGCCGAAACCAGCGCAGCAGTCGAAAACAATTCTTTTTTGAACCTGCGTGGAATTTTTTAGATCCGCGTATAATTCTGCTGCGATTCCTTACGTTTTACTACTCTTTAGTAGCCATATGAAATTGCAATTCCTTAAAAAACCTATATATCATAGAATTTTTTTCCAATTCCATAAAATTCTTTCACTATTTCTCGGTACCTATGTATGTATGTGCAATGCCATATCAATTCTGTAGGAACTGCACGGAACTGTTCCTCAATTTCTTGTGATTTACACGGTATTTTATTGCGATTCTATAGGTACGTAGAAGTTCTATAGAATTCTTCTGCAATCCCTTGAATCGTTGAATCCATTGGAACTTTTCAAAATTCATTCGAACCAATGCAAACTGTACCCACTAGGGGTGCTCGAGTACTCGAAATTTCGGGTTCGGGTCGGGTCGGGAAATTTGTTCAGGATCGGGTCGGGATCCCGAAAGTTTATAAACTTCGGGTACCCGAAAAGGTAGTCGGGTCGGTTCGGGTCGGAGTCCCGAAAGTTTGCAATATTCGGGTACTCGAAGTTAAAGGTGGAGCAAGTCTGCGGTCAAATCAGCAATAAATAACTCTGTGACTCTGTGCATATTAACACGTTGACTGCCATCGGGGTCACCGGTGACCGGCACTCGACTTGGCTACAGCGCCATGGGGGTCACCGGTGACCGGCGACGCAGCAAATAATAAAAGTACACAATTAGCTTATATAAATACAACTTTAACCCTTAGCGCTCGAATGGCGACTCTGAAGCGCCGCTACAAATTGTTACACCATTATTCAGAATATTATTTATATGTAATAAATTACTAAACATTTAAATATTGTATGAGGTACTATATCAGTTTTGTACGCATATAATGAAAAAAATTATGTACAACGGAAATATTCTAGTATAATTGTAATTTCTTTCGATCGAATTTTGAATTATATTGATGAAAATGCTATCGGCGCAAAGGTTCGATCTTATTGAAATATTCTAGGTTAGAAATATTCTAGATTAGAAGAAATGGTTGATTTTTTAGTTGAAATGGATCCGAGTGCAAAGGGTTATCTTCGAGTACCCGAATATCGCAAACTTTCGGGACCCCGACCCGACTACCATTTCGGGTACCCGAAACCGCGGGTAACCAAAATTTATAAACTTTCGGGATCCCGACCCGATCATTGCCCGACTCAATCCGAGTCTCGGGTACCCGAAATTTCATAAAACAGCATTATGCTTATATAAATACAACTTTAACCCTTAGCGCTCGAATGGCGACTCTGAAGCGCCGCTACAAATTGTTACAACATTATTCAGAATATTGTTTATATGTAATAAATTACTAAACATTTAAATATTGTATGGGATACTATATCAGTTTCGTACGCATATAATGAAAATAATTATGTTCAATGGAAATATTCTAGGTTAGAAGAAATGTTTGATTTCGAGTACCCGAATATTACAAACTTTCGGAATCCCGACCCGACTACCATTTCGGGTACCCGAAATCGCGGGTAACCGAAGTTTATAAACTTTCGGGATCCCGACCCGATCATTGCCCGACTCGACCTGAGTCTCGGGTACTCGAAATTTCGCACACCCCTAGTACCCACCTTAAAAAATACGCTTTTATAAGAATTCACTGCTTAAATATCGATTCCTCATTTTGTATATCACTGAAATTCTGTATAAAAGATCTCTTGAAGCCCGAAAAACACAGGAAAAGTATACGAAGATAAAAGAATCGATACAACAAGAAGAGAAATATGTTGAACCCTCAAACACACGACTCCGCCAAAACAGAGAGAGAGGGAGAAATAGAGAGAGAGAAGAATTGAATGTACGAGAAAGAAAATAAGAGAATAGAGAGCGAAATGGTTTTGCAATATGGGTTGATTGGACGTGTCTGAATTCCGGTTCGTAGGTGGAGTGGCTGGGAGCTTTTCAGACGTGCACACAGGCACGCTAATATTCGGAAAACAATGAGCATTGGGTTTCCCGCGTTCGTTCTCGCGCACCAGTCGTCTTCCGGTCGATGGCTATCGATTCGAAAGCGAGGTTCGTTCCCCGACGTCGATGCAACGGGCTTCTTGATCGAGCCAGAAAAGGGGCCGAGCGTCTACCCGCTGTAACCCGCCGTTACCCGAAATCCCTTCGCGTCGCGCAACATTCAAAGGTTCGCCGTCGAAATGGATTTACCAGGCAGACCCTGCCGATAACATGTCTGCGGCTTGAATACGCGTCTTCTCTGTCCACGCGTGCTGTACAAACCTCTGTGCGAATTTCGCGAAACGATCGAGTCCCCTAACTGCGCCCCATAGCATATTAACGCACACGGAAACCCGAAAAGTCATTAATTATCTCGTTCATTGTCGAATTACAACTCCCCCAGAGAATTCAACAAAATCAAAGTAATTTAGTTCACGCGCAACTGAAACTGATAAGATCAAATTTATCATTGTATTGTTTCTTCGACCTTTCGGCATTGTTTAAACCTAACAACTTGATCTTAGTCGGATCTTTGTGCAAAATAGTTTTACATTGAAATCAAGGTAGCAATATTCTTAGATTTCTCTAATCTTTTTTGTTTTATATTTCATCTAGCCAATTTCATCGTAACGTAAGCTGTAATTCGACACTCCGCGCCACCGTATATATAATTTATATAATTTATGTATATTGTTCATGTTATGTCACAAGACATATATTATTCTTATATTCATGTTATTGAAAAACAATTCCTTGCCAAAGAGAGGCGAATGTCAAAAACGACAAAAGAGCAGTCTCGTCGGGCCCGATGTCGGAAAAGACGTATTTAACGCTTGAATAAAGTTATTGATTCTTATCAGCATCTTCCAATTTCGTTTGCGCCTCAATCCCGGCCTTACCTTACAATAAAGGTTTATAATACGGAGTTTACTGTTAACATTTAATATTCTGCAATATATTACAGAAAAAATTGATTTCAGATCGTGATCAAGAAATTGTATCACCCGCATATGATGAATGTGGCAGACGTGTTCATCCTCGTAAGGCAGCCATAACTAGGTTCGTTCGAATCTTTGCTCGTCAATTTTTATTACATATTTTTGGACCTAATTACTAGAGACCAACGTTGATTTTATTTAAATTTGATATGTTTTTTGATCGAAATTTTAGAATAAATGTGTGCTGGTTTCGGCGCACAGGTTCGATCAGTAATACAATAATCTTGATCTTATTGGTCTGTTGATCTTCTTATTGGACGTAGTATAAACGAAGGATTTTAACCACTTAACTGCGTTCGACGTGTATACACGTCAATCCAAAGTTCTATCGCGGTGCGGCTGACGTGTATATTCGTCGTGAAAATTATAAAATTTCCATTCGCTATAAAAACTGCAAAATTCAATAAGAATTTATAAAAGGATCATTTGCACTACATTCGACGTATATACTCATCATTGCTTGATTTTAATTCTGGATCCCATGTGCGATTTATAAAATTAAATATCGCAGTTAACTGATTAATCCCTAATTAGCTGTAATTTATAAACGTTCGTACAATACAAACAGGAAAATAATTGTAACAAGTACTAAAAAAGAATGGTTTACGATCAGTCGAAAAAGTTCCTCCATTATATTTCAGCTCATGCTTGTTTCTCCATCAACCGATTTCACCGAAATTTCCAGCGTGCATACAACCAACATAAATCTGCAGAACGTATATTTTTCAATTTCTATTAAAGAATGAGACAGGGTGGGGGGAGTAAACCGTAGGCTGTTCGTATTAGTCGATAAAAAATCGCGCGAACACGCGAAAATTAGAAACCGTTCGTTTTTGTTTTTTTTTTTTTCTTTTGCCGGGTTCGGCCGGTTGCGTAGCGCAGGAACGTTAAATTTAACGAGCCACCGGCGGCGGATCGTTAAAAAGTTACCGTTGAAAATCCGTAAAATCGGATGCTCGGTATCTTGTAACAGGCGTTGTAATTAAGTTATGCAATTTCGTCTTGGTTTATAGGTTGTCTCCGAGCCGGGTCGTAAAGAGCCAGCCGCGTGACTTTGCTTCCCTTTATTCGTCTTGGATACGAACGAATACGCAGTGCCAGGAGACTGGAGGGCGGTTATGGTTGCACACGTCGGTTGAACGTAAACGCTTCGCTAGATGTACCTGACTGAGGACTTCCACCGCGAATATTTCAGTGGTGCCAATATACGCATTGATGTAATGGACGTCGAGTATCGTCGGGAAACTAGAACGGTAAGAAATGGTCAGAATCTCGGTGGTCGCTGAAATATTAAGCCTCGTCCATCCCCCGTGTCAATTTCGCACATATTTCACCGATTCGCAACCCTTTCGGAACATGTTCCGCAATTTAACATCCCATATCTCGCGATTTTTGACGTTCGCAGTGAATTTTTTATTTGGGAGTTTGCTGAGCTATTTATTTGTCATTTACGTCTTACTTAGAAGTATCATTAAATTATTTTTGACATCTGTCAGAGATTGATTTTTGCCTGTCAGCTGATATAGCAGTTCTTTGACTTTTCTTTATTATTTCTTAATCAGTATACTGCGTAACTTTATGCTAAATAAAAATTGTTTGCTTGAATTACAAGGAACGGCAGCCATATTAAAGTTCCTTTGTTCCTTAAATAATCTTTGTCAATTCGAAGTAATATACTGGCATTCTAATATTTTTTTAATCTTTTTACTACTTGAAATTCCATCAACTTATCTCTGTCTTAAATGTATAAAATCCGCAATATATGAATCAGTAATTTCTGCGCGATTTTTTTCACAGCTGCAGCAATTAAAACTCCTTCAGCCCTAATAATTTGATGGAGAGAAAAAAAATCAATATTTATTGTATACCTGCATGTATGTAGTCCAGGGATGGGCATTTTTGTCTCAATTGAGACAAAACCGTCCCCACCATAGCGCCGACTGTCCCCCACCAGCATCCGCCGTTACCATAGAGGAAAGAAGTGCTTCGCCCGTCGCGAACAGTGCGCAGGCCTCGCGCATGAAAGAGAGGTTGGTGGGAGAAGCAAGAGTTTGAGGAGCTCCACCCGTGCGCATGCCTGATGTAGTCTATTAACACGTTGATCGCCCACTCAACAATCACAAAAATTTACACAAAATCAAACCAAATTAATTTAACACTAAACCTACCAAGCACAAAACATATAAAAATGAAACGCCTTATAAAAGTGAGAAGATTGAATTTATTGAAATTTTGTATGGCTTTAATCATAATGTGTACTTACATAAACAAGCCACTTCAGTCATTTCCTATGAAAGTGTTTTTATAATTTCAATAATTGTCAGATGGAAAACCGGTCATTTGACCATGGTAGGGTTAGTGTTAACGAAACAAAAATTGAGTTCATTTTTTTTTATATTAAATACTGTGTCAAACCTCTTACATCTCGCAGATCGTAAGCAAATTTTGTACACTCAATCTACCAGCGTAAAAATTAATTTCTAATTCTAATATAATGGCGATAAGAGTGTTAACACTAAAACTACCCCAAAACTGCCAAGATTCTGCTACCTTGTAAAAATGCCTAAATTACATTTATTTAGATTTTGTGCAAAGAAACTGATTGAATCTGTGGCGGCTACTTCCTATGCTCGTCAACAGAGGGACATTACGACAACACCTTTCCCGCTACTACCTGAATCTTCCCCTGTTTGTATATATACCGTCCTAAACTGTCCTTACGACATCCCGCGTCTAAGGCACGGGTCCGCTAGATAGCCTTACTGATGAGTCCTCTAGCGGGTCTAGGACGAAACGCTTCCTTCTGCTTTTTCCTCCTCACACACGCTTTTCAGCCGCCATAAATCATTTCCCATGGAAATAATATTCAAATTTCAACAATTGCGATATTCAAAATTTGAAACCGGTCGTTTAACCGGCGTTGGTAGGTTTATTGTTGACATTACAAACAGAACAGCTTTGGAATAAAATCATCCCTGTAAAGGGGCTTTTAGGCTCCCGGGTAGATCAAATTTCAGTTGATTTCACTGCACGAGAATGTACGAATTAATCCCATATTATGGAATTAATTCGTCTAATTACGGCTGAATCGACCTGCGAGATAGGAGTGGATTCTTTGATAAAATCAATTTTCAAATTCGGACCGGAAATCGTCGGACATGAGCCAGCGAGATCGTAGAACGTGAATATAATAAACGTGATTTCATTATTCGCAACAGCGGATAAACGAGCGTTGTAAACTACCGTTTGCTAATGTAAAAAAGAAAAGAAACGACAAAAGGGTGTATAGGATGGAGAGGGTGGTGGGGGGAAAGTGGCATAGAAATGCGAACGTCGCTGGCTCGGCGGCTGCTGGAATAATAGCCGTTACAAGAGGAAAGCAGTGGTATACCGGTATGCTTTTCTCTTTGCCTACACGCGACGCACACTCCCCGCACACCTTTGGGCCCCCTAAGGGGGTTAGGCTATGGTGTTGTATAGGATTTAGTAACCCCGATGCACAAGTATCGCTGGAACACTGCTAAGAATCGCGAACCGCTGGAAACGCGACCGTCGAGTTTCTGGAAATTGTTCTTCGAGTACTTCCGGCCCACAAATGGGCCCTGTTTCACACATCGTTCAGCGTTTATGGGGTGTTATGGTGGGAATGGAAATAGAATGGAAATTCGTCTCTCACGGTATGTGCGAACATACCTAGGCAACCATTTTTTAAATCAATTGCAAGGAACAGAAGTTAAGCCTCTACCGTCGAGCACTGCACGTCGAACCGCAAGGCATTAATCATTAATATTAGAGTGCAGAATTTTATACAAAATAAAAATTATCTGCATCGATTTGCAAGAAACAGAAGCTATTGAATTTTTCTTCTTTCTTTGAAAATCTTAGAAGGTTGGAAGTGTTTTACATTAACAGACTTAAATTTTTTAAATCTTTTAACACTTTGGTCATTACCAAACATTTAGATACCTCCGATGACACTTCCTGTAATATTTTGAAAAGGTTGCTTTTACCGATTGTGAACAGGTAAATACTGATATGTCGTATGAGGATTGATAATAATTCGTTATGCTATCCCTGATTTTAAGGGCGAACCGCAGGGCCGTAATCGTAAAGGGTGAAAAAGGGTAACGTCGTTCCGCGTCGGTGAAAATGAATTCGAGTATTTCGGTGAGTAGGGAGAAAGGAAATTTAATCGGGCGGATCGCGGTGGGACGGATCGAAAAATTTCACGAACTATTTCTCGCGAATACCGCGACGCGAGATAGAACAGGGTTGGAAGTGAAAAAGAGAAAAGGAGAGAGAGAGAAAGAGAAGAGGAGAGAAATAGAGAAGGATAGAACGACGAACGTTTTCGACGGTCGAACCAGGCCACGGCCTTAAAAACTATTTGTTCCTTCGTCGACAATGCCAGTTTCCGCAGGCGCGGGTGTGGAACGCGGGCGTACTGTCGCGCTTCCTACTCGAATAATTAACGCCGGTGCCTACGTTTATAATTAATACGAGCCATTATCGCGACCGAGCTCGGATTTCCTCGCATCGAATCGTCAGATGGTCGACCTAATTAACCGGTGCCATTTACAATCGGAGGCCGCGGCACCGCGCGAAACGAATCGGCCCGAGATTTTGTCGTGCCAATTACAAATGGCAACCGGCTCGTGGTAATTCGTCGTGCTCGACGCGACCCGCGAGTCACATGACAGCCGCCGACGCCGACTCGCGAATAATCTCTCTCTCTCTCTCTCTCTCTCTCTCTCTCTCTCTCTCTCTCTCTCTGTCTCTCTAAGCTTGCTCGTCCCTTGCTCGGCTCTTTCGACCCCGCAGTGGCATTCTCCGGCTAATCCGCTATGCGGATATTCGCCATCTTGAAATTCCGGAAGCCTCGCGGAAGTTTTGCGAGTTTCGCCAATAAGTTTGTGTATCGCGGTATTGCAGCTGGCCGGGCTCGCCTAGTTTCCGTCCGACGATCTTCCGCTACCTCCTCCCCTTCGCCGTTCTCTCTCTTTTCCGTTCTCTGTTCTCTCGCCAGGCTCTCGAAAGGGTTCGACAGAGAAGGAACCGAGGAACAGGAAACGACAAGGTGTTCGGGACGTTTGGACCAAGTCCTTTCCCCGCAGGGAATTGCATTATTATGGGACTGGCAAAGCTGCGAACGTTATTTGATCGAGTGTTAGTGGAATATGTAGTTCCATTTCGTGCGGGGAACTTGATCCATCAGTCTATTGAATTAACCCCTTGCACTATAACGTCAAACTCCTTGCGATAATTTGGTCCGAAATCTATCAAACATGTACGCTCATTTTTCGAAATGAAATCAATTTCTGTTTCTCTGTTGCGTTGTACAGGGAGTTACATCTGAGCGAGGTTTTCATTGTTCTTAATGTTGCGAATAGATTGCGAATTTTTATCTATATATACAGGGTGTCCCACGTAACAATTGTCACGATTTTTTAAGTACTTGCGATAATCTGACAAAAATTATTTTCAGCAAAAGTTGATCAGTTTTCAATTGGCTATATATTGCAATAAAAAAGTTCGGAAAACATTTTTTTTTTTTAAGTATTGCCAAGGTCACCTTAATTTTTTTATATGGCACTTTGTATTTTTGACTTAACAGTATTATAGCACGTGTCGAGACGAATTCAACGACCTAGTATACCATGACCTTGGGATGACCTTGAAGGCGAAGAAATGAAAATTTCAACAAAACATGACAATCTGCTTGAATGGGTGATAATAACTTGTATTTATTATTAAAATTCGAAATTACATTCAATTCAGAAACCTTGACTAAATGAACGCAAGTGATTTCATAAAAAGGTTACATCAAATGTTCGAATTAAAATCCGTTTTGTTGTAGGGACAATTCCGTTCTTCGTAGTAAATTTGCATTGGTTGCTCTTATGATAATGATCAACTTTTGTTGAAAATAATTTTCGTCAGATTATCGCAAGTACTTAAAAAATCGTGACAACTGTTACGTGGGACACCCTGTATATATGAAAAGAAAGAACTGACTCACTGACTAATCAACGCCCAGGCTAAACACTTGGACCTAGAAAGCTGAAATTTTGCACAGAGGTTTCCTTTATGATCTATACAAGGAACAAGAAAGGATATATCGAAATTCATCCCCTAAGGGGGTGAAAAGGGGTTGCAACGTTTGTTTGAGGAATATTTTATTTGTGGTCGGAGTTGCTTGAAACTTGGTCTTAATGCTCTTTGATATAATTAATCAAACATGGGACTTTAATTACGAAAATGGCATCAATTTTGAAATCCAAGATGGCGACATGACATAAAATGAAAACTCTATAGGGGTGAATGGGGGGTTAAAAGGTTTTATGGAGAAACAATATCAATTTCCGAGGATATTAAACAATTTCCTGTGCCGCGAGCAAAAGCTAGTTCAAAATAAAAATTGTCCGAGTCTATTTCCAGAGAGTACAGTTAAATATATTATATTTTCGCTTTTAAAGACTCTAAAAAATTGAAAATAGTGTAATATCCTGAAATCATTCTAATGATATTGAAATTCTAATGAAATTTTCAGTATAATGATAAAATAGATAAAGTAGAATATAGTTGAAATATTAAATGCTGTATTACCTCCAACACTTCGAAATTATTCGACACGGATATACATGTCTATGTAGCCGTTTCACCTTGCAATGAATTCAGACAATGAATTTAGATGGCATCCTTCAGCTCGGAGACCCTCTATATTGAACGAAGACAATTTCTGAATGAAATTGCATTACTTTAGGACTGGCAAGCATGGATCGACTATTTTAAGAACATGTCGTTCCATTCGGTAAAGGGAACTTGATCTTGGATTTTATTATATTAACTCCTTTCCCTATAACGTTGAACTCCATGACGGAGATTCGAAAATAAATCTATCAAACACGCGCATTATACATTTCTCTTCGACTGAAATAAAATTCCAGTTTCCTGTCGTCAATATTTAACCATCAGTGAATATAAAGAAATCGATAAAAATTATCTGTTTCTTTTCGGGGAAATTGTAAAGAGCAAACGGAGCTTCTTTTCTCGAAAAGAAGTTCGAACGACCGTAAAGAAAGTCCGAACGAGTGAATAATGAATATACAGTATTATACAGTCGATCTTTATGCAAATCCCTACGTTCGTACGTTGCTTTATCAAGAACAGAACGAGGGAAGAATATCTTCCTCGAACTAGAAGATTTCTCCCTAAGAAAAAATTCAATGAGACTCCCATTAATTTCGTCGCTAATAAAGTTTAATCTTTAATAGTCTCTAATAAAGTTTCCGCCCAAAAAGTTTCCCCTCGTCCGGCCAGTATAATTTCCATTTAAAAACTCTTTTGTACATTCTGCTGTGTCGAAATAATCGGCTTTTGTGTACTTAACTGGTAGAACCATACTGTGTACATATAGAACGAGTAATATACGTATTGCAGTTGCTCCGGAAATATATATATTGTAATAGTTATATGTATATCAGATAATCGGGGACTTCGGCGAGCGAGGAACTAACTGTTTTATCCTAGTTCTAGGATTGTTAACATTTTGGCAATCGAATTGTTATTAACGGACCTTTTAACCACTGCCGACTGCACCTCTAAGCGGCTTAACAATTTTTATTCACATGGTAATCCTGACAAAAGTACTTTGGTTATGTTACTCAAGTTTACGCATGAAATTACGATTGCAAATAATTTATCATGATATTCTGAATTATTTGGTCTAATGGGAAGTTTGGTGCTAATAGACTGTCTGTATAGTGATTAATAGACTTATGCGTTGATAACAAAAATGAACAGGTCAAATAGAAAAGTGAAAAGACATTAGAAAGATTTAAGGGTACTGTAATATTTAGGATTTTTATGCAAAATAAAAATGTCCATCAATTGTAAGAAACAGGAGACAAGTAAAAAGTTCTTTCTTTCTTTAATAGTTTTAGTAAGTTGACAATAATAAAACATTAATTAAGAAATCTTTTTAGTATTTCAAATTATACATTTTTATCATGAATGTATTAAAATATAAAACCTACTGTCTAGTGATATTGCTTTCGACCTTTCAAGATGATTAAATTAAATTATTAAATTAAAATTAATTAAATTAAAATGATAATAATTCTTACAATTGCCTTGGACAATTTCTCTTTTGCAGAAAGATCCACAGTCAAGTGATTAAACTTAAAATTGAAAAACGCGAAGGAAAACTTTCATTAAACTTTCTTTCGCACTGCAGGATACACAGGGCGTCCCAAAATATGTTGTACTTCCTTAAAAGCGGTGATTCCTGAGATCATTTCAAGTAACTTTTTCCTTTGTGAAAATCTTCTCCGCGGCTTTGTTAAGGAGTTATTAAAGAAAAACACGGACCAATCAGAACACCGTTACAACGGACGGGTTCCAGCTCGGCGACAAGTCCGGCTGAGCGTGACGTTACCATTGGCCGAGCCGGAATCCGTCCGCTGTACCCGTGTTCTGATTGGTCCGTGTTTTTCGTTAATAACTACTTAACAAAGCCGCGGAGAACATTTTCGCAAAGAAAAAAGTTACTTTAAATGATCTCAGGAATCACCCCTTTTAAGGAAGTACTACATTTTTGGAACACCCTGTATACATTAGTCAAACTTGAATTAAAGCGAACGTAACTGCAATAGCTTGAGTTCAGAAAGATCGGATGTACAAAAATGAATAGAACGGACCTTAGATTTCTCTTTCAATGTTAACACTAGATTTACGGAGCCCGTCAAAATGACGGATACAAAAATTTTTAATTTACGATTATTAAGAGTGTAAGGAGGCATTCATGATGAATTATTAAATAGATTTATTTTTTTGTGTACATATTACAATAAAAATCGCTGAAGATCTAAGTAAATACAATTTTATTATTTTCATAAAGCAATGTAAAATAATCAATTTTAGTGCTCCGTAAACCTAGTGTTAAAGAAGTGTAAAAATCAGAAAGTGGGACATCCTGGAGTACGGTTTTACCATCTATCATTCAGGTGTGGTAATGTTAACATTCTCGGGATTGGAAATGAGAATGAAAACAGCAAGCATCGAGATAGAGGGTGCAGTGCCTAACCAAGACAAGAGATGAACACGTGTGCCTGCTCCTTTGGAAGGGTTTCTCTGGCGACAAGAGGGTTCGCAGAAGGGAATCGCGTTGGTGGGAGCCCGTCAGCCCGAAAAAGGACAATCGAAACTGTGAAAATTACGGTGGCGTGCCGGTCCCGTTGCGTCGTGTCGCGTCGGGTCGTGTCGTGGGTTCGTAGAAGAAAAGAGGCCTCGGCCTTTTCGTAGGAGAACGGCGTCGCCGGAACTGGAACTTGGTCTTTTGTTCTAGGGCTTTGTTTCGCGGCGGTTCCCGCGCCAGAAACACGTTAATACGGTCCGCCGGTTAAGTCGTTAGGGTCGCGGCGCGGCGCCGCCTTTTAACGCGTTCCGGAGACGCTCTCCGTTGGCGAAAGTTAAAAATGGTAATTCGAATAGCTGCACTGAGTCTGGTTGTTTCAGGCCCTGGTCACACGAACCGACGTCTGTTATATACCATTAAATAACATTTTTGTATCCTCGTGCGCTAAGCTGCCATTTACCGTCTCAAATAATTCATAAAACGATGACCGCGACATGCGAAAATAATTGAAAAATTCCTCTTCGTCTACGTATACCAGTTTTATCTTGTGGTTGGCACGGTCAGGGAAAAGGAGGACTGTCGGGAAAGCAGTGTAGTGGTCTGCGTTAAAACAGTTCAAATATAATCATTTGAAAGTGCAATTTTCTGCGAATATTCGACAATGCGATTCATTCCGCAGCCCGGCTACATTTCCTGTATGTGTATAGCTCAAACGTTTATGGCAGCCGGCGGATATATGAAAAGATGGAAAAAGGAGAAGGACGTTTCGTCCTAGGCCCGCCAGAGACCCGTGCCTTAGACGCGTAATGTCGTAAGGACAGTTTAGGAGGGTATATGTATACAAACAGAGGAAGATTCAGGTATAGCCATGAACCTAAAGGACTGAGCATAAAGTGGGCTTATGGGTGAGAGAGGTCGTACCGCGAGCGGGGAGGGAAGGTAGACTGCGGCCATATTGAAAGGCAAAACTAGTGTTGCCATCTATATAACGGTGCGGGAACATTGAAATGATTTGATTCTGAAAAATGAATGTATAACAAGTCTCTTCTGCTCAGAAGGTAGCGTTGTTGTTCGTTTGTCGGGGCCACCAATTATGGCGGCAGTCGAATTATGAAAAGATGGAAAAAGGAGAAGGAAGCGATTCGTCGTAGGCCCGCTAGAGGAGTCATCAGTAAAGCTTTCTAGCGGCTAGCGCCTTAGACGCGGGATGTCGTAAGGACAGTTTAGGACGGTATATAAACAAACAGAGGAAGATTCAGGTAGTAGCGGGAAAGGTGTTGTGGTAGTGTCCCTCTGTTGACGAGAACAGGAAGTAGCCGCCACACGCTCTAGGATGACTGAGTAAGCATTACCGCGTATAATTAAAGGTGATGTGTCGAGGTTGTAATTGCGCGAATTCCTTAACACGAAGTTAGCAGCCGGGACTGCCAGCGAAGAAATTAGCAGCGAGGACTGTCAGAAAAGAAGTTAGCAGGCGCGAGTAGTATCGCGACACGGAGAGTTTGCCTATTCGAGCGGTCGAATACTTCCGTCAACCGCAGCGGAGCCACCGTCCCCCGCAATTACGGCCGAGCCAATCGTGTCGGGAATAATCAAATTTTTATTTCACTCGGCCGGCTGCAGCGTCAACTGCCAAGAGAAATCCTCGACCGACGGGGGCGGAAAACCAGAGAGAGAGAGAGAGAGAGAGAGAGAGAGAGAGAGAGAGAGAGAGAGAGAGAGAGAGAGAGAGAGAGGGGGGGGGTGGAGGGGGTAGAGAGAGGAGAGAAAGAGAACAAGGGAGAGAATACCGCTGTAGCAGCGTTCCCGAGCGACACGGTGAAATGAGAGAAACGAGGAAAGAGGAAACTCGTTTAACGACCGTGCCAGCTAGCTGATACACGAACGACACGAAATACATCTGCAACGAGATGCAAATTACGGACTTACGAAGTATTGTTACGGATGCGCGACGGCATGCGCTGCAAATAATAAATTGCGCGACCACCGCGACGGTTCCCGCCGAGGAAACCTTGTCGCGATACGGAACTCCGTAGATGACGAACGCGATGAAGACAGTGTATACAGACTGCGAGGACAACTCTGGAAGAAGCCTCGGCGACGTCTGATTGGTTACCTACGCGTGCCTTCCGGTGGAATAAACACATTCTCCTTTCGCGATCGAGTCTTGTTTAGAGAATGTTTGGGAGATGCTTCTATTTTTTAGCAAAAATTCTCTTTTATTCTTCAATAAAAATCTTTGCTATTATTTTTTGGGTACATTTTTTCGTATGTACAGCTATTTTTATTTTCAGTTTTAGGTCCACGTTCACTAGAATTTTAATTGAGACTGTTTATCTGGAGCTGATCTAATGCCGAGGGAAACAATGTTGCTTTAAAGTTCGGTGAAACGGCAAGAAAAAATTGTACATCGATTTTTATGAGCTCGATGTAAAGAAGAAAGTTCAGTCTCCAAATCTACGGTGGTTTCAGTGACTGGAAAGATTTCTTCAGCTCCGTAGAGACGTTTGAATTCGTAAAAACTTCTAAAGCAGAACCATCTTTAGATTTCCTCTCACCGTTTAGGCTAGACATATCCTAATTGAAAGAGACTAGTTTGGAACATGAAATGAAACTTCACGTATTAAAACAAACATCCATAGATTGTCGCCCGATCTGTTTTCTTGAAGTTATAAGCCAAATTACTCAACCGTACTGCGAGAACCGTACACTAGTTTAAAAGTTCTCTTCACGTGACGTATAATAGTCACTTGTCTTACTGATTTCCATTACGTTCGTCAAATAAAGCTACATACAAGGTATAAACAATTGTACTCTTGGATGCAAACGTTAGTCTCTACAAGAACGTTCTAATCACGGTACTAATTATTTCTCAGCAGTTCCAAATTGATCATTAAAATTGCACATGGGTACACCTATTGCATAATTTGTTGTAGGAATTTCTAAAATGAAAGGAAAAGAACACTATAGTCTTCGCAGGGTTAAAGCGAGGGTTTCAGCTCGGAATAGTCGGCGACGATGGAGTTTCACGATTGCGCCGAGCGGAACGAAGAAATCTCGGCTGGGCCGGCACTTCCGAGCGGTTTAGCGCGGTTCGAGAGCCGGGGGACGATGAGGAAACTGCTCTGCTCTACTCTCTGCGCTGCTCTGCTCTACTCTCTGCTCTGCTCTGCTCTGACCTGCTCTACTCTGCTCTCTGCTCTACTCTGCTCTCTGCTCTACTCTGCTCTCTGCTCTACTCTGCTCTCTGCTCTACTCTGCTCTCTGCTCTACTCTGCTCTCTGCTCTACTCTGCTCTCTGCTCTACTCTGCTCTCTGCTCTACTCTGCTCTCTGCTCTACTCTGCTCTCTGCTCTACTCTGCTCTACTCTGCTCTCTGCTCTACTCTGCTCTCTGCTCTACTCTGCTCTCTGCTCTACTCTGCTCTCTGCTCTACTCTGCTCTCTGCTCTCTGCTCTGCTCCGCTCTCTGCTCTGCTTCGCTCTCCGCTCTGCTCTGCTCCGCTATCTGCTCTGCTCTGCCCAGCCCTGTGCTCCTCTGCTCTACTCTGCTCGTCTCGGTTCGGCTCGGCATAGCCCAGCTCGGCTCGTCGGCGTACCGCAGACTTCTCTCGTGGCGAAAACCCCATCCACGATTGCTCTCGGTCCCTCGACTCCAGCTGGTCCCTATGGCAACGCACTTAAGCTCGCTTTAGTATTTCAGTCTCGGGTAGAGGGCTCCTCGCAGTCACCCCATCGCAGCTTCTCTCTCAGTTGACTCTCCGTTCCGCTCTCATCTGACCAAGCTCTCCTCGACGACGGTCAACTACTGTCCGAACCGATTTACTCTCTTTCTCCCTCCCTTTCTCTATTTCTATAGGTTTAGCTCAAGTTTCCTTTGGCCGAAGAACAACTGAAAGAAAGACTCGACTACCGAGTTCAAAAATCGATTTTCTACTGAACAAGTCGATGATGTTGTATGCAGGGAATATTATCCTGAAGTTCCACGGCGATGTTCCACTTGTGAACTACAGACTATTGTACGATCCTTGTACATGCGCGAACTGCGGAAAGGAATTTGAGCGATCTCTCTCTCTCTCTCGCTGTTCATCCAACCATTCAGCTGAAAAATATAATATGATCAAGTAACTGTTTAACACTTGGTCATATAAGGATGACACAATCCTCTCCGTCTTAAAAAATTTGCTTTTGTGCATAATACAAAAACAGCTGAACAATTACAAGATTTAAAACCCTCGTCGACGAATATTTTTGTGGTTCGAATATCTATCAAATAATGAAGAAAAACGTTATTTTCCATAAAGATCCGCAGCCTAGTCATAACCTGTTACTCTGCAGTCTGTATATTACAATGATTAAATTACTTTGATTTCGCGTAATTTCTGTTTTCGATTGTTCATGAGTCAAAGTGTTAGAAAGACTCTGTATACAGTAGGTCCTCGAATAACAAAATAAAAAAAATGTATAAGCATCTTATGTGACAGTAAATGTACTACAGTATTTTTAAACAATTTTTTGGTCTATCGATGAGCAGGATCCACTGTACCGTTCGTATAGATCTATTGGGAAGCAATCTGCTCCAGAGATGCTAAGACGGACACACGCAAAGTTCAAATGAAAGCCGCTTGCCATTTTCCCAAGGTAGATAGACACTCGGTGTTCTCTAGAGAAGCGGGGGCGTACGCTAACGCCTGTCTGCTGTCTGCTCCGGCCAGCCTGATAATGCTCTTAACAGCTTGGAAATTAGTTTCGCCGTTTTATTTTCTTCCTTGGAAACTTCGCTCCCGCGCGATTCGCCGGACCCCGAGCGCGTTCGCTACTCGCGAGCCGCGAAACTTCAATTACCAGCGGGACGACGGCGAGTAAAGCTGGAATTTCCAATTCTGCGATCTTCTAAATGACCGGTACGCGTCTAAATCAGTGTTGGAATATGGGGCAAGATTTCACGCGCTTGCGCGGCCAAAACAGTAATGTATCTATAGTATATTCTTATATATATATATATATATATATATATATATATATATATATTTATTTATTCATATCATATACAGGGTGAGTCACCTAACGTTTGTACCTCAAATATCTTTGTTGTTTCTAAAGATACTTAAAATATGATAAGGACAAAGTTGAATGGTACAATGGGGCTGACACGATGCAAAAAAAAATGTTGTTTTTATGTCATTTTTTTAGAGATATCAAGGTCACCTTGACTTTTTTAAATGGAACCACCCTTTATTAAACACCTACAATGATAGTCCCTTTCATTAGGAATTCAGTGACTATAATTAGTCCAAGGTCATTCAAGGTCACGGACAGAGTGGAACATTCCTTCAAAGCCCGTTTACAGGCATGTATCGATGTTAAATCTTATACGTTATCTCTGTCCGCAACCTTGAATGACCTTGTGTAATTATAGTCACTGAATTCGTAATGGAAGGGACTATCATTGTAGGTGTTTAAAAAGGGTGGTTCCATTTAAAAAAGTCAAGGTAACGTTGATATCTCTAAAAAAATGACATAAAAACAAAATTTTTGTTTGCATCGTGTCAGCCCCATTGTACCATTCAACTTTGTCTTTACCATATTTTACGTATCTTTAGAAACAACAAAGATATTTGAGGTACAAACGTTAGGTGACTCACCCTGTATATTCATATATCATGACGACAGAGGTAGTGGAGCACTGAGACACTTATATTGACAGGAATGTATCGAAACAATCTGTTCCGGGCAGAAAGACTTCAGACCGTGTCCTACGAGTTACAAAATATACACAAACACACGTTATACATTCATTTTTCAGAATCAAATCAACCCAATTTTTTAAAATTCTGTTGGGTGCTCAAGGTACCCCATTTTATCGAGAATCTTATTTTACTGAGGCTGAAATCGCCGCGCATGCGCGTGAAATCACGCACCATATCCCAACACTGATCTAAATCGCACTAGGTAAGACCCACGTATGTAAAAAGATCTTAAGATCTTCCAAAATCGATCTGGATCTTTCGCGATCGTTCAATAATAACAAAACTAAGAAATTTTGATCAATTGTGTCTAGATTGCGGATTTTTATATAAAATAAAAATTCTTTGCATTCATTTCAATGTATAGATCCACATTTAGTTCCCATATTAATCATTTTAACAAGTTCCCTACCAACGTTTCATTCGTTGCTCAGCTCCATTGTTAAAATATCTGATTGAATAAGTATTCTTAACACGTAGATCGATCACTCGACAATTATAAAAATTACACGAAATCAAAGCAATATATTTGTCAGAGCAAAAACTAAGAAGTTTAGTTTTGTAATATTAATTACTGTTTCAAACCTTTTCTATTCCCCAGATCGTAAGGAAATGTTGCACACTCAATCTACCAACGTAAAAATTAATTTTCAATTCTTTATAAATAATTCCGGCACCCAGATATGGGTGACATGTCGATCAAACTGTTAAATAAGTAGTTATTTTGTAATGGTTGTATTAGCATTAGCGTCGCACTCAACGTTTCAAGCCTTTGATCCTGATGTGGCCGAAGGCGAAACGCGTATTTGCAATCGAATGATGTACAGTGGCCCACAAAAGTGTTCGTACGCCCTTTAAATCAGAATAACTTTCTTAAAATTTGACTTTTTTTGAGCAATTAGAAGCATCGATTTACTTTTAAAATGTGCAAAAAAGATTTTGATGAAATTGCAATTAGTAGGAATTACATGAAAAAATAAAAATGACACTTTTTAAAACTTTATTATTTCAGCCCGTAATGATAATTCAAAATATGCGGTTTGTAGATCTATGTTGTTTACACGTATGCTGAAAATTTCATCGAAATCAGTTAACAAACACATGAGCTACAAGCGGTTGACTTTTTGTTGACAAAATTATTGTAGTTGATTTTTGTTTTGTTATTACTTGTTATTACTTTTCTCGACTTTTGGTCAGTTTCTGCTTAAAATCCATAGTTTCTTACATCTTTCGATGCGTGTCGTTTTTTTCTGAGTCAACCGATTTCGATGAAATTTTCATCATATATATGACTAACATAGATCTACGAAAGGCATATTTTGAATTTTCATTACGGGCTAAAATAAAGAAGTTTTAAAAAGTGCCATTTTTATTTCTTCATGTAATTCCTATTAATTGCAATTTTTTCAAAATCTTTTCTGTACGTGATTTACTAAAGCAATGCTTCTAATTGCTCTAAAAAAGTCAAGTTGTTTGATCAAATTTTAAGAAAGCTATTCTGATTTAAAGGGCGTACGAACACTTTTGTGGGCCACTGTAGGGCACGATATTAGTTGCTTCAGACGTTATTGTAAAAATGACTAGGTAAGTAGCATACTTCATGCTCGAAATACGGAAATCGCACGGATGGCAGGCAGACTAAGAACAATGCGTGTCTCGAAGCTTAGTCGCCTTTAGGCGCCGGTTTGCTGCGAGAAAGCACGTTTCATGGGGCGCCTATGATTCGTGTATGCAGTCAAAGGATTAATTAATCCATTATCCGTGCAAAGCGCAGCGTTTATCCGCAAACAGCGTGCGCGTACCACTGGATGCATACGACTAGACTATGAATCGCACCTCAACATAAAAACGCACCGTCGCAGCACTATTTTTCCATTTGTGCGTCGAGGGTCTGCTCGGAACGCTTTCGGTTCGTCTCCGGGAAAATCAATACGCGGTAACAAGGTGGCGAAACGCCGCCGATAAGGATGATATTTATTGCCGGCGTTAATATACATCTTGTGCCTCCGCGCCCGGAACAAAAAGCGCATAAACCCGGAGCGCTCTTAATGAGCGGCGTGGAGTTTATTACCCGACGCTTAACAGGGATTAAGACAGCTTTAAAAAGGATGCCGCGAATAGGCGAAGCACCGGAGCCGCTGTAAAACATTCGAGCGGTCCCCCGGATAATGGCGAACGCGTGTAATAACGGTAAATCCTGGTGTTCGAAGCGCGTCGTCTTCGTCGTTCGGTCGACCGCTACGAGCTAGTCTGAGACGTTCTCTTCCGATGCGAAAGAAGTTGCCTGTTGTGCCCAGAGGGGAGCGTGTGCGGCGTGGATCGAAGGGGGATCGATCGCGATCGAATTGCGCACGCAACGCTCGTAGGCGAGAGCTTCGAGAAAGAGCACCTCGCCGGAAACAGAGGACACCGTGTTCAACCGAGAGGAAGATGCCACGATAATAAATATGCCCAGCGCCGGCAGTCATAAATCCCGCGTAATTGAATTTTCAACATCCATAACTGGTCGTCGGCAGCGTCGTCGCCGTCGTCGTCGTACTCGTCGACGCGACCCCGGGAAATAGGATGGGATGTATCTTAAACCAAGCGAGCGGGATCGTTCCTTTCTATCCTCGAAAAGGTGAAATCCCTCCCAAGCCCACTTCGATTAAAACGCTGTCTCGTTCGGCCCCGACCCTTCTCCCTCGATCTTTCGGTGTTCGCCAACTGGAACAATTTTTAATTCGCTCTCCAAACCGATTCTTTTTCGTCCCCACGATCCCTCCCCGCCCTCTCGACGTTCACAGTCTCCCGCTGGGCCATCCTCCTATCACTCCCTTCTTGCTTCTCCTCTTCCTTCTTCTTCTTCTTCTACTTCTGCTGCTCTTCGTACTCGCCTAGGCCAGCCTCGCGTTTTCTTTCTTCGAGATCCGAGCAAAGCGGAGGGAGCTTCTTTGACGTGAACATCTAATCAAGGATTTCTTCGAGCACAGAATCCACGCCCTTGCCGAACTGTTTGCCCGCCACTCTGCCGCGTCCTCTTTCTTCGCGATCGCCGCGCCGGCCTCTTCTTCTTCTTTTGCTTCCTCGCAAGGATATCTCGGGCATCGGCACCTTCGAATCAGGTCAAACGGACGGAAACTGGGGCTCCTCGGCTTCTACGTTTCGGTCCGGAGGATGGGTTTTAGTTAGCCGAGTCTTTGGATAATGTGTCACTGTGTTGCGACGACCATTAGTAGCTTCAAACATTGTCAAACGGAGGCAGACTGGGTTTGCTGGATGCTATACGTCGGGGATGGGCAATTTTGCCTCTATCGAAGCAAAACCACTGATCTCTATACTATGGATACGGGATTCGGATTCTGGAAATGTCCCGAATTAAACGTAGATTTGGATGCCTGCGCCGCTATCGTTCGACCGGTGTACTGTACCCCTCGTACTCCTCTTCACCTCCGTGATCCTCTATAGTTCGCCATGTGTTTGCGTCCCTCTAGATGGCGCTGCTTTCAATCGAGTTGATTGGACGTGATCGACACTTTTTATTTCGTAGCGTGTCAATGGCGTCCAATCAACTCGATTGAAAGCAACGCCATCTAGAGGGACGCAAACACATGGCGAAGTATAGGGGATCACGGAGGTGAAGAGGAGTACGAGGGGTACAGTACATCGGTCCAACGATAGCGGCGCTGGCATCCAAAGCTACGTTCAATTCGGAACAAAAAGCTGTGTACCTGGCTTATGGCAATACCGTATCCATAGTATATATATACATATATATATATATATGTATATATATATATATATATATATATATATATCAGACGTTGGGATGGTCAGAATAATTAAACCCAATTAGTTTCTCTGTAAAAATTAAAGGTTTTTTATTTTCAGTTAACGCTATATACAATATTTACACACCCTACCTGTAAAAATTAAAGAAACGACAATGAAGGTCAATTATTCGTCTCCTTCATAGTTCTGATTTTGTTTCCTATATTACTTATCTCAACTAAATTATCTTTCTGTACCTTTTCTCCTAGCACGTGCTCTCTCTCTCTCTTTCTCTCTCTCTCTCTTAATTCTTCTATCTATATCTCTATCTTAATAATCGACCAGACACCTAGCGGGTTCATAGAAGCGCGCGGAATTTAAAGAGAGTATATTCTCTTTACACACACACATATATATATATATATATATATATATATATATATATATATATATATATACAAAACTGTTCACACCGTAGCGCCCTCTGTCCCCTTCCAGCAAGCGCGGTACAATGGGGCAACGAAGACAGGAGACATCAGCGTGCGCAACGAACGTGCGCGCTGCATGGAAGAGAGGTTGGTGGGAGAAGTATGCGTTTGAGGGGCTCCACCCGTGCCCACCACTGCTATACGTCGTCTGCAGAGGTATATTTGAATTAGCATATAGTTATCGAGTAACAACATGTCGAGTAACTATTCTGAAGCTTTAGTAATATATTAAAGGGTTTGAAATTAAAGGTAATCTTTAATAGTTCATGTTAAGATTTGATGTTGGATCGTAGAAATCCGTGATACATTGCGTTACACTTGCTTTATCACTGAAGTATTTATTATAACATTATAACAATTTACGTAGTTCCCATTTACTTTACATTATATCGTCTCACACGTTCACCCGCATTCTTCCGCTCACCGCGCATGCGATGAGTCGACTCACACGTTCTTCCGCTCACCGCGCATGCGTATAGTCGACTCTGTCATCTGTCCAGTGTCTTTCAGCTCTCTTTGTTACATACATACATACTAATACACGAGTTAAATTTATTCATTTCTTAACAGTTCAAATATGATCAAACAGACGTAATCTGGAGCTCTCGGGCATCCATATGCAGATCGGTAGGGTAGCTTTTAGTCAGCGCTAAGCTGTCGATATCCCATACCCTCCGAATGATGTATTACACCTTGGGGATGATCATTAATAGCTTCAAACATTCCTCAACCAAACGGCTCCCCAATTCAAACAAACAGAACACAATCATCCATCGGGTAGATTACACACAGACACGCAAGCCATTTGCAACCACCGTGCATCCCATCCCAGAAGTGCATAATACATCCCGTCAAACATCGTCCAACAGAATCAATCACCATCAAACACTAATGTCCAACATGCTGTACGCTATCAATTCGTTAACAAAACACCGTAAGAAGAGAAAAGTTCAAGGATCAAGGATACGAATCGCATTCCCACGAAGGTACGAGTGTTCAGCCTGGACCAAAGGAAAAAAAAGGAGAAAGAATCCTGGGGATGGACGAATCAATGGTGGATGGATCGCAGGATAGTTTTCGGTGTCGGCTCGCGAGGTAGCGACGAGGACGAGCCACCGAACGAGCTTGGCTAACGCGGGAGAGATCGTGGGGAGCCGTGACGCCAGAGATTACGATAAGCCCTCCCAGCGGCGAGAAACAAATGACGTACTAACTGCATATTAACTGAACTGCCGGGCTATCCGTTGACTCCGCCTCCTGTCCGGGCCGCCACGCGAGTACACCACCTACATGCAGGTACACGATCCTTCGCCGTTCGCAGGACTAAACTTTCGCCGGCGTGGAAACGCGGCGCGATGCAGAACGGTGCAGAGCGGTGCAGACGGGTGCAGACCGGTGCAGACCGGTGCAGAGCGGAGAGGAGTCGGTTTCGCGCGACGCGACGCGTAATCGCCTTGTCTTCCACGATGAATCGGAATACTGGCGCGATGAGAACCTCCATTCGGTCCGGGACACCTATCCCCGACACCACCGCACACTGCTATCATCCCTTCGACTATGCCAACGTCTACTTTCGACAACAACGCTTCCACACTTTTGGAGATATCGCCGCGCTCCACCTTACTAACACCGCCATTTTATTTCCTCCATATCTTCCGATATCGCTCCAACAGCGATCCCTCGAACTTCCATGGTACAAGAGAGATACCGATCATTGTCCATACACCAGTCGCGTTTAGTGCTCGGTAGTTCTGGTGTTAAGGAGGTAATATTGCATATTGATTCGCACTTTGTAAAAATACGAGCTGAAACCACGATGCTAGACCACGACAGAATGTTATTAAAATTCTTCGAAAATTTTGGAGATCCACACGAGGGTCGAAGGATTCTACACTACATAATTCTTATCTCATCCGTTAACAGCTCAGCATTTCCCTAGTAAACGAACGACTTTACAAGTGTCACGATTCTCCGAAGCGATTCACGTTTTGACGTCGACCATCAATTTATCGAAATCATGGTGGACACGCTGAAAGAGCTTGCTGGAACAGCTTCATCGTCAAAATTTGATGGGCGACGTCTGCCTTCCTCATCTTCCGAGTTTGTGTTATCGGATTTCGAATGGCTCACTTTTGGACTTGTATGACGGTGATTGTGTTCCTCCAGCTTTCGCGATTGTTTGATCTTTAATAATGGATTTGCACGATAATTTAATGAGAACATTATCCACACATGATCAGCACAAAGTTGAATAGTACGGAACGTTTCCGTGAGAGGAGCAAAACAAAACGCTAGTGGGAGAACAACCCCTTGCACTTTGAAGTTTTAACCTCTTTTTAGTTAAGTTTTTGTCATTGTTCTCGGTATTTTAACAGAAACTCGTCAATCTAATGATAACGATACATTATTGGTACTTAATTTATTTTGTTTTCTTTCCTGTGGTAATTGTGAATCAGACATTGTATTGTTAAATGAGAGACAACTTTTAAAAGATCACCACTAGACTGTGGAATTCATGAAAGCGAGTTGGTGCAATTTGAAACAGTGAAAAAATTAAAACAATCAAAGAACGTTGCTACATTAGTTTCAATATACAGGGTGTTTCGTCTAAAACACGACACTTAAATATCTCATCTACCTCTGAAAATACAAAAAATGTTTCTAACGTAATCTAAATGGTTTCAAAAGACGAATCAGATGGAAGAATCGTTTTTTATAAATTGTAATTTTTCAATCGTTTTCTCAAGGTCACTCGTGTTTTTTTTACATATATACACACCTTTACGAGTTTATTTACAAGTCCAAGTTCATGGTCGAATTTCTGTTACCGTTGAAATCTGAAATGTCGCAGAAAGTAAGTTCTGCATTAATTAGCAAATTTTAGAGTTCACGGTCATTTCAAGGTCGTGCCATTAAACATGCATGAATCCACAATAATGTTTGCTATAACATACAACAACAAAAATGTGTGTATATATGTAAAAAAAACACGAGTGACCTTGAAAAAACAATTAAAAAATTACAATTTATAAAAAACGATTCTTCCATCTAATTCGTCTTTTGAAACCATTTAGATTACGTTAGAAACATTTCTTGTATTTTCAGAGTTAGAGGTGATATTTAGGTGTCCTATTTTAGACGAAACACCCTGTATAAAGATCACTAAAGAGAAAAAGGAATTTTAATGCATCAATTGTTCGTCGCAGTTGATCGAAAAAATTTTGTTCGGGTCTGGATCTATCCTAGAATGGGGGATTGCAAATCGGGGTGGTCGAACCGAAATAAAAGTCTGCGTTTTGAAAAGTGAACACGTGGTGTCGTTGTCTTTATTTAACACAAAATGTTCGGGGTTGGATCTATTCCAGAATGGGGGATTGCAAATCGAGGTGGTCGAACCGAAATAAAAGTCTGCGTTCTGAAAAGTGAACACATATTTTGCATAAAGATCCGCGGTCACTTTAGGAAGCATTATCACAAACAATCCGAAAACAGGAATGACGTTATTGCCTAGAGAATTTCACAGTCATTCTAGCAATTGTTCCTCGGTTTTGCAGTTTCGAAACTAAAAACGCGCGATTACCGAGCAGACTTAAATTCGAGCCGGAAGACACAGCGAAGGCTGCTTTTACCTAACGCGTCGGCAAAGAGTGCAAAGTCGTCGAATCCAGCTGGAAAACCGTGTGCCGATTCCGTTACCGACGCGGAAACGAATCGAGTACGTGTAGACGCCCGTATACATCGCTCGCGCCACAAAGTTGTTCCATTTTCGTTGGGGGCCGGTGGTAAACGGAGCGTCGCGGGCTCGTCTAGCGGTACGTGCTTCGAGATTCATGCATGAGAAGAAGACGAAAACGACGACGACGAAGAAAAGAGAAATGGGTGGGGGGTGGGTGCTGTATGGCGCGCTTTGCCCGCGCAAAGTATCACCTTTCGCCGGGATCTCGGCTAGGAATATTCCAGGTGCGTTAAAAGAGGCCGGAATAACGAGAGCGTAACGAGATCTTGTCAATTTTTCATAACAAGCGTCCGACGGTCGAGCAAAAGAAAGACTGTCTCGCGAGCGTTGCTTCTTTATACGAAGAGGCGTGGGTGGGGGCCTGGAAGAGCGAGAGAATTTAATTTTAAACAACAAGACGCGTTTCAGGTAAAGTAGCGCAACGTCGGGCTGACGCGGTTCGAATTTCCTACGGCAACCGTGACGGGATAAGATAGAGAAATAGAGAGAGAGAGAGAGGGGGCAGGCTTTGCCGTTGAATTTGCTTGAATAACGCTTTAATAAGAGTACAATCGATTGGGTGGGCGTACAAGTCGCTAGAAGTGTTGTTCGCAGTCCGGTTGCATAGCCGATCGGTTCCATTTAGAGATTCTAGACCGACCGTAACAAGCAGAGAGCCTGGCTCGAGATCGCAACGGTGGTGGTGGCGATGATGGTGGTCGGCTCGTTGCGATTCGAACGCACGCCCCGATAAGAGCCTCGCGTCGCCGAGGTCGAATCCTCAGGATCAGATCGACGATCTACGCGTCGTCCGACTTGACCTTCTCCGTCTGAGCAGAGGCCGTGTCGTGCACTGGCTCCGGCTCGTGGATGCCCATCCATTTGCAACGTTTCTGCAGCTCTTGGCGGTACCTGGACGCACGGTTAACCCTTAGCACTCGAATAGCGACTCTAAGGCGCCAACTACAAATTGCTAGACCATTATTCAGAATATTGTTTACATGATTAAATTTGTTTATATGTAACAAATTACTAAACATTGAAATATTGTATGAGGTACTATATCAGTTTCTTACGCATATAATGAAAATAACTATGTATAATGGAGATATTGTAGGTTAGAAGAAATGTTTGGTTTTTTAGTTGAAATAGCTCCGAGTGCAAAGGATTAATTTGCTTGGTGGTCGCTCGGGAAATACTGTGCAAACTTCGCTCGTTTGCTATTTCGTTTAAATGATCATCGGAGGAACCTATTTCTTTCTAATCTCTCATTTCTTTGCGAATCGCTATCTCCAAGAAATTTTCTAAATACTACCACCCATTAAACATTAACGCTTGCACTTTATGCTCTAACACTGTTCACGACATGCGAGTTTTGACAATTTAATCTTTGGCGCTTGAAGCTATTTGAACTTCCTAACATTTTATCTGGTTCAGAATATTTTCGCTACATGTGACCTATCTCAGTTTGTCCATGAGATCGAAGATATTTACGCGTTACACGCTTGACCATTTAGCAATTTATTAAGCACAAAAACATTGTGTGACGTAGGAATTCTTTGGAGTAATAGTTTAGTCATTGGTAGTGATTCCTGATAGGAGACAGGCCAGTGCAGAGGATTAATCCTGGAGGATGTCTAGTTCGTTAAATAGTTTACACGTTTGACATCTCAATGATAAAACACATGGCCAGGTTCAAATTACAACTTGTTCTAAAAGAGCGGCTAAATTTTTGAGATGAGACAAATTGCAATTGTTTCTGTACATTGCCAAGAATCAAGAAATGTCGTTCAATTTGTGGATGACTTGCCAAAGAATCTACAGGACAACTTGTTCTAAAAGAGCCGCAAAAGTTTTGAGATGAGACAAATTGCAATTGTTTTTGTACGTTGCCAAGAATCAAGAAATGTTCAATTTGTGGATGACATACCAAAGAATTTACAGGACAACTTGTTCTAAAAGAGCCGCTAAATTGTTGAGACGAGACAAATTGCAATTGTTTTTGTACATTGCCAAGAATCAAGAAATGTCGTTCAATTTGTGGATGACTTGCCAAAGAAACTACAGGACAACTTGTTCTAAAAGAGCCGCTAAATTTTTAAGATGAGACAAATTGTAATTGTTTTTGTACATTGCCAAGAATCAAGAAATGTCGTTCAATTTGTGGATGACTTACCAAAGAAACTACAGGACAACTTGTTCTAAAAGAGCCGCTAAATTTTTAAGATGAGACAAATTGCAATTGTTTTTGTACATTGCCAAGAATCAAGAAATGTCGTTGAATTTGTGGATGACATACCGAAGAATCTACAATATAGACCTTGCTTACAATTATACAGAACTTACCTGACCTAGTTAGGCTTACCTTGGATGATTGATCGCGTAGATCCATGGATCGATGCAGGAAACAGTTTTGGCGAAGACGGCGGGTAGCATCGTGGATATTGGAGTCAGCAATTCCCTGAAGGGATTAACAATTTAGAATTATGATTGAAAAATAATATTCCTAAAACAAGAATTAATTATTTCTGTTGATCGTTTAGGGTTCGAACCGATTGCCGAAGGCGCCAATCAGAGCTACAGTGGCATAAGGTGTCCACGCGAGCAGGAACAGAAAGAAGATGGTGAACGCGACTTTGGCGATCCTCATCTCGACGCTCCTCTCCTTGTCCTGGTTCGACACCAGCGACTTCACGTTCATCTTCTTAGCCTGTTAAACAAAGTACAAGCAACAAACAGTAAAACCACGAGCTAAGCGGGTTAAAAGATAATTTAAGAGGTGGTTGACCTGTTCGCGCAGCATCTTCTCGTGATTGCGGATAGACTGCAGCAGCTGGGAGTAGAAGTAGATGATGAAGATTAGAGGTATCACGTAGGCCCAGACGAAAATGCTCGACACAAAGGCTTTGGTGTCCTGGTCCTCCGTGAGGAAGTCGAACGAACAGGTCGTGAGGAATCCCTCTGGAATTAATTCAGATTCACGATGAAACGAAGCATTCTACTTGAACTTTGATAGTTTCATCAATGTAAAATTAATAGTAGTAGCATTGGATCTTTGGACAACGGTGCCTGGCTCGTGCAAACCTATTCTACTTCGGACCTTTCCAACTTGAGGATTCATTCGCTTAGAGATCAAGTATATCAAAATCTTAATTTCTCAGCTCTTATCTTACCAACTGCTTTGATCGTATCGAATTGTTGTGTTTGTCAAGTCAATCGTTTAACACTAAACCTACCACGGTAAAATGATCGGTTTCCTATTTAACATTTAATGAAATTATATGTCGAAACGCTTTCATTGGAAATGGCTAAATTGACTTCTTTATTTAAGCACATATTATAACCAAAACCGTAAAAAGTTTAAGTAAATTCAATCATTTGTATAAAACGTTTCGCTTTCTTATGTTTTGTAGTTGGTAGGTTTAGTGTTAATAGTCTGCGGATTTGACAAAAATGAGCTTCTCAAATAGGAAACCGGCAAGATGACTTAAAGAATTTAAAAATATAATTCTACTGTTTTCATCTCGATAGAATTATTAAAATAGAAATAAATGTCTATGTAGATACGGTGTCTTGCTATTAATACAGACAATTTTTATTTCGCATAAAAATCTGCAATCTAGTAATTAACGTGTTACAGAAGACTACGGCGGCTGCTATGTGTTATAAAACTTCATTTATTTCGACTTTCCGCGATTTTTATAATATATGGTCCACCGCATGTTCAATTCCAGTTCCAATGAAAGGGTCTTTCTAATTTCAACAATTGCCATTTGACCGAAGGTGGTAGGTTTAACCTCGAATGATACCATTTCAAAGTTTCCGTTGTCCAGCTTTGGACCATTTGTCTGCCCAACAAATTACCGACTATTGCCAGAGACCAAAAGACGGGTTAACACCGAAGCTTAGGTTTCAATGGACCTGGCACCGTATAGCGAGGGTCGGTTCTCGCAGATTGGACCATGAAATCGATGGTTGGGCCACTGAATCTGTATTGCCGTTCGAGTCTCGAGTGGCCCAGCCTTCGGGGTTGGCGAAAGGGTGAAATATCGTTTCGTTACCGGTGGTGAAGCGACCCCAGACCCTCACCAACGGCATCACGCTGAACGGCGTGGCCCAGAACCACGTGCAGGCGACGAGAACCGCGGCCTGTTTCGAGTTCAGCCGTCCGTCGATCGGGCAGGAAATGGTTCTAAACAATAATCAAAAGCGTTACCAATCTATCCAATAAGTTCCCTTCAAATTATCAACCGTGCAACTTTTTTTAAAAAATGTTCTGACGCTACGATATCCCATGAAAACAAGTACAAAAAAGTTCCATTTGAAATTTAGATAATAAAATAATATCTTTTATGTTAATCCAATAAATTCCCTTTAAATTATCAACCATGCAACTTCTTTTCTAAAAATGCTCTGATGCTACGATCTCCCATGAAAACAGGTACAGAAACGTTTCATTTGAAATTTGGTTGATAAAATCATATCTTTTGTGTTAGTCCAACAAGTTCCCTTCAAATTATCAACCGTGCAACTTTTTTTTAAAAAGTGCTCTGACGTTACGATCTCCCATGAAAACAGGTACAGAAACGTTTCATTTGAAATTTAGATAATAAAATAATATCTTTTATGTTAATCCAATAAATTCCCTTTAAATTATCAACCATGCAACTTCTTTTCTAAAAATGCTCTGATGCTACGATCTCCCATGAAAACAGGTACAGAAACGTTTCATTTGAAATTTAGCTAATAAAATCATATCTTTTGTGTTAGCCATCTCTTACAGTACTCCCAACTGATTAAACTTATTCTTTTACAATTCTTTTAGATAAATTAGAATTTATTTTTATTCCCCGGTCTTAAATAAAATATTAATCATTTACCAAACGACATGTCACTGATCGATGAACGGTCAATAATATTGTGGATGAAGTATAAGGTTTTTTCGTGATGAAAATTAGAAAAATAAGTTGTTAAATAGAATTAGAGAAGGTTAGTCAACCTGTATCGATCGAAAGCGATGGCAGCGTTGGTAATCGACTGTCCCATTCCTGATACGGCGCCTAGGATCGCGTAGATGTCGCAGCCTAATTCCCATCCGATCATCCGCTCCGTGAAACAATTGATCACGAACATTGGCATCTCAAACGCCATCAACACATCGAACACCGCCAAGCTGACTATAAACATATTCGAAGCCGTTCTCAGCGATTTCGATCTGAAAGCAAACCCGAAACAAATCGCGGGTTGTCCTCAGGGTTAACGCTGGTCGGTAGACTACCCTAACGCGATCGATTCTTGGTGGAGGATTTCGCTTGTTGTCGAGGGAGGACACCACTGCCGTCTAACTTCGTAATCGCCCCATTTTTATAAACGATCTCGATTTTGATCACCGTAATTTATCACAAAAATGGGTTGGTCCCATTTAACCCTTTGCGGACGAGTGTCGGCAAATAGCCGCCCAAGCAATTTTCCCATTTTGCAACTGCTAATAATTTTTAAAGATATTATTACCCTCAACAAATATCAAACAAATTTTTACCAAACACAACACTTGCTCCTTCATTTAATTCTTATGCGTAGCTTTCAGTACACCATTTCATTTCCCAAGGAAAATTGTACATTCGAACCGTCGATAAGTACGCTAAACATACTTCCCGTCCGCAAAGGGTTAAAACAGGAAAAAAATCAAGATAATTGGAGAGTGAAGATATACTATTTTCAACGTTAATGTTAACATTATTCAAGAAAGAATCAAATGTGCATCTGGCTCTCGTCTCTTGCAATTAGATAAATTTGACTTTGCATAAAGATCCGCAGTAAATTAAACATTCAGGAATTTGGTTTAACATTAAACCTACCAAGCATGAAACATATAAAAGTGAAACTTTTACTGTTTTCACCGCACTATGTGCTTAACACTAGGTTTACGGAGCACTAAAATTGATTATTTTACATTGCTTTACAGAATAATAAAATTGTATTTTCTTAGATCTTCAGCGATTTTTATTGTAATATATACACAAAAAAATGAATCTATTTAAGAATTCCTCACGAATGCCTCTTACACTCTTAATAATCGTAAATTGAAAATTTTTGAATCCGTCATTTTGGCGGGCCCCGTAAATCTAGTGTTAAATAAAGATGTCAATTCACTCATTTTCTATGAAAGCGTTTTAACACTAAACCTACCAAGCATTAAAAGTATCTGGTAAAAATTGCTTTATAAAAATGGCAACACTACATTTATTGAGATTGTCTGCAATTTTCAATATAATAGATGCTTAGACAAGCCAATTTATTTTATTATTTACTATAAATGAATTTTTATAATTTGAATAATTGGAAAATATAAAACCGGTCATTTGACCGTGGTAGGTTTAGCGTTAATAATTCCAATAATTGTGAAATAGAAAACCGGCCGTTTGACTATAGTAGATTTCGTGTTAAATGTGCATTGATGTAACTGCTTGAAGATTTACATAAACATTCAGTGTTTCACTAGGTTTCTCCAATATCACACAGTAGAATTAATTTCCATCTAGCAACCCAGAAATAATGCGTATTAAATGTTTTACAAGTGGAGAATTGTCTTCAGAAGAAGAAAAATTATTAGGTAGTCCCATAAGTTAGTACCACGGATATGTTTATACTCATCGCGGTGTGTCATACTCTTCACAGGAATTTTATACCGACGGTATAATTTGTTTACCAAAAAAGCGGGAAAAGATTGTGGATTGAGAAGGTGATTGCATTTTTTCATAAACTTTAAAGGCACGTTTGAAGTAATAATTTAAATAGTAGAACAGCAACCGGCACGAGCTTATGGGACGACCTTATACTTAACCAATTCCAAATGAAATTGCCTCCGAATCATTTCACCATGACTGTAACTGGTCATTCAAAATTGTATTCTTAATTAACGTTAGAAACAGCTACTTTGTTCTGGCTTCTAAAAATGGCAAGACTGGCATCTTTATTATTATTATTATTATTATATGAGTCCAGTCGATCTGTTTGGTTCGGTAGTTTTAGCGTTAATTAATTTAGTTTGTAGAGGTTACTTTCTCTGTATACTTTGGTCTTGTCTGTACCTAATGTTGTAATAAATCTCTTATGAGATTTTCTGAATAAAAAAAATAAAAAATCTCAACATCGCGGTCGCGTTGCTTGGGACACAAACGGTTAAGTATCATCAGTGGTATTAATTAATTCACTCTCTCTTGCTTATCCGTTATATTTTTCCTTGTCGATTTGCAAAGTCCATTATGGCGTGAATCAAAACCCCCCTCACAATTTGTCGCTCCACCGGTTATACTCGCCGAAATCGATGAACATCCTGCGGTCCACTTACGTGCTAAATATCCATATGACGCATCCGTTCCCTACGATGGACATTATAAACATCATGGTGTATATGAGCGCCAGGCCCATGTGCCAGAACTTGCCGGGCGCGATGAATCCCCTCCAATGGGGGTGGACTATGTCGCTATGTTCCGGTGGCACGTTCCATCCCAGGAACCTCTCTCGCATGGACGGGACATACCTGAACGGCCGTGAAAGAAAAGAACAAAGAGCTTCAGTCCTCGATCTCGTGTCCGATCGAAACGGTTACCGTGGTGAAGGAGTAGTAGTAGTAGTAGTAGTAGTAGAGGGAAGAGCACGCACCCGCTCTCCTCGCCGACGAAGGCCAGCGGGCCATTGATAAGGGTGTCGTTGCGCATCAGCATCCCTACACGACTCGGAGACACTCGGTTTTCGCGTGCACACGCTCGTTACACGGGAGCTCTTGATCGCTCGTCTCAAATCGACGGATCTGAGCGTCGAAAACGCACGACGACAACTACGACGACGACGGTTGGTGTCCTCCTGGACTAGGGTGAATTGTAGAACAGAAGGAAAGACACCAGTGGTTATTCGATCGTTACACCGTCGCGGGGAAAAGGGTAGAGAAAAGGAAGATAGAGCGTGAGAGGAGAAGAAGAGGAACGGTTGCGAGCAATTCTCACGACCAAAAGGATCAAAGGTGCCGGCGTACACGGTTTGAAGTGAGACGCGGTACAGAGGTAGTGTATACGTTCCGCAACTCACTTGACTCGGTCGTACGCGGTCCATTCCTTTTATACGGCTGCGACGCGGATTCGCGGGTCCCGAATGGCGTGCCGCTTGAGAGTTTAATTCGATTTGCGATTTACAAATACGAGAAACCTTTAGTTCGGCTGAGTCTAGGCGGTCACGCGAACACCGATCTCTCCGTTCCGTGAGCGAGTCTACGCCGCGGTTATACCCTCCGTGACGCGACACGATGCCCTTCCGCGACCATACTTAATCTGCCGTCAAGGCTGACGGATCCGGCGAACGATCCCGAACCGCGAAAACAATCTCAGAATCTTCGGAGACGGAAGAAACTCTGATCTCTAGACTCGTTGATCGGTAGTTAGCCTTTTCGGAGCTCTCGGTGGTCCATTGGTGAATTTGCGACATGAAATGCCACGCCTACTCGGCTCCGGCCACGCCTACCGCGCGTGGAGAGCACAAGGCTGATTACCTTCCCCCGCCCTTGATCTAGGCTTGTTACTCTAACTTCATTTGCCTCTAATGGCAATGTGGAACACTGGCAAGGTAAGGAGAGTGGTTATTAGCTGGGCGAAAGTATTCACAACGAAAACTAGTATCCAACTTGTTCGATGACAAAAGATGAAGTCAGAGTTGAGAGTGATTGTATTCTTCAGAAATCGATTGTCATCTTTTGGAGGCAATTTGACCAGTTTCATTAGAATCGAGGGCCATTAAGCCACGCCTACTCGGCTCAGGCCACGCCTACCGCGCGTGGAGAGCACAAGGCTGATTATTTTCTCTCGCCCTTGATCTAGACTTGTTACTCTAACTGTATTTGCCTCTAATGGCAATGTGGAACACTGGCAAGGTAAAGAGAATGGTTGGTAGCTGGGCCAAAGTATTCACAATGAAAACTAGTATCCAACTTGTTCAATGACAAAAGATGAAGTCAGAGTTGAGAGTAATTGTATTCTTCAGAAATCGATTGTCATCTTTTGGGTGCATTTGACCAGTTTCATTATAATCGAGGGCCATTAAGCCACGCCTACTCGGCTCAGGCCACGCCTACCGCGCGTGGAGAGCACAAGGCTGATTATTTTCCCTCGCCCTTGATCTAGACTTGATACTCTGACTTCATTTGCCTCTAATGGCAATGTGGAACACTGGCAAGATAAAGAGGGTGGTTGGTAGCTGGGCCAAAGTATTCACAACGAAAACTAGAATCCATCTTGTTCGATGACAAAAGATAAAGTCAGAGTTGAGAGTGATTGTATTCTTCAGAAATCGATTGTCATCTTTTGGAGGCAATTTGACCAGTTTCATTAGAATCGAGGGCCATTAAGCCACGCCTACTCGGCTCAGGCCACGCCTACCGCGCGTGGAGAGCACAAGGCTGATTATTTTCTCTCGCCCTTGATCTAGACTTGTTACTCTAACTGTATTTGCCTCTAATGGCAATGTGGAACACTGGCAAGGTAAAGAGAATGGTTGGTAGCTGGGCCAAAGTATTCACAATGAAAACTAGTATCCAACTTGTTCAATGACAAAAGATGAAGTCAGAGTTGAGAGTAATTGTATTCTTCAGAAATCGATTGTCATCTTTTGGGTGCATTTGACCAGTTTCATTATAATCGAGGGCCATTAAGCCACGCCTACTCGGCTCAGGCCACGCCTACCGCGCGTGGAGAGCACAAGGCTGATTATTTTCCCTCGCCCTTGATCTAGACTTGATACTCTGACTTCATTTGCCTCTAATGGCAATGTGGAACACTGGCAAGGTAAAGAGAATGGTTGGTAGCTGGGCCAAAGTATTCACAACGAAAACTAGAATCCATCTTGTTCGATGACAAAAGATAAAGTCAGAGTTGAGAGTGATTGTATTCTTCAGAAATCGATTGTCATCTTTTGGGTGCATTTGACGAGTTTCATTAGAATCGAGGGCCATTAAGCCACGCCTCCCTAGCCCAAACCACGCCCATTCAGTGCGTAGAGAACAAGATAGACAGTCTTTCCGATAGTATTTCCAAGTTCGCACGCTTCTTGAACGTTCGAGGGGACGCAGATCGTTGACAATGAATGGGGAAAAAAGTAAAATCAACAGCCACGAGTGGAGCCGCGTCACTCGTCGGAATTACGAGGGTCCGGCACACCGCTCGGAATCGATTGGACGGACGCCGCGCTGTCAATCTCGTAATCGAGGGCTCGTTTCGTTATCGGTTTAACCGAATAACGCTCTCGAACCGATCGAAAATTCGGAGAAATTGCGACGCGCGTCGGTCAGCGTCCTGAAATTTCACGCTGGTCGAGCGTCGGACGGCTGAGTTCGCTTCGCATCGAGTCGCGCCGCGTCGCATCGCGTCGCCTCGCGTCCTGCGTCCCGCCGTGCTCGATCCCGGCGGCCACCGCGCCGCAAACCATTTTTACACGCGGTCACCATTTGGCGCCGCGCGAAATTCATCTCGGCGAGTGCAGTCGGTATATCGCGAGTACACTCTCCCACTTTCCCGAAGCTGCCGCCGACCACAGCCTTCGGACATCCACCGGATTAAATCATAAAATTGTCCGGGAACGGCCTTCCACGAAATTCCGCTGATTTACGAGGACGGCTCTACGGCGGGCTACGCCAAATCGCGCCGCGCGGTACACGCTCTCGCGAAACTGGCGCGAATCGCTCCTCCCACGCTCCAGATTGGAAGCATTTTCCTTCGCAGGGTCTCTTATGTCTCTCCATTCGCAAACTGCTCTTGACATACCACTGTGTACTCTCGGACAAAAATCCACGTCTAAACGTACCAAACAAAATCAGCGAAACTTGTGCTGAACTTTTGTCAATGTACTTATCAGAATATTAGGTTGTTGGATATTTGAAACTTCCGATTTTAGAATGCAAATGTTATGTAGCATTTTCTACGAGAAATACTATTATAGAATTTATATTTATTCTATTCTATTTAACCCTTTTAGTGCCAGAATAAACCCTTATGCGAGAATAACCAGCCGAATTTCACGGTTTTACTAGGGTCTGGGAAAATGGTCATAAAAACCAAACAAGAAACAATATTTACATGATTCAAAAAGCAGTATATTAAGGACGAAATAGAGAACAAAACAATGACACTAGTTTTTCTATATTCATTGAAAGTTATATAAATAACAAAGGTATAAAAGATCATGAAGAAAGTAAAAGTCCAGTTCTCTCTTACAAAACGTATTTGCACATACAAAAAGTCATCTTTTCATCATAATTTTATATAGAACATTTATTACAAAGTATATACTTTGCATTTCCGATATATTTTGTAACAAGATAAATAATATTACATAACAAACATAAAAAATAACTCGAAGGTACATGGTAAGCGCCGGACGGATTATCTCTTTCGAAATACGTAATTGTTATAGGTAATGTAACATTGCTGAAACAAAATTATGTTGTCATAAATATATTTGTGATATAATTTTGCATAATAGTTCATTATAATGACGCATTCAGACTGTCACTGGGACAAAACGAAATGTACTGCTCACGACAACGATCGAAGAAAAACTAACTGATCCTACGTCTCGCTGTGGCAATGCGATCTTATTTCGTGAGAGTCTTCAAACAGTTGTTTATAAAACGCTGTCGACATGTTCCGATAAGGGCCCAACGCCACGGCGATTCACGCCGCAGGTCGGATGTCGCCTGAGCGGCGACCATCGGTGTTTATGTTAGATTTCGTTAGCTCCAAGCGATAGGAAAAAGTCGTCGTCCACAAAGAGTTAAAACGAAAAACTATTTTTTTTAATTCTCTCGTAATGAAATTAGACCATTTATAACGTATTATAAATTTATTTTGAGATAGAGTTCTCCCGCAATGCGAATAGTAAAGCGCTATAAGTCGCGGGCCGAAATATCGGCTCTGGCACTTCTCGCCAGTGCAGCAAGAGCCGATATATCAGCCTCCGGCACTAAAAGGGTTAAGGTACGAAGGGTGGTGTTTAACCCGCCAGTAGGCGCGCGCGGTCTCACAGACCGCACCGTCATTTGTTGTAGCATATTTCAATTGTTATTGTGCCCACATTTCGCATTCTCAGTCTAGCTGAGTATTATAACCTCACAAACGTAACTTCTAATCAACTGATTAATTATTGCCATCTGTATAAGTTGTAGGTATTTTTTGTCTGTGACACCGCGGGCGCCTGCTGGTGTTATATGCTTTTGTCATTGTGGCTTGTGATATAAACATGTGGAACTACACATATGGAAGGAGCAGTAGCGTCTCCAACGCCTTTTGGAAGAGAGTGAAGCAAGACTTTAGTCAATGAATATACTTTTGGTTAATTTTGAATTTCTGTTTATAGTTGAAATTTTTGTGGAAGGATGCTGTATTTAATTTTTTTAATGAAAAATACATCATTATTTTTTTGTTAAAGACTTTTATATTCTCGCATATGAACATATTCGCACTTGCAAACAAAAACACCTTAAACATTATGATTAATATTCGACGCGATCCCACAGACCGCGCGCGCCCTCTCATGTCACAAAATAAGGCGCGCCTACCCTAGGGTTAAGGTCCTATATTCAATCTTTCTTTAGATATCATATTTCAAATTCAATAAATCTGATTGTCATGTCAGCTTTTGATACAAGTGGAAAAATAAAGATATTGACGACAGAATTATGCTAATGTTTGATAAAAAAAAATTAAAAATATAAATGACAGCCTAGTAAACGAAGAATGTGATCGACCGGAAAAAAACAATTTCCACCCTAATGCAATCAAAAATTTAGTTCGTTGACAGAATATGTTGAATGCAATGGTGTTTTCTTTGGTGAACAAAATTTATATAGGAAAAAGTGTTGATTGTTTAATGTCTCTGATAGAAATCAGACATTTCGCATGGAGAAACCTACTGTCATAGAAGCTAACTAGCTTTTTTGGGTTTGCTCGAACAAATTACGCGAACGCTTTTAAAGCGGAAGCTCGACTCGAGACGTCACTGTTCCAATGCACTGCCGTTGCTCGTCAACTTAATCGTCTTGTTCTAAATCCAGCTTCGTTGCAACGCACCATGCTCTCTTAGAAGTATACCATGAGCACAAAAGATTTTTGCGCGCGTGCAGAGGCAGAGTTGTAACGCGACGCTGCGCGGAGCGACACGTTTTTCACGATTCAACAGATATATTTACACGCTTTGTTCGGCCGTGTAATTCCCGCGACTTATACTACGCCGCAGGCATTGTCCGCGGTGGATATCCAGCGGGAAAATTGAACGACAAACAATGGGCCCAACCGAGGCCGATTATGGTAACAATGTGAACGGAGCGCTACCGGTAGCGTCGGTGCTCGTGCGCCTCTACTCTCTAGATCGACGATCCACAGCGATCCTTCTTTCTCAATCCCTCGTTGTTCGTCCTGGAGAATCGATCGTGGCTCGGGAACTCTTGTGATGTATATATCCCGTTTTTAAAACTGTTCTGGAGAACATTTAGTTCGAGCATCTGTTACGGAGAACTGAAATCTCTATTTCGGTCTTAATTTTGGTTACAGGTCACATGTTTTATTCCACGATCGATATTTTTTGGACTAAAATGCGGATTCTTATACAGGATAAAAATAGTCTCCGTCAACTGCAAGATAACGATCTGTTTGACCTGGTCTTTTTTGTTATAAATAGACTGCGGATTTCCTGCGTTTATGTCAGGAATCAGTAAATGGAAACAGTGGGCGGATCTCGCGAAATTGAGAACATGGATGCATTATTATCAGTTCGTTAATGTTGTTAGAGGAGGAAAGACGTTCTTATTTGACTCCTGTTTTATTTTGCATAAAATTCACTGAGTATTTATTATTACATTAGATATCTCAATGAAAACCGAAGATAAATCCTTAAAAGTCAGCTTTCTAGGAAAACAAGATGATTAAATGACCGGTTTTCTATTCCACAATTATGATGCTATACACCGTTTCACATTTATACAGGGTGAGTCACCTAACGTTTGCACCTCAAATATCATTGTTGTTTCTAAAGATACGCAAAATATGGTAAGGACAAAGTTGAATGCTACAATAGGGCATGACACGATGCCAAAAAAAATATTTTATTTTTATGTCATTTTTTTGGATATTAAGGTCACCTTGAGTTTTTTAATTGGAACCACCCTTTTTTAAAGACCTACATTGATAGTGTAGGTGTTTCATTATGAATTTAGTGACTATAATTACTCAAGGTCATTCAAGGTCGCGGATGGAGATAACGTATAAGATTTAACATCGATACATGCCTGTAAACGGGCTTTGAAGGAATGTTGAACTCTGTCCGTGACCTTGAATAACCTTGAGTAATTATAGTCACTGAATTCGTAATGAAAAGGTCTATCATTGTATATGTTTAAAAAAAAGGGTGGTTCTACTTAAATAGGTGAAGGTGACCTTGAAAATCTCTAAAAAAAAATGATAGAAAACATAATTTTTTTTGCATCGTGTCAGCCCCATTGTACCATTCAACTTTATCCTCACCATACTTTACGGATCTTTAGAAACAACAAAGATATTTCAGATGCAAACATTAGGTGACTCACACTGTATATTTTGTGCTTGATAGCCTCAGTACAAAACTCTAATAGTATTTCTCGATCGAAGCGGCTCATAACATTTGCATTCTGAAATCGGAAATTTCATCTGCAACAACCTGCTGCAAATTACAAAGAAGAATTCCTATCGAAATACCTTGCAATACAACTAATGACACCAAACCACTAGAAAACCAGGATAACAACGCTCGAAACGAAGCAAGCTGGATCCGACGCGTTAGTTTCGAACATCAACATCATCGGAGATATCTAGGCGACCTGTTCTAATGCTGAACCCAGTATGATAGTTTTCAAGTTACATTCGTCCCCGTTCGAAGCCAGATCACGCGCGTCTCTCTCCAACGCTCTCATCCCTCGGAATCTTCTGTTCATCGGACGATCCTGCACACCGCAGCCATCATCGGCCAGTACTTTCGATGCTCATCGTCGTCGTCCAGCTGATCGAATGCGGGCATTGCACATAGCTGGGAATACATCGGCGAGGAAGACAATGCGTGGTCCCTGCGAAGAGACAAACATTTCTAAGCGCGTCGCCGCTTTGTTCGGTTCTCCCCTCGTCTTGGTCGCCCGACGTATTCAGTGCAACAACAACGATCGATCGGTGGGATCGTCGCGATTCCTACGGTCTCTCGCCCTCGAGCGCGTTTTAATCGGTACCATCGGCCGCTGTACCAAGAGAGAGAGAGAGAGAGAGAGAAAGAGGAAATCGATCGGTAACCATCGTTCGAATCCGAGCGCTGTCAACGGGACACCGCTTGTTCGTTTCGCCGATAGCCTGCCCAAAATTCCAGCTCGCCTCTCGCCGGATAATACAGTCGGTACACAATGCCTGCCGTGATCGCGACTCTGTCATTATTTTCACGGTTCAGCAGGACGATTTTTTCTCGCGCGATCTTCGAGCGTGGATAGCCTCGTCTTCGACGTGTACCACGAGGCGCTCGTTACGTCGACGATTCCTCGAGCTGATGCGTCGTCTATCATCTCTCGTATCGGCCGGGATCGAAACGAAATACTCGCGAAAATTCCCTGAGAATAGAAATCCCGTCGTTTCCGGCTCGTCTCCACCCTCGGCACGGTTTCAACGCTCGACGAGCTTCACGGGCTCCATGGTATTGCACCTCGTTCTCCCATGTTCTCCCCTGAACCACCCAGAACCCGGAGATATTCCCGTCGTAAACTGTCGCGATAGTCGGCCCGCGAAGCGGCCCGAACGAAGAACAAAGGAATGCAGATTGGAGAGACGCGGATTAACGAGGATTAACGGTAATTGGTCGGTCTCCGGTCTGGGTTGTAGTCGTTCCAACGCGTCGTCCGTGTCGCGTTAATGGTGCCCGGGGTCCTTGTGTTTCTCTCCTGTTTCTCGCGCGATTCTCTCCTCGTTTCTCTTCGTTCTGGTTCCAATCCGCGCGCCACAGGCAGCAACCACCTCACACTCCTAACCGGCGAGGTGCAGATTGACACTTTTTTCCGATTCAAGAGCCATCGCGATTATTCAAATCGCGCCCCCACGAGGCTCACCGGAAACGAGGCGAGACGCAGACTCCGCCGAATCGGGAACGAGCGAAATCCGACGACGACGACGACGACGACGACGACGACAACGACCCCCGTGCCAACCGAGAATTCTTCCCTCGTTACCGCCGAATCAATTCGGCTCCTCCGTTAATCGTAGTCTCTCCCGTGGGACACCGCCGATTCCCCGAATACATCAGAATCCGATTGAGCTGCCGGAAATACCGTTGCCGTGAGAAATCGCGCCGATCCGTCACTCGAGACAAGCCGAGGACCAATCCAGCTATTCCGCACGGGTTTTTAACGAAGGAATCTCGTTTCGAGAACATTTGCAATCGGCTGACTATCAACCACACGCGGATTTCATTCTCTCGCTTCTTTACGTTGCACACTGGGCACTTGATCCAGCTTCTCATGATTGTTTCTGAATTTTCGTTTATTCGTAGCTGTTCGGGACTAATTCAAATATTGTTCGGGATTAATTCGAATATAAGTCGTGGATTAAGTGTAATGCGAAATACGAACATATGTCTCACGAGTTGTTTATGGTTGAACTCGTGTTCGACCTCGGCATCGCCGCTTCGCTCTAATTTTGCGTTCGCGACAAAACCCGTGCGCATTGTTTCGCACCTGTTAGACTGCGAGCGCACAGTTTTTATACGACATGTTTGTACAGTCGACCGCTCCCAAGGATTGTCACGCACTCCCTCTCTTCAAAAATGCTAATTAGGTTAGCCAATCATGGCATTGTCGATAATTTCGGAGAAGCGCGACAATCCCTGGCTTTGAAGGAATGTTGCACTCTGACCGCGACCTTGAATGACCTTGAGTAATTATAGTCACTGAATTCGTAATGAAAGGGGCTCTCATTGTAGGGTGAGGCAGTAACTATTGCCACCTCAAATATCTTTGTTGTCTTTAAGGATACGTCAAATGTCTGAAGGACAAAGTTGAATGGTTCAGTGGGACTCACACGATACCAAAAAAATATTTGTTTTTATGTCATTTTTTAGAGATTTTCAAGGTCACCTTGACTTTTTTAAATGGAACCACCGTTTTTTAAACACCTACAATGATAGTCCCTTTCATTACAAATTCAGTGACTATTATTACTTAAGGTCATTCAAGGTCACGGACAGAGTGCAACATTCCTTCAAAGCCCGTTTACAGGCATGTATCGATGTTAAATCTTATACGTTATCTCTGTCCGCAACCTTGAATGACCTTGTGTAATTATAGTCACTGAATTCGTAATGAAAGGGACCATCATTGTAGGTGTTTAAAAAAGGGTGGTTCCATTTAAAAAAAAGTCAAGGTGACCTTGATATCTCTAAAAAAATGACATAGAAACAAAATTTTTTTTTTGCATCGTGTCAGCCCCATTGTACCATTCAACTTTGTACTTACCATATTTTACGTATCTTTAGAAACAACAAAGATATTTGAGGTACAAACGTTAGGTGACTCAACCTGTATATAGTGTGTCGAACACAATAATTTGTAAGAGGGAAAATGCCTGAGGAGGATTAACATAGTATTTATTTCTACGCCGGATCAGTGTCGCCAGATCGCTGAAATCGAGGGGAATACAATTTACCAGCTCTTCGATGACCAAAGTAGTATGTAACACGTTGCGCGGCACGTCACGTGACCAGTCTACGGTCTTAGTGGGAGACGTTGGAGTGTGCGCAGGAGTAGAATGGGATAGTGGAAGGGGAAACGGAGGAGAGGAAAATCTAGGGTCATTCGCGGGACCCAACGGACATTCACGCACACACAAACACACACACACATACATACATCCTCGCCTCTATTCTACAAATTCATGAATATCGATGAATCTCTTCTAGCTTATTGAATTTATATCATGCGGAATGAAATTTGTACTTGGTTCCTGTGAATTGCAATTGATGCGGAACGTATTTTTATTTTGCATAAAATAGTGCAGTCTAATTTTCGATAATTGTGCCGTGCCAAAAGAAAGCTAACCAATCTTACCTTATTAGATTACGTTAGCGGAAGTAACGTATTATTTTTTCACAATTGAAATTATTGTTGCCGTTGTAAGATCCGTTAAAATGTATTCAGCCATGAACCATGGGCTCTCAAGAATTTAGAACTAATGTCTAGTAGATAATGTGTTAATGGTTGAAGAGGTTTATCATACAGAAAAAAAAATAAGCTCCGCGAAAAAAAATCCAAAAAATATTTAAACCATTAGCTCTAATGCAACGGGATGAAAATTATTATCATCCCGAAGGAATGATGGAATCTTTCATTAGGGTATGACATTAGGATTCCCATAGACGTTTATCGAATCTGCGAGGCGGAATCCGATCGAGAAGCGTGCTGCGACATCGAATCGGCATTGCACCGGCAGACCTACGCGACGGCGGACGTATCCGCATAATTTTACGGGACGCACGTAAAATATGTGTCTGTGGCTTTTACGAGACGATATCGTATCGCGTGGCGATCTTTTTCCAGGTGCGCGAGAGACGCGGTACGTTATCGCGCGTGTCCTCTAATGTCCCGTCGTATACGCGGTCGATCTGCTTCGTCGTTTCCGCCATAGGGACAAAGAGCAGGAGGATCTGGATGCAGTTTGTCTCCGGACCGAAAGATAGCTCTGATGCATCCAGCGCGAAAGTATCAGGGGCAAGGTGGGAGGGTCGACAAGTGCCACCGGATGATATAGTTTATCGAGCGTCTCGTTCCCTGTGAATTCCGCACGGTTTTGGCATATCTGCCCTATTCCCATTCGGAAATCATTGAGACGCAAACCTGGGGATCAGATGGATACGCTGCGGTCCGCCTGATCTCGGTACCCCGAGTCTAATCTTAGCAAAATTCGAGAGAAAATCGATTGCCAAAAACGGCATCTGTTTGGGAATTTATAGAGCTTCTGCAAAACAGACAACGCCTTGCCTGCTAGTATCTGATCAGTCGCATACAGGGTGTCCCAAAATTAGTGAAAATCCTTGAAATGAGCGGTTCCTAATGTTATTTGAAGTAACGTTCTCCTTTGTAAAAATGGCGGCCTCAGCTTCGCTGAGGAGTTATTGGCGAAAAACACCGACCAATCGGAGCGCGGCTACAGCAGACAGATCTTGGCTCGGCCAACCGCAACGCTACGCTCATCGGAACCAGTGATGGGAATACCGGCGCTTTTCACGAGTTTTTGGCAGCACCGAAGCTACGTCCGAAGTTTGTGGGGTACTATTGAGGCGAAAGTAGTGGGGGACCATTATTAGCGGGAACGTCTAGCGGAGTCCGTTACGACCGTTACATGACGCGCGAAAGAAGAGCGGGCTGCGAGAATTTCAGGTATGTTAGTATTTAATGAAATAATGATTGCTAATATTGGAAAAGGAGCTACAGAGAGGTGTCAATTCGGTGAACTGAACAAAATCAAATCATAATAAATTTTGCGAAATTAGCGGGGCGACCAAGATACCCGATTTTCGTACTTCACTGAGGCTAAAATCGCCGCGCATGCGCGTGAAAAGCGCCAGTATTCCCATCACTGATCGGAACCTGTCGCCGAGCCCGAATCGCTTTGATTGGTCCGTGTTTTTCATTAATATCTCTTTAACAAAGTCGAGGTGGAAATTTTAACTAAGGATAAAATTATTTATTATATTATATACATATATGTATTAAAATGTAATATATACATACGTACATAGAATATATAATATATAAATATATAATATTTATGTATGTATGTACAATATAATATAACTTAATCTTTTTCATCATCTTGGGAATAAGGAAGGGAAAGGTACTAAAATAACTTTAAACGAAATATATAATAACAAACCCACTACTTTCGCCCCAATAGTACCCCACAAACTTCGGACGTAGCTTCGGAGCTGCCGAAACTCGCGCATGCGCGTGAAAAGCGCCAACATTCCCATCACTGGTCTAAGGCAGAGCCCGCTAGATAGCCTTACTAACGAGTCCTCTATAACAGGCCCAGGACGAGTCGCTCCTTTTCCTGCTCTCTAACTCATTTTCAGCAGCCGCAAATAGCTTATTGCTTGCGAATTGAGATCATTGCTTTTCCATTATGATATCAAGCCTGTGGTTAGTTCTGAGTTTAATGCGTTGGATAATGAATAACTCGAAACTCAAGAATATCCTTGCACAATTGGAATAATTTGGCTAATGGAATCCATTACAGAAAATTAGTATTTATAAGCGGCGTCGTGGGTTTCTAAACTTGAACTTCTACGTTGAAGAATTATTCCATCAATAGTCAGCACTGAATGTATTTTAACTCCATAACCAAACTTTTTTTTCGATCAAGAATATTTCCATTCTACATGATTTTTTATCATTTTGAAGAAATGAAACTGATATAATACCTCATAGAATACTTAAATGTTTGGTGACTAATTTATTGAATATCAATTTAATAATGTAAACAATATTTTGAATAATGGTATAGCGATTTTTAGTGGTGCCTCAGAGTCACCACTGGAGTGCTAAGGGTTAATTGTCGATTACACAAGTAAATATCATCGGAATTATATCATATTTGGTATCATTTTTATTAGAAAAATGCCAAAAATATGGCCATCGAAGTCCCGTAAAAAAATAATGATTAATAAAGAAGTTCGAAATTCGGATTAGGTATGTTTACATTTCTCGGTGACCGAGGCCTCTCGAGCTCGGCTGTCCTTCTATACGTTCGGCAAACCTCAAACAGTGATATCCCTCGCGCATAATTGTCCCTCCACAGACCCGTGTTGTGGACAATTATCGATGAAATACTGTATTTCTTTGAATGATACGTAAACAAAGAAACGTGTTTGTTGGTAGGTTATAAGAGAAAACGTGCCAATTTCAAGATTGAAATATGAAGAAGGAGCAGAAAATAAATCACACCACGAATAGAACACACGCAGCTAGTTTCGAGCGATCGTGTGGTAGTTCGACATCGTTCCCCGCATTTCCGACAATTTCCCAAGGTAGTCCCGGAGAACGTCGACGGAAGTTTTCATGGTGCATTAGTAACAATCAAAGCTCGGGGATCCGCGAAGCTGGATAAAAAGCGAGCTGAAACGCTCAACCAACGCAAACTTGACCAAAATGGTTCGTCAAGATCTTGGATGGATGGTTCTCGAGCCTGGCAGCTACTCATCGGACGTACCTACCTATTACCACATTTTCTGTTCTCCTCGGAACGCTTTGAACGCAGTTTCCCATCCACGATGACGCAAACGTCGGTGCAGAACCGAGGGTCGAGTCAAAAACGAGATGCTGGGTTAGATACGTGCGTTTGAAAAATCACCAGACCGGCTAAAAACGAACGAGCGAGCATCGCCGGCGAATATAGAAGGGGTTAAACGTTACCAAATATTATCGGATCGCGGGTGATAAAAGTTTCGCAGTCCGAGATATCAATGGATCGAGAAGACAACGCGTGGTTGGGGCAGGACTGCGAAAGTCTGCGTCACGTCTTCCCAATTTACTCTTTTACACGCTGGTTCCCGCTCCGCGGAAAGCGGAGGTAACCAGCGCCGGCCCGCTTGGTTTCATCGTGAAAATGCAGAGTCGGGGCCGAGCAGATGAGCGCCGAATATACAGGGTGAGTCACCTAACGTTTGCACCTCAAATACCTTTCTTGTTTCTGAAGATACGTAAAATATGGTAAGAACAAAGTTGAATGGTACAATGGAGCTGACACGATGCCAAAAAAAAAATTTTGTTTTTATGTCATTTTTTTTAGAGATATCTAGGTCACCTTGACTTTTTTAAACACCTACAATGGTAGTCCCTTTCATTACGAATTCAGTGACTATAATTACCCAAGGTCATTCAAGGTCACGGACAGAGTTGCACATTCCTCTAAAGCCCGTTTACAGGCCGTTTACAGTATCGATGTTAAATCTTATACGTTATCTCTGTCCGTGACCTTGAATGACCTTGAGTAAATATAGTTACTGAATTCGTAATGAAAGGGACTGTCGTAGGGTGAAGCACTAACTATTGCCACCTCAAATATCTTTGTTCTCTTTAAAGATGCGTCACATGTCAGAAGGACAAAGTTGAATGGTTCAGTGGGGCTCACACGATACCAAGAAAATTTCTGTTTTTAGAGATTTTCAAAGTCACCTTCATTTTTTTAAGTGGAACTACCCTTTTTTAAACACGTACAATGATAGTCCCTTTCATTACGAATTCAGTGACTATAATTACTCAAGGTCATTCAAGGTCAGGGACAGAGTTGCACATTCCTCTAAAGCCCGTTTACAGGCCGTTCACAGTATCGATGTTAAATCTTATACGTTATCTCTGTCCGTGACCTTGAATGACCTTGAGTAATTATAGTTACTGAATTCCTAATGAAAGGGACTTTTAGAGATTTTTAAGGTCACCTTCATTTTTTTAAGTGGAACTACCCTTTTTTAAACACGTACAATGATAGTCCCTTTCATTACGAATTCAGTGACTATAATTACGCAAGGTCATTCAAGGTCACGGACAGAGTTCAACATTCCTTCAAAGAACGTTTACAGGCATGTATCGATATTAAATCTTATACGTCATCTCTGTCCGCGACCTTGAATGACCTTAAGCAATTATAGTCACGGAATTTGTAATGAAAGGGACTATCGTGATAGGTGTTTAAAAAAGGGTGGTTCCATTTAAAAAAGTCAAGGTGACCTTGATATCTAAAAAAATGACATAAAAACAAAATTTTTTTTTAGCATCGTGTCAGCCCCATTGTATCTTTAGAAACAAGAAAGGTATTTGAGGTGCAAACGTTAGGTGACTCACCCTGCATAGGGTGCCCCCTAACTGGTGGTGCAACTAGGCAGCAAAATTTCGCACGTTGAAATTTCTTAACAGACTGAAAAGAGTATATTCGCATCAAAGATATACGTGTTAATCAATATTGTTCAACGAGTTATCTGTATCACACCCAAAAAATCTCATTAAAGTATGAGTGACACTATTAGGGGAGGTCCCTTGTGAATTACTCAAACGTACCAACAGATTCCATGAACCTAATTTCCCAAAGACAGATCTCTAAATGAACAAATTTAGAAGTTCCTTCGCGACATACATTTTCCCGTGGACTCAACCAATGGCCTTTGCATGTCTTCCGTTAGCATACACCCTGTACATCCGTCTGCCGGCAGAAATAACCTCTCATTTGTTCGAAGACCGACGCGTGACCCTTCCTCTCTCTTCTCTTGACGGTTCCCGTCGGTTCATCGGCCCTGTTCTCTGTCTTCAACCCACAGCCCCGCTTCTCTCCCGACAAAGAATACACGAGAGGGCGCGACCCTACCCGGAATAACGTCGATTTCGCGAAATTCTTCGGAAAAATCTCCATAATTTCGGGAATTGCCTTTTGATGTTCGAGATGAAAGAGCCGGGGCGGTGCTCGCTCGCTCGCTCGCTCGTTCACTCACTCGCTCGTTCACGAGTGGTCTACCGAACCGTTCTCCGCCTATTTCTCTCTGTAACTTTGCTTCGACTGCTTTCGACTGGTTTCTACGGGCCTCCTTCGGACGTTCGCCGATGGAAAATTGTCGGAGCTGTAAGACACAGTGGTGGAGCAATGCTTGAAGCAGAGCGGAGGATGCAGTCTCTCGCGGAACGTTGAAACGCGAAAAATTCGAGGATCGCAAGGGCGATCGGGGAGGCGAAACGGAAGAATAATATCGGCGGCCCGTTGCGGTGGTAGGGTAAACTAACGTCTGTAGCCGGAAGCGTAACGAATTCGCCGCGTCGGTGGAGAAAAATAGTAGGGAAGGGATGAAAAAGCAAAGGAGCAAAGAAAAGAAGCCACGGTGTCGTCGTCGTCGGCTCGGCAGGAGACGAGAAGGCGAATCAAGGGAAGGCAACGAGCCGCCTCGGAGACCGGCAAGGCGGCGCGGCGCGGCGCAGCGGCGTGCCGCGTGAGCTCGCGACAGAAGAAAATAACAAAGGGGAACGGCACACAATGCGTATCGGCGGAGGGAAGAGACGGCTCTCGCATTTGCAACCGGTAAACGTGCAAACGTATCCTGACCGTAACAGGGACGAAAACAGGGGGGGGGGGAGGAGGCAGCTAGATGGAAACCAGAGGGAACCAGTGGGAGCCGGTGTGGGCGAGTATCGGCGAACGCTCGCGAATTGCCGCGCGACTACGCGCCAGCCCGCTCGGCTTAATTTAGCCCCGAGCCCCTCGTAGTTATTCGAGTGCCGACGACTGGCTCGCGCGGGACAGTTGAATCGCTCCCAGGGATTCACCATCTTTTGTCTCGGCACAATGCCGGCCGAAGCACAAAAGTGACTAAGTGCCCGTAATACTCGCCATTATATGCCTCCTGCCGGTGCTACTTTTCTCCGCGTTGCGACTCGTCTACATTTTCCGCACCGCGCGCCAGTGTCTTTCCTTTCTCCTTTCTCCTTCCCCCTATCTCTCGCTCTTTTTTCTCGGCTCTGTCCCACGCCACCATTTCTTCATTTTTGAGCCGGATGCGTCACACTGTCTTCCAGGGTACCCGCAGACTTCTAAGAACGCGAGCATTTTCTGCATCGCGCAATACAATTTGGGGTATGAGTAGTCATTTTTGCTGGCTGGAACCGAGTTGCGGAGAAAACGACGTTGGAGACGGCGATTTAGATGTAACCAGGACGGGAGATTGTGTGTATCATCCTCATGCTGCGTCAGGTAGGCGTGAATTGCGTCTAGTAGGCGTGGCTTCCTTGTGCTCGTTCCTAACAGAGTATACAGTGTTTGGAAATAATATTTTGCGCTTTTATTTGAATGTAATTCTGATTTGCTAATTCATCTTTCTCGATTGACGAATAAATTGAAGTTATTCTTTCTTCATTCGAATAGCGTAATTCTAATGCTCAATGAAGACTAACACTAGATTTACGGGGCCCGTCAAAATGACGGATTCAAAAAATTTTTATTTACGATTATTAAGAGTGTAAGGAGGCATTCGTGAGGAATTATTAAATAGATTTATTTTTTTCGTGTACATATTACAATAAAAATCGCTGAAGATCTAAGTAAATACAATTTTATTATTTTTATAAAGCAATGTAAAATTCAATTTTAGTGCTCCGTAAACCTAGTGTTAATCGGGTAGTTATCGACGAGGCTCGAGCAACAAGTATATTCCAGAATAACTGTAGAAGCAATATGTCAAAGCAATTTGCACCAGAGAATAGGATAGCAGACTATTTAGCTTGCTCTCTCTGTGTAAATTGGACGTGGCGTACCCTGAGTAGGCGTGGCGTACCCTGAGTAGGCGTGGCGTACTGTGAGTAGGCGTGGTTGCCCCGAGTAGGCGTGGTTTTCTTCCTCTCGCTCTCTACGGGGAGAAATCGGTGCCCTACAAGCCAATCTATTTATATGCCAGACTTGAATCTTCGACCTTCTCGCTAACGAATGACTAAATGAGTACTCCAAGATACTCTGTACCAAATGAACTCGATAATCCAACTGTTCGAACAACAAACTTGCATATTACACTCCGTTTTTCTTACTACCTATTGGTTTCCTAGGATAGCAAAATGACCGGGGTCATAGCGGGTGATGGGATAGCCAGTCCCTTTTTCGCAAAATCACCGTGGGTAGGCGTGGTTGCCCTGAGTAGGCGTGGTTTTCTTGCTCTCGCTCCCTACGGGGCTAAATCGGTTCCCTAAATGACTAAATGAGTACTCCAAGGTACTCTGTACCAAATGAACTCGATAATCCAACTGTTCGAACAACAAACTTGCACATTACACACCGTTTTTCTTACTAAGAGTTACCTACTGGTTTCCTAGGATAGCAAAATGACCGGGGTCATAGCGGGTGATGGGATAGCCAGTCCCTTTTTCGCAAAACCACCGTGGGTAGGCGTGGCATACCCTGAGTAGGCGTGGCATACCCTGAGTAGGCGTGGCGTACCCTGAATAGGCGTGATTTTCTTGCTCTCGCTCTCTACGGGGCCAAATCGGTGACCTACAAGCCAATCTATTTATATACCTCACTTGAATCTTCGACCTTTTCGCTAACGAATGACTAAATGAGTACTCCAAGATACTCTCTACCAAATGAACTCGATAATCCAACTGTTCGAACAACAAACTTGCATATTACACTCCGATTTTCTTACTACCTATTGGTTTCCTAGGATAGCAAAATGACCGGGGTCACAGCGAGTGATGGGATAGCCAGTCCCTTTTTCGCAAAACCACGCGAATCGAATAGAAACGAATCGATCCCGTCGAAAACGACGTTGCGCCGCGTCCCCGATAACACGTCGGTCTTCGTTGAACAAGCTTACACGGTTAGTTAGCAGCCGCGATGGCAATTTATAAGGTCGTTGCCGGTTCGCGTAGCAAAGAGTGGCAGGGGACGCGGAAACGGAAGGGACGACGGGACGCGCCCGATGAAAATTGATATAACCGTTACGCGCACAACCTTTCTCGACGTGCACGGCCGCGACGTACATATAGCCGACATCTGGGAAAACTATACCGATCGGCCGTCCGTGTGTACACGTTGCACTCGTACACTAGTAATTATCGACGGAACGAACGAATCCCTTTTCCCTATACACTGTACAGAATTTTGGTTTGAGCCCGGTGTGTCTCGTCGCGTCGCGTTTTCAAACCGCGCGGACGGTAATCGTCATCGATTCTCCGTTAGCGACACTTTTAACGCTCTTAAGCGTTCTGCAACGGCCCGGACGGAGGGCTGGGACTCGGTTCTTGGTAATGGGTAAATTGCCGGCAATTCCGGCCGAGTCAGCGTCTCAAAGCTGTCCAGAATAGCGCGGCTGAATCTTCGCGGAAACACCGATAACGTCTCGGGGAAAGTTTCTCGTTGGCTCTCGGTGCGTTCCACATTCACGGCTCCGGCAAAGACCGGAGAGTGGAGGAAGTACGGTGGGGAGGGAATTGGTGGGAGGGAAAAGCCAGAAGAAGAGTTTCACGAATTGTCTAACGGGAGGGTCGCGCGTATTCTGTCGCGGCTGAACAGGAACCGAAGTACTTTGGTCATCGTCTTCCCCGAAGAAGCCGAGCGAAGCTCCTCCGATCGTTTTGAATCGGCGGCCAGGAAATTCTGACGAAGAACCGCTCGAAATCATTGGCCCGCCCGTGATACTGCGGCATAAAAGTTCCGCCATTGTGTCCTCGTCTACTTGCTAGCCGGGCCGGGAAATGTATTCTCGACTCGTTCCTCGCAAGTTCGGCTAACTGGAGCCAAACGCGCGATATTCCGTCTTCGTGCCACGCAGCTCCTTTTAAACTTCATCTCGGCCGATTTTTTCGCCTCCACCTCTGGCTTCGCCTCGCGACGCGTTTTGCTTGAGCGTCACGTCCCTTAATTTCCGGGAGTCGAACTCGAAAGTTATCCCGATTGTACGACCCCGCCCCAATTAGGACTCTACGCGGGCGCCGGCCAAAATTGTTTCTTTCCCGCGTGTTATGCGAGGGCAAAGTTTTATTGGCTAAAGTCCGCGGCGAGGCGGAGCTTCGCCGACCCGCAGCCTCGGTTAAGCCAGGCCGACGCGCGACGTCCGGAGTTTCGCGCGTAATTTCTTTTAAAAACGGATTCCCTCGGTTCCCTTCATCGAGAAACGATTTTAACGATCGCTCGGTACCTCTCCCTCTCTCTCTCTCTCCCTCTCTGTCTTGTTCGCACAGATCACCCCCTGCTTAATTGGACGGATAACGTACACCGCCAAACGAAATTGTTCGTCCACCGCATACCTATCCTGTCCTGAAGTCGTCGACGGAATCGAGATGACCTATCGACGAGTCAATTTTCCACGGCGTTGATCCGTCAGCGATCCGCTCGAATTCCCGCCCTATCGATCTCCCGACGCTCTTTTTTACTGGTCTACCTCGAACATTTCCACCGCTCTTTACCTAGTCAGCCCTTTCCCCGACCGAGCTCTGCTCTTAACCGTCACACAATATTCTATCGATCCTATTATACTGTATATGCAGATTTCATTCTCCTATCGATTCTTGTCCGATGTTTTATCCTGACCTATTACACGTAGAAAACTCCTGCGTGCTTCTCCTGTACGGAGATCGATCCATATGATTTTCGGTTACATCCATCTGACAGGATTTTTCTTGTCCCATTGTATTTACGAAGTTTTAGCATCCTCTTAGTGTGACTAATTCGTTTAACCCTAGAGCAGGCGCGCCTTATTTTGTGACATGAGACGGCGCGCGCGGTCTGTGGGACCGTATCGAATATTAATCATAATGTTCAAGGTGTTTTCGTTTGCAAGTGCGAATATGTTCATATGCAAGAATATAAAAGTCGTTAACAAACAAATAATGATGTATTTTTCATTAAAAAAATTAAATACAGCATCGTTCCACAAAAATTTTAACTATAAACAGAAATTCAAAATTAACCAAAAGTATATTCTTTGACTAAAGTCTCGCTTCACTCTTTTCCAAAAGGCGTTGGAGACGCTCCCGCTTCTTCTCGTATGTGTACTTTCACATGTTTATATCACAATCCACAATGACAAAGGCATATACAGTGAAGAGCAAAACTGAATCAACACCATTTGAAACAGCATAACTTTTTTAAAATTGGTACAGCTGACTTGAAGGTTCTTGAGAAGTTGAAAGGATTATTTTATTACAAGATGAGTAAAAAAACTTTTGAAAAAATTGCAATTAGTCGGAACCGATGAAAAAATAGTATATGTTGACTTTTACGGATTTTTTATCAGGGCCTGTATTGAAAATTTAAAAAATTGATAATGTTCACTCAAATAAATTATATATATGCTGAAAATTTCATCGATATTGGTTAATTGGTTTATGAGTTATAAACGATTGAAAGTGGTAATAATTGCAGTTTTTCACGATTTTCGACTTATAACTGCAATTATTACCACTTTCAATCGTTTATAACTCATAAACCAATTAACCAATAACGATGAAATTTTCAGCATATATATAATTTATTTGAGTGTATATTATCAATTTTTTAAATTTTCAATACAGTCCCTGATAAAAAAGTCGTAAATGTCAACTTTTACTATTTTTTCCGCGGTTCCGACTAATTGCAATTTTTTTCAAAAGTTTTTTACTCATCTTGTAATAAAATAATCCTTCCAACTTCTCAAAAACACTCGAGTCATCTGTAATAATTTTAAAAAAGTTAGACTGTTTCAAATGGTGCTGATTCAGTTTTGCTCTTCACTGTAACACCAGCGGGCGCGCGCGGTGTCACAGACCGAAAATGGCAATACAACTTATACAAATGGCAATAATAAATCAGTTGATTAGAAGTTAAGTTTGTGAGGTTATAATACTCAGCTAGACCGAGAATGCGAAATGTGGGCACAATAACAATTGAAATATGCTACAACAAATGATGGTGCGGTCTGTGAGAAGAAAATTAACTTTCAATTCTGTATAAATAATTCCGTCATCCAGATATGGGCGACATTGGCGATCAAAGTGTTAAGTTGTTGTTTTTATAAACTCTGAGCTTCCTTTTCACTGTACAGTGATAGATTCTATTGATTTTTGTTTGTATCTGTCCGACAGCATTTTTTTCGATCCCGTTTTCTTTTTCTATACGGTGATTGGTCATTTCGAATTTTGATTGCACCTCTCGCGCAACAATTTTTCAGTTTGCAAACCTCGAGCATCCTTTCCCTATATTGTCACCGATTCGTTCGAATTTCAAGCTCTATCGGTTTAATAGCATTTTCTTCGATGAAATTGTACCCATTCGTAAACTCTGGGCTTCCTATTTTTCTATCCAGCGATCGACCCTTTTGCTTTTCAGCCATGTCGATCTAAACACATTTTTTTATTCCATTATATTTGCCAACTTCTGCTATCCCGTTTCAATACAGTGACCCGTCCATTCGAATTTTCGTTGTGTCAATTTAACATTTTTTTTTTGTGTTTGTAGATTGAAAAAGTTTTTTCTCGATAACGGTATCAATTCGTTTAATCTTTAGTCTCCATTAGTTTGGCAATATTTCCGTCGATCCTATTGTGTTGGTAAAATTTAAACTTTTCTTACACAGATCCTGCCGATCTGACATTTTTTCCGATCGCATTACAGCTTCAATCTTCAAGCCCTTTCCCCAACACGTTTTCTACGTACTACAAACTTCTTAAATGTACCATCGAATCCTTTTCATCCATTCAACAAGTTGCGAGATCTCAGTTTGTTATCTCGATGTCATTTGTTGAGCTAATAAGCTAGCTATTGAACTTTATACACACTTGAACGATTCTGTATCGATTGCACTACAATCTTACCATTCCTTGGATCATTGGAATAATTATCTGCTCCTACAACAAACATTTTCCAAGTACAAATTAAACGTGTTTATCGATCGAAAATTTTTGATTAATTGTATTTTGAATTTCGGCGCACAGGTTCGATCATTAATACAAATAGCAATTTTGCAAATTATAAACCTCTAAGGAACCTCAACGTTTCGACCCAGATGTGGGTCTTTCTCAAGAGATGAGATTTTTTTGTGTTTGCTATAGCTGTTGTTAATTGAGATGAGGAACGCGGCTGAGGCGGGTATTTTGAAAGCAACACGATGTGGTGAATGTTAAACTTTAATCACACGCAATATTTACAGTATATACAACTTAATAGATGACCGAATAAATTGAAGGCGCACGATCGACGACAAGCAATGGCGAGTGCGGTAGATGGAAGGACAGATAGAAATAACGAACGGTTGACTCTTAAGAAAGTAAGAAGCGCACCGACAATAACGCGTTTTTGAAAGAAAAAACTTTCTCTCGTGCGTACGATCGGACGCTACAGATCCCACACCATTTTCTCACATAAACATTTTTCAAGTATTTCGTGTCAGAATACTGAATGTAGGAGTAGCGCGATTCGCCCGGTACATTTATTACTACATTCAGGGGAAATCTAATAATAACAATAACGATCCTGGTAGATCGCCCAAGAGTAGACGTTGAACGTGAACGAATCGGCTCGCGGTCGAAACAAATGAAGGGACAAGAAACGACCATCTCTGCCCCTTTCTACCGTCGAAGAGGCCGCGTGGAGAAAAAAACCAGAGAACGGAGAGAGAGGAAGAATCGTCCGTCCTCTCTTATTCCGTGAGATGGAAGATTCTGAATCCTACGCGGCTGCTCTCGGAATCATTCGAATCCGTCCTCTCCCGGGGGCGACCTATCGATTTCGCGGCGAAAAACGGACGAAAGTGTGAGACAGCTTCGGGACGAGATAAAGAGGGCCGTCGCGGGAACATCGGAAGAAGAGGATCCGGAAAAAGGGGGGAACAGAGAAACAGAGAAAATCTAGATGGAAGTAAGAAAGTAAGGAAGGAAGACGAAAGTAGGCGGTAAGCGGTCGATTAGAGAGCGTCTGATCAAGCCTATTAATCTCCGATCTGTCCGATACTATGCCATGAATTATGCATCGGCCGGGCGGACGCATTGATTTCACAGCCAGACAGGGAAATATTATTCGAATAATTCAAAGTAATGAGTACAAGAGAGAGAGAGAGCGAGAGAGAGAGAGAATGAGAGGGGGAGAGAGCGAGAGGAAAGCGACTGGAGTCGAACTCTGAAGAGGGGTTTCACCCAATCTTCCCACCGGTTTTTCGTGGCAACCAACACGCTCGACTCGATCAATTTTAGTCTTGTTCACGGGCGCACGGCCAACGGACCATACCGGCAACAAAGGGCCGAGGTACAAACCAGACGAAATATCTCAATCTCGAAAACGGCGAACACCCCGAGAATCACCCAAGACACTCCAGCACCAGCGAAAAATCGATCTTATCTGGCTCCCGCAGCAACGCCGCTTCGCGTTCCGCTTGGCTCATCTCTGCTCCGCTCTGCTCATCTCTGCATCGCTCTGCACGGCTCTGTCCCGCTCTGCACGGCATTATACCGCGTGAGGACGACGTGGCCTGTACCCACAAGTCCCTCTGTCAAAACAACGGATTCATTGTGAAACGTCTGATCGAAGTATATTACGAGAAAAAGAGGAAGAGAGATCAAGAGAAAGAGATGAAATCGTCGCATATCGAAGCTGCGGGAGAAAGAGAGGAGAGAACGGGGGAAAGGAAGAGGCTATGTGGTGGGGGGTGGAATAAATCGGAGGAAGAAGCTCCGCGTATCGGATATCGTCGATAAATCGAGACCCGTAGGGGTTTCCAGGAGATTAACGGGGAAGTTTGTCGTAGCGGGTGCAAGCGGGACACCGCCAGAACACTTTTCTCTAATTCGATGGGAAGTTCCTTCGGTCCGATTCATCGGCCGACTTCCGCTGCGGCTCTCCCACGGATCTTGGTCAGCCAATTCCAGATTCGTCCTCGAACCGAAACTTCGGTAACGATTATTCCCCGCGAGTTCTCGCTGTCCGCCCACGCCTCTTCCGCTTCTCCGAAAAATCTGAACCGATGAATCCTTCGGCGGTATCCTTTTCTTCTTAACGTGCTTAAAAATTTCGTTTTACTTTCGTTCTTTCAATCTTAGAAATTTATTACAACTCGCCTGATAATCTTTGTGCGTTTGTAGCCCATAAAAATAATCGATAACTTCTGAAACACAAAATTAATTAATGATATGATTATACAGGATGATTCCACGGGAACTTCTGAGAATGTAGAATAAATTTTTTTATACGAAGCTTCGTTTTGGAGAAAATTTGCTTTAAACGTTTGGTACTCGTGCATAGGAAGATGAGGCAGTAGAAACGGACAGCCATGGTCAGACATCGTAGTTACGCAGTGGAACGTTTCAAGTATTATTAGTAGGCTGCAGATTTTATGTGTTTATGGCAAAAATAGTTAGCTGTAATTTTAAACAGTAGAAACATTAAGGGAATTTAACCCTCTCGACACGTTACCTTTGTTCTGTTAACAGTATTCAACAAGCAAGAACGTTAGGTTCGCGTGCATAGGAAGATGGGGCAGTAGAAACGGACAGCCATGCCCAGACATCGTAGTTACGCAGTGAAACGTTTCACGTATTATTAGTAGGCTGCAGATTTTATGTGTTTATGGCAAAAATAGGTAGCTGTAATTTTAAACAGTAGAAACATTAATCTTTTTGAAATTCAACAACAACTTTGCAATTTAATTAAAGTAACTGAACGTTACGTTTGGCCACGATGGCACAATCACGTTGCCAACGCAACTCTTACTCAGTTATATTTAAAAGTAATTCTTCTTTCCGGCTTTATTAAAAATAGTGCACAGTAAACGCAATATTCCCTTGATAATGATCCGCACCTGGATCGAAACGTTGGGTATTAATTAAATTGCAAATTTGTTGTTGAATTTCAAAAAGATCGAACCTTGCGCCAATAACATCTTCTCTAACATAATTCAAAATTCGATCGATAGAACTCATAATTAGAAACACTAACACTTTCATCGCCATGTCATCCATATCTGGGTGACGGAATTATTTATATAGAATTGAAAATTAATTTTTACGTTGGTAGATTGAGTGTACAACATTTCCTTACGATCTGACGAACAGAAGAGGTATGAAACAGTAATTAATATCACAAAAATTAAACTTCTTAGTTTTTGTTTTATTAAATATATTGCTTTGATTCTGTGTAATTTTTATGATTGTCGAGTGGGCGATGAACGTGTAAAGAGAATTAAACGGTATTGGCACACTACCTTTGTTCTGTTAACAGTATTCAAGCAAGAAACAAATTTTTGTTTGGTTCCAGTAGCTTGTAACACATGAAGAGAATTTTTACTTTGCATAAACATCCGCAGTCTAATAATCAGGCAAGGTAGTCTATTGAATACGCGTTGAATTGCCACAATAAGCAGAAACAGTTAACTACAATCAGCTACGGTAACATCTGCCAATGAAATTTCACGAATGTAGCACTTCATAAGTAGAATCACTGATTGTGAGTAATAAACAAACGCGAACTATTCACTGGCGTGCCTCAATGTATACGCGCAGTAGAAACGGCCAGTCGTGATCAGACGCTGCAGTTTCTATTCAATAGCACTCGGATTCAAAAAATCTTTGACCCAATTTTTCTCAAAAAACACAGCCTCCCGCGAAAAAATATTACTCTCCATTATCGACTTGTTCTTTCACGTAGAATCTATCTATAATTTCTACAGTTCCATTGCATAATCTTCGAGAGTACAGTTTTCACGAAAATCTGTGGACAGAGCTTTAGCACGATCGTAAATGGATACAAAACAATAGAACAGCTCGAAATCAGCTTTAAACAGAGTTTCAGCTTTTCGCGCGGACTTATGGTCATCTCTCGCCGAGTTGCTTAATTCTGTGGCTTCGTGCACACAACGTTTCTGCTCTGTCTGAAGTATTATCTCCCTGGTGTCTCAGCGCCGTGATACCGTTGAGATTTCCCACACGAGGATTTGCGTTTAACGCGACAATGATCATCCACAGCGTTATTAATAGAACGTTCCGACTGAAATAAATGATGTCTTTGATTTCGGAGTAATGCACGAGGAAAAAGGGAGACCGAACAGGGCTGAAGGCAGCCGTGAATAATGCAGCCGCAACCCCTGACATTACATCGCAGACTATTCGTCTGACATTTGCCGCTCGTGGGAAATATGTGTCCGATCTTCGGGCACGTCACTGACGGACGAAAATACCGCGAGGAATATCCACGATCTAACAAAAAACACGCTGGAGAGATCGCGTATACAGACGGAGGTCTGCCGAGGCATCTGCATCGTTGTGCTCGTCTACATCGATGAACAAAAGTTCGCTCGCGCTTCGTTCCTCGAATGAGATGCGCATCAACCGAACTGTCCAAAATGAAAAAAACCACACGCCAAAAATAGAATGATAACCTTTATTTGATCCGTCATGAAAGATTCAGCAGCGTGGTAACCCAGATCTTCTAAAAACTCCCCGAATGATCGACATTTATAATGCCAATCCTCTTCGCCGCACTACTTAAATGAGGATCGTTGATTTAATTCCCGCTTCGCTATTAGCCGGCGCGGAATAAAATGTCAGTGCTCTGGACGAAGAGTTCTCGAAAGCCGGGTTATAAGAGAAAGTCGTTCAAGGATGTGGAATAACTTGGCATTAATGGTTTTAGAAGGATGGCTGACATATCTGGGTTTAGCGCGAGCAGAAAAACATAGCGAGACACGATTAATCCGTGGAAAAAGAAGACGAATCCATAAATGTATATTTGAATTCGCCGGTCCAGGAGGAAGACAGCAAGATGAAGGAGAGGAGAAAGAAAGGAGTCGAAGAACACAGGGAGCGACGCACGGTGGGCCAGAATCGCAAAAAGCAGGACAAGATTCTTGTCTCTGTTGAGTATACATAATTAATTACTAGACTGCGGATCTTTATGCAAAATAAAAATTGTTTACATCAACTGCAAGGTACTGGAACCAAATAAAAATGTCTTTGTTTCTTTGCAAGTTTTAATAAGTTTATGGTAATATAACGGCACTATTAAACCCTTTTAATACTGTAACTGTTTCATGTTTTAACTGCTAAATACAAACAGAACGATTCTAAGGTATTTTTTTGGTCGTAGAAACTGTCTTTGTAAAACCACCCTTGTAGGTGGTGCTCCAATCTAAGAAATTGAAATATTGTTAGTTGATTTTTAATGTGATTTTAAGGAATTAATGTTTCATGGACATACACAGGGAAGTAAACAGTTAAAGAGTTAATGTTGAAGAATGGTATGATTTTTAGCGATTGCGAGTTTGACATGCCGAAACGAATTTTAAATGAATAAATATTTAAAATTACAACAAGCTGACAGATACATTGCTTCAACAGACTTGAAGTTCACCATCATTTATTTAACAAATGAGATCAGATATAGGTCTGTGCCCATTTCGGCACAGGCATTGTGTTCCCTGCTTAAACCAATGCAGAATAGGCGTTCCCAATCCTGAGAAAGTCTATTCTGGTTTGAGTAGGCGTGGTAAAGCCTGTACAGGCTAAATTTGTCACAAATAGGCGTGCTGTAATCTACATAGGCGTGGTCTGCCTTCAGTAGGAGTGGTTTCGTTGCTCTGCTAGCCTATAAAAGCAACCATTGCCTAAAACAGGCGTGTTCTGGCCTGATTAGATACGCTCTGCGCTAAGTAGGCGTGGTCTGCCCTCAGTAGGCGTGGTTTTGTTGCTCCGATAGCCTATAAGAGCAACTTTTGCCTAAAACAGGCGTGTTCTGGCCTGATTAGATACGCTCTGCCCTAAGTAGGCGTGGTCTGCCTTCAGTAGGAGTGGTTTCGTTGCTCTGCTAGCCTATAAGAGCAACCTTTTCCCTAAAACAGGCGTGTCCTGGCCTGATTAGATACGCTCTGCGCTAAGTAGGCGTGATCTGCTCTCAGTAGGAGTGGTTTCGTTGCTCTGATAGCCTATAAGAGAAACCATTGCCTAAAACGGGCGTGTCCTGGCCTGATTAGATACGCTCTGCGCTAAGTAGGCGTGGTCTGCTCTCAGTAGGAGTGGTTTTGTTACTCCGCAGAGCCACTGCACTTACGAAAAGATCTAGTTTTAGCCTAATTTGCAATTTGAAAATTTTTGGATTAATTCCACCTACATATTTTATAGAAACTATTCTCTATGCGGCGTAACGGATATGCGGAAGGCGGATGAGAGGTTATTGCTATGACGAGTATCGGATAGGCCGACCGAAACCGAGTACGGTGTTTTTACTGCTACTGGCTCGGTTCTCGTAAATATGAAGGAGTTCCGGCGCAGGCAGCCTTAAAGACCAAGCAAAAACGTGTTCGGAGACGCGAGGCGCCTCGCGTGCACGCCATCGCGCCGAAGCGCGCAGCCTCGTCCCTCGTCCATAAAACAAGAAGAGGAACGTTATCGTTGAACGTTTAAAAAATTACGTCGACGGAGTCCTCTCCCGTTCGGGTCCTGCAGCCGGGTTCCCAAGGGTGCAAAGAGGAACGCCGCTGCGACACGAAACGCGTTGTGCATGCGATCCTCGTTTGAACTCGAGATATACACGGTCTCGCGCTCGCTGTCGGATCTTCTACCGCTCTCTCGACGACTCGCGAGACTCGTCGAAACCGGATACCGCGGCCGAAACACCTCGCTTCGAGGAAATTCGAAACTATACGACGCCAAGGAAGACGAGTTCGATCTTCTACAACCGTCGAATCGATCCATTGCGCCGAACTTTGTCAATCTATGCGACTCTCTTCTTGCTTTTCTATTATTTTCGGCTCCACACATGCTGAATGTCGGTCTGTGGATTTTATAAATGTTGAGGATGATTTTCAAAGATTAGAAACTGTGCTAGGAAAGTCGTATTAATTAGGCTACGGGTTTCTTCGCAAAATGAAAATTGCAAGGGACTGGCACCAAGCAGAAATTTCTTTCCTTTTTTAGTAACTTGAGAAAGCTGAAATAATTTTAGCCATAAATGCATTAAGTCCACAGGGTAATGAAAATTGTGGTGAGACTTACATTAGCCTGTACTTCACTGCGTCAATTTCTCATGGCTAGATCTTTGCGGAAATTTATGCAAAATCCAAATTTTTTGGAATATTGCACAGTGAGGGTTGCAAGAAAGTTTACTTCTTTGATCAAGAATTGCAGTAAGCTGGAAATAAAATAATACTGTAAATAAAATTTACAGTAAAATCTTAAATTTTAAGTATATTTGAAATCAGAAATTTTTTAAGTATATTTAATACTGTAAATTTTATTTACAGTATATTTAATACTGTAAATTTTATTTACAGTATATTTAATACTGTAAATTTTATTTACAGTATATTTAATACTGTAAATTTTATTTACAGTATATTTAATACTGTAAATTTTATTTACAGTATATTTAATACTGTAAATTTTATTTACAGTATATTTAATACTGTAAATTTTATTTACAGTATATTTAATACTGTAAATTTTATTTACAGTATATTTAATACTGTAAATTAAAATAACACTTAAATTCATTCAACATTTTTGCAATTCTATGTCTCACAGAACTGTGCCTTTGACAAAAACAGAAAATATTGTCTTTCATTTTCTACAACCTGCAGAGCAATGAATAGAAATCTTGGGGTTGAAATCATGCTTTTATATGTCAGCTTCCAAAAAAGGGGGAGATAATTCTTATTACTAGACTGAGGATCTTTATGCAAAATAAAAATTTTCTACCTGAATTGCAACCAGCTCGAGTGAAGTGAACTGAATTGTTTTATCTTTCAATATGTTTAATCGGCTGAAAATAACACAACAGCGTTTTTAAATTCTTTTAATGCCTTTGCTATTTCAAGTTACAAATACTCATTTTTACCATGCATAAAATCCGCAGTCTACTTATTACTTATGACAGAATCTAAGATTTCAAGGTTCATACACGATTTGAAACAGTATATAATAAGAAAATGAAGTATATACAGGGTGTCCCGTAATTGGTGGTACAAGCGAGCAGGGGGGCGATTCTGCGTGCGAAAATAAGTTGAAAATATGTAATAAATATTTTTCACTTGACGCCTCGGTTCCGAGAAAATCGTGTTTAAAGATTCATCGGGTTCGCGGGCTTTAGTATATGTAGCAAGTAGAATTGGTTAACCATGATCAGACGCGTCAGACGATTCCTATCTAATAGCACGCGTATTCCTTTTCTAACCTCGATTTTCTCGGAACCGAGATGTAAAATGAAAAAAATGTATTCCACATTTTCGACTTATTTTTTCAAGTAGAATCACCCTCTGCTCGCTTGTACCACCAATTACTGGACACCCTATATATAAAGCAACCCCAAACCAGGGGGATGAAACCTATTTTTGTAAGTATCTAAAGAACCAGAGGTCGCAGAGACAAAATTCTTTCTTCCAATATTGTGGATTTGACTCAGCAACCTACCCAGATAAAAATAACACTCGAAAAACCATTTGTTCTAACAATATATTAAAAATATTATCCACTGACCGTCAAGATCAGTGTTTTTCCTTCGCAATGTAAATGAACGATACAAAATGCAATTATCCACAGTCTAATGATTGCAGACCGAGACATAGACATTTCTTTGACGCACTAGGAAAAGGCTGGTGTAAACTCTTTCGCTATTTTGGTTGATTCCCGTCGACTTTCGGCGCTCCGTCACCGGTTATCGGTGCACTCCACTTCGCCCGGATATTTCGATATCTGCACCCTTTTCTCTTCGACGGAAGAATCTAGAGGCTTTGTTACAGTCAACCGGCGCCGCCAGTATCCCTTCCTATCTCTGTCTCTCTCTCGTTCTCTCTTTACGTTTCGTTGAGATAAATACGCGCATCTCGTTCAGCGGAGAGACGTCGATATATTCCGGTAACCATAACGATAGGAGTCTCGAACGCGCATTAAATCTCGTTCCGACGCTGCGGAAGGAGAACGCCGATGCTCCAGGAGGCTCGAGGACAGCGTTGTCTTTCTCTCTCCTCTTCCTCTCTCCCTCTATCCCTCTTTCTCTCTCTGTAGCTTCCCGTCGCGGGGAACCGTCTCGTCTCGCGTTTTCCATAATGTCGAGGAACGGTGCTCGAGTGGGCGACCAGCACGGTAATCTCGTATCCGAAGTTTCGCGACGAGAGCGCGAAACATAACTCGTTAGAGAGATGGGTCGAGGAGGATCGGAGAGGGAGGTACAACGAGAGGGAAACGGCCGGAACGAGAAGAAAAGCAGGGGGAGGGCGAGCGAGAGCAAAGTAGAACAGGGGCCGCAGACAGAGATAAAGAGAGAGAGAGAGAGGGAGAGAGAGAGAGTGCCAGGAGACTCCGGGTGCTGCACTCGAAGCGATATCTGCGGCTGGCAAACACTGGCTGGGATCGTCGGTGACAAGCGAGAGCCGGTTTTGAAAAGAGGACAAGCGCGTTTTCGGCTGGGTGTTCCTCCCCACCGGGGGGAATAATGCGTATAGCGACCCTCCGCGCCGCCTGCACAAACAGGAAACGAACGCGTCTAAAACGAGTTAATGCGAAAGTTTTAATAAACAGGCGCCCCCGGGTGTCCTCTATGTCTCTCTCTCTCTCTCTCTCTCTCTCTCTCTTCCTCTCTCTCTCGCTCTCGGCGCTAGTTAGTTTGAAACAGAAAGAAACGGAAAGACTGTGTGTTAGAGGTCGCCGTCGAAATAGCCAGTTGAAAGGAATGGTTTGCACGAGCATGACGACACCACAAAGGGAAAGGTTCACCGGGGCTGGAGGGAAAGGGACGCCGGGATTGCGCGTCCCCCCGGCAGAAGGGGAAAGAGATACGGGCGGTAGTAGTCCGCAAATCATTTGCATAATTGATTAAAGACTCGTACTGGTCCGAGTGTACGCTGCCGCCGACGACGCCGTCTGCCATTGCCGCAACCGAGTGCTCGGTCTCGGGACAAGCTTATAACCCATTAAAAGGGCCGCGCGCGCGAGCGTTGCGCAACACTCAAGAGGAGAGTGGAGCGCGCAACGTCTCGGCACTTAATCGTGTCGAAAACGGCACAGCCATAAATCTTCAAACCGGAGAACGAAAGTGCCCGCTAACGGATTAATGCGGATACAGCGTCGATCGACCGTGACCAACACGCTGGCTAATTTCACACCCGCTCGAAGCGACCGCGGATCCGCGCCGACAATCCACGTTTTAAGAACCGATAATTGAACGGTGACTATTTTACCTCGCCGCTGTACGGTGTCTCCGGGGCTATGGGGGTCCTTAGGAATTGCTGAGGACTCTATGGAGATGAAGTAAAGAGGTGCACGTTGTTTTCTGTTGCCAGAGTAGCGAGTTTCATCGGATGAAACGATAGGAGCAGCTGTGAACGCGAGCGGGTTATAAGAGGGATGGAAAAATTACAGAAATGATAATAGGAGCAATAATATTGTCTTTTAATATACAGGGTGTTTCGTCTAAAACAGGACACCTAAATATCTCCTCTACCACTGAAAATAGAAAAAATGTTTCTAATGTAAACTAAATGGTTTCAAAAGACGAATCAGATGGAAGAATCTTTTTTATAAATTGTAATTTTTTAATAGTTTTTTCAAGGTCACTCGTGTTTTTGTACATATATACACACATTTCTTGTTGTTGTATGTTATAGCAAACATTATTGTGCATTCAACCATGTTTAATAGCACGACCTTGAAATGACCGTGAATTCTAAAATTTGGTTAATTAATGCAGAACTTACTTTCAGCGACATTTCAGATTTCAACGGTAACAGAAATTCGACCATGAACTTAAACTTGTAATTGTAATTGTAATTTCTATTACCGTTGAAATCTGAAATGTCGCTGGAAGTAAGTTCTGCATTAATTAGCAAATTTTCGAGTTCACGGTCATTTGAAGGTCGTGCTATTAAACATGAATGCACAATAATGTTTGCTATAACATACAACAACAAAAAATGTGTGTATATATGTAAAAAAAACACGAGTGACCTTGAAAAAAACGATTAAAAAATTAAAATTTATAAAAAATGATTCTTCCAACTGATTCGTCTTTTGAAACCATTTAGATTACGTTAGAAACATTTTTTGTATTGTCAGAGGTAGAGGAGATATTTAGGTGTCTTGTTTTAGAGGAATCACCCTATAGTCCTGTTTGCTCTTCTCAAGGTCATTTCAAGGTCGTGCTATTAAACATAGATGAATGCACAATAATGTTTGCTATAACATACAACAACAAAAAATGTGTGTATATATGTAAAAAAGAACACGAGTGACCTTGAAAAAAACGATTAAAAAATTAAAATTTATAAAAAACGATTCTTCCAACTGATTCGTCTTTTGAAACCATTTAGATAACGTTAGAAACATTTTTTGTATTGTCAGAGGTAGAGGAGATATTTAGGTGTCCTGTTTTAGAGGAATCACCCTATAGTCCTGTTTGCTTTTTTCAAGGTCATTTCAAGGTCGTGCTATTAAACATGGATGAATGCACAATAATGTTTGCTATAACATACAACAACAAAAAATGTGTGTATATATGTAAAAAAAACACGAGTAACCTTGAAAAAAACGATTAAAAAATTACAATTTATAAAAAACGATTGTTCCAACTGATTCGGTCTTTTGAAACCATTTAGATTACGTTAGAAACATTTTTTGTATTTTCAGAGGTAGAGGAGATATTTAGGTGTCCTGTTTTAGAGGAATCACCCTGTAGTCCTGTTTGCTCTTTAATACGCTAAGTTCGCCGTTCAAAATGACTCTTCATATACGTAGACAAAAATGATTTTCCAACAGAGTTCTCCTCGAGGAACCATGATCAGCAAAGTAGTCGAAAAGCATGATTTTTGGGAATTTTTTTCTAGGAAACCAATGATCCTTTTCGCGAATAGACTTGTTGCGTTTGGAAGCTCATGTCTTCGAGCAACTATCGTAATTTTTCCATTAAAAAATATTCACAATTTTCAATGATACAGCCGTTGTGCCAGAGGTCCTCACTTGGTGAATGACTGTGGTGACTGCTGCTAGGAATCTCATTTGAAAAATTGATATACTGGAAAAGCTCGCGTATAAAAATTCTTCAGCTATTTTTTACATGATAGTGGACCCATTACAACGCGATTAACAAATCAATATTTCGTAACATATTGATGCACCTACCTTGAAATAATTTCAAATAGGGTAAAACTCCGTACAGAAGCAAAGCACAAAGAAATGTATAGAAAATTAAGAGCACCATATTGCAGAATGATGTCTAGCTATACTCTAATATGCAACAAAGAGTGTTTGTTATCCGGAGGATGGTATTAACGAGCAAACACGTCGATCGCGGACGGCTATGTTTTCCCAAACGCGTGTTCGCGGGTTTTTTCGGAGATCCGCATCGTTTCTCGGAAAGTCCGCAGAGAATTTAGGGAAAAACATCGTGGAGAGCTGGCAGACGCCGTGTGTCTCTGTCTCTGAGCGAAACGGTTCGTTGATTTCTCGATACTCGGTAAAAGGTTTGGAGGAAGTAGTCGTACACGCTCGGGTTTGCTTGGGGTAAGCCGAGAGGCCGTCGCAGACGATCAGAGATCGAGGGAGCCGGCGTTGGCTGGCCGTGTGGCGGTCTACGTGCGGGGAACGTGCTAGGAAATATGTATGCGCGGACCTGATACCGCGGCGCATACAAGATGTACCGCGATAAAAAGTGCATTTTCGACCTCCCATAGGAACCGCCGTCCCGGCCGGTCCCTCCATTTGCAGCGGCTTCGCTTACCCGTTAATTCTTGCTCCACCTTCCCAACTTCTCCTCCTCCTTCGGCCGCTTCCATTTTCTTTCGACGTTCGCTCGACGATCGATAAAACCGCCCCCGTATTACCACGGGGGATCGAGGATCTCTTTCCTCTCGTCTTCGGTTCGTCGACAGTTTCCTCGACGGTCCCGGCGAATCGGCCACTTGTTGACGACTGGTGGCAGACGATTGGCACGCGCCTATAAATTAAGCTCCGCGACACGGTGGACCAATTAATCGAGATGAGCTGAACGTGAAATGTGGGCCAAGCGTCGCGTCGACCGCCTCGTAAATCAAGCGTCAAGCAACGAGCGCTCGCTAGACACGGTATCGCTCCTCGCTCCTTCTCTTCTCTTCTCTTCGATCCGTTATTGCTCGCCGACGAGAACGGAACCGAATCGTAGGGAAGGGAGCGGGCCGCAGACTTACTTGTTGATACGCCCTCGCGTAACTGTCGAGTATCCAAGCTCGCTCGCGCACCCTCCCAAATCGGTTTTATTTTTCCCGTGGTAACGAGCTGGTCGATAACAGTATCGACCCGCGAACGTCTTTTTTTCGAGAAACAGGATGATGATTGCAGAACGACCAATTGCAGGCTTCTCCCGAAGGAATTGGGTCAGGAAGATTGACGCGAAGCTTTCAATCTTCTACTGTGTTCAAAGAGGTTCTAGGACGTGTACCAAAGTCGTGATACATTGATTTCTGTCTATCTTCCTTTCACTGTACCATGTAGCAACGAAAGACTGTTGCTTGTCTTACAATGCTTGTATGGATTAGGCGTAGGGTCTCTTCAATAGGCGTGGTTTCCTTACAGTAGGCGTGGTTCCCTCTTAGGAGGCGTGGTTTAGTTGCTCTTCCCACTCAAAATAGACAGGACTTCCAGGAATGGGTGTGTCTTGCTCCGAGTAGACGTGACTTCAACTGTGTAGGCATTGTGTTCAATGTTTAAACCAATGCAGAATAGGCGTTTCCAATTCTGAGTGAGTCTATTCTGGTTTGAGTAGGCGTGGTAATACCGTTCTACAGTTCCCTTAGTCTATAGTACTTGAAAGCTGTTAAGAATAGGCGTTCCCTGTTCTGGGTAGGCGTGGTTTCACTACCCTCCCCCCCTGTTCAGGCCAAATTTGTCACAAATGGGCGTGCTGTAATCTACATAGGCGTGGTCTACTTTCAGTAGGAGTGGTTTCGTTACTCTGCTAGCCTATAAAAGCAACCTTTGGCTAAAACAGGCGTGTCCTGGCCTGATTAGATACGCTCTGCGCTAAGTAGGCGTGGTCTGCCTTCAGTAGGAGTGGTTTCGTTGCTCTGCTAGCCTATAAAAGCAACCTTTACCTAAAACAGGTGTGTCCTGGCCTGTTTAGATACGCTCTGCGCTAAGTAGGCGTGGTCTGCCTTCAGTAGGAGTGGTTTCGTTGCTCTGATAGCCTATAAAAGCAACCTATGCCTAAAAGAGGCGTGTCCTGGCCTGATTAGATGTGCTCTGCGCTAAGTAGGCGGGGTCTGCTCTCAATAGGAGTGGTTTCGTTGCTCTGCAAGCCTATAAAAGCAACCTTTACCTAAAACAGGTGTGTCCTGGCCTGTTTAGATACGCTCTGCGCTAAGTAGGCGTGGTCTGCCTTCAGTAGGAGTGGTTTTGTTACTCCGCAGAGCCACGGCACAGCTCCAAGGACAATCTGAGTTTCTGTATGACCCATATCGATTATCTCGTCTCCCTCTCGCCGCGTTCTTAACTATACGCGACCGCGAGACCGGGAGATCGAGCTGCCAAGCGGAAATATACAACGATCAACTCTCGTGTCTCATGCTCACGTACGTTTTACGACATCGCCCTTCCCTCCTCTATCTTCTTATCGCGGAACGTTACCGATTCTCTCTCCAGCCAGTGATCTCGTTCGTGTCCGCGACCCGTCTCGCGGGAAAAGGTACGTTCTCCTCCTAGAAGGTAAGGGAAAAAAGAGGAACAGCGCTCTCGCTCCCGTACCTCCGCAAATACGAATAAATTCCTTGAACGAAACGAGGAACGGGTGGGAGACCGGTGTATGGAGACAAGTCGAAACTCACGAGGAGTCGTAAAATTCCGTTGAACGAGCCTCTCGATTACTCGTCCGGATCCCGAACAAAACCGTTCGAAGCAGAGTCAATATGAGAAGCACGGGGATCGCGACGACGCGGCGACGAGATGGGGGCCAGACGCAAGGCTGTTCGATGCTCGCGCGCGGCAGGAGCGTATAACACGGCCGCGAGACGAAACGAGGAAAAGAGTCGATCCCCTCGGCCGAATACACGAGGAAAGAAACAGCAAAAGAGAGTGTGCGGCAAAGAGAGAGAGAGAAAGAGAAAGGGAGAGCAAAAGTGTGCAAGAGGGAAAAAGAGAGACCGGTTCTCCGGAGTTACCTTAATTATTTTCTCTCCCCTCGGCGTGGCTCCTCGGCCGCGGTCGGTTAGAAGTCCACAGCCAACTCTCAAGAAAATTACAGGCAGCCTCGATAAATATTAACTCCGTAGTCGGGAAAGGTTGTGAAAGCTACACCCTCGAGTTCGGTCTCCCGCCCTCCCGAACCTCCTCCGGCATCCTTTCCTCTCTCCTTTCCCCCAGGTTACGTTTCAGATGGTCAGGCTGCTCGAGCCAGTGCAACAGGGCGCGGAGACGACGGACGCGCGTTACAGACAACCGTCGCGACAGAGACCAGAGAACGACCAGACGCTCTCAGAACCCAGAGAGACAGACAGAGAAACAAGGCGAAGGAGAAATGGACGGTTGAGGTCGGGCACACCGAGTGGAAAAGGTTGCCGCTGCGGCGGGCCGAGAACCATGGTCGATACACCTATACACTCTGCCGTCGTGGAACGTCCTTATTTATTCGGATAAGCAACGGAAGTCCCCGCGACCGGCCAACAAGCTTTAAATCCTCGAAAACTCGGTCGACGCGGTTGTAGCACGTCGCGAACCGACGCACCTCGCGATCATGCCGTCGTAAACCTGACCAACTGGACACACGTGTATCGCGTGCTAATTAATCTGCTTCTACTGACATATCTAGAGCTCCACTACGAACAATCGTACGCACAATGTTGCAATGGTGATTTACCGCGACAGACACAGGTTTAACCGTTTCTGATCCATTGTAGACTCAGACGTTGACTTTTACTACTTGCAGTTACCTATTTCACGAATTGATATTACGTTTGAAGAAATCACAATTAATACAATCGATTAAACTGAGATCTACAATTGTCTGAGATTTAAAATTTACGTCTTGAATAATTCACGTCGTATTTCTATCTGTTCTGAAATCCGTAATCAATAACATTGTTTAACAGATCGTCGCGTCGTTACCGTTACTATCGTCATAGTAATCGGCGGAATTCGGTACAGTATCACCCTGCACTCCCTACACAATTGTAGTGTTTCTGAATTGTTCAACCGTAGATAACTATACCATGATGCACAGAAACAACGACGCCAATTAAAAATAAGAATATATTAATGATTTTATTTAGCAAGAAAAATACTTTACCTTCTCAAGAAACGAAACAAGTGAAACCTAAAAGTTATATTTGGTATTCGATTTATCAATCAGAGCATATAATTTCACAAGATTCAGCAGCTCAGTTATCTAGGGTTGAATAAGTTATTAAAGTCCGTATTGTCACAGATTGATATTACGTTTGTCAGTTATACTACAATTATGTGGTGTATAAATGCAATTGTAGTGTTTCAGAATTTGTTTAACTCTAGATAACTATACCATGATGCACAGAAATAACGACGCCAATTAGAAATACGAATATTATTGAATGCTTTTTATTTAGCAAGAAACGTACTTTAACTTCTCAAGAAGCGGAACAAGTGAAACCTAAAAGTTATATTTGATATTCGATTTCTCAATCGAAGCATTTAATTTCACAAGATTCAGAGGCTCGGTTATCTAGGGTTCAATAAGTTATTAACACTAAACCTACCAAGCACAAAACATATAAAAGTGAAACGCTTTATAGAAGTGAAAATATTGAATTTACTTTAACTTGTTACGGTCTTCATTATAATCTGTGTTTAAATAAAAAAGACAGTTGAATTATTTCCTATGAAAGCATTTTCATAATTTAAATAATTGTGAAATAGAGAACCGGTCTTTTGACCGTACTAGGTTTAGTGTTAAAGTACGTATTGTCACAGATTGATATTACGTTTGCCAGTTATATTACAATTATGTGGTGTATAAATGCAATTGTAGTATTTCAGAATTGTTTAACTCTAGATAGCTGTACCATGATGCACAGAAACAACGATGCCATTTAGAAATACGAATATAATTTAATGCTTTTTATTTAGCAGGAAAAATAATTTACCTTTTCAAGAAGCGGAACAAGTGAAACTTAAAAGTTATATTTGGTATTCGATTTATCTATCAGAGCATTTAATGGCACAAGATTCAGAAGCTCAGTCATCTAGGGTTGAATAAGTTATTAAAGCCCGTATTGTCACAGATTGATATTACGTTTGTCAGTTATATTACAATTATGTGGTGTATAAATGCAATTGTAGTGTTTCAGAATTGTTTAACTCTAGATAGCTATACCATGATGCACAGAAACAACGATGCCATTTAGAAATACGAATATAATTTAATGCTTTTTATTTAGCAGGAAAAATACTTTACCTTTTCAAGAAGCGGAATAAGTGAAACTTAAAAGTTATATTTGGTATTCGATTTATCAATCAGAGCATTTAATGGCACAAGATTCAGAAGCTCAGTCATCTAGGGTTGAATAAGTTATTAAAGTCCATATTGGAATAATTCCGGTGATCGATTTTCCGAACGGAGAATAGACCAATATTCCCTTCTAATAGAAGAATGGATTTTCGATGGGATATGTCCAGGGAAACGAACTTTGTTAACCCGTGTAAACACAGCTCGGTGAAATGTCGTGATCTTTTTAAAAGCTCGATTAATTTATTTAATGCAGATTCCTATCGAATTAGTTGATTAAAATCAATTTTGTTCTGCTGCATTAGGGGTCGATTGAACCGATGGAGGGTCGCCTACATTTTCGAGCGGATTCATCGGTCCGCGAGGAGTAATTATTAGCTCAAAGTTACACAGAGCTTGTCCCGATAGTTCGCTACAACGGCGTCCTATAATGGATGTCTTTAAAAATGTTCGGAACGGATCGAATAAATTAACCAGATTGATTCGCCGGTTAATTCACCGCCGAATGGAATGGGTTGAAATGTAACTCACAAACAGTATGAAAAACTCTTGCAAAAATACGTACAACATGAAATCTGATAGAATCAACTAGTGCATCAGAATATAGTTGAATATTTCCATAGGTACATATTCTCAACTTTTATTTTAAAATGAAATTTGATCGAAATAATTCTAATAAAAAATTGTTTTATTTTAATATATCAACACAATAAAATAATTTAATTTAATTTAATCAACATATTCTAAAATTATCAATATTAAATTTTAATTATAAAATTCTATAGGGTCTTATCATCCTCTAAAAAACTACAGTCTACAAAATTCATAAAATTTATAATCCAATCTGTTCATAAAAATCTACGTTTTAACCAGTTTACTGTGGCGATCATTTTGCAAAACGCGCAACCAGTGTGTGTCCAGTGTTACTGCACTGCTTACAAGTTAGCTCTCAGGAAGTTATGAATCCAACTCAAATTATTTATAATTTTTATTTGTTTGTTTCATTTCGTCTTGACCACTAAACATTTTAAACATATAAAAATTTACGAATATACTTTAGTTTTCGCCAAAATTACAATTTAAATATCAAATTGTAACAAAATTTTAAACATGACGGATATAGTCGTCATGACACAAAATTCTGCCACATCTCCATGGCGGATACAGTCGTCAAACACACTTAGCTGGTTAAATGTCCAATTATCCTAATTTCTCACGATATCCGCGATATTATTAATTATTACATTGCGAATCTCTGTGCATTTATGGTTTACGAAAATATTCAAAAAATATTAAAATATACAGTTCCACAGAATTTAGTACGATTTCAAAATTTATTTCTGATCTACAAAGACTATTACTGTTTTAGCGGTTCGCAGATCATCGTTTAATTCACAGGTGCTCGCAGATACCTTCTCACTGGTGCGAACGATCGAGTGACCCCCCAAAACCCGAAGAGGCGTGCTAGGTTAAAAGACCGAGGTCGATTATCGAACGTGGAGCGTTCGCCACGAGCCGGGCGCGTCTCGCTTCGTTTAGCGACCGCACAGTTACACGCTGAACGCAGTCCGCTAATTACGAATTCCGCACGGGCCGTCGGTCGTGTGACAGAGCTGGTCGCGTCTTCTTCGAGCTGGTTTCGCGGGACCGGGCCGACCGTATCGATCCGTGACATCTGACAATAATTTCCGTGCAATCGAAATTTTTCTCGGGAATCTCACTAACACGATCGTTTTTTACGAAACTCTCGATGCACCGACAAATTTCATTTCTCTCGCTCAGTGTACCAGAATCGTGCTGTCCAACAAAATATATGCGAATCAGTGATAGCTTAACATCACGGATGAAACTCGAGGTACAGTCACTCCCATTAATATTTGTACACTCTAAAAGGCGATTAGGTTTTTAACACTAGGTTTACGGAGCACTAAAATTCATTATTTTATATTGCTTTATAAAAATAATAAAATTGTATTTACTTAGATCTTCAGCGATTTTTATTGTAATATGTACAGAAAAAAATAAATCTATTTAATAATTCCTCACGAATGCCTCCTTACATTCTTAACAATCGTGAATTAAAAATTTTTGAATCCGTCATTTTGACGTTCTCCGTAGATCTAGTGTTAATATTGGATCATGTGACTTGGATTTTTTTTTTTTAGAAGTTAGAACAATTAGTTTACTACACGTTGAAAAACAGAAATTTTGAAAATAATTGTAATTGGTTGGAATTACAAAGGAAATACTAAAAGTTGTTATTTATAACTGTTTTATGTGGGTCCATACTGCAAATTCAACAAATACGGTTTGTAGATTCGTGTCAATTGTATACACTCTGAATATTCCACCAAAATCGGCAAACGGTGCAATGAGCTATAACTGTTTGAAGATGATCAAAATTGCAGCTTTTCACAATTTTCGGCCTTAACACGTTGACTGCCGTGTCACCCATATATGGGTGACGGAATTATTTGTCTATATTTAAAAATTAATTATTACGCTAATGTAATCATTGTATCAAATTTGGTTAATATCTGGAAAATGCAAGAAGGTTAAAACGTTACTCAGTGTCACACATTCTAATTCTGTAATCATTATTTTATTAAATATATTGTTTCGATTTTATGAAATTTTTGAGGTCGCTGCTTTGGCAGTCAAAGTGTTAAACTGTAATAAATCGAAGGATTCTTACGTCATTCGATGCCTGTCGCTGTTTTCCACGTAATCGAAATTGCATGAAAATTTGGAAATGTATACAATTGATACAGATCTACAAAACAGATGTTTTAATTTTTCAATATAAGCCACATAAAAAAATTGTAAAACACAACTTTTTAGTATTTTCTCTACAATACCGATCAATTGCAATTGTTTTAAAATTTCTTTTTCACGTCATGTAGTAAACCAATTATTCTAACTTCTCAAAAAAAGTCCAAGTCGTATGGTCCAATATTAACACTAAGTTTACGGGACCCGTCGAAATGGCGGGTTGTAATATTTTTAATTTACGATTATCGAGATTGAAAAAACGCATCCATGAGGAATTACTCAATACATTTATTTTTTTCGAGTATATATTATAAAAAGAATGTCTAAAAATTTAGATAGACACATTTTTGTTATTTTTACACAATAATGTAAAATAGTCACTTTTAGTTCTCCGTAAACCTAGTGTTAAACAAGTTATCGTCTTTTTAAGAGTGTACGAATATTAATGGGAGTAACTGTAAATGGCGATTTTATTTCGACCGAGTTAAACACGGTGTTCGTGTGCTAAATATCGACGTGCAAGTGTTCGCAAATGGTAACTTTATTTCGGTGGACCCGGTGACATCGTTGAAGGTGCCAGTCATCGGGAGCGGAGACGAAAACGGAAACGAACGAGTGACCGAGGAGACGAGAGGGAACGAGGATCGGGGTGTGGAGACAGTGAGAGAAAGGGATAGAGAGGGAGAAAGAGAGATAGAGACAGCGGATGAGCGTCGATATTCGGACGAACCGCCAATAAGGAGAACGTACGATTCCGAGAGGAAACGGTGTTTCGAGCGGCGCAATTTCCGAACGATCCGCCTCGCGGGTGTCCGTTCCTCGGAGAAGCGGATCGTTTATCGGCCCTCCGGTGGTTCGATTAATGAACGGATAATCGATTTGCGCCAATTCCGTAGAAGCCGTCCGTCCTCGGTCGACCGGGCTACCAAAGTACAACGTCTTTGATGACGTAACCGCAAATCGTCGGGATCGACGCGATACCGAAAAGAGGGGTGACTCTCTATGCGGGTGGTTGCCCGTGGAAAAGGTCGGGAATGAGGGGCCGGGGGGGGGGGGGCACGTGGTTTTCCAGCGAAAACAATTTCGCTGTCTTCTCAATCCGCTGCAAACCACAATGGAATTTATCGTCTATACCTATGGACCGGGGGATTCGTACCGCAACTGTTTTCAAAGGAGCACCGCAACCGGCGTAAAGGGAACGAGATTTCAACGCTTTCCCAGGGTGCGTCGCTCCGTTTTCCTCTCCCCGTTTGCATACACAAGCCTACACACCACGCGTCCCGACGCGTCGCGTCCGCGTACCCACGCGACGCGACGACAACGATTTTATCCCGTATGCTGTTGGTTCGATAACACGTGCATCGGTCCAATCACCCCCTTAAACTCAACCCCCCCCCCCCCACCACTTGTCTGATCCGGTTTTAATCGGTTCGAAACGGTCCACGGAGAAAACGCTCCGCGCAACGGAGGTCAATGGAGGTTCGGGACAAAAATCATAACTTCTAAACTAATCAATTTTTGACCTATGTACCTTAATACTTTTTTAAAGGGAATGCGAAGATGCATCGATTAGTGCACACAAATATACAGTTCCATTAGTAAAAAAGGTAATCCTATTTTTTTTAATGAAAAATTTTGTATGATTAGTTGTTTTTGCAATTTGTTACCAGCTGTATACTGTATAACTTTTGTTCGAAATATTTTTTTGTTACATGATTAAATTTAATTATATCTGCGATAATACATAATTATTTGACCATATGCAATACCGTATTGTTTACTAATGTTAAGTAAGGGTTAATACATTTTTCTTTAAATTTCGAAATAAACTAAACGGCATACTACTCAGAAACCATAATAGTTTTAATATAAATATAATATATACATGTGAATAAAAAAATTTAATTGCATAAACCAAAACTATACAAAAATTAAATTATTCGCTAATTGCTTCTTCGTTACTATCGCTCCCGTCCCATTCTACGTTATCTAAATTCAACCTTTCAAAAATAATTTCCGCCTCAGACACAATATCAATATATTGTTCTATGCATTTCGGTAACAGTCTCTCCACTTTCTTGAACGTGACAAACAAAAAGCTTTTGTACTGTTTTCCATTTCATCAAACATAGTGTTCACGTTTAATAGAGAACAAACTTTTTGTCTAACTATCAATAATTTAAATGTTGATTTTATAATAAAATATTTAGTATATTATTAAATTATTATTATTCTTTATTTTTCTTTCAGAAATTTATTGTCCGATTAAGTGTGTTGAGACATCCACACTTCAACCAAATCGCGATTACGAATGCACCTCGCTGCCAAAAAATTAAATAACATTCGGTGTTGCAATTTTTCGCAGAAAAAAATTATATAGCAATATACTACAAGACCTTGTTGATATAGAACAACGAAAATTACAAGATGTTTTGAACCGTTTTTTTGTAATTTGCATTTTAAGGAAAAAACGAAATTTATAATTTGACAGTTAACCAGTTAAGTGTGTTTGACGACTATATCCGTCATGGAGATGTGGCAGAATTTTGTGTCGTGACGACTATATCCGTCATGCGTAAAATTTTGTTACAATTTGATATTTAAATTGTAATTCTGGCGAAAACTAAAGTATATTCGTAAATTTTAATACGTTTAAAATGTTTAGTGGTCAAGACGAAATGAAACAAGCAAATAAAAATTATAAATAATTTGAGTTGGATTCATAACGTCATCGCTTGATTATCGCGACACACACTGGTGCGCGCATTGCAAAAAGATCGCCACAGTTAACTGGTTAAAATTATGCATACCGCTGGTCAAATTCTCCATGTCTAAGGTATAACAAATAGTTCAAAACAAAAACCAACCTAAAAGAGCAACCGAGGCACAAATAATCTAACCTTCAATTATTTAGATTTTAGTAAACTCTTCGCTGTAATTGACCCCCTAATTAATTTTCTCGGCTAATACTTTCACATACAGATTCATCACTTACCAAATGATGGTTTTATTGAATAATTAGATTACAATCGAATCATGATTATTTTGATTTTTGTCCATTGTAGCCCGCACTGTGCAGCACCGTGCTCTGTCTCCGCTGTCGAAAACCAACCAGGAAGACGCGTCCCTGATAAAACCTGCCGTTACCATACAGTGCCGTAGCGTACCGCGTGCCCCCCACCATCCACCTCGCGATTTTTCCTCGTCGACGCTGCATCGACGACCGAGTTTTGCTTTTTCGCCCGCGAATCGGACGGGAAAAGCGATATCGTCCGTCGGTAGTAGGACGTGCGCGAAACAAACGAAAAAGACTCGCCCGGCTTTGATCCTGCCGAGGGTTCCCTTTCGACATCGAACACAGCTCTCTCTCTCTCTCTCTCTCTCTCTCTCTCTCTCTCTCTCTCTCTCTCTTTCTCTCTCTCCCTTTCGCTCTCTATGTTCCTGTCTTTCTGCGGTGCGGAGAGGCGCGCGGAGAGCGCGGCGGTTAACGATTACCATTATCGTTACCGTAACGAACGAAATTGGCCATCGCGTCAGTTTCAGTTTGCGGAACAAAGTGACCCATGAAGAAGGTGGGGGGGAGGCAGCGGCGGTGGCGGCTGGAGCTGGAGAGGCCTAGAGGGTCGGAAAAAACGATTATCCCGTTACGTTTTCATGCCGGCGATGGATCCCACCGCATCCCGCAACGATGGTGCCACGCCAGGCAATGCGTTTCTTTCCTCGAAACAGATGGGGGAAGAGACACACACACACAGAGAGAGATAGAGAGAGAGAGAGAGGGGATGAAAGGGGCGGATAGAAGAGAGAGAAAGTCTGTGAGACGGAGTAGGGAGGTCGGGAACGAACGTCGACGAATCGTCGGGAAAAGAAAACAGCGGAAAGTTAATTTCACCTCCGCTTTCGCTTCCTCCTTCCGTCCCTTTTTTCCATTCAAGAAGATTTCCCCGCGGAACGCGTTTACAAACGACCGAGCTTATTATCGCCTCTAAAACGTCCCTAGAATCCAGTCGCGCGCGTCGCGCTCCTGGTGAAAATGGAATAATTGTTTCGTCCGTCGACCTGCTCTTCTCTCTCTCCTCTCTCTCTCTCTACTTTTCTCTGCTTATTTTGTCTCTATCTATCTGTCCACGGAACGTCGCGGCCGAAACGCCCGCGATTTAGCCGCGATCGATCCCGCGGTCCTCGTCCGCGGCGCACAGGATGTTTTCCAGAGGACGTTTGATCGTTCGAGATCTCGATTACGCGGCCAACAACTATACGCTCCGTACGGAAAACTCGAATCGATCGAGAATCCCGTTAACGCGCACCGACTATTTTCAATTTGCCCTCGGAGAAAACTCGAGCCGCTCGAACGGAAATGGGACGCGTTCCCGGGGCCGTGAATACTAACAACAATCAGAGTGGAATTAACTATTGTTTCGTATCGATCCGCGTTCGCCGAGTCTGGCTGGCAACGGGACCGGATATTGATAATTACGCGGGACACGGCGTTGTACCGGGTGTCGTTCCGTTACCCTCGGAAACGAGACTCGCCGATTCTCCCTTTGCGGCGCGTTCCGCTCGTCCGCGTATAGTCGCGGTCCAAGCTGCTCGTGAGAATGTTGTAGACATTTTACGAAACGATCGTTGCACAGTTGTGACGACAGTTGTGAATGGGAAAAACGAGATAAAAGAGATACTCTGTGAATTGATTTTCTTCCCGAGCGTCGTTGTTGAGAATTAGAACATGATCGACAACTTTTTTAATATAGAACGAAGTGTCTGTTCTTGATATAGAACGTTTTTCGTTTCATATTTTATAAGTTGAGGCTCTCGCTTTCAAGAACTTTCCTTTATCTGTTCGCATTGGAACGTTTTTTAAGAAAGTTCTATAATTCGTGTTTGACGTTGGACGTATTAAAAAGTTGTACAACTCTTGCGATCACGGGTCTAGACAACTGTCGCGGTTATAATTAACCATTTGCAGTTGAAGCTATTTTAACACGTTGACTGCTAGGCGCATTTTCCATTGTTTGCCCAAGGCGCCAAAATGAATTTTTCATTATGCGATGTATATTATGTTGAAATATTATTTGCAGCAAATAAAGTGAGTTGTAAAATCATGCTTGAAGCGTTCTTCGTGCATTAATTTCTTCAAACCATTATAGTAACAATGGTATTATTGAAAAATTTATTAGTATCCATATTTACTCTAATTATGTACTTTTATTATTTGCTGCGTCGCCGGTCACCGCTGGCCCTCACGGCACTGTAGCCAAGTCGAGTGCCGGTCACCGGTGACCCCCATGGCACTCAACGTGTTAACGTCAAAATCAAGTATTTTATTTCGATCTAGACTGTACACATTCTAAATGATTTCATTCATTTTCAGCACATCAAATTGAGCATAACATAATTCACACTATTTCAATCACACAAGTCTTGAATTTCTAGCAGTTTATTAAATACAAACAAATTTACGTAAATAGTGGTTTGAATATTTGAGCCATTCGCGCACAAGAGGCTAATACGTTCACAGTTTGATCTTCTAAAATTAATGTCTAGTCTTCGACCAATAATAAATAACTCTCCTGTGACACTTTGCTTTGTAAAATCGAGTGAAAATCCTTGTTAGAAAATGAGTTATGGCGGCTGAAAAGTGTGTGCGAGGAGGAAAAAGGAGAAGGAAGGAGTTTCGTCCTAGGCCCGCTAGAGGACTCGTCATCAGTAAGGCTATCTAGCGGACCCGTGCCTTAGACGCGCGATGTCGTAAGGACAGTTTAGGACGGTATGTATACAAACAGAGGAAGATTCAGGTAGTAGCGGGAAAGGTGTTGTCGTAATGTCCCTCTGTTGAGGAGCATAGGAAGTAGTCGCCACATTACCCCCTTGCCAGTGGTCAACGATATGTGGACAAATTTCCCTCGAATTACGCTGATCTCCGCCGGAATCCAAGGAGTTCGCTGGAATGTGTGCTGTCAGTGTGCCCGCCAGTGATGCTGCCGAATTGACGAAGTTGAGTAACTCCCTAAGCCGCTTGTAGGACTCATATTGTCGCACAAACAATGGATGAACGTCGCACGAATGTAGATACGAAAACGTCGCACAAATTTAGGTGCGGAAACGTTAAACCGTATAATGGCTGCGAAGATGACGTCAGAAGCGCATAGGAGGGAGAAGTCCACGCTGTCGGTCGGGCAGTAGTTCAGGCAAGGCAGTGACAGAGTAGTCACCTTCCAGTCCTCCTGATGTTGTCCGTGGTTTGTTGATGTTGTGGTCTCCTCTGCTCAGAAGGTAGCGTTGTTGTTCGTTTGTCGCGGTCACCAATTATGGCGGTTGAAAAGTGTGTGAGAGGAGGAAAAAGGAGAAGGAAGCGTTCGTCCTAGGCCCGCTAGAGGACTCGTCGGTAAGGCTGTCTAGCGGACCCGTGCCTTAGACGCGGGATGTCGTAAGGACAGTTTAGGACGGTATATATACAAACAGAGGAAGATTCAGATAGTAGCGGGAAAAAGGTGTTGTCGTAATGTCCCTCTGTTGACGAGCATAGGAAGTAGCCGCCACAAGCCTAACATAATTCGCACTATTTTAATCACACAACTCTTGAATTTCTAGCAGTTTATTAAATAGAAACAAATTTACGTAAATAGTGGTTTGAATATTTGAGCCATTCGCGCACAAGAAGCTAATACGTTCACAGTTTGATCTTCTAAAATTAATGTTTAGTCTTCGACCAATAATAAATAATTCTCCTGTGACACTTTGCTTTGTAAAATCGAGTGAAAATCCTTGTTAGAAAATAAGTTATAGTGGAGCTTTGTATTATGGGGGCAGCGGATCTATTACGATCAAACTCTAATGGCGTTTCGAAGAGAAAAAGAATTCCGGTTTCATCTCCGAGACCAGGTTTCGCTGGGAAAGCTTTTGACTTTCATCTCCTACAAAAATCTAGTTCAAATATAGGGAACCCAACAAGTTTTAAAGCACCATCAAATTCGATATTGTTTTCATATCAACTTTAATATACTGAAACCATCGACGGAGGACACGAACGACCTTTTCCACTCTAATCTATCTAATTCGTTAAATGGTTTTCCAATGCCAGAAAAATGAACGGTTATAGAATCCCTCTTTTATTAATATCGGTATGTTTGTCACCACCTTCGTGACTTCATTCACCAATTTAAAAAAAAAAAGTTGTGGACATGAATACAACTATTTTTACGTTCGCAATTCACAGTCTACTGGACGCGTTGAAATATTAGTCGCGCTATTTAAAGAATCGAAAAATACTGTATTACTTTCAGCTGAGTAAAATGATTGGAAAAAGTTATAAAAGTAATAACAGCTTCTGCGGTTTGTAACTAACGCATGGATGATTTTGGTCCATTTCGACCTAGACTTATAAATAACTCGTCTAAAATCTAATTTATTAAACAAGTCACCTTTCATCTAATTCATTGCCAGCCAGTTTAAATTATTAACTGTTATAATACATTAAGTTTAGTAAAATGATTAACGTTGATTGTAAAGAAGCAGGTTAAAAAAATCTGTGAAAGAAAATTGATATACATATTTCACAGACAATCTAATTATTTCACATAAAATTCAGCAGTCTAATGATTATATGACTAACACGCTGAACGTCTAATTAATTTTTATTCCGGTGTAATCGAGTAAATTAAATTGAATTAGGATGCGAAGGATGTTCAAGATTTATAGGAGTAAATTTTCACTTTCGGTTTTATTAACCCCCCGGAGTATTTTAACGAGTCAGACTCGTGATGAAGATTTTAAATAAAGTCTAACAAAGATGAAAGTTATACCTTTCTTTTCAGACGAAATAAAATTTTACTTTTGTGTAATCAATATTTAAGCATTGAAGTAAATATAGTCATACAGAAAAATAAATTTTCTTTCCTCTTCTGTGAGATTTTTGGGGATGAAGACGTTATAATTATTGTAGCCGTAAAGAAAATGCAAGGGGTTAATTAAATTCATTAGTGGACGATTTTTCGGATTATGATCCTGCAGTCGACGTGATAAACAGAATCATCAAATAAATTTTCTTTTTCCTCTTCTGTGAGATTTTTGGGGATGAAGACGTTATAATTATTGTAGCCGTAAAGAAAATGGCAAGGGGTTAATTAAATTCATTAGTGGAAGATTTTTCGGATTATGATCCTGCAGTCGACGTGATAAACAGAATCATTAAATAAATTTTCTTTCCTCTTCTGTGCGATTTTTGGGGATGAAGACGTTATAATTATTGTAGCCGTAAAGAAAATGCAAGGGGTTAATTAAAGTCATTTGTGGAAGATTTTTCGGATTATGATCCTGCAGTCGACGTGATAAACAGAATCATCAAATAAATTTTCTTTCCTCTTCTGTGCGATTTTTGGGGATGAAGACGTTATAATTATTGTAGCCGTAAAGAAAATGCAAGGGTTTAATTAAATTCATTAGTGGAAGATTTTTCGGATTATGATCCTGCAGTCGAGGTGATAAACAGAATCAGAGAAAATGAGAGAGGGAGGAACTATCAGAAGCTGGTCCTAGGATGTCAATGTGGTATCGCGTTGAAATGATCGTTAAGGTTAAGAAATTGGAGTCGGATGCATCCGCGGGTTATCTCCGCCGATAGCTTTGACTTGCCCGACGAATCGGAAAGGACCACGGGCAAATATCCATCGACCTGGTCGCGTGGGATCCTCCGAGGAATTGTAGAGGATACGATACGGATCGATGAAGCAGAGCATAGCGGAGCGTAAGAGCGTCGAAAGCCAAAGATCGGCTATCGGGCCGCGCGGCGGTGTACACTGGTCGGTTGTCAGACAGCCCTCGTTGGAGTTCGAGTGTCGGCCGCGTGCGTTTTGCACCTGGCCGGGTCGCAACGCGCAGGCGCCCAGGTGCACGACCCACCGGCGCACACGGAACTAAACTGGCGCGACGTCGAGCTTTCGTAGTCGGCATCGGCCATCCGCGACGCGAACTTTCACTCGGAGACGCTCCTCGCCGTGCCGTGCCGTGCCGGGCAGCGCCGCGACACGCCGCGACACGTCGCGACGTCGTTCTACACCGCTGAGAATAACTTCCGCGACCAATCGCCGCCTCCAGTAAGGATACACCGACGATCCGAACGTTCCCCGGACGTCCCCAAACTCCGGTCGCCGATTTTTCGCTAATTTTCGACTTTACCTGCCAAATTCGCGATTCGTAGTTCTCCAACTTTTTTCCGTTCGGTTTCGTACTCTCTTTTGATCTCGGGACCATATTTCTACCTTTGAATCTTCTGTTGCACATGGGATCTTCTTTATAATATTTTGACACTTCGTGACGCCGTTCTAAGTCGCTCCGAACAACTTCCGCGACCAATCGTCACTTCCTGTAAGGATACACCAACGAACCCGCGTCATCTGACATCCCAGGACATCCTCAAACTCCGGCCGCCGATTTTTCGCTAATTTCCAACGACTTTACCTATCAAATTCGCGATTCGTAGTTCTCCAACTTTTTCCGTTCGGTTTTGTACTCTCTTTTGATCTTGGGACCATATTTTTACCTGTGAATATTCTGTTGCACATGGGATCTTCTTTATAATATTTTGACATTTCGTGAGGCCGTTCTAAGTCGCTCCGAACAACTTCCGCGACCACTCGTCACTTCCAGTAAGGATACACCAACGAACCCGCGTCATCTGACAACCCAGGACGTCCTCAAACTCCGTTCGCCGATTTTTCGCTAATTTCCAACGACTTTACCTATCAAATTCGCGATTCGTAGTTCTCCAACTTTTTCCGTTCGGTTTCGTACTCTCTTTTGATCTCGGGACCATATTTTTACCTTTGAATCTTCTGTTGCACATGGGATCTTCTTTATAATATTTTGACATTTCGTGACGCCATTCTAAGTCGCTCCGAACAACTTCCGCGACCACTCGTCACTTCCAGTAAGGATACACCAACGAACCCGCGTCATCTGACATCCCAGGACGTCCTCAAACTCCGTCCGCCAAGTTTTCGCTGTTTTTTCACCGTGTCCTTCCCTTAGAGATTCGCCATCTTTCAGTCTTGGACTTGTTTCTTTCGGTTTTGTACTTTCGTTTGATCTCTGGAGACTCATTTGATCGTGGAACCAAATTTTTAATATTTTTGACACTTCGCGATGCAGATCTATATTACACGGATTAACGTCCACGGCCAATAACCGTCTTCGGTAAGGATACATCGACGGTCCCGCGTTCTCCAACGTCTCGCGGACGTCCCCAAACTTCTTTCAGTGATTTTTCGTTCTTTTTTTATCGTCTCGTTTTGTTCCAGATACGCGATACTCTCTAACTTGTTTATTTCGGGTTTGTATCTTCTTTTTATATACTCGGACCTTCTCCCGAACCGGTGTACCTTTCTCCGAGTACTCGGTGACCTGTCGTTCCTCCACAACTCTGGATTACAGCATCAGTTGTGTGCAGTTTTAATAGTCTCGGGACGGGACCTTGGGAGCTTCTTTCCATCTTTCGAATTTCTTTTGATTCTGGGACCTTCTTTTAATCTTTGGACCCTCTTTCCATCTTTGGAATTTCTTTTGATCCTGGGACTTCCTTTTAATCTTTAAGACTTCTTTCCATCTTTGGATCTTCTTTCCAACCTTGGAATTTCTTTTGATCCTGGGACCTTCTTTTAATCTTTGAGACTTCCTTCCATCTTTGGATCTTCTTTCCAACCTTGGAATTTCTTTGGATCCTGGGACCTTCTTTTAATCTTTGAGACTTCTTTCCATCTTTGGAATTTCTTTTGATCCTGGGACCTTCTTTCAATCTTTGAGACTTCTTTCCATCTTGGGATCTTCTTTCCAACCTTGGAATTTCTTTTGATCCTGGGACCTTCTTTTAATATTTGAGACTTCTTTCCATCTTTGGAATTTCTTTTGATCCTGGGACCTTCTTTCAATCTTTGAGACTTCTTTCCATCTTTGAGACTACTTTCCATCTTTGGATCTTCTTTCTAACCTTGGAATTTCTTTCGATCCTGGGACCTTCTTTCAATCTTTGAGACTTCTTTCCATCTTTGAGACTACTTTCCATCTTTGGATCTTCTTTCTAACCTTGGAATTTCTTTTGATCCTGGGACCTTCTTTCAATCTTTGATACTTCTTTCCATCTTTGGATCTTCTTTCTAACCTTGGAATTTCTTTTGATCCTGGGACCTTCTTTTAATCTTTGAGACTTCTTTCCCTCTTTGGACATTTTGTTGATTATTGGAATTTCTTCTGATTCTGGGACCTTCTGACTGGTTTCACTTTCGCGAAGACTCCGGCGACCTGTCGCTCCATCGAAACTCTGGATTCGAGCATCAGTCTTTTGCAATTTTGATAGATCGTCTCGGAACGGGACCATAATCCTCCGTGTCGCAGAGATCGGTTTAAATTTTGAAGCAGGTTTGCCCGTGGCGGCGCACGCTACTGAATACTCATAAGTATTTGCCTCCGCGTTGAGGAAATATTGAATATTTATGCTGCAAATTTTACTCTGGGATTTCTGCACGGGCCAGGATCTATTTTACTTTGATCCACACAGAGGTTCGCGTAGAAGGAGATCGGATCTTCTGGGGAGTATACCGCATTAATAACTGACAATTGCATTTTGATACGGTATCGACAACAATTTACCACCGTGACGATTTTAAATAAAATGTACTCGCTCCTGGAAAATCTCTTTTGACGTTTGTAAAAGCAATTACTGAAATAGTTGATTCTCTGCTTTAATAATTTAGGGAAGGCGTGTGCTGGTTACTTAACTCTGGAGAGTATACCGCATTAATAACTGACAATTGCATTTTGATACGGTATCGACAACAATTTACCACCGTGACGATTTTAAATAAAATGTACTCGCTCCTGGAGGATCTCTTTTGACGTTTGTAAAAGCAATTACTGAAATAGTTGATTCTCTGCTTTAATAATTTAGGGAAGACGTGTGCTGGTTACTTAACTCTGGAGAGTATACCGCATTAATAACTGACAATTGCATTTTGATACGGTATCGACAACAATTTACCACCGTGACGATTTTAAATAAAATGTACTCGCTCCTGGAGGATCTCTTTTGACGTTTGTAAAAGCAATTACTGAAATAGTTGATTCGCTGCTTTAATAATTCAGGGAAGACGTGTGCTGGTTACTTAACGCTTGGGAGTATACCGCATTAATAACTGACAATTGCATTTTGATACGGTATCGACAACAATTTACCACCGTGACGATTTTAAATAAAATGTACTCGCTCCTGGAAAATCTCTTTTGACGTTTGTAAAAGCAATTACTGAAACAATTGATTCGCTGCTTTAATAATTCAGGGAAGACGTGTGCTGGTTACTTAGGACTGCCAATTTCAGGAGTTCATCTCCATTTTCAAAAATTCACTGACTGGTGCCACGCTTTTAGCTGTTAATGATGTATCTCACTATTCTTGTGTTCAAGTTGAACAAGAATTTGTTTAAGAATTCCTTACAATATCAACGTATTGTCTCGAATGTATTAGGTCAGTGTAAAAGTACGTGCCTGATTCCTTGTTGTATTTTAATATAAAATCGGGCGCGAACTTTTGCATCGACCCAATATATCTTGCCATCTTTGCATACTTGTATAATGTATTTTATTATTCTAATGTCTCTCTTGTCACCTGTGCACGATTTCTCTAATACCCAATAGATTTATCTTGCAATCCAATCGATTCTTTGCAACACATCTTATTTTAATCCTTCTCTTGCTATCTACATACATTTTCTAACAACCACCAGATTGACCGAACACAACAATCCGTCAATTAACACTAGATTTACAGGGACCGTCAAAATGACGGATTCAAAAATTTTTAATTTACAATTACTAAGAGTGTCAGAAGGCATTCGTGAGGAGTTATTAAATAGATTTATTTTTTGTGTACATATTACAATAAAAATCGCTAAATATCTAAATAAATACAATTTTATTATTTTTATAAAGCAATGTAAAATAATCAATTTTAGTATTCCGTAAACCTAGTGTTAACACTATCTATCGGAAGCCTAATAATATGATTTTCGTTTAAAAGTTCGTTCTATCTGGGATTACCACATCATAAGTTACATTGATTGTTTACTACAGTTAAATTATGTTACAGGCGCAAAAAAATCTCACTCTTGAGAATGATCCACATCTGGATCGAAACGTCGAGTTTTTTAAATTGCAAAATTGCTATTATTGTATTACTGATCGAACCTGTGCGCACAAACCATCACACATTTATTTTAATATGATTTTTAATAATCGCGCTGTACCAAAGGAAAGTTTAAAAATCTCTTCTTTCATAGAACAATCCCAAAAGGAATTGATAGACTGCATTGTCGAAGGTTGATTCGTTAGTTTAGAATCGAAGTCGCTGTTGAGTCTACTATTGAGGATTTTCCAGTAACTCATGTAATCGATCTGCAACGCTGTTTAACAATTTGAGCGCCGCGTCTTCCAGAAATTAGAGACGGAATTATTTATTAGGATTTACAAATTAACTTTGACGGTACTGTATGGAGTATAGCGAATGAGGTAGGAATCTGCAAAATGCAAGAAGATTGACAAAGTACTTTCTGTGTTATACTTCTTAACTTTTCAACTTTCGATTTCGCTAAATTGGTTACTATTCTTTCATGGAATTTTTGACCCTGCTGGACTGGCACTTAACTCTTTGCGGCACAGGATTTCAGATAATAAAATGGACCCATGTTGCATAGAAATTTTATTGCATTTTAAATGAAACAAAATTGGTATATTTTTATTAATAAAGGTATCACATAATGTAAAAACATAAAAAAATACTAATAGTTTAATTAAATTTGTTGTTATAGGGTGGGACTCAAATAGTCCACCACCACAAATTTAAGCTTTAGTTTTCATTATAAATCTCTTCACTTGCTTATATGGAATTAATTTTTATAAAAATTAACTTACTTCTACGATTTTTCACATAAAACCAGAAAAAAAAGATTGTCGCAATAAATCTTCCGCTTGCAACAATTGATGAACCTGTATTGGCATGTTGAATGTTGCCAACGCAAGTGAATACATTTGTAACATTTGTTAAAGATATTACCAACTGCTTTACGTAAATAAAACGAAATATAAACCTGTGCGCATGCAGCTATTGCAATATTTCGAGGTGGGACTCAAAATGTCCCGCCATGCATTACGGTGCATCAAAAAGGTGGGACACTTTTAATCCCAGCGTGCCCCAAAGAGTTAAAGTGCCAAATCAGATAATACCATTGTTAACCGTTAGCGGACGAGGATTATTTTTAGCATACTTGTTGATGGGTCGAATAAATTTTCTTTGTCAAACAAAATTATTTCCTGAGAAGTTTCTTGTATGAATAGAATGACGGAAAACGTGTTGTGTTCAGTAAAAATTAATTTCATATTTTTCGACAGTATTAATTGCTTTAAAAATTATTCACAGTCGCAGAACGATAAAATTGTTTGGCCAACTGTCAGTAGACACGCGTCCGCAAAGGGTTAAACAATCACCGCGATAATTCGCAGCAAGCATCTAAAACTCGTGATGGCCAACGTCCGCCTCCGTCAAGGCAATCAAATCTCGGCGATCTAGTTAACGGGGAAAATCCTCAGAAAATTCGATGCGACGTCGGGAAACTTGGTTGGGGACTGTAGAGCGGTAGAGCGGCTAAAACGAGTGGTTGCAAAGTTGGATACCGGTTCGGGAAATCTCATCTCTGGCAATGTGTCGACAAATCGTCTGGCACGGTCCGCCCTTCTTTGAATGGAAAGGGAATATTCTCGAATCAATACACATATTCGGCGTCATACGTGCCATAGAAAGTAGACATATTTTCCTCTCTCTCTCTCTCTCTCGCTCTCTCTGTCTAGCAACAGACAAAGGGAGAACCATCAAAGAGAATCAGAAAAAAGAAAGACAGGATAGATCGCGTGCTGGTCTCTGGCCGACGGTGGCGTTGCACGTGTCGCGACATAGAAAAAACAAAAAGGTCGACGACTATTGGCGTAGCAAAAGCTGGTCCGGTTAAATAATTCGGCATCCGGTCGGTGGTCCGGTGTCGGCACGCTTCCGGTTGGAAGTTTGGCGTATCGATTTCCGAACGGATCTCGCGAACCGGGACCAGCAGCGTAAGCGACCTGGATCACCGAGGCTCGATATATATCGCAAGATTCGCGACATAGAGATGGAGAGAATCGAGAAGCATGATCGATCGGCGTGTGCGCGCGTGGACGCGTGCCACGCGTGCAACGTTCTCTCTCTCTCTCCCTCTCTCCCACAGGCGAAAGACACACGTGCGCGTTTCCCAGTCGAAGAAGCTCGGAGCTTTGGGCGAGATTGCAACAAGTTGCATTTAAAAGCCGTACCCTCCGTACGCCGGCTGGCTTCCTTTTTCTCTTTTCTTCTCTCGCGGCATTCCTTTCACCCTCGTTTCTCCCTCTCTCTACCATGTTCGTCTCTGTTTCTCTCTCTCTCTCTCGCTCTTTCTCTCTCTTTCTTTCTCGCTTCGTTCATTCTGTGTCTGCTGTAACCAGCCACGAGCGAGAGTCTCTCTCCTGTTTCTCATTCTTTGGTTCCATGGCTCTTTTTCCACGACTCCGCTCGGTAGCCGAACACTGGTTCTTTCTCGCCACGAGACGATTCCCACTGTCGTAAAGAGAACTCGCCAGGCGTGTTCCCTCACCGCCAGAACGCTCTTCAAGTTTCTCCGACTGTCGTTTAACCGACTGGCGTGCGGCGGCCCGCAGTGTACCGTCCGCCGATTTCCCGGGGGTAATTACCGGCCGAAATAATTTCGGGGAGGCTGATCGACAAATCGGGAAGCTTACCAACAGTTCTCGATCTTTCTCTTACCATAGGGTTTGCCAAAATTATTGTACTTTCTTGAAAGGAGAGACTTCTGAGGATATTCGATGAAACGTTTTTCCTTCGCGAAAACATGGCTCGGCTAACCCCTTGCACTATGATTTATTTTACGGTTGCAGTGATTAGAACTTGATTGTCGTCCATCATTTCTTAGAACAATCTAAATTTATTATATGCTTGTATATAATGCAATCATATAATAAAATTTATTATATGAAATCTAAATTTATTATATGCTTGTATATAATACAATCATATAATAAAATTTATTATATGAAATCTAAATTTATTATATGATTGTATATAATACAATCAAATAATAAAATTTATTATATGAAATCTAAATTTATTATATGCTTGTATATAATACAATCAAATAATAAAATTTATTATATGAAATCTAAATTTATTATATGCTTGTATATAATACAATCATATAATAAAATTCATTATATGAAATCTAAATTTCTTATATGCTTGTATATTCCCCAACGGCTATATATATCGACAGCAACAAAATCAAATTTTATTTCGCTTCAAAGGAAATTAATAATTTACATATTTAGTAGACGTTAAGAAAATCTATATTTATGATATAGTTATATATTCCCCAATGTCTATATATATATATCGACAGCAACAAAATCAAATTTTATTTCGCTTCAGAGGAAATTCATAATTTACATGTTTAGTAGACGTTAAGAAAATCTAAATTTATGATATACTTGTATATTCCCCAATGTCTATATATATATATATATATATATATATATATATATATATATCGACAGCAACAAAATCAAATTTTATTTCGCTTCAGAGGAAATTCATAATTTACATGTTTAGTAGACGTTAAGAAAATCTAAATTTATGATATACTTGTATATTCCCCACTGGCTATATATATCGACAGCAACAAAATCAAATTTTATTTCGCTTCAAAGGAAATTAATAATTTACATGTTTAGTAGACGTTGAAGATGTGATGGTTTCGGCGCACAGGTTCGATCATTTAGTAGACGTTGTTCGAAATTCTTATCAGGAGTCTCACTCATTATTATAGTGCAAGTGGTTGAAGAGATATCAACGAGAACATTGGCCAATCCGGAATCCGTCCGCAATATAGTGTTTTCTGTTAATAACTCTTTCACCAAGCCGCGGAGAACATTTTCGCAACGGAAAAAATTGCCTCGAACTGCCTGGGTAGTAGTATCGCCCGTTTCAAGGAAGTACAACAGTTTAGGAACAGCCTGTATACGTCTGTGATTCTCTCTAGTCACTCGAATCTCCTTGAATCTTCCCGGACGAGACCCCGCGACTAGATATCCTCGGATCTTATTTTTCGTCGACGCTGCGATCGTTGCGCGAGATTCGACTGAGAATTACCCGTCCTCCCAGCGGGTCTGTCCCGGTGCCAAACTATCGCGCTATCAACCGCCCGGATCGGATGACGCGGCGTTACTCAAAAATCGCGGAAACTTCGGAAATCCCTGTACGGGGTAGCCGTTTTTAAACGGTCGGCAATCGTTCTTCTCCCCCGAGCAGCGGCTGCTGCGAAATCCGACGAACAATCCAAGAGAGACCACTCGAAAGAAATACGAGGCTGTACTCGTAATACTCGCCAGGCTCCGATAAACGGCAACGTCTCTCTCCGTCTCACCGTCTCCCCTCTCTTTCCTTTCGCGTTTTTGCGCGCGTTCCTCCGAAAAAAGAAGAACAAGGTTCTCCGGTTCCAAGCTTGAATTACGAGCGCGCACGATTAACCAGCTGCGTAATTACTCTTCCCGTCGATTTCCTGAAAAATTTCGATACCACGGAAGAGAACTATAGTTGGAGCGTAGTCTCGCGATCCCCGAGCATTGGCGAAAGTCGAGCGGAGCGGTTGGGATGGTTGCAGTCGTCCGGGGGGCGTTCTCGAGCGGATCGCAGTGATTGTGTGGAAACGTGCGTGTTTATCGCAGGATAAACGTGCTCCGCGGGACGGTACAGGTGCGACGAAGGACAGAGGACGAGGAGAGAACAGTCTACCAACCAGTCGAGCAGTTTCGCAACGAAGAAGAGCGACAACAGCTTGAAAGATCTCGGAGATCTCGGCGCGCAAGCTAGCGCGAGGATCCCGAGGATGGATCTCGCGCTGCTCCTGTTCGCCGTGCTTCTCAGGCAAGAAGGTGAGTCGATTTTCTATACGGACCCGAGCCACGCGATTCCGACCAAATTCCGCATTCGTTTTTCATCCATCGGAATCGCGTTCCCGTGCAGCGCGATGCGGCGACCAATTTACTGGAAGAGCACACACACTCTATCTCCCTCTCTGTTTTTTCGCATTCTCTTTCTCTGGAAAATCTAGAGCCGGGCAGTTTATTTCCGGCGTTTCATCTAATTTGAGAATGGCCGTTTGCCCGGGCCCCGCTTCTCCGATATCGCATACTCTATACGGTCCTGTCTCCCTCTCTCTGTCTGAATAATCTTCTCCGCCGTGGACGAAGCGTCCGAGAGAGGGACCGCCAATGCTGACTACCGTTTCGGGAAAGAGAGTGCGAGGGGACGGCCGGCGGCGGAACGGTTTAAAAATGGCACTCTTTCTAATTACGTTCCGCCGTTTCTTCCGCGTTATCGCGGCTTTTCCAAGGGGAGCCGACGCGAATCGCAAAAAGAGAGAGGGACCCTCCTCCCTCCCTTCCTCGTCGCTTTGGTCGCACAGAAGCCACCACCGATGAGTCCAGAAACTGAAGGGTGAAGGGACACAGAGGGGAGGGGTAGCAACGGAGAAGTGGGGAGCAAAGGGAGGTGACGGGATAGGGAACAGGAAGAGAGGGTAGCGGGTAAGAGAGCCGGGAGTCGGATGGCCCAGAATTTATGACGTTCCGGTGCACGGGCTACGAGCGGGCTGGCTCTCTCCTGCCGCGGCTGGGCGCGAGAGCGAAAAGCGAGAAAAAGAAGCGAGCACGAGGGAAACGGCGACGAGGAATCGTTGCCGGATAGGGAAATAAAAATCTCGCTTCCGACCGCGACAACGTCACCAGACACACACCGATTCCTGGTAATCGACGAATCAGTGGCGAATTTAGATCTTCCATTGGTTTCTGGAACGTTGAATTCCATTAATTCTGAACATGTCAAACGATGTGTCGGTCTCTGTGGATTGACGGCGTCGGATTAACAAAACAATGTATTGTTTAAAACTAGCTCGTGATAGACAACCCCTAAGGAAATAATAGAAGAGAGGGGTTGTCGAGAAACTGTTAACCAATTGACAGTTGAGGAGTCGGTCTCGGTCAGCTGTCAGAGCGCGGACGTTGTACAAACATAATTGTACATTTCTAAATCAGGGTACATAAATAGAGTAGTCAATATAAGTTTATATAAAGTGTGGCACGAGATACGTCTGAAAATAATCGCAATAATATATGTTATACAGGGTGTCCCACGTAACAGTTTTCACGATTTTTTAATTACTTGCGATAATCTGATGAAAAATATTTTAAACAGAAGTTGATCAGTTTTCGATTGGCTATATATTTCAATAAGAAAGTTTGAAAAACATTTTTTTATAGTATTGTCAAGGTCACCTTAATTTTTTAAATGGCACTTTGTATTTTTGACTTAACAGTATTACAGCCCGTGTCAAGACGAATTCAACGACCTAGTATACCATGACCTTGGGATGACCTTGAAGGCGAAGAAATGAAAATTTCAACAAAATATGACAATCTGCTTGAATGGGTGATAATAATTTGTGTTTATTATTAAGACTCGAAATTACATTCAATTCAGAAAAACTTTGACTAAATGAACGCAAACGATTTCGTAAAAAAGTCATATCTAATGTTCGAATTGAAATCGGTTTTGTTGTAGGCACAGTTCCGTTCTTCGTATTTGCATTGGTTGTTCTTACAATACTATCGTAGCGAAATTCTTCGCATGCTGTACGGATTCGCTGCTTTAACACGTTGACTGCCGTGTCACCCATATATGGGTGACGGAATTATTTGTCCATATTTAAAAATAAATTATTACGCTAATGTAATCATTGTATCAAATTTGGTTAACATCTGGAAAATGCAAGAAGGTTAAAACGTTACTCAGTGTCACACATTTTAATTCTGTAATCATTATTTTATTAAATATATTGTTTCGATTTTATGAAATTTTTGAGGTCGCTGCTTTGGCAATCAAAGTGTTAAATGTTCCTTATTTTGTATTGGAACAGCATAAACGGTTGACTGTAGATGATCCCATAAAAATTGAATGTAATTTCGAGACATAATAATAAACACAAGTTATTATGACCCATTCAAGCAGATTGTCATGATTTGTTGAAATTTTCATTTCTTCGCCTTCAAGGTCATCCCAAGGTCATGCTATACTAGGTCGTTGAACTCGTCTTGACACGGGCTATAATACTGTTATGTCAAAAATACAAAGTGCCATTTAAAAAAATGAAGGTGACCTTGACAATACTATAAAAAAGAAATATTTTTCGAACTTTTTTATTGCAATATATAGCCAATCGAAAACTGATCAACTTTTGTTGAAAATATTTTTCGTCAGATTATCGCAAGTACTTAAAAAATCGTGAAAAGTGTTATGTTTGTCACCCTGTATAATTCATATAATATTAAAAACCGTGGCTCAATCAATTTGATTGAAACAGATTAAACAGAAATGGGGTAGAGCAAGTATTTTCCTTAAGCACAATCGTAATTTTTGAATCGTAACGCTTTATCTACCGGGCAGCCTATGAACCGGCTTTTGGAATGACAGAGCTGAATATAAGGGAAGATTTCATAATTTTCTTATAAATAATAACGTTAGAAGAAATTGTTACACCATACAAATTCCAGAAATTTGTTGAATGATCAATGTATTGCTTTTAAATAGTCCTGTAAATTTCAGTAAAAGGTTGTACCTTTCGACGAGATATCCGTTCAATCGATTTTTGTAGAGGATCGAATAAACAAGCAACTGATTGTTCACATCTCACGTCGGAAAAATTCGTACGTAAATTCGTCGATGATTCGCTTGCGTTCGAGAACATAGTTCGTTACGCTACAGAACGAGCACCGGCTGGTTTAGTCTAAACGCGCCGCTACACAGCAGATTCGTTTGTATTCATACTGCGTATCAAGCTACAATTGTGTTAACGGAATTCTATGGGCTTCACAGTGTGTTCACAAAATTCGCGAATATTTTCACGGACCTACATTGGCATGATCTTCGCTCCACCGTGTCGATATACGTGCTGCGGACCTTTTACTATTAATATAGTAATTAATATTCCGACGAACACCGCGATGGGAAGACTGTACTCCTCGGTAATATTTCGATTGATTTGATAATCGGATCCGACACTCGTCGACTTCTACGAGCCCCTCTAGCGAACGTCGTATATAAAGTCCGTCCGAGTCGCAAAGAGGGTATCGAACACTCGATTTAGCGCTGCGTGGTGGTAGCAGCAGCAGCAGCAGCGAGCTCGAGCATGTTTCCGAAAAGTATTTAACACTCCGGATCTAGGGGGCGGGGTAAACGGTTAAATAATAAAATTTAATTTACAGATAAGTGGCCTGGTGAAGTTTTCGAGGGTGCCGTGTGTATTTGATTTTTAGAGCCGGTTGTTCTCGCGGTTAAGTACAAAGCAGGATGGTATGAGGCGCGGTGGATCGCGTGCGCGATCAAGGAAAACTGGGCACGGTCTTGTTCGGTCTGAAAATTTCAGACGATAAACTGGGAAGGTAAGACGAGGACTCGCGGGGTAGAGCCGATTACCGTGAATAAGTAAAAGCTGCGTCTAGACCGGATATATCGGAAAGCTCGCACGAGTTGAGAGAAACGACGAGAGAGAGAGAGAGAGAGAGAGAGAGAGAGAGAGAGAGAGAGAGAGCGCTGCGCGATGGCAGAGAGGGCGGAAAGAGACGAGTTAATTGCCGGAGGAGAAGAGAAACTCGGTCGGCCGGTCTCGTTCATAAATTATCGGTATTATGCCGGGCAGACGCGCGACGGCTCTCTCGTTTATCAATATCGCGCGATAGAACACGGCTCGTCGCGTCGATCGGGAACCGGGGACGGTCGCCGCTTTTATAACGGGATAATATTAACTGTAAATATTTGTCCGTCGCTCCATTTGCGGCCGCGCTCGACAATCGTGCATACATCAACGTTAAACGAAGCTCCGCGCTCGCGGACGTGGGAAACCTATAATTTCGATTTTCGTGGATCGCGCGGTCGAGCGCGCGCCGCGATTTACCCTTGCTCGACCTTTGACCAAAACCTCGACGAGAAACGCGGGACGCCCAACGGGACGCGCATATTTTTTGTTCGAACTAAACCACGAAATTGTCCTGTCGACGTCAAACTCCGGGGTTCGGGAGTGTCTTCTTGTGTCTCCAGCGTTGTTTCCATCGGAACGTTGCCCCCGGGGCCAGTGCACGCCGTTTCCGGAGCCATCAGCGCGTTGGAGAACTCGAATATTTCGATACAGAAAGAGAGAGAGAGGGAGAGAACGTTGGGGTTAGTGTAACGGCTTCGAAACCAGATTCTTAGAGGATGTATGATTTAGGGGTCCGATCATGCTGAAATCGAGAGCAATAAAGTCTTCAGGCTTTTCTATACATGGACGAGATATACTGTCCTTCTATTCGTGCTGAACAAGCGGAAACGAGAGAGGTCGTTTATTTCTAGTTTTTTATTTGGTTAGGTTTCATGACGGTGGCTCTGAAACATTGCTCTCGGAGCATCTCTGGACCGCTCCCGGGGCAAACAGACCCTACAGGAATCTGAATAGTAGTTAGGTAGGTACTGATATATTTGGTCCCCTCAGGCTTTCAAATCCATTTTACCATTCCCCCCTCCCCTTCTTCCACTTTGTCCACTCTCACGTACGCCAATGTTCAACCTTTTTCAGCCTACTTTTCAGCGGGACCTACTGTTTATTATGGTGGGGGTAATTATTTACATTAGGGGCTTCCTTACCGATTTTGATGACGTTGAAATATGTTGTCAAGGTCATCATTCTGAACAACTTTTTCCTATACATGTTACCGCCGCTCAGCTTTAGTTTCCGAGATATTCGGAAAAAAGTTCCAAAATCTCGAAAAGTGAACGGAGTAGGTCTGGGTTAGGTCTGGGTTATTTATATATTAATGTAGGATCAATTATATATTTATGTAGGATCTTAGGAAAAATGAGGAATTCCGCGCCGGGAATCGAACCCGGGATCCTCGCGGTTGTAGCTGATCAACTCTTACACATACCCACGGAACCCTCCTACTTTTCCTAATCTCCATACAGTATTTGGTCTGGGGGGTCCTGATCCCACATTTATATACTGGGTTATTATATATTTTCTTGATTGTTGCAGATATCCAAGAATTCGTATAGTTTCATGCTTAATACTCTATATGCTAACGCAGCTGACAATGAAATGAGTTCGCGTTCGACACGATTCATTTCACGTTTCAGATCGTAAACATATTACGGACAAGACAGTGGGTCTCAACTGATTGAAGTCGTTTTAAGTTGTGGCCGTGGCCGCGTTATCGGCGACCACAATTTCAAATCTAACGCAGACCTACTCCGTTCACTTTTCGTGATTTTGGAACTTTTTTGCGAATATCTCGGAAACTAAAGTTGAGCGGCGGTAACATGTATAGCAGTGATGGGCAATTTTGCCTCAATTGAGGCAAAACCGTCCAACACCGTAGCGCCCTCTGTCCCCTTCCATCAAGCGTGGTACAATGGGGCAACGAAGACACGAGACATCAGCGTACGCAACGAATGTGCGCGCTGCATGAAAGAGAGGTTGGTGGGAGAAGCAGGCGTTCGAGGGGCTCCACCAGTGCCCACCACTGATGTATAGGAAAAAGTTGTTCAGAATGATGACCTTGACAACATATTTCAACGTCATCAAAATCGGTGAGGAAGCCCCTAATGTAAATAATTACCACGGTGGGTTCCGAACCACCGTGGTCAACGACACGGTATAATATCGCATAGAAGAATATTTCCATTGGTGACAGCGGTGGGATTTGAACTCACGAGCACATTGTTTGTAGTCGCGCGCCCTATCCACCGAGCCACTGCGCGCCCTAGGAATCTGAATAGTATTCGACTGCTTTAATTCAAAGAGAAACATTTGATTTGTAGCCACTGCAGTTTCCAGTATATTCTTAGGTATTATTGTGGAGCCTAGAGATTGGCCTCTGGGGCACGGGGTGCTGCGTCGAAATCGAAAGCAAGACAGATGGCGTTGCCCGGTCGGTCGTCGTCGGACGTTGGCATCCAACTTTGAAGATGGAGAGTACGCCGGAGTCATTTGCGTTTCTCTGGGGGGCAATCTCCTGTGCTCCCAGGGAATGCAAAGAAAGGAGAGGGAGTATAATTACCCGCGAAGCGAATTGTTCGGCACAGTTAGGCGAACAGTGGGAGAGCAACGACAAATAAACAGCGAAAGAGGAAAGTAAAACGAGAATCAGACAAACGGACGCTTTGTCGTCCGACGTTGAGGAATCGTGTCGGGGCCGTTGCGCAATTCGACGGTGCCGATCGTTCGTCTCTTCGACGAAGTTCGTTACGAAACGAGCGCGCTCGTCGAATCGGTGTTGCGTGTGCAATTTATCGATCGGGATAGCGCGCACGGGAAGCCGGGAAACCGTGAAAAACGACAGGGAAAAGCACGGCGGGACGGTGTCGGTGTCGCGGGCTCGGCGAGACGACGACAGACCGGGGTCCAGACCAAACGGGAAATGATTGACGCGCGTAACGAAGACAAATTAAAAAGAAGAATGGATTTATGGACGCGGCCGACTGGCGCGCTCTGTTACCGGAAGGACAGAGAAACGAACGGATAGAGAGAGGGAGGAGGGATGTATGGTCGGACGAACGGACGGACGGACGAGCTGCAACGTTTTCCGGGGAGCGAGGGGGTTGAGAAAAGGAGAAAACAGCGAAAAGAAGCGATCGCGCGATTGGCCGCAACTGCTTTAGTGTCGGCAGGCATGACATAAATAGGGAGCGTGTGTGTGTGCCGGATTCGAATCGAAAACGCACTCGTAACACAGGCGCCGGTTCGTTCGTTCGTTGGTGTTCGCTTGCTCGCTCTCTCGCGCTCTCTCTCTCTCTTTCTCTATCTCTCTCTCTCTCTCCGAGGTTATATCGCTTGCTCGGTCGCGAGTCGTTCTCCCTCAGAGCCACCCCACCTGATGAAGATAAAACGGGATAATTATAGAGCCTATCGGGGATCGTGGCGCGGCTAAATTTCGTTGAGACACGCGAGATCGTCGAAAGAGGGTTGGCAATAAAGGGAAACCGGGCTTAAGTAAAAAGGAACGAAAAAAAGAACACTGGCTGCCTAGTGGAAGGGAGAGAAAGTAAAAGAGAGAGAGAGAGCAGGAGAGAAGGAAGAGAAAAAAGAATCGAAGAGGGAATAAACTCGGCGCCGCGAAAAAGGGGGAAGTAAAAGCAGTCGGGGCGAAGGAGGGAAACGCCGAGAACGGGATGTCATTAATTTTTCATACGGACTTGGCACATCTGCGTTCGGCCGACCGCGCTCTGCAACCCCGCTAATTATTTCTGGCTCATCATTTTTCCTGGCCCCTACCGCTCCCCTCGATCCCACCCACGCTATCTCTATCTCTCGTCTCTAGCGGCACTCGTCTGACGCGCGTACGACACCGTTATATTTCTACAACCTGCATCTTCCTCGTTTTTATTTTTCATCCTCCTCCTCCTTTTCTTCATCCGCTTCGTCTTCTTCTTCGCTTGGTCTTTTCACTAGAGTCTCTTACTCGGTCCTTTTAGTACTCTAGAATCCCGCGCGCGACATCGCCTTTTTCATTTCCATCGATACGAGCCGTATTCTCCTTTGACAAATGCACAGTCGACCAGAGCCGGTTGCGGATCGACTGGAAATCGGGAAGCATGAACTCTCTCTCTCAGCGACGGATCATTATTTCCCAGCCGCATCCTAATTGACCGTCCCGTCTGTCGTACCCGGGGTCGTCGACGTACCCGTCAGTTGGCCGGGAATAATGCTCGCGGTCTTCTAATTATTTCCAGCTCGCCCCCTTTTCCCGGCTGTTTACCGTGACACCGCTCACGCACGATACATCGACCGCTAATAACTTACTTCTGACTCAACCAACGCCCTCTCTCTCTCTCTCGCTCTCTTTTTACCCCATACCGTACTTTCTCCCTGTCGGTGCAAAACAGAAATGCTATATATTTTTTGATATCGTATGAAAGCTCGTGTCAAGACGAATTCGTTCGTATGCGACACAATAATCTGATGCACAAGCGTAGGAATAAAGCTCTGGAATATCTGGATGTATATGTTGTGCGAGTGAAACAAAGAAAGGAGAAATGAATAAATACGTATAAAAAAGAAAGGCATATTGTAATTGGTTTGTGACGGCTACTTCCTGTGCTCGCCAACAGAGGGACACTGCGACAACACCTTTCTCGCTACTACCTGAATCTTCCTCTGTTTGTATACAGGGTGTTACAAGAAGGACGCGTCTTTATATAATTAATAATATTAACAATTTTGACAATTTGGCAACCAGGAAGATCTTAACCGGTTAGCTGTGTAGCTCGAATTTATATGTGAGTGCTAAGAATTTTTAAATATTTCATTTATCACATTGACGTCACTTCAATTTCGTTGTTTCGCTTCTTTACTTCGTCTTTGACTATAATTACTCAAGGTTATTCAAGGTCACGGACAGAGTTCAACATCCCTTCAAAGCCCGTTTACAAGCATATATCGATGTTAAATCTTATACGTTATCTCTGTACGCGACCTTGAATGACCTTGAGTAATTATAGTCACTGAATTCGTAAAGAAAGGGACTATCATTGTAGGTGTTTAACACTAGGTTTACGGAGCACTAAAAGTGACTATTTTACATTATTGTGTAAAAATAATAAAAATGTGTCTATCTAAATTTTTAGACATTCTTTTTATAATATATACTCCAAAAAAATAAATGTATTGAATAATTCCACATGGATGCGCCTTTTCAATCTCGATAATCGTAAATTAAAAATATTACAACCCGCCATTTTGACGGGTCCCGTCAAAAAAGTCAAGGTGACCTTGATATCTCTAAAAAAATGACATAAAAACAAAATTTCTTTTTTGGCATCGTGTCAGCCCCATTGTACCATTCACCTTTGTCCTTACCATATTTTACGTATCTTTAGAAACAACAAGGATATTTGAGGTGCAAACATTAGGTTTTTAGGCACCCTGTATATACCATCTTAAACTGTCCGTACGACATCCCGCGTCTAAGGCACGGGTCTTCTAGATAGCCTTACTGTGATGAGTCCTCTAGCGGGCCTAGGACGAAACGCTTCCTTCTCCTTTTTCCAGCTTTTCATAATTCAACAGCCGCCATAGGTTCAATGTTACTGAATTCTTTATGTTGGTATAATTGTCCATAATTGCCCTCGCACAAGTATAGACAGAATTCACTGTAGAGGTGCCAGCAGTTTCTCGCATAAATCTAGGAAATTAAGCGATACCGCCAGTGTCATGCGGAGGAAGAAATTGTGAGAAATGTTGTGGTTTCCAACGTATCCAAAAATCATCGAAATCGGATGTTGGGCATCTGTTCTGACACTCTTCCTTTCTCTCGCCAATCCGCGTACTGTCCCGCCCGTGTTCCTCGAAAGCTACTCGACATAGTGCGATTTCAGCGCTTTCCAACATCGATTCCCCTGCTACCATTACCGCCCGCTGCTGTTACCACTACCACAGTCTCTGGACCTTCCTCGAGCCGGAAACGAAACGTCCGCAGTGGCTCCGAGCGAGGCCGAACGAGCAGTTTCTTCTTCGTCTTCTTCGTCTCCTCTTCCCAGTAACGATTGACCGCTGTCTCGTTCTGTCGCGTGCCGTCGATCCTGCACCCTTTCGCCACTGTAACAGCCAACGGCAGATCCTTTTCAGATCACTCGCCTCCGGGAGCAAAGAGAATGTCTATTATATCGCCGTACTAAAAATACCGGATCCCTTCCATTAACAAACAGGAAAAATATTTGTTCATTCGATGAAACTACCAAAATGAAACGCGGAGTGTTCATACAGCTAGGAAAAACCTTACGCCCTCTACTATTACACATTGTTTGCGTTTTTTTTTCTCTTTTTTTTTGGTTTCGCGTGACTCGATATTGCAGAATTTTTAGAAGAGTGAGAGACAATCTTTTATTTTCTTTGCTTGTTTGCAATCTTTACGAAGTGGTCAATGCAAAATCTACAATGGCGTAAAACTCTGCGATTTAATCGATACTAGTATAATTTTATAAGGTGATATATTCATGATATGCAGCAGCTATTCACGGTATTAACCATTAAATGCACGAATTTCATAACAGCAATGCGATATTATAAAAGGATCGATTTATGTGTCGGAGAGATATAGAAACATAATGTACAGAATAATGTTTTGTATATGCATACCTCTTTTTCCATTGATTTTGAAATTTTCTGAACCAGCTTTTAGTCTTGTTTTGAGGATATTTTATACTTTTAACAGCTTCCGTGGTAGAAATTACTGTAATTACCTAATTGTGGACGTTAAGAATGACATAACCTATTCTGTAACTACTCTGGTCGAATGTTCAATTAATCTAATTGACTCGATGTGTATTTGTATAAAATAGTTTGTACATTAATTTGAAAAATTTTCGATACTAACCTGAAAAATCATTACTAGACTGCGGATCCTTATGCATGTATGGCATACACAGTGTTGTAAAATGCCAAGAAACGTATACATCAACGAAAACTGTTAGCATTTCTATTTTAATCCTACTATGAGGAGTCTTTTAGTTCACGAAGGAAATTCTTTCCTAATTCTAATTTTTAAAGAATTTGCATAAACATATCCGCTTGTCTAATTAATACTGTATAAAAAGTTACCAAATACTATTCTCAATTCACAGCAGAGTGTAGATTCGCTTGAAACAGTTTCTATTTTATTTCTACGATGAGGAGTCTTTTAGTTGACGAAGGAAATTCTTTCCCAATTCTAATTTTTAAAGAATTTACATAAACATATCCGCTTGTCTAGTATTGTATTAAAAGTTACCAAATACTATTCTCAATTCACAGCAGAGTGTAGATTCGCTTGAAACAGTTTCTATTTTATTTCTACACTGAGGATTCTTTTAGTTGACGAACGAAATTCTTTCCAAATTCTAATTTTTAAAGAAATTGCATAAAAATCCGCTTGTCTAATTAATAGTGTATTAAAAATTACCAAATACTATTCTCAATTCACAGCAGAGTGTAGATTCGCTTGAAACAGTTTCTATTTTATTTCTACGATGAGGAGTCTTTTAGTTGACGAACGTAATTCTTTCCTAATCCTAATTTTTAAAGAATTTGCATAAAGATCCGCTTGTCTAATTAATAATGTATGAAAAGTTACCAAATACTATTCTCAATTCACAGCAGATTGTAGATTCGTTTGAAACAGTATCGCGTAATAAAAGGCTACAGCGTTGAAATTTGACTCCAAGCACAGCTTATTCATTATTTTCCCAATCGATCGTACCTTTCTGCAAATTCCATATAAATTCAGATTTCGAAAACTGTAATCTAAAAATATATCAAATTTCAAGAGGTACAATTACCGGCAAACCACAACCATGATTCCGGATTACACACCGGCGTTGAGGCCATTTTTCTATGAGTCCACGAGAACAAAAGCGAGTTTACTATCTCGAATAAAGTAGCGGCTCGCATAAAGTGCGAGTTAGCCGAGAAAGAGAAAAATACTTGAAAAGCGCGTCGAGATCGTGACATGGGTTTTAAAAGTATTCGAGTCGTTACGGAATAATATTATCGTCTTCCATTGATCACGAAACGGTGGTCCCATCCCTCCGGACCTGTGTGCACACAGGTGTGCATCGCGCTCGAGAGAGAGTGTGTATCGATACGCGTATACGCTCGGGAATCGTCTCCGTAGAAACGCGACGATTGCATCGGCAGGGCGAGCGAGCAAGCGAGCAGAACCGAGCCAAGCGGAGCGAAGCGATTTCATTCCCAGTTGCCGTTAATTGTCCGGGAGTCGTGCATCTCCGTCGAGCTTGAGCCCAGGCGTGGCTCTACTAGCAGCGTCGCGACACCTATTCGCAAGCTTTCGACTCGTTAATTACGGTGGAAAGAGATGCCCGTTTTCGTTAAAAGAATCCGTTGCATTACCATATTTTATATCCTCGATTTCTGGCCGTGCTATCCGCCTTTCTCTCTCTCTCTCTCTCTCTCTCTCACTCTCCTCGTTCAACCTCTCCTGCATCGGGCTACCGTTACCCTTTTATCGCTTCCGTAATTCAGCTCGTTTCTTTCCATTCGAACGAGTCGCCGGCCAATAAACCGTTTCCGCGTGAACGGACAAATCGGAAAACGGAAAAATTGTCCGCGCCTTTCGCCTCACGGAAGGGAATCGACTCTCGTGTGGCGTGATTCGATGCACCATCGTTCCCTTCCCCAACCCCCCATCCCTCGCAAACACCATCGTCGACCCTACATCGTACAGCGGCAGCCGATACCTCGATTATTTTTACCCTCCGTTGTCCCCGAAAATACGCAATTAGCGGTAGAGAACTGTCGACCGGCGCAACGCTGCTCTCTCTCTCTCTCACTCTCGCTATAGCCGCGGAGTTTTCTCGCCTTTGAACGCGACCGGGAGAGTCGATGTAGTGCCAATTTACCAACCGAATTCGAGTAATTGATGTTGCATTAAATATTCGCGTTGCAATCGCCACCGCACCGTTTTCGGACGCGTTCGCGTGTTAGTGATTTTCAATGGCTGACCCGGACGAAATATCAGCTCGGGATCGCGATACAATTGACGCTGGCACAATTTAAACCAGCCCCAGGCCGCCCCCGGGTCGCCTATGACCCACATCTTTCGCGTAATAATGTACATCGACAATTACTTCTACACTTCGGCGAGTAATATTCTCAATAGAGAAGTTTATAACATGTACAGGTAGTAACAGCGGGTATAGCCCAACAAAAAATATATGCAGGATATTCTACGTGAAAAACTGAATAGAACATGTAGAATAATTCTTTTTTAAAACGAGATTACGTTCTCGAACAATCGAGCTTGGAAGTTCAGTACAATTAAGAACTGTAGCTTCGGTAGGTTAAAAAATTATTGCAAAAAATTATGGCACAGTAAAAAATATATGGAGAACATTTTCTATGTGAAAAACTGATCAGAAAACGTAGAATATCATTTTTCGATACGAGGCTCCGTTTCCGAGGGAATCGAATCTGAAGAATCCCAGTGTGTCTGACTAATGATTGACCGTAACTACTTAACTTCTACCTCCAATTTTCAAACTTAATTCTCTCGAGAACCAAGCCTCCTATTGAAAACAGTTATTCAACATTTTCGACTTGGTTTTTAACACAGAATCGAATGATACCCTTCCCCTGGGTCAAAAGTGATCCGTCATTCTTTTTTTACATCGTTTAACATTCGAATAAAGGGTAAATGAAATTCTTGTGGAACAGGAGGACCAAGTTCCGATTTTCAGGAGCGGTTGAAAGGATAACGCGGGTCGCTGGGATATTCTTGTCTGTATCAATAAAAAGCCCCGAAGACGCCGGCCGATCGAAGTAGCGCAAAAACGATAGGTCGAGAAGGAAACGGCACGGTGCGCGATCGTTCGCGAAGGTTACCGTTTTAGCTTGAGAACACACGGAGCGGAGACCCGGTGACACAGTTTCCAATCGAGCGATCGTATCCTCCTATTCGAGATAAAAAGCATTTCCATTCCGGGATGTCTCGTTCGGTAACAAATTATACAGGATGCGCCATCCATCCCTCGGGTCGGCGGCCTCTCCCTCTCGAAAACTAACTCGGAAGCCGGTCGAATGAATTCGTTCGGCGAGGCTTCGCTTAGCCTACTCGATCGAATTGAAATAGAATGCATATCTGTGTTAACGGAGAGACAAAAGTGGCTGGAAGGAGAATTATCAGATAAGTGAACGCTCGTTGATTTTATATTCAATTTTATCCGCTCGAATGAGGAAATGTTCACACTTTGTTTTAATGTTCAAGATCCTCTTTCTTGTTTATTCTTATTAAACAGTTAGCTGTTTGTGACGAGTATACTCGTCATGGAATACAATTAATTGCTTGCTATTTATGTTAAAATTGTTGTGAAAATTAAAACACATTAGAAATCTGTTGACATTTTAGAATATTTCGAGTCAAAGACGAAGTAAAGAAACGAAACAATGAAATTGAAGTGACGTCAATGTGATAAATGAAATAGTTAAAAATTCTTAGCACCAACATATAAATTCGAGCTACACAGCTAACTTGTTAAGATCTTCTTGGTTGCCAAATTGTCAAAATTGTTAATACTAATAATTATATAAAGACGCGTTCTTCTTGTGCTTCACATTATTTCAGTCCTTCTTGTTTTGAATGTTTCAGCGTTTCGACATGAGAAGGAACGTTCTCGTTATGACTTTCGTATGTTATTTCAGCTCGTGTACAATATTCACGTTGATGATATTATACGGTCAATGTGCGTGTCAATGTTATCATTTATGGCATACTGAAATCAATCTATTAAATTACTGTTATCACAATCATTTCAATTCGATGTCTCACACAATGCACTACCAGTTTCCTCAATGTCCTTTTCGACTGTTCTCCCTTGTTGCCAATTTCTCTTTCACTTTCATTCGATCAAAGTTTGCATATAATATACATATAACATATAATATACAGGGTGAGTCACGTAACGTTTGCACCTCAAATATCTGTGTTGTCTTTAAAGATACGTCAAATGTCTGAAGGACACAGTTGAATGGTTCAGTGGGGCTCACACGATACCAAGAAAATTTTCGTTTTTATGTCATTTTTTTTAGATTTTCAAGGTCACCTTAATTTTTTTAAGTGGAACCACCCTTTTTTCAAACACGTATGATGATAGTCCCTCATATTACGAATTCAGTAGCTATAATTACTCAAGGTCATTCAAGGTCACGGATAGAGTTCCTTCAAAGCCCGTTAGAGGCATGCATCGATGTTAAATCTTATACGCTATCTCTGTCCGCGACCTTGAATGACCCTGAGTAATTATAGTCACTGAATTCGTAATGAAAGGGACTGTCATTGTAGATGTTTAAAAAAGGGCGATTCCATTTAAAAAACTCAAGGTGACCTCAATATCTAAAAAAATGACATAAAAACAAAATTTTGTACCATTCAACTTTGTTCTTACCATATTTTACGTATCTTTAGAAACAACTGTAGGATAGAGACGATGATGTATGTATGTGTGCGTGTGTGTGTGAGTGTCCGTTGGCCCCCACGAATCATGCGATCAGCGGGCGCGAATCGTCCGTTGGCGAGATCGTCGCGCGATTGACAAAAGACGATCGGCCGAGGCTTCGTGGTCGGCGCTGTGCGAGGTGAGAGCACTCTCGGTAGAACTGTTAAAGAGGAACGACATAACGCAGAAATAAATATTATATTAATCCTCCACAGGCATTTTCCCTCTTACACAACAAAGATATTTAAGGTGCAAACGTTAGGTGACTCGCCCTGTATATAGTTTCCTATGATTGCACGTTTTGTTTCATTGTGACTGTGATACCGAGCATCGTTGACTTTGTAATAAATTGATTCAACTAGAACACGAAGAATATGAGGCATATGAAAAACGTTAAGCATTGGAGGAGAATCCTGCATTTGAAATTCGAACAGCAGAGCGTTCGGATAATGGACACGAGAGCCTTCGGTGTATCTAGTTGGTCTCATCGGGCACGACCCCAGGCAATTGAATAGAGAACTTGGTTAACGCGTCCGTTCATTACCCGCCGATTCTAATTACTGTAATCACGGGACGCGCGTGTATCTGGGCAATTTTTTTTTTAAGTAGATTTTCCTCGGCAACGAGCCCGAGCCGTCCAAATGAATTTTACAAACCCTCTGGCCGGCGTGCCGCGAACTTTTCCATGTGGAATCGACCCCTCGGCCGATTTTATCGCTTCGCGAACAATCTATGCAAATGCATTCCCTTGCTTACCAAAGGCCACCGCCCGCCAATTAATAATAAACCAGTAATTATTGTTGTTATAATAATTATTATTATTATTCCGTTCTACAGTATTAATCATGCGTTTAGCGATCGTTCTTTGACGCATGAGAAAAATAATTCGTAAAAATAGGCCGGATTGCGTGGGGGTGCACACAAAGGACACAAAGAAAAGATGATGCTCAAAGGCTAGTATGATGTAAGTAGCATGAGATTAAAGACAGGTTATTACTAGACTAGTTCTTCATGCACGTATGGCAACCACCAAATTTTATAACGCAACGTCTCGCCTCTCGTAAAAATTCCATTAATTATTTCTGGCATTACAACGCAAGACCGAATAAGAAGTAATTGTAATTAAAAACAGTATTTTAGAAAGAGGTTGTTTGACGTTAATTGAGCAGGATACCGAGAAGTATTTCTGTAAGCAAACTTACCAAGAAGAAACAGAAATCAAATTAGTACACATGTATTTTATTAATCCCGTTTAATGGATCGCGGCGGTATCGATAAAATGGCCGATCGTGTGTCTCTCTAACCTACTCGTTAATTCGCTCCTAGTAAATAATGCGGATAATGCAAATTATAATTTAATTATTAAAATCGAGGAGCGATAAAGAAAATTTCGTGCGGCGCGGAAAGGGAAACGAGTGGGAACGCGTTTGCGAGTACAGGGTGGTTCAGAGTTGATGCTTCAAACTTTCCAGAAGCAATGTTACTAAAACGATGCAAACAAAAATGCTAGAATCACAATCTCAGCAAAAATGTCGCGTTTCTTTTCGCTGACCATTTCGCTTGCAAACCACGCACCGTTTTCCAGGATGACACTTTTTTCCCTGTATCTGGCATTTTTCCGGGAAACCAACGAGATCGTGATGTGACATTATGTATTACGCCGTGTTTTCAATCTTTTCGTGCAAAAACAAAAGCTGAAACGAATTCACGCACAACAATGTCACGTATCTCTTATTTATCATTCTTTTTTTATCCCGCACCATCAACGACGATAAATAACGCCTCGCAAATGAATTTCGTATTCTAATAAAACCAGAAAAAGCTATCTCCGCTTCGATTCCGCGTGCTATGCATTGTTGCAGCATTTCTCGTGTATCGCACAATAACAGCAACAACAATCAACAACAATGACATCTCGATATTCTTGTACAGGCGAACGGGTTAATATAGCGGTAAACAACACATGTTTATACAACATTTTTCTCTTGTTTAGCTCGACGGTGTTTTACTGTTTTATTAGATTTATTGTTTTCGGAGAATATGATACAGGCTGCTCGTTTCACAAGCTACGAGGCATTTCCGAATATTTGGCTTATGGACGTTATCGTTTTAAATATTTCTGATGCTCTTGTGATGGCTAGTGGATCATTTTGCAAAATAAAAATTGGCGAAATCTATTGCAAAATGCGGCAACCACATACGACTTTTGTTTCTTCTTTAACACTGGATCCACTGGACACATCGAAATGTTTTAATATTTGTAATTTACGATTATTAAAATTGTAAAAATTCGCTCATGAGGAGTTACTGAATAAATTTATTTCTTCGGTTATACAGGGTGTCCCACGTAACAGTTTTCACGATTTTTTAAATACTTGCGATTGTCTGACAAAAATATTTTCAACAGAAGTTGATCAGTTTTCGATTGGCTTTATATTATAATAAAAAAAATGTTCGAAAAACATTTAAATGACCCCATAAAAATTGAATGTAATTTCGAGTCTTAATAATAAACACAAGTTGTTATCACCCATTCAAGCAGATTGTCATGTTTTGTTGAAATTTTCATTTCTTCGCCTTCGAGGTCATCCCAAGGTCATGGTATGCTAGGTCGTTGATTGAAGTCGTCTTGACACGGGCTATAATACTGTTAAGTCAAAAATACAAAGAGCCATTTAAAAAAAATGAAGGTGACCTTGACAATACTACAAAAAAAATGTTTTTCCAACATTTTTTTATTACAATATATAGCCAATCGAAAACCGATCAATTTTTGTTGAAAATATTTTTTCTCAGATTATCGCTAGTACTTAAAAGATCGTGAAAACTTTCATGTGGAACACCCTGTATATTGTAAAAATAATGGCTAAACATTTGGATAGACTCATTCTCGTTATTTTTATAAAGCAATGTAATATAGCGTTAACGATCTTAATCAGTTGACATTCTTAAATTGTTTTAATATTTCCACTGTTTCAAATAGCATCAATTCTATTTTTGCCATAAATGCATCGCAGTCTAGTAATGACCGTGGACGGTAATAGTCAAGCCAGCAGCAGTCACCGCGTTGATGACAACCGTAATTTATTGCAATTTTGGTGGAGATGTTAATGAACTGTGAATTTTGTCCGTTTGTGACACAGATGAATAGGTGGAATACATATCTGTGAAGGAATTAGAAGAATTGTATCACAGTTCACATTATTTTATCCCTGTTAGAAAATTATGAAAAGAGGAAATGTATTTTCAATTAACTTCTGGCCCTTACAGTTGATTTAGACGATTCTTATTTTGCATACATACATATTACTGATGCCAGGATTCTTTTCCATTTGAATGATACTCTGGTATCCCTGGAGCACTTCAATTCGCAAATTATGAATTGATTTAAAAAAAACTTTGTGGGACACTTTGAATATCAAGCGCATTAATTCCAGAGGATGAGGATTGATCAGCGTGAGACTACTCCAAGGATTAGACAGTCAAGATACACTTCAGACAAATCATTAGAGCATCGACAAACCGAAGTACTTTAAACCTGGAACATGCTGTACATTGTTGCTGAAGGACTTCAATTTTTAAATGGAAAGCCCAATGATACGCGTAATACTCGGCGTGACACTTTAATTTCCAAGCTCATTGACTCCAAAAAGAATGAGGAATTTTTAAACGAAAAGCGAAATACTCAGCGTGACACTTTTATTTCCAAGCTCTTTGACTCCAAAAAGAATGAGGAATTTTTAAACGATATACGATATACGAAATTCTCAGCGTGACACTTTTATTTTCAAGCTGTTTGATTCCAAAGGATGAGGATTATTAAACACGCGGCTGGTATAGGGTTAAGGCACTCAAGATACAGTTAAGATAAATCATTAGAGCATCGACAAATCGAGGCACCATAAACCTGGAACATCCTGGACATTGTTGCTGAAGGACTTCAATTTTTAAATGGAAAGCCCAATGATACGCGTAATACTCGGCGTGACACTTTAATTTCCAAGCTCATTGACTCCAAAAAGAATGAGGAATTTTTAAACGATATACGAAATACTCAGCGTGACACTTTTATTTTCAAGCTGTTTGATTCCAAAGGATGAGGATTATTAAACACGCGGCTGGTATAGGGTTAAGGCAGTCAAGATACAGTTAAGATAAATCATTAGAGCATCGACAAATCGAGGACTTCAATTTTTAAATGGAAAGCCCAATGATACGCGTAATACTCAGCGTGACACTTTTATTTTCAAGCTCTTTGATTTCAAAGGATGAGGATTATTAAACACGCGGCTGGTCTAGGGTTAAGGCAGTCAAGATACAGTTAAGATACAGTTAAGATAAATCATTGGAGTATCGACAAATTGAGGCACCATAAACCTGGAACACCCTGTACGTTGTTGCCAATGGACTTATAGTATTTACACAAGAAGTCCATAAATAACAGCAGTACTCAACATGCCACTTTTATTTTCAAGCTCTTTGATCCCAAAGGAAGGCGATTAATACCGGATTAATACAGTCGAGAAACACCTAAATCATTCGAGTAATAAAAGAGTGTAGCATCGAAACGTGGGTCACCCAGTATTACCGTCGCAGCTTTGGATCATGTGCGAATGGCTCGGCGGTCGGGTAACGAAGAGATTTCTCATTAACGTTCGACTAACGAGGGAGCAACGGTTAAAAGATCCGCTGGCGAGAGAGAGGTGTATCTTTCTGTGGTGCGTTGCGCGCGGCGTGCCGGTTGGTCGCGTTTACGAGCGATTTGGAAAGGCAGCAACCGTCGACTTCCGGTGTGCTGGACCGTTGAAGGACCGTCGGTTGGCCGAGCTCGGCCTTAAGCCCCGAGGAGGATGTAATTAAAGAGAAGGCTGGCTAGAGAACGCGTCGAGACGCCCGACACATAGGTTCGAACCTAAACCACCTCGAACCTGACAGAACTGTACCGAACCGAACAGAACCGAACAGAACCGAACCGAACCGAACCGAGTCAGCAACCGCGACACGTTACGTGCTAGTCGACGATGCTAAGCTAGTCGACGCTGTGCGACGTCATCCAACGTCATGCGACGCTAGTGCGACGATAGTTGGGGGGGGGGAGGCAGGGCAACGCACGAGTGAGGCAACGCCACAATTACGACGATAAAATTTAACGAAGTGTATGGCACGTGTACGCCGCGAACCAGGATTCGCGCACCCGCTTAATTAAGTTCACTCGTCGCCCCTGCTAACTTGATCCGACGCGATCCAGGCCCGTCGAGGTATGTAAATCGAGTTCCCCGGCCAGTTCCTCGTCGCTCGGATCCTCTAATTTTCCGCGTACATACAGGTAACCGGCGCAAGAGACAGAGAGACAGAGACAGAGAGAGAAAGAGAGAATGAGTGGGGCAGGAGAAAAAGGAAACGAGAGCACAGGCGTACCAACACCCGAATAACCAGCGACCATAGAATCCCGTGAATATTATCCCATGGATTCGTCAATTCGATTTCTAGCGATCCGAAACAACGCAGCCGGTCCCTATTGCAACTGACACGTGCGCTCGAATTGTGAGGAATCGCAGGGAAAAAATTGACCGCTGATTTTTATCCTGATTCTCAAAAATAATATAACAGTATCTTTAAGCCATACAAATGTTTTTAACCGTTTGCACTCGAATGGTGACTCTGAGTGGGACGGGAGAAAATGGAAACTAGAGTACAGGCATACCAACACCCGAATGACCAGCGACCATAGAATCCCGTGAATATTATCCCATGGATTCGTCAATTCGATTTCTAGCGATCCGAAACAACGCAGCCGGTCCCTATTGCAACTGACACGTGCGCTCGAATTCGAGGAATCGCAGGGAAAAAATTGACCGCTGATTTTTATCCTGATTCTCAAAAATAATATAACAGTATCTTTAAGCCATACAAATGTTTTTAACCGTTTGCACTCGAATGGTGACTCTGAGTGGGACAGGAGAAAAAGGAAACTAGTGCATAGGCATACCAACACCCGAATGACCAGCGACCATAGAATCCCGTGAATATTATCCCATGGATTTGTCAATTCGATTTCTAGCGATCCGAAACAACGCAGCCGGTCCCTATTGCAACTGACACGTGCGCTCGAATTCGAGGAATCGCAGGGAAAAAATTGACCGCTGATTTTTATCCTGATTCTCAAAAATAATATAACAGTATTTTTAAGCCATTCAAATGCTTTTAACCCTTTGCACTCGAATGGTGACTCCCACCAGTAAAAATTACCATATCATTAATCAAAATAGTTTTTATATTATTAAATTCGTCTGCATTCTACAAATTCCTAAAAATTCAAATGTTGTATGGTAAGATAGGTTCAATTTCATCTGCATAATGTAAAAAAGATTACGTACAATGAAAATATTGTAGGTTTGAAAGAAATGTCTTGATTTTCGAATTAAAATTGCGTCGAGTGCAAAGAGTTAAAGTATAAAAGTAACCACTTTGATAATAAATGAATAAAATCCACATTCTACATTTCTTGGTAAATTAAACCAACAATTATAAAAGTAAAAAGAAGTTTGCATTGATTGCAAGACATAGGAGCGAAGTCAAAATTTCTTGCTTCCTTGAATCAACTTATAAAACTGAAACTAATAAATACACTGATATCCTCAAATCTTTTCAACGTGACCATTGCATTGAATTTTACATAAACGTTTTTCTCACGAATGCATAAAATCCGCTGTCTAGTTGTTAGACGGATTGCACGCTTTTATGGACGAATTAAAATACAGTGCAAATTTTGCAGCAATTAATCAGCACTCTTCTGTTGTTTCCAATTTATTAAAGTTACCGAAAGACATTTTTGCGAGGGCAATTGTCTCCGAGAATCGATGAAAACCAATTTTATTTTACATAAATATTCACAATAATTATAATAGATTGTAAGGTTGCTCGTAAACAATCACCATATCGCACAAGCGTACAAACGCGTTTGAAGTATCAGTTGCGAGCCCGAGTAACAGAGAAAAGCACAAAGCGGCTGCAATTAAGTTCAATATTTTTACACTTTGACAAATTAAAACGAAATGGTAGAGAAAATGAATTTTGATCTGCCCGGAATGCTCGTAAATCAGATCATGAACATATTATTTTGCACAGAGATCCACTACGTTTCACCTGTCCAGCAATACCATTATTTTAAAACCGTGAAACGATTGTAAAGATGATTTCTGTTCGGTGTATCTGACTTTAAACGACGCACATGAAAAATGGTGTAATATGATTTATTCATTCATTACTAGACTGTGTGGTTTTCATGCGTTTATAATAAAAATGGATCGATGCAATTTCAAACAGGAGGAAAAAATCAAGATATACTGTTTTCAACGCGTTAAAATTATTCAAGACAGAATTAAATATTTATCACGTTCCCATCACTAGCGATTGCCGCAGAAAATATTTATTTTGCATAAAGATCCACAGTTTAGTCGTTACTCGACAAAAATGATACACCTATCTAACAGGTGTACTTCCATTATTCGTGAATGATGTATAGGTATTACCAATTGTATATCAGACATTATGTTAATCCTAATGTATAGCTTTATAACCCCCCCCCATGGGGAGTTCGACTTAAGCTTTCAATAAAAAAAAAAAAAGAGAAATGTTCGAGTTGCACTGATTTTTGTCCAGGTTTTTCATAAAATCGAGCATTGTGCGACCTGCCATCGTGTTTCCGATCGACGAATTATGATCGCCGAATGACTATAGATGATCTAGAAACGATTCGGCGCCGCGAGCAAGCTCGTCCCCGCGCGATAGGGGGAAACGACCTCTCGACGAGGCGAGAATTATCGCGTCGCGATAACTCCGGCCGAATCTCGACAGGTGACACGCGCTACCCCAGGTTCGATTTTTCGTGGTTTCGGGGGATGTGTATTCGTGTTTGGCCGACACGAGGTTTCCGAGATATTACCGGGGCAATTTCGTCCCACGAATTCGTAGCGTAACTCGTTAAATCGCGGCGCCCGGCTCCGTGTCGTATTTTCCCGGACCCGAGAGAGAGAGAGAGAGAGAGAGAGAGAGAGAGAGAGAGAGAGAATGTGTGCACGCCGTACGTACGCGGCACATTTCCAATTAATTCGTCGGGTTTTGTGTCTCGGCTTGTCTCCCCTGTACACCGGGACACCAACATTTGCCGTCCGGGGACAGAGAGCTCGAACGTCTCGAGAAAAAGGACAAAAAGCGCGAATAAGTCCGGCGAATTATTTCCGTTTTTGTGTTTCGCCCGACGAAGATACGAAGCCCGTAAAACAAGAAACGGAGAGAACGAGCGTGGAGGAACGGTTTACATTTTGGTGTTGGTAAATCGGACGAATTGCTATTCTTCTTCCTGTCTCGTTCCGGACTGAACGAAATCATCTTGAGTTTTGTAAATCCTGCTGGTAAATTGAAATTAACGCGTTCGCTGACACCGATGCGCAAATGCGACGTTCGAAATCTCGCAATTTACCTAAAGGTATACCAACAGTTCATTTTCTGCGATTTTCTACGGATCTGGGAACTCAGCAAGAAAAATCAAAATGGAGGCAACGGGATGCTTCTAGATTAACCCAGAACTTAGCTTACGTTCAATTCTAGGTACAATCGAGTTCTTAGGTTGCGCGAAATGTACACCAACAGTTAATTTTCTGCGATTTTCTACGAATCTGTGAATTTAGCAAGAAAAATCAAAATGGAGGCAACGGGATGCTTCTAGATTAACTTGGATCTTAGCTTGCGTTCAATTCTAGATATAATCGAGTTCTTAGGTTGCGGGAAATATACACCAACAGTTAATTTTCTGCGATTTTCTACGAATCTGTGAATTCAGCAAGAAAAATCAAAATGGATGCAACGGGATGCTTCTACACAATAGAAAAATCAATATCCATCTAATATAATTACCCAACCTATTTAAAAATCCTAATTATATACAAATTTATCCCCTAAATTTTTTAAATAAAAATTTCAATCCTATATAAATTTATGTAAATTAAATTGGACCTCAGCTTGCGTTCAATTCTACATACAATCGAGTTCTTAGCTCGCGCGAAATGTACACCAACAGTTAATTTTCTACGATTTTCTAAAAATGTGTGAATTCAGCAAGAAAAATAAAAAAAGAGGCAAAGGGATGCTTCTACACAATAGAAAAATCAATATCCATCTAATATAATTACTTAACCTATTTAAAAATCCTAATTCTATACAAATTTACCCCCTAAATTTTTTAAATAAAAATTTCAATCCTATATAAATTTATGTAGATTAAATTGGACCTCAGCTTGCGTACAATTCTAGATACAATCGAGTTCTTAGCTCGCGCGAAATGTATAGGGATCTGTCATGGGGGCGTGAACAATATATACAGCTGTTCAATATGGCGACGAAGTGCTTGCTCTTAACATTGTATTGATATCTTCTTTTTTGTTTTTACTTGAAATGTTTGTAAGTATGGGCGAAACTTGTAAGTGGACAGGTACAAATCTTGCAGAAAGAAAGTTTTTTTGAAGGAGAGCAGCTTTTTAAAATATGTTTTATCAAATAATTCATTTAAAAAAAGAAAATTTGTTCTTTAATATACCTTCTAAATTTACAAGTGTAATTTCATAAATTTCTAATCGCTTAGAATTGGTGAGGACATATTAATTCCTCCACAAATAATCGTACAAATATCTTCTATTAGAACCACCAATGCCACCAGGCATCACTGAACCAAGAATTTTGAAGGTCTTTATACGCTAGTTAGATCTTTCAATATGCACTCTAGCTTTAGCTATTTTAGCTGTTAAAATAGACTGTTCTATACTAAATTGTTTCTTCTATTTTAGAAATGGAGGTCTTCTAAGTTTCAAGCAGTTCACTCCACATACTTCATTTCAAAGTGTGAAAACAACAAATTTTTGCTCGCTCTATCATCACAATCTTTCACTGAATAGTAATTAAAATTATTTTTGCGACGCGGTGGAAAAATTGGAGCTTCCATAACGTTATTTTTAATCAACACCTGTTAACACTGTAAGCTGCTGTAAGTCAAGCCAAGCCAAGCTTAGAGTACTTCTACTTTTCGGCAGCAGACGGCGCTACTCAAAATGTCAGATCCCAATATCGGCGGGACACTCGGCGTATCATCGATCGTAAGAAAATGATTAAGGTTGCACCCTGAGCTGGTTTGTATCGAAACGCATCCTGAGTTGTTGCAATCGTCACGGATTTAGTTTAGTAGACGGTCTTGTTTAGTATCTTTAGTATCTCCATGCTTGACTCGTTTCCCAGGTGATGTGTATTGCTGCAGTTCTATAAAGAACGGAGCACGTGTTAACTAGTGTACAAAGACGGACTTCATCCTGTCTTAACACTGTAAGTTTAGGCTGTAATCAACACCTGTTAACACTGTAAGCTGCTATAAGCCAAGCCAAGCCAAGCTTAGAGTACTTCTACTTTTCGGCAGCAGACGGCGCCACTTAAAATGTCAGATCCCAATATCGACGGGACACTCGGCGTATCATCGATCGTAAGAAAATGATTAAGGTTGCACCCTGAGCTGGTTTGCATCGAAACGCATACTGAGTTGTTGCAATCGTCACGGATTTAGTTTAGTAGACGGTCTTGTTTAGTATCTTTAGTATCTCCATGCTTGACTCGTTTCCCAGGTGATGCGTATTGCTGCAGTTCTATAAAGAACGGAGCACGTGTTAACTAGTGTACAAAGACGGACTTCATCCTGTCTTAACACTGTAAGTTTAGGCTGTAATCAACACCTGTTAACACTGTAAGCTGCTATAAGCCAAGCCAAGCCAAGCTTAGAGTACTTCTACTTTTCGGCAGCAGACGGCGCCACTCAAAATGTCAAATCCCAATACCAACAGTCACTTTTGTCTACGATTTTCTACGACTACGAATTAACATCGTTCACCAAGAAAAGTTGCAAATAAAATCAAGAGACACTGTACGTTTATATTAAAATTGCCCGAACAGTTTTCGCGATTTAAAAGAATGTCTTCAACGTTTTAATAAGAAGCAGACGTGCATTTCCGAGCTGACACAGAGCAGCAGTCGAGAAACCAAGAAACATGGTGGAGAGAGAGCGGAGCTCGAGAGAACGATCCCGAGCAGAAGAGTTTACATTAGTTGGTAAATCGGGCGAATTGTTATCCGCGTTCCAATCAGCTCCGCTCTCGTGGGAATCCGCCGTCGCTCGTTCTCTCGCGGATATCACGGGACGGCGTCGTCTTCGCGGAAAATAGAAATCGAAAGACCAGCACATCGGTGTCGTCGGTGGCAGCCACCAGGAAAGAGAACGAGGAGAATATCAAATTTTCCGGAACGGGTCGTGCAGGGAAAAATTGGGGGCGCAACAGATATCGCGCGAACGGCGAAAACGATGATAAAACAATTTTTCGAAAATTCAATGGAGACCGGGGCTCAGCCGCTGGAAGGGGGTGCAAAAGCGAGGATGTACAGAGAGTGGGTTCAGAGAGGGAAAGAGAAGTAGAGAGAGAGAGAGAGGCTGTGTGAAATCGCACATAGTCCCGCCGGGGGCAGCCTTAATTCGGCTTAATTCGTCGATAAAACGATTGGTGCCACCGCGTCAAATCGTTAACGCCCGGCCCGGCTCTCTCCTCTCCCTCTCTTTCGAATCGATTCCTCCCGAAACCTTTTTCCCCTGCTGTCCACGGTCTGGCCAACCGGGGGATCGCTTTCGAGCGATCGCGTCGACCTCAACAGCCGCTCCGTTAAGCTCGTTTCAACCGCCCCACCGTCCCGCCGCGGGCAAATTATCTCGTCGATCGTTTTTCTAGCGGGCAAAACCGGCTGCCCGCGAAAAAAAAACTCGGCGGAAGGAGGAAGAGCCTCTTCTCACTCTCTCTCTCTCTTTCTCTCTTTTGTACCATACTGGTGGTGGGAGTACAGGCGACCCTGCGTTAATGCCGGGAAATAAAGCTCTCTCCAACGAGCAACAAACTCCCGCTAAAAGCCGCGTTACCATTTTTCTACTTCACCGTAATTAGAAATAATAACTCGTGTCGGCCGCAATGGGGTACGCTTGGAGACGCGCTACACTGACCGCCAGACGCCGAACAACGCGCGGATAAAACGCGGCTGGCCTTCGTCTTTGCGAACAGCCCGACGCAACGGTGCGGATCAATCTACGATCCTATCTGTTCGAGATTTCAACGAGGAAGCGAGAGGAGGCGGATGGGGTTCACAAACTTCTTTTTAACTCTCTAAACTTGTTTATTTCGACAAACGGAATTTAGATCTGTAACGAACAGATATTCTATATATACAGGGTGTCCCACATCAATGGGAACACCTAAATATCTGTCGTATTTACAGTCCTATCAGAAAACATCAGAGGACAAAGTGACACTATTGCAGGGGGCAAATGTAATGGTAAAGAAAAAAATTTTTTATGTCGTGTTTTTTTAATGAAATTTCAAGGTCACCGATGTTTTTTTTAATGGAATAGTTTATTTTTTTTACGATAGCATGATAGACAATAAAAAACTGAATTTAGTGGATGCCACCTTTTTGACCTTCAAATGACCTTGAAGAAGAATAATCATGTTGGAGCGGATAAAATGTGGAACTTTAAAATTTACGTGTTTCAGCAAAGATTACGCGTTGTTTACGTCCGATTGACCTTTACAAACCACAATAAATGTTTGAAATTTTCAAGTAACTTGTATTGGTTAAAAACAAATTTAGTAACTTGAATAGTTGTTTCAATATTTTCATCAGAATTTTTCTACGGCGCCTCTTAACTTAAATGAAAATATCTGCTGAATTAATTATTTTTCGACATGCATGGGTTAACCCTTAGCGGACGGGGATTATTTTTAGTATACTTTTTGATGGATCGAATAAATTTTCTTTGTGAAAAAACATTGTTTGCTGAGGAATTTGGTGTATGAATTAAATGAAGGGAAGCGTGTTGGGTTCAATAAAAATTTGTTTCATATTTTTCGGAAGTATTAATTGCTTTAAAAATTATTCACACTCGCGGAACAGTAAAATTGTTTGGACGACTGTCAGCAGACACGCGTCCGCAAAGGGTTAACCCTTGCACTCGGAGCTATTTCAACTAAAAAACCAAACATTTCTTCTAACCTACAATATTTCCATTGTACATAATTTTTTTCATTATATGCGTACGAAAATGATATTGTACCTCATACAATATTCAAATGTTTAGTAATGCATTACATTAAATCGAATTTAATTATGCGAACAATATTCTGAATAATGCTGTAGCAATTTGTAGTGGCGTTTCAGAGTCGCCATTCGAGTGCTAAGGGTTAATACTTTTTTAGAGAGAATAAATAAACGGTTCTATTTAGAAAATCAAAATTGACCACTGATACGAAAATTGCACCCTTGGTAACATGTCGCATCTGTAGAAATTATTTTATTGTTCACAATTTAGAAATTGTTCGAGGTGATCGTGTTCTTTGCCTACGCCGTTAGGTGTGCTCGAAAAATCTGCCGTTTCTTCACGGTCCAGCGGACGATCTTCCACATTATCTCCCACGCGGCTCTTTTTCGCAATCCGTGCCTAGCTATCTGGATATTTCGAATAGCAACACGTTCCTCTCAGTTTTTCCCACGTTTCTCGAGGCAGAAAACCGGTCTGCCTCGGAGACACGCTTCAACCCCGCGATATTTCTCCGTTTTCGCTAGAACGAGTTTCTCCGGCTGGAATCGGCTGGGTCGGTGTTCGGACGTCTTTAAAGTTTGAAAAGAAGCATCGCCGACGAACAATAGGAAGTCGCGGACGAGCGAGCGCGATCCGGCGCGTCGGGGAACGTTGCCGTGCGGAGCGGAGCTGAGCCTCGCGAGAGTACGACTATCGAGCATCGTGCTGGGACGGGGTGCGGGTTGAAGCGGGTTGAAGCGGGCCGAGGCTGGCTCGTCGCCAAACCGATCTCGAATTCCGCCGCGGACGCGTTCACCGGAGATCGAACCATACGAACACGCTTCTATCGTAATTCGTTCGATACCGTGCTCTTTTCGTTTGTTCCCGTTCGCTCTCCCTCTCCCACTCTCTTTATCTCTCTCTGTATCTGACTGGACCGAAACGTGCGCGACCATCCCCTAACTCCCTCCATACTGGCGCACCCCCTCGTGTATTCGCTATTGCCAGCTCGGCCGAGCAGTGAATTAGTTTATACGCGCGCAACGCGCCACCCGTAAGTGTCGCGACACTTAATCGAATGCGACGCACAGCTCCAAAAGGGATTGTCAAATCGTCCAGGGCTTTCACTGCGTTTTATTCCGGAACCCCGACAGACAGACAGACAGAGAGAGAGAGAGAGAGAGAGAGAGAGAGAGAGAGAGAGCTCCATGCACGGTAAAAAGTATTCGCTGTAGCCTCGATTGATCGATGAAATGCGATACGCCTGATGCCATTCAAATTGCCGAATTCTTGCTTCCATTCTTCCGTGAATGATTTTATTGGGCGCTTCAATGCGGATCAACTTTCGATATTGATCCTGGGTCCAGCCTGATCCCGTCGTATTGCCTCTTCGTGCTGACAATTATTCTAATGATTTTAAAAATCAACGCCTAGCACAGGTTAGAATAATCCACACTGGCATGACGTTATCCCCTTGCCTTATGATTTATTTTACGGTTTTAGTAATTGGAATTTCTTTGTAGTTCACAATTTCTTAGAAAAAGGAGAAAATGTAAATTTATTTCATGTCTATATGTTCTCCAATGTCTTTACATTAACGACAACAAAATAGAATTATATTTCGGTTTAAAGGAAATTAATAACATACATCTTTATTAGATTCTGTTCAAAATCTTCATCACGTCTTTCAGACGATATTGTCAGCGAAGGGGTTAAGGGAAGAGTAAGGATGGTTGTATAAGTCTGAATTTCCGCCTAAATAACACTAATTTAATTTTAACACTTAATCCTGGGTCCATCCTGATCCCTCGTATTGGCTCTTCGTGCTGGAAATTATTCTAATGATTCTAAAAATCAACGCCTAGCTTAGGTTAGAATAATCCACACTGGCATGAAATTAAGGGAAGAGTAAGGCTGGTTGCATAAGTCTGAATTTCCGCCTAAATAACACTAATTTAATTTTAACACTTAATCCTGGGTCCATCCTGATCCCTCGTATTGGATCTTGGTGCTGGCAATTATTCTAATGATTCTAAAAATCAACGCCTAGCTTAGGTTGGAATAATCCACACTGGCATGAAATTAAGGGAAGAGTAAGGCTGGTTGCATAAGTCTGAATTTCCGCCTAAATAACACTAATTTAATTTTAACACTTAATCCTGGGTCCATCCTGATCCCTCGTATTGGATCTTCGTGCTGGAAATTATTCTAATGATTCTAAAAATCAACGCCTAGCTTAGGTTAGAATAACCCACACTGGCATGACGTTAAGGGAAGAGCAAGGCTGGTTGCATAAGTCTGAATTTCCGCCTAAATAACACTAATTTAATTTTAACACTTAATCCTGGGTCCATCCTGATCCCTCGTATTGGATCTTCGTGCTGGAAATTATTCTAATGATTCTAAAAATCAACGCCTAGCTTAGGTTAGAATAACCCACACTGGCATGACGTTAAGGGAAGAGCAAGGCTGGTTGCATAAGTCTGAATTTCCGCCTAAATAACACTAATTTAATTTTAACACTTAATCCTGGGTCCATCCTGATCCCTCGTATTGGATCTTGGTGCTGGCAATTATTCTAATGATTCTAAAAATCAACGCCTAGCTTAGGTTAGAATAATCCACACTGGCATGACGTTAAGGGAAGAGCAAGGCTGGTTGCATAAGTCTGAATTTCCGCCTAAATAATACTAATTTAATTTTAACACTTAATCCTGGGTCCATCCTGATCCCTCGTATTGGCTCTTCGTGCTGGAAATTATTCTAATGATTCTAAAAATCAACGCCTAGCTTAGGTTAGAATAATCCACACTGGCATGACGTTAAGGGAAGAGCAAGGCTGGTTGCATAAGTCTGAATTTCCGCCTAAATAACACTAATTTAATTTTAACACTTAATCCTGGGTCCATCCTGATCCCTCGTATTGGATCTTGGTGCTGGTAATTATTCTAATGATTCTAAAAATCAACCCCTTTCTTAGGTTAGATTAATCCACACTGGCATGAAATTAAGGGAAGAGTAAGGCTGGTTGCATAAGTCTGAATTTCCACCTAAATAACACTAATTTAATTTTAACACTTGATCCTGAAGGATTTCCGGGATGAAAACATGTTTGTGCAGCCCTTTGTGTTAACGGCTGCCTGCGTACCATGTTTTCTGGCTTTCGTGATATTTTGACCGTCACAGAGGTCACAGGAACTGTATATTATTTACATACAATTTCGACCAATAGCAATTTTTATAAATAATTATTTACACGTTACCCAGTAAACTAATCCTGTTGATTAGTTTCGATTTAGTGTCATGCATCTTTCCTTGTTTTCTTTGTTTTGAATTTCGCGCCGATGGCGTTCTTATGGTGGCGGTGTTCGGGTTTGGGCCTTCCTGCCTGTTGTGTTGTCTTTGTCTAAGAACGAGCGTCCTAAGTGTGCGATGCGTGCCATTGTAATCGGTTAACCCTTTGCAGTCGGAGCTATTACAACTAAAAAATCAAACATTTCTTCTAACCTAGAATATTTCCATTGTACATAATTCTTTTCATTATATGCGTACGAAACTGATATAGTACCTCATACAATATTTAAATATTTAGTAATTTATTACATATAAACAAATTTAATCGTGCAAACAATATTCTGAATAATGGTGTAACAATTTGTAGCGGTGCCTCAGAGTCGCCATTCGAGTGCTAAGGATTAATAAAGAAACGATCATTGTGTTTTCATGTAAAATATTAGTGCCAATAACAACAAATCCTTCTAACATCTCAAAAACACTGAAGTCGTTTAGTTTAATTATAACAAAGTTATTGTATCGTAAATAGTGTCCGAATATTAATTCCGGACACCGTATACATAAATTGTGCACAAACAAACCATGTTTGAACTGTACGAAGTATGTCGAACTCTGTGGAGCAATGAAGCTGAGTTTAAGTTATATTAACTAGTCGAATAGCTGTAGCTGTGTGTTACTTGTCATTCAATTACGGTTAGCAAGTCACAACTGCATCTGTAGAACTAGTACATACATATCTGTAACTGCTATGGAACGAACGTATTCGTTTGAAAATATGTTAATAATAGTCTGTGAATTTTTGTAGTAGAAATAGACTATAAACTTTTATGCTAAGTAAAAGTGTTCCTTACCAAATCTGTGGAATAATGAGAATGAAACAAAAATTCAATTTTACTTCAAGTCATTTTAAGCCGTTGCGGACGCGTGTCGGCTGACAGTCGCCCATGCAATTTTATCGTTCTGCGACTGCGAAGAATTTTTAAAGAAAGTATTACTATCACAAAATATCAAACAAATTTTTACTGGGCACAAAACGTTTCTTTGAACTTAATTCATACGCTTTAACTATTCAGTACACAATCTTGTTTCACAAGGAAAATTTATTCGGCCTATCAAGAAGTATGCTAAAGATAATAAAATAATAAATTACCTTTCCTAAATCTTTCTAGCGTTTTCACTGTATTGTATTTCAACCGGTCTAGGATGCATCTCTAAGTAAAAGCGATTAGACCAATTTGCACACGCGCACTCATCTTCCAATATCATTCCGAAGAAACAAAAATACTTGCTGTACCAGGGCATTAATTCACTATGCATTGCAAATTTATGCATTTTAACCCTTCCACAATGGTGTCCGAGTCAATTTCTATTATTCAAATTGACATTTACCGATTGAATTCATAAAGATTCAAATGAACGAATAGCTGCTAGATTAAGAACAGTAAAAAGTCTAATGTGTTAACCAGAACTACCTCGAAAAATTTGTTAAAACAAAATTCTTAAATGAAGCTGCGCATGATCCTTGGCATACAATTGCGATAAAAATCTTCCGTTCGAGTATTAATAAAGATATTTATACCTGCAGTTGTATTAAAAATTTTAAATTCGTATCATTGCAGTACAAACCACGCCGATCAAACGAAGTGCAAATCATTCGGTAAAGCATCAATGGAAACGTTCAGGATAAACGCGTCTTCACCAATTGATGAATAAGTATCCGAACGAACGCAGGAATTGACGGCAAAGACGTCAAACTCCCGCCGGCCCGCGGGGAGTTAATGGAAAAAGTTTCCCGATAATCCAATTGCAATAGCAATCCACAAAGCGGCAATATTAAAGTGATTTATATCCCCCGACCGCGGTGCACCGCGAATGTATATTTGCGAGAAGTGTCCCTCAACGATCGCTGTGAAAAGATATTTAGCTCTATTATGCTTCCTACACCGAGCACTTTAAATGGAAAAACTAACACAGAGGAGCGAGGGAGGATGGAAAGAGTACGGAACAGAGGAGAAGAGAAAAAGGAAGAAAAGTAATAAGGGAACACGGTCGAGTCGCTCGTTGTCGGTCAGGGCCAGCAGCGCCGACTTTCGCGAACTTCTAAAAGCAAATAAACAATCGAAATCGACGAAGTATCGACTGGCTTACACACAGATTCGATGTAGTTCGTGCTCGATGTTTTGAAAACGAGATAGAGAGGGAGACAGAGAGGGGGGAAGGGGGTGAGGTTTCCTGGCTGGTTCTCCGAAACGTGCAAAGTGCAAATGCGCGCGGTATTCCCCCACGGGCAGGTGTTCTAATCCTAATGAACGAGGGGCGTGCGATTATAAACAAGAAAGGTCACCGTGTTTGCGCCACCGTTGCTTTCACCCCAATCCCTTTCTTTGCTCCCCTATCAGCTCTGGCAGTTTCCCCTTCGTCGATTACAGACGGCGCACCGTGCGCGCTGCTTGTAACGCAGGACTGTAAAAACCTTGTCAAGTTCTTTCTTGAAAATGCTTGTAAACATTGATGCTTGGGAAACACTTGATGTAATTTTACAATTGGGGCACTGTGTTAGAGCAATATTCGATAATACAGTCCGCATCTGTGTTTACGTTTAAGTATGTATGTTGTTCGAGACACATGCTCTACCTTTAAGCGCGTATGTCTGTTCTTTACGTGTGCTCATCGCCTTTAAACTGTATTGTCATAACAGTCTATCGGTTTAAGACCTCCTTGATCGTTATGTATCGTCCTCGATCACCCAGTCTGGTTCTCGACGTTGAAATAAACGGTCAAAGTCATTGTCTCGAAAACCAAATCGTGTCAGTCGAACTTTTTACACCTTTTCACATTTCAGCTGCAATATCCTAAAATAACTAGCTTTCGCTCTTAACACACTGAAAGACGAATGAGCCTCGATACTGTTGACGTCATGTTAATCTGTAACTAGATTTGATGCGTTCATGGGAAAGTGGTGTAGCTGAAGTATGAAATAGTGGAAACATCAATAAAACGTGCTGTTACATTTTGCAGATGAGTTAACGACCCTCCATCGCGTTGAAGTCGTGCGGCTCGCATTGAATTGCAATATTTTAAAGAATTTGAGAAACATGAGTAGATGAAATACAAAACAGTGAAAACATCGATGAAGATATTGAACACCGTTTCCGCCAAAACGTAAGCGTAAGAGTGGGATCCACTGATCAGTGGTGGGATCCGCAACCTTGCGTCAAGAGGACTCGCCGTTCCCTCTGCACTCCACTGACGAGATTTTGTGCCAACTCTCGTTGCGCGGACAATAGTAGTTACACTGATAAATCTTATGATTTCGGCGCAAGGTTCGATCCTATTAAAAAGCAGCAAATTTGCAGTTAGATTATTCTCTCAACGTTTCGATCCTTGTGTGGATCATTTTTAAGAGGTTTTAATGCGTTTGCTGTGCAACAGGTACAATAAAACAAAAAAAGAAAAACAAAATTTTTATGAATAAGATATTATGGGTTAGGGCGGAAAGTGGTTTAACCCATGGTGGCAGATACGTAACTGTTACGTACAGTCACTCCCATTAATATTCGTACACTCTAAAAGGCGATTACGTTTTTAACACTAGAACTACCGAGCACTAAACGCGACTGGTGTATATTGCTTTATAATAACGACAAGATTGCATTTATTCAGATTTCGTAGCATTTTTGTTCAAATATGTAATACAATAAAGAACTTGTCTAAAAAATTACTCCGGAAAACATATTTATAATTTCAATATTTGTAACAGAAAAAATTAGAAACCAGTCATTTTGACTGGTCCGGTAGTTCTACTGTTAATATTGGATCATGTGACTTGGATTTTTTTTTTTAGAAGTTAGAACAATTAGTTTACTACACGTTGATAAACAGAAATTTTGAAAAAATTGTAATTGGTCGGAATTACAATGAAAATACTAAAAGTTGTTATTTCTAACTGTTTTATGTGGGTTCATATTGAAAATTCAACAAATACGTTTTGTAGATTTGTGTCAACTGTATACACTCTGAATATTTCACCAAAATCGGCAAACGGTGCAATGAGCTACAACTTTTTGAAGATGGTAAAAATTGCAGCTTTTCACAATTTTCGGCTTTAAACTGTAATAAATCGAAGGATTCTTACGTCATTCGATGTCTGTCGCTGTTTTCCACGTAATCCAAATTGGATGCAAATTTGAAAATGTATACAATTGATACAGATCTACAAAATGGATGTTTTAAATTTTCAGTATAAGCCACATAAAAAAATTGTAAAACACAACTTTTAGTATTTTCTCTACAATACCGATCAATTGCAATTGTTTTAAAATTTCTTTTTCACGTCATGTAGTATGGTCCAATATTAACACTAGGTTTACGGGACCCGTCAAAATGGCGGGTTGTAATATTTTTAATTTACGATTATCGAGATTGAAAAAACGCATACATGAGGAATTATTCAATACATTTATTTTTTTGGAGTATATATTATAAAAAGAATGTCTAAAAATTTAGATAGACACATTTTTGTTATTTTTACACAATAATGTAAAATAGTCACTTTCAGTGCTCCGCAAACCTAGTGTTAAACAAGTTATCGTCTTCTTAAGAGTGTACGAATATTAATGGGAGTGACTGTATCTGCCACCATGGGTTAAACCACTTTCCGCCGTAACTCCTAATATCTTATTCTTAAAAATATTTTGTTCTTCTTTTATTGTACTCGTTGCACAGCAAACGCATTAAAACCTCTTGAAAATGATCCACACAAAGATCGAAACGTTGAGAGAATAATCTAACTGCAAATTTGCTGCTTTTCAATAGGATCGAACCTTGCGCCGAAATCATAAGATTTATCAATATACTTCATTTCGATCGAAAAAAATTTCACCGATAGTAGTTACACTATTCGATGAATAGGATTCATACTATGAAAGGGAAGCAAGGGTTAAAAAGGGTCTTCCCACGATCATATCAACGGCTCCTAGAGTAGCGCACAAATCGCTTTAGGGTCCAACTATACTGCCGAGACGTGATTTTTTTTTACATAGAATGGGGTCTAGAAAAAACCCCGACCGTAGACCCCATCCTATGTAAAAAAAAATCACGTCCCGGCAGTATAGTTGGACCCTAAGGGTCTCTGCACACGCATCCGGGACGGGCCGGACCGGGATTTAGCTAATTAGTTCAGATAGTTTACTTTAAGGAGCTGTGGAGCCCCTGAAAACATTTTGTTTTGTGCCATGCACAGAGGGAACTGTCAACGCGCGCTCGAAAATGCAAAAATTATGGTCCTTAGATCGCGTGAGGAAATAAACGGAACCTCACCGGATCAGAAATCCCGGAGAGCCCTTCCTATACCAAAGCTATGTAAAAAAAACTCTTCGGGGCACGTCCCGGATGGGTGTGCAGAGACCCTTAAACCGAAAGCAACATACAAGACCTGGAAATTCGATTTTTGTCGTCGGAGACCTGTTTACTCGGTTCGTTGGTTTCGCTGTTGGAACCCATGGGCACGAAGGTACGCCATTATCGTTTCGCAGGGAATGGAAGGGCGATGTGTACACCATGTGCATCGTATGACGAGGCCGAAACCCTCGGGGATCGGCACGCCACAGCTTGGCGTCGAAGCAAAAGCCGGACCGTGGAGAACTCTGGACGATCAGCTCCTCTTCGCCACACCGCAATCGCCTTCGATAAATATCGAATGATTGATTTTAATTGCGTCCGACATGGTTCTCCAACCCCATCAGCAGCGTTCCCCGTAGGCGTCGCGACGCCTGGCGCGCTGCGTCGCCCGTTATTCTCGAGATCGCGGCGAAAACGAGTTCGAGGTACGCGACCAAACTTTGATTCCTTTCTCATCCGACGCAACGAGAAAACTTTCGCTTCTTTTTTCTCGCGGCCGTAACCCGTACACTCTCCCTCTCCCCCCCCCCTCTCTCTCTCTCTCTTGTTCTTTCTTGCTCTCTCTCGTTCTCTTTTGCTTCTCCGCTCGTTTATCCGTTCTTTTTGTCCCGGGAACGGAAACTGCCAGCCCCCCATCCACCAGACAGACTCTCCTCGAAATTTTCATCGTTCCCGTGTTCGCACGCGTTCACGAATCTGCGCCCGAAATCGCTCTGAATCGCAAACAAGGGAGAGAACGCTACTCGACTTTCAACCTTTCCTACGACCGCAGCCGCCGCCGTCTCGCGTAACAACGTTTTATCGACCTGCGAACGCCATTTTCAACTTTAATAATCATCGCTATTTGTTAACTGGAGTTCCCCCGACACGTGGCCGAAAAAACTTGCCGAGCATTCTGTCCATTCAGAGCGAAATCAACGGAGTTTCCGAACTGACCCTCTGTTGTTGATGATGGTTACTTTGTGTAACCCATGATGGGTTTTTAACCCTTAGCACTCGAACGGCGACTCTGAGGCGCCACTACAAATTGCTCCAGCATAATTAAGAATATTGTTTACATAATTAAATTTGTTTATATGTAATAAATTACTAAACATTTAAATATTGTATGAGGTACTATATCAGTTTCGTACGCATGTAATGAAAAAAATTATGTAGAATGGAAATATTCTAGGTTAGAAGAAATGGTTGGTATTTTAGTTGAAATAGCTCCGAGTGCAAAGGGTTAAAAACAAGAATTTCTTCTTTTATATTAATTTGATATTAATTATAATTCAATAATTAGTCGAGTACTTGTGTTTTTATATAATTTGATATTAGATTCACATTTAACAAGATATAAAATCTTGAGGTATCAAGTAGGAGCTGTATTTAATACTTTCTTACTACATACATCCACCATATTGGTGCCCGTCAAAATGACGGATTCAAAATTTTTTAATTTACGATTATATGAAGAATTATTAAATAGATTTATTTTTTTGTGTACATATTACAATTAAAATCGCTAAAGATCTAAGTAAGCACAATTTTATTACTATTTATAAAGCAATGTAAAATAATCAATTTTCCCTAGTAGCATGTATGGTTAGCCAACGGTGGCCAATGGTTGGGAGTTAGTTGGGATATGGTCAGTGGTTTTGCCTACAGATCCCCAACGTAGGGCCGACGACGAAAAATGATGTGAATTTGCCAACGAATATCCAACGTTGGGCCTACAGATATTATGGTCGGTTAAATAACGTGAAATTTACGACGGTGATACTATATTGGCCCAACGAAAGTCTGCCAACATTGAAATATGTCGTCTAACAGACACCAGAAATGTAATGTTGCTGCAACCAAAAACATGTTATACAACAAATTCATTTTTTTTCATATTTCTAAATATACTCACAATTTGTTATTTTTGCGCGATAGTTGATGCACCAAAGTTTCATTGTGTGCAGCCTTGGAGTTTATTTATTTCTTTAAGTTTCTCCATTTGACAAGGTGAAGGTACGGGTGTTGCATTCGCTTTTAGAACGACAGTATGCGGAGGTCTTAGTGCTCGTATACCGTAACGAAACCCTTTATGTATTATGATTTACATTTGTCGACGTATCTAGTAAGCCAAATCATAGCATATGCAACCACGAAATGTCTATAGTTACGGCGGTAGCGTATCAACTTACTAGTGTGGTGTAGTGCAGCACCAACCAACATTAAACCACTATAAATTTACCGAAATAAGTGTCTCAGACTAATATTATCAGAGAACTACTATGCGAGAATTAAGGACATGCATCAACAAACGGAATTACCAGAAATTTTGGATTATATTAAAACACTAGCAGAACATTTCTACGAGACCCAAACAAACAGCAACCCACTATTAAGAAAAATAACAGAAATAAGAAGCCACAACCAGCAATTTAGAATAAAACATAAATTACCGTACCAAGCCCTAAAGCTATTCCACGAATACAACTGATATAGCTCTATAATCTTAAAGCCCTAATATAGAATTAGTTTATAAGTGCCGTAGATAGGTTTTACACACTAGGCGTTTCCTATACATAGAAAATACCAAAGACTAAATGTACAAAACCGATAGATAGAGTGCAATACAAAAATACCACCATCTGTAGACGAACTCACGCGTAATAGAAAGTAAGGAGCAGGTAAACCACACTAGGTAGGAACTGCGCAAAACAAACATGGTACCTAATAAGCATGTTTATATATATATAGTCTGTCACTAAATGTATAAGGATGTACAAATAATTGTAATAAATTCTTTATTAAAAAAAAAAAAAAACTACGCAGAGGATCCAGGTTCAAGTCCGGCGAGGGTACGAAATTTTTTTTCTTTGTTCCAATTTTTACCGTGGAGATACATTGTTTAAGTATTATTTATTATATTCTGTGAAAACAACCGTAAAAGAGAAGATCAGAACAAACGTATTATAGCGACGTAGGCTCCACGTTGGGTATGATCGTTGGCCCTACGTTGGCCGCGATCGTTGACGAAAAAAATAGCGACATTTCTAACGGTTTTGCCAACGAATACTGCAACGTAGGCCCAACGAAATGCCAACCATAAATGCTACTAGGGTTAGTGCTCCGTAAACCTAGTGTTAAACAAAGTAATTCGGTTGAGGGAATGACTTCATCGGTTAGGGGATGTTTCGTGATAAGACAATGTAGATAGACATTTTATATTATTATATTGCGGAGCTTTCTGTGAAATAAAACTTGTCTGCCCCAATTCCAAGAGGCGAGATTGAAGTATGGAGATAATAGAATGTCTAGACAAGCGGATGTTATGCAATCAAGATAAAAATTGTGACAAGATTAACATGATTAATAAATGTCAATATATCGTGTTCAGTTTGTTAAGGTTATTAAATAACCGGAAATGCTTCTATATAGCTGCTGTATCTTGAAACAGATGCAGGCAATTTTTATTTTGCATAAAGATCCGCAGTGTAATAATGACGAATGCATGAAATCCACAGTTTATTATGGACACTGTGAAATAGAATGAACGACTTCAGCGAAGAATCAACGCTTTTCTGCACAGGAAACAATTCGACTTCTACACTTTCGTTCTTTCATCGCAAAGAATATTAATCTGTGAACTATACGAGCATAATCCTGAAAACAGCGAGAACGTTCATATCGATGCAAGACACCGGCGCTGGCATTTTCAGACGAATGAATCGATCGAGAAAGTATGTCTACTCGAGTTAAACTCGCAATTTTCCGCGATCGCGGCAGAAAATCGCGGGCCCGCTCATGTTCCAGGTATAATTAATCGCAGAGTTGGCCACTTTGCGACCCTCTGGGCTCCATCATATTTGATCAAACGACTCGAGTGTCGCGACGCGATCGGCATCGGTCTGTCTCGTCGATGCGAAACGATCCTCGCGGTGTTTCAAGAGGTTCTAGCGGAAAGTGTAGCACGTAGACGGCTCGTCGTCGTCTATAATTAATATTAATGCCGCGTGGTTTCGGGGTGCGTTTTGGCTGATTCAGCGGACGCGAGGCTCCGTTGTTCACGTGTAAAAACCCTTCCCAAAGCTCTCTTTGCCCTCTCTCTGTCTCTCTTTGTTCTCGTTCCAAAAAAAAAAAGAATCGATGTGACACGACGACGCGACGGTGAGCTGCGCGAAAAACCGGTGACGAAGTCTAGAATCGGTGTTGGTTGCCCTCGAGTCGTTCGGGGGTTCGTGGAAACCCACGGAAACCATCGAGTCAGGTCCCCGCGAGGCGTCGCGACGCCCTGCAACGCTCTGCAACCCCCGATAGCAGGCGTTCGAGGGTGAAATGTGCCTCGGTGGCAAACGCGAGGGCCAAGAAACGCACCACGGACGGTTTCGGCGTTCTCTTTTCGCGATCCCTCCCTTCCCCACACTTCGTTTCGTCTTTTTCATCTCTCCCTCTCTCTCTCTCTTGATGGGACACGCGCGAGGTGACGCAGTCACGCCATAACCCGGAAGCCAGCCTTTCTCTTGGCCGGAGGGGCCCGTCGAGGCTCGTAAAGACAAAAATCGGGACCCTTATCGCTCAACTGAATTTATCGCCGCTGGCAACGCAGCGAGGGACACGCCAAACACACGGCACAACACCGTACGGCAGGCGTGTCCACAAACCCACCTCCGCTTGGCCACGTAAAAACCATGAAATCTCGTTCCGTACATATTTGACTGGCAGTCGTCGGTCCTGTACGCTCCAAGCGATTTTTCTATAGCCGTTCTTGTCGCTCTGATTAACACTTTGAATGACAGATCATCGAACATTCTTCGTGCTAAGCTCTGACTCGGCCCCGTACCGTTTAAACCTGGGATTGAAGACAGTTATTAGACCAATTTCGGTTCTTGAAACAGTTATGGGGAACCAGTTATGGGTCTTCTAACTATTCTTCAGAACCGATATTATATCGGTTCTATAACTGTTATTTGTTCGGTTATGATGTACAGTGAATGCTCGATAATTGTCTCAAATATCTTGCCTATAATTGTCCCTTAACAAGATGCCTCTCGAGTTTCGGTGTCCGTCCTTACGTTCGGCAAACATCGAATAATAATATCTTCTGCACGATAATTGTCCATAGCCGGACCCGTGTTGTGGACAATTATCGAGTAGTTACTGTAGTGTATTTCTCAGGACTAGACTGCACGTTTTCAAGCAAAATAGAAGGAGCGGGGTAAAAATGTCATTCTCGTTTTAATCACTTCAACGGGATGAAAATAATACGTTGATATTTTTAAATCATCTTAATCATTTTTGCTGTTTGCATTTTTCTGTTTCAAGAAAAGAATGTGTTTTGCCAACGTTTTGAAATCAAGCAGTTGTCGTTGAAACGTGTAACGAATAAAAGCTCTATCACCGATCTCTGCTCTTTTGCCCATATTCCCGCATTCCATCCTCACATTCGTCTAGTCCAGGGCTGGGCATGGTTGGGACTCCTCGAACGCATGCTTCCCCCACCAACCTCTTTTCCATACAGCGCGCGCGTTCGTCGCATTCACTGATATCTCGTGTCTTCGTTGCCCCACTGTACGCCACTTGCTGGAAGGGAATAGTTAGCGCTATGGTGGGGACGGTGTTGCCTCAATTGAGGCAAAATTGCCCTCCTCGGTCTAGTCTTTACCAATTGCGCTATAAAGACGTGCCACTCACGTCGAGATGCTTTTGTTCCAAAGCCGAAAGCGACGTGTATACCACGTCGATAGGCATTTGTAACAGAAACAAAAACGACGTGTTCTTCACGTCGGCTAACCCACGGTTAACCATAGACGCGGTGTGGCGTCAATGTAACGCAGTGATGGGGACTCTTTTTTTTTTTTGATGTTGTTCGATGAGTTTGAAGTCGTACCTAGGGGCAGAGAAAAACTCCTTTACCGACTAGAAATGATGTGGTATTTATTAGTGGTATTATCAGCTTGAGGTAGGTGGGAGTAAGAAGAGTTTTAAATATGGGAAAATTTGCAAAAACCAAAAGACATGAGTAATGCATAGGGATGAGTATCATGTAAGGTTAGTTAATAAGCATGCAGGAGAGTGAGGGGGGTAGGGTGAGAGTGTGGGGGATTGGGGAAGCGTATAGTGGAGGGGGTGGAGTTTGACCCTGGAGTCGAGGTGGAGATGGTGGTGATAGGGAAAGTGTAACGCAGTGATGAGAACTCCGTGGGCGCTGGGCAAAAATACTACCACCACTCTGACGTACCGTCTTCCCCTACTTTGCTACTATCGCGCACGCGCTACACACAAGCGTAGGTCTACTCTACACGGAGAGAGTAGAGGTACGCTTGTGTGTAGCGCGTGCGCGGTGGAAGGAAAGTAGGGGAAGACGGCACGTCAGAGTGGTGGTAGTATTTTCGCTCAGCGCCCACGGAGTTCCCATCACTGATGTAACGCCTTACCGCCAGTGATGGTATAGGGTCTCGGTTTTTTCGCGCATGCGCGACTAAATGCAGGATGTACGTATGTACGTCTTATGTTTGTGGGGAAAAGTAGGGGAGAACTGTTATTGGCGGGAAACCGGACAGAAGAGTGCAAGATATATTTATATATTATATGTACATACACATAAAATTTTAATGTTACATGCGCATGTTAAACATTCATATTTGAAAATCGAAAAAAACATTTGCGAAACTATGCGGGGTGGTACCCCATTTTAGCCCAACTTTGTACATCACTGACGCTAAAATCGTGGCGCATGCGCGAGAAAACCGAGACCATATACCATCACTGCTTACCGCATGTTATATTGTAGACTCTACAATGTAGAGCGCGGCACGGCAACCGAAAGTTAAATCGTAGCGCAAGTGGTTAAACACGTTAGACGCATCAAACAATGCGTTAGTGGGATCAGATTGTCTGCAACTGGAGTCGATGCCTTCTCAGCAGCGTGTAGCAACAATATTTGTCAACGGAGCTTGCTTTCAGTGTGACCGGTGTGTATTCCGCAACAGTAGGAAACTAACACAGAGGGTGAAGCAGGCCGGTTTTATTTCGTTGACTCGATTGTCCGGCCGCAGGCTACAGAACGGTGGTTTCGTGCTCGAGCCGCTTACACCTTGATCAAGTTGCCGGCACGCACCTCCGGCAACCGGTGGAGGCAGAGAGCGAGAGAGAGAGAGAGAGAGAGAGAGAGAGAGCGTGCAAGAGAGAGAAATAGAGGGCAGGATTACGCTGAAATAAATTGTCCTCGAGATTCCACCGTGCGTCCGGTGGGTACGTCTATCCATCCGGCCAGCCATTTCGAAGCTCGCGTCTCCGGTGTGTGTGTGGCCTCGCGCAACGTCTCCAGGATAACGCCTGCTCCTCTTTATCGCTCCGATCCCATTACTCCGGCGCGGAAACCCTGCCCGCTTTATTGTCGTTTTACGCGTTCCCACGGAGCAGAGCGTGGTCCGATTCGAACGATTCGCATTGGTTCGCAAGCGTTCGCGAGCGTCCCATGGTCCTCGTTCGCGAACCTCTATCGCCACTCGATATCTGTCGGACTGATAAACGCGACACGCCGCGTCGGAACAAACCCGGCGCCACCCTCTCGTCGAACGGCTGAATGAAAACTATGATTAACTCTTTGATTACCGGCCGCTTGCGAATACAAAAGGGAATAAAATGGGAAACAGAGCGGTTCGGGAACGCAAACTGGTAAACACTGTTTCGGTAAGATATAATTGGGGTATACTGCTAAATAAAGGCTGTGCTATTGGAAGTTTACCAGGCAATGTACTTTTGGTACTGTAACTTGTTTCAGAAAGTGTTTCAAATCAAATTGACTGTGTGTTTCAATAGAGGAGATTTTGTGGTAGTCGCAAAACTTCTCTAGGTGATTGTGATTCAGGAATTTCAAGGTGACCTTCGTTTTATTCTTCTATATGGAACCGTATCACTTTACTTAGGTAGGTGTATAGATTATTCAATGACAAATATGTTGTATTGTAATATGATTGTGTTCCAAGGTTATTCAAGGTCGTTCCAGATTTTCTCTTAGACCATCGAACAAATTTTTAGAAAAAACGCCTCTGAAAAGTCCAACAATTTTTTCCCGTTAAAGAAACGGCATCAGAGTTGAAGATTAAAGTCTCTCCTGTACAACCAATCTTCGTCTATCTGCGATTTTTTTGTTACCATTTTATCGCACTTTGTAGCTTCGAGTCTTTGTGCTAGGAAGCTCGTCGGTGTAGATCGACGAAAAATCGTCTGTGGTTAGTTCAACAGATTTTTCCTCGCCGGTAAGACTACAATGGGTGTATAGGTTAAAGTCTGCTCGTTGCAAGCAAGCGAAGTTTGCGCTCGTGCGATTTTTCGTCACGATTTTATGGCACTTTGAAGCTCGAGAGTCTCTGTGCGAGGAACCTGTGCTCAACGGTGAGCTCGTCGCAGTTCCGTTAGTTAGGTGGAAACAAGGGCGCGATAGTCGTGAAACGCTGTTCGGCTCGGCGTTTACCAGTGACTGGGTGAGCTACGGTTACCCTTTTGTCGAACGGCAGTTCCCCGTGCAGAAGAACGAAGAGGCGTGCGCGATTCGCAGCTCGCGTATCCACGCGCGGATCCTTTTGTGCGTCTTTAGCGTTCTGTTCGAGCGCGGCGTCCTCTCGAGCCGTTTCCCGTAGCAAAGCCTCCCTCTCTCTCACACTCTCTCTCTCTCTCCTCTCCTTTCGGAATCGTAGTCGATATATCCGCGATTCGAGGCAAACGAAATTAATTGGCGCGAGAGAACCAACGAGAACAGAAAAGGGCCACGAGACCCGGTTCTCTCTCATTGAATCGCGTTTTTCGCCCGGAAAACTCGTCACCGTTGGCCCTTTCGGCTCCGCTCCGCGATACCGCTCGAGTTCGAGCGGAAAACTGAACGGCCGAGAGCCCGTCGCCGCGAAAACGCGCGACACAAAGATGCATCTTCTTCTCCCTGTCGTTCAAACGCTTTCTACGAGTTGAAAGCGCGTCGTCTTCTAGCTCGCGGAAGCAAATAGCTCGCTTTCGGTCAGCCTGTAACGAACGATACGATTCCTGAGCCACGTCGAGCGTGTAATTGCTCGGAATAGACGGCGACGGAGATGAAGACGCGAAAGTGCCGAGGAAAATACGTCAAAGCAACGATGCTGCCGTCTTCGTAATGGCTTCTTCTCCATCTGGTCCCAGCAATAGTCGCCATAGTGTCGTTGTTACACGCTAGATCGTGCACTAGGCAGACACGTACGACGAAGTTGTGCTTTTGATGTCTGTCCTAAACTGAAACTGCGGTACAACAGTAATAAACAAACGCAGGCAGACGAAACTTGATTCGTTGTACAGGGGAAACATCAAAGCTTTCAGTCGATTTCAATTTTGGTGGCGGGATAAAATATTGAAGTGAAACTTCTTTGGGCGTGTTAGGCGCAAAACCTCATTGCGGTAGGCGTAAACACTCGACGCGGTAGGAGTAAAAACCTAGATGCGGTAGAAGTGAAACCGATCTGCCGGTGAAACGATGAAATAATGAAACAATGAAACGATGAAATGATTTAGTAAAACCTCGACGCGGTGGGAGTAAAACCGATCAGGCGATGAAACGATGAAACAATGATACGATGAAACAATTTAGTAAAACCTTGACGCGGTAGAAGCAAAACCGATCTGGCGGTGAAACGATGAAACAATGAAACATTGATACGATGAAACGATTTAGTAAAACCTCGACGCGGTAGGAGTGAAACCGATAAAACGATGAAACAATGATACCATGAAACGATTTAGTAAAACCTCGACGCGGTAGGAGTGAAACCGATAAAACAATGAAACAATGATACCATGAAACGATTTAGTAAAACCTCGACGCGGTAGGAGTAAAACCGATAAAACGATGAAACAATGATACCATGAAACGATTTAGTAAGACCTCGACGCGGTAGGAGTAAAAGCGATCTGGTGGTGAAACGATGATACGATGAAACGATTTAGTAAAATCTCGACGCGGTAGGAGTAAAACCGATCTGGCGATGAAACGATGAAACAATGATACGATGAAACGATTTAGTAAAACCTCGACGCGGTAGGAGTGAAACCGATAAAACGATGAAACAATGATACCATGAAACGATTTAGTAAGACCTCGACGCGGTAGGAGTAAAACCGATCTGGTGGTGAAACGATGATACGATGAAACGATTTAGTAAAACCTCGACGCGGTAGGAGTGAAACCGATAAAACGATGAAACAATGATACCATGAAACGATTTAGTAAAACCTCGACGCGGTAGGAGTAAAACCGATAAAACGATGAAACAATGATACCATGAAACGATTTAGTAAGACCTCGACGCGGTAGGAGTAAAAGCGATCTGGTGGTGAAACGATGATACGATGAAACGATTTAGTAAAATCTCGACGCGGTAGGAGTAAAACCGATCTGGCGATGAAACGATGAAACAATGATACGATGAAACGATTTAGTAAAACCTCGACGCGGTAGGAGTAAAACCGATAAAACGATGAAACAATGATACCATGAAACGATTTAGTAAGACCTCGACGCGGTAGGAGTGAAACCGATAAAACGATGAAACAATGATACCATGAAACGATTTAGTAAAACCTCGACGCGGTAGGAGCAAAACCGATAAAACGATGGAACAATGATACAGTAAGTCCGCGATCTAAGTCCAACGGAACATTACGATCTATGCAGTTGCATTTTTCTGATGCACCGATGCACAAAAGTGCATAAAATTAGTTGAGTATTATGCACCGTCTGATGCCATTCAACTTTTTCTTATAACATTTTCCTCTATTCCCAATCGTTTATTAGGTACAGCCTGTTCCAGTTGCGTGGGACACCCTGTATATACAGTAAGTCCGCGATCTAAGTCCAACGGAAAATTGCGATCTATGTCCCTTCGTCTACTCCTTCCACTGCGGGGTATTCCCGGAGGGGACAAGAAGCTCGAGCTGCCTCGGTAGCCGAGCAGCGTAAACATGCCGTGTAATTTGATCCTGGGTAGGGTGCATCGGTGTGAATCACTACTAATCCAATTACAAAACTTATTTAATTTTCATTATTTTTTTATGGCACTTTCGCCAACTTATTTGTGACATTTTTCTGATTAAAATGACACACATGTACGGTTACTTTCGGACGTAGACGAGGATAGCGGTCCATGTTTACATGCTGTCCTTTTCTACGTTCGGCGCGGTCGACGCGGTCACAAAAGAATAGTTTCCTGTCTCGATCTAAGTCCCAGCAGAGAACCGAAAAAGGACCTAGATCGCGGACTTACTGTACGATGGAACGATTTAATAAAAAAAACTTTCACTTCAGCCATGTTGTCTAAGCACATACCCATATCTTTGAACTGTCCAGACACGATTTTTCGACGAGAAACGCCGACGAGCTTCCTAACACAGTGTCTCCCAAGCTTCAAAGTGTGGTAAAATGGTAACAAAAAATCGCAGGTGGACGAAACTTGATTGGTTGTACAGGGGAGACTTTAGCCTGTACACCCATTGCAGTTTTAGAAACAGAAAAAATTTGTTGCACAGAGACGATTTTCTTAAAAAAACGTTTGTATAATTGCTCAGAAAACTACCCTTGCCTCGACACCCGATTCTCCAAATGCCAAAAAGTTCTCGATAAAAAGAAACTTCGTGGAGCGAGAGTAGGAGTTTCGATCTTTAGAATGAGCCTAGATAGGCTACCCTGCGATTTTTATTCACGAAGTTACACCGACGCAAACATCAACGATCTCCGACGCAAGATTTAGCGACCCTTTCACTGCAAATTGCGCTTAATTGGTCCGATAAAAATTATACAATAATAACACCGATACGCGAACGGTACCAAGGACAGCGCGAGTAATTGCTCGGCCCTATAAAAGAGGGTGTTATAGCAGAAATTCAAAGGATTACGAGCGAGGTGCCTGCGCGTTTTTATTTAAACACACCGGAGCCTGTTTTTCAGAGAGAGAAAGCGAGGGGCGGGAAGGGGGATGAGGGGTGGTAATGAATTCTAACGACGGTAAATGAGCATCGACGTTTCGCCGTGTTGCGCGACGGAACGGAAAGTTCGACGAGCGTGTGCTCGCTCGTGTATTTACCGGTTCGTTTGACCCGCGGGCGAACAATTTCCATCGATTGCGCGCGGTACGAGGCGACACACGTCGTGTCGCGAGGAAACCTGCGTGGGAGGAAGAGAAACAAGTGGAAAATAGAGAATGTGGATGAAGTAGAGGAAGAAGGAGAGGAAGAAGAGCGGTGGGCCGATCGTTGGAAGCATCGAACGAGTCCGCGGGCCAATAAAGAGAGCCCCCGGTCGGGCCGAGTCGGACGTCCGAGGAGTCGTTATCTTATCCTGGCGCAGCTGTCCGAGCGGCTAGGCAGTTAGCTCGTATCTGCCGTCACGCCACCAGACTAAATTCCCCCTTACATACTTATCGCGAATTAAACCGCTCCTCGAAAGGAGGCCGGAGACACGGAAAGGTAACGACCGTCGGGCATTATCGCGTTCGGATGAGTTTCACGCGACCGCGCAACCGTCACTCGACATTAACGTTTCCATTATGGGCGAACGACGACTCCAAGCAGCTCGCAAACTATCTAACTCGCAGACCGATCCGCGACCATAACTGCCGGTCACTCGGCAGTCATTAACGCCTGATCCACAAACTTTGACGGCCACTGGTTCAGCCCTTGAACGACGACAGACACCAGACTATATTATCCACGACTCATTTTCGCGTCTACTCTGCTCTGGGGAAAGTGTAGATCGAGTGAACAAGATACTGAGCTATTCGTCTATGGCGGCATTTGGATTATGAACATATAGAAAAAAGGAGAAAGAAGCGTTTCGTCCTAGGCCCGCTAGAGGATACGTCAGTAAAGCTACACTCCCAGACAAAAAGATAGCACGCGTGTGATATCTTTAATTTCTCGTGTTAAAATTATGCTAGCGTGAAAACTCTGTGTGGTATGTAAAACACACCTGTTGTGAATATGTAAACAGAAAATAGATTGGCTTCGGTTCAATGACTTCTCTTAGTTGAAACGGAAACACACAATCCGACGCAGACAAAATGATAGCACACTTGAAAAATAAAGATATATATTTCATACAACACAACTATATGTTTCATGAAACAAAAGTATACATATTTCTTATAGCAATATATACACCAAACTACATTTTTTTAATAATGTGTGGAACCTACTTTGTTTTCTATGACTTCCACCATCCTTTTAGGTAAAAAATTATATAGTTCTTTAATTTTTGCCTGAGCTAAATTTTCCCATTCAGTTGTAATGCAAGTTTTTAATTCATTTACGTCTGAAAATTGTACTGGCCGTACTGGCCCTCTGTTGACGAGCACAGGAAGTAGCCGCCACACGTCTATCTGTTATTTTATTATAAAAACAACTATCATTCTCCTCAGCTCGTTGTCGCGTTTATTCTACTTCGGAGAAAGTGTAGACCGAGTGAAGAGGCTATCGAATTATTCATCATTCTGTAATTTTACTTTAAAACGAACTTTCGTTCTCTTCAGCTCAGCTGCGTTTATTTTACTTCGGAGGAAGTGCAGACGAAGAACCTATTGAACCGTTCATCTATCTGTAATTTTATTTCGGAGCAAGTTCCCCTTCTCGTTGCCGCGACTATTATGCTTTGGGAAACGTGTAGACCAAATCAAGAAGCTATTGAGCCATTCGTCCATTCGTAACTTTATTTCAATGTACTTGTATCCGAACCCGAGTTAAACATCTTACATTTTGTTGTTTCTTGCCTGCAATAAAATTGTTTCAGAGGAAATCAGCGTTTGGTTCGAGCAGAAGTAGTAAATATTGTTGCGCACAGCAAATGTGTTTGGGAAAACCACTGGTCAAACAGTTTTTCCCTCATTCTGAATTCTTCTGACCGAAAGGTCTTGTTTCCATGTTTAAAAACAATTTCTACTGGCCCAATCAATTTTTATAACGTAAAGGTATAGCTCGTGTTATTCAATTCTCGCGTATCGTTTTAGTCACAATGTTTATTCTCACACAATACGCTCGAAGTACAAATTTATACTGCATGTAATATATCTTTGGATACATTCTAAAGCGATATTCGTTCAAAGCGGAATAAAACTGCGACAAAAGCATCGCGCAACAGTTTCCAAGTATTCGTTGTGAAAGGGGAGACTGAGATCTTCAAATCCTCGGTGAATTCAGTCGCGAGAATAATTATTCTACGTCCGTGGAAATATTTAAATTATAATTTTCGGAAAGTAGAAGTATCCTCGTTCTTCCACCTGTTACATGATGTGTAAATTCGTTTTAACGATGTATCCGAGGCTTGACAACGAGCACACGATGATTGTTATACAATTTTTAACAACACTTTAAATGTCGACAATTTTAGCGATCCTTCAGGTACAAACAGCGTTATTGACATGCATTAAAAATCAATGTGAAGTGACGCTGACAATTGCAGGTTATCATACTGATAATAGAAACAACAGTTTATAGACACGTTTAACACTAAACCTGACCCTGCCGGGCAAATGACCGGTTCTACATCTTTTCTTGTACAATTATTGAAATTATCGTAGGAATCGACTCAGTAAATTTCATTTTTTTTTTTTGAGCGCTTTAGGTCACATGCACCTTGTAGGTTATTAGTGACCACAGTTGTGCAATCATATATTGTCATGAAAATGGCACAAAATCTAAATAAATTAAATCTTGCTAATTGCACAAAACAACACATGCTAGGCAATTTTAATTCTCGGTAGGTTTAGTGTTAATAATCGACCCACTCGATCTCCTTTGCTGCTTTGCTTCTTTATGAACGCGCAATGTGTCAAGTTATTAGTACACTCCGTGCTGACACGATTCAATTTCGTCTATACATTCCTATAAAGAGACGCACGAATACACATCTGAAGGATTCCAGAGCTTGAGGCTTGCGCGAGTTTCGCCAAAGAAGGACTCGTGACAGAAATAAGTGGGTGAAACACAGAACCGTGAACACGTTACAAGAATTTCGAAGTACTACTCGAGTTCTCTGTTTCTGGCAAATCGAGTAGAGAACATTTTTACGGAATTGAAAAGACATTGGTGAAGAACCCTGCACTAATCATGTAGAAAATCTATCCTGGTAAAATCAGTTGGATTTTTCATATGTTGTAGCTTATGATCTACTGAACAAAAGATGTAATGGACAGAAAGCTCAATAATGGACAGTTATCGAGTTATAATCAGTCAAACATGACAAATTCGAGTATATTTACTTTACACGCTTACCGCACCCCCACTCCCGCCACCCCACTCCTTCGATTTTCAAGTTGCGCGACATAAATGAAGTTGGCAACATACTAGCGTTATTGCTGCCGAATGCTATTACTTTCTGGCATTGCTACGTCCGATATTTATATTATTGATATCAGTGTATTCCATACATTTTGGTCTCCATACTGTTTGATAATACATAATAAAATCATTTTTTTATTAATCCACACACACATGCACGCACACAAACAGACACGCACAGCAGAGACGGTTTGGAGTCAAAAAATACGACGGGAGTGACGAACCGTGGGGTCCTTATCTCTGCTGTGACACGCAAAGATTTTTGCAAAATATTTCTGTTGACAGACCTTTTCAAGGTCATTCAAAATTCAAAATTAATGGCACCACCTAACAGATTTTGTGAAACTCTACTATTTTTGTTTCAAACATTTTTCCAAAAAATAAATACTTCCCAAGATTTGAGTATTCGGCAGCTCGAATTTATCATGTTTGACTGATTACAACTCGATAACTGTCCATTATTGAGCTTTGCGCCCATTACATATTTTGTTCAGTAGATCATAAGCGACAACATATGAAAAATCCAACTGATTTTACCGGGATAGATTTTCCATATGATTAATCCGTGGTTCTTTGTACGGGTGCAGGTGTCTCGTTTTTGGTAATTGATTAGAACATTTTTACTTTATGAAAAGATCCGCCGTTTAGCGAGGACTGTGGTGGAAGGGTTCGCGAGTGATATCCGCGAGGAAAGCGACGCGAGAAGAAAGAGACGAGAGAATTAGGAGTTCTCGCGCGGCTGAAGGCAGAAGGCAGAGAGCAGAGAGCTGAAGGTAGAAGGCGAGTTTGCCGGAGAACAGACTTGGAGTGGCTATTCAAAGTCGAACCGGCGCGGCGTGCAATTAATTCCTGAACGAGGGGAAATCGAGTCGTGGCCGCTGATAGGGCTCACTCGTGACCCGTGTCACGACCGTTCGATCAAAAGCCGAGTAGTCGAGACTTGAACTCGCTTATCTCGATTAACGATGCCGCGGGCGCTCTAATTCAATGGACGATTCCGCTACGTACACCGGAAGCGACGTTATTGTCGTAGTTCCGGAGTACCGTTTTCGACTGGCCGACAACGAAGACGACGCGACGCCTCGCGACTCTCCGCGACGTTGAAACGAGAGATGGCGAATCTGACGATTCTATGAGCGAGTTATCGATTCGCAGCGACTCGCGATTCGTTCCGAAATCGAGTTAACCATCGTTGATGGTCGGTCCTCGGTTCTGCGACAAATGCTCCATCTGTCAAACAATTAAATCATTTTCGTGCTGGCTGTGAACGACCGTGGTTTTCACTTTGGAAACCACATCGACGCTGTTTGATCGACAGACTGCAGGATTCCCAAGGCGTCAAGTTCAATTGCTGCTACGTGAAAATTCGCAAAATTAATCACAGAAAGCATCCTCCCTTTGATTCTTGAAATTAGCGTGAGGACAGTCGCAGATTTACCTAGGATCCCAGCGACATTTAACAGTCGATTCATAAATTACAGGGTCCGCAGGACGCGGAATTATATTTTAGAGCCGTCTAGAGGCCGTAAAGAGTCAGATCAGATTCCTTATAATTCGGTTTTCTAATCCTCGCGGGACCAGTCTCGCGATTTTCTTCCGCGAGTGTCCGATCGCCATGTGAAAATTCGCAAAATGGATCACAGAAAGCATCCTCCGTTTGATTCTTGCAATTGCCGTGAGGACTGTCGCAGATTTACCTTGAACCCCAGCGACTTTTAACAGTCGATTCACAAATTACAGGATCCACACGGCGCGGAATGATATTTTAGATCCCTGTAAAGTCTCGTGAAGAGCCAGATCAGATTCTTTTCAGTTCGGTTTTCCAATCCCCGCGGGAACAGTCTTGCGATTTTCTTCCGCGAGTGTCCGATCGCCATGTGAAAATTCGCAAAATGGATCACAGAAAGCATCCTTCGTTTGATTCTTGCAATTGGCGAGAGGGTAGTCGCAGATTTACCTTGGACCCCAACGACTTTTAACAGTCGATTCATAAATTACAGGGTCCGCAGGACGCGGAATTATATTTTAGAGCCGTGTAGAGGCTCGTAAAGAGCCAGATCAAATTCTTTTCAGTTCGATTTTCCAATCCTCGCGGGAACAGTCTTGCAATGTTCTTCCGCGAGTGTCCGATCGCCATGTTAAAATTCGCAAAATGGATCACAGAAAGCATCCTACGCTTGATTCTTGCAATCGCCGTGAGGACTGTCGCAGATTTACCTTGGACCCTAGCGACTTTTAACAGTCGATTCACAAATTACAGGATCCACACGGCGCGTGATGATATTTTAGATCCTTGTAGAGGCTCGCAAAGAGCCAGATCAGATTCCTTTCAGTTCGATTTTCCAATCGTCGCGGGAACAGTCTTGCGATTTTTTTCCGCGAGTGTCCGACCGCCATCTTTATGGCAGGGCCAACGGGTCGTCGAGTTTCGCACGGCAAACATTTCGCAATGGCTCGAACTCTGCTATTAAAAATTCGATAACAGGTTTCCTGTCGCGGCGCCTATGATTTCGATTAAAAAGTCCCCGCACGTTTGCGTAATTCGAGTCCGCGGCCGCGCCCACGCGTACGGCCGGCACCGACACGCTTGGCATTTCCAAGTCCATTAAGATCCTGGCCCGGGGTAATTAGGAGGACAATGCATCCTGGTCCGTGAGTGGCGGATTAAACGGCGGCCGCGCGACCGTGCAAGAGATTAACCGTGGGGAACGTTTCTTTCTGGGAGAGTAACTTACAAGCCGCCCACGTAGGCGAAACGTCCGAGATCGCGTTCCAACGTTGGGAAAAGTCATCGTTGCGAAATTACGCTCGCGCGAACCGCGATACGCGCGGCACGCGTCGTCTTGTTCTGCCTTGCCTCGCGCTGCCTCGCCCCGCGGCGTTTAAAAGTCACGGTCCAGGGAGGGAATCTACGAAAAACCTGTGTGTGTGCGCGCGCGCGCGTGTGTCTCGCGGCACAGAAAGAAAAGAGACAGCAAGAACCATTTAGGGAAAACTCGGGGTCGACGGTGGACCGAGCCGAGGCCGAGTATTCGCGTAATACTGCATTACGGACAGCGTATATTACGATTCAGAGGAAGTCCGCCAGGCCAGCCTCCGCGGGGTAACCGTCGTCGTTCTTCTTCCGGCGAAACCCGCTCGTAAAATATCGCTCGCGTTTAATTAAACGCCCACGCGGAACCCCTTCGAACCACCCCGAACAGGCGAAAACCTACTCTCGCAACCACGCGTCGTCCTGCTTGTTGGTTTAGCCCTTGCATGCTTGCGATTATGACGACTTCATAAACACCTTCGTAGAAGGTGGACTTAGCTCCGTTTCAATCGTTTCATTTCACGGTGTTTTTATCTCGAGATTTTTGGGCGTTTAGAATTAATTTGAGATTAATTAATTTCAGCAATAAGTGGAATAATGAGCTGTCTGCACAAGTGGATACTTGCTAGAATCTGTTTGCATTTCTCTACTTCTAGGTTAATAAGATACTCTGAGGGTTCATTCTAATCATTTTTTAGCCACATACTTCTCTGAGATGCGTCGAACCATTACCTAGATTTGAAAAAAGCGCAGTTGCATTTTTCTGATGCACCAATGCATAAAAGTGCATAAAATTAGTTGAGTATTATGCACCGTCTGATGCCATTCAACTTTTTCTTATAACATTTTCCTCTATTCCCAACCGTTTAGGAGGTACAGCCTGTTCCAGTTGCGTGGGACACCCTGTATATACAGTAAGTCCGCGATCTAAGTCCAACGGAACATTGCGATCTATGTCCCTTCGTCTACTACTTCCACTGCGGGGTATCCCTGGAGGGGCCAAGAAGCTCGAGCTGCCTCGGTCGCCGAGCAGTATAAACATGCCGCGTAATTTGATCCTGGGTCGGATGTATCGGTGTGAAATACTACTAATCCAATTACAAAACTTATTTATTTTTCATTATTTTTTTATGGAACTTTCACCAACTTATTTCTGGCATTTTTCTGATTAAAATGACACTAAACACTAAAAATATTTTCAACTGTATTCAGTGGTTTAATTGACGATACGTAGGTTTCCATTTTAAAAAAAAGTGCAGTTGCATTTTTCTGATGCACCGATGCATAAAAGTGCATAAAATTAGTTGAGTATTATGCACCGTCTGATGCCATTCAACTTTTTCTTATAACATTTTCCTCTATTCCCAACCGTTTAGGAGGTACAGCCTGTTCCAGTTGCGTGGGACACCCTGTATATACAGTAACTCCGCGATCTAAGTCCAACGGAACATTGCGATCTATGTCCCTTCGTCTACTACTTCCACTGCGGGGTATCCCTGGAGGAGCCAAGAAGCTCGAGCTGCCTCGGTCGCCGAGCAGTATAAACATGCCGCGTAATTTGATCCTGGGTCAGGTGTATCGGTGTGAAATACTACTAATCCAATTACAAAACTTATTTATTTTTCATTATTTTTTTATGGAACTTTCACCAACTTATTTCTGGCATTTCTCTGATTAAAATGACACTAAACACTAAAAATAATTTCAACTGTATTCAGTGGTTTAATTGACGATACGTACAGTGACTTTCGGACATAGACGAGAATAGCGGTCCGCGTTTACCGACAAACCATCTCTCTTCTTCAAAGAGAGCCTAAAATAAACGACAGACACCTGGACTCACCGGCCAGAGAAAAGAACCAATCGAACCGCTCCGACAAAAGAACTGGCGCACAAAACCGACCGATCTTACCGGCATTCGGCGGGTAACAATGGCGACACCGGTACCGGAATCTCGACGAAAAGTTATAGTTTTATTCCGGGACAATTATTGGCTCTCGCGCTGCTGCTGCGGCGCGGCGGTTGCTGCCGCACGCTGGAACAAAAGCGTGTCCGGATCGATTCGGAAAGCCATCCTACGTTTCTCTCCGTGGAATGACTCGCGTCTATTCTGGATCAGGGGGTGAACGGGGAGGTTAAACGGCGACGTTCCAATCGGATAATTGCATCTCGATGCGTTTTCCATGGTTATTGGTCCACGACGTTGACCTAGACGGGATAGAGGAAGACCGTAGCTCTAGCGGCGTCTCCGCTTTCGACTTCGACTCCGTAGGAAACGAGGAAGGGAGAGAATGGCTAGGAGAACGATCACAAAGGACGGCACAATAGAGTTTGCGGAGCATTGTTTGAGCATCTAGCACGATCCATCCACTCGCGGTTTTCGCCCCCTCTCGATCGTTCGATCGTACTCGCGCCTAGTCCTCCCACGGACTTTTCAAGCTTTTCTTTGAGCCGTTCGATCCCCGAAGGTCGCGAGATTTTGTCGTCGAAATATACCAAGGTGAGTAGACCACACACACACATAGAGAAAGAGAGAGAGAGAGAGAGTTGTTTTTTAATACCTTCATTGTGTCTGGCCGAGTAGGTCAAGCGTTGGTCGAATCCGAACGAAAGAGGCTTTCCCGTCCTGGTTCACGCGAGTTACGAACGATTCTCACTCGCCTCGTGAGAGCACAACAAAATTTGGAGGTTAGAGGACGTCTGCGTTTAATCCCTTCTACATTTTTGAACAGATACCTCCCGGCCTGATCCAGATATTGGTAATTGTGCATAAAAGGTCCCACTTCAACGATTTCGATGATTTTTTAATATGTTGTCAGGGTGAAGATTCTGAACAACTTTTTCCGATACATATAACCGTCGCTCAGCCTTAGTTTTTGAGATATTTACGAAAAACTGCAGCTGCTACTACATTGAATTTTGCCTATACGTGCACGTCCGTGCTGTGCGTATGCGTCAGCATGATGCGACCGCTCGTCAACTTTTTCTACAAATATAGCACGCGATCGTCGAACGATCTATATACCGCGTGAAATTTTCAAAACATATAATAATGAAGAATGAGTATGTTACGGTAAATGTGATTAATCCGGTGATTATGTATAATTGCCATCGACGATTTTTTATAACGCTACGACGCTCTGAACATGTGAAATTTTTGAACAAAAAAAAGCGATCTTTGAATTTGGCGCGCCAGTAAAAAACAAAATGTATTCAAGTAGATTTTAATGGATCTATGGCTACTATAAAACCAACGGCATTTGCCTCGCGAGTTTTCAATTAATTTAAACACGTCTGCCCGATTAACACTAGGTTTACGGAGCACTAAAATTGATCATTTTACATTGCCTTACAAAAATAATAAAATTGTATTTACTTAGATCTTCAGCGATTTTTATCGTAATATGTACACAAAAAAATAAATCTATTTAATAATTCCTCACGAATGCCTCCTTACACTCTTAATAATCGTAAATTAAAAATTTTGGAATCCGCCATTTTGACGGGCCCCGTAAATCTAGTGTTAAAAAACGTTGTCGAATAATTTCCGCGGAAAATGCTTCCATAATTTCGCTAATTGGTCAGAAACAAATCTAAAACCGGCGATTCGACTGGTAAAGCTGGGTTTAGCGCGAAGTGCTTGACAATCTTAAGAAAACGGCTCGACGACATCTAGAAAACATGTTTCTTCTTTCTGTTTCAGTCGCGGGCCTGAAGCTGGAGCGCTTAGACGTGCCGGCGTACACTTTCCGTGGCAAGAACGCGCTCCTCGAGTGCAGGTAAGAGTGCCCTCGAGAACCGGCTGCACTTCGCCGATATTCCGCGAGGTTGTCCGCGGCGAGTCCTCTTTTCGCTTCTTCGAAATCGATCCGCGTAGGCTCCGGTCCGCGCGGGTTGTAAATCGCGTCGTCGTCGTAGCTCTAATAAAATTACGACGTTCAAACAGGTTCCCGTTACCGCGATGTTCGCAGCAGTTGGTTATTTACCGAATCGGTAAATTGAGCAGAGAAAGAGAGCAAGAAGAACTCTCGTAAAGACATCAATAAAGACACCGGTTAATAACGTATCGAGTTTTCGCAGCCGCCGCCGCCGCACCGGTAAATAAAATTAAAAATAAGAGACGATACACAAGGATGGACCGATGAGGATCTTTCGAGCAGAGAGACCGTTTATTTATTTATACCCGCGATATCGTCGGGCGCAATCCGGAATTTTCTCTCAAGCGTCGGTTTTCTCGGGGCCGTAAAGAGACGATTCACGGGACCATCCGCGACCAAACTCGATCCTCCGAAGCCGAGCTGCCCAGGCTCCCCCGAGATCTCTTCGAAACTCCGCGTTTCTGCTCTTGCGAAGATTTCTCTCCCCCTCTATGTTGCTCTTTATCGGGTATCTCGCGGGCCAGTCGTCGCAGAGAAAAACCACGAATAGGAAAAACCGGAATACCTCGAGAGAAAGCGGCGCGTCCGGAGTGCTGTTGTCGTTGCGCGTCATCGATTCGCGAAAAACTGTAGCTATTGTTCGGCTTTTCTAAAACCTCGTCAAATGTTTGTCTCTCCTGCTCGTCGTTTTCTTTTTGTGTGTTTTTCTTCAAGAAAAATCTCCTCTGTTAACCCGGCAACTCTTTGTTTCGCAGAAGTAAATTCTCTGATGGGTATTTACTTTCTCAGTCCCATTTGGTCCGCTTTATTAAAAAATTCCGCGTTATTTCTCCGGAGAAGTAGTTAGCTTGTAATCAGCACGATAGAATAAGGAAAATTTATGATTGTTCGCCGACTTTGGCCACTTATTCTCCGCTGGAATCCCCATGGTAATGCTATAAAGCCAGTTGCATCATATTCTCTTTTAAGTTGAATAGTTTCTGCATCGATTGCAACGGGCTGCTAGATAGAGCCTCTATTATTTCGTTAATAATTTTAATGAAATTCCGGTAGATATAGTGTTAAACAATAAATTTGCCAAGCAAGTTATTGCACGGTGTTTATGCGCAAGTAAGGAGTTGTATCGTCGGTGGCTCGATTAGCAGATTGTTTCAGGCCCGTTAATAGAATAGATTCGAGCGAAGTTTATAATAACAGTCTCCGCGAGGAAGCGAACGGACGCACGATAATTCCGTCGATAAACCCTTCCTGATGGGAGCCTTGTCCACCTAAAATCGCAGTGTTCAAGTCCTTAGGATCCCTTCGGTCCAAGGGACGTCGCCTGAAGCTACGACCCTCCGACACTCGACGCAAACATTTTCGACGATCCAGCAAATTAACCCGCCGGAAATCGCTCGGCCATTGACCGATCCCGGCCTCTCTCTCTCACTCTCTCTCTCTCTCTCTCTCTCTCTCTCTACAACCCGGTATCGAGTATCCAGCAATTTTATCCACCGATACCGACACATTTATGCTCGATAAAAATTTTAGAAAGTTAATAAAACAAGTACTTTTATCGAAGTTTCCTACCCGACAGAGTTATCAATATAACAAACAGCCTTGCGCAAGGGATCGAGATCACGTGTGCCAAATATTCTGCAAAAGTGCTCTCTCTACGAGCCTCGTATACACGTCATTTTTCCATGTTTATGGTTTAGCCAAAAATATGTGACACCTATTCTTTTTTATTAGAGGGTACATTGGCGTGAAATTACCCATCGAAGTGGGGGATCGCAAACATTTCGCAATGAATGGTAGACATAGAAGAATAAATGATAAAAATGAATATTAATTGAATTTTTGCCGCAACAAAGATGTAAATGTTATATTTGCTTCCTGCCTCTGGCAATCGATGCAGAACATATTAACCCTTTCCGCTCGGAGCTATTTCAACTAAAAGATCAAACATTTCTTCTAACCTAGAATATTTCCATTGTACATAATTATTTTCATTATATGAAACTGATATAGTACCTCATACAATACTTAAATGTTTTGTAATTTATTACATGTTAGATATTATGAATCGCGACTCTGCTCTTTCACGGTTCTGGGGTAAGTGCCGAGCGGTCTAACACAGTCCTCTTACCAGAAGGCACCCCGGTGCCTTCCCCACTCCGTGGCCAGCTCCATCAGGGCAGAGTCCCAATCAGGGGGTGTAAGCTGGAATGGGAATATTTCAAGCACTATAATTCTGGACCGAGACGGAGGTGGCGTTGTTGTTCCCTATCACGTGATGGGGGCTCATGCGCACTGATGCGCACATAAGGAACGAAGTGAAGCCAAGCCAAGCCAAGCTCATGCAGTGATGGTATTTGGTCTCGGTTTTCTCGCGCATGCGCGACGATTTTAGCGTCAGTAAAGTACAAAGTTGGGCTAAAATGGGGTACCTTAGTCACCCCGCATAGTTTCGCAAATTTTTTTTCGATTTTCAAATATGAATTGACAAGTAGCTCCTTCTCCAATATTAGTTGCCATTATGAAATCGAATATATTAACATTAACTTACCAAAATTTCGAAGTACGGTCGCCTCGTCGTGTCGTCTTGCACTCTTCTGTCCGGTTTCCCGCCAATAACAGTTCTCCCCTACTTTCCCCACAAACATAAGACGTACGGTACGTTCCTGCATTTAGTCACGCATGCGCGAAAAAACTGGGACCATATACCATCATTGAGCTCATGCCGGTACGCGGTACGCGCAGCAACCTCCTCGTGGTGAGATCTGGGCAATCGATATTATCCACAATTTGCAAGATATTATAACTTAAAAATTATAGTATCTTGCATGTAGTGGATAATATCAAGCTAATAGCTGCACATATATAATTTACGTTAATACGTATTGTATCGTAGAGTGTAAGACTTAATACTTTCTTTGTTTTTCTTTGTCCTAGCTGCAAAATTGAAATACAATATTTTTCACAAGATTTTTCATTATATTTTAAGTATGTACATAAAATATGTAAACGAAAATAGGTTTATAATATTATTATATTTAACATTTTATTATAACATTTAATTTTATTTGAAGCTGTATAAATTTCTACCCTTTTCATTTAAAAAATTAATTGTACGCGTGTACATTAAAGTACATATAGCTAAGGTAGATAGAGTTGTGTGAGTCACGCGAGTATCTATGTATAAGTGAGTAGCGTTTATATCTATATATACTGTCATTAGTTCCGGCCCGACACAGAGAGCGCTGCAATACTGTACAAATTTTTAACACGCCAGCTTACACCCCCTGGTCCCAATTCTTGTGCAACGCACTCGTCGTTATCTCTCTCTCTTTCTCATAAAGCCATTCCAAACTTTCACTCATCTGTTTCTCATAAACATCCCCATGACGGCCGATAGTCGGAAGACCCATCGCGGTCGCCTGCCATCGTCCATCGACGGTTCTGTTTAGTCCAAGCATCCCTCTTTAACACTAGGTTTACGGAGCACTAAAATTGATTATTTTACATTGCTTCATAAAAATAATAAAATTGTATTTACTTAGGTCTTCAGCGATTTTTATTATAATATGTACACAAAAAATAAATCTATTTAATAATTCCTCGCAAATGCCTCCTTACACTCTCAATAATAGTAAATGAAACATTTTTGAATCCGCCATTTTGACGGGCCCCGTAAATCTAGTGTTAAGGCCTCACGCGGGCCAAGATCCAGTCAAAAATCCTTCCAGGCCTAAGAGTCGCCTCGATAGAAACCCTTGACCTGGCTTAAAACACATTGACGCTAACATACATATAAACAAATTTAATCATGTAAACAATATTCTGAATAATGGTGTAACAATTTGTAGCGGCGCCTCAGAGTCGCCATTCGAGTGCTAATGGTTAATTTTGCACACAGATCCACAGTCTAGTGATTATAGTCGATCGAAAGATTGCTCGTAAACAATCAATGGATCGCGTAAACGTTCGAATGCATTTTCATAGTTCAATATTGATTTTCGTGGCAGTGTTTCGAAAAACCGTGTATCCTGCGACGTCTGGCCGGTAATTGCGCGAGTCCCGGTCCGCTTTGAATCGTAGCGTCTTCCGGCAGGAAACGAGCCGGCCGTCGGAGTCGTATCGACGAGACGGTCAGATATATATCGAACGTCGGCGTCGTCGGTTCGGGTAGCCTCGAAAACCGCCTCGAGGATCCTTTGCGCGGGATCTTTAAGTCGCCGGCCGTGGGAGCATGTTAATTAAAACGTAATGAAATTATGGCGCAACGTCGCGCGTCCTACAATTACGGCTGGCCGGAATATGCATTCTAATTAGTGGTGCGCGCTGGCTCAACGACTTTTCACGTAGAAAAATAAGGTCGACCGGCGGGAGCACGCGCGCTAGAGAGTGCTTCGTATCCCCGAGAAAGAGAGAGAGGGAGAAAAAGAAAGGAAAAAAAGAAAAACGGTTCCGCGGATCGGTTCGAAACGCGCGCGCGCATCGAGGAAAACGACGACGATCTAGCCAGAGGAATCGAGGAGAAAAGAACGCTGGTGGATCGAACGATGGTCCGTCCATGCGAGACCAGCGGAAAGCACCGGAAACCGGGCCTACCACCTTCCATTTCCACGTATCGCGAGCTCAAAGCGGCAGTATGCTCGCCACGTAACGTCGTAAACGAGAAGTCGAAGAGCGCGCGAAGCGCCGGCAAATTGGAGTGTGTGCACTTTCTCGATACCTCGAGGAACATCGACCAAAGAGGAGCAGCCGCCCGATACCCGCCATCTTTTCCCACCTTTCAATCGACACTGCCGTTCGTACGTTCGTTCGTTTCCCTCGTAGATTCGCGTTTCCCCGCTCTTCCTTTCCTCGAGGCAAGGAAACACGAGCTTGCTGCTTGCATTCGTCTGCGCTTTTCGTCGCTTTCCATTTGACCCGTCGCGAGTCGCGTCGCGTCGTCGGACCGACTAGACACGGTGTGTGTGCTACTGCTAAGATGATCGAAAATGTTTACCCTTTTATTCCTGGAGCTTTTTCGTTCATTGTTTCTCCTGATTTAGTCCTCTATTGGGTAAATATAGCTATGAGGGCGCCCATCTCGTATTATCTTGACCTTGACATATGTTGTCAAGGACAACATTCTGAACAACTTTTGTCAATATTAGCTTTGTTAAATTTTGGTTGCAACTACACTTTATTTGAGCACTTTATAATCTAGAAATGTGATTAAAATTATTATTTTGCATACTTATTGACTATTTTAAGTTCGCCCTATATATGTATGACCAGAGTGAAATACTAGTCTTGGATTTTCGTACAATTTTTGTACAATTTCGTACAACAACTTTTGTTAATATATCTATCCGTCGCACGGACTTGGTTTCTGAGAAAATTGCACAAAACTATTGCTAGTATTGAATTGAATTTTCCGTATTGCGTACGCATATTTCCGATTTTTGTATGCGTGGTCGGGGCCGGCCCAATCCTCCCTCTCCACACACCTAACCACAACTCATTCTATTCGCATAATCTTTACATTGCAGCTGTCATTCAGAATTTGATCTAGTAATTAAGACTAACCTAACTCAATCGTAACCTAGCCAACCTAACCACACCACAACTCATTCTATTCGCATGATTTTTCCATTACTAAATAAAATTCTGGAGGACAGCTACAATGCAAAGATTATGCGAATAGAATGAGTTGTGGTTAGGTTATGATTAGGTTAGGTTCGTCTTCATTACTAGATCAAATTTTAGATGACAGCTACAATGTAAAGATTATGTGAATAGAATGAGTTATGGTTAAGTTAGAATTAGGTTAGGGTCGTCTTAATTACTGGATCAAATTCTAGATGACAGCTACAATGCAAAGATTATGTGAATAGAATGAGTTGTGGTTAGGTCGTGGAGGGGGCGGAAAGGACCACTCATACGAAAATGTAGGAGTAATATTTCACACTGGTCATACGTACACTATTAGTATTAGTTGAATTAGTTAAATTAGATAAATATTGACACACTATTATTGCATAGTGTGGTGGTGCACCGTCTTGTTGAAACCAAATATTTTGTATATTCCCGTCAAACAAATTCTCAATAGCACACACACACACATAGGGGGTAAAATTTAAAATAATTGAGGTAACCTTCACGTGACCTTCAAATGACTCTTCAAGGTCAAACCAATGGCACCATCTTATAGTCCTTGCGAAACCATAAAATACATGTCCGAACCATTTTTATCTAAAATGCTTTATTTTTTAGATATTCGACCGTTTTCAGACTTTTTTAACACCCTGTATAGGGTGAACTTAAAATAGTCAATAAGTATGCAAAATAATAATTTTAATTACATTTCTAGATTATTTAATGAATACACAGTGCTCAAATAAAGTGTAGTTGCAACCAAAATTTAACAAAGCTAATATTGACAAAAGTTGTTTAGAATGTCGTCCTTGACAACATAAGTCAAGGTCAAGGTGATCCGAGACGGGTCCCCTCATAGCTATATTTACCCTCTATTACGTCTGACAGACACGATGATCGAAAATTGAGGTACTTGCTATTTTGTCTGCGTTGTAATCAGTGATCCCCATTTCATATGCATCGAAAATATACGTGCATACATGTAGTTAATATGCCTATGTTTTAATAAACTGGTACAGGGGGTGCACGTGCATCGAAATATAAGTTTCATATTTTTCTACATTTGTTTTTCATTAAATTACTAATTTCTGTTACGAATGTACGCAGTCCGCAATCTAGCAATCACTGATTGCAGGCTGATAACATTGCGCGCGATATATATACATATTTTTCGTTACAAAGAGCATTCCAAAGACAAAGAAATTTACACTACAGGTAAATTACATTGCCAAGTTAAATAACCTGATGACAATATCACGAGGTGCATAGCAGAGGCATTTGAATGCAGGAGGGTGCTCTCTCTCGAGTATCCGTTCGGGTTGCATTGATATTCGTTCCATTGATACGGTGGAGAGATGAATAGTTAAATTTGCACGTTCTTTTATCGGAAATAAACAAAGTCGTTTCTGTACATTCGACGGGGACGATAAAGCGATGTGTACGGTGAATACCGATGTTGGTATTTATTACAGCGTGTACAATGAACGAAGAAAACGTGACGAATCGAGAGAAGCGACATCTACAATTGTTACGAGACTGCGGATCTTTATTTGCAAAATAAAAATTGACTACCCGAATCGCAAGAAATAGGAACCAAACAGAGAGAACTCTTTCTTTCTCGAATTATTTTAACAGATTGGAAAGAATATAAGTTCGCAGCTATTTTAAATTTCGCTTATCCAATTTTGTTATAAATGCATCAAATCAGCAGGATCATTGTCAGAGAACGTACATAGAGGAACTCTATGGGGAATGAAGAAGAATTGAGAAAATATCATCGTTGTCTCATAATTATTCTGCAAACTGTACAGGAATTTAAAAAAACGTGACGAATTGAGGCTAGCGACATCTACAATTGTTACGAGACTGCGGATCTTTATGCAAATTAAAATTGACTACCCGAATCGCAAGAAATAGGAACCAAACAGAGAGAACTCTTTCTTTCTCAAATTATTTTAACAGATTGGAAAGAATATAAGTTCGCAGCTATTTTAAATTTCGCTTATCCAATTTTGTTATTAATGCATCAAATCAGCAGGATCATTGTCAGAGAACGTACATAGAGGAACTCTATGGGGAATGAAGAAGAATTGAGAAAATATCATTGTTGTCTCATAATTATTCTGCAAACTGTACAGGAAATAAAGAAAACGTGTCGAATGGAGGCAAAAGGAAATTCACAATTGAAACGAATACAGAGAACAAGGAAGGTATAGGGGACGAAGAAGTGTGGAGAAAGTAGCATGATCGTCCCATAATCATACAGCGAAGTTCGCTCACGGCTGTTCGCCGAGTAAGAATTTCTCTCTCCGTTTTCTGGCTAAATGAATTATCTGAACCCATCGGTGAGACTCGGTAGTACCAAGTAACAGACAGGTGTTTCTTTTGCAGCGAGTAAAAGTCAACCGCAAGATAAAGCGAGACGCCTCGGATGCGTGTAACGAGACAGATACGCTAACGAAACTTAAACTTCACCTGGAACCGTGTAGCTCACGAGCAAGAGGAAAAATTGAATAGAAAGAGAGGGAGAGAGAGAGTAGAAGGGTAAGCAAACTGTAAGGAAACTATCTACCAACAAGAGTAGACGTAGAACGGAAGCAGAGGTGTATAAGGTAGACAAGCTTGACTCGGTTTATGACGTGGAACGAAGCGTTAACACATCAACTGTAGACCGTACTGTTGCTCCGTACAAATTACACTATACGAATCTCACGTGTTCGAAACATCGGCCATTTTCTTGAAGATTCCGTCGAGGTGCGCTCGATATGTCGGCCGAAAAAATTCATTTTTAATGCGGTCAGAGACCCGTCAGCCATTTGTGGGTCATGACAATTTCACGCGAGTCCTCGCGTACGCGAACTCCCTCGTAAATTACAGACTTTTGCGGAAACGTCAAATATTAGGGATTAATTTGCAGCGACTGGAATATAAGCAGGAATTTATTCACTCCCTCTGGAGGCTTCTGGTCAGCTCACGACGAAAAACCTCATTAAACTGATCAAACTTGTACCGAATCCACGTATCACAAGTTACTCTACTAATATACAGGGTGTTCACGCTATCACTAGCCAGCGTTTTTCTTGCAAATAATAAATACTGGAAAAAAAAACGATAGAGGAAAAAGTAATACTGTTTTCGATAAGTAACATAATGGCGTACATAATTTTCTTGTGTTTGCACTATTTTCTTAGAGATGAAGGTGATCTTCAATTTTTTAAATGAAATGCCATGTATATTTTGATATCATATGAAAGCGTGTGTCAAGACAAATTTATTCGTATACAACGCAATGACCATCAAGGTCATACAAGGTCAGAGGAGGATTACATAAATTTTATATATTGCCTGTTGCTTGGTACTGTTATGTGCGGCCCTGGAAAGCTAACACCGCTGCGTCAACTTCCGGCCGCCCGATCGCGCTCGATGCCTGGATCATGGAATCTTCCACGATGCAACCCAGCACTAACATCTTGCTGACCCAACGCGACCCCACCCCTGATTTTTCTATTAACCAATTAATATAAAATCGCCGTTCAATCGTCGAGAGCTGGCTATTCTTGTTCGATTCTGTAAAGACACGGCGCACCGCTGCGACGTCTACTTAAAATAAAATCTACATACGTGTTGCCCATTATTCTCGACTTTTGTCTCTGGCCCTTGAGCCTCTGTGCGTGGATCCCGGACCACATTTCCTCGGAACCACCGTCGATTCCTGCGAGGAATCATCACGCTTCCAACACCTTACTCAACTGAAGAGCCGCGGCATAACAGTACAAAAACTAAACAATTTTCACAATCTACCTGGTTTCCATAGTCTTCGATCGACTTGCCTCCTTCAACGATGCAGAAGACTCCCAATTTGCAAGAAGATCGGTGAGCTTACAAGCTTCAGCTAAGGATTCGCTGAGCGCGTCGAATAATTGTCAAAGCGTTAATCAACCCCGAAGATATCAGTATCCAAACGTGGCTTCCCGTTTTCTCGACTGGTCCGATTCATTCCGGATGCAGGAGGTCGAGTCGACGATGATCGTTTCGATGGACGGAAGCGTCACGGAACGACGAGCGGCGCGGCGTCGCGACGCGGCGAACGAGAGTCGTCCGCAGGGGGTAACTGGAGGGTAAAACGGGAGACGAGAAGTTCTTTGACGAGAGAGGTGTCGGTCGAACGTCGGAGCGACGCCAAAGAGACCAGACCGTTTCCCGGAGCCGGGTATAAATTGCAAATTAGTTTACCGTCCTTCGCGAGCTCCAGCTCGTTGGTATCACCCCTTCTCGCCCCGTTCCCTCGCTCCTCTAATTTCACCATGGAGATTTCGGCAAATTTGCAGCAAGATTCGAACGGAAAGAGTGCACCCGAGCCGGTCGATCGACTCAAAGGCGAAACCAAAAGTAGACCCGACATTCTGAAACTGTTCCGCCTCGAACAATGGCACTCGTGGAGCCGCCCAGGATCTTCGAGGCTCTGCGGTGAAGGGGCCATTTCAAAGGAGGACGAACTTTACTCGTACTTAACACTTTGCCTACCCTTGGTCTACGCTCTCTACGAAAATCGATGATTCGCGGCTGGGTTTTTAGTTCCTTAAGTAATTCTTCGATGAAATTCTCAAGCGTTAATCAAAGGAGTACACTGGCGATCTATAAGGTAAAAACTGTTCGAGGTAATCGCAAGCAACAGAAACTAAATGGAAATGTATTTCATCTTTTAATAATTTCAACACTTTCCGTACCACATTCGACAAAAACGGGAGATGGAATTATTTGTCGTATTCGTAACGAAGTTTTACATTAATGTATCGAACGCTGGAAATTCGGTTACGATCTGCAAAATTCTGAAAGGGGTGGATGTTTTTAAAACTTTTAGTATTTTCTCTAAAATCCCGACTAATTGCAATTTTTCCAAAATTTTTTTTTCTTGTCACCTAGTAGATTAATCCATCTAAAGGCTTAAGAAGAAGTTAAGTCGTACGATCCAATCTTAAAAAAGTTATCGTCTTTTTAAAAGTGTCCGAATCTTTTTGTCAACGACTGTACACAGCTTCCTCCGCAACTCAAACACAAGCGTACCCTCACCCTGAACGCTGTGTCTGTGCGCTTTTTGGCAGTGAAGTCGCTGATCCTTCGGCTATCCTTCAGTTTCTTGTCGATGGGGGGCGAATGATCGATCGAGAGGGAGAGATATACAATATTAAAAGAGTAGAGGAGGGGGTAGTAATATAATATACTCAGTCCATTTCTTAACCCTTGCACTATAATATCGAATCGGACTAACGGTAAAGACTTGGAACAGGATCAGCTAAATATGCGTATTTTTAATTTTCTTTAATTTGAAATGAAATTCTACTTTATCGTAGTTAATATGTACTGGAGAATACGTGGTTATAAAATAAATATAAATTTTCTAGTTTTTTTACCGAATGATAAATGTCAAAGAAATTCTAATCATTCTAACCGCAAAATAAATATCTTAGTTCAAGAAATTCTATAAATTTTTAGAATAGATATAAATGTAAAAATGAAACATAGGAATTTAAGGAATTTCACATAGACCGTTCTACATAAAAATAAATATTATAAATCTTACAGAGTTTTTGTGAAGGCAAATTTTAATAGAAAATCCAGTGGTACTGTGAGACGATGTTGTCTTTCAGGGAAATAGAGTTATAAAACTGCGTCGAAATAAATAATACAGTAAGTCTGCGATCTAAGTCCAACGGAACATTGCGATCTATGTCCCTTCGTCTACTCCTTCCACTGCGGGGTATCCCCGGAGGGGTCAAGAAGAAAAACCTCGACGCGGTAGGAGTAAAAACCTCGACGCGTAGGAGTAACACCGATCTGGCGATGAAACGATGAAACGATGAAACAATGATAAGATGAAACGAGGTTCAGTAAAACCTCGACGCGGTGGGAGTAAAACCGATATGGCGATGAAACGATGAAACGATGAAACAATGATACAGTAAGTCCGCGATCTAAGTCCAACGGAACATTGCGATCTATGTCCCTTCGACTAGTCCTTCCACTGCGGGGTATCCCAGGAGGGGTCAAGAAGAAAAACCTCGACGCGGTGGGAGTAAAACCGATCTGGAGATGAAACGATGAATCAATGATACGATGAAACGATTTAGTAAAACCTCGACGCGGTAGGGGTGAAACAGATAAAACGATGAAACAACGATACCATGAAACGATTTTGTAAAACCTCGACGCGGTGGGAGTAAAACCGATCTGGCGATGAAACGATGAAACAATGATACAGTAAGTCCGCGATCTAAGTCCAACGGAACATTGCGATCTATGTCCCTTCGTCTACTCCTTCCACTGCGGGGTATCCCAGGAGGGGTCAAGAAGCTCGAGGTGCCTCGGTCGCCGAGCATTGTAAACATGCCGTGTAATTTGATCCTGGGTCAGGTATATCGGAGTGAATCAATACTAATCCAATTACAAAACTTATTTAATTTTCATTATTTTTTAATGGAACTTTCACCAACTTATTTCTGGCACTTTTCTGATTAAAATAACACTAAACACTAAATAATTTCAACTGTGTTTAGCGGTTTAATTGACGATATGTGCAGTGACTTTCGGACGTAGACGAGGATAGCGGACCGTGTTCACATGCTGTCCTTTTCTACGTTCGGCGCGGTCGACGCGGCCACAAAAGAATAGTTTCCCGTCTCGATCTAAGTCGCGGCAGAGAACCGAAAAAGGACTTAGATCGCGGACTTACTGTAGTTATGTTTTAGCATAGCAAAACGTCAATACCCTATCTCATATTCCTACCGTTTCCTATATCTAAGTATTTTACTTCAAGCTTGTAGATTCAAGAACAATAGAAAATATCTGACGACAGATGGATGTAAGAATGGGCCCAGTTCGAAGAGTGGATAGCTTCGTAACAATGGATGAAGATCAACAATATTTTGCCTCGTGATAGGAATGGTAGACTCTGTCGAGACGCGAGATGTCATCATGTACAAGGGAAAGAGGGCGGACTAAAGAACTCGCAGAAAGCGAAAAGGGGTTAAAGGGAGGATAAAGTTGGTAGCGGCGGGGAAAACAAGGGGCGGAAGGGGTGCTCCCGCAGGACACGACCCGGCAAATGAGCCGGTGGATGCAAATCAATCCCAGGACGCGGCCCTCCAAATTGTGCACCTACGCTCGACTGCGGCAATCCCTTTTCCAGTAGCTGCAGCTGGGAACTAGGGAGCTGCTACGGCGACGGGAGCAGAGCTCTGGCTGTGTGTAGCAGTGTGTGGTATGTGGCAGTGTGGCAGTGGTGGCAACGGCGGTTCTGTGCCCTCTCGCCATCGAGCCAACCCCCACCGATGCCCCCCTGGGTACGTCGATGCGACGATGCAACGGTGCAACGATGCGACCACGTCGCTCCGCAATGGTGCAACGATCCTACGCTACCAGCTGAAACAGCCGAACACCAACAGAACTATGTCGAACCGGCACATCTGTCGTCGCTCGTGCACCCGCTTATCTTTTGTCGATCCTCCGCCGCGGCGCACAGATCTCGTCCGTTTGCATCCGACACGATATTACCGTGTCTCGAACTATTGTATACGCGAGAGAACTCTCGAACGTATGAAGACTCACTGTCATACGTGAGGAACTCTTCGGTGGTGGTTTGTTGGGACTGTTCAGTGGGACTTTTTGATTGGACCTCGTGTGAGCTGTGCTCACAGCTGTATCGTGTGACATTTCTTACATTCTGTAGCGTCCTCGAATATCGTAATTCGTATAACGAATTTCGCGAGGTCGTAAATCCCGGTCGTAAATCACCAATTTTTATTTTGCACATTGATCCGCAGTCTAGTTATCGTAGGACGATATTGCCATTCATCGTTATCTTCTCCTTCTTGTTCTTGCTATTTTCGTTATCGTTGCAACTATTCTTAACACGTTGACTGCCAGGCGCATTTTCCATGGTTTGCCCAAGGCGCCAACGTGAATTTTTCATTATGCGATGCATATTATGTTGAAATATTATTTGCAGAAAATAAAGTGAGTTATAAAATCATGCTTGAAGCATTTTTCGTGCATTAATTTATTCAAACCATTATAGTAAGAATGGTATTATTGAAAAATTGATCAGTATCCATATTTACTTTAATTATGTACTTTTATTATTTGCTGCGTCGCCGGTCACCGGTGGCCCCCACGGCGCTGTAGCCAAGCCGAGTGCCGGTCACCGGTGACCCCCATGGCAGTCAACGTGTTAAGAACTAGATTGCGTCTAAAAGACATGTTCCTCTGAACGCAAATCATCTTCCTTAACACTAGGTTTACGGAGCACTAAAAGTGACTATTTTACATTATTTTATAAAAATAACAAGAATGTGTATATCCAAATTTTTAGACATTGTTTTCATAATATGCGCACAAAGAAATAAATTCGTTGAATAATTCCTCATGGATGCAATTTTACAACCTCAATAATTGTAAATTAAAAATATTAGAACACGTCATTTTGACGATTTTCGTAAACCTAGTGTTAAATAAATCCCCTCGAAAATCGCGAACTTTTTGGCAAAATTGACACAAACGCAGTATCTGTGACAAGTTGACCGCCATTGTATTGCTTAACACTAGGTTTACGGAGCACTAAAATTGATTATTTTACATTGCTTTATAAAAATAATAAAATTGTATTTACTTAGATCTTCAGCGATTTTTATCGTAATATGTACACAAAAAAGTAAATCTATTCAATAATTCCTCACGAATGCCTCCTTACACTCTTAATAATTGTAAATTAAAAATTTTTGAATCCGTCATTTTGACGGGCCCCGTAAATCTAGTGTTAAAAATGTTTGCTATAAAATGAATGGCATCGAACATTAACTTAATACTGCCAAAGTTAACTATATTGCAGTGTAAGGTGAGAGCTTAATTATCCAGTAACTTATAATCGTCTTCAACACTAAATCTACCAAGCATTAAAAGTATCTGGGGAATGTTGCCTTACAAAGATGGCAACACAAAATTTATCAAGACTGTCCGTAATTTTCTGTATAATAGATGCGTGGACAAGGAAATTTATTCCATTATTTTCCATAACTGAATTTTTATAATTTCAATAATTGGAAAATATAAAACGGGTCATTTGACCGTGGTAAGTTCAATGTTAATAACGTTGATAGTTGTTGAGGACTCTCCTGAGGACCTCCTGAGGCCGCCAGGAGCAGTTAAAGGATTGCATCCAGACCTTGATGGCTGCCTAGGACCTGTTCTTTCTTCCTTTCGAACCATATAGTTCCCGCAGTCCTCAGCTGTCTGCGTACATAACCTAACACGGATCACGAGTTCCTTCTTCTTTTAGAATCGCGTGGATCATGATGCGCGCACGGCGAATCCGAGAAGTCATGTCCGCGAGTTTAAAAGCGATCGAGCGTCTTAACGAGCGGTAGCGTCGCGGTGCCTAGCGTCGTAGCCGTTGGGAATCGCGCGATGAGCGTGCAGGCTCTCGTCGGTATGCGCTTTAAAGTGATTGCCTGCGCTGGCCCGCACGAACCGGTCGCGTCCAAGGGACTGGTCTCTGGTCGCGTGACAGCAACCTCCCAATGAAGGAAACTACGTACAATTACGGTAATTGATCAACATCCGCGATCGAAGCTTTACGACGACAGCAGGAACGAATGAACGAACCGGTTAACTAAATGAACGGGGGGTAGAGAGAGAGAGAGAGAGAGAGAGAGAGAGAGAGAGAAGAGATGAGTGGGATAGGGTGTTCGGATCGGAGTTCCATCAATTTGCTAATCGAGTTCTCTCTCCGTTGATCTCGTTCTTAGAAAAACTCGGAGCGAAAGCGTCCCGGAGGATTTGTGATTCCGACCGTGCGCCGCGATAGCTTTTTTTTCCTGTGTTATTTTTTTCCCCGATCCGGAATTCACCGGAAAAGCGAGGACACGGAACGGGTGGAAGCAGAGAGAAGGAGAGAGAGAGAGGGAGGGGAAACGTCAACACGCTCGATTCTGATGCTGTAACGAAATCGGATCGAGCTGCAGGACGGTTAATCGGCGATTACTAACTCGATTACTAACTCCGATCAGAGTCCTGGATGGAATCGAGGTGTGCAACAGGCTAGTTCGTTCCGCGCGAACGAGACCGCGGCTCCACTAATCCGCGAGCGACGATTAATATTCGTAAAGTAATTAAACGAGCACGGATAGGCTCGCGTTACGATTATGCGGCGAGGTCGTCGGGAGCTCGTACATGTCTCGCTCGACATCCATAAACGCGCGGCGCAAACGATGCAAGCAGTGCAAGCAATGCAAGCGGTGCAAGCGGTGCAACGCGCTCTGTGCAGCAGCAGCGTTGAGCTCCTCGGATTTTCATCCGCTCCCCTCACTCGCCCTCTCCCTTCTGCTTATCCCTCTGTCTGGTAATAGCTTCGACCGTGTACGCCGAAACGATCTCGTTAATGCGCGCCGACGAAACTCGGCCGACGGAAAATTCGTCGCGTAATTCGGAGAAACGGGTCCCGGGAAAACGCCAACGTGCCTTCGGAAACGTCGCCAACGTGACGCCGTAGTCGTAGTCATCGATTTTGAGAGACGAGAAAAGATCTCGCGCCAACTCTCTGCAGCCTTGACGTTCCACTGCTTTCCTCGGCTACGACGACGACGATCGTTTGGATAACAAACCACTCGAACTGCGAGTCACGCTGCGAGTCACGCTGCGAGAACGCGTTTTCTACCAATTAAATTTTCTTCTCGTCTCCGCCGCACCGCGCCGACATTATACGATACCGGGTACGATCCAACCTCGCGGAAACTTCTCGCTGTCGACTTCTCGAATTTGCTGGCGCGCTAACACCACGCCTCGTTAATCTTCTAACCGGCGTAACCGAGTCCGTTTTGACCCCAGATTCTAGCGAGCCAACGCTCGATTCCATGATTTTACAGGAACGAGTTCGCCGACGTGTGCCACGTTCGACTTCTTTACGATTGAAGAGTGGAGTGTGTATGTTTCTTTTGCTGGCGGAACGGGGATTGCAACCTTTCGCGCACGATGGAAGTAATAAAATAAAAATTTAAGAGGATAGGGGAAATTGTGCAGTTGAATCGTTTGAGAAGGATGCAAGCTGCAAGACTGAAAATTGCGCGACTTTTAGAGTTGTATTCGACTGTGTTATATTCTTAAACGTCTAAGACGATGGCTTTATTGTTTTGAAGATCGTGAGGCCCTGAATGGCAGCCCTAAGCTCGCCTGCGAAGGCACTACTCCTTCGTATACCACAAAAATAGTAAAAATCTGACAGTATCGTGACTTTGCGCGAGTTCTATTCAATTTTATCTACATTCTAAACTTCGTAAATACCGTTTTCAATTTGTTCAGAGATCGCGGGACCGTAAATGGCAGCTCTGACTCGCCTGCGAAAGTCTTAGTCTCTCGTGTACGATAGACATAATAATGAATACCTGAAAATTATGTAATTTTATGAGCTTTATTCAATTGCATCTCCATGCTAAACCTCACGAATCCAGTCTCCATTTTTTTTTAGGGACCGTAGTACCTTAACGGCAGCCCTAGCTCTTCTGCGAAAGCCCTACTCCTTCGTATACCACAAAAATAGTAAAAATCTGACAGTATCGTGACTTTGCGCGAGTTCTATTCAATTTTATCTACATTCTAAACTTCGTAAATACCGTTTTCAATTTGTTCAGAGATCGCGGGACCGTAAATGGCAGCTCTGACTCGCCTGCGAAAGTCTTAATGTCTTGTGTACGATAGACATAATAAATACCTGAAAATTATGTAATTTTACGATCTTTATTCAATTGCATCTTCATGCTAAACCTTACGAATCCAGTCTCCATTTTTTTTTTTAGGGACCGTAGTACCTTAACGGCAGCCCTAGCTCTTCTGCGAAAGCCCTAGCTCGGCCCAGTTCGCATAGTTGAAACTTCCACGTGATAAAGAATTGTAAACCTTTAAAATTCTATTCTAAATGTTATGTGTATATTTTTCCCACATAAAGAGACATCTATATTAACCAAGATTTGTCATATTGTTAATTAATTTTGTCCCAGAAGAGATCTCTTTCTCAATGGTAGTTGATGCACCTGTTTGCCTGTGGAACGATTGTTAAATAGAAAGAGTACATCATTGCAGCTTCCGAGGGAGAACAGAATGGTAGAATATTATTCCTGGAATGGAAGATGAAAGAACCTGGGCCAGACAAAAGCAGTATTGTTTAATGAAATTCATTTGCTATCCTCTGTTCATCTTCTTGCGAACTTTGCTGTAGTTTTTTCACGAGTTCCTCTCCTTCGTTAGTAAATCCATTGAACGCGATCGAAACGGTCGTTGTAGACTATTATATTAGATAACCGGGAAAGTTCTTGCCGCTTTGATCAGTATCGTGGACGCTACTCAATACTACTTCCCCCCCACCAACATTCAATTCCGAGCTCGATAAAAGGAAGATAGTTTCTTTCCTAATTTGTTGGTCGACGGTTTAAAAGAGCTTAGAAATATTGCATTTAACACTCGGATGGCCGGGGTCCATTTTAACCAAACACTTCAAAGCTATCATCCATCTACTCGACTGGCGGACGATCAATTTAAATTGAAGCCTGTCCAATTGATGAGAAGATCAATGGAACCAGATAAAATAACTGCGAAAATACGCTCGAAGAAATCGAACTGAACAATCAACCAAAGCTAAGCTATTATATTGTTAACCCCATGCATTATAACGACGAGCCAGACTCGTGATGAGGATTTCGAACGAAATCTACTAAATATGTAAATTATCAATTTTTCTTTAAACCGAAACAAAAATTCTATTTTGTTGATGTCGATATATAGCCGTTGGATAATATACAACAATTTAATAAATATAAATTTTCTTTTTCCTCGAAGAAATTATGGGCGATGAAGAAGTTCTAATCACTGTAACCATGAAATAAATCATAGTGCAAGGGGTTAACCGTAAAATCTATTAGGCCAGTTAAAGTTTATGCTCGATTTCGTATTAAAATACAACAAAAAATTAGTATTAAAATATAACAAGGAATAGGGAACGAATTTTTGCACTAATCTAATATGTTTCTGTAGATTCTGTGGAATTGTGAGAATCGTCTCTGAATATACAGGGTGTCCCACGTAACAGTTTTCACGATTTTTTAAGTACTTGCGATAATCTGACAAAAAATATTTTCATCAAAAGTTCATCAGTTTTCGATTGGCTATATGTTGCAATAAAAAAAGTTCGAAAAACATTTTTTTTATAGTATTGTCAAGGTCACCTTCATTTTTCGACTTAACAGTATTATAGCCCGTGTCAAGACGAATTCAACGACCTAGTATACCATGACCTTGGGATGACCTTGAAGGCGAAAAAATGAAAATTTCAACAAAACATGACAATTTGCTTGAATGGGTGATAACAACGTGTTGTTATTATCAAGACCCGAAATTATATTCCATTTCTATGGGGTCATTTACAGTCAATAGTTTATGCTGTTCCAATACAAAATAAGGAACATCACCGATTACAGTACCAAATCTCATTGTTCCACCCCCGTCGCTAACGACCCTGGCAGTTGAAGCGACGTTAAATAACAAAATAAATAAATAAATAATTTAAAGCAGCGAATCCGTACAGCATGCGAAAAACTTCGCTACGACGGTATCGAAAGAGCGGCCAATGCAAATTTATTACGAAGAACGAAATTGTGCCTACAACAAAACGGATTTCAATTCGAACATTTGATGTGACTTTTTTACTATATCGTTTGCGTACATTTAGTCAAGGTTTCTGAATTGAATGTAATTTCGAGTCTTAATAATAAACTCAAGTTATTATCACCCATTCAAGCAGATTGTTATGTTTTGTTGAAATTTTCATTTCTTCGCCTTCAAGGTCATCCCAAGGTCATGGTATACTAGGTCGTTGAATTCGTCTTGACACGGGCTATAGTACTGTTAAGACAAAAATACAAAGTGCCATTTAAAAAAATTAAGGTGACCTTGACAATACTATAAAAAAATGTTTTCCGAACCTTTCTTTATTTCAATATATAGCCATTCGAAAACTGATCAACTTTTGTTGAAAATATTTTTTGTCAGATTATCGCAAGTACTTAAAAAATCGTGAAAATTGTTACGTGGGACGCCTTATATAATACATAACTCATATGATGTAAAAAAAAATATTCACACACTGTCTTAACGCTAAAACCATCGCACCAGTCAAGATCACTGATTTCTAATTTTTTCTTTTACTTATACTGATACAATAAATATGGTTTCACGAGTAATTTTCTTATAAACTTCTCAATGGAAGTACGCAAAAATAAAAGAAATAGATGCAATCTTGCCGTTATTCTAGAGTTAATAGCTTTAACCCTTAGCACTCCAGTGGTGACTCTGAGGCACCACTAAAAATTACTATGCCATTATTCAAAACATTGTTTACATTATTAAATTGATATTCAATAAATTCGTTACCAAACATTTAAGTATTCTATGAAGTATTATATCAGTTCCATTTCTTCAAAATGATAAAAATCATATAGATTGGAAATATTCTTGATCGAAAAAAAAAGTTTGGTTATGGAGTTAAAATACTTCGGAGCGCAAAGGGTTAATTGATACAAATTAAACATAAATGGAATTTTGCTTATGCACAGTCGTGTTTTTGTGTTTGACTTAAATAAAAAGTGAAGTGAAAAGCGAGACAAAATTTCTCCGTGTTTGACACGTTCGAAAACTAGTCGCGGTCGGGTGTGTTTGGAAACGCAGGCTGCAGGCACACTCACCGCAAGGATGTATCACAGGTGTAATAATAAGTGGTCGCACCGTTTGTTCTCTTGTTTCAGATACGAGCTGGGAACGGACAAGCTTTACTCCATCACCTGGTACAAGGATCACGAGGAATTCTACAGATACGTGCCTAGAGGAGAACCTATGAAGCACAGCTACACCGTCGAGGGCATTAAAGTTGACGTGAGTCGAAAGCTCTCTTGTGTCCCACAACCGGCGGCGCGGCCTTGTTCCGAGCACGGTATCTGATCTCCGCAATGCCGCGTTCCGCGCGACCATCGACCGTTCTCCTCTCCTTTCGCAGCAGCTAGCCTTCAACCTCTCCGAAAATTACTGTTAACAACTGCTAACAACTGTTTTATAACGCAGCCGATTAAACGTGTTCCAAAGAAATCTTTCGAGGAAAATCTAACCTTGTGAAAGTCCCGTTTACATCGGTCCACGGATCTAGAAAATATTCATTTAAGATCTTAATGGCGACTACATTGCGGATTTTTATGCAAAATAGAAATTTTCCTGTTGCAAGAAGCTATTTTTACGACGGTTGCCTTTTTTCTCTATTTCAATTTGAAAGGTCAAAAGTAATATATTCCAACTTTTAATCTTTGCATTGATTCACGCGGTAGCTACTCAATTTTGATAAAAATTGCCGGTTGCTTTGTTATAGAAATGGGACTTGGGAAATTAACTCTTTGCGTGTCTGCAGACAGTCGCCAAAGTAAAATTGCTACTCCTTGACTAAAAATCACTTTCTAAAAAATTATTACTCTCAAAAAACACCAATCAAATTTTTACCAAACACAACAATTGCTCCATCATTTAATTCTTATGCGTAGTCGTCGATAAGTACGCTAAACATAATTCCCGTCCACAAAGGGTTAAATAACAGCTTGAAGCATCAAATGAGAGGATACAGTACCTTCCGGTACAAAAAAATTGAAATTAATTCATAGAACAAGGAAATAATTATTTTACATAATACCCATCCGCAAAGGATTAAATAACAGCTTGAAGCATCAAATGAGACGATACAGTAACTTTCGGTACAAAAAAATTGAAATTAATTCATAGAACAAAAAAAAATAATTATTTTACATAATTCCCGTCCGCAAAGGGATAAATAACAGCTAGAACCATCAAATGAGACGATACAGTAACTTTCGGTACAAAAAAAATTGAGATTAATTCATAGAACAAGGAAATAATTATTTTACATAATACCCATCCGCAAAGGGTTACATAACAGCTTGAAGCATCAAATGAGACGATACAATACCTTTCGGTACAAAAAAATTGAAATTAATTCATAGAACAAGGAAATAATTATTTTACATAATTCCCGTCCGAAAAGGGATAAATAACAGCTTGAAGCATCAAATGATACGATACAGTGCCTTTCGGTACAAAAAAATTGAAATTAATTCATAGAACAAAAAAAAATAATTATTTTACATAATTCGCGTCCGCAAAGGATTAAATAACAGCTTGAAGAATCAAATGAGACGATACAGTGCCTTTCGGTACAAAAAATTGAAATTAATTCATAGAACAAAGAAAAATAATTATTTTACATAATTCCCGCCCGCAAAAGGATAAATAACAGCTTGAAGCATCAAATGAGACGATACAGTAACTTTCGGTACAAAACAAATTGAGATTAATTCATAGAACAAGGAAATAATTATTTTACTTTCTACTGGTACATATAGAGAGCACGGGAAGAGATAACACAGTAGCTTTTAGTCAAAAAAATCGAAATGAGATCATAGGGGGTTAATCGGTCGACCGAGCAATTCGTTGTGAGAAAGAAAGCAATCGATCGGCAGGGAATGGGCGGAGGATCTCGCGCTTTTCAAGTACCTTACGAAACTCGAGGAAATCGAGAGAAATTTCATTCGAGAGCCGCTGATATGATAGAGAGTGAGAAAAAGAGAAGTTAAGGGAGAGAGAGAGAGAGAGAGAGGAGCGCGCGCGGGCGGACGTAAGAGCGGTTACTCGATTCTTTTACCTCGCATCCAACTTTAATATCCGCCTCGCATACAGACTTCTTTGTGCATTACGAGGAGCCCTGGAAACGCGCGCGCAATTACCCTCGCGAATACACGTCGGCGTGGTTCCTCCCCGAACGAGGAGGATCCTACTACCCTTTCTACCCTATCCTATACATATTCCCCTTGGTTCCTGTGTCTACCCGTCTCTGTGCCTGCGAGCCGGGTATTTGCCGCGTCGAGGGTCGTCGCGACGACATCCGACGAGTCCTCTTAACCCGTTAACCAGGTTATCTTTTGACCGTGCGCATACGCCAATCGACGAATTCCAAAGCGTCTCACCGACCGACGTTACTCTCGCACCCATCCCGCTTGATTCTTCTGCCATGCGATTGAGATTTTTATATTTCGACCTGGTACCGCGAGTAGCCCCGTCCATTAAGAGAAAGCTAAGCACGTTATCTACCGGCAATTACTTCGTAATTTTACAAACTTTGTGGTCCAAAGATTTTTTTAATAGATCCTACAGCAGTGACAATATCAATCGTGAAGCAACAAGTCAACCTCGGTAACGTAACTTAATAACTTCGCTTGCGATTACAAGACAGTGAAATAAAAACTTAAATTGGAGAGAAATATAAAGTAGGACAAGGGTACCTAACAAATGTGGCTCTTGCATGTAAATTTCAATGTTAGATCATTAAATATATTAACTCTCCGTGAGCAAACTTATTTTTCGCACATTTCTTAGATACACTGAGTCGTTTATGTCGAGGAATTTTCTTTCTCTCGACTTTTAATAATTTGTAAAAATTCTAGGATACTTATTCAAGTGTATACTTGAAAACTGATAATTCGCTTACCTTCTTCTACTTCAGGGATGCCCAACGATGAAACAGATGTTACTGCCTCTACTCGATATTTTGCCATATTTCGCATAGTTACCGAGATATTTGCAAATTTATAAAAAACAGGAAATCTACTTAACCGGCTAAACCAGGCCAATTTGATACCATGTTATATATACATTTATTTTTGAAATAACCCCAAGAACACAAATATAACCTCGAAACGAGGGGCCACGGAAATCGTACTTTCCCCAATAAGTGTGCCCACGGAGAGTTAATATATTTAACACATTATTCACCGGCGATTATTTCATAATTTTCGAACGTCTATGGCTAAGGATTTTTTAATGAATTCTTCGGCAGTAATAGCAATTTCAGTTGTGATCCAACAAGTCACATTCAGTAATGTAATCTAATTATTTCTTTTGGGACTATTATGTAAAAGAAGATGTTTAAGATTCTTCTTAGTACAGTACAGCTATTGAAGAGCCGATTAACACTAGAACTACCGAGCGCTAAACGCGACTGGTGTATATTGCATTCTAATAACGACAAGAATGCATTTATTCAACTTCCGTACAACTTTTGTTTAAATATGTACTCTAATAGAGAAGTTAACTAAAACATTACTCCGGAAAACATTTTTATAATTTCAATATTTGTAAAAGAAAAATTTAGAAACCAGTCATTTTGACTTGTCCGGTGGTTCTAGTGTTAATAGGCTTCCGGTAGATAAAGCGTTAATAGATTGACGATCCAACATTGAAATTCCTCTAATATTCTTACAATTTTAAATTAAACCTTCTCAGTTCTGTCATGTATTGCACAAATCCGCTGTCTGGCGATTACTATGTACGTAAAAGGGTAAAATGTCGTTCCTCCACGGAATCGTAGCTTTTTCCCGTGGTTCCTGGTTGCGTTGCTCAAAATTATTCTTCGTAGACGGAATATCACGTTATTAGGCAGGTAAGAGGCTTACGTGCTTATATCGATTTATTGCCGTAGTTGTCGGCGGGGCTGCCGGAACGTGGCGAAAGCTTATTTTGGCAAGATGCACAGGCTCTTCTCGTTGCAGCATGTTGCAGCGCGTGGTCCACCACGTCGATTTCCAAACCTCCCTGCAAATACCTCTCTACACAGGTTAGATTATTCTTTGCTTCTCGATGAACGAGGCTCCGCGGAATTCGGTTGGCCGATGTAGGATCGGATCTTGGGAGCGTCGAGAAGACGGAAATCGGAAGGATCATCTCGCGACGGGAACGGAATCGCTGCGAAGAGCGCTGAGAATCTCGGCGCGGCGCAGCGCTCGCTTCCGAACGAAGCAACGAGATTACTCGTTTACCGAGTTAATAAGGAAAGACGGAGCGGAGGCGACCGTTCACGATCTCTCCGCGGAAATTCAGTATCCGGTGTCGGTTCGCCCCCGGCTTTGTCGCTTCAACGTCGCCCCTGCTCTCTCTCCGAGAGAGAGAGAGAGAGAGAGAGAGAGAGAGAGAGAGAGAGAGAGAGAGAGCGAGGAAGACCCGCAATAGATGGAATCGCGACGCTGATAATCCATTTAGTTCTCTACCCGCGCGACTCTTTTCGCTTTTTGCCCCGCGAATATTTCGTTCCAGATTCTTTCTCAAGGGACTAGTACATCTCTCTCCGCGAACCGCTTCCCTCAAAATCCTGCACCGTTTGAGCAATCGAAAAGTGCCGGCTAATCTGCGGAATCGAACCGAATCCACGCGAAAGATTTTGATTCGCTGTTGTCAGAGAATGTACTGAACTATTGTCTCCGCTATTGCAGGCATTGTGGATTATTCAAAGCATCGAGATTAGTTAATTAGACAAGCGCAAACAGTCTGTCCATCGTTTCTTGACGGGTAATGAAAGAGAAACGATCGCGTGATAATTTTTCGATTGGATTTTGTAATCGAACGGCTACATCTGTGTAGCCGCTTGACAGTTGGTCTTTTACATGACACTTCTGAGGTATCTTCTTCAACATATGTTGACCCCTCTGTCGCAGCAATCTTAATACCTGTGAATAATTTATTCCTGTTGCTATCAACTGGAACGCTCCCAAACGAGACAGACTTTAATTACTCATTATTAGACTACAGATTTTGATGCGGAATAAACATTATTTGCATCGATTATACATCGAACAGCAGCTAAATTTAAAATTCTTTATTCTTTAAACACCGACCGTATCGAGCACAAAATCTGACTGGTATACGTTGTTTTATTGAAAATTATGAGACTGAATTTCCAAAAATAGTAAATAATTTCTAATGAAAGCGTCTTTGTAATTCAAATAATTGTGAAATGAAAAATTTGGAACCGGTCATTTGACCGGTTGCGATACGGTTAGTGTTAATTATTTGAATAACCTGGGACTTATACAATCGACCTCCTGAATTCTTTTAATCTGTCTACAGCTTTAATGTCCACCCCCACATGTTTACCATAAGTGCATAAAAAATCTGCAGTCTAGGTATTAATTTCTTACAAACCGATATAAAATTCTATTTTGTTGTTACTAATATATAGCTACTGGCGAGTATACATATTTTTCGAATTTTATAAAAGTCCCGGCTATAGGAAAATTGCATTTGCTTAAAACATTTGCAAAATAAATGGTGAAAAAACCATTTTTTCCAAATTGAAATATTTTCAATAGATACTCTTATGTGTTCACTATAAGCTCCTAAAAACTCATTTTCCTCGGTACGTTGGTTCTAGTGTTATAATGTAATGAAAAAAAGCTGCCACTTTTCTTTACACGTCTGTAAAACCAACATTTTTTAAGATTTCGAAAAATCCTTCGTGATTTGTTTATAGGTTACTAAAGACTACAACATATTCAAATTTGAACTATCCGACATAGGACTCGAAAAATTTTCTTCTCTTGTTTGTTCCTTGCTTTCGTCCGCGGTGTATCGCCATCGCTCGACTGCTGTCGCGCGCGGCCGTCTCTGCCAATACGCCTCTAGGTCGCGCTCTGATTGGTCCGTGTTTTTCGTTAATAACTCCTTAACAAAGCTGAAACGGCGATTTTTGCAAAGGAAAATGTCGCTTCAAATGGCCTCAGCAACCTCCCCTTTGAAGGAATCGTGACATTTTTGGGACACCCTGTATAGACACACGATAGATCTAAATTTTCTTCTTCCAGGGAAGGATGAACGGCAAAGAAGTTCTAATCACTGTAACCATAAGAGAAATTGTTAGTACAAGGGGTCAGCTGGGATATTAATGTGGACCAGAATTCTTTGTGATGTCTCGGAGGGGACAGACGGTTGCAAAAGCATTAATAAAATGCAATTCCATGGAGTCGCGTTCGATTGACGAGCGCTCCGATGCCGTCTCACGTCCGAGCGTAAAACATTATAGGATGTTCAGGATGTTCGGGACGTTTCAGGATATTTCTCGAGCACACACGCGAGTGCATAGAGGTTTCTTCGTGGCGGAAACGGAGCGCCGGGGATCAGCGGACGACGTCGTCGGACGCTCACCTCCGTTCAACGAAATTACCCCGTTATTTCGTCGGGTAATGCGATTCCGCGAACATTTCGAGCGTTCGTTCGCACGTATCTCCGCGGACTCACCGACACACCCTCCCCCCCCTCCACCTCTCCGTCCCTCCCCTGTCCGTTCATTCCCTTGTTTTCCCGTAACTTTGCTCGGCGAACGTAAATCGATTTGCTGATCAAAGAAGTTTGCGTTCTCCGCGACGCGCCAGCCGTCCACGTTCCGATGAACGCTCCTCGGGAAACGAGAGGCGTGGCTCTCTCTCTCTCTCTCTCTCTCTCTCTCTCTCTCTCTCGCTGAAATTCTTTCCGAGTTTCGTTAAGTATCTCGCGATAGTTGCAATTGCGATATAGAAAGAGGCGTACCTCTTCCGAGAACACGACCCTCGACGTAGAATGAAATTAATTTATCTCGCTCAACGCCGTTTTAACTTCCGTATCCAGACATTTCATTCAAACATTTTTGTTGTGCACGACGTGTTGTCGCTTTGTTCGCATAAAATTCCGCGTGTTTGCTCTCCTGCCACAAGCCACAATAAAATTGTGACATTTTATTGAACGTCGAATAAGTAAAATTATGTACGAGTAAATGAAAATCAAAACAGTGTGAGCATTTAAGAGCAATTCAAGAACACTATTCTTTTGTTTTCGACATATTCAAATAATTATGAGAGCAAATACATATGTACAGTATTTCATCGGTAATTGTCCAAAATGTCTCCGACATAATTGTCCCTGAGATATCCCCACTAGTGCAGGGTGTACCCCCTTGAGGGGCCGTGAAGCTCGAGAGGCCTTGGTCGCCGAGAAATATGACACCATGCGGCACGGGTGTATCGGTGAGACCACACTAATCCGAATTTCCAACTTCTTTATTATTCATTATTTTTTTATGGATCTTCGATGACCACATTTGTGGCATTTTTCTAATAAAAATTATACCAAATATGATATAATTCCGATGATATTTACTTGTGTAATAGACGATTAAAGTTTCGGGCGCAAGGAAGGATAGCCTCCATCGTCAATTGAAAAAATAGATATGTATGTATAATCAGAAAAATTTTGATCAGAGAAATATTACAAATATGATGGTAAAAGTCTCTTAAAAGATTAATTATAAATGAAAAAGTGTCGTCATTACATTACTGTTGCCTCACCGATGTTATGTACCTGACCTATATATAGTGACCATGCAGCTGTATATGATCCGAATTATATCGTGTTTGGTATCATTTTAATCAGAACAATGTCACAAATTTATTAGAAAAAGTCTCATAAAAAAATAAGTAATAATAAAAAATGTTATTCCTTGATAATACATTGTGAGGACGCGCGAGCCTTTGAACTGTGCCGCCGACTGCGACTCTCCGCGTCTCTTTCTTTCCCATACGCTGTCCTCCCTCGCGCCCGAAACTTTAATCGTCGATTACACAAGTAAATGTCATCGAAATTATATCATATTTGGTATCATTTTTATTAGAAAACTACCACAAATATGGTCATCGAAGTTCCATAAAAGAATAATGATTAATAAAGAAGTTGGAAATTCGGATTAGGTATGTTTACACATCTCGGTGACCGAGGCCTCTCGAGCTCGGCTGTCCTTCTCTACGTTCGGCGAACCTCAAACAATGATACCCCTCGCGCATAATTGTCCCTCCGCAGACCTGTGTTGTTGACAATTATCGATGAAATACTGTATTTCCAAGATCTCCATCTCTTAGAATTGACAGAGGCAATTTTCATTTTGCATAAAGATCCACAATCTACTAATCGTTCTTCCACATCGTACCTTCTTCTTGTACATTTCTAATTTTATTCAGAGCATAATATATAGATTACGCCAAGTTACAACAAACGGAAAAGATAGATCGTATGATTGTTTCTGATCTCTTCCGAAAAGTTTCCATCGGCGAGAACTTCGTCGAAGATACAAGGGGTATATTTTTACAGTTTTCGAATTCTAAGTGAGACGTTTTGCGGAAGGATCTCGGCGCAACAAACGGCGCGGGTAAAAGTTCTGCGAAAGAATTTGGCCACGAGTCCGACCGGAAGCGAACTCTTTCTCTCTTTCTTCTCGTCCCAGTCAGCACTAGTCCGGTAGGAAAGTTCGAGGTTTAGTCTTTGCTGGAGAACTTTTCCGTCGAGTCCGTTCGAATGGATAACGACAAAGGTCGATTCCGCAGTTTTTTTCAGCTCGCCACGAAGCGGAAGAGGGGAATTAACCCTCCGAGGAAGATCGAGGGGGATGATCTCCGTCCGGTGAAAACGCCGGCGCTCTCTATCTCTCTTTCTCTTTTCTCTCTCTCTCTCTCTCTCTCTCTCTCTCTCTTTCTCTGGCTCGGTGGATCGCGCGACGATTCCGCACTCTGTTTGACGGATAATCATGGCTTTCCCGACTTTTCGCTCCGTCGGAGATTCCCCCGTGGTCGCCGGATAAATAAATCAGCGTGTGCGAACCGTTTCCGCGAAGCGACGGCACAGAGACACGGAGACAGACATAGAGACAGGTAGAAACAGAGAGAAATAGAGACAGAGCGACAGAGGAATGTTGCCTGATGCGGGGACATTTTTTGAAATTAATCATAGATTCTACATGCATAAGAGAAAATTTTGAAATCTTGCATTTCTTGCTTCTAAGTTATGTATTGGATCTTGACATTTAGTTTTTTACCTATTGTCAAATAACCGTAACCTTACGATCTCCTCGCATTGGGTGAGGGTGTTCCTACTATGGAGAAGTAAGTGCTCTGAATTTGAGATAACGTTTTATAATCATTAGACCGTAGTTATTTATGCAAAGTAAACAATGTTTGCATCGACTGTGAGACACAGGAGCGAAATAAAAATTTCTTCTTTCTTTCAGTTATCTTACTTAACTGAAACTGATACGTTTGTATTCTCAAATTTTTTAAATGTGTACGCTGCGTCGTCTCGTATATGATGTTTCTTACTATTCGAATGGTTTTGTTATTCATGTTTATTTGAAAATTTATATTTTATATTTAACTTGACAGCATTCTTCGTTGCCTTCTAGTGTTAAGATCCGAAAGATGAAGATGTTCTTCATTTGTAAGCTGGACTGTCCGTTTTGCATAGATCTCAAGACCTCCTCATATTCGGATCCATCCCCATAACGGACTACTTTCCTTAACAGAGAAGGAGAGATAGGAGTCAGAGAAACAGGACAAGAGAGAGAGAGAAGCGCTACTAAAAATTTTTAGATAGAGAAATTAAGTGGCGTTACGTAACGGAGCAAAAGGGGCGAACAAGAGAGAAAATTAAAAGTCGAGAACCCGCTCAGTAGAAATATACGACTCTGCCCGCTAAATCCACTTAATTCCTGCTACTCCAATAAGTGTCACGAGAGCGTATCCGAGAGAGGAAAAGAAAGACAGTGCGGGAGGGGGGCGGGGGTAGCAGGAGCCAGGAGCAGGAGAGGGTGAAAAGACATGCTCGCTTTTGTCCACGGAGAAATTTCTTTGTCGATATCGAAGAGCCATTGGACCGAGCCAGATTAATAGCCGTGCTCTCCTCGATCTCGAGAACCGGGCAAAGGGATGAGCCGATTCGGCTCACGTAATGCTCGTTACGCGTCGGCCGATATTAACGAGCGCGCCGAGGAAAACGGAACTTTCGTGCCTTCCAAAACGTGAATCGGAAACGGACGTACACCGTTTCTGTTCCCCGGCGAAACCGTCGTGTCCCGGTTCTCCCCCCCACCCTTTTCGAATAGAGCATTCCTCTATCCGTTTCTATCTGGAATATATATCTCTTTCTCTCTCTCTCTCTCTCTCTTTCTCTCGTTTTCCTTCGGACTTTTGGGTTGGGAGTCGCGCGCGATCCGTCAGATCGATCCACGAGATGAGACGAGAACTCTCTGACTGTATCGCATCGAGACGATGCTACTCTCTTTCTCTCTCTCTCTTTCTCTGTGTATCTATCTCTCTCTCCCATTACCATCTCGTTCCGTTCATTCCATCTCCTTCGTCGGACTGTAGACGGGCGGGAGAGCTCGTCTCTCGCATCCTCTCGATTCGTCAAACATTTATTCGGGACGATAAAATCGACCCCGTCGCAGAGTCGCGGGAGCACAACGCGCATCCCACCGCTATCGAAAGGTATCGGCAATTTTATGCTCTTTCTTCCCGCCACCCCCCCCCCTCTCTCTGTCTCTCTCTCTTTGTCTCTTCACTGTGCACCTGTACGTCGTCCATCTTTCGGTCGCACGGTGGACCGAAAAGCTAGCAAAAAGTCAATCTAAAATATTTTGCGGGAGACGTAAAATTTTTGTCATCCCAAGAATTGAAACGTCATTCACTTATTAACCCCTTGCTGTACCAGTTTCTTTGTGGTTACAGTGATTAAACGTCTTTGTTTCCAAAAATGTCGCCGAAGAGAAAAGAAAATTTATATTTTTTTGTATGACTACATTGACTTCCATGCTTAAATATTGATTACGTAAATATTGTAAATGTAAAATATTTTGCGTGGGACGTAAGATTTTTGTTATCCCAAGTATTGAAACGTCATTCACTTATTAAACCCTTGCCGTACCAGTTTCCTTGCGGTCACAGTGATTAGAACGTCTTTATTCCCAAAAATGTCGCAGATGAGAAAAGAAAATTTATATTTTTTGTATGACCACAATGACTTCCATGCTTAAACCTTTTAGTGTCGTAGGCCGATATATCGGCATTTGCTGCACTGGCGAGAAGTGCCAGCGCCGATATATCGGCCCGCACCTTGTAGCGCTTTACTATTCGCACTGCGAGAGAACTCTATCTTAAAATAAATTTATAATACGTTATAAATGGTCGAATTTCATTGCGAGAGAATAAAAAAAAATAGTTTTTTTGAGCCTTTTTCCAAACTCTAGTAAAATCGTGAAATTCGGCCGGTTATCCTCGCATAGGCACCTCTTTTTCGCCCGCCACTAAAAGGGTTAAATATTGATTACAAAAGAATATCATTTTATTTCGTCTAAAAAGGAAGGTGCAAACTTCATATTTGTTAGATTTTGTTTAAAATCTTCATCACGAGTCTGACTCTTTAAAATATGGCAAAGGGTTAGCGCGTCTACAGGAAATACCTTGAAAAATATGTTTCCAAAAATTGATAAATAAACCAGTGAATAATGATAAACGCCATCATTTATTCAGTTGTAAGCGCGGTCCGACGTTCGAGGGTTAAGGGACGCATTGAGCGAATACTTGATTTCTTGTGTGATACCATTTTTCCTGAGGTATCAAGGTGTCCTTAATTTTTTTCAATGGTTTTCTGAAGGTGAACTCAAGGTCATCGTATTAGAGGTCGCTGAATTTACCCTTCCATCCATTATGTTGCTCCCACAAATAAAGCTATAATAGTTTTTACCGTTTTCACCTTTTTCAATGGTTTTCTGAAGGTGAACTCAAGGTCATCGTATTAGAGGTCGCTGAATTTACCCTTCCATCCATTATTTTGACCCCACAAATAAAGCTATAATAGTTTTTACCGTTTTCACCTTTTTCAATGGTTTTCTGAAGGTGAACTCAAGGTCATCGTATTAGAGGTCGCTGAATTTACCCCTCCATCCATTATTTTGCCCCCACAAATAAAGCTATAATAGTTTTTACCGTTTTCACCTTTTTCAATGGTTTTCTGAAGGTGAACTCAAGGTCATCGTATTAGAGGTCGCTGAATTTACCCTTTCATCCATTATTTTGACCCCGCAAATAAAGCTATAATAGTTTTTACCGTTTTTACCTTTTTCAATGGTTTTCTGAAGGTGAACTTAAGGTCGTCGTATTAGAGGTCGCTGAATTTACCCTTCCATCCATTATTTTGACCCCGCAAATAAAGCTATAATAGTTTTTACCGTTTTCACCTTTTTCAATGGTTTTCTGAAGGTGAACTTAAGGTCATCGTATTAGAGGTCGCTGAATTTACCCTTTCATCCATTATTTTGACCCCACAAATAAAGCTATAATAGTTTTTACCGTTTTCTTCTTCGGGCCAATAGTCCATCGTAGATCGGCTTGAATAATAAAAAAATAGAACGTCACCGGATCGTGTGTGCGAGCGAAGCTCAAGATGCGACGTCGCCGCCGCCGCCTGCGAGTTCGGTCAGAATCGAACACGGAAACTGCGACTGCAACTGCAACGAAATACGGCAGCAGCAACGTTCCTGTTCCTGTTCCTGTTCCGCGTCCGCAGTTCTCCCTTTCCCGTTTTACGTCCGGCCGACGAGCGACGTTACCTCCGAGCGACGTTGCCGCCGAGCGGAAACGCGCTTTCGATGCGACCGAAATGAGCGGCCGGTAGTGGAACTTCATGTTTATCGCGACGCCGAATGCTCCAATATTCGTGTACTTAGCGGTTTATCGCGCCGACACGCCGCGCCCGTGTCTTTCTCCCGCGAGATCCGCGTAACCGAACACAGAGGATCACCGGTTTCAACGGACAACAGAGTGCTAGACCCGAATCCTAAACGGTGAAGAGCCAATTGGACCTACTTTTACGATCGCAGTACCAATTTTCTCAGCCTCCGTTGCCAGCGCGCTTCGGCTTCTACCGATCGCGTCGTCCTGCAACTCCCACGGCCGTTTCCTTTGCTTAAATACCGGTTGCGGTTCGATTAAACTGTTCAAGGGTGAATCCATGTAATATTCTACTCTGAATGGGACTACATCCCTCCACGGAGCCATCGAGGTTTTGGTTTTCGGAAGATTTCAGCAGTTGTTTGCGGTGGTATTTGGTTCGAGCATGTTGTTGGTAGCGTCGGCTCGTTGGCATTTTAGGTGTTTCAGTATCTTTTAGTGGATTGAATGGATCGTTTGATGCGAATCTTGGAAGCGTTGAAATATCAGTTCTGATTTACTTTATTTAATTGGTTTTTCATTTAGTCATTTGTAAGTGACTGCGCTTGGACATTTTTGTGACAGTATAGTGTAGTCTAGAGAGATGCTGAAGAAGATAAAATCCGAGACAGAAAAGATTTGAAGTCTATGTACTGATTTATTACTTTTAATTTGTCGTTATTGTAGTGAAATGTTCCTAATTCCGAAATGGAATATTGCAAACGAAAATGGACGTGACTATTTCACTGCGGAATTTAATTTTAATAATCCCCCATGGGATCCAGAATTAAAATCAAGCAATAATGAGTATATACGTCGAATGTAGTGCAAATGCTTCTATTATAAATTCTTATTAAATTTTGCAATTTTTGTAGCGAATGGAAATTTTTTAATTTACACGACGAGTATACACATCAATTGCACCACAATAGAGCTTTGGATTTACGTGTATACACGTCGAACGCAGTTAACTGGTTAAAGGACTTAAAATGAATTTAAAAAATAATATATAATATATAATTCATATGATATTAAAAAATGTTGACACTGCCTTAATAGATTTAATGGATACGGATTAAACAGAAATGGGGTAGGCAAGTATTTTTCTTATGCACAGTCGTATTTTTGTATTTAAACTTCAATAAAAAGTGAAATGGAAAGCGAGACAAAATTTCTCCGTGTTTAACGTGTTACAGATCCTGTGATAATGGTGAAGAAGATTTCTTTTTTAGTCTTTTTTAATCTACATCGTTTTATCAAAATCTCTTATCATTTGCTTTTGTTCTGACTACATCCTTAAAATTAGACACGATTCATTTAATTCCGCCGGAAAGAGTGGAGATATATTTCGTTCTTATTTAAAATTATTTCGATGAAGATTAATTAGCAGGTCTGGATAAGTGCACTGAAAAAGATCGAGATTTTTGCTATTAAATCACGCTACAGTCTGCGTGATCCATTAACTAGGATTACTAAAATAGTCAATCTATAATGATTAGACTGCGGAGCCTCTAAAGATTCCCATCACCACGAATTACTTTCCTTCTAAATTTACTACGCTGTCTAAAACATTGTCCTCAATTATAATTAACTAAAAATATCTTTCTAGTATTCCACGGAACTGCGAGCACACTGCTAATGCACCACGATTTACAATTTAATAAAAATGATTTAGACTGCCCGAATATTATCAGAATTATTCAACCAACGCAACGGCTCGATCAATCATTCAACCAATCAATCAACCTTTCACCAATCATTCGATCAACCTATCGTTTAATCAACCATTCGACCAATCTTTCACTTTACTGCCATACAGTAAGTAACCATATTGATACGAACTGTCCTGCATATAAATCGATTGTGTTAAAACGCGTATCAAATTAAGCATAAAAAATTTACGGTCTCTTTATTCTTGAGATGGTTGTCGTTACTTTGTATTAAAAGTTGAACGGACATGTGTCACTTAATAATAATGGCACTCATAAAAAAGACAAGAGTGAATTTAATTGGATTTTGTGCGATTCGTATTACAATATTTGCTGTATTAAATATTATACACTACATATCAGGGATGAGCAATTTTGCCTCAATTAAGGCAAAACCGTCCACACTGTAGCGCCGTCTGTCCCCTTCCACCAAGCGCGGTACAATGGTACAACGAAGGCACCAGACATCAGCGTGCGCAACGAACGAGTGCGCTGCACGAAGGAGAGGTTGGTGGGAGAAGCAAGCGTTTGACGAGCCCCAACCGTGCCTAGCCCTGCACTACATAATATTTATTTAATTATATCCCACGAAAGCATCGGTATCATTTCAATAATTGCAAAATAAAAAGACTACAGGTCCCCGTGCAGATTCCCATCTTCATGGCCATTGATTGATTCAATAGAGTATTTTTCAACTAGCTCAGTTGCCAATAGAAAAGCTTCAAACGATCCCCTTTTAGTTGATGAACCTGATTTCGGCGCTAGGTTCGATCCTAGGATCCAGGATCGAACCTAGCGCCGAAATCAGATTTATCAATATAATTAATTTCGATCGAAAGAAATTACACTTAGATCCCCTTTTAGCTTGTGCAACCATAACGCGAATGTCATCAATCTCTCAGTATAACAAACGAACCTCTCTCCTGGTTAAACAATAAAGATCTTTAAGGTTTCACCCAAATAACAAGAAGAAGACTCGGTCTAGAATTGGCAAGAACAGGAAATTCGCAAATCGTGTCTACGTGTATTCGAGTTTTGGGATAAATTGAGGATCGTGGGCGAACCTGTCGTAGATCGAGACCAGCCAAAGAGAGTCAAAGGACCAAGACGCAGTTGGCGAGAATAGAAGCAACGCCAGGCATCGATCTCGACAGCCGCGACCACGAGATCCCCTTTGAAAGATAAAGCGGCCTTGTGTCGCAGAGTCGTTTGTGGATGGACGGGATCGCGGGAAATTAGTTTTTAGAGAATTTATCGATCGATTCTGTTTCAGAAACGCAGTTCGGACCACCAGCAGGTACGGTTGCTGAACGCGAGCCTGCACACCAGAGGACGATACAAGTGCGAGGTGAGCGCAGAGGCGCCGAACTTCAACTCGGTCAGCGCTGAGGCCAACATGGAAGTCGTAGGTGAGGGAATGCTTCCTCAACCTCCTCCTGCTCCTCCTCCTCCTCCTCCTCCTCCTCCTCCTCTTTGCTTCACGGAACCCCTGTAACGTCTCCTTCTCCAGCCCGCCCTATTCCGTCTCGTCCTGTCCTGCTAATTAATGATCCTTTGATCGTGGCCATCGAACTGCCGTAATTTGAGCAAAGCCTTCTTCGTTTACGAGTCTCGGCGCGATCCCCAGACCCGATCGTTCGACTTCCGACACCAAGAAACCCCGAGGTTTCGATTGTTAATGGGAAACGCGAGTTTGGTTAACCCTTGTGTACTGATCGACTTGATTCGACCCAGAAACAGAACCTTGCTCTCGATCGTTAACACTATTTCATCTATGCAATCTCGATCGATTTTTATTTAAGATTTTAAGCAGTGTCCTTTGACACTTTCGGTAGAAATAGTCCTGATTTCCCTTCTGAAATATAGTAAACGATTTATTGAATAATTTCCCTTGAATACATCTTTGCAATATCGATAAATTTTTATTTAAGATTTTAAACAGTGTCCTTTGACACTTTCGGTAGAAATAGTCCTGATTTCCCTTCTGAAATATAGTAAACGATTTATTGAATAATTTCCCTTGAATACATCTTTGCAATATCGATAAATTTTTATTTAAGATTTTAAACAGTGTCCTTTGACACTTTCGGTAGAAATAGTCCTGATTTCCCTTCTGAAATATAGTAAACGATTTATTGAATAATTTCCCCTGAATACATGTCTGCAATCTCGATCGATATTTATTTAAAATTTCAAACATTGTCCTTTGACACTTTCGGTAGAAATAGTGCTGATTTCCCTTCTGAAATATAGCAAACGATTTATTAAGTAATTTCCCTTGAATACATCTTTGCAATCTCGATCAATTTTTACTTAATATTTTAAGCAGTGTCCTTTGACACTTTCGGTAGAAATAGTCCTGATTTCCCATCTGAAATACAGTAAACGATTTATTGAATTAATTTCCCTTGAATATACATCTTTGCAATCTCGATCGATTTTTATTTAAGATTTTAAACAGTGTCAAATTGATGAACTGTAAAATTTTACTAAAACTTGTAGTATACTATTAAGTATGTAGTTTACGGCTACTGGACCTGAATGTTGAAAAGAAGTCGAAGAAATATCAGGGTTACAATTATCTTACAACGCTGACGCGGAAAACGGAGCTCAGGAAATTTTACTGGACTCACGTAAGATCCCAGGATACCATTACAAGGTTATAAAAATGTTAGTAGCATGGAAAAGAAAATTATCGCGTACCTCTTTCCCTGTATCCTGTGGTTTTCGAGTTTATTGCAATTATGGAGCACTCGTGCCGTGTTTTCTCTGTAACGTCGCTTTTCTACCTCCGCCATCTTGCGACAGCGAGTGCTCCGCCAATGGTAACCAAGCTAAAAGCCTCCACTGCTCTCAAACGTCTTTTCTGCTCGCTTAACCTGAAAAATATCGAATACCTAGCTTGTCTGCAGAACATACAATAGTCAACTACCCTGGTTTCAGTATTATTAAGGAATTTAACATTAATATACAGTCTACAACCTACGCTGCTACTCATTACTCGAAATTGTACATAGCTGCTCTCTGTACAGTTCGTAACTTCAATTAAACGGATAATAGCGACTAATTTGTGTATTTAAAAGCGATTGCGCGTTTCAGGTCGTCCTCGAGACTATCTCTCCCTAACAATTTTAATCCCAAATTTAGGGTCGCAACTAATCGATTTCTCGAATTCTTATTTTTCGCGTTATATTAGATGATTGCAAAGTGCCCTCTTTGAAAATAAAATACAAACGCGGTTGCATTTTAAAATAACAGTTTTATTAATTAACTTCACCACCATTTCCTACAATTGTCTCTCTACGTTTTATAAGGTCCTGGATTTTTTTTCGCAAAAACTACGTTGTTATTTTTACAATTATCTCGAGATCTTTGAAAATTAGGCACAAACTTTTGCAATGATCCAATACATTTTCTACTGTTTCCAATGAATTTTGCCTGCATAATACTAAATCTACCACATTGAAATGACCGATTCTATATTCGACAGCTATTGAAATTATAAAAATTTACTTCTGGAAAATAATGGAATAAATTTCCATATCCAAGCAACTGTTAGATTGGAAATTACGGACGATCTCGTTAAATTTAGTGTTGCCATTTTCATAAGGCAACAATTACCAGATACCTTTAATGCTTGGTAGGTTTAGCGTTAACTATTTCGGTTCTAAGGACGGCAGCATCGATCCATCAGGCTCCCGGATTAATAAACAATTCGGGTTTGATTCCAAATAAAAATTCAAACATTCATACGATTGGTAAATTCCTGGCGAAGCGCGGAACAATTTCAAACAATGTCGGCGCATTTGCGAGCAAATTCATCTGCACGATACGGTAAACAAATGAATACACAAATAATGCGTAGCTGTCGAGAATAGTCGCGTTGTCCTATAGGTCCCTTTATTTCGGCACGATTTCGATCGATCGACTGCGCCGGCTCGAAAAAAGGAGCCGCGACGGAAGACAAACCGTGAAAAACATACACACACACACTCCCAGAGAGAAAGAGAGAGAAGGAAAGAGGAGACAGTTCGATCAGGTTGCGTCAAATTTTAGTATCGCGTAAAGACGAGACGAAACGCGCGATAAACGTTACGGCCTCGTAAGTTCTCAACCGTAACACGAACCGCGACGGTAAGGGAGACTGAAGAAAATTCGCGAGCGGAAAATTGACGGGCGAAGGCGTTCGGACTTGAGGTATCGCTATTACTAATTGACAAGTTATCGATAATTCACCGGTATTGACAGCGCATCGATCGTTAACCGTTTGTTTGCCTCGAGGCTTCGCAAAAATTCTGTCGAAAATTGCCAGGCGATCGCGTTTCAATAAAGTGTTAGTTAGTTAGCTCACAACAATATCAAAGCCGATCATAATGAATTCTATGAAGAATTTTTCACGAAATTTATTTCTTTGGGTATATACTATGAAAAGAATATGGTTAAAAATTTGGATAGACAAATTCCTGTTATTTTTATAAAGTAACGTAGAATAGCCACATTTAGTGCTCCCTTTGGTAAACCTAGTGTTAAAGAGTATAATAGACTTTAAAGGGTGTTGTACCAATTACAAGAGTCACCGTATGCTCCACAGGAGAAACATAATTACCGTTATTGGTGGTGCAAGCAATGAATTGTAAATCAGCCTAGGCACCGCTCTAAATTCGGCTACTCTACATTTCCTGTCGCCCATGAATGAAGTATGAGCAAACACACGACGGATATTTTAGCGATATTATCGATACATCGAGTTACCGATAACGCTCCGTATTGATATACCGGTATCGATGTTAATGTTTAAAGACTAGTTTTCAAAAGGGTCGCGACGCTACCGGGCCCGAGCGGAAACGAAGGATGTCGCGTGGCGTCGCGAAAGTGAGCCGAGCATCGGCGGCGTCTGCTCATCGAAAGCGACGAAATTCTCTGTCTTTCTTTTCTCGTAGTCTAGCCGCGTTTCTCGTGCAATGGACGATCGATAACCCACCAGGTACCCGCCATTACCGTTACTTTACCGAGCTCGTGGAAAATTTTGTACGTTGCAAATAACCTGGGGGCATCGCACGCCTCCCGACCACTCGCCGCCCTACTCTTTCCTTCTTCCCTTTTGCCTCCTCGTGTCTCTCCTCTTGTCCTTCTTTCCCTGTTCTTCCTTTCATCCTTCCGCGGTCGCTTTCGCACCTTCGCGAAACCCCGCGTCTTTTTCCTCTGCACGGAACCAGCCGCGCTCTGCAACAAGTCGCGCGCTATGATTTTCCGCCCTGGGAACTGGAAGAACGTACCACCGGCCGGTCTCACGCTGGTCTCACACTCGTCTCACACTGGTCTCACACTCGAATAACGGCACCGAGCTGGCTGAGACTGTGTCGTTCGGAATGGAGCTCGTTTCCTTTAATCCTGGATCGCTCTAATTTGGCGAGGCTTTAAGGGCTTTGGGAGGAGAACGACCCTAGCGACAATTTATCAATGAGTAAAGCTGATCTTTTAATGTATTATTTACCGTTGAGTACCATTAAGGGGTTGAGTTAGAGTTTTTGAAAAAAGGCCTAACAGCGTTCTCATACTTTTGAGTAATGGCTTGTCAGAGACTCTGTCGTTCTGATTCGAGTGCATTTTATCCTCATCCTTTCCTTACACCAGTTTTATACAGTTTTATCTGCTTCTGAAAAGCAGTGCGTTTTGCAAGTCGATTTTATGATTAATTGATTAATTTTATTTTACGATACTGTCCAACGACGATTCGTATCATTTTTAAATATATAGTTATAGTTCATATTTAAGGATTTTTTTAGCGAATTCATTAATGATATGAGCAATTTCAATTTTGAACTGATAATTCACCCTCGGTTGGATCATCTGAGCATTTTTATTTGAACTGTCGTTCGAGGAAAGATTTTTTAGAATCTTATCTTGACTCAGCACCGTTTTCCATTTGCAAAGCTAGAATTTATCCAACGAATTTGGATTTCTTATTATTTCGTTAAGCTGACACGGAGGGGAAAATTAATCAAGGAAAATGGCGTATGGATGGGGAATAATTTTGCAAATCGTGGAATGTATTTCTGTGAGTTAATTTTATCCTCGATTTCATCCCAGTTACTCTATAAACGAGCGTTATCCATTTATTTGATGTGAGAGGAATCAATTTGATATAAGAGAATAAAAATAGCAGGGGATGCAATTAGAGCAAGACAGACCATGCGAAGAGTATTTAAATTAGCGTGGTGATTGTTAGGATACATGAATAGATGAGTGAACTCTATTGCCCCATTAGCAGTTCGATTAAAATAATTGAACGTACCAATTGAATCGGTTTATCTATTCAGGAGATTGATGGTGTACAATTTCAAGTGATTAGTGTCGCGCGACTCTAAATAGCGAGTTAACGTTAAAATCTACTATTCTGCCAAACCATCACGTTTAGAAATACGGCATGTTGTTTAACCCTCCGCTGATGGGCCACTTCAAACAATTTATACAAGTAAATGCCTGGATCCGTTGAAATTTACCCATTTTTCTAGACTTGTCCGTCTCACAAAAGATTCTATTATAAAATAGAACTCATTGTCTATGGCCCATTGTTTCGTTCTAAAATTGATTGTTCTAACTATTCTAATATTAATCTTACTTGTGATTCTTACTCTTACTTTGCACTCGGATACATTTCAGCTCCAAAACCAAACATTTCTTCCGACCTATAAATATTTAACAATTTATTAAACAAATTGTACAATGTGAAAAATATTTTTGATACAGCATAGCTATTTTTAATGATGACTACCATTCTCAACAACACCAACTATTTCGATCGCGAATCAACGCTGTGAGTAACATAATCGGACAATATCTTCTGGGATAATTATTATGGGTAAGAAAATTTCGAAGCTCCGTTAAAAATTAAATCAAAACGTGAGAAGCTAGAGAATTAAATTAGACTTGAATTAACATCCAACACTGAAACAAATCTAGCTCTCAATTCGCGTGCAATCGTTAACATTCAAATATACAGGGTGTCCCAGGTTTTATGGTTGAAACTTTGTCAGTATACTCTATGGCACTAAATGAGAAAAAAATGTTCTGTAAATATAGATCGCATAGAGCTTTGTTAAAAAGTTATAACAAAAATACGAAATACAAGTAGGAATAGTAACCAACTTGCTGTTATTGCGAGCATTAGCTCTAATAAATCAATGTATGTATTTACTACTTGACATCGTCACTTCCGGAGTTAATTAATACTCCATTTCAAAATGTCTACCGTTCTTGACAAGACATGATAGACAGCGATCAAAGATCGAATTTATAACTGTGCGAATTCTCGCAGTAACAGCAAGTCGGTTACTATTCCTATGTTACTTCTATTCCGTATTTTTGTTATAACTTTGGTTATACTTTCGTTTGGAGGACCAATTTTTTTTAACTTCTTTTTGTGCAGTCCTATAGATTTCGACGAGAAAACGCCGAAAATGAAAGTCTTATTGCCAGGCGTTCACTGGTTCTGAAGTTATACGCGTGTAAATTTGTCTACCTATCCAGCGCATGCGCTCAACAGTCCTACATCTACCACCCAACGAATATCCAATATGGCGACGCTCTAACCTGCCAAAAACGCTTAAATTGCTCATGTTTACACGCGTATAACTTATAAACCAGTGAATTCCTAACAATAATACTTACATTTCCGTAATGATTGCATCGATATCTACAGGATTAGATAAAAAAGAGTTAAAAAAGAGTTCAAAAAAGTTAAAAACATCTGGTCCTCGAAAAGAAAGTTCAGCCTAACTTTTTAATAAAGCTCTATGTGACCTACGTTTACATAGCATTTTTTTTTCTTATTTAATGCCATAGAATATACTGACAAAGAACCTTAAAACCTGGGACACCCTGTATATCTCAGCAGAAGAAGTTGCAATTAAAAACATGGATCCGCCTTGACAATGAAATCGACTCAAACGGTGCACGAGGGTTAAAGGGACGATGATTAGAAGGTTGAAAGGTTAATAAAGGCACCCGAGCGATTATGGCTCGAGAACTGTAGTCTGCTTAGACTCCGGGAGGGAAAGAGAAAAATAGGAAAGAAAGGGAACACTGGAGAGGAAGAAAAGTCTCGGGCGTTCCATTGTAAATCGTGCTACGTATCCGCGCGCTCGCGTGCTCTCGCGCTCGCTGGTGCGAGAGAGCGAGCGACTCGGAAGGATCAATCCAATCGCAGTCGCGAATGGCTTCGTTGAATATTCTAAACGAAGCATCACGACAGCTTCGAAGGCTTCGCGCGAGAAAGAGCTTTTATCGCGATCGCGACGTCGGGAACCGAAAGCTCCGGATTAAACGACAGTCCGGGAACGCGAAGAATCTCGGCATTATTCTCGAGAGGAGAAAAAGGGGTGCGCCGCGCCGCGCCGCGCCATGCCGGTGTCCGGTTCAATGCGAGCTACATCTCCTGCCGTTCTCTCCAGTTTTGATCTAGCTTCCCGGAAACAAAAAAGCCACTGTTCCAGATTTTATTTCGCAAAAACAGCTGAAAATCTCGGCTAGACGGATTTTATGAGTTCTCCACGGATAAATCCCGCAAAGTACGACCCTTGACAAAGCTTTAACAAATATCTCAGCTCACCGTCTGATCAAACAAAATTCTCTGTAACGAGTGGGCTGCGGATACTTTTATGGGAAGTAGAAATTTTCCGCACTGGTTGCAAGGAACAGGAGTGAAATGGAAATTGATTTTCTGTCCTAATAGGATTGTTGTGGTTCTTCATGTCAGATCAAAATTTCCCACGTCGATCGCAAGCAGGTAACAATGTCGAGAGGAAAAATCATTTACTATTTGACAATTTTGAATAGGATTTGATTTTTTTCTTTTAATAATCCCCAATAAATCTGGTATAATAAAACGCGATGTTTTAATACTTCCATTGTTACGGATTCGCATTCCACGTGAGCCAAATTCGCCATAAACGCGTGAAGTCCCGCAGTCAAGTAAAATTTGCGCGATGGCGCAACAATGATAATAAATTGGTAAAAAGTTTGAATCGCGTCGGGGAGCGGCGCAGTGTATAGAAACAGCCGCTAGAAATCAGGGGAGCCATTCCACTGGGTATGGTGGTCTGCGAATCAAAAGTGCATCGGTATATCGGCAATAATTTCGTTTGCGGTCCGATCACGCGCGCTAAAACATTCTTCGCGCCACTGTGCTTCACGATCATACTTTACCGGGCAATATACTTCGTGTTTAATGCTTACTTAACGCTCATTTAATGCCTATTTAATGCGCCATAAACTCTACCTTCGTCTAATTCTGTCACATTCTCCCGGGTTCGGTTTAATAACACTGGTTGTTACCGGCATGCAGCTCTCGCGCTGCACAAGCTCCTGCTCGTTTCTCTCTCTCTCTCTCTCTCTCTCTCTCTCTCTCTCTCTCTCTCTTTCTCCCTCGTTCCTCCTTTCGTTCTACTTTATACCGTTTTATTCTAGCCACACTTTTAATCTTTAATTTGTGATTATTTCGTCTGCTATTTATTTCTCCGCATTCTTTGTTTTACGGCGAGTTTTACGCCGGTTTTCGCGCCGTTCTTTACATTTATGCCATGGTTCGGCCATTTTCGTTATCGCTCCTTCTAACCCCTCTGCACGATCCTCAAATTATTGGGGCCGCAAATTATTTTCAAAGCAAATTGTAATGAAGCGTTCGAAATCATAGGCCCTAGTTCATGGAACCCTATATGTAAATGGTAACAAGTCCGTGCAAATTACGTGGGGTATATTTTATCGACAAATTAAACCGACGCACGAAAATTCCGGCCAAATCGGTGTACAGTCTTTCGAGTTCTCTTAAACTTTACTGCTGAAGCATTACAATTGATTAAAGTTTTCCATCTGGAATATATTTCCTTGAGAAATAGGCTTCACCCTTTGCGCTCGAAGCTCTTTAGAGTCAGAAGTCGGAAACTTCACGGATCTTTAAATCTTGTACAAAAATATGTTTTGTATATGCGAGAAAGTGAAGTGGAATGAATTTAGTCGTACCAGAATGAAATTTCTAGCATTTTATGGTATTTTTTGTTGTTATTGGCGCTTCAGAGTCGCCATCCGAGTTCAAAGAGTTGGTACCACCGAACGGCAAAAATTGAAATTTAAAAATGAACGCACACGTTGTTTCATCGATTAAACAAACGAGCAACTCAACTGTTGACTCACAATTGAAATTGCTGGTGCCAATGAAGAATTCAATTCAATTACATTAAACTGCGGATTTGATGCATTTGTGACAAAAACTAATAGTCAAAATTACTGGTTTCTGATTTTTTCTGTTACAAATATTCAAATTACAAATATGTTTTCGGGAGTAATTTTTTAGTGAACTTCTCTATTAAAGTACATATTTAAATAGAAATGGTACGAAATCTAAATAAATGCAATCTTATCGTTATTAGTGTTGAAGGACAAGCGAAGGACAAGCGAAGGACAAGCGAAGGACAAGCGAAGTTTCTATTTGACTCCTGCTTTTGCAATGGATGGAAACAATTTTTATTTTGCATAAAGATCCGCAGTCTAATTATAATATACAGGGTGAGTCATATAACGTTTGCACCTCAAATATCATTGTTGTTTCTAAAAATACGTAAAATATGGTAAGGACAAAGTTGAATGGTACAATGGAGCTGACACGATGCCAAAAAAAAATGTTGTTTTTGTCATTTTTTTGGGGATTTTCAAGGTCACCTTGACTTTTTTAAATGGAACCACCCATCTTTAAACACCTACAATGATAGTCCCTTTCATTACGAATTCAGTGACTATAATTATTCAAGGTCATTCAAGGTCACGGAAAGAGTTCAACATTCCTTCAAAGCCCGTTTACAAGCATGTATCGATGTTAAATCTTATACGTTATCTCTGTCCCTGACCTTGAATGACCTTGAGTGATTATAGTCACTGAATTCGTAATGAAAGGGACTATCATTGTAGGTGTTTAAAGAAGGGTGGTTCCATTTAAAAAAAGTCAAGGTGACCTTAATACCTCTAAAAAAATGACATAAAAACAAAATCTTTTTTTTTGCATCGTGTCAGCCCCATTGTACCATTCAACTTTTTCTTTACCATATTTTACGTATCTTTAGAAACAACAAAGATATGTGAGGTGCAAACGTTAGGTGACTGTATACAATCTTGAAAACAGTGTCACAATCCCAGATCAATGCACTCTCCATAAACGATAAATCGACGATTAGGGACACTAGTTCCTCCCTTTATTAACCCTTTGCACTCGAAGCAATTTTAATTCCAAAATCAAGATATTTCTTTCAACCTAGAACATTTTTATTGTATGTATCTTTTTTACATTGTGCACCTGAAGTGAAACCCGTTTTCTCATACAACAGTTGAATTTTTAACTATTATTTAACTATCTAATTATTATTAATACTATCTAATTATTTTTTAATTCATAGAATAGAGACGAATTTAATACTATGAAAACTGTTTTGAATAATGGTATGATAATTGTTACTGGTGACTAAGAGTCATCATTCGAATGCAAAGGATTAAATCGACACGCACTACCTTCACAGATAAAAACATGCGAAATTAGACAAGATCATCCTGATCGAAGAAACCGAGCAGTAAATCGGGACGATATACTCGTTCGGAGTGCACTATGGTGACTAGATAACAGCGAATAATCTCGTGAGGAGGAGCATAATCCGAATCGGCGAAGAGGGGACGTTTAATCGCGCGAGGTGTCGAGTTCGAAGCGGGACAGAGTCGCGGAAAGCGTTTCCCAGCAGACTGGCGTGTCGTTAACGAGGGAGAAGTTCTCTCTCTCTCCCCCTCCCTTCCTCTCTCACTCCCTCTCTCTGTCTTTCACCTCGACGCTTTCTGTTCCCGTAAATCGCGTTCCGAGAGGAGCCGTTTATTAAAAAGCCTGCTCGGATACGCGCCGAGGGAGCCGAACTAAAAGCGATCGCGCGTAAACGTCTCTTGCGTTGCAGTTCTTCCGCAAGATGGCCCGACGATAACAGGTGAAGAGAAGGTTTACGCTACCGGGGACGTCCTCGACCTGAATTGCACCAGCGGCAAGTCTCATCCCGCCGCGAACCTCACATGGTTCATCAATGGGGAACAGGTGAGCCGAAAAATCTACCCGACACGCGTCTCTCTATCTACTCATCGCGATATCGCGCTTCAAATTGATTTTACTCCGAAAAAATCGTCACCGTGATATGCGCGAACCCTTTCGGCGCTGAATTTCATTATGAATGTGGAGATGAATAAAGTAGTCTATGGGTTTGTATGAAAAATAAAAATAGTCCAACTCAATCATCGAAAGTAGGAAATAAAAGAAAATGAATCCCATATTTCTGTAATTTTAGCATGTCAAAAATAACGTAATGGTATTCTTAAATTTCTTTATTGTCTTCACATTTTCGTACTTCACCTATTCTGTTTTATCATAAATGCATCAAATCTGCAGGCTAGTGATTGGGTATGTTCAGATTGCTTTTTAATGTTATTTGACTAATAATAACATTTCTGGAGACCTTCCGGATACTATTTAGTTTTGCTAGATTGGCAAGTGCAAGTAGAGAAAGCAGTAGAAAAATATTTCTCTTAGCACTCGCTCTTTAGAGTCTTCTTTGCTTAGCAATTCCTTCGGTTCGCAGAAATTCCAAGTTGAATGAATAACAACATTTTTCATCAGCAAATTTATAGAACAAGGAATCGAACAAAATTTCTTTGACTCTCATTCTCCTTTCAGAGTCTTTTTTGTTTAGCAACCACCTTGGTTTTAAAAACGTTCAAGAAACTAGAATAAAATTGTTGTCATCATACTAAGGGTTTCATGATTAAAGCGACGATTTCCAAGCATTAATAACGTTTGAGAATAATGAAAAATCAATAAAATGCAAGGTTTTATGTTTTGCAACGTTTCACATTCATCTAGACCTTCCCGAAGTCATTCACGAAGGGAATTAAATATCATTCAGCATCTATTCTTTGAAACTTCTTTGCACATCTGCATAAACTTCCGCAGTGTGCTCGTAATACTGCTGAGGAGATCAAAAATTCTGTTGCACTTCTTGACGCATTTTTCCCTGGCGAGTTTCAGAAGATCAAAAATGCTGTGAACGCATAAACTTTTGCAGTCCGGTAATGAATGTTAAGAAGTTAGATTGAAAATACAGAAGAACTGAAATTTTAACATCCTGAAATCTCCTCGGCGCCCACGTTGAGGGACTGCAATCTACATCGTTGTTAATTCTTTGAAATGCGCCTTTAAACGTAGTTCGCTCGAACTTTTCATTGCGCTACATTAAAAAACAGGCTCCAATTTAAATTAATCGCTGATCACTTGGACAATGCTTTGGAAATTTTGGGTCAAAATAAATTTTGCAGAGTCCAACCAGTAGATATAAAATCAAAATTGCAAGTAAAAAATTTTTATGCTGTTTTACCTATCAACTGGGCAAGGTGGGTTGCAGTAATTCTTAATTTTCTTCTAAATTCGACTAATGATTATTTTATCATATCTTGCCATAATCCATGGTGGTATGAGTGATGAAATAGTTGGTGCAACAATACCAGTCATTTTGTGTCTGAAAAATTCATCCACTCACTTGCGGGCACGTTAATTTCCGCTTTCCTCATTAATTCAACTAAAAATTCTTCGACTTCGTAATACTACAGCATCCATATTAGTGCGAACAGTATTGTACCCACATTAACTCCCACAAAATCATAGCTACAATAATTGCATTCATCTCGTCCCATAAAGAGATGAAATAGCAAACCAACAGTTAGTTAAGACCATTCATCAGCGAGCCGCGCTGTAGATGAAAGAAATTTCCTGGTTTAACTGCGTTTTGGAGAACTCTTTTTTCCCAAGTTTTTTTTATACAATCTTATAGATTTCGACGAGAAAACGCCGAAAATGAAAATCTTAATGCGCGGAATTCATTAGTTAAAAAGTTATACGCATATAAAGTTGAACACTTTTAAGCCTTTTTAACAGGTTACAGCGCCGCCATATTGATATATTTGCTAGGTAATATATACAAAATAGGCTAAATACTTCCGCACAAATCCATTAGATGGCAGCACAAACACGTACGTAATACATAATAACACATTTACTAAATCAAAATGAGAATCATTATACCATGGTCGGGCCGGCCATCTCCGCTCCCACGGCGACCTAACCCCAAACCATCTTGGACTGTACCTTCTTTTTAAAATCCTGTATGTGATTCTGTATATTTTAATTACTGGACACCGAAAACGATCGATTCCATGATTATTGTTATAAATTTTCATTATAAATATCCGCAACAATTCACAATCCCGAGTCCAAGTAATTGCTTCTTCTTTACTACTTGGCATGTCTCTAAAGTTAAAATTTCTAATACTTGATCTAGCCATTTCAAAATTAACAATAAACTTATTAATAATTAATTTGTGAAAAACACTTGAAATTGCTTGTGTTTACAAAGTATATGTGTAACCACTGAATTGCCATCTAGCGTATGTTGATAGATAGTACACCATACTATCTAACATATGCGCTGTACACTCACGATCTATCCAGCGCATGCGCCGAACAGACCTGCCTACCTCTACCACTCAACGAATATCCAATATGGCGACGCTCTGTCCAGTCAAAAACGCTTAAAACTGCTCATCTTTACACGCGTATAACTTATAAACCAGTGAATTCCTAACAACCATACACACATTTTCGGAATGTCTTCACCGATATCTACAGGATCGCATAAAAAAAATTTCAAAAAAGATAAGAACACGGAGTTCTCCAAAATCTAGTCGAGCCAATTTCCGAATTAGAAGAACACAGCGCCGAAAGGGTTAATCGTTGCAGTGTGTTTCATCGGGAGCGGTAGTGGTGTGTGCGAGAATTGCTCTGACTAAACGGCGAAGAGTGAGAGAGAGTGAGTGAGTGAGTGGGAACCGGTAAATGGCAGGATGGAAAGGATCGTTAACCGAAGCAGGGGAGGAGACGTCGTCGTTGTCGTCATCGTCGTCGGCGACGGCTGCGACGACAGAGTGGGCGACAGCGGCAACGGCGACGCGATGCTTGATGAGCCAAAGCGCCAATTAACGAACGGCACCGAAACCCGCGGCGCAGACGTAGCGCGTAAACGCGTCCGCCTCTGCCATCGTCGCGATACGCGGCTGTTCGAGTTCGCATTATTCGGAGAAAGAACGAATACGGTGGATAGAGACGACAGTGGAGGGGAGAGTGGGAGGAAAGCGGCGTTCGAGCAACGAAACTCGTACAATTCGGTTAATTGTTAATTACCCGTCGTCGCGCGGGCGGCGACAGGAATCCAATTTTCCATCGAAGAAGCTCGGCCGCGTGGTGCTTCGTCGAATCGACTCGGCTCGACCGGAGACTCGAACCAAGACTCGACTCGACAGCGGCGGCGTTTCGATTCTTCCGGTCTGTCCGACTTAGCCAAGTATTTTAAATATAATCCGCAAAGTGGAGGCAGTTGATGCGCCGGGAACTCACAGACACCGGGACACGGACGCGCGAGCGTGCACGGTCTTAAAGACTGCGCCGATGAACGGCGAAGCTCCTTTAGGGCTTCGCAGCGAATCGAGCCCGCCGGCTCGCGAAAGTTTCCTCTTATCCGTTCCGCGTCTACCACTCACACCCTACCCCGCTATTTTCCCCTGTCGGTACAGGCACGCGTTACGCTCGCTTCCTTCGGTGGAAAACTTGCCAACCTTCTCGACGATGTCCATTAGGAGTTGAGCGAGTTTAGCGTAGCACTTAACGCGAGCAATATTGTTTCGGAAACGTTTCTCGTCACGAGTCTCGGAAAGATTCGCCTGCGCCGCCGCTCCGCGCCATGTCGCGTCGGGACGCTCGCGATCTTTTTTTAACCTTACACTATAGAGTCTCTGCGCGCCTCCAGAGACCAACCAGAACGACAGTGATCCACGTTCGTAGCAACTCGAAGTGCCCGCTAATCTTTGACTCTATTTCAATTAGCCTGCGAGTTTCGCGCGAGCTGCCGAAGCCCTTCGACTTCTGCACGGTCACACTCGACTGCCTCTCTTCCGCTTCCATCGAATCGATTGACGGTGCTCGATGTGCAGTATGCGTACGGTGACCATACGTTCTTTCATTTAACTCTTTGCGGACGCGTGTCTGCAGACAGTCGCCCAAGTAACATTGCTACTCCGTGACTAAAAATCACTTTTTAAAAAATTATTACTATCAAAAAACACCAAACAAATTTCTACCAAACACAACGCTTGCTACATCATTTAATTCTTATGCGTAGCTTTCGGTACACCATTTCATTTCCCAAGGAAAATTGTACATTCGAACCGTTGATAAGTACACTAAACATAATTCTGTACATTAGATTTATTTTTCTTCCAAAATTGGCATTTCGTCCATTATTTTGTGAATTGAAATAAAATTGCAGAAAGTAGTTTGTTCATTTCCAGTCGCTTTAACGTATGTATAAACGACGGGGTACGATTTGATGGAGTTTTGTATATTGAAAGCTACGTCACCAGATTGTCTTTGCTCCGTGCGCAGTATGCAATATGCGTAGAATGACAATACGCCCTTTCATTAAGACGGCAGTCCTTCAATTCACTGCTCTGGACTTTAGAATTATTTGTTTTACAAAATGGCCATTGTGTTCTTTACTTTGTGATTTGAAATAAAATTGTAGGAAGCGTTTTGTTTATTTTGATCAACATCCGTATATTAAAAGTTGTGTCACCGAATTGTTGTTACTGGTATGCAGTAAGTTGTATGCATACGGTGGCCATAACAATTTACTATTTCGAATGTATTAATGTGATGCATGTTTCTTACAGTTCATGTAGACAATTTTCATTTTCCATAAAGTTCCGCAGTCTAATCATCACACGAGTATTTTCATTAGTGAGCAACGCGTGGAACAATGAAAAAAAAAGCGAAAATGCTCAATTAGAAAACGAAACAATGAAAGCAAACATTTATATGAAATAATAAAACACAATCCTCATTTATCGAAAGAATGTATCCTCATTTTTGTGAAAAGTATCGAAATTATATTTTTGTTCAACACGAAACAGTTCCTGATTTGTTCTTTATTTTTCTACAAGAAGGTATATGGTCACCAGTATGTATAAGTCATAATGTACATAAGAGAAGTAATACAGTAAATCCGCGATCTAAGTCCAATCGAACATTGCGATCTATGTCCCTTCGTCTACTCCCTCCACTGCGGGATATCCCCGGAGAGGCCAAGAAGAAAAACCTCGACGCGGTAGGAGTAAAACCGATCTGGCGATGAAACGATGAAACGATGAAACAATGAAACAATTTAGTAAAACCTCGACGCGGTAGGAGTAAAACCGATCTGGCGATGAAACGATGAAACAATGATTCAGTAAGTCCGCGATCTAAGTCCAACGGAACATTGCGATCTATGTCCCTTCGTCTACTCCCTCCACTGCGGGATATCCCCGGAGAGGCCAAGAAGAAAAACCTCGACGCGGTAGGAGTAAAACCGATCTGGCGATGAAACGATGAAACGATGAAACAATGAAACAATTTAGTAAAACCTCGACGCGGTAGGAGTAAAACCGATCTGGCGATGAAACGATGAAACAATGATTCAGTAAGTCCGCGATCTAAGTCCAACGGAACATTGCGATCTATGTCCCTTCGTCTACTCCTTCCACTGCGGGGTATCCCCGGAGGGGTAAAGAAGCTCGAGCTGCCTCGGTCGCCGAGCAGTCGAAACATGCCGCGTAATTTGATCCTGGGTCGGGTGTATCGGTGTGAATCACTACTAATCCAATTACAAAACTTATTTATTTTTTATTATTTTTTTATGGAACTTTCACCAACTTATTTCTCGTATTTTTCTGATTAAATTGACACTAAACACTAAATAATTTCAACTGTATTTACTGGTTTAATTGACGATATGTGCAGTGACTTTCGGACGTAGACGAGGATAGTTTCCGGTCTCGATCTAAGTCCCGACAGAGAACCGAAAAAGGACTTAGATCGCGGACTTACTGTATAACGTAAGAAGACATAATACGAAGCAGATGTAAGCCTAAGGCATAAAATGCTTGAAATTAAACAAAAATTATGGTCACCGTAGGTATGCAGAGACAGCGTAAAGCTATGCCAGGACGCTGACAATCAACCAATCTGGTTGCAACCTGTGATTTGCTTGAAAGATGTATGTAGAGGTTGCCTGCTACGAGTTTCTTTTTCGTAAACGGATTGCACTGGAGTCATCTGGATCGAGCATCGAGCGGCTTTAAGCGGCTTTAAGAGGCTTAAGAGGCTTTGAGCAGCAAGCTGCACGAGTTGAGAATGTTTCGAGATACGCGTTACCGGTGTTCAATGTGCTCGGTTGGGTCATATTAGAGTTTTGCTCGTATAAATGCGGTTGGATGAATAATTAATGTTGGGGAGCACCGAACAGCGTTAAGCGGCTCCAAACTGCTTTGAGTGGCGAGCATGTGAAGTGAAGAAGGCTTGAAGAATTGCTGCATCGTTGCTCGATCTGTTCAGTCATTCTGTTCTTTAAATTCCAAATCGTTTACGATTTTAATCGATTGCATTATTTTAAATTGCCATCGAGTGGCTTTAAGCGGCTCTAAGTGGCTTCGAGTGTCTAGAAACTTGAGCCAAAATTGCCTGCCAACTGTCAATTAATCTGCCGAGTTATCCATCAATCTGCTGGCTTTACATTCGTCTAAGTCGTTTACGATTTTGACTGATTGCTTAGTATCAAATTGCGGATTTCTATGCGAAATAAGAATTTTCTAAGTCAATTGTAAGAAGCAGAAAACGAATAAAAATGTACTACAGTATTTCATCGATAATTGTACACAACACGGGTCTGCGGAGGGACAATTATGCGTGAGGGATATCATTGTTTGAGGTTTGCCGAACGTAGAGAAGTACAGCCGAGCTCGAGAGGCCTCGGTCACCGAGAAATGTAAACACATTGTAAGAGGGAAAATGCCTGAGGAGGATTAATATAATATTTATTTGTACGTTAGGTCGTTCCTCTTTAACAGCTCTACCGAGAGTGCTCTCTCCTCGTACAGCGTTGACCACGAAGCCTCGGCCGATCGTCTTCTGTTAAACGCGCGATCGATCTCGCCAACGGACGATTCGCGCCCGCTGATCGCATGATTCGTTCTTCGCCGATCACACGTTCATTCTTACGGCGAGTCTGTCGATCGCATTTACCCTAAAGTCGCGTTGATTCCGCTAACGGACATTCGCGGGACCCAACGGACATACATACATAAATCACGCACACATACATACATACATCCTCGCATCTATCCTACAGTACCTAATCCGAATTTCCAACTTCTTCATTAATCATTATTTTTTTATGGGACTATGGTCATCGAAGTCGCATAAAAAAATAATTAATAATAAAGATATACCCGAGCCGCATGGTGTCCAATATCTAGGCGACCGAGGCCTCTCGAGCTTCACGGCCCCTCAAGGGGGTACACTCCGCTCTAGTGGGGATATCTCAGTGACAATTATGTCGGAGACATTTGGGACAATTACCGATGAAATACTGTATTTCTCTTAATAATTTTCATAAGCCAACAATGGCTTAATAGCACTCTTAAATTCTTCTACAATCATTTCTATATTTCACCGATTCAATTTTCTCATAAATGCATAAAATCCGCAGTCTATTTACTATACACCAGCATGAAACGGTTTGAAGCAGCTTCGAGCGGCTCGATCCAAAAATCGGAATGCATCAGCATTGACCAGCTGAACTAGTCCATTACTGCGTTAGGGTCCTAGCTCGTACATAAACAGCGTTTACACCCAGCGTTTCAAAATCCGTTTTAGCTCGCCGACTACTAAAATTACATCGCTACTTATCGAACGCGAAGATCAATGCATTCCAAAATACCAACACTAAAACATACGATTAGAAATATTCTGAAACCAGCACCCGTTTATTCGCGGATTCCCACAAATATCAGCCGAGAAGAGTTCTTTTCAAAGAGCATCGAACGTGCTTGAGTGTACTCCGCGCGAGAGGAGTCCGATTCGACCACCGCGCCGTATCAGTCAATTTTCATCCTGTAATCTCTTTAGAAACGACTCCATCGCGTTGATCGCGGTTCTTCCCTATCCGCGGGAATGTAGCATAATAAAGCTGAATGGTGTAGCAGTAGCTAAACCAGATGCCACGGTTGCCTCGCGTGGCAGGCTCTCGTATCGTAAAAGACACTCGAGGCAGAGCCGGATGGAGGCAGAGCTATCGGTTCGACGCAGGTTTAGCGTGCTCGTATAGCGAGCTAATACCCAATCGAAATAGGAAGCGGAACAAGCAATTGGGATCGTTCGTTCCGCGGAAGCTGTACTCTCCACAGTCGTCGAGCGTATCCGTAACGCGCTGCTCCCGATCATCTAGGCGTAATCATGCTCTCGCGGTATCGTCATCGTTGCATCGCCGTTGCATCGCGAGTCGCGAACGCGTCGCCGAAGAGAAAAGTCGCGGCAATTCGAGCCACACAACGGAAATAGCGCCGGGCAATCTCCATACACGGCCATGATAATCCGAAACTCGTTTCGGTCCGCTCCGGGCAAGAATGTCGCCGGCAAGTTTCATCGGCTGAGCCGGCCGTTTAACCTTTTATCCTCGGTTCTGCCAGGGGCGGCGATCGTCTTCCGCGATCCAACGACCCTCCGTCCCACGGTGGATCAGATCGAGGAATTAACTGTTCGAAACTGTGATATCGTTCTGCGGAGCTTCTTCGAATTACAATTTGTAATCCATCTCGTCAGCTTGATTCGCTGTCGAATTTGATGGACATTTAAAGAGCAATATACAGGGTGTCCCACATAAATGGGAACACCTAAATATTTGTCGTATTTACAGTCGTATCAGAAAACTTTAGACGACAAAGTGACACTGAAAAAATTTTTTATGTTGTGTTTTCTAATGAAATTTCAAGGTCACCGATATTTTTTTTAATGGAATATATATGGAATTTATATGGAATTACAGACAATAAAAAACTGAATTTGGTGGATACCACCATTTTGACCTTGAAATGACCTTGAGCAAGAACAAGTCGTTTTTTCTAATGAAATTTCAAGGTCACCGATATTTTTTTAAATAGAATAGTATATTTTTTTACGATAGAATGATAGACAATAAAAAAACTGAATTTAGTGGATACCATCTTTTTGACCTTGAAATGACCTTGAGCAAGAATAATCATGTTGGAGCGGATAAAATGTGGAAGTTTAAAACTTACGTGTTTCAGCAAAGATTACGCGTTGTTTACGTCCGGTTGACCGTGATTGACCAAAACAAAGATGTTTCTAAAAAGAATTTATGAAATTAACATTACCGATAGCTTTTTGCAAATATCTCGAAAACTAAAAGCGACCCCCCTACATTGGAAAAGGAAAAAGTTGTTCAAAATGTCGAAATCTACAATATATAATATTGTATAAATATATATATATTGTAATACATAATTTTCTATATAATAACCAACATTTTTTTCTTCACCATTTTATTTACCCCCTGCAATAGTGTCACTTTGTCCTATGACGTTTTCTGATAGGACTGTAAATACGCCAGATATTTAGGTGTTCCCATTTATGTGGGACACCCTGTATATCCATTCGGCAAACATCGATACACGGGGAAGTTGATTTTCTGCTAAATATGAACAGCTCAATTCCTTCGATCTGTCCCACCCGCTGCCCCCAAAGGAGACTCGTTGCCAAAGAGAGGAAAGAACCATTGAAGAGCCGCGGTGTTCCGTCGCTGGTCTTCGTTCGTTTCAGGTATCGCCGGACTCGGAAACGGTGTTCGAGCAGCACGGCCTATTCGCGGTGATCTCCAGCCTACGGCTCCGGCTGCAGTCGGCCCACATCTCCGACAAAATAAACGTCAGGTAATACCATCCACTCCTCCCGACAATACGCACCAATCAACCAACCAATCAACAATCACCATCTGAAAACCGCGTTACCATCCAGCCTCGTTCAACGACTAATGCGTCTCTCTATCCGTTTCTCCTGAAGATGCGAGGCGACCGTGGAATTGGATTCGAGCTCGGACACGCCGTTCGTCGAGACGCGCACCACGGAGGTATTCGGTAAGCCTTGTCGCGATTGCGCGCCATCCGTTTTCCATCTCCAGTTTTCATTCCTTTTTCTTTTCTCTACCTCTCTTTCTCTCTCTCTCTCGCTCTCTGTCTCTCTTTTTTATTCCTTTCGCTCCACACGGCCTGCTACTCGTCCGGGAGAGTTGCTAGGCGAGCCAGGCGGATAAAACGCGGCAAAACGACGGAGGCGTTAATTAACGCGAGCTTGACGGCACGAGAAACGATTACCTCGTTATTCCCGGAGCGAAAGAGCCGCGGAACGAGCGGGAGAACGCGACGACTCACTTTCGCAGGAAATTAAGCATCGCCCCCGCGAGCTCCGACGAATTAAGAATGCTTTACGATCGCCGTTCGCTGCTCGCCGTTCGTCGTTGTCCGTGGAGAACCGAGAGCACGACCAGGAGAACCTATAGTCTTCACCGCGAAACGCTATCTACCCGTCTCCTTCCAGCGTTTCATGTCTCCGCCGCACGGACTCTTTTCCTCCCAGACTGGAGCACCACCATCCCCCACCCCCGGCCACCGCGATCCATCGAAATTAAAACAATAATTTACTTCACGGTTACATTTCTCGACCACTTCGTTCCCTCCTCTGCAAACCAGCTCTCCATTCGTTTCCTCGAGACGATCCCTCTCTTCTACCTCACTGCGAATCGGCGATGAGACCTTATTCTTTTCCTACGGGCGGAGTTTTTTCAAAAGTGCTCCGTGATTCATTCTAGAGGGCTCGGGAGTAGGGTACCATATTTTTAAATTGAATCTTCCTTGGTGAGTCCACTTCGGAGGCTTAGTAAGCACTGAATATTGTTTTAGAAGGCTGCCTTTCTTGAAGATGGGGTGGTTTCCTCTTTTTTCTCTGGAGCAGAGATTTTTTTGTAAGTGCTCTCACATCATTGGAGAAGGGTTGCAACTAGCTTATGATTTCTTACAATTGAATATTCCTTGATGAGTCCACTTCGGAGGCTAAGTAAGCACTGAATATAGCTTCAGAAGCGTCAGGCTGCCTTTCTTGAAGGATGGGGTGGTTTTTTCGTTTCTCTCTGTAGCAGAGATTTTTTAAAAGTGCTCTCACATCATTGGAGAAGGGTTGCAACTAATTTATGATTCTTTACAATTGAATATTCCTTGATGAGTCCACTTCGGAGGCTAAGTAAGCACTGAATGTAGCTTCAGAAGCGTCAGGCTGCCTTTCTTGTAGATGGGGTCGTTTTTTCGTTTTTCTCTGGAGCAGAGATTTTTTAAAAGTGCTCTCTTATCATTGGAAAAGGGTTGCAAGTAATTTATGATTTTTTACAATTGAATATTCCTTGGTGGGTCCACTTCGGAGGCTTAGTAAGCACTGAATATAGCTTCAGAATCGCCAGTCTACCTTTCTTGAAGATGGGGTGGTTTTCTCGTTTTTCTCTGGAGCAGAGATTTTTTGAAAGTACTCTCACATCATTGGAGAAGGGTTGCAACTAATTTATGATTTCTTACAATTGAATATTCCTTGGTGGGTCCACTTCGGAGAGTTAGTAAGCACTGAATATAGCATCAGAAGCGTCAGGCTGCCTTTCTTGAAGATGGGGTGGTTTTCTCTTTTTTTCTGTGGAGCAGAGATTTTTTAAAAATACTCTCACATCATTGGAGAAGGGTTGCAAGTAATTTATGATTTCTTACAATTGAATTTTCCTTGCTGGCTCCACTACAGAGGCATAGTAAGCACTTATTATTGTTATAGAAGCATAAGGCTGGTTTTTACGAAGATGGGGTAGTCTTTTCCTTTTTACCGAGGTGGTAATTTTTTCGGAGGGTTCCATCATTGAAGAAGGGTTGAGAGTAGTAATCATGATATTGTCCTTCAAGATAGGATGGACTTTTTAATTTTTTCCAAGGCGTAAATGTTTCAAATATTGTTCAAAAATGTCTCTACCCTCTTTAGAAAGAACTAGAGATGATATAGAAATTTTTTCCCATGCTGATTGCGCAGTACGATCATTAGGGAGCACCATGAACTCTTCTTGAATAAAGATGTGGTGGTCTTTTTCATTTTTTCAGGAGAGGAGATTTTTCTGAAGTAGTTCTATCCTCTTGGGTAAAGGTTAGGGATATTTTATGATTTTTATAAATTAGAATCCTCGTGGTAGCTCCACCTCAGAAGTTCAGAAAACGAAAATTCCAGAAACATCATGATGCTCTTCCAGAAGGCAGGGTCACGTTTTTTCCTTTTTTCGTATGCAGGTAAATTTACAGAAACATTCTTAGCCCCCCTGGCGGAGGTTCCAGGAACAGTGTAGAACAATTCTACCAACAGCAACAGCCATGATGAACGCGCTAAAGAAGTTTATGGAATATCAAAAAGTCTAACGAACGAGTTACATTTCCTCCAAGAAAAGAGGGTAGTATTTTTCTTTCTCCTTCTTAACATAAATGTTTTGAAAACTCTCCTACCATATTATGAGAAAAACCAAGACCGCTGTAGAACTTCTACCCTCAGAATCCTCATACTAATTCCATCTCCAAAGCTGAAGCAGTATCCACACTGAAGCAACATCAACTAGCATTTCGTCTCCTACTTATTCGATTAAAACAGAAAGAAGGCACAAGAATCGACAAAAAAAGTTACTCGACGTTGCTTCAGTGTGGACGTAGCTTTAGAAGACGTAAAAACTTAAAAAAAAAGCAACAAGACATCATCCCCAGAGCCAAGACAACCTCCGCCCCCTTTACTTTTTTACTCTCCGGATGTAAATGTTTTAAAAACACGTCCAGCAACCTATGGGGAGGAGTCGAAGAGAGTGGCAGTCTAGAATACCTTCCCATTAAAATTTCACCGGTCCTACCAAGCTTAGGGGTCCACCGCAAACCCTAACAAATACATTACGGACGCCCTTCGTCGAAGTCGTGGTTCTATGTTTTTGTTTTATTTCGACGAGAGAAAATCTTTCGCAAACAGTAGCACCCCCGTTTTGAGGGGTCGTGTGGGATATTTGCCGAGTGAAATCCGCGCGTACTCACCTCGGAAGCTCGCCTGGAAACTCTTCCAAACGCTCGAGAGTGTACTTTCGCGAAAGCTGGGGGCTGTTTCCGCGCATACACGCGATCGAACCGCGTTTATTTAGTTAGGTATGCCGCTGCACGTCGTACGAATATCCCGAGCACCGACTAGTGGAAACGGTCCACCGGAATCGCGCGTAACGACGCCATTGTTTGGCCACGGCCAGGCCAAACCGACCAGCGTGTGGGAGAGAGAGAGAGAGAAGGGGTTGGTAGGTTTACACGCAACTCTGTTGTGTGCACCAAACCGGTCGAGAGAAAATCGGCGCTCGAAACGACGCGATCGATCTCTCGACCCACGAGAAACTCGCGTTTCTTCTAAGGGAGCCTACTACTCCCCGTCTTTCGCTCGATCGAAAACGACCACCCCCGGAATCGCGGAACGATTCAGAAACTAGGGAATGGAAGGGGTGGAAAGACTGTGTCGAACGTCTGGACGAAATTACTCTTAACGATCCTCGATTTTCTCGTTAGCCGGAATCGTTCCTGCGAGCGACCTACCTCACCCTGCTCCCGATCATGAAATTTAGAGACGTCTCGAGTCTCGATGGATCTTCGAAACCAGAACGAATCTAAGTGAAATCTCGATTGAGACATTTTCTGGAAATATTCTATTCCAACGGTAGCTACACTGTGGCTGATAAAAGTGACAGAAATCTTGTTCTGTATTTTATACTTCCGGTACGGAGAACAATGCAGTTCTTAATCGAGACTGACTCGAGAAGCAGTCTGAACAGCGACTTTTAATTGACGGTGCTTGTACTTAAAGAACAACTGATTCAAAACGGTTGCTATATATGTTTGGTAACAAAACGATGGACAAATATTATACAGGGTGTCCCACGTAACAGTTTTCACGATTTTTTAAGTACTTGCGATAATCTGACAAAAAATATTTTCAACAAAAGTTGATCAGTTTTCGATTGGCTATATATTGCAAATAAAAAGAAGTTCGAAAAACATTTTTTTTTATAGTATTGTCAAGGTCACCTTCATTTTTTTTAAATGGCACTTTGTATTTTTGACTTAACAGTATTATAGCCCGTGTCAAGACGAATTCAACGACCTAATATACCATGACCTTGGGATGACCTTGAAGGCGAATAAATGAAAATTTCAGCAAAACATGACAATCTTTTGAAAAATAATAACTTGTGTTTATTATTAAGACTCGAAATTACATTCAATTCAGAAACCTTGACTAAATGATATCACCTATTCAAGAAGATTGTCATGTTTTGTTGAAATTTTCATTTATTCGCCTTCAAGGTCATCCCAAGGTCAAAAAGATGAAGGTGACCTTGACAATACTATAAAAAAAATGTTTTTCGAACTTTTTTATTGCAATACATAGCCAATCGAAAACTGATCAACTTTTGTTGAAAATATTTTTGTCAAATTATCGCAAGTACTTAAAAAATCGTGAAAACTGTTACGTTGGACACAGTATATAGAATCATCTGCGGAATTTATTCATTCATAATAAAAATGAGTAGAACAACTGCGAGATAGAAAAATATAAAGAATGTCAAATACTGTTGCACTAGTTTCAACTGATTACGTTAATTGAGACAAGAAATAAACGTCTACGTAGCATTCATGTCTTGCAATTTTTGCATAAAGTTCCGCAGTCTAGTTATCACGTTTTAAAATATTAATGCGATGGACTGCAGCGCGAGTGTCATTGTAGAGGTTATCCGTTTGTGCATCTTCGAGAGAAAATTGATTTTTCTAAATGTAGGTTTTCTCGAGCCGGGACGCCGCGCCGTTCCAGTTCCAGGTCCTCCGGCTTTTCGATCGTCCCGAAAGACCTTCCGACGAACCTTCTATACGTAGAAACTTTTCATCGGCCACCACACCCCCGCGCCGCCATCTCAGCTTATCGACATTCGCAACCTCTTTCGTCGTTGGCTCTGTCGCGCGGGAGAGCGTCGCGACGCCGACGTCGCTTTCACGGCCGACTAGCGGCACGAATCGAGGATGAACGTCGCTCCGCATCGACCGAAGAGCAAAGTTATCGGCGCGACGAGCCGCGAACTTTCCTCCTCGATGTGTATCCTGGAAAAGCTTCAAATTGTCGCGAGAACGACGATCTCTTTCCACCCCCGCTCGGACTGTACTGAAATCCTGCTCCCCTTTGCAGTCCACGCGAACCTCTGATCCTGACGCAGAGTCATTGTTATCCGTATGCATCGTTCTGGACCGTCAAATCACTATTTCGATTCTGTTCTTAACATTTTATTTACCGAAGATCTTTTAATGACTCTATTAGATTAAATAGTTTGATTAAAAAATTATTTTATTATTTTATTTGACCGGAACTGATACGTTTATAATCTTAAATTTTTTTAAATATGTCCACTGTATCAAATTGTACGTGCACAATTTTTCTTAAATGTATAATATCCGCAGTATAGTTGTAAAAGAGGTTAACAATTTTCCAATCCAATCAGAATTAACAATAATCAGAAAGATACAGTAAACTCCCACGCGTAACGTGATCAAAGAAACTGTTTAACACTAAACCTACCAAGCATTAAAAGTATCTGGTAAATATTGTCTTGTAAAAATAGCAACACTATAATTATTGAGATTGTCTGCAATTTTCAATATGATAGATACTTAGACAAGGAAATTTATACTATTACTTTCCACAAATGAATTTTTATCATTTGAATAATTGGGACATATAAAACCGGTCATTTGATCGTGGTTGGTTTAGTGTTAAAAGGTCAGTACGTATACGGCTGCCATGCGGCAGTAGCTGTACAAAGAATTGTTTGAGAGGACTGTACACTTAGGAGATACATAAAGGGTGGGACCCCTAACTTGATAGCCTCGAGTAACTTCTAAATTATGCGTGTTGTACAAGAAAATTATTTCTACAAATGTTACGTGATATCAAAGGAGGGCATGATGTAGGGCAGGGAGTTCCAACGTATTCACATCCGAGAACTGCAAGGTCCCCACTATCGAATCTCTTCCCACTACTACGTACAGACGTAGAGTTAGTGAGTGCTACGCGAGCCGCGCGGCTCTCGTGGTGGGAGCTTCCAAGTCCAAGAGTGGGGGAAGAACCTAAGCAGTGAAGGTGCCTCGAGTAGCTCCGGAGCTATTGGTTGGAACTGCCTGATGTAGGGTACATGACTTCTTTATTAGTGAAATCATTTACGAATTTAAAGGTCAACTTTGATTCTTTGAACAGAACCGTACATATTTTTACGTGCCAATCGATGCAGGTTTTCCTTCTCTATAAAAAAGCATTGACCCATGTTTGTCAGAAAATGATAAGCTTAGCAAATACTTTAATTAAAATATTGCTAATGAATGAAGAGTGATGCTTTGCGGACTTGTTGTCAGCTGTATACCTCGAAGAAGAATACTCAATATTATCTGCTAGATATTGATGATTCTGATTTCGGCGGTAGGTTCGGTCTTATTGTTATACAGGGTGTCCCACATAAACGGGAACACCTAAATATCTGTCGTATTTACAGTCCTATCAGAAAACTTCAAAGGACAAAGTGACACTATTGCAGGGGGCAAATATGATGGTAAAGAAAAAAAATGTTTATGTCGTGTTTTTTAATGAAATTTCAAGGTCACCGATGTTTTTTTAAATGGAATAGTATATTTTTTTACGATAGCATGATAGACAATAAAAAACTGAATTTAGTGGATACCACCTCTTTGACCTTGGAATGACCTTGAGCAAGAATAATCATGTTGGAGCGGATAAAATGTGAAAGTTTAAAACTTACGCGATTCAGCAAAGATTACGCGTTGTTTACGTCGGGTTGACCTTTACAAACCACAATGAATGTTTGAAATATTTTTCATAGTAAACAGCGTATGTTTATGTTAGAGTATGTATCATTGAGATCGTTAACAGACAGTTAATCGGTTAGAATAAGTACGTTGTTCCTTCTGCATTATTCGAATTCAAAACGTGAAAGTGATAACAATGCATTATACTGTACAGGAACGAATCGGTATGGTTTTCACTTATGGCGAAAGCCACCAACCTTTGAGGCAAGCAGTACATTTGTATCGTGAAAAATTTGTGAATCGTATTTGTCCTTCGTTACACGCATTTTCCGTTGTGGTAAAACAATTTAAAAATACCGGTAGTGTATGTTCTAAAAATCGTAATAATTACTGCAGCATGTGCTTCAATTACGTCTCAGGAAATCGACAATGCCTACAGATCATTTAATGCAAGATTGCAATATTGCATAAATGAGGATGGTGAACATTTCGAACATTTATTATGATATGTAAAGGTCATACCGCCGTAAACAACGCGTAATCTTTACTGAAACACGTAAATTTTAAACTTCCACATTTTATCCGCTCCAACATGATTATTCTTGCTCAAGGTCATTTCAAGGTCAAAAAGGTGGTATCCACTAAATTCAGTATTTAATTGTCTATCATGCTATCGTAAAAAGAATGTACTATTCCATTTAAAAAAACATCGGTGACCTTCAAATTTCATTAAAAAAACACGACATAAAAAACTTTTTCTTTACCATTATATTTGCCCCCTGCAATAGTGTCACTTTGTCCTCTAAAGTTTTCTGATAGGACTGTAAATACGACAGATATTTAGGTGTTCCCATTTATGTGGGACACCCTGTATATACAGTAAGATCGAACCTAGCGCCGAAATCAGATTCATCAATATAATTCATTTCGATCGAAAGAAATTACACTTATATTATCAGCTAGTTAGTAACTACAAACGAAACATAAGTCCCAACGCAATCACACTGGTCCAAATGCTCCCCAATCCCCTAACCGTGTGATTATCGAGTGAAGTCTGCTAGGACAGATTAGGATCGACTGACATCTAGACTCGAGTAACGATAAAGTTGAAATGGGAGTCGTCGCCGATCCCGAAAGCTCGATTTACAAAAGCCCGTTTACCCGGTGGCCGAGTGGAGCGATAAGTCCAGACCCGAACGTGTTAAGTATACTCTTGGCTGTTGCAGTGCAGGGTCACGCGAGTGCTGCAACCTCCTGCATGTGCCTGACGGTGGCGAGCGCACTGCTGCTGCGACTGTTGCCGCCAGTTTAGAGATTCGAACGGCGGGACAGCGGGTCGGATCGTCGATTCGAGATCGTCGTGTCTCGCGGCCTAATCGCCCACAACAACGGAACCGGAGCACCTCCTCGATCGGGTCCACGAGATTCTACCATCGAGGAAATCTACCAGATGGAAACGAGAGAGGGAGAGGAGAGAGAGGACCCTCGCGATGAACGTCGAACGTCGAGAGGGACCTGAGGAGAAAACCCCTTCGACGAGCCTACAGAAGACACCAGGGCCCACAAGGGTCAGACACGAATCCGTTTCTAGCGACACGAAGATACGCGAGATTCGATTGATTTGCTGAAACATTCTGGGCCTGGTTGGGACACGGACCGCTCGGCTGAGGCCCAGAATTCTGTGACTAGGTTCACGGACTACGGTACTGCTCGGATAATTGTCGCTGATGGAGATTTCTTAACGCTTTATCTACCGGAGAACTATTAACCCCTTGTCGTACCCGCTAACTCACGATTGCTCGGACCATAATAAACAAGAAGGTCGGTCACGCGTCTAGCCTTTTAGCTGTTTAGCCGCGTCTTGTGACATGTATATGTCGGCGCAACGAAAGGAATTGTGAAATAATAAACACGTTTGGGGACAAATAATACTTTTAACACTAATCCTACCGACCACTAAAAGTGACTAGTAACCTTATAAAAATGGCACGATTGGTTTTATTTAAATTTTGTGTCATTTTTATTATAATGTATACTTGAATAAAAAAAAGTGTGCATAATCATTTCCAGTGGAAGCATATTTGTAACTTCAATAATTGTAAAATAAAAATCCTGAAAGCGGTCATTTGACCGGCACTGGTAGGTTTAGTGTTAAGATGTCTGGGAAGTAATTATGATCAATTCATCGGTGAACAAAAATGATTTATAATTTGAAAGTGGATAATGTATCAGTAACAATTTGTAAATTAATACTTCATTTAAATTAATAATGTTTTGAGAAAACTCGTAGAAAATTAGCAATCTTCGTGTTAGTGTTGTTTACGTTCGTCACGAATGAAGTATAGTCCTCGCAGCGAGAGTTGGCACAAAATCTCGTCAGTGGGGTGCAGGGAGAACGGCGGTCCCCACTTTTGACGCAAGGCTGCGGATCCCACCACTGATCAGTGGATCCCACTCTTACGCTTACGTTTTGGCGGGAACAGTCGACATAGGCGCTCAGCCTCACCACCATCTTACTTCATGGTCACCACATCTCTCTGTTACAGTCACACTCAATACGCTCGTTTGCTGTCTTCGTCAAGCGATTCGGCCAATCGCGGAAGACGTGTAGCGCGTAGTAGGAGCATCACGTGGTACCCACAAGTTTCTCTGTGCCAACTCTCGCCGCGTGGGCTATACCACGAGCCAGGCTCGTGTTGTTTACGTTTGGTCCGAACGAAGTATCACGAGCCAGGCTCGCGTTGTTTACGTTTGGTCCGAACAAAGTACAACGAGTCAGGCTCGTCCTTATTGTTTTTGGCCCAAAATTCTTACCGCGAGTCTCACTCGTTGTTGTAGGCCAAGGGGTTAATAGGCTTCTCAGTAGTTGTCCTGCAGCAAATGGAAGCTTAAAAATCCCAAACAAAATATTCAGATTACGTTATCGAGGGGGAGTTGTTGACTTGTAATTGAAATTTCTGTTACTGTTGAAGAATCGATTAAAAAAATCCTCAAAAACCCAGAAAAATAGACTTTCAAAAATTATGAAATAATCGCCGGTAGATATTGCGTTAAGAGCTTGAGGCAATTTTTACAACTTCTGGAGAGTTGGAGAGGAAAGTAGGGGGTCCTAGGGTCGAGTGGGAGGTACCGTTGGGAGCTGAAAAATGCGGTAGTTGACTGTGATTGGCTCTGTTTTGACCCTATGACAGGCATGTCCAGAAGTAGCTCACTTGGAGGCAAATTCAAGGGAGACGCCTACTTCTCCCGCCCGCGCGTCTCGCTCCCCGTGGCGGCCGTAGTCCTCCGAGCACTCAGGCCCGTGCCTACCGCTTGCCAGTGATGGGAACTCCGTGGGCGCTGGGCGAAAATACTACCACCACTCTGACGTACCGTCTTCCCATACTTTGCCTCTACCGCGCACGCGCTACACACAAGCTTCCTATTTCTACTCTGCGCGGACAGAGTAGAGGTACGCTTGCGTGTAGCGCGTGCGCGATAGAAGCAAAGTAGGGGAAGACGGTACGTCAGAGTGGTGGTAGTATTTTCGCTCAGCGCCCACGGAGTTCCCATCACTGCCGCTTGCAATATGTACCGCGTGTGGCGCGTTGGGGCGACTCTCGGACCCACGGTAGGCACGGGACTGAGGAGCTCGGAGGACTACGGCCGCCACGGAGAGCGAGACGCGCGGGCGGGAGAAGTAGGCGTCTCCCTCGAATTTGCCTCCAAGTGAGCTACTTCTGGACATGCCTGCCCTATGAGGTACACGATTTTTCGCAGTACAATTGTCATACGTAGACTACGGATCTTTATGCATTTATAGCATAAGCAAATTTTTAGAATACAAGAAAACATGAAAGACATCTCCACCCTAATCTTACCATGAAGAATTTTTTGATTGATAAACTGGACTTGTTCCCCCATCCTGGTTTTTATGAAACAAGCAATGAAATTTCGAACCTGTATAAAGATCTACAGTTTGGCCATAAGTAAATGATTGGTGTTCTGAATTGATATTCTGAATGTGTTATTTGTTTGTGATGGTCAGCCTGCTTGCACGGCATTTAGTAAATCAATGCTTCTAATTGTTCAGACAATGTCAGGTCGTTTGGTGCAATTGTAAACAAATTATTCTGATTTCAAGGCCGTACGTATACTTTCGCGATGTATATATAAGCTAATGATGCAAATGGGTTAAAGATCTTAGCAGGAGATCTGTCTGACTCCTAACTCCTCGGTTCCCAACAGTATACTATAGAAGACGAAAGTGGGGAGCTAAATGGTCTGAGGAGACGGTGGGGATGGCAGTGACAATTACCGAGGCAGCACCGTAGTCGCGACAAGAGTCCCGAGCGAAGCGTCTCGATGTTCCGCCGCATTTCCCGCCGTGTTTCTCGCAATGACGCGCACCCGCGTAGCACACGCAACGTTACGTGTACCCGTTTACGGCTTCGAAGCTTCCACTGTCCCGTAATCGTACTTCCGGAAAAAAAAACGACGCGCTGCACTTTCTTGCGCCGCCACTCTCGTAGCTCGTAGTCGCCACCACCGAACGACCGTTCAACGAACCGACGGACTGACGGACGAACCGGACGTCATCGATCAAATCGGCGTTTGGGGTGCGAGCCGTTTTCGCTAGGACATTCGCAAATTAATTCCGAGAGAACGATCGGACCAATCAAGCTAAATTTGTTCGTGTATATTCGTAAATGTTTGAGACAATGGCATGAATTTTTATTGGACGATCTACTGAAAACTGTGGGAGTTCTCGATAAGAGATACAATTCGTGTCGCGAAAAAACTGACCAATCGGTTGGGATCGATTTTATGCCAGTCATAGCGCACCGAATAAAATAAATGCGAGCTCGTATTGTCCATTACAAATGTGACTGTCTTTCGAACAAAAATAATATCGATAGCTCCAATACTAAAATTTTACTGGCTCGCGAGAAGTGAGAATTTGGCACTACTATGTCACTATAGTAAATCCTCTATAAACGCAAAAAAGCTGTAACAGATAAACGCAGAAAATATATCCCCTCCACTTTAGTAATCCGATCTCGGCTCGGGTATATCGGTGTGAACCACTACTAATGCGACGCGGAGAGTCGCAGTTGTCGGCACAATCCAAAGGCCCGTGCGTCATAACAATGTAACACCAGTATTTAATTTTTCTTATTATTACTTATTTTTTTATGAAACTCATCGATATATTCGTGACATTTTTCTTATTAAAGAAAGACCAAACACGATATGGTTTCAACTGTGTAAATACTGTTGTAGTATTTAGTTTAAATCACGATGAACGTTTCGGGCATAAGGAAGGATAGCGTATCGGAAAGAAAGAAACGCGGAGATTCGCAGTCGCCGGCCCAGTTAAGAAGCCAGAATTATGGCCCTTCGGACGCGCGAGGAAAGAATCGGAATGAGACTGGCTTCGGAGCGTGCACACAGCACTCCCTATACCACAGCCAGTGATGCCAGAATCGTGGAACCGAGGAACTTGCCCCTCCGGTGGATCCTCCGGCTGGACCCCCCACTCTGACGTACCGTCGTCGCCTGACGTTGTTTCTTACTGCGCACGCGCTACACACAAGCGTACCTCTAGTCTGTCCGTGTGAGCTGCCTATTCGACTCGACGCAACTCGACGGCGTCGAGGTACGCTTGTGTGTAGCGCGTGCGCAGTAAGAAACAACGTAAGGCGACGACGGTACGCCAGAGTGGGGGGTCCAGCCGGAGGATCCACCGGAGGGGCAAGTTTCTCGGTTCCACGATTCTGGCATCACTGGCTGTGTGCCCAGACCCAGTGCCGCCAGACGTAATCCATTTGGATGTCGTTTCCGCTCCTACGACGCTCCTTCCACCATCCCATTCCACCACCATGAGCACACTCCAACGACCCCCACTAAGACCGTAGACTGGTCACGTGACGTGCCGCGCGCGACTGAGGCGACACATAACGGTAGCGGTGGCATCAGTGAAGCCATTTCAGATTTCATTTAGTAGGTAATAGATACGATACGCGGCAATAACCTATAATCTGCGATATGTCCTGTCATTTGTCCACTCACCCGTGTTGCGTCTCGTGTCCCCATTGCGCACGCGCAACGTGTCATCATTCGCTCCCCACTCAATTCCTGTTGCGTTCCCGTCGCGCATGCGTGCTTAACCCGGTAATCGGAGAGAGGGTAACTTTTCAGAGGCACCTTCCCCTGATCTGGCGGCACTGCCCAGACCTTAAAGGCCGGCGCGTGGTCTCGCTTTACACGCGCTGTCCTTCTCTACGTTCGGCTCGGCCTTCGAAGCTCAACAAAATAGCTACCCGTCACAGATAAACGTATAACTATCCCCCCGAGGTTTATGCGGTTATAGAGAATTTACTGTATTATTTGTCGAGTTGCGTTTAAACATTTAACGCTGTGACCATTTTTGTTAACATCATTTATTACGTGTCCAATAATAGCCACATTCGAGACGCACAAAACGGGACATCTTTTATTTTATTCAGACAACTAGAACGGACGTTACCAGTGCACTGGATTGAGAGTTAGTTCGACAGCTCTATGTCGCGGCATGATTAAATATTCAGCCCAAATACAACTGAAAATTGTCAGCTCTGTAGCTCCGACCGATTTCTCGAAATTAATTCCCAAATATCGTGTTGGGGACGAGCGTCTAGACCCCGCAAAATCGCCGAATCGATCGTACCCAACTTCCTCGCGACTTCCTTCCGCCGCGCGGAAACGCATCGTGTCGCGTGCGTTTCTCGCGCGCCGATGCAAACTGTATGTATGTATGTATGTATGTATGCGAGCAATCTGTATACTTGTATATACCTGAGACACGCGTATACCAGCCGTATCTGCGTACCTTATCGAATAGAAGAGCAAAAGAGAAAGAGAGAACGAAAGAAAGAAAGAAGATCCGAGAGATCGAGCGATGCGATACTAATCGCGCTTTCCGTAGAATAGACAACGACCGGTGGGCCGTGTTTCTGGAGTCGGGCCACGACTCTTCTTCGGGACGTCGATTTCCAGAGTGACGAGACGAGACGGCAGAAAACAAACAAAACTCTGTCCGTTCGCTCGTCGTCAGCCGAACGCTCATCGGAAACGATCGCGTACTTGTGTGTATGGCCTAATGTATATATTTCGCATATTTAGTAAATAAATCGTATTTCATTACAGCCGTCTGCAATTCCATTACCTCTGACCACTCCTGGTAGCCCTGTTTTAATTAATATAGACTCCATATTCATTTCCCTGAAAAACCAAAGTGTTCTAAAACGATGATGAAGAAGTAACAGTCGAGCAGCAATTTATTTCTTCTTTTTTAAGTTTTAATAAAGAAACTGCGGATTTATGATAAAAATGAGTTGGTGGAATTTGAATGAATAAAGAGATCAAATGAATTTAAAAATATTTATGTTGTTCCGGATAAATCGGAACGTAATTTGCCGGTTGGAGACACGGGACGGAATTTCAATGTACGGACAAGCACTTTATTCACACCACGACAAAGAGACACGTAAACTTAAACTTTAACTATGGTACAACGTATTTACACTAACTATTTACAGACTGCAGATGCAGAAAGCGGGCGCATGGGCGCGAAGCAATAATAATTTTTACGCAGGGCGTAGATCGCGAGAACAGTGGTAGCTGGGGCCTTGACTAGGTGTCGTTTTACTGTTTCGCTATACTTCCATGTGCTCTCACGTTACATACGTTTCTGGGCGCGCAACGGTGCTTTACTAAGTTTAAATAAATTCAATAATGTAACAAATGTTTTGAATAACAACATAGCAATTTTTAATGGCGCCGGAGAGTGGCCACTCGAGTGCTAAGGGTTAAAAATGTGTGTGATAAACTTAGGCAAACCGGTAGTTTGTGTTCGTAAAATTGAACTATGACCTTCAATGACCTTGAACTCGTTTTAAGATCCTCTAACATGATACAGAATTAAAAACATACCGATCCATTTAAAAAAATGGAGGTGACCTTCAAATGTCCGAAGTATCTCCACCTGCAAAAAAACTATTGTCGCCACCGGATGGCCCCCTTCGTACTGCGCAATTTTATTTCAGCAAATATTTCTGTGACACTTATAGTTTCGAAGATATCTGAGGTGCTAATAATTTATGGCGGCTGAAAAGTGTGTGAGAGGAGGAAAAAGGAGAAGGAAGCATTTCGTCCTAGGCCCGCTAGAGGACCCGTGCCTTAGACGCGGGATGTCGTAAGAATAGTTTAGGACGGTATATATACAAACAGAGGAAGATTCAGGTAGTAGCGGGAAAGGTGTTGTCGTAATGTCCCTCTGTTGACGAGCATAGGAAGTAGCCGCCACAAATTATTGCCCCACCCTGTACGTCTTCAAATTGTGATGTTTCAACTAAAATTCCATTTAATCGTTTCATAATATTGATAGGTTCCAAATATAGTGTTCCCCAGAACCAGAATATACTCGTTTTATTTCTTTAGACACTTTGATGATAATTTTCTACGTATTACAAAATGTAGTACCTTAAAAAGTGCGAATATAAATGACAGCTTGTCAATTTCAAGAGAAATATAAAAATAGTTGAAGTACAACTTAAAAATCTTCCAAGTAGCAATTACTGCAGAACACGTGAGGATTAAACATTCTGGCAGACGGTTACAGCGTTCCGTGTTTCAGCTGTTCATTTTTGAACGCACAGTCTCCTAATTACTAGCCAGAAGAATCGAGTCGATTTTATTTGTGCAGGTCGAAAGAGATGAGCAGGGAAGATCGATAGTCGGACGTTTCCCCGCAGGATCTATTCCCGTGGCTGGGTGTTCCGTCGGTTTACCGGTTCACCGCGTCTTCCAGCGGTCGGAAAAGAATTAATTAACGGTCGTTCGTGCCACGGGACAATAGGAGGCGAGGCTCGTCCGATGAGAGCACCCCTTAGCTCGTTACGAGGGAAATTCTAGACCGAATAAACGGTCGGCAGACGCGGACACAGTCCCGGAAGGCGATCGATGCTAATGCCGCGTGCCAGACCAGTCCCGAACCGGCCCGGCCCGGCCCGCGCCGACCCGAACTACCCTTTGAATATGTATCGGCGCCAGTTTTACCCCGTTCGGCTGAGCAGGATTGTCGCGAGCCATCCTGGGGATCGATGTCTCGTCCGACATCGAAGAACCAGTCGAGGATTATGCATACAATTCGACAAATATTTTATATCCGGCTATACGCGAAAACACGGCGTTTTTTATTTGGCGAGAACGATCTTCAACCTGTCTGCACGGAAACCACTCACTATATTTTTTACCGGGGGTTGTTTAACACTTTTTAATATTCATTTTATTCTGGACTCACGGCTGAGGATTTACGTCTGTAAATTTATAGTAAAGATAGAACAATGCAATATCTAATCAGTTCTTTTTCAAACTAGACGAAATTTCAACCACTCATTTTTAACTAATTTCAGAACAAGAAAGAACAAGGAAACGATAGTCATTGTATGCCTACATTTACCCAAGGAAACACAATTTGATTTCTATATCTGTAGAAATGAACAACATTCGTATTTAGTATCCTCTGTTCGAAATCTTTGTTCTAGACAAACTAGACGAAATTTCAACCACTCATTTTTAACTGATATCAAAACAAGAAAGAACAAGAAAACGATAGTCATTGTATGCCTACATTTACTCAAGGAAACAAAATTTGATTTCTATCTCAGTAGAAATGAACAACATTCGTATTCAATATCCTCTGTTCGAAATCTTTGTTGTAGACAAACTAGACGAAATTTCAACCACTCATTTTTAACTAATTTCGAAACAAGAAAGAACAAGAAAACGATAGTCATTGTATGCCTACATTTACCCGACGGAAAACAATTTGATTTCTGTGTAAGTAGAAATGAACAACATTCGTATTTAGTATCCTGTGTTCGAAATCTTTGTTCTTGACAAACTAGACGAAATTTCAACCACTCATTTTTAACTGATTGCAAAACAAGAAAAAACGAGAAAACAATAGTCATTGTATGTCTACATTTACTCAAGGAACACACAATTTGATTTCTATCTCAGAAGAAATGAACAACATTCGTATTTAGTATCCTCTGTTCGAAATCTTCGTTCTAAGTTCCAGAAGGTAGTTCCTCAAAATCAGAAAATCTGAGCAGAAGACTTCATAATGAATTTTTCAATAGCAGTATCAATTTTATTCATGAAGCCATAAAAATCACCGTTCCGGTGCTCTGGTCCCTTCCCTTCGGGATTACTCGGAAGAAGATTTTTAAGCTACTTTCTGATTTAGAAGAGTCCTCCCCCCCCCCAATGTCTATTAAATGAACGTGTTAATTCAACATTAAAAATTTGTTTAAAACCTCCCGCTACATATCTGAATCTAAAAATAGTAGAGGATCCCTTTAGACGCCCGTCTAGCAAGCCACAGTCAGTATTTTTATTCATACATTTTTATTCCCATATCATGAATACTAGTTCGTTGTTATACAGTGACCCACAAAAGTGTTTATTCACTCGGATGAAGTATATTGATTTTTTTTAACAGAATTCAAAGATCGAACCTGTCAGAATCCTCAGACCAGAGAATCCCGAACGCTATTTATACAGTCACGAATAAATTCTTCGCGGGGTGACTTTGAGAAAAATGGAGTAAAAAGTCATTTGTGTGCTCGGAACTATAAAATCGCTCGGTCAGAAGAACGTGGATAAGGAGATAAGACCCGATCGGTCAATCTCTAATAAATAGGAGGAGGTCGTCTCTGTCGCTCTAATATTGTCCCGCAGATATCCGAGCTATGTTGGAATCTCGGTATTCCCGGCTCGTTTACCAACCATCCGCCATCACGCCCCGGTCCACGGAGGGCAGGCAGCTTTATTAAAATTATTATAATCGCGTAGCCCGAGATCGTGAAAGCGACGACCTAATAAATCCTCCGTTTCGATCGAAATTGAATTGAAAATTTGAAATTGAATTTCGAGTTGATCGATATTCCGGTCGCGAGCCGTGTCGCCACCCCTTTAATTAACTTCGCTCGGTGTTGGAAGGGGGCCGGGGTCGGTGAGACAGAGAGACGTTCCCCGTCTTTGTCTCCCTTTGTCCAGAGGTTCTCGTCTTCGCGTTATCTTCCCTCGTGCTACCGAAGGGGGTCCCCGTCTATGTCCGTCTGTCTCCGGTGAACGTAAATCTCCATTACTCTCTCTATCTGTCTCACGGACCGGTTCGGTGCCCGCGCGTTCGAACAATTTTTTTCGTGCGCTCCGGTCGTCCGGTCGGCGGCCATTTATTTCACCGGAGTCGAGAGAGATTCCGTAGAGTTTCGGGCTTCTTCCGTATCTCTCTCGGGGAAAGTAACAAGGTAGACGAGAATCATCGATACCCTTAAAAGTTTCACTAGCGCGAGATACGCACGGATCGTGGGCTACCGGGCTTCTGCGATCGTTCACCGTCCCCATTGGTAATTTCTTCCGTTTCTCGCCGCATCCGGAATTATAAAATGTTAAGCAGCCTCTCTACGGCCTGGCCGAGCACACCTGACAGCCTCGCGCGATCGATCGAAACCAACCGCGACTCGATCGCCGCGATCCCGAACGCGGACCATCTGTATTTTCCACCGAGAAATGTTCCGCAGGTGATACCACGTTGAACCCGTGCTGAGATTTTATTGGGTTTGATGGATGATGTAGTGCTGGTGAAATTAGGGGGGGGTTTATGTCATCGCTTTGGTCGCCTTGCATTTGTTTAGAAAATACTGGTCTTTCTTTGCCATCTTCGTTGATGTACTTCTTTGAGATTTGGTTCTCAGGAGATTTTTATGGGATGCGTTGCTTGAAGATAGCTTGGGTTAACCCTTAGCACTCGAGTGGTGACTCTGAGGCGCCAGTAAAAGTTGCTGTATCATAATCCAAAATATTGTTTACACTATTAAATTTGTTTGTATTTAATACATTACTAAATGTTTAAGTGTTGTAAGAGGTATTATATCATTTTCATATCCATAAAGTGAAAAAAATCATATGAAATGAAAATTTTCTTGGTCGGAAGGAATGTTTGGTTTTAGAGCTAAAATAGCACCGCAAAGGGTTAACAGAATCGAGTATGATGCGGTTCAGGTGATATTAGGGGAGGTTTAAGTCATCGCTTTGTTCAGTTTTAATTTGTTTAGACAGTAGAAAGATTTGGAAATATATCGAAATTTCTTACTCACTTTCATTTCGGAAATGCAAAGCTTGCACTTACGAATTTTTATCTCGATAACTATTTTTCTGATCGAGTTGATTATTACAGGAACATTTTATTCGTACCAATATTAATTTACTCGGGTATATCGATGAGACCACACTAACACGAATTTCCAACTTCTTTATTATTAATTATTTTTTTATGCGATTTCGATGACCATAGTCCCATAAAAAAATAATGATTAATAAAAAAGTTGACCGAGGCCTCTCGAGCTCGGCTGTCCTTCTCTACGTTCGACAAACCTCAAACAATGATATCCCTCGCGCATAATTGTCCCTCCGCAGACCCGTGTTGTGGACAATTATCGATGAAATACTGTATTTACAGAGGTGAGGAGCTGCTCAACAATTTCTTAAAAATAGTAGCTTATTCTTACAAGTCCCACCTATAAAATGATCTTTGACGCAATGTTGTATCGTCAAAATTACCGTCGCAGAGGCTGATTAAAGATCGTCATCGAATCAATTAATACGAAAGAGAAGGGTTCCAAAACCTGTACCACAGAAAATGCGGGGAAAGTCGATCGACCAGCATTATCCGTTCATTGCAAGAGCATCCTTTAAAATGAATGGCCGCCCTTGCAACTTTTAATGCCGGCATCGATCGCGGAGTGAATTAATAAACCAGGGGCCGACTTGTGTCGTTGCAACGAAATGCAATATTAACACCGTCTATTTATGTAGCGCGTTCCCGCGGGATAACAGGTCCGCGAGCGCGACAAATCCGCGAGGCAAACACCGAGGAAGATAGGTGACGCAATTTCGCGGCGAAGAGAGGATAGAACGGGCCCCTGGAAAGATTACGCGGATACGAAGCGTTGCGGAGCGTTTCAGAGTGTTTCAGAGCGTTGCGGAGCGTTTCAGAGCGTTGCGAGGAGGTTAGTTTCACGAGCGGACGCCTGTAAAGAGTAATCGTCGATTCCTCTCTTCCACGGAGTACGCCATTCCTGTCTTTCGTTAACTAGTTGCTTTATTACTTAGTGCATTGCTCTCCGGTGGCTATTTTACAGATTCCGAACGTTCATGATGCGCAGCTGAGAATTTCTTAAAAAATTACTCGACAACTGTGCGCAGGAACATGGCAACCATTCAATCGTTTAGGATTGTATATTAAAAAAAGATTTTTCAGTGTTCGTTTGAAATGATAACTAGTTGCTTTATTACTTAGTGCATTGCTCTCCGGTGGCTATTTTACAGATTCCGAACGTTCATAATGCGCAGCTGAGAATTCCTTAAAAAATTACTCGACAACTGTGCGCAGGAACATGCAACCTTTCAATCTTTTAGGATTGTATATTAAAAAAAGATTTTTCAGTTTTCGTTTGAAATGAGTTATAACTAGTTGCTTTATTACTTAGTGCATTGCTCTCCGGTGGGTATTTTACAAATTCCGAACGTTCATGATGCGCAGCTGAGAATTCCTTAAAAAATTACTCGACAACAGTGCGCGGGAACATGGCAACCATTCAATCTTTCAGGATTGTATATTAAAAAAAGATTTTTCAGTGTTCGTTTGAAATGATAACTAGTTGCTTTATTACTTAGTGCATTGCTCTCCGGTGGCTATTTTACAGATTCCGAACGTTCATGATGCGCAGCTGAGAATTTCTTAAAAAATTACTCGACAACAGTGCGCAGGAACATGGCAACCATTCAATCTTTTAGGATTGTATATTAAAAAAAGATTTTTCAGTTTTCGCTTGAAATAGTAACGAAATTGACTCTCTTGAGTCGAGGGAGGACCTTCACAAAATGGAAGGAGGACGCTCCGAAAAATTGATAACTTCCACAAATTATAAAATAGAGAAAATTCATACTGCTTACTCAATTTTTGTCATTCAGTGGTATCAAAGCCTAGTTACTAAAAATATTTACTTTAAAGTTTAAATAGTTGAGCACTGATCAAGTGATTTGGCAATAAATGCAACAAACTCGAAAAGGATCAACAATGTTCGAATGAAATGCAGCACGAATTCGCGGACGAGTAATGGTAAAATGGTAAAACCGTAGAATGTGTGGTTCAGGAAAGATTTCGAGTTGTTTCAGGAGTCTGGAGAGTACGAGGCCGAGTACCAACTCGGACACTAAATGACGTTGGTATACAACAGCACAGCATCCAGGAGCAGTGGTAGCAGCTCGGCATGGCCGACAACAGCGAGCGTCTATCTGGGCATTGAATTTTCATTCGCAGTCCGTTTACACGAAAATATTCACAGGACGAGAGGCGACTGGCAAGACGGAATTTCCTTGCGGATAGTAGACCGACACGGAAACTCTGCTACTTTCTCTCTCTCTCTCTAGATCTCTATGTCTCTGTCTCTCTATGGCCTCGGTTGATTCGCCGAGACTAAATATTTCGCGAGAGCAGCCGGGCCCGAGAGATTTCGATCGGGCTAAAGGAGCGGTCTCGCGGTCCGTATTCACTGTGGCCGAACGAACGAACTCGCGGGGGCTAAGCGAGCGCAAATATTGATTTTCAATTACGGCATTCGTGACTTCGCGCAATGTCCCTGCAGGAGCGCGCGGGCTGCTCGGCAGCCTTGGCATAAAATAAACGGCAATATCAAGGTCCATCTCGATGCACCGCGGACTCCCGATCGATCTAGAACCCTTCTCCCCTCCTCCCCCTCATCTATTCCCAACCCTCTTACCGCCGGTACCCCTACTGCGAACACCCGCACAATTCCTCCCGTGATCCCTCGGTCGTCCTTCCATCGTGTGGAATTCACGCGATCCTTCGAGGACGCGTCGTGGAAATTTATTTATCCGACTCCGCCGGGAAACGGACGGAACCGGAAGATGCACGATCGCCGTCTTTTCTCCTCCATAGAGGAACAAGATGGACGACGGCAATTAGAAGCTACGCCAAACGACTTTAACCCTCCATTTTACCGATACCCGCCGTACTAACATGCCGCGCCGACATTGCGAAATCGGTTTCAACGATCCCGTTCCTCTTTTCAGAACGATCCAAGGAAACGCGGACCTAGCTGTGATTCCAGAAAGTCATCCTGGGAACGATCTCGTCGAGGAATTGCCACACGACAAAGCGCCGACAGCGAATGGGAACGCAACTTTACCGGCTAGTACGACGAAGGATGAAAAGGCTCGCTCGAGTTCCGCGATTACAACGAAGAGGAGAGTCGTGGGAATATGTACTAGAAAGATGCACAGGAGAACAAGGAATAGAAGTTGGGATACGAGAGAAGGTGAAAGAAATGCTAGATGAGGATGGGAGGGGAGAGGAATGGATGAAAAAATTAGACAGGGAGAAAAAGGAGAGACAAGAGGGAAGTACGAAGGAGAGAGAGAGAGGGGGGTGAGAAGACAGAGGAGTGAAAGCAAGAATGAGAGAGAGAGAGAGAGAGAGAGAGAGAGAGAGTGAGTGCGAAGAAAAAAAAAGATATGTATATAGTTTAGTGTAGATGTATATAGTTTAAATAGTTTTAGATGTAAGAGCCATAAATTAAGTAAGATAATTGTAAAGGAAACGGGGTCTCCTTGTAACCCGTAAAGTTACCAGAATATACTATAATATACTAGTATATAGTAGAATATACTAGAATATACTAGAATATACTATAATATACTACAATATACTATAATATACTAATATATACTAGAATATACTAATATATACTAGAATATACTAATATATACTAGAATATACGAGAATATACCAAAATATACCAGAATATAGATGAATATACAATAATATAGTAGAATATGCTATAATATACCAGAATATACTAGCATATACTAGAATATACTAGAATATACTACAATATACTAGAATATACTTGAATATACCAGCACATACTAAAATATAGTAGAATATACTAAAATATACCAGAATCTACTAGAATATACTAGAATGTATTAGTATATACAGGAACAGGAAATAAACATACAATACAACGAAGAGGGGATAAGACGGAAAACACGTTAACCCCTTGCACTATGATTTATATTACGGTTACAGTGATTAGAACTTGATTGTCGTCCATCATTTCTTAGAACAAAAAGAAAATCGAAATTTATTATATGCTTGTATATTCCCCAATATATTGACAGCAACAAAATAAAGGAAATTAATAATTTACATGTTTAGTAGATGTTGTTCGAAATTCTTAACACGAGTTCGACTCGTTATTATAGTGCAAGGGGTTAATTATGCTCGCTGACTACCAGCTCGATGTATCTGCTCCATAGGTTTTTAGAACGATGACAAAACAACTGGTTTTAATCGGTGATCCTTGGACAGACGACATATTTTTAACAATTTTATGATTGATAATTCGTGGAACCTTCCACAAGTTTTAGTTATTTTTTGGATGAAGGTGATAGTTTATCTCGTGGGAAATTGTGCAATAGATTCATCAGGTCGGTTTTACGATTTTTGTTTCGTTTAAGATTCAGAATTTAATTCTGGAATTCTTTTATGGAAAATTATTCAATAAGGAATGCACCAGTAAAATGTTTACAAGACATTACAATAGTCTACATCACTGTTTCTATGTACAATGTACCGTCCGTCTATCAGGAGATGGTAGTGAGAAACTTGTAGGTACCACGTGATCTCCCCTCTACGCGCTACCCGTCTACCGCTATTGGCCGAATCGCGCGACAAAGACGGAAACGCGCATATTAGTGTGACTGGGACATAGAGATGTGGTGACGCTGAGCGCCAATGTCGACCGTTCCCGCCAGAACGTCAGCGTAAGAGTGGGTTCCGCTGTCTGGCGTCTAGAGCAGTGTTGGGACATGGTCCAACTTTTCTCGCGCATGCGCGGCGATTTTGGCCTCAGTAAAGTAAGATTCTCGATAAAATGGGGTAAATTTGGTATGATTCGATAAAATTGGTATGATTTGATTCTGAAAAATGAATGTATGACATGTGTATTTGTGTATATTTTGTAACTCGTAGGACACGTACTGAAGTCTTTTTGTCCGGAATAGATTGTTTCGATATTTTCCCGCCAATATAACTGTCTTAGGGCTCTACTATCTCGTCATCATGATATAGATACGTTACTGTTTTGGCCGCGCATTCGCGAGAAAAGTTGGACCATATCCCAACACAGGTCTAGAGTGGGGTCTCGCAGTCCCCCTGCACCCCACTGTCGAAAATCTCTGCCATCTCCTGATGGACGGACGGTACATAAAACATTTCGAGCAATAAAGCTTCAAACTCATCAGCACATTTTGGTTGTTTATGAGAGGCATATATTAAATTTCTACTTTAAGGTAATTCTCTACTTCTCAGATTGATTTAACTTGCAGTATCTGCTGCGTTTAATCAAGTACGACACATTACCATCATCGTTAGGATCCCGACGACCCATAAACGGCCACAAGAGTGTTAGATCCAGTTAATTTGCGGCCTGGAGAGAAAGTGCCAAGGGGATCGGCGATTAGCGTTCGATTTCATTAAATTCCCACAGCACCTTATTCCCTGTCGTTCGTCGCACTGGTTTAAATTAGCCTAAACTGTAAGCTTGTCGGATCCCAGGGATCGATCTGTAAAAGGACCACACCGGATGTTGCAAGTCGAACCTTGGTCCTGAGCTTCCGGGATCTTCTCCGAAAAGAGGGAAGAAGGACGAAGGAAGAAAGGAGAGCGCCGGGTGGTACGGGTCCCTCCGGTCCAACAACTATCGCGTCGATCCTCTTAACGCCCATCCAATCTCTTTCCGTAAAATATCCTGGTAAACCGTGTTTGGGTGCAATTCACAGCCATCTTTCTTGGACACCCTGTCTCGCACGTTTCTCTCTTGGCACGGCTCGAGACCGAATAGAAGCAAACCTCGATACCCCGGCGACTAATTTACGAGCGACGCCATCGTCCGAGACGCTACGCGACGAGTAATCGTAGGATTTATCGGATCCTTGGATCCGAAAGACTGGGAGCCGACACGCACGAGTCAGGGATCGTCAGGATTTCTTAGTACCCTCGAATTAAAGGATACCCATATAATCCCTGTCAATCTTCCAAAATGTGTTCTCATTTTGGCTCAGTTTCAATCTCATTCATTTTTCGTTCGTATAGTCTAACTTACAGTAAGTCCGCGATCTATGTCCAACGGAACATCGCGATCTATGTCTCTTCGTCTACTTCTTCCACTGCGAGGTATCCACGGAGGGGCCAAGAAGAAAAACCTCGACGCGGTAGGAGTAAAACCGATCTGGCGATGAAACGATGAAACGATTTAGTAAAACCTCGACGCGGTAGGAGTACGACCGATAAAACGATGAAACAATGACACGATGAAACGATTCAATAAAACCTCGACGAGGTAGACGTAAAACCTCGACGCGGTAGGAATAAAACCGATCTGGCGACGAAACGATGAAACGATGAAACAATGATACAGTAAGTACGCGATCTAAGTCCAACGGAACATCGCGATCTATGTCTCTTCGTCTACTCCTTACACTGCGGGGTATCCCCGGAGCGGCCAAAAAGAAAAACCTCGACGTGGTAGGAGTAAAATCGATCTGGCGATGAAACGATGAAACAATGATACGATGAAACGATTTAGTAAAACCTCGACGCGGAATTACTGTACTTCGATTTTGTGGAAATTTTGGGGCTGCTAGGTAAACGCTTGAGAGTTTTAAAAAACGTATCACGAGAATATTTTTCCCCGTTACAATCATACTAGTTATTTATTAGTCCAATACATTCTGAGAGTCAATTTTTATTTCGATTCGATACGGTATTTTATGGAAAGGGGCGGCTAGGTAGTCACTCGAACGTATCACATGAAACGATGAAACAATGATACAATGAAAAAATTTAGTATAAAATCGACGTGGTAGGAGTAAAACCGATAAAACGATGAAATAATGGTACGATGAAACGATTCAGCAAAACCTCGACGCGGTAGGAATAAAACCGGCCTGGCAATGAAACGATGAAACGATGAAACAATGATACAGTAAGTCCGCGATTCAAGTCCAACGGAACATTGCGATCTATGTCCCTTCGTCTACTCTTTCCACTGCGGGGTGCCCCCGGAGGGGCGACCTAGAAGCTCGAGCTGCCTCGGTCGCCGAGCAGTGTAAACATGCCGTGTAATTTGATCCTAAGTCGGGTATATCGGTGTAAAATACTACTAATCCAATTACAAAACTTATTTATTTTTAATTATTTTTTTATTGGAACTTCACCAACTTATTTCTGGCATTTTTCTGATTAAAATAACACTAAACACTAAATAATTTCAACTGTATTTAGTGGTTTAATTGACGATATGGACAGTGACTTTCGGACGTAGACGAGGATAGCGGTCCGTGTTTACATGCTGTCCTTTTCTACGTTCGGCTCCGTCGACGCGGCCACAAAAGATTCGTTTCCTGCCTCCATCTATGTCCCGGCAGAGAACCGTAAAAGGACTTAGATCGCGGACTTACTGTAGCTTCATTTTCGACTAGGAACTGAGAGAATTTTTAAACAGCTACGTCTACAAGTGCCTACTAGATGTAAGCTGTAATTCGACAGTCCGCGCCACCGTATATATAATTTATATAATTTATATATATTGTTCATGTTATTTCACCCGACATATATTATTCTTTTATTCATATTATTGAAAAACAATTCCTTGCCTGTCAAAAACGACAAAAGAGCAGTCTCGTCGGGTCCGATGTCGGGAAAAGACGTATTTAACGTGTGAATAAAGTTATTGATTCTTATCAGTATCTTCCGATTTCGTTTGCGCCTTAATCCCGGTCTTACCTTACATAGATGCATCTATTAGTTCGACAAGTGAACAACAAGTATTGATATTACAAGATTCAGATGTTTCCATTTGTATCGAGTGACCTGAGGTAAATCCTCCGCCATCTTGCAGCAGCGTCTCGAACGCATTAACATCGAATCAACATCCGCCAAGCCGAGCGGCGCTGTCAAAGTTCGCTTTGTGACTCCACTAGAGGCGAAAGATCACGGCCAAATATTGACTAATTAAATATTGAGAATTCTATTTAACGTTTCCCTGAGACAGAGAGAGCGAATGAGAGCGATGTCGTTTTGTTTTCCAGATGGATAAGCCAATACAGATATGTACGGCCAGATAAACGAGTTCGGAAATTTTCCGGGTGTATATGTATATACAGAAATCGGGCGGAACTCCGTAAATAAATAATAATAATATCCGGGGTGACGAATGGTTCAGGATGTTTGCCCGTTGCATCTGGGAGGGTTTTTCAATCGGTCGCGCGCGCGGACTGGATGATCGACGGCGACGTATTGATCGACTCCGTCGTTCCGACGCGGCGCGGCGGCGCCGGGACGCGTTTGACGTTTCACGGGACCGCGACAGGTTTCACGGGCCACCAAAAACATTTATCGAGCACCCGATTCGTCGCATTCCTCGCGCGTCAAAGGTTATCGGAAAGTTCAAGCGCGTTGCGGCCGCAGGCATGCACACGAACCGCGATTATACATACACGAGATCCGCTTCGAAACCGCTCCGCACCCGCTCTGAAACGCTCTGCGAATGACGTAAAAACCGACCTCGGTAATTAGTCGGAATCGGACGCCGTGAATCCTGAGCACCTTGGATCACGGAGCGGTTCCGGTACGAGGTCCGCATCCTATCTTACCAAATACGGAAAGGTCAAACATTGTTCGTCCTCGCGAGACGGGCCGAAAATATCGATTATCCGATGACCCAGTTCAAAGAGCGGTGCCGCCGTCGAGTGAGCCACCGACGCAGCCTTAATTACGACAGGTCTTCTTCCAACCAAGATAATCGGTTTCAGCCGAAACGAGTCGTTACCGGTGTAAGCAGCGCGCCACCCCTCTCGACCATTTACCTTTCCGCTGAATAACGAATTTACTCGAACGTCCGGAGGACTACCCTCCACCATAGAAATTCAGTAAATCGTTTATACTTTACGCTGTCGAAGTAACTCTGATCTTGGTCTGCTCAGTCGTGGTCCATTCTAACCCCAGTATCATCAACCGTTCACGGGCCGATGTAATCATCTGTCTTGTTTAACACTTTCCGCTTGGAAGAAATTCCCTTAATAATTTCAAGATGAATGTATTTGCTGTACTAATTAATTCGTGGCACTTTCTTCAAATACGTTCAACTTCACTGTCCCACAGGAAATTAATTGACGAATAGTCAGCGGATCGTTTATGGAAAATAAAACTGTTCTGAATTGTAACAAACCGGAGCGAAATGGAAATTTAGTTTGAATTGGTTCAAAATAATAAAACAGTATTTTTAAATTGTTCTAATGGTTTTACTGTTTCAAATTACACATACTCGTTTTTTTGTCATACATGCATCAAATTCGTCTGTTGATGAATCTCAAATTTGTATTTGAAACGAAGTTGCAAGTGACTAATCGTGATGGCTACGAATTAATTTGTAATATACTGTTTGTACTTTTTATTGTGCAAAGTTAATCGATTACGGACATTTATGCAAATGTTCATTTTGATGCAAAATTTTTAATGAATATTAAGATGAGGTAAAATCTTTTCAATCTCTGATTGAATAATTCAATATGATAAAGATAAAGAATTTTGCTTTAAAGCATGCCTTCCGGTGTGCATTGTAAATTACGCCCGCAGTCTCGTGGTTAAGTTCAGTGGATCATTAGAGCCTCAAGAAGTTGTACCTATGCATGTTTAAAGATCTAGGGCAAACTTCTATTTCACGTAAAAGCACCAAGAAAAATTAATTCCGTTCCCAACGTCAGCGAAAATTAATCGTAGATACATTAAGCGAGCTGTTGCAATTTTACAGTTCACTTTGGAAGCCCATCGAAGTGTTCTATCAAAGGTTATTGGGTCAGACGTGACGTAGAATTGCAAATGCCACGGGCGAGATTAACCTGCAAGCTAGTTTGGAATGACTGAGATACGACAGTTTAGACTACTTGAAAGAAACCTGTTTATCGGTTAGTGTTCGTGTATGGGAAACCTGGTGAATGATGGGTCAAAGGTGACTAAAAGCATGCAACCCGTTATAGTATTCCTCATTCTCCTTATACGCTTTAGGTTACATTTTTCTATCAATTTTAAGGGCAGCATGTTAAATCGAGGAGTATCTTGCAGGTGGGTGTTTGTTTACTATTTTCAATGTTGTACAATTAATTTTATTATTTAAAAAAATATTTATATGATAGATTGGACCTTCCAGGTTGGAGTAGATTATTAATAATTTTAAAGGCAGCATATTGAATCAAGGAGTATCTTGCAGGTGGGAGTTTGTTTACTATTTTCAATGTTGTACAATTAATTTTATTATTTAAAAAAATATTTATATGATAGATTGGACCTTCCAGGTTGGAGTAGATTATTAATAATTTTAAAGGCAGCATATTGAATCAAGGAGTATCTTGCAGGTGGGAGTTTGTTTATTATTTTCAATGTTGTACAATTAATTTTATTATTTAAGAAAATATTTATGTGATAGATTGGAACTTCCAGGTTGGAGTAGATTATTAATAATTTTAAAGGCAGCATATTGAATCAAGGAGTATCTTGGAGGTGGGAGTTTGTTTACTATTTTCAATGTTGTACAATTAATTTTATTATTTAAAAAAATATTTATGTGATAGATTGGACCTTCCAGGTTGGAGTAGATTATTAATAATTTTAAAGGCAGCATATTGAATCAAGGAGTATCTTGCAGGTGGGACTTTGTTTATTATTTTCAGTGTTGTACAATTAATTTTATTATTTAAAAAACTATTTATATGATAAATTGGACCTTCCAGGTTGGAGTAGAAAAAGATTCAACAAAAACCGACTAATAATTTCCGAGAGCTAAAAACTAATAAACAAAGACTTCATACTTCTCAGCAAAAATGAGCAGGAACTACAAGATTAGAACACAGACTGACATAATCTATGATAATAGATTATAGAAATAATAGATAATAAATAATAGAAAAAATAATGAATTTAAGATGAAAAAACCGTATAACAAATGCAGATAAAAATGCAGTCATTGAAAGTCAAAATAATCAAACAATGCTGGTCTCGTGGAAAAAGCGATACCAATTCACCTCGGCAGGATTAGAAAGTGCAGCACAGATTTTGTACGAGACTTGAACACGCGGACGATTACAATTTTCTTACCAAAATCGATTCACGGCGGGTTAACAATATTGGATGATAAAACAATCATCCAAATTCGACGCTGGGTCCGTTTCTTTTCTCCGATACCGCCGCGCCGTTAGCAGCGACGGGAAATTGATGGCGTCCGAATTACTCGCTGGGGAGGGGATGTAGGAATCTTCGTCGACGTCGCGACGCGACCGTAGGGAGGAAGAACAATCCGATGCAGGGAAATTAGTATCGACAAATTACTTCGGGATGTTGGCAGGTGGATTCTATTCCGGTACTTTCGTCGGATCTGTCGGGCACTTCCGGCAGACGGGACGGACAGCGTCGGTCATTGGTGTCTCCAGGAGGATCCTGGGAAGTGGGTTTCTCCGGCGACAAAGGCGACGGACTACAGGCAACGGGTACAACAGCACGGGTAGTCGGAGAGAGTACAGGAGCACGGAGAGGGTGAGCAATTAACGAGCTATCGAATATTCGATTACGTACGCCCGGCTCGTTCTTCGAACCGCTATTACCATGAGCTCCACCGGCGAGTAGAGCGTGCCGGGCAAAACGGTTTTTAAACGACGTCGAAACGGCCGGGAACGGCTGTCGAGGATCGTTAGGTGAGTTCGAGCTCGAGACGCGGCGCCCCGGGTAAACGCAATAACAGAAAAGGTATTTTCAAAGGTGGAAAAGGTGGAAAAGGTGGACCTGGTGGCCCGATCCGACTCGACTCGGCCCGACAAGAAAATGCTTACCGTTGCGAGAAAATCGTTCGATCGAGTACAAGGCTTAACGAGATATCGTTAACGTCGCATCGAGAATGAAAGCACGTGCCTGCCTGCCTACCTGCCTGAGCGGCAACCCTTCCCAGACGAGCCCGCAAACGACGTCGAACTTTACGGGATCCATCTACGGCATCGACGAGATCGCGGGACGCCTCCACGCCGGAGAAACGGATGGCCCTTTTCGCCCTTTCATCGCACCTCGCGGGCGAATTTACTGCAGAATTTACTTATCCCGTCGAACTTCCGGCAAAATCGACAGCGACGCCGCTGAAAAGTTAACACTTGACCTTCTAACCGAGGCTGAAGGCTTAATACGCCGTTGGAAGTCGCTGTCATCATTCAGACGTTCATCATCGACTAACTCGGTCATTCCATTGTGTCGCAGAGTCCACAGGAGATGATCCTCCCCGCTATTTCATCGTGTCACGCGCGAATAATAAAGAATAATAAATAAATGCATGTAATTTACCGAAACACGGCGATCCTGAACTCTATAAAAACGGTCCCAAAACGTCGATTGCCAGACGACGGTTCAGAACTAATAAATAAATAAAATCCACAGCGTTCCCCAAGCGCTTCTAAAATGTTCTTGAAACGTCGATTAAAATGTTGTTGGGGACCCAGTTCCGAAACTAATAAATAACTAAAATCCACTATAGCTGGATGATCGCTGTCAAAACGCTTTTAAACAGAGCGTTCTCGATGCTTTGAGTCACGAACACCGGGTCTAAAACTAATAAATAAATAAAATCCACAACGCCCAAAACGCTTCTAAAATGTTTTCGAAGCATCGATCGACGGACGGATTCTACAAGTTATAAACAGACATGATTTTTATAGTAAATAAAAATGTTCGAAAATATTCTTGACAGTAGAACTATACTAGAGTAATGTACCGTAGGGCATCGATTATGTCAGAAATCTGATGTCTGAAGTCTCTAGTGCTCCAACAAGCTTCAAACTGAGATACCTCAATCTAATTTGATCCATAAGCAGCACTATTTATTGTACAAATCGATAACGACTGAACCTAGCATTGCAATACTAGATTCAACTGTAAATTATTTAACACTAAACCTATCAGCGCCGGTCAAATGACCGCTTCAGATTTTTTATTTTGCAATTATTGATGTTTAGAAGATGCTTCCACTGGAAATGATTATGCACACTTTTTTTTTATTCAAGTATACATTATAATAAAAATGACACAAAATTTAAATAAAACCAATCGTGCCATTTTTATAAGGTTACTAGTCACTTTTAGCGGTCGGTAGGATTAGTGTTAAAAGTATTATTTGTCCCCAAACGTGTTTATTATTTCACAATTTCTTTCGTTGCACCGACATATGCATGTCACAAGACGCATACATTTTTACTATATACACTTTTTTCAATCGGGCCATTTTTATAAGGCAACACATACACTAGTCAGCTGTAATGATCGGTAGGTTTATTCTAGTCTATCCGTGTGAACTGCCTATTCGACTCGACAGCGTCGAGGTACGCTTGTGTGTAGCGCGTGCGCAGTAAGAAACAACGTAAGGCGACGACGGTACGTCAGAGTGGGGGGTCCAGCCGGAGGATCCACCGGAGGGGCAAGTTCCTCGGTTCCACGATTCTGGCATCACTGGTTCCACGATTCTGGCATCACTGGTTTCACGATTCTGGCATTACTGCCTGGCGTGACGGAACGGCAGTCGCACAATAAAACCCAGACAGAAAGCATCGAACCTCTTACAATTTTCAGAAGTGGGATAGTAACCTTCGTGAAATGTGAACTTGAAAGAGAGCGAGAATGCATGTGTGAATATTGTATTGAGTCTGTATAAACGTTTGTGTGTGGGCGATAGCTTTGTATATAGCGTGAGCAGCGCGATCTAGGGGAATGCGAGTTCGGGGACCGAACTATGTCACGATGGCCGAACTGTGATACGAGATGCACGTGTGCGTAAGCGGCTACGCTTCTCTACGCGAGACGCTGAGCCGCGTCGATGTCGCTCGATTGGCGATAGCGTTTTGTTTTCGGCAGCGGCGCTGGGCTTGTCGTGACGGAACGGCAGTCGCACAATAAAACCCAGACAGAAAGCATCGAACCTCTTACAGAACGGATAAAGAACCACACAAAACTCTATTTTTAAAATATACATCTTGTTCAAAATCTTTTCGTTCGCCTCGGCACGCGACTGCACGGCAATTGTAGTTGAATTTTCTTATAACGCTTCTTGCCCGATACACCTGGCTCTCGGCATAAGAACCAACAGCCACGGTAGTTTTTCTGCCTCGCACCGTGCTCAGCTGTTAGCGTTCGATGCCGAAATCCAGGTGGACGACCACGATTGTAAACCGCTCGGCGGAGCGGTGCCGAGGCGAACGAAAAGATTTTGAACACATCTTCTTTTGGTTTTCCTTTTATTATATAAGCATTTTCTTATTTCACCCGATTCTAATCCCACACTATTGCAGTGATTAGAACTTATTCATTGTCCACAATCGCGAATCCGATTTGATATAATGGCGCAATGGTTTAAATCGCAATAGAACGTCCCGGAAATGTTGCGGAAACGTTTCCGGATCGTCGATTAGGGTATCAGCGACGGGCACGTATCGTTATCGAGGGAAGAAGTCCGGAGTGGAACGCGGTCTCCAAACGTGGCGAAATTTCATTAACGCGTTCGAGAGGGTTGTCCGGGTGTGACGAGGCGAGTCGCCATAGAAAAAAAGCAACGTCGTTGACGCGACGGAGAGACGTCGGGGAAAAGTTGGACGCGGGTAACCGCGAGTTCCCGCGAGCCTCGAATTCTCGGCACGTTCGTCGCGCGCAGCTCGCGCCAACTGCGAAATACGAGGAGAGCGTTTCCGGTCTCTCGTTTCTTTCGCTTTCTCTTTCTTTTTCTCCCACTCTCTCTCTCCTCTCTCTCGCACTCTCTTCCGCCGCCTTTTCACTTCTCTCCAGTAGTTTTTTTCGGAGCTTTGTTTCCGACCGGCGAAAACCGCTCGCGCCAGCGTTAACGTTTCCTCGCTGGTAGAGTCACGATCCTTTTTCCAAGTCGACCGACTAGGTCCACCAGTTCTCTCTCTCTCGCTCTCTCGCTCTCTGTCTTTCTCGATTTAATTTGTCGGCGCCGCTGCATTTCGCCGGAGTCAAATGAGCCGGCCCCAAGCACGATGGAAATGTTAAACATTGTTCGCCAGAATGGATAATGTGCCGGATCATTTTGGAAACAGAGAACTCGCGGATTTGTTTAGGGAGAGGCTACATTTCATTTTGTGTCGCGACACTCGTGTAAATATTTGACACGCTTCTGCGGTGGACTTTTCGGGCCTCTGTTAGTTGTATTTATCATTTTCCTTGCTGAACGTACGCGCATGTGATGCGATTGATCGTTACCAGATCGAGGATTTCATGCATTTATGCTAAAAATGTGTGGGTGACATACGAACAAATAAGAACATTCGACAAATATTTTAATACTTTCAGATTATTTCCAACCTGTGAGGCATGTTAACCCTTAGCACTCGAATGGCGACTCTGAGGCTTCGCTACGAATAGTTACACCATTATTCAGAATATTGTTTACATGATTCAATTTGTTTATATGTAATAAATTACTAAACGTTTGAATATTGTATGAGGTACTATATCAGTTTCGTACGCATATCATGAAAAAAAATTATGTACAATCGATATTTTAGGTTAGAAGAACCCTTTCGCCTATATTTTAGGTTATACATCGCCGATATTTTAGGTTAGATTAACCCTTTCGCCTACAATGGCGTGTGTGAGACGTGATGAAGATTCTGAACAGAGTCAAATAAATATGTGTGTTATTAACTTCTTTAAACCGAAATAAAATTCTATTTTGTTGTTGTTAATGTATAGCCATTGGAGAACAAATAGACACACAATAGATATACATTTTCTCCTTTTTCTAGGAAATTATGAAGTACAAAGAAATTCTAATCACTGAAACAGTAAAATGAATGGTATGGCAAGGGGTTAAGAAGCGAATGTGAGGATAGAGATTTTATTCGTTCCAACGGCAACTGCTTGATTACAAAACGTTGGCAAAACACATTCATTTCTTAAAACAGAAAAGCATCGTGTGGCGAGGTGCCGATATTCGGGTGTTATATGCGGTCCACACGCACACCCACACCGTCCATACTCTCACACATCCGTACGCTCAAACGAAATCAATATGAGTTTTACTTTAGTTCGTTGCAATTGAGGTTGGAAAGTTGTTATTTTGCGTGAAGAACCGCAGTTTAATTATTACCTCACAAAGACGTAGATGCTACTCAATTACATTTTATTTTGACTGTGAAAAGTGAATGGCCGGCCATCAATAGGTAAGAGTTTCCTTTTACGTTTTTCAATTACAAACCGTGATTTCAATTACGATTTAATGGCGAATGAATTCTTGAAGCTCTTTCAGATATAGCATAGTCATCAAAAAGCCTGTTAATGGCTGGACTATTCTAGCTTGCATTAGCTAAAGTGTTAATCGACGATGGATTACTCACTTCAGGTGAAATCTTATATGGGGTTGCTTTCGCTCCTTCATTCTTTATATACGTCATATATTTAAATCTCCCCAATTCATATAAATTAACTGAAAAATTAAATTAATAAAAAAATTTCTCAAAATTTTATATAAATCTCCCCAATTCATATTATTGCAAAAATTTCTTTCCCTTCAAGTAGAACTAAAACAAGATGATAGAATAATAAGATTAAAATAGAATACCTTTTTGTAGGTACATCAGAGGATGAAGATGTTCTGTCGTTCGTTTTTCGAGTAGCAGAGGTATGAAATTCGTTGTGGAATGTTCATTAGATACTATGGCATACGTAGAACACTATAGCAAGTGTTGAAACGGGCTACCAACTTCCCGAACAGAGTTACAAGTACTTTTTAAGTGTTATAGCCTGGGCAGGTCAGGCTCGCCAAAGGAAGGGAGCTTTCAGCTGAAAGAATCTTTTGTTAAGGTGAACTTATGCACTTCCGAGGCACAGGGACATTTTTATTAAACACAATGGAGTCTATTTAACAGTATAATATTGCTGTTTGATGTCTAAATTCACCGAATTGCTAGGTATAAAATATTTAAGGTTCCTACATCGGATACGTTGATAAATGCACGCGCGATGGTCCTGAGAATCTTTTGTTAGGATTAATCTATGCATTTCCGGTGCACAGGGACATTTTTTTTAAACACAATGGAGTCTATTTAACAGTATAATATTGCTGTTTGATGTCTAAATTCACCGAATTGCAAGGTATAAAATATTTAAGGTTCCTACATCGGATACGTTGATAAATGCACGCGCGATGGGCCTGAGAATCTTTTGTTAGGATTCATCTATGCACTTCCGGTGCACAGGGACATTTTTATTAAACACAGTGGCGCCTATCCAACAGTATAATATTACTCTTTGGTGATTCTATGGACTGCACAGCGAGGTAGAAAATATTTAAGGTTCCCATAACGCATACGCCGATAAAGATGGCGCGATGGACCTAAGAATATTCTGTTAAGGTAAACTTGTGTCCTTTTCGATGCGCAGGAATAATTTTGTTAACACTAAACCTATCAAGCACAAAACATATAAAAATGAAATGCCCTATACAAGTGAAAAGATTGAATTTACTTTAACTTTTTACGGTTTTCATTATAATCTGTATTAAAATAAAGAAGTCAGTTGAATAAATTCCTACTAACACTTTGATCGCCATTTCACCCATACGTGGTGACAGAATTATTTATGCAGAATTGAAAATTCATTTTTAAGTTGGTAGACTGAGTGTACACAATTTCCTGATGATCTGAGGAATAGAAGAGGTTTGAAAAAGTAATTAATATCATAAAACTAAACTTCTTAGTTTTTGTTTCGTTAAATATATTGCTTTGATTTGATGTGATTTTTATGATTGTCGAGTGGGCGATTAACGTGTTAAAGCGTTTTCATCATTTCAATAATTGTGAAAAAGAGAACCGGTCATCCGACCGTGGTAGGTTTAGTGTTAAACACGGTGGAGCCAATTTAACAAAATTGTGGCGGCTACTTCCTATGCTCGTCAACAGAGGGACATTACGACAACACCTTTCCCGCTGCTACCTGAATCTTCCTCTGATTGAATATAATATCATCCTAAACTATCCTTACGATATCCCGCGTGCACGGGTCTGCTAGATAGCTTTACTGATGAGTCCTCAAGCGGGCCTAGGACAAAACGCTTCCTTCTTCTTTTTCCATCTTTTCATAATTCAGAACCGCCATAAAATAATATTATTGTGTGATGCATGTGTTCAGTTGATCGCTAGGTAGAAAATATGTAAAGTCCCTATATGATCGTGTGCGCAGATAAAGGCACGCGATCAATTCGCAACTCCTTCTCGATGAATCCGCGCTCGATATCGGCGGGCGAATCGAACAATGTGGTTCGCGAGCGATCGTCGAACGGTTCCAAAACGGGAATTGTTGCGTCGCGGGCACCGCGCGGACCGGCCTATTCTCCGAATAGCGCCGAAATCCGTTGGAAAGCGGGCAGAGATTCGCTCGACGCGCTTCGATGGTTTCCATAGTGGACGATTTATAGAGCAATCGACGATCCTGGTGAAGGTAATCGACAGGAACGTCGACGGGTACGAGGGTATTAAAAACAGGATTCAAATGCAATTTTCCGTGTAATCCGCGGAAGCCTCCGAGAGAGAGTCGACGCAGCCAGGAAGGGAAAAAGAGAAAAGAGGAAAGAGAGACAGAGAGAGAGAGAGAGAGAGAGAGAGAAAAAACGAACCGGTCAGCATCGCGTGGACTCGAAAATCAGCAGGACGGACCGACGGACCTACGTTTATATAATCGGAATTCCCGGATCCGGCCGAGCGTTTGTTCGGAGCTCGCAGGATCGTTCGCGCGAGCACTCGTCACGGTACGCGTTCGTCGATATCGTTGTACTACCTGGAAATCGTTCGAAAACCCAGTTTTCGAGCGTGCTCGACCAGCTCGCCGAAACTTTCCAAGCCTGAAGAGCTTGCGATTCGTGTACTTCGAGATTTCATTCCGAGACGCACAAGCGTGCAATGCACTCACCGTATCGCGATAATAAGAAAAACTCATTTATCCGATGGTTCTAGAAAATTTGCGAACAGTTGATTTAGTCAGTACAATGTATATTAACTCTTTGCATCGGCTCTGAGGCACCACAAAAATTGAACGTACTGTGATTCAAAACAATTTCTGTATTACTAAATATCTCTGTATTTAACGGATTTCTAACCGTTCTTTCATATGATAGAACGCTTCATACTTAACGATAATATTCGAGATCAGATAAAGCGTTTGAATTTTTTAATCGATACAGTGTCGAGGGCAAAAAGTCAACATGGAAAAAGGACTTGGATCGCGGAATTACTGTACTTCGATTTTGTGGAAATTTTGGGGCTGCTAGGTAAACGCTTGTGAGTTTTAAAAAACGTATCACGAGAATATTTTGCCCCGTTGCAATCATACTAGTTATTTATTAGTCGAATACATTCTGAGAGTCAATTTTTATTTCGATTCGATACGGTATTTTATGTAAAGGGGCGGCTAGGTACACACTCGAACGTATCACAAGAATAATTTTGCCTCGTTACAATCATATTAGCCCTTAGCGCTCGAATGGCGACTCGGAGGCGCCACTACAAGTTGCTCCACCATTGTTCAGAATATTGTTTACATGATTAAATTTGTTTATATGTAATAAATTACCAAACATTTAAATATTGTATAAGGTACTATATCAATTTCGTACGCATATCATGAAAAAAATTATGTACATTAGAAATATTCTAGGTTAGAAGAAATGTTTGACTTTTTAGTTGAAATAGCTCCGAGTGCAAAGGGTTATCTAGAAAAATACGTAGAAATTGTTCAAATATCTTGAAGAGCGCGCAGTAGCGTTAAGAAGTCTAGCAATAGGATATTTGCGCCAAAAGTTCTGCCGCACCAGTGGTGGCCGTTGCATCGAAGCAACGATGCATGTCCAAACGCAGTATATTCTCATAGACGTACTCCCCGGAGGTAGCTGGATCACACGGCCGTTCCGGGGATATTTATTTACATTCTGGCAATTAGTCGAGCATTAGTCGAGCCTCCAGAGGTAGGAATAGCCCCGGCGGCGGAGACAACAGCCGGAAACCACCACCGAGAGCGTTGGAGGACGCTGAAGTTGCGACCCCGTGGAATTCCGATCCTTCGGAATCGCAGAGACTCCGCGTTCCGCGAAATTAGGGGAAATTTTCGAGTGCCGCTTGTAAATTGGATGCGAGGGGTGGAGATCTCTCCCGCGAGATCGCGAACGTTGCATGCGGCTGTTATGCGAGCAAAAGAGACAGACACGGTTAAATGGCGAACAACAGGGAGGAAGAGTGAGAGAGAGTTGTTGCGAGACTCGGCCGGGTTAGATAAATGAAAACCGTCGCGGAACTTCCGAGGAGCAAAGCCTCTGGTAAAGGGACCGGTGGTCGGGTAGAGATGATGGCGGAGCGGGTACGAGGGGAGACAAAAGTGGACGGAGAACACTTAGTTAACGGCAAAGTCTCGAGAGTACTCGTGAAAGTAGCGCGCCGTAAAGCGTGACGAAAAAAATGCTCGAAAACTACCGAGAAAGGAACGATCCGAATACCGGCGAACAAAGGGGGAGGACCGATTCGCGGAGGAAAGATGCGAGCAGACCAGCCAACGGTGCTCGACACAGCCGAATTCCCTAGGCTTTCAACCGCGAGACCACCGAGAACCAATTTCAAAGGATACAGCACGATTTTCTTCGCTCTATCGCCGATTCGCGACGAATGCAAGAAGAATGCAACACAGAACGCGAGATTGAAACTTTACCTTTCATCTCTAACGTACTACTAATCTGCCCTGGTCTAAGCGTGTCAGAAATAATTTTTTTTTCATTTTTGAACCCTTGGATGATCCATGAAATTGACGCAGAAAAGGACATTGGGTGTTACTCTAATTTTGCTGTACACTTTCATTTAAAATATAAGTTGTTAAGTTTCAGTAAAAGTTGTTCAGTATTTTTTCTTTTACAGATATAAGTTGAATGGATTTAAATGGTTCTAGCTTTTTAATTTTGTGCAAGTAAATTTTTAATTTGTAAACTGCGGATTTTATGCATTTGTGTGCAATTGTTGCGTGTAATTTGTGTTATACCTTATACAGGGTGTTCGCACTATTACTAGCCAGCGTTTTTCTTATAAATAGTAAATATTAGAAAAAAATGAAAGAGGAAAATGTAGTACCGTTTTTTATGCGCAACACAATGGCGTATGTAATTTTTTTGTGTTTATACTATTTTGTTAGATATGAAGGTGACCTTGGATGTCCCATGAAATTGATACAGAAAAAGACATTGGGTGTTACTTACTCTAATTTTTCTGTGCACTTTAATTTAAAATAAAAGTTGTTAAGTTTCAGTAAAAGTTGTTCAGTATTTTTTTTTTTAAAGAAATAAGTTGAATGGATTTAAATGGTTGAAGCTTTTTAATTTTGTGTAAGTAAAATTTTAATTTGCAAACTGCTAATTTTGCTGTAGACTTTAATTTAAAAGAAAAGTTGTTAAGTTTCGATCACCAGTTTGATTTAGAATTTTATATATTAAATATAATATTATTTTCCAGCAACCTTATGCTCCTAAAAAATTTGTAAAAAAGTGGTGGTCGTTAGTTCACATAATTTCCTTTATACACATGTTTCCAATCTGGCGATACAACCAAAAAGGATAGACTGTCGTGTCTGGCTATGGCTAGTTCATTCTACTTCTTGTTCATGCTACTACACCAGAACCGAATCCAATTCACAAAATGATTGTAACCAGCAGGATCACTGCTCGCAAAACCCCTCTGAATATGGCCAATTGAAGCTGCAGTGAAATTTCAAACCAATTGGAAAATTTAATCCCTTAATATACGAATTATCGAGTTATCACTTGAAAATTCATAGATTGAAGCGCTTCGAAATGACTGAATCGGAGAGCTGGCACATATGAAAATCAAAGGATCGGAAAATTTGAGAAATGTGAAATCAGGCAACGGAAATTCAACGTCAAAGTACAGGAGAGCCATCGTAAAACATTTTCGGGCAAATATTCACAGCCTGTTAATTCAGCAAAGCGTGTTACCTCGTTCGATATTTATTCGTCATGAGAGTCCCCTCGGCAGCGTGTTCTTATTTCTCATTGCTCGATGGTTTATCGAAGAAGGGGGTGCACGCTCAGCCACGTAATCTCGTAAATCATCGCGACGCGTGCTGGCCGACTTGCTCCTCGAAGTGTTCCGGCATGAGAGAACTCGTACGGGATCGGACACGGGCCATGTACGATGAATAAATTCCTAACAGCAAGTTTCCCATTCAAGTCGAAGTACAGTGGCTCGGGGTCCGTGCGAAGCTGAAACAAATTCGTATCTCTATGAATCACACATTATTAATTCCTACCTTACTTTTAGAGGGTCGTAGAGTTCGTAGAATTTCAAGCATTACTGATCTGCTACAGTACCTTTAACATTATTCCTACCGATACTTCGCGTATACTTATTCCTACCGCGACCGGTCAAATGACCGGTCTTTAGCACAATTTCTATTTTTTAATATAGAATGAAGATAATAGCCAATTTGACAGTATAAAAATATAGTTTCTTTTATTCAGAAGTATATAATGTACATTTTATTCCTTTTCACCGCATTTTTTACAAATAGGCTTCTCGATTGTACATTTTCCACATACGTACTTTTTACATTTGTGGGATTAGGACCCCCCAGACCACAAATACCGTAGGAAATTAGGAAGAAGGGGGGAAAGGGTTCCGTGGGTGAGCGCGTTAGTCGATCGGCTACCAATGCGAGGGCCCGGGTTCGATTCCCGGCGCCGGTGCCTTCCTTTTTCCTGAGATCCTACACTTCGGGGCTCGTCCGGGATGGGGGGAGCACCGATCACCGCACAATGGCGACGATAACGGACGAAGACGAAAACAAAGCGAGCGTAGCGAAAAGAGGTCGCACGTAAGCGAAGCGAGAAAAAAGTGCGAATTGCGAAAATACGAGTTTCGAGACGAGTGCGAGAAGTTGTGTTGATGGCGCTGAGGCCAAACATACACAAAAAGACGATGACGCTGTAATGAATATTCGAGGGCGAATGTCTTTGCAGGACGGCCGAGTGTGGGATTAGGACCCCCCAGACCACAAATACCGTAGGAAATTAGGAAGAAGGGGGGAGGGTTCCGTGGGTGAGCGCGTTAGTCGATCGGCTACCAACACGAGGGGCCCGGGTTCGATTCCCGGCGCGGTGCCCCTTAATTTTTCCTGAGATCCTACACATTTTAGACAGATTTTGTTAGTCTTATTGTCTTTGCAATATCTTATCTGGGATATTTCCCGTTCACGAGAACCTGTACTTGTATTTGTAACGGGTGTTGGTAGATCTTCTTTGCCTAGCTGTAGCTCTTTTTGATATTCGATGGCAAGTTCTTCTGCCAATTGAAATAAAAATTCTTGTCTCGAAATTTTTTCTCCCGTGGTTTCTTTATATAAAACCCATGCATTTGTCCCGGCTAAGTTTAGGATATTGAAAAATACCTGTAAAGGCCATCTCCGACATTTAGATTTTACCGTGTAATTTCTAGCCATTTGCTCGGTCAAATCTACACCAATATAGGCGAGCGAGAACTGTAAACACTTCGGAGTGCCGTAAAGCAGTCCCTGGAAGGCGCTTTTCGGCTAAAATCATGCCACAACTGGATTACCTTTCGTTTGTAACGACTCTATAGTTTCGGAATTGAGTCTTTGAGAGAATACTATTAAAGAAAGATATAAATCGTTCTGCCGGTCAAATGACCGGTCGTGGTAGGTAAGACAGACTACAAATTTTTCTCCGAAAATAAAAAATAAAAAAAGAAGTGAATATTGAAAAATGCATTACACGTATATTTGAGGAAAAGTCGTGAAGTTTAAAGGCGATCCAATTACGTTGTATATAGGAAATTCTAATCGAAATTTTAAAAACGGTCATTTGACCGGTCGTGGTAGGAATAGTGTTAAGCACCTGTACCTGGTGGTTAGTTAATCTTATGAAATCGGAAGTTTGCTATTGATTTAAGATGTTGATCTATTTCAAATAATGTCTCATGATATAACTGCAACAAAAAGGGGACACTTAGGAGCGTCTTTCTTTTTATTCAATAATTCTAGTAAATCGAAAGTAATATTTTATTTTCCTGTTTCAAACTACTACATTTACTTCGCAGACAAAATTCACAGACAACTCATATACATAGGGTCTTACAAGGAGAAGACACGGCCATGGGGTCTCAGATTTTCTCGAAACTTTGCATATTGGTAGATTTCAGTCTCCTGTTTATGAAAATGTAGCATTATAGGCGTCGATACTCAACAACTTTTGAGATACATTAAGATTGATGAAATTAGTGTTTCTTTCATATTATGTTCCTTTTCAATAAAATTTTTATATTTTGTTTCCTATAGATATTATGAGTGTATTTTTCATGTGCAAAATACAATTAATTAAAATAGACGAACTGAACAGACAAAAAAAAGAAAAATGGAATAAAAGGAAAAAGGGATTCGAACACTGGCCTTCATTCTGACTAGTCTTGGTAGAAATAGATAAACTTAAATAGCCGGTAAATCTAGTGTTAATTTAGCCCGTTTCATGGAAATGACCCAGTGCTGCAATCGCGATGGATAGGTCGATCCCTCGGCGAACGATGCAACGCGATTGTCTTTATTTACGCGCGAGGGTGCGGCCAGAGCAGCACGAAGCTTCGCACCTTCGTGCACGAATGTCTACGGAACCGGCTGTTAATCGGATCGAGCGCATCGATTTTTCCCTCCCCCTTGCTCTCATGCTAGTCGGCTTTTACTTTTTCTTCGACCGACATTCTCGATTCCAGATTCCCGTGCGTCTCCTCGTCTCGCGAGGCACTCTTGTTCCTCTCTTTGTCTCTCTCTCTCACGCGTTCCTTCCGGTGCTCGAGAGCGTCGCAACGCCTACACCGACGCGATAGCCGCAAACCTCGAGAGAAGCACGCTCTTTCCCTTAATTTCCGTTAACTCCGCGATTTATTGTGCCACCGTTGTGTGCCGGACTTGTTCGACGGTATTCGATTAACTCGGACTCGCCACGAGGACCGTTCTCCCTACGGGGTTTACCCCGTATTTGCTGGATCTTTCCTTTCACCACCACCACCGACGACACCACGTTCCCGGATATGTTCTGGACACGTTTTCTTTTTTTCTTTCGAAAAGCAGCCTTCGCAGAGCAATAAGTGTCAACGCGCGGTGAATCCTCTATAATCAGTCCGTGCCACACTTTGTCTGCTTTAAATGTTCTTCCCGTAATTCCAGCTCCCGCTCAAAGAAAGCTCGTTCCGCTGTATAATAGGAATTTTACAGGAAAAATAAGTAAACCGCTCGGGCAAGAACCATTTTTAAAAGCCGACGAGAACGTGAAACGAATTTAAATACTTCAACGTTTGTGTTTGTCCGTTTCTGCAAATGCACTTTTCAAATCGTTTCTCCCGAATAGGGGAGAGCAGTCGAATTTGGGTGAGCGTCCAGGTTGGACCTAATTTATTATAGATTATGTAGGATCTTAGGAAAAATGAGGAATTCCGCGCCGGGAATCGAACCCAGGACCCTCGCGGTTGTAGCTGATGAGCTCTTACACATACCCACGGAACCCTCCTACTTTTCCTAATCTCCATACAGTATTTGATCTGGGGGGTCTTAATTCCACAATTATAAATTATAGTTAATCAACAGCACCAGTGAAACCGTAAATATATTTCTCGTTAAAGATATACAGCTAAAGCAAATTCAAAGCAGAATTTGTAACCAATTAACGTTATTGATTAGGTATGGGCCCCGAATGCCTTACTACGGGACTGAGAGTGAGAGATAAGAGGAGAAACGTGCGAGAATAGAGACCGTCGTGTGGATAGAATGAATGCGTTGAGTAGAGCTAAGTTAATATCGTTTAAATAGAATAAATATTAGTTATGTTGTTACAAGTTAAGTGTGCCTTTCACTAAACCTTATTCACCATCCACGACAGTTATTATTAACTCTTGAAATATTTTCCATTTTCAAAAATCACGTCAAAATTCGGCTATTTTCCCAACAATTTTTGACGCGCCTAATCGAGCTCTTATAAAGTTAGCGTGTTAATGCTGCTACTATGTCTTTTACTATCCATCAATATTGTTCAAATGTCCCATTGAATGCAACGTGCCTCACTTATAAAATATTGTGGGATCAGGACCTCCCAGACCAAATACTGTATGGAGATTAGGAAAAGTAGGAGGGTTCCGTGGGTATGTGTAAGAGTTGATCAGCTACAACCGCGAGGGTCTCCCGGGTTCGATTCCCGGCGTGGAATTCCTCATTTTTCCTAAGATCCTACATTTGGGGGCTCAGCCGGGATGGGGGGAACACCGATTCCCGCATGGTGACAGACGACGAACGCAGTGAGCAAGCGTTGCGAAGACGGTCGCACGCGAGCGGAAGGACGACGAAGCGAAGTAAGGGACACATCCAGGGAAAACTGCTAGAGAGGGCAGTAGGATGGTGTTCCCGAAAAGTGACGAAGTTGACGACGAGTCGTGTTGATGGCGCTGAGGCCAAAAAGACGTTGGCGCTGCGACGGACATTCGAGGGCGAATGCCGGAGCAGGATGGCCGAGAGTGGGATCAGGACCTCCCAGACCAAATACTGTATGGAGATTAGGAAAAGTAGGAGGGTTCCGTGGGTGTGTGTAAGAGCTCATCAGCTACAACCGCGAGGGTCCTGGGTTCGATTCCCGGCGCGGAATTCCTCATTTTTCCTAAGATCCTACATTTGGGGGTTCAGCCGGGATGGGGGGAACACCGATTCCCGCATGGTGACAGACGACGAACGCAGTGAGCAAGCGTTGCGAAGACGGTCGCACGCGAGCGGAAGGACGACGAAGCGAAGTAAGGGACACATCCAGGGAAAACTGCTAGAGAGGGCAGTAGGATGGTGTTCCCGAAAAGTGACGAAGTTGACGACGAGTCGTGTTGATGGCGCTGAGGCCAAAAAGACGTTGGCGCTGCGACGGACATTCGAGGGCGAATGCCCGAGCAGGATGGCCGAGTGTGGGATCAGGACCTCCCAGACCAAATACTGTATGGAGATTAGGAAAAGTAGGAGGGTTCCGTGGGTATGTGTAAGAGTTGATCAGCTACAACCGCGAGGGTCCCGGGTTCGATTCCCGGCGCGGAATCCTCATTTTTCCTAAGATCCTACAATATTGAACAAATATAGCAAAGGAAAACCATGGACTCTAGGAACACGTGTGTCCTACGATTTTAAATAACAGACTGCATAAAATTAATTGGTCTAGTTACAAAAGATAGTGAACATCACAGCAGAGTGACTGCGGTACCGTACGCGTTAACAATTTATACCATAAATTTTTACTTCATTCCAATTCTATTACTCCCCATTTTCAGGAGTTGGAAGACGTGTTTGAAACAACAAGTAGAAATGATCCCGTGCCGATTGGCCGACCTATCATGAAAATGGGACAAACGGGACGACTCATTTCCGGGAGATGAATACAGCAGCCGAGACACGGGGAAGAAAGTTTTCTTCTCGCGAGAGAAGAGAGAGAGAGAGAGAGAAAGAGCAGACAGAGTTTAATGTGCCGGGGGGCGGAGAGGGGAGAGGATAGCGGCGGTCGCATCACGTACAAGATGGCAGACATATTTCGCGGCCTCGTAAACTCCGGTAACGTCGACGTCATACGGCCGACCCATGCATCACTCGGCTGCGTGTAGCGTAATGCACGGTAAAGGGACGTCTCGTCCCGAGACCTTGCAATCCTTCGGTGGCAAAAATCAGGAGGAAGCGTGGCAAAGAAAGAATTGCTCTTCTATCGTGCGCAGCAACTTTGTCGGGCACGATTGCTCTGGAACCGAACGGATGTTTGAGAACGTTTCCGGTTTGCCCTATGTTTGCAATTCCTCTGTCCTAGTAATGATCTCGATCCCAGAAATTCCAAAAATAATAAAACTTTGGCGATACGTAGTGCAAACATATGTATGTATCACGCGATTTTCTTTTTGTTACCCAAATTCATTTTAACACTAGGTTTACGGAGCACTAAAATTGATTATTTTACATTGCCTTATAAAAATAATCAAATTGTATTTATTTAGATCTTCAGCGATTTTTATTGTAATATGTACACAAAAAAATAAATCTATTTAATAAGAGGTTAAATGGGACCTATCGCCTGGTACAACATCTATCAATTTTTTACTTATTTCGAATCAAAAACAAAAAATAGATAATGAACGCTTGACTCTCAGAACCGCGCGCCAGGATTTTTATTTTTCGATGCGCGTCGATAAAATCCAAATAATGACAGAACGCAGCAATCTGGTCGTGACGGTTCGACTGCGATCGAAACAGTTGGAGAAACCGCCGATCGTTGCAACCGAGTGCAGTTCGCAGGATCGCGAGTGGAAAGAGAGACGGAAGACGGGGTGTTGAACGACAACGGGAACGCGTGGCGTGGCTCGGCGCGGCTTGGCTTGGTGTGGCGTGGCGTGTCCGGCAAACGATGGATCCTGGTAATACGAGGCGGCTGCACCCGATGCCTCGACTCGTCCGTTAGCCCCAATTACCCGCACTTTAATCCCGTCGAATAATTCGGAAACGCATTATCCGGAGAACAAATATTCCGCGTCACCGGCGCTAAATCCGCGCGCGTAAAATCGCTGCAGTCTACGGCACACGGCCGGGGTGTATATCGACACGCGTTCGACGCGTCCCACCCCCGCCTAATCCGTCATAAATATCTTCGGGGCCCGGCGCGGCGGAGAGATCGATAGTTTTAAATCCTCTCGATCCTTGTCCGGCGTCCGGAGCCGCCCGGACCCGTTTTATCGAACAACTCGATACGCGCAACCGGGGGGGAAAAAATCTCTCTGTCTCTCCTGCGTACTGTTCTTGCGGAGAGGATCGCGCGGAAAAAAATACACCAGCCGTCCGGGCAGCTCCGAGAACCGCAAGTTTCGTCGTTTCGACGGTTGATAAAACGCCGGCAGTGAACCCAACGAACGAACGAAGGGACCTAGGGACGAACGAACGGACAGGGTGGTAAATGGGGTCGGCCGGCCTGAGCGCGTATAAAATATGCCGGGCCGCGCTATCTCGCGGCCGATTGCCTGGAAAACTCACGCGAAAATATCGATCCCCACCCGGTCCGCTTGTAATCAGATTAAGCAAGACCAACGGCTCGGCCTGGCCATACCTATAACCCTGGCCACGGCTCCCTCGACACCTGTGCGAGTGCACCTCTCGTCGTTCTCTCCCCTTCTCTGGCTGTTCCTCTCTATCTATCCGGCTCCATCTCTCTCCCGCTCTCGTTGTTTCTCCCTCTCTCCCTCTCCGCAAAGCCTGGCTCTCTAACTTGCTTTCACCATCGCTCTCTCTCTCTCTCTCTCTCTCTCTCTCTCTCTCTCTCTCTCTCTCTCTCTCTCTCTCTCTCTCTCTCTCTCTTTCTTTCTCTCTCTCTCTCTCTGCACGTGGAAGGAACGAGAGGAGGCCGCGAACGTTCGCACCCCTTTGGCCGTGTGCACCCACCCTCTAACCCCATATCTCTCTATCTACGCGCGAGCCGGTGCAGCACGGTGTATACTCGGACCGTTATGGAAACGACTACGATTCGAGTGGGTTTGCACGCCAACGGGCACGAGCACGACGATCAACAACGTCTTAGGCTTGCCGAACCACTCGATTCCACCCCCTCGAGTTTCCACACACCGTCCTACAGATCCACCCTCGATCCGGGGAGCTTCGGGAAATCAGCTGCTCGCGGAACAACGCCGCGATAATGTTTCACCCCCTTTCCACCCTCATGGATTTAACCCCTTTGCGAGCTTACACGGTACACGCGGTTATTCGATCATTTTAAACCGTACCCTTTGTTAAGCGACTCGTCTCGATAAATTTCTCAGTTTCAACATTTTGCACTGAAAGCTATTTACACTAGCAGAAATTTCGTCTGTGAGAAAGAATATTTTTATTCTACGTAATTTACTTCTCTTCATGCGTGCAGAGTTGAGCATATACTTGCACCCCTTATTGCGATTTTTTAAATACACACGAATTTAATAATGTGAATTTTTTTCTTTTAATTGTAGGACAGTTTTTTTTGTGGCGACTCGGAGTCGACATGAGAGTGCTAAGCGGTTGATTGTTGATTAAGAAATAATCCTGAGCGATCCGATTGAATCGTGTCTCTTCGGATTCTCATTTAAATCTGGGTAATCGATAGACTGCGAATCTTTACGCAAAATAAAAATTTCCTACATGAATTTCAAAAAATAGAGACCAAATAGAAAGTTCATTCTTTCTGTACTAATTTAAATAAACCGGAAATAATACATTGACATTCTTAAATGTTTTTAATCTTCGCACTATTTTATATTGCATCTAATCAATTTTTAACTATGCATATTGGCAACGTTATTGGTAAGTATTCATAAATATAACAATGCATTAAATAGATACACGAGATCAACTGAATTTGTTTTATTTAACAATGTCAGTATTTTTGATTTTAAAAAAATAAATTGAATGGATTTAAATGGTTCTAGCTTTTTAATTTTGTACAAGTAAAATTTTAATATGTAAACTGCGGATTTTATTTAAACACATTGGTATGAAATATTCAAAATGTTCCTTCCATTTCTGACCTTGCATGACCTTGAAGGTCACTGTGCAGTATACGGATGAATTCGTTTAGACACACGCTTTCATATGATATAAAAAAATATACAGCATTCAATTGAAAAAGTTGAAGGTCACCTTCATATCTAACAAAATAGTATGAACACAAAAATATTACATACGCCATTGTGTTGCGCATAAAAAACAGTACTACATTTTCCTCTTTCATTTTTTTCTAATATTTACTATTTATAAGAAAAACGCTGGCTAATTATAGCTCGAACACCCTGTATATTCTTTAGAGTGAAAGTTCACTTATTTTCTTTTTCTATTTAGATCGTGCTGTAAAACAAGTAATACGTACAATTTGGATTATGATATTTCTTTAAAACGTGGCACTGTAAATGAAACGCAACTGGCTGATTCGGAAAAGAGTCATTAATCAAAAGAATCAATTGTTTAAAGCAAAAGTAGGTAAAGTGTCATCCTAGGATCTCTTACGCAACAATTTCTAATAGCGATGTTTAACGGAATACTTTTGTGAGGATCAGTGGTTAAAAGGTATGAACATTTTGCCAGATCGTTTCAGGTAAATTGAGAGCGTTCCTTTTTTTTATGTTACGCAAACTGTTGGATTTTTATTGGAATTATATAGGAGTTCACCCTCGGTGAACGGATATAAAGAATCCCTGCTGTTTCGAATCATTTTAATTAAATACAAATGTGATATCTCATCGTTCCCGACTATGTACACTGTTATTGATAAATACGGGTTCGTTTTGTTGCATCGCCGTTGTTATTTCATTGCGTCAAATGGCAACAAATGAGAAAGAATTTATTCAAATTTATTTAGTTCAGTAACAATATTCTTTATCGATTCCACCGGTACCAACCCCTCGTGTATTCGAGAGCTAATGTAGCCGATGAATTATGAACAGAATAATCAAATGTTGACGGCAAGCTCAATCGTGGTTGTTAATTAATACGATGGTTCTATACGAGATCTAATAGTGTCTACTGCAATTCCGATGAGTTTATTCATCCCTAGATAACGATTAAAATATTTGATTCTTGCGACATCGGGTGATTCAGTAAATACGTCAACTAATAAATTCTAAATTTGACTTTTACATTTCACAGAGTTATGCCACAATATTCGTTTTGCGAGATGCTCCGACCGGTGAATAATCATATTTCAGTAGAAATCTTAACCCTTAGCGGACGGGGATTATTTTTAGCACTCTTTTTGATGGATCGAATAAATTCTCTTTGTGAAACAAAATTGTTTGCTGAGGAGTTTGATGTATGAATTAAATGAAGAGAAACGTATTGTGTTCAGTAAAAATTTGTTTCATATTTTTCGGGAGTATTAATTGCTTTAAAAATTATTCACAATCGCAGGACAGTAAAATTATTTAGTCGACTGTCAGAAGACACGCGTCCGCAAAGGGTTAAAGTTTGGACTACCATTTTTTCATGCAAGCGTAATGTATATACAGAAATATTTAATTTTTAATGGCGTCGGAATTATTAAAAATTTAATTTTTTAACATTTTGTAGCATTGCTTCTTTTTGTAGTGGATCCCTCATTTCTGCAGACGGTAAAGCATTATTGTTGCTAAATAAAAAAAAGCGTTCAAAATGCATAAAAAAAGTGTTTTCTATTAGCGTCGTTTTGTTCGCATAGTTTAGTTACCCAGGGTCAAAAGTTGAACGCATTTGTTTCTTCCAGATCCTGCATTGAAAGCGACAAACGATCGGTTACAGTCACACCGTCGCGTCGACGCGCAACGATTGTCCGACATACTCATCTTTATTAGCAAAAAGGATTAACGAAGATTCAATGCACACCGACGAATATTACCATGAATATAACTCAGCTAAAAAACAACGAATGCACCACAGAGCAGCGCCGGGCTTTGTAGCTATGCCCGGTCTCTTTCCATTGTTTACTATTAACATTCCATTGCACATAATAACTGTATTCATCTGCGTAACAAAGACGAACATAATAACAATAATAATAATAATAATTCCGCGGATGTGTTTGATCACGGGGTCGCGACCGACAATTTGTCGGCCGACCGCGAACTAAACACCGGGGCACGGCTCTATATCGCGTTATGTTCCGATAGTAATCGGAATAATCGGTAATCGCGTGTATCGAGCACCGAATCGCAGGCTCATTAAGATTTCACCGGACCTGCAGTGCGGTTTGTGGCAAGAAAATGCAATCATTGCACCTGCAATTTCGATCTTCTTATGTGCAACATGCTGCAATTTCGGTTTTCTTATGTGCAACATGCTGCACTGTGAATTTTTCTCTAAGTCGACCGCGTATTTTATAATTCATTTGTGTAGACTATGGAATTTATGATATAGCTGAGATGACTGCGAATTTTATCATTTGTGTAGCTGTAGACTATGGAACTTATGATTTAGCTGAGTACACTACGAGTTCTATGATTTTTATTTGTGTAAACTACAGAATTTATAATTTAGCTGAGTAGACTACGAATTTTATCATTTGTGTAGACTATGGAATTTAGGATTTAGCTGAGTAGACCGTGCATTTTATAATTTATCTGAGTAGCCCGCGAATTTTATAATTTATCTGAGTAGCCCCCGAATTTTATAATTTATCTGAGTAGTCCGCGAATTTTATAATTTATCTGAGTAGTCCGTGAATTTTATAATTTATCTGAGTAATCCTCGAATTTTATAATTTATCTGAGTAGCCGGGAATTTTATAATTTATCTGAGTAGCCCGCGAGTTTTATAATTTATCTGAGTAGCCCCCGAATTTTATAATTTATGTGAGTAATCCGCGAATTTTATAATTTATCTGAGTAGTCCGTGAATTTTATAATTTATCTGAGTAATCCTCGAATTTTATAATTTATCTGAGTAGCCGGGAATTTTATAATTTATCTGAGTAGCCCGCGAGTTTTATAATTTATCTGAGTAGCCCCCGAATTTTATAATTTATGTGAGTAATCCGCGAAGTTTATAATTTATCTGAGTAGCCCGCGAGTTTTATAATTTATCTGAGTAGCCCGCGAATTTTATAATTTATCTGAGTAGTCCCCGAATTTTATAATTTATACGAGTAGTCCCCGAATTTTATAATTTATCTGAGTAGCCGGGAATTTTATAATTTATCTGAGTAGCCCGCGAGTTTTATAATTTATCTGAGTAGCCCCCGAATTTTATAATTTATGTGAGTAATCCGCGAAGTTTATAATTTATCTGAGTAGCCCGCGAGTTTTATAATTTATCTGAGTAGCCCGCGAATTTTATAATTTATCTGAGTAGCCCGCGAATTTTATAATTTATCTGTGTAGACTTGTGTAGATTCATGTAATTCATTCACTTAAATAGATTGCGTACTTTATGATTCATCGTTAATGTGCAATGTGAAACGCTACACACAAAAGACAGAAACCAACGTGCCAGGACAATATAGATAAACGTTGATGAAACTGTAAAATTAACCGAAGAGAATCCAAGATACACAACAAGAGCGATTTCAAACATGGTAAATGTATCAGGAAAATCAATTTAATTACATTTATACAACCTCTGAATGATAAATAGTTATTATGTTTGGATTCCGCGTAAATTGTCAAAGTGTTTGATCGGCACATTTCAATTTGCGATTTCTTGTTAAAACGATATGAGATCCGGTGATTTGTAAAACAACTTACTACCTGCTGGCGATCAAAACGCAAAAGGGGATTTGGAATGTTTCACCAAAATCAAAGTTCGCCGGCCTTAAAAAAGTCGAGCGAGTAGAACTTTTCTAGAGTCTCAAGTGTTCCTAATTTTTTTCTTCCCCTCCTGGCAATCTATTTTCGCGGGACATCGTAGTCTGTATTTGTGAAATAATCATTTGTACAGAAGCGAGTGCAGTGGAATTTGGTCATCGTTCGAATTAACGCGATTGGCCCCCGCGTTGATCGATTTTATCCGTTCGAGATGCGAAAGCGAAATTAGATCACTCCGCCCCCGTCAACGAAGCTAGACCGCACTTCGCGTAATCGATCGACCCCCGGGCCGGATCACCGACGGATTATTCTTTCGCTCCGAACCTAATTATCCGCGTCGGCTGTCCGGTTAAAAACCGGAGCGAAACACGAGCACCCTCGACTATCTCTCGCGATGACACGCGCCACCGACATCCGGCGCGGCGCCGCGCGGTGTTATGCGACGCTGTATATGCGGCACCGTTTCAGCACAATGTGCCCATGGAGAACAACCACCGGTTTCGAGAGATCGATACCCAACGCCGACGAAACTTTCCGCTCGTTATTATCCGCCTCGCCAGTCGAGATTAACGCGTTATCCCTCGGCCCGGTTCTATACCGGACCGTCCTGCGGTCGACCAGATTCGCCGAGACAAAGAATCGAACGCTAGAAATCATCGTTAGGCCCTCGATCCAGATGGATTTGCTCCACGAACACGTTCAAGTGGGCTTTCGCACTTTGGTGGTAGCCACTTTTTCAATAAGAATTACAACAGCCTTTTTTTAAAGGAACGGAGGATTTTAAAGGAACGAAGAATTTGCTGTCTCACTTTCCATTTCATTTTTTATTTAAGCTTAAATACAAAGTACTATTGTGCATAGGACTTACTCACCCCATTTCTATTCAATCTGTTTTAATCAAATCTATTAACCCTTTGCACTCGAGTGGTGACTCTGAGTCACCATTAAAAATTGCTATACACTGGTCAAAATATTTTTCACTTTGTTAATTTTATTTGCATTTGATAAATTATTATATATTTAAATATTGTCCGAGTCAATTGCATCAGTTACATATGCATAAAATGAAAATAATCAGGTAAAATGGCAATATTCTAGATCAGGCATGTCCAGATGTAGCTCACTTGGAGGCAAATTCGAGGGAGACGCCTACTTCTCCCGCCCGTGCGTCTCGCTCCCCGTGGCGGCCGTAGACTTCTGAGCTCCTCAGAATCATGCCTACCGTGGGTCCGAGCAGTGATGGTATATGGTCTCGATTGTTTCGCGCATGCGCGACTAAATGCAGGAACGTACCGTACGTCTTATGTTTGTGGGGAAAGTAGGGGAGAACTGTTATTGGCGGAAAACCGGACAGAAGAGTGCAAGACGACACGACGAGACGACCGTACTTCGAAATTTTGGTAAGTTAATGTTAATATATTCGATTTCATAATGGCAACTAGTCAATTCATATTTGAAGATCGAAAAAAAATTTTCGAAACTATGCGGGGTGACTAAGTTACCCCATTTTAGCCCAACTTTGTACTTTACTGACGCTAAAATCGTCGCGCATGCGCGAGAAAACCGAGACCATATACCATCACTGGGTCCGAGAGTCCCTTCAACGCGCCACACGCAGTACTTCAATAATCTCGTCAATCTAGCTATCAATACAATGTTGTGAGAATATTTAGTGGATGCCGCCAATAGGCGGCAGTAGTACCGAAAGGGTTAATTTAAACTTTGTACAGTTTCCATTACAATATGTGCTCCAATAAAGAAGTCAATTCAGTCATTTCCTATTAAATCGTTTTCCTAATTTCAATAATTTGTAAAATAGAAAACCGGTCGTTTTGACCGTGGTAGATTTAGTATTAAACCTATTAAACGTCAATGCGTGCATCAATATGGCTCCCGTCAATGCGCTTCAATCAAAATTACTATCAATATGCTTCAATATATTGACACTGCGTTTAAACCCGTTCTAAACGGTCAATAGCCTTTTCAATGCGCCTCGTCAATATTATTGATGGACGTATTGATAATATCATTGATCGTCTAGGGGCCTGTGGCGGCTACTTCCTATGCTCGTCAACAGAGGGACATTACGACAACACCTTTCCCGCTACTACCTGAATCTTCCTCTGTTTGTATATATACCGTCCTAAACTGTCCTTACGACATCCCGCGTCTAAGGCACGGGTCCGCTAGATAGCCTTACTGACGAGTCCCCTCTAGCGGGCCTAGGACGAAACGCCTCCTTCTCCTTTTTCCTCCTCTCACACACTTTTCAACCGCCATAATTGGTGACCGCGACAAACGAACAACAACGCTACCTTCTGAGCAGAGGAGACGACAACATCAACAAACCACGGACAACATCAGGAGGACTGGAAGGTGACTACTCTGTCACTGCCTTGCCTGAACTACTGCCCGACCAACAGCGAGGACTTCTCCCTGCTATGCGCTTCTGACGTCATCTTCGCAGCATCATATGGTTTAACGTTTCCGCACCTAAATTTGTGCGACGTTTTCGTATCTACATTTGTGCGACGTTCATCCATTGTTTGTGCGACTATATGAGTCCTACAAGCGGCTTAGGGAGCTACTCAACTTCGTCAATTCGGCAGCGTCACTGGTGGGCACACTGACAGCACACATTCCAGCGACCTCCTTGGATTCCGGCGGAGATCAGCGTAATTAGAGGGAAATTTATCCAGATATCGTTGACCACTGGCAAGGGTGTAATGTGGCGGCTACTTCCTATGCTCGTCAACAGAGGGACATTACGACAACACCTTTCCCGCTACTACCTGAATCTTCCTCTGTTTGTATATATACCGTCCTAAACTGTCCTTACGACATCCCGCGTCTAAGGCACGGGTCCGCTAGATAGCCTTACCGACGGGGCCTCTAGCGGGCCTAGGACGAAACGCTTCCTTCTCCTTTTTCCTCCTCTCACACACTTTTCAGCCGCCATAGGCCCCTTCAGGCACGGGTCCGATAGATAGCCTTACCGACGGGGCCTCTAACGGGCCTAGGACGAAACTCTTCCTTATCCTCTTTAACCCTTTTGTTACGGCAGTCCGCTCCGCCGGAGTGACGCAACTGAACGGGGCACCGCGCCGAAAAGTGTGTTAGCGCCGGTGTTCGCAATTACGTCTTTCAACGCTACCATGAAATTCTCTTATATATACACTTTTTATGCAAGTCGCCAAATATAGACGGTACCCGTACACACAAGTCGTCACGTGGATGCCGGATATATACGGCACCCGTAACGAAAGGGTTAATCTTTTCATAATTCAAAACAGCCGCTACAGTGTCATTAGCTAAATGCACTGTCCATGTACAATGAACTAGATTCAATTTATACGCCGCTCTAAGTATCTTACATGTATAGAAATCATCAACAGGACGTTATTTTTTACAACGATTTAAAAAGTCATCGAAATCGTAGAGCAAGTTGAGCTCTTCCACAACGTCGTCAACGGTAAATTACAGAAATCCGTGAGAGGAAGGTTTCGACGGGTAAAACGTTGGAAACGGGGTGGTGAAACGGGGGGAAAAGGGGAAGAATAGGGGGGAACGCGTGACCGCGGAATGGGAAGGCAAATGCGCGGTGGCGTGTCGCTGATGAAAATTTAAGACAGTCCCCTAGGCTGTCGTTTTTCCTGTGACCCTCTGTCGAACGGATCGACGAGTGCGCGGGAATCTGGCGGAGGCCGTGTGTATCCGCGACTGAACAGGCCAATGGACAAACGAACGACGCTCTCCGTTCTCTGTTCATCGTGTCGGTGAATGTGGGTGAACACGAGTGAACGGCATAGTGAACGGGTTCTGCGCTCCCCCGCGTGCGTATCGAGGGATTTTCAGCCGTGAAATTTATGACGTCTAGCTACTCCGGAGGGTACGGGTCCAACGAGCAGAGCAGAGCAGCTAACTCGATAGCACACGGTGGCACACGCTGGGGTGGAGGATATAGATTACGTACGGCTCAACTATGGAGCAGTATTTTCTCGTGGGTCGCGAGCTACCGAACGGACGCACGCTGCGACACAGTAGAGACCAGGTTGCCTTCTCGCTAGCTTGGCAAAGAAAGAGAAAAAGCCAAACAACAGACTTTGTATTCCCTGTTGCGACACTTATCTCCTTACGTACTCGCATTTTCCAGCTCTCCAACTCCCCTCCCCTTCTCGTCCTCCTTTATGTCCACCTCGCCGCCTCTCACGGTCCACCGTCTTCATTCATCTTTTCTCCGCTCGTTTCACTTGGTCACGAACCCGAGAATAATCCATCCGAGCGTTATCGCTGTGACATCTTATAAACGGCGATACGAATCTACGATCGCCTATACTACTTGTGCTAGTTAGACTAGCCTAGTCACCTTACCCCTCCTGTTGACCGAACGAATGTTTACACGGAATCGGTGCACCTTGTTTTGATGTATTCGTATCGTACAGTATCTGCACGACTTTGACGGAATGTTAAATTCGGTTTAATTACATTATAATTATATAATTATTCAAACGCATAAAATCTCTTGAGAATGATCCACACACGGATCGAAACGTTGGGATAATAATATAATTGCAAATTTGCTGACTTTCAATAAGATCGAACCTTTGCGCCGAAATCAGATTCATCAATGTATCGTAGAGTGTTTGTTTTATCGTGGATTGCGTGCCGTGGCCGTCCAGTTTGATGCGTTTAGCTGTAATCGCAACAGCGGAGTTCGCATTCGATGTATTGCTTGGTAAAGTCAATAGGAAATGCATAGCCCGCGGGTGCAAGCCTCTTCTTAACCCCTTGCCTTACAATTTAATTTTGTGGTTTCAGGCTAGAACGTACTATTTCATTTTGCCTGACACTCTATATACGCAATGATTTACCGTAAACCGATTTGCGTTGCTTTAAAATCAATGTAAAATGGTTCAGTTACTGTTCAATGGCATATTACATGCCAGTTTATGATAAAAAGTTGAAAATTGACAAACTTGGTACTCGAAATGCATGACGTCTCTGAGACGTCATTTTAAGACAAGGGGTTAACACTAAACCTACCACGGTCAGAATCACCGGTTTTTTATTTTACGATTACTGAAATTAGAAAAATGATTTCATAGAAACTGACTGAATTGACTTCTTTATTGGAGCACATATTGTAATGGCAACGGCACAAAGTTTAAATAAATTCAATCTTCTCACTTCTTTAAGGCGTTTTATTTTTCATATGTTTTAGTGCTTGGTAGGTTTAGTGTTAATGTAGGGGAACTGACCTTTCGTGGAGAGGACACGTATTTGAATCTTGTGGTATCTGATGATTACACTGTGGATCTTGAAAAAAATAAGAAGTTTCTAGATCAATTGTAGGGAGCGGAAGATAAATTAAAATCTTATTCTTTTTTCAATCATTTTAATAAGACGATAATAACGTAATAATTAGCCTGCATTAATTGTAAGAAATGAGAGCCACATGCACATTTAATTCTATTTTGAATAATTTAAACACGTTGAAAATAGAATATCTTCATTCCTCAATTTTATTGATTTCCCTTCTATTTTAAATGACAGCAATCCATTTTTATTACAAATCAATAAAATCCATAATCTAGTAATGATACTCATGAATTCGTAACGTCTTCACGATTTTGTATGTCACCGATTCATTTTTATCGTAAATGCATAAAATTCCCAGTTTTGTATTAGTTCAGACTGTAAATTATAAATATGTACATCTGTTTTGTGTCATTTAATGATGAGACTCTTGAATTTGTTGAATCTCTTCACGATTTTATATGATACGAATTCGTTTTTGTCGTAAATGCATAAAATCCGCCGTCTAGTGATGATCCACCGAATGTGATTTTATTTAGCCCGTCCGTGTTTAAGATATAACATTTACTTCGTCAAATAACAATTTAATTCTTTAAATTCATTTAATTCTTTAAGTCTTAATTTTTAAACTGGAAGGCTGATATTTCGTTATACAAGACGAAATATTAAAGAAGAAGTAACCAAATCGACCCAGTGTTATTTCGAAATCACAGTCTGAATGTGGAATCGATTAGAATGTCGTTTCTACCTTTTCGGATCCTAAAAATCTGGGCAGTAGGTCGTGCTCCCTTCCATTTCGCCTTAAGCGTATCTTCCATGAAAAAGGAGTACAAGGACCGTGCAGCGCAACCACTATCCTGAGGGTAAATTGACTTTTCCCAGGATTTCGCAAACCTGGAAGAACCACGATAAGACGTGGAAGGTCCACTGTTTATGGCAGCGACGTCCCACGTCCTTTCAAAGACTCCTATGATCTAAAACTGTGGCCGATTCAGAGCATTAGCTCTAATACACTATGCGGATTCAATATTAACCCTTTGCGGACGCGTGTCGATTGTCAGTCGCCCAAGTAATTTTATCGTGCTGCGACTGTGAATAATTTTTAAAGAAATTATTACTCTCAAAAAATATCAAACAAATCTATACTGGACACCACACGTTTCCCTTAACATAATTCATACGCTTTATCTATTCAATACACAATTTTGTTTCATAAAGAAAATTTATTCGACCCATCAAGAAGTGTGCTAAAATTAATTTCCGTCGCTAAGGGTTAAGTCATCGGAACAAGTTGTGATGCTCTCTATCCGCAAACAATATACAGGGTGAAAATTATAAAGCGTCACAGACGAATATCTCCAGAAATATTGATTATACCCAAAAATGTTTTTAATTTTATTTTTCCTGGTGGACGCTCCAAGGTGAGGTGAAGGTCAACTTTCTTTTATTAAATGGAATGATATGTTTTTTATCCACCACAAAATAGTGCGTTTTAAGATAAGTTCAATTACCTATGACTGAAGGTCATTCAAGGTCAAACTTGCAGGGAAATGCAGAAAAGGTGTAATCGTTTTGTTTATACTTTAGTTCGAACTTTCATACCAAAACAATAACATGTGTTCAATATCAGCATTACTCAGGACAATGTCAAAGTCATTATCAATGAAACGAAAACAAACTTATTTATGTATTACTGTGCTCTTCTGCAAGATAGCCAGTTTACTTTCATTACTATTCGTGCTAAGGTATCCTTCGCTGAACGATAGTACTTCTGATAACTACAATACCAGTAAACAAAATTTTAAAAGCGCCTTTAGGCGTCATCAGTAACCAAAGGGTTAACGTTGACTGATCCTAGGTTAATTATCTCTGAGTCAATCTAAATTTTAAAAACATTTTCTTGTTTTTCCGGTTAGATTTCATACATTCGATACTTTTCCTCATTCCGCCGTTGAAAATTGCAAGCGTTTGTTTCCCACACGTCTCCTAATTCGATCGTCAGAAAACTCGTGTACACTAACTGTAGATTGAATGACCTGCAATCAGTAAGAGTTACCTAACTTCTTAACACATTATTTACCGGCGATTATTTCATAATTTTCGAACGTCTATGGTCCATGGCTAAGGATTTTTTAATGAATTCTTCGACAGCAATAGCAATTTCAATTGTGATCCAACAAGTCACCTTCAGTAATGTAATCCAATTATTTCGTTTGGGGTTATTATGTAAAGGAAGATTTTTAAGGTTAAAATAAAGTGTTAAAATAAAGTGTTAAAAATAAAAAACTAAACCTGTCAGCAATGTCGAGTGTGCTATTTAAAATGTGATTTCAGCTCCCAGTATTAATGTAGTTTAAAAATCGATAACTTGTCCTCAAAGATGATTAATCCGCGCAACAAAGAAACAGTAACATTTCAATATTCCGTTTCGCTAAACGTTTTCCACGAAGGTTTTCGTAATTGGCTTATCCGCTAGTCAGAGGGGATCATATAGGAAGAAACGGGACGGATAGAGTTACAAATTCCGGATCGCATGCAATATAGATCGCCCGCATGTTCATCGCGGGGAGTTTTTCCAACGAACCACTTTGCCGCATGTTTCATTCGCGGATGGATGCAGTTTTCCGTTGCACCATCGCGTCGCGCCGGTCCGGTACACGCGACGAATGGTTATACCGATGACGGGTAGAAACCTGGTGCGAGACGATGCCACCACACCACACCGTACACCGTGCTAGAAAAAGCTGCGAAAACTTGCGGCAAAAGTTTCCCCCTTGCCTGCGACATTCGCTATGCGGTGAGAGCCCGGAGAAAAATATTTTTCCATGCGCCTCGTTGACACTTGCCGCGACGAACTAGCTCGAAGCAGGCAAAGAAGAAGAAAAACAAAGTGTCCCGACTTTTACCCACTCCCATTCGAACTCCGTTGCGTTCCTACCTACGTACCCTAGCCAACCAACCAACACCTATACCCACACCTTCCTTCCTTCCTTCCTTCCTTCCTCTTTCCTTCCTTCCTTCCTATCGCTATTCTTACGACTTTCTCGCGATACGCGTTGTATTCGAGGTCGCGATCGTTGCATACAAAGTGCTATCGGCGTGGAATTTCCGCTTAAAAAGTCCGCGATAACTGTAACCGTTCTCATCTCCAACGCTCGTTCCCTTTGGTCGATCGATTCCGTGTTCAGTACGAATTCACCTAACGCCGGACACCGCTTCACCCTCAACTAGACCATTTTAGTAGACGTTCTTCCGATCGAAGACCGAGGGAAAATTAATCCGAAGAATTCCTTCGGCTCTTCAGAGAGGTAGAGATTTTCTGTGAAACGCAGAAAATTCGCATGGCAGTGAACGCGTTAATTCAGGATGTTTACACAAACAAAATAGCCAAGACTTGTGTAAAATACGAAAGACTCGGCAGGCAGCCTGTTAACCCTCTGTCTACCAAGCGGGTCCATTGGACCCGACTGTATGTAGATACTGCGGTTGTTTAAACTTTTAAAATTCTTGGGATCTTGTCGTTGCATGACTGTTACTTTTCTTATTTTTTATTATTTAAAGCTAAAAGTTTTTTTTTATATTTACTAAGTTTTGTAGTATAAATTTTCTATCGCATAATGAAAGTTTTTTTTACGGTAGACAGAGGGTTAAATTGTATACACGTAATGGAACTGTGGTACCAGGACCACCCAGATCAAATACCGTATTGTGGGATTAGGATCACCCAGACCACAAATATCGTAGGAAATTAGGAAGAAGGCGAAAGGGTTCCGTGGGTGAGCGCGTTAGTCGATCGGCTACCAACACGAGGGCCCGGGTTCGATTCCCGGCGCGATGCCCTTCCTTTTTCCTGAGATCCTACAGTATGGAAATCGGGAAAAGTCGGAGGGTTCCATGGGTACAGCTACAAATCGCGAGGTACCGGCCGGGTTCGATTCCCGGTGTGGCCAGTGCCCCCTCCTTTAACCTAATGATCCTACACTTGTAGGGGCGTCCTGGTGGGGTGGAACACCGATCACTGCACGATGGCGCTAATAACGATGACGGACGAAGACAATACAAAGTGGGTGTAGCGAAGAGGTCGCACGTGAGCGAAGCAAGTTGCGTGTTGATGGCGTTGAGGACAAACAAACACAAAGAGACGAACGACGCTGTGGCGGACATTCGAGGTCGAATGCCGTTGCAGGATGGCCAAGTGTGATATCAGGACCCCCAGACTAAATACTGTATGGCGATTAGGAAAAGTCGGAGGGGTTCCATGGGTATATGCAGGAGCTGAGATCAGCTACAAATCGCGAGGTCCCGGGTTCAATTTCCGGTGAGGGCCGGTGCCCCCTCCTTTAACCTACAAATCCTACACTTGTAGGCGCGTCCGGGGTGGGGGGAATACCAATCACTGCGCGGTGGCGCTAATGCGTTGACGGAGGAAGACAAAAACAAAGCGGGTGTAGCGAAGAGGTCGCACGTGAGCGAAGCAAGTTGTGTGTTGATGGCGTTGAGGTCAAACAAACACAAAGAGACGAACGACGCTGTGGCGGGCATTCGAGGTCGAATGCCGTTACAGGATGGCCCAGTGTGGTATCAGGACCCCCAGACTAAATAGTGTATGGAGATTAGGAAAAGTCGGAGGGGTTCCATGGGAATATGCAAGAGCTGAGATTAGCTACAAATCGCGAGGTCCCGGGTTCGATTTCCGGTGAGGGCCGATGCCCTCCTTTTTCCTAAAAATCCTACAGAACAGTGTCCTTAACACTAAACCTACCAAGCACAGAACATATAAAAGTGAAATGCCCTATAGAAGTGAAAAGATTTAATTTACTTTAACTTTTTACGGTTTTCATTATAATCTGTATTTAAATAAAGAAGTCAGTTGAATCATTTCCTATGAAAGCGTGTTTATTATTTCAAAAATTGTGAAATAGAGAACCGGTCATTTGACCGTGGTAGGTTTAGTGTTAAATTCTCCTCCTGATCTTGTCACTATTTTATCAGTTATATAAAATATCTACAATAAATATATTAACGCAAAAATTCATTTTGAGATCTGGACAAATAATTCCGTCACCCATATATGACAAGGCAACCAACAACATGTTCATTTGTAGCCATCTCTGCGTCATTTTTTCGACGACAATAGAAACGTCCAGCAGCCTGTTGTGAATTCGTACCTGCATCGTATGCGCAACAGTAAATGCATTCGATGCAACGACCGGCTCGCGGTAACTATCTCCTGGCACGTTAAAAAAGACGCTCCTTACATCGGAGCGACTGAGACGCGAGCTTTCGAGAGGACCTTAATATCGACGATGTTCGACGGGTAACGTCGCAACGCCGTCAATCTTCGTGCAGCGAAATAAAATCATTCCGGTGTTTGGGGATCGATCGCGTGACCGTCGTATTTCACCATTATGGATCGTCACGCGTGACGCGCGGCCGCGAGAGCTTTGATTTATTTTAATAACAGAACGAAATTCCAATAGAATTTGTACCGTTGCGTCGGATGGGCTTGGCTGTTAACCGTGCGACACGCGAATCGATCGAAAATGAAAAATGAGCGTCCGCGTTTCTGCAACGCGTTGCTTTTCCGTTCGACCGGAGACCAGAGACTGGATCGAATTTTGAAAATTTCGTCGGACCCGTGGGAAGAGTATGGAACAGGGGAGAGCAAGAGAGAGAGAGAGAGAGAGAGAGAGAGAGAGAGAGAGAGACGATATAGCAGTAGCAGCAGCAATACTGATCGTTGCGGGCTGGAGGAATCGAAAGTTCCGCGGGAACCAAGTTAAACGGCGATTCCTGGCCTCTCTCTCTCTCTCTCTCTCTCTCTCTCTCTCTCTCCCTCTCTGTCTATGCGCTCAGTGTGCGCTGTATCGTTGAGTAGCTTTTGCGCGTTAATGCCCTTTCTAGATAGAAGAGAAGTTTCGGCGTACACTTGGCACGTAGTCCGGGCATCAGTAAATTTCCATAGTCGGTGAACTGCCGTCAGAGTGGGGGCACGGGATTGCGTTTTATTACCCTTGTGGTCTGGCACTAGATTATGGCCTCGAAATATAACTATTCGCACAAAACGGGCGCGCTACTCGCAAGCGTGGGAAGCGGACCCTCGCCCACGCCGGTTTCCAGAATTCGGAGGAATAATCAGCAACCATGCTCGCAAACAGTCGGAAAATGTTTACCAATATGAAGCGAGCCAGAGCTCCGGCGAACTACGGCTACGGCGCAATAGAGAAATCAAAGCGCGAAACGCTACTAATGGTAAATCGATTCTCATAATCTGTTCGGTCGACGCAGCACGGCAGATTCGTTTAATTCCCTGCTCCGGGAAAACGACTGCTCTCTTCCGTCCGACGAGTAATTTATCTGTTGTCTCGGCAATATCCCGCCACGGACCGATCCGGCCCGCCTACGGCCCGATCAGCCAGAAATTACTTGTAGCATCGAAATAGTAAGGTCTTCTTTAATGTGTACGTGTCTGTGACTGTCTTATAGATCTTCCCTTTCCATTATTCCACATTGAGAATTTTAAATGTCGTTTTAACACTAAGCCTACCAGCACCGGTCTGAAATTATTTATTTTACAAATCTTGAAATTGTAAAGATGCTTCCATTGGAAATGATTAAATACATTTCTTCGTTCAAGCATACATTACAACAAAAGTAGACTCAATTGTTTCATTTTTTATAAGGCAACATAGACAAGTTACATTTAGTGCTCGACCAGAAGAAATATGTGTACTAACTTCACTTCATACTCCGACCCACCATTTTAACGAATCAAATAATGGCACTCAACGTCGGCTTCGAAAACAGCTTCGTGGACAAGATATAATCTTAGTCGTCACTCTGCAAACAAATGACAACATCTGGTAAAATGTCTAAGAATATACGTGCATTATTATATCAATTTAATACAATTAATAAACGGAGAAATAGATGTCCACCCAGCTTCTGTTCCTTGCATTGAGCACAGACGACACTGTCATGGCCGAAAACACTTCGATAAACTTATTTCTTTAGTCTTATAATAGAAATGGCTAAAAATTTAAAGGAATACATCCTCGTCATTTTTCTAGATTAATATAAAATAGCCACTGTTAGTATACCCAGTGTTAAAGGAAGAAGTACATTCTGAACCCTCATACGTCCCTCGGACTAAAAATTCACCCTTTTGCTATTTTTACATAGTGTAATATGATTCATCACTTTGTGCCTGTAGTGGGAGATATATTTCATTAACACTAAACCTACCAAGCATTAAAACTATCGACGAATGTTGCCTTATAAAAATGGCAACCCTAGATTTATTCAGATTGTCCGTAATTTCCAATATAACAGATGCTTGAACAAGGAAATTTATTCCATTATTTTACATAAACGAATTTTTACAATTTCAATAATTGCAAAATATAAAACCGGTCATTTGACCGTGGTAGGTTTAGTGTTAAAATGTTACGTTATAAATGAAACATAATTGGTTCATTTAAAGCAGTGATGGGCAACTGTAATGGTCCACACCGTAGCTCCCTCTGCCCTCTTCCAGCAAGCGCGGTACAATGGAGTAACGAAGACACGAGACATCAGCGTACGCAACGAACGCGCGCGTTGCATGAAAGAGAGGTTGGTGGGAGAAGCAGGCGTTTAAGGGGCTCCACCCGTGCACACTACTGAATTTAAAGTATAGAACAAAAATGGGTGAATTATTATCCTAGTCTTTCTCATGCAACTATTTTTGAGGAGCGTATGACGGTTAAGTAGTTTCTGTTCGTTGCAATCGATGCAATTTTTTATTTTGCATAAAGATCCGCTACTTATCAGAATCAGCATCGATGCTCTTCGTTCTTTCTTTTCTCTTCCTCCCGACCATGTGAAAGTGAATACATTGGCACGCGAGACCAAGGAGAGGGACTGTCGGGTCTGGGCCAGTGATGTCAGAAATGTCAGCTTTTCGCGCATGCGTATTCGCGTGTGGCATCAGTACCGTACTAATTTCAAATTTTTGAGAGTTCTTCTTAAAGAAGAACGAAAATGCCCTGTTTTAAAAATAATGTTTTTCATTCAACATTTACATACTTTCTTTATCTAAAAAAGTTCGGATTATACAGGATAACATAATATAAAATTTCATTTTATTTGACGGAATCTATAAAGAATGCCAACATTTGTTGCAAGACAAAAGAAAACTGCCAAGAACCTTTCCAGTATCCGAAATAACAAAAATATATTTTCTAATTATCTTTGTAGGTAGGTACTGATACTTGGTCCCCTCAGGGTTTCAAATCCATTTTACCATTCTCCCCCTTCTTCCACTTTGTCCACTCTCACCTAACGCCAATGTTCAGCCTATTTCAGTCTACTTTTCAGCGGGACCTACTGTTTATTACGGTGGGTTCCGAACCACCATATATTTTCTAATTATTAAACAAGTAAATAAAAAATAACATCCATTATCTTCAAATTTATTTCTATTTATCTTTCAGTTTCTCTTTTTTTTGCGCGTATACGTTACTGGATTCCGCGCGCGCCGCAGTACGCATGCGCGAAAAGCTGACATTTCTGGCATCACTGGTCTGGGCGGGTCGCGCGTCCCTTCCAAGTATGTAACGGGTACCGCGGGTCGTCTCGCAGCTCTTATTGCCGTCCGAGTTTATCCCGCGGCCCGTCGCGTTGCACAGCGACACGGCAACTGTCGGCGACCAACGCGAATCTTTTTCTCCGACTGTCGCTTCTTCGCGCGACAACTCATCGAAGTTCCGCCGCTGTTGTTCCCCCAAGACACGGACGCCTCGCAAAAAGAATCGAGAGACTTTCCGTCTGTCATCTATTTCGCAAACGAGCTGGCTCGCCGGGGAATTTCTTACTCGGCGAGATACCACCGAGGAGACGCGGCCGCTCCTCTGCCCTCGGAGTTCACCGTGCCACGATTTATTTATTTGTTTGATAACCCCTTAACCGGCTCTTGCTGCCGAACGCTCCCAAATACCCTTTTCAATTGTAAGCGAAAATTTCGCATTTCTCAGAAACTGGAAGCTCAATTTAGCACGGGTAATTTCACAGCGTTGTACACTGGAATTTCTAATTGTTACCTTGTACAATTTAGAAGATTGTTAGTCATAATTAGACTGCGGATTTTATGCATTTATTACAAGAATTTAGTGGTCGTAATTTAATACAGTAGAAACATTAAAAGAATTTAACACTAGGTTTACGGAACACTAACAGCGACTATTTTACATTGCTTTATAAAAATAATAAGATTTTATCCGGGCGAATTGGTAGCCATTCGTTTTATAATACAGCAAGGGGATGATTCCTCACATAAAATCTAGTCGACAATAAGGAATATAGATTTTTTTTAAACAGGGCTTCATTTTTGAGAATATCTAGTTGAAACTCGAATTTTTCGAAAATTAACACTAGAACTACCGAGCGCTAAACGCGACTGGTGTATATTGCATTCTAATAACGACAAGAATGCATTTATTCAACTTCCGTACAACTTTTCTTTAAATATGTACTCTAATAGAGAAGTTGACTAAAACATTACTCCGGAAAACATTTTTATAATTTCAGTATTTGTAAAAGAAAAATTTAGAAACCAGTCATTTTGTCTTGTCCGGTAGTTCTAGTGTTAAGCCCCGTGTGAAAAAATTATTATACCTTATTTTCGATTAGATTTTATCTGAGGAATCATTATCTTGCCGGTTATACCACGATTTCGAAAACACCGTCGTTGAATAATTCCACATCGACGCATGTTTACAATCTCAATAATAGTAAACTAAAAATATTACAGATATTAGCAGTACTGTCATATTAAATTCAACCTATTAAACACTTTAAGAAAGAAAATCAATTTCAATACAGTTTGTTCTAAATCAGGTAGGAAATTTTGATTTTACAAAAACATTTTGCAAACACCTCTATCTACTCATAATGTGACATAGCAAGTGATAATGAGGAAGGAAATATGTCCAATTTAAAATTTGTTAAAATAGATGTTCCCCCCCCTTTCCCGTGATCCTCGATTGCAGGTCCGTCCCACGTGTTTCAATTATGAACGCTTCCGAAAAAGATGACAAGTAAAATGGACATGACAGAAATTTTCCAATAATCAACGTAAATACAGTTTGTACTAATGCGGATACTATTAATATGATTTTTAGTGACTGAACTAAAAGAAGCTCAATCACTCACTTTGAAACAACAATTTCTAAAAAGTAGATCTCACATTATGTCAATTCTCCAAATGTGTTGAATTGTGAATGAAATTGTTGTCGCCTGTAGACAAATTATTAACAAATTTTCAACTATATAAATGCCATCGGTTTAAAAGAAGAAAACACTATTAGAAAATTACTGGTGAGTAAAGCGTTAAGAGGAAAATGAAAAGTTTCCGGGTGATTCGATCATGAGGTTCGTCTCGGAATGAAATTATAAAATTATTCGTCGAATCGAGAAGAAAATGAAAAGTTTCTGGAAGATGACAGCGACACGAATGACAAATTAAATCCTCAACCTAGTTAGACGAGGTTAAGCGAGAACAAGTTGGAATAATAAGCGAACTTTGGAGACCTGTAGCAAGAAGTTCTCAAAGAAACTTTCACTTTGATCATAAACAATGCATCTCTGATCTCTTTTAGTATTCAAACGTCAATCAATGTAGATACACTTTTTAGAAAGCTTTTCTGGAAAAATTCACCAATTGCATGGTTGTACGATTCCATTTTACCTTTCGACAGACATATTTGTTTTATAAAATGGATTCGATATGTACAAAAGAAAACATGTTGAAATTGTAAAGAAATCTGTGTTATAATGGTTACGGATAGGTTTTAGCTAAATGCGACAGGAAGTCCTCAATTCAAGCTTGATTTTGATTACCATCGATGCATATCTGCCCTTTTCTCATGTGCAAGTATCTATCAAGCTACATATATGCATCACAGCCCCGTTTCATTTGGAAGAATCGCCTAATCTCCACGAAATGATCGCCGCGCGTGACCCAAATTTAGCCTCGTGCACACAGCGCTATTCAGTTTCATTTATTTATCCACCATTCTACCTCCCAAATGAAAAATACAAACATGATATATTAGCTCCAAGTTAATTAACTCGAATAGTAGGAGTACACATAAAAAGATCCTGACAATGCATAGTGACAAACCAACAAAAATTCTTCGTTCAAAGTCAAAAATTCTCTTAGTTCATACAATCTGTCATACAAGAACTTGATGGCGATATCTCTGCAAAAAATAATTAAAGTATTTGGAAAAAAATATAATATGAATTGAAAGTACATTTCAAATAGCAATACACTCTACCGCTGGATTAATAAAGTTGAAAGCAAATGGATTTTGTAAAAAGATAATGCCTAGACTGCGGACTAGTGATGGGAACCAATGATGGTATATGGTCCCGGTTTTTTCGCGCATGCGCGACTATATGCAGGAACGTACTGTACGTCTTATGTTTGTGGGGAAAGTAGGGGAGAATTGTTATTAGCGGGAAACCGGACAGAAGAGTGCAAGACGACACGACGAGACGACCGTACTTCGAAATTTTGGTAAGTTAATGTTAATATATTCGATTTCATAATGGCAACTAGTATTGGAGAAGGAGCTACTTGTCAATTCACATTTGAAAATCGGAAAAACATTTGCGGAACTATGCGGGGTGACTAAGTTACCCCATTTTAGCCCAACTTTGTACTTTACTGACGCTAAAATCGTCGCGCATGCGCGAGAAAACCGAGACCATATACCATCACTGATGGGGACTCCGTGGGCGCTTGGCGAAAATACTACCACCACTCTGACGTACCGTCTTCCCCTACTTTGCTTCTACCGCGCACGCGCTACACACAAGCGGTACATCAGAGTGGTGGTAGTATTTCCGCCCAGCGCCTACGGAGTTCCCATCACTGCTGCGGACCATTATGCATTTATCGGTTTCTGAAAATCTCTAAAAAATACTGAGATATAAAATTCGATAGAATTTAGTACGATATTTATTTATTTCAGATCTATTCAGGCTACTAGCACTGAAAATAAGATTTCATTCGATTCCAATTTCTTAAAATTTGACTACAAAAATTGAGAAGTGACAACTCCGAAGTAACAAAACAAGTAATGCTATTATTCCACAGTGATTATTAGACTGCGGATCTTTATGCAGTTAAGGCTTATGAAAATTAAAAAAAAATGCTGATATACAAAATTTGCTCAAATTTACAATATTTATTTATTTTGGATCTGCAAAGGCTATTACCACTGAAAATAAGATTGTATTTGATCCCAATATTTTAAAATTGGTCTACAAAAATTGAAAATTGCATAAACAACCGCAGTCTAGTGATTATAGACCGTGGAAAGGACAAAAGGGGTTCGAGGCAGCTTGACGGCCGATCGTTTAATTGTAGAGTGAGAAACGCATCGATCCTCGCGGTCCGGGGCCCCTCGACCGGATCGGCAGAATATAGAAAAGTTTAGGTTTAAAGTTTGACGGAATTCGACGCGGATACGTACCGTTCCGGCAGTTAATATTTTAAAGGGATCCACCCGGTCGGTTCGGCTGCGCATCGACACACAGAGAGAGAATGAGACGGAGAGAGAGAGAGAGAGAGAGAGAGAGAGAGAGAGAGAGAGAGAGAAAGCGAGGGGCGCGCGAGAGCATTACGATTTTAAAATTCGAGAGAAAACCGATTGTTTTCCGGACGAGCGTGAGCCAACTACCGCAGGCCGGCTCGCGTAGAAGCGCCGCTTTGAAATATTTACCGTGAACGCTCCGTAAACCGAACCAAACCAAGGCAAACCAAACTCGAGCTGCACCCTTTCTTTCCCAGTAGAAGTTCCTCCAACGAAAGAAAGAAAGTGATCTTTGTGAGGCGTGATGGTAATAAAAAGCTATCATTTTCCGGGATGGAGCCGCGGGGCTGAACTCATTTTTACAAAATGCCACAGTGGGTTATCTGATCCGCAAAAGCCCTCAAAGAAATACATTTTCAGAAATATCCCTAAATGACAAAAAAATGAATACACATAATTTTATTTTTCAATTATTGAAGTTGTAAAGGTGGGAACTGATTCATTGGAATCAGAATCATACAAAGCCTAAATAAACTCAATCTTGTTATGTTTATAATTCTCGGTAGATATAGTTAATATGTACTGCGGATTTTTATGCAAAATAAAAATGTTCTGCTTCGATTACAAAGTACCGGAATTAAAAATTTAATTTCATCAAAAATTTAATTAATAATTAAAAATTTCCTTCTACTATTAACAATTTTAATAAGTTATTGATAATATTTGAAACTCCTTTTCTCCCTCTACTATTTCATGTTTCATCTACACCAGTGGTGGGCGCCAGTGGAGCCCCACAAACGCCCGCTTCTCCCACCAACCTCTCTTTCATGCAGCGCGCACGTTCATTGCGTACGCTGATACCCCGTGTCTTCGTTGCCCCATTGTACCGGGCTTGCTGGAAGGGGACAGAGGGCGCTACGGTGTGGACGGTTTTACCTCAATTGAGGCAAAATTGCCCATCCCTGATCTACACATTCTTGTCGTAATGGCATAAACTCCGCCGGTCTAATTATAACACATTCACAAGATGACAAATATATGCTCCAAAAAATTAAAAATACATAATTTTACTAAAAAAACTACTGTTCCATTTGGTTAAATGTTAACCCTTTACACTCGAGTGGTGATTCTGAGGCACCACTAAAAATTGCTATACCATTATTCAAAATATTGTTTACATTATTAAATTGATATTCAATAAATTAGTTACCAATCATTTAAGTATTCTATGAGGTATTATATCAGTTTAATTTCTTCAAAATGAAAAAAATCATATGGAATGGAAATATTCTTGATCGAAAATAAAAGTTTGGTTATGGAGTTAAAATACTTCCGAGCGCAAAGGGTTAATAGTCATTTTGTATCTCAGGACGTTGAGACAAATCCAACGACCTAATTATTGAGACCTTGAACCTACAAAATAACGCTAGAATTATTTTTCCGGTTTTTCGGTGCGAAATACCCCACCATCGATGCGACGCGATCCATTCGATACCCTTTTATCTTTTCATTCTCGTTGCACACGCTCGGGGTTTCCGGTAACGCGCTTACGTTAGATAGAAAGAGCGTCCACGTACGTCGGTTCGTTCGTCTTGCCTTTTTACCTCCGGTTTTCTTGTTCCACGCGTCTTCCAGCAGCGGCGAGCTCGATGGATGGCTGCTATTTGTTTTTCGTTACGCGAAATTGCGAGCCGGTATTTCTCGAGGGCTCGGCAAACTGCGCTCGCCATCGACCACCGACCGTAAGCAGGACGCTCGTTTTAAAGAACGTATTCATTTTTCGCGCGCGCCGAGTGCGATGACTGCGATGCGAGAGCCAGGAAAGAAAGAGTAACAGTGTGGGACGAGGATAAACCGTCGGGAAAAACTGCGAACAAGCGATGATCGGGAACACACCGCACAATGGTCGACAAGTACGAAAACCGGGACAAAAATTACAAAATAAATTATTTTAGAAATTGAAAATTATTGTACAATTAGATTCGTTAATATCTAATTTTTCCGCTGAAGGTCATAAATAGATTCGAGCGCCCGATACCTAACCTACCGAGAATTAAAATTGGCTAGTATGTGTTATTTTATAAAAATAACAAGATTTAATATATTTAGATTTTATGCCATTTTTATTAGAATATATGTTTAAACAGAGAAATTTATTCAGCCGATTCCTATATGAAGACATCTTTATAATTTCAACCAAATTGTAAAATTAAAAATCTGCAACCGGTCATTCGACCGGGTGTAGTAGGTTTAGTGTTAATGAATATGAAACAACTTAAAAAATACACTTTTCAGCCAGTAAAATTCAATTTTTGAATTTTATGAATATTTTCAATTTTTGAATCATCCCCTTCACATTTATACCATCTTGGGACACCCTGTAAACATGTTGAGACCCCATGGTGTCTTCGAGACTTTTGCTCCGTGCGACGAGTACTATACGATGCAATACAAAAAAGTTTGACCTTGAAAAAAAAGGGTCAAGGACAAATTTGCGGTCCAGTTTTTTAACACATCTCCATCGATCTACAATTTTTAGAATCCTGCTATGGTAGTCGTGACATATAATTTTTATACACCTTGTACTTCGGATCCCGTTACGACAAGCCTGATGGGATTTTCATTGGAAAACCCCACCATGATTGATGGTGATGTTTCGTCATTCCCTGACAAGAATGATACATCTATCTACGAAGAATAACCCTAGATTATGATTCTTTACTGTAAGTATAACGATACACTCGTATTTTTTACGACCCCTCTGCGATATTTTGTAAACTAAATAACGTCCGGTCGCAATGAAACCTCGGGGGTCACTGAAGTCTACTATTCGAAAAGTAGATGGCGCGTCTAATTGTCGAGTACCGGTAAATTTGAATCATCAGATCGTAAATTATACAACACTGTCGTAATTTAGGGTTGTTCACGCGGAAACAGAGCCGCGCTCGACACGCGCCTAACCGTCGCGTTCAAAAAGCCAAATTGTAATCCTCACCCCGAGGGGGGGGGGGCGACGGACCCGGGAACTATACGTTGACCGTGAAGATAGAACGCAGAAGATTGCACACACCAAGCGTTCATACCTCGCGTTTTCAAAAGAACGAGACATTGTAGTGTCGAAATAAAGGTGCACGTTTTCACATTTGTGTGGGTTACCATTCCACTGTCCCTCACGAGCTAAGAAACAAGGGTTAACAGGTGTATTTAAGCCAATTATACGCGGACAAATAAAATGTTCAAAGCCGTACTGATTTTTGTTTCACTTTTTCAACAGACCGACCACTGTGTACCGAGTCAACTTTTCCACGCTCCTCCGCAGAATCGGCCGCAATTCCATCGGTCTCCGTGGATGAGGACCAACCCCAGCCAATGTCGTGCATCGTTCCATGGAACGGTTTGTTTCCGACATACGGTTATCGGCGAGACGGTCCACAAAACGCTCTCTCTCTCTCTGTCTTTCTCGCTTTCCATCGTTTCAAGCATATTCGGTGGCCGGCAGCGATCGAATCGGACGGAATCCGCACGACGCGATGTTCCCGTGGATACATCAGCTCCTCCAATATTCCAGGCAACCAAGGTGAAACGTCCCTCTCGGACCGACATCGATTTAACCGTTGATGGGATGCTGGAACTCTAGCATGGAAACGAAACGACGAATTACCTGTGCCTCTGCGACCGAGAGAATAAGACGCGGAAAATCGTGTTAATCGGACTTTTCGACCTTTGTACGTAAAAATTGCTGGATTAAAGAAGCTGAGATGGTTTTTCACCTGTTATTGCAGCTATACATCAATCTTGTTATTTTGTCCCAGTTTAATACCATTTTTATTAGGAGGTTGAATAAGTTCTCGCTGTTTTCCGAAAGGTGGTAATACCAGAACTGCGTGAATTTAGTTTCAGATATTAACGTATCTATAATGAAGTACTACATATATGCAAGGTTAAAATTCAGTGTATGTCATTCCACTGAAGTATAAACAATTTTTCTTTCATTGTGCTAAATGTCGAATTTCATGCCAAAGAAAGAGTAATTGCGGGGAATTTTACTACACTATTTTATTAAAAAAAAATCTGCAGCTGAAGCACACAGAATTCTTGTTGACACCTACGGCGACCATTTTCTGTCGGAAACAATATGCAGAGATTGGTTTAGACGCTTCAAAAATAATGATTTTGATCTTGAAGATAAAGAACGCCCTGGCGCACAACAAAAACTTAAAGACGAAGAATTTGAGGCATTACTCGATGAAGACTCGTGTCAGATACTAGCTGAACTTGCAGAATCATTAGGAGTTGATCACACAACAGATTAGAAACGTTTGAAAGCATTAGGAATGATTCACAGGAAGTACGTTGGGTGCTGTACGAGTTGAAGCGATTTTTCAGCATGACAACGCGCGGCCACATGTTGCAAAACCGGTGAAAACGTTTTTGAAAACACTTAAATGGGAAGTACAACCCCGCCCGCTGTATTCACCAAACATTTCCCGATCAGATTACCATTTGTTCCGATCGATGACACATGGCCTGGCTGAGCAGCGCTTCCAATTTTATGAAGATACCAAAAAATGGGTCCACTCTTGGATTGCCTCAAAAGACGTGTCGTTTTTCCGACATGGAATTACTATGATGCCAGAAAGATGGGGAAAAGTAATGGCTAGCGAGAGACAATACTTTCAAGAACATAATTTTTACCAATTTTTTAAAATAAAGCATTCATTTCATAAAAAAAAAACAGCGAGAACTTATTCAACCTCCTAATAGAAATTACTCTATTCGAATCCCGAATCGCAGTTTTTCATTCTCAAAGAAGGACGTGTACCGTCCGTCCATCAGGAGATGCCAGTGAATTACAAAAATTGAGTCGGCTCTTTTCAGGCTGAACAATCGCTGTCTTCAGTCAATAATGGCAACACGCGTGACGGATACACAGAACATTGCCCGAAAAGGCGTGGTTGGTCGCACACCGATTTGTTTATGTCCGTGGAAGTAAAATTCCCCGTACGAACGATAACTGAACAGCTATGGGGTTAGGCCATCCGCGCACAAACGCGTTATCGAACTCGCAGGATATGTTGCGGGTAGAGTGCTTCTCGGGATGGTCGTTTCAATTTATCCCGTCGGAATCCGCGGGTAGCGGCGGGTCGTCGTTGCGGGTGTTCGTCGGCGGCCCCTTCGGAGACATCTCCGTTGGCCTTGATTCGCGGTGTTTTCAAGAGACACTGACGTAATTTCCTCCCGGCGTTCTCTCGTCTCACGATGCATTTTAATTTAGCCGATTTCTCGAGTTTGCCGCGCGACGCCTCGCCTCGCTACGGTGACTCGGTGTCGTGCGAGCTTTCTCGCCTCGAGGAGTTCCAACGGGGTGGATCTTTGGGGGTGTTTTTGATTTGTTGGCTCCCGCGGGACAACTGCCGGGAGAAGGTGCGTTGCTATGGGTGGGGGATACCAGGAGGCTGAAGACGGAGCTACTGGAACGAACAGAATGATGTCGTGGGCCGTGGGACACACTGTGGGGGTTGTGCGAGGAATGTCGCGTGTGCAAGAGCAAACGAGAGAGCGGAAGGACGCCGGTAAGGGATGCAATAGGAGAGAGGGCAAAGTGGACGAGGGCGAAGGAGACAGAGGGACAATAAGACACGGCGGCGTGGCGAGACGAGGAGAGAGCCGAGCGAGACAGAGAAGGGGGGAGAGAGAGAGAGAAGAGCGGACAGGGTGAAAACCATGGGCATACGACGGAACGGAGGGACGAACCGGGAGGAGGAGTGGTTGGGTAACCGCACATTATGTGATTTCTACAGGGAGCTAGCTAACTTTGCGATTGAATTGTACCGGCGACAATGGCAATCTGCCAGGGCACTCGACGGCTCCTCCGAGCAGGATTTTCATCGATTTTGTCGCGTTTCCCGCCGCATCGCCGTATCCTTTCGCGATTTAAATTCCTTCGCGATGATAACGCGAACCGGGAAATCGACCAGGCCGAGAGCTAGCTTCCATTCTTTCTTTCTCTTTTGCTCTACTGATATTATTATCCTTCTCGGTCTATCTTGGGAACCTCGACTCGAACCACGACTTTGCGCCACGCTAACGCTTTTTTCGTGCCTCTGAACTTTCGCCGCGCCATACCACGCCACGCCGCGCGCGTACACGTTCGCCACTCGCGGAGTCGGTGAAGCGACCCAGGATTACCAAGAATTTCGAACTGCTACCACCGAACTAGTCCACGGACCGTGTATAACTAATGCGAGCGATGTTAATGCGCACCGTCTTCGGAATTTATTCGCTCGACGCTGCCAAACCATCGACCATGCGAGAATTCTCAAAACCCTGTGTGCTTCTCTAAAAAAAAAAAGATCCTCTTCAATTCCGAATAATTATTGCGAACGAATACTTTAATACAACGCAGTTGTATAGAAGCACGAAATTTTGCTGTACGTAAAGACATAATACTGAGCGAATTGTTCATTTGAGAAACGCACAAATGCGTTTAACTCTTGCGCAGATCGTCGAGTCGTTGTTCACTCTCTCGTGCTTCTAGATAGTGTATAATGTTCAAGTTCTGTCTGCATGTGCTGTAATCTAATACGTTGTCTACTGTAAGCCTTTCAATAAGCTTCCCGATGATTCCACTGCATCAAGAAAGAGCTTAATCATTTGGTAATAATGCCAAAAGGAAGTTTTGTAACAAATATCGTACATCGTTCTTTGGTCAAAGATTTAAATTGCTGTTGAAGAATTGGTTAGAAACTAGATGAAAAATGGTTTCAAGCATGATCACTAAACTGCAGATATTACACGCATTTATGAGAAGAATAAGTATGAGAAATTTATTTATTTATTTATATATATCGCTATAGTAATTTCAAATGTTTCGAAAGTGTTTGAAAAAGTTGCTGGAAGATGGCAGAGGATTTACCTCAGATCACACGATATAAATGGAAACATCTGAATCTTGTGATATCAATACTTGTTGTTCACTTGTCGAACTAATAGATACATCTAGCAGGCACTTGTAGACGTAGCTGTTTAAAAATTCTCTCAGTTCCTAGTCGAAAATGAAGCTACAGTAAGTCCGCGATCCAAGTCCTTTTTCGGTTCTCTGCCGGGACTTAGATCGAGATGGGAAACTATTCGAGGGTATCCCACTTGGACGCCATCCGATTGGACGCGTTCCGTTTGGACGCCGTGCCGATTGGACTCGTCATTTGGACGCCATGCCATTTGGATTTGTGACATTTGGACGCTGTGCCGTTTGGATTCGTGACATTCGGGTGCCGTAATTTGTATAATCATTGCTTTTCGAATTCTACATATGGTGATATTTTATTGTGAAATATATGGTTAGTTCTGGGTTAGGTCCTTGTTGCACCGGTGCAACCCATCCACCGGGGAGGGAAGGGGTCGGTCCTTAGGGTTTGAGTTAAACTCCCATAAGCAGGACCGGCTTTATCGGAAGTCGGATGCGTCGTTCCCCGCCGGCGAGGTGGGGGGGAAAGACGTATCCGGGAGTCGTCGGACAGGAGGGCCTGTTACCCAAATGTCCAACGGGCGGCTCCGGGGAGGGGGGGACACGGTGTCTGTCGTCACCGAGTCCCAAATAGGTTGGCCGGAGGGGAGAGAAGCTCATGTGTGCATGATAGGGCGGTCCATTCCGGTAGTAATGCCATTGCAGATCCCGGAATGGACCTTAAAAGCCCAGGTTACGGCAGAATGTGGGGTTTAGTTGGTAGGCCTGACCTTTGGGTCGGGAGAGCCCAACATAACCCTCTCTCGAGAGAGAGTATCCATAAGGCGGATTCCCCACATTTCAAAAAAAAAAAAAAAAAAAGGTCTGGGTTAGGTCCAACCGGTACGGAGTCCAATTGGCCGGAGTCCAAAGGGCACGGCGTTCAAACGACACGAGTCCAACCGGCACGGAGTCCAAAAGGAACGCGTCCAATCGAATGGCGTCCAAACGGGGGTGTCCCAACTATTCTTTTGTGGCCGCGTCGACCGCGCCGAACGTAGAAAAGGACAGTATGTAAACAGGGACCGCTATTCTCGTCTACGTCCGAAAGTCACTGTACATATCGTCAATTAAACCACTAAATACAGTTGAAATTATTTAGTGTTCAGTGTCATTTTAATCAGAAAAATGCCAGAAATAAGTTGGTGAAAGTTTCATAAAAAAATAATGAAAAATAAATAAGTTTTGTAATTGGATTAGTAGTAATTCACACCGATATACCCGAGCCAGGATCAAGTTACGCGGCTTGTTTACACTGTTCGGCGACCGTGGCAGCTCGAGCTTCTTGCCCCCTCCGGGGATACCCCGCAGTGGAAGGAGTAGACGAAGGGACATAGATTGCAATGTGCCGTTGGACTTAGATCGCGGACTTACTGTAGTTCCTGTGTCTTGCAGTTGATGCAGACAATTTTTATTTCGATAAATATCCGTAGTGCACTCATGACTATTAAACTAGACCAGACGCAGGTAAAAATTGCTGCGTGTCCTAGAAACACTCTGGCATTACAACAAAAGGTAAAGGCATCTTAACACGTTGACTGGCATGGAGGTCACCGGCACTCGACTTGGCTACAGCGCCGTGGGGGCCACCGGTGACCGGCGACGCAGAAAATAATAAAAGTACATAATTAGAGTAAATATAGATACTGATAAATTTTTCAATAATACCATTGTTAGTATGATGGTTTGAAGAAATTAATGCACGAAAAATGCTTCAAGCATGATTTTATAACTCACTTTATTTGCTGCAAATAATATTTCAACATAATATGCATCGCATAATGAAAAATTCACGTTGGCGCCTCGGGCAAACCATGGAAAATGCGCCTGGCAGTCAACATGTTAAAACTAAAAAATGTCTAAGTTAATAGAGAGCAACAGAAATAAATTAAAAATTATCAACCGGAATCTACCTTGCGCAATGTTTCGATTGTAATGCTGGAGATCTACATGTGGCAGTCGTAATGCCTTGGTCCGCCGTGTGAAGCCATTTTGCTCGGGTGGAAGTCGGTTCGTCGGTTCGTCGGACACCTTTCGTCCGTGTCATCATGCTCGTCGCGAGTGCAGGTGGAAAAAAAAGTGCGACGCGTCCCTTCGCCGTCCAATTAGAAAGCAGGCGAAGAAAACCGGTGATGGTCCTAGCACCGGTTGGGGAGAGGGAGGAGGAGGAGGAGGAGGAGGAGGAAGAGGAGGATTGAAGGAATGAGGGTGGCGAAGGGCGAGCTTCGAGCCGTGTAGTTTGTAGGTCGTGGTGGTGAGTAGAGGTTCGTACCGTTTGACTGAAGCAGGTGTTTAATTTAGCGGTACTTGGGAACACGCGTTGTACGCTGCGAGGCCTAAGGCAGACGGAGAAAGATGGTGGATCGGGAGAGAAAGAGAGAGAGAGGTTATGTTCGTGTTTGTGTACGACTACGTAGACGGCAACGAGGACGACGACGGCGACGACGGTGGGTCGGTTGTGTGGAGGATAGAGAGCAGCTTGCAAAAGGTGAACGCCGGGGCGAGGTAGAGATACGCGGAGGAGAACGCGGCGCACAGAAGGAGGAGGTGAAAACGAAAGAGAGACACGAAGGGAGAGGCCGAAGAGAGGAGAAAGAGAGGCACGGTGGGTCGGAAAGGAGAGAGGAAAGCGAGAGAGGGCTCTTGGCTTTAGCGTGCACGGCCTGCCTACTCATGGTAATTAAATGCCAGGCAATTTACAGGGCATGCATTTGCCGAAGGCTGGGCCACGGTGCTGTGCGAGTTTCTGCTTGCACCCCTCCCTTCCTCCTGGAAAGAGAGAACTCGTGCCTCGAGCCGAGGCAGCTGCGCGCACGCCCCCAAACGACCCACCGACCGACCGACCGACCGACCGACCGACCAACCGACCGACCGACCGCTGCGATAAACTACACGGCCACCGGAAGAACCGAATGCTTTCAAACTTTCGGTTGTTTCGGTTCGCCTCGAGCCACTCGGACCACCTTCGCGCTTTTCTATTCAGGGTGCCAGAACGCGAACCACCCTCCGACGACTTCTCGCGTTCCTACGCGTCTAGAACTTGAACGCGTCCCTTTCGCCCATTCGCTTATCCCACCGTCCATCTGTCCGACCATGGTTAGTTCCGTTATGGTCGCGCACGCCGAGCCGACCGCCTTGATTCCGACCACGATTAATGCGAACCGATTTAAACCACGATCTCTCCGCGTTCGCCGTGCCGTGCCATTTCTTTTCTACGTCTCCCGCACGGTGCACGTGTCTCCTTTGTTTAATACTGCAACTAATAGACCTCCGACCTACCCCCACGTTCTCGTTGCAATAAACGATCGGAGGAAATAGATCCCATTGTTTTGTAACGAAAGCATTCCCATTGAAGCCGCGAGCAGAGTAATGTTTGTTAGGTGACCAATTGATGACCTGCTTTGTCGGAAATGTCTTTCTTTGGTGTGCTAACAGCATGGCGGCCATATTGGTATTGTTTCGTTCGTTTGTCCCTTAATTAACCCTTCAGGGCACGCGTACGACTGCCGGTTTCTTTTTGTACGATCAGTATTGCGCGATGTTATAGACGCGTTAGCTTATATTAGGTTGTTGAATATGAAATTTGCATGATGGCATGAACAAATGGTATTGCAGCCTGCAGGTTCATTATTAGATTGCAGATTGGATGTGTTTAAGCGAAAAAACGGGTTGATGCAATTTCAAACAGTAGACAGATTAGAAGAATGTCGGAATCTTTATCTATTGTTTTCAATGAATTATTCGAGGAAGAAAGAAACATCAACGTTTCTTATAATTGATGTAGACCATTTTTATTTTGCACGGAGAGTCGTTGATGTCTTATCTTTATTTTGCGTTCAGATGTTTAATTTGACTTTTAACACGTTGACTGCCAGGCGCATTTTCCATGGTTTGCCCAAGGCGCCAACGTGAATTTTTCATTATGCGATGCATATTATGTTGAAATATTATTTGCAGCAAATAAAGTGAGTTATAAAATCATGCTTGAAGCATTTTTCGTGCATTAATTTCTTCAAACCATTATAGTAACAATGGTATTATTGAAAAATTTATCAGTATCCATATTTACTCTAATTATGTACTTTTATTATTTGCTGCGTCGCCGGTCACCGGTGGCCCCCACGGCGCTGTAGCCAAGTCGAGTGCCGGTCACCGGTGACCCCCATTGCAGTCAACGTGTTAAGTAATGATTATTTCAATATCGAGCAATGTGATTCGATCAAAATGTAGTGGTAATTGAACACACTATAAGTCGACGATAGAAAATTCTCCAAAATGGAGACGACGGTCCTGTTTAACCTTTTTAATGCCTGGCGAAAAAGAGGTGCCTATCCGAGGATAACCGGCCGAATTTCACGATTTTATTATACTTAGGTTTGGAAAAATGCTCATAAAAAATATTTCATAAAAGCTATTTTTGTTAATTCTCGCGTAATGAAATTAGACCATTTATAACGTATTATACATTTATTTTGAGATAGAGTTCTCTATCTATAATAGTAAAGCGCTACAAGGTGCGGGCCGATATATATCGGTGCTGGCACTTCTCGCCAGTGCAGCAGATATATCGGCCTCCGGCACTAAGAGGGTTAAACGAAGATCGTTTACAAAAACCAAAAAATTCAATTTCCGCAGTAAAACGATCAAGATACTTGTGAATCGAGAAACAAAAATCGAATCACACGCAACAACCTAATAAGTTGTTCGTGATCCAAACTGTTCGATGTTTTTCGTAGCTATCGTAGAATTTATAGTCTGATGGCACCAAATCCGCGATCGTTTACTCCGTCGTCGTTTCTTTCCGCGAGTCGGTCTCGCCGGTGTACGTATTCTCTATTGTTTGTTTAGGTGATGAACCACTGAAGCAAATATATGTAGAAAATGTATACCGCGGGAGCAGATTTGTCTAGCAACTATTGGACAAATTCGACCGTAATGTACGTTCATCGCAAACCGGCTCTTTTCTCTTTACGAACGAATCCGCCGGAAACCACAATGGCGATGATCCTCGATCTGTGTTTGATTTCCAAGTCACTTGTTTTTAACCCCTTCGCTTACAATATCGTCTGAGAGACGTGATGAAGATTCTGGACAGAGTCTAATAAAGATGTATGTTATTAATTTCCTTTAAACCGAAATATAATTCTATTTTGTTGTTGTTAATGTAAAGCCATTGGAGAATATATAGACATGCAATAGATTTACATTTTCTACTTTTTCTAAGAAATTGTGAACTACAAAGAAATTCTAATTACTAAAATCGTAAAATAAATCATAATGCAAGGGGTTAATCGGCCAGTAACAATCACGGGACCCGTGTGTATGTTTAATCAATTCCTGCGATAGCGTCTTCATGATTTCAGGGAATGTAAAACAACCAGGATTGGAGTGGCTCGTTTTGACCTAGTTGCCATGCCGGTTCTCAGGTGAACTGGATTAGCGATCACGAGAAAATAAAGATCCGTTGCGTATGGAATTCGTTGGTATTCAAATCAAATTGATACAGCCGGTGCTGTTGTGATTCGGAAATTAATATTTCCGGGGAATTCTACTCGATAGTAAAGTAAAATTAATGCAGTTTTAATGTCAAGATGAAATCAATATCCTCCCTGGTATGAAAATAAAACTAATACCATAATGTTCTTACTGTCGATGGAAGATCGATATCGTAGAGCTTTGATATCCGAAGAAGGTTAATATCCTATGAAGAGCTTTCATATCGAAATAAAATCAATTTCATGCTTAAACAGAATCAACCCTTGAGAAGGCTCCCCACGAGGAACTTGAACCTGTTAATTAGTGGAGGGTGAATCAAGTTGTTCGCTCCCTGTCTCCTTCGGGAACTTTTCGTTTTCTTCGGAACTCGACTTGACTCACTTTGGCTTCTTCGTGATGCTTGTAACTGGTATGCAGTAAAAAAATTTGTTGTCATGAATAAAATCAACGTAGAATTGAACATCGGAGTCGCAGCTTTAAAATGAGCATTCTGTAATTTTTTTTTTGAGAATGAAAAATGTGCCTCCAAGATTAGAACAATGTCTATGGTTTTTCACGAGGAATGCGTGTTCACTGTCCCATCCGCTACGTAGTATAAAAAAACTTCGTTGAGAAAAACGAAGAACGGATTTCGAAAGTAGTTGGTCCAAGCTTTAAACTGAGATCAGAACGGATATTCTACGACGTTTTTGCATGAGATTACAGCAGTTTCAACATGGACAATTTTAAACGAAAATTTAGTGAGTCTGTATACCAAGTTTGAGGATTTCATAAAATCGAAACAATATATTTAATAAAATAATGATTACAGAATTAAAATGTGTGACACTGGGTAATGTGTTAACCTTCTTGCATTTTCCAGATATTAATCAAATTTGACACAATGATTACATTACCGTAATAATTAATTTTTAAATATGGACAAATAATTCCGTCACCCATATATGGGTGACACGGCAGTTAACGTGTTAAGCATTAAAACTACTTGGTGAATGTTGTCGTATAAAAATGAAGCTAAAGTAAGTCCGCGATCCAAGTCCTTTTTCGGTTCTCTGCCGGGACTTAGATCGAAACGGGAAACTATTCGGGGGTGTCCCACTTGGACGCCATCCGATTGGACGCGTTCCGTTTGGACATATATGGGTGACACGGCAGTCAACGTGTTAAGCATTAAAAATACTTGGTGAATGTTGTCGTATAAAAATGACAACGTTTAATTTACTTAAATTGATTTGTATTACGAAAGTCGCTTGAACAAGGAAATTTATTCCATTATTTTCCGAAAATTCATTTTTGTAGCTTCAATGACTGTAGAATATAAAACCGGTCACATGACCGTGGTGGGTTTAGTGTTAAAGGAGCGAACACTGTGATAATTTTCATCTTTCCACTTCCACTCAACATTTGTCCGGTGTCTGAATATTCCAGTTCTATTTTTCCATCGAATTTCCTCGAGTTCCGTCCAGTTTTGGTAAGTACTTTTTTTATCCAAAAATCGACGAGGGTCCTGGACGGACCACAAGTTTCCTTATCTGTAGCAGCGTTATCGCGGTCCGCGGCGTTCAACGAGACACGTTTCGTTCCTCTTTTAGTCACTTGTTGATGTCGCGGAGTGAAGAGGAGAGGTCGTGGCAGAAGCCTTGAAACGATGGTGGACCAGGACTTATGCCACGAGCGACTCTCGAGCAGCAGTCGTGCTCGAACACTTTTCGCCCTTTCCCGCGGAATAAGACGACGACGACGTCAGAGGCGGGGGCTGGGGGCGAGGGTATGAGCGAATTCTGGTTCGGCGAACGCTTCTTGCCCGAGCTCGAAGAGCCAACTTTCGATCCGTGCGAAGCGTTCTCGACAAAGTTTACTCTTTCGGAGTTTTATCCACGGCGTCGGACCTTTCCCGACAACTTTCCAGAGGCAATCGTCCCGCGTGCGCGTTCGACTTAACCCCGAGGTCCTCGTTTCCTCCGCGACGCCCCTGCAAATCGTTAAGTTCCCTCCGACGATTTCTATCACTCAATGTTACCCCGAAACTCGTCGATTCTACTCCGAGAACTTCGAACCGCTCGAATCATATTCCTTGGATCGCGACACGATCGTTTCCTGGCGGCCGGTTTGACTATTGTTAGCATTTGACTACTGCAAACTGGCTTTCCATTGGACCGAGACTTCATAATTGGTGGACTGTGGATGTTGTTCCGTTTCTCAGAAAAGGATATCTTTACAAAGATATATTACTTTATTTTTAGTACATGTTCGGTGCGAATCTCGAGAGCGACGCGCGGATGATACGTATCCACTTAAAGCTGTAAATTTTAAGCCCGATTGTGGCTACTGTATCTGTGTCTTCTGGACTAGTTGCAAGAACAATTTTCATCTTTTTCTGAAAACCCTTTGTTTGTCCATTCCGAAGGGGCGCAACACGATTTTGCTCGTCCTTGCAAGATCTGAAATTGTGATCTCACAAAATCTCTGTAAATAAAATTTTATACCTCATTTAAATTATTTCCATAAGCAATCAATAAATGAGTTCGAGTTGGTGGTCGTGTTGAATGGGTAAGAACATTGCTGGTTGTTGCAAGATCGGAATTTGAAATCCCACAAAATCTATGGCAATAAATTGTTACACCTTATTTAAATTGTTTCCATAAGCAATCAATAAATGAGCTCGAGATGGTGGCTGAATTGAATGGGTGAGAGCATTGCTGGTTGTTGCAAGATCGGAATTTGAAATCCCACAAAATCTATGGCAATAAATTGTTACACCTTATTTAAATTGTTTCCATAAGCAATCAATAAATGAGCTCGAGATGGTGGCTGAATTGAATGGGTGAGAGCATTGCTGGTTGTTGCAAGGTCGGAAATTGAAGTCCCACAAAATGTATGGCAATGAAATGTTATACCTCATTTAAATTATTTCCATGAATAAATGAGTAATCTGGAAAATTCTCCGAGCACAAAGAATTAATTTTAACAAGTTAAGGAATGTATAAAATGCACAAAATCTGCAGTTTAGTAATTGAAACTCTTTAAAATTGTTTCTCATTAATCTCTTATCATCCTGTGACCCGTTACTGCTTATTTAATTTTGGAATTAGATATTTGTGTCGAAATATTTTGTATTCAGACATATTTTAGCTCGTATCCTGTTGAGACCAAATTAGACCAACGTCACAGAATTTTGCATATTAAACAGTGCCATCCTCCTCTCCAGTTTGAAAATGGATGACGTTTAATGAATATATTCAACTCTACTCACGTATTGTAATTTCGTTTGTCTCTGTTTAATCTATTCAACATCTTTCTTTAACGTTTCGCTATAGGCGCTTCCGATCCGATGGTCCTCAATTTTTAATCCTGAAACATATCAACTTTGAGAATAGTTGATGATCACGAATCATACATATTTTAATGGATTAACTATTATTCGCTCATTTATGTACGGTGCGAGAGTATTAAACGAATGAAAAATTTGTAACATTGGCAGACAGTGGAGCAGAATTAATATTCGCAAAAGTTTCTTTCTAGATTGTACTGCGGAACAGTGGTCATCCGACGAAATATTAATAAAACTAGGTTGATTACAATTGTTAAAAACAGGAACCATTATTTCACGACACGAACTTTCCACTCGCACTAATATAAATCAAAAGCAACTGACAAACTACCCGTTTGTTCGAGCTGCAATGTTCGTAATAGTTTATCTTATATTACTTATATTGCACTTCCATTTAACCCACGTAACACGGTCCAGAAGAAGACTATACCAAGAGAAACAAGATTCGTTTCACTCAGACTTAATTCACGTTTATATTTTAAACATGTTTTGTAATATCCAGATTACTCATTATTCACTTTATGATAATCTTAGGTTTATTCCTGATTTTCCATATAATAATAATAATTTGTAATCCCGGACAAAAATATTACCGCTAGTATTTCATTATTACTAATACAATCTTATTGAATTAATTTATTTAGTATTTTGCGTATCGATTTATTTCTTAAATTCATACGTAAGTACACGGAGTGTTTCCAATTTGGTAGTACAGTCAAAATGGAAATGATGTTCTCATGCAGTAGACCAGGGTTGGGCACGGTAGGGGCCACTCAAACGCCTGCTTCTCCCACCAACCTCTCTTTCATGCGTGACGCCTGCGCAGTGTTCCCGACGGGCAAAGCGCACCCTTTCTCTATGGCTCTATGCTAACGGCGGATGCTGGTGGGGGACCGTGGGCGCTATGGTGGGGACGGTTTTGTCTCAATTGAGAGAAAAATGCCCATCCCTGCAGTAAACTATACAAGTAGAATCGGTAAACCATGATGAAACACATCAACCTGTTTAACAGTGTATGATATATACTTGGCGAGTCTTAATTTCATTTATTCATCAGTATACAGTTGATTTGATGCATTTATCGAAAAAATGGCGTAGGAAACAAAATGATGAAGTCATTAGAAAAACCACGATTAAACAGTCTGTATAATTCAAAACTAGTTTAAACTTTTTGCATTCGAAGCAATTTAAATTCTAAAATCAAGCTACTTCTTTCAACCTAGAACATTTTTATTGTATGTATCTTTTTTAACACGTTGACTGCCAGGCGCATTTTCCATGGTCTGCCCAAGGCGCCAACGTGAATTTTTCATTATGCGATGCATATTATGTTGAAATATTATTTGCAGCAAATAAAGTGATTTATAAAATCATGCTTGAAGCATTTTTCGTGCATTAATTTCTTCAAACCATTATAGTAACAATGGTATTATTGAAAAATTTATCAGTATCCATATTTACTCTAATTATGTACTTTTATTATTTGCTGCGTCGCCGTTCACCGGTGGCCCTCACGGCGCTGTAGACAAGTCGAGTGCCGGTCACCGGTGACCTCCATGGCAGTCAACGTGTTAAATTCTGCACCTGAAAATAAACCTGTTTTCTCATATAACAGTTGAATTTTTAGCAGTTTATGGAATAGAGACGAATTTAACAATATGAAAACTGTTTTGAATAATGGTACTGCAATTTTTACTGGTCACTCAGAATTACCATTCGAGCGTAAAGGTTTAATAGCAGTGCGAATACTATTGTTAGCAATTCCATGCTTCTCTTATGAAGGACCCAGCCCCGTCCAATCAATGTTAATTATCCCAAAAATTCGTTCTCTCGCTTTCTCTTAATTCCAACAACAGTCATTGCTGTTGCACCGGTTTAATATTAACGTGCCCCTGCACATTATCGTTGTTTGCTTGTTCCGAATCGAACACTCGACAGCGCAAACATCGTCGGCAGTATATAGCACACGGGGTCTTTCGGGGTTGCAGCGTTTCGCTCGATGGAACATTCTTTGCTCTGCGATTCGTTAAAGCTGCATTACACGATATTCACCTTATTCATGCGGTCTGGCATTACTGCTCTCTGCGCGTCTCTAATGACTGCGGCCGTACAATAAGGCAATAAATAGCAATAATAGCGAGCAGATCTTCCAGGGTAGAATTTCCGCGCGAGTGACAAGAGGCTCCCTCTCTGCAGAAAGCGGGACAGAGAGAGAAAATACAGTCAGTCTCATAATTGATGGCGCACAATTTAAATCGCGATGCCAGGATACTGCTTAGATCATGCAGATAAGGTTTCCATCTACGCTATCGAGACATCGGCTCATGCCACGAAACCCTGTCATCTTCTGACACTTCAAATATTACACACAAACTAGTCAAATTAGTAGTAATTTATAGTTATAGTAAAATTCATTTATCAATCGTCGTTTCAACTGGACATTTCGAATTTGGAAAGGCTTCTGCCTCGTTTAGACTTTTCAATCCTTAAATATCGAATGTTGGACGATCTACAGTCAGTCTCATAATTAATTTCACACATTTCAAACCAGAATAACTTTCTCATAAACGTACCAAACGACTTCATTATGAAAATTACAGTTTCTCGGGACTTTCAGCACAATTTCGTCGTTTTATTCCATTATCCGGCGATCCTCACAATTCTTAACCGAAAAAAATTCCTAAAAATAACTGATTTTCGAGCGCTCTAAAGTGTCTCCCCCCACCCCTCAGTCGTTCATAACTCGTAAACCAATCTACCAATTTCGATGAAATTTTCAGCGCGTATGCAACTGAAACGAATCTGCAAAACGCGCTTAAATTTTCGTTACAAGTCCAAATAAAAAATTACTGAATAGCAACATCTTTTGTAGCTCACAATAAATCCTAATATTTTCATAACATCTCATTAAAAAGTGGATCTTTATGCATAATAAAAATCGTATGCATTAATAGAAAAACATAGGAACCAAATAGAAATATGTTTCTCTCTTTAATGGTTTAGTAAGTTGTTAGAAATGTTCTGACATTGTTTTTTTTATCGTTTGAAATTACACACTATGAACGAGATTAAAAACCGCAGTGTACGTATCGTCTAATCGATCAGCTGACTCCGCAGAAAATTCGAAGTCATTTCGCCAATTAATAGAACAGCCATTCCGATAGAATATGTGTTCCATCAATTATGAGACCGGCTGTATATATGCATGCGTACCTACTCACGCGGACGGTAGGAATACGAGGATAGGAACGACGTTAGCACGCAAGTACGTACTTTGTTTGACGTCGACGTCGGGACGGATCGACGATGATGCAAAGCCGCGTCGAAGTGGAAGCGAGACGACCGTTCGTTTATCCAGAAATAACGGTCGATTCAGCTAAACGGGGCTACAGTCGAACACGAGCACCGACGATGTAGGTTGTGGAGTGGGACGAAAGATAAAACGCGGCCGAACCGTGCAGACGGATCGAGAGAGCACCCAGAAGAAGAAGAAGAAGAAGAAGAAGAGAAAGCAGTAACGTGGATATAGGGGGCAAGAAAGAGAGAGAAAGAGGAGAGAGGGTGTTGTGAGCCGAGAGAGCTGCTCGTTGTCATCGTTCGACGTCATTACCGTGGCTCGGTGAAGCGGATACTCCGTATCTCCGAAGTGACGCGTAACAACGTCACTGTTTACCGTATTTCGACCGTACACGCCCGTTATCCGACTATCTCGTTCCGCGAAGATCCCGGGGACGACACCCCTACCTACGGTTTATCGATTCCGTTCGTTCGCAAGCCCTCGCATCGCAAACTTGAATTTTAATCGACGACGCGACGGAAGATTATGTAACTAACGGCTCCGATCGGCCGAAATCCACGGATTAGCGATCGACACCGCTTGCGCCGTATTCCCGGGATGGATCGCTCCACGACTAGATAATTTCGCGTCGCGGGAGACGAGCACGAGACGCGAAATCATGGCGTCCCTATGTTCACGGAACATCGTCACTTTTCCTTCGAATAATCCCTGGTTTCGTAGCAGCTTCTTTGTTCCTCGTTGTTGGAGTCCGGGTTGCCGAAATTATTTAGTACAGCAAGTTTATATAAAATCTAAAGGTTTCTTCAACTACGAGTCTCACAAACTTGGCCACAGGGTGTCTCAAAAATAATTGTGATTTCTATCGATCGAATTTTGAATTATGTTAGAGAAGATGTTATTGGCGCAAGGTTCGATCTTGTTGATTTTTTTTTTTTTTGAGGTGATGAATTTATTAGGTACTTCCATTGCAAATTTGGGGCCTAGTGCAAGCAATTTTTTTATATTTATTGGAACATCAATGTTTGTTAAATTTTTAAACCATGAATTGTTGTTGATGTCAACTGAATCATTATTAGTGAGTTTGTCATCAATGGATCCATCCATTTCATAATTTCTGTTATTTATTCTCAACAGGTTGTTGAATTTTTTAATACTACGTTTTTTTTGGTCTTTGAAGAGTTTCAAAATTTTTTTATTAACAAATATGTAAAATTTTTCTAGAATATGATGGGGAATAAGAAACTGTAATTCTTCGTTTAATTCAGAATTATTATTAAATAATTTACTGTGTACATTCTGTGTATCTTTAATAGTAATGTTTAAAACTTTTTTCATATATCTGTTCTGTAATTTCAACAACTTGTCATGAGTGAATGGAGACGTAATGATAAAATTGTTTTTCTTAATAACTTTTTTGTAAATGAAATTAGGAATAATGTATTGAATCTACATTTTAGAAGAAAAAGTTTTTTGTTACTTATCTTAGCTATGGATAAATTCGTGTAAAGATCGAACCTTGCGCCAATAACATCTTCTCTAACGTATCTCAAAAATGTTGCGAACCCTTGAAATTGGTGGTTCTTTAGGTTGTTTGAAGTAATTTTTTCCTTTGCAAAAATGGCCGATTCGGCTTTGTTAAGGAGTTGTTAACGAAAAACGCGGACCAATCAAAACGCGGCTATAGCGGACGGATTCAGGCTCGACGACATGTTCCGCTGAGAGTGGTGTTGCCATTGGCCGAGCCAAAATTCGTCTGCTGTAGCCGCGCTCTGATTGGTTCGTGTTTTTCGTTAATAACTCTCAACGACGCCGAGGCGATCGTTTCTGCAAAGGCAAAAGTTACTTTACATAACCTCAGGAATCGCCTATTTCAAGGATTTCTGACATTAGAACGACAAGCTATATAATGTAACACTAAACCTACCACGGTCAAATGACCGGTTTCTTATTTTACAATTAATAAAAATATCAAAACTATTTCATGAAAAATTATTGAAGAGCTTTCTTTGTTGAAGTATACATTTAAATAGAAATTGCGCAGAACCCGAATAAATTCAATCTTGCTAATTTTAGAAAGCAATATATACAACTCACTTTTCACGTTTGGTAGGTTTAGTGTTAAATAATGGTTGTCGCATATATGTAACGCTGGCAACGAATGTGTTAAAGTCATAGCACAACGGCATAATATTCCGAGAATCTATGACTTTCTCCTGCTAAATTGTTTAGACATTTTCTAAAGGAGGTATGCATGTTGCATTTAATAAAATGTTTTAACAAAGAAGGTAAGCAACGAAATAAATGCTGGTAGCGAACACATCAGCCGTACGAAGATCATAGAGAAACTTATAAAGGGGACACTCAAATATTCAAAAGGAAGTTATTAGGCTTGAAGCTTAGCATTTTAATGATCCCTTTAGCATGCAGCGTAATTAGCAGAGGCATTGAGGCGACGACATTAACTGGCATCAGAGATTAACAACCCCGGTAGAATCGTGTTTCGCGATTCCCATCGCGGGCACCGGCGCAAAACAACGGGGACGAGTAAAAAAGCAGCCGCGGCGTCGACAGAGTCCGCCGAAATCACGATCGCGCTTCACACGATGAATATTTTATGCGGTCGCTTTTCATTCGCGAATGGGAAGCTGAAAGAGTGTAGCCGACGAGGCGAGACGCGGAGCGGCGTGGCGCGACGAGCCGAATTTCGAGCATTTTTCCGGATTGCAACTTTCCCGAGAGGGAAAGGAAAAGAAGTTGCCGCGTAATAACTGGTCGTCGGTCGGTCGGCGCCTGGGACGCGCAACCGCCGAGCTCTTGAGCCTTGTCTCGCCTCGATTCACGACTCGGAAAAATAAAAGGCTTCGCGGCACGCGTAACTGCTAAGCCGATATCGCGAAAGCCAGCTTCTCTCTCTCTCTCCTCCTCTCCCCCCCTCTCTCTGTCTCACTGTCTCATTCTCTCTCTCTCTTTCTCGTTTTTCTTCTTTTCCATTCGCTTCGTTTCCCCGTCCATTTCTCGGTTCGCTTTTGCCACGGTTTCGCCTCGCTTTGCTCCGTTTCGTTTAAATCACGCGACATCGCGACGCGACTGGCGAATACGGATGCCTTCTCGTTTCCGGTGCCGAGGCAATTCAACGGGAACCACCGACGCTCCGGCACACCGCGAGACGACAGCCCACGGACAACCTGCAACCATTCTCGCCTCGTCAATCTATCACCCCTCGGAACGCCGACTGGCGATATTCTCGTCGCCGACTTCCACGAACCGGATCGACCAGAACCCCTGGACCGTCTTCAAACTTCAACTTTCGTGCCACTTTTTACTCTTCGCGAGACGCCAAGTTTAGCTACCTTTTCGGGTCGATCACCCCTTCCCCTTCGCGAGCCATCCACAGTCTGTCCGGCGATATTTCTGTAGATATATTTGTAAAAAAAGCTTTATACGGGTCGATGCCACACACGAAACACAAATACGCTGTCAATTAACGCGTTAAATGCAGAGCAATTTTCTCTCGCTTTACGTTTCAATTTTTACTTCAGTTTAAATACAAAAATACGACTGTGCATAAGCAAAATACTTGCTTAACACATTCCTTTATAATTTTATCGATTAAATCTAAGAAGACAGTGCGAACATTTGTTAATATTATCTGCATTATACAGGGTGAGGCATTTAAAACTGGACACCTGAATAACTCGCATGTTTTTGGTATCGAGGGGCTGATCATCCGATGTTACTAGTTTTTTGATAGGTGGAAGCGTCAAGGAGATCTGAAGGTCAACTCGGCTTTTTTCAAATGCAACAATATGTTTTTATACTTACATTCTGATAGAGTATTTCAAGACGAACACTATGACCTATTACTAAGGTTATCCAAGGTCATCCAAGGTCAACAGCAGGAGAAAATAAATTGTCTCAAAGCACTCGAAGCACGATTATGAATTTTAACATACATTTTTAGTATGAAATTTGATAGATGCAGATCATTTTTATTTTGCATCAAGGTAACGCACACATGCGTCTTTCAGATTGTTCATTCGGTGCGGATTGTCTTTCATTTGTTGACTCGGTGGAAAATGACCGAGCTGCGAACATGTTTGTTGGTTAGGTATGTATTGCGCGAATGAATGTGACAATCCTTTATAATAATCGTTAGTTTTGTAGTTGAAACAACACATGGAACACACGTATATCAAGTGTGAATAATACTTGCACGTAACACAAAGTGACTCTATATAAAAAACGGAAGAAAGTGTTCACGGCCTCTCAGTGCTGAAACAGAAAATGTGGCACTAGGCGTGCAATAAAACGCAGGTCAAAAAAGATCTTCCCCTTTCCGCTGCACTCGTGCATTTCGGTGTACACTCCAACAGTGATGATTGATTTTAGGCGAATAAGGTGTTCAAGAGGCACCTCGTCGAACGACTACATTGAGAAGCTATGTTTCACATGTCACCGTACTCCATGAGAACAGAGAGATGCTTCAGAATCAAGTTTCATGCGCATCAGTTGCTCAAAACAATTGTTCGTCTTTCAATCGAGTATGAAATCTACGCTTGCAATTTGTTCAAGGAAGATGCTGTGTTGCTCAAAGTATGTAACAAAAGCGACAATACATATTTCATCGTCATTGAAAGAAATGCGGGACCTAGGTTATCAATTTCTTGATAGTACGAAGCAGAAGATGTGTTGTTAGATGGGTTATGTGTTGCTCATGGTGTACACGCAGAAGGTGAATTCAACGATTCCGATGCCCTTCGCAAAGGGTTGAAACGAGGGCAAAGCGTGTCATCGATCGGAGTCCGAATCGACGGGAAAGCAGAGTTCGAGAAGTGTACAAGGACAAAAAGGGGGTTGTGCTAGACTAGGGGTGGCACGCTTGAAAAAGGACAAGGAACTTTACGAGTTTCCGATCACGTTCGACCAACGATTCAATTGACGCGCGACACGCTCGGACTACTCGAGTTTCCGGTTTCTGATCGGCGACGACGCTTTTAAGGAAACCGAGGCGCTTGCGATCAGGTCGACAACGATATCTCGCAAGCCCAGGCCGCGGGTTAAACTCCTGTTCACTATAGCACCGAGGTCAACGAAAGAGCACTGCGAGTACCTCTACGCGTCAACTCTATTCGGTCCTCCTTTTTATTACAATGCAGAAGTAGACGTGGCTCCGTTACTTTTAATTTTTATGGGCCAAGAACAAAATCTATATTACTAAGTTCTCTGTTCTTTAACGATGCCCCTCTATTTTAAATTAGGTTTAACTGCGTTTTGGAGAACTCTTTTTTTCAAGTTTTTTTTTAATACAATATTATAGATTTCGATGAGAAAACACCGAAAATGAAAATCTTAATGCGCGGAATTCATTAGTTAGAAAGATATACGCATATAAAGTTGAACACTTTTAAGCCTTTTTGACAGGTTACAGCGCCGCCATATTGATATATTTGCTAGGTAATACACACAAAATAGGCTAAATACTACCGAACAAATCTATTAGATGGCAGCACAAACATGTACGTAATACATAATAACACATTTACTACATCAAAATACGAAACATTATACCATGGTCGGGCCGGCCTTTTCCGCTCCCACGACGACCTAACCCCAAACCATCTTGGACTGTACCTTCTTTTTGAAATTCTGTATGTGATTCTGTATATTTTAATTACTGGACACCGAAAACGACCGATTCCATGATTATTGTTATAAATTTTCATTTCGCACCGATGAGTACGACATTTTTTAAATTTCCGCAACAATCCACAATCTCGAGCCCAAGTAATTGCTTCTTCTTTACTACTTGGCGTGTCTCTAAAGTAAAAATTTCTAATACTTGATCTAACCAGTTCAAAATCAACAATAAACTTATTAATAATTAATTTGTGAAAAACACTTGAAATTGCTTATGTTCACAAAATATGTGTAACCACTGAATTGCCGTCTAGCGCATACGCTCATTACTATTTAGCCGATCCCGCAAATATACCATACTATCGAACACAAGCGCTGAACACTCACGATCTATCCAGCGCATGCGCTGAACATTCACGATCTATCCAGCGCATGCGCTGAACAGAAATACCTACCTCGCAACTCAACGAATATCCAATATGGCGACGCTCTAACCTGTCAGAAACGCTTAAAACTGCTCACCTTACTCCTGCATAACTTATAAACCAGTGAATTCTTAACAACCATACACACATTTTCGGAATGTCTCCATCGATATCTACATGATCACATAAAAAAAAGTTTAAAAAAGTTAAGAACAGGGAGTTCTCCAAAACGCAGTCGAGCCCTAAATTATCCTCTTTTCATTAGATCACACTTCTTTCATTCTAGTCATCGATGAGCACTCTTCGGAGCGCTGCAAATTGGCCTCAAAGCGTAAATCATCCTAGAGAAATGATCGAATAAAGAAGAAAAGGCCTTGCAATACTTTAAGTGAAGAATTTCGACTTCAACTTACAAGTTTCCATTACGATCATATTAAACTCTTTTGCTCCCGATTTCGAGGTCTAAGAAGAGTGCCCCACGAGGCAACCCTGGGGCCGATACGGGTAAAAAATAGCCTCGAATTTCGCGGGAACGTCAGCGGACGAGGTTATAGAGCGACACGCGTGGCCTCGATTATTCCGTACGGTCTCTCGATACGGTCTCGCGTGGCACAGTCGGGTTTTGTGAGAGGGTTGGTTGGTAGGCGGGCGAAAAGGGGGAAAAGGAGGAGGAGTAGGAGTAGGAGTATCGGCAGGAGCACAAGTCGAGCGTTTAAGGGGTACGCTCCGCGCGAGTTCGAGCTTTCGTTGCGTCTTATCGATTCTCGAGGCGCCGCGCGACTAACCCAGGCGATACACGGGTGCACGGTTTAACTGGCTCGATACGCACTCGTTACCATAAGCCGCCTCCCGGCTTGAATTTCCGGTGCCGTCGCAACGAGAGCGGATCGCTCGCAACGGTATTCCCCTCTCTCTGTCGCGCGACAAAGCGGATTCGAAAGTTAGATTAGCCGGGGCGAGCGCGGTTCGAAAACGATGCTCGACGAAACGACGAGAAATCGCCGCGCCGCCAAAATGGAACTCTCTCTCTCTCTCCTCCTCTTTTTCTGTCTCTCTCCGTTTACTCGGTTTCCGCGCGACTGTTGTAAAAACATGATACGCGAAACTATGATGGTCGTGGTCTCTGGTCGAGGAAGAGGGACTTTGCCGGTGAATGACGGGACACGTGGGGGAAAGGTTGTTACCGCGGCGGAAGAGGCGACGATCCATCATGGGCGAGAAAGAACGGAAATCGATCGATCTCGCGACGCGACGCGACGCGACGCGGACGCGGAAGCCACGCCACGCCACCGAAGCGTCACGAAAGTCACGACGATGGGCCGTTCACGCTTGGATCCGATCGGAGGCGAGAAACCGCACGCGAGATCTATGAACGACGGACGGACGAGGGTCCCCTGTTGGATCGAGATCGAGACCAAGACGATTTCTTTCTTAATGGCGTATGCTATAGACGCAACGCCGAGTAGAGCCGGGCATCGTACGTCGTAATTTACATCCGCCCCGGAGCGAGCGGGACGATAGAAGCAACGTGCGCGCACACACGATCGATGGGATCGCGTCCTCGCGTGTCTACCAGCAACTTCGAGCCCCGTGTGCCGCCGGCAAAGACTCTCGCCAATTCTCCTTCTCTTCTTCTCTTATCCTCTGGTCCTCTTTTCTTTCCTCTCCTCCCACGACTACGCGATTTTTTCTATCTCTTTCACTACGTTCTCTTAGCCCGTCTCTTTGGCTTTCATTCGACTCTACCGAACTTCCAATCCTCTAACCGATCTCCCTCATGCTAATTATTCGACTGCGGATTTTTATCGTGAAAATTGTCCAAGCCAATTTTATAGAACACAAGTTAGGCAAGCAACTAGCACGCGTTATAAAAATGATAGTGTTTATTCAGAGTTTGTACAATTTTTATCAAAATATGGGCTTGAGCAAGGCAATTTTTGTAACAATTACCTATGGATACTTATAATTTTAATAATAAAAAAATAAAAAGTTTGAGACCGGTCATTTAACCGGTACTGGTAGGTTCAGTGTTAATAAGTTGGGAATATTATACCAACAACATTCAATTCTTCTTCTTATTCCTCTTCATTACGCTTTTGCAGTCGACCAATCCATTTTTGTCACGAATGCATAAATCTACTAATTATTTAACAGACTGTGGGATTTGATGTATTCATGACCAAAAAAAGTAGATCGAACGCAAAGTAGTTAAAACATTTAAATGAATTAAAGGGACTATTTTATTATTTAGAAACCACTGAAATTATTTAAGAAGGAAATGAACGTCTATGTAACTTCCGACTCTTAACACGGGCAATTTTTATTTTGCATAAAGATCCGCAGTCTACTAATTGTCAACAGTCAACTAAAAAACCAAACATTTCTTCTAACCTAGAATATTTCCATTGTACATAATTTTTGATAGAGTACCACAAAAATTATAGAAATGTTTAGTAGTTTATTACATTTAAACAAATTTAATCATGCGAACAATATTCTGATAAATGGTGTAGCAATTTGTAGTGGCGCCTCAGAGTTGCCATTCGAGTGCTAAGGGTTAACATTAGCAGAAGGTATACTCGATTGAAATGTGTGCTGTCATAAGGTTCATAGCTTATTCGGAGTGTTGATTAATTAACTAGAGTAACGTTATATGGCACTGGCTCTAACAGTTTTCGATGCGGAACGAAAGAAGCGGAACAATCGCGCCGCGCGGCAATTAAGAGGCACACAATGCATATGCATAATGAATTTTTGATTCATTAAGTCGCTTCCGCATTGTAGTAGAAATCCCACTACCTCCTAATATCAATCATAGAGGGGTGGCATATGCCTGTTTTCCGCAGGGTCCCATCATTTTCGAATTGGACTTTAGCAAAGATCCGTGGTATTGTACTGAGATCGTAAGTTGCCGAGCATGTACAAACTGAACAGCACAAAGACAAGAGAACTAGGATGCTGAGTCTACTTAATCACCCCTAGGTAGCTTTATATACTATATTGTTTATAATCAGACTACGAATTTCATGCATTTATGACAGAAAAGGTGTTGGAGCAATTTAAAACAATAGTAACATTAAATAAATTTAAGAATATCTATAATTCTTATCTAGTTAATTTAGTAAATTCTAGTAAATTTCTAGTAAATTCTTGTCTAATTCTTATCTATAATTCTTGTCTTCAGCTTATTAACCCTTTGCGCTCGGAATTATTTTAACTCCGAAACCGAACATATCGTCCAACCTAGAAAGGGATACATTACCTGCTACAGTACTTAAACATATAGTAATTAATTAAAGACAAATTTAATAATGCAAACAATATTTCGAATAATTGTATCGCAATTTTTAGTGGTGCCTCAAGGTCGCTACTCGAGTGCTAATGGTTGAGACTGTTCAAGAAGAAAATCAATGTATACTGTTTCTTGCAATCGATGATAACCATTTTTATTTTGCATAACCATCCGCAGTCTATTTATAATTGTTTAAATAATAACCCGTTTTACAAAAATTTACTTTCCCACAAAATTCCTATTTCCTCGTATTCGAACCACCGTTGAAAAGCGTTAGATTGTGTTATACAGTCCATCTTTTTAACAATAATAATACAGTTTATACATGCTGTACCTCCTAAACGGTTGGGAATAGAGGAAAATGTTATAAGAAAAAGTTGAATGGCATCAGACGGTGCATAATACGCAACTAATTTTATGCACTTCTGTGCATCGGTGCATCAGAAAAATGCAACTGCACTTTTTTTGTAAATGGGAACCCACATTTTTGACTGCACCAATCGATGCTGTTTGTTGTGCTCTACATAAAAGTAGTAACATACTTATGCCATAAACTTAATCGTTAGGACGTTATCGTAACTAAAAGTTACAAACATTATAATGGAGCACTACGTGATATTAGGACATAAGTATGTTAGTACTTTTATGTAGAGCACAACAAATTGCATCGATTGGTGCAGTCAAATATCTAGGTTTCCAATTTTAAAAAATGTGCAGTTGCATTTTTCCGATGCACCGATGCACAAAAGTGCATAAAATTAGATGCGTATTATGCACCATCTGATGCCATTCAACTTTTTCTTATAACATTTTCCTCTATTCCCAACCGTTTAGAAAGTACAGCCTGTTCCAGTTGCGTGGGACACCCTGTATAAGTATCTGCAAGATTGTTCACAGTAACACATTAATACAGTTTGTAGGTGCTCGGCAACTTGTGCGATCTCTGCACGGCGTTCGAAACAGTGGTGCGTTGGGGCGGATGTGACAAAAGTAAGAAGCAAAAGTTGCTTCGCACTATCTGGACAATCTCACAGGGTTATGGTGTCGAAGGATACGAGAAGATGTAGGAGCGCAAAGGGGTCGGAACGCGATTGGCTGGCTCTCTCTCTCGATCCTCTCTCCATCCTCTCTCTTTCGATGCTCCGTCGATGCTCTCCCGTTATTGCCGCAGCTCGCAGGCTATCGCGCGCACGGATCCTTTCGCGAGGCGGTCGGTAATTTCCCGCGCGGCGAGTCGGCAATGATTAAGCTTTCGTTCGTCGGTAATTACGCGAAGCACGGAAACGGGGCGCGGATGTATACAACAACGCGCATTCACCCGCGGCCGCAGCTCCCCCTCGTCGACCGCTCCAGTTTCCCATCGTGTTCTCCATCCCTCTCTTTATTCCTCTCATCCCCACTCCGTCTCTCTTTCTCACTGCTTCTGGCTCGCTCGGTCCCGCTCTCCGGCCATTTTTCATGCTCGTCGGACCAAAGTTAATAATAATTGCGTACGCAAAAAATTGCCGCAAACGCAACGACGGGAAACCGAGATGAACGGTCGCGCCCTAAAGGGGGTACGTGAACGAGACGGAATAGGGAGTGAGAGAGAAAGAGAGAGGACTTTCGCGGTAAACGGACCCGTTACGAAGAAGTTCCGCTGCGTGTAAATATTAAATCCGTTGCCGAGAACCCGGAATCGTTTCTGTCCGTCGAACGCTGCAGCAACGTCGCAAATTACTAAATCCTACCCAGCATTCCTGCTCCTCTCCTTCGCCGACCGCTTTTTTCGCCACTCGATTCGACGGGCAAACGAAGCCAGTTTCGACAGATAGCTACGCTCCTCCAGGATCGCTCAATGGACGAATTTAACCGTCAAAAGATCTCTGGAATCGCTTAAAGTTGCCGCATCCCTCTGGGCTCCGGAGCGTCTGTCTTTTAACGCGAAGCCCACGAATCGACGCGATGCAAAGTTGAATAGTCAAGTTTGTTGAGGCGAGATGAAATTAAAATTGTTACTGCTTTCTTCGGAAATAAACAGTCCGTTCGGAGAAAAAAGAATGTGAAAACATTTGCCAGTTCTCAAAAATCGAAACTAGCTTTAGTAGACACTGCATGCGTCGAAACAATACAGGGTGAGTAGGAAGAAACAGAACACCTAAATATCTCCGTTACTTTTCGTTGTACAAAAAAACTTCTTAGGACAAAGTTACACTGTTTAAAGGGCCACATGTAATGGTGTAAGGGAAAAAAATTTTCAAGGTCATTTTTTTAATGAGATTTCAAGGTCATCGATGTTTTTTTTAAATGGAATGATATATCTTCGTTAACGTAATGTTGTAGCTGACAAAATAACGAATTCATCAATGTAACACAATATGACCTACAAATGACCTTCAACCCAGAAAAATGGAATAAATAAAATTCAACGTGTAAGATTCATTTGCTTTATTTCTGTTACGCAAAATGTTCAATATTCCTTAAGCTGCTTGCATTTAAATGTATCGCAATACACAACATAATAACAGATTCGGTGTTGACAGGAAGACATTTATGATATCATAAATACCTTCACCTAAGCAGCTCAAGGAATATTGACAATTTTTGGTAACAGAAATAAAGCAAATGAATCTTACACGTTGAATTTTATTTATTCCATTTTTCTGGGTTGAAGGTCATTTGTAGGTCATATTGTGTTACATGGATGAATTCGTCATTTTGTCAGCTACAACATTACGTGAACGAAGATATATCATTCCATTTAAAAAAACATCGATGACCTTGAATATTTTTTCCCTTATACCGTTACATGTGGACCTTTAAACAGTGTAACTTTGTCCTAAGATGTTTTTTTGTACAACGAAAAGTATCGGAGATATTTAGGTGTTCTGTTTCTTCGGAATCATCCTGTATTCACCCTTTGCGGTCGAGGCTATTTTAACTTTGTTAATTTCATTAAAAAATTGTATTGAACACAGAATTTTTAGAACCACAGTTGGGTTTTTAAGGATTTATTAAATATAACTAAAATGAATAGCGTAAAAATTGTTTCGAATTACAGTATTATAATTTTTAATGATGCCTCGTGGTCGCCATTTGAGTGTAAAGGGTTAATTAGCAATACAGTATGAAGAGGGTCCGGTTGAAGAAAGAAGGAATCTGGAAATTTAGTATTTCTCGAAAAACTAATAACACGGACAGTAAAAAAGCGCATACACGAAAAATACGTTAATATTAAATTTTTTTAATGAGCATGTCCTGTAGATCATTTAAATAACTAAACGATATTGCTTTTAAATAGACATTGTTAAAAATAATGCAAATTCCAGGGCGGCTTTTATGAGAAATTATCGTACAAATTTCTCTATTCGAGCGCGTAATCAAAATTTCACAGTCTGAATAAATTTAATCTCGTCGTTTTTAAAAGGACCTCTCCATAGAAGCTTCAGTGTTAAAGATCAAAGAGAAATGTGTTAAATTAGTGCAAGCCTGTATTGAGGTTAAAAGACGCTGCCAAGGACGGAAATGTAAAATATATTCGCTTTCAGAATTAGCAGAATACATTTGTTCTTGCTAGACAACTTATTATCCCATTGATTTTCACATGCGACACGTATGTGAAACCAAATACAATCTAAGAAAAATCTGCTCCGCGAATTTTCCTACATTTATGCTACTCTGGAAAAGAGGCCTTCGGGGAAACGCGAATATTAGCAGGAAATAATATTCTTCTCTTTTACTTTAATGGCTTTCGAAACACATTTCTCGCTTATTTTAATCTTCGTGAAATAATTTACGAAAACGAGGACTCGCGGTAAAGATCAGCCGTCTGGAAATAAGGTTATCGATTCTATGCATTAGCTTTTATAAAAATAACGTAATCCGTAGCCGAAGTGGAACTAGGGAAAAATTGCTCGTACAATCCGGTTCCCCCCTCTCCCACTCTCTGTTCCACCTCTATCCCGTTGCATCCTCGACTGTGATAATCGCGTGCAGTTCGACCGCCGGTTGCACGGAGACAATGCGACGAGTCTAAATACATGTCTGGCAGCCGCGCGTGGTTTTGAAGCGGGCAGTAGCCGCGGCAACAGCAATGCCGTCACTCGTTGCAAAATGGGTTAATTGTAATTTACAGTGCAATAACCAGTTTAATCAATTTTAACGAGGTTCCTATGTCATTCGACTCTCTTGATGAATAAGATAGAACCCTTGATGAAACATGCTTCTGATCAAAACCCACGTTTCCATAGACATCCATATTCTGCGTTAATGGTTGAAATTTCCCAATGAAGCCACTCAATTTTCGTATTAATTTATACATTCGATCGAACGATCATTATTATTAAAACATTTTAAATGTGCACAGAGAGAGAGAGTGAAAGAGAGAGAAGGAGTGCAAAAGGAGGACGAAGGGAAAGGAGAGATGATAAGAAATGAACTTCCACGATGTCATACTTGTTCCCAGACCACGCTCAAGACCGTGTACCATTGTCGACTACGAGGGAAAACATTGCGGCCATTTTCCTTCCACCTCGTCGTGTAGATTGCGGTCTTATGAAATTACGCGAGACGACTTCTACGCGAAGCAACTTGCCAGCCGGCGCAAAAGACGCTCGAAAAAGGACGATCCCGAGTCTCCCCGGATATGCGGATATAGATCTCTTCTGCATAAGGATGAATACCGCTCCTCGACACCCTAATCCATAGCTCTGTAACCCCTTTTATCTCCCCGGAAGATTTTTCTCCACGTCTAAAATGCTCTTAATAAAAAATTTCCGACTGCAACCGCGTGGGCCATTTTTAAACCCCAATTCGATATGCTTTTACTATAAATTTATTAGCAACTTTACTTCAAATGTTGTCTCGGTTAAGTTTAAATTTGTACCAGTTACTTTACTTTGAATTGGCCTCGGATATTTTAATCACTTTTTTAATTTTAGATTTGTGATACTAACGGATTGCTCGATTTTGGAGGAAAAATTATTTGCATATTTTCGCTAAAAAATGTAGTATGACATTCATGTTATTTTAAAACGCGAAGCTCCACGTTTCAGAATCCCGGGCTCATTTTTGTCACTAGTATTTTTGCATCCTGTAACGGATGGAATAAGGAACATACCTTTTCCTGTCGTTCTCTTAAAAAATTTAAATATTTAAATATCTCTACGGAGTTTGAAAAATTTTTTTCGTGACTGAGATCAACGTGAGTCGAAGATTAAAGTCTCCTCTTTGTATTGACTTCTTAAAATTCGATGTACGATTTTTTTTTCGATGTTTTATCGCACTTCGAATGAAAAATGTGACATGTCCTTCTTCCAGTGAATATTTCTATACTTTGAATTCTTTTAATTTACGTTTTTAAATAAAATATATGCGTAACATTTTAAATTTATAAATTATTTTCCATTTATTAAAGAAAGGAAGTCTTCTGCAGCTGACGTAAAAAATTTTTACTTGTTTCTGTGATATGAATATTGGAACTGCATTTTACTGCACACGTGCATACATAGTACACCCAGAACTATTAAAGCCACATAACACGTACAAACTTTCACATGTTCCTTATAACATTTTATCTCTCTGGAATTTTTTTCGAATGTTCCATGAAACACATATAACTTATTACTAGACTGCGCAATTTTGTCATTCATGACAGAAATGAATAGAAGGAATATAAAACACGTTTTCGTATTTTCGACACGTTTCAATTATTAGCCCTTTGCACTCGGAACTATTTCAGCTTCGAAACCAAACATTTCTTCGTACCTACGATATTTTAATTCTGTCTGTCTCTTCTAAATTTCTGCATATGAAACTCATACACTATACTTTTAGAATATTTAAATATTTAATAATTTATCAAATACAGACAAATTTAACAATGTGGAAAATATTTTCGATAGTGTATAGCATGGGCACGGATGGGGCGCCTCAAACGCTTGCTTCCCCCACCAACCTCTTTTTCATACAACGCGCACGTTCATCGCGTTCACTGATATCTCGTGTCTTCGTTGCCCCACCATGCGACGCTTGGTGGAAGGGAACAGTTAGCGTTACGGTGGGGATGGTTTTGCCTCAATCGAGGCAAAATTGTCCAACTCTGGTGTATAGCAATTTTTAATGGCCACTCAGAGTCACCACTCGATTCCCAAGCGTTAAGAAAAGGATTTGAATTTCATCTCTGTTCCTTATAATTAATCTAGCAAATTTTTCTTCTGCATAAAAATGCGCAGTCTAAAAGATGGATTCACGCATAGCTAGACTGTGGATTTTACGTATCAAAAACAAAAATGAGTAGATGACACATAAAACAGCGAAAATATCAATTTTAAAAATATGATTAAATTGCCTGTGACTTATTAAAATTAGTACGCGAAGAAACAAATGACTATGCATTTCCTGTTTCCTGTAAATTAATGTGGAAAACTTTTATTTCCCATAAAAATCCGCATTCTACGCACCACTCCCCTCTATTTTCCCCACCTATCTCAAAAAAAGAGAGCCAGACTAACCCAGACCACAGAATGATCAATTATAGCGCCATCCACCATCTTCAACCATAAAAATTCGCTATTCTAATTAAGAACCCCGGGGTAACGGTAGCTCGTGCAACACAGTATGAAAAAGTGACATTAAAAATTACTACAGTGGTGCGGTCCAGGGACGGCCAACGCAGCGAAGCAGCCCTAATCTATCACCATCTGCATCGTACGGGGAGGACAGAGGTGAGAGAGTGAGGGAGAGAGATGAGACGAAGAAAACGTAAAAGCCAGAGACGTCTGGGCGGGTCGCGTCGGGTCGAGTAACCCGACTATACGGCCCGCTTGCGAGTTATAAAACGTTAGTCCCGCGTCGCGATCCCGCGGGAGTATCTAGGCGGAATAAAGTCTCGAAAGGAGGAGTATAAACGACACCGGGACCTATTACCAACAGAAACTCTTAGCGAACGTGCACCCCCGTCTACGTTTTCCCGCGGACAGGTTGGTCGGGTGACCAACGATGGCCCCGGAAAACGCATTTGGCCCGATCAAACGTAGTCAAATTTCTTGAACTGCTCCCCCATAACTACCCCCATAAATACCATATGGTTAGAAATGCCTCTGGTTTCTTCTGTCAGAATTCTTGATATAATATGGATGCAATATAATTAGGTAACTGGTCCTACTGCAAAATAAAACTTGTTTTCTCAGCATATAGGAGTTAATTTCTCTTTTCGCAATCCCGCAAGAAAAGTGAAACAACTCTAAAAATGGAGAGAAAAATCAACTTAAAGAATACTATAAAACTTATATTGGAATAGTCAAATTTCTTGAACTGCTCCCCCATAACTACCCCCATATATAATACATGGTTAAAAATGTCTCTGGTTTCTTCTGTCAGAATTCTTGATATAATATGGATGCAATATAATTAGGCAACCGGTCTTACTGCAAAATAAAAATTGTTTTCTCAGGAAATGGGAGTTAATTTATCTCTTTTCGCACTCCCGCAAGAAAAGTGACACAACTCAAAAATGCAGAGAAAAATCAACTTAAAGAATACTATAAAACGTACATTGCAATAGTTTAAGCCTCTTTTGAATTTCAGGTAAGTACCGTCCGTCCATCAGGAGATGGCAGTGAGAAACTTGTAGGTACCACGTGATCTCCCCTCTACGCGTTACACGTCTACCTCTATTGGCCGAATCGCGTGACAAAGACGGAAACGCGCATATTAGTGTGACTGGAGCAGAGAGATGTGGTAACGCTGAGCGCCTATGTCAACCGTTCCCGCCAGAACGTAAGCATAAGAGTGGGGTCCGCAGTCTGACGTCTAGAGTGGGGTCTCGCAGTCCCCCTGCACCCCACTGTCGAAAATAACTGCATCTCCTGATAGACGGACAGTATGTATGGCGGTGAATTCTATTATAAAAATTTAGAAGGAGCTTAAACTATTTCAATACAAGTCTTATAGTATTCTTTAAGTTGATTTTTCTCAAATGCTGCATTTTTGAGGTTATGTCACTTTTCTTGCGGGGTCCGTTTTGTAGATTCATTAAATTTTAAACGATATCTTGATGTTCTCAAATTCTTTTAATCTTGCTACTGTTTCGAACTGCAGCGACTCATTTTTGTCGCAAAAAATTCGTAGTCTAAATACAACAAACAAATCGTGGAGTCTCAGTGGCATTTCATTCGGGTTTCGAAGAGTTAAAATTACAAAGGATTGTTGCACACACGAGACTCGCTGCGTTCAGTACTTGGTACCAATGGCGGAGCCGAATGGAGAACCGGCAACGATCCGCGAATTTCGAGAGTACGTTTTGCGGGACAGGCGTGGAAAGCGTGAGGAGGTTGAGGTGGTGTGCGGGGTGGTTTGTCGAATCGAGCGAAGCAAGGGGGTGGAAAGTCGACGGATAACATGGAGCGTGTTCGGCCATCTCCGTCGGCTCTCTTAGACTCAGCCCCATCGAATTGTGCGCTCGGCAAACCGGATGATTCGTGGTCACTAGCTTGCCCGCTCGGTCGCTCTGCGGGGCGAGAGCGAGAGCGCGGAGCCATGGCAGGTGAGTGAGAGGAAGAGCGAGAGCCCCCGGAGCAGCGCGCCCCGCGTTACTCGCTGGAATAGCGCCTAATGTAATCACGATAATGGCCGTGCCGAGTCAACCAAGAGAGCCCTACGCCATCGCTCTCCGCATCCCGGACATTCCTGTGTATCATAGCCTGATCTGAACATGAAAGGGGGAGAGGAACGAGAGCGAAGCCGGCCCGGTGTCGGGCGCGCCGAGGAAGAAGAGGAGGAAGAGAACGCGCCGTTCGCCAGGTGGCCGATGGGAGGGTGTACTCCCATGGAATCCCGATTAGCGCCCGTTAACGGGCTTCCGAGCGACCATCGCCCGTCCACGGAATTGCGAACCGAGGCTGCAGATCGGTAAAATGCAACTCCGATCGAGTTCCTCCTTCGGTCGCGTTCTAAACGCGTGGCGGGAGGGAAACGCGACAGCTGTCCCGGCGTTCGTTACGATGGCAAATAATCGACGAATTTCAACGACCATCCACTGTAAAGTGTACGTACCTATGTGTACGTACGTGCACGTATATAGAGGTATAACGAGATCGCTTGGGTGTGCGGAAAACGGCGAAGACTCTGTGTGCGAGACGGTTCGATTCGACGCCGCGTGACAACTATTTTATTGTCCATTTTATGAGAAACTGCTCGCTGTTCCGGCATGAACGCAACTCCTTTCCTACACTGCAACATTATTTCGAAACTGCCGTACACCGGCCGGGATTCTCCAGGAAAGATGCAGCGAATTTTGTTACGACAACGAAAGATCGTTATTTTTCATTTTTGTTTCGGCGTGGTTCTACGTATTTGCGATACAGACGGTATAGAGTCTTGAGTTATTTTGGATATACGATTAAAAGAGAGCAAGGTTGGTGTTAGATGTGTGATAGGTTCGAAAGAAGATCGATATATTCTTTAGAAGTACCTTCAAATGTACGTGCAGAAATTGATTAGCAGAAGTTTGAACGAACCTAGGCACGCCTGCGAAGTTCTGAAAACTTCCATTGTCCGAAAGTTGATGAATACTTCGCTGAGTTAGATCTGGGCCAAGTCTGGGTGGAACCTGGATCGCATTTGAATTGGCTCAGGCTTCAACCTGGATTAAATTTGAATTAGCTCGAATTTGTATTGGTTTAAGTTTACCGCAGGGTCGGGCCTGCAATGCTTTCAATTTGCCTGGGCTTAGTCTGGTTTAAATTTGAATTGGGCTACATGAAAAATGATTTATCTTCGAACTGACTTGCATTAGACTTACAGTAGGTTTCAACTTGCTTGGATTAAGTATTATTTCAGTTTGAAGAGGACTAAATCAAATAAGATGTACCTCCAAACTCAATTGTGTTAAACTTACAGCAGGCTTGAAGTTGTTTGAATTAAATTTGATTAAGTTTGGAATAGTATCAAACTTAGATATACTATAGGTTTGAATTGGGCTACATCAAAAATGATTTATCTTCGAACTGACTTGCATTAGACTTACAGTAGGTTTCAACTTGCTTGGATTAAGTATTATTTCAGTTTGAAGTGGGCTAAATTAAATGAGAAGTACCTCCAAACTCAATTGTGTTAAACTTACAGCAGGCTTGAAGTTGTTTGAATTAAATTTGATTAAGTTTGAAATAGTTTCAAGCTTAGATATACTATAGGTTTGAATTGCGCTACATCAAAAATGATTTATCTTCGAACTGACTTGCATTAGACTTACAGTAGGTTTCAACTTGCTTGGATTAAGTATTATTTCAGTTTGAAGAGGACTAAATCAAATAAGATGTACCTCCAAACTCAATTGTGTTAAACTTACAGCAGGTTTGAAGTTGTTTGAGTTAAATTTGGTTAAGTTTGAAATGGTTTCAATCTCAGATATAATATAGATTTGAATTGATTTAGGAGTAATTTTACTTGCACCGTTACCGTCTTGCATTTGATTAGGCTGGCAGCAAATCCTGGTTCGAATCCACACGGTTCAAGTTTGAAATGTCTCAAATTTAACTCGTGTGAATCAAGAGTGTTTTAACCTCGAATCGCTTTCGAGCCCAGTTTGATCTAGCTTTGAATTCTATATGCTGGATTATATCTGACCTGCGTTTAAATCGTTACGAATTGGGTCATGTATACCGTTGAATTTACTCGTGTCATGTTTCCGTAGTTCGTGCAGGCCATTCCGCGTTCTTCGTGATATTTTTCGAATGCGTCGAAGTACGTGTCGCCATGAACGTCGGTCGCTTAATGTTGTAGCCAACATTCCTTGGACCGATAAAACAAGGTGGCACGAGCTCGACGATCCTCGGGAGCGGTTTGATGGACGCGGGAACACGGCCGGAAAGAGGCGAGCAAGCCAGGTAGGAGGTAGCAGGTGCGAGTAAAACGAGAAACGAGCCCGTTAAGCGAATTAACGTTCACCGCGGTTTGAGAGGAACTCCTGTCCAACTGTAGCGACCTCGAGGAGGATCCAACGAGCGAGTCATCCGTTTTATCGAAAACTTTTCCTTCCACCCGCGTGATTTCCTGTCCGCCCCCGCTCTGCTCGGCGTCGTTCAACCTCTGCTCCCTCTCCGCTCGTCGCACGGATTCCGAACACCGTACACCGGAGCTTTTCTGCCCGCTTGTCCCGCCTTGTCCTACCTTGTCCCGCCTCGTCCCGCGCTCGCATATTCTTCTCCCCACTTGTTCTTCGTCTCCCACTTGTCCCCCCGTTCTTTCTCACGTTGCCAGTGATGCGTGCCGACAATCCTACTCCCCGTGTTTATATTATATCGAATCGGAGAAGGATTGTCAATGTCGCGAATACCTCCAAGTAGTCTCGAAAATTTCTTCTCCGATTCTCACGGTCCACTACCCACGAATCGAGCGCGACAGAGACGCTTTTGTCCCGTTTATTGTACCTCCAGACGCGCACAATTTTTTCGCAGGATACGACGTTAAACAACCCACGCGTTACCTATGCCGGTATTCATGCTATATTCTAAATTAAAAATATCTCAATCGATTGTTTTTATATTTTTTTTATGACCAGAGTACGCTATCCACGAAGGAAATATAGTGTCATAGGTAGACGGATCTTATACATTTATGACGAAACTCGAATAGATAAAATACAAAAATATGAAGACGTTAAACGAATTAAAAAATGTCAATTCAGAGTTTTCGACTTATTAAACTTACCAATAGAAAAAATACATTTTTATAGATTTTCTATTCTCTAGAATTTCGGTGGAATGTAAAAACATTCTTATTTTACATAAAGTTACGTCATAAATAACTTACGGGTCTTTGTAGGTACGCGTGACAGTGGATGAGCAGTGGCACCTATCTGGCCATGGCTAGCCATATCTACTTGCTCGTTCTTGGAGCCACTGCGTTCTCAATTTTTACTAAAAATAATGATATTTTGTAAATGTACAATTCAGTAAAAAGGTACTTGACATAATAATGTGGGATTAGAATCGGGTGAAATAAGAAACTTCTGATATAATAAAAAGAAAACCAAAAGAAGATGTATATTTAAAAATATAATTTCGTGTTACGGCGGCTGTCGAATTATGAAAAGATGGAAAAAAGGGGAGGCGTTTCGTCCTAGGCCCGCTAGAGAACTCATCGGTAAGGCTATCTAGCGAACCCGTGCCTTAGACGCGGGATGTTGTAAGGACAGTTTAGGACGGTATATTCAAAGAATTACGTGTAAGGAAAAGTGTCGAGCTCGACGAACGTTACCAAAAGCGAAGTCCGATACGAACAGTACGGCATTCAAAGAGCTTCTGCCTGTTTTCGTGGACGCGCCGAAAATCGACCACAACGACAACCGGGCTAGAAAAAAAACTCGTTTCAAAGGCATCGTGGGAAAGTCCTTTCCGAGAAACGCGTAGGATCAGGAAATATTCCAGCGACGACCGAAGCTCTGGCAATCGTCAGTTTTATTGCCCGCACTCGAATGCGGCCGCACGCAGTGCATACTTTCTGGAAAAAGGGAAAGTATCCTAAACGAATCTTTCCCTTCTATCACGTACGCCACAAATTGATAAGAAAAATTTTTATTTTCCAAAAAATACTGCAATCTACTGATCACAATGGCTCCGGGACTCCAAACCCGATCCAAGCGTCCATCTCGGTCTCAGAACCGATTGTTTCGCTGGACATTTCGGCAGTTTGCGAAGCGACTAGCCTGAAAAAAAAAGAATTTCGCGGTGTACAATGGCTCGCGGCCGAAAATCGAAAGGCACGGGAAAATGTATATAAATCGGTGTATATGCATATATTTCCCCTTTGATCGTTACAGAAATTTGCATATTCGGCAAACTATCGGCCACTTCGAAATTGATATATTCAAACGCGGCGGACACGCGTCGAATATTCGCGGGGAAAATAGCGCGAGCGGCTGGTCGCTCCCTGCGGGCCCCATGTTTCCCGAGGAAAATAGCGAATAGTGCTCGCGTGGATGATGGTCACCATGAAGAGGGAAAACCGGGGGTGGTCGGCTGAGTCCGTCGTTACGCGACGACGAATCGCTCTCCCCGTCCGATTACGTATGCCGATGCGAAAGATTATCGGGTCGGTATTTCGCGGCCTTAATTGCGAGCAGCGTCGGCGGATAATTGATGAAGTAACGCGATTACCCGTATGGTCGGATAATTCGGTGGATTGTTAGGAAAGCGGCCATCGTCGAGCGTTGATAATCGATCGCGTGTACAATCGGTTCGTTTCATCGTGCGCACGGTAACGACGCGCGAACAAACCAATCTATTGTCGGACCAATCCCTCTCTCTCCCCCCCACCCCTCTCTCTCTCTCTCTCTCTCTCTCTCTCTGCCGCCCCATATATTCGTTCAAATTTCGAAGGTACGCTTCAAATCGACCGTGTCTCGCAATCAAATTTACCGCGGCGACTCTGACCGATACCGATTTCTGCCCTCGATTCTGCTTCCGCGAGTTCCTCAAAAAATTTAAAACAGTAATATAAAAACGTTGTTGGCGTTTTATTGTTTCTTTCCACTTTATTTTCTTACTTAAAGTGTACTCGAAAATTAATGCAGTTGTTTTTCTGATTCTTGAAAGAAAGAATTTCTTTGGTGATTTGTGAGTTTGATTGTGTATGGGGTTTATTGTGTTTCATTGAGTTCCGGTGGCGTTTTAGAGAAGAAGAGAGGATTGTAACTTGTAGAGGCATCTCTCGGTGGGTGGCTGCAGTTGTTTCTTGCGATCGATAGATCGAACTCACAGACTCAAGATACCTACAGACATTGTATGCAATGCGTTTTTCTGTTTACGGTTCTGAATTACCGACTCCGTAGAAAATGTCCTAGTACGATAGCGGACTCTATCGAAATGGAACGGTTAGATGGTGAACTACATGAGGTTGCAACACATAAAGCGTGTGTCTGAGGAGGCTCGATTTTACAGCGTTGTCAGCTTTAAAACGCAATTGTATTCGTACAAAAATACTCCACGTATTATTCACTTGTGCCACCTATTTTTTTACAGGACTTCGAACCCCCTGGTAAAAATTTGGCGAACATGATAAAGAAGTTTGTATCCGACAAGGTCAATCTTATGCACATTTAAGAAGAGAAAGAAAGACAGACACAGAGCTGCTGAATACTGTGCACACTCGACAGAAAATTTATTAGTAACACACTTGTGAGGAATTGTTTACAAATATTTGCAGTTAGGAAATATAGAATAGACCTTCAGCTACTTTCATATATAGTTTATCGTCACATTTTACTTCTGACTAAATAGTTATAAACAATTATTCTAAGTCTCGTTCTAAAATAAACTCAAATAATTTAACAGATCTCTGGTAAAAAATAATCTTCCTTGTGATCGGAAGATCTAAAATGATGTCTCAGCTACATTTCTATTGCAGTTTTATGTAGATTCGACGCCTAGTTAATTAGTTATTTACGATTTCCAGAGAGGTGACACAACAATTTGTGTGTTTACCTTTGACAAATACTCGGACTCTCCTTGTCTTACTCATTGCGGGCATAGAAGATAGAAGTTACCTCCACAAAAATTGTTGATAAATTACTTCAGGTAATTTTTATAAATATTAGCTCTCGAAGAATATAGAATGGACCTTCGGCAACATTCATGTATAGTTTTCAATTCGATTCTAGAAGAGGTTAATTAGTTATAAATAATTTTTGTTACTCTTGTTCTAATGAAACTGTGCATACTAGTGAGAATTGAATATCTTGTATACTCCAAATGTTCATGCATAAAAGTTAAGTTGTATCTCGAGTATTATTAGCTATTTTTAATAAAAAATTGGGTGGTGAGGTAACCAAACATATAATCGTTATAATCGTTAAACAAACAGAGATAACAAATTCATTAATTACATTTTTTCAATATAATTATGCTTAGTAATATTCATGTATCATAAATTATGCTGGATCTCGAGTTTTATTACTTACTTCTACTAAAAAATTAGATGGCAAGATGGTTAACGGAGTGCTCGTCGACATCATCGACAAAAGGAATTGTTTCAAATATTCACCAGCTAGAGATAATAAATTTATCAGTGAATTGTGTTCGATAAATTAATGCACGCGAATATTCATGTGTCAGAAGATATTCAATATCTCGAGTTCCATTACATATTTTTACTGAAAAATTAGATGGTCAGATAGTCGAGGGAGTGCTTATGGACGTAATTAGCAAAAGGAATTGTTATAAACATTAAACAGCCAGAAATAATAGATTTATCAATAATTATTATCACGGCAATCGAGATCTACCGAAATTAGTTGGGGTGGGGAGCGTTGCGCTTCGCTGCGCGCTGCGCATCACTGGCTACCTAAGCTCGCGGAGCGCGCTCAGTCAATCAGTCGGGCCGGGCCCTCCGGCAGGAGCGGATGGGCTCCGGGACCAGAAGGGTCTTCCAGCGGTACCCTGGACTCTCCTGCCTACCTTGGGGATGACCAGTGGTCCTCCAGAGCTACCCTTGCCTACCTTCAGCTGGCTTAGGGTGGACCAAGGGTCCTCCACCAATGGTCTACCCTGGGGTTGATCAGTGGTCATCCAGAGCTACTCTGGCCTACCCTTGCCTAACCTGAGGCTGACCAGTGGTCCTCCAGAGCTACCCTTGCCTACCTTCAGCTGGCTTAGAGTGGACCAAGTGTAATCCAACAGTGGTCTACCCTGTGGTTGACCAGTGGTCATCGAGAGCTACTCTGGCCTACGTGTGCTTACCTTGAGGCTGACCAGTGGACTTCCAGAGCTACCCTTGTCTACCTTCAGGTGGCTTAAGCTTAACCAAGGGTCCTCCACCAATGGCCTGCCATTGTCTACCATGGTCCACCTTTAGCTAGCTTAGGGTAGTCCGAGGGTTATTTAAAACTTCCTTGGCCTACTTTAAGCTAGCTCGGGGGGGGCCATGGACTCTTCAATGCTTCCTTCGTTTACCTTGGGTTCTGAGCCGGTCCAGTTTCGGTATCCGGCATGCAGTCGTTACCGTGCTGATCGACTCAGAGAGGGCATTCATTGCAATGACTTCGCATCTTCGAGTGAGTCATTTTGTTACTACCTTGTTACTATATTCGTCTGTAGAAGTAGTAGTATACCGTAGTAGTAAAGTGTAAAAGTAGTTAGTTGCATGCATGGGCAGGCCTCGCCGCCCCAACGATCAGCCGAGATGGGAACGTCCGCGATTTGCACTAGCGTTGCGACAAAACCACGCGTTGCATTAGTCGATTTTGAACAGAGATTAAAGTTAACATTACGATATAGATTGTTTAGAGTGTACCGTTGCGAATTACAAATAGTCGTGCTTTAAAATTACATTTAATTTTGATGACTGCGCTTTTAAAGTTCATATTGTTGTCGTTTTACAGACAATGTAAAGTAATAGTTTTTTGAATCTCTGTTCGTTGAATTAGCGTTGCGCACCAAAAGTTCGCGTTTGCTTTCGAGTGTTTCGACTTTTCAGGCTCCCATGCTCGAGCTGCAACGATCAACTGTGAGATGGGCACATCCGCGATTTCAAGTAGTGTTGCGAAACAAATTGTTACACGCGTTGTACTAGTATCAATTTTTAAAGTTCATGAAATGTTTAGTTAATGTTGCAAATAAATGGTCGTAATTTAAAGTAGTTCTAAAGATACCTGTTTAGAATTTTAGACGTTAGAGTTTTACATTTCTTATTTAAATAGCATTTTAAATTCGATTTGTTGAATTAGCGTTGCGCATCAAAAGAATCGCGTTTGCAATAGAATCTTTCGATATTTCAGGCGCCCATGCTCCAGTTGCAACGATCAACTGTGAGATGGGTACTTCCACGATATCGAGTAGCGGTGCGAAACAAATTGTCGGGATGAGGCCGAAGATGCCGGACAAACTGTCATTCAAAAGGACAATCATTGCAACGTCTTCGCATCTTCGAGTGAGTCATTTTATCACTACCTTGTCGTTATACTCGTCTGTAGAAATAGAGTTGTAGTAGAATGTAAAAGTAGTTAGTTGCATGCATGGGCAGGCCTCGCCGCCCCAACGATCAGCCGAGATGGGAACATCCGCGATTTGCACTAGCGTTGCGAAAAAAGTACGCGTTGCTTTAGTCGATTTTGAACAGAGATCAAAGTTAGCCTTTCTTCTAAATATAATAGTAGTCTCTATCAGCGATATAGCTCGTTTAAACTAGCGTTGCGAAACAAATAGTCGCGATTCGTTTTGCAGAAACTGTAGAGTAATCTTTTTTGGATCTCTGTTCATTGAATTAGCGTTGCGTACCAAAAGTTCGCGTTTGCTTTCGAGTCTTTCGACTTTTCAGGCTCCCATGCTCGAGCTGCAACGATCAGCTGTGAGATGGGCACATCCGCGATTTCGAGTAGTGTTGCGAAACAAATTGTCACACGCGTTGTACTACTATCAATTTTAAAACTAGATTAGATGTGTAGTAAATGTTGCGAATAAATAATTGCGATTTAAAGTAAATCTAGACATACAGATGTACAATTTTAAACGTTGGAATTTTAAATTTCTTATTTAAATAGCAATTTGAATTTCGATTTGTTGAATTAGAGTAATCTTTTTTGGATCTCTGTTCGTTGAATTAGCGTTGCGCACCAAAAGTTCGCGTTTGCTTTCGAGTCTTTCGACATTTCAGGCGCCCATGCTCGAGCTGCAACGATCAACTGTGAGATGGGCTCATCCGCGATTTCGAGTAGCGTTGCGAAACAAATTGTCACACGCGTTGTACTAGTATCAATTTTTAAAGTTGATCAAATGCCTAGTTAATGTTGCGAATAAATAGTCGCGATTTAAAGTAATTCTAGAGACACCGATATAGAATTTTAGACGTCAGAGTTCTTTTCTTATTTCAAGAGTATTTTGAATTTCGATTTGTTGAATTAGCGTTGCGCATCAAAAGGACCGCGTTTGCATTAGAATGATTCGATATTTCAGGCGCCCATGCTCCAGTTGCAACGATCAACTGTGAGATAAGAACATTCGCGATTTTAAGTAGCGTTGCGAAACAAATTGTAACACGCGTTGTAATAGTATAAATTTTCAAAGTTGACTTAATGTCTAGTTAATGTTGCGAATAAATAGCCGCGATTTAAAGTAGTTTTAGAAGTACCGATCTAGAATTTTAGATCTTAGAGTTTTAAATTTCTTATGTAATTTGTAAAAATGGTAATACTTAATTTTGTAAGACTTTCAAAAGTTCAACTTTACCAAAGTGATACAATATTTTTGTCTAGAAATTGATATTTTTTCAGGAAATTGATATTTCTCAGGAAATTGATATATTTGTCTTGAAATTAATATTTATTTCAGGAAATTGTTATTTATTTTAGGAAATTGATATTTATTTCAGGAAATTGATATTTATTTCAGGAAATTGATATTTATTTCAGGAAATTGGTATTTATTTCAGGAAATTGGTATTTATTTCAGGAAATTGATTTTTATTTCAGGAAATTGATATTTATTTTAGGAAATTGATTTTTATTTCAGGAAATTGATATTTATTTCAGGATATTGATATTTATTTCAGGAAATTGATATTTATTTCGGGAACTTGATATTTATTTCTGGAAATTGATATTTATTTCAGGAAATTGATATTTATTTCGGGAACTTGATATTTATTTCTGGAAATTGATATTTATTTCTGGAAACTGATATTTATTTCAGGAAATTGATATTTATTTGAGGAAATTGATATTTATTTGAGGAAATTGATATTTATTTGAGGAAATTGATATTTATTTCAGGAAATTGATATTTATTTCAGGAAATTGATTTTTATTTCAGGAAATTGATTTTTATTTAAGGAACTTGATATTTATTTCAGGAAATTGATATTTATTTCGGGAACTTGATATTTATTTCTGGAAATTGATATTTATTTCAGGAAATTGATATTTATTTCAGGAAATTGGTATTTATTTCAGGAAATTGATATTTATTTGAGGAAATTGATATTTATTTGAGGAAATTGATATTTATTTGAGGAAATTTATATTTATTTCAGGAAGTTGATATTTCTTTCAGGAAATTGGAGACAGGAATCGGAGTTCCCTCAGGGACTCGCTCACGGGATGGGGCCCGTGAGTGGGTACGGGGACTCGCGTCCCCGGGGGCACCCGAATCGCCTATAGGTCGTTGCGTCCACAAATCATTAGATTTGTTTCGATTTTGTTTCGACTGGTTTTTCATTTGGTGTCGATTTCGTATCAACTGGTTTTCGATTCTGTTTCCATTTTGCTTCAACTGGTTTTCGATTCTGTTTCGATTTTCTTTCAATTGGTTTTCGATTCTGTTTCGATTTGGGTCGTTCATCTTGTTCTTGTTAGTCAGAACGAACGAAGAAAATTCATCGAACGAAGAAAATCCATCGTGCGAAGAAAATTCATCGTACGAAGAAAATTCATCGTACGAAGAAAATTCATCGAACGAAGAAAATTCATCGAAAGAAGAGGATTCGTCGAACGAAGAGGATTCGTCGAACGAAGACTCCAGATTATTCTTAAGTTAGTTTTAGTGCGTGCGTTAGTTATTAAGATTGTCAATCGTCGTTGTAGTTATGTCGAGTAATTATTGCCGTAATTTCACTTTGCTCGCTCCGTTTTCTGATTCCGACACAGCCTTCTGCCGTGTCGGCCTTGCTTGCAGGTTCTGAGCCGGTCCAGTTTCGGTATCCGGCGTGAAGTCATTGAGAGGGATGTCTAAGAGACTCGTTCACTCGTCTTCTGACGATCCTCTGTGTTAACGTAATCCTGGGCACGCCATGTTCTCATGTCACCCAGTAGCGCCAGAAACCGTTTGAGCGCATCTCTTTGCCATCTTTCTTGGTGATGGAGTGGCGGGTATCGGGCTGGTCGGCTCAGGACTTGTAAGCACTGAACGCGTCGCGTCACCCTTGAACCAGAGCCTTCTGCTCTGGTTCGATCTTGTTTCTCTCTTTGAAAGAATCAGAGCCTTCCGCCTGATTCGCCCTTGGTCCCTCGTGGATCGGAGACTTCTTCTCCGATTCACTCTTTGCCCCGCAATAATTACTCGACATACGCTAAATGGAAAAGAAGTCTTTTCCATGAAAAATACTACTTTTCCATTTAGCGACCTGCGAAACTTAGTTTCTAAGAATCGTCGTTGTAAGAAAGGGAGACAGAACGAAGGGAGAATTCGTTCTGACTCCTTTTCGGGTCTCTTGTGCAGCAACCTCCTCGTGGTGAGACCTGGGCAATCGATATTATCCACAATTCGCAAGATATTATAACTTATAAATTGTAGTATCTTGCATGTAGTGGATAATATCGAGCTAATAGCTGCACATTTAGAGTTTGCGTAAATATGTATTTTATAGTAGAATGTAAGACTTTTAATACTTTCTTCCTTTTCCGATGTCCCAGCTTCAACAATTATTTTCAATTAATAATCCAAATACAAAGTTTTCGTTTCAGAATACATGTAACTCTTGCTCTCGTGAGCGAGTGCTAAATAGATGTGCACTCCTGCAGTAGATTGTAGGTTCTGATGTAATCTAAATATGATGTACGTACTGAGATATACGTTACATATCGCATATTATTTTGATATTGAAACATTATTTTATATTCAAATTAAATAATTGGTTGAAACTAGTTCTTATCCAGACTAAAAGTTAGTTCTGATTCATGTGTTAGAGGGGGTAAAAAGATGAGGCAGGGTCTGTTCCATGTTGCCGCATTACCGTAAAGAAAATATACTATTGCTTTAAAGTGTATAAAACTATTATAATATACATTCATTAGTGACACGAGTAATAAAAATAATATTAAGTATAGAATCCAAATTAATTTTACTACAATTCGTATTTTTGTAATACATTCTTCATAAATATTATTTTCACCGTTCAAATACACGCGCCGTATGCATTAATAGCCTGAGAATATTCAGTTCTTACTAATACGGCTAAATTCGTGAACTATCGGTAATATTGAACGCGACACCGAAATGGTACGGGGGCCACTGTGGCCCTCCGAGGCCTAGACAGAAAAGCCCATAAGATGCAATGTCTGTAGTAGTCTTAAGTCTGTGTCGAACTACAGATGATGGTAAAGAATCGGTGCGATTCTAGATTTATAATATCTTGTTGGGCTGACGTATCAAACACTAATTGCTCTATAATATATTAAAAATCGACAATCATATCGAGCAATGTTGCAAAATCGAGACTCCTCGGGTACACACTTTCATTGTTGAACTTTCATTTAGTTCATTCGCTGACCGTTCCATTTCGGAAGAATGGGCTATCGTACGAAAGCATTTTCTACAGAGTCGGTAATTCAGAACCGTGGACAGAAAAATGCATTGCATGCAATGTCTGAAGGTATCTCGAGTCTGTGTCGATTCCTATATTTAATCTGTAGTTCGAGCTATCGATCGCAATAAGCATTCGATAACATTGTTGGCAACAGGAATTCTTGTAATCGTTAAACAAGCAGAGATAATTAATTCATTAATTACATTCTCTCGATACAACTATGCTTGGTAATATTGCTGTGTTGAATGTTATTCAATATCTCGAGTTCTATGAGCAATTTTTACTAAAACAAATTTTATGAAAAGATGGTGAGAGATGTGCTCGTTCAGAGCTGTGCAAAAAAAAGAGGGTTCGATCCGTTGAGAATGATCCACACCTGGATCGAAACGTTGAGTGATTAATAAAATTGCAAATTTGCTGTAAAATTTCAAGAAGATCGAACCTTTGCGCCGATAGCATTTTCTTTAACATAATTCAAAATTCGATCGAAAGAAATCACAATTATATTATTCTATATTATATTATATGCGCTCCGTATGAACGCGTTGCCTTCAGATTATACTGAACGCACGTACTAAAACGAAGTAGTCTCTTCCGTCGTGTTCAGACAGAGATCGCCAGCATTCGTTTCCGACGACATCGATATTTCAGGGAGACAACAGGTCTCTCCGTTATCCATCCAAGATAACACACTCCCACGCAGTCGATTCAAACGAAAATCTAGCTCTAAACACCTCAACACGCTTCTCTTATTTTCTCTCCTTCGAACTTTCATTTTTTTTCTAAACCGCTATGTATCCGGAGCAGAAGGAAACGATCAGGAATGGTATCATGGTTGAAAATGGTTGACAAATAAATTCAGTGGTTCGATCCGCACGTGTGTATTTTCTCTCTCAACACTCGCTCCGTCGACATTCGTCACGCACCCACGCGTTGCAAAACGAATTATACACGCAAATCGCTCGAGTTCCAAGCTTCGATCACTGCAGGATGCGACAATTTTTCGAGAATCAGGAGGGGAATACGTTTTTCAGAAAGATTGGCCGTTCCAGGTAGTTTTTGAGCCCCTCGAGTCTGCTTTATGGGGTTTAGTCCTCCGAGCGAATAACGTTGTTCGTCGAGGACCAATTTTGAGACCGGAAGTGCCTTCTCGTCCAGATTCTCCGTGCCTGGAAGCGGAAAGGAAACCATTCCCACGGGGTTCCTATCGACTGGAGGCGTCTCTGGAACTGCCAGAACCCCGTAGACACCCAATAGCAGCACGACGATCTGTAATTATTTCAAAAAATCCTATTCCTCTCCAACAATAAACGCTCCTCGTATATTTATTTCCATTCAGATCCATTATTTAGTCAATATTGTATGTACTAGTCAAAATGTATAAAAATACTAAACTATATAAATTATATAAAAATTGTCATTTCCTTCTCTTTCTTTAACAACTTTTATATGTTCCTGTGAGACTATTCAGAAATTTATTCTTTCTGTACTTTGATACGATTTTCATTCTCCAAGTGAAAATTGCGATTTTCATTTCGGCTTCACCTAATGAATCCTGTTAGCTTAGTAGAAATAATTATACAACAAATCTGAATTCAACTACTTTAACCACTTTCGCTTTGCACATTAACATTAAACCTACCAAGCATTAAAACTATCGGCGAACGTGGCCTTATAAAAATGGCAACACGAGATTTATTCAGATTGTGTGTAATTTCTAATATAATAGATGCTTGGACAAGGAAATTTATTCCATTATTTTTCATAAACGAATTTTTCTAATTTCAATATTTACAAAATAGAAAATCGGTCAATTGACCATGGTAGGTTTAGTGTTAAATCGACGACTAGTTCATTTACAATTCTCAATTGTAAAATAATACATATTAGAAATAGAACGAAATACATCAGACGAATGGACAGAAACCAAAGATCTGATAATATCCAAATACAGAAATATGTCGAATCTTCATTCTGAACAATGTAAAAACGTTAACAATTGCGAACCACCGTAACGATAGCTCCAAATAGAGTTTCAGTCAAACATTTTCATTCTTGAAAAATAGTTACCTAAATTCTCTCCCATTCTTAACCCTGAGTCCTCAAACAGTGACTCAGGGGCACCATTAAAATTGCTATACCATTATACAAAATATATACCAATAACTTAATAAACATTTAAGTATTGTATTAACCCATTGTGAGAGAAAAAATATTCATACTTACCAAAATAAAGCATGTCCCATTTTTGGGACAAATATCTTTTATGTTACTTAATAAAATATTATTTATGTTACTTTAAAATCGCGTCCAATAAATGAGACAATGGCTGTTAACGGGTTAAGTCAGTTTCATATGCACGAAGTGAGAAAAGAAAACCGTGAAGAATCGAAATATTGTAGATCCGGGGAAATATTCGGTTGAGAAATTAAAAACAGCTCCGGTTAACACTCCCACCAATTTTCCCCAAGACAACAGCGCAAACTGCATCAAAATGCATCAAAATGCATCAAAATGCATTCCTCAGCACCGTATTCTCTCGGAGCCCGTCCCCATTAAAAACCGATCGCGTGAATAGCAATTTCCTTGTCGCAGGTGTCCCTTACCTCGATCATGTTCGCTCCGGCGGGCTCGATCGACTGATTCCCGACCTCGAGGACCGTCAACGCTTTTATACGCACGCGACTCACGGGACGGATGCAGTTACCTGTGTATCATCTCTCAGATACACTTCGACCAGCACGAAGAGGCATTCGTCGACACGGGGCAACGTTCTCGTCGAATCGTTTTCCTTTTTCGATCTCTCCGCAACGAATGACGGACCTTGATCGTCCAACGAATCGATCGTTGGCACCAACAACTCAACGACGACGATCCGCAAAATCGGATCGATCGATTCCCGCGGCAAATGCAAATATCTTCAATGAACCGTAAATATTATCCTAACGAAGGAGAGCTAGAGAGAGAGAGAGAGAGAGAGAGAGAGAGAGAGAGAGAGAGATGAAGCGAACATTTTAGGCTCCGCACATCTCACGGCAAAGGTCTGTTTATCTAGATCGTAGATCCAATCGCGCGGTTCTCGATCGTTCCTGGAATATCTGTCGATGGAAAAGCAATCGATCGGACGACTTCTCGCTCTCGTCGAGATATGGAAACCATCTTGTGTCCGCGATCCGCCCACGCAAGTCCTTTTCAGCTTGAGAACCAACTTTCGCCATTTACGGTAGAGCGACGCTCGTGAACGCGTCGTCGTTGGTTATATCCGTCGAAAACGCACGATGACATCGACGGGGCGTGCGGTCATCGGACACAGGTGACGTCACTGAACCCTCTTCCACTCGATGACCCGACTATTATAAACGAGAGAAAGAGAATATGCGCGCGCGCGCGACTGTCCCACGGTCTGCGACACCATCGTCGTAAACTCTGACGGATTACGCCGTACCGCTGACGTCACTGTATCCATGCACCTTGACTTTTCTTTCGTCACGCGCCGGCTTTTCTCCCTCGTATCCCGTGTGTAGCCTTTTCCCGGATGCTAAACGAGCGGAAAACGCGATCGACGTTGTTCCACCGTACCGGAATCGTTTGTTCATTTACTCGGGACCTGAACGACGACGCGGGAAATTATAGTTCGCCCGGGAACGTGACCGAACACCACAAATTTCGTCTTTACACTCGACCCACGTGCGAATCTTCACGCGATTTTGCAACAGATGTACAATCTCCTTCTCACCGGAGAGATCCATGTTTATCTGGGAATTACTGGCTCCCCGATTCCGCGATTTGTAGCCCGTCATCTCTTATCGATGACGCTTTTATACTCTGGGATTGTTTGGATCAAATAACTTTTTTAGATTCTACGACACGTGGAGAGATCTTGGAAACACCACGGATAGAATGAGATGAAGATCTATGAATTTTATGTTTCTATCGCTCTGTCATTTTTTAAATATTATATGAAACGCGTACAATTCCGAAGATTACACAGCCGGTGATAAAAGACGTTTTGCTGTATACAAATTTGTAAATTTGACAATTTTTCACCGCTATCGTCGCAGAAGATTCATCAATTTTTAATAATACACAGAATTTAGAGATTTGTAGTCCGTCATCTTTTATCGATGGCACTTTTATACTCTGGAATTGTTTGGATCAAATAACTTTTTTAGATTCTACGACACGTGGAGAGATCTTGGAAACACCATGGACACACACAAAATGAGATGAAGATCTATGAATTTTATGTTTCTATCGCTCTGTCATTTTTTAAATATTATATACTACGCGTACAATTCCGAAGATTACACAGTCGGTGATAAACGACGTTTTACTGTATACAAATTTTTAAATTTGACAATTTTGCACCGCTATCGTCGCAGAAGATTCATCAATTTATAATAATACACAGAATTTAGAGATTTGTAATCAGTCATCTCTTATCGATGGCACTTTTATACTCTGGAATTGTTTGGATCAAATAACTTTTTTAGATTCTACGACACGTGGAGAGATCTTGGAAACCCCATGGATAAAATGGGATGAAGATATATGAATTTTATGTTTTTATCGCCCTGTCATTTTTTAAATATTATATAAAACGCGTATAATTCTGAAGATTACACAGCCGGTGATAAACGACGTTTTACTGTATACAAATTTGTAAATTTGACAATTTTGCACCGCTATCGTCGCAGAAGATTCATCAGTTTTCCATAATAAACAGAATTTAGAGATATACAATTTCAGCGAAGAATTTTGAATGCAACTCAGAGTAAAAGAAGATACTAGTCCATCAAAGGAACGATTAAACCTAATGTCTCGTAGCAGCGTTCATTTTTGAACTGAAGGAGAAGTATATACTCGAAAATCATTTTGATCGAGACTGGCATGCACCTCTTTATTTAAAAGATCACGCACTTAAATAACAAAAATATATATAAGTAAAAGCTGGAGAAACAGATTCTGGCTTTAAAATGGTTCAATAATAAACCTGCAACCATGCAACTATTTTTCGAGAAAAGTGTGCGGTGAGTTAGTTGTTAAAAAAGTGGTTTGCGTACACAAGCCGAGTGATTCTGCACAAGAAACTACGTCAAGAGCAAAAAATAAGAATCATTGGATGTTTCTTTACCAAGATAATCAACTTCAGATGCCATTCGGATGTTATTCTTTCAAACAGTAGAAACGGCCGACCATGCTCAGACATGTCTGTACCTACACAAACGGATTTAACAGTCGAATATAATTATAAACTGCAATAACGAAAATGTACGATATTTCTGTACTATAACACACTTCCATACGTGATACAAAATGTATTAACAGAAACCTGTTTCGCAACTATCCCTCTAACCCTAGATAACTAAGCTTTCGTGCGTCATAGCTTGAACTGACGTCGCTGAATAAACACACGAACATAATGGAACTGTTTCTATTCGATAACAAGAATATTTTACCTCCCAAAGAAACAGTATACAAAAAGCAAAAAAAATAATATTTAATATTACATTCAATTGAAATTTACTCAATTGAATTCGCACAAGACAGGCACGAGACTCCGATGTCACAATGTCCGATTCTCATACAAAATGTACTCATGTCATGCAAAAACATTTTCAGAAATCTCAATAATTTCAATCTCTCAGAAATAAAGTATCAATATTAGAAAATTGATGTAATCTATCCATTTTATTTCAATCATCCATTTTTATGTCACGCACGCATAAAATCTGCAGTGTATTCTCGACGAACAATTCGGTACCAAATACATTGCTTTCGAATTCGATTATCTAAGAAACCAATTGAATGAAAAATCTAACTGAATATTAGAAAATTGATGTAATTTGTCCATTTTATTTCAATCACCCATTTTATATCACGCACATCTAAAATCTACAGTGTATTCTCGACGAACAATTCGGTACCAGACACTTTGCTTTCGAAATCGATTATCTAAGAAACCAATTGAATGAAAAATCTAACTGAATATTAGAAAATTGATGTAATTTGTCCATTTTATTTCAATCACCCATTTTATATCACGCACATCTAAAATCTACAGTGTATTCTCGACGAACAATTCGGTACCAGACACTTTGCTTTCGAAATCGATTATCTAAGAAACCAATTGAATGGAAAATCTAAATTAATATTAGAAAATTGATGTAATGTATCAATTTTAATTCAATCATCCATTTTTATGTCACGCACGCATAAAATCTGCAGTGTATTCTCGACGAACAATTCGGTACCAGACACTTTGCTTTCGAAATCGATTATCTAAGAAACCAATTGAATGGAAAATCTAAATCAATATTAGAAAATTGATGTAATGTATCCATTTTAATTCAATCATCCATTTTTATATCACGCGCGCATAAAATCTGCAGTGTATTCTCGACGAACAATTCGGTACCGGACACTTTGCTTTCGAAATCGATTATTTAAGAAACCAAACCATGAATGAAAAATCTTTATTCTTTATTCTCAATTATATTTTTCCTCATAGATCCGCCTTCGTGTTATCTCCATTTTACGTAACAACCTGCTTCGCCATCGCGTGCGAGGAAACGGAACAAGGACCGCGATTCTCGTTCAAAATCGACCTTGCCTCGTTATCCGATAATTGCGAGCGGTTCGATTCGAATGATCGTCGGTCGTTCAGCTGACTAAGAGGTTGACGGTCGTTATCCGCGTGTAAACAATTTCGGACGCGGCAACCTTTGGCGCCACGGTTGTCGATAACGATCATCTCGAAGTCAGTTAGAAGCGAGCGGTGGTCGGTGTTCCCCCGAGGTCTTAAATTAGTCGTTGTTCGCCGGGGATTCGCGTGTTTCGACATCCGCGTCGCGGGACGCGCGGGAGCACGTATTCGCGCGTTCGATCTCTCTCGAAACAGAGAAACCCGAAAATACACGGTTTGACGTAGAACGGGAGTTTCAAAGTAAGCAAGCAAGACCGGCCCGCGCATTTGTTGTTTCTTTTGCGCCCCTTGGCGAGAGCCCGTGCCATCCCCGAACAAACGGACACCTTCTCGCCTCTCGAGCATCGGAAACGCGCATTTAACAGAATCGGAACCGTATCTAGATTCCCCTAAACGACCACGGGCGGTCCTACGCAATTCTATTCCTCTGATCGAAAAACAATGATCGCGGGACACTCTAACGCGTTCCTGGGATGTCTGAATCGCATACATGTTCATCTTTATGTATACATGTATCTTTACGAGCCGTTTGAGATGTTCAATGTTGAGTGCTTGGGGATCCTGTTAAGTCGTGCTACGACGATGATCTGTTAGGATGAAAATTGTTTACTTTGATCTGTGGTGTATATTCTTCTTAACAAGTCCGACTTTTACGGAATTACAAATATTATGACGTGTACTTCGTAAGTGCAAAATTTAAAACTGAAAAATGCCAACACATTATTTTTGATGTAGTAATATTATTACGGAAAGAAGTATTATTTTTGCAATAGATGCAGACAATTTTTATTTCGCACTATTATTTAAATTTTCGATATCGAGTGCTGGGAAACGTTTTGAAGTGTTCTACGATGGTAGCCAGTTAGGATAAAAATGTTTAGTTTGCTCTGTGGTGTATATTCTTCTTAATAAGTCGGACTTTTACGGAATTACAAATATTATGATGTGTACTTCATAAGTGCGAAATCTAAAATTGAAAAATGCCAATACATTATTTTTGATGTAGTAATATGTTCTCGTAAAGAAGTATTGTTCTTGCAATAGATGCCGACAATTTTTATTTTGCACTATTATTTAAATTTTCGATATCGTGTGCTGGCGAAGGTGTTGAAGTGTGCTACGATGGTAGCCAATTAGGATAAAAATGTTTACTTTGCTCTGTGGTGTATATTCTTCTTAATAAGTCGGACTTTTACGGAATTACAAACATTATGACGTGTACTTCATAAGTGCGAAATCTAAAATTGAAAAATGCCAATACATTATTTCTGATGTAGTAATATTATTACGGAAAGAAGTATTATTTTTGCAATCCGTGCAGACAATTTTTATTTCGCACTAATATTTAAATTTTCGATATCGAGTGCTGGCGAACGTGTTGAAGTGTGCTACGATGGTAGCCAATTAGGATAAAAATGTTTACTTTGCTCTGTGGTGTATATTCTTCTTAATAAGTCGGACTTTTACGGAATTACAAACATTACGACGTGTACTTCATAAGTGCGAAATCTAAAATTGAAAAATTCTAATACATTATTTCTGATGTAGTAATATTATTACGGAAAGAAGTATTATTTTTGCAATCCGTGCAGACAATTTTTATTTCGCACTAATATTTAAATTTTCGATATCGAGTGCTGGCGAACGTGTTGAAGTGTGCTACGATGGTAGCCAATTAGGATAAAAATGTTTACTTTGCTCTGTGGTGTATATTCTTCTTAATAAGTCGGACTTTTACGGAATTACAAACATTACGACGTGTACTTCATAAGTGCGAAATCTAAAATTGAAAAATTCTAATACATTATTTCTGATGTAGTAATATTATTACGGAAAGAAGTATTATTTTTGCAATCCGTGCAGACAATTTTTATTTCGCACTAATATTTAAATTTTCGATATCGAGTGCTGGCGAACGTGTTGGAGTGTGCTACGATGGTAGCCAATTAGGATAAAAATGTTTACTTTGCTCTGTGGTGTATATTCTTCTTAATAAGTCGGACTTTTACGGAATTACAAACATTACGACGTGTACTTCATAAGTGCGAAATCTAAAATTGAAAAATTCTAATACATTATTTCTGATGTAGTAATATTATTACGGAAAGAAGTATTATTTTTGCAATCCGTGCAGACAATTTTTATTTCGCACTAATATTTAAATTTTCGATATCGAGTGCTGGCGAACGTGTTGAAGTATGCTACGATGGTAGCCAGTTAGGATAAAAATATTTAGTTTGCTGTGTAGTGTAACTTCTTTTCGATAATTGGGATCTCTGCAGTGTTGGAAATATGGCGACGTGTAATTTATAAGTAATGCTGTTGATTCTAGTAATGTAGGCCGTGTGTGACCGTTTAAAGTTAAGGATCAAAATAAGAAATGATTTGAAATGGCGTTCTAACTCAACAAGTCTTGAAGAAGACCAATTAACTCGACCTTCTTCCTGTTTATTTGTCGGGCCTATCGCGCTATCCGCGGCAAACTATTTTCCTCGTCGACAACTGCGCCAGCAAAAGAACGAATCGCACAGACGAGACCGTGTAAACGTTTACGTGATAAATCACCCTAAAACAACGTTAAACTGTCCAGTATCCTTAAGGAAATATTCGTTTTGCGGATTTTGCGAGCCTCTTCGGAAGTCTGACATTCTCTTAAACAGCTCGCGCGCAGAACAAAGATGTTTATCTTCGGGTTTGATGGTTTAACCCTTCTCGACGAGGAATTCGATTGGAAATTAACACTTTATCGACCGGAAACCTAATAATAGGATTTTTGGCAATTGTACTATACCAAAAGGAACCTTAAAAATATTGTACTTGTATTTCTACAGTAATTTCAAACGAATCACGTTATCATGCCTGATTTGTATGTTCACGATTGAAATTGCTATTGCTGTTGAAGAATCTATTAACACTAAACCTACCAAACACAAAACATATAAAAGTGAAACGTCTTATAAAAGTGAGAAGATTGAATTTATTCAAACTTTGTAAGACTTTAATCATAATGTGTGCTTACATAAAGAAGCCAATTCAGTCATTTCCTATCAAAGTGTTTTTATAATTTCAATAATTGCGAGATGGAAAACCAGTCATTTGACTGTGGTAGGTTTAGTGTTAAGAAGTCTTTAGTCATAGACCACAGACTTTCAAAAATTATGAAACAATCACCGGTAGTTAACGTGTTAATGAAATCAAATAAGTGAAATTTTAAAACTCCAAAGAATAACGATTGAACCAGAAGCTGAGATCGACTTAGAGAACTGTATTACAGAAATGGTTGCAGCGTAGTTAAAAATGGAAAAATCGATGGGTTGACAGGATCAGATGAGTGCCAAGAAAATTGTATTAAGGTCCGCGCTCTCATTCGATGTGGAGGACGGCCTGTTGGACCTCGAGCAAATCCTGAGTACGGATGCATGGAGCGAGATCGACGAGTTCGTGCAACGTAACTTTATGCAAGGCATTCTGAATGAGTTTAATGAGGTGATGACGCTCGACCCGGAACGAGTACCTGAAGGTAACTACTCTTACTCGCATGTATCATCGGTAAATCCCGTATCTTTACGCCAACAACAATTTCTGTATATTACTTTATAGCAGATAGACTATGATTACATATTTGTATAAAACAAGGTACACAAAATATCATCCTCGAGGACCAGACTCTTGCTTTAAATTGGTACAATAATCAACCCAAAAAAACAAACAAATGTATTTTTAGAAAATCATTTCTTAAAGATTGCCAGTTAATAATCGAACATCACCTATGCAAAATGAGTGATTCTAGACACATTAGCCTCAATATTACTCATCGAACAAGTAGAAACGGCGAACCATACTCAGACACGCCATTATAACCCAAAAACAAACAACTGTATTTTTAGAAAATCACTTCTTAAAGATTGCCAGTTAATAATCGAACATAACATGTGCAAAATGAGTGATTCTAGACACATTAGCCTCAATATTACTCATCGGACAAGTAGAAACGGCGAACCATACTCAGACACGGCTATACAGTAGTCCCGCGATTAAAGCGCAATGGAGCATTGCGATCTATGTCACTTCGCCTACCCCTTCCACTGCGGGGTATCCCCGGAGGGAGCCCTGAAGCTCGTGCTGCCTCGGACGCCGAGCAGTGTAAACATGTCGCGTAATCTGATCCAATTACGAAACTTCTTTATTTTTCATTATTTTTTTACGGGACTTTCACCAACATATTTCTGCCATTTTTCTTATTAAAATGACACTAAACACGATATAATTCCGATGATATTTACTTGTGTAATGGACGATGATAGTTTCGGGCGCAAGGAACGACAGCGTATGGGAAAGAAAGAGACACGGGGAGCCGCGGTCGCTGGTACAGTTAAAAGGTCTGGGTTAGGTCTGGGTTCAAAGGTCCGCGCGCGTCTTCACAATGCAATACCAATAAAAAAACTTTTTTATTATTACTTACTCTTTTATGAGACTTTCACAAATATGTTTGTGGCATTTTTCTGATTGTATACTATATATTTTCGGAAGTAGACAAGGATAGCGGACCGTGTTTAGATGCTCTCTTTTTCTACGTTCAGCGCTGTCAGCGCCACCACAAAAGAATGGTATCCCTTCATGAACTAACTCACAGCAGAGAACCAAGAATTTGCTTAAATCGCGGCACTGTACCTACTTCTACCGTTAATCTTCGCCACACTTCAAAGTAGACAGAAATCTTTTTGAACCTTCCTAGAAATGTGTCTAAACTAAGTTTTATCAGCCTGGCCATCAGCCAGCCATTACCAGTAATCGAATTTTTCACTTTCAACAGAAACGACGAAGGAAAAACAGCGTACGGTCCAATCGCGCAAAACGGCTCAGAAAAAGGAGAAGACCATCGCCGAAAAAAAGGAGACCAACTCGAAAGCGTCGACTGGTGAAAAATTAAAGGATAAAATAGAAAAATCGTCGACCGGGAAAAAGAAGAGCGAAGAGAAGCGCGACGAAGTTTCCAAGAAAAGAGAGAAGAAAAAGAGTGCGGCGAGCGTCTGCAACGGCAAGAAAGCAGCAGGGAAATCGGCCAAGGATCGGAAAAGTCAAGGAAATTCCTCTGAAGCCAAGACGAGCTTGACCGTGAAAATGTCGAACGACGAGACCAAGGTCTGCGAAGCGAGAAGCAGGGCTTCGATCGTGACGAAAATGGCGGAGACGATGGAAGGGACGGACGAGATGGAGACGTCGCAGGACGTCAACGGTTTCTCGTTCGAGACGAGCAAGCCTCGAGGAGAATCCTCGCGAATCCACGAGCTCACGATGGAAACGGATTCTGTCGAAACCTTCGACGAATCGAAATCGATCGAAAATTATTGTGCAACGATCACAGGTTGCTCGAAGGTGTCCGAAGTTCATTCGAGAACGATGTCACACAGCAAGGGAGAAACAAGAAAAGGGAGAAGATCTCTGAGAGAATCGAGACACGAATGTACCAAAGAGGGGAGGAGTCTTATGGAAAACAACGTGGAGAAACAAATTTTACAAGATCACGAGTTCGGCGAGAAGAAGAAACGAAAGACGCAGTCTTTGGGTACATCGAGGTATTCGGAAGACAGGAATGTTGAAAAGGTTGTGAAGAAAAATATTTCAAAAATTGATAGGGAAAAGAGAGGGGGGAGGAGATCTTTGGGAAGATCGAAACGTTCAGAAGAGAAAGAGAATGTTGAGCAGATCGGGGAGGGGAGTATTTCGAACAGCCGCGAGGAAACTGAAGAAGAAAAGAAGAGAGGGGGGAATTCGTTGAAAAGATCGAAATGCTTGCAGAGAGAGACTCTTGTGGAGAAACAAATTTCGGACGATGGTGAGAACTTTGATGGAGAAAAGAAAGTAAAGAAGAAGTCATTGAGAACTTCGAAAAGCTCGAAAGAGAATGAGACTGCTGAAAATATCGTTGAGAAAAATATTTCAAACGAGGAAACGGGTGGAGAGAAGAATGAGAAGAGGAAGTTTTTGGGAATATCGAAATACTCAGGAGAGGAACAGAATCCTTTGGAGAAACAAATTCTAGAGAATCGCGAGGAATTGGACGGAGGAAAGAAAGCAAAGAGGTGGTCTTTGGAAATCTCGAAATGCTCGAAACAGAAAGAGAATGCTGAAGAGATCGTGGAGAAAAATATTTCGACCAATCATGAGGAAAAGAAAAAAGCGAGGAAGTCTTTGGGTACTTTGAAATGCTCGGAAGAACAGAATCCTTCGGGGAAACAAATTCTGGAGGATCACGAGAAATTCGACGTAGAAAAGAAACCTAAGGGAAGGTCTTTGAGAACGTCGATCTGTTCAAAAGAGGATCCTGCAAAGATCGCGGAGAAAAATATTTCGATCGGTCAGGAGGCAACTGATGTAGAAAAGAAAAGTGCGCGGAAGTCTTTGGAAATCTCGAAATGCTCGGAGGGACGGAATCCTTCGGGGAAACAAATTTCAGACGATGGACACTTTGAAGATGGAAAGAAAGCAAAGAGGAAGTCTCTGGAGTGCCCAAATTGCTCCAAAGAGGCGAAGAATTGTGAAAAGGCTGTAAAGAAAAATATCGGTCACAAGGAAACAAATGGAGAAGAGGAGAAGAGGAAGTCTCTGGGACGATCGAAGTGTTCCAAAGAGGAGAAGAATCCTCTGAAGAAACAAATTCTGCAGAATTGCGAGGAGTTGGACGTAGAAAAGAAAGCAAGGAAGAAGTCGAAAGGTTCGAGAGAGGAGAAATATCCCGCCAGGAAGGAGAAAGACACGAAAACCAAAGAAAAGAAGTGGAAGCCGAAACCGAAGGAGAAGCGGGATGATAAATCAGCTATCAAAGGTAACGGTGATCATTTATTTTCTTTAGTTCCGTGGTTATATCCTCGATCTACGTCTTATTCGTTCGGATTGCATTGTAGACCCGAAAGTTGGCAAATTTGAGAGACTGTTGCTAAAGAAGAAGCAGAAACGCGAGGCGAGGAAGATAAGGAGGCACGAGAGAAAGGCGGAGAGAGCTATGGCGAAGTTCAGCAAACATGTAGCGAGCGTCGCGCAAAAAATGGGGTATTTGCAAGGTACGACGTTGCATATTTATTGCGTATGTTTTACCGGAGTGCTTTTTCTCATTCGTTTGTCATTCTTTTCAGGGACGAAGTCGGGATCGAGCGACAGCAGCGATTCTTACGATTCTTCCGATTCTTCCGGATCGTCCTACTCTGATGATTCTTCCGATTTTTCCGATTCTTCCTGTTGCTCCAACAGCTCGTGCTCATGCTGCACTTATGACTCCTCCTGCTCCTGCTCAGATTCTTACTCTTGCTCTTGCTCATACTCAGATTGTTCGTGTTCAGATTCCGGTTCGTCTCTCGATTCCAGCTATTCTTCCGACGAGTATTCTGAATTCACTGTGTCCTCTGACTGAAGTAATTTTACACGGTCCAACTAATATTTTATTAATTTATTAATTTATATATTTATTTTTACCATTTGTTTCGTGACTTTATTCTTCGATCGTTAGTTCTAAGGTAATATTTTTATAGCATTGTTTATTTATTTATTTATAAGAGAACGCTTTAGAACGTCTCTCTTCGTTTGCAGAACGTCAACTGGTTATCTGACGAACAAAGCAAACCATGTGTGTTTAAATATCAACAGCGCTGTGCGCTTATTTTTTTTTATTATTAAACTGTTCGATAAAGATGCTCGTGTATTAACTAAAGAAATTATGAATAAAAAAGACCTATTACCTTTTATAAATATCGAATCCCTGAAGAAACCAGTACAGTACTATTTCAATAGACGACTCTGCTTCATGCAATTATTACTAGACTGTAACAATGATTTTATATTTTTATATTTAATTCAGCAGTGTACACTGAGATTGCTCATCTTTATACAAAATATGAATTGTTTGTATTAACTAGAGGACATACGAACCATGCAGAAGTTTATTTCTCTCTTCAGTAGTTTTATTCAATTGTAAGAGACGTCTTGACATTTTTCACATTCTTTGAATCTTTCTACTGTTTCAAATTGCATCCACCCATTTTGTGCATTCATGACAAAAATGATGTGATGTAATTTCAAACAGTAGAGACATTAAAGGAATTAGAAAATGTCAGTATCGTTTCTAGCTTATTAAGTTTGTTAAACGAGACTTGGCAAGTCTATATGATTACGGTTCCTTGCGATCGATGCCGACAATATTAATTTTGCAAAACGATCCACAGTCTATTTATAACGATACAAAGAAACAGTCGTATTTTGTGATTTCTCACCAAATTCTGTGCAAACATCTCCATTGTTCACAGTAAAATCGTAGAAGACGTTCTAAAAATGTACAAGTAGATACGGTGAGCCATGGTCAGACGACTAGCCACCGCTTCTCGCCTAGCGCGCGTGTCACACATAATTTCTGAACCTCGTTTTCCTTAGAAAACGATTTTTTTCCCGTCGAATTCCATATTTTCGAGTTATTTTTTTCCAGTAGAATCGTTTGTATGCTTCGAGGAGCGTGGAAGAGTATTATTTTATACACGGTTTCCGCGAAGTTGTTTCGTCCGAAGTAAGACGAAAATCTGTATCGAGGAAAGCGACGGGTATTCAGGGAAACCGATCGTTTCTTTGAACAAACGTTACCGATAAACGCGCGACGCCTCTGACGACAATCGTATCCGCGGATCGAGAGAAATCGCAGCAGGGCGCACAGATCGTTTTTACAGATCTCTCTCGTTTTCTCTATTTATACCGTCGATATGTGGCCGCCGTTGCACTGGTATGTACGATGCATCCCTATGGACGTCGTATACTTGACACACATTTTAAAAATACTCTCCGGTAGAAATTAAATTCCATTTGGCCATTGTGGTAGCGCGCAGCCCCCCATCGATTCGATCCGATCCGATACGCAATTACATTCAGATTGCTTCCTATACAATAATCATGTGCAACGTGTCCTCTACGTGCACCGGAAGTTGCAACTCGATGCAACGGCAAGCGCTTGCTTGGATTGAAAATCTAATTCTTGTGCTGCATTAGATTTTCAGAGCACTAAAAGTGACTATTTTACATTACTATGTATAATATACAGGGTGTCCAGGCTATTTTAGCCAGCATTTTTTTGTAAATAGTAAATATTTAAAAAAAAATGATAGAGGAAAAAGTAGTATTGTTTTTTATACGCAGCAGATTGACATTTTTGTTGTATTTACATTATTTTGATAGAAACGAAGGTGACCTCCAATTTTTTAAATAGAATGCTACATATTTTTTTTTTGTCGTACAAAAGCGTGTGTCAAGATGAATTTTCATCCGTCTACTACACAATGACCTTCAAAGTCATGCAAGGTCAGAAATGGAAGAAATGGAAGAAACAATTTGAATATTGCGTACCAAATTTAGAGTTTTTAAATACACAATTTAGAGACTATTGGGAAGATCTGCCACTATCCATTACGCAAGATATGTACTTCCAACAAGATGATGCCCCACCACATAACAGTAGAATCGTAAGAATCGTTTCTATCAAAATAATGTAAATACAACAAAAATGCATATGTCAATTTGTTGCGTATAAAAAACAGTCCTACTTTTTCCTCTATCATTTTTTTTCTAATATTTACTATTTACAACAAAAAAAAATGCTGGCTAGTAATAGCCTGAACACCCTGTATACTCAAAGAAATGAATTTGCTGAATAGTTCCTTATGCATACAACTTTACAGGTATACAATCTCAATAATCGTAGACTAAAATCATTTGAACGCGTCCTGTGAACTTAGTGCCAAATTCAAAACCTAAGGGGTGCTGTAAAATAAATATAGTTCGGAGCCTACAATAAAGGACAATTTAAACTTTAACAATTGCAGTTTTGTAATTTGTGTGATATCAATATACAAGATCGAATCTAGTCACATTGATTACTCAATATTTCTAGGGTTAATAAAATGATTTCAAATCTGAGGTCTTTAAGTGATCAATTAACTCCGCAATGGTAAGTTGAAGTATTTTCGGACATAGTAAAATGATCTTCATACCAATTGTCATGAAAGAATTGCAGCGCAATTGCGACACAATCGTGCACACAATCAGTCTTCATCTTTTTTTTCGAACATTCGAACATTGTAGCCTGAAACAACATTCTAAAATCGTATCACTAAATTTTCCCGATATTTTTAAAAGCCACAGGATAGACCACACAGTCGAAGAACACAGAGACGATCGCGGAATAAACTGCAACAAACACGAATGCAGAATCGGAGCGAATCGATAAAGGAACGAGGCAAACGCATCACCGAAGACGGCGTCGCGTGCAAGAGACACGACCATCCTTATTAAAAACGAACCGCGGAGGAGGTGCGATATTCTAAAAGAGAACGAGAAAGTGTGTAAACACTGGAGGAGCGTAAAAAGAAATGAAAATCACGGCGTTGAACGATTATATTACACGGCGAAAACGACTTCGTGCTCGAAATACCACCCGGTGGGAAATCATTAATTTATCCGGCGTCACACGATTCGAAGATCCGCGCGCGCACAGAACGAAAAACAATTTCGTTGGCTCGACACCAAAGAATCGCGAGGGAGCGTACTCTCGATACGGCGAACCTATTAGTGTCTAGGTTCCACGGATTCCCGTTTGTCGCGAATCTCGTCGATCGTCGTCCGTTGAACCTTGTTTTCTCAGACACGGCGACGCGTCTAATTACGCTCGCCAACACGGATTTCCTCACAAAGAAAACGGTCACGATGATTCTTATGCTTTTCTTGGAGAGCTACACATGATTTTCTACCACACGCTTCTAATTGTCAAAATAAGTTGAACTATGTCTGAAAATGTTGATACAACAGTGTTTAAATATTCTTATAAAATAATTCGCGTGCTACTCCTAGAGTTAGATTCGATTTTGCATCGAACCATCAATTTTTAAAATAAATTCCACAACGTCTGAAAATATATGAAGGCTCAAAAAGTCATAAAGCTGTTATATTCTGTTCGAATATTGCTCTATAATAATTCTTATGCTTTTCTAGGAGCACACATGACTTTCTACCACACGCTTATAATTGTCAAAATAAGTTGAACAATGTCTGAAAATGTTGGTACAACCCCTACAGTGTTTAAATATTCTTATAGAATAATTCGCATGCTATTCCTGGAGCTAGATCCGATTTTGCATCGAACCATCAATTTTTTAAATAAATTGCACAATGTCTGAAAATGTTGGTATAACTCCTACAGTGTTTGAATATTCTTATAAAATAATTCGCATGCTATTCCTGTAGCTAGATTCGGTTTTGCATCGAACAATCAATTTTTAAAATAAATTGCACAATGTCTAAAAATATATAAGGGCTCAAAAAGTCATAAAACTGTTATATTCTGTTCGAATATTGCTCTAAAATAATTCTTATGCTTTTCTAGGAGCACACATGACTTTCTACCACACGCTTATAATTGTCAAAATAAGTTGAACAATGTCTGAAAATGTTGGTACAACTCCTACAGTGTTGAAATTTTTTTATAAATTAATTCGCATGCTATTCCTGGAGTTAGATTCGATTTTGCATCGAACCCTCAATTCTTAAAATAAATTGCACAATGTCTGAAAATGTGGGAACAACTGCTACAGTGTTTAAATATTCTTATAAAATAATTCGCATGCTATTCCTGGAGCTAGATTCAATTTTGCATCGAACCATTAATTTTTTAAATAAATTCCACAATGTTTGAAAATATATAACGGCTCACGAAGTCATAAACGTGTTATTTTCTATTCGAATGTTGCTCTAAAAAAATTCTTATGCTTTTCTAGGAGCACACATGGTTTTCTAACCACACGCTTATAATTGTCAAAATAAGTTAAACAATGTCTGAAAATGTTGGTACAACTGCTACAGTGTTGAAATATTTTTATAAAATGATTTTTATGCTTTGCCTGGCGCTACATAAGATTTTGCATGAAACCCTTGATTTTTAAAGTGAATGGAACAATGTCTGAAATAAATCGTAGACTTACATAATCATGAAGGTATCTCGCTCTGTCCGAATATTACACTAAAATAATTCTCATGCTTTTCCTGGATCTACGCATGATTTTATATGACGCTTATAATTGTCAAAATAAATTGCGCAATGATTGAGAGGATTGGGTAATTACATCGGCATAAGTGTGACACGCTCCCTTCGAATATTGTTTAAACATATTAAAATTTTTCGGACGATGCAAAGAAGAAATACAATGATAACTTTGTCAAAGTCGATACAATCGTTCTATGTAAGAATCGTTCGTACAGCCTTCATGGTAAAGGCAGGAAAAATTCTTAAAATTGTAAATGCCGCACTGAAAGCAATCTTGTCGCACTCGAATGGTCTGCAATGTGTAAAATTTCTCAAAAATTGTTACACTAGATTGGACAATTATCGTCCACTGACTAAAACGTGAGGGTGTCGCGCAGTGTAATAGTCAGAGCAGAAAGCTAGAGAATACGATGATGATGTCGAAGAAAGGGGTGTGTGGTAGGAGAATCACGCGGGTGTTTGATCGTCGACGGCACCCTTCCCGTTGTACGTCTGCGCGCGACAAGCCCGGTCTATAAAAGCGGCGCAGGGCGTCGCGACGCCTCCAGACGCGACACACGCGCGCCGCTGAAAATGTGACATCGTCGACCGCGATTTCCTTCATAATCGACGACGCTTGACGTACACACTCGATTATCCGCGTGAGAATCGTGCGGAGCGAACGCCGGTAATTAACGCGAGTAATTGACAGAACTCTGTTTCCACCGTGATAACTGTGTCATCCGATTTTTGTTGCGTCGCCAGTGGTTCGGTGAAAATGTAATTGCATCGCTGCATCATCGGGACGAACGATCGATCGAAGAGGCGACGCCGAAAGTTTCGTCGATCGAATCGACACAGTGCACCACCGTGACTATTATAATACACACTCTTCGGTTATAGTCTGTCTTCGCCCTTGTTACTCTGTCTGATCGTCTACAAGATTGAACGTGGTGAGTTGTGAAACATATTTTTAAGAGATAGATAAAAAAAATAGGTTTCGAATTTTGAAGAGAAGTTTCTAGGTGCGACGAGGAGAGTAAATAAATATAGTTGTCGGTGCTATTGATTTGTCAACGAGATCGTTAATTGGTACACATGTCGGGCTGTTGGGAGGACAACGTGACACGGTATGAAATTATCCGCGATGACGCGAGACGATAAAACGAACGGGTTCGATGCGTTTTAGCCACCAGACACGAGCCAGGCTCTCTGGTAGTATCGAACCTTAGTCCGTTTCTATTTCTTTCTATCATTATTTCTCTCTACCGAGGCTGTCTCTGTCTATAATCTATCAGCGTATCTATCCATCTATCCCGAACACCGACACTAGGAATAATTCGTTAAACGCAAAAACATACGTGCGAAAATATTACTTCGCTAATCTCTAGCGGGCGTGAAAATAACCTCGGTAAACATAACTTCTAAATATACCCGCGTCCAAAACTTGTCCGAGACCGAACCGGTAGAAACTAGTCCGGGACGTAGGAAAAAAATAATCAAGGAGTCTCGGTCACGCCAGTTGCGACCTCCAAAAATGATTGGACACTCGCGTAATAGTGAATTTCTCGCGATTCTCTGTGGGAGATAATCATCCTTGTTGGGAGCACAATTTAGCGTGATTCTTATGCCAAATTTGTAACTTTCATCCTAATTGCATCGATTTTTCATTTTTTTGGTGAGGGTTTATAATAATCGGGAGATTAGAGACACAAATAATTATTAGAGATCGAAGAGTCTGACATTTTTGTGCGTGAGCTGGAATTGCAGCGATTGTAAGGGTGTCATATCGATTTCTTATTTTTGCATTTATAGTAATCAAGAGAATTGACGCGTTAATAATTGAAAATTTAAGAGTCTGACATTTTTGTGCGTGAGCTGGAATTGCAGCGATTGTAAGGGTGTCATATCGATTTATTTTTGCATTTATAGTAATCAGAGGATTGACAAGTTAATAATTAAGGATTTAAGAGTCTGACATTTTTGTGCATGAGCTGGAATTGCAGGGATTGTAAGGGTGTCATATCAGTTTCTTATTTTTGCATTTACAGTAATCAAGAGAATTGACGCGTTAATAATTGAAAATTTAAGAATCTGACATTTTTGTGTGTGAGCTGGAATTGCAGCGATTGTAATGGTGTCATATCGATTTCTTATTTTTGCATTTACAGGAAACAAGAGGATTGACTAGTTAATAAATTGAGGATTTAAGAGTCTGACATTTTTATGCGCGAGCTGGAATTGTAGCGATTGTAAGGGTGTCATATCGATTTCTTATTTTACATTTATAGTAATCAAAAGAATTAACGCGTAAATAATTCAAATTTAAGAATCTGACATTTTTGTGCGTGAGCTGGAATTGCAGCGATTGTAAGGGTGTCATATCGATTTCTTATTTTGCATTTATAGTAATCAAGAGTATTGTCTAGTTAATAAATTGAGGATTTAAGAGTCTGACATTTTTGTGCGTGAGCTGATTATCCTTTTTGCAAGTATTATAGAATCTGCTTATAAATATCTGCCAAATGTGAGAGTGCACAGATTTCTTATTTGCGGTACGGGTTCTACGACGATTTTGGGAATTGCTTCGCAAATAATTGAACATTTAAGAGTCTAACAGTTGCGTGAGCTGATTATCCTTTTTGCAAGCATAATCTGCTCAGACTTGTCAGCCAACTGAATGTACACGGTTTGAATGGTCTTGCAGAGAACTCTTATTTGTGATGCAGCTTTGTGATGATTTTGAGGATTGTCTCGTGTGTATTTAAGGATCGAGGAGTCTGACGTTTAACGAGCTCATTATCCGTTGAGCGAGCCCGATTTCGTCCAGATTTGTTTGGCGAGTGAGTCGGCGTGATTGTAAATGATTAGCATCGATTGGTTATTTCTGGTGTGCGATTATGGTAATTGGTAGGATCCGAAATAGAAACGAAACGGGTTTAAGCGCGGTGCCGCAGCGAAATCCTTGCTATTGATCTAGCCAGCTCGAAAGGTCCTGGGTTCACCCGGCCAACCTCCGGCATGCTACCCCCACCAGAGGGATCTTCGTGTCTCGTCCTTGCGTACACCCGACAACCGAATTTCCTTTGATTCATGACTCGAGTTCGTGAAAACATGTCTTCGCATGCTCGCGACAGCTCCGTTGCAACGCCAAGTCGTATCGACCACAAATTACTCTGTTTATTTATACGCAAAGATTTAGAGACTAACGTAGAGAACTATATGCGTACTGTCTGCTCGAACAGAAGCTTTCGCTAAAAGGATCAAAGAACAGTCAGCGGCCGCAATTAACGTTACACCTTCAATTATGGTTTAATGGATTTAATGATTAATCGACCATTGAAAGTGACTAGTACGTATTGCTTGATGAAATTGACAGGATTGAATTTATTTAGATTTTATACGATTTTTATTAGAATTTATGCTTGAACAAAGAAACGTGTGCTATCGTCTCCGGTGGAACCATCTTCGTAACTTGAGCAATTGCAAAATAAATAATTTGAAATCGGCGATGGTAGGTTTAGTGTTAACACTAAACTTACCAAGGTCAAATGACCGGTTTTATATTTTCCAATTATTGAAATTATAAAAATTCATTTATGGAAAATGATGAAATAAATTTCCTTGTCCATGCATTATTATATTGAGAATTACGGACAATCCCAATAAATTTAGTATTGCCATTTTTTTAAGGCAACATTCACCAGATACTTTTAATGCTTGGTAGGTTTAGTGTTAATGAGTAGATTGCGTATCTTTCTGCAAAATAAAAATTGTTTGCATTAATTGCGAGAAACTGAAACCACATAGAAGATTCGTTCCATCTTGAATAATTTGAATAAGTTTCATTTATTAGTCTTTCTGCTATATCAAATTGCCCGAGTTCATTTGATAAATGTATCAAATTTAATAATGAGAGACGCCTCGTTAGATGAATGGACACAAGGAGATCAAAATTTATGTAATGAGAGAAATCTTTTATTTCTTCTGAGGCAAAAGATCTTGCCGAGACTTGTCTGAAATCTGTGAAATAATTTTTAAAGCAATCTTCCGACGAGAAGAGAATTAATTGACCGAGAAAGCACTAAAAGAAAATTTAGGAGCCGAAATTAATATAATGAGGTAACTATATTTAGAGAAATTTTCCGTCTCATTAAAGGATCAAAGGACCGAAATGAACGTAATGAGAGCAGTTTATAAAATTAACGCGAACAGAGGTCTCGTTGAAGGATCAAAGGCTTCGTTCGAGGAGCTGGAATTAATATAATAAAAGAAATCTTCGGATAATCCGACTGATTGAATAGTTCTGAAGCTATACGGAATCCGGGTGATTAATTTAGCAATCCATCGATTCTGGTTAAAATTGTTGTCGGCGTATAACGAACAACAATCTTGATTATTCTTGCAACGACCAGCATGCGGACTAAATAAACCTTCGTGGAACCGGATAGGGGTAATTGATTCTGAAATTGATCGAGCTCGGGACCGTAGGAGTATCTATAGAACGGAGAATAATCTTGAGCATTCGCGAGGTAATAGGTAAATTAAATGAAGCTTCGCGGAATCGGGTAATTGCTCTGAAGTTGATCAAGCCAGTTAGAAATAGAAAAATGTATAATGGTACTGAAAATACTCCCCCCAACAATCTTGAGCACTTTTGTCGACGGGAGGTACATCAACAAAGCTGTGCGAACTCTTGCAAAGAATTTAGAAAAACAATTTATGTTAACATTGCTGATTCTTGCGACGACTGGCAAGTAGATCCTCAATCCTCAAATAGTGGAAATTATGTTCGTATTTACTAAATTCTAATTTTCAACAATAAGTGTGTGAGCAGTACAGTAGTTATCAAATTCAGTAAAAAGATTAAAAGATTTAAAAGACATTGGCTTAAAAATACTGTAAAAGAAAATTCACTTTCATCCAAACTCTAATTATTTTTCGCTCAGTTTAGACTTATTAACCAACAAATCCGCCCAAAAGAATTAATATTGATCCGAAAGAACCGGGTTAAAAAATGATGTAAAATCGATTTGAATAGTCACGATTGTTAATCAAATGAAAAGCGGCCGGCGCCCAGAAGTAAAACAAAGTATCGAAATCGCGCGATCCGCGTCGGAATCGATCGGATCTAAAACGGTAGCGGGATCCCGCGAATCTCAGAGAAACATCGAGCAATTCTCTCGTGGCAACCCGCGTCGCGATGACGTCGGTTTCCGCGAAGACCGATCGAGAGATGGCCAGGGGGTTTCGAGGAGGGGTGTGGGGGGATGAAACACGTCGAACACGTTGTAGCAAAGCAAGCAACGGAGAAGCGTATAACGAACGCCTTTTCTGCTCTCTGATTACAGATGAAACTGCACGAGAAGAAAGAGTCGGCCATCCACCGGGTGCAGGAGGTGCCCCTGGAGGAGCTGGACCTGTCGAAGGAGTACGACGTGGAGAAGACCCTTGGCGAGGGTAGTTTCGCCAAGGTATTACTGGCTACTCACCGTCCCACTCGCACGAGGATCGTCCTGAAAGCCGTCCACCAGGAGCTCACCACGGAAAAGGACTTCTTCCGCGAGTTCCACTATTCGTACCATCTGAGCCCCCACCCGAACATTTTGTGCTCTTACGCGGTTGCGTTCAAAGCCGAGAAGTGTTTCGTGTTTGCTCAGGAGTATGCGCCGCACGGTGACCTGGCAGGGAACGTGCGAGCAGGTGGTCTCAGCGAGGAGGCTTGCAAAAGGCTCGCAGGCCAACTGGCCTCGGCTTTAGAGTTCATCCACTCGAAACAGCTAGCCCACCGGGACATCAAGTTAGAGAACGTTCTGGTGTTCGCAACGGACATGTCCAAGATCAAACTATGCGACTTCGGTTGCACGAGAAGAGAGGGTACTCTGGTGAACAAGATCAGGTGCACCTGGCTGCCGTTCCAGCCGCCGGAGATCTACGAGATGGTGAAGAACGAGAGGTACGCCTGCAAGAGGAGCGCCGATTGTTGGCAGTTCGGGATCGTCTTGTTCGTTTGTTTAACCGGCAACCCACCCTGGCAGAGCGCAGATTTGATCCAGGATCAGGAGTACTCGGCTTTCCAAAGGTGGCTGAAAAGGAGGACAACCAAGATCCCGCCCACGTTCCGTCGATTCACGCCCAGGCTGCTCAGATACTTCAGAAGAGCGTTCGAGCACAAACCGGAGAAGAGGCCGCACGTCACGGAGATCAACAAGTACCTGAAGGACTCGTGGTGCGTGAACAAGATCAGCCATAGCGCGACGTCCACGTCGGTCGACGCCAGCGAGACCATCGCCAGGAAAGCGGATAGTTTACTCTATCTGGACACGATCCTCGACGATCAGAAAAACGTCGACGAGAATAAGAACAAATTAAGAAAGCTGCTGAATAGCTACGGCCTCGAGACCACTATAGATCAGAAAGTGGTCACCAAGAGGATCTGGGAGTGGGTGATGCAGTGCGATTCGAACGTAGGCGAGCCACCTCTGATCGGCAGCCTCAGCTCCGAGGGCATGTGAGAGATGGCCAGAGCCGCCAGCGAACCCTGTCTCAGAAGCGTCTCACGCGAGCGGAAGTACAGCCTGGACGGCTTCAGCGTCACGGCTGACGATCACGCCGTGCCCAGCTCTTCCCTGCTTCCCGGCGACAAGCCCACGTGAACGAACACACACGACCCCCCATGATCGACCATTCATTCCCCGTGGGGTGGCTCTCGGGTCACTCTCACTCAAGCGTTCTCGCGTTGAACTCTTCGACGGCGTCCTCGAGGACGATCGATGATTCCCACCCTTCCACATTCGTTTTTCTTGACACCCGATTCTCCCCGTTACTCTGTTCACGATCTGCTAACTCTTTCAGATCTATTCACTGTTACCGACTTGTTTTTTTTTTTTACTGTGGAGATGGGATTTTCCTAACCTAACATCAAGCGATCGGTTTTTTGTAATACACTGGTTGAAATTGGAGAAATTACGACGAATATGATGAAAAGAACTTCGTTGCTTGAGCGTCTGTTATAGTAGAACTTCGTTTAGCTGACGTCAATCGAGAGACAAGGCGAGTTACGATAATAGAGGATAGCTAGCTATACTTATCACTAGACTGCGGATCTTTATGCAAAATTCAAATTGTCTGTTTGAGTTGTGAGACATAGGAACCATGTGGAAATTACTTTCTTCCTTTAACCCCTTGCCTTATGATTTATTTTACGGTTTTAGTAATTAGAATTTCTTTGTAGTTCACAATTTCTTAGAAAAAGGAGAAAATGTAAATCTATTGCAGGTCTATATGTTCTCCGATGGCTTTACATTAACAACAACAAAATAGAATTATATTTCGGTTTAAAGGAAATTAATAACATACATCTTTATTAGACTCTGTTCAGAATCTTCATCACGTCTCTCAGACGATATTGTAAGCGAAGGGGTTAATGATGCTTTTAAGTTGCACATTTTGAAATTTCAGTCATGCAATTTTCCTACAAATGCATCAACACACAGTCTAGTTATCGCACACTCCTATTAGCTGTAATAATCAAAATTGGAAGATCGCTTAAGCGAGACTGATCAACAATTCCTACCTAAACGTTCAGTTCCAGTATGCTGGGAAAGTATTCTGGAACCTAGTTCATATAATAGAGGCTCCGCTACGAGTAGACTGCGGATCTTTATGCAAAATTGTTTGCATTAATTGCAAAATGTAGAAACTGATGCGGTTGACGGAATTATTATTTATCAAGATTTAAATATGAATCTTCGCGGTAATATACTCGGTATATTACATTTGACTAGGATCTCCAAAACGTAAGAAGGTCTTTATTTCATTAAATTTCTCAGGCTCGATCGACAATCAAAGTGTTCAAATTGTGCCCACCTATTTTTGCTATAAATGCATAAAATCCGCCGTCTACCTACGAGTTCTTACAAACCGAGATGGACAAAATCTTGTTAGCATAAACATGGTTTAGATCAGGGAGTTCCAACGTATTCCCCTCCGAGAACTGCAAGGTCCCCACTACTACGTACAGCCGTAGAAGCAGTGAGTGCTGCGCGCGCCACGCGGCTCTCGTGGTGGGAGCTTCCCACTACTATACATTATAACGATGAAGTCTAAGAGTGGGGGAAGATCCTAAGCGGGGAGGGGCGTCAAATAGCTCCGGAGCTACTGATTGGAACTGCCTGCTTTAGAATATAAAAAAGTAAATACAGAACTTATTTTAAAAATCTTGATTAAGATTAACTGGATATAAGTTTTGTATTTACATTTTTATATTCTAAAGTAAATTTTTATAATAGAAAACAGCGGCGAAGGTACCATTTTATTATCTTAATCAATATTTTTAGTGACAGTGACCGTTTTTCACGATCTGAATTTTTTGACGAGGAAACGTAGAAAAATTTTATCCACAGAAATGTGTAAGCATTTTAAATTCATATTTTCCTACATTTTGTAAAGAGGTCCATACAAAACTCTTATTTTAAAAATATTAATTAAAATTAATGGGATTCCTTTACAAAATTTCCTTTAGAACAGGTAGTTCCAACGTATTCCCCTTCGAGAACTGCAAGGTCCCCACCATCGAACTTCTCCCCACTACTACGTACAGCCGTAGAAGTAGTGCTGCGCGCGCCGCGCTGCTCTCGTGGTGGGAGCTTCCCACTATTATACATTATAACGATGAAGTCTAAGAGTGAGGGAAGATCCTAAGCGGGGAAGGTGCCTCAAATAGCTCCGGAGATATTGGTTCGAACTGCCTGGTTCAGATGAACGAATTTCTACTGTATTATGAAAATCAACACTGGTTTAGGTTTAGTGTCGTTACATGTGAGCTCGAATTTGACTAGACCGTATGACACAAGAGACTAGGGAAGCTTGATACAGTTCGAAGACAAAAATGCAGTCGAAGAACACTCGCATTTGGCTCAGATTCGAGAGAACACATTGACCGAAAACAAAATCCCATCTCTTTACAATTCTCTTTTCCCTTTCTTCAGATTCTCTTCGACTTCTCCCTCTCGCTCTCTCTCTCTCTCTCTCTCTCTCTCTCTCTCTCTCTTTTTCTCTCTCTCTCTCTCTCTCTCTAAGAGCGGACCAATGATCGATGATCGCGCACCACCGATTTTCGTACGCTTCCTTCTACTTTCTACGCGATAATAATCCTTTAGTTCTTCTTTCCACGAAACGAATGTGATACGACTAAACTAATAAAATTATTGTACTAACAAGTAATCGTTAAGACTGCGCGCGCGGCGAACACGAAATGTAAAACTGCGAATCGGTGTTTTTTTTTCGGTGTCGAACTATAGAGACAATAATGACTGCGATTTCCTAGTAATTTATTACGTTTACGGTTAATCGTAATATAATATATATATATAGTCCAGCAACATGGAGCGATTGTATTTGTATAGCTAGTTGTGTATGAACCCCGTACGGTTACATACCTTCGCCCGTGGCCTTGCGCGCGAATCGAGGATCGTGGATTCGAGCACGATCATGGCACAGACATGATTTAACCTCTTGCACTATAGCGGCGAGTCTGGCTCGTGGACTGAATCTACTGGACATTTACAGACTGTGGATCTTTGCATGAAATAAAAATTTTCTACATCAATTGCAAGAAATTCTTCTAATCATGCTAATGTTCTTTCACCTGCTCGATTCTGTCACGAATGTATAAAATCCACAGTCTGGTTATTAACCCGGGAGTGGTGTCGTAGGGTCTATCATGACCCGAACAAAATTCACGAATTTAATATCAGACCTAATATTTTCGTCAGAAATGTTTCAGTCGGCTTCTTTATTGAAGCACAATATATATCGTTCGTATTAATTACGCGGTAGTTTTAGCGTTAAGCTACTGTCATACGCGACAATTGCGAATACAATGTTTCGTTCACTTCTTCAGAGCAATTTAATTATTCGATCTTGAATTATATACCGAAAATCATCCTAGTTAATTTTTAAGGAATTTTCGAGTGAGTGTAATACAGTCACTCCCATTAATATTCAGACACTCTTAAAAAGACGATAATTCGTTTAATATTGGACCATACGACTTGGACTTTTTTCAGAAGTTAGAATAATTAGTTTACTACGTGACGTGAAAAAGAAATTTTAAAACAATTGCAATTGGTCGGTATTCTAGAGAAAATACTAAAAGTTATGTTTTACAATTTTTTGATGTGGCTTATATTGAAAATTTAAAACATCCATTTTGTAGATCTGTATCAATTGTATACATTTTCAAATTATCATCCAATTTGGATTACGTGGAAAACAGCGACAGGCATCGAATGACGTAAGAAAAATTTCATAAAATCGAAACAATATATTTAATAAAATAATGATTACAGAATTAAAATGTGTGACACTGAGTAACGTTTTAACCTTCTTGCATTTTCCAGATATTAACCAAATTTGATACAATGACTACATTAGCGTAATAATTAATTTTTAAATATGGACAAATAATCCCGTCACCCATATATGGGTGACACGCCAGTAAACGTGTTAAGGCCGAAAATTGTGAAAAGCTGCAATTTTTATCATCTTCAAACAGTTGTAGCTCATTGCAACGTTTACCGATTTTGGTGAAATATTCAGAGTGTATACAGTTGACACAGATCTACAAAACGTATTTGTTGAATTTTCAATATGGACCCACATAAAACAGTTATAAATAACAACTTTTAATATTTTCTTTGTAATTCCGACCAATTACAATTTTTTCAAAATTTCTATTTTCCAACGTGTAGTAAACTAATTGTTCTAACTTCTAAAAAAAAAATCCAAGTCACATGATTCAATATTAAAAACGTAATCGCCTTTTAGAGTGTACGAATATTAATGGGAGTGACTGCACGTCGTAGCTTCATTAAAGGCGATATCACTCGAGGGTTAATTTCCTTTAAAGAGATAAAATCTAGTTTGTCGTTATCGATGCTCTGCCGTGATAAAATATGGGCGTACAGTGAATGAAAATCTTCTTTTTGTCCTAGAAAATTGTGAACGATAAAGAATCGATGATTGTTATTGTAAATTGAATCATAGTGCAGGGGGTTGAGGACGAATCGAAAGTACATCGATTCGAATTTAGCGAACGCGTCGGAAGAGATTAACGAGCGACTATTTAACGTTAGTGAACGATCATATAGTATGCATACGCATAACGCGCATATATTCTTCTAGCGATTTATTAGTAGGAAAAACCGTTAGAGCTAATTTATTACAAAATAACGACGCGCTCTTCGTTGTGTCCACGTGCCATTAGAATGTCTACCCTCTGTCTTCGGTGAGTTCAATACTATCTGTTAACCGGGCAAAGACGTGCTCATCTGTCTCTCTATCTCTCCCCCGTCCGTTTCTAACCCTTTGTCTTACTTGACCGTCCTGAAGACTCCCGAACTCAATTACCGCGCACCGTTTGTAACAGTATTAGTTAAATGGCACACAAACCAAAAAGCAGATCGCTATCGTTTTTACCTTTAACCTGTTTACCGGACAATCACTCGAACCTCGATACTTGTAGCTTCGTTAGCGAATAATGGGAAAATCGTTCGACTCATTTATAAAAGAATGTAATCTGCCGAAGAAATTCAACCGAACAATATGTGTTCTGGAATAGGCGAATGAAGAATAAAAAGGTGCACCCAGTGACTGAGAAAAATGAAGTACCACTGCATTTAATCTTCATTTTTATTTTGATAAGGAGTTAAAAGTCGTTCGATTCGTTTTTGATTTACAAGGATTGAGTTTCGAGAGGTTTGAGTTATATTAACTGGTATACTATAGAATTAAAAACGCTGCAGTATCGTGTTTAATTGTTACTTTTAATTTTAAGATGATTAAGAATCGTTTCATACTTTTGTCTCTTCAGAAGACGCGAGTAAGATGAATCTGTGCTTAGAAGAGCGTTTACAGAAGATTGAATAAAAGAAATTGTTAAAATAAGAAACAGAAAAATGAAATAGCTTTGCATTTTAATTATTACGTTCGATACTAAGTCGAACAAAAATTATTTAATCCAACTTCCTCATCAAAATGCACGTATATGAGATCCAACTTACGCTTGTACGAGTATTTCACAGTACCCTATATACAGGGTGAGCCATTTGTCCTGGCCACCCGGAATGTCTCAAACACTAAATTCCGGAGAAAAAAATATTGCAAATGAAAAGATTAAATCAAGGAGGGGCTGATGCAGCAGTCATATCTATTTTTAATTTTCATCATGTTTGCAAGGTCATTCCAAGGTCAACTTTATTTTTTCAAACGGAAACATATATTTTTCATTGCAGATTCTTAATCCACGACTTGAAACAAATAACTTTTATTTGAAACGTTTTTTTTTCTTTTTGTATAAAAGTAAATTTTCTTTATTTCTGTAATATTGAACTTTCAATGAATAAATACACAATGTCATTGTAACGGAGAAAATCATTTTATTTATGATAAATGAAATTAATACCCAATTAAAATAGTATCAAATAAACATGTAATCTAAATGAATAATTAAATAATAGCTAAATATTGAAACAGGCAAAAGAATTAGATAAAACATAGCAAAGAAATTCAACGCTGAGCGTACACAACCTGTTCATTACGCGCAGGGATACACCAGTTTTTTACTGTCTTTTCTTTGGAATAAGATTAAACTTTCTCTCGCATGCAATGCAAATAACATTAGAATGTTACTGAATACTTGTTAAATTTATTTTCTTTTAATTAAGTTGCAATTCTCCAGTATTATTATTAATCAATATTATACAAAATAATCGGCGAAGAAAAAAACGTTTCAAATAAATGTTATTTGTTTCAAGTCGTAGATTAAGAATCTGTAATGAAAAATATATGTTTCCATTTGAAAAAATAAAGTTGACCTTGGAATGACCTTGAGAACATGATTAAAATTACAAATGGATATGACTCCTGTATCAGCCTCTCCTTGACTTAAACTTTTTATTTGAAACATTTTTTTCTCCGGAATTTAGTTTTCGAGATATTCCAGGTGGCCAGGATAAATGCCTCATCCTGTATAAATACCTATTCAAATGTAGTAAAATAGAAAATGCAGTGTGATTGCACTTAACTACAATTTCAAGTACAACCGAGTTTCATTTCATTTTTTTTCTTCTCGAAAAACGCAAACGAGATTAAATATATCCGCGTGATTCGAGGCGATCGAGTGGAGGAAACAGCAATACTATGCAATAGAAAATTGCTGTGACGTTCCATTTCCCCGGTTAACAGATTAATTAGGTACTTTTCTTACGATTCCCGAAGGTTCGGGACTGTCAAAATCAATCAACAGACCAAATAGGCAGAGACGCGTGAACCAAAGACGACGTAACTCGCGCCTCCTTAAAGCAATGTTTTCTATATAAACATTATCGAAATAAATATTGCTACTACATGGAATATCGCAATGCTTTAATCCAGACTCCAGTTTCATCCTGCGCGTGTATACTTATCATTCCTCTCCGCTGTACAGTGGGCCGGAAACCCGATTTTCTTTCAAGACCAAAATTATTTTAGCGTTGCTTCAAGGTTTATGATTATAGCATAGCAAGTCGTTGAATTCGTCTCGAAACCAGCTAGAATATTACGAAGACAAAAATAGATATAAACATCTCAAAAATCAAATGTTTCTTAAAATTCCTATGAAATTTTTTAAATTATTGTCTAAGTTTTCATATGAAACAAATCCCATGTCTGACACTTTTCTAAGAGCCTTCTCAAAGTGTGTTATAAATATTGCGATATCTGTTCATGAATTAAATAATGCTTAGGAACTAATTAAATAATGAAAATACGACTATTAATATTTATATACAGGGTGTCCGTCTATAAATGTCAGAGCAAATATTTCGTAACTGCTTGAAGTTACAAGAAAGTTTAATAAGACAAATTCGCACATATTTTTTTTTATTCGTGACCTTTGCGAGTTATGAAGGTCACACCATTGTTTTCTTAAATTCATACACACATTTTTTTACACATTTATGAAGTAGGAGTCATTTGCAGTCAAAATCATATTTGGTAAAAAATTGATATTATGCTTTGTTTACGAGATAATCGGCATCCGAGGTATCGAAGAAGTAAACTGGATTTGAAGTATTTTTGAATTTTATTTGGAATGTGTCGACTGCAAATAACTGTGTATATATAATAATAATAATAATAATAATACTATATATAATAATAATAATAATAATAATAATAATAATACTATATATAATAATAATAATAATAATAATAATAATACTATATATAATAATAATAATACTATATAATAATAATAATAATAATACTATATAATAATAATAATAATAATACTATATATATATAAAAATTATTCTTAGAATAATAAGTTTCACATTTAAGTTCTGAATTTTGTCTTCAGAGTGACGTTCCTGCAGACATAATTATCTGAACTAGATAATATTTTGGATGTTGATAAGTTTATCTGAATACAAAAATTCATGAAGAATATGAAACTACAACAATTGAATTATGGCCAGGAAAAACAGGTTCTCAGCTGAGCTTGCGGTGACTCGATCTTTGTACCGCGGAGCCATCGATGTATCGAGGCTGCCGGGAATCACCGGAGGTAAAAAATTGGAAAAACGTCCGTCGACGACCTACTTCGAACGATTCTCGAGCGATATAACTGTTCGACGAAGCACACGCGGCACCACGTTCGTTCCCGTTTATTTCACCGATTTATCCGTGAATCGCAAACGTGAAAAAGCGCAGCCGAGGAAACTCGTCGACGGACACTCGACCCCTGACCTTCTTCTTCCATGCTGTATCGTGCCCGACCTGCCCTTAACCTACGAGGGAAACTGCCGCCCGCTGACGTCTAGGTTCAGGAGCCAACCTCGAAACGCTATATTTGGATACCAGCGAAATTCTTTTAGCTGTTGAACCGCCCGATAGGAGAGAACGAGAGGATAAGCAAAAACAAAGCACTTGCTCATAGCTAGAGGAACATGGACCTACGCCAGAGAGGGGCACGGTAGGGGAACCTCAAACGCCTGCTTCTCCCACCAACCTCTCTTTCATGCGCCAGGCCTGCGCACTGTTCGCAACGGGCGCAGTGATGCCAGAAATGTCAGCTTTTCGCGCATGCGTATTCGCGCGTGGTATCAGTACTGTACTAATTTCAAATTTTTGAGAGTTCTCTAAGGCACTGTTTTAAAAATAATGTTTTTCATTCTACGTTCACATACTTTCTTTACCTAAAAAAGTTCGGATTATACAGGATAACATAATATAAAATTTTATTTTGGAGAATCTATAAAGAATACCAACATTTGTTGCAAGACAAAAGAAAACTGCCAAAAACCTTTCTATTATCCAAAATAACAAAAATATATTTTCTAATTATATAAATAAACAAGTAAATAAAAAATAATGTCCGTTATCTTCAAGTTCGCCTATGGCAGTGCTAGGTCCCGGCACGCCACCTAGATGTTTCTCTTTTTTAAAAAGCTGACATTTCTGGCATCACTGAACGGGCGAAGCACTTCCTTCCTCTATGGCAGTGGTGGGCACGGGTGGAGCCCCTCAAACGCTTGCTTCTCCCACCAACCTCTCTTTCATGCAGCGCGCACATTCGTTGCGTACGCTGATGTCTCGTGTCTTCGTTGCCCCATTGTACCGCGCTTGATGGAAGGGGACAGAGGGCGCTACGGTGTGGACGGTTTTGCCTCAATTGAGGCAAAATTGCCCATCACTGCTCTATGGTAACGACGGATGCTGGTGGGGGACAGTAGGCGCTGCGGTGGGGACGATTTTGTGGCAATCGAGACAAAAATGCCCATGCCTGACCTATACGGTGCTCTCCGCTAGATGATAGATCGTCAAGATCCATCTCCGAACCCTTTCCTTTTAATCTCAATTCTTGGAGATTATATTTCTTCCGTTTACTGCGAGGAATTCATAAAAATTCCCACACGGAAAACCTGAACGAGCACTAAAATAAAGTAACACTTGTCTTATCTGTCTTGCTTCATAAAAATAACAAGACTCAATGTATAATATTAAAATAATTCACAATTTTTATTACACTGTGTGATCGAATAGAGAAATGTGCTCAATCGTTTCTCATTGGAGAATTATTATCATTTTAACAATTATAGCATACAGAACGTGTTAAGCACAATACTTTCGTTCAATATCACTCGGGCAGAGGAGCTTCTTCATAACTATAAAATTTATTTTGCTAAAGATCATTCGCAGCATTATTATTCAATTTTTTAAAATATACTTTTTAATGATATTTCTTACGGAACTATTAGTCTTCCTGTTGTTCATAATGTAATTCTTTATTCATTCAATTGAATGGTCAGAAATTGATTACTTAAGCGAACGTTTTCATGCTGTGGGTCAAAATAGACCCGGACGCCGCTGTTGGAGGGTTCTAATCAGCTTTCAAGAATCGAGAATAGTTGTTACACATATCAGAATGTGTAAATCAGTCTATAAAGGATTGAGATTCTAGAATCAGATGCACAACTCCACTTATTCATTTTGATGACACGCCTAATGCATCCGAAGACATGTTCCTGCGTGGTACGTTCTTGCAGAATTAATTTGTACGCACATTTCTTAATATATTTTCTACGGCATGATGCAAAGAACACGAGGAAACTGTAAGGATGACGGCATAAGTTCAAAAAAGATTAGGCCTTGCCCTTAACCAACAGGGGTGAGATCTCCGCTGACGTCTAGGGTCGCGAGCCACCCTCGAAACGCTATATTTAGCGATGAGTGTAATGGTTTTAGCTACCCAAGCCTCCGGAAGAGAGGGAACGAGAGGAGAAGCGGAAACAAGGTACTTAATTGTAGCTATAGAAGCAACAAGAGAAGCGGTGGACCTCTGTCTTCGACACAGAAGATGCACCGATCGATTGCAATTATCTGCTGCAACTCCACTAGCTCCAAACGAGCTAATCAATCACGACGAACCTTCCTTGAAACTTCTTCTTTCAATCTCAATCCTCGATTACTTTATTTTCCTTCTTTTTAGATTTTTAAAGAAGAAGAGAGAACTTCGAAATCTTTATTTTCATGATAATCCCAAACGAAATGATTATATTACGATATAGGAGGGGACCGGTAGGTGTTCGTTCCGGAACATTAGTGAATAGTTATTTTATGACAAACACATTTACTGACGCAGTTAGGCCAAAATACATTTATTTTAGGCTAGGACCCTGGAAGGTGTTTTATAAGCTGCGCACACTTGGCAAGCACGTACACCTTCAGGATCTTATAGCTACCGTAGTCATAAACCGAATCATATAGCACTCCAGGCTGCCAGCAGTACCTGGTCGTCTCCACTTACGAGACACCTAAGATCTCTGGAAAAACCCCGCCATTTTCCACCAGCTTGGGCCCCGTCCGTAGCAGGCCAGCTTCTATCCTCACAAGTCGGGTAGTGGGTGGCAGAGCTGGGCATTATTTCAGATACAATATTTTAAAACTTATTTGAAATAAAAAGTTATTTCACAAAAATTGTTCACTATTTGAAATAAATTATGTTATATTTTGTCCGACAAAATAATTTTATTTTAAAATAACAAGTTATTTTCTTATGTGGGATAAATATTAGGTTGTCCCATAAGTTCGTGCCGTGGACATGTTTATACTCAGAAATTTTATAGTAACGGTATATATCTTTACGAAAAAGGTGGGAAGAGATTGTGAAATGTGATTATATTTTTTCGTTAACTTTAAATGATTAAATTCAATTAAGGTTTCACGTGTGTTAATTTTTAAGAAATGAAAATATTTTGTACTGTTTCTTACTTGCTTAGTGCAGATTAAAAAGTTATTTTCTTAATGCAACACGGGTCTGCGGAGGGACAATTATGCGCGAGGGATATCATTGTTTGAGGTTTGCCGAACGTAGAGAAGGACAGCCGAGCTCGAGAGGCCTCGGTCACCGAGAAATGTAAACATACCTAATCCGAATTTCCAACTTCTTTATTAATCATTATTTTTTTATGGGCATTTTTCGAATAAAAATGATACCAAATATGATATAATTCCGATGATATTTACTTCTGTAATCGACGATTAAAGTTTACTCTGTTTGTCTGTCACCAAAACTTACTCCATCGTCAATTCAAAAAATAGATATGTATGTATAATCAGAAAAATTTTGATCAGAAAAATATTACAAATATGATAGTAAAAGTCTCCTAAAAGATTAATTAAAAATGAAAAAGTGTCGTCATTGCATTACTGTTGCCTCGTATCATTTTAATCAGAACAATGTCACAAATCTATTAGAAAAGTCTCATAAAAAAATAAGTAATAATAAAAAAGTTATTCCTTGGTAATACATTGTGAAGACGCGAGAGCCTTTGAACTGTGCCGCCGACTGCGACTTTCCGCGTCTCTTTCTTTCCCATACGCTATCCTTCCTCGCGCCCGAAACTTTAATCGTCTATTACACAAGTAAATATCATCGGAATTATATCATATTTAGAAAAATGCCACAAATATGGTCAACGAAGTCCCATAAAAAAATAATGAATAATAAAGAAGTTGGAAATTCGGATTAGTGTGGTCTCACCGATATACCCGAGCCGCATGATGTCATATTTCTCGGGGACCGAGGCCTCTCGAGCTTCAGGGCCCCTCAAGGGGGTACACCCCGCACTAGCGGGGATATCTCAGGGACAATTATGTCGAAGACATTTGGGACAATTACCGATGAAATACTATAGTACACTTCGTTATACACGCATTAATCCACCGATCCACGCAGTTTTTTTAAACCTTCATACAGTCCATTCATCCTAACTCTTCGCGTAAAGTTAATTCGGCGCGAGAAAGTCGAAGCTCCTGTGCCAAGATTTTGCGACACACCACAGTAGGTTTACTGTAAAAATCGTAAAAGTTCTTAGCAATAAGAGCAGATAATGTATTCAATAACAAGAAAATATAAGACACCAACATCCGAGATCACGGATCATCTTCTAAACATTCATGTCCGACACGGAGTGAAATAATTTCAACAACCACTTCGCTAGAAGGCAGAAAATAACACCGTAAACAAAAACAAGCCATTCGCGAAGTATCTAGCCAACTATCAACATGAAGCATGGACTTCAACAGAAACGCAGAGACTTCGCCAGAGAACATAAGCCAACAGAAGTAATTTACTGCTAATCCACTCGTCTTCCTTGTGGCAATCAATCGTATTAGGAAAACGTCTTTTCCTAAAACGGGCGTGTACATGTTCAAGGAACAGGTCAACAAGAAATTTTCCATACAGTGGAAATTTATCGTTCATGGAATCGTTTCGAAACTGGGGATTCCTCTTTGCAAATACCGATCGGACGATGCTACTCATCGTCGAATAGGTTTGCACCGAGTCAACGAGAGCCAAACAGCTGTAACGAACAGCCTCGGCTTTTATCGTATCTGGATACAATGCGTATTTCGGGATTGCGCGGTACTATTTCCACGCAGCGTCCAGCTATTCTTAGCGAAGCTTCGACACGCTGCGCGGAAACCGTTGCCAGCGGTGCTACAGCTGCGAAAGGTGGACGTTTCGTTCCAATTTGTTTTCCCATGGTCGTGTAAACCGTTCCCGAGAAGCTAGAATCCATAATGAACCACCCTTTCAGGCAGAATTGGCAGCCATAGAAGAAAAATTAATTTTCTTGAAGAACCATCCCTCAATAAAATCTCGTTTGAATTTGTTTCTAATGATTGGGGAACTAGCTTTCTAGAAATCAGAACGCACAATCATCAACCCCTTGAGGCAGAATCAGTAGCGCTTGAAGAAGAATGAATTTTATTCAAGAACCACCCTTAGAGAAAATTATTTAGACCATTGGAAAGATGGATGTTCCGTTCCAAGTTTTATTTTTGTGATTGGAGAACTAGCTTTCTAGAAATCAGAACGCACCATCATAAACCCCTTGAGGCAGAATCAGTAGCGCTTGAATATGAACGAATTTTCTTCAAGAACCACCCTTAGAGAAACTTATTTAGTCCATTGGAAAGATGAATGTTCCATTCCAAGTTTTATTTTTGTGATTGGGGAACTAGCTTTCTAGAAATCAGAACGCACCATCATCAATCCCTTGAGGCAGAATCAGTAGTGCTTGAATATGAACGATTTTTCTTCAAGAACCACCCGTAGAGAAAATTATTTAGTCCATTGGAAAGATGAATGTTCCATTGCAAGTTTTATTTTTGTGATTGGGGAACTAGCTTTCTAGAAATCAGAACGCATAATCATCAACCCCTTGAGGCAGAATCAGTAGCGCTTGAATATGCATGCGTTTTAGTCAAGAACCACCCTTAGAGAAAATTATTTAGAAAATTATTAATTTTGCGATTGTGGAACTAGATTTTTATTAATCACAGCAGATAACAATAAACCCTTTCAGGCAAAAGAATATTCTTCAAGAGCCACCCCTAAATAAAATGATTTGATCCATGCTAACGGTGGATCCATCTCCTTTGAATTTGTTCCTTTAATTGGGAGGTTTTGTCACCCTTTTGAGGCAAAATTAGTAGCATTCGAAAAAGAATGAATTTTCTGAAATAACTACCCCTGCAAAAATAATTCAGTTAAATCGATCAAAGAGAGTCTGTCATAATAATTATTCTGCGAATCCGTGAGCCTTCGCAGCTGCCGAAAATCTTCAAAGATCAGTAGCAGACACCAAATTTTAATTGAATCTAGGTCTTACTTTATTTTCGCTTCACTGACGTCAATAGGGAAGAATATAAAATTCTGGCCGACTTCTGGTTCCTTAAATTCTAGTATAAAAATGTAAGTTGGCGTCAAATTCCGTTAATAATAATCAGACTGCCACTCTCTGCAGCGTTTATAGCTCGTAAAAATCCCCCATAAAGTTCACTGACACATAACACAGTTTCATTCTATTTTTCGTCCCGGCGTATAGTACGCTACCGAAGGAAAATTCGATCCCCTGCAATTTTCAGTCCCTTCAACTTGTCTACGAAAATACGAACTCCCGCGATCAATTCGCAAACACCGCCGCCACCGTTCTAATAATAATTGTCCGTATACTAGCAGCAGAAAATACTTTCGTTAATGGCCAAGACAAACTGATAACGGGCGTAACGCGTGTCGGAGAATAATATTAATAGAAAGATGACTATGTTCGTTTCTCTGAACCGTATAAAATAAAAAAGTCCGATATCGATTCGGGGAACCCGTTTACCAATTGTCTCCAGATGTCGAGAATTTTCGTGACATCGTCACCATCTTTTTATAATTTTTACAGGAATACCATCTTAAAGTCCAACGGCAGAATAATAGATTGATGACGAGCCAAAAGCATTTTGATAAATGTTTCTTATTTCTACGTTCCTCATTCCCTGACGTAGCAATTCGGCATTTTCGTAGAAACAAAGCAGCCAATTTAATATTCTAAATACATCGCTCACATTTTCCTTCAAACGAATTTGCTTAGATCACACTTTCCTCCATCTTTCTCGCAACATTTTGCCAACTTTCATAGTAACAATACGTACAATTTATTACAATAGATACAAGCAACCAAATGACATCACTGAGACTTTCTTGAAAATTAATTTTCCTTGGTTAGACTTTCCTCCATCCTTCTCGCAACATTTTGCCAATTTTCATAGTAACAATACGTACAATTTATTACAATAAATATAATGCAACCAAATTACATCACTGAGACTTCCTTGAAAATAAATTTGCCTAGATTAGACTTTCCTCGATCCTTCTCGCAACATTTCTTCACAATTTTCATAGTAACAATACGTACAATTTGTTACAATAAATACAAACAACCAAATGACATCACTGAGACTTTCTTGAAAATGAATTTGCATAGGTTAGACTTTCCTCAATCATTCTCGCAACATTTCTTCACAATTTTCATAGAAACACTATATCAAATTGTACATAATAAATATAAAGGAGCAAATAACATCCTAACATCACTAAAACTTTATTTAGAACGAATGTGAGGAGACTACCACGTGTTTAAAGATATCTACTATTTGTTCTAATTTATTTTAATATCACTGAGACTTTCTTGAAAATTATAATAATTTTCCTTGATTAGACTTTTCTCCATCCTTCTCGCAACATTTCTTCATAATTTTCATAGTAACAATACGTACAATTTGTTACAATAAATACAAACAACCAAATGACATCACTGAGACTTTCTTGAAAATGAATTTGCATAGATTAGACTTTCCTCAACCATTCTCGCAACATTTCTTCACAATTTTAATTTACTCAAATTTTATTTAAAACTAATGTGGGGAGACTACGACATGTTTATAGATTTCTACTATTTGTCCTCGTCAATTTTTAATATCACTAAGACTTTCTTGAAAATTAATTATCCTTGATTAGACTTTCTTCAATCATTCTCGCAACATTTCTTCACAATTTTCACAGAAACAATACATCAAATTGTACATAATAAATATAAAGAAGCAAATAATGTCCTAACAGCGCTAAAATTTTATTTAGAACAAATGTGAGGAGACTACCACGTGTTTAAAGATTTCTACTATTTCTTCTCGTCTATTTTTAATGCGCACCAAGTTCTCCTCACAGCTTTGATCAAACATGGCAAATAACAAGACACCGGCAGCAAAGGATCTTTGAAGAGAAAAAGGAAAATCTACCACAACGGAGCTCGGAAACAAAAGGGTTAAAGGGACCGTGAATTTTCTTCGCGAAAGGGGAGGGAAAGAGAAGAGGAATGTCCAGCGACTGGTCGCAGGGGATCATCATCGATCCTTCGGTCCAACGGCCCGACGTCTATTTTCATACGGGCTAGCCTATTTATATACACGTACAATGTTCCACTTCTATCAGCGGATGAGAACACCGACTAACCATGCACCGTTGCGTTGCATCCGATGCATCGGCGTGACGGTATTTAATATGTTTCCGCCCAATGCTCGAGCCGAGCGTTTCCAACCGATCGCCGTTTATATCGTCAACAACTGCTTCTGATTCCATGGGAATCCAAATCCACCGTGTTTTCTACGTTCTACGTTTTATATTAAATCCCACGTTGTTCATCTCACCGCAATTTTATCATAGACATTCGTTGAATCAGGATGTTAATCTCAAGTAATGACCGAGTGCTAAATTGAACAAAGATAGACGATGAATTTCAATGGGATACTGTACTTTATTAAATTGTTAGACCGAGGTGAAAAAAATTGACTGGAATTCTAAATTATGCACGAATTAGATCCAGAAAGATTCGTAGCTCCATCTCATTTAGTTTCCCTGTAATAACTTCCCAAAGATAATCGATCTTCGTGGGATGTGATTGAGGAGTATGAACTTTAGCATCCCATCTACAACAAACTGCTTCTGATTCCATAGGAATCCAAATCTGCCGTGTTTTCTACGTTCTACGTTTTATATTAAATCCCACGTTGTTCATCTCACCTCAATTTTATCATAGACATTCGTTGAATCAGGAAGTTACTCTCAAAAAATGGCCGAGTGCTAAATTGAACAAAGATAGACGATGAATTTCAATGGGATACTGTACTTTATTAAATTGTTAGACCGAGGTGAAAAAAATTGACTGGAATTCTAAATTATGCACGAATTAGATCCAGAAAGATTCGTAGCTCCATCTCATTTAGTTTCCCTGTAATAACTTCCCAAAGATAATCGATCTTCGTGGGATGTGATTGAGGAGTATGAACTTTAGCATCCCATCTACAACAAACTGCTTCTGATTCCATAGGAATCCAAATCTGCCGTGTTTTCTACGTTCTACGTTTTATATTAAATCCCACGTTGTTCATCTCACCTCAATTTTATCATAGACATTCGTTGAATCAGGAAGTTACTCTCAAAAAATGGCCGAGTGCTAAATTGAACATAGATAGACGATGAATTTCTATGGGATACTGTACTTTATTAAATTGTTAGACTGAGGTGAAAAAATTTGACTGGAATTCTAAATCATGCGCGAATTAGGTCCAGAAAGATTCGTAGCTCCATCTCATTTAGTTTCCCTGTAATAACTTCCTAAAGATAATCGATCTTCGGGGGATGTGATAGAGGAGTATGAACTTTAGCATCCCATCTACAACAACTGCTTCTAATTCCATAGGCATCCAAATCTGCCGTGTTTTCTACGTTCTACGTTTTATATTTAATCCCACGTTGTTCATCTCACCGCAATTTTATCATAGACATTCGTTGAATCAGGAAGTTACTCTCAAGAAATGGCCGAGTGCTAAATTGAACATAGATAGACGATGAATTTCAATGGGATACTGTACTTTATTAAATTGTTAGACCGAGGTGAAAAAATTTGACTGGAATTCTAAATCATGCACGAATTAGATCCAGAAAGATTCGTAGCTCTATCTCATTTAGTTTCCCTGTAATAAATTCCTAAAGATAATCGATCTTCGTGGGATGTGATAGAGGAGTATGAACTTTAGCATCCAATCTATTAAAAAGTCTGTACAATCCGAGGCAGAAATGTTGCCATAATCACAGACAGTTACCACTCATGTTACGTTCAACATCTCGCCTACCGGAAGTCCGCTAATCAAATTTTCAAAGATTAAAATGATTTATTGTATGATTTATTTAGCAACTCATTAATACGAGAATAAAATTTCTATTGCCATAGGAAAATTCTAATAAAAAGGTTATACATTCTGACAAAACATAAGAAAGGTATCAAATAAAAATGTCCATACTTTAACCCAAACATAACTTCCGGTGCACTCCAAGCCAAATATTTTCCTGGAAGAAAGTTTAACAGGAAGAGTGCACTCACCGAGCTGCAGATTACGGTGCAGGCGAATCTTCCTCAGCAGGGGGTTGGAAATCGGCCCAGAGTTTCTGAAACTGTTCATCGAAAGGTTGGACCATTGATCCGTGATTGGTCACGACGATGTTTTCGAAATTCCCGAAGAAGGCAGACATCGTCCAATTGGTGCTGCCGTTGATCAGGATTTGTTTGTCCACGACGACGAACTTGTGGTGCATCAAGACATCGTTCCGCTGCATTCTGACCTCGATGCCTGCAACACTTCCGGGTTCGGGGAAGGTCTAGGTTCTCTCGAATGTTACGCCCGCCCCCGTAACGCGATAAGAAAAGCATCATGTGTACCGTTGTTGTGGAAGCGAGCGATTTGAGCGGATTCGGTGCGTGCCATGTGCTGGTCCATTATCACCCGCACGTGCACGCCGCGTTTATGCGCTTTCACGAAGGCCTTCGACAATGTCTGGCTAGTCAGCAGGTACATGCACACGTCCAAACTGTTCTTGGCTCCGTTTATGTAACTCTCCAACTGGCTAAAAGGTTGCTCGCGGATGTAAATGCTCATCGGTTTCGCGGAAATACGACTAATTTTAAACGTGGATACGAATTATCCCGTTCTATTTATGAAAAGAATGCTCGAGGCTTAATTAACGCGCTCGTTACCAAACCATACTCCCACAACATCCCATAACAGGAAATTAATTTTATCTACTGGAAGAGATGTAACAGTTCAATGAAAATCAGGGATAAATTGTTCGTAATAATTTCATTTGTAGACCAACAAGCTACAGTAGGCCCTCGACTTTCGCACATAATTGGTTCCTGAAAGTGTGTGCGAAGTACTGATAGAAACAATTCATATGATTAAACACCACAGCGTAAATCTTAGATATGAAACACCTAAGATTAATGAGTATTACGCAACATTACTGAATCGGTAATATTCTATGATGAATTCTAGTGAGTTCCTTATATCGCTTCAGAAATTTATAAAAACCTTTACTTTGTTACACATACAAATAATTGTATGTAAATTGGTCAAAAATGAAATTGAATGTCAATTATAAAGAATTAACATAATCAACTTGGTATATACGCAGTTAAAAGATATAGACCTAACAACTTCATGGTTTTGAATTTACCGCCAAATATCGATTGGCCAACCTTATAATCGATGATACGACAACTGTTTCCTAAATGATTCCACGATTTGCCTCAGTGTCTTACATACAGTATTTTATCGGTAATTGTCCAGCATGTCTCCGTCATAATTGTCCCTGAGATATCCCCACTAGTGCGGGGTGTACCCCCTTGAGGGGCCGTTAAGCTCGAGAGGCCTCGGTCCCCGTGAAATATGACATCATGCGGCTCGGGTATATCGGTGAGACCACACTAATCCGAATTTCCAACTTCTTTATTATTCATTATTTTTTTATGGGACTTCGATGACCATATTTGTGGCATTTTTCTAATAAAAATGATACCAAATATGATATAATTCCGATGATATTTACTTGTGTAATAGACGATTAAAGTTTCGGGCGCGAGGAAGGATAGCGTATGGGAAAGAAAGAGACGCGGATAGTCGCTGTCGGCGGCACAGTTCAAAGGCTCGCGCGTCCTCACAATGTATTACCAAGGAATAACTTTTTTATTATTACTTATTTTTTTATGAGACTTTTCTAATAGATTTGTGACATTGTTCTGATTAAAATGATACGAGGCAACAGTAATGCAATGACGACACTTTTTCATTTTTAATTAATCTTTTAGGAGACTTTTACCATCATATTTGTAATATTTCTCTGATCAAAATTTTTCTGATTATACATACATATCTATTTTTTGAATTGACGATGGAGTAAGTTTTGGTGACAGACAAACAGAGTAAACTTTAATCGTCGATTACAGAAGTAAATATCATCGGAATTATATCATATTTGGTATCATTTTTATTCGAAAAATGCCCATAAAAAAATAATGATTAATAAAGAAGTTGGAAATTCGGATTAGGTATGTTTACATTTCTCGGTGACCGAGGCCTCTCGAGCTCGGCTGTCCTTCTCTACGTTCGGCAAACCTCAAACAATGATATCCCTCGCGCATAATTGTCCCTCCGCAGACCCGTGTTGCATTAAGAAAATAACTTTTTAATCTGCACTAAGCAAGTAAGAAACAGTACAAAATATTTCAAAATCCCCTGAGAGGGGACATCCGATCACAGAGGATTAAACAGTTGAATCTTTAAAAATGTGCGAAAGTAGAATGTGCGAAAGTCGAGGGCCGCCTGTATATTGAGTAATACGATAACCCTGCATCTGCATGCTGGGTTAATTTTGACCCGGATTGTATTCAAAAATTTTTAAGAATTTTTTAGTATACAAAATCCTAAAAGAAAAGTGTATGGACATAAAAGACTTGATAAACGACGGCGGTAAAAATAAGGTTACAGATGGAGGGTTAATATAATTCTTTTGAGATCATTAAATATTAATTGAATGAATATTTTATTGTGTTTAGTAGTAAACGTTTGTAGAGGGAAAATTGTGTTAGAAATATTATGAGAATAGGGTTAGAAAATTTTGTTTTTCTATATTTTTACGAATGAAAATCATTATAATTATGTTTATGTTGTTTGCTTTCATTTAACTTGAACAAGTTTTGTAACTCTAGTTTTCAATTTAAGTCGAACTTCCAGTTCAATCCTAAAGAGAAGTGGTTCGCATTTATTTCGAGCACGCCATGGGGAATCCCCATTAGCGTGAACCAACTAAGTGAAATTGATGGGGGATTTACCGTAAATAGCGAACAGGACACGTCTTGGCGCTGCAAGGTTTGTCAGCCATATGATCTAGACATTGGCCGGATTCTTGAGAGAAGAACATGACCTCCACAAAATTTGAAATCTGTTCGGTCACATTTCTCTTCGAGTTCGCGTGGGTTCTGCATTTTCGAAAATCCCGAAGTTTTTTATACAACTGCCAAACAACCTCTGTGGCAATTACGAATCCTCCGAATAAAAAAATTTTTCTCATTTCAAAAGTGGAACCCTGGAAGGAAGGGGGGCGCGTAAGTAAATCGTGAATAAAATCAGGTAAGAAAATGTTATTTAATTTTCCGTGACAAGCATGTTTGTTGCACCTTTCCCACGAGTAACTCTTTTACTGTTATCAAATAAACAAGTGATTTTTTACAATGTTATTCAAAACTACCTACATTGTTAAGAAACAAAACAATACTAAACAACAATAAAACACCGGCTCAAGCATTCGAAGCACTGCTGCCATCTTGTCCAGTATACATAGAACAGAATGCTATGTGCAAAGAAAATATAACCTATGATCGATATTCTGACAGATTGAATATCTTTTACTAATTGTTAAATGAATATGTTCGATATCTGTTAGCTTACCTATTATTATGTTGAAATACTTCAATTATCTCACGTCGTAAAACAAAGAACAAAGCACTGTTATCACCACTAACAACTTTACCGCCTGACGCTACTTCTGACCACGCGAATCTTGCGTTTGACTGTCAGTGCTGTCATCCCAAAAACGTAAAAACACTAGCATATTTCTTAGAATTCATTTGTCCACAAGTTTCAACCTTTAGTCACAGATAGCGCCACCAGCAATTGTTACGGTTTTTGCAGAAATGGGTTGCCGACGGGGCATGAAACAGCTTCGCCATCTCGTGATGGCGCCCCCGAACTAAATCACCTAACGGGTATATAACCTAAAACCATAACCGCGTATAATTATAGGATTCCTATCTATACGTTTGATGCAGTTTTTCACTGCGAGTATTTCAAGCCCATGAACGTCAAATTTGAGCCACTGGTTCCAGACTTATTGAATTCATTCCGATTCTGGGTTTCTCTGTCTCGCCGCTAGATGGCGCCACCATTCAGTTTTTTCGAACCACTTTTACTAATTTAATAAATATTTGAACAATGCGCGATTTCTGTCAGTTCTTTTTGCATTCGATCATTATAGAAGATTCCCCTAAACGGCCCAATATCCTTACATTATTTGTTATTGCCCATATTTGCCATAATTAATGTTTTTCAAGTTCATGTGTAGTGCCTATAGTGGCGCTCTTCAAAAGGTGTACTGTAAATTCGTGGCGTTCTGAATTATTTCTGTGGTTTAGTTCGGGGTCTCCACCGCGAGATGGCGAAGCTATTTCATACCCCGTCGGCAAGCCATTTTTGCAAAAACCATACCCGCTTGTAATTATAGGATTCCAAGATATACGTTCGATGCAGTTTTTCACTGCGAGTATTTCAAGCGCAGGAACGTCAAATCTGAACCACTGGTTCGAGAGTTATTGAATTTTTTCTGTTTCTGGGTTTCTTCATCTCGCCGCTAGATGGCGCCACTTTTCAGTTTGTCAAACCACTTTTACTATTTTAATAAATATTTGAACTATGCGTGATTTCTGTTAGTTCTTTTTTCATGCGATCATTGCAGAAGATTCCCCTGAACGGCTCTATGTCATTGATTTATTTGTTATTGCCCTAAATTTGACATAATTAATGTTTTCAGTCTCATGTATATTGCCTCTAGTGGAAGGCCCAGGACCCGTCGCGCCATTTTAAACCGGTGTCTTTCCCATCTTGCATTGAATGCAATACGAATGATTTTCTTTGAGATATTTCTTTACTTGAAAATTGTTATTGAGAAATGCTTCTTACCACTATCTGTATTATGTCGGACAGACATTGAAACTTGCATTTATTCCCAATCAAATGTATACTATATTCTACACATGCAAAGGAAGGGATAACACAAACTACCAATTTCGGCGATTTAAAACAATAATTTATTTCATAAAGTACTATCTTATAATATCGCTAAGCCTAGTGGACAGGTTATTGCATCTGCATCCTTTAAATAATTACCGCTTACGGTACCGACAAATCGTTCAAACGATGAGTAATAGTTGCTAATACTATTCAACGTATTTACAGAATCGCAGTCGCAGGAGATGTTCCATGCCCATCCAAAACAACGAGACATCACTATGTTACAAACTCGTTCGAGCAGATCATTCTCTTTAAACGAATCAAACGCAATGGAGCACGATACAATAATGTTAACAATTAATGTAAAAAGTGAACGAAAGATATTTAACGCTGCCATTTATATCTAAAACTTGAGAACAGATTATAATCTTAACAAAATCGAGAAGATCGTGCGAATCCCAAAGAATGAACGTAGACAATTTTTCCGATAAAATTCCTCGTGGTAAAATCGTTCTCCCTCGTTCACGATCTTTCGATACCAACCTATCCTATCGCAATAACTCTGTGCATTTAAAAAAACCCCATCGTGGAACAATAAGGAACAGTTGTAGAAACGTTGTCTCCACCAAAAACAATAAAGAAATGAATTTGCTACACTCCTAACAATTCTCAACGCGCGAAAACATTCGATCACATAGACTTCGTTAAGGATATCTTAAAAAATCTAATTGTAAAAACGAGTTCCCATTACAATCTTATCAATGATTCTGACAATCTTACCAAGAAGCATGCTGGATGATTTCCAGAACGGTTGAGCCTGAATCCTTTATGGAACAATGTTCTAAAGAAAACAGCGAACACCTGTCAAACGAACAGGAACATATTTACAGTGGTCATCCGTTCAACCGAGTCTCGGCACAACAATACTAAACACAGTTGATTCAACAACGAAGCTCTGACACCATGAAATCAAGCTTCCCGACGCCATTTCAGGTACCCTCTTCAAGGGAGTCACGATTCCGTCTTCTCAGGAAGAACACTCTCCTCGTCCAGCTCGGTCTTCAAGTTCTGGTTCACCTCGACCTGCTTCTCGTCCTCCTCGTGTTCCATTTGCCCGTCAACATTGATCTCCTCCTCTTCCTCGCCAACGTCTGGCAACATCTCCTCCTTCACCGTGATCCCATCGTCGCAATTCTGCTCTTCAGTTTCCGTCATTTTTATTTCTGCGTTCTGCACAGTTTCATGGGGCGGAGACATATCTCCAGGACGATGGAACGTCAGCACATGGTGATCCAACTCGGCCCTGAAGAAAAACTTCAAGGTGCACTTCGAACAGTCGTAAGGCCGGGCACCCAGACCATGTTCTTGTAGCATGTGGTTCTGAAAAATAATATTAATTGTTAAAATATTTGGGTATACAATTTCGAAGAAATTCTTTGAGATTAATAGTACCTGAAGACCGATCGGAGCAGTGAAAAGAGACTGGCAAATGTAACAGCTCAGAGCAGCACAACCGGCGAAAGTGTGCTCTATCAGGTGGCTCTGCAACTGCAGGGGGCTGCAGGCTTCGTAGAGACACAGGTGACATCGCAGTGCATCGACGGAAGCTTTTCCCGTTGCTTCCAGGTGCTCCTTTCTGACGTGCTGTTGTATCTTTGCCTCTGACGGGAACGACATCTGAGGCAGACAGTAAATTGTTAGTCGAGGTCTGAAAGGCCGCCTTTTCCAAAACGGAAAAAATCAGCATCTTGGTGATTGCGTTCGTGACAGATAATTTACATAAGTTGCGATGGTTTCGGCGCACAGGTTCGATCAAAGGTTGATCGAACCTGCCCTAGTAGCATTTATGGTTGGCGAACGGTGGCCAACGGTTGGGAGTTAGTTGGGATATGGTCAGTGGTTTTGCCTACAGATCCCCAACGTAGGGCCTACGATGAAAAGATATGTCAATTTGGGAACGAATATCCAACGTTGGGCCTACAGTTGTTAAGGTCGGTTAACACTAGAACTACCGGACAAGTCATAATGACTGGTTTCTGAATTTTTCTTTTACAAATATTGAAATTATAAAAATGTTTTCCGGAGTAATGTTTTAGTCAACTTCTCTATTAGAGTACATATTTAAACAAATGTTGTACGGAAGTTGAATAAATGCATTCTTGTCGTTATTAGAAGGCAATATACACCAGTCGCGTTTAGCGCTCGGTAGTTCTAGTGTTAAATAACGTGAAATTTACGACGATAATACTACATTGGCCAAACGAAAATCTGCCAACATTTAAATATACCGCCTAACAGACACCAGAAATGTTGCTGCAACCAAAAACATGTTATCCGAATTTGATTTTTCTTTCATATTTCTAAATATACTCACAATTTGCTATTTTTGCGCGATAGTTGATGCACCAAAGTTTTATTGTGTGCAGTCTTGGAATTTATTTATTTCTTTAAGTTTCTCCATTTGACAAGGGGAAGGTACGGGTGCATTCGCTTTTAGAGCGACAGTATGCGGAGGTCTTAGTGCTCGTATAGCGTAACGAAACTTTTTATGTATTATGATTTACATTTGTCGACTATCTAGTAACTCAGATCATAGCATCTGCAACCACGGAATGTCTGTAGGTACGGCGGTAGCGTACTGGGGTTTTTTAAATGAAAACGGGGGGTTTTTAAATAAAAATCAACGGGGGTTTTTTAAATACAAAGCAACGGGGTTTTTTAAAAAAAAAATCATATTTCTTTTCTCCCCCACTCGAACCCCTCATAGCCTTTAAGCGTTACTTACGTAATAAAATAATTAGTTGTTTTAAGCCAGTAGTATACCAACCACCTTCCAAAGACTATCTCTAAGAGATTCGCATGCGAGCGAACAATTAGATAAACTTGCAATACTGAGTGGTATTTTTTGAATGTTTGTTGTTACCATTTATAAGACTGTACAATTTTACCCTGCAATAAACATGTTATAAAAAAAAAAAGTACGACGGTAGCGTATCAATTTACTACGCAGAGGATCCAGGTTCAAGTTCGACGAGGGTACGAAATTTTTTTTTGTTCCAATTTTTACCGTGGAGATGAATTGTTTAAATATTATTTATGATATTCTGTGAAAACAACGTATTATAGCGACGCGACGTAAGCTCCACGTTGGTTATAACCGTTATCCCTACGTTGGCCGCAAACGGTGGATCAACCAAAAAAATTGCGACATTTCAAACAGTTGGCCAACCAATACTGCACGTAGGCCCAACGAAATGCCAACCATAAATGCTACTAGGGTGTGCGCCGAAACCATCACAAATTATTCTAAAATTTTCGATCGAAAAACACATCAAATTTATAATTGACATAACGCTCTGTCATACGCGCACCGTCTTACATAGCAACTTATGTCTGCACAAGCAACAGAGACGACAAGCTGTAGCGTTTGTGGGTGCTTCAAGGCTAGATAAAGTGTCGAGAATTTTGAATTACCTGGCATTGTATACAGGTGTACGTGTTGGACCCAGCAGCAGGCTTCTCGTGCTCGGCCAGCCTGTGTTTCTCCACCTCTTCAGGGTCCTCGAACTTCACGCCACAGTCCTGACATCTTTTATTATCAGTCAAGTTCTCGTCAGTCCTTTCCTCAGCCTTGAAGACCCTCTCAGAGTCCCATCTATCTCTGGATCCGTCCCACTGAGACTCTTTGCTACTGGGAACCCAGCTTCTATCGTTCTTTGCTCTAGCATGTTCGTAGGGCGAATTCAAAATGGGTAGACCCTGAGAGTGGCGGATGTAGCATGACTTGCAGACTCTCAAAGACTGTCCTCCGCCTGTGATATGGCTGGGAGGCAGACTGACGAAGTCGTCGGCCGAGTAATCTCTCAGACAGAGGCAGCATCCTGGACTCTGGCTCTTCTGGTTGGGGCTAGGACTGGACGCGGTGCTCTGAGAGCTGGTGGAAGATCTGAGATGATGCCTGGCGTGTAGACGACACTCCAGGTCGCTGATCAACGTCTGCCTACAGACCACACAGGCGGCAGGAAGATGAGGAAGCGAGCCGTCGAGTCTCTGCTGAGGATCGACGTTCTCCAGACTGTGTCTCTGCACGTGTTCGAGAAACTGTGCTTCCGAAGCCAAGTTGCCTCGACAGACGACGCAAGTGTCGCTCAGTTGGATCTTGCAGTGCTTCTGCAGCTTATGCTCGGCCAGAGTAGCTCCAGAGGGACACACTTCGTCGCAGATGTTGCATTTGTGCCTGCCCCCAGGCTCGTTCGAGGCGTGCTGGATCCTCGTGTGAGACTCTAGCTCGGTCCTAGAGCGACACACTTCGCCACAGTAAGCGCAGGTCATGCTGAGACTGGATACAGGCTTGGTCTGAAGCTTTGCGGTAGCATGAGCTAGCTTTTTGTGCGCTTGAAGCTCAGCCTCGTTCGCGAACTCCCCTCTCTCGCAGAGTTCGCACTGCTGAGACCCTGTGCTTGTGTAATTTGGACGTTTGTTGTTATTGTCACGCTGGTTCAACGAGTTGTTGTTGCTGGAGGCTGGGGAACGGCCCCTCTTCTGGGACTTTGGCTGGAAAAATAGAAAAGTTGCAAACATTCAGAAACTGTGAAACGACTAACTTCGCTTTGGTATTAATTCGTTAACCCCAAATTTAGGTGGTTAAATGACTTAACCAGGATAGTTTGGTCTATAACAGGCATGTCCAGAAGTAGCTCACTCGGAGGCAAATTCGAGGGAGACGCCTACTTCTCCCGCTTGCGCGTCTCGCTCCCCGTGGCGGCCGTAGTCCTCCGAGCTCCTCAGACCCGTGCCTACCGCTTGCGGCATGTACTGCGTGTGGCGCGTTGCGGCGACTTCCGGACCCACAGTAGGCACGGGAGCTCGGAGGTCTACGGCCGCCACGGGGAGCGAGACGCGCGAGCGGGTGAAGTAGGCGCACTGATATATATATATATATATATATATATATATATATATATATATATATATATATATATGTAAAGAAAATATATTTTTTTTAATTTAAATCGAGCGCGCTTTGCATGCTCAGCGCACTCAAGGAACTGTTCCTACATTCGAGATAGATAGAGAGAGATGGAGAGAAGAGAAAGAGAAAAAGAATATAGAGAACACGTGCATGAAAGATTAAATAATAAGTTAGCGATATAAAGTTAATGTATATGTATATATATATATATATATATATATATATATATATATATATATGTACTATGGATACGGGATTGGGATTCTGGAAATGTCCCGAATTGAACGTAGATTTGGATGCCAGCGCCGCTATCGTTCGACCGGTGTATTATACCCCACGTACTCCTCTTCACCTCCGTGATCCTCTATACTTCGCCATGTGTTTGCATCCCTCTAGATGGCGCTGCTTTCAATCGAGTTGATTGGACGCCATTGACACGCTACGAAATAAAAAGTGTCGATGACGTCCAACCAACTCGATTGAAAGCAGCGTCATCTAGAGGGACGCAAACACATGGCGAAGTATAGAGGATCACGGGGTGAAGAGGAGTACGAGGGGTACAGTACACCGGTCGAACGATAGCGGCGCTGGTATCCAAATCTACGTTGAATTCGGAACAAAAAGCTGTGTAGCTGGCTTATGGCAATACCGTATCCATAGTATATATATATATATATATATATATATATATATATATATATATATATATATATATATCAGTGAGTAGGCGTCTCCCCCGAATTTGCCTCCAAGTGAGCTACTTCTGGACATGCCTGGTCTATAATCTAACTGTTCCACCCTTTCAAGAATGACCTACAGTTTATTTCAACGATAAATTAATAACCTCACCTCGTCCTGAGTCCTCGGAGGTCTCCCAATTCTCCCGTTCTCCCTGGAGCTGCTCCTCACAGCCTGATGGTCGCTAGAATGATGCGCCTGGGCCATATGTCTATCCAGCAAGAACTCCACAGCGAAGCCCTCTCTGCAAATAGGACACCTGTACAAGCTGGTCGAGTGGCTGGCCAGATGAAGTTGCAGCTCCAATTCCGAATTGCAGCAGATCCCGCAGAAAACGCATCTCGGTACAGAGCTGCCAGTAACGCCAGGTGTAGAAGCAGGACTCCTAGCCACGGGGCTGCTGTTCGGAACCGTGGACGGTGCATGAACGCTCCTGACATGATTCGCCATCTCCGCTTCGCTTCTGAAGAAGCTTCTGCCCTCCCCAGGTGCATTTCCAGGCGAATTTTCATTATTAGGAACGGTGCAGGCGTTGCACCGGTAGATCCTGCACTCCTGACTATGCTTCACAGCGAAATGAACTTGTATAGCGACTCTGGAGTCGAAAGTGTCCCTGCACAAGGCGCATCTGTAAAGATGATGAGCGTGGCTGTCGAGGAGGTGCCTCTGCAGTAAATCAGGATGAGGGTACAGCTTCTTGCAGGCTCCGCAAGCGTACTCCTTGCTGATCTGGCCTAGGTAATGCTTAGTGAGATGCGCCAACATGTCCTCTCTGTCCTGGAAGCTAGCCTCGCACTTTGGACACGGATGTCTCATCGCGTCGTTTCTGTGATCAGCCTGGAGATGCCTGGCCAGGTGTTCTCTGAAGGACTCGAAGTCCTTCAGAGCAGCTCCGCACTGTCCACAGAGCAGGGTGCCAGGATTGTAGCTGCTCTCGGTGGGTCTGGAATGTTTGCTGGTTAGATCAGCCGGCTCCGAGACCGAATCCCTGGTCTTTTGACTTCTAGAATTTTTGGAGTCCCCATAGGTCCCGTTGATCTTCGTGTCCCCGTAGTCTGCGCCCTCCTGAGGCCCTAATCTCCGGTTCTCGCAGTGTTGGAGGACATAGTGCTCGGCGTAGGCTGCGGCGGAAGCACAGGGGATGCCGCAGAGAGGACACATCATCAGCGCGGAGCCGAATCCGTCGGTTCTGTGGATCGAGACCAGGTGGTCCCTTAACGTGGACAACGTCGAGAACTTCATCGTGCACTGGTTACACGTGAACGCGTTCTCGAACTGGTCCTTGTCCGTCGATCTCTCCGTGTCTTCCTGGTACTTCCTCTCGTGATGATCCTTCGAGGATCCTTCCGATCGTAGCGATCCTTTCTCTCGCTGGTAACCGGCTTGATCCGTGGTCCTGCTGGGAGACGGAGGAACAGCCACGCTCTCTCCGCTCAGAATCGCCTGATGCATCGTGTGCACGTGCATCTGCAGCTGCTGCATGCAACTGAACGAGTCTCGAGTGCAATACATGCAGGCCAGCTTCAAAGGAGAGCTCAGGATCGGTGTGTTCGACGCGCTGTTGTGGGAGCTCTTCAAACCAGCTCTAGGGTTTAGAGCTAGGTTTAAAGATGGCGATGGGGAACTAGGAACTGGGGGAGAGGATGTGCTGTGCGAGGACACGCTGCGACGACCGTACTCCACGTCCTGCAGCTTCGTCGCACCCTGGGACTGATGGTGGTGTTTCTTGTGAGACTGCATGTGAGATGTCAGCGCTGCTGCGGTGTTGTAGCCGCGGGAGCAGGCGGTGCATTGGTACGGCTTTTGGGTGTCGTGCGTCTTCATGTGGATCTTCAGATGATCGCTGAAAACAGACATTGCGTTCTGGAGAATCGTAAAAGAGAAGGGAATTTGAAGATTGGGGTTCGGGATTGAGAATGGGGATCACGCAGGATCTAAACCGGGATGATGGAAGCAGCCCGTCAACCTGGATCAAAATTACACGATATGAATTGTTGATTACAGTGGATTGTCGACGACCGGTGGCGAAAACGGACGTCGAAATTTTGGAAATCTGTCAGGGATCACGCGGCCAAAAATAAAGGGTGTCGGAGGCGATACGAACGCGATGGGTCAACAATTTTCACGCGGTCGTACCCACGGACGGATGAATAATTCATCCCCTCGACGGAAAACTAAATCCGTTATAAGGCGAGGTCAGACACACGGGCGCGGGCGCGCACGCCGCACACACGGGACACGCTCGCGGACTGGTCAGTGTCTCGATTTCCAGAAACGAAGACAGACGGCAAATTTGCTCTTGCACTTTACGCCTGAATAATTCATAAGTCAGGATTATCGGCCGGCCGGCCAGCATGGCCACGTCCTATTATCGCCTGTATCGCTTTCTATGTGTCGTCGTTCCGGCTGAGGAAAACGGGAAACCGCCGAGTGTCAACCTCACCGACACATTCCTCGCGGACAGTAGATCTTTTGCTCGAGGACAGGGTGTATCGACGAATTTTCGCACTTTTCTACCTCGACTTGGAGGAAACGTGTAAAAAGCGTTGAAATTTCAGATTTTTCACGTCTTAACCCTCCTTCAATATTTAGGAATCAAATACAACAGGAAGCTCTTGAGAATTTTTGAAATTTTCATGAAAGACGTGAACGTAGAATAACTGAATTACTGGACTGCGGATTTTTATGCAAAATAAAAATTGTCCACATCAAATGCAATGAACTGGTATCGAGCAGAAATTTCTTGTTTAACCCTTAGCGGGCGGGAATTATCTTTAGCATACTTTTTGATGGGTAAAATATATTTTCCTTGTGAAAAAAATTGGGTACTGAAGAGTTAAGTATAGGAATTAAATGGAAGAAAACTTGTTGTGTTCAGTACTTTGTTTGATACTTTTTGAGAGTAATAATTACTTTAAAAATTATTCGCAGTCATAGAACGGTCAAGAAGCTTGGGCGACTGTCAGCAGACATGCGTCCGCAAAGGGTTAATAATTCCAAAAAGTTGAAGACAATACATTCATACTGTTAACCCTTAGCACTCGAATGGCGACTGTGAGGCGCCACTACAAATTGCTACACCATTATTCAGAATATTGTTTGCATGATTAAATTTGTTTAAATGTAATAAATTACTAATTATTTGAATATTGTATGAGGTACTATATCATTTTCGTACGCATATAATGAAACAAAATTATGTGCAATGGAAATATTCTAGGTTAGGTTTGGTTTTTCAGTTGAAATAGCTCCGAGTGCAAAGGGTTAAATTCTTTCAATCTCTGTTTTTTTGTCATAAACGCATAAAATTTGCTGTCCAAATATTACAATACGTTCCTCGTATCGTTTTTTAAACTGTGGGGATATTAAATGACTTGTAAGGTGCGAGTTAAACTAATTAAAATCGAGAGAATTGCAAATGGTTCTGCTGTATAGCAGTTCATAGCTGAACCCTTAGCACTCGAATGGCGACTCTGAGGCACCACTACAAATTGCTACACCATTATTCAGAATATTATTTGCATGATTAAATTTGTTTAAATGTAATAAATTACTAATTATTTGAATATTGTATGAGGTACTATATCATTTTCGTACGCATATAATGAAACAAAATTATGTGCAATGGAAATATTCTAGGTTAGGTTTGGTTTTTTAGTTGGCATAGCTCCGAGTGCAAAGGGTTAAATTCTTTTAATCTCTGTTTTTTGTCATAAACGCATAAAATCTGCTTTGCAAATATTACAATACGTTCCTCGTATCGTTTTTTAAACTGTGAGTTTATTCAATGACGTGTAAGGTGCAAGTTAACCCCTTCGCTTACAATATCGTCTGAGAGACGTGATGAAGATTCTGAACAGACTTTAATAAAGATGTATCTTATTAATTTCCTTTAAACCGAAATATAATTCTATTTTGTTGTTGTTAATGTACAGCCATTGGAGAACATATAGACATGCAATAGATATACATTTTCTCCTTTTCCTAAGAAATTATGAACTACACAGAAATTCTAATCACGAAAACCGTAAAATAAATCGTAAGGCAAGGGGTTAAACTAATTAAAATCGAGAGAATTGCAAATGGTTCTGCTGTATATATTCATAGCTTAAAAAGAAATGGAATAAATTTTCAGTTCAATCTATGGTTGCATTTCCTCATTTTCTGGCAAATTGTTCGACATTAAAAAATTCTACGTTCCATTTTTAGCGCATTTAGGGTACCTGGTAATGGAGACAGTGTACTTAAAAGGCATGTACATTTTTTGAGGGAAACTACGTGTCTAAAAAGATTGGTAAACTATGAATCAGGAAGACAATGAAATTGTCTTGTTGATGGACGATGATTTAGAGTAATCCGGGAGGCGATACCCCGCTAAATCCATCAGCTGGTGGTCAAGGTAATCACGGCGGAGTGTTTAGTAAATGAAAAAAATGGCCAGTCATTATCCCCGCAGGGGTGGAGCGCGCTGTTAGGGGCCCGGAAGAGAGGAAATAGAAATAAATGGAGCAGAAGAGAGCTCCACCCAGCGAACTCTCCTCGGATCTCCCACGAGTTCCGACGGCTCTCGACCGTCCACGGTAGCTGGAAATTTTATTTACGCCCCTCGTTTGCGAAAATAATAGAAGCTTGAAGGGATAAAACTGTACCGACCGGTCTCGCGAGGATTAATACCCTAACGTGTCACTTTTCAACAAACCTGTGACGGATTAAGGCGCTCGTCAAACTGTGGATTCGTCTTCTCTATCTCTGAACCCATACAATTTAATCTCGATCAAGTTCTTCCGGAGAAAATTCATAATCTAGTTAAAATACATAACCTGATACTATCAATACAAAGAAAATCCTGTTCGCTGATATTTGTGAATAGATTGCGGATCTTTATGCAAAATAAAAATCTTCTTCAATTATTGTAAGCAATAGGAGCCAAATATAAATATCATTCTTCTTTTACACAGTTTCCAGAGCTGAAAATAATACACCGAGATTCTCAAATTTTTGTAATCTCTTCACTATTTTAAATTTTTCTTACTCGTTTTTTTCCGTAAATGCATAAAAATTCAAAGTGTTATGGGGTACGTAGAAAAAAGGGCTGAATTGTACAGAAAGAATGGAATTTTGTGAAGCAATAGGGTTTTTAACACTAGATTTACGGAGCACTAAAACCAACTATGTTACATTACTTTGTAAAAATAACGAGAATGTGTCTATTCAAATTTTGACTCATCTTTTTTGTAATTTGTACCCAATGGAAATGAATTTGTTGATTAATTCTACATGGATGCATCTTTACAATCTCAATAATCGTTAATTAAAAATATTAGAAAGCATCATTCTGACGGGTCCTGTAAACCTAGTGTTAAGCGAGCGTTTGTTGGTTTGTGTTATACAGGGAAAAAATTGATCTCGTTTCGTCTTCGCGTAGCAGATGATAGGACCGCGTCGGATCGATCGTCAGCGATCTACGTCGCGCACCGAGATCCCCCGTGGCTGCGGGATCTATGTGAGAACCACGGGGGTTTTCACCCTTTTGTTGGGTCACCCAAGCCGACCGTCAAGCCCCGAGAACGAATAGAGATGTGGCGTAAAGATCAGCCGACGCGATTGTAATAATGGCTGACAGCAGAAGGTCTCTGTTAGGACTTCGACTTTTCGTTCTGAGCAACCAGCGATCCGCCAAATCATCTAAACGATCCACTTGCTCGTTTATTCCGATCCTATTCTATAATTGAACCTGATTCTATATCAATAAAGAAGAAATTAACTTCTGCAAACAGAAAATTGTCTCGTGATAAAGTATATGGGAAAATAATTCTATGATATAAAGATGGTCGAATTAGATTATTAGTGTGTTTGATCTGTTCAAGATATATTCCTAAGAAAATGATGCATGTTCAATAGTTTCTACAAATGAAATATTCCTCTGAGGAACCTTAACAATATACAGTAGGCCTTCGACTTTCGCACATAATTGGTTCCTGAAAGTGTGTGCGAATGCTGAATGTTCGAAACTAGAGGTATGTAAAAAAATATGCACCAAAAACTGTGTTTTAAAGTATTTATCTATCCATATGTATACATAATGAAGTTAAAGAGGCGTGTTAAGTGCTTTCGGTTGTTTCCTTTATAAAGTTGTCAAGAGATAGTTCAATACCACGCATTTTTTTAAAATACAAAACTGTGGGGCAGTAGAATAGTTTAAGAATATCGTTACACTATTTTAGACTCGTTGATAAATCCTTAAAAACAACAAGTTTTTATACAATTTCTGCTCCTCACGATCTTGGACTTGGAAGGCTTTAATTTTGTATAAAAATTTAGTAATTATAAAACGAGAGACCTGAGACCTTAAAGTAGAAAATACAGAAAAATTGATAGAAACTTATCGTCTGTAAAATTACGAGTGTCCTGCTAATGTTTTCTGGATTTCTGGAGCAGGGGGGCGATCCAGAGACGATCCGGAAAGGATAAGGGGATGGATGGCGAAGGGTCTGTGATTTCTTGATCGTGTTCGGAGTCGTGAGCGCGGCGTAATAGTGTAAGGCCGGTCGGACGAGCGGGAACGAGGCACTTGACTAATGTTCTACCTGTTGTCCCGTAACACCTATGCGCCTACCTGTCCGCCGCTCACCTGGACAAGCAGGGGCCCCTTCTTCTCGCGTGCACACGTAGCATTCAGGAACGGCCGGTTGCGCGCAGGGAGGACGGACACACTCGAACACGAAAAAGGTGAGCGCCGGTTAGGTTCGCCACCCTCGCGTTCTCCAGCTTAGCATTTCAATACGCGAGAAGACCGAGTGAATGCGCTTCAAGGATAGAGAGAAAGAGAAAAGGAGAAAAGAAGAGAAAGAGAGAGAGGGAGAGAGGGAGAGAGGGAGAGAGAAGGGGGGAGATAAAGACAGGGAAAAGGGGACGCCGAAAAGAAAACCCGAGGGAAGAGAGAGGAGAGCCACGTGAGAGAGTAAAGCTTGACTAATGCGAGCCGGGGCCGCGGTCGTCGCGCGACCATTACTCATTTGTCACCCGGTGGATCGGTCCCCCGGAATATCGGGGCCCTCTGTGTTTAGCCCCCACTTTCCCCGACTATCTACTGGGCCCGGCGCTTTCACAACTTCCACGACCTACCAGGGGATGATTGATTCTACTATGTAAAATTTCTTCGATGCAGCTCAGTTTCCGCGATTGATCTCAAATCATTTTTTTTCCTGGGAATCTGGGATAGGATCTGCCTGATGATTACTGGGAGATTAGGTTCTCTTAATCGAGACCCAATTTGTATGGTTGATTCGATGACAATGCTGTTAAGAATGGCCTAAACCTCACAGTTTTGTGTCATTGTATTCATCGTTGGTTTCACTGTTTCGTCTCAGTCTTTTTTACAATTTTGAATCGTCGGAAATTTTATTTTTCTAGATCATGCAAATAAGTATGGATGCTGGAGAAGTGAAATTTGTTGATAGAAATTGGAAAAGGAATTGTTCACGGTATAACGATAGAATAAAAAAGCAATATTAACACTAAACCTACCGACCATTAAATGTGACTAGTATATGCTCCCTTATAAAAATGGCATATTTGAATTTATTTAGATTTAGTGCCATTTTTACTGTAATGTACACTGGAATAAAAATGTATGCGTAATCATTTCCACTGGAAGCATTTTTGTAACTTCAATAATTATAAAATAAAAAATTTGAAAACAGTTATTTGACCGGCGGTGGTAGGTTTAGTGTTAAGAAGTGCCATTTTTACTGTAATGTATACTGTAATAAAAAGGTATGCGTAATCATTTCCAGTCGAAACATTTTTGTAACTTTTCAATAATTGTAAAATCAAAAATTTGAAAACGGTCATTTGACCGGCGGTGGTAGGTTCAGTGTTAAGAAGTGCCATTTTTACTGTAATGTATACTGGAATAAAAAAGTATGCGTAATCATTTCCACTGGAAGCATTATTGTAACTTCAATAATTATAAAATAAAAAATTTGAAAACGGTCATTTGTCCGACGGTGGTAGGTCTAGTGTTAAGAAGTGCCATTTTTATTTTCTCATGTGATTCCTACCAACTGCAATTTTTCCAAAATAATTTTGCGCACGTCATTTAGTAAATCAATGTTTTTAATTGCTAAAACAAAAGTCGAGTCTTCCGTGCAATTTTAAAAAGCTTATTCTGATTTAAAGAGGGCGTTCGAATACTTTCAGGAGCCACTGTATATTACAATCAATTCTGATTTGATTGAATTTAGATTTTATCGAAGGCATTAAATTCGTTTATCGTTTCTTGCTACACAGTCCAATAATTTTTAAAGAGGATCTTTATGTTCGTATTGTGGATTTTGTTATGTGGATATGTGGGAGGGTCCAGCAGGGAGTTAGGGTATGATCATCGTAATGGTTGAGCATTTACTGTCGCTGTGCGGCGATAGTGTCTCAAGTTAAAGGAGTCTCCGGCTTACCTCCTGGAGAAAGCAGCCTCACAGTGCGTGCATCGATATCTTCGATCTCCGGTGTGCAGCTTCACGTGTCGATCTCTGCTGCGTTTGTGTTTGAATAGTCTGGCGCACCAGCTGCACCGATACGGCATTTGATCGCCGTGGCTCTGGAACGTTAACATACCTATGATCTATCTATCGGTTGGACGTGAGCATCGATAACCGGGTGGATAGAATCCCCGAACAAATTTATAGGAATCTAGCTTGACCATTTCTACTTGAAAATAGAGACCTCACGCTTTCAAATTATTGTTCAACGACATCGATACAACAATTTTTCCCAGAGTTATGATCATTTGAACTCGTCTCGATTTTTCGGGTTCGTGATCCCTTAATTCTTTTCAGGAGTGTAAAAGCGAGAAATTGTCTCCGAAATGAAATCTAACGAACGGTTTAAATTTGAATCAATATTTGCGATTTTATTTGCCTCTGTGATTCCCTCACACGATAGTTTATTTATCTAGAATTAAGGTTTTCAATGAATCAAAAATAAAATGAGCCCGTGTTCACAGATTAACCAGTTAACTGTGGCGATCTTTTTGCAAAGTGATAATCAAGCGATGATGTTATGAATCCAACTCAAATTATTTATAATTTTTATTTGCTTGTTTCATTTCGTCTTGACCTCTCAACATTTTAACCCCTTGCACTATAATAACGAGTCAGACTCGTGATAAGAATTTCGAACAACATCTACTAAACGTGTAAATTATTAATTTCCTTTGAAGCAAAATAAAATTTTATTTTGTTGCTGTCGATATATAGTTGCTGTCGATTATAAATTTAGATTTTCTTTTTGTTCTAAGACATGATGGACGGCAATCAAGTTCTAATCACTGTAACTGTAAAATAAATCATAGTGCAAGGGGTTAAACATATTAAAATTTACGAATATAATTTAGTTTTCGTAAAAATTAGAATTTTGTAGGATCAAAGACGATAAATATAAAAATGTATATAATTTAACACAAAAATCACAACTAGTACAATAAATTAAACTCTTTCACAACTTTTTCACGTCTCAATCTCCGTCTGAGATTTACAATTTTTCGTCTCGTATCATTCACGTCGTACTTTTAACAGATCGTCGCGTCGTTACCGTTACTATTATCATAGTAATCGGCGGTATTCGGTACGGTAATTTGGTACAGTATCATCCCTACACTCCCTACAATTTAAATATCAAATTCTCCATGACGGATATAGTCGTCAAACACACTTAACTGGTTAAGTGCACAAAGTTCTGTAATTTAAATGCGAATAATCGAACGGAGAAGATTTTCATTGATAATAACGAGGAACACGATACAAAATGATAGGACGATTAACCAGTGGCTGGCTGGGATGCATCAAAAAAGATGAAGAGAGAGAGAGAGAGAGAAAGAGAGAGAGAGAAAGAGAGAGAGGTGGGAAAGAGGTTCGACAAGTAAGAAACTTCTTGTCATAGAAGTTCCCCTGGTTGTCACCCAGGTAGATCACTGTGACCGATATGATGGCGAACGGGTCGGGTCATTCTCTTTGTCCAGTCGTTTTTTCCTCTTTATTTCCTCCGTCTCTGTCTCTACCATGACACGATATGCTCTCTTTTCGTAACTCCGCCGGGGTAAGCTCGGCACGTACGACTTTCGAGCCGTTTCGTCGGCTCCTTTGAAGAGACAATCCGGACGGAAGGGCGAAGCGATCGTTGGTCGTTCGTCCTGGAAGACGAACTCCGCTGTCATCCGGCTCCGGAAGCCGGAGGAGAGAAAGCGTCCAAGAAAGCTTCGCCGGCTGACATCGATCACAGAATCGACCAAAAAGCGCGACACGGAGATTTCGATCGATTAAACAGCGTGGAAACTTCTTTAGCCAAAACACTGTGTTTTCATTTTTTTTTTTTTTTTGGAAACAACAGGATGTCTTAGATTATTCCACGAGTCATGCTGTTTTTTACTGCGCTTCGAAAGTTGTCCTTCTGTCTTTAACACTAAACCTACCAAGCACAAAACATATAAAACTGAAATGCCCTGTAGAAGTGAAAAGATTTAATTTACTTTAACTTTTTACGATTTCCATTATAATCTGTGTTTCAATGAAGAAACCAGTTGAATAATTTTCTATAAAAGCGTTTTCATAGTTTCAATAATCGTGAAATGGAGAACCGGTCATTTGGTAGGTTCAGTGTTAACATGTAGAACAACCGAGCCGTAAACGAGACTGATATACAGGGTGGCCCACATAATTTTTAACAGCTCAATATCTCGAGAACTATGCCTTCGATTTTAACACTAAACCTACCACGGTCAAATGACCGGTTTTTTATTTTACAATTATTGAAATTAGAAAAACGACTTCATAGGAAATGACTGAATTGACTTCTTTATTTAAACACATATTTTTATGGAAACGGTACAAAGTTTAAATAAATTCAATCTTCTCGATTCTGTAAGGCGTTTTATCTTTATATGTTTTGTGGTTGGTAGGTTTAGTGTTAAGAGAACGAGAGTATCGTGCAATTCAATTAATTATAGTAGAAGACAGGAACTTCAATATACACATTTTACAGGGAGTACAAAAATATACCTATTCAATATTTATATCGTATATAGTAGGGTAATTCTTGAAAAATAATCGATTCCGAATCGCAGCGACAAAAATTGATTTAATAGAAAATCGAACCTTGAAAAATCGATTCTCTGAAAATCGATATAAATATTGAATGGTTCTTTTCAAACCTGTACATCAGGGATGGGCATGGTAGGGGCCCCTCAATTATTAAAATTATGAAAACGCTTTCATAGGAAATGAGTAAATTGTCTATTTTATTTCAACACATATTGTAATCAAACCCGCACAAAGTTTAAATAAATCCAATCTTCTCACATTTATAACTCGTTTCACTTTTCTATGTTTTATGCTTGGTAGGTTTAGTGTTAAAATTCTTGGTCTTAAATCGCATGGATATGAAGGGCCTTTCTAACTACATAAACTTGAAGTAGGGCCCCCTTCCCCTTTAAGGGGGGGGGGGGCAAGGGTACCTTTATAATTTTAAATGGAACTCCCTATAAAACGTTACATATTTAGATTCTACAGGGAAAAACAAGTAAATTTTGTCTGAAACATCTTTTTGTCAGATATTTCCATGATGAGATATAACAGTTTAAAGTTTCGACTTGTACATAGGTACTTACTTGAAGCGCTCGGAAATTATAACCCTATTTCTGCTATTTATTTATCACCGTGTATATGTATATTTCTTTATAATAAATTACAGGATTGAATTTTTATTCTAATATGCACTCGAACGAAGAAGTAGACTGAAACATTTCTCAAGAAAATATTTCTATAACTTTACGATTTATAAAAGAAAAAAAATCTTCCATTTTCCTTTCAAGAAACGTCGAAGAACGAGTGTACGAATTTGCAAGGAATAATGCAAGAAAATATCGGCACAGCTAATTTTTCAAATTGTGGTACAGTGTTTTCGATAAACTACAATCGTTACATACACTTCGAAGAAGTTGTTCGAAATTGGATTGAAAGCTCCGAACGAGGCAGAAGCTTTTACAGTTGGAAACGTCGCGTTAAAACGATGGTTGATTCATCGGGTACTAACAGTAAATGTAAGTATTAAAATTGTATACAATAGTTGAGACGTTAAGAAATGACATGGCTTATGGGACGAGTGTCGAGAAGATAATTTTATCTACATGATCGAAGCATGATCATACCCGTAACAAAAAAGCAAAATGTGACGGATATGATCACTTTGATTTTGCATATTTGATACGATGACAAAAGAAATGCTTGAAAGATTATAAAGTTCTATAAGGCACGAAATGACATCCGAAATGTCAGTTCTGAAAATATACAATGATTTTGCGACTTAGAATAATTTCAAATTTTTCAAATTGTGAGACAGTGTTTTCGATAAACTACAATCGTTACATACACTTCGAAGAAGTTGTTCGAAATTGGATTGAAAGCTCCGAACGAGACAGAAGCTTTTACACTTGGAAACGTCGCGTTAAAACGATGGTTGATTCATCGGATACTAACAGTAGATGTAAGTATTAAAATTGTATACAATAGTTGAGACGTTAAGAAATGACAGGGCTTATGGGACGAGTGTCGAGAAGATAATTTTATCTACATGATCGAAGCGGTATCTGGAACTGCGATTCAGCTCGCGTGCAAGCGACTATAATCGAGGCTGAAAAGTCCCGACGAACCCGAACCTGGACGAACTACCTGACCGGTACAACCTGTTATGGGGCACGGTACAGATTCTGACCCGAAGATGACCCGACTCCGACGAGGAAGAGAAGCTATCTCGGCTTCTAATGCCACCGACATGCAAAACAGAAAAATCCGAATTGGCCACGCGTCTGCCACGCCTCTCTCTCTCTCTCTCCCTCTCTCTCTCCAACTGCTCGCGATATTCCGGAGGCGGTATGTACTGACAATGAGTTAGGTTCAATCTGGAATACCAGTTCCTGCTACCTGGACCTTGAATCTGGACTTTAATGCGAAGATAACTGACTTCTTCTATCTAGGCTCGTGCAAGTTCATTTAATTGCGAAGATAACTAACTTGTTCGCAGAACATCCCGTTCAGATCTCGTTCAATTTAAATCGGGAGTAGTGTAATAGGATCTGCGAGACACTTTAAGGAAAACATGATTCGCACCTTGATTTAGAATTTTGTTTGCAATGCGGTGATTATCAGATTATGGTTGAGAATTTATGGAAAGAAATTGAAGTTTCCTGTTGCGAGATGTTTTGGGGTGTTCGCGAGCAGGATTAACACTAGAACTACCGAGCAATAAACGCGACTGGCGTATACTGCCTTATAATAACAATAAGTCTGCATTTATTCAGATTTCGTACAATTTTTGTTTAAATATGTACTTTAATAGAGACGTGTACTAAAAAGTTACTCCTGAAAACATATTTATAATATCAACATTTGTAAAAGAAAAAATTAGAAACCAGTCATTTTGACTGGTCCGGTAGTTCTAGTGTTAACACCTTAAATTCTATGTTCTACGTTTCAGTTTTCTAAATTCAGCATATTCTATTATAATATTTTATAATATAGAACATGGAAGACTTGGTTTAATATCTTTATTATTATATAGTGAATTTATAAAATTTCAATTATGACGTAGAACATAGAATTCAAAATTAATAAGGGTGGAATATTGCAAGAGATTAATCCTGTTCCCAAAGACTCAAAAATATATCGCAAATCCTATTTAAATAATACGAAAAGGGAAACAAGAAACTTCGATATGCACAGCAGGGATGAGCATTTCCCCACCATAGCGCCCACTGTCCCCCACCACCATCCGCCGTTACCATAGAGGAGGCAAGTGCTTCAGCTCGTTGCGAAGAGTGCGCAGGTCTCGCGCATGAAAGAGAGGTTCGTGGGAGAAGCAGGCGTTTGAGGGGCCCCTACCGTGCCCATCCCTGATATACAGGTTTTAAAAAGAATTATTCAATATTTATATCGATTTTCAGAGAATCGATTTTTCAAGGTTCGATTTTCTATTAAATCAATGTTTGTCGCTGCGATTCGGAATCGATTATTTTTCAAGAATTACCCTACTATATACGATATAAATATCGAATAGGTATCTTTTTACACCCTGTAAAATGTGTATATAGAAGTTCCTGTCTTCTACTATAATTAATTGAATTGAACGATACTCTCGTTCTCTTAACACTAAACCTACCAACCACAAAACATATAAAGATAAAACGCCTTACAGAATCGAGAAGATTGAATTTATTTAAACTTTGTACAGTTTCCATAAGAATATGTGCTTAAATAAAGAAGTCAATTCAGTCATTTCCTATGAAATTGTTTTTCTAATTTCAATAATTGTAAAATAGAAAACCGGTCATTTTGACCGTGGTAGGCTTAGTGTTAAATGTTTAATTGTCTATTGTCTGTAATTGTGAACATTCAAACATCTAAGGCAAAGTGTTACGAGATTATCAGGATAGTTAAGAGGATCGTTGGAGAGACTCAAGAGTTTGTTGTGAAAGGGTGAAGGGATGCTGAATCTTAGAATACACAAAGGTTTAACCGATTAGGTGTCCGAGTTACCTGTTCGTGCTTTTTCAGGTAGCTTAGCCTCGGGAAGGTGCGATCGCAGAATTGACAAGGATAAGGGGCGACAGCGTTGTTGCCGTCGGCGTTGACACCAACGTCAGCGTCGACTTCAGGTTCCGACGGGAAGCTAGCAGACGTGGGAGTCGCGCAGGACGAAGGCGTTTCTCCTCCTCGACGCGAGTTTGGCCCGCCATCCTCGCTGTGCCAGGACGAACTTCCGGTCCCGAGTGCTTCTGCAATCAGAGAAAATCATCTCGTCACCTAAACGAACTCCATACATTTCACCGATCAACCTGTACAATCCTTAGACCAAAGAAAAATTAACAGTAACGCGGATTTTACGCATTTATAACAAAACTGACTAGGAAGAAGACAAAACGGAAGAAACATCAGATGAATTTAATATTTCTGTTGAACATTGTTTACAATCAATCCAAAATTATTAAGTGAAGAAATCAATTCTTATGTGATACCCTTTCGCTCTTATTGCTGCAGACAATTTTTATTTTCCATGAAGTTCTGCAGTCTAGGGATTAACCTAGTTTGATTAATCTTCTGACGTTGAGGGCCCTGCCTATTTATGCTCGGAGGATCAAAATCTGATCTAGAACTAGTTGGAATAGTATAACAAAACTGACTAGGAAGAAGACAAAACGGAAGAAACATCAGATGAATTTAATATTTCTGTTAAACATTGTTTACAATCAATCCAAAATTATTAAGTGAAGAAATCAATTTTTATGTGATACCCTTTCGCTCTTATTGCTGCAGACAATTTTTATTTTCGATGAAGTTCTGCAGTCTAGTGATTAACCTAGTTTGATTAATCTTCTGACGTTGAAGCCCCTGCCTATTTAGATTCGGAGGATCAAAATCTGATCTAGAACTAGTTGGAATAGTATGACAAAACTGACTAGGAAGAAGACAAAACGGAAGAAACATCAGATGAATTTAATATTTCTGTTGGACATTGTTTACAATCAATCCAAGATTATTAAGTGAAGAAATCAATTTTTATGTGATACCCTTTCGCTCTTATTGCTGCAGACAATTTTTATTTTCCATGAAGTTCTGCAGTCTAGGGATTAACCTAGTTTGATTAATCTTCTGACGTTGAGGCTCCTGCCTATTTAGACTCGGAGGATCAAAATCTGATCTAGAACTAGTTAGAATTCAATAAAATTTTCGGTGATATTGGACACAGCACCGCAAAGGGTTAAAGAAAGTAACAGGCTTAGATTTAAGTGCTGTTTCGTGCTATTAACCAGTTATCAATGTAATTTCTTTCGATCGAAATGAATTATATTGATAAATCTGATTTCGGCGCAAGGTAACAAACGAGTTACGTATCTGCCACCATGGGTTAAACCACTTTCCGCCGTAACTCCTAATATCTTATTCATAAAAATAATTTTGTTTTTTCTTTTATTGTACCCGTTGCACAGCAAACGCATTAAAACCTCTTGAAAATGATCCACACAAGGATCGAAACGTTGAGAGAATAATCTAACTGCAAATTTGCTGATTTTCAATAGGATCGAACCTTGCGCCGAAATCAGATTTATCAATATTAACCAGTTAGCTGTGTTTGCCGAGTATACTCGTCATGAAATAAAAATGAATTGCTTGCTATTTATGTTAAAATTCTAGTAAAACTTAAAACGTCTTATTAATTTTTCGACATTTTAGAATTTTTCTAGTCAAAGACGAAGTAAAGAAACGAAACAAAGAAATTGACGAGAGGTCAATATGTGATAAATAAAGTTTTCAAAAATTTTTATTCGCCACATACAAAATCGAGCTACACAGTTAACTGGTTAACGCGAACGTGTCCTATTTTGCAGGAAGATCCAAGGTTTGGTTATCAATTATACCATCGAAGGGCCGATTGAAATGGTGGAATCGTCGATGGCGAGTCGGATAGGCTCGCTGTCAGTAGTCGTCGGGTCTGAACGCGTTCTTTTTCGTAAACTGGTTTCTAAATGTCGTAAGAGGGACCAGTTCTTCCATAAGCGTGACCTTACGAACCCCGATGTAGGAACGTTACGAGGCCAGGCTGACCTCAGAGCCTCGCCCGTTATACGTCCCTTCGGATTGTTTTCGTAACGAGTGTATACCGTGCTGTACTGTGAAACTGGTACCATTAACCCGCGTGGCTCTCGTCAAGAAACCGCCGCGAGATCCTCGAGGACTGGTCCCCATGGTCCGCGGATAGAAGCGTTTCTCTCTCGCGGGGAATTCGCGAAGAATTCTCCCGGATCGAGTTCTGCTACCCTTTTATCCGCGCATCCAGTCCACACGCTATCCTCCCTGGGATCGTGTTAACGCGTCCTTGCAATTTTTGCCCGCGTAGCAACGAATGCTAAGCTTTTTCGCATATCCGCCAGCGATAGAGTACAATCGCGACACGTCCCGCAGTCTTCTTGCTTCTTGTTTACCCCGAAGCGATTACTAGCAATTCTTCTTCGCCGGTGGGATAACAGCGCAGTCGTCTTTTGCCGCAGTAGCGATTATTTTTGGTGACTCGAATTTTGATTTGGAATTTGACGATTCGGGGACATACAGTTGATGAGTAAATTGCTCTCTTGGAATTTGATTCACTTCGCGAGGAATCAATCGATTTTTATATACCGTTACCATATTGTAGGCTTGGTGATGATTATTTAGCGATAAATATGGATCACGGAAAATTGTAATACGTGTGCTTTGTGAGGATTTATTTTCTTAGCACTGAGCCTACCCAAAATTGGTGCTAGTATATATTGCCTTATAGTAATAACAAAATTGAATTTATTTAGACATTGTATGATTTTTACTATAACATATTCTTGAGTAATGAAATTTATTGAATTAATTCCCATGGAAACATTTTTATGACTGTGATAATTGTAAAATAAAAAATATGGAATCGGTCATTTGACCGGCTGTGGTAAGTTTTGTGTATGTATTTGCTTTATTTCAGCCTTACAGCCAAGAAATGTGACTTGATTTACATTAACCTAACTGTACAAATCTAACTTATTTCACGCATTTGGTCCATACCTTCTCTCACTCTTTTTTTATTTGTCTCACTCCTTCCTACACTGGCCTACTCTGGTAGTCTCCTAATTACTATTAACCCAATCATTGCATCCTTCCCCATTCCCTAACATTTGTTTTTTAGTTTGGTATATTCTTTGTTATATTCTTTGGTATATTCTTTGGTATATTCTTTGGTATATTCTTTGGTATATTTTTTGGTATAGTCTCTTTTCTCTCTTTCTCCTCAACTTCTCCAACCACTCTTTCTATCTTTCCTCCCACTCACTACATCCTCGATCCTGATCATTTCTCCCATTACCCTGCATTCTCTTCTTAAATGTTCTAAGCTTCCATACATGTCCCCACATAGCCCGCATCCTCTTGCCTCGTCCTTGGTAGGTTTAGTGTTAAGTCTCGTCACTCAACTGATCAGTAGTACCTACTGTTAACCGGTCGCATCATTGTATAACAATATTTCCCTTGTGAACAATATTCTTATTGGAATACTTAATGGCAAGCTTCAATGTATTATAAACTGCGCGATCTTTTAGGTTAGAAACGACAATCCGGAAGCCATCAATGTCTTCGAAGAAAATCCGATAAAAAAGAAATAGAGATTGAAACGATTCAATGAATCAATGAATAAATAAAAGACCAGAAATAAATTACAAAATGATGAGAAGAAGTAGTACGATTGTCAAGCTGGGATTTATGATGGTGAAGTTATTGCGATGGTTGGTGCCAGGTGGAACTGGAAGGCATTGGAGTAGACTGGTCTGGCCGTGGAAAGAAACGCGTAATAGAAGAAACCGTCGACGAAGGAGACATCCGGACGAGGCGAGTCGAATAATTAATAATTGCCAGGAATGAAGAGACTCCCACCGGCACGGATAGAGCAAAGTGGCCCTGGTAAACGGTGGAAATGACTCGGCTAGTTGGCCGTTTCCTCATTTGCCCCGGTCCACGCTCTGGATCCGACACCCACCACTGAATTTAAGAGATTTTACGGAATACCGTCTCCTCCGCTCCACAGCGGCTCCGACAGGCAAGGAGACACCCAACGAGATCGGATCACGTGGATCACGGTTAAATGGCTCGCATCCTCCGCCCACGCCGCGTTTTCACCATAACAAGCGCGAGAGATCGCGTGCGAGTAATGTGTCAGCGCCGCGGTAATTACTGTAATCAATCATTATATTGGGTTGTTCGGAAAGTAATTTCGTTTTTAGAAGGGAAAATGAAGACGATGTTTCACTATTTATTTATTTATTCGGTGATGTAGTGGCAATTTTGTTCTATGATCTTGTGCGATCTTTCTAGTAACTTGGAGATCCCATGTTCGTAGAATTCCTGTTTTTTATTAGCAAATAATTGAGTTGTATTAATTTTGACGCCTTCATCTAAAATGATAGTTACACCGCTTAAAAAGTGTTGAGAAGAACGAAATAATTGGTAATACGACGGCACACCCTCTTTGTAAACAGCATACATCTTTTTCCCTGCTTGCATCGCGTTTTTACCATACCCGTAACAAAAAGGCAAAATGTGACGGATATGCTCTCACTTTTATTTTGCATATTTGATGCGATGACAAAATAAATGCTTGAAAGATTATAAAGTTCTATATGGCACAGTATAGTAGGTTTTAGTTTAAGATGTATGAATCTAGTTAATTAAATGAAATAAAAATTGAAATTAAAATTCTAGTCAAGTACGAAGCTACTCCTTCAAGCCCCTAATTTAGGGGATGAAATAATCGGAGAATAATGATCCGAATTGTTGCAAAAAAATATTTGAAGAGAAATGTAAAGATTGTTAATTATACTAATTAATTCTGATTAACCCCTTGCCATACCATTTTCTTTACGGCTACAATAATTATAACGTCGACATCCCCAAAAATGTCACAGAGGAGGAAAGAAAATTTATATTTTGATTAAATATTGATTACACAAAAGTAAAATTTTATTTCGTCTGAAAAGAAAGGTATAACTTTCATCTTTGTTAGACTTTATTTAAAATCTTCAATCACGAGTCTGCCTTCTTAAAATACGATAAGGGGTTAATGGAGATGGTTTGAGGGTAAAAAATAAAGTGTAGATCGTCTTCAGAATGACGTTAGGGAATGATGCACGAACAGAATGATGCACGAACGATTAGGAAAATGTTTGAAAAAAAGGGAAAATCCTTAAAAGTTGAGATCGAGTGCAGTAAGTTGAAATCGAGTGCAGTCGGTTTGCCATTCTCGGTGCACAGGGGGTGGTTTAAGAGTGCAATGAAGCGAGTCTCGTTTCCACAATGGCGATGGGAGATGTTAGGGGAGACTTGGTACGTTTCCGGGGCGCGTTCCACAGCAAGTAACCCCGAAGATGCCTCTGTCGATCAGGTGTGCCTCCGATTGTGCAACAGAGATCTCGTGAACGTATCGGGGCACTCGCCCAATTGGCATGCCGCGTGACTCACAGCGACAGCGCGCCTCTTCTCTTCTTGCAGAAAGAGAGACAAGGCGGATCGGGTGAGCACGCAATAAATAGAAACCGAGCTGCCGAACGGCACCCAGCTGATCCGCTGTCGTCGGGAATTCGACTGCGAGACTGCCAAGAGAAATCGGACGAGGAACAAAAGCCGGTCCCCGTTCATGGAGAACGCCTCTGATCGACGCTGAGGAATGCGAAACACTCTTCGACCATCGAACCGTGCACCCTCGCGGTTCACGTTTTTATTAAATTAATCGCTCGATGATGACTGGGAACATACCCTTGTACCATTTGTACAAGATCTTGCGATGCTAAATACGAGATATGAATAATTAAGATTTCTCTCTCGATTAATTCATCACTCAATAGATTGTTATTTGAATTTACCGTTGCAACCCCTAGGATAATCAATGCTAAGCTCAATTTGGGAAGGGTATCTAGGCTTTAGAATTTTTTGGGGGAGAATAGACGTTGCTTTCATGAGGCAGGATCATCCTCGAGGTACCCTAATCATTTTCCAACACCTATTTGAAAAGGTTTTACCCTTAGCACTCGAATTTGGGGACATTCATATAAATGTAGAGAAAATTTAATATTAATCTAATTTTTTCAGTTAATTTATATGAATTGGGGAAATTTATATAAATTTAGACTCTGAGGTGCCGCTACAAATTGTTACACCATTATTTAGAATATTGTTTACATGATTAAATTTGTTTATATGTAATAAATTACTAAACGTTTAAATATCGTATGAGGTACTATATCAGTTTCGTACGCATATAATGAAAAAAAAATTATGTACAATGGAAATATTTTAGGTTAGAAGAAATGTTTGATTTTTTAGTTGAAATAGCTACGAGTGCAAAGGGTTAAAAGTAAAATGCTCTGATAGCGGTTAATGTTTGACCAAGTGTGATTAATTTTCAGAAGTTTGCTCTCGAAATTTTTTGGGGAGAATAGAGGGTGTTAGCGCGAAGTAATAGTACCCCTGAGATAACCTAATCATGTTCCAATACTTATTTGAAGGGATGCAAAAGAGAAGTGCTCTGAAAGCGCTCAAATTTGATCGAAGCTGATTTTGAACTTAGAAAAGGGATATCTTTGCTTTCCAATTTTTTTTTCGAAAAGAATGGAGGCTGCTAAAATGAAGTAACACCACCCTCTAGGTCCTATAGGTCTGTTTCCATAGTACTGCAAGTGGCGCTAAGGAAATATGGATTCGGAATCGGTCAAAGTTTGAATTGAAAGATCGTTTATACTTAGGCGATTCCGTGGATATGGACAAAAGGGGGGCCGATCTTTAAGACCGGCAGACAAGGATGCAAAGGCTCGAGATAACCGAATCATGTTCCAATACTTATTTGAAGGGATGCAGAAGAGAAATGCTCTGAAAGCGCTCAAATTTTGATCGAAGCTGATTTTGAACTTAGAAAAGGGATATCTTTGCTCCCCAATTTTTTTCAAAAAGAATATAGGGTGCTAGAATGAAGTAACACCACCCTCTAGGTCCTACAGGTCTGTTTCCATAGTACTGCAAGTGGCGCTAAGGAAATATGGATTCGGAATCGGTCAAAGTTTGGCAGATCGCATATACTTAGGCGATTCCGCGGATACGGACAAAAGGGGGGCCGATCTTTAATAATACATCGGCAGACAAGGACGCAAAGGCTCGAGATAACCGAATCATGTACCAATACTTATTTGAAGGGATGCAGAAGAGAAGCGCTCAAATTTTGATCGAAGCTGACTAACTTGGAAAAGGGATATCTTTGCTTTCCAATTTTTTTCCGAAAAGAATGGAGGCTACTAAAATGAAGTAACACCACCCTCTAGGCCCCATAGGTATGTTTCCATAGTACTGCAATTGGCGCTAAGGAAATATGGATTCGGAATCGGTCAAAGTTTGGCAGATCGAGTATACTTGGGCGATTCCGCGGATACGGACAAAAGGGGGGCCGATCTTTAAGACATCGGCAGACAAGGACGCAAAGGCTCGCAGGGGGATTCGAAGGGGTTTTATTTAGAGTCTCGATTCCGTCCAATCAGCGGCGATGTGTCATCGGCGCGAAAATAGTCGCACTTAACACTGGCAGCTCTTTTCTGCCACGACCTGCCGATGCCAGCCGTGTTGCATTGTGTTTTTGTCTTTGGTAACGTGTGTGCGTGTTCGCGCCCATATACAGTCTCTCTCTCTCTCTCTCCCTCTTTTTCTCTTTCTTTCTCTGGGATGGCTCTCGTCGCGTGTGGCTGCGTAATGTTGTCACCTCGTGCCCGTCGCTATTTATAGGACGCTTCGACGTCGCTTATTAATAGGGGGCCGACTTAACGCCTTCGTTAATTGTGACTTATGTACGGGACGCGAACTCCGTCAGTCTGCCAGTGGTTTGCGCGGATTTACAAACCGCCATTGGCGTGGCGACAGCCGGCCGACAGACTTCCTCGATCATCTCGATCCTCATCCTGCAACCTCCGTAATCTCAACCACTGAGCGGACTTTGAAAATTAATTTAAAAAATCTGACGATTCGATCGATACATTTGATAGTCGTTTACATTGAATTGGCAAATGAAAATTAATTTTTGTTCGAACCGTGATGCCTCCGCCGAAAAGTTTCTATCGATCGTTGTACAGTTGGATCAATAGTTATAAAATGTAGTAGTAGTCATAAATCTAATGGAAAGAAATATTTGTCATCGATTCTCGTGCACTTTAAATATGGCTTTTCATAAAATTAATGATTCTGATTTTAACCCCCCTACTTGTCGTCCACCAAAGACGTAATCACGACATTTAGACGATCGCTGACTCGCGATCGTTTCAACCCCATCGTTAAAACGGTCCTGAACGACACCAACGTTATCCACGTGAAAGGTTTCTTTAATTAACGTACTCATTTATTCAAGAATTGGAGAATTCCACTATTAGATTATGACCATTACATATTAACCCTTCGCACTCGAATGGCGACTCTGAGGCGCCGCTACAAATTGTTACACCATTATTCAGAATATCGTTTATATGTAATAAATGACTAAACATTTAAATATTGTATGTGGTACTATATCAGTTTCGCACGCACATAATGAAAAAAATTATATACAATGGAAATATTCTAGGTTAGAAGAAATGTTTGATTTTTTAGTTGAAATAGCCCCGAGTGCAAAGGGTTAACATGTATACGATATAAATATAAAGAACAAGAACATGGGGTAGTTTAATTAATGAAGCACTATAGAGTGGTAGACTGTTAACGAATAGATCGACGAGATAAAAATCGCAGAGAGAATCGAAGGAACTATCACGAACAACCCTAAAATTTACTGAACAATTGGGGGAAATGATTTGTAAATGATCTTCGATCAATCGACACAATTTCAGAAAGATTTAAACAAGATCTCGTTACGTCCGAATCGATACAGAATCGACTTTACGTAATCAATGCACAACGATGGCGAATCTGTCGGAAAATTTCCTCGCGGTCAGCCCATAAATTGGTCTTAGCAACGAACGAGTTAACCGGCAATTATTAAATCCGATTGAGCTCGAATGAGCAGCGCGCGCGTGCGACGCATCAAGCGATTTGCTTGCGCCCGAGTATCAATTAAAACTCCGGAACGACGCGATTAACGACAATGTACCTTTCGATTTCTGCTCATCCTGGGTAGGTTCCTTGTGCGCCTGTATCTTGCCGATCAGCAGCTCGAGCCTGGAGCTGTTTCCCTTGAACAGCATTCTGAGTTTCGGATCAATCACCCCTCGAGCGTGAATCTCCTCGATCCACCACCATCACCCTTTGGATCCTCGAGCGAAACTGATTCACCGTCGGTTCAATGTCAATCACAGAGCTCGCAGAGCTTGCAGTCATCAAAGGAATCGATCGGGGTCCTCGCTATCACGCCACGAATCGAATCCCTTCGATTTCGACACGAGAGATCTACGAGTCACTGACACGTCCGAGCTGATCCACCGTTATCGGAAAAATCGGCGCGGATGACAAAAGCAGTGGTAGTATCGGAGAGAATAGTTTAGAGAGGAGTAAAAATCGAAGCGGAGAGAAGACGCGGAGGAAATCGGGTGGCAGGATCCTCCGGGAGGACGATCGATCCGGCCTCGATCGTTCGATCGCAAGGACTGACGTTGACGCGCGAACGAGCGAACGATGCGAGGGCAGAGAGAACGAACGAGCGAGCGAGCGAAGCAGCCAGCTGGTAACACTGTGAAACGCGCACTAACCGGGAACCCACAGTGTCTATTATCGCGCACGATGCAAACCAACACACCAAGTCCTCCTCCTGACAGCAAAAGAGTGCCGCGTTACCGTACGCCGTACGTGGAAGGAGAAGGGACCACAAAAGCCGGCACAGAGAGGCTAGGGAGTCCCCTGGGAAACCAGCCACCGCATTGGACGGTAGGCGGGATCACACACTAACGAGTACACCCACCTTCCGGCTACCCACTGGCACCTATTTAACCTTTCATCCACCTAATCCACCTATGTGTGCCCTTTCGACGGAGAAGGTGAGCGACCGGGGGCCGCGGTTACCGTTCCGGCTACCGGAAACCCGCCCGCTCCTCACATAATCAATGAGACAACGCTTCTTCGTCTACTTTTTATCTGTTTTTATCCGAACGCGAATTTTTATCAACCAGTCTCCTCTCTCGGCATCGATCTGTCCTTTATCTGTCGCACAGTACCCGACCTGGACGGACTTTTAAAACGACCTGGAAACTTTATTGAATATTTTTTGACCACTTGTCTAGTCTCTTCTTCTTCTCTACACGTTCACAGCGATTTTTTATAGAGTTTTATGAAATTGTTCTTTGGAAAGGTTCATTAAGCTACACCTTGCCCATTGCAAATATCTTGTAAACAATTTCGACAATGTCTGAAGGTTAGCAATTTTGAAACTCTCCCGGAGAACGATCAACGATTTGTTTTTTTATTTTTTACCATCAACCCCTTGTACTGTGCGATTCATTTCACGAGATTGCAGCGAGTAGAATATATTTTTAAACGCGTTTCACATTGTCTGAAGACTGGTAATTATTTTTAAGCCGGAGAGCGATCATCGATTTTGTTTTTTTATTTTATACCATCAACCCCTTGTACTGCGATTCATTTTACGATTGCAGTGAGTAGAATATATTTTTAAACACGTTTCACATTGTCTGAAGATTTGTAATGATTTTTAAGCTCTCCGGAGAACGATCAACGATTTTGTTTCTTTATTTTTTACCATCAACCCCTTGTACTGTGCGATTCATTTCACGAGATTGCAGCGAGTAGAATATATTTTTAAACACGTTTCACATTGTCTGAAGACTGGTAATTATTTCTATGCTCTCTGGAGAACGATCGACGATTTTGTTTTTTTATTTTTTAACATCAACCCCTTGTACTGTGCGATTCATTTCACGAGATTGCAGAGAGTAGAATATATTTTTAAACACGTTTCACATTGTCTGAAGATTTGTAATTATTTTTAAGCTCTCCGGAGAACCTTCAACAATTTTGTTCTTTTATTTTTAACCATCAACACCTTGCACAACGATGCATTTTACAATTGCATAATTTTTAACACATTCAGAGTATCAGCACTCGCGAAGAGTACCGAAAACGTTACATCGTGGGTGGTGCCCGCAGTTTTACAAAATTTATATGATTCATTTGTTCTGTAACCTCGTCTATCTCAATCTAAATCAGTATTTTTCGTTTAGATACTTTTCCAATCGGCACTAAAAGGGTGCAGCACCTCAGACATTATTGTCGTCGTCTACGAAACTGCAAGAAACAAGACAATTTCATTGCACTTCGTATGAACAAGTGTCAAGCTTAGGATAGAAGAGTTAAGACTTCTTCAACTTTATTGAGTTTTCGTTAGTTCGGTTATCGATCGTAAATTTGTTAAACACAGAAAAAATAATGTTATTAGCGCAAAGGTTCGATCTAAACAGAATATTAAAGCAATCTTGCTAGTTTGTTAAAACTTTCTACGTTTCGATCCTAATGCGGATCTTTTTCAAGAAAGAATGAGAGCTGCGTCTGAAAGAATTTAATTTTTTTTATTGAGTTTTATAGTTTCTAACTAAATTTGGTAATCCGAATATATTAACATAAAAATTAACTTCCAAATCTGGAGAGATAATTAATTCTGCCTCACATTTTTGGGAGATGCGTCACTCAAACTGTTAATCCTTAGCACTTTAATGGCGCCTGAGTCTGAGGCGCTCTGAGGCGCCATTACAAATTGCTACACCATTATTCAGAATATTGTTTACATGATTCAATTTGTTCATATGTAATAAATTACTAAACATTTAAATATTGTATGAAGTACTATATCAGTTTCGTACGCTAAAAAAACTTGTGTAAGATGGAAATATTTTAGGTTAGAAGAAATGTTTGGTTTTTTAGTTGAAATAGCTCCGAGTGCAAAGAGTTAAATACTTCACACAGCCTGTTCCTAAGGATTCTCAGGGTCCCTAAAATGTCAGTACAGCTCCGTTTAGCCACGGAAATTCCTTAGGGTAATGAAAGAAAGTGCCCGTGAGCGGGCCCCGTTTCGAAATAATGTCCAACGACAACGTTAATGAGGCGACGCGGGGCGGCGTCGCAGGAAAATCGACGTCGTCGCATAGTTTCTGGTGGAACCCTATTCGAAAGTTCGCCGACGGGGTTCCTATCAGGGATCCCGATCGTCTGTAGTGCTCGCTGTTTAAAATTGGTGCCACGCGGACCCGCGGGAGTTTCGAAAAAAAATCATAGCTCCGAACGAGACGCAGAAAACGAGAAACAGAAGAAGGGAAAAATAGGGCCAAGGGAAGAAAGAAAAAAGCGAAGTCCTGTGCGCGTTCGGACCCCCTGCAACCCCTGTGAAATCGACTGGAATGGATTCTCACACACGGCTGGAGCTCTGTACCACCTTATGGGGGCCAACAGAGGAGCCCCGCGACTCCCTATGGGGATCTACGGGGATCCACGAGGTGCGCTTGTAACCCATGCCCCGTTTCGGAAAGATGCGAGCAGCGCCCACCCATCGCGATTATTTATCTCGTTGCCATCGTGACTTTAGGTGGTCTTGATCCCGTTCGGGAACCATTCACACGCACCTCTTCAACTTTGCTAATGATCGGCTACTCCGGACTTATGGCTTTTCTGCCGTACACTTCCGGAACCATAGGATCGAAGACTCGAAGTGGGACTTTTGATTTTAAGGAGGAAGAATCTTGAGAAAATAGTCGACAGCAAAATTATATAAAATTGAACGTTCGAAAATCAAAAGAATTCTTTGCGGGGACGTGCTGAAAATTGTTTGCGTTCATTTTTATTTCCCTATCGCATCTGCAGGTTGTTAACACTGTTGCAATCCAATCGATAATCAAATTTCTATTGGATCCTGTTAGAAAATCTTCTCTTTTTATATTCTTATATATTAGGTCGTCCCATAAGTTCGTGCCGTTTACTGTTTTACTATTTAAATTAATATTTGAGACATAGTTTCAAAGTCAACGTAAAAATATAACCACCTTCTCTACAACCTCTTCCCACTTTTTTGGTAAAGATATTATACCGTCACTAAAAAATTTCTGTGGTTTTTCATTAAAATACTTTTCAATCCGCGGCACGAACTTATGGGACAACCTAATATTTATTGGAAATAGAAGTAAAATTCTGTTCTCTTGTTATCAATACTTAACCGTTAAAGAAAATATAGATACAGAATAAATATAAAATTGATGTTTCTGTGAATTTACTGTGAAACAAACAGTAGAGGGTTACTATTGATAAGTAAAGAATCATGTTACGTGTGTGTTTAGCATGCGTCTATCGATACAGATTACTCATGGTATTTCCCGTGAACCTTTCCGAGGGGTAGTTTGAGTCATCGACGTCGCTGGAAAATCCAGATTACTAATTCCTTGGCTCCTCCACTTCAAAAAGAAACAAAATCATCGATAACAATTCACATCTTGTCTATCCAACGCAATTCTTCAATTACAATTGCAAAACTTATTGTTTCTTACAAAATCAATTCAAAGGGGTAGTTTACTATGAAAATCATCCAAGCAATAAATGTGTTTTATTTATAAAATTTCTACGATTGTTTCAATCGATTCTGTTGCCAGAACAATAGGTGAACAATGGTCACACTCTCTCGCGGCCGATTTCCCTCGGCCATTTTAATTACTTCAACAGCGTCCGTCCACGGTGTCGGATCGTTATTGAGCCTCGGACGTGGACGCTTTCTATCCGATCGATTCGATCGATTCAATCGATCTCGCAACTGGACCGAATCGTTTGTTCGACTAGACGAGAACCGTTCGCAACGATGCGAAATCGCCGCATGAAACAAAAAGCAAAAGAAAAGCCGCGTCGCCGGCGCTCTGCCATTAGAGACCGCCTTTAGGCACGCACGTCCGACGATTCCTCGGACCCTTCGTCACTCTAAGCACCGGAGAATTATTGCAGGGTCAAGCGACCATAATGACTTCCATTCGGGGCACCTAATCGCGCCATTCAGGTATCGACGGCGCCCCTGTAAATTGCAGAAATGCGCATTCCCGCGAGACAACGATCTTTTCCACGATTATGGTTCCGTTCCAAGAATATTATTCATTCCACTTGAAAATTGAGGAAGTCACTTTTCGTTACGAAATTGTAGAGATAAAAATGTATGTATTTGGTTTATTTCAGCCTTAAAGCCAAGAAATGTCACTTGGTTTACATTAACCTACTGTACAAATCTATCTTATTTCACACATTCGTCCATACCTTCTCTCACACTTTTTCTTTGTCTCCCTCCTTCCTACACTGACCTACTCTGGTAGTCTCCTAATTACTGCTAACCCAATCATTTCACCCTACCCCATTCTCTAACATTTGTTCATTGGTTTGGCATATTCTTTGGTCTATTCTTTGGTATGTTCTTTGGTATATTCTTTGGTATATTCTTTGGTATGTTCTTTGGTATATTCTTTGGTATATTCTTTGGTCTATTCATACTCTCTTTTCTCTCTTTCTTCTCAACTTCTCCAACCACTCTACAACATTTCTATCTTTCCCCCCACTCACTACATCCTCAATCCTGATCATTTCGCCCATTACTCTGCATTCTCTTGTCAAATGTTCTAAGCTTCCATACTTGTCCCCGCATAGGTCGCATCTTCTTGCCTCGTCCCCCAGCCAATATTTGTTCCAGTTTTCTGTACTTCCGCATCTTGCCTTTACAGGAAATATTCGAAATATTCGACTCTTATGGACCCTAAACTCGCCAATGGTCCAATCCTCCATTTTTGAACCGTCCTGTAAAGTCAGAAATTGATAAATCTGATTTCGGCGCAAGGTTCGATCCTATTTTGAAAAACCAGCAAATTTGCTGTTAGATTATAAGTTAAGTATCTGCCACCATGGGTTAACCCAAATTTAGCGCGTCTTGCCCTGGGCGCCACGGTTTTATTTTAAAGGAAGCATGAAGTTTTACAAAATATAATAATATTAAGTTGCTGGCATAATATTGGAATGGCATTTACAGTGGCATTTACAATAATTTTAATAATAAAAATTGATAATTAACATTTTCTCTACACTATATACATTTTGCATTCATCCTTTCTAATAATTCCTAACTCGAATAGCCATTTGTAATCAATCTAAACTTGCAGCACCCACTACGAGATATCTCGTAGCTGGCAGTTTTGGTACAGACGCTTACTACGAGATATCTCGTAGTTGGCAGTCAATGGGTTAAACTACTTTCCGCCGTAACTCCTAATATCTTATTCATAAAAATATTTTGTTTTTTTCTTTTATTGTACCCGTTGCACAGCAAACGCATTAAAACCTCTTGAAAATGATCCACACAAGGATCGAAACGTTGAGAGAATAATCTAACTGCAAATTTGCTGATTTTCAATAAGATCGAACCTTGCGCCGAAATCAGATTTATCAATATAATTCATTTCGATCGAAAGAAATTACACTGATATTACTCACAAAAGTAGGATAAATTTGATTTTTATTTCAATTTCGATTCTTCATGGTTTGTTACGTGAATTGGAATTTCTCTAGATAATTTCTCCTAGATCGAAAGCAATATTGCATATAATTCAGTGCAAAGAAACTCGCACACTAATTCAGATTTCTTGAGAAATTGTCACGGGAACAGCGTCGGAAGCGAGCGGTTTAAAGTCACGCCGGCGAAATCTGACTGCGGCCGAAACTTCTGGGAAACTATGCGAAACTTGGTGGTAAATGGCCCGTAGGGTTTCGCGGGATGTGCGGGTTCCCGAGCAACCGAAATCGCTCTTCGAACCCGATGATTGATTTCCTCTAGAGCGTCTCGCCAGGTGAAGCTCGAGAACCTCGGAGAAAAACTTGAGACAATCTAGATCTAACCAGAACCGAGTATGCAATTGATTACCCATTGTTTCGACGATTGCGTTAACCAGCTATTAACCCTTTGAACTCGGAAGTATTTTAACTCCATAACCAAACTTTTTTTTTCGATCAAGAATATTTCCATTCTATATGATTTTTATCATTTTGAAGAAATGAAACTGATAAAATACATCATAGAATACTTAAATGTTTGGTAACTAATTTATTGAATATCAATTTAATAATGTAAGTAATATTTTGAATAATGGTATAGCAATTTTTAGTGGTGCCTCAGAGTCACCACTCGAGTGCTAACGGTTAAATCGTGAAGAAAATTCCAAGCATAATTTACAATCATGAAGAAGACTGTATAGTGAGGGGTAAAATGAAAGTGGTAAAGGTAAAATTCCTCTCGATCGAAAATGAAATATATAATAAATTTTGTGGTTTCCGCGCACAGTTCGATCAATTATAGAAACAGCAAATTTGCAATTATATAACATTCTTCTCAACGTTTCGATCCCTATATGGATCATTTTCGAGACATTTTTGCATCTGAAAAATAATATATAAAAATAATATTTCGACACAGCCGTGTAAAGAGAGCGGAGAAAGGAAAAGAAAAAACACACAAATGAAAGTCTACGTTTCTGTAGACGATAGGTGATTATTAACCCCTTCGCTTACAATATCGTCTGAGAGACGTGATGAAAAATCGAACAAACGCAACAACCTAATAAGTTGTTCGAGATCGAAACTGTTCGATGTTTTTCGTAGCTACCGTAGAATTTATAGTCTGATGGCACCAAATCCGCGGTCGTTTACTCCGTCGTCTTTTCTTTCCGCGAGTAGATCTCGCCGGTGTACGTATTCTCCATTGTTTGTTTAAGTGATGAACCACTGAAGCAAATATATGTAGAAAATGTATACCGCGGGAGCAGATTTGTCTAGCAACTATCGGACATATTCGACCGTAATGTACGTTCACCGCAAACCGGCTCTTTTCTCTTTACGAACGAATCCGCCGGAAACCACGATGGCGATGATCCTCCCTCTGTGTTTGATTTCCAAGTCACTCGTTTTTAACCCCTTCGCTTACAATATCGTCTGAGAGACGTGATGAAGATTCTGGACAGAGTCTAATAAAGATGTATGTTATTAATTTCCTTTAATCCGAAATATAATTCTATTTTGTTGTTGTTAATGTACAGCCATTGGAGAATATATAGACATGCAATAGATTTACATTTCCTCCTTTTTCTAAGAAATTATGAACTGCAAAGAAATTCTAATCACTAAAACCGCAAAATAAATCGTAAGGCTTTCTTCTCTTTATCTCTTATTATTATTATTATTCTCTAATCTCTTTAGGAAATTGTGGACGACAAAGGGAGGTCTTATGAATTGAACTGGATAGATTGTATCGCGAGGGGGTAAGCGAAAGACAAGATTTTTCGAGGGAAGAGCAAACGAATTGGAAGCGACGACAGTCGTCGCGACGCATGTTGTGGGTGGCTCCGTGATAAGGCGCATGTGCCGAGGTTCGGTGTCTCGTCACGATCGACTCCGCCTACGCGGCCACGACGATGCACGCGTTTTCCCTTTTGGCTCGTTCACACGCGCACGCGACGGGACACGACGGGACGCGACGCTTCCGTCCGCCCCGGAGGTGAATCGCGTCGGATCGCTGCTCTTCAGCCACCCACGCTTAGGCCGCGTCCACACGTTCTCCTATCCCCACCACCGAGCAGACAGGGGAACACGCAACCCGTGGAAGCGGCACGCGCGATTTCATTCATGCCTCCGAGCCGCTCGTAAGAGCGCTCTTCACGCTAAACCAGAAACAGCGCCACTTCCGAAATCATCTTCCCACTTCAAACAATATTAGCCCTTTGGCCAATCGACTATCGCTCTCATACCGTTACTTAATCCCTACAAATCACTATCAGCTTAATGATCAAACTAGATTGGGAATTAGTTTAATACTAATGTCGATGGTGTTGCACTTTACAGTTCCAATGCAATAGATAATGGCGAAATTCCTCTCGATCGAAAATGAAGTATATAATATTTAAATTTTGTGGTTTCGGCGCAAGGCTCGATCAAATTTAGAAACAGCAAATTTGCAATTATTACATTATTCTCAACGTTTCGATCCCTATATGGATCATTCTCAAGAGAGACATTTTTTCGTCTGAGAAATATATATATATATATATATATATATATATATATAATAATTGCAAATTTGCTATCACTTAATGATCAAACTAGATTGGGAATTAGTTAAGTACTAATGTCGATGGTGTTGCACTTTACAGTTCCAATGCAATAGATAATGGCGAAATTCCTCTCGATCGAAAATGAAGTGTATAATAAATTTTGTGGTTTCGGCGCAAGGTTCGATCAAATTTAGAAACAGCAAATTTGCAATTATTACATTATTCTCAACGTTCGGATCCCTATATGGATCATTCTCAAGAGAGACATTTTTTCGTCTGAGAAAAATATATATATATTTATATATATATATAATAATTGCAAATTTGCTGTTTCTAAATTTGATCGAACCTTGCGCCGAAACCACAAAATTTATTATATGCAATAGATAATCATCTGTCATTATTAAGAACGCAAAGATCTTCAATGATTTTGCTATTGGTCAACAAAAACATTACGAAAGTTTTAAAAAAGAATTGATAGCGAGTACCCGGGTGATTGACACTGAGGGGAACCAATAAAGCTTATATATAGTTTATTTCCAACAGTTTAAACTGAAAATCGTTCTTCTACCTGAATCGTTCTCTACAATCTCTTTTTTAAAATCCTCAAAACATTCACAGTTGTAGTCTTACACGTTGTTGTCATTATTCGAGCTTGCGATATGTTCGAGCTACGGTTTTTGCAATAGAGCTACGCAGAGATGAGAAGAGACTTTACAGGAACCGGTGATCGACGAAAAACAGTTCTGCGGCCAGTGCCGGACGACAAAGGTATGCTAGTGTAACGATTTGCGGTCGGGAGATCACACGGAAGCGGGAGGAATTGGCTCGGATTGTTCGCGTGGCCTGTGAGAACGCGGACGACGACTATTCCTTCGTGAATTTATTAGATTGAGACGCTCTCACGCGACCATCGCGAGCAGATTCGCGATGCCGAGGAACCGATCTCTGCGCGTTGACGATCCGCGACGCTTTCACGATGTCGGTGAAATCCGAGCGAAATCGCGCACGAGTTCCTTCGATCTTCCTGCGACACATCAATCGCAAACAATTGTGCGTAATTCCGGTGTAGTTTCAATGTTTTGCGCCTGTCAGAGATCCTCAGACTTGAACAATATAAGATTTACATAGATTTCTAATACGGGAAGAGCCACACATAACTGACGATAATTCAAATCAGTCTGTTACATTTGGCCCACCCTGTACTTTTAATATTTTCGATACAAAACAATGGCCGACTTTCGAAAGCTAGAATCTTCAGAATCTCAAAGAATTTGTATTTCAAGATAGCGAAGTCTGCAACGCTTTTTAACGCTTCATTTTCCAAGTATCTAATGAACTCCTTGTTGCCATTCGAGACGGAAACATTTCTCGCAACGCCTATCATTGAGCAAAGATTGAAGCAATCATTGACGAACTAGTCCAGCCCATTCATCTCTTATTGACTCAAGAAAACATACATCTGTCACTTGATCGTACCGGTTCGAAACAGTTGACGCGGGAGAAACCCGTCAAGCAGTCTAGAAATTCGGTGTACTTTGAGCTGGTATCGTAAATCGACACGAATCATCTTCAAACAATCGTCGAACGCCTTGAACAGAAGAGATACAGAACCAGCAGCTCGTTATCTGTTTGTTCAGCCGAGATAAATTCCGTGAAATCCAGTGAGTAACTCCAAGAAATCATATTGTCCACCGGAAGTTCAGATTTCTACTCCTATCGACAATCCGTCCACAATTAGGCATCGTGACAGATTAGTATCTTATCTTCGTTCTTCTCGAATTTCGAGAGATAGAAACAGAGTTTCTTCGGATACTAAATCGCTCGAAAACACCGGCTCCCAGTTCCCGAGGCTTCCCAGCACTCAGAAATGCAAATTTCGAACAGTAACTGGCGAGCAGTCTTCCTACGACAAGAGTGACTTCCGGTCAAGGAACATAAACTCCTCGGAACTGCCTTGGCAGCCGCGAGAAACGAGCCGGACCGGTAGCTGTTGGCCTCTCGACCGACTTCCGGCGAGACTCGCTCGTTCCTACGCACCTCTAGTTGCTAGAAGAACCCCTCCAACCCCTGACAGACCAATTAATTCAACCCTTTGTGGCCTAGCTTCGAGATTCGACGTTAATTTTCCATCGGCGCGATGAACTCGGCGAATCGGTGCATTCAAATGTAATTGACGCGATCTATGCAACGCGTACCACCGATGGTAAACGTTGAAATTATGTACATTCATATTATAACAAATAAAATATTATTTTTATAAGAGTAACGAGTGAACAATTAATCCGGCGAGTTTTTCTTTCGAGTTTTAGTCGCTATTTATTTTTGGAGAACGATAAATGCAGACAAAGATAAATTTTATTCAAATTGTAGCGGCTTCTACAAGAGGGTGAATTAATAATTTTGCATCATTAGAATACAGCATGCAAATGCACACGCTAATTTTCTGGAGATTATTATCAAAGCGTTCTTAGAGGGCAATGTTTATAGATTTATTTCTTAGAGTTTGTCCATTTTTAAAATTTGGCCGATTCAAGTGGGTTGTAGGGGTTGAAATGTGGGGAAGGGTTGATCGCCGAGATGCTTCGAGTCTCCGCGATAAATTTAAAGCTGAATGGATCTGGCAAGGAAGAGGTAACCGACACTTCCGCTTCGGTCCGAGGGTAAGTTCAGCCACGGTCAGGAAGGTACGTCCAGACCGGAAGCGGCTACCCTCGGCAGACGTTGCACCCTCGACGTGGTTTATCTTCGCCGCCATCTTGGAAGCCAACGGCACCCTTTCTTAAGTCGTAGAACCATTAGTCTACGGCTTTACGACCGCTAATTAACGGTCGAGAACGAGAAACCTCGAGTCTGGAACTCGCTAACTAACGTCTGCAGACGAATCGCGACACTGTTGCAAATTTTTTGCGCGAATCTTACTATCAAATCACATGGGACAATCAGTCGCAAATCTTTTAATTCGTAATAACGCACTTGAGGCTGCCTGAAGTGTCCCTAAAATGAGAATTCTACCCTCCCGCGTAAAAAAGTGAAAAAATAAATATGGTCATTTATTTATTAGCTTTGCGCTCTAATGGCGACTCTACGGAGCCACCGAAAATTACCCCACCACAATATTTACTTCGCGAAATTTGTTAGCATCGAAAACAGTGCTAAAAAATTCCGGTAATGGCACCTCCGAATTTTTTGAGCGAATTTCACCATCAAATCACATGGGACAATCAGTCGCTAATTTTTTAATTCGTAATGCAACACTTGAGGCTGCCTGAAGTGTTCCTAAAATGAGAATTCTATCCTTTCCTGTAAAACAGTGAAGAAATAAATATGATCATTTATTTATTAGCGCTCTAATGGCGACTCTACGGAGCCACCGAAAATTACCCCACCACAATATTTACTTCGCGAAATTTGTTAGCATCGAAAACAGTGCTAAAAAATTTCGGTATTGGCACCTCCGAATTTTTTGAGCGAATCTCACCATCAAATCACGTGGGACATTCAGTCGTTAATTTTTTAATTCGTAATGCAACATTTGAGGCTGCCTGAAGTGTTCCTAAAACGAGAATTCTACCCTCCCGCGTAAAATAGTGAAAAAATAAATATGGTCATTTATTTATTAGCTTTGCGCTCTAATGGCGACTCTACGAAGCCACCGAAAATTACACCACCACAATGTGTACTTTACGAAATTTGTTAGTATCGTATACAGTGCTAAAAAATGTCGGTAATGGCACCTCGCAGACAAATTCCGAGTCGCCGATATCTTCGATCTGCCGCTAATGTGCCAGTCCTAATGACGTTCGTTAATTACTCTCCCCTTGACGTCACGAATGTACAGAACTAGCCATAACATTAAAGTCACATTCCCGGAATTTTCAATACCAGGAGATTGTCGTTAGACACGGTCAAGTGCGGAATTGGGATTAAGATAGTTTCGAGACGAGTTGGGAAAACACAGGGATCGGTGTTTCCCTGGATGACTGGTAGATTTCTAAACCTACCGGACGGCGCGGCGTGTCGAAGTGATCTCACCGGACGAAATGATTTTGTCAGCGGACAAATTAGTTTTCTATCCAGCAAACTCGGAATTCCGGTAGCTGTGTGCCAACAAAGGGACACGACCACCCTGCGCGCGCCCTTTCTCAAGGCGAAGCTACGGGGTCGGACCAATTCAATCCCTTTTCAAACAAACTACCCATTCCCTTTCAATTAATTCGATTCCTCACATTTTGTTCGATAAATCTGCATCACAAATCTTCCACCTTAATTTTTCCGAAAGACACAGATGTCGAATGACAAATTTTGTGTTCAAATTAAATAAATAAGGGGTGGTCGAGAAGAACAAAAAAAATGAAGCTCGAGGTCCCAGAGTTCCAGAAGTTTGCCACACGGTAAAAGCAAAGGAGAATTCCCCCGGCGCTTAATAGTTATTTGAAAATTGTGGATCACCGAGCGGTGGTCTAGTTTATTACGATAATTCGCGCCATAGCATCCCTTATTTCGTGGCACGAGAGCCAACTGGAGAACGCGATCCCCTGAGAGACGGTTGATGCACCGTACGGGGAGGTTCTCGGTCCGAAGTTTTTATTAACATGAAACTTTTCGGGAACTAGACGTTGTTAAAATATTTAGAAACTGCGCTTGCGAATTTAGTTCGTCAGAAGCCGGGGTTCTTTCAACGCTGTAATATTAAAAATCCGATTCAGACAGACTTTACTGCCGACTAAAAATAAATTGCTGGATGTTTCTATTGGAAATTTCTTCTCTGGAAAAGTTGCGAGGTATCTGAACAGAATTCAACGTTGTAATTTTTCTAGATAGCATGTACAATTTGTTTCTAGCGATCCGGTGAGTTTAGTGTTGAGAGAGTGGGAGGAAATAATTGGATTCGGTAGCGCGACCACGGCAAGAATCATCGAGGAAACGAATCGAATTTCGTTGTAGGAGGCGTCTCGCACCGATGATTCCCGAATCCACCCTTATTATTGACGCGGGCGAGGCTCATTTATTTTTTACGCGGTCTCCCCTGCGAGGACCAGCACCCCGCACCAGGTTTTTGTCGGTTCCGACCACGAGAAGGTCAAGCAGGTGAACCTTAATTCGTTGGGGGCCAAGGTATCAAAGGGGACCGACCAAATCCTCCGGAGGATTCAACGAAACCGCCATTAAGGGCCACCGAACCGTTCACTATACCCTCTTCGTCCTCGATCCTCCGTGCCCGACTCCTTCGGAAAGAACATACGGCGACCACTATTGCCCCTAGCGATTATTTGCCTTTTGCTCTTATTAGACGCGACTCTTGTGGCTTATTGGGATCGATTAGGCGATATACGGTAGCCACGGAATCACTTTGACTCCCGAACGATGGACTACAAACTGTTTCACGATCTTCAACCCTTTACTCCACGAACGATAAAACACTGGAAATATTTTCTGCACCGATTATAAAATAATGTCCTCACCTGTTTCAGCAATGTTTTATATTTTTTCGAGGTCATCGAGGTCCGACCGACAGTTTTCTTTTTATTTTTCCTGTTACTTCTAGATTAAGACGGAGTGATTAAAAAAAAAGTCCCTTTAAAATCTGAGACCTTTTCTGCAGCTACATCGGCGATTATAATTATTTATATTTACACAGAAACTTCATACAAAAATGTAACAAATATTTTTTTTAACCCTATACATTTTTAGGCTGAACTTTCTTTTGGTGGACCAGATGTTTCTAACTTTTTTGAACTCTTTTTTAACTCTTTTTTATGCAATCCTGTAGATATCGATGCAAACATTGCGTAAATGTAAGTATTGTTGTTAGAAATTCACTGGTTTATAAGTTACACGTGTGTAAACATGAGCAATTTAAGCATTTTTGACAGCATTTAAAACGTCGCCATATTGGATATTCGTTGTGTGGTAGAAGTAGCACTGTTGAACGCATGAGCTGGATAGATAGGTGTTCAGCGTATCGGCGAAATAGTACTGAGTGGTATAGTCCATGTTGGTTTTGGGTTAGTTAAAAGTGCTCAACATTACACGCGTATAACTTCTGAACCAATGAACTCCTGACAATAAGACTTTCATTTTCGGTATTTTCTCGTCGAAATCTATAGGACTGCATAAAAAAAAGTTTTAAAAAATTGGTCCTCCAAAAGAAAGTTTAACCCATTTTTAAACGTTTAGAACATCGAGGATGAACAGAATAAAATCAGGATGATCTTAAGAATGAATATAGATTGAATAAAAAGCAATAATGAATAGATTGTCGTGGTACCTAAGGTATTGATACTAAAATTAATTCGCAGTCGAGTTAAAATAAAAGCAGAAGCAGATCGTAAGAGGGACAGAAGGGGCAGTGGTGGTTTGTCCGACCGAGGGGCCACCGCAAGATCATTAAAATTCAATTAAACAGCGACGATTAGTCGAATAAGGCGGAGTCAGCTAAAAGTCGGGGAGGGATCGAAGGCTAGCTTCCAATTACGTAGTCCGTGATTAAGTCGCGTGCCCCTTCGTCACGGCTGGCACCGAATCATCGGGCTACGTCGAAACCACTGATCACCTGTCCCTTCGAGGTCGTCGGTCGCGGTGCACGAGCATCGAAAAAAAAGAAAGAGTTAAAACGAAGAAGCTGCAGGTAAAAAGGAAGCACCTGACGGAGGCGGATCTGTTCGGCACCTGCCCGCCTCAATTTCACTCAAGTGGACCAGAACAACACTAATAGCTTTTCGAAACACTATTTCCAATCGTGATTCAATCGTTGACCATTCGCAAATATATATATATATATATATGTATATATATATATATATAAAATAGTACAGGGAACACTTAGGTCAGACACTTTGAACTCTTGCGTCAAACACTTTCACTTTTGGAAATATTACGAGCACAGCTTGTCACTGTGCTTCAGGAGAATTGAAAGTCGTGGGGAATTACTTCACAGACACTATAGTAAGTTGTGGGCATTCGATACGTTTCGATCAACATTTGCGAATCAACGGAATTGTATTATTGTATTTAGGTGAGACCCATTTTGCAGATCAAATCGTAGGGACAGCTCCCCCCACCCTTGACTTTGCATTTCTTGCTTGCATTTCTTAATTATTTTGATATGGTGATGATCTAAATAAGTGACAACGGTTATCGAGGTAGAATCATTGGTACAACCCCCTAAATTGACCACCCCCTAAATTGACTTCCCTTTAAATTGACCATTGTTAATATATCCTAGTATATCCTAGTATATTCCAATATTTTCTAATTTAATCTCGAATTTATTATATATTCTAGTATATTCTAGTATATTCTAGTATATTCTATTATATTCTATTATATTTTGGTATATTCTAATATATTCTAGTATATTCTAGTATATTCTAGTATATTCTAGTATATTCTAGTATATTCTAGTATATTCTAGTATATTCTAGTATATTCTAGTATATTCTAGTATATTCTAGTATATTCTAGTATATTCTAGTACATTCTAGTACATTCTAGTATATTCTACTATATTCTTGTATATTCTAGTACATTCTAGTATATTTTCGTATATTCTAGTATTCTCTAATTTAATCTGGAACGTGGTAGTATATTCCAGTATAGTATTATCCTAGTCAATTTTCGGTGAATTCCTTGCTTATTTTAGCGATCCAATATTTTAGTCGACGGCCATTTTTCAGATAAAATAATAGGCACAACCCCCTTCTTTCTTTGAATTTAATATTGTCGTCAATATTTAGCTCGTTACACCTTAACAATAATTTAACCTTTTGTATCCGAACGGTGATTCGAAGGCACCGCAAAAAATTTCTGTATTGTTGTTTCTTTTGAAGAGAGATGTATAGTTTGGGGAGTTATCGGATCTTAACACTGTCAAGAGTTGCGCTACAGGTACCAGAAGGGAATTGTCTGTTCCTCCGCGTTAGATCTCTGCCAGCAAGGTGGAAATGAGGTTCGAGGAGGTTGCAGATAGATCGAAGGTTAACGAGACGACTATGTTTACTTAAATGTCGCAGGTACGCCGGCCTGATGCTACTTGTTGCTTCGGGAGCATGTAGCCGCGCACACGAATTCCCGCAGCAATCCACCCCAGGCTGAGATAACGCGATAGATCATCCCCCGATCCTTGACAAAAGAACCAACAGAGCGTTTTAAACGGTGGCATGATCTGTGTGTCGATGCTACCCTTTCTTCCCCATTGATCATCTTTTTCTAATCTCTTATCTTAAATACTGTGAGTTTTGTGGATTTATCACAGGAATAAATAAATGAGATACGAAACTCTGAGGACGTTACAAAGATTTGAAAATATGTTATTTTCAAGCTATTGAAATTGTTAGAAGTGGGATTTTGATTTAAATTCTGTGTCTAGCTGCTAATGTAAAACAATTCGAATGAAGATTCACAGTATACTAAAATCAATCTGGTTCATTCATAAAATATCTATTATACAGATTTTGATTATTAACCCCGCACTTTTCATATTATTAATAAGAAGAATTTTTTATCTAATCAATCCCTTAAATTTTTAAATAAATATTTTATACCTATACGAATTTACCGATATCACATTACTAATTTAAATTATACACGCCCCTCGAATTCAAATTACAAAAAAAACATGAAAAATAATACTTATAATAAATTTAAAACTTAATAAATTTAACCCTAAAAATAACTACTCGAATGAGTGGACTGCAAACTGCAGATCTTTATGCTACATGAAAATATTCCGAGTCGACTAGAAGATTCTTCTATCAAGATCTTAAAACGTCGAGGAAAATGCAACAGTTAAGAAATTGTTGAATTCTATATTGTATTTTACATTTCAGACACTGATTTTCGTCATAAGTGTACGAGATTCTCAATCTGATCGCTAAAGATCACGAGAAGGTATTTTCTAATTAAAAGGGAGTTACTTCCTCGAGGGTGCCGGGAGGCAAGAGAAGCCTTTAGGTGTTTGTAATTCCACGATCGAGTGTCGAACAAGGAATGCGAGGAACAACGAGTCTCGCTCGTTAGGTGTCCGTCGAGGTGCCTCCTGGGTGCCCCACCGGCTGGGACCTAAATCTCAGATTACAATCTCCCGAGGGAACGGTGCCAAGATTAAGGGCTTCTCTGTACCCTGATCATCCTGTTCGTGGGGTACACGTGCGAAAGCAATGAGCAGAAGAAAACTAAAGAAACATAGAGAGAGAGAGAGAGAGAGAGAGAGAGAGAGAGAGAGAGAGAAAAGAATCTAGAGAGCCGCTGCTCGTTGCATAGGGTGAGAAAAAGAAAAAGATAAAGAGTGAGGAGAGACAGAGCGAAGGGAGCATCAAAGGGCGAGCACAGACCGAGAGACAAAAGGGAGCGAGGGAGCGCAATCGCGCGAATAAGAGTCCGAGGGAAACCAAAAGAAAGCGACGCGGCCTAACGAAAAAACAAAGAGAGAGTGAGCGAGAGAGAGAGACAGCGCGAGACAGAGGGATAGAGAAAGAGGAGAAAGAGGGAGAGAGAGAGAGAAGGAGAAAGAGAAAAGAAAGCCTCGTGACTCGAGACAAGCATCGGACCAACGCGACGGAGACACGGGAACAAAAGGGAGAGAGAGCCTCCTCGCAGCGATAGAAACGGATAAAGGAAAACGGGCGATAAATAAGAAAAAAACGAGTCAAAGGGATGAAAGATACGCGCGCGGGGACCAGATAAAGAGATAGGCCGTAGGGGGCGGGGTAAACGGGGAGAGGAGGAGGAGGGAACCGTCAGGAAGAGAAAGGGGGACGACGAATAGGGGGGCCGGGAGAGATTAAGATGTCACGTGCACACCGAGGGACAAATACGGCCCGGCGAGAGGATACGTGTGCTGCACACCCGAAGAAAGAACCTATGTGGAGAACCCACTCTCTCTCTCTCTCTCTCTCTCTCTCTCTCTCTCTCTCTCTCTCTCTCTCTCTCTCTCTTTCTCTCTCTTTCTCTCGTGGAACCCGTGCGTGGAACCCGCTCGTGCCACCATCGCCACCCGGACCGCGGTGTACTCTCCTCTGCGATCTTTCTCTCTCTCTCTCTCTCTCTCTCTCTCTCTCTCTCTCTCTCTCTCTCTCTGTTTCTCTCTTTATCTCTGACTTGCATTCCTACCAGCGCAGCGTACTCGAACCCGTGGGTCACAGATAAGCCCTTAACCTTCCTGCTACTTTGACGCAGACCGGCTCAGACCACCACCTACATACGTCGCTGCCACGGAATCGCGCTGATAACGCCGACTGATAACGCTCACACTGGGTCTACCCTCTTTGTTCAAGTTCAGACGTGGGCTCCTTACTTTAGAACGATCTATTTCTGATTGAAAGGGTTGGAAATCGATATATTAGGTCGTCCCAAAAGTTCGTTCCGCAGATGTCGTCTTCTAATGAAAAAACCACAGGAATTTTATAGTGACGGAATAATGTCTTTACCAAAAAGGTGGCAAGGGGTTGTAGAACGATAGAATGATTACATTCTTTCGTAAGCATTGAAAGATTATTTAAAATATTAATCTAAATAGTATAACAGTAAACGGTAAGAACTTATGGGACGACCTAATATTTGGTGGCCCACGATTACCATTATTTTAGTACTTTTTTCTAAGTAATTATTCGAGTAGGCAACCATTTTAAACGATGCTGTTATTAACATGTTCGCTGCCAACTACGAGTATTATACTCGTATGTCGATTGCCGACCTCTTCTGCCAAAAAAGGATGGCACGCGGTATCGTACTATGCCCGAGGACGGTAGCAGCGAACGGTGTTAAAAATTAATTTCGTTCATAATACAGTTGCTTGAACGGGACATCAATTTTTATAGCGACGATTGAATTACTTTGATTTTGAGAGATTTTTGGGGGAGATTGCTCGGTAGTGAACGTGATAATACATTATTTTAAATATAGGCTGACCGATTGTGCACATTTCAATTTACAGGACATTATTAATAGACTAATTTCCACTGCACAAAATCTGACAATTGTCCGACAAAGTGTCACGTTGATTGATGTTACTAATGCTTATGAAATGATGTGAAAAATTATATATTATAAATTGCATATATTATATGTATTCTATGTTATCGTAACATTTTTTTGTTTTTCAAAATCGGACGGAAAATAATCACCGGCACAATACAGTATTTCACCGGTAATTGTCCCAAATGTCTCCGACAGAATTGTCCCTGAGATATCCCCACTAGTGCGGGGTGTACCCCCTTGAGGGGCCGTGAAGCTCGAGAGGCCTCGGTCGCCAAGAGATATGACACCATGCGGCTCGGGTATATCGGTGAGACCACACTAATCCGAATTTCCAACTTCTTTATTATTCATTATTTTTTTATAGGACTTCGATGACCATATTTGTGGCATTTTTCTAAATATGATATAATTCCGATGATATCCTTCCTCGCGCCCGAAACTTTAATCGTCGATTACACAAGTAAATATCATCGGAATTATATCATATTTGGTATCATTTTTATTAGAAAAATGCCACAAATATGGTCATCGAAGTCCCATAAAAAAAATAATGATTAATAAAGAAGTTGGAAATTCGGATTAGGTATGTTTACATTTCTCGGTGACGGAGGCCTCTCGAGCTCGGCTGTCCTTCTCTACGTTCGGCAAACCTCAAACAATGATATCCCTCCGGCATAATTGTCCCTTCGCAGACCCGTGTTGTGGACAATTATCGATGAAATACTGTAGATAAAAATGTTTCCTGAAGTTCAGCGAACATGGCACTCGTAAACGATCATTTCAATAAATTTCGCAGAGAGTATCGATAAAAATGATGATGGTTTCTGCGAGAGCTAACGAAGAAAGTCCACAAGCCTGGCACTAGAAATTAATAGACGGAGACACGTGGAAGGTCTCGGATTATAACTTATTCGGCAATATAATTTTACGAGATATCTGCTACCCTCTCCCTCGATTCAAAATCCCTCGGTTAAACCGTGAACAGAGCTGAACAGAGTCGAACAGAACCGAACCCAGAGTTGAACACCAGATCGTATGGAAACACCGGCAAAGTTCCAGTTCGACTAATCGGCCGTGACTAACGCGAGGGAAGTGGGTCTTTCGTTCCCGAACAAATGTCCCCGCGGTGTGGCTCGTGACAATGACAGGACAGTTAGCATGGTACCGGGGATCGGCAGGGGTCCTGCGATGATCCTGGAGGGCTGTCCGACAAGGGAGACCAGAGACCAGAGAGACTCTCGCGCATGGTTCTTCCTCTCTCGAAACGTTCATGGTCCATTAAAGTATCCGTATCACTGCCGGGAAATGGCTCTTCTCGCCCTAGTCGCCCGTGAGACTTACTCCGATACCTCGATAAGTACGCTCTCAACTACCATAAGCGAACGATCAGCTGGTATTCGCCGGGAGACGATTCCTCGGAATGCGTTCAAGAGATATTAAAACATGCTCGATCCAGCTAGGCCATCCAATGGGCTGTTTAATTTGATTCAGTCCTCGCGAAGCTAGGTTTTCATTTTATACACCGCTCCGGTTGTTTAGATCCTCGTTTATCAATTTTATTAGATACCACATTGATTCATCTTTAGGTTCAATCATTTTGTTCAAATTAAAGCATACAGCATCGCTTCTGGTAAAAATAAATATCATCGCGTGTGCTAGATTTATTTACAAGCCGCTACGATTAACCGCGATTTTTCTTATATTTCGTTGCTAAAAGACACTTGATCGATGCTTTACATTTCACAATTTAACTCCTTGCTGTATATTTGTTCAGTAAGTTCAAATGGTTAGAACTTCTCTGTTCTTAATGATTTTTTAAAGTATCTTAAAAACATCTGCAATTTCAAAAGTTGAATAATCAAAGAAGGCCCGTTATTGACTGTGGGTCAGACCGGACCCAGACCTCTCATCCAATGATCAGTAATACTATGGACCCTGTTATCAGGCCATTTTCTTTTCAGATAAGCGGAGGAGGCAGCTACAATCTCTCGAACGCAAAAATTTCCAGGACCGTGTTTCACGGGTGGAATTGAATTTTAAATGTGCTGCTCTCCCTCTGTCTTGGTTGAGCAACGAGGGTGTCTGGAGCGAAACGCGGGGCCGTGTAGCATTAACAACATTTTTAACTGTACCCTGTAGCACCGACAGGATCGATGCTTCTTGCTGCGCTTTGCACACACGGTGTGTGCACGAGGTGCAACAGCTCCCCTCTGATAAAGTCCGAGAGCCTGAGGAATCGGGGACCTCCTGTCGCGTGACACGGAGAACGGTGTCGCCTCGCCGGTGTTTCCCCAACACCCACGCGGCCCCCTCCCTAACCCCCGATCCCCTCGGAAATAAAGCCGAATCTTCATGAATATGAATAAGACACGGGAACGGCGGAATCTCTCTGTCTCACTCACTCTCTCTTCGTCTCTCTTTCCCCTCGGTTCTTCGTTGCCGCCGAGTAGAGGAATCGCTCGAGTTTCTCCTTTAAATTCGAAACGCCATTGAAGGCCGACGATGGGAGATAATTCGTGATTAACGGCGACAGATTAAAGCCCCCGCCTCTCGGTACATCCTTGCCCCTCGCGATGCAAATGCTGAAAGAATTCCTAATATGAATACCAGGGCTCACAGTGGTCCGAATCGAAGATTTTAGTGATATTTAGTTATAAAGTTTGAACCATCAGAGATACTGCAATGAAATTTTCACTAATAATATCTGAACACATAGTCATTTTTAACTAGAGATAATATTAAATATTCCTTGCATTTATTAAACAATAATTTTTAATTAACTGAATTGTTTAAGTATAGTTTTTCAAACTACTTTCTACTCTCTGTAAAATCTTTAAAATATTCATCTTTAAGTATTGTAAAGTTATGCATCAAGTTATGCAAAATATTAAGATAATTAACTTTTTTAATTACCTTCCATTAATGCCTTTGATTCGAAAATGAATTGTTTAAGTATAGTTTTTCAAAATACTTTCTACTCTCTGTAAATATCTCTAAAATATTCATCTTTAAGTATTGTTAAGCTATGCATTAAGTTATGCAAAATATTCACCTATAAGTATTGCTAAGTTATCTATTAGTTATGCAGTGGGGTTGCAGATATTATCGAGAGTTTGTCTTTTTCTAGGCACCTCGATCTTACCATTAATTTAAAGTATAATTAACACTTCGACTGCCAAGTCAATTATTTCATATTGTTTCTCCAGAACCGAAACATAAACTGCTGGTAATAAGATTGAGAAAATAGTTCACACCGTATATCTTGACCAATTATTTCATATTATTTCTCCAGAACCCAAAAATAAATTTCTGCTGGTAATAAGATTGAGAAAATAATTCACACCGTAAATCTTAAACAATTATTTCATATATTTCTTCAGAACCCAAAAATAAATTTCTGCTGGTAATAGGATTGAGAAAATAATTCACACCGTATATCTTAAACAATTATTTCATATTATTTCTCCAGAGCCGAAAAATAAACTGCTGGTAATAGGATTGAGAAAATAATTCACACCGTATATCTTAAACAATTATTTCATATTATTTCTCCAGAACCCAAAAATAAAGATCTGCTGGTAATAGGATTGAGAAAATAATTAACACCGTATATCTTAAATTTTCAGTTTCTGTTTAATCGAATGATTAACCCAATTTTTATGATCGCTGAGATGGCAGTGAACGTGTTAATCCGTGTCCACTGTATTAAGTTGTGCCAACCCGTTTTTTCTCACAGATGCATAAAACCCTAATAATTAAAAAAAAAGAATTAACAGTGACCTAAATGGAGAAAAAGAATCAGCAAGTGTACGCAGGTGAATAAAAAGACGCTTTGGTCGAGAGTTTAGAAGATTATGACGACTGCGAACGCCAGAAGAAGAGGGTGCGCGGGAGAAGATCGATCACATCGGCGACGACGTTGGGAATCGATGGTAGCGGATCGAGGAGCTGGAATCGAGTCAGCTTCGAGTCTTCCTAGTAACCTAAGTCACGTTTTCCGTGGGAGCAGAGCGAATCGTACGGAAGGAGAACGGGGTGACAAAACAAAAGATAAAAGAAAAGCAGACGCGCGCGGTGAGGTCGTCCCGCGCGGACTGTGGGAATTGCCGGGGCCTGCTCTTTAACCGATGGACATTCCGTTCTTTCCATTTGCAGAAAACAGCTTCATTTTCTCTTGTCTTCCTCTGGCAGTATCTCTTCTCTTTCTTCAGTAGCCGCGGCGTTAAATCGTTCGTTACGCGCTTTTTCTTTCGCGTCTCGAGCAAGAAACTGTGTACAACGATAACGCGCGATTCGAAGCACAGTTTCCCCCAGAAGAAATCTCTTCGAGAAAAACCAGGAAAAAATCGACCGCTGTGAAACCTAACACAGCGTTGTCAATCTTTTGCTCGTGAATATTTTACCGAGCCTGGACCATCTGTCTGGGTCCGTCAGAATTTCTCTAAATTCAGTTCGCTTAAATGAACGACTTTGCCCGACGCCGGCATAATTGACAGTCCGAAATGTTTCGAATAAGACCGGTTAACCCGTCGGGTCACCCAGGATTTAATTATATCGCCCGGAACGTTTAAAAGTCGCCATATCTTTGAAGAACGAACTAATCAGACCCGATTTAAATGGCCAACCGTCGCCAAGCTCGATAATCAATCGCTCGGAAAGGCGTCACGTATTTCGTGCCATCGATATACATATTTGGAAAACGGGTGGTTCGATTCGCGATTCGACGAGATTAATTCATTTCTGAAAATGATTGCGGCTTCCTAACGTACCAGATAAAACGCAAAGCAATTGAGGATTTTCTCTATCAATCGTTTTATAGCGATGGAAATTCTATTCGCGGACCAATGAATTATCTCGAACGATATAATTTATTAATTTCTTTTCAGATAGTTATAGAACTCTAGTACAGTACTCGGGGAATTGGGTCTTTTATTGAGAAGTAAATTAGATTGCAGTTGACATTCTATTCTTAATTCATGTGAAAGCTTTTACAAGCTGCTGGCGTTCAATCGAATTGTGTATTTTAGCTAGAAATATGACAATTAAAAGCAAAGTGCACGAGGGATAAAAAGAAATCATTAATCCTCCTGAAGATATACAGTATTTCATCGGTAATTGTCCCAAATGTCTCCGACATAATTGTCCCTGAGATATCCCCACTAGTGCGGGGTGTGCCCCTTTGAGGGGCCGTGAAGGTCAAGAGGCCTCGGTCGCCGAGAAATATGACACCATGCGGCTCGGATATATCGGTGAGACCACACTAATCCGAATTTCCAACTTGAAAAATACCACAGGTATGGTCATCGAAGTTCCAAAAAAAAATAATGAATAATAAAGAAGTTGGAAATTCGGATTAGGTATGTTTACATTTCTCGGTGACCGAGGCCTCTCGAGCTCGGCTGTCCTTCTCTACGTTCGGCAAACCTCAAACAATGATATCCCTCGCACATAATTGTCCCTCCGCAGACCCGTGTTCTGGACAATTATCGATGAAATACTGTAATTATTAAAAGTATTCTAGTAACTGTTACTAAAATATCAATCTTTCCAGAATCGTTGTGGTTGTCCTTCTGTCATATTTACATCCAGACAGACTCTCCAAAGAAAAGAACAAGTCGTATAACTTCAACGATTCAAGAAGACTTCATACATTTTAATTTCATAAAAATGTCTTGGTTTAATTATTGGAAAACTACGGATTGTATGAATTTATGGGAGAAGTGAATGGATACGATTTAACACGTTCAGCGCCATATCACCCATATCTGGGTGACGGAATTATTTATACAGAATTGAAAATTAATTTTTACGTTGGTAGGTTGAGTGTAAAAAATTTCCTTACGATCTGAGGAATAGAAGAGATTTGAAACAGTAATTAATATTATAAAACTAAACTTCTTAGTTTTTGTTTTATTAAATATATTGTTTTGATTTTTGGAATTTTTATGATTGTGGAGCGGGCGCTGAACGTGTTAAAACAGTCGAGAGAATAAAGCAATTTAAGGATGTCGATATTTTCAGCTGTAACACATTTTTAAAGACACGAAGAAACGTGGCTCCTGTGATCTACAATTGATGAAGACAATTTTGATTTTTCGTAAATATTCGCAGTATAATTATTGGGCAGTTTAGTTTTAGATATTGATGGTTCTTTCGATTTGTCTCTGGATCTCGATAGGAGCGACAATCAGAATCGAAACAATAAGATCCGGGCGTATCGATCTCTCGAAACTGGCGGTGAAAGAATAATGGTTCTAGAGTCGAATCAAATTAATTTACTCTGATCGAGGAGCCTCGAATCGCCGGTTATCGACGCGAGGAGAATCGAGAGGATGACTGGGTGGAGCATAGTCACCGTGGAGAGACAGAGACAGAGAGAGAGAGAGAGAGAGAGAGAGAGAGAGAGAGAGAGAGAGCAGGAGAGGGAGGGAGGACGAGGGCCAGACCTGGCGCATATCATCTTAAAGTTTAATTGAGTCTCGGTCCCAGGAGGAGCCAACACCGAAGCCAATCTTACTCGACGCGGGCCCTTGGGAATCGGGACTCCGTCCCTGCACCCTTCCGCGCCGCTCCAGCATCATTCGCGTTTCCTGGCCCATCCCGGAGGATTATCCTGATACCTTCTGACAAGACCTCCTACGCCGGGCGCGACGTCTCCGAGGGTCATCATGCTGATAAAAGCTTCTTCCGGAAACCCGCTTACTCCACCCTCAATTTTAAACAAATACAAAAATTGCTATCTTCAACCCCTTTAAAGAACGCAATAGTTTCAATAATTATACAAATGGCAAGGCTTTATCAAGACAACACATTATCGAATTTGATAATTTTCAAAAGTCCATTGGTGAATACTTTTTAATGGATCCTTGAACAGCAACAGCAATTCTGAACTAACAAGTGACTCCCAGTAAAATCATCTAATAATTTCGTTTGGTACTACAATGTCACAGAGAATGTTTAATCCTTTACACTCGGAACTATTTCAACTAAAAAACCAAACATATCTTCTAACCTAGAATATTTTCATCGTACATAAGTTTTTTTCATTATATGCGTACGAAACTGATATAGTACCTCATACAATATTTAAATGTTTAGTAATTTATTACATATAAACAAATTTAATCATGTAAACAATATTCTGAATAATGGTGTAGCAATTTGTAGTGGCGCCTCAGAGTCGCCATTCGAGTGCTAAGGGTTAAGCTTATTTCTGGCACAGTACAATTATTGAAAATTCTATTAACATTGACAATATTAACCGTATTCGTATCAAATGGTTATAATTTACAAAATTCAAGAGAACGTTGAAAAAGTACTGTCAGTATCCTAAATCTCAACTTTTCAATTTTTATTTCGCCAAATAAATTACTCTGATTCTATGGAAGATTTTAGGCTGCTGGTTGGACACTGAAGCTGTTAATAGGCTTCCAGTTCAATTAAGAAAGAGGATGTCGCGTTTAGTAAGAATTTAGAATAGACAAAATTTAGAAACACAAGTCCTGCACAATCTAGGGTACGCGCAACCATTATTTGTCGTCTATGAAATTTTGGGTACGGTCACGCGACGATTATTGGTCGGATCAGGGGAACTTACGCGATTACCAACGATGCCTAATTTTTCCTCGAAAGAAAAGATAAGCGAGAGATGAACGACCAATCCGGAGAAAGCGTCGCGCTCTCGAGGAAACGTCGACGCGACGGAATCTCCTCTCGCATTAAGACGGATTAATTCGCCGGAATCACCATTGGGATTCAATTTGAAGGGATGAAGATGACGGCGTGCTCCAAGGGTAGCCACGGAAAGAAGTTTAAACATTTACAAGTAATTCGGCAGCATCTCGACCTTGCTCGGAGGTTTCGACTTGACTCTCGAGAGGGTGGCGCGAGAGAGAGAGTTAGAGAAAGAGAGAGAGAAAGAGAGCGGGGGTGGTTCGAGGACGAGAAACCTCTTGCGATGAATTACAGGAGGTCCCGCGGGATCCTCGGGGAGAGGAAAATCAACCCCGTCGTGCTTCGTCTTGCGTTAATTTCGACTTCGACCGGCTGCGTGTCTTGTTCGGAAACGGACGCGGGCCAAGGTTAACTGTGCTTGAGAAATAGAAGTTCCTTATCAACCTTTACTAGCGCTTCTTACGATAACGCCCGTACTATCATTCCCTACTGCCCAAAATGAAAATTTTCTTCCTGTACTGCAACAAACCGCATTGAAATCGAAAGTTATTTTCTTTTCTAATATGATTAACCCCTTGCACTATATCATCGAATCAGTCTCGTGGTGAAGATTTTGAACAGGATTTACTAAACGTGTAAGTTATTAATTTCCTTTAATCTGAAATAAAATTCTATTTTGTTGTTATCGAAATATAGCCATTGGAAAATAAACAGGCATACAATACACACAGATATTATGACAGCAACCTCGATTTTTTGTTGAAAATTGGATTTTTTTTAATTTAAAAAATTGGATTTTTTTTAATTTAAAAAATTGCAATTTCTTGTCGGTTAAATACTGATTAACTTTGGTACGAAACACTTTTCTGTCCGACCATCCGAAGGGGCTGAAAAATCGTGGGGACTAATTTGTGCCGCACCCTGTATATACAAACAGAGGAAGATTCAGGTAGTAGCGGGAAACGTGTTGTCGTACTGTCCCTCTGTTGGCGAGCATAGGAAGTAACCGCCACACTATCAAAATAATACACTAACATTTTCAAATTCTTCGCAGTTACTGATTTTCGTCATAAATGCATAAAATGTGCAGTCTAATCATCACTGCTTCTAATATTGAAGGTACAGCTATCGAGGGTCTATTCAAACGAGGGAAACAAGCACACAGACTGAGGTCTAGTCTGAGGTGGGAGAAACTGATAGACGCTGCACGTGTGCAGCGGTTTAGTGTGCGATTCCTCGTATCTCAAATCTTGCTCTCATCTCAAAGCAAAATACCGCTCGCTCGGCGGCTCGTATCTCAAAACGCTCGTATATTAGGGCACTCGTATATCGAGGTACCACTGTACAACTATCGAGGCTCTACCGCAAAAATACGTCCAACACCCGAATTTCCACCGGTGATCATTTTAATTTAGTTCAGAGGAGTTTTCGAGTCGAAGTACTCGATTGCATGTCACTTTGCAATCTGCGATAATAACAATCGTTTGGCGAGTCCAGTAAAAATTAGCGAAGGGTGGCGTGGGCGTGGAAGCAGCTTTCGTAGGGTCGCGAGAGAGGATCGAGTGCGGAGATCGATCGGGGCACCGGTGCCCACTTCGGAGTAACACGCGCCTTCCGTGTTCCCCATCACCGGGGCGACGTGTATCCCGTCGGGGCTATGGGGCCCATACTTTGTTTTGTGCCCCGTTTGCCCGCGAAGATATCGGGTTACGGCACCACCTAATGGCATAAAGGGTACGGCGGGCACCATGCCCCCGGTGTGGGGCCCCATCGGTTCACCACGGACAGGATATCCATTCTATATTATATGAAATCCTGGGCCTCGTTTGTTTTTTCTTCCGTTCTCCTCGAATCACTCGGCCAAAGCGACGCAACGAAAACCGAAAGAAGAGAGAGCCAGTGAGAGAGAGAGAGAGAGAGAGGGGGGGGGGGGATAGAATCGGTTCGAGAAAGGGGTGACCGAGGGTGGGGCACGAAGAAAGGGCGGTGCGCTGATTTTGGTCTTCGGGGCCCCATTGTAGTACGCCGGGGACATCCGATACTCTCTGCTCAGCCCCGAAAACACCGCCGCGAAACGGAGCGAAACCAATTCCAACGATCCACCCTTCCTGGAAACTTTAGAACATCCGCCGGAATCATCGATTGACGGAATCCGCCCCCTTATCCCACCCCCGCGCCGATACAACCCTAGCCTCGGTCTCGGTTAATTAACCGGATTACGCACTCGGGGACCCAGACCCTGCAACGTCGTTCTCCTGATCAAGATTTTCCAACGCGTATCACGACAAATCAACCCCTTCGCTGTATTTCACTGTTACAACGATTGCAATCCCTCCGCCGTCCGAAACCTCTTTGAAGAAAAATAGAATTCTATGTCGATTCCTTTGGAAACTAAATTACCTTAAATGTTCAACAAATTTTGTTCGAAATCTTTGTCACAGGTCTGACTCATTTACAGTGCAAGGGGTTACGGAAGAATCAACCCTTAACCCATAGCGCTCGAGTGGTGACTCTGAGACACCACTAAAAATTGCTATACCATTATTCAAAATATTGTTTAGATTATTAAATTGATATTTAATAAATTAGTTACCAAACATTTAAGTATTCTATGAGTTATTATATCAGTTCCATTTCTTCAAAATGATAAAAATCATATAGAATGGAAATATTTTTGTTCGAAAAAAAAAGTTTGGTTATGGAGTTAAAATACTTCGGAGTGCAAAGGGTTAAAACTCGAATGGGCGCCACTAAATATTGCCATACTATTATTTAACAAGTAAAACGATATTTCATTCCCTGGGGGCTGACGGTATCGAATTTACAAAACAATACATAATTTATGTAATATTAAACAATGTTTATAACGTATTGATAGATTTGATTGAAACAGATTAAAACTGAAATGGTGTAAGCAAGTCTATTTTTCTATTTTAATGCAAATTAATGCACAGTAATCTATGCTTTTATCGAAGAAGTTGCTAAAAATTCAAGTAGCTGTAAGCACGAGTGATAATACTAATCTTGTATAAAAGGGAGTAAATCGTGTATAGAAATATTCTAGGTAAAGAAATGTCTTGGTTTTGGAGTTAAAACAGCTCCGAGTGCAAAGGATTAACCAGTTAACTGTGTAGCTCGACTTTGTATGTGGCTGCTAAAAATTTTTAAAGACTTTATTTATCACATATTGACCTTTCGTCAATTTCTTTATTTCGTTTCTTTACTTCGTCTTTGACTCGAAAAATTCTAAAAAGTCGACAAATTAATAATGCGTTCTAATTTTCACTACAATTTTGACATAAATAGCAAGCAATTAATTTTTATTCCATGACGAGTGTACTCGGCAAACACAGCTAACTGGTTAAACGATCTTGAAAACCTACTCTCGCTGGATCTTTATCAAATTCTTCGATTATTCTTTCTCGAACGAACAAACGTCTGTAGAATGTTCTCCTGTCGTTCAGAGTCTAGCAAAAGTACATTTTACTTTATTCCTTGGAACTAATTATTCATCTGGGAAGGTTCGCCAGTAGAATGGCGAATTAAGTGCACAAAGGGTGTTCGATCCCATTTCCCTTGATCCAGGATCTCATTGTCGGGTGAACGGTAGATCAGATAGCGAGAGAACTCGATATCCCGCGGGTTCCAGGCGAATGCGATAATTGCCGCAAAAAAGAAATCGACATTATGCGTCGGAATGTTTTTTCGACGTTTAACCCACGCCGCGTATTCACCTGCGAGACCGTAACCAGACACCCCAATCATCTTGTCACGGGTAGTAGAAACGTGTACAAAGGGTGGCACCACAATAAACCGCCCCTGCGAGACACCAAGGGCCGACCACCGAATACCCGCCCCATGGATCTCCGCGTTCTCTCACGAGAGAACCGTCTCCCGTCTCTCATCTCTCTTTCTCCCTTTCTCTCTCTCTTTTTCTCACCGTGTCCCCGTTTTCTGGGATTCAGAACTTTTGTTCCGAAATATCGGACTCTCCTCCTTCTACCAAAAATTGCATCTCTCTGTTCGATCCTCGTTTTCTGGATTCCCAACGATATATTTTGCTGATCAATAAAGTTGGAGACGAGGTTGCAATTATACTCCTGATTCTAAATCATGTGCGAAAATTATATTTAACATTGTCCAACGGTGCAATTTAACGCTAGAACTACGAGCCTTAAAACGAGACTAATTCCTTCAGAATAATAACAGGATTGGATTTTTTCAGATTTCATAGGATCTTTATGGTAACACGTATCGTCCGTCCATCAGGAGATGGCAGTGAGAAACTTGTAGGTACCACGTGATCTCCCCTCTACGCGCTACACGTCTACCGCTATTGGCCGAATTGCGCGACAAAGATGGAAACGCGCATATTAGTGCTACTGGAACAGAGAGATATGGTGACGCTGAGCGCCTATGTCAACCGTTCCCGCCAGAACGTAAGCGTAGGAGTGGGGCAGTGTTGGGATGCGGTGCATCCTTTCTCGCGCATGCGCGGCGATTGTGGCCTCAGTAAAGTAAGATTCTCGATAAAATGGGGTACCTTGAGCACCCAGCAGAATTTTAAAAAATTGGTATGATTTGATTCTGAAAAATGAATGTATAACATGTGTATTTGTGTACATTTTGTAACTCGTAGGACACGTCCTGAAGTCTTTTTGTCCGCAATAGATTGTTTCGATACTTTCCCGCCAATATAACTGTCTTAGGGCTCCACTACCTCGTCATCATGATATAGATACGTAACTGTTTTGGCCGCGTATGCGCGAGAAAGGATGCACCGCATCATAACACTGGAGTGGGGTCCATTTCTCGCGCATGCGCGACCAAGACAGTAACGTATCTATATCATGATGGCGAGGTAGCGGAGCTCTGAGTATGTATCGAAACAATCGGTTCCGGATAAAAAGACTTCAGGACGTGTGCTACTAGTTACAAAATATACATAAATACACATGTTATACATTCATTTTTCAGAATCAAATCATACCAATTTTTGAAAATTCTGCTGGGTGCTCAAGGTACCCCATTTTATCGAGAATCATACTTTACTGATGTCAAAATCGCCGCGCATGCGCGAGAAATGTTGCACCATATCCCAATACTGGTGGGGTCCACAGCCTGGCGTCTAGAGTGGGGTCTCAGAGTCCCCCTGCACCCCACTGTCGAAAATCACTACCATCTCCTGATGGACGGACAGTAGCTACTCGAATAAACAAGTATACTAAGTAAAGAAATTGTTTCTATAACTTCCCGAATTGTAAAAGAAAAAATCTGAAATCCGTCTTGCTGACCGGCTCGGTAGTTCTAGTGTTAAATTCTGTAATTATAATATCCGCGCAAAGCACTCTTGTTACATATTCCAATTAAACATCGGTGTTACAGTAGTCAACCTCCAATTTAGAATGATCGAACCATGCTAAATAAATAAATAAAAAGATAAATAACAGCTTTCTTAGATTCTTCTGATGCTTGAGAGAATTTTGAGATCCACATAATTTTGCCACGCCTCCAATAAATCTTTAACACTAAAACTACCCAGCACAAAGCATTCAAAAATAAAACGCCTTAAAGAAGTGAAAATATTCAAACTTCTTTAAACTTTGTACCGTTTCCATTACAATATGTGTTTAAATCAAGAAGTCAATTCAGTCATTTCCTATGAAATCGTTTTTCGAATTTAAATAATTGTAAAATAGAAAACCGGTCGTTTTGACCCTGGTAGGTTTAGTGTTAAGCCATCAGAGTTGCTCGGAAGGGTTGATCTCGAGGACAGTTTCGAAGGGATGCGATCGGAGGGTATGTCGAACGTAGGAATTGCTTTCTTTCTGTGGTTTTGCGAGATTGGTGTAGGAGGATTCGTAGGCGCACGCTATCGGAGGCAGCAAGGAAACCCTCATCGAGTAGAATCAGGAATTATTCGATCGAGCACGTAACACAGAAACCGGAGGAAGCGTTTACCGGGGCAGAGAGTGGTTAGCCGGCGGCGGTGGTGGGCGGACGGGGAGGTATAATGCATTGAATTAGACGCAAATGCACCCTGGACACCAATTGAACGGGCTTCCTGTGCTTCGTGCTCCATCTCTCCCACGGGGACCACCGTCTTTCCTGGATATAACACGCGTGTATACCGCAGTATACTCGGACCCGATACCACCCTCGATTCTCCCCGCGTTGCTACGGCACTGTTCCGCTAACATCGCGGAAAACTCCAACGCCGAACTGTCCGAAACACTGTCCATAGATCACAGCTTCCTGCTAAATGATTACACCGTCAAACAATCATTTTAACCAGTTAACTGTTTCGACCTCTTTGGAAAATGCGTATCTAAATTGCGTCGCACGAATTTAGCGACGACGAGTATACTCGTCAAACACAGAGTATGTGTAATATGAAATTAGGTTGTAACAAAATGAATTTTATTTTCTTATTTCATTACTCAAACTTATCGCAAATCTGTCGCAACATTACAGTCCAGTATTTAAGTAAATGAATCCCTGACCAGATGATAAAATATAAACAAAAATGATCAGGGAAATATCCTAATCATTTACATAAATCCTTACAATTCGAATCCTGCACACGAGCTATAAAAAACGCTGCCTCTTGAATACATGTAAAAAGGAAACGAAAGGATCCTCATCCCGTTTTTTTATTACCAGGCGCGCCACTTATTGCAAAGTCAATAAAATGTTTAATAAAAGACAACGATACATTTACGAAAAATAATTCATACTATATGCGGTTTTTTATATTAATTATTTATAAACTTTTATTTGTTCCTTTTATTTCGACGGGCCTCAAAACATTTAAACATCTTGAAGTTCACGAATATATTTTAGTTTTCACTAGAACTGCAATTTAAACTGCAAATTGTCACTACTTATTAAACAAAAATGTTGCACCTTTTTCATGACGAGTATACTCGTCAAAAACAGTTAACTATTTTGTTTTCTGTGCTTCTTAAGACCCCGAGTTTTGAGAAATTTAATTCCGAGGGAGAAGAATCGTCGACTAAATTGATCTGTTGATATTATATGAAACATGTTGGATATAGGCAGTGAGATAATGAACTCGCAAATAAAGTCTCATCAATTAATCATATTTTATACGAAAAAAGAACAGGAAGGCACGTCTTTACTTTTCGAATGTCACTTCTAGAATGAATGTTATAGACGACGAAGAATTCGCCGCACATATGCAGACAATATCGGCAACCTTCTTATATCAAAAACAATTTAACAGAAGTACGCATCCGCATCCCTTCTCTTCTCGAAAAAAAGATCATTTTTGTATATGGACGCAGCGCTTTGCTTGAATAAATAAAACCAACAAAACATATTCGGAAGTCTTCCTTCAGAAGCATTCTCCCTCGAAGCAACCGGTACGTAGGTAATAACACGCGCGAAGTCACGTGTCTGCTAATAAAACTTCTCGGGAGCGCGCATTGTTCCGGTTCAGTATGGACGAGAAGCGATCCGCCTTGACCCGCCGCGATTTTCGAAAAGGACCGCTTGTACCGAAACGCCGCCGGCGCGCCGTGGGACTGTTGTTACGTTGTTCTTTCACCTGACTACACCTGTGGCGTGTTATAATTGCGCAATTATGCTACCAAATATGTTACGCGTCATCCTTGAGCATTCGCTTACCGGCCCACTCCCGAATCTCCCGCAAATCTGATTAATCGAATTTCAATATGGATCAAGACAATAACACCTCGTGACGTAGAACTATGCAATAATGTGCAATATTTGCGTTAGAGTTTATTGAAGAAAGGTCCTGAATGATCTGCGTAGGTTTGGAGAACTATTAAGGGGGGGAGACACTTTAGAGCGCTCGAAAATCGGTAATTTTTAGGAATTTTTTTTATTAACACTTAGCCGATCGCACGCGCCACAGAGAACTGTACAGTTTCCACCGCGCTCGGGAAAGCCAAACTGCGCTGTCCCACCGCGCATTTTTCTGAAGTAGCACGGACTGAAATTCGCTATTTGAAATCAAAAACGTCCGAAAATTATTTATGTGATCAATTATATCTTACGGTAACAATTTCGTTCAACGATTTCACATATTGCTTATACAAAATTCGAAATTAAAAGTTTATAATAATTATTTTTTAATGGTTATTCAAAAAGTATAGGTAATAGAGTCAGAAAATTAAGAATAGTAAAGATGACTAAGGACAAATAACATAACTCAAATATGGAACAAAAAAGCAGTAATATATTATTTTTTTATGGTTATTCAAAAAGTATAGGTAATAGAGTCAGAAAATTAAGAACAGTAAAGATGACTAAAGATAAATAAAATAACTCAAATATGGAACGAAAAAGCAGTAATATATTTTAATATTGTTTCAGTGTATGATATCTCTCAGGTCAAAATGGGAGATCTAGCCGATCTGTCGGCTATGTGTTAATAACTACAAGGCTGTAGAATATACATAAACTGACGATTTGGGCAGCGCGGAGCTGTGAAGTTAAATAAATATTTCGACAACGTATATTAATCGTTAATGTAGACCAATTTTTGTATTGTTTAAATCAGGGAGTTCCAACGTATTCCCCTCCGAGAACTGCAAGGCCCCCACCATCGAACCTCTTCCCACTACTACGTACAGCCGTAGAGTTAGCGAGTGCTGCGCGCGCCGCTTGGCTCTCGTGGTGGGAGCTTCCCACTACTATACGTTATAACGATGAAGTCTAAGAGTGGGGGAAGAATCTAAGCGGGGAAGGTGCCTCGAATAATGTACTGCCTGGTTTAAATATAGAACATGACACAATGAAAGTTTGAAAAAGATCCACTTTGTAGTTATTAAGAAAAAAAATTCATAAAAATCACCGATTTTCGAGAGTTCTAAAGTGTCTTCCCCTCTTAACCCTTTGCACGCGAATGGTAAATCTGAGTCACCAGTAAAAATTGCCGCACCATCATTCACAACAGTTGTCGTATTATTAAATTCGTCTCTATATCCTATAAATTGTTAAAAATTCAATCGCTGTATAAGAAAACAGGTTTAATTTCAAGTGCACAATGCAAGAAAAATATAAAGAATTAAAATGTTGTAAGTTGAAAGAAATATCTTGATCTTGGAATTAAAATTCCTTCGAATGCAAACGTTTAAAAATACTAGATGTTAATTTATTCAGCTGCGGGAGCTGAAGTTCAAGGGGTGAAACCACCCTCCAAAGACCAACCCCTTAATTATTGAGCTAGCAAAGACAGACACCTTATCTGTCTTATTGTTTCTTTGGGTGCCAGTTGATCCTTTCAAGTTGGATGTATTTTAACACTAGAACTACCGAGCGCTAAACGCGACTGGTGTATATTGCATTCTAATAACGACAAGAATGCATTTACTCAACTTCCGTACAACTTTTGTTTAAATATGTATTCTAATAGAGAATTTGACTAAAACATTATTCCGGAAAACATTTTTATAATTTCAATATTTGTAAAAGAAAAATTTAGAAACCAGTCATTTTGATTTGTCCGGTAGTGTTAACATATCTGCTAACTTCATTTTATGTCTTTTATATACTAATATTAACGATCTCGATTATATTTCTATGCACAGCGAAGAATAGTCAAGTCGAAGAAACCACTTTCCGGCTGCTTCCGATTCACGTGAAAGAATCGCGAACCGTTTATGCGGATAATAAACAAAAAATTGAACGATTTGTAATATAAAATATAGTGCTGAAGCCAGAAGAAGCCTGTCGAAAATGTTGAAAAAAAAGTGAACAGAGGAAAACCGCGTTTGAGATATGATGGAGTATAATGCGTTTTGGATATCGAAACTCGCAATTGCGGTTTGCGGAGAAGTATCGAGGGAGGACGATCGAAAAAATCGGGAGTTCCGATGGAATGGCAACGGAGGGAAGTTGGCGATGGCGGTGGTAGGAAGCCGAAGAGGAAGCAGGATCCTCGAAGGATGCCGCGAGGGCCGAGGGATCGGGCGTGGAGCGATAAGAAGGCACCCGCAGGTGTAATTATGATTACCGCAGTGCGGAGAAAGACAGAGTATTGCGGGGCTCGTATGGCAGCCGTGGGATCGTGGGAAATAGGAATCCTCGAACGGCACTTTCGCGTCTCCGGCTCGAACCTGGCAGCCAGCGTCGACCACCAACAACGCTGTTTTCCGATTGTTGGTCCCCTGACGTTTCCAGCCGCCGCCGCCGCTTCCTCGTACCATGGTCGAAGCGCGAGCGTATCCTCGCCCTTCCTCGCCCGTCCTCGATAATCAAATACTTCCAGAATTCCTCCGCTCTGTCTTCCCATCTATCCTTCTCCTCATCCATAACCCGACTCATTCTACCCTAAATAAAGCGCCAGACTCTGGAAATGCGTGGCAAACGTCGCAAACACTCAGCCAATCGTCTACGGAAACAAGCCGGTTCATTTGAGGGAATATCAAAACGTAGAGGCTACGTTTAATAGAATTGATATTAGCATAGACTGCGGATCATTTATGCAAAATAAAAATTGTCGGTCAGTTAAAAATTTCAACAAGATGAAAATAAATAGCCTGTGGACGAAAATGAATTGGTGATATAGAAAATTCCGAAGAGTTTCGAAGAATTCCTGATTATTATACTATTTCGACTCGTTAAAATGATTCAAAGGAAGAATACATTTTGTATGGAAATTCTGGTTCTGACAATTCACACAGAAAATGTTCATTTTCTATAAAAATCCGCGCTCTACCAACGACAGAAAGTACAAAGGGTTAACGAAAGATTTGATCACCAAAGTTGCTAGTGTAGGCGTTGAGCGTTCGACCGTTAGCAACCGGTCGTCGATGGCTCTCGAACGTTCCAGAATCATCGGCTTTACGGTTGGTCGTCTCGAACGTTCCAGAGTCATCGGTTTGGTGTTTGGCCATTAGCAACCGTTGCGAACCGACGGTTTTTGTTTATCGCGAGAACCATGGTCCGTCGCGTTTTACTAAGCGAGTTCGCCGTGAGAGCCGTTTAGAGCGTCACCCGCTCTTTCTTAGACTGATCACCCCCTACAAATTTCAAAAGTGGGATTTAACCGATTTTGGGATAGTGCGCGAAAATTTGGGTATTTTTGTTCGCGACTATCGAATTTTAGAAATTTAGAAAACCAGTGGCTTGAGAAACATTAGTGAATATTCTTAGTGTAAGTGACCGTATTTGGTAATTGTGCATAAAAGGTCCCACCTCACCGATTTTGATAAAATTTCAATACGTTGTAAAACTCAACATTCTGAACAACTTTTTCCTATACATGTAACCGTCGCTCAGAGTTAGTTTTTGAGATATTTGCGAAAAACTGCAGCTACTACTACATTGAATTTTGCTTATACGTGCACGTCCGCGCCGTGCGTATGCATCAGCATGATGCGACCGCTCGTCAACTTTTTCTATAAATGTATCGCACGATTGTCGAACGATCTATATACCGCGTGAACTTTTCAAAACATATGATTATGAAGAATGAGTACGTTACGGTAAATGTGATTAGTCCGATGATTATGTATAATTGGTTATTATATAAATGTATAATCACTATTAAGCTTGGTCTGGATTAGGTCTGGGTTAGGTCCTAAATATTCAAGAATTCACTAAGTGCACTCAGCCCATGACATTTATTCGGAAAAGCTTTCAGGTGAGAAACACTGTGTGAGTGTGTGTAGTGTCATTATAATATGTACTTGTTACAGTAAATGTGATTAATCCGGTGATTATGTATAATTGCCGGTTATTTTATATAACCATCACGAAGTTTGGTCTGGGTTAGGTCCTAAATATTCAAGAATTGGTAAATGTGATGAGTTATTGAATATTTAGGACCTAACCCAGACCTAACCCAGACCAAACTTCGTGGTGATTATATATAATAACCGGCATTTATACATAATCACCGGATTACTCACATTTACCGTAACATACTCATTCTTCAACATTATATGTTTTGAAAAGTTCGCGCGGTATATAGATTGTTCGACGATCGCATGCTATATTTGTAGAAAAAGTTGACAAAATGTGTGTATGTAGGACCTTTTATGCACAATATTTTAGTGACGATTAAACTTAGTGAACGTAGACTTTAAGAATTTGAACTTTCGCGTTAGTATTGCCTTTGTGTGGTTTATATTTGTGACTCGCGATGCCAACGGTCGAGCGTTCAACGCCTACACTAGAATTTTCCTAGTTTCCGATGAATAATAAATACCATCGCCGGCGAAATATTTGGAAGAACAGTGTCTCGGGGCGTGTCAGAGGAAAGCGTCCGTATCGCCAATTACGTTGCACCCTCGCGAAACCCGCCCCTGCATTCGATTACACTCTCCGGTTTCATCGGCGTCACACAGGATCAGTTCTCTCGCGATCCTCTGTGTGTTCCTGCGCCTCGATTTATGGCCGTAGGAGAGAGAGAGAGAGAGAGAGAGAGAGAGAGAGAGAGAGAGAGAGAGAGAGAGAGAGAGAGAGAGAGAGAGAGAGAGAGAGAGAGAGAGAGAGAGCGTAGGTATTCTCCGGGCCGAATTCGGGCCATTCGTCAAGCCCCGGGTTCGCAAGAGCGTTTCGCGAAGGTTCTCCTCTCTCGTGCGGTGTCCGTCGGGCGTATGTGCGAAGCTGCGAGCTGCGCGAGAGAGGAGAGAGAGGAGAGAAACTGCTCTCGGGGTGGGTCACGCGTATAAAGCATAGGTCGGAACGAGACCTCGGGGTGCCGTGGCTGGGACCCATGGGCTCCATGCTGGAAAAACTCGGATGTTAACTGCTCCGACTGTGAGGCGAACCGCCGACACCCATCCACAAAGCCTATTATCCAACGCTTGACTCTTTTTCGCCACGATTCTTAACGGGAGACAAGCCAGGCAGTGGTTTTCTCGTTTTCCATGCTCTTATCGCAGCCTATTGGGATCTGACACGGGGGCGTGGACAATATATATAACTATACAATATGGCGACGAAGTGCTTGGTCTTAACATTGTATTGATAGCTTCTTTTTTGTTTTTACTTAAAATGTTTGTAAGTATAGGTGAAACTTGTAAGTGGGCAGGTACAAATCCTGCGGAAAGAAAGAGTTTGTTAAAGGAGATTACATACTTTTTAAAGTATGTTTTATCAAATAATTCATTTTACAAAAAAAAAAATTTGTTTTTCAATATACCTTCTAAATTTAAAATTATAATTTCATAAATTTCTAATCGCTTAGGATTGGCCAGGACATATTAATTACTCCATAAATAATTGTACAAATATCTTTTATTTAGAGGCACCAATGCCACAGGTCATCACTGAACTAAAAATTTTGAAAGTCTTTATACGCTGGTTAAATCTTTCAATATGCACTCTGGCTTTAAATATTATAGCTGTTAAAATAGACTGATCTTTGCTAAATTGTTTCTTACATTTTAGAAATGGAAGTCTTACAAATTTCAAGCAGTTCACTTCACATACTTAATTTCAAAGTGTAGAAGCGGAGCAACAAATTTTTGCTCGCTCTACTATCACAATCTTTCACTGCACAGTAATGAAACTTTTTTTGCTACGCGGCGGAAAAATTGGAGCTTCCATAACGTTATCTTTAATTAACACCTGTTTTAACACTGTAAGCTGCTATAAGCCAAGCTTAGAGTATTTCTACTTTTCGACAGCAGGCGGCGCCACTCAAAATGTCAGATCCCAATAGATCCTGTTTTAACACTGTAAGCTGCTATAAGCCAAGCTAAGCCAAGCTTAGAGTACTTCTACTTTTCGACAACAGGCGGCGCCACTCAAAATGTCAGATCCCAATAGATGCAGTCTCGAGTTTCTGGCCAGCGGAGTAGACACAGCCTGACTCCATGGAAGACTTGGTTCCACAAAGCGACGTTTGTCTGATCCGCGAAAAGTTGCAACAAGCCGCAAGAACGAGTCAATTTAATTTCCGAGCTTGTCGTTCAATTAACATCCACGGGTCTCAATAAATATTGAGCCAAAGTGCGTATCAGAAAGCAATCGAGGCACGAGTTGCACTCGAAACCTGCCAATTAGCGGCGGCCGATCTCTCGCGGAGCACAGAAGATCGCGAGCCTAATCGATCGATCGGCGATCGTTGCAAAAATCTGACCCGTCCGTTCCGTCGATTGCGCGACCACTCTGCAACAATGTAGCTCGCGTCGAGTTTCGAGTGGTCATCCAGTCAGAAAGACCGTCTAAAGCTCGATCCACAGTCTCTTGTAATCGATACGCGTCTTCGGCGTATGAAAATTCAATGTCTGGAACAGTCGTGGAAAAATTGAGAAGCTTATTCGTCGAACAATTTCTCAAACGCCGCACCGTTTCCATTTTCCACGGTGTTTCGCGAGAAGACGATCCATCGATCGGTTGTGCGGCGGACTTAAGGGATCTCGCGGCGTCTCTCGCCCGTTTTATTGTCCTTATTCCGAGCCGGAGCCCTTATCCATCATCTTCTACTTCGATTACGATCCACGACATCGAGTCGGGAGCCGGGGCCGGCCTTCGAGATCTCGAACATCGGCGCGAGCAACAGAAAACGAACGCCACGAGAAGAACCAGGGCGAACATGAGAAAATAAAAGACGACGAAGCGGAGCACAAGGAAACGCGAAAAACAGAGTGTTAGGAGCCGTTGTCCGGCTTGTGTCACCCTGGGCTGCGGGAGAGGAACACGATACACTTCTGGGACCGGAAACGAAGGTTCGCTGCGTGAGGATTCGGAGGCTTATGCGACTGCGGAAGAACAATTTTGATCATCCTCTGTGAAGTCGTCTACTTGGTCATTTTTTATGTATTCTATAAAGATTTTTAGTAAATAGGGATTGTTTCTTACGAAGACGAAAGTAAAAGCAAGAATATTTAATGATACAGAAAATAAAGAAAACAAAATGATACATGATGAACTCGCTGTCTCTGTGAACTTGCTTTTCGAACATTCGCACGACTCTTCACAGCTCCCACGACTGGCAACACTCTGTTCTGCATCTGAATCCCCGAAAATGATCTCCCGCAGAACTGAAAGATGATAAAGATGAATGAATGAAATTTTAAAAATAGTGAAGAATGAAATTTTCGGCGGAGCACAAGGGAACGCGAAAAACAAAGTGTTAGGAGCCGTTGTCCGGCTTATGTCACCCTGGTCTGCAGGAGCGCGACACGATACACTGGGACCGGGAGCGAAGGCTCGCTGCGTGAGGATTCGAGGGCTTATGCGACTGCAGAGAACAATTTTGATCATTCTCTGTGAAGTCGTCTACTTGGTCATTTTCTATGTATTCTATAAGGATTTTTAGTGAATAGGGATTGTCTCTTTCGAAGACGAAATTAAAAGCAAGAATATTTAATGATAGAGAAAATAAAGAAAACAAAATGATACATGATGAACTCGCTGTCTCTGTGAACTTGCTTCTCGAACTTTCGCACGACTCTTCACAGCTCCCACGACTGGCAACACTCTGTTCTGTATCTGAATCCCCGAAAATGATCTTCCCACTCTATTGGAAATGGGTTATGAATAGCTGTAAAATATTCGATGTAGAACTCAAAGATGATAAAGAGGAATGAATGAAATTTTCAAAGAAGTGAAGAATGAATTTTTCGGCGGAGCACTTCTTCAAACAATTTTCTGTTGGATGTTCGGAGAGATATTTAATAGATCGGGGGCCGAGGTAACATTGTGCAAGCTGCAAAGCGAAATTAGAAGTGTGAAGACCTCGAAGAGGAAGAGACGACGTGAAACGATACGTCCGCAGACTTTTAATAACGCGTGCATCCTCTTTTCCACCGGCACAAGGTGTCCGTTAGCGGTTTACGAGCGGATAATTATAGGAGCGCTCGGCTGTATCCCAGCAGACGCTACTCTTATCCATTTTGCGCCCCATTTTTACAGATTTCGGAACGCTGCACTCCGCAGGCCCCGTTTCCTTCCGTACGAGACGCGGTTGTTGCTCGTGCCAGATCCGATATTACCAACTTTTGTAGTATTTGTTTCAGCTTCATCAACAACAGAGTATTTCTGGCCAGTAACAATCGTGAAAAACATTGCAAGACGAAGTGTTAAGACCAGCTAGCCAGCTTAGCAAATTAGCAAGATTTATTAGCCACTGAACGAAATAGTGACTTTGTTACGTACGAAATTTTTCGTCAACATAAATTTCTCAATGTAGGCGCCTATCGTATCAGCATACCGAAATAAGTTAACACGTTCACGCCGGCGCTGTTTTCTTTAATTTTGCCCCATTAGGTGGCACCGTACTCAACATTTTGTTAAGCAAAATTCAGGCTCAACAGGACAATTTACTCTTACTATGCATTTATTAGAACATGTTATTAATATAGTATAGCTTGTATTCAAAATGCTTTGATTTTAATTTTTTATTTTATCGATACAAAAACCACGACGTGTACCACCGGTGGTACACGCCGGCGTGAAGGTGTTAAGCGCCAAACCAACTTTCAAAAGCGCCTTTAGGCGCCAACAGTATTCAAAGGGTTAACTTCGTTTGACAAATCCACAAACAATTCAAATATTTTACAATTTCTGTTGGATGTACACAAAAGTAACACGACTGATCGTTTATCGCCTAGAACGATGAATGAATTGTGCAAGCGAATTTCAATAAATTCTTCAAACTGAGGTGAGACTAAAGAGATCTTAGCACCGGAAGTATCTCCGTCGGATGTTCTCGGCGAAGGGATCTCAGGGCTGGTAAGAGAGAAGCAATCCTGTAACGCGAATTCAATTAAGTGCAAGCGGTTCTCTGCGGTCGACGCGTGGGCACACGCGAGTCGATTATCGCTCGGTACGCTGGCATGCACACACTATTACACACTATAGCGGACGGAGCCACGTGTGCAGCGACCGCATCGCAGGATGCGCAAGCACTAACCACCATTCCACGGCTCCTTTTTCTCCTTGTGCTGTTCGCTGGTTCGGTCGGCGTCGCGACGCGACGGCGAAACGGCAAATTGCTTCGATCCTTGTCTCAACTGCCCTCAAACCGCAATCGCTTAAGACCCGGACAATTAAACGGCGTGCGCCGCCGTTTCCTCTCCCGGGATGCGGCCGAGCTGTTGCCGAGCTGTTGCCGATCCTTGCCACCATCCCAGGATCCTGCCTGGACCTGGACTTCACCATTTGCATCCCTCGTACACTGCAAAAATCTACCACCGCTTCCCCGAAGCTAGCATAAGAGTATAAAGTGCACTTGACTTCAAGAATTTGCGAAATGTGCTTCCAAAAGCTGTGCCACTCGGTCGAAAATTTGATTCAGTAGTCTACATAAGGATACAAATTCAGGATGATTGCGCGCATTATTTCTGCGGTATGCAAAGAGAATAATTGGGAGTGTAGCAAGGCGGTCGCGCAAGAAGAGGACCTGGACCTGGACTTCACGATTTGCTTCCCTCATACAATGCAAAAATCTACCACCGCTTCCCCGAAGCTAGCGTAAGAGTATAAAGTGCACTTGACTTCAAGAATTTTCAAAATGTGCTTCCAAAAGCTGTTCCACTCGGTCGAAAATTCGATTTAGTAGTTTCCATAAGGATACAAATTCAGGATGATTACTTGCATTATTTCTACGGTATGCAAAAAGAAAAATTGAGAGTGCAACAAGGCGGTCGCGCAAGAAGTGAAACTGGACCTGGACTTCACCATTTGCATCCCTCGTACACTGCAAAAATCTACCACCGCTTCTCCGAAGCTAGCCTAAGAGTATAATGTACACTTGACTTCAAGAATTTGCAAAATGTGCTTCCAAAAGCTGTTCCACCCGGTCGAAAATTCAATTCAGTAGTTTCCATAAGTATACAAATTGAGGATGATTATGCGCATTATTTTTTACGGTATACAAAAAGAATAATTGGGAGTGTAGCAAGGCGGTCGCGCAAGAAGAGGACGTGGACCTGGACTTCACAATTTGCATCCCTCAAACAATGCAAAAATCTACCACCGCTTCCCCGAAGCTAGCCTAAGAGTATAAATTGCACTTGACTCCAAGAATTTGCAAAATGCGTTTCCAAAAGCTGTGCCACTCGGTCGAAAATTCGATTCAGTAGTTTCCATAAGTATACAAAGTCAGGATGATTACGCGTGTTATTTCTATGGTATGCAAAAAGAATAATTGAGAGTGTAGCAAGGCGGTCGCGCAAGAAGAGGACCGCGTAGTTATACGAAAGATGAAGAACGGTTATTCGGGCGGCAGTTTCTAGCCAGGCCGGTTAAAAAGATGTCCGGTGTGCTCTCTACAGAGAACTGCTTCCGGAACAGGGTATACCGGCAAGAGCGAACCAGAATTCGGAATTCCGTGGCGGAGTCATTGAAGGCGACTCGCGTGATCCTGCACGGCCCGGCGAGAGACGCATGTCGCGGCAAGTGAAATACAAAACGGAGCTGTGGAGAGCCGCGGAGAGACGTACCGCGTACAAGAATCTCCTGTGCGATAAAATCTGCCGACCTACACCTCGCCTCCAGAAGTAGAAGGACGTGGCTGTAGCTGAAGATGTACCCGAAGGGAACAGAGAACCATGACCCAGGCGCGTAGCGGCGATCCGCCTTGATCCTTCATTATTCAAACAAATAGATTCGTGTTTTTTCCCTCCTCTGTCTCTCTTATGCTAATCTAACTGCTCCTGATTGCTGGCATCGATCCGACATCAATGATAACGGAGTAAACTAGCGACCGGAGATCGTGAATCTAGTAAACGTCTTGTAACTTTGTTCCTTCCGGCAGTGCATTTGCAGTGCATTTAAAGTGCATTTGCAGTGCATTGGCAGCTCCTTTGTAGCTCCTGAACAGATGATGTTCTACAGAGACTCTATAAAATCAAAGAGACAATCAAACGCCTAATTCTCACTGGATTTAGGACAACTGATCAACATCTTAGACCTTGTCCGTTCAGATTATTACATCGCCGTCAAGCAAGTCGCTCCGCAGATTATTTAGTAATTCGGAGATTATTTTTGCAAAGTACATCGTGGAGTAACTTTTGAATATCCGGAGCCACCGAGAAATCTATTCGTAGACTTCCCAAGAGCCAGTGTCAAGCAGAACAGATTGAAACATCAAGAAGCAGGATGAATAGCGCAAGGTTCCACCTTCTCCTCTCTCTCTCTCTCTCCGCTGAGAAGATCAGAAGAACGACCGACTTCCTAATTTCCAACGGAAAGCTGGAACGAGCGAATTACCCGGGAGTTATACACACACGCGCGCAGACACATACACGGTTCTCCTGAGTCATCCAATTGAGCATGATTTAGCCGGTGAAAGACACGCCGGTAATTGGGCTCAGCGTTCAGAGGGCTTTCGGCTCTTCTCTGAGACGATCGAACGCCCGGTTGGAGAACGGACACACACGATCGATCGCTACAATGTTGCTCTCATGGACACGACGTTGCATGGTCGGACGCGAAAGCATTATAGGCTCTCTCTTGCTCTCGTTCTCTCTTTTTCTCGCTATCGAGCAAAAACCCTGTCCATCGACATCTTCGATTTTCAATTCATTCGGTCGGATCTAACGCGAGCCTTGCTCCACTGTTTTCTTGGAGCTTTGATGCCTTGCGATCTTTGTAGATTGCAGATCATCGTAGATCGTCGTAGATCGCGCAAGTGACTACGGGAAAAATGCTACGAATATTTACATTTACAGTATATCGATTTTTAATCTCCATTGAACATCGATCCTGTTTCACAGAAACAAGTAGCTTTTAACCGTTTGAGTCCCCGGGGGTATTAAAAAAACACTGTCGAGGAATCCCAAACAGCGCTTCTTCATTCAGTAAGAACGTGCAGCTACGAAAATCTTTATTTCATGGTTACTAGGATTGTTACTGTTACTATCGCTATTTGGTCTCATTTCGATCACAATTTTTCTCGTGCCTGACAATCACTCGTCTCACCTACCCCTTAACCCTTTCGGTACTACTGCCGCCTATTGGTGGCATCCACTAAACATTCTCTGGGTACTACCGCCGCCTCTTTTTTAAACACGTTAAAGATGACTGTCGCGTGAAAAAATTTCCCCGTCCCACGAATGTATAACCGCGGTCAGCTCCTCCGTACCGAAAGGGTTAACCGTTTGAGTCCCAGGGGGTGTTGGAAAAACACTGTCGAAGAATCCCAAACAGCGCAACCGCGCTTTCTCTAAATGACTACGAAAAGACCCAAGCAGTGCGATAGCACGGCTCTCTTTACACGGCTGTGGTGAAATATTAATTTTTGTTCAACTTGTATTATATATATATATATATATATATATATATATATATATATATATATATATATGGGGGTGCTTCCCACTACTATACATTATAACGATGAAGTCCAAGAGTGGGGGAAGAACCTAAGCGGGGGAGGTGCCTCGAGTAGCTGCGGAGCTACTGGTTGGAACTGCCTGTGCTAGATAAATATTATAAAATCGGCATATTGTATCAAAATACTGGAAATCATTGCGGTAGAATCTTCTGTAAATTAATTTTATTTGCTAAACGTTTGCAGCGTTGCAAACTAAGAGTGTCTTATTCGATTATCATATTTAGTACAGTAACTGGGTCCTGCAAATCAAATTCTATGCTTGCAGAAAACATTTTCGAGTCTACAGAATATATTTTAGTGCCTGTAGAAAATATCTTGTAACCTACAGAAAATATTTTGTAGACTTGGACACAATAGTTTAAAGCTTACGAAGAATATTTTCAAACTCGGAGAAAACATATGATAGCCTTTAAGAAATATTTGCAGCCTACAGAATAGACCAACTAAAAATGAAGGCTTAATTAGTAGAGTGATTCGTATAGATTCACAGAAGAGAACCGAGTCGAGTTGCTATGATTTACGAATAGTATGACGCGATCGTGACATGACGAATTTTATCGGGAGAAATGCAAGACAGTTGTAGCGTGTTATGTATTGTAAAATTCGAGAGTACCTCTAGAATATATGGCCACGGGAACACGACAGTTTCGAATTAAAATTCCGCGGAGTTAATACCCGGTGTATTGCCAGCCGTTTAACCAGCGAGTCGTATAGGTGCAGCATAACTCGTCCCCGCACTCTGCATAGCGTTAGGTATATCCCTTTACTGTTATCGCGAAAGAAAACCGCAAATCTCACCTCAACGGCAATCCTTTCTCTCCGCGAAGAGAATTGCAAACTGTGGGACAATGTCCTCTTCCTCCCCGACCCCTCTCCATCACTCTCTCTCTCTCTCTCTCTCTCTCTCTCTCTCTCTCTCTCTCTCTCTCTCTCTCTCTCTCTCTCTCTCTCCCTCTCTCTCTCCCTTCTTTCTTTTTCCATCTTCATCCGAGGAGTCTCTCCCTCCGGCGAACGTAGTTCCGTACGATTACGCTACCGTGCAATTTTTCATCCGACGATTTACCCGTTTTCTCCTCTTTTACTCGATGCGTCACACAGGTAGAAAGAGAATTTTTCAGGAACTCTCAAGCAGATTAAGAAGCCCGAGAAAGAATAATTTGCAATGTTGCTGTGTTATTAAGATCAGAACGGATAATCCTGGTTCACGGTTTTTATTCGAGGCAAATACGATTGAGAATTTTCGAGGTGTCCGTTAAGCAGATTTTAATTCTGTCTTTTAATTTCTACCTTCCTCTGTTAATCTATATTTCGAGACTGTCGTCGTCATCGTTGATCTGCGATGTTCATAAAAATTAACAACGCGCTGTTTATTTGAGTCTCGCTGAAGTGTAATAATAACCGTCCGCGAATGTGGCAACTTAAGAGTATCTTATTGTGCAGAATCGTTAAAAGGTCACGCTGAAAGAAAATAGTGCAGCCGCTGTGGTTGCAGCTAATTGAAATGTTCAAGAAACCGTATTTTTAGACGAAGACGATGCAATTTCTATAGACAGATCTAAAACGATCTTTTACGGAGATACTATATTTTTTCTTAATTGATGAAGACTAAAAGAAAAGTAGAACGAGATTGCATTCAATTCGAACGAGTCGTCGAGGATTTTTAAGAAGCTCCATTTATCACTGAAAAGTGACAATAAAATGCTGACTCGTGGAGCATCCATGCTAGAACACGGCTGCAGGAATGCCACGTGAAACCTCTGTCACGTGGGCTACCGTGGGGGCTGGCCTGGCTTGTATAAATAAAGCCGTGCCCAATTAGTATTTGGGCACCGGTGACCGGTCAGATAAAATCTTAGTGATCGCCGGGAATGATCGCCTTCCGCGTGGTCCTCCGATCTCTCGATCCTCTGGATCTCTTAGCTGCACTGATTCCTCATATTCTCCTCGTCTCACTGCCCCATGAAAACTTATTCGACCGAATCGATTAATTCTTCAAGTTTGCGCTGCAATTCTCCAGTCTTCTCTATCGAATTTTTAATTTTCTGCAGTATTTCTCTATTCAGTGTTGAGTTTTCTGCGTCCGTTCACTATTGACTTAATTATCTCTTAATTTTTCTCTACTGAGTGTTGAGTTTTCTGCCTCCGTTCTTTATTGAGTTGTTAATTTTTTGCCCTCCCTTCTCTTTTGAGTTGTTAATTCTCTAATCATTTTTCTCTATTGCGTGTTGAATTTTCTGCCGCCGATCTTTATTGACTTGTTCATTTTCTGCCCCCCCCCCTTCTCTATTGAGTTGTTAATTCTCTGCCCCCGTTCACTATTGAGTTAATTATCTCTTAATTTTTCTCTACTGAGTGTTGAGCTTTCAGCCCCCTTTCTTTATTGAGTTTTTAATTTTCCGTATTTTCTTTCTACAAAAGGCTTGAATTTTCTGGCACCGTTCTGTATTAACTTTTTAATTTCCTGCTCACACACCGCAAATAATTCTTCCAGACGTGCATTACATTTATAGCAATCTAACTTTACTAACTCGCCGGTCCAGCGAATAGGGTACGGTCGGATTCGGTATTTAAAATTTTCTTCGTCAACGCCTGTATCACTCTTCGTTAAATCGAACGAAATTAGAGAACGTCGGAGACGTATGAATCTTTCATCGCAACATCCTGTTTATTCCGTTGCGTTCCATGGACCATCTTGAAACTGTGTCGCACACCCTGAGACACTTTTTACTAATCTGATAACGAGTATTTTTGATCTTCCACCACGACCGGTCACTAGCCGAGGGCGTCACCGATCGTTATAGAAATAACGATCCTGTCATCATCTATTTATCGCGATAATAATACAGGAGCTGTATCAAATTTCGGTAAAAAATTCATCGGTATATGAACTTGCTAAATGGTTCTGCTTATAAATCATCTGCCAACGAGAATAATCATTATAATATGAATCCAACATTCCTTGCCACCTTGAGATGAAATCCTAACCATATTAGAATTACTGAAAAATTAAATTAATATTAAATTAATATTAAATATTCTCTGAATTTTATATAAATCTCCCCAATTTATATAAATTAACTGAAAAATTAAATTTTATTAAATTTTCTCTAAATTTTATATAAATCTCCCCAATTCGGTAAATAGACTGTCGACCAAGCGTGTGAGAACGCTGTGAACATTTAACACGTTGATCGTCCACCCCACAATCATAAAAATTACATAAAATCAAAGCAATATATTTAACAAAACAAATCTAAGAAGTTTAGTTTTGTGATATTAATTACTGTTTCAAACTTCTTATATTCTTCAGATCGTAACGAAATTTTGTACACTCAATCTACCAACGTAAAAATTAATTTTCAATTCTGAATAAATAATTCCGTCACCCAGATATGGGTGACATGAAAGTGTTAAATCCATCATTTCAGAAAGTAAACCTTAAAATTTTTATTTCCTATTATCTTAGCTTTTCCTTATTGTTAATATATCTTTTTGAGAAGAAAGAATTGCTTAGGTGAAATTGGAATAATACAGATAGCTCATCCAGGATGTTAAAGAAAACAAAACTGATACACAGAAAATTGGGAGAGAATTTAAAAAATGAGCTAAATAAATTCCAATCGCTGCGTATATGGTGTAAGTGCGATCCAGATGGATGCAGCGTGAAAACACAAAGCAATTTTGGTAGGTTTCCATCGTCTTTGCGAAACCAGGGCCCGAATCATCGTCTTGGACCAAACAAACTGGGGCAAGGTTGGCCCAGCGGTGTCTGTACGAGGCGAGAATGCAGAAGATGCCGTGCTTAACATGCGCAACGCAACAGAACCGGAGAGAAATCGCCCTCGAGTTTAGCATAATCTCCAGAGATAAAAGATCGGCGCTCTGCGATCCTTTCTGGGGCTGATTCAGCCGTCGAAATCGATGCGGAATGCTCGAAACCTGCTGTAAGTGAAACTGCAACAAGAAAACCTTCAGAGTAAAATCGTGGATCTCTTCTGGGGAATATTCGTTGCCAAAAGAAAAGTACATCTTCGTTGATTTAGCTGGAAGAACAATAGAGATGCTGCGAGAGAAATCGATCAGCAATTGAGACTTTTCGAACTTCTCCAAGATTCCTTAATCTATTAACCAGTTAGCTATTTTTGAGAAATCGGGAAATCGGGAGATCACGGTCCAAAGAGAAAAATACAAAATGTACACTACCACTTGTGCTCTGATCTAAATTTTTCGAACCTGCTGTCAAGTTTCACAGAACTGATATTTCTATTGTAATCAGTTGAGAATTATTCAAATAGCGCGTACACTACATAGAAATATTCTTCTTCGATTGGTAATACCGATAAAAATAGTACAACGGGTGCACGAAATTAAATTGGAGAAGATACCGAGGATGTACTTGTCAGGGTATAAAAGACTATTAGGTCTGAGAAACGTACGAAATCTAATAAAGTAATACAATGAACAATGCAAGCAGTCGCTAATCGCTGAAGGATCGAACTAAAAAACATTAATATCTCCCTAGATCCTTAAAATCAGTGATCAAAGCGATGCAATTTTTAAGGGAATTAACCCTCGGAATTCGGAGCCATTTTGTCTACAGAATTCGGAATTCAGTTTCGGTTGATCTAAAACATTCCCGTTACATATACTCTTTTAACCAGTTAGCTGTTTTTACCGAATATACTGGTCATGGAATAAAATTAATTGCATGCTATTTATGTTAAAATTTGTAGTAAAAATTAAAACGCATTATTAATTTGTGGACATTTTAGAAATTTTCGAGTCAAAGAGAAAGTAATGAAACGATACAAAGAAATTGACGAGAGGTCAATATGTGATAAATAAAGTTTTCAAAAATTTTTAGTAGCCACGTTTAAAGTCGAGCTACGCAGTTAACCCTTCACGTATTTTAACGAGTTAGACTCGTGACGAGGATATTAAACAAAAGGTTAACAAACACGAGTGTTATGCCTTTCCTTTTAGACGAAATAAAATTTTATTCATTTGTAATCAATACTTGATCATTGAAGCAAATATAGTCATATCAAAAATATAAATTTTCTTTTCTCTTCTGTGACATTTCCGGGAATTAAGACGCTCTAATCACTGCAAATTTTAAAGAAAATGATACGGCAAGGGGTTAACTGGTTAAAATCGATGCCAAAGCAGTTGCCAATAAAACCTAATAAAGAAATCTTTCTGATAAAATTGTCGATTTATTTTGAATCGCCTAATGTCGATGGAAAAATGGATTTCGGTTGATTCAACCGGAAGATACGCACTCGTCCAGATGTTAGTAGAAATCGGTTAGCGATCGAGGCTCCCCGAACCGTGAAACGGGAGTAATGGTCATGGATTATTGTCCGCGCACGGAAATTCCGAGTCTCGGAGCACCCCAACGCCCTACGAAAACAATAATCCCGGGTAATGATGATTACCGAGCACTCAGCCCCGCCCGGATTAATTTAGCCCATTTGCATTCGTAAGCGAGCTGCCGAGCGGATAGTATTACCTTGTCGCGATCGCCGGCAGCGTGTGCACAGCCTGGCCGCTCGAAATATCGGTAGTATGTTGCGTGTTTGATGGACGTCCTTTAATAAACGGCCAGTCCCGAAAATACACAACCCTCGGGAAAAATTAACCGGGAACTCGAAACGCGCTTCAAGAAATCGAAGAACCCCAGGAAACAAACATTTCGAATCATAACCCACCAAAACTGTAGCAGAAAAATTCCTTTTTCAGTAAAAAAAAACACGACGTAATTGTTTCACTGAAAAATTTATATTTTTAAATTATTGCCTTCCATCTGCTCCCAAGGGAGAATTTCAAATGTGAACCGATTTTTTTATGGAATTGCATTGATGTTTCAGAAAGCAGAATATAGACTATGAGAGGATGCTGTTAACCATTAAATGGAGAATTTTTATGCATTTATGTTATGTGGCATGTTAATGAAAATGAATATAATTTCTATTCCAAAAAATATAGCACCATCTAGCTAGTTCCGAACCGATTTGTCTCATTTCGATCGTGACAGAATAAACTACGATGAATTATAAATTAGGTCCAATCTGGAAGCCAGTAAAATTGAAATTGTTAAAGAGATAATATTTTCGTCAATTGTAAAATTGATTCCCGAAAGATTGCAGTTCAGTTTTGGATTTAACACAAAACCTACCACGGTCAAATGACCGGTTTTCTATTTCACGTTTAATGAAATTATAAAAACACTTTCATAGGAAATGGCTAAATTGACTTCTTTGTCTAAGCACATATTATAACGAAAACCGTAAAAAGTTTAAGAAAATTGGTAGGTTTAGTGTTAAAGAGGAAAATGATTAACACGTTGACTGCCAGGCTCATTTTCCATAGTTTGCCCAAGGCGCCAACGTGAATTTTTCATTATGCGATGCATATTATGTTGAAATATTATTTGCAACAAATAAAGTGAGTTATAAAATCATGCTTGAAGCATTCTTCGTGCATTAATCTCTTCAAACCATTATAGTAACAATGGTATTATTGAAAAATTTATCAGTATCCATATTTACTCTAATTATGTACTTTTATTATTTGCTGCGTCGCCAGTCACCGGTGGCCCCCACGGTACTGTATCCAAGTCGAGTGCCGGTCACCGGTGACCCCCATGGCAGTTAATACAGAGCAGAATATACAGTAGAATATAGTTGAATATACAGTAGAACCGCGATTATCTGAACCAGACAAGGAAACACGAGAGATCGAATAATATAACGGTTAACAATAAACCTACCGATCATTAAAGCTGACTAGTGTACGTGTTGTCTTATAAAAATGGCCCGATTGAATTTATTTAGATTTTGTGCCATTCTTAGTAGAAGGTATACTTGAATAAAAAAAGTGTACATCAGGGATGGGCAATTTTGCCTCAATTGAGACAAAACCGTCCACACCGTAGCGCCCTCTGTCCCCTTCCAGCAATCGCGGTACAATGGGGCAACGAAGACACGAGACATCAGCGTACGCATCGAACTTGCGCACTGCATGAAAGAGAGGGTAGTGGGAGAAGCAAGCGTTTGAGGGGTTCCACCCGTGCCCGCCACTGGTGTACCCAATCATTTTCAGTGGAAGCATCTCCTCAACTTCGATAACTACAAAATAAAAAATCTGAAGCGGTCATTTGACCGGCGCTGATAGGTTTAGTGTTAACTAGTTTACAATTGTGATTTCTATCGATCGAATTTTTGAATTATGTTAGAGAAGATGCTATCGGCGCAAAGGTTCGATCTTTCTAAACCTATCAGCGCCGGTCAAATGACCGCTTCGGATTTTTTATTTTGCAGTTATTGAAGTTGAGGAGATGCATCCACTGAAAATGTATTATAGTAACAATGGTATTATTGAAAAATTTATCAGTATCCATATTTACTCTAATTATGTACTTTTATTATTCGCTGCGTTGCCGGTCACCGGTGGCCCCCACGGCGCTGTAGTCAAGTCGAGTGCCGGTCACCGGTGACCCCCATGGCAGTCAACGTGTTAATCAGGAAAGGGTTGATTTCTATTCTCCGTTGGTAAAAGTGAAGATGGCGTTGTTGGTGTTCGTGGAATTGATTTTTCGGTCGTCGTGGTTGAATTTTGGAGTCGAATAGGTCAGTGGTGGGTCAAGAGGCGGCCGGTTTTGGTTCTCTAGGCGACAAAAAAATCGGCGTAGCTAAATTTCGGTACAGAACGAAAGAAAGTCGGGTGAGTAATCGGATGTAAATGGGTCAACAGCTAGATGCGGCATCGCGGCCGACTCGCGCGAGTTCGAAACGCCGTTCATTAAGCGTTTGGGCCGCTTTCCAATTCGAGATACGATGAGAACACGGCTGGCTGCTCTGAGTCAACCGACTCGTATCATCTTCGGGGTTTTTTTGCCCGTCGAAATTGGCACTCGAGGCTCGTCACCCTTGCGCGATTCTTCTCGGGAGCGTTGACGCGCCGGGATCCGTCAGCTGGGGCCATAGATCATCTTTGATCGACGCACACTTGGCATTCGATGGACTCGACTTCTCTACGCACCGTTCAAATCAAAGCGTGTAGCTTTAAAACCGATTCGAGATCACGCAATCTGAAGAAATTAAATATTTCTTTGCAATCAATAGTTTCCAAAATGTCAGGGAAAATATAGTGTCAAGCCCTAACTTTGGGGTTTACGATCATTCAATTTGAAAAGGAATTATAGCCTTGAAACCTCCAGTTCGAAAAATATAAAAGATTTCTACCCTTAACTTCAAGGTTTAAAAGTTACACAATTTGGAAACTTGTTGTCTGTTATCCACTAGTTCTGAAAATAGTGAGACATAGTTTCAACCCTTAGAAGAATGTTTGCGGTTTCAGAGCCTTCTATCACGCGAGATTCATAAAAATCCGTCCGACAGAGAGCAAAGGATCCGAAGGAATTACTTAAGCGAAAGACCGATCGCAACTCCAATCTGCATTAAAACTACTGAGCCAGCAGATTCAAGAGTTCTCTTTCCGCGTCATCGAGGATGCATAAAGTATGTTACAGAACCATGAATGACCCACCGCCACGATGAAAAACATTAATGGATCAAGATCCTGCGGCCGCTCCTCGGAAATTGCTTCTTCTCCCGTTTTGTAGCCTTCGGAGTCCGACATGATGATCGCAAAGTCGTCATTCATTTGCTACTAATAAGATTCTTTTTCTTCTCCTGTTCTTCAATTTGAACTTCATCAAAATTCTACATTCTTTAGAACTCTTATTCAATTTCCCTTGGAAAAACGAAATAACTTTCCGAACAACCCAATAATTATACCAAACGATATTTCTCAGGAGTCCCAAGAATCTCCCAAGACAAATCACTCTGAACAAGAACCTATAGATCATTAGAATACTAGGCAAACAGCAAGATAACAGTAGCTCCAGTAATCCGTGAATCTTCCCCAGATTCGAAACAAGCGTCTGATCCTCTTCGCATCCATTACAATTCGCAGCGCGCTCGTTCCACGGATAAAATAAACCGCCGAGTCCGGGGATGTTCGTAGGATAATTCGGCGGATAAATCGGCGAGTTAAAGTGGCAGCACTTTCGGCTGTTGAGTCGGTCGCAAGTTCTTCAATTCCACCCCGTAGGATCCGTGTTCTTCGAAAGGGGGTGTGGGATCGTTCGTGTGTACCAGTTGCCTCGCGCGGCTTCTTGCATGACGGGGGCGTTGTACTTCAACCCCCGTTGTCCCTACCCTCTCTCTCTCTCTCTCTCCCTCTCTCTCTCTCCACTCTACTCTTCGATCTCTTTCTCTCCCTTTCTCTCATGGCACCCGCGGGAATTTAGGCGAAAACTTTCTCCGGGTCGGTCGAAGGCGAGAGAAATTCTTACCGGCGCCGGAAACTTTTGCCGGCGACGTACTTTGCTGGCCGGCGCACGGCGATTCCGCGTTATCGCCCCCGTCTTTCGAGGGCTCTCTCTCTCTCTCTCTCTCTCTCTCTCTCTCTCTCTCACTCTCTGTTATCGTCCACGCCATGGGAGAAGCCTGGAGAGACTCGTCAATGGCAACTGCAGGTCCAGCTTGGATCACCCACGGAGATTGAATCGTTTCGTGATCGCCGTCGAATCGCGGAGAAGCACTCTCTCCGCCCTTGGAGTTGGGAAATGCAGCCGTTTTCTTGGAAAGGTGACCCTTCGGAGGAATGGCTAATTTTAACATTTGGTATTTGATAGATCAATTACGGAAGAGTTAGACCTCAGTCTTGTAGCCTTTTTTTAGATCTTTTCCTTTTAAAATCAGAACCACTTGCTAGGTATTTTTCCCTGATATAGAATCGTCTGTTTTGGAGAAGCACTCTCTCCGCCCTTGGAGTTGGGAAATGCAGCCGTTTTCTTGGAAAGGTGACCCTTCGGAGAAATGGCTAATTTTGACATTTGGTATTCGATAGATCAATTACGGAAGAGTTAGACCTCAGTTTTGTAGCCTTTTTTTACATCTTTCTTTTTAAATCAAAACCCCTTGTAGGTATTTTTTCTTGATATAGAATCGTTTGCTTTGGAGAAGCGGGTGAGACCTCTTGGAATTTTGGATCAGAACTAGAAAACATCTCAGGGACAATTATGTCAGAGACATTTGGGACAATTACCGATGAAATACTGTACAAGCAAAGTTCTCCATTGTTAGTCCGAATATGTCGAGATGGTAACGGAAATCGAGAGTGAAGAATTGATGACCACCATGACCACCGAATCGCTTTCCCGTCAATTTCCAAGGTGAGAACAGAAGGGGTTGCCCGGGAAAATTCTCCGAGCGAAGGAAGCTGCCTCGGCGCGTAAATAAGCGCGTTGGCTTGTGGGGGTGTGCGTGCTCTCGCGGCATTCACGCGAGAAAACTCCCTGGAGAAATAACCGGGTTGTGTGTAATGTACGCCGAGGCAATGTAAGGGGGTGTAAAGGCGGCGGTACGGTGCCGATGGGGGTGGCGAGGCTGAAGAAGGCTGAAGAAGGCGCCAGAAGGAGGAAGAGCGAAGAAGAACGAACGAACGGAGATGATGGAAAGAAAGAGGAAAAAGAAGAAGCCGCGAGTACACCTCGGCAGGTGCGAAACGCCATCGCACCTCCCCCGTCCACTACCCCCACGACATGTATTTATTATTTTATTAGCGCCAGGGGCGGAAGCTATGAAAGCGGAAACACCGGGGGAACGGAACAAGACAAGGCGCCATGGGATGGATGTTAATTCCTTCCGCAAACACGAAATATCCAAGGTAAATATTCTGCTTTCGATACACGCGACCGATCTCTCGATCTTTTCTCATCCCTTGCAGTGAGAGCCATTTCTTCGATCGTTCACCCGCAATTCGAATTCATTCATTTATTTATCACTCTATTTCATCTAATGTTACTAGACAAAAACGAACAGATGCAAACCAAATCAGTAAACAGATTAAGAGAATTTAGTAACGTAAATATATTACATTCAACTTATTAAAATTATGAAAGGAAGAGTGAAACTTTTATTTGACTTCTGTTGATTGCAATTGATAATAATTATCATACACATATAACAAAATTGTCACAGAAGATTTAAATGCAATGATTATAATTTTTATGGAAGAGTGAAACTTTTATTTGACTTCTGCTGATTGCAATTAGTGCAAATAATTTTTATTTCGCCTACAGATGCGCAGTCGAAGCATCAAATCTAATTATCATACACATATAAAAAATTGTCACAGAAGATTTAAATGCACTGATTATAATTTTTATGGAAGAGTGAAACTTTTATTTGACTTCTGCTGATTGCAATTAGTGCAAATAATTTTTATTTCGCATACAGATGCGCAGTAGAAGCATCAAATCTAATTATCATACACATATAAAAAATTGTCACAGAAGATTTAAATGCACTGATTATAATTTTTATGGAAGATCTAGCCATTAATTTGACATACGAGCGATTCAGTTCCGTTAAGGGATGATCGAGGCTTCCAGAAATAATTCTTGAATCGTCAAATTGTATTGTTCTTTCCAGACAAGATTGTTTTCTTCATTGATCTGTTTTGGAAAAGAATTTTGTATACTTGAAATTTAAGTTTAAGTAGATTAGTTCAAGGGGTAGTGATCGCTGTTTGATTATAGGGGTGAGAAGTGGCTATCGATCGAGCACAGCGCCACGGAGAAACAGCGAACTATTAAGAAGACTGCGATTGCATCGCTGGTCGGTAAATTAGAAAGCTACCGGTCAGATCGAAGTGGCGTTCGCGTCAAGCGGTAAACAAGGATGTTTTCACCCCCGCTAAAAAAGAAAAAATTTTAAACCGATAAAACAATCCAGATTTTCTTCCTTTATTTCATTCTTTGAGACACAATAAATAAAACGGAATAATTAAAAATTTCAATACCAAAGCATAGCAAAAATTCTTCCGCCAATTGACGTTACCATAAACCCACCACTCTGAAAGAAACAATTAGAAAAATTCCATCCAAACGAACAACAAACATTTTGTACTACTTTTTAACTACTTCCATCAATTTCCATGGACCCATCCGTCTATACCAAATAATTAACACTAAACATACCATCACCGGTCAAATGACCGGTTTCAATTTTCTTATTTTGCTATTAATGAAACGATGAAGTCGTATTTATGGGAAATGATTGAGCAAAAATTTTTATTGGATCATAGATTCAAATTCGAACCACACAAACTTTAACACTAGAACTACCGAGCACTAAATCACATTAATATACATTGCTTTATAATAACAACAAGATTACATTTATTCATATTTCGTGAAATTTTTATGTTAATACGTGCTTCAATAGAAAAGTACATTGAAAAAGTTTGCATCGAAACATTCTTATAATTTTAACAACCGTGGAAGAAGAAATCAGTAACAAGTCATTCTGACACCTAAATAAACTCAATCTCGTAATTTTTATGTGACAACAGGTACTAGTCAATTTTAGTGGTCGGCAGGTTTATTGTTAAAAATGTCGATACTGAAGCACAGAAAAAATTGTTCGTCAAGTTGATATTCCCGCAAATACACCCCTGTAGATAATAAAAAATTTCACCACGGAAGCGCAACACGTCTCTCCCGTTTCATCCCCAAATCGAAAAGCGGTCGCAGAAGTGGGAAAAGCGAATTACAATGGGAATTCACCCCGAGGAATTTGGAAAACTTATTAAACCGCGAGTCAGGTCTCCGAAACGCGATAATCTGCGCGGATAAGACACGTGACGGTGGTGCGTCGGACAGTGACAGAACTTTATTAAATAATAAGCGAATTAAACCGACAGCGGGACGGCTGGCGGACATTTAAAGTGCACGTCCGTGTCCCGTGCCCGTTCTCCCTAATTATCGTCGAGTCTCGGTGATGCCAGTCGTCCACGACGTATCGTATCGCATCGTCGTGGACAAAATAATTTCGGCGTGGCGCGAACCACCCTTCCGTTTCTTTGTTTACGTTCGCCTCTGTCATTCTCACGCCGATCAACCCTTACGCTCTAATCCCATTCCACCCCCATCCCCATGGACGAGAGCTTCCGATCGTCCCCCGGTTTTTTACCGTTCCGTCATATCACCTTTCTCTTTCCTCACTGGTTCCACGAACGATCGATGCCGGTTTGCACGCGCGATTGACACCGTTTTCACTTAACGTCAATTAGGAGAGCAGGATCCAACGCCATCGACCATTCCGACGGAAGTCCCGAGCATCGACGTACTCCCGGAGATCTTCGAACTTCCGGCAGAGCCGTCTCGGGGAAAAATGTTCGAGCCACAGGCGCGGAGATTAAGTTTTAAAGGGCGATCGACACGATCCAGCTGGGACGCATTGTTTGCATAAAATTGGTCAAGTGGAGCAGAAAATCGTGCGGTCTCGAAATTAGTTAACCTCTTGCACTGCTTACTTTGCGATTTATTTTACTGGTTATAAATGGATTTCGGATTCTGAGCATTTATGACAAAAATTCATTTTTCAAGACCGTGAGAACGTTGGAAAAATTGAATGATGATGTTACATTATTTTCGGCTTTCTAACTAACTTTTAGTTTTGACGATTCACTTATGCCAATTCTACTCTGCATAAAAATGCACAGTCTATAATGACCTATAGCTTGTAATGGCGATGCAATATTTCCTTTTAATAAGTCATTTCATAATAGGTAGACTGCGAATTTTTATGCATTTATGGGATTTGTAGATTTGCAAAGTACAAAATGTCTATTACAAAATTACTAGTATTTTTATTTTAATCTTACCATGACATACTTTCCAGTCTGTAAAATCTACTTTTCATTTCGTCAAATTACTTTGCGATTTATTTTACTGGTTATAAATGGATTTCGGATTCTGAGCATTTATGACAAAAATTAATTTTTCAAGACCGTGGGGACGTTGGAAAAATTAAACGATGATGTTACATTATTTTCGCCTTTCTAACTAACTTTTAGTTTGACGATTCACTTAGGCCAATTCTACTCTGCATAAAAATGCACAGTCTATAATGACCTATAGCTTGTAATGGCGATGCAATATTTCCTTTTAATAAGTCATTTCATAATAGGTAGACCGCGAATTTTTATGCATTTATGGGATTTGTAGATTTGCAAAGTACAAAATGTCTATTACAAAATTACTAGTATTTTTATTTTAATCTTATCATGACATACTTTCCAGTCAGTAAAATATACTTTTCCCTTCGTCAAATTTTTATAAAATGGTTTACGAAAATGGGATTTTGCCTAAACATTAGTAATAAGCAAGAGAGAGTTGATTAGCAAGTTAAGAGAAGAGAGTTAGCGATGCACTGGTTACGACTAGCTACCCCGTACAATTAACAGAGATATGAATTTTGTCCAAGTGCGACATTTCGAGGATGCTCTCTCGCGTCAAGACAGATGCTCCGAGTCTGCGAATAATGTATGAGCGGGCGTGAGACGCTCTTTGGTGGGCTAAGACGGACAACAGTTAAATTTTCAACGTGTCCACCGAGGCTGTTAGGGTTTAGTTAATCAGGGAATAGACTAGACTGACCAGAATCCTTTAGGATGAGCATCGCACGCATATAACCGACACAATTATGAATATTCTTCAACAGAAGCAAAATTTTAATTCACCGGGATATATCTCTGGGAAGACTGGTATGACGGTAAGACGTAATTAGTGTTCGCGAGAGTCCCAATTAAGGAGGAAAAGGGACGAGACAGAACACGATACCCTCTCCTGTTACGGTTACAGAGCCGCTTGCTGTCTGCGAGACCGGTGTACGCGGATACCGATTAATCACGAGCGACTAACCCTTTGCCGCTTTGCGAAACCAACCCCGAAACCCCAATTGCGGGGTTTCCGCCAACCTGATCCCGACGAGACATCCAACGATCGCGCACACGGAGTCCGGCTTAGATCTGGCAGCGAGAGCTGTTACGTATAAACATCCGAAATGAATGAAATGAATTCCGAGAGAGAGAGAGAGAGAGAGAGAGAGAGAGAGAGAGAGAGAGAGAGAGAAAGAGAGGTGACTCAAGGGACAACAAGCCGCGGGGGTGGTTCGACCGTAGGGGAGGCTAAATTAAGAGCAGAAAGAAGGGAACAGCTTCGAGCGATCCCCGAACCCGAGAGAAACGAGCCGAACGCTCGTAATGCGAGGCGCTTAAAGTTGCAATGGGTCTCCCGAGTATAAAGAATGGCGGCCAGAGGGGGGCACGCAGAGAGAAAGAGGAGGACAGGATCGAGTGACTGACTGACTGACTGAGACCGAAAAGATGCGACCCGCCTAAGAGATTGGGAGATAGCATAGCGAATCCGGCGCGCCGTCCACTGGGACCGATGTCGATTTCAAGGTGCCCTGCCATTTCCGACGATTTCTCAATCTCGTTCGACCATTCTTTAATTGCTGTGACACCTGGACGCTGCCGTAATTCATCCACTATCTTTCCATTGATGATTTAACCGTTTGAATCCCAAGCAGAGCTGTCGCGCTGTTGAGATTTTATGTCGAGAAAACGGGGGTGTCGCACTTGGACGCCATCCGATTGGACGCGTCCCGATTGGACGCCGTGCCGATTGGACTCGTCGTTTGGACGCCATGCCGTTTGGATTTGTGACATTTGGACGCCGTGCTGTTTGGATTCGTGACATTTGGGTGCCGTAAATTTTATAATCATTGCTTTTCGAATTCTACATATGGTGATATTTTATTGTGAAATATATGGTTAGTTCTGGGTTAGGTCTGGGTTAGTGATGATTTAACCGTTTGAGTCCCAAGCAGCGAGATCGCGCTGTTGAGATTTTATGTCGAGAAAACGGGGGTGTCCCACTTGGACGCCATCCGATTGGACGCGTTCCTTTTGGACGCCATCCGATTGGACGCGTTCCTTTCGGACGCCGTGCCGATTGGACTCGTCGTTTGGACGCCATGCCGTTTGGATTTGTGACATTTGGACGCCGTGCTGTTTGGATTCGTGACATTTGGTTGCCGTAAATTTTATAATCATTGCTTTTCGAATTCTACATATGGTGATATTTTATTGTGAAATATATGGTTAGTTCTGGGTTAGGTCTGGGTTAGTTCTGGGTTAGGTCTGGGTTAGTTCTGGGTTAGGTCTGGGTTAGGTCTTGCAACCCGAAATGGTGACGCTGAAGTATAGCTCTACAGCAGTTCCGGCGGAGAAAACAAAAATTACCAGTCCAATGGAGTAAAAAGGAATTACAGTGCAGGAAGGAATTTTAGAGGGTAGTCTAGGCTTGCCTAGGAGTCCCTCACGGCCTCCGGATTGCAATACGTCCGAAGGTTTGTGCGTAAATGCTTTCAACCTCCCTGCAGTATAAACAATAATAAAAAAAAAAGTCTTGCAACCCACCCACCGGGGAGGGAAGGGGGTCGGTCCTTAGGGTTTGAGCCAAAGCTCCCCTAAGCAAGACCGGCCTTATCGGAAGTCGGATGCGTCGTTCCCCGCCTGCGAGGTGGGGGGAAAGACGTATCCGGGAGTCGTCGGACAGGAGGGCCTGTTACCCAAATGTCCAACGGGCGGCTCCGGGGGAGGGAGGACACGGTGTCTGTCGTCACCGAGTCCCGAATAGGTTGGCCGGAGGGGAACTTCTCTCCCCTCCCATGTGTGCATGATAGGGCGGTCCATTCCGGTAGCAATGCAATATGCAGATCCCGGAATTGACCTGAAAAGCCTAGGGCACGGCAGAATGTGGGGTTCAGTTATTAGGCCTGATCTTTGGGTCAGGAGGATAACCCTCTCGCCCCTACAGGCGGATTCCCCAGATTTCAAAAAGAAAAAGGTCTAGGTTAGGTCGATACAAGTCCAATCGGCACGGAGTCCAATAGGAACGCATCCAATCGGGACGCGTCCAATCGGATGGCATCCAAACGGGAGTGTCCCGAGAAAACGCAGCACATTTCGAGCATTGTGGATATCTGACGGTGCGTTACCGATTGTCGAAGTCGCGCGCTCAGATTTACTGACGCAAGTACATCACACAGCTCCTTTTAATGTAAATAGTACATGTTACAATAGGTAGAATAATACTATAATAATGCAATAATACATTACAAAATAAAATAAAACAAGCGCCATCGCGCTGCTTGGGTCTTTTCGTAGTCATTTAGAGAAAGCGCGGTTGCGCTGTTTGGGATTCTTCGACAGTGTTTTTTCACCACCCCGTGGGACTCAAACGGTTAACCCGTTCGGTACGGAGGAGCTGGCAGCGGTTATACATTCGTGGGACGGGGAAATTTTCCACGCGACAGTCATCGGTGACTGATGCGGCATTTAACGTGTTTAAAAAATAGGCGGCGGTAGTACCCAGAGAATGATTAGTGGATACCGTCAATAGGCGGCAATAGTACCGAAAGGGTTAAGGGGTAGGGGAGACGAGTGATTGTCAGGCACGAGAAAAATTGTAATCGAAATGAAACCAGATAGCGATAGTAACAGTAACAATCCCAGTGTAACCATGAAATAAAGATTTTCGTAGCTGCACGTTCTTACTGAATGAAGAAATCTGATGAACTTGTGAATAAAATAGAACATAATTAACAAGACCCTATAATCACGACAGGGTATCGCGGTTGATTCTTAATGAATCTTACCGAACCTGTTACATCCGAAGTACTATTTCACTGGCCGAAGGTACCGGCAGAGTAGGTGGCAGAGAACTTGAAGGGTTAATTAAGTGTTTGCTCGGTCGACAAGCGTCTCGTGTGTACCGACAAAGTACAAACTGTTTCCATGTGCACACGCGGATCCCATTAAGCCCACCAATCGTACGTTCTCTCTCTCTCTCTCTCTCTCTCTCTCTCTCTCTCTCTCTCTCTCTCTCTCTCTCTATCTCCTCGTTCCATCTGATATTCTTACCGTGGGGCTGCTAGTACGTAACAAATTTTCAGCCTGTTAAACAAACCAAATCCCCTTTTGCCAGCCGAGAAATAATGCTGCGCGGAAATACATCCGTGTACAGGAGTTTTAATTGAATTCTATTGATTTCCCTTGTAATTAAATGGTGATTTATCCACGGCGGGCTCGATAAACAAAATTGACAGGGCACTGACCGTTAATTAAAATTGTCAGATACAATCCAAGTTAAGCAACATCGTTTATTATCGTCGCGGCAACCCCCTCCATCCCTCGCCTCTCCCGCCCAACGACGACCACAATTGCAAATTCGATAAAGCATTTCGATGTTCGTCTCTCGCCGAATATTCAATCTTTTCACCCGTTGCGCGCCAGACGAACCGCCATTAAAACGCATTTGACAAATAACATCGGCCGCTGGACCCGAGACGATCTTTGTGCGAAACCGAAATTCTCTGTGCCAATTACAGGAGATACCGATTCTATAGAAACTCGTCTGTCATTTCAATCATTCGAGAAATATTTAATTCAAACATTATTCGAGAAATCGGGAGATCACGGTCCAAAGAGAAAAACACAAAATGTATACTACCACTTGTGCTGTGATCTAAATTTTTCGAACCTGCTATCAAGTTTCTCGGAACTGATATTTTTATTGTAATCAGTTGAGAATTATTCAAATAGCGCGTACACTACATAGAAATATTCTTCAACGATTGTTAATACCGATAAAAATAGTACAACGGGTGCACGAAATTAAGTTGGAGAAGATACCGAGGATGTACTTGTCAGGGCATAAAAGACTATTAGGTCTGAGAAACGTACGAAATCTAATAAAGTAATACAATGAACAATACAAGCAGTCACTAATCGCTGAAGGATCGAACTAAAAAACATTAATATCTCCCTAGATCCTTAAAATCAGTGATCAAAGCGATGCAATTTTTAAGGGAATTAACCCTCGGCACTCGAAGCCATTTTGTCTACAGAATTCGGAATTCAGTTTCGGTTGATCTAGAACATTCTCGTTATATATACTCTTTTAACCAGTTAACTGTTTTTGCCGAGTATACTCGTCATGAAATAAAAGTAATTGCTTGCTATTTATGTTAAAATTTGTGGTGAAAATTAAAACGCATTATTAATTTGTCGAGATTTTAGAATTTTTCGAGTCAAAGACGAAGTAAAGAAACGAAACAAAGAAATTTGCGAAAGGTCAATATGTGAAAAATAAAGTTTTCAAAAATTTTTAATAACCACATCCAAAGTCGAGCTACACAGTTAACTGGTTAATTCTGTTACAGAAATGTGAAAATTGCTTTGCATTATGGTACAGTAATGTTCAGTAGAGCATCAGACGGGACAGTCCAGTGCGAAGGGTCGAAGCTACTGCATTTCTGCTCTTCTTTCACTGTTTCAGGACAGAAACAGCAAATCAACGGCTCTGGAAAAACGTCCAGAATCTCAAATCAATGGATTAGGGAGAAACGATGTTGAAGGCGAGCAAAAATGATCTAATTACGCGATTCGGATGGACAAAGGACGGTAGCGGAAGTTGCAGCTAAAGGGACACATTCGCGTCTTCCGAGGATTGTGTCGGCCAGGGTGGTTAGCCGGCGAGCAAAGCCCAACCCTCTCGGTCTTATTCACGGGCCAGGGAACCAGCTCAACTTCCTCCTGCACAGCTCTAGAGCCGACACTGCAAGCTGAATCCCAGTGTGTTGGTCGACGGTAATCGAATCACCGAGGCCGCATCACGGAATCCGCGGAAACGCGTCCGTCGTCCGGCCACCATTTCGATTACGCTCTCGAGGAGCACGCTGTTTGCTCGGCCGGCAAACAGGCTCAGCTTGTCCTTCCGCCCTCAAGCTCTACGATTAAAAATCTCCTCGGCTACAACCACTGTTGTTCGCCATCGCTCGATATCTCGCCGCAACCACCGATTTCGGTGAATTAGGTTTTTCCCTTTCTTTTCGAGAAATTTCCATCGAGTTTGTCCTCATTTTCATACTCTATTTTAACCCTTTGCACTCGAACGGTGACTTTGAGTCGCCAGTAAATATTGCCATACCATTATTAAACAGTATTAATGTTATTAAATTCATCTCTATTCTATAAGTTGCTAAAAATTCAACTGTTGCATAAGAAAACAAAGTTAATTTCAGGTGCACAATGTAAAAAAGATACATAGAATAAAAATGATCTGGGTTATTTTCATACTCTATTTTAACCCTTTGCACTCGAACGGTGACTCTGGGTCGCCAGTAAATATTGCCATAATTCGAAACAGTATTAATCTTATTAAATTCATCTCTATTCTATAAGTTGCTAAAAATTCAACTGTTGCATAAGAAAACAAAGTTAATTTCAGGTGCACAAAATGTAAAAAAGATACATAGAATAAAAATGATCTGGGTTATTTTCATACTCTATTTTAACCCATTGCACTCGAACGGTGACTCTGGGTCGCCAGTAAATATTGCCATAATTCGAAACAGTATTAATCTTATTAAATTCATCTCTATTCTATAAATTGCTAAACATTCAACTGTTGCATAAGAAAACAAAGTTAATTTTGGGGTGCACAAAGTAAAAAAGATACATAGAATAAAAATGATCTGGGTTATTTTCATATTCTATTTTAACCCTTTGCACTCGAACGGTGACTTTGAGTAGCCAGTAAATATTGCCATAATTCGAAACAGTATTAATCTTATTAAATTCATCTCTATTCTATAAATTGCTAAAAATTCAACAGTTGCATAAGAAAACAATGTTAATTTCAGGTGCACAATGTAAAAAAGATACATAGAATAAAAATGATCTGGGTTATTTTCATACTCTATTTTAACCCTTTGCGCTCGAACGGTGAGTTTGAGTCGCCAGTAAATATTGCCATACCATTATTAAATAGTATTAATGTTATTAAATTCATCTCTATTCTATAAATTGCTAAACATTCAACTGTTGCATAAGAAAACAAAGTTAATTTTGGGGTGCACAAAGTAAAAAAGATACATAGAATAAAAATGATCTGGGTTGAAAGAAATATCTTGATTTTGAAATTAACTTCATAACCGAACATTCGACATCCAATATTTCCATTCTATGTTTTTTTTTTATTATGTCTAAAAAACTGATCCAATTGACTTATATAATACTAAAATGTTCAGTAATTTAGCGAGTAAAAATCAATTTAATAATGTACGAAATCTATAAAAGTAGCTGGAACATATTGCCTTATAAAAATGATTAGATTGAATTTACTTTGTACGGGTTTTTATTGCAATATGCGTTAAAGATATTTATTCAAGCATTTCTTGTGCAAACATCTTTATAATTTCGATAATTGAAAAAATGAGAAATCTGGAACCGGTCATCTTGACCGGTGATGGAAGGCTCAGTGTTGTCTTGGGTTTTAATTATAATGGAAATAGTATTCGGAATAGTAATAATAATAATTCGAAGTAGCACTTAATAACACTTGCGTTATGCAGCAAAAATTACACTAGCCTCTGTCCACAGCTGAAGAAGATGCACGACATTTCCAGGACACTTTCACGAACACTATCGCGAATTTCACAAACATTATTCGACACGTGCTGTTTGACTTTCGCGGAACGACTGAATTGACCTTAGCTGTTGTCATTTAGGCGACGCACATTTTCCAGGTGAGATTATGAGCACAGTACTCCCTCCCTTCGCGTTTAGTCCTGTCGTCAACCTTTGAGGTGCGTCATTCATAAATCCCCTTCCCTCTGCACTTGAAACGTGTAATGAACAGACCGAAAATCCAGGAAATGTCTTTGAAAATTGAAAGCTCAGCCTATCTATGTATGATCAGAGTTATCTACAGGAGTTAATTCTGCTTGTTTCTTTTGTTATTCCATTTCCTGGATTTTCGGGCCGCATCTGTTTATTTTTTGTTTTTGTAAACACGTTGTGGAGATGAGAAGCGACTATACCACACACACCCACCCAGTGTTTCACACGCACCCAGTGTTTCTAAAAAGAAGGCTTCCGTTATGAAATTAACATTACCGATAGCTTTTTGCAAACATCTGGAAAACTAAAAGCGACCACCCTATATTGGAAAAGGAAAAAGTTGTTCAAAATGTCGAAATCTATAATATATTAAAATTTCATCAAAATCTGAGTACGCAGACCTTTTCTATATAATTACCAAAACTTTTATGCAATCACACTCAATGCTACTTTTTTTCAATAAAGAATACCTCAAAGGACGAAATAATTGGCAAAATTTTCAAGTGTCTTCCAACAACTACGAAACAATTTGGTCTGTGTTAAAACCAACACTAATTGGAAGCAGATCCGAGCACACGAAATGGACCGTGAATCCCATTGTTTAAAGAAGCGGGTTAATTAGTTGTCTAATGGGTTCCACAGGCTGTTTATCGGTTATTTAGGTTGTGTTCTTTCGGGAGGGAGTACACGAGCTAGCCAGAAAGGGGTCTAAATAGGATAAAATTTACGCGTTTCGTGGCGAGGAGCAGAAGCAGGAGCAGGAGCAGGACCAAAGCTCCCGTGGGGACGCGTGCGCATCCCCGGCACACGGACACCGCTGTCCTAGATCAATCAAACGAAATAGTTAATTGTGTCTGTGACAATATTCCTGTGTCTAGTAATGGACTTGAGAGATTGGTCGAGTAAAACCGAGTGAAACCGAACTGGGTCCTCTGTTAGCCGGCTGGTAATCGAATTACGTAAGCGTATGTCGAATTCGTGGAAACTCGTGGCCGTGTAGGAGAGTGCAGAATATGCAGGCAATTCTGAAAGTGTCCCCGGGGCCGTATGGGAAGCCTTAAGCCTGCCGAAAGACTGTTTCGATGCCTTCAATCCTGCTAAAATTAACCCCCAACCCTTTAATGTCGCGTCAGCATCGTGACAGCTTCGAACGCAATCTAATAGATAAACAGCGGATTTTACGCATTTATAACATAGGAACGAGTAGCTGCGATTTGCAACGGTAGAAAAATTGAAAGATTTTAGAAGTATCCATTTATAATTTACAGTTTATTGAAATGACTGAAGGAAGATCGTGGTCTGGTTTCTGTCTATACAGGGTGAGGCATTTATCCTGACCACCTGGAACATCTCGAAAACTAAATTCCGGAGAAAAAAATGTTTCAAATAAAAAGTTTGAGTCAAGAAGGGGCTGATACAGCAGTCATATCCATTTGTAATTTTAATCATGTTTTCAAGGTCATTCCAAGGTCAACTTTATTTTTTCAAATGGAAACATATATTTTTCATTACAGATTCTTAATCTACTACTTGAAACAAATAACATTTATTTGAAACGTCTTTTTCTTCGCCGATTATTTTGTATAATATTGATTAATATTTTTAGACTTTTAGAGTATATTCGTCATAACAAAAAACTGTGCCATTTAGAAAATTGAAAAGAAAATTGTATCGATTAGTTATATAGTTTCGTTTACATCCCAATTTAAAAATGGAAGAACAAAACGCGTATTTCGGTCATATTTTACTATTATTTCCGAAAAGGCAGGAACGTATCCCAAGTATACAAGAAGTTATGTGCCGTATATGCGCATGAAGCCTTGAAAGAATGGCAGTGTCAAAATTGGTTTGCTAAATTTTTTTTTCTTTTTTTATTCTTTTAGTTTTATGAACATAGAATTATGACACTGTCTGAAAAATGGCAAAAGTTCATCGACAAAAACGGACAATACCTAATTCAATAAAGTTATATTTTCAAGTAAAAATTTTGAAACCAATACAATCTTTTAGCATTCTAGTCGAATTTCCATGATTCGTTAAAAATTTAAAGAACATTGTTGTGAATGCAAAGGGTTGATAACCACGACAGTTAGGCAAATCGGATTTTAAATTAACGGTCGGAATCGATTGTTTTCCGTCGCGATAAATATTTTGGCGATAAATAATTGCTCGAATTATCCCTGTCGATTTACGAGTCGTCGAAGTCCTCCGTCGAAATTTAATGAACGCGAACATCATTTGCTCCCCGTAGAATCGAGCGGAGACATCCATTATACACTGCGCGATCGAATTGCTCTATTTTCGATCAATTTTGCAATACCAATCGGGCGAAAAACTGGACTTCGTCTTCGAAGCAACGAAACAATTTTGAAACACCGCGCTCGAAACACTTTTTCTAGAACTATCGTTCGGTGGAACATTCGGCTCTTATCTCTTCGAAATTAACGCAATTATTTCTAGTCGCTCGAGTCCGCTGATCAGCGAAGAGATTCCGTAGTCCCGCGTTAATCGCAGCTTGTGCGCACTTTATCAGCGAGAAATCGTCCGTAAACAGGGTCCAAATCCTAGGTGGTGTGGATGGACGGGGCTCCATCTCACCCCCGAAGCCTGAAAAATTCACCCCCGCGTGTTTGCGGGCTCGGGAAGCATCGAGGCCGAGAAACAAGAAGGGCGGCGGCGTGCGCGACCCTCTTTATCGCCGAGACTTCGCCGCTTGTTAGGATCTTCGAGATTTTTATGGGTCACGGGACTGCCTAAGAGCACAGTTCTCTCTCTCTCTCTCTCTCTCCCTCTCTGTATCGGGGCTCTCCGAGCTCGGTTTTCGTGGTCTGTCGCCCGAGTTCTCGCCCCGAGAACAAGAGAACGCGGCCCAAGGTTCCAGAGAGGAAAACATCTGATCAAAACTCACCGCTGTCGAGGCTGTTCTGGTTCTCTAAGTCTGGCTCTTGCACCGACGATGGCCTGCCATCTTGGAGGTAGTCTGCAAAAAAGATCGTGCCCATTTCATTAGAAAGAAAACGGTAAATTACGAATTTATTCTGTGCTATCTACAAAGTTGCATTCTTGATCAATAAATTGCGGATTTGTGTGCAAAATAAATAATTCCTGCATGCTTTGCAAGAAACAGGAGCCGCTCGATAATTCTCAAAGTTCTTCAATAATTCTAGCCCGATACTATCTAATTTTATTAATCTACCGTCCGTCCATCAGGAGATGGCAGTGATTTTCAACAGTGGGGTGCAGAGGGTCTCTGAGACCTTTTTTTTTTTCTTTTTTTTTTAGAAAAAATGTTTATTATTAGGGTATGAGTACAGTTTTACATTGGATGGTTAGAATAAACATTTGAAAAGAAACCATACGATAATAAATGAGGGTAACATGTATAAACGCATTTATAACTTAGGAACTAACAATAACCGTTTGGGAGGACTCGGTATGAGAGAATATATCTTAATAAAAAATGTCCATATTAGTTTTTGAAACATGAGGAAAAATTACCCAGAGAAGAAAAAAAACCTCTGTAGCAGTATCGATTTATATATATGGCTTACTAACTAAATTATATGCTACCTTATAAATTAAGACTTATGAACTAATGGAAATTTATGTACAATGGGCATATCCCTACTATATTACATTATATTATCACAGCATATAAAGGAACTTAGGTTATTTTTGTAATGATACTAGGTATTGTACTTCTTAAGGATTTGGTAAAGCCTGTTTACGTTCTTCTAGTTCAGACATAAAGGTGCAAGTTCGGTCAAGCCACCAATATTTCTCGTGGGGGGTCTCTGAGACCCCACTCTAGACGCCAGGCTGTGGACCCCACTCTTACGTTTACGTCAGTGGTGGGCACGGGTGGAGCCCCTCAAATGCCTGCTTCTCCCATCAACCTCTCTTTCATGCAGCGCGCACGTTCGTTGCGTACGCTGATGTCTCGTCTCTTCGTTGCTCTATTGTACCGCGCTTGCTGGAAGGGGACAGAGGGCTCTACGGTGTTGACGGTTTTGCATCAATTAAGGCAAAATTGCCCATCTCTGGTTTACGTTCTGACGGGAACGGTCGACATAGGCGCTCAACGTCACCACATCTCTCTGTTCCAGTCACACTAATATGCGCGTTTCCGTCTTTGCCGCGTGATTCGGCCAATGGTGGTAGACGTGTAGCGCGTAGAAGGGAGATCACGTGGTACAAGTTGCTCACTGCCGTCTCCTGATGGACGGACAGTACTTGTTTGTTAGATATTCTTTTTTAATATAATAGATGCTTAGATCAGGAAATTTATTTTATTATTTTTCATAAATTAATTTTTATAATTTCAATAATTGCAAAAAATATATAACCGGTCAACTGACCGTGGTAGGTTTAGTGTTAAGTACATCAAATTTCATTTCAGTTTTTTAATATCATATAGCGTTACTGTAATGTTTTTCCACATGCAACGTGTAATGCATACACTGAAAGATAAGAGAGTACACTAACGAATAAAATGAGTAATTTCTTCCAGGCCTAAGAGTCGCCTCGATACAAACCCTTGACCTGGCTTAAAACACGTTGACGCTACATACAAACGACACAGGACATGTATCAAGGTTAAGATACAGCTCCCAAGCCTAATTTCCAATTGTTATTTTATTCTCGTTACAATCACAGCTTCTTTTAACTAGTTAAGTGTGTGTTTAACGACTATATCCGTCATGGAGATATGGCAGAATTTTGTGTCATGACGACTATATCCGTCATGCGTAAAATTTTGTTACAATCTGATATTTAAATTGTAATTTTGGCGAAAACTAAATTATATTCGTAAATTTTAATATGTTTAAAATGTTTACAGGTCAAGACGAAATGAAACAAGCAAATAAAAAAAATACTCTGTGTTTGACGACTATCTTTTTTTTTTTAAATATTTCGCCATCCATGATATAATTGTGATTTCTATCGATCGAATTTTGAATTATGTTAAAGAAAATGCTATCGGCGCAAAGGTTCGATCTTGCGAAACATTAAAAAAAATATATCGAACCTTTGCGCCGATAGCATTTTCTTTAACATAATTCAAGATTCTATCGATAGAAATGACAATTATATTTGACGACTATATCCGTCATCGTTTGATTATCGCGACACACACTGGTGCGCGCTTTACAAAAAGATCGCCACAGTTAACTGGTTAAGAGGCACAATATTTAATCCCTGTACAATAACTGTCTCTCTATAAAGACTTTTATAGAGACATAAAGACTATAATAAAATTACTTCCATGATTTCAGCAATGCTGAATTAAAAGGTCCTTTTCTGACAATAACTTCTCTGATACAAACCCTTGACCTGTCTTAAAACACGTTGACGCTAACATGTTCGTTCGTCATAAATGTATAAAGTCCACCGTCTATAAATCAATTCTTATTGTTGGTCATTTTGGAAAACAAGTTGAACGCCGCCGATGCCGGTGGTAAAAATGATTATCATAAAATTAATGCCACTCGACCGCCGAGTTAGAGAGACTGTCCAGGATAGGACAGTGTCGAAGGACAGATCGTTTCCGTCGCTTTTGATCAGTCACTTCGAAATCCGGTCGCGTAACTCCGTCTCCGTTGGACCCTAATAGGGGTCAACATTGAAATTTCATGGGACTTGGCGCGATCGAGCAGAACGAAGTCGGGATACACCGGGAGGGGTACAAGCGCAAAAGGGGGAGGGAGTAGTTGGCGTTCTGGCAAGGACATGGACATGGGCATGGGCACGAGTACGGGCGCATACGACCCTTTTGCCACACGGATGCGTATAATACGAGAAAGGGGTGGAAAAGAGACGAGGTGATCCCACGGGAGCCATACCCCGGTGATATTGGCTCCCATAGCCCATTCCTGCGCATAGGAGACCGAACCACCTTGGGCCAACATCGAGGAAAACTGGCCAAAATTCAAATTTCCCACCGGACGTATGCGCAACTTTAAGCGTAACTTGCGCGAAACAACCACGGTGTCGCGACTGTGTTGGTGATCCAAGTTTTTCCGCGTCTCCGTGTGCGATTATTGTCGATAAACGGTCTCCGAGAGATCCAGAATTCCACTGACTCGCACATTTTACGGCCGGTTTGCCAAATAAAACGTTGCTCTTCAAGAAAAGTCGAAAACGAAATCAACGAACTCCTGTTGCCCCGTTTAAATTTTGATTATTAATGTCTGTACAATTTTTATTTCACCGAACAAGTTACGTTGATCCTGTGGAGTTTTGCGAGGATGCTAGCCGAAGCGTCGAATAATACAGAGTGTCCCGAATTTAAATGGCAAAACTTCAGGAGCGTGTAGGGGATTGATAAATTAAGACAAAAAGTCTTTTAGAGATTTGCTCGTTTTTGCTTCGTTTTGGAGAAAATCGCAAAAAAAAGAAACGAAACAAGTTTTCTTTTTTGTACTTATTTATTTACATTCTATTTACGTTATCATCTACTTAATGTAGATATTGTTCAAAATGTTGCCCTCTTGCAGCAATGCAAGCATTACATCTAGCACTGTCTTGATAAATTGCAGATAAACATTGTTCTGGTGATATTTGGTGCACTGCATCTATGATTCGGTCTCTTAATTGCTCTCTTGAATTGATTGGCACCGAATAAACTTACTGCTTCAAGGTTTCCCATACGAAGAAATCCATGGGTGTCATATCAGGTGATCGGGGTGGCCAAGGTGCGATTCCTCCAATCCATCGTTGTGGATAATTTATATTCAGCCAAGCTCGAGCAGTTCTGCTATAACGAGCTGGACATTCGTCGAGTTGGAACCACATTTCAATCCGCTGCTGCAAGGGAATATCCTCTAAATAATTAGGAAAGTTGTCCTCCAAAAAATGCGTAAATGTGATTAATATATACAACTCAAGAGAGCAACTGACAACGAGATATTGAATTTTTGCGATTTTCTCCAAAACGAAGCAAAAACGAGCAAATCTCTAAAAGACTTTTTGTCTTAGTTTTTCGGTCCCCTACAGGCTCCTGAAGTTTTGCCATTTAAATTCGTGACACCCTGTATATTTAACACTAGAACTACCGAGCGCTAAACGCGACTGGTGTATATTGCATTCTAATAACGACAACAATGCATTTATTCAACTTCCGTAAAACTTTTGTTTAAATATGTACTCTAATAGAGAAGTTGACTAAAACATTACTCCGGTAAAACATTTTTATAATTTCAATATTTGTAAAAGAAAAATTTAGAAACCAGTCATTTTGATTTGTCCGGTAGTTCTAGTGTTAAAGAGTAATACGAACGCAGAAAGATTAAAATTCACCGAGCGAGCGGAGTTATGTTAAAAATTACGGTCTCCTGAAAGTCGATTCGCGGGGGTGGTTCACGCAACCGGGAGGGTCGGGTTAATTGTTTGTCCGAGAGCGCGAATAACTCATTGATAAGACGCGGCGGGAGAAACGGCGGAGACGTCGGGTGAATTACGGGCTAAGTAGCCGGGGCATGAAAAGCTGCGGCACTCAAGCTGCTAGAATTATCATCGCTCATAAGTCACCGGGTTGCGAACATTGCAACGGGTGCAATGGCAACAGCAACAGCAACGGCGGCGGTGGTTGCAGAAACACGCGCCCGCGCGGTTCGCGGTTTCAGTGAAGAGATAACTCGTATAAATAACCCGGAAGTCCGCGGTGTACAATAGTCTTTTTTTACGAGTATGACTTTTGGGAGTTCCAAGGCCGCGCTTGGGACACTGTTGGTAATCAGTTTCTCGTTGCTACCGAAATATACCAGGTGAACGAGCTTAAAAACAAAAAAAAAATAACACGAGGCGAGCGTGCGCGCACGTATCGCGTCGCGCAATTTCAGGATCCGCCATTACGTCAAGGATCAGATGCGTCCGTTGTATTGACCATAAAAATGGCAGCTTTTAACCCCCGCTGCCTTCGACTGCTTATCCGTAGACACCGGCACCTATCAAATTTTTACACAAACATGCATAACGAATTAAATTTTATTCAGCCAGCCACAAACCTCGATCGATCAAGACAGCTAAAATAAAATTCAGAGAAGGGAGACATACCTAAATACAAGATTGCATTGTAGTTTTCTCGAACACAGATCAAAGATTGTATGTTTCTGCAAACTAACTTGTTAAAATAGATTCGAGGTATGTTTAAGATCACAATGGGTGTTCACGATAGATGTTCATCCAGTTCGATCTTTGGTCAGTCTAGGAGATAGCCAAGAAATCGAAAGAACTGCTGCAGCATAAAGATTGTATGTTTCTGCAAACTAATTTGTTAGAATAGATTCGAGGTATGTTTAAGATCACAATAGGTGTTCACGATAGATGTTCATCCAGTTCGATCGTTGGCCAGTCTAGGAGATAGCCAAGAAATTGAAAGAATTGTTGCAGCATAAAGATTTTATATTTCTGCAAACTAACTTGTTAGAATAGATTCGAGGTATGTTTAAGATCATAATGGGTGTTCACGATAGATGTTCATCCAGTTCGATCTTTGGTCAGTCTAGGAGATAGCCAAGAAATCGAAAGAATTGTTGCAGCAGGAACCGAAAGAAAGGAACCCTTCCCACCGAAAACGTTTCCAACTCGATATCCAGCTAATCCAATCACTGCCGCGTTTCACTCCCTAAAAGAACACTAACACTCCCCTCGGCACTCGGTAAAACCAACCCCATGGCTCCCTAAATCCCATAAACAACCGGCTCAACCGCCTAGAGAAGCCAAAATTAACTGTTCCGATCATCAATCTTACGACAGCTGGCTTAGAATTACATCACAATTTAACAAGTACGATACACCCTTGGTTTCATTTATTCAATACACCTGCGAGCCACCGAAACACTTTCCAACCCTTAGTCCTCCTTTAATCAATTCCTACAATGTCCACTTGCGATGCTCCAACCTTCAAAAATGAAAGATAAAAAATTATAGAAAATACTTCTCAACCCTTTGATCCTCTCTCATTAATTTCTACAATGTCCAATTGCAATCCACGAATCTTAAAAAATAGAAGATAGCAAATTGCAATTCTGTATTTTCACTGTGCTACACTTTTCTCCCTCTTCCAAAAATTTTTTCAACCATTGACCCTCATTTAACCAATTCAGACAAGATTCACCAATGAACCGTCTGCAATTAAGGGAAAGGAAAATGTACCTGAACAATTCTGATGTCCAATTTGAATCTCCGATATTCCCAAATTTCGTAGTAGCCTTTCCCCCGTCTTCGGAAAAACTTTTCGTGGCGAAACGTCGCTGGTACGGACCTCTCGTCGCGAGTTTAGGCGAACGTAGGTGGGTTCCCGGCAATTCGAAAATTTGCCGTGTTACCCATTCGGGATTCAAATCGCGCGCACTCGTCGACAAGGGTTCGACTGTTCGGGGTCCTCGACGTCATTACGATTCTCGCCGGTGGGACACGCGCGCGGTACGTATAGAAATTTCGACGGCACTCGAAGCTGTTGGGAACCGGTTTTGGTTTTGTATTAGCATGTAACTCCGGCAGGAGTTGAAGTTGCGATGGCTTGTGGGTGGCTGGGGCGAACGTAGGGAGGGTAATTACCTCCTTGGGGAGTGTGGCCCCCTTCTCTCTCCCGTCGACCCGCCGCGGTGTAGCCGGGTATAGCCCCAGCACGGGTACAGAGGCTTCCCACTGCTCCCAGTGGTCCCGCGGGAGCACAACAGTGGCTCTCATCCCGCTGGTTCTCATTCGACCCAAATTGGATACCCTGCTCACTCGCGCGCGCGCGCATCTCTTCTCTATCTGTCTCCCTTACACTTCTACCGCAATTTCTTTCGCGAGCTCAATTATGCAACGTCTCCGATATGCGTCACGACCGTAGCAGAAACTTAAAATTTGACAGGTTCTTCCTCGTCATCGGAATCCTTCGTTCCAATGTCCATTCACGAGGTTGAACCGATCCTTTAGAATGTTCTAAAAGTGACCAGAGTATATTCAGGATGGTAGACATTTTCTTGTAGCTATGGGTTCATGATTAATACACTGCTGATCGTAGATAGACTACGAGTAAGGATTCATCGATGTCGTGGCTTCTGGATAACGCTTTTGTTAAGCGTCTTTGGGAGGTCTGATCGATACATTCTGAACGCAGGATTTTTTAGAACTGACCACAATGCATTCAAAGTGGCAGACACTGTCTTGTTACTGTGGGTACTCGATTAATGCACTGCTGATCGTAGATAGACTGCGAGTAAGGATTCATCGATGTCGTGACTTCAGGATAAGTGTCTTTGGGAGGTCTGATCGATACATTCTGAACACAGAATTTTTTAGAAGTGACCACAATGCATTCAAAGTGATAGACACTGTCTTGTTACTGTGGGTACTCGATTAATGTAATGCTGATCGTAGGTAGACTGCGAGTAAGGATTCATCGATGTCGTGGCTTCAGGACAACACTTTTGTTCAGCGTCTTTGGGAGGTCTGATCGATACATCCTGAACACAGAATTTTTTAGAAGTGACCACAATGCATTCAAAGTGGTAGACACTGTCTTGTTGCTGTCGGTTCTCGATTAATGCACTGCTGATTGTAGATAAACTACTAGTAGACAACAAATAAAGCAGGACAAGTAGAACAGAACAAGTTTCTTCGATTGTACTGTTTCTTATAGAATTCAGGATTTTAGGACGATTGCCTTTCCTCTAGATGATTGTTGTGTTCGTAAAAGTAAAATTAAGTAGAAAAGGCGAGTCATGCACAGACGTTTGGTATTACGTGCAGAAAATGATCTGGAATCAAATGATCGAAAAGAAGAAATCAAGTTTCTTTGATCGTACTATATCTTACAGAAACCACTGTCATTTTCGATGAAGACAAAGAACGATTTTGAATTTTAGAAGGGATTTTAGGAATTCTAAGTATGATCGACATTCCCGTAAATGATTTTTGAGCGCGTCAAAGTTGAATTGAGTGTGATTCTCGTTTCCTAATACGACGCGGCAGTGTTGCCGTGCTTGCGACCGTAAGACTAGCCATCTAGCAGGCCAGCAGCGAGAAGCACACGCGAGTAAAATGTGATACGGTCTCCTGCGACTAGACCTTCTTGTTCCGTCATTATAAACTCGCTCTCCCGGCACCGCTATATTCCCCGCCTCATATCTAATACGATTGTACTCGGAGCGGTAAACTCGTGCAGCTGCAACTGCAACTGCGACCGGATGAAACGCCTGCGGTTCCAAAGCCATCACGAATGTATGCCGAATTAGTGTTTACACGCGGTGCCGCCGTCTGCTCGATCATCTGCAATGTGTCCGGCCGAGAAAATCTTTCTTTTATCCATCTTGGTTTCGATCAACCCATAATCTAGTATTTCCCGAAATTCAAACAAAAGAAGAGTCTCATTTGCCAATTCGTTTGTCAATTCCTTCTTAAGAAAAGGAAAGTAGAGTAGACGTAACATGACTTGTTTCATCGTTTGAATAAACGGTTATTGCTAAATATGCAGTCAAAATTTTATTTTCTGTTTTACATGTTTAAAACTAAAGCTACCGAGCATTATAAGTAAACTCCGAATTTTATGCATTTATAAGAAAATTTAAAACATTGAAGAGATTACAAAAATATAAAAACTCCTGTCTTTTACAATCTATGCAGACAATTTCTCTATCGTCTGGTTATGTAAAGTCATAGAACAAGCATAATATTCGTGGAGTTCACAGACTCCATGGAGTTTTAAATTATTTTAATATTTCATCGTTAAAAATGCTTCAATAAATTCAACGTATCTTCTTTGAACGATGAAGACAGGCAGTCCCAGGGGGTATTGAAACAACACTGTCGAAGAATCCCAAACAGCGCAACCGCGCTTTCTCGAAATGACTACCAAAAGACCCAAGCAGCGCGATAGCGCTCGTTTTATATTATTTTGTAATGTATTATTGCATTATTATAGTATTATTCTACCTATTGTAAAATGTACTATTTACATTAAAAGGAGTTGTGTGATGTACTTGCGTCAGTAAATCTGAGATTTCTCGACATAAAATCTCAACAACGCGATCGCGCTGCTTGGGACTCAAACGGTTAAACCCTTCCGACATAAAATGTTTTGTAACACTCTAATTTCAGAAGCTGGTCTCAACATTTCCGAAGTAGTGCAATTGAAGTAAATCCCAAACAAGAATTCTGAAAAATTTGAAAACCTGATAGTTCTCTGTCTCAAAGAAACAAAGTGCGATCTCCATCATGATAAGCGCAACAGTGCCGTAAAAAGCGGTTCAGTTAATTTCAGAAGCTGGTCTCAACATTTCCGAAGTAGTGCAATTGAAGTAAATCCCAAACAAGAATTCTGAAAAATTTGAAAACCTGATAGTTCTCTATCTCAAAGAAACAAAGTGCGATCTCCAGCATGATAAGCGCAACAGTGCCGTAAAAAGCGGTTCAGCAAATTTCAGAAGCTGGTCTCAACATTTCCGAAGTGGTGCAATTGAAGTAAATCCGAAACAAGAATTATGAAAAATTTGAAAACCTGATAGTTCTCTGTCTCAAAGAAACAGAGTGCGCTCTCCAGCAAGATAAGCGCAACAATGCCGTAAAAAACGATTCAGCGGGGAACAAAACACCGGGCAAAAGAATGAAGCAGAAAATAATTTTCCGTTTCAGACCAGTTCCGAAGCGGTGGATCTTTGCGAGTCGGAATGTCGGGTCCGCAGGATTAGTTGGTCCTGCGACTGTCAGGAGCAGCTACCGTTTCCGGTAGCCAGTTGCATCGTTGGTTGCAGCGGGTATGGCAACTGTAATTCGCGGGGCAAACGAATGAGAAAGCTTCCTCGGAAGTTTCCTCGGCTCGACTAATAACTCGGGTGGCCGGTTCTCTCGGCTCGGCTCGGCTCAGCTCGGCGCGTTGTCGAGGCGTTTTAGTCTCCGCGGTAAAACTTGGTAACTCGAGGAGATAAAGGTAGTCAGTGTCCCGAGGCCATACTAACGATCCTCTCGGCTACATCGCGCGCTCGTATCTTCCCGGTCTCATCTTTTGCCGAGGCGATCTCGTCTTCCAGAGCAAAGTCAGCGGAAGAGCTTCGTCAGCCTTCTCTGGAAATTGTCTCGCGCCCCCAAGATTTCGCGTTTTTCTTTCGGAAAACACGCCCCCTAACCGACACCGCCCTCTCTCTCTCTTCTCGTGATTCGTGAATTTCGTCGTAATTTCCGGGCATTAACGCCGCAGGAAAATGGTCCGTCTTGCCGCCTTCCACTGGTACCCTCTCTTTTACATTACTTTAATCGGTTTTCTTGATTGTGCCCTCTCTTCGAAAAACCGAAGCTCCTTTGTCCGAGGAAATTGGATCCTCCCGCACACCTCACGAGGAATTCTACGAACCATCGTGGTCATTGCCATCGCCTTAGACGCGGGATGCCGTAAGGACAGTTTAGGACGGTATATATACAAACAGTGGAAGATTCAGGCAGTAGCGGGAAAGGTGTTGTCGTAATGTCCCTCTGTTGACGAGCATAGGAAGTAGCCGCCACATTACCCCCTTGCCAGTGGTCAACGATATCTGGACAAATTTCCCTCTAATTACGCTGATCTCCGCCGGAATCCAAGGAGGGTCGCTGGAATGTGTGCTGTCAGTGTGCCCACCAGTGATGCTGCCGAATCGACGAAGTTGAGTAGATCTCTAAGCCGCTTGTAGGACTCATATAGTCGCACAAACAATGGATGAACGTCGCACAAATGTAAATACGAAAACGTCGCACAAATTTAGGTGCGGAAACGTTAAACCATATAATGCTGCGAAGATGACGTCAGAAGCGCATAGTAGGGAGAAGTCCTCGCTGTTGGTCGGGCAGTAGTTCAGGCAAGGCAGTGACAGAGTAGTCACCTTCCAGTCCTCCTGATGTTGTCCGTGGTTTGTTGATGTTGTCGTCTCCTCTGCTCAGAAGGTAGCGTTGTTGTTCGTTTGTCGGGGTCACCAATTATGGCGGCTGAAAAGTGTGTGAGAGGAGGAAAAAGGAGAAGGAAGCGTTTCGTCCTAGGCCCGCTAGAGGACTCATCGGTAAGGCTATCTAGCGGACCCGTGCCATAGACGCGGGATGCCGTAAGGACAGTTTAGGACGGTATATCTACAAACAGAGGAAGTTTCAGGCAGTAGCGGGAAAGGTGTTGTCGTAATGTCCCTCTGTTGGCGAGGATAGGAAGTAGCCGCCACAGTGTGTACTAGTGAATTTTATTGAATCGTTGATTGGAGAAACACAAATGGATTTCCATTGAATTGGACACGTTGGCAGAAGGAATTTCATCAATCATTGTTGGTCATTTGCGCGATGCATTGACGCTGTTTAGCTGATTACTATGTCGAAGGATCCCGCGCGATACGGCGGGACTCGTTCGACGGGAAGTTAATATGTTAATTCAATTAGGAAACAAATCCACGGACGCCAGTTTCACACGAAAATCAATTAGACGATGACGTCGGATGGGCCGAGGAGAGATCGGTGTCGGTCTATCGTTTCACGGTGGTCATTAGCGACATATTTCATTCGAAGTAATCATAGACTGTTCAGCGCACTAATAACACCGAGTTCCCTCTCGTTTAATTGTCGCGCCTTAAGTAATTCGAATTTAATGCGCATCAGAATGCGCCACGGTGTGTCCCTGCTGTCCGATCAAGCTGCGACGGGATATTATAGATTATCATTTGCGATCGGGAGTCCAATACGTCGTGGAGGGCCATTTAATTAAGTAGCGTTCGATGGAAACCGGCGAGATAATATCGAGCCCCGCGTTTCCATTTCCGGAACGCGTGTGTGAAATAATCAAAATCAGCTTGGGTGGTTGGGAACATTTCGTGAGAAATGCATAGGATACGCAATATTCACCGGCCGAAGCGCGAAGTCGTAGATTTTTGCGTTTCTCGCGGGGAAAATCCGCGAAAAAGTAATGTGTATGTGGACGTGGCAAGATATTGGGTTGTTCGGAAAGTAATTTCGTTTTTCGTGTAGAGATGATATAGCTTCCATTTATTATTACTTAACATTATTCTAAGTCGCAAAATCATTGTACATTTTCAGAACTGACATTTCGTGCCTTATAGAACTTTATAATCTCTCAAGCATTTCTTTTGTCATCGCATCAAATATGCAAAATCAAAGTGTGCATATCCGTCATATTTTGCTTTTTTGTTACGAGTATGGTAAAAACGCAATGCAAGCAGGGAAAAAGATGTATGCTGTTTACAGAGACGGTGTACCTTCGTATTACCATTTATTTAGTTCTTTTCAACACTTTCTAAGCGGTGTAACTATTATTTTAAATGAAGGCGTCAAAAGTAATAAAACTCAATTATTTGCTAATAAAAAACAGGAATTCTACGAACATGGGATCTCCAAGTTACTAGAAAGATGGCACCAAATTGCCACTACATCAACGAATAAATAAATAAATAGTGAAACATCGTCTTCATTTCCCCTTGGAAAAACGAAATTACTTTCCGAACAACCCAATAATTCAAACGAAAAATCAACGTTCGAGGGGAAAAACGTGAAAGTAGGCGTGTAAGCTGGTTCCAAATTTGATTTTAATTATTGCCCACCCAAGATCAAAGCGTTCCTTCGAGATAACGTGCTCGATTTTCCAATAGTCATCTCTCTACATGGTTAATGCGATTTTAATTGACCATGTGAGCAGCTATCTTTCATTCAATTATTAAAAGGAGGACTCTTTTCATTTAGAAGGGCTCTTTTGTGAAGGTAATTACGATTTTTGAGGGGTGAAGGTTCCTCGGGGAGGATTTTAGTCGAGTACAACGGAATACGAAACATGTGTGAGCGAGATCAGGATGAAAGGCAACGACGACCTTTTCAGACAGGTCCGAACGGATTTACTTACAGAATCCTCGAAAGACTGATGAGATTCGCCATCGATTTCTTGCGCTCTTGGTGCGAGCATTAAGCTTACTCCAAATTCGCAAAAATAATCTAATAGTCGTAATATAATTAGACTGTGGATTCTTATGAAAAATGAAAACTGTCTGGATTAATTGCATGACGCAGGATCTACATAGACATTAAATTTTTTAAAATAATTTTAACGAGTTGAGAATATTACAACAATATCATTAAATTCTCCAACTAGTTTTTTAACCAGTTAGCTGTGTTTGCCGAGTATACTCGTCATGGAATAAAAATTAATTGCTTGCTATTTATGTCAAAATTGTAGTAAAAATTAATTTGTCGACATTTTAGAATTTTTCGAGTCGAAGACGAAGTAAAGTAACAAAACAAAGAAATTGACGAAAGGTCAATATGTGATAAATGAAGTTTTCAAAAATTTTTAGTAGCCACATACAAAGTCGAGCTACACAGTTAACTGGTTAAATTGTGTCCGATCATAATCTACAGTTTCTACTTCCTGCAATCGATGAGCAGGGACTCGTTTTTCCTAACTTTTTTTTATTAGCAATTTGAGGAAACTCTGTTCAAAGATATCAAACTCTTTTCAAAGGATTTAATGAAACCTTGTAACCGTAAAAAGCTTATCGTACTCATTAATCGCCAACCCTCGTTTCATACCTTCGACCCGCAGGCTACCAATGATTTCGCTAATAATAGATCCAACCAAGAACTTTGCTCCTTACTGTTGGAAGTTGCCATAAATTAACAGGATTCTTCGTCCATCTTCCAAAATAATCGTTTCTCCGAATATGTCATAAACTGTTGTACATTGTCGTGCATGAACCAAATTTCGTTAAGAGTATGGCGGCAGGTCTTCGGAGCATGAAAAGATGGAAAAAGGAAAAGGAAGCGTTTCGCCCCAACAGCGATGGTATATGGCAGTGGTGGGCACGGGTGGAGCCCCTCAAACGCCTGTTTCTCCCACCAACCTCTCTTTTATGCAGCACGCACGTTCGTTGCGTACGCTGATCACGGACTTAAAGGACTGAGCATAAAGTGGGTTTATGGGTGAGAGGGGTCGTGCCGCGAGCGGGGAGGGATGGTAGACTGCGGCCATGTTGGATGGCAAAACTAGTGTTGCCATCTATATAACGTTGCGGGAACATTGATATGATTTGATTCTGAAAAATTAATGCATACCAAGTGTATTTGTATATACAGGGTGAGTCACCTAACGTTTGTACCTCAAATATCCTTGTTGTTTCTAAAGATACGTAAAGTATGGTAAGGACAAAGTTGAATGGTACAATGGGGCTGACACGATGCAAAAAAAATTTTGTTTTTATGTCAGTTTTTTAGAGATATCAAGGTCACGTTGACATTTTTAAATGGAACCACCCTTTATTAAACACCTACAATGGTATCTTTAGAAACAACAAAAATATTTGAGGTACAAACGTTAGGTGACTCACCCTGTATATCTGTATATATATACAAAATATTGCACATTCGGCTTCAGTATAAATTTATAAATAAATTATGTAGGATTCGTCAGTAAGGCTATCTAGCGGACCCGTGCCTTAGACGTGGGATGTCGTAAGGACAGTTTAGGACGGCATATATTAGGTTGTCCCATAAGTTCGTACCGCGGATTGAAAAGTATTTTAATGAAAAACCACAGAAATTTTTTAGTGACGGTATTATATCTTTACCAAAAAAGTGGGAAGAGATTGTAGAGAAGGTGGTTATATCTTTTCGTTGACTTTGAAAGTATGTTTCAAATATTAATTTAAATAGTAAAACAGTAGACGGCACGAACTTATGGGACGACCTAATATATACAAACAGAGGAAGATTCAGGTAGTAGCGGGAAAGGTGTTGTCGTAGTGTCCCTCTGTCGGCGAGCGTAGGAAGTAGCCGCCACAAGAGTTTCAAGGACCAAAAAGGTCTGGAGAAGCAATCGTTCCTATCAGCATAGCGGTTTCGTTCTGATTAGCTGAATTGCTTTACTTCTGTGGGACTTCTAAAGATGGTCGGCATCCTTGGTATCCTGTTAGATATTCCTGTGGGCCACGCGCAGACATTATTGCCCCGCGATCGGGTAATTCAAGAGCCGGGTTCGGGCATAAAGAAGTCACGGGGGTGAATAAAGCGGGTCACAAACGAGTGGAGGAGAAAGCCAGCAGGAAGGAAGGAAGGAAGGAAGGAAGGATTCGTGTCAGGATCGAAGGGTATTGTGGTGTCCTTCCAAGCCGGCGCGGCAGATTGCTCGCTTTCGACGGAGAACGCCAATACGCCGGACACCCGGTACAGTGTCATCGGCACATGCCACTGTTAAGGGCAGACCCGTCCCGGGGGATCATCGCAAACAATAGCAATAGGCTAGCCAGCGTCCAAGAGAGACAGAAAGAGAGAGAGAGAGAGAGAGAGAGAGAGAGAGAGAGAGAGAGAGAGAGAGAGAGAGAGAGAGAGAGAGAGAGAGAGAGGGAGGGAGGGAGTTACCCTTGGAGGAGCCTCCGGCTAAGTCCTAGGACGAGGTCCTGCGTCAGTATCCTTCGACTTTCCCTTCCCCACCTTCAACGGCCGGGACGAAGAAGACGAAGGAGGCCGCAGAGCGAAGGGAGAACGCGGCCGCCGGAGAAGGAGAGAAAGTATACCGTCGGGAAAACTTTAATTTCTTTCTGAGAAAGATGGCTGTTCCTTGTATTTCGCCGCTGCACAAGGATCGGCCTGGTGTGTGTGTGCTCCGATGTGCGCCTGCACCAACACTGAGAAACCCGCCAGCACGAGGACCCTCTACACCTTCGAGCGGCAAGCTCTGCGCACCGAGATAGGGCCACCGGTGGGCTTGGTAGGAATTAATTTGGCCGGATGTCCCTGCTGGGACGTCTCTTCGCAGCCCCGAACCGTTTGCCCGCGACCACTTTTCCAAACGGACCTACCGAGACCCCGAAAAATCAGCTCCCGAGACCCCGGCGCCCTCGGAATCGATCAGACCCTGGACAACAAGCCTTCTGCGTCTAGAGGACCTGGAGAAACCTGTCTGCGACTCGTTTGAACCTCTTAATTTCTCTTGAACCTATCGAATCCTACCTGGACCACATTATCCCCGAAAAATCAGCCTTCAGAGCTTCGTACCTAAAAATTAATTAAGAATGCTTAAACCAGAAGGACTCCAAGAGCCTTTCGGTCATTTAGAGGAGCATTGTCCCAGTTAGTAGATCTGCGAAAGCTCGAGGAACCTATCTGGAGCATTCAGATTATCTTCAAGCTACCAAATTCTACCTACAGCAGCCTGTTCCTGAAACAAACAGCTTCCAGTTCATTCTGAGTTTCTGTAAGACTCTCTAGGCTAGAATATAAGCTTCGAACATAATCAGAAAGAATTCTAAAATCTCTCGGGCAAATGAATGGTGCATATTGCTTTCTAAAAATGAGAAGATTGGATTTATTCCGATTCTGCGGCATCTACAGGGTGTTTCGTCTAAAACAGGACACTTAAATATCTCCTCTACCTCTGAAAATACAAAAAATGTTTTCAATGTATTCTAAATGGTTTCAAAAGACAAATCAGATGGAAGAAACGTTTTTTATAAATTGTAATTTTTTAATCGTTTTTTCAAGGTCACTCGTGTTTTTTTACATATATACACACATTTTTTGTTGTTGCATGTTATAGCAAACATTATTGTGCATTCATACATGTTTAATAGCACGACCTTGAAATGACCGTGAACTCTAAAATTTGCTAATTAATGCAGAACTTATTTTCAGCGACATTTCAGATTTCAACGGTAACAGAAATTCGATCATGAACTTGAACTTGTAAATAATTACATTTATTACTGCAATAAATGTTCAAAATGATGTCCTTCCCGTGACCTTGAAAAAACGATTAAAAAATTACAATTTATAAAAAACGATTCATCCACCTGATTCGTCTTTTGAAACCATTTAGATTACGTTAGAAACATTTTTTGTATTTTCAGAGGTAGAGGAGGTATTTAGGTGTCCTGTTTTGAACGAAACACCTTGTATATCGACATATACTCTTCAATATAATTTCCCATTAAGGCATTTCCATAAATCCGATAATTGTAAAATAAGTAGCAGGTTTAGTGTTAAACCTCTTAATTCCTACTTGAACCAGTCCGTCTTCGAAAAAATAAGCTCCCGAGGCTCGTTGCTGTAGAATTCATCAAAAGTACAGGAACGAGACGAATTCTGAGAGTCTCGCGATCTCCTAGAGTATATCTCGAGGAGTCGAATCTGGAGGTGATCCGAACGCTCTTGAAGCTATTAGATCCTTCAGGATCTTCCGAGGAGTCTGAAGAGCTTGAAGAGGTTCTCCTTCGAGAAATACACTCGAATTCGACGATTCTTTGGAGAAATTGCTTCGCGTCTGTTGTCTTTCTTTTCAGTCGAGGCTTTCGGAGGATCTCACCGCGGAAGTTAATCGCGGCGAGATCAATCGCTTGAAATTAGCGAGGGTCGGGGGCCAGTGTATCGCGGGTATCGATCGAGGTCATAGTTCAGGGCGCGAGATGAACCATAAAGCGACGCACACACCTGCGTATCATAAACATGACGGCACGAGGCCGTAAGCTCTCCCCCACCACCCCACGTCAGCCCGACGCAGCCAATTAGTCGAGGAATTAGCGTGACTACGATCTCGAAATTATTACGCTAACCGTGCCTTCCGACGGTGCAGCCTCCGACGAAAAGGGTTGCTCTTCTGTCTGTCCTAAAGGGTCGCGCGTAATTCAGCCCTCCGACACCACCACCCCCGCAACCCCCGCAACCTCCGCAACCCATTTGTGCCTCGCTCGGAACTAATGTTTCTCTGTCGAGTTGAATCGCAAATTCGATGGAAACGCTGGCCGGGCACTCGCGGACGATGGGATATCGCAATTAGGCCAACAATGCGATCTGCCAACTCGGTCGATCTTTCGAAATATTTTTCTTCTGAGGAACCTTTGATCTGCTTGTTGAAAATGAAATAAATCCACGACAGTGTTTCCACGTATTCTGTATTTAACGTATAATTTATAATGTGATAAAACTGCGAATATAGTTCGACTGTATAACTGTATGTGAAAAAACTACTATTTCGCAAGATGCGCTCAGGCTAGCTGCTATGACGGGACTGACGACGGTCCTAACTTTACGACCTCGCCTGGGTCCTTCTGTCTCTGGGAAAAACCTCACCTTAAGCCTACGCACTTATACTAGGACACATGGTGTCGTTGTATTCCAACACTGCTTTATGGGATGTTAATGATCGAAGTATTGAACACTTTTAGTCTTAATATTATTTATCTTCTTCCGCTGAATCTACCAAGCACAGAACATATTAATCCTTTGCACTCGGAAGTATTTTAACCCCATAACCAAACTTTTTTTTCGATGAAGAATATTTCCATTCTATATGATTTTTTTCATTTTGAAGAAACGAAACTGATATAATACCTCATAGAATAGTGTTTGGTAACTGATTTATTGAATATTATTTTAATAATGTAAACAATATTTTGAATAATGGTATAGCAATTTTTAGTGGTGCCCCAGAGTCACCACTCGAGTGCTAAGGGTTAACTCTTTGCGGACGCGTGTCTGCAAACAGTCGCCCAAGTAAAATTGCTACACCGTGACTAAAAATCACTTTCTAAAAAATTATTACTCTCATAAAAACACCAAACAAATTTTTACCAAACACAACATTTGCTCCTTCATTTAATTCTTATGCGTAGCTTTCAGTACACTATTTCATTTCCCAAGGAAAATTGTACATTCGAACCGTCGATAAGTACGCTAAACATAATTCCCGTCCGCAAAGGGTTAAAGTGAAACGCCTTATACAAGTGAGAAACTGGAATTTCCTTAACCCCTTGCCTTACGATTTCTTTTACGATTTTAGTGATCAGAATTTTTTTGTAGTTCATAATTTCTTAGGAAAAGGAGAAAATGTATATCTATTGCATGTCTGTATGTTCTCGAATGGCTGTACATTAACAACAACAAAATAGAATTATATTTCGGTTTAATGGAAATTAATAACATATTTCTTTATTAGACTCTGTTCAGAATCCTCATCACGTCTCTCACACGATATTGTAAGCGAAGGGGTTAAACTTTGTATGGTTTTCATCATAACATGTGCTTGCATAAAGAAGTCAATTGAGTCATTTCCTATCAAAGCGTTTTTATTATTTCAGTAATTGCGACATAAAAAACCGGTCATTTGACTGTGGTAGGTTTAATGTTGCATTCTGCACTTTATTTGAGAATTTCACTGTCTATTGTCTGCGATTCAGAAATTCGGAGAATATGGTAATTGTTAAATTTTCTTCAGCTGGTTTAAGTTGCTGTTAACATGCGGTCTTGTGAGAAGACTAACACAAACTAATAATTCGAGGATCAAGACGTTAAACGCTAGGTCAGTCCCAGGGGACTGACAGTATCGAAATTACAAAACAATATATAATTCATATAATATTAAAAACTGTTCACACTGTCTTAACACTTTGACTGCCAAAGCAGCGACCTCAAAAATGTCATAAAATCGAAACAATATATTTAATAAAATAATGATTACAGAATTAAAATGTGTGACACTGAGTAACGTTTTAACCTTCTTGCATTTTCCAGATATTAACCAAATTTGATACAATGATTACATTAGCGTAATAATTCATTTTTAAATATGGACAAATAATTCCGTCACCCATATATGGGTGACACGGCAGTCGACGTGTTAATAGATTTAATTGAAACAGATTGAAAAGAAAGGGAGCAGTAACTCTTTTACTTATACAGAATCTCGTGTTTTTGTATTTAAACTTGACTAAAAAGTGAAATGGAAACCAAGAGAAAATTGCTCCGCGTCTAACTCGTTAAATAAACGTTCGAATATTAACGAAAAAATTTCTAAAGTGAAATAATCTAGCTTTCCGCCACCAATTGAATCAGCAAAAGTAGAACATAGATTAATTCTAACTTAAACAAATTGAGACCGGTCTGGCAACCCGTTCCAAACTAGACCAGCTCGCTTTACTGCAACTATTAGTTAAATTAGAAGTTGCATAAAACATTAATCGCCGATTCTGAATTCCAAGGAGCGTCGCGAAGTTCCCAAAAATATCGTTTCAGTGTTCTCGATCGCGTTTCCGAGCGGAGCATGTGCAAAGTATCGCTCGAAGAAGAAGCAGGAGGAAGAGAAGAAGAAGAAGTAGAAGAAGAAGTAGACGTAACGGAAGAAAGGGTTTCCGGGGGATGCGATGAGGGGGTAAATAGGAGAGGCCAGAGCCTCGTCCCACGGAATGGCGTCAGAGCCCAACGAGAGAAAGATTAGCATAAAGTTAGCGCGGCGCCTGATACCTATATGTTCGCACGAAAGTTAAGTTGGCTTGCGCGCTGCTGGCCCTCCGGTCCCCAGACACTCTGTCCCGGCTCCGTCACATTTCGATACGAGCTTAATACCGTATTCCGGAACATCATCCACCGACAGAATACAATTTCTTCGTCTGCACTCTAACGAACTTCGACTCCCGTTCAAATATTCGACCGGGAATATAATTCATCTCTGCTCGATGTTTTTCGAGAATATCCGAGAAACTAAGACCGAGCAGCGATACTAGGATAAAATTATTCACAATCATTAACATAAACAGCTTCTTAACAGCATCTAACAAGCTTCTTGACCGTTCTACGACTGAGAATATTTTTTAAAGAAATCATTACTCTCAAAAAGTATCATTCAAATTTGTACTGAACACAACAGGTTTTCTTTCATTTAATCCATATACTTAATTCTTCAGTACACCATTTCTTTCAGATGAAAAATATATTCGACCGATCAAGAAGTATGTTAAAAATAATTCCAGTCCGCTAATGGTTAAACCTACCACCACCGATCAAAATGACCGGTTTAAAAATAGTTTAAAAAATGTTTTTACAATGGTGTAATAACAATTAGATGGTTATAAAACGAAAAACATTTGATGAACAAAAAAAGAATGATTTGGACGGGATTCAAACCTGGTCCGGAGTATCCAGCGGTTACATAGCCGCTTCACCAACCGACGCCGTTGAAGTTAAGTTCGAAATACTGGAATATATTGTGCTCAGTATAATTTTCATTGTTTATATTACGCAAGTTTTCAAGTCGGAATCACTTTTTTCTGAACGTAGGAATGTTTAATATTACATAATATACTCTTAAAACTCAGAAAAGATAGGTATAACTTAGTATTTCACGGGAGCAACACCGAAAAAATTGGTTTTTATTTTTTTCAACTATGACGTCCCTCTCTCAGGAATTTGAAAAAAATTGAGAGTATTACTTATGTTGATATCTTATTGCTAAATTAAATCTGTAGGTGTGATTTTTCATCTTCTATATGAAATCTGCATTTTTTCCATTTTTTTCGTGTTTTTCACGACGGAATCATTTGTTCAGATTAAGAAATGAATTTTTACACTAATAAATTCATTGTACTGGTTAAGATCTGTAAAATACAAGAAGGTTAAAGGTCTACTCGGTACCGTACATTTTAACTTTTCAAATTTTTCTTTTATACAATGGATTACTTTGATTTTACGTTATTTTTGAAATTGCTGGTTTCCCAGTCAAAGTGTGAAAGGAGAGCACAATTTTCTTAGCATGTATTTCGCTCTTTTCGCGCGTACAACAATAATTTTTATGCGCAGCATACACGAGGTATCGGTGTTGGTATCGTGGTGATCCGGCGCGTACAGGGAATCGAAGAATATTTTTTTGTTCCGCTCCTAATTGTTTCCATTTCGTAATCACGATTCAGCAGACACCCCGCGGATAAAGTGTTCCCTGTATTGTTCATAAACATCTGGCATTCGGGCTCGCAATAAACGCGCGCGCGGACGGTCTCGCGTAAATACGCGTGTTCGCGTGTAAAATATGCGTGCGTGGCAGCGGAAACATCCAGAGCGAGCGAACGTATACACACGGCGCGCATTGTAAATCAAGCCGAGCTGTTCCGCTCCGATGTGTATACACATTCGCTCGCACGCAGCCCCGGGTTTTCACGCAGGGCAACCGTTCTGCTCGCACTGCTCGCTCTGCTCGCTCTGGTCGCTTTGCTCGCTCGCTTGCTCGCGGAAAAATGCTTGGCGCAAAAATTGCATGGTTTTTTAATCTACGTGTGGCTCGACGTAATTATTTTCTTCATCGTCAGAGCAGCGAGCTGCCGCGCCTCCGCTTCTGATTCCTCGCTCGTAATTACACCGTTTCGCGGAGAACCCGATAACACACCACCTTTCCAAGGACCACGGCCGCCCCTAACTTGTAACTTTTTTCATTTCGCCGTCGATCCGCAGTCTCGGAAACCCTCAAACACTTTATCCGGACTCTACTCTCGCTGCCATACTAAACGATGCGCGCACGCTTACGGTGCCCGGTCCTTGCCGTTCGGCAGATCAGGAACTTCCCATCCCACTGCGGAAAAATTAACCCGCAAAAGGCCCAAATGTATTTCTGGTTTACTTGAACCGGTGGGCCCAAGATACTTTTCATTACGAATAAAATTCATTTTATGTTAAAAATGTGTGGCGGCTACTTCCTATGCTCGTCAACAGAGGGACATTACGACAACACCTTTTCCCGCTACTACCTGAATCTTTCTCTGTTTGTATATACAGGGTGTAGATAATTTTTATTTTGCATAAAAATCCGTAGTCTAATAATTATCTTCATGTATGAGTGGAAAAATAATAGATTGACTAATAATAAAATTATGTTATGTTCGGTCAAAATGTATCGATTAATCATTGCTCTATTCGTCAATGGTAACGTAGACTACAAAATGGAGACGACAGTTTTGTAAATGAAGAACATGAAGGACCTGAAGAACCAAAAGACACAGTTTCTACCGTAACACAATTAAGAGGCTTTTCTAATTCATTGACCAAATATGTTGATTCGAATGATGCTTACTTCGCTCCATAAGATTGAGTAGAACAAGCTTATGTTTATTAATAAATCTTATGATTTCGGCGAAAGGTTCGATCCTATTGATCAATAGTATCGAACCTAATATCGAACTTAATAATAGGATCGAACCTTGCGCCGAAATCATAAGATTTATTAATATACCTCATTTCGATCAAAAGAAATTACACCAAAAGCTTATGTTTGTTTGCCGTTGCAGTTGAAAATCAGACATGCAACCACCTACGCAATGATCAACTCCCAGCTTCAATCAACATTCTGTTCAGTTCAATTCCAACATGCCACGCTGATTTGTCGACTGCCACGCAATTCCGGAGTAGGATTTCGCCAAGGAAGAGAAACAAAATACGTCGACGATTGCGAATTTGTCGCGATATCTGTGAAATGAATTTTCGACGCGTATCATCGGAAATATGTTTCATATTGCGAAACGCTCGAACCCGGAGAACTTGAGGAGCTAGCTTCTACACGAGTTTATAAATACAATTCCGCATTTCCGCGTTAATTACGCTATGGTAATTCCAGGTGATTCTACGTCCGTGCAGACGTTCGCGTGCCAATTTACGGTCGCAATTCTACGTCTGTGTAATCTCCCAGGCACAATTCCAGCTGTCTACTGGATCACAGATACCGGGTCCCGTTTGCGTATCGCGCCGCGCATAACGCGCTGATGCGGTTCAACGTTGTCGCGCGTGTGCGATTCTGCGCGTGCGATTTCGCGAGACTCGTCGCCGTCGCCGTCGATCGTCGTGCTGCGCGATAACACACAGCAAGCAAACGGTGTTCTACCTTGATGAAATTTTTAAAAGGACAAAAGTTGCCTCCGGGGCTCGTTCTACCCGTGAAACACGCTCCCGCCTACGCGTTAAACCAAACAAACGCGCGCTCGCGGCAAGACAAGCAGTAGAATGCGAAAACTGTGATCAGACACTCGAAGATAGCGTCGTCTAAACGATTTATAGGGACAGGCTTTTGCTATACTGTTAACCGAGTGATTTTATACTCGAGGAATAGCCATCCATGGTTTATAATTATTATTACTTATTTTTATTAATGCTGGAATTGTCAGAGAAGGACCTTTTAATTCAGCATTGCTGAAATCATGGAAGTAATTTTATTATAGTCTTTATGTCTGTATAAAAGTCTTTATAGAGAGACAGTTATTGTACAGGGATCAAATATTGTGCCTCTTAACCAGTTAACTGTGGCGATCTTTTTGCAAAGCGTGCACCAGTGTGTGTCGCGATAATCAAACGATGACGGATATAGTCGTCAAATATAATTGTCATTTCTATCGATAGAATTTTGAATTATGTTAAAGAAAATGCTATCGGCGCAAAAGTTCGATATTTTTTTTTTAATGTTTCGCAAGATCGAACCTTTGCGCCGATAGCATTTTCTTTAACATAATTCAAAATTCGATCGATAGAAATCACAATTATATCATGGATGGCGAAATATTAAAAAAAAAAAGATAGTCGTCAAACACAGTTGTTTCATTTCGTCTTGACCTGTAAACATTTTAAACATATTAAAATTTACGAATATAATTTAGTTTTCGCCAAAATTACAATTTAAATATTAAATTGTAACAAAGTTTTACGCATGACGGATATAGTCGTCATGACACAAAATTCTGCCACATCTCCATGACGGATATAGTCGTCAAACACACTTAACTGGTTAAAAGAATCTGTGATTGTAACGAGAATAAAATAACAATTAGAAATTAGGCTTGGGAACTGTATCTTTACCTAGATACATGTTCTGTGTCGTTTGTATGTAGCGTTAACGTGTTTTAAGCCAGGTCAAGGGTTTGTATCGAGGCGACTCTTAGGCCTGGAAGGATTTATGGCAGGATCTGGGCCTGCGTGAGGCCTTAAAGAGGGATGCTTGAGACTAAACAGAACCGTCGATGGACGATAGCAGGTGACCGCGCTGGTCTTCAGGCTATCGGCCGTCACGGGGATGTTCATGAGAAACAGATGAGTGCAAATTTGGAATGGCATTATGAGAAAGAAAGAGCGAGAGAAGAGATAGCGACGAGTGCGTTGCACAAGGATTGGGACTAGGTCCTCGAAGGATCTGGCCATGGAGTGGGGAAGGTGGTTATGCCTTCTGGTAAGAGCACCGTGATTGACCGCTCAGGACTTACCCCAGAACCGTAGAGGAGAACAGTCGCCCTTTCTTTAACACTAGGTTTACGGAGCACTAAAATTGATTATTTTACATTGCTTTATAAAAATAATAAAATTGCATTTACTTAGATCTTCAGCGATTTTTATTGTAATATGTACACAAAAAAATAAATCTATTTAATAATTCCTCACGAATGTCTCCTTACACTCTTAAAAATCGTAAATTAAAAATTTTTGAATTCGCCATTTTGTCGGGCCCCGTAAATCTAGTGTTAAAAGAATATCTAACATGTATGTTTGTTGCACGTGAAAGCATTGAACTTTATACGATGCAAATATTGCTCATTTTATTCGTTAGTGTACTCTCTTATCTTTCGGTGTATGCATTACACGTTGCACCTGGAGAAACATTTCAGTAACGCTGTATAATATTAAAAAACTGAAATGAAATTTGATGTACTTAACACACTAAACCTACCACGGTCAGTTGACCGGTTTTATATTTTGCAATAATTGAAATTACAAAAATTCATTTATGAAGAATAATAAAATAAATTTCTCTGATCTAAGCATCTATTACATTGAAAATTACGGACAATCTCAACAAATTTAGTGTCTCTATTTTAAAATGGCAACATTTACCGACACTTTTAATGCTTGGTAGGTCTACTGCTAAGAAGAAAGAACTCTAACGACAACAAGATCGATTGTGAGTAGCGGAACACAATTCATTGAACGAACTGTTCGCACGACGACATTTTAACGAAACAATCTTTCTAATTGTTGTAAGTAATTGCAACATACAGCAGCCTGTCATCCTATGACAATTTCTGACGAGACTGACATTGCCCGACAATGAACCGCTGGAGTCAAATTAGTAAGGATCGCCTAACCCACGATAAAAATGCAGTCCTCAGAAAGCAGAGGTGCTTTCTTGTTAACAATTACGGATCAATGGCACAATGGTATCGCGAGCCGACCGAGTCATCTGTTGACGGTGTCTTTTTACAATTCGTTTTTTTTCTTTTCACCGAGGTGTCCCGTGTAAAGCTTGTTTCACCGAGCCGGGAGAGTCCTCGCATAGAATATTCCCTCTCGGTGTAACGTGGTTCGCGGGATGAAAAAAATTACTTCGTCATTAAAGAAGATTCCAATTTCTTTCAGCAACGCGCGCACGGCTGGCTGCGATTCGAAGCGTTCTAAAGCAGCACAGGTGAATCTCCTCCTCTCTTCTCGTATCGACGCGCGAGTGTGCTGGTTCGTCCGTGCTCGCCCACAGAGATCCCTCGCGCAACTGCTGGGAGCGAGAGAATCGAGAGAGAGAGAGAGAGAGAGAGAGAGGGAGGGAGCAAGAAAGAGGACCTAGCTAGAAAGAGGGTAAGAGAGAGAGACCTAGAGTCGGTCCCAGGGGATACGTAGTGCCGTGGCACGGCCCGAAGCAGCTCGTCACCTGGGACAGCCTTATATCGGCGAGTACAGTCGCACCGAGAAAGTGCCATTGTACCTAAAGCCGTTTTCCTTGCTGTTGATCAAGAGCCATTCGAGAACAACCGCGATTCGTGCCTCGAAATGTTCTCTCGCGGGGGCGCGACACTGATAGATAATGGACGGGGGCGGAAGGGTGCATCGTATTAACGCCTCCCTCTTTCCCAAAAGTATCGATAGAGCCGCCGTGTGACGGCACAATGTCAATAATCCCGACGCTATACCGAATCACCCTCCATTTTTCGCCTAGCATCATCACCGTTCCGTTATCCCTGCCTTGTTCCTCGAAATAATATTAACCTCTTGCGCTGTAATATCGAGTCGGACTCTTGACAAAGATCTGAAATACTTCGAACACAAAATCTATTGACACGTTCGCTGCGAGTATGTCTTTGGTAGCGCACCATCGGTATTAACACTAGGTTTACGGAGCACTAAAATTGATTATTTCACATTGCTTTATGAAAATAATAAAATTGTATTTAGTTAGATCTTCAGCGATTTTTATTGTAATATGTACACAAAAAAATAAATCTATTTAATAATGCCTCACGAATGCCTCCTTACACTCTTCATAATCGTAAATTAAACATTTTCGAATCCGTCATTTTGACGGGCCCCGTAAATCTAGTGTTAAAAAGTTTTCTTAAACGCAACGTAGCTTCTTTATAAAATATTGAAAGAATTTAGCTGAAGAATTGTTGCGCTGTGTACTATGACTTTAGGCAAAGTATATAGAATCGACTAGACTAATTTTTCAAGTGAATTCCGGGATTATGGACACCACACATCCGTGACAGTGGTAGCAAACGTGTTAACTCTTTGCACTCGAAGCAATTATAATTCCAAAATCAAGACATTTCGTTCAATCTAGCACATTTCTATTCTATGCATCTTTTTTACATTGTGCACATGAAATTAAATCTGTTTTCTCATACAACAGTTGAATTTTTAGCAATTTATAAAATAGAGACGAATTTTAACACGTTGACTGCCATGGGGGTCACCGGTGACCGGCACTCGACTTGGCTACAGCGCCGTGGGGGCCACCGGTGACCGGCAACGCAGCAAATAATAAAAGTACATAATTAGAGTAAATATGGATACTGATAAATTTTTCAATAATACCATTGTTACTATGATGGTTTGAAGAAATTAATGCACGAAAAATGCTTCAAGCATGATTTTATAACTCACTTTATTCGCTGCAAATAATATTTCAACATAATATGCATCGCATAATGAAAAATTCACGTTGGCGCCTTGGGCAAACCATGGTAAATGCGCCTGGCAGTCAACGTGTTAATAATATGAGATTTATTTCGAATAATGGTATGGCAATTTTTACTGGTTGATTCAGAGTCACCGTTCGACTGCAAAGGGTTAAATGTGTGTATGTATGTTATTGATTTCCTTCGAACCGATACTACAATTCCATTTTCCTTTGTCGATATTTAGCAGAGCGGTTCTGACCAGTGCAACTGTGAAACAAAACCGTAGAGGTTCATTTTCAATGTACTAAAGTTTCCCAACAAAATCTTAAAAACCTGCACTTAGATGTCCTCGGCAATCACTCTCTGGTAAGAACGCGAACGACAACTAATTCTCGAAGATCCAACCGAGACCAATACCAGACAATTGCTACCAGCAACCAAAATTGCTTGTTCACCGCCCACAAAACGAATCAAGAGGGCCCGGGTAGGTCAAGCAGAGGTCCTGGAGCCTTCGTTAGCGGTTTGATCGCGCTGGGATACGTGGGAACGTGTAAAGAGGAAAACCGCGGTCGCGAGGAGGCTGCGAAGGAGAAAAATCGAATGAGGGATAGAGGAGAGAGTCTGAGCGAAACGGAAAGACGGCAAAGTACACAGCTGCGGGAGAGACGGGGAGGACGAAAGAAAGCCGGAGAGAGAAAGCGAGAAAGAGAAGAGAGAGAGAGAGAGAGAGAGAGGAAGAGAGAGGGTGGAAAGTGCGAAGAGGCAGCGGGGCCAGATCCCACGGGAGTCCGTGCTCTCCTCTGGCGCTGCCAGCACTCGGGAACGCGAGAGAGCAGAGAGGAGGGAAGAGGAGAACTAATCAGCTCGACGCATGCGCACTGGGCTGGTCTCGCGGTCCCTCGGGATTCCCCTGGCATTCCCCATAATATACCCTCGCCCAACTCCCCTCGCGCGATCCCCTCCCCCTCCTCGTCCCTCCTCGTCCTCATCCTACTCGTCCTCCTCATCCCTCGGCGCCCTCTTCACCTCCGCGTCCTCTTCTCCTCGTGGATCCTACCTCGCGGTTCTACCAGCTACAGGACTTTCTACCTTCCCACGGGGAAACCACCTTCTCCCCTTCCTCTCTCTCCCTTTTTCACTCTCTTTTTCCCTCTCACCCTTTTTCCTTCTATCTTTCTCTCTCATAGTATTTCAGGCTCCCCTCTTTCTCGCTTTTTGCCAAATTTCCTCTTACCGTTTCTAACGCATCCACATCGGCAATCAGTTTCTAATTTCAACAGCAACATACACTTCAATCACAAACGAACATACTATCGTAATCTAATCGTTTCGATCGGGATTTTTGTGTAGAAGATTTTCAGGGTTCCATTTTGTACAGCACAATTATTATTGAATAGCCTATTTTGCAGTCGAGTGTCCCCTTTAGCGCACCACTAACAGTGACTATACCACAATATAAAATAATTCCCGCAGTACCGAATGTCTACGTACACTCTGTCTCCAGTGTTCCGCGATTAAACACATTCGATTTTATATGGAAAAAATGGAAAAACAAAAAATATTCGAATGAAATGTTCGCATTTTACAGTCGAAATAGCTTCGAGTGCGAAGGATTGATAGGCTTCCGGTAGGTAAAGTGTTAATAGCGAATCTTCGAGCCTCGGCGTTTAGGCGGCTGACCATGCACGGTCGATACTACTGATCGGAAGATTCGAAGCGAAACGCGCTCGCAACCTGTTAACCCTACGCACAGAATCCGCTAAAACCTGCAATGAAACTATGCAATTTAGAAAAGATAGCAGACGTTGCGTTTTGCGACTCTTACAGACATTTTTGTTAGATCGTTCCGAAAGTTTCGTCGTCTTTGCGTGGCGAACTTTCAAGCGACGACGACGGTCCAACGCACAGAAGTTTGAACACGATGCAGTTATATAAATGATGTCGAATGGTAATGCTCGGTAGCAATGGCCAGGCTACTTGTCAACTCTCGTGTCATTCTTTTTCTTTATTCCTTGTTTATTAGTCTAGGTTCGCGATCATTGTAAAAAGCTCTTCAAGTTCTCCATCTATTAACCCCTTGCTCTACGACTTGTTTCACAGTTGATCTGGTTACAATGTCCAGAACGAAACTTCATATCGAATGTATACGTATACTGTCACTAGTTGGTAAATATTGATAATTAGGATTTTATGCGAATATGAAAAAAATGGGTAAATCAAATGTAAAACAGTAAAAACAGTAAAAACAGTAAAAACAGTAAAAACAGTAAAAACAGTAAAAACAGTAAAAACAGTAAAAACAGTAAAAACAGTAAAAACAGTAAAAACAGTAAAAACAGTAAAAACAGTAAAAACAGTAAAAACAGTAAAAACAGTAAAAACAGTAAAAACAGTAAAAACAGTAAAAACAGTAAAAACAGTAAAAACAGTAAAAACAGTAAAAACAGTAAAAACAGTAAAAACAGTAAAAACAGTAAAAGAATTTAAGGGTAAAGTCGTATTGTTCTCGACCTAATAACATTGTTAAGAAAAGAAATAAATGTAAATGCAGCTGCAGTATCTTGCAATGAATGCAGATAATGTTTATTTTGCAGAAAAATCCACAATCTATTAATGATAGAGAAATAAAACTTTATTCCAGTTCGATAGGAACGAATAAACACCCACAATTACACATACTCGATCTTTTGCACTCGAATGGCCAATGGATGGCGGCACTAAAAATTGCTATATACTGTTATTTCAAATAATTTTTAGATTACTACATTTTTATCTATAAAATTGCTAATAATTTATGTGTTTTAAGTGCGAATAATAATAATCAACTTCAAACACATAAAAGAAAGTTTTGCATATACTAATGGAAATATTCTAGGTCCGAACATATCCGCAGTAGACTTTGCCTGAAAGATTCGACTCGTACTTGAGACACGGCATAGGGTATTTTAACGAATTACATTTCCAATGGAAGAAGCAACAATTTTTCCACGAACGAGGTGGGGTCCTGTCTGCGATCCTACAGACGCATCATCGTCGCCCGATAATTGTCCTGGGTGTATCGACTGCATCCTGTCGAACAGTGCACGGTTAACGCTTCGCACCTTGTCTAGAGACAGAAGAATCCAAGGGGGTTGTGGCTTCTGCGCTTTGCTGGATTTTTCCAGCGGGAAGAGTTGTTGTCGCCGAGTCGGCGAGTGAGACTGCAACCCCGTTGGGTCCTGATTATTCGAGCAACACGCTGCATGTGTCCCCTTTTCCGTCAGAGCGAGCGCAGCCAATTAGGAATTAGCGGGGCGCCGCGCGCATTATCGAGCAACAAAAGCAACCGCGGGGACGTGGGCGAGGACGATGAAGAGGACGACGAGGATGAGAAGCGAGAGGGAGAGTCAGGGGGTGCCACCAGGTTTCTGATGTGTCTCGTTCAGAGACAGGTGAATAGGGAAACTGTTGCTTGGGAACGATATCCGTATATCGAAGAAAATGTTGCTGCTGGTACTGCTGTTCCTGCCTACTGGGTGCTGCCTGGTTGGTGGTGTGATCGTGTCGCGCTTCCTCGAACAATCTAATTGTCCTCTTTGTCTCGCGGACAGAAGCAGCGAGCGATTGTCAGCTCGATTCTCACTTCAGACCCCGGATGGTGTGCACCGGTTCCTGGCGAACACGTTTCACAGTCCCAGACAACCGGCAGACTCCCCTGGAAATTGCGCGGATATACCAAGCCAAAACGACCACCATTGTCATTTCTTTTAACCCATCACTCGGGGAAACACCCCTGGGGCAGTTAATCAGAAGAGGGGAGGGGGGAGGGCTCCTCGAACCCTTCGGATTGAGAATGTAACGGAAACATTGTTTCTCTTGTGAGAACAAATTTTAGAAAATTATCTATTGTCGCTCGTGTCTTCAACATTGATACTGAGATACAGATGTTGGTAATTCGGGGACGCCGGAAGATTGTCAGTCTGCTTCTTCTGTATGGTTGACATTATACAGGGTGGCCCACATAACTCTTAACAGCTCAATATCTCGAAAACTATGCCATCGAAGTTCTTGGTCTTAAATTGCAAGGATCTGAAGGGCCTTTCTAACTACATACAGGAAATCGACAATGCCTACAGATCATTTAATGCAAGATTGCAATATTGCATAAATGAGGATGGTCAACATTTCGAACATTTATTATGATATGTAAAGGTCAACCCGCCCTAAACAACGCGTAATCTTTGCTGAAACACGTAACTTTTAAACTTCCACATTTTATCCGCTCCAACATGATTATTCTTTCTCAAGGTCATTTCAAGGTCAAAAAGGTGGTATCCGCTAAATTCAGTTTTTTATTGTCTATCATGCTATCGTAAAATAAATATACTATTCCATTTAAAGAAACATCGGTGACCTTGAAATTTCATTAAAAAACACTACATAAAAAAATTATTTCTTTACCGTTATATTTGCCCCCTGTAATAGTATCACTTTGTCCTCTGAAGTTTTCTGATAGGACTGTAAATACGACAGATATTTAGGTGTTCCCATTTATGTGGGACACCCTGTATATACAAACAGAGGAATATTCGGGTAGTAGCGGGAAAGGTGTTGTAGTAGTGTCCCTCTGTTGACAAGCATAGGAAGTAGCCGCCACAGTACTTACTTGAAGCGCTCGGAAATTGTAACGCTATTTCCGAGCGCTCCAAGTAAGTACCTATGTACAAGTCGAAACTTTGAACTGTTATATCTCATCATGGAAATATCTGACAAAAAAATGTTTCAGACAAAATTTACTTGTTTTTTCCTGTAGAATCTGAATATATAACGTTTTATAGGGGGTTCCATTTAAAATTACAAAGGTACCTCCCCTCCCCCGTTAAAGGGGAAGGGAGGCCACTGCACGTTTATGTAGTCAGGAAGGCCCTTCGATCCATGCAATTTAAGGCTAAGAACTTTAAAATCGAAGGCATAGTTTTCGAGATATTGAGCTGTTAAGAGTTATGTGGGCCACCCTGTGTGACGTTAATAAATATCCGCAGTCTACTTATGAATGTAAGTAAAATAAGCAGAAGAGATGAGTGGGAGGGAGAAACGATGTCTAAAAAGACTGCTGGAAGGGGATTCGGATGGTCGGAGAAGTTTGAGAAGCCGAAAAGTTGTCGAGCCGATCTCCTGACGGATCGAAATCTCTGGCATTAAGAAAATGCGGGATCTCGACTCTCAGGGGGAGTCTGCGAGGTCCTTCGACCCGATGCCGGTCGAAAGAGACGACGCGACGGCGGGATGCTGGGGAGATTATGCGAGAGCTGCTCGGGGGAAATCGCGCGTACCGTGGCTGTTAAACAACACTGATAGGCGGGGATAGTTTTGAGGATTCTTACATTCTTCTGTACACGAGCTGATATGTTGGGACTACCTTATCAATTAATTAACACTAAACCTACCAAGCATTAAAAATATCGGTAAATGATGCCATTTTAACCGTTTGAGTCCCAAGCAGCGCGATCGCGCTGTTGAAAATTTATGTCGAGAAAACCCAGCACATTTCGAGCATTGTGGATAACTGACGGTGCGTTACTGATTGTCGAAGTCGCGCGCTCAGATTTACTGACGCAAGTACATCACACTTTTAATGCAAATCGTACATTTTACAATAAGTAGAATAATACTATAATAATGCAATAATACATTACAAAATAAAATAAAACAAGCGCTACCGCGCTGCTTGGGTCTTTTTGTTGTCATTTAGAGAAAGCACCGTTGCACTGTTTGGAATTCTTCGACAGTGTTTTTTCAATACCCCCTGGGACTGGGTTAAAATAGGAACATTTATTGAGATTGTCCGTAATTTTCAATATAATGATGCTTAGATCAAGAAATTTATTCCAGTTTTTTTTCAAAAATGAATTTTTGTAATTTCTATAACTGCAAAATATAAAACCGGTCATTTGACCGTGGTAGGTTTACTGTTGAAAGAAGAACTGAGAGCAGCGTGATCTTTGATCGACCGTTGTGTGATATTTAGACTCTATCTCTATGTAGACTCTATTTCGAGTTAAACTCTCGTTGTTTAATTATTTTTAGATACCGTGCTACAATTGTACTATCAAACCTATTTGTTGTCTATTGTTGCGACAGAAGATCTCGACTGCAAGAACAAATATTTCAAATATGAATGCTCCGAAGGGAAGCACCGAACATTTATTTTATTCTCGGAAAGAGTAAAGTTTTATAGAAAACGTAAAAAGGGAAATCAAGGCTTGATTGCCTCTCTCAGCTCACACATACCTAAAAGGGTTAATTAACCCTTTGCACTCGAGTAATGAATTGCACTGAGTCACCATTAAAAGTCGCTTTATACTATCAAAAATATTTTTCACATTGTTTTTGTTTGTATTCGATAAATTATTAAATATTTAAATATTGTACGAGTAAATTACGTCAGTTTCGAATTCTTAAATTGAAAAAAGAATCAGATAGAATTGAAATTTATAGATCGAAAGAAATGTTTCGTTTTGGAGCTGAAATAGTTCCGAGTGCAAAGGGTTAATTGTGAGTGTAATCATCCGCGTATTAAAACCAGAGATGTAAAAGGTAGCTTCGCATTTCTAGAAAATCGTATTTTCGCTTTAATATACACCAGTCTTATCAACCAAGTGGAATATTACATTCCAAGCAGAACAGTTTGGTTAAACGAGAAAAAAATAAAACCACGTTCTCAGGAAAACTAAAAAGTGCCTAGCTTATCTACGTTGGCCCAGGACTCGGAATTTAAATTTAAATGCAACCCAGTATAAACTGCATCATATACCGATACTGCAATAGTTAAAGTCAAGACTACCTCGAAAAGGAGACTAGAACAAAGATTCTACAATTACATTCTTTACTTTTTAACCCCTTGACGTACAAAGTGTTTCAGACACGTCATATATTTCTTATGGCATTGTGCACATTGAAGTAAAATATTACACAATATTAACAGTAAATATTACCAGCACCATGTCTGTTATCATCCCAGGAGCATATTAATTTTGAATTTATATGAAAATCATTATTAAGCTTACACGAATGATAAGTTAAACAATAAATGCTAGCTCTGATCGCATCGAATTTCATTTAATTCGTATGTCAAGGGGTTATTGACAGTGTATATTTCAGGATATAGGAATCGCAAAATGCGAGTAAATCTAAATCTAAATGAATTTGAATCTAAATGCGACCCAGTATAAACTGCACCATATACCGATACTGCAATAGTTAACACAAGGTTTACGGAGCACTAAAATTGATTATTTTACATTGCTTTATAAAAATAATAAAATTTTATTTACTTAGATCTCTCGCGATTTTTATTGTAATATGTACACAAAAAAATAAATCTATTTAATAATTCCTCACGAATGCCTCCTTACACACTTAATATTTGTGAATTAAAAATTTTTGAATCCGTCATTTTGACGGGCCCCGTAAATCTAGTGTTAAAGTCAAGACTACCTCGAAGAGGAGACTAGAACAAAGATTCTACAATTAAATTCTGTACTTTTTAAAAACAGTGTATATTTCAGGATATAGGAATCGCAAGATGCGAGTTCCATCCGCAGCGAGATGCGGACGAGGAAATAATTCGACGTCGAATTCGACCTGTTCCCAGACACTCGTGGAAACGTCGTCAGGTTGTGAAAGGGTGAACAAATGTCCCTGGGAAATCCTGAGCCGCTAACGTTCCGTCATTTTATTCCGAGGTAATGAGCAGCGTTGGCGGAGAAGGGCATGTATTAAAGAAACGAAGGAGCCTCGATGTTTTCAGACGAGCAGGTAAAGAGAGAGAACGAAAGAGCGAAACCGAGGAAACGGGAAAAGGAGAGAAGAAGAAGAAGAGAGAGGGAGAAAGAGGCATCGAGGCATCTCCCGCGGGAGTCGGTGGCCTCCTCGGGGATACAACCTCGTTCCGAGCTCCTCCAAGCCGGTTTTACCTTCGAGTATAAAGCGCGCGCAAGTACACTTGGCGAAAGGTAACCTGAAATAATAATCGGCCAGTGCAGGGTGGAGCGGATAAAAGTCGGATCCCGCTCCCTCCTCGGGGAGGAGAGGATCGAAAGAGCTCTCTCTCTCTCTCTCTCTCTCTCTCTCTCTCTCTCTCCCTCTCTCTCCTCTTAGAGCTTAAAACCGCTTCATCCCGCTTTATCCTGCTTCAGCCCATTCGCTCCAGATTCGAAAAAGGAATCTTTCGAAGCGGTCCTGCTAGTTAGCCAACAAACGCTCCGCAGAAAATAAAGAAATTCGAGACGCAACCTAACCCGCCGGCCGATGATAAACGAAAACAATCATTCAGTGGAATAGGGTCAAGTCGCCTTTCCGCTACCGAGAAAAGTTGCCAGTTGCTACCGAGTTATCCAACCGGCGTAGCCCACTCGAAAACAATGCACAACGTAATTACACGGGCCGAACCGTTGCAACGTGTTGCAACGCGTTACAGCTCAACCACGGTCGAAAACGTTCATCATTTCAAATTAGTTTCCAGTTTTCAATTTTATATGACCAAGACACAATTTATCTTTAACGTCGTTCGTGCAAGAAAAATTTATAGAACTTTATAGTATTGTTGACGAATATTTGACATACAATTCTTATTTGTCAGGATACTCCGGTAAAAAGGGCCGTTTGGAGTTATGGCGGCAGGTTTTCGCAGTATGAAAAGATGGATTGATTAATTGATTGATTTTATTGTTTTTAACGTCGCATCAACTGCTAAAGTTATTAGCGACGTGGACCTACAGCTTATAAAGGTGAGCTCCGAACCACCTTGGGCAACGCAGTATAATATCACATAGAAAAATTTCCAGAGGTGACGGCGGTGGGATGAAAAAATGGTAAAAGGAGAAGGAAGCGTTTCGTCTTAGGCCCGCTAGAGGACTCGTCATCGGTTAGGCCAGTGGTGGGCACGGTTGGGGCTCCTCAAACGCTTGCTTCTCCCACCAAACTCTCTTTCATGCAGCGCGCACGTTCGTTGCGTACACCAGCGATGGGCAATTTTGCCTCAATTGAGGCAAAACCGTCCACACCGTAGCGCCCTCTGTCCCCTTCCAGCAAGCGCGGTACAATGGGGCAACGAAGACACGAGACATCAGCGTACGCAACGAACGTGCGCGCCGCATGAAAGAGAGGTTGGTGGGAGAAGCAGGCGTTTGAGGGACTCCACCCGTGCCCACCACTGGCGTACGCTAATGTCTCGTGTCTTTGTTGCCCCACTGTACCGCGCTTGCTGGAAGGGGACAGAGGGCGCTACGGTGTGGACGGTTTTGCCTCAACTGTGGCAAAATTGCCCATCCCTGAGTTAGGCTATCTAGCGGACCCGTGCCCTAGACACGGGATGTCGTAAGGACAGTTTAGGACGGTATATACAGGGTGGGGTAATAACGATCAACACCTCAGATATCTTCGAAACTATAAGTTTCACAGAAATATTTGCTGAAATAAAATTGCACAGTACGAAGGGAGGCCATACGGTGGTGATAATAGTTTTTTTGCAGGTGGAGGTACTTCGGACATTTGAAGGTCACCTTCATTTTTTTAAATGGATCGGTATGTTTTTGCTTCCGTATCATGATAGAGGATCTTAAAACGAGTTCAACGACCTATTACATAAGGTCATCGAAGGTCATAGAAAGTAGTGAAAGGCGATAATACTTACGGTTTTGGTAGTAAATGAAACATACGTAGTGTAAACAGTAGAAGAAGGCGTAATGCTTACCGTTTACTTCACTGAGAATAAACACTACTTGAAGGACACTTTAATAAATTTGCAGGATAAGATAAACATGATGAGATTAGTATCGATAAATCGGTCAATCCGGCACGATGTATCCGTTTGAAGAGCAAGTCGATATGCTTCTTATTTATGGCGAATGCCAACAAAATCCTGTAAGGGTGAAAAACTTGTATGCTGAACGATATCCACATCGGTCTCAGCTTTCGCGTCAAATATTTAAAAATGTGTGTGATAAACTTAGGCAAACCGGTAGTTTAAGTGAAATATGACCTTCAATGACCTTATGTAATAGGTCGTTGAACTCGTTTTAAGATCCTCTATCATGATACGGAAGCAAAAACATACCGAACCACTTAAAAAAATGGAGGTGACCTTCAAATGTTCGAAGTACCTCCACAGGCAAAAAAACTACTATCGCCACCATATGGCCCTCTTTGTACTGTGCAATTTTATTTCAGCAAATATTTCTGTGAAACTTATAGTTTCGAAGATATCTGAGGTGCTAATAGTTATTGCCCCACCCTGTATACAAACCGAGGAAGATTCAGGTAGTAGCGGGAAAGGTGTTATCGTAATGTCCCTCTGTTGACGAGCATAGGAAGTAGCCGCCACAGAGTAGTTAGGCCGCAGACCCATTTTGTGCAGGAGCCGAGAAGTATATTTGCGAATTTTCTTTCGGATTCCCGGAAGAGTATTATGCTGCCGGGATGCATAAACCCCAGCCGCGGAAAATGTCCGCGCGCCGGTCGTTTATTTCGGGTCGCGTGGATCGATGTAATTCGTTTAATTAAAATTTACTGCGCGTTCACACGCGGACGCACCGCGGGTCGACAATTTTTCGGTTAATATCGAATTCATTGCTCCGTACAATTTTTACGGGTCCCCGCGTGCACGTTCTCCCGGGCCCCCGGAAGCGTTCTTTCCGGAAACCGGTGCTGGTTTTCTAACCCTAAACCGCGAATACTATTGTCAATGATGGCTGGATCTTTTTGTATTTGTTTGGTAACTTACTGCAGAAAAATATTCAAATTGTTATTATCTACGCTGATTTTACTGTAACGAATATTTTTAAACCGTGAGACAAAATTTTGCATTTAGAACATAGTCTACGCAAATGGAAATCTGTGGGACTATCAACGAACAAATGTGGGAAAAAATTGTAAATGGTGCATCGATTTTCCCGATCGTACTTGAACTGTTTGGTAATCGCCGGGTCATTGAAAATAATCGTGAATCGATTAATAGATTGACAATATTATGCATGGAAAAATTGATCGAGTGAAATATTAAATAGCAAAATGATTCTAAAAGTTTTTAAAAGAATTTATCAGAGCGTATATATATTCCTTTCAATCACTTGAAGTTGGTAGAGAAAGAAAGTATTTTCTATTTCGCTTACATTTGTCTCAATTGTGAGAAAGAATAATTTATGTTTCGTACAAACATCCACAGTTTATTGATTAATACACCAATATAACAGTTATGTATCACTCGATCCACTAAAAGTTAGTGTAATAAAACCTGAGTAGCGTAGCTTTGTAATACAGTATTTCATCGGTAATTGTCCCAAATGTCTCCGACATAATTGTCCCTGAGATATCCCCACTAGTGCGGGGTGTACCCCCTTGAGGGGCCGTAAAGCTCGAGAAGCCTCGGTCGCCGAGAAATATGACACCATGCGGCTCGGGTATATTGGTGAGACCACACTAATCCGAATTTCCAACTTCTTTATTATCGAAGTCCTATAAAAAAAACAATGATTAATAAAGAAGTTGGAAATTCGGATTAGGTATGTTTACATTTCTCGGGGACCGAGGCCTCTCGAGCTCGGCTGTCCTTCTCTACGTTCGGCAAACCTCAGACAATGATATCCCTCTCGCATAATTGTCCCTCCGCAGACCCGTTTTGTGGACAATTATCGATGAAATACTGTATATGTTTTGTTCGAGAATCAAAGATTTTAATTTCAGGAATATTGTTTAAAAATTAAGAATAATGTAGAGTGACATAGAGGGAACCGTAATGGATATTCTATGCCGCACGGTCATGAAAACTATCCGCCCTCGTATCGTTAAGACACTATTGTTCACCGCGTGTACTTTACTCGCGATATATCGACATAATAAGCATGGTTGGATCACCTTTCCCACCTGAGCCCCTATTACCATTCTGAAAGGAATTGCCGCGGCCTGCCACTTCTTCTCCACCCCATACGGTATGCACGATGTCCCTCCAACCGGAAATAACCACCCTGTGAAATTTCATGCGACCACCGCCGGATGGGAAACCGTACCCTTAGGCGGGGCAATTTTTCCGTAATCACTGCCATCATCCTCTGTTCCAATTTTTAATTACGGTGACACGAGTTTGTTACAACAAAAAAAAAACGCGAAACGATATTTAATCCTTGCCCACGGATCGGATTAAATTGTATCGCGGGAAAAAAAAATCAGAGAAGCGCGAAATTGGATCAAACATGCAGATAAACTTATTCAAAAGCACTCTCTGTTCGCACGGTAACAAAAATTGCTAAAACATCACAAACGGGTGAACCTACTCAAACTTCTCTATTCGTAGAGCAATAAAAATTGCAGACAAATCACAGAGCAAGGAGGTGTTGTATTACTCAAAATTACTCCATTCGTACAGGAAAAAAATTGCCAAGAAATCACAGGGCAAAAGTTTAGCTGATTAAACCCTTGCACTATGATTTATTTTAAGGTTACAGTGATTAGAACGTGATTGTCGTCCATTATTTCTTAGAACAAAAAAAAAATCTAAATTTATTATATGATTGTATATTCCCGAATGGCTATATATCAACAGCAACAAAATAAAATTTTATTTCGCTTCAAAGGAAATTAATAATTTACATGTTTAGCAAATCTTGTTCGAAATTCTTATCACGAGTCTGACTCGTTATTATAGTGCACGGGGTTAACCCTTTGCACTCGGAGCTATTTCAACTAAAAAACCAAACATTTCTTCTAACCTAAAATATTTCCATCGTACACAAGTTTTTTTCGTTATATGCGTACGAAACTGATATAGTACCTCATACAATATTTAAATGTGTAGTAATTTATTACATATGAACAAATTTAATCATGTAAACAATATTCTGAATAATGGTGTAGCAATTTATAATGGCGCCTCAGAGTCGCCATTCGAGTGCTAAGGGTTAACAGTGTGAGCGACGCATCTCCCAAAAATGTGAGGCAGAATTAATTATCTCTCCAGATTTATAAGTTAATTTTTATGTTAATATACTCGGATTACCGAATTTAGTTAGAAACTATAAAACTAATTATATAAAATTTGGTAATTTCTTACATATAAACAAAAACAATCATGTAAACAATATTCTGAATAATGGCGTAGCAATGGCGCCTCAGAGTCGCCATTCGAGTTCTAAGGGTTAAAAAGCGCCCTGTTCATTCAGTAAAAAATTGCAACATTTCAGAACAAGAATTCGCAAAGTACTTTCTAAATCGTAGGTGGTGTATCTATTGGATAACATCGCCCGATTCATTTCCATCTGTTTCCAAATGGAATCTCGAGTAACGGGCGAGATGCAGTCACGACCAACAGCAACAACAACATGAGGGAGAGAGAGAGAGGGGAAGAGCACAAAGGGGAAGAAAATTCAGATTTAGCATTGTCTCGGATTTGGCACACATCGAGAGACGATCCGCGGAGGATCGTTCGAGGAAGGAATTCATTCTCTCGAGCGAGCTAGAATGTGCTCGAAAATCCAGTCATCGCTCGGAAAACGAGCGGAGTCATCGGAGGGGCGGTTTTCTCTGGTTCGTGGCTATGCGTGGGAGTGTGCGGGAGCGTGGGTTGCGGGTGTAGGTGGGAAAGGATCCACGCGAACTCACGCAACACCGAAGGATCCGCCGGGACGAAGGAATCCCATATTCATAGAGTCTAAGGTGGGTCTGGTTGCTTCTTGAACGGCTACGAACAATGACGACGCGTCTGAACGCATTGTTGCGTCGCGGATAGTGCAAGGCAACGTCCCGCGAGAACTGATAAAAGTAATGCACCAGAATGCGCCGACATCACGCGCGCCTCCCTCTCTCTCTCTCTCTCTCCCTCTCCCTTTCTCTGTATGCCCTCCTGCGATTCTTGGCCCATTGTTGCGTGCATAACGACGGTTGCCTGGCAGCAATACTTCATTGTGTTGAGTATTCGAGAGCAGCGCGAAGGAGATCCACGAGCATGGATCTCTGAACGGTGCTGAATGTAACCGGTGCGTGTTGTTGGTCTTTTAACTGGCTCGCCGGGGAGTGCATGCTGCGCACGTAACCATTGGGGATCCTTTCCTCTCCTTCCACATCTTTTTTTACCGTTCTTTCCTTCCTCTTTTTTCTCGGTTTTTCTTCTTTTTTTCTCGAAGCAACATAATGCCCACGATTCGATGCAGTTTCCATCGATCGACGGTATTTGAGCTTGTTTGCTGGATAAGATGAATTAGACGGTCTGTCCGCGTTTAGGCGGACTATCGATTAGACTTTGAGATTGACTTTGCTGTGCAGAGAAGTCCCTTTGTGCAACAGAAATTTAGTACAATCTATAATGCAGCTCGTAAATGTTGAAAATGTACGCCGGAGAATAAGGATTTTCGTTTTTAGATCTTTTGCAATGAAACGGGCAGAACTAGTCAGACGAACGTATTCATTAAAAACAGCTACTTGTGCCAATCTCTCTAATCAACATTTCATCCTGAAAAACTTACTCGAAAGCACTTAAATTCGTACTTTACTTTAAATTTTGTAGTGTAATATTTTCAATGCAAACCCAGATAACAAGTTTGTAAAAAGCAACCTTACACATTTTCTCTGCGATTCTGACCAATAGCAATTTTCTCAATTAATTTTTTTGTGACGTCAGCTAGGATAACTTCTAACATATCGATAAAATTAAAATCTTTTGGTCCTCTCTTAACCCCTTGCCGTACTATTTTCCTTGCAGTTAGAGTGATTAGAACGTCTTTATCCCCCAAAGTGTCGCAAAAGAGATAAGAAAATTTATATTTTTTGTATGGCTACATTTCCTTTAATGTTTAAATATTGATGACAGAAGAATAAAATTTTATTTCGTCTAAATAGGAAAGAGCACACTTCATATTTGTTAGACTTTGTTTAAAATCTTCATCAGGAGTCTGACTCGTTAAAGTACGGCAAGGGGTTAAGAAAATGATTGTCTTTTTAAAAGTGTCCAGAAATTACTGCGACAGACTGTATTCTAGATCAGAGACAATCGTATCGGTTTTTGGAGCTGAAATCGTTTCGAGTGCGGAGCAACGAAATGGTCCTAAAACTTGCAGTGAAAATAAATATGTAACACGATCTGGGGATCCAGAAAATGAATTTGCGAGAACAAACGGGGCCAGATGCATATTATACTTAGTATTCGATTCAGTGACGCAAGTTTAAAATGTATATGCTCGGTCAGAAAACACAGGAGAGATCGGCTAATTCGTCGGCGTGGAAAAGCCAAGACACGAGGGTCAGCTAATTAGTTTTTAATCGTACGACTCACCCTCGGAATGACGACTGAACGCCCGCTGCAGCTCCTCCTCCTCCTCCTCGTCCTCGTCGTCCTCTGTAACGGAAAAATTATTCGCATCGAGACCGACGAACTTTCCAAGGGAAGGGAACCGCGCGAGCCAGCTCAGTGGAGGGAAAAAGAAAAAAAGAGAAAGACGAGATAAATGGAAAAGAAAGAATGGGAAGCAAAAGAGAAGGAAAAAGAAAAACAACCGCGAGGCTCGCTGCTCTCCAGGAGAGAGAGAGCAGATTTACGCAAACATTTGATAACGGTGGAAAGTATTTAGTAACACTCACGCTTAATTCCCGTTGTCCCATTATCCTGCTCGGTTACCTCCAGGACATTCTGCTCGTTCCCGTCCTCCCACTCCTCGTCTCCTGTGGAGAGAGAGACAACCGACCATTAATTCCGTCTCATTTGCATATCACCGGCCAAGAATGAAATCTGTATTTGCGCCCCGGAAAAACAGGCAAAAACAAGCACTGCACAGCGCAGCACAGCACAGCACCAACAACGACAACGACACCGACACCGCGAACCGCGCGGCTAACATGAATATGGATTTCGAGTAACGCAGACCAGACGATTAATAATAAGCCCTTAGGGCAGTGACGCGACCGACCAACACGAATCTACGGAAAAAGTATCGACAAGAGCCGCCTACCACTCTCCAATGTAATCCCATTAATTCCAATTCTTTAACCGATCTCCCCGATTTTGTCCCGTCTTTCTCTCTTTTCCGCAATTAATTCTCGACAACGATTCTGATCAACGGTCGATGTATTATGTATCCTCGGACATTGTCGCCTTCGAACAAAAATTTCATTCAATTTATTCGTGTCTAAATAACATGTAATTTTGTCGACAAATTACGTGTATCATTAACACGTTCAATTTTGTCAAGGTAAAACAATGGTTGCTGTACTTTGTCGAAAACTCTACACCCTAGAAATTTCGGGAAATATCTGATTCCCTTCCCCGACTCTTCTGCAACATGCCGTCTTCCTTCAGGTATGAAGGTACGTAACGTCGCGGCCGCGTTTGGACACGTTTTTAGTTCTAATTGTGCGCCCGTCTTGTAGACACTTCCGACATTCAAATATACAGGGCGAGTCACCTAACGTTTGCACCTCAAATATCTTTGTTGTTTCTAAACATACGTAAAATTCAACTTTGTCCTTATCATATTTTACGTATCTTTAGAAACAACAAAGATATTTGAGGTGCAATCATTAGGTGACTCACCCTGTATATTTCTTCTACCGTATTCAAACATAATTATTTTCACATAACCTCTCAACAGATTTGCAGACATTTCATTTACATATTCATTGGTGAGCTTTCTTTCACCTGTGTTACAAAGAGAATTAGTCTCGTTCAATTCTTCATCGACAGTTACTAATAGACTGCAAATATACAAAATATCCTATATAATGAAAATTTTTATTTAGAAATTTAGGAGGTTAAATAGATAAAAATTAGATTATTATAAAATTTTGATTATATTTAAAATTATCAATTTTGTAGATAGTCAAATTGTATAGAATAAAAATTTTTATGTATTTAACAGAAATTGGCTGGATGAAATATAAAAGAATAAAATATTACATTATCAAATATATGGCAAAAGATTTTCATTTGAAACGTAATTTCAGTTGAACGAGTGTAAAAGCACCGAACTTATTTGTCCACCAAATAAAATCAACTTGTCGCATCGTCGCGCGAGCTCTGCATTTCAGTTGCGCTAAGTAGAAACAGCCGGTAATGATCAGACATCCCGAAAAAGGAAATTCAATACTATCCGTGAAGAGTGTATCGGAGAACAACAGAATGCATTCTCGTCTTTGATTAATTGCATTCGTAAAGTCCCCGGACGGGTGTCGTTTACAAAGCATCGCCGTCCGTGTGCACGGTGTAGCATCATAAACCGGTCGAACGGTGTATCGTTGAAAAATAAGCGAGAAACGGTCAGCCCGCGAATAGGTTAATCAGTCGACGGGGTTGACGAACGATCTCGTTTAGATAAAAGCTGAGGCCAGTCGGGTTTTACAAAAAAATCCGCATTCGACACCTTCGGAAATGCTGGCAATCGGCCGGAGTAGCAAGTTGCTCGACTGCGGCGGTGGTTGGACAGCGAAAGAGGAAGAGAGATAGAGAAACAACGATTCGGGAATGACAGAGAGAGAGAATCAGAGAAGAGAGAGAGAGAGAGAGAGAGAGAGAGAAAGGGGAGAGGAAGAGGCGGGTGAATGGAAAATAACAAACGACCTGTTGGCCACGTGGACAGGGGTGTAATTTTTTAAGTTTAATTTTGTGGTCCCGCGTGACAAACGGATGGCTCTGGTGTACAGCAGCCACGTCACTGTGCTCCGCGGGTATATTTCATTCCGAAAACACGGCTCGTCGTTTCGCGTTTGATGATATACAACAACGAACAGCCGCGGCCCGACGAAGGACCGGCTCTCCACAGTTACACGCTCGATATTCATTACAATCGAACCCCTTTAGACAAACATTCGAAAACTTCTGCCAAACCATACATTGTCACCCATCTTCGCCGATCTGTGTAGAAAAAAAATTCATTTCCAAGACAGAGGCAGGCTGAAAACTTAATACTGGATTTGATGAATTGTAATTGTATACTCTCGGGACTCTTACATAGCCCTTTGGCAATCTTTCGGTACACCTTTCTGGGTCGCAAAATCAATTTTCATTTTATGGCAGTCAGAAACGTTCACCTCCTTTCATTTCGACGTCCATTTCCTTTGAGAGTATGTATGTGTAACAAAATTGATGAATATACTGCGGATTTGATGCATTTATAGAACAATCTAAGGATGTCGATATATAATGTCAACTTTACAAAACTGTTAAAGAAAAGCAAAGATTTGTATTCGGCTCCTGTGACTTACAATCGACGAAAGTCTACTGATGAACAATTGCCTCAACGGACCTAAACCTTGTCATCTGTATAATCATAAAAAAAAACCCTGCACTTTCCAAGAGTCAATCTACTAAATTTTAAAATTTGAAAGTTTGACTCAACCATGGTCAGCTTTACAAAATTGATAAAGAAAAGCAAAAATTTGTATTCGGCTCCTGGACTTACAATCGACGAAAGTCTACTGATGAACAATTGCCTAAACGGACCTAAACCTTGTCATCTGTATAATCATAAAAAAAAAACCCTGCAGTTTCGACTAACCATGCTAACAGTTTGACTCAACCATGTTCATCTTTAGAAAATTGTTAAAGAAAAGCAAAGATATTTATTCGGCTTTTAAACTTACAATCGACTAAAGTCTACTGATGAACAATTGCCTAAACTAGCGATGAACGCCGTCCCCACCATCGTTCGCTGTTTCCATAGCGCCGTGACGCGGCGAACCGATTACCAATATGCTCGCTTCCCGCGTTAAAAAGACGATCGTCGATTGTTTCGTGACACACGAGTCGGTTACTCGGTTTCTTGATCGGCGGGGAGAGAACACACTGCGCCTGCGCAAACTGAGAAGGAAGGGGAAGCAGGCGCGTGAGGGGCCCTACGCTGGACACCGCTGGCCTAAACGGACCTAAACTTTGTCATCTGTATAATCATTAAAAAACTCTGCACTTTTCAAGAGTCAATCTACTAAATTTTAAAATTTAAAAGTTTGACTCAACCATGTTCAGCTTTAGAAAATTGTTAAAGAAAAAGCAAAAATATTTATTCGGCTCCTGGACTTACAATCGACGAAAGTCTGCTGATGAACAACTGCCTAAACGGACCTAAACCTTGTCATCTGTATAATCATAAAAAAACCCTGCACTTTTCAAGAGTCGATCTACTAAATTTTTAAATTTGAAATTTTGACTCAACCAGTGGAGAACGTTTTCCCTTACATCGATTTCGAATTTCTGTAAAATTCCAGTCGCAAAGATGCGAATATTATTTATTTCTTTTTTATGGTGGACAGTTCTCCACCCTGGAGATAAAGTTACGTTGCTCCGAAGAAGGATTAGGGGATGGTCAGTAAAGGTTGAACGGAAAAAAGCGATCGGCAGAGATGAGACACGAAACAGCACCGCGTTTCATGGGGATGGTAATCGCGAAAGTTTGATGAGACTCCCGGAGAAAATTCCAGCGTCCATCGACTTTATTGGAGAGCCTCGGGAGAAAGAGCCAGCTGAACGTCCTCCCATAGACGGAAGGAGCATTAGTCCCGGTGACGAGAAACAACGGGCGCATCGGGTAGCAAGGGAATGGAAGCCGGTCTTAAATATTCCAGAAGACATCAGCCAAGGCACCGGTGGCAACCACCCTTCGATTGAACCTTCACACCCTCCGCCCTGTCAGCTGTCACGGCTTCTGTCGAGCCGGTGCGCGCGTGTCTCGCCGACGATATCAACGGTTAATGGTTCATCCATCATCGAGAACTCCGGGCGCCCGAGCGAGAGGAGTTTTCCGTCGGTTCCGCTTGTCCCCGCTAATTGCCGCCGATTTCACCCCTAAGAATCGGATGTCTCACACATACTTCGTTCACCGACGCATTTTTTCCTCGATACAATTCTACTCCACGTCGCAAAATTTCGAACAATATTTATTCGAGATGTCGCAAACTAGATTGCGACCAGTATTTTCGACCGAAAAATCTGAAAAAATTCTTTGACGCGTATTAAAGGTACCTGTAAAACACTAGATTTTTTCAGAATTTTTGGAACGACGGGAAACTGGATATCTCTGGATAGCCTAGGTAGTCAAGAGCTCCGATAGCTTAAAATCCCCTACACATAGTTTTCATTATGACAACCAGAATTTTCGACCGAAAAATCTGAAAAAATTCTTTGACGCGCGTCAAAGGTACCTGTAAAACACTCGATTTTTTCAGAATTTTTGGAATGACGGGAAATTGGAAATCTTTGCGCAATAACTACCTTAGCTAGATAGTTGCGGCCTTCGATAACTTAAAATCTCCTACACATGGTTTTCACTATCGCAACCAAAATTTTCGACCGAAAAATATGAAAGAATTCTTTGACGCGCGTCATAGGTACTTGCAAAACGCTAGATTTTTTCAGAATTTTTGGAATGACGGGAAACTGGATATCTTTGAGCAATAACTACCTTAGTCTAGGTAGTCGTGACCTTCGATAGCTTAAAATCTCCTACACATGGTTTTCACTATCGCATCCAGAATTTTCGACCGAAAAATCTGAAAAAATTCTTTGACGCGCGTCATAGGTACTTGTAAAACGCTAGATTTTTTCAGAATTTTTGGAACGACGGGAAACTGAATATCTTTGAGCAATAACTACCTTAGCCTAGAGAGTCTAGACCTCCGATAGCTCAAAATCTCCTACACATGGTTTTCACTATCGCAACCAGAATTTTCGACCGAAAAATCTGAAAAAATTCTGTAACGTACTTTGAAGTATCTATAAAACACCAGATTTTTTTCGAAATTTTCGGAATAAAGTAGATAATCTCAATTTCTCCTGAAGCTACCAAGTAGGCTCTACTGAATGTTGGCAGAGTATGGAGACTGGTTGGAAAATCTTTCGTCCTTGATATCCAGCGAGTCTTTCATGGATCTAGGTTGGTTTCAGAATCCTTTGGACCTCTATCCTTCAAATCCACGCTCTGAATAAATGATCGCAGAAGGTATTATCCTACGTAGAAAGGTACCACACCGTGTTCTTTCGCGATTTCCGTGGCGCAGCAGTTTCGCTGGCGCGAGAACGAAGATCCACGGCGGATCTAGATGCAAAATCCAATCTCCCCGGTCATGAGGTTAACGCGTAACGCTGTGGAATACCGAGTGGCTGGTTCGTATGCCCCTCGCGGCACCCCGGGACTCGATCTATCGTAAATACTGTAAACAATTCGGCGGTGAGGCCGCGGAATAGCCCGGTTGGACAATAATCGTAAAGGTAAGGGGATTGGCTATCATCTCGGGCGGGCCTGGTCCGCTTGTGTAGCTTTATGCGGCCGTGCACCTGTGTTTATGTACGATATGAGCGTAAGAAGGCACGTAATACGGTCTCCTGTCTGGTCTAGGCCCCACAGCACCGTGCGCTGTTCCAGCTCTCGGCTCGACGACCGGGACAAAGACGACGATGTAAGCTCTCGAAAATACAGCTCGGGCAATCTCGGGTCTCTCCCACCCCACCTTACGGTCCCGAGCAACGTTAAACGGATGTATTATTATGACCCACGTGCACCCTCGTCCCGGGGATAACTGCATATTGCGGCTTAACCCCGTACGTTGTACTTTCGATAACGCTTACAGATACATTCGTAACGGCGCGTGACGTACGTGGACTGTAAAAGACCCGGCGAGAGACCTTCCTCTCGGACCAACGACTCGCCGGAAAATGTCTTCTTCCGGTTAAGAGGACGGAAAATTCGAGAGAGTCTCCTTCTGCTTTTTAACCCGTTGCGTTTGGAGACTATTGTTGAATCGCTCACCGACAAACATTTTTGTTTGTAGACAGTGCTGGAGTAACCAATAAGCAGAATAACCGTGTGCTCAGACCATCACGAGATTGAGGGCGTCATAGAAATTATCTGAATTTTATATCTTTCACTTAGTTATAATACTGCGAAATATTTTAGAGAAGATGTTATTGGCGGAAGGTTTTTCTCAAAAAGATCGAAACTTGCGCCAATAACATCTTCTCTAACATAATTCAAAATTCGATCGATAGAAATCACAATTACTGCGAAATATTTATGTGAACGCGTGTGCGAATGGAAAGAACGAATGAATAATAGAAAGATGGAAAATCAGTAGCGAGCAAAACTCGAAGTATTGTTAAAAACACTTATCAATCGAATTATCAAAATTTAGCGTTAGAGGTCGTACAGGTCCACCCTACGTTGCGTCAAAGTGATCGTGTGTATAAATTTGATTGCATCGGCGAATGAAAGTTTAGAATTTTTAAATATTATAATTGTTAACAATCTCTTCATGTCCTCTGCAAAATTAAACTTTGAATCATTCATTTCGAATAGATTCGATGGATGCGAGGCGAATATTCTGAAGATTGGGAGTGGTTCTTTTCGAAACTCTTTGAAATCCACGCGGATGGAACAGTTTTCCGGTTATTACGGTAGAGACGTATTATTATAAGCCAATCTATATGCGCCGGTACGATAACTGCATATTGAGGCTAAACCCTCCGCCGGCATAGACCATGCTGGATCTCTCACGCAAAAGTGTTTCGAGGCAGAGCTTCCTCTTCCTCTGTGTCTGGAGATGTCAATTCGGTGAAGACTGATTAATATATTAGCCTATTCGAACGCTGAGTCTCGTCGTGCGGTGCTCTGTTCGGCGTAGAAACTTTAAAAGGAATCATTCGAAGCATTTAGTATTCTAAACAGACGAGATAAACTCGAAGCTGAAACTTTCATTCTCTTCTTCTATAATATACAGGGTGTTTCGTCTAAAACAGGACACCTAAATATCTCATCTACCTCTGAAAATACAAAAAATGTTTCTAACATAATGTAAATGGTTTCAAAAGACGAATCAGATGGAAAAATCGTTTTTTATAAATTGTAATTTTTTAATCGTTTTTTCAAGGTCACTCGTGTTCTTTTACATATATACACACATTTTTTGTTGTTTTATGTTATAGCAAACATTATTGTACATTAATCCATGTTTAATAGCACGACCTTGAAATGACCGTGAACTCTAAAATTTGCAAATTAACACGTTGGCTGCCATGTCACCCATATATGGGTGACGGAATTATTTATACAGCTTTCAAAATAAATTTTTATGTTAATATATTCATTGCACCAAATTTTAGTAATATCCATACAATGCAAGAAGATCATACATTTAACATTTCCAGTTTTTATTTAATTAAATAAATCAATTCGATTTTATGGAATTTTTGAAATTGTTAGATTGGCACTCAACGTGTTAACGCAGAACTTACCTTCAGCGACATTTCAGATTTCAACGGTAACAGAAATTCGACCATGAACTTAAACTTGTAAATAATCACATTTATTACTGCAATAAATCTTAACCTAACCCAGACCTACTCCGATCACTTTTCGAGATGTTGAAACTTTTTTGCTAATATATCTTGGAACCTAAAGCTGAGCGGCGGTAACATGTATAGGAAAACGTTATTCAGAATGATGACCTTGACAACATATTTCAACGTCATCAAAATCGATGAGGAAGCCCCTAATGTAAATATTTACCGAATTTTCTCCTGTTCTGAATAACGCATTATAGATCGCTTGTCGATAAGTAAACTAAGATATGTGAAACCGGTTGTTTGACCGGCGATGGTAGGTTTAATGTTAAACAGAGCTAACAACTGCACCCTGTATAGACATTAGACCATCGTCCGGACGAATCGTTTTGCGGTAAGCGTTGCTAAAAGACATAACCGATTAAGAGTGTCGTAATAAGCATGAAACGGAATGAAAGTACGAAGTTACGAAGTCCATGGGCGGATGTGTAACCTCGGGCAGGTTGACGCGGGTGGAATAAGCATCACCGGTCCGACGCGGGGTCAACTCGTTACGATGCCTGGAAGGTAAGAGGGGTAAAACAGCGACTGCTCCCGATTACCGGTTACGATAATCTCGCTAACGATATCTCGGGGGGATCGGCGGCAGGTCGCGGGAGTCCCGGAGACGTCGATCCCGGAGGCTGGAGGCTGTAGGAGCGGCTAGGAAGCCTGGCTGGCAGGGTTTCGAGTCATTAATCGATACGCCGTGAATAAAGGAGCGCCCTGCGGGTTATCCGGACCGACTGCTATCTCTGCTCCCCGGTTGCAGCCGCCGCCGCCGTACGTCTTGGACTCGTGACAGGCAGCCAGACAGCCTGTGAGAGAGCCAGGGCGTCGAGCGAGAGAGCATCCAGCCCTTCCCCAACGGCTGTTCTCCTCTGCTCTGCTCGGCTCTGCTCTGCTCAGCTCAGCTTCGCTCTGCTCTGCTCTGCTGCGGTGGATGACTGCTCCCTGCTAGCTGGCTGCTGCCACTGCTGCTGGGTGGCTGCTACAAGGGAAGTCGAGCTGATTCCCGAGGGAACCGATCTCCCCCGCACCCCCGCGGCCCGGCCAGCACTGACGCGGACTCAGACTCCCGCGGGACGCGGAGCATCCGCCGACGAATACCCTCTGGCTCCGACACGGTACCTGGAGCACACCCGGGATATTGCGGATAACTTTGGTGCCACCGTTTCCCGGCGCACGAGTATTTCTTTTATCGATCGGTCCACCGACCACCAGGGATCATCCAAGGACCAACGACACCGAGTCAAAGGGGAGGAATTTTATTGTTCCCTTTCAATTCGAGCGTACGAATAAGGGTCTGTGCACACCCATCCGGGACGGGCCGGACCGGGATTTAGCTAATTAGTTTAGATAGTTTACTTTAAGGAGGTGTGGAGTCCCTGAAAACATTTTTTTTTGTGCCATGCACAGAAGGAACTGTCAACGCGCGCTCGAAAATGCAAGAATTATGGCCCTCCGGTCGCGGGAGGAAAGAATCGGAACCACACCAGATCAGAAAACCCGGAGAGCCCTCTCTATACCAAAGCTATGTAAAAAAAACTCTCCGGAGCCGTCCCGGATGGGTGTGCAGAGACCCTAAGTCGACCACGTAGCTACCTTGCTGAATGACGATTTTCTTCTAACGAAGACCCTCTTCTTGGATGAACAAGCGTTCGCTAGAGTTCCTCGTCGATTCGGGATTGAAGGGTAGCAGAAAACTACTGGTATATCGCGCAGGTGTGAATCAGAGGGTTTCACAGGGGCATTAGCGTTCCAATAAACCGTGTCCCGGCGAAATCCAATTTCCTAAAATTGACCGCACCCTGCGCCGTAAGAGCAGCAACGCGTCTCTGACCTTTTTATCGCTATGCGAGGCTCGTAACAAAGTGAAAGAGGGACTGGGACGAGAAGGAGGTAGAAGAGGAGGAGGAGGGCCAAGCGTACGCAACTGGTGCACGCGACGACCGGGTACAAAAGGTAGGCAACGATTCTCGTGGCAGGCGAGACGCACAATTCGCCGCGAAAGGGACGCCGAGCCGGAGCGAACGTCGACGCGTGGCCTCGCCTCAAAGGAATACCGCATCCCGGGAATGTCTCGCCGAGAAAGAGAACCTACTCTCCACTCGTCTACACTCCTTCCTGGGGGTAGCTACGCAGCCTTCCGCATGCCGGGCACTTTTAAAACAGTCTCAAACGTCCCGAACGCCGCCCACTTTATCTCGCCGCTTGTACATTTCTTAGCCGTTCCTTTTGCAACAGTGCTATACCGAGAACGTGCTCCGGAGACAGCACCGGCTGGCTCATCTGCCTCTCACCGTTGTCCTCACAATGACGCGTTAACGTCGACATATCGCCGCCAACCCCATTCACTCGCCCAGAGCCGATTCATAGCACCGCGGCTCATGCACAAACCTGCGTCTACCATTCAGCTTCTCAACGCCGACGCGCGACCACGAGTTTCTACGAATTTTTATAATTCCGAGGCGCTTTATCGAAACGCTTACCAAACGCTTATCCCTATAATTGTGAATTAACACGTTGACTGCCATGGGGGTCACCGATGACCGGCACTCGACTTGGCTACATCGCCATGGGGGTCACCGGTGACCGGAAACGCAGCTGTTAAGGCTTCGAAAACAGTTCGATTTACTACCTAGCGACGGAGGATTTTTAGTATACATGCAATTTAGTTTTTAAGCCAAAACAGATGTACGTCGGACTAGGACCCCGAAGATTGCTTTACGGTTTCCAGTTGGCACCCACGTGCATCTCGGTTCTCCTAGCCTTCGAGCAATAAAACAATAAACTTGTACAGCGCCAGGTAAACAGCGGTAAGGCGAGCGAGCCACCCTAACGGGCCTTGCCGTCAAAAACCCCCCACAATGAAAATTCGCCAGTTTCCTCCCTCCTTGGGCCCGTCCACAGCGGCCATCTTCTACCCCCACAAGGCTTGTAGTGGGTTGTAACAAGCAAATTCGAAAAGGGCGTGGCTCAAAATCCACTTGATGCCAATAGGCTAATTACAAACAAGTTTAGAAAGAATAGTATAACAAAAACGAGTCCTCGACAGTGTGATGCCACGACTGTTATAAATTACTTCAAGCTTGTTAGCTGGCGAGCATCAACAGTGTTCCCTAAAATTATTGATACAAATACAGCATTAAAAATATTTACACCTTATTCATTTTCATTATTATCCTTCCTTCTTACAATAATATTACTAATTACTTTTAAATTTTATATATAACAAAATATATAAAATTTCGTAAAAGAATTAAAAAACGATTCTTTTGTTTTTGGTAGAAATACTATCCACCCCGGTTTGAAAATTTCATTATAATCGATTGACGTTGCTATATTATAGCATTCGACCAATAATTGTATAATTATAGTATATTTGTATTAGTTTGTGTTGTGCATAATCGAATATACACATGCTTAATGAATTAATTACTCGATACTCGCCAACGAATGAATCTATTTAATATATATAACTCATTCAAAAGTCCCGCCGCTTAAATTCAGTTGATCGGTAGCTCCAGCATTGTATGGATCAAGCGACAGCTTCAGACAACTGAATTTTGTTGATAGTTCAATGGTTCAAAAAAGTAGTCGACTGAAATTAGTAGTTAGTTACTATCGACTTAGTCGATAGTTTTTAGTCGATGGTGCCCATCACTAGGAAGGAGCGTCGGTGGTTTATCGCGAAGGGAACCGCAGCGAGCAGCTCAGCGTCGTAAGTAGAAACAGACGGACCGCGACAGACAGACATCTAGAGAACGGTATCGCCGTTCTAGCCGAGTAACCTTTACTAGTTTCCCGGTGGTTCTGCTGGTGGTTTCTGGGTCGAGGTAATTTTTCTGAAAAATTCTCCTAGCTGGTAACATCCGGACTCCCCGCGTCCGATATTTCGTCCGGGCGCGTTGAATCGTTTGACCGATCGCGGTTCGATGCAACGGAATGCAACGGGATGCAACGGGGTGCGCGCAGAGGGGAGGGGGGCGATGCACGCGTAATTTCGTTGTCGAAGGAACGGAGCGCAGAAATCGCGCGTTTCCGGCGAAAGCAATTCGCTGTCGTTCGATCGGATCAACGGACACCCAGCATCACCACCACCGCCAACACAGCATGGGAGCAATAGCAACAGCAACAGCATCAGCGACGGCGCACCGCGTTCAGAGCATCACGTACACGCGGTTAGCCACGAAATAGCAAGCCCGGCCCGATAGCATTGCGAGAGCGTAGGTGATATACGGTGTCGCTAATTAATGCACGATAATGAACCTGGGCGCAACCGAAGCTGTATTAATGGATTCCAATGCCCCGTCATAACGTGGACGATCCGTAGGTACATCGGAACCGTTCGTAATTGCGTTAATGGAGGGGCCCATCTGTTTGCGCTGCCGGCTTTCGGGCTACTTCTGCTCGTCACTCGTCCACCAAATAATCGCATCCCGACCCGCCGAAACGACCGCGACCGTTCGATTATGCGAATTTACAGCCGACTGCCGCGCGATATTTCCCCCAAGAAATATTCCATTTTGCTCGATCGACTTTGCTACCCCTGTTTATATATTCCCTTTCAAATGAAAACGCGCGAATTCGCCGTTCTGTTTTACGGGAATCGCAATCTAATCCCTTAGCAAGCTTTTAAAATACAACAACACAAATAACATAGTTAGATGTTCATTTTGATCGAGACAATTTAATTTTTCAATTTTTATTTCATTCTGTAAATTTATTTTGGTTTTTAGAATTTTCGGGACTATTGACTGGACACTCGGAGTGTTAACACTAGAACTACCGAGCGCTAAACGCGACTGGTGTATATTGCATTCTAATAACAAGAATGCATTTATTCAACTTCCGTACAACTTTTGTTTAAATATGTACTCTAATAGAGAAGTTGACTAAAACATTACTCCGGAAAACATTTTTATAATTTCAATATTTGTAAAAGAAAAATTTAGAAACCAGTCATTTTGACTTATCCGGTAGTTCTGGTGTTATATACAGTATTTAATCTATCAGTTGGAACGTTTGGAACAAATGTAATCGGCAAGATAAGAGAAGCATTCGGATCGTCATTTTTGCGAAAAAATAGTTCAACAATGAAGCTATAGAAAATACACAGAGTTGAATAATCGATTGAATGCTATCGAAAAAGTAGTGGATAACGTATCGGCACAGCCGGTGCATCGGCTGTGTGCCGACGTTATTGGGAAATAATCGAAAGCGAATTTTTTAACGATCACCATCGAATTCCGTATTAATATTTGATGTTAATATATTCGATAGTATATTGAAATATTTGCGAGTCTCATCGTACGAACGTAAAGCCGGCCGCAATAGCTAGAATCATTGCGCATTATGCTTCAGGGTCGTGATTGTAATTTGCGCGTGTCGCGCGAATGCATAATAATAATCTCCTAATTAACGCATGGACCCAGACGATTATTCGCGGTTTCGTTCCGCGGGTCGAAGACTTGCTGACTTTCGTTTGCGATTCTGATTGAGAATAAATTGTTCTGTCCGGTTGGCAGACCGTGATCTTCCAACGGTTTATAATTATAGATAAATATCGCTGCTAAAACTATTTTAAAAATTCGGAGATTCCAGAAAAGAAACGCCCGGACACATTTTGACTAGTTTTGGTCTTTCAAGGGACTTTATAATGAATTTTAAGGGGCCTACAATTTTTGTCAGGACCCTACCAAGGACTGTAAAGGGCCTGAAGATGCTACAACATTTTTTTAACGCGTTGACTGCCATGGGGGACACCGGTGACCGGCACCCGACTTGGCTACAGCGCCGTGGAGGCCACCGGTGACCGGCGACGCAGCAAATAATAAAAGTACATAATTAGAGTATATATGGATACTGATCAAATTTTCAATAATACCATTGTTACTATAATGGTTTGAAGAAATTAATGCACGAAAAATGCTTCAAGCATGATTTTATAACTCACTTTATTTGCTGCAAATAATATTTCAACATAATATGCATCGCAAAATGAAAAATTCACGTTGGCGCCTTGGGTAAACCATGGAAAATGCGCCTGGCAGTCAACGTGTTAAGGAACCTGCAAGGATTAAAGTCGTTCGAAGACATTCTTGAACGATTCGTAGAGCCTAAGGATTCTCTTAACCCCTTGCACTATGATTTATTTCAGGCATGTCCAGAAGTAGCTCACGTGGAGGCAAATTCGAGGGAGACGCCTACTTCTCCCACCCGCGCGTCTCGCTCCCCGTGGCGGCCGTAGTCCTCCGAGCTCCTCGGACCCGTGCCTAAAGTGGGTCCGAGTAGTGATGGGAACTCCGTGGGCGTTGGGCGAAAATACTACCACCACTCTGACGTACCGTCTTCCCCTACTTTGCTTCTACCGCGTACGCGCTACACACAAGCGTACTTCTACTCTACACGGACAGAGTAGAGGTACGCTTGTGTGCAGCGCGTACGCGGTAGAAGCAAAGTAGGGGAAGACGGTACGTCAGAGTGGTGGTAGTATTTTCGCCCAGCGCCCACGGAGTTCCCATCACTGGGTCCGAGAGTAGCCGCAACGCGCCACACGCAGTACATTCCGCAAGCAGTAGGCACGGGTCTGAGGAGCTCGGAGGACTACGGCCGCCACAAGTAGGCGTCTCCCTCGAATTTGCCTCCAAGTGAGCTAGTCATGGACATGCCTGATTTATTTCATGGTTACAGTGATTAGAACTTCTTCATCGCCCATAATTTCTTCGAGGAAAAATAAAATATACTTATGTGGGATCAGGACCTCCCAGACCAAATACTGTATGGAGATTAGGAAAAGTAGGAGGGTTCCGTGGATATGTGTAAGAGTTGATCAGCTACAACCGCGAGGGTCCCGGGTTCGATTCCCGGCGCGGAATTCCTCATTTTTCCTAAGATCCTACACTTATTAAATGCTTGTATATTCTCTAACGACTATATATCGACAACAACAAAATAGAATTTTCGTTTCGGTTTAAAGGAAATGGATAATTTACATATTTAGTTGATTTCGTTCGAAATCCTCATCACGAGTCTGGCTCGTCGTTATAGTGCAAGGGGTTAACATCTATTAATGATCTACCGAAGACTTTGAAGAGCCGAAGATCTCGTAAAAATGTCTTTGAAGACCTTGCAAGTGCGAAAGGAACTTGAATACTTTGTTGAAACCCTTTACAGAGTCCCAAGGCGTTTGTCAAGGTCTTGTGGAGAACTTGAAAGAATCCAAAAATCGTTCGATGATCTATCGAAGACCCTCGAAAGCTTGAGGAACTCGCAACAATGTTTTGAAGGACTTGGCAGAGAGAATAGGTTCTTGTTGGACACTGCCGAGTTCCCAGGGAGTCCTGCGAGTGTTTTAATGGTCTCCCGACTTTTAATGGCAATCGATGAATGATTATGCAATTCGGGAAAGACTAGTCCGCGGGACCCCAAGACGACGGTACAATGTAAATTTCAAGCTTACGGTTTTAATCCCTTTAACCGCGGCTCCCCTAAAACTTAATCCACTATTAGTTTTTGCAGTGACAGCCCTAATTCCTGCCCGGTGGTTATAGTGATTATAATGCAACTTCTAACTAGGATTAAGTTGGCGGCTGTTCGTTAAATTATTATGCGAGGCGTGCCACGAACGACGCCGACGCGACGCTCGAAAAGTAGGCGGTCCTCGGACGCGAGAAGAGAATGCGAATTTCTTCGACGAATATTTCAAAAACGAACAAACACACACACACACACACACCGCCGAGAGATTTAATGCGGACGAAACGGTCCGAAGTCTGCTCCAAGCTCGCCAATAAAATAAAAACGTGCCAACGACTCTACTCGTGCTCCAGAAAAGTATTAAAGACCACCCGAAACTAATCGAACTTTCAAATTAAAGAAAATTCCCTTAAAATGGACGATGTCTATGATAAAATGAGATCATGATCATCCTTTCGACGATCATGCGGTTCACGCATCCGAGACAAGACGACCTTAACAACACCATTCGATCTACAGTGGCTCACGAAAATATGCGAACGCCCTTTTAAATCGGAATAACCTTTTTAAAATTCGACCCAAACAACTTGATTTTATTTTCAGCAATTAAAAACATTGATATACTAAATGACGTGCGAAAAAAGATTTTGAAAACATTGCAGTTGGTAAGAACTACATGAAACAATATAAATGGCACTTATTGAAATGTTTTTATTCGGTAAAGAGTCGAGCGACTTCCACGCTAAAAATTGTAACACATCAACTAAAAAGTACCTCTGTCTTTAACCCTTTGCGGACGCGTGTCTGCTGACAGTCTCCCATTTTTAAAGAAATTACTACTCTCAAAATGTATCAAACAAATTTGTACTGAACACAACAGGTTTTCTTTCATTTAATCCATATATACTTAAGTCTTCAGTACACAATTTTTTCGTCACAAGAAAAATATATTGGTCCCATCAAAAAGTATGCTAAAAATAATTCCCGTCCTCCGAGGGTTAAATGTCATTTCATTTTCAAAATTTGTCAAATACAGAATGAAAGTACGTGCTTGCCTTTAGAAAAATTATTCGCAAATAATATGACCGTCTACTAAAAACAGACAGATATTTAATATTTAACGGTATTCTTAACTATTTGAGTACCAAGCAGCCCGATCGCACTGTTGAGATTTTATATCGACAAAACCCAGCACATTTCGAGCATTGTGGACAACTGACGGTGCGTTACCGATTGTCGAAGTCGCGCGCTCAGATTTACTGACACAAGTACATCACACAGCACCTTTTAATGTAAATAGTACATTTTACAATAGATAGAATAATACTATTTACTTTAATGTAAATAGTACATTTTACAATAGATAGAATAACACTATAATAATGCAATAATACATTACAAAATAAAATATAACAAGCGCTATCGCACTGATAAAGGTAAAATTCCTCTCGATCGAAAATGAAGTATATAATAAATTTTGTGGTTTCGGCGCACAGTTCGATCAATTATAGAAACAGCAAATTTGCAATTATTTAAACATTCTTCTCAACGTTTCGATCTCTATATGGATCATTTTCAAGAGAGACATTTTTGCGTCTGAAAATATGCGTCTGAATATATATAGCGCGTATAATTCCATAACGCTATTTCCGAGCGCTTCAAGTACCTACAACTCGAAACTTCAAACTGTTATATCTCATCATGAACGTATCTGACAAAAAATGTTTCAGACAAAATTGACTTGTTTTTTCCTGTAGAATCTAAATATGTAACATTTTATAGGGGGTTCCATTTAAAATTACAAAGGTACCTCCCCTCCCCCGTTAAAGGGGAAGGGAGGCCACTTCACGTTTATGTAGTCAGAAAGGCCCTTCAGTTCCATGCAATTTAAGACTAAGAACTTTAAAATCGATGGCATAGTTTTCGAGATATTGAGCTGTTCAGAGTTATGTGGGCCACCCTGTGTATATATATATATATATATATATATATATATATATATATAAAATACAAGTTGAACAAAAATTAATATTTCACTACAGCCGTGTAAAGAAAGCCGTGCTATCGCGCTGCTTGGGTCTTTTCGTAGTCATTTAGAGAAAGCGCGGTTGCGCTGTTTGGGATTCTTCGACAGTGTTTTTTCAATACCCCCTGGGACTGAAACGGTTAAGCATGGCGGCGACTACAGATCTCTGTGTATGGAATACTCGAGTAAAAACATTTTCATGGGCAAATGGCGTGTCATTTAGATATAGCCATTTAGAAATGTGAACAAATTGAAAATAAAATAGTAGAAAGTGGTCAGAATTTTTACTTTTTTAAATCTAGATTCGCCGTTTGGGACACCGAAATACCGTAGGACCACCAAAGGTCCCTTCGGAACCTTCGTGGAACCTTTGCGAAAGCAGAGGTGCGGACTCGCATGAACACTCGGTCCCGCGACGACGGGAACATGGAAAGAAAAGCGGAAGTAGTGGACGAAAACTCGCCGTAGACGAGGCAGAACGTTAGACGAAGATGCGCGGGTGCCGGGCAGGGGGAATGATAGAGTGAGAGATAACAGAAAGATGGAGGAAAGGAGGGAACGAGGGAACGAGAGGGTTGAAATAAAAGAAACGGGCGGGAAAAGCCAACGGGATGAAGCAAGTGAGAAAATAGTAAAAGCGAGATAGGAAGGGAGCGCGCAGCAGCGCGACCAGAATTGGATAGGATAGGAGAACTGGTGATTACAGAGGCCGGGAATTCCGTGGGGAGAGGCACCGGTCCCGCGGGTTTCCACCTAATTCCATCCTGGCTGACTACTGACTCTGTCTCCCTCTTTTCATCTTTCTCTTTCCATCCCGTTTCTCTCCATCTACCGCGAGCAGCCACTCTACGCGAGTTTTCTCTCTTTCCCCCCTTCTCTCTTCAGCTATTTCCCTCCGCGAGCTTCCCTCTCTGTCTCCCCCCACCCATTTTATCAGCTCTCTCTCTCTCCTCGCCTCTCTTTTCCACTACTGTGCTGCTTCTTCCACTATCTCCCTCTGTACAGGGTGGTCCGTCATCGCCGGTAAAAAAATAACTGTACCAATTTTTTTTCGCGCGTTCGCCAACGCAAACCTGTATATTTTCCCACCGGGTGCTCAATTTCTGTGCTTTCTTTGACCCTCCGACCACAGATCCTCATTCTGACCGAACTGCCGCCGACTGGCTTATTAATCTATTCGAATATCGCTCAAGATCATTTCAATTTGACTCGCCCCGTACACAAAGTGAAGCATTCAAAGTTGACATTCTCAAAATGCTCTTTATAAAATATTAACATTGCCGGTATGCAATGACCATTTGAGGGAGGATCCGCAGTTGCAGATTCCACGTTTTCAAACCATTTCGAACTCGATCCCTTTGACTAATTCGTCGAAACGACGCCCTATAGTTGCTTCGCAATATTTCCTACGTTTGAAAATTAAGAATGTTGTACTGTTCTTGTAAAAAAAATCACAAGACATTTAAAACAGCGTTCTCCGTAGTGTTGCTAAATATTCGTACTTTGCACGCATCGATGCTTCATAAAAATGCAATAAAAATTTATGCAATGACAATATATTTATAAGAACTTACTGTTGCAAGACCTTCACTTGAGATGTGATTGTTTCAATGTAAAATCTTCAAATTGTGCAAGAAGCTCTAATAATGCGATAGGCCACCAGACAATGTGTAAATCAAAATGATCAGTTTGTGCGCAATATGCTACTACAACCTCTTCAGGGATACTGGCGCATATGTGTAACGTTTACGTTCGTTTTGAATAAAAATTATTCTAAGTAAAACGAAATTAATATTTTTTGGAGACAAGCAAAATCGCTACTTATAATCTCTCAATGATAAAAACGAACAATTTGCAGTGTGGAAGCACTGATAATATTTCGGCAAGAAATTATTATATATTTCTTCGTTCTACTTCAAAAAATTTGTTCCGGAAATGGTTCATTGCCCGAAATAAGTCGCAAGGTTTTGCTTGGGAAAAACAGGATTAATAAATGACGCGCGATTTGAATCTCCGCAACGACATCTTTCGCAATGTACCACGTGACCCGTGTGTCTCCAGTATTTACGCCGAGCAAATTCCTTTTCAAAAGATTCCTACGTCTTCGCGCTTCCTCTCGTAAGAGAGTGCAGATACGATTCATCAATATTTATTATATACTCGAATTACATCGAGAGTATACTTCGAAGAACAATGCTATCCTGTCTTTTCCGTCCACGAACCTCAAGGACCCGATAAATTGAGAATCGCACGTGCCATCAGCCACGAATTCTCAAACACGGAAAATAAAACAAACGTGACGCGGCGACAGCGCGATGCATTGTGCCATCGAATCAAGGTCACCGCGAGTCTTGCATTTTTGAACACCCGAGATTCTTCCATTTCCGTTTGAATTTTCTCTGACGCGCGCAAATTCGAAATTCTAGTGAAAGTAAATGTAATTTCTTTCGATCGAAATGAATTGTATTGAGGAAACTGATTTCGGCGCAAAGTTTCATCAATATAATTCATTTCGATCGAAAGAAATTATTGATCAATAAGATCGAAACTTTGCGCCGAAATCAGTTTCATCAATATAATTCATTTCGATCGAAAGAAATTATTTATCAATAAGATCGAAACTTTGCGCCGAAATCAGTTTCACCAATCTAATGAAAGTGTCATGACTGGCGCTATTGCGCGGCAATTTAGAACTTCCTCGACAAAACACGTCACTGTCCGCGACTTTACAATTATTAAATTGTTAACACGTTAAAAGTGCGGAGCAATTTTGTCTCGTTTTCCATGTGACTTTATATTTAACCCTCTACGTGTTTACATTACATGAATGCATTTTTTGTAGGCCAACAGTTTACGGTAAAGTTGAATTTTGTTTACAACTTTCACTTTCATTGTTCAGAAGGAGACCTCTGCATAATTGTTATCGCAGTAGTCTGTAGACTGTCTTAGTCAATTATTTACTAGTTGAAGAGCAAATTGTAAATAACAAATTTTCAGATGTTTAGTTCGATATAAAATATTTTTGACCTGGTGATGGTTAAGTTTAATTAAAAAAATACGACTGTACATAAGCAAATTCTTGCTCACCCAATTTCTGTTTAAACTGTATCAATTATATCTATCAAGACGGTGTAATCATTTTTTAACATTATATGAATTATATATATTGTTCTATAAATTCTGTAGTTCCCAGCTTAACGTTTTAACACTAGAACTACCGAGCGCTAAACGCGACTGGTGTATATTGCCTTCTAATAACGACAAGAATGCATTTATTCAACTTCCGTACAACTTTTGTTTAAATATATACTCTAATAGAGAAGTTGACTAAAACATTACTCCGGAAAACATTTTTATAATTTCAATATTTGTAAAAGAAAAATTTAGAAGCCAGTCATTTTGACTTGTCCGGTAGTTCTAGTGTTAAACAAACGCGTTTATAAGACAATAAAAAACTAATCGATCTGCCTGCCTACTTTTGTAGCGTCGAATTAACCTAGACGCAACTATACACACAGTTTCAAATGACAGAAGATTGTCACGCCAATCGTGGCGGAGAAGTCGAATAAAATATAGAGAAATAAATGGAAAATGAAAGTATTACTCACGTTTAAGAGATCGTGGCTTCGCCTGCTTCCTCCTAGACATAGCAACGTGGTGTTGGTCGGTCCGCTGGCCGGATCGTCGATGACAGCTCAGCAGAAACGTGGATCCAGTCACATTTCGCACTTCCCTTCGGAAACTCGATATTCCGCGCACAGAAAACAACGTCCGTCGCGAAACCGCACCGTTAACAAAACCTGGCCAGCGATCCGTGCTGCGCGAGACACGCAACCATTAATGAAACTGTCGCGGGAACGTGGACGCGACGATGGACGACATCGCGCGAATTCGAACGAGGCAAAAGTATCCGGTTACCCGCGCGACGTTACCATGGCGACGCCAAGTAACATCTCGCTGTGACAAGTTGCACGAGTCAAGCGAAGAACCGTGTTTATCACGTTTGACGCCACATTGTTCGTTTCCCGATAAACTATTCACCAACCCAGTCTTCGTCGATCGCCGTTTATTTCGGCATACAAAATGCGACGAGCGAACACCAATTTTTCGCGCACAGCTTCGATCGAATTACCGCGAGACGTTCGATGCATTTATCGGGAGAATGGTTCGTGCACCGGAAACCACGTGGCTCCAATTCAAACTCGCGTGTATACACGGTACAACATGTTGCAACAGATACGGACGAACAACAAGCGCGGCTCGAAAGTCGCGCGACGAATGACCGCGTACCTGATACCGCGAACAGCCTAAAGCAGAGAACCACTGGGAACACACTGCGCACGCGCCACCCTCGCTGATAGCGTCCCTGCGCAATCCCTTCTAATCTCGCGTCAACCCTCGTACAGGCAACTGTCTCGACAGAGACGTGTGCAAACATTTTCTGCAACATTGTGCACCGTTTTTCTGTAAGAGCATGTCAAACACGCACGCAGTCATTATAGACTTAGGAGCAAAACTAAACACACGTAGAGAATTTAAAGACAAATAATATTTTATTGAACATTTACATGTAGAACAAAAAGGAAACCAAAATGGTAATATTATCAGAGAGGAATGTGAGTGCTCACGCCCGGGGTTTTGTCGTGTCCGGTACAGTGCTGCCCCCTAGTCTAAATCTAGTCTGGATCAGATCCTACCTCATCTTTTTACCCCCTCTAACGCATGGATCAAAACTAACTATTAGCATGGAACAGAACCTACCTCATCTCTTTACCCCCTCTATATGAATAAGAACTAGCTTCCGCCAATTATTCAATTTGGATATAAAATAATGTTTTAATAACGAATCTATATGCAATATGTATCATACACCTTAGAACCCATATTATCTTTGGCCTGCACCAGAACCTACAGTTTAATTGTTTTATATAAATAGGTAAAACTATATTTAATATAAAATAGATAACTAATAATAAATTAAATATAATATTAATTGTAATGACAAGTATTTTAATTTTTTTGGATTTTTTAGTAGCAAACTTTAGTTCTAAAAAATGACAAACCCGAGAAATTTCGAAAAAAATTACAGATTTCATATCGAAGCTCAAGAGCGATCATCCTGGACAATAGTTTAATAATGAGGTATATCTCCAACACTATCTCCAATTTTTTCGTATTTTAGCTACGGTTTTATTCGTTGAAAAAATAAAAAACGAATTTTTTCGACGATAACTGATATAGGCAGCATTATATCCAAATGTTGCGAATATATAATACTTCCATCATCGCGGATGGATGCAGATGTAGCACCACGTATTATTCACTCGTGCCGCCTATTTTTTTACAGGACTTCGAGTACCCTGGTAAAAATTTGGCGAACATGATAACGAAGTTGGTATCCGAAAAAGACAAACACAGAGCTGCTGAACAATGTTCACAATGCACACTCGACAGAAAATTGATTAGTAACGCACTTTTGCGGAATTGTTTATAAATATTTGCAGTTAGGAAATATGGAATTGACCTTTAGCTACTTTCACATACAGTGTTTCGTCACATTTTATATCTGATTAAACAGTTATAAACAATTATTTTAAGTCTCGCTCTAAAATATACTCAAATAATTTAACAGATATCCGATAAAAAATAATCTTTCAACTTTAGAGATTTAATTTATGCACTTTTGCTATCGGATGTTCTAGAATGATGTCTCAGCTACATTTCCGTTGCAGTTTTATGTAGATTCGACACCTAGTTCATTATTTATTTACGATTTCCACACAGGTGACACAACAATTTGTGTATATACTTAATACACAGTCGGACTCTCCTTGTCTTACACATTACGGGTACAGAAGATGGAAGTTACCTCCTCAAAAATTGTTGATAAATAGTAAATCGGGAAATTTTTATAAATATTAGATCTCGAAAAATATAGAATGAATTTTCGGCAACATTCATGTATAGTTTTCAGTTCGATTCAGTAAGAGATTAATTAGTTATAAATAATTTTTGTAACTCTTGTCCTAATGAAATACTGTGCACATTAGTGAGAATTGAATATCTTGTATACGCCAAATGTTCATGCATAAATGGTATTCTGTACCCCGAGTACTATTAGCCACTTTTACTAAAAAATTGGCTGACGAGGTAACCAATTATATAATCGTTGTAATCGTTAAACAAGCAGTGATAATAAATTCATTAATTACATTTTCTCGATATAATTATGCTTAGTAATATTCATGTATCATAAATTATTCTGGATCTCGAACTCTATTACTCACTTTTACTAAAAAATTAGATGGCAAGATGGTCAGGGAGTGCTTGTTGACATCATTGACAAAAGAAATTGTTACAAATATTAACCAGCTACATATAATAAATATATTAGTGAATTGTTTTCGATAAATTCATGCGCGCGAATATTCATGTGTTAAAATTTATTCAATATCTCGAGTTCCATTACATATTTTTACTAAAAAATAAGATGGTAGATAGTCAACGGTGTGCTTGCCGTATTGTTGAGAAAAGGAATTGTTATAAATATTATGCAGCCAGAAATAAAACATTTATCAATAATTATTATCACGGCAATCGAAATCTACCGAAATTAGTTGGAGTGGGGAGCGTTGCGCTTCGCTGCGCGCTATGCCTCACTGCTTACCTAAGCCCGCGGAGCGCGCTCAGTCAGTCAGTCGGGCCGGGTCCTCCGGCAGGAGCGGACGGGCTCTGGGACCAGGAGGGTCTTCGGCTACCTTGGGCTGACCAGGGGTCCTCCAGCAGTACCCTGGCCTATTCTGTCTACCTTGGGGATGACCAGTGGCTCTCCAAAGCCACTCTGGCTTACCTTCAACTGGCTTCGGGTTGACCAAGGGTCCTTCACCAGTGGCCTACCCCGGGGTTGACCAGTGGTCATCTAGAGCTACCCTAGCCTACCCCTGCTTACCTTCAGCTGGCTTAGGGTTGACCAAAGGTCCTCCACCAGTGGCCTATCCTGGGGTTGACCAGTGGTCATCCAGAGCTATCCTAGCCTACCCCTGCTTACGTTCAGCTGGCTCAGGGTTGACCAAGGGTCCTTCACCAGTGGCCAGCCTTGGTCTACCTTGGCCTACTCCGGGGTTGATCAGTGGTCATCCAGAGCTACTCAAGCCTACCCTTGCTTACCCTGAGGCTGACCAGTGGTCCTCCAGAACTACTCTAGTCTACCCTTGCTTATCATCAACTGACTAAAGCTTGACCAAGGGTCCTCCACCAATGGCCTACCATTGTTTATCATGGTCTACCCTTAGCTAGCTTAGGGTAGTCCAAGGGATATTTAAAACTTCCTTGGCCTACTTTAAGCTAGCTCGGGGGGGGCCATGGTCTCGTCAATGCTGTCTTCGTTTACCTTGGGTTCTAAGCCGGTACAGTTTCCGTATCCGGCATGAAGTCATTACCACGCTGATCAGCTCACAGAGGGCAATCATTGCAATGACTTCGCATCTTCGAGTGAGTCATTTCGTCATTATCTTGTCACTTTACTCGTCTGTAGAAATAGAGTAGTAGTAGTAGAGTGTAAAAGTAGTTAGTTGCATGCATGGGCTGGCCTCGCCGCCCCAACGATCAGCCGAGATGGGAACGTCCGCGATTTGCACTAGCGTTGCGACAAAACTACGCGTTGCATTAGTCGATTTTGAACAGAGATTAAAGTTAACATTACGATATAGATTGTTTAGAGTGTACCGTTGCGAATTACAAATAGTCGTGCTTTAAAATTACATTTCATTTTGATGACTGCGCTTTTAAAGTTCATATTGTTGTCGTTTTACAGACAATGTAAAGTAATAGTTTTTTTGAATCTCTGTTCGTTGAATTAGCGTTGCGCACCAAAAGTTCGCGTTTGCTTTCGAGTGTTTCGACTTTTCAGGCTCCCATGCTCGAGCTGCAACGATCAACTGTGAGATGGGCACATCCGCGATTTCGAGTAGCGTTGCGAAACAAATTGTCACACGCGTTGTACTAGTATAAATTTTTAAAGTTTAATAAATATCTAGTTAATTGTTGCGAATAAATAGTCGCGATTTAGAGTTTTCAATTTCTTATTTAAATAGCATTTTGAATTTCGATTTGTTGAATTAGCGTTGCGCAACAAAAGTATCGCGTTTGCATTAGAATCATTCGACATTTCAGGCGCCCATGCTCCAGTTGCAACGCTCAATTGTGAGATCAGCACATCCGCGATTTCGAGTGGCGTTACGAGACAAATTGTTGGGATGGAGCCGAAGGTGCCTGACAAACTGTCATTCAAGAGGGCAATCATTGCAATGGCTTCGCATCTTTGAGTGAGTCATTTTGTCACTACCTTGTCACTAGACTCGTCCGTAGAAATAGAGTAGTAGTAGTAGAGTGTAAAAGTAGTTAGTTGCATGCATGGGCTGGCCTCGCCGCCCCAACGATCAGCCGAGATGGGAACATCCGCGATTTGCACTAGCGTTGCGTGAAAACCACGCGTTGCATTTAGTCGATTTTGAACAGAGATCAAATTTAGTCTCTCTTCCAATTATAATCGCAGTTTCTATCAGCGATATAGCTTGTGTAAAGTATAGCGTTGCGAAACAAATAGTCGCGATTCGTTTTGCACAAACTGTAGAGTAATCTTTTTTGGATCTCTGTTCGTTGAATTAGCGTTGCGCACCAAAAGTTCGCGTTTGCTTTCGAGTTTTTCGACTTTTTAGGCTCCCATGCTCGAGCTGCAACGATCAGCTGTGAGATGGGCACATCCGCGATTTCGAGTAGTGTTGCGAAACAAATTGTCACACGCGTTGTACTAACGTCAATTTTAAAACTTAATTAAATGTCTAGTCAATGTTGAAAATAAATAGTCGCGATTTAAAGTAGTTCTAGACATACCTACCACAATTTTAGACGTTAGAATTTTAAATTTTCTTATTTAAATAGCAATTTGTATTTCGATTTGTTGCATTAGCGTTGCGCATTAAAAGGATCGCGTTTGCATTAGAATGTTTCGACATTTCAGGCGCCCATGCTCAAGCTGCAACGATCAGCTGTGAGATGGGCACATCCGCGATTTCGAGTAGCGTTGCGAAACAAATATTCACACGCGTTGCACTAGTATCAATTCTTAAAATTTATTAAATGTCTGGTTCATGTTGCAAATAAATAGTCGCAATTTAAAGTATTTGTAGAGATGCCACTGGAGAATTTTAGACGTTAAAGTTTTAAATTTCTTATTAAAATAGCATTTTGAATTTCGATTTGATGAATTAGCGTTGCGCATGAAAAGGATCGCGTTTGCATTAGAATCTTTCGACATTTCAGGCGCCCATGCTCCAGTTGCAACGACCAACTGTGAGATGAGCACATCCGCGATATCAAATAGCGTTGCGAAACACATTGTCAAAGTTGACTTAATCTCTAGTTAATGTTGCGATTAAATTGCCGCGATTTAAAGTAGTTTGGGAGGTACTGATCTAGAATTTTAGACCTTAGAGTTTTAAATTTCTTATTTAATTTGTAAGAATGGTAAAACTTAATTTTGTAAGACTTTTAAAGTGCAACTTTACCAAATTGATACAATATTTTTGTGTAGAAATTGATATTTCTCAGGAAATTGATATATTTGTCTTGAAATTAATATTTATTTCAGGAAATTGTTATTTATTTCAGGCAATTGTTATTTATTTCAGGAAATTGTAATTTATTTCAGGAAATTGTAATTTATTTCAGGAAATTGTTATTTAATTCAGGAAATTGTTATTTAATTCAGGAAATTGCTATTTATTTCAGGATATTGCTATTTATTTCAGGAAATTATTTATTTCAGGAAATTGTTATTTATTTCAGGAAATTGTTATTTATTTCAGGAAATTGTTATTTATTTCAGGAAATTGATATTTATTTCAGGAAATTAATATTTATTTCAGGAAATTGATATTTTTTTCAGGAAATTTATGTATTTGTCTTGAAATTGATATTTATTTCAGGAAATTGATATTTATTTCTGGAAATTGATATTTATTTCAGGAAATTGTTATTTATTTCAGGAAATTGTTATTTATTTCAGGAAATTGATATTTATTTCAGGAAATTGATATTTATTTCAGGAAATTGATATTTATTTCAGGAAATTGATATTTATTTCAGGAAATTGATATTTATTTCAGGAAATTGATATATATTTCAGGAAATTGATATTTATTTCAGGAAATTGATATTTATTTCAGGAAATTGATATTTATTTCTGGAAATTGATATTTATTTCTGGAAATTGATATTTATTTCAGGAAATTGATATTTATTTCAGGAAATTGATATTTATTTCAGGAAATTGATATTTATTTCTGGAAATTGATATTTTTATCTTGCAATCAATATTGTGTGGATCGGAGTTCCCTCAGGGACTCACTCACGGGATGGGGCCCGTGAGTGGGTACGGGGACTCGCGTCCCCGGGGGCACCCGAAGCGCCTATAGGTCGTTGCGACCACAAATCATTAGATTTGGGCACGATGTGGTTTTGATTTTGTTTCGACTTTGTTTCTACTGGTTTTCGATTTGGTGTCGATTTTGTTTCAACTGGTTTTCGATTCTGTTTCAACTGGTTTTCGATTCTGTTTCCATTTTGCTTCAACTGGTTTTCGATTCTGTTTCGATTTTCTTACAATTGGTTATCGATTCTGTTTCGATTTGGGTCTTGTTCTTGTTAGTCAGAACGATCGAAGAAAATTCATCGAAGAAAATTCATCGAAAGTAGAAAATTCATCGAAAGAAGAAAATTCATCGATCGAAGAGGAATCATCGAACGAAGACTCCAGATTATTTATAAATTAGTTTTAGTGCGTGCGTTAGTTATTAAGATTTTATATCGTCGTTGTAATTATGTCGAGTAATTATTGCCGTAATTTCACTTTGCTCGCTCCGTTTTCTGATTCCGACACAGCCTTCTGCCGTGTCGGCCTTGCTTGCAGGTTCTGAGCCGGTCCAGTTTCGGTATCCGGCGTGAAGTCATTGAGAGGGATGTCTAAGAGACTCGTTCACTCGTCTTCTGACGATCCTCTGTGTTAACGTAATCCTGGGCACGCCATGTTCTCATGTCACCCAGTAGCGCCAGAAACCGTTTGAGCGCATCTCTTTGCCATCTTTCTTGGTGATGGAGTGACGGGTATCGGGCTGGTCGGCTCAGGACTTGTAAGCACTGAACGCGTCGCGTTACCCTTGAACCAGAGCCTTCTGCTCTGTTTCGATCTTGTTTCTCTCTTTGAAAGAATCAGAGCCTTCTGCCTGATTCGCCTTTGGTCCCTCGTGGATCGGAGACTTCTTCTCCGATTCACTCTTTGCCCCGCAATAATTACTCGACATACGCTAAATGGAAAAGAAGTCTTTTCCGTGAAAAAGACTATTTTTCCATTTAGCGACCTGCGAACTTAGTTTCTAAGAATCGTCGTTGTAAGAAAGGGAGACAGAACGAAGCAAGACTTCGTTCTGACTTCCTTTCGGGTCTCTTGTGCAGCAACCTCCTCGTGGTGAGACCTGGGCAATCGATATTATCCACAATACGCAAAATGCTATTATTTATAAATTATAGTATCTCGCATGTAGTGGATAATATCGAGCTAATAGCTGCACATTTAAAATTTGTGTTAATAAGTACTTTATAGTAGAATGTAAGAAAATACTAGAATGCAAGAATGTACTTTCTTCGTTTTCCTTTGTCCCAGCTTCAGCATTTCTTTTCAATTAATAGTCGAAATACAGAATTTCTATTTCAGAATAAACGTACCTTCAACTAACACCTTCATTATTAATTTTTGGATTTCTAATTGGAATCTGTTCTTGAACTTTCGAAGTTCCTCTTTCCTAAATTGATATTCCTGCGATCACAGATCCCTCAGGACTTCACTCACGGAATGGTGCCCGTTAATGGGTACGGGGTGTCGCGTCCCCGGGGCGACCCGAGTCGCGTATAGGTCGTTGCGTCCACAATTCATTAGATTCGAGTTTTATTTGGTTTCGATTTGGTTTCGATTTGGTTTCGATTTGTTTTCGATTTGTTTTCGATTTGTTTTCGATTTGTTTTCGATTTGTTTTCGATTTGGTTTCGACTTGGTTTCAATTCGGGTTCTTCATCTTACTCTTGTTGGTTAGACGGGTTAAATATGATATATGCTTTGAGATGTTCCTTACATATTGCGTATTAATCCGTTAATCAAACATTATTTTATATTCAAATTGAATAATTGGTTGAATCTAGTTCTCATCTGTGCCACAAATGCGTTAAAAAGATGTGCTAGGTTCTGTTCCAGGCTTAACAGTAAAAAGTTGACACGGCCAGCTCTAGCACGGCAAATCCCCGGGCGTGAAACTCTCATTCCTCTCTGCTAGTATTATGTAGGAAGCCTTGGATTTCCAAAAAATGTTGACAATTGTGTTATCATCATTGTTTTGATAGATACAAATTGTATTCGTATGATCAGTTTTGCACCATAACTAATTTTGTATGAAGATATTACTTTTTGTTAACTTACTATTTAGCCGTTTGAAGTTTATATAAGTGATTTCAATGATGCGTCATATTTGGGAACAATTCTGCATTACCCACATGGACGAATCACCATCAATCGCCATCGGCCATCGCCACCAGTCGTCCTGTACAAACAGATAAGCGCATTGTTATGACAGCTCGACGATTGATTTTGTTTTGGAGTCAGTGAAATCAAAGTGTATATTGTGACACAATCATTTCGTTTCTCTGATCGTTCGTCAATTGTATATAAATTCGTCGCAATCGTTACTTTCTACGTATCCACGGCTACGATCTTCGAATAGGTTAGAATATAGACAGTCGACAATGAATAGTGTTAATCTTCGAACGCAGAGTCATTCCGATTCAACTGTGACTATTTTAGTGTTTACTTATTCAATTACTCATTTACTGATATAACGTGTAATATACAATTTTAAAAAACTACACACTAAATTTAATAATCGATCTTTTTTTAAATATTTGTGTAGTAAAAATGTTACTATAATCAAAATATTTCCTGTGCTTCAGTTGTTCCAAGGTTAACAAAATTTTGAACTTTTATACTCTAACTTCGTTACCTTGTCTCGTTAGACCGATTATAGATGTCTTATTCACGATTTTTACAATTAAAGGTACAACCATGCTGTTGCTGGAACGTATCCCGGATCAAATTGGATATTTGGTTTTGAAAGAGGATGGAGCAGTATTAACTGTAATTATTCTGTTAATACTATGTGCTGGAAAAGCAACATGTCGATCGATGTACTTTTTTGTTTCAGTCCGGAGGTGAATTAGAAAATGACGAAAGGATTGCGAACATTATTGTGGGCCTAGTGACGCTAACAAATAAAATTGATCCTAAGGGTTTTCCCAGCAATGAAGCTTTCGACAAGATATCCATAACATATCCAGACCATTGCTACGTTATTTGTCTTTCGAACAAAAAGATCCATGTAGTTAAGAAAAAGCTAGTTTCTGCAACTACCGCAGTTGTAGAGCAGCTACCTCTTGTTGATTTATAAATGAAACTACTATAAGTTTGTACAAAGTAAAGATTGTGTATAAACATATGAATACAAAACAATTTCCAATATACATATATGTAAGAAATCCTCAAGCTCAGTATGTAAACGACTGAATAATGTAAGATAATTTTGAAGACATGTTATCATAAATAAAATCGTATAAAAAGACCTAAAACATTTTCTTCCTTACATATTTGTTACCACAATTATAAATATGGTACGTAGTTAACAGAATAGTATAAATTGTATTGATTACAGATATAATTTACAATATATTACACGAGCTACTCTTAAGAAATACTATGACTCGTCCGTATCGGAACTGTCGTAAGTGACCAACGACGTACTCGACGTGCTGGTCAGCGCTTTTGATGACGATGGTTGCGGCTTCAATTCCGGAAGTTTTGGTATTTCATTTCTATGTTTCTTCACGTCGCTTTTCGAAGCCGATTGCGATAATTTTTGTAACTTGTCTTTCGTGCGTACAATAGAAACCAATCGTTTCAGAGGATGAGGTTTCTTCTTTTCATCTATAACACATGAAACAAGTATTGTAATTGACAGAGAAAATGTATTACACAAATTGCCATACTTTTCTTGCTCATCAGTAACTTTGCTAGCTTCACGTCATCTTCGTGTTCATTCACCAAATCAATATTCAACCCATTCTTCTTGAGCAGCATGTGATCAATACCTTGCTTTTTCTGTAACTCTCTTTTCCTCGTCTGGAATGCAGTACATTTAAATGTAATAAATCCTATAATTGAATACTGATACTATAACGCCAAATACTGTAATAATTAAATATAGCATACTCGAAATGCAGAACGTAGTTCACAATTCGAAGCATAATCATCTTTCCATGTAGCTTCCTTAAGTGCAATCGCATTTTCTAAGGAAGAATCACGCGATTTTGCTGTCTTTTTGTCTTCTATACCATGTTCCAATTTATACATTGCATCGTCGTAAAGTCTGCAAGACACTTCTTTGGTTTCTGGCACTATCTGTTCATTTTCTTTGGGGTCCCACCTATTTTCTTGCCGTCTAGCTCCACTAACTATCACGTAATCTAGATTCTGCAAAACAGGATCCATTCATAAGACTTTTTATGATTAATAGTTAGACTACAGATTTGCTAACTATTAGCTTCTAGTGAAACGTACCCCTGGATCAGTTTTTATCTCAAAATGATTATCGCATAGATGACATTTCATACGAAACTGGTATAAAGGTGTGCTATAATACATTCCAATCTTCTTTTTCTCTGCATTATAACGTACACCCATTCCTATGTGATTGCCACATCCATCGCACCATATATTATATGGCATTTCAAATCTGATGATAAGGATACCCATGTGTAATTTACGTGCTCTCTCACGTAACGCATGGGTACCCAGAAATTTATTGAGTCCTCCAACCTTCGGATCATAATCGGGTGGGTAATATAAGTTTGTACCTTTACGTTCACCCATTGTATCCTAAAAATTAAACGAATCCTTAAAATTCTATTGTCATAGTCCGATTTTGTATTTATCTGTCAAAATCTTCTACACCCATAAATATTGGAAGAAAATATATTTTATATAAAACAATAAAATTTCAATGACATATGGACAACATTACTCTAAAATGTATAATTCGTACCTTGCTTTTTTACTACGCGCCTTTGAAAAGAGTAGATTGTTTCAGTTTTAAATGTATTTAACCTCACTCGTCTTCGATTCGCTTTCATCCGCCTAATGCTAATGACTAAGCTACAACAAGGAAGTGTCTGTTTACAGATGTGTGGCGAATATAAATTTCTCTCTTACCGACAGTACATATCGTATTTGTTTTTCTTATTTCATAAAATATAAAAATGTTAATTTGTTTATAAATATACCCGTTCTGTACGCAAAACAAAATTTGAAATATAAACTGTCGAAATATTACTTGTATTTGCAATTTGGTTATTAACATTCTGTAAACATTTTAACGTATCCTTTCCTATTAAGAAAATGTTCAAACTGAGGAAACTATTTAGGTGGTTTTACAAAATACGTAAATTTCATTAGTCTAAAATATTCAAACAATACTTGTATTTCATAAATTCTTATAAAACATCACGTTGATCTAAAAACTATGGATTACACGATTATCTGTAATTCTGGAACGAAATTTTTATTTTTGCGCTTAAACTTTTGTTAAAAAATGACTATAACGTAAAATACTGTTGAAAATAAAATTAAAATCAAAATTGTTTCAATTGCTCAATTTAAAATGAAACTTTAGAAGCCTGGAATTTTGTCGTCAAATTGGCTTACGTAAGCTTACGTAGACAACTTAAATATATAATCCTACGACTTCGAGAAAAGAAAACCTAAATATTCCTTTCATATAAAAATAAAAAATATACTTATATATTTATTTTCTGCAGATATTGAAAATATCTCTTAAAGCTACTATACTTTTTGGATTCAAAAATAATTGAATGTCTTAATAATATTAGAGATTACAAACTTAAAGATTACAAACTTAAAGATTACAAACTTAATAACTACAAGTAATACAGAAGATCCTGTATTTGGGAACTCGGCGGACGACGTATGTACTGCGAATGAAGCGCTGCAGCTTTGTGAGCGTACTGACAAGGCGCAGGTACCCTGACCGTACCGCACCAATTATAATACATATGCGTTAATTTATATGTAATCCTTTGTAACTGGTCTGCTTTCCAGCCTGTCGTATCCGCGACAACGTTGTACGCGGATGGAGACACTGTACCTTGTCGCACGCTCTGAGATATAATGTAGAAATCATACCTCATTGGATTCGTCACAATATCATCGACTACTGTACCCGGCGGAGGATTGTTCTGATTATAGAAGAAACGCGTGTTTATACGTTTCGTTACTATAATGAACGCCATTTTTATCGGCGCCTCGCCATAAATACTGCTCAATTTAGATTTGATTTGTTTTACCTCGTGTTCGTACACGTGGGCCACTTGACCCTCTCCCACACCGTCGCGATATATTACAATATGCGACGGCAAAAATTTGTTCAAATCCCTGTAACGATGCAGGGCTTTGGCCAAGCTTACAGAGAACTCGTTCGACAATTCTTGGCCGCACGGATGCGCGCTCACATAGCTGGTATATCTTGTCAAACTTTTATTCAACGATGCGACCATAGCACCGTAGTCACGACTCTTATCGTTCGGATCGTGGCATACGTCGAAGCCGACAACCATTAAATTAATATTTGGCAAATCCACACTCCAGGGGGCACCGCCCAATTTGCATGCCACCTGTATAGCCACTTTTGTTCCGATGGACCTCGCGTTTTTAGTCAGATTTTTCGCTAACATGACCTGTGAAGGGACGGGCCGGTCAATTATACATTTCTTTTTAATCGCGCCGTATCGATCTGCTCTGTTGTTCGAAACCACGCAGAAGACCAGCTCCGGATTAGAGCTGCTCATTATCTTTTCCAAGGTGTCCGAATACGTATTGGACCTGTCGTCGTTGATTTCCCACATTCTGGGAGCAGCGAATCTACAGCCCATTCCATTGGCCACTTCTTGCAAAACGTTTATGAATCTCTGAACAGGAAATAAACTAATAAATTTACGACACGGGCTAACAACGTAGCTGCTTCGTGAAAATCTCGAACATCTTACCTCGACGTCGCGTCTTACGCGGGTCGTGCAGACTACAACCCAATTATTTAAGTGAACCAGATTGAACAAGGTTTTGTTGTGCAGCTCTCGGGTCCAATCTGCGAATTGTCCGGAAGGAGCTTTCCGACCACCAGCGAACACTATCGCTTCCTGTGGTAATATACGCGATGGTATATCAACCAGTCGATCTTCAAGTTTCATATTCCAGTCACTAAGTTCTTGTATTATCGCCTTTTCAGATCGAAGTCTTCGATTGAACACCATCAACTTATCTATACGCGATCTAGGAGCTACACGAGTATGCTCCCCCAACGCTCGCATTAAATGGAAGTCATCTCTCATCGAGTCGGTTAGACCTACAACCAAGTGGTGTTTTGTTATGGAATACGACAATTATCCTGACTCAGAAATCTGTAGTATAACACAAACCTGTTGCACGGCATAATTCAGGAACCAAATATATTAGTTCACTTTGACCTGCGCGCCGCTCTCTTGGTTTCAACCTCGAAACCAACATCGGTTGCGAATCGTTACGTATTTTAATTTGATACTTATTTTTATAGTAATCTCTGTAGGCTATACTTTCGCCGTTTCGCAATTGGAACGTAGAACTGGGATTCGTATCAAAATCTATATCAGTTATACGATACGTGTTGTTGTTGTAATCAGTAAGAACGACTAGACCTATGACTTGTTCTTGAAAGATTTTCTAAAAATCAAAGTGATCCAATGTAAGCACACGACCATAGACATTCTTTACGATTAATTCGTTTACCTTATAATCCCTAGTATTTTGCTGGTAACAATCGTTTAAAATGTCTAAGAGAGTTTGTTGGCGCATTACTTTATGTGTGATCTCAGCACACAGAAGTATTTCATTCTCATGTTGCCTTATAGAGGTGGCGTACCCTGGCCAGAGTTCCAATCGAAAATCACGAATTTCTACCTGTATCGTGATCACATGTACGCATTGTAGAATTCTTTGGTATATCGACGAATAAATATTACTATGACAAACATCCGAGTAAGGTTCATATTTTACTTGCCTTGCTACGAGCATCGAAATAATCACGTCCAACAAGTTGAAGCTGCAGGAGACCCAAACATTTTCTCATGATTATATTGAAGAATTGTATATAGTGTTGATCGCCTTTGGCCATGTCTCCAACAAGACGTATGGTAATTCGGATCTTTTGATCGTCCGATTGCCGAACAGACCATAGTTCCAAATTCTGAAATTATAAAGTTTGTAACACTAGAAGTGCTGATCGGTTAAAGTGACTACATTTAATGTTTGTTACAATATTCATAGCTTTAATGTTAAAAGCTTATAAACTTTTCAGTGTGGAACCTTACATCCTGTATTCGTCGACTTGTGTAAAGCACGGTCCCGTCGAAGACGTATGCTCCGACAGTTTCCTTATGCAATCGAAGAAGACCTTTTCGCACGATCGTGCGATCTTCTTCTGGAGAAAAATCAACTCTATACTGATAGAGACACCAGTCAGTTGTGGTGAGCAATTTAAAATAATTCGCCTGCAGTGTTACTGGCTGGCCGGTTGATCCTACGAATAGTAATATTTTTCGTAATTAATTTGTAACAACTGTTGAATACAAAAATTGTGTCCAGCCAAACGGATATCTTACAAACCTTTCTTCGTAACTAAATTCGCCGGCCTTGTGTTAATGTCTGGAACGATTACCCTCCGTCCACGCATCGCTCCTCTTCCCAATGCTGCTCCATCGCCACTTCCGCCTGCACATTCCACTGCAAACGCAATCGTGTGCCAACCGTACGAAAATATTTTCTTACAAATTATTAAACATATTTCTCAGCTTACCATCCATTTGCTCAGGCGATGCATAGCCAGCCCCTCTGTCGGTTCTAGGACCTAAACGTTCTGTAGCACGCCCAGAACTCTGTTGCATTAAAGAGAAAATAATCGTTAATCTTTCGTTATAAACAGCAATATTTTGTAAATATTACAAAAAAACATGTTATTTTTTAACTTCATTTAATATTGCCAGAAAACACTAAAAACAGAGATATGAATTTATAAAGTAAAAACAAAACTGGAGAACATACCAATGCAATGGTTCAAATACTAACCTTCACCATCCCTTTTAGTACAGGATAAACTTTACTCTAAGCAAAAAAAACATGAAAAAAAATAGTCAACAAGCATTTAGTTTGACATAACATAATGTTTAACGCAACAATTTAACACCTAATAATTGTTGTCAACAAGCACAGTGGATAAAAAAGAAAAACCCATGACCTATTTTCATAAAGACAAGTAGAACAACAAAAATATTTTGTGATGCAAGAATTGTTAATTTGTTGTTAATTTATAGTTCATTTATTTTTAATCATTATGTCCACCTTACTTGTAATTTTATTGAAGAAAAGCATGCATGTTATATGCAATTTGTAAAAGTAATGAAATGTTTCATTCGTCCACAAAAAGAAAGCACAAGTTTCAACAAGTTATCAGGTAGTGGGGCATAGATCCTTAGAAACTTCCATGCACTTTCTTTTCATGGACGAATTATACATTGGATGAAAAATAAGAATTCTAGAGAAATAAGGAGCCAAAGCAAATTTACAAATAAATCTTCAATGCACCTGAGATGGTTGCGTTCTGGAATAAGGTGTTTGCCCTGATGATTGCGAAGGGGGTCCTGGTTTTCTACCCCAAGCACTTGTTGATGGCTGTTGGGAACTACCAGGTGGTGGACCCTGTTGATAAGGGCTAGGTGCCTGACCAGGTCCCTGACCAGGTCCCTGAGGATACTGTCGTCTGTCACCATGGCTACGTCCTCGCCCCTTACTCCGACCTCTGTCTGACATGATTTATTGGAATCCCCTAAAATGATAAAAATACATTTAATTCGTTTAACATTCAAAATAAGCTTCTTCGCTTTTAATTTAACTGTAATGCATTATCTTGTCTATCTGATCTTTAATGGTAATTCTTTTACATATACTATAACTGTACTAACCGCTTGGAATTTGTGCGTGTTTATGTTGAAAAACGACAGAAAAAAGCTGTTGCCGATTACAAGGTTATACGAAGACAAATGAACATGTAAACACGTTTCCGTTGCCCACGAATGAAAATACAAAGTATTCTTGTATCAACTAATAATTGCTGTTATTAACAGAATTCATATACACGCAAAACACGTGGTCAAAGAAAATAAGAAAAAGAAAGCAAATTTACCGAATACCTTTATCGCAAAGGTTTACGATTCTATCAAGTTGGTAGGGAAGCTTGTTTAAATGAAAAGTTCTTTATATTTTTATTCATAATTCAATTCTAAGTGCAAAGTAAGTACGTGAATATGCGTGGCTAAGAAACAAAAATGTGTTCACACTGTCGAAACAAAAAAGAAAATAGTGAAACATAATTTGTGCGAAGAATCAGGTACTACATGGCGCTATGATTTTGTTTACAAAACAATTCGGAAAAACATTCTTTTCGGAAACAAATTTTCATTTAGATAATATCAAGATGTAAAAGTAATTATGTAATTTAGAATTTTAAAAAATTCTTACAATGGTGGTCACGATGGATAAAAAAACTGGATCAGTATAATCCCGGTGATGACCCTTCGTCACAGTCCTCCACAATAAAACAACGTTTAAAAAGTGTCGACGTCGAAGACTCGGTTCTTTGTGCGTTTGCACAGTCAAATCAACTGGTGGTGACCGCGACACGAAACCGCAAACCAGAGTCGTGAATTTTGACAGTGCCGTACCTATCTTCTTTAATTACAATTTTTTTTTATTTTTAGATAAATATTGATACGCACGGGGCTGATAAATTCTTAACAATGAAGAAAAAACAACGAAATACACATATTTCATGAAAAATACACTACAGATTTAAAAAATGTATGATATTCGATTGTGTAAATAGGTACGGGGTTGTGCGCAATGTATTAATACGCATGCGCGGTGAATACGCTTGAAGCATTATGGGTAATTTCTTGCAACATTCATTTCATATTCAATGAAATCATAGACTACGCAATCCTAGAATGTTTGCGCGTATTTCGAATGCATGTGCAGAAATGTAATTATGTATACACAATAAGTACGATTGTGCAGAAACGCCTGAAATGCAATACAAATATGATACAATAATAAAATATTTTTAACGCAGTACAATATTTATCGAACTTCCATGCAACAATATTATACGAAAAATCTGTTAGAATTGTGTAATAAATAAATAAATGAATGAATGGAGGCGCTAAAAATCGAACGGTGGTGCTATCTTTTCGGTGAATCCGGGAAATTCAAAAATTGAAAAATTTTTTATTTTCCTCATTTCATAAAGAATTGAAGAACTTGTTTTTAAATCTTTGTATTTATTTTAAATACAACAATTTAACTATGAATATGTTGGATTATATCATGGATATGTCAGCTGTCGATAAATCTAATGTTTAAATTTTTACAAAAATTGTATTATTTTGGCCAGAGAATCACTTAATTACTATAAACAAGCTCAAAGTCTTCGTATTTGTAACTTTTAATCAACAACACGATATAAAGATATCGTAGTCTTCGTTTTGACACACATTTTTTTTACGAAAAAAAGACAAAAGATGGATGAAGAAAGAAAAGATAAAGACAGAGATAAACACGTGTTTCGGGATATAAGGACCTAACCTTCTAAAATGGGAAAACAAAGAAGAGAAAGAAGGAAACCTCACAAGAAAAATCCCACAGGACTTCCGTCCGTTAAAGATTTCGAGGAGGAGGAAGCTGCGAATGTTATTGATGAAGATCGGGAAACTGCTCTTCAAAGAGTTTACGACGAAGTAAGCTCTTTTCAAAATACGATGTTTTCTAACCTAATTTCTTTTTATCATCTATTTTAATTCCTATTTCCTGATTTTGAATATTGAACAGTTAAATGATTACGTTGTACATATTATAGATACAATCTGTTAATGTTGAGGAGAAACTATCAGGATTGCAGACATTGGAATCAATGTCTTGTGATTCAGGATTAGCCATACAAATGGCGCAAGATGGAATTGCTAAGATGGTAGGACCACTGCTCATTGATAGCAATGTACTTGTAAGAGCAGGAAGTGCTAGCGCTCTAAGGTATATTGCGGATAATGGAAAAGCTGAAGCACATGGAAGTTTGCTGAAAGACGATATCATGACCCCGCTCTGTAGTTTACTGAAACAAGTAAGTTGACTAGTATTGTTACCATCCTGGTTATCCTTAACAATGCGTTTTCTATTTGTAGCTCGAAATTTTAGTGTTGCTAGAATTAATTACGATCCATTTCTACCCATAGCATTATGTGGACTGGCAGCCAACACTAAATCAGAATGATAAAAGCAAAAGAAACGACGAGAAAGAAGCATTTATTCAAGCAGTTACTTTATTATGGACACTATGCGAAAATAATGAGCTTGCAATAAAGTATTCCAACGAGGAAGATCTTGTGTCCATTTTAACAAAATTCTTTGATACAGCTACTTATGGTATAGACATTGCTACAGTCACTATGCAGTGCCTACTGTCTTTGTCCGAAGACAATTCTGCTGCTATTAAAAAACTGAAAGATTGTGAAGATACGCTTCTACAATTGTTAAGCTTAGAGTCGAGCAATGCAAATTCCTCTCAAGTACTTTGCCTTAAAACTGCTGTAACTGGACTGTTAATTAGCATGTCTAACTACATGGGTAGTAGTTCTATGGGTATAGTTTTGAAAGCAATCACTGTCCTTTCTGAAACGCTTTCTATTAATTGCAAACAACTGTTGTCTAAGTTAACATCGATTTTACCTCATGAAAAGAATGCTTTCTCGAGTAGCCATAAAAAGATTGTACAGGAGAGCAGGAAGTTGTTTGGAGCCCAACAGCAAGCATTAGAAATTTTAGCTAATTTATGTTCAGAAGATCTAGAGAATGAAAATGATTCTGATCTAGAAATTTCGGATTGCGAAATTGAGGGTATAGATGATATCTGCATGGATGATAAATTATGTAAAATGAATTTATCCCTGCCTCTAGAAATAATCGAAGTATTCAATAGTTGTGATATAGTTAAGAAAGTTTGGGAGAAAACTGTAGCGGTGGATAAAGACACGGTCGAAATATTGGAACAGAATGTTGAGGGAAAAGCTGTATTGCAGCAAATGCATACTTTGAGATGTCGAGCGTACCTGTGTTTAAATAATTTTGTATCGAGCCTAGAAATCGATGCACTCGGCGGTTTGGAAGACATGTATAGGTAAAATATCTTTTTAGTGTTTGTCTAGGATTACAATCTAATGAAAAAGATCGATTGATTGAAAAATATTTCTGCATCACGTTTTAGAATGTGGCTTAACATTGGAACGGTTGTATTCAAAGATGCAAATCCAAATGATACAGATCTGTTGGAATCTGCTACCGCGGCTATGAGGTCGATTCTTCAAAGATTGTCCGAAGTGAAAGCAAACTTCTTTAATCAGTTAACTTTAAACGATTTGCAACCAATGTTAAATGGGGAACGCCAATGCACAAACGCTAATGTTCGAGCAAATCTGATACGAATATTGGGACACTTCGCCTTAATTTTAATCAGCAATGGGACTCCTGAATCTCGCGAATTAGTCAAAGTAAAATTTACACTACAAGTCATACTAAAATTTCATCATGAATTTCTGTTTAAAAAAGATGATATTTCAGCAAGTAACGGTGTTTTTATTGGGCATTTGCACAACCGAATCCAAGGCCTGGGTGATTGCAGAATCTTTGGATGCTATAATGGATATATACGCGGAAGATGAAACCGACCAACTGGCAAATGAAGTTGAATTAGTGGGGAAGTTGAACTCTCTAGTACCGGTCTTTAAAACTAAGGTACAGCATTTTAAATATGTGTATTTAAATAAATCATCGATAGCATATTTTTAATACTAATTTTCAAACAGATGCGACAACAGAAAAAGAATCTAGGGGACAACGTAGCAATAGTGTCTACAGTAAATGCGAACATCGCAAGATTTATCAGATACAAAGAAAAAAGGATGAGAAATATTTGAAGAAATGTGCAACATTTTAACTGAAACTTACTGTACTTCGTGTTTTAATGTGACTATTAATATTCTGTCGAGAAATGTACTAAGTGTACATCGTTAGACTGTAATGATATTTACATTTTAATTGTTATTAATACATACTAATATTTTCATTTCATGAGAATCTATATATAGAATAAATTTTGTAAATATTACAAATAAACGAAATTTGGGAATAATAGCATTTTTTCTCTTCGTTCACAGAAAACCATCGAATATGCTCCCAGCTAAATACATACTGTCAGAGCAGACAATCATATTTTCCGGTTTTATTCTGTAACAATAAATAACGAAAAACTAAATAAATGGGAGGATGCGCATGATCACATAACAATCTAGTCGACGAGAGCGATCGTTTCATCGTTGTATTAAGGCTCCAAGTACATAACACGCATACATATTACACTCGTTAACCCTTTGAAGTATCGAACTGCATGCCCCATGGTGTTTCAATTTTCATTGAAAATCGTTCACCCTTACAAAGAAGAAAGTATCTCAAGGCGGAGAAACCGTGAGTTGAGGAGGATGCTTCAAGGAGTTAATCGTTGGTTCTGTAAGCTTATATAAAGGCACATGTACACGGTGTTCTAAACAGTCTTTAAACAGTATTTCGACCAAGATTTCAAAGCCGAAACAATTGTACAATGTCTTGTATACAATCTGTCGTGAGAATCTTTGTACATCCAACAAATTTCAAATACCTAAAGAAAACAAAGATTTTACACACTTTAGGAATATCGATTTAGCCGGAATAATCTTATATTTATTTACCTGGAAAAAATTCCTATACCATGAAGAGAAGACAGATTAAACGTTCATAAAATTTTATACGTTTCTATTAGGTCAGTGCAACAGTTCGTGCCCGATTCCTCGTTGTATTTTAATACGAAATCGGGCACCAACTTTTGCGCTAATATTTGCATCTTATTGCTTTGTTTCGAATATTCAACATTTTTTAGGTGTATGCAGATTTTCACGACTAACTATATTTGCCATGACTGGTGACGGTTCTAAAATGATTTTCCTCTGGTGTCGTCGTGTCTAATTCGTTCCTCGATTGAAACGACGGAGCTGGATCGAGTATCGTTCAAACTCAGCGCGCTGTGTCTTCTCGGTTTCGGTATCGGGTTAACATCCTCGAGGATCTCCGCCTTCTGTTTGATCGGCTCGGATATGTGAAGCTCGATCACTTTCACCGGCTCCCTGGGAGCCGGCACGGGAACCGGCGAGTCGTTCAACCTCACCACGTGAATGTCCTTTTGCTCCCTGGGGAACTCCTTGAATTCTATCTTGATCGTGTCCTTCTCGGTATCAACCAGATTCTGAAAAAAGTGTCTCCGGTTTGCCTGAAGCGACAGCCTGGTGTTCCCGATTTGATCATTCTCCGGCTCCCTGACAGAGCTTCTCGCCTCGAGCGCCTTGATCTGCTGCTCGATCTTCTCGATCTCCTCCTTCACCGAGAAACTGTCGCTTCTCGACAACGAATCCGAGGAACTCTTCCTCCTCAAAGTAACCTCCGGCTCCGAAGGTGGCAGCTCCTCGACCTCCTTCATGATCTCCACATTCTCCCGTGAGTTCCTGCGATATTCGACTCGAACGTCTTCCTCGATTTTCTCCGTGGGCTCTTCCGGAGCTTTGGTATCGTTGTTCTCCGATTTCTCTTCGTCCTTCGTCGAAGAGCTTCTTAACTCGGTCTCCGACTTTTCTTCTGTATACTTTGTTTCTTCGGATGGTGGTTTCTCTTCTGCATCGACTTCCGTCGATTCAACGGGACTGTCCTTCGTCGTAGTCGTTTCCGTAGACGAAGAAGCATCGGTAACAGACACGGATTTCTCTTCCGTCTCATCGGCGTCGACGTTTTCAACCAAATCTTTGCTCTTCTTCGTCATCTCGTCGATGTTCTCGGTGACTCTCGCTATGTCGCTCGGCTCTACTATCTGGAGCTCGACACTGGGGGCTTCGGTAATCTTCTACGGACAGTTAAAAGATCAGTAATAGCCCGGATGAACCTACAGAACTGCTACCTGGCATTCGATTTCGATGATTGTTGGATATATTATAAATTTCGACAACTTTTCCCTTTGCACGATAGTGGCGAAAACTGTTGGTACGCACTGGCACGTGTCTGTGGCAGCGCACAAAAAGTTGTTCAAAATATCGACTTCTACTACATATCCAAAAATTATAGAAATCGGGGGGTAGGTTTCTGATCTGCAGGTTTACCATCGCTCGAACTATTAACCCATTTGCATAATACGGTAGGATGAAGAATAATGCTCGTCACCAATTTTCTAATTATATTTAAAAAGAACAATTTTAAATGTATTTGTTCTTTGGTGATAGTGATACTCAAATATCTTTGTTGTTTCTAAATATAGGTAAACAATGGTAAGGACAAAGTTGAATGGTACAATGGGGCTGACAAGATGCCAAAAAAAAAATTTTGTTTTTGTCATTTTTTTTCGAGATATCAAGGTCACCTTGACTTTTTTAAATGGAACCACCCTTTTTTAAACACTTACAATGATAGTCCCTTTCATTACGAATTCAGTGACTATAATTACTCAAGGTCATTCAAGGTCATTCAATGTTAAATCGATGTTAAATCTTATACGTTATCTTTGTCCGCGACCTTGAGTGACCTTGAGTAATTATAGTCACTGAATTCGTAATGAAAGGGACTATCATTGTAGGTGTTCAAGGTCATTCAAGGTCATTCAATGTTAAATCTATGTTATCTTTGTCCGCGACCTTGAATGACCTTGAGTAATTATAGTCACTGAATTCGTAATGGAAGGGACTATCATTGTAGGTGTTTAAAAAGCGTGGTTCCATTTAAAAAAGTCAAGGTGACCTTGATATCTCTAAAAAAATGACAAAACCAAAATTTTTTTTGTCATCGTGTCAGCCCCATTGTACCATTCAACTTTGTCCTTACCATATTTTACGTATCTTTAAAAACAACAAAGATATTTGAGGTGCAAACGTTAGGTGACTCACCCTGTATATCCGCTAATGGTGTGAATGGGTTAATAAAACGTTTAAGATTTCGCAGTTACCTCGCTGGTTTCCACTTTTGCGATAGGTCGCGGCGGCTGCGGCGCTCTCCGTTTCTTCCGACCGTACGCGCTCATCGTACTACCAACGGAGGCGCAGCTGTTTATGGAGAGATTAGACTTTCTGACGGCGTCCTGTGTGAACCTCTTGAACACGTAGTCCTCGGGAACGTTCTCGTTCTCGTCGCAGAACGACGCGTCTACAGGACGACCCGCCTCATCCTCCGAGTCCAGAGTACTCGCGTTCGCTCTCTGCGAGGATCTGTTGCCGAATCTTCGCCTGCAACATCGAATCGTGTTCTTCAAAACTGAAGGAACCGGCGGTCGATGCTGGAAACGCCGAACAATCGACGCGACTCGTTTCTAAACGTGTTATCAATCTTTATAGGGTCAGTATGATTATTACGGTGACCCTAGAGTGACAACTATACTGTCCAACAAATTTTAACTTTTCGTCAAACATTTTTCAATGCATTTAAAAAATTAAGGGTCCGAGGCAATGCCAAGCTAAAATTTGTTGAACTTTCCAGTGCTCGTCGAATAAAAATTGCGATTCCTTACAGAGGGGGGACTGGAGTTCTCTCCTCAGGCTTCTCGCGAAGCGTCACGCTTCCGTTCTCCTTCGGCGACGATTTGCTTTCGTAGTCCAACGCTGGGATCTTGTCTGTAGGTTTGGGACTAACCTGGCCGAATCTGATCAAAAGTACGCTGATTAATAGGAAGTTCGTTTTGGAAATTCAAAGATCCAGATCACGCACCTCCTCGCCGGTGGTTTAGGTGTGAGATCGCCCATGATGGACGTGGTCGTGTCCTGCGGGCTGCCATCGTACATTCTCGCAGGATCACCGTTCACGGTTAAACTCGAGCTGTATCTCGACGAATTATCCAACGTGTACTTTCTTCTTCTCGCCAGGGTACCGAGAGCCTCGTCGAACTCCTCCTGGTCCTTCGTTGGTCGTGGAGGAGCCGTGGGTGTTGTGTAGGACTCCCTTTTGTAGGTCGACGAAACTGTAAAACAAATGTTCAGTTCTTCGGAGCAATCTTCATTTAATTACCTATTTGAACCTTGCGGACTCTGGGCGAGAAATTAACGATTTGTAATATTAACAAAAGGGATAGGGGAGAGGGGCAAGTTGATAAGATTTGATCAAATAAACAGTTTATAACTTATTTTGCGTGTATCTCTCCCAAAGTTGCAAAATGAAAACAAATAAAAATTGCAGAAATGAAAAACTGAAAAATGTTCCAACTTGATCCGGTTACCCCTACCATTTTTAATCTTTCCAGGGTTGATATATCGATAAAGTTGACGATAGTAATTAATAGACAAAATACAAATTTCCTACATCAATTACAAAAAACCAGAGTCAAATAAAAATGTTCTCTCTTTCTTTAATAACGTATAGGGTTGGAAACAATATATTGGCGCTTCTAAATTCTTTTAATCTTTTTGCTATTTGAAATTCTACCTAAATGCACAAAGTCCGCAGTCTAGAAATTAATTTAATCACCTGTAGTGATTGTGGACCTCTTTTGCTGTGCCTCCTCCTTCTCGTCCTTCCGTTTCCCAAACAATCCGCTCCTGGAAGCAAACGATTCGATTTACTCGATCGAAAGAGAAATAAATTAACAGGCTCATAACATAATTGTGCCGCTCGAGCGTGTTAAGGGATCTGTGTCACATCTGTGCGCTGACAAGATGATGAGACTCCGCTTGTCGCCATGCTCTTAACCCATATAGCCCATCCCGCAATTAACACCAGCCAGTAGCGAGACGACGCAAGCCATCATCGAATTACAATACCGAAACCTATAATCCTCCAACGAAAAACTCAACTTTTCGTAAAACATCGCCAGGACTGATCACAAAGGCAAACACCGTTATCTAGAGGCGGGGAACATTTCCACTTTTCATTCATGATTCACCGTTTATTTGCGGGGAAAACAGCGTGCAGTCGAAAGTGCAACGCGCGACTCTCAATGAACCTCGCCTCGCTGCCAAGAAAGTTAATAATCGCAAGAAGATTGCAACTTCGGTGGATAGCGAATTTATTCCTTGGAACGGAATAAAATTATATCGAGTTATAGTTTAATCTTGGTCCGATTATAATGCAATCATTAGATTGCGGATCTTTATGCAAAATAAACAATTCCTGCACTAATTTCGAGAAGTAAGAGCTGAGATAAAAATTTGTTTCTGTTTTTACGCATTTTCACAAGTTGAAACTAGTATTAATCAATACTCTCAAGTTCTTTTACTGTTTTCACTGTTTTACACATTCGCCATCTGGTTTTTGCCATAAATGCATAAAACCCGCAGTCTATCTCTGATCTTTAATGGACCTAGATTTATTTAACCCTCCGTACGCTACAAAGTTTGTTCGCAAGCCTCGGAAATTAATAAGATTGTAACTTCTCGGTTCGATAATAGATTTTCAAGGCTGAGGAAATTTTGTAGCGCAAGCGGGAGATGTAAATAAACCTAGGGCCGTCGAACATCACGCTGCAGCCCTGCTTCAGCCTCGCAAGCATAAGATACATCCGGTTGCAGTACAATGTACAATTGCTGGTGTCTCTAGCCTCTTTCAGCGAAATATAGCACGCAACCGATTACAAAGCGAAAGATCTCTTGATTGTCGGTGCTCGATCCGATTCAATCGACGTCTGCTGCGCGTCGAACGCGATGGACGGTGATTTCCGCGGAGCGAAGAGATGATCCGCGTCTCGGAAACGGAACGGACGCGTACGTCGAGATCTGCCGACGTCAGGAATACCATTTTCTTATTTTATCCGCGCAAGCCGCTGTCGCAAGTTGTGGCGGAAGCGGATTGGTAACGACAAGCGGGTGTCGCGTTGGTTCTTTCACGCTCGAATCGTCATCGTCGCTACGCTCATTTTTAACGAGACCAACTCCCGGCGATCTCCAACAATAAAAGTCTGTTTGCTCGGGGAGCACAGGGCAATAAACGGGAAACGGTTTAACAAATTATCGGGACGATTCGCCCGGGGACAATGGAACTTCACGGTTCGCTTCTGAAGATAAATCTTCGGGACTGATTCACGATCGCGAGTATCTTCGGGACTTCTTTGAACACCGTTACGCCCCGTTCTTGTTGTCCAAGGGCTCGTCGAAAATCTATGACGCATTTATCGCTCAGTCTTCGACCAACCATCGACGCACGCAATGCCCAACAGAAGCTAATCTACGGTATCGTCGACAAGGCAAGCTTTTCGACGTTTCCTGCGGTTGTTAGATATCTTCCAGGACTGATAGTTGTTCATGAGGAGCCTAATCTGCCGTATAAGGGTCTCTGCACACCCATCCGGGACGGGACCCGGAGAGTTTTTTTTACATAGCTTTGGTATAGGCAGTGGGTCTCCGGGATTTCTGATCCGGTGTGGTACCGATTCTTCCCTCGCGCGACCGAAGGGCCATAATTCTTGCACTTTCGAGCGCGCGTTGACAGTTCCCTCTGTGCATAGCACAAAAACAATGTTTCCAGGGACTCCACACCTCCTTAAAGTAAACTATCTAAATCCCGGTCTGGCCCGTCCCGGATGGGTGTGCAGAGACACTAACTGTGCTACATCGATGCCTCGGCCACCGTTGACGTCGTCTAAGCTCTATAAAAATTATTATTAAGGTAACAAAAGTTTTGTCGCGTTGCATAGCGTTCGAGACAAGATTCCGAAGAATCGGAACAGAGCAAATCGGGTATGGAAAAATGAAAATCCGAACGGGAGCTCTTCTTTCCGACGATTCGGAAGAGGATTCCGATCGGAGAGCCAGACGAGGCATTTTCGAAGCGAAAGGAAGTCTATAATAAGCGCAAGGAAAGATGCCGGCTAATTTTCAACCGAGTAATTACGCAGGAGAGCAGCGCGAGCCGCGAGCGTTTCTTCAAATAGAAATCGCGGAGACCTTTTCGATGGAACTCGACCTGACGTCGATCGTCAGCTACGCGGCGATTCGTTATTTGTGTAGCCTGGATCACGGCCAGACGCAGGTACCGGCGAGTTTCGCTACTAGACCGTTAAGTTCAAGTTCAACAAACTTTCTCAATTTACCTTCGAATCGATCAGGAAAAAGGTCGCGCCCTTCTGAAGTTGCAAACTACCAGTCAACTGGACATCTTTGAAACACTATTCTGTCTAACTGGGCTACCAAAACGGACTTCGAAGATCTTCGAGCTGTTCCTTTATTGAGACAACATCTCTCCTATTATAAATGCGCTTTGCTGGTCTTGCTGTTGCAAGTTGTACATTCGTAAGTTCATTCATAGATTCGACTGCCGATTTGAATTGCCTTTATATAATCACGTAGTACAATATTCTGAGAACTTGTTCGCGCATCGATCTCCAACAATTACGAATCGTCATTCTTCGTGCAAGACAGCGATACGCGCGTCTGCATTCCTAAAACATGAAAAAAACTGAAGGCCGATAATATTGGGATCTGACATGGGGCCGTGGGCAATATATATAGCTATCCAATATGGCGACGAAGTGCTTGGTCTTAACATTGTATTGATATCTTCTTTTTTGTTTTTCCTTCAAATGTTTGTAAGCATGGGTGAAAATTGTAAGTGGGCAGGTACAAATCCTGCAGAAAGAATGTTTGTTGAAGGAGAGAGCGTATTTTTAAAGTATGTTTTATCAAGTAATTGATTTTACAAAAAAAATTTGTTCTTTAATATACCTTCTAAATTTACAATTATAAATTCATAAATTTCGAATCGCTTATAATTGGTGAGGACATATTAAGTACTCCACAAATAATTGTACAAATATCTTCTATTAGAGGCACCAATGCCACATGCATCACGAATTTTGAAAAGATAGATCTGGTTAGATCTTTCAATATGCACTTTAGCTTTAGCTTTTTTTAGCTGTTAAAGTAGACTGTTCTTTACTAAATTGTTTCTTATATTTTAGAAATGGTGGTCTTACAAATTTCAAGCAGTTTACTTCACATAGTTCATTTCAAAGTGTCGAAACGGAGCAACAAATTTTTGCTCGCTCTGCTATCATAATCTTTCACTGAATAGTAATCAAAATTATTTTTGCTACACGGTGGAAAAATTGGAGCTTCCATAACGTTATTTTTAATTAACACCTGTTTTAACACTGCAAGTTTATACTGTAACTAACACCTGTTACTGTAAGCTGCTATAAGCCAAGCCAAGCCAAGCTTAAAGTATTTCTACTTTTCGGCAGCAGACGGCGCCACTCAAAATGTCAGATCCCAATAGGTGCCTATCGTTTCAGCGTACCGAAGTAAGTTGAGCACCTGTAGGCGCCAACAGCACCACAAATTTTAAAAGCGCTTTTAGGCGCCGACATTATTCAAATGGTTAAAGCGTTTTGAAAGTCTCCTCAAGGGTTAAATCTTACAGATCATAGAGAATGAGTATGAACTTTTCCGATACTTGATCATTTCCCAGACCTTACCGGTCTGCATTTTTTAACGAATGGGACGAAGAGATCGTACCATGTGGATTTGATGGAGAAGCTGTTGGATCTCTTCTTCCTACTTTTTCCGAACGTCCAGAACTTGTGCTTCGAGTCCTTGGTTTTTGTTTCCTGGTACGTGTGCGGCTGTATATTGTTGAGCTCGTCGTTGAACGGGTTCAAGTGTTCGGGATAGTCGTAGATGGAGACTTTGGTACGTCTGGGTTGCGACATGATTCACCCTGGTTTCCTCTGCAAGAGCTCGCTGATGGATTTTATCGCGGGAACCGCATGAAATCGTCGCGACTCCTCGTCAACGGAGTTCACCGATCTCTCGTCATGATCTTCTTGGCGGCTGCCTCGAGCTGAAAATAGAAAAACGATCTCGGTCATTCTTGTTATTCGAAAACAAACGTCCAAGATAAAAAGCCCGTTCGCATTTTCTCTCGTGTCAAGAATAACACGTCGTCCGCGAGAAGAACGGAGCATTCAACGGTTTTCCGTTTCCAACGTCGCGACGTTAGGTCCCATGGCGCCTAACTTAACGAGTCGCGTTGCAATTATAAGCACCGCGGAGTGTGAGTAATTTAATCTAGTAACCGAGCCGAAAGCATCGAGCGTCAGGAATAAAGTCCAGATTTATTTTTAACGGGTTACGTGGACGTGATACCGTGGAAGTCGACGGCACGCAGGAAGTTCAACCCGGCTTGCGCACGATGTTGTGACAAACAATCGATCTAATCGCATTCCCTTTGCGCACCGATCACTCTTGAACTCTTCGTAGACCGGCTCGCAGGTTTGAGCCAAATGTCCAAAACGTGGACATTATAGCGGAGTGTTTATCTGACTTGATTTATTACATACATCGTGAATACACACCAAGCGTAAAACCGCATGTAAATTGCTCGCCGATATTCAGAATCGTACTTGAGGTCAGCTGTTTCTACAATTTGAAAGAGGCGCTTTAAAATTATTAAAACATTTCTGCCGAGAGCATCACCGAGTTAACTAGCCTGTCCTGATTAACTCGTCCAGTGCCGCGTGGGCCATTGTCCAGCCGAGTTTCTGCTCGGTTTTCATGCGGACGACTATACGAGCCTGTCCCTCTAATTGCATGTCCTTTAGATCATGCTTTCCAAAATGCCACCCATTATCCAAAAATAAGTAAGTGAAATACAAAGTAGTATTAGAGAAATTCTAAGAATATTGTTACATTCTTGTCGACTTATTAACACTAAACCTACCACGGTCAAATGACCGGTTTCTTATTTTACAATTAATAAAATTGTCAAAACACTTTCATGAAAAATTATTGAGGAGATTAATTTGTCGAAGTGTACATTTCAATAGAAATTGCGCAGAACCGGAATAAATTCAATCTTGCTAATTTTAGAAAGCAATATATACCACTTACTTTTCATGTTTGGTAGGTTTAGTGTTAAAAGTATTGAAAGAAGAAATACATCTTCATTTGGCTGCTGTTCCAGAGTCTGTTAACGTCCTTGTATTCAAGAACTGTCTTGAACTGGTTAATAGCTGGTGGTATCTTAACCCTTAGCGCTCGAATGGCGACTCTGAGGCGCCACTTGCTACACCATTATTCAGAATATTGTTTGCATGATTAAATTTGTTTAAATGTAATAAATTACTAATCATTTGAATATTGTATGAGGTACTATATCATTTTCGTACGCATATAATGAAACAAAATGATGTACAATGGAAATATACTAGGTTAGAAGAAATATTTGGTTTTTTAGTTGAAATAGTTCCGAGTGCAAAGGGTTAAAAAGAAATGAAATGAATTTTCAGTTCAATCTATTGCTGCGTTTCCTCATTTTCTGCCAAATTGTTCGACATTAAAAAATTCTACGTAGAATTTAAGCGCATTTAGGGTACCTGGTAATGGAGACAGTGTACTTAAAAGGCATGTACATTTTTTGAGCGAAAATGCGTGTCAGTATTTCATCGGTAAATGACCCAAATGACTAGCACGTAAATGTCCCGGAGATATCCCCACTACTGCGGGGTGTACCCCCTTGAGGGGCCACGAAGCTCGAGAGGCCTCGGTCGCCGAGAAATATGACATCATGCGGCTCGGGTATATCGGTGAGACCACACTAATCGGAATTTCCAACTTCTTTATTATTCATTATTTTTTTATGGAACTTTCACCAACATCTTCGTGGCGTTTTTCTAATGCAGAATCATACCAAATATGATGTAATTCCGATGATATTTACTTGTGTAATAGACAATTAAAGTTACGGGCGCGAGGAAGGATAGCGTATGGAAAAGAAAGAGACGCGGAGAGTCACAGTCGGCGGCACAGTTCAAAGGTTCGCGCGTCCTCACAATATATTACCAAGGAATAACTTTTTTATTATTACTTATTTTTTTATGAGACTTTTGCTAATAGATTTGTGGCATTGTTCTGATTAAAATGATACCAAACACGATATAATTCGGATCATATAGAGGTGTATGGTCATTATGTATAGATCAGGTGTACATAACATCGGTGAGGCAACAGTAATGCAATGACGACACTTTTTCATTTTTAATTAATGTTTTATGAGACTTTTACCATCATATTTGTAATACTTCTCTGATTATATATACATATCTATTTTTTTACTTGACGATGGAGTAAGTTTTGGTGACAGACAAAGAAATGTTGGGGACTTTTATCGATGAAATACTGTAGCATTGGCTAACATAGATATCTTCTTGGTAATAAGAAGCTCCTTCTCTTCTTTTTGTTCTTTATTAAGTTTTAGGTTGAAAAATTTGTATTTTTCATAAAGATCAACAGTCTTCTAATTTTTCAAGCATTTCTTACCGAATACATTGCCAACTATCTCACAGTGGTTTCGATAGACGCTTCCGGTATCTCGGAGCCAAATTCCAACTGTTCTCACCCGAATTTTTCATTGTTCGTGTACTACTCTGTTGCCAGGCACTTTTGTAATTTTTGTGGTCCATTGACAAGTTCTATAATATTACATTTTATTAAAGATAGCGAACGCATAACGACATAATTCATTCGTGGCCCACGCAAACCGAATGGAAAGTCACGTGAATCAAGAGCGCGGTACTTACAATCAGCGCATTAAGAGAGCAAAGCAACTCCATCGCGGAGCTTCATTTCCTCTCGATCGATTCAACGGCGGAAGTACTATCGCGAACCGGAGATGGATCAGAAGGAAGCGATTCGGAGTTGCGATATAATAATTGCCAGCCGCGCAGTCCCCGATCGTCTCGTTATGCCAATTGCTGTTACGAATCGAACGAGTTGTCCCATTGGTCATCATTGCGGACCAATAATGGTTGCGAAACGAGGATGAATCGGGTTAATCCGTTAAACTCGTAAGCATAGGTTCCCCCCGGTCGACCCCTCCGATAAAATACGAAATCAAACGCGCAAACAACTCGTTCGATTCTTGTGAATTGCGCTCCTCCCGGTCGACCAGAAAAAACCGAAAGGAATTAAAGTCCACCGAGCTGACGACAACGACAGTCTCGTGAAACTAATTAACCGTGAGCCTCGAGATTTCTCGCACGCCACGCGAAACACGATGCCGCGGCGCCGTTAACCCAGTTAACGAGCCATCTAATACTAGATTACGAAAATAGGGAACTTGGTGCGCATCGTTTACGCAATACGGTTGCTCGATGGCGCGTCTTGATTACCGTACAAACGTAATTCCGCGTCAGATCGCACGCTTTTCGCTTTTCTTGTCGCGTTACCCGAGGACGCGGGCGCTTTTCCATCCGCAGTTCGCTCGATCGCGTGTCATCGGGCTCCCGAACGATCTAATCGCAGATCTTTATCCTCTTGCGACGCGATCGAGCATACGAAACCGATGCTATCGCGATTTTTAACAACTCACGGCCTTGCCGGGCTTCCTGCAACCCCTGTTTCAAATTTTCTGTAATGTGCTTTTAAAGTCCGCTTAAGTTAGCCTCTGTGAAGCAGATGGAAATCTAATTGACCACCAGATTGTAGGAGTTAGGCAGTTATGGTAAAAAGTTTGATGAAGTGTTATTACTCTTCTGACTATACTCTTCTACTCTTCTACTTTACGACTGCAGAACTTTATGCGAAATAAAAATTATTTGCATCGAATAGGAGCCAATCAGAAACTTCTTTCTTCTTTTAATAATTTTGATGGGCCGGGACTAATACATCGAAGCTCTCCAATTCTTTTAAGCTATTCCCCGTTTTAAATTGCACCTACTCGTTCTTACCATTAATGCATAAAATCCGCATAATAATAAGCCTGCGGAACTGTAGGCGAAATAAAAATTATTTGCATCGAATAGGAGCCAATCAGAAACGTCTTTCTTTTTTTAATAATTTTAATGGGCCGGGACTAATACAACTAATACTCCTAAATACTTTTAATCTATACCCCGACTTCAATTGCACCAACTCGTTGCTACCATAAATGCATAAAATCCGCAGTCTAATAATAAGCCTGCGGAACTTTATGCGAAATAAAAATTATTTGGATCGAATAGGAGCCAATCAGAAACTTCTTTCTTCTTTTAATAATTTTGATGGGCCGGGACTAATACATCGAAGCTCCTAAATTCTTTTAATCTATTCCCCGATTTAAATTGCACCTACTCGTTCCTACCATAAATGCATAAAATCCGCATAATAATAAGCCTGCGGAACTGTATGCGAAATAAAAACGTTCTGCTCGAGAGGAACGGGAGTTAAATGCAGGAGGACTACTTCGCTCGATAGTTGTGATAAATTATTGTTATTCTTTTAATCTTCCGGCCGTATCGACAGCGCATAATAGAATTTAATGCGACGAAGCGAGTACGTTTCTGTGTGATCCCGGCAGCTGTGAATCAGCCCGTAAAAGTTTCTATTTTCCAAAACATCCGCAGTCTATTTACGACTGCGTCGAGCATAGTGTGCACTTGCTGCAACTGCATACAACACACGTCTGCAGACACGCAGTATAAACAATCATAGCGACATTTATGTGTCCAGCAAACCTTGACCAACTACACATCAATAATTACTAGACTGCGGATCTTTATGCAAAATAAAAATTTTCTTCGTCGATTGTAAGTCACAGGAGATGAACAAAAATTTCGACTTTTCTTTAAAAATTTGCTAAAGCTGAAAATAATAAACTGACGTCGTTTAGTTGTTTTTTTTCTCTCAACTGTAGTAAATTGCAGCTACTACAGTTTTTCCATAAATGCATAAAATCCACAGTCTAGTAATTACACATCAGTTTATATACAGAACACTGAATTTCTCCCGTGTCCGAATTTCATTTGTAAAACGGAACTTTCTAAAAATTGCCGGTTCCTCCGGACCGATCACGGACTCTAAACGAAAACAGGATTGTCTTCTAGATGTTCAGATTGTTGCGCGCTCGTAAAAAGAAACGCTCGAGAATAATTAGCCGTGCCACATGCTCGACAACCGGGAACAAGAATGTTACGCGAATTAATGTTGTCCCGGTGACGATGTTCGGCCACGACGAAGGTCGTCGCGAGGATTTCAGTGAGGAACAGGAGGTACCTATCACGCGGTTACGAGAAACGCGACTAACGAACGCAATTAGCTCAATTAGCTCATTGCACTCGCAGTTCGCTTCTGATCCGGGACTCGTCGATGGACGAGCGGACGAACAATCCTCGGCAATTGCACTGTCCAACACTAATTTCGCGTTCCTATAACCATCAATGTTCATGTGCTCAACAAGAATCCGGAAATCCTTTACCAGCTTCGGTTTTCGAGAAATTCTATTTTTCAAGAAAAATGTTTAACTCTGTCGATTTTAGAAATTAAGTGACAAAATCTAAATATACCACAAGATAGATACGCAAGATTGAAAAGCATTGTGGAGTCTTTGCAATGGTTGTGCTAGGATAGTTGATTTAGACTATGAGAAATTCTATTTTTCAAGAAACATGTTTAACTCTGTCAATTTTAGAAATTAAATGACAAAATCTAGATATACCACAAGATAGATACGCAAGATTGAAAAGCATTATGGAGTCTTTGCAATGGTTGTACTAGCATAGTTGGTTTAGATATTGAGAAATTCTATTTTTCAAGAAAAATGTTTAACTTTGTCAATTTTAGAAATTAAGTGACAAAATCTAAATATACCACAAGATAGAAACGCAAGATTAAAAAGCATTATGGAGGCTTTGCAATGGTTGTGCTTCTTTGTGCTAGCATAGTTGGATTAGACCAGGCATGTCCAAAAGTAGCTCACTTGGAGGCAAATTCGAGGGAGACGCCTACTTCTCCCGCCCGAGCGCCTCGCTCCCCGTGGCAGCCGTAGTCCTCCGAGCTCCTCAGACCCGTGCGTACCGTGGGTCTGAGAGTCGCCCCAATGTGCCACACGCAGTACATCCCGCAAGCGGTAGGCACGGGTCTGAGAAGCTCGGAAGACTACGGCCGCCACGGGGAGCGAGACGCATGGACGGGAGAAGTAGGCGTCACCCTCGAATTTGCCTCCAAGTGAGCTACTTCTGGAAATGCCTGGTTTAGACTACGAGAAATTCTATTTTTCAAGAAAAATGTTTAACTCCGTCAATTTTAGAAATTAAATGACAAAATCGAAATATACCACAAGATAGATACGCACGATTGAAAAGCATTATGGAGTCTTTGCAATGGTTGTGCTAGCATAGTTGGTTTAGACTAAGAGAAATTCTATTTTTCAAGAAAAATGTTTAACTCTGTCAATTTTAGAAATTAAATGACAAGATCTACATATACCACAAGATAGATACGCACGATTGAAAAGCATTATGGAGTCTTTGCAATGGTTGTGCTTCTTTGTGCTAGCATAGTTGGTTTAGACTATGATGATTATCTTGTCTCTCAGCTATCTTTGGTCGATTCGAGCACAGCAAACACGAGAATGAACAGAGGCTGATCACCCGGGAAATCAATATTGAATTTCTCTGTAAGCGTGATAAGGTGGCCTCGATGTTTCGTTTTTTCTTACGCACTAATTGCCGAGATGGCCAGAGCACACGTCATTAATCGGAGAAACCGTTACAAGTACACTTGTAAACGCATTAGTACGAGATGTTCAAAATGTTCCTTCCATTTCTGACCTTGAATGATCTTGAAGGTCATTGTGTCGTATACGAATGAATTTGTCTTGACACACGCTTTCATATGGCATGAAAAAATACATAGCATTCCATTTACAAAAATTGGAGTTCACCTACATTTTCATGAAAATAGTACAAATACAAAAAAATCACATACGCCATTACGTTGCTTGCAAAACACAGTATTACTTTATCCTCTTTCATCCTTTTTTTAAAATTTATTATTTGCAAGAAAAACACTGGCTAGTAATAGCGTGAACACCCTGTATGTCTGTATTGTGAGATGTATTTCCTTAAAATGTGACATTATAAATGTAACAGAATTTGTGGATTTATTTTTAGTATAAAGCAAAAAATGGATCGAATTATTATACTAGCATCTTTCATGCGGCTATTTCTGAGGAACGTACGAGGTTTAAACTTCTTCTTCTGCTGATAAATCCAACCAGTGGAATAAAAAGTAGGTACGTCAATAAATTAGCTCGCAACTTATTTAAATCTGCATAAAATATTCGCTGCATCGCAAAAATATATATGCACGAGACAAAGTCAATTTGCATTGCTACCGTGCATGTTCGATATACATGTATAATGCTCTCTGTCCTTCATTCGTGAAACTTCTTTTCTACTATCAGGCGATAACGCGAGTTTAAATCATCAGCTGTATTGTGCGATTACGCTGATGTTTCTTTGAATTACTCGAACGTGTTGGTAATCCTTCGCAACCTCTACACGTGGCTCGCACATTAAAAAACATGTCGTGCGAATAATGAGAATGCTAACGATTGACTGCGGATTTTATGCATTTATGGCAAAATTTCAAACAAAACAAGGCTTAACAGAATTCAACCCCTTGCACTACAATAACGAGTCAGACACGTGTTAAGAATTTCGAACAACATCTACTAAACATGTAAATTATTAATTTCCTAAAAGCATATAATAAATTTAGATTTTCTTTTTGTTCTAAGAAATGATGGACGACAATCAAGTTCTAATTACTGTAACCGTAAAATAAATCATAGTGCAAGGGGTTAAGAATGCCGATTTATTATTATCAGCTTGTTGAAATTATTAAAGTAAGAATGCACTGTGTATCTGACTCCAGTCACTTGCAATTGATGCAGACAATTATTATTCCGCATAAAGATCCGCAGTCTATTAATGATAGTATGCAATTTAACCGCAGAACCTCAGTCAAAGCTATCTGAATGCAAACATCTATAATAAAGTATTATTAATAGACTGCTGATCTTTTCCTAGCATTTCACAATTTTGCATGTGCATAAATATCCTATCTGCTCATCATAAAAAAAAGTATATATTAAACGGTTAGTCTTTTTATAACAAAACGATGGTCAACCGGTCGTGATCATAGACACCGAGTTTTCCTCGAAGCTGTTCAAAGGAACGGTGTGCCGATCATCGCGAAAGAATTCTCGGATCGGTTTCCTTTCGAGAAAGCAATCCCCATAATGTTCATCGAGTTTTCACCGAGAAAATTCGAAAAGATCGCGGACTCGCTGGAGCCAATTCCACGGCGCGGAATGCTTCTAGCAGTCGTATTAATGGCAGTATCTGACAGCTTAATTCGAGATCGTTTCGAGAGTTCCCCCGTTTAAACGTCGGAAGGACAATTCTGGCAAAGTCAAGTTAATTCGCGGCTATCTACATCGAACCCTTAACGCGTAGCCGGCTTTCGCTACCTGATAATCGCGCGCGTCGCTCGTTTCAGGAGCACACTGGAGGTTCGCCTACGTTCCCGTTCGAAATTCGGTCAGGACTGTCAGGAGGTTCTAGTCCCTGAGGTTCTAGGACGAGATCCTTGCACGAAACTCACGTACACGACCCCGGAGACATTGACAGAAGACTGTTCCAGTTGCGCGACACGCAAAACTGAAATTCTTGCCGATAAATCTTATCCAAGGCGGTCAGACATCGGCGGTACCACCGAGCGGCCATTATAATCGCATTATGTCGTGACCTGATTATCTCAGTCGCTTCGATTACACTAATTGTACACGGTTGAAGTACTCAAAGTCGTCAATTCGCTGCGACAAGGACGCGACTCTGGTTTTACCGATATTATCAAGTTGCTTCTCACAGAAAGAACGTGTTCTCTTAGGATTCACGACTGTTGTGCGAGCGATTCATAGACTTTGGATCTTCGTGCACGATCAAAAGTTCTTCAAGAAATCTTTTGAGTACATATAAATTCCTCAGTTTATAGTTCAGCTATCAGTTTCGTTGATATAATCCATCAGATTTTTTGTGGTTTTTGCGGCAGCGGGCTAGTGATTTATTCGAAAAGGCGCCTCGGATTTCGAGCAGAGCCGAGATTTATTGTGCAATACCGCCCGATCGACCGAGATCCTAAAAATACTTTCGTAAATCCCATAGTATCCGTGTTTCTGGGTGAAAGCCAGAGAACTGTCGCACCGTTCGCCGCCGGATAGTCTCTGTTGTCAACAGACGGCGGCCTTTTTCTTTCGGTTTCCCGCTCTTCTCGACTTTCGACTTTGTCCTGTCCGCGCATCGATCTCCAACAATTACGAATCGTCATTCTTCGTGCAAGACAGCGATACGCGCGTCTGCATTCCTAAAACACGAAAAAAAACTGAAGGCCGATGGTATTGGGATCTGACATGGGGGCGTGGACGATATATATAGCTATCCAATATGGCGACGAAGTGCTTGGTCTTAACATTGTATTGATATCTTCTTTTTTGTTATTCCTTCAAATGTTTATAAGCATGGGTGAAAATTGTAAGTGGACAGGTACAAATCCCGCAGAAAGAAAGTTTGTTGAAGGAGAGCGGCTTTTTAAAGTATGTTTTATCAAATAATTCATGTTACAAAAGTAAATTTGTTTTTTAATATACCTTCTAAATTTACAATTATAATTTCATAAATTTCTAATCGCATAGAATTGATGAGGTTGATTAATTACTCCACAAATAATTGTACAAATATCTTCTATTAGAGGCATCAATGCCACAGGCATCACTGAACCAAGAATTTTGAAAGTCTTTATTGGGATCTGACATGGGGGCGTGGACAATATATATAGCTATCCAATATGGCGACGAAGTGCTTGGTCTTAACATTGTATTGATATCTACTTTTTTGTTTTTCCTTCAAATGTTTGTAAGCATGGGTGAAAATTGTAAGCGGACAGGTAATCAACATTTTTTTTTGCTACGCGGTGAAAAAATTGGAGTTTCCATAACGTTATTTTTAATTAACACCTGTCTTAACACTGTAAGTTTAGTTAAGTCAAGCCAAGCCAAGCTTAGAGTACTTCTACTTTTCGGCAGCAGTCGCCGACACTCAAAATGTCAGATCCCAATATCGACGGGACACTCGGCGTATCATCGATCGTAAGAAAATGATTATGGTTGCACCCTGAGCTGGGTTGCATCGAGACGCATCCTGGGTTGTTGCAATCGTCACGGATAGTCGCGAGACTTCGTTCTCTCGTTACGGCCGAGTCTTGATTAGTATCTTTAGTATCTCCATGCTTGACTCGTTTCCCAAGTGATGTATATTGCTGCGGTTCTGTAAAGAACGGAGCGCGTGCTAACTAGCGTACAAAGACGGACTTCTTCCTAGGAAACGCGTGTCCTTTTCACACGCGTTGCGTCAGCGTAGCCGAGATGTAATTGTACCCTCTTCTTTCATCCGTCTTATTTCCTTCTCGATAGTAGACCATCAGCTGTTTCGATGTCACTGACGTTCTACTACCAGCTTATGTAGGTGGCGAACACCTTGCCTTCGAGGTAGATCGATCCTGCTACTTTGTTCACAACGTGGATTGCCCAGGGTATCTTTCTCCTCTCTTCACGGCCGTTGAACGCTTCGAGTGCCAAACCAGCAAACTCAACAATTCCATAAAATCGAAATAATTTATTCAACGAAAGGAACATTGATAAGTTAAGATGTACGGTATTGGGAGTACCATATACCAACTTTATTACAAACTGCGGATACCAACAAAATTTGAGGCGTTGAGTATATTAACACTTAGCCGACCGATCGGGTAGATCTACCCATTTCCAAGCTAGTCGGTGGCCGACCGATCGGGTAGGTCATCCATTTTGATCTGAGGAACGCTTCTTTCTCTATAGAGCTTCTTATTTCTATAGAGTCGTCTCACATGTTTCGAGAGATATCATACACTGAAACAATATTAAAATACATTACTGCTTTTTTGTTCCATATTTGAGTTATGTTATTTATCCTTAGTCATCTTTACTGTTCTTAATTTTCTGACTCTATTACCTATACTTTTTGAATAACCATTAAAAAATAATTATTATGAACTTTTTAAGAAATTATTACCAATAATTTATTTATTATTACCATATGATGTATTATTACCATAAGATATAATTGATCACATAAATAATTTTCGGACGTTTTTGATTTCAAATAGCGAATTTCAGTCCGTGCTACTTCAGAAAAATACGCGGTGGACAGCGCAGTTTGGATTTCCCGAGCACGGTGGAAACTGTACAGGTCTCTGTGGCGCGTGCGGTCGGCTAAGTGTTAACGCAAAAATTTACTGAAGAATTCTGTCTGCCACCTCTAAGAGATGTCGCGCTCAAAGCGTCAAAGAAGTCGCGCGGTATCAATCGACTTTGACTTCGACGACTATGATTCTTTAGTCAGCCGAATGGTTTACAGTCCCTTCGTGTTCGCCAGTAATTATGTCAGTATCGATTGGAACTTCCGTGCATTGCCTGGAAGTCGCAATCGTAAAATCTACGAACATACTTATTCTTAAGCGTGTTCCTTGCGGCGGTGTGGCTATTTCGCGGCAACTCGTGCCACGAGCCCGAGTCACGGATGCCAGAGATTCTCAACTATGGAAACTAGTTTCTTATTATTTGTTGTATCGTTGCTTCGACCGTCACGTGCGTGGCCCTCCGCTGTCCCCCACCGAGCGGTAATCAGATATCTAAAACGATTGCAACATCCGTATATCTTGCTTCCTTCGGCGAGTGATCGAATCCCGCGAAGGAGCGACTTTCGACGTGAATTAATTCTTTACGGTGATTTTCGTTCCATATACAATTTTTCGATTATTTTTCAACACGTTGACTGAGTTGACTCCCATGTTGGTTATACGGGTGTGACGTAATATTTCCTAATACAGTTGGTTGAACTGAACTTCATCAGGATTTGTACGATATACAAGGTGGCCCACATAACTCTTAACAGCTCAATATCTCGAAAACTATGCCATCGATTTTAAAGTTCTTGGTCTTAAATTGCATGGATCTGAAGGGCCTTTCTAACTACATACGCGTGAAGTACCCCTCCCCCCCCCTTCCTCTTTAAGGGGGGCGGGCGTACCTTTATAATTTTAAATGGAACCCCCTATAAAACGTTACATATTCAGATTCTACAGGAAAATACAAGTACATTTTGTCTGAAACATTTTTTGTCAGATATAATAGTTTAAAGTTTCGACTTGTACATAGGTACTTACTTGAAGCGCTCGAAAATTATAACGCTATTTCCGAGCGATTCAAATAAGTACCTATGTACAAGTTGAAATTTTAAACTGTTATATCTCATCATGGAAATATCTGACAAAAAAATGTTTAAGACAAAATTTACTTGTTTTTTCCTGTAGAATCTAAATATGTAACATTTTTATAGAGGGTCCCATTTAAAATTATAAACGTACCCCCGCCCCCTTAAGGAGGAAGGGGAGGCCACTTCGTGTTTATGTAGTTAAAAAGGCCCTTCAGATCCATGTAATTTAAGACCAAGAACTTTAAAATCGATGGCATAGTTTTCGAGATATTGAGCTGTTAAGAATTATGTGGGCCACCCTGTAGAAGAGTTCAAGAAGTAATCCTTGTGATGAGCTTTAACCCCTATAACTATAACATCGAGTTAGACTCGAGATGAAGATTTAATCTAAAGATTTAAAGAAAATTTAATCACTACACAATCGTAAAACAAAACGAAGATGTTAACTCAGCATTTCTGATTGCAAAATTACTTTGATTTTGTGGAATCTTTCAGATGTAATTGTTCGGCAGTCGACGTGTTAAACGGTGCCGATGACTCCAAGAATACTTTTCTTCTGCTTCGAATTGTACGAACATGGGATCTCCAAGTTACTAGAAAGATGGCACAAGATCATAGAAAAAAATTGCCACTACATCACCGAATAAATAAATAAATAGTGAAACATCGTCTTCATTTTCCCTTGGAAAAACGAAATTACTTTCCGAACAATCCAATATATTGCTTTGATTTTGTGTAATTTTTATGATTGTCGATTGGACGATGAACGTGTTGAATGAAAACTGGCAGAGTCCCTCTGGAGTTTTCGTTCCTACCGGATGAGAACCTCCGACATACGTAAAAATAGAAACTTAACAGTTCTCTTCGGCGGGGGTCCCGATCGAATGCCCAAACAATTCACCTCGTGAATGTACTCGATCCCGCGAAGTGACTCCCGCGAGATATTCTCGTTCCGAAAAGAAAGAGCTCGTCGAATCACACTTACGATAGTCCTTATCGACACGAATAATGTAATAAACAATAAAAAAATGAGCATCGTTCCGATCGTTCGGTACATTTCCTTGGAAATTGATAAGGGGACACACTTGTCTGTAACACTCCCACTTCGACTTGCTCGGACATTCTCATTCGTAAGTGTTAAATGCGCTATACTCTTACATAACTAACTAACTCACGACTAATCACTCAATGTTCAAGTATAGTCGAAGCGTTGGCAATTTATCTTTTTACAAAAACAATGAATGCCTGCGCCCATTTATTACCAACGATAAGCTATTCAACAATCCGGCGACGATCGAAGACTTTTTCGCGAGCGCGACGCTTTTCCGGTAACGAGGCGCAATCGCGAAAAACGCGAATGGCTCCGATAAAAAACTGCGATAATTTCGATAAGGTAACGATACCGTGGTATCGAGTTGAAGAGGTCGCAAGAACGAGAGGTGCCCGAAATATGTTTGGTTCAACCTACGTGTTTTGTAGGTCACCGAATCGTAGTTCGAAATTATCGTGCACGAGTTACGATATGCCGTGACGGTCACATATCGTTCGACCACGGAAAAGAAACCGCTCTTCGTCTTCGTTCGTTCGATTGCCACGAGTACCTTCATAATTTACGCCTACGTGTACCCTCTAAGTCTAGATCCTTCTCGTTGATCGTTTCGCCGATCATTCATTGGTCCCAAAAGTTTTTCCCGAGTTTACGTTGCTTCCGGCTCTACGCTGACTTGCTTCCGCTGTCTAATAAAGCGTAATGCGTAGCATGAAATCATCTACACCGTTATCCACGAACATCAAACGCTGCTTCGAGCAAATCGCAGTGGACAATCAACCTAACCGGCGCGTAAAAAGTACGCGACGCTCGTCGATTTCTCATTTTTTCTTTCGGCAAATGCGTTTTAAAATGCCTTGGGAATTTATCTTTACAACGAGGAAATCGTTCCGTACTCATACTCACACTGAAACACAAATATTTAAACTAAATATCATCGAATCACACACCTCTCAGAAATTAAACGATAAAAATATACCTACAAAGTTGTCCTCATCGGTTTCCTCTTGATCATGCTCGCGTAGGTATTACAACAGCAGTCATACTGAATCTCGCACATTCATCCTTCCATGCAATGTAAATTTAATAATTATCATTACACGTGAAGTAGGATCATTACTATTATTACTGGACTGCGGATCTTTATACGCAAAATCAACATTTTCAGAAGCAATTACAAACAACCGGGATTAGACAAAAATTGATTTCTTACCTAAAGAATTTCCAGAATTCAAAAATAACATATTTCTGAAATTTTCGCTTCTAGAAATTACATCCCCCATTGTTCTTACAAATGCATAAAATCCGCAGTTTAATTAGCATTATATTTATTAAAATAAGCAGCGCGCGCTATTTTTGAACGAGCAGAAAATCAATTTGAAAAGCGCGCGTTTCCCTCCGCAAATACAAAATCGATTTCGCGCCATTTTCTTTTTAAATATATATCCGCGTATTACACGCGATGTAACAATACCAACATAGTTATCGTTATCAGTTTTAGTAAAGCAAATTGTGCTTGCCATGACATTCTGAATGAGCCGAACAACAGTTTGAAAAATTCTCACCGCTTCGCGATTGCGAAATCCATTCCGCGGCAATATGAGATTGCTACGGGGTTGTTTCGCGCTTGATCGATTCCCGCGGCGTACATTCTCGTCTTTACACTGTCCGTGCATGCGATCACGGCTCTGCATAGTGACAACTTCACGGCTCGAGACTCGAGACAGTGACAGTTCAATTTGCGAGGAGAAACAAATGGAGGGAATTCAGAACGGGAACCATCGCGCCGGGCGCATCGTTATCGCGCCAAATCCGTTTGATCGATCACGGGCCGGTCGATCGAACTGCGGAGCCTCGAATAATCGTGCGACATGCTCCTCGGTTATTTTCGTTGCTACGTGAATCGTATAACGATTTTCGTGTTCGCGTGCATTTTGGTCTACCACGCTGCGGGCCTCTATGCAAATTTAACTATTCGCAGGCTGATTTTTGTGAACGGAAATCGCACAGCGATACAGTGTGTCTACATCAAGGATGTCGTTGCGCTAAAAATGAAGTATTGTCAATATTTCATAGAAACTCGTTCAATTCTCGCGATTCGGTTATTCGATTATCGATACCGATCGATCGGAGTTCACCCGATTATCGCAATAACGAAATCGTTAACCTAGCTGACAACCTGCACGGATTGTCTTGATAATAATACACGGAAGATACTGTCAACGTTGTAAGACTTACGTAAGTGCTCCTGGATGACAAGCAACTCAGGTATGCGACACAGGTGAGAGGATTCGGGCAGTCTCGATCGTCAAATCCAACAAGGTTATCTTGGGAAGCACACGTCGTCGGTTGCACTGCGAACGACACTGATTTCAAAATATACGAGGGAAAAACACCACACCGGCACGAGGAATCCAACGTGCCACACTTATTACGGAAAAAACGAGATAAGTTGTCGCGACAACGTTCGCCGGTCGACTGCACCGAGTCCCGTACGCGGCGTACGCCGGACCCAATCGAACGACTTCGGTGAACTTCGTGAGCGTTCGAACGCCGCGGCAAACTTCGCGCCAGTCTCGCAACCCGCCGTACGCATGCGCAATTAGTTACGATCTTCACGAGGCGGACTCTTTAAATACGTAGGGGACAATTACCTACATACGTACTGGGTGTCCCAAAAATGTTGTAAATCCCTGAAATGAGTGATTCTTGACGCTATTTAAAGTAATTTGTTCCTTTGCAAAAATGTATGCCTCGGCTTTGTTAAGGAGTTATTAACGAAAAACACGGCCAATCAGAACACCGTTACAGCGGACGGATTCTAATAACGGTGTTTTGATTGGTCCGTGTTTGTCATTAATAACTCCTTAATAAAGCCGAGGTGGTCATTATTGGAAAGGAAAAAGTTATTTTAAATAACCTCAGGAAACGTCCATTTCAAGGATTTACAACATTTTTGGTACACCCTGTAAATTCTAATTTATCCGCAATGCCAACTCTTTGTGAATTCGTCTCTTATATTCGTCAGTTTCTAAAATTATGTTTGTTTAAATATAGTATGTTCAAAGATGAAAATAGCAATAAAAGAGAAACAATTTCAGGCTTCGGTTTTGTTAAACAATCCTCGAAAGCAAATTGAATGAAATCCGTGGATTGTTTAACAAAATAGATCTGCATGTTTACGTGCGGTGACTAAAGCTAATTGAACGCGCACATTGTAGATGCAGGTCTACCATTTACGTAGGCGTTAGTGGAACGTGCATAGAAAGTTGTAAAAGGAAAAATCCGGTATGTGGGTAAATAGTGGGATGGCTCACCTCGAAGGAAACAAAGATCGTCTCTGATCCATTTCCACGCTATCTTTAATCTGCTCGAATGGAAAGTCGACCAACTCCGATAAACCATTTCATAGCGTGCATATTTAGCAAGGCCGAGGTATGAAATAAGTATCCAAACACGGCCGTGAATCATCCTAACTGTTTCCCAAGCGGGACGGCCGACTGAAAGCAATCAGATTCGAGTCAAAGAGATGACTTTCTTTAACATTTCGCGTATTGATAGATAAAGGGGCCTTCCTCGAACCCATCATTAATAATATCTTCTATACACCAAGATCAGTAATCTAGTAACAATCTTGAAGGCATGAGCGACAGTAAATAATTTCATAAAATTTTTTTAAATAAGAGGAGTAATATCTTTACTACATTTTCCAACCGGTGGGTTCGAGGACCCCCTTTAGAATTATCAGGTTTCTGCAACCCTCCGTTCGCAACCTTATTTTTATCGATGCCGCGTCTACATACCGTTTATATTAACGATTATTTATTCACTGTTTTAGACTTTCAAAAAATCTAAATAATTCTGAGATACTTATGAAGTTCCTACTTTAATATACAGGGTGTCCCACATAAATGGGAACACCTAAATATCTGCTGTATTTACAGTCCTATCAGAAAACTTCAGAGGATAAAGTGACACTATTGCAGGGGGCAAATATAATGGTAAAGAAAAAAATTTTTTATGTAATGTTTTTTAATGAAATTTCAAGGTCACCGATGTTCTTTTAAATGGAATGGTATATTTTTTTACGATAAAATGATAGACAATAAAAAACTGAATTTAGTGGATACCACCTTTTTGACCTTGAAATGACCTTGAGCAAGAATAATCATGTTGGAGCGGATAAAATGTGGAAGTTTAAAACTTACGTGTTTCAGCAAAAATTACGCGTTGTTTACGACGGGTTGACCTTTACATATCATAATAAATGTTCGAAATGTTGACCATCCTCATTTATGCAATATTGCAATCTTGCATTAAATGATCTGTAGGCATTGTCGATTTCCTGAGACGTAATTGAAGCACATGCTGCAGTAATTATTACGATTTTTAGAACTTAAACTACCGGTATTTTTAAATTGTTTTACCATAACGGAAAATGCGTGTAACGAAGGACAAATACGATTCACAAATTTTTCACGATACAAATGTACTGCTTGCCTCAAAGATTGGTGGCTTTCGCCATAAGTGAAAACCATATTGATTCGTTCCTGTACAGTATAACGCATTGTTATCACTTTCACGTTTCGAATTCGAATAATGCAGAAGGAACAACGTACTTATTCTAACCGATTAACCTTCTGTTAACGATCTCAATAATACATACTCTAACATAAACATACGCTGTTTACTATGACAAATATTTCAAACATTTATTGTGGTTTTTAAAGGTCAACCCGACATAAACAACGCGTAATCTTTGCTGAAACACGTAAATTTTAAACTTCCACATTTTATCCGCTCCAACATGATTATTCTTGCTCAAGGTCATTTCAAGGTCAAAAAGGTGGTATCCAATAAATTCAGTTTTTTTATTGTCTATCATGCTATCGTAAAAAAAATATACTATTTCATTTTTAAAAACATCGGAGACCTTGTAATTTCATTAAAAAAACACGACATAAAAAATTTTTTTCTTTGCCATTATATTTTCCACCTGCAATAGTGTCTCTTTGTCCTCTGAAGTTTTCTGATAGGACTGTAAATACGACAGATATTTAGGTGTTCCCATTTATGTGGGACACCCTGTATAATTCAAGAGTGAAATTTCGCTCCGGACATAAACGACCCTGGTTACCCACGGAAGGTTAATTACGATCTTACATCTAGAAGAAGCTAACAATTTTCCCCCCAAATAACGATCATTGCTTTACGCGTAAAGTTGCACCGCGAAAATTCAACGTGGCACAAGAGACTCATTATTCAGGGTTCACGAAGGTAGTTCACAAGCGAAACGAGCCCCTGAGAAACGGAAACGACAAGATTTTGTTATTCAATATATTCCGTCGTTAACTCTGTCGCTGATTTTGTTCGTCGGAGGCCTCGATCGCGGATCGCAGTGTCAATATCGATAATGGCCGAGCCAAGGAGTGAGCTAATCTCTTCCAGTCGTCGGTTATCTCGCGAATGCACGAAAAAATTTCGAAAAGAACAAGCATAACGAGCGACGTACGCGATATCGCGCTCCGATGGACGACTTGTATTCCGATCGATGACGGTGTCGTGACTCCGTGAATTTCGCATAACGAAATGCAAAGTTCGTGTTATCGGCTTTTCGAATTTCCAGGCGGTCGGAGTTCTTCCGGGAAAATGAGATTCCGTCGATCGCGGCTGCTTTCTACAGGGTCGAAACAGTTTTAGAAAGTGACGATGCATCGTCGACGATGACAACGGCGCCGTCAGAATTATTTTTAATCGTGGATTCATCGCCTAACGAACCAACAACAACTCGCGATTCGCCGGCTGAATAGGGTGTAGCCTTTCCGCTCTTAGTCTCGATCGAATTCACCCAGCGATCGTATCTAATAAAACCGATAAGATAGGTGTTATCGAGCTACGTTTGCTCGTGGCATAATGTTTACGGTAACCCGATTGTAGATAAATACTAACAAGTCGCGAAAAGTGGAGTATTACGCAACCCTCTCGCTGTTTTAGCAATTTCGTAGATACCACGGTCTCGGGAACGAAAATAGCACGATCAACTTCTTGGCGGATAATAATCGCCATCGTCGCGATAGGAATCGGTGCAATGCTTTTACTTCTTCGATCGTTGGCGGAACTGTCTCACAGGAGACTGAAACATGAATAATTCATTAGTGACTAGGCACCGCGTTTCCATAAATTGGTTTTCATTCGAGCTGGATATTATCCAATGGATGGTAATAATTACTTGAACGGTGTTCGAGCATCTGTAGCGCATAAATTGCTTCCCACAAGTTCGCACAATAGTAAATAAGTGGCAGTTATCGTCCAAAGAATTGTCCGGAGGTTCTCTGCCCGAATATCTAGCGCAGTGAAACGAATTTGCGCGCACGAGTGATGGATGACCCTGAGCGACATATGGTTCCAGCGGACGCTGAAGGAACCGTGAATCTGTTCAAACTGTTTAAGATGTGATTATGACATAATTCGTGTATTGTACGAGCGAATAATGGCGACGCCTTTCATCGGTATCCAACCCAATAAAGCCCGGCACGAAAGTCATCACGAAAATGATCGCGATGCGTAATGATATGGAAAGTTCATTGTACAAAGACTCTTTATCGTCTAACACGGCAATCGACCCAATAACGTATTGATAAATATAATCAGTCTAGTTCGCATCGTCAACCAACCTACATTCATTGGACCCGCGGATGCTAAAGCCTCTTCAATTCGCATCAACACGGCCGCGCGAGCAAACAAATATTAACTTTCTGTCTCCCCATCTTTACAAACGATGATCGATTTCCATACTTCATCTAATAAAACCGCTTCCATTAATTAGATACAGCTCCCTAAAAGTTGTTCTCAGTTTTTCTTCGTATATGGCACGAACACAGCATCTTCTGAAACGTTTTCATTAACCATTAATGATAATCTCGCTGTTCGATCTCGCTATGGGATTTCGACCGATTATATCATATAAAAAAGAAGCTTGAATATCTTCTTTGAAATGATGGTTTTAATTAATTAAATGAAATTATTCTGGCTATTAAAAAGTTGATTGAAAACGCTTTAGGCAGTCCGAGATGTGTTTCGCATAATCAAACGTCCTATGAATAAGATTTGGAGTGGAATCGTAATTTTGAATCGGTAACAACAGCTCCGAGAACGTTTCGAATTAACAACGACCAATTTTGTATTAACTTTATCGTGGCCGAGGAACGTATTCTCATGCTAGACCTCTTTGAAATCGAATTAGGATGTATCGCGATCCATCTTAATGGAACAATTCGCGGAGCGACCTATTTGCATCGGCTTGACTCGAACGTATACAGCTGCACCGATGCACAATTTCTCTGGTGGCACGGATCGTGTCAAGGCGAGTCACAGGGAGTTTTCAGGCGACGTTAAACCGTCGAACGAGCGGACTAACGTCGCTAATTAAACCGACAACGGTGTGACGCGAGAAGCCAGTGCAAATTCGCATCCGATGCAACGAACAAGGATTTGTTAATTCGAACAGATAACGCTACTATCTACCGGATAACAATCGCGCCGGTGATTATGAACGCGGCACGAATCGTGTGTTTTTCATTGTTACGCATTATTGGACCGCAAATCGATGCGACAGAACATAAGCAGTTAATTCTATTCGTTATGTTTCATTTTACCCGCTTTCATACTAACAAAAATAAGAACTAGAGTACTAAATTTTGAAAAAAAATCCAAAATTAATCGCTTTGGCCTGTACATGGCACAGTCATCTGGATTGCAAGTTACAGAGATTGATAAAGCGTCAATCAAGCAAACCATTCACCTAAGTGCGATGTTTTGTCGGAAGTGGAGAAGAAACATTCGCTTATCTCGGTTTTTAAGCGCGTATAGTAATCTCCGCATGCTTAAGCCGTTAACATTGTGACTTACACAGTATATGCTGCATTTGGAAAGTACATATACTAAGAATGAAGCAGGCTTAGAGATTTCTAACGTGTGGTTGCAGAGTTAAAATAGTGAACGCGCGAATAGATCATAATGGACGCGTGAAAACGCGAAAATGATGCTGGTCGTAGTGCAGTAATTGTTATGTAACAACGGCAGAAATCGAGACCCAACTCGTGTATGCACGAATACGTGACTCGGTCGACACGTACCAACAACTCAGTATGCAAATTTAACCGCAGGAAGATCCATCCATTAAATGCTTCGAAGGCCTCGCGATGGCCTACGCAAATTTGTCAGCCAACGCGACTCCTGAACCTGAAAAAGAAAATGCAACTTTTACTCGACGGTACTTGGATCACCGTGGAAAATTCGTATACAACAATTTACTCCCGATCGTAGCATTTACGTCTGAAAATCGAGCTGATACTTTCAAAGACTTTTTAGTATGATTTCGAGATTCTTTTTAGACCTAATTGCACCTATTGCAAAGTGCTATCTCCCATCTTTAATTTGAGCCCTCAAACATCCGAAATAAATTCTAAAATTGATCCAAAGAAACCTCTGAAAAGCGAGTCGATTTTAACCAAGCTGATGGTCGGGTTCGATCGATTTTTTTATATGATTTCCTCATTATTTTTTAACCTAAATGCATATATCACGAAGCGCTATCTTTTACCTTCAATTTAAGCCCTCGAACGCTCAAAAATTCCTATGGAAAAACATTTTAGAATTGATTCGAAAAATTCCCTCTACTTCGTTTGAATTTAAATTTAAGTACGCTATATTCCTCCAGAGGTCGCTACTATCCACTAATGATTTCAATGTACAAAATTTAATAAAATGTGGTGATATATTTGAAAGCTTTAATCAGCTTTAATATACAGTGTTAAATTAATGTTCAGAAGTAATTATTAAATGAATACTTATTGCTTAACAAATCAAATATATATAACTTACGAAGTTTTCGGCTAAATTAAGGTTGGTTTTCTCTGTATCGTTCGAACGTCATCTTTCTTATAATAACATAGAATACTCGTTTTTGAAGTTCAATATCTCATTCTTGATACAATCTTTTTCTATCGAAAGATAACATTTTCAACAACAATTTCAAATTAAACACAATTTCTTGAAAGAAAAAGATTGCGTGCACTGTGGTGTTTCGCCTGTGTTTGGGTTCAAATAAATCAAGATAGCCAACATCACGCATGAAATTCGATCGCACAACGATGTTCGTTTGTCAATCGACCGCTGCTTACATTGTTTATTATCCTGCAAACTTTGTAATATACGAACAATCTCTTTGCAGCTCTTGAATAATCACCTTATTTAGTTCTTGAGAAGAATATTATTTCAATACCTCATCGAAAATGGAGAAATGGATAAACAAGAATCTGTCTGATGTCTTGGATTTTCCTGTTACGCAAGATTTTGTATCGTAAGAAAATTAACCATCAAACAATACAGTAAATAAATCGTTATTATACGATCTTGTATTTCCAGATATATCATGTCAATGGAAAACGAGAGAGATTTGGACCAATACTTAACATCTCTGCTGGATTGTAGCAATCCTAGACACCGGCAATTTATCGCAGAATTGAAAAGACAACTAGGTTCGCATCTTTCATTACTATAACAACATATTTTCTAAACCAGATATTTATTTACGTTGGTTGTTTCTAGCATCTTACAAAGATCAAGGATACAAGAAAGCAAATAATGTTGATAATGAAAATACAAAGCAAAATGGAAAGAAGAGGGGAAAAGTGAAATCAAAAGACAAGCGAGAGATCAAACAGGTATATACTCAGAAACATTTCCATGCTACTTTTGAATTCGTAAAGTGACCGGACGTTGTTTGTTTAGTTCCACGAAACTGTAAAGGTAGAAAAAGTAGAAAAGAAGAAAGTTAAGTATGTCAATTTATATTCGCAAGATGGCAAGTCTGAGATGACAGTTTTGTTAAAAGGTACTTTCTAAAAATATGGTAAATTATTTGACAAGAAAAACACTTAATGTTATCTTGTCAAGAATGTAGACATAATACTCTGTGGCTCTATGATCCTTGTGATTGAATTATAATTGGGAAGAAGTTAATGCAGAAACATTTTATTAGGCAGACATAAATGCGATTGCGAAGGGAAAAGACATGCGTTGATTAACAATTGCCTGAATTGTGGAAGAATAGTTTGTTTGCAAGAGGGGGATGGTCCCTGTTTTTTCTGTGGTCAGCTTGTATGCACTCCCAAGGACCAGACAATCCTTTCAGGCAGTACTAAACAAGCCGATCAGTTATATAATACATTAATCAATAAAAAACCTCCTAAGGGATTAGAAGAATCCATCAAACAAAGAGATAGACTTCTTGAATACGATCGTTTCGGGTATGTATGTGTATTGCTGTCTTGAGAAATAGAAATAATGTGATTTATTATAGTACACAGGGTACAAAGGTGATCGATGACGAATGCGATTACTATCAAACAAATAACATATGGCTATCAACCCAAAAAAGGGAACAGCTGAAAAAATTAGAGGACGAAAAGAATGCAAAAAGACACATGTCCCGTCTGGATAGAAAACTCAATGTAACATTAGATTTTATGGGTAGAGAAGTGATTGAGGAAAATGACATTGATGAATTTGATGAACATCAGCTTATAGACATTTCTGATACAATGTATTTGAACGAATTTGATGCATCGAACGTATGCTCTGACGTAGACTGCACACGTCCAATTGTAAGATTATTAAAAACAAATTTATGTGTATGTAAATATCTTTCGTTATAGCGAAGAGTAAATTTGATATTTTTACAGTATGTAGAATCGGATGAGTTTGAATCGCATGCTACAAGAAGCAGAGTTCCGTCCAAAACGAAAACCATTGTTCAAGACAAGGAATATTTAGAAATGTCTGACTTAGGAGTATGTTTGAGCATGCATCAGCCATATGCATCTCTATTGGTAGCTGGGATAAAAATGTAGCGGGTCGCGTAATTTAATTTTTAAATGTACTTGACAATATACTAAGGATCTCATAATCTACTCGTTTTATAGACACGAAGGGCGAACTTGGTATAGCTCGCACAGAGGAAGATTATGGATAGCTGCAACAGTTAAAGCACCAACTAGGGAAGAAATTTTGAGTTTAGAAAACTCTTATCGCGTTCTAAAAGATGGTCGGTACTTAATCTCTACTAAACTATAGATCTTTATGGAAATTCAAGTGGTTAAAATAAAGATCCGTAGTCTATTAATCATCGTAGTATCGTAATTATCTATTACTAACAATATCTATTTCTTTAGGAAGAATTCGGTTTCCCGAAAGTTACCCGACTAGTTGTTTATTAGGCTGTGTAACAGTGACTAATGTTTTACCTCAGGAAGAGTACAGAAAAATTTATCCAGATGGAGAGAGCGATAGTCCATACGTCTTCATATGCGAGAACTTCCATTCGTTGCCAATGAAATTACCAATATCGGGCAAGCATAAGATTTGTAAGTAAGATTATCCAGGTGCGCTTACCATACCCGTTCTAAGAAGTTTATAATTGTTATCAATACTTGCAGATAAGTTGGATCCAAAGATACATCAAGCAGCTGCTAAAATGTTAGAAAAATCTATGAAAAATACAAACTAATAATAGAGTAATTGTTTAAGTAATAATGAGTATGCCGTTTTAAAATTTGATTTAAGTTAACAAAATAATAAAGACATCAATTTTCTCGCAATATATAATAAATGTTATTTATTATTTGTACACAATAGAATATATATTACAACGTACACATAGTTTGCAATATGTTACAGCAACCATTATAAGATTTATATTTATATTACACTAATCGCTCTTTTTTTTGTATGCGATCAATGAAAAAATATTAGCAGTTTTTCTTCTATTATATTTAAAATATCAGACTTCTGCAATATTAAAAGTAGATCTCGGTAAGGTCATCCTACGACAAAAGTCTATAAATTTGAAGTACAAAGGGAACATGTTTCTTTGAAATGTGGCGTTAGAAATTTTATTGTTCTTTTAAATTTAGAGTATTATAGTTATATGTATTTTAAAAACATATTAAAATCTATCCTTAGTAACAGAACTCGAGGCAATGAAAATAAAAATTTGTACTCGTAAACTAATAAAAAATTACGTCTAAAAGCCTAGCATACAATGAGAAAACACTCGTACTTAATTGATCGAAATACGAATACATAATTATGTAATTATTAAATTCATATATATATATATACTGATAACAATATATTGCATCGCGTAAAATAAACATCTAAAATAAATATAAATAGTAATCAATTTTGAACAAAAAATGACTTAAATATCGTTAACAGATAAATCAATTAACTGGGAATGTATAAACGAATACGAAAATATTCTCTACGAATTTTCTCTATAGAATATACAATTATTTGTTGCAGTTTTAAATCGAGAACTTCAAATACCAACAGGTTGCTTAGTTTGAAATTATATAATTGCATTAATTTGGATGTTGTGCAGTCTATCAATGATTATATTATTTAAATTTCTTATGCATAGGTACGCAGGTGTTGTATTTCTATAATCATAATATTTAAGTAACAAAATATTATTGAAACAATAAATACACAAATCAATTCAAGATAACAAGTTACTGTACTTTTTTATATATCCGCATCATAACGCAACATATAATTGAGCTGTTCAAGAATAATTATTTTATAATCAACATTCTACAGACTAGTATTTAGTAATCTTTTTATGAAATACATTTTTTGATATCAAAATGAGTAAGCAAGAAAAATGATATATAAAGTCGTATGGAATTTCACAAAAGAAAAAGAAGAAACCATAAACGCCTATATGAACTTACAAAGTACATATATGATAACAGTACAGACTAATATGTTTCATTCTAAATAACATTCCAATATATCCAATACATATTTTGTCTCTAAAATTGAAGTTTGTTTTATGACTCCTTAATGTGAATAAAATACAGACGCTGTAGAATAAATAGTTTCCATATAACTTCCAGTATTATAAAGTATTTAGGCTATCAAATATAATCAATAATTCTTTATTCATTCATGATCTTTAGGTAAACATGCGTATATGTTTAAATACTATATTGTCGAATCAAATCCGTAACTGAAACTTCACCAGCAAACCAGGTTTAATTACATTCCGATTTTGTTGATGAACCTGGCTCTCTTTTTACTCGGTGAATGGATACCATGTAAAAAATTACTATTTTTTTAAATCGAGATATTAATTATCATCGCTTTCTATTATAGTAAAACAGATTCATATTCTTATTATTGGAACAAAATTATATTAAAGAAACAACGTAAATGTGAGTAAAGGAGTTTTACAAAAATCATGTTACGTGTAAAAAAATAGTATGTATACTTCGTCAAATAAATCTCTTGTACGATTTGATCCGACAAATAATGGTATCCACACATGCCCATTCTTACCATCTTTCAAACAAGTAATAGGCCACCACAATATTACCACAATACTAATACATTCATATCACAAATCTACTATATTCGAACGACTTTAAATAAATAATTTTCATATCTCCATTATATATTTTTTTCAGACATTGTAAATTCGATTAATATGGTAATACTTTTTCAATTTCTCCTACATAAAGCGATCAGAAGTAATTGTTAGCACTTATTCGAACAATCTCGGACATTATAAGTGTTAACAGATTCTCCTCGAACACTTTACACGTATTTGTATATCAGGACAGCATAATGTATCCAGGCAATGTACTTACCATATCTCTTTACTTCCAAACACATGAAATATTAACCCAAAAATGGATACGTTAATTTTTCATTAAAAAATGCGTATATGGGATTGTTAGCTACCTGACATATACTGTCTGTTCTTTCAAATACAAATTTGGCGAAAAGGGCTTTATTTAACACTAGGTTTACGGGACGTGTCAAAACGACGCGTTTTAATATTTTTAATTTACGATTATTAAGATTATAAAGATGCATTCATGAGGAATTATTCAACAATTTATTTTTATAATTAATTTTTGTGCTCCGTAAACCTAGTATTAACTGTGATACAATGTTACCTCCGAAAAGAATATCTAATAAATCAATAGAGGGAGCAGCAATTTGAAAAAAGTGTTGGTGTAACGCCAAAACTTCTGTATCCGTTCTAGGATTAAATGAAGATACTCGTTTCGAATAATTTATCTATATGTAAGTAGGTGAATCCTTTAAACTGGTACCACAGGCTTCGCAGATCGAGACATTCTGCTCGTTGACCAGGGTGCATTTCGGACACTCTTTTCCACCGCTGGCCAACGGTTTATCCTCGTTCCCTTTGCGCCTAGATTTCCCACACATTTCACAAATATCTCTGGACGAGGAATTAAGGTACGTACAAGTGGCACAGTTCCACTTGTTCTCCGCCTCCGTGTCATCTTCCTTCTGCGAATGAGACAGCTCGAAATTCTTCAGCGTGTCCGCGATCTTTGCTATCTGATCCGAGGATCTATGGGACCGTTGAATCGGAAGTGTCTGACTGCCGTGTTTTTTATCTTTATTGTGCGAAGGCAGATGACTCTCGGACGCTGCATCAGCACGATACCTATTCGAATCGGTCAAGTCAAAGGACGAGGATTTCTTCTTGAACGGTAGCGTGTCGTGATGATAATGTCGACCGTTGGTTACGGACGAATTGGTGCTGTTCCCGTCGGTTCTCGGGCTTCTCTTTTTCTCCAACCGATACCCGCTATGCTTCTCGTCGTTATGGTTCTGCTTCAACGTCTTCTGTTTGTTCGTTCTGGAGTCGCTGTCTCGTTTCTGCAAAATGTCCGCTCGATCCCCGAGATCCTTCGAATAGCCCAGACTTTCTAAGTCTCTGTACACGAAGTCCCAACGGTCGTAATTAATTCTGTCGATGATCGATTTCGCCTTCTTATCAACTTTCCCGTAATCGTAATTATCTCCGTCGCTGGACTGCTTTCTATAGTAATCTACCTCGTCCAAGTCGGGTGTCCGGTGGGAGGACTTCCGGTTATGGAGCTTCTCGTAATTGCTGACAGAGACAGGCATGTCCACCTCGATCAATCTACCCGTGGGTACTCTCGAGTACGCCGGCATCGTAGTGTAATAAGAATTCGCATGGACGTCGCTTAAATATTTGTTTCCGTGCGGCAAGCAACCGTAAGCGCTGCACCGGTTCATAAAGCCATGCTCCAGCGGCGGAAAGTATCTGGCCGTTGTGTTTGTGTCTTCAATGTATCTGTAATCCGATTGACAAGCGGACACCGGCGTGTTATAATTAGGAGGCATTATGTTATAAGGAACCGAAGGAGACGCCGCGTCTATGCACGTAGGCTGGCCGTAATGATAGTCCCTGTAATTCTCTATTTTTGTGCGATTTTGGTGCATCTTCTCGAGGAAACGATAATTTAATGCTCTAATCGCTTGCTCCGGTGTCCCAACATGATTTTCCCTGAACTCCAAGACCTCCAGCCAGGAAATAGTACAGTTTTGAGAAACGTTCTCCCAGATTTGTTTCAATATCTACATAGAAAACAATACAATGTTTCTATAAAGATGAATTTGAATTGATGTCGATAGTGTGGGGATCAGGACCTCCCAGACCAAATACTGTATGGAGATTAGGAAAAGTAGGAGGGTTCCGTGGGTATGTGTAAGAGTTGATCAGCTACAACCGCGAGGGTCCCGGGTTCGATTCCCGGCGAGGAATTCCTCATTTTTCCTAAGATCCTACAATAGTTTGGGGATATTACCTGACACTCAACAAAGGCTACTATCGCATCTCTGCTCACGCTGGATACCTTGTCAGGGTCTATGGGACCTTCCAAAGTAAGAACACCCAACCCTGTATGTTTATACCCCATTTGTTCAAACATTAATTCTGCTCCTATTAAATTCGCCTCCACTTCATGTTTATAATATCCGCTATAAGTCTAATGGATCGAAAAAAATAGATTAGTTACAGTTTTTTTATACTGTCAGAGTCGTTCAAAGATAATAATATAGTATTGACCCTTAACGTTCTATATTCTTTTCTCCAAGGCTGAGCCAAAAGATTGGCAGCATACAAAGAAATTGCACTCCAGGCAGTCACAGCTCTGTAACCACTAAAGTCTTGTAGAGTAGCAGCAGATCTATGCAGTATATCCGCAGTCTCTTGAAAAACATATTTATTCTCATTCGGTACAAGGCAAAGGTACTCTTTGATAAAACCTGAAACAAACACAAATGAAGGTAAATATTTTGCTGAGCGATTAACATCTCCGTTAACTACCTTCTAGTTTGTGACGCTGTTGCAATTTTAAAGGACTATCGTCTGTTTGTAAATACGCCAAATGGCTTTGCTCTAATTTCATACTAATTTCTTGCAGTCTATCTTTTCCTCTTGTTATTAAGTCATTTGCCATTGTTGTTGCTGGAAAAAAAACAACTGTCGTTCATCATTGATATATACATATATACTTACAGGAGTATTCGAAATATTTTATACACACAAAACAGTTAAGAATTACAATATTGTTGTGTCGAGTGTAAGACACTAAAAGCTCAGCGAATTGCAAGGATGTTTATGAGTAGGAATAATGTGAGAATAAAATCGGTAAAAACTAAGCGAAAGAAAAATGTGTCTATTAGAACTAGACATGTTTCACACCTATTAGAAACTCCTAGGAATGCAGCTTTAAATCAGATTCTTGATTTAAACTATGGCTAGCTCCAACCTAAAAATAAATCCTATATTTAGAAGCACCGCTACAGTGTTTATTCCAGGGGCTACCACAATATATTCTCTATTTGGAAGATGCTCCATCTCAGGTCGAAATGTCCGTCGAAGTTTTTATCACGCGTTAAGGACATTGTACATCACTTCATAAACAATAAATATTTTTCTTCGCAACTTTTTTCTTGGTTATGTTGCAGTTATGTCACAACCACCGAGCATGCATATGCTAGAGATCGATGAGTATCTTGGATCGGAGATGTCATTTCCCCCACTATGCATAAAAATAATATTATCTTGACATTGTTGCGTTGATGCGTGACCACACGAACATAGTTATAATAGCGCTACCGTACCATATGTTTGATCAATGGTGATAAGAGGGAAATTTGAATATAAATGCAATGTTTGGGACAAAATCGTATATTTCCTGTATATTTCATCCGGGCAGAATATCTTAGAATAGGCAAAGAGATAACGAGAAAGTCCCTAAATCCCACCAAAACGAACGCAACAACTGAAACACTCTGATAATGTTTCTTGCCACATGCTACATAATTCATATTTGGCGCCATTAAAATTTGTCCTAGAAGCTACATTACATCGTTCGAAAGTTTATTAACTTTTACTATTTTGAATTAAATCATTTCTACGCGAATAATGACAATATCTGCAAAATTCGATCTAATTTGAATACAACAGTATTGTGTAAGGAAACCCAAAATTGGTAGCATACAAGCGCTGCAAATTTTCCAAAAAATAAGGATACTTATGAATTCCATAATAATAATTTTTAAACATAAGCTCAACCATTGATGAAATAGAATTTAATTTAAAATATGTTTATCTCCACACTTATAAACTGCGTTAATTCCAACTGATCAAATTGAATTACTCGAATTATTTATTCTTTCGCTAATAAATTATATTTCTTTTGAGAACTAATTTTGTATGTTCACTCTTTGACTATTTATTCGGTTCTGTTCTTTTCAAAAGAAATTCGTTGATAAAAAACAATAATAAAAGAATTAATATTTACATGTTGTCTTAAAAATAATTTAACAATTTAAAAGTAATCAATATTAACATTATCGATAACGTAGAATTTGTCATTATCGACAACTGCCACAAAATATTATTTCCAATTGAAATACTTAATTACTGTTTCATTAAAATTAATTGACAACTTAAAAAAGATTGTTCATTTAATTATAATAATCGCAACGAAATCCGGTATAAATAATTTGTAAAATAAATTAATAATAAATAAAATATTATAGGTATGGACGCTAGACTGTTCAATATAGTCTATCATATTAAAATTGCATAAAAGAAACCATTTTTTATGAACCGTTAAGTAATTAATTCATAAATTTATAAATTTAATGCCGAAAAGCGAATGTTGGTGTCATCTATCTGTAAAGTGGAGAGCCGATGAAACAGAAAAATTGAAATGTTTCGCAACATAGAAATTCCATAAAGCTCTGTTCTTATATCTCGTTTATAGTTTTACTATCCTATGAAATAATTAACCATTGAAAGTTTATTTAACCCTCTAGGTGTAAATAATTAACATGCTCTTTTTTAGCCAGTATTATCAAGATTCTTTAGCCCAATTATTGTAGAATTTCAATTCGGTAAATTTAAAATTTACACTGGAAAAAGAGCCATACATGTTTTGCCATTGCATATCAAGGCACAAGAGAGAGCTCTCGTTTTTGCGCACAAAATAAAATCCCATACGTATCTTCACTGTCGGCGACTTCGAATTATCGACCGAGTTTGCTTAATCCCATATTATTATTAAGATTGGGATAAACAGTTTTCATATTTATAAAAAGCCTAAGTGAGGGTGTGCAAGAAACTGCAGTCGTTGCACGCGCGCAATGTCTATGTAATTAGAAGAGCATGACGCACTGACAAAGTAACGTAACGCTGCTATCACAGAGAGTTAGAGTAAAGCGTTTGCCTGTCTTCTGCGTTATCATGGACGTAAATCTGTCATTTTGATAATTACACGTTACAGGTTAAAGCAAACGGTGGATTTTGTCACACATCATTAGCGAAGCTCTCGGAAAGACCGTCGACCAGCGATATTCAAAAGCGTTCATTGAGGAAACGCGCGTCAACCTTCCTCGCGCAAAAATCTTTCGAACGAACGGTATCATTTAAATTCGAATCTGACAAATGGTTCACTACCATTTAGTATCACGATTTAGCGATGCTAAGGTTTAATCTTACGATTATAAATTGGTGACGTTATGGAGCTAAAAGTATGGGTAGAAGGTATACAGCGTATTGTCTGCGGTGTTACAGAAACCACTACATGTCAGGTTGGTACTATTCGTTTAAATATTTTGTAGTCACTGCGAATTCTATATAATTTAAAATTAACTTGCAGGATGTAGTATATGCTCTTGCTCACGCCACCGGACAAACAGGTAGATTCACTTTGGTAGAGAGATGGCGAACTAACGAGCGTCTATTAGCTCCATACGAAAACCCTTTGAAGGTATTGATATGTGCAATTTATTCTTCATATTTTCTCTATGAATCAAATAATATTTATAGTGCAATTAGCATTCAGCTATAATATTAATAGTGTCAGTAGCATTAATAATGTTAATAGATTGTAGTCACTGCTCTGATGCATAGTGTACTCACAAATAAAGTGTGAAGAAGCAGGTCATCAATTTTAATAAGTTTAAATATTTCGCTATAATCACAGTCTTTTGCTAGATTTTAATGAAATGGGGGGAGTACTCGTCAGAAGTGCAGCTAATATTAAGACGCTCTACACCAGATAGTAATAAGGCACCAAGTTCATTAGGCACGCGCTTGAATCATGGTCCACGGGCAAATGGAGTGATCAGCTCTTCCTCAGAGCACTCCGCGATATCTACTAGTGGACAGGATGATACTAAGAATACTCCAACAACTTTAAACTCTGAGTTTGATGATTTCCAAGGGTGTCTCGACAGAAATCGGGACACCAGAAAGTCATTAACGTTCGGAGGATTGCATGGAAATATGATGGAAAATAATACAGAAGTAGTTAATTTGTATATTGCATTGAACATGTTCTAGGCTTTTAAACAGTTTTGTTTAATGTTCGTATTTTATTTTAATGTAGATTCAGATGGAAAACGTTGCCATAGTTCAACCTACACCTCATTTAAAAAATAAGGAATTGAACATAAGGAAGAATATACAAAAGCCAGCGCAGTCTCCCACTCGTGCTAGCAGCAGTGAAAGCAATACTCATGTATCTCAAAAGAAAGTACGGGAAGTTCCCCCATACAGGGATCCTCCAGGACCAGGTTCTCCACCATTAAGAACTCTGCCACCATACAGGGATCCTCCACCACCTAACTTAAATAGTCCTGGTAGATCGCACTTCCAATCTAGTACAAATAGTGGAAGTCCTCATGTTCATAAGGACGATCAACCATCTTCTAGTAATTCCGCAAAGCTGAAGAGGAATCTCATACAGGTTCTACAGAAATGTACAACTTATTAGATGTGTGCGAGAATTTAAAATGGTCGAGGTCAAAAATTTTATTCAGGATCAAGACGGGTTCTCTAATAGATCGGATTTCCCGAGAATATTCGAGATTCCCAAAATTTTGGGGAATCTCAACATTTTGCGAAATCCCGAATATTTTCGAGAATCCTGAAAATCCTCAGGAGTCCCGAAATTTTCTCGTACACCTCTAACAACTGTATAGCCGCGCTATTAAGACCCTTAATCGATTTCATGTGTGTAGGAATTCCAAGATACGAAGGGACAGACTCAATCTGTGAATCAATTATCTGGTCAATCCCAAAACATGGTCACTGTTGCTTACACTCAACGATATGTTGAACTTATTAGACTAGTCAATAAGCAACGTGACACCATAAATGCACAGCAAGCAGACCTAACAAAAGTATGAATGAATGCTATTTTCGTCGAAGCAATTGCTAAATGAAATCAACGATTTATGAATTGAATTATTTTCAGTTTGATGCTGAAATATTGTATTGGGAAACTAAAAATAGGGAGCAAATACATCAAATGGATTACATTTCCCAGGAAGTAAATCGTATGGAATCCGCTGGCCGTCTGATCGAAGAGCAGGTGTGTTTTTTAAGCCCAGCGAAATAGATTTTGTTAATATTATTCGGTGTACTGTGACTCGTCTATTTTTTAGTTGAAAGAACTGGCGCATGTAGAAGAGGAAAGTGAAATAGTCAGACAACAAGAAAAAACACTGAAGTCAGAGATTACACTGTTAAGATCAAAACTTGCGAACTGTGAGACAGAGTTGCTTCAATGTAAAAATAAAATCAGGTGAAAAAGACATTATGCTTTTGATTCGTACGGTATATGATGCAGTATTAATTTTTTCCTTCCATATTATAGATTAGTCATGGAAGAACTCGCCATAGAGCAGCACAACATAAGTCGTGAGACAGACGAGAGACAAATAATGGAGCGTAAAATCATTACCGAGGTAGAACATCTTCAAAACGAGGTGGAACAAGCCAAACGCTCTGCAGAGTTAGCTTCGCAGTGTGCAGAATCATTAAAACTTGAAGTAGTCAGCCTAGAGACTGCCATTGTTGAAAAGAAGTTGCAAGTAGAGCGGTTGGTGGCTGATATGAAGGAAGCCAATTTACAAAGCCTGGCTGTTGCTTGTCAAGACGAACAAGTCAAGTCGCTCTTAGAAGGTATTTGAGTTTGATTGACTCGATAAAAAATTGAATTGCTCTACTAATGTGCTCCAAAAATCTTTAGGTGCTCATAAACCAGGCAGTACACGAAAAATGATAGGTTCCCCGAGACAATTAGAAACTGCAGTACCTACCAGCAAAAATCCGCACGGTGTCTGGGTATAAGTGTACATTAAGTCAACGTATTTTAATAAGTCAAACATGATAACTTTCGTTCTTCGAACGTTTCACGTAGAGAATATGTGCTGTGCGCGCATTCGTTAAGAACGTTAAACGCAAAGAAAGTATATTCTTCCTGTCTCGTATATGAACGGAATTTATTGCTGTTCATTTCATCCACTGGCCATATAATTTTCAACAAACTTAGTTGTAAGGATTAAATAATAATCATTCTAAATATTATTCGTGTATAATGAAGGATTATAGGTATATCAGACAATACGTTTATCCAAAGTGTTGAAAAATTATGAATTGTACGACGCACTCGAATTGTACAATTCTAGAGAATGTCATTATGACTTTGTTGCAAACTGCACGAAATACTATCACAAGATAATATTCTATATTTTCTATAATCAAAATAATTCTGTGAATTAAAAGCATTTGCTTACTGGTGCACTATATAGTTGAAATACAAATGTAGTAGATTTACTATATGTGTCTTGTACATATTGTTGAAAGTATGTGATAACAAAGTCTGAGAGACATTATTGAAACATTCTAGTTTGCATTACACGTATTTTTAAATAGATAAGAAGCTGTTCTTCTTAACTTTCATTCCGAGATCCAGCTCTATACTCTATACGCGATTTATCCAATTAAGTCCGTTAATTAAAGTAAACCTTTCCTTCATCTTATGTAATAGATTTGTGTAGCAATCATTATCGTTCATTCATTATCAGCATGCATTTTTAGAAACATATTCACACACTGCCATTATCATTAGCAATAATTTTAAAACTCTAATAATTCAAATTATTTTGTGTATAATTCCATTTTATATAGAATTTATATTACTTTCTAGTACGTAATAATTTCGCTATGGATAATGCTAATACGTTTCGTACAATGAGTTATTGTATCTACCAAAGTGTGTTGGCTTTTGTTGCAAAAGCAAGCACTTATTGTATAATTGAATATACAAATAAAAGTCATGATCAAATAAAATTAAATATGCATCTCGTTCGTTGAATCAATTTTAATTGGTTAAGAGTAAAATTAAATATGCATCTCGATCATCGAATTAATTTTATAAAAAATAGATCGATTATCTGCTATGATTATTTTTCGCGCGCTTTTGAAGTCGTGTTTACATCTGTTGAGTAGTGAGACTTGCCGGCGTTAATATTCATTGAATAATTATTGCACGCTTAAATAATTGAGCAAACAGCATTTGATCCTTAATAATGTACATAGTCATCATATACGTGTGATGTTATAGCGTGACATTAATTGATACGTTATTATTTATATTTACGAAATCGTGAAACAAGTGGGATATTGCTCATATTACGGTTCTATAACAATTAGGCGAAAATGAGTCTCTGGGTGGATAAATATCGGCCAACGACGCTCGGAAAATTAGATTACCACAAGGAGCAAGCAGAATACTTAAAAAATATGGTAATTTTATTTATCTAAAGAAAGAGGTTATCTAAAAAAAACAATTGTTCAGTTTCGTGAGATAAAGTCAAAATTTAAATGAATTTTTTAACAAAATTATATTGCTTTTATTAATTAAACATTAAAATTACAGGTGCAAAAAGGTGATTTCCCACATTTGCTAGTGTATGGACCACCAGGTGCAGGAAAAAAGACTCGTATAATGTGTATTATAAAAGAATTATATGGAAGTGGATCCGAAAGACTGAGGATGGAGACCATGCATTTCGAAGTACACTAATCTTTTATTTATTTATTGTTTTAACTTAAGATTTCATTGATTGGATGATTTAATTTTCAGACTCCATCCAAAAAGAAATTGGAGATAACAACCATAAGCAGTAATTACCACATAGAAGTGAATCCTAGCGATGTGGGCATCTATGATAGAGTAGTTGTTATGGATTTAGTGAAAACAACTGCTCAAACTCACCAAATAGATTCAACTGGACAAAGAGACTTCAAAGGTACATAAAATTACCATTAATTGTAATACTTTACTATCTATTTTTATCCAACTTATTTAATTGCATCTTATTTTAGTGGTACTTTTAACAAATGTGGATCAGCTCACTAAAGATGCCCAACACGCACTTAGAAGAACAATGGAAAAATATGTTGCTACATGCAGATTGATACTTTGCGCGAATTCAACATCTAGAGTTCTACCAGCTATAAGATCTCGGTGTCTAGGTATTAGAGTACCAGCTCCATTGATATCCGACATAAAAAGTATTTTGCATTCAGTTGCTAAACGCGAAAGCATAATTTTACCAGATGAATTGGCTACTAGAGTGGCTGAAGCTAGTGGTAGGAATTTAAGACGAGCTATATTGATGCTTGAAGCTTGTAAAGTTGAACAGTAAGTCCATTTATTTTTAACTCAGTATGTATTAGGTCTGTGCAAAAGTTCGTGCGCAATTTCATATTAAAATACAACAAAGAATTAGGCACGAATCTTCGTACTGATCGAATATTATTTTGAGCTTACATTTTGAGTTTAAATCGCGTGCTTTCAGGTACCCGTTTACTGCAGATCAGAAAATAACAGAACCAGATTGGCAAGTGTATATTAGAAACACTGCTAACATGATGGTCAGTGAACAGACACCGAGGAAGCTTTTGGAAATACGGAATAGACTTTACGAACTATTAACGCACGCGATTCCAACCGATTTGATATTTAAGGGGCTTCTACAAGAATGCATCAAGAATTGCGATCTCCAATTGAAAATTGAAATTGCAACAGTTGCAGCAGAATATGAGCATAAAATGCACAGGGGGTCGAAAGCAATTTTTCATTTAGAAGCATTCGTCGCTCGGTTTATGGCGATTTATAAGAAATTCATTGATTCGTCCCTCGAGGGATTTGTGTGATATATTTATTGGTAGATTCAAACTGTACTGAGAGTATAGCTATTTGAACATAAATAAGTTTTTTAATAAATTATTATACATTTTCTAAATTGTGTCACAAATTAATAATACAGTCTAACGAAATATTTTATTCTAGATTTAATACAGTTTGCAAAATACAAGACACGAGACTTATTGATTTACTCACACTGTAAATTTACAATGAAAATTGTATCACAATTTCGCCATGCCATTAATTTAGGTTACATCGCAGCAAGGGCAATAGCAGCAATCACTGATAATCCAGTTACTGCATAGCCAGTGCTGTATACTTCTTTGATGGTGAGGAATTTTCCCAAATCCCAAGCCTGCAAATGTTAACAGGAAAGATTAATAATTTATATTCTAAATAGAAAACAACTATTAAGTCATCTCACAATTTTTCCAATACTAATTTTAAGTGATTTAATAGGATGATCTAATTCTTAAAAAGAATACTTCTTTATGAAAGTGTGCAATTGATATTTTACCAAATGGCGAAATCCATTAAATGTGTGGTATGTAGCAGGAAGAGCTAGAAAATATTTCCCCAAGAAAAGAACAGGTGCAGACAAGCTTAAATCTTCGACCGTTTCAATGACGCATGGGATACCACCAGGAATGAGCAATGTCCCTGCAATTATATACATTACATAATTACTACATGTTTTTTGCTGCAATCCTCATTTGATAAAGAATTGCATTCTTACCCAAACCAAGTAACATTGCATAACTGGCCAGTATCATGCCTGTTGTGCGATGTGTTATTGAAAGGGCTGCTGTCAGTTGAATTTGGTAGATGGTCAAGTGGGGTGACATGGGCCGTTTGAGACGCATATTCTTATCATCGTGAGATTCACAGACCGCAGGTCCAGAACACAATGGTTTGGTGGCAGCAACATTGAGTGGGCTAAATCATTCATTTTGATAGCTATTAATTTCTATATACATAGACATGTCATGTGATGTTAAAGAAGAATACTGAAACAGCAATCATGTGAATAATTTGAGTGAACTTTAATTTATTATAGAATATGAACGGTGAGTACTTCTTCACATCAAAATATACGATACTATCCATTTTCATGTTTCAAAACTAAATTAACACCGAAATGAAATGGAAGGTTATATATTATGTAATATTACCTGCAGGTGTACAAGCTGCGGAAATTACGGAGGTCGACGCCTCGTCGGCAAAGCAACCTGAAAATATTAATTTATGCAGTGAACATTATTAACTGCAGCGAAATACAACATAAAATCAAGAGACATTTCACTACCTCGTATAGCACAGCGCCATTTTTTTTCTATAAGTGTTCTGTATTTTTATCTGCGTGACATATAAACAAACTTTATACAGGGTGACCCAAAAATGTTGTACTTCCTTGAAAGGGGCGATTCCTTGGGTTATTTGAAGCAACTTTTTCCTTTGCAAAAATGTTGTCTGAGGTTTTGTTAAAAAGTTATTAATGAAAAACGCAGGCCAATCAGAGGGCGGCTACAGCGGACGGATTCAACATATATAGGCAGAGAGGAATTGCAAGGAGAAATTTCCTCTCTAGTTAAAACTAGTTCTGATCCATGCCACAGAGTGGGTAAAATGATGCAGTAGGGCACAGACTTAAGATACCTACAGACATTGCATGCAATACATTTTTCTGTCTACGGTTCTGAATTACCGACTCTTTAGAAAATGTCCTAGTACGATAGCGGACTCTATCGAAATGGAACGGTCAGGTGGTGAACTACATGAGGTTGCAACACATAAAGTGTGTGTCTGAGGGGGCTCGATTTTACAGCGTTGTCAGCTTTAAAACGCAATTGTATTCGAACAAAAATACTCCACGTATTATTCACTTGTGCCGCCTATTTTTTTACAGGACTTCGAACCCGCTGGTAAAAATTTGGCGAACATGATAAAGAAGTTTGTATCCGACAAGTACGAACTTATGCACATTTAAGTGTAAAGAAAGTATTTTACTATTGGTCTAAAGTGTATAAAACTATTATAATATACATTCATTAGTGACACGAGTAATAAAAATAATATTGTGGATGACCATAGTAGATGACCACTGGATGACCACTGGATGACCACTGGATGACCACTGGATGACCACTGGATGACCACTGGATGACCACTGGATGACCAGTGGTCGACCAATGGTCGACCAATGGTTGACCAGTGGATGACCAGTGGATGACCAGTGGATGACCAGTGGATGACCAGTGGATGACCAGTGGTTGACCACTGAATGACCACTGGATGACCACTGGATGACCAGTGGATGACCAGTGGATGACCAGTGGATGACCAGTGGTTGACCAGTGGTTGACCACTGGATGACCACTGGATGACCACTGGATGACCAGTGGATGACCAGTGGATGACCAGTGGATGACCAGTGGATGACCAGTGGATGACCGGTGGATGACCGGTGGTTGACCAGTGGATGACCAGTGGTTGACCACTGGATGACCACTGGATGACCAGTGGATGACCACTGGATGACCACTGGATAACCACTAGATGACCACTGGTCGACCAATGGATGACCACTGGATGACCACTGGTCGACCAATGGATGACCACTGGATGACCACTGGATGACCACTGGATGACCACTGGATGACCACTGGATGACCACTGGATGACCACTGGATGACCACTGAATGACCACTGGATGACCACTGGATGACCACTGGATGACCACTGCATGACCACTGGATGACCACTGAATGACCACTGGATGACCACTGGATGACCACTGAATGACCACTGGATGACCACTGGATGACCACTGGATGACCACTGAATGACCACTGAATGACCACTGGATGACCAGTGGTTGACCAGTGGTTGACCAGTGGTTGACCAGTGGTTGACCAGTGGTTGACCAGTGGATGACCAGTGGTTGACCAGTGGATGACCAGTGGATGACCAGTGGATGACCAGTGGATGACCACTGGATGACCACTGGATGACCACTGGATGACCACTGAATGACCACTGCATGACCACTGCATGACCACTGGATGACCACTGGATGACCACTGAATGACCACTGAATGACCACTGAATGACCACTGGATGACCACTGGATGACCAGTGGTTGACCAGTGGATGACCAGTGGTTGACCAGTGGATGACCAGTGGTTGACCAGTGGATGACCAGTGGTTGACCAGTGGATAACCACTAGATGACCACTGGTCGACCACTGGTCGACCAATGGATGACCAGTGGTTGACCAGTGGATGACCACTGGATGACCACTGGATGACCACTGGATGACCACTGGATGACCACTGGATGACCACTGGATGACCAGTGGATGACCAGTGGATGACCAGTGGATGACCAGTGGATGACCAGTGGATGACCAGTGGTTGACCAGTGGTTGACCAGTGGTTGACCAGTGGTTGACCAGTGGTTGACCAGTGGATGACCACTGGATGACCACTGGATGTCCACTGGTGGAGGACCCTTGGTCCACCCTAACCCAGCTGAAGGTAGGCAAGGATAGCTCTGGAGGACCACTGGTCAGCCTCAGAGTAGGCCAGAGTAGCTCTGGATGACCACTGGTGGAGGACCCTTGGTCCACCCTAAGCGAGCTGAAGGTAGGCAAGGGTAGCTCTGGAGGACCACTGGTCATCCCCAAGGTAGGCAGGAGAGGCCAGGGTACCGCTGGAAGACCCTCCTGGTCCCGGAGCCCATCCGCTCCTGCCGGAGGGCCCGGCCCGACTGATTGACTGAGCGCGCTCCGCGAGCTTAGGTAGCCAGTGATGCGCAGCGCGCAGCGAAGCGCAACGCTCCCCACCCCAACTAATTTCGGTAGATCTCGATTGCCGTGATAATAATTATTGATAAATCTATTATTTCTGGCTGTTTAATGTTTATAACAATTCCTTTTGCCAACGATGTCGACAAGCATCCCCTTGTCTATCTACCAACTAATTTTTTAGTAAAAATTGCTAATCGTACTCGAGGTACAGAACAACTTTTAAACCATGAATATTCATACGCATTAATTTCTTCAACACAACTCACTGAAAAATGTATTGTTTCTAGCTAGTTAATATTTATAACCATCTTTTTGCTAATGATGCCGACAAGCATCCTCTTTACTATCTACCATCTTATTTTTAAGTAAAAATTGCTAATAGTACTCGAGATACAGAGTAACTTTTAACACATGAATATTACCAAACAATATTATATCAAGCAAATGAAATTAATAAAGTTACTATCTCTGGCTGTTTAACGTTTATAACAATTCCTTTTGCTAATTATGTCGATATGCACTCCCTCGACTATCTGACCATCTAATTTTTCAGTAAAAATATGTAATGGAACTCGAGATATTGAATATCTTCTGACACATGAACATTCGCGTGCATTAATTTATCGAACACAATTCACTCATAAATTTATCATCTCTAGCTGGTTAATATTTGAAACAATTCCTTTTGTCGATGATGTCGACGAGCAATCCGTTGACCATCTTGCCATCTAATTTTTTAGTAGAAGTAAGTAATAAAACTCGAGATCCAGCATAATTTATGATACATGAATATTACTAAGCATAATTATACAATGGATACAAAAATAATGGATACAAACTTCTTTATCATGTTCGCCAAATTTTTACCAGGGGGTACGAAGTCCTGTAAAAAAATAGGCGGCACAAGTGAATAATACGTGGAGTATTTTTGTACGAGTACAATTGCGTTTTAAAGCTGACAACGCTGTAAAATCGATCCACCTCAGACACACACTTTATGTGTTGCATCCTCATATAGTTCACCAGCTGACCGTTCCATTTCGATAGAGTCCGCTATCGTACTAGGGCATTTTCTACAGACTCGGTAATTCAGAACCGTAGACAGAAAAATACATTGCATGCAATGTCTGTAGGTATCTTAAGTCTGTGTCTTAAGTCTGTGAGTAGGGTCTGTTCCAGGCTAAGAAAGTTAGTTCCGATTCATGTGTTAGAGGGGGTCAAAAGTGGAGACAGGTGCGCGAACACTCTCATTCCTCTCTGCTTACACTATTTAGTTTTAGAGAAACATCGACAGCCGGAAATATCGACAGTTTCCAAAGATCGAGGTATGGAGAATCGATTCAAAAGATCGATATTTTCGCCTAAAGTATCGAATCGGAATCGAATATCCCTACTCTGCACGTTGTCTGCCATTTTGAACCGAAGACCGTCGACATTGCTACTTTGATTTTGTTCACATTGGAAGAATACTGTGATAAAGTAGTCGATTTTTGATTTGGCGCAACGACACGTTCTTGTGATTAACAATGGCACAAAACAAGCTAAATGATTTCGCATCACGATTCTCTAAAAACCCAAATGGAATTTCTTTGGGAGTTAAAGTCCTCGCTACGGCCGGCATGGCGATCTATGGTGTTTCGAAGGCTATGTATACAGGTTAATATGATTTTTAAATGCCATTAATGATCCTTAATTCCTTCATTGTTTGCGTCATGATAGGAAATTTTAGTTTTTACCAATTTGTTTTGTTTTCGCAAATGATGCAACACAAAAAGATTCGTTTTTCGTTACAGTGGAGGCTGGCCACAGGGCAATTATATTTTCTCGTATAGGAGGTATTCAAAAAGATATTATGACCGAGGGTCTTCATTTCCGTATTCCGTGGTTCCATTATCCAATTATTTATGATATCAGAAGCAGACCTAGAAAAATCTCTTCCCCCACTGGCTCCAAAGATCTGCAAATGGTTAATATTTCTCTTCGTGTACTTTCCCGTCCTGATGCGCTGACATTACCAATAATGTACCGTAATTTGGGTCTTGATTACGATGAGAAGGTTGGTCAAAATTTTATAATGATGCAGGGTGTTTAGCAATAGTTATGAGAAAACTTAAACGATATATTAGGTCCTAACACAATATCATTATTGAGATTGTAATTACTAAGGTTTGACTATATTGGAATTGTTCTTAAGGATAAAATTATATTTCAGGTTCTGCCAAGTATTTGTAACGAAGTCTTAAAATCGGTTGTTGCCAAGTTCAATGCATCCCAGCTCATTACTCAGAGGCAACAAGTTTCAAATTTAGTAAGAAAAGAATTAACTGAACGTGCGCGCGATTTTAATATCGTTCTGGACGATGTATCTATTACCGAGCTGAGCTTTGGTAAAGAGTATACTGCTGCTGTAGAAGCTAAACAAGTAGCCCAGCAGGAAGCGCAAAGAGCAGCTTTCGTTGTAGAAAGAGCAAAACAAGAGAGACAGCAGAAGATTGTCCAGGCAGAGGGAGAAGCTGAAGCAGCTAAAATGATATCCTTTAATAATAATACAAATTATTATAGTAAAACGTAATTACTCTTTTTGAAAAAGAAATATCCTTAACTCCTGTGCACCTTGGTCTAGCTGTTAGCCAAAATCCTGGTTATTTGAAATTGAGGAAACTTCGGGCAGCGCAGGATATTTCCCGCACAGTAATTATACAAAATTATTCCATTGTTGTAGTATTAAAATCTTCGGTTAAACAACTGATTCATAAATGTAATTTTTTCTTTAGATTGCTGGCTCCCAAAATCGCGTTTATCTTAGTGGCACTAATTTAATGTTGAATATTCAAGACCCGTCGTTCGACGACTCATCAGACAAATTGAAAAGTAAGAAATAAAGGCACTGTGACATTTTTTCACGCTTATACTTTTCCATTACGAACGATGTTACGTACAACGTACAGTGATTTTTTCATGTTACTTATGTAGATACTTATAAAAGATATCAATAAGATTCATTAGATGTTCTGAATGCAAACTATTATTGCACCTGTATTTTGTCCCTCTTGTCATGCCCTAATGCTGTGATGATGCTCGCTCGCAAATCTCGAGTTCATATGCTTACAGGTCATGAAGAACTAGGCTGGCAAAGCTGGAATGACACTACACAAACCGCGGTGAAATCTATAAAATCCAAACCTGAGCCATCAGTGAAAATCAATAAAATGCCATTGCAGGACACCGTGCCATTAACTCCAGAGGAGCAAATTTCGACTTTATTGGATTCAGCAGATAATGGAGCAAAAATGATAGTTTCTTGAACTGCAAACCTTAAGGTTTGAAGAGATCTTGCGATGCGAGCTCGTCTTTTTTTAATTCGTTCCTTATCCGAATCCTATTGCCGCCGTAAAATAACTAATGGAATTCCATAATATATCTGCAATAATTGTCTGAATATGTGTGTCGCATATTATCAATTTAGTTGTACATAAAATTTAATGTCCGATTTGTCCGTATCATATTTTATGTCAGTGCAAAATAAATAAAGGTATATATTTTATTTTTGTATGTTATAATATAATTGTTTTAAAATATAGAGCGAACTTATGACAATTTTATGTACTGTCATAATATCTTTATTAACGTTGCATTGTGTATAGTTTTATTTTGGTTAAAAAATAATTATAAAGTTTGCATTAATGAGTGAACGTTGGGTGTATCCTTTTATTATCTGTTATAACATCTTATTAACTTTATCTATCGGTGGGTGCGCTGAAGAGATGAAAGATGAGATAATTTCGTATCGTACTTCGACGTTGCACACTGCACAGTTCCGGCAAATTTTAAATTGGTGTGCGACCAGTGCTATTATATTAAATAGTCTGCTATTATTTTATGATAAAATACTATAAATAGGTATTGAATTTTAGTGAGTGTTAAGTTCACAATAGACGAAGGTGTGTATGATTGAAATAATAAAATTTCTAAATAGAGTATGAACTTAGGTTAACCTTGTTTTTTATCATTTCCATATGCGTATTATACAAAATTATTGTTCGTAATAAATCAGAATGACACGTTATAAAATTTTTAATTTTCGATTATTGAGATTGCGAAAATGCATCCATGAGGAATTATTTAACAAATTTTCTTTGGGTATATGTTATTAAAAAATGGCTAAAAATTTGGATAGACACTTCCTCGTTATTTTTATAGAGTAATGTAAAATAATAACTTTTAGTGCTTTGTAAACATAGTGTTAGCGTAACATATGCGTTCTCGATCCAAGCAAATTTTAATTCACTGTAATGACGTATTGCATCATTTTTATAGATGGGAGAGGATAAGCCAACAGAATCATCTGTAGGAGGGTAAGACAAATAATATTTCTTTGAGTGCCCTTTCATTTATCGTTTTAAAGATATTTTTCTTCCAAAGAGATGAAATCTCAAAGAAGGCTCTCAAGAAACAACAGAAGGAGGCTGAGAAAGCAGCGAAGAAAGCTGAACGTAAAGCTCAAAATGTAAGCTAGATTTATGTACATGAATATATTAAAGAATTGATGGTTTTTCTATTGAATATTTTTTTGTATCACAAATACAGCAAGTGCCGCAAGATTCCAATCAAGAGGATGTTTCAGTGGGAAAATATGGAGACACGGGATTAATACAGAGTAAGGAGAAACACGCAGAGAGGAAGTTTACTGATATCAAAAATTTGACTCCTGCATTAGAGAGTCAAACTGTATGGTTAAGAGGGCGTTTACATACTAGTCGTGCTAAAGGTATGTTGCACAAACTAAAAGCAATGATATTTAATTAGCAATAGGTAACACAATAATCTTTTGCTGCAGGTAAACAGTGCTTTATTGTTTTGAGACAACAGTCGTATACAGTGCAGGGATTAGCAGCAGTAAATGAAAGGACTAGCAAACAAATGATTAAGTTTATATCAAAGTAAGTTACAGAAGTAAACGATTTAATTTTGTTTGGCATTTAATTAAATCGTTTTATAGCATTACCAAAGAGTCTATTGTGGATACAGAGGCAGTAGTCAAATGTGTGCCTTCCAAAATCGAATCCTGTACACAAAAAGATGTGGAGGTTCACATTGAAAAAATATTTGTGATAAGTGCTGCAAAGCCACAATTACCTCTACAGATTGAGGATGCTTCGAGGCCTATGGGAGAAGGAGATGATAATGCTCTTAACATAAAAGTGAATCAAGATACTAGATTGGACAATAGAGTCCTGGATTTAAGAACTCCAGCCAATCAAGCTATATACAGAGTTGAAGCAGGAGTGTGTAAATTATTCAGAGATATCCTGGCAAATAAAGTAAGTTATCTCTGAAGTTGGTTGAGTATAATAATGATTTAATCAGTTAATGTCTTATTTGTAGGGTTTTGTGGAAATCCACACACCAAAAATTATATCTGCTGCAAGCGAAGGTGGTGCAAATGTATTCACAGTGTCATACTTCAAAGGAAATGCTTATCTAGCTCAATCTCCTCAGCTTTACAAGCAAATGGCCATTGCTGCTGATTTTGACAAAGTTTTTACTGTAGGAGCAGGTATTACAGAACTAGAAATCTAACGAAACAATCCCCTAGAATTCGTTATAAATTTTAATTATTTTATTTATGCAATAATTGCCCAGTTTTTAGAGCTGAAGATTCTAATACGCACAGACACTTGACGGAATTCGTCGGTCTCGATTTGGAAATGGCATTTAAATATCATTACCACGAAGTGATGGAGACTATTGGGCAAATGTTCACAGAAATGTTCAAAGGTCTTCGCGATAAGTTAGTAAATATGACTAATCAGTACAATACTAAACCAGGTTTTTTCTTTACGATGATTTTGTTGTATGATCTTAGTTATGCTGCCGAAATTGAGGCTGTACGTCAACAATACAATGTGGAGCCTTTCAAATTCTTAGATCCGGCTCTGAAATTAGAATTTAGCGACGCAATTGAATTGTTGGCAGAAGCTGGAGTAACTTTGGGCGAGGAAGATGATTTGTCCACACCCGATGAGAAATTGTTGGGCAAACTTGTGAAGGCAAAAGTATGTTTTCTCATACAGAACATACCTAAAACTATTAGGTCAGTGCGAAAGTTTCCAACATAAATTAAACATTGTGCTTCTAATTTTGATTTTAGTATGACACTGATTTCTATATGTTGGACAAGTACCCATTAGCAGTGAGACCTTTCTACACAATGCCAGACCCAAATAATCCCGTAAGTAGCTACATAATTTATTATATTAATTAGAATGATTTGTTGAACATATGTTGAATATTCGTTACAGAAAGTATCGAACTCTTACGATATGTTTATGCGTGGCGAGGAAATTATTTCCGGTGCACAGCGTATTCATGATCCTGAGCTTCTCACAGAACGCGCCAAGCATCACGGAATTGGTGGGTTTAGAATAGCTATGAGTTTCCTATTATTATGTACTCATTATTGTTTTAACATTTCAGATTTGGAAAAAATCAAGTCGTACATCGACGCATTTAGATACGGATGTCCTCCTCATGCTGGCGGTGGAATCGGAATGGAGCGTGTCGTGATGTTGTACCTTGGCTTGGACAACATCAGAAAAGTCTCGATGTTCCCCCGTGATCCTAAACGGCTGACACCTTAAGTTTTAAGATTTTTACTCTTCCACAATTTTGTATGTATCGAAACGTTTCATGCAAAAGTGATTAGTAAATGTGCAAAACTGCTAACCACTTTACCGTAGAGGAGAAATAATAAATAAAATATTTTAAATATGCTTTTAAGTTATTTAGCTTCTTCGTGCACACAATGATGTTTTAACCAAAGTAAACGTTTGTTCGATATATTTTGAGTAATAATTTCTTTAAAAATTATTAGCAGTCGCAGAACGGTAAAATTGCTCGGACAGCTATTTGCCGACATTCGTCTGCAAAAGGTTAATAATGATGTAAAAATTATTTCATTTTCGTGTGCTTCGACCAACAATAAGTTTCCCAAGTATCAGTTTCTTTTGAAAATTTCCCGCGTTCTAGGTTATGTTTTCGTAGGTGTCGCTGCTGCATGCTGCGAGATAAATGCAATGTCAAACAAGAGTAAATAAGAAACGCGAGTTTTAAAATATTGTGCATACAACAGGTAAATTGATGAATAATCATGAAAGATACATACGTTGGTAATGATGTTCGTTGTTGCTTATTGAATAGCAATCGATTAATTCGTGATAACAATTGTGTGTTTCCAGACCTTCAAAATGGCAAAAAGCAAGTCGTTGATTTTAAGTGGATTCAAGGAAGATTGCGAACTATTATTAACCCGTTTCGAACAGGCGCAGGATATTAGATTTCAAACGTTTTGTGAAATTTGGAAGGACATGAAATTTTCTCTGGTGTTTGCGTAAGTTACACATTACTGCACAGATTATTACATATTACATATTATACAGTCGGGAACACCCTTCGAACTTCTTCAAAAACTTAAGTCATTTAGTGCAATTTTAAAAAAGTTATTAATTGTTGAAAAGTATCCACTTAATTTTGTTCTCGACTGTACATAATATGAAAGGTAAGATTTCCACTGATCTGTTCTTTGCACTTCTAGTGGACGTCCATCATACATTGAAACGCTAGAATTCTGTGAGGAAGCTCTGCATATCTGTAAGAAGTTTCTTCTCTTACCTCCACGATTTAAAGAACGCATCGGAGGATTATATCTTTTGTACGGGGTATATTATAAGATGCCCACTAATTTATTTAAAATCAGAGTCAAATTAGACGATTGGAGAACCATTGTAGAACTACATACAGAAATAAGGGAAGCTGAGCATTTAGATGCTAATTATATATTATCTAAACTAATATTCGACAATGCGTTTCATTTTTGTATATTTGATAAAGAGGTAATTGACTAATGACAAAAATATTTAAAGTCCTCAAAAATAATTATTGAACAGTCGCGAACAGAGGCATATTATATCATAATCTTTTTGGTATATTGTTTTTAGTATGGTCTGGAGAAGCCTTATCGTACAAAAGAAATGCAGTCCTTTAATCCATACTCTGTGTTGCCAGAATTAAAAGATATGACAGAAAATCGACAAATTCTCTCAAAAATCAAGGAATTAAGTAAAGCTTACGAAGAACAGAAGAAGGTACTAATATCTAATACTAAGTCGAACACTAGTTTAAGTTTGTTTAATGCAAATATCGCCGAGGAAATAATTAACGACATTCGAGATTTTGAGGAGGATAGAAAAAATCAACAGGTGCAGAGTTCACATAATTGTGGTGCTTCTACCTCAAAAGAATACAAGAAGTACGTACTTCTCTGTGTTTTTATAAATTATTGGATCTAATGCGATTGTCTTTTTACTTAATTCATGTTTATAAATTTTAGGAGATCTTTCTTAAAAGCGAAAATGCGTCCGCTACTTCACGACGGCTATCAAACGGATTCGAATGACTCCGAAGAGAACCTAGATATCGAAGAGCTCGATTCAGACATATCAACAGACGTAGATTAGTTAACTGTTAACGAAGAATACATCTTTTATGTGTAAGTTTTTTATTTTGTGATAATATAGAATGCTAAGCAGAATAGTGTTCGTATTCAAGTCATTATTTATTGAGAAATGTACAAAGCAGTATAAGAAACAAGTTCGCGAGAAACATTAATCTTTCCGAATTTAAAGGAACTTTTCATAGAATACATTGTACTCCACATGCCTGATGCTATATGTTTTGGGCTAAATGAAGGCAATTCAATTAAATTACTAAACATCTTTAAAATAGAATTCAATAAATTTCTAAACTTAAAAACTGGTTAGAATCTTTGGCGGCTTGCTGTAGCGTCGTGTCGCTCTGCAAATGATCCGAGTTCCAAAATATATGACGCATATATTTTTCAGTTCCACATAGTTGTATTTATGACGTTAAAAGTGAATCTGTATACTGGATGCGATGAGTCGCGTGTTCTTGTGGCGGCAGCTTTCAACGAAGCACACACGGCAGTAGGAATTCGCATGAGAATTTCTTAATAGACTTTTAGCTGATTGTTGTCGTCGAACCCAGCACTGTGACCTGCATTTCGTACGATAAAACTGGTCCCGTCGTAGTGCATGCGTCTTTCGCCGCGACGCACGAAAAGATGAGATGTCTGGCCCAGAGATGCGGTGCAATGTAAAAATGGCGTAGTCAACGAGGCAGTGCCATTACTTGGGGATGTACGCAACTGATACTTGTTAGTATTCCGAGCAATCCTGATGGAAACATAAGTCACGTTTTTAACCATTCATTGCGCGAAACGTCAGGCTAAGTGATTGTACAGTATTGGAGAAGATACTGTAAAAATATGTCCACAACAGGAACTACCGGTAGACAAAGTGTTAATACGGCTCGGTAAAACAAAATGAGTTAATGGTACCTAACAAGACCATCAGGTGTTTGGGAAACTCGGACATTATTGATGATCCAATTCTCCACGCCTTCGTTTGTTGACCAATACTGAGCAGCGCTCAAAGCTGCGGTAGCTTCTTGCAAGCAGACAGGACCGTGTCGAGAACGAGAATAGAAAACGCTTACAGCGAAATCCTGGAAGGCGATATGAAATAAATAAAAGTCTTAACATATATTAGAATCGTCGGTTGTGAACATCCAGAACAGCTACCTATCCTCAGATTTCGATGATTTTTGGATGTTTTAAATCTCAACATTTTTAACTAATTTTTCTTTGCGTGAAAGAAGCGGCCTAAGTTAGTTTCCAAGATATTTGCGAAATACTGTCGGCACCACTACAGTGAATTCTATCCATACTTGTGCGTCTGTGGCAGCGCACGCGTTACTCTTGGTATTACCAATATAGTTACTTTTAATTCAGTTGTAACCGACATTTCTTGCAGTCTCGCATATGCAATTATGCACGGGACCTTTAAGCTTGCTCTATCCTTGTTTCTGAAGTGGCCGACAACCGGCCAGCAACACTAACGCATGCGTTGTCACAGACGCACAAGTGTAGGCAGAATTCACGGTAGTGGTGCCGATCGTTTTTCGCGAATATGTCGGAAACTAAGCGAGAAGGAGAAAGTTGTTCAACTTATCGATTGCTAGAGAGTATATTCAAAAATTATGGGAGGGTATATAGCTGTTCTGCATGTTCACCGAATCGTTATACCTGACTCATATCAGAGAACGAGTCAGTGGTCGTTCTCGTTCCTGCTGTGTCCACTAAGTAGACAAGAGCGCACTGTTCAGAAGTGAAGCTGACTCCTTTGTACCACATCTTCGCGTATCTAACGAAGAACGATGATCGTTAACGATACTTCGATGGTGTTGCAGATATGCTACTAACTTGTTATTGCCGTGTGCATCATGAGCCAAGATTTCAACTCGTGATCCGTATTGATATATTCTTCCATTCGGGTGTAGTAATGCTGCGGCTGCTCCAGAAGCACTCAACGATAATACAATGTTATTCTGCGCTGACGAAAAATGAAATATACATGAAAATTGTGTGAGTATAATCTACAAACATTTTCCTTTATATATTTTAACGCGAACCAACGATTTCATTTTTCTCCGTATTTGTAGGAAACACTATGAGCATGTTGAATCCAATCTTCAAGTAGAAAAGGAAGGGGGTACCTTGAAATTGATTACTCTAACTGCACGGTCCACCGTCATGTCGACTCGGATCCTGTTGTGGAGTCTCAAGGAAATGGTCCCGTGCGGCGTGACAACTATAGCTGCATCGGTATCGTGTTCCCTCCAGTTCTCCGCGTAGACGCAAGTCTCCTCATAGTAGGGCGAGATGATTTTCGAATTGCGTGGCTGTCGCCAAGGCGCCGTCGAATTCGAAAACGCCGACGCGTTCGTCAATCCGCCCCATTGCTCCGTCGGAGGCGCTTCAAAATACTTGGAAAATTCACTGTATCGCTAGAGAGAAACAATTCTTATGTTTGATCTACAAACGGTCTTCAAGGTACAGCTCAACAAATCAGAAAAGATCTATAGGACCGACTCGCAGGGAGAGGTATGCGAGAACTTGAAAGGGTCGGGATCGGGATGGGACGAGAATTTTATTCGGGATCAGGACGGGTTCTTGAATGTACGTTCCGGGATTATTCTTGGGATGTGCTCGGGAATCCTGATATATTTGGGAACCCGTCCCGACCCGGCATTTTCGGGTTCTCGGACATCTCTACTCGCAGGACATTGAACGTATAAACATCGGAACTGAAACTATGTAAATAGAAAAATTCCAAGAGTCTTCTTCAACTTTGCGAGCTGTACTTGCAGATGTACCTGGTAATTAGACTCATCTGTTTGCGCGTGATAGCTGTGCGCCGTGTAGAGAGATCTCAATCGCATCGGCGCCGTCGAGTTAGTTTGATTCTGGATCGCTGGCATGGGGCACGGTTGTTGATTCTGCGACTGTGCTCCAGCCTGTGTATTGCGCTTCTGTATATCTTTTCGGTACTCGCCGCAAGGAGTAGCCATTGCTTTTGCCTTCAAATTCGCGAGAGAATCATTGGAAAATAGATGTAAGATTATGAAGACTGTTTTAAATGGCTCGAATAATTTCATACGTTGAGTGTACAGTCAATTTTTGAAAGAATTATCAGCGCATGGCACGTTAACGTTCAATGCATAATGAAAATTAAAATGAACGTTTTTTCGAGTGAATTCTGTAAGTCTCTTTCGTCGGAGGAGAAAGTACGAGCGTGTTACCGAAGCAATTTCGTAAACTATTCACGGATCATTTTGTAAGGGACCTTGGAGTTGGCGGCAGCGTTTTTCGGCTTCTTGCGACGGGACTTCCGGGGTTTCGACACCACCGTTTGACCACCCTCGTTTATGCGATCCACGGCTGAAACTGGTTCTGTATCAACGCGTTCGGGTCCTTCCAACGAATCCACGTCTTCGGCGGATTTCCGGTCCTTGAATTCACGAAGCTCCTCGCATACGTGATTCTTCTAACCCGGAGCTTTCCTATTTAGCTCGTGGATCGCGTCGACTAAGATCAGCTCGTTAGAGATGCTTGTATAAACTTGCAAGAGTGACGCGCGCTGGAGATGTCTCGATAAAACAAACGAGCATCTTGATGTGTCGTTGCCCTGACAATAAAATGTGACAAGAGACTGGCTCCAAACGAATTCTATAGACGAAAGAGTCGACAGACTCCAATCGAACGGAATAGTTCTTATAAATTGTAATTTCACATACAAGTAGTTGACACGATTACAACATGCCCTGCCGCACTAAATACTTTGATTTGTGTTTGATTTTAAACGAGAAAAGGAATGCAACATTGCCGGGATTTTTCGACTCTACTTTGTATTCTATCTGCGTTTCACAGTGATATCTAATACCATTCAAATCTAATACACTTTCTTCTACCTTGATGCACAGTAGCATCGTTATCACCAGCATGCAATTACATAATACTTATTTAACAACGTTTATAAAATCGCTAAAGCGTCATATGATTTTGTAATGATTTTCCGCGTTCCGTGCATTATGCAATTGCAGTGTATCAATAACGTGCATTTGAGTAGCAACGTCACGCATTTAAATTGATCTTTTTATTATGCTGAACAATATTGAAGACACGTTTATCGTTTCGTCGCAATTGTATTCGCATGTCATTAAGAACGAGTCTATACCGGTTTCGATGCTGGTTCCTTCTCCGTGCGTGGGCGTTGAGACCCGATCTTCGGGCTCCGAAAGTTGCATTTCTTATTTCGCGCATTCTGATGAATCACGCTCGGCGCGGTAGCGTGTCCTCAAAAAAATGCTATCTAATTTTGCGTCACACGTATGTATTCAAGGATAGCAATTAAAATGCCTCTCCGATTTCCGAGCGGTTAGAACCATAGAGTCCGATAAGAAGCAATTGTTGCAAGCCAATTGGTTTAATTGCATAACCGTAATACTTGTTTTCTTCGTAGTTTTTCCTCCAAACGGGCATTGTTCTCATTACCGGGAGTTATGCGGGTTCAAAAATGAGAATACTCTGTATACAGCAGTGCCTAAAGAATTTAGAGCTACGATCTAATTAGACAATTAGGCAATCGTAGTCACATAGTATAAGGAAACTGCAGTTTTAATTGTGGTTTATTAATTGACAATGTATTCTACAGGTTCCACGAGACGGCTGCGATTCGCAAAGGTGGAGAACCGGAGCACGTGCAAGGTACAGACTTTCATATTTCATACGAGATAGTTGAGATCAATAGAATAAATGTGCGACACTTGAATACAAGTCAGTCTTGTTACTAGTAACATTATAATGTATTGTATAATACAGCTTTTCGCATGGTGGGGACACGGGATTTATCTGCTGCCCGTTCTTAAGGCCCCAGTACGCGCCCGTTCTGCACGTGCATCAGTTCGTGGGAGTCAGATGGTCAATGGAAGGCTGTCCTCGAGCACCTGTTTCACATATTTAAAAATGCTCGTCGTCAAATTGTTGCTTCTTATAATCGTCACCTACTTCTCGTCAGGTAATTCGTTTCTTCCCGTTAAAATCGAACAAACGCTCGAAATTTTTCGACGACAATCACGCTCAGTTTTGCATACGGTAACGAACATGCATTGCCATGACTATTTCAACCGAATCGGGTATTTAGTTTCACCAACGTCCTTGAAATCGTAATTTAATGTATCACGTTCACTTTGTTTCTAGGATCGCCTGTGTCACGCGAAGAAGGCTCGACCATTTACAGAGAAAATGAGAAGAAAACGGAAGATACTACACTTCGGCTGGTCACAGTGGTAGGTAGAATCCAAGAAAACATAGTGTCATTATCTGAAATTTATCCTATTGTCGCGGCGGAAGCCGGGATTAACTTTATCAGATGGATCATAAAAGCGACATAGAACTGTAACAGTAGTTATACAAAGGTGCTCCAATTTGTACGAACTAATTATTAGAAAACACTAATAGTTTACGTATTTTAATATCCGATTGACTCTATTACGAACTTTATATCAATTATACAGAAACAATAAGAAAGTAATCACGTAACATTTGCTCGAAGGATTAACTGAATATTTATTTGTGCTTTTATATTTCAGTAATTATTTAGTCTACATTCGAGAAAATCATTTTTAGGTAATGAGACATGGGGAAAGGGCGCCGCAAGACACATATCCTAACGATCCCTACGTGAATCATTCAATGGAGCCTTATGGATGGGGTCAACTGACGAACGTAATTCCTTCTCGTTAATGGATGACCTAATATTAAGAATCGATTTGATGACACACTTGAAAACTGCTGTGTAGGAGGGCAGGAGGAGTCAATATAATCAAGGGCTCTACCTACGCGAGCGTTATGGCGAGTTTTTGGGACCTATATACAGTCCAGATATATTCTATTTGCAATGCACCGCTGTCGATCGTACAAAGATGTCCGCTCTGCTGGAAGCTGCTGCTTTATGGAAACCAAACGAGAAACAATCATTCAAACCTGATCTACCCTGGCAACCGGTCACCTTGTTTTACCAACCGCGTTCGGAAGATACAGTATGTCATTTTGTGTACACGTACAATTTTATACTTAACTGTAACCATTTTCAATTGGTCCATAGTTGATGTTAATATGGGATACGTGTCCGAGGTACACCAAGTTGCGACACACAATTACGTCTTTACCGGAAGTGCAGAAAGTTCAAAACGATAACATAGAATTGTACGAAGAATTAACGAATCTAACGGGTATGACAATCTCGTCCCCCGAAGATGTTAATTCTCTTTATGGAACATTAACAGCCGAGGTGAGTGTTTTCACGAGTAGACTGCGGGCCATTATGCAAAATAAAATTTTTTTGCACTAATTACAAAATACTAAAATCAAATATAAATTTGTTCCTTGCTTTAATAATTTTCATAAGTTGATGTTAACATATTTGAACTGGATTAAATTTTTAATGGATTAACCCTTAGCACTCGAGTGGTGACTCTGAGGCGCCACTAAAAGTGGCTATTGGAAGAAATGTTCGGTTTCGGAATTAAAATAGCTCCGAGTGCAATTATTAAAATTAGGAATAATTTTATTTATTATTTCTGAATTATTTTTTTTTTATTGTTTTAATTTTATAGAAATATTATTTTTGTGATTTAATATTTCAGAAACAAATGAATTTGACTCTGCCCGAATGGACTAAAGATTACTATCCTGAGAAATTGGAGCCGCTGACATTGTACGATTTCGAATTGAATGGGTACAACGATGTCCTAAAGAGACTGAAAGGTGGACCATTCCTTAAAAAAATCGTGACCGACATGTTGGCGAAGAAAGACGAGACCATGGAACCTGTGGACAGAAAAATGTTTATGTACGTCGGGCACGACAGTACAGTTGTAACATTATTGGACGTTATGCATGTGTGGAACAACCAAATGCCGCATTACAATATCATGACCATGATCGAGTTACACGAGGACAGAAATGGCTGGAATGTTCAAGTAAGAAACTAATGTTTAATGCAACAGGGAAAGTATTTAAACAAACTGTTGTATAATTTTTATGTGTTCTCGTATATAGGCGTTCTTAAGAAACACAACCGACCATGAACCGTATCCTCTCACCATACCGGGATGTACAACCGTTTGTCCACTGGACAAATTCATACAAATCATGAAACCGATGTTACCGGATGACTGGAAAGAGGAATGCAAGGTTGAAGGGGGCTATACACCCCCACCTGCTCCAGTTCCTTAATTATAATTATTTAGAGCTACGTGTTTTATTATAAAAAAGATGAAAACAATTACCAATAAGTAACGCCACCGTTAGATTCGTATAACAAATAATTGGGAAGCTGTACACTTTTTCTATAATAAAACATATTGAATACCGCGTTAATATGCTTCTTCAGAAATGGCTGCCAGGAACACATTTCCTCTCTTCGATCCCAGAATCCCAGATACTACATCCATAGATCCTCGATTCGCATAAGCAGAGATAACACAAAGTTTCATTTTTTTATAGTATGTATTTACATTTTATCTATTTCGTTTACATACACAGTTATAATCCTATTCTGTTCGTACATTATAAAAAAATATGCAATCATGTGCGAGACACGAACAAACGGGTCGGTTATAAACAAACGTGCACAAGTAGTTTGTTTCTAGGCGAATATTTTCTCTTCCCTGCGTTTCTTCGTTACTACTGTGCCAGGCTTATGCTGCGCGTCCGGATGATTCAACAACTCTGGCGGACAGGTAGAGATCGGACTTGCGAGGATCGTCTGTTTGAGATCGTAGAACAGATGACTATCGTCCTTGGTGCAGAATGAAATAGCAAGACCAGCCTTTCCTGCACGACCAGTTCTACCAATACGATGCGTGTAATCTGCAAAAAAAGGTACGTGAAAACGCCAGTCTCCATTTGTTTAATAATAAAACAATTCAGCTTTTTACCTTCTATGGTCTTAGCCATGTCGTAATTAATGACCATCGAAACGTCTTTGATATCTATACCACGACCAGCGACATCAGTAGCAACCAAAATGTCCTTACTACCACTTTTGAGCGATGCGAGCGCGTATTCTCTCTGTTCTTGTCCTTTGCCACCGTGAAGCGTGCAGGCGTTATACTGAAAGATAAAATAGAATATTTAATCAGATACCGAACATTTAATTATGTATAATTACTAATTATTCGAGAAACCCTAATATGCTCAAAATCTCAAATGTATCGGATTCTCGAAAATTTTCGAGATTATTCCGGAGCATATTCAAGAATCCTGACATCTTCGAGAACCCGTCCCGATCCGATATTTTCGGGGTCTCGCAGACTTCTGTATATATGTTAATAATACAAAGAAACATACGCCGAGTTTCTCTAGTCCTCTAGCAAGAACGTCAGCGCCCTTCTTCTGGTTCACGAATATAATCACTGGTGGTTCTACTCCTCTACTGAGGATCTCCATAAGTTTCTTGCGCTTGTCAGCCTCGCCCATAATGTGCACAATTTGTTCTGTTCTCTCTGTCGGTTTGCCCACGCTGCCAATGTACACGACAGCCGGTCGTCTTAGGTAAGTCCTGGCCAATCGTTCTACCGCGGGAGGCATAGTCGCTGTGAACATCACAGTCTGAAAGCAATAAAAATACAGATTAACCGTTTGCGGATGGGAATTATTTTTGGCATACTTTTTGATGATCCGAATGTATTAATTTTACGGTGGAATTGTGTATTGAAGAGTTAAACGAAGGGGAATGTATTGTGTTCAGTAAAAATTTCTTTGATATTTTTTAAGAGTCACAATTTCTTTAAAAATGATTTGCAGCCATAGAATGGTAGGAAAATTGCTTGGGCGACTGTCAGCAGACACGCGTCCGCAAAGAATTGAGATCAGTAAGAAAATAGAACAGTATGAAAGAATAGTCCTACCTGTCTGTATTTCTTCTTCGTATTATAATTGGCTAAAAGTTTCTCCTCATTCTCGGCATCCTCGTTGTCCGGCTTCAAATTTGTCACCGGCATGTACTCCAAAATCTTTTGCACGTCCGGTTCAAATCCCATGTCTATCATCCTATCAGCTTCGTCCAGTACTATATAGGTACACTGATTCAAAACTAAGTACCGATTTTCTAATACGTCTATCAATCGTCCAGGCGTGGCTATTACAATCTGTAATGATGGTATTTAAAATATAAGAGGATGTGTGTCTTAGTTATAATGAACATACAATATCAAATAATCAATCACCTCGCAACCCATTCTCAGTCTAAAACCTTGCTCCTCTCTCGAAAGACCACCGACAACAACCACCGTTCTTATGCCTAATGGTTGTCCGAATTTGTTAGTCTCTTCTTCGATTTGTTGCGCCAATTCACTGGATACAATTTTTATAATTAATTGTTAAGCTATGTTGATATTAAGTCAGTGCAAAAGTGGAACTTTTGCACTGACCTCATATACTAATGTCAAATAAGTAATAGTAGTCATGTGCGTTAATATACCGAGTCGGTGCTAAAATTATACTGTAAGGACCCTGATCCGCTTCCTCCAGTCTTTCAATTTTCGGTAAGCTGGTAATCCACAGTAACAATGGAATCAAGAAAGCGAGCGTTTTTCCGGAACCAGTTTCGGCAACGCCAATAATGTCTCTGTTCTGAAGTCCTATAGGAATGGCCTGCCTCTGAATAGGCGTTAAATCTTTGTATCCCACTTTATCAATGATATCAAGAATTTCTTTAGGAAATCCTGATTCTTTCCATGATCGAATCGGATCTGGTATGCGACCTCCTTTTATTGTAATGTTATAATCTTCTCGGAATATACGCCAATCTCTCTCGGTCATTTCGTGAAGAGCTTTCTCTGACCAATGTCTATCATCCCACTTCTGTTTTTCCTCTTTTCTCTTCACTTTCTTCAATCTCATCCTTAAAAACAACGAAAAATAGTTAATTGACTGCATCTATAAATTGTTCTCGATATCAGAATAAACGCATACTTCTCTTGTTCTTTCTCTGCTTCTGTTCTTCTCTTCTCCAAAAGCTCCCCATAGAATTTACTCTGATCTCGTTTCTGTGCTTTGATATCTATGCCAGCAAGATTTCCTCTACCAAAAAATTGAACCTGATGTCGTTCCTTGTAAATGTTATTATAATCAACAGACGTGTCTTCAGAAGTATCCCAGTCGAACACGAATTTTCGATCGTTCAATCGTCTAACACGACGTTTCTTCTTTACCAGCCCTAAGTAACGTTCTTTAATAGCTTCAACTTCTTTCTCTTTATCCTTGTCCTTGATTTCTTCTTCCCTTGCACGCTGGCCTTCTCTACGTCTGCTTAACAGACTGTGAAAACATATGTATAAGTATTACCTAATAGTGGGAATACATTATGCAAATGCATAGTAAATTACCTGTCCCTTTCGTCCCATTCTCTTTCCTTTCCAGTGCTCTCATTGTGGAACAAATTTTTACGTACTTCGTCTTGCTGTTTTCTGATAGCATCGACTTCTTCCTGCCTCTTCTGCAATGCTAGAGCCGTACGTTCCTCCTTGGTTAAAAATTTTGGTTTGGCCCTTGCTTCTTCTTCGGCCTTTTTCTTAGCTAACAATTCCTCCAAACTGAGTGGCTCCTTTTTCAGAGCAAGCTTTGCTTTCTCATCTGCTTCGCTTTCCTCCTTCTTGGAATCGGACTTGCTTTCCTTTTTATTCTCATCTTCCATAATAAATATAGGACTTGGCTTTCGTTTCTTGTCATCCTTAGATTTGTCTTTAGACTCGCGTCTCTCTCTGGACCTGTCCCCGTCTTTCTCACGCGATCTGTCCCTTTCCCTGGATCGTTCTCGCGATCTAGAACGTTTCCTGTCCTTCTTCCGATCCTTGGATCTGCTTCTGGATCGTCGTCGATCACGACGTTCACGTTCCCTTTCACGATCGCGATCTCGTTCGCGAGATCGACTTCGTCTTACAGTTTTCTTGTCATGTGCCATGGTTTGAGCACTATAACCTGTTTAATTCAGTGTATTATTTTCAGATTAATAAGATAACTAAAAGAAGAAAGAAACTTCTATTTGGCTCATATATCTAGCAATCAATGCAAACATTTTATTATTTTACATAAAAATCTACAGTCTAATGATAAGGTTAGGAAGTTAAAATTCTAATATCAAGTAATTTTTAAATAGTGAATATATTATTACATATAGCAATAGTCTATATTGTTCTGACGATATATTTTACTTATCACAATGACTCTCTTACTAAGTATAAATGAATTGTAAGTACCTTTCTTTGAATGTTATTATGGGATGTCACAACAATGTGAAATTCACGATTAAATGCGATTATTTGAAGCCATCAAGTAGAATATAATTTTAATAAACGCTGTATTTAAGTAGAATCACCTACTTTGAATCAGTAGAATTTTTATTACAATAATAATATTTTTTTAAAATATATATTTCTATATGTGTCAATCACTTATGTATTTACATACATTAGGGGTTGTCGCAATGCGCGACAGAGTGATTTTCTGGTTGCATTTTCAATGCAAGCCAAGCGGGCTGTTATTGCTATTATAAATCGTGAACATTTTTCGAATATTATTTACATAGTAAATGCTTACGTTTAAATTTTTAATTCCATTGGTTTATTAATGGTTACAATTAAACAAATTTAATCGTTAAAAAGTACTATATACAATCAGTTACAATTACTGTTTATCATATATTGATTAATATTCAAATTCTAACAGATAAATTAATAGAAATATATTGCAATAGAATACGTAAAAAAATATTATAATACAGAAAATTATTTAAAACGTTTAGGGTCACGAAGCTGTATTGAATTTTTGGCGGTCAATATCAGGTGGAGAGCGCTGCATTCATTGGCCAGGCGTAGGTAAAATGTTCAGCCAATCGCGTCACGGCATCAGGGGAGCCACGGGCAGGCTCAATAAAGGGCGCTAGTGTCCGTCAAGTGTCACAGCCGTTGCTCGTCTCCTCAGTATTGAAACTTGAATCGGTGATTTAATTAGGAATAACGTATTTTTTGCTAGAATTTGTGAAACTTTAAGCAATAATGACCGACAAGAAAGGTAATTATACACCGTAACCGCGCAATAACGACTAGAAGTATGTGTTACACACGTTAAGAGTATCTCGTGTTTTCGAGTCGAGGATATACCCACTTGTCACTCGTACGACGGACAATTCTTTTTTTCTGTTCGCTATTAGCGATTCGACACCTGTGAAGAATGGTGCACATTCAAATTCGATCGAAGGCCTTTATCGTTTGTTCCACGGGCAGATCCCCATTCTTGCGCGACGAGAAAAAAACTTGAATTACTGCCCAGTGACAGATAAATCAATACCGCATTCTGTGAGGGAAATACAAAATGGCTTCCAGAGCTCGTCCTGGATAATTTTCGCGACGACTCTTTATTAAAAGTCGAATGCACCTCGAAAACCGACGGTTTTTTTGTTGCACCGTTATCAGTTTCCTTCATTCTATGTCACGTTCCGCTTTATTTATGCGCTTTTCATTGACTTGGCCAACATGCATACCCAAGTACGCATTATGCATATATTCACGGAGTTGTGAGTACTTCGAGCGATTGAGAAAAAAAAATTTATTTACCGATCAATTGTTAAACATCGTCAAGATTCGTCGTATGCTAATGCCTTTTCGTTCGAAAGTAATAAAAATCGTTTTTGCAATTTAATTAGTAGAATATTTATAATGGGAATGGTCTTTTCGGAGTCGAGATCATGTTTTTTTTTACTGCAAACAAAGAAATGTGATTCTTTTTTCGGAATACGTTCTTAGGGAAATATGATAACATTAATAAATCCGGAGAACAAGTTATTCTGCGTATAATTTATGATAATGTTTTTATGTTGTTACAAAAGTCTGTGATTGCGTGAAAATTATAATATCCAAACATTGCTGTGTATGGATCAATACATAGAATAGATGGTATAGATATTCAAAATAAAAAGAATAGAGTAAAATATCACGAATCTATTTATAATAATTATTAAGCTTTCTGGTAATAAATTATTCTTTGGAGTTCATAGAAACTTTAATTTATATTTTTACTCTGGAAGCCATGTACAATGATATATACATATATATATAATGGGATTGACAAAAAATGATTCATTTTCATTCGTATGGTACATGAGGGGTACATTACAAAATTTAATTTAGACACAATTCATTTAATGACTTATTATTTCAGCGAATAACAAAGAGTAGTGCTCTTTACAAGCTAAATTCATCTATTTGGAAACTATTAAATGTTTGCCTTGCTATTTTTTGGTTATACAATGATTAGATACAGATAAAACATCATTTCTATTAAGATCTTACAATTCTTTTTTTAAATGTATCAATATTGAATGGTGCAACATTGCAACGGGTATTATCAACGACCGGTATACATATATATATATAAATATATAAATATAAATATGTATATATATATTTATATATATATATACACATTACACACACACATACATAACAACATGCGTCGAAACTGTTCACAAAGAAATCAGCCTGTGGCTCGTACGAGTGAGATACACAATTTTACTTTGGCAACAGACTTTTTCGAGTTTGGTACGTAGAATATGGAAATCTTGAATCGACGTACAGCTCGGAAACCACTACACTGTTTTATAGTAATCCACTATCGTACTTGATTAACAGCTCGGACACTTATGCGATTATTCCTAATTCAGTCGGCTCTGTTCCTAAGGCAGACGTGTGTGATTACAGAGCGTAGCGTTTAAGGGATGTGTAAAAGTTTAGTCTGTAAGTAGATCAGTTTTATACGCTGTGTGAAACGAAAAACACGCAGCCAAGAAAATTAATAAACCGAGAATCGAGGATAATACTGGTGCAAATCTCTGCGAGCGTATTATCGTGACACGGTATAGTCGCTAAAAAACCGAAGGATAGCGCCTACAGTTGTGGCTGTCAATATGTTTGCAGCGGACCATTACAAAGACGATTTGATCCCAGTCAGTAGGTGGAGCTTCGGAGACCGGCGTTCGCGCAGCCTAAGCCACGTATCTAACCTCACCTTACTCTATATATTACCTTAACTCACTACGTGTTTATATACCAACATATATTACGTATCACACGATATATATATTATATATATATTCCACCAATATATATATATATGAAAATATAGACGCACCGTGCGCCTCCCGATTCAAAAAGTGAAGACACGAATTAATCGTATAACAACAGAAAGCTAGCTTGATCTAGATTTCCCGCCATCGGCTGTTCGAGATGTCGAACTTTTATTCAGCCCCTTCCGGTTCCTCGTGTTGTTAATCTTATTGACAGATCGGTTGGTATCCATGCGATCCGCGCATCTGGCTAGCAATAGAAAATGACAATAATATGTGAAACGACACTTTGAGGAAATCTGGGGAAGACAATAGAATGAATGTGACTAATCTCAGTTTCCTCGTTTTTCCAGGTTTATGTTGGTTAAATGCCATGATTGGCAGCGATAAGAGGATCGAGAGATACGCGTTGAATCTTAAAGAGATCGCTCGTTGAAAATCTGTCGTTCTATTACGGAAACGGAAGTGCCTGTGTTTCTTGAGTTTACGTCTGAAGAACGATCTGTACACTTCCGGCCGCGTAATCATTCAGGGGTTCTTCTACTTTAGTGCTCAAAATCTTTCGCAGCTACATTTTTCATAACTTTATACGATGGAACATTATTCAATTTTACGGATTATATTTTTATTGATTAACCCTTTGCCCTTTGACCTTTGACACCGTGCCAGACTCGCCGTAACAATTTCCAACAGAATTTATTCGTGTCATTAATTTCTTTTAAATCGAAACGAAATTCTATTTGTTCGTTACGAATGTATGACCATTACAGCAAACATAGACCTACGGTAAATACAATTTTTAATTTTTTTTGTAGGAAATTAACAGCTACGAAAAGATTCTAATAGTGTAGCTATGAAAAAAATCGCAGCTCAAGGGATTAATTATTATAGTTCTCTGTTTTCCTGTTTTATTTCATCAAAAACTGTCGAACTTGATTGTACTACAACATCTGTAGCAATATCAATTATAGTTTACCAATATTGATTACGATATAATTCGCTAAAAAACAGTGATTTAAATTCTCATGCTTTCTCGATGGAGACGTTGGTTAAATTTCGACTCGACTCTAAAGTAGGAGGATCCTCTGATCCTATTGGAGAAAAAAATATGCGAAAAAGATAAACAGTGATCCTTTAGAAACGACGACGAGGGTATTTTCGTAAGTCCTTCGAGATGAATGCATTTAAACACGATCGAGACTTATACTTTTTGAATTGGAGACGTCGGCTGCTATATATCCAAATCAATATGAACGTAAGATATTGATATGGGTGTACAAATATTTCGTACTGAGACCGTGGTATTGGCTGATTGCTTAATTTATTCTCTTTTTTTCTCTTTTTTTTCCATTTTTTTTTCTGGTCGCCCATCGTGCCACGCGTGGCGAAGCAATTCAAGAGAAAGAGAGAGAGGGAGGAAGAGAGGGACGAGAACTCTTCGATAAAACGATCGATTAACGGAATGACTCCATTGTTGAATAAAAAAATCGACGCGAATTGCCTTCGAAATGATTGTCCACCGGGCACGATGGGCCAGCGAGGTGGACACGAATGCTGTATCTAAGCTCAGCGTATTTATATGATACTTCTATACTCGATAGAAACTTGGTAGCTCACTTTTAACAATAGTGCATGTCGCTTCGGCTCGGGCTACAAGTTTCTTGTTATTAACTACAAAAAGAAAATAAGATTGAAAACCAAAAGAGAAAAAAAAATATATTTATATATACTCGATCGGCTTCGCGATTAAAAGAGCCCTCGTCGGCCATGAATTTTTGTTCGGCCAAAGACTTGATATCGTCGGAAGACGGTGATAGAGACGAAACTTGTGGTCGTTTCTGCACGTGTTTGGTAGTTGATATTTATATATACATATCCAGATGAATTTCTACTTGTTCCTTCGACGATGGTAGCGTGTTTAGCTTAAATCCCATTTTGAAACGAGAACAGAGAAGAAACGTAAGGAAATAAGTAGCGTGTATACGTAAACATATATACGTGCACACTCTGTATCACAAATTACAATTTAGTGCTTGCTGATTCAAAGAAAACAGAAAACAGTTTCAAAAAAGAAAAAAAAAACCAATCGGAAATCGTTAAAAGCAAAAGAGAAGAAAGCACGCTTCGTCGACGACGAGGCGTGCTTTCGTTTTAAGTATCGTGGAAAAAGAAAAGTAAAATTGTTCGTGCGCTCGGCGCACCACGGGAAGAGATATCGAGCAAAAATTCGGTTTGCCTGCATCCTGATCGGTTTTCTGTGCAAGTATATAAATATATACATAGCTTTGATGATTTTTCACGTATTTGTAATTTTAGTTTTGCATGCCTTGGAATGTATATCGGTAGTGGCACGGGCGCGGTTAAGCGCGTACAAGCGCGAGCACCTTTTACCTCTTAAAATCTTTGTTATCGTTATCCTTGATCGAACGGCAACGAAACCAGCTGAAAGGATATGGTCTTCGTGCGTGGAATACAATTGCAAAATGTGCTCGCACTGCGCGTTACAATGCATGCTCATATAATATGTTGTGATAGACCTTTTCCATGATTCTATCTTTTTTACGTTCGTACGTACGGTCGCTCGTTACCTTCTTAATTAGTGTCGGTTTTTTATCCTGAAAACGGCACAGCTATCTGTGTTTTCTCTCTCTCTCGCTTGTGTGCTTTCGAACTGCCTCGATCGTCGAGGAAATTATTCGCGCGATTAAGAAGGACACGAGCGATCTGTTTTTTCGTCGTTTTTTAATCGTCGTGTAGCAGAACAGTTTCGTAGTGTGTCTTTTTGGAGTCGAGTATAATACAGAGACGTTCCTATTCCTGTCGTGAACGAGACATCGAATTCATTAACATCTTGGTGAAAATTCGTATTAGCCCCGCGGATCTATCGGGTGGCGATCGACGCATGAAAGATAATGAAACGCGTTATGTTCCGATGAAACGCTTCGATTGGCAACACTTGTCGCCGCAAGATCATAGGAATCTCTCTCGAGCATTTTTGAACTGCATGTGCATGTTTGGCAGAATCTATCATGTATACTGTTAATAGTGAGCTTAAAGATGAGATTGCGAGTCGACGACAACGGTCGACTGTTGCCGAGAGTGTTGAGACGTGCCTCGAACCCGCCGAGACCCAGTGACCCGGACCGATATCCCACGAAAATGGATCATTGATCGGAATCTTCTCGCCGAAAAATTCGAAAAAGACTATGGGTCAGTAGGTAACTTTGAGAACTTGATGAACTCGCTACATCTTACCAAAAGCTTCATCCCTGAACAACGCAATCGAGTTTGCTAGACATAGCAATTTTTCTCTGAACAAAATTCGAGTCGATTCACGAACTGAATATAATTTTTCATGAGAAACCGCTTCGCATTAAATTATATTTTTCCGGGATTTAGATTGCATTAATTTTGGAAATGCATCGTGCAATCTATGCGGTTCTGTTAAAATAATTTTTATATTAGATATTTTTTCTGACATTATACATGCTATATTATGATAAAATTTTAATGCTTTTAACCGTAAGAATAAAAATTTTTCTGAAAATTCCGTGGTCCCTTTTTTGATGATAACGGAAGGACATTGCCGGAAATGGTCGAGGATTGGTCGCTGGGTCCCGTCGATGCACGAAGACTGTTCCACCGAAGCATTTCGATGAGATTGAAAGATCGTCTATTTAAAACGAACGAAAACGAAAGCAAAAAAAGCAATAAAAAAAAAAAAAGAAACGAAACGGAGCGGCAGGATTCGCCCGGTTTCTCTCTCGAAACGGGCGAAACTGGAAAGACCATCTGGCACGAACGGTAGAACTAGGTCGAATATGCTCATTGGGACAAATCAGGCTTTAAAGAAAGCAGACGGAGAGAAAGACGGAGAAGGAATGCGTGCGTGTACGAGAGATAAAGAGGGGTCGAGACCGCTAAAAACTGCTGAGAGAAAGGGGGAGGCGGAGAGGGAGAGCCTGAGAGAAAGAGGGAAAAATTAGGAGAACACTGAGAGAGACCAAAAAAAAAATGAATGAAAAATGAGAAATTTACTCAGTAAAACTCGTACTAGCATATATTGAATATTCTGATCAATTGTTATTGGATTCGATGATTGTTTGCACCGTGGCACTGACACATAAATTTATTATTCGATTGGGAACTGATCCGATCGTGTTGGACACGAAGCCGTCTCTCGAATATTTTTTTTGCCGTCTATTCCAGTCCGTAGAATCATAAAATAATGACACTGGCGAATTATAATGATAAACGAAAGGAAACGGTGTCGTCCTACACACGCGAGGCCATCAAGAGCAATGGAACGTAATTCGAGGAGAGCTCGTTTCCACGCGTTGGACCAGTATTCAATTATCATGGACAATTTGGTGTGGGCTGACATCTATGTTAGAGTACAACATGTCCATCCACTGCTGCTGAGCTTGAGCCATTCATCACACGCAAATCGAACCGAGGAGTTTTCCGCGAGGGATCCGCGAAATTCGAATCCGCGAGGATATGTCGTTTCTCGATTATACATATTGTACCTATTTTCTCAGAGCGTTCTTTCTTGTGCGTGATGAATGGCAATGGCACGGAGCGTAACTTAGTCTACTAAAAAAAAAAAAATAAAACAAAATTGGGCGTTCTCGCGGTTGCCATCGGGAACGAGAAGACAGAGGAGAGAGATCGATCGACGCGGGTGGAATACAAAGAAAATGTGTCTCGCTCGTGGCAAGGTTCGCGCGAGTAGCGCCCAATTAATTAATTATATATTACGCAATTACGGATAACTTTTAATCATGTTTGACCTTTATTTTATGGATATTTGCAGAAATTTGTGGTTTGCTGAATCTTGTCACAAGTTTTTGAATGTGTGGAACTTGATATATACATAAACATTCATATACTCATATTTATATGTATATATATATATATGTATATATATATACATATTCATATATATGTATATAACAGAATAACGTATACATATATGTATATATATATATATATAATCTACTTCATTTTTTTCTGTTCATTCGTACCACTGTACTCATTGTATAAATTACACATTCACCGCCCGAACCAAAAACCAACCAAAAAGAAAAAAAAAAGAAAAAACGTATGAAAACGAACGAGTTGTTCTCTCAGATCGAGACACGTTTATATTTGTTTCTTTCTTTCTTTTTCCCAACGGTTATTGGATCGTTTGTTATCGGTTTTTTTTTTTTACCAAAAGTGTCTCACTTGACCGAATCTTGATTATTGGGCTTGTTTTTAACATTCACTTTTTGGAACAACCCCCCATTTACCCCCTCTTAACCCATGGCTTTATTTTGGCTCTGATTTTGTCATTTCTTTTTTTTTTCGATGTGGTCGAGCCTGCACGATTCGCGATTGGTCCCAGCAAACATTTCTTTTTACTAACTTTAATCCGTAGAAAATTGATTTTCCAGGTGAAGAGTGAGACTGATGAATTTAAAATAATGAAATGATTCTCCGGTTGCTTCGATGATTTTGTAACAAATTTTGTTTAATTGCATTGGGCCAGTCGACGAGTCCCCGAGGGTTCGACTAATTAGACGAATGTATTTGGCTTTTACCTTGATTGCGTAACGCTATTTGCTTTGAGATCGGTTTCGTATTATATCTTAGTTTTAGAAGTAAAAGGTAGGTCGATCAAACACGCGAGTTTTCATTTGAGAATAGTTTCTCATTTTCTTCTTATTCTTGTTATTCGTGCTCCTTTTCGTTTTGGTTTTCCCGTTTGTTTCACAAAACCGACTGCCTGATGACTCTTTTTTATTATTTTAACTATGTCGATACATTACATAATACATATATATATAATATATATAAATATATGTATATAGAAATATATTTATATATATTTATATATATATATACATACTACTCGTAGTGGCTGTATTGTTAGAACTTTACTGTAATTTTCTGTGTATTTACGTTCAAACAAGGTGAAAAGAATTCGAATTTCATTGATTATTTCTTTTTTTTTTCTTGTTATTTTACCAACAAAAACAAAGAAAAAGAAAACAAATCTTTTCGGTTTCTCGCTTTTATGACGACGCGCGTGTATCAAATTGTTCTGTTCTGAGTCGTTTTTTTTCCTACGGCGAATTAACCCGTGGACTGATCCGATTGATCGATGAAATCAGTGACAAGATGTACCACAGATTGCTCCATTCTCAGATTCCAAATGTACACGTACTGTTGTTTCTTTAATTCACGGCCCGACCGGCCGCAAGTAAATAGTTCGCTAAGCTATTCTCAAGTGTCTCGCTTTCAACTATGCCTCTGTCGAGAATCCCACCGGAAATCGAGAACGACTACCTTGTAATTCCCATGTTATCTGCACGACGTTTTTTTGATACTATCTCTCTCTTTTTTCTCTCTCTCTCTGTCCATTGACGATCGTTTTTGGCAAACGAGAAACAAAACGGATTTTCGTCAGAGGCGTAAATGTTATTTTTTTAACTATCAGATGCCTGTCTTGTACCAGCGCAGTTTACACGTGGATGCGTCGCGGTTACTTCTTTCTCTACATGTATACATACATAGATATATACATACATATATATATATTTATAGGTATATAAAATATACTTTGTATCGTTTACGTTATTTTTGTTGTACCGAGATCGTCTCCTCTCTCTTCCGGTCGCCGATTACGTTTCCGTTGAATTGGAAACTTGACTTGCATTTTTTGCGTGCCGGCGGTAAACTCGAACGGTAACAAGAGAAGGCAGCGATACCGTTTTTTCGGTTATTTCTTTTCACCATTATTTAGTGACTAACATTGTTTGAGCTTTGAATAGTACCTTGATAAAAACGGTGTATGTCATGTGTAAGATATACTTGGGTGTGGGAGTACCACTTTTGGAGTTGGGACGTAATCGACGCTCGGTCACCTGTTGATTGATTCAAGCTCGCAGAGCGTCGAGCGAGATTACATCCTTACAAAAACGCATGTCTCTTGGACAAGGCGTCGGAGATGTCCTAACATTGATGACGCGAGTCAGCTGATCCCCAGGGCACAACCGAGAAACTAACAGAATAAAAGTGTACGGTGTACGAATACGCCAGGTGAAAACAGTTTCTATTAGGTGCCCTGTTGGTCCCTGACACGCGTCGTCCTTTGTCCTTCCTGGCAGTGGTACCACGTACCGTTGGCTTAGAAGAACCTACAGCCAACAAAGTGAACGGACCTGCATTTTCCATTGCATGTGTTACAGCATACCCGGTGACACCTCATCCACCAACAGGTTTTGTCCCTGCGCCGGCACAGCCTGCTACCTACGGTGGTACACGTAAGAGATTCATCTCTGGCTCCATTTCTATTGGTTCCAATGATCCGATTACATGCAAATCCTACAATAGTTGCAGGTGCCGCACCGTATGGAGTCTTTCCTAATCAGCCCCAGCTCTACGCTGCACAGGGTCCACCACCACCGACATACGATCAGACTCTTACACATCCTATGGTGAGAATTTACAGATATCCCTAGTTAAATTATTATCTGGGATCTTAACACATTATCTACCGGCAATTATTCCATAAATTTTGGAAGTCTATGGCCCATGACTGAAGACTTTTTTAACCCTTTGCACTCTGAACTGTTTCCTCTCTTTTATTTTAGAATTTGATTACATAGAATAGCTGAGAAATACTGCAATTGTTGTTGCATACCATGAAATTGTGGCATAATTGACGAATGCACTGTAAATCAGTAAAATAGGACTGGAAAGAGTTAATAGATCCTTCAACAGCAGCAGAAACTTGAATCGTAAACCAACAACTTGCCCTTAATAACGTAATCTAACCATTTTGTTTAGGGTTATTGTATGAAAGAAGATTTTTAAGCTTCCATTTGACACAGCAGAATCATTGAGAAACCTATTGATAGACTACCGGTAGATAAAATGTTAACTATGCGCACTGGGATTTCAGTGTACCATCTCAGAACTGAAATTTCAAATGATTGTGCATTTTTGTTGTGCAAACGGTAAAAATGAATGATTGTTGCAGATGTACCAGCCGATGTATGGTCAAGGCTACCCAGGATATTTGGGCTCATGTTATCCAGCATATGGGCCACTGCAATATTATCCACCATTAGCTGCAGCTGCAGCATATTATCCAGCAGCAGCAATGCAACCTCCGGTTAGGCCCCCTACGCTTGTGATGCCTGTAAGAATTTATTTAGCTTCTCTATAGTCGAGGGACAAAATTAAGTGGACACCCTTCAAAAACTGACTTTTCTTTAAATTGGATGTTAGAGTTGTTAGAAGGATTAGTTTACTAGGTGACGTACAAAGAAAATTAATTAAAAATTATTATTGGTCGAAATTATGAAGCAAAAAATAAAAGTCACAATTTTTAACTTTTTTTATCTGTGCCTATAACAAAAAGTTTCATCAAAATCGATTAACGTTACTATAAATTATAGATAATTGAAAATGGTAAAAATTGCGAGAAACAATCGTAAGCCTAAAATTACAAAATTCTAACATTTTACGAAACGCGCGTTTTCAATTTTCGTTATAAGCACAGAAAAAAGAAAGAACAGTAGCAATTTCTGCAATTACAACTAGTCCTCCTAACGTCACAAAAAACTCAAGTCGTTTGGTCCGATTCTAAAAAATGTATTAGGTTTTGAGAAGGTGTCCACTTAATTTTGTCCCCGACTATATATGTCTACTTTATCTATGTCGGCATATCAACAAGGCTTTCATTATTACGATTAATTAATTGTTTTCTTTTAAAGAATGGGTTCGACGCTACTAATCGATTCGATAGTATCTCACAACCCGTCTTGCCACCACCTCCAACAGTTCCAAACGCCGCCCAACTAGCTGCAATGGCGAGCCACAGCGTGGCTATATCGCAAAAGAAAAACTTCCTAGGAGGAGGAACAGAGGGCGGTTACTTTTGGTAAACCATTATACCTTTTGTGAAACACTAAAGTCTAACAAAGGCATATTGTTGTCGAAATGATCCATGTAGGCAAATCTGATTTTTGTGTTAGAGTTCTACTATTTTTTACATTGGGAGCAGCTAATTAATGAATTAGTGTTAATTTTGGAGCGCGGACCGATCGCGAAGCGAGCTATATACCTATAGACAGAAAAGCTAAGCGACCGATGATTCTGTTCTTTCGTTGAGATCATGGATTTTTTTTTAGTAACGTAGGAACAGACAGGAAACACAGACACACACATACACACGCGCGTGACCGAGTGAAGTAAATGTGATCCCCCTCATTTTTTTTTTTAAGATCTTAGCGATCGGTCGGTGCCTCGAACATACTATGAAATTTAATAAGAGAACCATTATGAAGGGAAGACTCGTGCGACGCTCGTCATACGGACTGCAAAACAAAACCGAGAGAAACTAACGACTACTTAAAAAGAAAAAAAAATTAACTTGGAAAAAAGACCAGAAGTATATTTTGTAAAGGATGCGTGAAAATTTCATAACAAGAACTCCGACGTATTTATTAAAAAAAAAAATACGTCTCGGTCTTACAGCGATGACTTCACGAAAACGATCGAGCGATACAGTGAATATTTCTGACGTACTTAAAAGTAGAGTCTAAGAAAATGATTATTTAAAAAAAAAATACTGAAGAAAGCTACGTGTAAAAGTATTGTTTTAAATTGTACGACTGCCAACGTAATTGCATTTTAAGGACGGAGTAATTCAGTGAAGCTATTCGAATTGTGCCCCCCCCCCCGACTTCATACCCCTCCAAGTACGTTTTGCTCGATCATTCTGCATTTAACGATTCATACTTGAAACGCACGAGATGTTCCAGTTCGTTTATGATGATTATTATTATTTTTTAAATTAATTTAAATGATAGAAAGAGTTGTTGAACGCGAGCGAGATTAGGGAACACGGTGTTGTTCTTCTTTTTAGAGTTAACGGGGTGAATACGTGCACCAGTGGATGCGAGTTGTCTCATTCGCCTACAGGGATCGATATTCAAAGTGTGTTCTAAGCCTTTTTTAAAGCGCGACTTGGTTTTCTGCAAGGCAGGCCGAAGAGCAAAGGGGCTGCTCACGTTATTTCTGTTACTTTTTACACGACTACCGTTCTAGTTTCTTTCCCTCGAGATTCTTTGTTCCCCACTCCTGGTGACCACCAGCGGGTAGTCTTTCTTTTTCTCAAAGTAAACGTTCTTACTTTACTTTGCGAAAAACGATAAACGAAAAGAAAAGAAAAATAAGTGTGAGAGAGAACGATCATTAATGGGTAGCCCTAACGTTTAGAGAACAAGAAAAAAAAAATGGATTATGTACGTGATAGGAGCCTGAGGAATGCGTGAGAGTCGTTCGTGTTTGTGACACTATTAATCAACGTGCTTTGTATTATTTCGAATTCGGCATACAGTTTACCAGAACACGTAATTCCACATCGAATAACATCTGATCTAACTTTTCAAATTTATTGCACACATCAGATTTTGTCCTATATATCCGGATTTGGTTGTAGATAGTATACCTTGAGAAGGTGGTCTTCACTTTCCATTTACTTTGCAATTTGACGATGAATAGAAAAAAAAGAGAATTAATTAAATGAAGAAAAACGATGATGTTCGAGGCTCAGGAGTGCCAAAAGTGAAAAAACATATATATATACACACATATATATACATATACATGTTCTGAATTACTGAAGATTCTCACGTATTCGACGACTTCGAAGATACTTACTACTCTACCTAAAAGAAAAAGAAAATGAAAGAAAAATGAAAAAAGTACGCACTCTCTTCTTTAAACGATCAGTAGTCTTTCCTCCTAGTTGTTTGATGTTTCTTTTTTAAACGCAGATTAGCTAGGTCGGCTAACAAAGTTATTATTTAATTGAAAATGAAAAGCTCAACCGCGCCGTTCGAATTTCTTCAAGCAGGTTACAATTGCGCTTTGATTGAAACAGTTACCATGTAGCGTCGTCTCACCCCGTACAAGAAACTACGTGTCGTTTCTTAGCTATTACATATATATATTATATATATATATATATATATATATATATATATATATATTATATTTTTTTTTCTTTTATTTTCTCTTTTGTATTATAATCGAACTTTGTTGACTATCCGGACGAAGAAAACTTCCACGAATTTTCTAAGGTTTCTCTGTTGAATGACTGTTTAGCGCATGTATGGGAACTGGTTTCGACCGAAGTTCGCGAAGGAAACAAATAGTTGACTCAATTTCAAAGTACAAATCGAATATCCATGTAAGTAGAAGGTGAATTCGCGACGACGCGGTCGAGCCTTATCGTCAGCCATATTAGGCGAGTTGCAATGATAATACGGTCAGCAACGCAGCGGGTTCGTAACGGCCACGATTTAGGATACAATACTTATTCCCGTAGCGCTCTCATGCGCCACATCGAGCAGTATTGTGATACATTGTCTACGCAAGGAGCGCCAAATATTGTATTTACTTTCGTGGTGCTGATTTCCCATTGTACGTTCGACTAAAACGTCTCTGTATTTGTTAACATTTTACCTACCGGAAACTTATTAATAGAGTCTCCTATGATTAAACATTTTCTTTCGAGTAATAATCCTGACTTGTTGATTCTAAAATAGTCATTGTCATTGAAATCTATTAAATAACTGCCGATAGGTGAAGTGTTACTAACATGAATTTTTCTATTTCTTGTTATATATTCATTAAAGTATTACCAATCGATGAACAATGCTCCTGGCATTGAATACCATCCATAAACGTACAACAAGAAATACACTGCCGTTGAAAATCAATTGCTAAATTGTTGAAATTAATCGGATTTGAAAAAGAGCTCCTTGCAAGACGTATAGCAAAACTATAGTGCTCGCGCAGACCCCGAGACGAGAGCACTCGTAGCTATCGGAGTTAGTATTGCACTGTGGAATGCAGAGTTGTTAATATCGGTAATGGAACGATTATTTTGTGAGATGCTAGGAAGACCGTGTATTGTTAAGATTGTAGAGACAGTGATGATGATGATGATGATGATGATGATGATGATGATGATGATGATGATGATGATGATGATGATGTGATGATGATGATATGATCATGGTCTGATTGCACAGCTACGAAACGACTGTTTTGCTCCGCAATCATAGCATATATAGTGCGATGTGAGCCTGCGGATGGGGCACATTGTCGTTGCTGCATTCGGCAGGCTGCACAATTTAAACTCGATATTAATTAAGCAATGAAGATCGAAGAAACTAATTTACAATCGGTGATAGCTTAGGATAGGACCAAGAGAAGAAAACAAAAAAAGAAACGCAGTTCTATTTAGAAATTTTTCGAAATGGGTGTTCCGGCAAAAGGAAAGAAAAGAAGAAGAAGAAGAATACTTGATCAGGACTCTTACATACGTTTCGCAAATTTTCAATCTTGTACCGGGACGTGTTATAGAAGCGAATTTTTCTGCTCCCCGGATGGAGAGCGTAGAAGAAGAAATGTGAAAAAAAGAGAAAAAATACTAACTAACGAAGTTGCAATTGAATTGTACGCGAATCAAAGTGATTTCTATTTTGCCTTGATAGGGATGGAAACAAAGAGAAAAAAAAAATGGACTATTAGTTGAATTTCTACGCGTTCGTCGCTTCGAGTGTCGGACACAATTTTACAGGCCATTTTTTCGAAAGAGAGCGTCGCGTCAACATTTTGAATTTTGCACTTTTTGAGACGCAGGGACTTCCTAATGAAAATCGATGAATACCACACACACACACACCAAGGCTCTCCAGGATTTTCCCGCTGCGATTGTATCGGTATGTTCCACGAACGCAAAGAAGAAGAAAAAGACAAAAAGAAAATGACGATGTTGTTCTTTTTTTTTTCTTCGCGGAAGAAATCTCCTTTTTGTTTTAGGATAATTTCTAGTTATTCTTTCCATGAGAAAAATTGTGACGACAGGATTATTGAATAAACATGTTAAACGTATTACCGGACACGCTACAATCATAAATGTTATTTCAGAAAGCCATTGGACTCAGACTTTTTTATTTAACTCCTTTGCAAAACGATCATATAATATACTACTCTTACTTTCTGTTCGTTGAGCATATAGGGCACAGCCTGGCTGGAAGATTCTGGGACACCCTACGTATGACTATACTGTTCTTTGTATTTTTGTGATATTCGATTACCTCAAAAGTCCCGACGCAGAGCAACGTAGGTCTTGTACTTGTCTTTTTGATTCTTTTGTACCGAGTCGATCGAGTCTAGTATGATCTCTACGATCCAAGATGAAAACGGTAAGATAATGAGCGAGAAAAAACGAAAGAGCAAGCGAGTGAGAGAGAGAGAGAAAGATATGTGAGCAATAATTGGAAATGAAACACTTTTTTATAAGGCGAAACGCTCCACCCGGCCAAAAAGAAACGCATGTTTCAGAGAGATTGAGAGAGAGAGAAAGAGAGAGCGAGAGAGAACGCCGTGAACCTACGTTTTCACCTTGTACCTTTGATTAGTATTCTTTTTCTAGTAGACGTATCTACTATTTACCAGCTACTCGTATTAAATGTCCAGCGTTTTTTGATAAGAAGGCGCGTTGATCACAATCTTTGTTAAACGAGAAAAAGAAGAAAGAAATCTAGTCCGAAGAGTCTGACTGAGATTGGGATAACAGAATGTTAAATAGACCGTTCTTTTTTTTCACAATCCGTGCGACGCCAGGTGCGAACTATAGCCGCAGCATATTCACTTATACTTTGAGAGACATCAGGAGAAAAATCACGTTTCCCCTCCGAAATGGAAAAGCGAAAGAAAAAAAATAAATAAATAAATGAAAAACTCATGCCATTCCACTTGACGACATTGTGCTGTACGGTCATTGACACGTGCTCTCCAAGACACGTTTTGAGAAACTTTGAGACAGGCGCGGAACCAATGACGAAAATTTCAAGAGAGATGAGGTCGTGTCGTTGCTCGACAAATGTAATAAAAAGCAGTAAGAAAATAAGAGAATACACTCTCGTCGAATTTTTGCGAGTTTGCATATCAGCGAAGGGCCGCTATGCTTTGCCCTTTACATTGCGCAATAAGATGCACCGAGTTACCTAAACAAAAAAAGAAGTCTTTGCAGCTACGACGTCAAATTTAATGGAATAAAATAACGAACGAATCGAAGTCGAACTCTGTACATTAAAACAGTCTTCAGAAACAAAATGAAAAATGCAAAAAAAAAATGATAAAAATACAGATATAAGGCCCAATGTCAACTTTCATAGATGAAACTGTTACACTAATACACTTACATACACAAACACACGACCGAACAAGTGAAACTATTAATGCGTTGATATTTATATTTAAATTATTCTTATTTAAACGATTTATTTGCAAACTTCTACAGGTTTAGATCACGAATTTACCGCGACATATTTTGACCGATTATTTTGTATCGAGCGAGAGTGGTGGGAAGGTTTTATATCATGAAAAAAAGTGTGCAATAAGCGTAATGTCTATTGTAACAATAAAGAAATGATATTAATTGCAACGGTGAATTTGTTATTACGTTGAGCGAGCGAGAGTGTGAGAAAGAGAGCGAGTGAGAGAATATAATAATAATAAAATCAGGAAAAACGAAAATGTACCACTGCAATCATCAAGTGTACTAGTTAATAAATACTATGATCATGGAATTCGTTACAACCAGTTTTCTCCTTGCTTGCTACAGTTACAACAACATTCGCTGCAACAATTAAAAAACAAATTGGTAACAAAAGCTGTTGTATTGAGGTACAATATATTAGCAATTGACATGTGTACAAAATGCTACATAATCCGCAATGCAACTGAGATTACCTTCATCTGTAATTAATAAGCTGTGGCTATGTATGCACATTTCTATGTGCTCTAAATGCGTGAGATCCACAGTCTTGTATAGAAACTTATTTTCTTTTAAGTAAAACAATGTACATAGTTTTTTTCGATCCTGCCACTCCAGTTTATGAATTACTATTGTTATTGGTTCTACTATTGTTCATACTTTTTACTAGCTAAAACTTTCTTCATTGTTTTTTCTAATGCAGGTAACATGTCCAAGTAATTGTCAACGCATTTAGTAGCACACTTATCAAATTCATCACTGTATCTATCTACTTCGCTCTGTGTAGCATTTGGTCCCATCTGATCCTTTATTTTATCATTGCAATCCATGACACACCTCTGCAATCGATTCTAAAAGATATTTTTTATTTATTATGCTAGCCCCCAATTAATTGGCCTTCTTTTTCTACAGAGTAATTATGTACCTGAACCCTTTCAAACTCTCCTTGGATATAGTGTTGAGCTTTATTTAAGGTACTACTGCAGTTCTCCACACAGTTGTGTACTTTCTGCATGCTGTAAGTTTCATTGTCGCAGCAACTTGCAGCGCACCTGTGCATGTCTCCCTGAAATGCAATATTAATTGTATCGTATGTTATTGTACTTTTACTATCGAGCACCGCAGAAATGTTCGTTAATTTATCATTGCAAACAAAATGCAAGCATGAATGGAAATAACCTGAAAACGCTTTCCAGTGCAACCGAATATACCTGCATTTTCCTAATGTGAGACTTGTCAATCTGCTCCACCATTCTATTCATATTCTCTTCAACCCGTCTTCTCTGTTCCTCGACCATTTTTACCTATTTGAATGTTTTGATATTAAATAAAAAGAAATTAAATTTCCGGTCTCCTATAGAACCGTATCAACACCTCGCATGGACGATCATAGGTTAGGACAGTACATGTGCGGTTATCGGTTATATAATTGAAGAATTTATAATTGGCGGGCCTAAATAATCAACAATACCTATGAAATATTTTATTATTCAATAAAGAAAAGAAAAATCATAATTCGTTTCATTAATGAAAGCACGATTGTGCGGAGGCCTGTTAAAGTAACCTTAGACCATATACAGTCTAAAAAAGTAACATTACTTGAAATTACTAGTACCAAGCACAAAATGTGACTGGTATACGTTTTATAAACATTTCAAGACTGAATTTATTTAGATTTCTCGCAATTTTTATAACAATACGTGATTAAATGAAGATTTTCATTTAACAATATCTAATGGAAGCGCCTTTGTAATTTCAATAATTATACAATAAAAAATATGGAACCGTCATTTAACCGGTCGTAGTACAGATAGTGAAATCAATGCATGGTTGAATTTTAAGTAATGGTTTTAAATATAAAGGAATAAATTATTGTATTTTATTTCATATATGAGGCAAAAGTCGGGATTCATTCCATAAGAACACGGCTTACGATTATGCGCAACGATCCAACGACTCTGCGCCCTGCGCAGCAGACATGCGCCGAGGTAGAGTTTCTTAAAGCGCACGCGCAATCAGTATAGGGCACACTCCATACGAATTGGAAACCATTCCGGTCGCCGTTCTTCACTTGACCGGCCAAGATGTTGAGTGCTGTATCGAAGGCAGCCGCTGGAGCCCTTAGGACCGTCAAACCAGGCCTACTCCAAAATGAAGCCACCAAAGTATCCGGAGTTCTGTCCGTGAATAGTGAGTAGCCTCATTTATTCGAACGTACTTGTTTCCACCCGGCCCAACTCTTAATACTCTCCTCCACACTGTTTCTCATCGTGCTGCAGTCGATAAGTAACAGTGCCACCAGCACCACCCCTATAGATTTTTGCCGTCCTGATTCGATAATCCAGACTGACTTAACATTTATCTAATTTTTTCTTTAAACTGACATACGAATATCGATAAAAAGGAGCATTGTATTGATTATATAATCCGCATTATTTGACCGAACCGTAGCAGTGATACCACTGTGCCAACATGGCGGCATTAAGGTCACTCTCGACTAATTTTTGAATGCATCGAAAATGTTTTTTACCGTGACTGCAATTGGCATTGGCAATATTTCGGTCGTTGTTCGGTTTTTATTTGAATTCCATTTTCTCTATTGAATACCGCTGTACGTGAGGAATGCTCGATTTTCTTAGGCTTCTTAATATCGTCAGTCAAGTCTCGTGGACAATCGATCATCTTTAGAACGTGTATAAGCGATTGAAACAGCTTGAACGTTCAGTGAATATACATCGGTGCGTTTGATAAAGCGATTTCAAATATTTGCGCAAGCCGAAATTCAAACTTGATAGGTTTTCCATTGAAGTTTACACATGTAATTTGTATTATGTAACTTACTTCTTGTAAGCATTATCTAATATTCTATCGAGGTTATTTTCATAATTATTTCATCTGTAAATCCTATGGGCGTCCAATTTAAAAAAAAATAATTCAACATTCGATATATAATTTTAAAGTTTGTTAATCAATTGTTGATTAACAAATGTTGATCTGTTATGTACAAAGAAAAATGTATGGGTTATTTATTATTTAGACAGAGATTATGCTGCAAAAGCAGCAAGCAAGGGTGGAGCCCAAGGAAAAGTTGTGGCTGTCATCGGTGCCGTCGTTGACGTGCAGTTCGATGATGCCCTTCCACCAATTCTCAATGCCTTGGAGGTTCACAATCGTACTCCCAGGCTGGTCCTTGAAGTTGCTCAGCATCTTGGAGAGAATACAGTGCGCACCATTGCTATGGATGGTAATGTCACTTTTCTTTCTTTTTCTTTTTTTTTTTTAAATCAAATTTAAACAACATTTATGGCCCATTGCATTTATAGTTTTCTACAATGTAATATACTTGCACAGGTACTGAGGGTTTGGTTCGTGGCCAAACTGTTTTGGATTCTGGATACCCTATCCGTATTCCGGTCGGTGCTGAGACCTTGGGCCGTATTATCAATGTCATTGGTGAACCCATTGACGAACGTGGACCCATTCCCACCGACAAGCTAGCTGCCATCCACGCAGATGCTCCTGAATTCGTAGAAATGTCTGTCGAACAGGAAATTCTGGTAACTGGTATCAAGGTCGTCGATCTTCTTGCCCCCTATGCCAAGGGTGGTAAAATTGGTAAATTTTATTTTCTATATATATTTGTATTCTCATGAAATAAAGTGGTGTGCCAGAACCCGAAAATGTTGGTTCGTGGTGGGTCGAAAATTTTATTCGAGTCCCGAAAATGTTAAGGTTTTCGAATATTTTTGGGATTCCCAAAATTGTCAGGAATCCGATTCGTCTCGACCCGTCCCGACCATTAGGTTCTCTCACACCACTAGAAATAATTTTCTAAATTCTAATGCCGATTCGATTGAATTCGTCAGGTTTGTTCGGTGGTGCCGGTGTCGGTAAAACTGTATTGATTATGGAGCTTATCAACAACGTAGCTAAGGCTCACGGTGGTTACTCCGTGTTTGCTGGTGTGGGTGAACGAACGCGTGAGGGTAACGACTTGTACCACGAAATGATTGAGTCCGGTGTTATCTCCTTGAAGGACAAGTCCTCCAAAGTAGCGCTGGTGTATGGTCAAATGAACGAACCACCAGGCGCTCGTGCCCGAGTCGCCTTGACTGGTTTGACTGTCGCCGAGTATTTCCGTGATCAGGAAGGACAGGATGTGTTGCTTTTCATAGATAACATCTTCAGGTTTACACAGGCTGGTTCGGAAGTGAGCATCAGTTACAATGTTTTATTACTATTTCGAATCGGGATGTTTATTATCAATTGCTTACTTGTTCTAGGTATCTGCCTTGTTGGGTCGTATTCCATCCGCCGTCGGTTATCAACCAACCTTGGCCACTGACATGGGTAGCATGCAGGAACGTATTACGACTACCAAGAAGGGATCCATCACTTCTGTGCAGGCTATTTACGTGCCTGCTGATGACTTGACTGATCCCGCTCCTGCCACCACATTCGCTCACTTGGACGCCACCACTGTGTTGTCCCGAGCTATCGCTGAACTTGGTAATTAAACGAGTTGCTACTTTGGTAATGTTCCAACGGAGCTTCGAAGAGACTAATATTGTCGTTGAATATCAGGTATCTACCCCGCTGTCGATCCTCTTGACTCCACTTCCCGTATCATGGACCCCAACATCATTGGCATGGAGCATTACAACATTGCTCGTGGTGTACAGAAGATCTTGCAGGATTACAAATCGCTTCAAGATATTATTGCTATCTTGGGTATGGACGAATTGTCTGAAGAAGACAAACTTACCGTAGCCCGTGCTCGTAAGATCCAGAAGTTCTTGTCTCAGCCATTCCAGGTATATAAATCTGCATTTCATTATATCACTGGTATGCACTATACCACCTTTTATGCTGTTTAATGATCGCTAATTGTTTTTTATTCAGGTTGCCGAAGTGTTCACTGGTCATGCTGGTAAATTAGTACCGTTGGCAGAAACTATTAAAGGATTCCAGAAAATCTTACAGGGAGAATATGATTATCTTCCAGAGGTCGCCTTCTACATGGTCGGTCCCATCGAAGAAGTAGTAGCAAAGGCAGAAACGTTAGCCAAGCAAACCGAATAATCGCAATCATGTCATTAATAAATAATTAAAACGATCTTCTAATAATCTAGCCTGTTTCTTTTTTTATCTACAAAAGAAATATTGACTTCTATCCAGAATTGTTAAGCGTCGTTGTATCGAAATTGCAAAACGGGGATTAGAAGATTGTTTTCTTCCTGTTGTACGAAAATTCACAGATGCATACCAAATTGTTGAGAGCACCGTGAACATAATTAGCCACGAGAATTTCTGCGAAACTCTTTGTAATTCTGTTCAGGATGTTTTCTTCCAGCCATACATCATGTCAAAAAACATTGTTATTATTCAACATATACGTAAGTCACAATAGTATATGTTAGAACTTAATAAAAATTTTACAAAAACGTACGGATAAATGTGAAATTTGAGAATCGTCCTTCGTTTTCGTAAAACGTTTTTTTTTAAATTAGAAGAGAAATAGAAAAAAATACACGTTTATTTTAACTATAAAAATTTTTTTTTTTTCGTTATTTTACACAATAATTTACGTTCATGAAAAGCACGTTGCGATATAAAATGATACTGTTCGTTCTTGCTGCGCAAATAGCTCTCAAATCGAATGTCACGTTCTGTTATCGAAATCGATCATAGGTTTCTCCAATCTATAAGTGTCTTTAAGCATCTGAAATATAAAATAGATTTGTTACGTTGGAGAATTGATTAATCATAATCTAAAGAACTACGCGATGCATCATGGTATTATTACCCTCCACTGCTCCATATTTAGGTAGACAATGTTCTGAATGTTTGGAGATCTTCCCGTTTTCGTTTGAGCAGTCATATCTTTCGTGCATGGTTGCACTACTAGAATCCCAGAGCTATCTACAATCGGAACGAAACGGTATTAAATAATCTTAGAAGAGAAACTATATGCTTCAACAGTTACTAAAAGAAAGATAGACACCTTTTGTTATTTTTACTTTTCCATCCCTGACTAGAAAAGATATCTGTAAAATATTTTCTATCGTTTTGTCGAAATCAGTAGGGTGCAAAATAAGTTTAAAAAAGTCCAGAGGTTCGCGATGGGTTTTATAGTACCGCGTAATGAACATTTTCATCTTTACAGTCTGTTCTAAGCCTTCCTCTTCTTTATCAACGGCTACAACATTCTCAGGCCTTTTTATCGGTGCCTGAGCGTCTCTGACTGCTGGTTTCCTTTTAGTAATTTCCTTCTTTTCCAAGGGTGCCAGAGTACCTAACAATAACAAGAAAATCAAAATGTTCGTTACTTGTCTCCATTTTTTAGAAAAAATTTATAAAATCTCATAAAACCTAGTAATGTGCTGTATTGAGGCATCGTTTTAAAATATTTTATAACTTTGTTTTCCAGAAGTGACCAGTCTGTTGTTTCCGATTCAATGTTTGGTAGTTGTTTTACATGTTTCATCTAAACGAAATGTAGAAAACTTCTTATGAAAAAGACATTCAAAACTATACAGGATGTTTGCGAAATCGTGGTAAAAGCGGCAAGGGAATGATTCCTCATATAAAATCTAGTCGAAAATAAGGAATATAGTTTTTTATATAGTTATATATTTTATTTTTATATAGTGCATATACTAATGCACGCAAACCCGACGAATCTTTAAACTCGATTTTCTCGAAAATGAAGCCCCATATGAAAAAACTATATTCCTTATTTTCGACTAGATTTTATGTGAGGAATCATCCCCTTGTCGGTTGTTCCATGATTTTGTAAACACCCTGTATAGTCACTGCCAATAATATTTGGACATTCTTAAAAATGTTCAGAATATGTATAATTGACATAGATCTACAAAATGTACTTTTTAAACTTTCAATAAAAGTTACCATAAAAAAATTGTAATTAGCACTTTTTAGTACTTTCTCTACAATTTTGAAAAATTGAAATTTTTTCAAAATTTTTATCACGTCGTATAGTAAACTAACTGTTCTGACTTCTCAAGAAAATTCAAGTCATACGGTCTAATATTTAGAAAGTTATCATCATTTTAAGGGTGTCCGAATATTAATGTCAGTGACTGTATATACCGCACTCTAATACGTACCACATTTTTGGCAAATTCTGCAGGATTATAAGAGCACATATACTTTGTTAAACTGCGTGTGCATTGTTTTAGAACCTTAGAAGATATGCTCATCATTTCAGAATCCAATAATACCTCCTCTTGATTGTGTACTAACAACATATTAAAAAGTTAGATATATGGAAATGCATACAGTTGAAAAAAATAAGGATGCATATACTTTTTTCTTCGAGGGTTGATTCGGAGTTTATAATGTCTGTTTCTTCCATGCATGTTTCCAAAGTATTTATGGTGTGATCACCGACTGTGTCTTCTGTAACTTACACATTGTTAATTGTTCAATTTTTGTAAGAGTATCCCATGTAACTGTGGCAAGTTGCATCTTAAAAATCAGGCACTGATAGTAAAAGATATCATGTTAAATGGTGTCAAATAATGTATATTCTGTAACTAAATTTATGCATTTGTATGTATTTGTGCATAACAATAATTTTTGGCTGCACTATTGACAGTAAAATGCACTTGTTTACTGCCTACGAAAAATACCAAGGTATTTGTTAACGCTATCAAGTTATGACAGTTTGAAATTTGCCACATTGTTTCGTCCAATGACATCTTTTTTTATTTCGAATAGTTTTGAAGATACAGCTGTTCCAGAAGCATGGGACACCTTGTATACAAATTTACGTAGGGATCTTACGAAGAGATTCGGCTTTAGTTATCATTTTTCTTAAAATTTCTTTGCGTTCCTGCGGTGATCGTAAAATCGAGAGGTTGTCCACCGAATTGGTATTCTCCATGGACATTTTGAGTTTTATCTTCGCTAAAAAATTATTAAAACCACTTGGCACTATTTCGTCGGATTAATATAGCGGTAACAAAGTTCTTTGGGCACTGTTAAAACTTAATTTATTAAACAATCGAAGATCCGTTTCAAGAGAAAACTTAGCACTTGATAATCGGTGGACCTAGCATTAACTAATGTTAACCTATCATCGCTGTGAAATGAGCTATGCTAATATTTACGAAGTGTTCGCAGCAGTGGCCTGATCGTGTTACATTACAAAACTATTTATTTTCGGGCGATTCGTGTCTCGTTGTTTCTTAACAGTTCTCTTTTTTTACCGAAAAACCGTTTGAATCGTGTGTGTGCAAAAAGAGACTGCGATAGAGGAGCAGTGATTACTCACTGAGTAATACTCAGGAAGAAGGGCAAGGAAAACTTTGACAGCTCGTGGTTACGAACGTTTGTGCGTTTCTGTTTTGCGGGCAAAAGTTTGAAGAATCGGGCATGGAAAACTCCTCGGACAAGGTAGATTTTTTGATTTTAATAATCGAACGAGTAAGCGTGATGGTATTATTATAAAAAATGTATTCGTAGGAAGAACAGAACAATCAGGATGATTCAGACTCGGAAATAGACGAGGTAGAGCCTAGACTCAAGTACGTCAGGATGCGAAACGATTTGGAACGCATATTACAGAACGATTCAGCTAGCTGCATTGCTGTGCATCCCAAGGTGTAGATTCTGTAACATTTTTAAACATATTTCTAAATAGTTAAAATCCTATGATCTCGTGCTGTGGAGGTTAAGCAATTTTAATGTACAGGGTGGGCCAAAATTCAGAGTAGGATTGTTTTTAGGGATGGGACCAGCGTTGCTGGATGGGACTCTAATTATTATTTAATCCTTCATTACAGCGATTCAATTTTTGTTTAGTTTCTTTGCGTGGGTTCTCATTGGGGCATGATCCACCTTCTAGACCACCAAGGCAACAATATTCAGTCGAAGAGCATACAGGCTCATACTGTTGCCGTCAACCAGATCTCTATAGATCAGAATGGAGATTTCATTGCATCTTGTAGCGATGATGGGAAAATCGTTATACATGGTCTTTACAGCAAAGAAAACAATCATGATATGAACATGGGCAGATTGGTGAAAACTATTGCTATAGATCCGAATTATTATAAAAGCAGTAGTGCTAGAAGATTTATTACAGGTATGCGCGGAAAATTGTTGTTTTATTTTGTGTTTTTTCAAGGCAACTTAATGTTATTATTTTTCAGGGGATGATAAATTAGTTTTATACGAAAAGACTTTTTTATCTAGAATGAAACTTACTCCGTTATGCGATGCAGAAGGTGGGGTAAGATCAGTTGCATGGATTGGACAGTTTGTAGCTTGGGCATCGGATACAGGTGTTAGGGTTTATGATTTAAATGCGAGGTGCTCATTAGGTTTTATTAAATGGACTAGATCCGCAGAGTAAGTGGCAGAGTAATATTAGAAAATTAGATACAAGCAGATGAGGAGAGTATTCCTTATTTGAGAGAATTTTTGTTTTTGTAGAGCACAACTAGAACACTATAGATGTAATTTGAGGTGGTCGGATGATAGAACATTATTAATTGGCTGGGTGGACATAATAAGAATTTTTCAAATTAGGAAGAGATCGACACAGGAAATGGTTAATAGAGATCTACCAGAATATGTAGTAGAACCAGGTATGTTTATCATTTAGCCAAACATTTGTTAATTGTAAGAATACAGTAAGTAATAGCATTTCAATTTCAGTCTCTACATTCCAAGTGGATTTTTACATTTCTGGTATTGCACCACTAGAAAATCAGCTAGTATTATTAGGATGTTTGAAGGATTTAGACGAAAATGGGAAAAAGCAAAGGCCAACAATAAACGTTGTTGAACCAAAGGGTCAAGTCTTGATTGTTGTTTGTGCAAATTCCCTTACATTACGTGGCTACGAGCATTACAGTTGTAACGATTATCACTTGGATTGTTTAAAAGAAGAAAATAGGTATACTTAATACTTGGAAATTGTGTTAGAGATCATTGAAATTTTTCTAATTCTGTCTTCTTTACATTTAGATTTTTTATTGTGAGTCCAACAGACATTGTTGTAGCTAGCTTATACGATGTCGATGACAGAATTGAATGGTTATTAAGCCACAAGAAATTTAAACAAGCACTAGAAGCCGTGACAATAAACAATGGCAAGGATTGTAAAAGGCACACTTTAGTTAATGTTGGTCGCGTGTATTTAGATCACTTGTTGGCTTGTGGGAAATACGACGAGGCAGGGAAACTTTGTGTAAAATTTCTAGGAAAGGATAAAAAATTGTGGGAAGAAGAAGTTAGTATCATCTTAACTAAATTAATCCAACGCCAATTAAGAATACTGTTATATTATTTTCAACCTATTAAATATATTAGGAAAGGAAATAAATTTCTATTTCACTCCAGTTTGTCGCAATTCAGGTAGAAAATGCTTTTAATTTTGGAATTGTTGTTTATTCTTGCAGGTATATAAATTCGCAAGAGTTCATCAACTAAGATCCATTTCTTCCTATCTTCCAAGAGGCAGTGTACAATTGGATTCATTGATTTATGAAATGGTCCTGTACGAATATTTGAAAATGGATCCCGATGGATTTCTTCAGCTAGTCAAGGAATGGTCACCGACATTGTATAACGTTGCAGCTGTCGTGAACGGTGTTCTAGAGCACCTTATAACTCAAAATAAACGGCAAAATGTACTCTTAGAAGCTCTAGCTATTTTATACATTCACGACGGGAGGTATGATAAAGCTTTGGCCATGTATTTGAAGCTGAGGCACAAGGACGTGTTTCATCTTATACAGAAGTACCAGCTGTACTATGCTGTCTTCGATATGATCGAAGGTTTGATGGATTTGGATGTGGAACAAGCTATACAATTTTTTTTAGATAAAGTGCCATCCGAGGTTGTTGTGCAAAAATTGGAGCACAATCATCGATATTTATACTTGGTAAGATACAAAAATTGAATACATTTATCCTCCGATTTACACGGAAGATCGATTCCTTAAGATACCGTGTAAATTGGGTGATAAGCGTAATGTAAACCTAGCAATTGACATTTATGATATAAAGATCTCGGTTCTACCAGTATTTAGACGCGTTAGATAAAAAGGATACAAAAGATCCGGGCAAGTACCATGGGCGGTTAGTTCGACTCTATGCAGACTACTCTCGGGATAAATTATTGCCACTTTTACGACGATCTGATAATTACCCGATACAGCAAGCGCTGGACATTTGTAGTCAGCGGAAATTCTATCCAGAAATGGTGTACTTGCTCGGTAGAATTGGAAACACCTCCGAAGCTTTGGCGCTCATGACGCGGGAATTGAACGACATGGAAAGCGCTATTGCTTTTTGTCAGGAACAGGATGACGAGGAATTGTGGAACGATCTAATTGACTATTCTCTCGACAAACCTAGTAAGTAACGACGTCTCGCCGATAGTGGCACTCTTGTATAACTAGAGGATGTCCCACTCACTCTGTTACAAGGCGATATCTACGCTATTTTTTATGCTGAATGTATTTCTAAACAGAACTGTGTTTTCTCAGAGGCAATCACGTTCCTTCTTCAGAAAATAGGGACTTATGTAGATCCGAGGCTAATGGTAGAAAAGATAGACCGGTCCTTGGAAATACCAGGCTTGAAGAAAGCTTTAATCAAAATGATGTCCGATTATAATCTTCAAGTTTCTGTGCAAGAAGGTTGCAAAAAGACCTTATCGAACGATTATTTTAATTTGCACGAAAGGCTGGTTAAATGTCATCAGAAAGGAATATTTATCGATGGTTGGTACTTATTAGAAAGCATTCATAGTAGTTGTGAGTATTAATAATCTTGATATTCTTTTGTATCAGATGATCGAATGTGCGGAGCTTGTCACGGGAAAATAACTGTAAGAGGTATCTATAAGAATAACAAAAATTAAAATAGCTGTAACATTATTTTCATTATATTGTTGAATATAATGAATATGATACATATTCTTACAAATATTATTTGTTGCAGAATCAAGAAACTTAATTGTATTCTATTGTAAACATTCGTTCCACGAGGATTGCTTACCAAATTTCAAACTAGTGGTATGTATCTTAATTTTCGAGTGCTTAAAAGCTCTTACAAGATCTCACAGTGTAATTTTATGTTTTAGGAAAATTGTGTTATATGTAATTCACATAAAGATATGTCTCCCAGCAGAAAATGATACAGGTAATGTATTATCCCTTCAACATATGTATTATTTGATCGATTGCAGAACATTTCGAACATTTATTGGTTATTTTTAAACATCCAGGACATTTTGATAAAGGCTAGAAATTAAACGATTACTTGAATAATTATCAATATACGAAGTACGCATTTAACATAAACATTTACTTGATAGTCGTCACAAGTTTTCATGATTATGTGACACTTGCTGCAAGCAATTTCTATGTTTGAATTGTCCCCAGAAGTACTAGATTGTTTTCCTGAGCTTGTTTCGCTTTTAGACGAACTTGAAGGGAACGCATCGCATAACTTAACCGATTGCATAGAATCGTAGGAACGCTGAAAGTCATTTGTCTCGATAAAGATTCATTTCGAACATTAATTATCACTCGAGTGGCGACTCTGAGGCGCCACTAAGAATTGCTATATCATTATTCAAAATATTTTTTACATGATTAAATTTGTTCATATTTAATACATTACTAAATATTTAAATATCGTATGAGTAAATAGCATCACTTTTATATACATAAAATGAGAAAAATGACATAGGATGGAAACATTCTAGGTCGGAAGAAATGTTTGGTTTTAGAGTGAAAATAGTTCCGAGTGTAAAGGGTTAAAGTACTTACTATGTCCTGACATTCTCCATCAGAAGATCTTGAAGATGTTTCCTTTGGCACAGGACACTTTATGCTCAGTCCACAAATGCCGCACACAACTTCAGATATTTCCTCCGTTAGCTGTGATTTTACATCAACATCATCAGTCTGATCAGCTGTACTGGTCTCCCAGGGTATCGGATCTTTTGCAAACGCTTTGAAATATTGTATCGTGAAGTCAATTACATTCTCAGGTTTCACTGTGGAGACCAGTAAAATTTAAACTCGTTGTAAAATGGAACGTTCTTTAAATAAGAGATATGACCTGTTTAAAAAGAAATTGTAGAATGGTTATCCAGTTGTGTTTACCAACGAGCAGTGTTTGAGTGTAATCTGTAATCAGGTGTTTCACTTCTGGATGATTAGCCAGATATTCCGAGTTTTCAGCCATTTTAGAGAACTATGAACAATTGAAAAATTTACGTCTTTGATTTTTCTGTGATACTGATCACTGCAAATATTTACCACAGCCTTTTACCTTCGTGTCTAAATATTTCGAAAACATTTCAATATCCTCTGACCAACGATCTCGTAATGGAGTTTCTAGTCTTATTGTGCTACTGGCAATGGCTGGATCGGCCAGCGGATTCATTTTCAAGATATAAGGCACATCCAACCAATTGTGTCGTAATATTCGGCCCTGCGAACTTAAATTAGTTTTTATAATGTGTACGCATCCATCCTGCTTGTGTATTTTACGCTCTATTGTATAGACATTTAAAAAGTGCCCATCTATTTCCATACGTTCAGCTGGAGTACATTCCTGTTAGAATAAAATTAATTATATCCACTAATCAACGTAAATTTATAATTTCTTACATAACTAGATGTTGTCAATTCTCCATCTATGGTGATAGTCTGGAAACACAGTATCCCTTCATAATCTATCAATGCCAAATATCGCATAAGCAGTATATTCACTGCTTCGCTAATTAATCCGTCATCCTGATTAAAATCCAGGTTTTTGGTTTCTTCAAACTGATCGCACGGACAGGTCCGCGTTAATTTCACATAGTAAGAATTATCCTCCATGCCTATGTAAATTGATTTCTCGCGTAAACCATTGTCTTCGTACACAAATCTGAAATATTTTTCAGTATACAGGGTGGGGCACTATAAACAGGTTACCTGAATAACGCGCTTGCTTTTGAAGATAGAAGAAAATACATCAAACCAAACTTACTTGATATCGAGGCGCTCGTAATCTGATCTCATTAATTTTTTTATAGGTGGAGACGTCAAGGAGATTGAAGGTCAACTCTGTTTTTTTAAATGGAACGGTATGGTTTTTTATTTACATTCTGATAGTGTGTTTCAAGATGAATACAATAACCTATTATGAAGGTCATTCAAGGTCACGCAAGGTCAACTGCAATAGAAAATAAAGAGTCTCAAAGGACTCTTCGAACACTACGACGATTTACATGTAACATGTTATTTACGTATTCACTGCTACTTCAAGTGTTCAAAATGACGACCTTGAACACGGAGACATAATCTAAAAACTTCATAATCTAAAACGTTCATAATAGGTCATTGTATTCGTCTTGAAAAACACTATCAGAATGTAAATAAAAAACCATACCGTTGCATTTAAAAAAACAGAGTTGACCTTCAATCTCCTTGACGTCTCCACCTATAAAAAAATTAATGAGATCAGATTACGAGCGCCTCGATATCAAGTAAGTTTGGTCTGGTGCATTTTCTTCTATCTTCTAAAGAAGGGAGTTATACAGGTGACCTGTTTATAGTGTCCCACTCTGTATAAGGTAAAACACCTAACTTGATCACCTCGAATAATTTATAAATTATGCGATGTACAAAAACTCATTTCTACAGATGTTAAATTTCTCGATGATTAATCTTTCTACACGATCTTATGAGGTTCAAACTTTTGTTAATATCTTATTAATTATGAGCTTCAGAACAAACAATGTTTAATCTTTCTTTACTTGGAAATTAATGTTCTTTCGAACTGCTGTAATAAAGATAGGGCATACCATTTAAAAAAAAACAAAGTTGACCTTTAAATCTTCTAAACGCCTCCATTTGTAAAGAAATCATGTACATCACCGTTGTAAAATCTGTAGAAATAATTTTTTGTACAACGCATAAGCTTCTGTTTTTAATAAAAATCCTTGACGCATTAACTAACTCCGTTCTTTTCTCTTCCAGGCAGTGGAACTTCGACGTTGCCGAGCCGATAACTTTCGTTCCACCGAAGTGACCGTCGACAGACATCGAAGATTGCACTTGCACCAGAAATTCGTGGGTCCGAGGCCCTATGGCCTCTACCAGAATGCAATAACCACCTATCGGCTTCGTGTCCTTTTCAAATTCGCTTTTCGAACATACTATTAAAGTCTCTCGAAAGCATAACTCTGTTCGTTTCCTATTGTCTGAAGTACAAACGAGAGAAAGGGAATATTTAATAGATGCGAAACGTGATATCTTCTTCGATGTTATTCAACATGTATTTTCTGTGTATGTTGAGCAGTAGGGACAGATGTAACTCGCAATGAATAGGCGCACTACATTCCATACACACGTGATTTCGCCAACGACGAATAAACTTACCGATGTGTATATTATATATATTTTTCTATATCAAGCTTTCATTGCACACCGTTTTCGTGGATGTTCGTATATTTTTATTTCTCGTGTATCTTTGCTCGTCGTTGGGGAAATCCTGGTTAAAACAAAAATGTTCGAATAGAACGTTAGTCCGATATGTTTTTATCCGAGAACTTTTTCAAGGTTTTATTACCGGTGCATGATCGTTGCGTTTTAAAGCGATTGGTCGTAAGCCTATAATTAGTTGTATATACTCATGTATAAATCGAGGCTTCACAACGGAATTACTCTATAGCAAACATGCATCAAGAAACAGGACAGTAAGCGGTCCATCAACTCATTTATTTGTACAGCAAGGTGCCATTACTATATATAATGATTAATAGTAGTACCGAAGACTCATTTAATCAGTACTTAGTTTACGTATGTGTGATGTTATCGATACACCTAGAATATTTACTCGAGGTCTTTCTGTAAATACGATTTTCGAATCGCAGTGTAGAACAACAAAATAATATATATGTATATACATATCAATATATATATATATATATATATATATATATATATATATATATATATATACATATATATTGTAATTAATATATAAATTTTTCACGCCGCTTTTAAAGCTGTATGTTAATTAATTATCAAAGCCTTTTTCGCGGTGATTTTTATAATTAAAGTCAGTCTCCTCTAGATGTGTGAAATTTAATTTGCGCCTAAGCATACAGGAACATGTTTCTATTTACCGAGAAGAAATTGTGGAATCCATTTTTGGATGTCAAACAGTTTACGAGGAATTTCTTCTTCATCGCGCTTCATTCCAGCTGCTGTTGCGAATCAAACGCTTTAAGAAAAAAGATGGAACAACAAACAGAAGTTAGCAGTAACAATTTCGGAGATAAACCGTTTGCAATGTCGAAGTGAAATCTCGCGAGCGTATACTGTTTGATCAAAAACGTAACACGATGACGGTTGACAAATTATTAAAAAAGCGATTAGATGTTCACGTTTGCGAGCTACCGAAAACGTCACAGAGCAATTTACCGAAGTTACCACCTAACGCGTCATTTCATGCTCGCTGGAGACGAAAGTTTCAAAAGTGGATTCTGGTTTCCGAGAACCATCCTCTAACTCGTAACACATTACGCAGTTATGCTGCGATTGCTTTCGAGAAACGAAGACACGGACGGTCCTCGAATTGGTGGATAATTCATCCGTGCAGCGACTTCAGGTAATTTTCTTTAGTGCAATTTATATAATTGATATTCTTTATTGAAGTCAGTACATGTTCGTATAGGTTTTACTGGGACATTATAATGACGGTCACTTATCTGTACACATTCACCTCCGTGCCATATATTCTTTCATTTCTAAGAATAGGGAAAAGTGCCAGTGCAAAAGCTTGGCTTCGCATATTTCCCGCATATATGATTTGTGTAATTGACATTGGCTTAAATTTTATAACCGGATTCACATCACCCGAGGGTCATGAAATCTTTTTAGACCCAGTTCTAATAATAAAGTAACATAATTCTTATCATTTGAAATCCTATGGTTGTTCATTTTTTATTTAAAGCATTATGTTTGTTGTAGGCATTACGTGAAAAGCTTCTTCATTTTTGATTTCATATCCTCGGTTCCCTTGCTGTGGTTCTATAAATATACAATAGACCCACCAGGCCCTGGAGCAAATTCACTCTTCTTAATTCCTGAATTGTTACCAATGGTGAAGATGGTACGCATTGTGTCATTGCGTATTTACATAAGGCAAATCACAGCAGTAAGCATTGATAAAAAGAGAAATTCTAAAACATTAACAAGCTAGAAGAAAAGAAATTTAATTTTTGCAGAGTTTTACAATTTCCCATGCTAGTGATAAGGCCTTGTGGATAGTAGTGCTCATGATGTTAATATTCCATTGGTCTTGCTGTATGACACATGCTTGTCCAATTGTCTTTGCACACATGGATGGCACAACCATGGAAGTACGTTTATACATCTACTCAATAAATGGAAAGACGTTCATGGTACACTATTTTAGTATAGTGAATTATTCTTGGTCACCTCGGGAGTGTACAAGAAAACGCAGGTAGAAATTTATTTACAGTATCTTCACATGGGCGTGAGCAATTTCTTTGGATCTAGTTTTATTGAATTGTACACCCTGAAAACGAAAGATATAGCAATACGTTGCACGCTTTTGGTACTAGGAAAAGGATGTTTAATTTATATTATAGGTAATTCTTCTTCAAGTTAATGCTATTGCTCTATGAGTACATATAATGTCTTTCAACTTATGTATTATGATAGTAATGATTCTGCAACTGGCGAAATCAGCCGCGGAGCCGGAGCTCAAGTATCAACGAATTATGTACAAAGTGAGAGAATATATTCACGAGAAAAAACTTCCAGACCGGCTTAAAAATAAACTTCTTGCTTATTATGAATATCGTTTCCAAGGCAGTTTCTTTAAGGAGAAAGCCATATCCAGTACTCTATCAAGTTAGTATTTCCTATAAAAAGACCTGTAACTATCGTTGTAAGATTCAAGTGTCCGAATCATTTTATTTTCACACCTAGATCATCTGTACCAAGAGATCATGATACACGGTAGTCGTGGACTATTAGACACAGCCACGCTTCTTCATTATTTACCCCGTAATATTATCGGAAATTTAATGGGTAAAGAATAGAGAAATGGTGCATGATACAGAGTAGATTTTTATGATAAAATGCTTTTAATCAAACTTATCATACGAATGTGTTTAGGAATATTAAAACCAGTTATATATTTGAATGAAGATATTATTTATGAGAGTGAATCTGAAGGCGAAAATATGTTCTTTATAGTGAGTGGTACCGTCGCTCTCATTACGTTCGAGGGAAAAGAAGTAATACAGAATTAACTTAAATTTTGTACTCTCCCTGAAAAGACTGGAAAGAAATGATTATTTTAATGTTTTCCTTGTAAGATATGTCATGAAAAGGACGGAGGCTTTTTCGGAGAAGGCGCTTTAATTTTCCCCGATCGACGGAGGATGGAATCTGCAATGGCGATCGAGCTCTGCCAATTGCTGCGTTTAAATCGTCGCGATTTCAAACGCATGTTTTCGGCGACGTCAACATTTTACAAAAGACTCGAGAAAATCGCGCGAGAAAGACACGAGAGAATATTGATCATAAATAGCAGTCAGAAAATATTTTTCGAAGGAAATCTTTCTTCGGAGAAGACCTCGGAAAACACAAATACTCGGGAGGGTGAGGGTGAGGGAGAGGGAAATTACATGATCGAAACCGATAATGAAACGGAAAATGACATGAAATGAGTAAAATAATTTCAATGTAATATTGTAGAAAGTTTTGACATATGATTATGTTATGTATAACATTCCGCGAATGCAGCGGAATGCGACAATTCAGTTGATAGCGTTACTCTGTGGAGAATTTCATCAGAAATTGCATTCCATCTGCATTAGCCATTTCAGTTTCACGTATTTATTCGCATGCGTGTACTTCGCCAGCTTCTTCCGGTTTCGCGTGTCGCGAAATTTTGGAACTTGAATCGAAGTTGCGCAGTGTAATTAACTTTATTGTAATATTAAAGTCTTCAATTCGTTGGAATCGGTAACAATTCTTTACACTTCTATTTTTAAGTCTCTTTGCACCGAATAGCAACCGAAAACTTGTTGTTCGTTATAGGTTCAATAAAAATTTACATTAATACCATTTATTTCTACTATTGTTTTTTAGTAGAATTATGTTCAACATTGTTAATTTGTTTATTGTTCAAATAAAATGTGGTTGAGAAATAGACTTAAATATTGCGACAGAGGTTAAGTCTATCAACTTGACAAGCTTGTTACACACGTGGCCGGCATATGCTTGTCATTTTGTTCGAAAAAATATATTTTATCGTCTACCAAGCGCATTAACGATTAATATTCTTCTGATTTTATTCAGAGTTACAAATATGGTCGAATTGAAGTGGGAAGAGAAATATGGCCTCATCACCAAAAATTTAGCTGAATGGCTCGGTGATGAGAAGATGAAAACTATTCTAAAACAGAGGGACCTTAAGCTCTATTGGGGTACAGCAACCACTGGAAAACCTCACATCGGATACTTCACACCAATGTCAAAGATAGCAGACTTCTTAAGAGCCGGTGCAGAAGTTACAATATTGTTCGCCGACCTTCATGCTTATCTGGACAACATGAAAGCTCCTTGGGAGCTTTTAGACCTTCGTACCCAATATTACGAGGCAATCATCAAAGCAATGCTTAAGTCCATTGATGTGCCGTTGGATAAATTAAAGTTTGTCAAGGGGACCGATTACCAATTGTCTAAGTAAATAATTGATTTAACTCGTTAAACATGTTGGTCCCTTTAGACCAGTCATAGACTTTACCGCTATGCTAGTCATTGTTTATGTAGATGATGAACGAAACCTCAAAATGTGCTTGGTGTTTAACGTGTTCATTAATATTAATTATTTCAGATGATATCACTTTAATCAAACTTTCTTTTACCAGGGAATATACATTAGACGTTTATCGGTTGACCTCTGTTGTAACTGAACACGATGCAAAAAAGGCTGGAGCAGAAGTAGTTAAACAATTAGCGAATCCCCTTCTTTCTGGACTGTTGTACCCAGGGCTGCAAGCTTTGGATGAACAGTACCTTAAGGTTGATGCTCAATTTGGCGGTGTGGACCAAAGAAAAATCTTCACATTCTCAGAAAAGTATTTACCAATGCTTGGATATGAAAAGCGCATCCATTTAATGAATCCAATGAGTATGTATACAATATAAATATAGTGACTTAAATATGAAATACATTCTGTTAATTAGAGACAATAAAGAACATAAGTTCCGTTTCAGTTCCCGGTTTAGCTGGATCAAAGATGTCCTCTTCCGAAGATGACTCCAAAATTGATCTCTTGGATAATGCTGCGGCAGTGAAGAAAAAGTTAAAGAAAGCATTCTGCGAGCCTGGGAACATAACTGACAATGGAATTTTGTCATTTGCTAAGCACGTGATATATCCTCTATTTAAAGAGGGGGAGTCCTTCAATGTACCAAGAACTGCCGAATTTGGTAGGTATGATTTAAAAAAAAAATATACCAGTTTTATCAACAAAAGTCATTTATTAAAGGTGGAGATATATCTTTCGACAAGTACGAGGATTTGGAAAGCGCGTTCGCTAAGGAAGAAATACATCCTGGAGATTTGAAAAACGCTGCCGAAATTTACATCAACAAACTGCTGGACCCGATTAGAAAAGAATTTGAAACAAATGGAAGATTAAAAACTTTGGCTAGTAAAGCATATGCGCCTCAGCAGAAACAAAGTAATATGTTTTTACTTAATTAGAATTTTGAATAACAAACGAGTGGAAGTAGTAATATTAATATTGTATTGCTCCAATGTTTAGAAGCTGTAGAGGAATTGACACCAGCTCGATTGGACATTAGGGTTGGAAAAATAGTCGAGGTGTCGAAGCATCCCGATGCTGATTCACTTTATGTTGAGAAAATAGACGTAGGAGATGCCAGTGGGCCGCGTACAATAGTTAGTGGACTCGTAAATTATGTACCATTGGAGGAGATGAAAGACAGAATGGTAGTTATTCTTGCTAACTTGAAGCCAGCGAATCTTAGGGGTATTCAGTCTCATGGAATGGTCCTCTGTGCCTCTGTGTATGTTCGATTTTAATCAACGCAATTCTTTATTATATGCATTAGGAATTCTTTCATAAACTTTGTATCCTAATAGGGATGAACCCACAAGAGCAGTTGAACCGTTGAGACCCCCTGCGGACAGTAAACCTGGTGAGAAAGTTACCGTGGAAGGATACGAAGATGGCACTCCCGATGATGTACTTAATCCAAAGAAAAAAGTGTGGGAAAAATTACAAGTATGTCACTTTCCTCTTATCGTGTCTAAATTGATAGACCAGCAATTAATTAACATTTTCCTTGCAGCCTGATCTTATTGTAAATGGTAGTGGAGAAGCATCTTGGAGTGGGAATCTCTTGTTCACTCCCAGCGGTGGTAAAATTACAGTCGACAGTCTTAAAAACGTAGCAATTAAATAATCTATTCTTGAATACATAGGATTTGCATTTTTCTTATTTAAACATCCAAAAATAGATCGTCACGCGATCTATCGAACAAACGTGCTTCATATTTAATATTGTCGGTAATCTTTATTCTATTCTATCGTTAGAAATACCCTTTTTTGTATTTTTAAAATGTGACAAAAAAAATAGATAGACGCGTCGTTGCAAGAAAATCTATGTATTTGTTAGTACATTTTTCACAAATCCTGTCCTTATTATGATAAGACATTATGTGTGATGAGTTATCTTACTAATACTGCTCCATTTGCAATACCAAACTAAAAAGTTGAGTTCAGATTTGTTCTTGCAATAGTAGACACATTGTTTGGTATTGTACCTCTTTCGTTATAGTTCATTCTTATGCAAGGAGAACGTGGTCTTAAACCATGGAAACGATCCGATTTCAACTGCGAGACGCTGCTCGGTTTTGACTCGTGCTCCTTTTTTTTCCGGATGAACCAGGATGTAACAGGACACAGTGCTAACTCCTTCCTTAGCGAACTGCTGCTACAACCGTACAGCAAAGGATTGATGGCTGCATTGACCAACACCAGGTACCTACTTACATACCTGTAATACAAGTTACATTATTTTGTACAGTGTGCTCCACCTATGTAGCTCAATGTTACAGAAACATTTACCACAGTGGATACATAGATTCTGCTTGTCCCGGTTTAGGCGTTCCTTGTAACAATTGAGCCCTTCTAATTATCAACGCTGTGAACGGTACGCGGCATATTATGAACGCCAAGACTATAAGAGCCAGCACTTGTGCTACTCTGCCTTTATACTTTACTACTATAGGAAATTTACTTCTCAGCGCTTGAGATTTATAGCGATCTAGCTGTGAAAACAGTGCAAAGCTCTAATAATTCGTTTCCTTAACGCATAGATAACAATTAGATTAATACTTTAATTAGAATAGCTGAATAACATATTGCCATGATGGCCAGCGGTGCCCAGACACTCAAGCTTGCGAATATGTGCCAGTATGGATAGACCAGCACTGTATCTTCGGTGCAATAAGCTTCCCAATAATTCTTCCATTGTCTTTCATAATAATGTCTGAAATAGGCCAAAGGTGCAGCGACGGTAACAGCAGAAATCCAAGTAGCGAAGAGCAACGTGTAGGTCACCCTTTAAACAGAAAAGTACAATGATGTGTGTTCACATACATGTAAAAGGTATAATCGGATAAGATTTGTCAAAAATGCCCTTCGACCGAATTAACACTAGATTTACGGGGCCCGTCAAAATGACTGATTCAAAAATTTTTAATTTACGATTATTAAGAGTGTAAGGAGGCATTCGTGAGGAATTATTAAATAGATTTATTTTTTTAAGTAAATACAATTTTATTATTTTTATAAAGCAATGTAAAATAATCAATTTTAGTGCTCCGTAAACCTAGTGTTAAAAGGCTAATGAGTCCGGTTATACCCTTCGTTATTTTATTATTACTTCATAGTACCACCTCTTAGATAGGTGTCCTGAACAATTGAATACAATTGCGGAGACACGATCGTAACTTATCGCACTCAGATTGAAGACTGCCACCAGTGTCAGTGCATGCACCAATGGTCCATCCAGACGACAGCCGATCTCTCCTAAAACGTAGTTCTGAAATAGATCTACGCAGAGGAACATCCACGGGCATATTACACAGGCGCCCAAGTCTGCGATACACATGTTCACGATTAAGAGATTCGTAGTGGTCCGGAGGGACTTCTTCTTGACCACCACGTAGATCAAGCCACTGTTAGCTAGGAATCCGATGATGACGATTGGTAAAAGACAAAGAATTTTTACGGCCACTTCCCACGCAGGCTTTATCACCCAAATCACCGAAGGGAACGGATATTTGCTGGTGTCGATGTCTTCCCACTGAGAACCCACAGTCTTGTCAGTTTCACTTCAGAAAATTAGATTAATTATTATTGCTTAGTAAAAGCACAGTCATACTTCTGAATCGATGGTGGTTATTTGATACCGATGTTCCACATGAAAATTCACATGCACATCTAAGACTATGCTTCTATACTGCAACGCTGAAACTTCCATGTTGTTTATGGTTGTTTTTGCTGTGCCAGTATGACATGGATTCTGATAGACTACTGGCACAACAATTATTGTAAGAACTTAATCTGAACGCAGCAGATGGTCCATTATCATTAGAAGTAAGTCTGTTTGCTCAGCTCTCGAGATACAGTTACTATAAAATGTATTTGTATGCTCGGATCTCTTATAGTGAGTATATTAAACAAAAAAAGTATGTAAAAAATATGATTTATTGCAATAGAAACTTCTGATTTAATCACTGTGTAAATACTTCGTTTGTCTACTGCCATCAGAGAAGTGCATAATAAGGTGGTAGATACTTTCGTTATTGATGGATTATTTATGAGAACAGTATTGACATTACTAACTATATTTTTATTTGGTTGCAAATATGTGCACACGCGTGTTTTATACAGATATTTATTGATAGTGTGCAATAAACTTTTTTTTTAGTAAGATTGAATTAATTTATATCTCTTATATACAAGTATATAAATTTGGCACGTTCACATTCAAATAAAAATACAAAATGACTCTATTATCCTTTGTATTATATATCTCATATTAGATTCTTCGCGTTTATTTGTACTTGGTTGATTATTTCCTAATCAGTCGCACCCAGAACTATCCGGATGAACGTTTTATTCTTATAATTCTCCAAAGAATAAAATACAATACATTCCATTCTGTTTCTATATACGAAAAATATATAAGTATTATGCTCTGAGAATGTTTTAAGTTACGTGCGTAAATAGTTCTGTGTCGCTTTCAGTTGTAACAAGTATTGGTTCTCCTTAAAAGAATAAAATTAATTCAAATCGTAAATTCTTTACAAAACAGTTTACATGAATACATCTGTATTTTTACAGTGTCATAAATTCTAACATCAACGGAACTTAATGTAAAGATAAAAGTAATCTTTGACCTCTACTAGATTTTTCATTTTGTCCAGAGTTCAAAATAAAGTGATATTCCGCGAGTACTTTTCGTTACACGTCTTCCTTTGGATCAATATCGAACTAATGAATAAGCAAGTTGCGAAGAAAAACGAAAAAGAAAATTGAAATTATGGGGAATCGCATTGCAACAAACAACGAAACGTAACACATTAAAATAGATTAAGAGTTAAATAATTAAATTCTATTTTACGCCAATATATTAAATAGGCACAATTAAAAACTATAATTTCTCATAGTACAATCGCTATTCGTATTTAACATTTCTCTATCCATACAGTACCAAATGAAGATGTACAAATTCGAAATACGATATTTACAGACCAATACTATCTCGTCACTAGTCACAGCAGTTTGTATTAGAATGTTCGTCTTTTAGAATTTAAAATTTTATAGTTTTAAATCCAGCGCGCGAATAAAAAGATTCTACCAATATAGTCTCCCGTGTTCTACGTAGAATAGGAAATTATTCGTTATTACATTTATCGGTATATTGAACAATATTAAACTACAATTTTATAACAAACATTTTGACTAGCTTTCATAGTCTCATTCCGTGTCCTCAGCTTCCGACGATTGTTCAACTGGCAATGGAGAGGGAATGACTAATTCATCATCCTCCACTTCCTCCTCCGCCAACAAGAAATCCTCTCCCTCGTGAACCTCCTCTTCTCTCGCTGGTTCCGGTGGAGCTAATATGTCTGTGCCATGTTGTTTCAGGTGATCCTTCAATGCGAACGCTCTGCCGTACGACGCACCACAAATGTAACAACTAAATTTCAAATTGTTGTCCTTCTTGTGTGTCTGTATGTGAGCACGCGCGGCGTACAAGGATGCGAACGGCCGTGAACACTCGGTACACCGAAACGGTTTGGTGTGGCTGTTCTTATGTCCCGCCAACTGAACACGCGTTTTAAACGTTTTCGGACAATACGGACAGGTGTAAGCGCGCTCCTCGCCGTGCGTGAGCAAATGATGATTGTATACAGAGGAAGCCTTGAATCTCTTGCCGCAGTGCTGGCATCCATACGGTCTCACTCCGGTATGAGTCCTCATGTGCAAAGTCAGACAATACGAAACACGAAACGTTTTACCGCACACCTGTTGACAATTAGAAATGCAGTTAGTATCTTTATACAGGGCGATTCAGCTAAGTGTGCCACCTACAAACACTCAAACGAATACGCAAATGCATTAATTGAAATGGAGAACATTTTGAGTATTAAAAACTCATTTATAAAGAATATCTTAGTAACTGTTAATTTTTCATCCCATTTAACATTATAGTTTTTTATTCGGGATTCAATTCTCTCTGCAACCATAACATTAAAATTTACCTTTTACAATAAAGAAACTCAAGGTGACCTTTATATCTCGATAAAAAAGCAAAATAGAAATAAACGAATTGTTACATTGTATGCTACCCTTGAAACCATACAACTTTCGTTTCTACCATTTTTTTCATATATCAAATAGTGTGCGTGTAATTTAGGTAGCACGCTTAGCTGAATCGCCCTGTATTATGTGAAAAGTATTCAAGGCACACAAATCGAATAATTTCGGAAGGAAAATCTATCGTATTTGTACTCACTTCGCACGCATGTGGCTTTTCCCCAGTGTGAATTCGCTCATGCTTCACCTTCTCATGGGGTCTTGTGAATCTACGACCACAGTGCTGGCATTGATATGGCTTTTGATTTTCCGTGGGCTCCGTGGTCATGGTTTCCGTCGCGGGTGGCGTCGGTGAATGCGATTGACTGATTTCCGTGTGCACCGCTGCATGCATCGCTAAACTATCAGCGGAATCGAACTTCCGGTTGCAAACTGTACAAGTCACAGAGTCGCCGGAGTGCAATGCCATGTGTGCTTCCTTGTACGATTCTGCTAATGTTTTGCCTGTAAGTATAATTAGTAGACTTTAAGCACTACGATTTACTAGGAAGTAAATGAAAAAATTAGAAAGTAAAAAATGATCGTTACCACACTCGGGACACGTGAACGTGGCGCTGGGTGTTCCCTCGGGTGCATCGACGTGTCTTGCCCTAACTGGGGCGTGCATCCGAGAATGCAAGCGCAAGCTTTTATGTGAACAGAACTCTGTACCGCATGTCTCACATACGAATGTCTTTTGATTCGGGTCCGGTTCACCCTCGTGAACCTTTGCATGTAGTTGCAACGCTTTCGGCGTTGCGAACGTTTGATCACAGCTGTCGCAACGATTGTTACCTTGAAGACACGCGTGCACCCGGAAATTGCCCAATTTGGAGAACTGTTGAAGGCACTGATTGCATCTGTACATTCTCATTGGCGCTGCTGCCAATCTCTTCTCCCGTACCTGAAATTAATTTGTTAATTTGAAAAGCACAGCTTAAATTAACGTGTTATACACAAGTATGAGTTCATCCTACTTTTACTCCTTCCACATTGGAAAAGAACTTTTCTATCATCGGTGCCTTGGTTGATTGCAAAGGCGGTTGGACAGGGGCTCTGTCCCAAAACCTTTCTATTTGCACGACTTTTCGCGTGTACAATCTTCCTTCGCTGTCTACGCATTCTTCCGTGCGTAGCGTATTCATGCTTTGCCTTTGTCTCGTGTTAACTAAATTTCCCGACTCTGCTGGTAAGGTATTAGTTGCAGGTACAGTAGGAAGATCGTCTAATTGATCAGCTATCTCCAGCAGCACTTCTTGGCCGTCGTGATATTGTTTTATATGCTCGACGACCGAATTAAAACTCATATCACAGCTAGTACAACTGTACACAGCTTCCGGTTCTAACTGTTAAAGTGAAATAATCGCATTTAGTTAAACAATTTCGTGGACAGTAGCGAGAACAAATTTCGGCCCTTGTTTATATTGTACCTCACAGAGTTCTTCTTTCACATGTAATAACCCGTCCTCATCTAATTCACCTACATCATTTATATGGTCCATATTTATCAGAGCACCAGTGTTACCATCTAGGAGCTCTGAACCCTCTGGTAGAATAGTAATTATATTTTTATTTCCATCTTTATCTTCCGTCTCAGCTGCCGATATAGTTACTATGTGATCCTGGGTCAAGGACTTGTCATCCTTTTTGGCAGTACTAGGAACTTTCTCCGTGATCTTAAACTCCAAAGAGTTTTGCTCCATCTGTGTCTCTTCAGTGTCCATTTTCTCTACGACTTTAATGTCTCCTGATACGTTTATTAGAAGCAATAATCGAATAGTTAGAATTAACATAGATTAAATTAGGAGTTCTACACACCATTTTCATCGACTTGTATAGTTTGAGGCCCTCCCATTATCATAATTCCACTGTCGTTTACAGTTGCTAGGAAACTTTGGTCTATGCCTTCAACGTTGGTGTCCTGAAACAAGAATTATCTTGCAAAGATCAAGGTCAAGATAAAGTTAGACATGAAACTCTTCATACAAACCATGAGTACTGTTGTATCTGGTTCGGATTCGTGTTGAATTTCTCGCGTAGGCTCTTCCTTCTCATTGTGCGATTCCTCTGGATCGATGTTCTGTCCGCAACGATCCAAGTGTTGAATAAGTGCCATTACAGAGTCAGAACGCTGCGAACAGCCAGGACAGTAAAGGTTGTCCGTCATGCTTAATAAATGATACTTCAATGACTGTGGATTGTTAAAGGTTTCTCCACAGCACATTGGACAAACGAGGTTCAACGATCCCATATCTTTTTCGTGTAGACGTTCGCCTCGTAGAGGGTCGTTGTTGACTCTAACCTGACCTATCAACTTATTAATCGAACTTGATCTTTCTACGCTCGCCTACCCTAGCCTTAACTCAAAAACGGAGCCGGCTTCCCTTCAATGTCAACCTAACCTGACGTCGAATCACAAAAATCAGTGAAATTGCTCGTACGTGTCCGGATACCGAACAATGTCATGTTGTTTCCTCCAGGGACTCGATCGCCTCGTGGAAGCTTTATCTATTTGGAACGAATTCCTTTGCATATAATCACACAGCACCTCGTCTCCGTAATGACTGCAATAACAAAACTCATTAGAGACGAACTTCAGCGCAAACAAATGCCGCACACAACAATCATGAAGTTAGGGAAGTGATAAGTGAATCGCGAAGTCGGCCATTACATGCGAGTTTCGGAGTAGAACTACGGCGATCAAATTCGTGCATCATTATTTTCAATATAATAATTATCTCGTCGCGAAACGAATGATAGCAATCACATTTTACCTTGGGTTTAGCACATATCGTATTATTCGAACTATATCGAAAATGTCGAATTTGTTAACGGCAATTGATGGGGAAAATAAACGTTCAGTTGACAAGAGGCGCGCGATTTTTTCGGTTTCCGTTTGAATGAACTTCGTGATTGCGAAACTTCCCGTAATGGTACTAGGACGCGTAATATCATTTGCATTTCAGTTGTCCTAATCTCTTGTATTGCCTATTGTCTTTTTTCATTTTTACAGGAATTTTATATTATAATTATATGTATGCGTTTGTCACAGACTAAGGTATAATAGAAGAAGGTAGGAACGATTCTCAAAGCAACGTTTATTCCTCTTATTTAACAGGACATATTTACATGGTCTTAATTAACAATTACCACAAGTAGTATCACGTAATTTGATAAACTTTTAATACCGTAAGTTCGTATTTTACAGTCATGTTTTGTACACAGGACGAATGGTCTCTTTTCGATACGTTAGTCGGCATGTTCATGTTGCGCATTGCTTTCACGCCATGTGTTCTGAACCAGTTCAACGAACTGCTGCCACCATCTACTTTGCAACGTGAAATAGAGAGCACAGGCAGCGATAAAGACCCACGAGAGTACTAAACAGTAATCCGTTTCGTTCGATGGTGTGCTAGACACTGGGCCAGCAAAGTCCAACGATGTGACATACAACGATCCGTTCGGTTGCAGATTAGTTATATAAGTGATAAATCTTGAGAAAGACTCTAGTGTGTAGATGTTGTCGTTGAACTTCGCCACGGGTTTCCCGTTATGAATCAACATTAGCGTGGGGACTCCGACAATTCCATACTGAGCATTGAAGCTGTAAGAACAAGTACATAAATTATATTCAATTTTCTTTAACGAGACACTGTTCGTAAGAGTAACAAAGAACAGAGTATTACATTTGGTATTTTATAGCATCAATGGCTACTGCTTTGATGTGCGGAAACGAACGTGGCAATGCATTAAAGTGTGGTGCAGCCTGGCTACTAAATACACACCATCTTGCATAAAACAATACTATTATACATGTTCCTGGTACCTGATACCAGGGTCTATTTTCTTTGTCATTCCTGCTTCTGTTCGTTGGTCCAGGTTCTAAGATCAACAGCTTCATTAAACTAGTTGCATTGCCAATCTGTAAAAATTATCAAATTATACATAGTTGTAAATTTTATGCAGGAGATATTTTATTGGTTTGATATCTTACCTCTACTGGTCCATAAATTGTGTCCGTTAAACAATTCACTTTAGTTACATTAACAGAAGAATTGTTTAATGTTACATTCGTTTCGATGGTTTTGTTTACTTCCTCAGGTTTTATTACTATAACGTCTGTAGAAGTTATCACAGGGTTCGTGTCAGATTCAGATTCAGATTCTTCATTTGGCTTTTTAGACTCCAGAGGTTCTACCTCAGACTCCAATATTTTATCCAGGTTTTCGAATGGAATCGTCTGTGTTATCTCTACTTCGTCTGCTTGTCCAAGAACAACTATTGTCTGGGCTAAATATATGAAAAAAAATTAGTGATCATTTTCTCTTAGTAGACTGCAGATTTTATGAAGACTTTAACCTGTTAACCAACCATTTTTTGTTTTCACATTTATTCGCAGAAAATTTTCCTATCTAATTTTATCCTAATACTTGTAACATAAATAAGTAGCATATATTACATCGCGTATTAATCGTCGAATCATCGTTAATCGTCTGCGATCTTTTCATGGCCGAAAAAATATCCGGTTAACAGGTTAACGAAGACATATATAAATGCTGATAGAAAATAATCTGGAAAATTATTTGCATAAATATCCGCAGTCTAATTATTATTGAGAACATGGAAAAAAGATATTGGCACTTCACCTAAAACTATGACAAATAAACAAAAGTTCCTTCTAGGGGAAAACATCGTATGTACATAACCTAAAAACTGCACGCACGTCTCTCATATAAATAAATCTCGATGAATTTATACGTATGTTCGCATGCACCCACACTGTTTAGGGAACAATCATAATTAGCTCGTAATTCGCCGGGTGACACTCGCAATAAAGCAATTTCTGCATTATTTTTATTTTGATTCTGAATCATGGAACAAAGGGACAATCGACTGTTTTAAGTCGCGTCGAATTACTATCGCCTGGTTGCCAGTCGATTTCTAGTATCGACACAAATTCCGTGATATATCGAGATGCGACAAATCACGAACCACGTGACTTCTTTCAGGGACGTGAGACGTCGAATTATGTATTCCTTAGAAAAAAGAAATGTTCAAAATTAGTAAGCGTGATACAATGAATGATAAATCTATAAGTAAAAAGTAAAGATAATTTTCATTGAAAGTTTATTTTCAGGTTTGTTTTAAACATGCCGGCCCTGTTAGAGGTGCGAAACAAACAAATGAGAGATCTGTCACGTGATTAAAACTCTCGCCACTGTTGCATTTCGCTTCAATCCAAAGATAAACGGGCGCAACAAATTTCATAATTTTTAACTAAAAAATTGAACCTTTCCATATTTAAACAGGCAACATCGAAAGACGATAATGTTTTCAGTGCATTTCAGTTGCATTTTAGGTTCCCAGGTAATTCTGCAGTTATGTATTTATGCCAACTCTTGGTAGCATAATGATGGTAAACATAATCTGTTCCGTTCGGTGCATACGAACAGTTTATTGTACTATACACACCTGCTCTGTTCCAGAAACATATACAATGACATTGTGTAACCTCATGATTAATGACTTTCTCAGTCACTATCGGACCGTCATAGGCGACGGGTCATTTACATACTCGAGCGTACCGATATCGCACTTTATTGGACAGGTATAAGACATTATTTATAAGTACTCTCTTAAATGTTGTTCAAACACGTTCAAATATCTAGAACGTTATGGAAAATATTAAAAAATAATTTTTTAATTAAATAGAAAAATGCTCGAAAAAATCATCGCCTTAAAATCGTCTGGCTTTCTTCAAGTTTTGTTTAATACTAGGTTTACGGAGCACTAAGTGTAACTATTTTATATTAATTTATCAAAATAACGCGAGAATGTGTCTATCCAAATTTTTAGCCATTTTTTAAAAGATAGAAATACAGTTGTTAAATAATTCCTCATGGATGCATGTTTACAATGCAATTAAACACGTTTAATTGTTTATAATGTTATAAAAAAATATGCTATCGTATTTAGAAGAGTCTATGAAATTATTCTACATAAAAATCATCCGTATAGGTGTTATAGCTAGTTGAGACAGAAAAAATTTATAAAATTGCTTTCTGCTCTGCTTTGGAGCTAGAAAAACATGAATACAATGATACCAAATTATTATTGAAGCGAGACCGCCACACTAAAATTTCGATCTGTTTGCAGGTGATGGTGTCCCACAGTTACCAGTTGATTTGTAAATTACGAAAGAGTTAATTCACGGCGTCGATCTCACGCGATGCTACGATCAAGCTCGCGGCTTTCGAGCGTGCTCTACGCGCCGCCGGAAGAACGAGGAAAGGAAGACGCAGGAGTAGGAGCCGCGGCGCGTATCCAGCCACTTTCATTGTTATTCGATCTGCCTTGCCCCGAAGGCGCAAGCTGAAGACCCTGTTCTTGTTCCCGTATCACGGAGGAACACCGAGACTCCTTTAACACCTGTGTCTGCTCGATTAATTTGCGCGATCGAGTCACGAGTGAGTACCGAAAAATCAATCAACGTCTCTCACTTTCGCGACTCGCATTTCACGCCTGCTGGTAATCACCGAAACGCTTTCCTTTTGCTGCATCTAGTTGACTAGAATCTTCTTTTTTAGACTTGCTGAAAACAAACGGAATTGCCTCCGAATCATTTCACCATGACTGTAGCTGATTATTCAAAATTGTATTGTTAATTAACGTTAGAAGCAGCTACTTTGTTCTGGCTTCTAAAAATGGCAAGACTGGCATCTTTATTATTATTATTATTATATGAGTTCAGTCGATCTGTTTGGTTCGGTAGTTTTAGCGTTAATTAATTTATCGACTTTTTCTATTAATTATTCAAAATGGTTTCTCAATTTTAAGTCTATGGATTGTTTAATTGTTTTATGGACATTAATATTCGATCACTTTTGATGTGAGGAGTTTGTTCAGCTGTATTCGGAGTAATTAAAGTGTTTAATGGAGTAAATAGAGAAAAGTATTAATTGATAACAGTTCTAAAACTCTTTTACTTGTTACCTAGGGAATTGTTTAACACTAAACCTACCAAAAATGGCAACACTAAATTTATTGAGATTGTCTGTAATTTTCAACATATTAGATGCTTGGATAAGGAAATGTATTCTATTATTTTCCATGAATGAATTTTTATAATTTCAAAAATTGGAAAGTATGAAACCGGTCATTTGACCGTGGTAGGTTTAGTGTTAAAAGAGAATTAATTCTTTCGTAGATTTTATAACTCATTTCTTAGTGCTTTACTCGCTAATCGGTCAGGCTCCTTTCGGCTTGTTTTCTGAAACAATTAATTAGTCAATAAATGACTGTGGATCTAGCGATATTGTTTTTACGTCCACGTTTTTTCCAAAAAAGAGGAGAGAAGCATTTCTCGACAATTCGATCTGTGGAAAATAGTTCCGACGCGGAACGGAAACCATGATTTTACGAGAAAAAGTTACAAAATCCCGCGTGTCGGTTATCGAGGCGTGAAAATCGTCTGGCAACGAAATCTGGACACACCGAAGTTGTTGTTCTGTTCTCGCTGTATTAGCATACAAAAATAAGTGGAACACTGGCCTTATTCTCCCGAGATTCATTCACTCCTCGAGAAACAATGATGAGATTTCGTATCTGGAGTCGTAAAAAGTATTGCGTTGCGTTGTTGCACCTCCACCGAGGTAAGTGTATGTAGCCCTGTTGCGTTTCAATATCGGCCAATTAGGAAATTGGGAAACTCCTCGCGCGTTGCACCTCTGGGAAATTGTGCATTGTTTTCAACAGCTGCATACACCACATACCCAGTAAAATGAAAATAGTATGGAATTCATCGTTTGGATTGCAAAAGCTAATTAAGCTTTTAACCTTGCTTAAAAACAAATTTCAGTTCAGAGTTTAATTTCGTTGCAATCGTCAACATCCTACAGAGAAAATAAAAGCAGAATTGCGAAAGATCAAAGAGCATTAAAAACAATTTTTTTACCGAGCAGAGAAAAATACATTTTTTTAATCACCGAGCAGAGGAAAATATCCGAAAGATATTTGTTAAATAGAAAAATAGTAAACACATTTTTTTAATCACCGAGCAGAGGAAATTATCCGAAAGATATTTGTTAAATAAAAAAACAGTAAACACATTTTTTTAATCATCGAGCAGAGAAAAATATCCGAAAGATATTTGTTAAATAGGAAAATGGTAAACACATTTTTTTAATCACCGAGCCGAGAAAAATATACGAAAGATATTTGTTAAATAGAAAAACAGTAAACACATTTTTTTAATCACCGAGCAGTGGAAAATATCCGAAAGATATTTGTTAAATAAAAAAACAGTAAACACATTTTTTTAATCATCGAGCAGAGGAAAATATCCGAAAGATATTTGTTAAATAGAAAAATAGTAAACACATTTTTTTAATCACCGAGCCGAGGAAAATATCGGAAAGATATTTGTTAAATAGAAAAATAGTAAACACATTTTTTTAATCACCGAGCAGAGGAAAATATCCGAAAGATATTTGTTAAATAAAAAAACAGTAAACACATTTTTTTAATCATCGAGCAGAGGAAAATATCCGAAAGATATTTGTTAAATAGGAAAATGGTAAACACATTTTTTTAATCATCGAGCAGAGGAAAATATCCGAAAGATATTTGTTAAGTAGAAAAATAGTAAAAGATGTTAGGTATCACTAAATGGATGGAAAGATTAATAGAAAATTCTCAAAGCAGTTGAATTAGGAGAATTGGGGAAGCGTTTTAACGAGCTTCCTAAAATCAATGAGAATCACAGCGATGGGAATAGCATAGAATTAATAACAATCGAGCAGGACAATAAAGGCGGCTCGCATTGAACAAGCGCCGTTCGAATTATGCTTCCTGGTTTTCACCCGATTGTCGCTGAAACAGACGGAAGGAAGACGCATTCATGCTCTGTTTCAGCGGCTCGAATTCACTGAGTTTCTACAGGATATGCCCAGCGGAGATATTTTAACGGCACTGGCCACGTAGATGGCATCAATACTAGATGCATCTTCTATATTTTCAGCGACCAACGTTTAAAATATATTTTTTAATCGAATTTTAAGTTGTCCGTCAATTTTTCCGTTTTAGTTTTCCTCGAATTCTCGACTGCCGTTTCTTTGCTGATTGTATTTGTCCTGTTTACAGGTGATGTTGGCACTCAAGCTATCCGCACCGTTGTTGCTGGTGTTATCGTCGATCAGGTTCGCTCGCACAAGCATTGCTAACTGGGAGGCCTGCGGTGGAAGGCTGGAACGTGCCTTGGATGCGCTCCATAGAGATTCCAGTAGAAGAAACCGACTGGAGGAGGAGGAACCAGGCGCGTCTTATCAGCAAGAACTTCGTTCTGCACCACTTGAGATGTCAGTCTCCCGGATTGCTGTTAAAGTAATATTTATTGCGCAAATCGCATTAAAGTCTGCTAGGTCCGACTGGTTTAGAATGCGTGGTGCGCTTGGCTCCCATACAATAATTTAATGTCACACTTAAAACTACAGTGGCGTGCAAAAGTATCCGGACGCTCTTTAAAAACGAATAACTTTTTCAAAATTAGTTTAAACGCCTTGAGCTTTTTCGAGATGTTAGACGCATTAGTTTACCAGGTAGCGTGTAAATAATTTTTTCTAAAAATTGCTACTGGTCGGAATTGCGATGAAAATAGTAAAGATCACGATTTTGAACTTTTTAATCTGTGCCTGTAACAAAAATTTAAAATATGCGTTTTATAGGTCTAAGTAAGTTATGTATATGTACAAAGTTTCATCGAAATCGGTTAACGTCGTTATGAGTTACAAACATTTAAAGGTGATTACATAAGGACAAAATTCTCTGGAAAGACCGAACATCTGCGGTCTAAATAATATCTCGTTAATTATTAGATCTAGGACATATGAAGGTCAATACATTTTTACGCAGAATTTGATACGCTATATCGATTCATGATACAAAAAGTAGGTCTTCCCATTGAAAGAAATTAATTAAATATTTTAATTCTTCATATTATCGCAAGTAATGGAAATGGTCAAGATGTGCAAGTTGTGTGAACCACCCTGTATAACACAAAAGTTTTAAAACGAAAGTACGCTTGTTAACGATCCTACATACTTATATCTGCGTGTCCAGCGGAAAGGAATTTGGCAGAGGCTATTTAGACAGGCGGTAATTACGTGGCAAAAATGGTCATGTTAGAGTAAAACAAATTCTTTTCATACTTTCAAATATAAATGAAAGCATACTAAAAGTTTCAGGAAGCAGAACAATCAACGCGTTACTCTTAGAAAGATCATCTTTTTTAATTGTTTCCCTAATTTTCAGCTGCCGCAAGGAGCCAGAGACACCGGATCCCCATGGGCCAGGGTAGAGAAATGCGTTTACGAGCCGAACAACAATTCTCTGCAGACCCGCGTGATGTTCAATGACCTCTCCGTTTCCGGTTTGGTGTCGCTGATGCCCAGAGATCATCAGCCCCCTATTCCAGCCGAGTCCTGTAGGATGAGTCTGCGATTAAGGCGCGCGGGGATCGATTTTTTAACCAGCCCTATCGCTAGAGGCAGAGGGCAGATGAGAATTCGAACAGAGTCCAGCTTCTTGGAGCCGAGATTCGCCTCCATTTACGCTTATGGATGTCACGTTAGGCGCTTGGATAAGCAGATCAAGAGACAAGACAAGTGGCCGCCGTTTTACAATCCACCTCGAGACGAGGTGAATGGTGATCAACTTTGATCGTTGTTTAAGTTGAAATCTTTTTGTATTGAAGTTCTCAATTCTACAATTACATGCTTCAACGCATATTCGCATTTGTAACTATAAGTAAACGCTTCTAACGTAAAATTAACGCTTCACACTCGACTGCTCCCCATGAGGAACCACTAAAAATTACTAGGCTGTACTTCAAAATAATTCCTGCATTCCTAAATGTTTTTGCGTTTGAGGATTTGTTGAACGTTCGAATATGGCGCAAGTAAATACACTCGATTTCATATGAGCAAAATGAAAAGTGTCATATGTAATGAAAATACTCTAGATTACATGACACGTTCTAATTTTGCTGTCATGATAGCTTTAAGTGCAAAGCGTTGGAGTAATTTTTTCTCGATTTTTTTTTAATGTTATTGATAAAGTAAAATTAATTAAAACAATAATTATAGAAATTTAGGAGCAATTCGTTCTGTAGTTCAGTCAATTTCTTATGAAGAAAGATTATTTTTAATTATTTTTAACTCGAAAGCTAGGGTTGATGGGGAACAGTGAATGTCTCAGCTGTATCATTGATTTTACAACTGACCCTGTTAACGTGTTTTACAGTACACGCTGCCTCCAATACAGAACGACGACTACGAAGCAGCGGAACCCCGTCAGTTAATAGGCGTGTCGAAAGAGGTGGATGTCATCATACCGAACGAGACTCGTCATTCTCGTTTCCTGAGTTCGCCGGTTTCAAAATTGGGCATCTGGCGGAAGAACGTGTGGCTGACCAAGTCGCTGCCTCGCGACAGAAGGTCCTTGTCCGAGTCCAACGTCCTGGAAGGCTCGTCGAGCGTTCGCCACTTTCCAAGATCTGTCGAAACCGGTCAGGAAGCCGGCGATCACAACAAGAGGATCTCTAGATCCATGGAGACAATCACGCCGCAGGATTTCGCAAGAGCGTTGTCCAGCAAGAGATCGAGAACGAACGAGACTAACAATTGTACTACTGATCATCAAAATAGCTTGGAGAATAGAACGGAAAGTTTCTTGCGGTCCTTGAACAACAGCGAGCCGAAAAATAACTTCAAGAGGGAGAACAGCTATCGAAACGACGAGGATCCGACAGAGACTAGACAGTTGTATCCTGATGATCAGTTGGATAGTATATTTCCTGTTGATTTGGAAAATGATAGCAGAGGATGGCAGTCGAAAGAACATGTAGCTAGGGAAATGGAGGACGTGTTCCTCAGAGGGGCTAGCCAGGCTCTCACTAAGTTTATAGAACGACAATTGCATCCTGCTATCAAAGAAACTCTGATGATCTCTATGGGGTACACTATTAGTTATGGATAAAGCACTGTATGTTGTCTTTGTTGTTAGCATGTCTTAGAGAAGTTTGTAATCAAGCACAAGTTAGAGACACTGTAAAAATTCATGAGAAGCGAGAGTCACGGTATTTTTGTATGTATGTCTAGTCTTGAGAACTATAGAATTCGATATGGTAGACTTTGTTCGAAAGACAAGGTGGTAGGTTACTAAACAGTCTTTCCAATAATATGTACTTCCTTATGGCAATTTATGTATGCTGTTTTGTGCAATAAGTAGCATTGGTGGCTTTTTTTATTTAGATGTTATTATAAGTGCAATGATAATATAGTTTGCCACCGTATGGCAAGTTGTAGCATTTTTATATTAAGTTTATCTGTACTCTATGTTGTCACGTGTACAATTTTATTTGTACTACATATTTTAATTGTTGAACAGATGCTTTTATAGATTTTGAAGAATCAATACGTTTTGCAATTGTGTAATTGATTTATTTTATATATTTCACTTTCTCAAACAACGAATGTCGTGTAATTTTGTGAGATGTACATATAGTAAATAAAATGATTCAATTAATAGACAAGAACGTATATCTTTCTTTATTAAAAAAACCAATTTACCTACCATACATATAATTACCAGTTATTAGCAGAATCGTTCAAGGGAATAGTCGAGGACAGAAAGGGTTAAGGAAGGGAAGGGACAAGAAAGGGAAAAGGGTAAGTGAGGTCTGAAGATACATGGAGGTTCAGAAAGACCCTCCACAAACTTTCATTGGTCACTGGAAACCCCTTAACTCTTTCTCAAGAAGGGCCTATATGGCACTCTAATAGGTCCCATATTACTCTATTTATTACTCAGAAAATTTTATAATTATTTAGAAGCGTTTATTTGCTAAGAACGCAGATTTCTGAAGAAAGTTTGAATTTATTCTCGCGATAGTAGCGCTACAGTGGCGCCATCTACGGTGGCGGGTTTGTGAACTAATTTTTTCCTATCCTTCCCATGTGTAAGACAAGGACAGCGATAGTGTGCGACAAGGACAGAAGAGGTCTCGCTCGTGCCACCTCCTTTTCCACAGCGCTTCGAATCTCCTGGTAAGTACTAGGCGAACACGACAAGCAAGGAGGTATTCGACAAGGAAACACTTATGCATTTTACGGAGGGAGAGAAGGACGGACATACACCGCTCTCACTCACCTGTCAAATCAATCGAAGATTCATTAATAACTCTTTTATTAATAATTATCGAATAATGTTTCCAAGAAGAGGTATAGAACAGACCTCTAGCAACTTTCACATAACGTTTTCAATCGGATTTTCTTTCTAACTAAACAGTTATTAACAATTATTCAAGGTGCTATTCTAATCTAACCTCACCAAATTTGACAGGTTCTTGACAAATAATTAATGTTCTAACTTTATGGACTTAATTGATGGACTTTTATACTTGAAAAATGTAGAATGAAGCCTTGGCTATATCCTTATCATAGTTTTGTTCACGTTTGATTCCTCTTTAATTAGTTATTAACAATTTTCAGAGAGCCTTGAAGGAGGTGGCACGTTTAATGTGTCTGTCCTTGTCGCACACTTCACTTATCCTTGTCTTACACATTACTAGCATTATGGACACATGCGACCAATACAGAAATCGTTAATAACTAATTAATACGGACTAATTTGTAAACATTTGCAATTGGAGAATATAGAATGGACCTTCAACTACTTTAACATATAGTTTTTCGTCACATTTTATTTCTGGTTAAACAGTTGTGAACAATTGTTCTAAGACCTGTTCTAAAATAACCTCAAATAATTTCACAGACCTCCGGTAAAGAAATAATCTCCCAACTTTAGCGATTTATTTAATGCACTTTTGCGATCGAAGAATCTAAAACGATGTCTCAGCTACATTCCTATTGCAGTTTTGTGTAGATTCGACGTCTAGCTAATTAGTTATGTACGATTTTTAGAGAACTGGCGACAAGGATAGACACACAAATCGTGTCATCTCTCCGAAAATCGTACATAACTGATTAACTAGGCGTCGAATCTGCACAAAACTGCAACGAGAATGTAGCTAAGACATCGCTCTAGATTCTTCGATCGTAAAAGTGCATTAATTAGATCGCTAAAGTTGGGAGATTATTTCTTTACCGGAGGTCTGTGAAATTATTTGAGGTTATTTTAGAACAGGTCTTAGAACAATTGTTCACAACTGTTTAACCAGAAATAAAATGTGACGAAAAACTATATGTTAAAGCAGTTGAAGGTCCATTCTATATTCTCCAATTGCAAATGTTTACAAATTAGTCCGTATTATTTAGTTATTAACGATTTCTGTATTGGTCGCATGTGTCCATAATGCTAGTAATGTGTAAGACAAGGATAAGTGAAGTGTGCGACAAGGACAGACACATTAAACGTGCCACCTCCTTCAAGGCTCTCTGAAAACTGTTAATAACTAATTAAAGAGGAATCAAACGTGAACAAAACTATGATAAGGATATAGCCAAGGCTTCGTTCTACATTCTTCAAGTATAAAAGTCCATCAATTAGTCTGTAAAGTTAGAACATTAATTATTTGTCAAGGACCTGTCAAATTATGTGAGGTTAGATTAGAATAGCACCTCGAATAATTGCTAATAATTGTTTAGTTAGAAACAAAATCCGATTAAAAACGTTATGCGAAAGTTGCTAGAGGTCTGTTCTATACCTCTTCTTGGAAACATTATTCAATAATTATTAATAAGGGAGTTATTAATGAATTTTCGATTGATTTGACAGGTGAGTGAGAGCGGTGTATGTCCGTCCTTCTCTCCCTCCGTAAAATGCATAAGTGTTTCCTTGTCGAATACCTCCTTGCTTGTCGTGTTCGCCTACTACTTACCAGGAGATTCGAAGCGCTGAGAAATTGGAGGTGGCACGAGCGAGACCTCTTCTGTCTTTGTCGCACACTATCGCTGTCCTTGTCTTACACATGGGAAGGATAGGGAAAATTAGTTCACAAACCCGCCACCGTAGATGGCGCCACTGTAGCGCTACTATCGCGGGAATAAATTCAATCTTTCTTCCGAAATCTGTGTTCATAACAAATAAACGCTTCTAAATAATTATAAAATTTTCTGTGTAATTAATAGAGTAATATGGGACCTACGAGAGTGTTATATATGCCCTTTAAATATGTAATAAAATATTCTATATAATAAATTGACTGTATAATAGCAGATATTAGAAAGTGTTACAAAGTATGCAAGCTAGACACAGAGGTGTCATGAATTATTAATATTAATATATGTAGCGTGCATAAGTAATTAAGAATATGTATTCTACATATCCTTAATTGTATTATAAATGAATAAAGAAATATTACTAAGTCTTATCTTTGTTAAAATTGATTTTCCATACCATAGACTAAAAATTCATTATCTGGTGATTGAATAAAGATTTAGACACGAAATTCGTTTTCATAACATTTATTACTTTGTTGCTTTTAACGTAGTCGTTTACCCTGCTCAAGAATAATTTTTGATATACATATAACATCTATAACATTCTCTCTGCGTTAAATGCATTTCATTCATATTAACATACAATTTCGGACACTACTATTAACATCCAATTCACCCACGCCAGTGTAACCATACTATTGATTCTTCTCACTAACATACGATATACTATAACATAATGTTTTCTTATTTCACAATGTCTTTGTCATACTATGAATTATAATACAATCACAATACAGCGCATAAAATTGCTACTACAATTAGTTCAAAATTCGCATTGAAACAATTCTGAAATACCACTTAATCGTTTAAGTCCAAAATTAATTCTAAAACAACCGTTCGTATACAGTCCCGTTTTTCTGCGATATACAATGTTCTGTTACAATGTGAAGTAAAAGACTCCATCCCCCTGGTAGTCGATAATTGACAGTGAATGGTCTATCTAGAGGGGTCGAGGGGCAAAGTGCTCTCGGAAGTAAAACGCGCATGCCAAACAATCCCACTTGACAACCGCTGATCCACGAAACGTCAGCGCGCTATCAGCGGTGACAGCCGCCGAAAGAGGGTGAAGGTTCGTGGAGGTTATCGAACTCTCTACCTCTTTCTTTTTCGTTTTCTCTTTTATTTTCGAACGTCCCGGCGAACCTATAGAGAGACAGAACGCGAGAGAATCCGAAAGCCTTTGTCCCAGTAGGTAAGTAGCTTTTTCGATAGGGTAACATTCTGTCGCTCGAGGCGTGGAAAACCGAGCCCTTTGAGGATCGACCGATTCATTGAGTCACTCGTTCAAAAATCAATCTCGTTTGACACTTTCTATGCCGCCCACTACGGCATAAGGAACGTTCTGCTGATTGGTCGATCACATATCGCTCCTTTACATCGTTGATCGCGTCCAATTATTGTTAAACTTAAATTACTGAATGCTGGACCTACTAGAATCCCTTTTATATTTTCTATATACAATTATTGGAAGCACATCAAGCAAAATCGAAGTTTTGCAATTTTTATAAGGTAACAAACGTTAATATCGCTCGGTAGGTTCGGTGTTACATTTAACGCAGTTTTCAGTTACTCTAATTGTTCGGCTACTTTATTCCTGGATACTAAATACCCTAAACCAAATATAATTTATTTACATACAATTTTATTCAATAAAAATTAACAGCTTTTAGATATTTCAAGAAAGAGAAAATGGCTCATCCATAATTATTCCAAACCACACATTTCCAATTTACACAATTTAACTCGCATAAAATTAACAGCTTTCAGTCACTCAAACTTTTCATCTACTTACACACTAAACGTCTTAAAAATACATCGGATAATTACTACACGACGTACTCGTCAAAGAAGATAGTTGACTATGTTTGAAGTTAGTCCATTAATCTCCCTGTCTAGTGGCTCTCGCTTTAACATTATTTAATATACTGAACAGGCCGGTCGCAGGGTTTGGTTTTTGCAGTTGCTTCAACGAAAGATTAAGCTCTCTCTCCAAGCCAGGAGAGAGAGAGAGTGAGAGTGAAGGCGCGAGCGAGAGAGTCCAGAAAGATTTAATCAAATGCACCGCGTCTCTCGTCTCCGTCGCGTGTCAACGTCTCCTCTTTATTTTTTTTCCTCCAAAGCGTCGCAGTTGAACGACCGACTAGGTGAAAAGCCCAGCTTGAATAAAGCACGAGATGAATCGAGGGAAAATGACCGAAGCGCAGAGGTGCTCCAAGCCGACCGGCTGCCGGAAGCGGAAGAGGACCGGCAAGAAACCCGACTTCTTCAGGTACTCCAACCCCGGAGATCGCTCATCTCTGCGAAAAAAAAAAGAAATGATACGATCAGGACGCTGTTCAGATTCATGCATCTCCGTATAGATGCTTCAAGCTTTCCTGAGACTAGAACAGCGATTTCTAAAGTTTGATTCCGTTGTAAATTGACCGGCTACAAGATCAGTACCATTTCTCACGGACACTGTACCCTGTTCTCTCTCTATAGGTCACAGTATTATTTCACTAAGGGCCACGAACACTTGGGAGAAGCAATTGACGTGAACAAGGAGCAGTCGCCTTTCTCCCACCCACCTTGTTCCCTCATGTTCTCCTATTTCCAATATTGGAAGGCCAAAAAGCGGTCCGCGGATCTCGAGCGGAGGAAAGGAGTCACCATGGGCGCTGTGAAGAACAAAAAACTCCTGCGCACCCTTCGTGTAAGTAGTCTTGAAGAGAATCTCTCCTTCGCCTGCAATTAACAACGGTTTCTTTGACGGATCTCTAGGCAAACTTTTACATTCATAAAGTTCAGAATACAGGAAAGTTTCCTTTTAATGACTACAAAATTCCTTGTAATAGGAATAGAATTAAAATGCAGTAGAACCTTAATTATCCAAGAAGGAAACAGTACGAGTATCAGCTCTTAGCCCTCGCATGACAACTCCGTGCCGCAACTAAACATTGCTATATCGTTATTCAAAATGCTTCATATATTATTAAATCTGTATTTAACACTAAACCTACCAAGCATTAAAAGTATCTGGTAAATATTGTCTTATAAAAATAGCAACACTATAATTATTGAGATTGTCCTCAATTTTCAATATAATAGATGTTTAGACAAGGAAATTTATACTATTATTTTCCATAAATGAATTTTTATTATTTGAATAATTGGGACATATAAAATCGGTCATTTGACCGTGGTAGGTTTAGTGTTAATAAATTAGCAAACATTTAAGGTTTGTATGAGTAAATCGAATCAGTTTCATTCAAATGAAAGATTCATACATAGGTACATAAAATGGAATTATTTTAGGTCGGAAGAAATGGTTGACTTTCGAGTTAAAATAGCTCCGAGTGCAAAGGGTTAGTTACTCAGTTATAATTAGACTGCGGATTTTATGCAGTTCCGGCAAAAATAAATAGATCAAATGCAAAACAATGAGAATGTCTAACGTACATGAAACCATTGGTGTATTATTTCCAACTCATTAAAATTATTTAAGAAAGACATAAACGTCTAGATCTTGAGATTGAAGCAGACAATTTTTATTTTGCAGTATACGTATAATACTGGATTCAATCTCTATTAATTCGCACAGAATGTTTGTTGTATATGAATCGTTTGAGATTGAGCTATTCACATCTGAAGCATTTTGGGATACTGACAGCTTCAGACATTGGAGTTTCGGATAATCGAGGTCCTGCTACTGAATATTGTCAATGCATAAGTTTCTCCGCACACTTACTAACTCTGTCTCATAAATGTACAAAGCCCGCAACTTATTTATGATTAAAAAGTGGATTTTCATGCATTCCTGGCTTATGAAAATTATCAAAAAATATTATAATATACAGTCTGATAGAATTTAGTACGATTTTCATTTATTTTCGATCTACAAAGACTATTACCATTGAAAACAGGATTTTATTTGATTCCACTTCTTTCAAATTTGTCTACAAAAATTGAAGACTGCATAAACATCCACAGGCTATTTATAATATTGCAATTGTTGGCCTTTCGGTGTTGATTGCGTTAAAAAGGTGGATGTGGACTTGGAAGCGCTGGAGGCAAAGAAACACAAGGACCCGGACGAGGCGATGGCCATCACCGACGTTGATCCAGGCTTCTTCAAGGCGTTTTCGAATCGAGTGGTGAAAGAGAAGTTCTCCGTGGCCGAGTACGTGGACGATCTTCGTTCGATCTTCAAGGCGCGACTGCTGGCTGGACAGGAAACGGACGACTGTATACGAATCGATCAGCAATTCGTGGAGGAACAAAGGCGACTGGAGGAGATAAGGGTATCTTTTCACTTCAGATCGCATGGCCCAGTTTTTTTCCAGAAATAATCTTCCTCCCTCGATTTCTTCTTAACCCTAAAACCACGAAACTATAGAAATGGCTGCTTTATATTATTTTATCAAATTCATAGAACTGCATTTATTCAAGTGTACTTAATAAATCCAGCTTTAAAATCTTGACCTCAAAATATCAATTATAAAGAAATTAAGAATATTAAGAATTTAAAATATTTAAAATACCATCTCATAAGCGTAAATTAACCCTTAGCACTCCAGTGGTGACTCTGAGGCACCACTAAAAATTACTATACCATTATTCAAAATATCGTTTACATTATTAAATTGATATTAAATAAATTCGTTACCAAACATTTAAGTATTCTATGAAGTATTATATCAGTTCCATTTCTTCAATTTATCATTCTTATCTTTCTTTTATCATTCAAAAAATGATAAAAATCATATAGAATGGAAATATTCTTGATTGAAAAAAAAAGTTTGGTTATGGAATTCAAATACTTCGGAGCGCAAAGGGTTAAAAGATTGGGGACCCATTATTTTTATAACGATCGTTCTAGCGTAGTTCATTAGTCTAGTAGTTCATTTCAGAAGGGAGATCGTTAGAGTGTCCTCTACCGGAAGTCTCTCAGTAAGCTACTTAAACTAGAAACTTAAATTAGGAAAATATTTAAACATTTTCTTCCATGTCATGATCCCAAGAGAAGCGATCAAACTGTATTATTTCAGATGCCTCGTCGCTTTAGAATGATAATCGATATTATGATAAAAAAAATTTTTAAACAAAACTACACTAATTATTCTCCAGCAGGTAAAACTGAACTGTGAGCTATTGAGCAAATAGAAACTGGTCGAAACTCTTTCGTAGAAACATACTTACAAGACACCGTTTTATTTTATGGTTATTTTTTCCCCCAGCGTCACTACAACAGATACATCAGTGCTTTCGAAGACTTCCTGGCCAAGGATCACGAGATCAGCATGGACATCCTGGTGCGAGCCGAGGAGCAGGCGAAAAAGTCCTTGGAGCTGACCAACATCAGGAACCAGCTTTCCAGGGAATATGGTCAAGTCAGATTGGACGTTTACCTGTGGGAGGAGAGCTGGAGGATGGTGAAGATGTGCCAGAGGTTCCTGTACCAGGTCTCGCCGATATCCTGGCGGACGGAGCACGATTGGATTCATCGATCCGAGTCCGGGGAGTGCGTTGTCGTCGCCGATGATTTATTCGGCCGCTACAGAATGGTCGAGGAAGTGGCTTCGTTGGACTGCTTGATAGGTGGCCCTTCTGTCATCTTATCACCTGTAATTTACCGGTGGAACTTGCTCTTAGTTTTCATTCAGAAATCAGCAACTTTAACTCTTTGCGAACGCGTGTCTGCAGACAGTCGTCCAAGTAAAATTGCTACTCCGTGACTAAACATCACTTTTTAAAAAATTATTACTCTCAAAAAACACCAAGCAAATTTTTACCAAACACGACACATGCTCCTTCATTTAATTCTTATGCGTAGCTTTCAGTACACCATTTCATTTCCCAAGGAAAATTGTACATTCGACCGGTCGATAAATACGCTAAACATAATTCCCGTCCGCAAAGGGTTAAGACACTGATCCTTGAAGCTGTTCATTTTATTGTCCGAGTACATCGTCCGATCCTCAAGTTCGACATTTTAGATAGGAGGACAAGTGGATGAAACTTTTGCTCGTCACAACTTGTATTTACAAGTTTTTCAATTTAACACTAGAATTACTGAATCAGTCAAACAGGCTGGTTTCTAATTTTTTTCATTCACAATTACTGAAATTATAAAAATGCTTTCATGATTTTTCCAATTAACTGATTTATTGAAACACTTATTACAATTAAAATTGTATGAAGTCTGAATAGGTGCAGTCTTATCATTATTACAAAGCTATATATGTATATTAGTTGCATTTATTACTCGGTAGTTTTAGTGTTAAAAAAGTTAATTTCCGAAACTGTTTAGTCAGCCATTCCTCCGTAAAATGTAGAGTTGAAGCACACAGATTGCAGACTCCATTATGGATAGATTAATCTTAGAACTAAGCTTGGAATTAAGCTAGATTCGAATAAATAATTTTATGTTGTGGGCCAGGGATGGGCACGGTAGTGGCCTCTCAAACGCCTGCTTCTCCCACCAACCTCTTTCACTTCCTCCCTCTATGGTAATAGCGGATGGTGGTGGGGGACAGTGGGCGCTATGGTGGGGAGGGTTTGTCTCAATTGAGACAAAAATGCCCATCCCTGTTGTAGGCAATAGAAAGTACATGATTTTGACCCTTAGCACTCGAATAGCGACTCTGAGACGCCGCTAAAAATTGTTATGTATCATTATTCAAAATACTTTTCACATTATTAAATTTGATCATGATTAATAAATTAGTAAATATTACAAATTTATAATATGAGTAAACTGCAGCAGTTTCGTATGCATAAAATGAGAAAAATTATATAGAATGGGAACATTTCAGATCGGAAGAAATGTTTGGATTCCGAGTGAAAATAAATAGTTCCGAGTGCAAAGGGTTAATACTTTAACATTTAATATTTAATTGACTCCTGTTTAGTTGACTCTAAAAAGAGGGGTATTCTTTTTAGTTTCCCCGGGGAAGGATAAAAGAATATCTTGAGAGCTTACCTTAATCCCCAGATATGTTCGAAGAAGACATCATGACGGATGGTCCAACAGAGATGTACTTCGACGATCCATTCGACTTGATCCGAGTGTTCAGAGCGATCGAGACTCAGAATCTGAACGCTCTGATCCACGTGGAATCCTTGGCAGAACCGATGAGTCAGATGAAGATCCAGATCGAGACTGCTGAGGTGCAGATCCAGAACAAAGTCAGGGAACTTCAAAGCTCTATAGACGAGCTCGAGGTAATCACTTGGAAAATGGCTGAAACAAACACAATAGTCAATCAAAGATTAACAATTGCGATTCAAACACAGATTCTCAATAAATGGGGATAGAGTTTTCAAATTATTTCGATCAACTTGGAAACTTTTAGAAATTCTTTTAGAAACCCTCTATAAAATTGTTTGTCATTTAGAAGAAAATTGTTAAGCATCTTTTAGGTACAGCACATTCGCTGCCGCTGACGCGAATGAACGTCACTTTAAATTCTGTTTCTGGTTGCCGGTGACGTGAAATCGCGTCATTTTGCAAGCTTCTTTTGGGTTGAGCATGTTTCTAAAAGAAATGATACAATGTTTACTCTGACTCTGCAGAAACCAGTTTTTCAGCTTCTTCATCTCAAACAGCTCTCAGAATTAGAAAAATTAACAAAAACACCGGTTGCATAAGTATTAATAAAAATTTTTGATACTTAACAATTCAAGTGTTGCAGGGTTGAATAAAAAAATATAAATAAAACTGCTAAATTCCACATGCATAAAATAAACAAAATTATGTAGGAATTAATCAACAGAAAAATTATTTAAAAATTCTTATCTAAAAATTATCAAAGACACAAAAATTATCTAGATCCACAGAAATGTATAAAATGTTTTGATGCTGACACAGCTTCGATATATAATATAAATTTGATATAAATTAAACATAAACGTATATGCAAATAAAAAGCAGCAGCTAAAAGAACTTAAAATAAAATAAAAGAAGAGGTTGCTGTTCGGTTGAACAGAGAGGTCTCTTAGAAGAAATCTAAAAGTCGAACCCCAAAGTTCAAAGCTGCAGGAGGCACGGAGCGTTTGGAAATTGGGGGCGCAGGAAAGTTCAAAGCACAGAAAGCTCACGCGCGCGTATTTCTGTTGACAGACCACCATCTTTCAATTACAAACGAGGGCCGTGGATTTGGAAAAACTCGCGAACACGCTGCTCGAGGGAGTTTTTCGGAACGTCGTGTACTCCGAAGAGGTGCTCCGGTTTCAAGTGTTCATCGAGGACACCTACGAGAGCTGTATCGGGCCGAACGACGCCAATCTGGACAGTTTCTCCATGATGAAGTGGATCGAGAAGACCCACGAGGACCTTAATCTGGAACTGGACACGCTGCCACCGGAAGTCGTTCAGATCTGCGAGAAAGAAGGGTTCAAGCAGGAGCTGAGGGCTATGAGGGAGACGGAGGAAGCTGCTAGAAAGGTCAGGGGATATCAAAGTTTGATTAGTATAATCCTTTCGCACAGACTTTGCTTCCTCGAGGCTCGGGGGAGACGGTTAACGATCGAGCTTGCGAGTTACAAACCATTTTACTTTATCGTTGGACACTTTATTGGTCGTTGCAAGTTTGCGAGCTTGCGGGTCCTCGGAAATGTTTGTGTAGAAAGATAAAATTTGAAATTAAATTAAATCTCAATTCAGGTTTGTTGGTTTGTTGATGGGAATTCTATGAAACATGGTCGATTAAAATGTGTGTTCTTTAAAATTTAACAAAATTGTTAAAGAAAGAATTTCCTAAATTGTGCCTTGCAATCGATGCAGACAATTTTACATAAAGATCCGCAGTCTGGCTGAGATAGATTTATGATTGTAATTTTCAATTTTTCAAAACTGTTAAAAAAAGAATTTCTTAAGAGGCTCTTGTGTCTTGCAAATCGATGCAGACAATTTCACATAAAGATCCGCAGTCTAGTGATCAGAGTGGGATTTCTATGAAACATAGTTGATTGACGATTTATGATTGTAATTTTCAAATTTTCAAAATTGTTAAAGAAAGAACTTCCTAAGTGGCTCTTGCGTCTTGCAATCGTTGCAGACAATTTTACATAAAAATTTTTTTACATAAAAATCTTGGTAGCTGAGATAGCTTTATGATTGTAATTTTCAATTTTTCAAAATTGTTAAAAAAAGAATTTCTTAAGAGGCTCTTGTGTCTTGCAAATCGATGCAGACAATTTCACATAAAGATCCGCAGTCTAGTGATCAGAGTGGGATTTCTATGAAACATGGTTGATTGACGATTTATGATTGTAATTTTCAAATTTTCAAAATTGTTAAAGAAAGAACTTCCTAAGTGGCTCTTGCGTCTTGCAATCGTTGCAGACAATTTTACATAAAAATCTTGGTAGCTGAGATAGCTTTATGATTGTAATTTTCAATTTTTCAAAATTGTTAAAAAAAGAATTTCTTAAGAGGCTCTTGTGTCTTGCAAATCGATGCAGACAATTTCACATAAAGATCCGCAGTCTAGTGATCAGTGTGGGATTTCTATGAAACATGGTTGATTGACGATTTATGATTGTAATTTTCAAATTTTCAAAATTGTTAAAGAAAGAATTTCCTAAGCGGCTCTTGTGTCTTGCAATCGATGCAGACAATTTTACATAAAGATCCGCAGTCTGGTGATCAGAGTGGGATTTCTATGAAACATGGTTGATTGACGATGTATGATTGTAATTTTCAATTTTTGAAAATTGTTAAAGAAAGAATTTCCTAAGTGGTTTTTGTGTCTTGCAATCGATGCAGACAATTTTACATAAAGATCCGCAGAGTAGCGATCAGAGCGGACAGGTTCTCGACAAAGTTCTCTAACTGTCGCCATTGATTTTTCATTTATGGGGCGGCTATTAAAATTGGGAATCAAGTGGCAAGTTCGATGGTTCTCTCTGTTCTCGCAGTTCGAGCTTATGCAGCGATTACTGGAGTCCCTGAAGCGTGTCATGGAGCCACCGGCGTTAAAGAGTCGGCCTCTGGTGTGGCGTTCCGAGCCAACGACTCAAAGGGCCAGGCCAACACCGCCGCCCCCGGTACCGACCGACGAGGAGTGGCAATATTTGACCTTCTTCACCAACTACTGCCACCAAGAAGACTTCACCGAGTATCGTGTAAAGTTCCCCGATGATTTCGACCTAACCTTCCAGTCGAAACAGCCGGAAGTCGCCGAAGAAATCGTCGAGAGCGATAAGGAGCCCGAGGACAACTGATCCTGGCAACTCGCTCGTCATCAGGCTAGAAGCTACACGGCAATGTTAGCGACTGGCTGACACAGATAGTAGTTGGTGGATGTGTATGCAAATTGTGCAGAAAATATAATGCAAATAGATGTGTATGCGAATAAGGAAGAATTCTTGTAGTAAGTGGCGTGCTGTGTCTTTGAAGTAGAATAAAATGGTAATTGAAAATCAGTGGGGTAATTATTGTGGGGTTGTTGCGAAGAGGAGAGTTTCGTATCCTTGATGGTCTCAGAAATTTCTTTTTAACCAACAGATTACAACAGCTTAAACATTGACAATATTTCTTTCGAGATAGTGGTCTATTGATACATAATGCACTTTTGGTACACGATGCAATATTAAAGTTTTTAACGAAGAATATAAATCCTCAAGAAAAATGAACATGGAGAAGTGAAAGTAGAGGTTCTGCCCTGTAAAGTGAGACTAGGTACGTTGTTGTACGATTTTTTTCCTCAAAGTTGCAACAATCTGAACATTGACCATTTTCCACCTAATCTTTTTCCTCCAATTATGATCGTCGATGTATAGTGCCATTTTCTAGTGGAGGAAAAACATCGTCAAGAAAAAAGAAGTTAGGGGATTTGAAGTAGAGGCTTTTCTCTGTAAAAAGAACTACAGATACACTATTCTCCGATGTCATTTCACAAAGTTACAATAATTCAAACATACCCAATTTTTTCCCTTAAAATGTTGCCTCGTTAAAAAATTCAGATTGTGAAAAACGGTCACTGTCAATAAAAATATTGATTAAGATAATAAAAATTTACTTTAGAATATAAAAATGTAAATACGAAACTTGTATCCAGTTAATCTTAATCAAGATTTTTAAAATAAGTTCTGTATTTACTTTTTCATATTCTAAAGCAAGAAGTTCCAACCAATAGCTCCGGAGCTATTCGAGGCACCTTCCCCGCTTAGGTTCTTCCCCCACTCTTAGACTTCATCGTTCTAATGTGTAGCAGTGGAAAGCTCCCACCACGAGAGCCGCGCGGCGCGCGCAGCACTCGCTAACTCTACGGCTGTACGTAGTAGTGGGAAGAGGTTCGATGGTGGGGACCTTGCAGTTCTCGAAGTGGAATACGTTGGAACTCCCTGTTCTAAAGGAAACTTTTGTAAAAGAATCCCATTAATTTTAATCAATATTTTTAAAATAAGAGTTTTGTATGGATCTCTTTACAAAATGTAGGAAAATATGAATTTAAAATGCTTACACATTTCTGTGGATAAAATTTTTCTACGTAATTACGTTACGAGTTTTGTCCAGTTAATTAGCATTGATCGCAACACTTGTGCGGCGTACTGATATGCCAGATTCGAGTGTTTAAATCACGGAACGCTGCTACAATTTTTCACCGGTGGACTCGAGAACTGCTAACCGAAGCGTCCAAAAATTAATCTGTCCGAAGCTGGAACTCGTTCAAACATAAATTACCGTACCGTCGCCCTCAAACATTGCGCCAACGTAAACACATCCGTTGGCGTTATTACGAAAAAGCTGATCGGACGATAATTAACGGGGCAACGTAATCGGATATTAATTACCGGGCGCAAACGCCCGCAAACACAGATTTGCTTATTCGGTGTGTAAACAGGGAGGCGCGGTAAGTATTGATTTTCCATGGGGGTTGTAGAAGACGCGTATCGCAGTGCCATTTCTGACGTATACACCTTCAACCTCGTTTCTATTCCATTTTTTACCGGACCACTCGTGAAATTGCTTCCCCCCCCCTTTTCTTCTAAACTCTCACTCTTTCTATCATACGCTTCTGCTCACAACCCTTTCTCCCGTTCCTCCAGTTTTCTGTACGGTTTTCTGTGTCCCGAGTGCACGCGTACGCCTTTACGTCTTTCTCATCTGCCATCCGGCTATGTTCCTCTCGCACTCGTCCCAGGGTCCATTGGGAAACGAGAGAGGATGCAAAGGAACAAGCCGAGAGCATTCTACGTGGCACTACAACTACGCGGAGTAATCCGGAATTATGGAAACCCGCGGAAGAATCGCTGCGACGAGCTTCCTGCATGAATTCACCGTACCTCTCGCTCCACAACCACGGAGACCGAACAGTCTGTCAATTTCATAACGCGTATCCTTCGCTGTTTCCTTTCTGACTGACAGCGAGACCGTATAGAGGCGTTGTATATACAATTTGGAAAAGATTCTTTTTTGTGTCATAGAAAACAAGCTCTGCTTTCAGTCCGTGTTTGAAAATTGTAACATGTTGCTTACTTTTACTCTTATAATATTTTATCAACACATTATGTATCCCGACGATTATTTAATAATTTTGTGATTTCGCAAAGATTTGAATTAGAACCATTCGATCAAGAGAAGTGGACTTACGAATCGATATTGTGGTTTCCGGTCAACAGGTGTTGACGAGAAGGTCGACAGATCTATTCGAGATGTCAGAGAGTGGAGTAACGATTTATTATATCTGATGTAATTATTTTTTTATAGGTGGAGACGTCAAGGACATATGAAGGTCAACTCTGTTTTTTTAAATGGAACGGTATATATAATTCTGGCAAAACGTCCTTTAAGATTCTCCCCTTAGTTATGACTATTTAGCGTGCCATCAATGAAATATGGACCAATTTCAAGTTCAAGGTCGTCATTTTGAACACTTGAAGTAGCAGTGAATACGTAACTTTTTATTTATTATATACGTAATTATTTTTATTTTTTATTGCAGTTGACCTTGCGTGACCTTGAATGACCTTCATAAGAAGTCATTGTAATTTACTTAAGAAATCAGTGTTCTAATTTAATCGTCGGAGTAAAAAAAGAAAGACAAACATTTATTAAAAACAATGATTTTTGCTATGCAACGTATAAACTTTTTTTAGAAAATGATACAGCTCCGAAAAGTCTGAACGGTGAACGAAGTGCTAAATTGTTGGAATTAAATGTTCGTTAGTCACTATACTGGAAGGCTTTATCAATTTATTCTACAGATTGGTAACACCTGCAAGAAAACATTTATTACTAACAAAGACGTTAGAGACATTCTTAGTCACGAGTCACGAGTCAGACGCGTGATGAAGATTTTCAACAAAGTCAAACAAATACGCATGCGTTTCTTTTTAGACGAAATAAAATTGTATTTTTTGTACTGAATATACAGGGTGTCTGTACTATAAGGTCGTCATTTTGAACACTTGAAGTAGCAGTGAATACGTAAATAACATGTTACATGTAAATCGTCGTAGTGTTCGAAGAGTGCTTTGAGACACTTTATTTTCTATTGCAGTTGACCTTGCGTGACCTTGAATGACCTTCATAAGAAGTCATTGTATTCGTCTTGAAACACACTATCAGAATGTAATTAAAAAAACATACCGTTCCATTTAAAAAAACAGAGTTGACCTTCATATCTCCTTGACGTCTCCACTTATAAAAAAATTAATGACATCAGATTACGAGCGCCTCGATGTCAAGTATGTTTGGTCTGTTGTACTGTCTTCTATCTTCAAAAGCAAGCCAGTTACTCAGGTGACCTGTTCATTGTGCCCCACTCCTGTATATTAGAGACTATTAATTGGTTATTATTTTAAATAAATAGTTGTGTTCCTCTTTATCGTTGAATAAAATGAGCTCACCAGCAGAAGCCTCCGCAACATTGTTGTCAGAAGTGTTGGCTTCGCATATTATTGAACCTCGCGGATGAAATGAGTTTGTTCGGCTGTATCGTGATTGAATATTTAAGGTATGCAGCCTCAAGAGAACGAGAAAGAGAGAGAGAGAGAGAGGGAGAGAGAGGGAGAGAGAGAGAGAGAGAGCGCGAATGAAACGCGTGAACAGCGAAGACCGTTTGCGAAGAGCGACGATAACATCCCCCGGAGGAAGAATTGATTTGCATGACGGATGTCAGGGTTGAACCGGCAAGGTACACGAGAATTTTTAGGTCGGCCTTGATAGGCTGTCTCGAGACTGTCGTCTCGACACCAGAGTGCCACAAAGGGAACTGAAAAGGTGAGGGTGGCTCGAGCCAGTCGAGGACCACATGTCTGCTACCGATTCCACTCCGGGAACGGAAGCGTCGAGGGTAGGATAGTTGTGTATCGTTGCGAACGATCCTCAGAGATCTCCGAAACCTCTTTTCATCGTCGAAATTGCCGACACTAATCGCGGCAACAGTCTCGAGGAAGGGAAAGATCAAAGCTCGCTCGAAAATTGCAAATCCCTTAGAAAAATTGCAACTCACAGTTTTCTGTAACGAAAGATTTTAAAGCTAACACTAGAACTCCAATAAACAATTCGGAGCTTCGTCGAAATCATAGTGCATCCTCAACGATCCCCATAAAGACCACTAAGCCCGAAAAGAGTCCACAATCTCTGGATACCACAGAAGTCAACGGCTTCAAAAAACCTGAAGTAATTCTTCAACAACTTTCGAGATTTGTACAGAGAATTAGCAGCAGTGTTTAAAGCTGCCAAGAAGTTCCAAGCTTCCCAAAAATGCCGAACAACCCTTACCGATCCCCAGATTCGAAGAAAATGAACAACCAAAGAGCTCATGATCAGAGTACTTCTGGGAGCCTGAAGATCTGAAAGAAGTCCAAGACAAAATTCCAAAATCCTCAACTTCCGGGTACCTACAAATTTCCTGTGCGACTTTCCAAAGATGCTGAAGAGCGCTTAGATCTTTGGTAAATGTCCTCGCAGCTCTGCTAGCGGAGAAACCGATCTCGAAGGAACCGATCGGTCAAAGAGGCCAGCGAGTTCGAAGGAGGCAGCAGCGGAGACAATGTTTTCTCGTCGACGTCTTCCGGTGAACACAGTGGCTTCAGGACGAGAGAGCGAGAGTACAGGGTGAGGAAGGGTGATGAAGAAATAGAAGAGGTAGGGGTCTGGGAGGTTGGAGTACTGGTCCCAGAAGAATGGCCGCCGTTCCCGTGGAAATCGGCGCTGGAAAGCCCGGATTTTGCGTACTTCGAGGAGGCCTTTCGAGATTATCCCCATGGCAACGAGGATTGCTCGATAGCAGACAGGCTAGGGTACTCTTCAACGAGCCCTCTCCTTCCTCCTCCTACCTCCCCACTTCCCCACCCTTTTCCCTCCCGGTTTCTGTCCCACTCTCCATCCGTCGCTCTTGATCGCCCGTCTGTTTTCAACCCCCTCCGGTGCAAACGGCTGCTTTCGCTCGTTCTCCTCCTTTTTTTAACACGCACATCGCTCCTCGGGTGTATTTTGCCCTTTACCACGTTTCTACCGGGTCCAAACCAGCGTTATATTATTCACCATTCAGCTGTCCGTGAACTCTCTCCGCGGCTAGAAGAGGGCCTTTTGTCTCGGCGCCAGCACTCATCCTCGTGGTCGAGCCGCCCACGCCTCGTCTTCCCGCCGAATCTTCGCGAGCTGTGTTCGTTATCTTCCCACGGGCTCGCTCTGAAAAGATCCAAGCCTTTGCCGAGTCGTTGCACCTGCCGAGAGCCCGCTGCGAGATCCATCCACTCCGGCCTAAATGCTACAGCCTCGTCTCGTTGTCAACAACCAGCGTTTCCGGTGTCCATGTACGAAAACGCTCAAACAACGTTCTACCTCGGCTCATTTTACAGAGCAGAGCATCTACTTTCGTCCCTTTGTCTTCTGTTTCCTTCAAAACATTTTTTGCACGTCAGAAAATTGAATATTGCGCAATACAGGATGAGTCACCTAACGTTTGCACCTCAAATATTTTTGTTGTTTCTAAAGATACGTAAAATATGGTAAGGACAATGTTGAATGGTACAATGGGGCTGATACGATGCCAAAAAAAAATTTTGTCTTTATGTCATTTTTTAGAGATATCAAGGTCACCTTGACTTTTTTAAATGGAACCACCCTTTTTTAAACACCTACAATGATAGTGCTTTTTAATTACGAATTCAGTGACTATAATTACGCAAGGTCATTCAAGGTCAAGAGATAACGTATAAGATTTAACATCGATACATGCCTGTAAACGGGCTTTGAAGGAATGTTGAACTCTGTCCGTGACCTTGAATGACCTTGAGTAATTATAGTCACTGAATTCGTAACGAAAGGCACTGTCATTGTAGAGTGAGGCACTAACTATAGCCACCTCAAATATCTTTTGAGTGTTCAGTTTTTGATTAGTTTTTATGTCATTTTTTTAAGAGATTTTCAAGGTCACCTTCATTTTTTTAAGTGGAACCACGCTTTTTCAAACGCGTGCAATGATAGTCCCTTCTCGAGTCAACCATTCTCTTGAAAAGCGACTTTAAAGTTTAATAAACTATTTTATTCCATGTGTCTACAGGGTGGCCCAAGATGGTATAAATGTGGAGAGCGTAATTCTACATGAGAAAATAAGTTTAAAATAATTTTTTTTCGTTTAACGCCTCGTTTTCAAGAAATTAGAGTTTGAAAATTCGGCGTCTGTTCATGACCTACCTAATCTACTTCTTACAAATGCTAGGAACACGAACTTGACGGATTTTCAAACTCTAATTTCTCGAAAACGAGGTGTCAAATGGAAACAATTATTCTGTATTTTAGACTTATTTCTTCATGCAGAATTATCCTCCCCACATCTATACCATTTATACATACATGTGGAATAAAATTGTTTACCAAACTTTAAAATCGTTTTTTAAGAGAATGGTTGTCTTGAGACACATGGTGTCTTTGAGACTTTTGTTCCTTGCGACGAGTAGTATACGATGCAATACAAAAAAGTTTGACCTTGAAAAAAAGGGTCAAGGACAAATTTGCCGAACATTTTTTTTACAGATCTCCACCGATCCAGAGGTATAGAAATCCGGTATGGTAGTCGTGACATATAATTTTTATACACCCTGTACTTCCGCAATAAAAATTCTTACCTCTGTGGCGGCTGCTTCCTATGCTCGTCAACAGAGGGACATTACGACAACACCTTTCCCGCTACTACCTGAATCTTCCTCTGTTTGTATATATATACCGTCCTAAACTGTCCTTACGACATCCCGCGTCTAAGGCACGGGTCCGCTAGATAGCCTTACCGATGAGTCCTCTAGTGGACCCTAGGACGAAACGCTTCCTTCTCCTTTTTCCTCCTCTCGCACACTTTTCAGCCGCCATACCTCTTCTAAATCAAAGAAAAACGTTAGGGTTGTCCGAGCAATAAATCGCGCCGTTTCCGTTTGCCAGGAGCGAACGTCGGCTCATAATGTATCGGAATTATGGAGAAGGGTTGCAGAGAGCTGTCAGAAACAAGGAGATCCGATGCAATTAAGATTTTCCCTGGTCGAAGACGTTCTTCGTTGGACTAAGCGGGAAGACGCTAAGAGCTCGCCTGCACTCGCTCTCGCCATCGTCGTCGTCGTCGTCGTCGTCGTCGTCTGCCGTCCAATTTAATGAACCTAATTAACCCGAATGTGTAGCCAGGAGGGGCAAGCCGACTCCAGGTTCGCTGACCCGAAAGCTCGTCTGATTAACACATCGCGTAGAACTCGAGAAAACGCATCCGCAAACTTATTTTTGGGATCGATCTCTCGTTCCGGGGTCGAAATTCGCGCGGCGAACTCACGAACAAACGAACGCAAACAGTTCTCGCACGAAAGCGAGAGCCGATGAAAGTTCACTGCGGCTGTGGCTCGGGGAAAAAGAAACAGACGGCCGTTAATTATAGTTGTCGTTAACAACGAGATCGGGGGCTCGGTTTTCTAGGCCTCGTGAGAAAGTTTACGGCTCGCTGAGCCCGCTCGCGCCAAACGCTTTGTCCACGAATTAAGACCCATTAAAGAAGTGTTGCGCACTCTGCTCGCGCTTCTGATCCCTTTTCGGTGGGGGAACATGTTTTTTAATGCTCTTCTTGCCTCTCGCAATCAACGCATTTTATACGATTTTTTAAAGGTGGAGCGCGTGAGGTCTGCGCGGTGATTCGTTCTTTGTGAAAAACACAAAGGAATGGACTGTACTAATTATTTGAGGGGTTGCACGATGCCGGTATTAGCTGCAGAATGATGTGCTCGGTTTTGTTGCAGTTGTAGTTATTTATTATCCGAGACATCATTGAAAGACGAAATTCTTTTTGTCCATGCAGCCTCAAAAATTCCGCGAAATCAAAGTAATTTATTTAACGAAATAAAAATTAAACAGTTGAGATGTATAATCCTGAAAATTCTTTTTTAATCTTCTTCTATTTTTGTGATCCTGATCACATTCGTTGCACGTTACGCACGAAAGTAAAAATTAATTTCTAAATCCTGAGAAATAACGCCATCACTCATTTCCGGGTGACGTGGCATTCAAAGTGTTCGAAAACGAATCTCTAAACTTAGGAAATTATTTTTCAACTGCGTCGATCTTTTAGTCTTTTGTCATTTTGACAGCAAAAGGTAGATCAATCTTGATAACGAGGAATGAAAGTCTTATATCTATGAAAGTAGCAACTCATCTTTTCTTATCATTTTACTAGCCTGATAACTGAGAAGAAGATTGACTTAGGACAATGAGAAATATGCCAGGATCCATCTTAACTGTAAAAAGATAAGACGAAATCTTTGAGGGAAAGAATTTATAAACCAAGGAGGACGCTTTAATTCTGAAAGAGTTCGAAGATCCGAGAAGAAATTTTGAGAATTTTAAGAAACGTGGATTCTAGGCTGTTGAAAGGATCTAGGACGCTCTGGAGGATCGCAGGATCTTGAAGAACTTCAAGTATACGTAGAACCCTTTGTCAACTTCAACATAGTTGCAGTAACATGCAGCTATTCTTAGAATTCCAGGATCTCCGAGAATCCTAGAAGATTGAAACAATTTTCTAAAGTCTAGAGAATCTTCGGAGATATATCTTCACCTGAGATCTTCCAGAGATATTTGACTGTTACGAAATTGTGGGAAAATTGCCACTATTCTGCCTAATATTCTCGAATCTTCATTCCTCGAATTTTCTTGGAATTATTTAGGTTTTCGATTAAAACTATAATTATCGTCTTTGCTAAACAAACGTCTCAGGATCTTGTAAATAATTTAAAACGTTCAATCTCAATCAGGACCTTTAAAACATCCTTGTCCGGATTTCTTTTCACTTCATTCATTTCTGTTCGACGTACCTCTCGAGTTAAACATTCTCACTTTCACCATGGATTTGTTCATCTGTTAATTGAAACTGTAATCGCTATCTTTGCTACATTAATGTTTCTGGATGTTGACAATAAGTAAATAATAATTTCAAGAGATCCTTACCACTTTCAGGTTTTCCAAAGAATTTCTCGGTGACTTTATTTACGATTTAATTGTCGTTGGAATTGCCATCTTGACACGAATGTCTCTGCGTCGTTTAAATAACTTAGAAGATGTACACTGACTCAAGATCTTCAAAAGATCTTCCTCAGCTTTAAGGTTTCCGGTACAATCTTCACATTGCGACTTTCCTCTGAACATTTTTCTGCGCGATATCTCGGCGGATTTATTTGCGATTTAATTGCCGCGCGAATTGTTATAATCGCGAAATGACTGTCTCCGGGTCTCGTAAACATCTCGTCGCCAGACAACGCGATGCTTTCATCCGGACAACATTTTAACCGAATACTGTAAATAGTCGTAGTTGGCGTGGAACCGGGGAACAGAGGCCGCTGTATTGAAACGCGTGGACGAGTAGCACTCGAGACAAAGGGCTCTTTTATTCAGAGTTCACGGACGGCTGAATAGCGAATAAAGTAGTTCACCAGGACTACGGAGATCCATTGTTGAAATTGCCTAGCCTGTGTTGGATTAGCAGATTCTCTTCTCCGCGTTTTTTTTTTCTCCACGGCGCATCGAACGATACGGAAAGAACGTGATGTCGTTGGAAATTGTGGGATGGCTCTCTGTACAGTGTCCGACAACGATTCTTCATGGTGCGAGCAATTTCATCCTTTTTGCGCCCTAGAATCATCGCAATCATCACCGAGTGTGCCTCAACAATTTTACAATCTGCTAAATTGAAAACGAAACTAAATCTCAGTTAAGCTCATTTCAATTTTCTTCTTCTCATCTGTGTTCTAATTTAATCGTTGGAGTAAAAAAAGAAAGACAAACCTTTATTAAGAACAATGATTTTTGCTACGCAATGTATAAACTTTTTTTAGAAAATGATATAGCACGTAAAAGTTTGAACGGTGAACGAAGTGCTGAATTGTTGGAATTAAATGTTCGTTAGTCACTAGACTGCAAGGCTTTATGAATTTATTATACAGATTGGTAACACCTGCAAGAAAACATTTATTACTAACAAAGACGTTAAAGACATTTTTAGTCACCAGTCAGATTCGTGATAAAGATTTTCAACAAAGGCAAACAAATATGCATTTTATGCGTTTCTTTTTAGACGAAATAAAATTGTATTTTTTGTACTGAATATACAGGGTATCTGTACTATCGTCATTTTGAACACTTGAAGTAACAGTGAATACGTAAATAACATGTTACATGTAAATCGTCGTAGTGTTCGAAGAGTGTTTTGAGACACTTTATTTTCTATTGCAGTTGACCTTGCGTGACCTTGAATGACCTTCATAATAGGTCATTGTATTCGTCTTGAAACACTGTCAGAATATAAATAAAAAACCATACCGTTCCATTTAAAAAAACAGAGTTGACCTTGAAATCTCCTTGACGTCTCCACCTATAAAAAAATTAATGACACCAGATTACGAGCGCCTCGATATCAAGTAAGTTTGGTCTGTTGTATTGTCTTCTATCTCCAAAGGAAGCGAGTTATTCAGATGACCTGTTTATAGTGCCCCATTGCAATTGTTTTATAATTTCTTTCTCACGTCATGTAGTAAACTAATTATTCTAACATGTCAAAAAAGTCCAAGTCGTATGGTCCAATATTAAACAAGTTATTGTCTTTTTAAGAGTGTACGAATATTAATGGGAGTGACTGTACATTATTATGATGTCTTTACGAGATCTACGTAGAATATTTTGAATGTTCCTTTTGTTTCGATGGTTGAGACGCGCAATAATGTGCGCGTTTGGCCAATTTTTTCGACGTGCTGGTGCGCCGTGATCTTCGCTGGTTGTCGGGCGGAGCTGTTAGGATTATTTTCGGCGGCGGTTTCGCATGGCGCCAGGCGCGTAGGCGTGCACGATACATCGGAAGAGATTAATTTCAGAAAATAGTGCGTCGCCATATACGTAGGTACGTGTGCAACACGGTTGGATACGCGACGCCCTTTTCTATCGTTCCGTTCCTATACAAGGAGCGAACTATAACGCATGGCGCCCACGAATCGACGCCCACGTTGATTTTCAGTACTTTTGATTCCGGATGCGTGTGCACGAAAACGACACTACTCTCCGCGGTGTTTACGACACCGGCATCCACACGATTCGATCGTTACTTTTTAACCACCTTGTTTGCCGAGCTCCCTTGTCCCCGCATTGCTTCTCGCGTTCTACCCAATCCTCGTACAAACAGCCTTTAAATCCTTTCGGCAAATTTTGCGGCTGGATCTTTTTTTTTTACGTGGTGGTTTCTCGCAAGATTAATCTCCACCTCGGTTTTATGACAACGAATTGGCCGACTGGACTGTTTTTGATCCTACAGGAATTTGTTTCCAAGGAATAATGTATTTGTATTCGCTATGAATGGAATTTTAATGTTATTGCTTTAACAACAAATCTAGTATAGTTAAATGACTGGTTTTCTATTTCACAATTATTGAAATTGTAAAAATGTTCATTCTTAGGAAATTATTGAATTGCTCCCTTCTATAAGGCGTTTTAGTTTTGTATGTCTTAGTGTTAATAAAGATATTGAGTTTGATGGTCTTATTTTGGAAAAAACGTAAAAATGTTTAAAGAAATATGTTAAAATGCATCGTAAACCATTTCATCAATTAAGTGTTACGCCGTAGTTTACTGATAGTATGTTCGTAAGGAATAATTGCATGGATTAAGGATTTATCACGAAGAGACATGTTAGTTCTCGCTTCAGTTTATAAACGTGTGCGATGCAATAAAATTAAAACGACGTACCATCTGCTTCCAGATGATGTAAAACAACCACGAATGTAAGTAGAATATCTGTGAAATAGTCGTGGACTAATCAGAATGGGAAATATCAGAATGCGAAACAGGTATTTGATATGTATCGTATACATTACCACAAGCGTTAAGAGGCTAATTAATTAGGATTTACACAGTCTGATTATCCTTTGCACATTCTACTGAATTACCGAGACTGTGTCGTTTCTCCTACAGCGTCACAAACTTGTAATTTCCAATCGTGTCGTAATATCGCGAAGTGTATCATTTTAAACAGACTGCGACTTCCTTTATTAATAAATGAATCAATATTTTCATGGACTCTGTCTGGCTTTGGTCAACAGATTCCACTGTACCATAATAGTTAAAAATAAAGCAAACCTATCACAGTACTGCCAGGTATATAATTCTAAAATTCTTCCCATTACTTTTGTTTATTATCACACCGTAAGTTTCGTATAAACTGTCCGACTCTGGCAGACTAATTCTACTGTATCAAATCATTTACATATGAAGTAAGTCAATTACAATATTATCAAGCAATATCATTCTAAAATTCGTCGCTACCTCCATCTGTCAAGTTACACAAATTTTCGTATAGGCTGTCTGTCTCGAGCAGACTGATTCTACTGTATCAGAACAATTAAAAATAAAACAAGCCCATCACAATACCACCACACAATTTTAATTCTAAAATTCTTGCTACCGTCCATGTCTATCAAGCCACAAAAATTTGCAACAGATGTCTGACCCTGACAGATTCAATCTAGTGTATCACAACAATTAACAATAAAACAGATATATCACAATACCACCATATAATATAATTCTAAAATTCTTGCTGCCGTCTGTGTCTATCAAGTCACAAAAATTTGCACAAGATTTCTGACCCTGACAGATTAAATCTACTATATCACAACAATTAACAATAAAATAGGTACATCACAATACCACCGTGCAATATAATTCTGAAATTCTTTCTACCGTCCATGTCTATCAACTCACAAAAATTTGCACAAGATGTCTGACCCTGACAGATTGAATCTACTGTATCACAACAATTAACAATAAAACAGATATATCACAATACCAACGTGCAATATAATACTAAAATTCTTGCTGCCGACCATGTCTATCAAGTCACAAAAATTTGCACAAAATTTCTGACCCTGACAGATTAAATCTACTATATCACAACAATTAACAATAAAATAGGTACATCACAATACCACCGTGCAATATAATTCTAAAATTCTTGCTGCCGTCCATGTCTATCAACTCATACAAATTTACACAAGATGTCTGACCTTCACAGATTTAATCTATTATATCACAACAATTAACAATAAAGCAGATATATCACAATACTACCATATAATATAATTCTAAAATTCTTGCTACCGTCCATGTCTATCAAGTCACAAAAATTTGCACAAGATGTCTGACCCTGACAGATTGAATCTACTATATCACAACAATTAACAATAAAATAGGTACATCACAATACCACCGTGCAATATAATTCTAAAATTCTTGCTACCGTCCATGTTTATCAACTCACAAAAATTTGCACAAGATTTCTGACCCTGACAGATTAAGTCTACTATATCACAACAATTAACAATAAAATAGGTACATCACAATACCACCGTGCAATATAATTCTAAAATTCTTGCTACCGTCCATGTTTATCAACTCACAAAAATTTGCAGAAGTTCTCTGACCCTGATGGACTGATTTTACTCAATCTCAAGCTCAGCATCGCATTGCCAAAGCAGAAGCTCTCCAGACAATTTTAATTCCCTCGACAACAATCGTCTCCAGCGGCAATCCACCGAACACTTCATTTAATTGGTCCGGGCAGTACCGTCCCATTCTACTTGAAAAATCGCTGCGCGCTCTCTTACCCCTGTGGTAAATCGAAAATAGTGCTCTTGTGGAGTAAAATGAAAACACCGTTCGCGATTTAATTGACACTGACGTCCCCGAGGGACGTAGGGAGGGAGGTTGACATTCGAACAAAGTGTGTTATCGCGGCGCGTTCTCTATACTATACATGGCCGGCGCGGCGGCGTCTTTCACTTTTTGCCGCAACTGTACGCACATGTGCATCTAAATATATTCGCATACGGTGCACGTGCTGCTGCGCCGCCCACAACCGGAGCGCAGCGTGCGCGCACGTATTCCACGATGATCCGAGGAAAGCACTCGTGTGGTGCCAAGGAGAACACTCTACGGAAAGTTTCTCGGGGAAAAAACAAATCTGTTTCGAGAATCATTTCTCTTCTTTCTTTGCCGCCGATCCTACTCCCCCACTCTTTCTCTCTCTCTCTTTCTCTCGTTGTCGCGCTCGGATTACAGAGACGGAAGCAAAACGACAAAGCGGAAAACGTCGTTGAAAAAGTCACGTTCGTGCAGCGCAGGCTCAAATGGGACTGCAGAGCAGGAAAAAGTTCGTCAACCAGATGACACTGTATTTAACACTTCCTCGCTCTGCACTCCAACTTTGTCCAAATCGAATAACCGCGAAAATGTCCCGTCAAAAGATGAAAATATTCGGTCACAATCCTGAATATAATTGTGAAATGAATTATTTGAACGTATACTACATGTCAAAGGCAGTACTGTGTTTCTATTAAGCACGTGTTATAGAAGAATTAACGATAGCGCGTAAAATTATACATGCTTTTCTTGTTTTAACAAATATCTCGCTTAACCCTAGTCGTGACTAAGCTTTCGAAAAATGCTGATCAAGACATTTAAATTTTGTGACATCAGATTATCCAATAAATTGATAGATTCAGTAATTAATTTAAAATATTTAAAATTCACTTACACTATTTCCTCAGAAGTTAAAGTATTTTTATTGTTAAACAAAAAGCGTTCAGTCCTAATCTCTTAATAGGCTATCTGTAGATAAAGTAGATTAAGTTACATAGAATTTTATAAAATACAAGAAATTGTGTACATTAATGTATAATAAAAATAATTTATTAGAACATTGAATAATTATTATTTAGAACATATGTAAAATAAAACTGATATAATAAAGAGGAACGTATTAGCCGATGAAAATAGTTACAAATAAAATAGACGATATAAAAGAGAAAATAGACTAGCAAAAATAGAGAAATGATGACAAATAATTAATATCAGGAAAAGTGAACATTTAAACTGAGAATTTTTATTTCCCCTAGCTTGCGAAAAATCTGACCAGCGAACGTGTTAAACTCATTTGGTTTCCTGTTCAAATTTGGAAATATTTTCGAATTAAGGGACGTTTAACGTTGAATTAACTATAATAATTTCCCAGAAAAAGGGTTCAAGCGTTGGCTGAAGGGGTCACAGCTCGATCAGCGAGGAGACACGTGGACTATTTTGTCCCCTGCTAATTTACAAGCTCAATGCACTCGTTCCCTCCGAGCATTTCAAATGCAAAGAGACTTTGATCACTCTCTTCCGGCAATTATGCTTAGCACTTGTTCTCCTGGGACGTTAATAGGCAACGAGCGGCTATTTTCGCGACAGTGCCGCCTTTAAGTTCGCTCGTGCTTCTTTGTGCATTAATTTCCGGTGAATTCTATTATTCCCATCGCGACAAAGATGACCCGCGAACGGTCAAGTTTTCATCGAAAATCCACGGTGAACGGTGAAACTGTTGTCCAATTATTCGTGCGCATCGAGGAGAAGTCGTTGCGATCCGATCCACGGCGATCGAATCGCAGAAAACAACGCGCTGTTTTCCCATTGTAACGACCGCGAACTTTCCATGATTGTTTCCGCGAACGCGTTCACAGCTGTCGACTTTAACGAGCTGCGAAACGCGGATCGTGCACTGTTATGGTCGTTCCTGTTCCCGCATTTGCGAATTTGTTTAGACAATGTTGGAGAAAAATTACGGTGATGACTGACGATCAAAATTGGAGGAAAAATGCTATGAGAGAAATTGGGTGCGTTGAAATTTTTGTAACTTTGGGAAAAAATATCGCAGGCTAGTGTATTCGGCGTTATTTTACAGAGTAAAGCTTCTATTTTTAATCCTCCATCCACTTTTTTTCTCAACGATATTTGTCGTCGACTAGAAAATTGAATATTCCACTACACATCGATGGTAGAAATTGGAGGAAAGTTTTCAGGGCAAATTGTTGTAACTGTAGGAAAAAATAGCGGAGGGTAGTGTATTCGGGGTTATTTTACAGAGTAAAGCTTCTATTGTTAATCCTCTATCCACATTTTTCTCGACGATTTTTGTCGTCGACTAGAAAATTGAATATTCCACTACACATCGATGATAGAGATGGGATGAAAATTTTCAAAGGGAAAAATTGGATATGTTTAAATTGTTGTAACTTTGGGAAAAAATAGCGGAGGGTAGTGTAACCCTGGTTATTTTACAGAGTAAACCTTCTATTTTTCATCCCCCATTCGCTTTTTCCTTTACGTTTTTTGTCGGCGACTAGAAAATTGAATATTCCACTACACATCGACGATAGAAATTGGAGGAAAGGCAAAAATTCGGCATGTTTAAATTGTTGTAACTTTATTAAAAAATATCGGAGGGTAGTGTAACCCTGGTTATTTTACAGAGTAAAGCTTCTATTTTTCATCCTCCATCCACTTTTTTCTCGACGACCTTTGTCGTCGACTAGAAAATTGAATATTCCACTACACATCGACGATAGAGATTGGATGAAAATTTTCAAAGGGAAAAATTGGATATATTTAAATTGTTGTAACTTTGGGAAAAAATAGCGGAGGGTAGTATAAAGGTGGTATTTTACAGAGTAAAGCTTCTATTTTTCATCCTCCATCCACTTTTTCCTTTACGATTTTTGTCGGCGACTAAAAAATTGAATGTTGCACTACACATTGACGATAGAAATTGGTGGAAGGCTAAAAATTGGGCATATTTAAATTTTTGTAACTTTGTTAATAAATATAGCAGGGTAGTGTATTCGGGGTGATTTTTCAGAGAAAAGCCTCTACTTTCAACCCTCCAATGTCTTTGTTCCCCACGATTTTTGTCCTGTATTAGAAAATTGAGTATTGTACTATACATTGACAATCTAAATTGGAGGAAAAATGTTAGGTGGAAAATGGTCAATGTTGAGAAAAAAAATCGTGCAACAATGACTTGGTCTCATTTTAAATAATAAAACCTCTACTTTCACTCACCTAAATTATTTTTTTCAAATATGCTATTACCCCAGAGATAGTGCAGAAAACTGCAGATAGTGTTTTGCTTCATACACTCAACGAATTGTACATAAAATTTTACGCATTTAAAAAATTCAGCAGAGCTTGAAAATTTGTTTTCGTTGCTTAAATTAGCGCGGACTTGAAGATCGAAATCTCCTCTTTTCAACGAATTCATAAAATATTGACCTACAATTTTTTCTTAACGATCCATTAATCCCTGTACGAAAAAATGAGTCATCGAGCGAATCTTATTCTCTCTCAAAATTATTGTATTCGTGAAAGAGCAAGTTCGTAACTACGGGATCGAATTGGGAAAGTTAGAAATCAATATCTCGTATTAGAGGACTTCGCTAAAATCCTCCAGACAACACGAGTCCGTCGACAAAAGGATAACGCGACCGGAGTCTCACCAGAAAGTTTCGTTGGAAACCCGTCGAACTAGTTCCTTTTTTTTTTCTCCCTGCAGCGAATGCACCGGCGTATTGAGTCGTTCGCCAGCGACGCAATGGAAATACTTATCAAGGAAACGTTCCACGCAGATGCATCCCGGGAAAACACGATCTCTGGTCGTCGGTGTGCAACGGCACAATGACACCGTGTTCGCTGAAAGACAACCTTGTTCCGCGATGCGACGACGACGTCACGCGGCTCGGGTTTTTGTCGATGCACTCTGTCCCATATAACAGCGGATAGACAACGGTGTATGAGGACGAGCAGAAAAGAGTGGAGAGGAGAGGAGATGAGAGGGGAGAGAGGGAGACAATGTTCGGGCATCGGTGGCATCGCGACGCCGTCTTCTAACGAGCCTTCCGGTAATTACATCGTCCCGTGCGAACTTTCTACGATGAATTTGAACGCGAGACGCCATCGCCGCCCACGATCTTACCGATTCGTGCAATTAACGTCGGGTCTTAATTGTTCCTCGTGAAAATTGAATGTTTCTCCTCGTTTTTTCCCTTTCCTAACGTGGCTGAGATTAGAGACGCTCTTGACGAGGACTAATCGCACGCTGATCGAGTGAAAGCGAGACCACCGAGACTGTTTCCTCCTCGTGCTCGAGCGGAAACTGATCCAGCGATCGGTATCGCGGCTGAAAGCGATCCCTGTGTCCTCTCTGTCCTGCGACTGCTGTGAATATGAGAGATAGACACTCTGAGAACTGTTTCTCAGTGAGTTTCTATTACGATTTTTAAGTTTTGCAAATATTTGCGGGGATCTGTAACGATTTGCACCGAGGTGTTTCCTCTTCGTCCTCAAAGAATGGCGTTTCTGTGAGCTGGACACTCTTGAGAGATTTTTATGAGTTTTAACACATTGTTGATCGGTCACGAGTTAACTCGTGATCGATGCGCTTTTTTTTCGATTGCGCTGTTTTTCACAAATTAATTATTAATAAGTTTATTGTTGATTTTGAAATGGCTAGTTCAAGTACTAGAAATTTTAGCTTTAGAGACATGCCAAGTAGTAAAGAAGAAGCAATTACTTGGGCTCAGGATTGTGGATTGTTGCGGAAATTTAAAAAATGTCGTACTCATCTGAAATGAAAATTTATAACAACAATCATGGTATCGGTCGTTTTCGGTGTCCAGTAATTAAAATATACAGAATCACATACAGGATTTCAAAAAGAAGGTACAGTCTAAGATGGTTTGGGGTTAGGTCGTCGTGGGAGCGAAGAAGGCCGGCCTGACCATGGTATAATGTTTCGCATTTTGATTTAGTAAATGTGTTATTATTACGTATGAGTTTGTGCTGCCATCTAACGGATCTGTTCGGAAGTATTTAGCCCATTTTATGTGTATCACCTAGCAAATATATCAATATGGCGGCGCTTTAACCTGTTAAAAAGGTTTAAAAGTGTTCAACTTTATACGCGTATAACTTTTTAACCAATGAATTCCGCGCAATAAGATTTTCATTTTCAGTGTTTTCTCGTTGAAATCTATAAGATTGTATAAAAAAGCATGAAAAAAAAGAGTTCTCCAAAACGCAGTTAAACCCAGATGACTGTCTTCTCTTTCCTCAGAGAAAAATATCTGTATGAGTTAGAGCGACACTGGAAACCGTTTCTGAGAGTTTTGTATATTATGATTTTTAAGTTTCCATACTTTGCATCGATATCTGTTCTCTTTGTGCTCAGAGAACAGTGTCTCTCTCTGTGAGTTGGAGACTCTGAAAGTTTGCTAAATATTTATGGCCATCTATATTAATTTGCATTGACGTCTATCCTCTCTGTCCTCAAAGAATATTGTCTGTGTGCACTAGAGGCTCCAAAGTTGATTCTACATAGTTTAACACTATAATCTTTAGTGTGGTATAAAAGATCAATTTTCATTTGAGAGAGAGAGGGAGAGAGAGATCATGAATTTGCAACGGTTTCTTCAAGAGAAATAATAGACAGTCTTCGTTAAAGAAGTGATTTTCCAGTCTCAAGATTGAGAAACTTTTCACGTGAAAGCATTGTGCTCCACATGTGGACCGTGGGACTGTGAGCGTGTTAATGAGTTTTCGAACTAGTGTTCTATTATTCTGGTTCATTTGTTCGGCTGAAGTTTCGGTCAAGTGCCTTCTCTCGGTTCCTAAGAAAGTCTTCGAGTGTTTAGTTTTAAAAGCACCGCTATTTTCCCCGGCGATCGATGCGCTAGGAGTTTGTACTGTTTGTCTGACTGTGGTTCGCTGATTCTACTGAAGAGTAATTGACTACAATGCTTCACTAATTCACTGTGATACACATAGAAGCAGCATTGTATCGGTGTTCTTTTACAGTGGTAATTGAATGGATATTTTTGTGGGGCTTGTCTGGTTATGGCTTTCCTATTCTACTGAATCCTAGTTTGGAGATTATTTGCAGTGTTCTGCGTGGATAGTGGCACTTCAATTTTATTGTTGACCTCCGCTGGGGATTGAATTAAAACTTCAAGAACGTATTGTCTGATCATGGCTTTCCTATTCTACTTATTCAACTGATTCTACAAACAGTGAAGTTATAATTCGTTTCTTTTTAATTACGATTTTTCAACGGTACGTTAAGGGCGGAAGACACTTTAGAGCGGTGGAAAATCGGTGATTTTTAGGAATTTTTTCCTTAATAATTACGAAGCAGATCTTTTTCAAACTTTCTTGGTGTCATGTTCTATGCTTAAACAATACAAACATTGATCTACATTAACCATTAACATATTTGTTGTCGAAATATTTATTTAACTTCACAGCTCCGCGCCGCCTGCATCGTCAGTTTGCGTATATTCTACAGGTTACAATTTTCATCTGAAACAGAAAAACCAAAGTTTTTCTGAATCCTTATAAAATTATGTCGTCGATGAATTAAAAAAATTTATAAATAATTTCATTTTTTTCTGCGTTACAAAGCCGAAATTTTATCGCGAAAAACATAACTTTTTTGTCAAATTTCAAAATTTTTGCATTTTTATGCTTTTTTCGGAATTTTTTAATTCATCGACGACATAATTTTATAAGGATTAAGAAAAACTTTGGTTTTTCCGTTTCAGATGAAAATTGTAGTCTGTAGAATGTACACAAACTGACGATGCGGGCGGCGCGGAACTCTGAAGTTAAATAAATATTTCGACAACAAATATATTAATCCTTAATGTAGACCAATTTTTGTATTCTTTAAATATAGAACATGATACCAAGAAAGTTTGAAAAAGATCCGCTTTGTAGTTATTAAGAAAAAAATTCTTAAAAATCACTGATTTTCGAGCGCTCTAAAGTGTCTTCTTCCCCTTAAGAGACGTTCTCTTATGTACAGATTTTGCAAAATTTGTTCCTGCAACAATATATCAGTGTATGCGCTACTGACGAGCCTATAACGAGGAAGGGTCGCGATTCACTGCTTCGTCCTCCGAAATCTTTTTTATTTTATATCTTATGCAATATTCACTGCACACTCTCTCAACAAAAGCCATGTACGATTACCTCTAACTAGAAACAGGGACCGTAGATGAGCCTATATCGAGCAGCAGTCTCGATTTCCCAACAGTCCCATTACCAAGACAATTTGCTCCGAAGTTGTTCGCTTCGCCAGCCATCGACGAGCAGAAATAAGCGTACCGACTGTTCCATATCTCTTTCATAAGCTGGAAAAGGCCATGCAGTAGCAAAAAGATCATCGAAGCGTATTTATAGAGAGAAAGAGCGTACAGACGATGAATTATTCAAACAGCAGGACGGTTCCCAGGTTCGCCGGTCGGCGCGGGACTTCTTCCACTCGAGTAGACTGCCTAGCCTACGGAACGTACGATCGACGCGTGGTACATCGTTTTCATAAAATGAACGAAATTAATCCGCAAAAATTTCGCGAATGAAAACTTCTCGATAAAGTCTCTTAACCAAGTGTAAACATATATTTATGTCTTCACACGTTCGTGATCGGCATTTAGTTCAGCATTAGCCTCTATACTTACAATATTCTCTCGGGATATGGAAAAAGATATTAATGGACTTGGATGAAAAATTGTCGATGTTTGAGCCGTTGTAATTTGATAAAAAAAAATTGTACAAAAATGTACTTGGCCTCATTTTAAAGCGTAAAGCCTCTACTGTCAATCATGTAAGTTGCTTTTTCCAATATGCTTTTATTTTAGCAAGCGGGTAGAAAAATGAAGACGGTGTTATGTTTTATATACTTTTTCGAATTTTGTACAATTCTACGGATTCAAAAAATTCTACAGGTCTTGAAAAATTTTTGTCGCGACTGGCATTCGCATGTACTCGAAGAACGATGTCTCCTATTTGAAACAAATCGAAAAAATTTGACGTACCATTTTGTCTTACCGTTTTATTCGAGTTTGAACGAAAAGTGTGCCCTTAAGCGATTCTTTTTCGATAACGACATGTGCAATATTAATTTGATTTTCTTTATGTGATTTAACAAATCATGATCGTGGTAATACTACACGAATTACAAGATTGCTGTCTTAGATTTGTTATTGTCCATCCTCAAAAATCAGCAACACACAAACAGCAAAAGTTCGATGCAGTTCTTCAAGTTCTTAAAGTTCTTCTTAAACAATTTATATTTAACAAAGAATAGGAGAATAGGAGGTAGGACATTTTTTGCAGCGTCTTTCTTTACGTAATTTAACAAATCATGACGTGTTAATACTACACGAATTACAAGATTTCTGTCTTAAATTTTTGTTATTGTCGATCCTCAAAGATCAGCAACACCCAAACAGCAAAAGTTCGATGCAGTTCTTCAAGTTCTTAAAGTTCTTCTTTAACAATTTATAGTTAACAAAGAATAGGAGAATAGGAGGTAGAATATATATTGCAGCGTTTTACGTCAGCTTGAGAACCTCGGGGCGAGTTTCTATCGCTCGACTGGCTGCTCCCGTTGAATGGGATCCTCCTCCAGGATCCAAAGAATCGTCCTGTCGTGCTCGCGATGCGTGCCCGGCGTAAATGGCCACGTGCCGTGTATCCGATCCTGAAGAGAACAATAGCGACTTCGAGACGCAACGTTAGCCCCGTCTTTCCTCCCCTTTTTCTTTACCTCGGCGACGTAGCTCGTGCTCGGGCTGATCCGCATGAATAAGTAGCCCCGACGACAGAGTGACCGGAGGAGGTGGACGCACACCGACGCACACTGGCCGATTGTTATTGGCCGGATGAAGGTAATTTCAAGGTTCGAGCAAAGCGAGAGAGAAAGAGACGGGGGAGGGGCTCTTCTTCCTTGACTGCCGACCAGAGAATGGCTCGTGCTGCACAGGAATCCAGGGAAATTTCGGTCCGTCTTTGACCGGAGTAATTGCCCGGGGGGTAATCAACGAGCTTCCGCCTTCGAGAGTCTACTTTCGAAGCCTGCTACCAAGCCTGACTCGAATAAACGTTTGAGGATTCGACGGTTCCTGATCAATTTGGCAGCTGACCAATTTAACGATACTTCAATGGAGAATTTAACGATACTTCATTGGAGAATGCAGAATCTCTGAAGTGTGACGTAGAATGTCTGAAGTCAGGTTACTCAGCTGGAATTAAGATAGATTGAATATAAAATCAATCTTAGTGGTTCATGGTTGGTTTGGGAGTGTTCGAACATTGATTCGATGATGGTAGAATCTCTGAAGTGTGGCGTAGAATGTCTGAAGTCAGTTTACTCAGCTGGAATTAGGACCGTTTGATTGTAAAATCAATTTTAGTGGTTCATGGTTGTTTGGGAGTGTTTGAACATTGATTACGAGGATTGAAGAATGTCTGAATTGTGACGTAGAATGTCTGAAGTCGGGTTACTCAGCTGGAATCAGGACCGTTTGATTGTAAAATCAATCTTAGTGGTTCATGGTTGGTTTGGGAGTGTTTGAACATTGATTCGGGGATGGTAGAATGTCTGAAGTGTGACGTATTATGTCTGGGTTAGGTTCCTCAGCTGGAATTAGGACTGTTTGATCCCAAAATGAATGTTAGTGGTTCATGATTGGTTTGGGAGTGTTTGAACATTGATTGCGAGGATGGTAAAATCTCTGAATTGTAACGTAGAATTTCTGAAGTCAGGTTACTCAGCTGGAATTAGGACGATTTGATTGTAAAATCAACCTTAGTGGTTCACGGTTGGTTTGGGAATGTTTGAACATTGATTCGAGGATGGTAGAAGCTCCGAAGTGTGACGTAGAATGTCCGAAGTCAGGTTACTCAGCTGGAATTAGGACCGTTTAATTGTAAAATCAATATTAGTGGTTCATGGTTGTTTGGGAGTGTTTGAACATTGATTACGAGGATTGAAGAATGTCTGAATTGTGACGTAGAATGTCTGCAGTCAAGCTGTTCCGAATCAGCCCTCATCTATAGTCGAATCGATTTTAGTGCTTTGGTTTGAGAGATTACAGATTGAAAAGTAACGAGAGTAGTATGAGTAAATTGCAGATCGAGGAGTAGTAAGAGTAGATTGCAGATTGAAGTTAGTATAATATTATATATCAAGTAACGTATTTGCCAAAAGGCAAAAATCCAGTTGCCCCAGTGACTAGTATTTGCCAGTAAGCCAAAAATGCAGTCACTCGATGCGCGAATTGGAACATAGGAAGATTGAATGGCGACAAAAGGTAGCTCGGAGGGTGGATATCTGTGGATCGTGGAGCAAGGTCGGTGACAAACAAACGTCCAATTAAAACATAACGGAATTAGCTGATTTATTTGGAGAGAAAAAAAATCCTCGCTCACAGTCGAAAAAGGATCCATTCAGTCTGTCGGAACGAGAGAGCTCGTCCCGGTTTTTTTTTTAATGCGACATCCACTTGGCTGCAGCTACGACGACATACACGTGGCCATACACGCACAAGAAATCGGCGGCGAGAGCCTACTACATAAATATACGAATATCGAAGCGGCGCGAGGACGAACGACAATATATAATAATTGTTCTCTCGTTTCTTTCTTCATTTTTTTTTCACAGTAAAAACGCGACTTGTTCAGCATCCTGTTTCCCCATGTTCTCTCTATATTTCTTTTCCCATCTTTCAAACACGGTATCTCTCTCTCTCATTACAAATCTTTACAAACCGTTCTCCATCCAACATACTCTCCCACTCATCCTCTCTCTCTCTCTGCCTCTCGTTCATTCGCTATGGGGTTAGCCGTACGTATAATACATAAATATCGTAATCTATCGATCGAAGCACGAGATAAAATATCGAATGATAATAAAACACAACAAGGGCAAGTATTATAGTGTACAATAGAATTTTGAACGACAGTCGATATAAAAACAACAACCATGTTCGACAGATACTGTCCGGTCCTCTCCGAGCCTGGAAACTCGTCGGCGAAAACCTTTCAATTTCCTAGATTGAGAATTTTATCCGAAAAATGAGACAGAGTCGACACCCTGGTCAGACGTCTCATCTTTACAAACTCTCACCATATGCGTCAAAAAATTTTCTATAGTGCAAACCATGTTATAAATACATAATAAAAATTCGTTCGTATTCCCAAGTCCCAGCAGTGATGCCAGAACGGTTGAATCGAGAGGAATACAGTTTACCACCTCTCTGTTGACCAGAGTAATATGTGATACGTTGCGCGGCACGTCACGTGACCAGTCTGCGGTCTTAGTGGGGGACGTTGGAGTGTGCTCAGGTAGTTGGGATAGTGGAAGGGGAAAAGGAGGAGAGGGAAAAGGAGGAGAGGGAAATCAACCCATTTTTGGGTGGATCTGGCATCACTGAGTCCCAGGACAATTCAATTCGCCTAAGGAAAATCATATTTAACCCTCGTACGTTCCTCGAAACGAATATATCATAGATTGTATGTTTCTTTCGTACTTTGTCGCGCGTCTTAACTTTCTTTACTTTTATTGTCGTTAAATAAATAATTTTTGAGGTTGCTGAGCTGGCACTCGAAATATTAAATAACTGTATAATGTTCAATTGCTTCCTATCACCCATTTCTTTTTTCTGGAGACTGTAAAATGTTCAATTTCTGTTTCTGCTAGAACATCTCTGAAAATAAAAATTAATCACAAATGCATTTAATTAAAGCGTAAAACAAGGATGGCTGAAGTACTATTCTAGGATTTTGTGTGCAACTATTTTTAAGGGACGCACAAGGGTTAACTGTATCAACGTAAACGTTAATAGCCCAATTCCAACGATGTACATGTATCGAGAGAGTCGTTTGCGTCGCCAGTTTCCCGACAATTTAACAAACTCCGGAATCGTCGAGGTCCGAGCTTGTTTCCCCATGAAAATTAACGCAACAGCCCGCTCTAAAATTCCATTTAAACTTTTCTAACTGTCGCCGACGGTTTTCCATTGCCATAGAGAGACGCCAGCGAAACTTACAGCCTGGTTACCTATTTACAAAGTGTCCTTACAGTATAAAGTTCATTTTGGCGTACGCTACACGTACTCGTCGTCCTAACATCGCATTTCTTTTTACTACCGTTTCTTCTTTTTTCTCAATGATTCTCGGGTCGACTAGCATCGTCACTCATTATAGTCGTTAGAAAACTGCGTTCTCCATCTTTCTCTCTGCACGTTGGTTTCTAGCACCTGTACAAGAACAAAATCGTTCGCGCGACAGCGTTCTCGTTCGCCACACTTCGAACCCGTTGCACAGCGAGACGAAACGATTTGACACCGATCAAAAATCGATTCTCGTAATATCGTAAATTTAAAAAATCATACTGGAGAGAGAATTAACTGTATTATAATATGGTAAACTCCATTTTCGAATATCTACTTTCGTTTTCTCGTGATCGAGCCTTAAATTCAGAAAATCACAACTGTCTTCAAGAAGTCCTATTTGTAGAAGAGGAATGGGCACGGTAGAGCGCCTGCTTCTCCCACCAACCTCTCTTTCATGCGCGGTGCCTGCGCACTGTTCGCAACGGCGGTTGCTGGTGGGGGACAGTGGGCGCTATGGTGGGGACGGTTTTATCTCAATTGTGACAAAAATGCCCATCCCTGTTGTAGAAGATGTAGTTTCAATTAATTACATAATTTATCATACGTATATCGATCGTGTTAGGTACACTTAAATTGGGATAAAATGCTGATAACTATGTTAATAATAATGTCGAACCCTTTGCACTGTAACATCATCGAACAGAATCAATTAAACATGCATTCTATTAATTTCCTTTAACCCTTTGCGGACGCGTGTCTGCTGACAGTTGTCCAAACAATTTTACCGTTCTGCGACTGTTAATAATTTTTAAAGCAATTAATACTCCCGAAAAATATGAAACAAATTTTTACCAAACACAAAACGTTTCCCTTCATTTAATTCATACACCAAACTCCTGAGTAAACAATTTTGTTTCGCAAAGAAAATTTATTCGACCCATCAAAAAATATGCTAAAAATAATCCCCCCAAAATTTTAATTTTATTGTCATCGGTATAGTATAGTCGTACAATAAAATAAATCATAGTGCAAGGGATTAAGACGAAGGAGTTACGGCATAACGTTCTGCCATGATTGACATGATGCTCTTTTTTTTTAATCGACATTTTTTAAGTTAACTGAAAATTCCCCGTCTGGTGTCTCATGTCTCTTATTCTTCCTCGTATTTGACAGCAGGAAAACGAAACTCTGGAAACATACAGATTTTCGATCGCTGTCAAGTCGTTCCTTTCCGCTGTTCGTCGGTCCAGGACACGTTAATTAGAAGCCCGTGGTAATTAAGCCGTGGTGGCGATCGGTGCCACCGGAAGTTCGCAGGAACTGGGTTAAGGCGACGCTGCAACTGGGACGAGAGTCGAGAGTGGAGCCTTCTGTGTTTGATCAGACCGAGAACGTTCTCGTCCTGCAGGATGTGCTTCCCAATCTCCATCGGGAGGGAAACCAAGGCCGCTTTGAATAGCAAACGCGTGCAGCCCTGAATTATGATCGCGACCACAATTTTTCGGCCTGGAAACCCGAGGATATTGGTCCTCCCCCGTGTGTACCTATTCTAATTCCCAGGACGAGGAACCGAATCAATCTAGGACCTTGAAAATCACTATAGCGTTTCCTTGGGACCGCTCGATCATCCAATTTTAGAATCTAAATACTATAATTTTTCTCTTACAAAATGGACCCATGTATTATAGCAAAGAAACAGGAGCTAACCAGAAATTCATTAATTCTCTTAAGAAATTGTAGTAAGTAGAAAATAATGTAACAATACCTTTACAGTCTCCAAATTCTACTGTTCTGTACTTCATCGACTCATTTGTACGATAAATGAATAAAATACGCAGTCTAACCATAATCGAAGGATCAATAAATTTGTTCTTACCACCTGCAAAAGGTGTGTTAAAGAACCCCGCATTAATCATATGGAAAATATATCCCGGTAAAATCAGTCTAAATCTAATTTTTATTTGAATTACTCGACTGCGGATTTGATGTATTTATGACAAAAATGAGTTGATGCAATTTAAAACAATAGAAACGTTAAAATAATTGAGGAACATCGATATACTATTTCCAACTTGTTAAAATTGTTAAAGAAAGAATGAAAGGTCTGTTTGGATTCTGTCTTTCGTATGAAGAAAATTTTCATTTTGCATATCTATTTAATACGAAGTATGGAAACTGGGACTATGCCGTAAATAAGTAATATTTCAAAAGACCGCGCGCTCCGACGCTATTAAATGATTAGTGCTACCGATGAATAAGCTGATTGAATCAGGATTACGCGATAGCATCGTTGCTCGCGATCAGGTGTACCGGATGCGATAAATCTTCGGTCACTCCGCAAACATGTTGAAACCCCAGGAAGCGTGTCCGAAGAAGTTTGCGGCGCTCGTCGGCCAACAAAGTGTGCAGGGAACAGGTTCCATTTCACGTGTTTCGTCCTCTTTGCTATGTAAACGAGGATTCTCTTGTTTTCTCTTGCCAGGACTACGAAAATAGTCCCCGGATTTAAATCAGTATTCTTGGAAGCACCTGTTTGATAAGTGGAGAGGAGAACCCGCGGAGAGAAAGGTGTAAAATTCAGAGCATTGTTCCCTTTGCAACCTAGGAGGCTTCTCACGCTTGCGAGTTTCGCGTTCTTAAAAAGTTTTCATCTGGCGTCGAGTTATGGCACACAATCCACCGGTTCCGTTTCCTTTTTGCTCTTCTTCCAATAATTATTCAAGCGACGTTGCGCAACGACCAAGCGTCCAATGAAAAAAGTTCGCTTTGGTATCTCGGAGACTTTTCACAAGCCATTGAATAGTTTTAACCCAATGTTTCATCTCTTTGATTCTCCGATGGCTCGAAATCATTTCTATTCACTTCGTTCTGAAAATTGAAAAAAACATTCGAGGAGCCGCAGAACATTTTTAGTGTTAAATAGTGTTCTTCCTTGATTTTCTTGATAGCCTAAATCCTTTCTCATTCGATAAACTGTAGAATGCTAAATATAGCTTCAATAATTTTCAAGAAGAAGATATTTCAACGCTGAAGTATACGTCCTCCTTGATTTCTCCAACATTCAATTGAAGGGTTTGGTTAAAAAATCACTATAAAATACACCGACGATGGAAGGCTCCCAAAAAATTTGTATATCCTCTCAAAGACTGTGCCTATAAAACCCAAAAAGCTTTTTCACGATACGCTGTATCCTCTTGCCACAAAAAATTCACATAGATCACAAGTCCTTTTGGTCTGGGTTAGAGGACAGCAATCTAAGGGGGATGAGTTAAAAAATCACTATAAAATACACCGCCGACGGAAGGCTTCCAAAGAATTTGTTTATCCTCTCAAAGACTGCGCCTATAAAACCCAAAAAGCTTTTTTACGATACGCTGTATCCTCTTGCCACAAAAAAATTCACAAAGATCAACTATCCTTTTGGTGTGGGTTAGAGGACAGAAATCTAAGGGGGTTAGTTAAAAAATCACTATAAAATACACTGCCGACAAGGAGCTCCGAAAAAATTTTATCATCTTAAAGACTGTACCAACAAAACCCAAAAAGGTCTTTTAAGATTGGCTGTATCCTCTTGCCACAAAAAATTCACAAAGATCACCTACCCTTTTGGTCTGGGTTAGAGAACAGCAATCTAAGTGGTAGTTAAAAAATCATTATGAAATACACCGTCGACGAGGAGCTTCCAAAAAATTTTCTTATCATCTTAAAGACTGTACCAACGAAACCCAAAAAGGTTTTTCACGATAAGCTGCCTCCCTTTCTCACAAAAAATTCGTAAAGATCAGCTATTTTTCCAGCGTTTCGAGCAAAAGGTGCACTTTACACCTTTCTCCTAATCAGTGAAATGGTACAAGGCTATTAGAAATCTTTTGAGCGTATGGGAGACTTGTTCAAAATGACGCCAGGAATTCCAGAACCTAAGCGGATCGTTCCAAGGGGTCGAGACACGTCGGAATCGGTCGTAACGTTCGTGATCGTTGAATTTTTCAGGCAATGTGTCGCGAGGAAGCAGGAAAAGAAATTTCGTGTGTCTTCGTGCTGCGCGAGAAATATCACTTTGCCGCTATCTGATAACACGGGCCATCGGCCATCATCGTTTCCCGTTTCCAGTTTCCCGGGACGCGCGGTCGTTCCGTTTCACGGCTCGCTGCCGCATCTTTATTTTGCTCGATCCTCGTTCTGCTCGCCTCCGCACGACGACACGAACCACCTTCCTACTCGCCGCCATTTTCCATCGCCGCCGATCGAATTTTCCATAGAAACGACCGGGTTACTCTCGTCACTGGCACCGGTTTCCCCTTGAATATTCAAAAATCGCGTGACCGCGCCAGGAATCGCGCCTTCGCGACGAATTGCGACTCGAGACTCTGACTCGCCGCGCTTTTATCGATTCCACGGGCTCCTTCGAGACTTCATTTGCATCTTTTAAGGGCGATTTTTGCCTCCATTGCCACGAATTACCGTGACATTTCACTCTTTATTATTTCTTCGTGACCAGCGAATTTCCTAGCTGTAATTCGCTATTTTTGCTATTTTTGCTAATTTTCTGTGAGCAGATTCAAGGGTCGTTGAAATTCAAATTTCTAATCGTATTATTTTCTTCAGTGTTAATCTAGGATTTTATGGTTCATTAATTACACTTCATTACTTTGCGAACGATTGTGTTGTATAAAGAATTGATATTTTTAGTAGAATAAACAACTCACATATAATGCCTTTGAGTTATTTGTTAATCCAGCATACCATTAGACAGAATGGATTTTTGTTTTTAAAGCAACATAGTTTAAGATATAATGTAGGCAGAACTAAGGAACAAATATCGTTATGCAAATGTAAAAGAAATTTACTTTTAAGTGTGAACAAATACTCGATACTCGTGATACTCGACATTTTCCATTGTAAAGTTAATTTCCTTAATAATTAGGCTCAATATCAGTGATTGACAAACATTGAAAGAGTTTTTTAACAATTTATACGTACTATTTCATTGACTTTCTCTACTATTAATCTTTTGAAATTAATGAATTAATTTGACAAACGAGCGATTCGGGTAATTCCGTCCCGAATAAATTCGAAAGACGCAGAGTGTTACCAGACTTCCGGTAAGTTAATTTCCTTAATAATTAAGCTCAATATCAGTGATTTACAAAAATTGAAAGAGCTTTTTAACAATTTATACTAATTATTTCATTGACTTTCTCTACTATTAATCTTTTGAAATTAATGAATTAATTTGACAAACGAGCGATTCGGGTAATTCCGTCCTGAATAAATTCGAAAGACGCAGAGTGTTACCAGACTTCCGGTAAGTTAATTTCCTTAATAATTAAGCTCAATATCAGTAATTGACAAACATTGACAGAGCTTTTTAACAATTTATACGTACTATTTCATTGACTTTCTCTACTATTAATCTTTTGAAATTAATGAATTAATTTGACAAACGAGCGATTCGGGTAATTCCGTCCCGAATAAATTCGAAAGACGCAGAGTGTTACCAGACTTCCGGTAAGTTAATTTCCTTAATAATTAAGCTCAATATCAGTAATTGACAAACATTGAAAGAGCTTTTTAAGAATTTATACTAATTATTTCATTGACTTTCTCTACCATTAATCTTTTGAAATTAAAGAATTAATTTAACAAACGAGCTAATTCCGTCCCCAATAAATTCGAAAGACGCAAAGCGTTACCAGACTTCCGGTAGGCAAGCCACCAACAAAAATCGATTTCTTACCGAAAGCATAGCGATCCATAGATCGAATTAAGTAGAAATCGCCTATCAAATTCCGGTAACTTAATACAGAGTTTTCGCCGCGAGATATTCGAATCCACGTTCCTGTGTTTTTCTCGCGAGAGTACGCGTTTCCGGATTCTGCGGCGACTTCCGTCACGGGAGATCGTCGCTTCCGGAAAACGAACGCGTGTCGTCGTATATCGTTCGCCGCAGACCGCGACTTCCGGTCTCCGTTCCCCCTGTCTCTCGACTTAAATATCGATTCTCGCATCGCGCCGGCAAACATCGAGTAGAAACTGCGACTTCTTCGCCGTGGAAAACTCCCCCAGCCTCGAGGGCAACGACGATTTTCTTTTGCCGATTGTTCTTCCCAGACGATCGGGGACAATTCTTTAATGAAAATTGTTTGCGGCTTCTTCGACAGTTCGAAAGAAAACTGGAAACTTGTCCGGGAACTTTCCGAACCTCGGGGCAAACTTGCCGTATTAATTATTAATTCTGTTGTTTCTCTCCTTCTGTTTCTCCTCTTCCTCTTCAGTTTCTTCTAAAAGTGGAGACTTTGAATTTTCGTATGTGAAACTCGCGTGGAATGTGTTTTGATCTTTCTGTTTCATTCGATCATTTTTCATGGAAGAACTTCTGATCTCTTTGCTTGGAAATCTCTGGTTGGTATTACTCGATGATAAAATTCAGTAGCAAAATATTTTGGATCGTTCCTGTTCGGTGGAGCTTTAATTTATGGAAGAACTTTGTGAAATTGATTAAATTTAAGGGAAAAAGATAATTTTCTACTGCCACCAAAATCCAAGGGAAAATTCAGAAAATATTCTGAGTCATCCCTTCTTGATGGTTTTCTTCTTGTTGGAAGTTCTTTCAATTATTTGAACCTAGCGGAGCGGTCATTTTGAATTTCTCTGTAGAAAACTCGAGCTGATTAAATTTATAGGAACGAGATTGGAATAAATCTAGATTGCTCCGAAAACCCGATAGGAGATCTGGAAGACATCCTGGCTCGTTTCTTTCTCCTTCAGAAGTTTCGTTTCCCTCTGAACTCCGCGGCATTCATAAGGAAGTTTAAAAGCAGAAATCAAACTGGATCCACGGTGAAGACCGATTCCAACTCGTTTTACACATATACGAAGACTCGTGATCTCGTCCATTTTATTTCTGTATGTTTGCTTCAATTCTGTCCTCGTCCTACTTGGACACTTTAATTAAACGAAGTCCATCTTCCCGGAAATCGAAGGCGAAGACATGTGCCAAGCGCTTCTCCTTGGTAAACGCTGGACGCCTTGGAAGATCGATTTTGGAATTCGGGTTGTTGGATGTTTAATCGAAGTGAACATTTGTTTTTCAAGGAAAAACCCAGTGTGCAGAAACGGTCGGTCACGAGAACGCTGAACGAAAACCGAAAACTGGAACAATCTTCGCGGTACAGGTGCTATTAATTGAAACGAGCAGCTCTTACTTCCAACAATTATTTCGAAACTCTCGAAAATTAACAGGAAACGATTCGATCTTCGCAAATATACTGCAACATTTTTAACGTGTGCACTGACGTGTAACAATTCTTTCTACTGGGTCGAAAGTTAATTGTTGTGGTCAACGACGGAGTTCATCAATTATGTTTGGGCTCCGTGAAAAACAGGAGCATATTAAATATTAACTGCCTTTAAAAGATAAATATTAACTGCCAAAAAGATCGAACCTTGCGCCAATAACATCCTCTCTAATATAACTCAAAATTCGATCGATAGAAATCACAATTATAACTGCCTTTATTTCGTAAAATAAAGTATGCTTTGATTTTGTCAAATCTCTTATCGATTCTGTTTGGGCTCTGTGAAGAACAGATTAATTTTTACTAGTTTTATTTCGTAGAATAAATTACGGTTTGAATTTGTAGAATTTCTGCGAAGAAAAAATGTGTGTTTCGTATACGAAAAAATAAGATTCTTTATTAAGATTTTTATATATTTTATACTTTATAAGATTTAATATATTTAACATTTTAATCGAACGATAATTATACTTAGTTTGACTAGAAGCAAAGAACTCAAAGGGGAACTAGTGATTTCATGTAACAATTTATGGGGACACTCTGATGAATTCAAAATATTCAAAGAGGAATAAGTGATTACATATACTAATTAATTCGATATAAATTTTGAAACAATTTGTAGGGATTGTCTGATAAATTTAAAGGATTTAAAGAGGAATAAGTGACTACATGCGCTAATTAATTGGATATAAATTTGGAAACAAATTTTAAGGACCCTCTGATGAATTCAAAGGAGTCAAAAAGGAATAAGTGACTACATGCACTAATTAATCGGATATAAAAATTTGGAAACAATTTGTAAGGACTCTCTGATGAATTCAAAGGATTCAAAGAGGAGTAAGTGACTCCATGTACCAATTAATTGGATGTAAATTTTGAAATAATTTGTGGAGACTCTCTGATATTTCTGGAGTCCACGTAGATGACAGAAGAGTCCCTTTAAACCCCCGAAGGGTTTTAATGACTCATCGACACCGCTCTCGGTGACACGTTTCGAACGATGACTCACCGACGACTATTCTAGCATCATTTGGTCCTCGCTCTTCTCACATATCCAACACGAACTCAAAACAATAGTAGACTGGAGTGCTTCTACACTGATTAAATTTTCCATCTCGTATCGTTTAATAAATCCTTTCAGCTTCCATTAGCTTTACACATTTTTCTTTCACAATCAGCTTCCTAACAAAACCTGATCGATCGTTTCGCTTTCGACCATTTCATAAATTCTTAGCCCTCATTTTTCATCGAAGCCGATCGATCACTTCGCCTCCACTAACTTTACACATTTTTTCCACCATTTTTAACGAAAATTGATCGATCAACCTTTAATCGTTTCTCAGATTTCTCCGTTTCTCACAAAAATCAATTACTCTAGAACCGTTCATTGTTAAATTTACTAAGTATCAATGCTAGTTCTCTCAGACAGTGGCCATTCATTTGTCACTAAAATTAATTATGCATTCAGAAATTTTTATTGCTAGATTTTCGAACGGTTGAGCCTAGTTTCATAAAACAGAATTATCCTGTCAAAAGCAAGCTTTACATTTCTCAAATATCAGTATCAATATTCTCAGATAATTTCCATATAGTTTTCACACGAAGTAAATTGTGTATTCAGAGATTTTGGTTCTTATATTTTCGAACGATCGATGCGGAGCTTTTTTCACAAAATTGAATTATTCTGTCAGAAGCAAGCTTTAAATTTGTCAAATATCAGTATCAATATTCTCAGACAATTGCCATATATTTTTCACAAAAATTAAATTGTGTATTCAGGGATTTTGGTTCGTATATTTGCGAACGATCGATGCGGGGCCAAGATTCACAAAATTGAATTATTCTGTCAGAAGCAAGCTTTAAATTTGTCAAATATCAGTATCAATATTCTCAGATAATTGCCATATATTTTTCACAAAAATTAAATTGTGTATTCAGGGATTTTGGTTCTTATATTTTCGAAGATCGATGCGGAGCTTTCTTCACAAAATTGAATTATTCTGTCGGAAGCAAGCTTTAAATTTGTCAAATATCAGTATCAATATTCTCAGATAATTGCCATATTTTTTCACAAGAAGTAAATTGTGTAATCAAGTATTTTGGTTCGTATATTTGCGAACGATCGATGCGGGGCCAAGATTCACAAAATTGCATTATTCTGTCAGAAGCAAGCTTTAAATTTGTCAAATATCAATATCAATATCAATATTCTCAGATAATTGCGATATATTTTTCACCAGAAGTAAATTGAGTATTCAGAGATTTTGGTTCTCATATTTGAATTATTCTGTCGAAAGCAAGCTTTAAATTTGTCAAATATCAGTATCAATATTCTCAGATAAATGCAATATATTTTTCACACCAAGTAAATTGTGTATTCAGAGATTTTGGTTCGTATATTTGCGAATGATCGATGCGAAGCCTCGTTTCCATTTCCCATAGGTAATCTGCCGTTTCCCGATCGAGAAACGCAAGCAGACCCACCTGAACAGATAACCGCCTGACAGATAACGATAGTCATTCGCATGGGAGGCGATTTCGAGTTCCATTAAGCCGCGTTCCCACGTGTCTAACTCGCAGAACGCACTCGAAACGGTAAAGAGCCGTCTCGAGTGCGTTCCGCTTGTCGATCGTTACGCACACCAACACAACGAGCTTCGGATAAAGAAATCAGAAACCGGGAATATTGTCTGACGAGCTGCTGGTCGATAAGAGCTACTCGTTACCGGAAGTTAGTGTTTCTGAGGGGCCTCGGTAAACACTGGCAAGAACCATGCTCATCGTTTTGAGCTGGCTCTGTCGTTCGTGCTACCTGCAAGAACGACAGCCGATCCTCGATACTCGAAATTCGCAGCCTAACCATCGCCGCGGGGATGAGCGACGATTTTGATGAAATCACAGAGAAATTAAAACGGTTTTGTATGTATACTCTGTCGGAAGAAAACGTTCTTCAAGTTTCTCACTCAAACTGTCTCGAACATTCTCAAACGTTGTCAAACGAAGCGCATTCTTTTAGTATTTTCTCAAGGTACGTGCTACCTTGCCAAATTGTTATTATAACGAAACACGATCTTCGTTAAACTGTCGTGAACAAACTGCAAACTTCGTCAGACTTCTTCAAACAGAACGCAACCGCGGCAGAATTTCGCAAACGAAACGTGTCTATCAATTTTGTCAAACAGAAACACGCCATCTTCTTAAAAATTTCTCGCATAAAACACGTCGCACTCGTTAAATGTTCTCAAACAAAACGCCAACCTCGTCAAGCTTACATAAACAGAACACCCTCTTTGCTAATTGCTCTCCTAAAAAGCTATCTCCGGTAAAACTTTTCAAACAAAACACCGTATCGAATTTGCTGAAACAAAACAACATTCGCCTCAAATTTTCTAACACAAATCCTCGCCGATATCAAAACTTTCTCAAACAAAACGCCACCGTCGTCCAACTTAGTCAAACAAAACACCGTTTCTCTCAATTTTTCTCTTAAGAAAAAAAACAAAAAAAACGTCACTCCAATCAGACTTTTCAAAACAAAACGCCGCCCTCATCAAACTTAGTCAAACGAGACACCGTTTCTCGCAATCTTTTCTAGAAAATCTTTTTCGCTAATCAAAATGCAACTCCATCAAACGCCAAGTCTCCGTAAAGCGCATAAACTCGCAAAACACGTGTAACACAACGCGAAAACACAACGAACCCGTTTAGCTAGCCTAAAAAGACAAATGATATTATCCGTGCGTATCACGATCCAGCGATCATCGGGTGCAGCACCGTTCGACTTTCCTCGAGATATGTATGATTTCCGAAGCTCAAAACGATCGGTTCGCATAAATCACGAACTACTGTCCCCATCCCCGGCTAAACACCACGACAGACAACGAGTACAAATATACAGGTGCGCGTAGATGGTTCTTCGATGAGTCTTGGCGCCAACTATATAGATAAAACAGCCGGGGTTAGGGGCGACAAGAATCATCGAGAATCATCGCGCGACGCTACGAGGGTTCAAGGGGGGGGGGGGCGCGTTTTTATCACATCGTTTTACAAAAATCGGTTTTACACGGTGGGGGGAACGTCGTTCTTCACCACGCTACAACGTATAAAGGTGCAAAAATCCGGAGAGGCACGGTCGTCGCCGGGACACCTAGGTCCGCGACCCACCTCCACATCTACGAGCTCCTCTAGATCGATATAGAATCGATTACGATGATTGTTTGAGATTTATTGATGCGCAAAGACCGTTCGCTGAATGTCCGAACGCGAAACTCGGCGAAAGACCATTTTTGGCAGCCGAGGAAAAGCATTTTGAGCGATTTCAGTAATGGGACTGGGATTCAATAGTAGCTAATTAGCTACTTGAGGTTCGTTTCCCTAAGTATGGTTGATTATTTTATCAACTGTGTGCCAGAGAAGATTTTTCATTGTGTGTTGAACATTTCTTGGTGTTCATTGAAGGATGGGAGTGGTCAAATTGAACATTGCTCCGAGGAACTAGTTGACGAACCAGGACAGTGTCTAGATTCACAATCTTTTTAAAACGTGAACGTAGTGCACACACCTTAACACGTTCAGCGCCCACTTCACAATCATAAAAATTACACGAAATCAAAGCAATATATTTAATAAAACAAAAACTAAGAAGTTTAGTTTTGTGATATTAATTACAGTTTCAAACCTCTTCTGTTCCTCAGATCGTAAGGAGATTTTGTACACTCAATCTACCAAAAATTAATTTTCAATTCTGTATAAATAATTCCGTCACCCAGATATGGGTGACATGGCGCTGAACGTGTTAAACTAACTCAGAATTTACACGTCCGCGAATAACCGAACTCGAACAGGTTGATAACTCGGAGCAAGGATCGTGTCGTATTAAAATCAAACAGACCGTAAACCCGCAATAAGTCAAGATCAAGATAAGAGGATTTCAAGGCAGCGAGACAAAGTCCTTATCACAGACAGAGACGACAGAGAATGTGTACAAGATCTCTTCGTTGAACAAACGTCTGGGCACGTGGTACAATTAGTCACAGAAAAATGAATCGTCGAAAACAGAGCAGCTGTTATCAGTCGAATGTCACGTTGGACTTCTCTATCTGAATATTCGCGCGAGCTTTTGCGCCCCGTCACCGACGATCGCTCAAGCAGCTTATCCCCCCGGCTCGGGCCGTCACTCCAATTACCGGATACCCAGAATTTCTCCGCGAGAGCCGTCATTGTTACTAATACGAGCCGACGTCATCGTTATCAGCGACGAGAGGCTATCGTATTTGCGACTTGCTCGCTGACCCTTTCTCGGTAGCAAAATAGGTGTTCGATTCTCGCGCGCGCTCAGTCATCGTCATCGACGACGACACCAAGAGGCTCTGTCGAGACAACACCGTCGCGTCGGTTAGGAAAAAACAAGTCTCCCGGAGGATTTAAAATGGAGCTTGAAGAAGCACTTGTTTCGTTGTCGTTCGGAGAACAACACACGCTATAGCAAACCGTTGACCGGTCCGCGTTTGATCCTGCTTCCTCCGGAAGATCCTCGGAACCAGTTCAAAGACGACGAGGACAAACGTCGTCCTGGACTCGTCTGCTCTTTGGAAGAATTCATTCTCCGTTGACAAATCTCTCCTCGACTGGTCCCCGTTATGAAGGAGACCTGGCGCAATACGGAAGATCGATGCGTCAGCGATCGATTGATCTACCGTCCGGCTACGTGTCCCGCGACACAAGTCGACGCGGTACACACATCTGACCGAAAAATCGTTGATAGTCGGGAACGTCCACCGACCGCAGAAGATAAAGGACTGTCCACAAGGCGAGCTTTAGCTCACTCGAGCACCTCCGGGTCGCGCGACGCCGAAGACGACGAGGACACCATCGAAGGCGTAGCTGGCGCCAAAGGAGAGACTGTCCGCGACTGACAATATCAGAAGACGCACGTGCAGTCCTCCGTGGCCCTGGCCTACCTGGCCCGCTTCCTGTTCAGCTTCGCCAGCTTGCGTCGCTTCAGGATCAGCTGGTACAACGTGTCCAGACCCTCGTGCAGACCCTCTCCGGTGATCGCGCAAGCTGGCTGCACGCGGATACACGCGCTACCAGGCATCCCTGCCAGCTCCAACACGCCCAGGTGCTTCTCCAACTCGCCGACCTCTTTCGCACCTGTGGGCAGCAGAACGAGCGACCCGTGAGCCCAGCAGAACATGATAAGAGAGGTGATGTGCTTTGAGGATCTTCTTGGATTGTGCCTTCGGGAGCTAGGAATCGGAGACTTTGAGGATCTTCTTGGACTTTGACTTCGGGAACTAGGAATTCAAGACTTTCAGTATCATCCTGCACTTTGACTTTGTAGATCAAGAATTGAGGACTTTGAAAATCTTCTTGGATTTTGCCTTCAGGAGCCGGGAATGGGAGACTTTGAGGATCTTTTTGGATGTTGACTTCGGAAGATAGGAATTGAGGACTTTCAGCATCTTCCTGGACTTTGACTTTGTAGATCAAGAATTGAGGACTTTGACAATCTTCTTGGATTTTGCCTTCAGGAGCCGGAAATGGGAAACTTTGAGAATCTCCTTGGACTTTGACTTCGGGAGCTAGGAATTGAAGACTTTCAGCATCTTCCTGGACTTTGACTTTGTAGATCAAGAATTGAGGACTTTGAAAATCTTCTGGGATTTTGCCTTCAGGTGGCGGGAATCGGAGACTTTGAAGATCTTCTTGGTCTTTGACTTCGGGAGCTAGGATTTGAAGACTTTGAGGATCTGCCTGGAGTTTGACTTCATAGACCAAGAAGTGATGACTTTCAGCATCTTCGTGGACTTTGACTTTGTAGACTAAGAATTGAGGACTTCCAGCATCTTCCTGGATTTTGCCTTTGTAGACCAAGAATTGAGGACTTTCAGCATCTTCCTGGAGTTTGACTTTATAGACCAAGAATTGAGGACGTTCAAAATCTTCTTGGATTTTGACTTTGTAGATCAAGAATTGAGGACTTTGAAAATCTTCTTGGATTTTGCCTTCAGGAGCCGGGATTCGGAGACTTTGAGGATCTTCATGGACTTTGACTTCTGGAGCTAGGAATTGAAGACTTTCAGCATCTTCCTGGACTTTGACTGGGTAGACCAAGAATTGAGGACTTTGAAAATCTTCTTGGATTTTGCCTTCAGGAGCCGGGAATCGGAGACTTTGAAGATCTTCGTGGTCTTTGACTTCGGGACCTAGGAATTGCAGATTTTGAAGATCTTCCTGGATTTTGTCTTTGTAGATCAAGAATTGAGGACTTTGAAAATCTTCTTGGATTTTGCCTTCAGGAGCCGGGAATCGGAGACTTTGAGGATCTTCTTGGACTTTGACTTCGGGAGCTAGGAATTGAAGACTTTCAGCATCTTCCTGGATTTTGTCTATGTAGACCAAGAATTGAGGACTTTGAAAATCTTCTTGGAGATCGTCTTTGTGAGTGAAGAATTGGAAATGTTGGCGATGATTAGAGGATCTTCTTGGACTCGAGGATTGCCTAGCTAGCTGGAATAAACTTGACTGTCATAACCCCAGAAAAAATACGCATGTGTCCTAGATACTTAAATGATTTAAAGTCCAAGTGACTATTTGGTACTTAAACTGGTGCTAATATTAAAATTCTCTTGATTTCCTGATTTATTTAGCAAAATTGAAACGAACTGAATCTTGCAGGAGTAATAAACAGATGGTCCGCAGAAACAAGATGATCTAGAACCTAACTGAGAATCCAGCAAATGATTGGATACAGTTGTCCGAAAGATTAAACACGCGGCTGACTCGTAACGTAGAACGATTTGCAGTATCATTATGTCATCCCCCGATACTGTAAGTAAGATACTACGTAAGCAATGCCAGATAACGATGCACGTTCAATCGTCAGTGCGACTTATGCAACGGAGACTGTAAAATAGTTTAATCCGACAGACCGTGCTCGGATGAGATCAGATTTATTTTTCTACAACGGCTTTCTTTCAGCGTTATTAGAAGCAACCCGTCGGGAGGATGAAAAGCGACTGATCTAGAATCTAAACATGTTCCACTATAAATTGCGGTCAAGTGCATTCGCAGACTTCCAAGCTGAAGCCGTACACTTCGAACCGATACGACAATGTTTTCTCGGCCACTTGATCCTACATTCTTAAGACTTCAAAGCAAGATTCTATTTTCTGGCGGACCATAAATTACCAGTGAATGATTAATGAGATAATCTACGTATCTATAGTCTGTCCAACGAGACGAGGCAATAAAGCACCAGCGCGCATACTTTGCTAACTGCCTGAGGAGGGGGTAACTTCTCTCTCTCTCATCTCGTTGGACAGACTATGGATCTAGACTGTTCTGCACTTTCTGGGAAAGATAAAAATGAGTTCCTATTTTACCTGGTAGGTCCTGCTTGTTGGCCAGGATCAGAATGGGCACGCCAGCGTTGTCAGGACTCCTGGCTGTCCTGGTCAGCTCCATCTTAGCTTCTTCGAGTCTCTCAGCATCGCATGAGTCAACCACGAAGATGATCCCGTCGGTGCAACGAGTATACGACTTCCACAAAGGTCGCAGTTTCTCCTGACCACCTACGTCCCACACGAGAAAATTCACACCTGCAAGCAGATAACGATACCAATCCATTCATTCATCCGCTGATAATTCTATCAAATCGATCAGATTAAATAATTTCAAAACATGAAATTCCTTTCGAATTGAGTAAGCTGGCGGCTGCTTGAAAGTATTATCGAGCTCTTGATCATTTCATAATTGAATAAAATCAGAATGATCGATAATCAGAGAACTCATGGATAGACATTTCAAAGCTGTTTCGTTTTAACGCTCTAGGGAGGAAAGATCCCGGGAAAAACAATGTAGAAAACTATCGATTAAACAATTACCGTAGCCATTAAACCGATTCCGTCCAGCCATAAAACCGATGAAGAAACTTGCGGGCCGACTCCTATTATCTTAAGCACAGTTGTTCCCTAAGTGCGCGTAATCCCTTTTACTTTTACGTGACCCTAATTTTCGGTGATACACTCCACTTTCGTTGCACCTTAAAAATTTCCCTGATATCCTCGACGGACACTATGTGGGGTCTCGACGGTTCAAACTTTACCATCTACTATAATGCTCCATAAGAAGCCCCATCATTTTATAATTTCAACTGTACCAGATCGCACAAGTCGTACGAAGGTGTTAATTTATTGCATTGTAACGATGAAGTCTACCAGCGAAGTTTATGTGGTGCAATAAATGTTTCTTTTGACCTCAAACTTGGAAGATGTGGATTAACAAGATCATAATGATGAAGTCTGTTAGTGAAGTTTATGGTACTGATTATTGACTTGATTATGATTAACAGGATTATAAAGTTGAAGTTAATGGTAAACTAAGTTTTTCTTTAGACTTCAAACTTGTAGGATGTTGAGTAGCAAAACCATAATGCTGAAGTCAGTTAGTGAAGTTTATGGTACCTTGAACTGTTCTTTAGACTTCAAATTTGAAGGAAGATGTTGTTTAGCAGAATTGCAAGGATGGAGTCTCTTAAATTAGTGAATGAAATTCATGCTTGTACACTCAATTTGTCTTTAGATTTCAAACTTGAAAGAAGATTAACAGGATTATAACGTTGAAGTTAATGGTACCTTAAATTTTTATCTTGGCCTCAAACTTGGAAGATGTTGATTAACAAAATCATAATGCTGAAATCGTTAGTGAGGTTCGTGGTACTCGAAATTTTCTTTAGACTTCAAGCTTGAAAGAGGACGTTGAACAACAAGATTACAGTATTTTAACGATAAATGTCCCAAGTATCTGGCCGATAATTGTCCCAGAACTATCCCCACTACCGCCGGGTGTACCCCGTGAGTGGCCGTGAAGCTTGAGAGGCCTCGGTCGCCGAGAAGTGTAACATAATACGGGTCGAGTATATGTATCTGTGAGACCACTACAAATCTTCTTTATTTTTTATTATTTTTTTATGGAACTTTCACCAACACATTCATGGGATTTTTCTAATGAAAAAGATACCAAATATGATATAATTCTTACGTATAATTTCTACGTTCGGCAAAAGTCAAAGAGTAGGGCACGAGTACGATTTCCGTGACCCCTCGCACGATTTCTGCCCCCTCCACGACTTAACCACAACTCATTCTATTCACATGATTTTTCTATTACTAGTTCAAATTCTGGATGACAGCTACAATGCAAAGATTATGCGAATAAAATTTCATTTTCTACAAAAAAAGGTCTCTTGATATTTTGCCATATTTCGCATAGTTACCGAGATATTTGCAAATTTATAAAAAAACAGGAAATCTACTTTACCGGCTAAACCAGGCCAATTTTACACCATGTTATTATACTTTTTTTTTTTAAATAACCCCAAGAACACAAATATAACCTCAAAACGAGGGACCACGGAAATCGTACTCTCCCCAAGAGTAGTATACTTGGCCCATAATTGTCCCTGGCCGGACTCGTGATTGGGACATTTATCGATAAAATACTGTATAATTATAGAGAAGAGAAGAATGGTGTTACCTTTGGCCTTGCCAATGCCACCGCGGATTCTCTCGCAGTTGAAGCCGATGGTGGGCACGGTGTTCAGGTACTGGTCGAACTTAAGACGATACAACGCTGTCGTCTTCCCAGCACTGTCCAGACCGAGCATGGCCACGTGAAGCGGCGTTCCCGTAGGGAGTGCCTCTAGGAACCCGCCGCTCGTCCCGCTCCTGCCCATCCCGGCACCCATTCCTCTCCCTCGGCAACCACCTCTTCCCTAGACCTTCTCTTCCTCCTCTTCTTTCGTCCGTTTATCAGGCATTTAGCCCCTCTCCCTCGACGCTCCCTTAATATCGACTTCTTTCCACCTCTAATTAATTTTTATACCTCGAACTCCTTTTCCTTCACAATTTCTTTTCCTTAACCCGGAGTTCTTTTTCCTTCGCCCTATCTTCTTGTTCTCATTCTTTTGTCTAGCTTCGTCTCTTTTTATAAATCCAGTCTGGAATAGTTGAGCTATTTCGGTTCTTTCGGGTCCCTATTTCTCACAATTTATTGTCTTTTCGGTGGGGCTTTTCTGTGCTCTATTTGTTGATTTCACTCTTACTTAGGTATCTTCTTTTTTAATAAATGTTTGTTCCTAGAGCTTCTCATCAAAATTGTTCCTCATCACAATTTTTTTCTAGGCTCTTTCTCCTTTTAGCTGTCTATAGATCTTGAAGTCCTTTCTTCTTCCACTTCTTCTTCTTCTTCTTCACAATTCCATATCTTTCATTCTTCTCCAGCCTCCTATCTCTGTGCATGGACTACTCCACTGTCTCCCTCATCGGTTTATCGACAGTTCCTCACTCTGCAAAGTCATCCACTATCAGTCTCAATTCTTCTTAATCTCTCCCCCTATTTTTCTTCCTAGGAACCATTCCAGATCTCTTTACAGAGCCATATATCCTATTTCCTCATACTTCCACATCAAACATTCCTTGGTGTTTCTATCTAGCTGCCTCTCATCTCGAGTATAGTCTTTATTGTCACAATGTTTCTTCGTTTATTAGAATCAACCACTTGTTCCTCCGACTGTTCAGTTTCAGTTCAATCTTCTTTACCTCATCTGAGCCTCTGAACCATTCTCCTCTCGACTATCTTTCCTAGAGAATCTTGCACCTTCAGATACTGCAATTAATTTTTAATTTCCTATTTTCTTCAACCTATGAATTTCTTCAGGGTTTCTCTCCGAAGTGTGTCTTTATCTGAACGATGCTTCTCTTGACTATCATTACAAGATAATGTTCTACCTTCAAGCGTTCTAACCAATCATTTACTTCCTGTCTTCTTCAGCCTATGAATTTCTTCAGGGACCATTTGTGCTTTCACCTGAACGTTTTATTGACTGTCTTTCTCCAAGTGAATGTTGCACCTTCAGACGTTCCAGTTTATCTTTAATTTCCTATCTTCTTCGACCTCTGAATGTCTTCAGAGTATCTCCAAAGTCCTTCCGTGTCTTCACCTAAACTTGTCTACCTACCAACTCTTGCCCACCAGGCTCTACACGCTTCAACAAATATTCGATCATCAATATTCTCTAGCTGTCGAATTTCCCAGCTCCTAAGGACCCCTCTCTCTCTCTCTCTCTCTCTTGGTATCTGTTCCAGCTGCCCAGGAGTTCACTTCATTTCTACCTGACCCTACCCAGGGCCAAAGAGAGGTCCCTTCCACTGAATCCTCCTCTCTCGGTTTATGATCCAGCGGCGTCCCTTTATTCCATGGCTGGCGGTTGTACCTGCCGTCTCGAGACGTTTCTTCTTCTTGTTTCTCGTTGTTGTTCTCCGGGAGAGAGAGGAGAGCCGGGTTACCTTTCGTGTCTCTGGGCCAAAGTCGCGGACAGGGAGAGAGAAAAGAAGAGAAGAGAAGGGAGGCTGCTGTCTCCGCTTTCGATGCTCGTCCCCGCCGTAAAAGGACTCGCTTCGAGGCCACGATCACCACCACACCGGCTGAAAATGAAAGGAGAAACGCGTTATCGATGCCCCCACTGTCTGACGATTATCGGCCCGATTTTTCGCGAGCATGTTTCTTTTTACCGATCGACAAACCCGAACCGCTAAACCTGCGGCTGCAAAGAAAAACGCCGCATGTCATGATTTCAAGAAAAATTGGGTTTATGCATTAATTGAGCTTCATAGTATAGGATTTACGTATTTACCAGAAAAAAAGTCAACGAAACAAATTCGAAAGATTTAAAAAAATAACGCAATTTAACCGGTGTCCTATGTCAAAGTGATCAAAACTTTAAACGAGCAATATCTCGAAAGTGAAAGTATGGGACATGCGGCGTTCTTCCTGACAACCACAGATATCGCCTCGAAACACGATATCATACTATTGTTTTTGGATGAATGGATTTATCGATGATCGGCGGAAATCAACCCTCGTATAAACAACATTAACACACGTTCACGATCAGCGTCGGGTACAGTGGCTCACAATAATATTCGGACACTTTTAAAAAGACGATAACTTTTTTAATATTGCACCCTACGACTTGATTTTTTTTCTTTTAGAGAAATTAGATGAATCAGTCGACTACGTGACATGGTAAAAGAAATTTTGTAAAAATTTCAATTGGTCGGAATTACAAAGAAAATACTAAAAGATGTGTTTTACAGATCTGTGTCGATTATATATACTCTGAAAAATTTCAGCAAAATTGGTTGATGCGAGAAAAAACGACTGGTATTGAAATATGCAAGAATCCTTAGATTTATTACAGTTACAGGCAGTGTCGCCAGATCGCTGAAATCGAGGGGAATACAATTTACCACCTCTCTAATGACCAGAGTAATATGTAAAATGTTGCGCGGCACGTCACGTGACCAGTCTACGGTCTCAGTGGGGGACGTTGGAGTGTGCGCAAGAGTGGAACGGGATATTGGAAGGGGAAAAGGAGGAGAGGAACGTCAACCTAGTTTTGGGTTGATCTAACGACACTGGTCACAGGGCGAAAATCGAGAAAAACTGAAATTTTTACTATCTTCAAACGGATGTAGCTCATTGCTCGTTTTAGACATCTCCACAGGTTGTAGAACTTTTACAATCATCTAACACAAGATGAAGGGAAATCTACATTGGACAGTAATGATTGTGATCATGCCTTAGTGTCTTCATTCCCGAAAAGCTAACTTAAAGAAAGTCGAATTGTTTATGAGATGATTTGATACATTAGTGAAACATATTTTTGATGTCCAATGGTAAACATATTGAGATCAAATAATTATTTTTATATAGATACTATTAGAACATTTTTTTCAAACAAGTTTCATGAATCCCGTTGGAAACAGAAGTTATTGTTACAATTCTTTCCATTTCTGATTTTAATTAAATTGGTATAAAAGATTGTATTTTTATGGTTCATAAGCTGTATTCAAACTAGAATTTTTACTTTGAAGAACTTTTCTAAAAAAACATTTTTTAAAAACATTTTACAGCCTACGTTTTAAACAGCACCAGTCCATATAATTCTTTCCATTTCTGGTTTCATCAAACTCGTCAATATTTATCCAGTTTTATTAAAACATATAACGCGAGGACGTTTTTTAAAAATGTTTCATAGACTATATTTTGAACAGAACCAATTTGCATAATTCTTTGTATTTCTGATTTTGTTAGATAGTTTTCGTTGCCAGCAGCAGCAAAATTCGTGATTCACAGCATCCAGTAGTGAGTCTCGGCGATCACCGTGTCGAACAAACGAATTTATGATTAAGTCGGCGTGAAATATCGTTCTTTTCGGTTCCTAATTCGTGGAAGAGGAATCACGATCCGACGGGAGGGCTCTTAAACGGTCCACAAAAGAGAATTCAATGTTCTCCAGAGAGCAAGAGAGCACGAAACGGCCAGGTGAGCTGCCCGGAGCCATCGCAAGAGAGACTCGAAACTCTCGCCGATCTATAATGGCCACGGAAGGATCGTTGGAAGATCGAGCTGGCTCGAAAACTACTGAATCTGGTCTCTCTCCCTCTCTTACTCTCTGTCTCGCGTTATTCTTTGTGGCGATGGTCGAACCTTGTGATCGATAGCCTCTCGAGGAACCAGTCCTGCGTCCCGGGAACTTTGGATCGTCGAGGATCGAGTCGAGGATCGATTGGTGGGTGGAGCTGAGAGGAATTAAAGAAAAACCCCTGCTAACCGGGGGAAAAGACGGATAAGCTGGGGAGAACGCCAGAGAAAAATCCACGGGCTCTCCAGTTATGAAATCTGTCAATTATGGACGATAAAAACGTTCAGAATTTCATATAGGATTTTTTCAATATTTCTTGCAGAGCGTGCGAAATGATTACAAAGTTGTAGAGCATTCCTGTTTAGAATATTTGTTCGACCGTGAAGAATCATTTAACACGATCATCGCTCACTCCACAATCATAAAAATTACACAAAATGAAGGCAATATATTTAACAAAACAAAAACTAAGAAGTTTAATTTTTGTGATATTAATTACTGTTTCAAACCTCTTCTATTCGTCAGATCGTAAGTAAGTATGTAATTCATTACATATAGACAAATTTAATCATGTAAACAATATTTTGAATAATGGTTTCGGAATTTGTAGTGGCGCCTCAGACTCGCCATTCGAGTGCTAAGGGTTAACACGTTGATCGTCCACTCGACAATCATAAAAATTACACAAAATCAAAGCAATATATTTGTCAAAACAAAAACTAAGAAGTTTAGTTTTTGTGATATTAATTACTGTTTCAAACCTCTTCTATTCGTCAGATCGTAAGTAAGTATGTAATTCATTACATATAAACAAATTTAATCATGTAAACAATATTCTGAATAATGGTTTAGCAATTTGTAGTGGCGCCTCAGAGTCGACATTCGAGTGCTAAGGGTTGACACGTTGATCGCCCACTCGACAATCATAAAAATTAGACAAAATTAAAGCAATATATTTGTCAAAACAAAAACTAAGAAGTTTAGTTTTGTAATATTAATTACTGTTTCAAACCTCTTCTATTCCCCAGACGGCAAGGAAATTTTGTACACCCAATCTACCAACGTAAAAATTAATGATCAATGCTGTATAAATAATTCCGTCACCTAGATATGGATGACATGGCGATGAAAGTGTTAAAAATTTGAAAAATGTATCAAGACGACAGAGAAGACATTCGAGCCATTGGAACAGCGCGCAAGAGACTGCGGATTTTATTACACATATTCTAACATAGTAACATGGTAACATATTCTTAAATTCTTTCAATCAGTTTACTGCTTTAAATTCTACGTACCCATTTTTGTTATACAGGGTGGAAATTATAAAGCGTTACACACGAATATCTTCGAAAATATTTCAGGTGAAAGATGTTCAGTGCCGAGGGGGACATCATGTGGTGGGACTTTTATTTTTCCCGGTCTACAAGTTCAAATAAAAAGATAACACCTTTTCTGCATTTCTCTGCAAGTTTGACCTTGAATGACCTTGAGTCACAGGTAACTGAACCAGTGTCGCCAGATCGCTGAAATCGAGGGGAATACAATTTACCACCTCTCTGATGACCAGAGTAATATGTAACACGTTACGCGGCACGTCACGTGACCAGTCTACGGTCTTAGTGGGGGACGTTGGAGTGTGCGCAGGAGTGGAATGGGATAGTGGAAGGGGAAAAGGAGGAGAGGAAAATCAACCCAGTAATGGGTTGATCTGGCGACACTGAACTGAACTCATCTTAAAACGCACTATTTGATGATGGATAAAAAAACATATTATTCCATTTAAAAAAAGAAAGTGACCTTCAGCTGACCTAGGAGTCCCCACCGGTAAAAATAAAAGTTCCACCACGTGATGTCCCCCCTCAGTACCCAACAATTTTCATCTGAAAAATTTTTGCGTATAATCAACATTTTCGAAGATATTCGTCTCTAACGCTTTAATAATGTCCACCCTGTATCTGCATTAAACCTGCAGTGTAATCATTAAAGGGAGAAAGAAATCTTTGCTTTCAGCTCCGCTTTCAGCAGACAATTTTTATTTTCCATAAAGGTCTACTGTAAAGAAATTATTAACCCACAATCTTTTATGCAATTATTTTTTAAGGACGTATTATAAGAGTTAAATCTTGTGTAACTAATAAATTGCACAGGTTTGAGGAATATTGTCTCTGTTCACCGGTTAAAAAATGAAACAGGAGGGAATTGAAGGACAACGGCGATTAATCGATCGAGATAACAGGCAGTTGCGGCGGACAATTAAGCAGAGGGATAGTTTATTTTACCAAAAGCTCGTTAAGGGGAAAGAGAAAAAATGGAGATGGTGGAAGATCAGTAACCTTGGGAAAGAAGTGGCCGGGCTAACGAGTGCGCATGCAAATCCGCCAGCAACGTATTCCAGTTTCGCGGGACGTCGATTAATCTCTCTTTCCAGGCTGCCGCGTTTTATGGATAACGACGATTACGGGATGCTGAATTCTGGGCCTCGTTCATTAAACATAAACCGCGCCGGCGAATATTAGGCTGTCGCACGATAATAAATACACCGGCATAATACGGCGGTTTACAAAAATACTGCGAAATTTTAGACGAGAGGCTTTTCGACAGAACTGGGCTTAAAATGTCGGTGAAATACTGGTTGCGTTTGTCTGGGAGAAATATTAATTCTGAGGAGAGATATTTAATTCATTTTGAGATGTGGAATTTTTTTTTAATGAGGCTGAGCTTAAATCGTGAAATATTGCTTGACGTTGATCGCGTATTTTTAGCAAAAATTCATTTGAATGCTAGGATTTTCTTATCGTTGATATTATGCAATTTTGTGAAAAGAATATCGCGTGTGGTAGATGCTAATAAATATTTAAATCGTGAACTATATGTGGACGAAAATGTTAGGACAAAATGTATTTAAATGCGAAGTTTTCCGAATCCACTGCAGACCATGCAATTTGTGATAAGAATATCACGGTATCGAATATGTTGATGATTTGATAAATATTTGTAACATGTTATCAGAGATTTTAGATATTTTTTCAGGTACTAAATTGTTCAGATATACTCTCAAGCTCTTGCATTTAAAACAATAAGCGCGCAGACACTTAGAAGAAAATACATGGAGCTCCTCGTGCTATTCAATTTTCTTCTCCTCCACATCTTCTCCTACTTTTAACTAAAGAGGCATAACCCGTCCTAATTAAGCGAGTTACCCTATGCACACGGTCTGGGAAACTGGCTCGTTGAATGCCCACCTCGAATACGTCTCTAATTGTCGGGCAGAATACCCTAAGTCACGTGTTTTCATTAGCAAGTTTAAAACATGCTACATTTTTATACAGAAAATTTTCTACACGTCAATGCCTAGCAATCAACTTTGATAATCCTGTAGAAATAATTGTTAAATGTACATTAATCCGCTTCAGAACTCTAATTCTGCCTTCTAGATATGAGTTAAATTAAGTGCTGAATCCAATTAATTTTTCCAACATCATAGACATCTCCAATTGTCAGGGAAAATACCCTAAGCCGCTTGCTTTCATTTTCCAGTTTAAAACAAACATTATTTTTCACAAAGAAAATTCCCTACATCAACATCAGGGAATCAAATAATTTGTAATGTATCTAAATCCACTGAAAAACTATAATCCTGCCTTCTAGGTATGAATTAAATTAAGTGCTCAATCAAATTAATTTCTGCAAATACAATAGACATCTCCAATTGTCAGGCCAAATACTCTAAGCCGCTTTCTTTCATTTGCGAGTTCACAACATGCATTATTTTCACAAAGAAAATTCCCTACGTCAACATCTGGCAATCAAATAATTTTTAATGTATTTTAATCCACTGGAAACCTGCCTTCTAGGTATGAATTTAATTAAGTGCTCAATTAAATTAATTTCTGCAAACATCATAGACATCCCCAATTGTCAGGCCAAATACCCTAAGCCGCTTGATTGCATTTTCCAGTTTAAAACAAGCATTATTTTGACAATGAAAATTTCCTACGTCATTATCCGGCAATCAAATAATTTTTCTTCCGATCTGTTGGGTCAACTTAACTGTTGTCAAGCTATAATTTAATTTTCGCCGGCACAGTTCCTTTCGAAGCGCATTCGATTGCGAAGTCTTCTTCAGAACATTTTCTAGGATTCTTCAGATTCGATTGTCACCGAGTAAAATTGCTCGGGAAAAATTCCGCAACCGCAGAGGAAAGCTTAACGAGGACACACGTCCTTTTCCAGCGAGGACAGAGCGACTTTTCCAAGCGAGCTTCATAACGGGAAACTTCAATTCCGTTGGAAAATTGCATTCGACGGAGGAAGCAGGAAACACGGCTAGCCCGAGGAGACTGGAAACCGAGTGTTTCTCCAAAGATACCTCCTCCTCGGGAGTTTCGGGGTTTTTCCGGCTCGTAAATCAACCCGCGTCGAACTTTCTGCTGGCGAAAATTGTATTCTCAATGGAGAAACGGTGGATGTTCGTTTTGGGTCGTCCCTGGGGTTAGAATGACAGTAACGAGACTTAGAAATAACACCCTGCAGCCACACGCACCAATTTTCTTCGAGCTCTCCCAATAGATCGATTGCCAATTGCTCTTGCAAGATATTGACTGAACTGCGAATACAATTAACCCTTTGCACTCGAAACAATTTTATTTCCCAAAAACTACGATCTCTTTCAACCAAGAACATTTTTATTCTGTGGAATCTTGTTTGCATTGTGCACAGGAAATTGAACCTGTTCATACAACATTTGAGGTTTTAGTCATTTATAGAATACAATGTAAAAACTCTTTTGAATAATGTTATGGAAATTTTTACTGCTTCCTTAGAATCGCCATTCGAGTGAAAAGGGTTAAACCTTTCCTGTGTCAGACTTATGATGAAGATTTCATGGAAAACCGACTATATGTGAATATACGCGTCACTCGTTAGTGAAAATGTAAAACAACAATCAATTTTCTTTTTTGAAGAAAATTTCCTTCTTGGAGATTATGGACGAAACAGTTCTTATCACTGCGGATTCTGATGCAAAATAAAAGTTGTCCGAGCTGATTGTGAGATACACAAGCAAAAGTAGAATGTATTTCCTCTTTTAATCATTTTAATAAGTCAGAAACGATGGAACAATGCTTTCAGTTTTTTTTTTAATGTCTATGCAGTTTTTCTTGAAAATGCATAAAATTACATTTAGAATGTAAAGAAACTCGAGCCGGGCTCAACATTAACATTTGCACCAATTTGCACCGACAAGTTGCTCATTTTACTGTCTCACGTTACATTCATTAACCCTTTGCGTGTCTGCTGACAGTCGCCCAAACAATTTTACCGTTCTGCGACTGTGAATAATTTTTAAAGCAGTTAATACTACCGAAAAATATGAAACAAATTTTTACTGAACACAACACGTTCCCCTTCATTTAATTCATACACCAAACTCCTCAGCAAACAATTTTGTTTCACAAAGAAAATTTATTCGACCCATCAAAAAGTATGGTAAAAAAAATCCCCGTCTGCTAAGGGTTAATAATGCCACAATTGTATAGTACCAGGAGTTCAAACATACTCCCCTCCGAAAATTGCAAGGTCCCCACCATCGAACCTCTTCCCACTACTATGTACGGCCGTAGAGTTAGCGAGTGCTGCGCGCGCCGCGTGGCTCTCGTGGTGGGAGCTTCGCACTACTATACATTATAACGAAGAAGTCTAAGAGTGGGGGAAGAACCTAAGTGGGGAAGGTGCCTCGAATAGGCACAGAGCTACTGATTGGAACTGCCCGGTATAGTACATAACGGGGTAATTGTAGTATTCCTCATGTTTCCTAAATAGGTCAGTAATAGATTGCGGATTTTCTGAATTTATTTTATTTTCCATTAAAGTTTCCATTTATTAAAGTCAGAAAAGAATGAATACAATTTTCACTTGGTCCATGATTCTTGTAATTGCTGTAGCAAATTTTTATTTTGCATAAAGATCCGCAGTCTGGTCAGTAATGTTACGTATGACAGCATGCAGAAAATTTTAAAATAATTTCCTAATTTTTATTTTTAATTCCAACTATAAAAGCTGTGATGGAAACGAACGTTGACGCGTCGATCTGTTTATATCTCATGTGTTAATTTTTCGTGGTATCGGTAAAAAAATATATTGAGAAAAATATCAGTGAAGAGATACAAAGATAAAAGTACGAATATATGAATATGAAGAATCTTTTGCGTGTTCGATCGACAATTTCGCGCGATCTACATCGGGATCGAGCACGATAGGAAAAAGAGAAACATCGAGCACAGCCGTTTGATGTCACTTCCGGCCTATTGTCCCTGTCATCCGGCGTCTAGCATTCTCTCTCTTTTTTTCCAGCAAGTCAGGTGAATCCTTTATTCTTATTTCCGTCACGATCGGATCTACGGCTCGGACTTTCGCGTTCGATCGATCGATTACCGTGTTTCTACTTACGGATCGAGAGTATTTTCCCCTCCCCTTTGGGGATATGGGAGAGGAAATTACGGCTGCTAATCGAGGCAATTATCGACCAATCGTTTTACTTTCTTTCGCCTGTGCACGGATCTTCGAGCATTGTTCCAGAATGACTATTTTCTCTGATGACGTAACTCCGCTTTTGTTCTCGCGTTCCTAACGAATCCAAGAATCATTTCGTGTTTTGTCTACTCTTTGTCTCTCTTTCTCCCGTCATAGCGATTCGCCTATTTAATTCCAGACGGCTCGGCGATAATTTCGTGCAATTTCGCGGCTGCGCTTCCTCCAACGACAACGGGGATCGTTGCGAAAGCGAGAGCGCGCGAAGAAATGCGAGGACATTGTGTTCGGATCGTTGCTACATGCGCCGCGACTGTATTAAATGACTCTGTACCGCGTCATTAAACCGTCGTAAATTAAATGCCGCGGGGACCTGCCTTCAATTGTCGCAATTTGATGGTCATAGAACTTTCGAATTGCGTCAAACGTTTGGACAGCACGAAATTCTCAAATCTTGTTATAATATATACAATAATGTTCTAAAATTCTACACACCCGGATTAACCAGGCAGGTGTACCTCTAATTAACTTGCAAATATTATCCCTGATCATTTAAATAATTTTACGCTGAAATATTATCAATAGGGCTCACCTCCGAGTTATTAAACCATTTGCATCATACATGAAAGTGGAAAATTGACCCTTTTCACCGTAAATTTGTTTTATTGTTTAAAAAAAAAAAATTGCGCGCACATATGCGACTCGGTGATGATGAACAGGAAAATTTCATAGATGTGTTAATAATGCAGATGGCTTAACACTCGGTTTACGGGGCCCGTCAAAATGGCGGCTGCTAATGTTTTTAATTCACGATTATTGAGATTATAAAGATGCATTCATCAGAAATTATTCAACAATTTTATCTTTTTGTGTATATACTATAAAACGAATGGCTAACACTTTGAATACATACATTCTTGTTATTTTTATAAAGTAATATAGAATAGTCACTTTTAGTGCTCCGTAAACCTAGTGTTAAGGTAACTTGAATCTGCATTAACGAAGTATTATAGTTGTCGAGGACGTTTTCGATCGAATTTTTTTGCGAATTTTTTTCTGAAAAATTATTAAACCTTTTGCATTAGAATTTTGCGCACAGATTTATTGTTATTTGAAGTACCCATGTGGGTTTTTTCGAGTAAAAATATACAAAATTACACGAGCTATATATTTTTTGTAGAGAGTATGTTTTGATAAACGCGAGTCGACGGTTGCCATAGTTTCGGCCTTTCTACTGATCGGAAACGAAGAAAATAAAGTTGTCTATTGACCAGTATGAATATATTTATGGTCCGAACCAAACAAGATTAAAAATTTTGATTATTCACGAAAATAGTAGAATTTACAATCATATTACCGGTTTTTTAAATATTTTTCTAGGAAAGGGAAAGAAGAGAAAGAAAGAAGAACGAAAAAAAAAATTGCATAAAAATTCTTTACCCCGGTTTAACAAAACATTTGTACTTTCAACTAGCTTGCAAAAATTGTTCCTGATCGTTAGAACAATTTTACACTAAAATATAGCTTCCAAATTTGTATCAACTCTCACAGAGCTCACATGTGGGTTATTAAGACAACTTCAATCGTACATTTTTGACTAGCCAAAAATTGTGTAAGATCAACGATGAACATTCGTTTAATTAACGCCGATCAATGAAAGCTCCGCCTCACAGGTCGACGATCAATAAAATCGTTAGCAGGTTCTCCACGCTCCGCTCAATTCGGCTTATTATAAATCAATCTATTAAAGCATAAGTTCGCCTAGTCATGCCCGCATCTGGACGATGATCGACGACGCCGCGTAAGTGGTTCACGGTGCTTATTACTCTCTTTTTTTCCCCCTGTGCGGCGTGTGTCGTTTTTCTCGTGTGGTTCTTGCAACAGAGAGACGCGCGATCGCGACTGGCGGCGAGCAGCAAACACCATAATCATAAATCGTCTTGAAAACAGACCGAAGAGACCGCGAGACTCTGTAACGTGTAAACGGACAAAACGAGTATATCAGCCGTGTGCTCTGCGGTTTATTGGCTTAGCTTTCGGTGACTCGTGTTCTCCTCGAGGCGTCGCCGCCGCCTAGTCGCGAAGCCTTAATATTCGCCTACAGCTACGGTACGTTCGGATTACGTCTTTCGTCTGGTCTGGACGGTCCACTTGGGACATTTCTGTACCGCGAATGTCCCTGCACCTGATTCCGAGTGTCGTTTATGCGACTCGTTGCTGCAAGATTCGAGTAAAAGATATTACAGTACTCTAAAACCAGTCTTTTAAAAAATTAAAAGGTTTAAATAATTTTAGAAGTTGCTTCAGTGCTCTGAATCCGGTCTATTCAAAAATAGAAAGCTGGAAATAATTTTAGTAGCTGGTACATTGCAGCAGAAGTTGCTAGAGTGCTTCAAATTCAATTTATTAAATAATTCCAAGATTTAGATCATTTTAGGAATTGCCAAGACAGAACAAAAATTGCTAAATACTACAAATATAGTCTACAAGAAAATTGGACGGTTCAAAGAATTTTAGAAGCTCTGATGTGTTTCGAGAGCTGCATCGTCGCAGCAAAAGTTGTTACAGTACTCTAAAATCAGTCTATTAAAAAATTGGAAGGTTTAAATAATTTTAGAAGTTGCTTCAGTGCTCTGATTCTAGTCTATTCAGAAATAGAAAGCTTGAAATAATTTTAGTAGCTGTTACATTGCAGCAGAAGTTGCTAGAGTGCTTCAAATTCGATTTATTAAAAAAATCCAAGCTTTAGATAATTTTATAAATTGCCAAGTCACATAAAAAGTTGCTAAAATTCTGTAAATATAGCCTACAAGAAAATTGGACGGTTCAAAGAATTGTAGAATCTGTGATGTATTTCGAGAGCTACAAGATCACAGAAAACGTTGTGCTCTGAATGCAGTCTTTTAAAAAATCGAAATTTTTAAGTAATCTCAGAAGCTATTAGATTGTAGCACAAGTTAGGACGGTGCTCTAGATTCAGTCTATTCAAAAACTGAAAGCTTTACATAATTTCTGAAGCTGTTAGATTGGTGCAAATGTTGCTACAGTGCTCTGATTCTAGTCTATTCAAAAATAGAAGGCTTGAAATAATTTTAGTAGCTGCTACATTGCAGCAGAAGTTGCTAGAGTGCTTCAAATTCGATTTATTAAAAAAATATATTACAGTGCTCTAAATAAAAAATTGCTCGTTTATCATCTCGTATTATAATATAAAATTGCGTATGCAATAAAAATTAAAATGCATTCTCCTCTGCAGACGACGAAGAGAAATATCGCAGGTTTTCCTTAAGAACTGAATTTTTCGCAACGATCTTGCTGCACCATCATGGCGTTCCCGTGTAAAAGGTACGCCAAAGCGTTTCGCCGCAAAGAAAAATTAGAATCGCCGGTGAAAAATGGTGAAAAAGGGCCTTCGAGCACTCTGTCCCTTCGGGGACGCGCGAGAGAGGGGGATAAAAAATGAAAGGACTCGAGGAACGCGTGTTCGAAAATGTTCCTGCTGGCAGGTGCGGCCGACTGGTCCAGAAAAAAGGAGATAAAAGTGGGTCGGGATGCAAGCCAATGCAGATGCACATGCGCCAGATGCAGTTTACCGATATCGCTGCCAATACTTTTATTCCCTCGTTTCTCGCTCCGGTCCCATCTCGGGACTCGTTCTTCGTCTCGATGTTCCAATTTAATAATGCCGCGACTGTTTTCGCGCGACGTCACGCTGACTCAATATTTAACAACTGATAAACAGCCGGCGAAATTAAACAGGTCCCCGATACGCAAAAATCCAGTTCGCCTGATTCGGCGAATCTCTCTTGATCCGCAGATCTATCTTGCTTCCTTCAAACGAGAATTCGCCACAAGCTTTTGATTCTTCAGCTAACAAATTTTTATAATTCCCCAAAAATCTGTGAACTCTTTGAATTATATAAACGAGAATTAGCTACACACTCTTCGATATTTCTTTGGTAAAACAAACACTTTGAGAACACTAGATAATTCTGTGGAAAATTAAAATAAATGTTTACACTGGTAGCTTTAAAACCAGAAGAATCTCCGTTTAAATGAAGCGGCACATGATTCGAGGTAGTATCATTTTTAAATTTTGTGAAACGTATCTGTGAGATCAATAACACTTTACCAAGGCTTTCAATTATTTTCTTGATCCATTTTCTATACTTTTATAAACTCTGTGAGTGAATAAAATCCACATGAATGCAATCTGTCAATCGATGCAGTTCATAGAAACATGTGTGCAGATTAATTAAGAGGCACTAAAATGAAAGGGCACATGATTCGAGGTAGTATAATTTTGAAATTTTGTGAAACGTATCTGTGAGATAAATAACATCTTACCGAGTCATTTAATAATTTTCTTGATCCATTTTCTATCTTTTATAAACACTGTGAGTGAATAAAATCCACATGAATGCAATCTGTCAATCGTTGCAGTTCATAGAAACATGTGTGCAGATTAATTAAGAGGCACTAAAATGAAAGGGCACATGATTCGAGGTAGTATCATTTTGAATTTTTGTGAAACGTATCTGTGAGATCAATAACATCTTACCGAGTCATTTAATAATTTTCTTGATCCATTTTCTATCTTTTATAAACACTGTGAGTAAATAAAATCCACATGAATGCAATCTGTCAATCGATGCAGTTCATAGAAACATGTGTGCAAATTAATTTAGAGATACTAAAATTTTGTCAAACGTATCTGTGAGATCAATAACATCTTACCGAGGCTTTCAATAATTTTCTAATTCATTTTATATACATTTATAAACACTGTGAGTGAATAAAATCCACATGAATGCAATCTGTCAATCGATGCAGTTCATAGAAACACGTGTACAAATTAATTAAAAGATACTAAAATAGTGGATTCACTGGATCAAGAGCTAGATTCCAAAAACTTTTTAATACCTCAAGTTTTCGAGCACGTGTGCGCCCGAGATGCATAAAACCCGCGCAGCAAGCAAAATCCCGATTTCGCGCATTAATCCACGAAAGCTGCAGCAGCATGGAAGCTCTCGAGCTTCGTTAAAAGTTTTATAAGACGAGCAGAAAAATAAAAACAGGCCTCGCTTTTTAAATAATCCGTCTTTTAATTACGGTTGAACGGAGGTCGATAAACCCGCCGCTTTATCTTCGACTCGGCGAATTCTTTCTCGCGATTTCGCTCGCTGGAGCGTTAATAAAAAAAACTTTTCCTCGGTCCCCGAGACGATTGAAATTCGTGGTTGACGATAGTAAAATTGCAGCAAACGACCTAACACAAACAAAAACGGTGCCCGAGCTGGATTCGCTCGCGTGTCGACTCGTTTTTCATTGGTTCGACAGGTTTCTAGAGTGTGTCGGCCGGTGGTTCTCTGTCGCGCAGCATCGTTCTAGCGGTCCAGAGCAAACAGTTATACGTACAGGTTGCATTGTTCGGTGTCCATTGAGGACAGGACCCCGGTGATGAAAATTCTGACGGCCGTTTCTTTCTCGCTTATTCTTTTTCTTGTTTCATTCGCCGCGATGAGCCGCGCCGCGCCACCCGGCGAACGGTGTTGTGCGCACACCTTGCCGAGTTGAGTAACACCAACGAGCAACACCACCTCGCCGATGAAACAGTCCTTCTCTCATTTATTTTCAATATCCGCGGTCCGTGAACGGGTAACAGTTACGCGACAGTAATCCCGCGACGATTCGCACGAACAGAGTTGCGAAATTTTAAATTATTCGGAGCTGTGTGTGCGTGCATTCAAACGTATACGCTCCAACTATTGTTATGAGAAACTGTACAATTTTGTCTGTATCAGTGTGTACTCAATTAATTTTACGTTCAACGATCTACTAATTCTATCATCATTTAGTTATTTGATCTCTCTGTCTCACAGGTTTCAATTTCAGCAGGGTATTCTGATTTTCTAAGACGTTTTCGCATGAATTTTTTTTCGGAAAAACTATCAAATATCTTGCGTTAGGATTCTGCACACATATTTATTGGTAGCTGAAGTACACGTATGAATTTTTTCACGTAAAAATAATAAAAATTATATGAGTTGTATATTTTTCCGCAGTCTGTGAAGGGTAACAGTTACGCGAAAGTAATCCCGCGACGATTCGCACGAACAGAGTTGCGAAATTTTAAATTATTCGGAGCTGTTTGTGTGCCGTCAAACGTATACGCTTCAACTATTTTTATGAGAAACTGTACAATTTTGTCTGTATCAGTGTGAATTCAATTAATTTTACGTTCAACGATCTACTAATTCTATCATTATTTAGTTATTTGATCTCTCTGTCTCACAGGTTTCAATTTCAGCAGGGTATTCTGATTTTCTAAGACGTTTTCGCATGAATTTTTTTTCGGAAAAACTATCAAATATCTTGCGTTAGGATTCTGCACACATATTTATTGGTAGCTGAAGTACACGTATGAATTTTTTCACGTAAAAATAATAAAAATTATACGAGTTGTATATTTTTGTTTGGAGGATATGTTTTGAAAAACGTGGGGAAACGAAGAAAATAAAGTTGTTTATTAACACGTTCATCGCCCACTCGACAATCATAAAAATTACATAAAATCAAAGTAATATATTTAATAAAACAAAAACTAAGAAGTTTAATTTTTGTGATATTAATTACTGTTTCAAACCTCTTCGTCAGATCGTAAGGAAATGTTGCACACTCAATCTACCAACGTAAAAATTAATTTTCAATTCTGTATAAATAATTCGGTTACCCAGATATGGGTGACATGTCAATGAAAGTGTTAACCAGTATGAATGCAGTTATGGTAAAGATCAAAAGATATTCAAAGTTCTAATTTACAAAATGTCGGTTGATTTCTTTTGCACACATATTCTGCAATACTTGCACTTGAAGAAAATACAAAAAAAGAGAACTCGATTTTTTGAAAATGATAAACCAGAATACAACCTTCAATTCGAATAATGATGCAGGTCTAAAAACCACTCCACTAATTATCGTTGTATAATTCGATCTTGTAGAGAAATTTTCGCCAGATCCTGCTACATAAAGTCTGCTCATTATAGAAAGCAATATTTGATGAATATAATAAAAATTTTTTTATAACATTGAATCATATACTAATAAATAGCAAAAAGTTTTTTATCTCTACGTCATCTTGATTTCTCGTAATAAATTCTCAAAAATGACTTTTCTCTTGCAGGATTCGAGTCTTCTTAATTTATGCTTGATTGTAACTTGCAAAAGTTTGGTAGAATTTGAATAAAACTTCATGGGACGTTGCGTGTGGATTTCCAGGAGATTTTGCAAGCGAAATTTGCAGGTTGCTTAGAGGTTTTCGTTGAGGAATCGAGGGAATCCGTGATGAATACCAGAGAGCCCGAACGATGACCCAGAACGCCAGATTTCTCTGGCCGCATCCTTCCTCACGGTTCTCCCGGTTTAAATTTGATTTGCCTACTTTTGCACGTGCATGTACATGCAGCCTCTACCTGTCGTGCGGTCTTCTTGGCCACCGCGTGCATTCGGGGTCGCATAAATTACAGTCTCTGAATATTTATAGAAAATCAAGCTCGCATCCCCCTTTTTCGAGGCCAATGTTGCGTAACCGTTGAATAACTCTTGGTTTTAGTGGTTCAGAATATTTTGCAGTCACAGTAAGATGCATCTCTTGCATTCGTCATTTTTCAAATACTCGGTGGCTCACTGCTTCGTGAAAAATTACAAATTGCATCGATCGGGCCGTTCAAAAAAATGTACAATTCATTTTTAAAACTCAATAGTAATTGTAACCGTTCGACTTTTATTTGAGATATTTTTTGGGATCGGCAACAGTTTAATAGATATTTGAAAAGGTATTTTAAATTATAAATAATTGATTTTAAAAAGTATTTGATTTTAAATGGCAATTCTAAAGCAACCATTAAAAAATTGCGTGCCACAATTTGATACAATTGTTGTGTCACTAAATTTATTTGCATTTAATAAAATGGTCAGAGCATTCCTAGACAAGTGATGCAATTTAAAAAAAAGAACATAGCAACAGCTTAGAATTGATCGACTTTTATTTGTGATATTTTTTGGTACCGGCAACAATTTAATAGATATTTGATGTGGTTAGTCATTTGATTTTAAATGGCAATCATAAAGAGCCATTGAAAAATTTTATACCACATTTTCTTACAATTGTTACGTTACTAAATTTATTTGCATTTAATAAAACGATCAGAGCATTCCTAGACAAGGGATGCAATTTTTTAAAAAAACATAGCAACAGCTTAGAATTGTTCGACTTTTATTTGTTATATTTTTTAGTATCTTCTTTCTAGTATATTTCAAGAGGTTAGTCATTCGATTTTAAATAGCAATTCTAAAGAGCCATTAAAAAATTGTGTGCCACAATCTGGTACAATTGTTACGTTACTAAATTTAACTGGATAAATCGATCGTTCGTAAATATATAATTCAATTTTTAAAAAAACAGCAGCAGAACCGTTCAACTTATATTTATAACATTTTTTGGTATCAGCAACAGTTTTATAAATATTTGAAGAAATTAACACCGTTTATTCTCGAATGAAAACACTGAAAGCCCATTAAAAATTATTGTACAATAATCCAGTACAATTTTTACACTAATGTGTGTATTGAATGAATTGTTAAAATACAATATCACCATTGTGACATCAATACCCAATTTGCGTTAATGTCATATGCATACAATGAAAACGATCATGTAAAATGGAAATCCTCTGCATTACAAAAATGAAATTGGCTTCTAATAAAATACTTTCTACTATAAATAATTAAATAGACAGGCTTGTATACCTTTACTTGTATTGCTGACTGAAAATATTCAAAAATGAATCTGCTGTATTCGGATTAGTAAATCGTAGAACTTCGTGGAATATTTTCTAGCTGGTGATCCAAAAATTCCAAAACTTGGTCAAAGCGATTCCTTAATGGCCTAACACTAATTACACCAGAAACCAGGCTAACAGAATGAGAGACAAAAGAGAGAAAAAGGAAAAAGAGAAAAACAGAGCGGTCACAGCGTTATGCAGCAGTGATAACCGGGATCGATAACAGGTTTGTGGATTCCTTAAATCTCGCTGCGGCCGTGTAATGGCAACGGTAAATGGAAATGCCGAGATTCTATTTATGGTGAAGTTTATGGTGAATAAATTCGATCGGAGTTACGCGAAGTACCGTTCGCTGATCGACGTCGAAAAACGTTCAGCACTGTTTCGAATCGATGCCGATCGAAACGCCGCGTGTGTAAACGATAAAAGAACGTTCACGAATCATCGTTGCAATTAATGATCCGACTATGCCGGACATCGAGATTTTACTCGTGGATTTACTATACCGATTCTCTTCGCGTTAACCACCGCGAAAAGTTTTTCCACGCTGAGAAAACTTTCGATGCACTGATTTTTCAAGTGGAAATTCTATGAATCAGAAAGCACATCGAGAACTTTTGTGCACTGTAAAGGAAACTTTTACTCGAGATTGAACCCTTGTCTCAACAATTTTCCACTGTTTCTATTGAACTTGGCGTAAACTTAATTTTTCTTCGCTCGAGCGATGTTTCGCCTTTTTAAGTTCGAAGTCTGTTTGTGACAAATTGAGTAATTCGAACGTTTCAATCGATTGCTAAAAATTTTCTTTCCCCAATTACTATGCACTTGAAAATTAAAGTCATTTGCTTCCAAAGAATGCAGAAAATTGCATATACGATTTTTTTTTCTTATTCTGTTGCACTTTGAATGAAAAGTGGGTCGGTAGCAGTGTAAGAATTTTGCATATTCGTATCGGAAATGTCAATTCGAACACCTCCACGGAATATAACAAATTTTTTACGCGATTCAAATTAACATGAATTTGAAGATTAAACTGATTTCTTTTCAACGAATGCAGAAAATTGCATGTACGATTTTTTTTTCTTATTTCGTTGCACTTTGAATGAAAAGTGGGTCGGTAGCAGTATAAGAATTCTACATATTCGTCTCGGAAATGTCGATTCGAACACCTCCACGGAATATAAAAAATTTTTTACGCGATTCAAATTAGCATGAATTTAAAGATTAAACTATCTTCTTTTCAGCGAATACAGAAGATTGCATGTACGATTTTTTTTTCTTATTTTGTTGCAATTTGAATGAAAAGTGGGTCGGTAGCAGTATATGAATGTTGCATATTCGTGTCGGAAATGTCGATTCAAACACCTCCACGGAATTTAAAAATTTTTTTACGCGATTCAAATTAGCATGAATTTGAAGATTAAACTATCTTCTTTTCAACGAATGCAGAATATTGCATGTACGATTTTTTGCAGTAATGTTATTGCACTTTGAGTGCAAAGTGAATCGGAACATTATAACGAGGCTGCTCGTATGTCCCGAAAATTATGTAAAAATTCAAAGAATTCCACAGAGCGTAAAAAATTTTTTTCGCGACTGAAATCCACGAGAATTAAAAGATTGAAATCTCCTCTTTACAACGAGTTTAAAAAATTGCATGCACGATTTTTCCTCACGATGGTATGGTACTTTGATCGAACGGTGTCTCGCCGACGAGTTAATTGAACTAGATTCAACATTGATCTCGGATAGATTCTAATTGAACTTCGATTGACTCGAACTTCGAACTTGTGCTGAATCCGCACAAAATAGTGATGCTATCTCTCGGTCAATAGCAAAACAATACGGATTCCATTCTCGCGGTTTTCAGGAAAAGATATTCGCGCGAACACCCGGGAGCCGTTCCACGCTTCCGTTTCCACGGCGCGGAATTCCTCGCGTGCCGAGAGATTACGTGAGCGGAGATCGGTCTGTAATTTGCAGTAAAAGCGAGCCAATTAACCGATACTCCCGATCCACGTCGTTTCGGCGATTCCTCTCCATGGAACACGGCTCGCCGCCAACCAAACACAGCTTGAACACCTGTGAACGCCTTCCGAGAGTTTTCGTCTTGTCTCGAGCGAAATTGCTTATTATCTTATGGGAACCAGTCAATTATTCCCTGCTGTCGAGTCTGGAGAAGCTGAGAGTCGAACAGGAACGTGAACGATGCCTTGTTTCGGTTTATAGTGTTTAAAATCGTGAGCAATTTCCCTGAGAACTGTATAAATCTGATCATATTTATAGCAGAAGAGGAACGTCGAAAAAGTTGATTGGATGGGGAGTCGGACGGACACGTAAATGATGCCTACGTTTACTTCATAGTGTCTCAAATTATTAGTTTCTTTGAGAATTCTGTAATATGCGTCTATAAAGTGAACTCTATAAATGTGAACACTATAAGTGAGAACTCTATAAATCTAAACTCTATAAATGTGAATTCTATAAATGTGAACTCTATAAATGTGAACTCTATAAATGTGAACTCTATAAATGTGAACTCTATAAATGTGAACTCTATAAATCTGAACTCTATAAATGTGAACTCCATAAATCTGAACGCTATAAATGTGAATTCTATAAATGTGAGCTCTATTAATGTGATACTCTATAAATGTGAACTCTATAAATGTGAACTCTATAAATGTGAACTCTATAAATGTGAACTCCATAAATGTGAACTCCATAAATGTGAACTCCATAAATGTGAACTCTATAAATGTGAACTCCATAAATGTGAACTCTATAAATGTGATATCTATAACTTTACTTTGAAGTCTTGGTTTCCCAACAATGCCTACTTTAAAACTCTGCAAATGAACCAATATTTAAAGCAAAACTGGAATGTCCAAAAAATTAATTATTCGATGACGAGCAATGGAGTAAAAGTTTTATAAAATGTAACAATTCCTCCGATGAAGGAACATCATTATTAAACTGTGATGTGGCTCGTGGGAATTTGATCTTTTGGAAATTCCTTCCCGATCCCGTAATTAAGATCCGCCTAATCGCGCAGCGATTACACCCAGGGCGTAAGCATCGGATAGTTAAAATACTATAGCCGATCGTGGGTTTCAATTGAAGCTGAATGAGACTGTTACGCGGTATTTACGATCCGGTCTATGGTGTTTGTTAACCAGATGGAATTTCTCGCGCTCCCAGTCGATGGAAATTCGATTCGATTCCGTCCGCCGGCTGTTCCGGATTTGATTGTGCCCTTCTCCCGCTATAAACTCTCCGCGAGCACGTTTACGGGTGCAATCTTCGCATATTTCGCGATTGTTCTGGTTAAATATTGCTAGCACGCCGATTTTTATAAGATCCTTCCATGGTAAAAAATTTTGCAAACGTCCGCCATCTAACTCGATTAATATCTACAGTATTTAATCGTTAAAAGTCGCCAAATTCTGAACAATAAGTGTCGCAAAATAATCCCCACTCCGCGGAGTATACCCCGTGAGGGGCCGTGAAGCTCGTGAGGCCTCGATCGCCGAGAAGTGTAACATAATACGGGTCGAATATATCGGTGAGACCACTACGAATCCAATGATAAAACCTCTTTATTTTTTTATCATTTTATGATGGAACTTTCACCAACATATTCGTCGCATTTTTCTAATGAAAATTATACCAAATACGATATAATTGCGATGATATTTGCTTCGCTTTTCTACGCTCGACACAAGTCAAAGAATAGTATACTTGAACACTAAGTGTCGCCGGCCGGACCCGTGGTTGCGACTTTTAACGATTAGATACTGTAATAGAACCCTTGAATAAGCAAATAAAATTTTCTTTTATTACGATTCCTCGAAATCACTTGAAATGTTCGAATGCTCGAAATATTTGCTCCTGTTTTGAGACGTATCGAAGTAAACGCTTCGTTTACGTGTCCGTTTCGGTACCCAGACTACCGTGCGCCGAAGCAGACCATGTCCGACGCGGTTTTTAAATTGCGACACGACATCGAAGGATAAAGTTACAGTTCGAAGAATCGAGACCAAGCCAGGACGAATTTTGCAGAGTCCCTGGGGATCGTTGATGCGCGCGAGGTACTTACTACATATTTCTCTCAATCGATTTTCTCCCCCGTGACTTATCTAGAAATCATAGGTCCGCAGTTGTAACGCTGTTATTACCGCGGCACGGCACGGTGGATAAGGCGGATAAGGGTGCAAGAAGGATGTCGATGGATCGTACACACACCGAAACGGCCGCCGGTCGAGCGTTATCAACGCGATCGTGAATTACGAGGCCCACTTTGCTCGACAGACTGATTTCCCCTCGCGAACTCCCGCGTTCCAGATACCGCACCGCCAATATACGGGAACGAGATTTAACTAACGCGTCTAACGGGGTTCGTACTGTTACACGATACTATTATTAGTCGTGGGCTGTATAGTTCCCGCCGAGGGACACAACACCGGTGATCTTCAATTGCCAGATGGATTTTTATTAATCGGGGAAAGGTCGATCCACTTAACCCCTAACCAGCTGGTACGCCTCTTTGTGGTCCAACTGACCGGTAGTGTCTGCCAGACAGATTGATGAAAGTCTCGATATTGTTGGATAGACAAATTAATTCTTTATCTCGCAGATAATCAATTGTATTTTGTCAGGATCGGGCACGAGTACGATTTCCGTGGCCCCTCGTACGATTTCCGCCCCCTCCACGACCTAACCACAATTCATTCTATTCGCATGATTTTTCCATTACTAGTTCAAATTCTGGATGACAGCTACAATGCAAAGATTATGCGAATAAAATTTCATTTTCTACAAAAAAGGTTGATATTTTGCCATATTTCGCATAGTTGCCGAGATATTTGCAAATTTATAAAAAATAGGAAATCTATTTTACCGGCTAAAGCAGGCCAATTTGACACCATGTTATATATACATTTTTTTCTTGAAATAACCCCCAGAACAGAAATATAACCTCAAAACGAGGGGCCACAAAAATTGTACTCTAGCCCAGGATCGTCAGAATTTGGTCAGGATCGTCTTCTTTGAATAAAAAAATTATGAAGTATCAGTGTTGGCTGTTTTATTCAAAATCGTTTTGTCAACTTGCAGTGTCTTCAGTTTGTTTTAATATATTATCCTTGGAAATATGGATGCACTTAAAAGAAAAATGAAAAGACTTCGTAGGCAATTTAACCAATTTATTCTGTATCCGAACGAATTCGCACAGTGCGAACAATATTTACGCGAGCGGCTTGATTATAAATAGCGTGGATCAGGCGAAAATTCCCAGCTGCGTTGAAATTAAACCGACGATTTGGCAGCATATTGTGGGAACCGAGAGACGGAGAAAGAGAGAACGCATCGTCGAACAAATTCGTATCGTGTCAAGGCTAGTCCCGTTTAATAATAGTAAATGGGATACTAGGATCGTCGATGAACGCGTCGACACGATCACTCCGCGAGTCGTGCTGCGTTATCGGTAATGTTTCATTTGCCTGTCTTTAAATCCACGAACAGGTTACTGTAAATCTACTATCTCGATCAGTGGTGTATAATGAATATACCATTAATTTTATTTATCGCTAATCTATCATCTATTTTTCCAATTTTTAATCTCTTAACTGTGACGAGTATACTCGCTGCGCTGAAAAACAATTACTATTTGCCATTTTCATACGGATAGCTAACCTTTGCGTAAAAATGGCGATTGGGACTAGTGACGTATTACCATATGGGCATCTTGGGAAAATGTCCGGGGACCCAAACAAAAGGGGGCCCTGAACACAAACCAAATATTTAGTATTTTTATGTAAAAGGTTTTCATGGATGAAGGAGAATTTATTTCACTTTTTATGCAATAATGAATATGTAGATGTTTTTACAATTATTTTATTTTTCCCAACGTGAATGTTATTTAGTCGGGGTTAGGGGCCCCGAAATTCTACTTTGCCCAGGGGCCCCAAGTAGTCATAACGCGCCACTGACTGGAACATTTGAATTTTGTGGTGAATTGGATTGTTATATTTGTGATATTGATTTGTTTCAGTTAATATATTCGACACCATATACAACAGTTTCATCTAATTTAATTTCAATAATACCCAGTTTCTTTTTAAGGTAAAACATTTTTGCGGTGGAATAAAAACAGTTCTATTATATTTTTATGTTTTTAACTGGCATCGTTATTTCCACAAAAGATAGCATAGTTATCTAGAATGAAATTAACATTTTTATAAAAATTAATACACGTTTGTAAACGTTCAAACATTTCACAACATTTTAGACAAGAGTGAAACGAAAAAGAGCGAAAAAGAAATTTTCAATTTCATTTGAAAATGATTGTTTGATTAAATATGTACTTTTTGTAATTGCAAGTGTACACCTTAACGAGGCTGATAATAATTCTACAATTTAACAGTAAACCTACCACAGCCGGTCAAATGAACGTTTTCAGATTTTTGATTTTAAAATTATTGAAGTTATAAAGATGACTTCACAAGGAATTGATTCAATAAATTTCTTTACCGAAGCATATGTTATAATAACAATCACAGAAAGTCTAAATAAATTCAATCTTGTTATTTTTATAAAACAATACATACTAGCCAATTTTAATGCTCGGTAAGTTCAGTGTTAAAGGAACTGCCGAGAATTCGGTAAAGTAAAAGGATTAAATTCATAAATGAAAAATATTATGTGACAATGAGTCTGTGAACGAATTCGGCCAGAAATAAAGTTCCGGATTAGAAGAGGCAGTACAAGTCTCTCAATTAGAAGAACTAACAATGAATCTCTGACCGGAGGGAGCCAGTAATGAGTTTCTGAAGGTCTTCAAACCAATTTCCAGAGTTCCCAAGACTCCCAGACCACGAAATTCGCCGAGCAAGTATACTATAATGCTCGAATCACGGGGAGCTAACGAGCAATAAACTAACAAATCGTGCAAACAATTATTCACAAACGCGCAAACAATTTATTTAACACCAGAGATTTTTTAATCCTTTGTACTATAATTTTCTTACTACGATAATAAAAACGTCTTTATGATTAGAACTTTCTCTGATAATACAGGGTGTCCGTCTATAAATGCCAGAGCAAATATTTCATAATTGGTTGAAGTTACAAGAAAGTTTAATGAGACAAATTTGCACGGTTTTAAGTCTGCTATAAAGTGCATGTAAAATATTTTTTTTTTTACTCCTGACTTTTACGAGCTACGAAGGTCACCATCGTTTTTTTAAATTCGAATACTTGGTAAAAAAAATTGATATTATGTATTGTTTACGAGATCATTGGCATCTGAGGTGTCAAAGAAGTAAACTGGATTGTAAGTATTTTTGAATTTGATTTGGAATGTCAAAGAGGTTGAGAACGCATGTTGTGATCAAATTTTTAAACGATGGGTTTCCTGTATCGAAAATGATGGTAAAGTTTCAATAAAATAATAAAAAAATCAATCATAGTGTTCAATCTTCAAAAATGTGTTACACGATAGCAGCGAAAGTGGAAATGATTCTGATTTATGGGGAATGTCATATGACGTAGAGCAGGGAGTTCCAACGTATTCCCCTCCGAGAACTGCAAGGTCCCCCACCATCGAACCTCTTCCCACTACTACGTACGGCCGTAGAGTTAGTGAGTGCTGCGCGCGCCGCGTGGCTCTCGTGGTGGGAGCTTCCCACTACTATACATTATAATGATAAAGTCTAAGAGTGGGGGAAGAACCTAAACGGGGAAGGTGCCCCCAATGACTTTAATAATACGTCATTGTATTGGTCCTGAAATACTCTATCAGAATGTAAGTAAAAAAACATACTGTTCCCTTTAAAAAAAAAAACATAGTTGACCTTCATATCTCCTTGACGCCCTACCTATCAAAAAAATTGGAGCATCAGATTGTGAGTTCTTTGCTACCAAATAAGTTTGGTCCGAGGCATATTCTTCTATCTCCAAAATCAAGCGAGTTATTCAGGTGTCCCGTTTTAAATGCCTCACCCTGTATAAAATATTATCTGGAGATTATATCTTTTCTGGTTCGAAAGCGGTGGATTCGGTATCCGAGCAAGAAGATCGACGAGAGATCAGGGTGTTCAGGACAAAGGGCCACCTGTCGCGAGCGTTCTGCGCATGCAAATCAATTTTCATAGGCGGGCGAGCTTGTCCAGCCATTCATTCAACATCCTCGCGAGCACGTGACCCGGCCACTTTTACGTGGCTCCTTCGTTCCCCCTAAAATTCGATTTCCTTCAGACGGGCATATTTTTACGAGATCCCGTCAGGAAAAACCCGTGAATTTTATTCTCAAACTCAGAAAGAAAATTGCCGAAGAAGAACGTTCACCGGCGAGACACGAGCAAATTATTCCGAGTGATTATTGCCGAGCTTTTTCACTCCAGCTAAAATGCACGGAATTGCTTGCAAAAAGACGCCATTACTTTTGCACGGATCCACATTCCCCGTATTTACCGTCCCGGCGTTAATTAGAACGATCGTGTTACTCCTCTTTATCTGTCCACGGCGAATCTTTCGGTAGCTCCGCGATACTCTAGACGCAATTACAGATAAATTAAAACCATTTTACGGAATTGTACGCCCTTGAGACGCGAGGTAGACGTGATCAGAACCTGTGCCATCATTTTACCGCAATTAAAGTATAATTCTTGAGAAGTGGATTGAAAAAATCGAATATCTCTCCCGTACTCGATCGGTCGCGTCGGAGAAATTAAGACAATCTTTTTATTCAAGGAAGTGGATAATTGGATAGAGGCACGAGTGCATAATCATTTATCTTTATGCAAAATAAAATTTATATACGATAATTGCAGGCTACTGGAGCTAAGTACAAATTTATGTTCCTCATTAACAATTTTAACACGTTGAGAATACTATGATATCGACATTCTTGGATTCTTGTTATCGTTTTACTGTTTTAACACTTTCGTCGCCATAACACCCGTATCTGGACGACGGAATTATTTATACAAAATTGAAAATTAATTTTTACGTTGGTAGATTGAGCGCATAAAATTCGCTTACGATCTGTGTAAGAGGCTTCATACAGTTATTAATATCAAAAAACTAAATTTCTCAGTTTCTGATTTTATAAATAAATTTCTTTGATTTTGTGTAATTTTTGTAATTATTCAGTGGGCGATCAACGTGTTAAATTGTGCCTATACAATTCTCTCGAAAATTCATAAAAATCCGAAGTATAGTTTTTCAGTTGCGTACAACAATATATCGTCGTTGGTATCATTTGCGAAAAGTGATTGTACTATTTTAATTTACAGATTTCCAACAATATTAAAATCCTATCTTATTTTAATATACTCATTTACGAATTTCTCTTCGGTATCATAAATTTGGCTCAGTGTTTCTAGTCCATTTTTAATTTTTCATTACATACTAAAAGTGTTAAGACAAGAATTAAATGTCTATTTGGATTCTGTACCATGCAATTAATCCAGACAATCTTTATTTTGCATAAAAATCCGTAGTAATAACTTAGGTCACATGCAAACTGTAAACGGAACGAGCAATCTACTAAAACAAACAATACTGCATACTACAAACAACGAACAGCTGCACAAAAGACTGCATTCCAGAAAAAAATTTACAATCTCGTGTATAGCAATCTATTAAAAATCTCAAGCGCACAGCTGCAATTTTTCCGTAAAAATGGCTTCCGACATTCCAAAAATGTAGAATCGAAAGAGAACGCCATGTAAAAACACCGGAAGCGAGATCAAAGGATCAGCGCGGAGTTAATGATGATCATCTCTGATCATGATTTCTCAGCTTCGTGCACGCAGTTTCCGCGGAGAGGGTACCCGAGAGAAAACAAAGGCGGGTCCCGAACAATGCTCGTAGGTGCATTGTTTATTCGTCCGGGGTAGAATCTTCGAATGTGGGCACACGTTTCTGCGCCGCCATAGTAATGGGGGAGGTGATTCATACGAGGCTCAGGCTCTCTCGGTATGCTAATAACCGAATTAAGGCTGGTCGCCGAAACCAGGGTGAAAGTTCCGCGATGAATGCGAGAGAGAGAGGACGACGTTCCTTAATGAAGCTGTAAAACGCGCCGGAAAATACCGGGCACCTCAATGGTCCTCTCTGCCGCTGTAATTATGTTATCGTTTGAACTGCAACCAGGATGAGAGATGAATTGGAAAGCGAGCTGGAAAATGGGACTCGCTCGACTTTCCAACGGAACAAGTGAATCCCATTTCTGCAACAATAAATTGCGAGATACGCGAGCCCTTGTCCATTAGCTGGAACTGCAAAAGGACTAGCTTTAAAAAACAGTTCATTTCCTCGCGGAAGAAACTGCTGAAAAAATATTCATGGATACACGTTTTACAGTGGGAAATATTTAATCTGTAATTTGCACTGCAATTTAAGTATTGGTGTCCCAAATAATATCAAACGCAATTTTAGGGGGCAAGTGGAATCCATTTCTCTAATAATAAATCACGTGCTGGTCCTTCTGCTGTATTATACCTTATACCAGGGAATTTTTGTCTCATTTGAGGTAAAACCGTCCCCACCATAGCGCCCACTGTCCCCCACCAGCATCCGCTGTTACCATAGAGCGGGGATGGGCATTTTTGTCTCAATTGAGACAAACCGTCCCCACCATAGCGCCCACTGCCCCCCACCAGCATCCGCCGTTACCATAGAGGAAGGAAGTGCTTCGCCCGCCGCGAGCAGTGCGCAGGCCTCGCGCATGAAAGAGAGGTTGGTGGGAGAAACAGGTGTTTAAGGGACCCCTACCGTGCTCATCACGGCCTTATACGTTCCTCAGAAATAGTTGCATGAAAGATTCTAGGATAATATTCCATCTATTTTTGTTTTACACTTTAAATCAACAAATTCTGTTTCATTTATAATATTACATTTTAAAGAAATGCGCCTCGCTACGTAGACGGAAAGAAATCAATCATTGTACAGTATGTAAAAAAAGTGATTGAATTTTCACCCTGAGGAACGAATCGGGGTTAAGTATTGATGAAGCGACGAATTAATGATTTTACTTGGCTGCTGGAAATGATACGAATGTTAGTTTTGCAGATTTATATGAATTTAATTTTTCCATTTTTACGGTAGACTTTTGTGCAAGTCAAACAACTGTTTAAAGAGACTGTATATTTTTTAATGTAATTTTGTGGTCGCATTTTACGACAGTCTACTCTAGATGAATTTTATTTTTGAAAGTTTGTACAATTTTTGTCTTCGGAAATTGCAGTGGACTGCAGTCTTGTATATTTCAATGAATTCTAAAATCTTCTTACTTCCCTGCAACGTGCACTTCGCTGAACCTTTTCCTTTCAAATCAGGAACAACATGTCATCCGCAGAAGTTGTTTTCTACATTTTTATTGGTATGTTCGCAGAACGGCTTATCCTAGAATCGATGACTGCGATTCAAGATTTCTCTGAATTCGGTCACTTTTGCGAAAGTTTCACCAGGAAAAACTTGACGAATCTCTGTTTCCCTCTCTTTCTCTCTGTCTCCGAGGAATTAAAAGTAGATTTACGGTCGATCGTTAAAAATCCTCCGACACGTGCTTTCTTTTTTTTTCTGGGGTAGGAAACGTCCTGCGAGAAAGTCGCTAATTTTGGTCTCGTCGCCGAGAAATCATCGATCCACTGGCCAGATACACGGGATAATTACAAAATCGCTCGTGACGATGGATCCCGAGGCCGAGGCAAAAGTTGCTCGGTCTGCGCGGCGATTTATTGTTCGTGGCTCCATAGCGTTTATATAATAAAGGAGCCTCCGGTCTGTGCTCGCCGGCGCGCAGCTTTCACTTCTCCGTAACCCCGTATCAATTTATTGACGCAGAAACCTGGTCGCGCCCCGTAAAAATTCACACGTGACACGGTCATGCATAGTTAGCGGCTCGTCGCACCCCGGCGACGACTTTGTCTTAGCCGATCTCTGTTACCTAACGAGACAATCGAAGAAACGTATGCAGAGTGTTCGAAAAATGTTGTACTTCCTTGAATGGGGTGATTGTTCGCGTGATTTTAAGTAACTTTCTCCTTTACGAAAATATTCTCCGCAGCTTTGTTAAAGAGTTATTAAAGAAAAATGCGAACCAATCAGAACGTGGCTACACTGGACGGATGTCGGCACCAGTGTCGCCAGGGTGGATTTTCCTTTCCTCCTTTTCCCCTTCCACTACCTGACACTCCAGCGTCTCCCACTAAGACCGTAGACTGGTCACGTGACGTGCCGCGCTACGTGTCACATATTACTCTGGTAATCAGAGAGGTGGTAAATTGTATTCCCCTCGATTTCGAGGCGGAACCGACCCGGAAACCCTCAACTCTAGCTGCGTTTTGATTGGTCCGTGTTTTTCGTTAATAACTCCTTAACAAAGTGGCGGAGAACATTTTCGCAAAGGAAAAAGTTACTACAAATGACGTAAACATTCACCTCTTTCAAGGAAGACAACATTTTTGGGACATCATATATATAGTGACTCGCATGAAAACCTCTAGTTAAATGATCCAAGAGACCTTGGGGGACCAAGGCGAAAGCCCTAGATATAAAGTAGAATCATAATTGATTTGGAAGACCTTGGTAGAGCTTGCAGAAGGATTCTAATGATCCCTAAACTTCTCGATTGTTGACGTCTAAATGATCTGAGAGACCTTGAAGAACCTTAGCGAAAGCCCTGGATACACAGTAGGTCCTTAACTGCTTCAACTATGCTACCTTTGGAATAATCTTCAAAGTATCAATGAATCCCGTGGTACATCTAGAACTCCATAGATGTGCTTCACAATCTCTAGTTAAATGATCCGAGAGACCTTAGGGGACCTTAGCGAAAGCCCTAGATGCAAAGTAGGTCCTTAACTGCTTCAGCTATACTACCTTTGGAATAATCTTCAAAGTATCAGTGTGGCACATCTAGAATTTCATAGATGTGTTTCACAATCTCTAGTTAAATGATCCGAGAGACCTTAGGGGACCTTAGCGAAAGCCCTAGATGCAAAGTAGCTCCTTAACTGCTTCAGCTATACTACCTTTGGAATAATCTTCAAAGTATCAGTGTGGCACATCTAGAATTTCATAGATGTGCTTCACAATCTCTAGTTAAATGATCCGAGAGACCTTAGGGGACCTTAGCGAAAGCCCTAGATGCAAAGTAGGTCCTTAACTGCTTCAGCTATACTACCTTTGGAATAATCTTCAAAGTATCAGTGTGGTACATCTAGAATTCCATAGATGTGCTTCACAATCTCTAGTTAAATGATGCAAGAGACCTTGGGGGACCTTAGCGAAAGCCCTAGATGCAAAATAGATCCTTAAATGTTTTGGAAGATCTTGATAGAGCTTAGCAGAGTATCCTACTAATCCGCTGAACTTCTCGAGAAGATCTTTGACGTCTCACCGACTCCGTCGTGTTTCAAAGTCTATGCTTCAACGATCCGGTAGACCTTGATGAACCTCAATAAAGGATCCTGATGGTCTCTCGGATCTCCCGAGAAGAACTCTCGCGGTCGAACTAAATCCTGGCAGGTTCCAGTAGCATCTAAGAATACCGTAGGCGCGTTTCAAAGATTCCCGGTGTATCTGTAAAAGCCTCGGAACGACATTGTAATTGCTTGGGCAATCATTCCCGGGCCTCGTTTCTTCTTCCAGGTATTTAACAGAATGATTGAGCGATGGATTAACCGATAAGCCGTCGCAGGAACGACCCGCTTTCCTCCGCCGTTAAACGTTCGGAAAGACACGTAGCATCCTCCCGGTGCTGTGGCTTATGTCCCATTTACCCAGTTCATTACGCGCATGCATGCGTGAAAAACGAGCGTGTTGCGATTTCACGTAATTTTCCACGGTTACACGGTTTTCATTCCGGGGATGGGCGTTCCCGAAAAAAGAAAGAATAGAAAGACAGACCACCGTAGAAAACCGCATTCCACACCGGTTCATATTGTCTAACGACATAAACACACGGCCGGGAGCCTAGTCGTTTCTCCGTCCGCTGGAAATATAGAGCGCGAAAAACGATCGCATTTAACGAAACCACCACTGTCGTGCGTGTTTCGAACTTCGGACGATCCTCCGACTCTCTAAAAATAAAATAATGTTTGAGAATAGCCATGCAATATTTTGCAGATTTTATCGCGTTTTCAGACCACCTCCATTTCCTGCATAAATTTATTTTCTTGGAAAATTGCAATCTGTACGGCGAGAACGATAAATTTCTCTTGATGTTGGAGATTTTCCTGACCTCTTCCTCGTTCGATCGATCAACGGTTTTCTCACTTCCCGGTTTTATTATTGCAAAATCTATACATAGTAATATTCCTGACTCGCGTAGCTTGTAGGAAATGAGGTAATAATTCTTATATTTTACAGTGACAGGTTATTCGAGCAACATCATCGATAGACAATCTTAATCAAGATTAGTTATATTTCAAGTTGAAAATTTCCTGACTTCTTATTTCCTCGTTTATTCAATCGATAATATCTACATTTTACTGCTTCGTTACTGGAACGTCTTAAATAATAATTATTCCTTGCCCAACTCCAAGAAGAAACTCAAGCAACAATTCTTGCATGTTACAGCGCTATATTATCGAAGTAAAATCGTCGCAAGAATACAAATCTGTTACTTGATCCAAGTCGAGTAATTGAAAGTTGAAACCTTTCCACACCTCTCACTTTCTCGATTATTCAGTTAATAATTCTTCCACTTTAATGCTTCATTAGCGCAAAATCTTTACATGATCGTATTCCTGGCTTTAACAACTTCAATGTGGAAATGAGGCAATAATTATTGCACCTCACATTGCCAAATCATTTAATTAAAATCGTCGTATCGATACTAATTTGCGAATCCATACAAGCACAGTCTCAAGTCAAAACATCAGAAATTATTCAATCAATAATTCCTCCACCTTAATGCTTCATTAGTACAAAATCTTTACATGATCGTACTCCTGGCTTTAACAACTTCAATGTGGAAAGGAGGCAATAATTATTGCACCTCACAGTGCCAGATCTTTTTTATTAAAATCGTCGTGTCGATACTAATTTGCGAATCCATACAAGTACAGTCTGAAGTCAAAACACCAGAAATTGTTCAATCAATAATTCCTCCACCGTAATGCTTCATTAGTACAAAATCTTTACATGATCGCATTCCTGGCTTGAACAACTTCAATGTGGAAAGGATGCAATAATTATTGCACCCCATAGTGCCAGATCTTTTTTATTAAAATCGTCGTATCGATACTAATTTGCGAATCCATACAAGCACAGTCTCAAGTCAAAACACCAGAAATTATTCAATCAATAATTTCTCCACCTTGATGCTTCATTAGTACAAAATCTTTACATTATCGTATTCCTGGCTTGAACAACTTCAATGTGGAAATGGGGCAATAATTATTGCACCCCACAGTGCCAGATCTCTTTTATTAAAATCGTCGTATCGATACTAATTTGCAAATCCATACAAATACAGTCTCAAGTCAAAACATCAGAAATTGTTCAATCAATAATTCCTCCACCTTAATGCTTCATTAGTACAAAATCTTTACATGATCGCATTCCTGGCTTGAACAACTTCAATGTGGAAATGAGGCAATAATTATTGCACCTCACAGTGTCAGATCATTTAATTAAAATCGTCGTATGGATACTAATTTGCGAATCCATACAAGCACAGTCTCAAGTCAAAACATCAGAATTTATTCAATCAATAATTTCTCCACTTTAATGCTTCATTAGTACAAAATCTTTACATGATCGTATTCCTGGCTTGCACAAGTTCAACGATAAAATGAGGTAATAATTATTGCACCTCACAGTATCAGCATATTTAATCAAAATTGTTGCAACCATGCAAATCTGGTAATCAGGACAAGTCAAATTCGAAGTTGAATATCTTCCTGTCCCTGTCCTTCCATTTCTATCATCTCTACTTTATTACCGCAAGATCTCAACATAATATTCCAGGCTCGCACAACATCAAACCTAAATCGCAGCAATAACTCAAATATTTTACATCGTCGGTTGGTTATCCGAGCGAAATAGTTACGATAATATTCCGGTTCGGTCCCGGTTCATGCTCGAGGAATCGTCATCCGGTTAACAGATTAATTCCACTTGTCGTTCTCGGAGAATCGACACGGTGAAGGTGCGCAGTTCAAATAAAAGTAAAATCTTTTCTGACGTTAATTGCGGACGATAGTTTATCCTTGAAGTCGCCGCAGAGCTTCGACTTCGCGATCTCCGAACGGTGTGTACATCTTCATCGTCTTTGTCGTCGTTGACTCTGTCGTTGGCACTGTATATGTGTCGAGGTAGGTTTACGGGCCGACAGGTATGTTACATCAGTGTAACGGTATGTTATCGAGCATCATCCCGGTTCACTGCGTCACGAGTTCTCCGGGTGAACAGTGTTCACTGGAACAGAGAACACTGACGATGATCTCCTTTTCTTCTTTTTATCGATGACGACGATGATGCCCGTTTTCGGTGTTAACTTCTCTGAGCTTGTGTCGAGACCCGTTCCGATATATGGATTTACCAGCTCGAGAAAATGCTCCTCCGTGCAGCCTGTCTAGACCAGACCTAGACCTTGACTCGACTATCTAGACTAGACCTCGAGTGAACCAAGACTGGACCTAGTCTCTCCAGTCGGAGTCCAACAGACCTGCCTCTAGATTAATTACTTCCGCCTGTTCTCTCCTTTTCCAACGTCAACGTCCACTCGGTTTCTACGATTCTTTGGATCAACGATCCTTCTCTAGCCGCGATCTTTTATTCTGGCCAGTTCTTTTGAATTCTTTTTTTTTGGAGAGATCAGGTGGTCGCCGAGACCAGAAAATAGGATTCTATATTAATTACTAACGCCACAGTTCTTCGATTTTCATCGTTAAGTTGTGTTTTATAGTTGGTTCTTTCGTTCATAACAATTCATATTCTTCTCCTGGGTTGCTCTTTCATTTTCTTTATTTTTCTTATTTATTTCCGGGCGTTTGGCAGGTCTTCCTCTGATAGACTTCAGAAAATAGGATTCTGGATTTATTACTACCGCCATAGCTCTTCGATTTTCATCGTTATGTTGTGCTTTACAGTTGATTCCTTCGTTCGTAACAATTCATATTCTTTCCCTGGATTGCCCTTTCATTTTCTTTATTTTTCTTATTTATTTCCGGTAGCTTGGTTGGTCTTCCTCTGCTAGACTTCAGAAAATAGGATTCTAGATTTATTACTACCGCCATAGCTCTTCGTTTTTCATCGTTATGTTGTGTTTTATAGTTGATTCTTTCGATCGTAACAGTTCATATTCTTTCCCTGGATTCCCCTTTCATTTTCTATATTTTTCTTATTTATTTCCGGTAGCTTGGTTGGTCTTCCTCTGCTACTGAAGAAAATAGGATTCTGGATTTATTAAAACCGCAATAGCTCTTCGTTTTTCATCGTTATGTTGTGTTTTATAGTTGATTCTTTCGATCGTAACAATTCATATTCTTTCCCTGGATTGCCCTTTCATTTTCTTTATTTTTCTCTGATTATTTCCGGAAGCTCGGATGATCTTCAAAATGCTCTTTGCTTTGAGCTAGACATCAGAAGAGCGCACACTTATTTAAATTTATAAATAAATTTCACAATGTGCCTAATCCTTATCAACACTTCGACAAAGTGGATTACGATAGAATTGTCATCATTCGCCATTTTTCATCGCCAGCCAATGAAACGAAGTAATTGAATGTTTTTTTTCTTCGACTTCGTGTCGTCTCGTTGTCTGCTTTGTTTCGGTACGTGGCTCATAGTATTACGCGAGCATACAATGGTCTCCAAGCAAGATTGTACTATAGAGGGCTCCAGATTGATTACTTCCGCTTATTCTCCGCTTTTCATCGTTACCTTGTATTCCACACACAGCTCGATTCTTTCATTCATGGAATAATTGAGTATCATTTCGTTTGTTTTTCATTTTATTCGTGTTGTTCGTCCGAGTAGGGAGTTCGAGTGGACCTAGCCCCGATCTATGTAGACTCCTAGCTAGATAGAGCTCTAGATTAATTACTTCCGCCTATTCTCTACTTTTCATCGTCGGCCGGCATTCTACAATCAACTCTTTTCTTTCCCGGGGGTAATGAGCGTCTTTCTTCAAACGGAACACTTTCTTTTATTTCTTTTCTACAGTTTATTTACGACTGTGGGCGCTGTTTCACTGTGTCCGTAACGCAAACCGTCGAGAAAGTGTCGTATCAACAAATTATAGCAATATTTAATGCTTCGTTTGTCAGGCAGATTTGCATACACACTTTCGAACCGTTTTAAAAAACCGTAGAAAGAACACTGGTGTTCCGGCGAACTTTTTGCAATTGTTCTGCGAAATTATGAAAGCCAAATTATATTTTTGAACGATTTTTATAATATAGAATCTATTTATTTCTGCGCGGGATTTTTTATTTGTTTTTTAGATCATTACTTTTGGTGTTCCGCAAATTTTTCATATAATCAAAAGTGTTCCCTAACTTCAAAATAGTTAAGAACCGCTGGCCTAGAAAATCATAAATAGCAAGATCGTTACCAAATATTAAATAACCTGCCAGAAAATCACTGAATGAGCATTGACAGCCAGAATAGTGATGCCAGATAGGTTAAATCGAGGGGAATACGGTTTACCACCTCTCTGATGACCAGAGTAGTATGTGACACGTTACGCGGCATGTCACGTGATCAGTCTACGGTCTTAGTGGGGGACGTTGGAGTGGGGGACGTTGGAGTGAGGGACGTTGGAGTGTGCTCAGGTAGTGGAATGGGAAAAGGAGGAGAGGACAATCCACCCAGTTTTGGGTGTTTCTGGCATCACTGAGCCAGAAATTTACTAAATCCACAATCTTAGGACTGTCAGCTCAGAGACTATAAAAATTGAGTGATGTCGAAGCAATTTATTTAATGAGTGGCATGTCAGTCATGTATAGGCTGCGGATCTTTCTGCAAAATAACAATCATTTGCCTTAATTGAAAGAGATAGGAGGAAAATGAAAATGATTTCCTTCTTTCAATGATTTCAGTAGACCGAAGATAATACATTGACGTATTTCAATGTTTTGAATTATTTTTTTATCTTAATCCCTACCTAATTTTATTCGAACTGTGGCACAACGACTACTTAAAATAGTATTTGAAATATTTGTTCACCCAAAATTTTATCCAGCTCCGAGTGTAACGAACTTTTCCGCGTTGGAGTGCATACAATTCGAAGACCTGATTGGAAATTCTAATTTCTCCGAGCTGAAGAGTCTGGGGGTTCTCAGACTTGGCAAAAAAACGGGTTCGCCTCCGCGGGGAATTGATCAAATTCCGCACGCAACTCGGAACGGTGGGTAGGGGGGACGTTCGATTAATTGCCGTGTAATTGGCGTCCCTTAATAGTAACGAAGCGGTTCGTTCGTTTCCGCGGATTTTTTAGAGGTCATTAAAACCTCGCGGGCCCCGCGGAATCGAAACGAAAAGTCCTCGAGACGCCTCCATCTGTTCATCGGCCGTGAAGTGAAAGCCTCCTTTGGCATTTTTATCTTTTTTTTTCCTCTCCTTTTTCTTTCTTTGTCCTCGTCTCGTTTTGTTTCGCGTTTTTGTTTTCGCCGCGTGTTTCAAACGCTGCGACGCCGCGCGGTGCAGCGCGGTGCAGCGCGGTGCATCTACGGGAGAGATGCGTTGAATATTCTAGGTGGAGGACCAGGCGACATTATTTTCTTGCGTTTTCATCTTTCCATAGCTTTCCGGGTCGACGAGAGCGTCTCTGTACCCCGTTCGCGAAGAAATTGCGACCGCCCGTAACTCGATCCTCATCCAAATGCATCGATGCAATCGACTCGATCGCTTTCTGCACTTTTTTTTCTCCGTTGCACCGGCCGGCTTCGTTCTGCTCTCGATTCCACTTCGTCATCGTTTTCTATTTTTTTCTTTTGTTCCAACAACAGACTATGGATTTTATGCATTTGTTGCACGCGTTTCAATGCTGTGCACTGGCGAAGATACTGTTTGATGCGTGTTTTGTTTTAATGCTCGAACGCGATGCGCTCGGTGACGTTTCTGAGAATTGAGGGAAATATATGGTTGAACAACTGTGCTCTAGTTACTAGACTTATCGAGTCATACGTAATCATTAGAACGCGGATTTTGATACAAAATAAAAATGGTTTGCAAAGCTTGCAAGAGTCTGCTGCCAAATAAAAATATCTTGCTTGCCTTAAAAATTGTCTACTTAAAAATAATATACCAACATACTTCAATTTTTATAACCTCTTCACCATTTTAAATTTCATCTGCACGGTTTTTTCCAAAAAAAAAATGCCGCTCTTTTAATATTCTTTCATTGTATTTTTAATTTGATGAGAGAATTTAATAGAGTACACGACATTCTTGTATGAATAACTACGGGTTTATTTGCAAGATTTATCAACTCATTAACTCATTTAATTTCTCAAAATGAAAAATACATTTTTAGCATTCCTTTATTGAATTTTTAACTTGATAAGACACAACAAAGAAAAACATGGTAGGTGTTTGATTCCAGAGTCAGATCGATAAATACTGCGCAGAGACATTCACGGTCTAGTTCTACACACTTTGTTATCTCGCCGACCGATAACGATATCATTTTCTTCAGAAAAGAATAATTACTGTGAACCGATCATTAGTCATAAGCGTCGCGTTTCGAATTTATTCTTATTGTACAATCTCTCTGAATTAAACTCGATTTATTCAGACGTCGACTTGCATTAATGGTGAGAATCAAAATAAAATAGGTTCAAGCACGAGCAAGTATTTTATTATTAGACTGCGGATTTTTATGCGAAATAAAAATTGTCTGGATTAATTGCGAGATACAGGATTTACATAGATGTATTTATTTCATTCCTTAACAATTTAAATAAGTTGACAATTATGCGACAGTATCTCCAAATTCCTTAACACTAAACCTATCGAGCAGTAAAATTGGCTAGTATAGCCTTATAATAATAACAAAATTGAATTTATTTAGACTTTGTACGATTTATATTATAACATATTCTTGAGTAAAGAAATTTATTAAATTAATTCCCATGACCCATTTTTATAACTGCAATAATTGTAAAATAAAAAATATCTTCAGTTTTGCATTCAAACGTCTACTCGCAGAATTCAATTTCCCCCCGCTTCGAAAAAGAAAAGTAGTATTGTCTCCGGTACCCGAAGGATCCTCTTGCAGACGACTGTCTTCGGATTCATATCATACTCTTTCGAACAAAGAGGAACGGGCTCGCCGTTATGCAGATTTTCTTAGAGGCGTGTAATCTTCTTATTACGCGCGAGTCCTCGACAAAGAAGTTCCTCCTTTCGCCAGCGCCGCCATCGCGATTCCATCGGACCGTCTCCTCGGATCATCCTTTGAAAAAATTCTGTTTGTTCTCCTCACGAGAATAATCATTTTTAACAACGTACAAACGGAACTGTTATTATTCGACTGCGGATCTTTATGCAAATTTTAAATTTCGTGGCTAATTTTCTTAAAAACCAGGATGAGGAACAAATTCAATTTGTTGATTAAACAAATTCCTTACGATAAGCATTGTGAATAAACGTCATTAACTTTTGTTATTATACATGTTTTCTGGTATTTTAAAAACGCTGGTATGCTACAAATGCATAAAGATACGCAGTCTATTAATAATTATCGTTATTAGACTACGACAGGGATGGGCATTTTTGTCTCAATTGAGACAAAAACGTTCCCACAATAGCTTCCACTGTCCCCCACCATAGCGCCCACTGTCCCCCACCAGCAACCGCCGTTACTATAGAGTTACCAGACCTCGCGCGTGAAAGAGAGGTTGGTGGGAGAAGCAGGCGTTTGAGGGGCCCCTACCGTGCCCATCACGGGGCTACAAGCAGCGCAAATTAGCTCGCTAATTTATTAAAACGTTAAAAATATTGTGATTCTGGTAAAAATGTTAGCACTTTGTGTGTTCTGTGCATTCTGTGTGTTCTCTGCATTTTGTGTGTTCTGTGCATTTGGTGTGTTCTGTGCAGTTTGTGTGTTCTGTGCATTTTGTGTGTTCTGTGCACCTGTGGGTTCTGCACACTCTGTGTGTCCTACGAGTTTCGAGATTTAAAATGTACCATCAATATATAGTCTAGGTGTCTTACTAATTGAACATAAATTTGTAAATTCTATGCTTCTCAATGTTTCAAAAGCGCATACTACACAATCCAACCTGGGTATTATTCATTAAACATACATTTAGTGCTCCATCCACTCCGAGACATAAAAACTGCATACAATGCAAGACAATCTAGGCATCCCTTATTAAATACACATTTGTATATTCTATGCACTCTGAGACTTAAAAAGTGCATACGATGCACAATCCAATTCTTCCACATGGAACGCAAATTTTCGTAAACAGATTCAACGTTGAAACTAATTAAAACGTACCTGTAAAAACAGTCATGAAATTTTGTGTGTTACCGATTTCCTGAAATGTTCGCGATCCACGAGTGCATAAAGAGTTGCAGTCTAGTTAATGGCAAATAACAGTCTCGCAGGAATGCTGCCAGTAGTCCAATTATCGTCGCAGGTCTAACAATTAAAAGCGTGTTCTGCTCCAGTTGTCTTTATTTTCTAATCACCGTTGAAAATACATCGCTAAAAATATTTCTGCAATCTCTATATTACTTATGAACCTATTAAAATTCTTCGGCGAATTCCTGTTCGATCGTTTCAAACGACTCCCAAGATTTTGCATAAAACGATTCGCTGTTCGATGACAGTGAATTTTATTTTTTTATATTTCTCCGACGACAGGATATTCTTTTTATCTTTGTCAGCGAGCCCCGTCGACATGTTGTCACGATTTCGGACATTTTAATTACAAGAGGATACTTTCGAATCGCTCCCTGGGTTCGCTGCCAGTCTGCACACTGGCAGTGCACACTGCCGGGAATAACGGGAACGGGACCAGTTCACCGGAAAAATAATAATCACGAATGCGTAAGACGCACACGGAAACTGCAATTATTCCGTGGCGCGAGCGCATCGGTGCATAATGCACCGGGACAACGGCCGGGCCGAGCTTCTTCGAGTTAACCGACGAAATTAAGAACAAAATTACTATCTCGCGAATGTTTAACCTTATATTTCATCTCTGTTCACTAAATCGAACGATTATGCTTGCTGGAAGAATTTATTATTATTTATGAAAATTATGGTAAGTTTTCTATATAATTCTCTGATTTTTACACGACTCGCGCGTTCGTTCAAATAATATATTCAAACGAATGCGTAACAAATTGTGGATTTTATGCATTTAGAAGAAAAGTGAGCGATTGGAATGCAAAACAGTGAATGCGGGGGAAAAATTTTAAAACTGCTGCATTAAGAATGGAAATAAATTTCTATTCAATCCCTGTTTGTTGCAATTGAAGTAAAATATTTTTATTCTGCATACAAATTCATATTTCATTATTTTCCTAGCGTGTCTTTCATTTTAAGATATTTTCGCGACGGGATTTTCCATAATTTTAGCATACAATTTTCAATCAATTATTGCATGTAACTTGAATGAATAAATGCACACCAGCTTCTATAGAACAAATTTATGAAGCATTGTAAAAGGTATGAATAAGTTAAGTTTTAATTGGAGGACTTTGTTACGATCATAGCAACGTTCTCGGTACGATTGAAACAATTTTTTATCCAACAGTGAATGAACAGCAAAAGATTGTATAATATCCACAGAACATTTCACTCGTATGAGTCCTAGGAATTCCTCATTGTTCGTTCCTTGTATCGTTGCATCAAAAATCCATCGCGTGTGAAACAAATCGTTCTAACGAAAGCAGTGCATTTTTCCGAAGAAATCGTAGCTCGTTTATGTAACGAGGCTCGTTAGAAATCTTTTGGCACCTAGTGTCCTTTCCCTGTCTTTGTTTAACCGTACTTTGCACTCATCTTCTCGTCTTGAGAGACAGAGTTTACTCGGAAAGTTCGCGTCTTCTGCCAAAATCCACAAACTTCAAACTTTCCACGAAACATCAGGCTTCAGAAACATTAAAGTAATCCAAGTAAAAATAAAAACATTAATAGAATAAAGATACTGGATGTTACGAAATAATTTATTAATTTCATTAATACAAATCACGATGCGTTCAATGAAATTATTATCCACTGAATAAATTTCCAATGAAGCCACTTTCACGTCTTGAACTTATTTGTTGTGTGTGACGAGTGTACTGGTCAAGGAAAAAGATTAATTACCTGCTTGCTATTAGCAGTAAAAGTTTTGTTTCTAAATAAGAAAAAACAGGAGAAATTGAAGAGCCTTCAGTGCGATCAAAATTATGATTAAAAATGTTCGCAATCTACTTTAAAAATATAGCTACCACAACCAAGGAATTAATAATGCTAAATGCAGATTTCTTCTAGCTCATGAAGCGTTCAGAATTTCATAATTTTTGAAAATAAATTTCTAATTTACATATTGCTGCATCCACTGAATTAAGAGCCTCCTAAAGACATTAGGAAAATCTTTCAACCAAAAATAATCGATATAAAGATCGTGTGATCTTGAAAATAAATTTTGTGTAATGTGCCTACCTCATTGCATACAAATTGTAGTGTACAATTGAATTCAAACGTCGATTGAATAATATCGAAGTGTCGGTGAAAGCAAAGAGAAGAGTCGGATGGCTCGATCGATGAATGAAAAGTGTGTTATTTTCTCGTAAATTGTTTCGCAGTTTATAGGATCGGCTGCGCGTTATGAGTCACGATTATGTGTTAGGAGGATAAACCGGCGGATGAACGTGGATGGAAATTTCGATTCGCGTGAACGCCTGCGGCGTGTTTCAACTGGGTCGTGAATGTGCGGCGTGCATTAGCGATCGGCGATCGGCGATCGGCGATCGTTCTCCGGCAAAGAACGTTATTATGTACTTGTTACAGATTACGCCATGTTTCAGTAACGATGCCGGCGTATTTTTCACGTATCTGCCTCGATACCACTCGCTTTTTTACCATCGTCGTATGGAACGCCGGGAAAACGAGGAATCAATGGGAAACCATTGTTTTGGATCTATGTCCAGCGCAGGCTTGACCAGAAACTACTATGATCTGTGCACGTGTACATTTTTCTAATCGTTAACGCGACCAATAGATCAATTATTTTGTGGCGGCTACCTCCTGCGCTCGCCAACAGATGGACAGTGCGACAACATCTTTCCCGCTTTATTATTTCATCGATAACCACGGGTCCGGCCGGTGACAATTAACGGTCAGATGATACTATTCTTTATAAAGTAAAAATTAGATTGAAAATTTTCACGCGAAATAAGAATTGCCCGTATCGATTGCAAAATACAGAATAAATCTTATGATTTCGGCGCAAGGTTCGATCCTATTGAAAAGCAGCAAATTTGCAATTAAATTATTCTCTCAACGTTTCGATCCTTGTGTGGATCATTTTCATAGAGGCTTTATTGCGTTTGCTGTGCAACGGTTAAAATAAAACAAAAAAAGAGAAAAAAAATTTGAACAAAATATTAGGATTAGTTACGTATCTGCCACCATGGGTTGAACCACTTTCCGCCGTAACTCCTAATATTTTGTTCAAAAATTTTTTTTTTCTTTTTTTGTTTGTTTTATTTTAACCGTTGCATAGCAAACGCAATAAAGCCTCTATGAAAATGATCCAAACAAGGATCGAAACGTCGAGAGAATAATTTAATTGCAAATTTGCTGCTTTTCAATAGAATCGAACCTTGCGCCGAAATCATAAGATTTTATGAGAAAGAAATTACACTGATAGCAAAATACAGTAGCTACGCAGGCATTTATTTCTCTTCTAAATAATTTTAGAGGATTGAAAATGATACAATTGCCAAATAATTGTATAAATCGAAGATCGAGTTAGCAATCCAACATGTTTCACTGTTTTGCATTCGATCTACTAATTTTTTCCATAAATCCATAGAATCCACAGCCTGCTTATAACTCTATGAATTAAAGGGACCAATGATTCTACAATTTAGTCACCACTAAACCTGCCAAGCATTAAAAGTATCGGTAAATGTTGCAATTTTTAAATAGGAACACCAAATTGATTGAGATACTTAGATCAGGAAATTAATTCCATTATATTTCATAAATGAATTTTTATAATTTCAATAATTGCGAAATACATATAAGACCGGTCATTTGACCGTGGAAGGTTTAGTGTTAATAAAGAATGATCACAAGACTACGGATTTCATGCAGCTCTAATAATAACGAGTTGGTGCAATTTAAAACGGAAGAAAAATTCAGGCAATTGAAGAACAAAAGGATACTATATGTTCAACGTATAAAAATGATAAAAATTATTCAAGAAAGGATAAAATGCGTATCTGGTTCCTATCTTGCAATCGATGCGAGAAATGTTTACATTTTCCGCAAAGATCCGCAGTCTAACGATCAGAAGAAAGAAAGTGGCGTCCGTAAGATAGTTTCTTCTCAATTAGAAGTTCTGGTTGCACTCTTGCCCCGTTGACACAGGGAATTAGCATCGGTGGTTGTCGAAAGAGCAGTTAACCAGCCGATACACTATTTGCGCGAAAGAAATGGCGAACAGAGAGCGTGCGCGATCGCCGAGAGCATAATACGGTGGCACGCGGTGAAAACACGTTCCTCGATGTCGTGTGTTCGTGAGAAACGCGGTGTTAATTAGACGAATGACTGAATTAGCGGCGTGTCTGTCCGTCAGTCTGACTGTGCCCGTCTCTCCCTGGGAAAGCCACTGGTGTTCGCTTTCGTAGGGACAACCGCTACGAAAGTGGATCTCGTTCCATTCAGTTTCGCCGCGATTCAATGGAAATTTCTTGAGAAACGCCCCTCGGTCGACTTTGTCCTCACATGATTCTAAGATTTTCAGTGTACTAGGAGCTGGAACTCGCCATAACTCGCCATTTGACCCGACAAGTCACCGCACGATCCGATAATATAATTCATTGCCCGATCGTTCGGAACTTTGATAATCGCAATGCTCCTCGAGCTAGTTTCGCGGTCGTAGTTTTGCGTTCAAAGCGATTCGAACACCTTCGGCAATGTTACGAAACGCTAGAAGTCACGAGAGAGGATATCTCAAAATATATTGCTCTCTTCAAAAATTATTTACCTGCGAGTGCAATTCTTTTTAATATTCTTGGGACCAAAAATTTTGAAAATTCGTCAAAAACTTTTTTAAAAATTTTTTTTGAAAACCCTCCCGTTAATGTATGCAAGAGAAAAAAAAGGAATGAAATGAAAATTTTTATTGAAGATGTCGATAATAGTTTCTGAAGAAAAGAACAATTAAGGGATGATTATAGAATATTTTTGTTAAGCAATGAAACGCGTACAGTCGGACACATTAATATTGGGACACTTTTAAAAAGGCGATAACTTTTTTAATAGTGGATCATATGATTTGGATTTTTTTTTTGAGAAGTTAGAACAATTAATTTAGTACATGACGCAACAAAGAAATTTTTGAAAAATTGTAATTGGCTGGAAGTACAAAGAAAATACTAAAAGTTGTTTTTTATAACTGTTTTATGTGGGTCTATATTGAAAGTTTAAAAAATACGTGAACTGTATACACTCCGAAAATTTCAGCAAAATCGGTAAACGTTGCAATGAGCTACAGTCGTTTAAAGATTGTAAAAATTGCAGATTTTCACAATTGTCTGCCATAAATTATTGTAACAAATCGTAGGATTCTTACATCTTTCTATGCCTGTCGCTGTTTCCGACGTCATCCGATTTTGATGAAATTTTCGGAATGTGTATAATTGTCACAGATGTACAAAACATATTTTTAAAATTTTCAATATAGCCTCCCACATAAAAAAGTTGTAAAAAACAACTTTTTAGTATTTTCTTTGCAAATACCGACCAATTATAATTTTTCAAAAATTTCTTTGTTGCGTCATGTATTCTAACTTCTCAAAAAAAAAAATCCCAAGTCATATGGTCCACTATGAAAAAAGTTATCGCCTTTTTGAAAGTGTCCCAATATTAATGTGACTGACTGTAGTTTCGAAACAGAAAATATGGGTAATGGGAACGAGGAGGTAACAACAAATTTTTTAACTTTTCCAATTAAACCTGCGCAGACGTTTCGCGTCGAGTTTATTTTCCCCGGTGAATTATGGCCGATGATGTAACTCGGATAAGCATAATCGTAAAAAGAGTCGTAAGATGGAAGATTAAAGTTTCCCCTACCTGTCGTTCCAGAGCGAAGTGGTTTTATTTTCCAGGATTCAAAAACCCAATTGTGTGGACAATGACTGTTGTTTTGATAGACCGAAACATCATATAGTAGATAATGAGAGATTTGTACTGGTCTTTTACGAGAGACAAGTTTTGCATGTCCCCGTAAAACAAGCACCTGTCTCGCTTCCGACATAGCCGAAACGAAGTGGAAATCAGGCTAACGGTCCTTTCGGAGAAAGGACAACTCGTTTCTCTTGTTCGTTACCTAGATTAAACCTGGCAAGGTAAAAGTCGATACGCGATCGAGACGCACGTGTGCCTAAAATCCATCGCCAGAAGGGCCCTTTCTCTTCATGACGATTTATCGAACACCGTGTGGCGAATCTCATCCGACTTTGATAGAGAACCGCGTCGGCCTCTTTTTAATTCTAATAGTAATTACTACTTGTTCGAATGGAGAACAGGATGCGACTATCGGTAAACAGGGCGATCGAGAAATTAGTTATTATGGAAATGAAATCGAGACTCTTACTACTGATCTTCTAGATTTTAGAGAAATCTACAACCATGTAAACGTTCTAATACGTGAATAACTAGTCTACGGATTTTATGCATTTATATAGGAATTAAATAATCTACAATTTTGAACAGTGTGAAGATTAAGAGAATTGAAGAATGGGGATATATTATTTTTCACATTTTAAAATAATTACAGAATTAGGTGATTACGGATTTTATGCATTTATATAGGAATTAAATAATCTACAATTTTGAACAGTGTGAAGATTAAGAGAATTGAAGAGTGGGGATATATTATTTTACACATTTTAAAATAATTAAAGAAAGAAAGCGATTTCAAAGTGGTCCCTGCTTCTTACAACAGAGGCAGATAACTTTTATTTTGTATAAAAAACCGCGGTCTGTTAATAATTCATTCAAGCAGTACAACCTAATTGATTGTGTCTGTTGTATGTGGAGAAAATTTGAAGTAAGGTTTCATGGTGAATTAATAAACTAACTAAATTACTAATCAATTGATTTATCTTAACGAGATCGATCTAAAAGTTTCCTTCTATTTTTTAAAATACTTATAATAATTCGTCATTCGTGTATACCGTCTCGTTTCAGTATTTTATCCTTTTCTCTTAAATTTAATGGATGTTTCATTTTATTATACCATGGGATCCATATTGATACAATGTACATTGCAGTTATGTTAGTTGTGGCGAAATAATCTTTATATGAATTTTAATCACATAACGCTAAATCTTTACTATTATGTATGTGGGATTAAAAACTCACTTTGTTCGGATGTTAAAAAGAGGTTTCACTTTGCTACCGTGTGCGTTGCTGGCCATTTCGTCCGACAACTTTATAGCATCGTTTTCTATTTTTCTGTTTGTTTGTAACACTTATTCCTGCCTCCTAGTAAGAACAAACCGCTGGGAAACAACGGAAAGACGGTGTCGTAAGGCGATGTTTTCCAAAGAGGAAAGTTTCGTCAGCTTTGTTAAAGGTTTGTCAGTCATAATCGTAAAACAGAAAATTCATGTGACAAGAGATAAAAGAGGCGAAGGGATGAGACAAAAGTTGTGAGAGTAGAGGCGCCGGAACGTCGCCCGAAAATACTTGGCCAGATCGGGGCAAGTTAAAAGCAACAAATCAGCTGGTGGAGCGTGATTCAGTGTGTCCGAAGTGCGACGACACCGGCGCGGTCTAATTCGAGCAATTTTAATTGCATTTCGCCGAAGCAATCTGACTCACGGGGAAATTGCATCAGTGGCGCCCGACAATGCCATCGAGTTGAATATGTGCACATGTATACAGTAATCTAACGGGATAAATGAGGAAACATTCGGACTCAGTTCTAGCTCTCAAAGTGGCTCGGTAATTACTCAATTGCGACTCGCGTTGTATTTGATTTGAACTCTTAGAGAAAATTGAGAAGATTCAATTCTGAAAGGACTCAATTCTCGGAAGACCAAATTTTCAGAGGACTCAATTTTCAGAAGACTCAATTTTCAGAAGACTCAATTTTCAGAAGACTCCATTTTCAAAGAACTTACTTCTCAGAAGACTCAACTCTGAGAGAACTCAATTCACAAAGACCAAAATTTTTAATGGATTTAAGGATTCGAAGAAATGCATTCTAAGAGGTCTCTAAAAGGACTCTATTCTCAGAGGACTCAATTCTCAGAGGACTCAATTCTCAGAGGACTCAATTCTCAGAGGACTCTATTCTCAGAAGACTCAATTTTCAAAGGGTTTACTTCTCAGAAGACTCAACTCTGAGAGAACTCAATTCACAAAGGACTTAATTTTTAATGGACTTAATTATCGAAGGAATTCATTCTAAGAGGTCTCAATTCTCAGAGGACTCAATTTTCGAAGGGCCAATTATCAGAGGACTCACTTTTCGAAGGGCCAATTATCAGAGGACTCAATTTTCAAAGGGCTTACTTCTCAGGAAACTCAACTCTGAGGGAACTCAATTCACAAAGGACTGAATTTTTAATGGACTCAATTATCGAAGGAATTCATTCTATGAGGTCTCAATTTTCAAAGGACTAAATTTTGAATGGACTTAATTATCGGAAGAATTGCATCTACGAGGTCTAAATTCTCAGGACTCAATTTTCAAAGGGCTTACTTCTCAGAAGACTCAACTCTGAGAGAACTCAATTCTCAAAGGACAAAATTTTGAATGGACTTAATTATCGGAGGAATTCCTTCTATGAGGTCTCAATTCTCAGAGGACTCAATGTTCAAAGGGCTTACTTCTCAGAAGACTCAACTCTAGGAGAACTCAATTCTCAAAAGACTAAATTTTTAATGGACTCAATTATCGAAGGAATTCATTCTGAGAGTTCTCAATTCTCAGAGGACTCAATTTTCAAAGGACTCAATTCTCGGGAGATTCAATCCCCACAGAACCCAACGCTGATAGAATTGAATGGTTACAAAATTCAATCCTCGCGGGCGTCGATGTAAACAGGATTTAATGCTCAGAGTATTCGATGCTCACAGTACTCAATCCTCACATGATTCAAGGGTCAAGGGCTTCAATGTTCACAGGACTCAACCCCTAGAGGATTCGATGATCACAACTAGACTGCGCGCACGCTACAAGTGCATACGGTGGTCCGCAGTGCAGCAGTGAACGCAAACGGTTCGTTTCTCGGACTTCGTTAGTCTTTATTATCTGGTCTTTATGATGCAACACAACTGGACGCGAGCATAACGAGAATATAATTTGTGGAACATTGCGCAACAGGGCTGAAGGTTACCATAGCCGACTTAAAGGTTACTTTCGGAACAGCTTATAGCTTGTCACGTCACACTGGGAACAGAGAGCAGGCAGCAACGTGGCAGAGTGCAATCGCAGGTCCTATCAAGTTCTCGAAATTGAATTTCAAATATGAAAGTGACACGGACATTCGTAAATTGAAAAGGATACCAGGGAACGGACACTTTGCGGAGAGACGAAATTGCTCGCAAAACTTCCAACAAGGAGAATCGAGTGTCCATTAAGGGTGGCATCATTCCTCGGACACGAAATATTGTGACGCGCGTCTTCCCATCTCGGGCGCACTATCGGTTGCAAAATTTGATTTAAATCGACTGGGGTGTGGATCAAGTGACTTCTGATTTCAACGGATATCGATGGCTCACGCAGGATCTGTTATTCCTGGTAGGGAAATCTTGTTATTTCGACGTGCGGGTGTGAAAACTTTGAATTTATGGAACGTGCATCGGGTTCCGGTAGCCGGTAACTATTGATTTTAGTTTTCCTCTTCATGGCATTTCAAGAATAGATTTTTTAATAAAATAGTTTTCCGAGTAGACTACGGATTATATACATTTATGACAAACATGGACGGGTCCGATATAAATGGTAAAAGGATTACGAAAATTCAGAAACGTATCTATGTATTATTTTCAACTCACTAAATTTATTAAAAAATGTTTTACTTGGCTCCTGTTCTCTTACGACTGATGCAGACAATTTTTGTTTTGCATCGAATCAAATTTATGAAGAGAAGCAGACCAGCTGGACGATGTTTATGAAACTTTGGGTCAAAATAGACCCGAAGGTTCGAAGGGGCAAATGCGGTGATAGGCAAACAAATCTTCTCAAGGTCGCTTTTTTCCGAGATTTCAAGGTCATCAAAATTCTTTTATATGGGACTACATACTTTCATTACAAGAGTCTTATAGCTCATTAAAAAAAAAAATTCAAGTATGTGTGATATATTGGATATCGTGTAAAGTTTGTTTTACACATAGCCTGCTAACTGATGCTAAAATCTCCAAAAAAAAAAATTCAAGTGATGCAGACTGATGCAGACAATTTCTGTTTTGCTCCGAATTTATCAAGAGAAGCAGACCGGCTGGACGATGTTTATGAAACTTTGGGTCAAAATAGACCCGAAGGTTCGAAAAGACAAATGCGGTGATAGGCAAATAAATCTTCTCAAGGTCGCTTTTTTCGAGATTTCAAGGTCATCAAAATTCTTTTATATGGGACTACATATTTTCATTACAAGAGTCTTATAGCTCATTAAAAAAGAATTCAAGTATGTGTGATATATTGGATATCGTGTAAAGTTTGTTTTACACATAGCCTGCTAACTGATGCTAAAATCTCCAAAAAAAAAAATTCAAGTCTTTTTTTGACCAATTTTAAACAAATTATTCATTTTTAAAGTGTGTTTCTTAACTTTTGTTAGTAAGTGTATATCATTCAGATTTTGTGCTTGATACGGTTAGTGTTAAACGATTCGATCATAGAGGCACCGGAGGATCTCGTAAAGAATCGTGTGACGTCAGCTCGTAAAAGCGGCTAGAGCGATTTTGTTGCTCGGCGACTATATTGGTCCCGGCAAGAATACATCGACTGGCGAATCGGGATTAGCAATGTGGAGTTGTGTGTCAGTGTTGCAGCTGGCAACCGAGGCTGGTATCGGTGGTGTTATCGACTGGCAAAGGGGCGCATGCGTTCCCAACCAACCCCATCCTTCCACGGGACACGTCGACGTTGGACGTGGTCGTCGTTTCCAGGGGGCCGTTAAATTGTCTAAACAAATGGTACCTGGTCCTCTGTATCCTGGTTACCATGACGCCGCCGTGCGAACCGGCGCCATCCAGCCTGGTTCCCATTGGTATCAACGGGCGAAATTACGTCGGGATTTTCAGAGGCCTCTTTGCACCCTCTCTCGCTAGCATTCGTCGCATCGTCTATGTCCTTTCTATACGCGAAAGATAAACCTTCGGAAACCGTACCACATTTTTCTTTGACTTTTTCGTGGTCTTCGCAATTTTCTAATCAATGCAGCGAGCAATTTGCAGTATTTAATGTGCACTGTTTAATATGCATCGTATGATGGTGAATTCTGCTTTCTTCGACGGTGCAATTGACTGATGAAACACTGTGTTGATTTATTGTACTCATTTCTGTACAGTGTTTGATCTTGGAAGGGGTTGTTTCCTTAATGGAATTTTGGTATCCTGAGTGAAATTAGTTTGACAGTAAGTAATGTAATAATTGCCAAACCGGATTACATCTAGCCGAGCGACTGGTTGGCTATTGAATATTGATGCACCATCGTCGTCCGAAAATATTGATTTCCCATAACCCTCTCGGTTCGTCAAAATTGAACCGGCCCCTCTCGTTTCCTCCACGAGATACAAATCTGTGCTCACACATTCCCGTTCATCGCTTTTCAGCCGATTTTTTCGACCAGAAAAAAAACGGATCCGGCAAGATTCAATTTTTATTTATGTTTTTACACTCGATAGGGAATCACTCGACACTTTGATCCTTGTCTATCGCTCCCTTCTGCCATAATCATTCACATCTCTATCCAGGAGACCTACATTTTTCCAGATGAAGACTTTCGTTGATTTTGAAAATATTTTCCTGTTATCGAAAATTAAAAAATATAAATTATATATTTTTTATTTTAATTTAACGTTTGCCTCCAACCATTTGCATCTCCATTCACTATTTTTGCAATATTTTTCTAGACAACGTCTTCCATTGATGATACAAAAATTATTTTGCTATTGAAAATTAAAAAAGTTATCGTGTACGTAACTGGTATAATAATTAAAGAGGCTGATTCTATAGGAAAAAGTGTATGGAAAACGAAGAGTAGCATTTTATCATGAGCGTTGTTTGTTCCGAAATAATAGATTTTGAAAGTTATTCGACGAGCGCCCAGTTGAATAACAATAGGCGCGTCCGATCATCGTCCGCCGCTTCTACTTTCTTCGAAAACTAATCCATGGGCGTCGAATGAATATTCATAGTCGATTATGTCGGAGGAAAAAGCTTTATTCTTTATTTCTTAGATGTTCAATTTCGAGAATACAATTACTCCTACTCACGATTCATGGCAATAAAATATTTATGACTACGAACATTTACGTAAATACGCACTTTCATACACCGCTCAATGAAAATCGCGATTCAATGAAAATTATCCTCACAAATTAGAACCTCATTAACGAAAAGATAAAGCAGGAACTGTACTAGTCCTTCCTCAAAGCGTTTCCACTAACATGTACATAGTTCGCCTAATTGCACGGTCGACGACCCAGCAGTGTGCATCGATGGGTAAGTAAAGATAAGGAAAAAGTGTTTCAAAAATAGAAAAATGTAAAATTGTGCAATGTAAAAATATCCGCGGGATTGTAATTACTAAACCGGAAATTTTATGCATTTATGGCAAAAAAGAAACATAAAACAGAAAAAAACATCAAATGAATTTCACACTAGAACTACCGAATGATAAATGCGAGTGATGTACGTATATTACTCTGTAATAATGACAAGACTGTATCTATGCATATTTCGCATTTTAAGCCATCTATTAACACTAAACCTACCGAGCATTAAAATTGACTAGTTTGTATTGTCTTATAAAAATAACGAGATTTGATTTATTTAAATTTTATGCGATTTTTGTTAGAATACATGATTGAATAAAGAAATCTATTTAGACAACTCTTATGATGACATCTTTATAACTTCAATAATTGTAAAATAAAATATCTGAAATCAGTCATTTGCTGATAGGCTGTAGTAGGTTTAGTGTTAAATTATTGATCGCGGGAAACAAGAACGCCGTTTTTGTTCGACAAATTACGAAACGCAGAATGAATTCCCGATCGAGGCATCAACCGTAGAAAGCATTGGATATTATAATATTAATTTCGTGACCAATTAGAGGTTGATCACCTCGTTATCTTGATCGCGATAGTATCGTGCACGAACACGATGGGCTCTTCGCATGCGTGCCTGGTCAAGATCCAACAGATAACACAATCTTATTTAAATTTCTGATTTTACAAGGAGGCTCTATCCGCACAGCCACGTATCCACGACGACAACGAGCAGAGTTCAGCGTATAGTCGTTGTCTAAACAAACTATCGCGTCTCCTCGTGACGTTTGATTAACATATCACCGAGATACAGTTTCCAAACAGTACCGCGAGTTACTCTACGAATCTGATAAGCAAGGCAAACGAAATTATTTACGTTCCCGCGACCGGGTTCACGGGTAAAAGTATTGAAACACTAAATTTCCGATACTCGAGCAAAAAGTAAAGATCCCGAAGCCAGGGGAGGAGAAAGAAAAATAGGGAATGAGAGGGGAGATGTAGAGAAGCGAAATAAAAACGGAAACAGGTAGAGTTGAATTCAGGGAAAGAGAAAGAAAATAGAGAACGAGAGGGGAATGGTAGGTAAAGCGAAGTGAAGAGTGAAAGAGCAGTACGGAAGCCAGGGGAAGAGAAAGAAAAATAGAGAACGAGAGGGGGGAGGTATACAAGCGAAATGAAGACGGAAACAGATAGTGTTTATGCTATAGAAAGAGAAAGAAAATAGAGAACGAGAGGGGAACGGTAGAGAAGCGAAGTGAAGAGAGAAAGAGACAATATGGAAGCCAGGGGAAGAGAAAGAAAAATAGAGAACGAGAGGGGGGAGGTAGAAAAGCGAAGTGAAGACGGAAACAGATAGTATTGATGCCATGGAAAGAGAAAGAAAAATAGGAAACAAGAGGGGAACGGTAGAGAAGCGAAGTGAATAGAGAAAGAGACATTATGGAAGCCAGAGGAAGAGAAAGAAAAATAGAGAACAAGAGGGGGGAGGTACAAAAGCGAAGTGAAGACGGAAACAGATAGTATTGATGCCATGGAAAGAGAAAGAAAAATAGGAAACAAGAGGGGAACGGTAGAGAAGCGAAGTAAAGAGAGAAAGAGACATTATGGATGCCAGAGGAAAAGAAAGAAAATAGAGAACGTGAGGGGGGAGGTAGAAAAGCGAAATGAAGACGGAAACAGATAGTGTTGATACCATGGAAAGAGAAAGAAAAATAGGAAACAAGAGGAGAACGGTAGAGAAGCGAAGTGAAGAGAGAAAGAGACATTATGAAAGCCAGAGGAAGAGAAAGAAAAATAGAGAACGAGAGGGGGGAGGTATACAAGCGAAGTGAAGACGGAAACAGATAGTGTTTATGCTATAGAACGAGAAAGAAAATAGAGAACGAAAGGGGAATGGTAGGGAAGCGAAGTGAAGAGAGAAAGAGACAATATGGAAGCCAGAAGGAGAGAAAGAAAATAGAGAACGTGAGGGGGGGGGGGGTAGAAAAGCGAAGTGAAGACGGAAACAGATAGTGCTGATGCTACAGAAAGAGAAAGGAAATAGAGAACGAGAGGGGAATGGTAGGTAAGCGAAGTGAATAAAGAAAGAGACATTATGGAAGCCAGGGGAAGAGAAATAAAAATAGAGAACGTGAGGGGGGAGGTTTACAAGCGAAATGAAGACGAAAACAGGTAGAGTTTGATGCCAAGTAAAGACGGAAACAGGTAGAGTTGAAGCCAGAGAAAGAGAAAGAAAAATAGGAAACAAGAGGGGAATGGTAGGGAAGCGAAGTGAAGAGAGAAAGAGACATTATGGAATCCAGAGGAAGAGAAAGAAAAATAGAGAACGAGAGGGGGGAGGTAGAAAAGCGAAGTGAAGACGGAAACAGATAGTATTGATGCCATGGAAAGAGAAAGAAAAATAGGAAACAAGAGGGGAACGGTAGAGAAGCGAAGTGAATAGAGAAAGAGACATTATGGAAGCCAGAGGAAGAGAAAGAAAAATAGAGAACAAGAGGGGGGAGGTACAAAAGCGAAGTGAAGACGGAAACAGATAGTATTGATGCCATGGAAAGAGAAAGAAAAATAGGAAACAAGAGGGGAACGGTAGAGAAGCGAAGTAAAGAGAGAAAGAGACATTATGGATGCCAGAGGAAAAGAAAGAAAATAGAGAACGTGAGGGGGGAGGTAGAAAAGCGAAATGAAGACGGAAACAGATAGTGTTGATACCATGGAAAGAGAAAGAAAAATAGGAAACAAGAGGAGAACGGTAGAGAAGCGAAGTGAAGAGAGAAAGAGACATTATGAAAGCCAGAGGAAGAGAAAGAAAAATAGAGAACGAGAGGGGGGAGGTATACAAGCGAAGTGAAGACGGAAACAGATAGTGTTTATGCTATAGAACGAGAAAGAAAATAGAGAACGAAAGGGGAATGGTAGGGAAGCGAAGTGAAGAGAGAAAGAGACAATATGGAAGCCAGAAGGAGAGAAAGAAAATAGAGAACGTGAGGGGGGGGGGGGGGTAGAAAAGCGAAGTGAAGACGGAAACAGATAGCGCTGATGCTACAGAAAGAGAAAGGAAATAGAGAACGAGAGGGGAATGGTAGGTAAGCGAAGTGAATAAAGAAAGAGACATTATGGAAGCCAGGGGAAGAGAAATAAAAATAGAGAACGTGAGGGGGGAGGTTTACAAGCGAAATGAAGACGAAAACAGGTAGAGTTTGATGCCAAGTAAAGACGGAAACAGGTAGAGTTGAAGCCAGAGAAAGAGAAAGAAAAATAGGAAACAAGAGGGGAATGGTAGGGAAGCGAAGTGAAGAGAGAAAGAGACATTATGGAATCCAGAGGAAGAGAAAGAAAAATAGAGAACGTGAGGGTGGAGGTAAACAAGCGAAATGAAGACAGAAACAGGTAGAGTTGAAGCCAGAGAAAGAGAAAGAAAATAGAGAACGAGATGGGAGAGGTAGGGAAGCGAAGTGAAGAGGGAAAAAGGCAGTATGGAAGCCAGGGGGAGAGAAAGAAAAATAGAGAACGTGAGGGGGAGGTAGGGAAGCGAAGTGAAGAGGGAAATAGGTAGAGCGGAAGCCAGAGAAAGAGAAAGAAAAATAGGAAACAAGAGGGATAGGAAGTCGGAGATTATCCGGAGGTTCTGCATCCCGAAGCTAGCCGGTGTTGCGCTTCACGATGACCGGGTAAAGAGTTCGTTGCCGGATTGCTTTTCCTCTGTAAACACAGCCGGCCCACTCGGCCATCGATCCCGCACGGTATATTTGACGACGACGTTTCGGGATCGTACCTTGGTCAGCGTGTTTGCCGAACTGTTTCGTTGCTGACTAGGCCTGCCAAGGAAATTGGGAATCGGGGTTACACAGGAATTAGGGGATATCGACAGGTACAGCTGACTGTCTTGTTCGGAACCTCCCCATTCTTCGATCCAGATCTACTCTCAAAGCATTGATACAACCGTTAAAAAAGAATAATTTTTTATAGATAGATACAGGTATAAGATGCAACGACACCATCTCTTGTATATAGACGAAACTGTAATCTGTAAACTGTCAGTCGTTCTTGAGCCATAGTTTTGTAAACACGTATATAATTAACCCGTTGCACTCGAAGTAATTTTAATTCCAAAATAAAGATACTTCTTTCAACCTAGAACATTTTCATTTGATCTAATCTTTTTTATATTGTGCACATAAAATTAAACTTGTGTTCCCGTACATTTAATAATACAAAAACTATTTTGAATAATGGTATGACAATTTTTACTGGTGCCTCAGAGTCACCATTCGAGTGCAAATGGTTAAAGTGCTGGACCAAACGAATAATCTAAAGTTATTTTTCTACATTTTTATTTGGGGTGTTTCTCAATAATTTTCTTTCAGAAAAACTGAAAAATGCATCGGCTTGCCCCCGTATTCATTTCCGTCGGTTCAACCGGAAGTGCAAGAAATCCCCAATCTAATTATAATCTTGCCCTTAACCCCTTGCCTTACGATTTATATTACGATTTTAATGATTACACTATACACTACTTTAGTGATTATATATATCAAAGATATACCTTTTCTCTTTTTTCTAAGAAATTATGAACTACAAAGAAATTGTAATCACTAAAATCGTAATATAAATCGTAAGGCAAGGGGTTAAGGGCAAGATTATAATTAGATTGGGGATATATATATATATAAAAATATAATAGAATTATATTTCGGTTTAAAGGAAATTAATAACATACATCTTTATTAGACTCTGTTCAAAATGTTCATCACGTCTCTCACACGGTATTGTAAGCGAAGGGTTTAAGCGGATCACGAATTCGGAAACACCAACCGGTTGAAAGTAACTCCGCGAATCGGGTGAACGTACGCGATACATAAATAGGATTTTCGAAAGTGAAAACTGACCCTGTTTACAGGCTTGCAACGCTGTCGTCGTCTGTAACCTCCGTGTCGGTCGGTCGAACATTTTTTTTTATTGAATTATTAGGCTCATCCGCGCCGTTTCCCAGCAATTCCCTCGGATCCCTTTGACCGGTCTTATTTGTTTAATGAGTCGGAGGAGGCCGCTCGCGAAAAAGAATCCCCCTGGGCTTTTAATTGGTCACCCGATTATGCTCGATTTCCCTCGACAGAGAATAACGTGACTGAGCGAAAAAAGAAAAAGTAATTACCCGGAGGGGGAGAGAAAGAGAGTGGGGAAGAGAGAGAGAAAAGTTCAAAGAAATGCGTTAGTAGGCTCTTCCTTAATTTCAATCCGAACGCCGCTCTTCAGTGAACGCCCTTTGTGAGAGGGATTAATTGATAATTCTATTAATGCTCTTCTCGGGTTTTCGGAGAGGATCGGAGATCTTCACTGGAAATGCAACACTTTGTGTGTGCACCTTTATGGGAGTTTGTTGAGGATCTACTTGAAATTTCGAGTGAAAAGATCATGCTTTTTGTATGAAACATTGACAATGATGTTTGGTAGAGTCTGATGCTGTGTACAGGGTGTCCCGGGTTTTTTTCTACATATTCTACAAGTAGAAATAAGACAATAATGTTACTTGAAATTCGGTTAGAAACACTTTATTACAAAGTTATAATTGTTTATAACTTTGTAACGAAGCGTTTCTAACCGAACTACTTTAAACTGCAGCATCGGTCCAAAGAAGATGTCCGAAAAATCTAAGAATGTACACAGCTCGAATGAAAACTTTTCAACGATGCGGAAAAATTATTCCAATCACCAGTGTCTTCAAAATCACTTCTTTAGAGACTTTAAATTGCAGCATTGGTCCAGAGAGAATGTTGACAAAATTTAAGAATTTTCTGGATTTGATGTAGAGAGGATTTTAATCAAGATTTAATTTTGTATGCATTTTGAGTGCGTCTAACGCGATACCGGGAAGTTTGGAAAAATGCGAAAGGTGTTTGCAATTCAGCATCGATCTCTGTCAGAGCTGTTTATCGAAAGCAAACGATCGTAACGAGCACAAGATGATCATGGCTGAGAAAACAATCGTCTAGGCCTAGGCGGTCTACGTCTATCTCCGGGCGGTAGGCCTCATGGTCGAAATAACACCGGGTTCGTCTAGCATCGAAACAAGCTGCTTTCGCGAGGGAACGGCACCGAGAATGCCGTTACTAGGTGCACGTGGCGATTAGGATCGGCCCTCGATCGGAGAGCAAGCCGACTCACACAGGAAAGTGATTTCTACCGTGTACTGTGTGGTCCGAATCGAAACCTGAAGAATCATTGCGCCTCCAACGAGCAATTCAAAGAAAACACTCCAGAACGTGCAGAAAATTTTTTAGTCTTCGGCATCTTCGTTACCAATGATGTTCAAATTCTGAAGGATCACACGAAACAATTGCTTTTTTTGTGAAGACTTTATATGCATTCACAAATAATTGAAAAATAAAAAATACAAAATGCACGGATTTTTTAGTCCTCAATATTTCCATTATCCTTTATATTCAAATTCGGAAGGACCAAACGAAACAATTGCTTTTTCTGCGAAGACTTTATGTGCTTTCACAAATGATTGAAAAACAGAAAATACAAAATGCAGGGATTTTTTAGTCCTCAATATTTCCATTATTCTTCATATTCAAATTCGGAAGGACCAAACGAAAGAATTGCTTTTTCTGTGAAGACTTGCTGTACTTTCACAAACAATTGAAGAATGGGCGACACAAAATGTGTTCAGTCTCTGAGCAACATGTATTTACCGACACTCCTTCATACTTTCAACAATACCTATTTAACTTTTGCCAAACACACACCCTGCGTCCAAAGATGCAGCGACCGCAGCAAACTACTGTATTTAATCGATAAATGTCACAACCACGGGTCCGGCCAGTGACACTTCGCGTTCAGGTATACTATTTCTTTGACTTGTGCCGAACGTAGAAAAAGACGGCGAAGCTCGAGAATCCTCGGTCGCCGAGGAGTGTAATAAAATACGGGTCGCATATGTATGTAAGTGTGAGACCTCTACTAATCCAACGACAAAACTTGAGAGCCACTTGAAACAACGCGCTTAAAACGAAGCGCAGCATGACAATGCTATACAACTCATTAAATACAGTCATTTATTACCAAAACCAGTCTAACACATTTTACTAACGCGATTAAATAATCCGCAGCAATCACGCTCGCGGACTTATGGCAACAAAATGTATGGATCTTTTTATATACAGTGTCTTCATTATTCTCGGTAATCAAATTCACTAATTAAAAAACAAATTTCTAAAATGAAACACGGTAACCCTTGCACTCGGCATTTCCCGTCCCATCGTGCTCTAATTTGTTGAAGAGTCAGACGCAGTTACTCACGCGTAGATAATCTCACTGCGTAAGATTGCAGAAGCAATGATGCAACTTCATCTTAATCTTCTCTTACCCTGCTCCCTTTATAAGCTTACCAGAGGATGGTATTGAGATTTGAATCTCGAACTGCATTTAGTCCAAAGATCTACGACGATCTTCAGCGACTTATTTCCATTTGGGCGTCGAGAAAATTGGTTTCGAAGATCCGAAAACTCCGATTTTACATCGGGATGGGAACGTGCCTCCGTAGATCGTCCATAAATCGTTTCGTGCAATTATCGTGGTAGCTTAGGGGCAGGCAGTCTTTCACGTGGAACCAGACAGCGATATCGCGATTAGATTAGACGCGATAGAGAGACTGCGTTTCGTTATTTATTTCACCGGAGATGGGGAATTCGTGAAACTCGAGGGACGAAACGGTACACCGCGACACGTGCCCCCGAGATACGTTTCACGAGACATCGTGTAATATCAAAATCGTTTAATTACACCGTGGAACAGTGTCTCCCCTGTTCTACCGATTGTGTCAAACGTGACCCGGATCGGGAAGCTTGAAACTGCTGATCGTAAAAATTTTAATCTGTTCCTCGAATTGGTCTTGGAATCGTGAGCAAGCTTGTGTTACAACAAACAAGACGATTGTTTTATTTTCTTGGCCACGGGGACCATAAAAATTGTAATCGGCGATCGTTGAACGAGAAAGTCACGATTTTGGTATTGAATTGGAGCAATAAAAAAAAGTTTTGTGAACGAGAAGAATTACTTACGAGAATTATTATTTAAAATTAAGAAATTAAGGAGAAAATTGTTTATAGGACATTGAAATTATGGAAAAGGTTTTAGTGTGGAAAATATAGGTAAATCATTTTTATAGGATGGCTAGAAAAATTGTTTATGGTCCAAAGAGTTGAATAATCATGCGAGTGGATGTATATGTTTAGTTAGGTACAACAGACGAGATAATTAAAACAAAAATGAGGCCACCCAGGAGAAAAGAAATTGTTTTTCGCTCGTGGGGTGTGAAAGACGAGGGTTGCCATGATTATTTACTCGACTCGGGGTTACAAGTGTTCCTCGTTTGTCAGGAATCGCTACAGCTGTTTGTACAGATGATCGTGAGATAGTCGGAACATCGTGAAACACGAGGACCGTTTCTCGATGGGAAAATAAATGAGTTTTCCCTTTCATATTGAATGAAACCCTGTGTTTCTTTTAGACAACTTGATATCTATTGGTACCGTGAACACGTGAAAACATAATTCGAAATTTTCATCGAACTCGAAAAATACTGAACGACCGAGGTACCTATTTCATAATGAAAATCGCAGCAAAATTTAATAAAGCCTGCACATCGTTTGTTAAGTTATTGGAACGTTTGAGAATTTTGCCTCCTGAGAAAACGGATAAGAAATCGTTACCTGTGCTTCGCAGACTTTTAATTTAACCCTTTGCACTCGAAACAATTTTAATTCGAAAGTTAACCCTTAGCACTCGAATGGCGACTCTGAGGCGCCGCTACAAATTGTTACACTATTATTCAGAATATTGTTTACATGATTAAATTTGTTTATATGTAATAAATTACTAAACATTTAAATATTGTATGAGGTATTATATCAGTTTCGCACGCATATAATAAAAAAAAATTATATAAAATGGAAATATTCTAGGTTAGAAGAAATGTTTGATTTTTTAGTTGAAATAGCTCCGAGTGGAAAGGGTTAAGTCCATTATTTCAACCTAGAACATTTTCATTTGATATAACCTTCTTTATATTATGCACATGAAATTAAACCTGTTTTCTCATAGAACACTTGAATGGTTAGCAATTTATATAGTACAGACGAATTTAATAATACAAAAACTATTTTGAATAATAGTACGGAAATTTTGAGTGGTGCCTCAGAGTCACCATTCGAGTGCAAAGGGTTAAACCTTTGAAGAAGAACGTCGTTGTGCTAAAAAGCGTCTTAAAAATTTCCCTTAATTGTTTGCCAGAAAATAATCAAAGCAGCGACTAGAGAAACTGTATTTCCGCGTAGAATGTTCTTCAGAGCCGAGCTTTCAGAAATAAAATTCCCAGTTAAAGCGTGAACGAGCAAACGGGTCCGTGATGGTGTAATGAATGACGTCGCTCGACGATCATGAATAAAAAGGGAAAAAATATAGGTATCCAGGCCTTGGCTTTTAACCCCTTGGTCACGGGGGCGCATGCATCGTTCTTTGATGGTTTTAGTTGCCCGCGTAATTATCGGAAATCCATTACTTCTGAACGAGACGAGTCTTCCCCGTGCGCTATCCGATATTTATTTTTACAAACGATACTATTCGCGCGTGTTTCCACGAGGATGAACAAATTCTGCGACATTCTAGCGCGTGAATAGCCACCCCCGCGCGCGAGAGCGCGATGAAAAGCCTCGAAAAAATCCCTTTGTCGGGAAACACGAGAGACACGGTTCCGACACACATTTTTGTTCCTTTTTCTAGAGAGAAAGAAGTAGAAATTTATGGGATCCCAAGCACGCGGGATCCACGGTCGACGTAAATAACTCCTCGCGATATTAATCCCCGGCAAGGGACAACGTAGTCCACGAAATAGTTGACGCGCTTTTCCGCCCGGCACTTTGGAAAGTTTCACCCCTGAGAAACACACCGTTCTCGTTCTATCGGCGGTGGCTTAATTCTTTGGACAACTCGGATCTTTAACAGGTTCCTTTTTGAGTACATGGACCGTGGATCAAGTCTGTGTGACTGGAATTCACGATTAGACGATTGATCCCTATTTGGAACTAGTTGAACAGTAAAGCGGAGGTTTCGGAAAGTTTACGCGCCTGTTGGACGAACTTGAACGGTCCGGGATCGATTTAATTACATTTCCAGATTAGAGTTCTAGTGTTATAATATTTATTAGCAATTTCAGAGAGCCAATTTTGTTGGGACCCTTTTGCTAAGACCATTTTGTTGTGACCATCTTGTTGGGATCATTTTGTTGGGACCATGTTGTTGGGACCATTTTGCTAAGACTATTTTGTTGGGACCATTTTGCTAGGACCATTTTGCTAGAACCATTTTGTTGGGACTATTTTGTTCGGACCATTTTGTTCGGACCATTTTGTTGGGACCATTTTGTTGGGACCATTTTGCTAAGACCATTTTGTTAAGACCATTTTGCTAAGACCATTTTGTTGGGACCATTTTGTTAAGACCATTTTGTTGGGACAAATCTGTTCAGACATTGCACGTTTTCTTTTTAATCTTGTACTTTTATACAAGTCATTCATTTTTCAAAGATAGACTGAGAATCTTAATAAACTTTATGATTTCGGCGCTAGATTTGATCGAACCTTGCGCCGAAATCATAAAGTTTATTAATATAATTAATTTCGATCGAGAGGAATTTCACCGATAGACTGAGAATTTTATGCATTTGTACCACAAATAAATAAGTCTAATACAAAGGTAAAAAGACATTAAGTAAATTTAAAGCTACTCGAAAGTATGGTCTTTTGTGGGTGGACTGGTAGTCAATTCTCGAGTTTTCCCTCACCAAGGCCGTCCATTTATCGCTAGAGCCATTAAACAGAATTCTCGCATTCCCTGCCGGTTTGCCGGTCGCCATCAATCTTCGGAGAAGTATAGCGAGCCAAAGATAACTCATCGATAAGCCTTAATGCTCGTCATTACCGGATTCCCGCGAAACAATAACTCGAAACGGTGCCCTGATTCTCGTCCGACGATAAAATCCTAAGTCGCGAGAGAGAGAGAGAGCCTCCAGTCTGGATAAAATGTTGAAAGGCCCATTATGTGAACCGTTCATCGATATAACACGAGGACAAGCAGCTCGTTACATTTATGGGGACAATTAAGGGCGGGCTACGACGTCCGTGCAATTAATGCGACGACGCGGATATGGTATGCGTATGCAGATGCAACGCGGCAGATACGATGCAACCCAGAACTAACGGAAGATCATGAATGCAGTTGCGATAAATTCTGAACTCTAACGATCAAGTGAATCATGGATAATTAGTTTGTGTCTTCGCCTGTCGTTGCTGCGACTCGCCTACATATATTCGTCAATTGAATTCATCGATTGCCGTTTACAGTGTATATTAAATAAACGTAATCGATAAGTTTCTTCCGGGAATCAATTTTAATATTATAACGATAATTTTCCCACTTTCTATTCGATTTTCAATGAATACAAAAATTATTTTAATCAGAATTTATTAGCAGTTTTATGATGTACGTCGTGTTGTATAATTAATACAATTTCGAGATCAATTAACGGTAACGGAATTGGTCTGCTCGCAATATGCAGATGGTGGACATTTATCGCAACTATAAAATTCATTAGTTTAAGATTTATTAGTCTTTCTCTTATTCCTCGAGTAACAGTTTATTCGTTTAATTCAGTCACCAAAAATCGAGTAACTGAATTAATAAAATTAATGAATTAATCACGTATTCGGGCGAAATACAGTGACGGAATGTACTCGAATTTTTCACTGCAATTTTTAAAATACGAGAAATAGTCCCGCGAATTTTTTGGAATTTCTTGAAGATGTTAACATACAGATCAGCGCTCGACGAATCTTTGGAAAAATTTCCACAAATCTGGCCCATTCTGATATGTCCGCGGGAATTGAACGTGGTTCCAGCGAGCAGACACGATACATCGAACTCCTCGGAAACGTATCGACACCGAATACGCAACAAATCAGACGCCAGAAGCTCTGCACGTGAAACGACGCGAACCCATCGCGTTTATAGAACGATTGAATATTTATAAAGCGTGGCAATGACTCCGGCCGAATGCTAAACGCGGCCCGAGTGCATCTGGTAAATATACCTAAAGAAGCATCTTCAATGAAAACGTGGCGAAAATTCTCTGGAAAATCTCCAATCCTTCCCCAACATTTTTACTAAAAACTACAAAGCAATGTCGGTTTCAAAGGATCGGTAAACATTAATTCCAATTAATCAAAGCCGGTGACGTTGATTTTCCACAGAGATTTTCCAAGTGTTTCAATCAATTCGTCCAATAGAAATTATAAAATTTAATATATGTAGAGAAAATATAGCATCCTTTATTATTATTTTATTATGAATATATTGAGAATATATTTAATATATTGAGAATATATTTAATATATTGAGAATATATTTAATATATAGAGAATGTAGTGAATATACTACGAATGTGGAGAATATACTGAGAATATATTGAGAATATATTCAATATATTGAGAATATAGCGAATATACCGAGAATATAGTAAATATACTGAGAATATAGTGAATATACTGAGAATATATTTAGTATATGGAGAATATAGTGAATATACTGAGAATATATTTAATATATTGAGAATATAGTGAATATACTGAGAATATATTTAATATATTGAGAATTAGCGAATATACTAAGAATGTGGAGAATATATTGAGAATATATTTATTATATTGAGAATATATTCAATATATTGAGAATATAGCGAATATACGGAGAATGTAGTAAATATACTGAGAATATATTTAATATATTGAGAATATAGTGAAAATACTGAGAATGTAGTGAATATATTAATAATATAATTAATATATTGAGAATGTAGTGAATATATTGAGAATATATTTAATACATGGAAAATGTTGAATATATCGAAAATATATTGAATACATAGAACACTGATAAAAATGATTGAATATTGTATACAACATATAGAATACAATATATGTGTTACATATTAGAATATATTCGAAGTGTACATACATGGTCTACATGTAACATATAGCACAATTCTAAATTTTACCAGTATGTTTAATATATTTTATACGTACTACAAGTATAAATGTTATATATCCACCATATAAAATATAAAATATTTGAGTGGTCATAGTACGTACAACATATTTTACTATCACGAATTGAACCATCTGATAAATGCACAAAATCCACAGTCCAGTGATAACGTTACTAACGAGTTGATTGACGTTGATGGTAAAAATCTAACGAGCATTGTAACATATAAATTTTCCGATCGGTTGCCTAAACGTGTCAATGACGTGCCCGATCGAATATTTCGAATTCGCGAGGCGATTGCGAGCCACGAACAGCAAATGGCAACGTTCCCCGTTGCACGAGAGAGGCAGAGGCAACACGTATATAATTTTCCATCGGGGCGCAGCATCCGACGGTATTTCTACATCTACGTCGATTAAAGGGCACAGGGAACAGGTATCCATTCATAAGGCACGGCGAGGGGAACGCAATAACCTTGGTTACACTACCGAGCTGTCACATCGGCGTACAGTCACCGATTCATTCACACGCGACCCCCCCCCCCCCCAGCCTCGACAGCCAGTTAGAACAATTATTCAGCCCGCTAATTTCGAAAACAAAAATCCCCGATCACACCTGTCACGCACCGTACCCGCGCATACAGCGACTCTGATAAATATTCGGACACTCTTAACACTAGGGTTTACGGAGCAATAAATTTGATTATTTTACATTGCTTTATAAAAATAATAAAATTGTATTTACTTAGATCTTTAGCGATTTTTATTGTAATATGTACACAAAAAAATAAATCTATCTAATAATTCCTCACAAATGCCTCCTTACACTCTTAATAATCGTAAATTAAAAATTTTTTAATCCGTCATTTTGACGGGCCCCGTAAATCTAGTGTTAAAAAGACTATTTTAACACTAGATTGCCCAAGGAAGTCATTTTGACTGCTTTTTAATTTCAATTAGAAAAACAATTATGTATATAATGACACAATTTCTTAGAATTTTGTGACTTTTTGTATAACATATAAATGCGTTTATTAATAATTGTAGTTACCTCCCCCCTCCTTCATTTCCGGTATATATATATATATGTATATATATATATATATATATATATATATATATATATATTTATATATAATACCTATATTGTCCAGAAGCAGTCATTTTGACTGCTTGGGAAATTTTAAATATTCAAACGACTCTTATTATTGAATTGAGTAAATTTCTTATATGGCCAGTTCGGCTCTGTATTGAAATAACAGTTTTCATTATTTTTCGATTATCGTCACATGCTAACATACAAGTACATGATAAATTGTCGATTTGGGCGTATACTTGATAAGTTGCAGTTGCTCAATAAGCTAAAGTAGTACTTGTTATTCGAATCTTTATGCAGTGATACTTGTTCTAACGAGTTGTTTATTTTATTTCTTTTGCGCCCTAAATTCATGAAAGAAATGTCGAATAGATGTACGGAAGATGTACACATAAAAAGATTTCCACTTTCATTTGCATAAAATGTACAAATAATAATGCATAAATTATTTTTTTTTTTCAAGTGAAGTAAATTTTTTTCTTGTTAATATTTACTAATAACTTGTTATATAACTGTAAATAATATAAAAAATATTAAAAACTAATTTTAAACAAATTTCTTTACACACTAGTTATTCTTTCTCAATGCAGTCATTTTGACTGCTTTTGAGCAATATAGGTATATACTAAGTTTCAGTCTTTCTAGTGTTAATATACAAGGTGTCTCGCTTAATATTAATATTTTGATTTTCTCAATATTATTACTCGTACCGAAAAAAGGTTTCAGAGGTAGTTTTAAAACATATAGTGGGGCATATTATGATGCTATTGGTTTTTTCGTGAGTGTATGCTTGAAGGTCATATGAAGGTTGATCTTGTTTTTCTCTTTTAAATGGAACGAAGTATGTATATTTTAATACATAAATCAGTGAAACTGGATATTTGTTATACAAAAAAAGTACTAACATATCTATGTGAAAAAGTTAATAGTTTGGGAGATATTTCAATGCGTCCGAATATTTATCAGAGTCATTGTATCTTACGAGACACACACGCGTCTCTGTGTCTCTGTTCGCGTTTAGTTCGGGTTTTCCCTCGGGCACGATTCAAAGACAGCATGCAGCACACTCTGTGCCAAGTGTGTCAATACTCTGCTGTTCTCACACAAAATCGTACACAATTTTCCCCCGAACATAGTAATCAAAAAACACGATAACAATCAAAGGATTAATTCGTTAATTTCATTTATATTCGATGATTTTTAAACACTCGCAATTTAATACAATTGAAAATTTCGTTCATATCCCACCTTATATATGTGTGTACGTTATTCATTTATGTTAAACTGAAATAAAAGTCTAATGTCGTAAAATTAACATTTTGCACTCGAAGCAATTCTAATTCCAAAATCAAGACATTTCTGTCAACCTAGAACATTTTTATTCCATCTAATCTTTTTTACATTATAACACTTGCATTTTTAGCAATTTAAAGAATACAGACAAATTTAACTTATTAATTATATTGCTTAATTTTCAGAACGTGTAGTTGTGTGCTTAATTATTTTTAAACAAAAGCATTATTTTTTTGCCTTTTTTCATACTACACCGCGCACTCTCTAAAATGTTATTTAATAGCAAATGCAAATGTCTAATGACGAGTATACATTGAATAATGGTATGGCGATTTTTCTGACGCCTCGGAGTTACTATTGGAGTGCAACGTTAATAAATATAAATGTAAGAAGTTGTAAATGTGTCAAAGAAGCTCTATGTAAATCGCAAGGGATTAATTATTCGGCGACTACAGCAATTCGTAATCGAACGAATTGTCTCGTGTATTTCGAACAACCTCGTTAAAGATTAGTATTTCGAAGAAAATTATTGTGCCTGTTCTAGATACAGTACCCAGGTATCAATAATGACACAAACTACACAGTTGATTGGTACAATAGCGACAGCAAACGGATTTCGCTTATCTACGACTTATGTGGGTGTTCCTAATCAGGAAATAACCGAGTTAACCTGACAGAAAAGTTTTCGAGACAGGCTCGGATATCGTTTCGGAACCGTTATCAGAGCTTGGACATTCAGCTCTGTATCTATATGTAGATAACGATTGAGCACAGCACTGCTCCCAATATATCGTACAACCCTGCTATTTTCCGCGCGGTGATACGTGACAGAAAAGTGCCCCCAAACGTTTTCTACCCTAAGCGGTTCGAACGCGATTAAAGTTGTGATTGTATTTCGGACTCACCATTTTTACTCGACGGAAAACGTATCCGAAACTGAACGGACCATCGCACGACTACGCTGCCTATGGACGCACAGAAAACACGTTACCATCGACTTTGACACACTTGACGCGATACTCGAAAAGAATTATTAGGGGTGTCGATTCCCACTTCGGAGGATCGTCGATTATCGCGTGGATACACTCGCGGTTAAATTGTGTTTGATCAGTTTAGATTATAAATGAATGACATCAGAGCACAACAAAACAATCGTCCGCCGGTTGACACTTGCGAGCACCACCCTGTCACGTCCGACTACCCCGAGCTCCCGAGACAGACTGGCCGACCGTGGACCACGAACCACACCAGCTTGCGAGATGCGCCGACAGGCTGCGCCACCGTTCAATGCCGAATGGCGCGCGATTCGAACGGGAGAAACGATTCCATTACAAATCTACTTTTTGAGACTTCATTGATAAGACAGATTATTATTTTAAATAGTGTTAAATCATTTTATCGATTATAATTTGGAAAAGGCTAAATTTTAATGTAAATGTTGATAATATGAAATTTGTATTTATTTCCATAATTAACTCTATTTAAAAAAGAAAATAACATAATAAATATCGAATAAAATACATAACACATGCTTCGTCTCGTACACTAACCACCATTTTGAATTATCTTGTGACGTCAGTTGTGGACACTTTTTCTCCGTTATCTTGGCTCCGCGCGACCTATGCATATCTTACAGCTATGCCGAGTCTATAAGTAGATATGGTAAGTTGCCGCCAATAGAATCGCCATTCTGGGAACGATCCACCAATCAAAACTGAGAAACACGCCGAAAATTCGTTTGAAATATCTATAGGGCGTCTGAGGATTTTGTGGAACGAATTTGTTTCATGATTATCATTTATAGATTAATAAATATTACAGTACGAAAAAGATATGTAATGAAATAGAGACAGTGAGTTGCTATTTTCTCTAACATTTTTTAGATCATTTTTACAGATAATACAAGATAAAATTCCATTGATAATAGTCATACACACAGTCAGTCACAAATATCTATCCTAATATTTTAAATTTATGCACCCGTATATTCATCTTTGTCTGTGAATTCTGTGAACCTTTCACTGAACATTGTTTAATAATATAATGTTTACGATGACTTATAAGTAACAATAGAAGCATGAAAATATAAATTGACAATGCATTCAAAAATATACGAACACAGTAAGCAATTTGCTATGAATTTGGCGTCAAATACCCAACCATCTGTTTCCGCATTAGGCTCGGTATTTATCGACAAGTTTTGGTGGCAAGGTCATAGCAAATAAGGACCAAATTCTGCTCCGAACAGAGCTCGGGTGACTGGGAACATATTAAGCTGTGGTATTTGATATAATATCACTTGATTTATATTTTCTACTGTAATATTGTAGGGTTATAGGTACACAAAAGTAAATTCAAGAGCAGCGCGGAACCAGACAAATCACCCTGTATAATGGTTTTGTGGGCTGTCGGCATTCCGAGATTGGTCCCCCCACCGAAGAAGCGAGAGACCGGTCAATTGTTCTTAAATAATATAAATTGGAGACTAAGAACGTAGCCCAACAGCGACCGGTCTGGAACAAGCAATCCGTCTTTCCGTCATGTGATAGAGCGTAACGCAATACACAAGAAAAAGGATGAGAGTGAACGCCCAACTCGATTCATCAAATAATTTATTGTGCTCCTCTGGGGCTCTGCCCTTATTTGCTGGGTCCGAGGCCGTGGGACTGGATTATTTGCTCGATCGCGAACCAGTCCCTTGTTTCTTTATATTTAGCAAACACGAAGTCGCCGTTCAGTGTAATGTACGTTTTTAAGGATTCAATGGAAATAGTAATACGATTAACCTACTAGAGAGGTGTTTACGCGAATGTTAACGACTTAATGTTTTATCACGGAATAAATGCAAGACTAATGTATTTTTTTAATTCAAATGCTACTCGATCATTTCAAACACCAACGTCTGTGGAATTATATAGATACGACAGAATTTAAAAGGAAGACATCATTGCATTACGTAATGGAATTTATGGAATAATACAATGAGCCGTTACGTTCGAAATAAAAAATCTAAGTAAGTACCTGCCAATGTAAACAGCTGCATGACGATGTTTGAATTCCACGTTTCTGCGTGAAATTTCATGCACTCGTGACTTGCAAATGACATTCAATTTTCTACATGTCATAAATGATTACCGGCAGGTCATGGCTTGACGATCGACTCTGAAAAAACATGGAAACACAGAAATTGGTATGATTCTTCTAAAAAATTTTCAATACGGTCGATCATTCAAAACGGTCCTGCAGAGTACCTATTTAGTAAAATGAAAGGAAAATGAAAAGAACTCTGATGTCAATTACACGGGCAAAAATGTTTTCTTCTTCTTTCTTTTACCATCTGTTTTTCAAAGAAAAACTTTATTCGTTCTCAACGAAAACCGCGTAGTTATCGAGCATGAACTACGAAGTACAAGATAAGAAAACGCCTAGGAAAAAAATAGAAACCAGCTACATAAGCAGAATTTTTGCGATAACAGTGTAAGATTGTGCAAGCATTTTAGATATGGAATAAATTTCAGAAACAAACACTTTTTTTTAACATATTAACAGAGAAGTCGATGAGATACGAGTCCGAGCGCTGGCCTCGGTTTGGCACCGTTTTTCGTCGACATCTTAATTGAAACAAAAAGATAACGTTTGATATATCGGCGTAGTTGTTTATTAGAAAGTAGATAAATCGTACGAATTTATCTTCTCTGTCCTTGGAACATTACAGCAGGATGATGCAAGCTTCTAACCATACTCACGAATGTTTCGTGCAATGCTTTTATGCCGCTAGAGCTCGTGGTTGACGTTGAAATCAGCAGCAGCGCAGTGTTGATCTGACATCAAACGAAATTACCGTTTCGTATTGAGAAAGAGAGCTTTCTCGCGAGAAATTTCTGTAAAATATCGCTCAGGCTGCTTCAAGCCTACACTACAAAAAAATGCCGCGCGGTAAGCGCATAAATTATTACGCTTTTTACCTGAGAAAAATGTCTCCTTGTCCCCACCACATTTACTCTGATTCGGAAGCGCAATTTCATACGTTTTGACCTCGAGCAAAGGACCTTCAATCAAATGAAATCTTCTTCCAGGTAAATATGTCAGTCACAAGGGCCGGAATCGTCATTTTACCAGCCCCGAAGAATTGGAGGAGCAGCGTCGCCAGGAGGAAAAAAAACTCCAATGGAGAGTCAGTATTTTTAGGTTAACCGACAGCACAACGGCTTAGATATTATTGTTAAGTACGTAAGGTCGAATTGTCCTTTGATGGTCGAGTCTGATTCCATGCACTACTCGCTGACATTTTCTTTTGGAGCACGATACTCTACGAACAGTGCGAGTTCTATTCGCAAGACTGAGCACGAAACTCTCAGATATTCTTAAGAGTCGTAAAACAACGGGTAGAACTCTCAAAAATACAATTCGTGGTCTCTATTCGAAATCGTGTGTAGTTCCCTTGACTGTATTGCATAAAAATATAATTTAGGGAATTGATCAACAATCAGTTTTTGTCACAGACTTATGGAGTTACATCGGAGTTTTCTGTTGCAGAAGAATAAAGGAGAAGAGAGTGAAGAAGAGGAAGAAGAACCAAAAGCTTCTCCAACCAGTGGCTCAGACAGTGAAAGTGAAACCGATTCAGAATCGGAATCTAAAGGAGAGGTAATAATGTAAAAAGTTAACAAATGGATGGCTATGATATCTAAATTGAAATTATTTACAGGGAAAGGCAAAGGGTGTAGAAAATTTAATTCAAGTTGAAAATCCAAATAGGGTACAAAAGAAAACAAAGAAATTATCTACGATAAATCAAGCCTTAGACTCTGCGAAACCAGAGTTGTCTCGAAGAGAAAGGTAAGGTTCGCAATCACTTAGCGGACCAAGTAGATGCGTTTCTTAAATATTAATGAATCAACGTTTCCCTGTTCAGGGAGCAGTTAGAAAAACAAAAGGCTTACGCAAATTACCAGAAACTACACGCGGCTGGTAAAACCGATGAAGCTCGCGCGGATTTAGCACGATTAGCCATAGTTAAACAGCAACGAGAGGAGGCGGCCAAGAAACGAGAACAAGAAAAGAAGCAGAAGGAACTCGCCCAGCAAAAGAAAACGGAACTGACGCAGAAAGCCCTCGGCAAAAAGTCGTAGAACTTTCAAAACTGTGTCAATTATACAAAACAATTTGCATCACTGCTACTATTACATTAACATTACAAGCAGTTCAATCTCTACTTTCATATTGATACTATTTGACTAAATCCGCGAATTTTCAGCATGCGTTTTACGAAGATGTCCTTGTTTGTATAAATACAATTATTATAGTAACTGAATCCAAACTTGTAGTTTTCCACACTCCATTCTCCCACCGGATCTGCTGTTTTTACCGAATCACGATACAAATCAACATCGAAAAAAAATTGTTTTAAATAATACCACTGTAACATTTTAACCAATCAACATCTCTATCTTTTACAACATCTATTAAAAGATATCTCAACAGAAACTGATCCATATACTTGTAATATTTTACCCATTTACTTTAAGACAAGAAGTGTAAATAACTAGACTCTGGATCTTTACGAAAAGATATTCTGCACCATTTGCAAAAAACAGAGGCCAAATATATCGATATTCGTGCCGCGACATTTTTGCCATTTTCTCCACGTGATATTAGCAATTTTTGCATACTCGACATTGACCTTAGTCATCATATGTGTAATCACATTATGTTGAATGATAATTCCATGCAAAATATTCATGGAATACTGTAGCATCGCTTTCAAAATATGACGTCAAATGACGTCCGATATAGTACACGTTAGAACGGAGTATAATGTCCAGTCACATTGTACACAAGACCAAGAATATTTATTTCAGATGTAAACTTTTCATTATTGTGATGAATCCATAAAATCTACGATTTATTGTCAAGCTCTGCTGTAAGCATAATTTTGAGAATACTAACGAATTATTTTTCGACAGGATAATAACGGCATCTCTTGTAAGGTACAAAGGTTTCTTCAGAGAGGCTATAGCACTACCGTATACCTAAATACATAACTCGTACACGGAGCGAAATGCAATACGGTGGGAGACGCAGTCGAGCTGCAGCAGTCAAGCCGACACGATGTTTTGGTCGGATGTGATCTATGTGGCCATACTTTTGTGCTGTGTATTTATCGGAAAGGTCTATCAACAAATAGAAAATGTGCAGGCGAAACAATGGGCGTGCACGGGCCTCGGCTTCCTTCTAGTCACGATAGTTTCTGGAAGTCATGTAATTCATCCTGTAATCAGTACCGTGATTAACGCGATTATTATAACCAAGCTCTCTCCAAAGTACGATATTACGATAATACTATGCAAATCTATTCACTCAAAACAACATCGCATTTCGGTTTACATTCTCGTACGATCGTTTCTCATTTTGTGACAGCAATGTGCCGCAGTATCGTATAAACATGTATACCAATTTTCATGCGGTATATCTGCAGTGATCTGTGCTCTGTCTATACGACTACAGTCGGTTTCTGTTCTCGATTTAATAACGCGTGCATCAAGTCGAATTATATAGTAACGACGAAAGTACGAAACCGCTAGACCGAGAGATTTTCTCACAGCTTTATCGAGAGAAATTCGATCTGAATGGATGTTGTACATTGTACATGATCGGTGTAATTCAATACCAATCATCAATGTCGGTGTATTATTAATAGTTCTTGATTGCTCTAATATCAAAGTTCAAGAGGTTTCCCAATGTAGAGATTGATTAATTCATTTGATAGTTCGTGCGTGCGCCAGTGCTAATGAGTTGAAGAACATATAATGCACAAATACATATATATTTACATACACAATCGAATGCACTTCGTGACTTTGCATGCAAGGATTAGAATAATTATAAATATCGAGACCAGAGATATTATCTTCGCAATGCTTGATACATAATATTTACTTTTTTTTCTATTTTTTTTTTTATGAAACTCCAATTTTACTTTGAAATTAATTTTTTACAGAAAATGTCATCTGGCAAGCTTCTTTTTTTCATTCTTCTACCTACTGTTTATATTCCGTTTAGGGGAATATATTGGTCTACCAGAATCTCCATCCCACACAAATCTTGTGCTCATGATATTAACATTAAAATTATCTGGACTAGCCTTCGAGATCAATGCAGCCTCCAATCAGTTACCCGATGACGATTCAGAAGGAGTAAATTCTGAGGCACTAAAAAATATAGGATTTATAGATGTGTTTCACTATGGCTTCAGTTACATGGGAGTCTTGACTGGTAAAAGCTTCATTCAACTCAATCAAATTTTTATATTATATTAAACATTATATTTTTTTTCAGGTCCCTACTACCGTTACAGAACATATTGGGACCATTTGCATAGGCCATTCGCTAAATATGCAGACCCCGAGCCTCTCACATACTTCAAGCTCAAGCAAACAGGGATTTTCATTGTGCTTTATCTTCTAATGAATGCAATTTTTCCTACCAGAGTAATATCAGTTTTATTCGTCCATTTGAACCGATCGAAATTATGTATTAAAAATGTTTTTCTTTTTCAATTTCAGTATGTCATTACAGATGCATTCGCGGAACGATCTTTTCTTGCCAGATACTTTTACATGTATCCGACGTTTTTCAGTTTCAAATTAAGAATGTATATCGGCATGGCCTTGGCCGAATGTGCTTGCCAAATGGCTGGGCTTGGAGCATATCCTGTGAAGGCCAACCCTGTGATAGGCCTAGGACCACGAGATTACAAGGCTATTCAGGCTATGTAAAAAATCTCCCTCTCTTCCCGTTGCATCCGGCCACAGTCAGGAGGAAGACTAAATCAATGAAATTCTAGGTCAAATGAACCTGAAAAGTTGAAACACCAAGAGTACAATTTTGATACTGTATATAATATGAACGTGAAGAAGCTGGAGTCGTGTCACTCGACGAGGACCGCTATGAAGTCGTGGAACGCTTGCATCCAATACTGGATGGGCGTTTATGTATATAAAAGGTTCCCATACAAAAGTTTGCGAACCCTGGCCACATTCACACTTTCGGCTGCCTGGCACGGTTGGCAAGCCGGATACTACTTCTGCATTTGTCAGATTCCTTTGTTCTTGATGAGCGAGGACATAGGAATGAAATTCTACCATCAGAGCAAGGAGGGTAGTTTGGTGGGTATCGACTAAAGGGTGTGCGAGAACCCAAAAATGCCGGTTACCCCCTGGTCGGGACGGGCCAGGTTCTCGAAAATTGTCAAGAATCCCGATACCTTCGAGAACCTGAATCCGTTCCGGTCCCAAATAAAATTCTCGACCCGACATTTTCAGATTTTCGTACACCTCTAGTAGCAACTAAAAATAAGCTAATTTTGTTCGAAGGTGGACAACTCTGCGGCTAGCGTGTTAAAATTCTAGACTATGGTGTCAATTAATTTATTTTATCGTTTTAGGAGAGGCGGGTATGGCAACTAATCTTGTGGTACGAGAAAACAACCTGCATGGCATATTTAGGAGTAGCATTCTTGTTACTAGGGATGGAAGAGTCAATACATTATTACAAAAGCGTATACTTTGCGGGCCATATACTATCGATAATATTGTACGTAGTATTCCGTGGTTTGAAACCCATTATTCTAAAACCGAAATCAATAGACAGTAAGGACAAGGACAACTAGTCTGCTACGCTAGAACGAAATATTTAAAAAGATCTGCATGTATTTACGTATCTTTCCAAATAATTTCATCAAAGTCTTCTCTTTAAGATAGCTTATAGCAATAGAGTTTTTTTTAAGTACCGAATTTTTACAAATTGTAGTAGCATGTTATCGACACTAAGTTGATGATATATAATGACTATGTTACGTTAAGATCGTGTATGCGTAACATACTTTATCACTATGATTGAGCTAGTCAGTCAGTACGATAACGAGGAAAAAATTATTCTGACTCAAAATACTTCCGTAGCTGTTATTCAAAAAAGAAAAGAACCAAAAAAAAAAGTTATGAAACGAGAGTGTTCACGGATATATTAAAAGGGTTTCTATTCTTCCATTTGTAAAGATGAGCAAGTCAGAAAGAATAAAAAATTCCATTTGTTTAATGTGGTAATCTTTATTAATTTTACCCATCCACGAGTCTACTACAATGCTTCACTCCTCTCTCCTCTAAGAAAAGAAATTTTTAAATCATCTGTATATTCCAACATCACTTTTTACCACTAAACATACTTACTCCAGTGACGTACGTTGGCACCTGAAAAGAAAAGCACAGGAAAAGCGAAAGGATTCCATCCCCCAACCCCTTGAACTCTCCCCAAATTATTTCGAATGTGGCGGCAAGTGTTTCAAGCGATGATCACAAAATTTAGACTTTTTTTATAGACTCTACCACTTTCCCCGATAAATAAAAAAATACCAAAGTGAAACGACAAAATAACATTGCAAAGGAAATATTGAATGCCGCGAGGGAGGCGAATTTGCAAAATAAGGATTTGTATTTCGACGTGGTATCCTCAAGGGTGGACCATTTTCAGTTCAAAGATCAAAGAATTGACTTTTCAAAGCTCAAGCAAGCTAGCGACATTATTTATTAATTACCCTGTAGTCAACTTCCTACGTTTAATAACTGTGCAAAAAGAAAGTTGGAAAACAATGGATAATTATATACCACCTAATATTTGAAATTTAAATTTATGCCTGTTGTATTAATTTTTGAAAAGGATTCCGAATTCTTTTATTATTTTATCAAAAATACCCCCTTGAGAGATACCAAGGTTAGACCACAGAACTTACAAAATGGAACCTACACTGCTGGGACGAGAAAGTACGTTCTCTAATCAACGTCAGAGCTGGAAGTGATCATCAAGAAACACGCGGAGTAACTGGCAAACGTAACACAGTTGAAATTGTGAGTCGTTGCTCGCGAGGTCTGGTGATGCTCACGTGCTACCTGCAAACCGGACGACGGCCGAGAAACCAGCAACCGCGGCGGCTTTGGTCGTGTACCCCTCTCTCTCTGCTTTATTTCTCAGCGCTCGCTCGAACCGTGTACCCTCTCTGCGATTTTCTGCACGCCGACCCCCCAGAGAGACAGCTTTCGCTCGCACACTTTCTCTCTTTTTCTCGCCCTGATCTCGACTCGCGAACCTGCTTTCACCAGACCACCAACCGCTCGCTACTGCAAACTGCTTACAGCCCTGCTACTCTCGGCTTACTGCTTACTCTCAGCTACCCCATCATCGGCTACACTCGCCACGCCACTCCTTTCCACCGCCTGTGGCACCATAAAATTACAACTTAGTTACAACGAATAAACGTGTTATATCCGTGTGTGAGGATTTTTCAAAATATTTTTTTTCTTTTTCGGAAGGACATTAACAATCTGTTGTACGGGAATGAAACTCGATAATCTATACAATCCCAAAGACTATTCTTAACTCGATAACGAGTTAGTGTTACGTTTTGTTTTGTCTTTCTTTAATTCACAGAGTTAATCGTGAATTAGAATATTGTGCTTTTCTTCTAAGGAAATTATCTTGAAATTTGTTCGATTCGAATTAGGAGAGAGTTTCTTTGTATTTATACATTTTACAACATGTCGTTGGAAACTTATAAACTCGTTCTCAAGAGTCAAATATTGTGGACCGACGTGAAAGCTTAGTTTCAGCCAACAGAGTTAAAAGTAACACAAAGTGATTGATCATGTTTTTCTAATGCTGCCTACAAATACACTTAGCTTTTAATCACTGTCTAACACTATGCGAATATTTCCGTCTTCCGCATTTTATTACACTTTATTATAAATGGCAAACTTACATAAATAAACCTGTATACTATTACAGAAACGCAGAACTTATCTCTAAAAAGTCGTGTGTGTACCAGAGAATTTTTAATATTTCTTTCTTTCCGTTTGCTAGTTGAGGTCGATAAAGTTTTCCCTTTTTTTTCGATAAACGATAATAGAAGAACTAGACAATAATTGATTTAGGGTTTCAGTTTAAAATTTGTACAGAAACTGGACTCAACTGACCATATACGTACTACATTACCTGCTAATTACCATTACACATCAACACCCCGATGTTATTCCAGGGATATCTAAATCCACCTTGCTTGGTTCGAACAATTTCATATTGACGGAAAAACGATTTGTTCGCAATTGGACATATTTGATCGAAATAGATGCTCTCCTGCAGTTAATTACTTCTACGCGCCGGTACGGCTTAAAATAGTTATAACAAGATTCAAGAAAAATGGAAGAAAACGAATAGACTTGTGTCGTCTTATAACTCACTTACGCCGACAAAGTACTAGAAGTTGTGCACACTATGTTTCGATTGTAAAAGCAAGAAACGTTGTACGGTCGAGCTAACAACAATCTTTCTTTCCTCCTTTTTATTTTCTCCGCACGGCGCGAAACTCAAATTATTATGCCTGTTCTAATTTCAAAGATCAATCGCGAACATCAAATATATAATGCTAATTAGTGCACATTATCTAAACCTCTTGTCAAGGACACAATGAAAACTTGAATTCAATGATCAGAACACAAGCTGTTTCAATTGTCACGACAGCTTAAGCATACATAGAAAAAAAATAGGAATACATGTAGTACTTCTCTCTGAGCGAAATAAGCACGTGACCAAGTTGTCACTTAACGAAGTAAGAAGAGTAATTACGCGAGAATAAGAGAGAAAAAAAAACTTGCAAACGAGAATCTTGATGAGTTTGTTTAAACTCACAGTCTAGATACATTACATTAAAATTAGTTTTGGGTTCTGTTTCAAACCCAAACAAGTGCGTCGTCATAATTAATATGTAAGTGATAGAAGAAATGTGAACGTGCGACAGTGTTGCTCTAGGTATTAGAGGGTAATAGAATACCTTTTCATTCTCAAGAAATGATTATTCTGCACTCGCGGCACGTGCATCTGTTCACAGTCGTACCCGCTTATGGTTCAATTACTTCAGTCCCTGTGTAAAAAGAGAAAAAAAAGAACTATTATAACAAATGTTCACTCAATATATATTTGTATTTACAAGTAGTATATTCCAACAATATATACCTTGATTTAGAACGACTGTCCTTCTGTCTGTCAGGAGATTTGCTCCTAGAACGAGACTTTCCACGTGAGCTCTTGCTATCAGAACGTGAGCGACTTCGACTACGACTGTAGGATCGCCTTCGGTCCCTGTCACGGCTGCGGGACCTACTACGTGACCTGGAACGAGAGCGCCTACGGTCCCTGCTCCTGCTGCGGGATCTGAAAGCGATGAAGCAAATTATACATTGAATTGAATTTTTGAAGTAACTATATAGTCAAACTTCTTACAAAGAAGCTTACGTTAATAGAAATAACGTGATCAAAACATTTGTGCTATATGAGGATTGTACAAATTTATCAACAAGGAGCAAACATGGGCGTAAAGTCCCTCTTGGAACAGAAAATTAAAAAATCAAAATATTTCCTATTCTGAAAAAACAACGATGGTTTCATAATAGTATATGATTATAAAATGTAAAATGCCACATGAAGATGTATAGAGAACTATGACCCAGGAAGTCTGCTTTATTATCAGTTGTGCTTGATTATTCAAGAAGTTATCAGCGAGATATATTAATGATAATTACCTTCCCCTTCGGCGGCTGCCGCGGCTGCGGTGTGGGGAGGTTGGTCGCCCATATCGTGCCATTTGAACCCTAAGTTCCCTGCCGTCCAGCAATCTTCCGTCCATTGCATCCAACGCATCTTCCGCGTCCCGTTTATCGTAGAATCTGATAATTCGCGAAAATAATTAACACGACTCTCCCATCGAACTATATGTATATATGTTGTATATATATGCAACTGATAGACGTAAAACGTCCGGCGGCATCGAAGATTATATATGTGTATATACATATATATAATCTTAAATGCGCATCGATCATACAGTGAATTAAACAATTATCTATACACTCGGCTTTCCGGAAATAACTTATTGCGAAGAAATAAAATGTTAATGCAACGCCGTGAAACTCTTTAGCGGAAGTTACCTCTTCGGGAAGCCGAGTGTGCGAATGCTTTTAAGATTAATTAATGATTGGGAATTGAGAAGAGTTTTACCTGACGAACGCAAATCCACGGCTCTCTCGGGTGAAACGGTCCCTGGGTATGTAAATGTCGCCGACTTCGCCACATCGTTCGAACACACGTCTCAGGTCCTCCGGCGTCGTTCTGTAGGTGAGATTGTCCACCTTCAGGGACACCATCCCGTCGATGCGAGGTGGTGGCCTGCCGTAACTCATTTCGGCAGGAATCTCGGACTCGTTTAATGAAACTGAATCAACACTTAGGCCGGGAAAATTGGTTCCCGATTAAGTGGCACACGTCCACAAACGTCAGAGACAAGATGGCGAATAACGGAAGAACGAAGCGTACGCGCAGCACGGTGGGAAATGACGTGACGAAACTCCCCACTGCGCGACTCAAATGCACGTCCGTGCCGAACCTTTTCCACTATTTCCGAAACGAATTACTCCCTTTCGCTCGCTTGAACAATAACGATTATTCGACCAAGGAATTATTGATTAATTTCGTTCATTTATTTCTGGCCGGAAGAAAGTTGAATGTTGGCGTTCATTTTTTCGATGCGAGAAAATTGTATATAAACGATATAGAAACTGACGAGATCATTTCGATGCAGTTTTAAATATTAATATTGTAATTTGTGCGCTAAAAATTTGCATACTTTGTGGAAAAATAGGACTTATATCTCGTCGGCGTTGTACTAGTTTCGTAAGACACGTGGATTGACTCGCGTAGTACACTTCTGGTCGATTTGAATTTAAACTTACGAAACGAAACGAGGAAATGAATTTACGAACGTTTCTTCCACGTAGCAATAGAAATCGGTGCAAATACTTGCTCAAACTCGAGAAAATAATTTTATAAATTGATTGGAAGAAAGCAATATATTATGGTCCGTACAATTCCTCTCAAAAAATCGTCCCATTGCTACAATGAACTTTTTCAAAATTAAAACACTGCCTCATAGAACGAAAATTAATCTCTACAATTATTCTCTATCTTTGTACATCTTTAATTTTTATAAGTCCCAGGTTGTAGCATTAAGAGAAATTTCTCGAGAGGTGTTGCATCTTCATAATGTTTCCGAACAAGTTTTTATATAAAAAATCAAATTTATACAATATACTCGCCGCGTTAAAATGGTAGTGAAACAGTGATCGCAACACGAGTCGATTAACGCATTACTTTTGTTTTTATTTAAGTTCTCAATGAAGCTGCATCTGTGGTATCACAACAATGCCCTTTTGCAATAAGATGCCCCCCAAGAAAAAAAAAAACACATGATCTGTCAACATCGCTCAAAAAGATCGCACGTGTTCACAGCTTCGATCGTTTCTTTCTTCTCTGTTTAACGCGTTGTACAAAAAGAAAAACGGATCGGAGAGAAAAAAGGGCGAACGCGATTGTTGTACATTTTGGTCCTTTGCCCGCCGATCGCCTGTGTCTGTCGCGTCGACATAGATTTTCGTGGATCATTGTCGGTTTACCCAGGACGAGTCGTAAATCATTATGCTTCTCGTTTCGAGAGGAAAAATCGGAACATAATCGAGAAAACGGTACCGTCCCGGATATTTTCGCGGACAAGAAATTAACAAAGGCAAACGACGCCAACGACAAACACAGCGTCCGCTCGAACATTCATTGACTTAGGCGGTAGGCGCAGAAAAGTATAGAGGCGTCAAGTGATCGCGAATCTCTCTCTTTTTTTTTTCTCGTTTTGCTCGCAATTCCTACTTGTTTTCTTTACCCAAGCACTCGTCTTCTTCTCGACACGGGGAAAGAGTCGTCTCGAAACGGAAATGGACAGAGAAAACAGTTTATTATAATTATCCGTGGCCGAGAAAAGTCGCGTGGGTTTATCCGATCGATCAAACAATCGTCTGAAGTATCGCCGCTCATGATTATTCGATGAGCTATTGATGGCTAGTAGAATGCGGAGTCCCATGCAATTATGGATTATCATCGAGTCGAATTCGTTAATAGAAATGTGTCAAGGAGAACATTGAAATGATAGAAAGCGCGGGACAATTACTTAACAATACTCGGTCTACTAATACAGAATTTCAACAGGGGGGGAAATTGTAGAGTAGCTTTATTTATAAGTAAGAGTGTACTACCGCTTCACTATTTTAACGCTATTCACGTCCGACGTGTAATTCATGCGAGCAGAATAGTTCTCGTACGTGCCTGATTGATTTAAACAGCGTAGAGATTCGTTTGCAGGTTCTAAATAAAATAGAAACCTCAATTAAACTTTATTAAACTTCATACCATACTGAATTCAAAGACAATCGTGTATGCCATAAATGCATAAAATCCGCAGTCTAATAATAAGTTCCTTATATTCTCTAGTTAATACATCTGTCCATCTCAGCCTCGAATTAATTTCCAACAAATCACATAGCAGCCCAATAAATAGCTTAAAATGTCTAACAGGGTTTTCGCTTATTGATACAATATAAAAAAGAGATTTCGAAATAGTCTATAGTAAGGAAGATGGAGATTCAAAAGACAGAGATTCATCAACTGAAGATGCAAGAGGATAAAAAGACGGAAATAGATAGAGATAGAGAGACAGAGAGAGAGAGAGAGAGAGAGAGAGAGAGAGAGAGAGAGAGAGAGAGAGAGAGAAGGGGAGAGGGAGAAAGACACGATAGAGATTCCAGTAAAATTTCATGGATTCAAGTTAGACCCGTAAGTTAATCGAAGTTAGGTACCACTGTCATGGGAGGTTTCGCATACTGTGCTTCGGTATTTATAAATTAATCATGTCCCAACGATATCGCGCGTAGGACTCACGATTCATTACAGTACGATATTAAAATATATATATATATATTATGTGTGTGCATGTACACAGGGTGTCCTGTTATTCGTGAAACAACAATTCTTCATTCACGTATTATCCAAAACCAATGACTCGTTCGAAACATTGCGAGACTGTCCATTATTCGATCAACACCTGCACTGCAGATTTTATACAATAAATAAAATTGTGTCAAACGCAATCAAACAATGATTCCAATAAAATGTCGCCAATAGAATACGTTCCTACATCCTTCATAATAGTTAATGTATAAAAATGTAAATGAAGAAATCAGCAGTCTGATAATCTTGTACAACGAAAGAATTAGTAAGCGTTATCACTGTTATCTTTCCGGTTTCACAAATCACAGGACAGTTTGCACAAGATACAGGCGAAGTGAACTCAGCAGGTCGATCGTACGGGGCAAACATCATCGTCATGACGGAGAAAGAGCTTTGGTATAGTTGGTGGACAAGATGTAAAAAGCTTGCAAAGTTTTTTGAGCAACTGGAGAACTATTTCGAGCTGGCAAGATTCCGGGGTTGTAAAAAATGCCTTAACCCACGGGAACTATATACGAATTGTCTAGCAGCCAGTTTAAACAATTAACCCTCCATCTGCAACCTTATCTTTATCGTCGCCATCTTCATACTGGGTCGTTTATGTTCACGACTAATTTGTTTACTCTTCTAGGTTTTAAAAAAGTCTAACAAAATTCTGGAATACATATTGAAATTCCAATTTTAATATATAATCGTTAGAACGTCAAATGTTTAAGGCATTAATGGAAAAAAATAAATATTGGAAAATTCAAGAGTGAAATTTCGCGTCGGACATAAACGTCCCAGGATGCCCACTGAAGGATGAGATCTTACAGAAGAGGGTTCAGAAGTCAGTAAAATAAGATTAGTTGCCGTGAATTGGTCAAAAGCGCCCGCGAAGATTACAATTCGTGGCCAATAGTTTAACTTTGTAATACAATGATCGCCGATTAATTTTACAAGCTTGTTAGATCCTGTCAGCCAAATATACGTCTGAATACTTGAGAACCGAGCTTGGACGACGCGGCGTCTCGCGTCGAAATGCGCTTTCACGTCGCCTCGTTCAAGCCGCCGCTTACACTATTTACTATTCAACAATTCAAAATACTTATAATGATACACACAACCTTGAATAATCTCAACAGCTGCTGGCCTTAGCCCGAACTAACTTACATATCGTAGATCGTGGATACAAAAGTAGTTTATTTTTCTTTTTACTCTCCGCTATTGCTACAAACCGACGCGCGTTTCCGCTTCGCCTGCCGAACACGCGCCGAAAAAGTTGTTTCAAAGTTAGCTCCGCGACAACCCTCTACACTCTACGACCTTTCCTCTCGACGGTCGTCTCGCTATTATCTCTCTCTCTTTGTTGCTTCTTCTTCCCTACTATAGCCTATTCTCCTTTAATTTCATCGTTTCTTCTTCTCTCACTCTTTTCTTTTTTTTTGTATTTTTCTCTCGTTTCTTTCTCGCTCGCACAAATCGCTCGGTTTCTCTCATTGTTGTATACAAAATATTGTAATCAGGGCACTCACAATTCATCCAATCGCATGCCGCATTCCTCTCCTTTTCTCTTCGTCTTTCTTTCTCTTTCGAGGATTCTCTGTTTAGAGGCGACGAAGGGGAAAGAGAAAAGAAGAAGAACGTATTATCGGCCGCTGCGCCGTCTGGCATAGATTCTCACGAGTTTCGCCTTACGATATACATAACCGTTCCGCCTCGCGTCTCATTTACCCATTATTTAATATTACACTCGATATAAAAATAATACTCAGTCGATTAGTACAGATTTAATACTCGGCGTAGAACCGGGGGGGGGGGAGGGGGGAAGGGGTCTTGGCGCTTCCGGTCGTGCGGTCTCCACGATTTACAATCGTTATACATATAGATCGTTTCGAATCTGCTGTATCCTTATATCCCTTCTTTTCTTTGCCTCTTTCTTCTCTTACTTATGCATTATTAAGTTACATACATTGTGACTTAGGAGGTTCACCAGAGGAGTCTGACGCGATATCAGAATGTCCACGGTCGAGCAGGCGGACGGAACAGAGCTGGCCCGGCGTTGAAATCATCGATCATCGGCCATATTGTCGTCTACGATCGTCGTTCTGACATTACAGCCGCCGGAAATGTACTCGTGCACCGATTGGAATATCCATTTCCAAGTTTTGCGAGCCTCGATCTTTTCTTTATACAGTTCTTAGATAATGTAGATCGCTCGGCTTACAACAAGGCTGCTGTTTGTTATTAACATTCTATCTATCAGCAGTTACTTAACCCTTTGAGAACGAATATCGACATAGCGATGAATAGACTTATCCAAAATAAAAGTGTTTCCATCGTTTGCAAGAAACAATAAAGAAATAGAAATTTCATTTTTCTTTTCACGATTTGAATAGACTACAACCATTCTTAAATTCTTTCAATTTATCTACTGCTTTAAATCGCACTTATTCGTTTTGGCCATAAGTGCATAAATGCAGTCTAGCGATAACGTCAGAACATTGTATCTAATTCTTGTATTTGTTACAAACATATAATTTAATCGTATACATTACAAAAGATCGGTACAGATTGTCCATTTCCCTCGCCATTCAAGACTTCAATACACAATCTAGTTCTCCGAGAAAAATATTCTTTCTTCTCATTCACAAAGGGTTAATTGTGTTTCTAAATATATAAAATGTATATACACAACTGCAATTTTATTTGAGAATAAACAAATCACTCCAGAGCAACATAATCTAGTCATTTGTAATAGTTAAACTGCGGATCTTTATGCAAAATAAAAAATGTTCGCATCAATTGCAAAACACAGTAGCCAAATAAAAATTTCTTTCTTCTTCCAAATATCTTATTAAGTTGAAATTAATACGTTGATGCGTTTAATTTTTCTTAATATGTCCACTGCTTTAAATTGTACGTACTCATTTTTGTCATAAATGCATAAAATCCGCAGTTTAGTAATAGTATTATTATTTCAAAGACGATGTTTAAAGTTTTCCCTCCAGCAAAGTGTTAACGGTGTTTACAGTTCTAAATACGCCAGCGGTGCACGACTACGAGTTTCTTTCATAATATGCAGATTGATTCTCAGGATCGATCTCGGAGCAGGTCGCTCGACTCTCGAGAAATGAATAAACGTATCATTGATGACGCGCCGCATGCGTGCGTCAATGAATATGCATGCATGAATGAATAGATCAACACGCCGGTGTCTGAATGGAACGATGTCAACAAGACGCATGGGTGATCTCAACGCGGCGCCTAATCGCTCTATCAACGAGCAAACACAGGGTGTCGAGCCTTCCTTTCGCGAAAACCCCTTCTTTCGTCGCTTAGTCGTGTACAATTATGCATCGTTTACGTTCTCCACGTTCTCGTCTCGAGGCTTTCGTATACAATTGTTCATTATAGACGCTCATGTTCGAACAGTTTTTTTTTTTTCTCTCTCTCTGTCGCGACGAAGCCTCGTGGCCGCGATATCGAGGACCATAATCGACCGGCGACGAGGCGTCTCGCGGCTGTTCGAACCGACTTCGATCGTTCGATTAATTCGCTAATAATTAAGACGGGTCTCCTGGCTCATTTATACTTTAGGGTTGTCCCAAGGTGTAAGGATAATCGGTGATTAACCTAGAGTTAGAGAAAGAAAAATCGCTCTATCTCTAGCTGGTCTAGCTCTAGGGGTGAATTTCCAATGATTTGGGAGAATTGTGCTGAAACAGTTCACACACACAATCAACGCGTTGACTACCATATGATTTATAAAATATGAGATTCTTTGTTAGGGTTTCGATATTTATTTTTATGAACTGCATTACAGGAGGCGGATAGAATTTCCTTTCTTTCTTAATCATTTTATCAAGTTGAGAAAATATATCCATGTTCTCGGATAGTTTTAATTTTCCAAGTGCACAAAGTTCGCAGTCCATTCTTTATAATTTTGTACGATCTAGATGTGGTAAAAGAGTAATCGCTGGGCTGCGGATTTTTATGCAAAATAAAAATTTTCGTTCTTCCTTTAACCCCTTGGCGTACCATTTTCCTTGCGGTTAGAGTGATTAGAACGTCTTTATCCCCAAAAATGTCGCAAAAGAGGAAAAAAAATTTACATGTTTTGTATGGCTACATTTACTTCAATGCTTAAATATTGATGCCAAAAGAATAACATTTTATTTCGTCTAAAAAGAAAGGTGCACACTTCATATTTGTTAGACTCTGTTTAAAATCTACATCGCGAGTCTGACTCGTTAAAGTACGGCAAGGGGTTAATAATTTCAACTAGACGAAAATAATAGACATTCTTGAATTCTTTTAATTCTTTTACTGTTCTAGACTGCATCTACTTATTGTTATAATAAATGCATAAAATCCGCAGTCTAATAATCACTGTGATAAATTCAATCTATGTAAAGATCTGATTCGATTGATTTTGCGAGGAATTTTATGATAGTAATTGAGTAGCTAACGTGTTAATTCCTGTTTAAGCGATAGGAAAATGTGGTAGTACGGAGATGTGATGTTTCCAATGGATAGATACGATTTTTGGTAATTTTGCAACAGCGTTGGTTTTTGTGGATCGTGTAAGGGGGGGAATCGTTTTAACAGCGATTTCGAAGGATCGAAGTGGGAGCCCTGTCGATCGGCCATCGATCTGACGAAGTGGTGTCGCGCGTTCGTATCGAACGCTTCTTATTTAAAATATTATTACTTGAACATTATTCAACGAAGTCTCCAGGCGAAGGCACCTAAAGCATCGACTGCCCGCGACACTTTGTCGAGTGCCGCGTGTTTTTCTAGATACACGTGTATACCGAGAGTGTGTCCCGAAAGAGAAAGGAGGGAATGACCATACGCGCGCAGTGCCTGATCTCTCTAACGAACTAATGAACTCGTTTAACGAAAGAAGAAAAAATTAAAAAAAAAAGAAACAGGAAAAAACAAGAGCGAACGGAGTGACAGATAGATAGATACAAGGACAGAGAGAGAGAGAGAGAGAGAGAGAGAGAGAAAAACACATAGAGAGAAGAGTGAAACTCGCGTTATAAACGTAGAATACGGTAGAAACAATAAATTAAGCCAGTCGTTGCCAAATGTCTTACGCAAACGTCGGTGCAAAAAACAGTGAATACAATAATAAATTATAGTTTAAATAAATTCAGGGGAGGGTCGCTTATGTAAAAATAGACGTACAAAAACAGGGAGTGGGAGTTGTTCCGGGAGGGGAGGGGATGAAAGGATTAAAAAGGGACGGTTCGGTGACATAGGGAACGAGGGGGTCAGGGGGCGGATAACTAAATAATTTAATAATTAAGTAAGACAAAATCTCGCCGTCGGGGGATTCGTTTAAGTAGTGTTGGTTAAAACTCCTTATCAGCTAAAGTCAAACGCGTAGAATACTGATACATAAAAAAAACTCTATAAGAAGCCTCGGCTTATTTTTTTCTTTACCATTGTTAAAAAAAAAAATGAATAAGAGAAAGAAAAAAAGAAGAGGAGATGAACCGTTCGTGCCTGGGCGGTCTCTCTGCAACTAAATCTTACTTCGTTTAAAAATGAACGTTATCTTGTAAACGTTTATCCTCAATTCATACGGTATAATGTGTATCCGTACTTGTGTGTGTGTATGTATGTGTGTCCTGCGTACGTGTTCATTTATGTAAATATATATATATATAATATATAATAGCAATACTCGATTTCTCGTGTTCTAATAATTATAAAAAATATCCTCTAGTTTTCTTCAGAATTAGTAGAGAGCTCAAACCTATGTTCTACTTACGCGCCTACGTTGGTAATAATAATAATAAAAAATATATATAAGAATAATAATAATATTAATAATATTAATAATAATTATGTTTTTCGTGTGGTATAACAAGCTACCGCGAGCCAAAAAAAAAAAATTACAACTGAGGGAGAAAAAAAAATGCCTAACGAAGTAACTGTCCATTTCTTCCACTTGTTCTCGTTTATCGATGTTATTCTGCATAAATAAGTTCGTTCTCTTCGCGTATGGTACACTTATAAAATGGTATACTACACAAGTGTTTCTGTCGACGAAATTTAAAACTGGCGGTCCGGGGAGCCCGGCAATACCTGCCCCCCCTCTGTACTTTAATAGTCGTTTACTTTCGATCTCGCCTCCCCGTTAAGGAGATCCTGTTTAGCCTAAACGCGTCACGTATCTTTTAAACAAGCTTCGCCCGATGAATGAACAATTTCCCTGAACTGTTCCTAATTCGATAATTTTATAACAACCTGATACTCGAGTTTAGAAAAAAAAAAAAGATATTCGTGTACAAATTCGTGCATTGCAACACTTTGTAAAAACAAGAGCTGAAATGTTTGTTAATTCTGAAACGACTTCTTATTAATAACCTTGGATTTGGAAGTCGATTGGACAGTGGAGACTAATTAGCTAATTCCGAATGAAATGCACCGATCCGTATTTTGAATTTTTTCGATGATGCGAATAAATGAAACCAGGGCTTATTTAAAAGATACGTCACTCCCGAGCCTACTTGTGAAACAGGAAATACATTGAATATGTACTAAGTGGAAGGATCATTTCGACGCATGAGAGAGAAAGCTTAGCAATCTGTCATTCGGATCGCACTAGTGAGAAACCTCATCATCGCTTATGTCTCTTCCTCCAATACTCGGGTAGTCAGTAACGAGATACCACATGCACAGTGCCGTTCTTATGAAATCAACGTCATTCAAAATCCATTATGTATACATTGCTAGACCACGGGCGATTGCGCAAACCCCACTATGATCATATAAAAATTTCAACGCGGCAGCTGTTTCCCTTTTTAACGTTGATCTTATGAAACCCTTAACACGTTCCATGCCAGACCGTTTTATGAAGACTTTCCGCTTTACAATTGTATTGTTTTGTTTCTGGCGTATGCTTTACAATGATGAAAATAGTGCAAAATTGTAATTATCAAGGACAGGGTGTACAGTTTAAGATGCATAACACAACAAAGCAATTAAGATGTCCATAATTGACTGCATAATAAATTTTTAGGAAATTCTTCATTGTACAATGACAATAGTTAATGGCTTGAACGGAAAGTTCAGGGAACGTATTAACAGAGAATGAGAAATGTTTTAGCTCTTATCGTGAGAGCTTGCATAAACGCTCGCAGTCTATGAATAAACATTACTAGACTGTGGATTTTTATACAAAATCAAAATTGTCCGCATTCATCGCAAAAGACGGGAGCCACATAGGCACTTCGTTCTTTCTTTAATAATTTAAACAAATCGAAAATAATGAGTCAATTTGCCTCGAGTATTTTTATTCCCGTTTAAATTTCGCTCGGTGATTTTTGGCATAAAATGCATAAAATCCGCAGTCTACACGTTAATTAATAAACTATTTTATGAAACATTGATCGCACGAATCAATTACATATTCGTTTTCGTATTTACAATTGTTCTGGCAGAGAAACGGAAGAGACGGCACTGCTCCGTGGTACCATTGGTACTCGTACATAAATATAGAATTAGTATATTTTATATAAGTACATATATATGTATATAATATATATTTATATTTTATACATATATCTATACGAGTGTGTTCATAAGACTCCTTTGATAACGACTAAATACTAAGTTTGCTCCACGAGTTACTGCAAGTGAATTTGGAAAGCTCTGCGCGAGAGCAGCCTTAACCAAGAGTTATCACTGATAAAGAAGACTGAGAAAAAAAGGGGGGGTGTCGAGGAGGGTAGGTTAGGGGAGAAAAAAATGAAGGGTGGGTGGGCGAGAGAGAGAGAGAGAAATGTATAAATGTTGTGCATGACGTCGTGAAAGAGAAAGATAAAACGTTAATTTTTATCGTATGCCCTTAACTATACTCTATGTTACACAGACTAAATCTATTTTTGGCAAAGTTGTTTATGTATACAATGTTAGATTATTACGATACATGAGTAGATGCACTGGCCATCGTATTATGTGCTATTTAGCTTCCCTTAATACCTGTTTATTAACACATGATCTGTACAATCTGGAAAAAAGTAAATCAGTGATAGCCCTTAGAGAGAAAAAGAAACAGAGTGAGAGAGAGAGAGAGAGATTCGAAGAGAGTGAGATAGAGACGATGAGTACGAAAAGATGAACACCCCCGGCTGACAGGCACATTTTACACCCAATCGATGGAGATACTGTTGTCGCATTCTCGAGCCGTAAAAGTCGCGGTACGATGATCGTACTGAGAATTTATAGTATAATCTATTAATAAAAGAGCGATTTAACGATTTAACTATTTTTACACTGAACACGAAAGAGATTCATGCGAGTAGAATACAACCGTGTTCTGCCTCGTGCAATAAATACTGTACTTATCTATCTACAATTTGGCAACAACCTGTATAAAATTTTCCTGTCTTCGCACCTGCGTATACTGCCCAGTTTCGTTACGGGTTAAAATGACCATCGACCCTGAGAGGGTTAATTCATTAACGAGGGCCAAAGAAATCACAGTTTTCCTATTCTTCTTTTTACAAATGAGTCGTAGCATAAATAACTTTGCTTGCATTCGATACCTCGTTAAATTGGCTTCTCCATCAACCCTTCTGCTGTGTTCATTTAATTGTTACTGAATTTATCATTGTATCAACACGAGGTGTGAGATTAAAATTAAAAATCGATTATTGTTAATTAAATGTGGCGCACTTGTTAATGAAGCAGTGCGAGGAGTTGTAATTTGTAGAATTAGAACATACTTGCCACCAAAGTTATTCATGTTACAATCGAATAGCGAACAAAGTCGAGGAGAGAATTTCAGTAAAAAAAAAAAATGGTTTGGCGGATACTCGCAGCAACCGTGGAGCAATAAAATTTGTTACTTTTAACGTCCGGCATACAGAGATGAGTTGTAATCTAAGTATTATTTCCTGAAGTTTCTTGTATGTTTGTTCATTGTCGTCGAGAGAGCATGTGAACGAGTATTGTGCGACGACAATCTACGTACCATCGCGTTTCTTATTGCTTTCGGAGTCTTAGCTTATACATGGTGGTTGCGCTGTTTCATCTATTAAGTACAAATTATTCGACGGCTGCGTCAACAGCCGCAAAAAGAAAGCCTTCCGAGACCTTACGGGGGGTCAAAGGGGGGGATTCAGTAACAATGATGGGGAAAGGGGGGCAGAGATAATACGTAAAAGGTAGAAAAAAAAATCAGTATTGAATGTGTTCACACCGGCAGTCTCGTGCTCACGTAAAAAAAAAAAACGTACCTACATCGTCTAAATGAAGATCCTGTTACCTTGTAAGTAAATATTCGCGCGGTTTTTTTTTTGTTTCGCCGCGCCCGATAAGAGCTAAAAGGGTAGGGGTAAGAGGGAAGAGATAAATCGCTGAAAGGCCACTAGAGTATGATGATACTGGCATTAACGTAATTTGGCAAAGCTCAAATTACCGAGTACGCATCGGACAATTCTTACAGTAACACATTTGTCACGTCGTGCAACCGTATTTGCTGTTCCTCGTTGGTTTTCCTCCTCGCGCCTAATCGAGGGAGGAGAACACATACAATATCCCTTTGCGTTATTAAAGCCGATTTAAAAAATACATTCTCTTTCACAGTTTTCTCGCTCACTAGTTATAGAATCAGCTGGGTCGTTTCTTTCACTTAATAATTACGCAAGACAACGAGAGTATTATGATTGTTACCGTCACTGACAGCTAAAAGCCCGTGGAACAAAACGGTGAGAATTTACTTTTTCCTTTTTCGTTCACCAAATTCATTTTAGTGACAAAGTCCATTAATCATTTTTTTCGTTTATCATCGTCTAAGTTTTTTCGTGTTTTCTCTTTTTTTTATCCCCGTTTTATACTTCGAAGCCTTCCCGAACAGTAAATCTAGCACCGTTCTTAGACACTTTCACTGGTGACTGTTTCTTACGTCACTAAGAAAACAGACAACGACCACCATTACACATCTTTGTCGTCTCGACGCGGGAAAATACCTGCGCGACACCGAAAGAACAATTTGCGCGTGTATGTACAACGATTCTCGCCCGTCGCTCTCTAGCTGCAAGCGTACAAAATTTTGTATAAAAATATTCTTCGTATTATCCGTGTGTATATATGTACATATTTCGAATAACCAAGTAATTAATACTGCGTATTTAATATCATCGTTCCTTCGTGCGCTCTGCACCACGGGCTTGGTAGCTCGCGGGACAAAAAAATGATCGTTCCCCCCACCCCATAAGGTGTTCTGCTACCTTTCGATTCTCGCGTTCACCACGGGAATATAGAGACAGAATCGGAGAGAAAAAGAGAGCTCAAAAAACGGAGAGGGGCCTCCTCGAACAGGAGAATCGGTAGCAGAAACCACGAGGAGAACAATCTCGTCTTCTACACCCTGTGTATCACTGGACAGAACTCTGCTGTCTAGAGATTCTTTGTTATACATATTTATATATAGATATACATATATACCTAGCAAAGACGTTCTGTAGCTGGCCAAAAATGTGTTTCAGTGTGTGTCTTCGGATAACGACGTCGCAACTAAATTCAACGGTACGTCCGAGACATTTTCTTCATCTCCCTCGTCTGCTTCTTCGGCATCCCCAGATAAATGACATTGTTCTCGGCCCTCTGCTTTCACGTGCTGTCACAAAAATTCAATGAAAATCCGACGTTCGACAAAGTTAGCTTAACTAGATCAGCTGTCGCTAGGGCATTCGCTAAAGATCTTAAACAATCATACAACACAGTGCGCGCTTTTATCCGAATAATGTCCAAGCTCAAATTTCGTTTAACGACCTACATACAACTTCGAAGGTATTTTCTAAAACGGTATCCAATATATCTCGAAAACTAATAAACCAGTTAAGTGGAAATTTCACAAAACCTACAGGACACATTTCTTATTATTTTTTCTTAAAAAATTGCATTGTGTATACATGAAACTATGTACTTTAAGATAAACATATATACACATTTTATAATACAAATGATTCTATACGGAATAAAAATTTTTGCACAAAAATTGATCAAGTACATCCTGCATCTATTTCATTATTTTTAGCTCAACAATACCGTTCATTTCCAAATTTGTTGCACTAAGTTATGGTAGCAAACGTGTTAACTCCAATATTTTTTCGAGTCCATAAAACTTTTTCAATGTTTTACTTATGTGGTAAAATGCTAAATATTTGTACTCACATGCATCATGTATGTGGGCAAGGGGAGGGAGTAATTAAGTTGAGCGGCAGAGGGTGGTGGATGTGCACCAGGTATACGCGGCGGTGTTAACGCGGCGGCCATCATTAAATGAGGCTGTATTTGTCTTCTTAGAGCCGCTAACATGTCTGCACTTTCTGCGTCCATTTGTTCGGATTGCGGTGGCAGAATCGCGTCTCCTTTTTCTGCAAAAACGCCCAGATTGAAATAGAAATATTTGACCGGTGTGTAGAATACAAAACGTTTCATGTTCCTACTTCTATGCCTCGTTGGTTTTTCACCCTTAGGTCTACGTCTACGTGTGTGTATCGTATCCCTTCGCATAGTGGACGGACGGTTCACCCCGTGGAGTTTATAATAAAGCCCACAAGCGTTACAAACCATCTCCCCCTTCATGTTTCTTCTCCAAATAGTCGTGGTCATGGTGCCGCAATTTGTGCAGGACATGTCTACCTTTTTAGTCATGTTGCCACTGTGCTGATCGAACTGTTGTTTCTGATCCTCCACCTGCAACGACGATAATGTATAAATACAAGTAGAATGAACGCGTTAATCGAACGTTAACAATTAATCGTACCTTCACCTTCATTTTATTTGACCACGCGGTAAAATCTTGTGCTTGTTCTTCGTTCGGTTCATGCTGGTAATTAACGATGTCCGGACTCATTGGAGCTTTGCTAGGGTAACTTTGTTTTCTACGGCCCTTTGTCTCCTTTCGACCGACGCTGGCTGGACTGGATGGATTACTATCCATGGAAGTTCCCTAAATAATATTAAAAATAAATGTCGCATTTAATTACAGAGTAAAATTAATTCTTTAACATCAGATTTACGGAGATGAAAGTGACTACTTTATATAACTTTATTAAAATAACGAGAATGTGTCTATCCAAAATTTTAATCACTTTTTTATAATATATACTCACAGAAAAAAATTTGTTGAATAATATCTACTTTACAATTCTCAATAATAGTAAATTAAAGATATTAGAACGCGTCCCGCAAATCTAGTGTTAACAAAATATGTTGAAAGATCGAAACATTAAATTCATCTCATTTAATAAAATATGTAAAACGAAGATAAATTGAAAAGTATAAGAAATTATAAGTCCATGATTATTTGTAAATTCCTTCGAAATATGTAGCTCTAGAAACGCAGGCTTGGAAATCGGTGCAGGTACGGGTATTTTGGCCAAGGGTTTCGGAAAAGTAGCAGTAATTCCCCGTAGGTACCTGTTATCAGGACAAAAAGCCAATAGAATGGAAAGCGCCACAAAGGATACTGCAGTCCTGTTTCTTATTCTACTAGAAATTGAAGAATTCCTCGCGTCGAACAAAGTACGCTCTAAAATCTATAGAAACCCCAACTTATCTGAACATCTGTTAACAGCGGGTTGACATGGTGGGCTCAGCGCTTATGGCCTATCACAAAGAGGCTTCCCGGTTATCTATTATCTACAAGGCCTACCACGTTTCTTACCTGCAGGCAGATGGGACCCTGAATAGCCCCAAAAAGGGATCCCCTGACACCCCAAGGGTCAACTGACCTGTCTTCTTTTCTATACCTGCAGATCTCTCCTGGTATTTGCATTGAACAAACTGCAAGGACTTCCCATGGAAAACTTTTATTTGCACGGAGATCAGGCCCGAGAGAACAGTAACGAAAAGGTAAAGCAAAGGTTCTCCCCGTTTCTCCATAAATCTCGAAATTTTACCTTAACTTATAACTCCCGAAAAAAGTCAGTGTTCACTGCTGTGTTTGCATATGTTAACATCGTATGTTTCATTAAACCCTTGCCACATAATATCCAGCCAAACCAGCGATAACGATTTCAAACAAAATATGTACATTACTCATTTCTGTTAAACTATAATGAAACTCTACTTCTCCGTTAGCAGTATATAATCATTAACACTAGACACTGGATTAATTACTATCCATGGAAGTACTCTAAATAATTTTAAATTCTTTAACATTAGGTTTACGGTCAAAATGACGCGTTCTAATATTTTTAATTTACGATTATTGCGAAATTACAAATTTATTTCTGTGGATATATATTATACAAAAAATGGCTAAAAATTTGAATAGGAATACTCTCTTTACTTTTATAATGTAAAACAGTCACTGTTAGTGCTCCGAAAATCTAGTGAATATAGGAATGCAAACAATGTTAATTTTTTCTTCTAGGAAATTCTGAACGAACAAAAAGTAGTTATAAAGAAAATTGTAATGTGAAGGATTAACATGAACAAGTAACAGTGTATAAATTGAATGATAAATGTTAAATGGAACAAACCTTGTTTTCTATACAGGGGACATTGGTGCGATTGCCGAGTACCGAACAGTCCGGTACTGTACGCTCGATTGTAGTCCCTTGAGTGTCTCTGTAGAACCTGATTTGCGGCGATACCCGATCCGAATCGACAGCAGTAATACCGATCTGTCTGTTGTTAATTAAAGTACGCAGAAGATTAGTTGCCTCGCCGGTAAATCCATTATTCAATTTGTCACCGTTTGTCCTGGTAATCTCTAAACTCCTATTGCTACAAGAAAAGAAAACCGAGTGTTACAATTTTCACGATTCCACGAAAGTACAATAGAGCAATAATAAAGTGCAGAGATAAAGCCGTGCAGGTACTTCTGTGGGGTAATTGGGTCCCGACTCTAATCCCAAATAATGACAATGGTATCTTATCTTTGGGACTACACCTGCTGTAAGTGGCAGCTACTTAAGTAATCCATTAGGTAAATATGCATTAGTCACACAAGGCTTGTTTGACTATCCTTAATTAGTAACTGCGCGAATTAACAGTAACAGTATCTACTGAGCAGACAAGAATATTCTTCAATATTTTTTGCTTAAAATGAATCTGAATTTTTCTTTTTCTACAACAGAGTTTAATTAATGGTGTTATTCTACATTTAATGGATAAACAAATTTATACTTTTTATAATAACGTTTGTAAGTCAAAAATAAAATCCGCAATCTAGTAATAACATTATACTCACTTTGCTAATGCTTGCCACAGTTTAGTTGTTTCTTGGTCGATATTGGTGTCAGAACAATTGCTTTCTGGTGTGTCCATTCTATTCACTGGACTGTGATTGGGGGTGCTCGGCTTGGATTCCTCGTAATTCGTTTCCAGTTTCACTCTTTTGTTAATGGTCATGTCATAACCATTCTCCTCCCCCTCTGTATCCTGTTCGTCCCGATCTTCGATTTCTAATCTGTCTGGATCAGAGCTGTTCGAACACGTGTCATCTTCTGGTTCACACTTAATGTTATCGTGCTCTGGCATGTCATTGGTGCGCAACTCCAAATGATGCGTTTGCGTCTGAGGTATAACGTTTTGATTAATGCTGGCCGGAGAGTTAGGCTCCTCATTGAACAATGTTTTGTTCAATTGGAGAAATGACTGTAGAGGACTTAAGCCTGCTACTTTGGCAGTGGAGAAAGACTTCTTCTGGAACAAAACAAGGTTCCTGCTATTTCTCCGATGCGGTTCAACAGACTGTACAAGCGAGATTAAAATAACAGAGAAGTTTGTTAAACATCTACATCATTTCTAGCACGATTATTTATCAACAAAAACTAGACACATGCTGAGTAGTTTCTTTTAATGCTAGGAATTAAATATGGCGTTTGTACCTTGTACCTGATCAGTAGTAAATAGCAGGAAAATAATTAGCTATACATAACTTTTTTTTATGGTACAGTCGCTATCAAACTGATAAGGTTAAAGTTGATTGCAATAAAAGAAACCTTGAAGCGTCTTATGTAATTACTGATATATCAGGGCACAGAAGCAAATAAATGGTATCCTGCACATATTACAGATGTGTTGGGATTACATGGAACACACATGTGCTGAAGCATTCTTATCTACAATCACGCATTACATGTTCACGGTTGCATCATTACTAGGAATGGAATGACTACTACCTCTGTCAGAACTGTTAAACCAATTTTTGTTCGTTAGTCAATAAATGGCACGCTCAAATTATACGACTCCTACCGTATACCATTCTATCAACTCTTGTTAAAACTACATCTAAAAATTACTTAACAAATACCTGATCATCGTGTGATGATAACTGCTTGGCATAATCCAGGTACTGTTTGAGTATGACATCGGATTTGTGTGACACCTCACGGAAGTTGTGTAGTACATCCAACTTGTACACACACCGGTGACAAATGATCGGTGGCAAAGAATCTCCATCTTTCACCTGAATCAAACGCAACGGCAAGATTGATTTTACAATCAACCCAGATCCCCTGATTTCATACAGAGCCTACATTGTTTAGCAAAACATACATACATCTGGGTCACATTCGTGGAACGAACAGACTCCAAGCAAGAAATCGTAAAAAAAAATAATGCAACTGCCCCTAACACATCTCATCAGATGTCGAAAAAAAAAAAAAAACAATCAAAACGATCCACCAAATCGTTCGGAATCTACACGAAAACGTTTCGGAAGTCTCACATCGTAAAAGGAGTTCCGAGAGTCATTAAGAAAATAAAGAATTTCCGGGAGGATAAGAATATACGTTCGGTCCAGACGGGAGTGAATGCGATGTCGAACGGCCGATGTGTGTTGATCGTTTCGAAGTAGGTTGGACGGAAGCAGAGCTTTCCTCCAGAAGAAGCATATACGTATAGCTAACCCGTGTACGGGAAGACGAATTACAGAAGGGAGAAGAGCAGCAGAACGCTTGCGGGGAGAGCCAGAGTAAAATGTGACAGGGACTCGTGGAATCCGCGTGTGAAACCTGATAACAGGCCGTCTAAATAAGGAGCTGGCTCCCCTCCCCTTTACGGATCCGCACGAGCGAGGAGCAGAGCTTATCACTGCCATTTTAAATGCCCCCGTGAGTAGTCGGCTTATCTCGCGGACACATCTCTTGCCAAACTTTCTCCCGTGGCACGCGCACACACATGTACACACGTACACGTACACATACACACACATGTATTTACGGGCAACACACGCACCCTTGGGAGACGGCGAACGTCGGAGAGAGAGAGAGAGAGAGAGAGAAAGACGAAACACGACGTAGACGAGGACGGACGAGGCGAGACGAAGCGAGAGTGATGGGAGAGCACGCGAGAGAGAGGGAGACACGGTGATAATGCGAGCTACCACAGATGGTCGCGTCTTGATTTATCGGTATCGCGAGCGCACGAGGACCCGGTGAAAACTCGGGAAACGGGACTCACCGTGATCGAGAGGCACGTCAGTATCTTGTCGGCGAAGTTTCGCTGGGCGCCCTCCTCCTCGAATATGGACAATTTGACACCGTCCGACGATAAACAAAGGCGACACAGCTCGTAGAACTTGGGCGGTACATCGAACATAATTGTGAGCTCCGGCTACGTTGCGCCCTGCGTAAAGCGCGAGTCATCAAGAGGTAGACTCTTTCCTTGGCCGACGTACTATCTTTCTCCACTGCCACTACGCGTTTAGCGACGAGGAAGGGTACGCGATCACTTATCACAGTCACCGCCGCGGCTCATTGTCAGCGGCACAGTACATACGATCATACACTCTCGATTCTAGATAGAAAGGAGACTACCATCCGGTCCAGGCGACCATTGCTCGCGCACTGCGCCAGACACGAAAGTCCGACGCGCTTACACAATCAAGCCATACTGCGCATGCGTTCCCAAGTGGGTACACTTTTCGAATCAAAATGTTCTATTTATATAAAAGAATTATTTATTTAGATTAATTTAATTAAATTATACTTTAGAATCATTTTTTATATAAAATTTAATTATTTAGTATTTTATATTGAATTATGTGAAGCTTAATTAATTTTATATAGAGGAAAGGTAAAACTTCCGTAGTGTGGATTTTTTTAAAAATGGATTAGGTCTGGAATTGAGAAATGCTAACACCTGTAAATCTTTAGAAAGTGTCTTTGTAGCACAAAGAATATCGAGATGGATAGATCATGAAATTTTCAATATAATTAAGTTCTGACACAGCCAAAAACACTTTCTACGTATTTACAGGTGTTAGCATTTATTGCAAAGCCTGCATTCTTCCTACAAACGAAATTCAAGTTTGATCTTCATCTTCCTGAGTTACCATTTATCCCACACCCTGAAAATCTACCGTCAATCCTCATCGTTCAGGATGATTTTTCCTGATATGTAAAAGAATGTTTAGGTGGAATTTAAGTAGATAATAAAAATTTAAAAACACTGTCTTAAATTGTTATTTAAATATTATCTTTCATCCAATAACCCGCCGAAAAAGATGAAAATAAAAATATGTAATAAGGTGTCAAGGTCATCCAATTTAGGTGTATGATTGTTAAAGGTTCTGCTAAAAGTTTCACATCTAATATACTCTACGTTTATGGTTTCGATTCTCGATCATCGCTACGTGGTGGCGCTCGGGTATCCGTGGAATCATTTTGAAACTGAAATGAAATGCAATGGGAAATTGTAAACAATATTTTAGACATTTCACTTTCAAGAATGTTCTTTAAACTGTTGTTTCCTTGAAATAAATAATTACTAAATCCCTTGCAATCATCCTTCTCCTACAAACACCGATGAAAAAATAATAATCGAAGCTGTTTCATTTGACATTCTGAATTCGCATTTTCTTTAACAATTTCCGAAGATATAGTCGTGCATTTACCGATTAAGAAAATCTTTAAAATAAAGGGACAATGTTATATTTTGATAACAATCGCATGTCAGATATACTAAGATAGTGTCTGAAATATTTTAGTAAAGTAACAATAGTGTTTTGAGTACTTAATTTCACTGGCGTTCTCGCATTCCCGATCTAACACCGCGCCATCTTTCTTGTACCATTTTTCTGGACTGTTTGATTTTCCTATTACACTTGTTATGTAATTTAGCTCACGAAAAGTGCAAGAGATGCATCACGGTATCTGCAAACACCGAATCGCGACGAGGAAATCCAATTAAAGTTTTCTAATTAACACTATGGTCATCCTAGATAACGATTCAGATCGATCGATCGTGGAGACTGATACGCGTTCCAGTTTTCGAATTACGTCGTTAAACTTATTTATATTCGCCTAACAGATACTTCTTTCTCGTTTCTATGCCCCTTGTAATAGGTAACTACAGTCGAGTCGGAAATTAAATCGACGCTCTTTAAAAACTAATAACTTTTTTAAAATTTTAGCAAATTACTTGAGTTTTTTTTTAGATGTTCGTTGCTCGAAATTTGGAAGAAAAAAGTGAGTCACGATTTTTAAAATTTTTTATCTGTGCTTATAATAAAACTTTAAAATATTCCTTTTCTAGACCTAAATAAATTATATAAATGCATAAAGTTTCATTGAGATCGGTTAACGTTGTTATGAACTACAAACATTTGAAGCTATGATCACATAAGGGCGAAATTACCTGAAAAGGCCGAAAATCTGCGACTTTCGCCCTCATCTTGTAATTTTCGTAGCTTATAATAACATCAGCTGATTTCGATGAAACTTTAGACATGTATATAAATCTCTTCGATTTACGGAACGCGTTTTCATTTTTCTTTATGAGCACAGATAAGAAAGTTAAAAAACCTGACCTTCACGTTTTTCTTCCGAATTCCGAGCAAATGCAATTTTAAAAGAATTCTTTTTGCACATTACTTGGTTAATTAATCTTTCTAACATTTAAAAAAAGATTCAAGTCGTTTAGTAACAGTTTTAAATAGTTATTAGTTTTTAAAGAGCGTCAACTTAATTTCCGACACGACTGTATATATAGTAACTGTACTTTTGCATCGCGGACGATGAATGCAGGATAAAGAGGATTCTCTGAACATGAAGCCAGTTGAAAATTTACCGCTAAGACGGTAGAACGATGATTCCCAATCGCGTCTTCTGGAAATCAGTTCATCTTCGTCGCAAATGATTTCGATAGATGATGCTATTCTTTTGCCCGTGATGTAACGCAAGACAAATGTATTATTAGTCAGGAATCGGACATCGGAATTGTCGAGAATTACGTTGAAACGATGCCCTGCTAGTATGGTATCGTAAAAATGATAAAAAATTTTAATTGACCATTGATTGGTCCAATGTCACGCGTTAATCGGAAAACACCGAGCAAATCGATGGAAGAAACCGGTTTCTTATCACGCGTCATTTTACTAGGAATTTCATTACATCGAATAAGTAGCCCAACCCATAAATAAATCAGGCGAACGGGGAGAATGACTAACGCAAGATTACGCGACCCATCGGCCACTTTCGGCCCACGCTATTTTATCACGCGTTTAATCCGATCTTCGCACGTATAAGGTTATGATACAACGGTCCATGGATTTCGCGTTATATCCTAACTGTTTATACGAGCTATCAATTGTAAAACGATATTTAAATCTTTATTGGAATCGCGGTTTATTACCGTTTCTTACGCCACTCTGCTTCCTTTCTTATTCGCTTACTGTAACTAAACGATCATGCAGTTGCTCACACTATGCTTTCATATATCAACATATAGCTTTTATTATTATTATTATTATTTATAACAATATTTACATGAATATACACGTGACACACATTTCAGTAAAGACGTGTTCGAATCACACAGAGTACCAGGCAAAGGTGAAATTGTACTAGGCAAGAATTGAATAGTCACCTTCCCTTTTAAGAAACAATAATTAATTTAGTCTAAAGTAACGAAAAATATGAAAAAAATCAAGGTTCGTTGCGTATGATTTTTCTTTATGCCGAGCTTCATTTCCCTGTTCTGGCATTAGACATCATGAATATTAATCAAAGATGAGTAATTCTACCGTCTGTACACTCCCTGCATAGAACCATGATGCACTGGAAAAAATAGTTATCAACGAGTTACTATCTTCGTGAGAATAGTAACTATAAATACACATCCTTCTTCTTGGTAAATCTTTATAAAAGATCCGGAATTAAAACGCATCTTGAATTTCGTTCACAATGGTACACCGCGAAAACTTGAATGCAATGTATAAAATCTTTTTCTAATTTTTCAAATATTGCGATAGAAAAAAATGGAAATATAAATTGAATGTAAAAATTCCAGAGCATTCCAATCTTAACATGAAATGTTCGATATCAATTGAAATATATGCGGAGATTCGATTCCGAGTATTAAAAAGGAATGTTCCGTTTCAAAATGATAAAGAAAAGTGTACTTCTTTTGTGAATACGTTCACAAAAGCAACGTGAAAGTGTACAAATATACAGTCGCATTCATTTGCCGAAAATATATACATTTTAAATGAACGCGAGTCATCTTTGTATGAGGTCTTGAAATAACTTAAGTAAAACAACATTTACCAAAATATATCTATCATTAAACATATATCACAATTCGCTTTTAATTGTCTTCCTCCCAAAAATCTTTTGTCGTGAAATAGCATTTTCTTTTCGAGTGCTATTCATTTGACTATCTAACTCGTGTAACCTAATATTTCTATAATATTTCCTATATTTCTTCCTAATAAGTTTCACTTTACGTTGATCATTTCTGAGATCGTTGGTGGAGCCTAACATCAAGTGTATGTCCTTAATATGGGCTAACTTCGACAATATGATTTTCCTCTTGTTTTTAGCACTCTTTCTTCCCAGTAAGTTAACGTGCCTGATAAACTTTCGATAATCCCGGAGCAATCGTTCAATGATATCTAAGCACAGCCAACGCGTTCGAGCAATACACGTGTCTGGTTGCTCGCCAGCTCCAGACTCACAAATATTTACAAGAGCTTCGACGTGCGAGTCCCCGTCCAAATTCGCCAAGACAAAGTTAACAAGATTAGGAATGGTAATTGGCAGAGAAAATGGATACACCGTGCTATCCTCTTTTCTGAAATAATTTAGAATGAAGCGTACAGCACAATTCGATTAAATTGGCTACATTGTAATTACCTTTTGGCAGGAAAAAATAGAATGGATGGGAATCGATTGATATTATACTCCCACGGTAAATCATTGTTATCACCGTCTACCCTGACGAATAGAAGATGATCCATTTTACGTAGATAATGAGCCACTGTTAAATATGTATATGAAATCGCGCTACAAAATGCACAATAAGGAGAATGGTACATCACAACCACATCCTGTGTGTAAAGATCATTAGGTTTAATAAATGTTCTAATTACGATTTTACTTCGTACTATTATGTGATAATTTTATCGTCTAATTTACCTTCGTTGGATCTAAAATCGTGTCTAAGAAGGTTTCAGTTGTTAACTCTGGTATACACACGCTCTGCGCATCTTTCGGTTCGCAAGTAATATTGCTTTTGAATTTTTGGGCATAACGCCTCGAATTACTTGAGCGTAGAGTCCGTTGTAAAAAACCTTGAGTATAATTATTTATAAGTTGTATGAGTGTATATCGATTAAAATCGTCCTGAAGGACATATTGACTTTCGTGCTGCAGAAAAAAATAATCATTGCACATTAGTAATACTATTAAATCGTGGCAATAAAAACAGCAGGGAAGCTGGACTTACTTACAGCGGCATCTAATATAACGACAGCAGTCTTATCTTTTCGTTTCAGAACGTCTATTCCAAGAGCCTCCGCGAAATGGAAGTAATGCAAACTATCGATCACTATCAGGGCCAGCGATGTATTCATTTTGCGCGCTGACACCATCAAATTTATATCTGGTTGGTCGGTGTAATCGTGTGGAAATATAGGCTGATGATATTTGTTCGCAGTTTTCCATCTTCTACACTCTTCTTTTAAATAATTTTGCTTCACAGCGTCCGCAGATTGCGAGTCGTATTCGTTTCCAGCGAATGTAGACGCTTTCTGTCTCTGACTAACAAATGAAAATAAAAACAATAACAGCTAACGAATATCGTCCATCGCACAAACATTTTTATACCTTTTGAATTTAAATCCTTGTTGTAACTTCGCAGGTACGTGAGCTTTCTTGCAGCAAACATCGTGCTTTTCTTGTAGATCCTCCACGGCAGAAACTTTAAAAATATCTGCACCTTTACACATGTGGCCTAATTTATCCGAGTCAAGCCTACAAACGGATATTTCCCTCTCCACGGTCTTCGGTACGTTTTTCTTACACAAAGAACATTTATTTATTACAACATTAGCACAACAACTATCATTGATCCATCGTCGGATAGAAACATTAACGACCGACTCGTTGCTCGATTGAATTTTGTTCTCCTTCAGGATCTTTGTGCATTGCCTGTTTCTCTCGGAGTGCCTATTAATAGCAGTGCGGCGATTAAAACCGAGCCGGACGAAGATATCTTTAGCCAAGAGCCTATCCGCACAGTTATAATACTGAAGCCCGACTTCTCTAATCTGGAACAACGATAAAACTTATATTATACATCTTCCGAGATAGACAAATGTTTGCTGTATTACTACCCACCAAATTGTAATTGTAGTTTTCAAGGTATAAAGGATTACGAGGTGTGAAGAGAAAAAGTACAGGCCCCTCTTTCAAATATGGTGCTAAAGTGAGTGCCTTTACCCCGGGAGGCTGTAGCCATAGTGCCGGTTGGTGAATGGAGCCCCTAATCCAATTTAATATATTTTCGGAAGTCCATTCAGAGTCTTCTGGATACCTCTAAACATTTGAATTCTCAAACTCATTTAATCATCCTATATATGCAAATGTTTCTGCTTTATGTATCGCACATTCACATAGATTTCTTTATCATACATTTTCCAATACTTACAAGAGACTCGTTCCACATCATCAAATCTGCAGATGGAAAATTATAAACCTTATGATCTCTTTCACTGGCTAACGCACTAGTAACAATAGCAAACACCAATTCTCTGTTGGGATCGTTTTCTAAAGCACTAATAGCAGCCTTGTAAAATTCTTTGTAACCAGGAGTTTTGTCTAACCTTGTGAAATTAAAATATCCTACTACTACAGCCTGCAATAATACATACAAGTGATGACATGTTCCTTGTTAAATAATTTACAATGATTAATTACTTATTCGTATTTACATCATAATTCACAAGTAATTCTATCAGCTGGTCTGGATGGGTGACCCTAACTATTGGATTCATTGCTGCATTAAGAAAACGCATCATATACTGCGAAGTACGAATGCCTTTGTACTGTATACCAGATTCTCTCGGCGGATAGAGTATTAAGAGCGGGTATCTTTGAATTTTATACCGTGCTCTACATTCCGAGCTTGGGTGCCAGCAGTTAATGGCAGCAAAGAATATCTGCAGCAGAGACAATAGCAATTATTTTATTCATACAATAACTTCAGACTATCAATACATACCTGCGAATCATAATACTGAGCAACTGTCTCAAACTCTGGACGCACCATTTGACTCTCAGCGTCCCACGGGGCATAGTACATAACAAAACTAAAATCTGCTTCGTGAAGCCTCTCTATCACTGCTCCCATATGACCTTTATAAAAATCTAGCACAATTGAACTATGATTAAAAAATGGTTTGGCTATAGGTGGCTTTGATACCTTGGGAGATCTAAAAAATAAAAACAAAGAACATGTTCCAAATGAAAGCGTATTCATTCATAATATTTAAAAAAAAAACAACAGAATATCAAAATACAAAAATCACATTTGCAAATCTAATGCCAACCATCTGGTCATCACAAAAAATAATTAACAAACCGATTTCTACGCAAATTTCTATTTTTATAATTAATTTCAACATATTAGAAGAAAGGAACAAATTTCTTCTTGAAATTCGGAAATTTGTTGCAACAAAAATAAAGTAGAAATGCTGTAAAATTTCATCATATTTTTCAATTTTGTTTACACCATAAATACATAAAGATTCACGACGTCAGGATTCAACATAACCTGAAACTTACGAGCTGTGCAACGCTGTCAAGGCGGTGAAGGTGACCGCGAGAAAAAAACAGATTTCCCTGGCGTAGGAGAACATTTTGCTGGCCAGCCTCTCTTCTATCGCAAGCCTCTGGTTCGACTCCTTCGCCACGTCGTTACTTCCTGAGTCCGGTGCGATCGTGTGCGAGTTATCAGCATTTCTTGGCGTGCTTGCTTCCAGCTCTTCCTTCAACATTATCCGTGACAACCGAAAGGAAATTAAGGGACGAGAATATCGCCGCGCGTTACAACCTCATCACACTCTCTTCATTTACTCGATCTGGTCGGTCGAGCCGCTGCTTATTTAATTAGCCGGGTTTTTCGTGGTTCTCTATTGAGCCACCTGTATTTTCATATCACGGTGGACCACGGTGGACAGACAGAGGTACTTTACGCCATCATCTACCTACGCTGACGTGTGTATGTCGTGCGGTGGATTCCGGTACTAATCAACATTTAAACTTGAACTATCATCACAGAGGAATGAAACTGCTTACGCCTGGGGTTTTGTCGTGCCCGGTACAGTGCTGTCCCCTAGTCTATATCTAGATCCTACCTCTATCTTTGGTTTGCATCAGAACCTACAGTCTCTGCTACAGTTTAATTTTTTTATATAAAATAGGTAACTAATAAGTAACTAATAATAAATAAAATATGATATTAATTATAATGACAAGTATTTTAATTTTTTCCGATTTTTAGTTGCAAACTTTAATTCTAAAAATGAAAAATCCGAGAAAATTCGAAAAAATACAAATGAGGTATTGTCATCAACATTTTCTCCAATTTTTTTCATATTTTTGGCTACGGTTATTATTTGTCAAAAAAAATATAAACTAATTTTTTCGACGAAAATCGATATACGCAGCATTATATTCAAATGTTGCGAATATTGTATAATACTTCCACTAGCCCGGATGGATGCAGGTGTAGCACCACGTATTATTCATTCGTGTCGTCTACTCTTTTACAGGACTTTGAATCCCCTGGTAAAAATTTGGTGAACATGATAACGAAGTTGGTATCCGACAAGGACGAACTTATGCACATTTACGAAGAGGGTGAAAGACAGACACAGAGCTGCTAAATAATGTGCACACTTGACAGAAAATTTATTAGTAACGCACTTGTGAGGAATTGTTTATAAATATTTGCAGATGAGAAATATAGAATAGACCTCCAGGTACTTTCACATATAGTTTTTCGTCACATTTTATTTCTGATTTAACAGTTATAAACAATTATTCTAAGTCTTGTTCTAAAATAAACTCAAATAATTTAACACATCTCCGGTAAAAAATAATCTTCCAGCTTTAGAGACTTAATTTATGCACTTTTGTGATTGGAGGATCTAGAATGATGTCCCAACTAAATTTGTGTTGCAGTTTCATGTAGATTCGACGCCTAGTTAATTAGTTATTTACGATTTCCAGACAGGTGACACAACGATATTTATGTGTTTTTTGTCCTAATGAAATACTGTGCATATTAGTGAGACTTGAATATAATTGAAAAGTTACTCTGTATTTCGAGCTCTATTACCTACTTTTACTAAAAAAATTAGATGGCAAGATGGTCAAGGGAGTGCTTGTCGACATCATTAACAAAAGGCATTGTTAGAAATATTAACCAGCTAGAAATAATAAATTTATTAGTGAATTGTGTTCGATAAATTCACGCGCGCGAATATTCATGAGTTAAAAGTTATTCACTACCTCGAGTTCCATTACATATTTTTACTAAAAAATTAGATGGTCAGACAGTCGAGGGAGTGCTTGTCGACATCGTTGGCAAAAGGAACTGTTATAAACATTATACAACCAGAAATAATACAATTATTAATAATTATCATCACGGCGATCGAAATCTACCGAAATTAGTTGGGGTGGGGAGCGTTGCGCTTTGTTGCGCGGTACGCATGGCTGCTTACCTAAGCTCGCGGATCGCGCTCAGTCAGTCAGTCGGGCCGGGCGCTCCGGCAGGAGCGGACGGACTCCGGGACCAGGAGGGTTTTCGACTACTTTGGGCTGACCAGGGGTCCTCCAGCGGCACCCTGGCCTGTTCTGCCTACCTTGGGGATGACCAGTGGATCTCCAGAGCCACCCTGGCCTACCTTCAGCTAGCTTCGGGTTGACCAAGGGTCCTTCACCAGTAGCCTACCCAGGGGTTGACCAGTGGTCATCCAGAGCTACCCTAGCCTACCCCTGCTTACCTTCAGCTGGCTTAGGGTTGACCAAGGGTCCTCCACCAGTGGCCTATCCTGGGGTTGACCAGTGGTCATCCAGAGCTACCCTAGCCTACCCCTGCTTACGTTCAGCTGGCTTAGGGTTGACCATGGGTCTTTTTCCAGTGGCCTACCTTCGTCTACCTTGGCCTACTCCGGGGTTGACCAGTGGTCATCCAGAGCTACCCTAGCCTACCCCTGCTTACCTTCAGCTGGCTTAGGGTTGACCAAGGGTCCTCCACCAGTGGCCTATCCTGGGGTTGACCAGTGGTCATCCAGAGCTACCCTAGCCTACCCCTGCTTACGTTCAGCTGGCTTAGGGTTGACCATGGGTCCTTTTCCAGTGGCCTACCTTCGTCTACCTTGGCCTACTCCGGGGTTGACCAGTGGTCATCCAGAGCTACTATGGCCTACCCCTGCATACCCTGAGGCTGACCAGTGGTCCTCCAGAACTGCTCGAGTCTACCCTTGCCTGGCTTCAGCTGGCTTAGGGTTAACCAGGGGTCCTCTAGCAGTTGTCTGCCCTGTTCTACTCAAGAGCTACCCTGGTCTACCCTTGCCTACCATCAGCTGGTTTAACCAAAATCGAGGGTCCTCCACCAATGTTTATCATGGTCTACCTTTAGCTAGCTTAGGGTAGTCCAAGGGTTATTTAAAACTTCCTTGGACTACTTTAAGCTAGCTCGGGGGGGCCATGGTCTCTTCAATGCTGTCTTCGTTTACCTTGGGTTCTGCGCCGGTCTAGTTTCAGTATCCGGCATGAAGTCATTACCGTGCTGATCGACTCAGAGAGAGCAATCACTGCAATGACTTCGCATCTTTGAGTGAGTCATTTTGTCACTACCTTATCACTATACTTGTCTGTAGAAGTAGAGTAGTAGTAGTAGAGTGTAAAAGTAGTTAGTTGCATGCATGGGCAGGCCTCGCCGCCCCAACGATCAGCCGAGATGGGAACGTCCGCGATTTGCACTAGCGTTGCGACAAAACCACGCGTTGCATTTAGTCGATTTTGAACAGAGATTAAAGTTAATGTTACGAAAAATTTTGTTTATAGCGTAGCGTTGTGAATCACAAATAGTCGCGGTTCAAAATTACATTTCAATTTAATAACTGCCCTTTTGAAGTTCATATTTTTGTTGTTTTACATATAATCTAAAGTAATCGTTTTTTGGATCTCTGTTCGTTGAATTAGCGTTGCGCACAAAAAGTTCGCGTTTGCTTTCGAGTCTTTCGACTTTTCAGGCTCCCATGCTCGAGCTGCAACGATCAACTGTGAGATGGGCACATCCGCGATTTCAAGTAGTGTTGCGAAACAAATTGTTACACGCGTTGTACTAGTATCAATTTTTAAAGTTGATGAAATGTCTAGTTAATGTTGCAAATAAATAGTCGTAATTTAAAGTAGTTCTAAAGATACCTGCCTAGAATTTTAGACGTTAGAGTTTTAAATTTCTTATTTAAATAGCATTTTAAATTCGATTTGTTGAATTAGCGTTGCGCATCAAAAGAATCGCGTTTGCAATAGAATCTTTCGATATTTCAGGCGCCCATGCTCCAGTTGCAACGATCAACTGTGAGATGGGTACTTCCGCGATATCGAGTAGCGGTGCGAAACAAATTGTCGGGATGGGGCCGAAGGAGCAGACGAGGTTTTATGCCAAAGATGCCGGACAAACTGTCATTCAAAAGGACAATCATTGCAACGTCTTCGCATCTTCGAGTGAGTCATTTTATCACTACCTTGTCGTTATACTCGTCTGTAGAAATAGACTTGTAGTAGAATGTAAAAGTAGTTAGTTGCATGCAAGGGCAGGCCTCGCCCCCAACGATCAGCCGAGATGGGAACGTCCGCGATTTGCACTAGCGTTGCGAAAAAAGTACGCGTTGCGTTAGTCGATTTTGAACAGAGATCAAAGTTAGCCTTTCTTCTAAATATAATAGTAGTCTCTATCAGCGATATAGCTTGTTTAAACTATAGCGTTGCGAAACAAATAGTCGCGATTCGTTTTGCAGAAACTGTAGAGTAATCTTTTTTGGATCTCTGTTCATTGAAGTAGCGTTGCGTACCAAAAGTTCGCGTTTGTTTTCGAGTCTTTCGACTTTTCAGGCTCCCATGCTCGAGCTGCAACGATCAGCTGCGAGATGGGCACATCCGCGATTTCGAGTAGTGTTGCGAAACAAATTGTCACACGCGTTGTACTACTATCAATTTTAAAACTTGATTAAATGTGTAGTAAATGTTGCGAATAAATAGTTGCGAGTTAAAGTAAATCTAAAAATACAGATCTACAATTTTAAACGTTGGAATTTTAAATTTCTTATTTAAATAGCAATTTGAATTTCGATTTGTTGAATTAGAGTAATCTTTTTTGGATCTCTGTTCGTTGAATTAGCGTTGCGCACCAAAAGTTCGCGTTTGCTTTCGAGTCTTTCGACATTTCAGGCGCCCATGCTCGAGCTGCAACGATCAACTGTGAGATGGGCTCATCCGCGATTTCGAGTAGCGTTGCGAAACAAATTGTCATACGCGATGTACTAGTATCAATTTTTAAAGTTGATCAAATGTCTAGTTAATGTTGCGAATAAATAGTCGCGATTTAAAGTAATTCTAGAGACACCGATATAGAATTTTAGACTTCAGAGTTCTTTTCTTATTTAAATAGTATTTTGAATTTCGATTTGTTGAATTAGCGTTGCGCATCAAAAGTTCGCGTTTGCTTTCGAGTCTTTCGACATTTCAGGCGCCCATGCTCCAGTTGCAACGATCAACTGTGCGATAAGAACATTCGCGATTTTAAGTAGCGTTGCGAAACAAATTGTAACACGCGTTGTAATAGTATAAATTTTCAAAGTTGACTTAATGTCTAGTTAATGTTGCGAATAAATAGCTGCAATTTAAAGTAGTTTTAGAAGTACCGATCTAGAATTTTAGACCTTAGAGTTTTAAATTTCTTATGTAATTTGTAAGAATGGTAATACTTAATTTTGTAAGACTTTCAAAGTTCGACTTTACCAAATTGATATAATATTTTTGTCTAGAAATTGATATTTTTCAGGAAATTGATATTTATTTCAGGAAATTGTTATTTATTTCAGGAAATTGTTATTTATTTCAGGAAATTGTTATTTATTTCAGGAAATTGTTATTTATTTCAAGAAATTGTTATTTATTTCAGGAAATTGTTATTTATTTCAGGAAATTGATATTTATTTCAGGAAATTGATATTTATTTCAGAATATTGATATTTATTTCAGTAAATTGTTATTTATTTCAGGAAATTGATATTTATTTCAGGAAATTGATATTTATTTCAGGAAATTGATATTTATTTCAGGAAATTGATATTTATTTCAGGAAATTGATATTTATTTCAGGAAATTGATATTTATTTCAGGAGATTGATATTTATTTCAGGAAATTGATATTTATTTCAGGAAATTGAAACTTATTTCAGGAAATTGATACTTATTTCAGGAAATTGATACTTATTTCAGGAAATTGATACTTATTTGAGGAAATTGATATCTATTTCAGAAAATTGATATTTATTTCTGGACATTGATATTTATTTCTGGAAATTGATATTTATTTCTGGAAATTGATATTTATTTCTGGAAATTGATATTTATTTCTGGAAATTGATATTTATTTCTGGAAATTGATATTTATTTCTGGAAATGGATATTTATTTCTGGAAATTGATATTTATTTCTGGAAATTGATATTTATTTCTGGAAATTGATATTTATTTCTGGAAATTGATATTTTTATCTTGAAATCAATATTGCTCGGATCGGAGTTCCCTCAGGGACTCACTCACGGGATGGGGCCCGTGAGTGGGTACGGGGACTCGCGTCCCCGGGGCCACCCGAATCGCCTATAGATCGTTGCGTCCACAAATCATTAGATTTGGGCTCGACATGGTTTCGATTCTGTTTCGACCGGTTTTTCATTTGGTGTCGATTTCGTATCAACTGGTTTTCGATTCTGTTTCGTTTTTGTTTCAACTGGTTTTCGATTCTGTTTCGATTCTGTTTCAACTGGTTTTCGATTCTGTTTCGATTCTGTTTCAACTGGTTTTCGATTGTGTTTCGATTTTTTTTCAACAGCTTTTCCATTTGGAGTCGATTTTGTTTCAGCTGGTTATCAATTCTGTTCAAGAAAATTCATCTTACGAAGAAAATTCGTCGTACGAAGAAAATTCATCGTACGAAGAAAATTCATCGAACGAAGAAAATTCATCGAAAGAAGAGGATTCGTCGAACGAAGACTCCAGATTATTCTTAAGTTAGTTTTAGCGCGTGCGTTAGTTATTAAAATTGTCACTCGTCGTTATAATTATGTCGAGTAATTATTGCCGTAATTTCACTTTGCTCGCCTCGTTTTCTTACTCCGACACAGCCTTCTGCCGTGTCGGCCTTGCTTGCAGGTTCTGAGCTGGTCCAGTTTCGTTATCCGGCGTGAAGTCATTGAGAGGGATGTCTAAGTGACTCGTTCACTCGTCTTCTGACGATCCTCTGTGTTAACGTAATCCTGGGCACGCCATGTTCTCATGTCACCCAGTAGCGCCAGAAACCGTTTGAGCGCATCTCTTTGCCATCTTTCTTGGTGATGGAGTGGCGGGTATCGGGCTGGTCGGCTCAGGACTTGTAAGCACTGAACGCGTCGCGTCACCCTTGAACCAGAGCCTTCTGCTCTGGTTCGATCTTGTTTCTCTCTTTGAAAGAATCAGAGCCTTCCGCCTGATTCGCCCTTGGTCCCTCGTGGATCGGAGACTTCTTCTCCGATTCACTCTTTGCCCCGCAATAATTACTCGACATACGCTAAATGGAAAAGAAGTCTTTTCCGTGAAAAAGACTATTTTTCCATTTAGCGACCTGCGAACTTAGTTTCTAAGAATCGTCGTTGTAAGAAAGAGAGACAGAACGAAGGAAGACTTCGTTCTGACTCTCTTTCGGGTCTCTTGTGCAGCAACCTCCTCGTGGTGAGACCTGGGCAATCGATATTATCCACAATTCGCAAGATATTATAACATATAAATTGTAGTATCTTGCATGAAGTGGATAATATCGAGCTAATAGCTGCACATTTAGAGTTTGCGTAAATATGTATTTTATATTAGAATTTAAGACTTAATAATTTCTTCGTTTTCCTTTGTCCAAGTATTCCAGCTTCAGCATTTTTTTTCAATTAGTAATAGAAATACGAAATTTCAATTTCAGAATACATGTACCTTCAACAAACACCTCCATTATTAATTTTTGGATTCGTAATTGGAATGTGCTCCTGGACTTTCAAAGTTCAACTTTCTCAAATTGATATTTTTGTCTTGAAATTGATATTCCTCCGATCGGAGGTCCCTCAGGGGCTCACTCACGGGATGGGGCCCGTGAGTGGGTACGGGGACTCGCGTCCCCGGGGCCACCCGAATCGCCTATAGATCTTTGCGTCCACAAATCATTAGATTTGGGCTCGACATGGTTTCGATTCTGTTTCGACTGGCTTTTCATTTGGTGTCGATTTCGTATCAACTGGTTTTCGATTCTGTTTCGATTTTGTTTCAACTGGTTTTCCATTTGGAGTCAATTTTGTTTCAGCTGGTTATGGATTCTGTTCAAGAAAATTCATCTTGCGAAGAAAATTCATCATGCGAAGAAAATTCATCGAACGAAGAAAATTCATCGGAAGAAGAGGATTCGTCGAACGAAGAGGATTCGTCGAACGAAGACTCCAGATTATTCTTAAGTTAGTTTTAGTGCGTGCGTTAGTTATTAAGATTGTCAATCGTCGTTGTAATTATGTCGAGTAATTATTGCCGTAATTTCACTTTGCTCGCTCCGTTTTCTGATTCCGACACAGCCTTCTGCCGTGTCGGCCTTGCTTGCAGGTTCTGCGCCGGTCCAGTTTCGTTATCCGGCGTGAAGTCATTGAGAGGGATGTCTAAGTGACTCGTTCACTCGTCTTCTGACGATCCTCTGTGTTAACGTAATCCTGGGCACGCCATGTTCTCATGTCACCCAGTAGCGCCAGAAACCGTTTGAGCGCATCTCTTTGCCATCTTTCTTGGTGATGGAGTGACGGGTATCGGGCTGGTCGGCTCAGGACTTGTAAGCACTGAACGCGTCGCGTCACCCTTGAATCAGAGCCTTCTGCTCTGGTTCGATCTTGTTTCTCTCTTTGAAAGAATCAGAGCCTTCCGCCTGATTCGCCCTTGGTCCCTCGTGGATCGGAGACTTCTTCTCCGATTCACTCTTTGCCCCGCAATAATTGCTCGACATACGCTAAATGGAAAAGAAGTCTTTTCCGTGAAAAAGACTATTTTTCCATTTAGCGACCTGCGAACTTAGTTTCTAAGAATCGTCGTTGTAAGAAAGAGAGACAGAACGAAGGAAGACTTCGTTCTGACTCTCTTTCGGGTCTCTTGTGCAGCAACCTCCTCGTGGTGAGACCTGGGCAATCGATATTATCCACAATTCGTAAAATGCTATAATTTATAAATTATAGTATCTCGCATGTAGTGGATAATATCGAGCTAATAGCTGCACATTTAGAATTTGTGTAAATATGTATGTTATAGTAGAATGTAAGACTTAACACTATCTTCGTTTTCCTATGTTCCAGTTTAAACATTTCTTTTCACTTAACAATCCAAATACAGAATTTTTATTTCAGAATACCTGTCCGTTTAACTAACACCTTCAATATTAATTTTTGGATTTCTAATTGGTAACTGTTCTTGAACTTTCAATGTTCCGCTTTCCTAAATTGATATTTTTGTTTTGGAATTTATATTCCTCCGATCGGAGTTTCCTCAGGGGCTCACTCACGGGATGGGGCCCGTGAGTGGGTATGGGGACTCGCGTCCCCGGGGCCACCTGAATCAGCTATAGATCGTTGCGTCCACAAATCAGTAGAGTCGAGTTTACTTTGGTATTGATTGAGTTTCGACTTGGTTTCAATCCGGGTTCTTCATCTTACTCTTTTTGGTTACGCCACACTCGTGTGCGGGATTAGCTTTATTCCCGTGAGTGGGTGTTAGATTTGCACTCCTGTGCGGGATGTAGATTGCAGGTTCTGATGCATGCCAAAGATGATGTAGGTTCTGAGATGTACATTACATATTGCATATTGATTCGTTATTAAAACATTATTTTATCACAGACGACGTTTTATATTCAAATTGAATAATTGGTTGAAACTACATAGTTCTGCTCCGTGCCACAGAGAGTGTAAAAAGATGAGGCAGGATCTGTTCCAGGCTAACAAAGTTAGTTCCGATTCATACCTTAGAGGGGGTCAAAAGATGTGGTAGGTTCTGTTCCAGGCTTAAAAGTTGACACGGCTAAACGGCTAAACCACGGGCGCCCGGGTGTTAGCACTCTCATTATTCCCAGATTATTCCTCTCTGCTATCATTACAGTATGCATAGATTATAGATATATGTGACGTCAGTGGAGGACGCATAAACATGTAACCTATAGAGTAAGTACTTCTGGCCACCCAGATTTCCATGGACCGGAAACAGCTGATCGCTGGACAACATGTCATCCGCATGAAACACAAGAAAATAATATTGGATTTATCTGTCGGAATCGTTGCGAAATATTGTGAAGTGTAATAACCAGCGAGTGAAAAACAAATTTGTCCAAAAATACACGCATTTGTTTCCAATGCGAAATTATCGAACAACATTTTTCTGCTAAGAATTATTCGTACAGTCGAATATGACGAATAATTTGAGTCGAAGTAAGTTTGTGTTTTGATTTGTAATTTTATTGTTTGTAATAAAAGAATTGTTGTCTTATAGAAGTCTTTAAGTTATGTAGGATCTACTGTATTACCATGCGTTTGAAACTGATAGCTCATCAGTGACTTCAGGCAGCTGAGATTGAGGCTTACGCACATTCTTCAAGAAGTGTTTTGTAATCATAAAAATGACTATAAGGAAAATATTTGTAAATCTATATTGTATTTTTAATAGACTGAGATCATTATAAAGAAATAACATGAAGAGTCTGTTGATTTTTGTACCAAATAAACTTTGCAAAGAAAAGCCAGGATACCTGTTCGGCAAAGTACTGTACGATGAAGATACAGGGGTGAAGAAATTCTATGTTATTGGGATAAGTAGAATAGAAAATTTAGAAACAATAAAATGTAGCAACAACATAATCGGATACTATTCTGGGGTAGAACAGAAACATGCATATGTAGATGATAATTATGTAGACTGGATTCATATATTTTTATGCTCTGGTACTTCCAAAGAAGACAGTTATGATTATGGTATAAAGGGTATTACCATAAATAATAAAAAGATTTCAACTCTGAATTACCATACAGTTATTATTATATACAATCAAACAGCTCTTAGAGAAACAGAATTGTTCGAACAGAAAACAACAACTGGAGATCATTTTTATGAATTAATGAAAATTGTACAGAATAAACAAGTAGAAGGAGAATTACAAAAGAAAGGGAAATTTACTTACGTAAAGGAAACTCTCCTGGTCTATCATATGTTTCTGTATTTCTATCCAGTTCTTCTTCTTAATAAAATTACAAATAAATTGTTACCAATTTTTAAATACTCTTTCCTTGGTTTACACGTTCATGGATGGTTAGAGAATGTTAAATGGATGTTAATTGCAGTGATAAAAAATAAGAGGTTCACACTGAAAACTGGCAATTATGTGTTTGCATTGATAATAGATATATTATTAGGAATATTTATATTGCAATTATTATTGCACTATTTGGAGCATGCATTCCCATCTGAAATTCTATTGAATAATGCAGAGGCAAGTTCGAAATTTAACATAGCTATAGTAATAACATATTTTATTAATATGTAATTCTGTATCTCATTTTTTTACAGAAAGTTGTGACACTACTTAAAGATTTAATTAACTGGTTAATGGGTGCACCAGCTGGATTAAAATTAAATCATGCCTTGAATAATATGCTTGGACAATTTTTTCTATATCACATACACTTATGGTGGACATTCTTGATATTTATGAAACCTTTAATGGATTTTGCTTTCGACGTGCTAGTACTACTCGGAAGATTGGGGGTAACATTTCAAATAGCAATAGCTGCAGACCTTCTAGCTCTTGTCAGCTTTCATGCATATTGCATTTATGTTTATGCAACAAGGTAATCAAACACAGCACTTAAGATATTTGAGTAGACAATTAACTGGGTTTTTGTATTAGGCTCTTCAACATTCAATTAAAGGGCATCACAGGATTAGTCAGATTATTTTTAGGTAAAAAAAAGAATCCACTGCGAGGGAGAGTGGACTCCTGCCAGTACCAGCCAGATCAACTGTTCGTTGGTACATTGTTGTTCACAATACTTTTATTCCTTATGCCAACAACATGGGTGTATTATGCAGTTTTCACTATGGTACGTGAATTAGTAAATTGTTATTATTAGTTTAATGATTACCATGCATACAGTGTTAGATACTTAATATTCCAACTTTTTCCAAAATTTTCCGAAATTTTTCCAAAAAATTATTTGACCTTTTGCATTATGATTTTGCACATATATTTGATGATATTTGAAATATAAGTGTGATTTTTTTCAAGTAAAAATAAACAAAATTACATAAGTTATATATATTTTATAGAGTATATTTTTATAGGGTTTACGGTTGCCATGATTCCAGTCTTCCTACTGATTTGAAACAAAAGAATTATATTAATCAGTAAGAATGTAGTTATGGCCCGAACTAAAAGAAATTAAAAATCTTGATTATTTACAAAGTGGCATTTTGAAGTAAACTTCCAAAAAATCAATTTTTTTAAGTATAAAAAGCAGATTACCCCCTTAAAATTACTTATAAATGATAGACTATGATAAACATATTTTTTCCTGAGTTTCCATAGAGCATCAACAGTCTGTATAATGATTTATTACAGCTCAGATTAGCATTGATCGGGTTTGGAGGTTTCCTAACTAGACTGCAATTTTATCTTCAAGTTATGCCAGTGTACACATTTTTTAAATGGTCTCTGCAGTCCTATAGTACATGCAGTAAGTAAAATAATTGATAGTTAACTGGTTTGTTGCTCTATTTAAATAACAATTCTTTCCATTTAAGGTATTGTCAATATTAAATTACATTCTCATCATGCCGATGGACCAATTATATTAATAATGACAATAGTGGTAGCACCATGGCAACACACATGGAACAAATGTATGCCAGATACAATTGCTCCACATCCACCCATTGAATGGAATAAGATAGTAAACAATATAATATGGGGTGAACTGTTGTACCCTTTATAATTATTTATTTACAACCTTTATAATATAATAAACATACCTTTCTGTATACTAAACATATACTATCTACACGGTTTTCAAATATTCCTGTCTAGCTTTTTCCTGTTGTTTTTTGAGACCATAAAGAAGCTCCTGTATATCTGGATCCATGTTATTACTAATTTTTTCATCAATATCATTTTCCTCTCGAAGTATGCAGAAGTAAACAAGGAAAATAGTTAAACCTATCGATACAAATATTCCCTGATAACGTGGGGTATCAAAAGTAAGACCATTAGCCGGCCATGTAGCTGCTTTAGAAGTTGAGAATTTTATGGGTTTGTTAAGATCATCATCATCATCATCGTTATTTGTGTCATTGACATTACGTTTGGTGGTAGTGCCTGGATTAGTTGTCACGGATCTAAAATATATACAATAGATTCTTGAATGACATAATTCTCTAATATAATACATATCGTATTTGTCAGAACATGTGTATTCACAAAATATAAAAAGAAAATATTTGTTGCGGCTCATAACCTCAGCGATATAAAATTTAGTAGAACATTATCGTTACGTATTTCAATATACCTACCTTTTTATCAGCGATTTGACATTTTTAGGCCTTAACGCAGCTTCAATTATTTTGATACGCAACATTTTTAGACAATGTGGTTTTTAAATTGTTATAAGATTCAAAACTCGGCCAAATATCTCGTAATGACGAAAATCTGTCTGCTCTCACGTAATGAATATGGCTAAATATCACTTACTACAGATATACGTCTACACTCGCACAACATCATATAAGTAATTATATTCTGCACTAAATTATTTTTACTATTAAAAAACAGCCGCTTATTGTGGCTCAAGCTGATGTCATCGCTAGTATACTTTTTTTTATAAACAAACTATTCTTCCTGATTCGGGTCCCAAAGCTCTTATTCTTGTTTCTTCTGTATCACAGGTTCGAGCATCCACATGTAGATACTTGCGGCAGTAATCAATTTTAAAAGTGGATGAAAATTCTTTATATTTTCTTATACGTATTATTTAATTCTTAGAAAATAACAGCTTCAAAAATTTTACATAAACGTAGCAAATTCATTATTACGTTCTTACATAAAATAAATAATTGAAACGTGCATGCGATGGGATCTGATGGCACGTCAGAAGTTGAGGTTAAAAATCCGAACTTACGAAAAAGGAATAAAAAAAAAGATAAATTGGAAGGTAAATATTCAGAAATTTTCGTTTTCAATTAATAATTTTTTAGCTCGCATTTTGTGCAAATGACATTAACGCTACCTCGAATTGTTTGTAAAATTAGATCTCGGTAATGTTATGTCTATTTAATACTGGATTTTCAAAAAAAGATATTCTAAATAGTTAATATTTGACGGATTCTATAAATTAGATTCTGTTGCAGATGCATCAGACAACAATGTCGACGAAATACAAGAAAGTAACGAGCAAAAAGTAATGCAGAAAAGAAGAAGGAAAAGAAAACAAACGTCAAATAGCAGCCATAATGGCACCAATAACGAGCAAAATGATGGGGAAGAAAATAATTTTGTTGGTGTACAAACGAATAAGAAAGAACAAGATTCGAACGACGAAGCAATCTTCCCAAAAAAGCTTCATAGATCAGCGTAATGTTTTCTCATCTGCATTGTCGTATCCAGGTTTCAGGCTGCTGGAATTTTCCTGTAATCTTTTTGATTTCAGTGTTACGAATGCAGAGAGAGACTCAGACAACATAGAAGCTGAGGAGAGCGAAGTAAAGAAGCCAAAGCAACCTTCCAAGAGGCAATTGAAAAGGGAAAAGGCTGAGAAGAAAGAAAATGAAAAGAGAGAGGCCCATAGACTGGATGCAATGAACAAGGGACTGACCTATGTCTCAAAGGTGTTTTATCAAAATTCAAAATATCACGAATCCAAGAATATTATCAATCAGTATTTTATCTTTGCAGTGGAAACATGCAAGAAGCGAATGGAAATTTGAGAAGCTGAGACAAATATGGTTAATAGACAACTTATTAGACGAAACTTGCATTCCAGACGACATTTTCCCTACAGTTTTAGAATATTTCGAAGGCTGCAAAGGAATGGCAAGGGAACAACTTTTAAAAAAAGGAATGGACGTTATAAAGAAAATAGAAGAGAATGAGGAGAACAAAGAAGAAATGGAGACTGTTGCTTATCAAAGGGCGAGGCAGCTTTTACAAGCTTTACCCACCGAAACATAATTAGCTCAGAGAACATACTAAAAAGAGTGTCAGATCATTTTGTACTTTGCATTCATTAATGATCATTAGATGTACTAGCAAAATTAAATGTCAAATGTTAAATTTCCGAATCATTTTTAATTGTATGTGTATAAATTTTTAGTTGTTCTTTTTTACACTGTGCAATGACATCTTTGCATTTGAAACTCATAAATTTTGTTGTACATGTAACTGTATTAAGTATTTGTAAATAATAAAATTTATCAGTTTATTACACTTACAAGATTTTATTTAACAGTTTCAATAATTTCCTATAAATTAACAGTTTATAAAGTTAAGGGCTATACACTGTTAAAAAGTTCCACTTTGTACTTATTAACAGGGAAATATCCTTGTACATAGAATTATACAAGTGTCCCATTAACTACAGGATATTTCAATCGCGATCATATTAAAATTACATTACTCTGTATACTTATCTACAAACTGTTTAAGCTTATCTACATCTTGAAGACCAACAATTCGATCTAAAACCTTTCCATCCTTCATAGCAATTAATACTGGTACAGAGCCAACCTGTGTACAAATATAATCTTTGTAATACATATATACAAATACCTATTAATACTTTGCTTGGTAAACCCTATTAACATTTTATTTATTTCATTAATTGTATTTCTTAGGATTAATATTTACAAAAAACAGTTGCATGGCCATTGATAAAAATGTTACGTGATATGTATTTTTAGACCCAGACATTTCTATACTAATATACATGTAAAAATGGTTATTTAATTAATTTATTTTGTAATACATGCTGCAGTACGCTATTATTAAAAAGTTTGCATGAACAACATTTACAAAATATAGAGTTTTTTACGATCTACAACAAAATTAATACTTTCCACATTTATTGTATTCCCTGAAACTGTAATTTCTGGGTCTAAAAAGACCCGCCGACGGCGGTGCGAGTGTTAATAAGTTTTTCGTAGTTAAAATGTTAACGCGTCAACTTGTTCACCCTTTAAACCAAATACTGACCTCATAGTCCAAAGCCAAATCACTGTTCTCGTCAATGTCGACTTTCGCTAACAAAACTTTTCCCTGTTTTTCCGCGATTACTGATTCTATGCGTGGTGTGAGCATGCGGCACGGATTGCACCATCTGCAACAGAGATTGCATACATTAGAGGTTATCTTCTACAGAAGTATGCTGACATAAGAGCAAAGATAGACACGTACGTCGCAAAGAAGTCAACGATCACAGGCACCTTGGATTTCTTCACGCGATCGTCAAAATCTTTTGGATCCTGAACTTTAAAGGCTGTCGAGTCTGTTTGTGCTTGAGCTGGCGCGTTTGCAAAAGTTCTGCTTCCCAAAGCGTTACGGACAGTCCTAACTCCGACACGCAACATTGTTCCTTATGTCTCTTGAGCACACAATAGTAATAACGACTAAATATCTGAAATGACAACGCTGTTAATATAAACGTTCCCTAAAACGTAATACACAATACGTCTAGATCTATCCAGATCTAACCTAGTCTCTCGAAATCACCGCGTGGATAAAGTAGGTTGCATCAATAAGGGGTGGCAGCACCAACATTCCAGGGCGAAAATATGCTTTTTCAAATTTTCCAATCTGAGAAAATCAGTTCCAACAAATTTTCATTGAATAGGGATTGCAGAAAGTACATCCGATTTAAATATCTGCACTTGATCGTATGCATTTTTGTAAATTGATTAACGTTCAAAGGAAACTTCAGAGATTCTAGAATGTAGCAAAAAATTGTTTACCGTCTTGAAGTATTTCACTATTAAATTTACACTATTTATTGTTCTGTCAAGTTCTGAGGAAAATAAAAGATATGCCGAGCTCTATTCAACTATTTTACAGATTTTCTAGACTAGAATTATAGTAATTACTGTTTATGCAACCAGAGGAAGCTTCTTCTCCGCTGCAAGGAAATAGTATGTCTTAAGGGGCTCAAAGTATAAAAGTAAAAACCTGTTTTGGGAAATCTGATAATTTTATTTGGGATTTCCTGCAGTTCAACATTCAGAAATCCTTGTCAGTGTCCCACTTTCGTTTTCGACTGTCACATTTGAACCTCGACAATGGTGTTGCAATCATACGGACATGCGTCACGCATCGTGACACCTAAGGGCGACGTATTGTCTACGCCCGGAAACGCATTTGCGACACATTAAACGCATTATTGACCGAGCTACCGCAAGAACCACTACGCTCGGCTTGTGAAGACTTTGCCGCGCATTTAATTATGTTGCTAAAGCGACCGTGAAGCGAGTATTAACGTGAGAATTGTGACATTTCCTTCTACAGCGGCCGTTTAATTTTATTCCTTTTCAACTGGCGTTAAAATAAACAAAAGTACGGCTTTAATCCACCGCGATGACCTTCCCAGTAATGGTCAGCGGCCTTCGTCCCTTTTATACACAATGCAATGCCACTTCGGAGCCATTTCCTGTATTCTGTCTTCTTCCATTGTAATGTTACTAGAAACAGAATAAAAATAATTTAATTCTGGATAATGTATTGTGATTTAATAGACACGAAAACTGACTAAACACATAAAATGACTACATCTAATTACTACAAGATTTCTCATAAACGGAGCAATTTCATACTAATTGCTAGGATCTTAGAAATGAGTAAACATAAGGATGACTAATATCCGGTAGTCTATGCAAGCCTTCCAAGTCGTAGAAGCATGCGACCGAGTATCGCAGCTGTTTCATTTCCGCGAGCATAATCGCGTTTACTTTCCGACGAATCGGCGGGAAATCGATTCCTCACGATTCTCTATTCGTGCGGCTCGTAGAAATATTGAATGCCGCTATCACGTGGCGATTGTCGGACGAATTAGTTTGTAGCATCGGCTGCTACTGTCGCGCACAACAATGCTGACCGTAGCCCATTCATTATCGTCTATTATTGGATTCACGACTAATGATGTAACTCGATGACGAGAGTACGCATCCAAGGTACACCGAGTGTTTTCGTCGGCCGGGTGTTGCTGTATGCCGGCTTAATTGCTGAATTGAATCATTTGGGCAGCGAACTTTGCGCCTGCTGTTACCAACTACCCTCTGCGTCCTTCAATAGATCTGACACAGCTCTGAAACAAATTCGTGGAGCTCCAACTGGCATTCTAAACAAGGACACGCTGTTACAAACTGTTGGAGACTATTTTCCCACAGAATCAAGCCTTACCTTCTTCGGCAACAACTCTTCAAAGTGAGCAAGCGATTCTTAGTCGTTGCAGATGGACGTTGGCTGTACAAATCCTCCACTTTTTCGAAGAGTAGTACTTTTTCGAATATTTTAGCGTAATTTAACTTTTGTACGTATGTATATTCCCTAAATTCAACTGGAGCCTAACTTTTAGTCGCTTCAAATAACTCGGATTTTCAACGTTCAATGATTCAACGTGTGAGCTCGTCTGGCTTCGTTAATTCCATTTCGACGTTACGCGAAACGAAAATCTGTTGCGCAAGCCGTTCCCGGTTCTACGACAGGGCGCACTTACGAAAATAACAGATTTTCACCCTGGGAAAGCCGTTGTATGCGAGCAGGAACGCCCGAAGACGAGACAATCGTCTTCTCCCCCCTGAAAACAATGTTACGACAGTCGGCTAGCGTTCGTATTGCCATAACGCAGACACGGAAATAATTGCTTCCTACATCGCGATTTATCTTCGGCTTTAAACCGGTCGTTACCCTACGAACATGCTCTTATTCTGTTATTTTTGACGCGCTGCAATTATTAAGCAAAGAAATACATTTTTATTTAGCCGCTTTCTCCCGTAATCGATGGAGACAGTTTTTGCAGACATTGATAGCCAACTTAATCTAATATGTAAAAAGTTGGATCTTATATGAAGAAAATATACAGGGTGAGGCATTTATCCTGGCCACCTGGAATATCTCGAAAACTAAATTCCGGAGAAAAAAATGTTTCAAATAAAAAGTTTGTCAGGAGGGGCTGATACAGGAGTCATATCCATTTGTAATTTTAATCATGTTTTCAAGGTCATTCCAAGGTCAACTTAATTTTTTCAAATGGAAACATATAGTTTTCATTACAGATTCTTAATCTACGACTTGAAACAAATAACATTTATTTGAAACGTTTTTTTCTTCGCCTTGATTTTGAAAACATGATGAAAATTAAAAATGGATATGACTGCTGCATCAGCCCCTCCTTGATTTAATCTTTTTACTTGAAATATTTTTTTCTCCGGAATTTAGTGATATTCCGGGTGGCCAGGTTAAATGTCTCACCCTGTATATCGGTTTCAATGAAGAAACACAGAGGAAATTAAAGGTATATGCACTTACTGGAATAACTGTTCATATATACAATAATTTCAATATTATGTTCCTCTGATAAATTAAAAAATTTTTAATTGAAAATGAGGTTTGTATTAGGAAGATTTTGTATAATTTGTAGAAAAAACTGGCACTTATCTATCAGCAGTTAGAATTTAAATTCGGATGACGTAGATCCGAGGAGGACAACAGAGTTAAAGCCGTATGTTACTCCACAGTCGCCCGAATAACAGTCTTTTTGATTTTAAATGGATTACCGTAAGCTGAGGAGTCAGATGAAGCACTAGAAAGCTCGTGTTAAAACATCTTCAGCCGTCCCAGCTGTGATACCGACTATCCTCAAACGTTCATAAATACGCAACACTGAAATAAACGGAATTACTAATTCTGCTACTAGAAATCAATCCATGGTGGTCTGACATTTAAAATTGTAGCCAAAAATGTTTGACATCGGTTAAGTAAATTAATAAATCTTTAGCTAAGCCATAGACTTTTAAATAAAAATAGGTGAACGCAATTACGCTGATGAAAACAACCTTTAGTTGATACTTTTTCTAAACTCACAATTTCGCGACCTACAGCGTATCGCTTCGGCGGTAATCAATTTAAATAGATGCAGCGTTTCGTAACACGCACTCTTCAAACGGAACGATGAAGTTGGTGATAATGGAAAACGAAAGTTCCTTTACGGGTATCTGGTTTGTTCATCGTAAAAGCAAAGACAGGCGCTCGGATTAATTCCTTGTGCAATTAATAAGTCGATCGGTTGCTCGTTCCGCACCTGTGTCCACAAAAAGGGTAGCTAAGATTGATAGAACGACTGTCGGCGCTGGATCGGTACAATTAAAATGGATGGGATGGCGCAACGAATCATGAAGCGGGTATGACTCGTGCCATTACCGCTCAGCACAAATACGTCGCTTTTGTCTTCAAGGTCCCGGCTACCTTGGGTCTGGTCTTCGGACCTTTTCCTCTGCTATGCCGCGGATCCTAGAAACGTTTCCAGTCGAGAGCGCGTTCGAGAATTGCGTAAACGTTTGTTGTTTCCTTATACGAGCTTCTGCGATGAAAGCAAGTCTCTCTCTCTACCTCTCTCTCGTACACCTGCGAAACAATTCCTGTTCTTTTCATATTGTAGACAGGATCGCCGGAGAATTTAATATTCATACGTGGTTTTTGTGTCGAGGACTTTGCGCGGAAACCCTCGTACACTTGTCTTCGTCGAGCAAACGTACGAAGTTACATAAATTAATGTACTGTTGTACCCCTATGCAGTAGGGGCAGCAAAAAAGTTGCATGTAGTTTAGTGAGGTTTTTATCTGTAAGTCGATAGTAGCATCTGAATTAGGTTATCCGTACCTTTTGGACCTGATCTGTCGCAGATTAAAGTGTTTCGTTTCTGTTATGTAGGTATGCTACGAACAGGACTGTCAAGCTCTTTTGGATCGAAGTAATAATTATTCGATCGAAGTAATTTATATACTAGCCCTAGTAATAAGTTTCGAACCATACGTGAAGATACGAAACTAATAAAGGGAAACATCAAAGTTCTTCATACTTACACAATTCAATGGTACAAATTAAATGTGTTTATCGATCGAAATTTTTGAATTTTCGATCAAACCTGTGCGCCGAAATCCGAAACGCAATTAATTCAATGGTACACGTATGAATCGTAGACTAATGTTAAATTGATCTATTTTAACGTAAAAACACATAAAATAATTACGAACCTTGTTACCCTACATTACATTTACATTATCCTACATTGCATTTTATACATACAAAAAATTTTGGTGTCCCCCTTTAATTTCGTATTTTTGCAGTTTGGTTCCAAACTGATTGCCAATGGTAGTACTTCTAGAATATAATAGTAAAATTTGAAAAACAACTGGGACACTCTCCATTGAGTTTTCCCGCCTGAAAGGAAATAAAATTCCCTGTCCTTGGCTTCGATTAAACAACGAGGAAACTGCCAGATGGAAATGTTATTGCCGTGCGACGGATTGACGGTCGTTCTTGTTCTCCGTCGAATGGAATGGTGAATTGTCACGATAGAAAAAGCAAGCCCCCAGAAAAAAACAGATCGGCACAGGCTCTATAGGGGTCCTGAATGGAGGGACTCGACCTGTAATCGCGCGGAATAGAAAGGCCAGGGGGTTCTACGGGGTTACCATAGCATAGACAGACCTATGGGGTGAGTAAATCATAAAGGGAGAACCGTTGGTCGTTATGGTAACCGTCGATCTAGGATTTCATCTGGCCGGCACCACGCTGACTAGAATAGGTGACCCACTGCTCCCGAGAAATCTCGGTTCTAGGCTCTGTGGGTCCAACGTATTTCAATCTCCTGTCCCGTTCGCGTGCGAATGTCGCCCGATGCAGATTATCCGTGTCTTTTTACCTAATATTTAAACACGCAGCCGAAGACATAGAAACGTATTATCCAGTTTGCGCGTATCATTGCTTGCGGAAGCTAGCGTTTATATAATCCTCACTTGTTCTTTGCAGGTTCTTCTTGTTCCTGAAAATTGCAGCGTGTTCTTTCAGTTTTTCTTTCCTCTGCTAATCACCTTCAAAGAAGGTATTTATAATTTTTATTATTTGTCTTCCTGTAATATTAATTTATCATTGTTTTAATTTGGACGTCGATGGACAAATCAACCCTTATGAGGACTTCCGGTACTTACATATCGATTCTTATATTTTCTTCAACAAATTTTTATACATCTGAGATTCCTATTTTTCTATACCCTATAACATAAAAGTATACTTTGAATGTTGTTATTTGTATATAAAATAGTTCAATTATTCAAGATTCAAATTAAATTCAAAGAAGGTTGCTATCTTGAAAGTCTAGATTTAGAAAAGATTACCTATTTGAGAAGCTGCTATTGCAAGAGTTGCAAACTAAATGTTTACAGTTAAGTAAATCCATTTTAACTCTTCAGTTTTGTTTAGTGAATGATTTCGATTTTGTGGAATTTTTGTGAGTCACAGACAACGTTTTAATTCAGAAGCAGAGGGCTTTAGAGTCCAACAGGTGTCCACAGGTTCTCCAGGGCGATAAATAAAAAAATAGCGAAATTGTAGTCGGTCGAACGATGGCAACTTCTGATAAACTAGCCAGCGATAATACGGGCACGTTTGTAAACGTTTAGCGTGTTAGCTCTCCGATTGGATCATTACCGCTTCGAAGCCCAAAGCGACGGAGGATTCGAGGCTTCGAGCAAATTTTCACGCTCCGCCGGGGAACGCAGTCTGTCTAATCAAATTGCACGACGTTACACGGAACAGCAGCGTGTTCGCACGCGAAAAATATTCAGTGAACGCCCTGGCTTCTGAACCGAACCACCAACACCGCCACCATCACGTTTCGTACCCTTTTCCATTATCGATAACTCTGTAACCGGATTAAGTATCGTCCGGATTTCGACTGTCGCCGCTGCGAAATCAAATAACGTTTTAATCTGCCGTTCATCGATTCGGGCACCTCCCCGTGAGAAACTTTGCGGATCAAGTTCCGACAAAGCTGATGGAACCCTGATCGATAGGAGGCGCGCTATAGTGTTTCTCGTGCAATCTCGGATCGTGTTAGACACGACTCGTTACCTATAGTTTATGGCACAATAATTAAATACTTCCTCTGTTCTATATTGATGCACTCTTGGAGTACCGTTTCCTTCCACTAATTTTACTCGAATTAAACTTGTAATACTAAATTTTTGCTTTTGATTTGCGCAGACGTTTTAGACTGCGGAATCATTGTGTGTAGATCAAACGCGAGATAGTGAGATTTGGAAAATTTGTGAATATACCATTGTACTACTTTAAACTCGATAGAATAAATAGAAAAGAAACAAATGTAGCTCCTGTTACTTGTAATTAATACAATAATTTTTATTTTGCACATCCGCAGTCTAGTCATTTCTTTTTGCCAAGAGGTTCAAAGGTCTCGCAGACGCGTAAAATGTTTGCGGCTGTTCGAGAATGTCTTTCGTTGAGGGAATAGAAATGTTTGCAGAATAGTAGTGACGCCGAGGCATTTTTGCGCTAGCTGTGCGTAATTGAGTGCGAAACGGACTCGATTGGCAAGCGGGAACGAGCGGTTCTAGCCGGAGGCGGCGTTTGTCCCAGTTTCGCCGCGTTTTTTCCCTTTTCTTCTCGTTTCGGTGCGATGCGTCCATTATGGCACGCGGCACGAAAACGCCAATCGGCGATCGAGTGCTGCGAGAACTCCTTATCACGTGATGTTCCGTGCACCAGGGTCGTGTAAACTCTCGAACAGTGCATCAACACTGCACTTCCCGGCGTTTTCGCTAACAGCGATTCTCCCTTTCTATGACGCGCGACGAAGCGACCTGAATTCGTTTCCACGGGGTGTGTGGAATGCTCAACAAACATCCCGGAGAAACGGCGCACCTGAGGATCACAAAGAAACGAGCATGATTTCTAGAACCTCCACGGTTTCTTCAATATCAACAATAACCAAGTACTTCAGAGGCCAAGCCGCCTTCCAATGGTTTTTTTTTTCTACGGAAACACTTGATTAATATACAGGGTGGAAATAATAAAGGGTTACAGACGAATATCTCCAAAAATATTGGTTATACGCCAAAATGTTTCAGATGAAAGTTGTTCAGTACCGAGGGGGGCATCATGTGGTGGAACTTTTATTTTTCCCGGTGGACACTCCAAGGTGAGCTGAAGGTCAACTTTCTTTTTTTAAATGGAAGATATGTCTTTTTATCCATCATAAAATAGTGCGTTTTAAGATGAGTTCAATTACCTATGACTCAAGGTCATTCAAGGTCAAACACGCAGGGAGATGTGTTTGACCTCCCCTTCTATTTTTTAATATTATTGAAAAGATTTAAACATGTTTGAACAATGAAATGAAAGGAATTGCAGAATTGATGATGAGCAGTGTAATTAAACTTAATGATATGAAATAAATTGTATTAAATACATAGTGACTCAGGTTTGATGGCACCGTGCATAAAATTTCAGAGCTTATTTTTAGTTCACCGATAGCCATGAACGAAACTTCAGTACTACCGAAGATACTGCTTTTTATCGCGAATGTTATGGCATATTTTATTGTATGCTTATGAGCGGGAAATTTCCACGATGCTGCCTGGCCAGGCGAGTCTTTGAGAATGCGTCTGTATCCTTGGCAGTCTCTGAGAAAAGTAGAAGCAACATTAAATACGATATTGTGTTTACTTGAATTTTTCAAGCGAATTGTCAATATTATGGAAGACTCTGTGTTGAAAACACGGCGAGCTCGTTTTGCCTGCTGGTTGGAGGAACGGGTACGAGGACGAGGTTGACACAATTAAAAGAGTCTAGGACAAATATTTGACCGTGCGGATTTTCATTCTCCGGAGGTTCCTCGACAGATCTAGGGCTCTCGTAGATCGCGTGGCTCGCGTGATCCGCGGATCGTTTAGCGTCGCGTTCTGCTTTTATTACTTGAAATCCTGGTGCACCGCGCCGCGACGGCGGCGACCCTCGCCTGGGCTCATCCCTTTGTACGTTGCGGTTCTCCTGCCTCGGTTTAATGAAATTACCGAGCACAGAGTAAAGTTGACGCAGACACGAACCGGGCCGTTCCCGCCTTGAGACGTCCAGGAAGTTCAGCGGCTCGATAAGCTGGAAGCGCAATTCCCTCGGACCCGGTAAAAATCTCCGACGAAACTCACTGACCAATCATTTCACGGTACCGGGTGCTTAAAATCAAAGGTAATCTGGCGTGGCCGGGCTGCGAAATTTCCAGATAACCGGGGGCCTTCCAAACCATCGCCACTTGTCGAATTTACCAGCGATTCTGCTCATCGGAATATTACAGTAGTGCTCGGTTAATCGGCTTAGAGAAGATTCGGTGAATCTTGCAGTTCACTTGCAGATAGCTAAATTAATTTTGTACACTTTGTTGTTTTAATCCATAGCACGCAGCATAATATTAAAACACCCTTGTCTTTCTTCCGCTAAATTGTCATCATATTATATTATATACAGGGTGAGTCACCTAACGTTTGCACCTCAAATATTTTTGTTGTTTCTAAAGATACGTAAAATATGGTAAGAAGAAAGTTGAATGGTACAATGGAGCTGACACGATGCCAAAAAAGAATTTTGTCTTTATGTCATTTTTTTAGAGATATCAAGGTCACCTTGACTTTTTTAAATGGATCCACGCTTTTTTAAACACCTACAATGATAGTCTCTTTTATTACGAATTCCGTGACTATAATTATTCAAGGTCATTCAAGGTCGTGGGCGGAGATAACGTATATGATTTAACATCGATACATGCCTGTAAACGGGCTTTGTAGGAATGTTAAACTCTGTCCGTGACCTTGAATGACCTTGAGTAATTATAGTCACGGATTTCGTAATGAAAGAGACTATTATTGTACGTGTTTAAAGAAGGGTGGTTCCACTTAAAAAAATGAAGGTGACCTTGATATCTAAAAAAAATGACATGGAAACAAAATATTTTTTTTGGCGTCTTGTCAGCCCCATTGTACCATTCAACTTTGTCCTTACCATATTTTGCGTATCTTTAGAAACAACAAAGGTATTTGAGGTGCAAACGTTAGGTGACTCATTCCTGTACATATTTTTCAGATTTTTTTTTAGATGTGATGAAATGGGGAATATGAAGAGAAAACTTACACTTCTTTCACAACGTCTCACAAGATGGTGAATTCTTCTTTCACAAGAAAGACTGTTTGGTTCTTCTTCAAAGAAGGTCTCGAGGTCTCTAAAAATTGAACGTACGCAATCATCTAATAAAATCACGCGGATAATAGACAGTTATCACATTACATGCCGGAAGTCTATTAGCGCGATTCTCGATGACTATATTCCCGACAGAAAATCTTCTTTTAATCAAGTAGTACCGAGAAACGGTTGGATTACATTCCTGAGGATGAATTGCTGGTTCATAATTGTAATTGCCATTGCCATTGAATCATATGTTTGCAAATTGTCTGCTGTGAGTTAGAAACGTTTCCAATTTACTTAGTAGTCATAAGTAATGCATAGATTGCAGATTTTATGCATTTATAACGAAACTGAGTCAGTAAAATACAAAATTGTAAAGTCATTAGAAAAATTCAAGAGCACTGTCTGCTTATTAAAATTATTAAGAGAAAAACGACATTTTTATTTAATTTCCGTGTCTTACAATTGATTCAGACAATTTTGCACAAAAATTCGCAGTCTAGTGAAATATTAACTGTACTCTAATACTGTTCCCTTAGATTATTCGCAGCAAAACTGCACATACAAAATAAAAATCGTTTGCATCTGCTGCGAGAAGCGTGAACCACTTGGGAGCATCTTTCTTGAGTTAATAACTTTGATATGTTGTATCTTCTTTGATTCTTTTAATTTTTTAATCCTCTCCCGTCTCTTGGAATCGAAGCGGAGAATTCTCATTTTGCTCAAATACCCGCGGTGAAACGACGGTAAAAGGCTCTCGATTAAGTATCGAGTAATCTCGCAAATGGAAGCGCCGCTATTAAATCTCAGCAACGACAATCCGTACGGTCTTCGAGCACGCCCAGAAAGAGATCTAGAAACCTCGTAAACATTATTGCTAATCTCACAAGAGTCGAGGCGAAAGGTGTTCCATCGGGCAGATTGAAAACTATTTCCGATGGAACCTTGCTTGATCTTCAGCCTTGAAGTTCTCTTTAAATCACGACTGTGTAGGGTATGTCGAATCCTTTGAGACGCCGGTCTTCTAATTTTACACCGATCGTGTTCGCCAAAAGATGGCTCACACGGAACAGGAACTGGCCATAAACCTCTCTGTCACGCCTCTCGATTGGAATCCGTAAATTAGGAACGATCGTGGCCGACGTTATTCTTTGACCGTGATAGTTCTGTTTGGAAGTTAGGGCACGCGATACTCTGGCAGCACAATATCCATTAGCGGATGGTTTCGGGGATGATAAGCTGGCCGATGCGATCCGTGCTCATCCAATCGGCGATCGACGCTCGCTTCTTGCGTCGGCGGTGTTATTGGGAGTGTTATCGTTCGTTCTGACCGGTTTCCTCCTTTCGTTTCTAATCCGCAAGCCCGCCCAGCCCTCTCTTCCTGCTTCGACGGTTCTATTTTCATCGACTCCAACCGAGAGCAGCAACGTGGATTTTAGTAGGCCACTGGGAAACGGCGAACCAAGGCGAGGCCCTCGACGTTCCGCACACGGCGAAATCGCTCATTTATGCTCGTTAAATCAAGCTGACTTATTCCACAAGCCACATCCCATTTCTCCCGTTTATGGCTTGGCTCGGCCGGAACTCCCTCCGTCATACACGCTGGAGCCGCGGAAAATTATTCCGTTGACCTTCGACACTGAATTCCATCGTTCGCCTAGTTGAGACAAGCGTACCGATGCCTTGGAAAATTCGAGCACCTGTTAAGGACACTCTGATGCTATCTGGAGCAAAGTCGCAGCCTTCCTTTGCCTGTGCCGATCACCTGAATTTTAATCATCTTGCTGTCATTGACGTACTCGCTGAAAAGAAACAGTGTATGAGAAAGGAACTACTTCGCTCGATTATGGGGATAATGATTAAAGTAATTACAGTATTGGGTGGAGTCAGGTCTTGGATATTATTATTAGACTGTGTGGATCTTCTTTTTCTAAAAGAAGAAACTTCATTTTAAACTTCAATTAGAAACTTCTTTTTTTAATCATTTTAATCAGTTGATATAATAGGTGTACAGATTAATTCGTAACTGGCTTCATTGTTCATTTATAAGTAGACTGTGGATTTTATGCCTGGTAATAAATGAATTTGTCACGTAACATTCACATTCCTAAATTCTTTTAATCTTTTTACTGTTTGTGCATTCACCTATTTTTCCCACAAATACTTAAACATCCGCAGTCTAATACCGAAGCAGGATTAATTTTATTCTAGAGTTCAGTGCACCCACTGACTGAACAAAAATTCTATACCATTATGTAATGTTTAAATCTCTTTTTCTAAATAAAGAATCCGCTCGCTGCTAGTGATCGATACGATCCAAAAATAATCTCCAGTTTAGCATACCGTCCGGAAACTAAAAACTCGAGACTGGGAACGATTCAATGGAAATATCTTTAGTTCTAGCCATTAACTGATTGTTCCGAGTATGCTTCTTCTTTTTCCTGGAACTTGTTATCTGCAAAAATCAAAACGGTGAGTGATTCTCCAATAACATAACTCAAATCAATCTTTTCCCTTTCCAAAACCACCCGTCCTGCAAATTCAAATAAACAGCATTGTTAAAATTCTGTCTATAGTGATATCAGTTAAACAATTATTAATTTAACAAATTAGAGATTAATACTAATCACGGGACTGGCGATTTTATGCATTTATAACAAAACTGAATCGATAAACTACAAAACTGTGAATATAGTAAAAAGCTTTAAAAGTACTATTGCAGCATTATTGACTGATTAAAATTATTAAAAGAAAAAGTACATTTTTATTCAATTTCCATTAGTTAAAATCGACTTAAAAAATTTTTATTTCACTCTAACGGTTACGTCGCTCCGGACAAAAAGACAGATTGCCGCCCCTTAAGAATATATATATTTTTTAAATAAAGTCAAAATGGCGCCCCTAAATTTTGGCATCCCGGACAAATGTCCGAGTTGCCCGCCCCTAGAGCGGGCCCTGCTACTAATTACTTTAACCCTCGTATGACAGGAGTTGGGTCCATTTCGGACCCATTTTCAAATCATCAGTCATTCATATCAATCACAGTAAAATCAAAGTTGATCTCGAAGAAGTATAGATTCAAAAATGTATGCATAAGGATTTATGTGAATCTAGTCACGGTTGCCATGTCAAATCATTAAAATTATCTGTTTCGTGTGAGTGAAATTATTCATTGATTCGAATTTTTATGCCATCGGTTGATTTGTTGATTATACGAAGTTTCGCGACAAGTGTGCCCGCAGAATCGAGTGTCGCAGGTGTGCAAAATCAAACAGCAGAATTTGATCGTGTTTCCACGGTGTAGCCAACGGCAAACTGTCGGAATTCGCGCGGAAAGCTACCGAAACGACGAAAGTTTCCGTCGGCGGACCAAAGAACAAATAATTCGGGCGACACGCCCCTCCAGTTTTAACTGGGAAACTTGGCGGTACGATTTACGAGCACACTTTCGCGATACAAACCGAATGGATCGATTGGATTCCGGGGTCATCGAACTTTCGTGCTTTAATACAAGAAAGGAAAGACGGAAGCGGGTTGGGTCGAGCGGATGTCGAGGAATCGACCGAATGGATGAACCGTAGGGGTAACGCTAGAAAGAAACGTCCGATATAAATGGACTCGCTGTCGAATTCTAACAGCAGGTTACACCGCCCGGACAGATTCGAATAATTCCTGGCCCGATGTCACGAGCGGCCGATATTTATCTCCATCGTGCTCGATCGTCTGTAATTTTTCTTGTTGAACGCGCGAACCTAACTGCGACCCGGCACCCCTCGGACATCTGCGCGCTTTTCGCAACCCTACAACCCTTCATTTCACCAGCGGCTTCATTTTCAACCTGTTCCAATTGAATTCTTCGGCCAACCCAGCTGGACAACTTGCAAAACCTGCTGCACGATTCTGTTTGTTCGATTTTGACCATCGTTCATTATGTTCGTGATGCAACTTGCTTCTTGACGTTGAATCAACTTTAGCTAAATTGGTAGGCTCTGTTTCTGAAAATGAGGAAATGAAATACAGTTAATAATATTGGCCTATTCCTTCAGAAGCACTGGAATTAACGAAATCGAAATTTGTTTCAAACTGAATTTAGCATTTTATCTACCGGAAGTCTATAATAGACTTTTGAATGACTGAACTGTATTTAAAAAATCTCAATAATTTTCGATAAAAATCGCACTAACATTAAATAAACTCAGTCATTTAATTTCTATAAGACAACATAGACCAGTTACAGTGCGCAGTAGGTTTAATGTCAAACAGTAGTTCTTTCCTGTTGATTGTAGCCTAGCAAACAGGAATTTATTGATCGCGGATAATGTTTGCAGTGATCGTAAGCAATGAGAACACTCGTTAAAGTATAAATAAAAGTGCATACAAGCGCAAACTAAGCAAAATTGAACACCTCGAGGAAGCGTTCAATCATTTCCAGGCGTGGAGGAAATTACTCGACATTCTCTACAGTCATCTTCATCGTTAGAAGTGTTAAAATGTGCTCCAATGCTTTGTCACGCTACCTAAATTTTTATACAATCTTCACGTATCAGCGAAAAGTATTTTTAAAAACTGCTTTTAAAAATATGTTTAACACTTTCGCTACCAGCGTCACAAATGTGTCTGCTACCGCGCAGTGTATTTAAAAATAGCCAAATTCATTGCACACACTTTGTTGTTTAAAGTGCACAGAATAATATTCAGAAAATCCAAGTCTTTCTTCTACTAAATTGTTTTAATACTTTCTAAAGAAGACACTCGCATATATGCATGTATTGAAACATTGAAAATCAATGCTGGCAGCGCACGTGTTAACAAATTGACAAACAGAGCTGTAAACGGCACTAATCAAAGAACATAGTCAACATTAAAATTATCAAGCACTAAAAGCGCATGGTTTGAATGACAATTTCAGATTCTTTATTTTACAATTCTAGAGATTCATGCAATCGTATTTTGTAAAAAGAATCGTGGAATATCTCGAGCAGTTTTTTCATTATTAAAAGACAATATACATCAGTCACTTTTGGCGATCGGTTATTCTGTATCGATTGCGAGCTAAAAAATTCTAAAATCAATCGACCCAGCTGGTGGTTCTATCGTTTAATATTTAAATGGTCTATTTTCAAGCAACATGTTCTCTCTAAAAGTAGGACTTCGCAAATCTTGATGTGAATAGAACTAACAAATGATGCAACGAGCACACGGCCGCAAAGAACAACTTTCCTGTTCATATTTCAAGTCTTTTGGAAAAACAAACTGGAAAGCCTGTTGCGAAGCGAAGAAAGCTTCTTCGAGCATCTAAAGGCGGCTACATTCGATTACGATTCGAGTTACGTCTTCGTCGCGTTGCGTCGCGTCGCAAGAAGATGAGTAAAACGGAAGTGAGCAACGAGTAAGTGGAATCGGCGAATTGCCCATTGTCCGTCTGTGGTTCAATGACGGAACAATGGCCCTCGGACCGAATTACCGCATCGCGAAATCCAAGGGAAAAAGTGTGCCGTGACATAGAATGCTTCTCTTTTTATATTTATTCTGCACAGCGGCGGTTTGTTTGCTAGCGGAGGATGTGGAACTGCGTCGACGTAAAAGCGCGACAAGGCCGCCGTTCGTTTTCAAGCCTACGGATGTGCTCGACGCAATATTTATTCATGACTTCGGATACCCGGTTAATTAGTCAAGTCGGTTTGCAACGTTGCGCAATGATTCCATGTTAATAAATTGTTTGCGGTTATTTTCCAGGACGTCGGGCGTTAATGCGAGTCACACTCGTGTTGAAAAGTTTAATGGGATTAAAAAACCGAAAAAATTATCCGTACATCAAGGTAAATACACCGGTATTTTTATATTGCGATATTTTGTATTTCGGTACAAGTCCCTGAGCGGTTATTTTTCAGGATATAGGGCGTTAATGTGTGTCACACTAGTGATGAAAAGTTTAATGGATTTAAAAAACCGAAAAAATTATCCCTACATTAAGCTAAATATATAGGTATTTTTATATAGCAGTATTTTGGGCGTGCAGTGGCTCAGTGGATAGAGCGCGCGACTACAAACAATATGGTCGTGAGTTCAAATCCCACCGCCGTCACCAATTGGAAATATTCTTCTATGTGATATTATACTGCGTCGTTTACCATTGGTGGTTCCACCGTAATAAACAGTAGGTCCCGCTGAAAAGTAGGCTGAAATAGGCTGAACATTGGCGTTAGGTGAGAGTGGACAAAGTGGAAGAAGGGGGAGAATGGTAAAATGGATTTGAAACCCTGAGGGGACCAAATATCAGTACCTATCCTACTCGTATCCTATCCTATATAGCAGTATTTTGTATTTCGGTACAAGTTCCTGAGCGGTTATATTTCCAGCGTTAATGTGAGTCACACTAGTGTTGAAAAGTTTAATGGATTTAAAAAACCGAAAAAATTATCTCTACATTAAGCTAAATATACCGGTATTTTTATATAGCAGTATTTTGTATTTCGGCACAAGTCGGTGAGCGGTTATTTTCCAGGATATCGGGCGTTAATGTGTGTCACACTAGTGATGAAAAGTTTAATGGATTTAAAAAACCGAAAAAATTATCCCTACATTAAGCTAAATATATAGGTATTTTTATATAGCAGTATTTTGTATTTCGGTACAAGTTCCTGAGCGGTTATTTTCAAGCGTTAATGTGAGTCACACTCGTGTTGAAAAGTTTAATGGCATTAAAAAACCGAAAAAATTATCCGTACATTAAGGTAAATATACCGGTATTTTGATATTGCGGTATTTTGTATTTCGGTACAAGTGCCTGAGTGTGATTGCATCCGCAGGCGTGACAAACTTGCTTCTACCTCCGTCAATTATATTAATCATCTTATAGTGCTTTCTAGACGACCTCGTCATCTCTGGTGATGTTTCTACAGCAATGCTTTCCAGAGAACTTTGTGTGAATTATTTTGCAGTGTTTCTCTACCAGACGGCATTTCTACTTGTTCTAGTATTCTGCAGCCTCGGGAGAACTCTGCTCAGTGATTAAATCTTGATGGACGCGTTAAGTAGACCGTGGATTTTCCATGTTTATGCTACATTAATTTTGATTACAATTTCGGGTTAATCATATTGGTTTAAGATAGTTTAAAAAGAAGGGAATTGTTTAAGTCTTCGAGGACGCGTGTCGGCATGTTATAGTGATATTAGGTTCATGTGTCCGATCACTGGACTGCGGATTTTATACATTTATAATAAAAATGAACAAGTGGAAAATGTTGATGTATTATCATCAATTTGTTAAAATTATTAGAGGAAGAAACAAATTAGCAACTTAATTGATATTTATACGTCATAGGCTCAGTACACATTTTAATTTAAGTGTATAAGACTTTGACGTATAGTCTGGTCCTTTAAGAACAATATTTTTATTGTTTTAGAAAATCTTCGTTCACAAAGGGTTAAAGAAACTTATAGAGATTAGATTGAGATCACTAATGCAATTAAATGAAAGGAACAGTTATTGAAAACCTGTATAATTTTATATAATTCAAAAGAGCTTTACGTGTTCAGTTTCTCTAGACATCTGCGGTTTGTTATGCAACAATGTCTGTAGTCGGACCCGAGTAAGCTAAAATCGTTCCTCTATGACCGACTATAACCCTAAGCTACTTAAGGCGATTCTAGAACCGCGATTTGTAACTTTTGCACGTGCCTGCAGGAATCCGATGATGCACCTGCGCGTAGCCGCGAGGCAAACCGCGAGATCGTGACGGTTTCGCGAAGGATTCGCGTATGAAATTCACGGACGTATCCATTAGGACGTGGGTGTCACGGTGAAATCTCGAAAGGAGGATTTCTGCGACTGCGGTTTACATTTCTCGGAGGTTACGGCGGCGCAATATTTGCCGTAACAAGTAGCAAGCCGTGGACCGAGGAATTTGCGAAAATGGCGGATAATGTTCGCCTTTGTATTCTACGGAAATCTTAGACAATTTTCGAGTGTCGTTCAGAAACCACCGAGTAGACAAATGTCTCTAACGTTACACTGGAGAAAGACGAAATCGGTGCAGCATCATTCTACATTTTCATCTTTCACAATTCGACTGCCTACCCTTACAAAGAATTCGTAGGTTTTTGTGATCTGTAGGTCTTTATAAATTATTTTATCAAAATTAAGACGATGGCGACAGAATTTTCTAATCTGTTTCTTGACGGAAAAATTAATTTTTGTAAATATCTGCTCATCAAAAATATAATAATCACAACGATTAGTCTTGTATACAGTCTAATTGTGGAGGAAAATCTCTAAACTATTCCTCGGAGGAAAAATTAATTTTTGAATATGCCTGCTCATCAGGAACATAATAATCATAACTATTCGTCTTGTAGGTACCCTAACTATACAGGGTGAGTGACCTAACGTTTGCACCTCAAATACCTTTGTTGTTTCTAAAGATACGCAAAATATGGTAAGGACAAAGTTGAATGGTACAATGGGGCTGACAAGATGCCAAAAAAAATATTTTGTTTCCATGTCATTTTTTTTAGAGATATCAAGGTCACCTTCATTTTTTAAAGTGGAACCAACCTTTTTTAAACACCTACAATGATAGTCCCTTTCATTACGAATTCAGTGACTATAATTACTCAAGGTCATTCAAGGTCACGGACAGAGTTCAACATTCTTTCAAAGCCCGTTTACAGGCATGTATCGATGTTAAATCTTATACATTATCTCTGTCCGCGACCTTGAATGACCTTGAGTAATTATAGTTACTGAATTCGTAATGAAAGGGGCTATCATTGTAGGCGTTTAAAAAAGGGTGGTTCCATTTAAAAAAATCAAGGTGACCTTGATATCTAAAAAAATGACATAAAAACAAAATTTTTTTTTTTGCCGTCGTTACAGCCCCATTGTACCATTCAACTTTGTCCTTACCATATTTTCTGCATCTTTAAAAACAACAAAGATATTTGAGGTGCAAACGTTAGGTGACTCACCCTGTATGTATAACTAATCTTGTACTATACCTAATTTTCTGCAACGTAGAAGGCGAATGATGATACATATGATTGTAATTAAGTTCTGGTATTTTACCTTTTAACCATGGAAGAGAAAATTCCTCTCAACTTAATACCTAAGATATGCTGCAATGCAGTTTCGACCACACTGTTAATACTTTTTTTTACTGCAATTTTATGAATAGGATTTTCAATAATAGTGATGGACAAAACTGAAGCTTAAAAAGCTTCTATAATAATATAATAATCCCAAACGAAATTATTAGATTACTTTACTTGGGATGATTTGATGGTTTACGATTGAACTAGTTACTGCGGTTGAAAGAACCATTAAAAAAATCCTTAACCATTGTCCATAGACTTTCAAAAATCACGAAATGATTACAACGTGTTAAAATCCTACAGCGAACTCGTGAGCTGTTCCGTTTTCCAAATATTACAACATTGAGCAACCCGTCGCCAAGAATATTGATTTTTGCAAACGAACAGTAGCCGAAGTCGAAGTGAAACCCTTTAACTTTGTTTGTGAAGATCGTCATAGTGCACATTGGAAGCAAATACAGTCGTCGCAAGGACTCGTAAACGTTTCATTAGCTTAGCAATCGCGTCATGCACGATATCGATGACAATAATGTTCCGTTACGCATAGAGGAACCCGTTGCACCGCGGATAAAACACAATGTCGTCGCATGGCTGCTTAATTAACATCCTAGAACTCGATCTAGCAAATAGGGAGAGGGTGTCAATTAAACCAGCATTCTTGCACGTCCATCTTCGAAAATGGCGCAGCATCTACGGGGTAACTGCGAACAATTCGCGCCAGCAATATTAATCAGTCGTCAATTAGCATAAATCTGTAATTCCGGTCCTAGTGTTGGTTCAGTTCTATGCATGGCAACGCTGCGAACGCTAGCTGACCGCTCCTTAAATAAAACGAATAACATTGCCCAGCATTAAAACATTGAATCTCATAAAACACCTTAGCTTCTGAAAATAAACGTTGCATCAGATCTCCGATCGATCTGAATTCATAAACAAGTCATATCTTATTTATTTGTTGCCTCTTAAGTGTTCGTAAACTAATCGAGCGTGAATTTCCGCATTAAATAATCGAACGCATCGACACACATTAAAACGTTATTGACAGACGATTTTAATCATGGTTTCTTATACTTCCTTGTCTCAAAACCCTGTGTTCAAGATTTTCAGATTGTCTCTATAATTAAAATTTTTAATTGTAGCTGGACAGTAATTTTGAAATCTCAATAAGTTAGATTCTTACACTGTGTATGATTAATTTTTGTAAATTTTCGCGGACAACGCTAAACTTCTACGATTTTAGAAAATCGGTAACTCGCAATAGTCATCTTCTTAAAATTGTCTATGCTCCATAATAATTCTTCAGTCTCGTTCGCAGTATTAATACATTATCTACCGGAAGTTACTTCATAATTTTTAAAAGTCTATGATTCATAGCCTAAAGACTTTTCAACCTTCAACAGAAACAGTAATATTAATTGTGAAGCAACAAGTGATCCTCAGTAACGTCATTTAATAATTTCGTTTGAGATTATAATGTAGAAAAAGATTTCTAAGCTTCCTTTTGGTACAGCACAATTTTTGAAAATCCTATTAATAAGCTTCCAGTAGGTAAAGTATTAAAATCCCCGATTTTATAAAATCGTAAGCATACGTGATGCTACCAAACAAACGCTCTAAATTCTAGTTTCCCATCCTCTTTAATTGACAATCTTTTACTCAAAAATCTGCAGAGCACCTCCGCAATAAAAATGTCCAAGCGCAGTCATGCTTGTAATTTTTTAATCTGTATAAATTGCATGGAAAATGAAGGAACTAAAATTACCGTGGACGCACCCCGGATCTCTCCAGAGGCCGCCGGTGTCCATCAGCGTGCACGCGAGGAAGCGATGATCTAAATAGCTTCAAAGGGCCACATGACGATGATCCAGGACAGAAAAGCTTGGCCGAGTGGCTCGAATCGCGACCCGTATGGCATAACTGTTGACTCACGATCATGTGACCTGTAACATAATGTTATAACTGTAATAAAATACGTGTCCAGCGACAGCGTCTGTAATAGGTGTCGGTCATTTCGACATCACAGTCATCCATGCCTCCATACGAGCGTCGAATCATTCTTATTCATCGTTGTTTTCATCCATTATCGTTTGTGCCGGTGATCCGCGTCGCTGGCAGTCTCGTCGCGTTCTTATAATTATGTAATATAGATATATATATATTTCCTCCTCACGAGTAATTAGAGAGCATTAAATCGCAGTGACAGTGTCGCTTGGTGAATCGTGGTACGACCATCAAGGCCGAGCGTATGAAATTTTCCGAATTGTTCTGGTGCATGTTGCGTCACGTAAAAACGCGTGTTTTTCCCCGCGTTGTTCGATTGTACATATTTCTCCGCGTTCCACACTGGACTGCAAAACCATTTTCCATAGTTGAAATTGAATTTCTGAATTTTTATATTTTCAAAACATTTTTATATACATCAATTGATCACTGACACAACGCTACCAATCATTTTGGCCACAGAAATCGCTTTTCCAGCCCGCTGTCCGTTCGATTGCACATTTTTCACCGCGTTCCGATAGTCCTTTCCAATTACGCTTTCTCGTCAACTGTTTGATGAGCGATTTTGGGTTGTGTATACCCAGCCTTATTTACGAGACGGCCATCTAACGCAAAGCAAATAATCGTCCGCGAAAACTGGGCTAGTCCATGGTATTATTGGTCGCCTCGTTATTTCAGTGACACCGTCACGCTCGGCGAGTCGACCCGACGGTTTTTATCAATTTATCGCCACCCTAATCTATCGAGCGAGACCCCGAGACCGTTTTTTGGAATACCGGTACGCAATTACAACGCTTACTATTCTGGTCATCGCTCATGCGACGATAGTGGACGCAGCAATCGCACCGCTTTGAAAACCGCAATGTTCCTTGACCCGACTATTTACGCTCGATAATATTCCACGGATCACCAACCCCCGACAATTTGCATGCATTTATTTATTTACTGTTTATGGAAATAGTTACTGTTTGTCAGGATTAGACTGCGGGTCTTTTTGCAAAATAAATAAATTGTTAGCCCTACTTGCAAGGTACGGAAACCAAATAGAAACCTGTTTCTCTCTTAGAGTGTCTTTATTTAGTCCTTATTTAGCAAGAGACGCGTTGATATTCTTAGATTCTTTTAATCTTTATATTGTTTCAAATTGGATTCGCTTCTTTTTGTCATAATCGCATAAACCCGCATAAAATATATTAGATCTGGCCAGCACCATCATTGTCAATAATTTTGGCATGTCTTCAGAGTGAACAGTTGAATGTAAAGATTTTCACGCATGTGAAAAGTAGAATTTAGAAAAGACAATTTAAAGCAAATAAATTGTTCGTGCTTCATACAAATTTTTCCAAAATATTCACGATTTACGGTGAACTGGATGATGTTTTGCAACGAAAGATAAGCATAGTTTATATTCATTACTTCCAACAATGCTTCTTTATCGTTATCTGCAAGAATATGGCAATCCATTTGAGTGCATGAAACATTTCAGAACAAAGTTCTGAATGTCGTAACACTTATACAAATTTTTACATAAAACATTGCGGCAGCGTATGGTTATAGATAAAATATTCTGTTTACTGTTTGAAGTAGTGTTTCAACCATTCTGGCGCAGCAAGTAAAAAAACCTTGTTCAATGATATAATTCAGTCAGTCTTCAATATTTTCAGTTGAAACAAATTGTGAACATTCGTAAAATATAACTAAATATCTATGCAAAATGTCGATATTAAGAAATATATATTTTTTTTGTAAAAAAATCCCTAAGAAGACCAAAAAAATGAATTTGTAGACTAGAATACTCTCTTAAGGACAACTGTTAGTTAATGGAACACGCAATACAATATAGTGCATGTCATCGGTGACCACGATGGCGTTAAAAATGCTGTTGTATTATTTCCAATCCATTAAACGTATTAAAAGACGAAACGAATGTCTATATAGCCCCTGCCCTGTGTCTCGCAATTAATTCAGACAATGTTAATTTTGCATAAAAATCCGCAATCTAGTTTAAGGACATTACTTCCGCTTATGTCGCGATTAGATTAAGTAGATAGTTTTGTGTTCTCGCGAATTCTGGCAGCGTCTATTCATTAGGCGCGATCGAGGCGCGAATTACGATAGTCCATCGAGCGAGAGAGGTTCAAGCGCCTCGAGCGCGTGCCACGGATTCTATCCGTTTGGTGAATTTTTATAGATACTTGAACTGTTGCCAGGAAACGTTATTGCGCTCTTTTCACGCGCGCCGCCATTTTGCATTCGAAGGTACGCACAGTGTCGATCAGATTCGGCTCCAGGGGCCGTCAATCAACCGGATTGTCCGCTGATCCGACTATTTTTGCGACAAAACGATGACATAACGATTTGTTTTGACCACGGACGACAGTTCCGCGGAACTCCCGCGCGATTCCCCTAATCCGGCGACTCGCATGACCGACCTTCGCGATATGCCAGTATATTACGAAGCAGCGAACAGCTCATGCCGTAACGTATTTTAATAAATATACAGGATAGAAGTAAAACGTCAAAATACAAAAAGTCATCATTCACGATGAATTGCAAGAGCGATGGACGGTTTTATGGACTAACGCGCCTTCTTAGTATAGTGATTACTAAAACACACGGTATTAAGTGCTGTGTTTAAGAGATCCTGTAATTCTATAGTTATACACTTATCAACTACCTGCATACTAATTTTCCATTTTCAATACTCAGTTCGAGGTACTAGTTGTTAGTATTAGGTTGGTGCACATGAATTGTCCGATTCGTAACAGCAGCTTTAAACAAACGTAACTTTTCTCCAAATTAACTTATTGATTAAAGTAAGTATTCCGTCAACGAACAAGTTTTGAAGTGAAACTTCTTTACGCGCGTTAGGCGCAAATCCTCATTGCGGTAGGCGTAAAACCTCGACGCCGTAGGAGTAAAACCGATCTGACGATGAAACGATGAAACGATGAAACAATGAAACGATGAAACGATGAAACAGTGATACGATTTAGTAAAACCTCGACGCGGTAGGCGTAAAATCTCGACGCGGTAGGAGTAAAACCGATCTGGCGATGAAACGATAAAACGATGAAACGATGATACGATGATTCGATGAAACGATGTAGTAAAAAGAAGTTTCATTTCAGACATGTGGTCTAAGCACACACCAATTTTTTTGATTATAGTACGGTCGAAATAATGAATTTTTTGGTCGTTCGCGTTCTTCATTTATGAGATTGTCATCTACATTTTTTTCTATCATCGACTAACAAGTGCGTTCATTTACTTGAATTTACTACCCTATTTCAGCAGTAGTCTACAGTAGCGGAATGTATAACTTCAGGGTTCTTCGTCGCATTAGTTTATGGAGGCTCGAAACAAGGACTTCAAGGCTCGCAACAACTGTAAGCCACGTTCGAAGGATATCGGTTGCAATCGTGATCCAGTGCATTCATTGATCCATTTCACTCTGACGAGATCAATGGACCACGAGGCAAGAAAACCGATCAGCGTATGGTTACTCGGCGTGACGGCATCGGCGAAACACGCAAACGGATGAACAGCGGTTCCGAAAGATCGCTTTGCTCGATCCGGAGAATACTTTGTCTACAGATCTCTGAAACAAGCATTAAAATAATCATTTTACGTTCGACTGCATAACATAATTAAGATATTCTAGAAATATCCCATATCCGTCTGATCAGTAGTTTGTTTCATTTCCTTTTCGTTCAGGACGGATCCGTGGAACGAAATTGTCTCGGAATTGTTCCATGATTCTCCGGCAATTTCCATCGACTGATTAGATTAATATTCTTCGTGGAATACGACTATTTTTTCCCAGTACGCTCATTGTTAGTCTAAACGAAAGACGTTGGTGATTGATAGAGGCGCTTGGACCGGGGAACGAATAAAAGATATGTTGTAAGGCCGGATCAGTTTGAAAAGAGAACGCTGAAAGGGGTGAGGTGACTGCGGCTTAGAAAACGCTGCTCGCTTCTCGGTCCTTCTTTATCGTCCCCTCACTACGACGAGAAAGATGTGCCCGAAAAATCGATTCAATGGCTGTTTCTTCGTATTCTGTTGCGCGCGATTGCGTTTGCCACCAACGTCCGTCCGAGCCTGTCCTCTTTCTGCACGAAGAGAGGCCGTGTCTAAAGTCATGCTGCTCCTTTGAGCGTTACCATTCGCATTAGGCTCAATTCACGCTTCGAAGGTTGTTTCGCAATAGTTTGCCACCGAGTTACCGGCCGATCGTCATTGACTACGTCCATCGGTACTTCTCAATGTTCCTCCGCATGCTTCTCACCTGATTTCACATCGGCCAATTATACCACGCGCAACAGAAAACGCGTTACGTTAATCTTTTCGTTCAATAATAATTGTTGGCGTCCATTGCAAGAAGCAGTAATCACAAAGAATTTCCTTTTCTTCTTTGACAATGTTAAAACGTTCGCTGTCACTGTTTGTTTCAATGCTTACTACACGCAACAGAAAACGCGTTACGTTAATTTTTTCGTTCAATAATAATTGTTGGCGACCATTGCAAGAAGCAGTAATCACAAAGAATTTCCTTTTCTTCTTTGACAATGTTAAAACGTTCGCTGTCACTGTTTGTTTCAATGCATATCATTAGACTGCGGATACTTGTGCAAAATACAAATTCTCTGTCTCGATTGGAACGAATTGGAGCAAAATAAAAATTGGTCTTCGTAGTTAAAATATTCTATTAGTTCAGCGCCCACTCCACAATCATAAAAATTACACAAAATCAAAGCAATATATTTAATAAAACAAAATTTAAGAAGTTTAGTTTTGTGATATTAATTACTGTTTCAAACCTCTTCTATTCCTCAGATCGTAAGGGAATTTTGTGCACTCAATCTACCAACGTAAAAATTAATTTTCAATTCCGTATAAATAATTCCGTTACCCAGATATGGGTGACATGGCGCTGAACGTGTTAAATGCAATGTATCCGCTTGTAAAATATGAAAAAAGATATTCCCACAGGAATGTTATAAATTCTTCGAATAACAACTTGAACAAAATTAATTTGGTTTCCTTGACATCATACACGAAATCATAGTCGTCACGCACCCAGTGTGAACACATTCTTAGATTCTCTTAATGTTCCCACAGTTTTAAACTTCGCAGTTTAGTAATCACCGCAAACAATATCTGCAAAGATATCAATTATTTGCAAAGTGACCCGTCTCTTTGAGTTTGATGAAATTTCAATATGTTATACATTTCGACATTTTCAACAACTTCAAACCCGTGGCAATTGTATGGGGTGCATCTTCGATTAAATTCCTGTAGCAGACACCCCGGGAGCAGAGCCGAAGAAAAATACCGGTGACGCGAAGAAACGCGAGGAATCTATCCAGGCTATAGATAACGATCAATCGTCGTGGGGCGCGATCGGCGTCGGGAGGAATGTCGCGAGCATCATACTCGATCAGTGATTCAGTGAAGAATATTAATTTACATTTCCACAATGCCTCAGCATCTCGGTTAGAACACGAATCTGCGCGTTTCGCGTGTGTATCTGTTCATTCAGTGGTGGTAGAGCGGGGCTGGGGAAAGAGGGGTGGTTAGGTGTTCCCTGTTGCACGTTCTATCCGCACGCAAGCCTGCGCACACGCGTGTACAGATCCTGCACGTGCATGGGGAGATTGCTCGTGTGTAAATAGACGGGTGGTTCTGGTGGGGGAACGACGCCTCTCTAAGCGACGCTCTGAGTCTTCGTCAGTCAAATTGCGATCGTCTCCGCGTGATGGGCCGTTGTTACTGTGCCGCGAGTTTCGAACCTGAGACAGTACGCTGCGCGTTGCGCGCATAAAGATTCGTTTGCTCGCTCGGGCGACGACAGTGTTGGAGAACGCTACCGGTGCAAAGCCGGAGTGCATTTTGGCACGCACCGATATTCCGTGGAACACCCGTGGGACCAGAATAAACGCTCTCGCGGAGCGGAGACCCTCTTCCGGATCCCCGGCGCGGCGACACTTGCCCGGTTGCTGTTCCGGATATCAGCTTTCAACTGGATCGTTGCTCGCTGAGAACTTCTTCCTGTATCTAAACAAGGCACCGAATCAACAGCGAGAAGACCAGGGATTTCGTTCAAGTTTCGAATAAGACCTTGCCGAGCAGAATGAAGAGCTTGATCTTCCTGCTGATGGTCCTGGTCACCGTGACCATGTGTCACGAGCCGTTCCAGGTGATCTTCCAGTGGAACACCATCGACGTAGTCTGGCCGACCGAGGAGGAAAGACAGTTGGCGATCAATCATGGCGATTACGTCCCCGCTAACAACTTCATAGCGGGTATCAAATTCTGGAACGGTAAGATGTACCTGACTATGCCACGCTGGAAGAGCGGAGTTCCGGTGACTCTCGCCGTTACGTCCGCGACGCCCGTGAACAAGATGTACGCGCCAGCCCTGGAAGCGTTCCCAAGCTGGGAGATGCAGAAGATCGGGGACTGTAGTGCCTTCCAGTTCGTGCAGAGCATGGAGATCGATCCGATCGGTCGTATGTGGGTGATCGACTCGGGACAAATGTCTCCCTTGTCGGTGGAGACGAAGACCAGCTGTGCTCCTCGTTTGGTGATCCTCGATCTAGAAAAGAAAGGAGAGATCTTGAAGACGTACGAGTTCCCTCAGCACGTGGCTCGCGCGGGAACCGCTTATTTGAACGACATTGTGGTCGATCACGAAGACGGCGGCATGGCGTACATCTCGGACAGCGACCGCGACGATCCGGGCATAATCGTGTACTCGCTCCAGAATAATACTTCGTGGAAGGTCAGACACGACTCGATGAAGGCCAAGCCCGAGGCGGTCAGGTTCATGATCGCGAAAATGTTAATCAACATGCCGATGCCGGTCGACGGGATCGCGTTGTCCCCTGCGAGCGTGCTGGACAGGCAGCTGTACTACTCGCCGTTGTCCTCTTTTCATCTGTACTCGGTACCGACGTCCGTGCTGAAGAACAACATGACCAACATCGATGAATACGTGAAGGAGTTGGGACGAAAGAATTCCCAGTCGGATGGCATGGTCATGTCTTCTACTGGGGTGCTGTATTTTGGACTGTTGGCCGACGATGCTGTGGCCATGTGGGACACCAAGATGTCCAACTCGTTCACCACTGGACAGAGGGTCATCTCCAGGGATCACGAGAGGATGCAGTGGCCAGACACGTTCGCGTTCGATGATTCCGGCAATTTCTACTGCGTGACCAACGGGCTGCAGAACGTCCTCAACAACCGCGTGAACACCAGCGCGCCGAACTACAGGGTCGTCCGGTCGAAAACTGGGCTGAAGAGCTACCAATATCTAGAGGACGGCAAAGCGCCGCAGCAACCGGAGATACCCACTTCGGCCGCTAACAGGATTACCTTCGGCTTGGCGATGGGATTAGCCATTCTGTTAGCCGTCGCCGTTCAGTAACGTCTTTCTTTCTACCGTCATCGTTTCGCCTCTTTTTAGACAGTAGACTGTTATCGCACGGGTATACCAAAGACACTCGAACCATCCGCAATCAGATAACGCGCGCCGATAAATCCAGTGCTCCTCCGGTGACTCTGATCGTCCAGCACCCTTGGTCCACGGATACCACACGCGCGTGAAGTTATGGTTGTTTTGGATGTAATATATGTTGTACAAAGGCTCAGCGAGCACCGGTTGGTTCTGCGGCACGGCCGAGCGTGACTCGGTCGCGTGTAACTGTAACGAGCAGCGTTTTCGAATTACACAGTGGATCAAATAAGTATTAAGGCGTACTAACGAAGGAACATGTTCGAGTCGGGCCGTCTTCGCATTGTCCAGTCTTTGTTGAACAAATGTTTTACCGTTTCTGGGCTTCGTTGTTGTTTATCTTACTATGCATCGCTTGATCGTACTCGTAATTAATGCAGCAAAATTTGGAACAGGTCGATATTCGTTGAAGATTGTTCTTACACCGCTTTAACACTGAGTGCCACATTTTCTTAAAAATGGGAGACGAAATTATTTAGTCAGATTTGAAAATGAATTTTTATGCAAGAAGGTTGAAAAAGTAGTTGGTTTAATATTCACCCTCTGTCTACCGTAAAAAAAACTTTCATTATGCGAGAGAAAATTTATACCACAAAACGTAGTAAATATAAAAAAAAAACTTTTAGCTCTTAATAATAAAAAATAAGAAAAGTAACAATGTCATGCAACGACAAGATTCAAAGAATTTTAAAAGTTTAAATAACCGCAGTATCTATATACAGTCGGGTCCAATGGACCCGCTTGGTAGACAGAGGGTTAAATATATTATTTTGATTTTATGGCATTTTTGAGGTTCAAAGTGTTAATGCGGAGCATTTTTTCAAGTACACTCTATCGCATGAGTGTGATCGAAATGTGTAACTTGAACATGTTCCCCTGTAAGTTTGTTTTTGTGATGATGTATATTATAAAGGTAACATATTGATACGATTTAGGTTTTATAGTAGATTATTAAACATGGAAATATCGTGCCGATTCAGAAATGTTAATGATTCGTCGTTGAAATACATAGAAGAAACGTGTGATCTATGCAAGATTGGATATCTTGTGATAAAAAATGTATATGGCACACTGTTGACTTGTATTTTACCTTTACATTACACGCTTTTAAATGTTTGAATTTTTTCAGAACAAACCATAAACATAGTACTACTTCCTTCCGGTACATTTTCCCACGGGTTTATCGATTTGTGTGGATCCAGCTTCACTGCTGTCTTTTGGCTGTTCCATCAAGTACCTGTACAACAGACAAACAGATTAATATATTCTATACGTTATTGTTTCGATAGTCGATTATTAACGTTTCCGGGTCAGTACATACATCATTTCTACAATAAAGCACTAAAAGATCCAGACTGTATCAATGTACTACCGTTTCATCTAACATTGTCATTCACAAGGAACAATCCCAACCGGAAATTCAAAAAATTATGAAATTTTGGGCATATGTACTGCACATAAAGGTAAGTGTATTACGCAATTTTTTTCTTGCCCAAATTCACTTTAAGGGGGTGAAATCGTCCCATAAAAATTCGGCTATTTTTCAATTTCCTATAACTTGCAAGCTATAAGTGATAGGAAAAAAGTTTCCCGACAAAAGTTATTCTGTTTAATGATGACTGTCGTCTGGTGAAAATTTAATAATTGTTTATATAGTCAGAAAATCGAAAAATAGCCGAATTTTCGAGGGTTGATTTTACCCCGTTAAAGTTAATTTAGGCAACGTAAAAAAAAAACGCGAGCTACATACTTATATGTGCACTACATATCACCAAATTTTCATAATTCTTTTAATTTCCGGATTGGTAATCTTGCCTGGTTAACACTAGAACTACCGGACCAGTCAAAATGACTGGTTTCTAATCTTTTCTTTTACAAATATTGATATTATAAATATGTTTTCAGGAGTAACTTTTTAGTACACGTCTCTATTGAAGTGCATATTTAAACAAAAATTGTACGAAATCTGAAAAAATGCAGTTTTATTGTTATTATAAGGCAGTATACGCCAGTCGCGTTTATTGCTCGGTAGTTCTAGTGTTAATGCCTGTTTGATCCATAGTAGGTGAAATCGTTCAAGCCTCGGTTAGATCCTCGTCCTCATCGACGACGTTGTGTGCGAGGTTGTTTTACCTGTAGTTTTTGGAACACCTGTGCCCGCAATTTCACGGTTTGTAGGATTCTCGGCTTTCCATCTGTCCTGTCAAGAGTGAGAGAAAAGAGAGAGAGAGAGAGAGAGAGAGAGAGAGAGAGAGAGAGATGATATATTTAATTCGATATTTATAGGTGCACAGGTGTGTCGCGTTCGTATTTTGTATGTATACCCATGTAGATCGCGACCAGTACGTGTACAAGATCGCAGGCTCTAGTCTAGAGTACGTCTTGGACAGTGGGAACTGCGCGGACAAGACTACTTGTTACCATAATCTTTGAAGCTAATTGATCGTACCCGTCGCAAACTGGAAAAAACTGTCTCGCGAAGTGTAATCAGATCGGACGCCGCCGCCGGGTCCAGAGATATAAATACCATCGCGTCTCCCGTAAACGATCATTCTAATGGAACAACAGAAACGCCCAGGATCGCCACGAGACTGTACCAGGAAACCTGTCTCTCAATGTCATTCTGATTGCCATCCAAGATTCCCGGGCGAAATTGATCTCGAAGAGTTCATCGGTACAATTACCACTGGCGGTCTTTCCCGGGGGGAACAGTAGCGTATCTGCTTCCCCTGTAGCCACCAATCAATCTTTGTTTAACACGTTCGCTACCAGCATTTGTTTCATTGCACACTTTCATTATGCAACGTGCATCCGTCACGAAATATTGAAACAACTTATCAAAAGAAACTGGTGACTTTTTTGTATATTATTCTGTGAATTATCTCTTGAAACAGTAGAGTGGACGAGACCAATTTGACCATTTTTAAGTGAATTACGAGATTGTGGGTGTCACACATACATATGTGATGCTGGTAGTGGACGGGTTAAGAAGTACCGTGAGTTATTCGGCTGCACACTTCTGCGCGTTTACAGCCTCAATAGCCTAAACTCTAAACTGAATGTTCCCGTTGACAAATAGTACAATTGCTGTAGACTTCTACTTTCCTGGATGATGGTAAATCAATTTACATTCGAGGCATAAAACTTTGCGTTGAATTTCAACCTGCGTTGAAACCAGAGCTGCGGAGGCGGTAGACAAAATTCATGACTCCGATTCCAGTGATCAGCAAATTACTCCCAAACTCCGACTCCGACTCCGAAGCCCTGGTTGGAACTATGAAGTACAGTCCGCAAATTTTATGCATTTATGGCAAAAATGGAAATAAAAGCTTACAAGGATTTGAGAATATCAATACATTTCTTACAACTTCTAAATTCTTCGAATGTCTTCACAACGTTGTTATGTCACTTATCCAGTTTTACTATAATTGCATAAAAACCGCAGTCTCCTAATTACAAACTTGTTAGCCATTTAACACGTTGTTACGATACATTCGAGCAAACCGAATTTTCAGGATCTAAATGAGCTTTCCAGTTCCAATTTCATTGATTAAATTAATTCAACTGTTCAGGACAATGCAACGTGTCAAAATCATCGTAATGAACGGGTCTGTGAGCGCGCGAAGCTCTCTACCGAAAATACGCCCCAGAACAATACCAAAGAGTCGAATCGATTGGTTTCACAATTGGAAAGCGTGCCACACAAAAGAACCGCCCCGTGTCTCCGTAAGTTTCTGTAACTTTGTCTTGGATGTAACGAAAGGAAATCGATTTGTCAAACCTCTGAGAGAGGAACGGCCACCTGGAGGTAACAGCCTCCCTCTTTGCGGACGAGAGAATAATTAATTCGACAATTCGCCGCGGTCCTCGTGAAACGGAAACTTTCACTCCACTATGTATTAATAATAAATCTATCAGTATTCCAGCCGAGTCTCCATTTAATCAGGCGACCGAATTGAATCGGCACGCGTGCCCGCAGAAACAATCGCGCTTTCAGTACCGGGGCGAAACTTTCGCCGCGGCACCGACGCATTCGCGCTTAATTGACCTCGAATTAACACCGCCAATGGGCGGTATTAAATCTGCTGGGCCGACGTTAACGCATCCCCCACTCCGACGACTATACCATACTTTCTCAAATTGGAAAAGGCATTGTCAATCGGTGTCAATCGGTGTCCCTCGTCGCATTTGCGAATTTTCCCTGTTATCGCATCGTAAAGTACAACGGTTTCATAATTAACACTGGACTGTGGATCTTTATGCAACGTAACATTTCTGTGCGTCAACTGCAAGAGACACAGGAATCGTACATATATCTGCCGGTGATTATGGCGTAAGTCAAAATTTCAAACAAATTGATCTTTCTGATTATTATGTATAGACTACGGAATTTCTGCATTTGTAAGAAAAACGATTAGACCAAATTTAAAACCACTGTCCTATTATTTTTCATGTATCTCCACTGTTAAGAGTGGTAATACATTTCCATTTATTCTTTACTTTTCACAATCAGTGGAGAAAATGTTTATTTTGCAGAACGATCAGCAGTCTAATAATCACCATGTTGTTAACACGCTGGGCCCGGCGCCGGTCCCTGGGGAATTTTCGTTTGACTGGCGTCTGTCCGTGGGACCGACAGTATTAAAGTTAAAAAATAAATATAGTCTCAATGAAATGTGATCAAATGTAGTTTACATTTTATACATCATACGAAAATATAGTGAACATAATCACACATACACCTAAAAGATGTCGAAAATAGCGCGACAAAGAGGAATTCTTTATCCTTCGGCGATACCCTACAACATTGTATCGCTCATCGGCTGCCGGTTGAACGGAAAGGACAGCAAATTCGGTGCCGGGCTCAACGTGTTAATAATAATGACAGCAACGTAGACTAACTTCCTAATAACTCGTAATATCATTTGAGAAAACAACGCGCTTCTGTAACAATGACGAGAAAAACAATTAACGCGTTCCGGTGATAAGGAAGAGGAAAATAGCGAACACACATGTCCTAATGATGCAAATGAGTTAATATATATTATCACACGATCGAGCGTGTTTCCGCGCGATTGCGAGCGAGAAAACGCGAACTGATATCGAACTGTTCTGAATTCGCTGAACGGAGATGGAAGAACGATCGACGATCAATGGAGCACCTTATTCCCATCGCCTCACACCACTTCGAACCGTGAACACGGACGCGCCAGTGTACGTATAATTAGTGTGTACGCCACATGTAACACATACGAATAGCTTTAATGCATATGGCCTTATTTGTGGCGATGAATTGAAACCGTATACCGGGAGGCCGGTCGGAAAACACGAGTTATGAGTCATTTGTCTAGGCCGCCTCGGTGAACGCAACTTTCCGCCATTTCGCGGCGTTTGTTTGTTGCAATTATTGTTCCCTTTCTCAGCGGATCGACCCAGAATGCTCGCCTGGTTAACCGCTTCGGTAATGTCTGCAAAAATTCCCGGTCGAGCTTCTCTCTTTGATCAGACTGTTTATTTTGGCGGTCAAGAAACGGCTTTGCGAATTTCTGCAGATAAAACGTTCGAACATATCGGTTTCAAACTTCGTCAACTGATTTGGCATTTTTTGGAGAATCCAAGTACATTTTTTTCAATTACCGGTAATTAGTCTCTTTTACTACGATTTGTACCACGTACTGGTCATCATCATCGGCAGTAAATACAGCGTCACGAATATCTGACAACTACGACTTTATACAGGGCGGCCCACATAACTCTTAACAGCTCAATATCTCGAAAACTATGCCATCGATTTTAAAGTTCTTGGTCTTAAATTGCATGGATCTGAAGGGCCTTTCTAACTACATAAACGTGAAGTGCCACCCCCCCCCCCTAAAGGGGAAGGGCACTTCACGTTTATGTAGTTAGAAAGATGGCATAGTTTTCGAGATATTGAGCTGTTAAGAGTTATGTGGGCCAACCTGTATATTACGTAAAGAGAATCAAATTAATTTTGCGATAGCATAACATTCGAAAAATTTATAACTTCTCTGTGACAACATCTTTCTTCCGATTTTACAAGAGCACATGTTGCAATTTATACAATACTGAAATGTGATGAAGGGTGTCGTTGAAATAAGTGGTGGTAAGGAAACTGTTTAATAATTGACACTAGGTTTACGAAACCCGAAAAAATGACGACTTCTAATATTTTTAATTTAAGATTATTCAGACTGTAAAGATGGATACATGAGGAATTATAAAACCAATTTATTTCTTTAGGAATGCATTTGAAAAATAGCTCGAAATTTGCATAGATACATTCTAGTTCATTTTCTAAAGTAGTGTAAAATAGCCATTTTTAATGCTCCGTAAATCTAGTGTTTATTCAGACTGTAAAGATGGATACATGAGGAACTATAAAACGAATTTATTTCTTTAGGAATAGATTTGAAAAATGGCTAGAAATTTGCATAGATACATTCTAGTTCATTTTCTAAAGTAGTGTAAAATAGCCATTTTTAATGCCCCGTAAACGTAGTGTTTATTCAGACTGTAAAGATGGATACATGAGGAACTATAAAACGAATTTATTTCTTTAGGAATAGATTTGAAAAATGGCTAGAAATTTGCATATATACATTCTAGTTCATTTTCTAAAGTAATGTAAAATAGCCATTTTTAATGCTCCGTAAACGTAGTGTTTCTTCAGACTGTAAAGATGGATACATGAGGAACTATAAAACGAATTTATTTCTTTAGGAATCGATTTAAAAAATGGCTAGAAATTTGCATAGATACATTCTAGTTATTTTTCTAAAGTAATGTAAAATAGTCATTTTTAATGCTCCGCAAACGTAGTGATACAAAAGATCGATTCTCATGGAGCATCAAATCGGAGAGACTCTTCATCTCTCTTGTTCCCGGCCCCAGAAAATGGGAAAGCCATAATCTCCCGAATACCGTAGTCAGAAAGTGAAAGTAGCTTGCACTTCTTCGAGGAGAACTGCAGCTTGCATATCAATTCGGTCATTTTCCCGGGGACTTGACCATGGATCTGCGGAGCTTATAATGGCGTAAGTAGCCGAGAACAGAGAGAGAGAGAGAGTGAGAAAGAGAGTGAGAGAGATCAGCGTGCCGCGAGAGATGAATGTTTCATAGGGGCGTTCCTCGGACGTGCCTCGAATCCGTGTCTCCAGGTGCATTTATTAATTGATGGAAAAACGTGGACACGTCCATTATCGGCGCCGGCATCTGCTTCGGCACGCGGCGCGTTGTTCAGAAAAGGGAAACTCGAAAGACGAGGGACGCGGGGAAAGGGCCATCGGCTCGGCAATCTCGCTTTCAGCCTCTTCCCACAATTGTCTCCTCTTTCAGCCACGCAGCGTCCCAGTTTTGCGGCGGACTGAGGTACACGCACATTATTACGCGGCGCAAAACGGAGCCGGGGCCTAGCCCTGAACCGCGAGTCAACGAACGGCCAGGGAGAGGCTCGGTGGATTACAAAACATCGCTGAGAAAACACCGTGCACCTGAGATCCGATCGGCTCACATCGAATCTGGGAACGCTTAGAGTACCGATACCACTGGTCCAACACCAGCTTCGCTTTTTGATAATCGGTAGAACATTTTTCTACATTTTTGTACGCTGGACACGAGTCCCAAAGTCGATTTTCGCCATCACAGTTTTAGAGATATTCGATTTGGAAGAAAAATCAAATTTTCAACTTCCAGAGTATTTTATGCTTCAACCGGAAAAGGTATATGAATTATTCTTACGTAAAATGATTCTGTAGACTCTTTTGTATACAACGGTATATATTTTTTTATAACATTCTGAACACTTGAATATGTTTAACACGTTGACTGCCGTGTCACCCATATATGGGTGACGGAATTATTTGTCCATATTTAAAAATTAATTATTACGCTAATGTAATCATTGTATCAAATTTGGTTAATATCTGGAAAATGCAAGAAGGTTAAAACGTTACTCAGTGTCACACATTTTAATTCTGTAATCATTATTTTATTAAATATATTGTTTCGATTTTATGAAATTTTTGAGGTCGCTGCTTTGGCAGTCAAAGTGTTAAACAGTGTTCACGGAGAGCGAGACGCCTTTATATACCGTTGCATTTAGAAGAGGCTCTAGTTGAAAATTCGGACGTATTCGAGGAAAACGACTTCCGTTTTCCAAAAATGAATTATCTCCCGGTTGTTGAAAAATATCCTTGGACCAAATTAAACGGTCTACGAACCATGCGATTATAATCTTATATTTCGACTGGAAGGGTCTATTTAGCTTATTTTCCCTATTTAATGATATGCGAAAATTCTGAAAAAAACTTGAACAGATGCCAGATACCGAGATACATATACCGCAATTAATTTGGATTTTTAAGTTGAAAATCCCGATTGTCAAAAACCGGAAGAATGTAGATTTTTCCGATGGCTGTAATCGTCTGACACTCTCGCATACATTTTCTCAATCAATTGGTGAACAATTTAATTTTAAATCAAGCAACTTCATCTCAATCTTGTATCATACATTCCGCGGAAATCTGAGTATCCACCGATGGCTGTTCTGAAAAACGATCAGGATCAGAATGACAAAGATTTTCCTGGACCGGCAAGATTTGTTCAGAGAAGTGGAAACGTGTGGTTACACCTGAGCAATGACTCACGAGATAGGGTAAAAGATGGTGAAGCATAGCCTTCGCGAAGAAACGCCGCCGGTCAATCGCATCTGCAACAAATGATGTCAGCCATCTATGAAAAGAATATTAAACGCATTTGACTCATAGGCGGAGTTCGGTGTTTAACGTTCGTTCAAGGCGGTTTCTATTCACTCGGATGATTAAGCGCTAACCAAAGGTCCGAGCAGTCTGGTCGATCGACCAGTTTGTCTGAAGTTAAGTAATATATGTATACTTCTGGCTAGGATTGAATCGGTGCAACCATACCACGACAGTTGACGAATCAATACACCCTGGATTTATACGACGAGACTTCGGAATCGGAAGAGAAAAGGAGGATCGCATTAATCCGGGGTTCCGAGCTGCTCCTAGGCTTACCGTACAGCGTGGTTTCCTTTCTTTTTGCAGAGGCTAATAATTCTTAATCTGTTCACCGGATACGACGAGTTATTTCGTCGATAATATTCATCTCCGTCCTGTCGATCGCCGTTCGTATTCTTCTGCATTTAACCCTTTGCGCTCGAGAGGCGACTCTCGGTCGCCATATTGAACCGCTTTCGGAAACTCTCGAGTGCAAACGGTTAATAGAAACTTTTTTACTTCTTGTACGGGCAACAAAAATGTATAAGTTTTAAGCTTTGGTGTAACGTCATATCGTTTATATTGATTATGTGTGTCTGCGGCTCTTTATGCAGAATACAAATTGTCTGCATCAATCACAATGAGCAGTAGTCATATAGAAAAATTGTTGTATTGGGTTTTTTTAAATTCGTTTAATCTTCCCATTGTTTTAAATTGCACTAGTTTGCTTTTGTCATAAATGCATACAATCCGCAGTCTAATGATATCTGATAAAAAATATCATTCGATTAATACTAAATTCGAAAATATCGACGGTCGGAACTCTACTAATAATAATCAAGAATAGCGTTGACTGTTTTTTGACGATGAGAGCGGGTGTGAACGGTGTACGAGAAAGTGATTTATCGTCGATTATGTTCGTGCGCTTTCATTCCCGCGGGAGCGGTTCCCGTTGATTTCGTCACGGATTTCGCTCAGTTGAGTCGAATCGCAGTTGATTTTCGGATTGGATAGGTCTACGTAGCACTGTATCTTGTTTATTTTCTGGGCAACGTGAATAATTGTTGAATAGCTTCCATTCTAATGGTGTCCCAGCTGGTTCTCGACAAACGGAGCGATGGCGAGCATGTGTATGCTAATTACACGCTCACTCAATGTCGCTTTACATAACAATACTTGTGAGTCTATACACCGGGAAGATTAATATATTTTGTATAGTTATAAACGTCTTGAGGTGTAGCGTTATAAATGGCGCGAGGCAGTAAACGGACATTTCGACGAGGAAAAATATAGTTGTTACATTAAAATTGAAAATCGTATGTTCGAATTGTACTTGATTCTTTTTTATATTACTATATTATTTATATTACTTGTTATTTACCACACATCTGTGTATTATGTAACTTAAGGATACGCGTAGGATTCAGATTAGACGTATCAGTGACTATCAACGCTCTAAATCGTGTGTTACTAATAAAAAGATAGATGTTAGCAGACCTTGGATTTCCTCCTTTCATCGTCACGCCGGGCTCTTAATTGTCTCCGTTGCATAACTGCATGTTCTCACCTCGTTAGATATCGCGGTGCATCTTCGCCAGATCTTCTGAATAGAATTACCGCTGTTTCTTCATCGGCTAATTCATGGAACCCGTGGCGGGTCTCCCATTATTAAAAGAAGAAAGGAGTCGTAAATAAACATTCCCCACACGCGAGAATTATTTTAAAAAATTTTAACTAAAACACAATCGGTGACTAATTAAATGTATATCACTTTTGTTAACAAACGTAATCATTAGCACAGTGACTGTAAAAAATGTAAGGCTAAAATCAAAATAAAATACAAACCTTACGGATCGATAATTTGAAATACAGAAATTGCATTTTATGGACTTTTCTGTTTAGACCTCGGGGGGGCGCAGTACCATTTCGGTGTTGCGCCCAATGTTACCGATAGTTGAAAATTCAATAACTCTGGAACCAGTGGCACAAATGTGACGTTCCTGGGCTTAAAATAGTCGCAGTGAAAAACTGCATCGAATGTATATCTCTCAGAATTCCATAATTATTAGCGGTTATGGTTTTTGCAAAAATGGGTTGCCGACGGGGTATGAAACAGCTTCGTCATCTCGTGGTGGCGCCCCCGAACTAAACCACCTAAATAATTTGTGCCGTATTTGACATAGCTTCTTATGGGCAGAACGGCAAGAATTTATTGCGCGCCTTTCGAACAGCGCCACTATAGGCACTATACATGAGCATAAAAAATAATAATTATGGCAAATTTAGGACAATAACAAATAATCCAAGGACACAGGGACGTTCAGGAGAATCTTCTGCAATGATCGGATGCAAAAAGTATTGACAAAAATCGCGCATTGTTGAAATATTTATTAAAATAGTAAAAGTGGTTTGAAAAAGTGAATTGTGGTGCCATCTAGCGGCAAGGAGGAGAAACCCAGAAACAGAAAAAATTCCTGGGCTCAAAATACTCACAGTGAAGAACTGCATCGAACGTATATCTCAGAATCCGGGGTATGAAACAGTTTCGCCATCTCGCATGAGCATTTTGAGCCCAGGAACGTCAAATTTGAGCTATTGGTTCCAGAGTAATTCAATTTTTTCTGTTTCTGGGTTTCTCCTCCTTGCCGCCAGATGGCACCACCATTCACTTTTTCAAACCACTTTTACTATTTTAATAAATATTTCAACAATGCGCGATTTTTGTCAGTACTTTTTGCATCAGATCATTGCAGAAGATTCTCCTGAACGTCCCTGTGTCCTTGGATTATTTGTTATTGTCCTAAATTTGCCTTAATTATTGTTTTTTATGCTCATGTATAGTGCCTATAGTGGCGCTGTTCGAAAGGCGCGCAATAAATTCTTGCCGTTCTGCCCATAAGCCGCTATATCAAATCCGGCACGAATTATTAAAGTGGTTTAGTTTGGGTCAGCACTCTCATTCCTCTCTGATAACACGTGTCAGAGAGGATATTATCTCTGCACGTGTATCACTGCTCCTCTCTGGTATCACACTTCCTTTTTGTAACACAGACAAACTTCTGTGACATAATAACAAACAAACAATTAACTATACCACTCACAGACGAATTTATCAATATACATATAAACCCTATCAACTACAAAAATATACAAACATCCTAACAACCAGATTCATTAATAAATCGAATCGAAGTTCGTATTTATTCATAGTATATTATTATATCGTTTGAAATTATAATAATACATATACGTAACTTATAAAACGCTCGGCCAAGGCTCGGACTGGCCGTCGAACAATGTATGTAAATAATTGTTAATCAAGGGCAGCTGGTGATACATCTTTGATTTATATAGCTGGCGGACCGTTTTTGCTATTAGCGTAACACGTAATTCGGTTTCCGTGAGAGATAACAATGACACCTTTGGTCAGATAACGTGGCCCGGAACGTTGCACCTGCGTGGCAAGTACATACGTAGTCGGTTTGTAGTCAATTGCGAGCCTCGACGACGGTAACGCTGAGATGGCGGAGGGTTCCGAGTTAAATTTCTTCGACCTGCGACTAGTCCACGATCATTTTGACCGTGCCCTGATCGAGGACGACGATGTAGATCTCGGAGCCTACCTGGACGCCTACAGTGAACTCTACAAGTAAGTTACCAATTGAACAACTGTTTCCACTCACCAAACATAACCTTCCATTGTTCCATTCCTGGAAACAAATAGTTCAGTGACTCCCATTCATTAACACCTTTTCAGATCTTCTATTCGTCTCAATTCTTTTGTACGATCGACACACACTGCAATATTACACGTGTGCACAGATTTTTCCAGCTTATGGGCAGCGTATTTGGCTTCGTCTCCTCAGACTTGAAGCAGAAGATCGAGATACTGGTAGAATTTGTGGCCAGAGACAACCAGAATTACACTACAGTCAAGTCTATGATATTATACGAGAAGGAGAATAATATTCTTGCTAAGGGAGACCATACAAATGGTGCTCGTACCCTATTGAGGCTCCACAGAGGATTAGGTAAATACTACTCCATATTGTAATTTACCTGTACAAGAGCATTTGAAAGGGGTCATTTGAGTATATTGCTTTCTACTAATAATTGAAAACAATATATCAGTAGCAGCTTGCTTGATTTCATAGGGCCTATAATCTGAGGTCACTAATTTTTTTACAGGTGGAAGCATAGAGATAGATTATGACCTGTTTCAGATGCTACAACTTCTTTAAAAGATTGTAATATGGATGCACTAATACTTGTTCGACCTACAGATTTTATTAGGGAATTTTTGAAGCAACTAGGTGACTTATCGGATGCTGATAAAACATCCACCTCTTGCCAGGATGCATATAGCAAGACTTTAGCCAAGCATCATCCATGGGTGATTAGGAAAGCAGCTGTGGTTGCCATGTACACCATGCCTACCAGAGAACTTTTGTTCAAAAAGGTGAATGACTAAATATGGAGTAGAATAAGAACATGTGTCACATCTGTAAATTGTTTCCAGGTTTGTGGGTCCGAAGTCCAAAGAAACGTGGACGTCTTGCCGAAGATGTTGCAGGTCACAGAGGACGTGTTCAATCGTACTCACAATCTCTACGAGATTCATCAGCTACACAGCTTGCCATAGGATTGAAGAGAAAGTTGGCATTATGTAAATTGGTGACGTTAAACGCTGAACTTGCTTTATGGAGCTGCTCGGAAAAAAGCTGCACGAACATTCCGTAATTCGAAAATATTGTGATACGCGGTAATTTTATGGCGTTGCGTCGCGACCTTACCCGACGTTTTGTACCACACATTTACTTACTCTTTTACACTGTTACTTATAGTTTGCGATGTTGTGCAGAATGCGCTGGATTAAGCCATACTCCCTCCCCCGTACGTTCGGTAGCTTTAATTTCTGTTGCATTTAATGAACAGCACGATTTGTACAAGTTTCCCGTGAAATCGGCGCCCAGCGTCAGGTGCAATTTTAGTTAGCAATTAAAAGTTTTTATTATAAATCAGTATTGTACAAGAATGTCAATGGATATTTTAGTTAGAAGAGCATGGCTGTTTCTTTGTCCTAGTCTATTTATACGAGCGTACAGTATCGACAGGTTACAATTCGTCAAACGAAACCCGCAAATACACCCCTTCTTATTATTATCTACAAGACAAATTGTCAGAGGGAAACGTATTAAAAAAGGATAAACATTGTGGTGAACAAAAAATTTTCCTCAAGGTCACGTTTCTCGAGGTTTCAAGGTCATCGATGTTTTTCTAAGCATGCTCGCGTAAGAATTAATTACTTACCACAATGTTCGTTCCTTCGAATATAATCAGACTGCGGATTTATATGCAAAATAAAAATGGCAACAAAACAGGAACCAAACAGAAATTTTAGTTTTTTCTTTAACAGTTTTAATCAGCCCAAACCAACGCATTGATAGTTTGAAGTGCTCTTAATCTGTCCATTGCATTAAATTATACAAACTCATTTTCGTCATAAATTCATAAAATTGAATCATATTTTCCCTCCGACATTTATTTCTATTATCAACTATAATTAAGGTATTTAAGGTGCATGAATTAGGGTTGACACCTTGTATATAGAGAAGCATGTCATCAGCGAATGTTAATGGCATTTCGATTTTTGCCGCAAGAGGTCTGTTAATCATTGAAACCAATTCATCTTTCGTACTAGTTTTTATAAAACAGTCTATAAAAATTAAAAATTTGCATAACAGTCTGCAGTATGTTCGTCAAAGCGAGGACTCTTCTAGCTAGGAACTTGATTAGTTAGCTGCCTAGCGTGTCAGTAGCATTGGCAGCGAGAATATTTAACACAGTGGAATTGGGAGCGTTGCCGAATGCCTCGTCGGTGACCAGCATGCCTGAAAGTGGCGTTAGCATGTCGGAAAAATTTGTAAATTGTTGCGATTTAAAACTGATATGTTTGAATTACAATCGAAAGCTTACCAGCGATGCTAGCAGTCAGAAAACAAACAGCACAGCCAGCTACGAATGCCCTCATAACAGCGTTTGTGATCTGTTTCTTCCTCTCGGGTGCTAAATTGCTGAGCACACCGAGGGTGATGCCCATAGACCCCGGATTAGCGAAACCGCAAATGGCGAACGTCGCGATCGCCTCCGTTCTGCCGGAGAGCTTGCCCTGGTGCTTGAATTCCCCTAATTTCTGGTAGGCTACGAACTCGTTGACCACTGTTTTCAGGCCTATCAAGGTCGCCACGGTTTCGCAGTCCTCCCATGGCACCCCCATTATCCAACTTAGGGGCTTGAACACCTTCGATAGTATAAGCTGCGACGAAAATGGTGTCACAGGATCGTTTGTGCATTTACAGCGTTTGTGAATTTGTCAAGTACAATCGAAAGTAAAGATATTATAGTAAAGAAGAATAGTGACGACAATAATGATGCTCGCTTACTTCAAGACTGAGGGGTTCGTCAAAGTTAACGGAGTCGTAGCCAACCAAAGTGCCCACCCATCCTAACAGCGAGTTTATCAATGCGATAAACGATACAAACGCGACGATATTGGCGATGATGCCCATAACCAGGGGGATGGCAGCCATTGCACCCTTACTGGCAGCGTCCATCAGGCTGTTGTCTTGCCTACGCAAAGAATAGATCCCGTTTTAATTTCACAAGATTTTGTGACGTTTGTACATTTATTTTTGCTACGATCAACCTCCCTATTCAATAATATTCTAATTTTTATAAAATAATCTACGATAGTAGGATTTTACGTGATGATTCGAAGTCTAGTTGCTAGAATCCTGGTTAAAGTGAGTAATTAATGCAACATACTGGAAATAAGACGATCTTTTTGACTCGATTGCATTAGTTGCCCTTTTTAATTCGTTTTTAAAGATTGAAGATAAAAGAATATGGATTAGATTAAATAGACAAATGGTTGAGAGAGATAGTCGTGTAAATAGACACTATGAATTATAATTTTCGAACATTAGAGGTGCTAGTTATACTATTTTCTTTATTTTCATTCTAACACTTCAACACATTAGGTCTCGAGTTCTAGTTTAGAACTATTCAACAATTTTTAAAAATCTGCGATTCACAGCTAAGCATTTGAAAAAGAAACGAGTTCAGGGGTGTGAAAGTAGAGGGTAAGAGCACAGGTAGGACATTTTCAGATTTTTTCACGCGAAGTTACAAGAGTTCAAAGATCATCAACTGTTCTGTTATAATTCCTGTACAATGATTTATTTTGGGAGTATGAGTCCAAAGACTTCGAAGCCTCTTCTTGCCATAGAATAAATATTCTAAAAGCCTACTAACAGGTTTCCACTAAATAAAATACTAAAATCCAAAAATTATACGCAATTTCGAAATATTGACGATAAACCAAGCTTAATCAAAGAGGAATTTAATTAATTTAATCATGCTACAAAGAAGTCTTTTTAATAGGGGTTGTGACTCGTAGAACGTTGAAATATAATACTTGTATCCTTCACAAAATTTCTAAGCATCTTTTCGCCTTCGTCTTTCATAGATTCTCAAGGAAAAGTGTACTCGGACTCACGATTTCTGCAGCTTCACATTTTCGCGGGTGACGAGGATTTCCTCGGTCTCCGGGTAAAATAGTTTCGAGTAACATAGCGCGGCCGGTGCTGCCATCAGCGATGCGGTTACCAGGTGAGCCGGATTCGCGCCAAACTCGATATAAGCAGCCAACACGGTCCCTGCGTACAACCAAGCAGATATCATCCCGCTGATCAAACTCCGTCAGCAGCGAGATTAAACTGGATTAACGCATTCTTCAATTAACCTGATACCGTCGCGAAACCTGAACACATGATAGCATGCAACTCGGAGGAAGTCAACTTGTTCAGATACGGTTTAATGAGCAACGGAGATTCTGTCTGGAAGTAGACGCAGTGATTACGATGACTGAGCACAACGCTCCTCTATTCTAGATCGAATTCGCGCCTCTCACCATTCCTATGAAAATGTTCGCAGAGCAGGCCAAGGACTCGCAGATCGACGTGTTCATCAGCAACTGCAGGATCTGGCCGATATTCAGGATGATCCACTGCATCACGCCTAAGTAGTACAGCATTTGGATGAAGAAGCTGAAGTAGAAGATCACTGGCAGCACCTAGAATTTAGATTCTAATTAGATTATTTTAATTAGCAGCTATTTAACACATTGCTACCGGAAGCTTTCGGAAACTGCAACTACTAGACGAATCATGTTTAAACATTTCTAATTTTTTCTTTGGCAGTTCTTGGAATTATAAACATATCCGTGGGAAACTTTTGAGTACATATACAATATATAACTAATTTTTTTAGATATTCCAGAATAAATGATTAAACGATTGCTCGATGCAGCTTGCTGATTTGTACCTATAAATGCCATCGATGTTGAACAGTTCATTAGAAAATCTGTAGTCATTTACTTTCGATCTTTTGAAGATCATTAAGACATTGCAGGTAACGAATCGTTCGCATCAATTTTAAAAATTAAAGATAAATTATTCAGGGTCTTTCAATAAAATTGATTTCGTAAAGCAACAAATTGATTGGAGCAACGTAATCTAACAACTTCTCCAAAGTTTGTCATTTGAAAGAAAGTTGTTAACACTAAACCTACCACGGTCAAATGACCGGTTCTCTATTTCGCAATTATTGAAATTATAAATCGCTTTCATAGGAAATGATTCAACTGGCTTCTTTATTTAAACGCAGCATATAATGAAAAACTGTAAAAAGTTAAAGTAAATTCATTCTTTTCACTTCTATAGGGAATTTCACTTTTATATATATTGTGCTTGGTAGGTTTAGTGTTAAGCTTCTGTCAGATACAGCGTGTTATCGGGCTTCCGGTAGCTAAATTGTTAGTGAGCGAAGGATTCATGGTTTAAATAGAGCGTTTACTGACGGAAAATGCGAAGACTCCATCGCCGACCAGTTGTTTGCCGAAGATGAACGCTGCCCCGCTTTTGGCAAAGTTCAAAAACGCTGCTACCTTGTCGGACAAGCATTGACAAATGGCTCGGCCGACGTCCCATCGTAGTGTGAACAAACCGAAGAGGAATTGCAGGATCAATCCGGAGAGAACTGTTTTCCAATTAATCTAAAACAATTAAAAAACAATTAACATTTAATTAGAAAAATATCTTCTTACACAGAAATTTAGAACTGTTTTTGATACGGTTCACAAGGAACGTGTTAATTATCTGTTGCGACTTTTACTGAAAATTCATTGCATATTTAATACTTTTAAACACATTAATAATTATCAGAGTTGCGTTTGTTTTAATTTAATTTCGGCTGGTGCATCGGTCGAATATTTTCTGTTCAGTGCATGCATTATATTTTAATAGTTTCGACAATAATACAGCATCCGACTAATTTGCAGTTTCGAATTTAGAATTATAGAAGTTTAGTTAACAAATAATCGGTAGAAAATCGGTTTTAGGAGATGATCAACGATCTACTGATAGATTCACTCACCCGACCAGGATGTTTCGAAAATATCCATCCGAGGCATATCAGAGTAACAACGCCGATGGCGCTTGTTAGCCTCTCTCTCGAGTCAACGGTGTCCAAAATTAGGAACACGATGATAGCCGCAAATATGCAGATGAAAATCACTGATTGACAAACAATCCCGCCATATCTGTGGACATAGTGTTCGTAATACTTAATTAATTGGGAAGGAATCGATAAGATTACTCTTGGAATCAGCTTTCTTGATGTGTTACCTGGAATTACGGACATTTTCTAAACATTTGCTGATCGGACTGACACTTCGGCCGAGCCGTTTCCCAAATCGTTTCGCAGCATGATGATAAAATACACCGAAGTAGCCAATCACGAATAAAAGGAGCAACAATCCGTAGCCATGACACCAGTTGAACCCTTCTTCGAAGTCTGAAATTGCAATTTGTCCTCAGGCTTTAATTGCTGTTATGGTGTAGATCTGCTAGCAGTTGTTTTAATAATTTTTGAAATTGTTGAAAGCTACTGCAATAGGAGAGTTGAATATTTTCTTCAAGAATTATTATTTGAACCCTGCATGTCAATCAGAAATGGTTGCATGAAGAACTCTTAGATGATGAGCTAAACTTTCATTCATGTATGCTTAATTAACAGGACAAAGTTGATTTATAATTTCAAAAAATTTAGAATACGTCAATTTTGAGGAACGTATGAGAGTTAAATAAATTTTTTAGATCCTCCCCTTGAATAATGCAATGACTGAACATCTTCCAATGATTAAATTAACACCACAATTTGTAGTTCATATATAATTTTACCGAATTGAAAGAAGTTCATCTTACAACAAGATCAGAAAGAAATGAGACATTTTGAAAGAACGTATGAAGGTTAAAAGATTTTCAGCATTTTTTAGCAATGGAAATCTCAATCAACAATGAGAGTCAGTGTTGAATTCCGAAGAACGAAGTGATTAAAACAGAACTGGATTATCAACAATCGTGTAGAAGTCAAATACTTTCGCGTGTCTGAGCAACTCTTTCGACACCGCGGCGCTAATTGTTCGTTTCTTATAGTAATCGCTACTCTGCGGATCTTTAAGCGAATCCAGTTTTTTCTGGATTGTATCGTGTAGCCAAGATTACCCGGAAATGGACATCTTCTGCGAAGGACTTCGAGAAATCCTACAGAAAATAAAAATCCTCCGCAATCTTCACTACGTCGTAAATCTTCTTGCACAGTGGATACAACAAGGTCGTAATTATTAGCGCATAAAATCGGACTTGTTGGAGACCATACCAAATAAATCTTTGAAAAAATGTATTGTTTCTTTGCATTAAATCTTCGGTTTCTATCTCCTTGGCTAAATTTTTGCTTAAAAATCCACCTCCCATGACTTACTAAAATTTTATTTGTTACCGTAACAGAAACTTTTAATCTAACTTTTTCTGTTATCACATAAAATTTCCTAAATGTTTATCAAGATATAAAAAGCTAAAATTCCTTCCTGCTTTTTTATCAGGAAGAAATTGTTCTGTTGTTAGAATAGCCATGAACTACGCGTGTGCGATGTTTCCTTTCTGCATAAATTGCTTTAAATTGCTAATTTGAATATTTATCTTTGCATATTCCGCGTACACTGCGAATTGTTTAAAAACGTACGGTGGTTTTTCCAGTACAGCGTGGCGAAGGCGAAATATATCAGCAAGAGGACGTTGAAAGTGAGCCAGGACACGATCTTGACAATCCTGCGGTGCTTCGACAGGAAAACACTTAACGCCTGGTATCCTGCAGCTAAACAATTGTTAGACGCGTCCTCCTTTCTCGTTGCCTGCGATACAGAGATTACGTTTCACCAACACTGCCAAAGAACCAAGGCTAATCTATCGTTTAGCAGATAATGAAACTTTATTGTGTCGATATACCGCAAACGTTCTTAGTTTAATGGCAAGACGCGAACATTGTCGCAACGAAACCGTGCGCACACTCGAAATTTCTTTGCAAATTTGATTTCATAAGCAACACTAATTTTACGGAACACTAAAAGTGACTATGTTACATTAATTTATAAAAATAATAAGAATGTACCTATCAAAATGTTTAGCCATCCTTTTTATAATATATACATGGTGAGTCATTTAACTGCGTCACCTTTTACTCGTAAACTATTGTATAATTATTAGATTGTATGCCCCGTTTGATATTAAAGAACTTTCGTTTGAAAATTTTGTTAATACGGCAAATAGTTTCCGAATGATGGCACAGTTAAATGGCGCCCTGTATAACCAAATAAATAATTTTGTTGAATAATTGGTCATGGATGCATTTTCACAATCTCAATAATTGTAAATTAAAAATATGGGAATTCGCCATTTTGACGGGTCCCGCGGACCTAGCGTTAACAGAAGCATGAAACTGTTTTTCTGTGAATTTGTTCAGTAAATTGATGGATATAAAAATTTTGATTATTTTTTTAATATTTTTTCATGGTAAGTTATCAACGCCTTCGAATCGGTGTATTATTTTTAATTATGATGAAGTGCTATATAATCTAGATTGCATCAATATGTCTTATCTAAAGGTATAAAGTGGATTTTCTTTATTAAAGATACGCGTATCAAGTTGTTCGAGCGGAAACAAAATCCACGGTCTTTTAATAACCAATGCAATTCATTCAATCGATTATCGATCTCGGGAAACACTGGCACTCCAGCGTAAGTACAACACTCGAACGATGCATACCTTCTCTTCCATGGACTCATCGCAGCATTTTCCGGCTTCTAGTATGCTTAGCTCATTGTCCTGTTAAGATAACAGTGTTCAATTAGAGAAAAATGTATCGAGACGCTTCGTATCTGTGCTTTGATGAAATCTAATTTGATTTGACAGACCACACGCTTCAGGTAATTGGGGATCCCAGATTTCCAGTGTCCAGTATCGTGCTCGTTTTCTTTTCTACACGTTAAACGCTATGTCAGTCCCTAGTGACCGACGGTATCGAATTTATTAAATAATATATAATTCATATAATATTAAAAAATATGTTCACTGTCTGAATAGGTTCGATTGAAACAAATTAAACAGAAATAAGGTGAGCAAGTATTTAGCTTATGCACAGTCGGATTTTTCCTGTCTTTAACTATTACAAAGTGATATATAAAGCGAGACAAAATTAACGTTTAACGTGTTAGCAACGTTCTCAAAAAATTATACGGTTTCCAAACACCGTTCACAAATTACAGTTTTTCTTTTCTATTATTTTACGCTTCAGTTCGTGAAAAATGTAATTCTTGAAATGTTAGATATAAACATCCGTTTTAATTTACACTGTTCAGGAAATTGGGACATTTATGTTTTCAAGAGTCGAATTGGCTCACAGTTGAAATTCGATTGTAGACAATTATTTTTGAACTTTTAACTCGCGTGCAATGTACACACACTGGTAATATTAAATTAATACTTCGGTAAGAAAAATTGCAATTAAGTGGCAGAAGTTTGCTGTACACGAAGATCAAGTTATCTTCACTAAGTAGCAATAGACAGAACTATCAATGTTAGCTTGTTGCAGGTCTGAGCAATAAAATGATAAAGCAAAGCCAGAGAAAATTGTAGATTGTAGACCACCTCTCCGAGATTCCAGAGGAGGTGTACAGGTGACTAGAGATAGTATAAGAAGCAGGTAAACAAAGGTCATTAACCCTTTCCACTCCCAAAACTTTCTAAAATGATACTTCTACGAAATTGTACAAACAAGCATAATATTACTTTAGTTCATACAAACATCGCCATAAAGGATTCAACCCTCATCGCTTCTTCTCCCGAGTACATCTTCATTAACACGCTGAGTGACCATAACAATTATTATCAAAGCAATCATTCATTTAATTAAATAAAAACCAAGAACTTAAAACGTATCTCGATATCACAAGAGATAATCTGGGTGACACGGCAGTCAACGTGTTAATCACAAAATTAAAATAACAAAGATAAAAAATTTGAAAAAATATTAAATAAAATTGAAGTACATTTCCAAAAAAATTTTGCGTTTCCAGCAGCACGCAATCAATCACTAAACGCACAGTTCACAAACGAAGGTTCAACAATGAAATGTCAACAGGTACCTCGAACGCAGGATTGGCAGTGCCCATGATCTGGCAGGTGTGTCAAGCCCCTGAGGAAACGTGTCCTCTTTGTCAGCACCGTGGCTCAACACTGTCGCGAGCCTAAGCGGCTCATGACTGTCGATCGAGGTAAACGAACAGAGCGATTGTTTCTGTCGAATCGAGTCAACTTTACCGAGATACTCGAGCGCCTCGTGTTGCCCTTAGCATAATCGTTCATGTAGCTATCAGATAACGCTGATAAGAACGGGGCTCCTATCTACATATAGCTTCTCTTTTTTACAATTCTTAATTTCCGCTGGTTATTCCGCACGTGATCGACCCAGTTTCGCGAATCCAGTCCGGGAGAACGATCTTCTGGGAATCCCGCGGTGTTAGGGGGAGATATTACTATTACGCTGCCATCGCGACGCGACTGTGTCACTGCCAATGGCGCTGCCACGCAGACATGCAGGAGCGGCCACTGTTCACGCGCGCGATAAGCTCCGTGTTCGCACGACTAAAGAATCGGCGGCGATCAACCTGTAACTTCGCCGATAAGGAAGTAGGGGAAACCAGCGCCGATACAACAATGAACACCGAGAACCGGAATATTGCAATTGAGCTCGTAACTCGCGTTTGACGCCGCGGATGCGAGTTATCAACTGTCGCGAATTCCAGCATGAGACCCGGTAAGATGAGATTTTCAGAGCCCGGCACCGCTTATCTGCCGATTAGCATGAATCCGGGGATGGTTGGTTCTCAGAAATTATCTGAACACCGTGCATCGTCGCCTCGAATGGTACTCGAACGCTGCGTGCAAGGTTTTTACAAGAAATTGTCGATGTAAGAGAATCGCACAGTTGCTGCGTTTCAAAACAATTAAATTGTCCACCTGATAAAACCGGGCTAAATTCGTCTGTTCAGACTGCAGTGTTGCGACGATGAAAGCGACAACCTCGGTCCCGAGACATTGCACTCATCGTGTACAGACACGATTCCGTTACCATTTGTTGCAAGCGTCGAGCCGAGCGACCGAAACAATCGGCACAAGCGTGTCGGGTCAGGTATCAGTGTCGCCAGTCCGGGGAAATTGAGGGGAATACAGTTACCCTCTCTCTGTCATTACCAGATTAGTCACCTCACCTGACATTGCGACACGTGCACGACAGAGACGAGACGCGTCACGTGACCGGGCCGCGGCGGAAATGGGGGAACAGCGTCGTAGAAGGGAAAATGTAGAGTGGGAGACAAATCTTTATCTGGCGATCAGGTATATCGGTGAGCCACTGTACTAATACAATGACAACATTTTCTGGTTTCCAATTATTTTCTCATGAAACTATTGCTAACACATTGGTGTCATTACACTGATTAAAATGTTATAGAAACACGAGACAGTTTGGATCATATTTACTAGTTTAATTGATGATAATATGTTCTTTTTACCGAATTATGTCATATTTGGTCTCATTTTAATCAGAAAAATGTTATTAATACTACGGAATTATTTACGGATGCAGAATTGAATATTAATTTGTACGTTGGCAGATCGTGTGTACAAAATTTGCTTACGATCTGTAAAATAGAAGAGGTTTGAAACAATCAGGATAAACTTCTCAGTTTTTGTTCTGTTAAGTAAATTACTTTTATTTTGCGGCAAATTTGAATGAATTACTTATATAAACAATACATATTATTTCCAAAAAGTACTTGGATTTAAACAGTTATAACTTTGGAATAAAAAATCGTACAATAACGTACCTGGACTCGTTTTAAAACTTGAAGCCTCTACTTTCATAATCCTTTGTTCACTTTTTTCTATCGTGCTTTTGTACGATGAACCCGGTGTCGAAAATGCTAACAGTTGAAGTCTCTGAAGACATTGGAAAATTTTCTTCGTGGAACATTTTTATTACTGAAATCATCATAGTTCTGAAGATCGCAGATTGAATCCCTTCACAATGAGGACGTACATCTGCATCTGTCTTTACGTAGGTGTAACGTGGAGGGGTTATATTGCAGTAACTTACAGCACACTCGTCACCAAGTAATTGACTAAAGGAAAGATCGCAAAGATTAAAAACTGGAAACGTTCCTCGAGTTTCCTCGTGAACATTGAACGTCGATGAGCGACAAACAATGAGACACCTCCACCAGTTTTCTTGACTCGTGAAAGTTCTATCGGCTCGGTCTAGGCTTGGAGATTCCTAAGCATTGCCGTTGGCATGCGAGGAATCGTTGATTATGAGAGACATCTCGTTTGGGCGAGCGAAAGAATAGAAATCGGAATCGAACGAATGTCTGGAAGGAAGGTGTATGTTACAAATGTTCTGAAATGGACTTTTCCATGGAACTAGTGCCAATGTGATATATAAATCACTTTGGAAAAGCTTTTTATTATATTATAGTATAGAATGTTACACTAGCTTTCATCGCTGCATGGAGCAACAAATTGTTTCAACACTAAACCTACCGCCACCGGTAAAAATAACCGGTACCAGACTTTTTATTCTACAATCATTGAAATTATAGAGATGCTATCATAAGAAATGATTGAATAAATATCTTTAATACATCACATATTACAATAAAAACGTATTAGTGTTTTAAGTGTAGAATCGACCCATATGGTGCATTTTACAAATATATAAATATTTACAGAAATATCGCTGACACGGTCTTGTAGGGCAAACTGTACACTACGAAAAAAGGAAAATGTGCACTTATAACTATGCACTTCTTGCACTCCGATCAATAGCAATTCAAAAATATATTTGTTCGCACTAGCTAGTAAACTAATTTTTATTTTAAAAAGATTCGAGTCGCCTGGTCAAGTGTTTAAAAATTTATTCCTCCTTAAACAGTGAGTCAATACTTTTTTGTAAATACTGTAGGCATTCAATAAATATGAACTTACTTCTCCTTCTAAGAAATTATATACGTCGAAGAAGCTCTAATCCCTGCAACCGTAAAACAACTCGCATTAACACAATCATTTTAACGCAACAACCATAATTTGATCGTAGCAAGATAATGTTTAAAACTTCAGGTGTTCCATGACTATCTTACAGCGTCCTACGAATTCGAAGTGGAAGAGCGGGAAAATCGTGGTTTTTCGAGGAAAAGGCCCGTCCGCCGGGGCTAATTAATGGGACAGGAAGCTCGCGGCTAAAAATATTTGACGGTGAAAAGGGCGAGCAGAATCGAGCCCAAGGTGGCCCATAAAAATTCTTCCGGCGCGCGCGCGTTTGCCGACGCATTCCCGCATTGCCTGAGCACATTCATCGCTCATTCGAGAACCGCGGTTCGTTAATCGGAGAGACCGTAGTACCAAACCGGAAAACGCGCTGCTTTAATCCGCTCTATCTGGTCGCGGATCGTGGCGGAAATGTGTATACACGTGAGGAGAATCGAGGCGGAATATTACGCAGATTTGCGCGCTTCAAAACGATGCTCCCCGATTTTCCACCGGAACCGGAAACGTCTGGAGAACCTCGAGATCGAAGGCGCTAGGAAAACAATCGTAATTTTAACCTGTAATCATTGACGCATCTTCTGGGAGACACTTAACAGGTTCAGGATATCTAGAATGAACACATTTTCACTGTTTAATGAAGCGAAAATGGAGAAATCAGGTGGTAATTGAGACCTCGAGAGACGCGTCCGCCATTTTGGTTCCTAGCGCAGCCAATAGGAGCTACAGATGACTATATCAGCACTAGACTAATTTAATAGGGAATTTTTCTTGATTTTCTTGAAATGATCTCCTTATTTTATTCGTGGATAATATTTGTTAAGGGAAGATTAATACTAAATCTATCACAAACAGTCGAATGACCGGTTTTATATATTTTATTGTACAGTTATTAAAATTGCGAAGATCTTTATGTGGGCACTGATTGAATATAGATCCTTTTATTCAAGGACATATAATAATCTGAATCAATTCAATTTTGACATTTTTTCAAGGCGACGCATGCCAGTTACTTTCAGTGCGGGTAGCTTTAGGATAATTATTAGACAGCGAATCTTTATGCAAAATAAAAATGTTCTATCCGAGTTGCGACAAACTGGAGTGAAATGGAAATTGAGTTTCCTTCGTAATATGTTTAATAGGTTGTAAATAATATAACAATATTTTTAAATTCTTCTAATGTTTTTGACGTATCGAATTACACCTACTCATTGCTGCCTAATAATTACGAACAATCTGTGACGTCTTCTAAACTGATGTCTCAGAAATATTTTCACTTTGCCGAAGACGTTTCCCAAAAATTGTGATGAACGAATAGCAGATGGATCTCGCGCGGAATTCTCGTGAATCGCGTGGATCGTCGATCTCGTTATCAGCTCGTTCATTGAAACCGGTGTTATCTGACGTCACGCGACAACTCTGCCGACGAATTTACAATGGTCTCGTAGCCGGGAGACTTTCTCCTCTTTATTCAGGAGCGAGCTACGCAACGCGTCGTCGTCGCGCCGAAGCAACGGTCGTTCTCTCTACGTCAGACGATTTTCAGCGGCCGAGAGAGCCTTTATTTGTTCTTCCTCGTGCGGATCGTGATTCGAGATTTTAATCGATCCCTCGTGGGGCTGGCTTGTTTGTCTGCACGTGGAGAACCCGGCTGCGAGTAATGGCCGAGGCGAATTTCTTCGGTGTACGTGGACCCGGCGAAGGTCTTCCTGGAAAGAAGACGTCGTGGATCGATCTCTGGCCAGAGAAACGATCTTCGAGTGTCGGATTCTCGACACGAGAGTGAACTACTTACGGTTCTTAAATAGACATTTTTAGCCATCACACTCCCCGACAATTTTCGGTCACAATTTGATCCAGATTTCTGGCTGGAACGGTGAAAATCATCGCGGTGATTGATTTGCAACTTGAATTCGAAAATGCTGGTGAACTCGATGGATAGAATTATTGTATGATTTTTAAGAAACTTGTAGATAGTGTAAATGAATAGATTGCGGATTTGATGCATTCAAGAGAAAATTTAGTTTTGTGCGATGTTTTGGAGCAATGGAGGAATTAAAAGAATTTCAAAATATCAATGTATTCGTTTCAGCTGATTAAGATCATTAGAGAAAGAATGACATTTCTATTTCGCTCCTAAGATCGGTAATTATAAAAGAGTATAGAAGGGCTTGATGTTGATAATTCTCTGTGAAAATTGTATCGCACTTTAGAGTTTATGTTAACAGTGGTTGCTGAAGGTGCCAAATGATTGGTCCACTTATACTAGAGATTTTGAACTTATAATAATAATAACAATATATTTTAATATAGTTATATTACACAATAACATAACGATTGAATAATAACCACACCGGAAGTCAGCGAAAAAAAGGACTATTGTACGACAATCAACAAAATCCAATTATAGAGAGCGTTACCAATGTTGCAAAGTGTCTGCAATATATAAAAATAAATTTCTCCAACATCGTTGATATTGATATTATCATTTAGAGGAAACCTACGTTAGGTACAGATTGCTAATGGGGCGCTTATGGATCTATGTTTCGCTCCGAAAAATTGGAATTAAGTGGTGAGGGGAAGGGTTAAGTGGCGTACGACTTTTGCGGAGGTTGCGTGCAATGGACGAGAGCCCGATATTCGTTCGAGTAGAGCGCGTGGAGATGGGATTGGGAAGATGATGCCGCGACGCTTATCTCTTCGAGACCGGAGCGGTTCTCCGTCCCGAGTCACGTACAGATTTTTGTGAGAAACAACATTCGCGCGTTCCTGAAGCGCGACCGCCCTCGGACGCTATCTGACGCGCTCCTGCTCTCCGAGGGAATTCGATTTCCCAGACAGTGCTTATACAGCGGCGGGATCGCGCCATCTTCTGCCCTTGTACAAGAACGGAAGTGGACGGAGAAATAGAATCGGCCACGTTATGGCGCGTTTCGACCAAAGGAACAAATGCTCGTTTGTCTAACCACTTCATCAAATTCGTACTCGTTTAAATGTTGAACGCGAGCGAATGTTTAACACTAGGTTTACGGAGATTTTTGTATACCTATCTTTACGGACAGCCATTAAATTGACGGGTAAAGGAAAACACGTATTTTCTTTAAAAAAAAATGTATAATTGAAAAATAATTAAATCTGTTAGGATTGCATAAATAATGACAAACATATTCAAACTTTTACTATTCATACATTTATTCTGCGCATTTTTTGCAGACATATTCTGCTGTCCGTATAAATTTTTTTCAAACATTCTTTTTACATTTAGGCACGTACGATTGATGGATAAGAACACGTGACAAATTCGTTGCTCTGACGAACCACGGGGCGTTGATATTAGGTTTGTAGCCATCGAAGGATGTCTCCGTTGAATTATGATTTTTATTTAGTATCTACGATTTAACTACTTTTACATTTGTCATCAGAAAAATAATTTCATAAAAAAATCGGTTTATTACGATTTACTATGAAACTAGCTTATCCGTCATTTTGACGGGTATCCGTAGAGATAGGTATACATCATACAGAATTCTGAAATTACAGGGCTGAGGGGGAAATAAATTTTGGTATTTATTCGTCTTACTAAACCAATAATTATCAGCAGAAATTGGAAAAAAATTAATAGTAATAGTTTTTGTAATTTTGCTCATGAAGTACGAAATCCGTCAAAATGGCGGATAAAAGATTCATTATTCTATTCCATGTTTAGCACTAAACGCGACTGACGCATATTGCCTTATAATAACGACAAGATTGCATTTATTCAGATTTCGTACAATTTTTATCTAAATATGTATATTTCGACTGGTCCGGTAGTTCTAGTCTTAATGAATAGACTGCAAGTCTTTACAAAAAATAAAAATTGTGTTCAAAAATTGTAAGACTCAGGAATCATATAGAAAATATGATGGCCCTTTTTGTTAGCCCTAGTTCCTGACCGAAGCTTGTCCTTCACTTGAAAAATATGTTGATCTTTGGTCTTTAATTCCAGTCAGAATTCTGTCTGATATTCAGTGACAAACACAAGTAAAGAAATCATGTAGATCAACAAGGAAATATGAATCTCCAACACCATAGGTTCTTGAGAGCCCTTCTTGCAAGCCCTAGCACACGAATGAAACAAGAATGTATAAATAACTGAAAGGTTAAATATTTGGCTTTTAACACGTTGACTACCATTGTCGGTCGTATATGGGTGACACTGTTTTTTCATCGTGTAGCACACGAATGAAACAAGAATGTATAAATAACTGAAAGGTTAAATCTTTGGCTTTTAACGCGTTGACTGCCATTGTCGGTCGTATCTGGGTGACACTGTTTTTTTCATCGGGTTTTCTCCTACGTGTGTGAAATAGATCTTAGGCTTTTAAATTTGTTTGTATATCGTCAATGATACGTGATCGACTTTTCCGATGAATTTTCGAATGAATGTGCCCGATTTTGCCAGATCGAGATTATTTCAAGATGCGAATACCGCCGCGTCTATGCATACGATTGACGTACAACGTTTACGTTACGGCTAAGACGCAATTTGCATTTTTCGTCTTGATCCACTGGTCGAACTGTCTACGGCCTTGATAACTCTGCGCGGCTCTTCTATTTTCCTGCTCTACGTATAGCGGATGGTTAGGCAGGCCAGTTTTAGGTCTTTGGCGCGACGCCAGAACCCGATGAGAATAGCGAAATCTGAAGAACATAACTCGCTGGTAAACATCGCCGTTATAAATGTTCGCGTTAGAGACTACGTTGCGTCTCTTCCACTGAAAACCGTCTGCGAGATCCGTCACGTGTTCCTTAGTAGAACTATCCTAACAACAGAGCACTCGAACACTGAACAAATTAGTCTAACGATGTAGGAACTGTTGCCGTGAACGAATAGAAGTGAACAGAAATTTCTACATCCGGGATAAATGTGTCAGCATGCACGGTTAAACATGCTACTTTTCCTCTGGTGTTTGTTAATGACTCCTCTTCGTATTACTTTTCTATCTTTCTTTTGTGATTTTGTTTGAATGGAGTTGTCTTGCTGCTTTTCATTTTTGTCCGAATTAAAGAATGCTTCTGGATTCGGTTTTATTTCAAAGTTTATTCACTGCAACCACCTCCATTGGTTCTGTACTGTATTTTATCTATTAATTCGCATTTTGTTTCTTACTATAATTTAGATTTTTTAAAGGAACGAGAAAGTCTCTACATTACATTCTGTACTAAATTGTACCATAACGTTGATGTGGTATTACCACACAGGCTAAGCAAGAAGAAATTGCAAAATGTATTAATTATTATCGGATAAGCGCGAGACATAATAAAATGTAGAAGATTTTTCTATAGGGTCCATTTTGATTTTATTGATTGGATTGGGGAATAGCGAAACTGTTTGTCATTTTTGCAGACGGAGAAGCGAAGGGGCAAAATCCGGCCGAAAAGATGGCGTCCGCGAGCATCGTAGAGCGTTTCCCACAGAGGAATGCAACGGGCGGAAATGCGTAGTTGCTCGGCATGGAAACCGTAAACCATCTCGAGGGGCCGGACACGCGATAACCGAAGGCGAGGAAAATTGAAGAGCGACCGGCAGACGATGCTTCTCTCTTCCTGTTCCTCATCTTTCCCGATCCAGCCACGTGGATTCTGCGTGCGTTTCTAAATGGAAGATCCCCGTGAAACGCGAACTAGAATTAGAACTGGCAGAAGCAGAACTAATAGAACCCTTAGAATCTAATAGAACTAGAATTAGTAGAAGTAGAACCAGTGGAGGCAGAACTAGAAAAGTCAACCCCCAAGAATTTCTGCTCCTTCAGAAAATCCTTTGGAACTAATAGAACTAGAATTAATATCATAGAACTAGTAGACGCAGAATTAGCAGGGATAGTAGATAATATAGTGACAGTAGAACTAGAAGAGTAATCCCCGTAAAATTTTGTTCCTTCAGGAAATCCCTTAGATCTAATATAAGCAGTCGAAGTAAAACCAGAAGAGACATTTACCCTAGACATTCTGAATAGAACTAGAATTAATATCATAGAACTAGTAGAGACAGAATTAGCAGGGGTAGTAGATAATATAGAGGCAGTAGAACTAGAAGAGTGATCCCCGTAAAATTTTGTTCCTTCAGAAAATCTCTTAGAACTAATATAAGCAGTCGAAGTAAAACCAGAAGAGACATTCACCCTAGACATTCTGCTTCTTACGAAAATTCCCTAGAACCAATGATGCTGGTCCAAAGGAAATCTGTACACATCCTCCGTCTGCAGAATAAAAAACATTCTCAATTCTCGAGGCCATTCGGTAGCTAACTGTACAGCCGAGAGAATTTGTCGACGGTTCGATGCATGGATAATATATTTATGGGGGCTACTGTAATTTAAACCTTCTGACAACGGTCTAATGCATTTTTAATTGGCTACCGTGGCTTCTGATCACCTTTTAAATCATCCCCGGTTCAAGCCAGTTTAAATAATTGCCTTGTACCCTTATTCTTTCTTCTTCTCCTTCTTCTTCTTCTTCTTCTTCGGCTTCTTCTTCGGCTTCTTCTTCCTTTTTTCAAATGTTCCATCTGGCTACCGTTCGCGACGGAATGCGAGTCGCATCCTGATCCGTCGTCGTCGACGTTGAGGATCTCGTTTGTACGTCGCAGCAGCACGCGACAGTTATCTCGAAAACCCGGTGTATCCCGGTGTCGGATTCTGTTCTTCTAATCTCTCCCCGTCAGTTCTCATGTCTTTTTTATCGGGGATGATGATCGTCTTCCGAAAGCTCGGCAGCCTGTGTCGAATTTATCTTGACGCTGGACACGCGTCCGAGAAAGGAGAACGACGAAGCACGTGGCACTGAGATGATGATTTTAATACTGGGTCATCGGAAAAGTTCGGCGGCATCGGCAGAATTAATTCGATCCATTGGAAAATCTTCTCCTCGATGAAACTGGGGCCTGATTAGGGTCATTTGGAAATCTAGAGACGCTGTAGCCTACGAAACCCGAATTTCAAACCTAATTTCTTTCAATACTATTGCTTGGTTAATCATTAGAATGCAGATTTTACCGATTTATGAGAAAAATGAGTTGGTGCAATTTAAAACGGTAGAAGGATTTAAAATTGTCCGTATAATGTCTTCAGCTTATTAAGATTGTTAAGAAAGAAAAGATAGGGCAATGTTAGGTTAATGTTTCTTGCAATTGACAACAACAATTTTCATTTCGCATCAAGCCCCTAAGAAGAGAGAAAAGACCATTTGGCTGGATTCAGCGAATTAAATGGGGTAAAGTGCAAAAGCCGCAATAAGAAATTATAGAGATAAAATGAATGTGAATAATAATCGTTAGACAGGATTCTGTATCCTCTTTGGATGGTTCAAACACATCAATATGCGAATTGCAGATTCCAACGTTCCAAAATGAACGTCGCCATATTGGTTACATCAAACCTATCTATCTAGGGGTAGTTTCAAACCTTCTATATGACTGACTTAGATCTACAAAATGCATGTTTTAACACTTTGATCGCCATGTCGCCCATATCTGGGTGACGGAATTATTTATACGGAATTGAAAATTAATTTTTACGTTGGCAGATCGTGTGTATCAAAATTGTATACGATCCGCTAGATGGAGGGGTTTTGAAACAATAATTAATATCAGAAAAGTAAACTTCTCATCATTTGCTTTGATAAATAAAATGCTTTGTTTTTGTGTAATTTTTGTGATTGTTGAGTGGGCAATGAACGTGTTAAATTTAGATTCTATACTCAAGTAAAAAAGTTAAAAATCGCGATATTCACTTTTATCCTCCGCAATTCTGATCACTAGCAATACAAACAAACTTTTTTCTTCACGTTAGCTAGTAAACTAATTGTTCTAATGTCGAAAAAAAAAATACAAAATGTTCGGTCAAATTTTTAAATACTTATTCCTTTCCAATGGGTGTGACAATACTTTTTTTTACTCACTGTACAGTCTAAGTTTCAACCTCTTTGAAACTCGACAAAGAAAATCGAACTTCTACAGAAGAATGGTGTCGACTAAATTTTTCTCGTTTCTCCAGAGCAGCAGGTCAAAGGACAAGTGGAACGATCGTGGCCCAAAATCGAGCGTCGTAAATCTTCGGTGTCGGAATTCGATGGATCAGGATCTCGATCGAGTTAAATGCTACAGATCATCCGGACAGGCGAATATTTCAACGGACCTGGTCAAAATGCGGGAATAACAAAGTATCGGGAACAGTGTCCGATTCGATTATCACAAGGTACGCTGCTTGTTTTCGATTTTGTGTTGATTTCGAGACGAGACGGGACGAGATGGGACGCGATCGGGACGCAATCGGGACGGGACGAGTGCACCTATGCGTGGGTGAGATTGCGCAATACGATCCGAAATTCAAATCTCTGTTCCACGAAGCTGCCGAGAGCACACGAAGACGAAGAAGAAGGCGGGCCTCTCTCGGCTCTCCTGCCGGATTCCAGGTACGCCTTATCTCGATTGCCGTCTGCCTCCAGGTGGGGGAGGAAGGTACGAGCCATGCAAATTGCACCATTTCCATTTTTTCTCCTCCTTTTCTGTGTCTTCAAGCTTCCCTCATCCCCCCACCCCGCACGCCCTATTCGTGCTCGCGACGACCACTGTGTTCCTCTCTGTCTTCTTGTTTTTCTCTGACTTTTATTCTTCTTCCTTCCGCGGTGTGTCGCCTAAGGACTTTTTCTTTCGATTGCTTCCTGTATTCAGCGTTTCTGCAATTTCGAACAGAAAGATTCAGAAGACAGAGAAATAAATTTGATTATACGCGGTGATAAACAAAAAAGGTACCCACCGAGTGGAATAAAATATGTCTAATTAACACTGTAAAATCAACTTTTATTTTTTGTTAGCGTTCCACATCGTGATAAGATTATTTCGCTTCCGACACAGAAACCTTGCGATTATTAGTTGAAGGTTCTAAACACAAGTTGTCTATGAAGCATTTTTTGCAGACATATTCTGCTGTCCGTATAAATTTTTTGCAAACATTCTTTTTACATTTAGGCACGCACGATTGATGGATAAGATCACGTGACAAATTCGTTGCTCTGACGAACCACGGGGTGTTGATATTAGGTTTGTAGCCATCGAAGGATGTCTCCGTTGAATTATGATTTTTATTTAGTATCTACGTTTTAACTACTTTTACATTTGTCATCAGAAAAATAATTTCATAAAAAAATCGGTTTATTACGATTTACTATGAAACTAGCTGCATCGTGATAAGATTATTTCGCTTCCGACACAAAAACCTTGCGATTATTAGTTGAAGGTTCTAAACACAAGTTGTCTATGAAGCATCTACACATTCTATGTGTTACGAAGAACAATAGTTATGATATAGAACAGTAACAAATAAAAAAAAGTTGATTTTTACAGGGAAAGGATTGCTTTTAGGACCTGTGTTGATTAGACAATTTTTTACTCCTCACGGTGAGGTTACATTGCTTTTCTTTTTATCACCTTATGGTGTGTGGGTGGGTTGCTGATGCATGTTGTTTTCTCTTGGGAGCGTGTTTGGGTGTTTGACGTCACGAGGATGTAGAGAATGATCGGGATGTCGAGAGAAAGTCATCGAACCTGTCTCTTTACGGTTTCGAGATTGTGATCATTATGGGAGATACGGGGGAAATGTGGGCAGTGATTACGCGGTAGAACATTATTTAACAGAGAAGCTATTTAGTAATAAGTAACCATATTTAACAAGTTTGTGTAGGTGTGTTGTCGAGCTACGATTCGTTTTAAGCACCGCTCGGTGTGAGACATGTTCGGTACTTATACCTTTTTGGTGTTCTTCTAAGTCTAAAGCACCAATCAGGTTTGACTTCCTTTGGTTGAAGGTAGTTGCTGGGGGTCGCGCGCGGTCGCTGCATCTTCGGTCGCAGGGTGTGTGTTTTTTTTTTTTTTTTATTAACAGGGTGTGTTTTATGGAAGATGGAAGGCGAAAGTTGGCTGTTGTCGAAGGTATGAAGGAGTGTCGGAAAGTACGTGTTGTTCAGAGACTGAAGACTGGTTTTTATAAAATAAGCCATGAAATTTAGACATACTATAAAATAGGCAAGGTGCACGAATGACTACCGTGAAGATGTCTCATTCAGGGTGAGTATAGTTATACGTACCGTGCCCTGCTTTTTTTTACATAGGATTGGATCTAGAGCTAGCCACGGCTTTTGGGGCATGGCGTAACCTTAAAGGTACGAGTACAGCGGAGCTGCGATATTAGCGAAAAGAACGTCCTCAAAATGGCGCTTTTAATGATCGGCTGCTAAGCATAGCTCTACTCGCAGGTCCAACGTACACGCTACCAATATAAAATTCTGTATATCGACGCTTCGCTTGCTAGTACCGCAGCTTCGTTGTACTCATAATCTAATGCAGGTGCGTAACTCTGGTGTCTCATTAATGGACAACGAGACAACCCTTGGATGGTTGGTCATCCAGCAATGTTCATTACTACAGAGGTTCCGCAAGATAATCCATCGCTCGATGTGCGATAAGTCGTGTGGAGGAAAATTCGTAGAAAGCACGATAATACATATATGTGACGTCAGGGATCTCGGATGACATCCCTGGACGGGGGATCCGACAAGGACGATGGATTGAGTGTTACGAGAGCGCAAACAACGGTTTGATGGCGAGGCAAGGCCCTGCGCGTTATTTATTTTGGTACGTCTAGACGCCAGATTGTCTGTCCGTACGTCCGAATCGTCGTCGGAGGATTCGGAGGTGACGTCAGACCGACGACGCGATAGGCTGCATCGTCGAGATTCTGCCTTCGGATCAAATCGCGTCCTCCTTGCTCCCTTTCTCTCCTACTCTTTCTCTCCTATCATCCTCGTGTGTCTACCAGTCCTCGTGGTCGGTCGTCTGTGTATTACTTTCTTCGCTTTATCTCCTCTCTCTCTCTTTCGTTGTTCCTTTTCGTTTGACGTTTATTTAAATGTGTGCACGTGTCCGCGCGATACACTAACTCGATGCGTGTCCCATGGATGACACGATGGGAACGCGCGGGAACACCTCGTGTCTGCGTTCTCTCTCTCTCTCTCTCTCTCTCTCTCTCTCTCTCTCTTTTCTTGTTTTTCTCTCGGATTTTTATTTTTTTGCTGTGAAAAATTAATAACATTTAACCACTTGTACTATAAGATTGAGTTAGACTCGTGATGAAGATTTCGAACCGTATTCTCTGTTGTTGTTAATATACATTTTACAATACGTAGTTAGACAATAAACACAATTATCCTTCCCATCTAAGAAATTAGGAATAACAACGAAATAAGCGCTGCAATAAGTAAAATAAGTTGTAGTACAAGGGGATAAAATGTTACAAATAAGTTAAATTTATTAATAGACGAAAAAGTTAAACATATGAAACCGGTCATTCTGACTCCGGTGGTAGGTTTAATGTTAAAGTGTTAAGAGAATAAATGATCGATGTGTTCCACGTTTCGAAAAAATTCTTTGAGAATCCTGGGAGGCTAGTTAACCCCATGGAAGCACCATCGACCACCAGACGAGCCTGGAGCTAGAAGAAGCTGAGCACTTCCGGTAAATTCAGCCGTGACACATTCCCGTCTGCCGCGAGTGATTTATCTTCGACGGCAGACGCTCGCATGGCCAATGTCTGTCCACCGTTAGACGGCCAGAGGCCTGTGTCTGTGTTGTAGACATGGTTCGGTCTCGCCGAATCCTTTAACCCAATTTTCGCGGTGAATCCCGGCCACGATCCTCGCCGATAGGCCCCGCCCGTGAATGCAGATTCGTTCCCCTCTTGAGCATTCCAATTAATTACGCGGTGTCCATTTCGCCGATCCTTTCCTCGTTCGATAGAATCTCGATCACGGCTCGGTCGATCACAGCGCCTGGACGCGGCCTGGTCGAAAATAAATCTCGAAGCTTCCCAAAAACAAACTGCAAATATTGCGTAGACAGAAAATAATTCGTTGCATTAGCTAATAACGCAACGATGGTTGAAATTTTTTGCTGAAAATTGTGTAATTAAATGGGAGTTTTATATTATGGGTCCAAATAAATCCAGACAACGTTATCGCAACTTTAATTCTGCGCCCTCGTGGTTGCTGTTTAAATTGCTTAGATTTTGGAGGATTTTAGTGGAGGTTACACTGCTGTCAAGCTGATCAATTAACTCGAATTACCAGAAGATGGTCTCAAAGATATTTTAAAGCCTTCAAAGTCACCAAAAATTTCAGTTCGCAGTATGAACTGTAGTATGAAATATGTTCACGAGTGAGTGTGAACTATAGTGTCTGTATATGTATATTTCGATTCAGAGAAAATAGTATCTTGACATTTAGACAGATTGCAATCGGTTTCGCCGTGTTTAAATATATCATAAGTCGTTCTTCCATCCTCATAAGTCTTAATCTACTTTCTTCTAACAAATTAGTCTAAGAGGGATAAAACCACCCCTCAAGTACTAAATCAAGTTATACCCAATTTCCATTTAAGTGTACCAATTTCCTTCATCAATCAAATGAACAATACCATCTTCTCAATAAATACCACAATAAATATTACCTCTAAAAATTAATTCGTGTCCTACAGAGTCAATCAACCGTACGGTAATCTAACTTCGAATCTTCGATCCGCCATATTGGACACGCCATCTTATCGTTCATACAACAGAACAAAAAAGAAACTGAGATTACTTTCAACTATGGACCATGCCTTGATTGTTCGTCCGCAATCACAAAAATGAAGAAGGTATTACGACTTTGTACTGTAACGAAAAAGTGTGCGAGACAATTAAAAAATCTTCAGAGGGATTTCCCCGCAGTGGCAATTTGATCTCGGTCGCGGGCATACATATTTTTGTCGCGCGTTCTTTCCGACGCGTTTCTCTCTTTTGTCCCCCTCCCCCTCTCTCACTCTGTCTCTCTCCGTCTCTGTTCCCCTCTTTTCTCGTTCCCGTTCTTCTTTTTGGGGCCCGTCGTCGTCGTCGTCGTCGACGTGCGTTGCCACGCATGGTATTTTCACGCACGCACGCGGAGGCTGCATTTATTAAAAGCGATATATTATGATTCAAAGATCATATCTTCCGATTCGTCTAGACGTCGGAGAGGGAGACACCCTATAAAGTCGTGCGCGGCTGCCCCTGAAACGAGCAGCCGAATACAAGGTGTCTGCTCACTCATTTCTCAAGCCTCCGGACACCTACCGGTGCGCTACCATTTCTCTCCTTCGTCCCGATCCTCGCCTAACTCCACGCTTCTCAACCCCTAGCGATTCCGACGACCATCATCACCTGGTGACCTTTGAAAACAATCCTGAGGAAGAGACAGACACCGTCGGCAACACTAATCACCGTTTGCTACCGGGTGAAACGGCAGCCGGACGCGGTGAAAGGACACCGAAGTCTTCTCAATTGTGAAAGGATCACCGATTAGGATCAGTATGCAGACTGTCACGCGGCCGATAACTATCTTAGAAGGCTGGGCTCGGTGAAGGAGCATACTGCACGGGCTGCTGGTCTATCGGCCGGTGCATCGGGTCGCGCAGACAGACGGACAGACAGAGAAAGAGAGGAGAGTGTCGAAGCCCAGACGGTCGGAGAGAGAGACAGAGAGAGAGGGGGAGAGGGAGAGAGAAAGAGGAGAGACAGAGGCGCAAAGAAGGAAAAAAGAAAGTAAATTCCGTGCGGTGTCGGGTGAGTAATCGAAGGAATCGCCAAGAGGCCTACGAATCAAGACGAAGAGAAGGTGGTGGTTCAGAAAGAAGGAGGAGGAGGAGTAGGAGGTGGAGGTACCGGTGCAATACGTTGAAGAGGTGCACGCGGTGTTGCGTTCGCCGGAAGCGCGAGAGCGAGGCGAAGAAGCGGTGGCAGGAGCGGAGACAGGCCTCTGACGCTCGAAAAACTGAGCAGACGACGTTCGAAGAGGGAAAAAGAGGTAGACGAAGAAGAAGACGAAGAAGAGGAAGAACAAGGGGTGGTGGAGGTCACGATAAAGACCCGCGAACCGGGGAAAGAAAAGTCAGTCGTTCACGGGATTTCGGCGAGCGAGGGAAAGGGACTCTGATGGGACAACGAAGAAGTCGAAAAGACAGATGAGAAAGACAGTGAAGGAGAGATTACGATAAATCGTCGTGGACCAGGGAGAGGAAAGTCAATTCTCTTAGCAGGAATTCGACTTGGTGTGAAAAAGCGAGTGGATACTGAGAACAAGAAGAAGAAAAGGAGGAAGAATTTGAAGAAGAAGAAGGTGGTAGAGAATAGTCTAAGATAAAGCTTTACAAACTAGGAAGGGAAAAGTCAGTCGAATATCTACGTGTGAAGAAAAGGGATTGCAAAAGCCACGGATCGCGGGTGGAGCAAGCAGATCGAAGATCGATCGAGCGAGCGGACCGGAGCGCAAGAGGAATAGAGAGGAGGCTCGAGAACGAGAAGAAGGAAGGAACGAGCGAGGAGGAAGGAAAAAAAAAGGAATCAAAAGGAGCGATCGTAGTAATTCCGCGCGCCGGTCTCCTCTCGCGGTCTCGTGCTTGTCTCGGAATTAGTGAGTAGACAGAATTATGTCTGTGAGCAGGCCGGCACCGCCGCTCAGTTGAGACTTACTGCTCAGCCGGTGCACACGCGTGCCACACGGATCGCTTTCCTACTCGCGCGTACGCGTATCGCGCCTTCCTGATGCGATTAGGCTAGCCCCGCGGCCGCCACCGACGGATAGCCAGTTTGCTCGCGCCTTGTTCGCACGTCGGATCATTGGGAGATCGTTGAGTGAGATCGCGGGATGATGGGTGGCTGGGTCCCTCGATGACAGTGACAGTTACTTGAAAGATTGATAGCCAAGTGGTAGTCATTCTTATTACTGACTAGACTCTCGATTTGTTTGATAAACCGGGATAGTGTAGTTTCGGGGGATTGTTACTATAAGGATCTGCAATTAATCTGTCGATGTCAGTGACCATTAATTGAAAGATTGCAAGCAAAGTGACAACATTTGTTATTGCTGGAAAGACTCTTTGATTTATTTGGGTAAACCGGAACCAGTTTGTCAATTACAGTGACAGTTACTTGAAAGATTGCAAGCGGACTGGTAGCGTTTGTTATTGCCGAATAGATTCTCGATTTTTCTTTGGTAAACCGGATCAGTGTAATTTCCGGGGATTCTAACTGTAAACGATCTGCAATTAAAAGATTGATCATCACTATGGGGTTGCCTAGGTACGTAGTCCTGTTGCTGGTAGTGTTCCTCATAGACAGCGGTCGTTGTCATCATCACCACCACGCGGATGACAAGCGAAGGAAGGATCAGGAGCACGGAGAGGATCGGGAGTCCTCGATGAACGTGATCTCCACGATAGGCGAGAAGAACCGCAGGAGCCTAACCGGGGAAGATACCAAGGAGAAGCTGCCGTACAGCGACCGTAGACTGGAGAAGATGCTGGAGAAGGCGATCCTGAAGATCATCACCGGCGATCTAAGCGCCGGTGACATGCTGCTCCTGAAGAGTCTGAATTACAGTTTAGAGGAGGTCCTTGCGATCCGCGAGCGCGAGCTCGGGAAGAAGAAGGACGAGGAGCTGAGGAGGAAGGACACGGCCAAATCCTGGACGAAAGCTTTCTACGGCGAAAGTGGGGAGAAGAGGACCAAATACTGGGAGAGAAATTCCGAGGAGCCGAGGATCGACGGGAACAAAAAGCACCGACACGCGGACAGGCCCTCCTACAAGGACTTCGACTTCGAGGCGTACAACAGACAGGCAGTCCTCGACTACGAGAACCTGGCGTCGAACCTAGAATTCCAGGCGAAGTCCGAGGCGAGCCTGGACTTCGAGGAAGGAGCGAGCTCCTCGGAAGAGGACGAGGTCGCGCGCCGCGACTTTGACAGGGCGATGGCTCCGCACGTGATCTTCAAGATCCGATACGACGACTCCGAGTTCGACAGTTCCGGATCCGACGAAAGCAATCGGAAAAGACATCATCTTCCGAAGCACACCACCTCAAGGACCAACACTGGCAGCTCCTTTCACGCTTCTTCATTTCCAATGTCTTTTTCTGCTGGTGCTGCTGCTCCATTGCCACTTCCTGTGGTCGCTCAGCTGAGCAACAACATCCAGGATCATCGGTACACGAAGGGTCCGACTTTTCCTACAACCACCATTTCGCCCCCTATTCTAAGTAGCACCGATTCCACGAAGGAAACCAGTTCCGATGATGTCCTAATCCTCGAAGACGCAGCGAATGTGTTCGGACAGACCACTGATTCCAACGATGAGGTGGTTCCTCCGAAGGTTGAGGAGGAAGCGGGTAAAAGCAAAAAGGTCAGCGAGTACGAGGGTCTTGAGTGGGTCGAGGACGACGTCTACAGGGTGCTGCCCGAGTTCGTGGACTCCCTCGGCTTCGAAAATAGCGGGGACAATGAGACGTCCGACTACGAGGACGCCAGCCGCGATCTTCGACGCAATTGGACCACGGAGGAGACAGAGAACGACACGTTGGAGTATCAAAACGACACGCCGGACTCTATCAAGCTGTTCATCGCCAACAACAACATCTCCGCCGGCTATATCCCCCTGGCCAACCTCACCAGCTATCAGCAGGTGGCGATAGCGCACCGGAGAGAGTGAGTAGAACTGTGATCCGGGGCCTGGTGGTGCATTGTGGTCTGGGACTCGACTTTTGATCATATTCTGTTAAACATATTTTTCTGAACATATTTCCTGAACATTGAACAGGCGATTGCCAAGTTGATTACCAAAGAAATATGCAATGAAATCTTGTGTTTTATGTTTTGAGTTTTGGGTTCACCAACAGACGCCTTTCAGACCACCGTGCGTTATTTTCCTGGTCCACGAGCCTCGTCTCCGAAGGTTCTCATTAAAGTACAGATATTAGGTCATCCCATAAATTTTGTCATTTATCGCACTTCATGTACATTATAGAAACATTCATGTTTCATTGATGCGATTTATTACCTACGGAAACTACTGTACATTTTTAGAAGGATCCTCTTTTCAGACTAAAATGTGCAATCAAAGTACTTAGAATGGTACTTTCTCTTTTAAAAAGGAATCGTCAAAAAATTAGAGTGGACGAAATTTATTTTTGACGTCGCAAGATGTACGAATTTTAAATATTGCAATACTTAGTTGCAGTTAAAGACTCCTTTAATAATAATGAAACACTTGTCAGGTACGTGGAGAATATGTTTAACCCTTTGCGCTCCGAAATATTTTAATTCCATAACCAAACTTTTTTTTTCGACCAAGAATATTTCCATTCTATATGATTTTTATCATTTTGAAGAAATGGAACTGATATAATACTTCATAGAATACTTAAATGTTTGGTAACGAATTTATTGAATATCAATTTAATAATGTAAACAATACTTTGAATAATGATATAGTAATTTTTAGTGGTGCCTCAGAGTCACCACTGGAGTGCTAAGGGTTAAAGTGCAGAGAACCTGAAAGATTGCAAGATCCTGTGAACAGATCCTTTTCTCTTCTGATGCATCACAATTTTCTTGAACATCAAATCAAAAAATTGAGTAGCGCATAAAAAGGAGAGCTTGTAAAATACGATAAATGCGTCAATAATTCAAACCAGACTTATGATTTTGCGCTGTAAGTGGTTGTTAAAAAATATCAGGACCTTTGGGATGACCTAACGCAAAGTCTGAAGCTCGGACAGAACCTCGTGGTCCGATTGTTCTCACACGTTCGAGCGTCACTCATGCTGCGTTCCGCTTTCGCAACAGACGGCTTTATTGTTAGACTAGTCTCAACAAAATGTGCTTTTTGTGTCTTTTAGAGGAAAGCTAACCTCAAGCTTCGACAGGTAAGCACCTCACCGGTCTCGGCGCAATGATCGCTTTTTGGGTAAGGGACACGGTGTGCCGGATCGAACACGGATTTTTTTTTATCCAGGGTTTTTCTTGTTTTTCTTTTGATTTTTCGCGGCGAGGCCCCCTGCGGGCCGGCTGCTTTCTTTCTGGCTTCGCTTGCATAATCTAAAAATACATTCTCATCGTAGTTATCTCATTGCTCGTGTTGCACGGGCCCGCGATTTAGCGCGATAACGACGAGACGCTTTTCACTCGTGCTGCCGTGTTGTGTCTGCATGAAAAAGATAACACCACTCCTCTCTCTTTCTGCTTTCTTTCGTTTTTCGTTTGTTTGAGCATCTCGACTGTATTCCTCGATGATCACGGCCGAGAAAAACTCTCGAACGGTTTTCCAGCCGTGGCACAGGAATACATTTGGACCAGGCGAATCGTTGAACCCCGACACGTAAAAATATCTCGATGGCTTGTAAAAATATCGTGACGAAACCGAGACTCAACGAAATTCCGCGGCTCCCGCTGACCACAACCATTCTGCCGAGTGATTTTGCGCCCTAAACCCTTCTTCCTTTGCTCTAAAAAAACTCCTAAGTACGAAAATAAACGAGCAGAGTAGGCCTCGCATAACACGATAAAAAAGCTGTTCGAAAAGTCTGCACATTTACTGCCGCATAAGACATATACAGTCTTTTCAAACAATTTTTTGATCACCATATACAAGGTTTACAGGATCCACTGTATTACTAAATTAATGTTTCGACGTCAGAGACATTGTCTTTTGCTGAGAAGTTTTCAAATTGCATAACAGGGAGTTCTGCTAGTTAAAAACGAAATCCGATGGAAGGATCGAGAAGATCCAAATCTAGAGATTTTAAAACAGATCGTTCATTACGGGTTCAATTCTAAAAATGGGGGATAAATGAGCGTGAAGATAGTGTACAGTCTGATTATAATGTGGTATAAATTGGCTAAAATATTTGACCATTTTTAAAGGAAATTGTATAATTAAGAATTTCGTTCTTAAAATAAGGGACGAATGATGCCGAAGATAAATATAAATTGACCACAACATTTGATCATTTAAAAACAAAACAGTACACTGAACGATTACATTCTAAAAATGAGGGGTGAATAAGGGTTAAACTAGATTATACAATCTCTTCTTATCACGACATAAACTGATCGATTCATTTTACGGTTTTATAAAGTCACGGAATCATTCAGTAGAATTGCGCAGTTGAGGGTGAACTTCAAAAAATATGGGGTACACTGGACTCTATACAGATGATACCTAAAATATCAAAAGTTTAGTGTGACACGGGTGGGACGGGGCTTGCAAGAAGGTGTTTAAAAGTCTCATAGGAGGACAGAGAGTCCAGCCAGGAAGGACACGCGGTGGAAATTCCGCGGCGGACCCTCAGCTATGTTTTTAAATCGCCCTCCTCTTCGCGCGGGTGCGAAGGCGTTTCTTTTATTTTATTAAGTCTAGACGCGTAAATGCATTCGTGTCGGCACTGGCGTAGCCTGGCCGAAGAGAGAGAGAGAGAGAAAGAGAGTTCTCCTCTCCTCTCCGGTGTGTCCGTCGTCGGTTTCTCGGTCGGCGTGCAGAGCACCGGGGATCCACGACGATCTACAAGCGACAGATAGGTAGGGAACCAGTTTTTCAATCGGTCCGACATTTTCCAGTGTCTCGACGAACTTCAAACGAACCGGGACAAAGAAGGGGATGGCGATGGGGTTACACGTGTAATGGGGCCCATTAACCCTCGCACGATCCTTGGAAATAGCACCGCGAAGTGTCCTGCCATTGCGTTCATCCTTTTCTGTATCAGACTTTAATTTGATCATTTGTTTCTTTTTCTTGATCTGAGATGAGTCATCGGCTAACTTGATTAACCACTTTCTAATTTTTGAGATGTTTTACTATTCAGGCACTTCATTAATGCTTGTATATTATATTGTACATATTATTATGATATTTACGCTTTTAACACCACCGAATGACCAAAATTGAAAGAACTATTAGAAATGTTTGTATAGGTCCTGTTTCGTCAATTGTTTCTACTTTCTGTGTTGTGATGTTAATCAATTTGATGACACAGCATTAAACAATAATGTGTTAAACAACTGCAACAAATTGTAACACGATGGCGGAGCAGTGAAAGATTTTACAGCGACTAGAATAGATAATAAGTATTCCAGGTTTAAGAGGGTGACTTAAATTTAAAAACGCTGAAAATAAGGTGATCTTTATGAATTTTTTTTAAAGAAATTGTCAAGCGGTTTTTTCTGAAACATTCGGGATAGTTTACCCCATATTTGAAGAACATGATCAAATTTTTTCATACAGAAATACGCGACAGAAATTGTTATATATAAACATTTTCGAGAAGACTCCATCACCATTAGTGGTGGAAGTCGACAACCTTCAGTCGCACACATTCACCCCTATAACTTCCATAATAACGCCAATGAGTACGTACATTTTTTTTCTAAATGTCCACAAAGAATGCGACTCTCAAATCTTGTAATTAAAAAATTCAATTTTGAACTGACTATTTTGCTACACTGTCTTAATCTTGCATAAGAACTTGCGCAGAGGGTGTCGCAACCGCAACCCACCACAGAGGATAATGGCGGATTAAACATCATTTTGCTCGGTTATGGTTCCGAGAGTGGAGTTGAGCACCCCCATAATCACCGGGTGTCTAGTCAGATTGCAGTCAGGACTGCTCTCTTACGAGGTTATGTAACACATTTCAATCTAATGCGCTGACCTTGTCTATGCGTCTCTCTTCCTATCCGAACGGAGAGGGCACGCAACCGACGAAGAGAGAGGAGGAAGTTTTCGCGCAGTGGCTCTCCCCCACCATAACACCTTACCAGAAGATGCAACATGCATTTTCCGGTGGTCGTCAATCGGTGACTTCACCGTTTCACCTAACCACGGACACCTAAACGCCGGGGTGAGGTACGCCTACACTCTTTCACAGATCACGATCCCTCAACGAATCTTGCCCCGCGGTATTTCTGATCTCTATCGGGACCTAAACCCACGTCCCCGCGGACTCACTTTTTCCTCGAGACAATTATAGGAGTGAATCACGGAATTGCTCTTCTATTTTCAGTTTCCCTGCTGTTCGCCGAATTCTGACGTTCATGCTACTTGATTCGACGTTTCTCGACATTGTTGCGTTTGCTACCCACTTCAGCCGACCTTTTTGACCCCAGAGTCACTCCACCATGCTGAAATATTTGTTTCGTAATTGCAGACCTTGGTGAAAATACACTGGACAAATTCAGTTTTCAAGAAAATTATGTTTTCTTCATATTTTTCTATTAGGTCAGTGCAAGGTTTTCAATAGTTGGTGTACATAAAAGCTACTTTTGTAAAAGGACTCCGAGCTCCACTGAACTATTTTCCATGGAATTATTTTCAAAATTTTTATTTCACGTCATGTGCTAAACTAATTGTTCTAACTTCTCGAAAGAAAATCCATGTCACTTTCTAAGAGTCAGTGGTCACTGTAACTATCTGATATTTTTGGAGTTACAATTATAAAGTTACAGCTCGTCTTCCATTTTCAATTTTTGCTTTAAAAATTGTCCGAAGAAATTTAAGTACATAATCACGAAAGTTGTAGAAGCGAATAGGTCAATAGGAACCATCGTTTCAGACTTTAAAGCAGTCTATCGCGAAGTTTATCTTGCTAGATCCGACATGACTCAAACAATGTTTAGCTACAGGTAGAAAAATTGTATATAATTAGAACACTTTGGAAAAGGGACATTCGGTGGTTGGCCAGAAAGGCAGCGAAGTGGTGCCCGGCTCGATCGGCCGATTTTCTCGATACGGTACCCGGCAAGGATCACTGGCTTCATTCTCATGATGCAACGGCCTCCAGACACCCGAGTCCTTCCCTTTCCCAGACGGCAGACAGACGTGACACGTACGCAACGAGACGGTGTAGAATGCGTGACTTGGACGCAGCTAGATTAACGAGCATGTCTAGAATCGTATACAAGCCGCGGTTGTGGAGGTAGCGAGAGAGAGATTTCGTGGGGAGATTTCGTCAGCGATGGTGGCCAGGTCTGGCGGCTGTTTCTCGCCTGGCCTGTGCCTGTGCCAGGTTCCTGGAAGGAAAGGAATGAGACAGGCCACCAACAGCAGCAGGATAGGGTCACCGAAATTCCTCCACGTTCACCTTCGCGTTCACCGATCTCTTTCTCTTTCTCGACCGCCCTCTGCCACCTTCTCCTCCTCCTCCTCCTCGACCTCGTCCTCGGCCAGCCTATACCATCCTCCTAGACATCCTGTCTGTCTGGCCGTCGTCTCGTTCCCTGGAAAAAAGCGACTTTTGTTTCTCGGCCAAGCGACGAGGTCGTTGACGCGCCATTGGCTGCGTTCAAATCTCTTCGTGTGGGCGTACAACGCAGCCACGATCCTTGCCTGTGACGTAGGGCAACGACGACGTTCCTCCTTTTTTTTTTTCATCTCTACCTTCTCCTCCAACACCTCCTCCTTTTCCCCCCTCCTCCCTCTTCCCACAACCCCCCTCGGTTCGGTTAACGACTCACAGAACGTCATTATGCAATCCCGTAATCTCACCTGATCCGCCGCTCGCTTGAAAAGCCGCCGAGTTTATGGCGTGCGTCCGACGAGATAAATGTTGCTTGGTGTTTAGGGGATCCCCGTGGATTCTGATAAATACCTTGTCTTCGTTTTCCTGTTACTTCGAGGGCTCGGAAAGCGTCTCGTCCACGAGGAGCGATGTCCCTTCGAGGGCCGATTCGTCTAGCGATAGGGTTCAATTGATGTTGATAGGAATTTAGAGGATCCTGCTGGATCCTGTCGTCTTGTCATAGCTTTCGTGGTGCTTCAAAGGGTTTAAAAATTATCTGATCGATGCAACATGATGGCCCTTCGAGAGCCGAGTCATCCAGCAAAAGGATTCGACGACCCTGCTGGATCCTATTGACTTATCGTAGATTTTCTGGTGCTTCGAGGGGTGTAAGAATTTTGTCATAGGTGGAGATTGATGTATGGAGTCGTTTTGCAAAGAATCCTGATGGATCTTGAATTGTTCGAAAATTGTCTCGTTGATGTGAAAAGATGTTGCTTAGATGTCTCGGTGCTTCAGCCAAAGAGTTTAATAAATGTTGATGAGAATTTAGGGGATCCCGATGGATCCTGAAGCATTATCCCAGTTTTCCCGATGTCTAATGATTTTCTTGGTGCTCGAAAGGACTATGACCTAGAAAACTGTTTCCTCGATGAGAAAAGATGTCTGGACGGCCGAGTCGTTTGGAAAGACTTGAGACGCGACGGAGAAGTGTTAATGCTTCTCGAGTAGATGGATAGATTAGATGATCGTTACACCAATGCCCTCGCCGTCTAGCCAACGTCTAGAACGAATAATAAATATCTCTGACAGATACCGTGTAGTCTATAGGTCACTGACCACCGTCCAATGGCCTGGCTCGTCACCCGGAAGAACTTGCATGCATTGCGAGGTGAAAATTTCCACGACGCGATAGAAAAACGATGTTCGACCCTCCGCTTTTTAATACAGAATGCTTTTGTGCGGCGCTGTTGGATCCACGTGCTTCATTTTAATTTTTGTCATTTTTTGGACTCGTTGAAAGACGATAGCTTGGTCATTGTCATGCGTTTTTTTTTCTTCCATCTTTTTGTGGTGTTTGATGATGTTTTTAATGATGTTCGTTTGTGTGTGTGTGCAGCCAAGGCGAAAAGGTCATCGAAGACATTAAATCGAGGGTCCTGGCACTGACTGGAAGGTTGAATAATAGTGGAAGCACGAATCAGGTGCAGCGACAGAGGCTGACCATGTTTTCGCCTAGCTGTGAGTTGGATTGATTATGACAATTATATGTAAGCCTGTAGGGTGCGCTGAAATAGACGAAAATTTTTTAATTGAAAGGACACTGTACAACGTCTTGTAAATTAATATTTACTTGAGTTTGGAAAGGGAAATTATAGGGAAATGTAGATGGAGAACATGATAGCAAATCTGCTATTTTAGCTCGACCATTTTGCGGCACTCTGCAGTGATTATAATAAATTTGTTCATTATGTTGAAAATTTGATCCTTTCCCATCAGGTCAAGTACCAAGGAACACTGATCAAGATGCCTGGGCAGATTCGTTCACAATGAACATGCACTTCCAGCTGAACCTAACATCCAGCGATCACGTGGTCGCTGCAAAATTGAGGATCTTCAAGCTACCGCAAGAGAACCTGACTTCGTCGACTGGAGGCACTTTCGAAGAGGACGAAGAAGACGAGAAAAAGATCAGAATATCTGTTTACTACTACACGAAGTCCCTAAAGAAGCATCGATGTAAGTTTCTTGAAACCTATGTATGAACATCCACTCTCCATTGGTCGCATTTTGATATCCTTCAATGAAACTGTACTAAAATTTTAAGAAAAATATGTATGAACACGTTAGCATTCGTTTTAAAAACGTTTTAATCAATTAGTCGATGATTAGAATGCAGGAGAATAGATTTGATCGAAGACCAACTGGTCCAGACCTAGATAATTGCTTCAATTAATTTTATACCTGAGTCTTTGCTATATAAGTTTGTTATTTCAGCGAAGAAACGTCTAATGGACTCGGTAGTGACACCACTAACGCCAGAAGGCACTCATCTGGCCTTGGACGTGAGACAAAGTCTCAGATTTTGGAGAATGAACACCCGAAATTCCCACGGAAGTGGTAGCAACCATGGGTTGGTAGTCCTCGTGGAGGATCAAGATGGCCGACCACTGAAACCAGCCCTCTACATCCAAGAACCATCCTGCACGGACCAAACCACGGATCAGAAGGCATGTGAGTGTGTGCGCTAACAATACTAACTCTGATCTGGAATGTTTGCTTGTGCATTTCTGAGTGATATTTAACACCGTGTGCCGTAACACACATGAATGGACATAGTTGATCCAGAAACGCGACGATCAACCGTTGTAGACATAGATCACGATTGTTTGTGTTGGCAATGCTGCACGGTTTTACCGTTTTTGGATTGAACACGATAGACGATCCTACCGAGACCCAGCAACTTTAGAATTTTCAAAATTCAAATTTCAATTAGTTGGAACATCTTGAAAATTCTGAAACTTCAGCTTCTTTAAATTCTTCAAACTTTAAATTCAAAATACTTCAAATCAATGGAAATTGAATTTAAATTCAAATTTGAATGTAATTCTTGCATCTCTCCAAAGTTTAGAATCTTCAAATTCAAATCAATCCGCCATTTTCTGAATTCTTGAAAATTTAAATTTGAAGGGCATAGGTCCGCGCCAATTATTTTCAAATTCAAATTTGAATGTAATTCTTGCATCTCTCCAAAGTTGAGAAACTTCAAATTCAAATCAATCTGCCATTCTTTAAATTCTTGAAAATTTAAATTCGAAGGGCATAGGTCCGCGCCAATTAATTTCAAATTCAAATTTGAATGTAATTCTTGCATCTCTCCAAAATTTAGAATCTGCAAATTCAAATCAATCCGCCATTTTTTAAATTCTTGAAAATTTAAATTCAAAGAGCATAGGTCCGCGCCAATTAATTTCAAATTCAAATTTGAATGTAATTCTTGTATCTCTCCAAAGTTTAGAATCTTCAAATTCAAATTAATCTGCCATTTTTTAAATTCTTGAAAATTTAAATTCAAAATAGGTAGATTCACAGTGATTAAATTGAATTTCAAATTTAAACGCAGTTCTTTCATTATGATTCGTGATACTTCAAGTTTGTTTAATATTTTTAATTAAATTCTTGTTGGTCTCGTAACGGATGAAACATGTTTGCAATCATTTCTTTCCCTCAAACACTAAACAACCATACTAAAAACAACGATTTCTTTTGCTGTTACAGACCAGCGCATACCTGCACTTTTCCTCCGAGCCTGTGCTCGTTATGTTCGTATCGTGAACGGTGAAAGAGTGACGTACGTGAATTGTAGGCACTAAAACGTTCACGCAACGGTGAAAAGGGACGATCGTTAACAACGTAATTTATTCGAGTCTAAAAAAACGAAGAAGAAGAAGCAGCAGAAGCATTGCCAGAGACCGCTTTCGTTAATTAGCGTTTTCGAAAAGTACCCGTTTCCCGCGCCGTATCGCGGGAAAAGCTGGTACCAATCTGGACCGTGAAAAACTTAGAGACTTACTTTGCGCGACGATCGATTACAGTGACTTTTTTCTACGTAATCGTCGAGTGAACAATTAACAAATTTTCTATCGTTATTCTACTATATAGATAAGTTTATCTTCATCGTTGTAAAAGCCAGGATAATTGTTCTCCTCTTTTTACACGTGAAAATGCGGTCGCGCCCCCTAGTGACATTTCTCGAGACTTTTGGCGCCGCCACCATTTTGAACTGATTCGAAACCGGTACAAGTGGTGAACAGTGGTCGCGAAGTTCGTTTTCGTCCTGTCAAGAAGTCCTGTCCTGGACGAATCCTTCGCAGAATAGACTGTCTTTCGAATTGCCGTAGCTTAAAGAAAAGAACCGCGTTATTTAAGAAAGTAAACTCGTAGTTTGTTGTTGATTATACTTATCTGGTATAACATGCGCTCGGCGGATGGATCGGTTAGGACCGATTCGCTCGTCGCTTTTTTTCGGCTAACATTTCGCGTTAAATGTTAAACGATTTAACAATGTAAATATGAGCGGAGCCTTGTCGATAGGCTGATTAAGTTGATTAGATTATCTTCGTTGACCTCTATACACACGCTGGCACGCGAAGCAAGACGGTGCACATGTGTGTGCACAGATTGTGCCCATGACTGATGTAACCAAATGTCAATCTTTAGAGGTAGATATTTATGTCATACTTATTAATTAACGCATTCGCACCAAGTCTTCTTTGATGCAAGTACAATTTCGCCGAATTCGTTGTGGCTAAGATATGTTGTAGCAAAAAGTTATTACATAGAACTTTTTAACCAACTATTATGGCTAGATAGGTATGCTGAAATGGCTACTATGACTTGACTGTGGATGGTTATGCAAAATAGAAATTGTATGCACCGATTGCAGGTAGTACGTAGGGATTTCTGTTCATTGCTTAATAATTTTGGCGAGCTAAGAATAGTACAACAGCATTTTCGAATTCTTTAAATGTTTTTCTTCTTCTGCGTATGACCTACTGATTCTTGTTATACATGTAGAAAATCTGCAGTCTAATTATGTCTGAGGAATTGAACCATTTAGGTCAGTATGTCTATTTATTTTAAGATAGAAGCATGAAGGATCTAGAAATTTGTATGTGCATCATCAGGTGCGAATGTATCGAGTAGGCTGCCCTTAAGGCCCTTTAGCTTAGATTATGGATGAGACCTGACAACAGGGAACTGTTGTTATCTGTAGACTGTGGGCGTTCTTGCACAGTTAGTTGTGTGGACGAATTTATGCAACATCGACGTTCAACAGATGTTATTTACTGTATTAAGGAGTCACTGATGTACTAAAATATTTATGTATTTGGTCATTCTAAGTTGTGAAAATTTCCTTTCAAGTATTTGGAAGGTGGGATATGAAAGCATGATCACAACCATTAGTGTTTCATATATTTTTCCTCATTTTCTACAATCTGTAGCACCTTGCATAGAATATTAATGGTTGTGATTATGTTTTTGCATTTTATCTATCAGAAATAGGAAAGAGAATTTGCGTTACTCTTGGAATGTTCTAATGCAATGTAATTGTTAAAGAATTGCTTGTAACGCTGAGGCAAGAAGCTATAATAATGACTGATATTCAAGTTAAATCTTCTGCTAAATGTTACTTGCTATTACATATATAAAGAAGAGCCGAGTCATTTTTTAACTGCAATGAAGTATATCGACTATTCATTAGAATCTCATTTTTTCACTGTACTACATCTGAATAATTTAAACATCATTATTTAACAATTTCGTCTTAAAAATACATGTAATTACGACTACATAATCCAGTTGCATCATTGAATAATCCATCAGCCCGATCATTGAATAACTAAACAATAAAAATATGAAATCAAATTAAAGATGAAATGAAAGAATAACATCAAAATTATCAGGACAATACTAGATTGTATTGAATGTTGTGTTTTGATGTTTCTAATACTAAACAATTCAAACATTACTTTTTCAACCTTTTCAAAATTGATTAACTGTTCAATGACACATTTATATCATTGAACAATAATATAATAGTTGAACAGAAGAGAAAAGCAAATCTGTGCTGATCAATGCAGTGCTGAATTGCATTTTGTGTTTCATTTTGATGATTCACCCCCACCGTTGAATAATTAAACAATATAAATATGTAGAATGAGAAGAAGATTATGTTAATATTTGCAATGGTTTAAAACCAACCGTTGAATAATTAAACAATATAAATATGTAAAATGAGAAGAAGATTATGTTAATATTTGCAATGGTTTGAAACTAATCAAAGAAATGCAAATTGCAATTTGCATTGCACTTTGATGACTCAGCCGCACAGTTGAATAATTAAACAAAAATATAAAATACATACAAAATTGTTGAGAATTACGTTAAATTTCCGAATGTATTCAATTAAAACAATCAAATATTAAAGCGCACCGATTGGTCCACTAGTGCCCAAAGCCCCGCAGTCTAGTCAAGAGCTTCTCTCTTCCTTACTTCACACATAGTTCACCGGTTCGCCCGAGAAACTTACGCTACTTATTCTTACGCAAATGTTCTATGAAACCGCAGGAAAAACCAGCTGATGTAACTTTTACACGATCACTGTATATAATGTATATTTAATTATCGGATTGCGCAGAAATAAATGCATTGACGTCGAATGTAAACGATGTTTTCTCCCCGTGACAATGCATTAAGTCTGACCTCTGTTGTTTTTAAATTGTGTGGTGCATTTACGATGCACGCGTACTTCCCCGATCGAAACAATCGTTTTATATGTGCACGATTTTGAAAACAAGTTTTTTCGTAACATAAAATAATATGTACAGACTTTGCTCATCAGCGCAGATGATCTTAGAGATCCTTGAATTTTTTTCTGCATTTAATTACTCCGTCCTCTCTTCGTGTAAGAGAGAACTTTATTGTTTCTTCCAAATTTTTTTTCACATAGTTTTTTCAACATCTCTAAATCATATTTCACTGATTCATTATCTTCTAGTATGTTCTACTCCATGAGCGCGAGTACCGCGATCACGCGTGGACAACGAGAGAAACGGTTCTGTATAAAAAAGATTTTATTAAAAATTCTCATTTATAGGACAGTACATTCAAAATTTACAACAGGATGATCCACGGTTAGACCATGTTCGTTGTCGAAACGTAAAAGCTACCGGACAACGATTGCTAGTTGATAATAATCAATTAATAATAGTCGATGATCCTTGTGTGCATTGCCAATAATCAGCCTGTCGCCATTAGAAACGGAATTTGCATGTAGAAATTCGCATTGAATTGGCGGCATAAAAATGCATCGAATAACGTACAATAAATAAGTAATGGGACCGTGCGACTTTTGGAACGTTTTTCCTTTTTATTTCTTTTATTTTCTGTGTATCGTTCGGAGTTCCGATCGCGAGCGTTCATTCGCCATTGATATCGCTCGTTTCAAATACAGAGGCAGTAAGATATTGTCTTTTTCTTTTCCTATCGCGCGATATTACCAGGACGCGTCGACGATGCTTTCATAGAAATTTCCGGGCAATTTTCTAATCGAAAATTTCCCGTGATCTGCGAGCACCGGACGACGCGTCTGTTTACAAAAAGAAAAGAAGAACAAAGTAAAACGACCTTTCCGTACAAAGGAGGAAAAAGATTGCAGAGATTGGCTCAGAAAAGATTCGACGAGAATTTTCGTTAAGAAAGATCCGCGACGAATTCCTACGATCAGAAACGGAGCACAGCGAAGGGAACTTACAAGAGCGTCTGCGAGCATAGTTCACGATAATTGTCCGACTGCTTTCAATTGTGCTTTCTTTTTCCCGACGCAGCGAGCTCATCGGCGTCCCTCCTCGAAATTCGCGAAAACAGGAACGTGCTCTGAAAATTCGCGCTGCGATATATAATAAACGCTTCCCGCGCTATCTACTTAAATCGGGTGTGTCGATCTCCACGATCCCTAAGATCGGATCATATAAGTACAATCATGGTCTACGCGAGAGGCCCCGGTCGTCTCTCGCGTTTCCGCAATTAAAACAATTCAATCTCGCACGATTACGCGTCCTCGGACCCGTTCGCGAAACGGACATCTTCGCGAATATACTCGTCGTTGTCGTCGCGCACGCTCTTCGACATTATTTTAATAATTCTCATTGTCCCTTCGATCGGTCGAAATCGCGAGCAATTTCTCTTGCACGATTAACTTCACGACCGTTAGAAAGTGCATTGAATTTTGGTTATAATATGTACAGGGGGCTCGATCAAACCGAATTGCTTATATTTAGACGAACGAAACGCGTTCCATTTTGCCGCGATTTCGACGGTGCTCGACGGGACAACGCCTCCTACGGACGCCTCGGAATCTGCAGCAAAATTCTTGTAATTAGCGAATCGGTAATTTTAAGAAGATGGCTCTGTTGCGGAAGCCAATCTTTCCGGCTCGAGGTTCAGATAGTAAAAAGTTGCGTCTGAACACATTTCTGGGGTTTCCTGGCTTATAAATTTGATCATAGAACTGGCATGGGCACATTTGGTTGCGTCGAGGGTCACAGAGCCACGCCTACTGGACTGGTCACGCCCAGCCAGAGTAGGCCACGCCTGTTCTGTGCAGTGGGAACAAAATAGATAGTCTCAAAGTTGCAAATTAAATGGGATGGCACTGTTCTGACGTTGGGGGCGCGAAACCACACCTATCTAGGACGGGACACGCCTGTTCAAGATAGGTCATGTCCATTCTAAGCAGGAGAAATGAACCAGATAGCCTCGAATTTACAAGATTGAGAGTACCGTTTTGTTTTGACGTTGGGAGGCACAAAGCTACGCCTACCTAAGACAGGCCACGCCTTCTTAGGAGAGGCCACGCCCATTTTAAGCGAAAGGAACGAAGCAGATAGCTTCAAGCTTACAAGATCTATCTTACTGTTCCGAAGTCGAGAGCCACAAAGCCACGGCTATTCTGAAATTTTCGTATTCGAGAGCTTGTTGCCCATGCCATCGAGATGTAGAGGTGCCAACAGAGATCGTTTAAAGGGAGGTTCGAGCATCTGTGCACGACCGCTCACGGCTAATTGCGCGTACAAACGTGTAAGTTCATGCGACGAATTGTCGATCCTATCGGCCGGCTCCGAGCCGACGTTTTGGAGGTTCGTTTGTCGTTGAGCGTCGCGACTGTTCTGCCTGGCCTAGCTGTCGCGGTCCAGCGAGTCTAGGGTGTCGTTGCTGGACGAGTGGGTCAGGTCGCTAAGCTCGTCCAGGTGTTTCTGCTTTTTGCGGACGTTCCAGTGAAGACACTCTGCCAGCGAGTCGAACCAGTCGGTGATCTGATCCGCCGCGCAAATGCTCGGCACCGGGTATATGGACGTGGTCACCCTCAGGCTGGAAACAACGAGACACCGTTGGGAAACAAGCTAGAGAGACGTCAGCGATAACGATCGAACAGAAATGGAGCGAATGGAGCGCGAGCAGTTGGTCTGATTGAATAGAAATGAGGTTTAACAGCTGGCCAGCAGTTAGAATTGAATGTTAAACAGTAGCAGAGAATAATCGAGCAGGCTTATTACCAATGGGGCTTGAAACTGCTCCGATGCTGTTCGAAACTGTTATACACTGTGTCCCGATAATTTTGAACATAACTAAAACGGGCGATTCCTGAGGTGATCCTAAGTACCTTTTTCTTTCTTTCGCGTCGAAAGGCTTTGTTTTTGGGAGTTATTAACGAAAAAGACAAGTCTAATCATAGCGCGGCTGATTCCGGCTCGGCGACAGGTCACGCTGAGCGTGGCACGTTGCCTTGTCCGAGGCGGAATTCGTTAATTACTCGAAAACAAAGCGTTTCGGCGCGAATTCTGAAAGAATCAAAGTGCTTAAAAGCACCCCAGGACTCACTCCTTTCAGTTATGTTCAAACTTTATTCAGGACACTCTGTAGAAACGCTCCGATTCGAATGGTTTCGAGGAACCTTCACTCTGAATTCGAAGAACTTAAATTTTTAATGTACTCTCTGCCTGTGTTCCGATTACGGTTCCTATTTTTATTACCATATCGATTCTCTTTCTTTGATCACGATATCAGAGAATTAACGAAAATCGACTCCAGAACAATCTGGTAATCGATTCTAGAACGGGAAAAATGTAACAATTATGAGATCGAAATGGGAACCGTAACCGAAGCAGACAACAGTCGAAAATTTCTGTGCCCTCCGCAATACTTGCTGGGCATGATGATTCCTCAGAACCGAAATCGACGCGGTATAACAGTTTTCACGCCCCGATCACAACACAGACGTGTGCCCCGTATCGAAAGAGAAAAAAGAGAGAACCGAGAGAGCCAATAGCAGTTGGGAGAATGAAGTTAAATATGCGTAGACAAAAAGAGAAACGGGATTTGAATAGATGAATGACGGTGTGTCGTAATTCGTTGCAGCGTCGTGCAACCTGCGGTATGAGAGTAGAGGAGAGATAGAGAGAGAGATTGTTTTTTTTTTCTCTAGCTTCTTTTCAGATTTGTTTTGATTTTTTTTTACGAAATAAACAGACCTATCCCCGACGCGCAATTCTTGCTGATTACGACCATCGAAAGAGACGTAAGCTGTGCTACGGGCCTTGCTGTTTGCCATTATCTGGAACAATTGGGAGAAAACGCCGACGATTAGACAAGTCTGACATAGCGGTTAACGTTTACCTGTCGCCGTGGAAGAGCTCCTGTCTATTTCTACCGTCGAAGGACACCCACGAGGTGTTCCTGCTGTCCGGCGAGACAGAGATCTGTGGTAGAAAGGTAGCAATGGTTAATCGCAACCTGTATACGCTCGCCGTACCACGAGGTAACGATATAGTAAACTGCTTGGTCCAAAGAGATCAATTATTCTAGCAGTCATTAGCTTTTTTTACCATTTAAGACACAATGCTCAGAATTGGTCGACACTACAGTATCGTGCGAATTAATGTGAACACATGTTTACTTTCGGGTGTCCCATATAGTTTCATTGCGACTTGGCAACTGTTACTTAACACTTTACCCACTGGACGCCTATTAATCGGCTTAAGAAAAAAATAAAGTCTTCGTTAGATTCTGAGAAAACAGCTAGTAACGCTTTTGGTATTACACCCTGTAGATTAGTGTTCCCGCGTTAGAACCTTCTAGCTTCGGACACTTTAGGCTAGTTTCAGTGGTTCCGCTGTAAACCACTGGACAAACTGTTCTCGGACACTTAGGGTTCAACCGTATCGTTACCTCGAAGTATGAGGGCACGGAGCATGGATCGAGAGAGGCAAACTAATCGGTAACGTCCAGAGGCTGGACACCGAGTCCCGTGACTCGACCGTGTCGAAACTTTTCGAAATACGGCAGCGCATGGTCTGGGAATGCGGGCGTCATCCACCAGGACCAAGTTTCCTTGTAGGGGACAACGCCTCGGACCGGCAATCTTGATACAACCGAGATAAGGAGCCTCTTTGCTGACCCACACGGAAATACTTTAACGCGGAGAAACGGCCGCGGTTTCTTCTTGTTTGACATAGTTCCGACGACAGCCCTCGATTCGAGGATTTTCTCGGGTACATTTCTCCGCGGATACAATCGGGTCCCATCCGGGGACCCATTGTCCCACAGGACTGGGAGCTTAACACGTTCGCTACCAACGCTTATTTCGGCAGCTGCCTTCATTATCATGATATACGTTACAATTTTCATACATATATATGTAGGATCTTAGGAAAAATGAGGAATTCCGCGCCAGGAATCGAACCCGGGACCCTTGCGGTTGTAGCTGATCAACTCTTACACATACCCACGGAACCCTCCTACTTTTCCTAATCTCCATACAGTATTTGGTCTAGGAGGTCCTGATATCCCACATATATATATATATATATATATATATATATTGTTATTGAAAATTGTAACGTATATCATAACGTATATTATTTTATATATATAAAATATTTATATATATATATATATATATATATACAGGGTGTCCCAAAAATGTCTGAGTTCCTTTAAAGGGGAGGTTCCTGAGGCCATTTGAAGCGACATTTTCCTTTGCAAAAATGGCCGTTTCGGCTTTGTTAAGGAGTTATTAACGAAAAACACGGGCCAATCAGAGCGCGACCTAGAGGCGTGTTGGCAGAGACGGCCGCGCGCGACAGAAGTCGAGCGATGGTGATACACCGCGGTCGAAAGCAAGGAACAAACAAGAGAAGAAAATTTTTCGAGTCCTATGTCGGATAGTTCAAATTTGAATATGTTGTAGTCTTTAGTAGCCTATGAAGGAATCTCGAAGGATTTTTCGAAATCTTAAAAAATGTTGGTTTTACAGACGTGTAAAGAATTTGTTTTCATTAAATTATAACACTAGAACTAACGTACCGAGGAGAATGAGTTTTGAGGAGCTTGTAGTGAACACGTAAGAGTATCTATTGAAAATATTTCGATTTGGAATAAATGGTTTTTTCACCATTTATTTTGCAAATGTTTTAAACAAATCCAATTTTCCTATAGCCGGGACTGTTTTAAAAATTCGAAAAAAACGTGATGACAGCTTCAAGTCTCCTCTTTACGGACCTATTTTTTAAAAGGCAGGCGCTTTAAAATTGACTGAATTAGAATTATTTTAAAACCTTGCTTACCTTGGTACTCCTGTAGAGCCCCAGCGAGGTGAAAATGATTCCTGTATTCACAAATTATTCTGCGTGAAACACTGAACCTGCCCACTCGTTAAATTCACAAGAGCATTTTAATTATTCGCTCTATGAAATTATCGAGCAGAAGGGGTCAATGTCCTTTCACTGCACGATCCGGCCCACATTGTTGATTTATTCACGATCACAATAAAACTATTCACATATATCCATTGGGTTCACAAACGTTGAAAGAAATCCACAAAATGATTCACAGAAATCCACATATCACGCACAACTAGTTCACATTTGATGCACGTAAATCGATCATTTCGACTAGCCGGTCCGCGAAAAACTGTCCATGAAATCTGTCTGTCTATGCTGACGATCGTAGGAAGACTAGTTCAGAACAGCTGACGAGGTTAACGGCCTTTCAACAGCACACTGCCGATTTTCATTTCAGCAACTGTTCGATGGAACCGTGTTTTCAAATGGAATGGGAAGAGTAAATGACCGCCTCTCTTCAAATCGGGGGTCATTCAGGTATGCTTCTACCACCGAGCGTGGCCATAAACCAGCGCCTTGTGTCGAAGCTCAACCTTGACGATGGCTCGACTTCTGGTTACCAAATGTGCACAATAGGTCAATAAAATGCTAAAAGTTTTAACGAAGAGTAACGGCTTTTTGGGAATATTGCTACTAGCCTCCCCGAGTGACGCACGCGGGGGATCCGCGTGTCCCAGAGAGGTGTTGTCGTAATGTAATAAACGAAGAAAGCGCCTTGACTTCTTCGTGAAAACGTTTAGCATTTTATTGACCTACTGCACACATTTGGTAAACATAAGTCGAGCCATCGCCGAGTTCTTTATTTCCGCATCCTTCGTTCAAGTCAAGGGGATACAAGCGTACCTGCCACCGTACCTGGGACGGTTCCATGAAAATTCCATCGATGGCCATAAACGATGGCATATTTTGGAAAACGTGCAGAGCACGTGGGGCATCGAATGAGCCCAATCGCCTTGCTTACGGTTCGCAAATACTGTCTAACCGCCCGGAAATTTTTTTATATGCAGCTAATTGTAATTTCTTCTCGAGAGACAATTCTTTTTCGATATTAACATCAACATCATCTTCAACGAATTCTTCTGGATAGGTTTGTGTTTGCTTTTTATAAATGTTTTTGCGGAAATTGACGACGAACTTAATTAAATTTGACCTTGTTATTTTCTTTTCTTCCTTTTCGTTTTCTTTATTAAAGTCGTTATATACAGAAAAATTAATTTGTAAATTTCAAATAATAGTAGATGCCCTAAAAAATATTTATTATTTATAGCTAATACCGAAAATACCAGTATTTTACCTTAGCAAATACCGGTTTCACGAAATTGCAAATTAGCACAAAATACCGGTATTCCGTATACCGGTGTAAGAAAGGCTAGTAGCAATATTCCCAAAAAGCCGTTACTCTTCGTTAAAACTTTTAGCATTTTATTGACCTATTGTACACATTTGGTAACCAGAAGTCGAGCCATCGTCAAGGTTGAGCTTCGACACAAGGCGCTGGTTTATGGCCACGCTCGGTGGTAGAAGCATACCTGAATGACCCCCGATTTGAAGAGGGGCGGCCATTTACTCTTCCCATTCCATTTGAAAACACGGTTCCATCGAACAGTTGCTGAAATGAAAATCGGCAGTGTGCTGTTGAAAGGCCGTTAACCTCGTCAGCTGTTCTGAACTAGTCTTCCTACGATCGTCAGCATAGACAGACAGATTTCATGGACAGTTTTTCGCGGACCGGCTAGTCGAAATGATCGATTTACGTGCATCAAATGTGAACTAGTTGTGCGTGATATGTGGATTTCTGTGAATCATTTGTGTGGATTTCTTTCAACGTTTGTGGACCCAATGGATATATGTGAATAGTTTTATTGTGATCGTGAATAAATCAACAATGTGGGCCGGATCGTGCAGTGAAAGGACATTGACCCCTTCTGCTCGATAATTTCATAGAGCGAATAATTAAAATGCTCTTGTGAATTTAACGAGTGGGCAGGTTCAGTGTTTCACGCAGAATAATTTGTGAATACAGGAATCATTTTCACCTCGCTGGGGCTCTACAGGAGTACCAAGGTAAGCAAGGTTTTAAAATAATTCTAATTCCGTCAATTTTAAAGCGACTGCCTTTTAAAAAATAAGTCCGTAAAGAGGAGACTTGGAGCTGTTACCTCGTTTTCTTTCGAATTTTTAAAACAGTCCCGGCTATAGGAAAATTGCATTTGTTTAAAACTTTTTCAAAGTAAATGGTGAAAAAATCATTTTTTCCAAATCGAAATATTTTCAATAGATATTCTTCTGTGTTCACTATAAGCTCCTAAAATCTCATTTTCCTCGGTACGTTAGTTCTAGTGTTATAATTTATTGAAGAAAAGTTGCCACTTTTCTTTACACGTCTGCAAATCCAACATTTTTCAAGATTTCGAAAAATCCTTCGAGATTCGTTCATAGGTTACTAAAGACTACAACATATTCAAATTTGAACTATCCGACATAGGACTCGAAAAATTTTCTTCTCTTGCTTGTCGCGCATCTAACAGCTGATCGTGCCGCGCGCCTTCGGGGCCGCGCGCCTTCGTAATATCGCGGTGCACCGTTCGCTTTAAATAATTCTAATTCCGTCAATTTTAAAGCGCCTGCCTTTTAAAAAATAGGTCCCTAAAGAGGAGACTTGAAGCTGTCACCACGTTTTTTTTCGAATTTTTCAAACAGTCCCGGCTATAGGAAAATTGGATTTGTTTAAAACATTTGCAAAATAAATGGTGAAAAGACCATTTTTTCCAAATCGAAATATTTTCAATAGATATTCTTCTGTGTTCACTACAAGCTCCTAAAATCTCATTCTCCTCGGTACGTTAGTTCTAGTGTTATAATTTAATGAAAAAAAGTTCTTTACACGTCTGTAAAACCAACATTTTTTAAGATTTCGAAAAATCCTTCGAGATTCCTTCATAGGCTACTAAAGGCTACAACATATTCAAATTTCAACTATCCGACATGGGACTCGAAAAATTTTCTTCTCTTGTTTGTTCCTTGCTTTCGACCGCGGTGTATCACCATCGCTCGACTTCTGTCGCGCGCGGCCGTCTCTGCCAACACGCCTCTAGCTCGCGCTCTGATTGGTCCGTGTTTTTCGTTAATAACTCCTTAACAAAGCCGAAACGGCCATTTTTGCAAAGGAAAATGTCGCTTCAAATGGCCTCAGGAACCTCCCCTTTAAAGGAACTCAGACATTTTTGGGACACCCTGTATATATATATGTATTTCACAGGAAGGTTATATAAAACGAATTTCATTTCCTTTCTGTAAAATACAGAATCGTGGCCGTCACAGCTATGTGACGCTGCTAGGGAACGTGTTAAATAAATAGGCCCGAAATAAATTGATTCAAACCTTGATGCTAATCTGCAGATCTATCATTATAACCTGCTGTCTTTAAAAAAAAGAAGTTGCAGCGCGAAGAAGTCCATAAAACTTGTATCCTACTAAATAAAAAGATCCTCAAGAATTCTTGATACTGAAGATCCTCTTTTTCGGCAATAAATTTTGCTTGAAAAAAAAAGGACCAGGCGCAGAAACATGTCTATAAGTCTATCTTTGATCATGGTTTATTCTGTTCAAGAGAAATGCAAAGACATATTGCTAGAATTTTGTATGGCGCTGCCTATGGTTCGTATCGATTTATTTCGGGACACTTACGTTGCCGGAAGTGGAGTTGCCGGTAATGAAAAATCGTTGAATACCTTCAGCTCGACGCCAGCGGGTACGACGATCGGCCTAAAGGACAAGGAGTGAGGGCAGATCGGTGTGATCATGATAGCAGGTACTGAAGGATGAATCATGCTGGCTCCGGCTGCGACCGCGTACGCCGTGGACCCTGTCGGCGTGCTGACTATCAGACCGTCACCCTGCACGCTGGTCACGTGTTTCCCGTCGATGAAGAGATCGATATTCGAGAGGTAAGGCGATGGACCTCGATCGACCACGACCTCGTTCAGCACCAGAAGATTCGTCGGCGGTTTCGCCGGTTTGCCCTCTTCTCCTTTCCGCATGATGATGCATCTCAGACGACTCCTCAAGGTCAAGGCCGCGTGACCTAAACACCGAACCCTCGTCAGAAACTTATGACGGTGATCTTAAGGATTTGGCTTTGGGTATACATCGACTGGGAGACATCTTTCTCGGATAATCTAACAGCATTACCAACACGTTTATTCGTTTAATATTCGGGGGAATAGTTTATTTAAGTGGGAATCGATTCCTCAGGATCTTCGTGATCTTAACACTTTGTTTACACCAAAAGCCTATTAACACGCTGGCTGCTCATGTCATGGGTGACGGAATTATTTACTTAAATTTAAAAAATAAATTTTTACATTAACCGTCTGCGAGTTGAAAATATTTCAGGGGCGAGCTAAAAATCTGAAAATTTGTAATTTGCACTTCAACTCGTAAATAACTGACTAAAACAGTCAACCGCCTACTGCGATAACAATTATAGAGTGCAGAGGTCTCCTTCTGATCAATGAAACTGAGTGTCGTAAACAAACTTCAACATTACCGTTAATAAAAAAATTGCCCTCAAAAAATGCATTCATGTAATGTCGAATATATTTGACAAAAACACGGGGAGGGATAATACATACATACTGTAACAAATCTGATATTATTCGAGCACAGAATGATCAAAAAGTGGAACTCTCATGATGCTGTTCAGCGCACAGGCGTCCGATTGTCGCGTGTGCAATTATCTCGTCGCGTGGTGTCGAGCGAGGGGAAAGCTGAGCGCCGAAGGACGCTGATGTTTACGCGAGATTCGTGAATATCTCGTCGCAAATGGAGAAGTGAAGCTCTGGCGGTTTCACTCACCCTCTAGAACGTTTGTCACTTGCTCCTGGAAATTGTCGAACTCGAAGGGCGTCAGGAAGCCCAAAGAGCCCAGATGGAAAGCCATCACTGGTGGCACGGACTGCTGGAAAAGCAAAGAGGCGTACAGGAGCGTCCCGTCGCCTCCCAGGCAGACGATGAAGTCGATTCGATCCTGAAACAGCAAACGAATCAACCGTTATCCACAGAATTCGTTGTTCGAATCTTCACGATTGGCTGAGAACCGGTGCAACAACGTGAAAGTCATTACTAGACTCCCGGATATTTATGCAATACAAAAAGTTTCTGCATCAGTTGCAAGATGCACGAGTTAAATAGAAACGTATACCTTCCATAAATAATTTTAATATTGAAATTATTGAGATTGAGTTGTTGGTTTATCCTTGAAGTTTCTGTTGCTTTTGGAGGTCTATTAAAAAATCCTTAGCCATGGGTCATAGATTTTCAAAAATTATTGGATTAATCACCGGTAGACAATGTATTAACATTGGTAAGATAATATCAGCAACTGAAAATTTTATCGGTTAACGTTGTTATACACACATTTAAACATGATCGCATCAGAGGGGGAGGGGGAATTGCCTGATAACTTCGAAAATCAGCAACTTTCACCTTTAAGCTCCTATCTTGAAATGTTTGTTGCTCATAGCAACGTTAAGCGATTTCGATGAAATTTTCACCGTGTATATGATTTACATAGATCTACAAAACGCAGTGATTCAAGTTTCACTACATGCTCGGATAAAAAAGTAATAAAAATCAACTTTTACTTTTTCCTTCGTAATTCCGACTAATGCAATTTCTTCAAAATTTCGTTTACCCGTTATTTGGTAAACTAATTCTTCTGTCAAAACATCTCAACTCGTTTGGTTCAATTGTAACAAAACGATGCGATTTTTAAATGTGCTACCACACTTTTTGCCAGGTGTTGTACTCTCGGTCACCTGGTGGTAACAATCGATTACCTGTAAGTCGTCCGTGCCGTCCCTGAAGGTTTGAAGCCTGTCCCGGACCCCCTGGAACCTAGGGTCCCTAGCCAGGGCCGGATCCTCCAAAACTGACGCCTCGACAAACACCACCATCCGTTTCTCCTGCAATGAAACGGGAGCAGAGTTGAGCTGTGCGCGTGAACTCGTTCGACTGATTGCGTACAGGTGTAATGAGAGTCTAGTGACGCGAATGCTGATCGATAGAGAAATAAAACGCAGCGGTTCGTTCGCGTCGCGATTCTGACGTATACGAGGACGCCGGTAAAAAAACACCTGCGAAAGTTACAGTCATGCTGAATCGATAAACCGAAGGAGCGTACACGCGGAGGCAGTTAGGCTCTCGTAAAAATTGTAATGAGCGGTCGACCGACGCGATTCCGTGACGCGGTTGCATGACGCCGGACGCAACGCTATACAGTCTGTACCACAAGAGCGTGGACGCGATATCTGTGAAATTTAATACCAAATAGGCCAAAGACTGTGCTAATCTAAACATACAAAAAGTCTCCTCTGATACGCAATGGGATCAATTCCTTTAATATCGTTTCTCTCTTTGAGAAGTACAGTTCAAAGAAAGCAAAATTAAAGACAGTGAAGGCACCAAAGCCTTACCGACAAAGATATTGAACCTCACAGAGCAAAATATAAAAATACGGAATTTGAGGAAAATAGGCAATTCCGGAATTTTAATAGAAACAGACTCTCACAAGGACCTTGAGCAAGTTCTTGGCAATGAAAAACTAAAAAAGGCAAATGTAACAATTGGCATTCTTCCTATGAAGAAGCCAAAAATAATAATCTATGGAATCCCTTCTGAAATGTCAGAAGCGGAAGTTACGAACGCAATTCATAAGCAAAACCTCGAAGAGGTCAAAAAGCAAAAAATTGAAGAGGAGTTTTTGAACTCCTCTTCAAAACAGAAAGAAAGGAAAAGGATACGACCAACTAGGTGGCCGAAGTGTCCGCAGAGACTCGGAAAATCCTTCTGGGAAGGAACCGAGTATTTATTGGATTTAACGCACAGTTCATTTCGAGATGAGTGCCGTATACGCTAAACCGCTAAACGATTGGGAGCGGTCTTCTTGTGCTATCAACCGAAAGGTCCCAAAAGTGAGTGGACAATAATTGTGATTTCTATCGATCGAATTTTGAATTATGTTAGAGAAGATGTTATTGGCGCAATTCGATTAATATCGATCGATAGTCAAATAGATAATCAAATATTCGATCGAACCTTGCGCCAATAACATCTTCTCTAACATGAGTGGACAATGTTGTGTTCAGCGACGAGTCATCTTTTCGGGCTTGGACTCCTATAAAACGAGCCTGGTCTGCCCACGGAAATCCAGTCATCCAAAGAAGCATTGAACACCCAATAAAAGTTCGTGTTTGGAGGTGTTTCAACGTTCGGGGTTTCGGAACTTTAGGGTCTCTGTACACCCATCCGGGACGGGCCCCGGAGAGTTTTTTTTACATAGCTTTGGTATAGGCAGGGGTCTCCGGGATTTCTGATCCGGTGTGGTACCGATTCTTCCCTCGCGCGACCGAAGGGCCATAATTCTTGCACTTTCGAGCGCGCGTTGACAGTTCCCTCTGTGCATAGCACAAAAACAATGTTTCCAGGGACTCCACACCTCCTTAAAGTAAACTATCTAAAGTAACTAGCTAAATCCCGGTCCGGCCCGTCCCGGATGGGTGTGCAGAGACCCTTATGCGTCCTTACGGATAATTTAAATGCTCAGAAGATGGTCAAATTGCACGAAAGGAGTCTCCTAGTATCGGTGAAACATTCGTTTGATGGAACCAGAGATCTTCAGGACACTTCAAGAGAACAACGATCCCAAACATCGAAGCCGCCATTGTACGGCATGGAAAGCACAGAACGGTATCAATGTGTTGGATTGGCTGGCGATCTCTCGGTCCCCCGATGCCAATCCAATCGAAAATGTTTGTTCTGTTATAAAGTACTAACTCCGAAGAAAGTGTATTTCAAAATTGAAAACCCTAGTTCGCCGAATTCGAGAAATATGTCTTCCTGTCTCATATGCCGAAAAGTTGATTGATAGCATGCCCAGACGTTGTCAAGTTATAATCGCTAATGTTGGAGATTGGACATTTCATTAAGGAACTCCGTATCAGTTTTTCAGATGTACTTTCGATCTATATGACATTTTTTACAAAAAAGATTTATTTCCACTGAAATATCGGGTTCACGCTCTTGTGATACAGACTGTAGTTTTAGAATCGAAGAGACCGAGACAAAAATGTCACGGGTCTCAATGGACATAAACATTAAGCGACAAAGTATGATTTGTTGGACACTTTCAATGAAATGCCGGAGACTATTGAACCAAGTACTACTCAGCAAGAACTAAAGAACGATAATATAGAATATGTTGATTCGATAAAGATAATGTAGAATTCAAGGAATATATAAATCGAAGGACAACATGTAAATGTCGTTCGTGAATAAATTAGATGGAATATCGAAGAAAATTCTGCTGAACCAAACAGACTCGGCAGGACTTAGATAAGTTCTGGGAAGGATGAACTAGAAATTGAAGGAAGTTGAGACTTGATTGTATTAATTTTGGGTTGTCGCTTACCTCGATCAGCCATGTGACTAATTGGACGAACGGCGGCAGCACCGACGAATCCCGGACTTTTTTGATGACCAGGACAGTGAGAGGCGGTTTGTACCACGTCAACCTCTGGGAGGCTGGGTCCTGTATGGTCCTGGAACAAGGAAAGTTCAACGTTCCATGGTGAACCTTCGTGGCAGTGTCCAGAGAGCCGCGGATCTCCGCGGCGAAGTTGAAAGGCGAAACCATGCGCGTCATGAGATAATTAATATTAATGACAAAAGCGCGTTCGAGGATCGGCGATTAACAGGAATCTTCCGTGACCAAGGACAATCCGAACCGTTCTCCTCCGCGGACAACCATCCGACAACGCACTGTACGTGGTCTCCGATTGTGAACCGAAGTGTACTCGATGACCTGACTATTTAATATTAATCGAAATTGACGAACACGACCTGGGGACTCGAAGCTCCGCGGGGCTTATCGGCGAATTACGGTCGGCCGCGGATCAAAGGTGCGAAGGGAGCAATGCATAATGCATCACGGCCCACCGGAGGCACCATCGCCACCTTTCCTCCTCGGACTCGATCCTATTTGCTTAGAATGCGATTGAAACAATTAAACGCGCTTCCGTTCCCTTTCGTTCGATCGCCGAGTCATCCTCTCGGAATGATTTGCACGAGACGCACGGAATGCAGATCGCTTTCGAGATCGGTAAGCTTTTACGACTTCCGTGTGGTGCGAGATATGTGCTCCGGAAATGTTGGATAATTAGTTGAATGACTGAACTGTAAAAGGACGCGTGTTACACTTTGGGAAATTTATGAGTAGACTTGGAACAAATAATTTATCGCTCAAAATCGGCTAGTGCAACATACGGACTTCTTCCACTTTAAAAAGTGAAAATATCGTTTTACACTAGCCGATTTCTTTGCAGAAAGAGCAACGAACTATTTTTACGTCTTCTTGTAAATTTCATGAAATGAAATATTTGTCCGTCCTCCGGATGTTCAATTATCGTGTCTAGAGCTGTTTTTGTGTTTGTACAGTTTGTACCATGATGGTTTGAAAATTAGGTTGGATGATTTAGCGGAATGTTGGTAGACGTGAGAGAGGGAGAGTTAAATGAAAATTTAACAGATTTGTTTTATAAAGTAGTGGTGCAGGATGAAATAAATAGTTTTGTTCGACTTCTGGCGATATTATTGGTTTTTCAATTTTCATATTTTTCTAGCACTGTCAATTTTTGTATAGGACAGAATCTAAATGTTTTGAATATCGCCAAATATTTCTTTGAAATTCATTCTTTATTCTTTTTGAGATTGTAAACAATAAGAAGACAATTGTATTTCATTGTAATTCGTTTTGGACATCACGTTGAACTTTGTTAAAAATATACTGGACTAAAAATTTTCTTAATATTGTTACTCTATGGGAAAATAGTATATACACAGTTTTACTTTGAGTGAATATTTTTTAAAAATTCTTCTCCCATTTTCCTAAAGATGTCATTTTAAGCAGACGAAAATTGAAAACAATTTTTATTTGTTTCGCATGGGAATTGAATACTGTTCAAAAATGTTGAAGAAAAATTGGCAATTGTAGAATTGATTTTGAACAAAAAATGATGAAAATTTAAAAAGAAGAAAAAATTGTCAGAATTAGAAATAATTCTAAACTAAAAATGACCAGTGCCGAAATTGGTATTGAATTGAAAATGGACAGTAGTAGAAATGATTTTAAACTAAAAATTGGGACTACTAGAAATGATTTGACAGCTGAAAACTGACAGCGTTAAAATTTAAATTGATCGTAAAATTTACAGTATGCGAATTTAATTCGATCTTAAAATTCAGAGGGTTAGAAATGACTTGGACTCAAAATTGACAATGTCAGAAATAATCTCGAATTAAAAATTGACGGTGCTGAAAATAATCTCAAACTAAAATTGCCAATGGAAAAATTTGTATGGAAATGAAAATGGATAGTGGTTGAAATGATTTCGACCTAAAAAGATTAACAATACTAGAAATGTGTAAACACTGTATTAAAATCGAATATTAACCAAAAATCACGAATGCAGAAATGATCGAATCCTAATTCGGTGCCATCTAAAATCTAAAGTATCCTACAGCACAAATTCAACGATGAATTTCAAATGATCCTGAACTAAAAATTGTGAGTACTGGAAACTGGATTTTGCACTAAAACTTCAGAATATTAGAATCGAGTTTCAACTAAACATCGCGGTTGTTAAAAATGATCGAATCTTGATTCGGTGTCGCTTACGTATCGATGTATTTTCTAGCACAAATTCAACAAAGTGTCGAGTGCACCGACAATCCTAGGTCGTATTGCATAAAGCTGTGATTCGAGTGTCCTCCGAGTAGCCTACCTGACAGTTCCAACCATGACGTGGTATCGGATTGAGAGTCGCGCTCGCACTGAACGTGGACCGAACACGGCGGCACGTTTTTTAACGGTAAACAATCGGACGACGCGCAAGCGCGCTCAGACGGTTTCATATGCACGCGATCCGTGATTATGCGAATAATACGCGGGGCTGAGGCGGAGCGGCGCGACGCAAACGGACGCCAAGAAGACCCGACTTCTGTGATTCACGTGCAATTTGTTTTAACGGGTAGTCGCCGCTGCCGCACGGGTTTGCAGAGGTTTGCAGAGATTTGCAGAGGTTTGCAGAGGGTTGCAGAGGTTTGCAGAGGTTTGCAGAGGTTTGCAGAGGTTTGCAGAGGTTTTCAGAGGTTTTCAGAAGTTTTCGGAGGTTTGCAGAGATTTTCAGAGGTTTGCAGAGATTTGCAGAGATTTGCAGAGGTTTTCAAAGGTTTTCAGAGGTTTTCAGAGGTTTTCAAAGGTTTTCAGAGGTTTTCAGAGGTTTTCAGAGGTTTTCAGAGGTTTTCAAAGGTTTTCAGAGGTTTTCAGAGGTTTTCAGAGGTTTTCAGAGGTTTTCAGAGGTTTTCAGAGGTTTTCAAAGGTTTTCAGAGGTTTTCAGAGGTTTTCAGAGGTTTGCAGAGGTTTGCAGAGGTTTGCAGAGGTTTGCAGAGGTTTGCAGAGGGTTGCAGAGGTTTGCAGAGGTTTGCAGAGGTTTGCAGAGGTTTGCAGAGGTTTTCAGAGGTTTTCAGAAGTTTTCGGAGGTTTGCAGAGATTTTCAGAGGTTTGCAGAGATTTGCAGAGATTTGCAGAGGTTTTCAAAGGTTTTCAGAGGTTTTCAGAGGTTTTCAAAGGTTTTCAGAGGTTTTCAGAGGTTTTCAGAGGTTTTCAGAGGTTTTCAAAGGTTTTCAGAGGTTTTCAGAGGTTTTCAGAGGTTTTCAGAGGTTTTCAGAGGTTTTCAGAGGTTTTCAAAGGTTTTCAGAGGTTTTCAGAGGTTTTCAAAGGTTTTCAGAGGTTTTCAGAGGTTTTCAGAGGTTTTCAGAGGTTTTCAGAGGTTTTCAGAGGTTTTCAGAGGTTTTCAGAGGTTTGCAGAGGTTTGCCACCCGACTGTCCATCGACGCGCTCGATTTAATCGAATTTACTAGGCCCCGGGTATACGATAGAAACAAGTCGACTACTTTCTACCGCGATCGATCAGATTCTCCGTTTCTTACGCGCGTCCCTGTCGACGAATTACGGACGATTATGTCACTTGCTCGGGAAACTATCCGCGACGCTACACTTCCGTGTTTAATAAATGAATCAATTGATTAAGAAACCGACAGTGGTCCCGCTTTATTACATACCCGAGGATGAGGTGTTATTGTACTTGCAACGCGAACCAGTTTGACGACTTCTTAAACCTTTACTTATCGCGAAACGTTAGAAACCACTGACGCACTTATTATCGTCTACTTTAGAGTGACTGCAAGCGGAATGCTCGAAGAAACGGCTGAATGCTGATTGAACGAAAGTGTCATACAATTTAACACTTAACATACCACCATCGGTCAAAATGGCCGGTCTCAGATTGTTCATTTTACAATTATTGAAATTGTAAGCTTTCATGTGAGATGATTGAATACATATTTTTGTTGGAGCGCATAGTACAATAACAAACACGGAAAGTCTGAATAAATTTAATCTTGTCATTTTTATGAGGAAATGTGTTCCAGTTTATTTTAAAATTCCGTAGGTTTAGTGTTAATTCAAGTTGATTGGCGAATTAATTAGGCAGAATATTCGAAATCGCAGACGTTGAATAAGTGTGTAAACTATGTATTGAATAAAAACATAACAGAATTCAACGAGCGCGCAAAATTATAGGAAAAGTGTAAATTAATTAACGAATGAATGGACGAAACAAAGTACTGAGGCAACAAATGATACTGTTGAACCAAACGGATTTGATAGGAAATGGAGACATTCAGGAAAGAAGAAATCACGGATCGAATAAAAATAAAATACAATTCAGTGGACGATAGGAAAAGCGAGTATCCATTAATCTGTACAGTTCCGGCTCTACGAATTATTTTAATAATAATTGGGGAAATTACAGAAGGAATAATTCAGAATTTAATGGCCGCTGAAAGCGGTGGAAAAAGTACTCTTAAAGGATGAGTTAAAGTTCGGAATTAGAGAAGTTTGAGAAGGAATAAAAATTCAAATGAAAGCAAAGAAAGAGTTTGGGGAAGCGTCCCAAAGACGATGCGCCGCGGGTGCTAACTGAATTCGCCAGGACTAAAAAAAAAAAATGGCAAAAAAGCCCGAGAATGCGAAAGAACGTGTTTTAGGATCAGAACGCGCTGTACAAAGGAAAGTTACACGAGGAAGATTGCGCAAATTATGTTAAAACATGAGCACCTTTATCAAAGTCCACTTTAACATTGGTTTGCCGATCGTTTGGTGAGGTATCGTTTCGCTAATGAAATTCGTATTTTTTGTTCCAACTACTATTACACATGCGATGGCAATGATTTTGAATTTGAAGGCATCAAATGCGCAGTTCAGCGATTACAATGCTGTATGAAGTTTCATCACTTTTTGAAAATTAGATCAGGTTTTATTTAATTCACCAGTGCACGGGGTCAATAGTATTCAAACTTTCATTGACATTTTCGTCTAAGTACTTAAAAATTTTATTCTTTAGTGCTATTGTTGATATATTGTTTAGGAAACTATTTGTAGTGAAACAAGAATTCATTTAGCAATTTCAAGATAACTTAAAGAAAATTGAAAGAAATTCAATCCACAGATCTCACGGAACTCAGATGTATGCAGAGGTTGAGAGGTTGGATTGTTTTACTAAATGACGAGTAAAAAAATTATTGAATAATTCTAAGTAACTGGAATCGCAAGAAAAATACTAAAAATAGCTTTTTAAAACTGTTTCTAAGTTTAGACATTTTGAAAATTGAAATCACAAGATAAACTTTCTGAAAAATTGTGTGTTTTACCAATTTTATCATTTATATTCGTTCTTACCATATCTTGACAATGCAGTTTTGAGCATATATGCATATTATAATTGACATGTGCCTATAAAACGTATTTTGTAAATTGTTTCATTACTGGTCGCGATCAAAAAATGGTAGACAATGATTTTCGGCTATTTCATTTTTCAAATTCTCTCACTATCTTTATTATTTTTTTTATAATTTCTTTTAGTCATACACGATTTACAAGATATGTTACCACTCTATGATGAAATTGGTTATTTAGACACATCGATAGCAAAGAAACTGTTGCACAAAATTGTTTGAACGATTAAAAAAAGACTCAAGTTTTTCCTATCAATGATAGGAATACAATGATATGAATATTTTGTTGTATGATTTCTTAGGTTGCCTACGATTTTTCGCTGTTGTTTCTATCAGTATGACGACAGTATTGCGCGGGAGAATAAATATTTTAAACTCATAAATCATCAGAAAAGTGACTTACCATTACCGAAAACGTAAAAAATATTACGGAATTACGTGCTAGTATAAATATTGTGAATTACACAGTATATGCACTGACAGGTGACATAACTTTTTCGAATGAAATACACAACCGTCACGTTGCATTAAGATTCCATGTAATATGTAGAAATACTGTACAATCTTCTCCGTACATTTTAAATGCGAATAAAAATTTTAATCGCATATACGAAGTTAATGCACACTTCTGACGTTTGTTGCAAACGTCAATTTTTTGTAGCCTTGAATACATTAAGGAAGCAAAGTACAGCAAACTATATACAAAATAAATTGTAGACCTTGGAACTTTAAAGGAATTACTACACTGTCGAATATTTAAATATTAATTAGATTTATCTAATAGTATGCAGAATAAATTGCAGGCGTTGGAATTTTGAAACCAGTATGGTTTTACGGTCTAGGAATTATTGCAAACGTCGACGTAAATTTCTTGTAATTTTGTATACATCAAGGAAATAAGCTAAATAAAATGTATCGAGTAAACGTTACCAATATGAAAATTATTGTTTTTAGGGGAATCAAAAATTATCTACTTGTATACAGAATAAATTGTAGGCGTTGAAATTTTGAAATGAGTATGGTTTTACGATCTAGGAATTATTGCAAGTGTCGTCGTAAATTTCTTGCAATTTTGCATACATCATGGAAACAAACTCAATTGAATGGATCGAGTAAACGTTTCCAATATTACAAGTAGTGTTTTCAAAGGAATCACTACACTGTCGAATATTTAAAAATCACGTAGATTTATCTGTAGATTTATCTAATTGTATACGGAATAAATTGTAGACATTGGAATTTTGAAATAAGCATGATTCTACGGACTTCTTCTGATTACTTTGTGCACGATGTGCGTCAGCTTTCCTCGGTCATTACTATTTGAAGGCCAGAGCATCGTTCGTGGTTTTGCATATTCAAATGTCCTCTTCGTGTGTAGAATTTATAAGGTCATTTTTTTTCCCTATCACGCTAATAAACCTGGACTCGGACTCGCTCGAGAAGTCATTGTTATGGTCAATTAGGTCGTGTCACGACGCGAGCGCGTGGCGTTACCGATCCCCGAGCAGTTAATCGCGCTTTCCTTCGCTGCCATAACCGCTAACAAACCGTCTTATTAAAACAAAAACGTCTTTAACGCCGTGCGTAATCGTTCCGCGCGACTTTCTAGCCGTATCGAGCGGAACATTTCTTCGAAATGCAGCAGATTTCTAAACAATTCCCTCGAAAACGTCCATCGGCATTATCTACTGCAGACTCCCGCGTACCGCGATCAAGAAATCGTTTGAAACGACTGTATTTATACATGTTCCTTACGAGTTGAAGTGTACAGTATTTTTAAGCAATTTTTGTTTGTTAATTTATTGCACATTTACTGATATGTAAAACACAAATACAGTGAGTGATCATATTATTATGAACACTTCGAGAAACTTGCGCGAAGTTTTGTAACAAATTGAATGAAAATCCCACTTAACTTTTTACACTCGAAAGAATTTTAATTTCAAAATCAAGATAATTCTTTCGACCTAGAACATTTTTATTTTATGTTTCTTTTTCACATTGTGCAGCTGAAATTAAACCTGGTTTTTATGCAACAGTTTTAGCAATTTATACTGGTGACTCAAAGTCACCATTCGACTCCAAAGGGTTAATACCTCTTTTATTATATATATTTTCATATTTTCTATAACATACGACGATGATTTTATATATTGTTCGATCGAATCAACAGTAAATGAACCGTAACAGTTACACGAATAATTGTTGGAATAACAATGTTACTGCTTTACCATCTACAATTTTGTAATACAAGCGTTACAAATTTTAAAAACATTCTTAGCACTTGTGGTGGACATACAGTTGTAGAACGTTCACTTTAAGAGTCATTCTTACGACTATTATGGATTTTGTATTGTACTAAGGCACATATTTTGAACAGATTTGTCAGCCGTGACTACGAATCAATAAGAAAATGTCGTGACGCGCGCCAACTCGGAAAAATACTTGTAAAAACACTATAATGCCTCGAGAATTGAGAGACGTCGCAAAAAGAAGATGTGCATTCTAATTTTGAATTGATGCATTGATGCATTGATGCATTGTACGTATAGTTTCTTTCGATCTATTTTCATCTCGCTCTACTGTATTAACCCTCATTCATAACCGAGCAAGGTTATTTCAGTTCAATTGATTTTTACATTGTAGATTCATTGTTAATTTGTATCTAGAGGTATTGTGTTTTTTTCTAATTTTGTATGTTGTTTCCCACTATTTTGGATTGTGTGTTGTACTAAGGAAGATATTTTGAGCAGATTCATTAGAAAAATACAGGAACAGTATTGTAGAACAGCAACAACCCCGAATACCTCGGGAAGTTCCAATGTTGTAAAAAATGTTTAAAAACACTGGAACTCCCCGAATACAGTAGATAAACGTTAGAGAAACAAGCTTCTACTCACATGACCATCGCGGAATTTTTCATAATACGCCCGCATGGGCCGAACTGTTGAATGGGACTGGGCGCGTTCAGACTCCTCGTTCTCCTGTAAACAGAGACAAAATTATTTAAAAATATTCCTGATACCAGCCAGGAGGATTATCTGGTTTTACCAATCTCGAAAAATTGATTTTTCTTTGCTTTGATCAATTGTAGCATGGATTGTACAGTAGACTCCAGTATAACGCGTTTATAAAATTATAATACAGAGACTATATACATGCGGCTTCTGTGGCAGCAATTATACAGTCATCTTAAACAATCTTCTTTACATTTACTTACTGCGCATTTACTGTCACATAAAATATATGTCTTTTTAAACAATTTTCTTGATCGCGTTAGACGGAGTCCATCTTTAATATTTCAAACCTGGATTCATTAAATTTATGAAAGATGCAAAACTATTAATTGAATTTTCTTGATGCATACAGCTGTCGAGAATAAACCAAACATTTATAATAAAAACTCCTGTTGGATGAACTACATAAAAATTGTAAATTGGTCAATTGTGTAAAAATCGCTAAATCTGGCCAGAATCTTTTTAATCTTCTTTTAGGTTCGTTGACAGTTTGAGGATATACATCGGCTGTTTTACTATAGTTTTAAAACATTTTCATTTTCACAGTGTTGATTATACAGGCATAATTACTTGTTAGTTCTTGCCTTTACGTAGTTTTTGTTAAAAAGCAAAACAGACTCTTTTAATCTTGAAATAAGTTGATCTATATTATAAACAAAATATATTTTATTATTTATATTTATATATATATAAATATAACAAAGATATATTATATATTTTGTATATAAATATATTTATAGAAAATAAAAATTGTTTGCGTCGATCACAACGAACAAGTGTCAAGCAAAAATTTCTTTCTCTCTTCATAATTATTGCAAGCTGCGACTGATACATCGAAGCGTAAATATAAAATTTAGTTAATAAATATAAAATACGTATAAAATCATTAGTCTAGTTATTAGTCTCTATGAACACTATGTCCAATGTCATCTCTCGATTATTTGCGACCGGAAGTGGTGTGAAGATTCACGAACAGAAGGCGAAGTAGAAGAAGAAGAAGATTGCTCATGCGATGGCGACATAACATAACAGCACAAGCAATTGCGTCGATAACGTGCAAAGCGACTGTTGAATCCCCATTTGAACCACTATGGACCGTCATTTATGATGTCCATAGCAGGAATGGATGTATTTCATTCGATACAACATAACAAATAATCATTTGAAATAATGAATTATTTTACGTATTGTATTATTTCCATTTGACATTTAAATCAAATAAATCATTTTCAAATAATATTTTCTTGCAATTACATTGTTCAAATAAAGTAACAAATAAGTCCACTTCAAGAAGAGGTTACTGAAGCAACCAAATTAATTATTAAATTTATATATGTTAATTTTTCTAGTTTAATGATGAAAGTTCAGCTGCATTCGCTATTAAAATTGTTCTTTAGTGCACGAGGTAAATCGAATTTTGGAGAGTACGAATTATTCGATCAAATGAAAGATGGAATGAAAAATTATTTGAATTTCTTATGAAATGGAAAATTATTTGGTTTTCTTATGAAATGAAAAATTATTTGAATTTCTTATGGAATGATAAATTATTCAAATCTAAGAGAATTTCGTTAAATGTTTGTAGCTCATAACATCGTTAACCGATTTCGATAAAATTTTCTCAGTGTGTACACATAATTCACGTTGATTTTAAGAAATCGTATTGATTCAAGTTTCACTACAGACTCGGATAAAAAAAGTTGCAAAAACCGACATTCATTTTATTCCTCGCAATTCCGACCAATAGCAATTTCTTCAAAATCTTGTTTGCCCATTATTTGGTAAACTAATTCTTCGGACATGTCAATAAATATCAACTGATTTGCTTGAACCACACTTTTTGCCAGAGGCTGCATACACATATGTACAAAAGATGTAAAATTCAAGAAATTTCTGCGGCCCCCCCCCCCACTCTCTTGACGCTCTAAAACGCGTGTTTAATTTGTTTATTCGCTAATCCAACACTACTGATTCACCGATGACGTTGCGTGCACGCATGCACTTATTTGATGGAACAAACGCTTACGTATGTCGTGGAAACATCAGCTACGTTGAGAGAGGTTACGCACGGGGTCGGTTTTATGCATATTTAACAAGCATACGCGCGCGTATGCCAGAAAACCGGTGAATATGCATCGAACTGCGACCCACACTTTGTGCTTGACGTAAGACGCGCTAGTTCCGAACGTGACACTATCTACTGTCCGCCACTCTGGCTTCACGATTCCGATTATTGTATTGTACTTGGCCGATCGGCTGACTTCCAGGTCGAAGACCTTCTGTCCGCCGATTGATTATCAATCGGCAGCAAGCCCGCTGATCCTAACTTCGCGGTGATAACACGCTCTGTCCAGAAATGCTTATATAACAGTCACGAGCGTGATAGCATTGGTTGAAGCGTGATAAACGAGACCGTCGCATCAGCGACCGATCACGTGACCACTGCCAACTAAAATAAATGATAATGGCGACGCACGACGTATCTATCAACCGACTCTCGTTTACGCTTTTCCTAAGGAAATCTACGGTTAGAATTTTTCTTAAGAACATGCGAGAGTTATTTGCGTTGGTTTATATCGCTGCGGAGACAAGGACAAGTGGTATAGTTCAATTGTGTGGATTTCGAGATTGATCTACAATTGGTGTTAGAAGTATTGGCTCACATTTTGACAACGAATATAACTTGTTTAAAATCGGAACAAACGGATACAGTTTTTGTTTAGATGTTAGAAGGATTAGTTCACTAGGTAGTTTATAAAAAGGAAATTAGTTAAAAATTACTATTGGTCGAGATAGCGAAGGAAACAATAATGGTCGTGAAAATTGAAAATATGCTTTTTATAGATTTAAGATTGTTATGTACGTGCACAAAGTTTCAGCGATGTCGGTTGACGCATAAAAAAAGCTATAGGCATTCAAAAGCCGGAAGAATCTTTGAATTTTGGGATTACGATTGATCTAAATCGTAGTTTCTCAAAATTTTTCCTATTATGTATATATATATATATATATATATATATATATATATATATACATAATATACTAACATAGGTGGAGGCGTCAAGGAGATACGAAAGTCAGTTCTGTTTATTTAAATGGAACAGTATGTTTTTTTTATTTACATTCTGATAGAGTATTTCAAGAGCAATACAATGACGTATTATTAAGGTCATTCAAGGTCACTCTAGGTCATACGACATTCACCATAAATCAGAACCATTTCCACTTTCTCTGCTATCGTATATAATGCATTTGTGAAAATTGAATACTAAAATTGATTATTACGAAGCACTACTCTAATCGGCAGCCAAACTACTAATAAAATTTGTGGACATAACTCAGCGTACAGTGTGACCCTTGTCGACAATTACAAGAGCGGTATGCTAACAACCAGAGAATGCACAAAAGTATTCGAAGAGTGCGTTGAGACCATTTATTTTCTCTTGCAGTTGACCTTGAGAGACCTTGAGTGACCTTGAATGACCTTAATAATAAGTTATTGTATTCGTCTTGTCGTACTCTATCAGAATGTAAGTAAAAAAACATACTGTTCCATTTAAAAAAAAAATTGACCTTCATATCTCCTTGACGCCTCCACCTATAAAAAAAATTGGAGCATCAGATTATGAGTCCTTCGATAGTTTGGCCCGAGGCATTTTTTTCTATCTCCAAAAAAAAGCGAGTTATGCACATGTCCTGTTTTAAATGCGTCACCCTGTATACATATTTATATATATTAATATATGTATACAGATTTACTAAAGGCATATTTTATGTATAGGTTATGTATAACCTAGATTTACAAAAGGGATATTTTAAATTTTCGTTATAGGCGCAAAGGAAAAACTCAAAAATCATGACCATTGCTTTTTTTCTTCGTAATTTCGACCAATGGTCATTTTCAATTAATCTTTTATCATAAATTACCTATTAAAGTTCGGCCTTCTAACGTCTCAAAAATAATTTCAATCCGTTTGGTCCAGGTTTGGAAAAGTTATTTGTACATAGCGGGTGTGTCACTTTATAAAACTAGAAATCCCAAAATAATTAAATGAATATTTCCCGACCATTGCATTAGATCAAAAGAGTATCTGTTTGCAAATCAAACGTAAAAATACAAGACAAATAATTATAATAATAAAAGAACAGTCGTGTCTACAATGCACTACGGTTAACACAAACCAAAAGTACATCTAAGACCGAAATAAATCGAATCAGTTTCAAAAAGAGTGTTATCAAAGTATCGGATCGCAGACCTTTAAACATTTACAGCAAACACCACAGTACAATCTCGAGCCGGACAAACATTACAGCAAACAATAATGCAGATACGGCATTCTTTACCGTCCCCTAGCAACGTTTACAGAAGCAGTAAGTTTCCATTCGCGTTAAGCTGCTCAAAAACTACGATTACCATGAAAATTCTCCAGTTAATAATAATTGTTTACCTACAAAAATCTAGCTGGAAAAAGAGTCAAGTAATGGAAGCGACCGTCAATTAACTACTTCGGTTGCGTCAATGCAATTAGCGCCACAACGTGTCCCCAGAGCAATCTATATGTCTAATAAATTGACAGAATCACAACATACCATCGTCAGAACATCCTGGAAAAATCCGCCATTTGCAGTAGCGTTAAAAAGTACTGGCACATCGAATTTCCAATTTTCAAACAATTATCAATATTTCAACTGTTACAATTAGTCCGCTGATTTTATTGCATTTATGACAGAAATGAGTGGATGCAATTTAAAACAGTGAAAAAATTCAAAGAATTCAAGAATGTCGATATGTATATTATTTTTAACAACTTAAGATTATTAATAAGGGAAATAAATGTTTACTTATACATAGCTCTTGTATCGTGTGATCGATGACAATAATTTTATTTTGCCTGAAGATCTGCAGAGTCTAGTTATAATTTATACTGTCGTAACTGCAATAGAATCGAGCAACAATAAGCTTGTTTACAGCTTGAAGCCTCTACCTTTACAATGTATCCTTAATTCTTTTTTTCCCACTTGTTTTTGCATAATGATGCAATAGGTGAGAAACTAGTCACAACAATTTTTCTCTGCTGCAAATTGAAACACTAACTGTACAAACGTTAAACAATTTTTTCCGAGTATAAATTTAATACGGATTTGGAGATTGAAGCGCCCCCTTTACAACCACCCTTTAAAACTTGATGTATAATTTTTCTAGCCGGTTTATGAAACCAAAATGAGCAACAAGTCCGATCGCGGTGCACTCGTCGCTCCAAGCTAAATAAAATGGCCAAAAAAAATCGTAGATAAATTTTTAAGGCATCGTTGTAAAGAATAAACTTCAATCTTTAAATCCATGATAGTTGTATTAGTCGGTAGATTAGATATTAGAAATAGTTTCATTAACGAGAAAAAAATGTTTAAAGTTTCTATAGACGTTTGAATTTCAAGCATTTTTCAGGAAAAACGGATGTTTGATTTTCCAGTTGCTACATCATGTAAAACGAGCTCCGAAAAAACTGAACGATTATGATTATAAAATTAGAGGCATCATTGCGAAAGTGTAGGGTTCAAGCTTTGAAACAAGCGTGGATTTATGGTCGTAAGAATTTTTTTCACGGAATTACAACAGTGTGAATATCGACGATTTGATGAAAGTTGAAATATTTGGTGCGGCGTTGTTTTTCGAACTCATTGTACATACTCGCAAAATGACCTGCGACGAAAAAAATGTCTATCTACCTGAGGACTCTGTTGCGCAGAGAGTGACCCAACGACGACTCGATTGATCCATCGGCGTCGAGATGGCCGTTGGTTCTTACGTCCAGCAACGGCGACACTTGATCGGTCATTTTGCGAAAAGGGACCGCACGCAAAAATTCCCCTGGTCGACGAGCAACAATTTCCCCTTCGGCGAGACTCAAACTGTTGCGAAAACCATTCACCGGGTGTCCAAGGTGCGCCTATGCAAATCGAAAAACTGGAACCTGGACGACGCTCTTTCGTTACGCAATCGAGGAACAACTTCGATTGGGGATCCACGGCGATCTATCGTCTCGGAATTACCGACGAGAGCTGCTCCGACCGTCGCCTATCGAAACGTATTTGTTTTTTTTCATAGATCAACATTCAATAATATCGCTCGACGATGACTGATATCGCCGATACACGTCGATGACTCGACGATTCTCGCGTTATATCAAAATCGTTGCAAAACGACGCCGCTGGTCTTTTTGCGGAACTAATCGGCGGAACACGAAGGCTGATTTATGGGAAATTAATGGCGACCTTGGGACACTGCCTAACCAACGCGCGGACTATGCTTCAAGGGCGGACGATCCTTTTTCTCGACGTTAGAACCTCCATCTTTATCTCCCACGCGGTATATGGTGGGACGAGACGACCCAACACCGATCAAAAGTCGATATTTATTATGTTGTTAATGTTGGAAAATGTGGGTATCGCTTGGGGGAGAAGTGATTCGTTGTTTTATGGAGTGGTTCAGTCCTGTTCTTTGTATTATGGTGTCGTTTTGGTGTAAACGTTGCTTAAAGTCAGCAAGGAATCCGAAATACAGTTTCATTTTTTATATTGTTCGACGATTTGAAATGCGGTTCGATTTTTTATTCGTTCGATGATTTTAAATGCGATTCCAGCTTTTATTTGTTCCGTGAATTTATAGGTGGTCCCATGATTTTAAATGTTCTTCCACTTTTTAATTGTCCCATGATTTTAAACGTGCTTCCACTTTTTAATTGTCCCATAATTTTAAAATATGACTCTATTTTTTAATTGTCCTATAATTTTAAAATATGGCTCTATTTTTTAATTGTACCCGGCCATTAGATCATATCGTTCTACTACGCGTTATCCTCTATTGACGATTACTATAGTAGCCTCTTCCATTGAAATGATGAGTCACTGGCGACTGTGATCTCTTGAATTGAAATGAAATTCTGTTTGGTTGTTCAAACATACGAATCGGAACAAACGTTACAGATTATTCATCTTTTTGTCCCACTACGTGCTACTGTCTGTCCACAAATATTATATTACTGGAATACAAGGTCTGCAAGTGACGATTAATTTAAAAATTTATTTATTAGAACTATCGTCTTATTGTACTGTATCCTATTATCCTCTGCTCACGATTATTATATTAACGGAACAAAAAGTCTGTAACGCAACGATTAACTCAAAAATTCGCCGAAGCAATCGAACCGGAGCCAATATTACAAATTTTCGATCATTTCATGTCACCGAGTGTTATTCTCTGCTCACGATAATTATATCAATGCAACAAAAAGTCTGTACAATGAGGATGGACTCAAAAATTCGTCGAATATATAAAGAAGACGTAATGTTACAGAATTTTTATCGTCATCGGGTAGTCTCGTCCCACTTCGCGTTCTCCTATACCCCCTCTGTTCGCGAGTACTGTATCAATGCAACAAAAAGTCTGTACAATGAGGATGGACTTAAAAATTCGTCGAATTATATAAAGAAGACGTAATGTTACAGATTTTTGATCGTCATCGGGTAGTCTCGTCCCACTTCGCGTTCTTTTATGCCCCCTCTGTTCACGATTATTATATCAATGCAACAAAAAGTCTGTACAATGAGGATGGACTTAATAATTCGTCGAATTATATAAAGAAGACGTAATGTTACAGTTTTCTGATCGTCATCTGGTCGTCTCGTCCCACTTCGCGTTCTCCTATACCCCCTCTGTTCACGATTATTGTATCAATGCAACAAAAAGTCTGTACAATGAGGATGGACTTAAAAATTCGTCGAATTATATAAAGAAGACGTAATGTTACAGATTTTTTATCGTCATCTGGTCGTCTCGTCCCACTTCGCGTTCTCTTATGCCCCCTCTGTTCACGATTATTATATCAATGCAACAAAAAGTCTGTACAATGAGGATGGACTTAATAATTCGTCGAATTATATAAAGAAGACGTAATGTTACAAATTTTTGATCGTCATCTGGTCGTCTCGTCCCACTTCGCGTTCTCCTATACCCCCTCTGTTCACGATTATTATATTAATGCAACAAAAAGTCTGTACAATGAGGATGGACTTAATAATTCGTCGAATTATATAAAGAAGACGTAATGTTACAGTTTTTTTGTCGTCATCTGGTCGTCTCGTCCCACTTCGCGTTCTCTTATGCTCCCAAGGATTTCTCCTAACGATATCTCGTCCCGGCAAAGTTCCGGCGTAATGGAGAACGAATTTCTCGCGTGTCCTTGCGGCAAAGGGGATCACTGTTCTCGCCTTGAAACTAATCTGTCCGTCGACGATTGCGCGAGTGCCGCTCCTCTCGCCGTTGATTGCGTCTCCCGGAGAGCTCACGTTCAATGACGACGCGACGGTGGACTTCAAAGCGTCAATTTAGCAGCCTTGAATCTCCCTCGTCCTCGATCCCGAGCATCTCGTTCCTCGTTCGATCGTAACACCGCATTGTTCGCGTGTCGGTGAAAACCGGAAATCGGTTTCCGATTCGCGAAACTCACTTTTCCAAGAGACCCGAGAACTTTCACCCGATTCGCGACCGAAACGTCCACTAGCCCCGACGAATATATGACGGTCCAGCTGCCATAACTACCGGCGAGAGCAGCGCCAACTGCGAAAATGGGACCGGATCGCAAGGTGGCCACCGGCGGAATGACGACCGGGCCCCCGAGTCCCGAGCTGGCCCGCAATTATGGGATTCTTTCTATGGTACCACCATCCAGCACCGAACACCGTAACCTACACTCTCGCCGGTGCGGTGGTTCGTGTTCACGATAGGTGAACACCGCTTGCGCAACAATACTCGATTATGTCATATCTTATCGCGCGGTATATCTTCCATCGACCACACTGTCTCTGAACGCTGTTTGCCAACACCTCTACGCGCGACAGTTGTGACATCGACACCCCGTGCACAGTATTCAAATTAATTATTGTTACACTGTACTTTTAAAGATCATTCTGTTATTTAGTGTAACAGCGTGTGGTTGGGTTTAATTGAGGATCTTTAATTGAGCAGCGAAGTTTAATTGTTCTGGTGACAGAAAGACACTCGCAGCATGTTCTGAGATTTAACACGTTGACTGTCGTGTCACACATATATGGTGAATTATTTGTACAAGTTTAAAAATCATTTAATTCATCAAATTTCGTTGGTTCTGTTGCAAAATGTAAAGAGGTTGGAAGAGTACTCAGTATTTATACATCTTGAATTTTCAACTTCTATTTCATTAAATAAATTACTTTAGCTTTATAGAATTTTTGAGGCCCCTGGGTTGGTGGTGAAAGTGTCAAGTGCGAATTTTCTTGACAATAATATCTCGATCAAATTGTTGATTAGTTACTGAACTTTAACTCAACTTGAGAATTGATTTTCTTTCTTTAATTTGATTTTCTTCAGTGAAACACTAAACATGTACACACATTATCTGCAAAGTCATGTAAAGATCATTCTGGACGCACCTACATGGTCAATCAAACGTCGTATTATGTCAAAATTTCTATTATACACCTCTCAATACAGACATAATGATGTTCGCACCACGTTATCTAACTTGTCTGACCAATTTATACCGATGACATTCGGTTCTCTAGTAATTCCATCGCTCTTCTCGATTAGAGTGTTATTATAGCGAATATTAACGACAATTGTGGAAAACGGATTAACGTATGTATTTGAAAAAATTATCAAGCACGCGAAGGAACTGTATCAATTTAAAAAATTATCTATTTTATCTCCTTGAAGTCATTAGTATGATTGCCTGCATTTCTTTCTTGGTTTTTTGAGTCAACACACTTGAGTCAATACACTTCTCATGCAAAAATCTTCAACATTTTAAGTTCCACTCAAAACTATCATCTTTCGTAAAAATCTTATACACTCTGGACGAATCTGGACATCTGGTAACCCCATACGAGCCTATGTAAACTATAATGGCTCTTCAACCTTTTGAAACTAGCTTTCAACCTATTCAAACCAGCTTTTCAACCTATTCAAACCAGCTTTTCACCTATTAAAAGTAACTCTTCAACCTATTCAAACTAGCTTCCCAACCTATTCAAACTAGCTTCCCAACCTATTCAAACTAGCTTCCCAAACTATCAAACTAGCTTTTCCACCTACTCAAACTAGGTTTACAACCTATTCAAACTAACATTTCAACCTATTTAAACTAGCTTTTAAACCTATTCAAAGTGAATCTTCAACCTAGTCAAACTAGCTTTTTCACCTATTCAAACTAGGTTTACACCCTATTCAAAGTAACTCTTCAAAATATTCAAACTAGCTTCCCAACCTATTCAAACTACCTTCCCAACCTATACAAACTACCTTTCCAACCTATTCAAACTAGCTTCCCAACCTATTCAAAGTAACACTTGAACCTATTCAAACTATCAAACTAGCTTTTCCACCTATTCAAACTAGGTTTACACCCTATTCAAAGTAACTCTTCAAAATATTCAAACTAGCTTCCCAACCTATTCAAACTACCTTCCCAACCTATACAAACTACCTTTCCAACCTATTCAAACTACCTTCCCAACCTATACAAACTATCTTTCCAACCTATTCAAACTAGCTTCCCAACCTATTCAAAGTAACTCTTGAACCTATTCAAACTATCAAACTAGCTTTTCCACCTATTCAAACTAGCTTTTCAACCTATTCAAAGTAACTCTTCAACCTATTCAAATTAGCTTCCCAACTTATTCAAAGTAACTCTTGAACCTACTCAAACTAGCTTTTCTACCTATTCAAACTAGCTTTTCACCCTATTCAGTAATTCTTCAACTTATTCCGTAATTCTTCAACCTATTTAGTAATTCTTGAGCCTATTCGGTAATTCTTCAACCTATTCATGAATTCTTCGAAACTCTTCGAAGCAGAACGAACTACCGCACACAATAAGTTACCTCGCGCAACAACCATAGTAGAGTACACACAAAAATAGAGCCACGAGACCCAAATGCCAAACAAACAAACGAACGAAACGACGATGAAAACAACTACACAAACAACCTTCTCTGTCCATTTCCAAATCCATTAGGCAATTCCCCCCACCCCGGTATCACGCGATCGGGACTTTCTCCGATCAATTGAGAAACATAGAGAAAAGAGAGATTCGAGAAGCTGCGAGGACCCTTTGAAGGAACAACAACAATTTTATATAGACAATATCGCAACTGGGAAAACCCTCATTCGTTCCTAACAAAAGATTTTTGTTTATCGTATAGGTTCCTTTTTATAATACGGTTGTCAATCTAGAATACAAAATTAAAACTGTAACAAATGCAATTTACAAAAAAAAGTGATACTTGAAGTCGCTTTCCCGTGTTGTGAACTTGTATAATATAATCAAATGTAATATTGTATAACATTTTAAAAAATGGAATGGATTACATCTCGTTGTTTATTACACTTTCGTGATACACCATGCGTTGTCATTATTTCTTTGTGCGATCACACCGACGAGATATAATATGCTGCAACCATTTCTGAGGAACTTGCGTGGGTTAATGAGACGGAAATATCTTTTTTACATACTGTAAAACAAAACAGTGTTGCAGGATGTATTTCTTTAAAATGTGCGGTTACAAATGAACCATAATTCGTCGATTTAAAGTGTAAAGCAAAATGAGGTAAAATATTATCCTAGGATCTTTCACGCAACCATGTGTTCCTGAGGGACATTAACGAAAAATTTTCGCAGAATTTCGTCTATTTTATGAAAATACCCTCCGCAAGCGCTCCGAGAGAAGAGAAAACGATCCGGTTCGTAAATCGATTGCATCGTAGCTGGATTGTTGGGATTCCGGGGAACGTTGCAAACGGGGGCGCCATGGTTACGGGTTATGGGAGCCCATGGGCCATCGGGCGCTCCCCGAGTTGGATGGAATGCGCGGCGAAAGGTGAACGCGTTCTCGCTCTCAAAGAAAGGAGCAACAAAAAATGCTCCCACCGGTGCAGCTCGTGGATTCGAGCAGGTAACCGGTGTCTCGTTGCACCCGTGCGAGTGGAGCGATGCACTCGCGACGACATGCACCACCCTAATTGTCTATACGCCCCCGATAAACGGTCTACTAGGATGTCTGCGCCACGGAAAACGTAAATAAATACTCCCACGCTTGTGAAACTCAACTAAAGCTAAGCAAATCGAAAATAGACCAAATTATAGGGCACCGTTGAAACTCTGTACAACAAATTCTGAATTGTTTTTTCCCATTTAGGAATTGTGGCGGTTTGGAAAATTTAATTTTAGACGACGGAAACAAATTTTTAACTTTAGGAATTTGTTGTGGTTTAACCGTAAGAGATAGGTGGATGATTTTTACGCAGAATGATTCTGCAGACTCTCCCGAATATAGGGATATTTTTCTTTGCAAGATTGAAAATGTATAGATATGATTAAATAATTTTTTAAGAGAGCGAGAGGTCTTTAACACAGCATTTTTCTCGGATATCCGCTTCCGAATAAAATTCTGTTTAATTGCAACAGTGGGGGATCAGATTGTTAAAACCGTAGTACGATAAATTTATAATATTACCCATGATTGCCTGCACTGTTACCACAAGCGCGTAATTAACAAACATCAATATTTTTTCAGAAAGTGATAAAAATTTCGTCTTGTACGAGGCTTGTACTTAAAAATTGATTGTTTCAATGTAAACACAGTCTGTAATTTATGCAAATGGCTCTAAGGACATTATTCTCACTTTGCCAGTGTCTTTTTTTAACAATTTTTACCAAACATATTCAAATTATTGTCGTTTAAACCGAAAATTCCTCGTACGATTCTTTCAACTAAGTCGTTCGATACAATTAACACGTTAAACGCCACAGCAGTCTCTAGGGACTGACGGTATCGAATTTCTAAATGTATAACATATAATTCATACGATATTAAAAAATGTTCACACTGTCTTAACCCTCTCCACTTGAAGCAATTTTAATTCCAGAATCAACATATTTCTTTCAACCTACAACATTTTTATTATGTGTGTACTTTTTACGTTGTGAACCTGATATTAAATCTGTTCTCTCATGCAACAGTTGAATGTTCACCAATTTGTAGAATAGAGCCGAATTTAATAATATGAAAACTGTTTTAACACTAGATTTACGGGGCCCGTCAAAATGACGGATACAAAAATTTTTAATTCACGATTATTAAGAGTGTAAGGAGGCATTCGTGAGGAATTATTAAATAGATTTATTTTTTTGTTTAGATATTACAATAAAAATCGCGGAAGATCTAAGTAAATACAATTTTATTATTTTTATAAAGCAATGTAAAATAATCAATTTTAGTGCTCCGTAAACCTAGTGTTAAAAAATGGCATGGTAATTTTTACTTGTGACTCAGAGTCACCATTCGAGTGCAAAGGGTTGATATATCAAATGGATACAGATGGGGTGAGCAAGTCTTTTGCGTACGCACAGCTGTATTTTTGTATTTAAACTTAAATAAACAAGTGAAATGAAAAGCTTCACAAAATTGCTTCGCGTTTAACGTGTTAAACATCCCCATTTCATATACAGATCAATTTCCCAATCTTGATCCCTCATTACTCCAATATCCATGGTATATCTCCCAATTTCCCCACAATCCCCCACAACCACCACTCGCTCCCATAAACAATACCGACTCTCCGGCTAGAACTATGACAAAAATAAACCTGTGGCACACCGTAAACCGCGATCCGGTGTCGACCGGGTCTGCCAAGTCGCGGTGTAATCACATCACAGCACAATTTTCACATAATCCACATCTCGATCGTATCACAAATACCTCCTTTCGTGTCCGTAGCTGCCCTCCGACATTGCCGCCCTAACATCCCAGCACGGTAACCCTAATTTTCGGAGCAGCATCCACGTTTTTTTCCCCTCCACCCGGAGCGTCCAACAAAATTCGCACGAGAATTTTCAAATGCTTGTAGAGAGTATTGTGACCTGTTTCAGAACGAGCACAGACGCGAGGCGTAGCAGAGGTCGCAGAATGGAAGCGGATTCGGGGTTCGTAAACCAACACGTGGCCTACCTTAATTCATCCCTGTCCATGGGCACCAATCGCCGAACGGGATTCCGGGAGTGGCCTGTGTTGTGTGAACAGCGCGCGGTACACGTTTGTTCGCGGACTATGCGAAACAGAGATCGCCGGGAGACGATTCTCGCAGCTGAGGATTCGGAAAAAGAAGCACGGCGAGGCCTACCCACGAGAGCGGGTCGCCGAGACGTTGGCGGCGTCACGACGCCCGATGCACTGCACGCATGCCCTGCCACCGCGACGACCAATCGATTGTATCGCGTGCCGCACCGCGTGGCTATTTTCTAACCGATTTTATTTAACCTCCTTTACGCAACCGGGCTTTTCGGCCCGATAACGCACGATGGGGACCGATAGAACGCGAACCGCGATCACAGCACGGTGAAATTATTATTTCAAATAGGAAATAACCAATTTTGTTTGAAATCATACGTGCATTTTTAGAAATAAAATATTTGATTTGCTATGTAGGTTTTTAAAATAGTATTTTGTTTGAAGGATTCTCGAAATATAAGCGTAATTTCTTTCGATCGAAATGAATTATATTGATGAATCTGATTTCGGCGCTAGGCTCGATCCTATTGAAAATCAGCAAATTTGCAGTTAGATTATTCTCTCAACGTTTCGATCCGTGTGTGGATCATTTTCAAGAGGTTTTAATGCTTGCAGCGGTTACAATGAAGGAAAAACAAAATATTTTTATGAATAACAGTTAGCAGATACGTAACTGCCACCATGGTTTCAACCACGTTCCGCCGTAACACTTATTCATAAAAATATTTTGTTTTTCTTTTATTGTAACCGTTGCACAGCAAAAGCATTAAAACCTCTTGAAAATGATCCACACACGGATCGAAACGTTGAGAGAATAATCTAACTGCAAATTTGCTGATTTTCAATAGGATCGAACCTAGCGCCGAAATCAGATTCATCAATATGATCGAAATAGTTTGAATTTGATTTAACGGACTGATTTTACGTGAGAAAATAAATCAAAAATGTGTAATAAATTTTTTTCATTTGATAAGGAAGTTTTCGTTTTCGACTTCGAAAATGTTATGGTTCTTGCATTTTAATATATTTTCATCGTCAAGGAATATTTTAAATATTATTTAACGGAATATTCAAATATTTCGTTTCATGTTTTAGATTAGCAAAATAAAAATATTCTATTTCATGTTTTAGATTAGCAGAATAAAAATATTCTATTTCATGTTTTAGATTAGCAAAATAAAAATATTCTATTTCATGTTTGAGATTAGCAAAATATAAATATTCTATTTCATGTTGTAGATTCGCAAAATGAAAGTACTTCGTTTGCGGAAATTTTACTGGGTATTTCAAACAGTATTTTATTTGAATTGTGGAACAACGTCTATCTAAAACAGTACTGGAAATATTCTTTTGTCCAGATATTACTCAGCTCTGACCACGATATCGTTACTTGACCACAAGCCGATTATCAGTGGTTGATAGTACCCGATTAAGAACTTCAGATGTCTTAAGCAATTAATACGTTGATCGCTAGAAAAATTTGTTCCGTGATTAAATCCACGGTGGATTTGAAGATTGAAGCATGCTCTTGAAAACAACACGATAAAGATTGAAGTACGATTTTTTTCGGATCGTTTATTGAACTACAAGTGAAACGTGTACTATCAATTTTACAATAATGTATAAGATACGAGGGCTCTGCTTGATTGAACTTGATCCTCGTTATCATTGTGTAAAACAGCTGAAAAGAATCGTACATTAAGTTTCATGTAGTCATTGTAAAGAGGAAGCTTTAATCTTCAAAACTATGGTAGATTCAGTCTCGAAAATAATTATTCAATGCTCTTAGATACATTACAATTTTCAGTTTGCAGTTTAATTTCGTTTCAATTTAGTTTAATTTCGCCCGCAGTCTTTCACCCGTGATGTCATATAAACCATTTTGTAGATGAAAATGAGCGACGCGTTACGAAACTACAGATTTCAAGCTTTAAAATGAGATAAAATTTATTACTGTACGATTTTTTTTCACGAAGTTACAACGGTTTCAATATCATCAATTTTCGAAAATTCAGATGATAATTTTTGTACCGAAAAAGTTAGTGCAATTCCCCAGAATAAAAATTATAAATCTTCTGAAAGAGTTATATTAACCCGAAATATAATAATTCATGTTCTCTTTTGAGTCGGGACAAAGCCAGTATCATTTTTTCTGATAAAACTCGAAAATTCCCCGCGATATATTGATTGACCCAAATTGTTGGATTTTACGAGTTTCAACGAAGTCGAATAATACTCACTGCGACGAAATCTCGAATGTTCGACTTCAGTGGGATTTTTGACAACGCCTTGGACCGTCGAAGACTCTTTTTAACTGGGTTTGTGGGTTGTGGTGAAGACTAAACGACGCAACTGAATGTAAAGCGTGTCGAAGGAATGGTATTATGTATATTGTTTCCATCGAGCCTCGCGTCGTTTGATAAGACAACGAATTGCTGTTTTTATGAGGCGCGATATGTCACGCTGCGTGGTATGAACGTTGAGCAAGCAAATGACTTCGATCGAGTTTCACACGAATTGGAATCGGATTACACGGTTCCAGTTTAATTACGAAATTGAACGGCCGTAGACTGGTTTCGGTATAGCAGCTTCGTCAGATCGGCTTACTTTTCACTTTGTCGCGAGCGACTCCATTTTGGTCGCATCGCGATTCGTGTGTAAACTAATTCATTTAGAGCGATGAAATAATATTTAAAAAATTTTATTTTTTTTCTTGATTGTTTGTGGGGGTGTGGGATGTTTAAAAAAAAATATTGTGGCCGGAAAAAAATAATGTTCCGGTACCGGGAATCGAACCCGAGCCTCCTGGGTGAGAGCCAGGTATCCTAGCCACTAGACCATACCGGATCTGATGGGAAGAGTTGTTTCGAAACAACGGAAAATTCAACGAAGATTGTTCATTGTTTTGCAGTAAAAAATTATTTAGAATGTGTAAACATTCCGAGAGAACTGTAGGACATAGAAATCTGCTGTAAAGGTGTTTAGATAGTAAGTAAATAAAAGATACCAGGAAGGTCAAAGCTTCCACAGAGTATAATTATGATCGAATTTTGAATTATGTTAGAGAAGATGTTATTGGCGCAAAGGTTCGATCTTTTTGAAATTCAACAGCAAATTTTCAATTTAGTTAATCACCCAACGTTTCGATCAGGTGTGGATCACTATCAAGGGAATATTGCGTTTGCTGTGCACTATGTTTAATAAAGCCGGAAAAAAGAATTTTTTTTAAATATAACTGAGTATGAGTTGGGATGGCAACGTGATTTTACCATCGTGGCCAAACGTAACTGAGCCATGTGCCCCTCACAGAGTGTTTTGTTTTAAGTATTCATTCCTGGCGTGGATAGTATATTGTCAAAAAATATACTTCCCACGTTTTGGAGTGAGCAGAAGATTTTATGATGTATTTAGCAAAGCTTTTAGAATATTGCAATTTTCTTTTAATATTTCATTTTTAGAACCTGTAATTTTTGTTCGAAGACGGAAATGTATATCGTTCGGATATAGTATACTTGCCACTAGACCATACCGGATAGTGACGCAATATGCCTCTTTTGGAGTGAGTAGACGATTTCACGATGATTGCTAAAGCTTTTAAGATAATTACATTCTCTTTCAACACTCAATTCGCGGCTACACTAAATGATGACTGGATTTTCTTGGAAAACATACATCAAAAGTACAGAACATGTAGCTTCATAGAAAGTGTATTGTTCAAAGATATACTTGTCACTGGATCATACCGGATATTATTCGAACACTCCTTTTCGTGTTCATAGAACACGAAAACCACTGTAAACCATACCGGATTTTATAACACCACATATTGCAAAACATCGTAAATTTTAAAGATCCGCAGTCTCTGAAAAACTGTCGCTAACCCTACACCTGAAAATGGTCTATACCATTCCAAAAACCAATCCAACAACTCAACAAAATTCCTATTATCTGATCTCCAACCGCAACCACCCAAACGCTCAACGCGCCCGTAGAAAACATTATACAACACGTTCGATCGGTTACGCGTGTCTAACAACAAACCTCCCGTGAAAGTGCAGTCCTCGATGCGTATAATAGTCATCCTGCACTTTCGAAAATGTTGTCAAAGTCGATTACTCACGGCCAAGTACCGGAACGTTTCCGGCGGCGCATTTCCGGGTCCCTGTCTAACTCATCTAGGAAGGGTTTGTTGTCTGGCTCGTCGACTGCATTGGCTGCATTGTTCCTGGCGATGCACCTCCAGTCGAGCATCATCTCGCTGACGCTGCGACGCCGCGGCTTGTCCCTGACGATCTCCATGATCCGTGGATCACCGAACAACACCGTTGATCATCGGTCCCGTCGTCAACGTGGTCGCGCGACAACACCTCGAACGGTTTTACGCATTCTCGACGATTTTATGCATTCTCGACGGTTTTATGCATTCTCGACGGTGTCTCATGGTCGGTCGCAACCACAGCAAGCGTCCGTGCGCAACACGTGTTCGTAGTCGCCGCGAGCAACAAAAATAAGCGTGCACATGGCCGACAGTCCTTCCGAGTTCTCGAACGTGTACGGGTGACGGTGTGTCGGCTCGAACTTTCTGCGGGAATGATTACTGGAGAACGATCGACGACGCGCGTCTATACCACCGACGCGTCCGATCAGCTGGCCACGTGATCCGATCGAAACCGAGCGCGCCACTTTCGAAGCGAGCTTTCTTTTTTACGCACCGTCTTACGCAACCCGCGCGCGACAATTAACAGGAGGATCTTATTCCCTTCGGCCGGGAAAAGGAAAAACCAATCGGACCAGATCAACCAACACCAACCGGCTAAATAAAACCTTAGAAAGCGTTGCGCAACGAGAGCTGACCGCTCGTGAATTCGCGAATCGAGCGCGGATTATGTTGCCTACGGTGTTTCGTTAACCCTAGATTACGACAGTGTCGTGGAATTTACGATCTTGTAATTCGGCAAAATCGCCACTATAATTATTCACATGTTCGATCGGCGAAATCATCATCATCAGGGGAGCTACCTCATCTCCGCATCCAATCTTTCGCGGGGTGTCAAATCGATACTAATATTTTTGAGTGTCGGTGCCGTCGCTTCATGTAATTAAATTTCGATTAAATCCATTTTTACATGGAGATAGAATCATATAATTTGGTAATTAGATATTTACTTCAGCGATTCCCCACCGATTTCAGGTCAAGTTAGATTTAAGACCAAACTCGGACTTCACCTGAATTTAACCCAGATCTATCTTAACAAGTCACTACAAATTGCTACACCATTATTCAGAATATTATTTACATGATTAAGTTTGTTAAATTACTAAACATTAAAATATTGTATGAGGTACTATATCAGTTTCGTACGCATATAATGAAAAAAACTTATGTACGATGGAAATATTTTAAGTTAGAAGAAATGTTTGGTTTTTTAGTTGAAATAGCTCCGAGTGCAAAGGGTTAAACCAATGCCAAACATATCCCAAACATAACAGTGAAGAGTCGCTATAGTGAATAAGGGTAATTTAAATTTAGCAGTATTATTAATTACTAATGAATTCAATGCGGTTCACCGTTTTATGAATATAGCCTGCGGCAGTGAGACCTGCGTAACTGCGAACGCTTAAAATCGCTTGGTTTTATACACGTAAAAACGTACATTCTTATCTCGGTAAAATCCACGGGATTGTAAAAAGTAAAAAAAAGTCCAAAATTTTTGGTCCCCCAAAGTGAAGTGTAGGCAATACGAGCGTATCGTTGTACTCACGATAATCGTAATCTAGGGTTAAGGATTGAGAGGGAAATTGCTGGTTTCGTGAGAGAATCGAGAACGGTTTGAACTCTCCTCGGTCCCTTTCGAGTTTGGCGCGAGCCCGTGACCCACTTGCGAATCGAATTTCACTTCGCCCGCGTGCGAAACAGGAATCGTTATCGGAACCCGGTTATGCGCTATACCAAGCTGCTATCTTATCGTCAGAGCGAAATGTATGTATTGCATCGAGACCGAGGTGACTTTCCAATTGCCGACTACGTTTTTCGAATTGCAGATTATTCCGTATTTTTAGATTGTCCGGTTCTCGCGGTGCGATTTAAACATTGATTTAATTAGATTTAATTGATAACGGGCAGTGATAATATCTAGACACCCTTTGGAAGTCAATAAAGTTTTTCTAAGTCGATGTAAACGACTTGAATTTATTTTTTAAGATTGCGAGGAGGATCAATTTACTAAGATAATGTACAAAAATTGCAATCGGGCGAAATCGCGGAGAAAATGCTAACGAAGCGTCTTATTACCATCGTATCTAAACCTGTATTGAATATTTATAATACTCAAATAGATGTTTTGTACATTTGTTATCAGTTATGCAGATTTTGATAATTGCATTGAAATTGATTAATGTAAAAAATGCTTGTTGGAATAAAGCGTGTAGGTTCGATGATACTTCTGAGACCTGGAGTTAGAATAGCTTCGAGTGCAAACGGTTGAGAACAATCTTACATCCTAAATAATTCGAATTCAAAATAAATTTACGATTAACTATGAGAATCACGAATTAATTTGTACACCCGATAAAATGCTTGTTGGAATAAAGCGTCTAGGTTCGATGATACTTCTGAGATCTGGAGTTGGAACAGCTTCGAGTGCAAACGGTTGAGGAAAATCTTACATCTTAAATGATTCGGATTCAAAATAAATTTACGATCAACTATGAGAGCCACGAATTAATTTGTACACCCGAAAAAGTGCTTGTTGGGATCAAGCGTCTAGATTCGATGAAACTTCTGAGATCTGGAGTTAGAATAGCTTCGAGTGCAAACGGTTGAGAACAATTTTACTACGATTTTGCCTAACTTTATCGGTCGCCTAATTTGCTCGATCCGATCAGCCGCACTTTCCAATCACAGACTCCCTTTTTCGAATACGAGTTTAAGAGATCGCGATCGATCTGGCAGCGATTACGGCATTTTCGCGCGAGCAGTTTCGCGATCTGCGAGTCCGGAGACGCGCGGAGGACGTTCAACCGCGGTCGGACTATTTTTAAAAGAGAAAGCATACTTACAAGGACGAGATTCTAGCTAAAAGTACCGGCGCGTCGCGACGGGACAACGTTCGCGAGCCGTTCTAGTTGCTTTTTACAGTGTTCTGGTTTACAGGGACGCGCGCGGCGCGTCGCGACGCTTTACGGGGGCCCGTGGACAAGCCAGTCGAGAAATCGATCGTTTAGAAACGAAAACGGCGAACGAGTACCGAGCGGCAAAACGAAACGGGGCACAACAACCGACGGTGTTAGAGCATTCGAGAGAGAGAGCAACCGCGATCGACGACCGCTCCGAGTTCACTGAGCACCGACTTTACCGGCCGCAGCCTCTGAAAGGCACTTAGGGCTTTCTAACTCGCGCCACTCCCCACCCTCGTTTATATGTACTCCTGCCAGTGCTATCTTAACGTATGCGATAAAAAATTGTCGGGCAAGCATTGGTAACGCGTTCAACCGTAACCACCCAGTGCAAACTTTTTGTATTGTGAGGCTATCGAAATACTGCAAGTTTTTAATAACAATTTCGGTGAATAACAACACCGCTATCGGTCTCGAGTCGATTGGCTGTTACGAATGCCTTTGGGTATTTGTTTGGAGATTTCTTGATTGTTTCCTTTGATTGGTAATCCTTGAAGAATGATGACGATTTAGGGGATCTCTCTGATCGTAAGGCGATTTTTGGGAACTTTTTGAGAAAAGGTTGTTGAGTATTCCAAGTTCAAACTTGGTAAGGTTATTAAGCAGTATTCGAAGCATATACTCAACATTTTTTGACCAATTATAATAATTTTCTACGAACCTATAGCGTTCGCACTAAAAGCAAGTAGTAAAATCAGATTGAAAACAGCAATCTCCGTTAACTAGACATTAAAAACGTCTAATGAGAAAATAATCATTTCTGTATCAAAGTATAGGGAATATTATAAGCTGGATTTTCCAAAGAACATCAACGTCTTCAGCATAATAGCGTAAAGGTCTGAAGAAGAGAGTAGAGAGTTAGGCCCCGTCACTAGCGCATTTCCCGGAGTAATATCCGTTCTTACGGTTCTACAACGATCGGATCTGACTTCACGTTTACTCGGAAGTCTCCTCTTCGAGGGGAGGCTAGCTCTAATTGGTGAAAGCGACAATGAGGCGAATGAACGATTAACTGGTTCATTTGCGAGGAGACCTTACAGCTGCGCCAGCGACGGAACCGACAAAGCCTAGGGCTCTGCACTGCTTGACCCATTTCCATTGTTCCTCCCCAAGATACAAAGGAACGTTCCTCTCTTCTCTTCCAGACCTCGGTTGATCAATAAATTTTACTCTCTTGGTAATCTCTTAATCCTCGCTACTCAATTTTCGAACCTAAACTCTACACCGACTTTCCTAGCCACGCGCAAGATTTAAAAAGGGAAAGCGAAACGGACACTTTAGGATGCCATAAATTAGGCTCTTTCTCGCAGCCGAGGCAAAGGTCGTAGGACTGTTTTCCTACTTGGCTTTCCTGGAATTTGTAGACTCGATGACTAACGACGGAGATTGCAACGTAGTGCAACATCGTTTTGTGTATTTTACATGAATACGTAAATCACTCTATTATCGTGTCAGAGAAGCATTAATTATGCTGTTGGCTGTGTTGTTCATTGTTAAATCCGTGGAGTGTGCATGTTCGTAGAAGACCTTGTCTTCGACAAAAGTATAATTATTTGCTGTTTAAATTAAGCTTAACGCAAAAATTAAATATACTCGCTGAAATGCGTCAATATTCAATGTGGCTTGCTACTCAGCCATTTTGAAACATTTTACGGTAAAAAAGAACCTTACCATTTGTTCTACAGAGCAGGTGCTTTCAAAAAAGACCTTTGTATTAAAAAAGGCTCCACTGGTTTTTTCAGAAAGAAATTCCTAAAGGTCTTTCCTCAAATTGTTCAATAGATATGATTCTTTGACTTTGCTGGCTCTTCGGCGAAAGTGTTTAGCGTGTGAATCCTTGGCACCATAGGCAGAAAGAAGTTGCGACGTTGCGACACGGTAGCCGGAGCGTTTCAAACTCGTTTCATCTTTTCCTTTTCGACTGGGTCTACTCTCCTTGACTCTTTTCCCCGATTATTCGGTGGGAAAGGTTACATCTTGATATGAAGTTGGTGGTCGACTTCCGGCCGTCGACACTCCGTGTGGCCAGTGTTGTTGAACCCTGTGTGTCGAACGGGCTCGAACAGGCTTCACCTGCTTATTCTCTCTCTCTCTCTCTTTCTCTCTCTCCAAGAGTCGGGAGAGAACGAGCGTATCTCGCGGATCCGACGCAGCGCTACAATGCGACGCGCCTCCTCGATTGCATAATAAACAGTGATACGCAGCCGCGAGAATTATATATAACGACGCAGGTCGTAAGGCATAACAGTAAACCAGTTGCACGTAATGCAATTATGGTATGAAAGTGATCAAAATTTATTGCGGCTGCCGGCGCCGCGTTGCAAAACCGCAACGTGTCGACCGAGATCACGAGTAGTCTGCCGATAAATTATTATTGTGTTGCATTTGTTGGCAGAAAAACTGAGAGAGAACCGACACAGAGTCTCAGTTAGAATCTTCTTAAATTGCATACGGTATTTATGAATTTTTAAACAGATAAGATAAAAAGAAATTTCAATTTTTAATTCTCTGTGCGATCGTTGACACGCACACAGGTGCAGTCTATGAAGAATAATTTTTATTATGTTGCCCTTATCGTGGGATTAGCCGAGAATTTTTCAGAAGAAACTGGAGGTGCGAAGTGTGTCAATTAATGTTTATTCATCCACACATGACTATTGTATTTCAGAAACACGTCGTAAATGCATACAGTCTATTAAGAATAATTTGCAGTATGTTGCTTTTATTGTGAGAAAAGCCAGAAGATAACTACGCAACGTCGTTTAGAGTCGTTCTTGTTAATTTGTTTCTAAGTTTCTGCATTTCCAAGGAGATACAGCTAGAAGACAAAAGTTCCTGAATTTTCGAGTAGTCTGTGAAACACGTTTTAGATTCAAATCAGCCCGTACCGTGCACAGTTAACTAGCAACAATTTCCCCCAAGCACGTCTATGTGAATGATAAATACTTTCTAAGAGAAGGAAGCACGTACGGAATACAGTCTTTCCTGCATTCCGCGAAATGAGATACTTTCTCACAGAGGAATATAAAACCTGCGGTCTAAGGACGACGCTGCGGTCAACGAAGTGGCTGTCTGTCCTTCTAGAGGCACTTTACGCATTATGCTAATGACAGAAACGCAATAGATTTGACATTGGAGAAGTTACATCGCCTAACAAACAATTACAGTACCAACAACGCTAGAAATTAAATTCTTATTCAACTTGAATCAAATCAATCGCATCTAAATTGATTAACAACGTTAAACACGGAGCAATTCTGTCTTGTTTTCCGTTTCACTTTTTATTTAAGTGTAAAAACAAAAATACGACTGTGCATGAGCACAAGACTTGCTTGTCCCAATTTCTGTTTAATCTGTATCAATTAAATCTGTTAAGACAGTGTAAATATTTTTTAATATCATATGAATTATATATTATATGTATATTGTTCTGTAAATTCGACACCGTCAGTCCCCAGGTACTGACATAGCGTTTAACGTGATAAAATCAAATTAGAGGAGCCTGATAAAAAATAGTTAAAATAGACTGGGACTTGAAACTCCAGTGTTAATTAATTCTATAAGCTTCCAAGAATTGTAGAATTGCAATTGTTGGCATAGAACTGGGTTATTCAAATTACAAGCATGCTTTGCGATGCGATAGTGCGTTTCCGCTGCGAAATTGCAATGGTGAACTTGACAACGAACAATTATACAACTGTGACCAACGCCATTGAGTCTAAATGACGCGAAAGTATGTCAGCGGAAGTCGTGTTTAGCTATAGGATAAGAAATCCTAGCACGTGCGATGGTGGTGTAATGGTCAGCATAGTTGCCTTCCAAGCAGTTGATCCGGGTTCGATTCCCGGCCATCGCACAGCCTTTATTTTTGCCTTTTTTTTTTTAATTTTTTAATCTCAGAATTATTGCACCACTCTCGAATAATTTTTATGGAAATAATTTTTTAGAAATATATTTAAATAAACACCTATAAAAATAAATACCGCCCGAATATAATAGACTTTTTCAGACATTGTGTGTGAAACATTGCTGAATGCAACGAAAAGTTGTTGTTTTGTAATAATTTAATGCGTTAAAATCTAAATCCTCAATGTTGCAGATAGTTATGCTCAAAGTTTATTTTAAGTACCTGTAAAAAAAATTAAACAGTACACATTTTATTTATTATGTAATAATTGTCTGAATTGTTAGTATTAGTGTTGTCGCATTAGCGTTGCGATTGCATTGATTTTCCATAGGATTTTAGCGACATGTTTACAGCAGCGCGAACCATGTCATCGCGAAAATAAAGCAACGTCTGCAAGTAGCACTGCTGGTGTAGTGGTATCATGCAAGATTCCCATTCTTGCGACCCGAGTTCGATTCCCGGGCAGTGCAGATTTTTTTTCCATCGCTCAAAAAATTCTGCACAACTATAAAGCTTCCCTACACGCAGTGCATGATAAATTAAACAAAAAATATCACTCAGGAAAAACCTCACCAAACAATAAACTTCACGTTACAAAACTGTGCACGTGTTACTCCTTTGGATCACTTTCTGGGAATAGGATGGACGCAAACATTAATCCAGTGCAACAATATTTGCAATAAATTATAAACAAATTATAAATTTTGATAGACGCACGAGATTTTTTCATTAGTATAGTCTACTAGTATACTTCATTAGTATAAATTGCGACTATTCCTGAGAATTTTTGAACGACAGTTCAGCAATTTTCGTAGTAGATTATAAACAAATTAAAAATTTTGATACACACACGGGATTTTCACTAGACTAAAATCATAGTGATCGTTGTCGAGACTTTTCAGGAGCAGAATTACAAAAAAAAAAGAAACGATACAGAAAATTAATTCAACTCGTCAAAGATTGAAGTAAATTGCGAACAAATTAAAAATCTCATTAGGCACACAAGTGTCTCAGTATATTAGGATTATAATGAATTCATCACTGACGCTTCCTGCAACCAATACTTCAAAACAGAAGCGACACAAAAATTAATATGGTCCATCACCATCTTCATTACATTACAAGCAAATTAAAAATCCCATCAGACAGACAAAATTTTCACCACATTAAAATCACGGTGAATTTGTTACCAACGATTTTACGATCGAAATTCGAAGACACTAACGAGATAAAAATCAATATACTTCTCCACTGTTTTCAAGAAATCACGAACAAAATAAAAATCCTTTTAAGCATACATGTTTCCACCGCGCGGAATTCGAATCGAATTTATCGTGTCGTTTTGTTGCAACTGAAATTTGTTTGTTTCGTCAGTTTCGCTGATCGATAGCCATTCCCACGGCATCATTGACATTCGATCGCGACGGAATGGTCAATCGTGGACGAAACAAGGGTAGGAACACAACCGAACCTGTCATTCATTAACTATTCAAGCGGCCGCGACGGAATCGATCGTCGCGGCGCGGCGGTGTCGACGACGTCGACATTGAACGTTTTATCGACGAATTATTTTACCGTGTCCGTCGCGCAGGAATCTCGGTCTCGCGGCCATGAACCGTGTGTCAGCAAGGTGTGTGTTTACTCTACCTGATGATTCGACAAGCGCTCGCGTTTCGTTTGAGCAACACAGCCCTACCGAGGATACTGCCACCGCGTTGCATCACTATACCGAGCGGCGCTCTACTGAAGATCGCCTAACAACGACAGCGATGCATTGTCGGGGAAGGAAGGAAAACAAAAATTCTCGGACGATAAGCGGGAACCTTGGCGATAACCCAACGTCAAACGGCGAGAAAAGATTGTTCGAGCGCGTTCCCGGCACACGAACCGCGATCCCCGATCGATCGATCGATGGATCACCGACACGAGAATCCATCGACATCCACGTGCACTTTCCTACAGAATCGCCAATTAACATTACTGCTGCGCACTGTCGCTATGAAATCTAATTAATCATAGATAATTCAGCTATGTACAGAGGCTGTTCATTGGGTGTCAACAAATCGAAATATGTCTTAACGGATTGATGCTTTTGGAAAAATGTTTAAACAAAAATTGTTCGGCATAGAAGCACGCGTCCGTATAGTCCGTAAGTAATTTTATGACATGTTTATTAATAGGGCTGATTTTTAAAGATAAATTAGCTATTTGTAATGGAATGGTATAATTTTTTTTTTTTAGTACAATGGGACATACCAAAACAAATTCAGAACTTCAGAGCCTCCAGATGACGCTAATTTGTTATTGACATTTTTTTTTGTGTTTTTTCAAGCATACGTAGTAATTTATATTTTAACTGGAAATTGCCAAAACAAATTTAATCTATTTTATTTGAAAACGAAGATAGCTTATCTCGTAGACGAACAAGCTGAACCAGACTGAAATTGGAAAGTTACATGTGGTTTTGTGTTTGCTAATGGAGACGGATGAAAAAATGTGATCCATGGCGCAAGAGGATGATTAATAAGGCCATGAGATTCTACTATTTGGATCGTTGTTTTTTGGAAAAAGCTTGTTATGCAGATTAAATCGTGGCACGCTGTTTTCGGCGCACTTTCATGAATAATGTGTCGCGTGTTCAGCGCAGTATCGTTGCTATAGATCTCTATTTGCTATCGAACTATATTTAAGCAAACTGAGCTCTACGGAGCAGAGATACTTTATCTCGCTGCATGATGACGTATCTGTTGTCACATGAGCTCGATTCTACCCGATATCACACTATCCAAGATCGACGATATCGAAAGTATCGACTCGTAACGAAATATGAGCAGCGATACACAAGAAGGCACTTTGACAATTTTTAATGTCTAAACGACTTGGCCTGAATTTACGAAACTTTTTCTGCGTACAAGTGTCTTCTCGAAGAACATACCACCAAATTTTTAGCTTGAAAAATTTATTTTTCATAATATAGTACAATTTTTTTCGACGGACTTAACAATTCTCCAAAATCGCGTGTCTACAAGAGACCTATTTATTCATAATTAAATACTGAAATAATTGAACCGAGGAAAGGCTTTGTTGCATCATGTAGAATGTTAGGAAACTGTTTGTGCAAAGTTTCAGGTGAATTGAATGGCGAAGTTCTTTTTTATTTTTTAATCTTGTCATTTAAACCTTCTCGAAGACTGTGCAAATGATAGCTGTGTTACAGCCTTCTCGCTCTCATTAACAAGTTTAAATGTTTATAATATTATAAAAAAAATGTATCACAGTATTTGGAAGAGTGGACAGAATCGTTCTTCATAGAAAGCATTCCATCAACATTTACGGTTAAAGCAGAATAAATTCTTAAAAACGGAGCTAAATCGGAGAAAATCCTTTTTCTCGAAAATTGAAATTAAATAAAAATACTTAAAAAACTGAGGGCAGTAAGCGTTTTCAATTTCATGATGAGGGACGCCTAATAATCAGTTTGAGCGGCCTTCGTGACAAAATTCACGACGACCAATGCGTTTCTGTGATAATAATCCCCACGAAGAAGCAGAACCAAAAGCTCTGTCGACTTGACGGAGGAGTTTAAATATCGCGGCATCCTCGATCGTTCGACGAAAAAGGGTCACGAGCACGGTCACGTTCACCAGATCAAAGATCTTGAAGAAGATGATGACCTGGAACAACCGTGGACGAGATAGAGCAGGCCCGAGTATGTAATGGTTGCGCGGTATCAGCAGGCGAATGTTTTCCAGCTCGTGTTTCTGATATGAGAATGAACTGCCGGCGAAGCTGGCGTCCATGTTGTCAACTGATATGAAAATGGAGGCACATGACAGCCTCCGTCGACACACGGCAGACCGTATCCTTAAATAGAGTCGGTCTCTAACAATGGCTAATTACTGCCTAGACCCTGATGGTTTTCCTCGATCCACCGCAAAATGAAGGCTGTCGTCGTCGAATGGTAACGACAGTGACATTACTATCTCCCCGGGACGAATATAGACGAGTTAATTGCCTGAGATAGCACGACGGTTAACGGAGACTTTGCGAATTACCTTTGCCAAAAGATATTTCTGTTTCCTAAGGTTGCTAAGCCGTCAGTACAATTTCAGCGCCGGACGTTCACATTTCTTACCAGACTATGGACCTTTGTAGACTGAAAGAAAAATTGTTTACTTGAATTGTACGAAGCCGGAGCTAAATGCAAAGACGAGTTAATTGCCTGAGATAGCACGATGGTTAACGGAGACTTTGCGAATTACCTTTGCCAAAAGATATTTCTGTTTCCTAAGGTTCCTAAGCCGTCAGTACAATTTCAGCGCCGGACGTTCACATTTCTTACCAGACTATGGACCTTTGTAGGCAAAAAGAAAAATTGTTTACTTGAATTGTACGAAGCCGGAGCTAACTGCAAAGACGAGTTAATTGCCTGAGATAGCACGATGGTTAACGGAGACTTTGCGAATTACCTTTGCCAAAAGATATTTCTGTTTCCTAAGGTTGCTAAGCCGTCAGTACAATTTCAGCGTCGGACGTTCACATTTCTTACCAGACTATGGACCTTTGTAGACAGAAAGAAAAATTGTTTACTTGAATTGTACGAAGCCGGAGCTAACTGCAAAGACGAGTTAATTGCCTGAGATAGCACGATGGTTAACGGAGACTTTGCGAATTACCTTTGCCAAAAGATATTTCTGTTTCCTAAGGTTGCTAAGCCGTCAGTACAATTTCAGCGCCGGACGTTAACATTTCTTACCAGACTATGGACCTTTGTAGACAGAAAGAAAAATTGTTTACTTGAATTGTACGAAGCCGGAGCTAAATGCAAATTGTTTCCCTTCGTCAATAATCTTAATAAGTTGACAACAATAGATCAATGTTCATTCAAACACTTTTCATCTTCCAACTGCTTTAACACTAGGTTTACGGAGCACTAAAACTGACTATTTTACACTATTGTGGAAAAATAACAAAAATGTGTCTATCTAAATTTTTAGACATTCTTTTTATAATATGTACCCCAAAAAAATAAATGTGTTGAATAATTCCTCATGGATGCATCTTTTCAACCTCGATAATCGTAAATTAAAAATATTACAACCCGTCATTTTGACGGGTCTCGTAAACCTAGTGTTAAGTTCTGCCAATTCATTTTTATCAGAACTTCGTAAATCCGCGACACACTCATTACTACAGGCTGTTAAATTTTTAATTTTTCTACTTAATAGTAATTTCATGTTGTGGACGTATTCGTAAACTAGTTAAAGATTTTCGGATTTAAGTATCGGATGAATGCTGCAAACTCAACATTGCACGTCGTCGAACAACTTCTTCAACGATCATGATTGAACATAGACTACTACAGACATGTTATCTGTAATACTTTCTAACAAAAAAAAAATTGTTAATTACATCAATGACGCGGTAAAGTATCCCTATAATTTTAAAAAGATCGAGCCAGCAGATTGTTTAAAGGAAATTCGCAAAGATTCGTTGATTTTCGACAGATCACATCGGGCTCCCCTCTCAGCTTTTTGATTTTCGTTTCGCTAAATACATTGCTTTGATTTCATGGAATTTTTTAGTCTGCAGACTTAATAGTCATGGTGTCAAAGTGATTTCACAGATATCAAAGAATTCCAAGTTGTCCAGGGATTAAACGTGATATGAGATTTGCATAACTATATGCGAGACGTCTTACTTCACCGACTGACGAAACTCTCGACGCATCGTAGACAGTCAGACGTGTTCTCGCCGTCTGTACATAGAGGAAATCAACAGAAAAGACCTTGAAGCACTGTCCGATAGATTCCTGAAGGATCGATTCTTGCCCCCCATAGACTTCTGTAGAGCCTGGGTTATGTTCGCCACGCGCTGTTAGTTGTCGTCGTCGTTTGAATTGCATCGCGACGCTCGAGAAAGTGCCTTCTAAGGCTCAAGGTTAATTTACAACATACCCGATCGAAAGCTAGTTTCTTTTTTAACCTGTGCGCGCCGCTCGGTTATGAAAAACGTCGTCCTGGAATGTTAAACGAACAAAGGTGACCGAACAAAACTGTCAATCGCGAGGGACATTACCAACGACAGCTTACTGCGTTATTGTGGACAGTGGAATTGTCTGAAACGGTGATAACTAACTTTTCTGATTGGCAGTGCGTTTCAGGGTATTAGGATTTTTTTTATAAAGGTCGTAGAGCTTCAAGATTTGTATAAAAAGATCCTTAAGACTTTAGGATTATGTCTGGTACGTCCTTAGGGTGTTAGAACCTTTTTTAGACAACCCCTAAGCGAATGGGACATTATTGCAATTTTCGTTATTGTTTTGAGATTTTTTCCGGCATTGCTGGGAGATTGGAATTTTTTCTAGAAACCTTCCAGCGCATAAGAACGGTTTTTTCAATTTTTATAGTGTCTCAGAATTTGTTTAGAATGCTACTACTTAATTAAGTGCATCAGGATTGTGACTATCTAGTCTATTTAGGGTATCTACCCTCTAGAGTGTAAGGATTTTTCTACACTTTATTTAATAACATCAACATTATTTTTATAACGATTTTAGTGCAGAAGAATTTTGTTTACAACCCCCTTAGTGCATCAGAATTTTTTTATCACATTCCAAGTTCATAAGAATTTTTTTAGATTATCCTCAGGGTATCGAAACACCTCTACAATTTCAATATTGGTTTAAAAAGTTTTTTACAACCCTTTTGGTGCAACAGGATTTTTGTTGATTCCACCCATAGTGGATAAGAATTTTCTATACCACCCTCGGAGCATCAGGACTTCTCTGTAACACCAGTGTTGTATTTAAAAATTGTTTACAACACCTTCAGTGCATCAACAGTTTTTCTAAAAAGCCTTCAATGTTCAAGGACTGTTCGCACACCTGTCTTAGTGTATCACGATATTTTCTGCTGAACTTCTAGCACGTCAGAACATTCTTACGACGTTTCTATGAAATTCTACCCCTTTCCGAATACAGTCATACATTATTTATGTAATCTCTAGTGCAGGAAGATTTTGTCTTCAAGAGTTCTTGCACCACGTTCGTAACAGCGTTCTTCCAAGTCAAAGATGCAATTTTACTGGGTTCAAAGATCCTAGTATGGATCTACACAATGTGTAACATTTCTCTAAAACTACTTCTACTAGGTTGTCGCATACGAAATGTCCGATCTTAGAATGAAAATGATCTGAAGTATTATGATCAAGAAACATAGTCCGCCGATTTATCAATTTACTGGATGTGACAATTTTATAAATAAAGAACTTGAGTAATAAAAAAAATTGCTTTTAATGCTCGCTAGGTTTAGTGTCAACGCGTTAATGTTCCAGTTACAAATCGGACATTTCGTGTGCAACAATCAACTTCTACAATCGCCTACCAGCATTGCAAACTAGCAGACTCGTCATTTAGAAGGACTGCAACATGCGACATAAGGACAAAAAACGCGTGCATAACAGTAAAAAGACGGACAGTGGGATATCGTGCTACAGTGGATATTGGGGGCGAAACGGGTGACACGTTCGGTCGAGGTGCAGTTATGCACACGAACACGTGCACACACACACACACACGCGTCCCTTTTCCTTCCTTTGTCGTTCGTAAAAGGCAAAAGGAAGAGCAGAGAACCGTGCGAACGTCACGGCCGAAAAATTCGACCGTTACCGATATAGACGCAACTCGTTCCCGATCGTGTCCCCGTGAGATACTGTACTCTATACGGCTCTGCGACACAACAGGACGGCACGCATTTTCGCTCATGCTGGTGGCGCTAGTTACAGGGGCACACAGGTTTTAGAGTAGAGAACTGTTTTACCTGTACGTCTCCGATGACTTGATGCAATTCACTGTTAACTCGGCGCACCGCGAGTTGCTTCAAGAGAAAAAGAAAAGATCATTTGTCAGTATTGTCGATTTACAGAATCCAAAGAGAACAATCACTACGTTACAATACAACATATTTGCGTGTAATCATTTTGAGACGTTTGTGAACGTGAGTAACTGTCCAAATTCTTTATGAAATTTATTATTAGTCGGAGAATAAATTCTTAAAAAAGAGGCTGTTATGCATTAGTGAAAATTGTGATGAAAATATTGTCACAATACAACACACTTGTGTGTAATCATTTTGAGACGTTTGTGAACGTGAGTAACTGTCCAAATTCTTTATGAAATTTATTATTAGTCGGAGAATAAATTCTTAAAAAAGAGGCTGTTATGCATTAGTGAAAATTGTGATGAAAATATTGTCACAATACAACACACTTGTGTGTAATCATTTTGAGACGATTGTGAACGTGAGTAACTGTCCAAATTCTTTATGAAATTTATTACTAGTTGAAGAGTAAATTGTTTAAAAAAAGAGGCTGTTATACATCTGTGATAATTGTGATGAAAATATTGTCACAATACAACTCACTTGTGTGTAATCATTTTAAGACGTTTGTGAACGTGAGTAACTGTCCAAATTCTTTATGAAATTTATTATTAGTCGGAGAATAAATTCTTAAAAAAGAGGCTGTTATGCATTAGTGAAAATTGTGATGAAAATATTGTCACAATACAACACACTTGTGTGTAATCATTTTGAGACGATTGTGAACGTGAGTAACTGTCCAAATTCTTTATGAAATTTATTACTAGTTGAAGAGTAAATTGTTTAAAAAAAGAGGCTGTTATACATCTGTGATAATTGTGATGAAAATATTGTCACAATACAACTCACTTGTGTGTAATCATTTTGAGACGTTTGTGAACGTGAGTAACTGTCCAAATTCTTTATGAAATTTATTATTAGTCGGAGAATAAATTCTTAAAAAAGAGGCTGTTATGCATTAGTGAAAATTGTGATGAAAATATTGTCACAATACAACACACTTGTGTGTAATCATTTTGAGACGATTGTGAACGTGAGTAACTGTCCAAATTCTTTATGAAATTTATTACTAGTTGAAGAGTAAATTGTTTAAAAAAAGAGGCTGTTATACATCTGTGATAATTGTGATGAAAATATTGTCACAATACAACTCACTTGTGTGTAATCATTTTAAGACGTTTGTGAACGTGAGTAACTGTCTAACTTCTTTATGAAATTTATTATTAGTAGGAGAATAAATTGTTAAAAAAAGAGACTGTTATGCATTAGTAAAAATTGTGGTAAAAATATTGTCAGAATGTAAAATATTTATATGATCGTTTTGTGCTAATTTCAGTTAAAAACATTGTTTCAAGAAAAAGAGAAAATATTATGTATCACTAAAAATTACCATGAAGACATAACGAGAAGCTTCTTGATGTGCTTCACTGTTACGTCAAATCGAACAATGAGTTGCCTCAAAGGAAAAATAAAGTTCTATAGAGTTCTATAACAATGGCAGACTGTAAAATATTCTTTTGATAATTCCATTATTCTTTTGATAATTCTATAAACTAAATAATTATCATTACAAACATTCCGACGCGATTTACTCTCGATTTTCCTGCCAGTCGCTGCAGGAGAAAAATAACATACAGAGTACTAAGTAAGTATTTGCGTGATAATTTTTTGGTGATTGTAAAGTGATAGTAAAATTATCGGAAATATTCCCTTGACATGAGCAGATGGCCGATTAGTGCAATGATAGAGTGCATATGCAACCATCGGCCTCGAAGTGACAATCGCCAAGCAAGATATCCTTGGCTTCAATGTTCGAAACCCTTCGCACGAGTCTGTTCTCGTTGGAGATTAGAACTAGGCCCTGCAGCGATCTAGAACATCACTGGCATACACACGAAATTATGATGTCGGCACGCTCACGATTCGATAACTCGATACACAGTGTATATCATTTCCAGATGTTGTTGGGGAAACTCGAGGAAACACCGAGTAAAGGAAAGACGCATCAAAGCGGAGCATTATCGAAGTTTAGTGGTCTATGAATACCAGTGCTATTTCCGCTTTGAGGCCTCGTATACAGAATTATCTGGAATCTGCGAGAACGTCGAGCATCCACTTTGAAACTTTAAGTATTTTTAAAATGGTTAGCATGTTGTGCAAATCTGTTCCGATTGTGAGTCTACCAAAGTAAAAATAGGTCCTTGTACAGGCTCTGTGGAAACAGCCCTTGGAAATAGGTTGATTACGGGAGCCTGGGTCAATTTGGACCCTCATACATTTTCTTACTAGAGACTCTTTAAGAAATTTTTTTTTTCGGTAGTTTTAATTTGTTAACTGGACGATTTTTTAATGCTAAACGCCTAGAAAGATTTGATATAAAAGCAAATTAATTTTTTGGAACAAAAATCTTGTGGCTATTAATTTAAACAAAATATAGTTAAGAAGAATTATTAATAGGAAGAATTATTGGTTGCTTTAACGTATTGATTATTATCTGACTCATCATTGTTAGACATGCAATTATTTGCCCAAGTGTTCAGAAGATAATGACAAATTATTGGGGCACGATATCGATCACCGATGACTAGACTGCGGATCTTTAGGCAAAATAAAAAATGTTTGTATTAATTGCAGGACACAGGAGTCAAATAGAAATTTCTTTCTTTTTTTAATTATCTTATTAAGTTGAAACTACTACACCGATGTCCTTATCCTTATCCTTATCCCGATCTATTTAATATGTTCACTGGTTTAAGTTATATTCACCCATTTTTGTCATAAATGCATAAAATCCGCAGTCTACCGATGACAATTTAACTTGTCTGACAGGTTAACATTTAGATTTTCTAACTGGGATTTGAAATTGCAAGCTAATCGTAGCTTGTGCTTCCTAGCAAAACTAATAATTACTTACAAATATTTATAATCGTGTTTCAATTCTATCAATTATACAATTCCACTGTGATTCGAATAAAATATTATCCAGTGTTTAACCAGACGTAATACAGTGTCGAATTCAATAAAGAATTTTGAAGTTGACCAGGTTTATAGAATTGAATGGGTCAAAATTTACCCAGACACGATCCAAGGGCTGCCAAAGCGTTTTATCAAAAGAGAGACAGATTCACGTACGCAGATTACTCTACATACACTATTCCACAAGGGAGAGTATTGTCATGAACAAGAACAACAAGGTCCACTCAAAGCCTTGGCCTAGATCGCCCAAATCATCTCAGTGAAGGGATTCGATCTAACAGCGCGTCTGAGAACACCGCATTTCAATAAAAGGAACGAGGTTAATCAATCACCTGTCCAGATTAACATTCAACTATCTCTTCGCTGGACGCAGCGACCGTCGATCATTTACCGTTAATGAAACCTATATAATTAAACCGCTGATCGGTGAATACCACGTTACTTTTGCTTTTGTATTTTTGTTACTGTTTGTTGCTGTCTATTTACTAAAAAATTTGTTCGACGTGACTATTATAACTAAACTGTGGATCTTTATACAAAATTAAAATTTGATTCGTCGATTACAGGATACAGGGACAATATGAACATAAGTACACTAAAATTAGAAATTGCCATTAATCATACAGGAAATGGGTCAGAGACCAAAACAAAAATTATAATAATAATAAAATAATTTATACAAAATTGAACCATCAGGAAAGAAAATACTGTTAAAAAGAAGTACTGAATAAAAATAGTGACTCTCGCGTGAGAGGCAAACGTATTACAGTACACTATAATCAAAGATTGCCATAAATTGCCCAGGAAACGGGTCAGAAACCAAACCAAAAATTACGATACCAATATTTATACAAAATTGAACAATCAGGAAAGAAAATACTGTTAAAAAGAAGTACTGAATAAAAATAGTGACTCTCGCGTGAGAGGCAAACGTATTACAGTACACAATAATCAAAGCTTGCCATAAATTGCCCAGGAAACGGGTCAGAAACCTAACCAAAAATTACGATACCAATATTTATACAAAATTGAACAATCAGGAAAGAAAATACTGTTAAAAAGAAGTACTGAATAAAAACAATAACTCACGCGTGGGAGGCAAACGTATTACAGTACACAATAATCAAAGATCGCCATAAATTGCCCAGGAAACGGGTCAGAAACCAAACCAAAAATTATAATACCAATATTTATACAAAATGGAACGATCAGGAAAGAAAATACTGTTAAAAAGAAGTACTGAATAAAAATAGTGAATCTTGCGTGAGAGGCAAACGTATTACAGTACACAATAATCAAAGATTGCCATAAATTGCCCAGGAAACGGGTCAGAAACGAAACCAAAAATTACAATACCAATATTTATGCAAAATGGAACGATCAGGAAAGAAAATACTGTTAAAAAGAAGTACTGAATAAAAATAGTGAGTCTCACGTGGGAGGAAAACCTATTACAGTACACTATAATCAAAGATTGCCATAAATGGCCCAGGAAATGGGTCAGAAACCAAACCAAAAATAAAAATTCCAATCTTTATATAAACTAGAGCGAACGAAGAAGAAAAATTATAAAAATGAAGAAAAAAAAATAATCCGTGCGATGGCCGGGAATCGAACCCGGATCAACTGCTTGGAAGGCAACTATGCTGACCATTACACCACCATCGCACTTGAGAACAAGGTACCGAGTTATCTGTGACCTATCGCCTGGCGAATCGATACTCGAGCTTGTCGCCACTGTGGCCTTGACTTTTCCAGGGACTGGCGCCGAGGGAATTTTGCTGATAGCGTTTTACAGTCTCCCAGGTGGTCGTGTGTCCAGCCGTGATCAATGAACGTTCATTTATTTATAACGGCGGACGTTATCGTCGGCCACGGCAACGAACCAAGCTCGGACCCGTTGCCAATTTTATTTCTAGTCAACCGTCACTATTTATTCTTCCGAGTAGACGATGGTGATCGAGCACGACGCACAGTGCGTTGGATAAAAATCAATTAATCAATCGTTGGCATTTAAAACTTTCATACATGTGCTCTTAGATATCTATTGCAAAGGTAAACAATGATATTAAAACCAATGAACAAGTATTAACTAAGGCTGGACACTTCACCTGCAAGTAAAATGTTTCTATGAAAATTCATTTACCAATTGTGCTAGCGTGCCTATTTTATAAAATTGAAAACTTTTCATTATCTCAACATCGAGTGTGTTATTGGAAGTGTGTACTTGTTATTTTGATGTTAGTTTGTTTGTTTCTTCCACTTTCTTGAGATCAAATTAATAATGTTAATTTAAACGATACCGGTAGCTTTAACACGTTCAGCACCCACTCCACGATCATAAAAATTACACAAAATCAAAGCAATATATTTAATAAAACAAAAACTAAGAAGTTTAGTTTTGTGATATTAATTACTGTTTCAAACCTCTTCTATTCCTCAGATCGTAAGGAAATTTTGTACACTCAATCTACCAACGTAAAAATTAATTTTCAATTCTGTATAAATAATTCCGTCATCCAGATATGGGTGACATGACGCTGAACGTGTTAATTGAAGTTAAAACAAAAAAATACTCCTCAAAACTCCTTCGTCATTTTTGCCGGAAGTATGCGTGGATATATTTTTTAAAAAATTATGCAAGATTTAGCTGCCTCTACCTGCCCGTTAATTTTTAACCATATTTGATATCAGCGACTACCTATTCCGAATAAATCTACCTTTGATATATAGTTTTCCAAAAACAATCCAAAACGGACAAATTCTGACTTAACTATTTACAAAAGAAAGTGACAAAGAATAGAGAAGAACAGGACATAATAGTTTGTGCAAACAGTATTCTAGTGTTTTGAAAACGTTTCGGTGTCACCTTCAAGCATACGTAAACAAAGATAAAGGTTTCCATTCAAAATCGCTATTGTAAACTCTATAGAGCGTTTCAAGGTTAGTGCAATGTCAAGCAAATACAAACATCATGTACTCTCTTCTATATCCTACAACTTTCATCTGAAACATTTTTTCGTATCATCTATAATTTTGGAGTAATCGAATTTTGTCCAGCAAACGGACTTGCCAACGCACTGTGCGACCCACCGGCTACATCTCTTGATAACCGTCTGCCGAGCTTCACAGGTGACGCGCATGATCGTCGTAGAATTCAAAACTGATCCCTGGGAGCCTTGGGCTCGATCGATCGATCGAATGATCGTCAAGGGGACGTTTTCATGTGGCTGTTGATGTCGGGAGTGTTGTTGTGTTGCGGCGCTGTATGATATAGTGCGATAGCACGTCTGTTAATTATTTTGGCATGGTTGAATCCTCTGCGCAAAATAGAAACTTCCTGGAAGTTGAACAGGAATGTGTTGTTACTTTAAGTATGTTATGAGAAGGAGAAAATATTGTGACAATATTTTTAGATTCTTCATATTGCTATTCTCGACAGTTGCGCGTTCTGTGTTCTTAAAGGACAGTATTTTTTATGATATTTTATAAAAAACTTCAGTCTTTTTACTAGAATTTTACAACTTGGACGATTGTCGATTCTGAACGATTTTAAGAGGCAGGAAACTACTAACATTATGGAAATAAACTTTTTTAGGAGGTGCAGATGCATTCCTCGACTACGAAAAAATATTTTTCTTTTAGTCTCCATTTTGTTCATTTATTTATCGGACAGCGTAAAATCATATCAATGTGTTCGGCGCGCAAGTCTTCAGTTGCGTGACATTTAGCAACCGTCATAGTCGTGCGAATGCAAAAAATTAATATTTATCTTGAAGTTAGCTAGTCTAGGCTTTAATATTTCAAAGAAAGATTATCTGTCATCATTTACATTGTCAAAAACCAAAATGTAATATTCATCGATTGGTCAACTAATTTTTGAGTTGTCCGTCATGCAAATCGACGCCAACAACTCGGGGTTTAGCGTCTCAAACCGTGTTGCACTAAACGATTTGCAACAACCGTAGAATTTTCAGAGCATATGTTTGGAGTGTGCTATTTTAGCTCATGCATAAAGAAAATTGATTGTCCGAACCTGTTACACGAGAATTCCTCTTAACACTAAACCTACCATGATAGAACGACCGGTTTCTTGTTTCACAAATATTAAAGTTCTAAACACGTTTTCGTGAAAAACGTTAAGTGAATTCCGTTGTTTAAACACACAGTTTAATAAAAAGAACGTCGCACAAAGTCCAAACAAATTCAATCTTATCCTTCGACTGTGAATTTTGCATTTCTAACAAAAATGAGTAAGAGAAACATAAAACAGCATAACCTCTAAAGAATTTCAGGAAACTGTCGCAAACTCAACTTGTCACAACTATTAAAAAAGAGAAATAGAATATATATATGTCATTCACGGTAAAAATCCACAGTCTACTAATCACTAGACTGCGGACCTTCATGCAAAATAGATCTGCACCAATTTCGAAAAATAGGAGCCAAATAAAAAGTTCTTTCATCCCTTAATGCTGTTCATAAGTTACAAACTAGTTCATGTACATAATTTTTTAAAGTCTACTTTAAACTGCACCTACTCATTGTTGCCATGAATGTATAAAAATGTGAATGCCCGATTTAAAATTGTAGAAATGTCAAAAGAATTTACAGACATGAATGTATTATTTTCAACCCATCCGAATTATGAAAAAAATAAACGTTTTGTTTGGCTCCTGTTTCCTTATTCATGCAGAAAATTGTTATTTCGCATAAGAATCCGCAGTCCGCTAAACCTTATCAAAAAATAAACCAATTGCGTTTTGCTCCTCAGACTCGCGTCAACTGCCATCAGTCTCGAATCACTCAGGCTCCCATCGCCAACGCGAATTAAATCCCCGCGATCAACAACCGCTATATACCATTCAAGTATAATCCTCTGCGAATGCGTTGGCGGGCAAACGCGAAGCCTGTCTCTCATTATCGTCTCTAATTTCAATCTCAATCTAAAAAAAAACCTTGTCCTCCGCGTTTTTCCGTTCGTGCCTCACCTGAAGGTCTGTTGCTTGTCCTGCATCCTGGAGACGGCGGTCTTCTTCGGCGCGGTGTCCTCGAGCTGGAGGTCCACGATCGCCTTGGCCAGCTGTAGGTCCCTCTCGTTCATCTTGATCTCGTTGTTGCTCCTCTAGTTCCCCGTCGCTGGGTCTGATTTATCTTTCCGGCGCTGGATCCGGCGAGCTTACAGGTGAGAGAACACGCGCGCAACAACGAAAACACACCAGTTGGGCTTTAGTCTTGGTCGGTCGCCGAGGAACCAGTTGCGAGAACCACACCGAGAGATGTCTCGTCCCGTACTGAAACACCAGTCGCCAGAACTTAACCTCACAGGCGGTACACTGTTGCGCGAGAATGGATTCGCGGCTTCTCTCTCTCGCTCTCTCGCTCTCTCGCTCTCTCGCTCTCTCACTCTCTCTCTCTCTCCCTCTCTCTCTCTCTCTCTCTCTCTCGCTCTCTCACTCTCTCATTCTCTCTCCCTCTCTCTCTCTCTCTCTCTCTCTCTCTCTCTCTCTCTCTCTCTCTCTCTCTCTCTCTCTCTCTCTCTCTCTCTCTCTCTCTCTCTCTCTCTCTCTCTCTCTCTCTCTCCCTCGAATGGGATACTCGTTCCCTTTCTCTCTTTCGCGGATCGCCCTCTTCTCTCCCCATGCACCCCCGCAAAAAATCCCCCTCTCTCTTACTTTGCCAAATATTATTGTGTTGTAAATAGCAAGGGAGCGAATAGAGGAACGGTTTCTATTATCGGGAGCCTCGGGGTCCTCTGTGTTTGCTCTCTTCCTGTTCTTCTATCGTTCCTCGAGTTTCGAATCGAAGCGTTTCCCGCTTCCCACGATGTGTGTTTTATGTGCTACCTCCTCGTAGCCCGATCTAGATCCTCGTTGTAGATTTTTTGATCGCTGATCGAAGACGTTGCGAGACAAGACGCGCACCGACTGCAGTACGTTGCATCATTGCATACTCGGTTTTGGTTAAAACGTCATGGGTTGCAAAATGAGCGCAGACTGGTTGACGTTGTGAACATTATTTGTTTGATTTCAGCTGTTTGGTGGTGAGTTGTTAAGGGTTCTAGGGATGGATTTGGGGTGTTTTTGGGGGGGGGGGGGGGGGTAGAGGAGTTGATATTGATTGATGATTATTGGTTTTTTAAATGCAGAAGTTTAAAGGTCAAGGACGCTGGGAACAGCGTAGGTAGAGCTGCTTGGGAGTTTTGCGGCAGGTTGCGCTGTTGGTTTGTTCTTTGTCGTGTCTTTTGTCGCGCTATCTGGCTTCCGGGGATTCGAAGTTCCGAACTAGGTGGAAATGAGCGGAGTTGGTTAGGTAGAGAATGTGGAGTGTGAATTATTGGAAGGAGTATGGTTGTGGGGATTAGGGGAGTATTTAGGTACAGAAATGGAGATGCAGAGTAGGTGAATCTGTTCTGAATTGCTCCGAAGTTCGGTTGGCGCTTGAACCCAGTCGCTTCAGGTTTAGATGCAATTTTGTGGTGGAACTAAGCATTTGTTGCGAATGTCTTTTATGTCTTTCTTAACTTCTGATCTTTTGATTTTAATTGCGGTTTAATTTTTTTTTTTATTTCTTTGAATGATTCTTGAGAAAAGGACGATCATTTCCAACATGTTTCGGTTCAACCCAAGGATTAGAATGAGTCTTTCTCTTAATCTTCTTGTCATTGTTCAGAATTGTTCAATGATGGTTTTCTCGTTTCCAGAATGATTATTGTGGGCTACATCATAGCTATTTGTTAGTCTTCGTTATTTGATTGCCTTCGGCAATAATTTTTTATGCGAAAACTGCATAAATATCCGCAGTCTACTCTTAAAAGGGATCTTTCGATCGAATTAAAAATATCAAAATATATCCAAAAAAAAAAAGGAAAAAAAGTACTTTAAGACAGTATGAAACGTATGTATAACAAAAATTTATTCTTAAAAACAAATTGCATCAAATCAAATAGCAGCAGCTTAAGATTTTTAATCCAATCACTGTACGTGCCTCGACTATAATATTAGATATTAATAGACGTATAATTTCGTGCAATCTATTTACGTAAAATAGATTGCATAAATATCTATTCATCTAACTGTTAACAATATTAATGACTCCTTATTTGGTTCCTATTTCCTGCAATTCATATAGAAAATTTGTATTCTGCATGAAGACTCAAAGCCATGATCATGTCCAATCAATTTAAATTTAATTAAAAACTGCATCGCGGATCCAAAAAAATTCTTGTAAAATGGACATAACTGCATAAGAGAATGATGGAAATTATTTTGGAGAGTAGAATGCATTTAAATCATTTATAAATTGTACAAACAGTACAACTAATAATTCCGTACAATTTAAATAAGTAAAATACACAGCAAATAATTGTGATTTTGCGCAAAGTTCCACGATCAAATTCTGATTAACCATTCGTCGAGAAACCAGAGAATGTACTGTTCGATCGATGTACAGACGTAAGTGGGATAACAGAATCAGAAGAAGCTCCGATCGCCATCTATTGCATCCGAGCTAAAACTATGCACAAATTGTGCCAATTTTCGCAATTTGAACGCAGCCGGTTGTCAATCGAAACGAAGAGACGGTTTGAAAGAAATTCTACCAGAATATTTTCCCAGCAGAAAATTTGCTATTATCAGAGTACGATGAGTGGCATTATGTAAATTGTCCGAGAATAACGTCGACCCCGTATTCCCGGCGCTGATCGCAGACCAATTAGTCAATCGTGAATCATCGGCTCGACTAATTTCTGCGGCTTGATTCAGGCTCCGACGCAGTTTAAAAGAGGGGCAAAGTGGCGCGTGGGTTCATCATCCGGCGAGGAGAAATTGCGCCGGTCCGCCACCTTGTCTATATTAAATCTTTTCCGCATAAACTAAACGAAGATTTGTGGCCCGCTGATTAACAATCCTCGTTAGTCACGTCTCGCGCAATGTCAGAGTTCCTCGACGCTATCGAGTTTGCATCAGCGATTCCGTTTGACCGTGTCACTGACAAATCCGACAGCCGAGGATGCACCGAATGCACTTGCGAATCGACGCTACCATGAATTCTGCAAATTATCAGGAGCTATCCTAACATCAGGCGCGTCTTCTTCAGATTGTTTTCTTTGCACTAATTCGCATGCGTCTTTTCTTAACTGTTTCTTAATTTAACTTTAGCAAATGTTAAGACTGTCTCTTAATATCTACCGGAAGCTTTATAATGGGACTTTTCTGTTGTTTACACAATTCAACAAAGAACCCCGCACTAATCATATGGAAAATCTATCCCGGTAAAATCAATTGGATTTTTCATATGTTGTAGCTTATGATCTACTGAACAAAAGATCTAATGGGCAAAAAGCTCAATAATGGACAGTTATCGAGTTATAATCAGTCAAACATGACAAATTCGAGCTGCCGAATACTCAAATCTCGGGAAGTATTTATTTTTTGGAAAAATGTTTGCAACAAAAATAGTAGGGTTTCACAAAATCTGTTAGGTGGTGTCATCATTTTTGAATTTTGAATGACCTTGAAAAGGTCTGGGAACAGAAATCTTTCACAAAAATCTTTGCGTGTCACAGCAGAGATAAAGACCTCACGGTTCGTCACTCCCGTAGCATTTTTTGACTCCAAACCCTCTCTGCTGTGTGTGTGTGTGTGTGTGTGTGTTTGTGTGCGTGTGCGTGCGTGCGTGTGGATTAATAAAAAAATGATCTTACTATGTATTATCAAACAGTATGGAGACCAAAATGTATAGAATACACTGATATCAATAATATAAATATCGGACATAGCAATGCCAGAAAGTAATAGCATTCGGCAGCAATAACGCTAGTATGTTGCCAACTTCATTTAGGTCGCGCAACTTGAAAATCGAAGGAGTGGGGTGGCGGGAGTAGGGATGCGGCAAGCGTGTAAAGTAAATATACTTCCCGAGATTCGAGTATTCGGCAGCTCGAATTTGTCATGTTTGACTGATTATAACTCGATAACTATCCATTATTGAGCTTTGTGACCATTACATCTTTTGTTCAGTAGATCATAAGCTACAACATATGAAAAATCCAACTGATTTTACTGGGATAGATTTTCCATATGATTAGTGCGGAGTTCTTTTAAAATGCCCATGCATTTCTGGCAATTTATTGAAATGAATTCCTGTTTGGTTCATGGAAATTCTAATCGATGCAAACAATTTCTATTTTGCATTTTCAATGCGTCCTTTACGTATTTTTAGCATGAAATCCATATTTATATTAGGCAAATAGAATAGCATAGTTTCTACAATGAATCTTTTCGTATTGTCAAAGATTTTGTTATGTTTCAATTGTTGAATAAATTGGTAGTGCGCAGGGTTAGGTGAGTACTCCATAAATGACCCGCGTATCGAGTCGCGAATCGGTGCGTAATAATGATTACAATTAGACAATTTGCATTCTAAGTAGTTTCGATGATTTTATGCTCTCTGGCACTGGGAAATTGGACAGAATTGTTAGAAGTGGAACCGCGGTTCTCCAAATTGCGTCAAATTCATTCTACGCTTTCTTAAATTATTATGATTGAATTGCAAATTTTAAAATAGCAGTAGCACTTAAAGAATGGTGATACCTAATGATTGAAATCATTTCCGAGAGGAAGAAGTACCTATACATGGTCCCAAAAGAACATGTTCCTTTTTCTCATCTTGTCCTTTCTTTTCAAATGACGATAAGTGTTAAAGAACAACAGATCTACAAAACCAAGAAACATTATTTCAGTTGATTCTAAATTTTCACAATCGATACAGAACATTTTAACTTTTCCATGTCTTGTACTTTTTTAAAAATGGGTAGCTATTAATCATAGGTAGTAAAGAATGAAGAATGACACAAAGAACTATTTATTTAATTCCAGATTTGTGCAATCGATGCATGTTTCTTTTTCCTCAAATTGTACTTCTCTGAAAAATGACGGTAGGCGGTAAAGAGTGAAAATGGACAATCTCACAAACATGTCGACAGTAAATATTAAATTCCGAAAAAATATTAAACAGTTCATCGATCATGTCTCAACATACTAAACAGTCGAACTGAAAATTCCAAACGACAATTGGCCCCCAAAATTAGCACCGAACAATTTCTTCCAGCGCTCATTTTAAGCATAGAAGCAGAGAATCTGGAATCAGCACGCAAAACAGCTACCAGCAACTGTGTAAGCGGGTGCGGTGGGTCAATCGGAGGGTCTAGCGAATTCTCCCGAGCAGAAGTTGGAATTCATAAGCGTGCTATCACAAGCTGCGTCTCGACGAGAGCGCAATCCAAATTTAGCCGGTTGCTTACGCGTCGTCTGCGCACTCGTTAGGTCGCTCTCACGACTTCTCTACGATTTTCCCCGAATACCGATAGCCTTCATCACCTGGCGAGAACCCCATAGATCCCTATAGATCATACGCAGTCAGATAAACTTCAACCTGAAGCGACCCTGAAGCATAATGGCTGTCGATGCGAGCACGATAATGTTAATCCTCTTTGAAATTTCCCGCGCAAGCTACAGTGACTCACAGAGTTTCAAAGCGAATTGACTAGTTTGAGGAGACTAGTCTGTTATCAGAGGGGACCTTTGTAACATCCTGCGACAGGGCACCGGTGAAAAGGCGACGGGAAAGTTTCCTTCGATAAGCTGACTCGGGAAAGGCTGCTTCCTCCTGGCCGATGCAATTTTACTCGGTTGAGTCATCGCGCGCCGTTGCAAAAGCCCCGACGAAAACGTACGAATTAATTGGACCGTTAAGGATTTTTATGCTATAACGATGACGAAAACGGAGGCCGAGCTCGTTCCCGGAATAGGCGAATAATCGTCTGGAAAGCTATCCACGGCCAAAACTTGCTCCTTCATTCCGAAGAATGTACTTTTCGTAATAATCGGATCGCTGAAAAGAGATCTGTGCAATGCGCAACTCTCTTAGGCTATTGGGCCTCGCTACCACCATTTGTTTCGCTTTAAAAATGTTTTATCAATCCCTAATCAAGTCTCTTCAAGATGGAAATTTACTCATTCACTATTTTAATATATGCTGTAAAATGATTGATCTCTTCCTGTTTGTGTTGTAGGGACGTGCTTCTTAAAAATACACCGCTATAAATGAAATGTAATCAAGATATTAATCACATAGTATGGCAGTGTGAGCTTTTCGATGTGCAGCGTACTATTCTAATTGAGTATTTGCGGAAACAATATGTTTGCCCTTGTGTATGGAAATGTTCATTGCTTCTTATAAAGTTGAGTCGTGTGCGTGTATCTTTTCATTCCTAAAAAAGTGTTGTTTAAGGATTTAGATTAGATTATTAGATTATTATTAGATTATTTTGTATTATTCTGTATTTACAGTAATTCCTCGATCTAAGTCCTTTTTCGGTTCTCTGCCGGGACTTAGATCGCGAAGGGACATTATTATTTTGTGACCGCGCCGAACGTAGAAAAGGCCAGTATGCAAACACGGACCGCGGGGCCGAAGGCGCAACAAAAAATAGCGTATCGGTGAGACAATACTAGTGCAGTAATAAAACTTCTTTATTTTTTATTATTTTTGCATGGATCTTTCACGAACATATTCGTGCCATTTTTCTAATGAAAATGATACCAAATATGATATAATTCCGATGATATTTACTTGTGTAATAAACGATGAAAGTTTTTGACGTAAAGAAGGACACCGTATAGGAAAGAAAGAGACGTCCGTACAATGTTCTGCCAATAAAAAACTTCCATCGTTCATTATACAAGTAAATATCATCGGAATTATATCATCTTTGGTATCATTTTCATTAGAAAAATGCCACGAACATGTTGGTGAAAGTTCCATGAAAAAATAATAAAAAATAAAGAAGTTTTGTAATTGGATTAGTGTGATTCACACCGATATACCCGACCCACGATCAGATTACGCGTCATGTTTACACTGCTCGGCGACCGAGGCAGCACGAGCTCCGCAGTGGAAGGAGTAGGCCAAGGGACATAGATCGCAACGTTCCGTTGGACTTAGATCGCGGAATTACTGTACTTTCGAAATTGTACTTTCATGATACCCAAAATGAATCTGAAATAAGATTCAAGGTGCTATAATAAAAAAAAAGGTGTATTAAACGCGTTTCCTCGAAAATTGCTGAAAATCTAAATAAATACATCCCTGTCATTTTTACATAACAACGTAAAATAACCATGTTTGGTGCTCCTTTGGCGTTCATTAATAAATCCAGTCTTAACGTTGACGAACAAAATATCTGTTCTGTGTTATAGAACAATTTTTGCAATCATATTTCACAAGTGAAAAGGAATTCATAACATAATGTTCATAACATAACATAACACAATAACATAATGATTTCTATCGATCGAATTTTGAATTATGTTAGAGAAAATGTTACTGGCAATCTTTTTAAAAGATCGAACCTTGCGCCAATAACATTTTCTCTAACGGAATTCATAACGTTAGAATTTTCTTTTAAAAAGTTCCACAGTTTTCATTTCAAAGAACTCTTTCAACCGCAGAAAAGAAATGACAGAAAAATAGAAATGGCTGAGGCAAGGGTGCACAGAAATCCGTGCACCGTTTCGAAACGATTAATCGACGCATTATAATTGATCCATAAAGGTACCCTGCCGTAACGAACAGTATTACGCGTTTCCTCGCCGGGTGAAAGTAAAAGTGGCGGTTCACCCGCAGCCGGAAAACCGTCGCGTCGCGTCGGTTTCGAGTCTTATCAACCCGCAGTGTTCAGTTCTGCTATCCGATAAGCATCATAGGACCCCATGGAACTCCATCGACGACCTTTCCCGTGAAACCGAAGAAACCGACTCGACTTAGGCCGAGTTTCTCTCGGCATCGATCGCCCGCACGATTTTTATCGACCAGGTCTCTGGTGTTCCTAGTGTTCCGACCGCCTAACCGCGAACTATGCGACGACAATAATTGCATCCGCTCTCTCGACAGCCACCGGAAATTTAGAATTCGCTTTCCGGCGCGAAACCGTTCTCTCGGCTGTTTTCCGAGCTGGATATTCGCAACACGTTCATCGCCGTTTTACGGTCGCGAATTAAGTGGTTCGCATCATATGCGTGTTCTACTCGTTAAATTAATCCGCATCTGCGGTGGACGAGTCACTGTCGCTTCAGCAGTTTCAACTGGGTTACGGAATTATTGCGAAACCGCAATTCTTTGTCTCGTTGGCAATAATGGCTCGGTTATGGGGTCGGTGACCGGTTTTCGGGACCGTGGCGGGTGAACGAGCTGTTTGATGGGTTTATTGGGTGCTGGGAGTAATTGTTTCAGAGTTTCAATGGTAATTGTTAGTACAGTTATTGTCTTGTTTGCTGCATTTCGTTTGGAAGACTGTGGAACTACTGGCAATTATTTGCTCCTGGATATTGCGTTCGGTAGCTGTGCAACAGAATTTTATTTTTATTTCAGTGTACTTTATTTTATTGCAATTGATTTTTAGCTAATAAACCGTTTGCATCGCTGTAGACATTTTCAGAGTTTCAGAGTTTCAATGGTAATTGTTAGTACAGTTATTGTCTTGTTTGCTGCATTTCGTTTGGAAGACTGTGGAACTACTGGCAATTATTCGCTCCTGGATATTGCGTTCGGTAGCTGTCCAATAGAATTTTATTTTTATTTCAGTGTACTTTATTTTATTGTGTTGGAATTTATTTCATAAATTACATACAAAAATTAATATTTTATTTTATGTTAAAACTATGTACATATTGTATATAGATTGCCCTCTTTATTTAATTCGTAGCTTAATTGTTTTTTCTCCGACCTGAGCGATCTTCACATGAGACGCTATCTTCATCTACCATATTGACGTGCCTTTCAACGTATCTTTAAACGTATTACAGAATAAATTCAATTGTGTGTTATTGAAGTGTTATTTATTATATTCCCATAATCTAATAATAATCCAATATATTGCAATTAATTTTTAGCTAATAAACTGTTTGCATCGCTGTAGACATTTTCAGAGTTTCAGAGTTTCAATGGTAATTGTTAGTACAGTTATTGTTTTGTTTGCTGCATTTCGTTTGGAAGACTGTGGAACTATTGGCAATTATTCTCTCCTGGATATTGCGTTCGGTAGCTGTCCAGCAGAATATTATTTTTATTTCAGTGTGCTTTCTTTTTATTGCAATTAATTTTTAGCTAATAAACCGTTTGCATCGCTGTAGACATTTTCTTTCAATAACTATTGTAAAAATTGTTATTTTAACGTGTCAAGTGCCACATCAGTCCCCTTAAATGTTGTACAAAATCAAATCAATTAGTTCAAGAATTTCTCCACGCAGTCAATGAAAATTGAGACGTGGATTCGACAATTTTATTAACAGCTTGTTGCACACGAGGCTCCTGTTCTTTTTTTACCACAATATAAACCGATGCACCCTATATGTTTTCGCACCGATTCCCCGCAACAATTCACCCCTTCTTCGCAACAATTCAACCCCTTGTTTAATCATATTTACACCCATCCCCGCCGGAGCGTTTCCGTTCGATTAAACGCGAATCCTTTTCTAGTTTTCGGAGCGAAACCGACACTCGAACTCTATCGAGTGGTTGTTTCCCTATGAGACCGATGATAAATCAGTTCTGAAAGCCTGTCCCCGTGAATCGGTGAATGGAACTGCATCCGGGGCTCATTAAAAAGATATTCGTTTCGTTTCGAACACACCGATTGATTAAGTCCCGATCGAACGTCAGAGGAACGGGGAACACGATCGACTGACGTCAAACTGTCTCAAGACCACCGAGAAGTCTACGGTGCGGGCATGAAAAATGAAAAACACGCTGACACACTTTCACTCTTGAGCACCGTGCAACCTGTTACACGTTACCAAGACCGCTGGACGCTATTGAAAATCCCTCTAATTATGCGCGAACACATCAACCTGATCGGCGACAGACTGGCTGACTCAGACGTCTCACCTAGATCTGTCGGCAGCATCGCCCTTGCATCCTTTTTCTTTTTACAACAATTATTCGCGCGAAGTCACCTTCTTGGTCGAACTATTTTTCCACTGGATTCCGGTCTCTTTCATTGTGTTATTCCACTCTGTTTCGCTGCAGTTCATTCCCAGCATTCAGCACGCACATCTGCAATGGCGTAGACATGTTTTTGTCCGGAAACTATTCAAGCCTATCTTTGTTTGATTCTATTTCGTTCGTTTCTAACTAGTTAGTTCATTTCAGGATTTTAAGGTAAGATTTTTACAACATCATTTTAACACTATAAACAGAACACTGTCAAAATGACCGGTACCAGATTTTTTATTTTACAATTCTAGAAATGGTAGAAGTTGCTTTCATTAGAAATGGTGTTGCATAAATGATTGATGAAATTCAATCTTGTCATTTTTGTAAGGCAATAATATTTACCGGTTACTTTTAAGGCTTAATACTATTTATAACGAGATTGTACATCAAAATCGTGTGACAAGACAACGGAGCAAAATTTTAAAACAACATTTTACAACATGGTTGAACGGAAAAATTGTGTAACATGATATTAAACCAAGAGTGTACAACAAGATTTTACTGCACAGTTGGAAAGCAAGATTTTATAACAAGATTGTACGGCACGACAATAATGCAAAATATTAAAACAACATTTTCCAACACGGTTGTACAGAAAAATTGTGTAACAAGATATTACAGTAAAATTTGAAAGCAAGATTACACAACAAGATTTAACAACACAATTTTAAAGCAAAATTTCAAAATAAGATTTTACAACAAGCTCTTACAGCACTATTGTAAAGCAAAATTATGAAACAAGATTTAACAACAAGTTGTACAGCCAGACAATAATTTAAAATTTTAAAGCAACATTTTACTAGATTGTACAGAAAAATTCTTTTACAAGACATTACAGTAAAATTTGAAAGCAAGATTGTACACAAGATTTTACAACACGATTTTAAAGCATTTAAAATAAGATTTTACAACAAGCTCTTACAGCACTATTGTAAAGCAAAATTATGAAACAAGATTTAACATCAAGTTGTACAGCCAGACAATAATGTAAAATTTTCCAGCAAGATTTTCTTCACCCTAATAATTACGCACCCCTCGATTGCTCGTTTTATTTCGGACCGAAAATACTGCCGAGGGTAGCTGAAATTTTTTCAAAACCCAAAAAATACTGCTAACGTTGTGCGATCTCTCAAGAACCGTGAAAAACGCAGCGGGGTGACATTAACGTTACGTCCGTCTAAGTTATATGAGTATTGCTTTTATTATCTGCCTGGACCAAACACCATAAAGATCCGGAAACTGTCACATAGTGTTCCCCATCGGTGCGTGGAATTGTGGCGACGACATATTAGTAGCTTCTCATTGTGAGACCGAAGAAAAGACTCCGAGGGGTGGAGATGCGTTGGATCACTCCGCTAAGGGTTGCCACAATACGGGCAGGTGAAAAAATAGGGTATCTCATCGACTTAGGGCAAGTCGGAATCGGAATCTGAAAATTATATGCAGATCAGGAAATACGGCGATGTTTGCTGTTCGCGTTAGGTGGACAATGCAAGCCGTTGGCGTGCGATTTGGCGCATAAATTATCCACTTTAACAATTACAGAGGCGCTAAGACACCTACCCTATCAATTTTTACTGTCACGTTAATACATTTGACAAACTTTCATTATTTTTGCGTCTTTTTATCCGTGTAGAATTTGATACGAATTTGTTCAATTTTTAACTAAAATAGCTTAGCAACCCATAGATATATGTGTATGTAATTTATTTCAGCAAAAATTATTACACAATTTCCTAACTGCAAAAAAATTATTGCTTGAATGGTCCTTACGGAAAATCAACGTTCACAGGCCCTACACCATCCTACACCATTTTTACTAGTCTTTTAATAGACACTTATCTCGTGACTACAATTTTGCGTACCAAAAAAGCTGAAAAGAATATCGATTTGCTCAAGGAGCCCAATGTACACGACCAGAGGGTTAAACAAAGTCGTAAAGTGTGTCACACAGGTCAGAATCGTTCCCAGCATCTTTTCATCTCTCAGGTTCGTGATTACAGGGTGTGTAGCTGGTGGGTTCGAATTAGATCCCTGGGACCAGGAAACATAACGTACAGCAGGAGGTATCGAGGGCGAATTTTATTTCCAGCTGAAAAACCTTCGTTTCGCGCCGCGCCACGGGAATTCTGACGGCTCTCGTTCGGATATTTTTGGCGCGCTCTTTTCCTTTTTCTTTGCCCTCCACGAGTTCGTTTCGACGACTCTCAAACTCGAATCTCTCGATTTTTCTTACGGCCGACGCGACGTGGCGCGTCTAACCAAGCTCTCACCCCCCCCCCCCTCTCTCTCGGGTTCTTTCTTTTTTCCCTTTGAAATCTTTTTTCTTCCACCCTCGCCCCCTCTCTTGAAATCTTTTTTTTTATCTTTCTCTCTCTCTTGAATCTTTTCTTTTATCTTTCTCTCTCTCTTGAAGTCTTTTCTTTTATCTTACTCTCTCTCTTGAAATCTTTTGTTTTATCTTTCTCTCTCTCTCTTGAAATCTTTTGTTTTATCTTTCTCTCTCTCTCTTGAAATCTTTTGTTTTATCTTTCTCTCTCTCTCTTGAAATCTTTTGTTTTATCTTTTTCTCTTCTCTTTCTCTCTCTCAAGTTTTTTCTTTTCTCTGTCTTAAAATCTTTTTCTTTTCCTTTCTCCGTCTCTCACCCTTGAAATATTTTACTCTTATCTGTCTCTCTCTCTCCCCCTCTCCGGTTCTGTCTTTTCTCCCTTTGAAATCTTTTTTCTTTCACCTTCGCACCCTCTCTCGAAATCTCTACTCTTATCTTTCTCTCTCTCTTTAAATTTTTTTCCCTTCTCTTTCTCTCTCTCTCTCTCTCTCTCTCTCTCTCTCTCTCTCTCTCTCAAGTTTTTTCTTTTCTCTGCCTTAAAATCTTTTTTTCTTCTCTTCCTCTCTCTTTCTCACTCTTAAAATCCTTTTGTCTTCTCTTTCTCTCTCGAAATCTTTTTCTACTCTTTTTCCCCCTACTCATTCTCTCTCTCTCTCTCTCTCTCTCTCTCTCTCTCTCTCTCTCTCTCTCATTGGAGTTTTGCAGCGAGCGGTGATTATAAAACGCTGATCGCCTCCGCGAGCCTTCGAATAGCGCTCGAGCGTTCTTTTGTTCGCGAATACGCTTCGGGAACGATATCGAATCGCAGACGACACACGAGAGCTCTCCATCGCGTTGCACCATTGCCGATACAATGCAACCTCGATATGGATCGGTGCATTGTCCAATTATCTATGTCGTGCTCGATCGCACGGCCAACCGATGACAGTCCCATTACCGGCTCGTTCGTTAAATAACCGACTGAAATATCAGAACAAGGATGAGCCGCATTGCGTTTACGCTCACCGTGATAACGACGCCGACCAAAATAGTGCAACTGTTTTTAGAATTTTACATTTCCCCGCTCGAGACGCGCACTATCGTGTTTCCGTGGATGCACTCGGACGTCCTCCGAAAATGCATCGACGAATTCTTTGTTGGAATGTCTCTCGAGAATTTTGAGAATTTTTATTTTCCCGATGCAACAGTAATGTTGCCTCCATTTTACGTTTACCATAAGGAATTTTCTAGTTGGTAAACTGAACTTATTCCTCATCTTTGTTTTCATCAAATGAGACACGAAACATAGAATTTTCATAAAGTTCCGCAGTCTGGTATAAATTTTATAAAAATTACAAGACTGAAATAATTTAGATCCCCTAGATTATTGAATAATTTCTAATTGAAAGCATCTTTATAATTTCAATCATTAACGCGTTGAAGCGCGAACCGAAATCGGTGATAGACGACAAGAGCTACATTTTTATTTTTTGTTAACCCTTTGCACTCGAATGATAACTCTGTGGCACCAGTAAAAATTGCTATACCATTATTCAAAACAGTTTTTATATCATTAAATCCGACTGTATTCTATACTTTGCTAAAAATTCAACTGTTGTATGAACAACCAGGTTTAATTTCAAGTGAACAATATAAAAAAAGATACATAGAATAAAAATGTTTTAAGTTAAAAGAAACATCCTGATTTTGGAATTGAAAGTTGCTTCGGGTGCAAAGGATTAATTATTTAATTCTTGGGGAGTTCGATGAAGTTACGGAATAAAATCATCCTTTCTAAAAAATTTTCCTAAAAATTGACGGACGTCCATAACCGTCATTTGCATTTACAATCCCGTACATTGGACGTCTATAGACGGAATTTACGTGAACGTGTTAAAAAATGAAAAATTTAAAACCTGTCATGGAGCGTTTTGTGTTAACGATTATTTTCCAAATAATTGATTTCGATAATGCCGAAGCTTGTTACTAATTTGGGAGCCTCCCTGTCAAAGGGCTGCCCACGAATCCCAAGAATTGGACGTCTATAGACGGAATTTACGTGAACGTGTTAAAAAATGAAAAATGTGAAACCGAACACGGTGCGTTTTGTGTTAACGATTATTTTCCAAATAATTGATTTCGATAATGCCGAAGCCTGTTACTAGTTTGGGAGCCTCCCCTGTCAAAGGGCTGCCCACGAATCCCAAGCATTGGACGTCTATAGACGGAATTTACATGAACGTGTTAAAAAATGAAAAATGTAAAACCTGTCATGGAGCGTTTTGTGTTAACGATTATTTTCCAAATAATTGATTTCGATAATGCCGAAGCCTGTTAGTAGTTTGGGAGCATCCCCTGTCAAGGGGCTGCCCACGAATGTGAGAAGGAAGCTTCAGGGGTTGCCGAAAGGGGGAGAGAAAGAGAAACCCGGTATGAATGGTGGGGGCAACGAGGCGGTGGGCACGATGCACTCACTCTCTCGCGTCTGTTTAGTCGTTCGCCGTGCGCGCGCCACGCTGTGTCGACGATGTCAGTTCCCCGGTGTCAGTTGCGAGCAGACCTTCCCATCTCGGTGTGATCATCAAACGATCCCGAGGATCGTGGCGATCGTTGACAGCGCTCTTCTATCGGGGGGTTTTGGGGGGGTATACACGTGTGTTTCATCCCTTCGACAATCATAGTGACACGGTGTTCGTACAGTTCAGTGGAAAACCCGAGAAATTCTGGAGTACGATCCAATTCACTCGGATTTACCAGATTTCGCAAAAATTTGCAACAGTTTGAGAAGGTTTGATAAAGTTGTCCTTGAAAATTGTTTTGCTAGATTCGCTCTGCAGTTTCGGTACACGTCTGAAACAGTTTGTATCGGTTCAACGAAGTTTGTATATGTTTCTCCGAGTTGTTGATTCGTTACAAACCGGAGAATACGTTTGAACAAGTTTGCATCGTTTCGAGAAGGTTTGACAAAGTTCGTAACAGTTTCTCCTGAATAATTCGTTGTAAAGTGAAGTTCGAAAAATCGTGAAGCTTCGACAAAACTTGTAGTTGTTTTTCTTGACTGAAGAACGTTTTCCAAGTTTGCAGCGGTTTGGCATAGTCTGTAACAATTGTTTGAGATCTGTTGTAAAGTGAAGATCAAGAAAACCTTGCATTGGTTCGAGAAAGTTTTCTCCAAGATGGATTGATTTATCGAATACAGTGAAGAACGGGTCCGAAGAACCGTGCACTGGTTGGAGAAGGTTTGACGAGGTTTGACAAAGTCCATGGGAAAGTGGAATGAACAGCAATCGATTGAATCAATCTGGCTCCAAAACGAAGAACATATTATGTTCATTTCTATACATAGAAAGAACATATCGAAAAGTGTTTGCACCGGTTTGGAGAAGGTTTGACAAAGTTTGAGGAAGTAGAACAAAGTGGACAGCAGCTATCGCGGGATCGTTTAACAAAGCGAAGAGCGGTTTTCCACAGTTGACGATATCCACAGGAATTTTCCGGGAGCGATTCGCAAGGCAAACCGGCTGGTTTGTCGCGGATTGTCGCGGCCGGCTGGTATCCAGGTTGCGAGTACTCGAATCAGGTCGCGCATAAAAAGACCGTTGGCTGGTATCGAGAGCTGCAGGCCGATACTCGAGCACGGCTCATTAACGGCTCGTCGAAGGCGAAAGCCGGCCGATAACGTTATCTTCCTACAGCAATTGCAGGCTCCATCTCGCGACGGCCATTGTCGTGGGACGGTTCGTGTCAACAGGTGATCCTCTAAAGCCATCGAAAGTGAGAAGAACCCAGGAGGCGCCTGAGCATTCAACTGTGGCGAATCGATAGATCGAACCTAGGTTTTCGGTGAATGATTTAACTGTTTCCGTTGGTCGTCTGGGAGGTTTTGTCGGCTGATAAGGTCACGTTGTCGCATGCGCCAGGAGACAACAGTTGATAACGGAGGTCTAAACTGAGAGAGTGGAAAGGGGCTTGTTCGTCTGGCGCCTTGTTCTCCTCGCTAAAGTGACACGTCGCCTTGGCCAATAAAGCGACAGACGGTCTAAACTGAACGGATCGGCAGCTGCACTCTTTCTGTCGGTGTCCCGGTGTGCCTCGTTCGTTGGCCCCTTACTCGCCGGGTTAATTTCGGACCAAGTAGGCGGTTCTCTTGCGAGGGAGAAACGATCCACCGACGGAGGAAAAAGAAATAAAAGAGAACGGGAGAGTATAGAATAGAAAGGGATATACAGAGTGGTTGGTTTGTGTACGTGCGAAAAAAGAGCGAAATGACTTGTCGGAATTGAATCGCGGTGAGCGAGAGAGTTCCGGAGGATTCGGTCAGGATGATGATGGCACCGCAGGTTGTGGGTGTTCTGCTGAAGAAACCTGGACAGCAGAGCCACCCACGATTCCCGCCGTTGGACCCGCAGGAGACCAAAATTAGGGGTGAGTTTTGGTCTTTGTGTAGTTTGCAGCGGATGCCTTCTTTGGGGATGCTGTTTCATTAATACTCTTAGAACTGGGTGATTAAACGAGACTTTTAGAGGTTTACGTTAGCCAGGATTTGATCGCCAAGGTCTAGAAATATAAAGTGCTCTTCAACTCTTGTGCATTGTTCCGGAAATTTGGACATATTAATTTATTTCCATAATGCAGGTTAAAAAATTAATTCTTGCATTGCATCGATTGGTGTCTGCCAAATGCAAGAAGACTGAAAGGTTAACTTTTCAATTTTTATTTAACTAAATAAATTATTTCAATTTTATAGAATTTGTATGATTGCTAGATTGACAGTCAGAGTATTAAACAGAATCACAAGTAATAGTCACTTCTGAATAAATAATCTATCTTTTCTTAACTCGTGATATTTTGAATTATGTGGGGTTGATTTTATCTTGACCTTCAAGCTCAACATCTACGAATGTATTGTTTGTATAAAAATACTCTTTAATTCTTTAACTATTAGTGTTCCATTGTTAAAATGTGCTTCGTTTGGCAAAATACTCAATCATATTGGAACAGATGTACTTAATTTATTCGCTGAAGTAGACAACAGTATACCGCATGTTGCACTTTGAACGACGTACTCTAAACAAACCGATAAATAAAAGCAAACACAGTAACAAACTGTACAGCCTACTGAATGAAACGGCCACTAGACCAATACTGTAGTTTGAATGAAGTAGGCAAACTGAACGTTCATGACCTAATGGAAAAGATACCTAATCTAGTCGATAGAGTAGACCATATCAGGCTTTAAATGACTCTCTGGAATTCCACTGTTCACTAATAAGTGACAACACAATCCTACGACTCAATGTTAAAGCAATCTCGAATTTTCCTTTAATTTCACTCAAATAATTAGCTCCGAAAATTTCTAGAATCATTAGCAAGAGAAAAATTACTTTATACCTTTACTAAAGAATATCATACCACACTTTGAATGACTTCATAATTCTCCAAAAAATAACAGCATAGTGCTGCAATATATTATTTTAACACAACCACTGTTAAATCTTTGTTTTACCTCGCAGAAATAAATTGCCCCAAAAACTTCTTGAATAGTTAGAGAAAAATTGCTCCTTCGTCAAATTGACAATCTTTTGGCAGAGGTACCTAATCTGTTTGACAGAAAAGACTACACTTTAAATGCATTGACAATTCTTCAAAAAATAATAGCAAAGCCCTGCTAGTTAATAAAGCTGAGCAACTACTTGTAAATCCTCCTTCAACCTCGCAGAAACAAATTGCTCCAATAATTTTTTGAATCAACAGCTAAAGAAAAATTACTTCTTCGTCAGAGGCACGATATTACCTAATCTGTTCGATATAGGAAATAATATTTCATTTTAAATGCCTCCATATTACTCCAAAAAATAACAGTCCAATCGTTCAACTTGGCAGAAACAATTGCTCCAACAATTTCTAGAATAGCTAGAGAAAAATTACTTCTTCGTCAGATTGACAATCTATGTACCGAGGTACCTAATCTGTTCGACAGAGAAGATCATACTACACTTAAAATGCCTTGACAATTCTTCAAAAAATACTAGCAAAGCCCTGTTAGTTAATAAATCTGAGCAACTACATTCTAAATCCTCCTTTAACCTCGCAGAAATAATAGGCTCGAACAATTCCTGGAATCAACAGTAAAAATCGTTAAATCCGCAGAACACAGTAGCTGCTCCACCACTAACTTTCCAAGACAGTAAACCGTCGATCCGTTTGCCCGTTCGCTTCACAAATATTAGCGTAACTCTTAACCAGAAAATCGACGACGAGTCACGACCTAGGCCACGTTCTAATCTCCCTGTTATCGTAACGACTGTACACGGGTATGGATCACGGCAATTTTTCACGGTTACCACTTTCGTTTATAGCGAAACAGTTTGATCGATAAACTAAATAAGATCAACGAGACCAACTCTCTCTCTCTCTCTCTTTTCCTCTCTTTCTCTCGCTCTTTCTACATTCGATGAGAGACTCGATGTCGAGCAAATCGATGTGCTCTGTACATATACGTAGATTAGAAGTTTTCAGAGAACAAGCAAGCGCGTTCACTCTCGTTAGAAACAGCGCCTCGAGTTACGACCTGATAAGACTGGCTGTTGTAACAACACGGCCCAATGAATCATAACATCGATAATATTACAAGGATCGGGGCCGAGGAGGCCGGTGAATGGTGAGTTGACGTTTTCGCGTGGCGTCGTAGGACGTCCTCGCTTTCCTGTAGCCAAGCGAACCGTGTTTCTCCAGGCTGAAGAGCCGGGAAATTTCAATTCCGAGCTTGACGAGTTGCTTCGGACGAGTTTCTTCCCCTCGTTGCCATACTTTCTTCTTCGAATCTCGTTGGTGGAATTTACGTTCGTCTTTGTTCGATTTTACAAGAAAATTTTTACGAGAGTTTGACCAGCGTGATTGTTCCCTTTTTGTTGTTTTTATTATTTCTATTGTGTTGATGTGAAAAGTGAAGACGTTCGAGTACATGAATTTTCGAAGAACCGCTGCCAGATTATTTCTGCCTTGTTGTTAACACGTTCATAGCCCACTCGACAATCATAAAAATTACACAAAATCACAGCAATATATTAGGTCGTCTTATAAGTTAGTGTCGTTTACTGTTTTACTATTTAAATTAATATAAAATAAAAAATATAACCACCTTCTTTACAATCTCTTCCCACTTTTTTGGTAAAGATATTACACCGTTACTATAAAATTTCTGTTATTTTTCATTAAAATACTTTTCAATCCGCGGCACGAATTTATGGGACAACCTAATATTTAACAAAACAAAAACTAAGAAGTTTAATTTTTGTGATATTAATTACTGTTTCAAGCCTCTTCTATTCCTCAGATCGTAAGGAAATTTTGTACACTCAATTTACCAACGTAAAAATTAATTCTTAATTCTGTATAAATAAGTCCGTCACCCAGATATGGGTGACATGGCGATGAAAGTGTTAATGACTCGTTAAAATTATTCTATGGTGAAATACGTTTAATTTTTCTTCGTTTAATTTCTCTTAAATTAAGTTTGGCTCCTTAAAATGATTAAAAGTTAAAATACAATTCCAATTTCAGTTTCTTCGTTCGATCTACGACGTTCTGTTAGTCTTAAATAATTACAAGAGTTTATTTATGCGTTTACTTATTTACGCATTTATGACTAAAAAAGGCGGAACAGTAAAAACATTTAAAAACGAATTTTAACATAAAAGAGTAGGTCAAAGGCAAAACGATAAAAACATTTACAAATGAAATTTGTTAAGAAGCAAAACGATAAAAACATTTACAAATGAATTTTGGTAAGAATCAAAACGTTAAAAACATTTACAAATGAATTTTGGTAAGAAGCAAAACGATAAAAACATTTAAAAATTAATTTTGGTAAGAACCAGAACGATAAAAACATTTAAAAATGAATTTTGGTAAGAAGCAAAACGATAAAAACAGTTAAAGATAAATTCTGATAAAAAGGAATAGATCAAAAGTAAAACAATGAGAAAACATACTATTTCCAGCTCGTACAAATTATTAGAAAAATAAATCACTTTCTAACTAACTCCTGTACCGTACAATTAATAGAAACGTTTATCATATCGAATAGAAATCTCACAATCTAGTAACGGCCCCTCAAAAGCGAGTAAAATATATTTTCAAAAAATTATGAGCGCCCCACCCGTGTGCTCCTAATCGGAAAGGACCGATTTCTACATCGGATAGAAGAGCGTGGCAAGAAAAATGGCACCGCGAAATTCTTGCGGTGGCGTTTTTCCATTCTCTAGTCGACGGATACTCGCAACCTCGGGTTCGATTGACAATTCGTGCGCCGTAACCCGGTATCTGGGCTACCGTGGTGTAACGGGATACTTTTACGCGGTTACCCGCACCGGGGAACATGAAAACTGGCTGGTTGGCTGGCTGGCTAGCCTAAGCGCGGCCGATATCGACGTGGTTGTTGTTGTTGTTGTTGTTGTTATTCCTTTTGCCAGCACCCGCCAGAGGATCGTGATCGTAGACCCTGACACCGTCTCCGCGATCGTAATGTCAGGGTTGACGACACCTGGGCTAATTTCACACCAACCAGGACCGGCCCCGTCGCCATAATCGGCGACGACTTTGAGTTTTATGCTCGTCCTTCGCGTTCCCCGAGCGCTCCGTGGCCTACGGAATCCTGGAAACCTGATATTCCATGCGTGACACACGAATTTTGTCTTTGACATTCCAAACGACACGGTCGGAATGATTTTATACGTTGGATTTTGTTTGTTAAAAGATTTTTGGGCTTCTGGCTGCTGCAGACTTTTTTTTTAATTGCAATTCATTTGGTTTGTCGTATCGAGTCGTTTGTGATCAGTAATTAATCTACAAATTAATCTATAGTCTACAGCGGACATTTATGCAAATTGTCACAGATTCTTTTATGAAATCCAGAAACTAGAAAAATTTATAGAATAACTAGAAAAAGTTAGTCTGAAAATTATTGAACTATATAGGGTGTCCTGTCCAGTAAATGAACGCGTCCTAGTGAATGAATATAATTCAACTAGAAAATTCTTTACAGATTTTCTTGTTTGTACTGGTTATTCTGAAATTTATTGAACTATATAGGGTGAACTGTACAGAAAATGAACGCCTCCCAGTGAATGAACATAATTCGTATTACAAGAAAAAAGTAACATTTATGATGCCCTTTTCATGTCAAAAAGATCTTCGTTTTGTGTAACCTATACGGCACAACATTAATTTATTTAGTGGTTGATAGAACGACATCCCACGCATTTAAAGTGATCATTGTTATCGTGAGTTCAGTAATTTGTATTTTGAGATGGTTCAATGGCCGTATCATAAGTTTGTTTATGTTTATTATTATCCAGTGAGATATCTCTGTTCATTCATTAGAGATTGATGTTCATTCGTTTGCCTTTTGGTCCATTTTTCGTTTAACCAGTTAGATGTTTTTGCTGAATATACTCGTCATGGAATAAAAATTAATTTCTTGCTATTTATGTTAAAATTCTAGTGAAAATTAAAACGCATTATTAATTTGTCGACGTTTTAGAATTTTTCGAGTCAAAGACGAAGTAAAGAAACGAAACAAAGAAATTGACATAAATATGTGATAAATAAAGTTTTCAAACATTTTTAGTAGCCACATACAAAGTCGAGCTACACAGTTAACTTGTTAATGCTATGCTAAATTTTTAATACAAAACTGTGACCAACAAATATCGTTGGAATTGTGTTCTCGAATGTAAGATCTTAACAATGACGCAGCCTTCTTATAAAAGCAGCACTCAGGAAAATAAATAATAATTTGCGAATACTAATTTTAACAAACTTGCAACTTAACCATTGTTTAATCAACCGGGTACTCGGGTACCTATTTCCATATTTCCTTTAGTAATTTTTTAATGTTCCTGACAAAATATTGCAAAATCCTTCCGGATCCCCATTCTTTGTACAATCTTACGTTGATTAACGTTCAGTGAAAAAAAAATAACATTAACCCACCACTAAAAATTGCTATAACATTATTCAAAATATTGTTTACATTATTAAATTGATATTCAATAAATTAGTTACCATACATTTAAGTATTCTATGAGGTATTATATCAGTTTCATTTCTAAAAAATGAAAAAAAATCATATAGAATGGAAATATTCTTGATCGACAAAAAAAATTTGATTATGGAGTTAAAATACTTCCGAGCGCAAAGGGTTAAAATTGTCTCAACTCTGGTTGACCACACAAGAGTTAAGTGTTCATTCACTAGATAGTTCACCGTATCTCATCCATCGTGTCTTCTTAACGTTTATCATTGAAGTCTGCCAAGGAGAAATGTGGGCGTTACTGTTTCCAGTTTACGCGAAACAACTGCGCGCAAGTGGTTATACGTATTTTGATCGTGTCGGATTCGATTTATTTACAGACCGATAACAGACGATAGCATTTTATAGTTCTTTATCTAATCTAGAACATACGATTTCGAGTATTTGTTACGTGGCTTTGTGGACACTGTGATACTACAATTAAATATAACTGTTGCGTTGAAGTAGAGGGATTCATTCAAAAACTATTGATTCGTACAATAAAATTTGTCACTGTTTCACAAAAGTGTTTACGAAATCAGGAGATTGTTATCTTGCAAAATTGAGATTTTGATATTTCAGGTATATAGAGCACAGTGCTCGTTGTTCTATGAACAAGATAAGCAATTGGAGCGTAAAATTGCTGTCTCAAGTAAAATATTTGATATTCTATTTTATTTCATTCTTTCATCTGGAGACCTAATCTTTGAGGCTCATTGTGGGTAATCAAAGTGTGGTGACTGTCGGATTATTCTAGTTTTTGTTCTAATTCTTCGAGAAATCATGTTCTCACTTTCTGTTTGTTTGCGTGTTCCATCTCTGGTTTGATAGTGCATTTAATGGCACGATTAAATTTTTATCTAATGTTCTTGTCTTTCGAAATGAATAGATAACATCATGAGTACAAATATTTGCATAATAAATGCAATTATATCTTTGCACTAGTTGAACCTATTTCGTTATCTATGCAAATACTCGTTCAGGAAGTGTTAATTCATTCAATGAAATATTTTATTCAAGCATTTAATATTATTTCTATCCATTATCTACAAGTCAATGGCCTTAAAAATTTAGATCAATTATTTAGCTTGTTTATATTTTTTCTTTGGTAACATAGAGCACACAATAATTTTCTATTTAATTCTTCTTTTTGTAAAGTAACCTCTCAGTTTAATGTATATTTTTTAATTTTTAAACAACAATGGTTTCAACAATATCTCGTTACCGAATTTATATAAAACCGATATCTCCCTAACTTCAATAAGAAATATGTATTTTAGTCGAATTTTTTGAGATTTCTAATTTTTTTTAAATATGTTTGCAAAATCCAAAAAACCTGAGAAAAATGCAATAAACTAAAATCGGGAATTTTATGTTTCCAAAATTTTTTTTAAATCGAGTTTGCAACCAAAAATTCTTAAATAATTCACTGTCATTTTTGCTGTTAGGTAGAATGTTCATGAATTTTTTCATAATTTTTCGTTGAGCACAACAGAAGAAATAGAGCATAATTCACTAAAACCAAGTCCACCCTATAACTACCCTTATGGTAGGGGTACCGACTTGAAACTTGTCACAGAAGGGTTTCTTCGGGAGCTCTATCGAATGGTCTGACCAAAAATCTACTTGGTTTAGTCTATTTGGTCTTTTAACCACCTTATCCGGCTATACCCTTTAATTCAATTATTTATCTTGTAAATTTGATCTTCGATCAGATAGAGTATATAATAATATGAAAATTCTGTTTAGTTCCTCTCTCTCTCTTTGCGAAGTAAATTCACGAGCATAGAACATAGAAATTTTCATAGTGATTCGTGCTGCATGGGGAAAATTAGAGCTGCGGCCCGGATATGTCGAAGTTGACGGATATCAGCACGATGTTTAGGTCAGAATGTTTGTTATGCGGATGGTTAATTGTAGCTCGACAAGTGGAGTACCTAAATTCCACCGTTTACGGCAGGTCAAGAAACAGTAAAAGGAAAGCAGGTGAGTCTATTAACGCCGTGTACACACCTATACTGGTTCCGACGCGGCCGACAACGTTGAATCTCTATCTGCCATTCCTCCCTGCGCCCGCAATTATCCTTGGCCCTTTCTCTTCTAACGGAATCCTCGTCGAAACTGCTGGATTTTCCGACGTTCCCCTCTTTTCCTGCACAAATTCGAGGACAATTAATTCCGAGCGTGGGAGGAGCCTCTTTTCCCTTTTCACTTGCCGACGAAATCCAACGAAAATTCCCCAAGGCTCAACCTCTCGACTATTTCTCATTTTTCTAATATCTTATATTTATTTCTTGGAAAGAAGCCTTACCTCTTCATTTTTTCGAGAAATCTTACCATTGTTTGAAACAAAATTATTACTAGTCGTGGTATAAATAAAAATAAATAAATGACAATGCTAAGCAATTATTTCACCAGATAGAAAATAATAAAAATCTTATTGCCATTATCCGAAGGTAAATTATTACTGTAAGCAGGCAATATATTAATGAAAAATGGTAACGTTAGGTCCCTTTCACGCTTGATGATCTGTTTTAGTTTGAAGAACAATTTTGGATGTTGGAAACTAATATATTCACTGTTTTGTCTTTAAGGAAGTTCTTAAAAGAATTTTAAATCATGTGATTGACACATTGACGATGTCTTTTTTCCCCATTTTTATAATATAAAAATTACCTTCTTTGATTTATCCATTATCCGAACGAAATGTCTTCTACATTGATTGGACAAATGGTAATTATCACTTTAATTAGGTATTGGCACATCGTCTAAGACGGAATAATTTTTTAACCATTCGACCAAACGACTTGAATTTTTTTTAAATATTAGAATAATTAATTTACTATTTATTTTACCCAGTTCTACATTTAATCGTGCAGAAACAATTGGTCGAAGGGAATGTTCGTCCCCAATCTTTTACAAGGTTATTACAATCTTTTTCCTGTAATTTTTCCTAGGTTTTCTTCCGATTTTAGTCATTTCTTCCTTCGAGCTAAAACCACTAAAAAAATGTTCGCCATATTGTAATCGCCCCTTGAATTTCATCCCCTAAAGTCCGTCTATCTCGCCTCGGGGGTTCGCCAGAATTTTTCGCGAAACGCGAGTGCCGCAGCTCTTGAGAGCATGGTTTTTGTGAAAAGGGGGGCAAATAGCCAATGGGGCCCCGTCGAAGGGGCGCACGCACGAGTTATCCGCAAATGGTGACACACGTTTCACACTTCGGTGTCCGCGTGTGCGACACAGGAACAGGATCTTCGAGGTGTCGGGGCTGCTAACTCGATTTTTTTAGGCGTTGCAACCTTGCCGAGAGAGGTTTCCCCATAGAATCCCCATGTCTGGCTCTGCTGCGCTATGGAGGAATCGATTTACGAACGAATAGCAGCGAGTAAAAGTTGCAAGGATCCTTTGTGTCGAGATGCTGCCGATGTTTATTTATTTTTTAGCTGCTATTAGCTACTGACTTTCGCGAATCAGTGTTTGCAACTCTTGTACGTTCCTTAGACATTGTTGCATGAAAAAGCGTAGGATAACATTTCATTTAGAATTTATTTACAGTTTGTATTAACACGTATGTTGCATTTCAGGAAAATACATTTTATGTCAAAGAAATAGGAAGAATAAAAGAACTTAGGATAACGCTCCATTCATTTCTGCTTCACACTCTAAATCAGGCCTGAGCACGTTTGGAGCTCCTCGAACGCTTGCTTCCCCCACCACCTCTTTTTCATACAGCGCGCATGTTCGTCGCGTTCACTGATATCTCGTGTCTTCGTTGCCCCACCGTACGGCGCTTGCTGGAAGGGAGCAGTTAGCGCTATGGTGGGGACGGTTTTGCCTCAATTGAGGCAAAATTGCCCATCCCTGCTCTAAATCAACAGATCACCTTATTCATAATGTTAAATTTTAAAGAAATGTATTTGTACGAGTAAATATTGTACAAATAAAACGAAATTTGAAAATGCTACAGTAACTCAAGAAAATGGAGATGTTGTTCATCTTGTAGAACATATAACAATTTGATAAAAACGTTTTGGAATACAGTATTATAATGTACTAGATGGCTGTTTCTACAAATTTGCAATTTTAGATAGGCAATGGGTTATATGAAGAAAGGAAATGCAATTTTGTCTGTTGTACCGGAAGTTTCATTAAATGTATGTACATATGTCTAACTGTAAATATTATTGGGATTTTATTTTAAAATGTCCTTTGTAGACTAGTTGACAGTATTTTTCAATAAAGTAATAACAGCAGGGAGCGTTGGATTAAAACCAATATTGAAATGTTAGTAGACCCGTCATAAGTGTTTCATGCCTATTTTAAGCACCTCCATTCACGAAGATTAAATTATACTTGAGCAACAATGAATAGTACATTGTCAGACTTGTGTGGCACATTGTTAGACTTGAGTGGAGTATTATTAGACTTGCCAAAATCATTTTGTAAAACGTAGCTTTCCAGAAACATTTCCACCAATAAAAATCGACTTCAATTCCAAACAGTACACATCATCAGACCCATCATTCTTTTCTTCGACAGATTTCAAAGCAGGGTTCGGCACATTTCATTGGAAATAATGAATTATTTTAAATACTTTATTATTTGTATGTTACACACCACATGAAAAATATATTTTGGCATTTCAATCAAATAAATTATTTTCATATAATACTTTGATTTGAATAATTTTTTATTCAAATTACATTGTTCAAATAAAAGAAATTTCACCTCAAGAAGAGGTTAATGAAGTAACTGAATTAATATTCAATTTAGATATACGAATTTTTGTAGTTTAACGATTAAAGTTTAGCTGTATATGCTTTTAACACTAGGTTTACGGTGCACTAACAGTGACTATTTCATATTACTTTATAAAAATAACAAGAATGTATCTATCCAAATGTTTAGCCATCTTTTTAACAATATACACCCAACGAAATAAATTTATTGTCATTTCCAAGGGTTCCGTAAACCTAGTGTTAAAATTGTTCTTTAGTACACAAAATGGAATCAAATAAAAGGTAAAATGAAAAATAATGTTAAAAATATGATTTGCCTGTTCAAATAAACTAACATATGATCATTCCGAATGACATGGAGCCGAATAAGATAATGTTTCAAAGTATGAACGTCTTCGTTAACACGTTCAACGCCATGTCACCCATATCTGGGTGACGGAATTATTTATACAGAATTAAAAATTAATTTTTACGTTGGTAGATTGAGTGTACAAAATTTCCTTACGATCTGAGGAATAGAAGAGGTTTGAAACAGTAATTAATATCACAAAACTAAACTTCTTAGTTTTTGTTTTATTAAATATATTGCTTTGATTTCGTGTAATTTTTATGATTGAAGAGTGGGCGTTGAACGTATTAAGGAACATAAATCGAAAGTGATAGAATAGCAATGAAAACAATTGAACCATGTTCAATTAACAAAGATTACCAAGTCGATCAGAGGACCAGGAACAAATCCTACAATTTTCAACGATCTTCCGTTCTATTCTCGAAATGAAACCGCTTATGAGATTATTTCCCGTAGATCGCAGCCACCGCAAGAGGGCAAACTTCTCAGACGGATTCCCTTCTGCGAGACTGTGAAAGGATTCGCGGACAGTCGAAGAAACTCGACGAATAGGGTCCAAACATTATCTCCGTGTATACATCTTAATCCCCGGTCGCAGCGGGTTTTCGTCAATAGCACTTGTGAACCGTACTTAATTCGACGCTCTGACCTAAATCTCAATGGCGTGCACGCAACGGGAATCAACGATGTAGCGATGTCGGCACGCAAGGACACCAATTTCCGTCAATCTTGCGAGAAACACCAGCGAATAAACATTCTTACCGAGGCATATTCCGATTCGCCTTTTGTCAGAAATTGTCCCTCAAACGTATTTTGATTATTCAATTGCTGAGAGCTGGTTGATTTCGCAATTTATTCTATGATGCATAAACGCGAGCTTCGGTTTGTTGGTTCTGTTGAGCTTTTGTTAGTTTTGTTGCACTCTACGATGGATAAGTGCCAGCAAACTGATCGATACTGCTATTTATATAAGAAGTATGCCTGAAGATACTGGGTTGCAATAGCAGATTGATCGAACGTTGTTGATGAAGCTCTGTGCAAAATTACTGCAAAATATTGAAATTATATAAAAATAGAGGGGAGATTGTGGATGAAAACTGAAAAATTGTGGACAAATCTTGAGGTGCAAAGAGACAGAGATTGTAATAAAATAAATGAAACGTCGTGGATATAGCACTATGAAAAATTCTGCAGTATATTAATGGGTGAAAAGATTAAAATTATATAAAAGTAGAGGGAAGATTGTGGATGAAGACTGTGAAAAATTGTGGATAAATCTTGAGGTGTAAAGAGACAGAGATTGTAATAAAATAAATGAAACGTCGTGGATGAAGCACTGTGAAAAATTCTGCAGAATATTAATGGGTGAAAAGATTAAAATTATATAAAAATAGAGGGAACATTGTGGATGAAGACAGTAATTGTAATGAAATGGACGAAACATCGTGGATGAAGCACTGTGCAAAATTCTGGAAAATATCAATAGGTGAAAACATTAAAATTATATAAAAGTAGAGGGAAGATTGTGGATGAAGACTGTGCAAAATTGTGGACAAATCTTGAGGTGCAAAGAGACAGAGATTGTAATAAAATAAATGAAACGTCGTGGATGAAGCACTGTGAAAAATTCTGCAGAATATTAATAGGTGAAAAGATTAAAATTATATAAAAATAGAGAAAAGAGTGTGAAAATTGTGGACAAGTCTTGAGGTGCAAGAAACGATAAAAATAACAAAAAAGTAGGAGAAACGTCGTGTATGAATTAGTGTGCAAAGTTGTGGAAAATCTAAATGTGCAAAAAGGTAAAAATTACAAGAAAATAGAAGAAACTGCCGTATCTAATTGCAAGGCTAGTAAAAAGCATAAAGTGAAATATAGGAAACGATTGTTCTCTTTCGATGTTTGCTCAACAAAAAGAGAAGCATTACTAAATACATATATTACTTCATTTTGTTGATCATTTTTTTCTATAATTCTTCTGAAATACGTTTTGCACTTGTTTTAGAGCACGTTTGCGGATGGAACATTCTAACTGTATAAAATTGCATATTTTTGGTTTCTTTGGGTCCTAGACTATTTTATCTCCCAATTAACGAAATTCCACAGCAGCAACAAGCTCGAGCACAGCCGCAGTCTCGAGAACACAGGAAACCAGCATCGTCAGAATACTAATCAGGTTGATCAGCATCTAGAGACTAATTAAGTCAGTACACGTTGATCAGAAACGCCTCAGAAGGAAAAACGCGATCGCCAAAAAGAGTGTGAACATTCTCAACTGGCATAACGATCGTTCTTTCGAATTTTTCTCACGTCCATGATCAAACGATGGACAACAAACCTAAGATCGTCTATAATAATAAATAAACAACAATAATTCTTGAAACATAATGCAAAAATTCGTGGTAAATGAACGACAACGATTATTATTGAATAAATAGAAAAAAAGACTGTCATTAGAAAAATAATAATAATTCGTGAAATATGAGGTAAAAATTTATGGAAAATGAATGACGAAGATTGTCAGTACAAAAGTGGTAATAATTCGTGAAGCATGGTGCAAAAATTCGTAGAAGATGAATTTGAAGATTGTCGTTGAATAAATGAAAGGAGAAGATTTATCGGGGAAAAAACATAATAATTGAAGAAATACCGCGGATTGGATGGTGGAAAAATAGAATGCGAGAAGAATGGAAGTGACGAGTGGGTTAACGCGAGAGGATCGAGTGCAAGTTGCGAAGAAACGACATCGTGACTTAGGTTCGTCGATCGAATCGAATCTCGGCCACGGAAGACGCGCGTTCTGGCGTTCTGCCTTTCACTAAATGCTCGGCCGTCTTCTTTTACACGTATTCGGGATTCAAATGGTCGACCCGGTCGTGCCATTTACCATTCGAGGCTCTTCTGTGTGTCGGCGCCGCTCTTCTTCGCGTGGAGACCGCCACGTACGAGGAAATGATCGCCTTAAGCTCTCTTCACACCTGCTTGAATCGTAATCGCATCACTATGGCGATTGAAACGAAAATTGTATCGATTGTTCTCTGGGAAAGAAGCCTTCCTCATTTTTACGAGAAATCTTACCATTGTATGTACTACACTATAATATAATTGATTCATTTGAAAGGTGTAAATAAATGGCAACATTAAGCTATTATCGCACAAGATAGAAGAACAATCCAAAAAATTCTTGCCGGTGAAGATTTATTTATTGAAAATCTTATTACCATTATCCGATGGAAAAGTATTACTGTAAACCATGGGCATTTTTGTCTCCATTGGGACAAAACCGTCCCCACCATAGCGTCCACTGCCCCCCACCAGCATCCGCCATTTCCATAGAGGAAAGAAATGGTTCGCCCGTCGCGAACAGTGCGCAGGCCTCGCGCGTGAAAGAGAGCTTGGTGGGAGAAGCAGGCGTCTGAGGGGCTCCACCCGTGCCCATGCCTGCTGTAAACGAACAATGTATTAATGAAAAATGGTAACGTTAGATCCCTTTTATACTTGATGATTTGTTTTATTATGAAGAACAATTTTGAATATTAAAAACTAAGTGATTAACTGTTTTACTTTTAAGACAGCTCTTAAAAGAATTTTAAATCATATGATTGGCACATGTTTTCTCGCGACAACAGTTACGAAAATAAAGATATAATTGCTATAAAAGAGTAAACGATTACAGAAGAATAAATCAAAGGGAAGGAAGACGTAAGTCTTACAAAAGATTAAATCAAAGTGAAGAAAGAGGTAATTGCTAAAAAATAGTGAAACATCGCGAAAGACATAATTGCTATAAAAGCATCGGACATTCCACAACCGAACAAATGCGACTAACGTTGTTTTCGCACGAGACCAAAGAACAATCCGAGGGATTCCTCAGAAATCGATACATCTTTTTATCTCCGCAGAGGATCATCACACTATTTGAAAGTGAATGCATGAGTAGGTCATTGTATGTAGATAGTTTTACGGAGAAAAGAAAATAGCATTAAGCCCGTTTCACACTCGATGACCCGTTTAATCATGTAATTACTCGAACATACCGATTCTCGACTATCATTATTATTGGAAAGTGAATTTATGAATAAATATCGTCCTACATAGATAATCCCATCAGAGAAAATATTAAACCTTCTCCATACTCGATTTTCTTGTTCGAACACCTGTTACAAGATACATCTTAAGTATTGCGTACTAATGAAATAACCGAACATGTTTGTAGTCTGCACAGTCACAAGAGACACAGATAACTGCAAATTAAGTGCTGTTTGCATTGAATTATCGAATCTCTTCGAGATAAATTAAGCAAATTTGCACGCTAGATGATAGGACCATTGCAAAGAACACAATTTTTATTTGGTATGCAAAGAACGATGTTAAATATGAACATAATTCACCTATCAACAATTTTAAAGCACTGATATGGAGAAGTGTACAGTATTAATTGATGTGTACACTCGAAATCCACATTTATGGAAATCTATATTTTTATGCGAGGATTCCAGACCTCAGAAATTAGATAATTTTGTATCTCCTTCTCCGAGTTTCGGTAATTAAGGAATAGGGGAAATTATATTGTACTGTTCTTAAATCTGTGATTTATTCCTGTGTTTTACAATTACGGAAATTTATATTTTTGTGCAAGATTTCGAGATCTCGAAAATTAGATAAAATTATATTCCCCTCCCTATGAGTTCCTGTAATTAAAAATCAGAAGGAATTTTACTATAGTGTAGTTGACTTTGTGATTTATTGATGCATCACAATTATGGAAATTTATATTTTTGTGCAAGATTTCGAGATCCCAAAAATTAGATAAAATTATATTCCCCTCCCTGTGAGTTCCTGAAATTAAAGAACAGAAGGAATTTTACTAGAGTGTAGCTAACTTTGTGATTTATTGATGTATGACACTTATGGAAATCTATATTTTTGTGCACGATGTTGAGACCTCAAAAATTAGATAATATTGTATCTCTTCCAAGTTTCGGTGATTGGGGAATAGAGCAAATTATATTGTACTGTTCTTTAATTTGTGATTTATTGCTGTGTTTTACAATTACGGAAATTTATATTTTTGTGCAAGATTTCGAGATCCCAAAAATTTGATAAAATTATATTTTCCTCTCTATGAGTTTCCGTAATTAAAAAGCAGAGGGAATTTTACTATAGTGTAGCTGACTTTGTGATTTATTGATGTATGACACTTATGGAAATCAATGTTTTTGTGCACGATATCGAGACCTCAAAAATTAGATAATATTGTATCTCCTTCTCCAAGTTTCGGTGATTGGGGCATAGAGGAAATTATATTGTACTGTTCTTAAATTTGTGATTTATTGTTGTGTTTTACAATTACGGAAATTTATATTTTTGTGCAAGATTTCGAGATCCCAAAAATTTGATAAAATTATATTTTCCTTTCTATGAGTTTCTGTAATTAAAAAGCAGAGGGAATTTTAATATAGTGTAGTTGACTTTGTGATTTATTGATGTATGACACTTATGGAAATCTATATTTTTGTGCAAGATTTCGCGATCTCAAAAATTAGATAAAATTGTATTTCCTTCTCTATGAGTTTCCGTAATTAAAAATCAGAGGGAATTTTACTATAGTGCAGTTGACTTTGTGATTTATGCATGTATCACATTTATGGAAATTTATATTTTTGTACAAGATTTCGAGGCCCCAATAAAAAGATAAGATTATATCTGCTTTCCTACGAGTTTCTGCGATTAAAACTCAGAGGGGAATTATATTATACTGTAGTTGAATTTACGTTTTATGGATTTTTGATGATTCCTACGGGTTCGAGAAGCGGGAAAATCCGCGAGGACAAACATTGTGGAGTCGGGGCACGCTGGGCTCTCTATTTGAGCAAAATTTCTATCGGAAATGGCGATCGAAAGGCGGCTGGTCAAAAGCCAATAGAAACTGTTTGTTGTTCAGGGGAAACGGAGCCGGAACGACGACTCCTCTTCTGACTCTTGCGCAGGTAAACAGGTGTCCGAGAGGAACGTGGGCGTCGTTCCGGTGGGCGACTTCAATGATTCACTTTCATCCGAGCCTACGTAAAGAGACGGAACGACTGCTTTTGGAGTTATGCCGCCCATCGGGGCGATCTTGAAAGCGAGTCCGACCTTGTGGATCATTGGTAGATCCATTTTGCAAATGTCGTAAAAATCTGATATCTTTTCGATCAGGGTACACCATGGAAATCTCATTTGCGAATGGGCAACCAATGAGTAGAACCGAGTCAGTAGAAAAAGAAGAGATGGTAGATGATTAAAATGGCAGGTGTGGCAAGGTTATCGGTTGATCTACTTCGCTACCTCGATATCTAGACCCTCATTTATTTCAGTAATCGACTGTAATGCTGATAAACTTTGCTTGATGAATGTTATGGCAATGACTGGATTATAAATGTTTATGCAAATATTTTTAGAGCGTAGTTTGCAATGCGAGGTGTACAAGAAATTGTTTTATGATCCAGGGATTTATTGTCTTTACAATTAATTTGTTAGATATGAAGTTGTTCTGCATCGTGTTTCATTTCTAATATTTATGTTTATATAGTAAGTTGTTTTAAAACACTAATTGAATTATAAGTGGAGCGTTTTAACACTGTAAATAAAAATCGGTAAACTATTTTGGGGTAACATAATTTTTTTTCGTAATTCATTCATGCGAGGAAACTATCTATTTCTTTTTGAAGTTATTTTAAATTGTTAGAAAAATTTATTTTTTCGACTAAATTGCTCCTATTGATAACAACGTATTAGCTGTGTTACTATTTCGTAGTAATACATATATTTTCTTGTAACATTATTTAAAATGTAATCACTACTCAAATCAATCTTCAAATCAATAATTTATTTCAAATCAATGTGAAAATTGATGTTGCTAGCTGAAATGTCTCTTTCGACGACAATAAATTAGAAATGTCATTAATGTACGTTGACGAACATACTTTCCCAAGAATTCGCGAATCACATAAAATTGTAAAAAATTCACAGTCTAGCGATAAGTGAAAAACAAATTCATTTCCATGAAGAACGAGATTAAAATCGCTCGAAACCAAAAAGAATTTATATTCGTAATTCGTGAAAGGTATGCGAATATTTTTCTTGTGTTTTCAATTTTGTGAGACTATAGGAATTGAAAGGAACAAATTTGAAAAAAGAAAAGTTTGAGGATTTAACGAATGAAACGAATCGAAATGCCAAAAGTGCACGAGGGTTCTCGGCGCAGTAATGACAAAAGGAATTACGGTTAATTGGAGGAGTGTCGGCCGAGTAAAAGCGTGGACTCCGTCGATCACGGATCGATCATGGATCCTGTCGCTCGAACGTCGAGTCACAGGGCCGCGTGCGCATTGCTTCGGTGAAATCCTGTTGAAGAAAACTCGACGCGCTTCTTTTTTAATCGATCTCTCTTCCTCTCTTTCTCTGCGCGTCGATAGATCACAATTAGCCAATGAGAGGAGGCCTTAATCATATTCACTTTCTAATTCCAGAATTCGCGGCTACAATCATACCTAGCTCGGGCGCTCGATCTTCTAGATCGATTCGAGTCAGCTCTAGTTTTCGCGTCAATTGGAAGACGAAAAATTGTTGATCATCGACGAAACGTTAAATGATTTTTCCTTGTCGGTAAAATTTAAAAATAATGGATTCCTCGACGGCTAATTGGATGATCAGTTTATATTGATTTTTGACTTGGTGAAAATCAACGATCTCCCCACGATAATTGGACGTAGAAATTAAACGACTCCGTTGTGCTGATTGGACAAATAAAACGAGAGGCATTTTTTTCACGTTAAATGCATCATAAATTTTTGATGTGCTGATGAAGAATCGAAAGACCTGACCACGTTAATTGGTTCGTAAACGAATCATATTTTCATGTTGCTTAAAAACAACTGTACCTTTTTATGCATTATAATCTGTCCTTGTTAGCTGGAACGAAGAATCGAAATAATTGGTCGAAGTAAATTAACCTTTCGTATAAATTACTTGCTTGAACGAACCAGTAAAAGACGACTTTCCATTCGTTCTAAGAAAAAAAATTGATTTTTCTGTGTTAGGAGGACGAGGGACAAACAGAATTCAACTGTACTAATTGGTACACTACTGGTTCAATTTTCTCGTATTAATATAGTCGACATAAAAACTGGGGATATTTGCAGCACATTAAAATTGCAATAGCAAACATTAATGCGTCGTCGAAACAATTTTCGACTGACTCCGTGAACAGTTTCTTATTTGTGTCACCCATAGTTCGATTCTCGCGTTAAAACAAAATGATTTTGATCAATTGGTTCACTATTGAAACGTGTTTCTCGTATTAGCTTCTCATCTACGCGTCGATTTTCAACTGATTTAGTTCGCACTAAAACTACCGAGCAACAAATGTACCGAAAATATTTTTTATTAAATTTCAAGACCCCAAAAATGGCGACTTCAATGATTACCAACAGAAGAGGTATCTTTCTACTTTTAGTAATAATAAAATAAAACCGTAGGATTATCATATAGTAACTGAATCTAAACCGATTCAGTGAACACTACTACTCCTGAGCACTAAAATTCCCGAAAATATTTTTTAAAAGCTTGAACACCACGGATATAGCGACTTTAATTAATTCGTATCATGGTATACACCATACTGCCTCGATGTACGCAATCATTTTCAGCGGGGGCTCCCTTATTCTCTCAGTAATAATAAAATAAAGCCGTAGGATTTTCATGTAATAACTAAATCTCAACCGATTCAGTGAACACTATTACTCCCGAGCACTAAAATTTCCGAAAATATTTTTTAAATGCTTGAACACTCTGGAAACAGCGACTTTAATTCATTCGTATCATGGTATACACCCTACTGCCTCGATGTACGCAATAATTTTCCGCGGGAGCCCCCTTATTCTCTCAGTAATAATAAAATAAAGCCGTAGGATTTTCATATAATAACCGAATCTCAACCGATTCAGTGAACACTATTACTCCCGAGCACTAAAATTTCCGAAAATATTTTTTAAATGCTTGAACACTCTGGAAACAGCGACTTTAATTCATTCGTATCATGGTATACACCCTACTGCCTCGATGTACGCAATAATTTTCAGCGGGGGCTCCCTTATTCTCTCAGTAATAACAAAATAAAGCCGTAGGATTTTCATGTAATAACTAAATATCAACCGATTCAGTGAACACTATTACTCCCGAGCACTAAAATTTTCGAAAATATTTTTAATTACTTCGTATCATGGTATACACCAGGAATGGGGACGGTAGGGGCCCCTCAAACGCCTGCTTCTCCCACCAACCTCTCTTTCATGCGCGAGGCCTGCGCACTGTCCGCAACGGGCGAAACACTTCCTCCCTCTATGGTAATGGCCGATGCTGGTGGGGGACCAGTTTTGGTATACACCGTACTGCCTCGATATATGCAATAATTTTCCGCGGGGACCCCCTTATTCTCTCAGTAATAATAAAATAAAGAATTTGGAATTAATCATTTCGGCTGTTCGGCTACTTCCGATATTAACAATCAAATTTCCAAGCTAATTGCGCAAAGAATAGATCGATGTTTTTCCCGCTAATTGGCAGAAGGCTCTCAGAACCGAGAAAGCATAGTCGAATACCGAAGACAACAACAACCTCACCGGTCGAAGGCTATCGCGGGGCGTACACGCACCGCGCGCCGTTCGTCAAACGTGTATTAATTATTCGCGACGGGTCTTATCTAAATGGATTTTGCATAGAGTTCAACTGGTTAAATACGAGCAAGCGTTGCACGCGATCTCGGCCAGAAATAGTAGCACAATGGAACACCGACTCTGTTCATACGCAGAACCAGCCGCTATCTCGTTGTTCCCTGCTCGTTATCATGGCCACCGATGATAAAGCATCCGGAATTATTCAACGTTCAACGAACGCTGGACCAGCTCCCTTCGACGATCCTCTCCGGCGAAAGAATACTGGTAAATACCAGCTGCCGCCGGATTTTTTTATCCTCAAACAGAACTGAACTCGCTCCGACAATTCTCTTTGACATCATTTTTCTTACTGTCTCTCTGAAAATTTCGAGCAGTCGCGATTTTACAATATGTGACTGGCTCAGAGTTGATTCTTTGGCTACTGTTATGTTTTCCTTTTTTAGTGATTATTGAAAGTGTAAGAAACATTTATATTTGCAGTAATGACGACAATTTTATTCGCGAGCCAGACAATTATTTTTGATAATGTAATTTTTTCATAAAGTTTTCAAGAATGTTTAATTTCTTCTGGAATCCAATGAAAACCTACTGGATCATTTTTCTGGTGATTGCTGGAAGGTTTATGATAATTCAGGTTTGTTAAATATTTGTATTGATACTTGAACACAATTTGTGATCACTTGAGCACACGTGAAAAAATCTGTATTAGGCACACAACGACTAAAAAGATGATTTCCGGATAAATTGTTTACGTTCTACTTGCGACTGTTTCAGTATTGATTGTAAGTCTTCGAGGATGTTTTTTTTAGCGATTCTTGAGAGTTTAGGATCATTTCGGTTCGCTAAATATTTGTTCTTCTTTGTCGATACGCCCAGTGTCTGTTACCGAGTGTTTGCATAGATGTGAGAGACGTGTGAATCACAACTATTTATAAGACGATTTCTTAATAAATTATACACACTGTGGAGATGCTTTGAACCGGTGAATCATCTTGTAAACACTAACTGGTACTTGAAATTTTTTTTTATCTCCAAATTTAAACGTATTTGCTCAGGAAGCTCCTATTATAATTAGATGGTCTTGCATTTTTACAAAACCCTATAACCAGTTCAATTTTTTTTTGTGTGGCTAGTTCAATGTTTCCTAGTGATGCTTATGGTTTTATAGACAGTTTTGTTCATCAAAGACGTCAACTTCTATGGTGCACTAATAATAATAAAAATGTACCTTGATAATGTCCTCAAGAGTGAGTATGTGAGTGGAGATATTTTTAAGTTACTATTCTAGACTGTTATTGAATCCTACCGGTTTTTATAAAGATTTTTCTAAAATATCAAACAAAAGTGTTACAAAAAAAGTTTTAATGAAAATCGAACTGTTGAGCAATTTTCTCTAGAAAATCTTTCCAGAATTTTCTTTTTAATATGTTGTGAAGAATTGTTTTTAGGCAGCTAATCTGTACTGGGCGATGTAACAGAATGGAGCTGTGTTCCGAATCGATGGATCGTGTTGCGGATAATGTTTTTTGGAAGCAGATCGAGTGTCAACAGATTGTTAATCAGGTTTTCGTATGCGAGTCTCGTTTCCCGTTGGAAGGCACGCAGACCGGAAACCAAGAGAGTCACCGATCAAGAAGAAATCGTCGATTATTCGATCCCGCGGTGTAGAACGAGTGCTTTCGAAACTTTTTGCCGGGTCGTTGCGATCTTTTCCTGTTGGAATGTTTATCGTGTCGGTGTTCCCCTGTCCCCTGTCCCCGTAGCTTCTCCAGTGCATAAGATCCTCCCTTTTTTCCCCCGGCGCTAGGCCATTTTCTCTCCGACAAGCGTCCGACGACGAGTTGCTCGCGTCCGACCCCCTTAAGCCGGATTTCTACGAGGCTGCAGGGCCGCATCTTGACTCTCGAAGGCCTTAAACTCTTCTATCATTATCCTCACCCTACACCCTCATCCCCTCAATTTTTCAATCGAATTTAGTTGGCAACAGGTGGGAAAAATTTCGAGGTACGATCAATCGTCTCAATTGCAGTTCAGTTTTACACGGTCCATAATGACTTTCCGATTTTTAAATTAATTTTTATTTCCAGTTCAGAACATCTTCTGAATTTTAAAGATACTCTCCAGTCAAAATCAATAATCTGAATTCCAAGTAATTTTTACATAATCAATTCTCTTATGCACATAAAAAACAAAGATCTTGCAAGAAAATTGAAGGGATGATTTTCGATAACAATGAGATCGAAATTATAAGGGAAAAATATAAGGGATGATGCTACATTTAAGAGGGAAATGAACGAAGTATAAAAATATAAGGGATGGTTCACCGCAACAATTTAAGATGGAAATAATTGAAGCATAAAAGGAGTACAGAAATGATTTAGATTCTACCGCAACTATCTATCTATCTCATCTGGAGGTTATCTTCAAGAATATAAAGACGAATTGAGTAGATGAGGATTCTATTTTTTTTATTTTACTTTTTCTTCGAATTATCAAATGGAACTCTTCATCTACTCAATTCTTCTTTATATTTCTGAGGGAAGTCTGCAGATGATTTTCGAGATTTAACGCTGCGTCAGTCAGAGCTATTCGTTCCTGACTCTTCATGGTACATCACTGTCCCTGTTCTTTCTCATTTTTATTGTTATAATGAAAAAGCGAAGCAAAACCTGCACGTTTTGTACTCTTCATTTTCGTCCGAGGTTTTCTTGAAGAATCACCCCTTAAATTTCTCACCTGTTGCTAACAGGTTGCCGAGAAAAGAAGCTCAATTTGTAGTGGCTTCCCCGTTGAGTCCAATTTATAATTCACTGTTAAATGATGCCAATAAAGACAATTTTAATATTTCTCTTCTTAGAGACACGAATTTTTAAAGACACGACAATTTAAAATGAACTATATGAAATGTACAAATTAAAATGTACAATTTAAAATGTGGAATTTAGAATTTACAATTCAGACTGAAAATTTTAAAATGTACAATTCAAACTGAAAATTTTTAAATGTACAATTCAAACTGAAAATTTTAAAATGTATAATTCAAACTGAAAATTTTAAAATGTACAATTCAAACTGAAAATTTTAAAATGTACAATTTAAAATGTACAATTCAAACTGAAAATTTTAAAATGTACAATTCAAACTGAAAATTTTAAAATGTACAATTTAAAATGTAGAATTTAAAACGTTCAACTTAAAATTATCAATATAAAATGTGTAATTAGTCATTACAACCAATGAAATTATACATGTCTATTCTTTTTCTGCAAAATATCTGACAAGTTGAATTTAAGAATGGCTTCTCTGCAAATCAATTCTCCTTTCGATTTTCACAGACACTGATCTTCAACCTCAAAATTTGTGTTTACCAGAGAAAAATATGCACGTGCAAAATTTTGAGGGGGCAAGACGAGACGTCCCTGGTCTGGTGTTCGCAGTAGAACCGGGTTCCCTCGCTCCCCGTATTCGCAACCAGTCCTCGCGAGGGAAAAGCGGTTGTGAAAATGTCTCGGCTCGAGTCGTGGCCGCCACGATCTACGCGATCCAGGATCTACGATCTAAGACGAGAACGAAACCGCTCACCATCTTCGTTTCCATCGTCATCGTCATCGTCGTAGTTGGTTATTGTTTCTTGCGGGCTCTACGGAATCGAATTATATTTTCTTGCTGGAACATGTGTGTTCCGAGAGAGTCTTTTGACTGACTGTGGCTACACTTTCACTGTGTTACAAACTGTTCCGCGATGCTTTGCGCATACCTTTCTGTCTTTCATTCGGTGTTTTTCTATCCGGCTATCTCGCCCTGCTTTTTTTTGTTACATAATTCCAGAATCATGTTGCTTAGAACGCGATCTCTTGCTTCTCTTTCGAGACGAGGAAGAAATTCCTCGGCAAAAATCCGTGCTCTGCTCTGGTTCCATTCTAGCTTTACGTAATCTCGGATCATTGGCTGATAGTCCTCTGTAATAGCCTGCTCTGAAGTGTTTTTGATTAGGTATCACATTAGATTTTGCTTCTGGCTTCCTAAAGTCTAAATCGTGGACTCGTTTCTTGTAAATTAAGTAATTTCGATAATAGTATTTTTGAAATATCATTCCTTTGATTAGAAGAATTTTCTTTAACCCTGCAATGGTATCCTGGGGTCTCTCATAACCACAATACAATTTTTGTTCACCAATTTTTAACAATAAAATTGTGAAACTTTGTTTTAACGAAATGTCACTGGATGTAGACAATCACATTAAGAGGTTACGTGAAAAATAAAAAAGATAACGAAACCATGGAAATAAATTTTCACGAATAATCGAAACCCATTTTATATGCACCAACCTAATAATTGGCTTGCTTCGTTTTGGTAACGTGGATTTTAGTATCGACATATTTTTTAAGTTAGACATATGACAGTTCGGACCAATGTATTTTACCAGAAGTAAGTGTGTTTTACTGCAATTATTTAAAAGAGAACGTTCAGTTGGAGTCGTTGGCTTTTTTAATTTTGAAGCTCGTATTACTTTGTGCAATTCGAAATTCTAGAGAAAGCGATCGTCAAATCTAGAAATAATGTGTGTATAATAATAAAAGTACACACATGTATATGTGTGTTACAATAAATAGAAATTGTCTGGTAAGAGCTGGATAAAAGACTGATTGCATCTCGTAATCGTTTGAATAAATTGGAAATAATACGAGTTGTGATAAAAATAATTGCCTTTAATCACTCGTGAAAGTAATCAGTTTTATAGCCTTGAAAATTAAGTGTCTACATCCTTAGGTACTAATCTGCCTAATTTTATTAATTTCAAATTCTCCATCAAGTGCTGTAACAATTTTCCAGATGTGTAACCACGTAGCACTGCAATTTTACAATGTATCCAAAAAAGACGAGAGTAAATGTGAAATTTTCTGGCAAATCGAAAAAGAAGAAGTCCACATATTCTTCATCTCGTGAATGCATAAAATTCTAGTTGTCTACAAGAGAGAACCAAAACTTACTGTGCAGTCAAATACATTTGCAATTTACAATGTATAAACAGAAGTAAAGAGTAAACTTGAAATTTTCTGCCAAATTGACAAAGAAGAAGTCTTCACAGATTCCTCATCTCGTGAATGCATAAAATTCTAGTTGTCTACTAGAGCTAACCCATAATTTACCATGCAGCCAAATGCGTTTGCAATTTGCTAAAGAAATTAGAAAACCAGCGTGCTAACGCCAACAGTCCCGAATTTATGGCACCGCAAGAGATCGATCATTCACTCGCATCAATTTGTACAAGAATGGCGAGGGAACGACCACAATAATGAACAATAGCAAAGGAAAAGCTAGGTTTCCCCTGTAGACAATCGCAGCGTCGGCAACCGCCATATCGCTGCGTCGCATGTATAATTAATAAACTGTTTATATGCAACCAGTAAATATTTTCGCTATTGTTGAATCACGATCAATATTAATGACCGCGTGATTATTTTCACGGTCCGCGGGCCCAACCGTCTGAAAACTGCGAAAACGCATAAAATTTATGTACATGTATGTGTGTATATTATGTGTGTACGTATGTATACGCAGCTCGTACGTGTGTATCTCGATGAGATCGTTTTCTATGCAGAATGCAAACGCACACACCGTTCGGCTTTCTCTTTCCTATGCAGCTCGTCGTTTACACGACGAGAGAGAGAGAGAGAGAGAGAGAGAGAGAGAGAGAGAGAGAGAGCTTTCTTTTCGCTTTGTGCGTTCTTCTTCTTGGTCTTCGTCGTCGTCGGACGCGAGGGCGTCTAATTACACCCACTTGAGACCGGCTGCGACTACTCTCGTCGCTAATTAATTTGTGGACGACGGCGAAACACGTGCGACCGCAAAAAATCCGTCGACCACGCAGGAAAAAGCCGCGAACCGACAGTCGAAACAGACTTTATAAAACAGACCGTCTGACGGAGCTGACGGTTCGCAGACAGACTCCTCCGACGGTTATATCCGCGTTTCGTTGAGAAAAAGATCCTTGAAATTGTCTGCCTCTGGTCCGTTTGATGTCGGTGAGATGAAAACGCGCTTTGAAACACTACAAAAGATTTTATACTCGACTGTCGGCTCCCATTTCTTTGGATTTTTGTGGAATTTTTCAGAAGCGACATTTTAGCACATCATGTATTATTAAAAATAGTTGCACAGAAGATCCTGGGATAGCATCTCTCTTATCCTGTTTAAACGAAAATGATTTTGGCCAACAAATTTTTTCCTTGAACGACTACACTGATTTCTTTGAATTTTTGTGATGTTGTTTAGGTGAATCTCTTATTGCATACTATACTATATACAATTCCAACAATTTAGCTGTTTTGTTAAGAATAGAAAAATAGAACTGTCTTTAAGGAGCTAGTTTCAAATAATAATTACAAATGCTTGTATAAAATCATATAATAATATAATACTTGCACATTAATTTCTACTTTTATTTATCCGACACCCAATTGTTTCTATTAGTTGCACACATTGTTCAAAATTCTTTTTGTCTACCTCTTCTGTATTTCCTGAACCATGTACTATACAATTGCACATTAATTCCCACTTTCTTTTCACGAATACAAACTTTTTCCCATTTGATCAGAATTGTTCCTGTCTACTTCTTCGGTATTTCCTAAACCATATACATACTTTAATACTTGCACATTAATCTTCACTTTCTTTTCACGAAGACAAACTTTTTCTCATTCGATGTATTCATTGTTCAGAATTCTTTCTGTCTACTTCTTCGGTATTTCCTAAACCACGTACATACTTTAGTACTTGCACATTAATCTTCACTTTCTTTTCACGAAGACAATCTTCTTCTCATTCGATGTATGCATTGTTCAGAATTCTTTCTCTCTACTTCTTCGGTAATTCCTAAATCATATACATACTTTAACACTAGAACTACCGAGCGCTAAACGCGACTGGTGTATATTGCATTCTAATAACGACAAGAATGCATTTATTCAACTACCGTACAACTTTTGTTTAAATATGTATTCTAATAGAGAATTTCACTAAAACATTACTCCGGAAAACATTTTTATAATTTCAATATTTGTAAAAGAAAAATTTAGAAACCAGTCATTTTGACTTGTCCGGTAGTTCTAGTGTTAATACTTGCACATTAATCTTCACTTTCTTTTCACGAAGACAAACTTTTTCCCATTCGAGGTATACATTGTTCAGAATTCTTTCTCTCTACTTCTTCGGTATTTCCTAAACCACGTACTTTAATACTTGCACATTAATCTTCACTTTCTTTTCACGAAGACAAACTTTTTCTCATTCGATGTATACATTGTTCAGAATTGCTCCTGTCCACCTGTACACCAATGGTTCAGTATAAGAATAATTGATCGAATTTCTCGATCTTTTCAGCCCATTGTAACTAGCACAACAAAAGCCCGTGTCTTTCTCGTTTCCTAGGTTTCTATTCCTCCGCGATTCAGCGTGTCTGAATATATTTTTACCGCATGCAAATCATTTTTAGAAAGCGACCGAGAACGCGTGTCCACCACTCCGCCAGAAAACTGATTACAGTAAAATATGATATCTCTCGGGGAACTAGCCGGTTCTACAACCCGAGTGAATCGCCGGAGCTGGTGAAATTCAGACATCCTGCATCGCCGCGCCGTTTCCGATCGAGTTAACGAGCTCCGCTCTCGTGAAATGCCTGCGTTTCGGAGAACCTCTTCGATAATGCACCGCGGACATAGATAGCGGGCATAGTTATGCTGTTGCACAACGACAAGGTAGAAAAGGAAACGTAAACTTAATGGGGATTCTGTTTCGGATTCCGTCATCCCTCGGAAATTCCGTGAATCACTCCGAATTCCGAGTTCTACGCTTCAATCCAGCCGAAGAATTTTGAACCTCTTCATTACATTCCGTTTCGTTTCTCCGTTTCCAGACTACGAACTTTCGTGTTACACCTCTACACACTTCTTCGTTATTTAATTCAATTTTTTCACAACTGTATTTTAAAACGATTTAAACGATCAAAAGCGACAAGAAATATGATTCTTAATGAATGAGCAACGTAAATTGGGATATTTATCTGTATTGTAGTTGTACTAATCAACGTAGAGAGTCTCTAGAAAAAAAATTCATCACATAAATCATGGCTTGGGACAGTACAAGAAATTGGTCCTTATTCATTAAATCTTGCTTTAACACTAGATTTACGGGGCCCGTCAAAATGACGTATTCAAACATTTTTAATTTACGATTATTAAGAGTGTAAGGAGGCATTCGTGAGGAATTATTAAATAGATTCATTTTTTGTGTACATATTACAATAAAAATCGCTAAAGATCTAAGCAAATACTATTTTATTATTTTTATAAAGCAATGTAAAATAATCAATTTTAGTGCTCCGTAAACCTAGTGTTAAATGATCACATATTTCAAACAATAATTTAAATTTTCTAGAATAATGCGAGCAATCTTAGATAATATCTTCATGGAAAAAATAAACTTTATTTCATTGTCAAAGTATTTTATTCTGATCAATTAATGTATTATTGTGTTGAATTAGCTATAAAATCTGTTTACACACACTCAGATGCAGGAACAGAATTTATTTAGTCGACCTATATTTTATTTGAAAATTCTCAGCTTCCTTTCAATGTTTACCTCTATCTTTTTATTCATTCTTTTACGTAATATTATTTTGATATATCTTCAATGTGTTGCGCTACTTTTAAAAATATTTTCTTTATTATTCCACGTGTATATCGATTTTTCTCTTCATTACATTCTGTTTCGTTTCTCTGTTTTCAGACTACGAACTTTCGTGTTTCACCTCTACTTCTTCTTTGTTCAGTTCAATTTTTTCACAATTGTATTTTAAAACGATTTCGACATAATCAGAGTCAGACTCACAGTAGAATTTGTAAATACTTTATCGTTCGAAACTTAAATGATTTCACTATGGTGTGAACCAGAATGGAAAAAAGAATAGTGAAAATGTGGCAGATATTTGCACAATGAAATATTTAGAATAATTGAATATAATATATTTACATTGAATAGATACAAATTACAAGAACTAGAACATGCAATGAACTGAAGACGCGTACATACATCATTCGAATATTACAAACAGGTCATCTCTATGGAAACCAACATATACTGGGTCGTCCAACACATTTGGACACATATACCATAGCACATGCTTCACAATCCCCCACTTACTATGATATATTTAACAGAAAATTTACCAAATGGCTGCACTTTGAATTTTAAATATATCGATTTTCATGACATTCTTTTTATATTTAGCGAGCTAACCAAAAATAAGATACATTCCATATTTTTCATAATTCTGGGTCACACCATAATCACAATCATACTAGTCAAGAATCCTTTTAATTTTTTCGTTTCAGATGAACAGAATGATCGCGGAATCGTGTCAGCTAGTTTTCTCAAATGAACCTTATTCAATGACATGTAGTTCACTCAGTTTTGATTATTTTCACTTGAAAAAACTTGTGAACATTCGTAAAACATAAATAAGTATTTATGCAAAATCTCGGGATTGAGAAACTTATACTTTTTCGGTAAAAAAATCCTTAAAAAGACCAAAAGAATGAAATCGTGGACTCTAGTCTAATATCCCGTTAATAAGAGCATAATCTCTCGCGAATGACGCGACTTTCTTCGTCGATTTCGAGAAGAATGGAAGATAGCCGGTCGCCCGATCTAAACCGGACACGAGGCCGCGTGTCGGTTGGACGTCCATTAATTCTGTAAAAGGACCCGTTGCTAAGTCCTGGCTCGAGAGCTTTCTCGAGATCCGCGAGTAGCCAATAATTCATCGAACTCGAGCCTAGACGAGGTGTCACGCGATTAATCATCGTTTACGCGGGTTTCTCTCCTCGGTTCTTCTCGGCTTTTGCCGTAGCGGACTGTACTTCATCAAGATTGGGTTAACTATGTAGATGGGAAACATCTTGCATAGCGGGGCGTTGGTTCAATAATGATAGAGCAGACGCGATAACGGGAATGAAACAGACGATGCCGAGTTAACGAGACGAAGACGCCAAGTGTAATCGTCCTCTATACTACGAGCCTCTCTACCTCCCCTCTCTCTTTTTCACTCTATCTCTCTCTTTCTGCTCTTTTTCTCGGCTCTTTCGCTCTCCTTTCCTCGCCAGTTAACTACAGCCTTTTTCTTCTTCTTCTTTTATGGACTACTTTTTCTGCTTCTTTCTCTTTTGCTTCTCTCTTCTGGGCTTCTACTAGTTCTCTACGCCTCTCTACAGCTTCTGTCTTCAAAACTCTGTGATTGACTTTATTTGTTCAATTTCTCTGTTTTTTTACAGTTTTTCTCTTTCTCCCTGCAACTCTACTGTTTCCTCGGTTTTTCATTTTCAGTTCCCTTCCTTTACCGTGATCGACATTTTGTCTTCTTCTTTTGCAACTCTTCTGGAGCCTCTATTTTCTGTCTTTGATTCTTTTTTGAGTTTTTACTATAATTTCTCTTGTTTTCTCCGCAATTCTACTGTTTCTTCGGTTTTTCATTTTCAATTCTCTTCCTTTACCGTGATCGACATTTTGTCCTTCTTCTTCTGCAACTCTTCTGGAGCATTCCTCTAGTTTCTGGCTTCTATTCTTCTTTGAATTTTTACAGTAATTTCTCTTGTTTTCTCTGCAACTCTACTGTTTCACCGGTTTTTTATTTTCAATTCTCTTCCTTTACCGTGATCGACATTTTGTCTTCTTCTTCTGCAACTCTTCCGGAGCATTCCTCTATTTTCTGGCTTTTATTCTTCTTCGTCTTTTTACATTAATTTTGATCATTTTCTCTGCGAGTTTATTTGCTCACTCCTCGATTTTTGATCTTCAATTCTTCCTCTCCTGCTGTGTAACATTTCCCTCCTTTCTTTAACCATTTAATTTCACCTTCTCTCGGTGACACTCTTGTCTCTTTTAATATTTCTTTTTGTAATCGCAGTGTTTTTCTTTCTAGTTTGTTCCTCTTTAATTCTTTGCTCTTATTTATTTTTCTCCTCATCTTTACATCTGCGGATTGCCTTGTTTTTATGTTTGACGTCATGTCTTTTCGTTCTTTGACTTTTCTCTGTCCTCGTTCCCTTTTTCGTGTTACTTTTTGTCTCTCTCGCGTCCGTATCTTTCCCCCATCTTTATATCTATCTCCCCACCACTCTCTCTCTCTCACACATTCTGTCCCTCTATTCTCTCTCTTTCTCTCTGTCCCGTTCCCGAACAGCTGATGAGAATAATGGGTACACGGCGGACAGGAAATGGCCCTCTCCCTTCCTTTCTTTCTCTCTGGCTGCACGCGTGCGACGATAAAGCGAGGAGGAGGAGGAAGGGGAGCGGGTTATGAAATTCATAAAGAGAAAGAATCTAGAGAGAGAGAGAGAGAGAGAGAGAGAGAGAGAGAAATAGATAAAGACGCCCAAGCATCTGGACGGGAGGTTTGCTTCACAGGTTTAATTAAAAATTCGATGCCGCATGAATTGGAGTCCATTAGAACGGGTCCAGAGGATCGCTAGGTCAATTAAAAGCGACAAGAAATATGAGCCTTAATGAATGAGTTACATAAATTGGGATATTTATCTGTATTGTAGTTGTACTAATCAACATAGAGAGTCCCTAGAAAAAAATTTATCACATAAATCACGGCTTGGGACAGTTCAAGAAATTGGTCCTTATTCATTAAATCTTGCGTTAAATGATTACATACTTCAAACAACAATTTAAATTCTCTAGAATAATGCGAGCAATCTTAGACAATATCTTCATGGATAAAATGAACTTTCTTTCATTGCCAAAGTATTTTATTCTGATCACTAATGTATTATTGTGTTGAATTAGCTATAAAATCTGTTTACACACATTCAGGTTCAAGAACAGAATTTATTTTGTCAACCTATATTTTATCTGAAAATTTTCAGCATCCTTTCAATGTATACCTCTATCTTTTTATTCATACTATTCATTCTTCTACGTAATATTATTTTGATACATCTACAATGTGTTGCGCTACTTTTAAAAATATTCTCTTTATTATTCCACGTCCATATCGATTTTTCATCGAAAATTTCGTCCAATATCTCAGAAATATTTTCAAACTGCGATTTGCACATCTTTCGTGACGAATTTTTCTCTGTTTACCGCTTTGCAACTATGAATAATTTTTAAAGCAATTAATACTCCCGAAAAATATGAAACCAATTTTTACTCAACACAACACGTTTCCCTTCATTTAATTCATACACCAAACTCCTCAGCAAACAATTTTGTTTCACAAAGAAAATTTATCCAACCCATCAAAAAGTATGCTAAAAATAATCCCCCTCCGCTTCCCCTTCCCATTCCACCAAAAATTGCCCAAAACACTCAAACGCATTCCCAAAATTATTAAAATCACAACAATGCATCACACTTCTACTTTGAAACCTCCAAAATAACTTAAAGACAATATCCAAGTTACAAAACCAGTTTCAAATGCAACAAAACATTGCAAAGGAAACAACTACCATCCAACACCGATTCATTCAAACAGAACCAATGATCGATTGATAAACCGAAGCGTCTCCCGTACACCAAAAAAAAAGACAACCCCGTAAAAAAAAAAACGCGTGTGAAAGGGTGTAAATAAATTACAAGATCCTATAAGGCGGAGTCCTGTCAAATCTCTCGGTGTTCTGAAACAAGTGACAAATAACGTGTCGCGATGAAAAGTCGGTGGTAGACTTTCGCAGTAAACTAAAGAAAGAAAAATCGTTGTCGTATCTGGGATGTTCTCGGTTAGGTTCAACACGTAGGGGACCGATAGAAAAATCGCGGGGGGAACGAGGAGTCAGCGAACAGCTGACTGACACACGTTTCACGTGGCCTGGCAGAGCCACAGGAAGTTCCGAGGCAGTTTAAAACCTTGGTTAGAGTTAGAGGAAACGAGCGAAGAGGGAACGGTCGACGGACAAAGATGCGAAGATGGTGAACCCGAGAGGGGGACCAGAATCAAACGGAGAAGGAAGAAAGATGAATGAGAAGGGTACACAAGAAGATCGGAGAAAGAGGAGGACGGGGATAGACCAGGGCGTTGCACCGTTTGCTGTGACCTAGTGTCCCTTGTGGGTCTCTCTGCCTCGTGGACTCTTCTTATGATCCTCTTCGGCCCTTATGGTCGTGGGCGATTCGAGAGTTTTTCTGTGACCCGCTGTTCGACGAGAGATTATGCTACTTTCTGTAACGTCAACGAGCTTCTGTTCGGTTTTATTACGAGATCGATTTCATATCTCGACGCGTTTAGGAAGGGATGAGCTTGCTTGCGCCATTTTGTTCTGAGAACCTGCTTTATAATTCTCTGTTTTGTTCTACCTGGATGTCGGTAGAGAATTTCTATTTTTCTATATTTCTTAATTTCTCTTTGTCTTTATTTATTTAGCACCTAGAATCTCATCTGATTATTATTTTGGATAACAAAATAATACAATCTCCAGAAATATAGACAGAATGAAACGCAGTGTATAAACCAAAATATATTGGGATGAGACAAACGATTAAAACTTGGGACAACACTTTTTAAAGAATTTAGTAGACATGTAAATAAAACTTATCTTAGCAATGAATATTTCTATACTCAAGATGAAATATAAAGTACAATTTTCTTAGTGTATGTTCACTACAGAATTAGTCGTTTATTATTAGACTGCTGATTTTGTTGCGAAATAAAATTTGTCTGCACTACTTGCAAGGTACTGGAGCTATATAGACGGTAATTTCTTGTTTGATTAATTTTAGTGAATCGATAACAATACACCCTTTTTTATATTTTTTAAATTTTTCTCCTACTGAGTTTTCTCATAAATGCATAAAATACGCGGTCTATTTATCATGGATAGACTGAGGTTCGTTCTGCAAAATTGAAAATTCCATGTATCACTTGCAAGAAGCAAGACACCATTACTGTCGCACTAAGACGTTCAGTTTTTATTCTTTACAAAAAATGTTCAACTAAACGACTGATTTTTCAACATAAATAGGTTCACACTATTTTATAAAGAATGCCGAACTGCATCGATTGATGTATTAAAAAGTATATAATTCCATTTAAAAAAACAAAGTTCACCTTCATATGACCTTAACGCGTTCACGCACGAATAAACTAATACTACCAAATTATGCCCCACTCAGCACCACTTAATTTTTATCTGAAACATTGTTCGGTAGAATTAACGATAGCAAAGAAATCAAGATGTCAAGATCGGTTGAGACACCCTGTATACAAACAAATTTAACAATGTGAAAAATATTTTGAATAGTGTGTTTTAATTTTTAACTAAAATTTGGAGTGATTCGGAGAGTCACCACACGAGTGTAAAAGGTTATATGAATGAAACTAAGGAAGAAGTGTCCAATAAAAATTTGTTTAACATTTCTTGCGAGTAATCGGTTCGTTAAAAATGATTCGCAGTTGCAGAACGATAAAACAGCTTGAGCGCCTGTTGGCGCAGACACGCGTCCGCGAAAGGTGAATGGAGAAAAAGATTTATTTTGCAGCAGAGTAGTAATGGGTACGAGTCTTCTTACGCGCCAAGAATAGTTGCACCGGAGGCTCATGTGCATCGGGAACGCATAAAACCCGCAGTTTGGTTATAGAACGCTATAACACAGCCGGTGAGCACTGGTTTCTCCCTCTCGCCGCCTTGATTCAGTCGATTCGTCCTTGAGAAGTGGTCTAGGCATCGAGGAATATCGATCAAACGACAAGAAAACGACATCGCTGGCAAAGCTACCTTGCGCGCGCTCTATGTTCGTTTGTGATCTGTCACCGCGGAAACCGCAGGCCAATAAATTCGCCACGGTTCTACAAGCCTCGGGACACGTCTAATCCGTTATACTTCTCTACGCGTCTCGAACTTGATAAACACCGTGCATTTTCTTAGACACGAAACCAACTGGAACGCGGCACTCGACGGCGAAACGGAAGTGGGCACTCCTGAACGCTTGCCCTCGTTTCTGGATCTCGATGCCTCGAAATCTAACGAGCTCTTCGTGGCCTAGCACACACGCGTATGCCACCTAGAAAACCTAAAACCGAGTTGCTGTCAATGAAAAACTGCTTAACAAATTTTGTACGATTTGTAGAAAATCGAAGAAAAAGTGATTTCTCTCTAATTATTATCTTTAACAGGACTTGCGGAGGATCGGCCATAACTTTGTAACCGATGAGTATTTTCAAATGTAAAAATTATGAAATACTCTTTGAAATGTACCTTGTTAGACACACAAATCCTTTTTCGATAAACTCCTACGGTTTTCGAGAAAAAATTTGCAGAACTTAGTACTTGTTTCCAATAATAATTTTCAAAGAATGCTTTGGAAAGATTAGCAGAGTTAAATAATCGACATAGTAAATTGATGGAAAGGATGCGAGAATTGTCAGCGGACGTGTCGAGAAAAATCGTGAAAGAGGGAGGAGTAACGAGAGAAAATGGCGGCACGGAATTGCAGGTTCGCAACGTTGTAACGGTGGCCCGCGTGTGGCCGTTCCACTTATCTTTGAACATAGCGGAATGCCGGGCTAGTTAACCCACAAAAAATCAAATGCAGCGGCGGATTCGAGCGCAGCCTTGCTGAAATACCGAGCACGTGCGTCGGGCACTTAGGCTCACGAAACGCGGGGCGTGAATGTCTGAATCGTGAATGGGATACAGAAGAAAAATCGCCGGCCGGTTGTTATCCGGCTAGCTCAGGGCATGATGTGCCTCTAATCAGGAAAATGAAATTATTAACACGAACGTTGTTGCCAAACCGTTATATCAAGCTGCGCATTATTCTGCGCTGCACATTTCCTCGCAATCCTAAAAAGCATTCTGATGATTTCAATCTTGTGCATAGACAACTGTGATACAATGCCAATATTTTAAATTTGTAGACGTTATCGTACGTGAAACTGATCAGTACTAATGTCGTTAATTTAATATTGTCAATAGAATGAGACATTCACGGACCAAATTGACGTACTGTCAATAATATCGAATATAGTCCACGTATTTTATTTGAACTCGTTTCGCAACGCGCTTTTCATTCCTGGCACATGTTCCCCTCGAACGAATTGCATCGGATTTCTGAAGAATCCGTTTTCATGAATTCATGAATTCAATTTAAAAAATTCAGTTTATTGCACCGCTGCCGTTTTAATTAACTCGGATCCTGCTTAATTGGAACCTCGGATTTAATGCAGACCTCCGCAGTGAATCTCACCCTTTGTTTAATTCGCTTTTATCGAATAAATCTGTTCAAATGTGGAATGCACAATTTTTAATTCAGGAGAGGAGATTTCTGCGATAATAATTCATTAATGAGTCTGTCAATGCGGAACTGCGGGTGAATGATGAGTGCATCGACCGATAACATGTTAATATGATTAATATCGCTTCGGAAATATATAACTTTAAAAAATGTCTCTCCAAGAAATGGCGCTTCAAAGATTGTTGCTTCAAAAATTGTTGCTCTAGAAAATGATGCTTCAAGAAATGTTCCTCCAAAAAATGTTGCCTCAAAGAAAGCAGCTTCAAGAAATGTTGCTACAACTGCGTCGCTCCAAAGAATGTCGCTTCAAAGAATGTTGCTCCAAAGAATGTTGCTCCAAAAAATGTTGCTCTAGAAAATGATGCTTCAAGAAATGTTGCTACATGCTACCTTGCTCCAAGGAATGTTGCTGCCAAGGATGTCGCTTCGAGGAATGTTGCTCCAAAAAATGATGCTTCAAAGAATGTTACAGCAAAAAATGTTGCTTCAAAGAAAGTAGCTTCAAAGAATGTTGCTACATAGTAAGTTGCTCCAAGGAATGTTGCTTCTAAGAATGTCGCTTCAAAGAATGTTGTTCCAAAAAATGTTGCTCTAGAAAATGATGCTACATACCGCATTCTCCAAGGAATGTTGCTGCCAAGGATGTCGCTTCGAGGAATGTTGCTCCAAAAAATGATGCTTCAAAGAATGTTACAGCAAAAAATGTTGCTTCAAAGAAAGTAGCTTCAAAGAATGTTGCTACATAGTAAGTTGCTCCAAGGAATGTTGCTTCTAAGAATGTCGCTTCAAAGAATGTTGCTCCGAAGAATGTTGCTCTACACAAATATCCGTCTAAAATAACGTCCATTTAAATTAATGTTCTACACTGATACCATCCCAAATTATTATCGTTGCAAAATAAAATCACCGTACAAAGTGAAAGCATCGAAACGACGCAACGACCCCAGTGGGTTTCAGATGATTGGGGAGAGTCATCAAAATGACATTATTCTAGTCTCCACCGCAAAATGAAATTGAGAGCAAATCAAACCGGAGCGCAATAAAATAAACCGCTGCTGTTGAACTTAAACTTCTGCCCCTAATATTCATCAAAATCCTCCATAAAACCAATGAAGAGTATCCGAAGATTGAATCAAGTTTAACGCTGCGAATGTTCGGCAAAGTGAATTAAAAGAGAACGAAGACCGAAACGAGTCCAATAACACGGTTCACAGGGAGTAATAAAATAACAGTTTATCGCAGTAGAAAACGACGTGGCAGGGGGTTAAGAAGACTAAAGGGGGAAAAAGGGCCTGGCCTCGTGGAGGAAGCACGTGGTAACCGGAGCGACGGTTATGGCGATCAGGCGAGTTAGAGTTTCTACTTGGATGGACACGCTCGAAGGGACACCGTTCCGAACTTACGGGAGCCGTGGCGGCGTAATTACCGGCCTGGGCGCGTTGGATCGACGTGATTGCACGATTGCGTGCCGCTTTCCTTTTGCACGTTACGCCCCTGGTTTTGTCGCAACGCTCCGCGGGCGGCGCGGCTTGTATTTTGCTACATAACCCAACGACTCCGATTACAATTTCTGGGCCGTGTCTTTTCACCCGGTCCCGTGTTTTGGGCACAATAATCGTATCCCTTCTTTGTCCCTTCCTTTGTACCCTCTGGCCCTTAAGTGGTCCGTTGCGCGAAAATTGCTCCGCTGCGGAACCATTAACAGCTACACTCCTGAATAACGTGTCCGATCTGCGGAAATGATGTGGTTCAATTTATTCTGATTTTTACCCACATAGAAAACGGTACTTTTCTTTCAGATTCGAAATCAAATGATAAATAAAATATTTAGTGTCTGCTTAAGTGTCTGTTTAAATGACAGGAAAATTGAGGCTTGAAGAGTGGGGGAAAATTGGTATAATTGCTTCACTCGCTTGAAATAAACAGAATTAAAATATTCCGACAAAAATTAAGGCTTGAAAAAATGATTAAAAATTGTTTAAGTGAGAATCTCTTTCCAATTATCTTATTATTTGCTTTACTAGCTTATTATGAACAGAATCGAAAAATTTCGACAAGAATTGAGTCTTGAAAAATGAGTAAAAATTGTTCAAGTGAAATTCTCATTTCATTTATCGTATTATTTGCTTACTTGCTTGTCATAAACAGAATTAAAAAATTCCGACAAAAATTAAGGCTTGAAAAATGATTAAAAATTGTTTAAGTGAGAGTCTCTTTCCAATTATTGTATTATTTGCTTTACTCGCTTACTATGAACAGAATTGAAAAATTTCGACAAAAATTGAGGCTTGAAAAATGAGTAAAAATTGTTTAGGTGAAATTCTCATTTCACTTATCTTATTATTTGCTTTACTAGGTCACTATAAACAAAATTCCGACAAAAATTAATGCTTGAAAAATTGTTTAAGTGAGAGTCTCATTTCAATTATCGTATTATTTGCTATACTCGCTTACTATGAACAGAATTGAAAAAATCGACAAAAATTGAGTAAAAATTGTTTAAGTGAAATTCTCATTTCATTTACCGTATTATTTGCTTACTTGCTTGTCATAAACAGAATTAAAAAATTCCGACAAAAATTAAGGCTTGAAAAATGATTAAAAATTGTTTAAGTGAGAGTCTCATTCCAATTATCGTACTATTTGCTTTACTCGCTTACTATGAACAGAATTGAAAAATTTCGACAAAAATTGAGGCTTGAAAAATGAGTAAAAATTGTTTAGGTGAAATTCTCATTTCATTTATCGTATTATTTCCTTTACTCGGTCACTATAAACAGAATTCAAAAATTGAGGCTTGAAAAATGAATTGGCAGATGGTAGGGCGACACCTGTTAATTTTTCCAGAATTTCCTTTGTTGCCGCTCCGTCTGGAACAGTGACAGTTCCCGAGGAGCATCCCTCGACAGTGTCCACTGTCAAAATAAATGGTCACCGTCGGAAGTGCCTACTGTCCTCTCCTCGGTTCTTTTCGAGAACCAGAAATACACGCAGAACTGGTCTTTCTCTCTCTCGTTCTTTTCGTACGTCTGCCAGTCGAAAAATCTCCTCTCTGCACGATGCACGTGTGCGCTCGTTGTTGTCACTCGTGCTGCTCTTGCACAGACGGCTTGACGTCACCGCCAGGATGTCTGAGAAGTTTCTCGGTGAGAATCTTCGAGGAGACTCTCCCTCGCTTTTTCATTTCCACCCCTTTCTTTTCTGTCTCACTCGCTGCGTCTTCTTCAACCATTTTTCCAGACGAACCTGCCGACGCAACTTTGAAGTTGATGTCCTCTTCAGACGATTCCGCTACTTGCTTTATATGGAGATTGCAATTTCGTGGATGCACTTAGGTCGGGCGTCGTCTGGACGTAAACTGCACTTTGGTTACACGTAGTTTGCGACTCGATAGCACTTCGGTTACACTTCTTGAACACTGTATTCTGAATGCAAACTTTTCTAAAAATTTAAACGGAGCTATTGCGATCACTAGACTGCGGATGCAGAATATTTGCATGAATTGCAACAAGCAGATGTCGCGTAGAAGTTTTTCGTTTTTATAATTATAGTAAGCTGATGCATTGACGTTTCTCCATTCTTTGCGGATTTTTGTTATGAATGCATAAAATCTGCAGTCTCGTAATAGTTTAATTACTAGATTGTACATGCTTGATAAAATTCGTAAAAGGGGATTTGGCAGTAAAAATATTACTTTCTGCAGTATCCTCTTATGAAAACTACGCCATTTCTCGTTTCATTGAAAATATTTTAATTCACCTTATTGAAGAAATTGAATATTAGTTTACCCGATTTCTATCTGTTCTTCAACAATTTCCCTTCAATAATCACGTCTATAATGAACAGCAGAAATATTAGGAGATTTAAAGAGGTCCATATGTTAACTACAAACTATTAAAATCATTAAAAGAAATGCATGCATTCGTTCTGCATAGAAATGCATTTAGAGATTATAGCATTCACGGTAGAGCACCGGTACTGAGTTCGCTGATATTTTGTAAACGAGCCAGTTTTTTCAGATAATCACTGTTATTAGAAAGTATTTTTCCAAAGATAATTGAACCGTCTAATCAATATGGAAAAATCACAATGTTAAATGTACAGTATCCATGTTACTTACAGCAAAGTAATTGCTTGTTACGGTATAAGTAAAGTGCGTCATTATATGTGGAAAATGGGTGCGGGTCAGCAATAATTGCTCCCGTATTATCTAACGATTCTAATAACACTGTTACGTAAAAGTTACACTGGGTCGAAGCACGAAAAAAAAACATAAATCGTAGGAGATTAAGTGGAGTGAGATATGATAAATATCCATAATCTTATATTATACAAAATCAAGTCTTCTAAGGAAAATATAGCAGTATTTTTTAACACTCGATTTAAAACAACAAAAGTAGTCCCGTTTAAATCGAACAAAAATAATCTACTCTAAAATGTCACGTTCATAGTTCATTTCACGATCGTCAGAACAGGGGAAAAATGAATTATGCCATTTAGAAAATTCCTGACAGTAGGTACAAATCAGAGACGCGATTAACGTGCATATTCTTATATTGCAAAAATGTATAGATGACATAAATGCAAGAGGGTGCAATTCGGAGATCTTGGAGGCATTAAACAAAGCTGGTAACAATTTATTCTTGCATTTCAAAAATTTCTGGGAGACGTAAACGCAGGAGGAGTCACTTCAGGGTTGCTGGAGGCATTAAATAAAGCTAGTAACAATTTATTCTGGCATTTCAAAAATTGGTAGATGGCATAAACGCGTGAGAAGTCAACTCAGTGTTGCTAGTGCTATTAAACGGAGCTAATAACAATGTATTCTCGCATTTAAAAAACTTCTGGGCGACATAAACGCAGGAATTGCTGGAGGCATTAAACAAAGCTACTGAAAATTTATTCTTGCATTGCCAAAATTTGTAGGTGGCATAAACGCGTGAGGAGTCAATTCAGGGTTGTTGCAGCTATTAAACGAAGCTAGTAATTTATTCTTGCGTTTCAAAAATTTGTGAACGCTATGAACGCATGAGGATGATATTCGGGGATGCTGGAGTTATTAAACAAAGCTAGTAACAATTTATTCTTGCATTTCAAAAATTTCTGGGCGACATAAACGCAGGAGGAGTCACTTCAGGGTTGCTGGAGGCATTAAACAAAGCTACTAAAAATTTATTCTTGCATTGTCAAAATTTGTAGATAGCATAAACACGTGAGAAGTCAATTCTGGATTGCTGATGTTATTAAACGATGCTAGTAATTTATTGTTGCGTTTCAAAAATTTGTGAACGCTATGAACGCATGAGGATGATATTCGGGGATGCTGGAGTTATTAAACAAAGCTAGTAACAATTTATTCTTGCATTTCAAAAATTTCTGGGCGACATAAACGCAGGAGGAGTCACTTCAGCGTTGCTGGAGGCATTAAACAAAGCTACTAAAAATTTATTCTTGCATTGCCAAAATTTGTAGATGGCATAAACGCGTGAGAAGTCAATTCAGGGTTGCCAATGCTATTAAACGAAGCTAGTAATTATTTGTTGCTTTTAAAAAATTTGTGAACGGTATGAACGCATGAGGATGATATTCGGGGATCCTGGAGGCATTAAACAAAGCTAGTTACAATTTATTCTTGCATTTAAAAAATTTCTGGGCGACATAAACGCAGGAGGAGTCACTTCAGGGTTGCTGGAGGCATTAAAGAAAGCGAATAAAAATTTATTCTTGCATTGCCAAAATTTGTAGATGGCATAAACGCGTGAGAAGTCAATTCAGGGTTGCCAATGCTATTAAACGAAGCTAGTAATTATTTGTTGCTTTTAAAAAATTTGTGAACGGTATGAACGCATGAGGATGATATTCGGTGATGCTGGATGTATTAAATGAAGCTAGCAATTTATAGAAAACGATATTAACGACTCATCCGGGTGTTTCTATTCTCAAAAAGCCGGAGCAGCTGTACCAGTCGGACACACGATCCACTGAATCATTCCCCTGAAAGCTTCCTGCTCCGACGCATGTAATTTCCTCTTTTCCGTCATTGTCTCTGGTGGCCGCCCCACGCGTTAGCATCAGAGCGTCAGTTCATTACAATCATTTTCATAATCCGCCTGGTCCCGGCGATCAACGGGGACTGGCCTCCATCCAAAACAAGCATGGAGCAGCTGTCGCAACAACAGATAACCCAGATCCGTCTAATATTTTCCTCCCGTAAAAAAAAGGACTGACAAGCGCAAAGAGTGAAACGTAGGAACGGTTCATTCTCTCTTTCTTTTTTTCATTCTCCTTCTCTCTGTGTGTGTACGTACACGCATGCGACGAACCCCGTCTCGTAATCCAAACTACACGGTGCCCCTATAATAATTGTCACGTGACGAGCCGGTACGTCGCCAGCTGTTGCGTCAGTTTCGCCCTAGCAGAGAAAACGAGAGCGTTTCGATGATTCGACAGTCCACTGTCAACCCTTTCGTTCCAACCTCAACCCCCTTTTCGAAAATCTAGCTTGAAAGTAGGCCCCCAGTTCCCTCCCCCTTTATTTTGAGGAAATCTATGCACGCCCACGGTGACTTCCCGGTTTCTTTCGGCACTGGATGGCAGAGGGAGATCGTGTAGAATGTTTCCGATAGCTTTCAACCGATTCACTGTGGTCTCGAATCAAGATCAGGGACCCGAAATCAGTATAACCATCGGTACAAGTAATTTCAACCCTTATGGCGATCCTCGAAACTTCCGACATGTACAGGGTGGAAATTTGAATTATTGATTGATGGAAATATTGATTGTACGCAAAAATGTTTCAGATTGTTCAGTACCGAGGGGGACTTCATGCGGTGGAATTTTTATTTTTCTCGGTGGACACTCCAAGGTCAGGCGAAGGTCAACTCTCTTTTTCTAAATGGAATGATATGGTTTTTTATCCATCATCAAATAGTGCGTTTTAAGATGAGTCAATAAAACGTTCACATCTTTTCTGCATTTCCCTGTAAGTTTGACCTTGAACGACCTTCAGTCATAGGTAGTTGAACTCGTCTTAAAACGCACTATTTGATGGTGGATAAAAGAACATGTCATTCCATTTAAAGAAACGAAAGTTGACCTTCACGCCACTTTGGAGTGTCTGCCGTGAAAAATAAAAGTTACATCACACGATGTCCTCGGCGGTACTGGACAACTTTCATCTGAAACATTTTTGCGTATAATCAATATTTTTGGATATATTTGTTTGTAACGCTTTATAATTTCCACCCTACATATGCTGTTTCCTGAAGCAATTAAATTCTTCAATCCTTTAAAAAATCGCTATAGGAATTCATTAGATGCTGTTTTAGATTTGTCTAGCTACTTTAACTAACCTAGAAAATTTATACAACGTGTTACGCTTATATTTCTACAACCTTCTCTTCCAATTTTTGAGCCATTTTCTAAAGAAACTCGTTTGCGAAATGTGCGGTTTCTTCAATTCACTAATGACATAGGACCTCATCGGAAGCAAACTTAGCTACCTTGTACACGTCGGCCGTCTAGAGAATTTATACAACGTGCTACGCTTATATTTCCACAACCTTCTCTTCGAGTTTGGAGCCATTTTCTAAATGAACAAGTTTGCGAAGCATCCAATGTCTTCAATTCTCTAATGACACAGGACCTCATCAGGAGCAAGATTAGCTACCTTGTCCACATTGGCCGCCTAGAGAATTTATTCAACGTGTTACGCTTATACTTCCACAACCTTCTCTCCCAATTTTTGAGCCATTTTCTAAAGAAACTCGTTTGCGAAATATGCGGTTTCTTCAATTCACTAATGACATAGGACCTCATCGGAAGCAAACTTAGCTACCTTGTCCACGTCGGCCGTCTAGAGAATTTATACAACGTGTTACGCTCATATTTCCACAACCTTCTTTTTCAGTTTGGAGCCATTTTCTAAAGAAACTCGTTTGCGAAATATGCGGTTTCTTCAATTCACTAATGTCATAGGACCTCATCGGAAGCAAACTTAGCTACCTTGTCCACGTCGGCCGTCTAGAGAATTTATACAACGTGTTACGCTTATATTTCCACAACCTTCTCTTTCAGTTTGGAGCCATTTTCTAAATAAACAAGTTTGCGAAGCATCCAATTTCTTCAATCTTGTAATGACACAGGACCTCATCAGGAGCAAACTTAGCTACCTTCGGCCGCGTTTAATTCTAGCTCTACGTTCCGGATAAAATTAATAAAACGTTCAAGAGCCAGGTAGAGGCGTCTCGTTCGATCAAACGCCATGTATAATCCTAAACTAGTCCTCTCGAATAAACGAATTGTAATCGTCTCCTACGGTCCTCCAGGGTGTAAAGACCCCGATGGCACAGGCCGGTTCTTCGCACTTCCGCAAAGCGGATTACCACCCGAGTCCCATCATCCGATTGTCAGGCACTCTCCTCGCCGGATTCCCTCAAATGGACAGCCAATTTGTAGGGGCTTATTTTTCATCGTCGCGTCGTGGTGTAACGGTCGCGAGGAACGCACCCCTCCTAGGTCAATTAGGCGTCCTCGTGGCTCCCCGGGTGTGTTACCTGCATCGTGTTACAGGGCACGATCGACCCAGGGTAAGGAAAGAAAGATCCGCTTGGGACTCCGAAGGAAATAATTGGATTCGAAACCTCGGAACCCGCGAAATGACGAATATTACCACTGGTCCGATCAAAAACGATCCTCCATCTTTTTTTTCTATGGGGTGGAGAAAGATCCTCGAAGCATGGCGAAGGAGAATTCGTCACGGTGAAAGTACAGTGTGTTTTTCAGGACCCTTGGACCATTAATTCTGGAAAGAAAGAGTTGGCAAGTCTTCGGTGGCTTTTCGGTGGGGTCTCTCTTTGATATCGGGGGATGAAATCGACGTAATGGCGGCGCAACCCTTTGACCAAATGCTCGTCACAATAGCCGTCACGAAAAATCCGGCGACAATGTTATCTGGATCTGTTCGCATTCTAGGGGTCGTGCTCCTTCGGATTGAGTCGTCATCCCCCGGGGATGTTGGTCGCAGGGGTTGCTGAAAAGATCGCGATGATAAACGGCGAACCAGATTCCTCGAGTCCGATCTACCCGTACTTTCCTTCATGAAATCGAAAATCGAGGTGGATGAAGGATTGTGCCACCTACGTTCATCCCCTAAGTACAATCCAGCGGAGCGTGGTCTTCGGTTGAAACTGAAGGGAAATGGGAGGCAGGAACGGAGTGGGACAGTTGGATTGTTTGTTAGGGGATGCTTGCATAGTAAAAGGATTAATGCGTTTTAAGCTTGTATGGTAACAGGATTAACCGATTCTAAGCCGCTACAGCGTAAGGACAACGAAATCCTCATTTCTGCCTGTCGTTTTTGACAACAGCTGGATGTTTCTTATAATCTTTGTTGAGAGGATAATAATGTAACATGGTTTAATCTAGACAGATTTTAGATTAACATTCTTTACCAAGTTCGAAAATAGGGGTGGAATGATGTAGTTGGATGGATTGTTTGCATAATAAATGAGCATCTCTTAACATTAGATTTACGGGCACCGTCAAAATGACGGATTCAAAAATTTTTAATTTACGATTATTAAGAGTGTAAGGAGGCATTCGTGAGAAATTATTAAATAGATTTATTTTCTTGTGTACATATTACAATAAAAATCGCTGAAGATCTAAGTAAATACAATTTTATTATTTTTATAAAGCAATGTAAAATAATCAATTTTAGTGCTCCGTAAACCTAGTGTTAAACAATTTCTTGAGGAAACCTGGACACTTGAATTCCTTCGATAAGGGGAGAAAATCATCCCGTAAATTGAACAGAATTTTTTGCAACACTTTTACTAAAATTGAAGGGAAACGTGATAGAGTTGCAGAGGGAAACAGCAAATCAGGCTTTTGGCAGATCATTTGCGGTGATTTATTTAAAATAAATTTAAATATATAATATATAATTATATATTATTTTATATTATATCTTATTGTATCTTATTATTTTATATCATTATATATAATGATATAATTTAAATTCATCGATCCCTAAGAGACAAGGAGACCTCCCGCGAATCGAATTTATTCAAGTACTTGCACTGAAACTGAATACAAAATAACAAATGATTATAAAAACGTGGTAGAACAGGGATGAAAGATAAATAAATCAGTCTTCATGCTAGTTTGTCATTTTCAGTAAACCTAAATTCTCCATCCCCTAAAATAGTACCACGAAATCAAACCCTAGAGAGAACACATTCAAACAGTCTTTATCAAACCAGAATAAAAATGAAAAATAATTACAAAACAGAAGCTCTCTGTGGGTCAATTAGGGCAACAAACTGGTCTTCGTTCTAGTTGAACCCTTCGCCAAAAATCTGCAGAGAACAGTCCCTAAAACATCATCCCCCAAGCAGAGAACCTATCCAAGCACTTGAGCTAAAACAGAGGAAAAATGTGCCACAATTGCAAGAAAGGGTTGAAACACCGTGGGTCCCCGTTAGGGCAGCTCGCATAATAAAAGGGCAACAAATTAGTCTTCATTTGGTCTTGTCGTCGGTGAAAAGGATTGCGGTACAAAGCGGTGGTTTGGCTTTCAGGAAAAAAGCAAACAACAGCCTTAGTCGACCCTCCTGGTGCTTTCTCTAGAGAGGAATGGAGGGGGTGAGGAAGAGTCAATAGGAAAGCATATTTTGGTCAGCGATTCTGTAAAGAAAAAAGTAGGGTAGCACGAGAGGGGAACCGGTCTTCACGACGCGACGGTGCTACTGTGCTCTGTACACTGTCTTCTTCTTCTGCTGTTCTTGTCCTTGGCTAGCCTAATTCGATCGCCATCGTGCGTGTTTACACAGATCCACTATAGTTCTTCTGCAATGTAACAGTTTCTTACGAGTAGACTGCGATTCTTTATGGGAAATAAAAATGGTGGCAAAACCAGAAGTTAAATGAAAATGCATTTTTTTCGGTTTAATAATTTTAACCCCTTGACTTCGAAAAGCGTATACATATACACGCCCTCGTAAGACTATTGATAAAAAAAGCGTATAAATAAGCTCAAGAAATGTTGATCAATGGGCGCATTGATTCTTCTACTAGAATGTCCCATGTTCAAATGTTTAGAGAGGTCTGAACAATGCGATTATTACTTTTACCGCAGCAATAATTTAATTCTGAATTATCACGCAGCAATACGCTGATGGCTTCAAGTTAGAGAGCGCCGTAGCCAAAAGGTTAATAAATCGAGAATAATATAGGAACATCATTCAGTTCCTCTAATGTCTACAGCAGGGATGGACAATTTTGCATCAATTGAGGCAAAACCGTCCACACCGTAGCGCCCTCTGTCTCCTTCGAGCAAGAGCGATACAATGGGGCAACGAAGACACGAGACATACGCAACGAACGTGCGTGCTGCATGAAAGAGAGCTTGGTGGGAGAAGCAGGCGTTTGAGGGGCTCCACCCGTGCCCACCACTGGTCTACATCTTCTTACAATGTATTCTAATTCTCGTGAGATCTTCAAAATTAAAACGACTGTGGATAAAGAGTTAACCCTTTGCACTCGGAGCTACTTCAACTAAAAAATCAAACATTTCTTCTAACCTAAAATATTTCCATTGTACATAATTTTTTTCATTATATGCGTACGAAACTGATATAGTACCTCATACAATATTTAAATGTTTAGTAATTTATTACATATAAACAAATTTAATCATGTAAACCATATTCTGAATAATGGTGTAACAATTTGTAGCGGCGCCTCAGAGTCGCCATTCGAGTGTTAAGGGTTAATTATTGCGAAAAGGTCATTATACTCCGATTTTGATGAAATTTAAATATGTTATGCAGCAACACATCTTGAACAACTTTTTTCTTTTCCAAAATAGTGGGATCGCTTTTAGTTTTCGAGATATTTGCAAAAAACTATTGTTAATACTGTATTGAATTTCCCGTATTTTCACACGCTGCGTGGCAACGTAAGGTAGCTTCGGCGCGGCGTCTGTTTACTTTTTTTTTTGTTAACACGCTGTGGAGATGAGAGAGAAAACAGGGTCTCACTCTGGTCATGCATATATAAGGTGAGCTTTCAATTTTGAAAGACAACTCTTCGATTTTTGCATGCGTGGTCGGGCCAGCCCAACGGCCGGCCTTCTCCGCCGCCTCCGCGACCTAACCTCAATTCATTCTATTCGCAAAGTCTTTGCATTGTAGCTGTCATCCAGAATTTTATCTAGTAATGGAAAAATCATGCGAATAGAATGAGTTGTGGTTAGGTCGCGGAGGGGGCGCAGACGACCACGCATACTAAAATTCAGGAGTACTCTTTCAAAATTGAAAGCTCACCCTATATAGAGATAAACCCTGTTTTTCTCTCATTTCCACAACAGTTTACGAAAAAAAGTAAACAGACGCCGCGACCCCCCCCCCCCCTATATTGGAAAAAGGAAAAAGTTGTTTAAAATGACGAAATCTATAACGTATTTAAATTTCATCATAATGGGAGTATAATAACATTTTCGAAATAATTACCGATAAAACTACCAGTTGTACTATTCTGTTTAATTGTGTTTTGAATATCGGCGCACAGGTTCTATCATTAATATAAATATAATATTAATGGAGGAAAAGGAAAAAGTTGTTTAAAATGACGAAATCTATAACGCATTTAAATTTCATCATAATGGGAGTATAATAACATTTTCGAAATAATTACCGATAAAAATACCAGTTGTACTATTCTGTTTAATTGTGTTTTGAATTTCGGCGCACAGGTTCGATCATTAATATAAATATAATTTTAATGATCGAACCTGTGCGCCGAAATTCAAAACACAATTAATCAAAAATTTTCGATCGATAAACACATTTAATTTGTACTATTCTGTTATGTGAACAGCCGCAGCATTGCCAATATAGAAAAGAAAAAAATATATGAACCTTCCAAATTGTGCAAAGATTGCGGGTCCCAGTTGAACTACCCTTAACCTTTGATAGTAAAAAATGAATGTTCAGAGATTATTATGATTTCTCGAGAATTTTTCATGTTCAAGAAAACAGTTGTGTTTCTCTTTTTGTTCAACGATGTTCAGGGACTCGGCAGGGAAAGGAACTCGCAGAAAGGGTTGGAAAAGCGAATCAGGTTTCTGCGTCGATGGTTCTTCTCGGGCTCCTTGCACGGATGCTGAAGAAGCAGGCGACAGAAAATCATAATCACCGACAAAAGGCGTCATGCCGTGCAGCCACGTAGACAAGGCGAGCCGCTGCACCCCTTTCTCACGCGACACTTTAGTATCCATCCTTTCTCCATGGGGGAAAGTCCATGGGGGGCATCGGTGATTGCTTGATCCAAGAACCGTGGCTGCCGGCTGCTTCCTTCTACAGAAAATTCGCTTTTCCGCGAAAAAAAATAAGCTGGAACCACAAACGTTTTTCCATGATAATAACACTTTATTCACCGGAAGTCTAGTAATACATTACCTACCGGTGATTATTACAAAATTTTTTTAATGTCTATGGTCCATGACCGAGGACTTTCTAACATGTTGACGGTCACTTTGAAAGCGGTGCTGTACGACAAAAGCATCTTTTTATTTTTGTTAATTATTCGAAACTTGGAGAGTTTGGTGAACTTACAGAATAAGATTATTATTTTTTCTAACAAATTTTCCTAAAAATTGGCGGTTATTTGCATTTACAATCCGAAGCATTAGACGTCTAAACACGGCATTTACGTCAACGTGTTAATGGATCTTCCAACAGTAGCAGCAATTTCAATCGTGAACCAACAATTCACCCTTAGCAACGAAATCTAATTGTTTTATTCGGGATCATTAAGTAAAAGAAGATATTTAAGGTTCCCTTTAGTACAGCAGAACTTTTTTTTGATATGTTTTTCGATCGAAATTTTAGAATAAATGTGAGATGGTTTCGGCGCACATATTATTGATCGAACCTGTGCGCCGAAACCATCACACATTTATAGTACAGCAGAACTATTGAAAAGTTGATAGGCTTCCAATAGATGGAAGCTCAAAAATCTTCTTTTACATAATAATACCAAACAAAATTAGTGGATTACGTTATTGAGGGCGAGTTGTTGGTTTATGATTGAAGTTTCTATTGCTGTCGAAGGATTTCTTCAAAAACCCTTAGCCATGGGCCATAGACTTCCAGAAATTATGGAATAATCGCCGGTATATAATGTGTTCATTTCTATTCATCTCTATTATTGTACCCATTTGCAACCGAACAAACAATTCGAGCTAAGAATATTCAAAATGGACGACGGTCGATCAAGAACAGGCAGACAAATATGCAAATCATTCGCACAATTTCTATAGCCAAATTTTCTCTGCATTGCTCGAACAACGTCGTTGCTAGCTGACAGATTGTAAAACAAAGGGAAAGCTTGAATGAACTACAATGCTCGTTCACTGGTGTTTGACGCTTGATTGGCCAGCAGCTTTTCGGTAGCATGACCGCTCCTCTGGCACAGTGCATTGTGATGCAAATGCGGATCACGCGTACACGAATCTACCCCGAGGCGATATTTTTGCCACTTTATTGCCGTAATTCCATAACGGCACGCCAGGGGCGTCCCTGTCCTCTCTCGGCCATGTGATATTCCGTCGAAATTCAACTCGAATCCGCAACCCTCCGGACCCTCTGCCCGGTCGTGATTTATGAGAGACAGCGTCAATTGTGCGCAACTATGTGGCCACCCCTTTAACACCGCTTTCGTCACTCCCTCCGATCGTTGAATGTTGCTATACCGAGGCTTGAGACGAGCCCGGAACGACCGATTGTTTCCGGGCATGCAGATGTCTCTAACACAAAGTGTCCTGCGAATTTATTGATTATTTATTGGTGGCGAGTAGACTGCGGATATTATGATTTTATGGTAAAAATGAGTTGGTGCAATTTAAAGCGAGAAAGTGATTGAAAGAATTTAATAGATAAATTAAAAATCGCACTAAATTTGAAAGAATTTAATAGATAAATTAAAAAACGCACCAACTTTGAAAAAGCACTATAGATAAGTTGAAAACCACACCAAATTAAAATAAACACAATAGATAAATTAAAGATCGCACCAGATTTGAAAAGGCTTTATAGATGAGTTAAAAGTCATGACAAATTTGAAAAAGCATTATAGATTAATTAAAATTCGCGCCAAATTTGAATAGGCATAATAGATAAATTAAAAATTGCACCAAATTTGAAAGGGCACTATAGATAAGTTAAAAATCTCATCAAATTGAAATAGGTACAATTGATAAGTGAAAAATCGCACCAAATTTGAAACGGCACTATACATGAGTTAAAAATCGCACCAAACTTGAAAAAAGCACTATAGATAAGTTGAAAACCATACCAAATTGAAATAAGCACAACAGATAAATTAAAAACCGCACCAAATTTGAAAAGGCTTTATAGATGAGTTAAAAATCACATCAAATTGAAATAGGCACAATAGATTAATTAAAAATCACGTCATATTTGAATAGTCACTAATAAAAAGTTAAAAATCTTACCAAATTTGAAACGGCGCTAAATCTAAGTTAACAATCTCACCAAATTAGAAAAGATACTAACGATGCTATAAGTGCCGAATTTATGAGATGTACATTGCATCCAACAAATCAGCACTTTTTCCTCATGCTCCAATTATCCCCTAAATCACAGGTCGAGGTATCATTGAACAGTGTCCTTGTGCCCGAGGGCTGGCGCAATATTTCAATAAGGTCCAACCCGGTCTATAAAATTGTTGCTCGCGTCCGGAGCTGGTCGTGGTAGACAATAGGGCTCGGTACACTGTCAAAAATCACCGGGACGGTTGCGAGAGGCGGGAGACAGACCCTCTACGAGAACAGTTCGACGCGAAATCGCCGGTGCCAATAATTCGCCGAGTAAATTGCTGGGAAGAGAGCAAAAGGCTTGTACAGAGGCCAATGGAGGAAGCCCCGGTTTCGACGAGGCTTTCGACACGGTCATTTTCCGACCGGTAAATTTCCATACAAACAGCGGGTCGCTGTAGTCTCGCAGCGGGGTTAAAATTAACTGACTTTCGCACCGTTCTACATCTCTCTCTCTTTTTCATTCTTTCTCTCTCTCTGCATACGTATTGCCAGTTTAGAAGCTATTACCGCGATCATTAGAGCAACCGTCGCCCGTCGCCCGGGGACAACACAGGGAACACCGCTTTGCCACGGGGATCAAATTTGGTTTTCACGCAGAGAGAGCAGATTTAATTGTGGCCCCGGATGATGAAGCTATACTGTTCGCTATTTTGTTGCTGGAAACGCCGTGGTAATGATTTCAAACGGTCCACTGTTCCTCTGGTTAATTATTTCGCGCGGTGATCAATACTCGACCTAGCCGGGGTCTTGTTTGAACAATATAGGTGCTTTTAGGATTTTATTGTTAAGCGAACACGAGCTGTAGCTATCTGAAGCTTTTTGCATCGTGTAGATGCACTTTTAAACTATACATAAAAATTTTTTTTGTTCATTTTTGTGTTCTGTTTTTCGGCTAAAAAATTCACTGAGTAACAACTTCCCCAGGAATGTTAAATCACTCTTGTGATCGTATTTGAGAATCGAGCAATGTTTCGGATTTTATTGCTGAGCGAATAGAAAATATAATCGCTTGAAACTTTTTGCACCGTGTAGATAAACTTTCGAAGTGTGTATCAATTTTTTTCTAATTCATTTTTATGTAGTGTTTTTCGTTTAAAAAATTCAACGAGAGATTATCTGTTAGAGATTGACCACTCTTGTGATCGTGTTAAGGAGTTGAGCAATGTTTAATGTTTTATTGCTAAGCTTGTAGGAAGTGTAATAGCTTGAAACCTTTCGCAGCGTGTAGATGCACTTTTACACTGCACAGAAGTATTTTTCTTATTCATTTTTATGCTACAGGTTTTGTATAAAAAAAATGGGTTTACAGATGACTGCCGAAGAATTTTAAATTATTACTGTAATTGCAGCTGAAAGCTGAACGGTGTTTAATATTTTATTGCTAGGCGAACAGAAAATATGATGATATGAAATTTCTGTACTATATCGATGCACTCTCGAACTGCACTAACGTATTTTTTTATTACCTTTTATGTCGTGTTTTTATACAAAAATTGCACTGAAAGATGAATTGCTATAGAAAGAGTACTAAAGATATGATTCAATTATTATTCTTCATTGAAACCACGAGGAAAACTATAAAACAAGAGAAGTAATAAAATTTAATACTTTAATTGCCAATTTAGACATTTAGATTGGTAACAGTAGAAATTTTAGGTTCCACGAAACGAGAGAAAGTAAAAAGAAAAGTCGTTACGATTAATTTTCAGCTTTCAGTTCCTGTTGCAATAAACTTCTCTGCTTTTGTGGGATTTTATGGTCTACTGCTGGTTTGGTATTTTTTACTTTCTTCCTCACTGAGCAAGGCCATTCATTCGGACAACGAGCTTCTATTCGATTTTTCGAAAGTGACTTCGCGATGTTGCTTCGCTTAATCGTCCACTATCTGCCGATCTAATTTAATGCACAAGTTCTCGGTTCATTAAAAATTGAGTTTCATACCTTAGAAAACTACGGTAGACTTCTGTCATCATAAAATATTTCGTACATATCGTTATTCTCACGTGCAATATTTTGAAACATTGATTTATTATGTCTCATGCCTTCAGTATTAATATAAAACTTTTACAGCATTTTATCAAGTATGAATAATTAAACATGCAGCTGACAAATACCAAAAATAAAAAGTTACACGATCTAGTCATCGAGAAATAGTAAAGCTTCAGTCACGATCGAAATTAATTGGCACAGTAATTTACTAGAGATCAAGAAGAATATCAACAGAATGACAGCACTGTCGCTTCAATATAAAATCCGCTACAAACGTGCGAGTCGCGTCAGACGCATGGCTTCCTCTAACTCGGTACCTTTGATTAACTCTGTACACTCGTGATGGCGATTAATTAACGGATGACTCATCGTCGATTCCGGAAGTATCTCCGCGAAACCGATTCCCACAATATGTACTCGTGTTTTACGAGCAGAGCAACAACGTGCCGAATCATGGAGCCACTTTGCGCATCCTCGGCATTGTAACAGTAATCCAAGGGTACCTGTTGGTTGCACGATCATTAACGTTCTCATTGAGGTGAACAATAACCGGCGCTTCCTTAATTAGCGCCGAATAACGCCTCCGGCTGCGTAATCCCGAAGCGTCGCGTCTCAACGAGCAAGTTCACATTCTCGTCGCCCATTTTAGAGGATCAAGGCATCAAGGTCCCTCCTCAACGGGACTCTGCTATCCTGGATATTTGGTAAAAGTTAATATATTGGAACATTTGGATCCGGCCATATGTAATAGCTTGTCAAATGATCCAACTAATAAATTCAGCATCAAATATAATTTTTTCTATTTTGGTTATTCTGTTCCTTTAAAAATATATCAATATATTAGTTTCCACCGATTAGACTCATCAGAGTGAGAATCAAATTTCGACTGAACTTACGAAGATGTCCATGCTCAGAATTGGATGAAGTTTTGGAAACAGGTTCGTTTTTGACTAAAATGATGATTGTCAGAAGGATTTTTAGCGACTTGAAATTTTTTTTACCATTTTAATGTCACTCTCTACCTTACCGACAAAATTGTTTTACTATTTTAATGTCTAGACGACACCACACACACACACCCAGTGTTTCTGAGAAGAAACGACTGTGGATAACCCAAAAAGTGTATTTTAAAGAAGTTGTTGTTAATCTGGAAGTGGATTTAGTTTAATAATAAACCGTGGGAAATTTATTGAAAAAAAGGTCTAGGTTAGGTGTGGGTTTGGTCTGGCTAGGAATTTGTGTGCGAAACGAATTAATTGAATTAGTAATAGAGATATGAATGTGGGCCGTTTACGACTTTGTCGGTAAGATAGAGAGTGACATTAAAATTGTAAAAAAAATTTTTTCGAGACGCCAAAAATCCATCTGTCAATCATCATTTTTAGTCAAAAAGGAACCTATTCTCAAAATTTTATCCAATTCTGCAGTGTTCGGAAGTTTAGACGAAATTTCTCTTTGGCTCCTGTTTTTTACAATTTATATTTTCCATATAGTTTCGCAGTCTATTTATTATTCTTGGCGGTCTTGACAAAAGATTTAGACAATTTTTCTCGAACATTCTGTTAAAGAACGTTGAACCTACTACATACATATAATGTCTAGCCAGCTAGCATGTTCGAAGCACTATGCGCGACCCTCGTCGCTAATGGATCCACGACTGGATCGTTGATCGATCGTCGAGAATCGTCGAGGATCGTCGAAATGAAAGGCGAGCCCCGTCTGGGAGGGAAAAATCGACGGGTGTCGTTGAAAGGTTTCGCGTTACCGTGTTCTGCCCGCATGCTGCACACCCCCATGGCTTCCATCATGGCGTCGATCTACCTATGCTCGCTACGAACCGTGAACAACGTCTTAATAAAACTGTTGCGTCGCAACGTGAATCGTTCAAAGAGAAATGGATCGTTCTTATTCTCTGCCGACTTGTCAACTGGCTGACAAAAGATTCGCAACGCTGCGAGATTGCAGCCTGCTGCACGTTGCCGCCTCGCCGGTTAATGACGAGTGACTCGGCGCGATGACGTTGGACAGATGGTGATCGTGGCGTCGCGGCCACTGAAGAAGGAAGACGCGGGGAATCTTTGGCCAGAAAATTTGCACATTTTCCTGGATGGTGGCACAAGGGATTTTAACGATGCCGTTCGGCTCTGTTGGCGAATCATGAAACTGTTTTTGTAGTTTCAACCCTCGATCATCCCTTGTTCATCCCTCTCTTATTAAATTCATACGAGGTTCTTCCATGTGTACTATATATGGGGTAATGAATTTAGATATGTTGGGTAAACTGTATATTGTTTCATCATTTTTTGACAATGGGGACATTGTCTTGAGGATGGAATTTATAGATAATTTTGGTTGAAGACAATTTGTGTTTAAATTCTCGTTCAACAATCTTTGAATTTCATCTATTAGGTTGATACGAGGTTTTGTTCGAAATGTGTAGATTATTTGGTGCAATGAATTTAGAAAAGTAAGGGGGAACTATAAATGGTTTTATTATTTTTTTGACGATCCGAACTGAACTTGAATTTACTGATATTTTTGGTTAGAGACAATTTGTGATTCAATCATCTTTGAATTTCATCTATTAAATTCATACGAGGTTTTGTTTGAAATGTGTAAATTATTTGGTGCAATGGATTTAGAAAAGTGAGCGGGAACTATACATTGTTTTATTATTTTTTTGACGATGCGAACTGTGCTTGAATTTACTGATATTTTTGGTTAGAGACAATTTGTGGTTCAACCATCTTTGAATTTCATCTATTAAATTTATACGAGGTTTTTTAAATGTGTAGATTATTCGGTGCAATGAATTTAGAAAAGTGAGGGGGAACTATACATGGTTTTATTATTTTTTGACGATGTGAACAGTGCCTGAGTTTATAGAGATTTTGCAGAAGTTACTTGTGCTTTGAGCAGGTGAAACACTGCGACAAGACACACTTAGTTAGCACACGATTATTAGACTGCAAATTTTATGCATTCATAGCAAAAGTGAATAGAATACAAAATGGTACAGGCACATTAGGAGAATTTCAAAGTGGTGTCATATTATATGACAGTTATTAAAATAATTAAGAATAACGTTGAAACACAAAACTGTATGTACAAGACGTTCCTTGGAGCATATGGTGGAAGATAAATGTTTTACGTGTCAACATCTCTGACATGTGAGTTTAAAGAATCCTCCCCTCTACGACTTTCAGAGTTACCATTTATTTTACTTATGACACAAGATAAATTCACAGGTTCTGTTTTACTTTCCTCAATCTCCAGTTCTCTTTAAATAAAACATAAAACCGGAAACACGATCAGAAACAATTTTCTCACAATGTTTCTGTGCAAGAGAACCACCCCTTAATCAAACTCCTTCGGCTTATAAATGTTGGAAACTTCTTTTAATCCATAAGAAGACTTTCAAAGCGAACTTTAAAAGTGCAGTAACTCTTTCAATTCATTTAACATAAATTTTTAAAGTATAGACAAATGATCTTCCTTTGCAATATTAATCACGCTGAGATAGTCGACGATTACTCGACCTTTTTGATTGCGTTTTTAAAGATTCGCATAGCTTTTTTAACATTTTTATACCGAAGCTTCTTCGACCTCCGCCATCAAAAAAAGAAAGAAAACAGTTAAACGTTAAAATTGTCAGTAGAAATTAGTGGAAATAATTAATAAGCCTCTGCGTGTTCCGAGCAGCCCTTAACCAAACCCAGCGCGCCAGATGTCCAGTGTTTCAACGATTTCTCAGATACAGTAAAAATTCTAGCAAAATTCCGCTGTTGGCAGCTGTTGCTGGCGGGCCACTCGTTCGCCGCACGTGAGCACGACAGGACCTTTGTGCCATTGTTTCGCCGGCATAATGCACTCGAATTGTGCGCGACAGCCACACCAGTCGGAGCAAGAGAGCCTAAGAGTATATAGAACAAGAGAGACAGAGAGAGAGAGAAAGAGAGATGGAGAGAGAAAAACTGCGAAGCTCAAGGAGAAGAACAAGAAGACCAAGAGGAGAGAAAAAAAAAGAGGGAATCGGTTCGGTCACACGATCGATCGCGAGGAAAAGAAAAGCCCTCTCGACTCGAGCCGGCGACGAGTGCACTCGGGGAAAGTTGAATCGGGACCCGGGGAGGCGGGAAAAAGTGTAGGAACATTTGACAGATGTCGTCTCACCGCAAGATGGCACCTTGTTCAAATGCACCCTCCCCCTTTCGCTCGAGAAACAATAACAAACACTGCATAGCTGCAAGCCGGTGTTCATTAAGCAAAAACGCGAATTAAAAACAAATTTTCTACCGCGTTAAAAATCCATAAAATTGCTATTACATTCCTGTGTATGTCCACTAAGGGTTGACAGGTTTGCAGATTCGTTAATAACTCTTAAACAAAGCAGCGGACGTCATTTTTGCAAAGGAAAATGTCGCTTCAAAGAATCTCAGGAACCTCCCATTTCCGGATGTTGAAAGAATTTTGAGACACCCTGTATAGCCGATACAGAACCAAAAAAATATCAGTTGCAGAACTGCAAAACCGATATGAGACCGATACGGGACATATTATAGGTTCTGTAGTCTGAAGAACCGAAATCAAAACCGAAATTCAGAACCCAAAAATAACAGTTATAGAACCGTTATAATATCGGTTCTCAAGAACCGTAACCGATATAAGCGAGAACCGATATTCTCATAACAGTTATAACATTTTTTCGGTTCTCGTAACTGTTTCAAGAACCGGAATCAATATCATAACTGTTTTCAACCCCTGACGTATACTCGTATAAAACACATCATCTACCGTTTGAAAAATGTCCACACGCCAAAAGCAATCACAACGCACAAAGATACACGCTCTATCAAGAAATTGCACAGACCAGTACACTCGAGGCTTTGAATAAATCAATGTTATTTTGGGTTATCGATCGTAAATTTGTTAAAACAAGGAATAAATAATGTTTTTGGCGCAAAGGTTCGATCTAATTAGATCTAAATTATCAAAATCAATGTTATTTCGGTTATCGATCGTAAATTTGTTAAAACAAGGAATAAATAATGTTTTTGGCGGAAAGGTTCGATCTAATTTAGATCTAATTATTAATTAGATATTATTTTTTATTTTCTAATTAATAATTATTAATTAGATCTAAATTAGATCGAACCTTTGCGCCAAAAACATTATTTATTCCTTGTTTTAACAAATTTACGATCGATAACCGAAATAACATTGATAATGGATGGCGAAAACAACACAACAATCACAGGTTTTTTTGCGTCAGTGTCGGGGAATTTTGGCCTTGAAACTACAACAAGAAAAAAATAAAATTAGATCGAACCTTTGCGCCAAAAACATTATTTATTCCTTGCTTTGAATAAAATTGTGAAAACGCTGAGAAAGGGTTCTGCAGTCGCGGAAATGAGAGGGTACGACTCGATCCCGCAAGGGACCGATTGCGAAAAGCTTTCCGAGCGGCCATTCCCGATACCGTCTCGACAGAGACGCGGTCTGTTCGTCTCTCGGTATCATCGTAATGCAACAGTAACGCAATTATCGCGCTCCCGGAACACGGTCTCTCGAATCCTCCCAACTCCGCGTCCTTTGATCTCGTGCCTCGCTTTTTTCCTCGGACGCACTTTGTTCGGGACGATCCGCGTGTCCGTGGGCGTTCAGAAGAGACGAGATAGCAGAAAAGGAAGACGACGAGGGACGAAGGAAGGCGCGAAGCGCGGGAGGAGAAGACAGAGGAAGCATTCATGGAACAACGACACGTGTTTCCTCGCGATCGACCCATCCCTCCTCTCCTCGATCCTCGCGGAGACTGTCCGCCGGGAAACTTGGTTAATTGCACGCGAAATTTATCCGTTAACGAACCGGGAATGCTCGTGTCGCGATTAGCATCGTGGGAAAGTTGCTATACTTTATTTGTTTCACTGCGGTCAAAGATCTTTAAATTGTAAGTCTCCGAACGGACGATATTTGGGAATTAAATTCGAAGAAATCATAGAATCTTCCGAACTGAAATTTTGTGTGATTGTTTATACATGCTCGATGTAATAGCACAAATTTTTGTAGAACCATCTGTGAAAGATTATGGGAGCTATAAATATGTACACAGGTCAGCCGATTAAATATCTTATTGATCTCGATATGGCCTATATATTTATTAATATTTCTTACAATTTTTAATAAAATGTCTTAGAAAAATTTATTCTCTCACGTTAAATATGTATAAATGCACGTGCAAAATCTCAGCTTACTTGATTCAATTCTTCTGCCAAAATTAATTCCTAAATGTCGTCCAGCTCGTGTGTCGTGTCCAATTAAGTTACCTGCGCACTAATTAATAACTCCCACAATTTTCAATAGAATATCCTGTAAAAATTCATGCTTTTACTTCAAATACGTATAAACGTACAAACACAATTTGAAATTGCTACATTAAACCGTTTTCTCAAAATTAATTCCCGACTACCGAACCCGCATGTACTTTACTACCCTCTTAAAACCGCCCCTTAAGAGAACTAAAAATCTTCAACCGATATCGATCGAGCAACGAATTTCGAACTCGCCACGAGAGGTCCTCGAGCTACCAAGGAAGCTGGAAAAAAAAAACGTTCCGGCAGGATCGGAGCAGTCGCCTAATGGTGATCAAACGAGAATCCCGCGCTGGACCCTTTCGGATCTTGATAATTTCCTGGGTAAACAGTGGCATTGTCCTGCTGCGTGTCTTTTGTCGCCCTTCCCGTGAGACTGTCTTTTGTGATCGAGCCTCGTCGATCATCCCAGCTATCGTTCGCCTATTTGTTCGAACGACCGTTGCTCCTGCAGCTCCTAAACGCTAAACGATCCCTCGGCAACTTGTCCTCCGCTAATTCTTCCAGCGAGTCATCGAGTCTCGATCCATTACAAACCTGTTGAACTTAGGGTTGCAGTTCTTTTTTTTCTAGCTTCTGCATGATGGAAAATTTGTCCGGAGAAAGTGTCGGCTGCATTGACGCGCTTCTTTCTCGCGTTTCCATCGGGTTTCTTCTCCCCTTTTGTTCGCGCGTCACCTTGTTCGTTCGCTGCCACGTCATTTTCTTCGTTTCTGAATCCCCGACACGTTCTACGACCAGAAGGGTGGAGACTGAATGTTTACCGTGAGTCACCGTCTATTCACAGCCCTGCTTTTCCCCGGTTCGGATAAAAATTCACAGTGTATAAATAGATAACGGCAATTAATCGCGTCCGCGCCGGGACGCCTCGCCGGAAATCGAGCAGATTTCAGAGTAAACGTACGCCAACCCGAATGTTCAGCGAAATTGAATGTCTGAGATCGGTCTGTGCGTTCCGATCAACACGTTCCGTCGAACTCTGGAACATTTCTTAACACGTTGGCCGCCATGTCACCCATACATGGATGACGGAATTAATTATACTGATTTCAAAATGAATTTTTATGTTAATAAATTTATTGTAAAAAATTTGATTATAATCCAGAAAATGCATAAACTTTGAAGGACTACTCATTGTCATACATGCAGCTTTTTCAATTTTAATCTCATTAAATAAATCAATTCGATTTTATGGAATTTTTGTGGTCGCCGCACTGGCAGTCAAAGCGTTAAGCTGCAAAGCGTCTGTCGGATTTGTTAAACAATTTGGAAGAACGCACACTGCACCGATAGCGAGTTATTTAATTTGGGAACTGTACATTGAAGCATGTTTCTATGTGCACTGAAGTTGTATATATTTTTGTATGTATTTGAGACATTAACACATATTCTTGTACATAAAGACACTCGATCGAAAACAGCTTTCTCATCGGATGATTTATACCAGGGATGGGCATTTTTGTCTCAATTGAGACAAAACCGTCCCCACCATAGCGCTCACTGTCCCCCACCAGCATCCACCGTTACCATAGAGCCGTGGTGGGCACGGTAGGGGGCCCTCAAACGCCTGCTTCTCCCACCAAATTCTCTTTCATGCGCGAGGCCTGCGCACTGTAACGGCGGATGCTGGTGGGGGACAGTGGACGCTATGGTGGGGACAGTTTTGTCTCAATTGAGGCAAAAATGCCCATCCCGGCCATAGAGGAAAGAAATGCTTCGCCCGTCGCGAACAGTGCGCAGGCCTCGCGCATGAAAGAGAGGTTGGTGGGGGAAGCAGGCGTTTGAGGAGCCCACCCGTGCATATGCCTGATCTATACGATATTTGGGAATTAATTTCCACAAAACGAACGAACCTAGGAAACTGAAATTTTCTATGTATATTTACATATGCCTGATGAAAGAATACACAATTTTATAAGACATTGTATTAACAATTGTAGGAGTTATTAATAAACACACAAGTCATATCGCGATAAGTAACATTTCTATCCAGGTGACTTGTGTATACATTAATAACTTCCACAATTTTTGATAAAATTTCTTGTAAAAATTTGTGTTGTTACCTCAAATATGTGTAATTGCATATGTAAAATTGCAGTTTACTAGGACTTCAATTTTTTGGGATTGCATTAGTTTGTTTCGATCTTTGAGGTTAGTTTTTTCTTTAAGTATGTTAAAATTCTAACTGGGACGTCGTTTGAGAGACGTTTACTCGGAAGAATGGTTTTAATATCGTTAGCCTGGTTCGATGAGGATAGGTTTACCAAGACTTCTTCTCCCTGGCGATTGTCATTCCCGATTGTTCCTCTTCGACGTCATTGTCAAAGCAGTGCAACAATGGCCTTTGTCACGACAGGAACAATCCAACGCGGCGTTTATCGGAGAATTTTCCGGTCGGAAAACATTTCACCGGACGGATCAATGGGGAAACAGAAGTATTGTGCGGATTTGCATGCAGCTAACAACTATTTTTAGGTGAAATTGTTTTCTCCACTGTGCCTTCAGCGTATCGATGTGTCCTACATGGCACACAATATTTTTTTAAATAAATGGATCCCTTGAAGTTCATACCTAAAGATCTTCGAAATTCGAATGAGAAATGACTGAATTAAGGATTATCATTTAACTGCCATTTAATTGTTATTTTGTTCGACAATTTTCTACAATATTGTTGGGAACTTCATTATCACATTTCATTACTGTCGTTTATTGCGTTACTTCTCTTATATTTATTGTTCTACAAATATGCTAGCTAATTAAAAACAATCGGTTTATATAAAATACACCTGCTGTATACAGAATCGATTAAAATGAAAAATAAATTTCCTGTATCAGTATATTAATATATTTTACACATTAGATTCACGGGAAGTCAGCATTCAATTACGAGAGAATGTTGGTTGAACATTTATTACAGGGATTTATAATTGTCATAGATGAATATTGCACATTGATTTGACGAGTTCATGCACACTAGATTATGTGCAATATCTTCTGCATTAGATCCGAAGGAGGAAACTAACGGTAACAATTTATCCGTACTAACTAGACTATAACGTAACGATACTATTAAATAAATTTATGGATCTCCGGTAACAAAAACTATGAAGAATACAACACAAATTTTTCTAATACATCAACGTGCTTGTCAAGTCTTCGTAAAATTGTTTTATGCCAGACAAATCGAACCATAAACAATCGTCGAGTAAAATTGATTAATACGTTCAACGCGTAGCCATTTTGTCTCCCACTCCATTTCACTTTTTATTTAAGTTTAAATACAAAAATACGACTGTGCACGAGCAAAATACTTGCTTACCACATTTCTGTTTAATCCGTATACCAATTAAATTTATTGAGACAGTGTGAACATTATTTAATATGAATTATTATATTGTTCTGTAATTTCGATACCGTCGCATTGGTCCTCAGGGATTGATATAGCGTTTAAAGTGTTAAAAGAATTATTTGTAAAATACAAAGCGTAAAAGTTCCGCTATTATTTTTCCACCAACTTGAAATCTGTCGAACCAAAGTATGAAAGGGGTGGTCGAAGGAAGAATTGAGGATCATTCGAGTAACGGTAGATCGAAGATCGTTAACGGAAGCTGTTGAAGATCTGGTCGGTGCAAGGTGTCTCACGGACGACGATCGAGGAAAGGAAAAAATAAAATACACAAGAGCGGAGTATGGTTGCGAGGGACACACGCGGATAGGGGATGAAAAGCGGGATGATAATAAATGACTGGCTCGAAGACGAGCGCTCGATTCACATGAGAAGATTGATGAGCAAGGCGAAGGGGATGGTTGGCTAGTTCTGTTCTCTCTCTCTTTCTTTCCCTCTCTCTCTCCCTCTCTCTCTCTGTCGCTCTCTCTTCCTTTCTCTCTCGCAACGACGCCCTTCCTCGCATATTTTAATCCCCGAATCGACGGGGAGCAGACTCATAGAGATACATGCTTGCGTTTTGTATAGTGTCGCGGTGAAACGAGCTCGGGATTCAAATCGTTCGAAGCCGCGCGCCGATAATTAATGAGCGCCGCCGTTCCTTCCGCCTTAATCGGCCCGCGGAATAATGAATCCTTGAGCGTGGCTGCCGGATCGAATACATTATCTGCGATGCGGATTTTTATGCAAATATAACGTTCTATAGGCGGCTTTTAATCGAGGGTTACGGGCTCGCTCGATTTTCACAACCGAGCATTTTATTTATAATTCATCGTGTTCAGAAACTTTGCCGTTTTACACTTGAGCACTACAAGTTAGAAAATGTTTGCTATGGTTTTTGGATGTTCAATTCAGAGTAGACATTTTTGTCAAGTATAAATGTAAGGAACATTCTGAATGTCGATTTTTCTGTAGCTTCTTAAAATCGTCGAATTTCTAACTATGTTCTGACTACTGGCAGTGAAAGAAAAATGTTTAACAATGTTCCAGGCCAGTTATAGTAAAATAAAAATTTCTGGCAATGCTTTGCATCAGTGCCGATCAATTTAAAAATTCTAAGGGAGCTTCGTACTACGGGTACTCTAAAAAATATTATCAAAGTTGTCTGATGCTGGGGGTGGTAAATTAAAAGGTTCTAACGGTGTCCGAGGCTAGAGATGGTAAAATAAAAATTTCTAACAATGTTTCACACTGACGGTAATGTTTCACGGTGATGTTTCACGCTGAGTGAAAAAAATAATTCTTATGGTACATTAGGCAATAGATAGTGAAATAAAAATTACTAACAAGGCTCCAGACTATGGATAATCGAAATAAAATGTTCAAGAGGGTCCAACGCGGGGGGTAGTACAGCAAAAATTTCTAACAGTGTTTCAGAGACTAGGGACAGTATAATCAATATTTTTAATAATGTAATAAAGTAAGAATGTTAACAGAGCTTCATACTAGTTGCAGTAAAATAAAACAGTTAACAAAGTCTTAGACTAGAGGTGCTAAATTAAAAATTCTTAACACTGTTCCTCACTAGAATATACTAGAATATACTGGAATATAGTGGAATATACTAGAACATACTAGAATATACTAGAAAATACTAGAATATACTAGAACATAATAGAATATACTAGAATATACTGGAATATACTAGAATATATTAGAATATACTGGAATATAGTGGAATATACTAGAACATACTAGAATATACTAGAAAATACTAGAATATACTTGAATATACTGGAATATACTAGAATATACAAAAGTGTACCACAATATACTAGAATATACTAGCATATACCGGAATATACTAGAATATACTACAATACACTAGAATACACTCGAATATACGAGAATATACTAGAATATACTAGAATATACTAGAATATACTAGAATATAATAGAATATACTAGAATATACTGGAATATACTAGAATATACTAGAGTATACTGCAATATACTAGAATATACTAGAATATACTAGAATATACAAGAATATACTGGAATATACTGGAATATACTAGAATGCACTGGAATATACTAGAATATACTAGAATATACTAGAATATACAAGAATATACTGGAATATACTAGAATATACTAGAATATACTAGAATATACTAGAATATACTAGAATATACAAGAATATACTGGAATATACCAGAATATACTAGAATATACTAAAATAAATTATAATATACTTGAATATACTAGAATATACTAGAATATACTAGAATATACTAGAATAAACTAGAATAAACTAGAATACACTTGAATATACTGGAATATCTTTTTACTGAGACAATCAATTGGTTCTCTATCCCAGGAACCAAACTTGTACCCACGCTTTGCTTCCAAAAATTGCGTCAGTACCAAAAATCATAATGACGCTTACGGCTTGCATTCGCAGCCATATTCTGCATCAGAACCCAAGAAATGACCTCCCGGACAGTCCCCGTCTGGTCGATTTATTCCCAAACACGGAGGATTGGTTTGTTGGTCAGGTCAAAGGCACGTGACCCGTGAAAATCGTTGGAAACTGGAAAAGCTTTTTGGAAAGTGAGAAAGGAAGGTTCACTCTTGATCGAAAACCGGGTGGGGATGTAGAATACGATCTTTCCAGACGACCGGATTCTCCGGGGAGAAGTGGTTGTCGTCCCCCTTCACGACTATACCAAACTTAGGCCTCTTCTGTTCGACTTTGTTCGCTCCATTATGTTTTAGGGATTCAGAAAAGTCGGAACGCGCCGTTAGAGCGATCTCGAGGAGCAAGGCTGGTGACTTGCGGGGAGATCTGTCGTGTTTTTCCCCGGGTAGCCTAATAGCCCAAAAAACAGTGGGGTCCATTACGGGAATCGTGATGCGGAGGGGTTCAGGTTCAGGATTTTCCAGGCGGCGTTAACACGCAGGCAAAAACGGACGGGATCCCTCTAGAACGGGCCCTAACGGGTTCCGGCGAGTAATTACCACTAACGAACCGTTTGTTTCGCCCGACGAGACGCACACACGGTGACTCGCAGGTGTGCCTGCAGCACTGCCAGGAGCCCGGCGCCTAACCGCGGTTGCATAACAAGCTGGCTTGAGTCGTCCCGGGCAATGCCATTCCGCGAGCAAACGGGAATCTCGAAGCAATTGCTCGTTACCCACCACCGATAACGATATTACTCGCAATCGAAGTGATCCGACGCCGAAAGATCGACTTGACATACAGGCCGGTTCAAACGATCGGGCTCGATTATGTCGTTCGCCATATTAGGAAAATGATTATGTGCGATTCCGTGGAACAGACTTTGTTTGGATGTGAGCGGAATCATTTCTACGAACTTGTGGTGAATTTTTGATGACGGCATTACGATTGCGATTGTTTGCGTAGGTGTAATTTTTTTTATTGACGTTTCAAGATTCATTTGTCTGCACATTTAGTGGACTTGCAATGGGTCCATTAGATTTATGATTATCTTTGCAGATGCATATTTTTGTAGTGACATTTTAGAATCCATTTTTGTGCGCATTTGATGAACCTGCAATGAGTTCATTACGTTTCGGATTGTCTTTGAAGATGTACTTTTTAGTGACATTTCTCCAATTATTTTTATAAATTTCTAGTGTCTTTTCAATAATTTCATTGCAATTATAATTAGTTTTGTGGATGCCCTTTTATCTGGTGGTATTGTACATTGTTTTTGCAGATGCATATTTTTGTAGTGACATTTAACAATTCAAATTTTGTGCGCAAATAATGAACCTGCAATGAGTACATTGCATTTCTGATTGTCTTTGAAGATGCACTTTTTTTAGTGACATTACTCCATTTATTTTTACACATTTCTAGTGTCTTTTCAATAATTTCATTGCAATTATAATTAGTTTTGTGGATGCCCTTTTATCTAGTGGCATTGTACATTGTTTTTGCAGATGCATATTTTTGTAGTGACATTTTACAATTCATTTTTGTGCACATATGATGGACTTGCTATGAGTCCATTACATTTCTGATTGTCTTTTTAGATGCACTTTTTTAGTGACATTTTTCCATTTATTTTTACACGTTTCTAGTGTAATTTCATTGATTCCATAGCAATCATACTTAGTTTTGTAAATGCACTTTTACCTAGAGACATTGTGCATTGACTTTGCAGATGCATATTTTTGTAGTGACATTTTACAATTCATTTTTGTGCACATTTGATGAACCTGCAATGATTACATTTCTGATTGTCTTTGAAGATGCATATATTTGTAGTGACATTTATGCATTTATTTTTATACATATCTAGTGTATTTTCAATGATTCCATGGTAATCATAATTATTTTTGTAGATGCACTTTTACCTAGAGACATTGTGCATTGACTTTCTAAATGCATATATTTGCAGTGAAATTTCTCCATTTATTTTTATACATTTCTAGTGTATTTTCAATGATTCCATGGGAATCATGATTATTTATGTAGATGCACTTTTACCTCGAGACATAGTGCACTGACTTTGTAGATGCATATATTTGTATTGAAATTTCTCCATTTATTTTTATTCATTTCCAGTGTGTTTTCAATGATTTCATTGCAATCATAATTATTTTTGTAGATGCACTTTCATTTAGCGACATTGTATAATAAAATTGAAGGGGTATAACGTTTTGTTCAGGATGTTTGAATCGACCTGTAGATCAGGCGAATTTCCTGGCTGTAGCAGCAGTTTCGAAACAGACGACCATGTTGTCGGTGGAAGTTATGGTGTTCCCTGGAAACGACATCGTTTTCACCGCGAGCCACGAACGCGGTTTGACGCAAGGGGTTTTCTGATTGGAGTGCAACGCGGAGCCAGGCGGAACTGATAACCGCTGATGCATTACTGTTGCGAGGAAATTTATTCCGGTGTAGGTTCACGTGTGCAACAACGTTACGAAATTTTCTGCGCGGACCAATGATCGCTGATAGATCATTACCGTGCGCGTGACGTACGTGTGTAATTAGTAACAACGATGTCTTCGTTGCACGGTACGCAATTCTATCATAGATATTAAACCCGGTACGAATTTCAAATCAGCGAATGACGAAACAACAATTAACGAAACTATAAAGTAAACGATTCTATTAATGAGTTCTAGAAACGGAAACAATTATGCCAGAAATCAAATCAAATTAAGTATTAATAATGAGTAATAATGAGCGATTTTATCAACGAGTTCGAAAATAGGTGCTCTGATTTATCATGGTGACCCACTTTTATTAATTTATTTTACGGATTTAATTCTTGCATTTGTCTCATGAATTTCTTCGATAAATGTACATTTTTTTTTTATCAATTTATTTTACAAATGTATTTTATAAATTTACTTTATCAACGTGTGTTATGCATTCGTATCTATATCTTAAAAAAAAATGAAATCAAGGGACTATGAAGCTGTATTAAAATTCACAATAATTGTCCAAAAACGTGTGTTATGCATTCGTATCTATATCTTTAAAAAAAAAATGAAATCAAGGGACTATGAAGCTGTATTAAAATTCACAATAATTGTCCAAAAACAACCATCGGTCTGTTATCCAAACCAAAAAGCTTAGATCACATTTTTAATTTCAAATTTAGTATCTAAATATCGAAATAAATGTTCTAAATTAATAAATGGCTCCACAATTTAAGCGGAATATTTTTAACACACACACGTCAGAAGAAGAAAAATGCATCAGTGCCCAATGCGCTCAACAAAAACATCAAAAACTATAGAATCATTTAACAGTTCACATGCATTTGCATTTATTAAAAAAATTGATCGATAAGATTGACACTGGACAGAGTGTCATGGTCAAGACGTAACGCGGCCATGTTGTCGCAACGAGGCAAGCCTAACAGTAAACTAATTACGATTTGCAGATGACAATCAGCTTGGTAATTCCTATCTAGCGAGAGACTGTTATGCACAGGCAGAGTGCACGGTACTCTCACGGTAACTCCGTGGATAGCAGAGTACGCGCGCGCAGGTAATGTGACCGTTTTTCCGTCAACGTTCCTTGTTTTGCCTCTCGTCGACAGGCTCGACTCGCATGACGACTGCCAATGCGTATGGTTGTTCCCACCTCCGCTTCCTGGTCCCTGGCAGAGCTTCCGGTCTCGTGACAGCCCGTCCTGGTCCACCGCTCGTTCCGTCCCAACGTTACGGGTTTGTCACTTTCACGTCGCGTTTCACCTCGACACGGGCCTCGGTGCATTACTGCATTACTGCAGCACATGCTTCCTTCCTAGTGCATTAGGAGCACCGCTCAGAGAAACTCGACGAGACTCGCCATTGAGTCGCTGATCGCTTCCTTCACCTTCGGATCATCCGGAAAAATGCTCCTGAACTTGCAGCCATATCGAGTTCAGATCTCATTATCTATTTCTTTTATTACTGTTTCAATTAATTTATTTCTATCGATCACCTTAAAAAAAGAATCGTGAAAAATTTACTCTCTTTGAATTTGGATCCAATCACAAGAGCTTGACCGCCATTTTCTATTAATTTTTATATTATTAATGTTTATTTATTTAATTATTGATTTAAATCAAGCATGGTTTATTTAGCATATTATTAATGTTTTGAATTCTTTCTGTTGAAATCATTCTAATTTTATGGAAGTGTGTGCTGCACAGCTGAACATCGATCGCCTTTCATTCGAATTTCACCAACTTTAAATTTATTAAATAATCTTTCGATATTATCCATTTATATATTCTTTATTCGTTTAATTATTTGAATTTGAAGATTGTGAATTAAATGATTTTGTAGTTCTTGGTTTTTCATGATTTTGTTGTCGGATGTTGATCGATCTTGATGAAAACTTTTTAAATAAATTTTATTTTATATTTCGTCAGTAGTCTTATTTTTCTGTGACTCTTCAGCAGAGGAGACTTTTCTTTCGTACTTACATAAATTCTAAATGCATAATTCAATACTTCCACTCATTTAGAATTTTCACTCCCACTACAGCAGTAGGGGGGGGGGGGGGTTTCTTTCGTACTTACATAAATTCTAAATGCATAATTTAACACTTCCACTCATTTAAAATTTTCGCTCCCACTACAGCAGCAGGGGGGGGGGGGCTTTTCTTTCGCACTTACGTAAATTCTAAATGCATAATTTAATAATTCAGTACTGTCTTCAGCAGTGTATCTAATTATTAATAGGTGCAAGAGATTTAAGGAGAAACGTTCCACGTTCTGCGAACGCATTAGCATTTTCCGTAGACTTTGCGATGCGAGGGGAATTTGAAAGAGTATTAAAAAGAAGTCTGTCAGAACCGTGAAAATTGTTCTCGCCGTAGAAGGGCTCGATCCCACGAAGATCACTGCGGAAGGTCGGGGAAAAAAGGATGGGTTCCTTCTCGGTTGCAGTTTTCCGTTGCCTCGGTCAACATTGAAAATCCTGTTGAACGGTCCGCCATTTTTCACCTCGTTCGTTCACGGTACTCTGCCTCCTGTCAGGACCGGCACGTCATCCTGGTCAAACAGGACCCCACGTGATTCGTTTTTGCCGCGTCCTTGCGGAACCACCATGAATTATTTATTCACCGGGGATCATCAGTGGGCACACACCCTCGATTTTCCACGCAGCCGCCTCCCTCCATCCGAAACGCTCTTTGCCACTTCCTAACCTTCTGCCTTCCTTGTGCGACAGCACGGAGTACCTTTGTCAATGGAGTGTGCAGCAAGAAGCATGGTATCCGACGTCCGATGCACAATGCATCGAATTTTCCGAGGGCACGTGTTTGCTATGGACGAACTGATCTTCTCCCGCCATCGAGCAATCCAAAAAATATTTCTACCGAACTCGAGCATTAATGGACCAATAAAAAATATTTCCAGTGAACTCGAGTATTATTGGAGCAATCCAAAAAATATTTCTACTCAACTCGAGCATTATTGGAGCAATCCAAAAAATATTTCTACTCAACTCGAGCATTATTGGAGCAATCCAAAAAATATTTCCAGTGAACTCAAGCATTATTGGACCAATAAAAAATATTTCCAGTGAACTCGAGCATTATTAGAGCAATCCAAAAAATATTTCTACTCAACTCGAGCATTATTGGAGCAATCCAAAAAATATTTCAACTCAACTCGAGCATTATTGGAGCAATCCAAAAAATATTTCCAGTGAACTCAAGCATTATTGGACCAATAAAAAATATTTCTACTGAACTCGAGTATTATTGGAGCAATCCAAAAAATATTTCCAGTGAGCTCGAGCATTATTGGAGCAATCGAAAAAATATTTTGAGTGAACTAAAGCATTATTGGACCAATAAAAAATATTTCTGGTGAACTCGAGCATTATTGAAGCAATCCAAAAAATATTTCTACTGAACTCGAGCATTATTGGAGCAATCCAAAAAATATTTCCTGTGAACTCGAGCATTATTGGAGCAATCCAAAAAATATTTTCAGTGAACTCAAGCATTATTGGACCAATAAAAAATATATCCACTGGACTCGCGAACGATTGGACCGAGCGCAACACATCGACCAACATTAAATTAGCAGTACGTACTGAAAACAATCAAATTCGAAGCACAGAGCGTCAGATCTTCCGGAAGACTATGGAAAACGGTATCGTCCAGCAAACGTTGCGTGTCACCGTGAACAAAGTTAACGGTATCGAACTCGGAACCTGTCCAGAACGAGACGGACACCCGGTATACGTGACAGTCGTGCATTATCCTAGGATCTGAGGAAATAAACGGTTTCCTGAGTGAAACGTGCTACCGCGGGCGTGGGTTCTCCACCGCCAACAGCCAGATAAAAGCACGCACGCCGGGGGAACCTCTTTCCACGGAGAGCGCCGAAGAATGATGTTCCTCCGTCGTTCATAAATATTCATGCGTTTCCGTAATAAAAAATTCGTGAATGGAAAAAGGGAATTGTCCTTGGCCGGCCGGCGTCTTGCAGGAAGAAACGCTTCGGTTACGCTCACCTTTTCGTCCCTGTCCTTGGCTGTCTTAAAAAACTGCCTCCGCTTATAGCAGATGCGGCGACAGTTCGCTCTACCACCCCCCACCTTTCCCTGTAAATTAATAATCAAGGCTACGGGTGCGTGACCGCGCCTCCTACAATGTCATACTTCTACTGGCTAATTTAACGTTAAAAGAAAAATTAGTTATTGTCTCAGAAAACGATTGAAGTCAAAATTGCTTTGAAACGAATTCATTTAGAACTGATCAAATATAATATGTTGCTTGGAAATTTTTCTGTGATGCAAATGATTGAGATTTCATTGTTTAAATATTGGGCATTAGTGTAAATCCAATTTTATAAAAATGATGAAACGAATTCTCTTAAAACTGATCAAATATATGTTTTTTTGAAAATTTTTCTGTGCTGCAAATGATTGGAATTTCATAGGTTAACTCTTGGGCATTATTTTAAAGCTAATCTTATAAACGTTCCATTTAGATTCTAATTTTTTAATAAGCACTGGTTATGCGCGTGATACGTTCAACAAGAAGCTAAAGGATTTTAACACTAGATTTACGGGGCCCGTCAAAATGACGGATTCAAAATTTTTAATTTACGATTATTAAGAGTGTAAGGAGGCATTCGTGAGGAATTATTGGATAGATTTATTTTCTTGTGTACATATTACAATAAAAATCGCTGAAGATCTAAGTAAATACAATTTTATTATTTTTATAAAGCATGAACAACATTTTACATTTTATAATGTAAAAGAATCAATTTTAGTGCTCCGTAAACCTAGTGTTAATGGCTCGATCAAGGAATAAAATAATAATTTAAGCGAACACTCGTTCCCAATGAGAATATAACAAGTCAAGATGTTTGTAATGCTAGATAGAGATAATGCTGGATTGAATGGACAATTCGTTCTATTCAAATAAAAATCTAAAATTGATCACTGCAGATCAATGTGCAAAATAAAAATGTTCTAAGCCAATTGTAACACACAGAAATTAAATGAAAATGTATCTTCTCCTTTAATCATTTTAATAAATCTGAAAATGGTGTATAAAATTTTTTTGATCACAACAGCACAAAATACACAGTCTATTTAATAAACAGTGACCAGTAAAAAATAGACTTAACGATCGTTCCCTGCACTACACAGTAAACCGAGTCATCTAAAAATATTTTAACAGAATTAGACGTGTTGACGAACTGTTTAATAATTGTTTAACAGTAACACCATCACCTCACGATACAAAACAGAAAAGGATTTTTATCCACTCAATATAATACAGAAACTTGTAGCAACAGTGACTAAAGAAATACCAGAAAAGTAAACGACCTAGAACATTTCATGTCCACGAGCGAACCTAAAAATTCCACAACGATTAAACTCGTTGGTATTGACCCATTAAAGTTAATTGCTCCAGTAATTCGTCGTTTGTGTCACAGTCGTCGGGTTCACAGCAACGAAACAGCTGTTCAACGTTTTCGAAGGTGTGATCGTGTTTTCTGGTCGAGGAAATTTCTATTCAATTTTCGAAAGTGTCTCTCGATGGATAGACTCGATGTTCCTGTTTGTATTCAACAGATCAGTGCAGCAAAAACCGTGTTTCCGAAGAATCCCGAAGGAAAAGGCGGCGTCCGCTCTCTCACGGTCCATTAAGTCCGAGAAGTCGTACGCGAGGCGTTCGTGTGAACGCCCCATAAATAAGGCGATCCTCACTACGTAGAACCCGCATCCTGCCGATCCGAAAGTTCCACGGATAAACCAGTAATACTTGACACGAGAATGTGACCTTATTTCTGAAACCGGCGACGCATGCGTTTTCTAAAATTGACTGCTGTCCGGATGATTATTGTTATTCCAGAGTCCGTTTGTACGGCTCGACGCTCCCATTACAGATTCCGCTTCAACGGGTCGTGATTTCTACCATTGTCATTTTATACTATTTTTCCGGACTTGTACGTTTGAAGTGTGATTAGATCTTCGTGGTCGAATATCACCATAATTGCACTGTGAATCTTGATGAATTTATTCCTGAAATTGGTACATCAAGTATGGGACGGTAAAAAGTATTACAAAAATCAAAGTACATCGCTCGCTTTAAATTTTACGTAAACATACTTAAAACATACGCAAAGTGAAAAAATGATACACCATTTTATTCGGGAGATTTCATAGAACAAATTTAATTCAAGGAACATTTTAATAGCTCTGCTGGTTCAAGCAAGAAAAATTCTCAAACTTGAAAAATCGTTTTCGCCATCAAAGCTAAGGGTGGTGTATTTTTCAATTTCTTTCTCAAAAACCAAAGATGACGGAGACAAACGGTTTCGACGGTCGATTTCAGCGAATCAAAATCTACGAGACAATCATTTCCAAAGTCATTTCGCCTTCTAAGCTAAAGGATGTTGTATTTTTCAATTTCTCTCTCAAAAACCAAAGATGATGGGGACAAACGATTTCGAGGGTCGTTTTCAGCGAATCAAAATCTACAAGACAATCATTTCCAAAGTCATTTCGCCTTCTAAGCTAAAGGATGGGGTATTTTTCAATTTTTTTCTCAAAAACCAAAGATGATGGGGATGAACGGTTTCGAGGGTCGATTTCAGCGAATCAAAATCTACGAGACAATCATTTCCAAAGTCATTTCGCCTTCTAAGCTAAAGGATGTTGTATTTTTCAATTTCTCTCTCAAAAACCAAAGATGATGGAGACAAACGGTTTCGAGGGTCGATTTCAGCGAATCAAAATCTACGAGACAATCATTTCCAAAGTCATTTCGCCTGCAAAGCTAAAGGATGTTGTATTTTTCAATTTCATTCTCAAAAACCAAAAATGATGGAGACAAACGGTTTCCAGGGTCGTTTTCAGCGAATCTAAATCTACGAGACAACTATCGCCAGAGTCATATCAAACTACTTTTCATTTGCTACGAAAGAAAGTGAAAACGTTGAAGATCATAGTTGAACATCGCCTGCGAGAAAATCGGCGTGGCAGGAGTAGCAGCAAGGGGACCAGTTCGCAGCGTGCGAGAAAGTGCGAATTAAAAATCGGAACATAAATTCTTCGGGCTAGTTCTCCATGGTCCGACGATCGGCGGGCTCGCTCGGGAAATCGGCACGCGGCGCTCGCTCGCATACATTACTCGAGCAGAATATGCAGCGGCGGCGCGGTGACACGCGAGAGCCTAACAAGCCGATCGTGACATACGTGACAGCCTGGAAGAACTATCGGGATTATGGTTGTGTCTCGTCGTAGCCGAGAAATCCTGTCGTCACCGTGAAAGTCCCGCGAGATCCCGCCCCGAAAAGAAACTGATTCTCGCGACTCCGTGACGTTCGCGTTTTCATGACGACACGCTTGGAAAAATTGCCCCGCGGGGAAAACAAGGAACCGAAACCATCGAGATCGATTCTTTAATTCGTATCGCGTCCCGAACCAGTCCGACGACGACCGGTGAATCATGTTTCAGGGTCGACATCGTCCGCAACAATTACGGTTAGCGAGATTTTCCCAGAACAAACTTACGAAACCACGTGAATCATGATCACGACCGGTGAAACCGGCATCGCGCCGCCATTTTTTCGGTGCAGATTGCGCGCACCTGTTTAAGGGTCGGCTCTGACACGCGAGTCTTGCCCTGGAAACGATCAGGAGTGATTCTTGCAGGCATAGTGTGTTGGGCACACTGAAAACAATACGCTGACGTATGTTAACGATGATTCTTAGCAGTTTTGAGGTTATCTTTAATTTTTAAGCTTTAGCAGTTTTAGTGTGACTTTAAGTTGTCACAATCGGCAGAAGGCTACTACGAAATGACAATCGCCGAGTTTTTACGAAGTTGAAGAGGTACTCGTCGGGTACAATTTTTAATATATTGCTTAATCAGGAGGCAGGAAGCTACCACGAAATGACAATCGCCGAATTTTTACGAAGTTGAAGAGGTACTCGTCGGGTACAATTTTTAACATATTTTTAAACCAAAAACACAGTTGATTTGAAATTGTATGATTTTTATCGCCATTTTATCAAACAGATATGAGAAAAGAAAACATTGTTGCGAAATTCTGGAATTGCTAAAAAGAATTTTTTCCACCGATTTTTATGAAATTTTGCACCGAGATAGAGCGTAGAAAAATATTCGACACGTGTTTTTTCTTTTCCGAAATAGTCCACAGGGAAGCGGAGAAATCCTCTCCGAAAACTAGGGGTTGCAACCCCCTGATAAATTTGATTTTGGAATATCTCGGGAACTATTGGAGCTAGATGAAAAAGAAAAATTGCGATTAGTGCATTTTGGAGAGTAGAATATACCCTTGTGAACAATTTTCATGGTTATTCTTTTGATTAAACAATAAATTAAAAAATGCACCCGACGAGTAACTCTGAACGCTTTAACTTCGTAAAAAGGGATTTTCGTAAAAATATGACGATAAGATAAATCGGTCGGGGTCCTGGGAGGATCTCTGGATCAGAATCCGAAACCTTAAGGATTCGAGCAACGCCCGCGCGCGTGTCTATCTTTAGTGTGATCGATCGTCGTTCGTTTTCATCGCGTCAAACTCCGGCGCAGGACGTCAGGAGAACGAGGTTGGCATTGAACGTCACCCCCTCGGGTTCCTCTATCTTTAGCCGCGTCGGATCGATGCGTATATGGAAATAATAGCAGGCTATTCGCGAGCTATCAGCTGCTGGTGACCGAGTAGACCAGGTGAGGGCGTGTGCAGCCACGCGGTGTCCATCTGTGGTATTGGAATGCAGGTGAAAGACCCCTGGCGTCCCGGTCGACGCCGATTTGTCGGTATCGGGGCCGAGCACTCGAGGAATCCGGTCGATCGCGTCCTTCTGATAACGAGCTGCTAACGTCCTTCGAAACCACTGATAAGGCATTCCTGCGTCGGCGTTTAATGGACGTGCCCGCGGCCGATCGTTTTCCGGCCACCTCGACGTGACTTCTCGGACGCGTGCTCGATACCACCGTCGAGATAATCGACTGACAATTGCGCAATAAACTCCTGGATGATGACGACCATCGACACATTCGCACCGAGCTTTGCGTCAAGCCCGATGACGCTCTTCTTTCGGCTCCGATTCGCGAGATTCGATCGCTGTGACAATTTGATTGAACATTCTTGCACACTTGTTGCGCCTCGATGTCGTACAGGAAGAGTAGAATGGAAAGTATGATGACTCGATTTCGGGAACTGGGTATTTATAAAATATAGAATTTTATTGAGTCCAGATTGCCGAAAAATTTCGTTGATTTTATTATAAGTATAGGTTCACGGTGCACTAGGATTTACTATATTTTTCATTACTTCATCGAAACAACGGGAATGTGTCCACCCTAATTTTTAACCATTTTTAAAAAATGATATGCACCAAATCCTCAAGAAATATGAAATATACCCTTTAACAGTACAGTTTGTCGAAAAATTTCGTTGATTTGATTAACAGTATAGGTTCACGGTGCACTAGGAGTTACTATATTTTTCATTACTTCATCGAAATAACGGGAATGTGTCTATCCTAATTTTCAACCATTTTTAAAAAATTATATGTACCCAAATCCTCAAGAAATATGAAATATACCCTTCAACATTACAGTTTGTCGAAAAATTTCGTTGATTTGATTAACAGTGTAAGTTCACGGTGCACTTGGAATTACTATATTTTTCATTACTTCATCGAAATAACGGGAATGTTTCTATCCTAATTTTTAACCATTTTTAAAAAATTGTATGTACCCAAAACCTCAAGTAATATAAAATATACCCTTTAACGCGTCCCGTAAATTTAATGTTGGGATTGTTATTTTACTTTCACGTTAATATACAATCGGTCCAAAATTTACATACGTATATACCATTTAAAATAGAATAACGTTTTTTAAAATGAGTTCGGACAATCTGATTTCTTTTTTAAATAATATAGGAATCAGTTTACCAGCCGATGTACGCAAATAATTTTTGTATAATTGCAATTGATTGTAATGAGAAGAATGGTAAATTGATGATAAATTGCGACAGAGAATTGTACAATTGTGTGTGATCCGATGACGATCGTAATTAGAGATTTTTATGGGGGCGTAGACCGAGGGTGGAGCTCTTTCTCCCCATGAGGACGAGTAAAATTGACCAGCGTTGACGACAACCACCCCCGAGTAAACAACAAACTCTGACGTATATTTCTATCTTTGGGCCGAGCGAGAATAGTCACGAATGGACGTGTCGTGGGCGTGCTTCGGTACCATTTCGAGCGGTAATTGCTCGGTTGAATAGAAACCGGCCTAAGGGAGACCACAGGGTGTCTTCGTGACACTTAGGTTCATCTTTGCTCCTACGCTGCTCGTCTGGATGACGTCAATCTTCAGTGTGTGTCCAGACCTACGTGGTTTATCAGTTTTCGTGATTGTACACGGTGACTCAGAAACGTTTGCTCGAACGTGAACCGATCGGCTTGGCCGTGAGTTAATTAACCCAATTAACCCTTGGATTTCCACAAAACCCACTGCTCGACAAATACAGAAATAGCCAAACGCAATAACACACCTTGTTAATAATCACATTAAGAAGTTGTTCAAGAAAATAGGAAAAATGTTTATAACGCCCCATATATTACAAATATTTCATAAAGATAAAAATATTTGCTGCACAGAAATTTCAAGATATTCGTATAAATTCATTCAATTTTGACAGTCAACAAGATTGTGCTTGTAATATAAAATGTCATGTAAAATCTTCGGAGACATTTCCGAATATTATTTTATTCTCCTCGATTCGTTAACACTTTAGCTATCTATGAAGCCTTTTCGCAGGCATGTTATTGGCTCTACTATGTCTAAAATAAACTCGATAATTTCCCGGCGTATAAAGGATTGAAGACACGTTGTGTTGGTTTCAGCATAAAATTGCTGTCGTTATTGAACAATTTATTAATAAGCTATCGATTAAAATAGTCCTTCAGAAACGAAACTCCGTAATTAAATATAGTTTCCAGAAGACTATTAAGTAATTAGGGGGTAGTTAAATTACCGATTCCAATTGATAAAAGCACAAACGAACTTCCGTCCAACAACCCCTCCGGGTAGCGTTAATCTCTAGTCAACTTAAACGGAAGAAGATTTATATTTATATGGTCAACTATATCCGATGATAGTTGACTATATTTACACTTTGTAAATGTCAAGACCGTCGATCGACGTTCAGTCGGTCAAAGGGAACGTCTCTGTTGACCGTCGACGTGAACCGAGTCGCACGACATTGGATAAATTATGCACAGTCCGAGGGGTACTTTTAATTAGATACGATTGGGGGCATAGGTCGCGGTCGGGTATCCTCAATTACCCCTAGCAGGACCGATCAATAAGTCCGAATCAGCGTATCGTTGGGTCTGATTGATCCTCATTAGACCCCTAATTTTTTGCTTGTTCCAGGCGAGCTGTACGTGGAGGATCTAGGCGAGAGACGGGTCGTGTCCATCAGGATGGGCTGGCTGTGGGTCGAGGGTACGCCGATGAGGTTGCCCCTGAGGGCGTTGAACCTGAGACAGGCGGCTCCCAGCTTGTGCCAACCTCATGCTTTGGCCTTGGGATTCACCCTGAGCAACTCGCAGGATCATGCTCTTGCTACATTTTGGGTAAGTCAAACTTTAATCTCACCATTACTCAAAATCATTCATGGCTACAATCTGTATAAATCTTTATGGATTTTCCTTGAGAGAAAGTGAAGATAAGAGACATTTTTCACTACTACATGGCTGGTGATTGTTAGAAGCGATTGTAGACATTTTTAAAAAATTTTGAACTTGTTTTTTGAGGTACTTCTTCTAGGCATATAAGTATTACTTCTTCTAGAGAAATTAATCCTTTGTCTGCATACTGCGTACTGCAAGCATGGGCACGGCAGGGGCCCCTCAAACGCCTGCTTCTCCCACCAACCTCTTTCTTCCATGCGCGAGGCCTGCGCACTATTCGCAACGGACGAAACACTTCCTTCCTCTATGGCAGGCAGTTCCAACCAGTAGCTCCGGAGCTACTCGAGGCACCTTCCCCGCTTTGGTTCTTCCCCCACTCTTAGACTTCATCAATATAATGTATACTAGTGGGAAACTCCAACCACGAGAGCCACGCGGCGCGCGCAGTACTCGCTAACTCTACGGCCGTACGTAGTAGTGGGGAGAGGTTCGATGGTGGGGACCTTGCAGTTTTCGGAGTTGAATGTGTTGGAACTCCCTGCTCTATGGTAACGGCGGATGCTGGTGGGGGACAGTGGGCGCTATGGTGGGGACGGTTTTGTCTCAATTGAGATAAAAATGCCCATCCCTGGCGTACTGTATACTTCTACATTAAAATTGAATGCTATTTTTAATTCGAAACCTGCCATGTCATTTTTCCCTTTGAAGATCGTATTTAATAGTATACAACTCCAAAAACACAGACACAAATGTCCATTCATATAATATAAATATGTTCAATAGGTTGCAAATCACATCACAATATCTTTAACACTAAACCTACCGAGCATTAAAATTGGCTAGTATGTATTGCCTTATAAAAATAACAAGATTGAATTTACTTAAAATTTGTGTCATTTTTATTGTAACATATTCTTCAGTAAAGAAGTTTATTAAATTAAGTCCTATGAAGTCATGTTTTTAACTGCAATAATTCTAAAATAAAAGATCTGAAATCGGTCGTTTGACCGGCTGTGGTAGGTTTAGTGTTAAATTTTTCAAATTTTTTACATTACACCTACTCATGTTTGTTAGAAAATCCACAGTCTAATTACGAATCTTTCAATCATCCTTGTCCGGAGACAAACCAAGAAAGTAAAATAAGCTAAACTATACAAAATATTACCAAATTCTACTACATTTTCTTGCCAACCTAAAAAAAAATACAAAAAACTAAAAGCAGTTTAAACAATATACGCGACCCTACTCAATATACTGGATAGGTTCAGAAAGATGGAAGGAAGAGTTGAGAATGTAAAGATTTAATGATGTTCGAGTCGAATTGGACAAGTTTCGATAAACCAGCGAAGTGCAACGTGTACAGTGAGAAACATTAGACGATCAAACGTTCGGATCGAGGAGGAAGTGGAGGAGCCAGGATAGGCGAGACAGTATAATCGCTGCAGCACGCAATGTAATCGCATGTAAATGACTTTTATCTGCGGCACGATCCGTTTCCTTGCCCGTAAACACTTTCTCGCCGCGGCCTCTACCAGCTCCCGTTTTGCTGAACGCTGTAACTTCTAATTACGGCTCCGTCGCCGTTCGATTTCCAACTAGTTATACAATCCCGCGGCCACGATCCCAGTCAGTCCCGGTCTCGATTCCTAGACACCGCCAAAAATTTCGTTTCGTCCGACTTTCTCCGGTGCTGCTTTGCATAATGTGTCTCGGGCGGCGCTCGTTTCGCTCGGATCAACGTCCAAGAGACTCTAACACATCCATCCACAATATTTCACTGTCTTTTCAACGTATAGAAACGATCAGAAAAATCCTGAAAGTCTACAGGGTCCTTTGTAATATTTGTATTCCTTGAAAGTCATTTTAGACTATTTGCCATGCTCGTGAAATTTGATAGTTTATCTTAATTAAATTATTTCAAAATCGTTAATCGACTTTTAGGGCGTTTTTAAGTTTTTGCAGTTAACAGGGGACTGTTATGAAGCGAGAATCGTCGAATTTTTACGCAATTTATTCTTTTTCTGAGAGTCGAAGCGATAAGAGTCACTAGGCGGTTATAATTTTTAATGTCTTGTTTAAACGAAGCAACATTCACGAAAATGATTAATATGGGCTTATTCTCCTCTCAAGAACACGCTATTCACAATTTTTCTTTTTAGCCTAGCTGCAATAGTTCCCGAGATATTCCAAAATCAATTTTATCAGGGGGTTGCAACCCCTATTTTTCGGAGCGAATTTATCCATTTCCCTGTGGATTATTTCGAAAAAGAAAAAACACGTGTCGAATATATTTCCCCTCTCTATCTATGTGCAAAATTTTATGAAAATCCGTGAAAAAAGTCTTTTAACTCTTTGCGCTCGAAACAATTTTAATTCGAAAATCAAAATATTTCTTTCAACCTAGAACATTTTTATTCTATGCATCTTTAATTATATTGTCCATCTGAAATCAAACCTGTTTTTCCATACAACAGTTGAATTTTCATCAATTAATAAAATAGAGACGAATTAAGTAATATGAAAACAGTTTTGAATTATGGTATGGCAATTTTTTATAGGACCTTTTTTAACATTACAACCACCAGACGAGTCAAAAAGTTGCAGAATTCTTCGCTTACAATAATTCGAATTAAATTAAGTAGGTAAAATTATTCATTATTCAAAAACATTGCACAGAAAATTGTAATATGTCTATCGAAACCCAATACTGTTATTACAAAGCAATGTACACTAACAGTGTTCGGTGCACGGCAGTTCTACCGTATCGTTTGCGGCGCAGCAAATCGACTCGGCGTTTCGAGAACCTTATCGACTAGATTTCCAGCTGGAAATACTTCCGGCGTGTTCCTCGTGAACCGGATAAGAGAGGGCGATTCCAATCGGGCGGCATTTCCGAAGGTCGATCGGATAAGATAAAGATAAATCGTCGAAGGACGCGTCCGAGATGATGTAACCCGCATATCCGCGCGCGGGGTCCGTAAGGTAATAAGGTCAGTAGGCAAGGTTAAAATCTGCGGTCTCGCCGATAAACGGACGCGTGGGAGATCCGCGCGCCATTCTCCCGTGACCCGGCATTGTCAAGGAGTCCCACCATCCTCCTTTTCTAGGCAACCGAGTTCCTTCGCCCCGTTCGCTTAGTCATCGAAAGGACGTCTCGTAACATCTTGATCTAACTCGGGGATTGCCGCCTCCTTTCGGAAATCCGAGGACGGGAACAATCATTTTCGAAATTGCTTCCCCAAGCCTAGCCTATCCTCCGGAGACAATGGTGAACGCCGTTCTGCTACCATTGAATCGCATTGTTGGGAAGACTCGCGTGGGAGTATTCCTCTTCATCCTGATCCCACGACTCCGGATTTTGGAGATAAACGCGTGTCCTTCGGAATTAAGCCTGTTACCGTGATACGAGGTAGATCGAAGATCGCCGGAGTTGCTCTAACGCCGCCATTTTATAATGTGAGAAAGTGAAAAAAATGGTGTGAACTTCTTAAGGTGTGTTCTACACAGCACCAATGTGAATTTTTCGCTTTAGTTTTCTGATTTCTTAAAAATAAATTGCGGAACATAGGTATTATTTTTAATGCGTGCTAAGTTGGCTGACTTCCTGTGAGGGATATTGCAAGCATTGAGAATTTATTACAGGGAAACTACAGTGATTACATAATTCGGAATTTATATACGCATACTAGCATATTTAAAGTAACGTTTTAAATTTTGATCAACAATTCTACCGAATACTTACGATAAAAATAATTATTATAGACCAGCTAACTAGCTAGTTAATTCATCTCCTATGACGATATTACAACATTTGGATATTTATTACAAAAACGCTGTCACATATCTGGCATTTTTCATACACATCCAAGCATAGTTAACCTATCACCGTGAATTTTTACAACCATCCATTTCGATCATTAACCCCAGAAAAAATTAATCTCATAAATTTGGTTCTTCTTCTTGCAGGCAGACACAGAACCGATCTACTGGTCCTGGGTACGAGCGATCGCAGCGGAGCTGGTCAGGCAGACACCCTTCCGAGCCCAGCGCTGCCTGAACTTCCTGGAGATCCTAACAATCTGCCCCAGAGGGCCAGTTCCATTACCAGACAGCCCCACAGAGTCTAGAAGACGTTCCCGAAGCGAGTTGCGCTGCTGGCCAAGCGACTCTCCCACGGAGAAAGACACTCGAACAGCGGCTACGATCCTGGAGGACTCTCGAAGAAGAGCTAGGAGCGAGTTGAGAGGTTGGTCGAGCAGTAATTCAAGCGACGAAGACCTGCTAGGCGAGTTCCGCAGCATACCTACGATCATAACTAAGGAGCAACCGGTGACGAGAACGTGGGGCTGCAGCGAGAGCAGCGAAGGCAGCGACGACAGTCTACCTTGGAGCGGAGTTTGTCGGTCGAGCGTGGACTCGGTGGACTCGGCGGTGTCTCTGCCAGAGCCGGAGACCAGGGAGCAAAGGATCCAGCGCTACAAAGAAGCCAGAAGACGAGAGAACGAGGCTAGAAGCAGGAGAGTCCTCGAAGAGGACGCCAGAAGAAGAAAAGCCAGAGCTGCCGAGGAAAACAACAACGACATCCTGAAGACGTACGGGTCGAGCAGGTCCAGGAGCAGGATTTATTCTGGTAACGACAACGATGATCTTCGTCTGACGTCCCCGAAGAAGGACGAAACCCTCAATGATGTCTCCAGGCTGACCAGCTCGAGAAACGAGAAGAACATCACCAGGCTGCCCCCGGTGAAGCCCAACGAGTCCACAGTGAGATTCGAGGATGATCAGCGGAACGAGGACGACAAGAGGAACAACAACAGCCCGAAGAGTGGCTCGAGTCCAGGTATTCTCAGGACGGACATCAGCGAGAGGAGGAGCAGGGCAAGGGAGAGAAGAGTCATCAGGGAAAAAGGACAACTGTTGACCCAGGTGACAAGTCCCACGGTGGAGACTCTTCAAGAGCGAAAGGAGCGACTGGCGTTGTTGTCCTCCAGGATACCAGTGCCTCGACAGGCCACTCAAACCTCGAAACTACCGGAAGTAGTTGGCTCAACAGGTCTCCCCAGATCGTCGACTTCCTTATCCGTTCTGACCGAACCTCCATGCGAAGAGGACGTCGCCAGGCTCCTGGAAAGGTGCCAGAGAGTGGATCACTATGTTCCAGTTAGGGAGAAGCTCACGCTGTTCGAATCCCTGTCGAGATTAGGCGGCAGACTGGCTAGGAGTACCGAAGATCTAGGTAGATCCTCTGCTAAACCTAGCCCCAGGGGAAAACAGAGAGCCAGGTCGCTTCATGATCTCAATAGGGGTGCCAGAGCAGTTCCTGTGAGGGAGATGTGCAGGTTTTTCGAGGGTGACGTGGAACATGATTCCAGTGTCAAGGTCAATCTTGCCAAAACCAGGTTCAGCGATCCTGTGACGCCTACCAGGATCACGTGGAAGGAGAGCTCCAAGGAGGCTGCACCCTGTGTCAGGTCCTCCGCGAGGAAAAAACACTATTTCAAGTAGCGATCGTGTTAGGTGAATCCTGGTGAATCCTTCTTACAGCTTCGTGGTCGATTGTGCGAATAGACGGGCTTCTGTTCGGTGGGAAACGGAGGATCTAGTTTCAACATTTTGTAGAAAAAGAACTGTTGAAGATGGACTGTTGGTGTGTTGGAGTGTTGGAGTGTTAGAGATGTTGAAGTTGAAGTTAGAATGTAGCTACAGCCTTCAAGTTCTGCTGGTAGCATCTTGTTAAGAGATTGGAAAATTTCAAAATTTCAAAATTGTATACAAAGAGAATTGTTGGAAATGTTAAGTGTTGGATTAGTTCGTAGCTACGGCCTTGGAGTTCTGATAATGCCATCTCGTTGAGTGGCTGGGAAGATTTCGGTAGCTCAAAGTTGTGTGAAAAGAGGTCTGTTCGAGATATGTTGAAGCGAAGATTGCACTGACTCGTAGCTATAACCTCGAAATTCTATTGATTTTCATTTTGTCGAATGATTGCAAAGATCTAAGTAGTTTTGAAATTGTATAAAAAGAAAACTGTTAAAGATGTTAACGATTTTGGTCGTAGCTACAGCCTTGAATTTTTGTTAATGGTTTCTTGAATGATTGGGAAGTCAAGATGAAATTTGGTTGAGTTTGACGTCGTTGCTGATTGATCTACAATTGACGCAAGAAATTGTATGAAAATGGACCTCGGAAGATCCTTTTTTTTTCTCTGATCAATGTAGATGATTCAGAGAATGAGTTAGACTGTTAGACTTAGTGTATGGAAGTTTGAATGGAAGTTGCAGCTTCGATGATGTTTCTGCAGGGTTGACGTGTTTGTTACTTTTTAAAAAATGTTGAAGCTGTCTATTTCGCAGCCACTTTGTGTTATCAGACTGAGAGTAGCCTGATCATGGAGAATCGTCACATTTGATTCGGGAGAAAGTTGCTGCCCGGAGCAGAATTTTTTCCTCGGCCCACAGGAGTCGATTTGTGCTCGATTCTCGCTGTGACCGAGGCTCCAATCGACCATTAAATGAATCTCGATGATCGAGGATTCTAATCGCAATTGATCCCTTGTCTTGTCATTTTCTAAATGTTAGCAGCGACTGAACACCTTCGTGCGAAAATTGAATTTAAGTAAATCTGAATTTTGAGAGAATTTCATTCTTCCACCAAATAGTCTGCAATGTATAAAAATATGTGAGGCTTCAATAAGTATTATTTTATTTAAGCAAATACATCTGTTAGGTTTTTGCATTGAGGTGTAAAATTCTTCAATTTCTTCACTCGAATTTTTGATAAAATTAATATATAGCATGTCTGATTGTTAGTGTCAGATTGACGTTTCTGTTGTTACAAAGACAAGGGATTCAAATACAAATTCTTGTTAACCCTAGATAACTAGGCTATAGATATATTAAACATTCGTAAAAATGACATTGTTAACAGGAAACACGAATAAAATTGAATTCGTTCGATTCAACAAAACAAAAAGTGTCATCGATACAGTCTTGATGAAACTAAAAAGTTTTCTTAATTTATTAATTAAATCGTTTGGGGAACAGTGTGATCCATATTGTAACAGTATAATCTAATACAAGATTAAAATATTTCGTCATTTTTGCGAAAACTTAGTTGTCCAGGGTTAATTGTCCAGTTCGGTGTCTTTTAATTAGATCCTTGTTATTTATTTCGATTTTATAGATCCCCGCGAATCAAAACGAACGTGGACCGACAGCACGTCGAAAGAATGCGCGCGTGTCGAAAACTGAACGAAGGCAGAGAGAGAGGGGGTGGGGGAGAGAACGAGAGAGGCAATCGGAGAAACCGGTAATCTCCATTCACCGAGCGATCGCCGCGATCTTGAACACCTGTCGAACGCAACTCGGAGATTGTCGAACATCTTAAACCCTTTACTTTCGGCGACTCGATCTCTCGATTGTTTCTCGATTGCGCGATCGCTTCGGGTTCCGCTCTCCTCGGTGTAATCGATCGTAGCCAAATGAAGGTATAAATTACAGGGTGCGAGGAGGAGCGAGAAAAGATCAATATTGGATTCTAAACATTTTTGTAAAGCAAGTAATTGTCGATATACTCTGGACGTTTGATATAAAATTAATTTTTCGTTCTAGATTTTTTGAGATCGACGAGTAAAGCCATTGAAATTTTGTTTGTACTAAACTCAAATATGTTATCATTAATTCTAAAAAATCTACAGGGTGCTAGATACACCTGAGAATCTTCAAAATTATTTTTATAGTGTAAAGAATTTGTTAAAGCACGAAATTATCGCTAGATCATGGTAGTTTCATAAAATATTCACGTTTCAATCTAGATGTTTGGAAATCGGTGAGTAAAGTTACCAAAAATTTTGTCCGTAATTGACTCACGTATATTATTGTTCATTTAAAAAATTTACAGTCTCTCTAATTTTTCTTCAAACATTTTTGCGCTTCGCAAACGTAGACAGTGTGATTAAATAATTTCTACATACCTCTGAGTACTCCAAATTAGTAAGTAATTAATCCAAGTAATTTGCCAAATAAATGATCAAATTCTCACGTACTTGACAAATTCTTGCGAAGCTCGCCGAGAGCAATGATAGTCGATAATTAATTGAAATGAGTTTTGCCGGGGGAATATCTGTCGCTCGAATTTCGAACATCCGTTTCGAGGACCGACTAACGTCAACTTCCGGTCGCTTCGAATCGGGACGATCATTTCCGTTCTCGTTTCCCCTGCACTCTCTCTATCTTTCTCTCTTTCTCTCTCTCTCTCTCTCTCTCTCTCTCTCATACTCGCGCCTTTTCTCTCACGCAGTTCCCCTTTACCCTGGGCGTTTAATCAATAAATAAATGGCGTCAGTCGCGTCCCGTAAATCTTTGGTAATTTTCACGAGCGAATTATTGCGGCGAAGCTGAACAGGAGGAGGAAGGATGTTAAATAACAAAACGAAGATGCAACAATCCCGTTTCGTTTTCCATGGAAATTGCGTTCTTCGTCGTTGTTGCGATCGGCGACAGGCGTTAAAAACAAAAAATGAATTACGTTGTTCAACCAAGTGCCAAAAAGAAAAATGTTGTTACGTTTCTCGCGACGAAACGAGACGAGAGCCTGTATAAAAAGGAAAAACGGAAGTGTAATGAATATGACGATATTTGTACATACATATTGTTTGTTCTAGGATGTAGTTCGACGAAGGATAACGAATTATTCGTTGCGAAGGAAACTGAAAATTCATTATTTATTGTACACGTGTAGAAAAACAAACAAAAAAAAGTCGATACTGTGTCTCGAGTTGAATCTCTGAGAATCGATCGATTTCCGACGATTTTTCTTTGTAAAATAAATTCTGTTGGCAAGAGGTTTCGATCCTCGTCGATCATACATGTACCCCCCCCCCTCGTTTCCTAATTCTCCCTATTTTCGTATTATAGTATGCATAGAAATTGTGTACGTGTGACAATGTACGGATCAGTGTGCTTTGTACGTATAAAATTGTAATGGAAGGAAGTAGATGATAGTCGTCGAGAAAATGAAATTATTTAAAAGTTGACGGATCGATCGAGCCTTGTACAAATTTCTAGATTGTCAACTAGACAATTTCCCAGAAGAGGAACACTCGGAAATTCGATGACAGTTGATCTCTGCTTGAGAAATATTAGCAACGGTGTATAAAAAGTGTTCAGAGCTTGAACTATAAGAATTATGCAGCGGATGTTCGTGCGTTTGATGTCTGTCTGTGCGAAATAATAAAGGAAATGTTGGAATTAAAATTTCGTGTCAATTTTACAGGCCGATCCAGATTCCTCCGACGAACCATTGCAATTATGACCGAATTTTCAGAATTAAATTTCGCAAAAAAATATTGAGGATACACATGTATAGACACAGAATTGATTTAATTTAAGACAATGTATGATACCTCAGGGAGTAAAAACAGCTCATATAAAATATATTAAATGCAATCATATTACAGAAAACTCCATTATTAATCATCGTCTTATAATATACCCTCTTCACAAAGATAGTTGAAAATAGAATATTTTCTAAATAAAATAAATTCTTTTCCCCTCATTTATAATTATAAGACAGGTTAAAAAATTATTTTAGATAGCCATGAGACTTTGTACGTAACCGAACCATCTCTCCAAAATATTGTCTACTACCGGAAACAGATTTTCCCTGAAAAATGAGCTTCCTCCCTTCGATTCTCTCTCGAACGCGAATTTTTCCGAGTAACAAAGTGCACAGATATTCGCAGACCAAGGCCGATAGACAATAGATCAAGAAGATGGATAGTCAGCCGACAAAGTCCGAAGATCCCCGAGGCAAGGTTCGATCGAGCCGACGACAGGGTGAGTCGAGGAACCAACCCCTTGCGCCTCGGACACACCTTATCTCCGTTTTAATACTGTGACGAGGAAACGCGATGCACAAACACAGAGACGCGACAATACAACGGGGAAAGGATCCATGTAGATCTCTCGTCTGTAAAAATCTTGTAATTCCGAGTGGTCGGACGGGGCGAGGGGACTTGAGAAGTCATTCGAGGGGCAAAGGGGATTCCGGAGCCAGCGAAAAAATGGAAAAATTCGAAGCAGGCCGTTGTTGTTCTGCGGAAACCCTGTAGAACCGGTCGTTGAAATCCAGTAGATCATCGAAGAGCTTCTCTAGTCCCTCGGTCAAGAAGAAGATCCGAAAAAGGAGCCCCCACCCTTCGATTTCGCGAACCAACCCTCTTTTGCAACAATCTTCTCCAATACGCCTTGTCGGTACGTTGCTTTCGCGAAGTTCTCTTGTATCTGTGATTTGTATTTAAGCGTTTCTACTGATAAAAGGGACGAATAAAATGGCCGTTACTGTATAAAAGTGATTGTCGTTAGAAAGTCGAGCGCCCATGCAGGCCTTGGCAATTCTCACCGCCTTCTTTTACGCCGCTCCCCACCCTGCAGACCATTCAGGATGGTTTGCTAGAGCTCTACTTTGTTTAACCGTTTATCCAGTTAGTTGATCGATCGAGTCACGTGGCTTTAGAAGGTAGGAGTTTGTAGATTTGCGAGATTTTCTGTGGAGAATGTCTGGGGACCCTTAAATGACATTTGCCATTTGTTGGACTGTTTTGTTGGCGAGATCCGTGAAGATTTTTACGGTTTTTAATACATTTTGTTAGAGTATCGGAATAAGAGATTCGATAAAGAGAATATATTCAATATTTTGTTGACATTAATATTCATTATTCCATCTTTATTTTTGAAGATCGACGAGTGAAGCCACTCAAATTTTGTTCATAGCAAATACGAGTATGACATCTTTCATTAAAAAAAAATGACGGGGTACTAGGTACACCGGAGAATTTCGAAACTAAATTTTGTAGTGCAGGGAATTCAAAGAATCTCAAAATTATCCTTAGATTATGATCTTTTGTTGACGCCGAGAGTGGATCCATTTTTCATATTACATTTTCGAAGATCGACAAGTGAAGCCACTAAAATTTTCTTCATATAACATGAATATGCTGTATTTCATTTAAAAAAATGTATAGGGTACTAGGTACATCGGAGAATTTCGAAACTAAATTTTGTAGTGCAAGGAATTCACAGAATCTCAAAATTATCCTTAGATTATGAACTTTTGTTGACCCATTTTTCATCCTACATTTTTGAAAATCGACAAGTGAAGCCACTAAAATTTTCTTCATAGCCAACATGAATATGAAGTATTTTATTTAAAAAAATATATAGTTTGCTCGACACATTCCAGAATTTCTAAAATCAATGTTGAACTGCAGGCAATTTGCGAAGCCCGAAATTCTCCTTACACAGCAGACAATTGTTGGTACATTTTTCGTTATAAATTTTTGAAGATCGACGTGTCAATTACGAAACAGAATAGCCAAAAGATGGAAGACATTTTTTGGATGATTGGAAGCATGTGAGTAGCGTCTTCTTTTCAAGTTAGTTTGTTCAGCGATTGAAAGGAGATTCGCGGAGTAGCGGCGATAAATCGCAGAAATGGAAAACGCGTGACTCGGCGTTCAGTTCAGGTTTACGATCATGTGCGCGCAACGTTCCAGGAGCTCGTTCGTTTAAGGTCGACGAAAAGGGGCTCGAGTAAACGAGCAAACTCGGTCCACTTTCACGAGAGCCGCGGACTCGCTCGCGAAACCAGGAATACTCCCGATACAATAATTTCACGGTGCTGCGTCGTTGCGCAAACCTCTCCTTTTCTAAAGTTCATCGCGCGGCGATCCGAGCCCGCGATCTTACGAAAAGCCGCGCTAATTAGCCAGGGATCCGCGTGCCGACGATCATTGTGCACCGGTGGTTGAGAAAAATCGGGGGTGGGGGTTGGCGGAGGTGAGAATAATTCGTGGGCATACGTGCTTCGCGAAACATTGTTAAGTTGCTTCGAATTCGCTGAGACTTCCTTGCGCGAATTTATCGAAACACAAGGTAAATGCTCGGTTAACACTTTCACCGCCATGTCACCCATATCTGGGTGATGGAATTATTTATATACAATTAAAAATTAATTTTTACGTTGGTAGACAGAGTGTACAAAATTTCCTTACGATCTGAGGAATAGATGAGGTTTGAAACAGTAATTAATATCACAAAACTAAACTTCTTAGTTTTTGTTTTGCTAAATATATTGCTTTGATTTTGTGTAATTTTTATGATTGTCGAGTGGGCGATGAATGTGTTAATAAAAACGAATTTCAACCAATTTGTACATACCGATACGACAGAGCTGGAAGTTGACAAAATAACGACGCGGACAATTGCATTCCCGATGAAGAAACACTACAAGTAGAACATCATTTATAAAAACCTGTCGAGAGTCCATATAAACCAAGCCCAAATCGAGTGGTCCATATAATCGTAGTCCACCTGCCCCCTCCACTGAATATGATTTTCGTTCATGTAATAGGAATTTACATTCATATATAACGATTTCGCTCAGTTAGACTTCAGTTAACAAGGCACTACTAAAATTGATTTTATATAAATATATCTCCAATGTATTTAATTGATTGAAAATTACGGGATAATACAAAATGCGTGTTCGATCTCGCGGAACAGAAAACAGATGGGGACGGAGACAAAATAATAATTATTAATATTGAAGAGGGACGACGGAGTTGCTATGCTCCAATCAATTCCATCGCATACATCAAATAATTCCATCGAAATCAAATTGGCGAGTCTTGAATGAATGATGCCACCGGAAGTCATCAGGATCGTGAAAATAAATTGTGTAGAATTTGCGAATGAAGGAGGAATGTAACCAGGAAATTGTTTCAAAGTCGTAGTTACAGTAGAAATAAATATCAACTAAACAAATCAGACTGGCGAGTTTTGAATAGATGAGGTAACCGGAAGTCATCAGGATCGTCAAAAGAAAATTTGCAGAATTTGCGAATAAAGGAAAAATGAGCAGTTTCAAAATCGTAGTTACAGTAGAAACAAATTTCGACTAGATAAATCGGGCAGATGTGTTCTGAATGTCCGTAGCGACCGGAAGTCATCAGGATCGTTGAAGGAAATAGTGGAGAATTGCGGACGAAGGAAAAATGCAACCATAAGAGTGTTTGAAAGTCGTAGAGTGATCAATTTTTATATAAACGACTGTCTCTTCAATTTAACGATCTGAATGTTACTTTCCATTCGTTAAAATGATTAAAAACGGAAAGGAATTTTTTCATAGTTCTTTATTCCTTGATATTTTATTCAACAGAAAAATTGTCCGAGTCAATTACAAGAAGCGAAAGTTAAATAAAAATTTATTTCTCCTTCCAATAATTTAGACAAGTCGGTTAAAATACAACAACACTCTAACACAACGTCTTTATAGTTTTCTCAACCAGTCGTTTCCATCATAAACGCACAAAACGCGCAGTCCGCTAACCACTAGCCTCAATAAATAATTTCATTCCTTGCTTTCACCGATAGCGCTCATTAAATCGACGAAATAAATTCTCCCATCTTTCCTCTTGCTAAATTATTTATAAGAATGAAAACTTCTGTGAAAATTCAACAATCTACCAGCTATGAATCCGTTGTATAGTAGAATCTAACTCTAGAAGATCGTTTCGTTTTACAATCGACTAAGGCAGAGACAAATCTGCGTATCGAGCCAAGCTGTTGCCGATTTGCATTTCCTCGGTCAGATTGCAGTCGGAACGTTCGATGCATATTTACACGTGTGCTCGGGACACACCTGCAGCTAGATTGCAATTTGTATCCCCGACGGTGTCGTGCTCGCTTTGTTCACTTTGTGGTCGCGCCATATCAACTCTCTTCGTTCTTCTATTTGTCTTTTTTTCGTGGCGTTGCATCAGTGTCCTGTGCACCTTGCGCTGCATCCAGGTGACCCGCAAGTATCCAGCTATTCGATCGAAAACACACGAGCCGGGGTCGTCGACCGTTTCACAGGCTTTCGTGTCGACGAACAGGATTTTTTGCCCGGACGCCGACGGACCGTGGTAGTTTCGTCGATGGTAATAAAAACGAAATGTGCAGCCGACGCGTGCAACGTCGGTGCAACGTCGTCGTTCCACGCTTTTATTAAGCTCTCGTGTTACGTCGATCATGTCCTGCAGGCGCGGTTCCACGTCGGGTGCGCAAGAAACGCGGGTAATCGAGTGACCGACCTTGATGGTCGCGGGTACTTGCCGAACAGGTACTCGCTTCGACAAATAGTGCGTTTAGTTCTGAAAATGCAACGTTGCATTACGTCGTAGTTTCCAAGCTAGCCTTCGACTCGCTCGCGATTTGTTCAGAGGTAAATTTTTGCGTTTAGAGTTTCACTTCCCCAAAATTACATGCTACCTGACAAATGCAAGACAATAGAAACTGCGATTAATTTGGGTACTCGCCAAATAAGTAAGCGCTTGGACATAAAGTACGTTTTGCAGCGTGCGTTTAGCTCTGAAAATGCAACGTTGCATTACGTCGCAGTTTCCAAGCTAGCCTTCGACTCGCTCGCGATTTGTTTAGAAGTGAATTTTTGCGTTTAGAGTTTCACTGCCCCAAAATTACATGCGACCTGACAAATGCAAGAAAATAGAAACTGCGATTAATTTGGGTACTCGCCAAATAAGTAAGCGCTTGGACATAAAGTGCGTTTTGCAGCGTGCGTTTAGCTCTGAAAATGCAACGCTTGCATTACGTCGTAATTTCCAAAATACCAGTCGATACGCTTGCGGTTTGATCAGATTAAATATTAATTTTTGCACTGATAGATCGAACGTGCCGAATTTGCTTGCGACCTGCGAAATACAAAACTGAAAATGCAATTAATTCGGGTAATCGTCTGAAAATGAAACATTGCAAACCTCAAAATTTGCAAAACAGTATTTGAACACGTTTACGATTTGTTCAGATCGAAAATGAATTTTTGCGCCGCGAAATTTCTTGCAATCTGATAAGTGCAAGAAAATTGGAACTGCCATTAATATCTTAAGCCTTAACTTTGCAATCGAGATTTTATGAAATGCTATAAATTGCTTCCATTCCGTTTTTCTTAAATCTCACAAATTATTTTGATACTGTTTTCCCAATCCTGACAAATTATTTTGATGCTGTTTCCCCAATCCTGACAAATTGCTTCGACTTCGTTTCCTTAAATCGAACAAATTCCTCCAATTCTGTTTTCTTAAACGTTGTATAAATTGTTTCGACGAAACACGATGCCGTGCGGAACGAAAGCCGCGCTTTCAGGTGTTCGGCACATAATCATCGAAGTTGCATGACAGCTTTACAGCCTGATAAAGATGTCCAGCTGAAAGTAAAACGCGGCCGGGAGGATCTCGTTTAATGACGGCACCGACAAGTTTCTCGAGAGCTTCGATGATAGCGTGCCTCCCGTCAGTAAATCAGCATGCCGTAATACCGTTTGCAATTGTATTAATTATGATCGGAGGCAGGAACGAAGCTGATTGTTGACTTTATAAGAGTGGATGGTAATGGAAACGGAAAGTTCGCCGGCCCGTGGAAAAAGCACCTGGGTGTACAGCGCTAGAGTGTATCGATCCGGTGCATAGGATGCGCCGATGCACTCCGTGAAATGCGATACGACTGCAGTGACAGGGGATATTAAACGAGGTGGAGTCATCGAAAATTTACAGGCGAGTTATAAACAATTAATTCATACGAGAATAAGTTGATGCAGGGAACAATTTACATTTAGAGAATTTATTCGGAACTGGAATGAGGTAATAATTTTGAATGAAGATACCGATTAGAATGCATTCGCGCCATCTGACGGTTGCATGTTCTGTAAATAATCATTTTCATTGGATACTCTTGTATTTTGTTAGTACAGCTGTTATAATTTAATGGAAAAAGGTTGACACTTTATTTTTCACGTCTGTGCAATCATCAATTTTTAATATTTCGAAAAATTCTTTGTGACACATTCATACGATTTATTCGAATGAAAAATTCGTTATTCTCGAATAACTTTGTTTAATAATTGTAGAATAATTTATAATTCAGATATGAGATATATTCAAAACCTGTTACAAATTATTGTACATGTTAAATATATTATAACAAATTGTAAATTGTAAACCATTTGGTCACTAAAGACCTCACTGTTAATGCAACCACATTAAAATAAGTCGCAAATAAATAAATAAATAATAATAAATAATAGTAAAAAAGAGAAATGTAGAAATAAAATGTATGAAATAAATGTATACGTAACGTTATTTACATTCAAGAATTAATAAAATTTATATTTCTGTAATTTGAAAACGTGGTATCTATATTCATCAATATTGTATTGATAAAGATAATTATAAATATATAACGTAATGACAGCAAATAAATAATAAAATTTCACGTTTTTGATTCGGGATTCGAGGGCATATTGTCGTCACAGTAATAACGTCACAGATACAACTCGTTAGTCATTTCTACTTGATCAGATTTGATCGTTCTCGGATCTAGTTCCAACATTTACCGTTTTTCAGCGTAGAGGGCGTAAGAAATCGAGTGGTTTTTAGCGATGTCGGTATTTCAGATCGTGAGAAACGAGAGCCCTTATGGTGAATGGCACAGACACAGACATTGCATCTTATGGGCTTTTCTGTCTAGGCCTCGGGGGGCCACAGTGGCCCCCGTACCATTTCGGTGTCGCGCTCAATATTACCGATAGTTCACGAATTTAGCCGTATTAGCAAGAACTGAATATTCCGTATACTTTATTCTTACTACGGGTGTTTTGGAGGCTACTAATGCATACGGCGCGTGTATTTGAACGGTGAAAATAATATTTATGAAGAATGTATTTCAAAAATACGAATTGTAGTAAAATTAATTTGTTTTATACACATATTTTTAATCAATATGTATAAAGTAATACAAATTTTCTATTGTATTAGTAACACTCGCTCACGAGAGCAAGAGGTACATGTATCCTGAAACGAAAACTTTGTATTTGGATTATTAATTGAAGATAATTGTTGAAGCTGGGACATAGGAAAAGGAAGAAAGTATTAAAAGTCTTACATTCTACTATGAAATACATATTTGCGCAAATTCTAAATGTGCAGCTATTAGCTCGATATTATCCACTACATGCAAGATACTATAATTTATAAGTTATAGCATTTTGCGAATTGTGGATAATATAGATTGCCCAGGTCTCACCACGAGGAGGTTGCTGCACAAGAGACCCGAAAGAGAGTCAGAACGAAGTTTTCCTTCGTTCTGTCTCCCTTTCTTACAACGACGATTCTTAGAAACTAAGTTCGCAGGTCGCTAAATGGAAAAATAGTCTTTTTCACGGAAAAGACTTCTTTTCCATTTAGCGTATGTCGAGTAATTATTGCGGGGCAAAGAGTGAATCGGAGAAGAAGTCTCCGATCCACGAGGGACCAAGGGCGAATCAGGCGGAAGGCTCTGATTCTTTCAAAGAGAGAAACAAGATCCAACCAGAGCAGAAGGCTCTGGTTCAAGGGTGACGCGACGCGTTCAGTGCTTACAAGTCCTGAGCCGACCAGCCCGATACCCGCCACTCCATCACCAAGAAAGATGGCAAAGAGATGCGCTCAAACGGTTTCTGGCGCTACTGGGTGACATGAGAACATGGCGTGCCCAGGATTACGTTAACACAGAGGATCGTCAGAAGACGAGTGAACGAGTCACTTAGACATCCCTCTCAATGACTTCACGCCGGATAACGAAACTGGACCAGCTCAGAACCTGCAAGCAAGGCCGACACGGCAGAAGGCTGTGTCGGAGTAAGAAAACGAGGCGAGCAAAGTCAAGTTACGGCAACAATTACTCGACATAATTATAACGACGATTGACAATTTTAATAACTAACGCAAGCGCTAAAACTAACTTAAGAATAATCTGGAGTCTTCGTTCGACGAATCCTCTTCTTTCGATGAATTTTCTTCGTTCGATGAATTTTCTTCGTACGATGAATTTTCTTCGTTCGATGAATTTTCTTCGTACGATGAATTTTCTTCGCACGATGGATTTTCTTCGCAAGATGAATTTTCTTCGCATGATGAATTTTCTTCGCATGATGAATTTTCTTCGCAAGATGAATTTTCTTGAACAGAATCCATAACCAGCTGAAACAAAACTGACTCCAAATGAAAAAGCTGCTGAAAAAAATCGAAACAGAACCGAAAACCAGTTGAAACAAAATCGAAACAGAATCGAAAACCAGTTGATACGAAATCGACACCAAATGAAAAACCAGTCGAAACAGAATCGAAACCATGTCGAGCCCAAATCTAATGATTTGTGGACGCAAAGATCTATAGGCGATTCGGGTGGCCCCGGGGACGCGAGTCCCCGTACCCACTCACGGGCCCCATCCCGTGAGTGAGCCCCTGAGGGATCTCCGATCGGAAGAATATCAATTTCAAGACAAAAATATCAATTTGAGAAAGTTGAACTTTAAAAGTCCAGGAGCACATTCCAATTACGAATCCAAAAATTAATAATGGATGTGTTTGTTGAAGGTACATGTATTCTGAAATTGAAATTTCGTATTTCTATTATTAATTGAAAAAAAATGCTGAAGCTGGAATACTTGAACAAAGGAAAACGAGGAAATTATTAAGTCTTAAATTCTAATATAAAATACATATTTACGCAAACTCTAAATGTGCAGCTATTAGCTCGATATTATCCACTTCATGCAAGATACTACAATTTATAAGTTATAATATCTTGCGAATTGTGGATAATATCGATTGCCCAGGTCTCACCACGAGGAGGTTGCTGCACAAGAGACCCGAAAGAGAGTCAGAACGAAGTCTTCCTTCGTTCTGTCTCCCTTTCTTACAACGACGATTCTTAGAAACTAAGTTCGCAGGTCGCTAAATGGAAAAATAGTCTTTTTCACGGAAAAGACTTCTTTTCCATTTAGCGTATGTCGAGTAATTATTGCGGGGCAAAGAGTGAATCGGAGAAGAAGTCTCCGTTCCACGAGGGACCAAGGGCGAATCAGGCGGAAGGCTCTGATTCTTTCAAAGAGAGAAACAAGATCGAACCAGAGCAGAAGGCTCTGGTTCAAGGGTGACGCGACGCGTTCAGTGCTTACAAGTTCTGAGCCGACCAGCCCGATACCCGCCACTCCATCACCAAGAAAGATGGCAAAGAGATGCGCTCAAACGGTTTCTGGCGCTACTGGGTGACATGAGAACATGGCGTGCCCAGGATTACGTTAACACAGAGGATCGTCAGAAGACGAGTGAACGAGTCTCTTAGACATCCCTCTCAATGACTTCACGCCGGATACCGAAACTGGACCAGCTCAGAACCTGCAAGCAAGGCCGACACGGCAGAAGGCTGTGTCGGAGTAAGAAAACGAGGCGAGCAAAGTCAAGATACGGCAATAATTACTCGACATAATTATAACGACGATTGACAATTTTAATAACTAACGCAAGCGCTAAAACTAACTTAAGAATAATCTGGAGTCTTCGTTCGACGAATCCTCTTCTTTCGATGAATTTTCTTCGTTCGATGAATTTTCTTCGATCGATGAATTCTCTTCGTACGATGAATTTTCTTCGTACGATGAATTTTCTTCGTTCGATGAATTTTCTTCGTTCGATGAATTTTCTTCGTACGATGAATTTTCTTCGCACGATGGATTTTCTTCGCAAGATGAATTTTCTTGAACAGAATTGATAACCAGCTGAAACAAAATCGACTCCAAATGGAAAAGCTGTTGAAAAAAAATCGAAACAGAATCGAAAACCAGTTGAAACAGAATCGAAAACCAGTTGAAACAAAATCGAAACAGAATCGAAAACCAGTTGATACGAAATCGACACCAAATGAAAAACCGGTCGAAACAAAATCGAAACCATGTCGAACCCAAATCTAATGATTTGTGGACGCAAAGATCTATAGGCGATTCGGGTGGCCCCGGGGACGCGAGTCCCCGTACCCACTCACAGGCCCCATCCCGTGAGTGAGTCCCTGAGGGAACTCCGATCCGAGCAATATAGATTTCAAGATAAAAATATCAATTTCCAGAAATAAATATCCATTTTCAGAAATAAATATCAATTTCCAGAAATAAATATCAATTTCCAGAAATAAATATCAATTTCCAGAAATAAATATCAATGTCCAGAAATAAATATCAATGTCCAGAAATAAATATCAATTTCCACAAATAAGTATCAATTTCCAGAAATAAATATCAATTTCCTGAAATAAGTATCAATTTCCTGAAATAAATATCAATTTCCTGAAATAAATATCAATCTCCCGAAATAAATATCAATTTCCTGAAATAAATATCAATTTCCTGAAATAAATAACAATTTACTGAAATAAATATCAATATTCTGAAATAAATATCAATTTTCTGAAATAAATATCAATTTCCTGAAATAAATATCAATTTCCTGAAATAAATATCAATTTCCTGAAATAAATAACAATTTCCTGAAATAAATAACAATTTCTTGAAATAAATAACAATTTCCTGAAATAAATAACAATTTCCTGAAATAAATAACAATTTCCTGAAATAAATATCAATTTCCAGAAATAAATATCCATTTTCAGAAATAAATATCAATTTCCAGAAATAAATATCAATTTCCAGAAATAAATATCAATGTCCAGAAATAAATATCAATTTTCTGAAATAAATATCAATTTTCTGAAATAGATATCAATTTCCTCAAATAAGTATCAATTTCCTCAAATAAGTATCAATTTCCAGAAATAAATATCAATTTCCTGAAATAAGTATCAATTTCCTGAAATAAATATCAATTTCCTGAAATAAATATCAATTTCCTGAAATAAATATCAATTTCCTGAAATAAATATCAATTTCCTGAAATAAATAACAATTTACTGAAATAAATATCAATATTCTGAAATAAATATCAATTTCCTGAAATAAATATCAATTTCCTGAATTAAATATCAATTTCCTGAAATAAATAACAATTTCCTGAAATAAATAACAATTTCTTGAAATAAATAACAATTTCCTGAAATAAATAACAATTTCCTGAAATAAATAACAATTTCCTGAAATAAATATCAATTTCCTGAAAAATATCAATTTCTAGACAAAAATATTGTATCAATTTGGTAAAGTCGAACTTTGAAAGTCTTTCAAAATTAAGTATTACCATTCTTACAAATTACATAAGAAATTTAAAACTCTAAGGTCTAAAATTCTAGATCGGTACTTCTAAAACTACTTTAAATTGCGGCTATTTATTCGCAACATTAACTAGACATTAAGTCAACTTTGAAAATTTATACTATTACAACGCGTGTTACAATTTGTTTCGCAACGCTACTTAAAATCGCGAATGATCTTATCTCACAGTTGATCGTTGCAACTGGAGCATGGGCGCCTGAAATGTCGAAAGACTCGAAAGCAAACGCGAACTTTTGATGCGCAACGCTAATTCAACAAATCGAAATTCAAAATACTATGAAAGAACCCTAAAGAACTCTGAAGTCTAAAATTCTATATCGGTGTCTCTAGAATTACTTTAAATCGCGACTATTTATTCGCAACATTAACTAGACATTTGATCAACTTTAAAAATTGATACTACTACATCGCGTATGACAATTTGTTTCGCAACGCTACTCGAAATCGCGGATGAGCCCATCTCACAGTTGATCGTTGCAGCTCGAGCATGGGCGCCTGAAATGTCGAAAGACTCGAAAGCAAACGCGAACTTTTGGTGCGCAACGCTAATTCAACGAACAGAGATCCAAAAAAGATTACTCTAATTCAACAAATCGAAATTCAAATTGCTATTTAAATAAGAAATTTAAAATTCCAACGTTTAAAATTGTAGATCTGTATGTTTAGATTTACTTTAACTCGCAACTATTTATTCGCAATATTTACTACACATGTAATCAAGTTTTAAAATTGATAGTAGTACAACGCGTGTGACAATTTGTTTCGCAACACTACTCGAAATCGCGGATGTGCCCATCTCGCAGCTGATCGTTGCAGCTCGAGCATGGGAGCCTGAAAAGTCGAAAGACTCGAAAACAAACGCGAACTTTTGGTACGCAACGCTACTTCAATGAACAGAGATCCAAAAAAGATTACTCTACAGTTTCTGCAAAACGAATCGCGACTATTTGTTTCGCAACGCTATAGTTTAAGCAAGCTATATCGCTGATAGAGACTACTATTATATTTAGAAGAAAGGCTAACTTTGATCTCTGTTCAAAATCGACTAACGCAACGCGTACTTTTTTCGCAACGCTAGTGCAAATCGCGGACGTTCCCATCTCGGCTGATCGTTGGGGCGGCGAGGCCTGCCCTTGCATGCAACTAACTACTTTTACATTCTACTACAAGTCTATTTCTACAGACGAGTATAACGACAAGGTAGTGATAAAATGACTCACTCGAAGATGCGAAGACGTTGCAATGATTGTCCTTTTGAATGACAGTTTGTCCGGCATCTTTGGCATAAAACCTCGTCTGCTCCTTCGGCCCCATCCCGACAATTTGTTTCGCACCGCTACTCGATATGGCGGAAGTACCCATCTCACAGTTGTTCGTTGCAACTGGAGCATGGGCGCCTGAAATATCGAAAGATTCTATTGCAAACGCGATTCTTTTGATGCGCAACGCTAATTCAACAAATCGAATTTAAGATGCTATTTAAATAAGAAATTTAAAACTCTAACGTCTAAAATTCTAGGCAGGTATCTTTAGAACTACTTTAAATTACGACTATTTATTTGCAACATTAACTAGACATTTCATTAACTTTAAAAATTGATACTAGTACAACGCGTGTAACAATTTGTTTCGCAACACTACTTGAAATCGCGGATGTGCCCATCTCACAGTTGATCGTTGCAGCTCGAGCATGGGAGCCTGAAAAGTCGAAAGACTCGAAAGCAAACGCGAACTTTTTGTGCGCAACGCTAATTCAACGAACAGAGATCCAAAAAACGATTACTTTAGATTATATGTAAAACAACAACAATATGAACTTTAAAAGGGCAGTTATTAAATTGAAATGTAATTTTGAACCGCGACTATTTGTGATTCGCAACGCTACGCTATAAACAAAATTTTTCGTAACATTAACTTTAATCTCTGTTCAAAATCGACTAAATGCAACGCGTGGTTTTGTCGCAACGCTAGTGCAAATCGCGGACGTTCCCATCTCGGCTGATCGTTGGGGCGGCGAGGCCTGCCCATGCATGCAACTAACTACTTTTACATTCTACCACAAGTCTATTTCTACAGACGAGTATAATGACAAGGTAGTGATAAAATGACTCACTCGAAGATGCGAAGACGTTGCAATGAATGCCCTCTCTGAGTCGATCAGCACGGTAATGACTGCATGCCGGATACCGAAACTGGACCGGCTCAGAACCCAAGGTAAACGAAGGAAGCATTGAAGAGTCCATGGCCCCCCCCGAGCTAGCTTAAAGTAGGCCAAGGAAGTTTTAAATAACCCTTGGACTACCCTAAGTTAGCTAAAGGTGGACCATGGTAGACAATGGTAGGCCATTGGTGGAGGACCCTTGTTTAAGCTTAAGCCAGCTGAAGGTAGACAAGGGTAGCTCTGGAAGACCACTGGTCAGCCTCAAGGTAAGCACAGGTAGGCCAGAGTAGCTCTCGATGACCACTGGTCAATCACAGGGTAGACCACTGTTGGAGGGCCCTTGGTCCACCCTAAGCCAGCTGAAGGTAGGCAAGGGTAGCTCTGGAGAACCACTGGTCACCCTCAGGGTAGGCAAGGGTAGGTCAGAGTAGCTCTGGATGACCACTGGTGGAGGTCCCATGGTCCACCCTAAGTCAGCTGAAGGTAGGCAAGGGTAGCTCTGGAGGACCACTGGTCAGCCTCAGGGTAGGTCAGAGTAGCTCTGGATGACCACTGGTCAACCCCAAGGTAGACCACTGGTGGAGGTCCCATGGTCCACCCTAAGCCAGCTGAAGGTAGGCAAGGGTATCTCTGGAGGACCACTGGTCATCCCCAAGGTAGGCAGGAGAGGCCAGGGTACCGCTGGAAGACCCTCCTGGTCCCGGAGCTCATCCGCTCCTGCCGGAGGGCCCGGCCCGACTGATTGACTGAGCGCGCTCCGCGAGCTTAGGTAGCCAGTGATGCGCAGCGCGCAGCGAAGCGCAACGCTCCCTACCCCAACTAATTTCGGTAGGTCTCGATTGCCGTGATAATAATAATTGATAAATCTATTATTTCTGGCTGTTTAATGTTTATAACAATTCCTCTTGCCAACGATGTCGACAAGCATCCTCTTGACTATCTACCATCTTATTTTTAAGTAAAAATTGTTAATAGTACTCGAGATACAGAGTAACTTTTAACACATGAATATTACCAAACAATATTATATCAAGCAAATGTAATTAATGAAGTTACTATCTCTGGCTGTTTAATGTTTATAACAATTCCTTTTGCTAATTATGTCGATAAGCACTCCCTCGACTATCTGACCATCTAATTTTTCAGTAAAAATATGTAATGGAACTCGAGATATTGAATATCTTCTGACACATGAATATTCGCGCGCATTAATTTATCGAACACAATTCACTGATAAATTTATTATCTCTAGCTGGTTAATATTTGAAACAATTCCTTTTGTCGATGATGTCGACGAGCACTCCGTTGACCATCTTGCCATCTAATTTTTTAGTAGAAGTAAGTAATAAAACTCGAGATCCAGCATAATTTATGATACATGAATATTACTAAGCATAATTATATTGAAAAAATGTAATTAATGAATTTATTATCTCTGCTTGTTTAACGATTACAACGATTATATGTTTGGTTACCTCACCACCCAATTTTTTAGTAAAAATAGCTAATAGTACTCGAGATACAGATTAACTTTTATGCATGAACATTTGTAATATACAAGATATTCAATTCTCAGTAGTATGCACAGTTTCATTAGAACAAGAGTAACAAAAATTATTTATAACTAATTAACCTCTTCTAGAATCGAAGTGAAAACTATACATGAATGTTGCCGAAGGTTCATTCTATATTCTTCGAGAGCTAATATTTATAAAAATTACCTGAAGTAATTTATCAACAATTTTTGTGGAGGTAACTTCTATCTTCTATGCCCGCAATGAGTAAGACAAGGAGAGTCCGAGTATTTGTCAAAGGTAAACACACAAATCGTTGTGTCACCTCTCTGGAAATCGTAAATAACTAATTAACTAGGCGTCGAATCTACATAAACCTGTAAAAGAAATGTAGCTGAGACATCATTCTAGATCCTCCGATCACAAGGAAGATTATTTTTTACCACAGATCTGTTAAATTATTTGAGTTTATTTTAGAACGAGACTTAGAATAATTGTTTATAACTATTTAGTCAGAAATAAAATGTGACGATAAACTACATGTGAAAGTACCTGAAGGTCTATTCTATATTTCCTAACTGCAAATATTTGTAAACAATTCCTCACAAGTGTGTTACTAATAAATTTTCTGTCGAGTGTGCAGTGTTCAGCAGCTCTGTGTCTGTCTTTCTTTCTCTTCTTAAATGTGCATAAGTTCGTCCTTGTCGGATACAAATTCCTTTATCATGTTCGCCAAATTTTTACCAGGGGGTTCGAAGTCCTGTAAAAAAATAGGCGGCACAAGTGAATAATACGTGGAGTATTTTTGTACGAATACAATTGCGTTTTAAAGCTGACAAAGCTATAAAATCGAGCCTCCTCAGACACACATTTTATGTGTTGCAACCTCATGTAGTTCACCGCCTGACCGTTCCATTTCGATAGAGTCCGCTATCGTACTAGGACATTTTCTACAGAGTCGGTAATTCAGAACCGTAGACAGAAAAATGCATTGCATACAATGTCTGTAGGTATCTCAAGTCAGTGACAGAAATGTCACTGATATGAGAAAGATAAGATGCAATGTCTGTATTAAGTATGTGCCACCTTTAACAAAATCTGTATTTCCGACAGAGTTACACTCTCTACCTTGTCAACAAAATATCGATCCCAAGACTTGGAGATTCCTCTATCCTCCTGCGGGTGCGCCACTAACCTCATCTGCAGCAAAATCGCTCCCAATTTTTAAATCAAATATTAATTTAATTCAATCACTAAATTGAACATTATCCTCTACTAGAATTCTTTCAAAAAACTTCCTAATTTTCATCGAATCCCGAAGACGCGTATCTCCACTTGCATTTCGTACATTCAAACTTCGTCTTCCACTCTGGTTCCACCTCCGAACGTATGAATTTCGGCATCCCCTAATTTCCCAGCGAAATAACGCCGGGCGTTGATTAATGCGGGGATTCCAGCGAGATTCTCCCGTCTAATTTCGGAATAACTCGAACCAGACATTGTTTCCGCGGAAAGGAAATCGATCCCCTCGAGCCGGCTAGCTCTCCCATTCATCTTAGACGGTAATTAAACCGGGCAATTAACCGGCCCACGCCTGTGAAGATGAGACAGTAAAATGGGACAAGGCGAAAGAAACTCATCGGATTCGCCATCCGACGATTCGTGATCGATCGGTTCGCGTTCTTCTCTTCACCGATCCGTGAGGAACACCGTCCTCCAACATCTATTCGTGTGCATGGAGTACCGATGACGCGTTTCGGACGCATCGCGACAGACGCTCGCGGAAACTGCATAAATAACTATGCAACGACGACACATTCGGCGTTGCATAACTCGATCCACCAAGTCGCCGACGGCGCCCGGACTTCCGGTCGCCCCGGGGACGGGACACCGGAAGCCGCGGAGAACGTTCCCGAAACGAAAATTACAAGCATACCTTTTATAAGCAGGCCTGACTGATATAGTGGGGGTGGCGCAATGCGGATGGCCTGACTTGCATCCCTAAGAGCGGGCAAACACGTCGACGGGGATCTCTCTGACGGGACACGTCGACGGGAATGCGTCCCTCGACATTCGTGAGGAGTGTCCCGGACATGTGTAAATATTCGTAGATGCGCTACGCGGGATACAACCGAACCCAGACAGATCGGGAACTCGGAGACCTAGCTTTACCCAATTGTACAGTAAACTATCTTCTACAATGACAAATTTCTGAAAGCTCAACGGGAAATTGGGGATACCTTAGAAAATTCCTGAGTCTCGGGTTGCCATGCGAAAGAGGAGGCTCTTTGAACCCACCGGGTTGAAAATGTTGAGAAAATCACTCTTAGTTATCGCTCATGTGTTACGGGGATTGCTGATTAATTTTGCTACGTTCATGGTAGCAAAGGGATTCGATATAATTTAAAAAATTCGGAGAAGATTATGGGCTTGATGCACTTACGATAGAAATGAGTAGATAAAATACGAAATAGAAAAGACATTTAAAGAATTCAAAAATGCTGTTGTTTCATTTTCATGCGATTACAATTTCGTGTAGCTTCTGCGTCCAGCAGTTAAACAATTACTCACAATTTTTGCCATTTTTAATAATTCATAGTTCATAGCAGGGTGACTAGATTTTGATGAAACTTTGTGCATACATATAACTCACTTAGATCTACAAAAGGTATATTTTAAATTTTCATTATTGGAACAGATAAAAAAAAATTAAAAATAGTGACTTTTACATTACTCTTCTCAATTTTGACCAATGGTCATTTTTAATTCATTTTTTTGTACATAACATATTAAACCAATCCTTCTAACATCTAAACAAAAACTGAAATCGTTTGGTCCAATTTGAAAAATGTTATTAGTTTTTAAAGGATGCCAAGTTAATTTCGTCCGTCGACTGAATAACGAAGAGGAAATCGGTGATACGAACGTAATTTTTCGCTGTTCCTTAGAGATGCAAATAGGTTAACATCGCTGCTACTGTTGCAGGGGACGCGTCCCCTCTCCGACAAGTCTCCGGAGGTTATTCCTCCAGGAAGAGGAGTTGACCGCGATAAATCAATGCGAGTTGCCGCGGAGCTTGCAGAAGCACGTGCAAGTGGAAGGCGCGGAGGCTTGAGCGAGTCGCGTGATTCCGGAGCGTGAAGAAGAGGTCTTGTCGAGTGGATACCGAGTCCCGAAGAGGCTCGCAGAGATGATTCGCGTTCTGAGCGGGGCTTCACCTGTATCGAAGTGGCCCCCAAAGCCTGGGCCATCGAGGCGGAATTCCTACGGCCCCTTTCATCACGCGCCTCCACCCGAGAGAGGCTAACTTCGAGGACCCTCTTCGCCGTTCATCTTACCCCCCATCCAACCTGAGAAACGTCGCAATCCTGACCGGAATTAATATCTCCAATTCCGAATCGTCAACACCCTTCAGAAACAGTTGCACGAATAATCCTGGATACCATTTCGTGTTTTCGAGATTGCTACCAATTTGTTGATTACGTCTCAACGAAGATAATATAAGAAAAATTCCAAAATAATTGCTTTCAAGCATATTGCTAGACAGAAAGGTAGAATATTAGCTAACTTCATGTTTTCTAGCTTGTAGTCATAGATTCTGTTAGGATTTTTGCAAGATGGATGACTCTTCGACTGCGCAAACATGGCCAACCGTTATCAAACTAAGGTTTTGTAATTTCGTAATTTTAAAAATGTATCCGACAGTGGAAGCAAAGGTATCATTACTTTCGATCATTTTGCATAGATAGAAAGGTAATATGTATGCTGTTTTCACGGTTTCTAGGTTATAATCATTGATTTTTCCAAAATTTGCTAGATAGTTCACTTTTCAGCTGTGTCAAACTACGGATTTGAGACGTGTCGTTAAACAATTGGTGTTCTAGGGTGGTAAGACAATTAGAGTCGCCTATTCTCCTACAAATTCTACAATTTCATCACTTCAAACATGTATCAACTAATAGCAACATAGGAATGATTATAATGAATTATTTTAAGTAATCAGGAAGGTAGAACTCGGACAATTTTCAATGTGTGTTATGCGTATGTTGAGATAGTCCTCGATTTTCCATGGGGGTCAGAAATTGCGATAAGAAGATGATTGGCCCTTCAGCTGCACAAACATTGTCAAATGATGTAAAGCTGGGAGTTTGACTTGAGTTACAATTTTACCACAGACTAAATATCGTTCGTAAACATATCTCAGAGATAAACACTAATTTTTTAAATTTATATTCAACTCAAATTTAGAAGTAGGAAATAATACTACCTTTAAATTGTTGAAATGTGTTTACTGCTTTGCATTGGTCTACTGATAATTGAATTTACATTTGAAGCACGAAGACAGCGATGAAACTATAAAGTAGAACTTACAATTGTAAAATTCACAATTTTGGTGAATGTTGTAAAAATGTTTCGGTATTGGCATAGCGGTTAGCTCCGACATTTGCAATGTGTGTGAAAGGTCTGGGTATAGCGTGACACAGAGGTGGATAGCAAAGTTAGCCGTCGCGAGAGCACTGAAAAGGGGCTCATTTAACCCTCAATCAGCGGACCCTGTGTGCATTTTGACCCCAGTTTGCATAGCCTCGCCTGTGACACGACTTATGGGGGCTAACTATAGCTGTCAGCTCTTTTGTGTAGTCTAGGTTACTGAGGAACATCTCCGAGAATGTATACGTCAGCTACAGTTTAGAAAATGGATCAAGTCTGAATGGGGTAGACGTCATCTTCTAGGTGGCTGGGTGAGGTCCACAATAACTGTCTTCAGACCTCGATCATTGCTACCACTACAACTATCGAATCTTGTGACCCGTATCCCTATATAAGTGTTATTAATGTTAGTAAGTGATCATAAGCAATATTTCTGCCTTAGCCACGTATCACCCGGTATAAAAAGATCTACAGCGTTATTAACGGTCCTAATTCACTATGAATTGTAAATCAGCTCGAGCCTAGGCGCTGCTCCAAATTGTAGCCACATCCTCCTACATCCCCATCATTCTTCAAGAAACTGGGTCACAAAGGACTAAATCGAAATCCTAAAAAACCCAAGAAAACCGAAAAAACAAATTCCAACTCCAACGAATCTAATCAGTAGATTACCAATTTGATGCATTCATGGCCAAGTGAAACATGAAACTGTAAAAACATCGACAGAATTTAAAAATACTGTCACCTAATTGAGATTATTCAGCAACAAAATAACTATCCATATTTAATTCCTACTCCGTGCAATTTAGGCAGATAATTTTGCATAAAGATCCACAGTCGAATAACCAGTAACAATTATTAAAACTCTATATGCACACAACGAATGAAAATCAAACCAGCAAATCGAAAATAAGCTCGCCAACAAACACGAGCTAGAACCCTAAAAAAAGGAAGAAACAATTTGAATGTGAATCCTTTTGCAATCACAGGAGGACTGTCTCGTTAGTTGCGCGAGCCTGGTCCCATTGTCGAGGCTAGTTTCGACAGCGAGCGTCCTGGACGTTTATTTATAGCGAGCGAAAAGTGAGATTTCGCTGTTTTATGGCGAAACTGAATGCCAAGTAGCCCCGGCAGTGGGGCCAAAATACGTCAGCCTAGTTCTTTGATACACGACGCGAGTGTGCTAGTGGCATTCACTTGCAACGGCGTGAAAAGTCTCTCGTCCCACGCTGGCTCCCTTCCACAGCGCCTTTTTCCATCCCCGTTCCCCTCGACCAACCCCTTCCTCTATCCACAGGCTGATGCTACAGAGCCTCGTTCCACGTTTCCTCCCTGTGCCGGGGTCGTGCTCTTCTTTGCTCTCGTCTCTCGGTGAACCAGCCCCCACCACCGGATCGCGGTGTATCGAACGGGCTATGACGTCACTGAACTTTCTGTGACGTCATGCCAGTGACGCTCAGCCGACGGCGACTAGACGCCGTCGACGACGTCGCACGGACCGTGTCATCGACCAACTTCGAAGCCATTCAACGATCACGGATTCGTCCAATCCGGATCGCCTGTCACTTCAAAGAGAAATGATTTCTTTTCTTTTTGAGACTCTGTCATTGTGACATTTGATCAGTATTTTTCTCTCTCTCTTTCTCTCTGTGTTAACTCTTTGGGAATCTTTTTGACGTAGTCAGTTTTTGGTGTCCAGGTTTTTGGGGATGGTTCCGGAGGTTTGTGACAATTTTTGTTTGAATATGATTGTTTCGGGGTTGTTGAAGGGCGGGTGGCTGTGAGTTTTGCGAATTAGTAGGTCAGGGAGAGTGGTTGAGTTTAATGGAATTTGATTTCTTGGAGAGTGGATACATCGATGATTGATGTATCGGTTTTTGGTGCTTTGTTGGAAAATGATTTGATGGTTTTTGAGGGTGAGAAGGGGTGGTGTGTTTTCGAGAGGGTGAATCGTGCGACCAGACTGTTCTACTTGGCACAGGGATTCGGATTCGAGGGAACGATGAAAATTCTGTGGATGCTAGGGTAAATACATTTTAACACTGTTTTTGTCATAATTTTCAGGAGTAAATAAATTGAATATGACTATTGACACGATGGTCTGACTTAAAATTCGAAGGAACCATTCAGATCTTGTAAAAAAATTCGAATAGACCAATTTGAGCGTAAAATTACTTTTTGGGAATAGATATTGACCGTGAAATTCATTTTTGGGAATAATTAAAGAGAGCGAAATGAATTTTTGGGAATATATAAATCTGAGTATGAAATTCCATTTTTGGGAATAGATAAATTTGAGAATGAAATGAATGTTTGGGAATAGAATTTGAGTGTGACATTAATTTTTGGGAATAGATAAATTTGAGAATGAAATGAATTTTGGGAATAGAATTTGAGTATGACATTAATTTTTGGGAATAGATAAATTTTGAGAATAAAACGAATGTTTGGGAATAGAATTTTAGTGTGACATTAATTTTTGGGAATAGATAAATTTGAGAATGAAATGAATGTTTGGGAATAGAATTTGGGTGTGACATTAATTTTTGGGAATAGATAAATTTTGAGAATAAAATGAATGTTTGGGAATATAATTTGAGTGTGACATAAATTTTTGGGAATAGATAAATTTTGAGAATAAAATGAATGTTTGGGAATATAATTTGAGTGTGACATTAATTTTTGGGAATAGATAAATTTGAGAATAAAATGAATGTTTGGGAATAGAATTTGAGTGTGACATTAATTTTTGGGAATAGATAAATTTTGAGAATAAAATGAATGTTTGGGAATATAATTTGAGTGTGGCATTAATTTTTGGGAATAGATAAATTTGAGAATAAAATGAATGTTTGGGAATAGAATTTGAGTGTTGCATAAATCTTTGGGAATAGATAAATTGGTAGATACAAGGGTTGTCCACACCATTTAGTAACTGTGCCTGGTTCGGAGTGCTTACAGTAGTGGTGTGGACAGATACTATGACCAATATTGTATCTCAGATTACTCCCCTAAGGAAGAGGAAACTGCAGATCAAATAACTTGTTCAAATCAATTTTGTTAGACCGTTCCTGAAAACCTATACATCGTATTCGAGGTTGGAAGGATATTTTGAAACACTTCAAGCAATTTTAAAATTCATTGTAAACCGTAAAACACCTGAAATTAAAAATATTTTAGAATATCCAAGGAAACAAACTAAACATGAAATAATTACGACTGAAAATTTTAACTAGACAGTATATAAAGTCTTATGAATTATTGTTGAAGACGTCTGGACATTCATCGTAATGAAACTAAAAATACCTAAAATGTCCAGAAAGAAAATTAAATAACTAGGACAAATATATTGTACTATACTAGCCTCTTTCTAGAGTCATAAAAATCATACTCTACAGGACTCAAAAAAAACTAGATTGTCCTAGAAGGACATCATAAAATTGATTCCAAGTCCAAAAATGTAAGGAACCAAAAATATTTAGTATATCTAAAGAAGTAAGCTAAAGATCAAATAATTAGGACAAATAATTTCTACTAAAACCTTCCAGGAGTCACACGAATCCTGGTCAAGGACCTCATTACAATCTAGGATATCCTAGAATTCTTTCAAACTTAAAAATCAAGCCAAAAATCATCAGCAAAAACCTTAGAGCGAATTATGAGAGACTCGACGACAACTCATCTAAGATTATTAACGACATAAAACATTAATTTAAAAAAATTTGTAACGTTCGCAAGCAAACTAACGGCGGTTCGTCTGATGAAAACTTGAAACAGAACATCGACATAGGTTCTAAAAGTTCGACAAAGGAGCCGTTCCCGTTTCGAAGCGGTTGCCAACCAGCAATTTCCCTATCGTCGATGGCGACTTAACAGCGAACTCTCTAGACCTGTGGAAACTGATTAGAACCCGGAGCTTATCTGAGGACGGGTTGATAGAAGCATTGTGCGCCGCGTATAGTCAGTGATTAGATTGCAGCTCGTGTTCCGTCGACTCTCGGATATCCATGGAAGTCGCGATCCGCGAAAGTTGTAACCTAGCGGAAACCGGTGCAACCAAGTCTCTGTGGTTGTTGCGTTGGTGGTTACCACAGTATTTGTTTAGCTTCAACCAGCAATTTGATAGCAATCTTGAAGACATGAACGACATTAGATAATTTTACGAAATTTTTTAGACAGAGAAAAACGATTTACAAGAAAATGGATGATGAATGTTTCCGGGATCCCCCCGTACAATTGTCTCCGAGGGGTGTGCAAGAGTTGACGATTTCTTTTGGATTTTTCCCAATAAAATCTTTATTAAGCCACAATAAACAATTTGATAGCAAACTTGAAGACATGAACGACACTAGACAATTTTCTGAAATTTTTTGGACAGAGAAGAGCAACGTTTTACAAGGAAATGGATGATGAATGTTTCGAGGGACCCTCGTGCAATTGTCTCTGAATAAAATCTTTATTAAGCCTCAATCAACAATTTGATAGCAAACTTGAAGAGGTGAATGACACTAGATAATTTTATGAAATTTTTTGGACAGAGAAAAACAACATTGTACAAGGAAATGGATGATGAATGTTTCCAGGGTCCCTCGTGCAATTGTCTCCGACGGGTGTGCAAGGGTTGACGATTTGTTTTGGATTTTTCTCAATAAAATCTTTATTAAGCCACAATAAAGAATTTGATAGCATTCTTGAAGGCGTGGACAACACTAGATAATTTTCTGAAATTTTTTGGACAGGGAAAAGCAACATTGTAAAAGGAAATGGATGATGAATGTTTCCAGGGTCCCTCGTGCAATTGTCTCCGAGGGGTGTGCTACGGTTGACGATTTGTTTTGGATTTTTCTCAATAAAATCTTTATTAAGCCACAATAAACAATTTGATAGCAAACTTGAAGACATGAACGACACTAGATAAATTTCTGAAATTTTTTGGATAGAGAAAAACAACGTTTTACAAGAGAATGGATGATGAATGTTTCCAGGGTCCCTCGTGCAATTGTCTGTGAATAAAATCTTTATTAAGCCACAATCAACAATTTCATAGCAAACTTGAAGACGTGAATGACACTAGATAATTTTATGAAATTTTTTGGAAAGCAACGTTTTGCAAGGAAATAGATGATGAATGTTTCCAGGGTCCCTCGTGCAATTGTCTCCGAGGGCTGTGCAGGGGTTGACGATTTGTTTTGGATTTTTCCCCATAAAATCTTTATTAAGCCACAATAAAAAATGTGATAGCAAACTTAAAGGCGTGAACAACACTAGATAATTTTATGAAATTTTTTGGATAGAGAAAAACAACAATTTACGAGGAAATGGATGATGAATGTTTCCAGGGACCCTCGTGCAATTGTCTGTGAATAAAATCTTTATTAAGCCACAATCAACAATTTCATAGCAAACTTGAAGACGTGAATGACACTAGATAATTTTATGAAATTTTTTGGAAAGCAACGTTTTGCAAGGAAATAGATGATGAATGTTTCCAGGGTCCCTCGTGCAATTGTCTCCGAGGGCTGTGCAGGGGTTGACGATTTGTTTTGGATTTTTCCCCATAAAATGTTTATTAAGCCACAATAAAAAATTTGATAGCAAACTTAAAGGCGTGGACAACACTAGATAATTTTATGAAATTTTTTGGATAGAGAAAAACAACAATTTACGAGGAAATGGATGATGAATGTTTCCAGGGTCCCTCGTGCAATTGTCTCTGAATAAAATCTTTATTAAGCCTCAATCAACAATTTGATAGCAAACTTGAAGAGGTGAATGACACTAGATAATTTTATGAAATTTTTTGGATAGAGAAAAACAACAATTTACGAGGAAATGGATGATGAATATTTCCAGGGTCCCTCGTGCAATTGTCTCCGACGGGTGTGCAAGAGTTGATTTGTTTTGAATTTTTACCAATAAAATATTTATAAAGCCACAATCAACTATTCGATAGCAATCATGAAGACATGAACGACACTAATTAACCACTTACCTTGAATCCGTCAAATGTAGCCCGAACAGCTGTCAAATCTAAATTGAAAATGATAGAAATGATGCTTGTTCATTTGTTGTGAATGAAACGAAGCTGTGGGACTATCGGAGGATTGTGAAGCACCTGGAACAAGATGAACTTATGACGAACGGGCAGTTGATTATGTTTAGGAAAAAACTAATTGGAAGTATTGCTATTCATTGTGATGATAGCAGGGGGTCCTAGGTGTTTAGACTAGAGCTGCATCGCGAAAAGAAGAAGGAATGCACTGTGGAGAGGTCCTTGGGCTCGAGTGGATTCAATTGCCTGTTTCCGGGCGCCCTCGTGCGCGGGTGTAATAACACGTTGAATTTTCAGAGATATTATTACGTAACGGCGCGCTCCCGGTGCCGCGTGGTCCAGGTTCTCTGTACAAGAACCTCTGCACTTTTGTTCGGAGACCTCGTTATTTCGAGGGAGCCTCAGGAACTCGCACTCGTTACAAGCATGCATTGAATCGCGCGCGACACACAAACTGGATCCTTCGCTGCCGGGGCCGGTCGCCCGGCTCCTCGTTCATAATGCGCCATTATCTTTTCTCATTATTTTCATCCCCGATGAATCATGCGCAACCCTTCCGCCACACACTACCACCCTACCCTGCTGATTGTCATCTAAATCGCTCTGGGTTTTTTAGCCTGTCCGCGGTGACTGGTATCGGCGTCGCGATCGAATTCATTAAGGCGCGTGTCCACTTGATGTTTAAACTAACCCGAGTCGTTCATCACAATGTTCTTCTGCAGACATTTGTGGACAATAAAAATTGTCATGAAAATTGTGTTCATATGAAAATGTTTTTCTACTAGGGGTGTGCGGGTACCCGAAATTTCTCGGGTCGAGTCGGACAATGATCGGGTTGGGTCGGGTCGGGATCCCGAAAGTTTATAAACTTCGAGTACCCGAAATGGTAGTCGGGTCGGGTCGGGTCTGGGTCCCGAAAGTTTGCAATATTCGGGTACTCGAAGTTAAAGTTGTATTTATATAAGCATAATGCTGTTTTATGATTTTTCTGTTCAATATTTTATTTTCAATAGCAGGTTCAGAATGATTTTTGTATTTTTAGTGTAATCGGTTATCAAACTTCGCGAGGAAAAAAATATTTTACAATACATTATGTCAGTGATGGGCAATTTTGCCTCAATTGAGGCAAAACCGTCCACACCGTAGCGCCCTCTGTCCCCTTCCATCAAGCGCGGTACAATGGAGCAACGAAGACACGAGACACCAGAGTACGCAACAAATGTGCGCGCTGCATGAAAGAGAGATTGGTGGGAGAAGCAGGCGTTTGAAAAGGAACAAACAAGAGAAGAAAATTTTTCGAGTCCTATGTCGGATAGTTCAAATTTGAATATGTTGTAGTCTTTAGTAGCCTATGAAGGAATCTCAAAGGATTTTATGAAATCTTAACAATTTTCTTCTCTTGTTTGTTCCTTGCTTTCGACCGCAGTGTATCACCATCGCTCGACTTCTGTCGCGCGCGGCCGTCTCTGCCAACACGCCTCTAGGTCGCGCTCTGATTGGTCCGTGTTTTTCGTTAATAACTCCTTAACAAAGCCGAAACGGCCATTTTTGCAAAGGAAAATGTCGCTTCAAATGGCCTCAGGAACCTCCCCTTTAAAGGAACTCAGACATTTTTGGGACACCCTGTATAATTTAATACATATTAGGGGAATATTTTAGAAAGGAACTTTCTCAAATGGATACGCAGCTTTAGGGTATATGGCGAAACAATTTGCGACGGTATCGAAAGTCTGGACCATCCACGCGAGGGCTTGACTACTCTGACCTTTTCCATCGGAATCGACCTGTTCACGTAAATAACGCAATCCCATCGCGTTCACGGTTTCAATTCGACGGATCTGATAGATAAAAGCGGCCGCGTGGAGCCCGACGATCGAACCGAACGCGATGGAACGCGATGGAACGCAAGAAACGCGACCAACTCGACGAAACTTCGCAAAATGTAATGTACCGTGCTTGAAAAACGATGTAGCTTCTTGTTCGAGAACAAATTTTCTAGTGTACACTGTGATGCGATGTATTTTTCATCTGTAGCAATTGCAGTGCTGTTTTAAACTTCAACATACTCCCACAACTCAATTAAATAGTACACGAATGATCTTTTTTGAGTGGCAAAATTGTAGTCCAAGTCAAGCCCTTAGTTTGATATCATTTGACAATGTTTGTACAGCTGAAGAGTCTGTGTAACATAAACCTTGAACATTGTCTGATTTCTACATCCCTGACTACTTAAAATTCTGGAATATAATCATTTTTATGTTTCCATTGGTTGATACATGTTTGATATGACGAAATTGTATGATTGTAGCAGAGTTGGTGACTCTAATGCATTGTATTACGATCGCAGAACATGAGGTATTTAAAAACCGACGAAAAATGTCTGAAACTCCATAGTTTGACACCATTTGAACATGTTTATACAGCTGAAGAGCCTATCTTGCAAATTTTGGAAAAATCGATGGCTATAACCTGGAAAACGTGAAGACAGCTTACATTCTGCTTCTCTATTTATGCAAAATGATTGATAGTAATCATACCTTTGCATTCGTTGGAGGATATGTGTTTGAAATTACGAAATTACAACACCCGCCTAGTTTGATATAGTTTGACCATGCCTGCGCAGTCGAAGAGCCGACCATCTTGCAAAAATCCTAATAGGATGTATGACTACAACCTCAGCAAACTTGAAGACAGCTTACATTCTGCTTCTCTATTTATGCAAAATGATTGATAGTAATCATACCTTTGCTTTCGTTGGGGGATATGTGTTTGAAATTACGAAATTACAACACCCGCCTAGTTTGATATAGTTTGACCATGGCGGCGCAGTCGAAGAGCCCAACAATCTTGCAAAAATAATAACAGAATCTATGTCTACATCCTCAGCAAACTTGAAGACAGCTTAGATTCGACTTTTCTATTTATGCAAAATGATTAATAGTAATCATACCCTTGCTTTCATTGGAGGATATATGTTTGAAATTAAAAAATTACAACACCCGCCTAGTTTGATATCGTTTGACCATGTCTGCGCAGTCGAAGAGCCCAACAATCTTGCAAAAATCCTAACATAATCTATGTCTACAACCTCAGCAAACTTGAAGACAGCTTAGATTCTACTTTTCTATTTATGCAAAATGATTGATAGTAATCATACCTTTGCTTTCATTAGAGGATATATGTTTGAAATTACAAAATTACAACACCCGCCTAGTTTGATATAGTTTGACCATGTCTGCGCAGTCGAAGAGCCCAACAATCTTGCAAAAATCCTAACATAATCTATGTCTACAACCTCAGCAAACTTGAAGACAGCTTAGATTCGACTTTTCTATTTATGCAAAATGATTAATAGTAATCATACCCTTGCTTTCATTGGAGGATATATGTTTGAAATTAAAAAATTACAACACCCGCCTAGTTTGATATAGTTTGACCATGTCTGCGCAGTCGAAGAGCCCAACAATCTTGCAAAAATAATAACAGAATGTATGTCTACAACCTCAGCAAACTTGAAGACAGCTAACATTCTACGTCCCTGCCTATGCAAACTGCTCGAAAATAATAATACCTTAGCTTCCATCGGTTGAGTCATGTTTGAATCGATGAAATTGCATGATTGCAGCATAATGAACAACTCGATCGCCTTGCTGCAAGGTTCCACAACATCCTCTATCCAAAAACTCCAGATCGCCAAGTATTGACCAGCAAGGTACCAAATCTCCAAAACTTGGATTTCCCATCTCGAACTCGTTAAAAGCGACAGTGGTTCGCGTGATCGCGAATCTTTTTTCAGAAAAGATAGCCGTGACTGGTTTCACGGATCGATCGTTCCTCCCCGTGATTTCGGACGCAATCCGCGATGCCGAATCCGGGGAACGACGCTAAACGATCGATTTATGAGAGTGAAATACAATACATCCTTGAATCGCAGCCAGTGCCAGCGTCCCCACCACCCTCTCCCTCCTCCGAGCAGAGCCATTTTTCGTGACGTTTGACCCGTTTCTGTTCGGCGGCCGTGACGTCACCGTGGGGAACGTCAGATCAATGGTCCCCGGGGGTTGTTGCCGGCACACTGACTTCTACACCCGCATATCCCCCACGTACGAACGGGATGAAGGAGCACGTGCGCATAGAGAACGCAACTTGCCGATGGAACCGCTCGCAACAACCCCTACGACTCGGTTGCACTCGGTTGCACTCGGTTGCACTGGGTTGCATCCTACTATTTTGAACGTGCACCGAAGCGACACGTGTATACACTAGGGTGCACCTTATTTTTTGACTTTCGACTGTTTCTGGTCTCAACCATCCTACGTTGTGACACTTGCTGAGAAAATGGTCAAAAATGACCTTCGGCCGAATTAACACAAGAACTACGAAGCCTTAAAGTGACTGACGTATATTCTATTGCATTAATAACAGGATTGAAAATATTCAGATTTCATACGATTTTTATAATAAAACTTTCTTAAAATTTCTAAAAATTTCTAAAAATTCAAAAAAATTTTAAATAATTTCTGGAGAGAATATTTCCAGAACTTCACGAATTGTAAAAGATAAAATCTGAATTCCTTCATTTTTATGGGCTCGGTAGTTTTAGTCTTAAATGTTTGCGTATTAATCACTCGATTTTGCTGTTTAATCGTCTTTCAGAATCGATAAATGTTTAACGGTGCCATTATACGAGTAAATTTAATTTTACATTAGCCTTTCGTGGGAAAACATCGGAAAAAGCGTTTTTTATTTTTTTTTACTATGGCACATCTTACCAAAAAATCTGTAAAAATTCGTGAACAACACTTACACCTGTACATCGGCACGGTAAATATATAAATGGTACTGCTCTTGAACTTCAATGTAAAATCTACATTTTTCTGATTTTTGTTTCGGGGGTTTTTGATTTTTTACAATCCGGATTTTCAAGTTAAGAATTCGAATTAATTGCGGATATGTATCTACGTGTTGAACATCTATTAAACATTTTTCAACATATGATTAAATAGGAAAAGAAAATCTAGAAATTGATTTTTTCCGAAATTCGATTTACCCGAAAGCTACTGTTTCAGTCGAGATATACAGATAATAAAGTCCCCAGATCGAATAATTCGTGATTTCCGAAAATTCTATTCATTTCGTGCCAACATCATCAGCTGCGTCAGATTTTAATATCAATTTTAAAAGCGAACGCAGATGAACATTAACCATTAAACTACAAAAATTGGCGTATCCAAATTTAATAATTCACTCAATTCGATAACCTCTTCTCGAGGTGAGAATTTATTAATTATTTTATTCCAACAATGTGACTGAAATAAAAAAATTATTCAAATGAACTATTATTTGAAAATAATCTAATTAATTTAAATTCCAATATGGAAATAAATTCTTTATGCTATTTGCAAAATAAAATTAACCACATATTCGTAATAGTCATCTCAAACAACATCATCTCAAATAACATCGTCTCAAATGATTATTTTTCATCTTATTTCGAATAAAATATGCCCAATCTTGATTAGAATCACGATGGGTCCATTTAGGCGAAGTCGTCAGGGCTGAAAGGAGGCATCCGTTCATCTGTGTCGTTCCGAAAGTTCACTAACCCTAATATCGTCCCGGCTAGAGTCCCAGGAGAGATGAGACCGCTGTACCTCGGGACACAAAGAGCGAGAGAGAAAAATAGATACAGAGATGAACAGAAAGGGAAGTGCAGATAAATAGAGAGAGAGAGAAGGAAAGAGAGAGGTAGGGGATGGAGATAGAAAAAAAAGGGTGCAGATAGGTGGAGAAAGAGGCACGACGGGACGAGGGCTCAGGTGGTGGGAACCCAGAGAATAGACCGGCATCAGCGAGATCCGGCAAACAGTCGTGCGTTGCGGGAGTGTGTGCCTGAAGAGGAGAAAGAGAGAGAAATGAGTGAGAGAGGGTTTAGCGGGGGTGGAATGAGGCGAAGCGCAGATTCCCTCGTTTCTTCCCAGGGTGGTTCTATCCCTCCTTCGTTTATCGATCGCGCAGCAGTAGCGCAGCATCGTCGACAGATATCACCAACGGTGGTCCGTGCAAGCTCAGTGGGCACCCGGCCACAACGCCGGCAGAACTGCTTCGATCGACGCGCTCGTACGATGCACTCGCCACGCATTGCGTCACGCAGTCACGCCAGCTGCACGAGTGCACCCGCGGATGATCAATCCCGAGAGCCCTCGACGCCGTATGCGATCCAACCAATGATATTGGTAGCGACGCGATACAGTCTCTCACCCCTCGAGAAAATGATCATTCGCTAATCATGTCGAAGAAATTTTTTTTTCTTCAACCCTTGCTCTTCAATTTTGTGTCTTTTACCGAGTCTGACTCGCGAAAGATCAATCTACCGAATGTTACGATCTTCTTTTAACTCGAAATAAAATTCTATACTTCTAATATCGTTAGACTGCGGATCTTTATGGAAAACGCAAATTTCCTCGATTTGTTGCAAGATGCAGGAGCGATTTAGAAATTTCTTTCCTTCTTCAATAATTTCAGTAGGTCGATGCTCTTCGAACTTTTTAATCCTTCTACTACTGCAAATTTTAATTACTCACTTTTGCATAAGTGTACAAAGTCCACAGTCTAGTTATCATTGTTTAAGTATCGAAATAAATGTGGATATAGATTTTTGTCATTGTCAATCGATGTTTATTCGAATTTCATAAAGTGTATCTAAAATCGTCTAATTTGGTTTTTAAAAATTCATCTCTAAACTCATTTGCATCGTTGATATGTATATAGAGTGTTCTACGGAGGGGTGACCCTGAATATGTTGATTCCATATAAAGAAACAAGTTTATAATGTAGAATAAAATTTTTCATTGTTGTCTGATTTAATGCAATCAATTTTCAGCCGATTCAATGCAGTCATGTTTGTAATACAGTAGAATATAGAAACAAATTTAGAAATGTAAAAAGTGTATCGGGTTAATGCATGATAATTTTTTGTAACGCTTCTTAAACGACAGGGAAAGATCATCTTGTCGGAAAGAACAAATTCGTATGAAAGAACTGTTGTTCTATATCTGCATGCACCATCAATTTTGATCCCCAGTCTACAAAGCACTTTATCCCGGGGCTACAAAGTTTCAAAAAATTTGAGATACATCTTGAGGGATCAGAGGATCAACGTCTGTGGGAACAGACGTCAACAGGAACATCGATCATGATCCCAGGAACGGAGAATTGTGCGAACGCGTGTTATAAAGGGTTTATTCGAATAATAAGATTCCTGTAAAATTTTTTTTATAGGACAATAAAATGTCAGGAGCAGGAGCATAAACAAAATTTGAGATGTCCAAACAAATGATAATCCCAAGACGAAAAATTTAGGCAATAAAGAGGACGTTCAAGAATAGTCGAATGCAATTTTTAAATTATTTCTTGTGTCTAAAAGCTACTCAATCGATTGCTAAATGGTTAGAACTGTTTTTTACCATCATCTTTATCATGGTCTCTGAAACGTCGCGGATGAATTGTATTTTGAATGTGGCGACGTCTATTAGCATGCGATTTATACTAAACAAGCACTCTACAGCGTTTCACCCTTCGACTGTTGACATAATCTATGCGAGAAGGTTGCACGTTCTGCACCTCTAGTGGAAGCGAGAAACTTCATAACAATACATTACGTAATGGAAGTTGGTATTGTTTACTCACTCATCGTCCAAGCCATTCAGAAAGCAATTAAACAGTATAGTAATGGTGGTGCAGATATAGTATAAGACGTGCCCACCTGAATTTAAGAGTATCAATGCATTATTTTCAGTATTTTGAAGTCGTTAAAGAAGGAAAGAAATTTCAGCTTGGTACCAGTTCTTTGCAATTGATTTAGACAATTTTTAGTTTGCACAAAGATCCGCAGAATTTTCATGCAAATTCTAATTTCAGAGATTTATTTTATAAAAACCTGGATGAAGGACACATCGAATTTATCAACCACGAACTTCCTTATGATAATGATGCATAAAGATCCACAGTCTACCAATGAGAACGAGGAAATTCAGTGAAAGAAGAAGCCAGTGATGCTAACGCGACCGTGTCTAGTCTAGTTGTCCACGGAGCCAGTACGGGTCGAAAGCACGCGGCAGGGCCCCGCGTAGCTACAACCCTGCCGGCACATATGCGCGTTGGTAGCCGGCGCAGAGCGGCCCCTAGTAGATGCTAGCCTGCGCCGGGCCGTTGCGCGTCGGGTTCCGTCCCGTATACCGCCAAAAAGCATCGAGGTCGAGCGGGTGGCGGCGACGGGCGCCGACTGATGCCGGAAACGGCCGGCGAGGGCCGATCCGCGGCGAGCCAGGGCTTGTGCGCGGTTTGCCTAGCTGCAGGCGCGCAGTGCAGCCGCCGGTACTCCGCCAGGACAGTCGCGGCTCGGCGATGTTTCAGCTGAGCTGAGCTGAGCGCACGAGGGACGCTCGTGTCGCCGGCGCAGGCGGTGGTTTTTCTTCGTGCTTTTCTGTCTCTCGACCCTCGGTTCTCCCGTGCACGCACCTTTCTTCCCTCGGTTCTCCGCTCGGCCCGCGAGTACACCCCTGTTCTTGTGCTCTCTCGTCACGGTCCCGACACCGCTCTACTCGCCGTACAGTCATCCAGCCAGCTAGCCAGCGACTACGTAAGTGCACCGTGACCGATCTTAGTGTCGTTAGAACGCCTATATCCGAGTGACAGTTAGCCCAATCGGTTCCGGGCTGTACGACGAAGTCGAGATACAGGTGGAGATTCTTCTGGAAAAACGCTGCGTCGAGGGCCGGTTAGGTTCGTTGGTGGTCTTGTTAGATGTCCATCGTTACAAATCGGCTGATTCACATTCGAGTCTTTGCCTCTGTCGTTTCTACGTGGTTTGATACGTTTTCGAGGGTAATTTGTGTTTGTTTATTGTGCTCTATTTTGGGTGAAGCATGATCGCGAGATCTGCTCTTTGGGAAATGCACAGCAGCCGCATCATCTCAGACGTTCCCGCGGCGATTGATCAATGCGATCGGACATCGCTTCGCTCTTCGAGAGCGGGTTAATTGCATCGTGTTTCGCCCGGGATTCGATAAAACGTCTTGATTTATAATTCGAGGGGAAAGAACTGTTGAGGTGGCAGCGTGCGATCGTTTTGTATTTAGCTGTGGCGTGTGCTGCTATAGCAAGCGTTTATCGCGTTTCTTATGATAAAATTCTGGGAACTATGACATCCTCGGCGATGTCGATGTCGATTTCCGCCGATGCAATTGGATGTTTGGCCTGCAATCTGATTTGTAATATTGTTAGGCAGTGATTACGGCGGTTTAATTATTCACTGGGCGGCTGATCCTGTTCGATCGCTGAATCTTTAAGGACTGTCTGTTTAAAGGTCTTCGGGTAGGGTCGTTGTTCAATCATTATTAAATTAAGTAAGTAAAGACGATTAAGTGGAGGAGTATTTTTAATGGGAGACGCAATGCGGGGAGCTGTGCTTGATCAGGATGAAGAATTGCACGAGAGGTTTTAATCTGGCTGTGTAAACATGCGTTCCGACGATTTTTCAAGACGTCTGGAGTATCGTGATTTGAAAAAGTCAATTTATTTTCACGAATTTATGGTTGTTTTGATGGCGGATGCTACTGAGATGATGGGCTGCACGAATGTTTTTAGTTTGGTTGTAGAAACATGCATTTAAACATTTTTTAAGAAATTAATTTGGTATTGTAATTGAAGAATGTACATGTCTTTTTGTGGATTTTAATTTCTTTTTATGGGAGGCGTTAGTAAAAATTGGAATTAGTTGTGTCACTTCAAAGACATTGATTAAAGCGTTCTAAATTATTTTTAGCAGACTAGATGTTATTTTAAAAATTGATGGGACTGAGTGAAACATTTACGAAGCTAGATTAAAAACATTTTGGCTAATCCACATGTAGAATAGTAGTATTTTGAGCATTCTGGACAATTATTTTAAATTACAGGAATCCATTGATATACTTTAACTAATACTAGATTAAAAATGTTGAGCATCCATATATTTTCAAAGCTAGATTTAGAATATCATGGACACTGTAAGTGGAGTAGAATTATATTAAGTATCCAGAATATTATTTTAGACTGTTGGAGTCAAATGCAATAATATTAAAACTTGATTAGAAATGCAGTGGACGTTTTGCAAATCGAGTAGAATTATGTTGTGCATCCTGAATAATATTTTAGATTGTTCGAATCGAATGAGACATAACCAAACTCTAAATTAACCCCTTGCCATACCATTTTCTTCACAGCTACAATAATTATAACGTCTTCATCCCCAAAAATGCCACAGAAGAGGAAAGACGACTAATTTTTTCGCATGACTACATTTACTTCAATGCTTAAATATTGATTACACAAAAGTAAAATTTTATTTCTGAAAAGAAAGGTACAACTTTCATCTTTGTTAGACTTTATTTAAAATCTTCATCACGAGTCTGACTCGTTAAAATACGACAAGGAGTTAAGAATAATATGAATCCTTTATAATAGTAGTAGAATTATTTTGTGCATCCAGAGTACAATTTCAAATTGTCACAATCGAATGAAATATGATCATAGCTAGATTAAAAACATCACGTACATTTTCTAAGTGGAGTAGAATTATTTCGAGCATCCCGAATATTATTTAAAAATTCCTGGAGCCGGGTAGAATTGCCGGAAATTGTCACATTACAGTACATCACGTACATTTTCTAAGTGAAGTAGACTTATTTCGAGCATCCCGGATATTATTTGAAAATTCCTGGAGCCGGGTAGAATTGCCGGGAATTGTCACATTACAGTACATCACGTACATTTTCTAAGTGGAGTATAATTATTTCGAGCATCCCGGATATTATTTAAAAATTCCTGGAGCCGGGTAGAATTGCCGGAAATTGTCACATTACAGTACATCACGTACATTTTCTAAGTGGAGTATAATTATTTCGAGCATCCAGGATATTATTTAAAAATTCCTGGAGCCGGGTAGAATTGCCGGAAATTGTCACATTACAGTATGTGACACTGAGAGAGAGAGAGTAGGTTCCGGTGAAAATTTGAGCAGCGTGTTCGGTTCGACGGCGTCAGGTTTCGCGCGGCGTCACGTGAGGATGAGGAACGCGCGGCCAGATCGATCCTAATCGCGCAACACGGCAATCGAACGTTACTGAACAGAGCACAGAAAACAAAGGCGTAAAAATAGAAGGCGACAGGACGTGTACTTGGCCGTAGCCGCCTATCCGGCACGATGTTATCCTGCCGCGGCGCGGCGTCGTTTGTCCTTGTTCTTGCGACCGCCATTGCGACATGTCAAGGCGAAACGCATACGTACGTGTAATATTAGATCGGTACGATAGCCCTCGCGGGCACCAACGTAATAATTTCTCCGAACAGCCGACGACGTACCTTCGACCGCACTCTCTCTCTCTTTCTCTCTCTCTCTCTCACACTCACTCTCTTGCTCTCTAACTCCCTCCCTCTCTATCTCACTTCCGTCTCTCTCCGGGTTCGGTCTTATTGGCTGCGGCTCTCACGTGATTCCCTCTTGCTCTCCCGCAGGACTCCGGACCGTTATCCTTCCGCCACCTGTCCCAATTTCGCAGATGTGCCGTCCGCGTTTCTGGAATTTCAATGGATTCTGTCTTGCGTGAGCCTAGTTCGATGGAAACGCTTCCAATGTTGACTATTGGATGATTTCGACCATACATTGTTGATCCTTCCGGCTGATCGCGGGGGGTCCTTTGGGTATTTAACTGGGGTGTCGAGCTCGATGGATGGTTGAAGATAGAGAAAATGTTGTTGGAATTTTGTTTGGTAAATATTTACATTCTGGCAGCCGTTTACGATTTCGATCATTTTTTATTACGTTGTCTGGGTCATCACTTTTAGTGACGTTCAAAGGTTTTAGTTGGGTGTTTCTGTTTTTAAAAAAGTTATGGTTTGGAGAACGTTTTGCTTTTCGTTTGTACTCGGCAGAGTGGGGCACAGATCAACTAATAATTAAAAATGACTAATTGTTTCATATATTGTTAGTCATAGCAAAGTAGTCATTAGTCAAAGTAGTACTCTACATGTATGCAAAATTTCAAAACTCGTATTACGGAAACGGATACAGTGAACAACTATTGGATGAAATAGACTTCTTATCACGTGGTCCGAAGATTACGGAAACTGTATCCGTTTCCGTAATACGAGTTTTGAAATTTTGCATGCATGTAGAGTACTGCATACTTAGTTTTGTCTAATGACTGCTTTTCTATGACTAACAATCAATGAGATCATTTTTAATTATTCTAGTACTCTGGTACACGGCAATAATAGTAAGAATTGTGGGGACATCGTAAACAAATGCGTAAAATTTGAAATTTGCACAGAGAATAAGTTGTAAAGATTTTTGAGAATCTGTAAAATTGAAGCTTTGATAAAATTGCAATTATTTGTATTTTTGGTTTACTGGTTTTTAAGGGATGTGAAGCATTTATGCAGCACATGCAATCCTAGTTTGTCTCATGATTGCTACAAAAAACTTGAATCAATGTAAACATTGCAGCCCAGCGGTTGTTACTGAAGGACATGTTATCAGATTGACACTTCGGTTCGATATTGTTGAAATATGTTATGATTGAATCGTTTGTTTATTTGCTACACCGCAACAGATGGTAAAGACACGTGAATTACGGAGGTTGTGCAAACTTTTATATAAAACTATGTTTTCATGATGTTTCATTAAAATCAAAATGATGGAAAAATGTCTAGCATCAGTTAGAAGGTTGCTTGTTCGATTACAATTGTGAGTACTATCAAATATTTTGAGTACAACACTTTTATAGCAAAATGACAGGTGCAGTTCCTAATTATTAAGTTACGTTGACGATGCGTTGGGATCATTTTTCTGTAAGATCGAGCTTCACAATCAAATATATTAATAACAATGATTTGACTGTGGATAGGTATACATTTACTTTTTCATATGCGTGTGTACAACAATTATAATTAAATAGACCGCTATTTCTTCTGGTAATGGGCTCTGGTAATTGAAGATAAAATCATGCGATGTATTAACATGTGATATAGAAATGACATGAATGTTCTTAGTGTCTCGAATACTTTTATAATCTCTAACTATCTAGAGTATTAGAATTTGTAATAAATTGCCTTAGAAATTTTGCTTACATTTCGAAAGATTATTTTTTAATTTGTTCAACAATAAACGTTTTTCATTAGTAAAAAATAACTTTTAAGAATTTTATCTATATGCTCAGAATTTAATATCGGACCATACTCGCAGTGGTATTAGCCACTGGTAGCAAGCGAAAGCTGGTTAGAAGTTTGTCCGCCTAATACTGACCGATTCTACTGTGGGCATATCTGAGTAATCGACTCTATAAGTTGTATACTATGATTAGCAACTTTTGCCTACTCTCTGCAAACGACAGTTTTAAGTACTTAATACTGTGAGCAATGAGAAACCTGAGAATTGTAATGTTGTCTGCCCAATACTGTCTGATTCTACTGTGATCATATTTAAAGATCAAATTTTTGTAAGCTGTGTATTTTGTTTGATTAGCTACAGTAGACTCTTTGCAAATGGTAATTTTATGTGCTTTCCACTGTTAAAGATGACAAAGCTGATAGTTATAATTTTGTCTGACCAATACCGTCTGATTCTACTGTGGTCATATTTGAAGATCAACTTTTTGCAAGCTGTGTATTTTGTTAGATTAGCTACAGTAGACTCTTCTGTACAAAGGGTAATTTTATGTGCTTTCCACTGTCAAAGATGACAAAGCTGGTAATAGTACTTTGTCTGCCCAGTCCGGTCTGATTCTACTGTGATCATATTTAAAGATCAAATTTTTGTAAGCTGTGTATTTTGTTTGATTAGCTACAGTAGACTCTTTGCAAATGGTAATTTTAAGTACTTTCCACTGTTAAGGATGACAAAGCTGGTAATTGTCTGCCCAATACTGTCTGATTCTACTGTGATTGTATGCGAGGGCAAACCTTTGACATTCCGTTGCAGTAAACACATTCGACTTGTCTTTCCAAACAATCATTATAAATAGTTACTGATTTAGGGGATGAGGAAGCTAGTAATTTCAATAATGTCTGTCCAATGCTGTCTGATTCTCCTGTGATCTTATGTGATGATAGCACATATAATTATAACTAGACTGCGGATTTTATACATTTATGACAAAATAATTTTTATTTTGCATAAAACTTCCCAGTCTAATTATGACACACGTTTCATTACATTCAGTATCTTCATTAGACTAAACAATTTTCACTCTCGACACCCGAATCTCCAATGCACATCCTCAATAAATTATTCTTACACAAAATCCAGGGTAGAAATTCCTCAAGAAAATTCTCAAAACCGCAAACAAACGCTCGATCATACAAACACGCGACAAGAATGCAACTACACGAGTAGAATCCTCGAGCACGCAGCGGACGAGATCAAACGCGGGACAAACCAAAAGAATTCTGAAAAGGGGATGAAAGAATTCAGTGCACAGGGGACTCGGCCCGCACATCGGCCTAATGAAAAATACTGTTCGCTCTCGCGAACGGTTCTCCAAAGAATCCGGAGAACCTAAAAGCGTGCAGTGACGACCTTGCCCTTGCCGAGAACTCAACGAATCCCCGAGGTGGCGTATGTTTTCGTAGCGTCGGCTACGGGCCGTGCAACAACCAGTCGATATATTGATTCATTTCCGATAATATATTACCTCCCAAGGTGATAACGCGTGTACGTGTGTGCGTGCTGCATCATCGTTCACGCACTGCACCAAGACCTAACGTCTTTCCCGCGACGCTATCGGATGTTTCCTGTTGATCGTTCGCATAAAGCCTCTCTGTTCCCGAAGACGGATTCGACCATTGGCCTAATTGGCGCTTCCCGCGATTGTTAATGAGTCTTATTAGCCACTGGCGACTTGATTACATCCTCCGGAAGGTGTTAACCCTTTTCACTTAGGACTTCTTTGTCGTCAAGCGTTCCGCAGTCGATAAATTTATATTTATCGTTGGTTTATTTATTCTACTTTTAGTGCTGCTATCGTAGTACTTGTTACGTTCATTACATTCACTCTTATTACTTAAATAATAATTGTAAAATAAAAATAATAATTATTATTTTATATATATACAGGGTGTCCCACGTAACAGTTTTCACGATTTTTTAAGTACTTGCGATAATGTGACAAAAAATATTTTCAACAGAAGTTGATCAGTTTTCGATTGGCTAAATATTGCAATAAAAATGAAGTTCGAAAAGCATTTTTTTTTATATAGTATTGTCAAGGACACCTTCATTTTTTTAAATGGCACTTTATATTTTTGACTTAACAGTATTATAGCCCCTGTCAAGATGAATTCAACGACCTAGTATACCATGACCTTGGGATGACCTTGATGCCGAAGAAATGAAAATTTCAACAAAACATGAAAATCTGCTTGAATGGGTGATAATAATTTATGTTTATTATTAAGACTCGAAGTTACATTCAATTCAGAAACCTTGACTAAATGAACGCAAACGATTTCGTAAAAAAATCACATCAAATGTTCGAATTGAAATCCGTTTCGTAGCGATGTTCTTCGCATGCAGTACGGATTCGCTGCTTTAAATGTTCCTTATTTTGTATTGGAACAGCATAAACTATTGACTGTAAATGACCCCATATAAATTGAATGTAATTTCGAGTCTTAATAATAAACACAAGTTTTTATCACCCATTCAAGCAGATTGTCATGTTTTGTTGAAATTTTCATTTCTTCGCCTTCAAGGTCATCCCAAGGTCATGGTATACTAGGTCGTTGAATTTGTCTCCTCACGGGCTATAATACTGTTAAGTCAAAAATACAAAGTGCCATTTAAAAAAACGAAGGTGACCTTGACAATATTATAAAAAAAAATTTTTAATAATTAAAAATATTTAAAAAAAAATGTTTTTTGAACTTTATTTTTATTGCAATATATAACCAATCGAAAACTGATCAACTTTTGTTGAAAAAATTTTTTGTCAGATTATCGCAGGTACATAAAAAATCGTGAAAACTGTTACGTGGGACACCCTGTATATATATTTATGCAGAAATAAAATTCTACTCTTCTGTAATCCATTGGAGATAAAATACAGACACAGCATAAAGAACGACGAAGAAGTTCCGATCACTGTAGCTATCAAATCAATTATAGAGCAAGAGTTTCACATAATTATATAAATACAAATATACTACACTTACATAAATAATTATACGAGGTGTCCCGAAAAGTTTGAACATAACTGAAAGATGCGATTCCCGAGATGCTTTGAGCACCTTATTCCTTTGCTAATTCACGTCAGATGCCTTCGTTTTCGAATTATTAACAAAAAATACGGTCGAATTAGTTCTCGCCGTGCGTGGCGTTGTCATTGGCCAAGCCGGAGTTGCTGCGCTCCGATTGGTCCGTGTATATCGTTAATAACTCGAAAACAAAGCGTTTCGACGCGAATCGGAAAAGGAAAAAAGTGCTTAGAACCACTTCAGGAATCAGCCATTTTAGATACGTTCAAAGTTTTCGTGACATCCTGCACAAGTAATTATATAACTATAAACATGCTACTTAAGTACATAAATAATTACTTAAATATAAATATGCTACTTTGCTTTTTACCATCCGAACTATTGAAACTCAACGAAGTACTGTACGATGTTCACCAAAAATGATCAAACAAATGAGTTCCGGCTGCGACGAGGAAAAATTTGCAGAGACCACAACGGATGAAGGGCTGCGGCATCGTCTTGACCGCGATCACGTAAATTAGTCAGCGCGAAAGAGTGAAATTTGCAATGCACATTCGATCGCCGCGAATACAACCGTAGACTGTCGCGCAAACAACCGGGGATGTTTGCCCTGCGAAACGATTGGCACACAGCAATAAGGGCGCTGTTGACCCTGCCGGACTCCGCGAGCAGAGCACAAACAAACTTCCCTACTGTTTCTTTGGCCGCTGCATCGGTTACGCGGTTATTGTTCGGCTCTCGTGCTGTTTTCGTCATTGTTCTCTTGGCAAGCTACCCCGGGCTGGCAGCCTAATTACGCCACCACTGGATGCTTATCTTTATTCCGTGCAGCCCTCCGTTGTTTCTCAGTCGTTCGGTGATCGTTTAAATTCTGCGAAGATCTCCTAGAACGAATTTCTGGAATGTCATCTGCGATTGTTGATCAGAACGGGAACAGTCGATGTGGATGATTGCATCTTCTTATATGTTATTGATTTCTAAAAATGTTTATTAACAGACTGCGGATATTTACGCAGAATAAAAATTGTTGGCATTCGTTGTACGATTTAGAAGCTATCTGGACATTTATTTATTTTCTTAAAAATTTTTTAACCACTTGCGGTGGAAAGACGTGCCACGCACGTCGAGATAACACGAATCTGTGGTATAGTTGCCAGCGGAAGTGGTTAAACAGTTAGCTGTTGCGACCTCTTTGATAAATGTGTACCTAAAATGTGTCCCAAAAAGTATGCGAACTACTTTGTGCACACTGTATACAGTTTTTTCATAATATTTATTTATATTTTCGTATTTATGCGTTGTATTTCGTCTTGACCTTCAAATATTCAAAACATCTTGAAATTTAAGAATATATTTTAGTTTTTACTAAAATTGCAATGTAAACAGCAAATTGTAGCTACTTTTTACGTATGACGAGTATATTCGTCAAAAACAGCTAACTGGTTAATCAGTTGAAAATAGCGCAACCGTATGTTTGAACGCTTCACATGTCGTTACTGTTTTGTATACAATCTAGTCGTATTTGTTATATATGCACAAAATCCTCAGTGTGAATCTTTGTAACTCGATACAGTCAGAAATTTAACCAGTTAACTGCGTTCGACGTGTATGGACGCCAATCCAAAGTTCTATTCGGGGCAGTTGATGTGTCTACTCGTCATGTAAATTAAAAAATTTCCATTTGCTATAGAAACTAGAAATTTCAATAAGATGTAGAATTTATAATGGGAGCATTTGCCCTACGTTTGACGTGTACAATTATAATTGCTTGATTTTAATTCTGGATCCCATGGGGGATTTTTAGAATTAAATTCCGCAATTAACTGTTTCATAAATAGATTGTAGAGCTTTGTCCGCAAGTTTATTTCGTTCCAGTTTCTCCAAAAAAAACGTGCGCAAAAATTTGATGGTTTCCAGTGAATATTACGTCCGAAGTTTCCGGTTCATTATCACTGTGAAATAAGGCCAAATTTTTGCATAAAAATCCACAATAATCTCACTGTTGATCGTACCCTTCTATCACCGATTCACATGCGAATCTAGAAAGAATTCTGCAATTTTCTAGCGTTCCAGCTTCCCCAAATAAACGTGCGTGAAAATACGATGGTTCCCAGTGAATATTACGTCCGAAGTTACCGGTTCATTATCACTGTGAGATAAGGCCAAATTTTTGCATAAAAATCGACAATAATCTCACTATTGATAATACCCTTCTATCACCGATTCACATGCGAATCTGGAAAGAATTCTGCAATTTTCTAGCGTTCCAGTTTCCCCAAATAAACGTGCGTGAAAATACGATGGTTCCCAGTGAATATTACGTCCGAAGTTACCGGTTCATTATCACTGTGAGATAAGGCCAAATTTTTGCATAAAAATCGACAATAATCTCACTATTGATAATACCCTTCTATCACCGATTCACATGCGAATCTGGAAAGAATTCTGCAATTTTCTAGCGTTCCAGCTTCCCCAAATAAACGTGCGTGAAAATACGATGGTTCCCAGTGAATATTACGTCCGAAGTTTCCGGTTCATTATCACTGTGAGATAAGGCCAAATTTTTGCATAAAAATAGACAATAATCTCACTATTGACAATACCCTTCTATCACCGATTCACATGCGAATCTGGGAAGAATTCTGCAATTTTCTAGCGTTCCAGTTTCCCCAAATAAACGTGCGCAGAAATACGATGGTTCCCAGTGAATATTACGTCCGCAGTTACCGGTTCATTATCACTGTGAGATAAGGCCAAATTTTTGCATAAAAATTCACAATAATCTCACTATTGATAATACCCTTCTATCACCGATTCACATACGAATCCAGAAAGAATTTTGCAATTTTCTAGCGTTCCAGTTTCCCGAAATTAACTTGCGCAAAAATTTGATGGTTCCCAGTGAACATTGTGTCCGTAGTTTTTATCACGGTGAGATAAGTCCAGTGGTGGAATTGTTGAAGATAGTGGCCGGTTTCATTCGAAATCGACTTCGATATGAAGAAGCAGCAGAAATAGGGACAGCCGCTGGGACGCTATTCTGGACTTCCGTGACTTCAATGAAATTTCGTAATCTACTTGGGGGTCGTTCACCGGCTATATTTAATTCAGCCGTCTATTTGCCAGTCTATTCTTAAACCGGGCTGCTCTAGAAATAACCGCGGCCCGCTCTATATCGCTGTCCGTGTCCGTGTGCCTGGCCGAGTTCGTGCACCCTTCGCTGATACGCGCGTTTCACCTCACGGAGATGCAGTTTTGTGTTGTACGCGGCCTCCCGGGTTGACAGGCTTGATCCGATTACACGCCGCGCTTTGTTGCAGCGATATGCATCAGGACGAGTATCGTTCTCGATGTAATATCGTTAATTGGCATCAAACCGATCGGATTTTACCGTGTTTTTCGCGTACACGGTGACAGGCTTGATTCCGCGAATTTAGAACCGAGGATAACTTCTTTGACTCTTGTCAGACGATATACCATCACGGTTACAGTAGACGAGAAGTAGACTGAGGATTTTATGCATTTATAGCTAGTCTGCGAATTATTAGGCGTTTATGACAAAAACGAGTAGATTTACCTTGATGTAAATGCAGGTCGTTGTCCACTCTCTAACTAATAAATGTAACTTTCTCAACAGAAAAGAACCAAAGGAACCCACTTTAAAACTTGAACTTCCATCAATGACAAAAATTGCAACAGCAGAATTTTCTCAATCTTACAATAAAAACTGATCCTAAATGTAAATCGACGTTTAGGTGCTAATTAATGAATGTAAACCATCATCAACAAAAAAGAAACAGGCAAATGTCCAGATTTAAAATCTTGATCTTACATCAAAGAGAAAAATTGCAGAAGCAGAATTGTTTCAATCCTCAAATCAAAGCTGATACTAAATGTAGATTCATGTCCTGGTCCAGGTGCTAAATAATGAATGTAATCCTTTCTCAACACAAAAGAAGCAGACAAACCTCCAAAGTCAAAATCTTGAACTTCCATCAATGACAAAAATTGCAAAAGCGGGATTCTTTCAATCCTCAAATCAAAGCTGATGCTACATGTAGATTCATGTCCTGGTCCAGGAGCAAAATAATGAATGTAACCCTTTCTCAACAGAAAAGAAGCAGACAAACCTCCAAAGTGAAAATCTTGAACTTCCATCAATGACAAAAATTGCAAAAGCGGGATTCTTTCAATCCTCAAATCAAAGCTGATGCTAAATGTAGATTCATGTCCTGGTCCAGGTGCTAAATAATGAATGTAACCATTTCTCAACAGAAAAGCAGCAGACAAACTCCCAAAGTCAAAATCTTGAACTTCCATCAATGACAAAAATTGCAAAAGCGGGATTCTTTCAATCCTCAAATCAAAGCTGATGCTAAATGTAGATTCATATCCTGGTCCAGGTGCTAAATAATGAATGTAACCATTTCTCAACAGAAAAGCAGCAGACAAACCTCCAAAGTCAAAATCTTGAACTTCCATCAATGACAAAAATTGCAAAAGCGGGATTCTTTCAATCCTCAAATCAAAGCTGATGCTAAATGTAGATTCATGTCCTGGTCCAGGAGCAAAATAATGAATGTAACCCTTTCTCAACAGGAAAGAAGCAGACAAACAACCAAATTTACAATTTTGAACTTTCATCAATGACAAAAATTGCAAAAGTAGAATTCTTTCAATCCTCAAATCAAAGCTGATCCTAAATGTAAATCGACGTCCATGTGCTAAATAATGAATGTAAACCTTTCTCAACAGAAAAGAGCAGAGAAACCCCCAAACTTAAAATCTTGAACTTCCATCAATGACAAAAATTGCAAAAGTAGAATTCTTTCAATCCTCAAATCAAAGCTGATGCTAAATGTAGATTCATGTCCTGGTCCAGGTGCTAACTAATGAATCTAACCCTTCCCTAACAGAAAAGAAGCAGACAATCCTCCAAATTTAAAATCTTGAACTTCCATCAAAGACAAAAAATCACAGAATCAGAATTCAGTGAACCCTCTGATTAAGGTTGATTCCGCATGTAGCTCCAGCAGTTGAATTCTTAAGAAAGGATTGTGGAATCACTTCGGTCCAGTTCGAAATCCGTAACCACGAGAAAAATCGTCGATTAAATCATGGGCTTTCGAGGTAGCAGCGAGATAAAGCCTGACCGTTTGAATATTCTGATAACGAACGTACGTCCTGCCGGGCGGAAAGGAATTATTCCGTGGCCTGAAAGGACTGTGTACTCTCGAGAGCACCAGCGATACCAGAAGCTCATCAGCTAAATGCGGTGTCCCCAGGTACGTTTGTCACCCCGTCTGAGGTCACTGGTTACGTCCGCGCTCATGTTCTCTCTCCTCTTCCCTGAATAAGAGAAAAACGGTATCTCTCATTTATGGACAGCTGGCAGAAATATCCTGGAATAATTGGCAGCGAGTAAAAAGCTCGTTTGGTAGCGGGCCGAGTCATCTGCAACGGAAAGCTATTTCGTCGCAGAGACGTTCTCTCTCGGGGTCGACGTTAACGAGGATTATAAATATCGAAGAAAAAAGAAAACGGACGTTGTAGGGGGGAATTTCGCGTTTGGGTGGTGGGAGGCGAGAGAAAAATGAAGAAGAAGAAGAGAAAACACGATTTGATGGAAATCCAATACCCAATAGAGTCGTTCGGCGGTGACCTAAAATTCCCTCGTTCACTTGAACTCTATCAGAAAACGGGGAATCGCACGCGCCACCGAGCAAACGGCCGCCCACGCTTTTCGACGTCTCTGTGATACACTTATCTCGTGCTCGAGAACACCTGGAAAAGTTGATGACTCCTGGCGAGAATCGTTCAGCAGCCCGTGAACCCGACGAACGCGTTTACTCCTTGAACCGATCACCCGACCGGGTTTGTCGAACTTTTTTGTTGCTGTCGTTTGTTACCGTCGCACGATTCTCTACTACTTCTTCCGCGTAGTTAACTGTCCCGCGTTCGAGGCGGACCCTTCGTGATCATCACTGGACTGCGAGCTCTTGAAGAAGGTGCGGACTCTTGTCCACGAGTTGTCCGACATCTTGTTAATTCATATGAACCGCGCGTTTATCGCAAGTAATGGGAAAATCGAATTTAAAAATATTGTGGAGAAGAGGCACTATAGAGCACGATAATTTTTGCAGTCTAATTAAGAGCAATTTTGTGAATTGTTTGCGGGAATGAAAAATCTAGGTTTTTGTTATACAGACTTTCAAGTGTGTAAACAAATTTTTTTTACAATAGTTTTGTTATAAAATGACAACGCTATAATTCCTCTCGTTCTTCCTGTAACTTTTTCTCATTCTGTGGGCGGAACCATAACTCGCAATTTTTTACTTCGAACAAAAAAACCAAAAAATTTGCTAATATCTATTTTTCATACATTCCAAAAGCTAGAGAAGTAGGTACGAATTTTTTAAAATGTTATTAACAATTTTTCACCTACTTTTCGCCTCTGAAAATTTAACGTCTATGTGTGTAATTTTGTAATATTATTATTTGTGCGTGATAGAATAAATATCCGTTCGATGCAACGAACTTTCCCAGCTTCCATTTTAGTAGACAGCAAGTTCGTTGGTCCGGCAAAAGTTTGAAAAATTAACAGTTGACAGACACGTTCTGTTTCTCTGTCGACATAAAAGCGACGTGTACGATAACGTGTGTGTTAGCCATTCAGCCGAACGACTGCTGAATTATTTATTCTTTGAAAGAATCATGGAAGATCTGCTCAATGCTGATTAAGTAATGACACCGTATCCGATTCTTGTCGCCCCAGACAATGGTCTATACTGGTACATTGTCTTTCATTCGGGATATTGAAACGGCTGCTGTTACAGTTCCTATTACTCGGGACGCGCGTCTGACATAGAAACGCAGTTCCGTAATGGATCATTTGTTCCTGGCAATTAATTAATCGCGATATGACGAACACGTAGACAGAGAACTGCTATTTAGAACTTTATCCTTCGACACGCTATTTGAATACATTCATATTGTTATATCAGATTTTTAAATTATTGGTAGTCGTTTCCTTTCGATACTGGAAAAATAAACGTAATATTGTTGTTTGTTGAAATTTGGAAGGTATTGTATTTATGAGAAAACTTATCTAGACAAAGACTATCTCCCTAGAATTCGAACCTTCAAGTAATCATTTTTACCAAATCGAAACTTTGATATTACAATCCTAAGATCGTTAGTAAATGCTTCATTTGGACAATGAAAATTTGACGAACATTAAATTATTATTTTTTCAACGATATACTGCCATTGCATTCATTGAAAAATGTGTCTAGATATAGAACAAAGAGTTACAACGTATTCCCCTCCGAGAACTGCAAGGTCCCCACCACCAAACCTTTCCCCACTACTACGTACAGCCGTACAGTTAATGAGTGCTACGCGAGCCGCACGGCTCTCATGGTGGGAGCTTCCTGTGGTGAATAAACGATTACAAACATATATTGCTTTACTAATATACTTTAATAATATAACACTTATAACTACATATGAAACACTTTATTAACTCTCACACATGCTCGCCATGCATCGTGCATATACCTCTATACGATAAACCCTAACCTCAAAACAATCTCTCTTTCTCACATTCCGGACTCTCACTCACTTTAGCGCTCACTTTTCCATCTGTACCATTCATTCTGAACTCTCACATACAATATAAACAATCATCACTCACACTTCCTATTACTATACGTTATAACGATGAAGTCTAGGAGTGGGGGAAGAACCTAAGTGGGGAAGGTGCCTCCAGTAGCTCCAGAGCTACTGGTTGGAACTGCCTAATATAGAATGCCAACCTAGTACTTCAATCTACAAATGAACATTTTTTAAAAATTTAGAAATGTAGAATTTCGATAGTTTTGACATTTCTAGAAGAATAATTCCAATTTCTGTTGACACTGCGGGACAAGAATTATACAGGGTGTCCCGAATTTAAATGGCAAAACTTCAGGAGCGTATAGGGGACCGAAAAACTAAGACAAAAAGTCTTTTAGAGATTTGCTCGTTTTTGCTTCGTTTTGGAGAAAATCGCAAAAAAGAAATAAAACAAGTTTTCATTTTTGTACTTATTTATTTTCATTTTATTTACGTTATCATCTATTTAATGTAGATATTGTTCAAAATGTTGCCCTCTTGCAGCAATGCAAGCATTACATCTAGCACTGACTTGATAAATTGCAGCTAAAAATTGTTCTGGTGATATTTGGTGCACTGCATCTATGATTCGGTCTCTTAATTGCTCTCTTGAATTGATTGGCGCCGAATAAACTTCCTGCTTCAAGCAAGAATGTAAACAAACGAAAAAATGTAAAGGATAACATCAAGAGTTTACATATCTATTTACATATCATCAAGAGTTTACATAACAATGTCAAAACAATCACAAATACAAGTGTATACAACAACTCAAGAGAGCAACTGACAACGAGATATTGAATTTTTGCGATTTTCTCCAAAACGAAGCAAAAACGAGCAAATCTCTAAAAGACTTTTTGTCTTAGTTTTTCGGCCCCCTATACGCTCCTGAAGTTTTGCCATTTAAATTCGGGACACCATGTAGAACAAATGGACTTCTAAAGAATGATCCTTGTTAACACTCTAGAGGGATCATAGAACAAACGGTCTTCTAGAGGCTAAATTTGAGACTACCAACTCCAAACCAGAGTTGCGAAATCGGTAGACAAAATTCATAGCTCCGACTACGACTCCTCTTTTTTTTTTACCTCCAAATCCGAATCTGACTCCGATTCCGACCCCACGACTCCGAAGTTCTGTAACGAACGGACCTCTACCAAATGACAATTAATCGTACATGAGAACTAGGACTTCAAAGATGTCTTGCTGTTGCAGGTGACGGAAGATGCCAGCCGTACCAGCAGTGGCGGAGGCAGCAGGACAGCTGGAGGACCTGGACGAGCCTCCAGAGCCTCGGGTCCGTGGCGCAAGCGGTCGAGCAGGCTTGATGAAGCCTCTGGTGGTCCTGGCGCTTCCCGGCATGTACCTCTTCTACAAGTACAGCCAGTACAGGCGGGAGCAACGGGAGCTGTCCCGCAGAAGGGTCACCGAGAGGGAGCTTCAGCATCTTCATCACAAAATCGTGAGTAGACAAAGACCCAACAGCCGAAGGCGATCGCCGCCATATTTGTTTGAGTTTCATACAACCGACACAACGCGCAGCTACGTTTTCCCTAAACGTTTCGGGAACCCCTGCGGTGTGATTGCGTTACTTGGCATCGAACAGACCATGACACCTAATCCTCCGGCGATCTTGCTTGTCCCACCTGTTGTGCCTTTCCGGCCTGCTCTCTATATTTACGGACAGATCAATCCGATTTGCTCCGAATGGAATCCAATCGGAACCCATTATAATTTCATCGGACCCGACGTGTTTTCACCGACGACTCTGATTGAATCCCATCTGGGAGAGCCCGGCTGATTCTTGGTTAGGTTTGGGAAAGCGATGATGCTTCTGTATGCGACTGGACGGTCTCTGGTAATGATCATGGCAGGAAGAACGACTTTTAATCCGAATTTGATTCGGGTTTTAAGGGAGAATTGGAAATTGTGTAATTTTAGTGTGTTATTGGAGGAGGAATTGCTTTTTGTTGAGCTTGCATTTTTATCTATTCGCCACTCTACAGGGTGTTCAGGCTAGTACTAGCCAGCATTTTTTATTGTAAATAGTAAATATTAGAAAATGATGATAGAGGAAAAAGTAGTACTGTTTTTTATACGCAACAAATTGACATATGCATTTTTGTTGTATTTACATTATTTTGAGAGAAACGAAGGTGACCTCCAATTTTTTAAATGGAATGCTATATATCTTTTTATGTCGTATGAAAGCATGTGTCAAGGCGAATTCATCCATCTGCTACACAATGACCTTCAAGGTCATGCAAGGTCAGAAATGGACGAAATGGAAGAAACAATTTGAATATTGCGTACCAATGTTTTTCGCGTACCAAATTTAGAGTTTTTAAATACGCAATTTAGAGACTATTGGGAAGATCTGCAACTATCCATTACGCAAGGTATGTACTTTCAACAATATGGGGCCCCACCAAATAACAGTAAAATCGTAAGAAATTATCTTAACGACATGTTTCAAAACCGATGGATTTGAACATACGGACCTGTCAAGTGGCCTGCAAGATCTCCAGATCTATCACCTCTGGAACTTTTATTTATGGGGTACTATTAAAGAACTAGTTTGTGAGACACCGACCAGCGATATAAACGACTTGAAAAACAAAATAACACAAGAATGTGGATTAATTACTCGGACCACATTTGAAGAAGCTACCAAACACGTAATTAACAGAGCCGAAACATGTATTCATGCGCAAGGAAGCAATATTCAAATTGTTTCTTCCATTTCTTCCATTTCTGACCTTGCATGACCTTGAAGGTCATTGTGTAGTAGATGGATGAATTCGTCTTCAAAAAAAATATATAGCATTCCATTTAAAAAATTGAAGGTCACCTTCGTTTCTATCAAAATAATGTAAATACAAGAAAAATGCATATGTCACTTTGTTGCGTATAAAAAACAGTACTACTTTTTCCTCCATCATTTTTTTCTAATATTTACTATTTACAAAAAAAAATGCTGGCTAGTAATAACCTGAACACCCTGTACAATGGTTGATTTATTTTAATCGTAATAACGTCTGCGTCGATTGCAAGCAACAGAGACTACGTAGAAATACGTTCCTTTATCTAATAATTAAATACATTGAAAATAACCTATTTTTAAATTCTTCTAATTACTCAGTTTTGACTGATTTAATGAAATGAACAGCTATTATAGTAGAATCGACAGAAAGACTAACCTGCCTACACGATTTCGGGGTTGACGAAGAGGATGAGGCTTGAAGGGTCCCGCGACAGTGTCGAAAAGCAAGTAGGGGGTGGGTTTATGAAGTTTAATTGCCGGCAGTTTTGAATGGGCGACCCATTGTGCTCGAACGAACGAGATTCTTGTCGGATCGGTGCTCGCTAGCTCCTGAGGTACGGCGACGACTACGATTATCTAGGGACGATAGCTAGGCTGAGCCTTTAGATACGATATCCAGGGAGATAGGATCGGAAGGATGAGGAAAGATGGGGATAGAAAGACCTGGTAGGGTTGGAGGGTTCAATTACCCAAGGTTAACGCGATCACCGTTCATTGAAAAGACACTATATGTCACCTCCTAAAAGCTAAAGGTGCGCGACCACTTGGAAGTAACTTGCGACACTTCTTGCGAGAGCGACTCTCAAGACGTGTCTGGGAGTCTACACACGTCCGTTGCTCTCAGAGAGTGATACAATGTATATTGTAAACGCTCTCTGAATACAGCTCTGCCAGTAATCTCAAGTTTCGAGAAGCGTCCGAAATATTTTGTCAGATTTTGTGAGAAAAAATGGCAGTAAAGAATGGTTGGTACAAGCAATTATTTTTACTTTAAATTCTCGTTGGTAGCGCTTACCCGATCTCTGGGACGTGAACAGTGACGATTACCGTCACCAAATAAAAAAGCAAAACGCATTAAAAAATTTGTCGAATGTATTCAATTCTACTTAGAATGAAATTATTCGTAAATTAAACAATTTACGCACGTGTTTCCATAAAAAAAACTGCGAATAAGTGGAATGCAGCGCGCAGAGCTGGTGGAATAGAAAATGTGGGGGACATTACGTGGCCCCTTGTTTAGAGGTTAACCCTCTGTCTACCGTAAAAAAACTTTCACACATACGTTTTTACAAAACGTAGTACATATAAAAAAAACTTTTAGCTTTAAATAATAAAAAATAAGAAAAGTAACAAAGTCATGCAACGACAAGATCCCAAGAATTTTAAAAGTTTAAATAACCGCAGTATCTACATACAGTCGGGTCCAATGCACCCGCTTGGTAGACAGAGGGTTAAATTTGTGTTCTTGGGGTCATTTTAAGAAAAAAATGTGTATGTCGCATGTATCGAATGGGTTTTGCTTGTTTTGCCAGTAAAGTAGATTTTCTGTTTTTTTATAAATCTACAAATATCTCGGTAACTATGCGAAATATGGCAAAATATCAAGAGACCTTTCTTGTAGAAAATTAAATTTCCAACAATTTATGTCGTATGACATTTTTTTATCAGCTGCGCAATTTCGGAGTATATATTTATATTGCCAAACTGTGTATCACAGCAGCTTAATGTCCAATTTCTCACCCAGACTTTTTTGTTTTTCCCCGTTTCTTCTTAAAATTATTGATACAGAGACAGCAGCGACAGAAGTACGTTTAACTGGTTGTGCTGACATTTTGAAAACTGATCTCACGATTCTCTCTAGCAAATTCCACTTTGAATAATGTAGACACACCCAACATTTATTGAGCAAGAAGTTCTGAGACCACTCTCACCAATTATTGCCGAGAGTGAGTTGCATCAATATTTGCAGGCAAATGTACACACTTCTGCAAGTCGCTCTCTCGTAAGAAGTGTCGCAAGGTAGTTACCAGTGGACACGCATCTTAAGGCTATTTGTTAGTTGGCGTATGCTGTTTTATCAGGATTCTTTAACTTTAACACCAAACCTACCGACCACTAAACCTGGATAACGAAACTTGTAATTACAAGTCTTAATAATAAACATAAGTTATTATCACCCATTCAAGCAGATTGCCATGTTTTGTTGAAATTTTTATTTCTTCGCCTTCAAGGTCATATAAAGGTCATGGCATACTAGGTCGTTGAATTCGTCTTGACACGGGCTATAACACTGTTAAGTCAAAAATACAAAGTGCAATTTAACACGTTGACTGCCATGTGGGTCACCGGTGACCCGGACTCGACTTGGCTACAGCGCCGTGGGGGCCACCGGTGGCCGGCGACGCAGCAAATAATAAAAGTACATAATTAGAGTAAATATGGACACTGATAAACTTTTCAATAATACCATTGTTGCTATAATGGTTTGAAGAAATGAATGCACGAAAAATGCTTCAAGCATGATTTTATAACTCACTTTATTTGCTGCAAATAATATTTCAACGTAATATGCATCGCATAATGAAAAATTCACGTTGGCGCCTTGGGCAAACCATGGAAAATGCGCCTGGCAGTCAACGTGTTAAAAAAAATGAAGGTGACCTTGACAATACTATAAAAATATGTTATTCGAACTTTTTTATTGCAATATATAGCCAATCGAAAACTGATCAACTTTTGTTGAAAATATTTTTTGTCAGATTATCGCAAGTACTTAAAAAATCGTGAAAACTGTTACGTGGGACACCCTGTATATTTTTTTCTAGTAACCAACTATATATACTCGAAAGGAACTTCTCTTTATTCAACGGTGACAATGTTTCTTACAGTGATCAAATTAGATAAAAACGTTCCAGAAGAAGTGAGATGTTTCAGAAACGAACTATTTGTAAATCTAGAAGAAGCGAGGATCTAGATTCCGATGAAAAGATTAATGGAATACCGGTCGAACGCAGGAAGCAATTAAAGTTGAACCGCGCGCGCAGACAATTCACGATAATGTCATGGAGCTAATTGAATCAGTTCTTTAAACCGGAATTGTTTTAACGACAGGGCCGTACCTTTCCATTTCTCTCAGTCTCTATATCTGTCCATCTTCTTGCCAGAAGATTTATGTACAGAAACTCTGAATACCTATTGATTTCCGGTGGCCCGGGTACACGATGTAGCAGCAGACTTAGTCCGGGTCCCCATTAGCGAGAAGGCACTCTCAAATCCGTATATTGATGGCGTAGAAAATCAATATCGCCGGTGCCTGTCGAAGGAAATAAGGAACAATCAACCGTTCCACGTCGTTTCTAAAGACATTCTACTATTTCGCCATTCAATGTACAGCGCCCTTTCAATCCTCCAGGCGAGAAGCTCCTGTGAGAAACTGCGAGGGACACTTCCGGGGATCAGTTCTGCGACATTTCAGAATCTACGCGGGGGTAGAGAAGTGATACCGTCGTCGGATGTTAATGTAGAATAACGGGAATAGTGAAGAATACTCTGCTACAGTTTATGTTGAAGTAGGATCTTTCTCAAGGTTCGGGGAAAATTGTTTGGGACACGGCGTTCGCGGTTTCGACGATGAAAATCAAAAAGGTTTGAGCGGAAGATAAAGGAACTTCATGTTTGAAGTTGGTTCGCATTATCACGGGGAAAATCAGTGTATAGGAATTATTTATGGGGTGATGGGAGATTCGAAGTTATTATTGTATTACAAAGAATAAATGATGTTTTTGGCGCAAAGGTTCGATCTAATTCTAAAAGAAAAAAAAATGAAAATTAGATCGAACCTTTGCGCCAAAAACATCATTTATTCTTTGTTTTAACAAATTTATGATCGATAACCGAAGTAACATTTATTATTGTATAGTTGGGAATCTTTTAGGGAATAGCTTTTTGCGGGTGAATATATTTGAGGCTATTGAAGGAAGCTAGGTTCAGTTTAGATGAGAATCTTAATTTAATGGAGAAGCAATAGAGAAGACTTATACTTGGCAAGACGGGGATCGGTAACTAAATATTTCATTAATAAATGAACCTCTAGATGTACAATCCATTTTAGACCCTTTGCTCAGAAAACTAAGAATCGAATAACAATATTACCATTAGCAAGACAGTGGTGTGAATTAAGAAGCTGGAGAATTAATAATTATTGTTTTAAAATTCCGTTTATGGAACAATTCTTTAAACATGGAGCCGTTAGACTGCTCTGATATTAGTTAGCGAGGTCCCTGTTATACCAACAAAGATACAAAAATCAGTACTTTGAAACTTCAGCCAGTAGATGCCAACCATGAAGTATGTAATCTAGGTAAGGCAATGATGTGTGACACAGTGAAAACTAAATAATTATTGTACAATACTCTGTTCATAAACGAGTCTTTAAAGATGAAGCCACTAGCATGCTCTGATCCTAGGTCCAGGTGCTAAATTGTTAAATGTCTAGTCATAAACTATTAGACAAAACTAGAAATTAGACGCGAACGTGTCTAATCATGGTTTAACGTGGTATCGATAGATGCCTCGAATTTAAACGACTTCTAAACTGATGCTAGACGATACTAAGAAATTTCTAGACAATGCCAGACATTTTAAACGTGATATACATTTAATCATATTTTGAAGTTCTTCTCTACTTGATTAAGTTGAAGAACAAATGGTCTAATCAAGATTTAAAGCGATATCGATAGAAGCTTCGAATCTAAAAGATATCTAAACTGATGCTAGAAGCAACTAAGAAATTTCTGGTCAATGCCAGACATATTAAACGTGGTATACAGTTAGCCATTTTCTGATGTTCTCTACTTGATCAAGCTGAAGAACAAAGTGTTCAATCAAGATTTAAAGTGGTATCGATAGAAGCCTTGAATTTAAATGATGTCTAAACTGATGGTAGACGCTACTAAGAAATTTCTAGATAATGCCAGACATTTTAAACCTTTGCACTCGATGTTATTTTAGCTCCAAAACCAAACATTTCTTCCGACCAAGAATATTTTCATTTTATATGATTTTTTTTGACTTTATAGATATGAAAATGATATAATACCTCTTACAACACTTAAATGTATAGTAATGTATCAAATACAAACAAATTTAATAGTGTAAACAATATTTTGGATTATGGTACAGCAATTTTTAGTGGCGCCTCAGACTCGCCACTCGAGTGCTAAGGGTTAAACGTGGTATACAGTTAACCATTTTCTGAAGTTCTTCTCTACTTGATCCAGCTGAAGAACAAAGTGTTCAATCAAGATTTAAAGTGGTATCGATAGAAACCTTGAATTTAAATGACGTCTAAACTGATGCTTGACGCTACTGAGAAATTTCTAGACAATGCTAGACATTTTAAAGATGATATATTAAACGTGGTATACAGTTAGCCATTTTCTGATGTTCTTCTCCAGTTCGTTAAGCTGAAGAACAAAGTGTCCAATAGTATAGAGTTAGCCAGCTTTTGATGTTCTTGCTATAAAGTCTCAAGAAAGCTGCCGTAGTCAGCGTCATAAATCCCGGACCGCTAGTTCCAGCATGCAAACGAGTTATCCGGGTTCCGCAGCGCCAGGATACCAAAAGGCGATTGCAGTGGTAGTCGGCAAGGTCACCTTGGCACAGTTCAGTGGGTCAGCAGGCAGATTTGGCCGGATCCGTGAAAAATGAAACTGAAAAAAAAGACACACACACATATACACAGTGGCTGTCAGAGCGTCTGCCAAGGAACCCGTATTCACGGCCGTCGGATCGACGATCGGATAGCCCGGATGCTTCGGCTAGCAGTTAGTATGGCCAACATTCTACAGCTGGAATCCCACGGATCCATTTAGCCGTTGTCTCCGCTCCTTTGATTTACTATCGGTGACCGGGGATCTCGTGGATTATGATAGGAATATCTCGGTCGGTGTACTGCGATACTCGATCACCACTTACCGCGAATTCGATTCCGGCACCGTCGTCGATTTGAATGATTTAGGGGATCGGGAAATGGGATTCATGATTGTAAAAAAAAGGTACAATTCTCTGATAAACATTCTGGAAATCATAGAAATTTAGAGTATAGTATTTAAAGATTTAGTAAAATGAAAGAAAAGAGGAAACCGTTAAATTGTGAAGCGATATGATAAATATTGTAGAATCTATCCTTACAAAATTATTCTGCAGAATTATTCTTCAGAAATGATGAAAATTAGAATGATTTTAAAACGGTGACGATTGTGAAAAGTACAGCATTTATTTCCGTAGAACTGTAGAAATATCATGCCCAAATGATAACAATTGTAGACCCTTTGAAATCCCCAAAATCGAAAATATTCTAGAATTTGTGCTCGTACAATTGCAAAATTTTCCTGCAAAAATTCCGGAAGTGTGCGGGCTCTAGAATTCCATAAATCGTAAAAGTTGTATAAATTGCAGAATTTATGCTCGTAGAATTGCAAAATTTTCCTGCAAAAATTCCGGAAGTTGTGGGGCCTAGGAATTCCACAAATTACAAAAGTTGTAAAAATTGCAGAATATATGCTCATAGAATTGCAAAATTTTCCTGCACAAATTCCGGAAGTTGTGGGGGCCTAGGAATTCCACAAATCATAAAAGTTGTAAAAATTGCAGATTTTATGCTCGTAGAATTGCTAAATTATCCTTCACAAATTCCGGAAATTGTGGGGGCTCTAGAATTCCATGAATCGGAAAAGTTGTAAAAATTGCAGAATTTATGCTCGGAGAATTGCAAAATTTTCCTGCACAAATTACGAAAATATGGGGGCTCTAGGATTCCATAAATCGTAAAAGTTGTAAAAGTTGCAGAATTTGGGCTCGTAGAATTGCAGAATTTTCCTGCACAAATTACGAAAATGTGTGGGCTCTAGAAATCCGCAAATCGTAAAATTTGTAGAAATAGCAGAATTTATGCTATTAGAATTGCAGAATTTATACACGTAGAATTGCAGAATTTCCTGCACAAATTCCGGAAGTTATGGGGACTCTAGAATTCCAAAATTCGTAAATTGTGAAAGATTGATTGCTTCTTTGGTGTTTGGATTTTCAGTGCATAGTGCACGCCAGTCTCCGGGGTAACTTATTGCAAATTGCTAAACGTGTAGCTCTTTACATAAAACTCTTCCTAGGTCTTCTCTCTTTGATCTCCTTTGTCGAGCCTCTACACGGACGCTTCATGGCCCGTCAGATAGAAGCAGATTTCTGGCGATAATACTCTAACCTTCATATCGAAATCCGTTTATCTACTCCGTCACCCAGCGTTATGGATCAGCAATCATTTCCAAGAGCCACTGATCAAGCTCAATCAGCATCGAGCGATCGAGACACACTCGCGATCCTGTTCTATAATTTTCTTCCTTTGATCTCCCCTTTGTCATGATCCTCGAATTGCAACCTTCGTCGTCTATCCGTGGTGATCCTGCGTTCTCATAAGTGTTATCGGATCCCTGATAATATTCTAATATCCATCGGAATCCGTTTATCTAATCAGTTGCCCAACTTTGCCGATCGACGAACATTCCACGGCGTCCATTAACGCTCAGACATTGATTTGTGGCACGCTGGTCCGTTTCGTCCCGGAATATCGAAGACTTTGTTCTCTACTTTGTCTGTTTATCATCTACTTTATCTACTTATCGTTGACTTATCGTTTACCGACAGGTAACTCAATTTTAAATTAAATGATGTATGATTAATTTAATTATATACATGGAATTAAAATTGAATCTAATGAAAATGATGAATTCTAATATTCTTATTTCACAATTATTGAGATTTTAAAATTGTAGAATCATTCAACAATTTTATTGATTTGAATTGTTAAAACTGTGAAAGGAGAGAATAATTGAAACGTGTCCGTTAATGTTTTCAGTGAAATATTGAACATTCAAAATAAGAATAAGTATTTTATAGAATAAATGAAGGTAGCATTTTCTTTGACAAATCTTCGTGCTCTTAAAAATTCAATAAAATGTATCTTATGCTCATGCAATTATTAAGAACATTAAATCGAATGGAGAAATCGTCAAATATTTCCGTCGATCATTATCGATAAAATATTTAACACGTTAACTTATTATTATACATATTATTTGCCAATATTTAAAAATTGATAGTTACGTTAAAATAATTATTGTACCGTTAATTTCTGGAAAACGCAAGAAGGTTCAAGGACTAGTCGGTGTCTTACATTTCAATTTTTGCAATATTTATTGTATCAAATAAATTGCTTGGATTTTATAGAATTTTACAGATTGTTGCTTTGGCAATCATAGTGTTACTTACACCGTTACATGAAATGTTTAAAGGGTAGAAGGTCCGCTGTAAGTTTCTGCGAGCAATCGTATCGGGAATTATAAATCAAGATCTAATGGACCGTCAGAGATCGACATCGAGGGGATGTCTGTAGATAAAATCCCGATTCCCATCGGAATCCGAAGATCGTCGATCAAGCGATCATGTCCAGGAATCGTACCTCTCAGCAAGGATTATCCCGTCCGATCACGAAATCGGGAAAACGTGGACCGTGGACTCTCGCGTGCCGTTAAACGACAAGCAAAGCCTTGGAATTTTTGTCGACGTTATCGTGGCCCTCAGTCGATCGCAACCTTAATAACAAGCACGGAGCTCATTAACGACTGCAGAGGATCGTTGGATTATCGAGGATATCGTTAGCGGTCCCGACTTCCTGCTTTCGAAAAATTTTATAAACGTTCTCGCGTGTCACTAAACGCTCTTTCAGGAAAACGCCGTCTACGATCAGAATAGACGGCTTTGTTCTCGAGTGTTGCACGATTTTCAGGCGATTTGATCCAGCTGCGATTAATTTAGCACACTGACAATTTTTACAACATATTCAGGGTGTCCCGTTTAAGTTGAGATGGTAAATAATCTCGAAGACATATGATTAAAGAAAAACAAACTGACACATGTCTTTTAATGTTTCGAGTGGGGAGTCAAATGGCACTACTAGTTTTCTAATTCGTGGGCGTTTTCAAGGTTATTTCAAGGTCATTTGGTCTTTTTTATCATAAACCTATATTTTTTATTTCGGAATCATATTCTACGTAAAAACATGCACAACTTTTGTTTGAAACATTTTTTTGTAAGTTTGTAAGAACTTTATTATGTGTTCATGAGTCTTTTATTAAACGAATTACTAAGTGTCTAGAAGTTGAGGGTAAAAATTTCGAGCATTTATTATGATGTTCTTAAATGAAATAAAAAATCTTCGAGAAGAAAGTAACGTTGTCATTTTAATAGAAAAACAAAATTATCCTTGACATAAAAATAAAAAATCAGCTAAATATCTTAAGAAATATTGAACTTACAAAAAGATGTTTCAAACAAAAGTTGTGCATTTTTTTTACTTAGAATATGATTCCGAAATAAGAAATATGGGTTTATGATAAAAAAGACAAAATGACCTTGAAATAATCTTGAGAACGCTCACGCATTAGAAAATTAGTAGTGCCATTTGACTCCCCACTCGAAACACTAAAGGACATGTGTCAGTTGGTTTGTTTTCAATCACATGTCTTCGAGATTTTTTACAATCTCAACAACTGTTCATTTGCAGTTTAAATTGTTCGTTTTTATTCTGGATGTTTTTATTCCTTGAAATGTCTCAAGGCTAGCTGTAAAAGTAAGCCATTAATCACTTCACAGAACTTGGTTTACCCTTTAGCGGAGATACTGTCATTTTTATATTTTTTATTTAGGATTGATTGTAGGTTGACGATAACAATTAATTATTTAGCGAGTTGGAGTAGTGTTTGTTTCTTTTAAAATATTTCTTCTTCATCTGTATTGCATAAATTAAAATAGTTCTTCTTTATTTTTACATTTCTTCTTTACTTTTAGTAATGAGTAAACGACAAGAATTATTTTTTTTTTTACTGAACGACGAGAATGATAAAATTTAATGAATAGTAATACTGTTCTTTTAATGAATTTCTTCGTAGCAGGAACGGAAAGCTATATTTTTATGGTAACATTCCTTTGCATTTAAATGGTGACTCTCAGTCTCCAGTAAAAATTGCTATATTATTATTCAAAACAATTTTCATATTATTAAATTCATTTCTATTCTATAAATTGCTAAAAATTCAACTTTTGTATGAGAAAACAGGCTTAATTTCAGATACACAATATAAAATAAGATTTTGATGTTAAAATTGCTTTGAGCGAGTTAATTGTTAACTTTTACAGTCAATATAGACTTGTATGAATTACAGAATATTTCAAATGTTTAGTTGTATTGATCCCAGAAAGAGTAAAAAAGATCACACGAATTACAAAATAATCCAAACATGTAATTTGTCTTGATTAGAATATTTGTGAATAATTGTGATATGAACAATTTCTTGATGAAAAGTATTTTTAATATAGAAACGATATCAGTCCTAAAGGAGGAAAGCATCAGATATGAATGATCGTCTATGTAGGTAAGTTACTTAGTCTCGAGGCTTAAGATCCTTTGTCTTCAACCCTTAACCGGTCACGTACTGTCTATGAGACTGTGCCGCGTCAGTAAATTCTTCGGCAACTCTTATATGCCTTTAGAAAAATTAGCTCCTCTTAACCTGTCAGCTCTAAAGAATAAATATTTATCAGTTTACGTTAAACCCTACAACAGTCAACCAAAAAAGTTCTCCTCTTAAAAACCAATCCCATTTACTCCTACTATCTTACCTACCTACTTATACCTAAATATATAAATTATTAACACACATCAGTGTTCAAATCTCACAATCTGTAATCTCACATATTAAATATAAAATAAGGAAAATACATTTTCAAAAGAATTTCTAAGACTCCTAGGATCACATAAGATTGTATTTATATTTTTAGCAGACAATTTGGCGAACGTATAATTTCCTAAAATTTTCTTTGCGTTTCCACAGAAAAATTTAATGAGCCTGATATCTTATTGTAAATTTTCTGATATTTTCCCAGCATACTAATAACACCGTCTAAACCTCGCAACAACCAGCGCATAAATTACGAACTAATCTTTCTTTATGAAATTACCAGACAACTTTAAACCAGTTGAACATGCGAAACACTAACCCAACTATTCCAAGACCGGCGTGCAGACGTTAATAATGCAATATTACCCAAGAGGGTTGCTTTAAAAAAAAAAAAAAGAAAATGATTCTCGAGACGAGGGGTTAAAGCAGGGAGAAAGTAATTGTGTCCCGTTCTCTCGGTAAATTTTTTCTTTCCCGTCGCCGCCGGTGAAAAGCCAACCTTGGCAGCACGTGCGCGTGGAAACGGCGGTGCCGAGTCACTGGGAAGTCTTTCTAGCAGTCTCCCAGGCTCGAAGGACTCGGTAAGTTAACGTTACCTGGACGTGGGCAATGTTAAGATAAGGTGCACGCCAACTACGCGTTAAGATCGCGATTGCTCGGCAATCGTTCGTGGACCTTAACACGTTAAGTGCCTCCAACGCCAACTCGAAACATTCCCTTAAACTCCGAACTGTTTAATTAATAAACCCTGAAATCAGGAAGTTCAAATTTATCAGAGTAAATTTGTACCTTTACTCCTTCGCTCTTTGGAAATCCTAGAAAAATACGATCCGTTCGAATACATTGTAATATAAATTAATTGTACAGCTGATTAGAGATTAGTGTCCATAACGTATCGATCGACAAAACGTTGAAAGGTTAATCAAATTCTCTGCCCTTGTACTTTAACGATCCAACCCACAGACGTCCTTGAGAATTCACATTTTTCTCTTTTTCAACACTGTAAAACAGGGATGGGCACGGCAGGGGCACCTCAAACGTCTACTTCTCCCACCAACCTCTCTTTCATGCGCGAGGCCTGCGCACTGTTCGCAACGGGCGAAGCATTTCCTTTCTCTATGGCAGGGATGGGCATTTTTGTCTCAATTGAGTCCCCACCATAGCGCCCACTGTCCCCCACCAGCATCCGCCGTTACCATGGAGGAAAGAAGTGCTTCGTCCGTCACGAACAGTGCGCAGGCCTCGCGCATGAAAGGGTGGTGGGAGAAGCTGGCGTTTGAAGGGTTCCACCCGTGCCCATGCCTGCTCTATGGTAACGGCGGATGCTGGTGGGGGGCAGTGGGCGCTGTGGTGGGGACGGTTTTGTCTGAATTGAGACAAAAATGCCCATCCCTGCTGTAAAACATTTCATTTCTTTTTATGCTTGTTGTAAAAAGATCATGCTGTAATTTCTACTAATATTTGTTTCATACTTTCACTCTTTAGATTGTAGTTTCTTCAGGATCTCGTATTTTAGATGATAAAACGAAAAATTCGTTCCACTTTAGTGTGACGTTTCTGTACACAAATAATTACACCTGCGATTGTTCCAATGCAATTTCGACCAGAGCATCATTAATACAATTAATACTGTATTTTTGACATTGAAAAAAATTTTCAAAAGCTTATTCCTCTGTCCCCAACACTTGCCAGTACAACCATGAAATGGAACGAATTTTCTGTTCAACCTCTATACATCGTATTACAACGCAATCGGATAGAAATAAAATATTTTACAATATGCATAACATAAAATGGATGTTCACTCGAGGAGAATATAAATTAAACTTTAAATCATGATAGTATTAAACGATGAGATTATGGACGAAGAACAATGAGTTGATTTAATGTATGAAGCGTAGTGTGCTGAGATATAATTCTTGGTCCCTTTTGTGCAACTGTTTCCGGTTTAATAAGCTTCCAGAATATTCGAAACGGTCGGCCATCTTAATTCTAGGTGTCTAACCCGAGGCTTTCGGGTTAAAAAGCTGTAATCTTGGCGCGTAAGTTTGATTCTTGCCCCGAAGAAAATTACGCTTCCGTTCAGTTTGCGTTTCCGGTCACGTCAGCCACCCGCGACGTGATCTCCCCGAACATTATTCCACCCTCGAAACCTGAGACCAAGGTAGGGAAAGTTTCTCTTTTTGATGGACGCCCGGATAGAGGAGACTTGATTGTGTCGGGTACTTAATAGGGTCACGTGAACTCGTTTAAGTATCACCCGTTCAAGGAATTCGAAATTGATTTATCTCTCTCTCTTGATTCTTGCATAAACGGGATTGTTCGCTGAGAAATTGCACACCATTGCTTTAGCCCATTCAGAAATGTTTAATTAGGACGTAGGTCTGCTTCGAACATCGTTAAATCGATTAACAACCATCGGTGATTTTTTGGAATTTAATTCGAAGCCTGTAACAAAAATATTTGTGGTTGAATAATTTCAAATTTTGTTGAACATCAATTTAAAATACATCAATAAATAGAAGTGGTGTAAGTCGATTGACGATCCAGAGAGAATATATTATTTTAGTTAAATTCTCGTAAAAGTCATTCATGTAATAAATTTAAATGTTTCTAAATTCAAACAAACATTGCCGAACTAAGTACAATTCTTTATATTTTTTAATCGAATAAAATGCAAACCTTTCAATATCTCGAAAGGAGAAAAAATAGAATTACACCATTTTCAAAATAATCGGTCCATATCTATTTTGAGGTTAGAAAGAGTAAAATGTGCAAGAGAATGAAATTGTGAAGGAACTTTTCTAGTGATAATCGAAAAGCGCGCCGCTAATGTAACAATTCTAAATTCGTAAATTATTTATTAGAGAGTGGAAACCATAGCAAATGCCATTTATCGCATTATTTAACCAGTTAGCTGTTATTGATGAGTATACTCGTTATGGAATACAATTAATTGCTTGCTATTTATGTTAAAATTGTTGTGAAAATTAAAACACGTTAGTAATTTGTTGACATTTTAGAATATTTCCAGTCAAAGACGAAGTAAAGAAACGAAACAACAAAATTGAAGTGACGTCAATGTGATGAATAAAATATTTAAAAAAATCTTAACACCCACATATAAATTCGAGCTACACAGCTAACTGGTTAAAATTGTTGTGAAAATTAAAACACGTTAGTATTTTGTTGACATTTTAGAATATTTCCAGTCAAAGACGAAGTAAAGAAACGAAACAACAAAATTGAAGTGACGTCAATGTGATAAATAAAATATTCTAAAATTCTTAGCACCCACATATAAATTCGAGCTACAGAGCTAACTGGTTAACATAGAAGTTTACTCAAAGGTAAAATTGATAGAGAAAGAACTGATAAAATAATATTTGCGCCATCACGTGGGTGATGATGTCATTGGATTGGTAAATTCTTTCGTCAGTTATCCGGCTGGTGTCGGCGCTAATTATCCGAAAGCCGCAGCCGCGCGACCTCGGCGCATCCACAATGGACACCACGTGGACGATGAACTCGCTTTATAACAATGAACCGACGTAACCCGATACACACACGACACCCGCGACATATTTAGCCTGCGTTTGCTTTAATATTCCTGAATGAGACGGCATTAATTAGGAGAAACGAAGTGGTTCGTGCGGGGTACAATAGCTACAACGAGCCTGGTCGACGACCCCGAACCTGGAACCAGACAATAAGGGTTGATAATACCATTAGTTCGACCGCATTAACCCCCATATAATGCGCAGACCTTAGAAATGCCGATCGATGGCGGCTTTCCGCGTTCGTTGGATTACACGATGCTTGTCCACTTTCCAGAGACATAGGTCTGCGAGGATTATCTGTATAATCGGCCGATACCGGTATGTTCTTCCTGGAGAAATCGCTACTCGAACAACTACCATGGAGAATAATTAATGAACTGTTCGCTTAAACTCTGATAAATTGGTTAATTGTTTGTTTGAATTTATTTTTGATCGTTTATACATTTTTGGAAAATATGTTTTCCGGTGCGGAAAGTATAGTACAGAGTATGGTTTACTGTGTAAGTGATTCGTATTAGTGACCATTTTTATTCATGGAAAATTATTAACAAGTTTATAATGTGAGATTTTGTTGTTTCATATTTTTGAGACTTGAATGGTCTACTTGAATGAACTTTCTACTTTGTGCATTTAACTTATGTTGAATAGCAGATGGTGTCGTGTAAAGAGGACTGATCAGAATACAGTACAATATATAAATTGTTTGTGTTTTTGAAAATTTTCATTTATGAATATTCGTAAGTATATGTATGGGTTGTGAGAACCTGATGTTTCAATTTTTAGAGATACCAACAGTTCACTTGAATCAATGTTTATGATCTTCCACGCTATTATTGTTGCAGGAATTAATAGTGTTGCTTAAAAAGGAGATATCAAAGTATAATTTAACGTACAAATTGTTCACGTTCTTGGAAATTTTCATTCATGAATTTTATAAACAAAATCCATCTTCGAGAACTCAACACAGTGCTTCTCAAACACACTAATGATCACTTACAACTAATTTTCACTATTCACCAAGATGACTATAGTTGAAAACAAGTAGTGTAACATAAAGGGCAGTTTCTAAACTACATTTCAGTATACAAACAATTAATATTCTTAACAATTTTCATTCATGTATATTCATAAGAATGTAGACAAATAATTTTCCAACAAATTTTTACCATTCACCAAGAAGATTATAATTAAAAACAAGTAGCGTAACATAAAGGGCAGTTTCGAGACTATATTTCAATATACAAACAATTAATATTGTTAACAATTTTCATTGATGAAGATTCATAAGAATGTAGACAAATAATTTTCCAACTAATTTTCACTATTCACCAAGAAGACTATAGTTAAAAACAAGTAGCGTAACATAAAGGGCAGTTTCGAGACTATATTTCAATATACAAACAATTAATATTGTTAACAATTTTCATTCATGAATATTCATAAGAATGTAGACAAATTATTCTGAAGGCAACAGAATACGCTGTGCTCGAAGATCCATTAGTTTCGATCGGGGATCGAATGTCCATTAACATAAGATCTGCAGAAAGCTATCAGGCTCCCGTAGTTCATCAGAAATTTCCGATGGTATCAATATCCCAGAAAGAGTTTCTCCGGAAATTGTCTCTAAGCGTCGCAATCTTCGTCTTCGTTTCACCATTATTTCGAGGCACGGATGAAGATCGATTCGCTTTTTCTCGCAGCCCTTGGTTCCCAGCGGAAGAAAAGTATTATAATGCTGGGAGATGTTCGCAGCTGAAGCGAGAATTTTCGTCCGAACGAGTTCTCGATTCGACGCATAATGAAATCGACGATGATCGAACCTGGCATACTATAACTCGAAGAAAGATTCGAGGAGCTAAATTATTTTTCGTTCGAGAATTTTCTCTTAGTGATCGATGTCTCCAAAATGAAATTTAGAAAGAGATTTTAATATTCTCTGGGTTAAATCGATGAATGATGAAATTCTGTAATTTTTAGGATTTTCGAGTTCATGCCTCAGAGCAAAATAATATGTAAAGTAAACGAGATTGAGACAACAAATATTCACGTTTATCCGCTGCGTGTCTGTGCCGGAAACGATAAGGGTGGTTCAGCGATCGTTGCTGGTCATAATGGTCGTCAAAACGCCATTATTCTTGGTCCACGTAGCCATTAGATGCTGCCAGCTTGCCTTCACTCGCAGAAACATCCAGATATTTAAATCGCATGGTCCCCGGACAAAGGGGAGCTGAAGAATTTCCATTTTCAAGCCGGGGAGACCGCCATTTTCGTACTTAATCAATGGAATACTCAACCTGATTCGGAAAAGAACATTCAGCCGATGAGAACAGAGTTACTTCGCTGTTTGAAAAGAAAATGGGAGAGTTGAACTACCGATAGATTTTTATTCGCTCACAGGATTTGGAATTGAGGAGAATTTTCTTTATATAAAAATGCTTTTGCGTTTTTAATGCCAGAGAATGTCCCTTTAATTTTATTGAACGATTTACTATAGAGACATTCGACAAAAAGAGTGCTGTAAATGTCTGGGGATATTTAGAGCACTCGTTGAACCGTTTGTGTTCTTCATGGCTTAATTGGGAAGGATCTGTACGTTGAAGAAAATAATTGGCAGTTTGGCTTGAACTGGAGCCAACTATTACACAAATAGTCGAACGGAGATATCAATGTTACTTATTTTATTATTTTGTTATAAGAATTGTTTTCTTGTTGCAACTATTGGTGATTGGAGAATTTTATGAGACGATTAATTTACAGAAATAGCAATAAATCTGGTCAGTCTTCCTTTTATTTTAGAGTTTTTGAGATCTGGAGTATTTTGCACACAAAATGAAGGGAAGCCTAGAAATATTTTTTAGAAGTGATAACCACCACTGCACCAATAATTATTATTAACCCAGACTTAACCCAGACCAGTTATATTGTATGGATTATTTAGTTCGTAGAATATCCAAATTTTTGTGCATAGGGACTGATGCAATTTTATTCAGGATTACACTGTGGTTGGTGTGTCCAAGAAAAAATAGAACGAATGTAAAGCATAAAAAATTTTTTTATATATTGTATGGATTGTTTAGTTCGTAGAATATCGAAATTTTTTGCAAGAGACTGATGCAATTTTATTCAGGATTACACTGTGGTTGGTAATTTTAGCGTTCAGGTCTCGGGGAAGGTAAAACGTTTGAAGATCGCCAGCGATAATCTGGCGCGTTAATTAAACGTTTCGCTCGTATTTCTTTTTTGTATAATCTCCGTTCCTAATCGTGCAGAGGAGGCACAGTTCGTTTTACAATTTCCACGTGCATGGAAACAATCGTGAACCGCTTACGGCGCCCACGGAATCGGATTATTAGGTTGAAAGCCTAACTCGTCGTTTCGAACATGGCAACAAACATTCCCACGCTTCTTGCGTAACAACGCATCCGGTTTAATACTTTTGCGTTGCACAACATTCGGGAACTCTTACGCCTTCGTACAGAATTTTTATTGGAATCCAGAGAACTGTGTTTTCAAGTAGTTCCTTCGATAAACATTCAATCCAACTTGAGAGACAGAGAAAGAAAGAATTTCCTTTGCGAGACGATCGATACACTCTAAACGTTAAAGTTGGAACATTAAATGGAAGAAGGAGCGAAAAACAACAGAGAAAATGATTGAGAGTAATCGTGTTCGTGAGAAAAGCACAGTTTTTTATTCATTAATGGTTTATTATTAGTAGACTTAATCAACGCATTTGAAGGATATTTATTATAGCTGCATGTGGCATTTTCCATTGAAATTATACTGTTCTTGTAATTTAATGGAATTTATTTCATTCATTTCTGTCATTTAATAGCTGCATGTGGCATTTTCCATTGGAATTATATTGTTCTTGTGATTTAATGGAATTTATTTTATTCATTTCTGTTATTTAATAGCCGCATGTGGCATTTCTCATTGAAATTACGTACTATTGTTGTAATTTAATGGAATTTATTTCACTCATTTCTGTTCATTCTAATGCTTGTTATAATTTCTGATTTTCGCTTTGGTTCCGTAGCCGTTTTCGCTTTTATTATTTTAACGTCAATTTTCGCTTTTATTATTTTAACGTCAAAATTCCGTCGACCTTTTTCTTTATTTCCTTAATTCAACTTATTCTCTGGAATAAAATCTGCAAAATTCTAGATCAGGCAGTTCTAACCAGTAGCTCCGGAGCTATTCCAGGCACCATCCCCGCTTAGGTTCTTCCCCCACTCTTAGACTTCATCGTTATAATGTATAGTAGTGGGGAAGCTCCCACCACGAGACCCGCGCGGCGCGCGCAGCACACACTCACTCTACAGCTCTACGTAGTAGTGGGAAAAGGTTCGATGGTGGGGACCTTGCAGTGTTCGGAGGTGAATAAGTTGGAACTCCCTGTTCTAGATAATAGATATGAATATAAATAGCAAAATTTGTAGATGATATTATGGAAAACACGAAAAATAATGTCCTCAAATAATCAATTTATATACACAAAAATAGTTGACATAAGGTACGCAGGAAATTGAAAGTCCTGTGCGAACACTCAACTTTTAATGACATTTAGGGTTCAAAAAATTTAACAAAGCCCAAAACTTGCTATCTAATTTCTACAAATTCTTATTAAATCTTAAAAAATTATGACCTTGAAAAATAAAATACTGTTCTGCACTTTTCTTCACGAAGAGAATCTTTTCCCTTGGAAGCTTTAATTTGCGCAAAGATCTGCAGTTTGGAGCATTGTAGGCAGGCTTGAGTATCAGTACAGTGCCCCAGACGTACAAATACGACGCCCTCGCCGGAAGGGCTGAAGTATCGCGCCGGGGATTAGAATTTTGCTTCTTTCTTCGCGACCATTTGTTCGGAGTCTGAGCCGATTGGATGGCTCGCGGATTTCTCGCCGGTTTCGTTCCATTACAGGAAATTATACGCGCTATACAGTTCGTCGTAGAATTGCGAGCGTATTGCCGAAGTAGACAATGGACCCTCGCGGATCCACTCTCGTCTCTGATACTCGCGCGAGAGGGGAAAACGATGACGAGTGCCGTTAATGGCAGCAGCGAGAGACGCATCCCACGGAAACACCGAATTATACCCTCCAGCCGGAACGAACCTCCATTGTACGAAGCGTTCCGCTTTATCGGGCCGATTCCCGGGCTTCACTTTAAATCTTCAGCGCACAGCCAGGCCGTGCGACTTCCATTTTTCTATTCCGACCGGTGAAACTTGTCCCTTTCGCATCGGTGGAAAAACATTGCAGGCAGAAAAAATCGCAGTGCAAAATTTTTGCGAGAAAAATGAGCAGTTCTTTAGAACTCGTGTTTAATTTATGTTGAGCATGTTAATTACAAAACGCATATAATGTACGAGATTTAAGACAAATGGAAGAGTGATAGAAAAGTGATGTTTGGGATTTTTTTTCTCTCGAAAACTGTGAGACTTTAGTCCACAAGACTTATTGCATTTGAAAGGATATACTTTAGAGAGTATCTCATAAATTTGTTGTTCAAAAATATTTATTAGTTATAAAGTTATGTACTATTTCCCAGAGGTCCTGTCAGGAACGTCTTAATCCTTTGCTAGACAGAACCTCCAGAAGATCAACTATAAGTTTATAATTAATGGATATTTTAGGATAAAAAAATTACTATGCTTTAATATATATACTTTTACACACCATAAATTTTTTTTAACTTATGTCTTACAGTTCTCGAGGAAAAATGATTGAAGACGACCATTTTTCAATCATTCTGACTGAGGACTTAAGAAATTGCAATTTGTATCATTGTGAAACTGCAAGTGATGAAAATGAAATAAAACTGTAATTTTTAAGAGTGTACACGGTTCGCAGTATCTCAGAAAATTTGCACAGGCCATAGATGCATGAAGATCGCAGTGCGTTCATTAAAAATATGTAGCACCGTAGTGGTTGGTCCTAGAAATTCTAAGAGGGGTTGTTGACCCCACAACTCAGAAAAATTTAATCCTTTATATGCTGAAGGCACTTGGAAATTCCACTCTCATTAAAATACTGTAACGACACGTTTTCGAATCTAATTTATTTTAAAGTACCACTGATGATGTATTTATACGTTGATGACTTTAAATGAATTTAAACATGCTGGCATAAATACCATCCGTTAAATTCTTCAACTATTTAAAGCTTTAAATGCGCTAAACAGCTTTCATCCAATTTTAAAACACATTGCTCGCAATATTTGCTTAAAAAATTATTAAGAACCATTTTGAATAAAAACAGCAATGATCAGTCCAAAGTGTTGCACCAAAAAATCCCTAAAAATTGATATACTAGCTTATATAATATATAGGGTGTTCAGGCTAGTACTAGCCAGCATTTTTTTTGTAAATAGTAAATATTATAAAAAGATAATAGAGGAAAAAGTAGTACTGTTTTTTATACGCAACAAATTGACATATGCATTTTTGTTGTATTTACATTGTTTTGAGAGAAACGAAGGTGATCTCCAATTTTTTAAATGGAATGCAATATATTTTTTTATGTTGTATGAAAGCATGTGTCAAGACGAATTCATCCATCTATTACACAATGACTTTCAAGGTCATGCAAGGTCAGAAATGGAAGAAATGGAAGAAACAATTTGAAAATTGCGCACCAATGTTTTTCTTGGCCAAAAATAATTGTTAATAGATATATTGCCACTGCGCGCTTCACTATTTTATATTTTTCGTGCAAGTGCGCATTCAACTGAGTGGAAGAAATAAATTTTTGAGCTAGAAATAAAATAAAAATGATCGTCAACGTTGAAGGTTTGTCAACGTGCAGAATCGATAAGGCGCGTTTCGGAATTGTAACTCTGAACCGGGGTCGAATTGAATTTCTATGTTTGACGGTCCTCTCGGTGTCCCGAAACGGGGGCAAAACCGGAATATGAAAACGCGGGGGCGGAGGCTGCGCGGCTAAACAAAGGGCTTAATTACCTGTGTGCGAGATTCTAGACGAACTGCGGAATACTGCAAAAATAGAATGGCCGTGATACTTCGGGGGCAATCTTTGGGGCTTAATGAGGTTCCCGGCAGAATGAACGGCTTTTGCGTACGGTCAGTGATGCCAGGTGTCCATCAATGGGCTCCGCTGTTTCGAGGGAGTCAATGTAACTTTCTGAAACTGCCGCTTTTCAAAATGCACACTTTGTTCCCGCGATCTTTATTCTCTTTCGCGCAGAGAATGGCCGGGCGTACATTCGCGAAAAAATAATTATTATCCGTGAATTCGCATTTGTCCGCAGCGAGGAGAAAATTTATTGTTGTTGTATTTTCTTGTCCGAATCTGGACCAGGGTGTGCGAAAGTTCGCCAAATAAAATTACTGTGAAAGAATGTGGAAGGTTTGATACCTTTTTATTATATTTATTTATTTATTATTCTCATAGTAAACTTTGATATTTTATAATTGAACTATCAGACCAGTTAATATGACAGATTTCAAATTTTTTCTTTTAGGAATATTGAAATTAGGAATATGTTTCCAATAGTACGTGTTTAATTTTTGTACGGATGTTAAAATAAAATTTCTATAAATGCAATCTGGTCATTATTATAAATGTAATATAAGTCAGTCGTGTTTAGTGGTTGCTAGTTCTGAGGTTAATGATGATTAGCGACTCACCCGTTATATCGGAGAGCAGACGTCGCCCGTAAATACCCAGCATCATATATTCCGGTACATCGTCCTTCAACAATAATCCCAATTTAAATCTTGTCGGCAGTTTGAAAGTTTCAGGAATGCGACCGTCTACAAGTGTACACAATGCCACCTAAAAGTATTGCACCACTCGTTTCACGCACCATAAACCTAATTTGTTTAATGAAACAAGGCAGAACAGGTTCTTGAGTATCCGTTCAATTGAAATGATCCCAGCTAGACTATAAAATTGAACCCAGGAACGAATAACCTTCCGCATCTTCCCTTTATTCTGTACAAAACATCCACTCCGACTTATTATTGATAAAAGAGTTATGAGTGTCAGTAAAAATCGCAAAAAATTCCTGAGATGACTATTAACATTCTAGATGATGATACAATCGCAATTTTCCACCAAGATGGACAGGTTAGTTTTCCACACGCTATTCAAAGTCACAAACGAATGAATTTCCGCATCTGCCATTTCTTCTGCTTATAACATCCTCTCTGATTTATTATTAATAAAATTAGTGTCAGTAAAAATCGCAAAAAATTTCTGAGATTACTATTAACATTCTAGGTGATGATACAATCGCTATTTTCCACCAAGATGGACAGGTTAGTTTTCCACACGCTATTCAAAGTTATAAACGAATAAATTTCCGCATCGCCCATTTCTTCTACTTAAAACATCATCTCTGATTTATTATTAATAAAATTAGTGTCTGTAAAAATTGCAAAAAATTCCTGAGATTACTATTAACATTCTAGATGATTATACAATCGCAATTTTCCACCAAGATGGACAGGTTAGTTTTCTACAAGTCACAACGCAGTACCTTACAAGATTCGAGAAATCAGTGACATTTTTCTGTTAAATAATTTCACAACATTTTACACAGTCCCAGCATGGGTTTTCAAAGACTTTCAGTGGCCGATTAATCTTCTTGAATAGCGATAAGAACCGAAGTAAATCATTCGCGTGGCTAGAACCCGATCCAATCCCAGTTTCTTTGCGCTAGGCTCCGTTTTTGCAGAGACGGTCTACCCGAGGATTGAACTGTAATGGCACCGACGAGTCGCCCTCGTCGAATATGGTTCCTGGTGACGTCGCATGATTATTTCCACGAAGGAAAAAGCTCGCGCGCGCGGCCCGGGAGTGACGCTCGAGGCATTAACGCCTCATTAACGCCATCCGCAAATGACGTGATCCTTCATCACGTGCCGACACTCTCTCGTACCTCCCGGACTCTTTAGTCACCGTTTCCCTTGTCGTTATCCAGTCGGTTGCTTCTTCGTGGTTTCTCGGTGCTTTCTGTGTCCCTTCTAGCTGTACCTATCCTCCAAAATTAATGCATCGTCTGCGCGTTCCTTCGCTAGAGTTCGCTGAAACCAGCCGAATTCTGTTGGACGATCACCAGTTTATTGCTAGTCCGTACGTTTGAAAGCTCCGGGCAGTGATGGTATATGGTCTCGGTTTTCTCGCGCATGCGAGACGATTTTAGCGTCAGTAAAGTACAAAGTTGAGCTAAAATGGGGTACCTCGATCACCCCGCATAGTTTCGCAAATTTTTTTTCGATTTTCAAATATAAATGTTTAACATGCGTTTGTTATATTAAAATGTTATGCGTATGCATATAGAATATATAAATATATCTTGCACTCTTCTGTACGGTTTCCCGCCAATAACAGTTCTCCCATACTTTCCCCACAAACATAAGACGTACATGCGTGCCTGCATTTAGTCGCGCATGCGCGAAAAAATCGAGACCATATACAGTATTTCATCGATAATTGTCCACAACACGGGTCTGCGGAGGGACAATTATGCGCGAGGGATATCATTGTTTGAGGTTTGCCGAACGTAGAGAAGGACAGCCGAGCTCGAGAGGTCTCGGTCACCGAGAAATGTAAACATACCTAAACCGAATTTCCAACTTCTTTATTAATCATTATTTTTTTATGGGACTATGGTCATCGAAGTCGCATAAAAAAATAATTGATAATAAAGAAGTTGGAAATTCGGATTAGTGTGGTCTCACCGATATACCCGAGCCGCATGGTGTCATATTTCTCGGCGACCGAGGCCTCTCTAGTGGGGATATCTGAGGGACAATTATGTCGGAGACATTTGGGACAATTACCGATGAAATACTGTACCATCACTGGCTCCGGGGACTTGTACGGCATTGCATAGTTAAATGAACGAGGAACTCGGTAGAAATGCAGCTTACGAGGACTATTTATGGTGCGGAAGACTATCTTAGTTTTTGTTGGTTTTGGGAAGCTAGGTGATTTTATAATAATTACACAGATGTCTTTATACTTTTATTGATGCTCTCTCTCTCGACTAACAGAATTCGAAAGCAGTGATGGTATATGGTCTCGGTTTTCTCGCGCATGTGCGATGATTTTAGCGTCAGTAAAGTACAACGTTGGGCTAAAATGGAGTACCTTAGTCACCCCGCATAGTTTCGCAAATTTTTTTTCGATATTCAAATATGAATTGACAAGTAGCTCCTTCTCCAATACTAGTTGCCATTATGAAATCGAATATATTAACATTAACTTACCAAAATTTCGAAGTACGAAGTCTTGCACTCTTCTGTCCGGTTTCCCGCCAATAACAGTTCTCCCCTACTTTCCCCACAAACATAAGACGTACGGTACGTTCCTGCATTTAGTCGCGCATGCGCGAAAATACCGAGACCATATACCATCACTGGACTAACAGAGCTCGGAAGCTCATCGGAACCGTTTGATCTCGTTGCCCATGTCAGCATGTGGACTCAAAGGACCGCGGCTCCATCTTTGATTCCGAACTTAAAGTTACCGCGAAATACAATGTTACGGTCTAATAGATATGGCATCAGAACGTATGAACAGTATTAACCCTTTGCACTCGGAGCTCTGCCAACTTAAAACTCAAACATTTCTTCTGACCAAGAATATTTCCATTGTACATAATTTTTTTCATTTTATGCGTAAGAAACTGATATAGTACCTCATACAATATTTAAATTTTTAGTAATTTATGAAATATAAACAAATTTAATAATGTAAACAATATTTTGAATAATGGTATAATTATTTGTAGTGGGGCCTTTGAGTCGCCATTCGAGTGCTAAGGGTTAATTTCTTTATATATATACATATATCAATAGTTTTCAAGTTCATTGATTGTTTAACACTAGAACTACCGGACAAGTCGAAATGACTGGTTTCTAAATTTTTCTTTTACAAATATTGAAATTATAAAAATGTTTTCCGGAGTAATGTTTTAGTCAAATTCTCTATTAGAATACATATTTAAACAAAAGTTGTACGGAAGTTGAATAAATGCATTCTTGTCGTTATTAGAATGCAATATACACCAGTCGCGTTTAGCGCTCGGTAGTTCTAGTGTTAAAATGGCGGACCACGTTCTTCAAACCTCGTCGGTTCTTCGTCTCTTGAACTGTCCCGACGATTCGAGTGTCCATTTCACTCCCAATGGCGTGCAGCACGCCAGAAAATCGTTGCGAATCGGAGTAGAATAGGGGAGAACAACCCCTCCGTCCCGACCTTTTCCAAGAACGACCCTGCACACGCACAAAATAACGTGTGCATAGTTTCTTGAAACTCCCCGATGTTTGTGCTTTGTTGGTTCAGGCAGTCTGTACTGTTCCAAACTTTATTATTGGAACGCATGCAGTATTTTATCATCATACCTCGCTGTGCTAAAATTCCTTTTCAAGATTTATTACCAAACTTGGCCAACATTTCTACAAAATTGCAAAAGTCAACAATTTCTGAAAATACAGAGAATTCTGTTAAACTTGATCTGGTAATTTTTATAAAGCAATACGTGCCAGTCACTTTCAATGCTTGGTAGGTTCAATGTTAAAAATCAACGAGAAACAACAGTTAATCCTGGGGCCACAAAAATATTCAGAAATGTACATTTCCACTACAGAAAGTAAATTAAACGCAAATGTTAGCTCCCTTATTTTGCATGCCTATGGAAATTGAAATAAAAACAGCTATTAACACCCTCTGGCAAAGTAAACAAAATTACAGCTTTCGTTCTCCGATTCTTTTTAACAGGTTGATCGCCCACTCAACAATCACAAAAATTATACAAAACAAAAATTGAGAAGTGTTGTTTTTAGGTAAGGGATAACCTCAATAAATGTGATTTACTTATAGTTATAACACACATAATTTATTAAAAGTAAGTAAAGTAAAAAGGACGACGCATGAAACATTTCCAAAAGGTTAAAAACATAAAGAATATGGATGTCGCGCTCGCCAAACTTGTAGTCGACAAAGCGCGGCAAATTCAAAAAGATGTTTAGTTTTTCGATATTAATACCTTGCACTATGATTCATTTTACGATTACAGTGACTAGAGCTTGATTGTCGTCCATCATTTCTTAGAACAGAAAGAAAATCTAAATTTATTATAAGCTTGTATATTCCCCAATGGCTATATATCGACAGCAACAAAATAAAATTTTATTTCGCTTCAAAGGAAATTAATAATTTAAATGTTCAGTAGATGTTGTTCAAAATTCTTATCACGAGTCTGACTCGTTATTATAGTGCAAGGGGTTAATTACTGTTTCAAACGTCTTCCATTTCGCAGATCGTAAGCAAATTTTGTACGACTCAATCTACTAGCGTAAAAATTAATTTTGAATTCTGCATAAATAATTTCTTCATAGAGATATCGGTGATACGGCGATGAAAGTGTTAAGAGAAATATTTGGCTTGATAATGTTCGGGATTAGCTCAGCAAATTTTCGCATGAACGATATACAGTTGACTTAACCCTCACGCAGACCGTAGACTGGTGGTTTGGAAGGGACGTTTGGGACACGGAGCCGTGGTCTGACGTGACCATAATAATCTGAGCCGGCTGGAACAAAGGGGAATCGATAAGCGGAGTCAAGCAGAAGGCTGGGGAGTGTCGGACATTTCGTGTTTCGTTTCCTATTTCCGGCGGGGACAATGCACCTGCACCGGCACCGGCACGGGATCGAAATTCTCGGTACGCGGCTGCATTTGAATGCAATCGGCCCACTCCGGACCAGACGATGCACGGCCCCATCGATTTTATCATCGACGACTACGATGATACTGCTAATATCGTTGCGGAGCGTCATTCGAGCCACTTTGCAATACCCTTTCCCTTCTGCGTTTTTTACTTTCGTTATTGGAAAGGTCATCATCTTTTCCTTTAATTTTTATTTCTTTGTCTAGAAATGTTACACTCAATTTTTTATTTTGCTCAATCATTTTCATAAGACAACAATCTCAATATTGTTTTCGTAATTCTGTAAAACAATATTTATTGTAGAATACCTAGATGATTGAATAATTCACTGAAAAAGAATTTAATACAAACATTTACTTTGATGTTTCATTAATAAATTTGTCGAAAACATATTGATTGAGAACATCAATCTGTTGAAAAAACGGATTGCAGAATTTTATTCCGATGTTTCATTAACACTAGATTTACGGGGCCCGTCAAAATGACGGATTCAAAAATTTTTTATTTACGATTATTAAGAGTGTAAGGAGGCATCCGTGAAGAATTACTAAATAGATTTATTGTTTTGTGTACATATTACAATAAAAATCGCTAAAGATCTAAGTAATTACAATTTTATTATTTTTATAAAGCAATGTAAAATAATCAATTTTAGTGCTCCGTAAACCTAGTGTTAAAATCGCCGTGGAACCTGGTGTATGTACTTGTTAGTCACACAAAGATACAATTTAATCAACATTCAATTTAAAAATATTCCTCTTTTTGTGCTAGTAATACTGTTTAATAAATTTTAATGCATTTATTATAGAAACATCAGAATAGATTTGCTTCGAATGAATTTTTTAACAAAACATCCACATAAATTGATGTCAATTCTCTTTAAATGTTTCAATGTTTTATGGGACAATTATTTAAATGTAGAATGACAAGCAGGACCTTGTTGCATGTGTACACTGAGCAGAATTGTTTTGCAAATGTCTAGTCTATTGGATAAAAGTTTTCAGAAAGTCAAATTGAATGTTGGAAGTACCTTCAGTTCGGAGACAATGTTATTTGTTCTACTATCTCCGTTCTTCTCTGAAAATTTGCATTCCCCTTCGATCGATCAGGTGTTCACAGACTCGAGGCGACTACTATATGTTTTCGCGAACCCGGTTTTTCCGCCATTTTGGCTAGCCCGGCGTCGGAACGTCTAAAACTCGTTCGAGTGGTTCGGGTAGCTCCAACCCCGTCCGATTCTCTTAGAATAACACATTCTTCTTCCACGAGAAAACAAAAGGAGCCTGGACCACAAAAAACCACTCGCCGATTTGCCAGGATCTGAACTGTACGTACAAAATGGCGACGGAACCAAGGAAACCGCAAGGAAAAGGTTCCAAAAGAAAGAAAATCCTCGTGCAAATTTAGAAAAGACATTTCTAAATGTAGCAACATTAATCAAATGTCTTTCAAAAGATTATTTCCAACGATCCTTAGGCATCTTTCATTCTCAATCATTCTCAGTGATAATGTCATACTTGATTAAACAAGTTTATTCAGTCATATCTCACGGAAAGATCTTAATATATAAATTTTGAATATCTTAACAGGAAACATAATTTTAATAATTTTTGCGAATACATTCGGTTGCAGGTACAGACATGCTGTAATTTTGAGAACGTATTGTTAGCTGTGACTTGTTGCAAATAATTATGACAGTGGCTAATAAAAGAACGAATTATGACTAATAAATTAATTATAGCTAATATAATTCTACGCTTGGTTAATATATCAAAAAATATGTATTGAAGATAATGGAACTTATTTATGTGACGATTCGATGGAATAAAATGTTTAAAATTATGGTCATTTGACCAATGCTGTATTGTTAGATTATTGTCTACTTTTTTTGTCAATTTCTAATATTTCATACGCGTTTCTTGAATGCTACAATTTTTGTCCGAGTATGAGGACGCTACATAAATGAATCACTGTTTTACTACACATTGTTCATAAATAAAAAAAATAGAACCGTTCAATTTATGATTATTGGTTCAAGTCGATGTTTAGTAGGTCCAACATCAATTTTACCATTTTACACACGTTTTATGAGTGTTACAATTTTTATCCGAGTCTGAGGACGCTAGATAAATAAATCACTGTTTCACTACACATTGTTCATAAAAAAGAAATATAAAACCGTTCAATTTATGTTTATTGGTTCAGGTCGATGTTTAATATATCCAACAGCAATTTTACGATTTTACACACGTTCTGTTCGAGCTACAATTTTTATCCGAGTCTGAGGACGCTAGATAAATAAATCACTGCTTTACTACACATTGTTCATAAATAAAAAAATATATAAAACTGTTCAATTTATGTTTATTGGTTCAGGTCGATGTTTAATATGTCCAACAGCAATTTTACGATTTGACACACGCTCAGTTCGAGCTACAATTTTTATCCGAGTCTGAGGACGCTAGATAAATAAATCACTGCTTTACTACACATTGTTCATAAATAAAAAAAAATATAAAACTGTTCAATTTATGTTTATTGGTTCAGGTCGATGTTTAATATGTCCAACAGCAATTTTACGATTTTACTCACTCTCAGTTCGAGCTACAATTTTTATCCGAGTCTGAGGGCGCTAGATAAATAAATCACTGTTTCACTACACATTGTTCATAAAAAAGAAATATAAAACCGTTCAATTTATGATTATTGGTTCAGGTCGATGCTTAGTAGGTCCAAAATCAATTTTGACATTTTGCAAACTTTCTTTCCTGAGATTGCAGCATTTTTGTCCGGTTCAGAATAGACCCAGAGCAGTACGAAGAGTATTAAAAGCGAGACGTGGTAACGGTGAAAATTAAATTGCCGGCGAGATTAAACGTGAATGGAATGGAGTGCATCGGGTTGGCCGTCGAGGGAATACTTCGTCCAAGAGGAAACGAAGTGTATCATATCGTGATGAAGCGTGAGCCGAGAGCACGAAACCCACCAGAGGATCTTTGCTCTGATTCCAGCGATGTTTAACCTGTCAAACCTTCCTATAAATATCATCGGCGTTGCCTCGTGTTTCTTCTTAAAGCAGAAAACAGACTCCTGTAATATTCAATGTTCCTACTTTCTTCGAATTCTCTTTTAAAAACGCTGCAGGAATTTCAATCGAATTCTCCAATCTACAACGTCGTAAAGTAACGTTAAAAGATCTCTTTCCTTCGCCGGGGTGTTTCAGAAAGAATGATTAAAAGGGCCATAAAGAGGATAATCAAGTAAACTTCTCGCGAACGTTGGATTTTCACGTTTCAGCTCAAAGTGAACTAAACTGTTCCAAAATGTATAATTCCAGGGTTTTCTTGCTTCTCTTGCAATACTGTGTTTAGTGAATCTTTTTGGCGAACTGTTTCAGGGAATTTACAGGTTTTTAAAGTTCATCAGTTATCCAGGAAGAATGATTTAAATCAACGTAAACAGAATAATATAGTAAAACGTCTAGTTTTGCACAATTTTGTCTCAGAGTGATACAATCGTCTGGAAAATTGATTGTACAGGACTTTTGCATTGCCTGATTTTTGAAGTGAAACTTCTTTAGGCGCGTTAGGCGTAAAACCTCGACGCGGTAGGAGTAAAACCGATCTGGCGATGAAACGATGAAACGATGAAGCGATGAAACGATGAAACGAAATTCTATTCTGTTAGCATATACGGTTGAGGGTTCGGCGTTGCTTAATAAAGATTATGATAAAATTCCGATGATGCTAAGTGGAGATCTCAACGTGCACATTGCATCGGAATAATCAAAATTATTAATAGAATTTTTTAGAAGTAAATTTAGATTGGAGATGGTAAATAATCCTAATGAAGCGACAACAAGATCAGGAACAACTCTCGATGCAGAATTTGCAAGACATTTAGACAAAATTGATTCAAGACTATTGATATCATATTTTAGCTATCACAAGCCAATTCTTTCAATAATAGAATCATAGAAAATTAAATGTCATAAAGTGTTAATAAAAATTCGAAAAAAAAAATTAAAGAAAGCTAAGCACACATGAATTTTTATTTTTAGTAAACTGTTTTCTTGAATTTAGGCATTGCTAGTGCTCACTGTACCAACCAGAAGAACGATTTACATTAATAAAAGCGGAATGATTAAACGAAGCGACTAATTCTTTCAAGTTTCATCTCGAAGTGAATGAATCATCCGAGAAATTCATCTCTGAGGTCTCCTGCTTCTCTTGCAGTTCTGCTTTTCTTGAATTTATTTTCGATAAACTGTTTAGAGGAATTTGAGGGTTGCTAGTGTACGTTGCAACTCCAGGAAAAATTGTTCGAATATTATAACCTCATTTTCTAGTTTCGTCTTTTCGAAGTATGTCTGATATAAATTGCTTGCTCGGCGATTTATGCTTCCCTTAATATTCTACTCTTCTCGAATCTTCTTAACCCCTTGTCGTATTTTGACAAGTCAGACTCGTGATGAAGATTTTACATAAAGTCTAACAAAGATGAAAGTTATACCTTTCTTTTCAGACAAAATAAATTTTACTTTTGTATAATCAATATTTAAGCATTGGAGTAAATGTAGTAATGCAATAAAATAAATTTTCTTTCCTCCTCTGTGACATTTTTGGGGATGAAGACGTTATAATTATTGTAGCCGTAAAGAAAATGGTGTGGCAAGTGTTTGATACATTATTCACTGAAATACTAAAATTTATAGAGCCCATCGTGACTCCAGAAAAATCTATCCAATGCAACACATAACTACAAACTCGTGTGTCCCATTGTATTCTCTTATTAGTCTGAAAACGGTGTTACAAATTATTAAAGAATTAGACAAATTCATCTGTCAGTTCAATGTTACTCTAACTTCGTACTCTTGTAGCATCCTTTTACGTGGTACAGTCGTCCACGGGTAATTTTAAATGAATTTTTGCCGATGGGATCGGCAAATGTTTGCAGAGTTGATTAAAATTCCAGAAAAAATTACACGCGACATGTTTAATTATGCCGCCATCGCGACTGTGAGAAGGGTAATCGGAATTGTTACTTGCTGCTCTGCGCCTCCCCCTCCTCCTTCTGTGGTGAAGACGACTCCCAGGGGATTTTCTCGGGGGCAAGAAAAATGTGGTCGAACGTGGCGAGGCGCGTTCTACACGCTTAGGCCTCTAGAATCCCGTGGTCTTTCAAGACTAGGGTCATCTATAACCCTGGCCATAGGTCGTCGATCGTTATCGACCTGTCGCTGTTGAATTTTTTAGCGAAAGTGCCGAGTTGACTGACCGGGAACCCCGAAGCTCTTTCTCTCTCCCTCGGCTTCTCTTTCAACGAGATTGCGACAACCACCGGAGAAAGCTGGAAAGCTTTTCTTCTTCGTGGCATCGATCATTCCACGAAACTGTTTCTCAAGATTGAACCTGCTGCAACTAGAAAAAAGCTTTTCTTTGAAAATCAGAGTTCAAAGTTGTTCAATATCTTTCATTCGAATTGGACGACTCTTTTAATTTGACTCGTTGAAATAAAGTGGATCTGGAGATTGGATAAAATTCAGTGTAAAACTGATTATCTTAAAATATTTGATATCAAACAGGATATTCAATAAATTTGGAAGCACCGATTCGATATATTTGAACAATTTCGGTATTGTTAACCGTTAAGCATTTAACATTTTAATGAAATTCTCCGCTGCATTGACTGTCTTAAAATAATTTATATCAATCAGTGAGTACGTTAAATAAATTTGGACTTATCAATTTGATGTATTTAAACAATTTAAGTATTTTTACCCGTTAAACATTTAGCACAAGAATATTTTAATGAAATTCTCCGTTCAATTGACTGTCTTAAAATAATTTATATCAATCAGTGAGTACGTTAAATGAATTTGGACATGCCGATTTGATGTATTTAAATAATTTAAGTATTTTTACTCGTTGACCATTTAGCACAGGAACAATTTAATGAAATTCGCTGCTCTACTGGATATTTCATATTAATTGTTTTTATGTAAAAATCGCGTGTTCAAATGTTACGGTACAAACGTTAATATTCACTGAATAAAAATGATTATTTATTTAAAATTCACTGCTCCAGTGGACATCTCGAAATATTGGCTGATATATTTTTTCGTGAAATCACGCATTAAAGGGTGGCACAGTGTAAGTGCAACTTAGGTGAATAAAATTGGTCCTCGAAATTAAATTCACTGTTCCAACGACCAACTAAAAATGTTCTATTATTTCGGTAAAACCCATGACATTTAAGGGTAACAAAAGAGCAGAAAAACCGAGCCGAACAAAAATGGTTGTCCGCATAAAATTTCAAGTGTACCGGAACCTCGATTCTCGCCGTGCAAACAAGGCTCAGGAATTGCTGAATTCGCGACGAGCCGACGTAAAATAAGAGCGTCAGGAATTATTGGAGATCGGCCAGCCTCCGACTATTTTATTTTGTTTTCTCTTCCCCCTGAAAGATTTTTATTCCCACCCGATGTCAGTCTTCCAATTTGTAAAATTTTTATATCGTGCTCGGTTGATAATCTGAAAAAGTCGTGACATGTAGAAATTTTTCCTGACAAAATTAATTCACTTATTTCTGAAACAAGTACCTCAATTAAAAGCACGCAAATTTTGTACAAATCTTAGTCATTTTCTTGTTGCGAAAAATGTAAAATAAGAACAATAATTGGAAAATCGTAATTTTCAAGTGAAATGACTATTATTTCGATAACAATTAATTTTTCCGAAAATCCTTCGCTCATTTGCTAGACAAAGCATCTAAAAATAATGTCTTGCATTTTATTGTTAATTTCTGCTAATTTATTTCAGAATCTCTAGGATATATCTATTTCAGATGACCCAGCGTCAAAGAATCGTATTCACCTCGCAGCATCTTTTCGAATACAGCGTCTAGGAAAGAGGCTGTTACTCAGCCATTTTTTAATATTTCGCGATAAAAAAATTACCACACCTAGCAAAATATACGTACTCATAAACAAGGTACTTGCCTGTAGAAAATGTTGATAAATATTTTTAGAAAAAACTCCTAAATGCCACAATTAAACGAGCTTCTACAAATCGTATTCATCTCGAAGCATCTTTATAAAAACCATTTCTGAGAGCAACGCTGTAACTCAGCTATTTTTTAAATATTTTTACGACAGAAATGTTACTTTCAGTTACGCGATATATGTGCTTTTGATTAAGATACTTGTTTGGAAAAGATGTCCACAAGTTTCACCAGAAAAAAAATCCTAAAAGCCACACGTCAACGAGATTGGAAAAATCGTGCATCACCTTCAGAAATTCAGCTTTTGTTTGGAAGGATATGACTTGGGCACTTTTTTAATACTTCGAAACGAAAAGATTACTACAAGTCACGAGCGAAATGTGTGCTATTGATTAAGGTACTTGTTTGGAAAAGATGTCCACAAATTTTCCCAGAAAAATTTCCTAAAGACCAAGCTTTTATCAAGATCGTTAACTAGGTACGACTCGTTAATGCAATCATCCTAAAACCGGAGAATGAGGAACCTTGAAATTTCCATATTCCTGGGTGCAGCCAAGGTGCGCCGTAAGCGGCACGAAAACTGCAACGAGAACTGCAACGAAAATTGCATACCGTGTTCCGGTTCGTTTCACTATCTGCGATCCCACGGAACCGCGAATCTCTTCCACGTTACAAAAAGTATGGTGTTTTTAGCATCGCCTGTTTACCAGAAATTTATCATCGCGTTAAAACGGAAACGGTCCCTGTGTTATCTCGTTTATGGACCGTGCGAACGTTCGCAGGACAATAAATTCGGAACGGTACCGGCAATTATTCCCGGCGCTCTGTGTTTTCTCAAGGAATCTGCGTTCCCTCTCGCAAGCGATCATCCGTTCCGAAGGCAAACTGTGGAACCTCGATCTAGCCTGATTGCTTGGAAACCAGTTTGCTCTAGCGATAGATAGAATTCTGTTTCATTATTGTTACCAGCTATAGTGTGTTACCAGCTATAGTGTGTGTCCAGCGTATATTTCTCTGATAAGAATTAATTCCTGTCTGTAGCACACAACTCTCTTGTCAATATGATATCGGATTAATCCTTTGCGCCAATAACAACGAATCAGACTCGTGATCAGTGATGCCAGCAACTCCAGGAGTGTGCGAGTACTCGATTTAGGGTCTCTGCACACCCATCCGGGACGGGCCCCGGAGAGTTTTTTTTACGTAGCTTTGGTATAGGAAGGGCTCTCCGGGATTTCTGATCCGGTGTGGTTCCGATTCTTTCCTCACGCGACCGAAGGGCCATAATTCTTGCATTTCCGAGCGCGCGTTGACAGTTCTCTCTGTGCATGGCACAAAAAAAATGTTTTCAGTGCCTCCACAGCTCCTTAAAGTAAACTATCTAAAATAACTAGCTAAATCCCGGTCCGGCCCGTCCCGGATGGGTGTGCACAGACTCTTATTCGAGTATTCGAATTTCGAGTCGAGTAATGATCTAGCCGAGTCAAGCGTTTGAATTTTCCGAGCTACTTGAAATCGACGAACTGCTTGAAAAGAATGCGAGCTACTTGAAAAGAATGCAAGCTACTTGAAAAAAATCAACCGGCTCGAATATTCGAGCCCTCGTGAAACTTCGATTTACTCGAAAATGAATTTTCAGCTCGAAATTTTTCGAATTACTCGAATATATTCGAACAGATAAATAAATAAAAATTCGAATATGTTTTCTTCATGAAAACATGAGAATAAAACAGAAGCATTAAATTAGCGTCATATTTTTCTTCCTTATAGTTAGAATAGTATTTGGTAGTAAATAAATGAATGTTCGAGTAACTCGAGCAATTGGTAGGTTTAGTGTTAAATTAATTCTTTTTGTGTCGCGTATTCAACTTTCATGGATTTGTGCAGTCATATATTCGTATATAAACTGAAATAAAAATTGAAGTGAAAAACGAGACGACATAGCTCCGCGTTGAACGTGTTAACAGGTGCAATTTGCCAATCGCAATTTCCGAGGATCGGAACGATTCGTCGCGGATTTGTCTGTCGCGAATCGAAGGCTCGCGTAGCAATATTTCGAGATCGGTTCTCAGCGAAGCACCGTGGCGTTTCGAATCCGTCGTGGCAACAAAGACGTCACTACGAAGCCTCGGCTACCATTTTCCTTGTTCCCTTTGTCTCCCTTTGCCGCGGATACTTTCCAATCCATAACGGTCGGACGAGCATCCGCGTCGAGACAATGCCTGCCTCTCCTATCCTCTCTTGTATCTTCACCGGCTCCTTCGCACTGGCTTTTTCCATATCCGCCATTTCGGTGGACACGGCGTGTGTACCGTATCATCCGAAAAACCACGGCAACCGTTCTACTATGAGTCCCTCCATCCCTCTCTCTCTCCCACTCTCTTTCTCCCGCTCTCTCTCTCTCTCTCTCTCTCCCGCTCTCTCTCTCTCTCCCGCTCTCTCTCTCCCGCTCTCTCTCTCCCGCTCTCTCTCTCTCTCTCCCGCTCTCTCTCTCCCTCCCTCTCTCTCTCCCGCTCTCTCTCTCCCTCCCTCTCTCTCTCCCGCTCTCTCTCTCTCACTCTCTCTCTCTCTCACTCTCTCTCTCTCCCGCTCTCTCTCACTCTCTCTCCCGCTCTCTCTCTCTCGCTCTCTCTCTCTCTCGCTCTCTCTCACTCTCTCTCCCGCTCTCTCTCACTCTCTCTCCCGCTCTCTCTCCCTCTCTCTCTCTCTCCCGCTCTCTCTCACTCTCTCTCCCGCTCTCTCTCACTCTCTCTCCCGCTCTCTCTCTCTCTCGCTCTCTCTCTCGCTCTCTCTCGCTCTCTCTCGCTCTCTCTCGCTCTCTCTCGCTCTCTCTCGCTCTCTTTCGCTCTCTCTCGCTCTCTCTCGCTCTCTCTCGCTCTCTCTCGCTCTCTCTCGCTCTCTCTCTCGCTCTCTCTCGCTCTCTCTCTCTCGCTCTCTCTCCCTCTTTATCGGTATCGGCTTCGAAAAACAACTGTTCCGACGGCCGCGAGACTCGCGTTATGAGTGTTTGCCTCCAATATTTGCACGCGAATGCATGGAATCGATAGATGTCTGATAGATCTTGGAAAGAATCCGAGGCTGGCTCGAGTGACTGCTAGAGCACACTCGAGAAGTCGATAGCAATAGAAGCCCTGGGAAGTATGATGCAACCAGGATGAATAATTCGTTCACCGCTCCGCGGAACTTGTCTCGTCGCAGTTTCTCCGACCAAGCTGATAGCGGCTTCCCTGGGATAGAAAATACTTTTTCGGGTAGATCGTCGAGCTGCGCTTAATTATGAATTGTCTATACGCCGAGAATAATCACTAGACTGCGGATTCCAAATACCAGAAACTGTTTATATACCGACAAAAATTATAACTCAGCAGTTGAATTAATTTTAATTGAAAAATCAATATTTTCTTTCGACCTAGAACATTTTTGTTTTATGTATCTTTTCTATATTGTCTACCTGAAATTAATCCAGGTTTCTCATACGACATTTGAATTTTTTCAAAATTATTGAATAGAGACGAATTTACCATCTTTGCATTCGAAACAATTTTAATTCCAAAATCGAGATTTTATTTCGACCTAGAACATTTTTGTTCTATGTGTTTTTTCCACATTGTGCACCTGAAATTAATCCTGGTTTCTCGTACAACATTTGAATTTTTAACAATTTATAGAATAGAGACGAATTTACCACCCTTGAATTCGAATCCATTTTTAATTCCAAAATCGAGATTTTCTTTCGACCTAGAACATTTTTGTTCTATGTATCTTTTCTACATTGTGCACCTGAAATTAATCCTGTTTTCTCGTACAACAATTGAGTTTTTAACAATTTATAGAACAGAGTCGAATTTAATACTATGAAAACTGTATTGAATATTGATATGGCAATTTTTACTGGTAACTCAGAGTTACCATTCGATTGCAAAGGGTTAAATTCGTCTCTGTTCTATAAATTGTTAAAAATTCAATAGTTGTACGAGAAACCAGGATTAATTTCAGATGCACAATTTGAAAAAGATACATAAAATAAAAATGTTCTAGGTCGAAAGAATATCTTGATTCTGGAATTAAAATTGTTTCGAGTTCAAAGTGTTAATCATCTTCTTAGATCATTTTTACCGCAAGAAATTTTCCCAGTGAATAAAGTACTGCTCTCCTGCAGTGTCTAACTAAAGATTATTATTAGCCGTATTTTGTTTATTCAGAACATTTATTTTCGTTCACCGTCACTGTACGACAAAAGACGACAGTAAGAATTATACAATAAATGCTAACGTAACAACAGTAATAGCAAAAATAGCAGCTTAATACAACATTCAGATTCAAAATAATATGATGCAGAAAACAGTCATTGAAACTTTCCTCCGGTTTAGTTTCATCTTTTTGAGAAATGAAATGGTCAAACTTTGTAAACTATCTTTAACATCCTACATTAATATTAATATTGTTCTGAGCTACTTACGTTTATTTATGTCAAATTTTCTCATTCTGTGTGGCAATGCGAACTTTAATCTTACTCTAACATGGCTGCTTGAAATGTTTTCACTCTGCACTTTAGTAATAAATACAATCCTGTTTGATAATTATTGCTATTGGTCTCCTAGAAACATTGTCTTCTAGACTACTAAATTCTCTCTGCAAATGGCATAGTAATCTCTTGTTTCACTTTATCACGGCACAAAATCGTGTCGATAAATCGTTTAACATTGAGCAAGTTATAAATCATTTCCGTTATAATTTATTATTTATCCTATCCAACATCAATTATATATTAATTAATTATACATTCCTCATAATCTGCAGCAATTTTCTGCCATATGTCAACTAAAAGACATCATTACAATTCATTCAGAAAGACAGAAAATAATTACAATAATTACTAAAGTATTAGTTGTAGATAAACCAGATAAAACCAAACGTCTAATAAATGAAACAAATCTGCCTCTAAAACTGCTACAATTTAACATGAAATGATACATTGAAATTTTATAGAAAATAAGCTCGAAGTTTCTATCTCTAGTGTTACCATTTTGAAATGATTCCAAGCTTCTGCATAATCATCTGTGACGACAGAATACTGTGAAAACGGACTCGAACTTCTTCTTCCCGTCTAGAAAGCGAAGCTCGTCTAAGCCCCGAGGATTCTATGGTGGTCGGTGGTGTGAGATCGATGCTGTTGGTCTGGTTCATCCAAACTCAATCCCCTAATGGTCACTTGAATCTATAGCCAGTTGTGTTCCTAGCAAAAGGTCTTTCCGCGTTCGTCCTTAAGTAGAACTTTCCCCTAACTCTTGAGTTTACTGCGAATCCCATAAGTACATCCGGCGTCCACATACAGCTGACTCGGATGTTAGGGTGCCATTTTTGGCAGCTACTGGCTGGGAAACCGAATGGGTTCATCACTGATTCAACGTAGAGCATCCAGGCGCGATTGTGACCACAGACAACTGCAAAAAATAATTCTTGTCAATCTGAGGAACGATTCAATTGAGATATTAACCCTGGATATCCTGAAGTGTGAGTTAGGGAACCAGAAAGAAATATTATTTATTGTCATAACTGCATCGAATCGCAGTGGAAATGACATTTTTATTCCGTCAAACAGCGAGTGATATTTTGGGAATATTTTCTGATACGAGGTACCTTTGAGTTACAATTTTTGGAGATTCAGTTTCGAGGAATATTTAAATTTAATTTATCTGCTATTTATTCTGGGAGCATTTAAATTTGTTTTAAGTTGTATCTTTAGTCCGTGTGAGACAATTAATAATTTTTTAATAACTTCCGATTACAAAAAGGTACCAATTCGGACTGTGCGAGATCATAAACAATTTTCTGACTTACAGATCTTCTGTTACAGAAAAATACCAATTATAACTATTTAATACAAATTTTCCTACAATTTTTCGTTAACGGGAAGTACCTATTTTGATTTCGTAAGAGAGAAATCAATTTTTTAGCAATTTTGGAATAAAAATGAAAGCATTTCTGTGCATGAGGTTTGTAGTCTATGGTTTTACGAAGCTCAGACTTCAAGAGTTCCAAGGCTAAACACCAAAGACCATACTGTACTCATTGATCAATCGTGCTATGGTCCTCCGAATCACGCTGCGAAGGTTGCAACCAGGTTGGATGGGTCTACCACCGTTTGGATAGAAATCTACGTGACCCAAAGGATTAGGGAACCCAAGGTTCCCACCATCTGTGTGGATCACGTCTACGAACATGGCGTCAGCTGCTGTTAGGTGTCCTTCTCGGCCAGTGTTCATGTATAGAGGATAGGCAGCGTCAAGACCCGTAATTCGTCCGACCTGAACAGACCGTTTCTATTGAAAATGGTGCTTTTTTATTTTTGAGACTTTACCTACCAGAAGTTGGCCAACGAGTCCCATATTCGCTATTACAAGCTAGAGAACAGCCCAGTGAAATTCTTTTAATATTCACAAAATTAATCCTAAGATCGTATTATTTAAAATAATCAATTTGATCCAGGATTAAAAATCCAGGTAATATTAGAAGAGTTGTTGGAAGGTTCTCAGATTGTGACACAAAAATGTGGATGTATATGTTTTAAATTTAAAATAACTGTTGAGCATGACAATCGTTACTCGTTAATTAAAAGGCACTTGTTGAATTAATTTTAACTTCCACTGCCGTTCAAAAAATTTATTGATAGCCCTTAGACTGTGATACAAAAAACTGAAAAGGGGAATTTTTATAATTTGAAATGACAGTTTTAAACAAAAATTTTCAATTATGCAATCGCTTAGAACAGGGAGTCCCAACGTATTCCCCTCCGAGAACTGTAAGGTTCCCCACCATCGAACCACTTCCCACTACTACGCACGGCCGTTAGTGAGTGCTGCGCGCGCCGCGTGGCTCTCGTGGTGGGAGATTCCCACTACTATACATTATAACGATGAAGTCTAAGAGTGGGGGAAGAACCTAAGCGGGGAAGGTGCCTCGAATAGCTCCGGAGCTACTGGTTGGAACTGTCTGCCTTAGAACAATTCTTCACTTGGCAGCTAAATTATTAAATACATTATCTTAAATTATTATTTCATTAAAAATTGATGAAGAAACATACAGACTGTGACGGAACATAAGGAACGAACTTCATAATTTAAAATAACAAAATAAAAAGGATGAATAAATCATACAATTCCTTAGGACGATTCATCAATGTTCAATCACTTTTAAAAATAATCTAAATATTTGTCAAAAATCTCTTAAACTATTCTCAGCTGTCAATCTTCAATTAAAAACTGCATAAAAACGAATGTATTTTCAACAATCGTAAGACTATAAAATTCACTAATATATTCATTTACATACAAGTTTCCCTCGGAAACGTTTTTATATTTTCAAATAAATAAATTCATCGGTGAAACAGCCATTAGGTAGGTAAAATCGATACTCAATCATGTTCGAAAATTCACTTTCTGCGGCGATAGGGCCTTCCCCATGAACCCAGCGATCTCAGCGCCCAAGCTGAAGCCAATCACGTGCAGGCTCGCCATAGGCACCGCCCCCATAAAGTCCAACCAGCCGACAAGTTTAGCCACCTGGGGCCCGACGATCTTAGTGTTTCGGACCGCTGTCACGTACCATGGCAGGCCTGCCAACTTCGCCCAATCCACAAGGATCACGTTATACTCCCCACGTTTCAGATAAACTGAAAAGAAACCGGATTCTTCTGTGAGTGGGGTCGGACGATTGATTGGACTAAGTTTTCTTCTGTTTTCTTCTGTTTTCGTTCGGCTGAAAAAGTTTCTTGCCGACGTAGACCCTTTCTGCAGAGACTAGTGCCAGGGTTCCGAGTGTTTACAGAGAGTCTCGAGGTTTCATGATTTCGACTCGTAATAAAGCCCTCGATTTGTAGACACTGCCAACCGTTCAGCTAAATAATTCGGATTGTCGCCCCCGTTTGTTGTCGTAATCTGTCGTCGATCTCTCTTTGTTTTAAGTTTCCATTCCTGCTCAATAGAATTTGGAAATTTGATGTGCATTGGAAATTCTACAGTTTCTGCTGTTTCCTCTTTGAGAATTTTGAACCTGCTCGTACATTCATTGTATTTTGACTCTTTTGTACCGGAAATATGATCTGTGACATATTCTTTAGAAATTTACTACGTTGCCAAGTTTTGAACAGCTTTAAAAATGTATTATTTCATCACTTTTTAAATAACTTCAAAACTTTAAGATATTAGTCTGTTTGCTGGTGGACGCGTAAAGGTCATGTTGAAGGTCAACCTTGTTTCTTAAATAGGGTCATATATCTTTCATTGTACTCCTCGGTACAGTAATGAACATTTGTATCACAATTAAATAAACTCCATTTCAATCGCACGACACGAATTTAAATTGAATTGATCGTCGCGTCATCGACAGAAAAATAAATTAGAGCAAAAAGGCAACGTAATTCGCAAAGAAATTTAAACTGGTGAATAATAAATAATTCCCTCGAATGGGGAGAGTACGGTGTCGTGCGATTGAAATCGAGTTTATTTAATTGTGGTACAATTTTTCATTATTGTACCGGTGAGTACAATGAAAGATATATGACCCTATTTAAGAAACAAGGTTGACCTTCAACAAGACCTTTACGCGTCCACCCGGAAACAGACTAATATCATAATGTGCACCCCTTTTTTCCACTAAAAAATCTCTCGAAATATTTTCGCTACATATTGGACCGTTTATTTTTGAAAGTGGTGTAAGTTTACTTTTGGAGAAAATTAAGAAACCACAAAAGTAACAAATAATTTAGGACATTTTATTTGTAAACAAATCTCGAAAGAAGAAGAGGTGGAGTTGCACCACTTTCAATATAACCGGTCCATATCACACTGATGACGTAATCCAAATGTCAAAATCAAGTGAGACACCTTGTATAGAACGGAAACAATATCCTAGGCCTTAAGGAACGTTTAATTTTTCAATTAAAATTGCTCCGTGAGCAAAGGATTCAGGGTGGTCTCAAACAGTGTTCGAGTGGAAAGATACTAATGATGTATAGTGAAAGTACCGTCTCTCATCTCAATGGCACTTCCAGATGTCGAGCTCTCGCTGTAGCCGTGAATGTAGATGACGGTCGGGTAACGATCATCGAAATTGCTGGTCCGTAATGATGATGGGTCCGCTGGGTCTAACTTTGTTCCGCAAGTTGGGTTCCGTCTGCCATAAAACCGCAAAGAAAGAGCCTGTTTCAAACTCCATTTATCCGATAATGTCAGTAATATTTCTATGAAAATTGCTTCTTAAAAAAATTTCCAATAAAACTTCAGAATTTCCATTAAATTTGAATATTTCAGAATTTAGCCCTGTCGAATCAATCGTACACGAATATTACGCGTCTCCGTCCGGTTTGCAAAATTAATTTTCTGATAAATACACTCGAGTACGGTAGACTACCGTAAAAGGCGATGAAAAGATGAAAAAATTGTTGAAGAAAAAGCGTATTATATTTATCGTTTGTGGTCCGTTAAAAAAAAGTTTAACAATTATTAACCCCTTGCACTACGATTTATTTTACAGTTGCAGTGATTAGAATTTCATTATAGTTCATAATTTCTTGGAAGAAGAAGAATTTGGTTGAACTGTACTTTGGAGGACCAATCTTTTTTAACTTTCTTTTATGCAGTTCTATAGATTTCGACGAGGAAACACCGAAAATGAAAGTCTTATTGCCAGGAATCCACCGGTTCACAAGTTATACGCGTGTAAAATTAAATACTTTTAACTAACCCCAAACCAACTTGGACTATACCGCTCAGCACTACTTAGCCAATGCGCTGAACACCCACCATCTATCCAGCGCATGCGCTCAACAGTCCTACCTCTACCACTCAACGAATATCCAATATGGCGACGCTCTAACCTGTCAAAAACGTTTAAAATTGCTCTTTTTTACACGTGTGTAACCTTTCAACTAATGAACTCCCGTAAACGAAACTTCAATTTCGTGCACTAAAACTTACACATCTATCATTTTCTCGTCAAAATGTGTAGCAACCCATACAAAAAACTTGAAAATTTTTGGTCCTCTAAAGTGCAGTTCAGCCGAACTTATTCTAGCCTACAATTTTATTTCGGTTTAATTGGAATTAATAACATACATATACAGATATTAGACTCTGTTCGGAATCGTGGTGACGAGTCCGACGCTATGTTAATAGTACAAAGAGTTAACTAAATTCTTGCTATTCTACACAACTTTTTCTTCAGGCAATCTTTGTACAACGTGTGTCAATGTACCAAAACTAAAATCAGTTTTGCAGAGTCGGTTGTCAGCCACATGAAAACGGAACAAAATCGTTTCGCGGTTCAATCATTTCTTTCTCGTTGACAGAGGCGTTCCGTTCGATAGGCAAACGTACCTGGTGTACAGTTGATACTCGATGTCACTGTCAACGTTGATCGGACAGCAATAGGCGCAGGTACCTGCCGGTAGCGGTGTAACGTGCAACGGGTTCGCACCTGGGGAAAGGAAACACACGGTTAAAACACGGTTAAAACACGTTCGTCTCGATTCGTTGGTGCGCGACTCGGCCTCGACCAATTGTGCAGCGGTCGTCGTCATTGAACCTGAGAACACCTGGGGACACGTGATATCGCGTGCGTTGCCGATCGACGTTCACTACCAGATACGCATCGTTCCCATCAGCAATGCATTTTTCCTGATCCCGCGAGAAACCGCTCGAAGTAAAACGCCCGCTGCACTCGACCGCTTTCCGCGATCCTTTCTCTTCTGAACATTCTCTTTGGGAAACGTGCGTTTATTGGAAATGTGGGACACGAAGTTTAGTGGTCCACGAGAATAGGCCATTTTCGCGGAAACATGATGGCTTTGCAGGAATTGGTTGTTGGTAAGCTGTGTTGAAATACTAGCAGTAAAAAATGATACTTCGTTACACATTTAGAGATCTTTGGCTAATTAGTTTTGGGGATAAAGTCGGTTGGTTCCTGATTTCGTTTTTTTTGCGACTATATTCGTGGAGTACCAGCACAAAATGGTACCTGATGGCAAGGTATGTACAGTGGTTCACAAAAGTATTCGCTCGCACTTTAAATCAGAATAACTATCTTAAAATTTGGCCAAATTACTTGAAATTTTTTGAGCAATTATAAACATTGATTTAGTAAATCACGTGCAAAAAAGATTTTGAAGAAATTGCAATTAGTAGGAATTATATGAAAAAATAAAAATGGCACTTTTTAAAACTTTATTATTTCAGTATACACATACAGTCACTCCCATTAATATTCGTACACTCTTAAAAAGACGATAAATTGTTTAATATTTGACCATACGACTTGGACTTTTTTGAGATGTTAGAATAATTAGTTTACTACATGACGTGAGAAAGAAATTATAAAACAATTGCAATTGGTCGGTATTGCAGAGAAAATACTTAAAGGTGTGTTTTACAATTTTTTTATGTGGCTTATGTTGAAAATTTTAAACATCCATTTTGTAGATCTGTATCAATTGTATACATTTGCAAATTTTCATCCAATTTGGATTACGTGGAAAACAGCGACAGGCATCGAATGACGTAAGAATCCTTCGATTTATTACAGTTTAAGGCCGAAAATTGTGAAAAGCTGCAATTTTTACATTCTTCAAACAGTTGTAGTTCATTGCAACGTTTGCCGATTTTGGTGAAATATTCAGAGTGTATACAGTTGACATAGATCTACAAAACGTATTTGTTGAATTTTCAATATGGACACACATAAAACAGTTATAAATAACAACTTTTAGTATTTTCTTTGTAATTCCGACCAATTACAATTTTTTCAAAATTTCTTTTTTTCAGCGTGTAGTAAACTAATTGTTCTAACTTCTCAAAAAAAAAATCAAAGTCACATGATCCAATATTAAAAACTTGATCGTCTTTTAGAGTGTACGAATATTAATGGGAGTGACTGTATGTGTGCTGAAAATTTCATCGAAATCAGTTAACTAACATATGAACATAATGAACATATGAGAATTTAACACTAGCCGTTACGAGCACAAAATTTGACTGGCGTTCGTTGTCTTATAAAAATTACGGTACTAAATTTATTTAGTGTTCTCGCAATATTGATAACAACAGTATAGGCTTGAATGAAGAAAATCATTTAATATAATTTCTAACGGAAACATCGTCTTAATTTCAATAAGTGAAATGAATTTACAGGTAGATAAAACATTAAATTATTTTAACATGTTCATTTCATCAAACAAACATTTTACATGTTTTTAGACACAAATATACAAAGCATTTGCATCATTCAAAAAATAGAAATAGAAAAATAGACATAAATTTAGCTTCCTCATTTTTTTATTATTTAGTGTTCTTAAAAAGTAAATTTGAGGAGGATTCTCAATTAATAATGCAACCTTAAATCGTTTTCACTCCTTCCATTTTATCTTGACGTTATTCCTTGGTTCCATTGGTTTTTCTGTGTTTCTATAAAAATATGCATTTGCATATAAATTCGGCGTCTAGTAATTAGTGTGGCAATGACACGGCGGTACGTGCAGCGCACCACTTGAGTGACATTCGCGAAAGATGAATTTTCGCGGCAGATGTCCATTTCGAGAGTAAGATAGCGAACGCGGTCAGATTTCGTCAGACGTCAGGTGTATAGTAAGCGTGACACCGCCCACGCGGACGTGTCAGGTGCAATGCGGTTTAATAGTTCAAAGGCGGCCGTAAACGCGACGTCGACAAAGCGTCCGGGAGCGGAATTGAACGCGCGAGCGTAACGTAAATCAGCGTCGGTACACGTTTATGGCCGGCTAAATTTTCGTCGGGGCCATTTAACCGTCGGCAGTTTGTAATTTCCAAGGAAAGACGAAGACTAGAAGCGTGGTCCGTTTCCGGGGAACGAAGTAGTCGTCGCGTGATCCGCGCGTACACGCCGCGATCCGCCTAGCGATTAAATTTTTATGGGAGCTTCGCGTCGTGGAGCTATGTACCCGGCCCGATCATGTTTGCCCCCGGCGCGGACGTAAACCGGCTCCGGTGTCTCGTTTCGGAATCGATATGCGAGCACCAGTCGAACCCTAACTTACACTCGCTTCGGTCTGCCGACGAATCGATAGACGTCTTAAACTTGGACGACGGCTAAACGATGCTAAAGTATCCTGAGACGTTTTTTGTCAGTGGTAGAATTTTCTTACTTTATTGCACACTTCCCCATTTTCTGGAGATTTACTCTAGGTGAGTTAGATGAGGAACACCGTATTTGTTAATTAGGTGGTTCCGGTTACGGTAGGAAATGATACTGATGGCTATTATCATTTTAAAAGACATCTGAAACGATGATAGATGGTTCTAAGAAGTTTCTTGTCAGTGATAGACATTTTGTATATTTATTGCACACTTCGCCATTTTCTGGAGATTTACTCTAGGTGAGCTAGATGAGGAACACCGTATTTGTTAGTTAGGCGGTTCTTGTTACGGTAGAAAATGGTACTGATACGATGCTAGATGGTTCTAAGAAGTTTTTTGTCAGTGGTAGAATTTTCTTACTTTATTGCACACTTCCCCATTTTCTGGAGATTTACTATAGGTGAGCTAGATGAGGAACACCGTATTTGTTAATTAGGCGGTTCCGGTTGCGGTAGGAAATGATACTGATGGCTATTCTCATTTTAAACGACATCTGAAACGATGATAGATGGTTCTAAGAAGTTTCTTGTCTTTTTATTTTGTATATTTATTGCACACTTCGCCATTTTTTGGAGATTTACTCTAGGTGAGCAAGATGAGGAACACCGTATTTGTTAATTAGGCGGTTCTTGTTACGGTAGGAAATGGTACTGATGGCTATCTTCATTTGAAACGACGTCCGAAACGATGCTAGATGGTTCTAAAAAGTTTCTTGTCAGTGCTAGAATTTTCTTACTTTATTGCACACCTCGCCATTTTCTGGAGATTTACTCTAGGTGAGCTAGATGAGGAACACCGTATTTGTTAGTTAGGCGATTCTTGTTACGGTTGAAAATGGTACTGATAGCTATTCATATTTTAAACGACGTCTGAAACGATGCTAGATGATTCTAAGAAGTTTTTTGTCAGTGGTAGAATTTTCTTACTTTATTACACACATCGCCATTTTCTGGAGATTTACTGTAGGTGAGTAAGATGAGGAAGACCGTATTTGTTAGTTAGGCGGTTCTTGTTACGGTAGAATATGGTACTGATGGCTATTCTCATTTTAAACGACGTCTCAAACGATGCTAGATGGTTCTAAGAAGTTTCTTGTCAGTGATAGACATTTTGTATATTTATTGTATATTTGGCCATTTTCTGTGCTGCTTCTCTAGATCAGCAAGATGAGGAACACCGTATTTGTTACTTACGCGGTTCCGGTTACGGTAGAAAATGGTACTGATGGCTATTCTCATTTTAAAGGACGTCTGAAACGATGCTAGATGGTTCTAAGAAGTTTCTTGTCAGTGGTAGAATTTTCTTACTTTATTGCACTCTTCGTCATTTTCTGGAGATTTACTCTAGGTGAGCAAGATCAGGAACACCGTATTTGTTACTTAGGCGGTTCTAGTTACGGTAGGAAATTGTACTGATGGCTATTCTCATTTTAAACGACGTCTGAAACAATGCTAGATGGTTCTAAGGAGTTTCTTGTCAGTGATAGACATTTTGTATATTTATTGTAAATTTGCCCATTTTTTGTGTTTCTTTTCTAGATCAGCAAGATGAGGAACACCGTATTTGTTACTTAGGCGGTTCCGGTTACGGTAGGAAATGGTACTGATGGCTATTCTCATTTTAAACGACGTCTGAAACGATGCTAGATGGTTCTAGGGAGCTTCTTGTCATAGATAGACATTTTGTATATTTATTGTAAATTTGCCCATTTTCTGTGGTTCTTTTCTAGATCAGCAAGATGAGAAACAGTGCATTTCCTGCCTCGATAGTTCTAGTTAAGGTACGAAATGTTATTGATGGCTATTCTCATTTTAAAGGACATCTGAAACGATGCTAGACGATCTCAAAACATTTCTTGGTGACATTTGAATTTATCTAGAAACAAATTCTGTTGCTTAGATGGGCCTAATCAAGTATTGTCACTTTTACACGACATCTAAAATAATCCTAGACGCTACCAAGAAATTTCTAGTCAATGTTTCACATTGATCACATTTTAAACGTGGTATACAGTTAGACATTTTCTGATGTTCTTCTCCAGTTGGTTAAGCTGAAGAACGAAGTATATAATCAAGGTTTAAAGTGATATCGAAAGCTGTTTTGAATTTAAACGATGTCTAAAATGATGCTGGACGCTACTAAGGAATTTATAGTCCACCTTAACCATTTTAAACGTGGTATACAGTTAGCCATTTTCTGATGTTCTTCCTCAGTTAGTTAAGCTGAAGAACAAAGTGTCTAATCAATGTTTAAAGTGGTATCGAAAGCTGTCTTGAATTTAAACATAGTCTAAAATTATATTCGACGCTGCTAAGCGAATCTTCGAGATTTGGGAGTTAGTAATTATACAGTTAACTATACAGAGTTAGTCATACTTTACTATACAGTTACTCATATTAATTATCCAATTTTTGATCTTTGAATGTACTAGTTCAGTACTGCCTGCAATAGTTCAGTACTGACTGCAATAGTTCAGTACTGACTGCAATAGTTCTTAGACAATATCTCTGTTGAACAACAACTACTGTCGAGTGATTTTCAAGGCAAGTAGAATAGACCGACTGACCGTGGAAGATTCTAAGAATGCGCAAGTGCAATTAGTTATTCAATGTTCTCACGCAACGGTACTATTTGCACCGGTTCGTCAATCGGTTTTGCACACAGAGTGGGAAACGGAACAGTCTTGGAGAAAGTGTACGGTCGTTAGTTCGCGTTAATCAACCTGCTGGTATTGTTGTCATGCGGTACCATAAGCGGAGGTGTGAAAAGGCAAGCGGAACGGAACAGCCGTCGTGCTTCGCAGGCGGCCAGAGGCTCTCTCGCAATATCGATCAGCTGGATTGCTCTTAGCGTAATGTAACGGCTGCTCGATTGCAGTGATTTCGCAGTGGGTAATCATATTTCCCCGTGACCGTGAACGCATTCTATAATCGGCGTTCTATCTATGTTAGGGTTGCTTTCCGATCGTCGGCGACTCCGAACGTGTCCCGATCGTTCTAATAAATCTTAACGAACTATATAGATTGCATTCTAACGCGCCTCGTGGCAAACGTGCTCTCAGTTTTATTACTCCGTGACTACGTCATTTCTATTTCGTTGAAATAGAATCGTAGAAATGCTGTCGAAGAAAATTTCAGCTAATAACATAATGTATTATGTGTGAATTAGATTCGATATTAAAATAATAATAATGGGCTGGTAAAAATAATACGATGGCGGTACAGTTAATATATAAAATTCATAAACAATGAATTATAATAGATTCGCTAAGGGAGAAATATTGAGAAATCATTGATAAGCCTAAGATAGTAACAGAACAGAAAATATACAGGGTGGTCCACTGCAATTGTTCCAGGCCATAACTCCGTTGTTAAAGCATTTACGAAAAAATATTTAAAGAGAAAGATAAATGGTTCGAAGAGCGCTACATTCGTAGGCCCTCAGATTTTTTTTAGGTGCACCTGTGCACGTGCAATTAACAATTGCATAATTTCTTTAAATAGAAATGCATATTTTCTGTTGCACTAATCGATTCCTTTGTTCATTCTACGTATAAAATGATTAGGGTACTCTGACAAAAAAATTATTAGTTCTCGAGAAATTTCAAAACTTGTCTTTTTTGAAGGAGATGCTCAATCTAATGTTTACAATGTAATGCAGAAGAGTTTAAGCTAATCGATTCCTCTGCTCATTCTCCGTAAAAAATTGCGCTTACAATTAGACCAGATGGCAGAAGTGAAACTTCTTTCTTTAATTTTTTTTTCGAATTTTTATTAACACTTTATGATATTTAATATTTTATGATTCTTTTCTCTGATCTTTTCTGTGATAGCTAAAAAATGATATAAATATTCTTGATTCAATTTTGTCTAAATGTCTTGCAAATACTGCATCGAGAGTTGTTCCTGATCCTGTTGTCGCGTCATTAGGATTATTTACCATTTCCAACCTTAATTTACTGCTAAAAAATTCTATTAATAATTTTGATCGTTCCGATGCAAAGTTCACGTCGAAATCTCCACTTAGTATCATTGGAATTTTATCATAATCTTTATTAAGGAATGCCGAACCCTCAATCGTATATGCTAATAGAATAGAATTTCGTTTCATCGTTTCATCGTTTCACCTTTTCATCATTTCATCGTTTCATCGCCAGATCGGTTTTACTCCCACCGCGTCAAGGTTTTGCGCCTAACGCGCCGAAAGAAGTTACACTTAAATAAAGAAGTTTCACTTAAAAAATGATTAGAAATTAAATATTTAAGAATCAAGATATTATATAGCTAACGAAAGTGAATTTCTGACGAACAGCATGAATGAATGTCCTCCAAGATTAAGAACGACCTAGCTGCATCCATTTAATGGTTCAACCTCGCCAAGAGTTGTAACATTGCGCTCTGAATTGATGTACGGGATGGTTAAACGTGCTGACATTCAATGAAATAGATATCAACGAAATCCTCGAAACGCCGGAACAGGAAAAATCGATAGACAAGTTAGCTCGTCCTGGCGCGGCGCGGCGCGTCCCGCGAATTGTAACTTTATGCAACGATTAAATGGCGCGCGGTCGAGGATAATTAAATCGTGTGCGGAAAGAGGCGCATAAACAACGTTTTTATCGGTCGCACTTGGGAAAGCTGGCATGCACCAATTAATGTGCTCGATTTATGCTAATAGATTTCACGTGGCGCGGCGGCACCGTTCACCCAGTCTCGCAGCCGAAGTTTCCAGTGAAAGTATGACTATCCTCGTGTTCTCACATGCCGGAACTATAATTCTAACTGTATAGGGACTACAACGAAGCGTGTTGAAACTGACATTAATGATACAGATGTTCGTTTATTGAGATTACAATTAATAAAATTGTCCGAGCAGAAAATTCTTGGATTCGACTGATCAAAATTCAAAGGAGATGATGATCTTGAGAAGAAAGGCTGTTTCAAGAATTTTTACGGCATAAATAGTGTACCGAAATAGTAGGAGCGTTATTATTCACTTCAAAGCTTGCACATGTATACGAACAACGGTGTTTAATTAAGGAGGAAAAATCTCGGAGCTTTTCGACGCGCTCTTTGTTGTGCAATTTTACTCGCTCATTCGAGAATTGTACTCCGAGCTTTCTTCTTTTACGGTTGAAACAGTTATCGCGGGTTTTATGATCGAGCAGAGTATGAGCATGATAATCAAGAGATATTATACTTGTTCACTGCATCTGCGCAATTTGTGTTTTCTGAGCTTTAACCCTTTGAGGACGAGGATTTTTTAAGATACTAGGAACATTTTCCTCAGAGAATTAGATGATGTATTACAGTGTTAAAAAGGGGAAAATGGGCAATATGTACGTAATTAAATTGTACGTTTGCAACATCAGGAATTAGATACATAATTGTAATGTCGTCAGAATGTCGACATCCGTCCTGAAAGGGTTAAAGTGGCTGGACAAATATCGCGACCATCGTTATCTCAGCTTCTGCTTTCGAAGAATTGGGTATTGCATTGACTGAAGATTTTATAATTTTATGATACTCCTGAGTGTTTGTAGTTGATGTACAGTCCAATCAATTTTAATGAGGTTTTCAATTTTTTCGAAGCTGTAGTAAAATTGCCTCATTTTCTTGAGATTCAAATTTTTACGATTTGCTGTACATAAATTTGAATTGGTACAAGAGTGTGCACTCTAGTAATACATTTTTTAATAGTCACAATATCAGGATGCAGTAATTAAATTTTTATGAATTTATTTCATCAAGTAGACTGAAGATTTTATGCTTTTATGATATTTATGATACTCCTGAATGTTTGTAGTTTATGTACAGTTGACAGTCCAATCAATTTTGATAAACTTTTCTATTTATTCGAGGCTGTAGTAAAATAGGCTAATTTTCTTGAGATTCATATTTTTACGATTTACTGCATACAAATTTGAATTTGTACAAGATACTACATCAAGTAGACTGAAGATTTTATGCTTTTATGATATTTATGATACTCCTGAAAGTTTGTAGTTTATGTACAGTTCAAAGTCCAATCAATTTTGATGAAGTTTTCAATTTTTTCGAAGCTGTAGTAAAATTTCCTCATTTTCTTGAGATTCAAATTTTTACGATTTACTGTACATAAATTTGAATTGGTACAAGAGTGTGCACTCTAGTAATACATTTTTTAATAGTCACAATATCAGGATGCAGCAGTTAAATTTTTATGAATTTATTTCATCAAGTAGACTGAAGATTTTATGCTTTTATGATATTTATGATACTCCTGAAAGTTTGTAGTTTATGTACAGTTCAAAGTCCAATCAATTTTGATGAAGTTTTCTATTTATTCGAGGCTGTAGTAAAATAGGCTAATTTTCTTGAGATTCATATTTTTACGATTTACTGCATACAAATTTGAATTTGTACAAGATACTACATCAAGTAGACTGAAGATTTTATGCTTTTATGATATTTATGATACTCCTGAAAGTTTGTAGTTTATGTACAGTTCAAAGTCCAATCAATTTTGATGAAGTTTTCAATTTTTTCGAAGCTGTAGTAAAATTTCCTCATTTTCTTGAGATTCAAATTTTTACGATTTACTGTACATAAATTTGAATTGGTACAAGAGTGTGCACTCTAGTAATACATTTTTTAATAGTCACAATATCAGGATGCAGCAGTTAAATTTTTATGAATTTATTTCATCAAGTAGACTGAAGATTTTATGCTTTTATAATATTTATGATACTCCTGAATGTTTGTAGTTTATGTACAGTTGACAGTCCAATCAATTTTGATAAACTTTTCTATTTATTCGAGGCTGTAGTAAAATAGGCTAATTTTCTTGAGATTCATATTTTTACGATTTACTGCATACAAATTTGAATTTGTACAAGATACTACATCAAGTAGACTGAAGATTTTATGCTTTTATGATATTTATGATACTCCTGAAAGTTTGTAGTTTATGTACAGTTCAAAGTCCAATCAATTTTGATGAAGTTTTCAATTTTTTCGAAGCTGTAGTAAAATTTCCTCATTTTCTTGAGATTCAAATTTTTACGATTTACTGTACATAAATTTGAATTGGTACAAGAGTGTGCACTCTAGTAATACATTTTTAATAGTTATAATATCAGGATTCAGCAGTTAAATTTTTATGAATTTATTTTGCAGCAAATGGATTTACGATATTTATGATACTACTCAATATTTTTAGTTTATTTGCAATTTACTTATTTGAGGATGTAATTGCGACCTTATTAAAAAAGGCAAAAATCTGAATATGCAGATTCTTCGGTGCATGCGATTTTTGTAACCAAAATCATAAAATCTTCTATTTACGCAAGCATGCTCAGCAATAAATTCTGACGACTATTAAATCGTAATGAATCTTGAATTTTTTGCACTGGAGATCCAATAGAAACTCGCACAGAGATGCATTCTAATAGCTCAATAATGAGAACGATGAGGAAGGGGGTAGAATGATTGATGATTAAACTATGGATTTGATGCGTTTGTAGTAAAACTGAATGAGCACAATTTAAAGCAGTGGACAGATTAAAACAATTTAAGAATGTCTATTAGGAAAATATTGAAATATCTATTTGGCTCGTGTCTCTTGCAGTTGGCTCAGAAAATTTGTCTTTCGCGTTAAGATCCGTAGTCTATCGATGATCTACGTTACCTCTTCTGACGACGACGATACGACACAGCACAGAGACAAGAAACTGCGGCACAACCATCTCTCCCAAAGAAAACAGCAGAACGGAAGAACAGGATCCTTAGCAACGATAGGTACGAGAGCAAACTGACAGAAATCGAGAGCGAGGGATCGGCATGCTGCAGGTTCGAGGATCTCGAGCATGACGTTACCAGGCGTTACCAGGCACTCTTTCCGCGAGTCTCGGAATTGTCTACAGCGAAATGGTCCTCTGTCACAGACAATCGATTGATCCGAAACGGAAAGTGGCCATTTACTGTCAAACTGTCCGCGATCGAAGGAGACTAGCTTCGATCTTCGACCAATGACTCAGAAGTTCACACACTAACTCGTTGCACATGTCTCCTGGAGACTGCGAACGCGTGAATTATACATTGGCAATGGTTAGTTGTGTCGAATTCGATCGTCTTAGAAAGTTGCCGACTCAGGAATTCACAATGTGCCGTTAAAGTGATCGTTCAGACACCTATATTGGGGATTCAGAAGAGAAAAGTGCAAATACCCATTGCAAATGGCTCTGATTTATAGAAGATTCAACCGTATCGAGAAAACGACGTTGGAAAATAGAGTTGATGGATCAAGAAAAATATTTAGTAACAGTTTTGATTGATACGTTCGCTGAAGCACGTGTCCTGAAAGATTAAAACAGAAAAATTGCATGCATTTTTTGCGAGTGACTTTAGTATGTAAGAAAATTTAATCTTCTTGAAAAGTTCAGGTTGGAAAATAGAGTTGATGAATCAAGAAAAATATTTAGTAACACTTTTGATTGATACGTTCGCTGAAACACGTGTCCTGACAGATTAAAACAGAAAAATTGCATGCATTTTTTGCGAGTGACTTCAGTATGTAACAAAATTTAATCTTCTTGAAAAATTCAGGTTGGAAAATTGAGTTGATGGATCAAGAAAAATATTTAGTAACAGTTTTGATTGATACGTTCGCTGAAGCACGTGTCCTGAAAGATTAAAACAGAAAAATTGCATGCATTTTTTGCGAGTGACTTTAGTATGTAAGAAAATTTAATCTTCTTGAAAAGTTCAGGTTGGAAAATGGAATTGGTGATTCAGAAAATCGGACAGTAACACAATTTACTAGCACACTTTACTAATTCACTGAAACATCTGTCTTGATGACTTGAAACAGAAAAATTGCAAATAATCTCTGCAATTAATCTTCTTAAAAAATAACGGTTGAAAAATAGAGTTTATTATTCAGAAGACCGTAACAGTACCACATTCTACTAATACACTTTACTAACCTACTAAAACACCTCTCCTCAAGACTTAAAAAAATTGAAGAAGAATTGCAGATTATCTTTGGAAGTGACTACAATTTTTTAAAAAATTTAATCTCTTTAAAAACTGGAGGTTGGGAAATTGAATTGTCGATTCTATAAACAGTACAGTAATTTTAGTAATACATTCTCTAAAATACATGTCCTGAATACTGAAAACAGTCAAATTGCAAATTGTCCGTGCATACGGCTTTAAAAACGAAGATAAACGATTTCAACAGAAAGTACGTTAAAATACATTACGAATAAAATTGTTATATTGATTATATTCATAGAATAATTCTCTGAATCTGTTCATCTTTGCGCAACGTTCCCTTAAAAATAAAAAAAGGTCACAGTTTCAACAGAAAAAACGTCAAAACGAATGACGAATAAAATTTTCATTAAATAATTCTCTGGCAAAATTTGACAGCTGCAGGAAAGCACACAGTCCCTTTGACAAAATCCATTTAATTCCACCGTTTATTTTTAGCTAAAACTTTCGTACTCAAAAAGATCGCAGAGAGACGTCACGCTAGAAATTGAATTCTCGTCATGAGATCGAGATTTTTTTGTCTCTCCTTTTTTCTCCCTGTGAGAACATGGAGATTGTGACATGGAAATTGACAGCAAAGTCTTTCGTCTGGAAACAAGCTTTCTAAAAATGGAGACATTTCTGTAGGAGAACGTCGACGATTTTTCGAATCACAGTTCTTTGGACGCTGCCCTCCATGGTGTCGATGAATTCTTTGTACGAATTAGCCATTCGAAATGTTCGGATAATGCAAAAGGATTTTTAATTCAGTATAAATTGTTTCATTTGACTTCTTTATTGTTTTGAGGTTTTTAAAAATGAAAGACCGATGCAGTGGCTGTGTCGTGTTTCTATTTTTGTAATTTCTTAAATTACAATAATGGAAGGAGACTTTTAATTCAGTATAAATTATTTAATTTGACTTTTTTATTGTTTTGAGGATCCTAAAAATGAGAGACAGATGCAGTGGCTGTGAAGTGGTTTCAATTTTTGTAATTTCTTAAATTACAATAATGGAAGGAGACGTTTAATTCAGTATAAATTATTTAATCTGACTTTTTTACTGTTTTGAGGTTTTTAAAAATGAAAGACAGCTGCAGTGGCTGTGTCGTGTTTCTATTTTTGTAATTTCTTAAATTACAATAATGGAAGGAGACTTTTAATTCAGTATAAATTATTTCATTTGACTTTTTTATTGTTTTGAGGATCCTAAAAATGAGAGACAGATGCAGTGGCTGTGAAGTGGTTTCAATTTTTGTAATTTCTTAAATTACAATAATGGAAGGAGACGTTTAATTCAGTATAAATTATTTAATCTGACTTTTTTACTGTTTTGAGGTTTTTAAAAATGAAAGACAGCTGCAGTGGCTGTGTCGTGTTTCTATTTTTGTAATTTCTTAAATTACAATAATGGAAGGAGACTTTTAATTCAGTATAAATTATTTCATTTGACTTTTTTATTGTTTTGAGGATCCTAAAAATGAGAGACAGATGCAGTGGCTGTGAAGTGGTTTCAATTTTTGTAATTTCTTAAATTACAATAATGGAAGGAGACGTTTAATTCAGTATAAATTATTTAATCTGCCTTTTTTACTGTTTTGAGGTTTTTAAAAATGAAAGACAGATGCAGTGGCTGTGTCGTGTTTCTATTTTTGTAATTTCTTAAATTACAATAATGGAAGGAGACTTTTAATTCAGTATAAATTATTTCATTTGACTTTTTTATTGTTTTGAGGATCCTAAAAATGAGAGACAGATGCAGTGGCTGTGAAGTGGTTTCAATTTTTGTAATTTCTTAAATTACAATAATGGAAGGAGACGTTTAATTCAGTATAAATTATTTAATCTGACTTTTTTACTGTTTTGAGGTTTTTAAAAATGAAAGACAGCTGCAGTGGCTGTGTCGTGTTTCTATTTTTGTAATTTCTTAAATTACAATAATGGAAGGAAACTTTTAATTCAGTGTAAATAATTTTTTATTGCCCTGAGGATATTAAAAATTATGAACTGATGCAGTGGCTGTAGAGTGGTTCCAATTTTCATAATTCCTTCAATATTGTTGCTTGAACGGTTCAGATAATAGAGAGGGACACTGAATTCAGTCTAAATTATTTTATTCGAATTTTTCATTGCCTTGGATTAGTTAACATCAATAATGAACACAATGGTTCAATAGAGAGGGACACTGAATTCAGTCTAAATTATTCTATTCACATTTTTCATTGCTCTGAATTAGTTAAAATTAATCTCGAACACGTTGACTGTAGAGTGGTTCCAATTTTCATAATTTCTTCAATATTGTTGCTTGAATTATCCATATAATAGAGAGGGACACTGAATTCAGTCTAAATTATTTTATTCGAATTTTTCATTGCCTTGGATTAGTTAAAATCAATAATGAACACAATGGTTCAATAGAGAGGGACACTGAATTCAGTCTAAATTATTCTATTCACATTTTTCATTGCTCTGAATTAGTTAAAATTAATCTCGAACACGTTGACTGTATAGTGGTTCCAATTATCATAATTTCTTCACTATTCTTGCTTGAATGATTCAAACAATAGAGAGGGACACTGTATTCAGTCTAAATTATTTTATTCGCATTTTCATTTCTCTGGATTAGTAAAAATCGAAAACGAACACAGTGGCTGCAGAGTGGTTTAAATTTTTATCGTTTCTGCTATATTGTTGCTGGAGCTGTTCAGACAATAGAGAAGGACTTTTAATTCATTATAAATTATTTTACGATTTTTCCACTGCTCTGATATAATTGAAAATTGAAAGTAGAAATGCAGTGGCTGAAGAGCAAAGGTTGTAATATTAAAATAACTTCTGTAACTTCTCGTTATTATTCCGAGAACCTGACATAAGGGAAGAAGTAAATCAATCTAAAGAATGATTTTTCTAATCGCAACTCCCTCGAGTCTGTATCCATGCTACAGGGGAATTCTTAGCAGAGATTACAGTTCCGATAACCGAATAAATGGAACGAAAGCTACCGGATGGACCGTCAAATAGAAACTACAATTAGCCGGAGAATTGGACGGGCTGCATCAACGGACTAATCGAGTGGCTGATGGGCTCCTTGGCATCGACAGGAATGTCGGTGGATTCATCGAATGGAAATTGCACAATTTCCACGGCGGTAATTCCATTAATCCATGGCACGGGATTTTGAAGAGTTTAATCGGCCACGGTTTTACATCATGTACACACCGGGAATAATTCATAGTGCTCGCCATAAATAGGAGAACAACATCCGTTTCCATTCCGTCTTCATAATACGGCTGCCGCGACGCCGCATCGGTAGAAATACATTCCTCGGAATTTCCTCTGAGAGAAGTATGAAAAAGAAATTGATAGTTTACTTTCCCGTTTTTCGTAGTACTCTTATTTTCGCGTTCATCCTACCGTTTCTCGGTTTTATCTTCAATTTTTCCGTTACCGGAAAATGTGACAGTCGCGGTGCAGAAATATCTATTTTATTCGGTTCCAATTTTGGTATTTTCGTTATTTATTATGATGTATCTTTTACTGGATTTTTATGAGATAGAGTATAAATTATTTGACATGCTGCCCATTCGCACAGGATTCTTCTTTCTTGAGTTGTAAATTCTGTAACTTTTTATTTTGCTGCTTGAGCCATTCAGTTAATGGAGCAATATCTTTCACTCGGTGCACAAAAGATTATCATTTTGTTTTATTTGACTTCACCAGGAGAAAATGGTACGCTGTTAAATTGTATGGACAGATGCAGTGGACCATGTAGAACTTTCTTTATTCATTTCATTTGAACGTTTTTGTAGTCTTTTTATAATATTGATCACTGATTTTCGAATAATGACAAAAATGGATCTGTTATTCAAAGTGAAAAAGATTCAGTAAATTATTTTATCTGTTGGTTCCATTTTAAAGAAATGTTATTGACAATTGTAGCCAGATGCAACGAGATCTGGTGCAAGTTTCTCTTGCCATTCGGTTTCAGCTCTTATCATTATTTTATTTAAATTGTTCTATGAGACCATTCGATTGCTAGAAGGTTATTAAAAATTATGAGCGAGTGCTATGGCTGTGCAGTGGTGCCCATTATTGCAATTTCTTCTATGTTGCAGTTTAAACTGATCAAATAATAGAGAAGGACTTTCAATTCATATAGATTCTTTAATACGAATTTTCCATTGCTCTGAGATTATTTAAAATGAAATGCAAAATAGTGACTGTAGAGTGGTTTCAATGTTTATCATTTCTTCTGTAGTGTTGCTTGTTGAGCGGTTCAGATAATAGAGAGGGACATTGAATTCAGTCTAAATTATTTTATACGAATTTTTCATTTCTCTGGATGGGATAAAATCAAAGACGAATACGCGGTTTCAATTTTTATCATTTCTTCTATATTGTAGTTTGAGCTGTTCAAATAATAGAAAAAGACTTTTAACGTAACCCTTTGCAATCGAGTAGTGACTCTGAGTCACCATTAAAAATATTTCGATTTTAATCATTCCAAGACACCATTAATGTCGCACTAAGACGTTCGTTTTTATTCCTTACAGAAAAGATTCAACATAACTATCATTTGTATCACGGCATTTTTGGAATCGAAATATCTCCTAAACGACTAATTTTTCAACATAAATAGGTTAATACTTTTTTATAAAGAATATCCAACTGCATCGATCGATGTATTAAAAAGTTTATAATTCTATTTAAAAAAACGAAGTTGACCTTCATATGACCTTAACGCGGTTACCCACGAATAAACTAATAACACCAAATTATGCCCCACTCAGCACCATTTAATTCTTATCCGAAGCATTTGTCGGTAGGACTAACAATAGCGAAGAAATCAAGATGTCAAAATCGTATGAGACACCCTGTATATAAATTAAAAATACTAGAAATATTGTAGGTCGGAAGAAATGTTTGGTGTTAGAACTGAAATAGTTCCGAGTGCAAAGGGTTAATTCAGTCTAAATTATTTTATCTGACGGTTTTATTGCTTTGACATTATTTCAAATTAAAGATAAATAGATTGTCCGAGCAAAGACTTTGATTTTGATACTTTCGTGTGCGCGTTCTTCAAGAAGTTCAGATAATGGAAACGGTATGTATTTTATTCGCGGCGCAAGGGAGTCGAGAAGTTCGAAAAGTCGGTGTTCGCCAAGAGCGGTTTAATATTTCATGTAATTCTAAAGAGTGTGTTCTCCCGCGGCCATTGTTTTCGGGGAAATGAAACGCGAGTGTTGTCTAAGTGCGCGTGCACTCGTGTGCAGCGGTGGACGCTCGAGCAGCACTGCACTCGAGTGCACGCGCACTCGGCGAGTCGATACACAACTTCCATTTACGCGAAAACGAAGTTACCCAGCGAAGTATGCCGCTAGGAGAAATCTTTGGCTTTGAGCTTTAAATTTAAAATTGAAAAACGATTTAATCAAAACCTAGACTACAAACGATCATCAAAAATATTGTTATTACAGATAGCACAAGGAACAATTATAACGGACAAAATTCTAACGAAAGACTGGACGATAAACAATCATACAAGAATATTATATTGTAAGATTGGGTGACAAACGATCACAAAGAAATATTATATTGTAAGATTGGGTGACAAACGATCACAAAGAAATATTATATTGTAAGATTGGGTGACAAACGATCACAAAGAAATATTATATTGTAAGATTGGGTGACAAACGATCACAAATAAATATTATATTGTAAGATTGGGCGACAAACGATCACAAAGAAATATTATATTGTAAGATTGGGTGACAAACGATCACAAAGAAATATTATATTGTAAGATTGGGTGACAAACGATCACAAAAAAATATTATATTGTAAGATTGGGTGACAAACGATCACAAAAAAAATATTATATCGAAAAACTGAACGATGAGCAATCATTAAAAAACATTGTGATGAAAGACTGAACGATGAACCAAACAAACAAAAAGAATTAATCAAATACAGGGTAGAATAGAGAATGTAAACGAATATTGTAATAATAAAGGGAAAGTTTAAATACAAAATGGATATGTGAACGAACAAGACGTTCAAAAAATATTACAACAAAATTAGTCGAATCGCCACACAAAATAAATATATAAATATGATAAAAAAACGTGTGGTTTGAAGTAGAGGATTAAATTACAGGATGTGACACAACCGCGTTTGGATCTGGCTGAACACAAAATATAAGGTGGGGAAGATGAACAAATAATTATTAATGTTCAAGAAGAATGACGGTGGCGCTTTGCACGAATGTTAAAAGCCTCGTTCCCCTGAAAAAAATGTCGCTGATTGTAAATTCCACGTATACCATCAAAATAAAATACAACACGAACTTCCAACTATCCTACACCTGTAAAGTAACCAAAATCAAGGGTAGTTAAACATTGAGCAGACGAAGAAGTTCTCAGATCCTATTCTGGCGTGGTTTCAGTGTTCTCAGCCCAGCGGCATCCCTCGTCAAGACAAAGGGATAGCATCCCCGAATCTCTTCCGGGAAGCCGCAGAATTAGCGGGAGTTTGCTCGAAGCTTTTCCTGGGCGACCCGTCGCGGTTCATTAAATCGAGACGACCCGCGGAGGACGTAGCCAAATTGCGACGTTTCGGGGGTGAGAAACAAGGGGGTTGGAAATGGAGGGGAAAAAAATTTGCTACGCCCCTATTTAGGAGGTTGAAGTAGGTAGAGGGGAAAGAACGTGGGGGGGTTGAGAAAAAGATTTTCCGTCACGTTCTTGGCAGCGACGCTCGAGGAGGCAATAGGGGATGACGGTGGGCAACGACACGATGATCGGCGGTTGTTCCTGGCGCGAATGGCAAATTGGCTGCTGCGATTCGACGTGGTCCACGCGACGCGGTCCCTGTCTGTGCGTCGTGTCGCGTCGCGACGCTTGTGCAAATCTTGCTGGTACCGCACACCGTGGTGGGGATATTTTGCGCATCATCCCCCTAATATCTGAAAAGCACCCTGACCCAGATACACGCGTACGCGTGGAACAGAACCGGACGCTGAGCCGGCGGGAGGAACGTCGGATCAAAGTCACCCCTGCTGCTCCGTGCGGTTTACGTCCGGGAACCAAAATGGCGGCCACGCTGATCGACGTCGCGCAAACACCTCCCCTTTTCTGCCGCAAATTTCCCGCCACGCTGCTCACGGTTTGCTTCGACAATCGATTGTGATTCCACTCGAATCGTACATTACGATCTTAATACTTTGTCCACCGTGAGCATATTAACACTAGAACTACCCGGATCGGTCAAAATGACTGGTTTCAAATTTTTGTTTTTACAAATATTGAAATTATAGATATGTTTTAGTAAACTTCTCTATCGAAGTATATATTAAAACTTAACCTACCGACTATTAAAAGTGATTAGTATGTACTCCCTTATGAAAATGCCACGATTAGATTTATTTAGATTTTGTCACTTTTAATATAATGTATACTTGAATAAAAAAGTATGCATAATCATTTCCAGTGGAAGCATCTTTATAATTTCAGTAATTGTAAAATAAAAAATCTGAAAACGGTCATTTGATCGGTAGTGGTAGATTTAGTGTTAAACAAAAATTGTAGGAAGTCGCAATAAAAGCAATCATGTCACTGTTATAAGGCAATGTAGTCGCGTTTGGTGCACTGCTGCTCCAGTGTTAATAGGCTTTTCGATAATTTTGCTGTACCAAGAGGAGCATGAAAATTTTCTTTTACACAATAATTCTCAACGAAATTATTAGATTAAGTTATTGTTGGAATTGTCGCCGACAGATAATATGTGAAAGGGAATTTCTCGTCAAATCATTTAAAATAAAGATGATATTTAGGATTGTTTTCCCTTAAAACATACAACATGTAATATGTAACAAAATCCTTTTTCATATTTTCAAGAGGACACATTCAATGGAATATTGTCACAATGAATAGTGTCACAATGAATATTGTCACAACGAATATTGTCACAACGAATATTGTCACAACGAATATTGTCACAATGAATATTGTCACAACGAATATTGTCACAACGAATATTGTCACAATGAATATTGTCACAACGAATATTGTCACAACGAATATTGTCACAACGAATATTGTCACAATGAATATTATCACAATCGTGGAACAAATAAATCGCGAGCGTGTTTAATGCACAAATTGAAAAAGAAAGAGACGAACGTTTTTCTCAATCAGATTTTCAATTTCCCCTCCCGAAAAATCGGGTGCCAGAAAGCTCGCGTTGTTTTCGGTATATCGAAGCTGATGCTACTCGTTTGCTATACAAGAGGGGATGCGTTGCTGGGATGGATAGAGTTCCGAATTGGCACGTTCCGAGATCGCGTGGCAACGGCAAAATGAGGCGAAAAACAACAGGAACCGGGAAAGAAATAATATATCGATCGGTCGAGCGAGTACGGCGAATAGGTACGGTGCAAGAATAACGGCCGAAGTATTATATCACTATGATTCAGCCTTCCGCGAAAAACGGTCGAGCCTTCAACTTGAGCTGTCCCGCGCGCGGCAAAATAGGATCGATCTTTCTATCGACGGACGGTTGGCAGTGTCGAAAGAGAGAGGGAGAAACAGAGAGAGAGAGAGAGAGAGAGAGAGAGAGAGAGAGAGAGAATGCGAAAGAGAAAGAGAGAGATTGGTTTAGGCGTCATCCATTACGCAATTCGTTTCATGGGAAACGTGTTTCTCTGTTACAGGATAAATTGCTGACAAAGCTTGAGGAGAACGAGCCTGAGCTGGCATCCTCGCAGGAGGACGAGGTGAGTAACTATATTCCTGCAATTTGCAACTGTAGTTTATGCCTTTTGTAATCGGGGATACTCGCACGATTTTTCTAAATTGATAAAGTGCTGGCAGAAACGGACAGACTCAACTATGTTCACTTTCGGGGATCTTATTTTAAACAGTTTCGAGATAGGTTTCATTATAACACAGTCAGATTCGTTGATTTATTTATATTTCACATTTTTAGGTTTTAGGGATAGGTTTATTATAACACAGTCAGATTCGTTGATTTATTTATATTTCACATTTTTAAGTTCGATGTATTTATGTTCTCCATTTTGAAATTTCTTAGGGGTAGTTTTCTTTAAACATAATCTCATTCATCGACTTACTTATTTTTCATTAATTTGTGCTCGTCTTTTTTGAGACAGCTTAAAAGCCAGTTCATTTGTCTTGCATTTCACTTGTTTCTTGCTCTTTAAATGCGGAGGGGTAGATTTTTTTTAAAAAAGAAAAGAATCTCTTTAAAAGTGTCTTGAGTTCTCTCACAGTTGATATTCATTGCCAAGCATTTAGGATAAAATCACGATTAAAATTGCCAGATTGTTTTACATTTAAAGAAAAGTGCCTTCAAAATCTCTACAATTATGATTCGCATTAAAAACACATTAAAATTCGACAAGTTTAAAAATCAAATTATCAGGGGTAGAAGAAAATGCAGCAGATTAACGAACGAATGATTAGGAACACAATTAACCACGAAAAATGAGGACAAATTATTACAAACAATATGCCCTGGATTAAACGAACCAGAGTTGTCGTAAGTGTCCTGTTTCGAACTCGCAGCAGGAGAGATTCAAGTGAAACAGCTGGAAGCATGAAATAGCTGGTTACATAAAAAGCTAATTAAGGTTTATATCCTCGGACAATTAACCCCTAATTCACCCCGTTTCTTTCCCTCTAACGCGAATCTAATAGTATCCGAATTCGATGAATAATTGCAGGGGAGGTTTCACTTAATCCCCCGCAGTGAAAGAAATTTCCTGAGGAAGGTTCGAGTAGCCTTCGATCCAATTAACATCGAAGTAAAGGGGATGGTCACGAGAGGGTGACATTCTCCTCGGTGGTAAGGTCGGCTGCATTTTCCGTCCGTATCCTCCTCCATTTTCCTGCCCTCGAGGCTCTCCTCTCGAGGTAACCTCGTTACTTTCTCCTTCGCCGCAGGACAAGACGTAATCAAGCCTAATTCGTAATTTCACCGGGACAGGGGCCCGATGATTGGCGGAGCGAATGAGATTTCCAACCCCCCTGGCTGGGAATAAAAGAAACCTCTTGACGTCACTGAAAGATTCCACGAATCAATCGGGGCTCGTTGAATCGGGAAAGTGTCTTGCGGGTTTCAACCCTCGGAGAAATTGTTTTTTAATGCCGTCAGCGGGTGACCTGCCGCATAGAAGTCCACGGGGGCGGAAGCCGGTCTTTGATGGGGTGAATGTTGCGCGGGATTTCGCTCTGACGTCGTCACCCTTTGGGTAAATGCGGAGAACGACAGTTTTATTGGATATTCACCGAGACACTTCTGAACTTATTTTCTTTTATACATGGTGTTCCATTTAAGTTGAGATTGTAAATAATCTCGAAGACATGTGATTTAAAACAAACAAACTGGCGCATGTCCTTTAGTGTTTCGAGTGGGCAGTCAAATGGCACTAGTTTTCTAATGCGTGGGCGTTCTCAAGGTTATTTCAAGGTCATTTTGTCTTTTTTTATCATAAACCTATATTTTTTATTTTGGAATCATATTCTACGTAAAAAAGCGCACAACTTTTGTTTGACACATCGTTTTGTAAGTTCAATATTTCTTAAGATATTTAGCTGATTTTTCATGTTTATGTCAAGGATAATTTTGTTTTTCTAGTAAAATGACAACGTTACTTTCTTCTCGAAGATTTTTTATTTCATTTAACAACCATAATAAGTGCTCAAAATTTTTACCCTCGACTTCTAGACACTTAGTAATTCGTTTAATAAAAGACTCATGAACACATAATAAAGTTCTTATAAACTCACAAAAAAATGTTTTAAACAAAAGTTGTGCATTTTTTTACGTAGAATATGATTCCGAAATAAAAAATATAGGTTTATGATAAAAAAGACCAAATGACCTTGAAATAACCTTGAAAACGCCCACGAATTAGAAAACTAGTAGTTCCATTTGACTCCCCACTCGAAACATTAAAAGACATGTGTGTGGATAATAATTGAAGAAGAATTGAAGAATAATTGAAGAATGGTCACTGTGACAGAGACAGAGAAATGTGTGCATTTTTAAACTGGACAATATACAAGAGAAAACAGAATGTACAATTCAGACATGAAGTTTGAGGGACATGAAAGAAAATGTATAATTTAAAAATTACACAATAAAAAAGTAAAAGAGACATAGTCATTGAAGAACGGATACTGATCCAAACAAACAAAAATACGTATAATTTTAGATTAGACGTCAAATACGATAAATGCGAATATTCTCTGACCAAAACCGCAAAAGAACAAACAGGAAAGAGATAACAATTCAACCGCAGAGTGGTTACAATTTTATGAAATAATAAAAAGGAAGGGCACTGATCGGAGGAATTTCCTCGAGGCATTTGCGTCTTTATACGAAACCGACAATTCCGGGAGAATTATCAGCAGAATCTCGTTCGGCTGTATTTCCGTCAGTTTTTTACACGTCACAACGGAACATAGTGCTCATGGCAACGATTATATCAGCGAAAGAAGAATGCTGCCGCTGGTCGAGTGTAATAAATGCCACAAAAAGAGGTCTTGGAACTGTCCTAGACGCGGTGCAGTGAATTGATAAAATGAACCGACATCAATTTATATATAGAGAGAGGAGTGTATTTCGGTGGCGAGTGATTTTCCAAAAAAGGAAGTCGCTTTGACCCAGAAAGTTGCGCCAGTGTTATTAATACCGGCTGGTGATCACGGTGCACAGAGAATATATTCACATAGTTGCATAAAGAGAGAAAAACTGATACATACAGAGTTCCTGTGTGTTGGTGACGAAAAGATAGGCTGTCGTCCGGAAAAGTTGCAATTTCCGGTCGAGCGGCTCGCCCAATGGTTCACGAAAGTCGATTAACGAGCCTGACAAAGCGGTCGACCCTGCGATTCCTGATGTGTTCGTCCACCGTTGAGCTATTAATATTTCGATTAAGTCGACGCCTAATTCGGTTAGATCAATTACCCTCGCCTAACGTCCCCCGTAAACAGACTCTCGTCCTATCGTGCGCGACAAGATCCCGGGACCCCCCGAGCCAACCACGGCTTCCGGATTGCGTCATTAATGAGTCCGACACTCTTTAATGACCCTGACATTGCCGACAGAATTTTGTTCTCGCGAATCCTCTGAGAAACGCAAATATCTTACGAAAGAGTCGTTTCGTTAAAATCGTCAAGCACGATGGTCTTGAATCATAGTTTAATTGAGGAAGGCGCAATGATTATGGCCGAGGAAAAATACTGACCGATTCTACGCGAGATGTTGGATCGATAATGTGGAATGAAGTTTTTTTGTATGTCGTTTCGTTTTCGAGATAATAAATCTTAAGTGTATGGCTGGCGTGTCTGACCACTGCTGACTGATTCTACTGTTCCTGAGGAGACGCGTTTGGGCGTTTTAAATAAATGTTTCCAAGGTTGATATTGTACAAAATGGAGTCTATCTTGAATGTCTACTGTATGAACATTGTATTTTAATTTTGTTTTCAATTTTTATATATATAATTATTAATCTGCGGATTTTATGCATTTGAAGCAGCACAGAGATTCAATGAATTTGAAAAGTCAGATTTATTATTTTCTATTTTTTAAGATCGTTGAAGAAAAAAGGATACTTCGACCTGTTGACCACTCCATTGATGCAGACAATTTTTATTTTGCATACAGATCCGCAGTATAATAATTGTAATAGTTTTGCATCTGTGTTGAAGAAGAACTGCCTGATCGAATGCGAATGTTCATGTTAAATTCATAGTAGATAACGAATTGAATGAGAGCAAAAGACAAATTAAGTAACGCTAACAATACGTATCAACAATTTATAAAAAAATGAGTTTTAACCATCAATACCTTAATTAACACTAATGTTAGAAGCAAGTAAAGAAATTTGAGCTCCAATAAATGCTCTTCTTTAAAACCTAAAATTATAAACAGACTTCAGATTGTATGCATTCGTAACAAAATTTCGTTAAACAGTGATAAGATTAAGAGAATTGAAGATTGGGGTTTGCTTTTGACCCATTAAAATAATTAAACAAAGAAAGCAATTTCAAAATGGCTCCTGTTTCCTTCATTGCATGCAGAGAATTTTTATTTTCTATTAAATCCTTCAGCTAATCGCAAACGAGATACAACTTTTAGATTGAAAATATAATACAAAATTAGTAAAACTATTACCTTCTGCCTCTTTGTATAACAATGTTTAGTGATCGTGCTCGAGTGTTAATTGCCCACTAAAATCCTAAAGAGAGTCTAACACTGAGCACGAGGAACGAAGCAGGAAATAATTGAGCAATATTGACATTGAAAAAGGTAATTGACGTGTCACAAAGTATCAAGACGGTCGGAAATTACGTAATTCCGTAATCCCAGTTGTTGCAGATTATTGTCGCGGGGCAAATTGGTTCTGCGCGGCGACAAGCATCGCAATTATTAAACTGAAATTAGGGGATCGATCGTCGACGCGATAAGATTCAGTTCGCAATCAACGAACGTCGCTCGTCACAGAGGCAGCGTTTATTTTTCTTGTTGCGCATTGGAAACAATTCAAAGGCAGCTGGTCTCTGGGGGAGTCCGTCATTTCCGTCGTGGTTCGTGATAAAAAAAAATAAAATACCACGCAGAACAATGGCCGAGCCCGATAATGACGACTGTTGGAGATCATTTTTCTTCGTTGCAACACGGTTTTCGCGTGAGATGTCCATCGATATCATACTTTTTCCTTGTTTTCCTTCTCCTTCCTGGTCTTCCGACGATACTATTTATTCCTGCGTCTCCGAAACGAGGGGACAGTGTCGAGTGTTCTACTATGGCAACCATGAAGCATCTCGTGGGCGCTGCTGTTGCCGCCATTTTGGTGCTCGCTGTAAGTGCCATTTTATGTTCGAGTATTCTGAAAGGGGTTCTGGGTGTCTTGTGATCCGAGGATTTTCATTGATAAAATGTTGTTGGTAAATGTTGGAGTTGATAGTAATTTTGCACGGTAAACAATTGTTACATGGCACCAACACGTTTATTTCTAATCAAATTTGTTATTGAAACGAATGAGTGAACTCCATGTGAACAAAGGTAAAAAATTGTATAGTATGGATCTTTTAAACTGATGCCATATTTTATATTTTAAACTCGATTAAGTAATTATTATGTTTATTTAAGTAAAATCTTGCGACGTTCATTAGCAATATCTACCGGAAACCATTTTGAGATACATACAATTGTTACACGAATTGATTAAAAACATTGATACATGATATCAGCTATGTAGCACTGAAATCCGTAAAGAAAAATCAACCCAGAGCCACGAATTAGATTAACAGTAATTATAATGCTGTTGACAAATTAAACTCTCCGGTTCACAAATTCGGACAACTGAGTATGCGATCCGCATATGGTTACGTAGGAATTATTAAACTGTGAATTTTTGCGCATTACTACGGCAGAAAAATGAAAAAGAAAATCGTGGCACATGAATCTGAATAAACCATAGTACAGCTTCATTTCTGACTCACTGAATTGGAACTAAACCGATAAAGAATGAAATAAAATTGTACACAATGTTTGATTCAGTAAATTCCTCTGCAATAATTCAGCCTACGTTAAATTCGATAAAAATTTCTATACTAAACTATAACCAATTTATTAACGTACTAATGCATATGAATTGTCTCCACTGCTAAAACAATTCAGATTTTCCAAATAAAATAAAAGTAAATTACAAATCACTGTATCTTCCCTAAATTTCTCCAAGAACATTCGAAGTATAATTACCACGCTGAATAATATTTTACAAACCCCAGAAACAATTCCCGAGGATCAAAAGACACCCCTAATCACCAACTCCCATAGGGTCTGCACCCGGCAGCCCTCATTGTACAACACCTAACTTAAATTGAAACTAAATTCGAGGTGACTGGAGTTTCGTCGATGGCCATGGGGAAGGGTCAACTCCCAAAAGGTGGGCCAAGCGATATGATGCCTCCCAGAGCAAAACGCAGTCCTCATCATGATCCCATGCACACGATGACCACACCTAGAGCAAAACGCAGTCCTCAAGAGGATCCCATGAGCATGATGACCACAATGTTTCCCAGAGCAAAACGCAGTCCTCATCATGATAACATGGACACGATGACCACTCCTAGAGCAAAACGCAGTCCTCAAGAGGATCCCATGAGCATGATGACCACAATGTTTCCCAGAGCAAAACGCAGTCCTCATCATGATAACATGGACACGATGACCACACCTAGAGCAAAACGCAGTCCTCAAGAGGATCCCATGAGCATGATGACCACAATGTCTGCCAGAGCAAAACGCAGTCCTCATCATGATAACATGGACACGATGACCACACCTAGAGCAAAACGCAGTCCTCAAGAGGATCCCATGAGCATGATGACCACAATGTTTCCCAGAGCAAAACGCAGTCCTCAAGATGGCGCACCAGACTGTCCCCCACCACCCCCTGGACCACCACCTCATGGGCCACCACATCATGGACCACCACACCATGGTCCACCTCCTTGTGCTCCTCCTCAGGACATGGACAACCCTAGCACTCCTGGAACAGAGGAAGCAGAAGATGCAGCACAGATGAGAAAGAAGAGGTCCCCTCAAACTCCACCTGATCAAAGTGATGCACCTAGTGCCATGGGTAACATGCCCGCTGGAGGAGGGATGCCTGGATGGCAAATTCCCAATGGCAACATGGGCAAAGTGTCGAACATGATCATTAGCACGACCTAAATTCGTTAGTGTAAATGTTCGTTCAACGACAAGATTTGCTGAGAATAGTGATGGGTATGAGTATGCGCTCATGATGCGATTTATTTCTTAGGTTCGGGGTGAAAATCGAGGAGGTGTACTGTTCCTAGTTCTGGTATAGTTAACTATCTTAAAACTTTGGCGTTAAAACAAATCTGTTGAGAAAAGTATTTGCTTGCTTGTTAATTTGTGTAATTCTTTCGAGCTTGATTGTTATTGTATCGATGATTGTTAAAATTTAATAAAATTGTTGAAATATGGGAAAATGGGATTTCGTTTTTTGTGATATTATCTTTGGAAATATTTATTCGATACATACGAGTCCCCCTCTCTCCGAGTAAGTGGAAACGGTCAGCCATGATCAGACACGGCAGACGACTGATCAAGTTTAATTATCTCGAAAATGGGGCGAGTTACCGAAAAACTTTATTCTACATTTTTAATTACATATACCATGTAGAATTCGCAGTATTTTTTTTATTACCTGCACGCCAAATGATTTTTTTTAAACAATTTCAAAGTCTAAGGAAAAATCACTTGCATCCTAAATCCTGAGCAGTGACGTTTAACTTGTTACGTTTTTCTAATAAGGAATGAATTTTTTCAATTATTTTATTAATCAGCAATTACATTAATCACACACTTACAACAATTAAATTATGTTATTTGTTCTTTAATTTGTCTTTGGGTAAGAAATAGTTAAGGAAAGTGAATTTTCTATTTTCATTGGATATTAGAAATTGCTATGCACTATTTAAAGTGCAAATCGTTTTTTCTTTAGGTTAGTAATTGCATAAAAACTTTATTTCTTCTCCTCATTGAAATTTGGACATTACAGTTGAACAATTAGGATTGAAATAATTTTTCTAGTAGGGAAATTGTTCTTGCAGTCTGATGATGCCGAATTTAGACTCCAATCGAAAATGCTGGTTCGTTATTACTGTAACTCGATCGGAGAACACACAATCGTTTAAGTTCCCCTCTTAACTCAGAAACTTTCAGCTGATCGTTCTAAAATCCTTAGGTTTCAACGTTGCCTCTACAAGCACAGAGCAAACACAACTTTCAAGGAAATTCATTCGAAACGTTGAGAGAGGAGATGATCAAATTTACAAAATTCCCACGGGGACGAAAATTGAATTACTTTTCTCTTGTTGTTGCAGTGTGTGATATGCGTGAACGCCAGAGCTACGATGCAGACAGCTCCTTGTGGACACCGTGTGGTTTGCAGGTAAACTGCAAAATTTACTCCCGAATAAAAACAAGAGCATTATCTAGTCTCAACATTAAAATATTTTACGAAACATATTTAAAAAATAAAATAGAGAAAATTGAAATATTCGTTTCTTTATAAAATCGACGTATTGTTAATCGAGAATCTTTATTTACTCGTGTTGCAGACGTTGTTTCGTTAAGACAATACAAATGGCAGTCTCACAGAGGTTGTTGCCACTGCGCTGTGTTATATGCAGAGCCAAGATCCTGCGTCTCAAACAGACCCTAATCCCGCGGGACGTAAGTATCGCCAACTATAGCAACAGAAACCTTCATATACCTATTTGTTGCTTCTACATCTCATTCTTAAAATTGCTCTTCTCTTTCGTACAAATTATACATTTCGTTAACACTAGGTTTACGGAGCACTAAAATTGATTATTTTAGATTGCTTTATAAAAATAATAAAATTGTATTTACATAGATCATCAGCGATTTTTATTGTAATATGTACACAAAAAAATAAATCTATTTAATAATTCCTCACGAATGCCTCCTTACACTCTTAATAATTGTAAATTAAAAATGTTCGAATCCGTCATTTTGACGGGCCCCGTAAATCTAGTGTTAAATACAGACTTCGCAATAACTGCACTCAAACGTGCATAGATACAATGAAAAATGATTACACGTTGTGCAATCTTTAATAATAATAGAAGATTGAATGTTAGAATAATAGAATGTTTGATCACATATCTTCCACTTAAAATTAAGAAAAGGTTAAATTCTTCGAAAGAAAAAAAGTAGTACATTTCTGTCTTTAACACTTAACCTACCGAGAATTAAAATTGGCTAGCATGTGTTGTTTTATAAAATTAGCAAGACTTAATTTATTTAGATTCTGTGCCATTTAAGTGACAATATACGATTAAACAAAGAAATTTACTGAGTCAATTCCTACGAAGGAATCTTTATAATTTCAATAATTGTAAAATAAAAAATGTACAACCGGTTATTTGACCGGCTGTCACCGATATAACGATAAATGTATATTTCAGAAAATTGAGCAAGAATATCTTCGCAATCTAGCTGTTCGAATAAATCAATTAAATTAAAAAATGTAAAAAATAAATACTCAAATTAGAAAAATGTCGCAAATATTTTCATAAAAGCTCTATACAAAATATAGCTTTCGTAAGATGAGAATAAGTTTATAAAAAAACTAAAAAATGTAGAAGGTTATTATAATTCGTTATTATTCTTTATCGATAATAAATTTCGTAGACTGCGTGTCTCAATTCTTGTCAAGAAATTCGGTCAATAATTTCTGAATGAAGTTGTGCCTGCATCGAAAATGAACCGAAAAAAATTTCAAGAAATTCGGTCAATAATTTCTGAATGAAGTTGTACCTGCATCCAAGATGGACCGAATAAAATTCGAAATACATCGTCTCGCTGTGTCCGTATTCGACGAACGCCGACCGGGTAGAAAATAACAGATTGTCGTTCGTTCTTTCGCGAAAAAAAAGATTGAAATTAAAAAAAGCCCGGTCCAGTGACGTCAACGGTCTCTATGTTACAGCAACGGCCGCGCCGACACCGTGTATATCACATGTCCGATCACAATTGCCCCAGAAATTCGTGTTTGTTTCGTATCGCGAGGCCGAGCTGGCTCGGTGATTGGTCGATCCGATTCCGAGGCGGCGTAAAATCGCGGCTAATTGGAGCGGACTCGAAAAGCCCTCGTCGCCTTTCATCGAGGCCGAATCCCAGAGGGAGTTCGGCCACTCGCGCGACGTATGACCATTCCGTTCGGGAAAGCTTTCCATAAATACCGTCCCGAGGCCTGAATGCTCTCTCGTTCCACTCGTTTCTTCTGCTTCGCTTTTTCTTTATTTTTTTTTCTCCCGATATTTTTGCACATTCCGCTGCATTAATCGGAAATTTCCGGCGCGTACGCGAGAAACGAGCTGCGAGTAATTCTGTTCGCGCTCCCAACGTATTTCTTCTATAAATAAACGATCCCTCGGCGAGCGAATCGAACTCGATATCAAACGGTACGATATTTTTCTCGAATTTCCATTCACGTTGCCTCCTCGCTATTCTTTGTCTTTTATCCGCCTTTTTCCTATTTTTATTTTGTTTGTTCGATTATTTTTCGTCGGGCACGCTTTGTCCCGGAGCCGAACCTTTGAGAGTTTTCCTGCGGGATTGTTGTCGAGTGCACTCGATGCATTTTTCCTTTCGCTCGGGGGAAATATTAATTAACCGTGCGGTTTGTATGCCGAGGGAACTGTTCGCTCTGTTCGTTTCGATTCCCGGCGAAACGAGTATTAGCTTGATTTGTATTTAGCTTCGATGCTGGTAGAATTTGTTCGTTTCTCTCGAGTGTTTTATGGATGAAATAAGTAGGACGTTTCCTAAACAAGTTTCTGTAAAAATGAATTCTTGTGTCTACTAGGTAGTAAATAATTAATCGTTGCCGTGACTAGAAGGAAAATACGATGTTAAAAGTTGTCTCTAGACTGTGGATCTTTTTGGTTGGTACAAAATTTTGAAACACAAGAAATATTCCAATTAAAAAAATTGGAAAGCTAATTTATTTAAAATTCTCACAATAAATTTTCTGACACGTAACAGAAGTTTTTTCGTTAGTCGTTTGCTTTCTAACAATTATTTATTGGAATGAAAGTTTGCACAAAAATTGTAACAGTCCATTTAAAGCAACAAAATAGTGATGTACCCCAGCTCTTAGTTTCTAGAGGTTACTTTCTCTGTACACTTTGGTTTTGTTTGTACCTAATGTTGTAATAAATCTCTTACGAGATTTTCTGAATAAAAAAAGAAAATTTAGAATTCTTTTTACCAGTCTCATAAAAGTATCTGTACAATGACTAGACAGTTTATTAATTATTAACTTAGTTTCAGATTAAATTGATAGGATCGTAAAGAAATTGATATTATCGAAAAATAAATGAATCTGTGAATTCAGTGGCGAGATTATAAAAATAGCAAATCGATGTACTACTTTTCCAGGAGCATCAAAGATTGAATAGGGGTTGGATGGGGGTTGATGTATTTCCCTCCCATTTGCAAGTGAAAACAGCCACTTGACTGACATTAATCATTCTTGTCCCACAGTATTCGATGTCAGGAAAGTCCTGGGTCCTACCACAGAGTTCATCGGAGTACAATATGAGCACCGGAGGGGCTGGAGGAGTTGCTGGACCCGGTGGTAGATGGGTAGCCGGTAGTGTACCCGCCTCCGCGTCCCTCTACTCGATGGCCAGTGGCTCATCCTCTATTTCTGGTCAGTGGTAATCCTGAATAATTTCCCGGAACAAGACGAAAATACATTACGTAGCGAAACAAATATTTAATGAACCTCTCTGAGGGGTACTCTAGTCTACACATGTATATCCACTGCGGTATTCTAGAATTAATTTCAAGTAAACAACCAAACCTATGAAACTAAATTTTCACGAGTGCATTCGCACATATTTGGAGCAACATTACAAATTTTTGGGAAACAATTTATCCAAAATTGTGAAAGTTATAAATAAATACATCGTCCATGTCGCAAATAAGGGTTCTAGTCCCGAATATTCAGTGCGTTACTCGTGAATTAATTTCAAGTAAACAACCAAACCTTTTAAACTAAATTTTCGCGGGTGCATTCACACATATTTGCAGCAACAATACAAATTTTTGGGAAACAATTTATCCAAAATTGTGAAAGTTATAAATAAATACATCGTCCATGTCGCAAATAAGGGTTCTAGTCCCGAATATTCAGTGCGTTACTCGTGAATTAATTTCAAGTAAACAACCAAACCTTTTAAACTAAATTTTCGCGGATGCATTCACACATATTTGCAGCAACAATACAAATTTTTGGGAAACATTTTATCCAAAATTGTGGAAGTTATAAATAAATACACCGGCCATGTCGCAAATAAGGGTTCTAGTCCCGAATATTCAGTGCGTTACTCGTGAATTAATTTCAAGTAAACAACCAAGCCTATTCGGCTAAAATGTTGAGAGTGCATTCGTACATACTTGTAGCAACATTACAAATTTTTGGAAAACATTTTAACCAAAATTGTACAAGTTATAAATAAATACACAGGCCATGTCAAGAAGAAGTTCCAAGTGAATTTAGTCGTCTCTAGACTAGAAAAAACAAATGACGTAATTGTTTTATCTCGATTGTGGCAAAATGAGATGTTCGTTTGATAACAGGAGTGTCTTCCGTATCATCTTCGAGTTCGTCTTCGGCGTGTAGCACAGGAAGTTCGAACCTGGGCAAACCGACGAGGGTGAGGCAACCTTCCGGCGAGATTTTGAGACGCTCGCAGACGCAGTCCATGAAGATGAGGATTCAGGTTAGTCGGCCGGTAACAGGAGAGAACGTTTAGGCGACATTTAATATCGCGCCTCGGTTAACTGTGTCCGTTTTACGGACGTGTCGCAGGAGTACCAGGATCCTGTTCCTCAAGTTAACGAGGAGGAAGAAGTCATGAGGGAGAACCGAGAACGTAGATTGCCGCCGATCAAGGAATTCCAGAGGGACTTTCGCGCGGGAAAAGCCTCCACTAGGATACGGTAAATTGATTCTACCATTCTTTCCATCTTCCCTTTCCCTCCCCCTAGCGTTAAGTTGTGTCTTCGTGAAATTGCTAAAAAGGAGCAGTAGCTACCAAGGATGAAAACTCGGAATCGAGGATCGTGTAGGATCGAGAAATACTCAAAATTGATGGAGAGTTCAAGCTTGGAAACACTCGAATTGTGTCAATAGTTTAAATTTTAGGACTACCGAAATTAAACCAAGAATCGGTCATTCATTTTCAAATTAGATCAACACTACTAGACTCAAACCCATGGGCCTCCATGCTAAACCAATGGTCCAGGTTCGAAGGTACTCCAATTAGATCAAGACTTCAAGCTTGGGAACCCTCTAACTATGTGAGAAGTTTCATTTTGGAACCACAGAAAGTAGACTAAGAATATCGAATCAGACGCATTGAATTTTTTAAATAGATCAAGATAGCAGTTTCAAGACCACTAATACTCACTAACAAGATTTGTTGTCTCAGATTTTCTCGAAACTTTGCATATTGGTAGATTTCGTTCTCCTGTTTATGAAAATATAGCATTATAGGGTCAGATACTCAATAACTTTTGAGATATTTACAATTGAATTTTCATTATACCCGTTATTTGTATGACTGTAGAGAGAAACTGTCTCACGAATGAATTGGAAGTATTCTACATTGAAAATTTTAATATTATGTTTCCTATAGATATTATAAGTGCATTTTTCATTTGCAAAATCCAATCAATTTAATTATATAAACTGAAAAGGAAAAATAGGACAAGGGATTTGAACCCTGGCCTTCCTAGTACCAACCTAGTACGTTACCACCACGCCGTTTGGCAATTAACAATAACTTCAACTGAGACTGTACTTAACGGGTATAATGAAACTTCAATTGTAAATATCTCAAAAGTTATTGATTATCTGACCCTATAATGCTACATTTTCATAAATAGGAGAACGAAATCTACCAGTACGCAAAATTTCGAGAAAATCTGAGACCCCATGACCGCGTCTTCTCTTTGTAAGTCAAGAATTTAGACTCACAACCACTAATTATTACACTAAATCAACAGTTCAGATTCAGCACCATATGTCTAGCATCTAGACTATGTGGCTCTGAGCTTGAATTTTCAGTTTAGTGCCTGAAGAGTTGGTCCCGAGTCTGTAATCTTAAATCCTCATCCCCACATCAAAGCACGACCATCGCATCGCCCTGAACCTCTAACCAGTGTCGCCAGATCGCTGAAATCGAGGGAAATACAATTTACCACCTCTCTGATGACCAGAGTAATATGTAAGACGTTGCGCGGCACGTCACGTGACCAGTCTACGGTCTTAGTGGGGGACGTTGGAGTGTGCTCATTGCTCATGATAGTGGAATGGGATAGTGGAAGGGGAAGAGGAGAGAAAAATCCAGCCAGTCTTCAGGTGATCTGGCGACACTGCCTCTAACCCAGACCCGAAAACCCCGAGGGGAGTTTGGGCCTGCAAGATCCAAAAATTCTCGTCATAAATCCGCAACGGGTTCGCGCTGTTTGCTCCGCAGATGTGCCCAGAAGATCGTGACTCAGCTCGAGACATCACCGAGTCCGAGGGTGTTGTCAAGCGGCGGCGCGACGCCGACGTCCTCGTCGTCCTCGAGATCGACGACGAAGAGGCCGCCGACGGTGCCTAAGTCGTCGATGGTGGTGCAGGAGGTTCAGAGATCGAAGAAGGAGAAGGAGCGCGAGAAGGAACGCGAGAAAGCAGAGAAAGCTCGCCAGAAGGAGGAGGAGAAAGCGGAGAAGACCAGGCAGAAAGAGGCGAAGAAGTTGGCGAAGGAGGAGAAGAAAAGAGCCAAGAAAGAGGCGAAGGCGAGGCGAAAGGAGGCGGAGGAGGCCCTGATCAGGGAGGAGAAGTAGTCTTCTGTCGATTAGAGGCGTGCAACGTAGACGTTTCGTCGAAACGTGGGACGAGGTATTCGAAAAGCCTGGACGACTCTCTCGGTCCCGTCGGGGCAAAGGATTTTCGATACACTTTCGAGAGACCACCTGCCCCTGGGATTTGTTCAAGGTGCACCGTGAACATGTTCGATTATGTTCAAATCAAACGTTCGCGAGATCTTTTGTAATTCATCGTAGAGTTTCTTCCCGTGGCAAACATTATTTCGTAGACCTCGAGATCTCGAATTTTGTCCTCCATCGTGGATTGGAGTTCTCGTGCTCTTTGTTCTGGGAGGACGAGTTTATTCGACGAGCCTGTACCGACGTCTTCAGCCGACGAACTTTGGTGGAGAGGTGTTCTGATCTGGAGCCGAGACGTTTTGGAGTTTGATATTTTTTTATCGGAGTAGTATTGAATATTTTATTATGGCTCTTTTGGGGACGTTTTCGTATGGGATTTGAGATTGTATGTGCATTTTTTGGGGACGGGAAGATCAAAATTGAGATGGCTAGGAATGATCAAGCACATCGTGGTCGAAGGCGGGTGAAGAGTGTAGAGTTCGATTTTGGGATTATTTTTGCAGCAAAACTTGATGAACTTTCCGTTGCGGTGATATTTTTATGTGCATTTTTGTGTGTGCTTAAGAGATGTACATAAACTATTTGACGAAGGAAAGATCAAAATTGAGATGTCTATGAGCGATCAAGCCCAACATGAGAAAATGAAAGTGAACATGTTGGGCTAGAACTGTAGACATTCGCAATTTTTTACTGTGACACTGTTTCACTTTTTGTTAGTAGTGTTTTATATACCTGTTTATACAACTTTTAAGAATGTACATGCATTTTTGTACTCGGAAAAAATTCAAAATTTTGCTTACTATGTTTCATAATGTAGATGAACTACATTACGAGAGAAAGTGAACAAAAGTTTCGTCAACTACTTTAATTTTAAATTTTTTTTCTATAAAACTATTGAATTTTTTAGGAATGGATTTTTTTGTATACTTTTGTTGAATTCTCAGCAATGTCTACAAATTCGTTCACGCTGAAAAAAGTCACTGCTCAGCTGGCAACAAGCAACGAGGCACACCAGCGATTTCGAAGATCGAGCATCAATGTTCCCCCACCCTCTTTCGAACGTCTCGTTATAAAATTGGAATAAGAGATTCTTTTGACGCAATATTGATCTAAACTATAACGACAGGTGTACCGAAGGTGCGCATAAAGTTTGAACAAAGTCGATTCACTTTATACCTAAATATAGCAGTTTAATTTAAAGTAGACATTTTGTTGAGATTCATAACAAGAGATTGGTTTTTCGAAGTTCTAGACTAGAATATCGTTCTAACTGGTTCGGTACTGGACGGTACCAGTTCGCGACACATCTTGAACCTTGTTTGATCCCAGGGGTAGGGGTTAGCGAGCGTTCTAGCGTCGGTAGAAGAAGTATACCTAAGAAAACCTAGAAGCGGCCAAACTTAGCAACCCGTCATATCGAGTTATCGTGGACTAATAATTACTAATCGATAGGAAGACTCGAGAGCGTAGCGCTACGTTGCTATTATTTGAATAATCGCGTAATCTCCACCATGAAAACCATCCCAACCATTCACGAAATACCATAAGAGAATCCCTCTCGCCCCCCCCTCCCGCCGTAAAATACACTCTACAATCCTTTCATTCGTCCCGGAACGTTTCCGTTTTAGGGAGAGTTGACCGAACGCGGGACAAAAATCATTTGAATCGTTAAAAATTACTTTTTTACTAGCTCATACGTACGTACCCGAGTGTGTACCGGTTGGTCAGTGTCTGTCGTTTTAGCTGTGAAGGAACGACAGCGATCCTTGAGTCCTATTTTTCGAGCTCTGCTTCACTGACAATATTCCGAGGACTTGCTGTCAAACAAGAGAGCATCCTTGCACCCTACAAAACAGAGCAATTCTGTTAGAATGCATTCAAACGATTCGAATTCTTCCGAGACTGTGGAACGATCAATTTTCTAGCTGATGCATCAAGAAATATTTTTGAGAAATCACGATGAAATTATTAAATTTTACATTTTACACAGCTTCTTATGTGTGCTTTTAATAGAGAATTCAGAGGAAATACGTTGCGTTAATTCATGTCAGTTGTGTAGATGCTGAGGATTAAACTGGTGGACGCAAAGACAAGCGACGGGCACTGAAAGTTTTAAGAATATGCAGATTTATTAGAATTGTAGACCGAAAGTCGTGTCAACGTCCACCAACTTTAATGAGATTTTCTACAAAACGTACTGATTTTCTAATTGTGATTACTATCGATCGAATTTTGAATTATGTTGGAGAAGATGCTATCGGCGCAAAGGTTCGATCTTTGCAATCTTTGAGATCGAACCTATGCGCCGATAGCATCTTCTCTAACATAGTACTGATTTTCATTAGACGTTCGTTAGAAATTCGTTTGTAGAAGTCGTGTCAACGTCCACCAATTTTAATGAGATTTTGTACAAAACGTACTGATTTTCATTAGACGTTCGTTAGAAATTCGTTTTTAGAAATCGTGTCAACGTCCACCATTTTTAATGAGATTTCCTAAAAAACGTACTGATTTTCATTATTTCCGTTAAAGACTCCGATAAAAGAAGCTGTAAATCCAATATTTATTATTTCTCTTGCGTTTTATTTCAATGAACAATTACCAATTTTCTCAAAATCAGTTCTCTAGAAAATGAATCTTCCAAACTTCTCGAAGAGACTCGGATCGTTCGATCCACATTCAAAAGATCTGCTCCATTTGAATGGGTGCACGAAGCTCTACATTGACCGTAGTTTGTTTCCTAGATCGCGATCGACGATCGACGATCGCCAGTTCCTCCAGTCGACTTGAACTAGCCACATGTCATCGTCCATCGACCCATCATCAGTCTCGATCAACTCCTCGATTCACGAAAATCGGGTGAAAACGGACGCGAGTCCACCTTTTAATTGCTCTTGCCGGACGGTTTATATTTTAAATGTGTACATAGTAAGCCGTGACGAACGTTGCGTTCGTTTTTACAAGAGGAACGACCCAAAGAGACTGTTCTGATCCAGTCTTCGACTGTCCGGTACAATAGAAAATGCCTCTCGCGTTGTTCTCCGGAAAAGGAAAAAATCTGAGAAGAACGAAAATGAAAAAAATCAAACAATGTTCCTGGGAAGTTCGTGGAGGTTCGAGACAACGCGGAGGTGTATCGTTCGTTTTCATCTCCTCCGATCATCGATCCCTCCTTCCATCGATTGATTTCACCCCTCCGATAGAGTTCGTTCCACTCGGGGAGCCAACGGAAGTACACGGAGTTAGCCTAATCGGGGTTACACACCGCGGACCGTCGCGTGTGGACCCCTTTGACGAAGATAACATATAGTTTTAAAGTCATAGTACAATACGATAGGTAAACGACAATGCAGAGTTTCGAGTGCAGCGCGTGTCTCGTTACTGACCCCGTGATTTACCGTAGTTGCGTAGGGCGTTTCGCGAACCGATTCGTTTATATTCATCTTCTATCTATCTTATCTATCTATCTCTCTCTCTCTCTCTCTCTCTCTCTCTCTCTCTCTCTCTCTCTCGACGCGGCTCGAGACACTCGACTACTTGCGAGGCTGTTGTTACACTTTGGCAAAGCAGTGGAGATGAGTCTAGGGTAATGCGGTGACATTTCTTGCTACTTATTCGTTGTTATTTCATTACTGCAAGTTACTTAATTACCGCGTTTGTTACTTAATTATTACTTTGTTTTCTACTCGTTTAGTAATCTTTTATTATTTGACTGTACTATCTATTGATTCACTACTCGTTTACTAATCATTTTCTACTTTTTCACTCAATCATTAGATGTCACAACTCGTTTCATATTGATCTTACACTTTAATTTTCTAATAGTTATTTTATTATATAAATTACTTTGATTTTATGGCATTTTTGAGGTTCTTGCTTTGGCAGTCAAAGTGTTATTGTACCGTCCGACCATCAGGAGTTGACAGTGATTTTCGACTATGGTGTACAGAGGGACTGCGAGACCCCACTCTAGACGCCAGGCGGTGGACCCCACTCTTACGTTCTGGCGGGAACGGTTGACGTAGGCGCTCAGCGTCACCACATCTGTCTGTTCCAGTCACACTAATATGCGCGTTTCCGTCTCTGTCGCTCGACTCGGCCAATAGCGGTAGACGTGTAGCGCGTAGAGGGGAGATCACGTGGTACCCACAAGTTTCCCACTGCCATCTCGTGATGGACGGACGGTACGTTCATTCATTTTTCGCTCCGCGCGTACTGATTTCTCTCTACTTAAGGATTTCCCTCTTTTGGGATTTCTTTTATTATAAACATACATAAACTCTTTCCCTGGATTCTTTTTATTTACTTACTCTTTTCTATTCATTTTTCCTCTGAGCCATCTACTCTGCTTTGCCAGGATCCATCTTCTACCCCTTACCTAAGATACTGTTCAAGAGACCGTGACCCCCCAACTGGCTAAAGTTAGTTATATTTACACAATTCTCCATAACCTATTCAAAACACTCGATACAGTAGACGGCTCTGCCGCAGAGACATGATCCTCAGCTCCAGCAGCGTGTTTATAAACAGTGGTATGCCAACGAGAAGAACAATAACTATACACCAAAGCATTCAATCACAAAAAACATTTCTCCCAATAAAAACAAGAAAAACTCTACTTACTTCCCTTCGCAAGCTTACAAAAACCATAAACACATCCATAAGCCACGCCCACGGTCTAATACAAGCGCCAAAAGTACAAAAAACATAATCTCCCATACTAATTCCAAAAGTACAGGTGCTCAAAAACGAGACCAAAATTTCTGCCGGAATGCACAACACGTTAATCACCCGAATATCAATTTCTATACTGTATTAATCCCCCGAGGCCAATTTTAGGACGCTGCCCCCACTCCCTGCAGCAGACACGCCCACTCCGAGACCACGCCCACGATTCCCAGTTGGTGGAGAGAGGATCAGACTCCGAGCAGAGCCCGTAGACCATAGGGATTCTATTTTAACCAAAGAAAGAGGGTCACGGTGGCGACAAATACGAGAGAGAAAACGCGTGCATAAATAAATATTATTGGTGAGCTGGAAAAAGTCCCTCGGAAGGAGTGAGGGGAGGGCACGGCGTCCGAGTCGCACGTATTTACACGGCTCTAGCGAAATATTTGCTAAACGATCACGCTTACTACGTAGCCAGTGTCGCCGAACAGGGGAAATTGAGGGGAGTACAGTTACCCACTCTCTGCCATCACCGGATTAATCACGACGCAAACACAACGCGAATTGGATGCGCGCATCACGTCACGTGGAGGAATGGGGGAATGGCGTCGTAGAAGGGGTAATTTAGAGTGGGAGACAAACCTAAATCTAGCGATAGGCCCGAGTCACACGTATTTACACGGCTCTATATTATGAAATATTGGCTAAGCGATCACGCTCACTACGTAGCCAGTGTCGCTGAACAGGGGAAATTGAGGGGAGTAAAGTTACCCCCTCTCTGCCATTACTGGATTAATCACGACGCAAACACAACGCGAATTGGATGCGCGCATAACGTCACGTGAGTAGTCTGTGGCGGAAGCGTGGGGATGCTAGCCGCCGAGGAATGGGGGAATGGCGTCTTAGAGGGGGTAATTTAGAGTGGGAGAGAAGCCTAAATCTAGCGATAGGCCCGAGTCACACGTGTTTACACGGCTGTAGCGAAATATTGCTTAAGCAATCACGCTTACTACTTAGGTAGTGTCGCCGAACAGGGGAAATTGAGGGGAGTACAGTTACCCCCTCTCTGCCATTACTGGATTAATCACGACGCAAACACAACGCGAATTGGATGCGCGCATAACGTCACGTGAGTAGTCTGGAGCGGAAGCGTGGGGATGCTAACCGCCGAGGAATGGGGGAATGGCGTCGTAGAAGGGGTAATTTAGAGTGGGAGACAAGCCTAAATCTAGCGATAGGCCCGAGTCACACGTGTTTACACGGCTCTAGTGAAATATTGCTTAAGCAATCACGCTCACTACGTAGCCAGTGTCGCCGAACAGGGGAAATTGAGGGGAGTACAGTTACCCCCTCTCTGCCATTACTGGATTAATCACGACGCAAACACAACGCGAATTGGATGCGCGCATAACGTCACGTGAGTAGTCTTTGGCGGAAGCGTGGGGATGCTAGCCGCCGAAGAATGGGGGAATGGCGTCGTAGAAGGGGTAATTTAGAGTGGGAGACAAACCTAAATCTGGCGACACTGAGTGGGGGACAAGTCTTAATCTGGCGATACTGTAGACACGTGACCTGTGCCGTAAAAGCCTAAACACTTTGAGAGACCCCTCAGGCCCCTGTGCCAGCTCAGGAGACTTCTTTTCAGCTCCCAATAACAATCGACTATCTTTGCGCGGTGAGAGCACGATGTTTAAAAAAGAAACTGTGGAAAAGAAGCAATTGGCTCGAATATCACGAGTATACGATTAACGATTACGAGATTAATCCGCGGCTAGACATCTTTGAAGACAGTTCAACCGCCCCCTCCCTCCGACCCCCTTTTTGCGTCACCTTCTCTTGAATCCTTCGGTGCCGTGAGCGACGCTGGATATAAAATAATGCTCGGTAGAATTCTAATAATGTTTGATCGATATTTTCTATTATTAGACAGGAAAACCGGTGATACGTTGCCTTTCGGAGGACGATGGAAAACACGGTTTTTCCTTTGGGTCGGCGGACAGTGTGTCGCTCGTCGGTCACGAGCAGCCAAAAATCAAAAGCAACTTTTTTACAGCGCGACTGACGATGATCGAAGAACAAAAACGAAACACGCGAACAAACAAACAAAACACAAACAAACAAACAAATGGCGCGATATCAAAACGCGGAAGAACGGATGAAAGAGTTTGGTGTAGGCGCGAAACGGGACATCGCAACGAGCATCGATCGGCAAACGGCAATCTCGCGATGAAGCAAAGATTTCTCGTTTTTTCTTTTAACCCCTCTTACCATTTTACATTCGTCCCCTCCCTCTTTTGAACGCCCCTCCCCTCCCGACCTCCTCGTCTGTTACTTCGAACGCTTTTTGCCATCCCTCGAACTTGACCTAATTTACGCACTGCCGCTAACTTTATTTTTTAATCGAATATACGAAGGGAGAGTTACGTCATCGAAGGGCGTCGTGTTTCTTCACGAGCATTACCCCGTTACCGGTTTGAAGAGATTCGCGAGCCACCCTCGATAATTGTCCGTTCGCGGACCCGGCTAGCGAGCGCATTGCGAGGCAACTGATTTGGCCGCAATTTTAATTCGTGCGAGGAAAATGCTGCCTTCACATTGAATTTCGAACGATTGGTAACGAATTGTTTCGCTGAAAAAAATTATTAGTGTGGTAGACAATTTTTTTTTTAATTTAATTTTTTAGGTCACTTGCTAAACCTTGTCACACTAGGTTTACTCATATTTCTGATTTACGATTATTGAGGCTGCAAGCACGCGTCCATGAGGAATTATTAATTAATATGAATATAGTATGAATAATATACAATAATAATTACTTAATTGAATATACATTGAGCAAAAATAGTCTGTATACTTTGACAGTTAAAATATTTATTTTAGTGCCCCAATTTTTACACGACTGTCTTGCGAACGGTTTCCTCGATTATCCAAGACTGCCAGTAAATTTTTCCAAAACGAAAATCATGCTGATTGCACACAATATTATTAAAAAAAAAAATTAATATTAGTTCTAACCTAATTAAAAATATAAAAAATTGTTTACAAAAATAAAAATTATTACTGTAGCATGATCGCTGACAGGAAGCAGCTCTCTAATCGAGCCGCCACGTATAAATGATGATGGCGGACGATGATTTCGAGGGTGGACGCTTCGATCGGACGGAACGCGACGAAGGAACTCGACAGGCGATCTTTGTTGTGTCCGAGGAGAGCATCGCGCACATATCAGTAGTGATTAGTAACGTTTTAATTAGCGTCCTTGTCTGAGCTTCATTCTCGAGGGAGGATCAGAACCTCGGCTACAGAGCTGACTCTAACCGATCCTCCAATGGGATCGCAACGGTCTAATATCCGGAAGATGAAGTTTAGCCAATGACGCTGCCAATTAGCGAGTAATGTAGACTGTCAATTATTACCTGTTACATCAGTTTCATCTGTAACGAGTTCAGCGTTGTCGGCGTTTCGCGAGCATCGGGAGCGAAGCCGTGGATCCGCGGCGACGATCTTCGATGAAACACTCGACGGAAGAGTTTACGATTGTTGTTTCGAAACGATGGAAAGAATGAAGATTAAATAACTACCGGTGACTAGGCTGCGGATCATTATGCGAAGTAACAATTTTCTACCTGAATTCGAACAAATTGGAGTGAAGTAGAATGTTGTTTTCATTTTGAATACGTTTAATTGTCTGAAAATAATACAACAGCATTTCTAAATTGTTCGATGTATCTTTGCTGTTTTAAATGACACTCATTTTTGTCAGAAACGCATCAAATCCGTAGTCCAACGATTACACATTGATTCTCGACTTGTTCTGTCGTCGAGCTCTAACCTGTTTTAGTCGCGAGAATCTGGAAATATAAACACCTGCCTACTGTACAGAGAATCACGGAGAGAAACTGCTCGAAGAGGTTTCAGACGCCTACGGACTGTTTTGTACGGGTCTTTGCGAAAAAGAAGAACTGTGTGTGTTCGATTGTTCTGTTACGGTAGCCCCGTGTAGAACGTTATTCGAAGGTTTTGGAAGTTGATGAGGAACGTCGAGAGAAGCTTCGAGTATCCTGAGATGGACGAGCTCCAATTAACCACGGTGACTCGCCAATTAAATTAATCAAAGCATTTGATTAATTTTTTTCTTTCGTTTGAGAAAAAGAGACAGTTCAAATTGAATTGTATTGCAGAATACCAACTCTGGATGATACATCAAATCCGAGGATTTGATTATCGAAAGAATTATTTATTAGCTGTCTCTCTGAAAAACGATGAATATTTAACAGTGTATATACAGTCAATTATAAGAGACTATATCTGTTAACAATGCCAGAAACAATTGTTTCAAAGGTCTTGTGGCTACCACTTAATTCGTTGATTGAAATTACACGGATCCTATAAAACAGTCTAGATATTTTTGCCTTTATCTGTCAAAATATGTACTGCAAACAGGAACATACAAAAATATTTTCGCAATATTTAAAAATTGTGTCATTAATTGAGGAACAGACATTACTGGGTCGAGTAATTTTGTTTGCCACCTGTACAATCAATAATTGAAGGAAATGGAAAACAGTGGTTGCAAAAATGTATTTCCTCAATCCCTGCCACAGTGGTCCAGTAACCCACTTTTCATGGACAGAATTCAATTTTTCTTTATTTTAATGAATTGAGAAACAATTTTTTTGCTATAAACTGACAACCCTTTAGAGCTCCCGAATCCAAAATATTATTCATTTTAGATGATTCTGTGATGAGGTACGACGGTCTAAAGAAAAAATCATAAATTTCAAAGTGAAACCAAACGTATTATATACCAATGTAGAATATCTGAAAACGAATTTTAATGGTGGCTTTATATATTTTAGGAAGTGCACTTTAAGTATGTAATCCAGTTTTTAGCATTTTTTAATCCATATACAAATAGTGCAAACTTTTAAAAATTTGAACTTCGAGGAAGGTTTTAAAAAAATGCTTACGAAATCCAGCTGTCTGGCTTCTTTGATAAGAAAGCTTCAACATTTGCTGAAAGAATTAGACAAGTATCAGCTGCAATATATAAGGTATCGGTCGGCCGAAGAGATTTCAGTCTAGACTCTAGACTGACTCTAGACTCTAGAGTAACACGAGACTTTCTCTTCGTACTGTCATCACGATTTTCAGGCATTTCTGATGATTTGACAAAAAAATGTTTCAAATAAAAGTTAATCAGTATTCAGATTTCTACAAATTTCAATAGAAAAAATGTAAAAAAATTTTTTTTTATAAAAAATTAAAAGTCACCTCCTATTTCTACATGTAATTATTTATTTCTGACTTCGAAATGTCACACCTGACATCAAAGCAAATTCAACAATCTGCTTTACTATGCCCGCAAATCTTGAAATAACGTTAAAATAATTTTGGCCAAGAAAAGTAGGTTCCTGCTCCACTGTGCACTGGTACATATATCAATTTATAAACACAATTTGAAATGACTATCCAATATGTTTCTTACGACGATTTAATTAGCATTTTCTTCTTTGAACCTTAAATTTCCATGCAAAACAAAATGATCGCGAAATAGATGCATAAATACCACGAGATAGTGGCAAACTTTCGATTTGTCTAATAAAATACATTTCATCAGATATATAGAATGAACTGGAAGTCTTAAAATAATTTTGTTCATTTCGTAAGAACGAGAATTAAGAAGCGAGTCACCGTGGATTGAAAATTTGTCTCGTTTCGAGAGCAGAGCAAGCTGCCAAGTGGATGACATCTCGCCGAGCGATTAGGGAAGCGAGAGAGTAGACTGTCGAGCGTTCTCCGGCACGTTGAAGTCAATTCTACGGTGTGTGTGTTTGTATGTGTGTGTATGTGTACCTGGACGGGAACTCGTGGGAAAAAGAAGAGGGGAGGAATCGCGAAAATTGAATGGGGAAACAGAAAATAGATAACGACAGGATTGTTCGAAAGCGTCTCGAGGCTTTCACGGCCGACGTGACCACCATTATCGTGTCCTGGCAGCGAGGAACTGGCCCCGCAAGGTCTGCGTTATGTTTAGCACACTTCCCCAATACGATGCCACGACCGCAGGTTGTGCATACACCCGTGTCACACGCACGGTATGTCCCTGAAGCCGTGTGTCCACTTGAGCAACCATTTAAATGCTGCAACGATTTATTTAACATCCGCGAAGCATTCGGTATTCGAATAAGCGACACTGTTTCACTTTGTAAAAATAGTAAGAATTTATTTAAAATTATTTGCTAATTTTTATCATCATGTGTGTCTACAAAAATTACCCATCAATATATTTTTACAATCTAAACGTTACTCTATCAACCAATTTTTATGGATTTCGTAGGGTTCAGGAGTGGAAACCACCTTGAAGATGACAAGATTTTTTTTCGCAGATAGTTACCGGTTGGAAAATTCTAATTTTTTTAGTACACGAAGGTATAACTATCAGCTCTATGTCTGATTTTTTTCAAGTCGGAATATTAAAAAATGGTGAAGTTATTCCTACCTTTAAAAACTTCGTATTTTTCCAAACGTTCCTAGAACACTGATTGTTATTCGCCGTTACTGTGAAAAACTGGAACATCTGAAATGAAAAATTCCGACAAAAACGTATACAGTATTTCATCGGTAATTGTCCCAAATGTCTCCGACATAATTGTCCCTGAGATATCCCCACTAGTGCGGGGTGTACCCCCTTGAGGGGCCGTGAAGCTCGAGAGGCCTCGGTCGCCGAGAAATATGACACCATGCGGCTCGGGTATATCGGTGAGACCACACTAATTCGAATTTCCAACTTCTTTATTATTAATCATATTTTTATGCGACTTCGATGACTATAGTCCCATAAAAAAATAATGATTAATAAAGAAGTTGGAAATTCGGATAAGGTATGTTTACATTTCTCGGTGACCGAGGCCTCTCGATCTCGGCTGTCTTTCTCTACGTTCGGCAAACCTCAAACAATGATATCCCTCGCGCATAATTGTCCCTCCGCAGACCCGTGTTGTGGACAATTATCGATGAAATACGGTAATCTAAAATACTGCGAAATAATTTTCCAAAATTTTAATCATTATAGAAATTCCAGCACTCTGAAGCATAAACATTGGTTAGTGAAAAATTTTTCAGAATCTAACGCATGGGATGAATCAAATTTTACCTTAGAGAGCTGAGAATGCTCCAATTGCTCTAGCGAATGATAGAGGATCCATCATTGCAATTTTAAATCGAGCTATAAGAAGATTATGGCACGAATGGAGTGGTATGCTCGATGTTCCACTATTTCGTATCAAGTGTACACGCGGCTGAAGGCGATAGATAGTGTTTTGAGCGCTACGAGCGGACTTCAGCAGCGAATTTCTCGCGACCTGGTTTATAGTCTGTGCTTCCGGATGTTATTTGTGTCAGTGCGCAACACTACGACCACGTTCCGATAGCTTGCGGTTGGCGTCATCGGGGTTTAACGATGAGAACCGACATGTTGGCGTCTATGTGCCAGGTGTCTGACCAATGAGGGATATTGTACTTGGTCAGCAGGTCAGTTAAAAATAGGGGAACGCTCTGAAATTGGTCAGAATACTTTTCTTTGAGCGATAGACAACGCTTGTGTGTGTGTGTGTATTCTGTTTAAGCGAACTATAACGCGAATGAATCATGCGAACGACTCTTGTAACTCTCAAGCGAGTTTTAAGGTACCTATTATCGTGGACCGCGGTATTTTAGGTCAACTTTGGGATTTTTTTACTGGGAAACCATGCGATGTTTTATTATCGGACTTTTTTTTTACTGTTTCGTTCAGGTTTCTACTAGTTATACAAATTTTTCGACGAAGGCAAAATTGAAAATGAGCTCGCTATGAGCGATCTATGCGACCAATGTCGGCGAAAGAAAAATCATCCTTGCAACAGCTATGAGCATTAATAGTTTTAAATTATGCTCGTTTAATATAAAAATTAAGATTTATTTGTTGGTTAACATGAGTGTGAGTATAACCGGTACCGCAGTGGAAAGGAGAAAATCAAAAATTGAAAGTATGATGGCTGATTTTTTAATTCGAAGGTCGAGTATATTTATATCGCTCTATCTCTCACAATTTCGGAAATTCGTGGGTTTCCTTCGGGATATTCTATTAAAATATGAAAAATTAATAGTTCTTCGGGAGTGTTATAATTGTTAACGAATTTCTGAATTGCACCGGAAGTTGCAGACAGATAGTGGTAGTCACGCGAAAATGGAGGAGTGTGCTGGAAAAGCTTGGGCAGTTCGACGCGAAGGTTCATTGCCGATGGAAAACACATAAAAGACACTAAACTGCTGGCAATAATGCGCGACTTAGGCGAGACGAGTGTGAGTAGCTGAAGCGGGAGAACGATCGAGCGGCGTCTGTAATCGATACAGCGTGTGCGTCGCGTTTAAATGCGTACGGAGGACAACTTTATTGTACTTTTATCATGTAAGAGAGATTTGTAGAGAGTTTATATTAGGCCAATTGTCACAGCGAGAGTTCTATGATAGCGATGTTTCTTTCCTAAACTAAGTGCTGTAGCCAACTGATCGATCTACTCGGTCTACCGTGGTCTCTTCCATTTTTACCAACCTGATATTCCTCCTTCTGCGAAGAAGAACAAGGACAAACATCGTCAGAGACTACGTCACTGATGAAAGACACGGTGATACTAATTAGAAGACTTGTTTTAATATGAACTATTATTAATCAAAGAAGAAGCTGAAGATTACAGCTGAAAATAATTACAGGTGGATAAAATGTTGGTCTTTGTGGAAGTCTTTGTATTGTGATCTTGAAGAGTCTGGGTAGCTCGAGGTTTTAGTTGCGTCGGTTCTTAGATGTTTCTCTGATCAATTGAGATGGGGAAAGAAGTCGGAGAAGCAATATAAACGGACGAGACATTGTTCTGGTAAAATGATCCTAATTTGCTAGACGAGCTGATTCAGATCAGGTTTCCATTTATTTCGTTTGAACCTACTTTGAAATTAAAGATTAAATATTAGGGGTGTGCGAGTACTCGAAATTTCGGGTTCGGGTCGGGATCCCGAAAGATTATAAACTTCGTGTACCCGCGATTTCAGGTACCTTAAAAGGTAGTCAGGTCGGGTCGGGTCGGGGTCCAGAAAGTTTGCAATATTCGGGTGCTCGAAGTTAAAGTTGGGGCAAGTCTGCGGTCAAATCAGCAATAAATAACTCTGCGACTCTGTGCATATTAAGACGTCCAATCATCGGTTGTAATAATATTTTGATTTGTAGTAAACACTGTTCAGAGCATCAAACAGTGCTCTTATACGAACAGTGTTCGGACGAAGAGTCCTTGTCTTGTAAGAACAATGTTTACTAGAAACAGAAACGTCCTTTACGTACACTCTTTCACATAATGTATTCTAAAATATTTTTTTCCTCGCGAAGTTTGATAACCGATTACACTAAAAATACAAAAATCATTTTGAACCTGCCATTGAAAATAAAAGATTGAACTGAAAAATCATAAAATAGCTAAAATATCAACATTTATTTTTTAATTCAACCCCTCTTCAATACTCAGGTTTTGATTTCTTGCTGGACTCTTCCACTTCTTCCACTAATAAAGATCAATTAAGACTCGATCTTCTCAAACAGAAGTTGAAGAGTCACCGCGAACGAACGAAGCACTGTCCTGACGAAGATATATCGACCTCAATCAATTGGCAAAGCTGATTCAGCTGTCATCTCGAGTTACATCGCCAGATCAGCTTCTGTCGCGCAGAGGATCAGAAAAAGTAGCAAAACCATTAAGAGGATGTTGAGATCATGGTCTCCATCGAGGACAGCAGTGCTCGAGGAGGTTGTTCAGTTGGCTGCAGCTGCAGACACGAGAGATCGTGTCGCGTTCCAGCGTAATACTCGCGTAACGATTGCCGTGGGTGATGATAAAGTTCACGTTTGTACGATCGTTTGTAGAGCCTCGAGTGCTGTCGGAAAGAGCATGCTCTTGCTTTGTTGCGCACGAAACAAAATTCGTCGTAGTCTAACACGTACACGTACCTCCAGATATTGGCCGGAACTTGGAACCATGCTGACGCCTAATATTTTTTTAAATAAAACGAACGAACTCGACGCTTTCGTTGGTAGCACGATAGTCAAAAGTCGAATTTTGGCCAAAGAATGTGTCACCTTCAAAGGATCCCACCGAGAAAATCAGGTGTTCGAAAATCAAAATTTATTATCGATACTGTTCCGATCGGTCGACGTAGAAAAGGATCGTCGATCGAAAATTGCGATCTGCTTCTTCTTCGTGAATCCTTTGAAGAAATACGGATGCTGATGGAATTGTAGAGACTCGGAACGATGAGCGAATTTTTTGAGATGCGACGAACGTTCCCGATGAACGTTCGATGATTGTGAAATGCGTGGGTGTATCACCTGGTTTTTCTACTCGGGACGCGCGAACGAGACAGAGACAAAAGATGAGCGTAAGAAAGGACTTGAACGGTTGATTTTATCGAGTCTATTTTTCGTAGTTTTGTTTAAAAACGTGTCGAACAAACGAGAGGAGGAGAGACAATTCTTCTACGAAAATTGTATTACGCGATGTGTTACGATCTGTACGAACAGACAGTGAATATGAACAAAAATCAAATAAAACGTTACAATGAATGTTAGACGAACACGTGAGCTACCTTCGCCACGCCCACATGCGATCCAATCACCAATCGGAATACGATATCCGATATTCGGTCCTATAGAAAATATTTTTGAATCTCAAACGACTAGAATTTTTATCAGAAACGGCGGCTTTGCACGATATTTTATTCGTTTTCGTGGAAATGCAGATGGTCAGGCCACGCCCACTTTCCCCAATGATCGTGACGTCTGAATACTCGACAATTAGCATAAAATTCTCTAACAAATTTTTTTTACGTCTCAAACAATTAGAATTTTTATCAGAAACAATTCCTTTATTCGTGATTTTATTCGTTTTCGTGAAAATGTAGAAAATTAGGCCACGCCCACTTCCCCCACAGATCGTGACGATTGCACACTCAACAATTATCATTTAATTTTTATTATACAATTCTCTAAAAAAATATTTTCACGTCTCAAGCAATTACAATTTTTATCAGAAACAATTTCTTTATTCGTAATTTCATTCATTTTCGTGAAAACGTAGATAATTAGACCACGCCCACTTTCTTCAATGATCGTGACTCCTAAATACTCAACAATTAGCATACAATTCTCTAAAAAATATTTTTACGTCTTAAACAATTAGAATTTTTATCAGAAACAATTTCTTTATTCATGACTTTATTCGTTTTCGTGAAAATATAGAATATTAGGCCACGCCCGCTTGCCCCACAGATCGTGACGCCTAAATACTCAACAATTATCATATTCAATTTATAATTCTTTTATCATGAACATAGATGACCATGCTCCGACCAAATAATTTCCAATCATCAATCCACACATTGTATTCACTGTTCGATCCTATGAAAAATATTTCCACATCTCTAACAGCTAGAACTTTCTTTCCATACAATCTCTTTGCTCGATTTCATTCTTCGATTTCGCGAAAATGCAGACGACCAAGCCCCGCCCACCTGTTTCCGAGGTCGCTCCATCCAAATCCTCTGCAACCGATATAAAAAAATCAATATTTAATCCTTTAAACAATATTTATACACCTCGAACAACAGGAATTTTCGTTCGATGCAATTCCTTCGCTCGTAATTTCACTTTACATTTTTGCGGAAATATAGACGACCAAGCCCCGCCCACTAGATGACTCAGTCGGTATCTTTGAAGGAACCTAGCTTATCAACGTGTCTCGGCAGACAGTAGAGAGCGTGATTAGTCGACATCAGATAAGTTTCGTCGGCAGTTCGTTCCTTTCAGTTGTGGATTACTCGAGCGATTATCAACGCCGTTGTGCCAATCAGGAACCAGTAGATCGAGTGTCCTAAAGATTGATAAAAAAAATGAAGCTCGACGTGCTGCAAATAATCCTATTTCTATACGGAGCAGCTAACGCCATCGAAGGTATACCCACGTCATCGATTCACGCATGTCATATTGCTGCATGCGACCATCAAAGCCAATCAACGGTCTCGGACGATAATGCAGACATGGCTAATCATAGTCATCACACGTGGCAGACCTGTTCAATGATTTCAGTAACCTGGGAACAATCATCCGGCTGTTCTACACACCTGAAGCTCTAGTATAATTGTGTACTTTATACTTTGTGAGCTGTTTCACTGATATATACAGGGTGTCCCGGGTTTTTGCCGGCCAAACTACAGGAGCGTATTCTAGGAGAAGAAGAAATCAGAAAAAAGTGTTATTTGAAGTTCGGTTAGAAACGCTTTATTACAATGTTGTAAACAAATGAAATTAAATTTCATAATGGCGGATTTTACTTCGCAGAGTATGAAAGGTCGAATATGTTTATCTTATTCGTTGGTAGTTAGCATGTTTACTATCTTGGAGTGATTCAACATCAGTGTCACTTTTACCACGACACCTGTTAGATCAAAAAATCATGGTGTAAATGCCAAAAGTGTTTTTAAATGTGGAATATGCTGATATTCACGCTGCGAAGTAAAATCCGCCGTTAGCAAATTCAATTTCATTTATGCATTACATACTTTATAATAATGCGTTTCTAACCGAACTTCAAATAACATTTTTTTCTTATTTCTAGTTGAAGAATATGGTCCCCACGTTTGGCCGGAAATACCCGGGACACCCGTTGTCTAGGTGCCATTATCTGCAGACATTTCCAGACGCCCTAATTGATTACCATTATCTTGCGGATATTCATGCAAATCCGCAAATACTTCGTTTTATCTATCGCGACAGGAAATCTCAACGCGAAAATGTTTGCAGTGTGTCACATATCATCAAGCTTGCCATGTTGCTTTGTTAATGTGTCGAGGATCGAAGGCTCCCGAAAATTCATGCTTGTTTGCTGTCTGACCGAGGATCACTGACTATTAGAGATTATACAATCGAGTTTCATGCGTTCTTGACAAGAATTGCATGGAATGCGGTAAAAATATCAGAGAATATTCAAAATACTACTATATTATTGTTGATTATTGGGAAAAAATAAATACTCAACTTATTACAATTATTATGATAAGAAATTCATTTTTTACTGATTGAAATTATTACGAGAAGAAATAAATTCTTGGCATATCCAAAATGGGAAGAAATAAATTCTTCAATTATAAAAATTGTTGAGGGAACGAATCACTTTTTGTCTGATTGCAATCGTATAGGTTCTGAGCAAATAAATTGTTCGCTTATTATATAGAATTTTTATGGAAAGAAATAAATTCTTCACTTATCAAAATTTTTGACTGAATAAATCAATTTTTTACTCTTTGAAATTATAGATACTGTGCTTATTGGAATTGTTAGCGGAAGAAATGAATTCTTGACTTGTTCAAATTTTTATGGGAAGAAATAAATTCTTCACTCATTAAAATTGTTGAGGGAATAAATTACTTTTTGACTGATTGTAATTACTGGAATATTTTGAATTTTTATGGAAAGAAATAAATTCTCCACATATCAAAATTGTTGAGGGAATAAATCAATTTTTTACTCTGTGAAATTATAGATACTGTGCTTATTGGAATTGTTAGTAGAAGAAATAAATTCTTAACTTGTTCAAATTTTTATGGGAAGAAATAAATTCTTCACTCATCAAAATTGTTGAAAGAATAAATCACTTTTTGACTTTATAATATTTTGACTTTTTGACTTTTTGTATTTATAAATTCTGTGGATATTGAAATTGTTAGTAGCAGAAATAAATTGTTCGCTTATTAGAATTTTTATGAGAATAAATTTATTCCCATTAGAAGAATTAATTCTTCACTTGTGAAAATTATTGCGGCGAAAAATAAATTCTGCGTTCATCAAAATTGTTAGAAGGAACAGATTTTGATTGCACTGTCGTTTAATGCAGTGGATGAAGCACATTTTGATTTAGTAGAAAAATTCGCGGTCTAATAATAATAAAGTAGCAGAAGATAGTTAACTCGGACGTCTTCGTTGCGCAGACTCTAAACACTGGCGTGAATTAGCTATGGGCGAGCTGAAGGAGGCCTTGTCTTACAAATGGAACGAGAATCGTGCGAAAAATGTGATCCTATTTATCGGTGATGGGATGAGTCCTGACACTATCACTGCCAGCAGGATCTACAGGGCTGGCGAGACCAGTCATCTGGCTTGGGAAAAATTTCCCCATATCGGATTATTAAAGGTTCCTAATACCGCAAATTTGTTTTATTTCGAAATCTGCTATGTTTAATTAAAATATATTTTTACTGGTTACAAAAAAACTCAAGGAACACTAAAACTAAACTCAAAATTTAATTTCTTGTGACCAACTGTAGTCAATTATTTCTAGACTGCAATACTTGTTGCATTATATTGCACAATAATAGCAAATAAATTATAAAATACAAAGTCTATGTAAACTTAGTAATGTGGTTCCAATTTCTTATTTCTTCATTAAAGATTGAAGAAAAGAAGAATTCTTTTAATTTTTATCTCTGAACTTTGCTGAAACTATAACAGGTACAATATTCTATTTTATTCAAAATTAAGCGGAACTTTATTATTACAAAACTTTGTGCATTCTAGTGCATCAAAATGGTCAAAAAATTATGAAGTGCACAACCTCATAGATCCATTGAAGCAATGTAGTGTAATTTTATTTTAAGAAGGAAAAAATATCTTTTAATTTAAATTATCTGAATATCGTCGAAATTTCGACAATTCAAAATTTTATTAAAAACTGTACTGTCCGAATCTAGACATATAACACAAACAAGCAAGTGCCAGATTCAGCATCAACAGCAACAGCAATGTTCTGCGGCGTGAAGACAAATTACGAAGTAATTGGCGTAAACGCCAATGTACCGCTTGGCGATTGTGCAGCGTCCTTGAATGCCAACCACCATTTAGAATCGATCGTCTCGTGGGCTCAGAAGGCTGGTAAATCGACAGGTCAGTGAAGAAAACACCGACCTTAGGTACAATCATTTACTGACCCTCCACACATAATCTTCAGGGTTCGTCACAACTACCAGGGTCACTCATGCCACCCCCGCACCCTTGTACGCTCACAGCGCTGACAGAAGATGGGAATGCGAGTCGAAGATGAAGTCTGAGAGCTCGAAGAAGTGCAAGGACATCGCGAGACAGCTGGTGGAGGACCTTCCAGGAAAAAATATCCAGGCAAATGCATCCCTAAACGTTTTCTCTGATGTCTAAAACTGATTTCCCTTATTTAAAATTGTTTTACCTTCGAGATTCTTTTAATTCAATTATTCGAAGTCAGAAGAAGACTTTTCTTTCTTGAATTTATTTCAGTTCGGAAGATTTTTAATTCTTCTTGATATTATTTTAATTCAGAAGATTTTTTATTCCGGAAATTGAAGATGTTTAATTCTTGAAATTATTCTAATTCAGAAGATTTTTAATTCTTAAAATTATTTCAGTTCTGAAAATGATTTTTAATTCTTCTTGAAATTATATTAATTCAACAAATTTTGAATTCTTGAAATTATTTTAATTCAGAAGATTTTTAATTCTTGAAATTATTTCAATTCAGCAAATTTTTTATTCTTGAAATTATTTTAGTTTAGAAGATTTTTAATTCTTGAAATTATTTTAATTCAACAAATTTTTAATTCTTGAAATTATTTTAATTCAGAAGATTTTTATTTCTTGAAATTGTTTTAATTCGGAAGATTTTTAATTCTTGAAATTATTTTAATTCAACAAATTTTTAATTCTTGAAATTATTTTAATTCACCAAAGTTTTGATTCTTGAAATTATTTTAATTCAACATATTTTTAATTCTTAAAATTATTTTAATTCAACATATTTTTAATTCTTGAAATTATTTTAATTCAACATATTTTTAATTCTTGAAATTATTTTAATTCAGAAGATTTTTGATTCTTGAAATTATTTTAATTCAGATTTGATCCCTTCCAAAGATAATTTAAAAAACACTTTTCTTCATCAGGTGATCATGGGTGGAGGAAGACAGATGCTGAAGAGCAACGCCACAGGAACAGAGATCGATCCCATAGATTTCTGGGCCGGTTCCCGACAAGATGGCCGAGATCTGATCGAGGAATGGAAGAAAGACAAAGCCGCGAGGAACGTAGCTTTCAGCGTCGTTCAGAATAACGAAGAACTCTTTAAATTGGACACTAACAATGTTGACTATGTGTTAGGCATTTTCGCGAATGGTCATATCAGTATGGATTGGAATAGGGAGAAAGGTCCAAAAGGTCAGCCAAGTCTGGAGGACATGACTGTAGCTGCGTTGAAGATTTTGAAGAGATCGAAGAATGGTTACTTGCTAGTGGTATTAATCCTAAAGATCCTAATCAATCATGACGAAATTGGTCTTTTATATGATGTATCGAGCGTTGTTTTCAGGTGGAGGGAGGTTTGATCGACTTTGCTCATCATAGAGGACACGCAGCGCAGGCTCTGTTAGAGACTGTTAGGTTTTCTGACGCTATCAACGCGACTATGAGGATGATCGATACAGAGGAGACGTTGGTCATTGTGACTAGCGATCATAGTCATTCGATGAGCTTCAATGGGCATCCTGATAGAGGCTCCAACATTTTAGGTATACCTAACACAAATGATTTCTTTAATCAATTGCTTTATGTTTTCTTCTTTAATGTTTTAGCCAGTTTTTGGTTACTCTAACGATAGCAAACGATTTCAGGGATCGCTCAAAATTCGAAACACGATGGTATCCCCTACACAACACTAACTTACAGCACCGGAGGACCAAACAACGCGGCGTACACTATTAAAAACAATTCAGCGATCAGGATAGATCCTTCCAAACAAAATACAACCGATTTTACGTATAGTCAGCAAGCAGGAATCATATCGGACGAAGCTTATCACGGTGGCAGTGACGTAGCTGTGTACGCAATAGGTTAGGATGACTCATAAAGAGACTAACGTAACGATCATGTTAATCATCGATTGAATATTCATCAGGTCCGATGGCTCATCTATTCCACAGCGTGCACGAACAGAATTATGTTGCCCAGGTCGTGATGTATGCAGCGGGCAGCGCTGGAAAAATTGGTTCTAGCATTTTGCTGCTCGTATTGTGCAGTATTGTATACATTTGATTAAGTATTAATTGCCTGAGGCGCCATTGGGACTCTTGCAAGCCTGAGTATCGACTCCTAATTGCGCAGAAAAATCCTAAATTTTTATTTTGACAAAAGACAAGCATCTGTTCTCGGAGAACCTAATAATTTATCTGTAGAACTTAGTAGAATTACAAATTAGTTTTTTGGAAGGCATTAAAAAATTTTTAAAGCTCCGCAGGCGGAGCAAATTTAGTAAATTTTGTCTACTATGCCTAGTGAACATTTCCATCAGTTCTCCATTGTTTTTTTATCTATATAGGTGGTTTAAACCTAACGATTTTTTATTAAAATGTTCGTGGAACCTATAAATTAGTGTGCCAAATTTTTCTCAGCTCTGCAGATTGTTTAAATCTAGTGACTTTTTTTTATTAATATGAGTATCGGTTCTCCAATTTTTTCTTAATTCTGCAGATGGTTTAAATCTAGTGATTTTTTATAAAAATGCTCGTTGAAGCTATAGATTAGTTTGCCAAATTTTTCTCAGCTCTGCAGATTGTTTAAATCTAGTGACTTTATTTTATTAATATGCGTATCGGTTCTCCAATTTTTTCTTAATTCTGCAGATGGTTTAAATCTAGTAATTTTTTATTAAAATGCTCGTTGAAGCTATAGATTAGCTCGCGAAATTTTTCTCAGCTCTGCATATTGTTTAAATCTAGTGACTTTTTTTTATTAATATGAGTATCGGTTCTCCAATTTTTTTTAATTCTGCAGATAGTTTAAATCTAGTGATTTTTTATTAAAATGCCTTGTTGAACCTATAAATCAATTCTCCTAACTGTTCTAATTCTGCAGACGTATTTAGTGGTTTTTTGTTTAAATTTAAATGCTTCTAGAACGTATGGACCATTTCGCCATTTTTCGCGAATTCCACTTTTCGCATTAGCTCGCAGACAGCTCTGACCTTCAGAAGGTTCGCGAGCCATAAGTCACACAATCTATATCTCCGCAAACGCGTAAAATTGATTACACCAAGAGCTTCGTTCTGTAATTAACGTGTATTTAAAAAAAAAAGATGGTTGATAACATTACACATGTATCCTTATCGTACTTAAGTAAGTGGATCATCAAGCGGTCATTAAAGATTACGCTTGGCTCCACTACATCACAGATTAGCCTAACTCGTCCGTAGGACGCACCAAGTCTGTTCCACGAATGGCGGTCGAAAGGGACTCTGTGTGTATATTTGTATTTCTCTGTGTATCATCGTGTATGTGTCTGTGGCGTTGTTACGCATATGTGTACGTGCTCGTGCGTGTGTACATTGATGAGATGATACACATACGTATATTTACATATACAATATTACAATAGAACATCGACTTCTTCTTCTATCATTCTATCTATCTTCAATCTTTCACTCGTTTCCTATCATTATGTACAATAAAAAAAAAAAGAAAAGAAAAACAAGTTTAAAACGAATTCTCAGTCTTCTGCCGCAGAGGATACGGTATGCTCGCGACCTTGTTCAAACAAATCCCATGAAAATCTTGCAATCCGTGGCCTCGTATACTCGTGTGCATATAATTTGCGGAGCAGTGACAAAATCATCACCTATAAAGCTACCGTCCACGCTTCATCTTTTTCGCCAAATAAAAGAAAAAGAAGAAAGCGGAAAAAAAGTTGCTCGCTTTAGTGTGGACGTAGCTTAACCGATCGAATTAATTAACCAACATGCCGACAGGTGACAGAGCGCAATCGAATCCTGTCAAAGCCAATCGACATACAATTCTCTCGCTGTTCTACAAGTTCGATTAGTACACAGCCCAACGGTTCACGAACCCGCACTAACTATCATGAACAACGCAAAAGAAGATGGGTGAAAGAGTAACGAACGGGGACCAGGTGTTGTCGCGTGCCCTAACTACGAAGCTGGTTTCAAAGCGGTGATCTAATTGCCAGGTGTCATCGCGTAACGTGATCCACCTGGCGAACGTTCGGATGGATCTTACGAGGGATGAGCATGAAGGACGCAACCTTATCGTGTGTCGTCTCTTAACGTTATCATAGCACTTTCTTCTTCACGCGTCTGACCGGTCTCGGCGCGGTCTCGTGGAAGAAAACCTTGAGGGAGATGCAGCCGAGGAAGAGCAGCGCCGATGTCAGGAACATGAATCCCGGAGTGCATTTCCCGGCTTCCATCAGACCCAGCAGGCCCACCAATTGGAACAGAAGAAACAGAGGGGCCAGGTAGACCGCCAAGGTCAGGTACAATGGGATCTCCTTGCGTTTCCGAGGAGGGAGGGTCTGGAACTTGTCCGTAAGCCTGCAGATCTCGCTCCTTGACCTCGATCCCGATTGTGCGTCTTGAACCTGGAACTCCTCCGAAGATCCGATTCCGCGAAGAAGACTGTGTCGAAGCTGCTGGTACAGGCACAGCATCCTGGTTGTCATCATTTCCAGCAGCTGGCCGAAGCATAAGTGCACATTTAACGCGATCGGGTGAGACTTCGAGTTGCCGAACGAGTAGAGAAGATAGGGGAAGAGGTTGAAGTTCTGGCAGCAGTGGCGGATCTTCTGCATCGATGCGTGGCGGAACAGCATCGGAGGTCTACTGTAACTGTCTTCTGTGGAGAGAAATTCCATTTAGTCTGGTTGATTCGAGAATTTCGTGGCCTGGGGTCATACCGTTTTCATTCGTTCAGGCTTTCGAGTGCGAGAAATATCAGCAGATATTTTGCTAGCGTTTCGCAAAGGTTTGCGGTTAGGAAGATACTAGTGGCAGTGTGTCTGTCGATCTTGGATGAAGGAGCATGCTACTGTATGCAAGACGGTACAAAAATATGGAATGTAGTTCTGTGTTCCAAATTCTGAATGTCCTACATTCTATGTATGTCCTATGTCGTGTGAGATACGCTGACAAATTCTATGTATGTCCAATGTTATGTAAGATACGCTGACCTATTCTATGTATGTCCTGTGTTATGTGACATACGCTGACTTATTCTATGTAAGTCCTATGCTATGTGAGATACGCTGACATATTCTATGTATGTCCTATGTTATGTGAGATACGCTGACATATTCTATGTATGTCCTATGTTATGTGAGATACGCTGACCTATTCTATGTATGTCCTATGTTATGTGAGATACGCTGACATATTCTATGTATGTCCTATGTTATGTAGGACAAGCTGACATATTCTATGTATGCCCTATGTTATGTGAGATACGCTCACCTATTCTATGTATGTCCTATGTTACGTGAGATACGCTAACATATGCTATGTATGTCCTATGTTATGCGAGATACGCTGACATATTCTATGTATGTCCTATGTTATGTGAGATACGCTGACATATTCTATGTATGTCCTATATTATATGAGATACATATTCTATATATGTCTCATTCTATGTATGTCATTCTCGAGCCATTTCGTTGCTACCTTTGTCACTTCTTGATCAATACATGTGAATAACAATATTTGATCAATAATTGAAATAAAGGTAGCTTCCTCCTACGTATCTGTACACGAAGATTGTCAATGATGTTTAGGATCATCGCTTCACTGATCACAGTCACAATCATTTCACAATTCCTACCAATCAATTGCATAGAGACACGGTGCGCACTCAAAAGCCTGAACAGTGAAAATTACTAGAAATTACTATCGAAAGCAAAGGTTATGCCCCGACAACCGGGTTATCAGTCGAACAGGATGAACTCCCACCTTGCAGTATGTTGGACACTCGATTCACGAGAGTCTGTTCCCCGACGATGTCCTCTGACTCCATTATTCCGGACACGTTCGACATCCTGATGGTTGACGGCGGTTTAATAGCCTCGAGTATAGTGGAACTGGTTTTTAATGTTGTTGCTGGGTTCGTGTGGGGTGGTGTGGGTAGTCAGGGCGCGGTGGCTATTGGCGATTCCTTCTGGAAATAGAGTTTTAGATCAGTAAGAGCGAAGATGTGGTATTGCGTTATAATTTTGAAAAGTCAAGTGGTTTTTTGGGGAGAAATAATGGCGCGGTGGTTATTGGCGATTCCTTCTGGGAATAGATTTTTATATCAGTAAGAGTGAAGATGTGATATTGTGTTCTAATTTTGAGAAGTCTAGTGGTTTTTTGGGGAGCAATAATAATAATAATTTTAATCAACAAATAACGCTATCCACATTCTACCATGTTCTTCTGATCGTCAAGTTTCTATTAAGTACAGTACATAATTACACAAATATTCTACAAAATTTGAATAAATGTTGTCGTTGTTATAAGGCAACATAGGTCAGTCGCGTTTAGTGCACGGTAGTTCTAGTCAATGGCTTTGGGAAGAAATAATGGCGCGGTGGCTATTGGCGATTCCTTCTGGAAATAAATTTTTAGATCAGTAAGAGCGAAGATGTGGTATTCTGTTCTAATTTTGAGGAGTCTAGTGGTTCTTTGGGGAGGAATAATAATGTTTTTAATCAACAAATAACGCTATCCACATTGTACCATGTTCCTCTGATCGTCAAGTTTCTATTAAGTACAGTACATATTTACACAAAAATTCTACGAAATTTGAATAAATGTCGTAATTATAAAGCAACATAGGTCAGTCGCGTTTAGTGCACGGTAGTTCTAGTATTAATCTATTGTTACTATTATACTATTTAGTTATATCCACTACTATCACTGTTACCATTTATCAAAATAATCTTTCTTCGATTCTAATTCAACGAAGGTTCTCAAACACCGAACTATTCTCTAACTGTTAAACAGACGTTCTAGTCAGGAAAAACACCATGTCCAAGACTTCTGAACTGTTAGGATCATACTCCTAGTATTTCTATAATGGAAACACAATTGACAGAATCTTCTATTATCTACCAGGACCCAGCAGACCTACCTAGTCATGTACCGAGCCATTGACGACCGCGTTCCGAGGATCACGAACAAACGTTTCGACCAGCACTGAACACAGATCTTCGACTTTCGCGTTACCGAAGCTTCACAGCGAAAAAGAAAAAGAAGAACTGTTCAGATAGCCCTGGCGACCCGAGATTATTTCTTGAACGGCAATTTCAGTCCAATCTCGCAAATCCAGTTTATTCGAAAGCCTCCAATCCTCAACTATCGATCTCATCGACTAACCGATCTTAAATCCCGATCAGACCCCTAACTGATCAAAACACCGTATCGATCAACGATAAACAAAACCGAGTACAGCTTAGCAAGCATTACCACGTTCGAATAAATTGTCCAACAATCTGCGCGCACTCGCGAACCGATAATTGCAAAATGTATGCTAAGTAGACTGAGAACTTAGGCTAAGAGCCTAATAGACGCCGACCAACCGGGTCGAAAGGACACGAACGAATAAATGCTGCCGACAAGTTTCGCAACGACATCAGCTTTGCGACACATTCGCCGACCGGTTCGACTGATCGTAATATACTCGTACCCCCCACTCATCGTCACGAACTAGTATTGTCAACGTATAGTGACCACGTGCTCGCCCATGGTGGAGGAGGAGAAGCCTGGATCCGGAAGAGTTGGGGGAATTTGTAGCTCTTTCACATTTTCAACTTCCTAGCTCGATTTTCTTCGACCATTTTTGTACAGCTAATCGAAAGAGTCAAGAAAACATTTAACCCTTTGACCTTTTAGCAAGTTTCGCCATTTCATGTGAACATTTTTATACAGGGTGGAAATTATAAAGCGTTACAGACGAATATCTCTAAAAATATTGATAATACGCAAAAATGGTTCAGATGAAAGATGTTCAGTACCCAGGGGGGCATTATGTGGTGGGACTTTGATTTTTCCCGGTGGACACTCCAAGGTGAGCTGAAGGTCAACTTTCTTTTTTTAAATGGAATGATATGTTTTTTTATCCACCATAAAATAGTGCGTTTTAAGATGAGTTTAATTACGTATAACTCAAGGTCATTCTAGGTCAAACTTGCTGGGAAATGCAGAAAAGTTTATTTGTACTTCAGTTCAGAATTTGTTCATAATGATTACCTCTTACATCAATGCACTTAACAATTCTTTTTTTAAACGATTCTTTAACTTTGCTCAACATTTCAACATTTATCTTAGCACAAGCTTCGCATATTCTGACTTTCTTGTTTTCACGCGTCGTAGGCTTAATGAACATTACGCAGTTTTTAAGCACTGAACGGTGAAAACGCTGTTCTAGTCTTTTAAATGCCATATGCGATTTTCATGATCGATCTGGGTAGCATTGTGCATACAAATTAGCAAAGATTCTGTAATTTTTCTTGCATTCTCCTAGTGCCATAAACATATCAAAACAATTTTGATACATTTCCATTTTCACCACTTATTTAAGTACTATCGTTCAGCGAAGGATACCTTAGCACGAATATGCAATGGAAGTAAACTGACTATCTTGCAGAAGAGCACAGTAATACATAAACACGTTTGTTTTCATTTCATTGATAATGACTTTGATGTTGTCCTAAGTAATGCTGGTATTGAACACATGTTATTGTATTGGTGTGAAAATTCGAAAACACGAACTAAAGTACAAACAAAACGATCACACCTTTTCTGCATTTCCCTGCAAGTTTGACCTTGAATGACCTTCAGTCATAGGTAATTCAACTCATCTTAAAATGCACCATTTGATGATGGATAAAAAAACATATCATTGCATTTAAAAAAAGAAAGTTGACCTTCACCTAACCTTGGAGTGTTCATTATGTTAGAGAAGATGTTACTGGCGCAAAGTTCGATCTTTTTGATTAATCAAAAGATTTTTGATTCATCAAAAACATCGAACCTTGCGCCAATATCATCTTCTCTAACATAATTCAAAATTCGATCGATAGAAATCACAATTATATCTTGGAGTGTTCACCGAGAAAAATAAAAGTCCCATCACATGATGTTCCCCTCGGTACTGAACAACATTCATCTGAACTATTTTTGCGTATAATCAATATTTTTGGAAATATTCGTCTGTGTCGCTTTATAATTTCCACCCTGTATAGCATATCGGAAGAATTAAGACATTTTTGTCGTTTTTAGTAACTTTTCATCAACTTATCTCGATCTCTGAGAACAGCAGACTACACATCTCTCCACTTGCCTCACCGTCTTCAGTAACAAGATTCTCGAGACTCAAAGAGTTAAAAACGTGAAGCAGCTCTTCAGCCATATTCGATCGATCCTCTTTTCTTAGGGGCAGGTCGGCCAGCAATTAAAGCCGTTTAAGGGTACGCGAGTTTGTAGAAAAGCCGATAAGAAAGAGACTGGTTTGTGTCTAGGCTCTCAGACTGCTAACTTCAACGATTGTCGAGCACACTACTTTATTTGGCGAAGCTTCGTTTCGACTTGTTGGTTCTTGCGAACTGCTGCTTCACCAGATTGTGGAATTTATAGAGCAGAAGACGGAGAAGGGGAAAGGAGATTTTTTATAGAGGATTGGGGAAGGTTCTTTCGGTTTGTGATCTTTATTGGTTCGTGGAATGGTGTGATTGTCACGATCATGGAGTTTGTAGAGCAAATGGTAGTGGTTCTAGAGCATGGCAGTGAAGAAGGGAAAATTGTTTTAAAAGTTTAAGATTCGTTTCGTTTATTGGTCGATGTTAGGTCTCCTGGATGGCTGGGCATGATTCAGTTTATAGAGCAGTATGTATAGTTTGGCAGTGGTTGGTTTAGTAAATGATAGAGCATTTAGAGCATGAAGATGCTTTCAGAGCAAAGGAAATTGAATTCATGTAGAGACTGCGGTTTTTCACTCTTAGAGTCTGCTGCTGGGTAAGATCGTAGGGATGATCGATTTTATAGAGCACAAAATGGTAGCGGTTCTAGAGCATGGCAGTGAAGAAGGGAAAATTGTTTTAAAAGTTTAAGATCCGTTTCGTTTATTGGTCGATGTTAGGTCTCCTGAATGGCTGGGCATGATTCAGTTTATAGAGCAGTGTGTATAGTTTGGCAGTGGTTAGTTTGGTAAATGATAGAGCATTTAGAGCATGAAGATGCTTTCAGAGCAAAGGAAATTGAATTCATGTAGAGATTGCGGTTTTTCACTCTTAGAGTCTGCTGCTGGGTGAGTTTGTAGGGATGATCGATTTTATAGAGCACACAATGGTAGCGGTTCTAGAGCATGGCAGTGAAGAAGGGAAAATTGTTTTAAAAGTTTAAGATCCGTTTCGTTTATTGGTCGATGTTAGGTCTCCTGGATGGCTGGGCATGATTCAAATTATAGAGCAGTATGTATAGTTTGGCAGTGGTTGGTTTAGTAAATGATAGAGCATTTAGAGCATGAAGATGCTTTCAGAGCAAAGGAAATTGAATTCATGTAGAGACTGAGGTTTTTTACTCTTAGAGTCTGCTGTTGGGTGAGATTGTAGGGATGATCGATTTTATAGAGCACAAAATGGTAGTGGTTCTAGAGCACTTTAAAAATGGGGAAGAGGAATACTGAATTTAGGTCTTGTTGTTCATTAGTTCTTCTGAATTGCAGTTTAATGGAATTTTGGTGATATTCAATTTATAGAGCAGAAAATGATAGCAATTCTAGAGCATTTTAAAGTCGAGAAAGAGGAAAAGTGAATTCTTTTTGGAGCCTTTAGATCTCTTTACACATTTCTGTCAGTTCTTGTGATTTACTGTTTGATAAGATTGTGAGAATGATTCATAGAGCACTGTGTATGATATTCACTTTAGAGCTCAGGAGGTAGAAGGTGAGAAGTGAGTTTCTTAATTTATTCTAGAAGTAAACTTTTCGTTTGAGTTTAATTCTTGAATCTGATGAGAAAAATAAAAATTTATTATATTATAATGATTACTCTAAAATTTGAATGATTATTATAGGCATTACATAATGGATCTTTCTTACAATGAAACATACATCTTTTTCTTACAATGAAACCATTGACAAGATCAAGGTTTAGAATTATATAATTTTTCAATATGTCGACGAGTGTACGCATAATTGTAAAGTACAGTTGATCTTTATTTATTCCGAATGAATCTTCCAATCGTCTGTATTAATAAATGCATCAACAAGCTCTCGTTTCTCAATAACAATTGATATTTGTGCATACGATTACACCATAATCGTAGAGTATCTTTGACCCTCCTTTATACTGAATGAATCGGTCTATCTTTTTCCTTTTCGACGTTGTTGCCATAAAATCGTGGATCGTTTTGTATTTCAATAATAATGATTGTTAAAGACAGATTAAAACGAGAGAAACACAGATTATTCAACAAAATGATGACTCAAAAATTTACGCAGTAGTCAGAAAATGTTTTACACTTTGCCCGCATTTATCGAATTTTTTTTCTTTCTACACTGTATAAAAAACTCGCATCTCCAGTGAAGAGTGATAAAAGTCATCGAATACATATATCTCACCGATTTTCTGTTGCATCGACAGTGATCTAACATGATTGCTTCTAAATTCTTGTGTAAAGAAATATTGTTCTTGACGAATTTTTATTCAAAATGGAGATGCTGTATTAAATACAACAGGAAGTAGTGCTTGAGTTTGAATGGACTCCAGTCGCCAATGAAAGTATTCGAATGACCCTTAAATCAGAATAACTTTTTTAAAATTGCGACAAACCACTTGAATTTTCTCTCAGTAATTAGAAGAATTGATTTAGTAAATAACGTGCACAAAAAAATTATGAAAAAATTGCAATTGCTAAGAATTAGGTGAAGAAATGAAAAAGTTTGTTGTGTTAGTTATACACATGCTCAAAATTTCATCGTCAATTCCTACCAATTGCAATTTTTTCTTAATATTTTGTTCATTTATTTACTAAATCAATGCTTATAATTAAACACCAAAAAAAAGTCAAGTCGTTTGGACAAATTTGGAAAAAGTTATTCTGATTTTAAAGGACGTTTGGGTATGTTTGTGGGCCATTCTATAAAGCAGTTTCAATATTATTTATGTTTCGAAAAAGAACATAACATTAACCACATATGAATCACCTAGGAATTATAAATTAAATCCAGTCCAGCTACGTATCATAAAAAGGGAAAATGATTAACGTCAATATCGCCGGAATTAATTACTATAATGATTCGTCCCATTACAATCTCTATTACCATTAATTTGACATTGAGGGGCCGTTATAGGTGACGGTTACATTAAACAATCACAAGATACCTATCAAACGAAAATATTCGAAATATTATCAGTGCTAAAAAACATTTATAAACAATAAATAAGCACACACGTATAATAAAAATAGAAACCCAAAACAGTTCGTTATTATAAAAGTCAATAAATAAATCGTAATGAACTGCATACACTCACTCCCATTAATATTCGAACATTCTTAAAAATAATTTTTTTAATATTGGACCATACGACTTGGACTTTTTTTGAGATCTTAGAGAAATTAGTTTAATACATGACGTCAAGAAGAAATTTTGAAACAATTGCAATTGGTCGGAATTGCAGAGAAAATACCAAAAGTTGTTTTTAGTTCACGGAAAGACCTCGCTGTCCATTTCACTTTTTATTTCAGTTCAAAGACAAAAATACAACTCTGGATAAGCAAAACAAAAGACTTGCTCACACCATTTCTGTTTATGTAATCTGTTCAAATGAAATCTATTATGACAGTGTGAACACTTTTGAATGTTACAGGAATTATGGATCATACATTGTTTTGTAAATTCGATACCGTCAGTCCCCAAGGACTGACACACTGCGTTTAACGTATTTGCGCTACGATTATGGAACTCGTGAAAGTGACGGGTTCTAACATTTTTAATTTGCTATTATCGCGATTCCAATGATGCATCCACGAGGAATTATTCAACAAATTTATTTCTTCAGGTTTATATGTTTTATAAAGACGATGGCTAAAAATTTCTATAGACACATTCTAGTTATTTCTACAAATAATATAAAACATTCACTTTTAGTGCTCCGTAAACATAGCGTTAAACACAAATTCGGGGTAAAACTTCCGTAATGCGGTTTTTCCTAAAAATGGGTTAAACTTTTTCGATTTTCGCCTAGAATGGCCCACTTTTGAATTACTTGGGGAAAACAATGGGGGGGGGGGGAGGTTAGGTATATTCAGTTAACACTTTGCCCTCGAGTGGAGAATCTGAGTCACCATTAAAAATAGCTATACACTATCCAAAATATTTTTCACATTGTTAAATTTCTTTCTATGTAATAAATGACTAAATATTTGAATATGGTTCGAGTAAATTGCATCAGTTTCATATGCACAAATTGAAACGAATCAGATAAAATTGAAATATTGTAAGTCGGAAGAAATGTTTGGTTTTGGAGCGGAAATAGTTTCGAGTGCAAAGGGTTCATATAATAATTATTAAATTAATATAATGTATTATATATTGATATAATGATTATTAAATTAATATAATGTATTATATATTGATATAATGTATAATATATTGATATAATTTATTATATATTGATATAATGTATAATATATTGATATAATTTATTATATATTGATATAATGTATTATATATTGATATAATGATTATTAAATTAATATAAAGTATTATATATTGATATAATGTATAATATATTGATATAATGATTATTAAATTAATATAAAGTATTATATATTGATATAATGTATAATATATTTATATAATGTATTATATATTGATATAATGAATGTAATTAACACATTCGTCACCATGTCACCCGTATCTGGATAACGGAATTATTTATACAGATTCAAAATTAATTTTTGCGTTGCTAGATTCAGTATAAAAGGTTTGCTAACGAACTGCGAGATGGAGGAGGTTTAAAACAGTAATTAATAATGAAAAAACTAAAAATCACAATTATTATTTTGTTAAATAAATTGCTTTGATTTTGTGTAATTTTTGTGATCGTTGAGTTAGCAATCAACGTCTTAATATAATATTAAACCAATATAATGTATATTCAATTACCAGTTACCTAACCACACCAACCTAATACCCACTTTTAGCAAAATCCGCAGTAGTTTTACCAATATCACTGCTCCAAAACAAATCCCTAACAGATCCATCAAAGCCTCGTCTAGGCTAGCAAATGATCGCGTAAACATAGCGATGGCTCCCAACAGCAACCCTGATTTCGCGCGCCGGTCAATTACGAGGGCGGAAGCTTCGCGTCCCGGGATCAATTATTGGGGAGGGTCATGGCAAATTGCAGTAAGTCTCGAACATTCTGCGTTGACTCACCTCTTGTGAATTATGCGAGCGAGACACGGTCGGCCATGCGAGATCTCTGTCCTAGAGCCGTTGCGAGCTGCGACTCTGCCGTGATCTTAACTATACTTCTTGTAGAGGTTGAAGACGATGGGGAACTCGCGAAATATGCCCATCCTTCGGTGCCAGAATGAATGCTGAGGGATTTCACACGATTCTCTCAGAGAATCGGAAAAATTCGCTGAGAGTGCTGAGAGACGCCCGATGGAAGACTGCGAATCGACAGGAACCTGCCGCGATCGAACGCAAACAACGACTGAGGCCGGCGCCGCGACGCCTCTACCAGCTCGAGTGGCGACCTCGCTGCAGCACGCGAGAACCTAACCGCGTTCAGGCGAGTCCATTGGTCCCGGGACACCTAACCCAATCCATTGGACGGCGAACCCCGGTTCCAAGGGTAGCCGGACCAATTGCTGTCAACGCATGGAGAACCATGAGCAATTTGGTGAACGGTCGTGTCTGTGGAAAAGGGCAGACAGAACGAACGAGGGAACAGTCACGTAGGTCAGCACGAGGGCGACGCGTGATCGTTCGAAACCGTTTCGGCCCTTCGCCGGTGACCTAATTCCGATTGATGCTGCGGAGATGCGGCTGATGGGGAGGTGGTATTGATGTGACATTGAATCTGTGCCGGTGGGCGTTGGGGTGGACGATTACTTTGACTCGAAGTTTGATTTTTAAAGTAGGAAGAGTTAATGTATAATTTGTAATAATTAGACAGCGGATTTTATGCATTTATGACAAAAATGAATAGGTGTCATTTAGAACAGTGAAAACAATAGAAGAATTTGAAGATATTGTTATATTATTTTCAGCCTATTAAACATATTAACACGTTCAACGCCCACTCCACAATCATAAAAATTACACAAAATCAAAGCAATATATTTGATAAAACAAAAACTAAGAAGTTTAGTTTTGCGATATTAATTACTGTTTCAAACCTCTTCTATTCCTCAGATCGTAAGGAAACTTTGTACACTCAACCTACCAACGTAAAAATTCATTTTCAATTCTGTATAATTAATTCCGTCACCCAGATATGGAGCATCAGTTTCATATGCACAAATTGGAAAGAATCTGGTAGAATTGAAATATTGTAAGTCGGAAGAAATGTTTGGTTTTGGAGCAGAAATAGTTCTGAGTGCAAAGGGTTAAAATGGAGCAAGGATTACAGGGCTATTAAAAATATCAATATTTCACTTTTCTACCTTATGAAGATATATATATATATATATATATATATAACTCTATATCTATATAATAAATAAAGCATAAACACAAGCACATTATATATATAATAAATAAAGCATAAACATTTACAATCTAATAATCACCAATAGACCGCCATTTTTTTTTTGCTACAATAAAACCGGCCTGGGCAAATATAAAATCGTGCAGACATTATTTGAATCGAATGATTTTCAACTTCCTAAAATTATTAAAACAAGAAATTCATTTTCATTTCGTTTCTCTTTCTGACAATTGACATGGACAATTTTTATTTCGCATAAAGATCGGCAAACTAGTAATCATCGGTTTCAAAAGGACCGTTAGAAAATTGCTAGTAGCTAAAGTGATTAACTGCCGGCAATCTTCTCGTGTCAATGGAGTCATTCAAGTTGCCGACTAAATGTACAAAAATACAAAACAAAAACACGGCTTTCCAAACGATCTCAATTTATTGTACCTAGAGATGCCTAAATTATATCGACAAGATATAATATTGACAACAACAGAATAATTATTATAGTTCAAGAAGAACAAAATATGAAATACACTGCCCGAAAAAGGGCGCTTGTAAATTTTTTGAATTCCTTAAGAAACAATGGTATAGAACGCTTTCTAAGGAACAAGAATCGGGTTGACCGTTCGTCACCGTATAAAAACGTGTATCGAATTCGACACCGGAACAGTGCACGTGATCACGGCGTCGAATTCGGAGGACTATGCTGCGATTAGGCACGTGTTTCTTCATACGAGGGCAATGTCATGTCGTCGACGATAGCGTGCAGAATTTTAATCGCAGAACAGCGAGCATGTGCGTCCATGACCGATCCAAGGTTCGGCGAAAGAATTTGTCGGCAAAATATTGCAATTAAGCGAACCGATCGACGCGTGACCTTGCCAAGCGTCACTCGATTTCACTGCGCGTCACAATCGCGGTAATTCGACTTGGTTTCTTTCAAATTAGCGTCACGTTCGTCGAGTAAGAGCTCGTTCCCGATGACAATCGTTGCGAGCGACTCTCGCGCTCGGTAACCTGCTTCTCTTTTCGGAAACGTGACTCGCAGATCCGTCAGTGTTTCATCGATGTGGGTCATTTTGATAACACAATGCCCGCAAACAGCACTTTTGTATCTGGCTATAAATGATCTCTATCTCTGAGATCCGATCGTGTGAGTCACTCGAAATCCGACGAATACAGAATTGGAAATAAAACAAATGAGTGTGTGACGTATGATGAAGGTAGACTCTAGAGTTGCGCGGGCGTTACAAATGGCGCCGGACAGTGACCCTCGAGACGGGATTTGTATTTTTGGAGATCGAGAAATAGGCAAGACATTTTAGAACTACCTTGTTTTATTTCTAATCTGATCTATTGAAATCTTAGGTGGCAGAAACGAATTTTAAGTATCTAAGAATGTAGTTATCAAAACGGAAATGCTGATAAAGATCTACAACATTCTTATTAATTACACTTCAAATATTCATCCTATCGAATGAAATAATTCTTTTTCATCGGAATAGACAATTTTAAAAATGAAAATCATGTAATTGATAAAAGATCTATGAAACAGGCTAGAAAAGTTTATTAAAAACAATTCTCTGCAAATTTGGACAAGTATCCATAGTATACTTGTCAATAATTACATTTTAAATAACCATCTTATTAAATATATCATTTTTCCCCTTACAATGGGATAGACATTCAAAAATATAGGTAATTCATAAAGCAGAAACTAAAATTAGGCACCCGAATAGAATTATCTAAAAATCTATTCATGAAAATGTATATTTAGATAAATCTCCACAATGTACTCAACAACTGTACTGCGAACAACAGCCTCGGAAAATGCATCACCCCGATTTACAACAAGATGTTTTAAAAAAATATGAAAAATCATCTAGTTCGCAAAGACACGTGCAGTCTCTCAGTCGACGATCAATCGAGCGAAATACATCGAACCGGCGTGGCTGTCGCAGTGGATCCAGACCAAATACCCATGGATCTATTAATAGATCTCTCGAACGTAGCCATAGATCAACAGAAGAATGGAGTCTGGATCGATTCCGGGCCGCGGTTGTAATCGATCGAGTGCATGGTAACTTATTATGCAACGATTCATTGATCTCTGACGTAACCCTCGATCGAGGACCGACAGACGGATGAAACGGACGAGAAAAAGGATGCTGTTTAAATTTCTGCTACGCTGCTAGGGGTGTGCGAATACCCGTAATTTACAGAGCTGAGCTGAACTCGATTCGATTGCTCGAACCGAGTCGAGCGTTTGGATTTTCCGAGCTACTTGAAATCGACGAACTGCTTGAAAAGAATGCGAGCTACTTGAAAAAATTAACCGGCTCGAATATTCGAGCCAACGTAACAATTCGATTTACTCGAAAATGTATTTTCAGATCGAAATTTTTCGAATTACTCGAATATATTCCAACAGATCTTTAACTTTCGATTTACTCGTAAAAATTCGAATTACTCGAGCCGAGTCGAGCGTTTGAATTTTCCGAGCTACTTGAAATCGACGAACTGCTTGAAAAGAATGCGAGCTACTTGAAAAATCAACCGGTTCGAATATTCGAACCCTCGTGAAACATCGATTTACTCTAAAATGAATTTTCAGCTCGAAATTGTTCAAATTACTCGAATATATTCGAACAGATCTTGAACTTTCGAGTTACTCGTAAAAATTCGATTTGTTCGAGCCGAGTCGAGCGTTTGAATTTTCCGAGCTACTTGAAATCGACGAACTGCTTGAAAAGAATGCGAGCTACTTGAAAAATCAACCGGTTCGAATATTCGAACCCTCGTGAAACATCGATTTACTCTAAAATGAATTTTCAGCTCGAAATTGTTCAAATTACTCGAATATATTCGAACAGATCTTGAACTTTCGAGTTACTCGTAAAAATTCGAATTGTTCGAGCCGAGTCGAGCGTTTGAATTTTTCGAGCTACTTGAAATCGACGAACTGCTTGAAAAGAATACGAGCTACTTGAAAAATCAACCGGCTCGAATATTCGAACCCTCGTGAAACATCGATTTACTCTAAAATGAATTTTCAGCTCGAAATTGTTCAAATTACTCGAATATATTCGAACAGATCTTGAACTTTCGAGTTACTCGTAAAAATTCGATTTGTTCGAGCCGAGTCGAGCGTTTGAATTTTCCGAGCTACTTGAAATCGACGAACTGCTTGAAAAGAATGCGAGCTACTTGAAAAATCAACCGGTTCGAATATTCGAACCCTCGTGAAACATCGATTTACTCTAAAATGAATTTTCAGCTCGAAATTGTTCAAATTACTCGAATATATTCGAACAGATCTTGAACTTTCGAGTTACTCGTAAAAATTCGAATTGTTCGAGCCGAGTCGAGCGTTTGAATTTTTCGAGCTACTTGAAATCGACGAACTGCTTGAAAAGAATACGAGCTACTTGAAAAATCAACCGGCTCGAATATTCGAACCCTCGTGAAACATCGATTTACTCTAAAATGAATTTTCAGCTCGAAATTGTTCAAATTACTCGAATATATTCGAACAGATCTTGAACTTTCGAGTTACTCGTAAAAATTCGAATTGTTCGAGCCGAGTCGAGCGTTTGAATTTTCCGAGCTACTTGAAATCGACGAACTGCTTGAAAAGAATACGAGCTACTTGAAAAATCAACCGGCTCGAATATTCGAACCCTCGTGAAACATCGATTTACTCTAAAATGAATTTTCAGCTCGAAATTGTTCAAATTACTCGAATATATTCGAACAGATCTTGAACTTTCGAGTTACTCGTAAAAATTCGATTTGTTCGAGCCGAGTCGAGCGTTTGAATTTTCCGAGCTACTTGAAATCGACGAACTGCTTGAAAAGAATGCGAGCTACTTGAAAAATCAACCGGTTCGAATATTCGAACCCTCGTGAAACATCGATTTACTCTAAAATGAATTTTCAGCTCGAAATTGTTCAAATTACTCGAATATATTCGAACAGATCTTGAACTTTCGAGTTACTCGTAAAAATTCGAATTGTTCGAGCCGAGTCGAGCGTTTGAATTTTTCGAGCTACTTGAAATCGACGAACTGCTTGAAAAGAATACGAGCTACTTGAAAAATCAACCGGCTCGAATATTCGAACCCTCGTGAAACATCGATTTACTCTAAAATGAATTTTCAGCTCGAAATTGTTCAAATTACTCGAATATATTCGAACAGATCTTGAACTTTCGAGTTACTCGTAAAAATTCGATTTGTTCGAGCCGAGTCGAGCGTTTGAATTTTCCGAGCTACTTGAAATCGACGAACTGCTTGAAAAGAATGCGAGCTACTTGAAAAATCAACCGGTTCGAATATTCGAACCCTCGTGAAACATCGATTTACTCTAAAATGAATTTTCAGCTCGAAATTGTTCAAATTACTCGAATATATTCGAACAGATCTTGAACTTTCGAGTTACTCGTAAAAATTCGAATTGTTCGAGCCGAGTCGAGCGTTTGAATTTTTCGAGCTACTTGAAATCGACGAACTGCTTGAAAAGAATACGAGCTACTTGAAAAATCAACCGGCTCGAATATTCGAACCCTCGTGAAACATCGATTTACTCTAAAATGAATTTTCAGCCCGAAACTTTTCGAATTACTCGAATATATTCGAACAGATCTTGAACTTTCGAGTTACTCGTAAAAATTCGAATTGCTCGAGTTACTCGAACATTCATTTATTTATTATCAAATACTATTCTATCTATAAGGAAGAAAAATATGACGTTAATTTAATGCTTCTGTTTTATTTTCATGTTTTCATGAAGAAAACATATTCGAATTTTTACGAGTGACTCGAAAGTTAAAGATCTGTTCGAATATATTCGAGCAATTCGAAAAATGTCGAGCTGAAAATTCATTTTCGAGTAAATCGAAGTTTCACGAGGGCTCGAATATTCGAGCCGGTTGATTTTTTCAAATAGCTCGCATTCTTTTCAAGCAGTTCGTCGATTTCAAGTAGCTCGGAAAATTCAAACGCTCGACTCGGCTCGACAGACTGATCATTACTCGACTCGAAATTCGAATACTCGAATAAATCGAGTACTCGCACACCCCTATACGCTGCAACGTTGGATCGCGGATCTCTGCGCGATCCAGCCCGATCTTCACGCGACGAGCGCGTGATCGAGCAGTGTGAACGACCGGAAAACTTGTGAAACCGGCAATCTTCCAATTTCCTACGGAGACATCCCGATGGACGTTGGTCCAGACGATGATTAGCGGTTCCGCTGATATTTCGGCTTGTCTTATCAATATTTTTTTCAGCGTAGGCGAACCAACTTCGACGTCAACAGCCTCCACAGCGGTCGAGTAATTTGCGAAACGACAATTCCAACAAACAATTCGTTTCTTTTCTTTTTTCTACGATGCGACTGCTCTTGTCGGACGTGTCTGTCCTGTTTCGTCTGTCTGTGTCCTAATGATGCGTTGTCGACGGGCGATTTAATTCGATCGTGACGGCACGAGAATCGCCGGGGAATTTAATTGCACAATGCAGTTTGATTGCAGGCTTCGCGGAAACTTTATTACGCGCGATCCATCATTTCGGAGGGAATTGTTTTACTTTGATGTCTTCTTCGAGTTGTGACGAATGGTCGCTGGAGAAAGATAATGACGATTTTGCTTGCTGCAGGGTTCAATGTTTACTAGTTTATGAAGTTGTCAATTAATTGTCCAACTTTTAGATATCAAGGAGCAGATTTACCAGCAAAGAATTTTGTAGTACATTTTAGAATAGATTCAATTTCTGTTCATTCGAATGTGATGTCTTGCAAAGTTGTTAAGGAACTTGTTCATTGATGCGTTGCACTGTACAAATTTTATTTCGTTACTGTTTTCGCATATTAGTCTCCATATTTGTCTAGTATTTTAATCTCAAAGCAGAGAAAAGTCATTTTATTGCGTTTGTCATCTTTAAATGCGAATATTGCTGGACTATTGCATTTTTTAAATAAATTTGGCTTACTGTTCTTTGATAAATGCAGAAAATAGGTTTTGAATGTTTTAGATTGTTTATTTGTTCAATATTTAAATCTCGAAGCAAAAAAGAGTTATTTTATTGCGTTTGTCATGTTTAAATGTGAATATCGGTTGACTATTGTAATTTTTAAATAAATAGGCACTACTGTTCTTCGATGAGTGCAGAAAATAGGTTTTGAATGTTTCAGATTGTTTATTTGTTCAATATTTCAATCTTGAAACAGAAAATAGTCATTTTAATGAGCTTGTCATTTTTACCTGCGAATATTGGTTGACTATTGCAATTTTTAAATAAATAGGCCCTACTGTTCTTCGATAAGTGTAGATAATACGTTTTGAATGTTTTAGATTGTTTATTTGTTCAATATTCTAATCTTGAAACAGAAAATAGTCATTTTAATGAGCTTGTCATTTTTACCTGCGAATATTGGTTGACTATTGCAATTTTTAAATAAATAGGCCCTACTGTTCTTCGATAAGTGCAGAAAATAGGTTTTGCATATTTTAGATTGTTTATATGTTTAATATTTTAATCTCGAAGCAAAAAAAAGTCACTTTATTGAGTTCGTCATCTCTAAATGCCAATATTGATTGAGTATTGCAATTATTAAATAAACAGAACGTCATTTGGTACATTTTAAACATTTAAAATCGCTTAAACATCTAAAATTTCTCATGCACTTGAATTTTGAATAAAAAAAGTGTCATTTTGCCGTTTGCATCGTCTTGAAACGTTAGCAATGGTTAAGTATTGTAATGTTTACGTAAATAGAAAAGTACCGTACATCATCATAACAGTACCCTGAATATTTTTTGAACTGTTTATTTCTCGAGTGTTTCAATCCTGATTCGCAGAAAAGTGAAAGAAGCCCGTCGCACGTTATTTGCCCAGGTTTATTCGCTCGCAGTTCGGCGCGAGCCAAATCAACTGTTCCGTTAACGTATTTAACTTGTAGAGCTTCTGCGAGCACTATTATGTTTGCTCGTGTCTCATCAGCGCGAAAAACGTTGGCTCTGTTTGTGTTATGGAGTCGCGAGACCAGCCGTCCGCCAAAGGTAAACACAAACCCGAGCTGCTGCGACGCGAAATTAAATACGTGCTCTCTTGAATTATTGCAATCCATGCGCATTCACGTAAATGAATAATGGAAGTGAAAACTGCAGATGAACGCTAATCGGTGCATGAGGAAATCCGCCATTCCAATGCTCCTAAAAACACATTTCTAAAAAAACTTTTGTATTCAATTATCTCGATTCTTTTCACTAGTTACAATCTAGATTTTTAAAATGTTGAAAAATTTCGTATACAGATATATAAAAATGGAATGGATAATTTTTGTTGTGGGGGTAGTTTACTCAAAACGGTAAACCAGGAGATGGAATTTGTAAATTATGAACGACCGTGAGTTGAGGAAATTTGGAAAATAATGTATGATTGTTTGTCTAGGATTTATAGTTTGAAATAATAATTTTTAAAATTTTGAAAATTGAAGTGATCGGATATTTTATCATTTGCTAAATATTGTTAACCTTTATCTGAACCCGAACAATTTGTTTGTTTGTTGTTCTTAATGTTTACAGTTCATATATATGACCTACAATAAATTCTGGTTGTATATGAGAAGGGTGGGGACGGGTTAATTTTTAAGGGGTGGTTTCACTCTCAATATGACCTACAGAAACATTTCTTAATATTTCTGTAGATGTTCCAATAAGTCTTCGAAATTGTTTAATTCATCAGAAACCTGCTTTACGTGTCATTGAATTAGAACATAGTGATCTAACAATAATACGATTGCCCCAGCTAAAAAGAATCGTACACTAAAATTGCGGCGAAATAAAAGAATGTCAGTGCGGCTAAATATGTATACCAAAATCGAAAATATTCTTTAACACTAGGTTTACGGAGCACTAAAATTGATTATTTTACATTACTTTATAAAAATAATAAAATTGTATGTACTTAGATATTCAGCGATTTTTATTGTAATATGTACACAAAAAATAAATGTATTTAATAATTCCACACGAATTCCTCCTTACACTCTTAATAATCGTAAATTAAAAATTTTTGAATCCGTCATTTTGACGGGTCCCGTAAATCTAGTGTTAAGAAACTAAATGCTCCAAAAATCTCCTGAACAACCCTTTAACACAACTAAATTCAAATTCACATCTCCAAGAAAGCTCGCCAAGCAATACGATCTAAACTAGATTAAACCATCAAGCTATTCTCTCCTAAACTATGCTCAACAACATCATCGGCTAATCCTAGCCCCAGCATTTCCTCTGCGATCTCCTGCACCTCATCATCTCTCAATTAATCCACATTTTCCTATTAACAATGCGCCATTGTCCGCAACAACTGCGCTGTAAGTCAACTGTCCTCTTGCTACCCAAGACCCAACATTCTCTAACAATCATTCTGCTCCGTGGTCCGCACTAAAGACACCATTATCATCGTCATGGAATCATTCCCCGCTACATCAGCCTACTCTACGATCGAGAACGATATATCCTGGGGCCGTTCGAAACAAAGAAAATCACTGTACCTTCGAAATAACGAGCGCCTCTGTCACTGGTAGCAGCTCCGTGGAGGATCGAAGCTCATCAAGTGTTGCCAAAACAGGATCTTGGCAGAGAGTTTCTAGATCCTTGCTTCCGGGATCCTGTCCCGTTGTCGCTCGGTTGTTGACTGAAGGAGTATCGTCGCAGATTCGTGACGCGTGCGAATATGCTTCACTATATGTAGCTAGGCTAGCTAATTGGAACGCGCACGCCGCACCGTCTGCCGGAGCTGGACTGTCCGCGATATTCCCGCCCCAAGACTAAACAAGAGGATCGCCGACCACGATAATGCTACCAAGACGCGGCAAGATAGCACAGACATAACCGCCACCCGCTGTTATGCGAAACAGCCTCGAGATCTTAGTCATAGTTACTTTCTTCCAAAATCCCGGCGTCTTCTGTCCCGGCCTTCTTACGCAACTATACGCAAAGTTGGAACTCAGCGACCTTGAACGATGACGGTCCGATAACCGTGACACGATATATAGAGATGACGAGGACAGTAGCCTGGGGTTTAGGATGTTTCATTCAACGTTTTGTACTATTATTCTTTGCATTGCGGTTTTGCCTGTTTGGAGTGGTTTGGGTTGGTTTTACGTGTCTTTTTGGTGCAGAGGGGTTTTTTTATGTCCTTTGAGAGGAGTTGATTGTTTATGTTTGGGCTTGAACAGATTGAGTTTGGAGTAATTTGAAGTGGCTAGGGTTGGTTTGTGGATTGGATTTTTGGGTAGGTCAGGGTGTGGGCGGTTTTAGATGTCTTTTTGGTGCAGAGGAGTTTTATATTTTTCTTGAGAGAAGTTGGGTGTTTATATTTGGGCTTGAACAGATTGAGTTTGGAGTAATTTGAAGTGGCTAGGGTTGGTTTGAGGATTGGATTTTTGGGTAGGTCAGGGTGTGGGCGGTTTTAGATGTATTTTTGGTGCAGGGGAGTTTTTTGTTTCTCTTGACAGAAGTTGCATGTTTATATTTTAGGTATGAACAGATTAAGTTTGGAGTGGTTTGGGTGGGTTTGAGGATTGGATTTTGGGTAGGTCATAGTTTGGGCGGTTTTAGATGTCTTTTTGGTGCAGAGGAGTTTTTTATTTCTCTTGAGAGAAGTTGCATGTTTATATTTTGGATATGAACAGATTGAGTTTGGAGTCGTTTGGGTTGGTTTGAGGATTGGATTGGGTAGATCATGGTGTGGGCGATTTTAGATGTCTTTTTGGTGCAGAGGAATTTTTTATCTCCTTTGAGAGAAGTTGAATGTTTATGTTTGGGCTTGAACAGATTGAATTTGGAGTAATTTGGAGTGGTTTGGGTTGGTTTGCGGATTGGATGTTGGGTAGGTCATGGTGTGGGCGGTTTTAGATGTCTTTTTGGTGCAGAGGAGTTTTATATTTCTCTTGAGAGAAGTTGGGTGTTTATATTTTGGGTTTGAACAGATTGAGTTAGGAGTGGTTTGGTTTGATGATTAGATTTTGGGTAGTTCATGGTGTGGGCGGTTTTAGATGTCTTTTTGGTGCAGAGGAATTTTTTATCTCCTTTGAGAGAAGTTGAATGTTTATGTTTGGGCTTGAACAGATTGAATTTGGAGTAATTTGGAGTGGTTTGGGTTGGTTTGCGGATTGGATTTTGGGTAGGTCATGGTGTGGGCGGTTTTAGATGTCTTTTTGGTGCAGAGGAGTTTTATATTTCTCTTGAGAGAAGTTGGGTGTTTATATTTTGGGTTTGAACAGATTGAGTTAGGAGTGGTTTGGTTTGATGATTAGATTTTGGGTAGTTCATGGTGTGGGCGGTTTTAGATGTCTTTTTGGTGCAGAGGAATTTTTTATCTCCTTTGAGAGAAGTTGAATGTTTATGTTTGGGCTTGAACACATTGAATTTGGAGTAATTTGGAGTGGTTTGGGTTGGTTTGCGGATTGGATTTTGGGTAGTTCATGGTGTGAGCGGTTTTAGATGTCTTTTTGGTGCAGAGGAGTTTTATATTTCTCTTGAGAGAAGTTGAATGATCATGTTTGGACTCGAAGTGGTCGAGTTTGAGGTGGATGAGTCGCCTGGCTTGTATTTTAATAATTTTATTTGTTAAGATTTTGACGATTACTTTTGCACTTGCAGTGGTTGCACCTTAATACGTACGAATTAAAAGTAATTTGTTATAACTGGTTTTTAACCAGTTTTAAACGATTTTGAATGATTTGACTTGGTATGAAAAAGATTGAGTTCGATGTTAATCCGTACATAATTTGTTGTAATCATTTTTCTGTCAGGTTTTTCAGCAGCTGCATTTGATATTAAAAACACATTGTACCTCGATGTATATGAATCCAGACGAATTACTACTCATTTATTTATTACAATTGAATTTTTAATCGCTTTTGGTGAATCTGATCGATCTGTGAGATTCAGTTTAATATTCTGCAAATAATTTTTTAATCATTTTTCTATCAGATGTTTAGGTAGTTGCCTTTAATATTGAAAATGTTGAACATTAATTACAGTCAATCAAACGTTTTTAGTCATACGTTTACTATATTCGATTTTTAAGCGTTGTTGAACGATTTAGTCTTGTACAACTTACAGAGCGTATAACAGAATTTGTAGATAATATTTTGATTACTTCTCTACGACATTGGCGAGCGATTGCATTTGATCTAGAAGACTTTGGACCTCAATATACGTAATTCTAGTAGAATTTCTGTCATGTGCTTATTGCAACAAATTTTTGAAGCGTTACGAATCTGATATTTGTTTTTGCATAAATTGCGGAACAAAACTATGTAAATAACTATTGAATAATTTCTAAACTAAACACACCTAAATTCAATTTAAAATACAAATTTTAATCACTTTTTAACAGTGGTTGTTTAAACCATTCTTGGAGTATTTAAGACAGCCACATATTTCCTCGTCGCAAGAAATTATATAAAATCGCAGTGTACTCATTTGTTTGTCTTTCTTTTTATCTGCTACATTGTCTTTGAAGAACTCTACCCGCGCAGTACCAGCGCATGCAAACTATGCAAATTCGCAGACAATCCGCGGCGCATTCAAATGTTATTTTCGGCGTCTTATGGTAATTCAGTTCCTGCGTATTATGTTAATATCCACTCTCGATTCTTTATTCGCCGCCGATCGAGAGGCGCAGTTACGTAAAACTTAGATAAACGGAGTAACACCACTCGCGACACCCGTTATTAAAATTTATGAAGATTAAGCTCAATGTTTACTGTCTGGTCAGCGTTTTATTATACATTTACATACATACGAGAGACGGTGAACTATGAGCACGTATCAATTGAAGAATTCGTGTTTTAAATTGCCTATCAAACTTTAACCGTCTGCATACTCGAAGCGATTAACAACATTTAAAAATGGAGAGGCAACATTTCCATTAATCATATTTTCAAACGGGCACGTAGCTAGTCGCAAATCCTCGTATATTTAAATATTAAACTTTATGTTGCAAAATACGAATCTAAAGGATCTGAAAAGAACGCAAAAAAGTTCTCACCATTTGTGAACACTAATTCATTGACTAATGTTCAAGAAATTCTGAAAATATTGCGTCATTTTTTAGACATAAATTTGCACTTCAGAAAATATAAAAAGGTTCAGAACCATTAAATTATTAAATTTACTGTACATTTTTATAAATTTCTTAGTCTTCATAAATGCATTAAATGATTGCCAGCTTAATACAATTTTATGAATTACCACGTATTTACTAAAATTATGTAAACTTGTTTTACATCTACTGGAAAGTTATGTAGAATAACTATTTCTTAGATTCACGTGATCATTTCAAGGATTGGATCACCAGTTAATATGCAAGATTAGCGTTTTCCTTAACAATAATTGCTTAGACAGCAACTTTTCTCGATAACCTGATAAACTTATGAAGTTTTGTCCCCATTAATTATGAATTTCGTTGGAATTCATGGTCAAACGATTATATTTCTGCGAATTCTGAAAAATCTCGATAAGCTCGTTTATTTGCGTTTCACCTCGACGGAGATATCCTGCTCATTTTTGACCGACTGTAGAAAATGTTTTTCCTCTCGGTAGTGCTTGTGAATCACTATTAAAAACCGTCTAACAAGGGATCAATGAAATTTTTGCTCTAATAGAATAAGCGATTTTTTTATCAATACAAAATGAAATCTAATGATAAGGTGAGCAACTGTATCAAGTGCTGCGCACATACCGAGGACATAAGTGGAAGGTACGATCGTTTCAATTGACGAGCCGTGCGAGTTGTGCGAATGCTTATGGCCGCGTCCGTGCAAGGCTATTGTATTTATTACGGGAATTGAGGAGCCAATTTTATTTATTGACCAAGAGAACCTGTAGGAAAGTTGTAGGAAATTGATAAAAATTTAAGTGGAAAGTTTTCCAATCAAATTAAAATTGAAGTTCAAGCATTTGTAGAAGATGTAAAAATTAATGCAAGAATTTTTTTCCTCATTGGCAGGATTAAGTGGTGAATTCTATTTATTCACCAAGAAATTTGTGGATACGATGTAATTGTTGCAATCGAGCTGTTTTATAATAGAGTTTAAGCTGAAAGTTTTCCAATAAAACTAAAATTGAAGTCCAAAGATTGTAGAAGAGGTAAAGATTAATGCAAGAATTTTTATCTTCATTGGCAGGTTTAAGTGGTGAATTTTATTTATTCACCAAGAAATTTGTAGATAAGTTGTGATTATTGCAATCGAGCTATTTCATAATAGAGTTTAAGCTGAACGTTTTCCAATAAAACTAATATTGAAGTCCAAAGATTGTAGAAGACGCAACTATTAATGCAAGAATTGTTTTCCTCATTGGCAGGTTTAAGTGGTGAATTTTATTTATTCACCAAGAAATTTGTAGATAAGTTGTGATTATTGCAATCGAGCTATTTCATGATAGAGTTTAAACTGAACGTTTTCCAATAAAACTAAAATTGAAGTCCAAAGATAGTAGAAGACGCAACTATTAATGCAAGAATTGTTTTCCTCATTGGCAGGTTTAAGTGGTGAATTTTATTTATTCTCCAAGAAATTTGTAGATAATTGTTGCAATCGAGCTGTTTCATAAAAAAGTTTAAGGTAAAGTTTTTCAGTCAAGCTAAAATTGAAGTTCGAAGATTGTAGAAGACGTAAAAATTAATGAAAGAATTTTCGTCTTCATTGGCAGGTTTAAATGGTAAATTCTATTTATTCACCAAGAAATTTGTACTTAAGATGTAATTAAGCTGAACTATTTCTAATTAAACTAAAATTGAAGTCCAATGATTGTAGGAGAGGTAAAGATTAATGCAAGAATTGTTTTCCTCATTGGCAGGTTTAAGTGGTGAATTTTATTTATTCACCAAGAAAGTAGATATGATGTAATTATTGCATTCGAGCTGTTTCAGAAGAAACTTTAAGGTGAAAGTTTTCCAATCAAGCTAAAATTGAAGTTCGAAGATTGTAGAAGACGTAAAAATTAATGCAAGAATTTTCGTCTTCATTGGCAGGTTTAAATGGTAAATTCTATTTATTCACCAAGAAATTTGTAGATAAGATGTAATTGTTGCCATCGAGCTATTTCATAAGAGAGTTTAAGCTGAAAGTTATCCAATCAAGTTAAAATTGAAGTTCGAAGATTGTAGAAGACGTAAAGATTATTGCAAGAATTTTTGTCTTCATTAGCACGATTAACTGGTGAATTTTATTTATTTACCAAGAAATTTGTAGATAAGATGTAATTGTTTTAATCGAGCAGTTTTGTAAGAGAGTTTAAGCTGAAAATTTTCCAATCAAGTTAAAATTGAAGTTAAAAGATTGTGGAAGACATAAAGATTAATATAAGAATTTTTGTCTTCATTGGCAGGATTAAGTGGTGAAATTTATTTATTCACCAATCATTTTGTAGGTATGACGTAATTAGTGTCATATTCAAATTTATGTAACTTTATCGAATTAAAATTGTAGTTCAAAGGTTCAAGATAATAGAAAGATGAACGCAAGAATTTTTGTCTTCATTAGCAGAATGAAGTGGGCCATTTTATTTATTGACCAGGAAGTTTTAGATAAGGTGCCAGACGAAGTCAGTTATAAAATTCTTGTAATTTTTATTTCGAAGACAAGAACCAGACGGACTGCTTACTTCTTCTTGATTCTTACATCTTCTTTTTTGCACGTGCTGAACCGATTATACACAAAACGATGTCTGCTCCCGAAGAAGAATGTTATCGTGTGTTTAATTAATTGCGTTCCAGCGATTTTCCACTTGTATCTGCATTATTCCTGCTCTGGTTCTAATAAAAATACGAGAGTTGGAATTAACACTGAATATGCTGAACCCGCTGGAATATTTTCTAATTAAATAATACAATTAAATAAAAGCTTGGTATTAGTACTCTAATCTCGTATATATTTCTCAAGCATTTACATACTTCCTATTAACAATCGAATTCAACAAATCGTTTCTAAATCAAGCTACAATATTTTCAATTAAAATTCTACTCTTCACAACTAGATTAGTAATTTCCGATTAAGCGATCACTGTTTAGCAATTAATATTTATTCACGAATTTTCATCAGAACTCCGAGAAATGATGTCAAACAAATATTTCACTTTGCACGGAATTTTACGAGGTGCAATAATTCAGCAAATCAAACGAAGCCTATATCTAGCTTATACGTAGAAAGGAACCAAATAAAAATTGCATTGTTTCTGTAATAATTTTAATAAATTACAAACAATATATGTCAATATTCTTAAATTCTTTTAACATTAAATATTAAGTATTAAAAGTGACTGATATGTCTTACTTTGTAAAAAAACAGCACGATTGAATTTACGTAATTTCGATTAGAACACGTGCTGGGTTGATGTGATAATGATTTAGTAATTTTAGTAAATGCGAAATACAGAATTGAAAACAGTGGCAGGTTCAGCGTGGAATTTTCTACCGTTTTAAATTTCACTCGGTCGTTTCTAGCCACACAAGTGCATAAAATTCACAGTCTAGTTATGAATCACGGCCCGCACACTAACTCAACTACTTTCATTCATGTATCTGATTTCTGTTAATCGTTTTAGCGATAAATCTGCAACCGGACGTCGCGCCGATTCTTTCACCTTTCCTCTCGCGTTTCAGCCGCAGAGGGAAACGTCTATTCTCGTATGCAGAAATTTTCCTCGGCTCTCTTGTTCCACACACATCCGCGAACAGGTCGACGAACGCGAGAGAACACACATCGCTGTGCCGCAGACTATTTTTTTCACGATTGTTTATTGCTCGGCCTACACCGTGGGATCTCGGTTTTGCGGTCGCGTGCACTTGTTTCGAAACCAGACGTTCCTCTTATCAAATCGATGGAACACACAATTTATACAGATAAGTAACGCAATTCATGTTCGCAGTTCTATTCTTCACAATTTTTAACGTCATTCAGATCGAACTAATTAATTATCGATGATATTCGATGGATATAAGTCGTGACACAATGCACAGACACAGTAGTACAAGATTGAATAATTTCTATAATTTTGCACGATTGATAAATGCAATTTTTTAATTGAGGGAGGTAGAATAAGCATCGGTGCATGTACAATTTTGAACGAAATTTAGTTTGAATGAATTAATTGTTAACAATATTTCATGAAAAATCCATGAAATAATGGAATGGGACAATGATACAAGATTGAATAATTTTTTCAATTTTGCACGATTGATAAATGCAATTTTTTAATTGAGGGAGGTAGAATAGGCATCGGTGCATGTACAATTTTGGATGCAATTTAGTTCGAATGAATTAATTATTAACAATATTTTATGCTTGTGAAAAATCCATGAAATAATGGAATGGGGCAATGATACAAGATTTAATAATTTCTACAATTTGCACGATTGATAGATGCAATTTTTTAATTGAGGGAGGTAGAATAGGCATCGGTGCATGTACAATTTTGAACGCAATTTATTTCGAATTGTTAACAATATTTTATGCTTGTGAAGAATCTATAAAATAATGGAATAGGGCAATGATACAAGATTGAATAATTTCTACAATTTTGCACGATTGATAAATGCAATTTTTTAATTGACGGAGGTAGAATAGGCATCGTTGCATGTACAATTTTGAATGCAATTTAGTTCGAATGAATTAATTGTTAACAATATTTTATGTTTGTGAAAAATCCATGAAATAATGGAATGGGGCAATGATACAAGATTGAATAATTTCTTCAATTTTGCACGATTGGTAAATGCAATTTTTCAATTGTGGGAGGTAGAATAAGCATCGGTGCATGTACAATTTTGAACGCAATTTAGTTCGAATTAATTAATTGTTAACAACATTTTATACTCGTGAAAAATCCATGAAATAATGGAATGGGGCAATGATACAAAAGTGAATAATTTTTTCAATTTTGCACGATTGATAAATGCAATTTTATAATTGTAGAAGGTATGTTGTACTCGTGTAATGTATACAACGGAAAACCACTATCAAGAATTACAGATGTGATAAGAGATCTGATTGTTAGATGTCTGCGGACTGTATTATTAGAGAAACAACGACATCAAAGCTCGCAGTTGATAACGCTAAACCATAGTCTCGTGCTGATGTCCCGTTGTAAACAGACCTTGATGGTTCCCCAGATTTCGCAATATATTCACTACGATACTTCAACATCAAAAGAGAATTTAAAAAATTGTGATGTGTTTTGTGATATATTTAAATTTAGTCCAATGCAAGTACAATTCAGTATAATCATCGAAATCCTCTGATCCTTACACGTAAAAATACTATACAAACAAAAATCTACATACAGTAAAAATAAAACGACGGTTCCGAAGCTGCTGAAGACCCTAAGGAAGATGACAAAAAGATAAAAATAAAAGCGGCGATTCTTTAGCTTCAGAAAATCCCAAGAATGAAAAATCAAACGCAGTCACAATTACCTACACTCCAGAATCCCATTGAAAAAAACAAATTAAACTTTCTTCTAATCTCTACATACGAAAGTCGTATAACCAAGCATCTATTTTGTATAATAAAAAGAAAATGAACGATTCCAAAGCATCAGAGGAAGACATCACATTCTTAAAAATTCTTTTCATCGATTCTTCGATTCTTTTTGAAAATAATCGATCCTTAAGTATCTATTGAAAGCAAATAATACATATTATATTTTCCAATCTGATGATTAAATAAAACTTCATCACACGTTTCCATTCTTGATCATTTTTTACACCATATTCTTATTCATTCTCTTCATCAATTCTTTATGGAAATAATCGATTCTTGATAATCAATTTAAGACAAGGAATATATATTATATTTTCCAATCTGATGATTAAATAAAACTTCATTTGATCTCACGTTTCCATTCTTGATCATTTTCCACATCATATTCTTAATCATTCTTTTCGTCGATTCTTTATGACAATAATCGATTCTTAATTATCAATTTAAGGCAAAGAATATATATTATATTTTCCAATCTAATGATTAAATAAAATTTCATTTTATCTCATGTAGCCATTCTTCATCCTTTTCTACATCATATTCTTAAAAATTCTTTCCATCGATCCTTCGATCCCTTATGAAAATAATCGTTCCTCAAGTATCAATTGGAGGCAAAGAATATATATTATATTTTCCAATCTGATGATTAAATAAAATTTCATTTCATCACACGTTTCCATTCTTAATCCTTTTCCACATCACATTCTTAATCATTCTTTTCATTCTTTTCATCGATGATATTTGAAAATAACCTCTGATTCTTAAGTATCATTATTTCATTAGAATCGATTATTTTGAAAATCCTCGGAGTCTCGATCTTGATCGATTCTCCGATCCAGGCACGCGTTTTGCGTGCTATCATTCCGGGGCTCGATAGCAGCAGTCTCGTGCCGGTTTTCGAACATAAACAGAACTCGTGGTGTATCCAAAATTCGTAATAACGTGCTGGAACACGAGATAACGATGATTTGGGCGCGGGGGCTTTACCACGCGCGCTCAACGGAAAGTTTGCGCGGAGAGCGAGGGTGTCCAGCTGTTTTCGGTTTGGATCACTGCTGCAGCACGTGATCTAACCCCTCCAGCCAGCCAATCGGTGCTTGAGCCACGCGAGGATCACGTGCGCCGAGTGGCCCACGATCTATGAGAGCACGTGGACAGGGCCAGGTATTCTGTTTACATGGGTTTCGGGATCGGGCCGTTACACTTGCCCGTAAAACACGAGACTCAGAGTCTACAGAGTTTCCTGAAGCGACTGCATCGAGAAAAATGCCGCCCAAGGCTGCCAGAAACCGGATCCTCCGAAGAAGACAACCTAAATAATGACCATGAATTGGAGGTTTCTTTTTTATTTTGTTTCAGATCATCTGGCAATGAGTTTCCCTTTTTTTATTTTTTTTGGGGAGTCGTTGTTGTGGAGTTGGTTGTTTTGCATTGATCGTAGTTTGTAGGAAATGTATTTTAACGATTCGGAAAAGAAGTATTTTTTTTTATAACATTTCGATCCATGGTTTTTAGGTTTAATTTTTATTGTACAGTTGTAACGAACACGATACACCCCCCCCCCCCCAGTTAAATTTTTAATGATTTACGGTAAATATTAAATCAAATCCGTGAAACGATTGTTTCGTAATTTTTCTCCTGTTTTAAATTGTTAATGGACTAAGATAAATTTCTCAGTTTCTTAACTGAACCGTTTCTTAATCAATTTATTATTTCTGTGCTGCTGACTATTCAACAGAACATTGTTCATTTTAATAGGAAATATTAAAAAGTGTATTACTACGAGAAAATAAAAATTGTAATGAAGTTTGATATTTTATTTTTGGATTCTTCTTTCGGATAGAATTAATGGATTGTTATTAACATATAAGGATTCTAAGAAAGATCGTGAATCAAAGTTTTCTTAGTACTTTCCCTGTTTTTGTTGTTTAAATCAGTAATTATTATTTCTGTGTTATCACTGTACGTCATTTTCGTTTATATTAAAAACGCAATTGTACGAGTCACGAGAAAATAAAAATTGTAACAAAACTTGAAACCTTGATTGCAGGCTTTACTTCCGGCTCGAGCTGTCAGCGATACTGATTTCGAAGGAAGACTATACATTAAATATTTCTTAATGTCATTGTGGGATATGATGCTGTAATTTACGTATGAATATTATGAATTTCGAGGAACATAAAACACGTCAATTAAAATGAATTAGTTCCGAATATCGGATTCCTCGGAAAATGAGATTAGAGTATATAATTACATTACCATTTACGAAAGCTATTCTTTATAAAATATTGTTTAAACGAGTCACTGTTTCATCTCGTAAGACGTGTGTTGTAACCTGACTTTTTAGTCATTACACGTTTTGAAAATGAGCAAGAAGTCTAAATTATGTATGCCTTAGAGCCTGTTGGACATTTTCCTGGATGGTGGTAGTTGGGTCTATTTTGACCCAGGAGCACGAAGACATAATCTAGATTTTGATAACCAATTTGAATTGAAAGCTAGAATTGACAGGAATCAGAAGATCAACAACGCTTTTAAAGTTAAAATTTAAAAATTTGATAAATATTTTTTTGTGAATGTACTGAAGCATTGTTCTCTATGGGATCGTCAAAAACGCATACTGTCTGAGAATTAAAACAAACAAAAAATAATTCTATGACTAGACCCGTGAAATTGCTATAACAAATAAAATCTAGATATAAACGTATGTCTTATCTAAGGAGTTTCGATAAGTAGACAATTTTCTGAAATTGCTATGCCAACTAATATAAACGTACAGTCATTCCCATTAATATTCGGACACTCCCAAAAAGACGATAATTATTTTCATATTGGACCATACGACTTGGACTTTTTTTGAGAAGTTAGAACAATTAGTTCACTGCATGACGTGAAAAAGAAATTTTGAAACAATTGCAAATGGTCGGTATTGCAGAGCAAATACTGAAAGTTGTTTTTTACTATTTTTTTACATGTGGACCTGTATTGAAAATTTAAAAAATACATTGTGCAGACCAGTGCCAATTATACAGGGTGGAAATTATAAAGCGTTACAGACGAATATCTCCAAAAATATTGATTATACGCAAAAATGTTTCAGATGAAAGTGGTTCAGTATCGGTGGAGGGCGGGGGGCATCATGTGGCGGGACTTTTATGTTTCCCGGTGGACACTCTAAGGTGAGCTGAAGGTCAACTTTCTTTTTTTAAATGAAATGATATGTTTTTTAACCACCCATCAAATAGTGCGTTTTAAGATGAATTCAATTACCTATGACTCAAGGTCATTCAAGGTCAAACTTGCAGGGAAATGCAGAAAAGGTGTTATCGTTTTATGTGTGCTTCAGTTTAGTATATATAGGATCTGGATCAGGATCTATTAAAGTTTACATAATTAATTTCCTTTAAACCGAAATAAAATTCTATTTTGTTGTTGTCGACATATGGCCATTGGCGACTACATTAGCATGCAATACATATAAACTTGCTTCTTTGTCTAAGAGATTATAAACGAGAAAGAAGTTGTAATCACTGAAATCGTAAACTAAATTCTACTGCAGGGAGTTCTAACGTATTCCCCTTCCAGAACTGCAAGGTCCCCACCATCGAACCTCTTCCCACTACTACGTACAGCCGTAGAGTTAGAGAGTGCTGCGTGCGCCTCGTGGCTCTCGTGGTGGGAGCTTCCCACTACTATACATTGTAACGATGAAGTCTAAGAGTGGGGGAAGAACCTAAGCGGGGAAGATATCTCGAATATCTCCAGAGCTACTGGTTGGAACTGCCTGTTTTAGTGCAAGGGGTTAAAAAAGTTATCGTCTTTTTAACACTAGATTTAGGGGGCCCGTCAAAATGACGGATTCAAAATTTTTTAATTTACGATTATTAAGAGTGTAAGGAGGCATTCGTGAGGAATTATTAAATAGATTTATTTCTTTGTGTACATATTACAGTAAAAATCGCTGAAGATCTAAATAAATACAATTTTCTTATTTTTATAAAGCAATGTAAAATAATCAATTTTAGTGCTCCGTAAACCTAGTGTTAAGAGTGCCCGAATATTAATGGGAGTGACTGTCTTATGTAGAGTTTCGATAAGTAGAACATTATCCTGAATTTGTCACCGTTTCAAATTTCGCACACCCATTTTCGTTATCCATTTTCGCAGAATATCGACGAGTGTATCGACAAGTCTCTTCCTGAACTCTGAGTGCTATTTCATCGTATTTGTTTGTTTCTTTCCGATAGAAAATCTACGTTTACTAGACGATTGATTAGATCGTTTTGGTATAGGTGGCTTAGATCGGATTTGAATTTACCGATGATAACTCGGATAGGAAGTTTCGTGCATTTATTATCATTTATCGCTATTCAGCGCGATAAACCGTACGATAAACCAATGACTAAACCACTGTTAAAAAAACTAGCTATTGTTTGTTCGGAACGTATCTTTCTGCGAAACTTTCCGGTACCCCGAGAGTTAGAATTTGGAAACGTTTATGAAAATATCATTTTCAATCGCGCAGTAAATGACACTGCGGAAAAATTGTTGCGTTAAACACACGTTTCGCAAGTTGCAAGAAAATAATCGTTGCAATTAAAGGATTGAACTTTTCGTTTGGATCGACGGTTTTTGCAACAATTCACTGGATCGTGTGTGTGCAATTGTTGGTTCCGCCGCGGAAACGACAAAAACGAGTCAGTGCAAAAACTAGCGAGTTCGTGTCCGATCGCCGATAATACCATATCTCCATTCAATAATTACTGGCGACACTAATTACACAGCTTCAAATACCACGGGTGAATGAAACGTTCGATTTCTGTTCGGTCCACCCATATTAAAATTTTTTTTATCAAACAATCGAACGCAAAAACTAAGCGTGACAAGTTCAGAGAATCGTCCGGTTGCGTCATCAAATGTAGTTCCCTCGAAAATGATTCGCGGAACCAATTCAATCAATTTTTATATTTTTTCCTGATCATCCCAAAGCTCCTTAAATCACACTTCATTATAAGGAATGACCAAAGACGTTTCAAGAAAATGTTAAACTGTGTGTCAAATTTTTTCTATACATTTATAAATGACAGCTAACTCTAATAATTATTAATTGAAATGTCTTCGATCGGATGACATTTTAAATTTAATTTTATCTTGATCTACATTTCAAAATGGCTAATTTCTAATTTTTTCTTTCACAAATATTGAAACTGTAAATATGTTTTTAGGAGTAATTTTTTAGTACATTTCTCTATTCAAATACATATTTAAACAAAAATTGTATGAAATCTGAAGAATTGCAATCTTATCGTTTTAATAAAATGCGTTATACATAACTTTTCAGTTCATTTATATAATAGGGAGTAATTTAAGTAAAATTTAGAGAGAATTTAATATTAATTTGATTTTTCAATTATTTTATATTTGAAGAGGTCAATATAAATAAAATTTAGTGTATATGCCAGTCGGGTATAGTGCTTGGTAGTACAATTGTTAACAAATTATTGTCGTTATCTTTAACACTAGAACAGTAATAAATGCGAATGAATGTTATTGCTGTGTGATAATGGCAAGACTGTATGCGTTCAGACTTCGTACAATTTTCATGACAATAACGAAGTGCATGAACAATAAAGAAATTATGAAAAATTCACAATAAAGCAGTAATTGACGTTTTTATAATTTCAGTAATTGTGAAATTGGGAACTAGAAAATATTGACCGGTTCGGTAGGTCTAGTGTTAAAGACTAGTTTATCTAATTTGTTAGCTTGCGAAAAGAGGAGGGAATAAAATAACATTCTCGCAGAATTTTCCGGCGTACGAATTTTAACATTTCCGTCAATTAGTCATTTTCCAGCTGACCTAATATAATTATCGAGTAAAAGGCCGCGCGATAATTCGAATAGCGAGTTAATCTTCCGTTCTGGCGGTTTTCGTCGGCCACCATTTTTCTTTTTATCATCGTAGCGATGGCGAACGGACCGGGCTACCGTTGGTAATCGGAGGCTAAATATAAAAATATGCGCACAAGTGCGTCGCGACGCTGAATAATGAAATCGTTTTCGCAGCTGTTTTGTCTGCAAAATGGTACCTCCTTCGACAAAAGAAAAAATCAACTCCGTCGAAGCCTGTTTCGAATCTGCGATTAATTTATCGTAGGAATCGCGAAGAGGAAACGCCGTTGCGAAAGAAACAGCGTAAAAATGATAAACGTTTTGTTTATCTTTCGACGAAATTTGTGTCAACTTTCAGAATTCCCCGATGTTTTTAGTGTCTCAATTAAATGAACTTCGATCCTGTTATTCCAGTTTCCGCGAAATTTAATCAAACTGTGATGGAAATTGTTCTGATCAGTCTCTCAATTATACCGGTATCAATGAGAGATAACATCGGAGAGGAAAACTATTAATAGGTTATGATAAGAGATTGTATCGACGTTTAGATATATTTTATATTGCTATGGTACAATGAAGTCATCGTTTGCGCATTAAATCCAATTCTACCATTTTACTGCAAAATAATTGCAAATTTTTTATTTCTTTTTTAATATCTTCAAATACTGTAATTTTTTAACAGTGAACTGTGTATCTAAAAGCATTTCACAAAAATTTTATAAGACGTCCCTACAGAATTAATAAACAAATTCAGAATTTCTGAATACCCGTATAAAATATTAGATCGCCTATTCATTTTCTTTTTAAGTGGTAAAATTTTTATGAGCAACCACTTAATGTTTAAACATTAGATTCTTTAACTATCTACGATAGTGACTTAAATAATATTATTTGAATTACTTAAATAATGAATTTGTTCTCTCGGGGAAATCCAACTCGCACCTGTACAGTTCTTCCACCCGATCGTAACCAGTGATGCCAGGTCGGTTAAATCAAGAGGAATACAGTTTACCACCTCTCTGATGACCAGAGTAACATGTGACACGTTGCGTGGCACGTCACGTGACCAGTCTACGGTCTTAGTGGGGGACGTTGGAGTGTGCGCAGGTACTGGAATGGGATAGTGGAAGGGGGAAAGGAGGCGAGAAAGAAGCATAATCGCTGGTGGAAAATCCAGCACACGAGAGGAAATGAAGATCACGTTCGGTTGCTATAAATATTTTTAATCTTTACTTGTTCGAAAGCAAAATCACAGCTACATAAGATGTGTGGTTCCGGATACTCATTCATAATAATATAATAATAATAATAGAGCATATTAATCAATAATTAATAATAATTAATAATAATAGATAAAATTATATAATAGTTTTTTTCTTTTCTCTTACATCCATACAGCAGGTATTTTAATACTAATGACCGTACGATAGATTCTCTCTAAACTTCTTCAAATAATAGTACGTCTTCTACTGGTATACATCTCTCGTCCCTTACACATATATTCACGCACTCGCATACATAAACATACACGGACCCCACTCACTCTCTAACTCACAGACACACACACACACACACTTTTAATATTTATCTCGATCGTCTCCGAAACGATCTCGCAATATTTCCACATTTATTTATATATATATACTTTTTTTGTTCATATATATATAATATAGGCTCGATAGTTATAAGGCAACCTCAGTTCACCGTCGCTCCTCGAAACACGTTCGAAATCATTCCCGTTTCCCATCGGTGTGTCTCCCCCCCCCCCTTATCAATCTTCCATGGGCCCCACCGTACTAACCCATCGAGTTTGGTTCGCTGTACTTCCAGTTCCGGTCGCCCCCTCCAACCCCCACCAAAAGGGGCGTGACACATGTCTGATTCGTCGAGGAAATAAATTATTTTACAAGTCGCTCTCCGTCCCCTTTTCTCGTCTCAGGCTCAAGAGACAGAGAGAGCGAGAGAGAGAGTGTGAGAGTGTGACCGATCTCTTACTATCGCGGTTTATGGCACTCGTTTCAAAATGGCTGGCCCACGTGCGTCGCCCGATTCTCGCGATTTCCCTCATTGACGATTTTTCGCTGACGAGTTTCGCGTTTCGACGCGGTGTACGCTTTCGTCTGGAGACACCGGACACCCCGGAATCGGCTTCACGATTTCTCTATCATAATCTTTTCCGCGGGATCGATCGCTATAGCCACAAGCTACCGGCCGCTCGAGCTGTGCCCCACCACGCCCGCTTACGACCCGCAGTGGGGGCGCGAGGGAGGAGCCTGAGTGCGGAGTGGGGACGCTCCTCCCACTGACCTTGAGCCGAACATTATGCTCCCTGCGAATTCCGCTGGGTTTTCTGCGGGGTTTCACTAGTGCGGTGGTCGTGGTGCGTTCAGACGATGAAGAAGGCGTTTTTAGAACATTATAGCGGAGCTTAAAGCGACAGATACTGGTAGATTATTTTTAGAATTTGCAAAATGTGTCCATTAATGTCTGGCTTTCATTCAGTGTGCAGAATCTTTATGTGCTTGATTTCTTTCTGAAATCGTTTTTAAATTTAGAATAATTTCAAAGGTTACAGATGGTTCAACGCCACCTTCTCCATCGACCAATGATCGTTAAAATCATTTTATTGAATTACTGAAGCTCGTCCTAACTGATCTCAGAGACCAGCTGTAGCAATTTTCAACCACACTGGTTACAGTCGTTTTACAAAATCATTTGTTTAAATATTATACTGCCGAGCTTCTAAAAATGCTCTTTTTGCCGTTCCGATACAATTTTCATGTGATTCTTTAAAAATACAATATTTAACTCCTACAACTTATACTTCTTTCTGTACCGTTGCGAATAAGGAAGTTTGTGATGCCACCCCTGGCAAGAAACTGTTCGATCGAACAAATCAATCATTCTAATTGTTTACATTGACGTGAAATTTTGGTTAATACGAAAATTGTATTAATACATAAAATTGATGAATTAGAAACTAACTATGTTTGTTTCATTATAAGTAGACAGATTGCGACCTGATCCGTGGATTTTACAAATTTTTGATAAAATTAAGTAATTAAAATTCTAAAAAACCAAATCGTGTAAGAGATATCTTATTTGTTAAAGTTTTGATTTGAGAACTATCGGTACTAAAACTGTTTTAGAATTTTCAGATGACGATGTACACCGTATTATTTCATATTAGATAAAAGCACAAGCGTACTTGCTATTTTCCATTGCCAAAATCACATTTTGAAAAAATCACACGTCCTGTTTCTATCGAATACTTTTTTCCAGGGATGATGGTTACGTTCTCTTACGAAATAAAAATCCCATCATCAATCGGAAATATCAATTACCAACAAAACACATACTTTGTTGATAAAACCGTCGGACAGAGTGTTAAAATTGCGATAAGCCATTCGGCTTTTGCTAAAAAAATAAAAAACAAAACCAGTTCGTAAACAGACTTCCTCCTTGCATCATCTCTCGCGATTTCTCATTCCGTGGATATAGAATTTCCGAACCGCTTCGAGCACATGATTTTTCGTTCTCGGAACGTTTCGCATTATTAAGAAACTAATTCACGGAAAAATCATGCGGCGTTTTAATCTTAATTGAGGCCAGGCGTGTCCGGTTAGCGAAACCAGTACGCTCGGTAAATTGATTTACGGAGTCGTCGCGGTTGATTACTATGTCCCGATAACGAACGACGATTAAAAAAGAAATGAAGGAGAAGGAAACGGATCCCCGAGGCAGTGGACGAGCTTCGTTCCCTGTTTCTAGAATATAAAGTTTATCAAAGTAGCGTCCGTAGACGAGAATTCGCTTTATCGGTCGTGCAGCAGGGTTCAGTTTCCACGAAGAAAATCATGCCTTTGAAAGCTTCGATGAAAATTGCGAAAAAATTGATCAAATTCGACAGTACGATTTTCTCAATCGCCATCTTTCTTTTGGCTGTTTCAGCTGTCGTTCTTTCTCGTTCTAATTTTTTAAGGCACTAACTATCTATACTCGTCTATTTTGCTTATTGTTCAGTTTTCGGAAAGGATTCGCAGACTATCTGCACGTCTGACGGAGCTAAGGCACGGTCCTACAAGTCCGGGAAACTCTAAAGGCACCCTAGCAAGTCTTTTGCTGTCCCACAATCGTACACGTAGTTCCCCTAACTTTTTACGGGGTCTATATACTATTATCTGCTACGATTTTACAAGCGTTTCTTCTGCTTTTCTAATTTGAGATTGAATCATCCCTTGTATTTCTATTCAAGAAGCTTCGGAATTTGTTTAGAACAAAATTTTTTGACTTGGATTTGTGGTATATTGTACTCTAATTCAAACTATTATGCCTTGCAATCGAAGTTACTTCGGCTTTTATGTGGATCAGTTAGTATTTTATAAAGAAATTGACATTTTTCGAACGATATCAAAATCTACCTAATTTTGATCCGAATAGGGAACGAAATTAGAAATTTTTGAGTTTGTGTGATGAACAAATTATGTGTATATAACCGTCGCTAATAACTTTTGCAGTTGATGCGATGTTAAATAACAAAATAAAAAAAAAATTATGTGGATCAGTTAGTATTTTATAAAGAAATTGACATTTTTTGAACAATATCAAAATCTAGCTAGTTTTTATCCAAATGGGAATGAAATTATAAATTTTTGTGAGTTTGTGTGGTGAATGAATTATGTGTATCAGTTAGTATTTTATAAAGAAATTGACATTTTTCGCACGATATCAAAATCTAGTTAGTTTTGATCCAAATGGGGAATGAAATTAGAAATTTTTGTGAGTTTGTGTGGTGAATGAATTATGTGTATCAGTTAGTATTTTATAAAGAAATTGACATTTTTCGAACGATATCAAAATCTAGCTAGTTTTGATCCGAATGGGGAATGAAATTATAAATTTTTGAGTTTGTGTGGTGAATGAAGAGTGTATGATTGTCAAATTTGATCCTTCGTGCCTGAGAAACAAATTTAATGTATATTTCATTTGATTTATATTGTAAGTATATTGTAAAAAAAATTTATATTTTTCGAGGGATATAAAAATCTATCTAATTTTAGTTCCAATTGTGGGTAAAATCGAGAAAGTTTTGAAAATTTTTGTCTTCGATGAACGACGAATATTATTTTCCAATATTTGATCCTTCAAGTCTTTAAACCAAAGTCACATTATTTTTCATACGATTTTGTAAGTATTTTATCAAAGAAATATATTTTTCTTGGACCTTATATCAGAATCTCGGGACGAATGGATCACGTTAATTCAAATCGTGGATGGAATTGAAAATTTACCGTCTTTTTCAATGATCGATGGTCATCTCTTTCAAATTTGATCCTTCAAACCTCTAAATCAAAACCACATTGTATTTTATACGATTTAATATGCAATTTTCCAAACGATATCAAAATCTAATTAGTTATCATTGAAATTGTGCACGAAATTAAGAAATTAATTTTTTTCGGACAATAGAAAAATCTATTTAATTTCAGTTGAACTTGTAAATGATCTTAAAAGCTTATGGTATTTTTTTCGATGAGCGATGAGCATCTTTTTCGATCCTCAAAGCCTCCAAATCAAAGTCACAATAGATTTCACTCGATCTACGGAACGTTTAACGAAGAAACGAATTTTTCTCAAACGATATAAATCTCTGGTTAACTTTAGTGACGCTCGTGGACAAAAATTAGGCTTCTCCGATGAAGGATGGCCAGAATTTCGACAGGGGGTGGTTTTCCGGGGTTAAAAATCGCTGGTGCAGGCCTTCGGCCGGAAGAATTCGAGCGCGCACCGTGTGTCTCGGAAGAACCGAATTTTCACGGACAGAGATGGGGTCGCATCACGCTATAATCATCGAGTGCCCAAGCATTGAACCTATACAAAAAATCGCGAGTCATCTCGCGAACGTTACGCGAAACCTAAAAGCTACGATTACTGTTCTCCGAGCCGCCTCAGCCATCTCTGAAACCGTGAAAATGGGGAATATACAAGGATCGCGTGGTCGTTGAGCATCCCTTGGGGCTGAAAACGCGAGAAACTCGATCATTCTCGAACGATCATCCTCGAATAAGACACGCATGTGTTGGACGATCTATCCGAAAGCTCGGAGATGGATCAAACTTTTCATACGATCGAGAAACTACGACTTTTTCTGCAAACGTTTCCTTCATGGAACCACTAGACTCGATCGTAGACTATAAAACTTAAACGAATAAAAGATTGTTCAAGATATCTCTTTACATATTCCTTAAATAAAATCTCATCCATCTCAGTGTCTGAGCTTACGATTTTTTCTTTTTTTTTTAGAGTATATCTCTCGCATATACTTTCCGCTGTACACTTTCGCAATATACAATATACTCTTTAGTTTCAAGAAAAACCGTCTTTCGTTCTCCATTTTGAGAAACCGTTTTTCTCGACCGGTTTTCGTACGACATGTTTCACGGTTTTCCACTTGCTCTCGTAGTCTGCTCTGTCTCGTCTCCGGCTGGCAGTCTTTTTGTTAACTCTCGGTTTAGCAATACTGTTCGTAAATACGATTAACGTGAACGGGTACCCTCCCGGCCGCGGCACGTGTTCCCCGAGGAAGCGTATAATCTTTAGTACGATTCGATTGACTCTGTCGAAACGATATGGCGGCGAAAAAAACGGCATTCAGCCCTAAAATCTTTTAATTGAGATGAAACTGCAGATCGCAATCTGAATACCTATTTCTAAACAATTTGTAATCATTCCAGAATATAAGCTTTAATTTGAATGGACAAATTCCAAGGTTCCAACTCTAAAATAGCTGACTTAGCTAGAACCTTACTACTAGATCGACATGTCATCTTTCAGAAACGTTTCTTATAATCAGCTTTCAGGAACACCGTAGCTGAAGACAATTGTATAGCCAGTTTCAGATCAGACACACAATACCAGTTATTTATATATGTACACGGTAAAAGACGCTTCATCAATGACTAATTTTGTTTGCTATACTCGTTAGAAAATTCCAGGACCAGCGAATGCCATTTCCCGCGCCAACGAAGCTACGAAACGGTAGCTGCTACCGAGACAGCAACGTCGCCGTCGACGAAAAGAGGATAACCAGTATTATATCCGACGGCGTAATGATCATTGCACCGTCGCTGGCAGACCACTCAGTCTCTCCACTGAACCATCGAATCGATCGTCAGCTCGACAGCCAAAACGTCATCGAATTCACACGTCTCTGAAATCACCGATGGTGCGATGGACTAGACACGACGCCATATTGAAAGAGGATTTATACTTGGCTCGCTAGCACATACAGAGATCCCTTCAGCGTTTTTTCCCACAATGAATCTGACGATCCTCAATCTTTCCACTGGATCCTCCAAGAACCATACATACTCTCACTCTCACTTTCTCTCTCTTTCTCACTCTCTCTCTTTCTTTCTCGCAATGTATATATTAACTATCTACTCTAGGACCTAAGTCGCCGCTGCACCACGCGGAGGGTACACGCTACTAAAAAAAAAAGAAGAAAAACAGAAGAAAAAAACAAAAAGAAGAAGAAGAATAAAAGAAAAAATGTACAGGGGTCTTTTGCTATTAAATATTACAGTTTGTCTTTTTCTTCGCGCTAAAGCTATAGACTCTCGTCGTCTTCGTTTTTATTGTCTACGGTTCTGTTCTCTCCTCTAACCATTGAACACCATATATGAACGTCTCAAAGAATCTCAGAAAGTCTCTCTCTCTTCAAAACAAGTTCCTCTTCGAAACTCGCCGACGTGGAAGAAGTCACAGAATTCTTCTCTTTACTTCCGGTTCTTCGTCACCGACGGCAGGCAGCAAGGTTCCCGACAGTCGGTAAAATAAATATCCTCGTAAGTACGAAGAGCGACCGAGCGATCCAGGACCCCTCGATCCGATATCGACCGACGTTCCTCCCGACAGCTGCGGATCCCATGTCGACGGCTGACTGATCGATGACTAGGTCGGGCTTGCCCCCTGATCATGGCAGCGCGCTCGCAGAGCCACAGGGCCGGCTTCGTCGTTGCGGGGAATGTCTAACAAGGTATGATGGACATTGTCTTTTATGGTTTCTCAGTTCTCCACAGGATCGAGCGCAACCCCCGATCCAATGCCCGCCCCCGTGGCTCTCATGGGGAATGTCTACGGTGATTTCTTGAGCCTCCTCCAGCGAACAGCCGCTCGACCAAGCGTCGTTATGTGTCCATGTGTCTGTACTTGTGCGCCGACATCTGGGCCAGGCCCAGAACCGCGTACTGACACTGTAGACAGTGGTAGTGAGTCTGTTTCCCAGAGTGCTGGCACTGCACACCCCCGCATGGCTGACTGGGCGTGAACTTTTGAAAGCCCGCGGCGGCGATGCTGTCCAGCTTCGCGTGCTGACGACGATGGGCGACCACTTTGTTCGTGTCCGTGCACACGAAGTCGCATTTCAGACAGTGGAAGTGCGACGCTTTGTTCTGCATCGAGCCCAACGACGACGTGTACGCGCACTGCGGTCTTCCGCATGGGACGTTAGCTCTGTATTGTTGAAAGTCGCCGCCCATCAAGGTGTCCAGGCGCTCGTGGCGAGCCGTGTGCTGGACGAATCGAGTCTTGTCACAGAAGGAGTAGCCGCAGTCCTGACGCATGCAGTGGAAGTGGGTTTGGTGCTCCCGATACCCGCAGTGGGGATACCTGCAGTCCTCGTTGAAGCGGAACCTGAAGAAAGAGGGATTCGTTAGATTCGGTGAAGACTTATTGGCTTTGGATATACAGGGTGTACCACATAAATTGGAACACCTAAATGTCTGTCGTATTTACGGTCCTATCAGAAAATTTCAGAGGACAAAGTGACACTATTGCAGGGGGAAAATATAATGGTAAAGAAAAAAATTTGTTATGTCGTGTATTTTAATGAAATTTCAAGGTCACCGATGTTTTTTAAATGGAATAGTATATTTTTGTTACGATAGCGCGATAGACAATAAAAAACTGAATTTGGTGGATTCCACCTTTTTGACCTTGAAATGACCTGGAGCAAGAATAATCATGTTGGAGCGGATAAAATGTGGAAGTTTAAAATTTACGTGTTTCAGCAAAGATCACGCGTTGTTTACGTCGGGTTGACCTTTACAAAATACAATAAATGTTTGAAATATTTTTCATAGTAAACAGCGTATGTTTATGTTAGAGTATTTATCATTGAGATCGTTAACAGAAGGTTAATCGGTTAGAATAAGTACGGAGTTCCTTCTGCATTATTCGAATTCGAAACGTGAAAGTGGTAACAATGCGTTATACTGTACAGGAACGAATCAATATGGTTTTCACTTATGGCGAAAGCCACCAATCTTTGATGCAAGCAGTACATTTGTATCGTGAAAAATTTGTGAATCGTATTTGTCCTTCGTTACACGCATTTTCCGTTGTGGTAAAACAATTTAAAAATACCGGTAGTCTATGTGCTTCAATTCCGTCTCAGGAAATCCACAATGCCTACAGATCATTTAATGCAAGATTGCAATATTGCATAAATGAGGATGATCAACATATCGAACATTTATTATGATATGTAAAGGTCAACCCGTCGTAAACAACGCGTAATCTTTGCTGAAACACGTAAGTTTTAAACTTCCACATTTTATCCGCTCCAACATGATTATTCTTGCTCAAGGTCATTTCAAGGTCAAAAGGGTGGTATCCACTAATTTCAGCTTTTTATTGTCTATCGCGCTATCGTAAAAAAAAAATATACTATTCCATTTAAAAAAACATCGGTGACCTTGAAATTTCATTAAAAAAACACGACATGAAACATTTTTTTCTTCTTTTCTTTCTTTAGATATTTAGGTGTTCCCATTTATGTGGGACACCCTGTATACTGTCTTTGAGGTAAGAGACTGCTGGAGCACTTTTTGATGGGATTGTTTATTAGTCCTTGTTGGAGTTTAGTGGCCTTGAGATCGGGGATCTTTATGCGAAACATATCTGACCTGAATTGCAACAAACTGGAGTGATATAGAGAGTTATTTTCTTTTTTTCTTTTGATTTTATGCATTTACTACAAAAATGAATTGTCTACGCACCTCCCGTTTCTCCTAATCGATGCACAACATTTTTGAATAACAAGTGAAATTTTTAGGTAAAGCTAGGTAGCTCGCCCGGTGCATCAAAAACAGATTCGCCAAGAAACAAAAATCTTTTACCAACCTTACGTATCCTTCTGGCACCGGTTCGTCCTTGAGCATCCTCATGGAGTGATGCAGCCTCTGTTTCTTGGCTTCGGGAGAATTGCTGTCGGGCGGGGACAAGGACCTCTTGGTCAAGTTCAGGTTGGCAGCCAGCGAGGCTAGAGGATTCTCATCCCTGGTAGGAGGTAGAAAGTTCGCTGGAGGTAGTCCCGGAGCAAACATGAGTCCCGGTGCACCGGTGTACATGCCGCCGTGTTGTAGGAAAGGTGGCAGAGCCTGGTTCATCAGCGCGATTTGTTGATTCATGGCGGCCATCACTGCGGGGCTTGGAAAATGGAAGCCGTGACTGAGGTCTAGCTCGAAGCTGGTTGGAACGGGAGATTGTTGGACACTGGGAGGCAAACTGGGCTGGGACAATTGTCCGTTCTCGTTGGCGTCCATCACCGAGTTGTTCCCTTCGTCCCTGTTGATCTCGCTCGGTTCCCTTTTCACGTTAGGGACATTCTGCACGCCGACATCGGCGCCGCATCTTGTCGGCTCCATTTTCACTTCCTTGGGCTGGGTCTGCTGGTTCATCTGGCCCAACGTTTGCTGCATCTGACGCTGCATCTGATTCTGGAAGTTCTGAATGTTCTGCGCCATCTGAGCGTTCTGAGCCATGAAGTCGTGCTTCTGGGACAGTTGTGCCAGGTACTCGTGTTGCAGTTGATTAGGCACCTGGTTCGCAAGGTCGTGCTGTTGTTGGCTTAGGATGGCGCCTGTTGAGTGCTTCGCTATGTGAGCCACCAGTCGATCTAGTTCCGACATCGCCTGGTTGCACGCGTTGCAATGGTAGTGGTTCTTCCTCTTCAGCTTGCAGAACGGCCGGCTGCAACTTTGCTCAGGGCCGTACAGCGTGTGCGGCGAGGATGAGCTGGTCGATGGGAGAACTGGCGACTCTGGAATAGTAATAGCAATCGTTTAGTCGAAAATATTTATGGAGGCTGCGAGGATCTTGATGACACTGCTGGCAGACGAGGTCCAGGCAAACCCAATACGCAACAGACTTTCGTAGGAAGAAGTTTTTGTTTTATGTACAGTTTCGTGATTTTTTTTCATCCTTGGGAAATTAGCGTTTCAATCCTTGCACAGCTGACAAGCTTCGAAGCTTTTTCGAAAGACTAAGCACCTGGGGTCGTTTTATGACATTTTGACAGTGACTGAATAATAAATTAACGATTGGGCAGTGGATTTTTTACAGTTCATGTAAAAATGAATAACATATTAGATGAGTTTAATGAATGCTGTTACATTATGTTTGACGCGTTAAAATGATTGAAAAGAAAAATATATTTCTATTTAATTTATTTGTCATTTCTTGCAATTGACTTAGAACATTTTTATTTCGCATGAAGATCCACAGTCTATTAGTGACGTGTACACATCTTTGGTGCGAAGAGAACATTTATATATTAATTCGAAGTGAAATGTATAATTCATTAGACATCGCTGTGCAATTCGACGATGCAATGGTTTCGCTATTGCAATCGATAAGCATATCCATATTAATTCTAAGTGAAATATATACAATATTTTCTAGTATTACATAATGTATTCAACTGCCTTTTGCAATGGATTCACGTTGTATGCAAGTTACGGTCTCTAGCAACGTATTTAACACATTGAAGTGACATGAAGGTAAACCTATGCACCGTGTTTCAAGGGTTAATGAAACCAAAGCACGTGGATTTATGTACACCTCCATACTGTCTATATAACAATTTTAATATGTTATGCAAGTTCATAGTGCAAAGCTGCCAACTGATGAGAACAATCTTATAAGTGAAATGAGTTCAGCAGAAATTGTGTAGCAATTTTTTGGGGGATGATACGGTGTGCTTGTGTTGTCTGTAGAATGTTCTCGAGTATTAGGTTTGCCACGTTCCTCGTCTGATTCTATGCTAAGAGAAAACACGTTTCAAGGCAAGAAAATCTGTCGTCGATAGAGACACGAACCTTGATGCACGGAAGTTCGCATGGATAGCACGACGCCCGGAAGTGCAGGTTCACTCGGCGGTCCACTGACCGGATAATAGGTGCCTGCCGCCCTCACCACTAGCAACAATCAACCAAACAACCAACACTTCAAATATACCTCCCACTAAAATTACAACCACCTTGTACAATAGATACATCAGACGCAAAGAACAAAAAAAAATATATATATCGACGTACAAACGCAACGACGACAACAAATGGGAAGGACGTCTCGCGACGTTCCACAAATCTCTGCTTGGTTCATCATAACATTCATTAGTTCGTCATGACCTTTATAAAACTTACTTTTTTATGTATTAAACAACATCGATTATTTTCTAAACATTTCTTGTTTTTTCAATTGCCGATACTCATTCTTTTGGCAAATCACAAAAATGATTGATCAAAGAAAATTCTTTGGTACTCTGTTTCGCAGTGGAACAATGGAGAACAATGATGGCTGTTTTACAGTACTCAATAAAAGTTACACAATTTTTTGCAGGATAATATAAATGATAAATTTACTAAATAATCATGTGAATTGTCGCAAGTCTGAACGATGATACATTATAATAATTTTTTTCATTGTTAATACTGTTTCCCTTGGTACTCTGTCTCACGGTACAACAATGGAGAATTCAAATTGGCTACGTCACATTACTTTATGAACATTACACGATTTTCAGCATGACAAAATCAACCGATCGAATAGTTACATAAATTACTGTAAATCTAAACGATAAATGTCTATAAATCGTTATAATTGCTATTTTTTGATTATTGAAACTGACTTTTTTCTTTAGTATTCTATTAAGTACTGGATCAATGAAAAAGTCAAATTGTCTACCTACTCTGTACTACTTTATAGAAATTGCATGATTATTATCTTGATGAAATAAATAAAATAAATTTATTGAATCATTATATACATAATTAGAAATCTAAACGATGATAAATCTTTGTTACTGCCACCATCTTGAATATGAAACTCTGAATCGCATCATTTTGAGAGGTACATAGTTCCAGTATTCACACAAAAATGGTTCCAGAAAATCAACTCATCCGAAACAACAACAAATAAATTATTGAGTACCAAAAATATACATACAAAAAAGTAATCATTCTACGAAAACGAAGAATATTTTCAAACCAGCAAAGATTTACAAAACTGTTCCAAACGAGCGCAAAACCTAGATTTCCAGTAACAAAACGTAACAAGATCTACATTTGGACCATACACAATATACAATATACTTATAGACCCAGCATAGGTATAAGATGTGCATAGGACACTACCAAGCCAAGATAACTGAGAAAAGTGCGTACAACTAACGTCTCAAGAAAAATCACAATGATGGATAATGTGTTATATATTCTATTGGATACATGTTACTACTCTTACCATTCTTTTTTTAAATAAAGCAAGTTACGGGGAAATAATACAGATTTCATATTAACAACGTGTACATTAAAATTTAAATTTTTCTAAATTGTAATTGACAAAATGAGTTAGCACTAATTAAAATAACAACAGTAAAGTAAAAATGAACGAGTAATAAAATCAAATATATATTAAAGTCTATTACCTCTAATGCTTTATCTTTACGGTACTTCTCAACAGACTATAGCACTATGCTCACAACTGTCTTGTCGTAGATCAGTGATTCTCAATCAATTTTTTCGTCACGGTATACTTTTAATAATTTAACAATAAGATAAATTCAAAAGAATTTTACCTGGTTAATTGATTGATGTACCTATAATATATTTCGTAAAAATAGCATACGATAATAATTTTCAATGAAATACAAAATGAAATTGAATTACAAAGTAAACAAAATGTACGACTGACGTCGCTTATGTATGAGTGTTCGCAGCACACTAAAGTGCCGCGGAACAGTGGATGAGAATCACTGGCGTAGATGACTGAATCTTGGCTACAAAGCGCTTGTCTCAAGTCGGGTCTACAAGTATATACAGTCTAAGGATCTACATCAGGCATGTACAGAAGTAGCTCACTTGGACGCAAATTCGAGGGAGACGCCGCCTACTTCTCCCGCACGCGCGTCTCGCTCCCCGTGGCGGCCGTAGTCCTCCGAGCTCCGCAGACCCGTGCCTACTGTGGGTCCGAACGTCGCTGCAACGCGCCACACCGCAGTACGTGCCGCAAGCGGTAGGCACGGGTCTGAGGAGCTTGGAGGACTACGGCCGCCGCGGGGAGTGAGACGCGATGGCGGGAGAAGTAGGCGTCTCCCTCGAATTTGCGTCCAAGTGAGCTACTTCTGGACATGCCTGATCTACATACTCCGCCTACAACAAATCACTGGAAACGATCGCAATCATTACGTTTCACTACCAAAAATCTCAAGACTCACATGGACGTCCTTTCGACAAAGCGTGGTTTCGCAAAAGCTCCGGCGGAGCCCTCGAAAGGTGGTGCTGATGTGTTCGAATATACAATTGTGGTGCGTGAGATACGTGCAGAACAAAAAAAAAAAGACATGCAGTCGACCGACTCTGACTCGTGTGTTACTACCAAACTCAGAACTCTATAAAACAGTACTGTACAGGTGCACTGGGTTCGTGTCCGACTATCACTGGCCACTTACCGGTGGTCTTGCTGGCGTCCGGACTGTGGATCTCGGGCTCTTTCTCGTCCATCATGGATCTGTTCTCCAAATCGGGGGTGTTCAAACACTCATCAGGCTTCTCGATCAGCTCCGCAGGATTCTTCACCTGGATCCTCGGTTTGGTCTCTTGTAGGACCTGCTGGAGTTGATGATGACCGTCGTGAGATAGTGACTCCAAGCTGACAGCCTCGTTTTGACCAGCGTGCTGCTTTTCGTGAACAGCCATGGTAGAGTATCTCACGAACGAGTATCCGCAGTTGGGCCTGGTGCAGTGGAAGTGCCGATTAACGCGATTGCTATGGCATCCAGCGAGCCGACAGTCCACCATCTTGTCGAAGAAGGCGAATCCAGAGGGTATGTCTACATTGTCGTGAAAGTCCTTGCTGTGCATGAGCAACTGATCGGGTCTGTCGGTGGAGAAGTGACACCTGGCCTGGGAGCAATGATGATGTCTCGTGGACCTGAGCACGCAAGCAGGGTCTGGACACCCGTCAGAATTGTAGGTGGAGAATCCTTCGGGCTCTCCGAGACTGTTGGAAGGCGAGATGCTACCCTCTCGATCCTCCATCAAAGGATTCGTGGTGAGACAAGGTGTCTGAGGTTTGGGTAGCTTGAAACTGGTGAAGATAGCCTGGGGAGAGTCGTGAGTGTGCGTGGCAGGATCTCCTCCCGACCAGATTTCGATGACCCTGTTCTTCGGGGGCCGGCCTCTCTTCCGCCTGAACATTGCGTCGATGTTGGTTAGGTGGGTTAGGGTCACGTCCGACGAGAGCGCGTGAGAAGAGCAGGAGAGGTTCAGCTGCCTGCTGTATTCGTGGATCTTGTAGTGCTGGAGCCTGCGGAAGGGTTTGTCCGTGGACAAGATCACCTCTCGACAGTTCTCCCAGTTGCAGTGGTAGTGCTTCTCTTTGTCAGCGTACGGACAACTGTCGTCGCAGCCGCCTTCCTCGAAAAACGCGTCCGTGATGCGTTCCTGGGTCTCGTGCTCCCTCAAATGCTCCCTCACCTCGCGAGGATCCCTCAACGCGGCCCCGCATCTGTCCAAACCGCAATGATGATGGTCTCTGCCCAGGTGACAAGGACACTCCGCGTTCCCTGGCACCAGGTACGCTAACTCCGTGGCGGTCAGCTGACTCGGCTGCTGTTGGTGCTGGTCGATGGTCATCGTGGAGCTTCCGCTAGCCGATACCGTGGTTGTCGGCGCTGTCAGGTCCATTGCCAGGTCACTCCCGCTTTGGAACGAGTCGTCCAGAGAATAGTAAGACGGCGAGCCTCTGTCCTCGTTCGAACTCTCCCCGTTTATGCTCAAGGACATGCTCTGGCCGCTCAGGTCGTCCGGTGGCCAGGACCCCGGGGGTCTAGAGCCGCCCACCGAACTGATTTGCTTGTACTTCCGATAGGCTAACTCCGATTCCTGGCGTTCGTGTTTCCGCTTGTGGGAGTACAGTTGGCTCAAAGAGTGCAGAACGTAGCTGCAGTGCGACCGGATGCAGTGGATGTGGTTGCACACGCGGGAGAAACGGCATTGCTCGAACGGACACGACTCGGACTTCATAAACTTCTTGAAGCCGTCACGGGAGAGCTGCTCGTCCTTGATGTGGTAGGATTTGTGCTTGTCTGGAAGATGAAGAGAATGTTGTTGGCGAATGTAGAAAGACGTAGCTGCATTGTTGTTTAAATATAAGGAAGACGATTCAGACCAGAAGATCTTTAATAACTTGTTAGATTGGACCTAACGCAGGTAACGGTTCAAATTCAATTGTTCTTCCTTATAAGAAAAGCGGTCTGTAACTTTAAAGTTAGCACCCTTTAAAGATGAAAAGATGAGGATATTGAATGTCAAAGTGAATCTGAACGGAATTATTATAGTTGCAGACGAAGTATCGATTGAATAATGAATACAACAGCTTTCTTACCCATGTCAGCCTTGTTCTTGAACGTGAACCTGCACCCAGGTCTCCGACAGTGAAAATGAGTGGTCCTCTGACCGACGAAGGTACAGTGTTCAGTGGCGCAGCTCTCGGTAGCTCGAAATCTCTGGAAGCCCTCCTGTATGATAGCGGAGTCCTTACGGTGGTAGTTAGCGTGCATCTGCACGTCGGACGTGGATATATAAACCTTGTCGCAGTTCTCGTGGATGCAGTGGTAGTGGGTTTGTTTTCGGTTGTGGGGACAGGCACGCCCCGGATGCCTCTCCGAGCAGTCGTCCGTCGGCGAGTACCTCATGAAACCGTGCTGCAAAGATTCGTCCCTCTTTTTGTGCCACTTGAAATGCCTGATCATCTCCTCCTTTTTGACAAACACCCTACCACTGCAGTCCAAACAGTGAAAATGCTCTCGGCAGCCCAGCTCCTTGCAGTAAGAGCTGCCGCACTCTTGACCGGACGTGTACCGCCTCACGTATCGAGAATAATCGATTATCGGCTGGGACACCGAGCTTTTCGAGCTACCGATCAGCGTGTCCGCGACCGGAGACATGCTTTGTCTCAGCAGAGCTGAAATCAGAGAATTAGAAACGTTCATATTCGGAGAAAATTTCCAATCGCAGTTGGAAAAATCATTACACTTTCACGCGGAAGCATTAACAGTTTTGAATTTCCCGCTGAAAATAGATTTCTGTGTTTTCCATAGTGGATATGGGATTTCTTATCTTGGGTTGTGAAGGTAGAACGCAGCTGGCAAGATAGAAAACCAGTGATAAGGAAGGGTGCAGAGTTATCGACCTGTGTGCGTTCACTGCTTTATCCACCGCGGTGGGGATGCAGTTCTGCTACAGCTGCCGATGCACTTATTAATTCTCAACGTATAAAGCAGTAGAAAAATAGTGTGTGTTGTCTTATAAAAATTAAAAAATTATATAGTGCAAAAATTAATTGACGAAGACTACTATTCCACTGAAGAGTAGATTATAATTTTTTAATTATTTTAATTTTCGCTGGAATTCACACGAACGTTCGAAATAATCAATGAACTATGAAAAATAGGGAGGGGGTTGATAAATTGAAGAAACGAATCGGTTAGGGCACGGTACAGCAATTAATTCGAGAAGACTATCTCTACGCTAAAGATGTTATAGTTTTTGCGATACAGATAGGAACATCCAGGATAAATTTGTGTGAGAAGAAAAAAGATTATGATAGATTGGTATACACTGATATCATGGATGTATGAATGAATGATAGATTGGCATGTGGACGTTTAGCAAGCACGGTGCAACAGTCGATTCGAAGAAGCATCCGGGTGTTCTCGCGGGTTCCCGATAGTTTGCGGAACATAATGCCGGAGCATAATGCTCTCGGGGCCTCTCCCTCGCAACCTTTACCATTTCGTCTCTTTTCTGGCTGTTCGTTTTTCTTTCGTTTCGGCCGTCGAGACAGGGGCGGGGGAACCCTTTCTCCACTCTTTCGCGGTACACACGTGCGCATAAAACCCACTGGCTGCACACGCGGGTTATACCCATCTTCTCCCGGCTACAAACGGAGCGAGAAACCGGGGGACCCCTAAGAGAAATATTCGACAATTTTTAAACTCGTTTCTGAACGCATTCAAACGCGCGGAGAGAGTCGGCAAGTAGGAATTTCTCGGAATCTGCCCGGGCCCTTCGCCTCGAACTTGGACCGCGGTTTCCGGCGAAAAGGGGACGGGGGACACCACGCTATATATTCCCTATATATTCTCCCCCCTTGGTTACATATTTCGCGGTTATTCGCGGGATTCCTGGGACCGCCAACATCGTGCGAGAAATCGACGAAACATTTTCATCGCTCCCCCGGTTGCTCTCGATTTTTCGCGACGATCTTCAAGCCATACGGATTCCATTATTTTGTTGGCGGAAATTCACACTTTGGTAGCTGCACTGTATCGGCAAATATTCACACATTTTTGTTAAATAGATCGTTTATTTTTTGAATACTCGAGGAGTTCTGCTGCAATTTACTTATGTGCTGTGCAACCACCCCCGTTAGTTTGATATTAAAAATATCTATTCTTTATTACTGTACATTCTTTTGACGATTTATGGTCAAATATTCACTCATTCTTGTTACATTGGTTAGTTCTTCTTTAAATACTCGAGGAATCATGCTGCAATTTAATTTACTTCTCCCCCCGCCATTATATATAGATTTCTGTACATTTATTTAATTAGGTTCACTTTTTTAGGTACACTTTCACTGATTATTTGAAAACGTTGATGTTTGACTATTTTGTTGCCTCTATGTTCAACGATTCTTCAGAGACACTTGCAAGTTTTTTACCCGCATAAACGATGTTGAATAAATCTCATTTATCTCTTAAGATCGTTACGTTGAAAAATTCCAAAAATACTGCACATTTCCTGTCAATTTGTTGAAACAATGTACATATGAACTACAAGAACATAAACACAGCCATTACACTTCTACACATAATTCTACAGCCTGTAGAAATTACAAAACAATATACAGAAACCTAATAGTTGTAATTACATCTTGGTATCCCGTCTTCCGAAAATAAGAAAGAAAATTTGCATTTCGAATGGAGATACGTGAATATTGAGAAAAATCTTCGGCCCGCACGTTGCGATCATGCTTGTACAATTGTGCTCTACTACCGACGGCAATTTTTCATTCGAAACCGAACCGGGCTCATCAAAATCATGCAACAAGTCTCTATCGAATCGATATTCGCGCTCGGTCCAGGACGTTCAAACGAATAATCCGATTCAGCGGGACCGGGAACAGTCTCGCCTATTATTGCGTAACGTTCGGTTATGGCTATTAATCTATCCTCCGGCGTGCAGTAATTATGTAACGCAGCTGCGTGTTTTGTGCCGCTCGTTAGAGCTACCTTCTTCCGAGTGACGACGAGGAAATTTGGATCCGCGTGAATTTACAGCCTCGCGGTGCTTGTCGCGAGGAGAGCGAAACGGAAACGTAGGACAAATGATGAAGGAAAAACAGAGAGAAAAGATGGAGGATATAAGTACGTGTGTGCGTGTAAGGGTCAAGGTTCGATCGGTTGGTATTAACACGTTCAGCGCCATGTCACCCATATCTGGGTGACGGAATTATTTATTTACAGAATTGAAAATTAATTTTTACGTTGGTAGATTGAGAATACAAAATTTCCTTACGATCTGAAGAATAGAAGAGGTTTGAAACAGTAATTAATATCACAAAACTAAACTTCTTAGTTTTTGTTTTATTAAATATATTGCTTTGATTTTGTGTAATTTTTATGATTGTGGAGTCGGCGCTGAACGTGTTAATTAAGAATAAACCGCGAAAGAGTACATGATTCTCACTCTATCTCTGTCTGTCTCTCTCCCTCTTTCGTATCCGGGAACGTCAGACATTTTGTTGACGCCTAATTATGCGGGCCGCGTCGCAGGAAGCGTGCCAAAACAGCCGCGGTACCGACTTGTCGAACGGAACCTGGCCTTGGAACTCGTTAAAAGCTGCAATGATGCATATTCTTTCGCAAATCGGCCGTTGTCGACTCGATTTCTCAGCCCCGCTGTTCCCTGGGAACGGTTTGTTACAACGGTTTCAGATCGTTCGGAAGCTGCGGGGGGGCTTCGTGTAGAATCGAATGCAACAAGTTGACCGCTTCTCCGCGACATTTATAGTCGTTTGTTACGGGACGAAATTATTTTTGCAGAGACTGCCACGCGGTGCACGATGATGCTGCTTTGGCTAGATTAGGCTACGACGCTTTTTAGCAGAATCAATTCAAAGTTTATTAGAATTGAATGTTTTCGATGGTTTTTGGATAATTTCATTCAAACAGAAGGCTTCGGTCGCTTCAATGATTTATCGTTTGCTTTTGCATTTTCAAAGTTTATTAGATTTGAATGTTTTCGGTGGTTCTTGGATAATTTCATTCAAACAGAAGGCTTCGGTCGCTTCAATGATTTATCTTTTCCTTTTGCATTTTCAAAGTTTATTAGGAGTGAATGTTTTCGGTGGTTCTTGGATAATTTCATTCAAACAGAAGGCTTCGGTCGCTTGAATGATTTATCTTTTCCTTTTGCGTTTTCATATATTTTTGTGATTTTATTTGAGAGTTTTACATTATTTACGGGTCAACAAAAATCTCTATTGTAAGAGGGTTGTATTTGAAATTTTTACCGATATTTTAACCCTCCTTGTATTTTTAGGTTAATTTAATTTGAGGAGAACACTTTAACCCTTATGTCAGTAACCGGGCACACAGTTTCGATTTCTTTTCCAAAACTTCTTTTGAATGTGTTTCGTTCACAAGTAGCAAGAGTATTGTAGATTTTTATTATACAGATTGATTTGTATTTCAGGCATAAAAATATACGACGAAATTAGAAAGTTCAATATTATTATTGAATATCGTAGAAAATTTTGGTTATTGGCATGAGAGGTTATGTCCACGCTTGTATAATATTTTTCAAATTTTTCTTGCTTTGTCTGCACTACATGCAGCTCAAGAAAAATGTCTGCCATTGAACCTAACCTGCCATGAACCTAACGTTCAACTAAAACGTTAAAAACTAATGATTTTTATCTATTTTTAGCTACGCACCGCAGGTTTCACGGACGTCGAATTTGAACATTTTTGTAAAAATAAAACAAAGTTTCCGCTGCTGTTTAAAAATATGAATAAAATATTTACGTTCATTTGGAAGCGTGCACGACCGTCGAAATTGCACAATCGGCCGGAGGACGACACGGCGGGATTAATGTCCCCCATTGTGATCGGATCGCGAGTTTCGGCTACAAGTTGCTATAGAATGTAGTTCTAAGGGCGCTCGGCTCGATCGTGCCACCCACACGGCATCTCAAAAAGCCCCGGTCCGGTTTTTCATACCGGGTCGAATAATGCGAGAAACGTGACACGGCTTAAGGGGGCAAATCTTAAAAAATATGAGAAACTTGGGGGACGACACGCACCAGGTCCCCTTCGATGCCCCCTTTTTCTACCCTTAACGCGAGATCCACCTTTCAGGCTGAACCCTTTTATTCGTGATTCTTGAAACTCGCGAAGAGAGAACAAGTGAGCGAGAGAAGGGGGACAGGGGGCAGTGTGTGAGAGAGAAAGAGGGGGGGGGGGATGAGAGAAAGGTCGGATGGAAGGCCCCGGGTAGCTTGAAATTTTCAAAAAGCCCGATCCTGAAAAGCAGGCCCCGTATTTCAGTGCTCTCCTCTCTTTCTCCCTCCCTCCCCTGTTTTCTCCTCCTTTTTTTAATCATTTAATCCGCGTGGCCTCGACGAGCGTAACCCTTTTATGCTAGTCTGACCTGCGTGCACCCGAAATCCTCGAGGACGCATAATCTACACGCACCCGGACTACTATAAACACGATCTCGACCAGCGGTGAATTCAATGAAACTGTTCTTGCAACGTTCTGATACCCTGAACACTCCTCACTGAAAATGTTGTGCAGTGTTTTTTATTTATTTTTTTAAATTGAATGTAATAGTTGGTCTGTGGGAGGTATTTTCAGATACTAATAGATTTGCAAGTCTGACTACGAAGGGAACTATTTTTGAGCTTATCAGAGGGGATGAATATTTTAAAACTGTGTTTTCGATATTTTAGAGGAACAATTTTCTTCTTTCTTGTAACTTCTATCTATTAACCCTTTGCACTCGGAGCTATTCCAACTAAAAAACCAAACATATCTTCTAACCTAGAATATTTTCATCGTACATAAGTTTTTTTCATTACGTGCGTACGAAACTGATATAGTACCTCATACAATATTTAAATGTTTAGTAATTTATTACATATAAACAAATTTAATCCATTCGAGTGCTAAGGGTTAAAATTTTTGTGTATTACAAAGTATTGTAAAAACAGAGAATAATTATTGAAAGAGCTAACCAAAGATTAAATGATTTTTGACCCTCCAAGGGGGTTGGACATTTTAAGAATGCATTCTAGATTCTTTGTATGATATTCTTCTTGAGACTTCGTTCACTAAAGCGTTTCGAACAATTTCTAAAGGATCAGACTAAAAAATAATCGATTGTCACCCCTTCCGAGATGTTGAACATTGTTGGAATGCCTTGTAGACTCTTTGAAGGGATGATTTCTTCATTGAATCAATGAATCAATGTTCAGTGAAACGTTTCTGCACTAAAAATTATCGCAATTGCAAAGAATAATCTCTGAACGAGAAACCAACCCTTCGAAGGGGTTGTCGGAATAAAAACATTTCAGTAGCGAATCTGGACCAATAATCTCCATTCGGTTAATTCTAAAAATTATTGTAATATCGAAGTAGCTCCTGATTCTAACAAACAATTAACTGTGAACCCTCTCTGGAGGAAGGGGGGGGGTGGTGAAAAGAAGTCTCAAACGCCGAAATACTCGGGGGGATGACTCGCAACTAGGAAAAAAGATCGGACCCGAGTAATTATATGCTAACAATCGCGTAAGCAATTTCGTCGGCCGGGCCGTCTATAATAATTGACTGTCAACGGTTCAAGGGCGTACGTAACCCACAAAATCGCGTGTTTGGATAATGCGTCAAGTGCCCGCTGCGTCGCAAGTCTGTTCACTCCTTGCGAAGGGCCCCATTCAGCCCTTTTTCCTACCTTTTTCTCTCTTTCTCTCGAGAGGGCCTAAATACCGACAAAAAAAACTCCCAAAGGGCAGCCTCTCTCCACCCCCCGCGCACCCTTTTCTACCCCTTTTTTTCGACGGCCCTCGTCACAACATTGTTTCCGGAAAAACGGCTCCGGCAAAGGAGTAACCGGCCAGATGCGATTTAATGAGCCAGAATAGAGACGCTGCGTTGATTCCTGAGGGGGGTGAAATAGGGATGGGGGAGGGGGGGATGAAACGCGGCTGGTGGGAATATTGTGACGTTGCGTTTTAATATTTTTGATGAAGCTACGGGGGCCGTCCTTGAAAGACTCCGATCGACCGCGAGATCTGTGTTGGTTCGATGTTTCAACCCCTAAACATTAACTTCTGTTTCACTGGTTTTCGTTCTTCGTGGAGTACGGTTCCAGACCATTCATGATTCGCAGCTTTATATCTACGTGTTTTCTACTTTGCTTGAATTAGATTTCGATGTTTATAGAGTATAGAGTAATGTTGGAATTTGGATTTTGCTTCTCTGCGCAAATAATTTAAAAAAGAATTAAACAGTATTCCACAGTTTGATTGTCGCACACACTATTTTAATTTTATTTAATAGACACATGTCCTGTTTAGCTACTGGAACTAGTAATGTTGGAATTTGGATTTTGCTTCTCTGCGCAAATAATTTAAAAAAAAGTGATACAGTATTCCAGTTTGATTGTCGCACACACTATTTTAATTTTAATTAATAGACACGTGTTTTGTTTAGTTATTGGAACTATACACTTTAGACTTTCATTTTCTTGGCTACTCTTACTGCCACGACAGATGAATTTTGAAATGAATACACTTTGGATTTTTCTTCTTTTGCACCCCCATATTGGTAGGAAATAATAAAATGTCCTATATTGTTTTAACGCCTTAAGAAAATTCTTTCAGCAGTAATTGAACTGTTGTGATCGAATCAGTGGTTTTGAACATATTCGAAATCCGACCGGAAGTTACATCAATTGAGAAGATTGCGTTCTTAATCAATCTCCATGTCAAATCTCTACTTTTAAGAAAATAAGAACTGTATCAAATAAAATGGTCCACAAAATTTTAGCCGCATTAGAGCACCAAATTCGGGATTAAAATTCAGTAATAAAAATAAAGATAGTTCCTCCTGGCAACCGTAGGAATTTTTATTAATATGAATTAAAGAAGAGTGTGTAATGTAACCTAGAAAATGGTAAAAACGTCGACGAAAATTTTCTAGAGACTTTATCTCGCAACTTAACCTAACGAAATTGTTTCCATATTGAAGCACAAGTATTAAATTGAAAATTTTAGATTGAAAATAAAGATAGTCTCTTCTCTAAAACCAAGGGAAATGTGGGAAGATCGAATTGGAGCAAACTGTGCGCGCCATCTTAGGAAATACGAACTAATTATTAACGTTTCCAAACAAAATGGATTCCATATTAACGCAGAAGCGTAAAGCTGAAAAATTATGTATTAAAAATGAAGCTCACTGCTCCCGGTGATGGAAGGAATGTCGCGAAAAAGGTAATTGAAAAATTTAAAGACATGGAGTTTCTGTGAACGCGGTCGAATTCACGGATATCAGAAGAGCCTGTTCTATAAATATCGTTCATAAATCTCGGTAGTGGACGGTGGAGTAATAATTAGGAGGAAGAGCGGGTAGACAAAGGCGCGAATAATTCTATCGGCAGAGATGCCCTGAGTTGTAGAGATCGTAAATTCCCGTAGTCGGAAAGGAGGCCGTGTGTGCGTGCGAGATGTTCGTTCGTGTCTCTCGGTGGCCATCTCTGGAGAGGCTTCTTCCCTAAAGAAGGAAACGGCGTTAATTATAATGATGGTGCGCTTCTTGGCCGCGTTTATTTCTGGTCCGATTCCGTGAGTCGCGACCGACCAAAGGAAAAAGAGAGAGAGAGAGAGAGAAATTCGGGAACGAAGATGAAGAAGAAGAACAAGAAGAGGGAAGAAGGTGCTAAACGGATAGCGCCCGGAGAAACGGGACAGTAGAATGGCGACCATAACGTAATTTTGACAGAAATAACGCCGTCGTTGCTCTCGCTGAGGGACAATAAGTCCGCGACACTCTCTCGCGGTGGATCTTAGAATAGTTTAGTGTCCGCCTTACGCGCTTTCTTGCTTTCTCCTTTCCACGTCTATGCTGTCCTTCGTTCTCTCTTGCTTTCACTCTTGTTCTTGTTCTCTCTCTCTCTCTCCCTGTCTCTCTTTGCGAACTGTTCCACCTTCAACCGCGACTTTCCCGTTTCAGACGCTTTCGGGTGACCCTACTGGCGCCACAATTTTCATTGGTTGCCATAAACCTCCTACTTCGCTCATTTAGCCACGATTCTCAAAAACCAAAGTTTAACACTTTCATCGTCATATGCTGTTATCCGTATGTGGATAACGGTATTATTTATACAGAATTAAGAATTAATTTTTATTAGATTAAAAATTATTATTTTATTAGATTGAGTGTACAAGGCTGGCTTACGATCTGCGAGCTGGTAGAGGTTTGAAACAGTAATTAATATCAGAAAACATAAAAGTCACAGTTTTTCTTTTCTTAAATAAATTGCTTTGATTTGTTGTAGATTTTGTGTAATTTTTGTGACTGTTGAGTGGGCGATCATCGTGTTACAGGAGAATTTCAAATTTCTGATGGGAAAGATCGAGATTCTCAATTTTATCGTGATACGAGCCTAAACGAATACTACTGCCAACTCTTCATAATCTACTTCCGAAGAGCATTGTGAAATTATTCGGAATAGTTAAACTGGTTACCTGATAAAGGAAGGTTTGTTTTCACTGATTCTAGCTAGTCCTCCAATAGAAGAATTTCAATGTAATCTCTTAAGCATAGACGTAATTAATTTGTTGTCAATATTTTAGCTATTGCAGAATATAATAGGCACACAATAAATATAAACTTCATTTTTGCTTCTAGAAGATTTCAAACGACGAAGATATTATAATCACTTGAGTCGTAAAATAAATTGCAACGCAAAGGGATGACAAGTTCGTTGCTCAGCTACTTTGTTGAAATATTTCAAGTAAATGCAATGTACCTTATTCATGAAATATTGAAACAATTTACCAAATGTCACATCTTTCAATATTATGCTATTCGCCATGATTCACAATACGCAAGTCGATCAAATTAATTAGAATACCTTCGAGTATACTGCGATACGGTGGATGTCACTTATCTGTAGCAAAATGAAAAACTGGAATAGAAATTTATTTTCTTCGCTATTATGTTTAGTAGGTTGAAAATAATATAATAGTATATTCTAAACTGTTTTAAATTACACCTACACATTTTTATCGTAAACGAATAAGATCCACAGGTTCCGTGTCTGTGACTGTGATGGAGAACGCGTTAAGGGTTGAACGAATTCGTTCGAAATTCAAAGCGAAGAGAGTATAGCCGGAGAAATAGTTCGAAAAAAAAGGGAATTCTTCGGGTTGCCTGGGTTCGGGAGGATGATTAGGTCTCACGAGGAGGCATTGAGCCGGGAGGCAAGATCGCGGAAGGGTTTTCTTCGGCGAGATCGAGGGGAGTTGGTGGCGTTCCCTTTGATCAGCGGGGCCTCGAGTGTCAGGGCCGAATCCCGATGCACCGAAAACGGGATTATTCATCGTTGTCGATTATTCAGCGACTCGAGTCCATCGTCGAAACCTTTCGTGAGGAACTGGGCGCGCGCGAGAAACAGAGAGAGAGAGAGAGAGAGAGAGAGAGAGAGAGAGAGAGAGAGAGAGAGAGAGAGAGAGAGAGCCTGTGCGTGAACGAGCGAACGCGCGCGCGTACAAACGGTCGTTAAAGCAATCGAGCCACGTGCTACGCGCGTCTCCGTCCTTCTCTCCTCCCTTCCTCTGGTTTCTAAAGGCGCATTCATTAATGTCGCGTATGTAGCCGGTATCGTTTTACCCCTCCGGCGAGGCGCGGAATTTTTTTTTCGAGCCCCTCACTCCCCGCGTCTCGTTTTTTCATTATAATCGAGACTATGCGCCCTCGGACGTATGGATTTTTCGGGCCACTGTTACACGGACATGCTACTTAGTGTCGACCCCCCTTTCTCTCTCTCTCTTTCTCTTTCGTCGTTCTTTTCAGGGAACCGTGGCTACACCCCCTTCTACCCCCTTCTTCGATTCTCCCTTGCTTATGGCGGCCGTGTTAAATTTTAACAGGGGAGGGGGGACCCCGGCGAACAATCGTTTCCGGAATTATTGACCGAGTGGACCTGAACTGGGTTAATCATTGTTCTCGCGTTACTGACCAAGAGGAAATCTAGAAATGTATTTTTGCATTGTATACGGTTGCAGCAAAGGGGAGGCCTTGACAAAAATTTTATGTTCTAGAAATGACAGGTATTGTTGTTAGTTAGTCTTAAAGTTCGGGGGTCGAGGGCTGCAGATCTAGCTGGAAGATTAACGCTGCGTTTGTTTGATAGGGGGAAGTGTGAGGATCGAAATTTTTAGCCGGAGGGTCGTTTCGGATTGTGGAAATAGTAGGAGGTGAGCTTTTAGAAAATTCTGGATTGGAGAACATCGTAGTCGTGTGGGTTCTTAATTTTAAAGCGAAGGTAGATACGTATCAAATCTTGCAATCTGTATCCGACCTGAATGGAAATTTTTCTTGCTATTAGGAAGCATAAGAAAAATTGCAAAAACGCCTTGGAATCATCAAAATTGAAGGAGGAACAACGTCGAAAAAATTTCGTGCCGAAAACCCGTCGGGTATTATTGTTATTTAAATTCGAAGTTAGGGGGTTGAAATCTGTCGAATCTTCTCGGAGGATTAATGCTCTATTTTGTGATTAAACGGGAGCGCGTGAATAGAAATTAAAATGTTCAATGTAACCGGTATTAGAATTTCTAAAAATAGAACAAAGAGGTTCACAAAAAAATATTCTATCCTAAACCCTCAGTCTCGATAACTTGTAATTTGAAACTGAAGCCGGACACAGACCAAATCTCACCAGCGTATATTATCTCAATTAACATTTTTCCCGCCATCACAATAACCAAAAAAAATTTGTTTAATTACTCCAAAATTAAGAGCACGGGATACCAAATAACCCTAAAAAACTTTAATCTCAAAAAACCGCGCGGTATAGTAGTTATTTAATTTCAAATTCAGGGGGTTGAAACTAGAATCTATTCGTAGCGTTCGTGGGGTAACTCTTTTAAATTTCGAATGGACAAGGGGGCACGGACGGAAGAATCGAGGTTTCCTACGTAAGGGGTTTAAATTTTAAAATAAGAGGGGGGTACGGTAGCCAGACTTTCCACGACCCCTAAAATCCGGGGCCCCCGTGTTGGCGGATAAAGATTTCTCGTTTCAAAGGAAAGGCCACCCTTTCGTCGGTGTTTCCACCGTTACGGGGGTAAATTGAGTTCGGGCGAAAACACGCGTACTACTTATCCCTGTCTCACCCCCGTCTCCGCACACCGAGCCACCCCAATCCGCTCTTACGTGGGACTGGCGTAAACTTTTTTCACGAGGGTAAGAGTAATATCGGCCATTCACGTGCGAGCGTGTCCTCCCACCCCTTTGTACACGCGTGTGTGTGTGGCACCCCCGTGCCACCCCCTTCTTCCCGAAAATAAACAGAATCGAACCCTTTCTACGAATTCAAACAGCCATAAGAGGGAGCCAGCCTACTCGCGCGCTCGCGCGCGCACCCCTTTTGTTCGACTTTCGAAAACTTTATTTCTGGTGTCGATTCATAGAGAAAGGATCCAAGGGGATGGGGAAGGGGGTTCGGAAAAAAAAGAGTAGCCACGGATCGTCGATCCGCTGTCAAAACACGAAATTCGACGCTCGGTAATCGGCGCAGCCCTGATTTTTCATTCAACGAATTTTCTGGCGAGATGAGAAAGGGGTGCGAAAATGGATCGGCTATAAAATCGTCAAACGGTGAATACGTTCAACGATCGATTGCCCTCTATGTTTACCGGAAACACGATACTGTTGAACCGATCCCCGGGGAATGAGATGATTAATCAGACCGGGGGATAATTAAGGGAAGACCGAGCGTTTCCAAGAACACTACCGATGATTTTAATTGCTTCCCGTGGCATAGGGGATGGTTTTTGCGATAATTTGCTTATGGAGGGACTTCAAACTCTCTGTTTACACGTGATGTCGTTTGGAAGAGACAAATTTTCGGAATGCTGCAACTGTAACCGGAGAAGACTCGCTTTCACTCGAAACCACCCCCTTTTGTTTATTTCAGATGCTGGAGAGAAATTGATTAAATTCAACGAACATTTTCTGTGCTATCCTGAAACTCTGCAAGTATAGTAGAAATTTTGTTCATAAAGTAGCGAATTAGTTCTGAAAATATTAATCATGTTCGTGATAATGAGAAATTGATTTTTGCTCGTGGAAGATGTAGAATTTTTAGAGGATTGAAGAAATGCATTGCTATTTTAGGACGTGGAACTAAAAATAGACGTGGCAATGAATAGAAGAGAGGCTTCTATAGTCACGTGTGTTATATTTTAATTAAATTTATAAATTAATTAAAAGTGAGCGAAAAGACGTTGGAAGCATTTCAAGAATAATTTCTTTAACGACAGGTATTTAAAACTTCTTTCAAAATTAGTTGTTCCAATCTGTACAATTTTTTGGAGAGGGAACGCGTTTAATATCAAGCATTTTTACGCAATGAGAATCTTTCCGATAGAATGAAGTACCTATAAATACTTTATCGAGCAAAATAATTTGAAAAGTCTTGAAACGATAGCTAGAATAAGTTCGGCTGAACTGCACTTTAGAGGACCAAAAATTTTCAAGTTTTCTGTATCTGATGCTACACATTTTGACGAGAAAACGATAGACGTGTAAGTTTTAGTACACGAAATTCAAGTTTTGGTTACCAGAGTTCACTGGTTGAAAAGTTATACACTTGTAAACATGAGCAATTGTCAGCGTTTTTGACTAGTCAGAGCGGCGCCATATTGGATATTCGTTGGGTGGTAAAGGTAGGACTGGTGAGCGCATGCGCTGGATAGATGGTGGGTGTTCAGCGTATCGGCTAAGTAGTACTGAACGGTATAGTCAAATTTCGTTTGTGGTTAGTTAAAAGTGCTCAACTTTACACGCATATAACTTCTGAACCAGTGAACTCCTGGCAATAAGAATTTCATTTTCGTTGTTTTCTCATCGAAATCTATAGGACTGCATACAAAAAAGTTTTAAAAAATTGGTCCTCCAAAGTACATTTTAACCATAAATTAAAGCCAAGAATTTCCTCCGAAGTCAATACTTGAATGTCCAAACATTCTTTGAAGCTACAGTGAATGTAGCTTGCTGTTAAAATGATTTAAGATATCTTCTACGGATAAATTCGAGCCCAAAGCTCGTGTCAGAGAATTCACGAGATGGAGTCGCAAAATGCAGAGGATTGGCAGGCGAAGTATTCTTCCGGGTGTGAAAACAGCGTTCGGTTTGTTCTCGGAGTTCACGTCCACGGGAAAATTCACGACAAATCGCTGAACTCTATTTGGTCTTCGGTGGCCGGTGGCAAGCGTATTTCAAAGTTCCACAATGTCCCATAACGCTCGCTGATTTACGAGATCGCGTGTCCGATAACTTTCGAATATTCCCCGAGAGCGAGTGGCTGTTAGCCTTAACAAGGCAGTTCGACGAGTGCGTAACGAGCGAGGACTATTATTAAGTGCACCGCCACGCTCTATCGATGCCCGGTGGCGTTTCCGTCTACGTTCGAGACGCGATTGGACGGGATCCACCCCTCGTCGTCTGGTCACATTTTTCCGGAAAAGCTCGCCGATCGGTTTCGATCCTTAAGGCCATTATCTTCGTCCTCGGCAATTAGAACGAGGCCTCGAGACTGTGGAATTATTCCCTTGTCCCTATTTAGATCACATTGTCTACCGTGATGCAAAAATGATCGCCATTTCAACCGACACATTGCTTTGCATTTTATTGTTTCATTTTGGAAATTTCATGTTTGACGATTCAATCGAAATATTACACGGTGAAACCGAAGACTGAAGTAAAGTAAATTATATTATATTACTACAATTAACCATTTGCACTCGAAGCAATTTTAATTGCAAAATCAACATGTTTCTTTCAACCTAGGGATCTTTTAACACTAGATTTACATACCACTAAAAGTGACTATTTTACATTACTTTATAGAAATTACAAGAATGTTTCCATCCAAATTTCTAGCTATTTTTTACATAATACGAATCGAAAGATCTAAACTTTTTGAATAATTCATCATGGAGGCATCTTCATAATCTCAGTAATTGTAAATTAAAAATGATGGAACCCGTCATTTTGACGGGTCCCGTAAACCTAATGTTAATCTTAACCAATACTTATCGACGGTTCGAATGTACAATTTTCCTCGGGGAAATGAAATTGTGTACTGACAGATACGCATAAGAATTAAATAAAGGAGCGAGTGTTGTATTTGGTAAAAATTGGTTTGATGCTTTTTGAGAGTAATAATTTTTAAAAAAATAATTTTTAGTCGTAGCAATTTTACTTGGGCGACTGTCTGCAGACACGCAAAGAGTTAAATTAGGAAATTGTATTATTTGAGGACAATCTTGTGAACAACGAATTTCTCTGTATTGTATAAATTACATTGGAGGAATTAGCATAGTGTGGAGTAATTTTGTAAATTTATTAAATTCGTGAAAGGTTTATAGAGAATTTATTGTTCATTGGGTTCTCGTAGCTGCAAATTTTTGGATTTCCGCGAAACGTCGACGGACGTTTCAATTAAACGGCTCGAATCCATGGACGGGTCTCGATGACAGAGTTATTGAGTGAAATATGGAGTCGGGGAATTGATTCGACGTCGGATCAGCGTGGGAAAGAGAAATTGAAATTGGGGCTCTCGTTGACCTCTTCATTGCTCAGTCCGCTCATTCTTTCTGCTCGCTTTGTAACACGACCGTGAACGGACATTCGTTTCGTCGCCGATTCTATCCACGACAAATCAATATTACTTGTGTCGCTTTAATTAGAACCATCGCAAAATAACCACAGTACACGTTCGAAGAAAACAAATTCAGAAAATTCATGGAACGCTTCCATAAAAAAATGAATCCAATCAATGTCCTGTCGAAGAATAAATATATCAAAAGATTCGTTTACTAAAGAAAAGGGAAGATTTGTTCCCAACACTGTTTGTTAGGGGAAAAAAGAATTTATATTGTTGCTACATATATTGATATTTACAGGATAGCTCGGATAAAATACTAAAAAATTCATTTATCAATTAAAGTATGATAAGTATATTAAAGTATTGAAATAATAAATGTATAATAAAATATATAATAAATATATAATATATAAGAAATAGTAAATATTAAAGTATATTAATTAAACTATGTTATTGTAAGATTTATCAATTTTCATAAGTAGATTGCGGATTTTATGCGTTTATGACAAAAATGAGTAGGTGTAATTTGAAACGGTACAAACATTAGAAGAATTTAAAGATATTGCTACATCATTTTCTATGTTTTAAACATATTAAGGAAGAAATTGAATTTTTATTCCTGACCCCAGTTTGTTGCAATTCCGATAGAAAGTTTTTATTTTGCATAAAGATACGCGCCCTATCTCTCCAATATACTCCAGAGTTTGTTCTTTTATATTTAGAAACAGTAGAACTGAAAGAATTGAAGAATATTGTTACAGTCACTAAATTGAAGCTCGATTTGTAAACCGAATTCGAACGAATCGAGCTTGCACTGTAAAAATAATTGTGGCCAAAAGAAGCCAACGAAGAAAGTACAATTTCATGATCAACGAAACAATAAAATCCCTAAGCCTGCAAATCATTGTTGTACCGAGTAAAACGATGCTTAATGTACCAACAGAGAGCGCGGGCAAACAGAATTCGTTCTGCAAAAATGTTCCGGCTAAACGAATTAATTGGCAAAATGCGGTTAAGGGCGCCGAAAGGCCACGGTCTTAAAGGATGTTCTACAAGGAACGAATTTTTAAATTGCCGTGCGAATTCGTCGATTGGTTCCGTGGACGTACTCTCTTTGAAGTCCGAAGGTTTTCTTTAGAACTCCCTTTCCCCTCTGATGAATTATTCGACGTCGATGGGGTTAAGAGGTTCGAACGTTGAAAGAGAGAGCGAGAGAGAGAGAGAGAGAGAGAGAGAGAGAGAGAATGGGAGAGAGAAATCGTTTCTCTCGTCTTTCCCCTTTTTTCAACGATGCAAATGCCACCCCGCTAGAGGCTCGACGGGCACACACGGTTCGTCGATCGGCTATTTTTCAACCAGCCATTGGCAGCTCGGACGATTTCGAAAGACCGAGGGTCGCCGGGGTAATTAAATTTAGAATATTTTTTAAATTTCTCCGATTCCGCTCGCATGATTTGGCACGTCGTCGTCGACATCGACGTCGACATCGACGTCGACGTCGACGTTCACCAAGACCAAGCAGAAAGAAACTGTGCCTGGGGCGGGGGGAAACGCGAAGGAAAAACGGCGTGGCGATTCTTCGCGAACCTCTTGCAAAAACGGCAATTCGCAGGACCGTAATCGACAGTCTCGTACACGAACCCTCCACGGAAATTATAATTCTCATGTTGAACATCCAAAGTTGCGACTAGACTGCGAATCTTTATGCAAAATAAAACTTGTCTGCATTCATTTCAAGATATAAGACTTACAAAGATATTTACTCAATTATTTTTACTATGCTGCATTTGTTCTACTCATTTTTCTAATCAACGTACAAAATCCGCAGTCTATCACTGTGACTGTAAATCTCAATTAATTAAAATTGCAATTTGGGTAGCATGATGTTACCAACAGATTGTGAATCTTTACGCAAAATAAAAGTTGTCGTCATTCATGTCAAGATATAAGACTTACAAAGATATTTACTCAATTATTTGTACTATGTTGCAATTGTTCTACTCACTTTTCTAATCAACGTACAAAATCCGTAGTCTATCACTGTGATTTTACATCTCAATTAATTAAAATTGCAATTTGGGTAGCATGGTGTTACCAGTAGATTGTGAATCTTTATGCAAAATAAAACTTGTCTGCATTCATTTCAAGATATAAGACTTACAAAGATATTTACTCAATTATTTTTACTATGCTGCATTTGTTCTACTCATTTTTCTAATCAATGCACAAAATCTGCAGTCTATCACTGTGACTGTAAATCTCAATGAATTAAAATTGCAATTTGGATAGCATGATGTTACCAGTAGACTGCGAATCATTATGCAAGATAAAAATTGTCTGGATTAATTGTAAGTAACAGGAGCCGAATAAAAATTTCTTTCTTAAATAATTGTAATAATTTGAGATTAATATATAAACACTCTCCAATTCCTATAATCTTTCTACTGTTTTCAATCGGACCTACTCAATTTCATCATAAATTCATGCAATGTGCAGTGTATGTATCATTGAGTATCAGCTATTTAACTAGATCCTTGAAAATTCTTTACTGCATCGTATTTAACAAAATTAGGTATGATTTTCCATTATTTGTAACTCAATGCAACACTTAACAGGTTGAACTAATTTTTACTCGACTTAAATTCTTGGAAATTGGACTGGAACAATTAATATAGTTACATATCCATGATTTCTCATGATTTTAGCATAGTTTCGGGATTGCATTGAGATTAGGAAGAAATGCAACAGATTAGGAATGTAAAATTAATTGATCTAGTTCTACAATAGACGAGTCAATTAAATACTGAGATTATGGATCGAATTTACTCGAGCACGAAGCTCAAAGATTGGATGCAAGATGAAAGATGTAAAATACGTCAGGCTTCTCAGAAGATCTGCGTTTCCGGAATTTCAGAATCTTTTGTTATTCTCCGAGACATTGATGACAATAAAACCGTGCCAGATTCTCGAATAAAATTGAATCTATTAATCTTGGGAGGGCACCTGTCCAACTATTGTGATCTTGCAGAAAGAACGAAAATACTTTTTCCCCAAAAATTATGAAATATTACGTAACCCTCCTATCGTGGCTACTAAAAATCTACGATCTTCAATAAATATTTTACAATGAAATTAAGACGGAAATACGAGAAACGTATCTGCTTCATTCTAAAATACAAATAGTTCGTTATGATAAATAATAATATCTTCCATTTAAAAGTTAAATCTTACAGGTCTGACAAAGAAGATTAACAAAAATAATAAAGCAGAACAGAAACGTAAAAATATCACAAGATTAATACTCGAATAAAGGCAATGGAAAATATAAATAATAGTAGGTATGTAGGTAAAGTCAGAAATAAATGGAAAGCTAGAGCAATAATTAAATTAAACGCATAGGAACATGAAATAATTTTTTCTTTGTTGCAGGGGTGAACTGCCCTAATTTCTCAATTGCAGTTAGTCAAGATAGTATAATTGATGGAACCAATAATAGTATAATAACGATAATATTAATTTTTAATGTACATTTTCAGTTTGAAATATTAAGAAATCAATTTTTACATCACTTTCTCATAATTGATACAGACAATTTTTCTGCAGTCTACTTGTAACGTGTACACGACAGCTATTACATACATTGTCCTTGAATAAAAAAGTTCTCATTTTAAAGCACAATAAGCGCAGCTCACCCTCAACCATTTTCTAGGGGAACCAGACGTTGAAAAGATCGGCGATAAAAATTCGGAAAGCAATGAAACATGAAAACGGACGTGTTCCCGATGGGCCGAGGATCGTGCCAGGGGCGTTCAGCGCGGGATACCACGCGAAAACGAAATTTCCGCGTGTCTGGGGCACGGTTTACGATCGTCGGCGCATCTTCCGCGCCCCCTGCGAGCCCCCTCTCGCACGGCCCTGACCCTCCGGAGTTCTCCGGCCGTTTTAGTTTGGCCTAGGGCTAAAACAATCGGCGGTTCTTGGTCTTGGTCTTGGTCTCGGTCCTCTCTTCTCTCGGTCGTTTCCACCGACGGTGCGACGACGCGTTCTCTTCCTTTTTCTCGATTTTCGCCAAGCGCGAAATAACAGAGGCAGAAGAGGAGAGGGAGGAAGGAAGATAGGGAGAAAGAGAGAGAGAGAGTGCAAGACGGACGTCGAGAGAAGAGAGAACATAGACGAACAGAGAGAAGGAGAGAGAGCGAGAGAGAGGGGTAAGGGGCCACAGGCTGAACAGCTAACTCGAATTACTAAAGCGCCGAAGAGCAACGGCTTTAAGCGACTTATGGCGAACCGGAGGAACGACGCGCGGATAAACCCCGAGAAGAAAGCTCGATTTATTAGCGACACGACGCCACACGGCTCTCGAGCTCTTTCTCTCTGTGATTTTGCCGAACCGGCCACGGGGAAATTGATTTACGCGGTCGCTTCCGAGAACCGGGCACCCTCGGACCGGAAACTCCCTGTGGAACCAGAGCTCGAACGCCGAGGACTCGCTTTTCCAACTTCGACAGTCGCGCATGATGCGTTTTACACGTTGTGATTGTGAAACGGTTTAGACTAATTATTAGACTGCGGATTTGATAATGAATTTATGGCTAAGATTTTCAAGTGTAATTTCTACTGATGAATTGGGACGTTTGTGTATTTGTAGCTGGAAACGTGTACGCTGTGATAGGCAGACTGCGGATCTTTATACAGTATGTGCGCATGTTTAAAACACAAATAAATATGTATAGTAGCAATCATTAGACTGCGGATTTGATAATGCATTGATGGCAAAGATTGTCAAGTGCAATTTCTACTGATGAATTGGGATGTTCGTGAATTTGTAGCTGGAAACGTGTACGTTGTGATAGGCAGACTGCGAATCTTTATACAGTCTGTGTTCATGTCTAAAACAGAAGTAAATATGTATAGTAGCAATCATTAGACTGCGGATTTCATAATGCATTTATGGCAAAGATTGTCAAGTATAATTTCTAATGATGAATTGGGATGTTTGTGTATTTGTAGCTGGAAACGTGTACGTTGTGATAGGCAGACTGCGAATCATTATACAGTCTGTGCGCATGTTTAAAACACAAGTAAATATGTATAGTAGCAATCATTAGTCTGCGGATTTGATAATGCATTTATGGCAAAGATTGTCAAGTGTAATATCTACTGATGAATTGGGACGTTTGTGTATTTGTAGCTGGAAACGTGTACGTTGGGATAGGCAGACAGCGAATCTTTATACAGTCTGTGCGCATGTTTAAAACAGAAGTAAATATGTATAGTAGCAATCATTAGACTGTGGATTTGATAATGCATTTATGGCAAAGATTGTCAAGTATAATTTCTACTGATGAATTGGGATGTTTGTGTATTTGTAGCTGGAAACGTGTACGTTGTGATAGGCAGACTGCGAATCATTATACAGTCTGTGCGCATGTTTAAAACACAAATAAATATGTATAGTAGCAATCATTAGACTGCGGATTTGATAATGCATTTATGGCAAAGATTGTCAAGTTTAATTTCTACTGATGAATTGGGATGTTCGTGAATTTGTAGCTGGAAACGTGTACGTTGTGATAGGCAGACTGCGAATCTTTATACAGTATGTGCGCATGTTTAAAACACAAGTAAATATGTATAGTAGCAATCATTAGACTGCGGATTTGATAATGCATTTATGGCAAAGATTGTCAAGTATAATTTCTAATGATGAATTGGGATGTTTGTGTATTTGTAGCTGGAAACGTGTACGTTGTGATAGGCAGACTGCGAATCTTTATACAGTCTGTGTTCATGTTTAAAACAGAAGTAAATATGTATAGTAGCAATCATTAGACTGTGGATTTGATAATGCATTTATGGCAAAGATTGTCAAGTTTAATTTCTACTGATGAATTGGGATGTTCGTGAATTTGTAGCTGGAAACGTGTACGTTGTGATAGGCAGACTGCGAATCTTTATACAGTATGTGCGCATGTTTAAAACACAAGTAGATATGTATAGTAGCAATCATTAGACTGCGGATTTGATAATGTATTTATGGCAAAGATTGTCAAGTATAATTTCTACTGATGAATTGGGATGTTTGTGTATTTGTAGCTGGAAACGTGTACGTTGTGATAGGCAGACTGCGAATCTTTATACAGTCTGTGTTCATGTTTAAAACAGAAGTAAATATGTATAGTAGCAAACATTAATGACATCTCTATTCTATGGTTAGCATAAGGAATTTTCTAGTTGCTAAACCGAACTTATTCCTCATCCTGGTTTTTGTAAAATGAGGATGTAGAATTTGTATGACGATGCGCATTTGATATGAACATAAAATAACAAGACATTGTTTTCTATAATTTACTGGTCTTCGAATCAATAAGTTTCTATAAATTTACAGATTTAGAATCGATTAAAAATCACGTCTGAATATAAAATTGATAATATTAACACTAAACCTGCCACCGCCAGTCAAATGATAGCTTTCAGATTTTTTATTGTACAAATTATTGAAGTTATAAAGATGCTTCCAGTGGAAATGATTATGCATACTTTTTTAGTTAAGTATACATTATAATAAAAATGGCATAAAATCTAAATAGATTCGATCGTGCCATTTGTATAAGGGAGCATATAATAGTAACTTTTAATGGTCGGTAGGTTTAGTGTTAAAATTGACGAGATTTTAATATTAAAAATAAACCTGCGGTTGTCTATCCTCCTTACATATCGATTGAATGTATTAATATTAAAAATGCTTTAAAATATTGCAATGCAAAATAATTGAACGCAGTCAACCGTTTTAAAAAATGGAGCAGTGTTTCCTCTCCACGATGACATGCGAATGACCCCCTGCGATTTTATAAATGCAAGGTCTTCACTATTTTGTATTATAAAATATGTGCAATACAAATATACCAGAATACAATGTAAATTAGTGTGAATAATCGTGTGCTTAACAAACAAACACGGTTGCTACGCCATCAACGAAATGGACCTTGCACTGACCACTTCAACCAATCTTTGAACAATGTTTAAACTCTGCTGATCAGTATAATAATTGAACATTCGAATTTACGTATAATAGAGAATATGTACCATTTTTCTATTTTCGTATTTTTCGGCAGAAATTGTTTCTAAGAGAGATTTGTAGATCGCGTTTATCTTTCCGTCGAAAAAATAGTGTCAGTATAATACTGATCAGAATTCTAAAGAATTCGAGTTTAAATTAAAGATGGGAGAGTCAGAAAATTTTCTGTTCATGGTGTTTTTGACAGAAATTTTTCTGGGAGAGATTTCTAGATCGCGTTTATCTTTCCGTCGAAAAAATAGTGTCAGTATAATACTGATCAGAATTCTAAAGTATTAAAGGTAAAAACTTTTTTCAACGTATATTTATTAATTCATTATACCGAATTCGCGGCAATACCCTCCGAATTCAATAAGTTTAAATTAAAGATGGGAGAGTTAGAAAATTTTCTGTTCATAGTGTTTTTGTCAAAAATTTTTCTGGGAGAGATTTCTAAATCGCGTTTATCTTTTCGTCGGAAAAATAGTATCAGTATAATACTGATCAGAATTCTAAAGAATTCGAGTTTAAATTAAAGATGGGAGAGTTAGAAAATTTTCTGTTCATAGTGTTTTTGTCAAAAATTTTTCTGGGAGAGATTTCTAAATCGCGTTTATCTTTTCGTCGGAAAAATAGTATCAGTATAATACTGATCAGAATTCTAAAGAATTCGAGTTTAAATTAAAGATGGGAGAGTTAGAAAATTTTCTGTTCATAGTGTTTTTGTCAAAAAATTTTCTGGGAGAGATTTCTAAATCGCTTTTATCTTTCCGTCGGAAAAATTTGTGTCAGTATAATACTGACCACAACTCTGAAATATTCGAGTATAAATTGTACATGGGAGAGTTAGAAAATTTTATGTTCATTGTATTTTTCGAATGACATTTTTCCGAGAGAGATTTCTGGACCGCCTTCATCTTTTCGTCGGAAAAAGGGTCGCCAGAAATATACGGAATATCCGCGAGCGTGCTGTCGGCCGGCATCCGGTTGACTATTTCGAGAATATAATCGCGAAACGAGTGGAAAAGGGGCCGCGGGGTGATCGCAATATACGCTTCGAGTACGAACTGACGTTTTCTACGCTGTACCGGATCGTCGCGGTTCTTTATTAGCGTTCTACCTCGCAATGGCGCGTTTCGTTCGTAATAAGCTTTGCTACGACAGCGCTGGTACCGAGAAATTCGGTTTATTTCTTCAGCGTCATTCTTAGTACCGCGAAAATGGCAAATTTACAATATTTCATTCTCCGCCTCTCACTTTTGATACGAACATTCGTTTCGAATAATTGCATTACTTTTTAATCCTGTTAATTTTGTCCCCAGCAACAAAAAGCCTGGTGCGAGCATTTAATTAATTGTAATAAATCAAGAATTCAAAATATTGTACACCTTTCTTGAAATTCCAATTTTATTTGTGAGCCAAATTATTTCTTTGGTTCGTTATTTTATTTTTAATGGTAATGGACGAATACCATGATCTAACGGAGATCTTCAGGTATGATGAAGACTCGAACATCTGATAAATTGTCATAGAATTGGTAATAAAAATATCTCATACCCATAACCCTCTAATCTCTAAATTATTCAAAACCGAGAGAACTGTTTGTCTGCTTTGTTTCACATATTAACGATTCCGAATGAGGATCCTGAATGATACAACAATGGTTTGAACGAACTGTGACCAAACTTCCTCTAGACGAGCTATTTAACATCAGGAATTAATTAAAAAGTGTTTCACTGTAGCGAAAAAGAGTTTGTTGATTGTGTGTTCTATAAAAATCGTACTTCAACCCCTAACGACAGAATATTTTCCAATGCTGATATCTTCTATGATAATCCTTCTACACTGTGACCTAACTTCCTCTAATAGAACCGTGTAGCATCAAGAATTTGTTTCAGCACACGGAGGCAGTTCTTAATTCAATAATTAATTAAGAACCTTTATACTGTAGCAAAGAAGTGTCGACTCTATTATAAAAATTGTACTTCAACCCCTAATGACAGATTATTTTCGTATGCTAATATCTTCTATGATAATCCTTTTACACTGTGACCTAACTTCTTCTGATAGATCCGTGTAGCATCAAGAATTAATTAAGAACTGCTTCCGTGTGCTGAAACAAATTTTTGATGCTACACGGATCTATTAGAGGAAGTTAGGACCAGTGATGCCAGATTCACCCAAAACTGGGTAGATTTTCCTCTCCTCCTTTTCCCCTTCCACTACCTGAGCAGACTCCAACGTCCCCCACTGAGACCGTAGACTGGTCACGTGACGTGCCGCGCAACGTATCATATATTACTCTGGTAATCAGAGAGGTGGTAAACTGTATTCCCCTCGATTCAACCGTTCTGGCATCACTGGTTAGGTCACAGTGTAGAAGAATTATCATAGAAGATATCAGCATAAAAAAATAATCTATCGTTAGGAGTTGAAGTACAATTTTTATAATAGAGTCGACACTTCTTTGCTACAGTAAAAAGCTTCTTAATTAATTTTTAAATTAAGAACTGCCTCCGTATGATGAAACAAATTCCAGAAAGCTGCCAAAGCTGTCGCGAATATGTTTGCAAATTTGTCGCAGTTGATCCGGTTTATGGAAACGTCGAATGAAACGAAGATGGCATACATTCTTCCGGTTTGTTTCTTCGACAACAAGTCGAAGGTATAATAGATGGCAAGTGGTATAGGTGGTCAGCCGACGAAAAATTGCAAATTAAAATCCCGAAACCTGGTAGGCGTTCCCCAGCGAACCCAAGCCGGCCGCGGGTCACATCACGTTTCATGCGGTTTAACGTGTGCAAAACTGTTCGAAGGGTTTCGGATTAAGCGCTTTCCGCGTGGCTGGACGAGCATGGCGTCTGAATTACTTCGTGAAAATCGATAATACATACACTCGCTCGCTCTCTCTCTCTCTCTCTTTCCACTCCATAATGCTGTCGGCGTGCGGCAGCTGTTAAAGTGTTTGACAAATCGCCCTTTCAAACGAATCCACCTAGATCGTTCCGCTCGGTGTATTTAACTTCGATCTCCCCCGAATCAGGAGAAAAAAAAGCCTAAACCCCCCGAAACAAACTCGAGAGACTTCCCAGCAGTGTCCATTACCTTTGATTGAAAAAAATCATGGTCACTCGACTTCAAAACTTTCATTGTTTTTCATATTCCTTTTTTTTTCTTTTTCTTTTGAGATCTACTACCGTTATCTTCAAGATCAGCATAGATGAATCAAATAATTTGAAATGAAAAGCGTGTATTGTCATTTTTATTCTAACATATATGCCTAGAAGTATAAGTGGGTGTATATTAACACTTTGCCGTCCGGCGACACCACAGTGGTGTCGCGCACAAAGTATTGCTCAGCGGACGGCGATACCACAGTGGTGTACTGGACGGCATAGTGTTAATTGCGCATTATTTACTATTTACTATTTACTATGTAAATAGTAAAGACCGTCGTGAGTCTATCCAATTTTAGAGTTTATAGAGTCTATAGAGTCTATCCAAGTTTAGAAAATTCTTCTTGGTACGATAGAGTTATCGATCTTGGGACCAACTCATTTTTGTTACATCTAAAATGCGAAAAATTAAATATTTATACGCGCGGGAATATAAATCGAATCGATTCATAAAAGGCGAGCCAGCGGCCAGGGAAACAAGACCATCGTCGTTGGAAGAAGGACCCCGCGCGGATCCTCAAGAATCCTCGCAAAAAAGGGCGAAAACGAGAGAGACGGGGATATCCTGGGCCTCTCTCTCTCTTCCTCCCCCTACTATTCTCTCTCTCTCTCTCTCCTTGGTTCCCTCACCCCACCCCACCTGCTCTATTAATTAGCTCGCGGCAGCTCGGTCTCTCTCCGGCTCTGTTAATTTACTCCCGAAGGGGGGGCGCATTTTATTTTTCCTACGGGCCCGTCGATCCTCTCTCCCTCGCTTGGCCTCCTCAATCCGGCTCTATTAATTAGCCGGGGCCCTTTTTTCCCCGCGGGCCCAGCCCCGCAAGACCCGTCGAACCCCGTCAGGAAAAAGGGGAACGAACCGGAGGAGGAGAGGGGGCCCCGTACGGGGAGGAAAAAAAAGGAATGCGCGGACCCCGCGTCTCAGATTCCAGAATCACCGGAAAGGGAGAAGAAATATTCCGGTTTCGAGCAAAACGAGCCACCGCGATACTTGCCCCCTTCTACCACGGACCCACGATGCTCAGGGCCCCACCAAAATCCCCGCTCCACTGACTTTTCTCTCTCTCCCACTCTTTCCTCCTCTCTGTCTCGCACGCTGTCTTTTCGGAACCCACGCACGATGCAGCGAGCGATGGGAACTCGAACGATTCGCGACGATGGATTGTTATGCCGGCGGTTTCGTAATGCGTGGGGGATCCTGCGAGTCCCCGAGCATCATTCTTTGAGGTTAGGTTCATTTTTTGTTTCTTGAAAATTAGATTTTATTTGGAGAGTCACTGTAGTTCGTAATTTGTTGTTAATTGAGACTGCCAGCACGGCTGCAAACGGTTGTTTGTTTAAATGTAAAGGCTACACTGAATTTTATTTGTTTTTGTATTTGTAGACTGCAGATTTTGTGAATTTATCCCAAAAATGGGATGCAGATAAAATTGTAAACATTGGAAAAGGTAAACAGAATTTTTTAAATATTAATATCCTCCTTTCACCTTATTAAAATTATTACAGAGAAATTTGCTATTTAACTTCTGTCTGTTAATGCAGATATTTTTATTTTGTTAAGGGCACTAAGACTGAATTTTATTGATCATTGCAGATGCAATTTAAAACAACAGGAATAGTAGGAAGATTCAAGAATATTGATATTTAATTTGATGTTGATACGGTACGATATGATAGGATTTTTAAGGAAAATTGTCGGCACGGGTTGTAAGACACAGAAGCCACATAGACATTAATTTCCGTGTTTAGTAATCGTAATCAGATGAAAGTAATACAACTGCACTTTTACATTCTTCGAATATTTTTTTCCAAATTTGTATTTGATTTATTCATTTTTCTGATGAATGTATAACATCCGCTGTCTATTTATTATAAAATGAATATTAGTGAAATGCAAACACTTCTTCATCAGCAACATCGTTATCTATTGGAAGTAGAAAGAGTCAGCAACGAACAGACAGTGTCCACGTAATTTATGCGTTACTCGCTAAAAGTCTAACGATCGTACATTGCTGTAGATTGAATTCGCATAAATCTTTATAACACAATTATATCTTATCGTTATAAAATAATACTGTTTTTATCGCTTTGTACACTAGGAAGTCGGAAATATTTTCTACGCTATTATCCGGCGGTATTCATTAAGCTTGAATTGTTAATTGCATATGTGCAGCGAATCTATCGATGCTCATCTCGAAGAGCAAGAAAAATTACGGCAGCCTCATTAATGGTATCAATTAAACATAAACTGTAAATGACATCAAATCTATCTGCCCACCCTGAGAAGAAAAATATCTGCAGTCTCGTTAATGGCATCAATTAAACATAAATTACTCTGCGGATCTCGACGCAACATAAAAATTTTTCTGCGTTCTCTCATGGCCGCAACAAACAGAAAGAAAAACTCCTTCCTTCCTTTAATCACTTTCATAAATCGAATATATCAATATTCTCAAATACTTTTATCTCCTCCACCATTTTTCAAATTTCACGTGCACATTTTTAACAGGTGAATCTTCTAATGGAACAAATTCTTTCCCTCGTTCCGTTTTTCAAAAACAATGCTATGAAACTAGGAATTTGTTTTTGGACGAAAATGTCCTCTCATTCTTTTTAGAAGGAAAGTTACAAAATAGTAATTGGCATAAAAATCGTGTAAAATAGAAATTTACAAAATTGTTCACGAATTACTAATCGATCCGACTGAACATTTGTATAGCTACCTATAGAAGAAATCTGCGAACAAAATTTCTCGCACGTATTCATTTTGAGAAGGCGATCTACAAAAATGTGACAATCAATTTTAACTCTTTGCGGTATAACATCGAGGCAGATTCGCGATGATGATTCTGAACAGTGTCTAATCAACATGTATGCAATTAAAAGACTGCGGATATTTATGCAAAACACAAATTTTCTTTATAAATTGTAAGACGCAGGAATCATGTAGAAATGTCTCTTTTCCTTTCACAATTTTCGTGAGCTCAAAATAAAATGTTCTTAAATTCTTTCAATCTTTCTATTCTTTGAAATTTTTCCGAGCTATTTCGGTCATAAATGCATAAAATCCGCGATTTAGTTTATATAACAAAACAAACATTGAGAAGTTTAGTTTTCTGATATCAATTATCGTTCCAAACATCTTCAATTTCGCAGGTAGCAAGCAGATTTTGTGCACTGCAATCTACCACCATAAAAATTCATTTTCAATTCTGCATAAATCATTCCAGCACCCAGACATGGCCGACACTGCGATCAAAGTTTGAAATCTACATAAAACTCTATTTCGTTCCTGTTAATATACATCCATTAAAGAACAAATAGGCGTACAATAGTGTTCTCCGTCTTCTAAAAAATTATGAACCACAAAGAACTTCTAATCGCTACAACCTTAACCTAAATGTCCGAATAGCCGTGTCTCACGTAAACGACCTACAAACCAAATTCTCCCCCCCCCCACCCCACCGCTCTATTTATTAAAAAATGCCCGACAACAAATGAGAAATCGTAGAGAAGTTCTGCAATCCTACAAACTGCAAACGAATATTCTACACAACGAACGATCGAACACGGCAAGATTCGAGACGTCGATCGATCGTGATTCCCGAAGAAGGGGATGACGAATCGGTGTCCCGCCACCTAGCGCGACGAAGAGGGAACGTCGTTTTATATTTTTTCCCGTGTGTTCTCTCTGTCCGCTATAATTAACGCGAGACCGGGCCAGCTAGGAGGAGAGACCAACAGAGCCCGAGAGATGATGTCGAGAGAAAGCGAAAGAAAAAGAAAAAGAGAGAGAGAGAGAGGAAAAAAACCGAAATAAATAGAAAACAAACGAGATAGACAGAGGACAAGACAAGAAGGTGAAAAAGGTGAGGAAGAGTGAGACGAGGGTCGGGGGTTGCGAAGGGGGAGGGGGGGGGGGGCTAGAATAATCTGACGATAAAAGTGGCGGAGTTCGAAAAAGGGAATTGCGAAACGAAGCTGCGAATGCCGCAATGTTTGTTGGCCACGCGATTGGCCCCGATCGCCTTTGTATCGGGAAACAGCGATTGGCAATCGCATGCCGTCCTCGAAACTCAGGAATCCATCGTTGCTAGATCGAAACGAAACGATACACGCGCCCACCACGCAACCCCCACCCCCTCCCCCTCCTTGGGCCTCTCCCTGTGTCGCTTGTACCTCCCCCCGCTGGCCGTAGTCTGCGAGAACTGGCTTCTTACGCAGAGCGTATTTCAGCGGACAACCTCGTGTCACGCGCGCTTCGCTACTTCAGCTCGGTTCGAGAACCACTCTCGTCCCCGTTTTTTCCTGGCGGACGTTTCGCGATTTTTCGACCGCCAAGAATACGACTTTATCGCGGCGCCCGATTAACTAATCGATCCCACTGTACAACCGAGACTCTCGCCTCGATCCGCAGAACCGTCGTGCCCGACTCCTCGGTCTGTCACATTTAGAGTATAGGTCCCCTGTTTGTCACGTACAGTCACCCCTCATTAACACTAGATTTACGGGGCCCGTCAAAACGACGGATTCAAAAATTTTTAATTTACGATTATTAAGAGTGTGAGGAGGCATTCGTGAGGAATTAATAAATAGATTTATTTTTTTGTGTACATATTACAATAAACATTGCTGAAGATCTAAGTAAATACAATTTTATTATTTTTATAAAGCAATGTAAAATAATCAATTTTAGTGCTTCGTAAACCTAGTGTTAATATACCGAACACTTTTAACACTAAACCTAACACGGTCAAAATGACCGGTTTTCTATTTTGCAATTTTTTGAAATTAGAAAAATGTTTTCATAGTAATTAGAAGAATTGATTTACTAGACGACGTTCTAAAAAGATTTTGAGTAGATTGAAATCGGCTAGGAACTACATGAAAAATTAAAAAATGGCACTTTTTGAAATATATTTATTTCAGTCGGTAATGAAGATTGAAAATATGCGTTTTGAAGATCTGTGTTAGTTATGCATATGCTGAAAATTTCATCGAATTCAGTTAACGCAGAGAAAAAACGACACTCATCGAAACATGAGAAACTCTGTGGATTTGAAGCAGAAAATGCCCAAAATTCGTGGAAAACTGCGATTTTAACAAATTTCAACCGCTTGTAGCTCATAACATGTTAATTATTTGATTCTCGGAGAGTTCGATGAACTTACGAAATAAAATTATTATTTTTTCTAACAAATTTTCATTGGACGTCTCTATAGACGGCATTTACGTCACGGTGTTAATCGATTTCGGTGAAATTTTCAGCATGTGTATAACTACCGTAGGTCTGCAAGACGCATATTATAAATTGTTATTACCGGCTGAAAGAAAATAGTTGTAAAAAGTTCCATTTTTAGATTTTTGACGCAATTCCAACCAACTGGAATGTTTTAAAAATCTTTTTCGTACGTGATTTGGTAAATCAATGCTTCGAATTGCTGAAAAACAGTCAAGTCGTTTGGTGCAATTTCAAACAAATTATTCTGATTTAAAAGGTATTCGAGTACTTTCGCGACCCCCCGTATGTGACCTAAATTCTAGCAGTATCTTGTCAACTGAAGTCTCTAACGTAATCATAGTCAGTAGTGGGGGGAAAAAGGTTGACTGCTATTATATGAACCAACTTTTCACAAAAATGGGGGCAAATTAAATTCTGCTCTCACAAAATGCAATGCTCTCAGAAGAAAGAAGGTCACAGCAAATAAGTAATTGTGTTTCTCTTTTCATTAAAATTCGGGGGACTAGGGGGAATTAAACTTCAAGAAAATGCAATACTATAAAAAAGGATTCAATTGCATTCGTATTTTCGTTAAACAATGGTCACATTAATAAATGCCACTGGTACAAGATACAACATCGCAATTACATCAACCTTTCCAAAAATCATCTCCAAACGTCTTCCTCCGATTTGGATTAGACTCCCGGGGTAAATCATTGCGGGGCACAGAAGAGTGGGCCCAAAGGGGTGCGCCGAGGGGGTCCCCGGGCCCAGGATCGTCCGAGTTCCCAGCCGGCCTCGTAAAAACCCGGTCGAAAGCCGGGGCGATTCGAAATTTTATTATTTATATTTGAAATTTATTATCGCCCGGAGCGAGGCTCCAGGGTCCGGCGGGGCCCGGGGGTCCCTGAAGAGGACCGTGTATTCTTTCCGCGGCGTTTCTACGGGGCCCGTTCCCCTTTCAAGCCTATTCGCCGGTCGGTTCTCGCGCCGTCTCGTCGTCGCCGGTCTAATTTATCGTTCCTCAACTTTTTATTAATTTCTTACCGCTCGCGGAATCGCGATCGCATTAAAAGGGAACGGTCCATGGCCGTTCAGCGGTCACCGAAATGCATCGGTACACAGACGGAATGCCGTCCCTAATTTTTCGCTCTTCTCCGGACCCCTTCCCCCACCCCGCCCCGATCCCCCCACCGTTTACCAGGAGACCCATAGGTCCCCGTTGTATCCCCTCTGCCACCTCTCTTTCGTCCTTCTCCCCTTCCTTCTCCTGGCGATTCGGTGCCATCCGGCGCGGCGGCTGCGTTGTTGTTTTGTGCGCGCGCGGCGCCCGCTGAGGATCCTACACGGGGCCCCATCGATGCTATCGGCACCGACAGAAGAAACGCATTTTTCCGCAAACTGCCGCGCTGCTGGCGCCCACCCTAAACAGACGGGACCACCCCCACTCCCTCCCCCGGGTAAAAAGAGACCCCAGGTTGAAAATTCCGCGGGTTCGGGCCGCGACGAGATTTTTCACCCGTTGACTAAGCTGATGGAGATTTGGGACCTATGCGGGCCCAGCGTGATTTTTGCGGGGGTGGAAGACACGTGGATTTTTTAGGAACCTTTGCGAAACCCTGATTGTTAATTTTTTGTTTTTCCGTGTTTTCGAGATTATTTCTTTATGGTTTGAGGAATATTTTGACATCAGGAGAAGGGGGGCACCGTAGAAATATTTTGATTTTTACATCGTTCGCATGGTAATAATATTGCTAAATGTTTACGTGCATGCAAGATCAGAAAATTAGTTGCGAACGAGAACAACTGAAATTTTGGTGAAAAATACTTGCCAGTCGAATTATCGGAAATGCCGAAGAAATCGCGTAGGTCCACCCTCTGGTTTGCTTGCAAATGATTCAGTGTAATGGAGGGGGCTGACATTCTTTTAAATGCTCAGGACCTTAACGGTCTTAATCCGGCGCTGCTTGTATTTCAGGCAAGTAGAATTTGATTTATGTCTGTATCGAATAAATAATTGCCGTGTCCCATAATTGTGAAGTTATTTGCGCGTCAACAAGAGTCGCAATGGCCGGCATGGTTGCGAAAGAGACACGCCGTTTCCGAAATAATTACAGCATTTTCAATCAGCCTGGAATGGCTCGGGGATATCGGCGAAATTAGAAACACAATCGTTACCACGGCCCGAAGCGAGAAAAAAGAGAACGAACCGCGCGCGCTTGTCGTAAGAGTTTAATGTTTATGCATGGGCTGCGGAATGAGCCTGGCCGAAGAATAATGCATCTGTAACCAATTATATGGATAACCGTGGCGAGAAAGTCGTGGCGAGGATGAAAATCGGAACGATGAATCGAAGATCCGGCTGTCAAATATTTATTTAGCTGTTAACTCGACGAATTACCTTAAAACGCTTTTTAATCGACCGCGAAATTCACTCTTCTTCCAATCCCCACTCCCTCCTCGCGTTCGTATCCTGCCTCGATAAATGCTATTTCGCCACTGACTCTTCCAATCATTTATTAATTTATTAAACACTGTACTGTTCCTTGAACAAGCTCATATTGCAGTTTAATCCAAATGGAATTATTAATTTAAAATATTTCTTTCTACCGAGAGATGAATTGATTACGAAAATTTCGAACAGATTCTGCTAAATGTGAATATTCATTTCTTGTTAGTCGAAATAAAATTCCTCTTTTTAAAATTTATTCGTTCATTAAACACTGCAGTGTTTTTCTATAGCAAGATAACATTGCAGTTTAATCCAATACAATTTTTAATTCAAATTATTTCTTCCAATCGAGAGATGAATCTATGATACAAATTTCGAGCAGATTGTGAGAAATGTCATTTCGTTTTCGTAGGAATAAAATTTTACTTTTTACATTTATGCGATTATTAAACACTGCAGCATTTTTCCAGCAAGCTTATATTGCAGTTTAATTAAATGCAACTTTAATTCAAATTATTTCTTCGTCGGGTGATGCTTTGATGATGAACGAAATTTGAATATTAATTTCTTTATAGTCGAGATAAAATTCTATTTTTTATATTTATTTATTTATTAAACACTGTAGTATTCTTTGAACAAACATATATATTGCAGTTTAATTCAAATTATTTGTATCTATCTAGACATGAATTGATGATGAGTATTTTAATGCACATTGTACTATATGTGAATATTATATTCATTGCTTTTTCATGCTATTATTCATATTTAACCACTGTAGGAAGACATACGATGAACATATTCTGCTTCTTCGAGGATATTATTAGTGACAAAGAAATTTTAGTAATTCGTGAAACAAATCGTGAATCTAGAATTTACGAAATTCATTTCTAAAATAATATATAATGTAAACCAAATTTTTCTTGGGTTCATAAACTACTAGGAACTTCAGAGAAAGTTTGTTAATTGCACGAATAGTTTGCTCGATTAAATAAACTGCTTCATAGACTGAAAAAAAGAGAAAGAAAGAAAAAAAAGCATTCGCAAGTTCAAATTCATCAATTCTTACTCTATAGAAAATGATTAACCACAAGTTTTAATCATGTATGAAAGAGAGTGAGAGGTTGAAAGATCATTGCTAAGCTAATGTACTGCATGAACAACATTTTATTAGGATTCGTACACCGCATGTTATCCAACAGATTATCACAAACAATATTCCGCTCGATTGAACGAACAAATTCGATTTTTTCTACGACTTACTAGAAGAAAACGACAAGACAGCTGGAGAAGGGGAAGTCTTCACGGTTAAAAAAATCGCGTTAACTATCGTTCCTGGTCAGCAACATCGAGCTGAATCCTCCCCCGACAAACACAATCAACCGCAAACACGGTCCGGTCCCGGGCCTCTGTTTGCATTCTCTCGAAAACGCATTCTTGATGTTCTACCTGCCCGCGGGTAAGTCGAAAAATCCTTTGCACGGCCGAATCAATCTCGACGAGCGAATAAGAAGAAAGAGGAATCGCCGATTCTCGAAAAAAATACCGGGGCCCCCGAGATAAAAAGTCGAGGAACCACAAAAGAGGATCGAGCGATCCCCCAAATCCGTTTTCACAGCAACCGCATAAGTCAGGAGCGATTTTTTTCAAAGCTCGGCTCCCTTCGCGTCCGCGTTATGACACATATATGGACCTTAAAGGGGGGCCCTATGGTGGGGGCGTAGGAACGTTTCACGGTGGTGGTTACGGGGGAAAGAAGAGAGAGAAAGAGAGTGGGGGAAAAGAGGCCCAGAAGGGCCCCGCGTGGATCTCGGAGTGTACGTGCAGAGAACGCGGCGGTGCACCAGTTATTTATTGTAGCTCCCGTTTATGCTTTATTTGTTATTTGCCTGGTCGACTGGTGCTCTGCCTGACTGCCAGCCCACGTAGGTGTATACCGTACCTACGAGGGAGAAGGCAGAGGTACCTTATCTACCTGCGAGACATGCGTTACACCGGCCTTGCCCGCCGAGATGAGCCAGATTCGCATAATTGGCCGCTTAATACGAAGCATTCTCGACGAACCGGCCCCGCTGCCGCCGCCGCCCCCGCTTAGGATCCAATAGCGTCTCTGCCCTTGGAGAATCCGATTAAAACACCTTCTGCTCTTCCCCAGAGGGAACATAATTCCTGAAATATTTGTTTAACGTCCACCGAGTCCGATAAATTAGTATAGAAACTCGTAACCGAGCGATCGAATACTCTTCGAATCCTGTTTTGCGTCGTGTTCAAATTATAATGAACGATTTGTTCGACCTTCTGAGAAGATTTTTAGTTATTGCGAGGAGGAATGTGTAAACGCATTAATTCGACGTGAATTTCGAAGCATTCCAAGTACAACTAACAAGCAAGAAAATTTGTTGTAACGCTGCAATTAACACGTTCATCGCTCACTCGACGATCATAAAAATTACACAAAATCAAAGCAATATATTTAACAAAAAACAAAAACTAAGAAGTTTAGTTTTGTTTTCTCTTCTATTCCTCAGATCGTAAGGAAATTTTGTACATTTAATCTACCAACGTAAAAATTAATTTTTAATTCTGTATAAATAATTCTGTCACCCAGATATGGGTGTCATGGCGATGAAAGTGTTAACACATTATCTACCGGAAGCCTATTAATCGGCTTTCTAATGACTGAGCTGAATATAAGAGAAATTCCATAATTTTCTTATAAGTAATAATTTCAGAAGACATTGTCACAATATATAAATTCCAAAAATTTGTTGAATAATCAATGAAATTCCTGTCGCTTTTGAACAATTTATTGAGACTTTCTCAACCGTTGATCTTCGATTTAAAAAAGACTTTTGCAAAATTGCCGGTAGATAAAGTGTTAAATAAAACTATACTGACGCGCGATTGAGAGGGAAACATTAAAGAAATTTTCGTCAAGACATCGATGACTTTTAAATTGCTGTAACTTCGCTGGAAATAATCATACGACAACCGTTCTGGACTCATTTTAAAGCGTCGAGCTTCTACTTTCAGATCCCTCTGTGAGATCTTTCAGAGATCTATCTGCATCATGAGGGAAAAAATGTGGAATCGTAGAAAAGCGAAGATACCGTTTGTCTTTTGAACATTTGTCAACATCGAACGACTCTGGCGGCATTAAAAAATTTTTCTCGCGCCTATAATTACCGCGGGCCTAAAGATTGAAGTCTCCCCTTTACAACGAATTTTGAAAACCTAATGTGCGATTTTTTGTCGCCGTTTTATCGAATTTTACATTCATAGTCCGCCGTCGTTAGAAAATATTCGAAAGAAATCGGTGTGCTCCCTCTTCCATTATTTTACGTGATACAGAAAGCTTTCCGAAAAACCAAGTAATGTACCCCAAAGTGGAAAGTTTAAGCTTCAAAACGAGACCAAAACGAATGCCGTACAATTTTTTTTCACGGAGTTACAAGATTTTAACACTAGGTTTACGGAGCATTAAACGTGACTATTTTACATTACTTTATAAAAATAACGAGAATGTGTTCACCCAAATTTTTAGCCATTTCTTTTATAATATATAACTACAGAAATAAATTTAACGAATAGTTCCTCAAGGTCGCATCTCTATGATCTCAATAATCGTAAATTAAAAATATTAGAACGTGTCAATTTGACGGGTCTCGTAAACCTACTGTTAAATATCCCAAATGAAAATTTTCTTCTTCTCGTCATTAAAATTCAAACGATCGTAAGCTATAATGCATAACTCGTAAAAGAAATTTTCAAAAAATACACTCTCGCCTCTGAAGAATTTATGTTCGGTAAATGCTTCAGAGGCGAGAGTGTATTTTTTGAAAATTTCTTTTACGAGTTATGCATTATAGCGAACGATCGTTTGAATTTTAATGGCCCGAATTCCGTGGAGCATCTCGAAACGAAATGAAATGATAATCCGTGACCCCGGATCGGCCTTTGCTCCTCGATCGTCGATCGAGTTCAGCATCGGGATCGAAGCGACCGCGACGCGGCCCGCCCGGCCGGGCTTTAACAATTACAAGCAATTTACGACTTTAACAATTACCGTCGACGTACGCGGTAGAGGACCGACGTCTGGCCGGAGCTGCACCTGTTCGACATTCATTTACGGCGCAGCCTTAACAGGCTCGTTGATACGCTGCGGTCATTAATTCACTTTAAATACAATTTAATTAACAGTCCACAGCGGCTCCGTGTCGCATTAATATTCGACGGCCCGCCGAAAATTGTCTATTACGCTCGATTGCCGTGCGATAAACCTTAATTGAGCCGCAACGGACCTCTCTCGGCCGAATGCTGCTTTACGAGCCCTGCAACTTTGCTGCTGCTCGGACCTCGGGCTCTCTCTCTCTCTCTCTCTCTCTCTCTCTCTCTCTCTCTCTCTCTCTCTCTCTCGTTCGTTCTCTGTCTCTGTCTCGCATTGGCCTGAACACCGAAATCGACCTCCGCGTGCCATTACTCTACATCAGAAAATCCGAAGGCAGATTATATCGATCGGAAAAGTTATTCGTTTCTTCGTATTATCGTGTACCGTTTTAATTGACCGGCCACAGCGATGCTTTTGTTTTGTTTTGGACGAAGTCAAAGGTAATTTTTCTTTGGTAGAGAAGGATAATGAAGAGTGACTCATAAAAAGATAGTGTAATTTGAAAAAGGTGATCATTTTTCTCACTGTTCTAAATTATTCAAACATTTCAAACTCATTTCACAAACTATTGCCAAATGAGCTGAAGAAGCTGGGAATCCTCAAATCTAGCTAGCCTAGGTTTTATCATGAGTAGAAACTTTCTGAACTTCAAAAATTAAAGGAAAAACACGTTCAATCGTATTGATTAGGTATTTGTAATTGACAAAAGCGGTACAGAAAAATATTTCCCCCACTCTTAATTGAATCAAATTTCCACGGAGCATTGCCAATTTGTTCAACAAATCAACAATCTTCGAATCTGGCTAATCAAATCGTTGCCTAACCAAACAAATTTCGCGAAAATCGACAAAAGAGGCTGGGGCGTATTGGTTTGTCTGCACTATCGACCAAAGCGTCAATCTAAAGTAATTTCCACGCTCCAAACTCAACCAGATCTGCAGAAAACAACTGCGACAAGTTCATTAAACTATTAATTCTCAAATCTAACCATCCAAATTCATAAACTAGGTTTACGGAGCACTAAAATTGATTATTTTACGTTGTATTTATAAAAATAATAGAATTGTATTTACTTAGATCTTCAGCGATTTTTATTGTAATATGTACACAAAAAAATAAATCTTTCCTAAAAATTAATTTTTACACTCTTAATAATCGTAAATTAAAAATTTTTGAATCCGTCATTTTGACGGTCCCCGTAAATCTAGTGTTAAACGTGCATCCTACAGTTCTGAAATCGCCTGATAAGTCTCCTAGCATATTGGTCCGCCATTAGGATCAACACAGAAGCGCCATGATAGGAGCATTTCACACTCATCCAATTCATTCCTAAAAATAAATTCCTTACACTCTTAATAATCGTAAATTAAAAATTTTTGAATCCGTCATTTTGACGGTCCCCATAAATCTAGTGTTAAACATGCATCCTACAGTTCTGGAATCACCTGAAAAGTCTCCTAGCATATTGATCCGCCATTAGGATCAACACAGAAGCGCCATGATAGGAGCATTTCACACTCATCTAATTCTTTCCTAAAAATAAATTCCTTACACTTAATAATCGTAAATTAAAAATTTTTGAATCCGTCATTTTGACGGTCCCCGTAAATCTAGTGTTAAACATGCATCCTACAATTGTGAAATCGCCTGAAAAGTCTCCTAGTATATTGATCCGCCATTAGGATCAACACAGAAGCGCCATGATAGGAGCATTCTACACTCATCCAATTCAACCAATCTTCTACAATCCAATTCCAATAAGCTCAGCTTCGAATCTAGTTACCCAAGTTCCCAAAAACACATCCTGCGGTGCGAGAATCGCCTAAAAAGTCTGCAGGCGTATTGATCCGCGATCAGGATCGACGGAAGCGCCAAGCACACACGCGCCGTTCCGTCGAGAGTCGGTCGCGTGTGCGTGGTGGCCGGCAGTTAAGTCATCCGTGGTGTAACTACGCTCTCTTTGGAGTGCACCTCTCGATGCAACACGGTGCATGGTCGCCGGGGCGGTGCATCGTCGGTGTCAAACAACAGCGGTCGCCCGAGTCGGAGGGTTAGACCGCGAAAACAGCGAAGCAGAGCAGTCAGTGGCAGCAGCAGATAGTGGAGGGGGGGTCACTCTTGTTATCGTCCGTGCAAGAACGGTGTGGAGAGAGAGAAAGAGAGAGGATGCAGAAGAAAGAATTGTTCGAAGGAGACGCGTTTGAAAGAGGGTGTCCCGTGGCAGCTCCAAAGACGAGAGGGGGTGAATAACGAAGAGAGGGGGGTAGAAGGGGATGGAGGACGAGGAGGAACCCGGAGAGAGCCGAAGACACCGCGAGAAAGAGAGAATAATGCGTTAAAGCAGCAAGCAGCAACTACTCTAATTGGCCACTTTGTCCATTTATTCGATTTATTTAAATTATGGGACAATTGACAGTAGGCATTCTATTTTTTAAATCTCCCCGGCCAACCGGCTGATTGGGCGAGATTGGCGTGAGACACTGGCCCCACAGATTCCCCAGTTGTGGGCTTAATCAGCTTTGATTGCTGTCCTCTCTCTCTGTCTCTCACTCCCTCTCTCTCTCTCACTCGCTCTCTCTGTCTTTCTCCTTTTGCGCTCTTCTCCTCTGTTCTACACACGTTTCTCTGTCTTTCTTTCTGTTCTCGCGTTGTTTTCTTCTTTCTCGCTCGTGTGCGTACTACCCGAGAGATTCTCTCCCTCTCTCTCTCTCTCGCATTCTCTTTTTATTGTCGTGTCGGCGAACGGCAGTGCTACACACGACGCAGGCAACGCACAATTTTATTTTATTCCGTTTCAGCGCGGATCTCGCGACGACGAGCTTAATATCGTCCGGGAGTGCGAGACGTTGATTGGACGATCCGAAATTGTGGGAATGTGTCTCTGGATTACAGAGACACCGAGAGAGGCCGCCCACTCGTCTCTCTCTCTTTCTCTCTTTCCCTGTTTTTCTCTCGCTCTTTCTGTCTCTCACGTTTCCCCCACCAGGCCGATCATCCTTTGTCAACCGATTACCGTAATTTCCGCTGACACTGCTGATTCGTTTCGTCGTTTTCAACTGAAAATCCCAACACCCCGCAACCGGCCTTCCGCGAGCTCTTAACGAGACAGCAGCCATAAGCTCGCTCCCTTATCGAGTCTTAATTAGCACGTTTCCGGTGCCTCTGTTTAGGTCCACATTCTGGTACAGTGGCGATGTTATATGTTCAATGTAACTTCTCTTTTCGAAATTGTGAATATTTAATTCGGTCATTTTTTCCATTGGTACGGTTATTAATTGTGATTTCTATCGATCGAATTTTGAATTATGTTAGAGAAGATGTTATTGGCGCAAGGTTCGATCTTTTTGTTACGGTTATTCATAGGAGTAATATGGTTTTTTAGAAAATTGAAAACGTTCGAGGATTTTTGATAGATACACGGTATTTCGATAGCAATTTTAGTAACGAACCAGCAAGTCGTTTCGAGTGATATTTAACAACTTCTCTTATGGACATTCTAGTTGCAAGAAAATGATTGCGCATCTTCTCGACATAGCAGAGTCATTAAAAAAGCTATTAGGCTGCTAGTAGCTCTGAGATATTAACGCTAAACCGTGCACGGTGAAATGGCCGATTTTTTACGCGACAATTACTGAAACTACAAAAACGCTTCTATGAGAATGACTGAATATATTTCATTATTTAAGCGTATATTACGCTAAAAAAATAGTAGAATATATAAATAAAACCAGCCTTATAATTTTTATCAGGCCAGTCTCTGATTTATTTATTAACCCCATAAAAAAATAGTAGAATATCTAAATAAAACCAGCCTTATAATTTTTATGAGGCCAGTCTCTGATTTATTTATTAACCCCATGCACTACGATTTATTTTACGGTTAATGTCAGTAGAATTTCTTTGTCGTTCGTAATTTCCTACAAGGTAAAGAAATGTTATTATATTTTTTATATGCCTATATACATTCTCAACTAGCTATTGTATATATCGACAAGAACAAAATAGAATTGCATTCCAGTTTAATAGAAATTAATAACATACATATTTATTGAGTTCTGTTCGAAATCCTCAACGCGAGTTTCACTCAATGTTATTGCGCAAGGAGTTAATACCAGACATTTTCAGTTTTCGCTACATTTAGTGTTAAATATTATTCTACAAGAAATGGATTTGATTGATATTTTTGTGCAAATAATCGCTTCAGATTTTTCTCTTTTTAGATTTTGCGATTTCAGTTTGCCGATTCGGTTTGTTATTCTTATGTGTATTTTATTTTGGAGAATCGATGAAGAGCTAGGCATAGATCCTACCAGGTTATTTATAAACGATCATGAACGACCTGACGTAACCATGAAGAGATCCTATCCCCGCGATGTCCTATAATTAATGAAATTCCCATCGAGTCACTGACTTCATTGTTCTATCGCCGATCGATCGACACCGCGTGCTCCATAGTCGAAACTAAAATTAAACTGTTGATAGAGTATGAATAGACTATCTCGAGGATTTCTTTTATCTAGGGATTTTTTTTTGTTCAATTGCTTTTGAGAACCTCATTGTTTCGATACTAACAGGCGATTAATGATTGTCTGGTGTTCTTATCGAAATGATTTCATCGCGACGCGGGAAGAATGACTTCGAAAGGACAGAGTATAGTTTCAAAGTCAGAGGAAGCTGTATGAGCTATTCAAAATGGCTGCCAGAACATCATTCTATAATATTTAGATTTTATCATATAATTTTCTAGTTCTTTGATCTAATATTATTAGATTATAGAACGATTATCATGAATCGAAAAAATTGAGGAAAGTAATTGTTCTTATCCCCAACGAATCCTTATTATATCCTACAACACTTGCGTCGGTATAACAAATGATGGCTAGATGCACAAAAATTGAAATGTTTCTAGTTCTATCAAATCACAAAACAATTATCATGAGTCCCAAAAATTTGATAAAAATAATATTAATAATTCTAATTATATCCTACAACACTTGCATCGGTATAACAAATGATGGCTGGATGCATAAAAATTGAAATGTTTCCACTTCTATCGAGTTACCATGAGTCCCAAAAAATTGGTAAAAATAATTTTAATAATTCCCTACGAGTCCAAATTGTACACTACGGAACTTGTATCGCTATAAGAAATTATGGTTGCAGCTTTATAAAAATTTAAATAAATAGTGAATGCTATCTCGACAAGTTTCAACATTTAAAGATTCTGGTGTACCTTAAGTCAAGTCTAAGTAATATTTCATTCATTCTTTGCTAAAAATAAATATGCTATAAATGTATGCCTTAGAATATTTCTATTAGGGTGCACAAAATGTTGCATTAAAAAATCTAAAAAGAAAAGAAGACTGAAAGTAAAAGTGTCTAAAAGTCGAAACAAGTCATGAAAAAATCATACTAACTTTAAAACAAGTCTGCATTAAGTCGAGTTCATTCTTCGCTAAAAACAAGCGTGCAATGAAATAATTCCAAGTCCCTTGAGGTTCTATTTTGGCCTAGAATATTTTTTTCAGAGTACACAAAACCGAAAGAGTCTGAAGGTAATAAAGAATCTAAAAATCGAAAGTTTGCTATTTATCGAGATTATTTTTTCGCAGCATCATTCCATGTTACAAAATGACGATTCCACGGCTGATTGAGCAAACGTAATTTCTCCATCAGTGGCGTAATTTTTTTCGAATGGGACAGGGGGTGGGGTGTGTATGGGGGACCTGCATGAATCCGTTTCCACGCCGGCGTTCTTCCTCTCTTTCCCGATCGTCCGCGGCCCAGGGCAAAACCCCCTTCAGCCCCCTCGTGGGACCCACTTTGCGCTCATCCCATTTCCTTGATAATTCCCATAATGCTGTGGGCGGATATTCCAATAAAGGGGGAAGAGCCCCCGGCCACAAAACGCTGAAAGCATGGGACACGGACTCTCCGTTTCGTCAGGTTGCACGCGTTTCACCAGCTTGCACCGATTCAATCGAATAAATAGAGAAGATGGGACAGATCGAGAGAGGAGAGCACTATAGTACTTCGCCGCCGCGAGAGCGACAGAGATTAGGCTCTCCTCCTGTCCTTCGTTCAACGAGATTCACCGATTTGACGTCACGTGACCGTGGGAATTGATAATTGGAACGACCAGATGCGGGACCATTGTGCACGAATTTAAATAATTTGGAAAGACGCGCGGCTCCCTCACCACCGGAAATTGACTATACGCGATCAATCTTGTTCAAAGACATAGTCGGCCATTTTTCTGAAATTATATTTAGCCTATTGTTAGTCGCAATATTTTATTTTTGTAGCTGTTTGTCAAGTAGTTTAGACACTAATCCTGTATATTGGGTTATTCGATAGTGGTCTGTACTTGATTTCTTTTGTTAATTAATTTCTTTCGACCATTGTGCACGGAATTAAATAATTTGGAAAGACGCGCTCTCCCTCACCACCGGAAATTGACTATACGCGATAATTCTTGTTCAAAGACATAGTCGGCCATTTTTCTGAAATTGTATTTAGCCTATTGTTAGTCGCCATATTTTATTTTTGTAGCTGTCTGTCAAGTAGTTTAGACTAGTCCTGTATATTGAGTTATTCGATGGTGGTCTGTACTTGATTTCTTTTGTTAATTAATTTCTTTCGACCATTGTGCACGGAATTAAATAATTTGGAAAGACGCGCTCTCCCTCACCACCGGAAATTGACTATACGCGATCAATCTTGTTCAAAGACATAGTCGGCCATTTTTCTGAAATTATATTTAGCCTATTGTTAGTCGCAATATTTTATTTTTGTAGCTGTTTGTCAAGTAGTTTAGACACTAGTCCTGTATATTGGGTTATTCGATAGTGGTCTGTACTTGATTTCTTTTGTTAATTAATTTCTTTCGACCATTGTGCAGGGAATTAAATAATTTGGAAAGACGCGCTCTCCCTCACCACCGGAAATTGACTATACGCGATCAATCTTGTTCAAAGACATAGTCGGCCATTTTTCTGAAATTATATTCAGCCTATTTTAGTCGCCATATTTTATTTTTGGTGGTATGTACTTGATTTCTTTTATTAATTAATTTCTTTCGACCATTGTACACGGAACTAAATAATTTGGAAAGACGCGCGCTCCCTCACCACCGGAAATTGACTATGCGCGATCAATCTTGTTTAAAGACATAGTCGGCCATTTTTCTGAAATTGTATTTAGCCTATTTTAGTCGCCATATTTTATTTTTGGTGGTATGTACTTGATTTCTTTTATTAATTAATTTCTTTCGACCATTGTGCACGGTACTAAATAATTTGGATAGACGCGCGTTCCCTCAGCCTCGGAAAATTGACTATACGCGATCAAGCTTGTTCAAAGACATAGTCAGTCATGTTTCTGCAATTTTATTCATTCTATTGTTAATCGCTATATTTTCTGTAGCTCTTTGTTAAGTAGTTTAGACATTAGGCCTGTATATTAGCTTATTCGATGGTGGTCAGTGCATGATTTCTTTTGTTAATTAATGTTTCTTGGACCGGGAGGAATAAAAGTCTGTTTAAATAATAATCTGTGACAGTTACAGATTTTTGTAGATAATATTCTGCATTGATTAAGGATGAACTAGAATTACATAGGACTGATTCTTTCTGTCGATATTTTTACTGATTTGCAAATAATACAACGAAGTTCTTATACATGTGTTTAGTCTTATACGTATGTTTCTGGCGTTACGTCATAAATGCATGAAATCCATGATCTAGTGACGAATGAGACACAAAATAGATTGAATGATATTATAATTTTAAAAAGGAGAATACTATTCTTTGTTTATGACCTTTTTTGTTTCTATTGTTGAGAATAGTGTATGAATTTTTAGAAGAAAATACGATTAACAACAGATTGGTACGATGACTGAAACGACACAGTTGTCCTGTATAATAGCCAGGCATATTCAACGGAAATTGCCCTTCGATTAACGTGTCTCGGAGCCACGAAGTTTGGAACCACCTGTTGCACCCCCATCGCTGTCAGAATAAATCTGCCATTTCGAGCTTTGATTAAAATTCACGCAGAAAAGTGTCGAACGTGCTAAATCCCTCTTAAAACAGTTATTTAAGCCCATAGGAAATTGACTGATCCGTTAATTTACATTTAACATCCATTAAAACTAGACTGCGGATGTCTATCCAATTTGCAATTCTTCTAGACGAATTTTAAGAAAGTGGAATCAAATGAAAATTTATTTTCAGTGGTAGTAGCCTTTGCAGGTCTGGAATAAATAAAAATCCTATTAAATTCCATCAAATTTTATACTTGAGCATTATTTGAAAATTACTTATAACACATTTAAACTAAAGAATTACATAACGTTTAGCTACCAATTTTTCTGGAGAAGCTAATGAGCTCATCGTTTAAACGAGTATCTCACTTAAATGTACATACATTGTACTACTTATAAATATATTTTTACAACAAGATCTTACGAGTCGCCTGAGCAACAACCTTTCTTCCATCAGAACTAAAAAATTCATGAAGACCGCTTTTATAATTGATTGGATCTAATACAATGAACGAAGGGTTTTTGGAAAAATTTATTTCCTATATAATGACAGTTGTTCGATACAAACAGACATTGTACGTCCATCGTGAATTAAGAATGTTCACCGGAAACGAAAAGTTCTTCATAAATCTATTATTACCTAAAATTATTACCTATCTATTATAACCTAAAATCAGCACCATCTGAGAGAGAAAGAGAAGCTGCTGTCGCTCAGCCATTTTTAAAGACTTGTTAACGAAAAAATTCACACAATTTGTCCAATACAAGCATGTCAAAATAAAGTATTCGTTTAAACAAAATGTCCGTTATAGATTTCACCAAAAAATCACATCTTAGATCGTGAACTGGACTGTCGCACATAAAAAAATAATTTGTAAGAATTATTTTAGAATTCCATAAAAACATTCCGGACCTAAAAAAGGCAGAAGAAATAGTCACCGAGTTCAACTAGAAATATCAATCTTTTCTAGTGGTGGTTGTTCGGTAGCGAATGTTTTAATAATACTTCGTTGAAAGCATAAAAACATTTCTGGTTGAACAAGACGAACAAGTCGAAGAATGAGATCAGGAGAATATGAAGAGCGACGAATACCGAATCTGATCGAACCAGATCATCGTTCGTTTCGACGCCCACGCTCTCCCCCCGATCGTCCTCCTCCTCCTCGTCCCCCCTCCCAACCCCCGAACGCCCCACACATGCCAATTTTTTCCCTTTATTATTCTTTGTTTCTCCTGTTTCTCTCCCTTCCTCTTCGCAAGAGAGGCGAGCAGGGTCGTCGAACGCCGGGGACTCGATTTGAATCTAATTACGATCCCGATAATTCCGCAAGGAGGAGGAAATAGTAACTCACCGGAAACCTTCGGGTCAGCTGCCTCCACCTTCATCGCCGCCAGGCTCGCTATTGTCGGCGGTACCTAAAAGAAAATACATTACGATGTACAATGCACCAGCATGCTCAGGGCCGTGCTCGCGATGGGGACGAAAGGGGGGACCGCCGCCCACGCAGACCCTGGGGGACGGGCAAACGATTCTATGAGCCCGAGCGACACGTGTCGTTCGAAAACCCTCCAAATTATCCGGGCCCCGCGGCGACCCTTTCCCAGAAACCGCCCCTACTTCGCAAATCTATATTTTCAAAAATTTACCACCTCCGGAGACACGTGTATTTTTATCAACCAACGAAATTCGTTTGAGTGTCGAAGTCTGTGGAGCTGCGTGATTTAACCCTTTGCACACTCGAATGGTAATTCTAAGGCATCAGTAAAAATTTCCATAGAAATTATTCAAAATAGTTTTCATACTATCAAATTCGTCTGTATTCTATAAATTACTGAAACCTCAAATGTTGTGTGAGAAAACTGGTTCAATTTCATGTGCACTATGCAACAAAGATTTCACAGAATGAAAATGTTGAAAGAGATGTCTAGATTTTGGAATTAAAATTGTTTTGAGTGCAAAGGGTTAATTAGTCTTCTGATTTGGAGACCTTCCTTTGCACTTTTACATATCTTGTATTTTTGTATTTATTGAACTTGTATTTTTACATATCTTTCTTTTTCAGAGTATTTTCTGTTTCTCATGAAAATGACGTGTTCGTCAATTACCGACACTGATTGAACAAAAGTCTGCGGAGCGACATAATTTTTAATGATTTTGTTACGTCATTTTTTTAGAGACATTCTTACCCTTTGTATTTCCCGGTTTCTCTCTTTTGAACAATTTTCTGTTTCCGAACACGGTGCGAGACTGTCTTCGAAATTGAAAATATTATTTGGGCTTCAAGCATTACAATTCCTTGTTCGTACAAAAAAATGAATTTCTACAATGATACATGAAACAATTTACCATTTGTAACATACAGAATTGTTCCGATTAAGCACAGTGATAAATTTTGTTGGCTTTTTCGTTCCTGTTTCGTAAAATCAATGAATGTAATAAATAACGCAAACTACAGTACACTCAGTACTAGACCTTCTTCTTCAACGAAATTTTTGCAATGGAAATTGCAAATTCATGGTAAATCGTTGAATCAATTTATTTCGTATTAATGCATATTAATATTGAAATCTCGTTCAGTAAATAGCAGAGAGTTGAAACTAAAAAATTAAAATCTTCTGCACCAATTGCAACAAACGTGGACTGAATGCAAACGCCTTTCATTTTCTAATAATAATTATAGTAAATTGAGAATGGTGTTCTTAAAATCTTTTGATTTTCATACTATTTTAAGTTTCATCTCTCGTTATCGTGGTAAACAAATAAAGTCTGCAGTGTACTGACCATTTTGGTAAAATTACAGAAAATTCAGTGACAAATGTGTAAAAATTGTGGATCTTTGGTACGGTAGGTACGATCCTGCAAAAAATTCGAGTCGTTAACCTTTGCTCCCCCGTTGGATTTTCACGGCGACAGGGATCAGGCGTCTTTATCGTTACGACATCCTCTCGGGGACGTTAGGTGAACCGGAAACGACTTCCGGTTCCTTGAAAACGTCCAAGGAATCGGAATATTTAGTCGATTTGGAAGGTCGATGACCTCGCCACGATGCAAGCTCGAGTTCGACCCAATTTTCTCAGCCGGATAACCCTTCTAGAAACAATTACGCGCGCTATTCGCCTGGGCGATAAATCTTCGGCAAATGAAATATAACAGAAGCGATTAATTTGTTGGTACTGAAACATTTCATGAATAAATACAGCGCACGGTGTTAATCTTAATCGAGTGTTCATTTATTTGTACATTTCGAGTGACTAATTTATTGTTGACGACTCTCGGGAAAGGTTTTCTCGATTATAAATCTTTAGGAACGTTCATCGACCATAATCTTATCAGCTTTTGACAGCATGTTGCCTCTTTATTGCTCGAAACGGCCGACTAGAGTCCTACTTTCCAATGCGCGCTGGGATTCGCATAATTGTTTGGAAAATGTTAATATTAGAAACAATTCCAATTGCATTGCACTTTGTAATTAATTTTCACGAAGGCATGTTATACTTAATCGAAAGACAAAACTTTTGACAAAGCTTTGCTTTATTTAAATTTAAAATAATCCTAAAGAATTTAAAATTTATTTAAATTGGAAGGATTGAATAATGGGTAATCCACAAATTTGTACATCTTATGTCAAACCAACTGAACGAGAAGAGAATCTTAAAATGGAGGATAGGGTTGAAATATTATAAATTTTGCATTAAAATTCCTGTAATGCAATATATTTTCGCATTATACCATTTTTCTTGGATTTGAAATAAAGACTTGATCCTGATGGGTTAACGTGAGATCAAAATATATAATACTTAATAACAAATTCAGTAAATGAGAAAAAAGATCCTAGAAGCAGATGAGGGTAGAAACATATTCGTTGCGTCTTAAATTTCCTACAATTCGAATTTTTTTTCACATTGATCAACTTTCTTCAGGCTCGAATAAAAAACTGCAGCATAAAACGTAAAGAAACAATCGAAACACTAATTGATATTATCAACGGTACATCAACTGATTAAAATAAAAGCTCTAAAAATCGTGAGAGGATTGCAATATGACCGTCGTGTCTTAAATTTCCCACAATTCGAATTCTTTTCACATTGTTCAACTTTCTTCAGGCTCGAATAAAAAAATGCAGCATAAAACGTAAAGAAACAATATAAATACTAATTGATGTTGTCAACGGTAGATCAACTGAATAAATTAAAAGCTCTAAAAATCGTGGAATGATTTCAATATGATCGTCGTGTCTTAAATTTCCCATAATTCGAATTTTTTTCACATTGTTGAAGTTTCTTCAGGCTCGAAGCAAAAATTGCAGCACGAGACGCACAGAAACAATGAGAATACTAATTGGGCGGAGAGGGAAGAGGAAAGGGTGAACGAAACGAGAGAAAACCGTAGAAGCAGTGGCAAGAGTTGGCAAGAGAACCAGCTCGGAACAGACGCCAGTTGCCGGAAGCCCCATCGCGGTACAAATTATTCGAATCCTGTACGATTTCCGAAGCCGTATCTGCGATGCGTCGCTGAATTTATGAAGCGATTGCCACATCGTTGGTCGTGTTCCGTCCTCGGCTGTCGCCTCCTACCCCTTCGTACGATCGCGTCCGTTTCGTTTCCATTTTCTATCCGAACGTGTAAATACGCACGAAGTCCGTCGACGACGTCAACGATTTTCTCTCGATCTGTGTCCCCGAGAAAGAGAGGATCGAACGCGTCTCACGTGCACGGCAATCGCGTTCCATCGATCCCCCGTTCGGCCGACGATCAACCATTTATATTCCGCGCTCATAATTACCGTCGACCTTCGATGCCCAATATTACGGATCGGCGTGCGGATCGCATGGCAATGCGCCGGAAAGAATGTCGCCGACGACGCTGTTTCCGCGGGAAATCGAACGATTCCACCGATCGATCACATATTTCTCGATTTTTCCACGATTCGACGGTACTTGGATCGTTGAAGTAAAGGATTGAAGTTGCTTTTTGTTAAACGGAATGTCGTGAGTTGCTTCTGCGTTCATGAAGTTGGATATGGTTACTGGAAAATGGTAACTTGGACCGATCTACTTAGGAGGATTCATGTTGGGACAAGTTGTGGAGAATTATTTGCGAAATTTTAATGTTATTCTGGTGGTAGAAGAGTCATAGCTTGCTTGTGAATTGAGAAAATTGGTCATAGTTGTTGGGAAATGGTATCTTATAGCGATTTGTAGGAAGATTAGGGTGGTGTCGGTTGGAAAATGGCAACTTGTGACAATGCATAGTTAGGTTAGGATTGAGACAAGTTTCTGAGACTTGGTGGCAAAGTTTTAATATTATTCTGGTGGCAGAAACGTCATAGGTTGCTTGTGAATTGAGAAAATTGGTCAAAACTGTTAGAAAATGGTAACTTATAGCGATTCATAGGAAGATTCGGGTGGAGACGGTTGGAAAATGGCAACTTTTGACAATGCATAGTTAGGTTAGGATTAAGACAAGTTTTTGAGGCTTGGTAGCGAAGTTTTAATATTATTCTGGTGGCAGAAACGTCATAGGTTGCTTGTGAATTGAGAAAATTGGTCAAAACTGTTAGAAAATGGTAACTTATAGCGATTCATAGGAAGATTCGGGTGGAGACGGTTGGAAAATGGCAACTTTTGACAATGCATAGTTAGGTTAGGATTAAGACAAGTTTTTGAGGCTTGGTAGCGAAGTTTTAATATTATTCTGGTGGCAGAAACGTCATAGGTTGCTTGTGAATTGAGAAAATTGGTCAAAACTGTTAGAAAATGGTAACTTATAGCGATTCATAGGAAGATTCGGGTGGAGACGGTTGGAAAATGGCAACTTTTGACAATGCATAGTTAGGTTAGGATTAAGACAAGTTTTTGAGGCTTGGTAGCGAAGTTTTAATATTATTCTGGTGGCAGAAACGTCATAGGTTGCTTGTGAATTGAGAAAATTGGTCAAAACTGTTAGAAAATGGTAACTTATAGCGATTCATAGGAAGATTAGGGTGGAGACGGTTGGAAAATGGCAACTTTTGGCAATGCATAGTTAGGTTAGGATTAAGACAAGTTTTTGAGGCTTGGTAGCGAAGTTTTAATATTATTCTGGTGGCAGAAACGTCAGGTTGCTTGTGAATTGAGAAAATTGGTCAAAACTGTTAGAAAATGGTAACTTATAGTGATTCATAGGAAGATTAGGGTGGAGACGGTTGGAAAATGGCAACTTTTGGCAATGCATAGTTAGGTTAGGATTAAGACAAGTTTTTGAGGGTTGGTAGCGAAGTTTTAATATTATTCTGGTGGCGGAAGTGCCATAAGTTGCTTGTGAATTGAGAAGGTTGGTCATGGTTGTTAGAAAATGGTAACTTATAGCGATTTATAGGATTATTAAGGTTGAGAGAAGTTTGCGAGACTTGTCGACGAAGATTTAATATTATTCTAGTGGTAGAAGCATTGAAGGCTGTTTTTGATAAAATTGTTCACAATTGTTGGAAAATGGCATCTTGTGGCCATGTATGAAGAGGATAAGATTGAGACAAGTTTTTGGGGATTGCTAGAAAAGTTCTAATATTATTCTTGTGGTGGGAGTGCTATAAGTGGCTTGTGAATAGGGAAAATTGGTCATAATTGTTGGAAAATGGTAACTTATAGCGATTTATAGGAAGATTAGGGTGGAGACGGTTGGAAAATGGCAACTTTATAGAAATGTTAAGATCGAGACAAATTTTGAAGGCTTCATTCCAAAATGTCAATATTATTTTACTAAAGTATTATAGACTGCCACTAAATTAAGTTGTAAAATGGAAACTTGTATCGATTTATGACAAGTATTGGAGACTTGTTGGCAATGGTTTAATATTACTTTGCTGGTAGGGATATTGTAAGTTGTTTGTAAATTGAGAAAATTGTTTCCGATTGTTGGTAAATGGCAACGTGTAGCAATAACGTAGGAAAATATTACTAAAGACCGTAAGGTATTGGTCCACGCCCATAAATGCCTCTCTAAGCCGCCTAAATCTTTCGACAGTCTTCATTTATCACACCCAACGATCTCAATTTCTGGCACACACCTAGCACCGCATTCCTACAACCTCATCTAATCCGAGAACGTCGCTGTAGAAGGAAGAGTAAATTAAAAAAATATCCCGTACTCATTCGAAACGATCTTTCTTAAAAACAGAACCATCATCGTCATCATCATCGTGTTCGATGAATATTAAAGGCACAGTGAATTCTCATGTAAATTCTCATCAGCAACTTCAATTTTAATTTACGAAGATCTTTAGAGTCGAGGGTGGATGTCAATTAGTACGATAAACATTTATAGCAAAATATGCTTCCAAGATCGTAACAAAAATTCAAAACAATCTTGAAATGAATACATTTGTAATTGAATGTACATGTAATTTAATGTTCCATCAGTTCCACAAATTCTATCTGGTCGAAATAATAATTTTAACCTATTTTCCAACACTTCATCTACCGGAAGCTTAATTAACAGGCTTTTCAATCATTAATGCTCTATTAAAAGGAAGCTCAAAAATCTTCTAACACATAATAATCCCAAACGAAATAATTCGATTACGTTATCGAGAATGTCTCGTTGGTTCGCGATTGGAATTGCTGTTGAAAGACCTATTAAAAAATCGAAAGTCATCGATCACAGACGGTTTTAAAAATGATGAAATAATCGCCGATGAATAATGTGTTAAGTTCGAACTGCTAGAAACAACGAGTTAAGATCGTTTTGGAGGATCCAACGGTTCGAATCGCCAAGGTAGGTCTGTGTTCCAAGTTCCACGAGTTCGAGACCCCGACCGCGCTCTTCCTATGCGACTCAGGAGAGTGCAAATCGAGCACGAGGCTTCACAAAGCAGATTTCGATTGCAGAGTAGCCCGCGAAGATCCCACAGTTCGAATCTCGCCAACAAAAGCGAAGAAACTAACGAAGAAGAAGAAGAGGAAGACGAGCAAGACGAACAAGACGAACAAGACGAAGAAGTGGAGAGTCAGAGGAAGGAAACGACTATCATAGAAACAAATAGAAGATACCGTGGCCTGCGTACGCCGCCGAGAGGACAACGACGACGAGGAAGAAGAAGATCGAGCATGAAAAGGAAGAACGTATTGCAAGAGAAAGAGGAGAGGGTAGAAAGAAGACTCGGGGTGAAAGAGAGGGAGGGGAAATACGCAGAAAGAAGTAGTAGGGAGAAGAGCTGTGCGAGAGAAGACGAAGAGAGAGAAAGAGAGAGAAAGAGAGAGAGAGAGAGAGAGAGAGAGAGAGAGAGAGAGAGAGAGAGAGAGAGAGAGAGCGAGGAAAGGGCGGGAGAGGGGGAGGAGAGGGCAAAGAGGGAACCGGGAGAGTATAGAGGTATATGAGAAAACAATAGAGCTGATTTGCAAACAATAGAATAACGTTAAGAGTCGAGTATTATACGCCGTTGTTACTTCTTGTGCCATAACGCCGGAGAGCATATGCCCATTAATATTCAAAGGCGAAAATAATGTAAACGACACGACAAAAATCGGGGGAATAATTTCAATTCTCCCCGTATGGGATTCCAGCGTGGCAATACACCGAGCGAGAGAGCCTCCCGGGCCCATTTCGTGTCTTCTCCGAGACCCGACCGGCACGTACACGCGCGTACCCGCGCGTACCCACTCGACGGGACCATGCAAGCCACCGGTTCCCGTCGTGCCCCATCCCTGGGACCCGTCGCTTTCCCGTGGATTTCCAATTTTTTCTTTCTTTTCCATCGAACAAGCATTTTCCTATAATTACAAGACACTCTGAAATAGCTCTGTCTTTTATTGTTTTCGAAATGGCACCTATTGCAATTGGTGATCCCCGTCATGCCCAATTTGTAGAACTCATGGATTTCCAATGAGTTTTCATTTGGGACCTATCTTTATCTCAACTTGCACCGAACAAGAATTTTACAGCAATTGAAATTGACTTTGAAATCCCCCTTGTTTCCCTTGGACCCCTGGGACCCATGGATCCCCAATGGTTTTTCATTTGGGTCTCACTCTTTTACGTTGACTTGCACCGAATAAGAATTTTGTAGTAATTCCCAGACCCTGAAATGTCTCGGTGCATTTTAATGTTTTCGAAATTACCATTTCGGTACCTAGTGCAATTGGAGGTCCACGTGATGCCCCATTTCTGGGACCTACGAATTCCCAATGATTTCTCATTTGGGACCCATCCTTATCCCAACTTGCACCGAACAAGAATTTTCCAGGAATTGATATTGACTTTGAAATCCCCCTTATTTTCCTTGGACCCCTGGGACCCATGGATCCCCAATGGTTTTTCATTTGGGTCCCACTCTTTTACGTTCACTTGCACCGAATAAGAATTTTGTAGTAATTCCAAGACCCTGAAATGTCTCGGTGCATTTTAATGTTTTCGAAATTACCATTTCGATACCTAGTGCAATTTATGGTCCCCGCCATGCCCCATTTCTGGGACCTACGGATTCCCAATGATTTTTCATTTGGAACTGATCCCTTTCGTTACTTGCATCGAAGAAAAAGTTTTCTAATAATTGAAAGAATCTGAAATTACTTGTTCTTTTACTTGTTCTTTTACTTGTTAAGAATGGCACCCATATTTTTGTGGTCACTTTCGTGCCCCATTGGGGGCACTAGACGACCCATTTAGGGGTCTTATTTTGCCTCTATTTGTGCTGAAGAATTTCAAACTGTTAAACATCTCTGAAATAGCTGTATCAGTCATTGTCTTCGTTGAGAACCCCATGAGCAAGACGCTATGCTGAACGCAGTGATAAAAATGGTACCCATTATGATTGGTACACAGAAGAGATTACGTTGTTCTTATGACATTTATTACTACTGTTTACTGTTAAAGACGACTAATGATAGTAGCCAACTGACATTTTTCATTATCCAATTACAGGTACCGTTGCAATTCATTTATGATAGTAGGAAGATTGGTGGAATTCTAATGCAAAACGAAATTGCTTGGATGTTCAAGATCTTTACGATCGAAAACTACTAATTTCCTAATCACCTACTCTACTGATTGATCATTTCTTTACGAAATGTTAAATAGTACACAACAATGAGACAAATACGCGTAACATTGTTACTTAAGAAAGCTGGGTAAACAATGTTTGAGTCACGACATCTGTTTTATTGCTTTACGTAGATGATGCACGTGGATTATACTATAGTATAGCAACTGTGATGACACTTACAGGAATCAATATCGAATCTTTTATATTTAAAACATGTAAACATCGCACATGTCAGATGATTTGTTTAAAATAGACAGCGAATGTTTTATATTAAAAACATGTGAACAGCTCACTTGTCAGATGATTTATCTCAGCAACCTTAATATTTCAATGAACCACTTTATATAAATTTTTCATAGATCAAGCAGTGTTTATAAATTTTTATTCAACAAAATAATAAATGCTCTTAAATTTTTAGAATGTAGTAAAGATAGATTAATGTGATCAAAATTGTGGTTTGGTAAAAGAATTGATATTTCTAAATATTGCTTGGCAGACGAATTTCCGAATTCATAGATTACTACTTAGTGGAAGAATGAATTTCTCTACATTTTAATTATTCAGTAGAAAATTGAAAAATTCCATTAGTGTCTTTAAATTTGTGGTTCGGTAAAAGAATTGATATTTCTAAATACTGCTAGGCAGACGAATTTCCGAATTCATAGATTACTACTTAGTGGAAGAATGAATCTCTCTACATTTTAATTATTGAGTAGAAAATTCAACAATTCCATTAGTGTCATTAAAGTGGTTTGGTAAAAGAACTGATATTTCTAAATATTGCTTGGCAGACGAATTTCTGAATTCATAGATTATTACTTATTGGAAGAATGAATCTCTCAACATTTTAATTATTGAGCAGAAAATTGAAAAATTCCATTAGTGTCTTTAAATTTGAGGTTTGGTAAAAGAATTGATATTTCTAAATACTGCTAGGCAGACGAATTTCCGAATTCATAGATTACTACTTAGTGGAAGAATGAATCTCTCTACATTTTAATTATTGAGTAGAAAATTCAACAATTCCATTAGTGTCATTAAAGTGGTTTGGTAAAAGAACTGATATTTCTAAATATTGCTTGGCAGACGAATTTCTGAATTCATAGATTATTACTTAGAGGAAGAACGAATCTCTCTAAATTTTAATTATTCAGTAAAAAATTGAACAATTGCTACCCAGAAGAATTTGTATTCCCAAATTTCTATAATTTAGTAGAAGACTCGATATATGTTTTTAAACTTATCTCGTTTCGCACAGGAATGACCCTATCTCAATTTGTCTGATTCGATATACATAGAAATTGATGGCTATTAAATAGTTATCGATCGACGAACGAATGGTTCCATAGAAGGAATTTTGGAGCATCATCGAGGCAGACCGGTGGGAGTTCGAGGGCACCGATGGGTGAATCACCGGCACGTTTTGATGACTCGATGATGAGTCGTCGACAGCCGGCAAAGAATCGTGTTCGCGGCGCGCAACACCAACGTTAGAATAATTCAAGGGTTCGTGGAACCGCGGACAATAATTCGCCGCGATATCCATTGCCGTAATCTGCGGCGTCGAAAGAGTCCCTTGATTCTTGACCTTAATTCGTTCAGACGTGGTTCCCATAAAATAAACGAGAACAATGATTCCTTTCCCCTCGATACGAGTCGCGATAAAATAACCGTGAGAGGAATGGTCGCCAACTATGGCAATAAAGTTTCCCCGTGAAATTTGGACAGTATCGAACCCTTTATCTTATCGCTGTTCTCGACTCAACAGTCGCCAACCACTCCACAATGAATTTGTTATACTAATTCGCGGAAGTATCGAAATCAGAATCAAATCACACCATGTTTCCGTCCGGAAAACATTTGAAACGCGATTGACCGCTTCCAGGAAGATAAACATTGATAAAAAGAGTATTAAATTATCCTGAACTTGCCGATTGCTGATTAGACGATCACGATTTTATGAATTTATAAACGAATGTGTCGAACGTAATTAAATGCGGACTCGCATGAACATGAATTTCATAACTTCAATTGTTATTACATGGAATCTTTACTGATAAATACAGTTTATGAATTAACCCTTAGCACTCGAGTGGTGATTCTGAGGCACCACTAAAAATTGCTATACCATTATTCAAAATATTGTTTACATTATTAAATTTATATTCAATAAATTAGTTACTAAACATTTAAGTATTGTATGAGGTATTATATCAGTTTAATTTCTCCAAAATGAAAAAAAAAATCATACAGAATGGAAATATTCTTGATCGAAAAAAAAAGTTTGGTTTTGGAGTTAAAATACTTCCGAGTGCAAAGGGTTAATTTCAATTACCGAAGAACGAAACTGAACATTTTTAATCTTCTTACCCGACTATTTTCAATTCTTCATTTTAAGTTCAGAAATACTGAAAGTTTATTTCAGAAAATTACAAATAAAACAGCGATCAAAGATTTACAGTGTCAGATGCATTTGAATTTAACTACCCTAAAATTTTGTTATTCGATCACAAGATTAGTCAAAAAAATTTTAATTGAAAATGTGAAGAGGATAGTAGAACTTCTGCTAGGTAAAATTGTAAATAGAAGATTATCGTCTTAGGGAAACTAAAAATAGAGCATTAATCGAAGATTGACAATAACAGTGTAAAATAATTGTAAACTCGTCGTTCAACAACCCTTAATTTTTAAATTTTTCATTGGAAGGTCAACAAAAGATTAGAAAGTGGAAAAGAGCGTCGACGAATTGGATGTTTCGTGTAATAAAAAATTAATTAAGGAGTAGAAATTGATGGATCTGATAACCGTCATGGATTTCACGTTCCCGTGAATTTCAATTAGTCCATTAGTCCATTAACCCTAACCGACACCACGGACGTCTATTAACCCCAACGTGGTCTTGTGTCGCAACACGAGTATCGAACGAATTTATCTCTAGTTATGGCGTTTAATTGCGATAATCGGTTTCGTGAGCGAGGCTCGGATCGAACTTTACTTTCTACGAAGACTAACGATTACCTCCAGGAAATAGCAAGAAAATGTTCGCAGTAAAATACATCTCCAAATGACCCTACAAATTCACGTAACCGTCCCTGAAAGGAGGTAAAAATTTTTCGTGGCAGAAAATTCTTCGAAAAAATTCGATTTTTTTGAAAGTCTACAACGATGAGATTTCGATACACATTCGTGTAAGACGATTTCAAATTTTACGCCACCGAACACTGAATTAACGGCGATATTTTCGAGAAGATTGCGTCAGACCTTGAGGAATTAACTTTCTAAACGAACAATTTACATTCCGCGCCGTCCTCCGACACACCCTTCGGTAACATCATTCGATACGCGATTATGTGCATATGATTGCAGTAAATAGAAGCGCGATCCGCTGCAAATCGACTGTAACACGTCCGTGCAAACAAAACAACGGCTTCGGGAAACGGATATACGAATTATTATCACTGCATTCGAAAATTCTATTAGAAGGGTGTTTAACACTAAACGTACCGAGCACTAAATGAAGGTGGTCTATGTTGCCTTATAAAAACGAAATGATTGAATCTACTTAATGTTTGTGTGCTTTTTTTTGTAATATCTGCTTGATTGAAGAAATGTATTTAATCGTTTTCGATAGAAGCATCTTTATAATTTCAAGAATTGTTAAATAAAGAATTTCAGACCGGTCATTGTAACCGGCGCTGGTAGGTTTAGTGTTAAATATTCCGCTTGAAAAAATTCTGAAGTTTCATTGAAAAAAACGATCGTTGCATGACTGAGGTGAATTTCGCGACAAACGCGTCATCAAGTCATCAATTCTGTAGTACATGTTGCTGTTGGCCACGGTTCAATTTCTGTGAAAAAGATCGACGAGCTCGATTTGTTAGTCTCTCAAATGTAAAACGACTTACAACGATTTTGAACGAGGGCAGACAAATTCTGGAATAATGTAAAAATGTATCCGAACGATCCAATGAGTAAAGGAAACGGTTAATTATGAGGAATAAGATGTTAATTGTCGAACGTGGCATCGGAGGAGGTTTTAACTGTCCGTACACACGTGTGCTGGTTGCGAACTAGCAGATCGCGAAGAATCTAATTATTTAATAAATGCTCCGAGAGTCGCGGGCAATATTTCACTCGAGATTATTCGCTGGTTTACGATACTGCGAGTCGCCAATAAAACGGGACAATTATTTTCATATAATTGGCTGGTCGCGCGCGCGCCATCGTCATGGCCTCTTGGCGCGTTGATCGTTAAAGTGGAAACAAGTTGAACGAAATCCAACCGCTGTAGCAGATGCTCGCCGGCATGTTGACAATCCGGTGTCACGTCATCATCAACCGTGCCGGTGTGTTCGCGAAATACGACCGTAATCGATCTACGTCCTCGAAAGCCGCGATTCGAGCCTCGATTTGCACCGAATCCTTTTCATTATCGCGAAATTCAATTTTTTTTACCCTCGCATTAATCACCGGATGCTTATGCGCATTGTTATTTCTTAAATTAATAACGAATGTAAATTCCGCCCAATTTTATCCGATCTTGATTTTTATTATCCCTGCACGCTTTTGTATGTTACAATTGAGTCTTTCTAATTCCTACTCTACAATTAAACAAGTCAATCTTCCACGCCATGAATTGATTAATATTTTGTGGCAGCTTTTATGCAATTTTTCTTTCTTTCCAATTCTTACTCTACTGTTACTGAATTCTATATTTCATGTCCTAAATTGATTACTATTTTGTGGCAGCTTCTATGCAATTTTTCTTTCTTTCTAATTTCCACTCTACTGTTACTGAATTCTATATTTCATGTCCTAAACTGATTACTATTTTGTGGCAGCTTTCATGCAATTTTTCTTTCTTTCTAATTTCTACTTTACTGTTAAAGAATTCTGTAATTCATGTCCTAAATTGATTACTGTTTTGTGGCAGATTTTATGTAATTTTTCTTTCTTTCTAATTTCTATTTTACTGTTACAGAATTCTATACTTCATATCCTAAATTGATGACTATTTTGTGGCAGCTTTTATGCAATTTTTCATTCTTTCTAATTCTTACTCTACCGTTACAGAATTCTATACTTCGTGTCCTAAATTGATTACTATTTTGTAGCATCTTAAGCAATTAATCTTAAATTAATAACGAATGTAAATTCCACCCAATTTTATCCGATCTTGCTCTTTATTATTATTACACGTTTTTGTATATTACAATTGCACATAGTCTTTCTAATTCCTACTCTACAATTAAACAAGTCAATCTTTCACAACCTAAATTGATTACTATTTTGTTGCAGCCTTTATTCAATTTTCCTTTAATTCTAACTCTCTACTATTAAAGAATTCTATATTTCATGTCCTAAATTGATCACTATTTTGTAGCAGCTTATGGAATTTGTTTCTCTTTATAACTTCTACCCTACTATTAAAGAATATAATCTTTCAGATCCTAAATTAATTACTATCTCGTTTAGGCAAATTTTTGTTCTCACCCTTGCAACAAAAAGACAACAAAATTCTAGAAATCATCTTCTACCAATCCATTCAGTCGTTTCAATTATGAAATGCTATAACATTTTTTTTTTAATAGTTACCGTACCGTATTACAAACTAAATCTTTTACATATTCGATGAAGTGGCTCGAAACAATTTCAAACGAACATTAACCCATCGCTGTAAAGAATTATATTGTCTTCCTCGAAAACAATCACCAGAAACAATTAACCCCCCTGCGTCCGCACACGTGTGCATCTTCGCCCCCTACCCCAAAACTTCGTTTGTCTCGTGAAAAAAATTCCACAGTCAACACGCCGCTCCACAGCCACCCTCTCGAACGCAGCTTAATCGAGTCAGGGTTCGCAAAAAGAAAAAAAACGTGATGGAAAATCGAAAACAAGAAAAAAGCGGAACAGTCGATGATTTCCATGGCGAGAGAACGATAAACACGGCGCGAGGGAGCGCGATGGTTCGACGGGGGATGAAAGGCACCCCTCGTCGTTTAATTAATTTGTTCGACTGACTCACCCTCGACTCTTCAGGTTCCTCCCTCCGGACGTTCTGAAAGAGGACGCTGCCCATCTGAACTTGAAGATTCTGCTGCAACAGTTGCGCCAGCTGCGGGTTCTGCGAGAGTATCGCCGGATTTTGTTGCAACAATTGAGCGAGCGCTGGATTCTGCACGAGAATTTGGCTCAGGGACGTGTTCGCCATCGCGTGAAGGGATTGTTGCTGTTGGTGTTGCTGCTGGAGGTTCGGAGAGTTGGCGTTCGATGTTTGACAGGACTGAGACAGGTTGCTCGGGGGTGGATTGTGCCGGGGAGGGCTTTGAGGGGTGTGAGGCGGCGTAGGAGGGCTTCCTGGCGCCATCGACGACGCATCCTTTTCCTCTTTCACTTTCACCTTGCCTGGAACCGAAAATAAATCGACGATGTTAGTCAAAATCGAATTAAAGTTAACCTTCAACTCCAAAATTGCAATTTCAGTTAATCAGAAAAAAGGAACTCCTTTTTTAGGGGGGTGACGTGGTTAAGGAAGACTCTAAAGAATTTCTGACCAATTATGACAGCAAGAAAAATTTTTGTATAAGTTACAATTGTCTTATACACTGCCACAGTTATTTATTTCCCATAGATATATGAAACCCTTTCAGTACTTCTTTATACGTATTATTATTTATACACAATTCTAGTATGTAGAATAATTATAAACAGTCGATTTATACTCGATAAATTATTGGAAGCATCTCCACACAGTTTCTTCAGAACCAGTTGGTTTCAATGAATGTGTAAAAGATTTTAGATGCACGGTGAAGAATATTAAAACAAGATTCAAGTTTATTAAACTTGTTCACTTTGTTTGGTACTATTTCCAATAAATAAATTAAAATAGCGTTACCCTGAAAGAACGTTAATTTCTCCTATAAAATAATGAAATTGATCGTAGAATTTTTAGATACTTATCAATGTCATTTCAGGTATCCTTTACAAAGCCACCCCTCTTTTCAACCCCCTATCCAAGAAACACAAAGCCATTTTAGACATATTAACACTAGACACTGTAAATGCGAGTATTTATGCACTCACACCACATACAACAATATAACATACAATAAAATAAACGTCAAAATGTTCATTTACATTGAATCTGTTAATAAATAAAATAAATTTCTAAATAACCTTCGTGTCTCACAACATTCTCAAGTCAAATTATTTTTAGCATGTTTCGTTCACTTCCATCACAGAACAACGTTTACAAATGCAGCACCAAAGATTGTCCAATGAAGGTATAGGTATCACTATGATCATGCTTGACGCACCAACTCTCTAACATCCCCTCTACCTACCCCAATTTCCCAGGGCAAGCCAGCAGGACTTCCTCCTCGCAAGGATGCCGCGCCGAGACTGACTCTTCCTCTTGGATTTTCCAAGATTTCGGAAAGTCTCGAGGAAACAGAGTGGGGATAGAGAGATCGTAGATTGGTCGAACGGAGCAAGACCGATCGACGAATAGCAGCGCAGCGACTTCGTGCCGGGGAAAAAAAAAAACTGACTGAGGGTGAGTTTTTGCCGGTTGGAGAGGATCTAGACACGTGAAATTGAGACGTCTCGATCCCGAAAAAGCCGCAATCGACTGCAAGCAGGTACATCTGCTCTTCGGGTTACCTAGAACCGAGGATTTCCTATCCCCTCTTTTCAACTATCACACGAGGACTAAGAAGACAAATTTAGAATCAGAATATTCAATTACTGTTGCGGAAATGAACCGTTCTGCGCCCATAAACCAGAATTCGTTTTCTTGAACGATAAATTGCCATCTTCTGGAGTAAGCAAGATATGATTTTGCTGTTCAAACTCTGCAGCCTCAAATTTTCTTCTAATTTATATTAGGAAGCTACTTTTGAGGTAAGTGTTAAATTGTTTTTACAATTTTTCCTAGAGACTAGACACTCCTCAAACTCTGCACCCTTACATTAAAATTCACCGTCGAACATTCTTCGAAAATAAGTTTTATACTTTTCTACATTTGGAATAAATCTGAAATTATTTGTTTAATTTTTTGGGGGGAATTAGGTATCTTTACTGACAGTTATCTGGGACCTTCATCGCGATCTGCTGTTCAAACTCTGCAGGCTCAAATTTTCTTCTAATTTATATTAGAAAGCTACTTTTGAGGTAAGTGTTAAATTGTTTTTCTAATTTTTTCTAGAGACTAGACACTCCTCAAACTCTGCACATTAAAATTCACCCTCGAGCATTCATCTAAATTTTACACTCTCCTACATTTGGTATGAATGTGAAATTTTTTAAAATTTTTCTTTTGTATTTGAACGTCTTGGCAGTGATCGGTATCCGTGATTTCTTGTTACAATGTACGTTTCATATTTTCCACCCTTATATTCAAATTCTCCCTTAGATATTCCAAATTAAATTCTGAACCCTTCTACCCCTACGTCTGGTAAAAATCTGCCTTTTTCAATTTCCTCTGTCAATTAATTTTGTGTTGGAATCTATTTTTTAGACTTTGTACCCCGAACTCAAAACATAACCTCAAATTTCCTTCCGAATTAAATCACTAAACTTTCATGAATTAAATCAATTTGATTTTTATCATCCTCACCATTAACCAATCCTTCTGTCAGACATTTCTAAATTTCATTCATAATTTTAATAAAGCAGCGTGTATAATCATTTCCAGTTGAAGCATCTTGATAACTTCAATAATTGTAAAATAACAAATCTGAAACGTGTGATTCGATCCATAGTGGTAGTTATTACTTGACAGCGGATTTTATGCATTCATGACAAATATGAGAAGGTGTATTTTAAAACATTAAAAACATTAGAAGAATTAAAAAATACTGTTATATTGTTTTCCACATATTAAACATATTTTCAAAGAAAATAAATGTCTATTTCACTCCACTTTGCTATAACGCAGGTACAACATTTTTATTTTGCATAAAGATCCGCTGTCTAGTTATTACAATTATTTCTACACCTAGAAACAAATCTGCAAATTGAAATTCTTGCAATCTAATCGCACCGGAAGTCAGCGTGTCGGTTAAACCCGCAACGACCATCGCAGACCATCCCCTATTTTTTAAACACTGCCTCTCGTCCGGAGGTAAAAAGTTGAAGGAAGGTGCCAGGCCGTTTTTAATGTCCCGGGGGGGATCTCAGGTAGATCTATCAGGATTTATTCGCGCGAGGAGGATCCATGAGAACATCAAAACCCGATCTCGGGTTCTCCGTACCTGCCTGTCTAGGTCTGGGACCTGGCCAGTCGATTCCGTGGCCGCGAAAAGAAAAGGAGTGACTCGGAAATTGGGAAAAGGGATGAAAAGGGATGAAAAGGGAATGCATCCCACGGGGCCCCACCACCTTGTGCCACTGTAAAGTCTATCGAAATTACGCAACCCCTTAAACGTCATTTTTACCTAAGGTTCTCTCGAATCCCCTCCATCGTTCTTCACCGTTTCCCGTTGGCATACGGGATTCCCTGTTTTTTCGATCCGAGGGCGTCGTTTAACGAGACGTGTACCGTCGACGATGAAAAATGACTATCCTCCGAGATAATTTAGGAGACAGATTCTTGTGGGAAAGTGTTCCCCTGCTTTCCAAAACCGGAGACCGGCTGCCGGAGATTTTAATTGAACTCGTTCAGACACTTGTGGATTTTTCTGGAATTTATGGGCCCTTTAGGCAGACTGATTGCCTTAATTTTCGGCCCGAAATGGGAAATTTCATTTCTTGAGGTTCCCGGGAAGATTTATTGATGGGAGGAAGCTGACGAAAGTCCGGAATATTTTAATTTTTTTTATAGGAGAAGTGAATTAAGAGGAAACGGCGTTGTTTGTGGGAAGTGTGAAGCATTTTCCATTTTACAGATGAATTATTGATTTTGTTACATGAATGGGCTAGGTAGGATGAAATTTATTTGTTCATTCTGCTAAAGGTTCTTTCACAAGGAAAATACTTCTACGATCTTGCTCCAGTCATATGGGTTTTTCTATTAAATGTTGATCCTTTAAAGAACGTTTTTTGAAATTAAAGCTTGCAATTGATAATGGGTAGCGTTAAATTACGAGACATAGGTGTAACAATAGACTTAAAAAATTATGTAGAGCTCACAGAAAGCTCTAATACAAACTGCCACTGAAAAATTTACCATAATCATTGAACAAATTACTTTTATTCTAATTTTTTTTTAGAGAACGTCTTTTAAAATGAAAGCTTGCAATTAATAATGGGTACATAGTAACGTTAAATTACAAGAAATAGGTTCAACAATATACTTAAAAAATTATGTAAAGGTCACAGAAGGTTCTATTACAAACTGCCACTGAAAAATTTACCACAATCATTTAACAAATTACTTTTATTCTAATTTTCTTTTAAAGAACGTTTTTTAAAATGGAAGCTTGCAATTGATAATGGGTATATGGTAACGTTAAATTACGAGAAATAGGTGTAACAATAGACTTAAAAAATTATGTAGAGCTCACAGAAAGCTCTAATACAAACTGCCACTGACAAATTTACCACAATCATTTAACAAATTACTTTTATTCTAATTTTCTTTTAAAGAACGTTTTTTAAAATGAAAGCTTGCAATTGATAATGGGTACATAGTAACGTTAAATTACAAGAAATAGGTTCAACAATATACTTAAAAAATTATGTAAAGGTCACAGAAGGTTCTATTACAAACTGCCACTGTCAAATTTACCATAATCATTTAACAAATTATTTTCATTCTAATTTTTTTTTATTTTCTAACCCCACAGAAGAAAATCCAATTCCCCGACAATCTTGCCGAAGCTTCTCCAACTTTTTCGAATTACAAAATGCAGCGAACGGCATCCCAAGTTTTTTTCAACTGAAAGAACTGTATTTTTGAATTGCAATATGTGTAGGAGCAAGGTATAGTGTTCGAGGCCAGATAAAAAAAGAGGAGTGCGAAAGGCCGCGAGAGGTGACTTGAAATGATTTCGTACACGTTTCAGCGTTAAATGGATTCCGCGGGAGATATTCCTGAGGGATCGCATGCAGGCACGGCGTTATGCTTGTGTGTCTTGGGCCGGATCCTTAAATCGACTCGATTTTTAAGGTCCGACCCCGTGGAGGAGCCCTCGCCGCGGGGATCCTGTGTTTCTCTTCCTCTCGCGACGTTCTCCGTTTCATCTTTGCTCCACATCGGACCCGGCCGATTGATAAAAATCAAGAACAGAGAAAACTGCTGTAAGAAATTACCCTGTTAAAGACCACGGGGGTTGGGGGTGTCTCGCTGAAATCGAAACGCCTTGGAAAATAATTGTTACTTATGTCGGACACGCGTTTCCGTTGAAACTTGTCACTTAGAACCATCCTCGTGGCTCTATCCTTCTCTATTTTCTCTTTTCATCTTTTCTAGCATGTTTTATAATTTTTCAAAGTAACCAATGGCTACTTCGATCGCGAATCAACAACTCACTCTCAATAACTTAATCTATTAGGTTGTTGCACATTCTTTATCGCAACAGGCTCCCAAGAATGATCAATTTCACGCCACTCGTGAACGTTCAATTACTTCGAGCAAACATCCTCTGGCAAAATAAAAATGAACAATAAAATCTATAGAGAACGATCCGACGCAATGCTTTATCACAGCAGTCTCCAAAAAATGATCAATTTCACGCTACTCGTGAACGTTTTGATCGACGTTCAATCGCTATTAACCGAACATCCCCTTGCGTGAAGTAAAACGAAACAATAGAATCAATAGAGAACGATCAGAAGCAATTCTTCATCACAACGATCTCCGAAAAATTATCAATTTTCTTCCACTTAGGAGGGTGAAAGATCCAGATCCACGTAACGAAGATCCGTGACACCCGACTCCGATTTACTACGATAGAAAAAAAAAAAAAGAAAAGAAATCGCGGGCCGCCGCACCCCATTTTTACGAGATACTTAAGCGTTTAAATGATCCGGGATTCGGGAAAAAATCTCGCCGTAAAAATCGGTTAACCCCCGGCTGTCGATACAGCCGTGCCATGTGGAGTGAGTGGAGGGGGTTGCGCGATTTTTCTCAGGGGTTAAATCGACCGTGGCCCCCGAAAACTCGCGTATTTTTTTTTCCACGATCTCGCAGGTAGCCGGCTACCTGCACACGCGATCTCCTCCCGGAAATAAAGAGGGTGAAAGAAGAAATAAAATAAAAAAGCTACCCCCGGGGTTGCAGGGGTAAAGAAAAGAAGAGATTACGCAAGAAACCTCGAGAAAGGGGGAAGAAAAACAGCGTGCGGCTCGCTCCCTTGATTCGAAGATCGAATCTCTCTCTCTGTCTCCCTCTCTTTCCCTCTATCGCATGGATTTCTCCCTCTCTCCCTCGATTTTCCATCTCTCGCCCCCTTTTGGTGAGCCATGGGGGTAAGAAAACAGGGTAAAAGTGAGTTAATAGTCGGTAAAACGGTATTCACCCGGTGACCCGGCGGGGTTGCCGGCTCCTTTAGGGCCGAGCCCTTTCTCTTCTTCCTCTTTTCTCACTACGTACCCTGTGTGTTTCCCCGTTCTTCTTCCGGAAGAGGTCGGGACCAAGGGTGGAAAAGGATCATCGTTTCCCTTTCGACGAGGTATGCGGACGGAAAACCGAGACACGAGACACTCCTTTCGCTGAGAAATTTGAGTAATCGTTCCCCGAGACCCGTCGTCGAGTACCCGACCCTGGATCCACCGTTTTTTTCTTATTTAATCGAGGGGTCCGAGGGGGTTGAAGCTCCGGTGTCGGCGTGAGAGAGCTCACCGTTTGCCTAGATTCGCGAATCATCCGTTCGGGGATTTTTCGGAGAGGAGGGGATGATGAGGCGATGAAACATCAAAAGAAAATCAGTTCCACAATTTTTGGCTGAGTCTCGTTAGTGATACCTTACCAAACCACCCTCTAGATTTGTTACACTTTTTTAACCCCTTGGCATACCCGCTAATTCCCGATTGCTCGGGCCATAATAAACAAGAAGGACGGTCTTGTCTTATGACATGTATATTTCAGTGTAACGAAAGGAATTGTGAAATAATAAACACGGTTGGGCAAAACTAATACTTTTAACCCTTAGCACTCGAATGGCGACTCTAAGACGCCGCTACAAATTATTACACCATTATTCAGAATATTGTTTACGTGATTAAATTTGTTTATACGTAATAAATTACTAAACGTTTAAATATTGTATGAGGTACGATATCAGTTTCGTACGCATATCATGAAAAAAATGATGTACAATGGAAATATTCAAGGTTAGAAGAAATGTTTGATCTTTTAGCTGAAATAGCTCCGAGCGCAAAGGGTTAAGATGTCTGGGAAGTAATTATGATCAATTCATCGGTGAACAAAAACGATTTATAATTTGAAAGTGGATAATGTATCAGTAACAATTTGTAAATTAATACTAAATTTAAAGTAATAATGTTTTGAGAAAACTCGCAGAAAATTAGTAATCATCGTGTTAGTATTGTTTACGTTTGTCACGAATGAAGTTCCACGAATCAGGCTCGCGTTGTTTACGTTTGGTCCGAACGAAGTACCACTAGTCAGGCTCGTCGTTATTGTTTTTGTCCCAAATTTCTTACCACGAGTCTCACTCGCTATTGTAAGCAAAGGGGTTAAACATAATCCTATAACTAGCCTGCGAAATTAAAGGATAGCAAAATTTTCGTGAAAAATTTCCCATGTCAAAGCGTTGTAACTTCATGAAAATACGTCGTAGAATATTCGTCCTGGGTTCATTTTAAAGCTTGAACCATCCACTTTCGAAATCCATTATTTGTTTTCGTCGATGAAAATATGCCGTGTAATGTTTGGAAATTTGGCGAAATCGGGCCAACCATCGAGTGTGTGTTTATAGGTCTGAACATGAGGAGCACGCGAAATCGTGGGGTTTCGATGGCTCGCGCGAAAAACGATCGCCGTCCGTGCAGTAATATCGCAATTAGCGATAAGTCCGTTGCGCCTCGGGTCGGTGTAACATAGTCCTATAACTAGCCTGCTAAATTAAAGGATAGCAAAATTTTCGTGAAAAATTGCCCATGTCAAAGTGTTGTAACTTCATGAAAATACGTCGTAGAATATTCGTCCTGTGTTCATTTTAAAGCTTGAGCCATCCACTTTCGAAATCCGTTATTTGTTTTCGTCGATGAAAATATCCGGTGTAATGTTTGGAAAACTGGCGAAATCGGACCAACCATCGAGTGTGTGTTTATAGGTCTGAACATGAGGAGCACGCGAAATCGTGGGGTTCCGATGGCTCGCGCGAGAAACGATCGCCGTCCGTGCAGTAATATCGCAATTAGCGATAAGTCCGTTACGCCTCGGGTCGGTGTAACATAGTCCTGTAACTAGCCTGCGAAATTAAAGGATCGCTAAATTTTCGTGAAAAATTGCCCATTTTCAAAATGTCGTAACTTCATGAAAATACGTAGTAGAATATTCGTCCTGGGTTCATTTTAAAGCTTGAGCCATCCACATTCGAAATCCGTTATTTGTTTTCGTTGATGAAAATATCCGGTGTAATGTTTGGAAATCTGGCGAAATCGGACCAAGCATCGAGTGTGTGTTTATAGGTCTGAACATGAGGAGCACGCGAAATCGTGGGGTTTCGATGGCTCGCGCGAAAAACGATCGCCGTCCGTGCAGTAATATCGCAATTAGCGATAAGTCCGTTGGGCCTCGGGTCGGTGTCGGGGGCCCAGGCCACTCCGCTTTTACGAGGAATCGCGTCGTTATTCGTGATTTAGGTATTTGAAACGCGCCAGGACGTCGGATTACGAGTTGCTCTCGGGGTCTCGGCTTTCTTGTTTCCCATTAGAATCGAATTTCGTGCGTATCGTCGTGTAATGAAACACGCGAGCGTTTATAGTATTCCTCGCGTTACGCATGCCTAACGTGCATACGTGGAAATCGAAACATTGGATTTCGCGATCGGCGAACAAACGAGACGAGAGAGGGACCCGTTCCCACGGGACTCTTCCATTTGCCTTTCTTTTGTTTGCGCTTCGCAATTTGTAACATGATCCTCTAATCAACCGTTTGCCAGATACTCGCCTAACATACAACGAGATAAGGTCGGACGGATCATCCGGTGATATTGAAACGTGAACGATGCCAAATGAATTTTGGCTGTTCGACTGAACATTTTTGATGCTGACTATTTTTCGCGAGACTTCTCTTGATCGGTTTCGTTTCTCACTTTCGCTCTTAACCCTCCGACGGCGGAGGGTCTAGTTTGACCCAGAGTATCAAGATATTTATGTATTCAATTTTTGACAATTGGACTAAATATAGAGTTTTTGCATTAGAAGTAACACAAAGATTAACGTGTCTACAAGAAGTACCTTTACAAATATATTTAAAAAAGTTAATGATTGACGTTGTAAACGGTTTTAAACATCGTGAATTATGTAGTTCTAAAAAAGGTCCGCTATCGAAGAGTTAACCTCCTCGAAAGACGATTTGTTTTACGCGGCTGCAGTCATCAGAACTTCTTTGACGTTCGATATTTATTAGAAGAAGAAGAAGAAGAAGAAGAATGTTTATATTTGGGCCGGTTATTTTGAAAGTGGTGTATGTCCAATTTCTCTTCTTTCGAGATATTCAAATATTTGCATTTCATTCGATTTAAAAATATGAATACAGTGTAGAAAGTTTGGCAATGTTGCTATGAATTTAGACAAACAAATTAATTCTTGCAAGCGCGATCACGAAATGAATCTTAGGACAAGGGCGTGGAAACATTTAATTCTCCATGACCTGACTAACAAATTAAATTAAATTAACACTAAACCTACCACGGTCAAAATGACCGGTTCCCTATTTTACAATTATTGAAATTAGAAAAACGATTTCATAAGAAATGACTGAATTGACTTCTTTATTTAAGCACGTATTCTTATGGAAACGGTACAAAGTTTAAATAAATTCAATCTTCTCAATTCTGTAAGGCGTTTTATCTTTATATGTTTTGTGGTTGGTAGGTTTAGTGTTAAATATACCATATAAAAACTGGAACATTTTGAAATGCTAACAGGAGCTACTTCCAATCAGTGAAAGTTATATGAATTAAAAAATTAGCGATTCCGAGAGTGTCTTCGCTCGACTTTTCGCAAAGGCCTCGCCAAAATAGTCGCGCGTAATTTCGCCGCGGAAATATTCGCATGAAAAAGTCGCTTCACGTTTTCGGATCCAGCGTCGAATTCGGAAGACCGGCAACGTGGAAAAAAAGGGGGATGAAGAACGATCGTGGTTCAGCAGGCGAGCCTAACTGCTTGCAAGAGAAAGAGAGAGAGGGAGAGAGGGAGAGGGAGAAGGAGACTGTCGGAACGCCTTAATGGCGGTCCATTTGTTATCGAGCCCGCCGGGCATAATCGAATAATTTCGCGGGGGCCTGGAAAAATGGAAATCAATTCGTATGGCACACCGGCACCGGCACCGACACCTGTTGAGGGTTGAAGGTCGCCCGATAAAAGACCCGATCGATCAAAGAGCGGGGGCCCCAGCGATGGAAAACTCGGCCTCGGACAGTATCCCCGTAATAAATCGTCGATTCTCCATCGGCTCGTCATCGCCGGCGACGATATATCGACCGCGGCGAATCGACCAACGTCATTAAAGCTACACGGCCGGTTTTCTGCGTTCCGACGTGCACACCGTGACGGAAAGAACCGCCCAGAGCGATGTCTACAGGGCCGAAAAACACCGTGATACGGAAAAGTGGCCGATTACGCGTTCTGTCAGCCGATTTTTAACTTTAAGACGCGCGAAATTGCCGAGTTAAAGAAAAAGCGAAGTCGTGGGACGATTCTCTGATGAAGATTGAGTCGAAACGAAAGCGTACATCATTTTTCTTGGTTCCTTGGTTTTCGAAGTAAATACCGCAATTGAAAGTACTCTATGTGCTCGTTACAGTAGGACCTCACGCGGTGTTTTAGTTCATTGTTATCGCTATTTATGAGAAATGGCAGAGATAGGGAAAAATCAAAATTTTAGGGTGATTCTCTGAGGAAGACTGGGTCGAAATGTAAGAATAAATTATTTTTATAAGATGCTTCATTTGGAAGCAAAACGCTATTGAAAGTACCAGATACAGTATTTCATCGGTAATTGTCCCAAATGTCTCCGACATAATTGTCCCTGAGATATCCCCACTAGTGCAGGGTGTACCCCCTTGAGGGGCCGTGAAGCTCGAGTGGCCTCGGTCGCCGAGAAATATGACATATTGGTCACCACAAATATGGTCATCGAAGTCCCATAAAAAAATAATGATTAATAAAGATGTTGGAAATTCGGTTTAGGTATGTTTACATTTCTCGGTGACCGAGGCCTCTCGAAATCGGCTGTCCTTCTCTACGTTCGGCAAACCTCAAACAATGATATCCCTCGCGCATAATTGTCCCTCCGCAGACCCATGTTGTGGACAATTATCGATGAAATACTGTATGTTCAACGCAACGGCCCTTCACGCATTCTACTAGTTCATTTGGAACATCATTCGTACGAAATTGAAGAGATAAAGAAAAAGCATGAACACCTGATGATTCTTTGGTGAAAACTGAGTAGAAATGAAAGAATGCATTATTTTTCGAAAATGCCTCGTTTTTTTAATAAATCGAAATTGAGAGTTCTCGATACGTTCGAGATAGTAGTCTTTCCACACGCACATACTGACGCTGTATAAAATTACGTTCGCTGTAATCACTCCACGAAACTCGCTCATGGCAATAATCTAAATGATCATATACTGTACATAATACAACACCACGGAATGTACCTGCTTCAAGACGAGACAATGATTTCCAGACTATCTTCACTATTTTCTTTTTACATCAATGCAAGCCCCCATCGCTCACGTGTAGAATTTCTGCGATTTCGAAAGACCGACATTTTCGACCGCGCGTATTTCAAAAACGCAGCCCCGAACGAGAAAGGTCCCCGGGACGATTTCGACTGGTTTTCGAACGAGAAATCGCCGGGTATACGGTTGATTCACGGTTTTCAAGGCGTTTCGGTAGATACGGCCCGATAATCGACGAGTCCGGGACACTCTGGGGTTCTCGGGTTCGCGTAGATCCGGATCTCTCGCAGAAAAATCGCCACGGGGAGCTGGTCCGGGGCCCGCGCTCGAATTAATGAGCCATCTGCGTAATTTTTCAGCGGGCCCCGGAGCGGGCCCTGCGAAACGAGAATTCATCGAGCCGGGTGTAACGTTTCCAAATTTTAATATTTGACCGTGGAGAAAGTGAGAAAGAAAGGGAGAGAGAGAGAGTGAGAGAGAGGGAGGAGGGGGAGATGGAAAAAACGAAAAGAAGGGGGGGCACAAGCAACGACGAAACGAAGAGAGGTAATGAAGCTTTGGGGGACAGGGGATAAAGGAAAAGAGAGAGAAGAGAGGGGGGAGTAGAGTGGAGACTGGCGCGAGATAAAGACCGAAGGGCCCCGCGGGGCCCATTTTTAACACCTAACAGAAGTCAAGATGCCCGGCCGTGATTAGCGTTCCGGCGGGGCCACGATGGGGCCCCGGACATTATCCTGTGAGAAATTGGCGGCCGTTCGTTCCTTTGTTCCAGGCGATTTTTTATTGACTCAAATTCTGGAAAAAAGACCCCCTGAAAAAAAATCGTATAGGGGACGTACAGCAGAGGAAGAGGGGTGGCAGGGTTGGAGGGGGGGGACCGACGGTTAGGATCCCGCGGTGCCACACGGTGTGGGAGGCGATGTCGAGCGGATGAACCGAGAAGATAGAGGGAACGGGGAAACACAAACCCGGAGAGAAATATAAAGACGGAAAGACACGAATGCCAGAAAGTGGGGGCGTCAGAAGGGCGGGGAGGAGCGGCAGCACAGGGGTTTCGACGAGATGATGGGTGGGGGAGGGGGGGAAAAGAGGGCCAGCGAACAACTGGCCACGGTCGAAGCCAGAGCTGAGCTCATTTTTTCTCGCGACCGAACCCGAAAACCCTTTTATGCCCACCCAAGATTAATTATCCGCCGTACTCGAAAAATGAAACGGCCGCGAACAAAGACAGGCCGCGCCGATCCGCCGGGAAACGCCGTGCTCCTCTCTTTCTCTTTCTCTCTCTCTCTCTCTCTCTCTCTCTCTCTCTCTCTCCTCTCTCGCTCTCATGGCCCTCTCCTCGCTGTCGAACTGACTGCCACAACGTTGCTTTTAACCGGTCGTCGAAAAATGTTGTGAAACTTTTTGGTAGGTTGTGTGAACACCTTATTATACGATTGTTCCATAATTTTTGGAAGTCCATGGACCATGGCTGAGGATTTTTCAATCGAAACTTCAATCATAAACCAACAACTCACCCTCAATAACGTAATCTAACATTCTCGTTCGGAATTATTGTGTAGATAAAGATTTTTAAGCTGCTATTTTGGTACATCATAATCATTGAATAGGGTTAAAAATATTAACACTTTGCACTCGGAGCTAGTTTAACTACAAAACTAAACATTTTTTTCCGACCAAGAATATTTCCATACTATAGGATTTTTTTCATTTCTTTCATATGTATAAAACTGATATGATACCTCGTACAATACTATTTAGTACCTAGTGTATTAAATATAAATTTTGTAATGTCAACAACATTTTGAATAATGGTATTGCAACTTTTGGTGGTGCCTCAGAGTCACCACTCGAGTGATAAGGGTTAATAGGGTTGCGATACATAAAGTGTTAATGCTAGATTTACCTTCTTGAGTTTATGCTGCTCTTGTTTTGGATCACATTTGCTTACGTCTATCAGCGATGCTCGGTGTACACTATAAGGTTTAAACCATTCTTCTAAATATCATTTTAATACTAGTCGAAGCGGAAACTTGAAGAACAACCTCATTTGATAAACGTTTTTAATGTTATTCAAATAAATTGGTAACACAACAATGCCCAATACTGAATGAAGGCAACAGACAGCTTCGAATGAAAATAAATGATAAAAAGATCGATAAAGTACCCAAAATGGAGCCTATCATCATAATAAGAAACTGCAATTAAATCCTTAGAATTCTCTTCAATGCATAAGTGGTGTAAGTCAATATTTGTCTGTTTGGTTCAATCGACATTAAATAAAATAGTTGTAATATAATTTTAGGGTGGCTCGCATATGACAAATATACCATCCTTCGATATTTTTATGTTTCACAGAACCTTTACTTATTTCCTCCTTATTAGACCTGCGGATTTTATACGTTCAAGGAAAAATTGAGGAGATCAAATTTTAAATTGTCAGACAATAAAAAGTATTTCAGCAGATGTCAATATATTGTTTCCATAACTATCACCATCATTAAAAGAAGAAATAGTATAATTCTATATGATTTCTATCTCCTTGCAATCGATGCAGACAATTTTTATTTTTCACGAAGATCCGCAGTCTACCCATTATTCAGTGATTAATTGTTTCGATCTGCAAAATGTTTGCATTACACTGCTCACATCATGATAATACAATATTCGAGTTGAAACAAAAATTTCTGCTCCAATCAAATGCAGCATCCCGATGAAGAACACATTGATAATAATACGTGTGCATGATGACGCGTTTAAAGCTGCCAAGAGCAGCCATAACCGAGGATCATTGAACGGTGCGCATCGATTCCTGAACGTTGAAAAACAGCCTCGACACTAGCGAGATTGCGAATTAATCGCAGACACGTGCGATAACTCGCGCGAGATAAAAGTTAGCATGATCCTCGAATAGAAGCAGGATCGCTCGGGTATCGCACGAAACGACGCAATCGGTTTCATGGGGTACAGGAAAGTTCCCGGAGGCATCATCATCTAAAAACTTTGGAGAAGGCGGTTGAATCTCGGCTAGCCGAGGGGGTTGAGAGGGAAAAGGGGGTAGGAGAGCAGCTCGTTAGGTCCCGAAAAATTCCGGCGGGGCCCCCGATTTGAATATCGCATAATGTCGAATTAATGCCGGAAATTCGACTCGGTGGGCCCCCCTCGCGACGCAGTAATGGGGGGCCCACGAAATTTCGTTGCGACCCCCATAAAGCTGTTTCGCGTATGGAAAACGTGTTGAGGCAATAAGCTCGCCGCCACGACCTCCTCCCCCCTTTTTTCTCCCACCGTTTACCGGTGCTTCCCCCCTCCTTATTCCTCTTCTACCACCCTCCCCCCAAACGTCTCGCAATTTCTTTCTACTCTTTCTGGTCCCCGACAGAGAATGGCGTGGATCTTTTAAGAGGGATTTAAAACGCAGAAACCCTAGGCGTTCGACGGAGGACCCGTTCTTCTACTTTTTCCTCGAGATAAGGGAGCGAGAGTCATTTGGAGAGGGATACTGGCTACGTCGACGGTGAGGAATGCCAGTTCAGAAATTTTTGCGAATAATCCCGCGGTATTCGAGCCTCGCCCGGACCCCGTTTTTCGGCCACTGCTCTGATTAACCATCTCGCGACAAGCCTCGATACTAATTAAACCGGGCCCCCGAACTGCATTCGTCCAGGCGAACCAACCTCGATCATTGTGCGCTACCATCCGTTCGCGCAGAGTCGCTTGACATCAACTATGATAAACGCCGAATATTAATTTCTATCGTTATTCTTGCAATATTGCAGAGACAACGGCAAAAGGTTGTAGGATTCTTTGCTGAAAACTGAGTCGAAACGAAACAGGACATTGTCTCTTGTTTTTCCAAGATGCGTCGTTTTCAAACACATAACGGTCCTTCAAGCGCTCTATTTGCTCATTTTTGATAATATTTATATGAAATTGTAGCGATAAGGAAAAAGTACGAACACAGGGTGATTCTTCGTTGAAAACTGAGCCGAAACGAAACGGGACATTGTTTTTCCAAGATGCGTCGTTTTCAAGCACATCGCCATTGAAAGTACCTGATGTTTTTAACATAATGGTCCTACAAGCGTTCTATTTGCTCATTTTTAATATTATTTATATGAAATTGTAGCGATAAGGAAAAAGTACTAACACAGGGTGATTCTTCGTTGAAAACTGAGTCGAAACGAAACAGGACATTGTATTTCCAAGATGCATCGTTTTCAAGCACATCGCCATTGAAAGTACCTGATGTTTTCAACATGATAGTCCTTTACACGTTCTATTAGCTCATTTTTAATATTATTCATATGAAATTGTAGCGATAAGGAACAAGGACGAACATAGGGTGATTCTTCGTTGAAAACTGAGTCGAAACGAAACAGGACATTGTATTTCCAAGATGCATCGTTTTCAAGCACATCGCCATTGAAAGTACCTGATGTTTTCAACATGATAGTCCTTTACACGTTCTATTAGCTCATTTTTAATATTATTCATATGAAATTGTAGCGATAAGGAAAAAGTACAAACACAGGGTGATTCTTCGTTGAAAACTAAGTCGAAACGAAACAGGACATTGTATTTCCAAGATGCATCGTTTTCAAGCACATCGCCACTGAAAGTACCCGATGTTTTCAACATAATGTTCCTTCAAGCGTTCTATTAGCTCATTTTTTACGATTATTCATATGAAATTGTAGCGATAAGGAACAAGGACGAACACAGGGTGATTCTTCGTTGAAAACTGAGTCGAAATGAGAGGCTCCACTATTTTTCGGAAATGCCTGATCTTTTTAATAAAACGCAATAGAAGGTAGTCAATGCGTTTATACATGGTAGTTCTTCTTCGCGTGCATTGCCGTTGCATTAAATGCAACTTTCCCTTAATCACTCGACTAGACGGACTCATGGCAATCATCTGAATGTTTTTCTACTTCATATACTTGGGGTTGTAGTGGTCGTCGTCGGAACAAATCGACGGCAAAACGAGTAGTCACTTTTGTTTTCTAAGCAGCGATTTTAATAATATATCATGTTTCTCGGTTAAAAGCGTTCCTTCCTTAATTCCCTGGCGGCTGGTTTCGTGGGCCAGGGGCTCAGGCTTTTCTGCTTTTTTCTGGAGCAACTTGGGGCCCCCCGGTTCCCCTGATTCTCTTATTTTATCCGAGGTCGGGTCCCATCCGCGCGTCCTTCCTTTTTCTTTGACATAATTTAAAATTTATGAGTTCGAGAATCGGTTATGCGCGCGGGGCCCACTCTGCCCGCTTCGCTCTCGGCTCACTTTTACCAAGGCTCCCCCCTTCTTCTCTCGCCGCCCCCGTCGAGCCCCCCTGGCCCGGGTTTTGCCAGGGAATTTGAATATTAAGATTAGGCCAGCTTTAATGCCCCGTTCCTCCACGTATTCCGCTTCGCCGATACACGTCCACCGCCACGAAAATTCGCTGCGAAACGTTTTCATAAACTATGCGCCCCCGTTACTCTCTCTCTCTCTCTCTCTCTCTCTCTCTCTCTCTCTCTCTCTCTCTCTCTCTCTCTCTCTTGCTTTCTCTCTCATCTTTTCAGGCCCCCCTGACTATGCTCGACCGCGTGCCCTTTGTTTCCGCGCACGCTTTCGATTCGTATGCAGAAACCCGCCTCCGTTTCGATATAGTTGTAGGAATAAAAGTGGGATTCGCTCTTTGGTGGTCCGACTCCACTCTGCCGGGCCCCATTGAGCCCCCCCTTGGTTCCCAACAAACTGCGGTTTCTGACATCCTGAAATCGGGGTGAGTTTCGTAAAATATGTAGACATAACTTGCAATATACTTTTTGGTGTGGAAAGTTGACGTGTCAGCGAATCATTATGCCGTTCAATTTGTGATATGTGTCCTAGAAAAGTAATTGAATGGCAACATGGAATAATGGTCTATGTTGCACGTATTGTATATGCAACGTAAACCCTTATTCCAGGTCTCCATCCAATTATTGTATAGTATTACAACTGAGATTTATATTTTGACACTAATGACTCTAAAAGTATTATAAGCGACAAGTACGTATTGCCTTACGAAAATGGCGAAATTGCATTTATTCAGAATTTGTAGAATTTCTATGGTAATTTGAGCTTGCCCAAGGAAATTTATATAACTGTTACCGATAATTTGCATGTTTACAACTTCAATAATTGTAAAATGCAAAACTCGAAACCAGTCGTTCATGCGGCATTAGTGGAGTCAGTGTTATGGAATACACTAGTGTCGTTACGAGTTTGCAATTCGTCTTGAACAATGAATAATGATATTTTGAATCTTGTGCCTGCAATTCTATGAAACGGAAGTTAAATAAAAATGCATTTCCTGATGTTAATTGTTTGAAAAGATCGAAAATAGTGCTGCAATAATCATGAACACTTCTAATATATTTCCCCGATTTGTATTTCACCCTCCCATTTTCCTCACAAGCACAAAATTCATAATTTATACATTTACTAGAACAATTGCAAAAACCACGCAACGTTTCAAATTCTCGGAAATATTAAATTATAAATCCCGCGTTCCAGTAAAAGATAACCTCTAAACAGCAAAATCCTTCGAGAAGACATGAGTGTCGACTGCGCAAGAATCCCGGGTTTCGATAGATTGAAAATAGGTTTGCGATAATCATGAACACTTCTGATATATTTTCCCGATTTGTATTTCACCCTCCCATTTTCCTCACAAGCACAAAATCCATAATTTATACATTTACTAGAACAATTGCAAAAGTCACGGAACGTTTCAAAGTCTCGGAAATATTAAATTGTAAATCCCGCGTTCCAGTAAAAGATAACCTCTAAACAGCAAAATCCTTAGAGAAGACACGAGTGTCGACTTCGCAAGAAGCCGGGGTTTCGATAGATTGAAAATAGGTTTCCGATAATCATGAACACTTCTGATATATTTTCCCGATTTGTATTTCACCCTCCCATTTTCCTCAGGAGCACAAAATTCATAATTTATACATTTACTAGAACAATTGCAAAAATCACGGAACGTTTCAAATTCTCGGAAATATTAAATTGTAAATCCCGCGTTCCAGTAAAGGAACGTTCAAAAAAGCAAAATCCTTCGAGAAGCCATGAGTGTCGACTTCGCAAGAAGCCCGGGTTTCGATAGATTGAAAATAGGTTTGCGATAATCATGAACACTTCTGATATATTTTCCCGATTTGTATTTCACCCTCCCATTTTCCTCACAAGCACAAAATCCATAATTTATACATTTACTAGAACAATTGCAAAAGTCACGGAACGTTTCAAAGTCTCGGAAATATTAAATTGTAAATCCCGCGTTCCAGTAAAAGATAACCTCTAAACAGCAAAATCCTTCGAGAAGACATGAGTGTCGACTGCGCAAGAATCCCGGGTTTCGATAGATTGAAAATAGGTTTGCGATAATCATGAACACTTCTGATATATTTTCCCGATTTGTATATCACCCTCCCATTTTCCTCACAAGCACAAAATCCATAATTTATACATTTACTAGAACAATTGCAAAAGTCACGGAACGTTTCAAATTCTCGGAAATATTAAATTGTAAATCCCGCGTTCCAGTAAAAGATAACCTCTAAACAGCAAAATCCTTCGAGAAGATACGAGTGTCGACTTCGCAAGAAGCCCGGGTGGTTTCGTTAGATTGAAAATGGGTTTGCGATAATCATGAACACTTCTGTTATATTTTCCCGATTTGTATTTCACCCTCCCATTTTCCTCACAAGCACAAAATCCATAATTTATACATTTACTAAAACAATTGCAAAAGTCCCGGAACGTTTCAAATTCTCGGAAATATTAAATTGTAAATCCTGCGTTCCAGTAAAAGATAACCTCTAAACAGCAAAATCCTTCGAGAAGACACGAGTGTCGACTTCGCAAGAAGCGCAGCAAAAATAAGAGCCTCGAAACCACCCACGCGTCGATTCGCAGGCGCCAGTTTCTCGCCGCGTTCCGATCGCGTTAATTAGTCAAGGAGTCGCGGATTCGTAGAAAATCCCCCGATGGTTTTTAAAACGGAGATTAGCGAGGATCACGGGATTGGTGGAGAACAGTTGGGGAGAAGGGGGTGGGATGTGAAGGAGGAGGAGGAGAACGGAAAGAGAGAAGTTCATTAAGATCGTCGAAGCCACGGGCACCGTATTAGGTCGGACAAACTGGTTTTCGCGGGTCTTTTCTCTCCCCTGAATCATCCGGCGCATCGGGCTCGGATAAAAGAGCCCTGGGATTCGGCATGGCCCTTAACCCTTTATTTGGCAATGTCGCCCTCGGGGCCACGTACGAGAGAAAGAGATTTCTCTCTAAGGTCCCTCCCGAGTAGGTTTCCGACGATTTTTCGATTACAGGCCGAGATGAACGACCGAAAACCAATTTTTTCGCTTCTCGTTTTCGGACCGCGCGCCCTTTCGATTAGTTTATCTTTTTCGTCGCGATACAATCGCTCCCGGCTTGGTTCGGGTTTAATTAACACACGCCAACAGCGAATTGCGTTTAAGTGATCGATGTTTGGAATCGATTTGGGAAAACCTAATTTGCTGTTTTTCTACGTTGGAAGTCTCAGAAGCAATGCATTCAATTGTAATAATTAGACTGCGGATTTTATGCATTTATGACAAAAATGGGTACGTACAATTTAAAGCAGTTGAAATATTGAAAAGATTTAAGGACATCAATGTATTTGTTTCAGTTCAATATAATAATTAAAGGAAGGTAGAAATTTCGATTTGGCTCCTGTGTCTTGCAATCAATGCAAACATTTTTTATTTTGCATAAAGATCCGCAGTCTAGTAATAATAATCTGTGTTTGTTTCAGAATCATCCTTACGAAGAAAATACTGGACACTTGGGCAGTTTAATACAAAATTATTGTAAAACAATTATTTTAGTTGCATATTATTTAATATCACGTCTGGAATGCTTGTCTATCATCAAAAATATTGTAGTTGGAAATTTTTACAGTGTCTTACATCCCTCGTTGGTCAATATTTTTAACTTGAACTGCTTTTGTATTAATTGATTCATTTATACCTCTAAATTGATATATTTTTAAAAGTTTTTTTACGAATGCTGTGCAATATTTTTTTAGGTTGAAGTGATGTGTTATTTTACTGTTCATAATTTTCTAAATTTTGTAACAATCTGATACTTTCAAAATTTCTTCGTTGATATTCGTCCATTTTCGTTTCACATTTTGATTCGGCCCATTTTGTTTCATTTATAATCTCATATTTAAATCAAATACATCAAATTGCGATAATAATAATAATAATAAAGAAACAATTTACTTCACAGTATCGAAATAAAACAATTGAGCGAATTTTTATCCGAAGAACGTGAAAGAGTTAACATCGCAATCAAGGTTCAATTTTAGAAACAATTTAATAAAAGCAAGAAGAAGGTCACAGCACAAGACCCTAATAGATTTAAGGAAAAGCACATAGAAGGAATGTACAAATGTCTAAATGGATTAAAAACTTGTTGAAACGATGAACGTCCATCAGGAAAATATCCATTACGTAGTTCATGAATAATAATAGACGAAAACAATGTTGCAGAACCATTTTCCCGACCTTTCGATTGCATCCGTTATGCGTCCCGATCCAATAATAGTCGTTGGTAGCAAATAATATAGAAACGATCCGGAGTAGCATCGGTCACGGTAAAAACGCGTCTCGCTTTAAATATAATCGGTGATCCCATTGTTTCCGTTCGATTTTAAAACCGTGTCGCGTGACCGCTAATTTGCCAATTGCCTATGCTAAATAGTTGGCAAATGCCTGGCGGGATTTCGTTGTGCGATCGCCAAGTAAAAAAGAACGTCTCCGTGTGACGTTTTTATCGTGCGGCGACATTTTCTCTCTATTCGATCACAACCATTTTCAAAATCTATAACTGTTCTTTCTTTCCTGTAAAAGAAATTGACAATTGACAAAAATTACACAGTTGCCTTTTTTACTATATTTTATGTATCTTTCGAACCTACGTTACTGCATGTGAAGAATTTAGATAATTGTGATCATTATTTACGTTTTCATTATATCCAGAATGAAGTATTTTGCAATGTACATTATCGCGTATTTAATACATGTTAATTGTTAACGCTGCTTTAAAATAAACGAGAAAGAATATTTCATTCTGCATATCACAGTATTATTTTATATATTGTGCAATTGTATATTTTTGTGATGCAGATCGTATGAATGAGTTAAAATTGAATTCTGTGTGCACAGTCTCATTTTGTGTACTGTTCAAATGAACATTATCGTACAGCATTATTTTACATATTGTGCAATTGTATATTTTTGTGATGCAGATCGTATGAATGAGTCAAAATTGAATGCTGTGCACACAGTCTCATTTTGTGCACTCTTCAAATGAACATTATCGTACAGCATTATTTTATATAGTGTGCAATTGTATATTTTTGTGATGCAGAACATCTGAATGAGTTAAAATTGAATTCTGTGTACACAGTCTCATTTTGTGCACTCTTCAAATGAACATTATCGTACAACATTATTTTATATAGTGTGCAATTGTATATTTTTGTGATGCAGAACATCTGAATGAGTTAAAATTGAATTCTGTGTACACAGTCTCATTTTGTACAATCCGGAAATGTACATTATCGTACCAGAAAGGAATCATATCGCAGTATGAATGGATTGTACAAATTCTGAGATCAATCCCAGCTAAATAAAAAAATTCCTAGAGCCATGGAATCACAGTTTCGAAGATGACTGTACCGAGCCATGTGTTTTCAAACGAGCACTCCCACGAGACAAGCTCGCTTTCTTTATTTCTTCCCTTACGGTTCGCTTTCGAGGATTTCCCGGAGTAACGCGCGCTTCGATCCAGAGTGATTCGTAATTACCGCGCCGGGTCAACAAACAGGGAGAATTCCAGACATTTTATCGTTCGAACGACTTTCCACGGGACTCTGGAATAATATACAACGCCTTTGCTCTTTGTCGTCTTCCGTCGACCTTCGACAAAGGCGAGACATCGCAACGGAGTTGCTGCTTTCAAAGAAAAGCTGTTCCTAATCGATCTTCAATCTTTAACAAATCGTGCGAATCCATCCCTCGTTTTATATTCTATTTCTCTACTTTTATTTTCATTTTTGACGACACTTTAATCTGCAATGAACACAGCACGACGTCACAGCAACAAAAAGATAATTGCTCTCTCTCTCGAATATCGCTCAACAATTTTTTGAAAATTGCAGAGACTTGGGGTTCGAATATTTTCGAATTCTCGATACATTAAAGGTGTGTCGATTCGGTGGTCAACCGGATTCATAACCGATAGAAGCATCCGAAAAGAGAGAGAAAGAGACGGTGCGAGTGTCCATTAGCGTTTCCACGGAGGGCCCAGGCTCGGGGCTCGATTAATTTTTCAAACAATCCCATTCGGAACTCATCGATTCGAGATACGGAGCACGAGGAGGGGGCCAGAGGAGGGTAGAGGCAGGGCCTGGACACGTCCCTCGTGGTCCGGGGGAGAGGGCCCATTAGGCCCCGCGGCGCGGAGGCCCTCGGTGCCCCTTGTCAGTCTCCGAAAACCAGAAAGTCAGCTTGTCAAATTAATCACGGATGACCAATCCATCAGCGGGCATTCCTAGCCGAGGTGGATCTCTCTCCTTGTCCCTCTGGTTCGCTACCAGGGGCCCTCATCCTTTGGGCCGCACCCCCTTCCCCTCCCTCGTCCTTCGAGGACAACGACAGGGATCAACGACGTTAGCTTCTGCCCCCTTTTTTTCGGGGAAACGTTATGGTATGCCTGAGTATTGGGGAACCTGACGCTTCTTCTTCTTCTTCTTCTTCTTCTTCCACCGCCTCTTCCTCTTCACCTCCATCTTGTGCCATGGGTCCTCCGCTGATTCCTCCGGCTTGATAGATAATGCTAATGCAGGGGAAGATGACGATGCTTTCGCCTGAGTAATGGTAACTCCCCGACGCGTTTTATTACGGTGCCCCCGAGATTGATCGCGGCTAACAAGATGCAAAAGTTTCGCCGAAGGATTTCACACCTTTTTGCGAACTGCCCTCTTCTACCCTAGAACCGTCTATCAACAGTGGATGTCGAACACTCGTCTATATCAATCGTTAACAGAAAGACTCTGTCCTCGAGAAGATTATTTACGGCTGCTAAACAAAAAGATTGGTCATACGAACTGTCCGCCATTTGTCGAGGATTCATTGGCAACTTCACCTGCTACAGATATCATGCGGAAGTTTCAACGAAGGATTTTACAGCTTTTCGCAAACATCCTCTTCTACCCTAGAACCGTCTATCAACAGTGGATGTCGAACACTCGTCTATATCAATCGTTAGCAGAAAGACTCTGTCCTCGAGAAGATTATTTACGGCTGCTAAACAAAAAGATTGGTCATACGAGCTGTCCTCCATTTGTCGAGGATTAATTCACAATTCTACCTGCTGCAGACATCATGCAGAAGTTTTAACGAAGAATTTCACAGCTTTATGCAAACATCTTCTTCTACCCTAGAACCTTCTGTCAACAGTGGATGTCGAACAGTCGTCTATATCAATCGTTAACAGAAAGACTCTGTCCTCGAGAAGATTATTTACGGCTGCTAAACAAAAAGATTGGTCATACGAACTGTCCGCCATTTGTCGAGGATTAATTGTCAATTCTACCTGCTACAGACATCATGCAGAAGATTCAACGAAGGATTTTACAGCTTTTCGCAAACATCTTCTTCTACCCTAGAACCGTCTATCAACAGTGGATGTCGAACACTCGTCTATATCAATCGTTAGCAGAATTTTTTAATTGAAATAAGTTCAATTCTTAGCTGTAAGAATACAGCAAAATTGATCTATCCACCAGTTCATCAATTGCAAGTATCGTTAAATAAATCCTGTTTCTCTCCGGATTAAAAATTTCTAATAAAATTCTACAAAGACTAACACGTTCCGTGCAATCTTGAAAATGACTAGAAATAGCCAGGCGATGTTAGCAGGTCCCAGAAAAATTCCTGAAGTCGTACCTTGCGAATTTCAAGTTGCGGGATTGGGGCACAGAAGAAAACTCTCGCTTAATTGCTTTATTCTCGCAGCCGTGTACCTTTTCTTGCGAATTTAACAGCTGTGGTAGTTTGCAGGACCCTGCATGCTGTCGTCCTGTATTGATCGGGGTAGCCGAGCCGTGGCCGACGATTTTATTTTTACGAATACCGGTTTCTTTTGCGCGAACTGAGAAAGCCGCTTCCCGGTCGACGTCCGTGCCCCAAAATGCGTTCCCCCTGTCGCGATCGATAATAACCACGTGTCGGGACGCGAGTTCCCGTTTCCTCGAATCGCGTTGATAACATAATCATCGATGGTCGATCATTCCTACGAGCGCACGCGCGAGCACGCTCGTATCCCGATAACGATCGAGAGCTGTCCGAGTCGCGGAACGCGTTTCACGCGAAAACCTGGCAACGGGTTATCGCTGAACGATCTATCTACGATCCAGGGAACCTGTCCGCCGCGCTTCACTGATCCACGGAGATCCTGCGAACCCATTGCGATCGCGGAAAAGCCAAGATCTACGTTATTTAGAGTTTTCTGGGTTTATGAGGGGCTGTAATTAGGAATTTTTTTCAAGAAAATTATTAGGATCTATAATTTCAAACTTGGTACGTTTGTTGAATATTGTTTGGAGAATGTACTCAAATTTTTGTAAGCAGTAATAATTATTTTCTTGGAAATTATAGCAATGATAATAAAAGTGTTAGGAAAATAACTCAAGGAGACGCTCAAATCTGATGATCTCGTTCTAAGGTAATATTAACAATTTTTTTTCAAGAAAAGTATTAGGTCTTATGATTTTAAACTTAATAGGTTTGTAGATTAATATTCTAGAAATGGACATAAATTTTTGTGGGCGAAAATAATTATTTTCTTTGAAATTATAACAGTGATAATAAAAGTGTTAGGAAAATAACTCAAGGGGATGCTGTAATCTGACGCTGTGGTTGTAAGGCAATATTCACGAATTTTTTTAAAGAAAAGTATTAGGTCTTATGATTTTAAATTTACTAGATTTATGGATTATTAATCGAGAAATGGACTCAAGTTTTTGTAAGCAATAAGAAGTATCCTCTTCGAAGTACAGCAATAATAATGAAATGATTGGACGAATAGTCTATAGCTCTTGGGGGGCAATCTTAACGAATTTTTTAAAACAAAACTATTAGGTCCAACGACTTCCAACTTGACATGTTTATTGACTAATACTTGGAGAATGTATCGAAATTGTTTTAAACAATAATAATCATTTTCTTCAACGTTACAGGAATAATAATAAAATCTGGCTGTGTGGTTGCAAGGCAATCTACAGAATTTTTTTAGAGGAAGATATTAAGTTCTGCAATTTTAGATTTGGTACAATTATTAATTAACATTTTAAGCACATTCCCAAATATTTTGATGCAACAGTAATCATTTTCTTTCAAGTTACAACAACAATAGCAAAAACGTTTGAAAAGTGTATTGGCGACGAACATGAATCTCACTATTGTAGTCACTCGAATGTATGAAAAATATTGATAAATAAAAAATGGTATCACTTCGAAAGAATCTTCGTTTTTGTAGGTGAAAGCTTCGTCAGTTTCCTGTGCAGCAAAATTGAGAAAATATCACATAATTTTGTAAGAAAATAGAACGTGCACGTATAAGATTCGTTTGGTCGATATTCGTGGTTCGATAATCGACAGTTATTAAAAAGTCCGATAAAACTGTAATGAACGCTTTGATTTATCGTCCCCGCGAACCTTCTTAAGAAGAAGTAATTTCCTGTTTAACACCTGGCTTGGTACATTACTTCGGAATGAAAAAGATTTAGCATACAGGCCCGCTGTTGTCCATCAGAATTCATTTTTATTGTTCAGGGATTCGATGGAAATATGATAAATTGCAGTTTTTATTGGGTGCAAGCGGAACCGGGCTCTATCTCGATGCAAAACCAATTGCACATAGGAAGTAATTGCGCTCTCGTCCGTTTCAACCCTTCTTTTACAAACCAGACGGGATTTACCAGAAAAGTTAATTGAGCATTTCTAAAGGCTGTTTAAGAAAAACATAAAACGAAGTTGGAAAAACATATTATAAAGACAATCTCGTCATATCTAGCTTCAATTACTCAATTAAAAAAGTTTCAATCAGATAAGTGGTTCGTCTAAAAGAAAAAAATCACTACTTCCTACGCTAATCTTCTAGATTAATCTTCTTACATTTTAAAATGAGCGAAGATACGATAGAACACGATATTATGCGATGATACCGAAGACAATAGCACCGGACCATGTACTTCCCAGCGAACCGGTAATTAAAAATAAATTATATCAGAATTGATGAAGATTTCGACAGGTCGTTCGGGCTCGTTTATGCTAATCCACATTTTTGTAAATTGCTTTAGAAGTGTGAGTAACCTGAAGAAATATTTTCTGACTGCTAAGTTTCAACTAATTAAGAAAATTGCACCTTGGACTAGTGTTTTCAATCTTGTAGAGAATAATTGTGATCGTAATATCTTGTTCACTTATGTATCGTAACATCTTGCAATAATTCAAGTATAGCGCACTATTGCATATTGCAAATTAATCCAAAAAAGATGACATGATAAAGCAACAACTGCAAATTTTATTTAGGCTATTTTAAACAGCGAAGTACTTTCTGTAGTTGCTATATATACAATTTCTAGCTCGAAAATGGTCACTTAAAAAATTTGTGCTCCCTTCCGAAGGATTAACAAATATATTAATCAATTCCTGCGCTAAAAGTATTTTGAAAATTTATTAAAAATCGGATACATTGTATAAGACATTTTAAATCAATTCAAAGAAGAAGACATGATGAAGCAACATCTGCAAATTTTATTTGGGGTATTTTAAACAACGAAGTACTTTCTGTAGTTGCTATATATATATAATTTCCAGCTCGAAAATGGTCACTTAAAAAATTTGTCCTCCCTCGCGAAGAATCAAGAAAGATATTAATCAATTCCTGTGCTAAAAGTATTTTGAAAAATTATTATAAATCGGTTTCATTTTATATGACATTTTAAATTAATGAAAAGGTGCGGACATGATGAGGCAACAACTGAAAAATTTATTTAGGCTATTTTAAACAGAGAAGTACTTTCTGTAGTTGCTGTATGTATATACAATTTCTAGCTCGAAAATGGCCACTTAAAAAACTTGTCCTCCCTCGCGAATAATTAAGAAAGCTATTAATCAATTCCTGCGCTAAAAGTGATTTCGAAAAATTATTAAAAATCTGATTCATTGTATAAGATATTTTAAATCAATCCAAAGGAGAAGACATGATGAAGCAACATCTGCAAATTTTATTTGGGGTATTTTAAACAACGAAGTACTTTCTGTAGTTGCTATATATATATAATTTCCAGCTCGAAAATGGTCGCTTAAAAAATTTGTCCTCCCTCGCGAAGAATCAAGAAAGATATTAATCAATTCCTGTGCTAAAAGTATTTTGAAAAATTATTATAAATCGGTTTCATTGCATAAGACATTTCCATATCAACAAGAATCACTGTTCCATCATTAGAAGTGCAATAAACGAGCTATACTTAAGAGAACCTAGTCGCAGAAGCATAAAATCCTGACCGCACTCGTCGCCATAGTTAAAAGGGTGGTTACTACCCCCGCTCATGTTCCAATGAAGGGTGTCACTCGCGAACGAGGTGCGAGAAACTCTTGCAGACGCGCGAAAAAGACAAAGAGGACTCGCATAGTTTGAAAATCACGTCCCCGGTTGCGCGGCAATAAAAATATTTACATCGCGTTTCGAGTGACATCTGCTTGCTCGCGCGCGAGACGAAGAACGAGCAGAAGAGGAGGAAGAAGAGGAGGAGTAGGAAGAGGGGGCCGGAATTAAACAAATAATCTGAGGGGGCCCAAGCGCGAGGGAATCCGTGAAGGCAGGAAAGTGCGCCCCGGTAAAAGGATCCCATTGAATTCTAAATTTGAAACGAATGTCCGAGTGTCAGCGGGCTGACGGGCAAAATAAACAAGATGCCGGCCTGGTGGAGTGCGCCTTCGTGAAAAAAAAAAAACGAGAAAAAATGAACGAAAGGGGAAGAAGAGACGAGAGAACACCGTGGGGATATATCGTGGTTAGAAACCTTTTTTCGTTCACATCTTTCGTTACGAGATGCTCGTTGACCTCGTTCCTCGTGTTAATAAACGAACACCAACGGGAAAGTCGCGATCGAGATTGTTTAGAGTTTCCCGGGTTTGTAAGGCTGTCTTTGGGCATTTTTTTAAAAGAAAAGTATCAGGTTCTATGATTTTAAATTTGGTAAGTTTATTGACTGACAATTGGAGAATGTGCTCAAATTTTTGTAAGCGATAATAATCACTTTGTTCGAAGTATCATCATTAATAATGAAAGGATTAGAAAAATCGTCTGCCGCTCTGGTCATAGGGCAATCTTTACGAATTTTTTTACAGAAAAATATTAGGTACTATAATCTTAAACTTGATGTGTGCATTGACTAGTATTTGGAGAATGTAGCCAAATTTTTGTAAGCAACAGTGATCATTTTGTTCGATGTTACAGGAATGATAATAAAATCTGGTGCTCTAAGTTGTAGGGAAATGTTCACGAATTTTTTAAAGGAAAACTACTAAGTCCTATGATTTTAAACTACGTAAGTTTATTGACTGACAATCGAAGAATGTACTCAAATTTTTGTAAGCGATAATAATCACTTTGTTCAAAGTATCAGCAATAATAATAAAAGGATTAGAAAAATAGTCTGCCGCTCTGGTCATAGGGCAATCTTTACGAATTTTTTTAAAGAAAAATATTAGGTACTATAATCTCAAACTTGATGTGTTCATTGACTAGTATTTGGAGAATGTAGCTAAATTTTTGTAGACAATAGTGATCATTTTTTTTCGATGTTACAGGAATGATAATAAAATCTGGTGCTCTAAGTTGTAGGGAAATGTTCACGAATTTTTTGAAAGAAAGGTCCATATTAAATATTGCAATTTTGTATGTGGTACTTAAATTTGTTTAAGCAATAATAGAAATATTTGTCGGAGTAACAAGTGTGAGAACATTTGTCACTGATTAATCGCGATTCCGTGTTTAGAAACACGACTTTTTCACTTTTTAGCTTGATGGACTGACGGATCGATCGTGGACGTAGTAATCAGACAAATTGACCGCTAATTGCAGATAATTCCATCTCTGAAGAGTTAATTTCGACCATTACGTCCTCCGAATTAATTGTACATCTTCGCCTGTTTGTATCTACTTTAATGTCTTTAGTCAAGTGATTTTGGAAATTCTTAAATAGTTGGAAGTATTACTCGAGGATCAACTAAGATTTTCGCTAATAATTTTTATTACAAAGTTGATCATTACACTGCGAATTTGATGCATCTATGAGAAAAAGGATTGGACGCAATTTAATGCAGTGAAACAATTGAGACAATATCTTAATATTTTTCAATTATACAAATTGTTCCACCGCATTAAACTGCATCCAATCAATTCACTCATAAATGCACAAAATCCGCAGTGTAATGATCAGTCTCGCAATAAAATAATCCGAACTAGTCCGAAATAATATTTTAATATTTTTCAATTATATCAATTGTTCCACCGCATTAAATTGCATCCAATCAATTCACTCATAAATGCACAAAATCCGAAGTGTAATGATCAGTCTCGAAATAAAATAATCCTAACAAGTCCGAAATAGTATTTTAATACTTTTCAATTATTTCCGACTTATTAAAATTATTGAAAGTAAAATTAACCCTTAGCACTCGAATGGCGACTCTGAGGCGCCGCTACAAATTGTTACACCATTATTCAGAATATTGTTTACATGATTAAATTTGTTTATATGTAATAAATTACTAAACATTTAAATATTGTATGAGGTACTATATCAGCTTCGTACGCATATAATGAAAAAGATTATGTACAATGAAAATATTCTAGGTTAGAAAAAATGTTTGATTTTATAATTGAAATAGCTCCGAGTGCAAAGGGTTAAGCGTCTATCCGGCTTCAATCTCTTGCAAATCGCGCAAATATTTTTCATCTCTCGCAAAGATCCGCAGTCCATCGATCAACAACGCTTCATTTAATTTAGATCGTTCAGTTTGATCTTTCCGTCAGAATATTTGTAGAAAGATGTTTTCTCGAAACCGACAGTGTACACGCCCACGACTCTAAACACAGCCAAAGTATTTATCTAAATGCCAGATAGAAAAGAAACGAAGCAGAAGAACGTAGATCAATACGAATACGATCACGATCACGAGGAAAAACGCAGCTTCGGAACATGGCGACGTTCTATCAATAAGGCGATTCTGACTCACAAGCTAAATTGATGATGGAAAAAAGAAACGAAGCTCCAATTGACCCGGAAACGGACACGAAGAGTTACAACTGGTTCTCGGGCGTCTGGGAAATTAGAAACGAGTCTCTCTCTCTCGTAGCTCCCGTGAACGATTAGGTTGAACGAGCCCGAAGCTTTGTGGTAGTATAAATTTCGACGACTGATAAAGGAAACACGGCGATGCAAATATGTACACGAAGAAGAAGAAGAAGAAGACGACGAAGAAGAGGAAGAAGACGAAGAGGAGCGTCTCGAAGGAGTGGAGAGGAGACGAGAGGAGAGGAGAGAGGGGGTCGCGAAGAAGACCGTCACGTGTTCAGCAGAAGCAGGCCCTAGTTCGGGACGCGGCTCGTAAAGGCTTTCATAAAAGCTTTCATAAAACGCTCCACGATTCCAGCGAGCGGTGGCTGGTTCTCTCTCTCTCCCTCTCTCTCTCTCTCTCTCATTTCCTGTCTCTCTTTCTCTCTCGTTGTCCTCGTGAATTCCTCGATTTTCTTCGAGTCCGACGGGGGAATAATTGTTCCCCTCGCGCGGAGACATTCCACGGCGACGCGTTCGGTTTTATTGTCGCCGCGTTTCGAGCTGAAACGTTTAACCCCTTCGTCATGGAAAGCCGGTGTAATAGCTCCACGCGAGGCTCTAAACCCGCCTCACGGCTATGATTTACAAGAAGGACGCCAGTTCTTCATTGATTCGCCGCGATTCTTGCTGCTCCTGCTGGCTCCACCGCTGAATGCCCGTCGCTCGGACTATTCCCGAATAACATTAAAACGGACGTGAGAACCGCTTTTCGGGGACCGACGGTGACCATAAACACGCGGTAATTAACTGTCGACTACGTCTCACTTGTCATACGGTTGGGTTAGTCATCGAATCGTTTCTCTAGCCTCAAATTCTGTTCTTCATGCGTTCATGCTGTGTTCGGCTTGGTTTACTCGTTTTTACTGGTCCGAATTTGTATTTGTGCAGGTTTCTGGTTTTTCGGCGAATGGTTCCCAAGTCTCTGTTTTACGGAGGAGATTATATTTAGTGTGTACTTGGTTCATGGGGAGACGCGAGTGGGCGTGGCTTTGTTGCTCCTGATTTTTAAAGTGCTAGAACTGTGCCGCCAGTGGTCAATCCACCTCTGCAATTCAGTTTACGAACTGCATCCTGTGAAAATCGAGCTACAAAAACCGCTGGACATATTGCATAGAGGAGTGTTTATTCTGCTATCTGATGTGTTGTAAATGGGCGTGGCTTTGGTGCTCCTTATTCTTAAAGAGCTAGAACTGTCCCGCAGTAGTCAATCCCCTTCTGTATTTAGTTTATGATCAGCATCCCTTAAAAATTCAATTTTGAAATTCACAGAAGGACTTTTGCGTAGAGGAGTGTCTATTCTGCTATCTCACGTATTGTAAATGGGCGTGGCTTTGTTGCTCCTTATTTTTAAAGTGCTAGAACTGTCCTGCAGTGGTCAATCTACCTCTGCATTTAGTTTATTATCAGCATCCTCAAAAAAATCAATTTTGAAATTCACAGGACAGTTTGCATAGAGGAGTGTGTATTCTGCTATCTCACGTATTGTAAATGGGCGTGGCTTTGTTGCTCCTTATTTTTCAAGAGCTAGAACTGTGTCGCAGTGTTCAATCCATCTCTGCATTTAGTTTATCATCGGTATCCTCTAAAAATTCAATTTTGAAATTCACAGAAGGACATTTTGCATAGAGGAGTGTTTATTCTGCTATCTGATGTGTTGTAAATGGGCGTGGCTTTGGTGCTCCTCATTCTTAAAGAGCTAGAACTGTGTCGCAGTGGTCAATCCTCCTCTGCATTTAGTTTATGATCAGCATCCCTTAAAAATTCAATTTTGAAATTCACAAAAGGACATTTTGCATAGAGGAGTGTTTATTCTGCTATCTGATGTGTTTTAATTGGGCGTGGTTCTGTTGCTCTTGATTCCGAGGGAGGTAAAGTAGTGCTCCAGAGGGCAATCTACGTTTGTATCAGATTTAGATTTTGTATTTACTAAATGTTTAGATTCGGAGACCGCAGAAGACTACCACGAATAAAAGAATGTCTATTTTGCGATCCATGGTGTTCTCAGTGGGCGTGGTTTCGTTACATTCGATGCTGAGGTAGTCAGAACAGTATTCTAAATTGCAATCTATCTCCACATCTGGTTCAGGCACTGTGCAATCTAAAAATTTAGCTTAAAAAACTTCAGAAGACTATCTATCTTTCTAGGGAGTCTTGAACAGTGCTCTAAAGTTCAAGAAAAATCCATTCAACATTTATCTAGATTATCGTGCTCTAAGTGTGCAGAACAGGCGTGGTTTTGCATGAGTGGGCGTGGCTGTGCATGAATAGGAGTGGTTTCCCCTAGGTAGGCGTGGCTTAACGGCCCTCGGACCAAGCCAAACCAATTCTCCGCAGGAAAATCTGTGCTCTCGATTACTAACTCTCCCGGTATATCCAAAAATCACCCACAATCTGACTAGAATTTGCAATTACAAGCAAGTCTGCAAGTTTAAACCTCAGTGAAACCAAGAATTTGGAAAGGACTGATCACAATTCAATTATCCTCAGCTTATTTAACCCTTAGCACTCACAGAATATTGTTTACATGATTAAATTTGTTTATATGTAATAAATTACTAAACATTTAAATATTGTGTGAGCTACTATATCAGTTTCGTACGCATATAATGAAAAAAACTTATGTACGATGAAAATATTCTAGGTTAGAAGATATTTTTGGTTTTTTAGTTGAAATAGCTCCGAGTGTAAAGGGTTAACACTGAAATCAATTTCCCTGTAAGTAACTCAGTGATGTATCCCTCCTAAATTACAGAACGTTAGGAATTAAGGTCGTAGGTACAGAGTAAAAGGGGAAAGAGGAAAAGATTGAACAGAGGATTTGAATAATTTTGGACGGCTTTGAATCGTTCGAATCAAGACTTTGGTGGCCCTGGGAGCCCGGGTGCTAATCGCGGATCCGGAACCAAGCTTTTATGTCTCCACGTGTGTAGCCCTACTCGAGCACGTAGGTAGTCGGTATACGAGTACCTACGATGACGTAGGTCTCGGCGAGAGTAGATCGAAATCGGAGCTCCTTCTGCGTGTGTAGCCGGTAGACAAAAGCCCCTGGGCTCTGCGAGCTCCAGATGACAGGAGGTGTCGGTAGAGAACCTTTTTCGGATCGGCGACCTGTTGAATCCCCCGTCTCTCACCCTCCCTCCTTCTCTCTCTTTCTCTCCCTCTCTCACTCATAACCTCCCCAACGAATTCTGCGTTATTGTGTAAAGAAGAAAAACGAGCGAGGAAACCGTCCTGGTGCAAAAGGGGGCCGTCGCGGTCGTCGTCGTCGTCGTCCTCGTCGAGAGGCCGAAATACGTTAACCCTTATCTGCGTTTCACAAAAAGGACCCTGGAATAATCACGGCCCCCGTAGCGGCCCCATTATTCATCACCGCGAGCGCGCGGCTTTTTAATTCATCTAGACGCCGAACGACCGCTAATTGCTACCGGCCAGTTGCCACTGAAACTGTTTTAACCTCGCGCGATATTTATTCATGGTAAAACGAAACGAAGCCGCTTCGGTCAGACTACTCCTTCGCGGGCCATCGGAGGTTGTTCCAAAATAGTTTTTGCGCGTGTTTATCCGTTCCGTTTAAAAATGTTATTAGCGTGGAAAGGGTTGCGCGTTCTTGTTTGCCGGAGTTTTATTATAATCGATGCCCCGAGGAGGAATTAAAAATTTTTTATTGTCCGGACAAAAAGGGTTGCAGCTGCTCCAGCGACGGAGTCGCCTCGCAATCGTACCCTGCCCGGAGACACAGGATGAACCTCGTTCGAAATTATTAAGACACCTGGCCAATCGTCCGCAAGCACAATAACTACCAACTTCATGCATAGTATAATACATTCGAATGAATCCCCGGTGGAATCATTTTCGAACAATTCATCTACGAGGTGGCGAAGACCAGCTTCTGTCGTTCAAGATTCATAGTTTAATTCAGTCGACACAACTATGTCAATTCTATTCGGAGAATATGAAAGAAAAATTGTTTAATAGAAGAATTTGATTTTTTGCCCTCGTACTCTCCTTAAAAGTAGTTCCATAAAATGAGCCAAGAAAAATTGTGTAATAGAAGAATTTGATTTTTTACCCTCGTACTCTCCTCAGAAGTAGTTCCATAAAATGAGCCAAGAAAAATTGTTCAATAAAAGAATTTGATTTTTTACCCTCGTACTCTCAAAAGTAGTTCCATAAAATGAGCCAAGAAAAATTGTGTAATAGAAGAATTTGATTTTTTACCCTCGTGCTCTCAAAAGTAGTTCCATAAAATGAGCCAAGAAAAATTGTGTAATAGAAGAATTTGATTTTTTACCCTCGTACTCTCCTCAAAAGTAGTTCCATAAAATGAGCCTAATATAACCTCAATATTTTAAATCACCGAATTATGTTTCGTTCATAGCGTCACATTTTAAAGAAATTATCAACTAGATCTGATGACAAGAATGAGTACGTATGATTAGAAGTAGTGGGCGTATTAAAAAAATTTAATAACTTCAATTCGAAGAAGAAACGATTTCTCATGTAACGCCTTGCAGTTGATTGAAAATATATTTTTATTTTTCATAAAGATCCACAGTATATACTCGTAACACGGACAGAAAGGGATCAATCATTTCACAATGTGTATAAATAGTAAATGGTTAAATTTTCAATCTGAGGAACGCGTGAGGGTGAAAGAATAATCGTTCTCTTCTCGAGCATAATTGACATTGGCGGAACGAAGGAGTTAAAATATGAATCTAGGACCATTCTATAATCAATCATAGATCTACAAGACACATGTCTACCCTCTCATCGGCCATCTTTCAATCATCCAAACAATAAAACTGAATAAAAATTCCCCCCCTTATCGAATCACAAATTTCTCATCTCTTCTAAAGCTTGTGAAAAGGCAAGACGTTTTCCTGAACGGTTTCCCGAGAGAAAGACGATTGTTACACGGTTCAATTCCAAAAATCTGAGCTCAACAAGTTCTCAACAGGTGTCCCAGACGGCGAGCGTCGCCTCCCATGTTCGGATATCAGTTTCGAGAAGAAAGCGTCGCGTTATCAGTTAATGAATCTCCTAGCCGTCGAAAAGGGGTCCGAAGATGAGTCTGGAGAGTCTCGCGGGCCTGTTCCCTGACAATAGAAAGCCTCCCGACGAATTTCGAAAAGGAGAAAATAAAAAATGATCCTAAAGAAGCGTGAGGGGGTGGAGGACGAGCAGAAACAGCGACAGAGGGAAAGAAAGGAGTGGATTTTTCTCTCTTCTTCTGCCGCCTGCGTGCCTGGCCCGACGTCCGTCCGACTGTCCGTCTTCTCTTTTCATCCTTGCTGCCTTTTATACGGCCTGGAATGATTAATGGGTTCACGGAGGCATCGTTGTGTCCTCCATCCCGCCTGCTACACAGCACGCACGCGGCTTTTCTGCTTTTCTTCGCGCTCAGTCCTCTTCTTTCTTCTCCCCTCTTCGTTCTTGCTCTACGACTTCTTCGTCTGCACCCTACAATAACTGGAGAGCATTCTTACTGCTCGATCACACCCCCACGAAATCCGTACTTCGATCGCGGGGCCGTGAAATCGACTGATTATGGAGATCTAAGAGGCTACATTGTCTCTCGGCGAGAGCTTCTTCTTTGAAACGCTCATGCTCCAAGGTGTGTTCATGGCTCTTCCACGTGCTCTAAGATTCTTGCGAACATGGTCCGGGATTTTTTAATCCCTCCTTGCTGCGTCCTCTTCTTTCTTCTATACTCTTCGTCTTTGCTCTTCCACTTCTTCATCTGCATCCTCGATTAACTGGAAATTGTTCTTCTTATGTGGTGTGCATCTTCTTGTACAACCTGCTAGCGATCCATATAATGATCCAAGTGCAGATTTTTATTCGTCCTCGATCACACCCCCACGAAATCCGTACTTCGATCGCGGGGCCGTGAAATCGACTGATTATGGAGATCTAAGGGGATACATTGTCTCTCAGCGAGAACTTCTTCTGTGAAACGCTCGTGCTCCAAGGTGTGTTCATGGCTCTTCCACGTGCTCTGAGATTCTTGCGATCATGGTCCGGGATTTTTTAGCAAATTTTTGAATGGTTCTGTCGATTTGGCTTCTCTGCTTTTCTCCTTGCTGCGTCCTCTTCTTTCTTCTATACTCTTCGTCTTTGCTCTTCTACTTTGTCATCTGCATCTTCGATTATCTGGAAATAGTTCTTCTCAACTGGTGTGCATCTTCTTGTGCAACCTGCTAGCGATCCATACAATGATCCCAGTGCAGATTTTTATTCGCGCTCGATCACATCTTCTGGAAATTCGTACTTCGATCTTGGGGCCATGAAATCGACTGATTATGGAAAGTTAAGGAGACTTTAAATTTCTCCTTGAAACGATCATGCTCCAAAGTGTGTTCATGGCCCTTCCACGTGCTCTGAGATTCTTGCGAACATGGTCCGCGATTTTTTAACAAATTTTTGAATGGTTCTGTTTCTGCGTCCTCTTCTTTCTTCTATACTCTTCGTCCTTGCTCTTCTACTTCTTCATCTGCATCCTCGATTAACTGGAAATTGTTCTTCTCATCTGGTGTGCATCTTCTTGTGCGACCTGCTAGCGATCCATACAATGATCCAAGTGCAGATTTTTATTCGTGCTCGATCACATCCTCTGGAAATTCGTACTTCGATCTCGGGGCCATGGAATCGACTGATTATGGATATTTTAAATTTCTTCTTGAAACGCTCATGCTCCAAGGTGTGTTTATGGTTCTACCACGAGCTTGTGCTTTGTGACTCGTGCAGATGTGGTTGGGGATTTTTGTATAATTTTCTTAACGGTTCTTTTTTGGTTTGTTAGCTGTTGGTGGTAGTGGGGTTATGTCTTCTTTTATTCTTGGTACATTCTTCGATGAATCTTTTCATTATTGAGAATAAAGAGCATATTGGGGAGAAACAGATATGAGGAGAAAATATGGTTCGATAAAAACTTGTTCGATATCATTTGTGAATCATTTTTTTTACTGAATCAAGATTATGATCTGAACATTATGATCGAAGATGACGATAGCCAATGAAGGAATTACGATAATAAAGGAAGAAATGAAGAAATTCCCGTAATTCTTCTGAAATTGTAATTGGACGTTCTAGGAGTCATAAAAGCACAAAATTAAAATGTTCAAAGTAAAGAACAACTTCTGGAACTACGACAGCCTTTTTCACCGGATGACTGAAGATTCAAAGTCTCAATGAACAAAGTACATCGATAAAAGAAGAAAAGGGGAGCTTCAATTCCAAATCCAAATCTATTCACCTAACAAAACAGCTAATCTATCAAACCAAAAAATTGTGCAAACAGTTGCAGAAAAATTCATTCATCATCGAAATCAAATCGTTGCGCAAGAAATGAGATGGTTTCATTCGAGGTGGTCCCGAAACTATGAAAAGCGTGCGTCGAGAAGGGGTTAAAGGTGTTTATTGACGTGTCGGTGACCCGGAATCGGTTTCATTAGAGTGACCAGGGTCCCAGGAGGTCCGGGGACCCAAAGTGACGACGTGCAACGTCTTTTTCTCTTTTTCACCTGAGCGAAAACGCGCGCGCAACACGTCCGGCCTACGGTGAGAAGAAAGAGGAGAGACAGTGAGAGAAAGAGAGGAGAGGAGAGGATTCGTTCTCTTGTTGTTCGTTTTGTTGCGCGCGTGTTCCGCTCCCACCCGGACCCCGGCCACCTACATACGAAGTACGAGAGAGCCGATGCCTGGAACAAAAGACTACCTCTCGTCGAGATTGATACGGGGGAAAAAATCGCGCATAATTTATCATGTAAAAGCGCGCGGCACAAACAGAAACCGCGCGTCGCCGATGAATCGTTGGATCCTCTGACGGCCGAGGATCGAAAGAGAGAGAGAGGATCGAGGAGAGAGGAGGGTCAGCAGAGAGATGGAAAAAGGAAGAGAGGCTCTTCTTATGCCTCTTCAGATGTCCCGGAGACTTCTATGAACCTTGACGGGTACCTGGACGGACAAATACACTATCGAGCTCTTCCGACTCCAACCAGACAGCGACTAATCTAGAAACCTAGTGGACTGCGTGGATTTGTTGATCGATGGTCGTCCTTGTTCGATAATACACAATTTTCCTGCGAAGATTTTCACGATCTTTCGGCTCGCTGCTGGGCAAGTTTCATTGGTTAATAAATCTAGGTTTGGAGTTGTAGTTCCTCATTTCTTCATTTCTTTTTGTGCTTGCTTCATCGACTCTTGTGTTCTTCAATCGTTCAGACATTCAGTTACTTTTAACTATATTTTGGTCTGCTAGTGTGCCAATTTGTTTTGTGACTAAATCTGGATTTGGAGTTCTAGTTCTTCATTTCTTCTCTTCTTGTTGCTCTTGCTTCATTGACTCTTGTACTCTTCCATTGTTCAGACACATTCTGTTGCTTTTGATAATCTTTTGGATTTGTGTAGGGCGAGTTTGTTTACTTGAAGTTGTAGTTCTTCATTTCTTCTTTTCTTTTCGCACTTGCTTCGTAGATTTTTGTGTTCTTCAATCCTCCAGAAATTCAGTTACTTTTGACAATCTTTTAGCTTGGTGCTGGGCGAGTTTGTTTAGTGAAGAAATCTATATTTGGTGTTGTAGTTCCTCATTTCTTCATTTCTTTTTGTGCTTGCTTCATCGACTCTTGTGTTCTTCAATCGTTCAGACATTCAGTTACTTTTAACTATATTTTGGTCTGCTAGTGTGCCAATTTGTTTTGTGACTAAATCTGGATTTGGAGTTCTAGTTCTTCATTTCTTCTTATTTTGTTGTGCTTGCTTCATCGACTCTTGTGTTCTTCAATCGTTGAGATATTCAATTACTTTTGAGTATCTTTTGGTCTGCTAGTGGACCAATTTTTTTGTGAATAGATCTGAATTTGGAGTTGTAGTTCTCCATTTCTTCTCTTCTTGTTGTGATTGATTCATCGACTCTTGTGTTCTTCAATCCTCCAGAAATATAGTTACTTTTGACAATTTTTGGATTGGTGCTGGGCGAGTTTGTTTTTTTGGAGTTGTAGTTCTTCATTTCTTCTCTTCTTGTTGTGCTTGTTTCATTAACTCTTGTACTCTTCAATCATTCAGACATTCTGTTGCTTTTGACAATCTTTTGGTTTGGTGCAGGACAAGTTTGTTTGATGAAGAGATCAATATTTGGTGTTCTAGTTCTTCGTTTCTTCTTTGAATTTTATACTTGCTTCATGGGACTCCTGTGTTCTCCAATCGGTCAAAAATTCAACACCTCAAACACGAAGGTAGCCAGAAAATTGTTTCCAAATCCACAACAATTTTAGCACAATTAATGTTTAACCCCCGGTGGTTGAACGCGGCAAACAAATTTCTAGAATATATTTTCCTACATCCATCTTTTCAATTTAAATCTTCATAATCCTGTTCGAACCATAAGCATACTCGACTCATCGAAAACTAAACTACCCTTTCGAGACCCTGCACATCAAAGTTTTCGATAATGGGGAAAATGAACAATATGCACCAGTCTTTAGCTGTATACATAACTAAATTCTACGTGTGCAACTTCGGGAATGAAATATATTGAAATTCGTGTTTTGCTAGGCTAGAATCAGTCCACATTCGCAAACTGTTAAAAGTTTCCCGCGACACCGAAACCAAACTAAAAATTGAACAGAGCGTAAAGAGATTGAATAATGGAGCAATAATCTATCGGTATTAGAAGGCACCGTCGAGGACGTAGTTTCGAGGAATGAAATTTCGAAATTTGGAGCCGGGACTCGGTCCCGTCATCTTCTCCATCTGGATGATCGATGACAGCGCGTTCCCCGACGGAAATTGTTTCTTCTTTTCAGTTGGGTTCCCTTCGAGCGAAACCTCGATCTCTAATCTTGTCGTTGACCTTTGACGATGAAATATCATGCTAATGCGTAACAGTACTTCCCAAGCCGTCGGAAAGTTTCAAGCGCAGAGACAACACAGAGTGTGACGACGGTTTCGCCCGGCGAATGTGTGTCAGCAAGATTCCCAATTCTTGACGAAAAGGGAGGAGATAAAGAGAGAGGAAGAAAGATAGAGAGAGATAGAGAGAGAGGAGGAGAGCACGTTACGAGCCATGTCGCATTCAATTTCACGCGGTCAGTTTTCTGGTAATTGGCAGGATGGCGGACGGCAGAAACGAGCGTGTGGCATGAGTTGCCACGGTGTTCGACACTGTGTGAGTTTAATCGAATCCGAAAGAGATTACTCTCCGGCAAAAGGACGCGACAAAGACCATTCCCTCTCTCTCTCTCTCTCTCTCTCTCTCTCTCTCTCTCTCTCTCTCTCTCTCTCTCTCTCTCTCTCTCTCTATCTCTCTTTCTCGGTGGACAAAGTGTGGCCGAAAGACTCAATCGAGTAACAATGGACCCGCGGTGCCACGAATGCCCGTTAGGGTCCTTTTACATCGACGTAAGGTTAACTTACATAATGTATGAATATTGAGCGTGGACAGAGGGAACCGGCGACGATGACTCACTGACAGGGAATTCTGTCGACGCGTGGTAGAATCCGGTAACCGGACATTTTTTTCTTCCTCTTTCCACATTTTTTTTTTTTTAGTCGATTTCGAACATGACACCGGTTGCACTCCAAACTGCACTAACTTCGTCTATAAAATGCTTATTTTAGTTTTTATTTCGTATCAATTGCGCGAATTTTAACTGATGCCAAAATCTTTGTTTCGATCGGGAGCGTTTTCTTAAAGTATTTTTACTTTTTTCGGTTCGATTCCACATAATCGATTAAAATAGACGTTCGAATCATTGTACAAATAAAATCGTCAACGACCAGCTCTCGTCTGTATGCCAAGCTGTCGATGTTTTAAATACAGCTATTTTCTTCGGTGAATACAAATTGCGTTTATTGAATACATTTAATATACGTTGGTAATTTACTTTTTATCAGGTAGTCAATTTATATGGATGTTCAGATCACTGTACAAATATAATCGTTAATGTCTAGCTCATATTTGCATTCCAAATAATCGATGCTTTAAATATAGCGATTTCCTTTTGCAAGCAAACATTGCGAAATACTTTAAACGTGTGTAAATTGTGTCTATAGTCGTGTTCTTTCTTGTAATCGATTAAAATGGACGTTCGAGTCATTGTACAAACGCACAACACATTTTGCAACGTCCATGTATGTATATTCCTTATTTTTGCAATGTTCTTTTGCAAATAAAAACGGCCAAATTCGTCAAACACATTTTAACCCTTTGCGCCTGGAAGTATTTTAACTACATAACCAAACTTTTTTTATTCGATCAAGAATATTTTCGTTCTATATGATTTTTATCATTTTGAAGAAATGAAACTGATATAATACTTCATAAAATACTTAAATGGTTGTTAACTAATTTATTTAATATCAATTTAATAATGTGAACAATATTTTGAATAATGGTATAGCAATTTTTGTGGTGCCTCAAAGACATCACTCGAGTGCTAAGGATTAAAAAATTCATTCATAATGTATATTCTGCACTCAACCAATTTAAGCTAACATTTAAAATATTGCACAAATGTCAGATGCATTGGGACACCGTGTGCAAAATGTTCTGTACGTCTGCAATATTCTCTGGGAAATACAAATTGGATAGTTTATCAAACGCATTAAAAAAATATTCACAATGTATATATTCTGCTCTCAAGTAATTTAAGCTAACATTTAAAATATTGCACCAATGTCAGATGCATTGGCACGCCATGTGCAATATTCTTTGCGACTGCAATTTTCGCGAAATTTCCTAGGAAACAAAAATTGCCGGTTAATTAAATTAAAATGAATTTGTATTAAATTTTATGTAGAATTTAAAATAAAGTTTATCGGACAGACGAACAACTCGTTCTTAATATATATTCTGCTTCCAACTAATTTAAGCTAACATTTAAAGCAATGCACAAATGTCAGATGCATTGGCACACCATGTGCAATATTCTTTGCGTCCGCAATTTTCGCGTTTTTAACTAAGAAACAAAAATTACCGGTTAATTAAATTTAAATGAATTTGTATTGAATTTTATGTATAATTTAAAATAAAGTTTATCAGACAGATGAACGACTCATTCGTAATGTATATTCTGCTTTCAATTAATTTAAGCTAACATTCAAATTGAAAATATTGCACAAATGTCAGATGCGTTGGCACACCATGTGCAATATTCTTTGCGTCCGCAATTTTCGCGATTTTCCCTAGGAATGAAAAATTGTCGCGCATATGTCGGACGCATAAAATTTGTCAGATCATGCGCAATAATCGTTGCATTTGCAGTTTTCGCGATTTTTCCTGGTGAATAAAAATTGCGTCGTTCGGCGGAGCGCTCGGGTTGCAATCGAGAAAGAAGAGCGGCGGTTCGCGTAATTTTTAGATTAGACTGTACGCGTGCACCAGAGCAGAATGTGGCACTTGCATATTGCCAGTGCATCGCATATGCGCGCACGTGAATATGTGATGGCTCTCGCAAGATGGCCGACTTATAACTCATAAAGTCGGTCGGACTGCGCGATCCGTTGACTGCCTCGCGATCGATGGATGCCTTTGAGATCAGCCAGCGTCATCGTTTCCCGTTGTCGAGCGTCCCGCGTGGGTTGACACTCTCACGAATTCCATACATTTGTATCTGTGTTTTTCCCCCGTATGTATTCTCTACATTGTACAACTATATACATATATATGTATATATGTATATATAGTGCGCTCGAGCTCTCGGCGACTAACGAGTCAATTTCACTATTCTTCGTTCCCCTTTGCCTTCGAACATACTCTTCGACGTCGAGTTTTTGAATTGCCTTCTGACACGACTGATTGATTCATAGCCAATGCTGTTGCCGGATCTACGCGCCGGCAATTATGGCGTTTTCATATTATTTTCCGATCCTGAGACTGGGAACGGCGGATTTTTGCTTCCGATGTTATCCACTTTTCGGTTGAAAAATAGAAATAATTCTCAGACTTTGAATACGTTGAAATAATTGTTTTTGTACAGGTCCTGGACACATTTATGTAAAATTGCAGCAAGAAATCATGCTATTGTTGGATTTGCTTCTTTTCTCATTGTCGATAAGCTAGCGAGAATTTTGCGTTAAATGTTCTCTGTTCTTCGATTATGACATTCAAATGATTTTTGGATGTATTTTCATTTTCAATAAGTTGAGGCAATTTATGTAAGATTGCAGCAATACCTCATGCTATTGTTGGATTTGCTTGTTATCTCATTGCAAAATTGTCGAGAAGCTCGTGAGAATTTTGTTTTAGATATACCTCGTTATTTGACTGGAAAATTCAAATGATTTTTGGTTGCATTTTCATTTTCAATAGGTTGAGGCAATTATTTTTGTATGTATCCTGGACAAGTTTATGTAAGATTGCAGCAAGAAATTATGCTATTGTTAAATTTGCTCCTTTTCTGATTGCGAAATTGTCGATGAGCTCGCGAGAATTTTGTTTTAGATATACTTCGTTATTTGACTGAAAAATTCAAATGATTTTTGCTTGCATTTTCATTTTCAATAGGTTGAGGCAATTATTTTTGTATATATCCTGGACAAGTTTATGTAAGATTTCAGCAAGAAATTATGCTATTGTTGGATTTGCTTCTTTTTTCATTGCGAAATTGTCGATAAGTTCGCGAGAATTTTGTTTTAGATATACTTCGTTATTTGACTGGAAAATTCAAATGATTTCTGGTTGCATTTTCATTTTCAATAGGTTGAGGCAATTATTTTTGTATGTATCCTGGACAAGTTTATGTAAGATTTCAGCAAGAAATTATGCTATTGTTGGATTTATTTCTTTTTTCATTGCGAAATTGTCGATAAGTTCGCGAGAATTTTGTTTTAGATATACTTCGTTATTTGACTGGAAAATTCAAATGATTTCTGGTTGCATTTTCATTTTCAATAGGTTGAGGCAATTATTTTTGTATGTATCCTGGACAAGTTTATGTAAGATTGCAGCAAGAAATTATGCTATTGTTAAATTTGCTCCTTTTCTGATTGCGAAATTGTCGATGAGCTCGCTAGAATTTTGTTTTAGATATTCTTCGTTTTTCGACTGGAATATTTAAATGATTTTTGGGTGCATTTTCATTTTCAATAGGCATTTTTCATTTTGAGGCAATTCATTTTATATAAATCTTGGATACTTTTTGTATGACTGCTGGTGGAATTCATGTTAGTATTTGGTGCATTTCTTACTTCACTGTGGAACAGTGCTCACGAGATTTTGCGTTTTCACATGCTTCGCTTTTCGACTGGCAGATTGAAGTAATTGTTAGGTGCATTCGTGTTTTGGATAGGACGAGGCTATTCTTTTTATGAATTATGGATCTGTGAAGCTTCTTATACAACTGCAGCACGCAACCATGCTGCTGTTTGGTTCGCTTCCTGTCTTCTTGCGAAACAATGCGTAACCTGAACGAATTTACTTAATGCAAGATGGACTTTCTTTTGAAATTATAGCCAGAAGAGTCGAAAATAGTGTATAATAATATTTTAAAATTCTGTCAATCTCTTTACAGTTTTATATTTTTTCTATTAATTTTTTGTCATAGGTGCATAAAGTTCCACAATCTAGTGATAATTATTATTTTGATTATTAATTTCCTCCGACCTCTGAAGCTCGATTTTTTAGTTCTATCGACATTCAAAGAAGAATTCTTTGTTATTAAATATTTTATCTAAATTAATAATAGAACATATAAAGATTACGTGAAATGCATTTATTCTTAAAATCACTTTTTAGCAATTGTTTTGAACGATGCAGTAGAAAGTATTTCGCCGATCAACTTGAAATATTAACTGTACATTAAAAAACAGTGTTTTTATCATTCTGCAAAGTGACAAGTCGATAGGTTGTATACATTTTGTTTAATTATCAAAAATTGTGGCAGTCTTTTTAGGTATATCAGTTTCATTTTTACAAAATTAAAAAAATAGAATGGAAATATTCCTCGGTCGGAAAAATTTATGATTTTGTAGTTAACCCCTCGTACTCGAATGGTGACTCTGAGTGACCAGTGAAAATTGCCATACCATAATTCAAAACAGTTTTCATATTATTAAATTCGTCTCTATTCTATAAATTGGTAAAAATTCAACTGTTGTCTGAGAAAACAGGTTTAACTTCACAAGAATAAAATAAATAAAAAAAAAAGACACGTAGAATAAAAATATTCTAGGTTGAAAGAAATATCTTGAATTTGAAATTAAAATTGCTTCTCGCGCAAAGGGTTAAAATAGCCCCGACTGCGAAGGGTTCATCAATCTAATTTGCGTTTGCCACAAAAACCGCGACAAATTCACCAGTTTTAGGCCGAAGGAAACGCGCCAGCCGCTCCAGCAAGAAAGCTCCGCGAAAATTATTGATGAGAGTAGGATGATCGCGCGACAGGCGTTTCATTAACGCAGATCTGGACCGTTCGATCCAGTCAATGAACGTTCACCAGCTTCCTGACCGACAAACTATTAATCCCCATCGGTAATTCTGCTTTCACGGTACGTTTGACGCCGAGAGCTCCTTGGGAATTTATCAATAACTCGTTTTCAATAACCATCAACGGCCTCCGGTGGCTCCGGCCAACTTTTCGATAACAGAAACAATGAATCCCAGTAAAAATGCCTGCCTCGGCCATTCCCAAACGATAAGGCGTTAGCGTGAGGTCAGTCTGAAATTGATTTTGAGCCAAGAAACGAGCACCGTTTGCCAGCCAGTAACGGTTGTCAATTGCTCCTAGGCCCAGCCCCGAATTCAATGCCAGCCAATCATCCGAGAGTCCCATTGTTCGCTCGGTTAACCATTTCGTCGAACACCGGCTCTAATTTCTCTTCAACGAACAACGGAGTCCTGCCGCGAATAATAACGATTCGAGGAACGCGATCGGAACCGATCGACCACCAGAGATCCCGACGTACCGCGAAAGATCCTCACGGATCCTCGAAAAATCAGTTTCTGGGCCGAGAGACGCCCACCTGTTGTTGCTCCTGCACTCGAAAGCCGAAGAGCTGCTAGAAACGTAGCCCTGGACGGTTATTAACGATCGTTAGCCGAGATGGGTCTAATTAGACTATGTAGATCTCGGCTGGCCGTATGTGGATCACAGGAATTCGGGTCTACAGACTCAGATTAGGCTACATGCTCTGTTGACACCAGAATCTTTTGTCACCAGCTTAAAAGCAGACTTTGATAATGTTTTTCTATTATTGTTTTGATAAGAAGTTCTTAGAAGGAGAAGACGCGGTCATGGAGTCTCAGATTTTCTCGGAACTTTGCATATTGGTAGATTTCGTTCTCCTGTTTATGAAAATGTAGCATTACAGGCGTCGATACTAGTCTATACTAGTATATTCTAGTATATACTAGTACATTCTAGTATATTCTTGTATATTCTAGTATATTCTTGTATATTCTAGTATTTCTAGTATATTCTAGTATATTCTAGTATATTCAGGTATATTTTGGTATATTCTAGTAAATTCTAGTACATTCCACTATATTGCAATATATTCGAGTATAATCTAATATATTCGAGTATATTCTAGTATATTATAGTATATTATAGTATATTCTAGTATATTCTAGTATATTCTAGTATATCCTAGTATATTCTAGTGTATTCTAGTATATTCTACTGTATTCTGGTATATTGTATTATATTCTAGTGTATCCAAAGCCGGCATTTGCAACTACAATCCCAAGCATTGGACGTCTACGGGCAGCATTTTCGTCAACGTGTTAACAATCGGTAGAGAGGACGTTAAATTAACACGACGTGCATCAATATTCAATATTCTTTGCGTCTGCAATTTTCGCGATTTTCCCTAGGAATTAAAAATTGTCGCGCATATGTGTGACGCATAAAATTTGTCACAGCATGCGCAGAAATCGTTGCACTTTGCGGTTTCTCACGATTTTTCCAAGCAAATAAAAATGGCGTTCGGCGGAGCGCGCCGGCAACGATCGATTAAATTGACACGACATGCATAAATATTCAATATCCTTTGCGTCTGAAATTTTCGCGATTTTCCCTAGAAAACAAAAATTGCCAGATTCGACGGAAAGATTAAAAACTCATTCGTAATGTATATTCTGCTCCCAATTAATTTAAACTAACATTTAAAATATTACACAAACGTCAGATGCATTGCCACACCATGTGCAATGTTCTTTGCGACTGCAATTTTCACGATTATCCCTAAGAATTAAAAATTGTCGCGCATATGTGTGACGCATAAAATTTGTTACGATTTTTCCCGGAAAATAAAAATGGCGTCGTTCGGTGGAGCGCACAGGCAACAGTCGATTAAATTGACACGACGTGCATCAATATTCAGTATTCTTTGCGTCTGCAATTTTCGCGATTTTCCCTAGGAAACAAAAATTGCCAGGTTCATCGAACAGATGAACAACTCATTCGTAATGTATATTCTGCTCGCAATTAATTTAAGCTAACGTATAAAATATTGCATCAATGTCAGATGCATTAGCACACCATGTGAAATATTCTTTGCGCCTGCAATTTTCACGATTATCCCTAAGAATTAAAAATTGTCGCGCATATGTGTGACGCATAGAATTTGTCACGATTTTTCCCCGAAAATAAAAATGGCGTTCGGCGGAGCGCGCCGGCAACAATCGATTAAATTGACACGACGTGCATAAATATTCAATATCCTTTGCGTCTGCAATTTTCGCGATTTTCCCTATTAAACAAAAATTGCCAAGTTCATTGGACATATGAACAACTCAGTCGTAATGTATATTCTGCTCCCAATTAATTTAAGCTAACATTTAAAATATTGCACAAACGTCAGATGCATTGGCACACCATGTGAAATATTCTTTGCGACTGCAATTTTCACAATTATCCCTAAGAATTAAAAATTGTCGCGCATATGTGTGACGCATAGAATTTGTCACGATTTTTCCCCGTAAATAAAAATGGCGTCGTTCGGCGGAGCGCACGGGCAACAATCGATTAAATTGACATGACGTGCATCAACATTCAATATTCTTTGCGTTTGCAATTTTCGCGATTTTCCCTAGGAAACAAAAATTGCCAGGTTCATCGAACAGATGAACAACTCATTCGTAATGTATATTCTGCTCGCAATTAATTTAAGCTAACATTTAAAATATTGCACAAACGTCAGATGCATTGGCACACCGTGTGAAATATTCTTTGCGCCTGCAATTTTCACGATTTTCCCTAAGAATTCAAAATTGTCGCGCATATGTCGGACGTATAAAATTTGTCACAGCATGCGCAGTAATCATTGCGCATTTGCGGTTTCTCACTATTTTTCCCGGGAAATAAAAATGGCGTCGTTCGGCGGAGCGCACGGGCAACAATCGATTAAATTGACATGACGTGCATCAACATTCAATATTCTTTGCGTTTGCAATTTTCGCGATTTTCCCTATTAAACAAAAATTGCCAAGTTCATTGGATAGATGAACAACTCAGTCGTAATGTATATTCTGCTCCCAATTAATTTAAGCTAACATTTAAAATATTGCACAAACGTCAGATGCATTGGCACACCATATGAAATATTCTTTGCGCCTGCAATTTTCACGATTTTCCCTAAGAATTAAAAATTGTCGCGCATATGTGTGACGCATAGAATTTTTCACGATTTTTCCCCGAAAATAAAAATGGCGTCGTTCGGCGGAACGCACGGGCAACAGTCGATTAAATTGACGCGACGTGCATCAATGAGGATTCAAATCTAAGGTTAAAATCTGGAATTCGTGTGAAGGTTTATAGTTGAATGATTATGTTCCCATTGAAGGTATAAGGGGGTTTGAGAAGGCAAGTAGAAGCTCGTACGGGTGCAAAGTTGGTCAAAGTAGTAAAGAGGAAGACGAGTACTCACCGTGAGGCTGTTGGCCAGTTGCAGGGTTCAGGAAGGTCGGCGGTAGCTGTCTGCTGACTGACTTAGCCAGCTCTCCACCCGCCAAACCATAGGTCGCCAGCAGCTCTTGCATGGTCGACTCGGCGAATTCCCTCATGCCCTCGTAGGGTTTCCTCTCCTCGCACTCGGCCTCGCCGTCAGCGTCTTGTCCTCGATCATCCTCGAAAGGCGTGTCGTCCAAACGGGACGACTCCGCGTCCAGGACACCGTTGTCACTTTTCTCCGATGAGTCCGAGTTTGGACTCCTTGCCTGCGAAACAAACCCGTCAATCACGTCAGCAATCATTCTCCAGAAAACTTTCAAGAACATCCTCGCAATCAGTACATTCTCACAATCGGTACAGTTTTTTCGTATCAATTTTTACTTTTAGTTAAACAGAATATACACAATTTTATATATAAGTTAGTTGCAATATTTTCCTAAGTTCCTGACTCTATAGATCAAATTTTAATTGATCACCTTTGTGCAAAGAATAGATGAATATAGACTTTTGGCAACTCTTTGACTCGTGATGGAGAATTTGAACCGTAATCTATTGAATATGTATGTAATTAATTTCCTTCAAACAGAAGTAGAATTCTATTTCGTTGCTGTGAATATTTAGCCATTGGAGAATATCATAGGCATACAATACATATAAATTGAATTCTCCTCTTAGAAAGTTTCGAACGACAAAGAAATGATAATCACTTGAACAGTAAGATAAATTATAGCTTAAGGGCTTAGTTAACACTAGGTTTCGGGACCCGTCAAAATGACGGGTTGTAATATTTTTAATTTACGATTATCGAGATTGAAAAGACGCATCAATGAAGAATTATTTAATGCATTTATTTTTTTGGAGTATATATTATAAAAAGAATATCGAAAAATTTAGATAGACACATTTTTGTTATTTTTACACAATAATATAAAAAAGTCACTTTTAGTGCTCCGTAAACCTAGTGTTAATAAGGTACTGTCTGATTCATTTTGACTTAATACAGTTCCATTATATTTTCACCATCATTTCCATGTGTTTTAATTATATTTTATTATAGATTGAAGAGAACCTGCCGAAGACAATTAAGTGTACTGTCCTTCGTCGATGATATTTCGACTGACTTAAATTTCGACCAAATAAAATTGATTGAACATTAAATTTTTTCGTACGATCACAATCATGACCCATTGGATATGAAAACATAATTCTATTCATTGAAATAAAACGTCGAATAAAATCAAATTCGCACATTTCGCCAAATTCTCAGGTAAAAGTCAGAATTAGGGCAATGTCAGGTTACCTCGGTGCCAGGTGAGTAGAGTTTCTGCGACCTCAGCTGCTCGAGAATGAACTTGTGCCTGAGCGAGTCTCCGCTGTCGTCGTCAGCCTCGAACGATGGTGGCCTGGTGGCCACGGACAGGTCCATGGGGCTGACCTCGTTGTTGTTCAGTCTTTGCTTGGACCTTTCCTCGGCGGGTAGCAGCAAGGTTTTCCTCTCGTACTCGAGGACCTCGTTGGAGCTTTCCTCCATGGTCTCGAGTTCTTCGTCGTCTTTATCAGACTCATCGGACACCTCGACCATCCGGCTGCTTATTGGCTTGAAGTTCTTCCGTTTGTTCCTTGGTTTTTGGATACTGGTGATCTGCAGCTGGCCCTGAGTTTCGTACTGGGAGTCGCTGTCCTGGTCGGCGGTGCCCCGCCGGGTCGTCGCGTAGTTGTACACCGATTCGGAAAGCATCTCCGCTGATGGAAAGGAAGACGGATGTCAGAGAAATCGGCCGGGCCCCTTTAGGTCCCTTCAGGTCCCTTTTTAGGTCTGGGTTAGGTGCCTTTAGGTTTGGGTTAGGTGCCTTTAAGTCCCTTAGGACTTTGCGAGGCCCCTTTAGGACTAGGTTAGGTCTTTGTGAGGCCCCTTTAGGACTAGGTTAGGTCTTTTTGAGGCCCCTTTAGGACTGGGTTAGGTACCTTTGAGTCCCTTAGCTCTTTGTGAGGCCCCTTTAGAACTGAGTTAGGAGATTTCAGGTCTCTTTAAGTCCCTTAGGTCTTTGTGAGGCCCCTTTAGGACTGGGTTAGGAGTTTTCAGATACCTTTAGGTCCATTTAGGTTCAGGTTAGATGCCAGGAAGTCCCTTAGGTCTTTTGTAAGGCCCCTTCGAGATTGGGTTAGGTGCCTTTAAGTCCCTTAGATCTTTGTGAGGCCCCTTTAGAACTGAGTTAGGAGTTTTCAGGTCCCTTTAGGTCCATTTAGGTTCAGGTTAGGTGCCTTAAGTCACACTAGGTCTGAGACAGATCGCTTTAGGTTTGGGTTAGGTGCCCTTCAGGTCCCGTAGGTCTTTGTTAGGGCCCTTTAGGTCCCTTTAGGACTGGGTTAGGAGTTTTCAGCCCTTTAGGTTCATTTAGGTCTAGGTTAGGAGACTTTAGGTCCCGTGAGGTCTGGGGATAAACCTCTTATGTCTGTGTTAGGTCCACTCAAGTCACTTCTGGTCCCTTTAGGTCCGTTTAGATTCTTTAGAGGCACGTAGAACTGGCAGGTAATTGTCACAAAAGCTTTGTTAATAGTTTTGATCTGTCCTTTTATTATCGGCTCATTCATAATCTTATAAATAAAAATTGATTTGCAAAAATGCAATAAAAGGATTATTAATATTAAAGGAATATAAATAAAAAATTATTCAATAAATCTACATGATAGAGTAAAGTCTAAATAATATTCCTTTTCAGTTCATTCGTTTTAGGGTGTAATAAAAATCATTAGGATTGGGGTGCCGCGGCAAAACAACAACGTTAATTTACACCAATGCTAACAATTTAAAGTGTCGCTCGCTATAAAATGCTTCCCAGAAGTTTTCTTTGGATCTACAAGATAGAAGAAATTTCGAAATGTATATTTTTGAGTTGTCGAGGGCGCAGACTGAATCGACAGTGTTATGGTACCATTGTGAGAACCGTTGACTAGGATTGATGGATTCTCAGCCGGCCGTTGCGCAACCCGAAGGCCGCTCGCTTCCCGCGAATCAAATTTTAACATTAATTAGAATTCAGCCGAAGCGCACGTTAATTGAACGTTCTCGGAATCGTTAGAGTACTCGCGGCCGGCTATTAGGATTCGGTAAAACGGAGGGATACACGTGATCGAAAGCAACGGACCATGCTCTCGCTTGAGCAATGGCCGCATGGAAATCGTGTGGTTTAAGACGAGGGAAGTTTCTTACTGGGGCCATACGGGCTGGTTACCGCGGACATCTCGATACTCTTGAGCTGGCCGACTCTTCAATGCATTCTGGAAAAACAGAGAAAAACAACAGGATCAGTATCGTTCAAGTAACACAACCATTTTACTAAGTAACATCGAGCAACTTTTTGTCGCCACTTGTTGCCCTCTTACTCTTATTTTATCGAATCAAATAATTTGATCAAATAACGACAAAAGGTAGGTCGGTATTGCTTCGGGGTGGACATAACCTAAAAAGCCATTTGACCTTGCGTTCCTTCTAAAAAGAAGGACAAGGTTAAGGGTAGTCGACGTACTCGATAAGCTAAACTGTCTAAAGATACATGTGCTACTTAAAAACATTTTCTCTGTCCGTCGAATAGACACTAACAACATCTTAGGACTTCCACTAATTTTCACGTTGCATATCGAATTCGTGAATATTTTAAAAATTTATTTCCAAGGAACGATTAATTCCTCAATGAATATGAATTTCCAGTCACCCAACCATTTTACTAAGTAACATCGAGTAACATTTTGTCGCCATTTGTTGCCCTCTTTCTCATCTTTTACCGAATCAAATAATGTGATCAAAAAGCGACAAAAGGTAGGTCGGTGTTACTTCGGTGTGGACATAACCTAAAAAGGCATTTGACCTCGCGTTCCTTCTAAAAAGAAGGACAAGGTTAAGGGTAGTCGACGTACTCGATAAACCAGACTGTCTCAAGATACATGTGCTACTTAAAAACATTTTCTCTGTCCGTCGAATAGACACTAACAACATCTTAGGACTTCCACTAATTCTCACGTTTCATATCGAATTCGTGAATTTTTTAAAATTAATTTCCAAGGAACGATTAATTCCTCAATGGTTCTCCACACCTGGACTTGTCAGTGAATATGAATTTCCAGTCACCGACTTGTCCAGGCGAGCGAGCAAGCGATCGTCGTAGAAAAATCGCGATTCCCCGAACAGCTGAGCCGCGCACCGGAACGGGGAAAGAAATCCTCCGGGGTTATCTATCTCTGTGTCAGTGCGAAAGTGGGTTACGGCAAGTTCAGCGAAACCCCCGGACGGGCCCGTCACGCTGCCGAACGAGCGAGGCACCGTCGTCCACCGTTTGCGCCACTACTGGAACGAGACGCGAGAACAAGGCGAAAACAAAGGCACGTCGTCGTAACAAAAGCTACGCTGATATACGAGCGCTGCTCGGTCAGCCGAGTTGACGGGCCCGCGATAACGCGAAACGAGGGACAATTCGTTTCTCGGCGATCCCCGGGGCCCAGGAAGTCGGGCCCCTAGTCACTTCGTCTAATGAGAACCACTCGAAACTGTGATCAACCTCGAAGACTTCGCTTCAAAATCCGTTGACACTTATAGTTTGTTCGATGGAAATCGTCTGGAACAAGGAATTATTTCTTGATGATCCTCGGGACTAGGAAAGACAGGTTCTGATAACTTTTTTTTGTAAGCAGGATCCTTAGAAAACATTGACAAACTTCGAAGAAGTTACAGAACTCTTAGAAAACATTGATAAACTTCGAAGAAAACTTGGAGGACCTATAGAAAGTTTGACAATCCTCCAAAAACTTAAGATAACTCTTATAAAACATTGACAGACTTCAAGAAAGTTACAGAACTCTTAGAAAACATTGATGAACTTCGAAGAAGTTTGAGAAACTTTAGAAACATTGACAAACTTCGAAAAACTTGAAGAACCTTTAGAACCATTGACAAACCTCGAAAAACTTGGACAACTCTTATAAAACATTGACAAACTTCGAGGAAGTTACAGAACTCTTAGAAAACATTGATAAACTTCGAAGAAGTTAGGAAACCTTTACAAAGATCGACGAACCTCGAGAAACTTGGAGAACTTTTAGGAAAGATTGACAAACCTCGGTAAACTTGGACAATTCTTATAAAACATTGAAAAATTTCGAGGAAGTTACAGAACTCTTAGAAAACATTGATAAATTTCGAAGAAGTTAGAGAACCTTTACAAAGATCGAAAAACCTCGAGAAACTTGGAGAACTTTTAGGAAAGATTGACAAACCTCGGAAGACTTAGGCAACTCTTATAAAACATTGCCAAACTTCGAAGAATTTAGGGATACCTTAGAAAACATTAACAAACTTCGGAGAAGTTTGAGAATCTTTAGAAACGTTGACAAACCTCGAAAAAAAATTTGGAGAACCATTAGAAAGATTGACAATCCTCGGAAAACTTAGACAACTCTTATGAAACATTGACAGACTTCAAGAAAGTTACAGAACTCTTAGAAAACATTGATGAACTTCAAGGAAGTTAAAAAACCTTTACAAAAATCGACAAACCTCGAAAAACTTGGAGAACTATTAGAAAAAATTGACAAACCTGGGAAAACTTAGGCAACTCTTATAAAACATTGATAAACTTAAAAGAATTTAGGGATCCCGCAGAAAACATTGACAAACTTCTTCGAAGTTTGAGAATCTTTAGAAACATTGACAAACTTCGAAAAACTAGAAGAACCTTTAGAAACATTGACAAACCTCGAAAAACTTGGGACAAGTTTTAGAAAACATTGACAAACTTCGAGGAAGTTAATACAGAACTCTTCGAAAACATTGATGAACTTGGAAGAAGTTGGAGAACCTTTAGAAAGGTTCAACAAAATTGGAAATCAATATTGTAGCAATAGAGGATCATCTGGACTAGGTTGAGTCCATTTAAAGACCAGAAAATGATCTGTAATATGAATTCTAGATCTAGAAAATCTCTCATTCACTTTATTGATAGAACTCGAACCCTCACTCTGGTCTCTTCCCCGAAACTAAAAACTGGTATGCGAACGTCCCAAAATTTGAATAATAGAGTATCATCTGAACAATTCACCGTCTACCTAAGGCTTACCCAATGATCTTGAATGATCGATGAAGTCCTAAAACATCTCTGAGCCTCCCCACTGACGAATCTCACAAAAATGTCAAACGTGACCCAATCATGCACCTTCGAAGACGAACTAAAATTGAACACGTCCCACAATCCTCATTCAGATCAAAGTTAGCCGTCCCCACCTAGCTTCCAAATGCCAATCCTCGGCTACAAAAAACCATCAGTAGTCAGCACCAAATGTAAAATGTCCCACGCCCCCATGAAACTGCTGGACATAGTCACGGCAATTGACAGAAATGGGAAATACCGTTTCGTCGAGGTTCGAGGAAACTGTCGGAGCTCTCTGAAACGGAAGTGATCGTCTCGACGCGGCGGACCGATGGAATTTCGAAGGGACATCGAAGGGGAAAATGATTTCTTGCCGCGAATGAACCGGTGCGTGGCCATATTGGTCTGGTGGCCTTAATGGGCCAGTTTTAGTGCGGAAATAAATAACCGATAATGAACCGGGCAAAAACGGAACTAACGATTCCGAGGCCGAATTAGGCGGCGTGTTTCGGATGCCTCGCTCCAAGTTATCCAAATCGATTCGAGGATAAAGACGGAGAGAAGAGGAAGCTGGTTGCTCCTTTGGCCGACGAGCGATGATTCGAGCAATCAACAGCCCGAAATAAATGACTGCTGATGAGCCTCGCCGGGATGGAAAGAAACGAAAAGTTTCGGGAACCCAAGTAGAGTCCTCGGGGCCATACGACACCGTTCAAATGTTCAACTGTTCAAGTGTTCAACGTTTGCCAGTGTTCGTGCATGTTCGAAGCGATACGGTCCGCTTTTTCATTCATTCTTTTTTAAAGGTACGCTACCGGACAAGTCACGCGGCATTAGCGGCTCCCTGGAACACTGATTAATTAGCCTCCCCCCCGGAAGGTAAATAGCCGGTCATTAAATTTTCTAGAATTTTAATAACATGTCGTATCGTTATTAATCTGCCAGGGTTCATTAAGAGATTAACGTTGTGTACGCCGTTTCCGTGGACGCAGATTGTATCTTTAATCATTTACGTTTAATTAATTGAAAACGCTGTAATAGGTCAGGTGATATTTGTCTTTAATCCTTCGACATCCCGAAATTTTTGCAATTAGACCAATTTTCTGGTTCTTCTCAGGAGAATATAAAAGGGAGAGCCGTAATTAGTGTCGTAAGTATAGCTAATGATTATTAGCACGATCCTAACTGCCTCGTTCGAACGACCGGGACATTCTCGGCAGAGTATAGGTAAAAACTTGCTGATCTGCTGTCAAATTTAAAGCGACGATGTGCCATTCCACTTTTCAAATGGTGGCTATCAATTTGTAGAACATTGCTAAATTGAACGAGACATCATTAACTCAAGAGTTACTACCAGATTGTGAATTCTTATGAAAAATAAAATTATTAACTCAATATTTGACTTAATATTATGTCAATAACCAACATTTTCTCAAGAGTTACTACCAGATTGTCAATTCTTATGTAAAATAAAATTATTAACTCAATATTTGACTTAATATTATGTCAATAACCAACATTTTCTCAAGAGTTAGTACCAGATTGTCAATTCTTATGTAAAATAAAATTATTAACTCAATATTTGACTTAATATTATGTCAATAACCAAAACTTTCTCAAGAGTTACTACCAGATTGTCAATTCTTATGTAAAATAAAATTATTAACCCAATATTTGACTTAATATTATGTCAATAACCAAAACTTTCTCAAGAGTTACTACCAGATTGTCAATTCTTATGTAAAATAAAATTATTAACTCAATATTTGACTTAATATTATGTCAATAACCAAAATTTTCTACGATATTTAATAATATGTTGCACATTGTAGTTTCAATGCTTATTTTCATACCTCGAATACAAATTCGTCTGTGATCAACCAAAACTATAAAATGTATAAAATAATTTGACTATTCTATATTAATTACATATGAATTATATATTACATATTGTTTTGTAAATTCGATTAGTCTCCAAGGACTGACATAATTTTTCGTTAATTTAATTTAACGTGTTAATAACGTTCATGAATCTCGTCTGCAGCATGCCAAATTCGCACGGCATTCAACGTGCTAACTAACCTTTCCTCGACCATCCAGAATTCTCAATTTCCACGAAAGCAGTCCACAAATCCAATTATCCAAACAACTGTCCCACTTCTTCACCATTGCACCAACCTTAAGCTACTCACCACCGAACAACAACGGAGTATAAATAATAATCGCTAAGTCGCTCACATAGGTCTCACCAAAATCCTCTTTCCCAGCATCTTCCCCGTTAATCCTCGGACAGCGGACCCTTCATACAACTGTATAATCGATGATATTTATTCATAGCTTTATTTAGCAATTTTTGGAAACACATTTCTCAAATAATTTCTTACAGACACGTTAGTTTTCCTTTTCCAATATAACAGGTGTCAATTTCATTTAATTAATTTAATCCTTTGCGGACGCGTGTCTGCTGACAGTCGCCCAAATCACTTCCTCCCCCCACATTATTTAAGAATTTATCACATTCATAAAATACGAAAGAAATTTGTACCGAACCCAACACTGTTTCTATCAATCAATTATATTTCAATTATATTTGTTTAGTCTTGTGCTTTCTCATTTCCATTTAGTCTGTGTCACCGTAAAATATTGCAGATATAATCGACCCATCGAAAAATCAATGAAAAAAATCTTCCCCTCCGGAAATGGTCAATCGCCAGATAAATGATTAATTAAATGTAACGATTTCGATGAAATTCTGGGTCAAGTAGACCCAGGTTCAACTGTCGGAGGGTTACACCACTGTAAAAATCCTTCCCAACTCTGTACCATCCGAACCTCGACTACGATCATGAAGTCAAGGAGGTCATGGGATCCTGGGAGTCACGAGGAGTTAGTAGGATCGATTAGTTTGTGGGGTGGGCAGAGAAGAACAGAAAGAGAGCGCGAGAGAGAGAGAGAGAGAGAGAGAGAGAGAGAGGGGTGGGTAGGGATCGGGTTGACAAGTCGACAGGACTCGGCAGCCTGGAGACTAGGTTCCGCAGAATTTCCCTAGGCGGTTGTCGCCGGAAGTGGAACGCGATTGGGCCTCGTGGCACTAGGCGGGCCACGTGGCCCTCGACGAGGACACGTGAGCAGACCCTCCTCGAACGCGGGGATGCCCACCAGTGGACGATAGCGGAGTTTTTTTGCCGGGCTCTCTGTACACAGAAGGGATAATTAACATCTGTTACAGTACGCGGGCCGAGCCGGGCCGCCCCGTTTCACCCCCACCACCGTTCACGGGGCGGACCTTGAATACATTATCACCCTGTTTGCACATGAACGTGCACGGTGCACCGGCCCGGTCGAATCCCGAGCGCAGAAGATCGACCCTGAACAATGGGAGAGAAGTCTCTCTCTCTCTCGCTTTGTTGCCGCGCACCGTTCCCGAGGACTCTGCGCGCTCTTCTGCTTTTGGCCAAGCGAGTCTCTCGGGCTTGTTTTTTCGAGAAACTCGTGTTTGGTGCCGGCGCGCGAGCGTTCCGATGAAACATTCAATCTGTGTTGCCGCTGATTGCCGCGCGAACCAACCGAGGAATTCATTTTTGCGACTAGACGCGTTTATGGAGAACACCTTTGCAGAGTTGACGACGCGACGGGCCGAACGCGACTCGCATTTGCATGACAATACGATTTTCTTGTTGCAGCTTGGTTTGGTATTGTTGTTGTTGGAATTGACGGGGATAAATGGATCGGGGGATGTTTTCGATGTGTGGTTTTTTGCGGAACTGCGATTGGTCCTCGTTTGGAGGATATTTGATTGGGCGAACTTTGAGAATATTTGTAAGCAAAGATTTGTATAATGATCTGTAGTTGGGGATATTATGAAACCTACGTTCTCAATGTATGAAAATAGTTTTCATACATTGCAAGACATAGAAAATAAAATAGGAATATCTTCCTATTTTTTTTTGTGGTTTTGATAAGCTGCAGAAAATGTATTGATACTCTTAAATTCTAAAAATCATTTGATTGCTTGAAATTATACCCACCCATTTTGACATAAATGCATTAAATCTTCGATCGAATTAGCAATTTATTTTTTGTATTTGCTTGAATCAGATTCTTCCTTCTATAAAATTAATGAAACCGCGAGTCTTCCTTTATTTATAATCGCACGAACATTGTCGACGCAATTTTCCTTCCTGCGTCGTATAATAGTTCATATTAGAGTTCACATTACCCCCGGTAGTTCAATTTCACTCTACAGTAGCACACACAAACAATGGACACGATTTTTTCTCCTATAAATTAGTGAACAAGTGTTCCTGCAAATGTCCATTTATTTAGAACCTGGCGAACATCGTCAATGTAATTTTCATGTCCTCCTTCGCCATTCAGAAGTCTATATCGTCCAGCAATTTATTTTCAATAATAAATAATGCTGGCGAATAATTGCCACAATTCTTTCCTTTATAAAATTAATGAAACAGTCTTCCTGCAAATTTCCATATACGTGCAATCTCGCGAGAACCCTCAATGCAATTTTCCCGCCTTCTCCCGTCATTCAGGAGTCCATATCGCCTAGTAGTTTATCTTGTACTCTACAGTATCATGCACAACTAATTGCCACGATTCTTTCTCGTATAAAATTAATGAAAGAGTCTTCCTGCGAATTTCCATTTATATAGAATCTCCCGAGTCAGTCCGCGTGTCCGGTAAGTCCGGTAGCAGAAGCGTAGAACAACCAGTCCGAGGAAAACGTCTCAATTTCCCCTTTTCAGGCGTTCCTTTTTCAGAGACTGAATTCATCATCGCCGAGCTGTGGCGAAGGGAGCTGAGACGGTTTTTCTAATCGTCGTCCGTCTTTCTCTCTCTTTCTCTCGCTCTCTCTATCTCTCTTTCCCTCCCGTTCGAATTGAATCATTAGGAGCGTCGCTTTTTACGGGTTTCGAATAATAGCCCGAAGAATCCCAAGGTTTCCTCGTCCCCAGCCAGTTTCCGCGGCCGTTCGCTTGACGCGCTGCTCTCTGTGTTCCGTGTCTTTTATTCTCGGTAAGTTCGAGACCGGCGCCCCAAGAATCTAGGCCAGCCGGCCCGGGAATCTCTCTTTTTCTCGAATCCGCGCAACGAAAGAAACTAACCCCTTTTGCCGAGGGAACCGAGCCAGGGACTAGGATAGATCGGGAAACCTGGTACCCGACCGGACATTCCTCGGAATCTCTGACGACCATCTTTTCCACGATCCTCTCGATGCTCTCAGAACACGTCCCCGAGCACCAATTTCCTGCTATTAAACGCTTCTTCATTAAATATGTGTATGAATACACAGTTCCAAGTTGTAGCAGGAAGTGTTTGGTAGCTTTGGCGATCGTAGATTTATGCTTGAGATGCGTTTTCTTATTGCAGAACGCGTTTTTTAAACGCTTTCGATGGCCTCAAACACGTCCAAACATGAACCTCCTGCTATTAAATGTTTCTCCATAAAATATTTGGCATTTCTACAGCGAATACACAGTTCCAAGTTGTAGTAGGAAGAGTTTAGTAGCTTTGGCGCTCGTAGATTTATGCTTGAGATGCGTTTTCTTATTGCAGAACGCGTTTTTTAAACGCTTTCGATGGCCTCAAACACGTCCAAACATGAACCTCCTGCTATTAAATGTTTCTCCATAAAATATTTGGCACTTCTACAGCGAATACACAGTTCCAAGTTGTAGTAGGTACAGTTTGGTAGCTTTGGCGATCATAGATTTGTGTTTGAGAAGCGTTTTCTCATGGGAGAACGCGTTTTTAGAACGCTTTCGATGGCCTCAAACACGTCCAAACATGAACCTCCTGCTATTAAATGTTTCTCCATAAAATATTTGGCATTTCTACAGCGAATACACAGTTCCAAGTTGTAGTAGGAAGAGTTTAGTAGCTTTGGCGCTCGTAGATTTATGCTTGAGATGCGTTTTCTTATTGCAGAACGCGTTTTTAAAACGCTTTCGATGGCCTCAAACACGTCCAAACATGAACCTCCTGCTATTAAATGTTTCTCCATAAAATATTTGGCATTTCTACAGCGTATACACACAGTTCCAAGTTGTAGTAGGAAGAGTTTGGTAACTTCGACGATCGTAGATTTGTGTTTGAGAAGCGTTTTCTCATGGGAGAACGCGTTTTAAAAACGTTTTCGATGGCCTCAAACACGTCCAAACATGAACTTCCTGCTATTAAATCTTTCCTTATAAAATATGTGACATTTCTACAGCGAATGCACAGTTCCAAGTTGTAGTAGGAACAGTTTGATTCCTACTGCTTTCGATGGCTTCAAACACGTCCAAACATGAACCTCCTGCTATTAAATGTTTCTTTATAAAATATGTGGCATTTCTACAGCGAATGTACAGTTCCAAGTAGTAGTAGGAAGAGTTTTGGTAGCTTTGGCGACCGTAAAGTGGTTGGAAAGCGTCTTTTGGTAGTAGAACGCGTTTTCAGAATAATCGCGATGGCCCCGACAACGTCCAAGAACGTGTTTCCTGTTATTAAACACGGCATTATAAAATCTTTGGTATTTGTAGAATGGATACACCGTTCCAGTTTCAACTGAGAGCATTGCTGCCGTGATTTTCTGTCACACAATATTAATCAGAATCTCGTTTTCTGTATGGAGAATATTTCTGCACACCTAGAATGATTGAAAAGGCTGACTTTGGATGACAAATCTACTTGGCTAGTTTCGTGCAAGAAACGATTGTTATGAGCTTGATAATGGACATAACCGAACGTGCTCTGCCAGGTATTCTTTTATCAAAGTATGGCGAGACCATTGCTAGCTTTAGACAATGACGTGATTCTAGAAATTACTGTGATATTCCCCATTCGTGTATGAAACACCCAACAATCCACAGGAATGTCCTATCGACACGGAGAATCTCCATAAACTCAGACACCCAATCCCCAGGCAATTTTCCTCTCCGAATTCCAGGTCTCCAAACAATTTGAAAAACCACTTCGCACTCTTCAGTCTCAAAATACTCGACAGTCATCTCGCTAATAGAGCTTCCAATCAAAGAAAAACAGTGAGTAGGAAAAATTTGAGAAACTAAGAGGAAATCGGTATGTAATTTCAAATTTCTTAAAATTGTTGGAGAAGGAAAAGAATTCCTAAGTGACTCCTTTGTCGTGCAATTGTTGCAGACAACATTTATTCTGCACATAGATCTGCACTGTATTTATTACTGATTTCCAGAGGAGACCCTAAGGAAACTAAGGAGTTGGAGACCCTAAGGAATTCCGGAATAGTGAGTAGAAGAAATTTGAAAAATTAAGAGAAAATCGGTGTGTAATTTCGAATTTCTTCAAATTGTTGAAGAATGAAAAGAATTCGTAAGTGACTCCTTTGTCGTGCAATTGTTGCAGGCAACGTTTATTCTGCACATAGATCATCAATCTATTTATTATTGATTTCCAGTGGAGACCCTAAGGAAACTAAGGAGTTGGAGACCCTAAGGAATTCCGGAATAGTGAGTAGAAGAAATTTGAAAAATTAAGAGAAAATCGGTGTGTAATTACGAATTTCTTCAAATTGTTGAAGAATGAAAAGAATTCCTAAGTGACTCCTTTGTCGTGCAATTGTTGCAGATAACATTTATTCTGCACATAGATCTGCAGTCTATTACTGATTTCCAGAGGAGACCCTAAGGAAACTAAGGAATTGCAGACCCTAAGGAATTCCGGAACAGTGAGTAGAAGAAAGTTGAAAAATTAAGAGAAAATCGGTATATAGTTTCGAATTTCTTCAAATTGTTGGAGAAGGAAAAGAATTCCTAAGTGACTCCTGTGTCTTGCAATTGATGCAGACTACGTTTATTCCGCACATATATCCGCAGTCTATTTATTACTGATTTCCACAGGAGACCCTATGGAAACTAAGGAATTGAGAAACTAAGGGAAAATCGGTATGTAATTTCGAATTCCTTCAAATTGTTGGAGAAGGAAAAGAATTCCTAAGTGACTCCTGTGTCTTGCAATTGTTGCAGACAACTTTTATTCCGCACATAGATCTGCACTCTATTTATTACTGATTTCCAGAGGAGACCCTAAGGAAACTAAGGAATTGGAGACCCTAAGCAATTCCGCAACAGTGAGTAGGAGAAATTTGAAAAACCAAGAGAATATCGGTATGTAATTTCGAATTCCTTCAAATTGTTGGAGAAGGAAAAGAATTCCAAAGTGACTCCTGCGTCTTGCAATTGTTGCAGACAACGTTTATTCTGCACATAGATCCTATTTATTACCGATCTCCAGAGGAGACCCTAAGGAAACTAAGGAATTCGTAAAGAAACAAACGCAAAAGGACCTAGTTTCGATCCTCAGAAGAACAATTCACCAACCATCGTCATCTTCCAAGAACAACTCAGTTTCGCAGGATCGAAGGTCCAAATTTCTTGGATCGGATCCTGGATTTCTAGGATCTGGGCCAAATGCCGACGACAGCGAAGAAGCGAGTGAAAATCGACTGAATGATCGGTTAGGGCGTTCCCTCGTCCCAGGAAGTGAGGAAGGGTCAACGCTCCGGGACAAAAGGATCATTAAGGTGGAGAAACGATCGGGCACGGATTCTGGCAACGCGTTCGAACCCCGAAGAGACAGCAGTTGGTCCGTGAGAGGCTGTGCCACTCGACATAGCTCGACGCTGATGCCGATACCAGAAGCGGGAAAACAAAAAAGCCAGGCGACGTAACGCGCTCGCCTGGTCTCTTTCTCTCTCTTTCTCTCGTTCGTTCGTTCGTCAAACACTTGAATGTAATGTTGCCAGGCCTGGGGGCTGCTGGGGCCTCGTGTGGCTGTTCAAGTGTCTGCTGGAATACCGGTGGATTATTCAAATTCGCCAGCCCGAGAGGATATACATATACGTTTCTCGAGATACGCCGAGGTTTCTCCGTTTAAGAGACTTTTCGAGACATTTCGGGATTTGCCTGGCGATTCAGATACTTTTCATATGATTAGACTGCGGATCTTTATGCAAAATAAAAATTGTCTTCGTCAGTTACAAGCCACAGAAACCATATAAAAATTCCTTTCTAGCTTTATCAATTTTTATAAAATGAATATATTGCCGTTTTTAACACATTCAGCGCTATGTCACCCATATCTGGGTGACGGAATTATTTATACAGAATTGAAAATTAATTTTTACGTTGGTAGATTGAGTATACAAAATTTCCTTACGATCTGAGGAATAGAAGAGGTTTGAAACAGTAATTAATATCACAAAACTAAATTTCTTAGTTTTTGTTTTATTAAATATATTGCTTTGATTTTGTGTAATTTTTATGATTGTGGTGTGGGCTCTGAACGTGTTAAATTGTCTTAATATGTTTTATTGATTTAAGTTCCTTCCTATTTTTAGAAGAATTCTAAATATTTTGGAAGCTTGAAAATGATGATTTAGCCTCCAGAAAAATTGTCAAAGTCATATTAAGCAAATATGATAACTGAGAAGTAGGAATTTTATGGTTTTGACGGCAGTAAAAGGTAAATTTTTAATTTCTTCTAATTGTTAATTAGAGTTAATTCTAGTTAATTCTAAATATTTTAGAAGCTTGAAAATGATGATTTAGCCTCCAGAAAAATTGTCAAAGTCATATTTAGCAAATATGATAACTGAGAAGTAGGAATTTTATGGTTTTGACGGTAGAAAAAGGTAAATTTTTAATTTCTTCTAATTGTTAATTAGAGTTAATTCTAGTTAATTATAAATATTTTGGAAGCTTGAAAATGATGATTTAGCCTCCAGAAAAATTGTCAAAGTCATATTTAGCAAATATGATAACTGAGAAGTAGGAATTTTATGGTTTTGACGGCAGTAAAAGGTAAATTTTTAATTTCTTCTAATTGTTAATTAGAGTTAATTCTAGTTAATTCTAAATATTTTGGAAGCTTGAAAATGATGATTTAGCCTCCAGAAAAATTGTCAAAGTCATATTTAGCAAATATGATAACTGAGAAGTAGGAATTTTATGGTTTCGACGGTAGAAAAAGGTAAATTTTTAATTTCTTCTAATTGTTAGGAGATGTAAGAGCTTGAGGAGCTTTGGAAAGCCTATTGAGGGCTTGAAAATGACAGTTGAGCGGTCAGAAAAAATTGACGGGCCTAATAGTCCCGTTCTGCAGAAAAGAGAATTCTAAATCCCCTAAAATTCCCATCAACAACCAGCTACAAACATTACACCGAGAATAACCAATGAAATATTTCAAAAAATATTGGGTAGTCCTAAGAAAATCACCAAAGAACGTAACGAGCACCCAGAAAACAGGCCTCAGAGCTCTCATAGGCTCCCCAAAACGTCATAAATCCGAAAGTATCGCTGCCACCGACCCGCGACGTCCATGAGAGGAGCCGACATTATAAAACAGCTCTGCCGGTCGCAGCAACTCCGAAATCACTGTGCAAACACTCGTGAATTTCGAAAACAGGGAATTTCCAGGTCGATCCTCAAGATTCCGAGTTATTTGCTCTAAGCCAGCTAGAACTCTCCGGTTTAACACTAAAGCTACCGGACCAGTCAAAATGACTGGTTTCTAATTTTCTCTTTTGCGATTACTGAAATTATGGAAACGTTTACATCCGAAATTTTCGACTGTACTTCTTCTTCTTTGAAGCACATGTCGCATTAAAAATTATGTAAGGCCTGAACACAATCGCCGAAATTTTTATATAGTATGTTTTGTATTGAATTCTTATAATTATACCATACCAGTGAAAATTTTGTGTTTGGTAGCATTTTGGGATTACATAAAGAAAGCATACACACCAATTTCAAAACATAAGTACAACATTTATTAAAAAAGATAAAATAAAAACATAATTTTACAGAGAACTACCTGCGAAATATCTATAATGTCACTTTCGTTTTACAAGAATAAAGTTGAAATTAATATTAATTGTTCTTTTACTATTTCTATTTTAATATTTACTGTAACCTCCATTTTTATAAATTAAATTAAAAATACGGTTGGGCACTGACGAAACTAACTTTTATAACGTTCCTGTTTTAACAAAGGTGCACGCTTCGTGATACTTTTTCTTCACCTGTTAATATTTTTCCTCTCGACATTCTAGTACACGTGAATTAAATTATAACAAATACGATTTTTATGAGTTCTAAACCTAATTAGACTATTCGCAATTTTCCGTAGTTGTCTGTTTAGAATACAGAGAAACACTGAGTGACCTTATAGAAACTTCACACTTATATTCAGCACCACGCAGAAAAAAAAACAAAACAAACGTAAGTTGCAAGCGTAGCGGTCTAGAGTGCGCATTCCCACTATCCGAGTGTCAACAAAGCACAAGGCCATACACGGTAAAGCAACAAAGATGGGTAATTTTTCTTTCAAATATCTATGAAAATAACTTTATAGAAATTTCAGCGGGTGTAGATGCAGTCTTATCATTATTACAACGCAATATAAATCAGTCGCATTTATTGCTTGGTATGTCGAGTGTTAACCCTTAGCGGACGGAAATTAATATTTTTAGCATACTTCTTGATGGGTCTGGATTAAATTTTCCTTGTAAAACAAAATTGCATACTGAAGAGTTAAGTGTATGAATTAAATGAAGGGAAATGGGTAGTGTTCAGTAAAAATATGTTTGATATTTCTTTTCAAATATCTATGAAAATGACTTATAGAAATTTCAGCGGGTGTAGATGCAGTCTTATCATTATTACAACGCAATATAAATCAGTCGCATTTATTGCTTGGTATGTCGAGTGTTAACCCTTAGCGGACGGAAATTAATATTTTTAGCATACTTCTTGATGGGTCTGGATTAAATTTTCCTTGTGAAACAAAATTGCATACTGAAGAGTTAAGTGTATGAATTAAATGAAGGAAAATGGGTAGTGTTCAGTAAAAATGTGTTTGATATTTTTTTTCAAATATCTATGAAAATAACTTTATAGAAATTTCAGCGGGTGTAGATGCAGTCTTGTCATTATTACAACGCAATATAAATCAGTCGCATTTATTGCTTGGTTTGTCGAGTGTTAACCCTTAGCGGACGGAAATTAATATTTTTAGCATACTTCTTGATGGGTCTGGATTAAATTTTCCTTGTGAAACAAAATTGCATACTGAAGAGTTAAGTGTATGAACTAAATGAAGGGAAATGGGTAGTGTTCAGTAAAAATGTGTTTGATATTTTTTTTCAAATATCTATGAAAATGACTTTATAGAAATTTCGGCGAGTGTAGATGCAGTCTTGTCATTATTACAACGCAATATGCATCAGTCGCATTTATTACTAGATATGTCGAGTGTTAACCCTTAGCGAACAGGAATTATTATTAGCATACTTCTTGATGGGTTTGGATTAAATTTTCCTTGTGAAACAAAATTGCATACTGAAGAGTTAAGTGTATGAATTAAATTAAGGGAAATGGGTAGTGTTCAGTAAAAATGTGTTTCATATATTTTGAGAGTAATAATCTCTTTAAAAATTATTAGCAGTCGCAAAACGGCAAAATTGCGTGGGCGACTATTAACAGACATGCGTTCGCAAAGAGTTAAAAAATCCCAGAGACATCGACTAGCCGTGAGTCTCTCCTGTATCGAGAGACGTTCCATGGGTCCTCTCGAAACAGGCTGGAACGATCAAAGCAGCTCTAAAAGTGCACGGTTATCTCACCGTTCCTGAAGTCACTGTACCAGGGCCCGTCACTGTTCAAAGCTACCATATCGCTAAACTGCTGACATCAATCATCTCTCCATTACCGAGGCCTCGTTCAAACGGTATTCAAAGCTGTCTGAACACCTTCAGCCGCTGTATCTACGAGGTGGACAGGCTCGAGGCAAGTGCAACACTCTCCCCCGCGAAAATCCTCCGAGAGATGCAGCGAGACGCGGCGAGATGCATAACGATGCATCTCTCGGAGTTGTGCATTCTAGAAGAAAGCGGGCGGGGAGAAAACCACTGATTCGATCGACGCTTGTAGATGTGTCGATTTCATCAGGAGCTGATCTTTGAATCTTTTTTAGTGACTTTGCTTTTTATTATTTTTCTTATTTCTTGGTGCAGAGGATTATAGAACGTTAATACTAAACCTACCACGGTCAAATGACTGGATTTTTATTGCACAATTATTAAAATTATAAAAAGGCTTTTGTAGGAAATTACTAAATTGATCTCTTTATTTAAGCATGAATTATAATGAAAACCGCACAACGTTTAAGAAAAATTCAAAATTCTCACTTCTATAAGACGTTTCACTTTTATATGTTTTGTGCTTGGTAGGTTTAGTGTTAATTAATATGGTCGAGGCTGGTGACCCAGAAGTTATACTGATGACAGTGGATTTTATGCATTTATGACAAAATGGGTACGCGTTGTTTAAAACAGTAAAAGCATTATATGAATTGAAACATATGTAATTTTCAATCTATCAAATATAATAAGAAAGAAAATACTATTTTCTATTTCACTCCAGTTTGTTGCCATCCGTGTGGAAAAGTTATATTTTGTATAATGTTGTCCACTGATGGCCAACAGGAGCAACATTCTATTCTCCGTTTTTTAATTGGATTATTCAGAACGAGATGGGTGAGTGGTTTCGTATATTGTTTTACTTTTCCTACCATTCACGATTCAATTAATTGTAGAACGCTTCGCAAAAATAGGAATTCAAACACGTATTCTTCATTCGATAAAAGTCACAGGTACTATCACGAAACTTTAAATCTCTAGGTTTCTATTTTTGCAAATCATTCACTAAAAATCGGATGGTAAAATAAATGCCTCCGATTACCTATAATGTTCCCTACAGTGCAGACAAAGTATCCTAAACGGTATTTACCGTATCCTAAAGTGCTCGTAATCGTAAAATTGCAAAAATCCCTAGCAGACTGACCAATTCTTCGTTCGATGAAATTCAGAGATACTCTCTGAAACTCTAGGTTTCTATTTTTGCAAATAATTTCACTAAACATCGGATGGTAAAATAAATGTCTCCGATTACCTAGAATGTCCCTCACAGTGCAGACAAAGTATCCTAAAAATTATTTACCGTATCCTAAAGTGCTCGTAATCGTAAAATTGCAAAAATCCCTAGCAGACCGACCAATTCTTCGTTCGATGAAATTCAGAGATACTCTTCGAAACTCTAGGTTTCTATTTTTGCAAATAATTTCACTAAACATCGGATGGTAAAATAAATGTCTCCGATTACCTAGAATGTTCCTCACAGTGCAGACAAAGTATCCTAAAAATTATTTACCGTATCCTAAAGTGCTCGTAATCGTAAAATTGCAAAAATCCCTAGCAGACTGACCAATTCTTCGTTCGATGAAATTCAGAGATACTCTCCGAAACTCTAGGTTTCTATTTTTGCAAATAATTTCACTAAAAATCGGATGGTAAAATAAATGTCTCCGATTACCTAGAATGTTCCTCACAGTGCAGACAAAGTATCCTAAACGTTATTTACCGTTTCCTAAAGTGCTCGCAATCGTAAAATCGCAAAAATCCCTAGTAGATTGACCAACTTTGCGAAAATTCGTTTTATCAATTAGAATTTTAATTTTTTGAGGGAGAGCTAAAAGATTAGTTCCACAGACTGTACATTATTAAATCTTGGGAATAAAATCCAAGAATCTTTGAAAATCGATAAGAAATGAGCTAATCAAAGGATAAGAACCAAGAATATCATTTGCACAGACCAGAAAATAACAAAATTGCATCAATGTCCTCAGAACCAAATGAACTGACCAAAAGGCAAGCCTGAAGCGACCCAAAAAGAACGGACTACCTAAAAATCGAAACCACGCGGATTTCGAGAGTCCCGCGTGAAAAATCATTCCCGAAATGCGTCCCCCGCGAGTGTATGTCCGACAGCTTTTTCCCGGTGATCCTCGCAATCCAAATATTAGCGGCAAACATCGTTCCTGCCATCTGCGGAATTTATTTGCACGCCGCTTGACCGTTAAACGTTCTCCACTTGTCGTGCGCCCGGGAGGAAAGCGCTGGAACAAGAGGAACGGACCTGGTGTATGCGGGAGGAAGAGGAGAAAGAGGAGGAGGAGGTTGAGGGAACGTGAAACGGCAGGGAAAAAGAGAGAGAGAGAACAGGCAACAGCAGGGGGGGAACAGGGAATTTTATTTCCGCTCACATTAATTTCAACGGCGTAGAAGACGGTCGCCACAAGGCGCAGCTTGAAATTACGAATATTATGACTTCAACCAGTTCTCAGAAATCTATGTTTTTCATTCTTTAATCTCGGGCCCCTCTCGTGTTTCACACCATATCTTACGAACACACACTTATGGCTCCCTCTTTCTAGTTCCTTGCTCACGGTCCTAGCCGCCTCGCGTTGCAACTGCCTGCAGAATGCACCTTTCGATAGCCACCGCTTTTCCACCCCCTCGACCCCTTATTCAAGAGTTTATGGTATCTGTCAGTTTATTTTTAACAAGATGAACGCTCTCCATCTACCTTGTGTGAGTGACGTTTCTTTATTGTAACTTTGGAATTAATCGAACGATAAATACGTGTCTTGTGCACAATTCTCCATTTTTGAGAAGTACCTTGCTGTTCCCAGTTTTTCCATTTTCTGGGAGTACTTTGCCGCGTGCAATTTTCTATTTCCCTGTAGCACTCTACTGTGTCCAATTTTTCAATTTTGTGTTGTACATCACTGTATGAAACTTTCAATTTTCGTGCCATTTTCATGCTCTACTGTGTTTCATTTTTGAGAAGTACCTTGTTGTTCCCAGTTTTTCCATTTTTTGGGAAGTACATTGCCGCGTGCAATTTTCTATTTCCCTGCAGCACTCTACTGTGTCCAATTTTTCATTTTTGCGTTGTACGGTACTGTATGAAACTTTCCATTTTCGTGCCATTTTCATGCTCTACTGTGTTCCATTTTTTAGAAGTACCTTGCTTTTCCCAGTTTTTCCATTTTCTGGGAGTACTTTGCCGCGTGCAAATTTCTATTTCCCTGTAGTACTCTACTGCGTCCAATTTTTCATTATTGCGTTGTACATTACTGTATGAAACTTTCCATTTTCGTGCCATTTTCATGCTCTACTGTGTCCTTTTCTCTAATTTTGCAGATTACTTTCCCGTATCCCATATTTCCCACGTTTCTAATACACTTTTTGTTCCCATGGAAAAAAAGTAATAAAACGCAGACAACAAAGACTAAAAAAAAGAAAATAAAGAACCCAACTGGTAACTGATGTTTTTTAAATAATATCAAACCTAGCATCACCAACCGAAATGCACTGAAATCTTCAGAAATGAATGAACTGACCAATGTACATGTTAGAAACGCCCAGAATAGAATACCTAAAGATCAACTTCTCCCATAAACTCCCCACAAAAACAGCAAAGACAACGGCGAAGCGCATTCGAGAAGAAGCCCGCGTTTGTCGAAGATACAACGCAATCAACTCCCCACCAGCCTGGTTCGAGTAATCTCTATGCAAATGTGCGTGTTCGATCAAAACCCGTCAGAGTATAGCGAAACAGATTCGCGAGAGCTATGAAGGGTGAGGGTGGTCAGAGCGAGAGGGGGTTTCAGGAAAGAAGGGCAACGTTTCGAGAAGGACGTGTCTCGTTTACGGGGATTAGGATAAAGCTGTCCCCCTCCTCCTCCTCCTCCTCCCCTCCGTCCCTTGTGTGCAGCCACTGTCCCCGTTTTCTCCACCGCTTTTTATCTAACCTCTTTCCCTCTGTTTCGAGGCGTCCTGAGCTCTCTCGGTTGTGTTCCACGTAAAACGCCTCGAATGCCGGCGGCGGCCCGCCGTTAAAAATAGAGCACGCAACGACTTACTAATCTGGTTAGGGCTACTTAGCGTAACTCCAACTATTTAGACCTGGATACGGTTACGGTAGTTAGGCCGCCTCTATCGGCTCTAAGTAGACCCACTGGGTCCAGCCTTCTTCTTCTTCTTCTTCGTCTTCGTATTCGTCTTTAGATCTTCTTTTTTTCTCGTTCACGTTTCACGAAACGCGCTAAAACGTCTTAATGGGGCCTGGCCACTCGCGCGGAAAAACGGACGCTTTTGCTCAACCAGTTTATCTTTCGAGGATGATTGTTCCGATGGGGCCTGGAAATCCTCTTTTTTATTCGGATTCCGCACCTAAAAGGATTCTTCCTTTTCCTCTCTCTCTCTGGATAGAAATCGTCTTTTTACGAAGTGACGATTGATGGAAACTTAGAGAACTAATTTATTTGCAATTTTTTGATGCGTAAATGTAAATTTGCAAGATTTTGCTTTCGTATTATCATCAAGTAGAAACGGAAAGTTTGTTTGGTACAGATACAGTGTTCTTTGCAGGCTTGGTGTGCGATATTTTAACAACGGACTATAAAAATGTCTTCATACACTCATTTGTTAGCTATCGTCAACTTCCACGACAGTTTAGAAGCTCTTCTTCAAAATCGACTAACATATACTTTTTCTATGACACGAAGCTACCGTAATTCAAACACAAATCTCTGTAAAGAACACCGCACTAATCATATGGAAAACCTATCCCAGTAAGATCAGTTGGATTTTTCATATGTTGTAGCTTGTGGTCTACTGAACAAAAGATGTAATGGACACAAAGCTCAATAATGGACAGTTATCGAGTTATAATCAGTCAAACATGACAAACTCGATCTGCCGAATACTCAAATCTTGGGATGTATTTATTTTTTGGAAAAATGTTTGAAACAAAAATAGTGGGGTTTCATAAAATTTGTTAGGTGGTGTCATTATTTTTGAATTTTGAATGACCTTGAAAAGGTCTGTGAACAGAAATCTTTCACAAAAATCTTTGCGTGTCACAGCAGAGATAAGAACCCCACGATTCGTCACTCTCGTAGTATTTTTCGACTCCAAACCCACTCTGCTGTGTGTGTCTGTTTGTGTGCGTGTGCGTGCGCGTGTGTGTGGATTAATAAAAAAATTATCTTATTATGTATTACCACACAGTATGGAGACCAAAATGTATGGAATACACTGATATCAATAATATAAATATCGGACGTAGCAATGCCAGAAAGTAATAGCATTCGGCAGCAATAACGTTAGTATGTTGCGAACTTCATTTAGGTCGCGCAACTTGAAAATCGAAGGAGTGGGGTGGCGGGATTGGGGATGCGGCAAGCGTGTAAAGTATACTTCCCGAGATTTGAGTTTCGGCAGCTCGAATTTGTCATATTTGACTGATTATAACTCGATAACTGTCCATTATTGAGCTTTATGCCCATTACATCTTTTGTTCAGTAGATCATAAGCTACAACATATGAAAAATACAACTGATTTTACCGGGATAGATTTTCTATATGATTAGTGCGGTGTTCTTTTTAATGCTATCAAACAAATCCAGAAAAGTACAGCAAAAGAATTCTCGTTGTTCTCACGATCAAACGTTTCGTTTTCGAATCGATCGTTTTATGCTCGATTAATAGGAAATTTTAAATCAACTTTTCCGGTTCTAATGAGATCGAAGTAGATCCATAGACAAGCGTGGAATCTTTTGGGAGGTTTGAACTTTGATTCAAGTTTCTTTTTTAATCAGTTCACGAAACCACACAAAGCGACGCGCTAATCTTTCTCGAGATCGGTTATGTTTAATTGAGGCGTTGTCGTGGCTGTTGATTCGACTCCTACGGGGAGATGCACGTTGGCAACCTCCAAGGCTAATTAACGAGCGTGCGCCGAGTAATTAATCGAGTCCTCCTGTCCGCGGACAGACGTGCTGACAGAGGACGCTTCCTCTTGGACGGCCCACGAGCGGATCGATTTTTCTGACCGGCGCGCGACGCTCGTGAGCGAGGAAACTTGGAACCGTTCGGAGAAATTTAGAACCTGTGCTGTACTCCCCGGCCATGATCCATAAATCATCCAACTTGTGCGAATAAATCAATCCTGGCGGAAATTCTATCGAACTTTTTCATTCCTCCCTGTTCCGACAGGGTACAAAATATTTTCTTCGATTATTCTTTTAGGGAACACCATTGTCTAGTTTTATTATCAATCTGCAGTAATGGAACAGATTTTGTTCATTGTTTTATTGGCAAATGGTCTATATTAGGGCAATTATTTTTTAATGCATAAACAGCTGTGTATTGTTTTATTTAATCTTGAAGCGTATCTTGTATTTCGAGTTGTAAATTCAAGCATTAAAGACGTTCTTTATGGGACTATTTTTTGATAAATGGTTGGCATGATTCAGAAGAAAATTGTGGATCAATCAATTTTAAATTTCATCTATATGTTAACACCAGGTTTACGGAGCACTAAAATTGATTATTTTACATTGCTTTATAAAAATAATAAAATTGTATTTACTTAGATCTTCATCGATTTTTATTGTAATATGTACACAAAAAAATAAATCTATTTAATAACTCCTCACGAATACCTCCTTACACTCTTAATAATCGTAAATTAAAAATTTTTGAATCCGTCATTTTGACGGGCCTCGTAAATCTAGTGTTAAACAAGAATTCTACTATCGATTCAGTTAGAATCGAAGCGATATTGAAGTTGTAAATGATGCCATTGCATGTATTTGTTTACTAGAGCATTGCACTGGAAGTAAAATAAGATCTCAAGGAATACAACTTTGTCATTTTATATATTTTTATATATTCAAACAATTTTTTCATGTCGAACTATGACGACTAAATATAAACACTAATTATTGGAGTATGCTACTAGAACGGACTTGTTGGTTCAAAATTAAAATTATCGCTGTTTTTGGAATATTTATTAAGAAATCCTTAGCTATGAGTGATAATTGCCGACAATATATAAAATTATAAATACTAAAATTATGAAGGGTACCATCGAATAAGATCATTTACAAGAGTGCAGAACGAAAATTCTATGAAAATTCAAAGTAAAATATTGAGGACTATACCTTGGTAATTTTCACAGTAAATAAAAACCGGGTCGTTTCAACCAAAGAACGGGTCCATGATCGAGGGTATCCAAAACGACTTGTATACTAAAATTCTCTACTTAAAATTATAAAGGAGTCCAGCTGAATAAAATCATTTCCTACAACGTTGACCTAAAATTGAAAGAGTAATATTGCACTATACAACTTTGCAATTTTCCCAGTAAATAAAAACCGGGTTGTTCCGCCCAAAGAACGGTTCCATAATCGAGAGTATCCAAAACAACTTGTACACTAAAATTCTAAACTCAAAATTAAAGAGGGGTCCAGCCGAATAAAATCATTTCCAAAAGCGACGACCTAAAATTGAAAGAGGAATATTGTGCCATACAACTTTGAAATAAAACGAATAAAAAACGGGTTGTTTCGACAAAAGGGATGTTCTACAGCCAAACTGGAGTATCAAAGACGACGGTCTCACGGAACGGAAAATTTCCGTGTCTAACCATAGCCGCACGTGGTCTCGCAGCCGTCGCGACCCCGTCGGAAACGAGATTTCGAAAATCCGTTATTTAAATAAGCCGGGGCGAGGGTCCCGGGGGTACATTGCCCACGAGTAGGATCAGAGAATAATGAAAAAAGAAAAAAAGGAGAGGAGCGACGGCAAGAAGATGGAACGGGATAGAGAAAGCGGGCCGGAATGATTTTATAAAATTAATAGTAAAGGGTAGCTGACTCTCTCCCTCTCTCTCTCTCTTTCTCTCTCTCTCTCTCTGTCTCTCTCCACGTACGCTATTATGCGCGTATGCAAATACGGCGGAAGGGGTGGACGGGAACACACGGATGGATATATTCGTGGATCGAATAAGGGGGCACCGTTCTTAGGAGAAGAGAGGGGCGGAGGGGGCACAGGGTGGTGTTTCGGTGACGAGCGGCCCCCGATGGGGATATAGAGGGAAAAGAGTATGCAGGCTGCGAGGCATTAAAACTTCCGAGATTTATAGTGGCACGGACTGGTCTGTGCCTCGCTCGATTCGGGGTTGCTTCCACTAAAAAGGGGGCCATATTGCCGGTAACGAGCGAGAAGGGGTGGAATATTCGGGGATGCGTAATGTCGCGTTCGGAAGATTTGAATGCGCGAGGACGCGAGTCCGAGTCCTTGGATCTTCGTCCAGGATTCGTTTGAACGTAACTTCTCGTGTAACGGCACCGAAAACAAGTGATTTTTAACACGTTCATCGCCCATTTGACAATCATACAAATTACACAAAATCAAAGCAATAGATTTAACAAAACAAAAACTAAGAAGTTTAGTTTTGTGATATTAATTACTGTTTCAAACCTCTTCTATTCCTCAGATCGTAAGGGAATTTTGTACACTCAATCTACCAACGTAAAAATTAATTTTCAATTCTGTATAAATAATTCCGTCACCCAGATATGGGTGACATGGCGATGAGTGTTAAGAATTTTTATTGGAATAACTATTGGACATATGGGACTACACCTTTTGGTGGTGTAAACAGATAGTCTTGGGGTACAAGTGCTTCTTTCTCAGTTCAATCCTTCTTATTGTTTATTGCTTAATACGCGTGATTCTTGAAAGTATGCTTTTTAACGTTACACCAGGATTTTCCCTTGAGGGGTAGAAAATTAGAAAATTTTAGATAAGAACCATTTGTTTTTATACGAGTCGTGCGTCTCGAATTTTTATTTCAATGGAACTTTTATTCTGAATCCCGAAATCACTATTCTGTCTGGATTCATCGAAATCGTGGGAAAATCATTGTTTATGTTAGTTTCTTATTTTCATTAGCGAGATCGGTTCTAACTTGATTTTTCTTAAACACAGATTTTCACAGAATTACAATTTTCTATTTGAACAGTTTTGTGAAAGAGCTAGATAATAACCTCTTGCCGTATTTAAACGAGTCACACTTGTGATGAAGATTTTAAACAAAGTCTAATAAATATGGATATTATGCCTTCCTTTGTAGACGCATCCAAATTTTATTTGTCTGTAATCAATATTTAAGTATTGACGTAAATGTAGCCGTAACAAGTAATTATCTTTTCTCTTCTGTAGCATTTTTGGGGATAAAGACGTTCTATCCCCTCTAACCGTGTAGAAAATGGTACGGTAAGGGGTTAATTCATCAAATAAGCGCGCTCACAAGAGTGTAGTACTATTAAAACCTTTATCAAAAACAACTAATAACACGTGGACAAAATGCGGAGAGTTTGCAATGAATTTTTATAAATACTCAAACAGAATTGAACACCTAAGAAAGAACAGCAAAACCTTCACTAAAACTGATTTAAAGCTGTCCAACCGTCCAATGCAAGGAGTTTCAAGAGAGTGCAAGAGACTTTCCCCAAAGACAAGCCGGCGATAAAATAAATTCCCTCCACTAATCATGTGCAATAATTTCGAATGCCTGTCGTCCGAATAAACGTCAAGATACAAATAGCGTCGAACCGGTAAAAAATAATTGCAGAAACGTAGTCAACGAGGAACATTGTGGCCTCACACGCTCGAGGAATAATCGTCGAGATTTGACTAATCTCGGCAAGGGCGACGCTGAAGGGATCAAGCCAGCGGGATACGGTCGATCGAGGGAGAACGGTATCTCGCGTTCCCATCTTTTCCATGTTTCATTGGCGTTCATCAGCCTCGAACACCAATTAGAGGCAGCCTGTAAACGTTACACTTGCCAAGCGAAACGATTGGCGCTTCCAGCGGGGTCTCTTTTTATGGACGAAACGTCTCTCCTCCGGTGGAAGAAACGCCGCCGTACAGCGGCTGAATGCTCGCTTTCTTCGGCAACTGGCAACACGATCGTTTCTACTCGCGAGCACACACTCTGGTGTCAGCCCGGCCATATTTCAGCTCCCTTCGTCCCGGGAGCCCGCGATTCCACTGAATTTTCTTCGAGCGACGGGACTCGCGACTTTGTACTCGTAAACGACCAGAAACCTTACCGGGAAACGCTTCGAATAAATTCTACCGGGGATTTTTCTCGTCGCTTTTATTGCCATCGCGACGCTGCTAACACGGTAATGCCTCGTTACTTGTCCCGCGATTTATTGGGAATTCGTTCTGCCTTGTTTCTCCTGCTGGAATTGCGGTTCTAATTTTCCTCGCTAATTTAATAAGATTTGAATGTGTTGGAGGCTTGGACTATTACCGAGGTGGTACTGTAGTTTTCGGAAATTTCAGTTTATTTCGGTTTTGTTCCGGATCTGATAGTTGTTGAGCTTTCTCGTTGCTTTTACTGCCATCGCGCCGCTGCTAACACGGTAATGCCTCGTTACTTGTCCCGCGATTTATTGAGAATTCGTTCTGCCTTGTTTCTCCTGCTGGAATTGCGGTTCTAATTTTCCTCGCTAATTTAATAAGATTTAAATGTGTTGGAAGCTTGGACTACAGTATTTTATCGATAATTGTCCACAACACGGGTCTGCGGAGGGACAATTATGCTCGAGGGATATCATTGTTTGAGGTTTGCCGAACGTAGAGGACAGGCGAGCTCGAGAGGCCTCGGTCACCGAGAAATGTAAACATACCTAATCCGAATTTCCAGTTTCTTTATTAATCATTATTTTTTTATGGGACTATGGTCATCGAAGTCGCATAAAAAATAATTAATAATAAAGAAGTTGGAAATTCGGATTAGTGTGGTCTCACCGATATACCCGAGTCGCATGGTGTCATATTTCTCGGCGACCGAGGCCTCTCGAGCTTCACGGCCCCTCAACGGGGTACACCCCGCACTAGTGGGGATATCTCAGGGACAATTATGTCGGAGACATTTGGGACAATTACCGATGAAATACTGTATTACCAAGACGGTACTGTAGTTTTCAGAAATTTCAATTTGAGTTGGTTTTGCTCCGGATCTGATGGTTGTTGAGTTTTCTCGTCGCTTTTACTGCCATCGCGACGCTGCTAACACGGTAATGCTTCGTTACTTGTCCCGCGATTTATTGGGAATTCGTTCTGCCTTGTTCGTTCTGCTGCAATTGCGGTTCTAATTTTCCTTGCTAATTTAATAAGATTTGAATGTGTTGGAGGCTTGGACTATTACCGAGGCAGTACTGTAGTTTTCAGAAATTTCAGTTTATTTTGGTTGGTTTTGATCCGGATCTGATAGTTCTTGAGTTTTCTCGTCATTTCATTGAGGAGGGATAATCACAGTACTGTTTCGTTACTAGTTCATTTAAGAAGAAGTTCGTGAGGATTCCAATCCAGAAACGGATTCCGTAAACTCTAGAAAGGAAGAAGCTATCTATAAACGGCACATTAAGATCGAGGTAACTTCCGAACATCCATCGAAGCACTTCAGCAATTACAAACTCCATAAATTGACTTCATGTTCAATAAATTTGAACCAAGTAGACGATACCAATGATGTTCTACGCTCTTCTGATTGAATTCTATATTAAGAAGCGTCTAGTCAGATACCAAAATTGTTGTACTACATACACCACGGTGTTCAGAAACTGGCCTAACAAACAATAAATAGAAATAGGACGTACACAGATAATGTATTAGACTCAAGACAGCTTCTGAACCTCCATCGAAGCACATCAGTAATCCAAGTCTCTAAAAATTGATTTTTCATTCCACATTTTAAAGAACATACACTATTCCAAGGATTTGCCCCGTATTCTCCCAATCCAATTCCAAACTAAAATGCTTCTGATCCAAACAACCACAGTAGTGCTTCACCACTAGATCACTGAACAGATTTTATAATCAATCTCCACACAAGCCAAGCTTCTTAGAGCCACATTTTCATTGAACAGTTATAATCAGACACTCGTCCACCCACGAAACATTAACCTTTTACAATCGGTACCGCAGCAATGGCGACATTTTCACATTGTCGTAGAAGTCAGCGTCGCCATCCTGGCGACATGATTTTATTCATGATCTTCTGAATTTCTAAAAAATTGCAATTGCATCTGAAAAATTACAAAAATTAAAAATTTCTGCTTTGTATGTATTATATTTATTAAAAGTACTATTAAACACAATAGATAAGCTTCAACATATTCTGTGTTTTTTAATATCCAAATATTTCTTTCTTTAACTCACTTATCGAACTCTGAAAAGCTACATTTGTCTATCTATTTGTAATATCTATTTGGTACTCCTATCAGAGAAATTTGCCGATCGCAAAGTGTTAAAATCAAGGTACCACTGATAGCCGATGACCATCTATCGAAGCAGTACAGTAGTCAACACCATCGAAGCGCCATTTAGAAAGCAATTACTCGATCACAAGACCTCTCCTCTTGCCACCAAGTGGAAAAACAATTGACTACCCGGCGACTCCTGTAGAACAACTCTGTTCCGAGGCACTGAATCCTCGTTTTTACAAGATCGATCGATCGATCGAAGGCGTATCGCACGGACCACGGGCCAGCAACAACGTCGTGATGTCGACAGACGTCCCAGGAGTTGGACGTTGCGTTCTTACCGGACGTTCTCGAAGCGCCTGTCAGCCGGAGCACCGGCGATATCTCGATGCCTGATTGATTCCTAATAGCGCGACTGGCAAGAAACCAATCGGGATGTGACAGTCGTCCCCGGGTTAATGAATAATGGAAAAATCTGGTCCCTTTTCGGGCCTGGCCGGATCATCCGGGCGGAGTTTTCTGGATTACGCGGGCCCACGGTCCCGTTAGACCTACTCGGCCAGCGGATTTTTCGTTTGCTTTCTTACTCTCGCTCCCTGGGAACTGTATTGACAGAATATTGTACCGACACGTGTTTCTCACTGCCTCTGGGAACTGGCGATCGATCCTACCGAATAGAAAATATACATTTTTGCACATTCTTCCTGGTAGGAATTGCTCATCAAAATTTATACGATGGTTTTGTGAATTGTGTCGTTGCTTGTCGTCTTTAGAATAATTCTATCATTGTGGAAATTAATTACGAAGTTTTTATGTTATGTGCGCATTATTTGTCTGAGTGATCGTAGCTAATTTTATTGTCATGCTAATGGCAATTTTAGGAATAATTGTGTAGAGCAGGGATGGGCATTTTTGCCTCAATTGGGACAAACCGTCCCCATCATAGCGTCCACTGTCCCCCACCAGCATCCGCCGTTACTATAGAGGAAGGGAGTGCTTCACCCGTCGCGAACAGTGCGCAGGCCTCGCGCATGAAAGAGAGGCAGGTGGGAGAAGCACGCCCCTACCGTGCCCATCACAAGGGAGAGCTTCGACATTTTACCTTCGAAGAGCAAATTTACCGTCATGGTCGCGGATAATTCGTTTTCATTGGAAAAACAGTATTAGAAATAATTTTGAAATGTCCAAAAATTTGGAAATATACCTTTGAGGTCGTAGCTGATTTTGTTTAACCACGACAATAATGTTAAAAGATAATTCTACACTGACCAGAAATTCAGAATCTTATCTTCGTGACTGTAACTAATTTTTCTCGCTATGAAGTTAATATTGAAAATAATCTTACAGTGATCAGAAATTTAGTATCTTATCATTACGACCATTGTTTAATACTAGGTTTACGGAGCACCAAAATTGGTTATTTTACATTGTTTTATAAAAATAATAAAATTGTATTTGATTAGATCTTAAGCGATTTTTATTGTAATATGTACACAAGAAAATAAATCTATTTAATAATTTCTCACGAATGCCTCCTTATACTCTTAATAATCGTAAATTAAAAATTTTTGAATCCGTCATTTTGACGGGCCCCGTAATCTAGTGTTAATATCTGACAACAGGAGGAGCGCCCCGAGTTGCGGTAATTTTATTTATTGTAAAGGAAAGGGTAATACAATGAATAATTTTTCTCCACCTGTCTCCTCCAATCCCGAACAACCATGAATAATTGTTTTCATAAAAAATGTACCATCGGAAATAAATTTGCAGTGGTTAGAAAATCGGAACTTCGTCTTACATTTTAAAACGAACGGTAAAAATAAATGTTTCTAGGATAGAAATTCGAAAATGCTGTGAATTATCTGATAATTGAGAAGAGTTCGCACTTCAGCGTTATTTGAGATAGTTTGATCGATGTTTGTCAGGTGTTTGTTCTCGACGTGTCTGTTCGGTTTTGTAACCGAAGGATCCCCGTCGAACGGAATTATGTAAATGGTTTCGCGAAATCGAAGCCGCCGGTGTTTAAAGTACAGGCGAAATTAATCTTGCAAGATTGATTCAATTTTCTAAATGGGTATTGAAGCTTCGGGTAGAGTGATGGAATATCCTCGGTTTGAATGAGGTTCTCGGCACGGTGGTGTTGAAACCACCGCGCGTGTATCGTTTCGCAAAGCGAAGCCGATCGTAAGAATGGTGTACTTTATGAAAGGGACGTATTAGAATCTCAATTGAGTCTTGGAATCGTAGAAGACGTTCCGAAGGATGAGCCTCCTCTTCTCTTGTCTCTCGGATTTCTTTCGAGATCCAATCTATTTCGCATGATCGATCCTGACGACGTTTCTCGTCGGAGACGCGCGCGATAAAACCTTCGCACACGATACTAACTCGAAAATTAACTATTATACTTTATATTTACGCGCTCATATTACATACAGTCATTCCCATTAATATTCGGACACTCTTAAAAAGACAATAACTTTTTTTTAACAGTGGACCATACGACTTGGAGTTATTTAAGAAGTCAATTATTTTACTACATGACGCGAAAAAGAAATCTTGAAAAAATTGTAATTGATCCGAATTGCAGGAGAAATACTAACAGTTGTTTTTTTACAACTGTATTATGAGGGTCTACATTGAAAGTTTAAAAAAAAACAAGTTTTGCAGATCTGTATGAACTGTATACAAACACAAAATCAAGAACAAGTCCGATTTTTTAAGAAAGTCTGGATCGAAGAGCAATCTTGAAAAATCAGAATAAAAACCAAGAGCTACGAAAAAAAAATTTCAAAACGCCCAGGAGCAAGGAGACGAACCCCACGCCGAGCAAAGTCAAAACCATCGCGAACAATTTCGATTTTTTAAGAATGTCTGGATGGAAGAGCAATCTTGAAAAGTCAGAATCAAAATCCAAATCCACAAGAAAAATCTTCAGAACATCCAAAAGCAAGGATACAAACTCCACGCCGAGCAAATTCAAAACAATCGCGAACCAGATCGATTTTTTTAAGAATGTCTGGATCGAAGAGCAATTTTGAAGAATCAGAATGAAAACCAAAAGCTACGAAAAAAAATTTTCAAAACGCCCAGGAGCAAGGAGGCAAACTCAGAATCTCGACCATCGACTCGGCAGAAGAACCGAGCAAATTCAAAACAATCGCGAACAAGTTCGATTTTTCAAGAATTTCTGGATCGAAGATAAAGCTTAAAAAGTCGGGATGAAAAAGTGAGTGGTGAAAAAAAATCCTCAGAACGTCGAGGAACAGAGAGATAGAATCGACGCTCGAGTGGAAACGCGGCGGAGTCGCGGAGCGAAACGCGAGCAAGAAGAGGCGGGAAGAAGAGGGAGAAAGAAGCGGGGGCCCTCTTTCGGGCCTGGCGAGCGCAATGGAGGGGGGGAGCAAGAAGAAATCGAAAGCGCACGGGCCCATCGGCAGGAATTCCCTCGAAACCCGTGCGGCTCTGACATAATGAGACATCGAACTCGACGGTGCCGCGGTCCCGCGCTCGGAAGAACCGGCCGAAGAACGCTCAGAAAAACCAGTGGGGCCTCGTGTGTCGGTGCATGTCGGTCCCCGGGGCCCCTCCCAGAGGCCCCGAAACCCGCGAAACCAGGGGGGCCCGATCGCGATCGAAACGGGGGAAACAAAAGGTAGCCGCGAGATCGCGAGCGCAAGCCACAAAGAGATCGTGAAGATCGTTTTAAAACGAGCGGCGCTGTTTAGATGGTGGGTGGGGGGAGGTGGAGGGTCCGTGAAGGGCCTCTGGGAGAAATTATGCGAGGAGGCGACGGCGAACCGTAGAAATTCCGCGAAATCCACGCCGGAGTATCCCCCGCATAATTCCGGGCACGGCAAAAAGGGGGAATAACGACGACTTTCGAGATAAAGCGAAAACCCCGTTCCGTTCGGCCGAAATTCCGCGAAATCCGGTAAAAATTGAAAGAGAACGAACGACCTGGACAAAGGACCACAATGTGGAACCAGAGGGAACCAGAGGTGGAAAGAAGGGAATTCGAACAAGATCCTCTTCGTTTGGGAACGTACGCTGGCCCAAGGGGCACACCGGTGATGTTGCTGCTGCCTCTTCTTCTTCTTCGGCTTCGTCGTCTTTTTCTTCGTCGAGCAAGAAGAAGATCCTGGGGGTGGGGGAGCCCGCGGAATGATGAATCGTTTCTATTAAAATACTTTTTCGACGGGGAATACAGAGTGGGCATCCGGCCTGCGGAGCCGCGAGTGGATTTATTTACATATTTTCAATCTGGATTAAGAGGTTGAGCCGATCTCTACAGCTCGAATGGGCTCCGAGGTTTGGTACTCGGAAGGGTTTTGGGACTTTAATCAACGCTTTTGGAGATAGATGACTTTTTCATCGGACTTTTGCAGTTTGGCTCATGGAGGATCTTCAACCCTGAAGTGGGGGATGATTAGTATTTATGTGGATTATGTTGTATGATGAGAAGACCATGTTGCTTTTGTTATGGGGTTGTGTCGCAATCAATCGTCATTTTTGGTACACAAATTTTCACATAATGAACACTTTTGGAGATGGATGATTTTTTCACCGGATTTTTGCAGTTTGGCTCTGGAGGATTTTCAACCCTGAAGTGAGGGATGATTAGCATTTACGTGGATTATGTTGTATGATGAGAAAATTATGTTGCTTTTGTTATGGGGTTGTGTGGCAGTCAATCGTCATTTTTGGTACACAACTTTTGAGGTTCTCTGAATTTTAACACTCCATTTGAAAGGTTTATGAACCCTGAAGATCGAGGTTAAATTTTATTCACATAATCAACGCTTTCGGAGATGGATGATTTTTTCACCGGATTTTTGAAGTTTGACTCATGGAGGATCTTCAACCCTGAAGTGAGGGATGATTAGTATTTATGTGGATTATGTTGTATGATGAGTAGACATGTTGCTTTTGTTATGGGGTTGTGTGGCAGTCAATTGTCATTTTTGGTACACAATTTTTGAGATTCTCTGGATTTTACCACTCGATTTAAGAGGTTTATGAACCCTGAGGATAGAAGTTGAATTTAATTCACTTATTTGTGGATTATGTCGAATAAAGAGGCGATACCTATTTTGTCAGGGGTACGAAATTTTGAATTGTCTGACTTCACCACTCCATTCTGGAGGTAATTCAATTCTACGACAGAAGATGTTCAAAATTTAAATATTTGTGGATTGCATTGTATAAAGCAAACAAAATATCTTTTGCTAAATGGTTGTGAAACAAAAATACTCATTCAACTTTTCAAAATAATTTAAATGTATCCCCTCCTCTTCAACCAGTAATTCTCGACCTCTTTTTCCAACCTTCAATTTTCAATCTCTATGATTAACAACAATTTAAGTCTACACGAACTCTATCACCTGTTTGTGCACATAAGTGTCCAGACACAAGAGTGTCCTACATCCAACTCAATTTTTTCACAGTCCCCTAACAATTCTACCCAACGTAAAACAAACTCTTCAATCATCTCATTTTTTTGCGTAGCATCGCTTCAATGAAATTCACGATATTTCACAAAAATGTTACCCAAATATCGATCAAAAACACAGTAATAAAACAAATAAAAAACCAATAAAAACATATCCACGTGTACGAACTTCTTTGACACCGACATTAACACGTTCACGTACCGGTGGTACACGTGTAGTTTTTGTATCGATAAAATAAATAATTAAAATAAAAGCATTTTGAGTACAAGTTATACTATACTAATATCAAGCCCTAATAAATGCATAAGAGTAAATTGTCCTGCTGAGCTTGAATTTTGTATAACAAAATTTTGAGTTCGACACCAGCGAATGGGGCGAAAGTAAAGAAAACAGCGCCGGTGTCAACGTGTTAAACAATTATAGCGTTTCTAATTCTCTTTTATTCCGAGGTGGAATTATTTTCTTCGTCAACTAGTTCTCCGACCACCACCTCCTTTCATCAAAGCCGACCACATGCTACTGTTTACGCCCACCGTACACACTATCAAACAGCACAGCCAAGACATTAGCAATAACAATGAGACAAGGATAGATATCTCTCCGCGTAAAAACAATCCCGCACGCTAATTAAACCACGCAGGTGATCAGAAGACGTGGCGCTCGTAACAACGACAACAACATCGTGGAAGAAGAGAACTATCCCGGGACCGGGAGCTCGTCTAAAGACCGCCTAAATTTATTTGAGGCTTTCCCTGACAAATTCGAGGCGCCTCGAAGCCGCAGACAGAATCCGAATACCGTCGCGATGATGGAGACACTTAGGTGACTGTGAACGATGCGAACGCTTGCTCGGCTGTCTGACGGCCGACGTCTCCGTTGAACGATACTATCGGTTTCCAGAGAACATACAAAATTCCGATAAAAATTCGAATAAAATCAATCCGCACAGAAAAGTATTAAACATCGATCTTGGATAGGATCTAAGAACTCTTTCCTTCAATATAGAACAAGTTCCAATGAAGATTTTAATTCTCTTAGACCAAGAACACTTCGTTTTTAGAAAATTTTTATGAAATATTAGAAATTGATGTAATTAATTTTCTTTGCGATTTTTTTATGGTTCAGTGTTAATCTAGGTGCTTTTGCATTCGTAGTCTGGTAGATTAGAAGCAGAAGACTCGTTTATACTGAGTACATCTTTTTTGAACATTCGCATCGGTTTCCAGAGAACATACAAAATTCCCATAAAAATTCGAATAAAATCAATCCGCACAGAAAAGTGTTAAACATCGATCTTGGATAGGATCTGAGAACTGTTTCCTTCAATATAGAACACGCTCCAATGAAGATTTTAATTCTCCTAGATCAAGAATACTTCGTTTGTAGTAAATTTTTATGAAATATTAGAAATTGATGTAATTAATTTTCTTTGCGATTTTTTTATGGTTCAGTGTTAATCTAGGTGCTTTTGCATTCGTAGTCTGGTAGATTAGAAGCAGAAGACTCGTTTATACTGAGTAAATCTTTTTTGAACATTCGCATTGGTTTCCAGAGAACATACAAAATTCCCATAAAAATTCGAATAAAATCAATCCGCACAGAAAAAGATTAAACATCGATCTTAGTTAGGATCTAAGAACTCCTTCATTCAATATACAACACGTTCCAATGAAGATTTTAATTCTCTTAGACCAAGAACACTTCGTTTATAGTAAATTTTTATGAAATATTAGAAATTGATGAAATTAATTTTCTTTGCGATTTTTTTTATGGTTCAGTGTTAATCTGGGAGCCTTTGCATTCGTAGTCTGGTAAACCAGAAGCAGAAGACTCGTTTGATACCGAGTACATCTTTTATGAACATTCGCATTCTTATATTTTAATATTAAACTGCGAAGATGTAAGAAAAATCGTTCGTTGAGATAAATATTGAAAACCAGTTGGACATAATGCAGAAAAATTAACGTACTTTCTCATACGATTTTTTTTTGGATCTTTGATTGCTTGGACAGGAAATCTAAGAACTGTTACATTCGATAGAGTTTTTAATTTCATCGGACAAAAAACCATCAATTTTTAGATCTCCTTGCACGAGGCAATAAAAATTCATGAAATCAGTTCAGGTCACGCGAACTTGGTTGTTTCTGCTTTCGTGGTATAATAAATTGCTGGCACAAAGTTCATTTACTATACCGAAAGTCATCTTGGCCATCTCGCACAGTGATATTTTAATATAAAATTATGAAAGTATCAGAAAAATCGGTCTCTGCGAAAAATATCAAAACACAATTCTAGCTAGCTCAGAAAAATGAACGTCTTTGGTATTAAAAATTTTTTGCGCATTTTCTAATTGCTTGAACAAGGTCTATGACCTTCTACAGTATATCTAGATCCCGTCTCGATAGAGATTATAATTATTTCGGACGAAATACCTTCAATCCCTAAGCCCTCTTTTAATGAAACAACAAAAATTCATGAAATTAATTAAACTCACGTAAACTAGCCTGCTATTGCTTTCGTGGTATGATAATTCAATACCAAACTGTTCATTTATTATAGAGAAAGTCTGCTTTTTGCCATCTCGCATATTTTAATAACAAATGGTCAAAATATTAAAAAAAATTGATCGCGATGAGAAATATCGAGAATCGTCGTTCTGCAAAAATGGAGCGTTTCCATCGATTTGATCGGATTTCTTGATCCTATATCTAGATTCCGTCTCGACAGAGATTTTAATCATTTCGGACGAAAAAAACCCACAATCTCTAAGCCCCCTATTAATGAAGCAATAAAAATACATAAAATTAATTAAACTCGCGTGAACTAGCCTGGTGTTGGTTTCATGGTATGATAAATCAGTAACAAACGGTTCATTTATTATAGAGAAAATCTGCTTTGCCATCTCGTATATTTTAATAACAAATGATCAAAATATAAGAAAAATCGATCACGATGAGAAATATCGAGAACCGTTGTTCCGCAAAAATGGAGCGTTTCCATCGATTCGATCGGATTTCTCCGCGTGTATAGCACGTCAACCGGCTGTCAGCGATCGATTTCAGCGGCCACCGGAAGTACTTTCGCTATTGAAGTGTGGAAAATGAGATGGAAACGATTCGATCGAGCTTCGAGCGCACGTTTTACACGGTCGGCCGTTTCATCGACGTGGGACACCGAAGATCCGTTTAATTGAGATTCGCTTCTTCTGCAGCCTTTTAAGTTGCGGCAATCAGGCTGATAGGTATTCCATGTTTTCTTTGCTATTTGAAGAACTGGTTGCGATCGTTGATTCGATTAACATTTAATTGGAGGTGTCAGCGGGACTTGTCTTTCGATTAAAGTCGACGCTCGTGTAAGAGATTGCGACTTCCTTTGAGCGCAGCTCGGTTCCGTTCACAGATGAGATATCAGGCTGATACGGGCCCGGTACTCTAAGACTAAGATGCTGCCGAGACTCGGTGCGATTGAATATTAAACAGCTTTCAATGTAATCTTACCGTTGCTTCGACTGAATTTGCTGAATCGGCGCAGAACGCTGGAGAATTTAATCGGAGATATGACGTTGAAAGGACACCGACTGCTGCGAAACTTTCGCAAGAGATACAGAGCATTGTATTGGTGATTTTCCGAGATCATGAACATCGAGATAAAAATTGTTTTTGATCATAGAAATTGATGAAATGCTGTAAAAAATGCTACCACATATACACGATTAAAATACAACATAAACCACCATTTCTTTGTTAATTGTGACTAAGTAATCGAATTAGAAACATTTCTTAGCCCTTAGCGGACGGGGATTATTTTTAGCATACTTTTTGAAGGGTCGAATAAATTTTCTTTGTGGAACAAAATTGTTTGCTGAGGAGTTTGGTGTATGAATTAAATGAAGGAAAACGTGTTGTGTTCAGTAAAAATTTGTTTCATACTTTTCGGGAGTATTAATTGCTTTAAAAATTATTCACAGTCGCAGAACAGTAAAATTGTTTGGATTGTCAGCTGACACGCGTCCGCAAAGGGTTAAAACATACAGAAAATAGGTTTGTGTATATTCTGTTGCTTAGTAATATTCTACTAACTAGAATATTGTTCCTAGAATTTTATAAAATATATTTTAGTAGCATATTCATTGCCATTATTAATTAAAAAATATAAATATGTGTATATTCTGCTACATAATTGTGCTCTAGATATCGTAAAATTGTTTTCAACATTTTTTAACATCCATACCACGAAACAGATATTTTCTGTGCATTTCAATGATTAACTCGTTCTGTTTCAATTATGAAAAATAAATGTGTGTATAATCTGTCACTTGATTGTATTCTAGTCGCTGTAAAATTGTTTACAGAATTTTCTGAATATTTTTAAATAAATTACACGTGTCTCGAAGCGGACAGTCGTACTTTTCTGAATAAATTTAATTCTTAGCTTGTCCTGTTTTAATTCTGTAGATCTCGAAAGTGTTCCGAGAGCCGAGGTAGAAGATCGAGGTTCGCGATTCAGGGTGATGCATCGATCGCAGAAAACGTTGCGAAGATTTCCGGTCCTCGAGTATCCCCAATATTTAACACCTCGTTTGCGGTGGCCAAAACACCGGAAACTCGCCGGAAGTGCTTTCGCCGGAGGGGCACCAAGGCCCAACGATTTCGCCCCGTTCGCATTAAGATTCGCTTGGCCGGTTGATTAATTGGCCCTCATTAACATCACGTCGAGCGGCCGCTTCTTGAGTACGCGCATTGTCGCCGCTTGGAAACCGTCAGGTCTGTCCGTGTGCGTGGCAGAACGGCCCTGTGACCTCTTCAGAGCTCATTAAACGTGCTCCAGCATTTGGTGGACAGGAATTAGAGTGGTTGGCCAGACATTCCGCGCGGCTCCCTCGGCCATAATCGATACGCTATTCGGTTCCCGTGCGACCAAACCGCTCGAAGATTTTATGCATCGTGGCCCAAAATTGCGAGAACATACCCAAATCCAATCATTTCTTACATTAAATATATGCTAGAGGTGCATCCTCCATTTTAGATCAAATTAAAAACGCTTGGATAAAAATTAATTCAAAAGTATTCGTGTAAAATAAATTTGGAACGGGTAGGAACATTAGAATGAAGGTTTAAGATGTTTCAAAGACATACTAGAGGTGCACCCTCCATTTTGGTTAAAATTGAAAGCACTTGGACAACAATGAATTCAAAAGTATTTGTGTAAAATAAATTTGGAACGGGTAGGAACATTAGAATGAAGGTTTAAGATGTTTCAAAGACATACTAGAGGTGCACCCTCCATTTTGGTTAAAATTGAAAGCACTTGGACAACAATGAATTCAAAAGTATTTGTGTAAATAAATTTGGAAAGGGTAGGAACATTATAATGAAGGTTTAAGATGTTTCAAAGACCGCTTCAACTTTGTAGAAATATTTTTGAAGAGACTAAAAATATGTTTCATTTTTTATAATGATTTTCTAACGATTTATGAAAATCTTGAATTTCCACTAATATTTCATTGAATTTGATAAAACTTACAAAGGCCATCTTCTTGTGAAGCCAGACCCAGGACAATTTAAAGAAATACAGATTAAAAACATTATTGAAAAATAACGTTAAACGTGTCACATTTTTTTAAATGAAGATTGGAGACATTTTTAAGACACTTTCAGCTACTTTCTAACGATTTATGAAAAATCTTGAATTCCGACTAATATTTCATTGAATTTGATAAACCTTTCAATGGCCATCTTCTTGTGAATCCAAACCGAAGACAATTTAATGAAATACAGATTAAAAACATCAATGAAAAATGACGTTAAACGTGCCACAATTTTTGAAATGAAGATTGAAGACATTTTTAAGACACTTTCAGCTCTATATAAATATCTTCCAACGACTGTGAGAGACGTTCAATTTTGAATCAATATTGTTGAAGCACATACGAGTATGCATACTCTTGAATTTCAGAAGGATACAAGAATACGTTTTATTTCAAATGGATATTTTTAAGGATGTAAGAATATTTGCAGTTTTGAATGAATTTTGAATGAATATTTTTTAAGGATCGAAGAGTATGTTTCATTTTAAACAAATTCATTCTAAGGCTGCAAAAATATTTTGAATTGCTGATAATATTTCATTGCATCCAATAAATGCAATCAGTGGAAGAATATTTCTTTGCATCGAATGAAAGTGTTCGTATTTTGTAAAAGAAGAATTAAAAAATTTGTGTCTGCTCTTTGAAGATTAGTAAATAGAAATTCCTCAACAACTTCCACCGACAAAGAATTAAAACATCTTCTCTGTTCTGTGAAGATTTGGCCCTGGTTATCTATATTCTTTTGGCCAGTCACTAGATAATCTCTGAAGGTTTCTAGACGGAGGACATCGTTCCCGTTAATGATCCATCAGAAAGTGACAATGTCCCGATGACGAAGGGCACGAACCATCTCTGGGAACGAGTCGGTATTCTATTTATACGTCGCATCTTTGTAGAATGTCGCTTGAAATCGCGAAGGAGCCAGGTTGTCTCTGGGATCCTCAGGCCCGTCACCAGGCCACGGATTGTTTGGCTGGTTGTTTCAATCGAACAACTTCACGAGAGGCGAGCGAGGAGACCGAGGAGACCGAGGAGATGCTTCTTCGTCTCTCGGGGGATTAACGCCTTGACGTCTACACGTGTTCCAGCGTCATCCGCTCGTGCTTTCCTCCTCCGAGCTGGCTGCGAGCCGATGACGAACGAGCTCCGCTTCAGATTCTGATGCTTCGTTTTACTGGCACCGGGAAACTCGCCATTTTCTCTTGTCGCGGACTCCCTTTAACATCCTACAACCTCCTTCTGATCCGTCCGATGTCTCGGAACTCCAAGAATCGGTAGAATTTGCTAGAGAAATTGTTTTGCTTGAAACTTGTGAGCTTCGCACAAGGATTTCGTGTCTGAAGATTTTCTGATTTACAAGAGATTGTAGTAAGTCTTGTCTTTCCTTTTCATATCATACAACTTCGCTCTAATACCTGAGGAATCGAAGAATCAACGGAAGTTGCAATAGAAATTGTTTTCGTTGACGCTAGTGAGCTTTGCAAGAGGATTTTGAATTTTTAGAATTTCTAACCTAAATCGTAGACTGAGAAGATCAATTTTTGTCTTGTCTCTCCTTTTCACATCATACAACTTCGCTTTAATCCCCAAGGAGTCGAAGAATCAGCAAAAGTTGCAGTAGAAATTTTTATCGTTGACGCTAGTGAGCTTTGGAAGAGAATTTTTAATTTTTAGAATTTCTAACCTAAATCGTAGACTGAGAAGATCAATTTTTCTCTTGACTTTCATTTTCATATCATACAACTTCGCTCTAATCCGTAAGAAGTCGAAGAATCAGCAGAAGTTGCAATAGAAATTATTTTCGTTGACGTTAGTGAACTCTGCAAGAGAATTTTGAGTTTTCAGAATTTCTAACCTAGATCGTAGACAGAAAAAATCAATTTTTATCATGTCTTTCCTTTTCATATCATACAACCTCTGCTCTAATCCCTCAGCACTCGAAAAACCAGCAGAGATTATTGTTAAAATTTTTTGAAACATATTGTGAGCTTTGCACAAAGGTTTCCTGTGACCTCAGAACGTAGACTAACTTCTACACGATTATTGTCTTAAAATTTGATTGGTGCCAGGAAAGAACTGAAATTTTTCTGTCGATATAGTAATACAAAAATTCTAAATTTCATGGATCCTGCAGAAAAATTCTAATCCTGAAGCGAAATCATTTCAAGCCAATCACAAACAGAAACAAAGTTCACAAGGCCCCTCCCAAAACTACCCACAGAGCAGATGGACCCCGAGATTATTCTAGCCAAGTCATTTCCCAGCCAATCAAAAATCCAAAACCACAATCCCCCACCACGTTCTCCCCCTATCCGATTGCTCTATTTCCAAAATCGTCTATTCGCACGTTCTCACTGCTCACAACGCGGCGTACCGATATTTCGATCTCCCGCGAACACTCGAGCAAAAAGTCTGAAACCATGGTCGTGGCATGGTGGTGCCGATGTATGATGAAGGAGTTGTATGGTGGGGGTGTAGACGAGGGGCACACGGGGGGCATTATCTGTGGGCCCGGCCAGTGCCATTATCCATCGTCCATTTGAATTTTCAGCTCTCGTAATAACGACTAATACGAGACAAATGAACCGCGGGTGAAAGAAAGGGTGTTGGAGGGGGGGAGCGACGGGGCCCCAGACGGGGGACCGTGGCGGGCCCCGACGACGAGGAGGAGAAGGGTGGGAAGGGAGGGGGCGGTGGAGGAGGAGGAGGAGGAGGTGGAGGAAAGAGGAGCCTGTGATTAATGGAGTCTCCGCGGCGAGCGAGAGCCCCGTCGGATAAGATCTCCGATGGAATTCCCGTGGCTTTTATATTGGATTTCTTTTAAATTCGTTACTTTATCCGGCACTATGTTAATAGCGGCCCGATATGAGAGCTCGCGGTTAAGAGGAGTTCATTTATCATTCAACCGGCCCGCGAGAACATGATGAAGAGAGGGGGAGAGGCGCGGGGGATGTTAGGAGGAAACCCGTCGAAAACCGGGGACGAAAGTTTTTTTTTTTCTTCCGTGGGCCCCTCCCGGCACCCCTGGGCCCGGGCATTTCCTCTCGCGGGACCCCCGTCGGCGAATTTGTGTCTTTGAACCGACGCGGAACCGGTTCCGTGTCTTTCGCGCTCTTTCCACTAACATTTCTTCGGCTCCCAACCTGTAAAAGTGATCTGAAGGTCCGATGAAAATGCGGAAAATTGTCAGAGTGGTGCTGGATCGATTTCTGGGGACTTTTTTGGGACCTATTTATAGAGATCGATGCAGGAGTGCTGGGAAATTGGTCTTCAGGCCGATGGGAAATTAGAATGTTTGGAGTGGGGGAATGTTTTGGATTCTTTGGGATTGGTGGTGTGTTTCGTGGGGTTCCAAGCTGTAAGAATGATGTGGAGATACGATGGTTAAGTGGAAAATTGTTAGGATTGTGGTGGATTAATTTCTGGGGCCCCTTCTGGTAACACTTTACAGAGATCGAAACTCAAATCTTGAGATATGTGCTTCTAGAATGATAGGTAATTAGGATCTTTGAAGTGGAGGAATGATTTGGATTCCATGGAATTGGTAGTGTGTTCCGTGGGGTCCCAGGCTGTAAGAATGATGTGAAAATACGATGAAAATGTGGAAAATTTTTAGGATTCTGGTAGATTAATTCTTACCGCGCTGCTCAGGACCCTTCCGAAAAGATCGATGTAGGAATCCGGAGAAATTTGTTTCTAGAGCGATGAGAAATTAGAATCATTCAAGTGGAGGATGTTTTGGATTCTTTGGGATTGGTGCTGTGTTTCGTAGGGTCCCAGGCTGTAAGAATGATGTGGAGATCCGATGGATAAGTGGAAAATTGTTAAGATGTTGATGGATTAATTTCTGGGGCCCCTTCTGGTAACACTTTACAGAGATCGAAACTCAAATCTTGAGATATGTGTTTCTAGAATGATAGGAAATTAAGATCTTTGAAGTGGAGGAATAATTTGTATTCCTTCGGATTGGTGGTGTGTTTCGTGGGATTCCAAGCTGTAAGAATGATCTGGAGATACGATGGAAATGTGGAAAATTGTTAGGATGCTGGTGGATTAATTTTAAGGCACTGCTTAGGACCCTTCCAAGAAGATCGATGTAGGAATCCTGAGAAATTTGTTTCTAGAGCGATGAGAAATTAGAATCATTCAAGTGGAGGAATGTTTTGGATTCTTTGGGATTGGTGGTGTGTTCCGTGAGGTTGCAAGCTGTAAGAATGATCTGGAGATACGGTGGAAATGTGGAAAATTGTTATGATGCTGGTGGATTAATTTTTAGGGCCTTGCTTAGAATCCTTTGAGGAAGATCAATAATGTACGAATCCTGAGAAATTTGTTTCTAGAGCGACGGGAAATTAGAATCATTGAAATGGAGGACTTCTTTGGATTCCATGAGAGAGGGTGGACTTATTTCGAATGTCCTTTCTTTGGGCCCTTTTACGGACACTAATGTAAGAGTACTTAGGTTTCCAGGCTGATGGCATATTACAATTTTTGGATACGTATTGTTTTAACTCCCATCTAAAAATTCAAGATAAAATAAAGTATTATGAAATACAACCTCCGTCACCTTTCCAATAAAGTACCATTTTAAATACCGTTTGCAAAACCGTTTCCAACAAAACAGAATCTTCTACTTTCAGAAAGTTGCGATCTAAAGACACACGACTTCAAATAAAATGGACTGCATACTGTACGAAATGCTATTTTATAAATTACGTTTCTCTAGTCCTTCAGCAAAGAGTGCGAAAGATATCAAAGCAACGGGGTGCGTATTCCAGAATCAAAATGGGCCTGATCTTAGGATGGCAAAGGGGGTCAGGCTTACGGCGTCGAAACGATCATCCTAGCGGGCTCCTGGATCCCGTAGTAGGAGCAATCGAAATCGATCGTTGTTCGGAGAGAAGGAGGAGAGAGAGAAGAGGCCTTCTTCTTGTTCGTCGACTCGTTAGCGGCATTGTAAATTCTGCCCGTGGTTTTATTGAAATCTTTCCAGAACGCGTCGATTCGTAATTGCGCCACGGGGCCCGGCGTCGCTCGTAAATTACACGCGAAACGAGTTTTTCTGCAACGTCGAATATGATCGAATCGGGCCCCGATAGTCCTTGTGATTGCTGAAATTTATCGTTATTTGGAAAGCCACACTAACGATCCAACAACCGAACAAACGTTTCGGCGATTTTCCTGAACGGATTTGATGCTTGTCGTCGATCATTTTGCAAAATATTGCTGTAGGACAGCGATAAGTAAACTGTAGATATTTATGAAAAATTAACATTTTTGCATCGAGACATAGGAACCAGATATAAAGTTAATTTTCTCTTTAATATGATAGTTTGCAGTGTTTTCTCTATTTGGTTTGAGAACTTAATTTAATATATTATAATGCAGTTATTATTATTATTTGGTTGCCTATGTAAAACAGCTCAGAAATACAAATATAAATTATTGATGAGTAGACTGTGAATTTTATCAATTTATTACAAAAATAACTTGGTGCAATTTAAAGAAGGAAAGGAATGTCTATATGGTTGTATAAATTATTTTGCATAAAGATCCGCAGTCTATTGACGAATGTAATGTAAATCAGTATAATAAATATAATTATTGGTGTAAAAGTTAATGTCGAATCTGGGTCGATATGGAAAAGTGTTAATGATCATTAGTACTCTTAAATTTTCTTGAACACGCTGATTTAAATTGCGCTTACTCATTTTTATCGTGAATGCGTAAGTTTTAAGTGTACTGTGGATTTTATGCAATTTCCCATCAACTTTAACCAGCAGTGTTCAGTTCCTCGATGGAATTCTTGAAGAATGAAGAAGGATCTCTAATGTGGCAGATTTCATGGAGGAAATTGGATACCCTGGCTGCCTACGGGCCTGGATTTTTAGCGCCGGGTCCGAGACAATGATCTTCGGGATCTGGGATGCAATCAGTCTAGGGTAGCTGTTGTAAATCATTTGTTGGATTAGAAGCTGATAAGTTGAGGCTTTGACTTCTTCTTGGATTTCTGACGAATTGAGTATCTACAGGATTGACAATAATTAATGCTCGTAAATTGGGATCTTTTGCAAAATTGTATATTTTTGAGAAAGTAATCCAGCATTTATAGGAGTTACAATTAAAATTACTCTCAGCTTGATAAGATGGTCTAACGTTCTGGAAATTCGGATTTTTGGGAGATTGTGGGAGTTTGGTTTTGAGATACTAATCCACAATCTATAGGAGTTGCAATTAAAATTACTCTCAGCTTGATAAGATGATCTAACGTTCTGGAAATTCGGATTTTTGCAAAATTATAGAGGATTATTTTTGAGAAAGTAATCCAGGATTTATAGGAGTTGCAATTAAAATTACGCTCAGCTTGACAAGATGATCTAACGTTCTGGAAATTCGGATTTTTGGGAGATTGTGGGAGTTTGGTTTTGAGATAGTAATCCACAATCTATAGGAGTTGTAATTAAAATTACTCTCAGCTTGATAAGATGATCTAACGTTCTGGAAATTCGGATTTTTGCAAAATTATAGAGGATTATTTTTGAGAAAGTAATCCAGGATTTATAGGAGTTGCAATTAAAATTACGCTCAGCTTGACAAGATGATCTAACGTTCTGGAAATTCGGATTTTTGCAAAATTATAGAGGATTATTTTTGAGAAAGTAATCCAGGATCTATAGGAGTTGCAATTAAAATTACCCTCAGCTTGACAAGATGATCTAACAGTTCTGGAAATTCGGGTTTTTGCAAAATTATAGAGGATTATTTCTGAGAAAATAATCCAGGATTTAGATATAGGGGTTGCAATTAAAATTACTCTGAGCTTGACAAGATGATCTACCGTTCTCTAAATTCATCTTTTTGGGAAATGCTAGGAGTTTGATTTTGAGAAAGTAATCCCGGATTTATAGCATTTGATCAGTTTTTGATTGATATAGACAGAATTAAGATGAAAAAATGAATCTTTGAGAAAGTAGCCTTAAATATTGCACTATAAATTATTCGTGGATTTACTAGGTGATAAATTGGAAATTAGAGCTTGAGATCCTGGAAGATTTAGGATTCGCCGAGACTGGAGAAATTAAAGGACTAAAGATGATTAAGATTTAGGATTTCTGTATCACAGAGAACGATTTATGCTCGAGAAAGAAGCCAATGAGATCGAAATGTTGCGGTATAAATTACTCATGGATTTAAAACGTGATAAATAATAAATTACAGCTTGGTTTTACGGAAGTTCGAGAGTTTGCTAAAACTACATCATTAAAGTATTAGAAATAATTAATGTAGATGATTTCCGTGTTATGGGGAATCACCGATCTATTAAAGAGTTTCTAGGAGTCCTGAATGATGTGCTATAAACCTCTTTATAGCTTTAGAAGGTAATAAATAATAAACTAAAGCTCGAACAAGATTGAGAAATTACGGATTGAGAAATTACAGGAAAAAACGTAGGAATTATGGGATCAGTAACAGTTAAAGTGTAGAAATCAGGACGACTTCCATCGACTTGTTAGCCGGCCATAGTTGATCATTAAACAAATACCTGAGATTGCTGAATATTACGCTATAAATGATTTACAAGTATCAAAAGCGGTAAGTAGCGAATTAAAAGCCTGAATTCGAAGTAAATTATGAAATTATTACGAAATCGCTGAAATTAGAAGATTAATAACAATTACAATTTAGAGATTACAATCACTGCGAAGTTATGCGAAACCAATGATCTTTAAAACATATTCGAAGATCGCTGAATATTCCAAAATGAATTATTTATGGATTTCTAAAGAGATAAATTGCGAATTAGAAACTGAATTCCTAGCGGATTCAGAAACATCTAAAAAATCGATAGAATTAAAGGATTACTATAACAATTCCGAGTATTCTAAAATAATATAGCACTCTGAGGAGTGCAGAGAAGCTTTCCCAAAAACTATAAACTAAAAACGACTCTAAATCGTATTCGAGGCAAACTACATTGTCCTAATTAGTAAAATTTAAAATGCATACATTCAAATTGATTTTCGGTCCAGATAAAAGCTTGCGAAAAAGTCTCAAAAAAACTTGTGGATGCAGTGGCATTAAAATTTCTATCAAATGTTTGTTTAGGTGGGGAGAGGGGAGGGCTGCTAAATTTATAAAATTCCAAACCCATGGTCTCGAATTGGATTTCGGTGGAGATGAAAAGTAGGCAAAAAATTCTAAAAAAAATCCGCGTATGTAACAGCGTTAAAATTTAGACTAAATATTTATTAGAATCATCTCTTCGTATTATTATACTCTCGAAATCAATAAAACTCTATATTTGTGGGTTCGAATTTAGTTTTTGTGGATATTGAACCTAGCGAATAAAATGTAAAGAAAAACACTTGCCGACCAAACAGCGATTAAATCGTGGATCAATTTTTGTTTGAAGGTGTTTTAGCTGGTATTGAGACGTCGCGAATCGAAGCTTGCTGGCAAACGCCGCCAGAACCAGACTCGGAACACAATAGAAACTGTAGGAGCGTGGAATTCCGTGTTCGATCGAGCCGACTCGCGATTATTGCTTCTGAATTCCTCATATCGGCCGCGGGGCCGACTCATTGACATTTTCGTCGGGTTCCACTCGTTGGAATTCCGCCTCTGTGCCCACGTCCCACAACGTTTCTCGTACAATGAAAACACGCACATATACCCGATACCGACATCGACACCGACACCTGTATGCAACCGTTCGATGGATGATCATCTGGATCCGACGCTGCTATTGATCATATCGATCCTCGCCATCCTCGAACACTTCTTACACTGCTTCTCAAATATTACTTCTCGAATTCAATCGATTCTCCATTTCTAACACGATTTAGAACTTCGAAGATCAGGAAACTCGCGACGGCTATATTTAGATCTATGCAAACCAGATTTTTGTTGTCGAACATTCTCGGCGAAGTGGATCGCAATTTCCTGTTGCAATTGGTTTGCTATTAGCGAGTCTAAATAGTGGAAACTCGATGCGGAATTTGTTTGCGGGGTCTTTTTGAGAGGATTATGAGCTGGAAACGATAAGTGTTTTTGTTGAAGCGATCTTTCGAACGTTTTTGTTGAAGCAAGTTATCAAATGGTTTTTTTTAAGTCATTATTAGACTGGTTTTGTTCCTGTGATTTTTAGAATATTTTTGTTCATGCACTTTTTAAAACGTTCTTGTTGAAGCAAGTTTTCAAATGATTTTTTTAAAGTCATTTTTAGACTGGTTTTGTTCATTTAGAATATTTTTGTTCAAGTACTTTTTAGAACGTCCTTGTTGAAGTAAGTTTTTACATGGTTTTGTAGAAGTCATTTTTAGACTGGTTTTGTTCATGTGATTTTTAGAATATTTTCGTTCATGTACTTTTTAGGACGTTTTTGTTGAAGCAAGTTTTCAAATGGTTTTTTTAAAGTCATTATTAGACTGGTTTTGTTCCTGTGATTTTTAGAATATTTTTGTTCATGTAAATTTTAGAACGTTCTTGTTGAAGCAAGTTTTCAAATGGTTTTTTTTAAATCATTTTTAGACTGGTTTTGTTCATTTAGAATATTTTTGTTCAAGTACGTTTTAGAACGTCCTTGTTGAAGTAAGTTTTTACATGGTTTTGTAGAAGTCATTTTTAGACTGGTTTTGTTCATGTGATTTTTAGAATATTTTCGTTCATGTACTTTTTAGGACGTTTTTGTTGAAGCAAGTTTTCAAATGGTTTTTTTAAAGTCATTATTAGACTGGTTTGATTCATGTGATTTTTAGAATATTTTTGTTCATGTAAATTTTAGAACGTTCTTGTTGAAGCAAGTTATCAAATGGTTTTTTTTTAAGTCATTTTTAGACTGGTTTTGTTCATTTAGAATATTTTTGGTCATGTACTTTTTAGAACGTTGTTGAAGCAAGTTTTTAGGTGGTATTGCAGAAGTCATTTTTAGAATGGTTTTGTTCAAACGATTTTTAGAATATCATTGTTCGGTGATTTCTAGAACGTTCTCGTTCGAAATTGCCTGCAGCTAATTTAATGGATAAACTGCGTAAGAAACTCATCGAACAAATAATAATATTGTTCAATTTTATCTTCTCAAGATTGAAATATTTACAATCTGTAAATGAAGATTAAAGCAACTAGATTAATAAGACATTCAGAACCCTCGGAGAACAAATTATAATATCAAAGAAATCTATCTTTTATAGATGCAGATTGTTCCCAGTAATAATTAGAGCACTGGTTCTTAACCGGTAAGCCGCGAGCTTTTTGCAAGTGTTCCGCGAAATTAAGAAAGCCGAATTTCTTTTTTAAATTAATTTTATAATATAGAATCTATTCATTTCTACGCGGGATGTTTTTGTTTGTTTTTTGGTGTTCCGCAATTTTTTCATATAATCAAAAGTGTTCTCTGACTTCAAAAAGGTTAAGAACCACTGAATTAACCCTTTACAATTTTCCTTGGGAAATGAAATTGTGTAGTGTCAGCTAAGGATAAAAATCCAATGAAGGAACAAGTGTTGTGTTTGATAAACATTTGTTTGATGTTTTTTGAGAGAAATGATTTTTTTAAAAATGATTTGCAGTCACGGAATATCAATTTTGCTTTGGCAACTGTGTTAAAGGGTAGTATTAGAACGAACCTTAAAAATCCACCCGTAGAAAATTTCCTAAGCAACTCACGAACTGCAGAAAGAAATGATGAAGAAGAAAAAAAGAGTACAATTTCATCTTCTGAGAGCTATTAAATTAATTTTGATATTTCCATGTGTTGCAGCACATAAATTAAATGTTGAAATATTCTTATTGACGTCTGAGATCTACTAAATTAATGTTGCTATTTCCAGGGGGTTGCAGCGGGTAGCTGAAACTGTGAAAAAAAAAATCTAGCGATGATCTAGCACCAGTGAACGAAAGAGGAAGACAGCGATGGCGTCGGATTACGGAATTGCGAGCTGACAGAAGATTCCCTGTGCATTCCAAGGTTTCGTGGCGAAACTCGGTCAAGCCGGTTCCCTCGGTGATCAACCTGGGAACGCGCGCCGGTTGACAAGCGTAACACCGTGTCCCTCCGACCATATTCGACTCGATAGTTATCAGTCCCGGGTGCACGCCACGCGAATCCGTGGATCTCGATAAAATCGGGAAAGGATCTGTGTTTCGCGGTCCTCTCGACCGCCGACCGGTCGTCCAGCTGGCTCTTGGTGTCGGTCGTGTACGAAAAAGGCGAAACAGAACAGAAACTCGAATCGCCAGGAAGTGGCCGTGGCATTAGTATTATAATTATTGCTCCGGCTGCTAATAATAGTCGTGTCGCGGCTAGTTGCGAGCCGCGTTCCCTGCTCGCGACAGTTTTATTGCTAATGGTGCCATTAACCGGCAAAAAGTTATCAAATGAACGGCGCTGCCGCGATTACCGACACTATCCGCTGTATCCCCCGAAGATAGCTGTACTTTTGCATTACCTTCGAGATAACAGCAACGGTTAATTAATTGTTCGCGAGTCGCGTCGGGTTTCTTTTATATTTTCCCCTCTTTAGCTAGCGCGTACCACCGGCTTACTTTGATTGATTGATAAATGGATAATTTAGAGGTCTAGACGCGGCGTTTACAGTTAGAATTTTGTTGTCAACTACACTGGAAAAATAGTCGGAGAAGCTATTCCTCCCTGTCACGTCACTGTTAACGAGCTCTAACTGCTCCGCTTCGCTGAGGCTGGTTAGATACACCGAAAACTCTAATTTGTTCTGTTTAAGATGATACTGCAGTCGATCTCCCGGCGTCAACGCCAAAGGAAAATGATAAAGTGTCGAGGCACTAGTTAAAGATACGATGTAATGCTACGGGAACATGCGAAGTTCGAAGTATCTACATTATAGAGGATAAAAAGAATCAAATTAGTATAGACGACGGCGGTGTAGAGCTTCAGGAATAAAAATGGAAGCAACAACATCAACTGGTTTCTCGGAGCATCATTAATATCGACGGGGGAGGGCATTCACAAACAAACTATGTTTCGTAACTGGGACAAAACACTGTCACGTTACCTAAGAACCGGGTTTCCTAATTGAGGTAAATCGTTCTCTGCAAAAATAGATTCGCGGAATTCGAAGAAGAATCCAGTTAGGTCCATCGTACCTAACAATCGTCCAACGTTCATAGAAAGTTCATTAATTTCTAAATACATTTTTTCATTGGCTTGAAGCAGCCCCTTAAAATCCAATCAATTTTCTCCGAGCAAATGATTGGGATTCATAGATTTTTTGAAACGATACCGAATTTTTCTTTAAAACTAAAACGAGGCTGTCATAAAGTGCGATCTTCTAGCTTCAATTTAAGCGCTCGAACACTCAAAAATTCATACGGTAATCCATACGAAATTTGATTCGAAGATTCCCCTTAAAATGGGTTCCGTCTTTCGCCTAGTTTCCGGGGTTCAGTCAATTCTGCGACACTATTCCGCATATCTTTGCAAACCCGAGTGTCCCTATCATGAAGTACGCTCTTTCATCTTTCATTTAAGCCCTCACTTAATGAGGGCTGAAACACCCAAAAATTTGTACGGGAATCCGTACTAAATTTGACTCGAAGATTCCCCTTAAAATGGGTTCCGTCTTTCGCCTAGTTTCTGGGGTTCAGTCAATTCTGCGACACTATTACGCATGTCTTTGCGAACCCTAGTGTCCCTATCACGAAGTACGCTCTTTCATCTTTCATTTAAGCCCTCACTTAATGAGGACTCAAACATTCATGCGGGAATTCATACTAGACTCGAAGATTCCCCATAAAATGAGTGTCCACCTTTCGCCTAGTTTCCGGGGTTCAGTCAATTCTGCGACACTATTACGCCTATCTTTGCGAACCCTAGTGTCCCTATCACGAAGTACGCTCTTTCATCTTTCATTTAAGCCCTCACTTAATGAGGACTCAAACATTCATGCGGGAATTCATACTAGACTCGAAGATTCCCCATAAAATGAGTGTCCACCTTTCGCCTAGTTTCCGGGGTTCAGTCAATTCTACGACACTATTACGCCTATCTTTGCGAACCCGAGTGTCCCTATCACGAAGTAGGCTCTTTCATCTTTCATTTAAGCCCTCACTTAATGAGGGCTGAAACACACTATGGCGGCTACTTCCTATGCTCGCCAACAGATGGACAGTGCGACAACACCTTTCCCGATACTACCTGAATCTTTCTCTGTTTGTATATATACCGTCCAAAACTGTCTTTACGACGTCCCGCGTCTAAGTCACGGGTCCGCTAGATAATCTTACTTGATGAGTCCTCTAGCGGGCCTAGGACGAAAAGCTCCCTTCTCCTTTTTCCATCTTCTCATAATTGAACAGACGCAATATACACAAAAATCTGTACGGGAATCCATACTAAATTTGACTCGAAGATTCCCCTTAAAATGGGTTCCGTCTTTCTCCTAGTTTCCGGGGTTCAGTCAATTCCACAACACTATTTCGCATATCTTTGCAAACCCGAGTGTCCCTATCACGAAGTACGCTCTTTAATCTTTCATTTATGCCCTCAAAAGTCTCAAAATGCCTACCAGAACGCATTTTAAAATCGCCTCGAAAATACTCGTGGAACTGGAAGCGTTCCCGTTCACATCTGCCCAAGAAAATCGCGAACATTGAACACAACCGAGCGATAAGTCGACCGTGCAACGATTGTGCCATATCCTCGGTTGATCATCACGACAAAAAAAAAAAATAATGGCGAACAGTCCGAAAGTCTCTTGTGCAATAAAGCCAAGTTATATCAAACCGGATACGGGAGCAGCTGTTCTGCTCATTGACAGTATCGTCGAATCCCTCTGCTTACGGCGGAACCGTCGCGTCGCGCGTCGGCCGCGCACGATCGCTATACGTGACGTTTTACCCCGGGTCCGGCAAAAATGCGCGTCCGGTAGCAATTGCAACTCGCCTCGACCCGACAGTGTGGCTCCGTTCGTTCCCGTTCGTTAATAAGCATCGCGAACGATCTGTATCCCGGTTGCGTCGGCCGACCCGAAAAAGGCGGTTCGCGAAACGAGACAATGGAACGCACGAAAAAGGCGCGAAATCCAGAATGTCAGAGCCGGTTCCGTGGCCAGGGGAAGGGGGACGGTGTTTAGGTCGGTACGAACGACGAGGGGGTGGGGAGGCAGAGACAACGAGAGACCCCTTGGACTTGCGATTGCGAAGGTGGGACACGTTCCGCAGCCGCAACGTCTCGCAAATAAATTATCGACCGCTCTACGGCATTCGCTGCGGAATCGACGATTCCATATGACCGGCTGGCGGATGAATATGCTGCGGACACAAGGAACATGCCAAGCGTTCGCGATATGGCCTCCTACGTTCGCCCGTTTTCACGGACCCCGGCCCGGCGTATGTCGATCTCGGCGATCGGTGGCCCTACGGTCTCCTTTTGTCATTTTTTCGAGTCGATTCAAACCTTGCGATTTTTTTACTGTTCTTTTACCGATTTTTTACCGATTTTCTATAACTCTTTCGTAGAATTTGGACCGGTCTCTAGATCCCTTTTGCCATTTTTTCGATTCGATCGATACCTTGCGATTTTTTTACCGATTTTCTAGAATTCTTTAGTAGAATTTGGACCGGGGTGGGAGTTAGATGAGTAGATTAGAATCTGTAGAGGTTATCTAATGGGAGTAGGGTATGGTATGGTGTTATAGCACGATGTAGCAAGGATTGTATCGGCGTATGTCGATCTCGGCGATCAGTGGCCCTACGGTCTCCTTTTGCCATTTTTTCGAGTCGATTCAAACCTTGCGATTTTTTTACTGTTCTTTTACCGATTTTTTACCGATTTTCTACCGATTTTTACCGATTTTTTACCGATTTTCTATAACTCTTTCGTAGAATTTGGACCGGGGTGAGAGTTAGATGAGTAGATTAGAATCTGTAGAGGTTATCTAATGGGAGTAGGGTATGGTATGGTGTTGTAGCACGATGTAGCATGGATTGTATCGGCGTATGTCGATTTCGGCGATCGGTGGCCCTACGGGCACCTTTTGCCATATTTTCGATTCGATCCAAACCTTGAGATTTTTTTACCGATTTTTTACCGATTTTCTAGAATTCTTTCGTAGAATTTGGGCTGGGATGGGAGTTAAATGAGTAGATTAGAATCTGTAGAGGTTATCTAATGGAAGCAGGGTATGGTATGGTGTTATAGCACGATGTAGCAAGGATTGTATCGGCGTATGTCGATCTCGACGATTGGCGGACCTACGGGCTCCTTTTCCCATTTTTTCGATTCGATCGAAACCTTGCGATTTTATTACCGATTTTTTACCGTTTTTTACCGATTTTCTAGAATTCTTTCGTAGAATTTGGACCGGAGTGGGAGTTAGATGTGTAGATTAAAGTCTGTAAAGGTTGTCTAATGGGAGTAGGGCATGGTATGGTGTTATAGCACGATGTAGCAAGGGTTGTATGATGGTGAACAATTGTAAATGATTATCGCGAATATTGAACGTGTTTAAACATCTTCTAGCTGCCTTTTGTTGCTGATTTTAGCTAGGTTTAAATGGCGAGCCTTTCTTATAAGGTGTTGCGCGTATATAGTGTCCTATACGATGTTTTATAGGAGTTGTCTCAGATGTGTCAAGGATTGTATGATGTTGAACAATTGTGAATGATTGCCGCGGATATTGAACGTCTTTAAACATCTTCTAGCTGCCTTTTTGTTGCTGATTTTAGCTAGGTTTAAATGGTGACTCTGTCTGATAAGGTGTTGCTCATATGTCTTATACGATATTTTATAGGGGTTGCCTCACGGAAGTAGCTTAAAGAATGATATTATAGCATGATGTGACAAGGATTCTATGATGGTGAACAATTGTGAATGATTACCGCGAATATTGAACGTGTTTAAACATCTTCTAGCTACCTTCTTGTTGCTGATTTTAGCTAGGTTTAAATAGTGAGTCTCACTTATAAGGTGTTGCGCGTATAGAGTGTTTTATTCGACGTTTTATAGGTGTTGTCTCATGAAAATAGCTTAAAGAATTATGTTACAGCCTGATGTGTCAAAGATTGTATAATGTTGAACAATTGTGAATGATTACTGCGAATATTGAACGTATTTAAACATCTATTAGCTGCCTTTTTGTTATTGATTTCCGCCAAATTTAAATGGTGAATCTTTTTATGGTCTTTTTCTTTCTTGAACGAACTCCCCAAAAATCCAGTGTCTCCTGTTCCGGGAAACGAGGGTTCGAAAAGTCGAAAGAGAAATAGTAAAAGGAAACAGAAACGATTCTCTTTTCAGAACCCGTCGGTGTGTACAACTTTGGCTGACTTTGACCGATAGGCTAACCGGGTGCGCTAGAGTCCGACAACCTTAATGCACAGGGCCGTAAAAAGAAATGCAACAAGACAGAGTGGCCAGAAGTGGCGAACCGTTGAAATAATGATAATTAAAAAATTACCGAGGGAACAGTGCTCGAAAGAGGGTAAATCGTTCAGAGTTTACAGGGGCGAGGAAGAGGAAGCGTATAAAAGGGGGATACGAGCGGCAGGCTAAGAAACAAATGGACTACGACTTTTCTGTGACAAACGAGCGCCCCCGAAATGTCAATCAAACCTGGGGCCGGCAGCGTTACGCATACCGAGCCGTCCACCTGATTTGGTTAGACGTTCGGATATCGAGCAGCTGCGGCCGGCAATACTCCCGGACAACATGGTCGACTCGACTGTTATCGAGGAGGTTATGTTCGTCCGTCATCGCTATCGTTGTCCACGTGGGGACGGTCATTCGAAGTATTCAACTCATTTTTGCCGAGACTTTTTCATCGTTGCGTCAGATTCTGCATAATTTAAATCGTCCAGAGGCAATATTTCATACAATTACATAATTATGCGGTTGGCACCGCTCCGGGGACTTTAACGCCGCCATTTTTCGACGTTTCCGGGATCTTCTGGCTCGAATTTTTCGGTGGTTCTACGTTTCCGGAAACAGTTTTCACACGTTCGTTAACGAATCCTCTGCCCATATTTCTGTCAAAGGTAATCAAAACTGGTGAAATTCCTCTCGATCGAAAATGAAGTATATTAATAAACTTTATGATTTCGGCGCAAGGTTCGATCATATTACGATCATAATATGATCGAACCTTGAGCTGTAATCATGAAGTTTATTAATGTAGTCAAAACTGTTGGAAATGTTATTTATTAGACTGTATTTTAGGATAATTGATGTTAATATACAGATTTTTTTAATTTTCGTTATTTCTATGTACGTCTTCCTTTAACATTAGATTTACGGAGCCCGTCAAAATGACGGATTCAAACATTTTTAATTTATTATTATTAAGAGTGTAAGGAGGCATTCGTGAAGAATTGTTAAATAGATTTATTTTTTTGTGTACCTATTACAATAAAAATCGCTGAATATCTAAGTAAATAAAATTTTATTATTTTTATAAAGCAATGTAAAATAATCAATTTTAGTGCTCCGTAAACCTAGTGTTAAGCTGGTTACCTATAGTTGGGGAACGATCGTATGTATAACTCGAGACGAGGTGTACAGTGGAAAGCTGAGGCTCGTAGGTGGAGCTAAAGGGAATTAGGTCTTTGACTGCCAGCCAACCAATTATATTCTGCTGATCGCGACGTCGGTGAGGTATTAACCTTGGCCGAAGACTCACGACGCGGCTCTTTGCAACGATGGTGGGTGACACGTGCACCTGTTTTCCGCTATTCAATCGTACGGATACCATACAGAACCCCGTGGACCATTTGATCCAAAATGTAAAATTTTACCAACAGTGTAATATTCAAAATATCACAATAATTTGAAATATTGCAAAAATTTGAGCAGACGATGCATCGATGATATTGCAAGTACAATATCAATTCTTTTCCAGTCTAAGTATATTATAGTTCAAGTACAGTATATTAATATTATTAATATAGTATATTAACCCCTATATTAGCCCCATATTGCATAGCTATCAGCTTACTAACCGATTATGTCAATAACCCACTTTCAAATTCTTTTTTAATCATTTCTAATATTTTTATTCACAAATGGCACAAGATTATCGTAGATTTTTATATTCTTGGACGATCACGGATTAACCCTTAGCACTCGAATGGCGCCTCTGAGGCGCCACTACAAATTGCTATGCCATTATTCAAAATATTGTTTACATTATTAAATTTGTTTATATTTGATAAATTACTAAACATTTAAATATGGTATGTGGTACTATATCAGTTTCACACGTACAAAATGAATAAAAATTATGTACAATGGAAATATTCTAGGTCAAAAGAAATGTTTGATTTTTGAGTTGAAATAGCTCCGAGTGCAAAGGGTTAATTTACATTCGAGGCATAAAAATACGCGTTGAAACAATCAAGCACAACATCCTCGAATATCGCAGAAAATGTTGATCATCGACATAACATTAAACAAAATGAACAAGAACTTCTCTCTTTTTTCTAAAAACACCAAAAAATCGACTTCAAGAAATCTCACAGCGGGACAAACGAGCGTCCTCTTCTTGTTCAAACAAACTGAACACTGACTGTAAACTAAACACACGATTCAAACGAACACAATGCCCACTATTTCACAGACTTTTTAACAAAAAATAAAAAATTTCTAAACGATTATATGCTCGAGGTAACTCGCGACTCGGACGCGCATCGAAAAATTTGTGTCGAGATCGAAAAGCGGGGGGATTTCCGCGAGGATCGAGATTCCTCCGGGGGATGGATCGCAACGTTTATGTTCAGAGGAACGTCTCAATCAATATTTGTCGGGTTCGCAGCTTCCGCGAGGCGTTTTCGCCGCGAAAGCGATAATTTTACCCCGGCAACGAGTCAAGGTGCGTCGGCAGCTCCCGACCACTTTAGAAAGTCGACGCTGGCGGCGCGACGATTCTCCGCTCACCGATATATAAATATTAATAACTACAATATCGTAATTTCAGAAACAATGCGCGACAACAACGGCCACACCCGAACACCGCGGCCTAGATACATGCGAGACGCGTCATTAGCAGCCGTTCCACGATCCATCGAGTCTTATTCCACGCCTACTCGCTGTCCTCGCCATGATTTTTGGCTGAGGAATAGAGATTTTTACTTTACAGATAATCTAAATGATCTAGATGATCTGAGTCCCCTTTCGGAAACTGGTTTGATCGAGATTTAGGGCGCTGAAATCATTACTGCCTCCTAAAATCGAGTTTCACTGTCTCACTCATATCATTCTTCGTTACATACAATTATTTCTGGTTCCTACAATTTTTATAATTAATTATGAACATACAGTATAATAATTTAGATCCCTCAGAAGATCCATACACTAATTCAGTTAATTTTCAAAGCGATATTATTGTTAGAATATTAAATCTTCGTGCCTTGTAAGAGGTATTCAAGAAGCAATGTCTCCGAAGGCTAATATTGATGATAATTAAATAACAGATAATTTATGAACAAATTTAAAAATTTTGTTAGGTACCTCAGACATTCCACATTGTATTCCCATATTGTATTTTTTGTTATCTCATCGTTATTATATTATTTCAGATTGTATTCCGTTAAACAATTCCAATGACCCTAGTCAAAATAACTCAAAAAGGGAAGATCTCAAATGTTTAATTAATTTGTTCATCCCACAAATTTTTCCAATTACAAATGAACATAGTATACAATAATTTAGACCCTCGGAAGCACTGGACACTAGTTGTTTTAATTTTCAAAACCGACATTATTGATAATAAAGTAAATCTTTGTTCCAGATAAGAAAAATATAAAAATCAATGTCTTCGGAGACGAATATTGCCAATAATTGATTAACAGACCGCTTATCAACAATTTTTATAATTTTCTTATGTACCTCGGAGATCCCACATCACATTCCCAAAAGTTATATATTTTTATTTTATTTTTTAACCGAGAGTATGATTTTTCAATATCGAAGGGGATTGTTCAACTCGCAGTCGAAGCGAAAGAAGACTGTTCCGAGCAACTATTTGCAAAAACAAAATGATCTGCGGTAAAACGAAGACATGGTAAATTTCAAAACACCTTTTTTGCCAGCGTGGAACAGAAGTCTCGTCGATGAGACGCGTTCTTCTATTTTTCTCTCGCATGTTGGGAATTTTTTATCGACCCAGATGCTCGGTAAACTCGTCGTCGCGCGCCGGAGAATATTTCACAGTACTGGAAAGTTATTGCAACGCGGAAAATAAGCACGACTTAATTTCGATCGTGTGATAAGAGCGGCGGGGAATGCATCAGGTGCATAAGGTTGTGTTCGCGAGCGCATGCAAATTCGCCACTTATGAACGCTTGCTTCAGCGCTTGAAACCAGAGTGACTTGGCTGAAAAAGAAAAGAAACCTAACCCAGAAAGTGCCGCGGAAACTGAAGTTCATTTCTATTAAACATTCTACGGACTTCCTCGCACCCACATAATTCACCAGAACATTCCTTTCATCGATCATTCCCAGTGAAAGATTATAATCATTTGGAAAATAATTCTTGAACGACGCGATTGTCTCCTTCTCTTGATTTGAAGTTCAAATGGAGTTAAATTTAATTTTTGTACCGCTGCCAGTTATCGTGCGATCATAATAAGTTGGTATAATAATAATGATAATGTACCAATTCATAAAAATTTAAAATCATTTGAGAAATGTTATTAGAAATCCAGCAAATAATTCTTGAATGAAACAAATTCCTCCTTGTCTTCAATTTGGAGTTCGAATGGGGTTGATACAATTCTAGTGGTACTGTCAGCTATCATATGATCATAACAAATTCATAAAATACCGATGACAGGATAATATTCGATGAAAAATTACAATCGTTTTGAAAACATAGTTGGAAACACAGAGAATAAATTTTGACCGAAACAATCTTAAGAAAAGTTCAAATGCAGTTAAATTTAATTTTTGTACCGCTGCCAGTTATCGTGTGAACATAATAAGTTGGTATAATAATAACGATAACGTACTAATTAATGAAAAATTTAAAATCATTTGAGAAATGTTATTAGAAATCCAGCGAATAATTCTTGAATGAAACAAATTCCTCCTTGTCTTCAATTTGGAGTTCGAATGGGGTTGATATAATTCTAGTGGTACTGTCAGCTACCATATGATCATAACAAATTAATAAAATACTGATGACAGGGTAATAATCGATGAAAAATTAAAATCGTTTTGAAAACACAGTTGGAAGCACAGAGAATAATTTTTGACCGAAACAATCTTACAATTTAGACTTCAACCGGGAGTTGATTTCATTTGTGTAACACTTAACAGTTAACCACAGTAAATATCGTTTACATCAACTATATTATCCCATCCATTATACTAATCGTCGGCATTTATTTCCCCCCGTAACTATCATCTCCACTTTTATCTCCACTGAATTTATTTTTCCTCCGTGGATTGCGCAATAAAGAAAGATACCTATCGAGAGCGCGATAAGAAAATGCGAAATAAAATTGGAGAACTTTGCGTTCGAGTGATTCGGTAATTATATAAAAATGCTTTCGTTAGTTTTGCGGAATTTCGATAATGAAACCGCAAGGTCCGATAAGACCACGATGAACCGAGGCTGATTAGTGTTACGGTGCTTGAGAACTCCGGTGAAAAATGTGTCGCGCATAAATACCGAATCAAGAAACTAAATTCCGTCCGGCGATTAGGCGAGGAAGTCGACTTCCGTGCGTGGGTGGCTGTGTATCGAACAATTAACGCCACCAGCCGCAGATAAGCGACTAAGAACGGCTTAACCGGCCCGCGCTCCCCGAGAGAGAAATGTTTTCCTCCTTCGTCGCCGCGACGGAAAAAACCGCGCGATCAACGATTAAACCGCTTCTCTGCACCTTTGCCGATCGACGATTACCTCGAAACCTCGCCTCGGAATGGAAATCGAAAAGAACCACTCGAAACCATTACTATCTTGCACCTCCTGGAAAGAACGCCGCACTAATCATATGGAAAATCTATCCCGGTAAGATCAGTTGGATTTTTCATATGTTGTAGCTTATGATCTACTGAACAAAAGATGTAATGGGCACAAAGCTCAATAATGGACAGTTATCGAGTTATAATCAGTCAAACATGACAAATTCGAGCTGTCGAATACTCAAATCTCGGGAAGTATATTTACTTTACACGCTTGCAGCACCCCCTCTCCCGCCACCCCACTCCTTCGATTTTCAAGTTGCGCGACCTAAATGAAGTTGGCAACATACTAGCCTTATTGCTGCCGAATGCTATACTTTCTGGCATTGCTACGTCCGATATTTATATTATTGATATCAGTGCATTCCATACATTTTGGTCTCCATACTGTTTGGTAATACATAATAAGATCATTTTTTTATTAATCCACACACACACGCACGCAAACACAAACAAACACAGCAGAAAGGGTTTGGAGACAAAAAATACTACGGGAGTGAATTTTTGTGAAAGATTTCTGATCACAGACCTTTTCAAGGTCATTCTAAATTCAAAAATAACCACCTAACAGATTTTGTGAAACCCTACTATTTTTGTTTCAATCATTTTTCAAAAAAATAAATACTACACAAATCTCGGAAAGTATTTATTTTTTGGAAAAATGTTTGAAACAAAAATAGTAGGGTCTCAAAAAATCTGTTAGGTGGTGTCATTAATTTTGAATGACCTTGAAAAGGTCTGTGAACAGAAATATTTCACAAAAATCTTTGCGTGTCACAGCAGAGATGAGGACCCCACGGTTCGTCACTTCCGTAGTATTTTTGACTCCAAACCCTTTCTGCTGTGTGTGAGTGTTTGTGTACGTGTACGTGCGTGTGTGTGTGTGTGTGTGGACTAATAAAAAAATGGTCTTATTATGTATTACCAAACAGTATGGAGACCAAAATGTATGGAATACACTGATAGCAATAATATAAATATTGGACGTAGCAATGCCGGAAAGTAATAGAATTCGGCAGCAATAACGCTAGTATGTTGCCAACTTCATTTAGGTCGCGCAACTTGAAAATCGAAGGAGTGGGGGTGCGGCAAGCGTGTGAAGTAAATATACTTCCCGAGATTTGAGTATTCGGCAGCTCGTCATGTTTGACCGATTATAACTCGATAACTGTCCATTATTGAGCTTTGTGCCCATTACATCTTTTGTTCAGTAGATCATAAGCTACAACATATGACAAATCCAACTGATTTTACGGATATTATATATTACTGATTTACCGATATGATTAGTGCGGGGTTCTTTATCGCGAACTTGAATACCTCTCTTACGCTCGCTATGAGTGTAACAAATTTATTTGAACAGAGACATGCGTTATTCTAATATTTTTGAAATTGTTTTTACTTTAAGCGTTGAATATGAAAGCTGAATGCTATGTGTCGTGTAACAGAAGGACTGACGACATTTCTTTGCAATGTGCTGGTTTTCTGCACTTTTTGTTATATTCAGTCGAACAGTTTGATTCGCTTTTTCTAGATCCTCTTGGACGACAATATTAAAGAAAATCGAAATAATTAATGTTTTTCTTGGCACTATTCTTATGTGCATGTATACATGACGATTCCTGAGGATATTTGAAGCAACTTTTTCCTTTGCAGAAATGGCCGCCTCGGCTTTGTTACGGAGTTATTAAAGAAACACTCGCACCAATCAGAACACTGTTACAGCGGACGGATTCCGGTTCGGCCAATGATAACGTCACGCTCAACGGGACCTGTCGCCTAGCCGGAATGCGTCTGCTGTAACGGTGTTATGATTGGTCAGTGTTTTTCTTTAATAACTCCTTAAGAAAGCCGAGGCGGCCATTTCTGCAAAGGAAAAAGTTACTTTAAATAATCTCAGAAAACGCCCATTTCAAGGATTTACAACATTTTTGGGACACCCTGTATAGATATAATATTTTTATTCGATGGATCAAAATATTTGTTACCTGAAGTTTGACTGAAATTGCCGCAACTTTGTAAGTCGACACGCGGGTTAATATTGAGCGTCGGTTTGCGGACGAACATGAGTTCGAATAACGCTTGGACGCGCAGAAAAATTATTCGGCGAAAAACCGATAATTAGCGGACGATGACTTTCGCGCGTCAGCGATAATCGCTTTCGCAGACGACGTAATCGGCGAAATCGATTGCCGCGCAAGCAATTAATTTCCTGTTCCGGTCGATTCTCCAATTTCTCGAATACCAACAATTATTTTTAGCGAGTGAAGAAAACGAACAGAATTCATATTCAATGTTTGGTCGGTTCTGAAACTTGTGGAAGTTTAAAACTATTTTTATTACCACTCGGTAATCACACCTCTGCAATCACTCAATACAAATTGATAAACTTAGTGGCTGACAATTCAGAAAAAGGTATCAATCCGTGTACTAATTGCCACTGCAATTTGATTTTTAGGCAACGAAGTGGCCAAAACTAGGTGATAAAGCCCAGTGATCAGTTCAAGGTCGAACGATTATGAATTAAAGAGGGTGGTTCTTTCAGTTCTTCAAAATCAATTTCTAATAAATATAGAAATCATTTTAAATTCGTCTAGATTACTCTAGACAATACAGATTCGTCTGAAACGTTCCCAAAATAAGATACCAAGCATTTAGCGTGAAACAATGAAGAACGAAGAAGAGATCATTCTTCCAGATCCTCAAGCAATAATTGTAAAAAATGTAGAAATGAATGAAATAATTACCATAACATTTCCTATACTTTAAAAATTTCTCTAGACCACGGGTGACCAACACGCGGCCCGCCGGGTGTCATGTTGTGACCCGCGGAGCTGGTTCAAATGAAAATAAATGTTAACTTTTATTGCACATGCCATTAAAACAACATTACATCATGAGGCGTTCGTATCAGATAACATTACTATGGGAGTATCTCAATACATTGTCAGAACTATCGTTACAATTTCTTCCAGCTGTAGCACGCTTACTAGTTTGCTTTAATTAAAAAAAAAACGAAAAATTAGATGCGTGGCCCGGCGGGAAATATTATTTCTGAAATTTGGCCCAGCTGCTGAAAAGGTTGCCCATCAATGGATGGTCACGGTAGGGGCCCCTCAAACGCCTGCTTCTCCCACCACTCTCTCTTTCATACGCGAGGCCTCCGCGACGGGCGAAGCACTTCCTTCCTCTATGGTAACAGCGAATGCTGGTGGGGGACAGTGGCCGCTATGGTGGGGACGGTTTGTCTCAATTAAGACAAAAACGCCCATCCCTGCTCTAGACTGTTCCCAAGGAAAGATACACACCACCAACAAATTCGACTGAAACGACGAAGAACAAAAGGGGGTAGTTTAACAATACCCTAAAGAAATAATCTTCAATCCTGCAGGAATGATTTAAAATTCACCATAAAATTCCCTAGATAACAAAGACATCTTTAGAACCTTCCCCAAAACAAGGCACCGTTCAGTCAATCACCAATTAAAACTCAACCGAAAAACAAAATGGAGTAGTTTCGTAAAATTGTTCAAGAAAAGAAATCACAGAGGTTTCCGAAACGGTTGAAAAATTTCCCAAAAAATTTCGTGGACGTCGAAATTGCTCTTGAATATTCCCCCACCGATAATTCTCCTCGAAAATAGCGGGTCTGTTCGACCACGAGGGTGTCCCGGTCAAAGAAACCGGCAACGAGATTGCGGAAAAAAGGATCGAGGATCGAGGAAGGGAATCGAGAGGCGATTCCACGGCGCTTTCTTGCTCGAGTTCGGTGGACCCGGAGTCCTATTCGTCTCCTTATTGAGACGAAGCGACGAGGGCCCAGTTGCACGATTGGGACCGGGCCCCGGCGCGTTCGACTTAAAAATCGAAACAACTTTTTCCGCCGCTGGCCCACGACAATTTACGACAAAACCCGGTCAATCCGCGCTGCGTTCTGAAATTCAAATTGAGCTGGCACCGCCACTTTTTCCAACGAGTCCTCTCGCGCTCTCTCCGACGAACACCGCCTTTTTGACGGGAGAGGGTGAGAGGGTGAGATAGAGAGAGATAGAGAGGGAGGGAGGGAAAGAGAATACACAGAGAGTACTCGAGAGCGAGGTTCGCTCTCGCGCGCGGCCGCGTCAGCCTCGCTAAATTTAAATTTACGATTTACTCCCCGGCCCGTCGCGCTTGTCTCCGCGGCTGCTCGTCTTCATTTCGCGAACACTCGTCTCTGATCTTTTCCCGAAAACGCGAGAGACCCCGCCGGAAGTCGCGCAATCACTCTTGAATTCCTCTCTAACCTCCCCTCTCCCCCTCCCTAGTAACGTCGAGCAATTCGAAACTGTTTTATGGAGCTTTTAATTGTTTGACAAACGACGGAGATTTTCAATCCTCGGTCAAAGAGCCGACGGTGATTCTACCTTCGATTTGTTGCTCTCAGAGAATTAATTTACTTCATTCATTTAACAATAAAATTATATTATTAATCTTCATTCAGCTACACATTTCGGTCCTGTTTCTTGCATTCTAAACATTTTGAACGTGATCAATGCACAATGCACTCGTAGTCCAGTAACGACTCGATCGTTTTGCATGGAGTTTGAACGAGGATTTCGGAAAACCACCCCTTTGTTCCGTAGCGTTCATCCTCGTATTCTTGGCTACGTGGATGGGTCTCGTTTATGGGTTTTTCTTTTGAAATTAGTGGGCGATTTGCATTCGTCCACGGTCCACCAAGAATTTAGCGGAACACCTCCTAATCGTCCGTGGACCGTCGCGGCCGTGTTCTCGTATATACTTGATTTAATTTAATTTAAGTATACGCACGCCTCGCGCCAACAAATGACTGGTATTTCGAGGGGACGGCCGACGATGGAGCTCACGTGCCTCGGGTTTAACGTGAAAATAGCAAGGAGGCGAAGCGTCACGACGCAATTTGTCATCGTTTCGATTTTTTCGCGGATTTCTCGGAGAGCGATAGCGAGCGCGAGAAAGAGAGGCAGAGGGAGAGAGAGAGAGAGAGAGAGAGAGAGAGAGAGAGAGAGAGAGAGAGAGATAAAGCGAGTAGCTGTGCCCGCAGTGCCCCTGCTGCCACGCACCAATTCATCCCTTCATCCCTTATTCTTTGCGCCCCTCTATTCACGCTCGTTAATATCTCTGCATCGCTCACGGAAAATAAACTCCTACTAAAATATAACCTCCTACAAATTTACTCACACCAAAAAAATACGTAATCGCTGGACTGCGGATTTTATGCATTTATAACAAAAATGTGTAGGCGTAGTTTAAAACAGTAAATACATCAGAAGAATTTTAAAATGCTCACAGGAAATAGACTCCCACTAAAATATAACCTTCTACAAATTTACTCACACCAAAAAAATACGTAATCGCTGGACTGCGGATTTTATGCATTTATAACAAAAATGTGTAGGCGTAGTTTAAAACAGTAAATACATCAGAAGAATTTTAAAATGCTCACAGAAAATAGACTTCTACTGAAATATAACCTCCTACAAAATTATTCACACCAGAAAAATGAGTAGGCGTAATTTAAATCAGTAACTATGTACATCAGAAGAATTTTAAAATGCTGTTGTATTATTTTCAGCCTATTAAACATATTAAAAATAACTTTCTACTTCACTCCAATTTGTCGCATAAAAATCCGCAGTCTAGTAATCGCTCTACGAAACAAAAAAATTAGAGTAATTCGACGATAATTTTAGGACAACGGAGTCGTAGAATTTTAAATTTTTTAACGATATTTTAACTATAGAAGCAAAACAATAACTTAGTGGTATAGTAGAAGTCAGCCTAGATCTCATGCGGCAAAATGTAATGCACATTGTAGTTCTTCTTAGAGGCCATTAAGGCTGTCAATATAATATAATTACTCTACAAAAATGTACGTACACTTTGTCATTGTTGTATGTACATTCGTCACCGATGTTGGCAGCAAAGAGCCATAATTAAATCCTCTCAACAAGCACAGCATCTTGAACATATAATAAAACCATCAAATCATTTTGTGCGCTCTTCTTTAATAGTTAGAAGGACTTTGGATTATGTAAAAATGATGATAATGCTTTTTTTAGATTGCAAGGGGTTCGTATAACAACGATGGACTTTCCAAAATATAATACAATTTTATTCTTGCTTATCGAATTGATAAAGAAAAAGCTAATCATTTTGTGCGCTTTTCTTTAATACTTAGGACTTCGGATTGTATAAAAATTATACTAATGCTTTTCTTACAGTGACGAAGGGGTTCGTATAACGACGATGGACTTTCCAAAATATAATACAATTTTATTCTTGCTTTTCGAATTGATGGAGAAAGAGCAAATAATTTTGTGCGCTTTTCTTTAATAGTTAGGACTTCGGATTGTATCAAATTATAATAATGCTTTTCTTAGAGCGGTGAAGGGTTTCGCATAATGACGATGGACGCTCCAATAAATAATACAATTTTATTTTTGCTTTTCGAATTGTTGGAGAAAGAGCAAATAATTTTGTGCGCTTTTCTTTAATAGTTAGAACTTCGGATTGTATAAAACTTATAATAATGCTTTTCTTAGAGTGGCGAAGGGGGTCGTATAACGACGATGGACTTTCCAAAATATAATACAATTTTATTCTTGCTTTTCGAATTGATGGAGAAAGAGCAAATAATTTTGTGCGCTTTTCTTTAATAGTTAGGACTTCGGATTGTATCAAATTATAATAATGCTTTTCTTAGAGCGGTGAAGGGTTTCGCATAATGACGATGGACGCTCCAATAAATAATACAATTTTATTTTTGCTTTTCGAATTGTTGGAGAAAGAGCAAATAATTTTGTGCGCTTTTCTTTAATAGTTAGAACTTCGGATTGTATAAAAATTATAATAATGCTTTTCTTAGAGTGGCGAAGGGGTTCGTGTAACGACGATGGACGATCCAATAAATAATACAATTTCATTCGTCCTTCTCGAATGGGTAGAGAAACTTCGAACTGTATAAGTATTATAACGGTTCTTTTCTCGCAAGGTTTAATAGGTCGTATAAGTATTATAATAGTACCGTAATTATAATTATTATAATAATACTATAAATAGTATTGTAATAATATGTAATTATATATTAAAATTACGGCTACGTGAAACATACACGAAACATTGATCAATTGATAGAAAATCCCGCAGGGCGTCGGTTCCGCGCGAGGAAATCGGCCGATTTCGCGGAGATAAAAGCCGGAGAGCCGTGCAACAAGAGAATCCAGCTGACCTACTTGCGAGTTGCATTCTTCCGTTGCCAGTGTCTCCGCGATATCGTCGTTCGCGCAGGTACACGCACGATAGCGCGTACAGAGTGCTCCGTTCTGTATCGCGTGTCTCGCGTTTTACGATCCCGAACACGGCCGACCAAAAAGTCCGTTTCAGGAAAACTGGACAGAGAAACGCTCTGCACAACGTGTCAGGAGAACACGAAGAACAGAGAGAGAGAGTCCGCGTGCACAGTCACCTATTCTCGATGGGTCGATAAAACACCTATCCCCTTTTTCTACCATTTATCGCGGCCCGACGACTTCGAGTTCCACTTTATTATGAATTCCATTCTTAGTTCTGTGCATGGTTTGCTCATGCTGTACCCTACTATACTTCTCGATTTTGTACAATTTATTTTATTCGATTTTATTTTCAGTCTCAGACAATTTTTGCTAACTCAATTTTTGACACAATTGCATAGGGATCTTTGGGATTTTTATCTCAATTTTATACGAATTTCTGAAATTTGTTCATCCACGATTTTTAATATTGTTGTCTCGATCTTGATTTTACTGAATTTTTGTTTGTAATCAATTCTAATTATATTCTAGTTATTTTAGTTTTTGATTGTACACTTTTTCCACTTTACATAATGTTTAGCATCTCATAGTTGCAATTAGACAATGGATCTTTGCGAGCTTGGTCTTTATTTTACAAGACTTTTTGAATTTGTTCTTCCACGACTTTTTAACACTTCAGTTTTGCATGCAATTGTATGGCGGATCTTTGAGAACTTCGAATGCTTTCATCTTTATACAAATTAAATACTGTTTTACATTTTCTTGTAGCAATCTGAAGGAAGCTTTCTCGAAGGAAGTTTATTTTTAATTTTCACTGAATTTTATCGCTTTTATATTCGCCTTAAATTTGTTTGCAGTTACACGGTGCATTTAAAGCATATTGACTTTAATAATATTGGATACGGTTTTGTCCTAATCGGTACAATTTTCCTGTGATGTTGAGAAAGTTTGCTTCAGAAAGACAATTGAACTCTAACGATTAATTAAGTGTATTTCCTTCATGTCTTTATGCTGCTCGTTTTTCAAATTCACGAGCCTGCGGAAACTGCATATGATGCACCGTGTCTCCCTGTGTGTAACGATTTAACTAATTGTTTGTACAAGTTCATTTTATTAGAACAACATATAAGTTTTTATTTGAAATATAAAACATTGTTAAACGGCCGTTTAATGCAAACTCTGCATTTTTTAAAAATGACTAAAAGTATGTCCTTAAGCGTATGTCCTCAAGTTCATTGTATAAGAACAACGTAAGTTTCTATTTGAAATATAAAACATTGTTAAACGGCCGTTTAATGCAAATTCTGCATTTTTTAAAAATGACTAAAAGTATGTCCTTAAGAGTATGTCCTCAAGTTCATTGTATAAGAACAACGTAAGTTTCTATTTGAAATATAAAACATTGTTAAACGGCCGTTTAATGCAAACTCTGCATTTTTTAAACATGACTAAAAGTATGTCCTTAAGAGTATGTCCTCTTACAAAATGATAAGGCCTACATTCGTTCCTAACATATTGAATACTAAATCAAAAATTGAATCATAATACGAAATTAGATATTAACCGGCTAGAAATTGATTTTCATGTTTTAAATGTTGATGATGACAGAACCTATGGCAGCCAAAGCTCCCATATTCCAGAAGTCATTTCTCAGCAACACAGTGCTAATTTTTATGATATCCCAGAACTGAATCTCCCCGAATATTATCCCTGATATTATTTATTCGAATTCGGGTGCAGAAAGGGGGTTGGGCCACCAATAATTTCACCGAGAATTTCCGTTTCGTCCGTTCCTCCGACGGCGACTGCCAATAACTTCGCTCCTAATTGCTTGCTTAAACACATTCACGGGGAAACGCGTTAGTATTTTAATTCCTAATTAGTTCCTCGAATTCGGAGTCTCCGCGGGAGTGGACACCGTCGTGGCTTCCTCCTAGTGTTCGTAATAAAAGTTTTCGAACCACAAATATCAGGAACTCGTCCTGAAAGGATTGCAATAATTTTCTGGTCACCACTCCAAAAGATACACGCACGTATTCTTTTTTAAACTTCCCAATCGTTACTGGAAGCACAAGTGATTTGAAACAATTAAAATACATTCCGTGGACCGACAACCACAATGTTACAGAAAGTAATAAAACAATTTAAACATTTTTGGAGATTCTTTAGCAGTAGGAAATAATTACAGATGAAATCGAAAAGAATTTAATATTGGCTTATTCTATTTTTCAGTTTCAACTGATGCAGGAAATGAAATGCTATTTAATCCTACTGCAAACTCGTATATGGAAAAATAGGAATTTTTATAAACTCAGATATTTATACATATGGGCGTATAGGCAAGGACTGAAAACATTGTGACACTCTATTAGACTGAATAACGATTTTATTTCGAATGAAATAAAATAATAAGTCTTCGTCTAGTTTTTATTTCAAAATTGTACAGGAATCAAACTCCTGTCTAATTCTAATGCAAATCTTATGGTAACTTGTGAATGTTGGAGAATGTGTGAGGAAAGAATTCATAGCGAAATAAAGGTAATAGAAGTAAATAATTAAGGTAAAGCAAAATGAGAACGTAAGGGGATGGAAGGCTGATAGCTCGTAGAGTAGAAAAAGTGAGGTTAGGTGGCAACGTGGTAAAGAACGTGGTAAGACATAAAAATGTGAAATGATCAAATGTGAAATTCTATTATTTGAAAATATCGTACCATTTTATTAGAAGACTTATGCAGACAAATAAAAATTTAAAAAAATTGTGAAACAATGGAGAAAAGTCTAATAGCAAAAAATTTACTATTGTTCCTGGCTACTTTTTCTTTTAAAATGGAGCATTCAAGAATAAAAGTCAGCTTAATTCTATAACACTTGAAATTCGATGTTCCTAGAATCGAGATCCTTATAAAATACATACAAAATACGCAAGGATTGTCTCTCAGCAATCTAAATTCTTGAACAACAATACGAACATACTGTTACATTCTACTAACGTTTGTTACGAACGCATAAAATCCGAAGTCTACTAGAAAGTCCTGAATAAAAACTGAAATAGAATAAAAATCGAAGACAGCTGCGTCCATAACACGTATATCAAGGTTCAAGAGAACATTGCAAATATTTTCGACAATAATCTCGGGAATTAAGTGCACAGATGCGGCACTGCATAAATCATCTAGAAGCCTGAGAAAGTACATTCTCTTTGTATCGAAAACCGAAAGATGGTTAAAAAAAGGCGATGGTGTATACTTTTGAGATAAAATGAGGCTATCCGGGGTCTGTAGAACGGTGTTTCCTCCACGGTTAACGAACGAAGCTCCGCAGCGATAAATTTGTAAATCAGGTGATCCGAATCGGACTGGTCCCGCGGGAGGTTTCTACCGGCAATCGGATTAACGTCACATCTCTCGGGTTGGTGTTGGTGGCTTTCATAAATATAAACCTCGTGCTGCATAATCATAAATCTAATGGCGTGTCTTGTCCGTTCCATAAATGACGCCGCTGGAATCCTCCGGGTGCAAAGACCGCCGGATGAAATTCCTTCTTGCCCGGGTTCGAATCGGATCGGATCGAACCGCCTCGAATTTGGATTCGCGAGCATCGAGACTTTCTAATCCATCCTCCCTCTATCTCCTACCACGTCCTTCTTCTTCTTCTTCTTCTTTCAACTCCCACGCGTTCGACGATTCGTCAACGGAGATTTCGAAAGGCGCGTCTTTGCCCGCGGAAACTGGATGATGAATAGCTCTGGACCCCTCCAGGGGGAAAATTTAGAAACTCTCGATCGTGCTCTGGATCGACAGCCAATTGAAATTGATCCGGACATTGATCAATTCCAGACGGAACGAAGGAAACGCGTGAGACTAATGGCGTCTCGAAACTAGACGCCGCGATCCACCGAGAGCTCAACTGTCCGATGTATCTAGATCCGGGAATATTAATCTCTCGCTTAAATAGTGACAGCTCCGTGTGTTTGCTTAATGCTCCCAGGCCGATTTGCGGTATTTATCTCTCGCATCAACGTTTTGCTAGAATCACCGCACTTCTTTTTGTAACGCGAACAACTGTCTCGATGTCTCAAGCGTTCGATTATGTTTCCGTCATTCGAACGAGTTCTTTGGGCTTCGAAATGATTTGGGCGTTTGTGCTTCAGGATGTTTAGGATTCACAGTGTGTCTTTTAGGCAGAAGAAATTTTATTCAACAGCTTAACACGTTGACGTAAATGTCGTCCATAGACGTCCAATGCTTGCGATTTTGGATGCTAATTTTTAGGAAAATTTGTTGGAGAATATAATAATTTTATTCTGTAAGTTGACGTAAATGACGTCTAATGCTTGGGATTGTGGATGCTAATTTTTAGGAAAATTTGTTGGAGAATATAATAATTTTATTCTGTAAGTTGACGTAAATGTCGTCCATAGACGTCCAATGCTTGCGATTGTGGATGGTAATTTTTAGGAAAATTTGTTGGAGAATACAATAATTTAATTCTGTAAGTTGACGTAAATGACGTCTAATGCTTGGGATTGTGGATGCTAATTTTTAGGAAAATTTGTTGGAGAATATAATAATTTTATTCTGTAAATTGACGCAAATGACGTCTATAGACGTTTAACGCTTGGGATTGTGGATGCTAATTTTTAGGAAAATTTATTGGAGAATATAATAATTTTATTCTGTAAGTTCATCGAACTTCCCAACAATAATTAACAAAAAAAAGTTGCTTCTGTATTCCATCATCGATTTCAGAGTAACCGTCAACGTGTCAATCAGGATTTCAATTCTATAGGGACGACATCGGTACACCATGTACTGATGAATATTAATTAACAAATTTATGAGTAGCGATTTTATTAAATTCGATACCGCTAGTTTTCAAGAACTGACACAGCGTTTAACGTGTTAATGATTTATTACGAATGTATCACAGCCATCAGGTCCAGTTTAGGACACACAGATCCTGCCAATCCTCTAAAATCCTCGCAAAAATTACAAAACAAACATAAATTTCTCCTCGTCGATCGTCATCCTCTAAAAAGCTAACTCAGAGAGCGTCAAGGTCATACGTCTCTAAATCCTACGTCCCTAAATCCTTCAGAGAATTTCAAATCCGAGCGTCGGAACTAGGATACATAGATCCAAGAACGATCCAGTAAAACTTCCACGTTGCCCCAGGAAACCTCCGGTAGGAAGTGTCCGGGGATAGGAGGACACCAGTGACGTCCGCGACCGGTTCTCCCGCGTTTTCATCGGCGGTCGTGTCGCTCGGGTTCTCGACCGTTATTCAAGAATTAATTCATAATTAGAGCGGCCCACCTATGGGGAGCCTAACCCACATTCCATCCGCCACAGCTGTCCCCGCGGCCGGGGCAGCCTCGTTTCCAGCTTTTCTTTTCCTTTCTTCTCTTTTTTTCACTGTGTTGCGTCGCGGTCTCTGGCGCGCCTCCCCTCCTTTCCTTCACTCTCCTCCTCGCTTCCTCTCTTTCCCTCTTTCTCTCTTTCTCCCTCTGCACACACCTTCTCGCGCGTCCCCCTGCTTTGTGCCAGGTCTCCCTTCGTGCCCCCCCGGACTCACCTACACGCGTTATTTTGCATCGACTCGTTCGCACTGTGTCGAGAGAACTGGTCCCAAGTGGATCAGCTGATTGCCGCGTCCGCGACTTTTCAGTTTGCCACCACTACGGGGTCCTTGCATTGTTCTTAAGCGGATTTTCGGGCCATCCTAGCTTTCTCTCTCTCTCTCTCTCTCCCTCTCTCTTTCTATTCGACGCATGATCGATACGTTTATCCACGGTCAAGCATGTGCCTACGCTAGGAAAGTCGCATTATTCGACAGCGAGGGTGGAGACGAGGAATGCGGTCCGTGATCGAGATTGAGGATCAGCTACTGGGATTGTATTGTTCGGAGCTGGTGCTGGGTGGTCCACATCGAAGATGCGAGACTTGCAGGCAGTGATACCAGAAACACCCAAAACTGGGAGGATTTTCCTCTCCTCCTTTTCCCCTTCCACTATCCCATTCCACTACCTGAGCACACTCCAACGTCCCCCACTAAGACCGTAGACTGGTCACGTGACGTGCCGCGCAACGTGTCACATATTATTCTGGTCATCGGGGAGGTCGTAAACTGTATTCCCCTCGATATAACCGATCTGGAATCACTGCTTGCAGGACTTTATGGAAGATCTATGGAATTTGGTTTATTATTTGTCCAGATCGTAGTAGTGCAATAACCAAAAACACTTTCAACCACCGAACCATCTAAACATCGTGGACGCAAATGTTCCAGAAAAGTGTTTTACTAGCGATAACGCAGACACTCTCGCCTTCCTACGTTCAGGGCCTTCTTAACCCTTTACACTCGGAACTATTTCAGCTCCAAAACCAAATATTTCTTTCGACCTACAATATTCCAATTCTATCCGATTCTTTTCAATGTATGCATATGAAACGGATGCAATTTACTTGTACAGTATTTAGATATTTATTAATTTATTAAATACAAACAAATTTAACAATTTGAAAGATAGATTGGATAGAGAGAATAGCCCGGAGAACCAGCCTGGTAATCGACGAGGAATAAAAATACCCTTACATCCACAAAATCAACAATCAATGAACCGCAACGAAGAGAATAACGAGAGGAACAGAACACAGCAATCGACGATCAATAAAAATCTCATGCGATCGTCAAAATCAGAATCCACTGGACCGAATGCAAGAGAACAGCCCAAAGAACATGTCCAACAAACGACGATGAATAAAAATCTCATGAGATATCTGAAAATTGAAAGTTAATATGGTGAAATGCAAGAACAAATGAGCCTAGAAATCGACGATCAATAAAAATCTCTTGCGATCGTCAAAATCAAAAACCACTGGGCCGAATGCAAGAGAACAGCCCAAAGAACATGTCCAACAAACGACGATGAATAAAAATCTCATGAGATATCTGAAAATTGAAAGTTAATGTGGTGAAATGCAAGAACAAATGAGCCTAGAAATCGACGATCAATAAAAATCTCTTGCGATCGTCAAAATCAAAAACCACTGGGCCGAATGCAAGAGAACAGCCCAAAGAACATGTCCAACAAACGACGATGAATAAAAATCCCATGAGATATCTGAAAATTGAAAGTTAATGTGGTGAAATGCAAAAACAATTGAGCCTAGAAATCGACGATCAATAAAAATCTCATGCGATCGTCAAAATCAGAAACCACTGGACCGAATGCAAGAGAACAGCCCAAAGAACATGTCCAACAATCGACGATGAATAAAAATCCCATGAGATATCTGAAAATTGAAAGTTAATGTGGTGAAATGCAAGAACAAATGAGCCTAGCAATCGACGATCAATAAAAATCTCTTGCGATCAACAGAATCAGAAACCACTGGGCCGAATGCAAGAGAACAGACCAGAGAACATGTCCAACAATCGACGATAAATAAAAATACCATGAGATGTGTCAAAATCGAAAGCAAATGGGTGAAATGCAAGAACAAACGAGCCTAGCAATCGACGATTAATTTCGCGGGTGTCTCATAAGACAGAAAAAACGAAGAACCACTGGTAGGCGTTTCAAGAATCCCTGGTCAGAGCGGTGAACTCCCATACGGGTTCCCTGATTAACCCACAACCAAACACCATTCCCGACCATTAACATCTGTTTCAGGAATCTCGAGCCGCGAGCCAAAGTGTCTTCTTTATCTTCATTCCTCTCCGTGCGAGGAACAAAGATGGCGAGAGAGCGAGAGCATGGTCGTGCGCGTTCTCTCGGCCACAGTATTCTCTCGCCCAGGACCGTGAACTTCTACCGGGAGCGATCTGGTACTCCTCCGTAGGGCGTTATCAGCTGTTATCAGTTGGCTTAATTGCGCGGTGTAAAAGCGTGCGAAGAAGGCCACCGCGAGGCATCTCGATCCTTGTCGAGAAATTTCGACAATCTTCTCTCGGATCGTGAAAAAAGGAGCTCGAGGTATCTAATTACCCGGGCAAACGACCGATCTGTAAAAAAATATCGCGACGTCCGCTAATTAAAAATAAAGGAGCCCGCCCCATAGTTAATTCGCGAACGACACCGTAACTCATTTCTTTCTTTTTCCACGGCGTCGCCAGTTTTTTTCTCTCCCCCCGTTTCGCTACGCTCTTCACGAGTTGAAAGTGAGACATTAGCAAACGCAACTATTCGATGCTGCAGCATATTGTGTTTTATTCATTTTTCCTTTCTGCTTTAAATTGGGAATTAATTGTAAAAATATCTTGTCGCTCATCGCGCGAATTTCTCGTTTGATTTTGTTGTATATTTCTTCCCTTTTCATTTTGCGTTGAGCAGGAATCGACCGTTTTGCTATATACGGGGTAAAATTAATGTTTGAAAATATTCGAGTGGCTGCTTACTTGAAAATAACGATCGAAATGTAGATTTTTATGCAAGAGAATTTGATTGATTGCAAAAGATAGGAACCAAATAGAAATAGTTTCCCTTTCCTTAATAATTTGAATGCTTTTATACTTTTTCTATCTTAATTTTGAGTTGGTTAATTTTTGTCATAAAATCCGCGGTCCAAATAATGGTCCACGTTGATCGCGAGCAGTGGCAGTTGACCAAACAATTATTTCTTTTTCTATCTTAACACTAAACCTACCAAGCACAAAACATATAAAAGTAAAACGCTTTACAGATGTTAGAAGATTGAATTTATTTAAACTTTGTATCGCTTCCATTACGATATGTGCTTAAATAAAGAAGTCAATCTAGTCATTTCCTATGAAAGCGTTTCTACAATTTCAATAAATGTAAAATAGAAAACCGGTTATTTGACCGTGGTAGATTTAGTGTTAATTTTGAGCTGGATAAATTTTGTCATAAAATCTGCGGTCCAAATAATGGTCCGCGTCGATCGCGAGCAGTGGCAGTTGACCAAACAATTATTTCTTTTTCTATCTTAACACTAAACCTACCAAGCACAAAACATATAAAAGTAAAACGCTTTACAGATGTTAGAAGATTGAATTTATTTAAACTTTGTATCGCTTCCATTACGATATGTGCTTAAATAAAGAAGTCAATCCAGTCATTTCCTATGAAAGCGTTTCTATAATTTCAATAAATGTAAAATAGAAAACCGATCATTTGACCGTGGTAGGTTTCGTGTTAATTTTTAGCTGGATAAATTTTGTCATAAAATCCGCGGTCTAAATAATGGTCCACTTCGATCGCAAGCAGTTGACTAAACAATTATTTCTGCGTTTAATCATTCTCACAGGTTGTTGAAAGTGTGCTCGCTGTGATCTTTGAATTTGAACGCCGCTATTCGAAACAACGCGAGCGAATAATGATAAACTAATAATCGCGAGACAATGGCCCATCAAATTCTGCAGTCTGCGCTTTTCAGATCGCAGCTGACGGAATACTTTAATTTGGTCCAATTCATTAATTCCGTCGCTATCTTTCCCTTGATTTCGGAATCCGGCGGTTTAAGTATTCGAAAGCGCACCGCACCGTGCTATCTAATCGCAATTTCGCAGCACGCTCGATGTTTCTCTCCCCTCGACCTCGCTGAACTAATTAAAATCCAGTTTGCTATCGTTTCGCCATCGGCGAAAAATCCTCTCGGACAAAATCACATCATTATTACGGCGATTTAAAACGCGCAACAACAAACCCCACAACCCACGCAATACGAATAGATTGAGAGAGAGAGAGAGAGAGAGATGGAAAACCAGTGGACAAGAAAAATAATGATGATCATTAAATCTGGCCCTAATTCACCCTCAACATCAATATCAGTCTCTCTCGCGGCTTAGAAAAGAAAAATAAAGAAAAACTAGAACTTCATTCTTCTGTGTGCGATAAAGATTCGAGTTTCTCACAACGAGACGCGATTAGAATGTCGCTCGACTGGTCGTCGATCTAAGGGGGAATAAATACGTCGAATAATTCGGATCATGATTTTCCTTGTACCGTACTGCACCGAAATATGTATCAATAACAGCCGTTAGGATGGCGGCGCGGGGCTACTTACCGGTTAATTAAGATCCAGCGTGATAAATCTAGACCGGGCGCAGTTACACGTGAACTAATGATTTCCATCGATCACGTGGCGAACGCCGATCAATAATACGCTACAGTCTTTCTCTCTTTCTCTCGCTCGTGTAATCAGCCGCAGGTCGATTTAAATAATTCCTAATTCGCAACGAGATCGACGTCGATACCAATCGAGCTCGAGCTTGATATTGTCTCGAGACTACACGATTCTCTTCGGGAAAAAGCGAAACACCCGAGCCGCTTAGAAACGTTTAATTATCGATCGGATGAGCGTACGCTGGGGGATCGAGGATCGAGGATCGTTTGTCACGATGATCCACCGACGAGGCAATGCCACGCTCGAGAGACGAACAAATCATTCATCACCTAGAGAGCCGCGGTGTCTTGAACGATTATTCGCGGGATCCGACCGATCACCGGACGAGGGGATCGCTAGAACAAACACTTGCGATCGAGGAATACGCCTCCGACGATCTATGACGATATTCCTCTGCCTTCTTCGACGTTCACTTCGACGTATTTTTATCTTGTTCGATTTTAAAATGTCTAATGACCTGCCACAACATTTTCTACCCTGGTTTGGGCATCAAGAATATATAAATAAATTCGAAACCTCAATATACGTGTATAAATGTTGTACAAATATCTTCACTTTTTATTCTTGCACTGCTCTTCTTCGGAATCTTGCAGGTCTTTTTATCTTGTTCGATTTTAAAATGTTTAACTATTTGCCACAATATTTTCTACCCTCGTTTTGGCACCAAGAATATACAAATAAATTCGTAGCCTCAATATACATGTATAAATTTTGTGCAAAAATCTTCTCTTTTATTCTGGCACTGCTCTTCTTCGGAATCTTGCAGGTCTTTTTATCTTGTTCGATTTTAAAATGTCTAACTATTTGCTACAATATTTTCTACCCTCGTTTTGGCACCAAGAATATATAAATAAATTCGTAGCTTCAATATACATGTATAAATTTTGTACAAAAACCTTCTCTTTTCATCCTGAAACTCCTAGTAACCAGCCACCACTTCAATTGATTACAAAAATGTTCTCTTTCTGATTCTGATACTGCTGATAACCTGCAAAAATATTTTGAAGCCTCACTTCCCCAGCACAAATGTATGAATTAATTTAAAGCCTCAACGGTTTAATCGTCGTTAAATCAAACAATTATAATAATCGTATTTTATAGAACTTTTACTTCATTCCTCCTCCTAGCCCAGTGATCGACCGTATCTGCTCGCGCCACGTTCCCATTAAATAGTTCATATTCAATCATTTCACAAAAATCTCATGAAGCGCGCATAACACCGTCCGAAAAATAAGGTTAAAAAGCAACTTGGCCATATTCTTTCAATAACAAAGAGATCCAACGAAAAGTAAATGATACATATTTAATCATTTCACTAAAATCTCATGAAGCGCACATAACACCGTCCGAAAAATAAGGTTCCAAAACAACTTGACCATATTCTTTCAATAACAAAGAGATCCAACGAAAAGTAAATGATACATATTTAATCATTTCACAAAAATCTCATGAAGCGCACATAACACCGTCCGAAAAATAAGGTTGCAAAACAACTTGACCATAATCTTTCAATAACAAAGAGATCCAACGAATATTCTCTGAACTATTCTCTCGAAGAAAATAATTGAAAGGGGTGAGAGAGTATCCGGTCAGTGGAAGGTTAAATCGAGGAAAGGGGTAGCAGAAAAAAAATCGTAGGAGCAGGCTAGATCCCGGACAAAGGGTCCATCGGCGTCCCAGGATTCACTATCGTGCTCCATCTTCGAATCGAAAGGAAAAGGAGGAACGAGGCCCTCGGATCGAACCGCGCGTCCCGTAATTTCAGATAGAGTCGGTGCCGGGTGTTATTAAACCCGATAGGCCAGCGAATGTTTCTCCCTCGCGGGTGTTCCCCGACTTCAATTTAAATCGGTGACTTTGCTCTTCTGCCGTTTTCCCCCTCGCCACCGCCTTGTTTCCTCGGCAAGGATCGCGTGCGTTGCTCACCGCGCATATAGTACATATATCTGTCCTTTCAGCCCTGGAATACCTCCCGGGATCCTTTCGACTCGGCGACTGAAATGGAAAGGATCGAGAGATCTAAGAGAAAACTGTTTACACATCGAGTTCGGTAATTTTCGGCTTTCGTTGTCCGTGAGCTGAGAACTCGATCTCCGAGTCGGAGACTTCAACCACTCACTCTCTGAAAAATTATATTTTGTGGCGCTCTGTGTTCATAAATGACACGATATATTAATCTGCAGCAAAGATTACGTTGCAAATGATGCAGGATTAATCTCTATTTATGTCATTTTAATTTATGTTTTCGATCGATAGTTTTCTCATAGCTCGAAAGAAATTTCGAATTGCCTTATCAGTGGATCCAGATCTTCAAGCGCGCCCGATATGTGGCTAAAATCGCAGAAAACAGTGTTTAACTGTAATGCAATTAATTATCAATATACCACATCCATTTCCTTGTCGACTAACAGCCCGAACGCACCGAGGAGATTTCGAAAAAGGAAACTGGTGGTCGGTTACACTCGCGCGTTAGATATTAATGTCTGGCTGGTGTGATTATCAATTCAGCGGCGGGTTGGTCGCGAATTTCACGACGACGGCCACAGTAATCATTCTGCAGCCTGGACATTTGAATAATGAAACAGATTTGTGACGTCAATCGTCGCAACTTTTCTCACAACGCAAAAGTTCACGTTCTAAAACGGTCAGGAAAGAGATCGAAGGAGAAACGGAAGGAAACCGGCAAAGTTTGATCGCGAACCATCGAAGAAGAAGAAAAGATCGACGCGAACGCGGCGTTCCGCCAGTAATCATTCTGCAGCCTGGGCATTGGAATAATGAAACAGATTTGTGACATCAATCGTCACAACTTTTCACAACGCAAAAGTTCACGTTCTAAATCGGTCGGGAAAGAGATCGAAGGAGAAACGGAAGGAACCCGGTAAAATTTGATCGCGATAGATCGAAGAAGAACAAGATCGACGCGAACGCGGCGTTCCGCCAGTAATCATTCTGCAGCCTGGACATTGGAATAATGAAACAGATTTGTGACATCAATCGTCACAACTTTTCTCACAACGCAAAAGTTCACGTTCTAAAACGGTCGGGAAAGAGATCGAAGGAGAAACGGAAGGAAACCGGCAAAGTTTGATCACGATAGATCGAAGAAGAACAAGATCGACGCGAACGCGGCGTTCCGCCAGTAATATTTCTGCAGCCTGGACATGGAATAATGAAACAGATTTGTGACGTCAATCGTCACAACTTTTCTCACAACGCAAAAGTTCACGTTCTAAATCGGTCGGGAAAGGGATCGAAGTAGAAACGGAAGGAAACCGGTAAAATTTGATCGCGATCCATCGAAGAAGAAGAAAAGATCGACGCGAACGCGGCGTTCCGCTTTTCCGCGATAGATCGGACGGGTGAAATAACAGGAAGATCGTCGTCGATCCGTAAACTCGATTATCGACTTGCAAAATTAGCCGAGCATCAGTTTTGAAATTTTGCGCGGCTCCGTGGGAGCTACGGCGATCCTCCTACATATTTATAAGCCTCGTATTACTGAATTCTCGCTTCGACGATAATTGAAAACCTGCTGAATTAGCTATTAATTCTTACGGTTTAATTTATGCGAAACGAGCCATAACTATTCATAGACGCGGCCGATACTCCATTACAGTCCGGCTAAAAACTACAATCCGTATTCTCCTCGCTTCTCCCCTCCTTTTTTCCACCGTTCGTCCCTCCTCCTCCTCCTCCGCCGCCTTACTAACCCCCTCCCCACTCCGCATTCACTCTCTACGCTCGTGGCTCGTTCTTATTCCTCTTTGTTCCGCTCTTTCCCCGTTTGGTCCGCGGGGACCATTTGCATATCCGCGTTGTAACAATCATCGAGAGCCAACGCGAACAAACGAGACGTCTTCCAACGAGAGAACCTGCTCCCGATAGCGAAATTAAAAGTATAATGAACGAAGCGCGGCTGCGAGCGGACGATCCTCTCCTCCCTTTGTTCGCCAAAAATTCAGACGATTTTTCTTCATAATAAAAAATTCGTCGAGATGTCAAAGTATTAGAAATGTTGAATATAAGAACTGGTGCGACTACTATTTTTTTTTTTTTTTTTGAGGGGACTGCAACGGTTTTCAGAGCAGGTTTTGGACCAAAGCCAGGTAGAGGACTGTTTAAAATTTGTTCAAATAATTTGGTACACCTGTCTCCAACGTGGGATGTTTAGGGGTCCAAAGAAAACAACTGAACAAGTTTTAAGTCAATGTTTGAGGATCTGAGCGGGCAGAGAAACTGAAAAGAGAAGCAGAACAGGTGAAACGATCGATTTGCTTTGAATCATTTACAGCAGACTTTGGAATTGTTTAGCCTCGAACGATCTTCATTTGTAAGAAGAAAAATTACTCGGTAGGAAATATAATTTTCTAAATGAATGCAAGAAAATCTTGTGAAGTTTTCTTCGACAAAAAGACAAAATTTCGCTCGATGTCCGAGCAAAAAAGAGCCTTGTCTGTCAAGATAAGAAGACAGTATTCCGAAGCAAGAAAAATTAGTAAATTATTAAAAAATAGTAAGAAAATCATGTTTTAATCGTTCCTAATAAAAAGATACTAAATTCTCACATCTCCTGAACGAAATGATTAGCAAACCACTGAGAAACCGCAAGAAAATCCTCTGAGAATTCATCTCCATCAAACAGAAGAACAACTCGCTGGCTTCTCAAGCAAAAATAATTGTGCAACAGGCCAGAATATTGCAAAAAAATTATTAAAATCCAGAATGACCTCCAAATCGTCCCCAAAAAATCATTCCCCCAATTCCGAAGCAAGAAAAAATAGTAAATTATTAAAAAATAGTAACAGAATAATGTCTAAGTCCTTCCCAACAAAAAGATGCTAAATCCTGAAATCTTCTGAACGAAATAATTACCAAACCACCGAGAAACCGCAAGAAAATCCTCTGAGAATTCATCTCCATCGAACAGAAGAACAACTCGCTGGCTTCTCAAGCACAAATAATTGTGCAACAGGTCAGAATATTGCAAAAAAATTATTAAAATCCAGAATGACCTCCAAATCGTCCCCAAAAAATCATTCCCCCAATTCCGAAGCAAGAAAAAATAGTAAATTATTAAAAAATAGTAACAGAATAATGTCTAAATCCTTCCCAACAAAAAGATGCTAAATCCGGAAATCTTCTGAACGAAATAATTACCAAACCACCGAGAAACCGCAAGAAAATCCTCTGAGAATTCATCTCCATCGAACAGAAGAACAACTCGCTGGCTTCTCAAGCACAAATAATTGTGCAACAGGCCAGAATATTGCAAAAAAATTATTAAAATCCAGAATGACCTCCAAATCGTCCTCAAAAAATCATTCCCCCAATTCCGAAGCAAGAAAAAATAGTAAATTATAAAAAAATAGTAACAGAATCATGTCTAAATCCTTCCCAACAAAAAGATGCTAAATCCTCACATCTCCTGAGCGAAATCATTACCAGACCACTGAGAAACCGCAAGAAAATCCTCTTTTACTCCATCCTCGTCAAACAGAATAACAACTCGCTCGTTTCGCACTAAAAAATAATCGTCCACGATCTCCGGAAAAATTGCAAAAAAATTCTCAAAAGTCCCGAGCCACCTCGAGACCATTCTCCAACCCTCAAGAAACCTTTCAAAGAAGGAAAACTCAGTCACCGAGCGTCGCAAGAACGTCGTCTTTCGACCACGTAGCCGAGAGTCTCTCTGGAAGAAGAATAGACGCGGCTTGGGCACATGTGGCCGTCATTAGTCATTCGAAATTCTTCTGTCTTCGCTTTTTAATTCGTTGCATCGAGATCGCGCGGTTTCACGGCCGCGTCGAACCCGCCGGAGGGCAGCAAAAGAAGATGACGACGACGACGTAGTGGAGGAGGGGATTGTACGACGGCGAAGAAGAAGAAGAAGAAATGGAAGAATGGTTGTAAAGGGAGGTGAAGAAGTGCACATTCGGACTGGATGTTCCTCGTGGGGTGGGGGAATGAGAGAAAATCACGCGTGGTTCGTCATAAGAGGAATTCCTTTCGCGATACTGGGCCCTCCATCTCCACCTCCTCCTCCTTCTCCTCCTCTTCTTCTTCTACTTCTTCTTCTTCCCTTGTCCCGGCTGTTCTTTCGTCTGCCCTCGTCCTCCCTTCTGGCCCAGAGACCCCGTGCTTTTTTACTGGTTTATGGGATTTTTTTCACGCGGACCGCCGAGTCGTACATCAGAGAAGGTCTGAGAGACTGAGGTCTTTCTCTCGTTTGGCTCGTTTTCTTCTCTCTTGCAACCGCGTGTTCGCGTACTATATTCTCTCTCTCTCTCTCTCACTTTTTCTTTCTTTCTGTCTTTATCTCGCTTACTCTCTTTTCGACGTTCAGCTAAAGGGTCGTGTGCGTGTTGCTGCCGCGAGGGAGAAGGAAAGAGGAGACGAACAATAAAAAAGAGCAAATGCCAGCCGCCATAAAAACAACTGAAAGTATTAAAAACTTTAGGCCTTTTACTGCCCGAGCTGGCTTCTCTCGGGGAAGGTGGAGTCGGACGTGGACGAACGACCTGCTTCTTCTTCTTCTTCTCCTTCTTCTTCTTCTTCTTCTTCTTCGTCGTAGCCGCCGTCGTCTCGTTCCCGATATTCCTTTCGCGGTTCTCTTCTATGGCTCGACGAATCGCGGATCGATCCGTGGTAATTGAATGGGTTACTCTCGAAACTTTGAATCTGTTCGCGATACCCATCCACCTGGAATACACTGTCTCTCAACCACAGTCTCTGCAACCATAGTCTCTGCAACGATACTGCCTCGTTTCTTTGGGCTACCAAACTTCAGAGTGGAGTGACCCAAAAAATTTCGTAATAAATTTATCAAAATTTGTTTTCAACTCGTTGACTGTCATGTCACCCGTGTATACGTGTGACGGAAACAAATCCCATCGAAATTAGTGAAAATGAGGTGCCCGTGAGTAAAACTGTGGAAAATGGTAAAAATTGCAACAATCGCTACAATTTTTTTTATCCCAGCGAACAATGAAAAAATTTATTAAATATTAGGTTGTCCCAAAAGTCTCTTTCGCAATGTGCACATTTAATATTGTTAGATACCATCAGCATCTACAGACAATATGTTTGTTGACAATCATTTGTTCGCTAATATTTTGTTATTTCCTAAACTTCCTTATACTGAACCATGCCATTTGATTTTTCATAAAATAAGTCTGAATTTACGTTGTGGGCAACGAATGGAATTTTCGGCACAACCTAATACATTATATAGACTCGCGTCAGTATTATGCATGGTATAAATTCGCTCGCGATAATTCAATACGATCCACGAGTCAATAAAAATGTTCAAAATGCTAAAAATCCCAGTCTTCGTCTCACAACTGCGACTTTCGCCGTCTCAAAAATCCAACAAAGTGACAAAAAGCAACTCGAACTGTTCTCCTCACGATTCCAACTGCTAGCAATTTTTCAACAATTACCCGTTGTCTAGCTAATTCATTTAGCTTCTCTCGGACCAATTTTGAGGAAGTAATACGTTCGTCGAACGAGGTTCGATCAATTAGCCGATCTCGGCGTGTATCTCTGGTTGAACGACAGAGTGGAATCACCCAAAAAATTTCGTATAAATTTAGCAAAATTTGTTTTCAACTCGCTGACTGTCATGTCACCCGTATATGGTTGTGACGGACACAAATCCCATCGGAATTAGTGAAAATGTGGTGCCCGCGAGTAAAACTGTCTAAAATGGTAAAAATTGGAACAATCGTTGTGTTACAATTTTTTTTCTCCCGGCTAACAATGAAATTACTAAATACATTATATAAACTCGCGTCAGCATTATGCACGGTATAAATTCCTTCGAGATAATTCAATACGAGCCAAGAACCAATAAAAATGTACAAAATACTAAAAATCCCAATCTTCGTCTCACAACTGCGATTTTCGCCATCCCAGAAATCCAACAAACTCACAAAAAGCAACTCGTACTTTTTCCCCTCACGATTCCAACCGCTAGCAATTTTTGAACAATTTCTATTACCCATCGTCTAGCGAACTAATTCATTTAGCTTCTCTCGAACCAATTTTGAGGAAGTAATATGCTCGTCGAACGAGGTTCGATCAATTAGTCGATCTCGGCGTGTATCTCTAGTTGATTCTCGATCGTCGTTTTTCTTGATCGAGCCACAAGAGCAATGCATCATCTAAGTAGCTTTCGGGGCCGATGGGAATTATCGGGGATCAGTAACAGCAGCAGCAGCAGCAGCAGAGGTTGGGCACCAAACGAGCCGGCAGGCTAATTCCCGCGGGCCGTTGATTGCAAACAGCGAATTCCACGGGGCCCTCGAACGGAAAGGAACGAAAAGGAACGGTAGAATCGAGAAACCCGATACAGAAGGTGGGAGATCCCTCGAAAACGGTGAAACAGAGGGAAAAGGGAAGCCGCGCTGGGTGGTAGAGATCGAGAAAAAGGACGAGGGACGAGGTCGCCGGACCCGGGGGACCGAGAGAGGCTGCGGCTCGTAAAATTATCGTACTTTAATAAAACGTGTCGTGCAAAACGCGAGGATAACGAGAAAATATAGGGTTCGAAAGACTCGTGAAATTTATAGAGCGATCGCCGAAGACGTAGTAGAAGGAGGCCGACGGAGAAACGGAGAAAGGAGAGGACGGAAAGGGAGCAATAAAGAGAGAGAGAAAGCAAGAGAGAGAGAGAGAGATAGTGGGAGAGCCACTTTTTGGGACGGCCAGGTCGGGTTTAGTTCGGAGGCACAATAAGATACCGAATAAATCAGTCGAGTACCGTGTGTGTATCGAGTTCAAAAGTCGATGGTTTACGAGCGAGAGAGCCGGGCCAACAGTGTTTATTATACTGTTTGAGGAGATTCGCAATTTTCCATTGGAAAATTCAGATGGAGAAAGGGATCGTATTTCGTCGTACCAATCGCAATGATCGGTTTTAATAAACATTTCCAAGGAGATTCCTGGAACTACTACGGATTCATTAGCTCATTTTTACGAGCGTGAAAATAAAAAAGGCCGGCGTTAAATCGGTTTATATCTGCCCAGAGACATTAATAAACACGCCGGCAGCGGCTCTCAGCCCTGGCCACTGAGGTTTCTTCGTGTTTCTGTTGTGTTCTGATTTTTAAGAACTTTATTTCTTGGATTTTTACTGTCCGGATTATTTTTAATGGTTAACTGTTGGGACTGAAATACGAATCTTGAAATATTATTTATAATAAACACTATTCGTGTGGAGCATATTGTACAATTTTACTGTGAATGGGCAAAGAAATGATGAGGTTCTAGAAGCTAATGAGAGATCGTTCAATGACAAGCTTCAAGCTCTTTGATTTCCGTGGTCTTTACTGATTGCATTCAAAATTGCAAATTAAGATAACTGTGTTGATAAAAGAAGTATTTTATAGTAAGATATGCTATAGAATTCTATCATGGGGAATTGTTAAATATTACGTTGTTTTAAATTGATCTAAGATTTTCCAATTTCAATATTTTATATCTCAGAATATATGTATACTTTGTAGCCAAACGTAATCGCAACGTTCGAGAATCAATTCCTCAACTAGCATGAGATCGGACTTGCGAAGACGGTTTGAGAATCAGTTTTATTCCATTTCAACATTACTCGTTTGTGTGATCTGTAGCAAAATACATACTACTTTGCAACTATGAATAGCTATGCCTTACAACTTGCATGAAGTTTGCAATTATTAACCTTTCGCACTCCACACGAGCCGCTGTGGAAACCTGCATAATATGCTCAATAACTTACCGTATACTTGGTAATAATATTGTCTGTATTTGTATTAGAACAAAATGGATAAATGATAATAATTTCGAAGTCTGCGGCATTTCTAAGTAAAGCATCCTAAGAGCACGTAATTCAGAGCTAGATTCACAATATTATCATAAACTGCATGAGTGAAAATTTGTAATTACACTAGAAACTAGGTCAATTCAAAATTCCACCTACCAAAGATTCCCTAAACCCCCTCCTCGCATTGTCAACTCGTTCAATTCTCCAACAACCCTAATCGTAACAACTTCGGGAAGCCAGACTCCAAAATCATCGTAAATTGAAGCATTACAAATTTTGAATCACTCTAAACCCTACATAACGCCAAATTCGCAGCCTCGAGGCTAGACTGTTACCCTAGAGGGGTAAACATTTCTAATCAAGCTCAACCCCAACTGAATCCAAATTTCCACATTCTGGAGGCACTAAAAATCCCCTCCCACATTCTCAACCCCTTCTGCTCCTCAGCAACCCCGACCAAAGAAACCTTGTAGTGACAAAATCATTGCAAGAAACCGGGGCAGTAAAAATGTCCAGTCACTAAATCCTACGCATCCAAATTTCCACATTCTGGAGGCAATAAAAATTCCCTCCCACATTTTCAACCCCTTCTGTTCTTCAGCAACCCCAATCCGAGCAACCTTGCAATGACAAAATCATTGCAAAAAACTGGGACAGTAAAATGTCCATTCACTAAATCCTACACAAATCCAAATTTGCACATTCCAGAAAGACCCAAATCCCCTCCCACATTCTCAACCCCATCTGTTCTTCAGCAACCCCAATGCATGCAAACTCGCAGTGACAAAATAATTGCAAACTGGAGCAGTAAAAATGACCAATCACTAAATCTTTCACAAATCCAAATTTCCACTTTCCAGAGAGACCCAAATCCTCTCTCACATTCTCAACCCCTTCTGTTCTTCAGCAACCCCAATGCATGCAAACTCGCAGTGACAAAATCATTGCAAAAAACTGGAGCAGTAAAAATGTCCAGTCACTAAATCCTACACATCCAAATTCCCACATTCTGGAGGCACTAAAAATCCCCTCCCACATTCCCAACCCCTTTTCCTCTTCAGCAACCCCAATGCAAGCAAACTCGCAGTGACAAAATCATTGTAAAAAACTGGGGCAGTTAAAATGTCCATTCACTAAATCCTACACAAATACAAATTTCCACGTTCCACAGAGACTCAAATCCCCTCTCATATTCTCAACCCCTTCTGTTCTTCAGCAACCCCAATCAAAGAAACCTCGCAGTGACAAAATAATTGCAAAAAACTGGGTCAGTAAAAATTTCTGACTATTTTAAATCCCGCATTAGTCCAAATCCTCAATCCCCAGCGGCTCGCAAACATTCCTCCTCAATCCTTCAACCCCCCGTTCTCCACCCAGTTTCGCTAAAACGCCTAGAAATCTTCAAATTCTAAAACCACCTGAAACTGGAGCAGCGGAATCTTTTGATCACCGACCGAGTCAAATCAAACAGAGCTAATCTTCACGGCAGATTACGATAACGCTGATAATGGGGGACGCGGGAGTAAAGGGGGGGGTTAGGATGTCGACAAATACAGACGAGGAGAGAATCTCGGAGCGTGGAAAGAAGAAGCAGGAAAAGGAGCAGCGCGTGCACGGTATTCGGTAGCGGGGACGTAGATCGGTGTCGTGACTTTCCTGATTCTCTAATCTGGGCAAACCACCCCCCTGCGTCCCGTTTCGCCTCCCAGGGTCCTCTCGGGTGCCCCCGGAGGGCACCACGGCTCCGTTGTACCGCACTGCAGAGGCCCCCGGGTGCAGTAAATCTCGCGGACAAACAATCATAATTTTCGAAGAGCTAACAAAAAGCAAGAGACTCTTTAAAGGGAGCCGATGCCAGCCAACATGAAATGCGGCCGCCTCCGCGCCTCCAATTGTTTCGAGGTTTTCTTCCTCTCCCCCCCTCACGACCTCCTCTTCACCTACCTCCCGCCGACGTTTCTATCCCTCTTTATTCCACAGTTCGTGTATCATGTTCTTTCCTCCTTTCTCAAGAGATTCGGACCGTGTATCAACAACTACACTTCCCCGGTACACGTTTTTCCCATGATTTCTTCATTTCTTCTTCTTCTTCTTCTTTCGAGCCTTCTTGCTCTTGCAGACTCTCTTCCCCTTGGTCTCCTCCCCATCCCCTCGTCCTCGAAAGGGACCACGATCTCTCTTGTTCCTTCGGTTATTCGTTTCGTTTCGTTGGTTCGTTCGTTCGTTCGTTTTCGTCGGGCTCGTTTTTTTCTTAAATGCTTGTTTATGGCTCGTCTCGTTACTTGATTTGCCTCCGTTGCGGTTTTGCCGGGGTTTTTCGGCCGGAGATTTCGATGCGCGGAGACCGTAGTCGGGCTGATCGATATCTGGACAAGCTGCTGATGTCTGTATCCGCGGACCAACGACACTGGGAGAGACTGTCCTCGTTTACGGAGGGGGGTTTTAGTTAGCCCTCGGGATCTCAAGGTGGTTTCGATTTCGATTGAACGATTTTTCGTGAAGTTCCGAGAGATTGAAGGAGACCTTGTTGGTAGTGGTTTCTTTCAATTGGAATCGGCGATTGGAGGCGGATAAGACAGTGGTGGGTTTGAGTATTTTGACTAGGGGTGTGCGAGTACTCGATTTATTTGAGTATTAGAATTTTGAGTCGAGTAATGATCGGTCTGTCGAGCCGAGTCGAGCGTTTGAATTTTCCGAGTTACTTGAAATCGACGAACTGCTTGAATAGAATGCGAGCTACTTGAAAAAATCAACCGGCTCGAATTTTCGAGCCCTCGTGAAACTTCGATTTACTCGAAAATGAATTTTCAGCTCGAAATTTTTCGAATTACTCGAATATATTCGAACAGATCTTTAACTTTCGAGTTACTCGTAAAAATTCGAATATGTTTTCTTCGTGAAAACATGAAAATAAAACAGAAGCATTACTTTGGGGTCAGATATTTCTTCCTTATAGTTAGAATAGAATTTGATAGTAAATAAATGAATGTTCGAGTAACTCGAACAATTCGAATTTTTACGAGTAACTCGAAAGTTAAAGATCTGTTCGAATATATTCGAGTAATTCGAAAAATGTCGAGCTGAAAATTCATTTTCGAGTAAATCGAAGTTTTACAAGGGCTCGAATATTCGAGCCGGTTGATTTTATCAAGTAGCTCGCATTCTTTTCAAGCAGTTCGTCGATTTCGAGTAGCTCGGAAAATTCAAACGCTCGACTCGGCTCGAGCAATCGAATCGAGTTCGGCTCAGCTCGTAAATTACGGGTACTCGCACACCCCTAATTTTGACCAAACACTCGGACAAATTTAGTACTTTTTTTTAGAATAAATCTTTTGATTTTTATTGCTGCAGGTTTACGCACTGAATTGCCATATCAGTCATACATACGGGTGACGCTGATTTTTCTTATCGAGTTTAGTCAAATGAATTGATACCGTAATGTATTGGAGATCATTAATTTTTATTAGGACTAGAAGATGCGGGAGTGTTATGGGAATGACAGTGATAATAAGTTTGATCTGTCTAGTTTTGATTGGTTAACTAAATTAAATTGTGTTAATCGTTAAAGTACTAAAACTATTTTCCATGAGAGAAGTGATTCATATGTCATGGTCTTGAAGACGACATAATCGTATACTACAATGAAAGAATGGTTTGCACTAATTTCTTATTCTATACGTGGTCAATTTATTTGTTTGCTGTCTTAGAAGATAGATATAATAGTTCTGATATCGTTAATGGAACCTCATTTGTTCTCAAACAGTTAGATCATGCTGTCTTCTTTCTAGATTCTTTAGTTTGGAATAGACAAGTGTGGAGTACAGTTATCTAGCTGTCATCGGAGCTATTTTGTTAAGTATTGCACTGGATTAATCAACGTTCTTTACCATTTCATCAGAATGAAATGTACGGTAGACGTTTCGGACACTGACTGCATTGGAATATTATTAATACGTTGTCGGATTTAGTAATAATAAGTTTGACGCTGATATAAACTTGTAATGCATCAGAAACAAAATCTGCTTTTGCCTACTGGAATTATGGGAGCAACTTCTAAATAATGGGTAGTTTTATTTTGAAGGAATATGTAGATCGTGGAACTCCTGGCCAGTAACAGATACTAATACTCCAAAAAATGGTAAAATAACAAATTTTCACATCTTGACTATTTGTCTAGAAGTCCTCTAAAAATTACCAACAACCGATTATTTTTTAATTAATTTCTCAGCAGCCACAGCGAGTGACTGAATGAACCAAGTCGTGAATCAAGAAGTCATCTTAAGAGAGACACTCTAATCTCTTCCACTGAGGACTAATGTTTACAAAAAAAAATTATTCAGCTTCACTTTGATATAACACTGTCATTCAAAAGATTATTAGGCATTCTGTCTTCAAATTAAAAAAATCAACCATGAAAGAGATCGAAGTTTACACGATTCAAGTGTTACTAAGATCGTCGATAAAATCTGCATTTGTCTAAATTGTGTCGTAAAAATTGGATTCGCCTGTTTGTTACAGTTTTAGAGCAAAATAAAATTCAACGAAGCATATGATAAATGAACCTCAAGGTATACATCTTCCCACATCATCTGACAATATTCTGAGAATAAATTCTACGTCATTTTCATGCGCCATTCAACCATGTTTCCAGAAACACGACTACGTCTACACTACAGAACATGCGATTAATAATTATTTCCCGAACGATTGCTCTAAATTGGCAATTATTAATCTCTTTTTTTAACACAGCACGGCCAGTTAGAAAGTCACTAATGTACACTTTATATTCAATTCACTAGAATCATTCGCAAAAGAAACAAAACCTGCATGAATCTGCACGGTTGTATGAACCAGAACTATCCAATCACAGAAAACAGAAACTCAAAAAACGGCGAACTATAAACTGTATCCTGTTCATTCTGCACTTTGCCTCAAGAATGTAAAACATTCCTTAAAATCACCGAAACACTCCACTAAAAAATCCCCGAGTACAAAAGAATCGTCTACAACAAACCTGATCTAGTACTATTAAAAATCTGAGCAAACTTCTACGCAAAATTTTAATCGATTAAAACGGAAATTGAATGGAGATAAATGTAATACAAAACGACGAAGAATAAAATAAATAACCCTTTGCAATCGAAACTATGTCAGCTCAAAAACCAAAAATTTCTTCCGACCAACGATATTTCAATTCTGTCTGATTCTTTTCAATTTATGCGTATGAGAGTGATACAATTTACTCGTACAATATTTAAATATGTAATCATTTATTACATACAAACAAATTTAACAATGTGAAAAATATTTTGAGGCAGTATATAGCAATTTTCAATAGTGACTCAAAGCCACCACTCGAATGCAAAGGGCTAGACAGCGGATCTTTATGCAAAATAAAAACTTTCTACCTGAATTGCAACAAACTGAGGTGAAATAGAAATTGATTTTCTTTCTAAATATGTTTAAGGAGTCGAAAATAATGTGACAGTATTTTTAAATTCTTCTAATGTTTTTACTGTTTTAAATTGCACCTACTCATTTTTGTCACAAATGCATGAAGTCCGCTGTCTAGCTAATACAGTCCAATAACTATAACATCCACTAAAAAATCCTCGAGCACAAAATATTCTAGGAAACTTCGACCAATTGCAATAGCACCAAAAAATGAATGGACGAAAATGCAAACCAGAACGATGAAGAATAAAATAAATGCCAATTCTCCAAATTTATTACAATCCTCGAGATAACCCGTAACATCCACTAAAAATTCTTCGAGCGCAAAAGAATCTAGGAAACTTCGACCAATTGAAACAAGCACCAAAAAATGAATGGACAAAAATGCAAAACAGAACGATGAACAATAAAATAAATACCAATCCTGCAAGTTTAATACAATCCTCGTAATAACCCGTAACATCCACCAAAAATTCTTCGAGCACAAAAGAATCTAGGAAACTTCGACCAATCGAAACAGCACCAGAAAATGAATATACAAAAAATGCAAAACAGAACGATGAACAATAAAATAAATACCAATTCTCCAAATTTAGTACAATCCTCTTAATAACCCATAACATCCACTAAAAATTCTTCGAGCGCAAAAGATTCTAGGAAACTTCGATCAATTGCGATAGCACCAAAAAATGAATGGACAAAAATTCAAAACAAAACGATGAACAATAAAATAAATGCCAATTCACCAAGCTTAGTACAATCCTCGAAATAACCCATAACATCCACTAAAAATTCTTCGAGCGCAAAAGATTCTAGGAAACTTCGATCAATTGCAATAGCACCAAAAAATGAATGGACAAAAATGCAAAACAGAAAGATGAAGAATAAAATAAATACCAATCCTCCAAGTTGAATACAATCCTCGAAATAACCCATAACATCTACTAAGAATTCTTCGAGCGCAAAAGAATCTAGGAAACATCGACCAATTGAAAGAAGCACCAGAAAATGAATATACAAAAAATGCAAAACAAAACGATGAACAATAAAATAAACACCAATCCTCCAAGATTAATACAATCCTCGAAATAACCCATAACATCCACTAAAAATTCTTCGAGCTCCAATGAACGTAGGAAACTTCTGCGTCAAACTTCAAGTAAATCGGCACCATTAAATGAATCGAGATAAATGCGGAACAAAACGATAAACAGTGAAATAAATGCCACTCTCCAAGTACAAGCCCCACAATAACCGAAGCCCCTGGTAAAAAATCATCAATCACGAAACAAGCTTTTAACCGCTATCCATTACCGGTAAAAATCGTGGCGAACAACGGCAAACTGCATCGATTAAAACGATTGCAGCTCGCATTTCGACGGCGTTCCCGGCGACGCGAAATCACAGAGCTCAACGAGTATCGTTCCGTGATCACAAAGGAGCGGGAACATTTGAGAATTCACGGTGGCTGTGCGAAAAGAAGGACTCTCGTAGAAATGCGCTTGGATATGATCGCTCGGTCGCTCGCGTTATCGTGGTTCGCGATTCTGATTACAGGCTCTCTCTCCTTCAAGGAATGGAATCGCCATAAAAATTCCCATCCCCTTGCTCCTCGTCGACGCCGTTTCACGCGGTGTATCGCGTGTCTTTCCCTTTGGACTAGAAAATCGCGAGCACCTTCCTCTCTCGTTCTCTTTAGTGCCCGATAGGATCGGTGGTCGCGAGGGAAAAAAAAAATATCAGTTATTTCCAGGTTGCCGGAGTGAGCAACGCTAATTTTCCGCTCTAACAGAAACAGCCAGGCGAAGAAGAGGAAGAAAGGAGAAGGATATATTTTCCTTGCCCTTCGAGGCAAGCAATTACTCGTGCCCTCCCGAGGCCTACACGTTTTCAGAATACAATTTGCTCGCGGAACGAACTTTTTCCCGCCGCGAAAACGCGGGAGTAAATTCGAACAATAACGCGCCCGTCGATGCTAAATCCGTCTTCCCTGGGCTCGAGGAATCCCGGAGCCGACTAAGTGGCTGCCAACTGACTTTACAACCGCCCCATCGCAATAACCCATCGCACTTCGCTGACATAATTTGAACACTATGTTGCCGCGCGTGCCGCCTCGTATAAATTATAAATAAACCCACCCGGCGGTTTTCCGCGATTATCACCGATACCGAAACTGTTCCTCGGATCACTCAGAATCGTAGGAGTTCGCTCGAGAGACGTAAAAGATGTCCTCAGAAGCGATCGGTTGGTGGTTGTCTTCGAGATGTGGAAACTTGTCAATGTTTGCTGTCTAGTCGCACCTATGATGCTGATTTTGATATTGTTTTCTTGGTCTATTGTGTTTTTAGTTTGTTCTAACAGGTTATCGTAAGCAGAAGAATTTTTTAAAATTTGATGGAAAAATATTTTTAATGTTTTTGGGGGATTGTGGGTTGTAGTTGTTCGGAGTTTTATGTATCGATACTCCGAGGGTGAAGTTTGTTGCATGCAAGACGTCAGACTATGCATTCTATTATTAAAGTTGCGAGTGAATAATTGTTTTCTTGGTGTGTTGTATTTTTAGTTTGTCTTAAGTTTCCATAAGCAGAAGAATTTTTTAAAATCTGATAGAAAAATATTGTTCATGATTTTGGGGGATTGTGGGCTGTAGTTGTTCGAAGTTTTATGTATCGATAGTGGGAGGGTGAAGTTAGTTGCATGCAAGAGTCAGACTATGCATTCTATTATTAAAGTTGCGAGTGATTAATTGTCTTCTTGGTGTTTTGTCTCTTTAGTTTGTCTTAGGAGGTTTTCATAAGCAGAAGAATTTTTTAAAATCTGATAGAAAAATATTGTTCATGATTTTGGGGGATTGTGGAATGTAGTTGTTCGAAGTTTTATGTATCGATAGTCGGACGGTGAAGTTAGTTGCATGCAAGACGTCAGACTATGCATTCTATTATTAAAGTTGCGAGTGATTAATTGTCTTCTTGGTGTTTTGTCTTTTTAGTTTGTCTTTGGAGGTTTTCATAAGCAGAAGAATTTTTTAAAATTTGATAGAAAAATATTTTTCTTGATTTTTGACGATTGTGGGCTATAGTTGTTCGAATTTTTATATATTGATACTCCGAAGGTGAAGTTGGTTGCATGCAAGACGTCAGAATATGCATTCTATTATTAAAGTTGCGAGTGATTAATTGTTTTCTTGGTGTTTTGTCTTTTTAGTTTGTCTTAGGAGGTTTTCCTAAGCAGAAGAATCTTTTATACCTTGAAAGACAAATATTTCTAATGATTTCAAGGAATCGTGGCTATATTTTCAAATTTTTATGTATCGATACTCCCAGGGTGAAGTTGGCTGCATAGAAGACGTCAGACGACTATGCATTCGACTGCTGAGGTTGCTAGTGAGTAATTGTTTTCATGGTCTATTGTCTTTTTAGTTTATTCAAAGAGTTCTCAGCAAGAATGAGAATTCTTTTAAACGTTGAGATGAGGATGCTTTTGTTGTTTTTGAAAGAACTGTGGCTGTATTGACACTGTGAGGATGAATGATGATGTGTGACAGACATCAGGACGATGCATTTAATTGCTAACGTTGCGAGCAAATGGTTTTATTATGTACATTACGAAAAATCAGCACACACGTTTTTCCTTTTTCAGACTATTCAGGACTTTGATGAACGATGTCGTTCCACCGAGAAATACGTTCTTAAGTGTTCTAAAAAATTCCCATAATCGAAGAACTAATTTTCTTCGATATTTTCTTAAAACCACATTATTGAATACAAACTGGTAATTTGCGAGAAAATTAGAATTGAGATAGAACGTTTATAGCTCTGGTACAAAATGGTTCTAAACCATGTCATCGCTATGTTGCTGAATAAAAATAATGTTAGAACCACAGTTCAAATTATACGCTCTGGATATTTATGTTTGTAGTTTACTATGCAATAATACAAGAATTACAGTAGTATTTGTTAAGATTGAAACCTTGAAACGGGGGTTGCAGATAGGAGATTACTCACGATATTTCTGTCAATGTAAACATTGAATTTCTTTATAAAGAAACTAAATTTCTATTCGATGTTGATCATTGGAAATTTGTTCTTCAACACTAATAATTGTTTTCAATCCGAAGCAAATGAAATTGGTTGGGACATTGAATGTTTTAAAATTGCCCGAGGACAAAGTTTCAATATAAAAATTTAAGATTTGATAAGCACCTTTAGCTGAATATCGTGTCTACACTGTTGTTACGTGAAGAAGCTAATGTCTCGCGATAAATGTTAAAGTGATTGTCACGACGACTATTATTATAAAATTGTCCGAGGACAGAAATGCAATATAAACATTCAAGATTTCATACACATTCTCAATTTAACAGTACATCTGTTCCAATTATACCGAAAGAAGCTTCCTCTCTTATGAAAATTATAGAAATTATGAAGAAGAATATAAAATCACTTTCGAACAGACAAGCGTTGAAAAAATTGAAGATTTGATAAAAATTTTCACTAAAAGACGGTTAATATTTTACGGAAAATGCAGAAGTTACAACGAAGAATACAAAATTGTGCGAGAGCAGAATAACAATACAACCCCACAAACTTCACAAACATCTCAAGTGAAAAAATATTCTTCTTCAACTTCAATCAAAGTAACCCCTAGCACTTCACAAAAAGTATAACAATCCTATTAACGAATATAAAACTGAGAGCAGATTTGCATAACAAAAAATAGCCTCAAAGCAAACTTCATACTATCACCAGAACAACTAGCATGATTTCATTTCCCACAAGAGCAATAAAAATTCCAAAACACTTTACCCAACGTACCCTAATATCTATCAGCAAATAAATCTAACAAAATCGATTCTCATCAACTAACACTTCAAGGTCCAATTCGAATTCTTTAAAAAGGTGGAATCGTTCTTATTGTTTTTCTATGGTAATTCTCTCAACCCGGAAACAAGTGAAACAGCGAGCCGCCATTTTCACCGCGTTACGGAAAATCCGCGGAATACATGAATGTCGAACGTCAATTTACCTTCCGCGGATCTAACGGAGTCGAGGCTCGTGTGAACATTGTAGACGCAATTAGGGCTAATTACGTGTAAATTAATCTCGGTTATTCTAATACGCACAGGCATGTTCCACGGGGAGGAAAAACGAAAGGAAGAATTGCTCGAGCAACCGGCAATCAAAACACCAACACTTTTTACACTATCCCGCGAATTCCTTTAAAAATCACCTCCGCGCAACCTATCCTTGCAATCTCTCGCACGACCAACCAACCTAACACTCGACGATCTTCGACAGTTGAAAACTGTTCTCGTAACACTGTCAACATCACCGGGAGAGATTCGAAATGAACGGGGTCGTCGAGGATACGAACGCTTACCTCGTGTGCGCGCGTTATCTCAGCGAGTGTCCTCTCGGCGGCTGTCCCCGGGCAGCATAGTCCTCGAGGAAGCCCCTGATACCGGAAGTAGCGTCCAGGCTGGTCTAATCTTCCGCGATCCGTGTGTCACCGTGTCTCATCGCACTCACTCGCGACAGTATGCAAATACGAAACGTGTGTGTCCAGGTCCTCGGACGTCACTCTGTCATCGTTCCATGGCGAAACGCGAACGTGTTACCACCCTCGAGAACTTCCCGAGATCAACGACGAGAAGAAGAAGAAGAAGATTAGGGAGAGGAATATAATCGACACTCTCGGCGCAGATTGTACAGGTCTCCCGTTCTCACTGATCACGAAACGGGAGAAGGAGGAAAAATATATCTGACGTCGTAGAACGAACCAATCACAATCGGCGAATCACACCGTCCACCGAACAAATATACAAAAAAGAAAAAAACGAAAAAATATACATCAACCACTGGATATCTTTGTTTTCCGTGTCGTCGTCGTCGTCGTCGCACTGTCATCGAACCCGAGCCGGCCGTCCTCGCATGATTTCGTGTCGCGGCGCGAACTGCGGCCGAGTGCCAGCCACCCTCTCGACGGTCCAACAAACCGGAAGTCCCCGCGGCACCACCGATCATCCACCGGGTCGAAGTCGATAGACGCGCGATGCGATGCCACTGTCCTCGCTCCGAGTTGCTCGCGCGTCTCCGTTGGCCCCCGGGGGGGAAGGAGGGCGAAGGGGGAGGGGTCTGCGTTGCCGAACTGGTGGTGGCGGGGTTGCCCGAGGGGTGGGGCGTGTGTGCGCGCGTACACACGGAGAGGATCGCTCGCCGGGCGCCGCCGAGCGCGAGCGTAGCCGCGTGAAACGCGCAAAAACTCGACGACGCGAGTCGCGCAACAAGAAACCGTTTTTTTTTGTGTGTGAGTGTGTGTGTATATATATATGTATGTATATATGTGCACGTATGCGTCGCACTGTTTTCAAATCACCAAAATTTTTGCGTCCTCCGAGTATTTTCTCGGGAGAGTAGGAGAAACGGAAAAATAAAGATAGATAGATAGATAGAAAGAGACAGATATAGAAAGATAACACCGCAATCTCCAAAGGGGATGATCGAAGAAGGAGGATCACTGGTTCTGCACGGAGGAAACTCGACGCTGTTCCGCACGGAGCTGGTTCCTACCACCAGGTGGGGCACGATGGTCCACGAAGTGGGGGTGTTCCGTGGTTTCCATCGGTAGGGGGTGGTGCCTGGTCTCTAGCGTGTGTCCGCGTGACCGATGGTCGCGACGTACAACGGAGGAAGCTCTTGCCCGTCCTGCTGCAACCCCCGTTCGTCGACGCGCAAAGGGTGGAGAAAGTGGCGAAGAGGAGATGTGTCGCGCGCGTGTGCGAGGAAACCGCACAACGTGCGAAGCTTTTTGGAGGAGACAGTCTTTCACCCGAGCCCAGAATCTGAGACAGGCGAGTGCGCGTGGCTCGGCTGGCGCGAGATGACTGAACCCCTCCGAAGGGCGAGAGAGAGACAGAGAGGAGGGGAGCGGAGATCTCAGCCCCTTCCCTGCGGCACCAAGCTGCTCGACGGTTCGCGGCCCCCCACCACCGAGCCAAGAGAATCGATGCCCCACCCCGTCAAACGGAACGACAACCGGCGTTCTCCCCGCCCTCGCGCCGTTCCTCCGCGTCTCAGACGTGGTTTCCCCCCACCATGACCCGCTCTCAACCCTCTCTGTCCGACCCGAGGACCGGGTACGCCGGGTCCTCCGCGCAGCGATCGCCGAGACCACAGCCACGCCGCGAGTAGAGCGAGCGGGACCGACGACGCATACGCTTCTGCCACCGTCTCTTGAGAGACCAGGCTCCTCTTCTTCTTCTTTCGTCTTCGTCTACTGTCGCGCACTCGTCCACCGGCTGGCGAGCGGCGCGGCGTGCGGCGCCCTCCGGCTCTCTTTCTCTTTCTTTCTGTGTCTGTCTGTCTGTATATCTCCCTCTCCCTCTCTCTCTCTCGCTCTCTCTTTGTCTTGTTTATTTCTTTCTTTCTTGCTCGCCCGTTCCCTTGCTCTCTGCCAGTCCACGTGCTTCTGCTTCTTGTCGCCGATGCACCCCGCACCTGGTGGGGGTGATTGTGGGAGGGTCTCCGTGCACGATGCTTGATGCTGATCGATGAGGATGCTGCGGCGACTTAGGACCGACCGGGCATGATGTATTCGAGCGAGACGAAGTGACCCGGCAAACGGACTCTCGCGCGGTACTCGAGGCGGTCTGCGCATTTTTTCAGAAAAATTGATGAGCTCGGAGGGGAGGAGGAGGTGTTGTTGGTGCGTCTGGTCGGAGGAATTTTCGGGAGGCGTGAGTAATGGGGTTGGGATTGAGCGAGATAGGAGTGGGGGTGATTTAGATTGATTCTGCTGGGATTTTGGAGAGGTTTTTCAAGACTGTCACTTCGTGTTTTTGGAGGTAATTGAGTTCTAATGGTGGCAATGACAGTGTCATGTTTGAGGAAAGATTGAGAGAATTGTTGCTAATGAAGATGTTGGTCCATCCTCGGTGGTATTTCGAATGTGTGACTGAACTGGAGATTGTGGAGATTGCTGTTCATTTCAGATGTACCACAATAAGTTTCTTATGTAAAATATAAATTCCGTCAATTGCAAGAGACTGGAGGAACCAAATAATAAACGAAAACAATAAGTTGACATTCTTAAATCGTTTTATTCCTTTCCACCGTTCCAAGGTGCACCTACTCATTTTGTAAATAAAGGCGTGAAATTCGCAGTCTGCTTCTAACAAACAATAATGAAATTGAGGACGATATTCCGCAGCCAGAGTTTAGAACAGAGTCTAACAAGGAGAACGTTCAGACAGTATTAGTAATTAATGCGCTACCAATTTTAATATTGTTGGTAAAAATAATTTTGGGGTATTCATTACGTTTTCTGATTTTGTGTTATTACGACTTCGTCTGTAGTCCTCGGAGGGACTGTTTCTAGGGGTGCAAAGTTCGACGACGCGTGCAGCCACCCCTGCGCAGAATCGCCACTGTCAGCCAATGACGTCACGCCGCCCTCTCGACCAACCCCATTCAAGACCCTCCCACTTTTCACCCCCAGAAATTAGGTGCTCGTGTCATCGTCGTCGCTTATCGGTGATCCGATTCGCATGGGTGAAAATCACTCTGGCCTTCGTTGAACCAGTTACTGATCCACACATTAAACGCGGAGCAATTTTGTCGTGCTTTCCATCTCACTTTTTATTTAATACTAAAATGCGATTATGCATAAGACTTCCTTACCCCATTTCTGTTTAAGCTGTTTCAGTGAAACCTATTAAGACAGTGTGAACATTTTTACATATCATATGAATTATTATAAATATATTGTTTTGTCAATTCGATACTGTAAAATAATATTGAAAAGTATCCTCTCTGTGAGTCTAGGAAGTCTGAGAAAGTACACCCATATCATTCTTCAAAAACATTATTTAACACGTAGAACGCCACTGTAAAATTACTTCGAAACGATTGTCATAAAATGAATGTAAACAACGTAGATTGTAGCATAAGGTAGGAGCTTCATTGTCAAGTAACTTACAATTGTTGACAATAACTCGTGTGGCAGTCAACATGTTAACACATTATTTAACGGCGATTTTTTCATAATTTCCTGGCGTCTATTTCTAAAGTTTCTAAAGTTTCTTCCTTTGATAAAAATTAATTCTAAGAATGATTTTACAAATTCTAAGAGGAATTATTTTTAACATTTAATGCTTTCTGCCTCGTTGTATTGTAATTTATAATGAAACACAATTTTCCAATATAATGACAAGCTATTGAAAAGCCGATTAATAGACATTTTGTTAATAAACAGTTTTCAGACCTGATTCAGTCAAAGATTAATCCAAAAGAGAAGTAAGTATATCAACCGAAAAAAATCACATTCTACCAAATCAAACTAGCTCCCAAAGTCCGAGCCAACTATTCCCCCGAAAAACCCGTCCAGAACTCGAATTGAAAACCACCCCTTAGAGCGTCTCGATCGTTGAAAGGTCACAAAGCGCCGGTTCTACCCCCGTTCGAAAGCTGTTCAGCGAAACTAGCCTTCCCAGGGCGAGTGTAAGTAACACGATTCATAGTGTTTCCACGGCTTTCCATAGTTACAATCGTGGAAACAAAAGGGCGCAGACTCGGCGTCGACTGGGGGTAAAGCGTCGGCCAGGGTAAGCTCTTGTCCAATAACGTCGAGAGTTTCGCCACCCTCTGGTACGCGTTCTCTCCGGCCCTCCCCCTTTTTTCGTTCCCTCGTGGACTCTCCCGATTCTCCCGGTGGATGTCGGCTCGTAATCATAATGGAGTAACAATGTGCCGAATTAGCCTAGACGGCCCCGGGTGAAACAATGCCGCGAGAACGAATCGAATTAAAACGATCCCGAAGTGGTTCCCATAGACTATATGGCATGTGTATAACCATGGCATTTGCTGTCGCGGTCAATTCATCCTCCCTTCCAGCTTTTAGATTGACATTTCCGAGCTATTTACATCGTGCGGGTAGTTTATGGCCGCGGATTAAGGATGATTAAAGTTGAAAAGAGTCATGAACGAAAATGGGCCTGATTCACGGACCGACCGGCCTGTGAACCATCGCTCTCTATTTCTTTCTCTTTCACTCTCTTCTTCCCTCCTTCTTTTCGATTCACCGGTGTGATTCGACATCCTCATTTGTCACGATTATGCTCTCTGTAAACGAGACCAGCCACTCGTCGATCAAAACCGCCGCATCTACGGGGACATTGTCGGAACAGAATCTGGAACAATAATGCCACGATCGATGCACTACAGAGGTTTTCGGACACCTTTCTCTCGCGCGCGAACAGTATGTCGATGGTCATTGCTTCATCGAGTGGATTAGAGAGCTCATCTGTGTCTTCTTGTGCAGGCAATGATCTCATATATTGCTTGAATGAACCCCGGTGGATTTCGTTGTATTCGGTGCTTTTGTTCTTTAATGGAATTGTGGATTGTGCTGTTCGTTGTGGTAATTGTCGATTTAAATCTTGGTGTTGAATCATTTTTATCTTTATTGTTAGTTTCTACGTTCTAACTGTTTCATACGAATGTTTCATTCTTGGGTGGATACTTGAAGCTTTCAAGAGTGTCACTTCAACTTCGATGTTAAGGTACATTCATTTTTGTACATCCACTTATTGTCATTTTATTCAATTCTCTTTGTTGAAGAATTGAAACGTCAATTATTTAAGAGTGCCGTTTTCTTATTGTCAATCATGTTCATTTTTGTCACTTTGATGTTATTATTTTAATCAAATCTCTTAGTTCCATGCAGAATTAAAAGACCAACATTTTTAGGGGTGCCATTTTTTTAATACCAATCCACGTCCATTCTTCTCATTTTGCTATCATTATTTTAATAAAATCTCTTAGTTCCATGCAGAATTAAAAGGTTCGACATTTTTAGGGGTTGCATTTTTTTAATGTCAATCTACATCCATTCTTCTCATTTTGATATCATTATTTTAATAAAATATTTCTTCTCTCTGAACATAACTAAAGATTCAACATTTTTAGGGATGCCATTTTCTGAATGCCAATCCACGTCCATTCTTCTCATTTTGCTATCATCATTTTAATAAAGTATCTCTTTTCTCTGAGCAGAACTAAAGGTCCAACATTTTTAGAGGTGCCATTTTTTTAATGCCAATCCACGTCCATTCTTCTCATTTTGATATCATTATTTTAATAAAATATCTTCTCTCTGAGCAGAATTAAAGCTCCAACATTTTTCGGAGTGCCATTTATAGTCCACTATTACATTATTTTCATGTTCATCATTACTTGTCACAATTTTATAAAATGCTCCCTCTCTACAATATTAAAAAACTGTTAAAATGTAAAACCACCGTTAAACGAGTTTCTTATATAATACTGAACAACATTTTATTAACAAGAACAATCTTTCAACTAAATGATTTAACTAAGTCACTATTTCTTAACACTAAAACTACCAAGCACAGAACATATAAAAGTAAAAAGATTGAATGTACTTTAACTCAATAAAAAATTCATTATAATCTCTGTGTTTCAATAAAGAAGATAATTGAATCATTTCCTACGAAAGCGTTTTCATAATTTCAATAATTGTGAAATAGAGGTAGTCTTAGTGTTAAATACACTCCCCGCCAACCGCAAAAAAAGGAACCCGACAAAAGTATACTAAAAATATCCCCGCAACCCAAGTAACAAATTCAGCCTAATTGTACTCAGCATCCAGATGTAAATCAGTCGAAATGGAACAAGAATTACTGAAAAAGCAGTCTCGGAGGGATGCAAGATACATTAACAATGCCAACCAGCTGTGAACAAAGAAATTGAAAGGGGATGCAAATGCTGAGTGAGCGCAGATTCTGTGAGAGAGAGGATCGATGGCAGGAAATTAATTTGATCTAGCCTGTTGCGTCACCTGTGCTGCGAGGGGATCGTTTAATTCGTGTCTGCCGCTTTACACCCTGTTCAGAATCAGGTAGCCGATGTTTCGTGGAAAGTAGAATGTGGGAAAAATAGTGGTAGACCCGTTAGGCGCAAAAGGGTTGCTGCGTAACCCTTCTCTAAAATGGGTCAGGATACCGGTGGTCCCAGACATCGCTTCCTTAAAGACCCGTTTAGCCCCAGTGAAAATATCGTGTTTCCTCGAATCGAGATTCGCTCGATTTTTCCGAAAGACTAATGCACTTAGGCGTAACTCAACCCGTTCGCCGTTCATTTACGCAAGGAATCGATTATGTTACTGCGACCGGGATACTCGGGAATCCTCTGGGAACTTTTCTGGGGATTTCCTGAAACCGGAAACCCGAGATCGAACTACTGTTATTTAACGGAAGTTCAGGAAACTCAAACGCTCACGATATTTCTTCACTGATTTTATATTAACCCCTTGTCGTATTTTAACGAGTCAGACTCGTGCAGAAGATTTTAAACAAAGTCTAACAAATATGAATGTTATGCCTTTCTTTTTGAACAAACTACAGTAGTTCATCGATAATTGTCCACAACACGGGTCTGCGGAGGGACAATTATCCGCGAGGGATATCATTGTTTGAGGTTTGCCGAACGTAGAGAAGGACAGCCGAGCTCGAGAGGCCTCGTTCACCGAGAAATGTAAACATAACTAATCCGAATTTCCAACTTCTTTATTAATCATTATTTTTTTATGGGACTTCGATGGCCATATTTGTGGCATTTTTCTAATAAAAATGATACCAAATATGATATAATTCCGATAATATTTACTTGTGTACTCTCTTGTCTACTCTCCGCGTCTCTTTCTTTCCCATACGCTATCCTTCGTCGCGCCCGAAACTTTAATCGTCTGTTACACAAGTAAATATCATCGGAATTATATCATATTTGGTATCATTTTTATTAAAAAAATGCCACAAATATGGTCATCGAAGTCCCATAAAAAAATCATGAATAATAAAGAAGTTGGAAATTCGGATTACCCGACCCGCATAGTGTCATATTTCTCGGCGACCGAGGCCTCTCGAGCTTCACGGCCCCTCAAGGGGGTACACCCCGCACTAGTGGGGATATCTCAGGGACAATTATTTCGGAGACATTTGGGACAATTACCGATGAAATACTGTAACATTTTATTCTTTTGTGATCACAATTTAAGCCTTGAAACAAATGCAACCATAGAAAAAATATAAATTTTCTTTTCTCTACTGTGACATTTTTGGGGATAAAGACGTTCTAGTCACTGTAGCTGCAACGAAAATCGTACGGCAAGGGGTTAATGTTAGATTTATTCAAATCTTTACACACTGATATTATTTTACATATATTTATTTTTCAGATATTTAGTTCCAATATCTAATCACGCGAATTGACCACTAGAAAATTAGAATTTAGAACGTTTGTAATTCTCGATCAGACTGTTATTCCAGGGTCAGAATGGATGTTGTATAGCCGATGGCGAACTTCTTCTTATCAGCAGCCATCTTTCCAATTCCATCGATCGAACAGCTTCTCAGCGATATGTTCAGGCGGAAGAAAACTTCTTGAATTTCGCCATTCCGTATCGTCGTAACAATATGTTCTGATTCTTCAGTCTACATTCTGTCATAATCAGTACAGTTTTCTTACACGTTTCATATTTCGTTGAATGTTACGATTAACCCTTTGCACTCGGAGCTATTTCAACTAAAAACTCAAACGTTTCTTCTAACCTAGAATATTTCCATCGTAAATAATTTTTTTCATTATATGCGTACAAAACTGATATAGTACCTCATACAATATTTAAATGTTTAGTAAATTATTACATATAAACAAATTTAATCATGTAAACAATATTCTGAATAATGGTGTAACAATTTGTAGCGGCGCTTCAGAGTCGCCATTCGAGTGCTAAGGGTTAAAAGAATTTGATTGTCTGCGGTGCATAGAAGAATTAAAAATTTAAAATAGCCTAATGGCTTCGAAAATTCCCTCAGGCTGAAATCACGGTTTTTACCGTCACGGAGCGTCTCTCGTTAGCTTTTCCACGGGGTTTCGAATATCAGGAAAGAAGGGGTTTGTACCGTTCCGGCGCGGCGTCCGTGTGAGAAAACCATTAGCCAAAAAAGGAACCTTTAAATAACGGGCCACCGGCTCAGCCGTCGTTTGCTAGAGGGGTGGATTCTCGATGAAAAAAGGAATCGTTACCTTCGATTCCAGGTAGTCCAGGATACGATGGAAATATCTTTCCACGTTATGGGATAGCGCCACGGGGTGGGGGACATTAAACAGACACCTGGAGTCGTCTCGAGGAGTCGTCGAAAAAATGAAAATTACACTCGTCATTCCCTCTGTATTCGAAAATCAACTGTTCCGGAGCACAGCAACTGTAAAATCCGTGTGAAAACTCCTTCAACGCTAATCGTACCGGGCACAAACTGTGACTGGTGTACGTTGTTTTACAAAAATTACAAAACTTCATTTCAATTCCTCGGCAATTTCTATAACTGTATGTGCTTGAACGATGGAACATATTTAACCATTTCGCATGAAAGAATCTTTGTGATTTTAATAACTATGAAATAAAAAAGAAAATATAAAACCAGTTTCGGTATGGTTAGTGTTAATCCCTTGCCGTATTTTAACGAGTCATACTTGTGATAAAAATTTTAAACGAGAGTCTAACGACTATGAATCTCATATAGCTTTCGTTGATATTTATACATTGCCAGAAGCAAATATAAATATATAAGTATAATATATATATATATATATATATATATATATATATGTAATATACATATAAATATAATATATATATACAAATATAAATATATAACAATGTAATATATATACAAATATAAATATATAACAATGTAATATATATACAAATATAAATATATAACAATGTAATATATATACAAATATAAATATATAACAATGTAATATATATACAAATATAAATATATAACAATGTAATATATATACAAATATAAATATATAACAATGTAATATATATACAAATATAAATATATAACAATGTAATATATATATAAATATAATATATAGACAAATATAAGTATATAGTCGTTACAGACAAATTGGTATCGTCAACAGAAACAGACGTTTTGTTAAGGATAGCAACGAATGGCTCGAATTTAGGGGGTTCTTATGGGGGTGCAAGTATTTTAGATCTCCATACCGGTGCTTTGAGCAAAGGCTCCTTTTCCCCTTCCACTATCCCATTCCACTACAATCAGCACACTACAACGACCCCCACTAAGACCGTAGACTGGTCACGTGACGTGCCGCGCAACGTGTTACATATTACTCTGGTCATCAGAGAGGTGGTAAAGTGTATTCTCCTCGATTTAACCGATCTGGTATCACTGATTACGAATCTTATGCCTTTCTTTTTAAACGATATAAAAATTGCTTCTTCTGTAATGAATATTTAAGCATTGATGTAAATGTACCCATACAAACATTATATATATTTTCTCTTATTTTCTGTGACATTTTTTGATATAGAAAAATAATATTATTTCTAAACATCGGACACTTTTATCGTGTTTTGACGAGACGAGAAGGCGTAAATGCAATTGCAATTGCATTATTCACAGTGCTGTACGTCCACGAAAAATAATTCCAATTACCTCAATGGTTTCATAAAATAGCTGTAAAATTTCAGAAAGATTTGCCGACCCCGTCAGTTACAATAAATTCCCAAACGCGTCTCATTTCCGACGGTTCGCATCAGGCGCGCTCCTTCCTGTTGAAAGTCGTCTAATCCTTCAACCGGTACAGTTCTATTAAAAAGTGAACCTGCTCAGCTTTTTCACCATCATCAATTCCTCTGGAACCGTACAAACCTTATGGCTGAGTTCTAGACGGAAGAGAGTCGACGAGTTTACGAAAAAGTCACGAAACAGTCGGCCCGAAAGCAGGAAAGTTGAACGTTCTCTCGGGTTGCGGCTAGGCTGAAAGTTTAAAAATACCGGCGGCCCTTCAGCCTGGTGGAAATATGAATTTTTTATCTGGTCCCTGGACCATATGGCCGGTGCTCATCTTCGGAGGGGTGGAAAGACAAAAAAGCCGTGGTGCCGCGGAGAAAAGAACGACCCGCGGAGAAAAGAAACGGTATTTTTAGAAATAGAATTTCCGAAGGTGGTTTCCGTGGTGTTCCGCGCGACAGCCAGGAAAGAGGAAAGGGTTGCAGCATCCTTTTCCCTCCTTTTCCACGTCTTCGTTTCCTCCAGCTTCTTTTTTTTTTTACGGAACAAGGGCCCCGACACCCTGTCGTTTCCGCATCTAAATTCTTCTCACCCTTTCCCTCGGCTTTCGGACGGCAGACCCTCTATTTTCCTTTTGAGACTCGAGGATCCTTCAGCTGTCACCGCGGACTGTTCCTGTTGCCTTCGATCCACGATTCTTCGCTCCGACGATTACCGAGACCATGTGCGACACGCGCACTTCGAAACTTTCTCCATTGAAATCGGTTTTCGATTATCCTCGCTCTATTCTCAAATATTCTTACCTAAACTCGAGCATCGAAATTATTGCGCTAGATTCGACTTGACAAATAAAGCACACGGTGTTCTCGAAAGCACTGTTCTTGTTGGACGATGCAAACAAGAATCTCGACATAATCCCGAAATTTTCGAGAACTCGACCCGATCTCGAAAAAAAATTCTCGACTCGACATTTTTGGGTTCTCGCACACCAGGACGATTAACCCTTTGCACTCGAATGATGACTCTGAGTCACCAGTAAAATTTACCATACCATTATTCAAAACAGTTTTCATATTATCAAATTCGTCTCCATCCTATAAATTGCTAAAAATTCAATTGTTGAATGAGAAAGCAAATGTAAGAAGATGTGTAAAGAAGATACATAGAATACAAATGTTCTACGTTGAAAGAAATATCTTGATTTTGGAATTAAAATTGCTTCAAGCGTAAAGTGTTATTAACACTAGGTTTACGGGACCCGTCAAAATGACGGGTTGTAATATTTTTAATTTACGATTATCGACGTTGAAAAGATGCATAAATGAGGAATTATTCAATAGATTTATTTTTTTGGGGTACATATTATAAAAAGAATGTCTAAAAATTTAGATAGACACATTTTTGTTATTTTTACACAATAGTGTAAAATAGTCACTTTTAGTGATCCGTAAACCTAGTGTTAAGGTATTAGGATTCCGGTCAGTGATGCCAGATCGGTTAAATCGAGGGGAATACAGTTTACCACCCCTCTGATGACCAGAGTCTTATTTAACACCTTGCGCGACACGTCACGTGACCAGTCTACAGTCTTAGTGGGGGACGTTGGAGTGTGCTCAGGTAGTGGAATGGGATAGTGGAAGGGGAAAAGGAGGAGAGGGAAATCCACCCAGTTTTGGGTTACTGGCATCACTGCTTCCGGTAAAGTGTTAAACTGTGTCGTTCACAGGTGAGCACCTCTTCATAGTCAATGACATTTGCAACAAACACCGTTTGTATATAGTAAGTGTTTTAATCCTACATCATTCTTAACACGTTGACTGCCGTGGTGGCAGCCGGTAACCGGCGACGCAGCAAATAATAAAAGTACATAATTAGAGTAAATATGGATACTGATAAATTTTTCAATAATACATGATTTTATAACTCACATTATTTACTGCAAATAATATTTCAACATAATATGCATCGCATAATGAAAAATTCGCGCCTTGTGCAAACCATGGAAAATTCGCCTGGCAGTCAACGTGTTAACCCTTAGCACTCGCATGGCGACTCTGAGGCGCCACTACAAATTGCTACACCATTATTCAGAATATTGTTTACATGAGTAAACTTGTTCATATGTAATAAATTACTAAACATTTAAGTATTGTATGAGGTACTATATCAATTTCGTACGCATAGAATAAAAAAACTTGTGTACGATGGAAATATTTTAGGTTAGAAGAAATGTTTGGTTTTTTAGTTGAAATAGCTCCGAGTGCAAAGGGTTAAGGTTAAGCAAAGTTCTACTTCTGAAAAATGAATATGAAAGTTGCGAAAACTATTGACCTTAAAAAAATGCATTCATGTAATGTCGAAAATATTTGACAAAAAACACGGAGATGGTTAAAGGGAGGCCAACGACTCTTATCGAAAAGGGAGGCCTCGCTCATATCGAAGTCCAAAAAATCACGAGCAACATCACGAAGAATGCAATCGTCGGGGAAGAATGCGCAATCGCAGGGAGCACGGAGAAGTGTAGTTATAGGGTCGGGGGAGGAGGAGGAGGAGGAGGAAAGAGAAAAAGTATATAATTAGAGTAAATATGGATACTGATAAATTTTTCAATAATACCATTGTTACTATAATGGTTTGAAGAAATTAATGAACGAAAAATGCTTCAAGCATGATTTTATAACTCACATTATTTACTGCAAATAATATTTCAACATAATATGCATCGCATAATGAAAAATTCGCGCCTTGTGCAAACCATGGAAAATTCGCCTGGCAGTCAACGTGTTAACCCTTAGCATTCGCATAGTGACTTTGAGGCGCCACTACAAATTGCTACACCATTATTCAGAATATTGTTTACATGAATAAACTTGTTCATATGTAATAAATTACTAAACGTTTAAATATTGTATGAGGTACTATATCAATTTCGTACGCATAGAACAAAAAAACTTGTGTACGATGGAAATATTTTAGGTTAGAAGAAATGTTTGGTTTTTTAGTTCAAATTGCTCCGAGTGCAAAGGGTTAAGGTTAAGCAAAGTTCTACTTCTGAAAAATGAATATGAAAGTTGCGAAAACTATGAACCTTAAAAAAATGCATTCATGTAATGTCGAAAATATTTGACAAAAAACACGGAGATGGATAAAGGGAGGCCAACGACTCTTATCGAAAAGGGAGGCCTCGCTCATATCGAAGTCCAAAAAATCACGAGCAACATCACGAAGAATGCAATCGTCGGGGAAGAATGCGCAATCGCAGGGAGCACGGAGAAGTGTAGTTATAGGGTCGGGGGAGGAGGAGAAAGAGGAGGAGGAGGTGGAGGTAGTTAAGAGGGCTGCGTTAGATATACGAGGACTCGGATCGGAGTCGTCTGGTCTCGCGAGAGAGGGTTTCGCGGTGGTTGCGCGTGTCGTCGTCGTATCTACGAGCGTTGTACTTGAAGGCAATGCATTGAGCAGCGCGTACATACTCGTCCGACATGGAATGTGGTCCGGTTCCCGGGCGTGCGCGCACACGCGGCCCGCCGCTATACTTCCCGTTTTTTATCGGTCCGTAATGCATTAGCCATAATAGCCGCACGCACTTAATGGACTGTAGCCTCGTTACAGTATGCCACGTCGTGGGTGGATACGCTGCCTGACCGCTTCTCTCTGCGCGCGCGCGCGCGAACTCGCGACACCAAGCCACGTTTCTGCTTGTAATACGCGCGCGTACACACGCGGAGAGACCCGATATACGGATTTCCAGAGAAACCCGTGCAAACCGTCCCTCGCCGCACCGTACACCCGCTACACCATAACACACGTCGTCGATTAATTCCCAGAATTTTGTATTCGAGGAAACCGATTGGCTTATGTTTCGAAGTTTGATCGTTTACACTTGGGAATGCGAATCGATCAGCGCTGACCGTGTGCGTGACTATGATCTATGGAACGCGCTACTGGGTTTCGTTGGACTAGGGAACTGATAGGATGATAGTAAAGCTAGAGAAAGAAAGGTGGTGGTAGTGAGCGATTTTAGAGGATATTGGGAGATGAATTTGATAGAGTTGATTGGAAGTTGATTAATTCGGTGCTTGAACTGATAGCTGAGACAAAAATAATCATTTGGTTGAGTTCGTAGCAGAGGTAAAGTGGATTTGCTTGGATTGGTAGCTAGGATTAGATCAGTAGATGAATTGCTGAGGGTATTATTCAAAATAGGTTACTATGTTCTATGGAATGCGGTACTGGTTTTTTTTTTTACTATTTTGGAGACTAGTAAAGCTGGAGGAGAAAATTTGATGATAATAGACGATTTTATTTGGTTTTAGGTGACGAGTTTGACAGAATTGATTGGAAGTTAATTGATCTGGTACTTCAACCGATAGCTGAGACAAAGAAGATAATTTGGTTGAGTTCGTAGCAGAGGTAAAGTGGGTTTGCTTGGATTGGTAGCTAGGATTAGATCAGTAGATGAATTGTTGAGGGTTTTATTCAAAATAGGTTACTATATTCTTTGGATTGCGCTCCAGAGTTTCTTTTTACTTTTCTGGAGAATAGTAAAGTTGCAAACAGAAATTTGAGGGTAGTGAGCGACGTTATAGGATGAGTTTTATATGTAGAGAGTTTGGTAATGGTGATTGGATGTTGGATTCTTGAATGACTATTGAAGTCGTTGATTGAGTCACGATTGATTGGATGCTTGGACTGGATAGGTGCGGCAAAGAAGATCATTTCGTTGAGTTCGTGGTCGATCAAGATTGAATTAGCATCGTTTGCTAGCTAGAATTAGATCAGTAGATGAGGATTTGGTTGAGAAGTAGGTTGAGGATTTTATTCAGAATGGGTGCATATGTCTTACGGAGTGATTAGATAATGTTACTGGAGATGGTTTTTGTTCGTTTCCAATTGAAATTGCTGTTACTGTCGAAGGACCGATTAAAAAAGTCTTCAGGCATGGACCACAAACTTTTAAAAATGATGAAATACTTTGTGTTAAATGAACAAAGCAAACCTGACGAATATTAGAACAGTATTTTATGAGATTGATAGAACGTTGGCTGATTTGAGCTCGAACTGTTGAAAGACTGTTGACAATATTGACAAATTGATTTGCGGTTGACAGTCAGAGTTATCAGTCTGTCAACTGATAACCATGACAAAGAAAATGATCTAGACGATCTAACAGTGAATCTGGAGCAGGTTTGCCTAATTTGATAGCTGAAACTAGATCGGCAGAAGGATTATTGAGGATGTGATTTTTAATCTGAAGAAAATTATAGTGATTTTAATAATTAACGAAACAGGTACACCGAGTAAAGAGGATAACGGAAGCAGTCGTGAATGAAACGTTTCCGGTAAAAGTTCGATCGATGCAAATCGAAGAGTATAGAGATATCTACTTACAAACACAGAAAGAAGAAAGTAAAGTAGGAACGTTATTAATGCGAACATAGACAACTGTAGTAAATAGAGCAATTTAAGATACTAACAGTGTAACATGCGTGACAAATAGAGCAGAACTATCGACTGTAGTATCATTAAAGTAAATTGAAACAAGTATTATAGTCGAAGTGGTGTGTCTGTAACCGGCTACGTTTTCTAATTTATTTAAACTCCGAGTTTCTGCGAGAGTTCGAGCCTTAAATTACTCTATTCTTAGCTGAGCTCTCAATGTTCTTCTTTTACAGGAACAAGACAGATTATCATCAATAGACCGCATGATGTCCCCCTCGGTACTGAACAACTTTCATCTGAAACATTTTTTCATATAATCAATATTTTTGCAGATATTCGTCTGTAACGCTTTATAATTTTAACAAATAATTTAACAAATAATTTAACAAATAATTTAACAAATAATTTAACAAATAATTTAACAAATAATTTAACAAATAATTTAACGAATAATTTAACTAATAATTTAACAAATAATTCAACAAATAATTTAACAAATAATTTAACAAATAATTTAACAAATAATTTAACAAATAATTTAACAAATAATTTAACAAATAATTTAACAAATAATTTAACAAATAATTTAACAAATAATTTAACAAATAATTTAACAAATAATTTAACGAATAATTTAACAAATAATTTAACAAATAATTTAACACAATTTAACAAATAATTTTTGAAGCAAATTATCGTTTTGTTATTAATGAATCAATAGCGTACTATCATGCCCACTACATTCGAGGTCTTCAATAAATTTTCTTGGGCCGAAAAATCTGCGAAGAATTTCCAGAATGAAAAGAATATTCAGAATCGAGTAAATGAAAAATGGGAAAATATTTTTCCTGTGATCTGGATAGAATATCGATCCACCGGTGTTATGGATCGGCGGATCCCGTCTCCAGGAATATTGAGTTTCGACGTGTATCCACGATCTTCTCACGCTGGAGGAACCCAATCTGGGAGTAAGAACAGGCCCACGGGTAATATTGTTGGCTACGGTCGTGATTATCGGTCGATAGGATTCATGACTCGTTCGGATAGGGATTTCTCCGTCGAGTTTAAGAAGGATGATTGTTTTCGCGGATAATGGAGAGTAACGCGCGGGTAATGGGTTCCACGGATTGCACGAACGTAAACTATTTTCGCTAACTTGACGGCGAGGTTCCGTCCGAGGTTCCGCGCCGTTGTTGCCGATCAAAGACGGATGCCATTGTGGCATGAGGGAAGCCTGCCAGTTGGCTTGTAGCACGTGAAACGAGGCAATAATGACAATGCGCTCTGCTCTCCGAATGGATTTATTCATTATCGTCTCCCCCGTGTATCGAAACGAAAGCTTCCGTGCGTTATCCTCTGAATGGCGCTTCGAATTCAATTAAAAATTGTTTGCTTCTTCGAGCCATTCAACCGCGAAAAGACAGAAGTCTCGTAGAACAGTGGATCTTGTCTAGCTCTTGCGTCTCGAGGCTTTGGGATGCGTTCGAAGATGACGAGGCATTCTGTCTGCTGTAGGATTTGAAAACAACATTTTCTGTAGGGATCAAATTAGAATTGATTGAAAAATTTCTAGCTGCGTCCCTTAGACGCAAAATTCAATGGAGAAAGACAGAGGATGTGTAGAGCGGTCGATGTAGTCTGTGGATTGTGCATTGTGCATCGCTTCTTTGAGGTGAATTTGTCTCAAAGATGATGAGGCGTTCTGTGTAATATAGAAATTGATTTAAAAATACAACATGTTCTGTAGGATTCACATTAGAGTTGGATTAAGAATTTCTAACTTTGATGCCATTCATAATGGGAAGGGACAGAAGTCTCATGGGGCATTAGATATTGTCTAATTCTTGCATTCATCTGGTTTCTTTAAAAAAAATATGTCTCGTAGGTGATGAGGCGTTTTGTGTAATATAGAAATGGATTTAAAAACAACATTTTCTGTAAAATAAAAATTACAGTCAACTTAAAAATTGCTTGGGGTACCCTGTTGATGCAGTTCAATGGGAAAAGGCAGTTATTCTTATGTCATTAATAGACAGCGGATCTTTATAGAAAATAAAAATTGTCCACCTGAATTGCAACGAACTGCAGCGAATTTGGAAGTTATTTTCTTGTTTAATAAGTTTAGTAGGCTAACCATAATAGCATTTTTAAATTCTTCTAATGTATTTACCGGTTTAAATTACATCTACTCATTTGTGTCATAAATGAATAAAATCCGCTGTCTAGTCATTAAATATTGTCTGGTTCGAATTCGAATATGTTTTCATCATTTATTCAGTTTTCTTCTTAATTTAGGGTCATATTTTTCATCCTTATAGTTAGAAAAGTATTTTATAGTAAATAAATGAATATTCGAGTAACTCGAGCAATTCGAATCTTTACGAGTAACTCGAAAGTTAAAGATCTGTTCGAATATATTCGAGTAATTTGAAAAATTTCGAGCTGAAAATTCATTTTCGAATAAATCAAAATTTTACGAAGGCTCGAATATTCGAATATACTTTTCAAGCAGTTCGTCGATTTCAAGTAGGTCGAAAAATTCAAACGCTCGACTCGGCTCGAACAATCGAATCGAGTTCAGCTCAGCTCGTAAATTACGGGTAGTCGCACACCCCTAAATAGATCTTGAAACGAGAAAAATTCAACTGTACCAAATGTTTCCTAAAATCGTACGATGAAATGGGGAATAAGGGAAGTTTATGGACGTGAAAATCTGTAGACTGGAGAGAAGAAAGTCTGCATCGCTAGTTTTAAAAATATAATAACAGTAATAGTCTATAGATCTTGAAACGAGAAAAATTCAACTGTACCTAATTTTTCCTAAAATCGTACGATGTAATGGGGAATAAGGGAAGTTTATAGACGTGAAATCCCGTAGACTGGAGAGAAGAAAGTCTGCATCGCTAGTTTTAAAGATATAAATACAGCAATAGTCTATATATCTTGAAACGAGAAAAATTCAGCTGTACCAAATTTTCCTAAAATCGTACGATGAAATGGGAAATAAGGGAAGTTTATGGACGTGAAAATCCGTAGACTGGAGAGAAGAAAGTCGGCTGCTCGTCGACGGTCTCGATATTCAGAAGTCTCGGGGACTTTAGAGGCTCGCGCTCGCGCGTGTGCTCTCGAGCAATCGCTAGGACTGGTTTTCAATATGACTCACGCGTGTAACACCGTTCGATCGTGTATTGGTGTGCTCGTATATCAAAACCAGTAGGCACCCCCGACATTGCACGATCAAATACGTTGTTGTCCGCGTGTCTTATACATACACGTACCGCGTCTCTTTCGCTGTGCTGGTATTCTCCACCGGCGTTGTATACGCACGAGCCGCGCGCTGCCTCTCCACAACGGCGTGTCTCCGATTTTTGCAGACTACCTTAAGTCTAAGTCGTTCTATTTAAGCGAGCGCATGGAATTAAGTAACAAGCCGCTGTCTTTCAGCGCCACATCCGCCTCGTTCTCGCTCGCGGGATTCGTTTCTCTTTCTTTCTCGGCTCGTATCCTATAGCGAAGCCGTTGCACACGCTGTTTCTCTGTCCCTGTCCTCCCCTGGTTATACAGTGCCAGTGTTACAGATGGCCACGCACGCAGAAATGTGCGTACACGGCCCGACCTATTGCTTTCTTACCAATTATCTTCGATCTCGTTCTCGTCGAAGCCTCTCTCGCGGCGTTTTCGATCCGTGAACTCCCGCGATCCCATGGTTTCGTCCACGGACATGAATCATGCTCGATCCACACGGACTCTCGGACTCTATATCAACGTATCGACGATTGTCGAGGTTCGCGTCGATGGCTGGGAAATTATTAATTTCAACTGGAACATCAGTTTTAGGGAGTAATTATTTTTCTTGGTTAATGGATGACTTTAATACTCGGTAGAACGTTTTCTGTAACTCTTCAGCGTTCATTTGTATATGCTGAGGGTCTGAGGGAATTTCAGACACTGTACTATACGTTGCTGAGAATTATTTTAATCTGTTAGGTGCGTTAGAAATCATTTTTTTTCAACTGTCGATTTTAGGGAATCATTACTTTTCTTGGCTATAGCACGACATTAACATGTGGTGGAATAATTTTTGTAAGGATTCGGGGTTTGTTTCTTCTAGCTGACGGTCTGAGAGAGTTTCAGACACTGTACTACGTTGCTGAGAATTTTTATAATTTTCTAGGTGCATGAGAAATAATTTTCTTTCAACGGTCAATTTTAGGGAATCTTTTCTTGGCTACAGCACGACATTAACATTTGGTGGAATAATTTCTGCAATGATTCGAAGTTTGTTTCTTCAAGCTGAGGGTCTGAGAGAGTTACAGATGCTATACTACGATGTTCAGAATTATTGTGATTTTTTGGGTGCATGGGAAATAATTAATTTCAGTTGCAAAATTCATTGTCCTTTCTTTAGGGGATGATTTTTCGCATGAACATTTTCTACGTTTTCCCAGGATTAAATTTTCATTGCCGGAGATCTGATCGGTTTTCAAACATTTCACTAAAGAGCTGAGAATTATTCTAATCTGCTAGTTGCATGAGAAATAATTTTCATTCACCTGTTGATTTTAGGGAATCATTACTTTTCTTGGCTATAGTACGACATTAACATTCGGTGGAATAATTTCTGCAATGATTCGAGGTTTGTTTCTTCAAGCTGAGGGTTTGAGGGAATTTCAGACACTGTACTACGTTGCTGAGAATTATTCTAATCTTCTAGGTGCATGAGAAATAATTTTCTTTCAACGGTTTATTTTAGGGAATCGTTTCTTGGCTACAGGACGACATCAACATTCGGTGAAATAATTTTTGTAACGATTCGGGGTTTGTTTCTCCAAGCTGAGATTCTGAGGGAGTTTCAGACACTGTACTACGTTACTGAGAATTATTCTAATCTTCTAGGTGCATGAGAAATAATTTTCTTTCAACGGTCAATTTAAGGGAATATTTTCTTGGCTACAGCACGACATTAACATTTGGTGGAATAATTTCTGCAATGATTCGAAGTTTGTTTCTTCAAGCTGAGGATCTGAGAGAGTTACAGATGCTGTACTACGATGTTCAGAATTATTGTGATTTTCTGGGTGCATGGGAAATAATTAATTTCAGTTGCAAAATTCATTGTCCTTTCTTTAGGGGATGATTTTTCGCATGAACATTTTCTACGTTTTCCCAGAATTAAATTTTCAGTCTTGAAGATCTGATCGGCTTTCAATCACTTCACTAAAGAGCTGAGAATTATTATAATCTCCTAGATGCACGAGAAGTAATTAATTTAGGTTGCGGAATTAATTTTTCTTCCTTAGGAGGAGATTTTTAAATTGACCATTTTTTACCTGACTTTCCAGGATTAAGTGCTGAGAGAATGAGGAGCTGGCAGACTGTTAACTATATAGTGCCAATAATTGTTACAACCTTCTGGAAGGCCTCAAATGATTAATTTCGATAGTGCTGTTCACGTTCTTCATTTTCATAGATGATTTTAAAATTGAATATTTTCTACATCCTTTTCGGATTAATTTTCGAGTCCTCAGGATCTGCTGCAGATTTCAAAAATATCTATAGAGGCAAACAAATGTTAAATATCACAATACCGTAGAATTTTCAGAACTGCAATAAATAATTCTCTGTAAATAATCACCCAATGTTCCGATTTTATTATCAACACTTGCTTCAACTTCCCGTTGCTCACACTAAAACTTTAGTAACTACTTTCAGGCTCGCTATAGACACCCGTTCCGGTCCCACGAATTTTTTAGAAGGTGTTTAAAGCGACCTCGACAGTCCACCAGTGTAAAAACGCGAAGTTTCCGGAACGGGACCGGTGAATTGAATTAATAATCACGTTCTCCTTCGCGACGACAGAGAACGGTGCGCGTCGTTTGTAGAAGTAGCGTGTAACGATCGCAAAAAAATCCGATCGAAATCCGCGATCCAGGAACGCCTCTAACGGTGTTCGTGACTGCGGGGCAAAAATCCTCGAATTCGTTTGCTTTTTCCAGCTGGAGCATAAAGTGACCAAGTTCGTCGCGCTGCCTGGAAGGTTCTAATTAGTTTCAAACTTCTTACTCTACGTCGCCGGCGTTCTCTTTCTCTGTTTACGTCTGTCTTTCTTCGTACCAGGAAGCTCAGAAAATAATTATCCCTTCTTTTCGAACCGGGAAACGGGGGCTTAGACAAATATAGAGGCTGTTGCCCTCTGGTGTAGACGTTACTGTAGAGATACTTTCTGTTTTGGTATTTTAACACGACGCTTACGCAGCATTAAAAGTGATTATTTTACCTTAATCTATAAAAAATAACGAGAATGTGTCTATTCAAATTTTTAGCCATTTTCGAAATAATATATACCCATAGAAACAAATCTGTTGAAAAATTCCTTATGGATGCATCTTTATAATCTCAAGAATTGTAAATAAATAATATTGAAACGTGTCATATTTGAACGCGATCATTATTAAGTTCTATTAAAAATTATCGAACTTCTGACTCGTAATTCCAACAAATAAACTTAGTAAATTTATTGTGGCTGCATTAGTTAAATTGATATTAAATTTTCTTGATTTTCTTTCTTGTACCTTAGCAATTTCATTATTAAGTTCTATTAAAAATTCTTGAATTTCTGACTTGTAATTCTAACCAACTAACTTAATAAACGTATTGTAGCAAGCTTCAAAAATGTTTCTACGACGTTGCAAAAATAGATTCAATATACGCACTGCAATAGTTAAATTGATATTCAATTTTCTTGATTTTCTTTCTTGTACTTTTGCAATTTCATTATTAAGTTCTATTAAAAATTCTTGAACTACATCCTCGTATTTCTAACAAATTAATTTAATAAATGTATTGTAGCAAGCTTTAAAAATGTTTATACGACGGTGAAAAAATAGATTCAATACATATACACACTGCATTAGATAAATTCATTTTTTTAAATTTCTTTCTTGTACTTTAGCAATTTCATTATTAAGTTCTTTTAAAAATTCTCGAACTACATCCTCGTATTTCTAACAAATTAATTTAATAAATGTATTGTAGCAAGCTTCGAAAATGTTTATACGACATTGCAAAAATAGATTCAATATACACACTGCATTAGTTAAATTGATATTAAAGTTTCTTGATTTCTTTCTTGTACTTTAGCAATTTCATTATTAAGTTCTATTCAAAATTCTCGAAATTCTCCCTCGTATTTCTAACAAATTAATTTGGTACTGACATTTTTTAAATCTCGTTTACGTATATTTAGAATGTTCGAAAATATGTATACGACTTATAGATTCAAAACTAGCTTCACTATACACACTACATCCTGAAAATGTTCCTCTTAACAGTACACATAACTATCGAGCACTGAACGCGATTGACATATATTTCCTTATGATAACTAGAAGATTGCATATTTTCAATTTTTGTTTAAATATTCACTTCGATGGAGAAGTTTACTAAAAAAATTACTCGAGAAAATATATTTATAATTTCAATATTTGATAAAATAAAAAATTGGACAACAATCAGTTTGTGACTGGTCCAACAGTTCTAGTATTGAACCTCCCTTAACACTAAACCAACCGAGCACTAAATATATCTGTTCTATATTGCCTAATAAAAATTAAATCATTGTTTCAAATTTGTACAAATTTGATGGTAATATATGCTTGAACGAAGGAATGTATCTAATCATTTCCAATGAAAGCATCATTATAATTTCACGAATTGTAAAATAAAAATTTCAAACTAATTATTACGACCGGCGCTGGTAGGTTTAGCTTAATAAAACAGTAACACTGAAAATATTTTAAAAATAGCAGGAATTCATAAAATTGAAATCGAGAAGATACAGATAAGTGTCCGGACAATCCCCGCCGTTCTTCCCATAGAATAAATGAAAAATCAGAGCAAGTTCAATCGACGGAGAACAGATCTCTTTATCGTTCCATCTCGCTCACCCCCGATCGCTCGCGGCTCGCGTTATCCGTCGAGCCGTACCGTTATCAATTATTCCAAAAATTCCTTCCTCGTCCGATAGTCGTTGGAGCAACAAATTCGCCGGGGGAACGACGCCGATAAATTTCAGAGTGAGCCGAGTCGAACGATAAAAGCCGTTCGCGCGCTCGAAACACACAGAGAGAGAGAGAGAGAGAGAGTGAGTTAAAGCGCGCTAGAGACAGAGAAAGAGAAAGAGAGAAAATAAGCTAAAGGAAGATAGAGAGACAGAAAGAGAGACAAAAAGAGAAAAATATAGACGCGGCAACGGGTCCGTTTTATTACAATACGTCCCAACATTGCGGATACATTGCAAAGCCTCGTGGCCGACGCGGAACGGTTAACGGTGGGGCAGAGTGTCGGGCGGTGGCGGTTAATCGGCGGGATTTTCGAAAAATTAATTGCCTCGTAACGTTGTTTCCCGAAAGGCACATAAAACCGTGCGCGCATCGCGCGTCGACGGGCCTCGAATATAAATTACGCGTTCCTTGAAACACTTGTACTTTCCTGTCCCTTCGGCCACGTCCGTGCTTCCCTTCGGGAACACACGTGTACCTGCCACCAATAACATCTTCCACGAGCGTGCGGAGATCGCGCGCGTACACTTCAGTACGCGTCCAGGAAGACGAGAGAGAGAGAGAGAAAGAGAGATAGAGGGAGAGAAGGAAAGAGGGAGAGAAAAAAAATGGCCTTACCACTCTTGTCGTTACCCTCCCACGTGATTTACACAGACGAATTTATAGTCTTATTCGGCGGGGAGCGTCGTTACAGTCCACCTCAAAGTTTCTTTCAACCGGCCGGGCATACCGGCCCCAGAGCAGCCGGATAATTAATAATATCGGGACGTTTATGCCCGAAGGAGAACGGGGTGGGAAACGCACGGGGGTTGTAATTGCCGCGAGAGCTATCCGATAACTCAGAAACCACTTCAACGCGACACGCTGATAGCCTATTCCATTCCCAAGCCATTTCGTTATTTTAGAGAAGATGCTATCGGCGCAAAGGTTCGATCTTTTCGAAATTCAACAGCAAATTTACAATTTAATTAATCACCCAACGTTTCGATGCAGGTGTGGATCATTATCAAGGGATAATGCGTTTGCTGTGCACTATTTTCAATAAAACTGGAAAAAATAATTTTTTTTTAAATATAACTAAGTATGAGTTGCGATGACAACGTGATTGTGCCATCGTGGCCAAAACTAAACCGTAACTTCAGTTACGTTTTGGATCATTATCAAGGGATAATGCGTTTGCTGTGCACTATTTTCAATAAAACTGGAAAAAAGAATTTTTTTTAAATATAACTAAGTATGAGTTGCGATGGCAACGTGATTGTGCCATCGTGGCCAAAACTAAACCGTAACTTCAGTTACGTTTTGGATCATTATCAAGGGATAATGCGTTTGCTGTGCACTATTTTCAATAAAACTGGAAAAAAGAATTTTTTTTTAAATATAACTAAGTATGAGTTGCGATGGCAACGTGATTGTGCCATCGTGGCCAAAACTAAACCGTAACTTCAGTTACGTTTTGGATCATTATCAAGGGATAATGCGTTTGCTGTGCACTATTTTCAATAAAACTGGAAAAAAGAATTTTTTTTTAAATATAACTAAGTATAAGTTGCGATGGCAACGTGATTGTGCCATCGTGGCCAAAACTAAACCGTAACTTCAGTTACGTTTTGGATCATTATCAAGGGATAATGCGTTTGCTGTGCACTATTTTCAATAAAACTGGAAAAAAGAATTTTTTTTAAATATAACTAAGTATGAGTTGCGATGGCAACGTGATTGTGCCATCGTGGCCAAAACTAAACCGTAACTTCAGTTACGTTTTGGATCATTATCAAGGGATAATGCGTTTGCTGTGCACTATTTTCAATAAAACTGGAAAAAAGAATTTTTTTTTAAATATAACTAAGTATGAGTTGCGATGGCAACGTGATTGTGCCATCGTGGCCAAAACTAAACCGTAACTTCAGTTACGTTTTGGATCATTATCAAGGGATAATGCGTTTGCTGTGCACTATTTTCAATAAAACCGGAAAAATTTTTTTTTTAAATATAACTAAGTATGAGTTGCGATGGCAACGTGATTGTGCCATCGTGGCCAAAACGTAACTGAAGTTACTCATACTTAGTTATATTTTTAAAAAATTCTTTTTTCCGGTTTTATTGAAAATAGTGCACAGCGAACGCATTATCCCTTGATAATGATCCACACCTGGATCGAAACGTTGGGTGATTAATTAAATTGCAAATCTGCTGTTGAACTTCAAAAAGATCGAACCTTTGCGCCGATAGCATCTTCTCTAACATAACTCAAAATTCGATCGATAGAAATCACAATTAGACATTTCGTTATTGGCTGGAATTTCCATTTTCTTCGTTATATCTGGGTTGTTTTAATTTTATATGCATGTTGCTATGATTTTGAGAGAAATCTTTGTTGATGGTACGCTGAATGGATTTAACAAAAGAAAGAACAAAGGATTTAAAAAAGGTTGAAATGACGTTGAAGTCTTAATAGGTTACTTTGAAAATGGCCAATTTCTTTGTCAAGGATTTCAGCTATTATGAGAAATGAATTTCTTGACTGTAGATTCATGGATGTTTTCTTTTCAAACCCATTTTATTGTGACCTGATCGAAATATTTTTTTATTGTGAAGTTAGAAATATTTTCTCTGTTTTGAACAGACCTTAATTAACTTACCTCGATCAAGTAACAATCATATGGGTTTGAAAAAGAAAAACGACCATGAATCTACTGTCAAGAAATCCCTCCACATTATTGTTTGAAAGACCTACACAAATCACCTAATAAAAATAAGTAACCAATTCCTCCTTCAAGGTATCAATCTATGTTAAGAAATATATTTCTCAGTAATACATCATCTTAGATCCGTTTCCTTAAGATTTTACCGAATCGTTTCTTATTGCGTCGATGAGAAATGGAAAAATGTGAATTAATATGAAGCTAGAAAAATAAAATACCGATCGAGAAGGAATCGATAAACATCGACTAAAATTCAGAGAAGGTAGCACGAATGGTCATCGACCGGAAAGCCATGAATCGACGTGTTTCAAACTGCGAAAGGTTTATCAGAGGAAGTCAGATGCTACTCGAGGAAACGTTCCCTCGGGGAATACGCGTGGGCTACCTACGGTACCCTGAAGAAATGAGTGTAACCTCGTCGGTATGCAAGTATTATGTGTCTCGAGGAAACGGGATATCCCCGATCTGACTCGGCAAACAATCGATACCAGAGTAAAGGAGTCGATATACTCTGTTTACACATGTACGAGCGAAAAATTGTATGCGCCTCTCGAAGTATGCGCGATCTTCTTGTGACCGATGTTTAATCGATTCCCACGATGCACCGGATCGATCTTATCAGCTTATCGAATTACTCCCGGAGTCGATTAGAAACATTAACGTCTCATTAACAGCGTGAGAATCGGGCTGTTCGTGTTTCAGGTTGGAACGTTCCTTCTTTCGGTTTCAGTTTTCGATGTTCATCGATCTTTTTTATCTTTGGAGTACTTTCGTCGGTTTGGTAATATTATTCGTCATGTAGGACCTGAGGATTAACCCTTAGCGGACGGGGATTATTTTTAGCTTACTTTTTGATGGATCGAATAAATTTTCTTTGCGAAACAAAATTGTTTGCTGAGGAGTTTGGTGTATGCATTAAATGGAGGGAAACGTGTTGTTTTCAGTAAAAAATTTTTTTCATATTTTTCGGGAGTATTAATTGCTTTAAAAATTATTCACAGTCGCAGAACAGTAAAATTGTTTGGGCGACTGTCGGAAGACACGCGTCCGCAAAGGGTTAATGAACTTCTTTTTTTTGAACTAGGATACAGAGGTCACTGATGAATTTTCCAACGAAGACACAGAGGTCAGTGATATGTGAACTACAGATCGTTATGCAACATAATATTATTGTGCGTCAATTACAGGATACAGGAGCTACGACATCATTTAATTCCTTCATTTTACCTTTTTAGATTATACCTGTACATTTTCGACTTAACCCTTCGCACTCGGAATTAATGTAGTCTTGAAACCAAATTCTTTTTTCTAATTTAGGATACTTCCATTTTATACAATTCATTCATTCGATTTATATGAAGCCGATCCAATATGCGCATACAATACTGAGCTATCTAGTAATTTATTAAATAAAAATTTAATAATCTGAAAAATATTTCGAATAATGGTGTAAGAATTTGTAGTGGTGTCTCAGAGTCACCACTGGAGTGCAAAGGGTTAAATGCACAAAATCCGCAGGTTAGTGATGAAATTTCTAACTAAGGAGAAAAAGGACAATGACGATTTTTTCACCTAAATACGCACACGTTTTTTAACCAATTTTCCACCTGGAACACGAAATATTCCACACCAATATATTGCAATTATCAATGCAATTGACACCTCGGAATCTGCTCCAACTAAAATAAATTCCCCATCTTCAATTTCTTCAAATGTAATCCCAACCGCGTGTCTCCAATCTTCCATCTAGAAGATTTGCCAATTCATTATACCAGCAGTGTCCAGCGTAGGGCCCCCCACGCGCCTGCTTCCCCTTCCTACTGTCAGTTTGCGCACGCGCAGTGTGTTCTCACTGCGTTGGTGAGGACAGCATTAAGCTCCCGGAACCGAGTTTGGACATCGTTGCATTATACAATAAATTTTCTGCTTTGAATTGTTGGAAGCTTTTCCCAATTTTCCACGAGAAACTCGAAATTTTCCACCCCAATGTATTGCAATTATGAATGCATTTGGCACCTCAGAACCTCCTCCAACTAAAATAAATTCTCCATCTTCAATTTCTTCGAACGTATTTCCCACCTCGTGCCTCCGATGTTACATCTAGAAGATTCGCAAATCTATTATACAATGAATTTTCTACTTTGAATTCTTGGAAGCTTTTCCCAATTTCCCACCTGAAAATCGAAACTTTCCACCCGAATATATTGCAATTATGAACGCAATTGACACCTCAGAACCTGCTCGAATTAAAATAAATTCTCAATCTTCAATTTCTTCAAAGGTATTTCCCACCTGGTGTCTCCAATCTTCCATCTAGAAGAATTGCAAATCCATTATACAATGAATTTTCTACTTTGAATTCTTGGAAGCTTTCCCCAATTTTCCACCTGAAACTCGAAATTTTCCACCCCAATGTATTGCAATTATGAATGCATTTGACACCTCAGAACCTCCTCCAACTAAAATAGATTCTCCATCTTCAATTTCTTCAAACGTATTTCCCACCTCGTGTCTTCAATGTTCCATCTAGAAGATTCGCAAATCTATTATACAATGTATTTTCTATTTTGAACTGTTGGAAGCTTTTCCCAATTTTCCACCTGAAACTCGAAATTTTCCAACCCAATGTATTGCAATTATGAATGCATTTGGCACCTCAGAACCTCCTCCAACTAAAATAAATTCTCCATCTTCAATTTCTTCGAACGTATTTCCCACCTCGTGCCTCCGATGTTACATCTAGAAGATTCGCAAATCTATTATACAATGAATTTTCTACTTTGAATTCTTGGAAGCTTTTCCCAATTTCCCACCTGAAAATCGAAACTTTCCACCCGAATATATTGCAATTATGAACGCAATTGACACCTCAGAACCTGCTCGAATTAAAATAAATTCTCAATCTTCAATTTCTTCAAAAGTATTTCCCACCTGGTGTCTCCAATCTTCCATCTAGAAGAATTGCAAATCCATTATACAATGAATTTTCTACTTTGAATTCTTGGAAGCTTCTTCCAATTTTCCACCTGAAACTCGAAACTTTCCACCCGAATATACTGCAATTATGAATGCATTTGACACCTCAGAACCTCCTCCAACTAAAATAGATTCTCCATCTTCAATTTCTTCAAACGTATTTCCCACCTCGTGTCTTCAATGTTCCATCTAGAAGATTCGCAAATCTATTATACAATGAATTTTGTATTTCGAATTGTTGGAAGCTTTTCCCAATTTTCCACCTGAAACTCGAAACTTTCCACCCGAATATACTGCAATTATGAATGCATTTGACACCTCAGAACCTCCTCCAATTATAATTCTCCACCTTCAATTTCTTCAAACGTATTTCCCATCTCGTGCACCCAACATCTTCAAACAATTTCCCACCAGGTATCTGCAAAGTCTCCCACACATTTCCACACTCAAATAAAATTCTCCTCAAACCAACAAACAATCAACTTCTCCATCAACCTTCCAAAAGCCTCCCGCAACAGTTCCTCTTCTCTCCGGGCGTAAACAGGAGTCGGTGAAAAGCCGATCGACGTCTCGGGCGAACGAGCCGGACAACCATAAACGCCGCAACGTCAGACAGAAAATATAGAACGTCCTGAGCCCGACTCGACTCGGTTCGAGTCGATAGTCGCGAGACTAGGCCGGAGCCTAGGCTCTGCGGCAAGAAAGGGAACAATGCGAGCAATATTTCAAAGACAGCCGTCGGACTAGGTAGATATTAATATCGCGACATACAAGTAACTCGTTAACTGGCAACCGTCGTCCCCAGTCGGCGTAGACGACGAGTCAAGGAAAATTCTCTATCTATTAAGGAAATCTGCTCTAGGATCTATTTCAGGAGTCCCTGGGGTACCCAAGGTTTTCGATTTCAAAGCGTTAGCGCGAGAGCAACGGGCGCAGCAAAAACCTAGCCACCAAACGATCTTGTAAGTCAGTCAGAGGCCTTCTAAACAAACCGGTACACCCTGTGTAGCAAGTCGTCTACACGACAACACAACAACACCACAAATCACACCGGCGAACAATAAAATACCAGTAGCTCACACCCACCACGTGTCTCTCTGCTTACTTCATGCACAGAGCTCCGAACGGTTCGTTGTCTTTCTCCTGTTAACGTACCACTTTAGTATCATTGCTTCTCTCTCACACTCCCACACTCTCTGTCTTTCTCTACCTTTCTCTAGAAATTCCTTCCCGTTTTTAAATTCCCGGAATCGCGTGCTCGCCCATTCACGGGTTCGTGAATCGAGACGGAGCAGATATAAGGTCGTGGAAAAGAGATAGAGAGAAACGGGAAGAGGATGAATCGAGGAACTGTTGAGGAGGCAGAGGGGTACAGGGAGGCACACGTGGCCGGCTGCGTATAGGGCATTTAATTGGGAAGTCGAGGAAACAATGGCAGCTCGATAAGAATGCAACGAGCGACGCCTGGCCGTCCTGTCGATCGCACTCGGAATTCCTACGGCGTCTTTTTTTCCGCTCTACACTACTCCGCTTCCGTGGAGTATTTGACGCTTCGCTCTCTTCACCGAATTTTGCTTTGTAGGTCTGAAAAGATTTTTGTTACTCGTGTCCTATTCCGTTAATTAGTATTGGGTTGTTCGAAAAGTAATTTCGTTTTTCGTGTAGAGATGGTATTACTTCCATTTATTATTACTTAACATTATTCTAAGTAACAAAATTATTGTATAATTTCAGAACTGACATTTCGGACGTCATTTCGTGCCTTATAGAAGTGTATAATCTTTCAAGCATTTCTTTTGTCATCGCATCAAATATGCAAAATCAAAGTGAGCATATCCGTCACATTTTGCTTTTTTGTTACGGGCATGATAAAAACGCAATGCAAGCAGGGAAAAAAATGTATGCTGTTTACAGAGAGGGTGTACCGTCGTATTACCATTTATTTCGTTCTTTTCAACACTTTTTAAGCGGTGTAACTATCATTTTAACTGAAGGCGTCAAAAGTCATTATTTGCTAATTAAAAGCAGGAATTCTACGAACATGGGATCTCCAAGTTACTAGAAAGATAGCACAAGATCATAGAACAAAATTTTCCACTTGGAACACGAAATATTTCACATCAATATATTGCAATTATCAAAGCAATTGACACCTCGGAATCTGCTCCAACTAAAATAAATTCTCCATCTTCAATTTCTTCAAACGTAAGTTATCCCAACACCCCAATTTCCCATCCAAAAATATTCCTAACCCCTCCACAGCTCAAACTTAACCAATTTTCCACCTGGAACACGAAATATTCCACACCAATATATTGCAATTATCAATGCAATTGACACCTCGGAATCTGCTCCAACTAAAATAAATTCTCCATCTTTAATTTCTTCAAACGTATTCCCCACCGCGTGTCTCCAATCTTCCATCTAGAAGATTTGCAAATCCATTATACCAGCGGTGTCCAGCGTAGGGGCCTCTCACGCGCCTGCTTCCCCTTCCTACTGTCAGTTTGCGCAGGCGCAGTGTGTTCTCACTGCGGTGGTGGGGACAGTGTTCAGCTCCCGGAACCGAGTTTAGACATCGCTGCATTATACAATAAATTTTCTGCTTTGAATTGTTGGAAGCTTTCCCAATTTTACCAACTGAAACTCGAAACTTTCCACCCCAATGTATTGTAATTTTGAATGCAATTGACACCTCAGAACCTCCTCCAATAAAAAAATAAATTCTCAATCTTCAATTTCTTCAAACACATTTCCCACCTCGTGTCTTCAATGTTCTATCTAGAAGATTCGCAAATCTATTATACAATGAATTTCGTATTTTGAATTGTTAGAACCTTTTCCCAATTTTCCACCTGAAACTCGAAACTTTCCACCCCAATGTGTAGCAAAATCAAAATGAGCATGTCCGTCACATTTTTCTTTTTACGGGTATGGTAACAACGCAATGTATGCTGTTTACAGAGTGGGTGTACTACCATTTATTTCGTTCTTTTCGACACTTTTTAAACGGTGTAACTATCATTTTAAATGAAGGCGTCAAAAGTCATTATTTGTTAATAAAAAGAGGAATTCTACGAACATGGGATCTCCAAGTTACTAGAAAGATGGTACGAGATCATAGAACAAAATTGCCACTACATCACCGAAAAAATAAATAAATAGTGAAACATCGTCTTCAGTTTCCCTTGGGAAAACGAAATTACTTTCCGATCAACCCAATATTTTATTCGTATGATACAACGGAACTTAATCGGAAACACGTTGACAATATATTGTACGTTAGCGGAATATACAGTAGACTACGTAGGGGTGTGCTAGTACCCGTAATTTACGAGCTGAGCTGAACTCGATTCGACTGCTCGAGCCGAGTCGAGCGTTTGAATTTTCCGAGCTGCTTGAAATCGACGAACTGCTTAAACAGAATGCGAGTTACTTGAAAAAATCAACACGTGTAATTGAAATACAATATAATTCAAGTGTGTAATTTATATTTGAAATTTAAAAAATGTGTAACGCAGAAGATATGTCTGATCAGATATTATAAATTTATAAATAATAAATTCCTTCTGTTTTGAAAGCCTTACATGGATTTTTCAACCTCTTATTACCTATTACTTTATAATTTTTTAATTTTTAATTTTAATTTAATTACATTGCAATTCGTAATTAATGTAATTTAATTATATAGTATTTTATAATTGTACTCCAATTGCAATTACGAATTACATTGTAACTTAATTGAATGAAGATCTGAATTACAATATGACTGAATTACAATATGTAATTCAATTACTTTGTAATTATAATTCCTGGAGTAATTCAATTGTAATTCTGCACAACTCTGCCAAGTAGACACAACAGAATAAAATACTTTTTATCGCATAACAGCTAAAATTCAAATTAAACTAAAAAATGTTGACACACCAATGCCCACTTGCAAAATCGCTCTTACTCGTACATAGATTGATTTTTATGAATTTTTCTCTAGAACACCATACACGATAGAATGAACATCCATGGGGTGTGGTAGGTCCATCCGCGTGATCAACGAGAGAACATTTTTCTCGATTGAAAAATCATTTTATTTGTTTTTTATTTATTGATCAGATCGTGTATCTCAAAGGGCAAAGGTTATTGGGGAACTCCGGAGCGTTTTCACCGCCGCGAAAAGTCTGCGAGCTCGCGAAACAGGCTATATTTCATGGTTTACACACGCATTGTATGCAATCCCAGATCAACTAGCGACAACGTGCTAAACGTCCGGCTAACAAGTTCAAACGAGCCCGTGGTTTGTTGCAACAGGTAAACGCTACATTAAAAGCTCGAGCTCCACCGTCTGCGTTTAGAGTTTCGTTACATACCGATGTCGCTGTGAACTTTCACATTCAACGACAAACGTTTTCGCATCGTAATCGTTATTCCCCAGGTTCCAGCCTGGAATTCGCTAAGTGGGAGCCTTTTGTTCGCTCTTCCGATAATTGCACTTTCTATTTGCGCCCGTCACGGCCCCGTCAATTGCGATTGTTTTACCGAGACGATGACACTCGATTCCAGTTGGACGAAAACATTTTAATTGCATTCGGTGTCTTCGTCGTATTAATGCAACCAAGGGAATCGTATGAATTCGGAGAAGGTAAATTTGTTGGCTAGCTAGCCGACAAACTCAGCGTAGAAAATAAATTAATATATCTATAAAACAATCATATAATCAGTGTGCACCTATGGAATACCACTGTAGAGAGCTACAGCAATTATTGTGTAACAAAGCTAAAGTAATTACTAAATCGCGGATTTTTATGCAAAATAAATATTGTTGTTCACCAAAGTTATTTCATTCTACATACAGTCGGTCACATTAATATTGGGACACTTTTAAAAAGGCAATAACTTTTTTAATACTGGACCATATTACTTGGATTTATTTTTGAGAGTAAGTTTACCACATGACGCAACAAAGAAGTTTTTGAAAAATTTAATTGCTTGGAATTATAAATAAAATACTAAAAGTTGTTTTTTACAACCGTTTTATGTGGGTCTATGTATATAAAAATTTGAAAAATACGTTTTGTAGATCTGCGTCAGCTGTATACACTCTGAAAATTTCACCAAAATCGGTAAAAGTTGTATTGGGCTACAGCCATTTAAATATTGTAAAAATTGTTTTCACTATTTTCGGCCTTAAACTGTAATAAATCCAAGAATTCGTACATCTTTCGATGCCTATCGCTGTTTCCATGTCATCCGATTTTCACAAAATTTCCAGAATTTGTGTAAAATGACACATATCTACAAAACATATTTTTCAAATTTTCAATACAGGCCCACATAAAAAAGTTGTAAAAATCAACTTTTAGTACTTTCTTTGCAATTCCGACCAATTACAATTTTTCCAAAATTTCTTTATTTCGTCATGTAGTAAACTAATTATTCTAACTTCTGAAAAAAATCCAAATCATATGGTCCACTATTAAAAAAAATATCCCAAGACCCCAATTTCCCATCCAAAAATATTCCCAACCCCCCCACAGCTCAAACAAAAATTCCCCCATAGAAAAAACCGCGTTAATCACTCGCTAACTCAAGATGTCCGAAAACCACCCTAAGGAACATCTTCATCAAAATTGCCCTCCGCCCGAAAAAAGAAACCCGTAGGAATTTCATTCTCCGAAAAAAAGTGCTCAATGTCTCCCGGTATCATCACCAGTTTTTTCCGCAATATATTATTCCATCGAGCAATTTTCGCACGGTTAGAAAAGACCATAAATTGCTGCGGCGATGGCTACTTACGAGCGGCACGGCAGTCGGTCGCGCTTTTTTCGCCAGGCGATTTTTTTGCGGCCATTATCTCAGCTCGACCGCTGTGAAATGTCGGTTCCCCGGTTCGTGAAATCTTCGCACCCCTGTCGAATCCTCAAATTGGCCGTCCTGAAATGTCCTTAAAGGTGAGAGAGAGGGGTCAGTTCGAAGGCGATCGTCGATCGAGACCTGTCAAAATATTTTTCGGAACAGCAGCGAAGAACCGATCGTCGCCATTGTCGGACGATTTTCCGGGGATTCGAAGACCACCAGGGGGGTCCTTGAACAGGGTCAGTGTTCCCTGGACTCTCTCAAGATCGAGTGGAGGGGGCACGGTCAGGTATTAACGGCTCAATTTCACAGGCGGGCCCCTGCTAAATTCCCCGAGGAATTTTCTCGTTCCACCGGGCAGGTGTTATTGTGCCCTTTTTTCCGATCGAATCAATGAGCTCGACTCGACTGCCGCTCGTTCTCCGACTATTCGAGATCACCCTAACCGTGTTGTTTCGAATTCAGACTCGAAAATTACTTTGTGATTGCGAACTTTTCATAGTGAGGTTTCGGAAAGCAGAAAATTCATGACCGTCGATATTCCTGCACAGAAATATAGTAATCACGCTTTCTGTCATTTTGAATTCTTATTTTTTTGAACTCCTTTTGAAAGTTCACTGGGAAGGATTACATTTCAGTGCCTTGGATTTTTAATTTGCCTTTCAGAATTTATTTTTACCATTTTTATTCATTCAAGCTTCTGTTGAAAATGTACTTGCCTTTGTATGCTTTAAGTTGTCAGTGTGTTTTCAAGAATATATTTTCTATTGCACGTCTTCGAAAATTACTTGAATGCATTACATTTCAGTGCCTTGGATTTTTAATTTGCCTTTCAGAATTTATTTTTACCATTTTTATTCATTCAAGCTTCTGTTGAAAATTTACTTGACATTTCGTTTGTATGCTTTAGGTTTTCAGTGTGTTCTCAGGAATATATTTTCTATTTTACGTCTTAAAAAATTACTTGAATGTATTACATTTCAGTGCCTTGGATTTTTAATTTGCCTTTCAGAATTTATTTTTACCCTTTTTATTCATTCAAGCTTCTGTTGAAAATGTACTTCATATTGCGTTTGTATGCTTCAGGCTTTTAGTGTGTTTTCAGGAATATATTTTATATTGTTATATTGAATGTATTACATTTTAGTGCCTTGGATTTTTAATTTGCCATTCAGAATTTATTTTTACCATTTTTATTTATTCGAGCTCCTGCTAAGAATGTAATCTGACAATATTGCGTTTTCGTGGATTAGATTTTTAGTCTGTCCTTAAGAATTTATTTTCAAAAGCACATCTTGAAATTTTATCTGAATGTATTACATTTTAATGCTTTAAATTGTCAATTTGTCTATAAGAATTTATTTTCATAATTCCGTCTTGAAAATTGACTCGAGTGAATTACATTTTAGAGTTTGAGCTTCTCTATATTTGTTCTCTCAAGTTAGTGCTAAATAATTTCCTCAAAAGTAGCAATTATTCCTTAATAATTTATTTTAACAAGCCCTTGTTAAAAACTTACTTAAACTTATTACATTCTAATGGTCTGTATTTTGAATTCCTCCTCAACAATTTAATCCAAGAAATTTGACTAGGTGAACGTGACTGGTATTCGTAAATAATATTTCTGTGCTAAAATTTCCAACAGAAATGTACAATAAACACCATGTAGATTAGACCAATTGTACGACCTATAAACAATTTCATTTTGTCAGAATAATCCTCCAGAATTTATCAGAAAGATCAAAGAAACCTCAAAAATAGTGCATTTAAGATTATCCTGCAATTCTTGTCACCTCAAAAGCGATTCTAACACAAAAATTTGCATCTCAGCCTCCACAAAAACGTAAAATAAATCCTAAATCTCGGCCCCAGTAAATAAGTCATTCACCCCGCAGACAGATCTATTACAAACTGCCCAGGACCCTAAATTCCCCGTTGCATCTCCACTTTTCCCCGAAAGTGGCCGCCGTCTGGAAAGGGCCCAAAAAAAGGGTCCCACATCTTGTCCAATTTTCAGCCGCTAGAAAAACATTCGAAGAAAAAAAGAACGAGGAAAAGAACGAAGAGCTGTCTACACAAGACCAGCCGAGAATCGATGTGGTTCTAGGGAAAAGAAAAATCTTCAACTGTATTTACCCGATTGAGACGGTAATGGGATGTTAAGTGGTGAAATATTGTTTTGGAATCTAGGGGTGTGCGAGTACTCGTAACTTACGAGCTGAGCTGAACTCGATTCGATTGCTCGAGCCGACCCGAACGTTTGAATTTTCCGAGCTACTTGAAATCGACGAACTGCTTGAAAAGAATGCGAGCTACTTGAAAAAATCAACCGGCTCGAATATTCCAGCCTTCGTCAAACTTCGATTTACTCGAAAATGAATTTTTGGCTCGAAATTTTACGAATTACTCGAATATATTCGAACAGATCTTTAACTTTCGAGTTACTCGTAAAAATTCGAATTGCTCGAGCCGAGTCGAGCGTTTAAATTTTCCGAGCTACTTGATATCGACGAACTGCTTGAAAAGAATGCGAGCTACTTGAAAAAATCAACCGGCTCGAATATTCCAGCCTTCGACAAACTTCGATTTACTCGAAAATGAATTTTCAGCTAGAAATTTTTCGAATTACTCGAATATATTCGAACAGATTTTTAACTTTCGAGTTACTCGTAAAAATTCGAATTGCTCGATTTACTCTAATATTCATTTATTTACTATCAAATACTATTCTAACTATAAGGAAGAAAAATATGACGCAAATTTAATGCTTCTGTTTTATTTTCCTGTTTTCATGAAGAAAACATATTCGAATTTTTACGAGTAACTCGAAAGTTAAAGATCTGTTCGAATATATTCGAGCAATTCGAAAAATTTCGAGCTGAAAATTCATTTTCGAGTAAATCGAAGTTTCTCGAGGGCTCGAATATTCGAGCCGGTTGATTTTTTCAAGTAGCTCGCATTCTTTTCAAGGAGTTCGTCGATTTCAAGTAACTCGGAAAATTCAAACGCTCGACTCGGCTCGACAGACCGATCGTTACTCGACACGAAATTCGAATACTCGAATAAATCGAGTACTCGCACATCCCTACGGGAATCGTGTCCACGGTTTTCTATCGGCGATCTACGAATATCGCGGCTGAGGATCGATCGTCTTGCACACTTGGGAACACGCGGAGAGCAGCTCGAGGAAATTACGAGGGATTAAAGTGATAAGGAGCCGCCCAATAAAAGGTCGTTGACGTCCCGATGATGCGTCGCGCGCTGGCTGCATCTCATCAAATCGCGCAAACACTCGCGAACACAGATGCACCATGCGGCCAGTAATTACGTTCGAGCATGTCGAACGATCTCGTAACTATTTCGACGTACAGTAACCGCCGCAAATTATTTTTTTCCCGTTTTTTGCGCCGCCAAACGGACCAAAATTACCGGCGGCATGAAATCGGTCTTCCTCGGTTGGTCTACGATTTTTTAAACGAGGAGGGTGTGAAAAAATAATTAAATTTAATAAACTTGTTGAGGAGGCTCTCGAGTATCTTCGGAACATCATTTCTTAATTTTTGCAATCTTTTTACAGCGAAGAATAGGGCCAGCACGTTATAGACGGCAGTTGATGGAAGGAGGAAATTTGATAACGATGTTAAACATTGAGAAGAAAGGTCTGTGACACTGTCAATAATAAATGAAGGGAAAAATAATTAGAATTAATGGATTTGTTGTTCAGGTTCTGGAGTATCTTAGAAATAAGATTTTTCAATTTTTGCGGTTTTTTTTTGTAGTGTAGAATTGAGCGAGATGCACAGACGGTCAAAAGATAAATTTGAACGATGTCGAACCAATGTCCGAAGGACGGGTATGCGCTATTGTTGATAAAGAATGGAGAAAAAAAATTATAAAAATTGACAGACTTGTTGGCTACATTCTTAAGTATCTTATTGATATCATTTTCTAATTTCAACTATTTTTTCACAGCGAAGAACTGAGCTAGATCGGTTCAGTGCACAGTCGATTGAATGTCAAAATTGAGTAGCGGCCTAGGATATAGAAAAGAAAGTTATACGATATTATTAACAAAGACTGAAAATACCAAAAAATTGACAGACTCGTTCGACAAGCTTCCAAGTATCTCAAGAATAAAGAATGTTAAGTTTTACATTTTTTTATACTTAACAAGTCAGCGAGGATCTTTTCTATAGTACAATCGTTGATCGAAAGAGAAAAATCGAATAACGTTGTCGAACATCGGAAGAAACGGCGGGAAAACTTGAGATAAAAACTGATGATGAATTGTATAAACTATTTTGCAAAAAGAATAGCTATTTTGTCGGTAATTTCACGGACAATAGTCTGATTGGACGCGGGGACGCAGAAAAATGTTCGAGAATCTTTCGTCGGAACGCAATCAAGGTTCTAACCCGCCATCAAAGGGGCACAGCCGAGTCGAACAGAATGAAGAAGAGAGAGAAACATTAACAATCCAGTCGTACACGTTGCGAACGTGTGTAATGAAACAGATTTTTCCATAGTTCTCGAGTCTGGCCCCGAGCGAAACGATACACACGGTCGCGTACCGTCCGCGCCAAAACCCGGCGTCGACCACCACGGTATCGATCGCCGATATTTCGTCGATCCGCGGTTCGATCGCGACCGAGAAAAAAAAAGCCAACCATCGATCGATACCGGAGATCGTGACGAATCGAAGGACCTGTGGCACGGTTTGTTAGTATCGACCGAAAATCGACGAAAAATTCGCGAAGCCGGGCCGTCTGGCTTCGGCCCATAAAGTGTCGGGCGTAAATCACTTGGTTTTATGGTGGTGCACGTTTGCCAACCTTTAGCTGATGAATTCCTCGGCCGGGCAAACTCGCGGCGGAGGTGAAACACACGAACATCCTTGACGATATTGCCAGCTCTTCGGGGAAAAAAGGATCGACCGGTTCCCATTTCGAAATTCCTTCCTTGGATCATCAACAATTTTTCTAGAAGCAAATCCAAGGAATTTTAACAAATTTGTCGAACTCTGCGTGGGAAGATGGTCTATGCTTTATTGGGCATTTTGGATACTTCCGAATTAACACTTTATGTACCGGAAACCCATTAATCGTTTGCACTCGAAGCAATTTTAATTGCATTTATCGTGATGCTGCTCGCGATTTTTTGGACTTCGATAAGAGCGAGGCGTTAAAGTTGTACATTTCGCCGCGGATGTCATTGGCCACCCTTTAACCATCTTCGTTTTTTTTGTCAAATATTTTCGACATTACATGAGCGCATTTTTTTAAGGATATTGGTTGCGGTCAATTTGAATTTTGTTCGCAACTCTCACATTCATTATTTAGAAGGAGACCTTTACTTAACCTCAAAAACTGAATGATTTAGGATTAGAACACTTACTATACACAACGGTGCTTGGTGCAAATGTCAATGACTATGAAGAGGTCCTCGTCTGTGAACGTCACAGCTTAACACTTTATCTACCGGAAGTAGTGATGCTAGAAACACCCAAAACTGGGTGGATTCTCCTCTCCTCCTTTTCCCCTTCCACTATCCCGTTACGCTACCATTTGAAAGGCTCACCCCATTATAATTAAAATTATTATATTACACTGTTGGAATTTCTTTTATAATGCATGTGCTACTTGTATATTTTTCTTTGCTAGAAAACATCCTCAAAGAATTCTTACTATTTTAATTATTAAAAAATTTTGATTCTGTTGTCAGACAGCTGCAAAAATATTCCAAAAGACCTAGGAGCGCCCGACAGTGAAGAAAATTTTCTAAAAGCGAATATTTTATAAATACCCATTCATTTGCAAAAATGTACCCCTTTAACAAAGAAATGACTAAAAATTCGACAAAAATTCGCCCTCAAACAGTTAGCTGTTTTTGACGAGTATACTCGTCATGGAATACAATAAATTGCTTGTTATTTATGTTGAAATTGTTGTGAAAATTTTAGAATATTTCGAGTCAAAGACAAAGTAAAGAAACGAAACAACGAAATTGAAGGGACGTCAATGTGATAAGTGAAATATTTAAAAATTCTTAGCACTCGCATATAAATGGATCTACACAGCTAACTGGTTAAATTAAACACGGATAAAAATGACGGTGAAAAATATTCCAGCTATTTATTTCGACTTTTCAAAAAGCAATATTGTGCAATAATTCCGTTCGTTCACAAAAGTGGTCTCTTCGACAGCGACAGAAACAAAACTACGATAAAAATTCCTGCTTCGATCATCTGCACAAAAATTGGCCAAACACTCCCGCCTAAATTAACATCAAAGTATCATAGTAAAAAGTGTCCATCTTCATCCCTCTGTAAAGCACAACAGAGGGGTGATAAAGGGTTCGAAGAAGCCGGAAGGAGTCTTTTAGGTCGATTAGAGAGAGGAGTCCGGAGGGTGAGGGACCAAAGGTGTCGGCTACAGGCTCTGCCGTTTTCTGGATCCGCCCTAACGGCGTTCCGATTATACAGATATTCAAATGAGCCCGTCCCCGTTGTCTCTGGCCGCAACAGTTACGTATCATCGAATTATTCTAATTTCCCGCGGCAAAACAACAGCCGCCGCCGCGCCGGCCAGAAGTTTGCGAGGAGTTCGCGGACTGGAAAGCCTTCCTACTTTGCAGAGCGTCTGTAATCGCGTCGTCTGTTGCTCAGGGAAGAAGGAATCGATGACACGCCCATTTGTGGGGGTGTCACGGGGGTTGGCTGGCCTTTATCTACCCTCTGCCTGTCGCTTCCAACCCTTCCCTCGAGCACCGGCTCGACTCAAGTGGGGGTGCAAACGGTTTCCAGGTTCCAGGGGGCGGTGGATGCACCCTTTCGCGCAAAATCCGACAACCTCTTGCCTATTCGTGGAATACTCTGCGCGATTTAGGGGTGGTACGCGGGGGATGATCATGCGCGGAGCGAGCAAAAATCGCCGGCATCGTGGATGATGGTATTCATGGAATTTACGATCAACGACGTTCTTCAACACCACCCATGGTGTTGCTTTCTTCGCGGGAATGATGTTTTTAACATTGTTTGTTGTTTTTAACAGCGGATAGCGCCACCCGTCTTAAACATTAATCATTATAAGACTGCGGATTTTTCTGAGAAATAAAAATTCTTTGCATCGATTGCAAGGGAAAGGAGAGGATTAGGAATTTCTTTGGGTCTTCAGTAATTTTAGGTTAGGTTGAGAGCAAGAGTTGAATTCGATTACTGTAATTCTTTTACTGTTTTCATTTTCAGGTTTTACTCATTTCTGTCTAATCATTATTGTCTTGTTTTTAAAATGTTTAAAAGAAACTTTAGAAACAATTTAATTAATTTACTCTGTTATTTGAGGATTGAAACAATTTTTGACTGAATCATACGAATTTTCATGTTTTTCACTTGACATTTAATAATTCAAAGATTGTTGTTTGCGTAGACCACAAATTTTGTATATTATACAAATGTATCACGAGAGAAACCATTACGTTGTACCATAAGTTCGTGCCGCGGATAGAAAAGTATTTTAATGAAAAACCACTGAAATTTTATAGGGACGGTATAATATCTTTACCAAAAAAGTGGGAAGATGTTGTAGAGAAGGTGGTTATATTTTTTCGTTGACTTTGAAAGTACGTTTCAAATATTAATTTAAATAGTAAAACAGTAAACGGCACGAACTTATGGGTCGACCTAATATTAATTGTATTGAAAAATTGATTTGGGGCACATTGGGGCCCTTTCTTCTTGGATTTAAATCTGGAAGGGAACTTAATGGATCAAATGAATTTCCTCTTCATATAAGCTCCTATTGATTGTAAACCTCTGTACCGTGTAATCAAACTATGATTGATCCTCCAAAAATATCCAAATCTCCATATTAATGGTTCAAAATGAACAGAATGCAACCACATGTGGTTCGAATGCAACCGACATGTTTTTCCTCGAGAACTTCCAATTGAAATGAGACTTTTACCACAGGGCGTGGTTCTCTGTCATCGAGCGCAACCCTTAATGGTAAAATGATGGAATGAACGATGAACAAATGAACTCACATCGAGGTAGAAGGAGGTAGAAGGAGTTGTAAGAGTGGATTTTCTCGCGAATCGCGAGGAGTGGCGATCGGTGCGATGGTATATTGTAGCAAGAATGGTGGATCGTCGCGCGACCATATGGGCAACAAGGTTCACCGGTGGAATATAGCTCGTATGACGTCACGTACACGGCCGGATGCCGTGGACGTGTCACACGGACCGCGGGGCTCCACGGAATAATAAAGAAAATCGAAACGAGAGGAGCCCCGAGGGGCCGGAGGAGGGAAAACACGGTGAAAAAGGAGAACCGGGTTCCTCTCCTCGATTCCGAAGGGAGCTGACCGATCGTTCGGCCACGTATCGAGACACGTGTCCACCTGACGGACGTACACAGGGTGTTCGACGACGTGTGTCAAATATTTTCCAAGGGATGTTCAAAATCGAATCAATCTTGCGAGATACGACCAGGTTCCAAAATCGAGAATGGCTTCGTTCTTTAGTTAGGTACACCACCTTACACTAATTTTGCGTTTCAATAATTAATAAACGATTATAGATTTTGTGACACGCAAAATACAAATATGAAAGTCGTGTTTCTCTATCAGTATCGGTTTTTGAGAAATTTAATTTTGAAGGAAGAGATGAAAAGAGCACAATATGGAATAACAAACCTAAAAAATATGCTACAAGAGGAAAATTCGTGCGTTTATAGATTATAGATTTTGTGACACACAAAATACAAATCTGAAAGTCGTGTTTCTCTATCAGTATCGGTTTTTGAGAAATTTAATTTTGAAGGAAGAGATGAAAAGAACATAATATGGAATAACAAACCTAAAAAATAAGCTACAAGAGGAAAATTCGTGCGTTTATAGATTATAGATTTTGTGACACACAAAATACAAATCTGAAAGTCGTGTTTCTCTATCAGTATCGGTTTTTGAGAAATTTAATTTTGAAGGAAGAGATCAAAAGAACACAATATGGAATAACAAACCTAAAAAATATGCTACAAGAGGAACATTCGTGCGTCCAAATACTAGCATTCCTGAAGAATATTGGACTTTATCGTCTAATTTAAAATAAATACACTGCGGTCACTAATAACTTGAGAAGGGACATCTGACCTAAAAAATTTAATTAAAAAAAAAGAAGAGTCGAATTTAAGAGGTGTAGCACTTTTAGATAACAGATGACAACTTTAGGAATTTTTTCTGATTAAACCATAAAAGCTACATGAACGATTTTTACATAGAACGATTCTATGAACTCTCTCGAACAGAATGGTATATTTTTTTATATCACTGCGAATATTTGAATATGTTTAAAAAATTATTTGAAGAGAGCAAGACACCTCGAACGCGACAATTTTCTTCGATCTTTTGTCATTTCTTTTGAAAGATGAGTCTTTGGAATTTGGTCCCAAGCAGAATCTAGTGTAGTAATTAATTTCGAATGCTGATTATCAGCCTGGATGTTCGAAAATCGAGACAGTCATCGATGGGAACAGCACAGTACCGTTAGGTTTCCTTTAAAGTCTAATGAAACGGGAACAACGGGCCAGATGAACGAAACGAAAGTTCACCGCTCGCGATAATTATCCGTTCTAATGATGATGGATGTCTTTATCCGTGGGCTTGGCGCGATTAGGACGGTTAATGGCTCGCAACAGGTCGAACGGCGAATTTCTGCTGAGGATCGATGTCGAACCGGGTTGAGGAGTCATGACGCGAGGTACAGGTCGACGATTAACCAATTTCATTCAGAAAATAATATTTTTCATAACATGGACCACAAACATTTAGGACCAAGTTAATACACGGTGTACGAAAATCACAGAATCGTGTATCCTTCTAACTGAGAATGACGAAGTTATGGCGGCTGTTAAATTATGGAAAGATGGAAAAAGGAGAAGGAAGCGTTTCGTCCTAGTAGGCCCGCTAGAGGACTATCTAATAAGACTATTATAATAAGACTATTATAATAAGACTATTATAATAAGACTATTATAATAAGACTATCTAGCGGACCCGTGCCTTAGACGCGGGATATCGTAATTTTTTTTCAAAGGTTTCCCATGAGTGGAAGTTGTCCTGTACCTGGGAATTTTCTTTTTCCCTATAACCTGGGTATTCTGTGATGTAATTGTTATTAACACTAAACCTACCAAACATAAAACAAATAAAACTAAAACGCTTTAACACTAGGTTTACGGGACGCGTCAAAATGACGGGTTGTAATATTTTTAATTTACGATTATCGAGATTGAAAAGACGCATCCATGAGGAATTATTCAATACATTTATTTTTTTGGGGTACATATTATAAAAAGAATGTCTAAAAATTTAGATATACTCATTTATGTTATTTTTACACAATAATGTATAGTCACTTTTACTGCTCCGTACACCTAGTGTTAAGAAAGTGAGAAGATTAAATTTATTTAAACTTTGTACCGTTTCTATTACAATACGTGCTTAAATAAAGAAGTCAATTCAGTCATTTCCTAGGAAATTGTTTTTCTAATTTCAATAATGGTAAAATAGAAAACCGGTCATTTTGACCGTGGTAGGTTTAGTGTTAGTAGGTTGCGTGAGAGATAATATTTAATGAGGCATGTGTGGGTTTATAGAAAATGTTTCAAAAAACCTATAAGCATGATTGGGATGGATGTCGTAAGGACAGTTTAGGACGGTATATACAGGGTGTCCCAAAAATGTCTCGTTTCCTTCAAAGCGGAGGTTCCTGAGGCCATTTGAAGCAACATTTTCCTTTGCAAAAATGGCTGTTTTGGCTTTGTTAAGGAGTTATTAACGAAAAGCACGGACTAATCAGAGCGCGACCTAGAGGCGTATTGGCAGTATTGGATTATTATTAGATTATGGGAATATAATAAATAACACTTCAATAACACACAATTGAATTTATTCTGTAATACGTTTAAAGATACGTTGAAAGGCACGTCAATATGTCAGATGAAGATAGCGTCTCATGTGAAGATCGCTCAGGTCGGGGAAAAAACAATTAAGCTACGAATTAAATAAAGAGGGCAATCTATATACAATATGTACACAGTTTTAACATAACATAAAACATTAATTTCTGTATGTAATTTATGAAATAAATTCCAACAGGCAGGACGAGTATACAAACAGAGGAAGATTCAGGTAGTAGCGGGAAAGGTGTTGTCGTAGTGTCCCTCTGTTGACGAGTACAGGAAGTAGCCGCCACAAAGTCAATTGGAGTGTGTTGTTCATTTGCAACGACTGTTATCGAAATTGAAACACGGATGAATGGAAGCTGCCAGCAGTCTCATAGGCGGTCTGTAGCACTCGAGGATTAAATAAGTGTGGAAGTCAACGAGTTAAACGTTGTAGAAAATTCCAGGTTGTAAGACGCAATAATTAGGCTCGTATTTGACACGATCACGGAGGATCCTTCCGGTAGGCAGAGTGTTAAGAAGGTTCGCGAGGTTCGTGTTCGATCGTGGGTCTAAAAGACGGTCGGTTCGCGGAATCGTCTGTTCGGAAACGGAGAAAAAAGCAAAAAAGATAAAAAGAATCGAGGTGGGCCCCGAAAAGATCTCTTCGTGGTTCCATTTAGTCGGAGAAAGAGACGAGACGCAGAAGAAGAAGAAGAGGTGGAGGAGGAGGAGAAAGAGGAGGAGGTGGACGCGAAAACGATATGGAAGAAGAAGAGATTTTCGTGGCTGGGCCCCTTTGTGCGCACGGTCCAGCCACGTTTTATGCACAAAAGACGCGGGGAAGGGAGCAGAAGAGAAACTGAACGAGGCAGGAGGAGGACCAAGGAGCAGAGGAACGGCGGTTCGTTATGCCCGGTTCGCGAGGACAATTAATTATCTCCTGATTCCTTCTAAGAAACCAGTCCAAGTGCGCGCGCGAGCGCGAGGCGCTCCCACACAGGCAAGCACCTACACGGTCCCGCGGCAGCGCGCTGTTTTATAGACACATATGATGGAACACTCTCAGGCCGATCGTGTTTCAAACCACAGAGAGACTTAACTGAGAAACGACACACGTTGCTGCCCGGAGAGACCGGACTTCGACTCTCTTCTCTCTTCGGACTCCCCCCCGCGTCTTCTTCGCTTCTGCTACCTTTGCGGTTCGGGCCGATTTTCATTGTCTCGAGAATTTCGATATGGAACTAATTAACCCCCTGTGATTACTACGTTGCTGATCTTTTATTTAAATCAACGTTTCATATTCCTTTTAAATTATTGAACATTTTAGGTGATATTTCGGAGGATTGGCTGATACTTTCCTGGCTAAAAACATGGACCATTAAATCTCTAGTTTCATCAGCATCAGAGCTTGAAGAAATTGATCGAAACAACGATGGATAAAATAAAGCATCACTAAAAATCTCATCTAACATCCTCTATAACATTGTCAAATACTTTTGCACCAAATGCAGTTTTCATCCAATTCCACAAATCTTCGGTCACCGCGGGACCTCGAACGGACACGTCCTAGTAGCTTTCCAAGGCGCCAGTAATTGGAGCAACAAAGCCTGAATCTCTGGTCTCTAGGAAACTGAACCGCGGTGGATTATAATCGATAAAATTTCGTAGGAAACCGGTCGCTCGGGAAATTCGAGGTATCGAAGTCTCGGTTCGAGGCACGTACGGCGACCTCGAAGCGTACGGGACTCGAGTTCTCGACTTGCTCTCTCGCTCGCGCGCGAGGATTTATTTTTCCGGCACGAGCTCGCGCGCGAGCTTATTCTCTCTCTCTCTCTCCTCTCTCTCTCTCTCTCTCTCTCTCTCTCTCTCTATTACTCTCTCCTCCTCTCTCTCTCTCTCTCTTTCTCCAGCGAGTTTATCTCGCGGCTCGCGCGAACAGAGGCACAACACGGTGACCAAGATTAATAATCCTGAAATGGTCATGGCGACCGATAGCTTCGCCCTGGCTAATCTGGAGCACGGAACCTGATTCCTGATCCCGGCGCTGGTATTTCGATAATCTAGAAACCTCGTGGAACAGAATTTACGCGTTTGAACGCGCCGGTTTATATTGCACGCCGGAGATCAGGTTTGTGTCCGTCGGAGCACCGTGAAATCTAGATCTATCGCGTCGTTCGTCGTCGCAACGTTCGAAGAAACTGGAATACCGTCCGCCAAAAAGCAATCGAGACCGATCGGCTCGGCTGCCGTGTCAGGAAATCGGTTGCAACAGAGTGCCGAGCTAGCTCGCTTTCAGATTATTCGACGCCGATAGTCCTACTGGTTCTGCGGGTCCTTGTTCCCCCGTTGGATCAAGGATTAGGCTGTTTTATCCTGATTCTATGCCTTCTAGCTGCTCGAGCCTCTTTGGAAAATCAAGCCTGTTGCCAAACGATCAAACGTAACGTTGGCGTGTTCGGTTATTATTGTTCCAACACACTCTTTCGAAGAGAGAATGATTTTATTTTTAAACTTGCACCCTACGATCGTCAGAGTTTCGGAAACTGTCCGAATCTGTACGTTTCTTATAGAATATAACTATAATTTGTGCTACAATAAAATATTTTTATAGCGACAAGCTTTGCCTTCAATTTCAATGGAACATTATTAAAATACAATGCAGTACCTTCAATTTCAATAGAACATTTTTAAAATACAATGCAGTACCTTCAATTTCAACAGAACATTTTTAAAATACAATGCAGTACCTTCAATTTTAATAGAACATTTTTGAAATACAATGCTGTACCTTCAATTTTAATGGAACATTTTTAAAATACACTGCAACACCCTTAATTTTGATAGAACATTTTTGAGATACAGTGCAACACCTTCAATTTCAATAGAACATTTTTAAAATACTATGCTGTACCTTCAATTTTAATGGAACATTTTTAAAATACACTGCAACACCCTCAATTTTTATAGCACATTTTTAAAATACAATGCGATACCTTCAATTTCAATAGAACATTTTTAAAATACAATGCAGTACCTTCAATTTTAATGGAACATTTTTAAAATACAATGTAACACCTTTAATTTTGATACATCATTTTTAAAATACAATCTAAGACCTTCAATTTTAATAGAACATTTTTAAGATACAATGCAGCACCTTCAATTTTAATAGAGCATTTTCAAACACGATTCAATACCGTGTATTTTTGTAGAATTTTTTTAAATATGGACAGCGAGATCATCTATTTCTATAGAACAATTTTAAAAATCGTTAGAACGAACTGGATGGTATCGTATCGCGTTTTAGAATTGTCCTACTAAAACACAAGCTCCAAAACAAAATTTAAAAAAATACCTCACTAAAATCTCCATCGCCGTACAATTTACAATACATTATTTTCCAAATACACACAACCCATTTCCCCCACAAGCATACAATCGCCAAGACAACGAAGCAAAACTCGCATAGAAACCCTACAAAGTTGCTGGGCAAGTTTCGCTATCTACCATTTCCTCAAAAGTCTAATTTTTCTCGAGTACCGTGAGCAATTCCAAAGCGACAAGCATTCCTGGAATCTAAAGTGTTTGCGCAACGATCTCAAAAGAGAGAATGACAGAACACCAGTGGAGAAAAAAAAAACGGCATCGAAATGAAATCTGAATCGAAATGTTTCAGCTATCGATTTCAGCTATCTGAAATTGTTCAGCGTCGTTGATCGCGATCGGTAGAATTATTAAACTGCGTTGACAAGTTTTTCCCCTTATATTGGCAGCCGTGGCTGTTAATTGCCGGCCGTGTATAAAAGCGATTGTCGCGATTTCCACGTGCGAGAGACAGAAAGAGACCGGAGAGAGCCTTAGAGTGTCTATCGGCACCGATCCGTGTTTCGGTATCGGTCTTAATGGCCCGTTATTCGCGCAAGTTGTTAGATCGGCTGGATCGTGCCGGTGGGAGCGCTTAGATCCGCAGATTTACGACGACTACCGCGAATTTCGAGGCTATCGTGACTGGCCACGAGCCGGAATACTTGGCAGATATCGACCGGCCGCCGCCGATCGATCGTACAACGCGATCGCCACGGCCGCCTTAGTATCAGGAGCAATAGGATACTCGGGAACCCGCCACGCTGATCCTTGACATTCCTCGCAGAGTCCGTGTCTCAGGGTTTAATCGAGCGACTCACGAATTCCGAGACACCCAGCGAAAAATCCATGACAACTCTGTTCCCATTAGATCGCCGATTTATTAACGCCTTTGACTAATCACAATGCCAAGTCATCTCTTTGCAAAACGAGACTATTCTCGGATCACTTGTCGGACCCTGAATGCTTTTAACGATTTGGCATGACATTTGAAATCGATTATATTAATACATGATCTACTTTCGCATTTTGATAATGTTCCGGTAAAACACAAGGTATTGCATCGTGTTTTGAAAATGTTCTATTGAAATTAAAGGTGTTGCATTCTATTTAAAAAATGTTCCATTAAAATTGAAGGTACTGCATTGTATTTTAAAAATGTTCTATTGAAATTGAAGGTATTGTATTGTATTTTAAAAATGTTCTAATCAAAATTAAGGGTGTTGCATTGTATTTTAAAAATGTTTCATTAATACTAGATTTACGGGGCCCCTCAAAATGACGGATTCAAGAATTTTTAATTTACGATTATTAAGACTGTAAGGAGGCATTCGTGAGGAATTATTAAATAGATTTATTTTTTTGTGTACATATTACAATAAAAATCGCTAAATATCTAAGTAAATACAATTTTATTATTTTTATAAATCAATGTAAAATAATCAGTTTTTGTGATCCGTAAACCTAGTGTTAAGATTAAAAGTGTTGCATTATATTTTAAAAATGTTTAACCAAAGCACGAGATATCGTAGTCTGTATTAAAAATATTCTATAAAAATACACAGTATTGCTTTGTGTTTTAAAAATGTTCAATTGAAATTGAAGGTGTTGCATTATATTTTAAAAATGATCTATCGAAATTACAGGTGTTGCATTGTATTTTAAAAATGCTCTATTGAAATTAAAGGTATTGCATCGTAATTTAAAAATGTTTTACCGAACCACGAAACATCGTAGTCTGTATGAAAAATATTCTACAAAAATACACAGTATTGCTTTGTGTTTTAAAAATGTTCTATTAAAATTGAAGGTATTGCATTGTATTTTAAAAATGTTTTACCAAACCACGAGACATCGTAGTCTGTATGAAAAATATTCTACAAAAATACACAGTATTGCTTTGTGTTTTAAAAATGTTCAATTGAAATTGAAGGTATTGCATTGTATTTTAAAAATGTTTTACCGAACACAGTATTGCTTTGTGTTTTAAAAATGTTCTATTAAAATTGAAGGTATTGCATTATATTTTAAAAATGATCTATCGAAATTAAAGGTGTTGCATTGTATTTTAAAAATGTTCTATCGAAATTAAATTGTATTCTAAAAGTGTTCTATTGAAATTAAAGGTATTGCATTGTATTTTAATAATGTTCCATCGAAGCCTGAGGAATAATCGTCGTCCACATTAAAAATATTCTACATAAATACACAGTATAGCATTGGGTTTGAAAAATGTTCTATTAAAATTGAAGGTGTTGCATTATATTTTAAATACACTTTACCGAAAATTTTCATTGAATATATGTTACGACGGAATACCCTGCATTTTGGTAAAACATTTTTAAATGGCAATGTGATATCATCCATTTTTCAAGTACTATGCAGCACCTTGTGATTGAATAGAACATGTTCAAGAGGAGATGCAATACCGACGATTTTACTACCAAATTTTTAAAATAGACTACAGTGCCTTGCACATTTTAGTGGAATATTTTCAGAATAGTATACAGCACCTTCTCTTTTAATGCATTTATCAAATGCACGATGCAATACATTGATTTCAATACAATATTTTCAGAATAGAATACAGCAGCTTGTGTTTCATCTCTCATAAATCACGGATCATACCCAATTCATCTCTCTTCCTGGCTCTCTCACTGTGATCATAGATCAAAAAAATCTCTGTCAGAAAATAGAAAAATCAGAATTGGAAAAGCCACATCTCGCCCAGAATGGATCCTCTTCAACGCATACCCCGGAATCAATGCGCCGATGTCGTTGCTCGCACGCATGGCCGGAATGATGAAATTATTCGTTCTCCGTTAGGGCACGGGTCTCTCTCGAGTCTCTGTGGGACCGTGTATGCCTTATACATAGAAATATGTACATGTATACAATACATACCGCGTGGCGATTTTACTGCTGAGGCCGTTCCTCGAGACACCGGATTAGGGCCTCGAAACCGTGGAGAACCGAGAAATGCTGGAAACTGGATATCCAGTTTGTCCAGGGCACAGCAATACCCGTGGAGAGATATTGCTGTCGAGCCGCACGGTGTGCTCCACTTTGCATCCGCGCGCACCGAGCCACGGTTAGATAAATCGACGGATAAAACGACGGATAATACGGAATCGATCGTTTCGTCGGCACCGATCCCCGGACACCCTCTGCTTTTCTCTCCTCTCTCGACCGTGGCACAACCCCCCATCGGGACTTTTCTTTCTCTTCGGCGAGAGAATGGAGTTCTGCAGAAACAGAGAGACAGAGAGACAGAGAGAGAGAGAGAGAGAGAGAGAGAGAGACCCCTACGAGCGCACGCGCGCGCGCCTGACGGCTGAATTATTTTACGGCCGCCGATCTATCGTGCCAGATACGTCGCGGAAGAACTTTCAGAGATCCTGAACAAGGAACTGGAGAATGATTTAGGGGCATCGACTAGCCAACTGATTAGCCCCGATCTTCTGTTTCAGCAAATGATCTCGGGACCCGGCTTCGGTTTCCCATCTACGCCTACTAGGGACCGTTTCTTTTTATTTTCTTTTTTTTTTTATTCCCCTCTGACGTTTGATGAGCGTCTGCCCTCTTTGTTATATATACTATTTGCTTCGAGAGAGTTACTTGGGGATTGCGCGCAAGATTTCTTGGATTTGACGACGGTTTTGTTTTGGCTGTGTTCGTGCGAGATGATTCGACGAGGACCGAAGAGATGCAGGCGTGTGTTTAGTTGAACGGTGATTTATAATTAGACGACTGTGGATCATTATGAAATATAAGAATTGTCTAATTGTCGATTGTAGGGAACTAAAATTAAGTGAAAATGTATTTTCCGTTTCAATGATCTGAAAAAGACGAAAGTAGTGGGACGATGTCATTAACACGTTGATCGCCCACTCGACCATCACACAAATTACACAAACTCAAAGCAATTTATTTAACAAAACAAAAACTGAGAACTTTAGTTTCGTGATATTAATTACTGTTTCAAACCTCTTCTATTTTTTTTCAGATCATGAACAAATTTTGTACACTCAATCTACCAACGTAAAGTTTCAATTTCAATTTTGTATAAATAATTCCGTCACCCAGATATGGATGACATGGCGATCAAAGTGTTAACACTAAACCTACCGAGCCTGAAAAATGTAATCGGTACATTTTGCCTTATGAAAATCATAACATTGAATTTATTTCGACTTTGTGCGGTTCATATGACAATATGTATACTAAATATATTTATTTAATCATTTCCCACAAAGGCATCTGTATAATTTTAATAATTGCAAACTAACAAACCCGGGACCAGTTATTTTTATCGGTGGTGGTAGATTTAGTGTTAAATTCTTTTAAATGTCTTTTCACGTTTTGTATTTAACATTTTATATTTTTTCATAAATGAATTAAATCCGCAGTCTATTCATATTATCGTCATGGGATTATTGTATCGTTCAGAAGAACTGTAAAATTTTTATTTGGTTTTGGTACTTGAAGGTCAAACGAAAGTCACAGCACTCTGCGTCAATGGCATCAACTTGACCTTGACTTTTATGGGATAGTAACAAACATATAGGAACCTATTCGAATCTAAACTTGGCCAAACAAACGACAGTTTATTTTAAAATTTGTGAATGTGCTGTTTTTGGCAGTCGAGCATTTTTCTAATCTTTTTTTTTTTGAGACGTAGAGTCGGTATTTTGAAAAACGATACAATGCAGAATATTTTGATAGAACATTTTTCAAAGACGATACAAAACTCGGAATTTTTGTAAAACATTTTTAAAACTTTATACAATACCGAGGATTTTCATAGAATATTTTTGAAAACGATAGAATACTGTGGGGATTTTCATAGAACATTTTTGAAAGACTATAAAATACTGAGGGTTTTGATAGAACATTTTTCAAAAATGACACAAAAGTCAGGATTTTTATAAAACGTCTTTAAAACATGATACAATACTAAGGGTTTTGATAGAACATTTTTCAAAGACATTTTTGAAAGACGATACAACACTGAGTGTTTTCATAGAACATTTTTGAAAACGATTGAATACTGTGGGGATTTTCATAGAACATTTTTGAAAGACTATAAAATACTTTGGGTTTTGTCAGAACATTTTTAAAAAATGACACAAAAGTCAGGATTTTTATAAAACGTCTTTAAAACATGATACAATACTAAGGGTTTTGATAGAACAATTTTCAAAGACATTTTTGAAAGACGATACAACACTGATTGTTTTCATAGAATATTTTTGGAAACGATAGAATAGTGAGGGTTTTAATAGAACATTTGAAAGATAGAATCCTTTACCGATTCGAACACATTCATAATAATTTTTGGTGGACGTATGAAGGCAATCTGAGGTAATATGGGAGTTTATAGGATACGTAGAGAGCTGGCCTAATGCTAGTATTAGGTGTTAGGTTCTTGACCGTTCTCCTCGCGTTTTGTAGCCCCGGGCTGGCGAAACCAGAGCTCTGTCCAGGTTCTCAACACCCCCAACCCCCTCTCGTCCCCACTGTATATACTTGTACGTATGCACACGGATTCGCAGCATGCCCTCGTGTCGGGATTCGATTCGATTCGATCCAAGACGCACGCACTTCCTGCACACGTCCGAAACGATGGAATGCACGCGCGACTCGCGCTTCCTCCATGGGATTGCCCTAATCGGACTCAGGAAAAAAATGCTTGACCCCTTCAAAATCCTTGAATATTCGTCGAAGCTGATGACCAATTCTTTTATATTACCGTGAGAAATCCTGAAAATTGAATTCCTTAACACTTTGAGTGCCAATCTAGCAGCTTCAATAATAAAATAAGATAAAATTAAGAGAAACGTATTGAATAAAATTAAAATTGAAATGCTATGATTTATGATGCTGAGAGTGTTCCTCCAACCTTCTTGCATCCTAACTAAATTTTTCACACTCGATACGCTAACGTAAATATTTATTTATAAATCTAGACAAATAATTCTGAATAAATGAATGGAGATCGTAACCAGTTATTTTCTCTTAAGAAAAAGATTCTCCTCTTGACGATCCTCTTCTTGAAGAAACAGTTGCAAGTTAGGATAATAATCCAGAAGAAATACATTAGGAACCTCAATTAATATCGATCTATATTTTCTCTTAAGAAAAAGATTCTCCTCTTGACGATCCTCTTCTTGAAGAAACAGTTGCAAGTTAGAATAATAATCCAGAAACAATACATTAGGTACCTTAATTAACATCGATTTAATTCTTCAGCTTCTTTCAAGACTGATACATAGAACAGACTAAGGGAAAAAATTATTTAAAACATACATACATGTTATTCAAGTTAAATAGCCGAATGAAAAATTGTTTAAATCTATTCAAATTATTCCCATAATTATTCTAGCCCAGAAATCCAGAGAATAATCAATTGAAAACCATAATAAATATTAACACTCTCCTCATCTCCTCATAATTCTGAAATAAACGAGGAAAGTTCAAAATGAAGCAACGAAAACATCATTTAAAAATAAAATACATATTGTATAAATCCAATCGAAGGAAAAATTGAACTAATAACCATTTCAGTCCAAACAACTCCTAAAATCGAATAGCAAAATTCCGCAGAAAATTATGAATAAGAAAAAGAATTTGTTCTCCTCGCTTCAACAATGGATGATGCATCTCTCAATGATTCAATGCAGTTCAAAATGCAGAGCACCATTTTCCAAAAAAAAGTGTGTTACGCCGGTGCAACTGTTCAGCAGACCGTTTACAACGGCACTTATCATCACGTGCGCATTTTGAAAAGCTCTTGTCACGTTGATAAAGCGTCGCGAAAAAGAGTTTAGGGGAGGCGCCGCGCGGTCGTAACTTTTCGAGTCGCATAAGCGCGAAGAAAGGCGAGGAGAGTCAGTTCTTTCGTTCTCCCGGTGCGCGCAGATTATCAAGCGTGATGAATGCTCGGCCCCGCAAATTGCATTTGCGTGAAAACAAGACGGCCAGGTGCTAATGAGAGCGTAATTCGTTTTGAAGAATCCCCCGGTGGAAGTAGTCGCGCGATCACTCTAGAGGAATCAGATACACGATTCTCAGAAATCATGCTCTCCTATCGGGCTACCATGAGAACACTGCCGAGCAAGAAAGAGAAAAAGAGAGAAACAGAGAAAGAGAAATAGAGAGAGAGAGAGAGAGAGAGAGAGAGAGAGAGAGAGAAAGAGAGAGAAAGAGAGAGAAAGAGAGAAAGAGCAGAAGAGAGAAAGACGACTCGTTTCTTCTTTTCCCTTTCCGTTCGTTCTCCCGTTCCTCCCATGTTCGTCCTTCTTTTCGCATGCCAGTTTTCAGAGCAGTCTCGCGAAAACATTCGCGAACAGCTAGTAGGGAATGATTCGAGGTTATTTCTCACGATACACTTTTGCGGAAATGTCGCGAGGCAGATTCGCAAGATTATTAATCGGCCCGCAAAAGAGCGCGTTCCTCTCCATCTTCCGATACCGGTTCTCCGTGTGAAACCCCTGGAATTTCGGTCCCCCGAGGAATCCCGCGATTCGTCTTCTCCTCGAAGTCTTTCCCCGTTCGATTTTTAATTGAACATTCTTATCGAGCCCCTCGAATTAAACCGAGCAAGGAAATTGGCCTGCGGGGAATTTCGCGCGATCACGGAATCTCGACGATTTTCGCAGGGTGAACGACGACACGCCTGTGAATGACGCTTTCTCGTTGAATGCATCGTGGAGATTGCAGTATTATGAGTTTCTCTATTTCTAAAATTGATTAGAGATTTTTTGACGTGGTTCTAATTCTTTTTAAGAATTTAGAATGTAGTGCAACAGCATTATTAACCAGTTAATTGTGTTTAACGACTATATCCGTCATGGAGAATTTGATATTTAAATTGTAATTTTGGCGAAAACTAAATTATATTCGTAAATTTTAATATGTTTAAAATGTTTAGAGGTCAAGACCAAATGAAACAAGCAGATAAAAATTATAAATAATTTGAGTAGGATTCATAACGTCATCGCTTAACTGGTTAAATATCATAGAAAATTTCGACACGAGGGCTAACCAGTTAGCTGTTTCCGACGAGTATACTCGTCATGGAGAAATGACAAGCTTTTGTGTTATGGCGAGTATACTCGTGATGCGCAAAAAGTAGAGCAAGATAAAATTTGTTATTTAATTTGCAATATTAGTAAAAACTAAAATATATTCGTATTAAGATGTTTTGAATATTTGGAGGCCAAGACGAAACAAAACGAAGAAATAAAAAGATCGCGCATCGAAAGATGTAAGAAACTATGGATTTTAAGCAGAAACTGACCCAAAAGTCGTGAAGAACTGCTATTATCACCACTTTCAACGTAGCTCATGTGTTTGTTAACTGATTTCGATGAAATTTTCAGCACATGTGTAAGTAACATAGACCTACAAACCGCATATTTTGAATTTTCATTTCGGTCTGAAATAATAACGTTCTAAAAAGTGCCATTTTTATTTTTTCATATAATTCATACTAATTGCAATTTCTTCAAAATTCCTTTTTGCACATTTTAAAAGTAAATCAATGCTTCTAATTTCTCAAAAAAAGTCAAGTGGTTTGGTGAAATTTTAAGAAAGTTATTCTGCGTACGAACACTTTTGTGGGCCACTGTATGTTATCGAAGATATTCTCTGAAATTGGACGGTTATCTATGCAACAGAGTGTATCCGCATCGTGGAGCGGCGGTCCGGTTCTGATTTCGCGAAAAAACAACGGGGGGCATTAGCGATCGGGTTTTAACGAAGCTTTCACCCGCGAGAACGGACAAAGGAGAAACGATACAATGGGACGATTAGAGATACTTTGTACGCGCTTTCGACACACTCCGTTTCGTTCCACCGCTAGCAGGCTCGTCCGTACCATTACGGCACGCTCGCGACACGTTTTCACGGGGGACTGCGTGACCGCCAGGAAATACGTATATATACGTCGTTGTGCCGTGTTGTGTCGTGTCTTAACGTGTAGGCCCGTGCATTCAGTCACGCGCAAATCGAGGAAGAAATGTCGTCGACGACCGGCAACGCGTCGCGACGCTTTCGAAAATTTTCCCCTGTAACGCCTAATAAAGCTCCGCCGCGCCGTCGCCTTTATCCTCTAATTGACTCGTGATACGCGTTCACATTTCACATTCTCGCCCATTTCGGAAGTCTAATTGGAACTATTAGGAAAATTGTTGCACCGTTCGCCTGGTAATTCAACTGCAATTATTCGTTCCTGCGCCGAGACTTTAATTAAGTTGCTATGTACAGCTAAATCATTGCAGACTTGTATTAACTCTTTGTAGAGGGAGATCGTTGATTGTTGGTGGATTACAGATTTTTCTTTATTTTATTGGGATTTTTTTTTTGGGATTCAAGACTAAGAAGATCAAATTTGTTATATCATATGAAAGAAACATCCTGAAAATAATTTTTAACCCCTTGCCATACCATTTTCATTATGGATACAATAATTAGAACGTCTTCACCCACAAAAATATCACCGAAGAGGAAAGAAAATTTATATTTTTGCCTGACTACATTTACTTCAATGCTTAAATATTGATTACACAGAAGTAAAATTTTATTTCGTCTGAAAATAAAGTTATAACTTTCATCTTTGTTAGACTTTATTTAATATCATCATCACGAGTCTCATATTTATCAAAATATGGCAAAGGGTTGAGGATATATTCACCAACCATCTTCTCTTAGAATTTCGCTAGTATTACAATTCATTATCATCCATTATACCGAAAAATCAACTGAAATCTCTAGAAATTGTCATCAGACTCTAACTATAATAAATATACTGAACATGGAACAATTTAGCCACGGTGTCAAAAATAATTTTAATATTATTTCTACCGAATCACCCCCTCTTTGACTGTGCCACCAGTTATTAAACATCCTGTATACTCAAAGAAATGGATTTATCCAATAATTTCTCTTTAATGCATCTTTGAAGTCTCAATCAATTTTTATTTCAAATTTTGAAATGTGTCTTTCGACACCTTTGGTAGAAATAGCGTTGTAGTAATGTTTTTTCCAAAATCAACAAATATCTCTTCAAATTGTACCGCTGCTCTAAGCATAATGAATGTACACCTTGTCTACGATGTCCATCAAGAATACACTTTGGAGCCCGCTAAAAAAAATTGCTGAAGTACCTTTTGATGTGACAAATGAAAAATTTCCGCTGATAGCGGTCAAGAGCGTCGTCGAAGTATTGTAGTAGGAGCGTTCGCGAGGCTCGAAGTCACAAAAATAAACCACGTAACCAGAATGCAGGAGAACGGTGCACGTCTTGCTGTTCGCAGAGTCGGGGGAGACGTTTTGAGGAAGAAAAAGGCGGGAGAGCCTTAAAATGTGTTCGGTCCGGTGGCGATGTGACGAGCACGTCGAGGCTCCTTCCTGTCGTCACTCGCCAGGTTAAATATAGACGGACGCTCGCTCATTTCCGCAGCCAAGCATGATTTCTTCGTGAATGGAAGCGTGCCCGTCTTACTCCACCCGCATATAGATCGATCGAACCTGTGCGCCAGCAGCTAACCCTTTGCACTTTCGGGTCACCTTCAGGAAACACACTGTTTGCCTATCAAACTCATGTTTATGAAGTCATGATATTTTTCTTTGTATCACCTCTACGGAGACAACAATATTTGTCGTTTTAATTCTCAGGTCACCTCTGCAGAAGCTTCACAATTTTTCCCTTGGCATTCTCAGGTCACTTCGACAGAAAGAGACAACTTTACTTATATTTAAATCTATTAGGTCACCTCTGTACAGGCAACACTATTTTTCCCTGGAATTCTGAGGGTCACCTCTACGGAGACAACTTTATTTATATTTAAATCTATTAGGTCACCTCTGTACAGGCAACGCTATTATTTCCTGGAATTCTCAGGGTCACCTCTATGGAGACAACTTTATTTATATTTAAATCTATTATGTCACCTCTGTACAGGAAACGCTATTATTTCCTGGAATTCTCAGGGTCACCTTTACGGAGACAACAATATTTATATTTAAATCTATTAGGTCACCTCTGTATAGGCAACACTATTTTTTCCTGGAATTCTCAGGGTCGCCTCTACGGAGACAACATTATTTATCTTTAGCACTCTCAGGTCACCTCTGCAGAGTCAACAATATTTATATTTAAATCTATTAGGTCACCTCTATACAAGCAACACTATTTTTTCCTGGAATTCTCAGGGTCACCTCTATGGAGACAACTTTATTTATATTTAAATCTATTAGGTCACCTCTATACAGGCAACACTATTATTTCCTGGAATTCTCAGGGTCACCTCTACGGAGACAACGATATTTGTATTTAAATCTATTAGGTCACCTCTGTATAGGCAACACTATTTTTTCCTGGAATTCTCAGGGTCACCTCTACGGAGACAACATTATTTATCTTTAGAACTCTCAGGTCACCTCTGCAGAGTCAACATTATTTACGTTTCAAACTCACAGGTCACCTCTGCAGAGACTGCACAATTTTTCCCTTGGTATTCTCAGGTCACTTCTACGGAGAGAGACAACTTTATTTATATTTAAAACTATTAGGTCACCTCTGTACAGGCAACACTATTTTTTCCTGAAATTCTCAGGGTCACCTCTACGGAGACAACATTATTTATTTTTAGAACTTTCAGGTCTCCTCTGCAGAGACAACATTATTTACGTTTCGAACTCACAGGTCACCTCTGCGGAGACAGCACAATTTTTCCCTGAAACACTCGGATCACTTGTTGGTATAACAAAATTATTTTTCTGTAGGACATTATAGGAGAAAAATCGTGGTGTATAGCTTTCTATTAATCCTGTATTTAACCATTGAACGACAGTCCACTTTTACACAACTTTTATACAACATACAATTGATGATGCTAGTAAACATTCACAGCTTCATTTATCCTTTTCTTCACACATATTTTCGAAGGTGCTTCTTATAAACCCGTAATCACGTTTATTACCACTCTTCATTCTGCTTTATGACAGTGCCTAAACAATAACCAACCTGAACAGTAACATACTACATGATTTTTTAACTGTCTTCGTTCACGTCTTCGTCACTTCTTTCTCTCATTTTCTAAAGAATCGGCGATACAGCGATAAAATTCTCGAGTATATATTCTGTATCCTAAACATTAACAAACCTGAACAGTAACATACCATATGATTTTTTAACTGTCTTCGTTACCGACTTCGTCACTTCTTTCTCTCATTTTCTAAAGAATCGTGAATGCATCAATAAAATTCACAGTATCATACTACATGGTTACTTAATTCTCTTTAGCTCATCATCTTCATTACTCCGTTCTTCCATTTTCTTTTTTTAAAGAATCGTGTACACAGCAACAAGCTTTCAGGAAATAGAAAGGAAACAACGACGCGACACCGGCCGTTTTCGTTTTGCAACGCGCCACATTGTTTTCAACGGGGCCGACTTACTCAAAGCTGATTTCCAGCAGACGCTGGAAATGAGCGCAGCTGGCACCGGCTGTCGCAATTAGTATTATGCTGATTAATCTAGTGCAATGGACGAGAGGAATGTCTCTGCCTCGTGGAATCGAGGGTGGACACCTTTGCGAGCGGACGGTTCCTCAACGCGAGTAGGATTAACGAAAGACGAATTGTCTGGCGGGTACATGTTTGCGTCGTGGATCTCCCATGCAAATCCGGTATAATAAGCTCGCGGGGTGGCTCGACACGTTTCCATTTTCGTGAACGTGAAATTGGTAATAGCTGGACACGTGTCGCGGCGGATATTAATTCATGATTACCGGTTTATGAATACAGAAGGCCTCCGAATGTTGGAAGATTAAAGGCTTACAAGCGAATTTGAAATTCAATTGACCGTTCGGGATGGAACTGGAGCGGAGTTTTCTCTGGACGATTAAAAAATTCTTGGACCGTTAATTGGTCGTTCAAACCTTTGCAACTCGAAGCTTTTTTAACTCGAAAACCAAACATTTCTTCCAAACCTAGAATATTTCCATTCTACACGATTTTTTCTTTTTACGTATATTAAAATGGTTCGTTTTATTCATACGATACTTAAATGTTTAGTAATTTATTAAATATAAAAAATATTTGTGGGTAAAAAATATTTTTAATAAGGTATAGCAATTTTCATTTGTGCCACAGTGTCCCCACTCGAGTGCTAAGGGTTAATATTTAGTTTGGACCTCTACTCTGAACTCATGGAAATAAATAAAACCTTCCCAAACCAATATATGTATAGATCAATACTCAATTTTCTCAACTGATACAACATCCTAGATATCCAAAATATTTATTTAATTGATCTAGTCGTCCCAATTGACCTTCAACTTACCCCGAGTCTCCCCCTCATCTTTGAATCTGAATTTACCCTCGAAATTCATAAAAATAAATAAAACCACTAAATGAATCGACCAATATCCAGTTGCCTTATCTCGTACAACATCCTGGATATCCAAAATATTTATCTAATCGACCTAGCCGTCCAAATTGACCTTCAACTGACCCCGAGCCTCCTCTTCATCATTGAATCTGAATTTCCCCTCGGAATTGATAAAAATAAATAAAACCACTAGATGAATCGACCAATATCTAATCTTCTTAACTCATACAACATTCTAGATATCCAAAATATTTATTTAGTTGATCTAGTCGTCCTAAGTGGCCTTCACCTGCCATTGAGCCTCCTTCTAATAATTTAATTTCAATTTCCCCTCGGAATTCATAAAAATAAATAAAACCACTAGATGAATCGACCAATATACAAGTTCCTTAACTCATACAACACCCTAGATATCCAAAATATTTATTTAATTGATCTAGTCGTCCCAATTGACCTTCAACTGACCCCGAGCCTCCTCCTCATCATTGAATCTGAATTTCCCGTCGGAATTCATAAAAATAAATACAACTACTAGATGAATCGACCAATATCCAATTTCCTTAACTCATACAACATCCTAGATATCCAAAATATTTATTTAATTGACTCAGTCGTCCTAATTGACCTTCAACTGCCACTGAGCCTCCTCATCATCTCAGAATTGTCGAATTCCTTTTTCCAAGGATTCCCGAATCGTTTGGCAAAGCGACGCTCGATTTTCCCGTGCAGAAATAAATGTCACCGATCGATCGATCGATCAGCAAAGGAGGAACGGTGTTTTCTTTCGTCGCAATGAATTTTCGTGGCGAGAATTGGCGCGTGTCGGCCAATTGAAATGCGCGGTGCCTCACCTCGGTTCCAGTACGGCGAGAAATTCTTAAATGGCCGGCCCGTTGCTGCCCAGGAATGTATGGAAATGTTACGTACCACCTCTGTCCTTTATTGTCCTACATGGTGACTGGTGGCGGGTTAGGTAGATATATGGACTGCTGCGTGCGCGACCGTGTATACACACGCGATCGAAGCTAGTGTGTGCTGGTAACGTGCGCGCAAGTGTGAAAAGATAGATGAACGCGCGTATGTGTGTGACGCGTGACACGTGTTAAACGTGCCTGTGAGGTCCCAACCCTCCCCCACTCGGCCCAACCAGGTACACACCGTGTACGCATAAGTATAACTACTATAGTGCCGTGTGTTAAGCCTGTTGCGCGCTTGGTGCTCTCGAATTAACCCCGTTGCCGCATCAATAGATCATTTCGATCATTAGAGTCCATTTTTCTGATGAATTTGTAAAATCTGAAGATTATTTGCTTCCTCTGAGGTAACATTAATTCTTTTTTCTTGTAGGGATGATATCGACTCTTCAGATTCATTTCTAGACGAATATATAAAATATTAAAATTATTTACCTGCATTTAGGTCAAATTTTGTTTCTGTTATATGTTGCGAGCGATGATCTATAGTACAGTGTTAGAAATTAATCTCTTCCGATTTCTATGTTAAAATATGAATTTTCTTCCCCCCTGTTCCTCATTTTGGAAAATTAGTTAGTGAAGACTAGACTGCGGATCTTTATTGAAAAAATAAAAATTGTTGGCATTAATTGCAAGAAGCAGTAACCTTGTAAACTTTTCTTTTCTTCTTTAACTATCTTAATACGTCGAAGACAATGGCAGTCTTAAACAATTTTAATGTTTTTGCTGTTTTGTGTTACAACAACTCAGTTTTGCCATAAATGCATAAAATCCGCAGTCTAGTGATGACTAAACATCGGATATTTATCCAAAGTAAAAATTTTCTACCTGACTCGGAATCAACTGGAGTCAAATAGAATTTTATTTTCCTTCTTAATAATAGGTTGAAAATAACATAACAATATATTTCAATTCTTTTACTAACATTTTCACTGATTTATATTACACCTACTGATTTTTTCCATGAATCCATAAAATCCGCTGTATAGTGATGACTAAACAGCGACAAAATAAGAACTATCCAAAACAATTGTAGGGACCGGAAGTTAAATGACAAATGTACTCCTCCTTTCGACGATTTGATGTAACAACATATTTATTTAATGTCTTCACAGTTTTGTACTTCTCTTATTCATTTTTCTGCACAAAATCCACAGTCTAGTGACAGTGGAATAAAATATTACAAATCCACACTAAGGGATGATTCTAATTGTTGAGAATGATTTCCAAACAAATTTAAAAAACATGAAGATCAATTCGCCTTCCGCGAAATATAATAAAGTAATTTTTCTTTTCGAAAATTAATGCTGACAAAGGAGTAGATCATTATAATGCATTTGCATAAATCAAACGCAACTAGCGATCGCACGATAAAATCAACGATGTCACCGTGTCCGAAGGTGTTCTCGGAACAGGTTAAACAAGGTGGCAGAGCACGGACGTAATTCCGGCAGGTGGGGACGAGGCTTAAGGGTCGACGGGCTACCGGCTCGCTCGGACTGATCCCGGGACTGCTTTTTAATTTACGACTCCCGATTTTCTCTCGATGGCGCGTGGTTAATGAAATTGATGCGACCACGGTCGGCCGTGCATCAGATTAGACCCTGGTAAACGGTGATTTAGTGAATTAGTGATATTTAAGATTACCGTCCGTGGTGGTGGTGATTCCACGGGTGCCATGGGTGGCACGGGCCACGTGGAAACGTGTGTCCGTGCGTCTCAGGATTCCTTTGTAACTTACGACGCGTGATCGGACGAATTAATGGAATTAGTAGGACACCGATGCCATAAGTATCTTGACACTGGCTTCCCCCAAAAAATACTAAACGTTCTGTCTCCTCTACAAACCTCTTAACCTCTCTTCTCATCGACATACGTAAACGGTGTTGAATAATTCAAATTCAATGTTGTTTCGTGCATATCAAAATCGAATAAAAATATTAATGTTCGTAATAAATAGTTGGATATTGATATTTGGTACCCTCAGTGTTTTAAATCCATTTTACCACTCTCCCCTTCTTCCACTCTCACTATCGCCTAATTTTCAGCCTATTTCAGCCTATTTCAGCATACTTTTCAGGGGGAACTACTGTTTATTAAGGTGGGTTCCGAACCACCATGTTCGTAATAAATATAAAACGACATATTTCGAGTGATTCTACGATACGTTCCGAGTGTTAGAGTACCTGAATTTTGTTTTAATATCAAATCAATTTAAAAGAATAATAGAGTTTCCATGAAATATCACAGCAAAGGAGAAAATTTGATTTTTATATATTACCAAATTTTTAATGCAACTTTTCAATCTATTGGGTGTATTTGTCAGTTTAAAAATGTTCTATAGGACCATATTACAACACTTGAATTTCTTTATTAACAAATTCATATAACAATAATTTTCTCTTCAGCAAAATTCAGAAGGGGGTGGTTTTCGATGAAATATTGTAATAAAGATAAAAATGTGATTTTCACGTGCTGGCGACATTTAATATAGGGATATGATTCTGCTAAAGGATGTTTTTCAAATAAATTCATGTAAAAATGACGCTAATAAAATTCATTTTACGGGAATGTAAAGAAACAATATAATACCATGTGTATTTGAGTAGATTATAGAAAAATCGTGTTGCACACTTGAAAAATGATTTTCCACAGATGTTCATCCCCAAATTGTTTAATCTGTACATTAGAATCGAAACACATTGTATATTGTATCTTCAAAGTTCACTTTGTCCTGACATCCATCCCCAGTAACCATATTCTGTTGTATTCTTCGAGTCTCATCCAATTAAGAGGGGAAGACACTTCAGAGCGCTCGAAAATCGGTGATTTTTAGGAATTTTTTTCTTAATAACTACAAAGCGAATTTTTTCAAATTTTCTTGGTGTCGTGTTCTATATTTAAACAACACAAAAATTGGTCTACATTAACGATTAATATATTGGTTGCCGAAATATTTATTTAACTTCACAGCTCCGCGCCACCCTCGTCGACAGTTTGTGTACATTCTACAGCCTAAATTTTCATCTGAAACAGAAAAAACAAAATTTTTCTGAATCCTTATAAAATGATGTCGTCGATGAATTAAAAAAAAATTCTGAAAAGAGCATAAAAATGCAAAATTTTTATGTTTAACAAAAATGCGATTTTCGCGAAAAAATTCGGCTTTGTAATGCAGAAAAAAATGGAAAAATAAAACTATTTATAAATTTTTTTCGCGAAAAAATTTCGGCTTTGTAATGCAGAAAAAAATGGAAAAATGAAACTATTTATAAATTTTTTTCGCGAAAAAATTTCGGCTTTGTAATATAGAAAAAAATGGAAAAATGAAACTATTTATAAATTTTTTTAATTCATCGACAATTTTATAAGGATTAAGAAAAACTTTGGTTTTCTGTTTCAGATGAAAATTGTAGCTTGTAGAATGCACACAAACTGCCGATGCAGGCGGCGCGGAGCTGTGAAGTTAATAAATATTTCGATAACCAATATATTAATCGCTAATTTAGACCAATTTTCGTATTGTTTCAATATAGAACACGACACCAAGAAAGTTTGAAAAAGATCCGCTTTGTAATTATTAAGAAAAAAATTCCTAAAAATCACCGATTTTCGAGCACGCTCTAAAGTGTCATCCCCCCCTTAAATCTTCATACTAACAGACATTATCACTGTCACAGAACGATGGTAGAGGTGAAAACGCGTGGACGTTGCATGATTTATCGAAATCTAGCTCGAGTCACTCACGGACGTATCGGAGACAGAAAAGTTGATGGTGTTACGGAAAAAATGGACACGTCGTGACCGTGACGTATGCAAAATCAGTTCTCCGGATAGGTCGGCAGTGTTTAAAACGTGCCGATCATAAATTTCTTTTGTCGTTCATGAAAGCTGCGAGTGCTGCGCGAGCTCGGAGCCAGAGTTTCGTGTGTCGCAATCGTCCGGGAGCATTATGTCTCGCGGGGTAACGCGGGCAAGAAGGAGACAATAAAAACTCGTTATATGCGCAGAAATACGTGGTTCATAGTTGAACGGGAATGGTAATGGCCGCATTATCATGGACGACTTATATCGGGAAATATTGTGTGTCTGTTATCTGGTGCCCCGCCAGGCTTCTCGTTAGGAAAGCGAGACAGACACCACTGTTTCCACGCGGCGTGAATTCTTTCTACGACCGGGACACGCCGCGTTGGTTTCTACAAGATTGGCCGATCACTGACGTAACACGGTGTTTCTAGACGCGTGACACTCTTTGGAATCATTCTTCTTTTTCTGACGCCGGTCTACATTCTTCGGGCGAAGTCTATTGTTGCGGGCTGCTCCACCCGCGCATTTCATACCCCTTACGCACAAATCGTTAAAACTAAATTATTTATATTAGATAAAAAATTTTTGAAAAATTATATATTGTTATGTAGGGTTTCCAGATTAGCGTTATGTGAAAAACATTTCGTCAAGTTTCGAAAAATTTAATTCGCCAACAGAGAGACGGCTATTATTATAGAACCACCGAGTGTGTGCGTTTATCTGCACATCGTCGTTTCCTGAGCGATTAACACGCTTGTTAATAACATTCCAAGCGATAAAATATTTCCTAAAAATTATATATCATTATTCAGAGTCTCAGGATAGCTCTTTGGAATCATTCTTCTTTTTCTGACGCCGGTCTACATTCTTCGGGCGAAGTCTATTGTTGCGGGCTACTCCACCCGCGCATTTCGTACCCCTTACGCACAAATCGTTAAAACTAAATTATTTATATTAGATAAAAAATTTTTGAAAAATTATATATTGTTATTTAGGGTTTCTAGATTAGCGTTATGTGAAAAACATTTCGTCAAGTTTCGAAACATTTAAGTCGCCAACGGAGAGACGGCTATTATTATAGAACCACCGAGTGTGTGCGTTTATCTGCACATCGTCGTTTCCTGAGCGATTAACACGCTTGTTAATAACATTCCAACCGATAAAATATTTCCTAAAAATTATATATCATTATTGAGAGTCTCAGGATAGCTCTTTGGAATCATTCTTCTTTTTCTGACGCCGGTCTGCATTCTTCGGGCGAAGTCTATTGTTGCGGGCTGCTCCACCCGCACATTTCATACCCCTTACGCACAAATCGTTAAAACTAAATTATTTATATTAGATAAAAAATTTTTGAAAAATTATATATTGTTATTTAAGGTTTCTAGATTAGCGTTATGTGAAAAACATTTCTTTTTAGTCATCGGGCGAAATCTCTTAACCGAAACATCGAGTCTTTCTACACTAATATATTATCTCTTCTCGGACCCGTTGGTCACAAATTATTATTGAAAGAAATTACGTCTACATTGAAAAATATTCTTTAAAAATTGTGTATTATTATTCAGAGTCTCAAATATAATATAGTGTTGAAAATAATTATTTTCATTCAGCGGATAACATTCTATGAGTGAAGAATGGAATTATTATAGATTGTCTTATTTTCTTTCAACCCCCTATTTGCACAAAGTGTAACAAATACTTTTTTCTATGACTCACAATTTTTTTTAAAAATTCTACATTGTCAATACATAGGGTCTCTAGATTGCAACCATGTTGGGAATAATTTTTTTTTAGTCACTGGTCAACACCAGAGACATAAATTGTTGTACTACCCTATTTCTTCTCGAGCCCAATAATCACAAAATATTAAAAATAAATTATTTGTAACGTGTGTAAAACGACCAAAAAATTATATATCATTGTTCATGCTTTCAGAATTGATACCGAAAAATGACATTTATTTTGGTAAAGATATTGCTGTTTAAAAAATTGAATTACCTACCGAGTGTCGAGGCTCCAAATCCAAAGTGTTTCTCATTGAATAGAATGTTTACTAATTTTATGTCGAATGAAATCGACACGATAGTAACAGAAATATCGACCGAACAGGTATCGATCGGATAGGAAACACGTCGTTTACTGCAACCGAAGACGCTCCGATTGTCTCATAAATATTTATCGAAATAGTTGACCGAAAGAGTTAATCTATGAGCCGTGTTTTCTCGTAGCGGATCGTCGCCGAGGAACGGGTTATTTTTCAAACAGAATTTACGACAGCAACGAGTCATTCTTGCGAAATGCACCGGCCATCCGTTATTGTGCCAACAACGACGCTAAACTATTTAACAACAGGATCGTTTCGCAACGATTTATCTTGGTCGCGCGATCGCCTCGCTTGGGCGACAAATTCGACGACTCCGAGACTGCTAAGGATCACGGGCAATATCAGATTAGAGCGAAAGTTCAACTCCGCGAGTTTCTTGGTCTGGATAGTAAACCGTTCCACTTTATAGAAATTAAGTCGCCCATTAAAACCTTTAAACCATCCTCCACCTATCTCCAGATCATCAAAATCAGCAAAACATGAGAAGCATTAACCTGTCAATTGTTATACGATTTTTCCAAGTTTGTCATTTGATATGCAAAAGAAAGGATCCCGAAGGAAAAGTCCTAATATTCAAACAGTGTCATTCTTTTCCTTTCAATTTTGCTTTTTCGATTTGCACCAACTAGTTTTACCCATACACCTTTTTATAGTTTCAGAGCAGTCTCTATTTTTCCTCAATTATACTACAATTTACAATACAACTTGCAATATTCAGAAGGAAAGACACCGGAAGAGAAACCATAACATCTACACATTATTACTTCAGTCATAATTATTACTTTATCACAATCAATCAATCTACAAATTGTTTCACTTTTCACTTGCAATATCGGGGAAAAGAAATATTTCTACTGCAGCGTTCTTTTTACATCTTTCTCGACTCATTCACATTCTTATTCCTTTAACAATATTATAATTGCGTAAATAATTAAATCAAAGACTCATCAATTGTTTCTCTCCATCGCAATCTTTAGTGAAAAACGATGTATTTTTTCAAAAATGATTTTATAATTTAAAGAAAGTATAAGATACTAATCAATAATGCACAAGATCAATGATGCCAGATCTACCAAAAACTGGGTTGATTTTCCTCTCCTCCTTTTCCCCTTCCACTATCCCATTCCACTACCTGAGCACACTCCACCGTCCCCCACTAAGACCGTAGACTGGTCACGTGACGTGCAGCGCAACGTATCACATATTACTTTGGTCATCAGAGAGGTGGTAAACTGTATTCCCTTCGATTCAACCATTCTGGCATCATTGCACTAGATCCCTTCTTAGAAATATGATTCTAAAACTACGGTACAACAGGGGTTGCAACAATATTAAACGATCTACAACACGCTCTGCTAGGACTCAAAACCCAAAAACAGTGTTCCTAATTTTTGTTTTCGATCATTGTCGACTTCCGTTAGATTGTGACAATTTTTTTAGATTTTTCTTCCGAACATTTTGTGACCTCCCTTAGACCGTAGAATTTTTCCCAATTTTTCTTTCGGAGTATGACAATCTTTTTGGACTTTTCTTCCGAACATTTTGCGACTTTTCTTAAACCGTACCACTATCCCAATTTTTCTTTCGGGTTATTATCGACTTCTTTCGGGGTGTAACAATTTTTTGGATTTTTCTTCCGAACATTTTGTGACCTCTCTTAGACCGTAGCATTGTTCCCAATTTTTCTTTTTAGTCACTATCGACTTATTTCCAATTGTGATAATTTTTTTGGATTTTTCTTTCGAACATTTTACGACTTTTCTTAGACCGTAGTATTTTTCACAATTTTTCTTTTAGGTCATTGTCGACTTCTTTCGGAGTGTGACAATATTTTTGGATTTTTCTTCCGAACATTTTGTGACCTCTCTTAGACCGTAGCATTTTTCCCAATTTTTCTTTTTAGTTACTATCGACTTCTTTCGGGGTGTAACAATTTTTTGGATTTTTCTTCCGAACATTTTGTGACCTCTCTTAGACCGTAGCATTTTTTCTAATTTTTCTTTCGGGTCACTATCGACTTCTTTCGGAGTGTGACCATATTTTTGGATTTTTCTTCCGAACATTTTGTGACCTCTCTTAGACCGTAGCATTTTTTCTAATTTTTCTTTCGGGTCACTATCGACTTCTTTCGGAGTGTGACCATATTTTTGGATTTTTCTTCCGAACATTTTGTGACTTCTCTTAGACCGTAGCATTTTTTCTAATTTTTCTTTCGGGTCACTATCGACTTCTTTCGGAGTGTGACCATATTTTTGGATTTTTCTTCCGAACATTTTGTGACTTCTCTTAGACCGTAGCATTTTTTCTAATTTTTCTTTCGGGTCACTATCGACTTCTTTCGGAGTGTGACCATATTTTTGGATTTTTCTTCCGAACATTTTGCGAATTCGCGAATCGAGCTAGATAATAGTAAAAATCGATAGTTCCGACAGCTTAACAAAGAAATTGGAGTGAAGCTTTGCATCAGCCTCAGTCGATTGCATAATCGTCCCCTGCAGCCGGTCTATGAGAGCCACTCGGTATTCAATTTCAACCAGTTGCAATTTGTCCCATGAAATCGCGTCGCGATCGTGTCGCGCGGCCTGCATTCGTCGAAAAAGGTCACGGTTTTTCGCAAACCCTCCCCCTCGTCTCGTGTTCCCTCTTCCTCCGCCTCTTACCCTCCTCCACGTCGTCGTCGCTGTTTCGACGTCGATTTCCACAAAAGAAACGGCGGGGCACGCGCGACTGATAGAGTATGATAGGCTGCATTCCATCGGTTGCAACATGTATGTCATACGAGACGTGCCGTGATTTTCTATCGTTTCGATCGGATCGCCGTGACTTATTTACGGCTCGCGGCGGCCCGCGCCCTCGGACACAACCCGTAAAGCGGAATTAATGGCCGCGTTTCAGCAGATTTTAACAGCTATGGCGTTATCCGCTTCATCGGCGATCAGGTCTTTCCCTCTTCGAGACTGTAACGGCTTCATCAGACACTTCAAACCGTGCACGATCCTCTGTGCTTGCTGAAAAGTAGCTCAAAACAGACTTCAATTCTCTAGATTTCATATGTTTTTCGATCGAAATTTTAGAATAAATGTGTGATGGTTTTGGCGCACATTTATTAAATTCTCTAGAGTAGCAGCGGGTTTAACCCTTTGCAGTCGGAGCAATTTCAACTAAAAAATTAAACATTTCTTCTAACCTAAAATATTTCCATTGTACATAATTTTTTTTCATTATATGCGTACGAAACTGATATAGTACCTCATACAATATTTAAACGTTTAGTAATTTATTACATATAAACAAATTTAATCATGTAAACAATATTCTGAATAATGGTGTAACAATTTGTAGCGGCGCCTCAGAGTCGCCATTCGAGTGCTAAGGGTTAATTATTGGATCGTAACTTTACAGCGAAGCTTCACGGAAAATAAAAATAATCTATGGTAAAAAATTGAAACTAGGTTAGTTATCAATGTACATAAATTGCAAGAAACAGGAGACAAGTAAAATTTTCCTTCTCTAATGACTTCGACAAGTTAGAAATAGTATATCCATATTTAACATATTTTTTTTTTAAATGCATAAAGACCGCAATCTAAACATAACACATATTCATTCGTTTATTTTCAATATCTTATTTTTATTTATTTGTGAAGTTCAGAATTACAGTCAATTAATTGTACAATGACTGCAAGTTGCTTCTGACCACTAACATTTTTCCCTTTTAACATCGCAAATGAAAAATTAGAAAGATCGACGATAAATAATTGTCTGATACCTCCTTCTGGATTTTAAGATTATTCTTTTAACGATTTCTTTCTTCTCTAACAAAAAACGCAGAAAACTGGGGAAATTCTAGAATTTTGCCAAAAATGTCTTTTTTAGTATCGCAGAAGAAAAATTCAAAAATATCAAAGATAATTGATTCACTTCAACTTTTTAACACCGTCCGGTAAACGTTTTCATGATTCTTTAATAACAGAAGCAGAACAATGGAAAATATTCTACAATGTATACCTCTCGGATTCAACAAATTTTCCACTAATATTTTTCTCTTTTAACAATCACAAAAGAAAAATGAAAAATGTCCAAGATAATTAATGGTCTTCCTTCTAGCTAATAAAGTCTTAAACGTTTCCTCTATAGTCTCTAATAACAGAAGCGACGAAAATGAAGAAATTCTTTTAACATTTAACAATTTTTCCGACCAACAATATTTGTTTTCAATATCCCAGGCAGTGTCGCCAGATCGCTGAAATCGAGGGGAATACAATTTACCACCTCTCTGATGACCAGAGTATTATGTAACACGTTGCGCGGCACGTCACGTGACCAGTCTACGGTCTTAGTGGGGGACGTTGGAGTGTGCGCAGGAGTGGAATGGGATAGTGGAAGGGGAAAAGAAGGAGAGGAAAATCAACCCAGTTTTGCATTGATTTGCCGACACTGATCCCAGGTGAAAGACCAGCAGCAAATCCAGGATAATTGATTGTAAGGATATATATCGTTCAGCTTTCAGAACTACTCGAAGAAAAAACACCGCCATATCTCCCCGCTAGACAGTAAATCAAGATCAATTCGATAGCAACAGATTATCCACTTAAGAAATGGAATCCAGCCGCGAATTACATCGAACCGTCGACGTTTCAGTGGCAGATAAAGCGAACGATTTTTCTCGAGATTCCGCGAGTCCGTAAAGTGTAATTGCACGTCTCTCTAATCGGCAGTCGATGTGCCGGGGAAATTTAATTCGCCAATGGAGAGACGGCTATTATTATAGAACCACCGAGTGCGTGCGTTTATCTGCGCATCGTCGTTTCCTGAGCGATTAACACACGCCTGTTAATAACTTTCCGACCGATAAAATATTTTTTAAAAATTATATATTATTATTCAGAGTCTCAGGATAACTCTTTGGAATCATTCTTCTTTTTCTGAAGCCGGTCTACATTCTTCGGGGGAATTCTATTGTTGCTCCACCTGCACATTTCATACCCCTTACGCACAAATCGTTAAAACTAAATTATTTATATTAGATAAAAAATTTTTGAAAAATTACATATTGTTATTTAGGTTTTCTAGATTAACGTTATGTGAAAAATATTTCTTTTTAATCATCGGGCGAAATCTCTTAACCGAAACATCGAGTCTTTCTACACTAATATATTATCTCTTCTCGGACCCGTTGGTCACAAATTATTATTGAAAGAAATTATGTCGGCAAGGAAAAATATTTTTTAAAAATTACGTACTATTTATTAGAGTCTCAAATATAATATATTGTTGAAAATAATTTTCTTTTATCCGCCGGATAACATTCTATGAGCGAAGCAGATTGTCCTATTTCCTTTCAACCCCTTGTAGGCACAAAGTACAACAAATATTTTATTTCTGCGACACAAAATATTTTTTAAAAATTCTACATTGTCATTTAGCGTTTCTAGATTGCAACCATGTTGGGAATAATTTTTTTTTAGTCACTCGTCAAAACCAGAGACATAAATTGTTGTATGTACTATTCTATCTCTTCTCGAGCCCAATATTTACAAAATATTAAAATTAAATTATTTGTACCGTGTGTGCAACGACCAAAAAATTATATATCATTGCTTATGCTTTCAAAATTGATACCGAAAAATGAGATTTATTTTGTTAAAGATATTGTTGTTTAATACCAGTGACATAAATTGTTGTACCACCCTATTTCTTCTCAAGCACAGTAATCACAGAATATTGAAAATAAAAAACAGAAATTCTAAGAACACGCGTGATCTCAAAGTTGCCTAAAAGACGGCAATAGATCGTAAAAGAAACTGGGTCGCTACCACACCAAATAAATAAATAAATAGTGAAACTTCGACGTTCGTTTTCCCTTGGAAAAAAATGAAATTACTTTCCGAACAACCTAATAAACAACCAATCGAGCATATTTGCGAAACGATTTAGGTTTGTGAAACGGCTCGCATGGTTCTCGCGAATGTGTCCGATGGTTATGAGCATGTTGTTTAATGAGTGTATCTCCCGGAGAGATTTTCTGCATTTTTTAGATCGAGATAAAGCAGGAATCGCCGGCGCGGGCCGATTCGCACGGAACCGGTGCGGCGCGGGGCCGAAAGCGGCCGACAATAAGGCTACGCGAATTAACACGCCTCTTTTATGCCCAACACATCCATGACAATGGCACGCAGAACGGTGAGAGCACACTGACACACTCTTGCGTGTACACTGGCGTGCCGGTGTTGAAAAACTGTGCTAAGTATACTCTTGCTTTTACCGCTTTCGATTGAACGGGTAAACAATTATTTTTTTTAACTTGGAAAACATTTTTTGGTCCTGTGTACAAACTCTGGTACATTTGTTCTGGTTGTTCGAGCCGTTAATTATTTCCTTTTGCCATTTTTTAATACCTGATTAACACGGCTGTGTTTTCAAGACGACATGGAACGTTTTAAACGAATAATACTGTGTTTATTGCAAATGTAACATGGTAGCAGTAGGTATGATTGTATTTGTTGTAAATAAAATTTTGGTACTGCTAATTATTTTAGTATTCAAGGAAAATTAGTTCGAATATTTAGCATCGAGGAAAACGTGAACATTTTGCAGTTTAGAATAAAAAGGCACCACTAATAGCAATTTTTCTAAATTTCTTGAAACTCTACAAGTAGTATAGTGAAAAACTGTAAGTATAAGGAAACGTATATACTAGGGGTGCGCGGGGTACCCAAAATTTCGGTTTCTCGAGCTTCTGGGACAATGATCGGGTCGGGACGGGTCGGGATCCCGAAAGTTTGCAATATTCCTGTACTCGAAGTTAAAGTTGTACTTATATAAGCACAATCCTGTTTTATGATTTTTCAGTTCAATCTTTTATTTTCAATGGCAGGTTCAGAATGATTTTTGTATTTTTAGTGTAATCGGTTACCAAACTTCGCGAGGAAAAAAATATTTTAGAATACATTATGTGAAAGAATGTACGTAAAGGACGTTTCTGTTTCTATTAAACACAGTTCTTACAAGACAAGGACTCTTCGCCCGCACACTGTTCGTATAAGAGCACTTTTTCATAAACAGTGTTTACTACAAATCGAAATATTATTACAACCGATGATTGGACGTCTTAATATGCACAGAGTCATAGAGTTATTTATTGCTGATTTGACCGCAGACTTGCCCCAACTTTAACTTCGAGTACCCGAATATTGCAAACTTTCGGGACCTCTACCCGACCCGACTATTTTTTCGGGTACCCGAAGATTATAAACTTTCGAGATCCGGACCCGATCCCGAACAAATTTCCCGACCCGACCCGAACCCGAAATTTCGAGGACTCGCACACCCCTAGTATATACATAAATTTTTATCAGGAAATAATTTGAAAATTTTTCTACTTCAAACAAAAATGATTGTGCTTCAAAATTGATCTCAGTTGTAGAATTAATCCCTAACATAAAACATTGATGAATAGTTATTATTTGGTCGCTTTCCATTCTGCGGTGAAAGTTATCAACAGTTAGATCTAGTGGTTTTCACTCTATTTCTGAATTTAATGACGGTCCGTTATCATTCGCGCCTCGAGTGCGTGCAGAGGATTTTCAGGCTATCAATTAGGTTCCAGGAATTGGAAAGCAGATTTATAGTATTTTACTAATACAGAAACCTCGACCTCTAAAGCGAGGTTGTAGTCGTGTTATCAGGCAACTAGCAAGGACACCAATAGAACCAATCCTGCGGCGTTGATTTTTAAAGATCACTCAATAACCCGTGTAATTCGCGTTCGATTAAATTCGCGATAAGAGCCGGGAACGCAACGCGAACCACCCACGCGATAGCAACCGGACTACCGAGTTCGCTCTGGAATATTATCAGATCATTATAAAGGTCAGCTTGGCTCCCTGATCGGTGGCTGTAACGGATCATGGTGGAAGTTTGATCGATATCTTCTTTCGAGTCTTCGGCTCTTCGAAATCTTCTTTCAGTTCATCGTTTTTGGGCCAAGACGATCAGCGACTCTATAATTTTTATAGTCGTAGCATGCAAGCTCAGTGATCTTTCTCATAAATTGTTTCAAAGTTCATGAAATATTGTAAATTTTTGATAATTTATAGTTTTGATTAAAAGTTCAATGAGTTCCGAATTTTACTGCTACTGTAACTAAAAGGTCAGTAATCTTTCTCATAATTACTTGGAAAGTTCAAAAAATGTTGTAATTTTTTGATAAGTTACAATTTTGGACGAAAGTTCAATGAGTTCCGAATTTTACTGCTACTGTAACTAGAAGGTCAGTAATCTTTCTCATAATTACTTGGAAAGTTCAAAAAATGTTGTAATTTTTTGATAAGTTACAATTTTGGACGAAAGTTCAATGAGTTCCGAATTCGTCTACTACTGTAACTAGAAGCTCGATCATTTTATAAATACTCTCAAACTTCATGAGATATTGTAATTTTTTGATAGTTTACAATTTTAGTTAAAAGTTCAATGAGTTCCGAATTCTCCTACTACTGTAACTAGAAGCTCGATCATTTTATAAATACTCTCAAACTTCATGAGATATTGTAATTTTTTGATAGGTTCCAATTTTGGTTAAAAGTTTAATGAGTTCCGAATTCTCTTACTACTGTAACTAGAAGCTCAGTAATTTTTCTCATAAATACTTTAAAGTTCATGAAATCTTCTAATTTTTTGATAGTTTAGAGTCTTGGTTGGAGGTTCACTATATTTCGAATTGTACTACTATAACTACAAGGAAATATACTTCAATAATCATTTAGATCCCCGTAAAAGATGTAGAACTTCAATATTATGAATATAATTTCACAAAATTGTCATTTCCCGTACAATTATATTTTTGCAGCGTTAATAGCTCCATGAGTGTCACAATAAAATATAGTCTCTGTTCTCTAATAAGATTACAATTTAATTTTAAGACTGTACTCTTTAACGAGTCTCCTAACATTGCTATATAAATGTTTCAAGGGTGGATAACTCTATATCCTTCAACGTCAGTTTATAATTTCGTAATCATAAGCCTGAATAGCATCTAAAACCCTCTAAAAATGCAATAACTAAATTATTTAACAAAATCATCGTTCACTACAACTTCAAACTTATCTCTTCAAGGATCGCTGTCGATCTAAACTAAAAAAAAAACGATGGAAAAATTATATTCACCATCAAAAATCTCTGCTACCATTTTTAACTAAATTCTAAAATAATGAACAGCTTTCAAAATCAAATATAACAATTCTCTAATTAAATTAATTCTCTGCCAACTCCTCTACAACTTTTTCAATTTCTCAAGCATGTGTCTCCACGAACTATTTTTACAAGAGGCTTCGGAAAAAATCGTGCACAATTATATGTACAATTGCCAATTGCAAAGCGAAGGTTCCAGAGGTCACCGACCCCCAGAATGATCATCTCAGATGGAAAGCACCGTAACTAGGTAACAATAGCTCGCGGAACGAAGTTAGAACGGAGGTGCGGTCTATTCGAGAATATTTCGCTTACCATGGCGTCGCGGCACTGCAAGCGGTTGCATCGGCTGCATCGGTTGCATCGGCCGCATCGGTTGCATCGGTCGAACCCACGCAGACCCGTTTTCTTCGGGAAGGAACACGGAAATCGGAAGCAGTTCCGCACGAATGACGCTAACCGCGTTTCTATCCCGGTGAATGAAGTCTGGCCACGCGGTCGCGTGCCCGCCACGCACGCCAATCGCTCGCGAACTGAACCAATCGGCCGAGCTGACCTGCCAACAGACCACCGATCTTATTTATCGTCCTCTTTCCCGGAATCGTGGTGATATCGACACCTATTCCGTCCCTATTCTTACATCTGATCTCATTGCCAATCATAAGACATGCTATAGCATCGCAATCCTCGTTGTTAGTCACGTTTCAGCGTTCTTGTTGCGCACTGGGTTTGTTTATAAATCGGGAAGAGTGCATAGATTGTTCAAAATTGTTTACCTCGTGTATTCAGGTATCATACGGCTGGTACTTTAAGAGAATGGAACCTCATTTCATCATAGAAAACAACGAATTAATGCAACAATCAATGTAACTTATTAATCTTTTTCCTGCAATCACGTTTTTACTGAATTCGTCTGTACACTGTGTTGTGCAGATTTGTGTAAATATTTTTTTACGTTGTTGAAGAAATTCCAAAAAAGATTACAAATATTATACAATAATTTGTATAGAGTCAATAGAAATCAAGTTATAATCCTTTTTATTAATCCTCCACCTACAATCTTATTTTAGACTGATGTCTATATATTGGATCGTTTAGAGAGTCGGTCAATTTTTTGGTTAGGTTGTCGAGGATTAAAAAATTTAAAAAAATTCTTGATTAGTCTTCAATGTTTCTAGAACATCGTCTAATAATTTTTATTACTCCACGTCACCTTCTGAAGCCAAGAATTAAATCAAGAAATAACCCTTCTTATTGTTCTTCCACATGTAAGCTTATTTTAGTAAGGTCGTTTGTACACTAGGACATCTACGTTTGTGCAATTTTTTTTGTTAGGCTGATGAGGTTTGAAAAATTCGTAAAAATTCTTGAATACTCTTCAATGTTTCTAGAATATCGTCCAATAATTTTCATTGCTCCACGTCACCTTCTGAAGCCAAGAATTAAATCAAGGCTAACCCTTCTTATTGTTCTTCCCCATGTAAGCTTATTTTAGTAAGGTCGTTTGTACACTAGAATATCTACGTTTGTGCAATTTTTTTGTTAGGCTGTGCAGGTTTGAAAAATTTCTAAAAATTCTTGAATACTCGTCAATGTTTCTAGAATATCGTCCAATAATTTTCATTGCTCCACGTCACCTTCTGAAGCCAAGAATTAAATCAAGGACTAACCCTTCTGATTACTCTTCCACATGTAAGCTTATTTTACTAACGTCGTTTGTACACTAGGACATCTACGTCTGTTCAATTTTTTTTGTTAGGTTGATGAGGTTTGAAAAATTCCTAAAAATTCTTGATGTCTCTACGATGTTTCTAGAACATTGTCCAATAACTTTTATTCGCCCACATTGCCAATCTCCAAGGAAAGCAATATTTGAAGACATATAAATCGGTCAAGATTGAAACTATAATCGCGTAACCATTTCATTGTTCGAGCGCTCGCGTTTCCCTGATTCGTTCGGATAGGGGAGGTCCTAAATTACTTAAAGGAGATCACGGGTTCCTCGCGTGTTCAAGAATGAAGGGACGTGTTCGTGAAAACGGAGGCGATCTCGTATGCAAGAGGCGTTCCAGGTTAGCGCGTGTCCCCTCGCGTTCGCGCTTCCAACTCGGCCGTGTGCTCGCGTGTCTCTCTTCTCTCTCTCTCTCTCTCTCCCTCTCTTTCTCTAGCTTTCTCTCTCTCTCTCGCTCTCTGTTCCTCTCCCTTTCTTCTCTGTTCTCTACGCACACGCTCAAGAAACACGGGACAGGAAGAACCGGGATACACGGGGCCCCGTGTCCGCGCGAGGATAGATCGCTGCAAGCTCATCGGGAAAAACTGGCAGCTCTACGACTCTATCCCGCCTTTGGCTTCATTCCCACGAGGCGCCTCGAGGCACACACGCACGTACATCGAGAGAAACGCACCGAGAATTCCCCCGGGAAAAACTCGACGGAGTTTTATGAAATATGGACGACCCAGCCGTCGATTCCACCGCGAGATGATTTAGGAACTTCGAAGAGCTTGACGGTGTTCGCGAATGTTTGTCGTGAGACTTGGAAGCTTGGAATTAACCCTTTCAGGTTCTTCTGTCGTTGGGTATTGAAACAAGGAAAGGATTGTAGAGGAAACAGGAGCAAAAGTATGATTCACGTAGAATTCTTGTTATATCATGTTGAGGTCAGATTTTGTGACATTCAAGAATTTTTTAAAATTTCTTATTACCCCAAAAATATAAGTAAAAAATTGCACGAATTTAAACGATCCAGTATACGGACGACGTCAATAAAAATATGACCTCGGACGGAAGGTTAATAAAATCAATTGTTGATGTAATGCAATTAGCATTTATCGAGTCGAAAATTATCGGATGGTGTTCTATAAAATATATCAAATTTATATCATGAAAGGCGAAATATCCACACACAAAGAAAGTTTCTATGCGTCAATGTCAAGAAAGTACGGCGTAGAAACGGTCAAAATGTTCAAGGACTGGTCATACATAAAGGTATTCTATAAACATTGAAAAGAAATAATTTATCCATCGAATCCAATTTCAACAAAATAACCCACAAAATTGAATATCTGCATAAGGGTGCGCCAAACATAAACTAATCGGTGTATTGCTTCGAAATTTGTACACTAAATGACCAATTTCTATAATCGTTTAACCAATACCTAACAAGCTCATTATACTCTCGAGAACATAATAGGGTACCTAAACGGAGGTACAATATTTCCATCGACTCCAATTTTAGCAAAATAACCCACAAAATTGAATATCTGCATAAGGATGCGTCAAGCATATACTGATTGGTGTATTGCTTCGAAACTTGTACACTAAATGACGAATTTCTATAATCGTTTAACCAATACCTGACAAGCTCATTATACTCTCGAGAACATAATAGGGTACCTAAACGGGGGTACAATATTTCCATCGACTCCAATTTTAGCAAAATAACCCACAAAATTGAATATCTGCATAAGGATGCGTCAAGCATATACTGATTGGTGTATTGCTTCGAAACTTGTACACTAAATGACGAATTTCTATAATCGTTTAACCAATACCTGACAAGCTCATTATACTCTCGAGAACATAATAGGGTACCTAAACGGGGGTACAATATTTCCATCGACTCCAATTTTAGCAAAATAACCCACAAAATTGAATATCTGCATAAGGATGCGTCAAGCATATACTGATTGGTGTATTGCTTCGAAACTTGTACACTAAATGACGAATTTCTATAATCGTTTAACCAATACCTGACAAGCTCATTATACTCTCGAGAACATAATAGGGTACCTAAACGGGGGTACAATATTTCCATCGACTCCAATTTTAGCAAAATAACCCACAAAATTGAATATCTGCATAAGGATGCGTCAAGCATATACTGATTGGTGTATTGCTTCGAAACTTGTACACTAAATGACGAATTTCTATAATCGTTTAACCAATACCTGACAAGCTCATTATACTCTCGAGAACATAATAGGGTACCTAAACGGGGGTACAATATTTCCATCGACTCCAATTTTAGCAAAATAACCCACAAAATTGAATATCTGCATAAGGATCGGTCAAGCATATACTGATTGGTGTATTGCTTCGAAACTTGTACACTAAATGACGAATTTCTATAATCGTTTAACCAATACCTAACAAGCTCATTATACTCTTGAAATACATAATCGGGTACCTAAACGGGGGATCAATATTCCCATCGATTCCAATTTCAGCAATATAACCCACAAAATTGAATATCTGCATAAGGGTGCATTAAATGTGATGATAAGCGTTATTTTGGGGATCGGGGCTGTAAATGAGGAACTTCTGTAAGCAATTATTCAAATCAATGAGGAGGCCGAAATTGGTAAATTATTAATGGTTACCAGATTCGTCGAAGATCCCGCGATTGTTTTGCCATGTGATAAAACCTCGAGGAACGGTTTGCTATCTGTTGGGTAGTCGTTGTCGGGGCGGTTCGTAAGAGAGATCCGTGTGTGCGTTCCCGTCTGTGCAATGTGTGCATCCGAGGCGATCTACACGTCGCTGCACGAGTCCACGGAGGAAACACGTTCGGAAAAACTGGCAGCTACTCGTCGTTCGCTTTACAACTCTATTCTCCGGCCTCCGTTCCCTTTCTTCGTTTGTTTCAGCGCGGCACGTTTTTGCGAGGACGACGCGAACCGGGAATACCAATTTACCAGTGCGCATGCGCGATACCGACCTAACAAACGCATACTTGAAAATTCCTGCTTTTACCCCTTTTCCGTAATATCGTAATTATTTTAATTACGGCGAGACATAGACAGAAATTCATTTGAACGTTTCTCTGTATGTTTTGTTGACTACAATATATTTGCATACGTTCTGCTGCATTATGTTCGAAGTATGCAATTGATGTTAATATCTACTTGGATAAATTTGCAGTAGAATGTGTCGAAAGAATTTTGTGAATGTCTTATAACCTATGGACTTTGTGCATTTGTAACAAAATGTGAAATGTAGAACAGTAAAAATATTTGAAAAATTTAATGGTACTCGTGCATTGTTTTCGACTCAATATAATTATTGTAAAATGATGTAAATGTACAGCCATCTTATTTACATGCCAGTAACATATTGGACACAATAGGACAAAATAATGAAGCGCATATATCATGTTGCACATTTTTAAAAATATTTTTCAACACTGCAAAAAATCTTCTACCATAAAATCTTGTGTACATATATTTATGTGTATAGCTAAAAGAGACGAATTCTTTTATAGAAATGTGAATTTGGACTCCACATTTAGAGGGTTTATTAAACCATCATTTAGTTTGAATTAATACAAACAATATATCAGACACACGACAATATAAAATATTGAAGCATGTGTATATTACTATATATTTTTAAAAAGATTTGTACAAACTCAGTACAACCTGAACACATACCAATATCTTGCTCTTTTAATATGAGAAGTATATTAGACACACGATAATATAAAATATTGAAGCATGCGTATATTAATGTGCATTTTTATAAAGATTTGTACAAACTCAGTACAACATGAACACATACCAATCACTTCTACTTTTCATATAAGGAGTATATTAGCCACACGATAATATAAAATATTGAAGCATGCGTATATTACTGTGCATTTTTAAAAAGATTTGTTCAAACTCAGTACAACCTGAACTCATACCAATCACTTCCACTTTTAATATGAGGAATATATTAGCCACACGATAATATAAAATATTGGAGCACGTGTAAATTATTATACATTTGTTAAAAGATTTGTACAAACTCAGTACAACCTGAACTCATACCAATCACTTCCACTTTTAATACGAGGAGTATATTAGCCACACGATAATATAAAATATTGAAGCATGCTTATATTACTGTGCATTTTTAAAAAGATTTGTTCAAACTCAGTACAACATGAACACATACCAATCACTTCCACTTTTAATACGAGGAGTATATTAGCCACACGATAATATAAAATGTTGAAGCATGTGTACATTATTATACATTTGTTAAAAGATTTGTACAAACTCAGTACAACCTGAACACATACCAATACCTTGCTCTTTTAATATGAGGAGTATATTAGCCACAAGATAATATAAAATATTAGTGCCCGTGTACATAATTATACATTTTTAAAAATATTTGTACAAACGCAGTACAACATGAACATACTAACAACATCCTTTTCAAAAATTGATTTCATCGTATCATAAAATAAATTGTACTATACCGAACCGTGAAGATACCTCGGACACAGTCCCGTCTTGTTCACTCTCTTATGATTACTGATTAGAATAAAGAAGATTTCGGTGTCCGTAAACGTTAAGTAGAATATTCAGGCACGGCCGAGGGTCGCCACAGAGCAATTCCCTTGGAAGTTTGCGTAGACAAAGCTGACCTCGGAGAGTTGTTCAATAAAAATTGATTCGAGCAGCTGCGTTTCTTGCGAGCATCGGGTTCCTCTCTACCTGGCCAAATAAAAGAGCAGGATTTTTTTACGGGTGCAAACGAAAACCCTCGATTTCTTTTTCGATGGTCGCCGATATCCGCCGCTAACGAGGTCGTCCCAATTAATTCCCGAGCCGTCGTCAAGGTGGTCGATCGATAATCGGGACAGTCGACACGCCGGGCGAAGACGAATCCGGCGAAAAAAGGATAGAAAAAGGGGAGGAGAAAATCGTGTGGCTCTCTCGCCACAGGCCACTAAAGGGACCCCGAGGAGGACCAACGCGGAACAGAAGAAAAACGAGTAAAACAAGAGATAGTGAGTAAGAGAGAAAGAGGGGAGGAGTAGTGAGGAGAGACAGAAACCCGGGGGCCCCCGGTCTTCCTCACTTATGTAATTATAGCGGTATCTTGTCCAGACGATACTCGGCCGCCCGTTTATTTTACCCGGTGATTAACAAATTACCGCAATAAACGCGTTTTAATTGTCAAACCGCAGAAATCGGCCACGAGACCAAGCCTCTGCGACAATTCCGCGCTACGTTGGCTACGTAATCGCCGGAGTTATCTTCCGGCCATTAATTCAAGAAATCTCGACTCGGTGACGACGTTAACTCTTTTTCCGGGAAGACGAGCCCGCTACGCGCCCGGTGATTTCAACGCCTCCATGCGGGAATAGAGCAGGAAGCATGCCCCGGTATTCTTAGCTAGAGAGATCGAGGCGCTTCTTTTTTTTCTATTGATTGTATTAGACGTTTTGCATGCCTCTCGCAAATTGTGCTACTTTAGACGAAAACGGCTGATAACTTTGATGCTGCAAAACTGGATTTTAGTCGACCGGTAATCGATGCAATAATTTATGCTGCGTAGAAGATTGTCGTGTCTTCTTTTTGAGCGATGCAGTGGAGGTTTGTGCTGTATCGATCGTTTTATGACGGTCTCATATTTTATCATGTAGTGGATTACAGGTTGTGATTGTTATCGTTCTTTTGTGAGGGTGTTGGCCGAGTCACCACTAAAAATCGCAATAGACTATCCAAAATATTTTTCACGTTGTTAAATTTGCTTGTCTTTAATATTGGGTTGGCAATTAAATGATTGTGGATTTTGTCGATAGATGGTTCTAGCACATGCTTTTGTTTTGTCTACGTGTTCGAAGCACCTAACCTATATTGTTTTCTTGTTGTTTGGACTTCCACCTTTAATTAGTAAGAAATTTGTATCGAATCAGCGTCCGCTCTAGCAGTTACGTCGTCGCGGACAAAAAGACAAATTGCCGCCCCTTAAGAATATATATATTTTTTAAATAAATCCAAAATGGCGCCCCTAAATTTTGGCGCCCCCGACAAATGTCCGAGTTTTCCCGCCTCTAGAGCGGGCCCTGATCGAATAGTTATTTAGTTTCGTTTTTATTCCGATTTAAAAATGGAAGAACGAAACGCGCATTTCAGATATATTTTATTATTATTTCCGAAAAGGAAGGAACGCATCGCAAGCATACAAGAAGTTATGTGCCGTATATGGGGATGAAGCCTTGAAAGAAAGGCAGTGTTAAAATTGGTTTGCCAAAATTTTTTAATTTTTTTTAGTTTCATGAACATGGAATTATGACACTGCCTGAAAAATGGCAAAAAAGGTCATCGACGAAAACGGACAATACCTAATTTAATAAAGTTATATTTTCAAGTAAAAATGTTGACTTTTCCGTTTCATTTAAAATCCGCAACCACTTAGTTGTCAACCTAATAAATTGTTAAATATTTAAATATTGTGCGAGTAAATTGCAATCGCTTCATATGTACAAATTGAAAAGAATCAGATAGAATCGAAATATTGTAGGTCGGAAGAAATGTTTGGTTTTGGAGCTGAAATGGTCCCGACTGCAATTGGTTAAAAGATGGCGGTGGAAAAACCCAATGTATCAATTAGAAATTGAAAAATCCATTGTGTAAAATAAAAATTGAGAAAAGCATTGTATAAAGTGAAGATTGAAAAATCCAATGTGTAAAATGAAAATTGAGAAATCCATTGTATAAAATGAAGATTAAAAAACAATGTAGAAATAGAAATTGAGAAATCCATTGTGTAAAATGAAAATTGAAAAATCCATTGTGTAAAATGAAAATTGAGAAATCCATTGTATAAAATGAAGATTAAAAAACAATGTAGAAATAGAAATTGAAAAATCCATTGTGTATAATGAAAATTGAGAAATCCATTATATAAAATGAAGATTGAAAAATCCATTGTGTAAAATGAAGATTGAGAAAAGCATTGTGTAAAATGAAAATTGAAAAATCCATTGTGTAAAGTGAAAATTGAAAAATCCATTGTGTAAAATGAAAATTGAAAAGTCCATTGTATAAAATGAAAAAATGTAAGATACAGTGCCTATATTTTCCAGTGAAAAATATTTTTATAGTGGATAGATATATTTGTGCGTGGTTAAAAAAATTTCTCAGCGTAATGAGATAAAAATTGATTCGAGTCGGCCAAAGGGAGCAAAAGAGGGCCACGCTCAGTATGCAAAATAGCCACAGGGTAGGGGATGATAAATCACTAAGAAAATCGCTCTCGAGGCCGGGGTAGAGGTTGGTGTCGATGACACCCGCCATTCAAACCCCGTACAATCTACGGTAGAATAGGGCACGCATATGCCCGAAAAAATGAGCATCCTAGTGGTAGTAGGGGCAGCTTAGGCCAAGGGACCACCCCTTCCGTGAACACGCGTCGAAAAGTGCGTCGACATGCAAATTCTTGGCCAACAATGAGTTCCCTTCGCTTTTAGGAGTACGGTAGGGATTGCTACCCCTTACGTATGTGAACGATGTTCGTCTAAAGAGAGACGGCTCGAGGGTTGTATTCCGTTTTACTTTAACAGTTCGACCATTTTATTGCGTGGTTTCTCTGACAATTTCAATTTTAGGGTATTTGAGGATCAGACTTTTTTATTTCAGGGGGTGGAGTCAGTTTGTCATTCCTGTTTGGGGTAAATTTTTATTCGACGCCAATGAATATTTTTGTAGATCGATGTATGTCAATGGTGGGGCAGATTTTTGGGAAAAGTGTCTATCTATTGATGTCATCTTGTACTAATTCTCTGAGTAACTTAATCTTCTGTAGGCATTTTTATTAATTCAAACGTCCTTCTTATAATAATTTATTTTTAAATAATTCTTATATAATTGTAACTTTATTGCACAAAACTGTATTTTGTAAGAAGGACAATTCATGGATCTGACACGAACTAGATTCTAGTCAGCAAAGGGTTGAGCACGTGTTTATAATAAATAGTGCCTAAAACAAATATTGGCGCGTTATTTACGAGGGAGTAATTTCTGTAAAATTTGTCTAAACGATTTGGATTTTTTTTAAATATTAGAAAAATTATTTTGCCAGTGAACAAACAAATGTTTTTACGTTGCTATTGATCAGAATTACGACGAAAATGGTGAAGACCACGATTTTTAACTTTTTATCTGTGCCTACAATGAACATTTGAAACATGCATTTTGTAGATCTAAATAAATTAATATACATGCACAAAATTACACAAGTATTGAAATATGTAAGAATCTTTTAATTGTTAACTTGCATATCCATATGACTTTGCAGCTCGCAACAACGTTAATAGATTTAATGAAAATTTGTGCATTCACATAACTAACTTGGGTCTACAAACTGTATGTTTTAAATGTTCATTACAGTTACAGATAAAAAGATTAAAAATTGTAACCTATATATTGTTTCCTTTACAATTTCGTCCAATAACAGTTTCCAAATCATTTGTTTGCACATGTAGTAAACTAATTCCTCCGGCATCATAAAATAATGTCGTTTGATCATTAAAAAATTATTCCTTCTCAAAGGGTATGCCAATACTATTTCAGATACTGCATGTTCTGATTAGTACAGAGCGAACGTACAGTTTAGCGTTGTATCGTAAATTTCAAATCGATTTTATATTTGTTCCTTCATTTTATTTCACATTTGTTAATCAATTTCCGCAATGATAATATTCCACGCCGATCGAAGGCTGGCGATTTGCTCGCAAGCTTTCGATAAGCACCGTCGCGGATTAGGAAGTCCATTAATAAGTTTCCTGGGGATAATGATCGTCAGCGAGTGGGTTCAAGCAGGCGTCGAGCGAGGCGTTAATCAGAGTTGGCCGGGGCAAAAGGAAAAAATGGAGATTTCCCATTTCCCTGGCCGGTGGTTCAGCTGTTACATATTTCACCCGGCACCGCGGCGGTATCTACGAGTGTATAAATGGTCCCGGGTGCCGTTCCGTGCGCACGCAACTGACTCGCAAAGCGCGAGTGTAACGGGTGCATCGTGCAAACAGCAAAGGTGAGAAAGAGAGAGGTACAGTCTGTCCCACAAGAACGTGTTGACGATATCTCTGCAAAAATATACACTTACTGACAATAGTTAAGAAACACCCTTTAAAAACGAATAACTTCTTTTAACCACTTCTATTACAACTACGAGTGAGACTCGTGGTAAGAAATTTGGGCCAAAAACAATAAGGACGAGCCTGACTCGTGGTACGTCGTTCGAACCAAACGTGAACAATGCGAGCCTGGCTCGTTGTACTACGTTCGAACCAAAGGTAAACAACGCCAGCCTAATTCGTGGTACTTCATTCGGACCAAACGTGAACAACGCGAGACTGGCTCGTGGTACTTCATTCGAGACAAACGTAAACAACACTAACACGAAGATTACTAATTTTCTACGAGTTTTCTCGAAACATTATTAATTTAAATTAAGTATTAATTTACAAATTGTTACTGATACATTATCCACTTTCAAATTATAAATCATTTTTGTTCACCGATGAATTGATCATAATTACTTCCCAGACATCTTAAAAGTATGAGTTGTGCCCAAACGTGTTTATTATTTCACAATTCCTTTCTTTGCGCCGAAATATACGTGTCATAAGACGCATACATTTTGCCCAAGTTCGACCTTCTTGTTTATTATGTCCCGAGCCATCGGGACTTAGCGGGTAGGACAAGGGGTTAAATTGGTCCAAACGGCTTCAGTTTGTTTCTTTTTTTTTTTAGATATTAGAAGGATTAGTTTACCAGGTTATGTGTAAAACCTTTTTTTTAAATTGTTATTAATCGGAGTTTGGAAGAAAAAACAGAAGGTCATGATTTTTAACTTTTTTTATCTGCGCCTGTGACGAAAATTTACAGGGTGAAGCATTTAAAGCAGGACACCTGAATAACTCGCTTGTTTTTGTAGATAGAAGAAAGTGCCACGGACCAAACTTATTTGCTATCAAAGGACTCATAATCTGATGGTCCAATTCCTTTTATAGGTGGTGGCGTCTAGGAGATATGAAGGTTAACTCCGTTTTCTTTTTTTAAGTGGAACAGTATGTTTTTTTACTTACATTCTGATAGAGTATTTCAAGACGAATGCAATGACCTATATTATTAAGGTCATTTATGGTCACTCGAGGTCAACTGCAAGGGAAAATAAATTGTCTCAAAGCACTCTTCGAATACTTTTGCGTATTCTCTGGTTGTTGGCATAGTGCTCTTGTAATTGCCGACAAGTTTCACACAACGTAAACAAACATTCAATCACATTGTACGCTTGTCTATGTTCACAAATTCTATAAGTAGTTTGATTGCCGTTTTCAGTACAGCTTCGTAATGATCAATCTTAATGTTCAATCTTCAAAAACGTGTTACACGATAACAGAGAAAGTAGAAATGGTTCTAATTTCTGGTGAATGTCATATGACCTCGAGTGACCTTGAATGACTTTAATAATAGGACATTGTATTCGTCTTGAAATACTCTATCAGAATGTAAGTAAAAAAAAAATACTGTTCCGTTTAAAAAAAAAAACAGAGTTGACCTTCATATCTCCTTGACGCTTCCACCTATCAAAAAAATTGCAGCAACAGATTATGAGTCGTTCGATAGCAAATAAGTTTGGTTCGAGGCATTTTCTTCTACCTCCAAAAACAAGCGAGTTATTCAGATGTCCTGTTGTAAATACCTCAACCTGTATAAACATTTACAATAATATCGGCGACACGCTATTGTGGGACAGACTGTATTTTCCATTTCCCTCGGCAATGGGTTATCTCTGGCCGGCTCCCGTGCGATCTCGGTTATATTCCGTGTCCCGGTCTCTGGTCTTTCCGCGGGGATCATCTGCATATCTAAATAATCGAAACGTAGCCATGTGTTGTGGCCGCGACAAAGAAGAGGAGGACGGTTTCGAAAGGAAGAGGACGTATGGCGTGCGCGAGCTGTGCGAGTCTCTCGTTTCGAGACCGAGACCGAGACCGAGCCCGAGCCGGTAGCTGCTACGACGCACGGTTTCTCTCTCGCCCTGTTTTGCATTGCAAATAACCGCTGCGCGGGTCCCCGGGGTTCCTTGAACCAGATCCGATTGGCTCAGCCAGTACCGCGAATCTAGATCTATCTCTTCTCAAAGGTGGACCTTTAATCCCGCGGAGCCCGCTTCATTGATTGCCGATTGAAAATACACGTCAACCCCTTCGGTCGTCTCCACCCTCGCCAAGCAAACACTTGGTTCGCGATTTTATTGGCACCTCCGATAACAACTCGACGATTACTCGAGGAGAAATGTTTACCAGATTCCTACGACACTGTTTCGATGGATTCCAGGGTGAAACGATTGAACGCAAGTTAAACCTTTGCACTCGAATGGTGACCCTGAGTCAACTCTGTAAAAATTGCCACAAAATTATTCAAAACAGTTTTCGTGTTATTAAATTCTTCTGTATTCTATGGATTGCTAAAAATTCAACTGTTGTGTGAGAAAACTGGTTTAACCCATTGCGAACGGGAATTATGTTTAGCGTACTGATCGACGGTTCGAATGTACAATTTTCCTTGGGAAATGAAATGGTGTACTGAAAGCTACGCATAAGAATTAAATGAAGGAACAAGTGTTGTGTTCGGTAAAAATTTGTTTGGTGTTTTTTGAGAGTAATAATTTTCTAAAAAGCGATTTTTAGTCACGGAGTAGCAATTTTACTTGGGCGACTGTCTGCAAACACGCGTCCGCAAAGAGTTAATATTGGGTGCGTGATGTAAAAAAAAGGATACATAGTATAAAAATGTTCTAGGTTGAAAGAAATATCTTGGGTAATTATTTAGAAGTTTGCCCTCCTCACCGATTTTGATGACCTTGAAATATGTTGTCAAGGTCATCATCATTTAGAACAACTTTTCCCTACACATGTTACCGCCGCTCAGTTATCGAGATGTTTGCAAAAATATTTCAGTCAAATTTAGATTACGAGTACCTACACTTAATTTTTTAATTAGTAGCCCCCTCCCACAACCTAACCAAAACTCACTCTAATCGCATAATCTTTGCATTGTAGCTGCGGAATCCAGAATTTGGACTATTAACACGTAGACAAGACTGGATGACATCTACAATGGAATGATTATGCGAATAGAGTGATTAGTCAACAAATTCATTTCTATGGGTAGTTATTGTAAAACAGAGAAGGCGCACAACACCTAAGGGATGTTCTCAGCAAAATTATCAACATGTACGAGCATCGCCTCAGAGTGCTTCATTGCGTTGCCATTGTAGACCCTTAAAATACGTCAAAATACAATAAAAATGAGACAGCAACAATTAAAGAAACAACGGGGAGACTTCGATCGCGCAAGGTCGTGTAAAACCTGGATACGCGAAGGTTTTAACCCTTTGCATACTGTTGCCTCCTATCGGCGGCGCTTAACCCTTTGCGGACGTGAATTATGTTTAGCGTACTTATCGACGGTTCGAATGTACAATTTTCCTCGGGGAAATGAAATGGTGTACTGACAGATACGCATAAGATTTAAATAAATGAGCAAGTGTTGTATTTGGTAAAAATTTGTTTGATGTTTTTTGAGAGTAGTAATTTCTTAAAAAATAATTTTTAGTCACGGAGTAGCAATTTTACTTGGGCGACTGTTTGCAGACACGCGTCCGCAAAGAGAAATGCACGTTGACGAAATATTCTGTCTCAGTGGAGATCGCGATTGGATTCCATTGTAGCAAAATGGTTAAATCCGATTTAATTACAGGAAGTATAAACAATCGATGGAAACGAAGCAGGATCGATGGAATAATGAACGGAGAGATTTTGATCGCGCAAAATCTGTTTGAAGCTAGACAGACGCGTTAGATCCAATTACGGAGAATGGGAACTACGGTATCGCATATGAATAAATAAATAAATCGGGGCTGTCGATGTTCCTTTTTTTCCTCCACGGGAAGCAAACACAGGAGGCAACACGACAATGGGGCGGAAGAAAGTGGAGCACGTGGTACGAACCAGAGCGGTCCACACAATTCATCTTGCAAAGCAATGCAAAGCAGATACCACTTAGCGTGCTCGTCCCACGGAAGCGGTTCATTGATCACCGGTACCAATGTGCTCTCTCGCGTGCGCATGCAGATATATATATACACACACATGTAAAACTCGCGCTAGAGTCGATGATCGCAAAAATGTCCGTACCCTTATTTCCATCGGTTCGGCTCCTAGGTTCCTATTTAAACTAGCTCTGGAGCCTCGAATGGCAAAAGTCACCCCGGCCCGTGGCACATGCGCTCGTAATCGGCACATGCGCCAATTGGCAGCTGCCATTTCGGTAATGAATCGGCAACCCGAGATGTCCTTCGCTGATTTATCGGCTGATTAGCATACGACGCGATCCTACGTGGGGTTCGACGCCAGAACACGCATCGACGCGTGTAACGCGTCGCTTCGATTCGGGACCTCGAAACGGAACCGGATGTCGCAGTTTGTGTCTGCTTTTCCACTCACGACATTTTCTATTTTATTCCGTGCTCGTCTCGCTTTCGAAGCTCGAAGCCTCGCTCTGTTCGCAATGGGTTCAATTTCCTGTTTATGGTAACTGTATTTTCGGAACGTCTCCGGAAATGTTACTACGATTTCATTCATTTAGATGAAGATTGGTTATCGTTGTTGTTAAAGAAGTCACTGTTGTACTTCCTTTTGGCGTCATTATCTGTCCAGGGGATTTCATGATTATTAAGGAATGATCCTGACCACTTCAATCCACGATAGACTGCATTTTCTACACGATAATTGTGTTTTAGGAACGTCTCAGAAAATGTTGCAGGAAATGTTACAAGGGTTTAATTTATTTTGAAGAAGATTGGTTATCGTTCTTCTGAAAGAAACTACAATTTTTCTTATTTCTTGTCGTCATTCCCTGCCCGTGTTATTTCACGTTTATTAAAGAATCATTCTGACCACTTCAATCCACGATAGACTGCATTTTCTACACGATAATTATATTTTAGAAACGTCTCAGAAAGTGTTGTAGAAAATGTTATAACTGATTAATTTATTTGAAAGAAGATTGATTATCGTTCTTCTTACAGAAAATACAATTTTCCTTGCTTCTTGTCGTCATTCCCTGTTCATTTTATTCCATGTTTCTTAAAGAACGATTTTGGACGCTTCAATCCACGATAGTCTACGTTTTCTGTACCTACATGATAATTGTATACATGAAACGTCTCAGAAAATGTTGCAGAAAATGTTACAACGGTTTCAAGTATTTTAGATGATTGGTTATCGTTCTTCTGAAAGAAACAATAATTTTCCTTCCTTCTTGTCGTCATTCCATGCCCGTGTTATTCCACGTTTATTGAAGAATGAATCGGATCTTTTCAATCCATGATAAACTGCATTTTCTACATGACAATTATATTTTAGGAGCGTTGCAGAAAATGTTGCAGAAAATGATGCAGGAAATGTTACAACGGTTTAATATATTTGGAAGAAGATTGGTTATCGTTCTTCTTAACCCCTTGCCGTATTTAAACGAGTCAGATTCCTGATGAAGATTTTAAACAAAGTCTAATAAATATGAATGTTCTGCCATCCTTTGTAGACGAAATAAAATTTTATTCTTCTGCAAGCAATATTTAAGCATTGACGCAAATGTAGCCGTAACAAAAGTATTAAGATTCTTTTCTCCTATGTGACAATTTTGGGGATGAAGATGTTCTATTGACTCTAGCCGTAAAGTAAATGGTACGGCAAGGGGTTAAAGATGCCACATTTTTCCTTGTTTCTGGACCGGCATAAAATCTCACTTGATAGCGGATCTTTCTGCAAAATAAGAATTTTCTACCTGAATCGCAATAATCTGGAGTGAAACAGAAGTTCATTTTCTTTCTGAGCATGTTTAATAGTTTGAAAATAATATAGTAGTATTTTTAAATTCTTCTAATATTGATACTGTATACAGTATCAATATTAGAAGAATTTAAAAATACTGTTAAACACAGTATACAGTATCAATATTAGAAGAATTTAAAAATACTGTTAGATACAGTATACAGTATCAATATTAGAAGAATTTAAAAATACTGTTAGATACAGTATACAGTATCAATATTAGAAGAATTTAAAAATACTGTTAAACACAGTATACAGTATCAATATTAGAAGAATTTAAAAATACTGTTAGATACAGTATACAGTATCAATATTAGAAGAATTTAAAAATACTGTTAGATACAGTATACAGTATCAATATTAGAAGAATTTAAAAATACTGTTAGATACAGTATACAGTATCAATATTAGAAGAATTTAAAAATACTGTTAAACACAGTATACAGTATCAATATTAGAAGAATTTAAAAATACTGTTAGATACAGTATACAGTATCAATATTAGAAGAATTTAAAAATACTGTTAGATACAGTATACAGTATCAATATTAGAAGAATTTAAAAATACTGTTAGATACAGTATACAGTATCAATATTAGAAGAATTTAAAAATGTACAGTATCAATATTAGAAGAATTTAAAAATACTGTTAGATACAGTATATATTATCAATATTAGAAGAATTTAAAAATACTGTTAGATACAGTATACAGTATCAATATTAGAAGAATCTAAAAATACTGTTAGATACAGTATACAGTATCAATATTAGAAGAATTTAAAAATACTGTTAGATACAGTATACAGTATCAATATTAGAAGAATTTAAAAATACTGTTAGATACAGTATACAGTATCAATATTAGAAGAATTTAAAAATACTGTTAGATTATTTTCAAACTATCAAACATGCTCAGAAAGAAAATTTACTTCTGTTTCACTTCAGCTTATTGCGATTCAGGTAGAAAATTCTTATTTTGCAGGAAGATCCGCTATCAAGTGAGATTTTATGCCAATTTAATATATTAAATTACACCTACTCGTTTTTGTACTCATAAAATGCGTAAAATCTGCTGTCAAGACATAACATTCGTTTAACACAGTGTTTTGTCGGTACATCCTCATAAAGAAGCATACGCACGTCCATATTTCCGTTCGCAGACGTATAATCGAATATGTCAACCCGTGAAATTGCTCTCTTTCTTTCCGGCACGGTATAAGAGTTTAATTCGAAGCTCGTTAACGTGTTCCTTTTTTCCGTTTGCTATCTCCGTTGGTCTCTTGCGCCTCGTGGTTCATCCCCTCTCTCTCTCTCTCTCTCTCTCTCTCTCTCTCTCTCTCTTTCGGTTTTCTTTCTTTTCGTTTGGCACCACTCGCGAAAAATCATCGCCACCCTTCCCGTGTTTCCGTGTGTTGGTTCACCGTGCATGTTGGCTCATTGTATAAGACACGTTCGCATAGCAGCAGCAACAGCAGCAGCAAGCAGCAAGCAGCAGCTGCGCCCGTTTTTACGAATACATTAACGCGGCCGGCTTGATAAATCGTTGCTTAACGGGAACACGGCTGCGGTGTTCGCGCCTCGCGAGATAAATCGATTGGACGTGTTTGACGCGCCGCGAGCTGCCTACAGATTTTGGACCTCATCCGGAGATCACGGATAAATGTCTCTTTAAGCGTTGTAATTAGGCGGCCGCCTCGATCCCGAAGCCGGACGCTCGCAAATTATCGACCTCGCGCCGTAACGAACCATTCGACCCATTCCACTCACCCGATCGCGTCGATGTATTCGCATTTTTGAAACTAATGCGTGCGGATTTTAATTACTTTACCGATACAAGAATACTCTATTCACCGTCTTTAAATCTTCTCGGAAATTTAAATTTTATATACCAGCTATTAGACTTCGGATTATATACATTTATGACTAACATCCAAAACAACTAGAATACTTGACATTATTGAAACAAAGAATAAATATCTATGCTGCTGTCGTATCTTGCGATTAATGCAAAAATATTTTATGCAAGATAAAAACTCTTTGCATCATCGATTATTCCTTTAATGATTTCAATTTGTTGAAACTAATATATTCATATTCTTAAATTCTTTTAATCTGTCTATTACTTCAAATTGCGATTGCTCATTTCCGTTATAAAACCATAAAATTCGATATTTATGCAAAATCTGACATTTAACACATGTTATTGTTTTGGTGTGAATGTTCGAAGGCACGAACTAAAGTCCAAATAAAACGATTTGTGTGCAGACCTTTTCTGCAGTTCCCTGCAAGTTTGACCTTGAATGTCCTTGAGTCATAGGTAATTGAACTCATCTTAGAACGCATTATTTGATGGTGGATATAAAAACATATCATTCCATTTAGAAAAAGAAAGTTGACCTTCACCCGATTGATACTCACCTCGGAGTATCAACCGGGAAAAATAAAAGTCCCACCACATGATGTCCCGCCTCAGTACTGAACAATTTTCATCTGAAACATTTTTGCGTATAATCAAAATATTTTTGGGAGATATCCGTCTGTAACGCTTTATAATTTCCATCCTGTATACACATTGGAACGTCGAATGTTTAATTTAAACAAAAAAATTCAAAAGTGAAATTTCCCTTCAGACATAAACGACTCAACGATCAAACCGAGGGTTGTATTTTGCTATGAATGAGCGCAGAAGGTAGCAGAACGAAGCATGAATGCGGAAGAATAAGAGGAAGAGGCAATAAATGGCAGGCAATAGAGAAGTCGATGTCTTTCATTACTGTCTACTGTAATGTCCAAATAAACTATTAATACACAAATAATAAATAAATGCACACGACGAGGTACTGCCTTTCCTTACCCAATGAAAAGTGTGTGAAATTGAAAGGATTAAGGGTTGCACAATGCACATGAGAACGATTTTAAACAAATGACAGACCAAGTCCACTATTCGGTAGAATAAGAGGAGGAAGATTGCAGAAAAGTCAATAGAGGAGGTCAACGGAGGATCCAAGAGGAACCAAGCGAAAATTCTCGCTCATTGTCAGCCGTTATCAATCCTGATACCGGAACAGCGACACCGGAACCGGGGCCAGAGTATTCTCCGTCGCGTCCAGATTGAACGATATGCAGGAAAGAATTCCGTTATCGAGAGCTGAGGGCCGTAGATACCGGGGTAGCGGTTGACTCGAATTCGACTCACGGGGAATTGAAATACGAGCGCTGGCCTTGTCGCCATCGCGAACAGTACCGGGAGAGGATTTTATACTGACCGAGCGAGTTTACATCGCTCGGTGGATGTGTAAGCTGGGGTTCTGTGTGGGCAACCGCCTCCTGCATTGTACCTGCCCGAGAACAGGCCGCGTGAAATGTCGCGCCGCAGGTAGACACCCGGCTGACTTATGATCCGTCTGGGTTATTAACAGGTCGGATTCTCAGCCCTGGAGACACCGACCGAAATTTTTGCCGATTTTATTTCACAACTCGGAGCCCCGGACAATCCTCCCTTCCGATCCTGAAGTCTTCTGCTATCTTTCTCAATTGTCCACGTGAACACGTGAGATTATAGCTACACTATGGACATATTTTTTTTTAATAAAAGCTTAAGTGGAACTCCCCATGGGGGGTTATAAAGCTATACATTAGGATTAACATAATGTCTGATATACTAATTTGATATGTTTTTCGATCGAAAAATTTATATCATGGAAGGCATAATATCCACACACAAAGAAAGTTTCTATGCGTCAGTGTAAAGAAAGTACGGCGTAGAAATGGTCAAAATGCTCAAGGACTGGTCATACACAAATACATCTAGTTGAAGATAAGTAACAAGAAATTATTTCTTTTGAAATGTAGAACACACAATATTTTACCTAATTTCATTTTCAACAATTTTAAAAAATATTGCAACGTTCTCATTACCTCATTACTCACTCACAACGAATTATTGAATTTACAATACAAAAAAAAACTCACATTTAGTCTGATATACAATTGGTTATACATATACATCTTACAGTTATACATTAGTAGTGTGGGTATAGTGGAATAGAACGCATTAAGTATATAACTTTAAGTCTTTAAATTACATTCTTTGAAAAAATTAAAAAGAACATGACGTGTCTGGATATTCGGTTTATAAAGTAATGATCTGATATTTAAGGGTGGAAACAAATTGAACTTGCTTAATCTTTTCATAAGGTCAACTCTTTGTGATTCCAACAAAGTACATTGCCACTATGGATCTTTATGCAAAAATAAAATTGTTCCATCTCAATTGCGTCAGACACGTGTTAAATCTATTCCCTTTCTCGATCATTTTTATTTAATTATTTTAATATTTTGATCACTCTGTGTTTCACGTACTCACTTTTCTCACTGATGCATACAATCCGCTGGGTAATTATGACTAAAAATGTTAAATTTATTTCTTGTCGTTGTGTATTGTGAATGATATCTTTGTGAAATATTACGTACGACATTTCTGACCTTGTATGACCTTGAAGGTCATTGTGTTGTATACGAATAAATTTTTCTTGACGCACGCTTTCATATGATATAAATCAAAGTATATGGCATTTCATTTAAAAAATTGAAGGTCACCTTCACTTCTAAGAAAATAGTGCAAACACAAGAAAATTACATACGCCATTATGTTACTTACCAAAAACAGTATTACTTTTTCCTTCATCAATTTTTTTCTAATATTTATTATTTACAAGATAAACGCTGGATAGTGATAGCGCGAACACCCTGTATATAAAACGGCGAAATTAAGAACGAATCACTAAATTTCAACTGGTCCGGTAGTTTTAATGTTGAAATGTAATCTAGTGCGTGTAAATTATTTATTTTTAATTTGGTGGATGTTTCGGAGTCGAGATTGAGAAGATCTCCGGTGATTGATGAGGAGGACTATGTCACGGACAATCATCCAGGATCAATGGAACGAGGTGAGGTCCCTCTGGAACAGGTGAAGCAATCGTTGTGTCCATAGAAACTGACCTGTCCAGTGACCCGCTGGTCACAGCCGGTGCAGCCGCAAAAGCTAACAACGCCGATATTGTTGCGGCCAGGTGCTTTTGTCGACCCCGGGACCGTTTCATTATACCTGGCCGCAGGATTATTGCGTGGCCGCCTAAGTAGGTAAAACGCGTTATTGGAGTTACCAGCTTTGGTCACTCTTAGACTCGCCCTGCAATTAGAAATAACCATTGTCCTCGTGAAAGAACGCAACACTGTTTGTCCCCTTTTTTACCATTCTTTTTTTTCAACTAGTAATGCAACGAATGCAATCAGTGTTACAGTTACATTAAATTAAAGAAAATGATATTGGCGCAAGGTTCGATCTTTTTGAAAATTCAACAATTGTTGAATTTTCAAAAAGATCGAACCTTGCGCCAATATCATTTTCTTTAATTTAACTCAAAATTCGATCGATAGAAATCATAATTATTTACAGTTACATTTATCGATCTTTTTAAAAATATTTTATTAATATATTTTCGAAGGTACTTCTCATAGAACTGTTTTCTCCATCATTGGTCTTTTTGTCGTTATTAATATAGTAGTTATTTATTTAATTCAGTCACCAGAAATTGAGAACTTAAGCGACGATTTCGATGCTCCGGGTCAAAACAGACCCGAACCCCGTCGGTTCACAATTAATAGCAGTCGTACAACGATGTAATTAATATCGAATAAATTATTGCTCCATACATTACTGTATTAATCATTTATATTGCATCATTTATTGGAGACCAGTCATTAACATGAAATATTAGCGAAGCCTTTGGATATACTACTGCATTAATAATTTATATTAAATCAATTATTACGAGGTATCAATTATTGGGATCAAATATTAATGGACATCTCAGATAAGATACTGTGACAATAATTTATACAGGATTAATTAATGAAGACCAACTATCAATGTCAAATATTAGGACATTTGTTTAGATGCGTGATCGCTTAGATATCAGGAATTACAGGAACTTGGACTCTCGAATTATGGCTGAAACTTTTCACCTAACATAAAATCTCTAAAATTCTGCAGAGCAGAAATATTTTTCAGCTTTTGGAAAAAATTGTTTGTGACATATTTCCTTGGATCACATATCTAAAAAATCAATATTGCTTCAACGACATAAATGAAAAAGGAATCAGTGGTCCTTTCTTTTTTAAAGAAAATTACAATTCACGTATCATAAAGATGGCTACAACTTACGCATCTCTTAACATAAAAATCTTTCTATAATTCTGTACTGCAGAAAAATGTCACAGCTTGTCAAAAGACTTACTTGTGACATATTTCCCTGATCCACATATCTAAAAAATAAATATTGTCCCAACTATGTAAATGAAAAAAAAAATCTTTGGTCCATATTTTTAAGAAAATTACAATTCCCGTATCATAGAGATGATTGCAACTTATCTCTTGACATAAAATCTTTCTAAAATTCTATAAAACAGAAAAATGTCACAGCTTGTCAAAAGACTTGCTTGTGACATATTTCCTTGATCCATATATCTAAAAAATAAATATTGTCCCATCTACATAAATAAAAAAAAATCAGTGGTATTATTATGAAAATTACAATTCATGTACCATGAAGATGATTGCAACTTATCTCTTGACAAAAAATCTTTCTAAAATTCTATACAGCAGAAAAATGTCACAGTTTGTCAAAAGACTCGCTTGTGACATATTTCCCTGATCCACATATCTAAAAAATAAATACTGTCCCACCTACCTAAATGAAAAAGTATCAGTGGTCCCTATTATTAAGAAAATTACAATTCCCGTAACATAAAGATGACTGCAACTTATCTCTTGACGTAAAATATTTCTAAAATGCTGTAAAGCAGAAAAATGTCACAGCTTCTCAAAAGACTGGCTTGTGACGATATATTTTTTCCCACCTCCAGATTTTCCAGAATGAAAAATGGATCGAAACCGCAAGCTATTGGATCGTCGATCAAGGATCGCTTCCGCAGTACATACTCCAATGCGAGCAAGCCGCATCCGGTTTGTCGGGGCGATAGCTTGTCGAGGCGATTAATTTCCCAAAGATGACCGGGGCCCGGTTCTTTATTCGCGTCGCGGTATCGGGTCGCAAGCGGCCGTGCAGACGCAACAGTTTCGAGCAATGGTGGGGCAGGTTTTACGGAGAAACGACTAAGCATAATATTGATATAACCGGTGCGAGCAGAGGAGAGCAGAGCAGAGCAGAGCCGACGCTTGATATCGTCTCGGAGCGATACGCGCCGCGCTGTGCGCGCGAATTGTCCGGGTCCGCTCCGGGACTCCTCCATTCGTCCTGTCGGCTCTCGCACTTCGTCCCAGCGGTCCCTGGAAACTCACCTTTCGAAACGACGCGACGGGGGGACCCCCTCGCCCTTTTGCCAAGCATCTCGCGTTCGCCCGAGTGCCGGACCCCTTTTCTGTCGGGCCCCGAAGGCCCCAGATAACGCGAGCATGCGGCGTGGGCGAGCAACCGTACGCTCCGATGCGGTTCGGATTTCTGCAATTGCACGCTCACCTCCACCGGGTTTCTCTCCTTCGTTATTTTTTCCGGTCACCCCCTCCTCTTTGTCCCCTTCGTTCTCCATTTTTTTTTCGTTACCTTTTGCTATTTATTCTGCAACCCCGAGTGAACACTAAGAAAATTTTCAAGGATTTTGTGCGAGACTGCGGATCTATATATGGTAAATAAAAATTTTCTGCGTCAATCACAAAGTGCTGGATGCAAATTTTGCTTTTCTCCTTCGTTACTATTTCCGGTCACCCCCTCCTCTTTGTCCCCTTCGTTCTCCATTTTTTTTTCTTTACCTTTTGCTATTTATTCTGCAACCCCGAGTGAACACTAAGAAAATTTTCAAGGATTTTGTGCGAGACTGCGGATCTATATGGTAAATAAAATTTTTCTGCATCAATCACAAAGCGCTGGAAGCAAATTTTGCTTTTCTCCTTCGTTATTTTTTCCAGTCACCCCCTCCTCTTTGTCCCCCTCGTTCTCTATTTTTTTTTCGTTACCTTTTGCTATTTATTCTGCAACCCCGAGTGAAAGCTAAGAAATTTTTTAAGGATTTTCTGGCAGACTGCGGATGTATATGTATATATGGTAAATAAAAATTTTCTGCGTCAATCACAAAGCGCTGAAATCAAATTTTTCTCCTTCGTTATTTCTTCCGGCCCCTCCTCCTCTGCTCCCTCCATCTTACTTTTTCAATCCCCTCTGCATTTTATTCTGGGATCACAATGTAAAGACTGCGAAATTTTACGGATTTTTATTGAATTTTTGTGGGATTTTTTATCGGACGATAGATTTATGGAAAATAAAAATTGTCTGTATCGATTAACAAGGTACATACTTGAAATAAAATTTGTTTCTCTTCTTAGTTATTTTTCTCGGTCCCCATTTCTCTATCTTGCTTTTATCGATCCTCTGTGTGATTTAATGTGGGATCTCAGCGAAGACTGCGAAATTTTCCCTGGTTTCCATGAATTTTTAGTGGGATTATTTGTCGGACTGCGGATCTTTATTAAAAATAAAAATGTTCTGCATCGATTACAGGGTGGAGGAAAGTAGCCTATTACGGAGAGGTTCTCTCCGCAAATGTTATCATTAGTTACAATATTGTCTTCTATTCGCATGCGCAAAAAGAAATTCGCATGGGAGTTGCTATTCCTGCACTGGGAGTGGATCTTGTAAAATTGTATGTTAGAAAACTTTTCCGTTCCGCTATGTTTTATAATTTTTTTCCGAGAAATATGTCATTATATTGTCTGAATATGCTTTTTAATCATTAGCGATCTGTGTTACAAGAACATTAAACTTGCTGTATGAAATATCATGTGCTAATTATGGGGAGATAATCAATCATGATTTATTGACGTGTTGACACGTTGAGTTTTATAAAGATTGTTATAAAATATTTGCGATATGAATCTACAATATCGATGTTACTGTCATATGTTATTGATTTATGTAACAAGCTGAATACGGCCAGGTGCAATCCATATTGTACAGTTACGAATAAATTGTTGTTCAGCAGTATTACAATATATATTTCTTTTGTCGCTTTGTTTCAAACATTGGCACACGATTTAGTTCTACGAGGCACGCATTTCTAATATTTTAAAATCTGCTAATCCACAAAGGGTTAAATTCTAAACATTGTGAATTAATTTTGTTCCTGTTGGTCCCGTTCGACCATTAAAACCTCATCGATCTAAAATCTTTCTTGTCGAAAAGTGTGGAAGCTCGACGAAACCTTCCGGATTCAAGCAAAAGACATTTGTCGCCACCTCGGTGTTCCTTTCTCCGACTCGAACAAACCGCCATTGTGTTCCCCGAACTGGAAGATGCGATTCATCACAAGAAAATTGCATAACCGCATCCCAGAAGTCCCTCGGTGCCATTAAACACGTATTTATCGAGTTTTCAGGCATCTGGAAAAGGCCAAGCGTGAAAATCTTGTTCTCCCGCCCCCAATCTTTGGAAAGGTAACTTCCATTCATGAGAATCCGCCCATTGCGAATTTGGAACATCGTGTACACTTGCCGGGAAACATCCTGTAGGAGAAGTCGGATCGGGAAGCTAGCCGATCGACCGTTTTGTCGGTTTCTCGTCCGTCTGCCACGGAAATTCGTCGAGGATCGATCGAATAATGGGAAATTGCGTGACTCGTCACGTCCGTTCAGCTGCTCGTGGCTGGAAAACATGTTTGATCAAGAGATTTCTAGCTTTCTGGAGACTTTGAAACCTTCACAAAATTTATACTATCTTCGAAAATTCCCCCGGATCTATGGGATTCGTTAATCTTCCGTGGGCAAGCATGTTCTTAACACCTCATGTGCACGATTAATTCTTTTACTGTCCTGAGCTTTCAAAAAATCTAAACAATTTCTGGAATAACTACTGAAGTCCCTATTTTAAATCTTTATCTACCGGAAGCCTGATATTAAAATCGGTGTTTCAATAGTTGTGAAAAAGGAACCTTCAAAATCTTCTTTTACATAATAAACCGAAACGAAATAATCAGATTACGTAACAGAGGATGACTTGGTACATGTTTGAAATTGTTATTCCTGTTAAAAGATCCATTCAAAATGCCTTAGTCATGGATCAAAGACGTTCCAAAATGACGAAATAATCGCCGGTAAATAATGTGATTCTTAGAATTAATAAAATAAAAAGTAAAATGAGTTTATGCAATTATCAATTTTTGTAGGCCAATTTTCAGAGATAGTGGAATCAAATAACATCTTATTTGCAAGGATGGTAATCTTTGTAGGTCAGAAATAAGTAAAAATCGTATTGAATTCTATTAAATTTTATTTTCTAGAATTATTTGAAAATTTTCAGATTCCATAAATGCATGAAGATTCCCAGTTTGGTGATAATATACATATAATAGTAATTGGAATGATATTCTAATTGTTGGACGAAGCTTGCCCATGTTAGGGAATCTCACGGAAATTCATGTTTCAGAGACACACGAGAATGGCGTGTTTCAATGCGATGAGGCAACGATCGAATGACTCGCGGATTCGCGAAACCGCTCGCAATTTAAATTCGAAAGTCCCGGTATGTTCGCTCCCGGAACACCCGCCTGGCAAATGACATTTCGCGTTGATCGCGAGGATCGATATATCACGGGGTGTGGCGGTAACGATGAGGCTACGACGGATGAGGCGACCCTTTGTTCACGAACGCAGAAGGAAGTTTTGTCTCCGGTTGGAGACAATTTATTTTAGCTCGCGATTCGGACCAGAGTTTCTAACATCGTCACAAAAAAATTCAGGGGAATAGATAAAACAGAATGATCACGGAATCTCGAACAAGGCAAGCAATTTACCCACCCAAAACACCCGAAACACCCACTTCAAATAGTCATGTTAAAACATTTATTCATTTTTACTTTAACACTTCATTTTTTAAATCCATAGATTTTTGGAAAGCAATAAAAATTGGATATATAGTGATTCGAAAAAGTTGACCATTTGACACAATCTTTATAAAAGAGTATCACATGAAAACTTTGACATTATTTGACAAACAGATTCTTTTGCAAAAGTACCAACAAAACCATTCGAACATCCACCCCCGTTGATTTTGTATGAACGTGCACATTTTCAGCTAAAGCTATGGAAATTTTTAATAAAATTGCTTGAAAAAACTCTGCATGTTGCTTCGAATATAGTAGAATATCTATGCGAAATACAAGATATTTGTCGCTTTTAGTTCTCGCTAAATAAAATTGCAATAAATTGAAGAAATTGATATTATTCGATTTTATTCGATCCTATTTGAGGATCGAACATTTTCAGCTACAGCTCCGTAAATTTCTGATAAAATTTCTTGAAAAAATTCTGAATGTTGCTTCGAATATAGTAGAATACGTATGCAAAATACTAGATATTTGTCGCTTTTGGTTCTCGCTGCATAAAATCGCAATCAATTGAAGAAATTGAGTTTATTCGATCCTATTTGAGGATCGATCATTTTCAGCTACAGCTCTGTAAATTTCCGATAAAATTGCTTAAAAAAATTCTGAATGTTGTTTCGAATATAGTAGAATACGTGTGCAAAAAAACTAGAAATTTGTCACTTGCGGTTTCCGCTGCATAAAATCGCAAATACAGCACTAGTAGAATGTCTTTACCACCCTCGAAGAGGAACGTGCCTCTAATCAACAATTAATCGTAAGACGTCCATCAGATACTCTGCATCGTTCACAACGAACAAACAACAGGCCTCTATATGTACTATAAATAAAACGTCAGCGGCGTTACTCATTTTGGTAAACATATTACCATAGATTCTAACCGATTCCACCCCTGAGCCCCCCCCCACCCCCCACCCCTCAGATCAGGCGGAGAGGTGGGCCCCGGCAAAGTTTCCTTGTTTCCGCGCGCGGACGTGTTCCAAATGTAGAATTCCTGTTGCGGAGGAGGGCGTGGCGCGCCGGAATACGGTTCGTTGTTATTCCGAAATGACGAATCATAATGTATAATGCTCGGGCCTTTTTCTCTCGCGGCGGTGTTGGTGCACGTAGGTGCACCTGTCCATGAAAGCGCCTTTGGTAGTAAAGTGATATGCCGCCGCCGTCCCCCCGCCCCGCCGGTTCCTCATGTTCCCCCTTGGCGTCCCCGATCGACCACCATGGTCCGCCAGAGAAGACTGTGCGCGTTCTATTTCTATCTTGCTCCCGTGGGCCTCGTCACTCCGATAATCGTTGCTCTTTCTTTCTTAGAGGTTAGGGTAGGGGGGACGGTGTTCGCGGGCCCTCTCCGCCCCTCCTCTTCCTTCTTCTTTTCTGCAGCCCGGCTGGGCCCCTGTAACGGGGCCCCGGCCCAGCTAGTACTTACACGGCTTATTCAAATGAACCCGGGATTGCTCGATGTATCTCGGGACTAACTGGATTCTCAAAATTAAAAAAGGAGAGTAGGAGGCAAAGGGGTAGAAGGGGGTGGGTGGGGAGAGGCACACAAGGAGAGTGGGAGTAAAAGCAGCAGAAAACGATGGTGGGGTGTACACCGAGCCGCCGAAACGAAGCGGTTCGAGGAATGGTTTTTGCTTCTTTTCTATCACCCGGTGGCTACGAGCTTTCTCGCTCTTCTTCTCCTTCTTCTTCGTCGTTGTTGTCTTCGTTTTCGTCTTCGTATTCGTCTTTAGGCTCGGTCTTATCGTTTCGTTTCTCTGTTAACGTTCGCCTCGTCATCGTGCCCTTCGTCGTTCAGTAATCGGTCTTTCTTCTTGCTCGCGGAAACTTAACCGAGGAGCGGCGACAAACTGAACACTGCCAACCTGATTCACTACACTGTTTGTTCTTTTAACCTCACCTTCCCCCCCCCCTCCTCGATAACTTGTACGCCACATTGTCCGAGGGGTGAGATTGATATTTTTGCAGAAGATCCACTTGAGCTGCAACATCTTGCTTTAGAATGTCGAGAAAGACTCGTTTAATCAGTCGATTTATTAACCAGTTTCGTGTTTTCAAATGGTACAGTTTTTTGTTATGACGAATATACTCGTCATGCGTAAACAGTAGCTATAATTTGCTGATTACATTACAATTTTAGTGAAAACTAAAATATATTCTTAAATTTCAAGATGTTCTGAATATTTGGAGACCAAGATGAAATAAAACGAACAAATACAAAAATATAAATAATTATTATGAAAAAACTGTATACAGTTTGTATACAGTTTACACTTATCGAAGAGGTTGCAACAGCTAACTGTTTAAGACTAGGTTTACGGGACGCATCAAAATGACACGTTATAATATCTTTAATTTATGATTATTGAGATGTTGAAGATGCATTCATGAGGAATTATTCAACATATTTATTTCTTTGGGTATGTACAATATTATAGAAAATATGTCCATAAATTTGGATGGGTACATTCTCGTTATTTTTATAAAATAATATAAAATAGTCAGTTTTAATGTTCTGTAAACCTAGTGTTAAATGTGGCTGACATTAAGGGGTTTTCTTCAGAAATAAAATTCTATCTAGTTTAACAGCTGTGCCAATACTCTTGTTCATGACTAGACTGCGGAACTTTGTGAAAAATAAAAATGTTGTGCATCAATCCTAAGAAACAGGAGACAAGTAAAAAGTTGTTTCTTTCTTTAGTGATTTTGGAACGTTGAAAATAGTACATCGGTGTCTTCAAAATTTCCTAATCTTTTCACTATTTTCAATTTTGGGTATGTACCTACCGATTTTCGTCACAAATGCATCAAATTCAGTCTATTCATCACTATACATGTAAATCTTCAAAACCCAGACTAATAATAAATTTAATGAAAATTGTTTATCCCAAAAATAGTCTAAAATCAACGACTCAAGCAAAATAGAAAATTGTCCCAATTATTTGCAACCTACAGGAGTTACATAGACATTTATGTACTTTTTTAATAATTGTAATCAGCTGAAAACAATACAAGAGAATTTTTAAATTTTTGATATAATTTTACTGTTTTGTACTTGATCTACTCATTTTTGTCACAAATGCATGAAGTCCGCAGTCTAGTAATTACTAAACTGAATTTTTATGCGTCATTGATAAAAAATTTCAAAAAATAATAGATAATAAAATTCAATAAATTACGGTACGATTTTTACTTGTTTATTTTGGATGCGCGAAGACCATTACCACTGAAGATCAAATTTAATTCCATTCCAACTCGTTGAGATCTGCCTAAAAAAAAATTGAGAATTGCATAAACATCTACAACATTGATAGACGTTCGTACGATTTTTATTTATTTTAGATCCACGAAGCTCATCACCACTGAAAATAAAATTTAATTTGATCCCATCTCATCCATATTTGGCTAAAAAAAATAGAAATTGCACGAACATCCGATAGACCAATAATTACGGAGCAATTAGGCAAAATACATATCATATTTCAGTTTTTCTGGCAAAATAGAATTAGGCGTTATAATAAATTTCAGTGCTTTAAATTTGGTTTCATTAAACACTGGATACACGGGAGTAAATGATGAACGAACGCGTTAAAAGCGATGAGTTTTTTTTGTTGAGCAGGAAGATGATCCGGCGAATCGGTGAGGCCGAGACCATTAATGACACATTGAATCTACATTGTGCCGGGGCCCCGGAAAGTGAACAACATCGAAGAAAACGTTAATGGCGGCTCCGGTTAATGACAGTTGAACCGACTCCCGTGACGATCCCTCGTCGGATCTGTTCAATTAACCGATCGGAGAATAATCGACGACCATGAAATCGGATTTCACGTGAGGCCGGCCTCTACGTGAGGCCATCCCGAAAAGGATCGGGATGATTGCGTTAAGTGTTTTCGTCCACGTGCACGCCATTTCGATCTCGATAAAACTGGAGCGGAGAGACGGGCTCGTTAACGCCCGGCAAATTTCTGCAACAAATGTAAAACGTCTCTCGCAAACGCGCCGCGAAATGTGTAAAATCCGTATAATACTCAGTGAATCTCCATTAAACTAACTAACCATTCAATTCATTTTTATTCACTGTGTTTTTCGGTATCGTTAAATCTTTTTCAATAAATAACGACGCATTTTCTAGGTTACAGGTATGTACTTGCATTTAAAATAAAATACGGTGGTTAGAAAATGAAATTATGGTGCTCTCGTGACAATGGATGTTGGAAAATCTTAGAAAGGAAATTTGAAGCTAAGTTCAATACTAATATTTAGGAAAACATCTAAATTCAATTACTATACTCAATGGGACAGTTCAATTGTGTTCTTGAATGTGGATCACCGAAATTCTACTGCTAAATTCAATAGAAGATGGAAATCTGAATGAAATTTAATACTGATCTTATTTGTTTATAATGTGCTAGGTAAATTCTATAGCAATAATTAGGAAAATATCTAAGTTCTATTACTAAACTCAGTGGGACAGTTAAATAGTATTCTTGAATTCAGTAGATCACTTAAATTCTACTCCTAAATTCAATAGACGATAGAAATCTGAATGAAATTTAATATTGATCTTATTTGTTTTTAACACTAGGTTTACGGAGCACTAAAATTGATTATTTTACATTGCTTTATAAAAATAATAAAATTGTATTTACTTACATCTTCAGCGATTTTTATTGTAATATGTACACAAAAAAATAAATATATTTAATAATTCATCACGAATGCCTCCTCACACTCTTAATAATCGTAAATTAAAAATTTTTGAATCCGTCATTTTGACGGGCTCCGTAAATCTAGTGTTAATGTACTGTGCAAATTCTATACCAATATTTACGAAAATATCTAAATTCAATTACTGGACTCAGGATTAAAAAAGAACTACATACCTAGTTTCTTGTTTATTAGAGATTGAAATCTCTCTCTCTGTTTTGCAATCTTCTACTAACGAATAGCATTGACAATGTAATATTCTATTGTCACAACGATTATAAAATCAATAATTACAAAATTAAATTCAAAGGTTTCTAAAAATCCAGGAAGATTAACCTATCGTAAATTGCATCGACTAAAACGTGTCAACAATAAAAATCAATATTTCTGAACTGAACTTTTAATAAAATATGTTCCCAGTAGTGGTGTGCGAGTACCTGTAATTTACGAGTTGAGATGAAATCGATTCGATTGCTCGAGCCGAGTCGAGCGTTTGAATTTTCCGAGCTACTTGAAATCGACGAACTGCTTGAAAAGAATGCGAGCTACTTGAAAAAATCAACCGGCTCGAATATTCGAGCCCTCGTGAAACTTCGATTTACTCGAAAATGAATTTTCAGCTCGAAATTTTTCGAATTACTCGAATATATTCGAGCAGATCTTTAACTTTCGAGTTACTCGTAAAAATTCGAATTGCTCGAGTTACTCGAACATTCATTTATTTACTATCAAATACTATTCTAACTATAAAGAAGAAAAGTATGACGCTAATTTAATGTTTCTGTTTTATCTTCATGTTTTCATGAAGAAGACATATTCGAATTTTTACGAGTAACTCGAAAGTTAAAGATCTGTTCGAATATATTCGAGTAATTCGAAAAATTTCGAGCTGAAAATTTATTTTCGAGTAAAACGAAGTTTCACGAGGGTTCGAATATTCGAACCGGTTGATTTTTTCAAGTAGCTCGCACTCTTTTCAAGCAGTTCGTCGATTTCAAGTAGCTCGGAAAATTCAAACGCTCGACTCGAAATTCGAATATTCGAATAAATCGAGTACTCGCACACCCTTAGCTCCCAGGTTGATTGATTAAAAATTCTGCACACTATAATTTGCGCAGATAAAATAGAAACTTGTTACAGAGAACCTGAAGTAGTAGGGATGTTTAACTATAAATAACAAGAGAGCCAACAGCTCCATTTTCACGTGGCTTTATCAATCGGCCACGCTCCAAAAATAAAGTTTATCGAGGGAAAACTGTGTTTCCCCCGATGTGGAACGGCTATTTAGATCATTTCAACTCTCGGCTTGTTGTTCCACGTCGCTATCCGACATCTTGGATTTCGGCCGGGATGTCGGGACGTCAAGCCGACTGAATAAACGTCCCTCAACGTCTATCTCGTCGTCGGGACGCTTCCTGCCTCCGTGACGGCGTCGAAGACAGCTCAAATAAACAGTTAGTCACCGAATCGAGCCTCCAAATCCTGGTCCCCGTCGAAAAAAACATCTATTTAACATCATCATCGTCGATCGAGAATCGTTAACCACCCACGTACCACGCTGTCGTCTGCTAGAATGGCTCGCGAGCTAATTAGTCCTTCAAAATCAACTACTAGAAAATTATTTCTTCTTCAACGTTTTATTGTATTCTTAAGACGATTTTTACAATGTTACTCTCTTTCGAAGATTTCTTCTTCTGTTTTATGGTGAACATTTTGTGATATTATTGGCATGATTTTGTAAATGTTCTTCTGTTTCGAACAATTCTTTTTCTGTTTTATGTAGAACATTCCATGGTATTTCCTGGACACTATTGTTGATGTTCCTTTATTCTTGATTAAACATTTTATAATATTTTCAGGACAATGTCTTTGAAATCTTTCTATTTTCTGTTGAACATTTTATAACATTTTTAGGAGAATTTTGTAAATGCTTTTCGGTTTTGAACATTTATTTTTTGTTTTTGACAAACTTTTTATGGTATTTCCTGGATACTGTTTCTGATGTTAGTCTATTCTTGATTAAACATTTTATAATATTTTCAGGACAATGTCTTTGAAATCTTTCTATTTTCTGTTGAACATTTTATAACATTTTTAGAACACTTTCTAAATGCTTTTCGGTTTTGAACATTTCTTTTCTTGTTTTTGACATACAAACGTTTGAGAATGTATTAAAAATCGTTCTTCCATTTGTTGAACATTTAGAACATTTTTAGGAGAATTTTGTAAATGCTCTTCCGTTTTGTGGCAAAGTAATATCGTCGATGAAACATTTATTTATGAAATGAAAAATGAAGGACAAGCGTGGGGTTGATACTACTATCTACAAGTTCAAATGTGGAATCAAAGCATGGGTCTTATACAATTTTTACAATTATCTTTAATTTCTTTTTAATTTCACAATGGCTTCACGTTTTTGCACATCATTCTATGAAGACTACAAGAATTTTCATATGAGAAAAATGAAAAAGGAATGTAGAATTAATACTGGTTCTCAAATGTCGAACTAATTACCAGGTATTATGTTGTATAATCTCATTTTTCATCAGTTCCCTTTTTCGTTGATGTAATCGGCTAAAATTTATCTTATGATAAATACAGTTTGAAAGTAACATTGTTCTTGGTTAACGTGGAATTTCTTTTGTATTTTGCAAACCTAGGATCGTCGTAAATCGATAAATTTACTTATGAATGTTTACTGTATTATAAATGACACCTTTCCTCGCATCTTCCGCTAAAAATGATTCGATAAAAGTCAGTCTATACATAAAGATGTGCAATTTAGTACTGATTAATCGTGCTTGTTAACAACATAGGCTTCTCAAGACGACACTATACTTTCAAATTAATAGATTTCCAAGTTTCTCAGTCCTTCGAAAGTTAACTTTAAATTTGATTCATTCAAACCTATTCTAATGAATATTTCTTGAGTATACTTTCAAAGGTATAAACAATACGATCTACTCTCCGATTAATCAGCCAATACTTTCATTGTGCTGGAAAAATTCCCATTAGTTCTAAACCATTATACATTATCTATTATGTATTATCTAAACACAATTCAAAACTATTATAGAATCTCTGTAGAACAACATAGAAAATCATCAAGGAAATTTCACGAATCGCGTGTCTTCCGCGAAGACGCTCAACCGACTAAAAATGGCGGCCGCCGTGGCCCGATAGAGTGGACTCTACGGAAGAATTCTCCACGACCGAGACAATGATTCACTTTCTAGCATTCTATCATCGGAAAGCAGCGTGGAAAATGCTCGAGCATGGACCATCATCGAAGGGCGTTGCAGATGCGATTCCCACCGAAACGAGCGTAAAACCGTTCGAAAAATGGCGGCTCTATTTAATCGCTCTGCGGGATCGAGCGGGTTCTCCGGATTCGTTCCGCAGGATTCCAGCTAGGATCGTCATCCTGGCAGATCGTTAACCATCGTCGTCCGGAGTGGAGGACGGGGCCGGTTGTGGGCCGAGTCGAACCGACGACGGGAAGCTAATGAAAGCTCAGAAAATGATCGTTTAACAGCGATTCCCGGGCGCAATAAAGCGGCGGGCACGGCATTCGTTCATTTACGAAGCGATACAAGACACCGAGGCGCGTTTAAATTCGACGAGCGCATTCGAACAGAACCGCGATCGACAGCGAGCAAAACGAGCGGGAATAAGAATAAGAAGAGAACTGTTCTCGGCCCGGTGGAGAGCAACAGTCTGGAGGAGGAGGAGGAGGAGGAGAAGAAGAAGGAGGCGGAGAACGAAGAGGACTGAGAGAAGACCACGACGAAGTAGAAGAAGAATATGCAGACGAATACAGAGAAGACGAAGAAGATGAAGAAGAGACCGAACACAAAAGATAGAGAGACAAGAGAAAAGAGGAAGGAGAGGGACAGAAGCAGTGCGAACTCGGGTGGAAACGGAGCCACCCGCGGCTGAAGAAAAGGACGAAAGAAAATCGCCGGGGAACAACGACAACGACGACGAAGACGATGGGAGGAGAGAAGAGAGACAGGGAGAGACGAAGATGAGTCTCTCTCTCCATACTACTCCGCAGTGAGCGAACGAAGAGGGGAACAGCGGAGGAAGAAAATGAGCGAGACCGTGAGCGATAACGCAGAGAAAGAGAATGAGGGCTGAGGGAGAGAGTGTTTGCTCGCGTTCGAGGGATGGAAGGGGCAAAGAGAAAGAAAGAGAGAGAGAGAGAAAGAGAAAGAGTTGAAGGACGAGGACGGTAAGAAGCGAGACGGAACTGGTCGCATTCCGCGGGACAAGAGCTGTGTGGAAGAGACGGAGGGAACGGGACAAAAGAGGATCACGCGGGTGATTACAACATTAATAAACAAATGAGCCTCGAGGCGGGAGAATTTACCATCCAATCGGGTTCCGGAGGCGGACACGAGGCGGAGCCACCTCCGACCAACCTCGAGGGGCTGCCGAGGACAAGCTCTCCCTCTCTTCGGACACTCTCTCTCTCTCCTCCACACTCCTCCTCCTCCTCTTCCCTCCTCCTCCGCCATCTCTTCCTCCTCCTCCCTCCCTCGTACTCTTCTCTTTCGCGGACTGATCGCCGCGCGCGGCTCCTTCTCGCGGTTGCGAGAGACTATAGCCCCGCACTTTTATGCGAACGCAGGGATACACCATGGTCCCGGATCGGGATTCTGTGGCGAGGCGATCGATGGCGGAGAGTAATCGATCTTGGGACCGTTTAAATTAGCTTTTTTTAACTGTTTGCAATTAGTCCTGGTGCCGCCTTTATTTTGGAGTTACAATTCCAGTTGCATTGTAAACAGGATTTTGATCGATTCGGAATGTTTCGTCGATAGGACTGTGTGAAATTGAACGCATTCGTTTGTACTACACTTATATTTTTCGGAATTTGTTAACCCTTTCATGGTAACGATGTCTAGCTTAACACTGAACCTGCAACGCTCGATTGACCGACTTTTTGTTTCACGATTATTGAAATTAGAAAAACTCTTTCATAGGAAGTGGCCGAATGGCCTTTTTTGAGCACGTATTGTAATGTAAACTGTACAAAGTTTAACTAATCTTCTCACGTCTACATATAAGGCGTTTCACTTTTATTTGTTCTGAGTTTGGTAGGTTTAGTGTTAAAGAGTTACATACAGTTGAACGGTTGAAAGATATAGGGGAGTTTGACAATTTTTCTTATGGGAAAAATTATGATTTTCTGAGAAATCAGTATATACATCTTGTTGTGCGATGTTTAATGAGTATTCACTGAAAATTTGAACTTATTAGCTCGAACTGGAAACACGTGGCAGCCATTTCTGCAAAGCACCGTTTTTAGTAGCAGGTACATCTCCGCGAGGGTTTGTCTAATACGTTTTTGAAAATTTTTATATTAAATTAGACGAATAAAGCTAGTCCTTGTCCAAGTCGATTTTGAAGAAATCGATTTTTAAAAAAGTTACTTATCATTTGAACTCAAATATATAATTCTTTAATCAGATATTCAGCTTCTTCTGTCCGTGAAAAAAGAACAATTTTTTCCAACTTTTAGTTTTCGGTTTTGTGTACAAGTGAAGCTTTTGGACAGCTAAAATTACGTCGTGGACCACTGAGCGACGCGGAGATAACGCTTCTCGACCGATCGTGATCGATTATGGTCGCCTTGTCGGGGTTCGTCTACATCTTCGCCTAATGTTTTGTTCATTTTTGCTGGATTTCTAGTTTCGAGATGGGGTTTTGATTGGTCCTGATATATTTAAGAATTTTCTTGTTGTTGGGGGTGTAATTTAAAAGAAATCATTGGACATAGGAAGATTTAGGGTAGCTCTTCCTCTTTTAGAAATGGTGAGGTTACAATTTGGTAACCTTTTAACTAATTCTTTATTTTATTCTAGTGTCTTTCAATTCTTGTTGCTTGTTCTATATGTTTCAAGCAAGCTTTAATAGTTTAATTTGGCTGTTTCACTTGTCCTGAAAGTGTTGCGTTATTCTTTGACACATGAATACACCTAAATGTTAATATTGGTGTACTCTAAGAGCGAGAGAGACAGAGAGAGAGAGAGAAAGAGAGAGAGAGAGAGAGAGAGCTGCCAAATTTGAATCAGGGCCTTCAATAAACTGCTACACATTTTGGGAAAAAATATATATGGATGGCAGTGTTTTTAATGAACTTAATTTACTATGGACAATGCTTCAGATTTGGTTTGGCTATGTAAAATATTTTGGAGATTAAAATTATTTATAATTTTATCAACAATTAGAATGATTTGACTGTGTCTATCGAATTCTGTTTCCGAAAGCAGCGAATGTATCCGAATTCGGAGGAAAATGTGCAACCTATTAACACGTTCGCTGCCACCATTTGTTTCGCTGTCTACCATCGCTGTTCAAATGTTTTATTAAATCCAACGCCCCTCCATCGCGGAATACTAAAACAATTACACACAACAGCAGAAAGACATAGAGTCTCTGAATATTATTCTGTTTTCTATAACTTTAAATTGCAGAGTGTATACAATTAATTTGACGATCCTTAAATAAATTCCAAGATCGTGAACGTCGCACGAATTGTTCATATAAAGTGTTCTAAGTGTCTTAATTAAATTAATTTAATATGGACAATGCTAGAAATCTGGTTCGGCTATGTGGAAGATTTTTTAGACGAAAAGTATTTCCAATGTTATCAGTGGATTGCGCACTTTATGCATTTATGACAAAAATGAGTGGGTGTAATTTGGAAAAATAGACGTATTAACACTAAACCTACCGAGTATTAAAATTGACTAGTATGTATTGTTTTATAAAAATAACAAAATTGAATTTATTTAGACTTTGTGTGATTTTGATTATAACATATGCTTTAGTAAGGAAATTTAATGAATCAATTCTCATGAGGTCATCTTTATAACTTCTATAATTTGAAAATCAAAAATCTGAAACCGGTCATTTGGCCGGCCGTGTCAGATTTGGTGTTAAAAGAATTTAAAAATAAGAATATATTATTTTTAGGTTACCGATGACGTTAAAGAAACAACATCTGTTTCTTGCAATCGATGCAGACAATTTTCATTTTGCATATAGGACCGCAGTTCAGTTATTGGTGACTTCGAATTAATTGACTGTGCGTATCGCGAATTTGGTTTCCGAAAACAACGAATGTATCCAATTCGGAGGGCAGTGTGTAGGCATGTGAATGGAACTGTTGATATAAAGAGGGATAAGTGGCAGCGATAATTGAGTCACCGATCGAGTATCGATCGAAGAAGCAGACAGGTCCTACGTGGCACGGTTGACGTTCCTGTAGATATGATACGCGCTGTCTGACAGGGACCTTCGCTTACTACTCGCATGTAGGTTAAACGTTCGAAATTAATCAGTCGTGGACATTCTGCTCACGATGTCGGCGTCGACACGCGCTAACGTGTGTCGATGCATTCTAGGAACTTGCTGTGGCCAGACGCGAAATCGAGGAAGAACCTGCCCATTCATAATCCATCGCTACCAACCATCCACGGATTTCCCAACAATCGTCGTTTCATCGAAAACATATTTCTTAGAGCCGGTGAAAGCTATCGTACATACTACGGGTGTGCGAGTACTCGATTTATTCGAGTATTCGAATTTCGAGTCGAGTAATGATCGGTCTGTTTAACCGAGTCGAGCATTTGAATTTTCCGAGCTACTTGAAATCGACGAACTGCTTGAAAAGAATGCGAGCTACTTGAAAAAATCAGCCGACTCGAATATTCGAGCCCTCGTTAAACTTCGATTTACTCGAAAATGAATTTTCAGCTCGAAATTTTTCGAATTACTCGAATATATTCGAACAGATCTTTAACTTTCGAGTTACTCGTAAAAATTCGAATATGTTTTCTTCGTGAAAACATAAAAATAAAACAGAAGCATTAAATTAGCGTCATATTTTTCTTCCTTATAGTTAGAATAGTATTGAATAGTAAATAAATGAATATTCGAGTAACTCTATCAATTCGAATTTTTACTAGTAAGTTCGTAAATTACGGGTACTCGTACACCCCTAGTACATATCCACTGTACGTAGAAAATGTTATACACAAACTGTTGCAAATCTTGCGACCACACTGAATTCAGTTATTTTTGATTTATTTCATACCTTCAATCTCAACTGAGATTCATTTTGGCAAACAAAAAAATAAAATCGTCGAAAAATATTTACAGAATGATACACATAAAGTGTAAAGTAAAGTGTATTATCCAAACAGTATATTGCATTAAGATGCAACACTGAATTCATTGCAACTGCAATTTTGGGGCTAGAGAGAACAAAATATAAACTTTGTGTACACCTCAGTTTTTTAATGAAAAGTTTCAAGATATGTTACTTCTAAGTAAAATGACTACACACAATTGCTTGATATTGCCCGAATTTTCGATTAATAATTAGAAACAAGCTTCTTCTGCTTATCCAGTAACAGAATAGTAAACACATGCCATTGGTTGCTAGATCTAATTAGAATCTTGGCTTGATCGAAATTAAAATATGGTCTTCCTAAACTTCTGTTTCATTTCATGCTGTAACATTACACAAACATTATTCACTAATGAACCAACTTTTTATTGCTACCTGGAAGCGACATCTGTACTGTCTAATATTGTATAGGTATATCACACGAATATGTCTTTTTTAGTCATCAAGAGTTCAATCCAGAGTATTAAAATTCTCATCTGATCACTCACTTTCTGAAGCTTCAATTGAATAAATAGCTGACAAATTAAGAACAATAAAAACGCTATCTGCAAGAAATACCTCTAATAATATATTTAACACTTAAACTACCAAGCACTAAACACGGCTAGCGTATATAGCATTATAATAACGACAAGATTACATTTATTCAGATTGCGAAGTTCTTAACGAAGTTCTCTAAAAAATTACTTCTCCAAAAAAATGCACAATTTTAATATCTGTAAAAGAAAAAATTAGAAACCAGTCATTTTGAGTGATCTGGTTGTTCTAGTGTTAAAATATTTTCAAATACAGCCCTGCACGATTTCAATTAACGTCGATTGTACGATTAAGAAAAATGTCCGTCGTCCGAGGGTTAAATTAAAACGATAAGAAACTGAAACCTCATTTATTCCACATTAAGAACAATAAAACTACTAATGCATCTGCAAGAAACAGCTTGAACAATATATCTAAAAAGTTGTTAAACACAACCGTGTATGATTTCAATTAGCGTCTATTGTACGATTAAAAAAAATGTCCGCCGTCCGAGGGTTAAATTAAAACGATAAAAAAGTAAAACCTCATTTATTCCACATTAAAAGAAAATAAAACCACTAATGCATCTGAAAGAAACAGCTTGAATATGTATATCTAAAAAATTGTTAAACACAACCGCGTATGATTTCAATTAGCGTCTATTCTACGATTAAAAGAAATGTCCGCCGTCCGAGGGTTAAAGTAAAACGATAAGAAAGTGAAACCTCATGTATCCCACACTAAAAACAATAAAATCACTAATGTATCTGAAAGAAAAAATTTGAATAACATATCTAAAAAATTGCTAAACACAGCCGTGAATGATTTCGATTAGCATCAATCGTATGATTAAGAAAAATGTTCGCCGTCCGAGGGTTAAATTAAAACGATAAGAAAGTAAAACCTCATGTATCCCACACTAAAAACAATAAAACCACTAATGTATCTGAAAGAAACAACTTGAACAATATATCTAAAAAATTGTTAAACACAACTGTGAATGATTTCGATTAGCATCAATCGTATGATTAAGAAAAATGTCCGCCGTCCGATCGTTAAAGTAAAACCTGATTTATTCCGCTGAGCGTTAAAACTAAATTAAAAATGTTAACAAGCCGAAACGGGCGTATTTTGTGGCAACTAACAAAAGCCAATCCTCTCCGTGAAGAATTTCAATTTCGCCGCGTTTTACGGGCCCGTCGGTTCCAAAGTAGAGCCGCTGGCCCATCATAGTTTCGGTTGCAAGGGCGAAGGGCGTGCTCTTACTGCTCGCGAAGGGTGCGTGGTATATCCCGCGCGCGAGAGAGGAGAAAGAGTATTGATCGTAAATCATAATCGTGGCCGGGTCGGGTCGGAGGGAATCGCGCGGGAGGACAAACGACGTGAGAAAGGAAGCGGAATAGCGAGCGGTTCGTGGATAACGAGCGTTATGGGGGCCCCCGAAGGGCACGGTGCGCGCAGAAAGCTAAAGGGTGTATAGGGTGTAGCCTGGTAGGTCGCCTTCCAACGGAATGGAGGTCGAGGCGAGCCTGGGCCCCGATGCCTCTCCTTAATCTTTCAAGGAATTAGGCTGCTCGGGCCGCGCCCTTTCCTGCATTCGACGAGTTCCAACTCGGTTCACGAGGCATCCTTCGTTGCGACCGGAAGCGGCCGATTACCCGGCCACTTAATAGTCCGTGAAAACAATAGAATTACCCGGCGAGGCCCCCGCGAATCGAATAAAAATCGAGCGGACCCGAGCGGTGCTGGGCAAACGATAAAAGGAGGAAATTGAGTCTAATCGTTCTGGAAATCTATCGTGGAACCGAGACGTTCCGGAAAATTGCCGTCGTCTGTGTCCCAACCCTGCTGACTTCGACGCCGTGCCGCTCCGTGGCTTTTGCCAACGTGGGTTTCTATGGTTCGAAAGGGACTTATGGCACGCACCATTGCATTGCCTCGACGCGTTGCGTGCAACCACACGTGACCGGACCTGGAGGACTCGTTCCGGTACCGCTCTTTCAGAGAGTTTGATTGAATAGTCGCCGCCCGATGATGGAACGTTGTCTTGCTGCACCGGGATACTCGACAGCGGGAACCCCGGCCGTTTGAGAAATGGCCAAACTTAGAACCGTCCGGCGAAGATTCGCCGGCCAAGTAGTCGCGGGGTCTTCTGGAACAGAGCCGATCATGCAGAGTGAACTCGACGAGAGACGATTTCGCGTGCAACATGATGGGGTTCGTTGTGCGCGATCATCTATGCACGAAGCTGAATAGATTTAGTATTAGAGTTTTCTAAGTATTTTTTTTAAGTTTTTAAGTATTTAAGAATTAGTATGTATTTAGCCGGGGAGCAAAGAATCAGCAAGTTTTGGCTGATTGGAATGTGCGCGAAGATTTTTAGTTCTTAGAGGACGACGATTGACTGTCGTTTTGCTTCTGTATGTTTGACCCAGTACTGGATTAAACAATAAGCGAAATAAGCGCATGCTTAGGGCAACAGGAGAACGGGGGCACCATAGAAATTTGACGATCTCAACGAAATCCTTAGGGGGGCTGCCTTGAGTAAATGGATAAAAAATATGGAGGTTTTAAGTATAGGACCTTAATAACCCTTTTCCAAAGCATTACAATAAAATTCATCGAAACGACAAGGTTATGACGATTCGAGGAGAACGATATTACACGCAGGATGGATTTATGGCGGGCGAGATAGGACCAAGAAACAAGTGATTAATACCACATAAAAACTTACTCTGTATGACGAAAGAATAGCTTGATCAATTATAAAAAGAAAAATTATAACGCGATGTACAATAACTGGAAAAAATTCATGGAAATTGATCAATTTTCCAGCGTTTACAGGAGACACAGCTCTCTTAACACTAAAACTACAGAGTAATAAATACGACTGATGTATATTGCTCTGTAACAATGACAAGACTTCATCGATTCAGACTTCACATAATTTGTATCGCAGCGCCTGCTTCAATAAAAAAAGTTAATTTTTAATGAAAACATTTTTCTGATCACATTAATCACGAATAAAAAATTCAGAAACCAATCATTTCATCTGCTCCGGTAGTTGTGATGTAAGAAATCCTCAGACCTAACAACACCAATCTCCCACCACCCTAATTAACAAACCCCTTCAACGAGCCCACAACCTCACCCTCGAGGCTCCAGAACATCCCAATTCCAGAGAATCAGCGAATCGCCTAAATTCTGACACGACCGAGCTCCTCGCCATAGCACCGAATCCCTTCGATATCCCCCCCCCCCCTTCCCCTAAAAAGAAGAAGAGTTGGCTCGATTCTCCGGTCCCGTCCTCCCTTGACTCGATTCTTATTCATCGATTACGCGGTGGCATAGAGCGAGAGAGAAAGCGAGCGTGATAGAGAGAGAGAGAGAGAGAGAGAGAGGGGGGACAGCAAGCAAGAGAAGAAAGGTCCCGGGTTGACGCGTCTTGGCAGAGGGAGGAGGGTCCCGGAGGGGCCACAATTCCGGTAGTGATAAAACGTTGCGAAGCGTCTTCCTAATTCGAGACGTGGAAGCGCTCCCCGTGTGTCCTTTTAGCATAATCCCCGGCCGGACAAGGGACCCACGGTGAGTAGGAACACAGGACGAGAGGCCACGAAGGACACACACGGGGACACACGGGGGCTGTTGGGAGCACCGTGTCCACGGTCAATCCTCGTGTGTCTATGTGTCTATGTGTCATGGTGAGCAGGCTGCCGCTCTGCACCGGCAGCTCTGGCGCATCAGCAACAGCACCCAGGCGAGGCAGAAGCAACAACAGCAGCATCCAACAGCAGAAGCATCCAGCAGCAGCAGCGGCAGAGCGGGAGCCAGAAGCGGGAGCAGGAGCCAGCAACGTTGGCCATCGCGTTGTCTGATCATCCTCGCCCTAATGAAGGCTGGTTTATCTGAAGGCTTTCGATTCCCAGTAGAACCCATACCACACGTATGCAGTGGTGGTGGTGGACACCTTCGCGGTGGTGCTAGCCACCAGCTCCGTACATCCTCGGACAAAAGTCTGTCTGGCCCTTGTCGAAGAACAGTTGGATTCTGTCTGACAATCGAGTATAGTCAATAACGGAGCGTATTCGAACCATTAGCCTCTGAGAGCTAGGTAGAGTACAATGAATACGAAGTAATCCTAGGGACCCTTGAAATACCCTTCAAAACTGACCGTGGTGTTTGTTGATGAAAAGAGACATCATATTATGAGAGGCACACTAACATTCAGTCTGACAGCGAAGTATAGCAACGTCTATGATGGAGCTTCTTCCGGCTGTTGACTAATTAGCCTCGTAAAATAAATACGAAATAATTATAGGACCGTTTGAGATAGTCTTCAAAACGAGTCATGGTATTTCTTGATTAAAAGAGACATCCAATTATGAGAGGGACACTAGCATTCAGTTTGACATTAAGGTGTAGCGCCGTTTAGGATGTAGCAATACTCTTCTCGGAGTACCTACAGTAAGCCTAGTGTAAAATAATTCTGGTACAACTCAAGGTACTTTAACGAATGCTTGGAAAAGATCTTTGGCATCTTTTGATTAAAATTGTATTATTAAACTCTATTATGATTAACATTCATTAGCACCGAAGGAAGTATAGCACCATTTACGATGGAGTGTTTCTTGACTACACTCTTCTAGAATACTATAGTAACCTAGTATATCTAGTGTCCCAAGTGTCCCTAGTGTAGCTAGCATACTTATCCCTAGTGTCCCTAGTATGCCTAGCAACCGTGTGTACACCTAACGCAAAATGATCTCGGGACCTCCTGGTATTCTGAAACATGCTAGCAAAGGTGCCCCGGTATCTCTCAACTAAAAGAGACGTCCAATTATCAAAGATAATTTTTATCTTCTTTTTATCCAGTCTTTATCCTAATATTGATGGTGAATGGGATCTGGGGGCACCGTGAGTTCGAATTGATAATTTTTGGCCGGGATTGTACACGGCTGAGGCCACCCAAAGCTGGAGAGGACTCGAGGTGGGTGCTCCCTAGAAGGGACGTGGGGAAGGGAGAAATCCACGATGTTAATTTTAACTTAATTAAGGCTTAATTGAGAGGAAAACATTATACTTCGCGAGCGCGACATTGCCCCGAAGGGCTCCCTGCATCTGCAACGCAAATCCGGATTTGAAATTTCAAAAATCGCAGCCCGCCCGCCCGCCCGCATCCCTCCCCCTCTTCTCGCCCCTTCTTTCTCTTTTCACCCCCTCTACCTCGTCGATCGGTGTTCGTTAAAGTCGATCGGTCTCCCCCGTCACCCCCTCCCCACAATATGGGCCTATGGGGGTGCAAGATCGCGGATCGTGGTCAATTAGAGAAGGTGGAGGAGGTTGCCGGTGATACCGGCGGCCACCGGCCGATCTTGGAAACGAAAAAAACCAACGGAGTTCCCCTCTCTCTTTCTCTTTCTCTCTTGTTCTGTGAGCCACGTTGTTTGACGTTCGCAGCGTGCCCCGTTTAATGGATTTATTTAAATACGATCGATCGCCGGACAAGATCGCACCGTTCCGTGACCGGACGACCGTACACGTCTTCCGCGAAACTGTTCGATGAAAAATCCAACCACCTCTGAAGAACGAGGACACTACACTCATCAGGCTCCCTTGACGATCAAGGAAATGTTTGATGTGATTCGAGATTCGCTGCTCATTGATTTTCGTGGATTATTTGATTATTGCGAGGATTTAATTTTATTTCTTTTTTGTAGCGTTCTTGTTGCAATCGGAGGAAACTGCTTCTATAGAAGTTGATTCTGGAGACATTGATTTGTTTAGGTGGGGACTGTTTTTTGGAAAAATAGTTTTTTGTTTTGTAGAAGAAATCTGCTTTAGTGAGAACACTTTTTTTGTAAGCAAAAGAAACTTGTCTTTCAACGAAGATACATCTTTAACCCTTTGCAGTCGAGATTACTCAAGATACAAAAACAAACATTTCTTCCAACCTACAATATTTCAATTTTATCTGATTCTCTTCAATTTGTGTATATGCAACTGATGCAATTTAATCGTACAATATTTCAATATATGTATAATAATTTATTGAATACAATCAAAAGTAATGTGGAAAATATTTTGGATTGTGCACCAGCACTCTTTAATGGTGACTCAGAGTCATCACTCCAGTGCTAAGGGTTAAGATGGTTTTGTAGAAGTTGATTATAGATACATTGATTTGTTTTAAGTGAGGACAGTTGTGTTTGTTGGAAAACATTTTTTTGTTTTGCTGAAGAAAAGAAAGTAGAAAGTAGAGTAGAGTAGAAACATTTTTTTCATTTTTTAGAAGCTTGTCTTTAAAGATAGACATTTGATCATTCTCTTTAAGAAGCTTGCTTTACAAGTACAACCAGTGACATAAAGTATTTAACCACTGTTGGAGTTTCAAGTAATACAAGTAATCTGCACGATATGGACATATGCCTGAATATATAGAAATATACGTGTTTACATTTTGAAGTTCACATAGAGGAGAAGGAGTCGTGTACATACCTCAACGAGGCACGCACACACACGGACACATATTACAATGAGCGCCACCGTGTTATGACACGGTACAAATAACATATACGTAAATCTACAGAAATGTCGCGATTAATATAGTCCAGAATGTTCGCCATCTAACAACCACATTTAAAAATCGCAGAATTGTCTTCAAATTGAACCAAATGAGTTGAGATTTGTTGACATGTTAGAAGAGTTACTTTACTGAGTAACGGGTAAACAAAATTTTGAAAAAATTGCTATTGGTTGGAATTGTAAACAAAAGAGGAAAAGTCGGTTTTTGTAACTTCTTTAGCTAAGTCGAATGTCAACCGATTTCGATCAATTTTTCACCGTTTATGTATAATTGACATAGATCTACAAAACGCGTTTTTTTCAAAATTTCATTTACTCGTTATTTAGTAAACTATTTCATCTGGAATGTCAAAAATTCATACTGTATGTATCAGGTACAGTGTTGCCAGATCGCAGAAATCGAGGAGAATACAATTTACCACCTCTCTGATGAACAGAGTAATATGTAACACGTTGCGCGGCACGTCACGTGACCAGTCTACGGTCTTAGTGGGGGACGTTGGAGTGTGCGCAGGAGTGGAATGGTATAGTGGAAGGGGAAAAGGACATCAACCCAGTTTTGTGTTAAGCTGGCGACACTGATCAGGTGTATAAATTAAATCTTTTCTTTCACAAATAATCAATTTTGACAATGCGTCTTATATAACATTTTTTACTGGACTCGTCGACAACCTATAAAACGATGTACATGTATAGAAACAATTTAGATTATTTACTAGACTTGAATATGTCTTGACAGTCCGCAAATAAACAACAAATTTACGAAGACGAGGTCACGAATTAATTTATACACTGATTAAAAATGGTATCGCGTAATCTAAAATTCTAAATCTAAATTGTAAAAATTCTAGCACAAATCAAACGAATTCCTCATTTAAAATCAATCGATTCCAATTGTAAATGGCAAATAAAAATTCACCGAGGATCGAAGTTGCGATAAAACGAGCGAACCGAATTCTTCGAAAGGCAGAATCGCGAGGTGCAGGTGATTTGTCGTGTCCGACGAAAGAAAGACGTACGAAATCGTTCGGTAACGAGGATTATCGTCCAACGATCGCGGTTAACGGAATAAAAACGGGCTGTTGTCGAAGCGTGACAGGGACAGGGCCGTTTACACGTATCACGGGCGCAGTCATGCATTTACAAAACTTTCTGAAAAGGGACTCGTGGTTTCTCGTAGGTTCCCTCGAGTTCTCGTTCGTTCCTTTCGCTCGCCACATCTCCTCGCGGCTACAGAAAAGCACGTACGTTCTGTGAATGGGCCCACGTTATCGTTGATTCGTAAACATTATCCGATTCCACGGTCAGTGTCCGCCAACAGTGTGAACCTAAACACCGATCCGCCGACTTGTAAACACGCGGACAATTCTACGTAACAAGCGGTATAAATCGACAGAAAACGGGTCGGAAATTAGTACCACGCTTGAGCTCGAGCGCGATGAATGGCTCCACGGTCCTCGAGAAACCAATTAATAAAACATTTATTTTTTATCAACGCTTGTGTTAAATACTGAAAAAGAAACAAACGCTGAACTGTCGTTTGAGCGAAATTTTAGACGACTTTCAATCATTAATGTGGGTGACGGAATTATTCATTCAGATTTCAAAATAAATGCTTACGTTTATATATTCATTGTACTAAATTTGATTAATATCCTGAAAATGTAAGAAGATTGAAGGGACCATTCAATGTGATACATTTAACCTTTTTCATTTTTATCTCATCAAGTAAATTTCACTTCGATTTTATAGAAATGTTGTGAACCGTACAATCTATCAATGACACTTCTTTTGAAATTTGGTAATTATATAGAAAAGGTCTCCGTACTCCGATTTTGATGAAATTTTAATATATTATAGATTTCGACATTTTGAACAACTTTTTCCTTTTCCAATATAGGGGAGTCGCTTTTAGTTTTCGAGATATTTGCAAAAAGCTATCGGTAATGTTCATTTCATAACGGAAACCTTCTTTTTAGAAACACTGGGTGCGTGTGAAACACTGGGTGGGTGGGTCTGGTATTGTCGCTTCTCATCTCCGCCACGTGTTTACAAACAAAAAATAAACAGATGCGGCCCGAAAATTCAGGAAATGTCTTTGAAAATTGAAAGCTCAGCCTATCTATGTATGATCAGAGTTATCTACAGGAGTTAATTCTAGATAGGCTGAGCTTTCAATTTTCAAAGACATTTCCTGGATTTTCGGGCCGCATCTGTTTATTTTTTGTTTGTAAACACGTTGTGGAGATGAGAAGCGACAATACCACACCCACCCAGTGTTTCTAAAAAGAAAGTTTCCGTTATGAAATTAACATTACCGATAGTTTTTTGCAAATATCTCGAAAACTAAAAGCGACCACCCTATATTGAAAAAAGAAAAAGTTGTTCAGAATGTGTTGCTCCACAACATATTAAAATTTCATCAAAATCGGAGTACGCAAACCTTTTCTATATAATTACCTGAAATTTTTCTAAAATTTACTTCTGTCGGCTTGGAGTTGCTAGATTATGATTTGGGACCGCAGCTGGTCGGGAACAACAGGGACGAATTGTCGGGCCATGAAGGCCCATTTACCGGCCATAAACCACCGGGTCCGTGTGCCCACCGCGGTAGCATAAATTCGGGTCACTTTTAATTTCGACGCGGTGACGGCGTGTAATCAGAAAACCGAAACGGAACGCTCGATCGTTGGCGGCAAATACACCGATATATTTATCGAGTCAAGAGAAAGAAAGAGAAAGAGTGAGAGAGAGAGAGAAAGAAAGAGAGAGGTCCGTTTTCTCGATTAAAATGAGCGACAGTGTTCCCTGTATGTACGTACGCGGCCACCGTGCACCAGGAAACGGAAGTGACGTCACCCGTTGACGAGCTTAGCCTCGGAGAGACCGTTCGCTCGGCAGTGTGTTTCGTTTATTGGAATCGTTTGTTTGTCTTTGACCCCGAGCCTTATCGACGCAGTAGACTTTGGCCTATCGTGCCGAAATTATACTGCTTCAGAAAGAAATGCATCGCAGCCGTCGACGAGGAAAAATAAAACGCACTTTTCCTGCAAGCGTTGGCAACAAAATCGATGGTTACAGTTCTCGGTCGTATTTATTGAGAAATTAACCCTTTTAGTGCCGACCGAGAAATTAAGATTGAACGAAAAACACTGAGACAAATTTATGATAGAGGACAGGACAAGATGATACAGTTGATAGAATGCTGTTAGTCGTATGTGTAAGTTTTGAGCCGGTGAATTCTTAAAACTTAGAATTTTTAACAATTATTTTTTAACACTAACTCTTGTGTTTATATCTCGTCGAAATCTACGGGATTATACAAGCCGATGTTTTTGAAATACAAGTCTATTTTGTTTTGGAGAAAATGAGTTAATGTAGTTTAAGTCAGGTGCAGTTATAGGTATCCTCTTTTTGTCATTTTAATCACACAGTCGATGGTGCACAATATCCCCATAAATTAATCAAAAGAAGTTGAACTGTAAATTGTTCTCAATGTTTTTGTTGAAAGTGGCGAAAAGTCCATTCGCAATAATGATAATTGAAACAATTTTCTAATCGCATTAATTCTTAATTATTATACTACTTCAGTGTGCACTGCCCTTAAATTCTTTACAACGCAGAACAACTAATGGCTTGATATAGATTTTCAATATATATCCACATAAAACGCTTGTAAAAAAACAACTTTTACTATTTTCTTTGTAATTCCAACCAATCACAATTTTTCAAAAATTTCTTTGTTCCGAAATGTAGTAAACTAATTCCCCAAAATAAATCCAAGTTATATGGCCCACTATTAAAAAAATTATCACTTTTTTAAAAGTGTCCCGATATTAATGTGACCGACTGTATGAAAAAATGTACTTACACCACTTTCAAAAACAAAAATTCAAAAATAGCCCTCCCTCCCTCCTCCTTCCCCCCGAAGTGAAATTCAACCTAAAGCATTGATTGGCAAAAGTCACGAACAAATGGAAGACGAATTCTATAAATTTCAAGCAAGTTCATCCGCGAAAGGACAAACCGGCACGGCTCCTCCAGAGAGCCTACTAATCGAGATCAAAGTCCAAGGAAGACGCATCGCCCGGCCGGCATCCATTTTGTCCGGGTAGATCCGTAATCATGTTTGCGGGGCTATCGAGCGTCGGAATTGCGTTAAACCACGAAAGGTGCTCGAAGAGAGTCCTCGTTCGATGGTAGTAGGGTAGGGTCACCAGGATGAAGAAGGAAGAGGAGGATCAAACATGGTAGGAGGAAGAGGAAGAGAAGGTGGTAGAGAAGGAGGAGGAGGTGGTGGATGACGCCGTGGAGGGGTCACGGGAGTAAAGGGGTACAACAACGAGTCGGAGAGGAGGGGGCGAATTCATCATCAGTCCAAGTCAGGAATTATAACGGAGCGATTCATCACGAGAGGCCACCGATCCGTCATGCCGATCCACGTGTGCAACGCCGTTTTTGAATATCCCGCGGACGTATATCTGTATATCTCAGTTAACCCACGTAATATCCAAGCCAGGATGGTTTTTCACCGGCGACCTTGACGGCTTTAAGACCCTTCCTTCGAACAATGCGAGGAATTTTTACGGTGGCCCGCCTAGCGAAATGCAAATTCTCAACCACCTACCCCCGCCGTTCGAAGCATGTTTTCTGTTATTTATATCTGTGACTATCTCTCTCTCTCTCTCTTCATCCCTCTCTACCTCCCTCTCTCTCTCTCGCTCTCCATCCCTCTGTCCCTCTCTGTGTGTGTGTACCCCCACCCCTATTCCCCCGTTTCCTTTGATTAATCGACCGCCTCATTAATTATGACAGTCTATTATGTATGCATTGCTACGCGAGACGGTCAGAGCACGGTCGCTCGCGTATCAAGACCCGGAGACCGGGTATCGTCGCGGTTCGGCCGATTCTTCGTTCTTCCTGTACTATTCTTGTGTACACATAGATAGTCGAGGTTTCCGTGAGCAACTTTGTCAATGGACCAAAGATTTTTAGGTAAACTGAAAATTGTTAATTGCGAAGTTGCAAGGGTTGTAGAGCAGCGTACGTGACGCAGGGGTCTACGAAAAAGGAAATCACATTGTCTCAAAACAGTTATACTAAATGGACTGAGCGTTTGGAACATTACAGAGGAAGCTCTAGGATCTTGCTATCTATAAGATAGTCTATGGCACAAGGACAAGGATTTTTGAACCCTAAACAGCAACAATTACAATCGTGGACCAACGGCTCACCGCCAGCAATGTAATCTAATCATTTCGTTCTGGATTATTGTGTAGAAGATTTTTAAGCTTTCTTTTGCTACTGCACAATTATTGCTTTCGGTAGATAAAGTGTTCGGAAATAATTAAAGACAATTATGACTTTGTCTCATTCAATAATTACAGACCGCTGTTTAGTAATCACCTTTAAATGTTTGTAGCTCATAGCAACATTAACCTACTTCGATGAAACATTGTACATGTGTATAACTTATGTTGAACTAAAAAAGGCGCGTCTTTTAAATTTTCATTACAGACAAAGATAGAAAAGTTAAAAATCGTGACCTTTACATTTTTCGTCGCAATTCCGATCAATAGCAATTCTTGGAACAAATTATTTATACGCTACCTAGTAAACTGATCCTTCTAACATCGCAAAAAAATTGAAGTATTCTAGTTTAATTATAACAAAGTTATCGTATTGTAAAGAGTGTCCGAATATTAATTCCGGCCACTAGAGAGAAATCGTACTACCAGGTCTCAAAGACTGAAAAGCCAAAGGTGTGCCGAAGGTGACAAAACCATTGAAGCCAGCAAAATGCGGAACCCGACACTATCAAAATTACGAAATGGAATAGGAGTGTGCGAGTACCCGTAATTTACGAGCTGAGCTGAACTTTATTCGATTGCTCGAGCCGAATCGAGCGTTTGAATTTTCCGAGCTACTTGAAATCGACGAATTACTTGAAAAGAATGCGAGCTACTAGCAAAAATCAACCGGCTCGAATATTCGAGCCGTCGTAAAACTTCGATTTACTCGAAAATGAATTTTCAGCTCGAAATTTTTCGAATTACTCGAATATATTCGAACAGATCTTCAACTTTCGAGTTACTCGTAAAAATTCGAATTGCTCGAGTTACTCGAATATTCATATATTTACTATCAAATACTATTCTAACTATAAGGAAGAAAAATATGACGCTAATTTAATGCTTCTGTTGTATTTTCATGTTTTCACGAAGAAAACATATTCGAATTTTTACGAGTAACTCGAAAGTTAAAGATCTGTTCGAATATATTCGAGTAATTCGAAAAATTTCGAGCTGAAAATTCATTTTCGAGTAAATCGAAGTTTCACGAGGGTTCGAATATTCGAGCCGGTTGATTTTTTCAAGTAGCTCGCATTCTTTTCAAGCAGTTCGTCGATTTCAAGTAACTCGGAAAATCCAAACGCTCGACTCTGCTCGACAGACCGATCATTACTCGATTCGAAATTCGAATACTCGAATAAGTCGAGTACTCGCACACCCCTAAAATGGAAACACAGTTCGGCTCGTCTAAGTACTTTGGTATTGCCAGCGGACTTAACCAATTAGTCACGGGACACGGTCGAGTCATTTCGATCGTAATTTGCTTACTGGCATAATAAAACCCTTCTCGCTCTCTCCCTTTCTCTCTCTTTCTCACTCTCGGTTCGATGGAAACGACTCGGTTGGCGTGTTTATAAGCGACGCCAGGCCTGGAATTCGACGTGTTTAAAAATCCGGCGGGCAACGATACCGCAAATAACAATTCGAGACGATCGGATGAAACACGACACGCGATATACACCCGTGAATGACGCGGCTGACAGGCGCGGGTGGATCATCGGAGGGGCTTGGATCATCGATCGAGCGCCAAGCGACGATTTAGGGGCCGCTCGTCCTTGTTTCTTGCGCGCTTCTCCGCCGGCTGCACGTCCGTGCGCCTTCAAACTGCCAATAAAATTTTTTGCGGGTCGCCGCGATGCATAAGCGCGGAACGATACCCGGCGCCAAAGAACCGGCGATCGAAACGGCGTTCATTAGAAAGACGGCTTCTTCGGGAACCGATCGACAGCTTCCAACAGCCGATCGTTCGAACGACCACGATTTTCCATGCTGCATAGTTTCAGATAACTTCTGAAACTCTGATTTCTATATAATGATTCTGCAATCGCCTTTCTAATTTTGGACAATTTGTCGAACCATTTTTAGTAGAACAATCGCGAAGCAATGGGAAGAGTAAAGGTAGAACAACGCTTGTTGTTACAAGGTTGTCACAAGGTTTTACAAGGTAGACTACAAGGTTTTCCAGTTTTCTTCTTTCGGAGGTAAAGAATTATTGAAATGGTATTAGTTTCGACAAGATAAAATGTGGCACGGCAGTTTTCGTTTATTAAACGGAAGATACAATACTGGAACGTATTAAAATATTGATGAAAATGCTATCGGCGCAACGGTTAGATCTTATTGAAATTTTACAGCAAATTTGCAATTTTATTAATAACCCAACGTTTCGATCCGTATGTGGATCATTCTCAAGGGATAATGCGTCTGAAAAATTATATTATTATAATGTAAATAAATTAAATTCAAAATTCGATCGAAAGAAATTACATTTATATCACTGGAACGTATAACGGAACAACAATGTAACGCGCTCAACGATGAAATCGAACTAGGGCCTGCAAACGCATCGGAAAAAAATATATACCTTAGAAGGTGAATACATAATGCGTGTGCGAATAGCGCACGCGCGATGTACACATAAACACTCCGGGTCAATCATATGGAAACTTACTAGAGCAGTTATATTTTTGGACGATTCGCTATTGTTAAAAGTGACTATATTAGGGTGCACTGTCAAAGAACCTCGCACTAATCATATGGAAAATCTATCCCGGTAAAATCAGTTGGATTTTTCATATATTGTAGCTTATGATCTACTGAACAAAAGATGTAATGGGCACAAAGCTCAATAATGGACAGTTATCGAGTTATAATCAGTCAAACATGACAAATCGAGCTGCCGAATACTCAAATCTTGGGAAGTATATTTACTTTATACGCTTGCCGCATCCCCACTCTCGCCACCCCACTCCTTCGATTTTCAAGTTGCGCGACCTAAATGAAGTTGGCAACATACTGGCGTTATTGCTGCCGAATACTATTACTTTCTGGCATTGCTACGTCCGATATTTATATTATTGATATCAGTGTATTCCATACATTTTGGTCTCCATACTGTTTGGTAATACATAATAAGATCATTTTTTTTATTAATCCACACACACAAGCACGTACACAAACACACACAGCAGAGAGGGTTTGGAGTCAAAAACTACTATGGGATATACCGTGTGGTCCTTATGTCTGCTGTGACAGGCAAAGATTTTTGTGAAAGATTTCTGTTCACAGACCTTTTCAAGGTCCTTCAAAATTCAAAAATAATGACACAACCTAACATATTTTGTGAAACCCTACTATTTTTGTTTCAAACATTTTTCCAAAAAATAAATACTTCCCGAGATTTGAGTATTCGGTAGCTCGAATTTGTCATGTTTGACTGATTATATCTCGATAACTGTCCATTATTGAGCTTTGTGTCCTGTACATCTTTTGTTCAGTAGATCATAAGCTACAACATATGAAAAATCCAACTGATTTTACCGGGATAGATTTTCCAAATGATTAGTGCGGTGTTCTTTCATCTCGAAATTGTCAACAAGAATATTATTAACCCTTAGCACTCGAATGGCGACTCTGAGGCGCCACTACAAATTGCTACACCATTATTCAGAACATTGTTTACATGATTGTTTTTGTTTATATGTAATAAATTACTAATCATTTAAATCTTGTATGAGGTACTATATCAATTTCTTACGTATACAATGAAAATAACTATGTACAATGGAAATATTCTAGATTAGAAGAAATGTTTGGTTTTTTAGTTAAAATAGCTCCGAGTGCAAAGGGTTAATCCGCGAAAGGGCCAAGTGTTTCGTCGTCTTTCTGGCCAGGCTAGGGATGAAGACGTCCTATTGCAGAAACGTTCGAACAAGGCAGCGACCGAAGACGAATGGTGAAACATGGAAGATCGCCAGACACCTGGACACCTGAACGAAACGTCCACCCACGCGGGAGAGGCTCGGCTCTCATTGTCCGCGGAGTTCTGGTTGTAGGTCGAGCCGGCAATGTGACAACTAGAGAAATGATGAATGTCAAGCCTCCTCCGGACAAGTGTGCGAATGTCGCAACGACCACAATTTCGTGGAAATTCCCGGTCCTCTGAAATTCTCATAGATTAGTCCACAACATCTTCCAGTTTTCTCGATAACAAATGACTCAGTTCATCGATCCTCTAAAATGATTTTGTAGAGACGTTCCATGGTCTTGTCGGATACTCAGCAGGTTTCGTAGTATTTCTGGGCGTCCACCAATAGGACGATCTCACCGCGGAGACGTCGAAGAGTCGGAGCAAGGTACTCCTTCGTAGAGATCCGATCGATAAGATGGATCCTGGCCACGAGAAATCGTGAGAATTTCCAGAGGGTCATCATTCTCGTTCGATGCATACCAGAAACGGAGATAACCCGGCAGGATATGGCCGATGGATCGAATAAGAAGTCATTACAATGGCTGTCAGGAAAAGGCGAGCCGCTTATTAACATCGAAACCCCAACTCATCCTTCTTTCTTTCTGTTAAACACCTGCGTCCAGCCATTGGGACAATAGTTATTTAGGATGATCGGTAGACCTGGTTTTATGCATTCATGATCAAAAGGAGTGTGCAATTTGAAACGGTGAAAGCATTAAAAGAATTTAAAAAATATTGTTATATTATTTTCAACCTATTTAATATATTCAGAGAGAAAGTACGTTTCTATTTCTCTCCAGTTTTGTTGTAATTCTGGTAGGACAATTTTTATTTTGCATAAAGATTTGTTGTCTAGCGATCAGGCTTGAAAACTTGGAGGATAGAAAATATCTCCGGTAAATTGAAGACAAATTGTTGGATTTCTAATCATAACTGAATTGCAGACTCTTAATATATGAAAGGAGAAATTGCAGTGTTTATAGTAAGTCAGTGATTGTTTAAATTGTTGACCACTTTTATTCGTGCAATTTACAGGTTTCCAAAGATTGAATAAATTTAAAAGCAACCTTGAGGTGATTAAAGAAATTTCTACATGGTTCCAACTTCTTGCAATTGATGTATACAATTTTTATTTTGCATAAAAATTCGCAGTCTAGTAATCACTATAGCGATCACCATTCTGGTCACGGTTCAGACCTATCACAAAAATTCCTTCCACATTAACGTGTTACGTATCTTCCGCAATTTTCACACTTTTCTTATAAAAAAATACCAAACTAAAGCCCAAACTTTAAACAACAATCCCTAGAAAACTAAACTTCCAAATAATTGTTCATTATACCCCCCAGAAATTTCCTAAAATTCCCTAAAATCCACCGAACAATCCCCCGTTTTAACGTCACACATCTTTCACAATTTTCACATTTCTGTCATACAAAAAATACCAAATTAAAGCCCAAACTTTAAACAACAATCCCTAGAAAACTAAACTTGCAAATAATTGTTCATTATTCCTCCCCAGAAATTTCCTAAAATTCCCTAAAATCCACCAAATCACCCCCAGATTAACATCACACATCTCCCAAAATTTTCACATTTCTGTCATACAAAAAATACCAAATTAAAGCTCAAACTTTAAACAACAATCCCTAGAAAACTAAACTTCCAAATAATTGTTTATTATTCCTCCACAGAAATTACCTAAAATTCCTTAAAATCCACCAAACCACACCCATATTAACATCACACATCTCTCACAATATTCACATTTCTGTCATACAAAAAATACCAAATTAAAGCTCAAACTTTACGCAATAACCTCCAGAAAACGATACGTCAAAATCAATATCCAATCTGTCACAAAAAAATCCCAAAGTCGCCCATAATATCCACCAGACACCACCCCCAAACTAACGTAACACATTTTCTCTCACTATTTTCAGATTTCTGTCATAAAAAAAAAACATCAGACCGGAGCTCAAACATTGCACAACAACCTCCAGAAAACGATACGTCAAAATCAACATCCAATCCGTCACAAAAAAAAACCACCGGACCACCCCCGCGACTTTTGTCTCGGCTCCAAAGCCCAATACTCCTCTTCCTCTCATTTCCCCATAAAAATCCCAAAGCGCAAAGCATTCCACAGTGGCCCCACTCCTGCGAAACACTTTGGTCGGGCCCGCAACGGGCCTAATATCGCGCGGAGGCCCACGAAACCGAGAGGGATGCATGAGCGAGAGGTCGAGAGCACACGTCGGGCCCGATCCAGGACGAAAAATTGATGGTGAGGGCACGGGGAGTGTGGGGACCGTGGCTTGGTGGCGGAGAAGGGGGGTGGGGGGCTACGAGCGAAAACGGTTCAGGGTAGTGGTGGGGCAGGGAGGGAGGCAAATTCGTAACGAATTCTTTTGTTTCGAGCACCCCGAGAAAACGAGCAACTGAAGAGAAAACGATCCGGGACTGCTACTCGCCGGTGGTGTGTGCGCGCGCGCGCGCCCGCGCGCTCACGCTCGCTCTCGAAGAAAGAAGGAGAAACGAAAACGAAACGCGGCCGAAACCTTTTCTGCAGCCCTGTATGCAGCCTCCGCAAGAGTCGCAGACCCGCGCACACCGCTTTGAATCCCACACCTGTGTGTTACCTGTTCGAACGACGGTGAACGTGTGTGCTCGTAAGCATCGAGCACGCGCGCGCGCGCCACCGCGCGCTCCGGAATATAAGGTTTTATTTTCGAAATTTATGATTGTCAATAAATTTTAAAAGCGTTCCGTCTGGAGCCCTAAGGGCTGGCAGGGCTGGTCAGACCGAAAGTAGTCGTCGAGAGGGTCAGAACTCTCTCTCTCTTTCGCTCTCTTTCTCTTCGGTGGTTGGTTCTCTCTTCATCGTGCAGCTCCACCTTCACGACGATGCTCTCTTTCCTCTTTCTTTCTTTCCACGTTTCTTCTTTTCTTCTTCTTTCTCCCGTTGTTCCCTTCTTCTGTGGTACTCTCTCCCTTTCACTCACTCTTACTCTTATGGTTGTCTCTCTCGCTCCTGGTTCAACTATATCCCGGGCCCCTATGGGGATTCGGGTTTAGCGGTTAATTGCGTTTGGTGCAACCCGCGTGGATTTTACAACCGCGATTTTCATCCTTTTTTTCCCCTCTCCCGGGCCGAGAGACTTTCGACTGGCTGGGACTCCTACTATACTACCATCGCGCTTTCGTTCCTTCTGCTTCTATACGCCACTGCTCTTTGTACCTTCTTCTTCTTCTTCTTGTTCTTCTTCTTCGGATATTGGTTCTTCTGTTTCTTCTTCGTGTTTGGAGGAGAGAACACGATGGCTGCGTCGTTCTAGGCCCTCTTCTTCTTCCGTCTCGCCTTCGACAGGCCGCGACGTTTAATTGTTCGGAGCCCCGACTCTCAAATCGCCTTTCTCGCCGCTCCACGTTTTTCGGCCACTCCCATTCGCTGCCTCTGCCGAATGGCAATGGTGTCGCGGATCGGGAGGATGGTACCAAAATGCGAAATCTTCGTTTCGAGAATTTCGAGCTCCTCCGAGAGTCAGAATGTCTCGATATAAGCGTGTGTACTGCATGGTCGAAAATGTACTTTCATTTATTTATTTTAATTACAGGCTTCTTATGTTAATTTTGTGTAGTCTAGAAATGCATATAAATCCTTTAGCCATTCTGAAATGTTCCAACACTTGCCAGAAGACTGTTGAGCGTTAAACAAAATAAATATTGCTTCTATTAACTGTTCTTCACGGGAATCAAACAGAAATTAAATTTTTCTCTTCAATGGTTCTGATAAATTGCAAATAATGTCTCGACATTCTTAAACGCCTTTAATCATTATACTGTTTGATATTGCAAGCAATAATTATTGTAAATGCATAAAATCCTCAGTCTATTCGTGAATGGTGATATAACTGGAAATAAATTTCTCTCTTGTATAGTCTGAACAAAATTACAAATAACTGCTGGATATTTTCAAACTTTTCTAATCTATATATAAAATCCGATAATCTTCAGTGAAGAATGATGAAACGTCTTGAACGTGTGTCACTCGGTGTCATTGATCGCCGACGCATTTTTATTCGATGAGATGGACAGCAATCTGAGAACTGCACACATAAAAGATTAATTCAACAATATCTCGTTAATTGTTACTTTTTTGCCAGGTATACCTTATATATTTTTTATTCATCATTCAGTACTCTCTCGAAACACAAGATCAGTCATTACACATGATTATATCAAAATCCAAGATGATTTTCGTGTGTCGATAAATAAGCTGACTATCAAGAAACGAAATATTAACCCTTTGCGGACGGGAATTATTTTTAGCATACTTATCGACAGATCGAATGAACAAATTTTCCTTATGAAATGAAATTGTGCACTGACAGCTAACTATAAGAATTAACCCTTTGCACTCGGAGCTATTTCAACTAAAAAACCAAACATTTCTTCTAACCTAGAATATTTCCATCGTACATAATTTTTTTCATTATATGCGTACGAAACTGATGCAGTACCTCATACAATATTTGAATGTTTAGTAATTTATTACATATAAACAAATTTAATCATGTAAACAATATTCTGAATAATGGTGTAGCAATTTGTACTGGCGCCTCAGAGTCATCATTCGAGTGCTAAGGGTTAAATGAAGATGCATATGTTGTGTTTAATAAAACTTTGTTTCGTGTTTTTTGAGAGTAATAATTTTTTAAAAAATTATTTACAGTTACGGATTAGCAATTTTACTTGGGCGACTGTCTGCAGACACGCGACCGCAAAGAGTTAAATTGTATGTCCCGCTTGATACCAAACAACATTCGTTTGAAAATGTTTTTAATACAAGAAATAGTTTACGAGTAAATTTAGATGGCACAGTTCTCGCCCTGTATGTGGTCTAAAGAAAGAACCATCCCTGTAGCTCAGTTTCTCGAATCTGCCGCGGATTTCCATGCTTTCGCGCATGCGCTCGCGCATCCCGCGAAAAATGAATCCCCTGGAGATGAATTAATGAGCGTAGATTAGCGGCCGGCGTTATTTATGGCGGCCGGTGCCCGTACGTTGCGAATCTGAGCTTTTATATTACGTGGCGTGCATCCACCACCACCACCACCACCACCATCACCACCATCAAACGCTATGCTCCATTTTTCGTCGCGGGGATCCCCCGGCCCGCTATCCGCTCCACTCTCCGTGGATCCTCACCGGATCCTCTCGATCCTCTCCCGGGCTCTGGGCCGCGTGTAATTTCTTCGTATACGAAAACCGATATTTCACGGCTAATCACCAACATTTCGGAGGCGTGGAAAAGACGTTCGTTATTCATCGGGTGTCCCCCCAGGACATGCGTGCGAACTCAGGGAACGTGTATCGAGGATCCAGGAGGATCGAGAGGGAGCTCTTTCTCGCGTATCCACCCTCTCGATCCTCTCCCGATCTTCCGCGCGCTTTTATTGGGTTTATGAACGGTAATTAGCGAACCATTGTCGGATCCACGGTTTTTGATCTGGCAAAGAAATGGGTAGCTGCGATCCCGCGATCGAACGTGTGACTTATGACAGCGTAGATCATGCTCACGGTGATCGCACGTGAACACATAGCCAAGCTTCTTTCGATCCTTTGTGTTTCGATACCGGCAAGTATATTAATCTTTAGACAGAAATTAATAATACGTTTGCGATCGTGTCGAACAATATTCAGTGTACTCGAGACTTCTTTTCGTTTGTATTTGGAAACTGTAGTTTGTTGAGAATGCGCAACAATTTTTGGAACTCGACGATAGTGAATATTGATCTTTAGAATATTAGGTAAATTGTAAAATTTTATTTATAATAAATCTTACATGATCTTTGCTTCCTTAGAAGTTCCCTTACTCTATCAATTGATTAGAAATGTTTACAAGGTTTATTAGCTCAAAAATTTATATTATATCGTATGACATACTTCATAGTAGGACATTACTATACACGGTGAAATATGTCTGTTTTTATCGATAGGCAATCAAAATATATACATTTCAGAAAAATACTAGAAAGGTTCAATAGAATGTTTATCATTTTCATAGTATCGTACAAAACTGTATCTTATACTATCTGGTTTCAATATTGCACAATGCTATAGCGAGGGTTAAATGTCTCCATTTTTAAAAAATGTCGTTAATAGCCTTTTTATATAATTAGACAATTTGTTTATCTTCTAAATCACTATAGAAAAATGTTTAAACCATCTCGATCAAATTTCCGTGATTTTTATATAGTATAAATGAAAATTGTATGTATAGTATGTTGTTACAAAGTTGCACAATGTTACAATGGATGAAATGTATCTTTCTCTTCGATAGAGTATTTCGTTTTTGCTTTAGGTTTTCGAAACATTCGTAGACGTTAAAGCTTGAGTGGTGAAGCAGCTTGTTTGGAATAGCGAAGGATTTTAGTCTGTCCGTTATTGGTGGCTCTATAATTTCGAATTACTATTCCTCGCTGTCGCTATGCTTCCCGCTATAACTCTTTACTACCATGCCTCCATAATCATAATTGAATTCCGCTATATTACTGTGTTACTAACGTGGCTGGCTTCGTAGCTGCCTCCTCCCACTGCAAGTCCTTAGTATCATACCTCTATCATCATAATTGAATTCTGTTATAGCACCCCACGGCCGCTGCTTCCGACTCTTTTATCTTACTACTATTATGGCTGCTACAAGCGGCTTCCATTTCTCTAGCTTGCAGTTACTATCAGTCCCATAGTCTACGCTCTACCAATTTTTCATCTACCTTTTGCCCCTAAAAATGTTTCTTAAATCTTCCAATTACTTTGAAGAATTATTCTATCAAATTACTGTGGTAAACTCGACGTATAAAATTCTCTTTTCATATAGAAAATATACTTTTTAGTCCGTCTTCAAAACGTGGTATATTAAAAATATTTTTTTATTTAAATCATTTTGCATTGTCATCTGAGCTATGTTTAAAGTTTCAAGTCTCTAGCTCATCGGGAAGTTAGTTTAAAATCAATTTCAAAATTTTTACCGAACAGACAGACAGTCAAGAAAGCGAGTTAATAAAAAGGGTGGTAAAAAGTGTCTTTTCCGTGTGGATTATTTTTCGTTCACTGCAAGTACAGTTTATTGAATTTTAGTTTAAATGAATGAAGTGAACGTAACAATTAGTACTGTCATGATATTCGTGTATGTTATGTATGTTATTATAGTAGATTCTGCATCTTCATGCAAAATAAAAGTTGTCTGCATCGATTGCCCGAATTGAAAACCAAATACAATGTTATTTCATCCTATAATAATTTTAATAGATGAAGAATAATATATTGACATTTTTAAATGTTTTCAATTTTCCTATTATTTTAAATTTCATCCATTTAATTTCCATATGCATAAAACCCACAGTCTAGTTATCGCGTCTGTTGTTCGCCTGATATTATTAAAAAATGATTAATTAAGAAGAGAATATTAAATGGATTGAATGCTGGCACGCAGAGCATCATTTTCCAAGAATCAAGCACTACGACATATTTGTTTAAAATTTTCAATGAATTGGAAGACCCTATGATTAAATTGAAGATGTCATACTTTATTCTGTAGCATCAACTATTTTATGCTAGTTTAAATCATTTTAAAATAGACCAGGTCCTGAGAGAATTAAATAATGATTTTCATCAAATGTCTTTCGGTTTAAATTCGATTCTTATGTTTGCAATATATAATTGGTTCTGTTCATATAATGCAGGGATGGGCATTTTCGTTTCAATTGAGACGAACCGTCCCCACCATAGCGCCCACTATCCCCCACCAGCATCCGCCGTTACCATAGAGGGAGGAAGTGCTTCGCCCGACGCGAACAATGCGCAGGGCCTGCGCCGGAGGCCTCGCGCATGAAAGAGAGGTTGGTGGGAGAAGTGGGCGTTTGAGGGGCCCCTACCGTGCCCATCCCTGATATAATGTATCAAGTTTAAATTCGATTTTTACATTTGAAATATATCATTGGTTCTAGATATATAATGTATCAAACAATTTTATAAAATGTTTCAGAAAAATTCCTGAAGTGTCTCACAATTAAAAATTCATTTTAAGATTTCGTATGAATGAAAAGACTATTAAATACTATTTTATAACAACAACAAAAAGTATCAAAGTACCGAATTTGATTATATAATTTTGTATAAATTAAGAGATGTAAAAGGTACGAAATTTTATTGTAGAATTACGTACGAATGAAAATCTTGAACTTTCTCGGTATCGAGATCGGTCTACGAAGGACGGTGACTTGTCCGGCCAATTTCGAGTCGATCGTAGCGAGATCCATGCCGAGATCTTTTCCGAGATTTTTTTTCAAGAGGTGGCGAAGATCCCAGGACAACTCCGATCAATCTCTGATGCGAGTTCGACGCGTTCTGCGTGCCGGCGATGTGTATCTCGATCGAGGCAATGATCAAAGATCGCCGGCCTCGTTACCAGACGTTATAAGGACGTATGCGAAACCGTGCAGTAAGAATAATTACTCGTAATCAAGCTCAATCTAATGCTTCGTAGGATGACTTACGTCATTTTCTTTTCTCCGTCTCCGTCACTCGCTTTCTCGAAGATATCCACAATCGCTCCATCCCCCATGGTTGTCTTACCCCGACACGCTGCTAACACACAGACGGAGCATTAATTACAAAATCGTCTCTCTTCCCGTTTCCCTTTGTTGAACGTCGGCCGTTTATGTTCCTTTTTTAATTTCATCCAGCTCTCAATAGCTCGTCGTTAATACCTTTTGTCGGGGAGAGGCGCAAACGCCTCGATCTCACCGCCAAAATATTTAAAAGAAATCATCCTTGTCTCTTGATGGTTTATCTTGATCGTCAACTGTCTCTGGAAACATTGTACTGCGTCAGGAAGATACAGTGTGCAATTTAGACTTTGCTGGTGGGCCGCGAAAATGTGCTTGGAGGTTATGCATCGGATGAAAATTAACCGAAATATTTATGGGATTTACTATTCAATTTTTATGTGATGGAGAATTGTGTTTATTGTTCTATGAAATGGATTGCTTTACTGTTCAGAATAATTTATTCTGAGTTTTTGATAAACAGTAAGAGTATTTGATCCATTTTTTCCCGGAAGCAAAGGTGAAGTTTTTGGCTGTAAGACACTTCAGGAATTTTAGGTTAGAAATTCAATACGAAGACTGCATCTTTATGATAAGATGAGAGATTGTTTGACAATTAATAGAATGAATTCAATGATTCTAAGAAAATCAAATTTAGATTGAAACAGAGTTTATAAAATCAATGTCTAATTTTTTCTAAAAGTTTGTATTTTTTTAAAATCGTTTTCATTCGACACAGTATTCAATACGTCGTAGGGCTTGGTTAATAGAATTACATATAATACTATTTATTTATATAAAATTATTTATTTGAATTTATTAAATTTTATTTTATAAAAAAAATATGAATTTTTAATTGTGGTACACTTCACAAATTTTTCTTAATCATTTCACACAAAAAGATCGTATCTGTACTCTTTAATATACGTAAAATTGTCTGATACACTATAGAACCAATGATCTATTTCAAACGTAAAAATCAAATTGATAAAATCATTATTTAATTTTCTCAGGGCCGGTTCTATCATTCAGAATAACTTTTAATACTATCTTGAACAATTCACTCCACTTCAATTCAATTCACTCTATCCTCTTTTTAAAATGGTGTCCGAAGAAACCATTTTCTGATTCTAGATAAAAGAGGGCCAGTCCCACGTGTCTCCGTTGAACGAAGAAGAGACAGAAAAGGACGATGAAGACGAAGACGATGAAGAAGAAGAAAAAGAAGAATCGAAGCCGACGTGTTCCTAACCGATTTTTGTTCCCACAATATTGAAAGGCGTCGAGTCATCATTTCGAGTTCAGAGAGATGAAAGAACATTATTATTCCAATTTTAAAGGATGCCTCGGAGACCTCGGGACCGTCCGATGGATCTCTTCCATCTTCGCCACCCCTTTCGATCACTATACCTTCCCCCATCCCCATGGACCTCTATCACCATGCCACAGTGCTTCTAATCAGAAATTTTATCTATTCATTTGCTAACGCATCAATTTTTCCACATATTTCATATTTATTCAATTTATATCCCCTCGCAAATCATCGTCCCCTCAGAGTGAATAATCAAAATAAGAAAACTTCGTGTAAATTGCAATTAGAACAAACGTATAACGATGAACATTTTGTAGATACCATTTCATCAATGTAAAAATTGCTTCTCTTCTTTTTGATACACTGACAAACCTATTTAATATTTTCTATTCACTTTTTCCATAAACCAAGAACATTCTTTTCATAGAAACAATCATAGCTTGAGTATAATATTATTAATAATTAGACAGCGGATTAAATTTAATATTGATTTAATATTTCAGTTAATTTATATAAATCGGGGTAATTTAGGAATTTTAACAAAAAAAGTCATTATAAATATAAAAAATTAATAATTTATCCTAAACTCTTTTAACAAATTTACCGATATCACGTTACTAATTTAAATTATACACAAAATTTTATTAAGCATTTCTGGCAAATATGAGTAGGTGTAATTTAAAACAGTAAAAACAGTAGAAGAATTTAAAAATACTGTTATATTGTCTTCCACATATTAAACATACTTTGAAAGAAAATAAATGTCTATTTCACTCCACTTTGCTATAATGCAGGTAGACAATTTTTATTTTGCATAAAGATCCGCTGTCTACTAATAATTTATTCTATATTAGTATTTATTCAACGTTCTTCGTTTATGACCTAAAAATCCATACGGGTCATTTACAATCTTTTTAAAAAATGGCGCTCAACATTAAATAAATACTACAAATAACTTTCATTGTAAGGAAATAATACATCTTCTTGTTGGAGCATAATGTAATAAACTGCAATAGTCTTTGTTCAGAATAAAATAGTGTCTTGAATTGAACTAAATTTTTTCAAGATGAAAAAGGCATCATAATTGTTATTTATTTCTTTTAATAGGAATCATGTTCATTCAGTGGAAGGCGTTCATTTATTGGACAGGTCACCCTATACATGGACCAAGGACCATGCTAGCACCATAATCGTTCGAGTTGCAAACGGCTGGACTTTTCTATCTTTTTTTTTCCTCGGTCGATTGTGATTCTAGGGTCTTCGTCGGTGACACGACGGTATTCGAGAATATCGGTATTGTTAATGGTCAATTAGATAAACGTTTCAGGCGAATCGCTTGTTTGCTCGCGAGACGCTGACCTCGTGCGCTTGTTCGACGCGAGTTTCTAGCCGGGGAATGGAAAAGGCTGGCCCGATATTGTTTCTGATTGCTTTCAATAGAACCACTCTTCGTGCTAGCTTCTCGGTTGGGAATCGAATTTCTTCGACGCCGGATGAAGCAAATTATCTTTTCAGAAGTAAGTGGCCAACATGAAAGTTTTCAATGTAACACAAGAAGAATGGCTCCGCTGCCTGGTGCCGCTGTTACTGTTACTGTTGCCTTGCGAGAGACGCAACAAGCGGACCCGGCCACCGTGTCCGGTTACCAATCCTGATTTTTCAATTAGTAGGAATTAGTCACCAAGTGAAAACGTTCTGGGGTCGGGAATATTGTCCTGAAACTTTGATATCTGTTCTTCGATGTTACATATCGTTGCCTTACCCGGAACCATGTTTTTCCATTTGTGAAATTGATACATTAGGCTACGCCGATCAGTTAGTATCATTTCACCCTTGCGATTTTATAGTGGCATTGAAGGATTGATTAATCGTGTCTGTTAATAATCTCAAGTTAGAAAGTTTATTAGATTGATCTGGTGGCTGTGATCGAAACTGATCTGTGAATTTTTGATCATGTATTGCGTCAGGATAAAATAGCAGAGGATGGAGAAAGTTTATTTTTGTTACAAGGTTCTGTTGCAATCAAGTTTTTAATTAAACGCTATATTTTGTTCATTTTCTTTGTTTAAAATTTTATGTTATCAAGAAGCTATATTTTATGTATCCATAAGACGTTTAATAATGTAATCGGAGTACAGTATGAACTTCTGGTGGGAACAATTTTTGCCCACTCCAATTTTAATAAATCAGTGCACAAAAATCTGTATTAGCAAAAATGGATATTTTATGTATGTATAAATTGTAATCGCAGAGAAGTGTTTAAACAAGTTCAGTACAATTTTTGTCGTCTTTATAGTACAGTACGAACTTCTGACAGAAACAATTTTTGCCCACTCCAATTTTAAGAAATCAGTGCATAAAAGTCTGTATTAGCAAAAATGTAAATTTTATCTATTCATAAATTGTAATCGCAGAGAAGTGTTTAAACAAGTTCAGTACAATCTTTGTCGTCTTTATAGTACAGTACGAACTTCTGACAGAAACAATTTTTTCCACTCGAATTTTAATAAATCAGTGCATAAAAATTTGTATTAGCAAAAATGTACATTTTATGAATTCATAAATTGTAATCGCAGGCAAGTGTTTAAAAATCAGTACAATTTTTGTCGTCTTTATTGCACAGTATAAACCTCTGATAGGAACAATTTTTCCCACTCGAATTCTAATAAATCAATGCACAATAAAACTGTATTAGCAAAAATGTACATTTTATGTACTTATAAATTGTAATCGCAGCGAAGTGTTTAAACAAACTCAGTACAATTTTTGTCGTCTTTGTAGTACAGTATAAACCTCTGACAGGAACAATTTTTTCCACTCCAATTTTAATAAATCAGTGCACAAAAATCTATATTAGCAAACACGTACATTTAAGGCTTAGAGTATTTAATCTCTGAGTCATTGCAAAAAATATTTTAAAAAATCCTTAATAAGATCTGTGTCATCTATGTATATGGTAGAAGCAACCCTTTAACAGAGTTGAAGAATTTTCATCCACGCAACCACAAAGCTCCTCATTTCCACAAATACAAGATCACAATCTAGATTTCACTATATGAAATCACTGCTCCAACATCAAGCAGAAGCATCTCAGTATCTATTTCGCTAGAAAATGACTGGATGCAGTGGACGATTGATGGCCAACCTTTTTTCACCAAGAAGAAATCGCGAATCGAGTAGGTTCGTTGCAGCCGGAGGTGTTTCTCGACGATAGAGATGATCTCTTAGGAAAGGGACATATCGAGCGAGCGAAAGGAGTAGATCGTCGAAGTACGCGTAGCCATTCGGCCGTTTTTCTCTCTTCCCACACAGAGTCTCTCTCTCTCTCTCTCTCTCTCTCTCTCTCTCTCTCGCCTAGCAGCTCTCCGCGACTGCTTATTAATTTCTCTCGATGGTTTGCTCTCTTTGTACAGCGTTACGGAATCTTTCCGCTGCGTTTCTCGAATCGCTCGTCGATTCCCGATCCCTCTACCCTCCGTTGCATCTGCCCCTCTGTATCTTCCTCTACTTCTTCTTCTTCTTCTTCTTCTTTCCTCGGGTTCTTCTGCGTGGGCAGACTGCCGACACCGTGGCACAGAAAGGGAGAACAGAAACGAGAAACACAGCTGGATGAAGTAGGAGAAGAAGAAGACGAACGGGAGAACAGTTTTTGTATTCCAGGAACGCTCGTTCGAATATGAATATGCATTGATTGACTCGTAATTGCGAGCTACTTCTCCGGGCCCGGCATTGTTCACCGGTTATTTATTATCCGGCACGGACATTGTTTAAACGCGGTAACGAAGTATTCAGCGGCACACTCGGAAATTTATTCGTCGAACTGCACCGCGAGCTGTTTGACAGCCCCTCTCGGTCCAACGATTTATCTTGCCGATGCTTCGAGCTACCCTCTCCCCCCTCCCCCTCTTTGAAAACATACGCTTGTATACACACGAGATGACTACCTCTCCTTCGGCTGTGCTTCTAGTGGCAAAATACCGGAGCGAAATTATTTTGTTACTCGCACGAATCGAGATTCGTACGATTTCGTGGACGCAAATTAAAGTGTTGGAAGTTTTAGAGACTTCTGGATATTGGTATGGTTCTTGAACAGATATTTCTGAATTTACTTTTTTTCATTTTTCGTTCTAATACGAGCAAAATGTCGTGCCGAAATTTTATTTGCTCGTGCGAATCGGAATTCAATGTCAGTATCAAACGGAACGGGACGCAGTGTCGCCAGATCGGTTAAACCGAGGGGAATACAGTTTACCACCTCTCTGGTGACCAAAGTAATATGTAACACGTTGCGCGGCACGTCACGTGACCAGTCTGCGGTCTTAGTGGGGGACGTTGGAGTATGCGAATGTAGTGGAATAGGATAGTGGAAAGGGAAAAGGAAGAGAGGAAAATCAACGCGGTTTTGAGCAGTGATGGTATATTGCACCTTTTTTCGCGCATGCGCGTTCAAATCCAGGAACGTACGTACGTCCTATGTCTGTGGGGAAAGTAGGGAGGAACTGTTATTGGCGGGAAACCGGACGGAAGAGTGCAAGACCACACGACGAGACGACCGTGCTCCGAAGCCAAATAAAATGTTTTATTTTTTTATTATATATTTGGTTTATAAAGTTATTTTAGTACCCTTCCCTATACCGAAAATAAAGGAAAAAAGTGAGTATGTTATACATAAAGACATACAATTATAATATATTCATATATTATATGTACATACACATTCAATTTTAATATAATATATGCATGTTAAACATTCATTTTTGAAAATCAAAAAAAAAATATTTTGCGAAATTATGCAAGGTGACTGAAGTACCCCATTTAACTCAACTTTGAGCTTTACTCTCGGTAAAATCGTCGCGCAGACGCGAAAAAAGGTGCAATATACCATCACTGGTTTTGGGTTGATCTGGCGACACTACCTGGACGTTTAATTCTCGCTCTGATTGTACACGGCAGGAGCAGAGGTTGCCCGGTGTCCCGTCAATTTTTTCGCGGCCGCACGTTCAACTCAAACGTCTTCTTTTGACGTTCTATCGGGACGATTGCGCTCAGTTTTTACTGCAAAATCGAGTCGACCGGTTAGCTCTCTGTTCGTTCTCTAGGAGAACGAACATTGAGACACACACACGACCGATCCATCATAGTCAGGTGGTCTCATCGAGAGTGCCGCTTTTCGAACGGTGCAGAACGGAGAGGGTGATTTCTCATGACCGCGAATGAATGAATCCTCTGGTCGCTCTCGAAATCCAAGGACGACGCGTGAATCCGTATTAATTAGATTAATACGTGACAAGAGGGATCGTTCCTTCATTCTTTTTTTTTTATCTTAGTGATCGGAATCCTTGAATTCCTCGATATGGATCCAGGGACCCTGGAAACTGTCAGGGGGAATTTACCGGAGAAGATGGAGCTCCTGCTCCCTTCAATCAGAAAGAATCATCGATTCAGATGATTCGAAACTTGCAAACCAATCTTTTAGTTCAGGATCCGGTCCTTGGAATTTAAAAGAATTATCGATTTAATTGGTTTGAAGATTGAAAATAAATTTATGAATTCTTCACATGCTTTCAATAAAATAGTAATAATTGATTCAAGTGACTGGACACTCTCAAAAAAAAATTTTATTCGTAAATGAAGGGTTGAAAGCTATAGAAACATTTTTTGAATCGATGTAGAAGGTTATGCTCCATGGGATTGAAGAGATTTTTTGATTTCATTAATCGAGAGCTTCAGAATAAATTTATTGAAGGAACAAGAAGGCCGTGTTCCTCCAATTTCCTTCAATGAAAAAGATTAATTGATTCAAGTGACTGGACGCTCGCAAAAAAAAATTTATACTTGAAAATGAAGGGTTCAAAGTATTAGAAAAAATGTTTTAATCGTTGAGAAGGTCCTGTTCTGTGTAATCGAGGAGTACTATAGACGTAAATGGTTAGAAGCATTTAAACTTTATTAATCGAAGTTGAAGGTAGTGTTCCGTGCAATTGCAGAGAATTATTAATTTACATGGTGTGAGCCATCCGAACAAATTTTATTAATCGAAGAAGATACGATTTCCGAGAATTGAAAACAATTATTGATTTAAGTAGTTTGAAGTATCGTGAGATATTTATTGAGTTTATTTTCAGATTTAAAGTGTATAGATTAAAATACAATTGAAAAGAAACCCTAGCCTAAAAAATTTTTTTAAGATGCTAGAGATCGGGAAAAAAATTGCAGAGGTTGAGGATGAAATAATCGTGGAAGAATACCGAGAACTCAGAAATTGAAGTTTCGTGATGTTTTCAGAAACTCGAATTGTCAGATAATGTCTCGGATATGTAGGAACTGGTTTCAGATAAATTTGCAATGTTTCAGTAATGTGCGACAAGAGAATCAAAGAACAAAGAAAGGGATTTCAACGGAACGAGATTTTGTTTTGGCCTGGCTCCAAAGCAAAATGGTTACGAGGAAGCGTGTCTGAGCCGATGGAATAAAAGCGTCGTCTATCTGCGCGTATTTAATAAATACAAGAAGACTGATGGTTTATCGAACAGCGAACCAGCCGCCGATTTATCGGCCGGATTACCGCGAATCAACTCCGATTTCATCTCGGCCGTCAAACTTGATGACACGCGGGAAAGTGAAACCGACTGTATGTATATTACTTTCCAGCCGGTTGACGTCATTGGACCCATTCCCATCATCGTCGTGATCACGATAATCCCGAAACCGAGTCGCGGAAAAAATGATCAATCTGCTTTCTGTCTGCTAATCGTGAATCGGTGCTCCGTAAACCTATCCGTTCTCCAATGGAATCATTTTAATACGTTGATCGCCCACTCGACAATCGTAAAAATTTAACAAAACAAAAACTAAGAAGTTTAGTTTTGTGATATTAACCGTTTGAGTCCCAAGCAGCGCGATCGTTCTGTTGAGATTTTATGTCGAGAAAACCCAGCACATTTCGAGCATTGTGGACAACTGACGGTGCGTTACCGATTGTCGAAGTCGCGCGCTCAGATTTACTGACGCAAGTACATCACACAGCTCCTTTTAATGTAAATAGTACATCTTACAATAGGTAGAATAATACTATAATAATGCAACAATACATTACAAAATAAAATAAAACAAGTGCTATCGCGCTGTTTGGGTCGTTACCGATTATCGAAGTCGCGCGCTCAGATTTACTGACGCAAGTACATCACACAGCTCCTTTTAATGTAAATAGTACATTTTACAATAGGTAGAATAATACTATAATAATGCAATAATACATTACAAAATAAAATAAAACCAGCGCTGTTGCGCTGCTTGGGTCGTTACCGATTGTCGAAGCCGCGCGCTCAGATTTACTGACGCAAGTACATCACACAGCTCCTTTTAATGTAAATAGTACATTTTACAATAGGTAGAATAATACTATAATAATGCAATAATACATTACAAAATAAAATAAAACCAGCGCTGTTGCGCTGCTTGGGTCGTTACCGATTGTCGAAGTCGCGCGCTCAGATTTACTGACGCAAGTACATCACACAGCTCCTTTTAATGTAAATAGTACATTTTACAATAGGTAGAATAATACTATAATAATGCAACAATACATTACAAAATAAAATAAAACCAGCGCTGTTGCGCTGCTTGGGTCGTTACCGATTGTCGAAGTCGCGCGCTCAGATTTACTGACGCAAGTACATCACACAGCTCCTTTTAATGTAAATAGTACATTTTACAATAGGTAGAATAATACTATAATAATGCAACAATACATTACAAAATAAAATAAAACAAGCGCTATCGCGCTGCTTGGGTCTTTTCGTATTCATTTAGAGAAAGCGCGGTTGCGCTGTTTGGGATTTCTTCGACAGTATTTTTTCAATACCCCCTGGGACTCAAACGGTTAATTACTAGGGGTATGCGAGCCTCGGGTGGAGTCCGAGAATGATCGGGTCGGGTCGGGATCCCGAAAGTTTATAAACTTCGGGTACCCGCGATTTCGGATACCCGAAATGGTAGTCGGATCGGGTCGGGTCGGGGTCCCGAAAGTTTGCAATATTCGGGTACTCGAAGTTAAAGTTGTATTTATATAAGCATAATGCTGTTTTATGATTTTTCAGTTCAATATTTTATTTTCAATGGCGGGTTCAGAATGATATTTGTATGTTTAGTGTAATCGGTTATCAAACATCGCGAGGAAAAAATATTTTAGAATACATTATGTGAAAGAATGTACGTGAAGGACGTTTCTGTTTCTAGTAAACACTGTCTCTTACAAGACAAGGACTCTTCGTCCGAACACTGTTCGTATAAGAGCACTGTTTCGTAAACAGTGTTTACTAGAAATCGAAATATTATTACAACCGATGATTGGACGTCTTAATATGTACAGAGTCACAAAGTTATTTATTGCTGATTTAACTTCAGACTTGCCCCAACTTTAACTTCGAGTACCCGAATATTGCAAACTTACGGGACCCCGACCCGACCCGATTACCATTTCGGGTACCCGAAATCGCTTTCTTCTCTTTCGCCTAACTTCCGCTTTTCTGGAGCAAAGGACACGCGTCTTCCGGAATAAAAAGCGCAAAATCTGGCTGGCAAGAAAAGAAAAAATAAAAGAATCTGAGTCAAGAATTATCGACTGGAGCACAGTGGAAAGAACGGCTTTTTTCGTTACTCGAAGCATAAAACCGTGGCAGGTCGGTTTTATTTTTTTGTCGGTCGCGTTGCCCGCCTCGAGGAGAGTCCTCTTTCATTGCCCCGGTCCTCGAGGCATTATCGTGATTATGATTATTTAAATTTGTTCCTTTTGCCCGTGGAGTCGAGAGCGGCGTTTGAGCGGCAGGGCCTATTGTTCGATTATTTGAATATCGAACGTACGCGGACGGACGGGAATCGATTCGTGGGGCCTAATGGGGATTACACGGCCAATCAGCCTTTGCCGAGGCCCTGCTCATTCGCCCTCTTCATCTACCCGCTCCTCTCTTTTTCCCACTGCGACGTCTCTCTCTTTCTCTCTTCCTCTAGCTCTCGCTCTTCTCCTCTCGCTTTCTAAAACATCTCTCGGTATTTACCGATTAAACTCGCTCATGACTCTAACAACTGGTCGACGACGAAAAAAAACCTGACCATTTGGAGCGGAAGAGATGTAACCGGAGATTAGAATATTGACTCTGAGGTCTCCCATGGATTGTGTTATGCTAATTTTACTGTGCCATTTTGTTTTCAAAAATGCGCAGACTCAGCAAAGTCTGTTCCATCACGGTTCAGACATTTCTTCAATTTTTGTTTCATTCTTGTAGACGACAATTGTGGCTTTCGTTGGCAAATTGGCCATTTACCGGGAAAAAGACGCAGTGGGCATTGCATAATGGGCCCAGAAGAGTCACACACATTGTGTTATGCTAGTTTTACTGTGCCATTTCGTTTTAAAAAATATGCAGACTCAGAAAAATTTGTTGCATTACTGTTTGCTCGGTCCTTTGCTCTTTGTTTTATGGTGTAGCCGAAGAATATCAAGTTTCTTGTTAAAATTAACAGTTTATCTATCAGCAACAATACTTAACAGTCCTTCGCAAAACGAGATTCGGAATCCGTCGGACGGGGCCAATCTAAATGAGGGGTTCTAATTGTTCTAATACTTTTAATTAACGCAATTATTAATAATTATTAGTTAAAAATTTAACTAGCCACATTCTTATTATTTTCATAATGCAACATTTAAAAATAAAGAAAATAAATTTCTGCTTCACTTCAGTTTGTTGCAGTTGAAGTGTAAAACATTTATTTCGCATAAAGATCCACTGTCCAGTACTTACTACTAAAAGCGCACGTGGCATTGATCAAACACTTCAAATTGCAAAACAATTAGTCGACAATTTCGCGAATCTTCACGCAAAAAGCGGAACATCCCTTACGGCGGAAATTATTGATAACTGTTTGGTGCGTGTCTATGCAAAATAAAAGCGTTCCGTTCTCGAACAAGTTTCAAAAACATAAATATATATATATATATATATATATATATATATATATATATGCTTAATAGTCTTAACAGGTTGAAAATAATATGGTTTCCTTAAATTCTTCCGTACGTTTTTACTATTTCACATATTCGCGTTTTGCCGCGGATGCATAAAATCCGCAGTCGGCTAATAACTTAATAACTCTGTTGGCTGGACGCGACCATAAAAACCGGAATAATGACGACACCCCGAAGAAGAAGAAGGCCCCCGTGTGGTAAAAAAGAAGATACCTCTCGGTGGCTTGTTTTCAAGAGAAATAAGAATCCGACGAAACCGGGAGTGTGATTTTCGAGGAACGAACCGGGAAGAATAGGATACAGAGAAAGGATTCCCGGTGGAATATCTGTGGCTCATAGGTGGAGGATTTCGAGCCTTTCTGGGCCCCGTTTCGGTCCCCCTCGGTGCCCTACCGCCCACCGAAAAACCCAGGGCCCCGTTTGGTTACACGTCAGTTTGAAGAATTCTTCACGAGTCAGAAAAATGAGCATCGTCATGATTTTTGAAAGTAAAAAATGAACGCAACTGCTGCAGCGAGAGAAGAACCGAAAGAAACAGAGAGAGAGAGAGAGAGAGAGAGAGAGAGAGAGAGAGAGAGAGAGAGAGAGAGAGAGAGACTTCGGGGGCCCCTGGACCCTTTTTCGAGCTGGTCTCCCCACTCTCCGTATTTCTTCCTCCCCCGCCACACCACAGTCCGTTCCCTTATGGTTGTTCACACACGCGGCCGATATAAGTACACGAACGTTGATTTAATCTCCGTGAGTGGCCCTTATATGTATGTTAATGTAACATAGACGAGATTAGGTCGCTGGGCCGCGGGTAAAACGATATTTTGAATGAAAACTGAGATCACCTCTGTTTTCTGAATTTCCAGATGGTCTGGTAAACTGGTTAGTACGATTCCAAAAAAAAGATGGAACGCAGAATTTTCAATTTGTTTAGGGTTCTTGATGTTTCTACTAGATCTAAAATCTCTAAGAACGATTGGTAAGCGTTATAAATAGACTACGGATCTTTATATGTATAATCAAACATTTTCTACGTCAATTACAAAAAATCAGGGCTGAGTAACAAATGTGTTTCTTCCTTTTCGGCAATCCTTTACATTCTGAATTGATTTCAATTTTATGATCAATAACTTCCTATCGTTTTAAGTGTTTTGTTTGGAATGTGCTTTAAAAGACAGTTCGTTAAACAACTCCTTTCACTAATTGTATTCATATAATTTATATAATTCATATAAGTGTACAATATATTACCTGTCTAGGCAAAATAAAATTAAGAATTAAGATTATAAAATATGATTCATACTTGAAGTAGAAATTGAAATACATAAAATCCGCACTCTAATATTAACTTTCGTTTTTGTATATCATAAAAGTATTCGAACACCCTCTAAACTAGAGTAACTTTTTAAAAATTGGACCAAACGACTTCACATCTTTTTTTAGCAATTAAAAGCATCGATTTACTAAATGGCGAGCAAGAAAGATTTTGAAAAAATTGCAATTCGTAGGAATTACATGAAAATGCATATACGCATCTTTATTATACCACAACAGGTACTTTGTTAACGTTTATTAGTAGTTCACTGAATTAATATATAATTTAATACAAACTTGTTACACACGCAACCTCCGTTCATGAAAATCCGCTTTTCACATCGACGAGAGACATACTCACCCTCTTTCGAATCTCTAAACTGTTGGTACCAACCCAAACGTTGTCGATGATCATTTTTTCCTACTTTATAAAATATTTTCTTCATACATAAATTATTCATCAATTACTCCCGTAAATACGCAATAAATGAAGAAGTTCAACTTTCTGGCAGGCGATCTCAAAAACCTCTCTATGCATTAATTGATTAATTCCCAAAAAAGTGTCTCGTCCAATGCATTTCAAACAGATCGAAATCACCGAAGAGCCAGTGAAACAAGCGATTATCAAAATATCGCTTAAAGAACTTTGCCGATCAGCCTCGTAAACCACGAAAATGGAGACATCGATAATTCGCGAGTCGACCGATCGAATCATCGCACAATGGCGGACGGTGGGTCGAATTCCAAGTGATCTGGGGGGTTGGTAGAGGGACGAATGAAAGAGAGAGAGGGAGAGGAAGATGAAAATCGACGGGGATCTCTCGCGGGATCGTTCAATAAAGCATAGTCGGAGGGACGTTTATGTATTGGACGGGGTTCGGTTCGCTCTCGCGCGCAAGAAGAAGCCCGGTTCCCGTATCGCAGGGGTGGGGGAGACAGAGAGGGTGTAAAGTGACTAGAGAGAACATCGCCGGGACGTGGACGAGATAATAATAATAGATGATCGTGTATTACAAGCTATAAACGTCAGCCGGCTCGGTTTCCTCTTTTATTTTCCGCGGATGGTCGCGTGTGCACGCGTAAAACGCGGAGCAGGGCCCCGCGGTACTTACCAGCTCGCGCAGTAATCACTTTACCTTCTAGCTTTTAAACGACATTCTGATCCTGCGAACGTGTGTCCTTGTGTTTGTCTGTCTGTCTGTCTGTCCGTTCCACCGGTTGTATATATGTACGCGGGCGTGCGTGTGTGTTCGTTCTTATTGTTGCAAGAACCGAAGAGCCGGCTGTAATTTCACCGATACCACCGAAGAGAATGAACCGTACCGATGGTAGGCGTACCCCCGCGGCGTTATTAGAATTTAGATTGAAAATTAAGGATTCCACGGACTTTTACTCTTTATATTCGGCCACGGTGTACCCATCGGGGATCGCTTTCGTCCCGGGAATTGCTTTCTCGTCCTCGGAAGACATGCTTCGAACAAGGATACCTCGACGATGCAACCAGCGCACAGACTGGGCCCCAATGGCGAATCCAACGCGTCAAAAGCCCAAAAACAAACTACGCTGTTGGTCAAAATTATAATACACCCCGATTCATTCTCGTTATCGTGTCTATATGTGTATATGCATTGTATACAGTGGTTCACGAAAGTATTCGAACGCCCTTTAAATCAGACTAATTTGTTTAAAATTGGACCAAACAACTTGACTATTTTTGATAGGTATTAGAAGATTTACTAAATGGGGTGCAAAAATGATTTTGAAAAAATTGCAATTGGTAGGAATTACATGAAGACATAAAAATGGCACTTGTGAAAAATTTGTTATTTCAGCCCGTAAATAAAATGGTTTTGTTTCTTTCACATTATAATCCTTTCTTTTTAGGTATTGGAAGCATTGATTTACTAAATGGGGTGCAAAAAAGATTTTGAAAAAATTGCAAATGGTAGGAATTACATGAAGAAATAAAAATGGCACTTGTGAAAAATTTGTTATTTCAGCCCGTAAATAAAATGGTTTTGTTTCTTTCACATTATAATCCTTTCTTTTTAGGTATTGGAAGCATTGATTTACTAAATGGGGTGCAAAAAAGATTTTGAAAATATTGCAATTGGTAGGAATTGCACGAAGACATAAAAATGGCACTTGCGAAAACATTGTCATTTCAGCCCGTAAATAAAATGATTTTGTTTCTTTCACATTATAATCCTCTCTTCAATGAAAGTTTAGTGATTTATCATAGCAAAATTATAAAACTAAAGTCGTACCATGAGGCGAATTGTTGAGTGAAGACGAGAAAATAGAAATTTTACAATTGATGGTCGAAGGAAAAACTATGAAACAGATATTGCTTAAGATTGAAAGTTTCCGAGAAAAATCAGCTTATCTACATTAACTCTTATCATCGCTTATCCAATCACTTAAATGTACAAACTTTTCATACATTGTCCGCGAACGAGGTCCTAAATCTTTTCCAGAAATTTGTGTCGATTAAGACCGAATTAAATTCTTAAAATGAAAACATCCAAATTTGTCGAACAATCGAGAGGCTCCAATGGAATCTCGCAACAACCAGCCTGGATTCACACTTCACAGATACATACTTTTATTAAAACATACTTTTCGCAGATAAAAATCCATCAATCTGTCGGTACGAAGTACGAGCATGATGCGCCTCAGAAAGCAGAAGAAGAAAAATATCTCAAAACTGGAAACTCTGAGCGTTAATTAATCACACCTCGAGTTCTCGGAGGATCTTCTCGAGGAACTAGCAAGAGAAAGAAAGAAAGAAACAGGGGTGGGGGTTGTGAGGAGGGGGGTGAAGGAACGAAGTTGCTGTGGTAATGCTGGCATTCGGTTTGGCAGCGTCGAATGGGGAGCTGAAGGGGTAGGGGTAAAAAGAAGAAACGACCGGAGAAAAGAGTAAAAGAAGGGAACAGTGGGGGAGAGACTGGAGCAGAAAAGGCCGAAGAGGACGAGAGGGAGAGAAGCTCGAGCACTGACTGCGCTTATAATATAATATTCATATTTCGAACGAAAGATCTTATCTCTTAAATGAATCGAACGCGCTCCGATTCGAGATATCTCGAACTGGAGAACTCCTCGACGCATTGTAATGGCCACGAGGCCGAAACCGTTCTCTGTATGCGTTGAAACTAATACATCACGCCGCGGAGACCCACTCCTTTCTCCCTTTCTCTCTCTTTCTCTCTTCCTCTCCCTCTTTCTCTTTCTGTGTTTCTTTCTTTCTCTTTCTTTCTGCACCCTTTCCCTGCACCCCCCTCGTTCTCTCCCCCTTGTAATCGTTGCTCTTATTTCTCGTTCCGCCTTCCTTCTTCTACGATTTCGACTCCGACGTCCAATATATGCTCGAAATTATTCTTTTCCCTGGCGATGCACGAACCTCCCGCTCTCGATTCGCAAGAAATATCACATTGTGCTCTCTCGGAGACATCCTTCTGCTTATCGAATTATTCGCGCGACGATTCGAGTTAAAATCACCGCGAAATATTGTATTGTATTTTCATAAATCGATTCGTCTGCTTATCGAATCGTATGCATGGATAAAATTGATTCACTCGAGAGGATCTTTGGGCTTGTTGTTTATTGATATTTCGAGCAGATTTAACACGTTCGCTGTCAGCATTTATATTCGCAACAGCTCTAATAGTTACTTAATATTATTTTATGAAATATTTAATAGAATATTATCATATGAAGAATAGAAACGTCTCCGGACATCGTAATGTGCTTTATAATTTTATATGACATTATATTCCTAAGTAATTTTATTTGCTTCAAGTGAAGAATAAAATTGTGGTGGTCGCATATGTGCGGCGCTGGTAACGATTCGTTTTCTAGGTTCAGAGACAATTGTTTATATTTTAGATTGCATTTGGTTAAAGGTAAGCCTAAAATTGTCGATTGTAGTACAGTGTTTTTTGTTTTTCATTCGTCACATTTTTTATTTTTGACAATTGTAGAATAAATTGAAATACAATTTTGGTGATTTTTGTCCATCACAGACATTTTTCAAAGGGGTTGTTTTGCTTGTCGGAGACCAATATAATTTCATGATAAGCCGAAATGCATTTAGGTTGATATTTATGCTTGTTGTCTGTCACACTTTCGAAGAAACGTGCCACAGAATTTTTCTAAGGGGTTGTTTTGACTCTTCAAGATCAATAGAACTTCAAAATACTTTAAAATACATTGTTGGTGATTTTTGTGCTTGACAGCTGTCACAATTCACAAGAAATGTGTCAATGAATCTTTTTAAGGGGTTGTTTTATTATTCCGATCTAATATTGATCCGCAATAGATTAAAATACACCTTCGTTGATTTCTACGTCTACATTTCGTGCTTGTTATCTATCTGCGAGAGTTTGTTTTATGGTTTATTTCCCCACAAACAATATACAAGCTATGTTATCATGTTTGAAATGAGTTACAGAAGTTTCCAGATAGGGTTAACGTTGTTCTCTAAAAATTAATCTAACCACTAAACAAATTAACAAATATGCCTGTCAACATGTGTGCATACTATCCAAACTAATTTTTCAGAAACACGTTTCAAATTGTTTGAAGTGGCTCGAAGGGGTTTCTTCCTTAAAAAAGAACACAAAAACAAATTGCTAAAATCATTCTTTCAAATCCCTCGGTTAAAGTGCAACATTACAAATACAAAAATGACCGAAAGGCTCTGTGAAAATCATATTTATAATGAAGATATCACTTCGTCGAGAAACTAGGTCCAATAATGAGGAAATCCGATTGTTCGGAAACGTTCTTCGAAAGGGTGAACTTCTATCATCATTCTTTCTGGTGTGTTCTCTCGCAGCAGACACACGGAATGTATTAAAGAAAAAAGAAACGGTAACCGAGACAGAAAGAGAGCGTCGAAAAAAACAGACGAAGCAGAAAGATTCCGTAGAGAGAAAGAGCTTTGCTTCTTCGGTCAAACACCCTGGTTGTATAGTGGCTCCCTATGACTCTGGAGTTTCGAGGAGCTCTCCGGGTTTCTATCTGCCCGGCGAGATCTCAGCGGCCGGAATGATTTTCGAAATATGATTAATTGCCCGGCCCTGGCATTTCTTCCAGAGCTGGACTTCCAAAGCGTGCTGCTCTCGCCCAAGAGATTTTTCTGCCCGGTAACGATCCTTGTCTAACCGCGCCGCGCCAGATTACGAATTCCTGGTTTCCTCGACAAACGCGTCACCTATTCATCTCTCTTGGACCCTTCGAATTATTTCAATTGGACAGTGAAAAATGTTTTACAGAAGAGTCAGTCCAAAATCGTATCTCTCTTTGATCTGGTAACAGACGTTTTTAATAAAAGTGTCAGGTACAACTTTTGGATTTTATTTCGAGTAATTTTGAAAAGTTTGAGTACGGTGAAAGGACTGTAAGATATTTTATACGTATGATCCGTTTTTAAAGAATTATTTAATAATCCGTACTTGCATGAAGATGAAGCATGTATCAAATAAAAGAGGTAGTAGGAAATAGTTTAGAAAAATCGCAGACAGAAAATCGAGTCTCTCTTTGGTTTGGCAACAGTCGTTTTTAATAAAAGTTTCAGGTCCAACATTTGGATTTTATTTAGAGCAATTTTGAAGATTCTGGGTATTGTGAAAGAACTGTAAGATATTTTACACGTGTGAACAGTTTTTAAAGAATTATTTAGAAAGCCGTACTTGCATGAGGATAAAGAATGTATCAAATAAAAGAGGTAGTAGGAAATAGTTTAGAAAAATCGCAGAGAGAAAATCGTATCGCTCTTTGATCTGGCAACAGTCGTTTTTAATAAAAGTGTCAGGTACTACATTGATGATATTCCGAACAATTTTGAAGAGTCTGGTTACCGTGAAAGGACTGTAAGACATTTTACACGTGTGAACAGTTTTTAAAGAATTATTTAATAAACCGTACTTGCATGAAGATGAAGCATGTATCAAATAAAAGAGGTAGTAGGAAATAGTTTAGAAAAATCGCAGACAGAAAATCGAGTCTCTCTTTGGTTTGGCAACAGTCGTTTTTAGTAAAAGTGTCAGGTACGACATTTGGTTTTTATTTAAAGCAATTTTGAAGACTCTGGATACGGTGAAAGGACTGTAAGACATTTTATACGTATGATCATCTTTTAAAGAATTATTTAATAAACCGTACTTGCATGAAGATGAAGCATGTATAAAATAAAAGAGGTAGTAGGAAATAGTTTCGAGATATCGCAGACAGAAAATCGTGTCTCTCTTTGGTCCGGCAGCAGTCATTTTTAATAAAAGTGTCGTGTACAACATTGATGATATCTCGAGCAATTTTGAAGAGTCTGGTTACCTTGAAAGGATTGTAAGACATTTTACACGTGTGATCATTTTTTAAAGAATTATTTAATAAACCGTACTTGCATGAGGATGCAGCATGTATCAAATAAAAGAGGTATGTAGTTGAATAATCGTATCTCTCTTTGGTCTGACAATAATCGTTTTCATAAAGCATCAGCTACAAAACTGTTTTCATCTTGAGTCACTTTACAGTGTAAAGATATATTAAGACAGTTTTGTAACGCGTATAACAGATGATCGTAATTTTAAAGAAATGTTTGAAATGTCGTTCTGACACGAGGATAAAAAAGGTATTAAAAATAAAGCGGACATTTAAATCGTTTACAGAGAAATCATTTAAAAATTGATTGTCCTTCGCATTGATAATGGTTAATAGACCTAGTGAATAAATCATAGCAATGTTAAACAAATGCTCTATAAGTCATACTTATCCGAACACCAACCAAAATGAACGTGAAACTTTTCGAAATATTAATAAAATAATTACATTGAACCTTCTTTGTTAACCCTTTTAGTGTCGCACAACGATATGTCATCGTTGGCTTCATTTGCGAAAAATGATTGTTCTACTCTAATTTACAGATTTCTAATAATATTAAAAATCTTATCTTATTTTAATCTACATATTACCATATTAGAATATTAGAATCTTATTCTAGAATTAGAATCGATATCTTATTTTCGTTTCTGAATTCCTCTTTAGTATAATAAATTTGGCTCTGCAATTTTCTTTCTGTTTTAATTTTTCGATCAGCACTAAAAGGGTTAAGCTATAATGTTTCTACATATTCTATTAATTAAACCGGTGAATGAAATATGTTCGATCAGAAATAAGGGAACGTTAGGGTGCTGCCGGCGACAAAATGGCGTCCGGTGGCCCCGGTGAAGGAGGGGAGCAAGGTGAGGCCGCGTAGCGGACGTCGAAGGCGAGCATGATGAGAGGACGAAAAAGGCGTACCTATGAATTCTGGAGACAAAGGAGGAATGTAATCAAGAAATCAGAGAACCGCGGCTCCGGTGGTGGGAGCCGGGGAGGTGTGGAGGTGAGGAGGGGGGCGAACAGAAGAGGAAAGGACAAGATCGGCATTGGCAAAAGGCATAGGTACTGGTCTGCCGAGATCGCAACAAATGACTGTGTTTAAACTTGAACGTGACAAAATTTAAAAATCCCGCCCGAGGCTCGCGAGAATGGCAAGAGGATCGTGGAGGGTGGGGAGGGGCATCGAGAGGGGGAGGGGGGATATAGGGCCCCGGCGCAGGATGGGTGGGGGCAGATAAAGGCCCCTCTCCCACCAGGGTTTCGCCCGTTGCTCTGCTTTTACGTCGTCTCGCATTTCTCTCATCTCTCCTTTTGTTCTGCGGCCAGACGCGTGCGTTCGCGATTCGAATTTCTTTCGCTGTTTCTCTCGCTCTCCTCGATTCTCGAACCGTTCCTGGTAATTGGCGCGTTGGCGCATCGAACGGGGTTGCATCGAATTTAGGTTGCACGGGGTGCGCGTCGATTCGGAACGCCCCCTGCACCGACGAGGTTTTAATCAGTTCTCAGGAATTTAACATTTGAAACGAGTCTCTGCGTTTCGCCACGATTTCGCGCGTCGTTTCTGTTTCTGCTATTCATTATATTTTTGGGAAATACAATATCTTTACAATTAACAACGAAACCCGTGTATCCAGACCCCCGACGACGATTCTTCAATTTTATTCAATTTTTATTCAATTGCGCTTAAAAGTCCTTCATTTGCATCGGTTTTCCCGTAATGATAGTTCGCTTGGTTTCCGTAGCAATCTTCCCCTAATCATTACGATTCCCCCGATTCTTGTCATTGGCTGGAATCGGGGTACTCCTTTCGGCCCAATCTCTCTCTCTCGTTCTTTTTTCTGCGTTCTCCTCGAGGCCCGATCTAAAGCCGATCTCTGCACCGCTTGCCTGGAGATTATGCTATTTCGAAATTATAACATCTGCAACCAGGGGCGGATGCAGCCGCGGCAAGGGAGAGCATATCAATGGGGGACTATTGTTTTTCTGCGGCAGGTAATCATGCCGAGGGCCCACCGAATCGATCCAAAGAAAGTGCATTTCTCGATCCTCGAACCCGGGCCACGATCGAGATCGGAGATTAGCTAATAACGTGCGCGCAACTCCGAACTATGGGAGATTCATTCTACCGATCAACGGGCGAAATAGATAAAAATTCGGAATAATTCGGAACGATCGGGCGAGATTATACTTAAAGGAATATTTCGAAAGCATAATGGAAAATAGATTATTGCCAGAAAACGATTGCTCTCGACGATTCGGTGGTATGTCAGTTTGTACTATCTAATCTAATCGAGACAGATCCAAGGCTCGATGACAGCTGTGATAGATTCTTCTAAAATCAGTGCTTCTTGTTTCTGTCAACAAGATGGCAGGTTTATTTAAATTTTATTCTTCCCGGTTGACTAACGAGCGCGATTTTAAGGGTTGAAAGGTAGCAGGGAATATACATTTGAAAATCGTGTAGACATTTTTCGGAATCTTGTTGGTTGTTTATAGTGCACTATATTTTATGGTAGTTTTATGGAATTGTTTTAGCTGGGGATTTATATGCGAAATACTTACCGATTCGTTGGATTCAAGTGTTTTGTGAAAAAGAATGGGTAGAAACACTGGAGGATTTTTTGTGATTATTCCGAAAGAACTCGAGAGAATTAAAATTGTACCTGCAACTTTGTTATTTCCTCCAGAAAATTTAATTTCGTCAAATATAGCAAATTGTTTGACTGTGAATAAGATGAAACCCATTCGACCATTCTAATTGTGATTTCTAAACATTTTTATTCATTCATTTGTGATCTGTATAAAAGATAACATGCTCATCAATGAGAATTCATTCGATTTATTTTATTCGTCCCGCAAAAGATCATTCAATCAGAGAAAGAAGAGTCTCTTATCTCCACTGTTATAAAACGGATTATAGAAATAGAAGTCTGTACAAAAATTTCCAGCATTGTTATTGTATTTGTACCACAAGAAATTTAATGGTCGAAGGAAGAACTATTAAAAGATGGAAGCCTCTACAAAAGTTCATAGAAATCTCTTGATCAGCGAAGTAAGATGTTCCCCGATACCATACTCTATAAAGTAGCCAACAAAAATTGAAATTTGCACAAATGTTCTTTCTTAACAAATCTCTAAATTAATCCTTTGCACTCGTATGGCGACTCTGAGGCGTAAAAATGATCACACCATAATTCGACACAATTCTTACGTCATTGAATTAATTTATACTTACTGCGTTGTATGGGAAAATACATGCAGTCTCAAATGCATAAAACGATCAAACCCATGTACAATAAAAACAATTTCGGTCGAATAAAATGTCTGGGTTTTAAAGTTGCAATAGCGTCGAGTGCGGTGAATTAATACTAGAACTACCGAGTAATAACTGGGACTGATATGAATAATAACAAGACTGCATCCATTCAGACCTTGCACAATTTTGAATTCTAATGTCTGCTTCAATGAAGAAATTCATTCGAAAATTTCTGCTGAAAATATTTTTATAATTTCAGTAATTGTGAGATGAAGAAATTAGCAACCAGTCATTTTGATTATTTCGGTAGTTCTAATATTAATAAAAGAAAATGTTCCCAAGCCTGAATGTTTACGAACTGTAGTTCAAATATTGTAAATACCGTAAAAACGGAGCATCTTCGCGGGATGTTAATTCGAGAATGATCGATACCGAGGATGCTGGAATGTTCGTTAATATTTTCAAAAGCGGCCTAGCACCGCTCTCGGAGGTGGCAAGGATGCAAGCAAGCCGAACAAAACAAGAATAAGGCAAGCGGTAGGAGAGAAAGAGCATCGAGGGTAGAAAAAGTCGTAAAAGAAGGGAGAAAAGGGATCGAAGGTTCGAGGAGGAGGAATCGCGATACCATAATATCGCGGTTATACCAGGGTCTGTCTCTTTTCAAATAATTCAAAAACCGGCCGATCGAACATATATTCCTGGGCCGACTCGCAGCTCGCACCGTGTAATTATCGTAGAAGGGCCCAACAGACCCTGAATCGCTGAATGCTCGCAGTGGTGGCCAACCAACAACTTCCAGAGACAACGAACCTCTACTCGGGACCGAGTCTCGATTTGCCGACTATTGGATCGCTTCAACGGTTAGGCTCAATTATCTGTATCAGCGCTAATAAATCAATTATCCTTCTTGGCCCCCCTCCCTTCGGCCCAATAATGAGATAATAATTTCACAATAGTTTTACCAACCCTTACGCATTTTCCAAACCCCTGTTCTTGTTCTCATCTTGCAATTCTCTTCGCCGAAATATCTTTCGATTTATACTTAGAATTCTCTAAATTGAGCTTTTGTAGGTTCTCGTTCAGACCTCATTACATTAAACGATGTTATAATTCAATTTAAAACGTTGAATTTTACTGGCCGTCTTATAGAGTTCCTTAAATTCGACAATATTATAATTTCATTTAAAACGTCTGAATTTACAGCTTCTCTTTTAGTGTTCTTCAAATTAGACAATAATATAATTTAATTGCGACATCTGATTTTATAGGCTAAAAGAGTTCCTTAAATTCGACAATACTATAATTTCATTTAATACGTCTGCCTTTGTAGGTTCTCGTTCAGAACCACAATACATTAAATGATGTTATAATTCAGTTTAAAACGTCTGATTTTACAGGCTCTCTTTTAGAGTTCTTTAAATCAGACAATATCATAATTTAATTTGAAACGTCTGATTTTATAGGTTCCCTTTTAGAGTTCTTTACATTCCGCAATATTATAATTTAATTTAATACGTCTGCTTTTGAAGGTTCTCGTTTAGAACCTCAATACATTAAATGATGTTATAATTCAGTTTAAAACGTCTGATTTTACAGGTTCTCTTTTTAGAGTTCCTTAAGTCAGACAATATTATAATTTAATTTGAAACGTCTGATTCTACAGGTTCTCTTTTAGAGTTCTTTAAATCAGACAATATTATAATTTAATTTGAAACGTCTGATTTTTATAGGCTCTCTTTTAGAGTTCCTTAACACTAAACCTACCAAGCATTAAAACTATCGGCGAATGTTGCCTTATAAAAATGACAACCTAGATTTATTGAGATTGTCCATAATTTCCAATATAATAGATCCTTGAACAAGGAAATTTATTCCACTATTTTACATAAACGAAATTTTACAATTTCATTAATTGCAAAATATAAAACCGGTCATTTGACCGTGGTAGGTTTAGTGTTAAATTCGATAATATTATAATTTCATTTAAAACGTCTTATTTTATAGGTTTCCCGTTTAGAGTTCTTTACATTCCACAATATTATAATTTAATTTAAAACGTCCGCTTCAAAATTGAATTTGAAACGCCAGTTTTTATAGGTTCCCTTTTAGACTTCCTCACATTAAACAATGTCAAAATTGAATGTTATACATCTACTTTGCACATATTCTTTTTTTCAGTTTTCTTTAAATTCAATTGCAACTTCAGTCTTATAAAGAAAAATCTCTTTACTCCCCCTGAATCGGTAGATCGTTTGAGCGTTTACGGTAGTCGTTTTGCTGAAACATTGCATCCTCTCACGAGCCCATGTTCGCGAGGATGATTTTCCAGTTCGCAATTATTCCCACGAAAAGGAAGATTAAATAATAAACCGGCCTGGCATGGCATGGAACAATGGAGGTTCTAGTCCGCAGCGATAAAATTTCAAGATCTCTCTCCATGGCCGGGCCAGGGGGTGTGCGGGGTGGGGGGGGTAGGGCAGTACGACCGCGAGAGGATCTATGGATCGAGATTTCGCGATTCGCGGCGAGGCCGCCTCGCCGCTCTTGCGATCTGTTAGATCATATTATACGTTTGTCCTTTACCTTCTGGACGTGTGCAAGGATGCAGCTGCGGCCCTCTCCTCAAGGTCTCCGGACGATGTGTACACGTGTAGCCAACTAGATTACCGGTTTACGATCGCGGCGGATCGATCGATCGATCGGTTGATCGGCGACAACCAACTCCCGAATCTCAAACGCGAAATGATAATAACAATCTTGCGAACGAACACGAGAGAGAAAAACGAATAAGCTTTCACGATTTTGTCGGTGAATTTTTAATTGGCGTATCGAAGAGGGGAGAACGTTCACGCCCGCGACGAAATCGATAATAGATAGTTCGATCGCCGACATGGAATATTGACGTTTATTGTATAATTGTTCTCCGTTTCTACTTTTCGCGGCTATTCTCATTATCTTATCGAAGGCGAATGCCAATCTGTACGAGGCTTGTTAGATTATGTGGCTTTTCCGAATCGATTTTAATGGTCGATTAGAATCGATGGTTTTCGATCGAATCGCGATCTGTGATATCTTCTGGGCCTTGTTGAGGCGTTCGCGTACGATGACTTCCGGTCTGCAGTTCCGCTTTTTTTCCGATTGGAGAAATTGTTGAACGAGAATGGAATGATTGAACGTTTCTGCCAATTGTCATTTAGATTGATTTTATAGTATAGACAATTTCTTTTAATTTGCATTACCATTGAAAATTTGATGTTTTCGACAGCTGATTTAAAGTATTAGCTATTTATATTAAGTTGAAATGATCGATGTTGGCTGTGAAGAAATATCTTTGAACATATGTACAAAAGAAAATTCATGCACGAGGATTCGAGTAACAATGAGTAGCAATAATTAATCTGTGAACAATCAACGTTAACTAGCCAATGGTAGGGTCACTTTTGACCCATACAAGCTTTTCATAATATCTGATCATTTTTGTAGTAAAAAGAGGGAATGACAATGAACGTGTTGAAAAGGTACAACTAAATGCACGAATGCGAATGTAAATATCTACTGTATGATCGATATAGTGGGTCGCCGGTGACCCAAATTCGTCTATACGAAGTATAAAGTCTGAAGGAAAAAAAGAGGAAGTTTAATCAGAAGTGCAAAGTCTAACAGAAAAATAAATGAAGTTCAACCAGAAGTGTAAAGTCTGGAAGAAAAATAAAGGAAGTTCAATCAGATGTGTAAATGCTGAAAGAAAAATAAGGGAAGTTCAATCAGAAGCGTAAAGTCTAACAGAAAAATAAATGAAGTTCAATCAGAAGTGCAAAGTCTAACAGAAGAATAAATGAAGTTCAACCAGAAGCGTAAAGTCTGAAAGAAAAATAAAGGAAGTTCAATCAGATGTGCAAATTCTGAAAGAAAAATAAAGGAATCTCAATCAAAAGTGTAAAGTCTGGAAGATAAAGAAAGGAAGCTCAATCAAAAGTGTTAAGTCTGAAAGAAAAATAAAGGAAGTTCAACCAGAAGTGTAAAGTCTGAAAGAAAAAATGTAGGAAGTTCAATCAGAAGTGTAAAGTCTGAAAGAAAAATAAAGGAAGTTCAATCAGATGTGTAAAGTCTGAAAGAAAAATAAAGATAGTTCAATCAGATGTGTAAAATCGGAAATAAAAATAAAGGAAGTTCAATCGAAACAGCAACGAGAATAAGATCCCTTTAAAAATCATTCCGAAATTATTTTCGTTTCTCAGTGGAGCACTAAAAATGTTTTCAGGGCCAAAGATCACGCGTACATTAACGCAGTTAATTTGATAAGAGCAGATTCGGTATCTCTGACGAACACCCATGGCCCCGAGACTATTTGATGGGTTTCTCGAAAAAGCGCCGGTATCCAGCAGACGATATTTAAATATAGTACACTAATCTCGCTCAGGCGTCCCGGTGGAATCGTGGCGGGACATTATTTCCACCGTGTTCCCACGACAATATGCCACGTATTTGGCTGGAAAACAAAAAACCCCGTGAAGGGTTACGAGGCCAGAAACGATCGTTACCGGAGGCTAGAAACGCCAGGATCAGGACTTCCGGCGCGACAAAAACTCGCTTTCCTCGCGGGGATGCGTTTCTAGCAGAAGGGAGCACAGACAAGCACAGATGGAATTAACGAGGAATCAGGTACCAAATGGGTGCACCCCATCGTTGCACCATGGATGAAAAAAAACCGTAGACTCCCTCAAAATCGTATCACGTGGGAAATGTCAGAAAGAAACACTTGAAGCGCACCAATTTGTCCTGTTTCCCGTGTAAAGTGATCGACGCTCGAAGCGACTTTTAAAAAAGCATGCTCGACTCTTCAGATTTTTATTGGACGCCTTTTTATGCAGTCTCTGGCACAAATTGGTCGATCTTTATGGCCTTTCTGACATGATTACTATTTTGAGATCGGAGCACGTTTCTATTTTATCGGAGAGGAATTTTTATGTAGCTTTGGAACGATTTTTGATGCTGTGAAAATTTTAAATGTATCATTGAGGTTCGAAATAAATGTATCAGCTAATTCTTTTAAACAATATAGGGTTGAACAGTAAATTTTAATAGGGAAATATTATTGTTAATGTAAGGAGGAAAGTGTGACTGACTGTGATAGGGAATGACTAGAACCTGAACTGTGGACCTTCAAATAAATTCTAATCTTTGTAAGTTATTTTATGAAACTGAGGATGAAGGAGACATTTCGTTTTACAGCTGGACAATTTCTTGTCGTAAAAATAAAATGGAAATATAATTAACATTTACTAACATTGTACATACATAAAACCTATCAGTGAGTCCACCGAGTTTAACTGTATAACATTAGAAATGACCCTTATCATTCCTTGTCGATAATAATCCTGAAAGAACGTTTTCTTCAATTCTGATCGAGATAACGTCGTACAATGGTGAACTTGTTCGTGAACTTTCGATTACGATTGTTACGGCTATTGATCTATTGATTAAGAAATTACAAGACTGGCCATTAATCAATGATTTTTAGAAAAGTATTAAACAAACATCGCCACAGTATAGTATTAGTACACACGACTTCATATAATTTGAAAATTATATTCGTACCATAAATGTACAAAAGTCTGCAAACAAGAAAAACATTCAAAAAATCATCATCAACGAACGCGCAATGTTCCACGCCTGAAAAAAATGTTGTATGCTGTTTGGAGGTTGCAGATTTTTCCCATGGACGGTTAAAAATCGCAGGATCAACGGCTTTCCCGGAATCGTCGATCAAAACCGCGAGACTCGAGCGAACGATTAAGAAAGTTCTCATGCCGCTCGATCATTAGAATTTTCACGCTGCCATGGAACTCTTTCACGTGCGACTGATCGATGGATCCCCAGCATCACGATAAAACCCTTCCCGATGAAAAATCTCGCGAGGGCGAGTCGAAGAACATGAAAAAAAAACACGCCACACATGATCGAAGAATTCGAAAAACGAAGGAACCCGGAAAAGAGCCGAGGGAGAAAAAGAACAGAAACGATCAGGTACGCAGGTAAATAGAAACGGGGATGATTAATCGATAGAAGGATCGTCTGGCCCCCTGCAGTCTCCCCGGTCTCATGGTGCACCCTATCTAGCACCCCATGCAGCTTGACTCTCTTTTTCGATACTAGGAAGTATGGACGCAAATTACCAAAAACACGATTCCAAAAATATTCCAACCCCGGAAATTGGTGATGGCAACCCTTGAGGAAATGTGTGGGCGAGTGCTTGGAAATTAGCCTGTTTCCCACAACCTGTCACCTTTCCCAACCCTCCGATTCCCCATTTTGGGGGAGTACGTTGTGAACTCGAAAAAACCACCCCCCGGGCATGTTTGGTTATGGGAATTGCTCGGCTGACAAATATGAGGAAACAAGGGATTTATTTTGTCCCTGTGAGGGTGGGAATTGTGGATCTTGAAGGAGATTTTGGGGGTGAATTTTTGGGGTTGATAGGACTGCAGGTTGCTGGTTAAATATTAATCTTGTGTAACTTGTTCTGACATTGTTTCTTTTAATTTGGAAAATTGTGGAAGGGGTCAGTTAATATTTGATGCGGTTGGGTATTTTTTCGGGGGATAAAATAGGGGAGGAAAAATTGCAGAAGGTAGCTCTATGTAATTATTAAAATAATTGTGTTAGGTAGCTGTTTGTTACTATTGGGTCTTACAAACATACTATAATCATTTTTTTAATATTTTCAATGGGAGTGGTACAAGCTGTAAAGACATTACAAAATGCAACCCCTATTTATTAATATACTGCTACTCATTCGGTCACACATCTGTTTCTCAATATTACAGTGAATAACTTCAATGATAGTAAATATACCTAACTTTTTTCTAAAAATGTTGTAGGATGGTATGAAGGTTAAAAAATTTGTCTTTAAACATTGCACTATATAATTTTAATAGTAGTGTCTACATCATCCTACAATATTTTAGATTGCCCACACAATCTGCTCCCAAAAATTGTTTTGGGGTAGTAAACTGTAAAAAACGATATGTAACAGTTGAAAAATTCTATAAAAATCAAAATCTATAGAAAAAAGTATCTACAAATTCATTTTGACCATTTCTTGATGTCCCACAATGTTGCAGATTAATTTGCTAAAATTCAAGATCAGCTTGTTGCTAAAACGTTCGCAGGGGTTGTAAAATCTAAAAATAAATATACAGCAATCTCTATATATAATGTTTTCTAAAAATTCGTTCTATAAAAATTAATTTGGTCATTTCTTGATGTTCCACAATTTTACAGTTTAACTTGCTAATACTCAAGATCAGGTTGCTTCTGAAAATGTCCTAAGGGGTAGTAAGATCTATTAAGAAATATACAGTAGTCTCTGTAAAATTCTAAAAAAAATTCGTTTAGAAGGAGAAGCTCTATAAAAATTAGTTTGACAATCCCCTGACGATCCACAGTTTTACAAATTAATTTTATAAATGTACGTGGAAGAGAAGAGTTTGAGGACTTGTGGAGTCACCCTGAGGGAACAATTTCTCGTCAGGAGGCGCGCAGGCAAAAATATATTCGAGCAGCTCACGGTATTTAATTGCGTCCGCGTTTTTTTCGCCGGGCACCGACGTCACTCTCCGTGGAACACGAATCATGGTATTCCGAAATCTAAAATTATAAAGGCTAGCGATAAGTGGCGGGCGAAGAAGCGGGCCATGTGCTCGCGTTCCTTTCTTAGGAATCGACGCAGAGAGCCACGGCTATACACCAGTGGGAAAAAGGGGATGCTCGGCTGCGCCTGCTGTTTCTCAACTCTCTATCTCATCGACTTTTGGTCTCTGAACGCCTCCAAAAATGACGAAGACGGTGAACAGAGTAAGTAGTGGATGGGTTCTGGTAGATGATAATGGTCGCCATCGGCGTGGCCGGAATCACGTGTCCTCGACGACGGATATTTATAAACACGATTCCATTTCCCATAAACCCTCTTCCTGTGACAGGATCCGATTATGCTACCCTCTTGGCCAATTAGTTCTGAACCTTTCACCAAATTTATCATTTATGTTACAAAATTTTGTAATACTTTGGCATTACGCATTGTGACTTTTGAAATACTTCTGATGACTATGATTCTAAATTATTTAGAAATTTTTGTATCATTTTTAAATCTACAAATTGTTGGGAACACTTCTACTGACTGTCTGTGATTCGAAATTATATAGAAATTTTTGTAAAAATTTTTAAATCTGCGAATTGTAATTTTTAAAATAATCCTGACTTTTCTATAAAATTTTTAGTTACGTGCTAATGTCAGGATTTTGACGTTTTGGTGTCACGGAGAGACTTATTAAATTTTGAGATAGAAAACTGATAATTTTGAGCAGATTTTGCACAGTTGAATTAATGAGTCAGGTTTACTGAATGGGTATTGCCGAGTAAAGGGGTTCATAACAGCCCACAGAGTTAATTGCATTCACTCGAGAAGCTTCTACAGAATTGAACGACGCTTCGAGTGGCTCAGGAAGTGAAACTTAACGGATGGATCGCGTGTATACATGATTTTTCGGATCGGAAGAGCCACTAGACCGCACGAAGTGAAAATCAGGGGTGGGGGTGTATAGGGGGCGACGCCTTGGTGTGGAATTTAAAGGGAGGACCGGGTGCAATGAACTCTGGGCTCGTCACTATATTCTGGGCAACTATCATCCAAATACTAAACAAGACACATTTAATCTGGGAAGTAATTGACATCGATGGACTGATCCAACCCTTAAATATCAGCTCTATGCTCAATCATAATTTAACATTTCAGAAGCCTCATATAATTACAAATTGTTAACTCTCGTCTAGACAATTAGACACCTGTCTATGAATTTCTACAGTTTCTTCAACAATTTTTATAGGTTTTTGTGAGAATATCACACGAGTCGTATTAGATTGTTGTTCTTTAAATCCAGTTGCGATAACTCACATTTTTTTCAATTGACACACCAACTATTACATTGATTGTATTATTAATTTGATACTCATATTTTCATGGTAAGATATGTATTGACTTTTTAATTTTTATTTCACTAAATAAAGTATCTACTCTACTTTGATATCGTAAAATGTTTGATGATAGCACCCACGGTCTTTTGACTATTACTATAAATTTTTCTCTGTTCAATTCAGCGAATATATTACTAAATAACATTGAAATCACACACGTTTGTTACTCCCACTTCTGAAGTCCTGTGTCAATTTATGACTAGTTTGAATGATAAAGGGGTAAACGTTATATGGTTAAGTTAAATGAATTTGTTAAGTAATTTGCTTAAATGAATCTAAATCAAAATGAACACGGATCTGCGCATAAAATAGTCCCTACACCTAAATAAATGGATCCTAGTCTGAAAGAAAAATTCAAACCAATCCAACATTAAAATTTCATTCATGATTGAAGCAACAAATAATCAAATGTAAGAATACCAATAATATTCTGGACGTCGCATTTTCTGGATGTCGCAAGTAACAAACATCGAACAAGAAGAAGATCGCTTATTAAAATAGGCAGTTTAGCTAAATAAATGGATCCCGGACTCAAAGAAAATTTTCAGCAGGCACAACATTAAAATTTCAGACAAGTCTGAAGCGAAATATAGTGGATGGAGGAGGACCCATCATTTTCTGGATGTCGCAAGTAACAAATATCGAACAAGAAGAAGATCGCTTATTAAAATAGGCAGTTTAGCTAAATAAATGGATCCCGGACTCAAAGAAAATTTTCAGCAGGCACAACATTAAAATTTCAGACAAGTCTGAAGCGAAATATAGTGGATGGAGGAGGACCCATTATTTTCTGGACGTCGCAAGTAACAAACATCGACGAAGAAGAAGATCGCTGACAAAAATAGGCAGTTTACCTAAATAAATGGATCCCGAACTCAAAGAAAATTTTCAGCAGGCACAACACTAAAATTTCAGACAAGTCTGAAACGAAATATAGTGGATAGAGGAGGACCCATTATTTTCTGAACGTCGCAAGTAATAAACATCGATGAGGAAGAAGATCGCTGACAAAAATAGGCAGTTTACCTAAATAAATGGATCCCGGAATCAAAGAAAATTTTCAGCAGGCACAACACTAAAATTTCAGACAAGTCTGAAACGAAATATACTGGATAGAGGAGGACCCATTATTTTCTGAACGTCGCAAGTAATAAACATCGATGAGGAAGAAGATTGCTGACGGTGTTGGAAGCCGGCAGGACGATTCCTGGTCTTTTTCCAGGACACGTGTACCCATTCACGGGTTTCCATTATCTCGGGCTATTTTTACAGTGACTCCACTCCTTTCAGAACAGCTCCGGATCCGTTCGTTTCATACACGGTTAGATCCATAGACGACGGCGACGCTAAGCCGATCCACGATCCCCGAAACAGGATTTTTTCGATCCTCTCTCTGGCGTGGCGCGGCGGCTCGGGGGCCCCGGTCTCTTCTCTTTTCTCGTGGGGGCCTCCGTAAGATCTGAAGAATTTCACGCGAGTCACGTTTCGAGCGGGGGATCACGCCTCGGGGCCCTCTGACTCTGAGATTTTTCAGACGGCCCAAGCATCGCATCGCGCCCGCGCCCGGGAACCGTCCCTCTCGGCCACTCGAAGCTGTCCGAATTCAATTACCCAAACAACAACACGAGAGACCGAGGTTCCGTGGACTCGGGGGCCTTCTGTTCCTCTTCGTGAAACTGTCGCACGATAATTGTCCTCGAGTCAGAAATTCGCGGGAATCGACGACAGTCATTGAAGAACCGTTTAAGTCCCTCTAATGCTTGGAGGATCCTCGGGGTAGTGTCTTCGGGAATGAAACAGTCTTCTAAATATTTAGGTACACACTTGACGTCGCGTGAGAATTTTGCGAGAGAAGGGTCTTGAGGAATCTTGAAGCGAAGATTTGTAAATACTTTGCCGGGGGATCGTGACGATTTTATAAAGAGTGGAGAGATCTTGGTCGGAGAATTGATCTTGTCGAGATTCGGGGAGATCCTGAAGATTCTTTCGGGGATTAAACATTTTTATAAGGCGCACTTGAAATTGTTGTTTTATGGTAGATGATTTACGAAATTCTTGAGCATCTTCCTTGTATCAAACATTTTTGTATGTCTTCTTGCTGAAGTGTTTTCGGGAATAAGACACAATCTTCGAAATGTTTATGTATTATAAATAGACTGCGGATGTTTGCGCAATTTTCAATTTTTGTCGGCGAATTTTAAGAAAATTGAATGAAATAAAAATTCTTCTTTTCAGTGTTAGTAGGCTTTGTAGATCGGAAATAAATAAAAATCGTACTAAACTCTATCTGACTTTATGTTCTAGAATTTTTTGAAAATGTTTAGAAGCCATACATGCATAAAGATCCGTAGCCTAATTATAAATATAGTACTCGACGTCGCGTGAGATTTTAAAGAAAATGGGAATTTTAAGAAAATGGGAATTTTAAGAAAATGAGAATTTTAAGAAAATGGAAATTTTAACAAAATGGAAATTTTTAGAAAATGGGAATTTTAAGAAAATGGAATCAAATAAAAATTCTTCTTTTCAGTGTTAGTTGGCTTTGTAGATCGGAAATAAATAAAAATCGTACTAAACTCTATCAGACTTTATGTTCTAGAATTTTTTGAAAATGTTTAGAAGCCATACATGCATAAAGATTCGCAATCTAATTATAAATATAGTACTCGTCGTCGCGTGAGATTTTCGCAAGAGCTCGGGTCTCGAGGAATCTTGAATTAGGAATCTTAAACATTTGCAGACACTTTGCTGGAGGATCGTGGGACCAGAAAAAAGAGAACGGTGATCATTAGATTGCGGATTTTATGCACTCATGGTAGAAATTAATAAGTGTAATTTAAAACGATAAAGCGATTTTAAAAATCCTGGAATCCCGACACACTATTTGCAAAGTTTTCAAATTATTACCGAGGATGACTTACTTTTACGTAGTTCCTGCATCTTGCAATTGATGCGCAGATATTTTATTTTGCATAAAGAGTTGCTGTCTTATGATTATTAAATGGAGAGGTCTGGGTTGAAATAAGTGCAATTAGATTCGGTGAGGTTCTGTGACATTTTCAAGATTCTTTCTAGGTCTGGAAGTTTGTATTAGGCTATATTGAAATTGATATTAACGGTGGGATGATTTAAGAGACGTTCTATAGAGCATATTCCTTGCTTCAATCGTTACGTTTGAATTTAGTTACCTAAACAACAGAAACTAGGTCACTGGACCCAGACGGGATGCAACAGATAATGGTCCTCGCCTGAGAAATTGGCGGGAACCGACGACGGTCACGGAGAAACTATTTAGGTTTCTCCAACGAGGGGAGAATCCTTGGTGAAGTGTCTTCGGGAAACAAAATCATCTTCTAAATATTTCGATACTTGATGTCGCACGAGAACATTTCACAAAAGAGATGGGATACAACACTGGAGAATCTTGGAGGAAAGATTTGTGAACACTTTGATGGAGAATCGTGGGAACGAGAGAGAGTGGTGATCTTTATGTGGAAAGATCTAGGTTGAAGTGCAATTTTGTTGAGATGCTGAGAGATCCTGAAGATCCTCTCTTGGTTCAATCGTTTTTCTAAGGTTTCCATGAAATGGTTTCTAACAGTGCATGATTTAAGACATTTTGGAACACCTTTCTCGTTCCAAACATTTTCAGAAAGTTCTTCCTGAGACTAATTGGGGCTGATCGTAGAGATCTTGAAGCAATTTTCTTTCTTTTTATAATCTTCCTCTGAAATCACCATAGATCGTCGATTAACGAAGTACATAAACTAAATTGTCTGATAAGAAAGCATGCGCAGTTGAAAGCATATTCATAAATTCAATATTTATAGTAGAGAAATATCTCTACTATAACAAAACAACCTTAACTCTTCCCGGATGAGGTTTTCTCAAAATATTACAAGTATTTTCCTTGGGTCTTCAGAGTCTGAAGAAAGTCTTCAGTTCTGTGGGAAACTAAAAATATATATTGACCATAGGATTTATAAAAGCTATAATATAGATCACTGCAATATTAATAAATATTAATATCACTACAATTAAATTAGTTGTTTGCAATTTGAAAACACAAATACCTGGTCCGGATGTCGCCAATATGACGACAGTCTTCCTCGAATGGCTAAAGAAATGAAAGTAGCCTCTCTTCATATAAACTAAACTATTCCACGTGGTCCATTCACGCAGAACCAACAATTTCTGACAAAACCAAAGATTTCGACGCACCCAGACTCCACCCCAACATGCAAGGGTTAAAAACTGCCGTGCACCCTTCCGTGCAACAATTCCTCCGGCAATCAACCCTCTGTCTAAACAGCCGATCTCGTGCCCGAACAATACGCATCCGAAATTCCGTGCCTGCCCGCGGACGTCGAACAGAAACAACCTCGAGAAATCCCATAAAGCGGTACAATAGCGTTTCGCGGGGTGGAATCGATGCGACGCGGCGATAAGGAGAGCTCTCTCGGGCAAGCGGATAATATCGGGTCCGGATCGACGCAACAGTTCACGCGCGTCGCACGTACGCGCGAACACGCGCTAACATATCCGAACACTTACAGACGAACACTTACGAAACACGTACGAGCACGAACACGCTGGTTGTACACGTGCATGTGTAGCTCGGGGCCCGTATACAGCTGTTGCGCGGCAGCTGACGGAAAAAAAGGGGTTAAGAACCCCGGATAGTGGAAGAAAGGAGAAAACTCGTAAGGAGGAAGGGGTTCGAAGAAGGACCTTCGTCCGCCGCGTAAAAAAAGGGTGCCGAGTGGGAGAGAACCAAAAGAGAGACAGAAAAAAAGAAGAAAAAGAGAGAGCGAGAGAGAGAGAGAGAGTCTCCATTGAATCCTTCCACGTGGGACAGAAAAAAAAGGGGTCTCGAGGGCGAGCTTCGCGATTTCTGGATTTCCGCGTCTTTAGTAACCCGAGAAGCGAAAACAGTGGGTCAGGTAGCTTCCAAGCAGAAAGGGGAAACGTCGCGCAGCCCGATGGGCCCGAAACGACTGCCCGGGGGCACCGGTCCACGATGGAGGAAATCGAATACTCCACCGGTGAACCCTTTCAATCCTCGCGCTTTTGAATGAGGACCAGTTTTTGGGGAAGACGGTCGCCAGAATGAGAGACCTAAAAGGAGATCCTCACGGGGAGAAAAATTGCGCAAGATGTCATCTCTTAGCCCCCTCCCCCCCAATTTTCGTCACCCCAAAAAGATCTTGCCCCCCCTTTTATCGGTTTACGTTCTTCCAGATTTGACGGAACCCTCGCGCCGTTACCTGCTTCGACCAGCTGTGTTTTCTCAAGGGATTTCGAATTTTTGGATCTCGTGCTCTTACCTCTCTCTCTCTTTCTCTCTCTCTCTCTCCCTCCCCCCTTCACTATGTGTTATAGCGTTCTCGTGGCGTTCGATGCACCGGCCACGGGTTCTTTTTACCTCGATCGAGTCGAGCCGGTTCTACGGGCGGCCGCTCGGATCGCGCCAGTGGCTTTTGATCGAGTTTGACGCTAGATCCTGATACTGTCTGCGCGAGAGGAGATCCTGATCCTGGACCCGGGCCAGTGTCGGTTTCGGCCTGCCGCGGTTGCGTTCCATGGGAACCAGAATCCGTAACCCTTCGTTCCTTGTCTCTTCCTCGACGATGATCAATCTCCTCCGCTAGACCCGACCCCCGGAATCGCTTTCGAGAATTCTGCGGGAATTTTTGCTTTACTCGCGGTTACGTTGCTCTCTTTCGTGGTTTTGACGGACCTTGGTGATGTCGATGGTTTGGGGGAGGGAGGGATGGGTGGCCATTTGGTTTTGTTGCAGTTGACTTGCTTTGGGAGGCTTTGTTTTAGTGATTGGTTCTTTGGTTGGCGATCTTTGTTTGTTTTTGGGGAAGTGAGTCCATTTTGCAGTGACTGACAAGTTTTAAAAAAATTTATAGAAATTTTTATGAGATTGAGGATTGAGGAGATTTCTGTTTAATGGTCCCATCTCATGTCGATTGTTATGGATGTTGGAGTCTCGGAGACGGTTTACATAGAATTCCTGAAATTTAATGAGCTTTCTGTGCTTGGATTCATTATTTCTGGGTGAGCATTAAATTTGGGATGACTGTAGAGATTTAGGGGAATTAATAAAAATTGTTGTGGGTCCGAAGATACATCTGATTGATAGTAGAATCGTCTTATATCGATTAACTGAGAATTTTTGTAATTTAATGACCTCTCTGCGTTTGGATTCTATTCATTGATTCTTTCGGGGTGAGCATTAAATTTGGGATGACTGTAGAGATTCAAGGAAATTAATAAAAATTGTTGTGGGTCTGGAGATACATCTGTATGATAGTAGAATCCTCTTATATCGATTGTTAAGGATGTTAGAGACTCGGAGACGCTTAACGGAGAGTTCTTGCAATTTAATGAGCTCTCTGTGTTTGGATCCTGTTTATTGATTATGTCGTGGTCAACATTAAATTTGAGTTGACTGTAGAGGTTTAGAAAATTATTAAAAATTTTTTTTTAAATTATTCTAACAATGTTTGATTGGTCTAGTTAGTTCGTCTTGATTCTCTATGATTTTTACAGTCGCCGTGATATTTAACAGAGAATTCTTACAATTTAATGAGCTCTCTGAGTTTGGATCCTGTTTCTTGATTATTTCGGGGTGAACATTAAATTTGGGTTGACTGTAGAGGTTTAGAAAATTTAAAAAAAAAATCCTGATTATTCTAACAATGTTTGATTGGTCTAGTTAGTTCGTCTTGATTCTCTATGATTTTTACAGTCGCCGTGACAGTTAACAGAGAATTCTTGCAATTTAATGAGCTCTCTGCGTTTGGATCCTGCTTCTTGATTATTTCGGGGTGAACATTAAATTTGGATTGACTGTAGAGGTTTAGAAAATTAAAAAAAAAAATCATGATTATTCTAACAATGTTTGATTGGTCTAGTTAGTTTGTCTTGATTCTCTATGATTTTTACAGTCGCCGTGACATTTGACAGAGAATTTTTGCGACTGAATGAGTTCTCTGCTTTCGGATCGTCTTCATAGATTTTTTTAATGTGCAAATTAATTTTTTGGCGATCTTTGAAGTTTCAGTAGAATTGTATTGTATATACTATTGTATCTATACTATTCTACCAACCTTAAAAATTGTAACGCTGAGAGGCCCTATAAAATGGGGAGACCTTCTGATTAAATAATTTTGATCTTGCTTTTCCAGGTATGGTCCAGCCAATGTCTATATCCTAAAAAACTCTTCCATTATCTCAGACCCTCCGCGAGTACCGCTTAATCCCCAACAAAGTTAAAGAAAAAAATTGGAAACGATCGAAAAGTTGAAAGTCCTGTACCTTTTCCCATGGCTCAGGTAGTCGCGGTAGGTACACCATAGGAACCTCAGTTTGGAGGGAGGGGGCTTCCTCTCTCTCTCAAATCCAGGATCTTGTCTTTCTATTTGAATAAGATTCACCCTGTTTATCATTTTCTATGATTTCACCTCGACCCTACCCTATAACCTGGCCATGCTCACCCTTTCGCATACACATAATACGTAAAAATCCTTTCCCAAGGGGTGAAATGAACCCCCCGCTTCTTTTTCACCCTTTTGCTCGTCAGTTTCGAACGTCAAATTAGAATTTTGTACGGACCGGCTGGAGTAAAAATTCGATTTTCACCTGGGCCTTCCTTATTTTTCACCCCTTTGCCCTCGTGTACCATCGTTCACCCCCTTCGGGCCGCGAATTTTAGAGCCTCTAATGGGAACCTTTTACCCACCTAACCATTTCGTGTCGACAAACTTTTGAAAATGTCCGAGAAATATATTTTTTCGGAGTTGATTTTAACGGGATTTCGTACAGAAATTATTCATACTGAAAATCTCTTACTATGAGATAGAATGATTTATAAATAGATGGTGGTAGTATGGGCTAGTCTATTTGACTAAATATTTAATTTTTTAGAAACTGACCAATTTTAATACAGAGTAATTCATTTTACTAAATATTCAATTTTTTAGGAACTGAGCAATCTTAATAGTGTGGTTGGTTATTTTATTAAATACTCAATCTTGTAGAAACTAAGCAATTTTAATAGGGAATTGTTCATTTGATTAAATATACGGTCTTTCAGAAACTGAGAAATTATAATTGGGGTCCTTAATTTGATTAATTGTGCATTTTTTTCAGTATTGAATAATTTTAATGAAGGATACTCTGCCTTAATAAACATCAGGTACTAAATAATTATAATAAAGAGTAGTCTAGTTTATTAAATATTCTCTATTCCAAAAACCGGAACCTGTGTTACAACTATCCCTAATTTAAATTTTCCAGTAATTTCTACACGACAAATTTTACTGGCATTTTCAAAATGTCTATTTTACATCTAGACGTTATTATAAGCCCCAAAACATTAAAAAGATAACAGAAACTCGGAAATAAAGCAATTTCATGTTGAAAAGACCTTACAGGATCAATTTCATACTTAATCTTCACTCTAAAGCAAACAAACATAAAACATGAACAGAAATGATTGAAAACAAGACACTTCAGAAAACGCAGTTTAATATTTACTGAAAGCTGCAAACTCCAACAATTTATTAGAGAATCATTAACTCGAATCATCCTATAGCTTCTACGGGATCTATTTCACACTTAATCTTCAATCTAAGCCAAGCAAATTAAAATATGAACAGAAATGATTGAATTAACAAGACACTCCAAAAAACGCAATGTCTAATATTTACTAAAAGCTGCAAACTCCAACAGTTTTTCAGAGAATCTCCCAACAACTTCGACAATCCCATCTACCAACCAAAAGATGTTTCTCCCCTCGACCGCGATCATTAAAAGACTCCCGGGTCTTCAAACACCGATCACCAGTCACCGGATTCATCAATTTTCCTCTAAAAAAAAGCTCAAAAACCTAGGAAAAAGGAAAAGGCTTTCTCCGAAGGACCAAGGCGAAACCCTCTGGTGCCAGTCGTGTGACAAATGGCTTTCCGTACTCGATTATATCCGCTAAAAATCTGCGTCCCGTGGATTTGATGGATGGAGAGGCGCGATCATGTGTGGAAAATTCGCGGCTCGGATCGGCACCGGTTCCTCGATCGTTTTCACGGGACGCAGTTCCGAAGGAACGATGCAGAACTGCGAATCTAACTCGGCCGACGATCTACCCCTTTTCTCTCTCTCTCTCTCTCTCTTTCTCCCTTTCTCTCTTCTTCTTCGCCCTCAGTCTCTACACGCCGGACTATTTATTTTCGGCGTGTCAAAACGAGTGACTGATGACGGCACGATGCTAATTCCACCATGTGGGAACCGATCGTTACCAGATCTCACCGCCGCGGAATTACAAAAAATCCCTCATATGATTCGGCCACGAGATACGGAACAGTATTTCGAGAAAAAACCGTGTGTCTCGCGGCCACCGATCGATTCCTCGAATTTTAGTCGGCCGATTCGATACCGGCGCCCCTGTAATTAATTAATTGCGATTGGTCAGCAGATGTTTATGCAAATGCGAAGCTCTGGACGTTGACACTTTAGACATCGCTCATCGACGCAGCCGATTTCCGATCGGATTTCCAAAAATTCTATGATTTCGTCTATGGAAATTATTCTACAGTCGGTGTACAAAGTATTCGTACTCCCTTTAAACTCTTGCCGTACTATTTTCTTTACGGTTACAGTGATTAGAACATTTTCATCCAAAAAAATTTCACAGATGATGAAAGAAAATTTATATTTTTCGTATGGTTACATTTGGATTAATGCATATATATTGTGTAGAAAAAATACAATTTTATTTTGTCTAAAAAGAAAGGCATAACATTCATATTTGTTTGACATTGTTGAAAATCTTCATCGCGAGACTGACTCGTTAAAATATGGCAAGGGGTTAATCTTCAAACGACGGTCCTTTCTCACACTTTTACAATTGATGATGCTTAACAGTAAACATGGAGGATCCTCATCGTAGTGTCTTCGGGAATGAAACAGTCTTTTCAATATTTAGGTACACACTTGACGTCGCGTGAGAATTTTGCGAGAGATGGGTCTTGAGGAATCTTGAAGCAAAGATTTGTAAATACTTTGCCGGAGGATCGTGACGATTTTATAAAGAGTGGAGAGACCTTGGTCGAAAAATTGATCTTGTCGAGGTTCGGGGAGATCCTGAAGATTCTTTCGGGGTTCAAACATTTTTATAAGGCTGACTTGTAATTATTGTTAATGGTAGATGATTTACGAAATTCTTGAGCATCTTCCTTGTTTCAAACATTTTTATATGGCTCATTTACATCGCTCATCGACGCAGCCGATTTCCGATCGGATTTCTAAACATTCTACGATTTCGTCTATGAAAATTATTCGACAGCCGTTATACAAAGTATTCGTAGTTTAATCCTCAGACGACGGTCCTTTCTCATACGTTTACAATTGATGGCGCTTAGCACTAAACCTACCGACCATTAAAAGTGACTACTATGTGCTCCCCTATAAAAATGACATAATTGAATTCATTTAGATTTTCTGCGATTGTTAATGTATACTTGAATGAAAAAGTATGCTTAATCATTTCCAGTGGAAGCGTCTTTATCACTTCAGTAATTGTGAAATAAAAAATCTGAAAGATTTGAAGAAGAAATTCATTTGTTCTCATAATAATTTTCTTCGATTGTAAATGATGTACCAGTAATATTCATCTTATGTTTCTTCCATTTTGTGTTTCACCTATTAATTTTTGCTATAAGCGCCTAAAATCCACAATCCAAACAAAATTCTGTAGTGTGAAAGTAGAAAATTTGCTTTTTTAAAATAAACACAGTCGGAACACATTAACCCTTTGCGGACGCGTGTCTGCTGACAGTCGCCCAAACAATTTTACCGTTCTGCGACTGTGAATAATTTTTAAAGCAGTTAATACTTCCGAAAAGTATGAAACAAATTTTTACTGAACACAACACGTTTCCCTTTATTTAATTCATACACCAAACTCCTCAGCAAACAATTTTGTTTCACAAAGAAAATTTATTCGACCCATCCAAAAGTATGTTAAAAATAATCCCCGTCCGCTAAAGGTTAATATTTGTCTATAACCAAGTGACAGGATTTCAAAAATCGTTTATTTTTGTAATAATTCGGTAATCCCTTTTGCGCGAGAGTAAAAATATATTTATTGTTACAGGGAACTGATTTATGCCATTTTGCGAAACAAGAATCTTCCAGAAACACGACGAAACAATTAGAACAACTGGGACGAAAGCTCGGATTTCCTGCAGCGGCCAATTACCGTCCAAAAGCTCGCGCTCCAAAAACTGCAGACGATTAGCGCAGGCCGTAAAATCAACGGGAAAGTAAAAAGCCGAGGAGAATCGAGGCGTATCCGTGGCGGTAAACACACGTAGCCTGAATCGGACAAATTGCTCGACACGAGTGGCTCGTGTTCGAAGGAAACGTGGAAGGAAGCGTGACCGGTCCCTCGGAAGTATTCATCGCGTGGCATTCGCGAGAGCAGAAACAAAACGAAACGAAAACGAGAAGAGAAAAATGAAAAACGAAAAAGACGAGAGTCTGCGAGGCTCTGGTGGTGCAGTCAATTTCCCGTTGAGCAGTAAAATGCATGTTATTCTCATAAAGTGGCGTCTATCCGCAAAAAGAAGCCCCGGCGTTCCGTCTCGTTTACCAGCAACCCGGTGGAGGGGGTGCGAAAGAAACAAAAAGAAAGAAAAAAATAAACAGAATTAAAAAAAAGTCAGAGATAGCGAGAGAGAGGGAGAGAGAAGATGATGCATCCTCTTGCGCGCGGCAGAAACCTCGAAATCAAATATTGATTCTCAGTTATGCGCGTGTTGAGGGTCACGCGATGCCGGGCCGCCTTTATTAAGTGATTACTCTCATTAGCTTGCACGCGATGCGCTTTGTGCCGGTCGTTACGAGCCAATGAGACACAAAATGGCGTGGCCGAGGGTTTTGCTCCTCCTCTTTCGTTTCATCGCCGCGGAATTTCTCGAATCTCGTGCCTCCACGATTTCGTCGGTTTCGCAATCGGTTCTAGACGGCTTATAAACGACCACGTGAACGAATCATCCGATCTGATCCGCGCAAGCGCTCGCAGAGCCGTTTGATATACGATCCCGGTTACGTTCTCATGAAAAGTAATTCCCCAACCCTCTCGAAAGGGCCTATGCAAAATTGATCTTCCGAATGGAGGAACAGACTGCAACTGCGCGCATCCCTTGTCACGCGCCGCTCCCGGACCTATGGGCATCATTAATATTCCGATTTCGGACCGGCAGAGTAAGCTCTGAGCCCTGCCGATCATCGAATGAACGCTTGTCTCGCTGCTGGAGATGATTCTGATGTGATTCCGACGGAAATCGTCACCGATTTTTCAGATCGACGAGGAGAAGTGGTTTTGGAAAATTTTTCTGCAGTCGATGGAATTTCGATTGGTTCTTGTCGATTATTAACCATTTGCACTCGAGTGGTTGACTTTGAGTCACCATTGAAAATTTCTATACACTATCCCAAATATTTTTCATATTCTTAAATTTTTTTCTAGTTATGTATTGTACGAGTGAATTGCATCAGTTTTATATGCATAAAATGAAAATAATTAGATTCAATGGAGATATTCTAGTTCGGTCAAATTTTTTGATTTTGGAGTGCACAGGGTTAACTTCAACGCTATGCCAATCCCTAAAGACTGACGGTATGGAATTTACAGAACAATATACATAATATACATATAATTCATATGATATTTAAAAATGTTCATACAGATGTAACAGAAATGGAGTAAGCAAGTTTTTTGCTTATCCATACCTGAATTTTTGTGTTCCGACTTGAATAAAAAGTGAAATGGCAAACCTTATGACGAGCACGGCCACACGTTGATGGCCGCGGGCATAGGTGAGGGTAAAGTTAGAGGCGAATTAGGTCATTTGAATGGAACCGAAGTGAAGGAAAAAGATTGTCATTTGTCTCGTGCCAAATCCTTCTATTTCCCTCAATCTTGATATAATCATCTGTCGATCGCAGTCACTGTCTTCAGGCAATAACGGGAATACGTGTGATTGACACATGCGAAATTGTCCGAAAAATGGTGTGCGTTGCCCGTCGATTTTTTTTATGTCCAGTAAAGTACACTGCCCGTACGGGCGATAGTTAAACAACAGTGTCTCAAATGATCCGCTCCTCGATCAACTATCCCCGCTTTCTCTCTCGGCACCGCCTGATCACCGTATTAAGGCAAATTAGCCTACCGTGTGTCCGGTCGTCTATAAATAATCCGATTCCGATGGGTCTACGACATCGGTCCCCAAAGGGAGAGACCGAATTACGTAAGAACCATTAGCAGTTCGCTTTACCAGCTCGACGTGTGTCACGCCTGGTCCAGAAAAGAGAGCGAGAGTGATAGAGAAAGGGAGAGAGAGAGAGAGAGAGAGAGAAAGTTGTCGAAAACGATCGAAAAGACCAAACACGTTCTCTCTGAAAGCGACAGAGAAAAACAGAGGTAACAGTTCATCGATCGACCCGCGAACTGATTAGGCTAGGTTCGCAAGTTCGACGTGACGGCAACGAAGGGTGGGGAGTCATCCGATGACTGTTGGTCGGCTTTTTGCGTCGCGAATTTTCACAGTCGCTTATTTTGCCTGTCCCTTTCTTTCTCGGTTTCACGCACAGCCAAAGGCGCGGCGCGGCTCCGCGCGGGTCTCTCTTTTCCCTTCTCGGTGCTCTTCCACGATCGGAGCAGCGACGCACGGCTCTTGTCCATTTGCTCGTCATGGTTTGAATTCTTACCGACCGTCCGACCGGACGACGAACCAGCCATTTGGAATTCGATCAGAAATACTTAAGGTGGCGTCTACTCTCCTCCGTCTCTTTTTCCCTTTCTCTCTCCGTCTCCGTTCTCTTCTCTCTTCTGCTGCTGCCCTCTCCCCTTCCCCCCCCCCCACCACCCACCCGGTTCCCTTCGGTGTCTCTCCTCGTTTTGCTTCTGGTCAGTCTGTCTCTCCTCGCCTCCGTAAGTCACCAATCAGCCCCCACCAGGCCGTCATCAAGAGCAGATCTTCGTCGGATCGTTCGACATCGGTGGAGACGCGGTTTTAGTCTCTCGGACTCGGCAGAATCCTCTTTCTCCATCTCGCTCTGTCTCTCTATTGATCTTACTCTTTCTGTTTCGATCGCTGTGCGTACGGTTCTCTTTCTCTCTCTCTCTCTCTCTCTCTCTCTCTCTCTCTCTCTCTGTTGCTTGCACAATCCTCTCTGTTGCTTATACAGTTCTCTCTGTTAGATGTACGGTTCTCTCTGTCGGTTGGCGGCGGCGGCTATCGGCACTATAAACCGATTCCAAAGGCTTCCGAAAGAATTTAAATTAAAGCCAGCCCCGGCATATCGAAGCTGGCTAAAATTAATTGATTTATGGGCCCCCGGCGCTCTGCTCTGCTCTGCTCTGCTCTGCTGTGCTCTGCTCTAGGCAGCTCGCGCGTCTCCCGCAAAAGAGACGGGACGATACTTCGACGGTTCCGGATGATGGCCAATTACCGGACCAGAGAGAGAACTGCCCCGGCACCCGCAAGAAAAATCGGACGGTCACGGTGGACCGACGCCATCGTCATCCCCCTCTCGCAGCCGAATGACGAGGATCACGCGCGTGCTGCAGAGAGGATCGACACGACGATCGAGGGAATTCCTGTTCTTGTCGCAACCACCGGCTCTTCTCCATCACCCCCTCGACGAGAACCGAGACCAGCCGACTCGACGGGGAATCGCATGCTGATGCTTGAACTTCAGAATGCGGTGTCAATTAATTTTGTACCGGGGGCTGCTCCGATCATTTTTGCTGGGAGAAGTCGAATCGGTGGTACTTCCAAGCTGATCGAGTGGGATTTGTTTATAGATGAGTCTAATTACTCTCTTTGTGAAAAAAGTCATCAGGGCTGCTGAGGAGTCGAAGTTAGAAAATTTTTTTTCGATGAATTTATCGATGTTCAATCTCATTTGAATGCCTAAAAATTGAGAATGCGATGATAATTAATTTTGTATCTGGGGCTGCTTCGATCATTTTTACTGGCGGAAGTCTAATTGGCGGCTGCACCAAGTTGGTCAAGTGAGATTTTTTGAATGGTGGGTCTGATTACCATTTTTATGGAATAAATAATGTGGATGTTAAAGAGTGGAAGTAGGAATCAAGTCGAATTTTTTATGATAAATTGATCGCTGGCCAATCTCATTTGGGTGCTTGAAAATTAATGATGCATTGTCAATTACTATGTACACAGATTTGGAACATTTTTATCACGAGGGGGTGTAATGGTAACAATTCCAAGTTGGCCATCAAGTAGAAGTTATTTAAGAACGAGTTTGAGTACTATATTGATGGAAGAGGCAAACTGCATATTAAGAACTTGGAAAAGTTTGTATTACCAGGGGTTGAACGATAACAGTTTCAAATGGATTATCAACTGCGATTTATTTTAGAGACGAGTCTGATGTATAACCAATAGACTGCGGATTTTTATGTAAAATATAGATTGCCTCTATCAGTTGCAAGAAACAGAATCCAAATAGAAATATATTTCTTCGTTTAATCATATTATGAACTTAAAAACAACGTATTGATATTTTTAAAAAACTTCCACTCATCCACATCAACTCTACAGTCTCGTAATAAAGCCATAATTTGAATGTACTAAAATTTCAGTAAAAAAATGTGGTTTTATTAGCATTCCTCAAAAAGATTCTCCAAAAATTCGAGAATTGTCTTGATTTATATAGAATAAGGACACGGAGCCTTCTACAATGATTCTCCAATGTGGATTAATCGAGAAAATTACTGTGGAACTGGAGGAACAATAGTTAAGAAGAGAAAGAGGATCAGTTCGTCAATGTTTTGTGAAGACAGGCGAATCGATCGGTCGGAACGGATACTTTCGATGTGAACCTCGCCGAATACTGATTGTTTTTTTCGTCAAATCGAGCCCGTGAACTTTCAATGAAAGGTGGAAGAGCTCATCAATAAGTTATGCACGCGTGCACATTGCCCTTTGAAGTGCCGCTTGTCCGGGCTTTTAACCTCGGCTCAATACAATTCGACGGGTTGAACGATCGACGCTCCGGCTATAACCACGATCCACGATATACCGAACGAACGCCCAGAAATTCTCGATAAGCGTCGCTGTCTAACGTTTTACTGGCAATACGTGATAGTAATTACAATCGACAGACTCGAGATGAATGAATAACCGCATATTTGTGAAGCGGAAACAGCGTCCCAGAAACGTGAAACAACGGGATAATTAATGCGACATATTTTCTATTTGTACGGATCTGGCGTAGTGAAACATCACGAAAATGTCGTGCTCCCTTTCCTTGCCTCATACTTTTCATCTAGTATCAGTCATGAGGAATTTCAAGTATAATTTATATTTCAATTATTTTGTAGAAGGATTTTAAAAGTAATTAATAATTGAATTAATCAAATTTAATTTTAGAGGAACTTCAAGTTTCATTTCTTTTTTCAATTACTATGTAGAGGGATTTTAAAAGTAATTAATAATTGAATTAATCAAATTTAATTTAAGAAGAACTTCAAGTTTCATTTCTTTTTTCAATTACTATGTAGAGGGATTTTAAAAGTAATTGATAATTGAATTAATCAAATTTAATTTTAGAGGAATTTCAAGTTTAATGTATCTAGTATCTTTTGCGATAATGGTCCTTCGCTTTTTCATAAAATTTTGTGACATTGTTAGAAGCAGTTTGCGGATTTTTATGTAATAGTTAAGTTAGGATCTGAATAGACATTACTTCCTTTGAGGAATAATTTAAATTTGTTGAAAATAGTATAAATATGTATGTATACTGAGATGTCTTCAAGTTCTTTTAATTTTTATCACCTCATTTTTGTCATCCCATCTATAATCATTTAATGTCTATTGAAGCTGCTGATTTTTGTACAAAATAAACATTTTCTGCATTGATTTTAATATAGTGGAATTAAATTGAACTCACCCGGTATAATAATTTTAATAACTGTTGTATTCTTGAACTCTTCTATCGTTGCACTATTTTTCATGTTAAATATTTGTGACATAATATTACATTACGACACTAGAATCGTTTGTTGAAATAATAATAGGACGTTCTAAGGAGGGAAAGGTTCCCGGGTTGATCACTTAAACATTTTATCAATGATTTACAAACTATTTGACTGTAAATTTCCTAGTTTTTATCACACTTTTATGCACACTCACATTTTGTGTTGACTATTTAAATTTTCTGTGGAAGATGGAAGGACTTGCGAAATTGAGGGACTAAGTACTAACTGGCGCCATCTGCTGGGCGGAGGCTAAAACACGACATGGATTACGAGATATCTCGTCTGTGTCCACAGTTCGTCTGTGGTGTTACCAATTGATCGGAACCGGTATAGTTACCTCGTCTAGGTAACTAAAGGTTCGATAAAGTCTGTGGTTGTGATGGTGGTGTTATCGACTAAAATATTGGTGTATAGAGAAGACATAAAGAATTGTGTAAACGAGACGAAAGCTTTATCTAATCGCGCCTAAACGTCGCACAAATCGGATAATAACGTAGAGTAGGTGAGTGCTAACCACAAATTCATACTAAACGCAATATTGTCGCATCAGTTTCTCCTATTCATTCGTGCCCGCCAGCATTTGAAAATTATGAATAAATGATAATTAACAGTAACACGAAACAGTAAATATAATTGGTAACAGTAGACTAGTATTATGGAATGGAATTTATAGTATATACTCACAAGAATATGCTGCTATACCTTCATAAATCTTCATCTTGCGGGGACGAAGTTTCAGCAGCACTTTTGAACAGAGAGGAATGAGAGTCCTCACGCCCGGGGTTTTGTCGTGCCCGGTACAGTGCTGCCCCCTACACTAAATCTAGCCTGGATCAGATCCTACCTCATCTTTTTACCCCCTCTAACGCACGGATCAAAACTAACTATTAGCATGGAACAGAACCTACCTCATTTCTTTACCCCCTCTAACGCATGAATCAGAACTAGCTTCCACCAATTAGTCAATTTGAAAATAAAATAATGTTTTAATAACGAATCAATATGGAATATGTATCATACATCTCAAAACCTACATCATCTTCGACCTGCATCAGAACCTACACTTTAATTATCTTTTATAAATAGATAACTATATTTTATATAAAATAGTTAACCAATAGGTAACTAATAATAAATTAAATACAATATTAATTTTAATGACAAGTATTTTAATTTTTTTTGGATTTTTTAGTTGCAAACATTTTTTAGTTCTAAAAAATGACAAACCTGAGAAAGTTCGAAAAAATACAGGTTTCATATCGAAGCTCAAGAGCGACCATCCTGGACATTAGTTTAATAATGAGGTATTATCACTAACACTATCTCCAACTTTTTTCATATTTTAGCTACGGTATTATTCGTTAAAAAAATATAAACCAATTTTTTCGAAGATAACCGATATACGCAGCATTATATCCAAATGTTGAGAATATATTATAATACTTCCATCAGCACGGATGGATGCAGATGTAGCACTACGTATTATTCACTCCTGCCGTCTATTTTTTTACAGGACATCAAATACCCTGGTAAAAATTTGGCGAATATTATAACGAAGTTGGGATCCATAATATACAAACACAGATTTGTTGAATATTGTGCACAATGCACACTAGACAGAAAATTGATTAGTAACGCACTATTGTGGAATTGTTTATAAATATTTGCAGTTAGGAAATATGGAATTGACCTTCAGCTACTTTGGGTGGTGAGGTAACCAATTATATAATCGTTAAACAAGCAGTTATAAAGGAATTCATTAATTACATTTTCTCGATATAATTATGCTTAGTAATATTAATGTATCATAAATTATTCTGTATTTCGAGCTCTATTACCTACTTTTACTAAAAAATTAGATGGCAAGATGGTCAAGGGAGTGCTTGTCGACATCATTGACTAGAGGAATTGTTACAAATATTAACCAGCTAGTCATTATAAATTTATTAGTGAATTGTGTTCGATAAATTAATGCGCGCGAATATTCATGTGTTAAAATTTATTCAATATCTCGAGTTCCATTACATATTTTTACTAAAAAATAAGATGGTAGATAGTCAAGAGGATGCTTGTCGATATTGTTGACAGAAGGAGTTGTTATAAACATTATACAGCCACAAATAATAAATTTATTCGTGAAGTGTGTTCGATAAATTCATACGTTCGAATATTTATGTGTTAAAAGTTATTCAATATCTCGAGTTCCATTATATATTTTTACTAAAAAATAAGATGGTAGATAGTCAAGGGTATGCTTGTCGACATTGCTGACAAAAGGAATTGTTATAAACATTATGCAGCCAGAAATAATACATTTATCAATAATTATTATCAGGGCAATCGAAATCTACCGAAATTAGTTTTGGTGGGGAGCGTTGCGCTTCGCTGCGCGCTACGCATCGCTGCCTACCTAAGCCCGCGGAGCGCGCTCAGTCAGTCAGTCGGGCCGGGTCCTCCGGCAGGAGCGGGCGGGCTCCGGGACAAGGAGGGTCTTCGGCTACCTTGGGAGGACCAGGGGTCATCCAGCGGTACCCTGGCCTATCCTACCTACCTTGGGGATGACCAGTGGATCTCCAGAGCCACGCAGGCCTACCATCAGCTGCCTTCGGGTTGACCAAGGGTCCTCCATCAGTGGTCTACCCTGGAGTTGACCAGTGGTCATCCAGAGCTGCCCTTGTTCACCTTCTGCTGGCTTTGGGTTGACCAAGGGTCCTTCACCAGTGGCCTACCTTGATCTACCCTGAGGTTGACCAGTGGTCATCCAGAGCTACCCTAGCCTACCCCTGCTTACCTTCAGCTGGCTTAGGGGTGACCAAGGATCCTTCACCAGTGACCTATCTTGAGGTTGACCAGTGGGCATCCAGAGCTACCCTAGCCTAACCCTGCTTACCTTCAGATGGCTTAGGGGTGACCAAGGGTCCTTCGTCAGTGGCCTACCTTGGTCTACCATGGGGTTGACCAGTGGTTATCCAGAGCTATTCAGGCCTACCCTTGCTTACCCTGAGGCTGACCAGTGGTCCTCCAGTACTACTCTAGTCTACCTTGCCTACCTTCAGCTGGCTTAGGATTAACCAAGGATCCTCCACCAATGGCCTACCATTATTTATCATGGTCTACCTTTACCTAGCTTAGGGTAGTCCAAGGGTTATTTAAAACTTCCTTGGCCTACTTTAAGCTAGCTCGGGGGGGCCATGGTCTCTTCAATGCTGTCTTCGTTAACCTTGGACTCTGAGGCGGTCCAGTTTCAGTATCCGGCATGCAGTCATTACCGTGCTGATCGGCTCAGAGAGGGCAATCATTGCAATGACTTCTCATCTTTGAGTGAGTCATTTCATCACTACCTTATCACTATACTTGTCTGTAGAAGTAGAGTAGTAGTAGTAGACTGTAAAAGTAGTTAGTTGCATGCATGGGCTGGCCTCGCCGCCCCAACGATCAGCCGAGATGGGAACGTCCGCGATTTACACTAGCGTTGCGACAAAACCACGCGTTGCATTAGTCGATTTTGAACAGAGATTAAAGTTAACATTACGATATAGATTGTTTAGAACGTACCGTTGCGAATTACAAATAGTAGTGGTTCAAAATTACATTTCATTTTGAATTTTACGTTCATATTGTTGTCGTTTTACAGACAATGTAAAGTAATAGTTTTTTGAATCTCTGTTCGTTGCATTAGCGTTGCGCACCAAAAGTTCGCGTTTGCTTTCGAGTGTTTCGACTTTTCAGGCTCCCATGCTCGAGCTGCAACGATCAACTGTGAGATGGGCACATCCGCGATTTCGAGTAGCGTTGCGAAACAAATTGTCACACGCGTTGTACTAGTATAATTTTTTGAAGTGTAGTAAAGGTCTACTTAATGTTGCAAATAAATAGTCGCGATTTAGAGTTTTAAATTTCTTATTTAAATAGCATTTTGAATTTCGATTTATTGAATTAGCGTTGCGCAACAAAAGTATCGCGTTTGCATTAGAATCTTTCGACATTTCAGGCGCCCATGCTCCAGTTGCTGCGCTCAACTGTGAGATCAGCACATCCGCGATTTCGAGTGGAGTTGCGAAACAAATTGTCGGGATGGGGCCGAAGGTGCCTGACAAACTGTCATTCAAGGGGGCAATCATTGCAGTGGCTTCGCATCTCTGAGTGAGTCATTTTGTCACTACCTTATCACTATACTCGTCTGTAGAAATAGAGTAGTAGTGGTAGAGTGTAAAAGTAGTTAGTTGCATGCATGGGCTGGCCTCGCCGCCCCAACGATCAGCCGAGATGGGAACGTCCGCGATTTGCACTAGCGTTGCGAGAAAACCACGCGTTGCATTTAGTCGATTTTGAACAGAGATCAAAGTTAGTCTCCCTTCCAATTATAATCGCAGTTTCTATCAGCGATATAGCTTGTTTAAAGTATAGCGTTGCGAAACAAATAGTCGCGATTCGTTTTGCACAAACTGTAGAGTAATCTTTTTGGATCTCTGTTCGTTGAATTAGCGTTGCGCACCAAAAGTTCGCGTTTGCTTTCGAGTTTTTCGACTTTTCAGGCTCCCATGCTCGAGCTGCAACGATCAGCTGCGAGATGGGCACATCCGCGATTTGGAGTTGTGTTGCGAAACAAATTGTCACACGCGTTGTACTAACATCAATTTTAAAACTTAATTAAATGTCTAGTCAATGTTGAAAATAAATAGACGCGATTTAAAGTAGTTCTAGACATACCGACCTACAATTTTAGACGTTAGAATTTTAAATTTTCTTATTTAAATAGCAATTTGAATATCGATTTGTTGAATTAGAGTAATCTTTTTTGTATCTCTGTTCGTTGAATTAGCGTTGCGCACCAAACGTTCGCGTTTGCTTTCGAGGCTTTCGACATTTCAGGCGCCCATGCTCGAGCTGCAACGATCAACTGTGAGATGGGCACATCCGCGATTTCGAGTAGCGTTGCGAAACAAATTGTCACACGCGTTGTACTAGTATCAATTTTTAAAGTTGATCAAATGCCTAGTTAATGTTGCGAATAAATAGTCGCGATTTAAAGTATTTCTAGAGATACCGATATAGAATTTTAGACGTAGCAGAGCTCTTTTCTTATTTAAATAGTATTTTGAATTTCGTTTTGTTGAATTAGCGTTGCGCATCAAAAGGATCGTGTTTGCATTAGAATGATTCGATATTTCAGGCGCCCATGCTCCAGTTGCAACGATCAACTGTGAGATAAGGACATTCGCGATTTTAAGTAGCGTTGCGAAACAAATTGTAACACGCGTTGTAATACTATAAATTTTCAAAGTTGACTTAATGTCTAGTTAATGTTGCGAATAAATAGCCGCGATTTAAAGTAGTTTTAGTGGTACCAATCTAGAATTTTAGACCTTAGAGTGTTAAATTTCTTATTTAATTTGTAAGAATGGTAATACTTAATTTTGTAAGACTTTCAAAGTTCAACCTTACCAAATTGATACAATATATTTATCTAGAAATTGATATTTTTCAGAAAATTGATATTTTTTTCAGGAAATTAACATATTTGTCTTGAAATTGATATTTATTTCAGGAAATTGTTATTTATTTCAGGAAATTGATATTTATTTCAGGAAATTGATATTTATTTCAGGAAATTGATATTTATTTCAGGAAATTGATATTTATTTCAGGAAATTGTTATTTATTTCAGGAAATCGATATTTATTTCAGGAACTTGAAATTTATTTCAGGAAATTGATATTTATTTCAGGAAATTGATATTTATTTCAGGAAATTGATATTTGTTTCAGGAAATTGATATTTATTTCAGAAAATTGATATTTATTTCAGAAAATTGATATTTATTTCTGGAAATTGTTATTTATTTCAGGAAATCGATATTTATTTCAGGAACTTGAAATTTATTTCAGGAATTTGATATTTATTTCAGGAAATTGATATTTATTTCAGGAAATTGATATTTATTTCAGGAAATTGTTATTTATTTCAGGAAATCGATATTTATTTCAGGAACTTGAAATTTATTTTAGGAAATTGAAATTTATTTCAGGAAATTGATATTTATTTCAGGAAATTGATATTTGTTTCAGGAAATTGATATTTATTTCAGAAAATTGATATTTATTTCAGAAAATTGATATTTATTTCTGGAAATTGATATTTATTTCTGTAAATTCATATTTATTTCAGTAAATTTATATTTACTTCAGGAATTTGATATTTTTATCTTGAAATCGGTATTGCTCGGATCGGAGTTCCCTCAGGGACTCACTCACGGGATGGGGCCCGTGAGTGGGTACGGGGACTCGCGTCCCCGGGGGCACCCGAATCGCCTATAGGTCATTGGGTCCACAAATCATTAGATTTGGGCTCGACATGGTTTCTATTTTGTTTCGACTGGTTTTCGATTTGTTGTCGATTTTGTTTCAACTGGTTTTCGATTCTGTTTCGATTTTCGTCGATCATCTTGCTCTTGTTAGTCAGAATGAACGAAGAAAATTCATCAAAGGAAGAAATTTCATCGAAAGAAAAAAATTCATCAAAAGAAGAAAATTCATCGAAGGAAGAAAATTTATCGAAAGAAGAAAATTCATCGAAAGAAGAAAATTCATCGATCGAAGAAAATTCATCGATCGAAGAGGAATCATCGAACGAAGACTCCAGATTATTTATAAATTAGTTTTAGTGCGTACGTTAGTTATTAAGATTGTCAATCGTCGTTGTAATTATGTCGAGTAATTATTGCCGTAATTTCACTTTGCTCGCTCCGTTTTCTGATTCCGACACAGCCTTCTGCCGTGTCGGCCTTGCTTGCAGGTTCTGAGCCGGTCCGGTTTCGGTATCCGGCGTGAAGTCATTGAGAGGGATGTCTAAGTGACTCGTTCACTCGTCTTCTGACGATCCTCTGTGTTAACGTAATCCTGGGCACGCCATGTTCTCATGTCACCCAGTAGCGCCAGAAACCGTTTGAGCGCATCTCTTTGCCATCTTTCTTGGTGATGGAGTGGCGGGTATCGGGCTGGTCGGCTCAGGACTTGTAAGCACTGAACGCGTCGCGTCACCCTTGAACCAGAGCCTTCTGCTCTGGTTCGATCTTGTTTGTCTCTTTGAAAGAATCAGAGCCTTCCGCCTGATTCGCCTTTGGTCCCTCGTGGATCGGAGACTTCTTCTCCGATTCACTCTTTGCCCCGCAATAATTACTCGACATACGCTAAATGGAAAAGAAGTCTTTTCCATGAAAAAGACTACTTTTCCATTTAGCGACCTGCGAAGCTTAGTTTCTAACAATCTTCGTTGTAAGAAAGGGAGACAGAACGAAGGGAGAATTCGTTCTGACTCCTTTTCGGGTCTCTCGTGCAGCAACCTCCTCGTGGTGAGACCTGGGCAATCGATATTATCCACAATTCGCAAGATATTATAACTTATAAATTGTAGTATCTTGCATGTAGTGGATAATATCGAGCTAATAGCTGCACATTTAGAGTTTGCGTAAATATGTATTTTATATTAGAATTTAAGACTTAATAATTTCTTCGTTTTCCTTTGTTCAAGTATTCCAGCTTCAGCATTTTTTTTCAATTAATAATAGAAATACGAAATTTCAATTTCAGAATACATGTACCTTCAACAAACACCTCCATTATTAATTTTTGGATTCGTAATTGGAATGTGCTCCTGAACTTTCAAAGTTCAACTTTCTCGAATTGATATTTTTGTCTTGAAATTGATATTCCTCCGATCGGAGGTCCCTCAGGGGCTCACTCACGGGATGGGGCCCGTGAGTGGGTACGGGGACTCGCGTCCCCGGGGCCACCCGAATCGCCTATAGATCTTTTTTGCGTCCACAAATCATTAGATTTGGGCTCGACATGGTTTCGATTCTGTTTCGACTGGTTTTTCATTTGGTGTCGATTTCGTATCAATTGGTTTTCGATTCTGTTTCGATTTTGTTTCAACTGGTTTTCGATTCTGTTTCGATTTTGTTTCAACTGGTTTTCGATTCTGTTTCGATTTTTTTTCAACAGCTTTTCCATTTGGAGTCAATTTTGTTTCAGCTGGTTATGGATTCTGTTCAAGAAAATTCATCTTGCGAAGAAAATTCATCATGCGAAGAAAATTCATCATGCGAAGAAAATTCATCTTGCGAAGAAAATTCATCATGCGAAGAAAATTCATCATGCGAAGAAAATTCATCTTGCGAAGAAAATTCATCGTACGAAGAAAATTCGTCGAACGAAGAAAATCCATCGTGCGAAGAAAATTCATCGAAAGAAGAAAATTGATCGAACGAAGAAAATTGATCGAACGAAGAAAATTCATCGAAAGAAGAGGATTCGTCGAACGAAGACTCCAGATTACTCTTAAGTTAGTTTTAGCGCTTGCGTTAGTTATTAAAATTGTCAATCGTCGTTATAATTATGTCGAGTAATTATTGCCGTATCTTGACTTTGCTCGCCTCGTTTTCTTACTCCGACACAGCCTTCTGCCGTGTCGGCCTTGCTTGCAGGTTCTGAGCCGGTCCAGTTTCGTTATCCGGCGTGAAGTCATTGAGAGGGATGTCTAAGTGACTCGTTCACTCGTCTTCTGACGATCCTCTGTGTTAACGTAATCCTGGGCACGCCATGTTCTCATGTCACCCAGTAGCGCCAGAAACCGTTTGAGCGCATCTCTTTGCCATCTTTCTTGGTGATGGAGTGGCGGGTATCGGGCTGGTCGGCTCAGGACTTGTAAGCACTGAACGCGTCGCGTCACCCTTGAACCAGAGCCTTCTGCTCTGGTTCCATCTTGTTTCTCTCTTTGAAAGAATCAGAGCCTTCCGCCTGATTCGCCCTTGGTCCCTCGTGGATCGGAGACTTCTTCTCCGATTCACTCTTTGCCCCGCAATAATTACTCGACATACGCTAAATGGAAAAGAAGTCTTTTCCGTGAAAAAGACTACTTTTCCATTTAGCGACCTGCGAAACTTAGTTTCTAAGAACCGTCGTTGTAAGAAAGGGAGCCAGGACGAAGGGAGACTTCGTTCTGACTCCCTTTCGGGTCTCTTGTGCAGCAACCTCCTCGTGGTGAGACCTGGGCAATCGGTATTATCCACAATTCGCAAAATGCTATAACATAAATTATAGTATCTTGCATGTAGTGGATAATATCGAGCTAATAGCTGCACATTCAGAACTTTCGTTAATAAGTACTTTATAGTACAATGTAAAAATTAGTACTATCTTCCTTTTCCTTTGTTCCAGTTTCAGCATTTCATTTCAATTAACAATTCAAATACAGAGTTTCCATTTCAGAATACATGTACGTTCAACAAAAATCTTCAATAGTAATTTTTGGATTTGTAATTGGGTTATGCTCTTGAACTTTCAAAGTTCAACTTTTCCATATTGATATTTTTGTCTTGAAATTGATATTTTTGTCTTGAAATTGATATTCCTCCGATCGGAGATCCCTCTGGGGTTCTCTCACGGGATGGGGCCCGTGAGTGGGTCCGGGGTGTCGCGTCCCCGGGGCTACCCGCGTCGCCTTTGGGTCGTTGCGTCCACAATTCATTAGATTCACACATTAAATTAAATAATTCGTTGTAACTAGTTCTGCTCCGTGCCACAGAGGGGATAAAAAGATGAGGTAGGTTCTGATCCAAACTAAAAGTTAGTTCTGAGTCGGGCGTTAGTGAAGGGGGTCAAAAGATGAGACAGGTGCTGTTCCAGTCTTAAAAGTAAAAAATTGTCACGGCCGATGCTCGGGCGTGAGCTCTCTCAATCCACCCTGGTTTCAGCAGTACTTTTGAACCACTCTGTTTGAACCTTAGACCATATGTGGTCTAAGGTTTGAACAGATCCTATTGACGATGGTTGCGCCATCTCCAATAGTGGGCTCATGTTCTACTTTTCTATAGCGGTTTCATCGATTCTCTGTAAGATGGCAATAGTGCAGCTATACCCGGAAAAGCCCCGGGTTTTTGAAAAAACAAATTTAAAAGTTAATAATTCTAATAACTTTTTCAATCATTTTTTGAATATGTTCCCATAGGAACGTTCCTTACGATTTGAGATCTAAAATGAAAGCAGAGCAATGGCACTTTATTCTTGCAATTAGTAAGGTTCATAATATTCTGTTTTACAATCTGGGAATGAATTATTACAGATCAGCGAATTTTATGAATTTATGACAGAAATTGAAAGGTGTAATTTAAAACAGTGAAAACATTGGAAGAATTTAAAAATACTGTTTCATAATATTTTCAACCTACTGAACATGTTAAAATATAAAATAAACTATTTCACTCCAGTTTGTTCCAATCCAGGTAGAAAATTTTTCTTTTCGTGCAGCGTTAGCTCGATATTATTGTCGATTTGTATTATTGTCAATACAGATTTTCCCAGGACTCACCACGAGGAGGTTGCTGCACAAGAGACCCGAAAGAGAAGATATTATTTAAATCCCCCAATTTATTATTTACATTTCTAATGCACGTGGGTAGTAGATCTCAAAATACAGTTTGTTCTTTCTACCTGTTTAGTATTGATAAAAATTTCTTTTCTTGGTAGTACTCTCAAGCAGGATCTAGGGAAGGATAGGAAGATCTAGGGAATGTAGGGAAGATGTAGAAAAGGGAAGGGATGACTTCGGAGTCCAGGGAAGGCGGAGAAAGAAGGGGATCTAGGGGAGTTGAAATGGGGTCTAAGAAATCTAGGGATCTAGGAAAGGGGGAAGTGGTTCTAAGGAATGTAGGAACAATAGGAGAGAAAGAACGATACAGGGGTGGAGAGAAGGTCTGAAGGGAAAGGATGGAATAAAAATAGAAGTGAAATTAAAAGAATTAATTTCGCTCAAGTGTACAATCAGGAAATTGTTACAGTTTTCTGAAAATTGTTACTGTTTTCTGAAAATTGTTTTCTACGTGCAACGCGAACCGTTGCGAAAAGTTGCAAACTGTGTAAGTGGTTCGCCGGGAAGGCAACAAATAACGCGCGCGACGATGCATCTCGGAGCGTTCCGCTCTGCAAAAACCGCCGGGATAGATTGACCCATTTATCCGCATAATCTCGGATCAATCCATTTGCAAATGTCTTGATTCCTCCGGTTCCCCAGGAGCCATTCCATCCGGCAGCAAACTTGTCAGGGACAAGTTTGCCAGGGGACTTCAGCCCGCGGAGTCTGCCCGGTAATTGCAGTTAACGCGATTCCCCAGATAGTTTGGACGTCTTGCGCGTAACTTCGAGGTACTAGACGGGGACAGAATGCGGCGGTTAGAGAGGGCGGGGGAGGGTGGGAGTAGCATGGGAGAAGGGTGAAGAGGATCTGATGCATCACCGATCCTTGAATAAACAAGACAAGTCACCGGCGGAACAAAAGATCACAGGCCGCCACCCAGCACCTTTTGCACCCTCGACTACGGGGCGTGTGTGCTACCGGCTCAACAAGTTTGCTAGGTCACTATAGTCATCTGGTCGTTCAACCGAGAAGGAGTTTGCTCCTCCTGTAAGCATATCGGAAAAACAGAGGAACTTCTGCGAGCGAATTCCGAGATGCTGCGGTTGCTAAATAATGGACCGAATGGTTGATTCTTTACTCGATGATGGGTTGGGAATCATAGAGCTCTACGAGAGCTGTGGCTATTCGATAATCTTGGAAGCGTTTCAGAATCGTACAGCAAGTTGTGAGAGACTCTCCGGTTGACTCTTGATGATATGGCAGCAGCTCTTTAGTTCACATAAATCGGATGGTTCATATAACAGGAGCACATCTATCTCCCACTACTGACTATGATTTTTAGTTCATTTAATCCAGAGATGGGCAATTTTGCCTCAATTGAGTCAAAACCGTCAACACCGTAGCGCCCTCTGTCCCCTTCCAGCAAGCGCGATACAATGGAGTAACGAAGACACAAGACATCAGCGTACGCAACGAACGTGCGCGTTGCATGAAAGAGAGGTTGGTGGGAGAAGCAGGCATTTGAGGGGCTCCACCCGTGCCCACCACTGATTTAATCCATTCATTCGCGTTCATATAAGAAGATAGCTAAAAAACTCATCTAGAGTTCAGTTGATAAAACACTATTGAAATTTAATTCGTATAAACGAAGTCCGTATAAACGCAGTTCCACTGTACTGGCATAAAATAAAACCTTGACAAACGCTTAAAAAAAGAAAAATAATTCCACGAAAAGCGAGCTGTCCTAAATTTTGCAAAACTCCGCGATCTTCATCGGATTCATAAAGTTCGCGGTCCAGAGATCACAATCTCGCGAAGCCGAAAAGGGATGAATCCTGCGAGATAGCTTAAGTATCCTGGAGGATCGTCGGAGCCTACGAATTACCGTCGGATTGTGCGACGGGTAATTCGCGCGGCTGTGGAACGAGAAGTCATAAGCCCAGCCGCGATACAATTAAAGAACGAGAAGGTAGACAGAGAAAGAAAAGAGAGAGAGAGGGAGGGAGAGAGAGAAGAGAGATAAAGCTATTCAGTATTGCGCGGCTCCCGTTCCCTAGGCTCTCGGTGAAAAGGGAACCGGAGAAATCGATCTGGTCTAGGCCAGGCTCGGGCTAATTCTGCTCGGTCCGCCGATTCAAAACTGTTCGACTCCCAAAGTATCCGCTACCGCAAACGGCGCGATAAACATGCTTGGCCCTTCCAGTTCCAGCTGTGCTCGGCCGACCGTTGATCCGAGTCCTGATAGCCTGCAATGGACACCCACGCGGAGGGTGTTTATGGCTCGGCGAAAGGACAATTCCGGGTGGTCAGCTCTCGCATCGACACCGAGAAACTTACTCACGAATCTGGTAATCTCTTCGACTATCTCTGCCTCGGTCGGAGTGTGCGATGATGACCCTGTGAGAATTAACCATCCGTTGGTGGGTCTATCTGGACCCAGAGTTGCAAACGTGGCATCTAGATTCCATTCTAGCTGAGAGTTCAAATGATTAGCTATTTTAATCTGAAAGTTAAATAGTTACTGTAGTAATAAATGTAAAAATATAGTAATCTCGTCGACTTTCTGTATCTAGGTCAGAAGAGCAAGATCTTGCTGACCTTGTGAAGGTTAACCACATCCGTTGATGGGTCTATCTAGACCCAGAGTTGCAAACGTGACATGTAGATTCCTTTTTAGCTGAGAGTTCAAATAATTAGCTATTTTAATCTGAACGATAAATAGTTACTTTACTAATAAATTTAAAAATATAGTAATCTTGTGAACTATCCCTGTCTAGGTCAGAAGAGCAAGATCTTGCTGACCTTGCGAAGGTTAACCATATCGGTTGATGGATCTATCTGGACCCAGAGCTGCAAACGTGACATCTAGATTCCTTTCTAGCTACCAGCTCGAATGATTAGCTATTTTAATTAGAACGTTAAATAGTTACTGTACTAATAAATTTAAAAATATAGTAATCTCGTCAAATATCTCTGTCTCGGTCAAAAGTGCAAGATCTTGCTGACCTTGTGAAGGTTAACCATATCTGTTGATGGATCTATCTGGACCCAGAATTGCAAACGTGACATCTAGATTCCTTTCTAGCTACCAGTTCGAATGATTAGCTATTTTAATCTGAACGATAAATAGTTACTTTACTAATAAATTTAAAAATATGGTAATATCGTCAACTATCCCTGTCTAGGTCAGAAGAGCAAGATCTTGCTGACCTTGTGAAGGTGATATCTATATTCCATTCTAGCAGCCAGTTGATACAATTAGCTATTCTATTTGGTTGTTGCATATGGAATGTCCGATTTTAGAAAGCAAGTGTTATGAAGCGTTTTGCTCAAGAAGCACTAAATTTCAGTCATCAGCATTATTGTACACCATTTTAAAGCTCACAGCTAAGTCCCTCTCTTCAGTTTTGATTTACTTATTTAATGTTGCTTTTAAATATAGTTTACTTCAATGTGGACCATAAATGTGAAGTGTGAATGAATGAACCATTTCAGTGTGAAATGTAATTATCAGGGGAAAATAAATATATCGATGACAATATTATACGACATTTAATCAAACAGTGGTGGTCCATGAATACACTAATCGTCCATAGTAAAAATAACTGAAAAGATAAGTCTATGGATTCGTGACAAGACAGCGAATTTTATACATTTACGACAAAAATTTATTACATAAATTTATTATATATAACAAAATGTTATAATTTAAAACAGTACAAACATTAGAAGAATTACAAAATAATGTTATATTATCTTCAACCTATTAAATATATTAAATAAGACAATAAATTTCTATTTCACTCGAGTTTGTTGCAATTCAGATAGACAATGTTTATTTTGCATAAAGATCCGCTGTCTATTCACGACAAGAATGAGTTATAGAACAAAACAGTGATAGCGTTGTAAAGTATTCCGTATTTGAAACAGTTTCGTAGAATAAGATTGTCTGGTACAGCAGGTTCTGGAAGGAAAAATAATGTTTGGGGCATGCTTGTGTAAGTAGAAGGTGTAGGCAACACTTCGTGGCGCAAGATACCAGTAAGCTCCGTAACAAATTTAATTCCAGGCAGAAGGTCAATTTCTTCTGAACATATAACGTTTGGCCAAGGTGTTATTCCCGTGGAGGCTCGCTCGCTCCTAGAATCAACTGGATGAGGGGGTTGCTACGGTATCCGAGGTTCCCATCGGGCGGAAAGAAACCGCAGAAATTCCTTTCGCTGGGCTTCTTGGTCCAGCTCGTATCTTCCCGTGTCAAACGTGACTTTAGGATCATAACTTGTCTGTGTATTGTATTTTAGTGGATTCGTTTTCCAGCTGGGAAACTTCACCACGGTTCAGGTGTTTTACGCTAAATAAAAATCGATTTCACCAATCAACCCTTTGCACTCGAAAAGCTGTCTGTGGGAAACTTGGAATTTTGTGGATATTTTTGCATTGGGAATATCGAACATTTATATTGAATATAACAATATAACCTCCTATTTTAGAGAAGATGCTATCGGCGCAAAGGTTCGATCTTCTTGAAATTCAACAGCAAATTTACAATTTAATTAATCACCCAACGTTTCGATCCAGGTTTGGATCATTATTGTGGACCTGGATCGAAACGTTGGGTGATTAATTAAATTGCAAATTTGCTGTTGAATTTCAAGAAGATCGAACCTTTGCGACGATAGCATCTTCTCTAACATAATTCAAAATTCGATCGATAGAAATCACAATTATAACCTCCTATTGGCTGTATGGAGATGTTTAACTCTTTGCACTCGACTGTCTCCTCCAGGGCACCATTCAAACTGAGCATACTATAATTCGACACAATTTCAATATTACCAAATCTTTTTGTGTTTAACAGATTGCTGTTCAAGTATGTTGCAAGTAAATGTACTCGATATTGTACGAATAATATGAAAAAGGTTATACGGTAACAAAAATATTATAGATTCAATGAAACGTCTGAATTCTAAAGTTAACACAGCTTCGAGTGCAAAGGGTTAATACAAGTTCTTGCGAGTTGAGAGATAGAAATAATTAAGTTAAGAGATTCAAAATGTCTGTCAATGTCAATCGTGGAAATATAATAGGATTTTTGTTAAATATTTTTCATATTTCCGTAATCGGAGAACGTATTATGTTCTTTCGAGGTTTTTTAGGATTCACGAATACGACCGTCGCAATTTCAGTATTTAATTAAGTGGTAAGCGAGAGCTAGATTCACAGCACCTTTTTTTACTGTGAAAAATGTAATTTCCCTTTCGATGTGCTATATAATGAGAGAGGAAGAGAGAGCCGTTGCGCCATCTGTTACCATTACACGCAAGAAGGCTTTGCAATTAAATAGAAATCCCAAAATTGCAAGCAAACAACGGACCGACTACCGAAATTAATCCTACGTTTCGAACGTAAAAATTTGTCCCAACCGTTAAAAAATTCGTTATGACAAAAATAGACGTAGAAAATGTATATTTTGAAAATTGAATTCAACTCTGAATGAACTCCAATTCTCAACTCGTACGCAATGCGACAGAAAACCGACCATGTCAATTCTTTGCACTCAAAGCTATTTTAATTGCAAAATCAAAATATTTCTTTCAACATAGAACATTTTTTTCGTATGTATCCTTTTTACATTGTACACCTGAAATTAAACCTGTTTTCTCACACGGCAGTTGAACTTTTAGCAATTTATAGAATAAAGACGAATTTAATCATAACTACTTTGAATAATATAATGGTAATGCGTACTGATCACTCAGAGTCATGATTCAAATGCTAAGAGTTAATCAGCTTTTCAATAATTGCGCTATACTAAATGGAACATTAAAAATCTTATTTTAGATAATAATCCCAAACTATTAAATTACGTTACTGATGGTGACTTGTTGGTTGAAGATTGAAATTAATGCCAAAGTCTTCAGTCATGAAGCATAGGCTTTCAAAAAATAGTAACATAATCGCCGGTAGGTAATATGTTAACCCTTTGCAGTCCAAAATTGCTATGCCATTATTCAATATATTGTTTACATTATTAAATTGATATTCAATAAATTAGTTACCAAACATTTAAGTATTCTATAAGGTATTATATCAGTTTCATTTCTTCAAAATGAAAAAAAATTATATAGAATGGAAATATTCTTGATCGAAAAAAAAAGTTAGGTTATGGAGTTAAAATACTTCCGAGCGCAAAGAGTTAAAATCGTGTAGAAATTGAAAAAATTCCTATTGTTTGCGTCGTCCAACGAGATAGTGGCTTTGAGAACACGGTATGCTTTATTTGTCATTTTTCTGTCGAATCCAGCGCAATAATTCCGAAGCTCGAATTTTGGCGAGAATATTCGAGGATAATCGAACATCGATTTCAATGGAGCAAGTTTCGAAGTGCGCGTGTTAAATTAATTTGCACACAGCCGCGAGAAAAATTACAATTGAAAGCACGGGTCTGCTTCACCAGGCCAACATAACCCGAGCATTAATGAAGTACTAAAATAAAGCACTAGATGAACCTCTAATAATTCCAATAATCGTGACCTAAAAAATCAAAAACCAGTAATTTCAACGATCTAGTGTTCCAAGTTTGGAGCCGGCGATCCCGGGTATTAATTAAAGAGAAGATTGATGAGGCTGCTGCTCGGGTGCAGCCGGGAAAGTTCCTGGGCGAAGAGCGCGTCGAAACGTTGGATATTAGAATTGAGTGGCGATCAGAGTCCGCAAACATCCCTCAACCCGGATGCTTGTGATGATTTCGTGGCTGCCATGATCCTACACCCTAAAACCTGGATCCATTTCAATTCTGATGTGTGGAAGCCACTCTGGAGCACGAAAAACTCGTTTAATTTTCAGATCTTGCATGAGAGAAATGGAAACATTATTTACAAATCTTTATCCTACAAACTTTGAAATGTGAACAAAAATTTTTTTTTCATAATAATATTGTTATAAAACGAGCTCTGCAACGGTTACATCTTTATTACACCCCTTCATCATAAATTAGACTTTCGGGCTGTGGCGTGGTTTTCCCCTTAATACTTTCAAAACATTGAATCCTACTTCCTTCGGATATACGGTGATACTCTTATTGGACACGAAATACTTTTAAAAAATGTAATTGTTGGAATATAGCCCTGTGCACACATATAAAATAGAAAAATCAACGATATGATGAAATTCATCCGGAATTAATGCAATAACGCGATTCAATTTATATTCTCATGGATATTATGACATTATTTTAAAAAGAAAGACTTTCCAGAGAATCGCATAAGTTGTCTGCAAATGTACCAACAAGGAAGATGAACACTTAATTTCTAGGAACCAGCAATTTCAAACGATGAAATACTTGAAAAATATAATTTTTGAAATATACCCCTGTGCACACAAATAAAATAGAAAAATCAACGATATGATGAGATTCATCCTCAATTAATGCAATCCCGATTACATTTATATTCTGATGGATATTATGACATTATTTTAAAAAGAAAGACTTTCCAGAGAATCGAGTAAGGTGTCTGCAAATGTACCAACAAGGAAGATGAACACTTAATTTCTAGAAACCAGCAATTTCAAACGATGAAATACTTGAAAAATATAATTTTTGAAATATACCCTTGCGCACGCAAATAAAATACAATAGAATTATTTTAAAAAGAAAGACTTTCCAGAGAAATGCTTTAAATTTTTGCCATTGTACCAACAAGGAAGATGAACAATCAATTTCAAGAAATCAGCAATTTCAATCTACGCAACCCTTCGAAAAAATATGAAGAGATTCATCTTCAATCAATAGAACCACGATTTAATTTATATTCTCAAAGAGATTCATCTTCAATGAATAGAACCACGATTTCATTTATATTCTCATGGATAATATGACATTATTTTAAAAAGCAAGACTTTGAAGACAATCACATAAGACATCAGAAACTCCAATCGACGAAACACTTAAAAACGGCAAAACAAAATCAATCTCCACGCCAGAGAAAATGCGCCAAATCGTTTGAAATAATTATATCGACTAATTATATTCTACTACATGTTAACAATGCTATAATGAATGGTAAGCCATGCAGACGTTGATGACTTCGCAGTTAATGCGCCCATGTTAAAATGAATTATTAAAAAAAAAAAAGTATTCTATTAAAACTTAGAACCCTGCCACATAGAAGACAGCTAACAACGATCTCGCCAGATCGGTAACAGAAAATCTCGAGTAACGTGTACAATCTCGCGATCAGGATTGAGCAGCGGCTGTCAGCTCGGTCGAGAACGTCTGAAAAGGAGCGTACGAAATAAATAGAAAACCATTTCCCGTGGAATGATCGAGAGATCGGTCGCTTCGCAAGTCCGGCACGAAAGGAATTGATTTCCAGGCGATTCGTTTTCTGGTCGCGGTGTCGTTGAAAGGGCCATTCCTTATCATCCGACAAGTCACTGTTAGCGGTGGTTGCGCGATGTCACGGGTCACGTGCTTATACTTTTCTGTAGGTCGCGTTTTCCCGATCGGTATCGCTCCTTTTGCCAAACGGCAGATAGTGGTGAACTTTTGACGAACCCTGTCGAACTTCCGGTTCCTGAGAAGAAACTGAAAAAACAGGATGTGGATTGGAAGTCTGCAAACCATAATGACTCGCGAAATTTGAGGTTGAATTAAGGTACAAGTGATTTTACTTTGATTAGTTATTCAAGCGATTCTACAATCAATTCAATATTTTATGTTCCTTAGTTGGGACTTCAAATGTTTTTGTAACGATGCTAATCAGCGATTTTTGAATGAAAAATATTTTTGTCTTGTTAAGCAAAGGTTGGAGAATAATTGTGAATTTTTTTGTAATGATCACTTTACTCGATACGTTAAGATAGATTTTTGAAATTGTTCACACTTTGGCAATTTGATGTTGAGTCAGGGTACAAGAGGTTTGACTTTGATTGATTTTTCTAGGATTGATGTAATGGGAATTTGAATAAGAAAAATGTTGTTGGTTGGTTTAATAGTGTGACTAGATGTCTCGAAAGTTTCAACAATGTTCCTCATGTAGTTTCACAGAAAATAATTCTAGAATGTTCTTTAAATGTCAGAGTGTTCTAACAGACTGTTGCTTTAATTCGGGGATACGGAAGACTCTCGATTAACTTTTCTTGCGGGTGTCAGGTTTACAAATTTAATAGAAAAAAATGTGTTTTGTTACTTCAAGAGTGTGACAATGAGTCCTAAAAATTTAAAAATTGTTAGTTGCACAGTTTCCCCCCAAAAATTGTAAAAGATCACTTAGTATTCAGAGTGTCGAGGTTATCTAGTTAGTATAGGTTGGGATGGGCGTTAATTCTATTACTTCTCCCTCCACTGTCCTGCTTAAAAGTTCAATAGTGATCTCTATTACTTGCAGAGTACAACAATATGTCCTAAAAATAGAAAGATGTAAACTTTCCACAATGTAAAAAAGATACATAGAATAAACATGTTCTAGATTAAAACGTTGAAAGAGATATCTTGATTTTGGAATTAAAATTGCTTCGAGATAGTGTTTTGAGACAATTTAATTTCTCTTGCAGTTGACCTTGAGTGACCTTGAATTACCTCAATAATAGATCATTGTGCTCGTCTTGAAATACTCTATTAGAATAAGAAAACATACTCTTCCATTTAAAAAAAACAGTGTTGACCTTCATATCTCCTTGACGCCTCCACCTATCAAAAAACTAGTAGCATCAGATTATGAGTGCTTCGATACCAAATAAGATTGGTCCGAGACATTTCCTTCTATTTCCAAAATCAAGCGAGTAATTCAGGTGTCCTGTTTTAAATGCCTCACCCTGTATATTGACAAATTATTTGATAACACGAATGCGTGTAGGTTTCGCGGCACATAAAAATAGAGGACAGGAAAACAAGCTAATACTTAATAATAATAATAAAGTAAAATAATACCTAATATAATAATAATAAAAAAAAATATTGAAGAACATCGACGGAGACCCTATATGAGCTAATATAGAAAACATCGTTCTCCCGAAAAAATGGCGCTGATTATAAATTCCATGGACTCCATCAGGAGCCGCCGGCGGGTTCTTTTTCCCCCGGACGAAAACATTCAACATTATGGCCCGGCCCCGTTATCATGGCCCGTTGGCGCGCTGCTCCCTCGGGAGAACGGTGACTTACGGTCCCCGTCTACTCCATCTTGATAGCCGAGCCACCTCGACCGGTGATATACGGATGTGTATGTTAAGTGCCAGCACAATAATCTCCAAGGCGCGCAAGGCGCATCGAGAATAATGCAGCTAACCAGTCGTCCCCCGTCCGACGTCTGCTGACGTCTATCTTAACCGGCAGTTGCATACGATTATGCCACCTTTACGGCTAAGTTGTTCCATTTACCTACGGTCTCGGTGTTAGTTAACACTAAACCTACCGATCCTTAAAACTAACTGGTACACATTGCCTTACAATAATTACAATATTTAATTTATTCGGACTTTTGTGCCCGTCTTATTGTAGTATTCGGTCTACAAAAGATATTTATTCGATCGTCTCTTATGGAAGCACTATTATAATTTTAATAATTATAAATTAAAAAATCGGGTATCGGTCATTTTTATCGGTGGTCGTAACATTAGTGTGGAGACTCCCTTTTATCTACCAATTCCATTTTTGTTTTGTCATATAAATAAGAATCATGGTTCCCATTGATCGCTCGGGCGGATCATTCTACAAAATAAATATTTTCTAACTAAATTGCAACGGACTCGAGTGGAATAGAAAGCTATTTTCCTGTTTACTTTGTTTAATAGGTAGGCAGCGGATCTTTATGCAGAATAAAAATTTTTTATCTGAATTGCAACAAACTGAAGTGAAATAGAAATTTAGAAATGCAATGTGATAATTATTCTTTGTCTATAATTATTTTCTTAACACTTTATCTACCGGCGATTATTTTATAATTTTTGGAAGTCTATGGTCCATGGCTGAGGATTTTTTAATAGATCCTCCAACATCAACAGAACCTTTGATAATAAATCAACAACTCAGCCTCAATAACGTAATGTACTAATTTTGTTTGGGATTATTGTATGAAAGAAAATTTTTAAGCTACCATTTGGTACAGCATAATTATTAAAATACCTATTGATAGGCTTCTGGTAGATAAAGTGTTAACAGAACCCCGTAAATCGTATAGAATACGTAAAAATCAGGCGAAATGTATTAATGATTAATTTGGTGGTGATAAACTGTTAATGTGTCTTTTAAAGAAATTTTTCTTGCGCATACGAATATGTTCGTAATTGTTCAAGATCATTCCAAGATACGTGCACACATTTCACCAAGTTCCGCCAATAATTACCAGTAATTTGTTACTCGAAACCATGTAGAAATCCGAGCGGTTAGGTGAACATGGTGCGCATGCCATGTATCTTGATCTTGTTTAAGTTAACTTTTACAGAATAGCTGTTACGTCGTTGGATCGGTTTACAGGAAACAATTGGTTAATTATTAGCCAGCGGATGTTTATGCGATTTTCTATTTTTGTGGACCAATTTGAAGAAAGTGTCTGGCCGGCGTCAATAATCGTGCAGAAGATACTATTTATTTAAAAAAATTTTAAAGTAAAGAAGTTTTGTCATTGGATTAGTAGTGGTCGATTCGATAATACTCGACCCGTATTATGTAACACTTCTCGGCGACCGAGGCCTCTTGAGCTTTTGCGACAATTATCGTACAGAAGTTCACGACAATTACCGATGAAATACTGTAGATACCAAACATAACCGATAACATATTTATCTTACAAAGCAATCACTTAAAAGCATCAATACTTCGTACAAAAATAATGAAAATTTATTCTACCAAGATTTTCATATGAAAATTCATTGTATAGCTAGACACCCACATAAAAATTGATTGTTTCGATACAATTTCTGTCAGATAAACAGACTGGATGAAACCAAAGCCATTCAGTTCCACAGACAAAACAGTTTCGTTCAGCTACGTTTATTTTGACCACCGGACGTCATCGCAGCGCGTTGCCATAACGCAAATCCGTTCTGTACACAGATCCTCGTGGATGGTTTGCTCTCCCGTGCCGTCTTTACCTCGGTTTTCCCTGTAACGGCGAGGTACACGGTCGAGGATGAGGTAGAAGGCGCCAGCTGCCTTTATGGGGTTGGCTCTCGCGGCGTTAGGGTCACTAAATGGGACATGGGTATTGATCTTTTTTCGTTCTTCTTCGACGTTACCTCGATCTCCGTCCTCTCGTCAGCGAAAGGAGACCAGACTTCCCCGATTGGATCGATCCCTGAGTTCCAGTAGACCGTGGGGGAGGCCGGGATGTCGCTGGTTCGAACACAATCTGGAAATATGGATCACGAACCTAGCCGCTGCCGCCTCGAGACCCGCGGCCATCGATCCTCACGATATTGCCTTCCGCTGGAAAAACATGACTCGTGTTTGCCTCGGTTGCACCGCCGAGAATTAGACCCGATATCGCATCTGCCTCCGTGATTCTGCCTGCGACGGGACCCACGGCGAGCTTATAGCGAACGCGTGTCGCGATTCTATCATCCATTCAATATTTTATGTTCTTTAGCTGAGACCGCGATTTTAAACGTTTTTCTGGCTATGCCACTCTGAGATTTGTGGACGAAACATATTTTTGTCTTGTTAAACAAAGGGCGGGGAATGATTGTGAATTTTTTTTATAACGATCACTTTACGCTATATGTTAAGATTGTTGAAATTGTTCATTACTTTGGTCATTTCAGGTGAGTTCAGAATACATGTCGGTTTTAATCCGACTGATTTCTCTAGCATTGCTGCGATGGGAAAATTAATAAGAAAAATATTGTTAGTTGGTTTGATAGTGTGACAAGATGTCCTGAAAGTTTCAACAATATTCCTTGCATAGTTTCTAAAAAAATAATTCTAGAATTTTTCTTAGATTGCAGAGAGTTCTAACAGGTAGTTTCGTTAACTCGGGATATGGAAGACTTTAGTCAATTCTCCTTCCACTGTCCTGCTTAAAAGTTCATTGAAAAAAACATTCTCTACTACTTGACGATTACAACAATCCTTAAAAAATTTCAGAAATGTAGCTTGACAATTCCGTGCTCCGCAAAAAATTCCGAAATACGAACAAGTCTTCCAGTGATCCTCCACCGTCAGCTCGTCCCTCCAGTCCACGAAACTCTGTAATTCCATCAGCCTCGCTTCCATATCCGGGCGAACCCTTCTCAACGTCTTCACGGTTCCCCGTATCCCCCACCGAAGGTCTCTGATCACTCGCTAGTCGGCCACAATGCCGGATCGAAGATTAATCGGCGCTGAAAGGGAGTAACAATGACGTCGTCGGTGTTCGATCATCGCGGAGAGCGTCGTCGTTCCGTCTCGAGAACTAATTATGATAAGCGGCAATAGGGTTGTCGGGGTGGTCTTTATCGGCCTGGGGAACTCCGTGGATCTGGAGGAGACTTAATTACCGGGTGAACTTCACCCGAAAAAAAGCCTCTCTCTCCCCCCTCTCCCCACCACGACCGAGAAACAAAAAGAAAGAGAGAACGCGACGACGAGAGAACGAATGAGACGAAGAAGAAGAACCGGTCGACCAAGAGGATCTAGCACAAGAGGAAGAAGAGCAAGAAGAAGAAGAAGAGGGAGAAGCAGAAGGACCTCTATAAGTCGCTTTGACATTGGAGAACAATGGAGACAAGGTTCTCCATCCATTCGGGGAAGCAAAACAGCCAGGGTTTCCCGGTTCAGCGAAGCTTTGCCAGCGCGGCAGGGCCGAAACTCGGCAACGACCGGCTAGAAAAGACTGCCCCACGAAGTATATCCCGAGGGAATCCAATCAGAGCAAGGAGGAGCTCGAAAGGCGTCTAACCCCGGCGCCCGACCTCTCCGGTACAAATCTCGAGCACCTCTCCCGGCCCGACGAATGGCTCGAGCAAGATTTACAACGTCTACCGAAAGAATCCGTTGCCGAGCAGGAGAGAGAGAGAAAGAGTCGTACACGCTGTTCCCCATTCAGAAAGGGATTGTCAAACTGTAATCAAGGAATTTTTATTGCGAACCGGCGTCGATCAGACCGGGGGATACTGTTTCGTGACCGGGACCGGAATATGTCCGCCGCGTGACTCGAATAACATGAATATATTCCTCGCGCACACGCCGTGGCACAGCTTCCTTCCTTCCTTTTGCCCGTGTCCACTCGTCGAGATGAGCCGACCGATTCTGCCACGAGAATTTTTATTCCCGATACCACAATCAAGATCCTGGAGCCATCTTTTTGCGTTATTCCTCGACGCAAATACAACAAATTAGACACTTTCCTGCTCTACCATTTTTTTGGAAAGTTTGCTCCGGTCGAAGACGGTCATCTTCTTGTAATACTTAGGTCAGGGAATTCCAACGTCTTCCCCTCCTAGAACTGCCAGGTCCCTACCATCGAACCTCTTCCCACTACTACCGTCCGTCCATCAGGAGATGACAGTGATTTTCGACAGTGGGGTGCAGGGGGACTGCGAGACCCCACTCTAGACGCCAGGCTGCGGACCCCACTCTTACGTTTACGTTCTGGTGGGAACGGTCACTGATCTATATACTATGGATACGGGATACGGATTCTGGAAATGTCCCGAATTGAACGTAGATTTGGATGCCAGCGTCGCTATCGTTCGGCCGGTGTACTGTACCCCTCGTACTCCTCTTGACCTCCGTGATCCTCTATACTTCGTCATGTATTTGCGTCCCTCTAGGTGGCGCTGCTTTCAATCGAGTTGATTGGACGTCATCGACACTTTCTATTTCGTAGCGTGCAATATAAATTTATAAATAAATTATGTGTATCTATTTCCCGCATGATTGCATTGCAAATTCGCGCAACTAGTATTTAAAGTTGTCTATAGATAGCGTTGGGATATGGCGCAAGATTTCACGCGCATGCGCGGCCAAAACAGTAATGTATCTATATCATGATGACAGAGGTAGTGGAACCCTGAGACAGTTATATTGGCGGAAATGTGTCGAAACACTCTATTCCGGACAAAAAGACTTCAGGACGTGTTCTACGAGTAACAAAATATACACAAATACACGTGTTATACACTCATTTTTCAGAATCAAATCATACCAATTTTTTAAAATTCTGCTGGGTGCTCAAGGTACCCCATTTTATCGAAAATCTTACTTTACTGAGGCTGAAATCGCCGCGCATGCGCGTGAAATCTTGCGCCATATCCCAACATTGCCTATAGAGCGCATCACAGTGTTTGCCATCCAAGATGGCCGACAAGTTGATTCCCCTTCCAACTTTCGCCCCACCTCCGCAGCATAATGCACAGTCCTTAAGTCCGTGCGGTATACATAGGAACTCAGCGTCAACACATCTCTCTGTTCCAGTCACACTAATATGCGCGTTTCCGTCTTTGTCGCGCGATTCGGCCAATAGCGGTAGACGTGTAGCGCGTAGAAGGGAGATCACGTGGTACCTACAAGTTTCTCACTTCCATCTCCTGATGCACGGACGGTACGGCCGTACAGTTAGGGAGTGCTGCGCGCGCCGCGTGGCTCTCGTGGTGGGAGCTTCCCACTACTATACATTATAACGATGAAGTCTTAGAGTGGGGGAAGAACCTAAGCGGGGCAGGTGCCTCGAATAGCTCCGGAGCTACTGGTTGGAACTGCCTGACTTATGTTAGTTATCTGGGTGCTTGAAATTGGTCTTGAATATTTTGTGTATCTTCTTGCGGACAAATGGCGACATTGCTGTAGACTTCTAGTTTTCTAATAAGTTGATTTATACAGGTCGAAATGGCTGGTACAAATTAGATCAGCGAAATAGTACAGTCAAAAATATTATTGCATTATTTCCAGCTTGTTACAATTCTAGATGTTGCAAAACATCTACTATACTACTGTATGTTGAAATTGTTGCAGGCAATTTTTATGTTTGCATCAAAATTGACAATCTACTTATAAGAAATGAACCGCTGTCACAGAGAATGCAGTAATTATAATATCGTGCTGCGCTCAAAATTAATTTGATTTTCTTAACGGTAGTTACCAAATCATACTGGTAATTTTATATAAAATCCGGAATTGAAATTTTGATTTATAAAATTTTAGGAGGATTAATTATATACATGTGAACGTATTAAAATGTTTTCTCGTGGAAAAGACACCTTAAAATTTAAAGAATAAAGGATAATTCTGGATGCATTTGTGTATCCAACATCCCCCAAAATTTAAAGCAGCCGCAAAAATTCGACGCTCAAACACGAAACATTTTTGCGCAGGTTCCATCAGCGATAAATAAGAAACCCACGGCGCAAAGATGCTTCTACGCTCACCCCGGTCGCTACCAAAAATTCCATCAAACGCTATAAATTCTAAAGCAACTGGAAAAATCAACGGACCCCATACAAAAATGTTTTCCGCAGGTTCGAAGAAGCCCCGGAACCCTAAACAAATTATCCCAATCTCACGGCGCGCATCCTCGAGAAGGGAACCTAAAACATTCAGCAGCCTCGAAGCGCATTTCCCATCGCAATTCAACTATTTGCAGACGCCTGCGTCTGCAGGAAAGATTCGTGTCAGGAAATGCAGCGCTCCCGGTTCGTTAAAACATTACGGATGAATTATTAGACAGGGGGTTGGAGGAGCTACTGCCACCCCCTACACGCACCCAACCCCCGAGGCAATATCTCGCATCGTTGTCGAAACGGTTCGATATTTATGTGGCACGAATATCGGAGATATTCTCTGTAATGCAAATGTTCCAGATTGCTAAGCGGCTCGATTTTTGCTGGACCACCTGCGTCGTCCACGAGAATTTACACTCTAGCAAAGTATGTTGTCGAACCCCGAAAATGAGGCTTTTTATTTTTCAAATACGAAATTCAAGCTCCACGGAGTGCCTAACTGATAAATATTAATTGGCGTGATGTGAGAAAATTTCACACAGTAGACCGTTCAAAGCGGAACACATAAATTTCTTATGTTAGTCATAGGTTTATAAAGACACTCTTCAGGGCGAGGTCTAACACTACTTCAAGGGACATACGTAGCAATAGAATAATTTTTTGTCAGGGATTTTTTGGGTAATCAACATTTTTTTGAACGGTATTATAACTTTCTTATTACTAGAGACCGGATCTTGATGCAATATCAAATTAATCGAATTCTGACAAATTGCAATGAAATCGAAATTTAGTTTCTTTCTTAATAGGTTCGATAGTATATTCTAGTATATTCTAGTATATAGGAATATATTCTAGTATATTCTGATATATTCTAGTATATTCTAGTATATAGGAATATATTCTAGTATATTCTGATATATTCTAGTATATTCTGATATATTCTAGTATATTCGAGTATATTCTAGTATATTCTGATATATTCTAGTATATTCTAGTATATTCTAGTATATTCTGGTATATTCTAGTATATTCTAATATATTCTGGTATATTCTAGTATATTCTAGTATATTCTAGTATATTCTAGTATATTATAGTATATTCTAGTATATTCTAGTATATTCTAGTATATTCTAGTATATTATAGTATATTCTAGTATATTCTAGTATATTCTAATATATTCTAATATATTCTGGTATATTCTAGTATATTCTAGTATATTCTAGTATATTCCAGTATATTCCAGTATATTCTAGTATATTCCACTATATTCCACTATATTCCAGTATATTCTAGTATATTCTAGTATATTTCAATATATTCTAGTACATTCTAGTTTAACTAAAAGTTTTCAACTTCGATAAGTTGAAAATAATGTAGCAGTATTTTTAAATTCTTCTAATGGTTTTACTGTTTTAAATTACATTGACTCATATTTGTGGCAAATACATTATAATTCGCATTCTGCTGATTACGTATGAAATAGTGTATTTTTGTCCTGAAAACTTTTTTCATAAAATTACAAACACGGAAGACATTTGGGTGCTTTCATTTAAAAGATCTCAATTTATTCCACTTTGTATAGTTTCTATGATGAATATGCACAAGACTTTTATTAGCTACAAAACAGTAGGTATATCATTCGTATTGACTATGTATGGGAAGTATGTTGGGAAAATATAATTTAGGTAGAAAGTACAACTAAAAGTATAACAACATTGCTATTTGAACCGTTCCTCTAACTGTAATAGTTGCATAAAATGTTCGTTAAAATATGTCTTCCACCCTTAACTTTGGGGGCTGCTTTTACTCCTTCAGAATGCATGACGGCCAACAAAAGAATCATTTGTTTAAGACTGTTGTAAAAATTTTTTCTCAAAGGTTCATAAAAATTTCATGCGTATAAGTTCGACATGGTATCTTGTAATTATTTTTGGATTTTATACGTTCACGAGAAAAATTAATACATTAAATGCATAACAATCAGAACATTTAAAGAATTATCTCCAACGAATTGAAGACAATAAAAAAAGAAAAATGTCCAAGTAGCTCTTGCATTTTGCAGCATATGGGGACAAAAATTTCGTTTTACATGAAAATCCGCAATTTTTTCATCTAATTGACGTTTTAATGATGACTATGTATGCGGCACAATAAGGACGAACACCGTAAAATTTGGAATACCTTCAGAAACCCTTAAAAAATACTTTAGATTAATTAAAACAATTAAAAATTAATACATTAAATGCATAACAATCAGAACATTTACAGAATTATCTCCAACGAATTGAAGTCAATAAAAAAAGTTAAATGTCCAAGTAGCTCCTTTATTTTGCAGTAGCTGGGAACAAATTTCGATCTGTATAAAAATCCGCAGTTTTTTCTTGTAAGTGACATTTTAACTATGTATGAGATACATTAAGGACGATCACCGCCAAATTTTGAATAGCTTCAGAAACGCTTAAAAAATTCTTTAGATTAATTAAAACAATGCGCAGTTTGTTTACGTGGCACGTGAAGCCGAGAACAAGAAATTTCGAAGTTTTTCAACACAGTTCTGCAAAGTACGTCGGGCCAGTTTGCGACTACGAGATTGTAGATTAATATAGGATCAACGGGAAGGGATCGACGAGAGGCTGGGCGTGGGGATCAAGGCGCAACACGGCGTGCTTCTCTATCCTTTGATCCGTCGTAAATAAAATAATCTTACCGCGACTCTCGTGGCGGGATAAGCCACGGTGGCGAAATGTTTTGCCGAAAACACGCCGCGAGAAAAGCCCCGCAAGTCGGACGGGAACCGTGCAGCTGAATTTGCATTTCAAAATGTCGGCCGCCCACACCCCCGGCCGTGTCGCGACACGTCTGACACCGAGCCGATATTGAATTTATCGCCTGCCGGATCCCCGACGACGGAGATATTAATTTTTCTGTCGACTCGACTTCTTTTCACACCCCCGATCATCCCCCGTTCATCTCTAACGAGGCTTTCTTACGGATTTTCGGGGTTCATCCGACGAAACGGTGACCTAACAGAAACTTGTTTACTATTTTTATCCCGGTATCCATCTCTAACCACGAACACGTTTTTCTCGTTTTTGTTGCGCATTTTTATCTTTTCTGTCTGTGTTTTATTTGTAATTCTGTTTTTTGAAACTGGTGGAGCATGTTAGGACACGAGTATAGAGAAATATGAAAATTGATAATGCATGAAACAGAAAATATTTGAGTTTTTAACTGAGAAGCGATGGATAATTTAAAATACCTCGAGAAATACAGCTAATCATTTGATTCTTATTAGTAGGTAATTTCTCAGAATTTTTTTACTAGAGAACGAGAAGATGTAGACCTGTAAGACTTTTTGCAATGTATTCGCACATGAGTCAGCATTGTAGACAAATATCTTTGTTGCATGCATGAAAATATTTTCTTGTTCTGAATGAATTCAGTTCAGCTGAGACAGTTTGAATCAGCTGATTTAGAGAGCATCTTTTAGTGGTCTGGCTATAGACTGTCTAAACTACTTTTGTGATCTGGCTATAGACTGTCTAATCTACTTTAATAATTGACAACAATGAATTGCTCAGTCATTTTAGGACATTATTAACTTTTATTAATATTTCTATAATCATTCTTAAACAGTTGACTTTTGTAGCCTTGTGCTGTATACTTGAATGTATTATAATACATTTTTATAGCATTTTTCAAAAGATTCCCTTATCAAGTTTCATATAACGAGAGAATAGTATGCTATTGTAAGATTAATGCTTGCTGAAATGCACGGATGTCTGACAATGTATGGGAGGCTCTATTTCACAAGATAGTATCAAAGAAATATATGTAGCACATTTATTTAAGGATTGTTTAACAAGGTAACGTTCTACTATCTCGTTAGATAGTAAGTATGTAACTCAGAAGTTGTATTAAGATGAATGTACCATGCCAGAATCAGAAGACTCTTACATTTCGACGACTTCCTAAATATGTCTCACTGCAGCTCGACTAATCTACTTGCAGTAGATTGTTCTGTTCAAAGCGAACGTACAGAGATCAACCAGCCATATTGAACTTAATGAACCCTGCTACATTCTTTGGGGATCTCCTTTGACGCATTCAAATATTTTTATATCTTAAATAAATATTATTATTAAACAGCGGATTTTATTGATGTATTAGAGAAATGATAAAAATTTTAAAGAACATACAGATTAAAAAAATATATACAATTTACAACTTTTTGAAATTATTTAAGGAAGGACATTCGTATTTGGCGCCCATGTTTTGCAATTGACAGAAAAAATGTTTTGCATAAGGATCCGCTGTCTGATCATCATCATTATGCAACGTATTTTATGCACTTATGATAATAATGAGTATGCGAGACATTAGCCACATTTAAATTGAAAGCATTAAAATTGACTAGTTTGTATTGTCTATTAAAATTAATATATTTGATTTATTTAAATTTTGTGACATTTTTAATACAATATGTAATTGAATATATAAATCAATTGAATCAACTCCTATGAAGGCATCTTTATAACTTCAATAATTGTAGTATAAAATATCTGAAACCGGTCATTTGAACGGTTGTGGTAGGTTTAGTGTTAAATATCTTTCAACTCACTAAAGTTCTTCAGAAGACATAAATGTCTCTGTAGCCCTGTTATCTTACTATCAATGCAAACAATGTTTATTTTACATAAGAACCGGCAGTCTAATCACCATAGTTGTGTAATATATTCCATCGAGTCTTCATTCCGTTCCTAATAGGATTTTAGAAAATCGTCTGACCTCAGCACGATTTCGAATGCATAGCACCATCGGGGACAGCCGCTAAACTAACAATCAACACCGTCGGCGGCCGCCGATACAGGAAAATTTAAAACTCCTTTCCCAGTCTTATCACCAAGTCTAAACTTCTGAAAACAGCTGCAGCAGCCGTAACATCTCTCATTCGCATAATACAATTACCGCCGTTTAGAGAATGTTCTACCTTTCTGTCTCAGGGCCACAGGCAGAACGAATCTACTTCGTTTCATGGTCGAAGGGAAACAGGGCACCGAAATGGCCAATCCTCTTGCAATAATTCTATCCGGATCCCATTCATCTCTGGGCCCCATTTTAGCTTTTAATCGCCGGCAACTTTGGCCGGTGAGAAACACCGTTCGTTCGTTGGAAACTGCGTTTCGCGTTCGTCCTCTTCTTTTTCCTGTGCACTTTATTACAGAGGGAAATGATCCCTGCCGTAAACATCGTTGCACGGCAGGGAACGCTTCGTCGTTTGATATTTGCAAATATACTTGGGCGTCTGCTCTCTCTCTCTTTCTCTCTCTCTCTTCTTCTCTCCGCACGACGCGATCAAACACCGAGCCAGGGATTCTCGATCTTTTGCGTAATCCTTTCGGCCAACAAATAACCGTGTATCTTTGCTACTTAATAAGCGAGCCCGCCAAATTATCCGCGATTTGCTGCCGTCCTGGGATGTACACCTTTGCTCCCGTTGCCATAAGAATCCGACGGATAAAAGTCAACGGGAATTCGAGGAGCGCAGGGAAACTCGGCAAGACCTCGATTATCGCTCCCCTTAAATTAGATTAATTTCCTTCTTTCTTCCCTCCCTTGTTTCGCGATTCAATTCCCTCCTCGCTACCTCCCTTATTACCGTGATATTGTGTACGCATTCCTTGCATTTTATTATGCACAAATTCGTTGCATTCCCGCCTTTTCTTTCTTTCTACCACCGCTTGATAATCATTGCGAAACCTGTGCCTCTCTATTATTGCTTACGGAGCAGATCCTTTAGATTTTATTATACTTGGAATCTCTATCGATTTCCTCTGCATTTTGTTTTCACGAGATAGTCGTTCTATACATCTTTGTTATTGCTTTCTGTGAAACTTTATATTTCTCGTTCTTTTTGGTAATACTTAGACTTCATAATTAGGTTTGTCGTTTTATGCGAGAGTTCCTTGCATTTAGCTATATCTGAGTTGATTACTTAAAATTTTTTTTATTTTTGGATGGTTCATTTAACACGTTGACTGCCAAGCGCATTTTCCATGGATTGCCCATGGCGCCATCGTGAATTTTTCATTATGCGATGCATATTATGTTGAAATATTATTTGCAGCAAATATAGTGATTTATAAAATCATGCTTGAAGCATTTTTCGTGTATTAATTTCTTCAAACTATTATATTAACAATGGTATTATTGAAAAATTTATCAGTATCCATATTTACTCGAATTATGTACTTTTATTATTTGCTGTGTCGCCGGTCACCGGTGGCCCCCACGGCGCTGTAGCCAAATCGAGTGCCGGTCACCGGTGACCTCCATGGCAGTCAACGTGTTAATAAGTAAAATTGAAGTTTTGGATTTTTTTATAATTAAATTCTAGACGGTTCAGAAAATTTCGATATTTAATATCACTTCAATAGGATTTCAATTATTGAACAATTTGTTGTATTATAATGTCCGATGTTACGTATGGAGCCACCTGAATTTTCACGGTGACTTCAAGTAGCTATGTCGGCCACTGGTCAGACGTCCAACAAAATCCCCCAATTTGAAAAGTCTTCCGCTCCACGTATTCTTAATTAATGTACAGAAGACATCTGACGTAGCGCTACAATAAAATGTGTCTCGAAAAACCACCCTGAATAGACTCTATGTAATATATCTGTATCTTCATCGCATTGTACCGCGAAGTAGATCTTTCCATTCATAGTCAGACATTTGTAGCTCCCAACAAGAGCTAACGATACCTTGAACTGAATGGACACTTCTTTGTATCCTTTTCTCCTGGAACTGGGTCACGAAGTAGATTATCCCGTGCATGGTCAGACACTCGAACAAACGTTGCAACTCGAAAGTCTATCGATCATATGTACCCTTCTACACCAGATCGATATCAAACACACTACCAGCGAACAAATACCTGTTACCAGGAGGCTTTTAGAACAGTCAGGGACTAGATACCACGTTGAGTAGAATTTCCCTTAAGTGGTCAGACGTAAAACAGACTACTGAACCATGTACACTCAAATGATTCGATTACACCAGGTACAAAAAATATATTCATCGACCGGGAAATTTTAGAACATTACCATTTACATAATAATAGCTAGTAGAACATCCTGTTAATGATCAGACATCGTAAAAAAAATTCTCACCCCCACTAACTTCAACGAATACGCTTCATCAGGCTATTAACCAGGTTTTTCAACTACAAACCTCCCTAAAAACCAAACATTACCAAAAAAACATCCGAAAATCACCATCGAAACGGCACGACGAATAGAATTTTAACGGCCAGTAGACTTCTCCACCGCTACGGAACTTCTTCGTTTGAGGCGACGAGACCCACGTCAAACGAGTTTTCGTGTCGATAAAAATCGGGAAACGATTAAAATCGCCGAAAAACTGTCGGTCGCTCGTCGCTGTGAGATACAGTCTCGTCGGTGGGGTCGTTCGGAACGCTTCAATTTCATGCATCGTTTCATCAAACGTTGGCCACACGTGTCCCCTCTGTTTTTTAACTGGTGGACTGACATACAAGCTGTCCTAACTCGTCGCAATCCTACCGACAAAGCGCTAGATAGCTCTCCCTTTCCCTATCTCTCTTCCCTCTTTCTCTCTCACTCTCTCGCACACTCTCAGTCTCTCACTGCTGCACTCTCTCGTGCTCCCAGTTCATCAGTCCCTTAATCTCCCATTCTCTCAGATCCCCACTCTCTCGCAGTCGTACTTTATCATGCTCTCAGTCTCTCAGGCTCTGTGTCTCCTACGCTCTGAGACTCCTGTGCTTTGAGTCTTCTACTTTCTGTGTCCCCTACTTTCTGTGTTTCCTATGTTCTGAGATTCTAACACTCTGAGACTCTAACATTCTGAGACTCCTACACTCTATGTCTTCTACGCTCTGACACTCCTGTGCTTTGAGTCTCCTATGTTCTGAGACTCTAACGCTCTGAGACTCCATTCGCTCTGAGACTCTAATGCTCTGATACTCTAACGCTCTGAGACTCTAATGCTCTGAGACTCTAACGCTCTGAGACTCTAACGCTCTGAGACTCTAACGCTTTGAGACTCCATTCGCTGTGAGACTCTAACGCTCCGAGACTCCATTCGCACTGAGACTCTAACGCTCTGAGACTCTAACGCTCTGAGACTCTAACGCTCTGAGACTCCATTCGCTGTGAGACTCTAACGCTCCGAGACTCCATTCTCACTGAGACTCTAACGCTCTGATACTCTAACGCTCTGATACTCTAACGCTCTGAGACTCTAACGCTCTGGGACTCTAGCGCTCTGAGACTCTAACGCTCTGAGACCTCAGTCGCCCTGAGACTCTAACGCTCTGAGACCTCAGTCGCCCTGAGACTAACGCTCTGAGACTCCTACACGCTATGTCTTCTACGCTCTGTGTCTCCTACTCATTGAATCTCCCACGTCTGAGTTGCCCATGCTCTAAATCTCCTACGCTCAGTGTCTCTAACGCTCTGAGACTCCTACGCTCTGATTCTGTCACGCTTTCAATCTTCCAAGCTGTGAGTCTCTCACTCTCTCAGGCTTTGACTCCCTAATTCCCGCATCTTCTCACTCTCTCGCTCTCTCTCAGACTCCCACGCTCTCGCTCTCCTTCTCTCTCGTCTCTCTGAGCGTTCTCTCGAACGCGCGGTACGCAGCGTGTCTCGGTCGGGTCGCGCGCGCTGCCCCGAAGAGCGGGAGCGTATCGAATCGAGGATCTTCGCAGATTTTCGGGGAGCTTCGTTCGCCCACGGGTTCTCCCGGGCAGCCGGCACGGCTCAGTACACTGCGTGGCAGCCTGGACCGCAGGCGCCTCCAGTCGAGGACACGTAGTCGCGTTGGTTGCGTGTCTGCGCGGTGTCGCACCGAGTGTGCTCGCGACTCGTTGCGCGTCAGTCCGTGTGTCACCTCGAATTCTGCAGCAACACTTGCAACTGAAACCCATCGATCGTCATCCAGTGTCCCATAGAATCGATCAACGATCCAGACGAACACCTGATAAACCCATTTTGGAGTTAGCAGTTATAGAGGATCGTAACTTGGTCACCTTGTTCTCGCAGCTGATTGACCCAGTAGCGGGTCCACGTTGACCCGATGGGGTCGCAGGAGGACCATCGTGACTCGTTCACGGGACAATCGTCGCGATAGCTTTTTAGGGGATGCTGGAGGGTTCATAAGTTTGTGGGTTTGTCGAAGGGTTTTCTCGCTGTTATGAGGTTTGATTTCTTGACGGGACTATCTGGCCCAGCTGCCCCAGGTGTCTGAACAGCCCCCGCACGCGGATGTACTGGTGCAAAGTGTTTGTGCGCGGCGTACGCAATGCTCGTCCACCCACGCAGCCTGTGACCATCGAAGATAGAACTGAAGATTATCGTCGAGTGGCCTCGCATAGAACGCCGAAGGGGAACATATCCGTTCAGAGAGAGTGATGATCGCGACCAGATCCGCGCGGACAAATGCACACCTCGGCACAGCGTTCGGGATATTCCAAGTGAGTAGTAGCAACCCGCTTAGCTTCTCCGATTCTAACGGTCCGCCCGTCTTCTTTTCATCCCCATCGGACAAATCGCTTCTATCACCTCGATACAATTCGCCGGTTTTTCGCGGGGTGGCTATTCGAGAGGATCTAACCCGGCGTCCTTTTTCTCCAAGGTGTCCTCTGGAAAGAAAAATCCTTGGAAACCGAAAATTGAGACGAAGACCATTTGCTAAACTGCTTCGACCAATCCTCCGGGGAAATTCGATGAATTTTCCCGTGGAGCTCTTACCAACCACCCCTCTCCCCCCCTCTCGCTTTCTCTCTTACTCTGCTAGAAAGCGTCTGGCTTCGAACTTCTTTTTCTTTCTCTTAAGGTGATTGTCGCGTCGCAATTTTCCTAACGTTCGAATACTCTCGATGTGCCCTCGATCTTGCCAACTGGTACGCCAGATCGTTCACTCGTTCGGCAGCTAGCTAGCGAGCTTGCACGCTCGCTCGTTCGTGCTTTTGGACCGTCTGCTCTTGGCTCTGTGTCTGCTCGGTCGTCCCACGGTTTCGCTATTTTCATGTTCCCCTTTGAATACGCGATAAGGAATCGCTCGAGCGTGGGTATCTGTCGGTCGGCCGACCGTTTGGCGCGAAATCCAACGCCGCGCTGACACCGGACCGAACGATACAACGCGCATCCTCCGGCCTGGTTCGTGCTTAACGAGGATTTCCACCAGTGTAACCCGTCGGAAAAATCTCGCCTGTCTCTACCCTCCTCTCTACCCACAAGCCTTTCTCTCTCTCTCTCTCTCACTCTCTCTCTCTCTCTCTCTCTCTCTCTGCTATCCTCCTCTCCTCCAGCTGCAAACCCTTCGTACGTCGTACCGTTTCGCGCCGACAAACTTGGCCGCGTTTAAACCGCACCGCGCAACACCAACACCTTCAAGGGGTTGTTCTGGTCTATAACTTTGAGAAAGAACATGCCCCAGGGAATTTCGTAAGCTTCTTCCATCCCATGGTCATTGCAGGTACCATGGGAATCGTGTCTTGGGAATTGGAATAGTTGCTTGGCAAATCTCAAGGCTGTTGGTGCGAAGTGTTGTTAGTTGAAGTTTGTTCTTTCTGATGCTTTGTGGGGTTTCCTGGTTGGAACAGCGACTGTGTGGTTATTTGGTGTATCGTACGGTTGTTAGGCTTTAGGATTGTTGCAGACTGAGGGTGAATATAGTTAGCTCGAAAAATGTTGTGTCTGTTATTTATTCTGAGTGAAATTGCTTTTGGTTATCCACACATAAAAGAATCGATTTCCTTTGGAGTTTTTTAAATTTTCTCCATTGTAATTGTTGTGGTTATGTTATAATCTCTTAGTTTATCTTAAACTTTGCACATTGGCGGTGAGCTGGAAAAATGTTAGCTTTGTTGGTGATGCTAAATGAAATTGTTTTCAATAGCCCCCACTTGGAAGAACCGATTTCCTTTGGAGTTTTTTTAAATTTTCTCCATTGTAATTGTAGTTGTGTTTATGTTATGATCTCTTAGTTTGTCTTAAACTCTGCACGTTGGCGGTGACTATAGTTGGAAAAATGTTGCGTTTTTTGGTGATGCTAAATGAAATTATTTTCAATAGCTCCCACTTGAAAGAACCGATTCTCTTTGGAGTTTTTTAAATTTTCTCCATTGTATATGTCATAATTTCTTATTTTGTCTTAAACTCTGCACGTTGGCGGTGACTATAATGAGCGTGGAAAATGTTGGGTTTGTTGGTGATGCTAAATGAAATTGTTTTCAATAGCCCCCACTTGGAAGAACCGATTTCCTTTGGAGTTTTTTAAATTTTCTCCATTGTAATTGTTGTGTTTATGTTATAATCTCTTCGTTTGTCTAAAACTTTGCACATTGGCGGTGACTATGGTGAGCTGGGAAAATGTTGGGTTTGTTGGTGATGCTAAATGAAATTGTTTTCAATAGCCTCCACTTGAAAAAACCGATTCTCTTTCGAGTCATTTTATTTGTTTCCATTGTAAAAGTCATTGTCAGTTCAGTGTATTTTATAGTCTCTTAGTGTGTCTTCAGTATTATTCTAATTTGAGAGTGACTGTAGATAACTGACAAAATGTTGTACGTTCGTTAACAATTCTGATTGAATTTGCTTTCAATTTGCTAGAATAAATCGATACTCTTTAGAATTTTGTTTAATTTCTTCGTCTGTAAAGATGAATGTAGCTACTGTAGTATATTTTATAGTGATGCGTCCTAAGTCTTGTCGTTACCCGAGGATGACTGCAGTCAGCAGCAGAAATTCGTAGTCGATGCAGTTCACGTTAAGTTCACTCTTAACGTCTGTGATTAAGGAAAATCGAATTGTTCTAACAATTTAGAACTGTTCTAACATTTCTGAATTGTATTAGACATTTTCATTTGTAAGGTTGACTATACTTGCTCCACACACTCCATAATCACTCATTACACCTGGCGCCTCGCTACATTATACTAACGATCATTGCACCCAGTTATCAACATGTCGCGTTCATTACAAGTTTGCTTATTAACCCTTGTCACTTCCAGAATATTGCTGCACGTTTGTCACATTGTCCTTCTCGACTCGTACTGTAACTTTCGATATTACGTATAAATTAAATTATTATTCGCAGCATATTCCGCCATTATGAACAGTATCAAAAGAGCAAAGTTCTTATAACACTGCCACTGGTTAGAATGAAATGCTGGCTCTCGGTCACAGCAATTAGCGTTAAAGTTTCATCATTTTAACATGTACTCGTTTAGGAATTTGTTATCGACTTGAGATGGTGTTCCTATAGAAATATCACTGGTCAATGCGTGACGGTAAAATGTAGCAGCTGCTACGCACGATTCGCGGTGAACTGTAAACTCGCGTAAAATTGTCACGGAAGGGTTAGAGCTATAAATCGGTAACTTTTTGCGGTCGCTGCCAGCAAATTTGTTGAAAATGAAATATGACGCAGTGCACGCAAAATCGGGAGGGGTTTGATTCATCACTACGCTGGTTTCGAATTTATTTGTGAAATACGAACCTTCGGATTCTGCAATTTCCACAAATTCTTTGCGAAGACGTACAAAACTCACGAATTTATTTTTCGAGAATTATTTATCGGAGCGAGCTGAAATTTTTTTATTGTAATTTACAGTAGTGTGTGCTACCAGAAAAATATTTCTTCAGTCCAAAAATGTAGATGAACGTCGTAATGAGCTTTTAAAGTGCGAACCATTGCCAAGAAGTACAATTTGTATTTACAGAGAGCTTTCTCTGAACATGTTGGGAAAACGTCATTTATTAAATAATTTTCTAAAAATTTCTACTAATAAAGGGTGTTACTGTGTATTTGGTACATCTATTTAGAGGCAGTACACTAAATGTGAAGTTGATCAATCGACTATAAATAGAGTTACGGGGACAATCATTTAAACAGTTCTTTTTTCATCAAAGTCACTTGATTGCTCATACGAAGCCAAATATTTATTTTTTCTCCGCAAAAAAATTTCTATACATTCCTGAAACATGCAAAAATATATAGACAAGAGTCTAATTACCACAGCTTTCGCTCTTTTCTGCCAGAAAAATGCCAAAGTCGACCTAAATATTGCACCTATGCCACTTGACACCCGACAAACAGCAATTTAAACAATTTCTATTTCATTAAAATTTGGATCATCGTGTTTTCAATAATTTCTACATACGTTTGATACATCCGAGACACCATAGAAAAAATTATAAAAGTAAAAAAATGTCGGTAGTTTTATGTCAGAAAAATTCCAAAGTTAGCCTGCAGTATGCAAGATACTTGGACAACGGTACAATTTCTTTTCCATCATCTTTCTAAAAATTTCTACACACGTTTCAGACGTAGAGAAAGGTGTGAAAATTCCAAAATTAACTGAGAATATTGTGCTCGAGGCAAAACCACACCTTAAACGTTGCCGCACAACACCTTTAAGCCTCGCGACCTTCCGGAGCGTAGAAGATCGAGCGGTCGGCCGTGTCCTGCCCCGAAATAGCTCGCAGACGGGGTTGGCCTCTCTTCGTAACCATTTCACCGTTTCGGGATACTTGACCCCCCTAACGTCCCCTCCCATCCCCTCGGAAACCCGTTCTCGTATGATGCACGGGGTGTACACACAATTCCGTGGAAAGTTCTGAGGGAATTTCGAGGAGAAACAATCCTGATGGGAACTCGGAGATATCAAAACCCCTCGGCCTCGGTGTTATCTGGCCGGAGGGAAAGCTTCTGGAAAATAGGAATTGAAATGTGGGGCCGGACGGCCCGGCTGCTGCCTCCTTAGGGGATCACGATGCACTGAATGATAAGCAGATGCCTGATTTTTGGCGATTTCAAATTCGATTCAAGATTACCACGAAACGGTTACTGTTCTTCCAGACGATACTGTACATACATACAAATTTTTCTGAGCTGATAATTAGACATTTGTAATGTTTGGAGATGTTTGATGATGTTTGATGAGGATTGGCGTTTTGTATATAGTTTGTTAGAGCTCCGAAGATAGGCCAGAAATGGTTACTATTTCTTCCAAATGATGGTGTACAGACATAAAAATTTCTCTGAGATGATAATTAGACATTTGTAATGTTTGGACATGTTTGAAGAGGATTGACGTTTTATATACAGTTTGTTAGAGCTCCGAAGATAGGCCAGAGACGATTACTATTTCTTCCAAATGATGCTGTACAGACATAAAAATTTCTCTGAGATGATAATTAGACATTTGTAATGTTTGGATATGTTTGAGGAGGATTGGCATTTTATATACAGTTTGTTAGAGCTACAAAGATTAACCAGAAACCGTTACTATTCTTTCTAACCATGCTGTACGGACATACAAATTTTTCTGAGTAATACTTAGATATTTGTAATGTTTGGGCATGTTTGAAGAGAATTGACGTTTTATATACAGTTTGTTAGAGCTCCGAAGATAGGCCAGAAATGGTTACTATTTCTTCCAAATGATGGTGTACAGACTTAAAAATTTTTCTGAGATGATAGACATTTGTAATGTTTGGACATGTTTGAGGAGGATTGGCGTTTTATATACAGTTTGTTAGAGCTACAAAGATTAACCAGAAACCGTTACTATTCTTTCTAACCATGCTGTACGGACATACAAATTTTTCTGAGTAATACTTAGACATTTGTAATGTTTGGGCATGTTTGAATAGGATTGACTTTTAATATACAGTTTGTTAAAGCTCCGAAGATAGGTCAGAAACGATTACTATTTCTTCCAAATGATGGTGTACAGACATAAAAATTTCTTTGAGATGATAATTAGACATTTGTAATGTTTGGACATGTTTGAGGAGGATTGGCGTTTTATATACAGTTTGTTAGAGTTACAAAGATCAACCAGAAACCGTTACTATTCTTCCTAACCATGCTGTACGGACATATAAATTTCTCTGAGGTGATAATTAGACATTTGTAATGTTCGGGGATGTTTGATGAAGTTTCTGGCGTGTATAGAGTCCGTTAGGGGACCGACAATTTGTCAGAAATCGTTACTATTCTTCCTAACCATGCTGTACGGACATACAAATTTTTCTGAGTAATACTTAAGCATTTGTAATGTTTGGGCATGTTTGACGAGGATTGGCGTTTTGTATGGAGTCTGTTAGAGCTCTGAAGATTAACCAGAAACGTTTAGTATTTTTCCAAACGCTGCTGAAGTGACATACAAAATTTTCTGTGATGATACTGAGACATTTGTAATGTGTGAGGATGTTTGATGATGTTTGATTAGGATTGGCGTTTCGTATACAGTTTATTAGAGCTCCGACGATTGGCCAAAAACGGTTACTATTCTTCCAAATAATACTGTACAGACATACAAATTTCTCGGAGGTAATACTTAGACATTTGTAATGTTTGGGGATGTTTGGTGAGGAATGTGCTGTCTTTTGAGTATCTCAGAATCCCCAGAATTATGTTTCATTTTGAATTTATACAAGAACAAGTCTATTTTAGTAAACATTTTTAGGTTGATAAGAATTGGATGTTTATCTAGCTTCTTCGATTTTACGATGGTAGGTTAAAAGAGTTTTAGAGAGACTTTTTGTGGTAGTGAGGGAGAAGGTACAGATTAAAGAAGATAGATCACTGTGTGCTCTGCTAAATATGTGACTTACAGTGCTTCATACACCGGCCAAGAATAATTCTTTATCTATGCACATGATCTTCTTCAACTCGAACGAGGACTTTTATGGTTTCATCACAATTCTCAAAAACAACAATTTTTGTTTGAATAAATATGAAAATTGTGTCACCCTTAAAATAAACTTTCTAATGATTTAATACTTGTACTTACAACGTCGGCGAAAAATATTTGCATAGTAGAAACAAATTAGAAAAATAATGTCCTTCACCCATGAAAATGCATTAAACCTTTTCCCAATTCTCAATTATGAATTAAAGAAATATACCTTTTAGTAGAAACAGATTGAAATAAAATGTTGTAGAGTATCTGTAAAAAGCAAAAGGGTTGAACTTTTACCCTCAGCAACGTGCAAGGGTTAAAAGTAATTAACAACACCCATATATGGTATTAAACGGCAAGGGGTTGAAGAAAATCAAGCTCACGTAAGAGCCAAATATTTCAAAGATAAGGGGTTGTAGAAATTCCAACATCATGTAACAGCAAAATATTTTATACACAAGGGGTTGAAGAAAATCAAATTCATTCAACAGCCAAATATTTTAGCGATGAGAAGCTGAAGGAAATGAAATTCATATTCCATAGGGGTTGAAGAGAAATTCAAACATATGTGGCAGCAATACGTTCCATGGACAAGGGGTGGAAGAGAATACAACTCGCTTGGGAGCCAAATATTTCACACGGTCTGAGCGACGGTTTTAATTGGCCACTTAGCGACTGCGGGGGTGGATTACAGAATTGGCAGGGGTTACGCTCGCGTCCCGGTGCAAGATTTCAACCCCGGCTCGGATCCGTGTAAGATTACCATTTATATGGTAGAGGGTTTACGGGCCGAAAACCGTCGGACGTCAACATCGAAATCCAGACAGGCGATCCGATACGAAATGGAGAGAAGTGTCGCGAGCAGAGGCGAGAAAGCAAAAAGGGGTGAAAGGCGACGGAAGTAGGTTTCGAACGGGAACGGGGAGAGGATAGCCGGTTCTCCTCCGCTTTTTATCATCGCTCTAAAGTGCACATTTCTGTAAGACGAATCCCCGTCTAACCGGGAAAAACTCGCAAGCTACCCTGTTTCCAGCATCCCTCGTCTCTGCTGCACGCCGCCGTCATCCTCTTCTCGCTCTCTCCCTCTCTCTCTCTCTCGCTCGCTGGAATGGTTAGGGGTATGGGGAACGTCGGTGATCGAGACTTACGACAAGGCACTCGGATATTAAGTATCCGTCGAATGGGACTTTATCGATGTCTAATGTCATTTGGTACTTTAGTACATCGGACACCCCCCTCCATCTTCTCGAACGATCGATGCGACTACCGAGACATTGTGACGTTTATACCGTCGCCTGGCCCTCGCTTTTCCAATCTGCTACCGCCATGGAATTTACTTTCCACAGTTTTGATTTGTTTCTTTCGAATCGGCGACGCTCATTCTGCTATTGATCCTTTTAGGGTATACCAGCGGATTCGGGTTGGAAAAAGAATTGCAAGAGAGATATGGGTATTGTAATCTGCATGTAGAAATTATTATTTCGTATTTCTATGGCGTTACAGAATAAGATGAAAATATATCAATTACATTCTCGATCTTGAAAACATACATCGAAAACGACCTACTATACAAAATATCTAAACTAACTCTCAGTGGGACTATTTTTGGTAATTATTGTGAAAGGGTCAGTATACTCCGATTTTGATGAAATTTAAATATGTTATAGATTCCGATATTTTTAACAACTTTTCCGTTTCCAATAGAGGGAGGTCGCTTTTGGTTTTCGAGATATTCATAAAAAATTATTGCTAATACTGTATTGAATTTTCTGTATTGTTGCACGCTCCGTGGCAATGTAAGACTGCTCCGATGCGGCGTTTGTTTACCTTTTTTTGTGAACAAGTTGTGGGGATGAGAGAAAAAACAGGGTTTCACTCAATACAGGGTGAGTCACCTAACGTTTTCACCTCAAATATCGTTGCTGTTTCTAAAGATACGTAAAATATGATAAGGACAAAGTTGAATGGTACAATGGGGCTGACCGGATGTCAAAAAAAAATTTTGTATTTCTGTCATTTTTTTAAAATATCAAGGTCACTTTGACTTTTTTAAATGGAACCACCCTTTTTTAAACACCTACAATGCTAGTCCCTTTCATTACGAATTCAGTGACTATAATTACTCAAGGTCATTCAAGGTCGCGGACAGAGATAACGTATATGATTTACTATCGATACATGCCTGTAAACGGGCTTTGAAGGAATGTTGAACTCTGTCCGCGACCTTGAATGACCTTGAGTAATTATAGTCACTGAATTCGTAATGAAAAGGACTATCATTGTGCGTGTTTAAAAAAATGTGGTTCCACTTAAAAAAATGAAGGTGACCTTGAAAATCTCTAAAAAGAATGACATAAAAACAAAAATTTTCTTGGTATCGTGTGAGCCCCAATGAACCATTCAACTTTGTCCATCAGACATTTGACGTATCTTTAAAGACAACAAAGATATTTGAGGCAGCAATAGTTAGTGCCTCACCCTACAATGATAGTCCCTTTCATTACGGATTCAGTGACTATAATTACTCAAGGTCATTCAAGGTCACGGACAGAGTTATCTCGGATTCGTAATGAAAGGGACTATCATTGTAGGTGTTTAAAAAAGGGTGGTTCCATTTAAAAAAGTCAAGGTGACCTTGATATCTAAAAAAATGGCATAAAAACAAAATTTTTTTTGGCATTTGGTCAACCCCATTGTATCATTCAACTTTGTCCTTACCATATTTTACGTATCTTTTGAAACAACAAAGAAAAACTTTGCATTGTAGCTGTCACCCAGAATTTGATCTAGTAATGAAACAATCATGTGGATAGACTGAGTTGTGGTTAGGTCGTGGAGGGGGCGAAGAGGGCCGGCCGTCAGGAAAATCCAAGAGAGAAAATTCAATACAGCATTAGCAATAGTTTTTTGCAAATATCTCGAAAACTACAAGCGACCTCCCTATATTGGAAAAGGAAAAAGTTGTTCAAAATGTGTTGCTGCATAACATATTTAAATTTCATCAAAATCGGAGTATAGTGACCCTATCGCAATAATTACCCCATTTTTCTTGAAAAATCGTGCAACTGTTGAATTAATGCCGACAGAGAGATGAATCATTTTCTATCTTAAATCTGGAACTTCACAGAATAACGCAAAAATGCGAAAAAATGTCGATAATGTCCTTGAAAAGAAATTATACATCCAACCCGATCTTTTCTAGTAAAAAAGGTCCTACGTCTAAAGAAGATTACAAAATTCTTTGAATTTCCGCGTTGCTTGACTTTCAATGATAGATCGAAGGTTATCGAATCTTCGCGACCACCTTCTATCATGCCAGTGCGAGAAAATTTCGTTCCAGGACAAATTCTTGCGATCAGAAGACGAGGTCTGTTGGTCGGTGAGTGTGTACGGGCGCTCGAGCGAAAACGGCATTAGCATTTAAATGGTGTCGGAGGATGGGTATACGGACTAGTGAGTGGGGTGGTGCGGGGAGTGGTGTTGCAGAAGGGTTTCGGAGGGTTGAAGGGGGATCTCTAGGTGCCGGGTTAGACGAGATACTCGCGGCGGTGTCGCGGATTTTACGCTGGTTCTGGTACGTGCGAGCGAAATCCAGGCCGGGCGATGCTCGGGAACGGACGCTAAGTGGCGAACGTGGGAAAAGATAGAGCTCGCAAAATAACCTTTACGACGTTTTTAGGGGCGGCCGTTACCGTCGCAGCTACGGGCATCCGGTTACACTGTTCCCTGGACCCCCGTTGTCCTGTATTACCATTTACACAGAGTTAATTGGCATTATCGCGCGACGTGCCGCGAATGATAAAAAAACTGCCGTGCGACAAGCTTCTCTCTCTCCCTCTCTCTTTCTCTCTCTCTCTCTCTCTCTCTCTCTCTCTCTCTCTCTCTCTCTCAAACAACCGTGGACGGCGACCATAGATATTTCACCGATCCGATGGACGGAAAATTAAGCGGGAGACACCCTCTTCTACTCGTTAAGAGTTTTATCGGGTTACGGCCAACCGTAAAAGTCCTATCAAACTTTAACGTCAACTTCATTTACACGAGAGGTCCGCGTGGTGATTAGCTGGAACCGCTTACACTTTGCGGTCCGAAATCGACTTCAGGTGACACGTTTGATCTCGTTCGAACGTTCGGATTGCTTGACGAGTTTGCGAAACTGCGAGCTTGCGAATGTTTGCCGCAAATGTCACCGGAAAGGCTTGGAAAAGCGTCGGACGTTGATTGGGGAATTTAGGGTTCGGATGGTATTTTTGATTTTTGTGGTCTAGAATTGCATACTTCAAGCTAAATATAGTTGACTTTCTTTTATTCACGGGTTGATTCACTTTGGAATCATTTCGAAGATGAAATTTTTGTCAAGCATACGAATTATACAATTTGTATAACTGAATATGGTAACATTGGAAATGAGATGAAGATCGAAGTTTCTGCACAGGTTTTTGGGGGCACTCATTGAATGTTTACTGATTTTGTGACGAATGATGTACTCTGTTACGTTAATTAAATATTATACATATTAACTGTGAGGTTATTTTTATTGTAATTTGTGTGAGGTTAGGTAATGAGGGCGCTGAACATCGTCGGCTGTCGACGATTTGCGCGAGCGATAGCGGGAAGAACACGAGTCTGTGCGAGAGCATCGAAGAGAGCAGAGCGTAGAGAGAGAGAGAGAGAGAGAGAGAGAGAGAGAGAGAGAGAGAGAGAGAGAGCCTAAGAGTGAGAAAGCCTACACGAGGCAGCGTAATTTCAATTTTATACTCTAATATATACATTATAATATTTCACCAATCTTTATTATCCTACCCACATTAACCCCTTGCACTATGATTTATTTTACGGTTACAGTGATTAGAGCTTGATTGTCGTCCATCTTTTTTTAGAACAAAAAGAAAAATTATTATATGCTTGTATATTTGTCAATGGCTATATATCGACAGTAACAAAATAAAATTTGAATTTGCTTCAAAGGAAATTAATAATTTACATGTTTAGTAGATGTTCGAAATTCTTATAACGATTCTGACTCGTTATTATAGTGCAAGGGGTTAAAACGTTTTCCACATCTTTACCGTAACTCTAACGATTTCGGTACGTTATCGTCGTTGTCTCAATTCAAAGATTTTGTTGTTTAGTGGTGAGTTTGTGCAAAATAAAAATTGCCCGTATCAGTTATAAGAAAATGGAGTAGCATGAAAATTTATTTCTTTTTTTAACACGTTGACTGCCAGGCGCATTTTCCATGGTTTGCCGAAGGCGCAACATATTATGTTGAAATATTATTTGCAGCAAATAAAGTGAGTTATAAAATCATGCTTGAAGCATTTTTCGTGCATTAATTTCTTCAAATCATTATAGTAACAATGATATTATTGAAAAATTTATCAGTATCCATATTTACTCTAATTATGTACTTTTATTATTTGCTGCGTCGCCGGTCACCGGTGGCCTCCACGGCGCTGTAGCGAAGTCGAGTGCCGGTCACCGGTGACCCCCATGGCAGTCAACGTGTTAACCCCTTGCCGCATTTTAACGAGTCAGACTCGTGATGAAGATATTAAATGAAGTCTAAAAAAGATGAAAGTTATACCTTTATTTTCACACGAAATAAAATTGTACTTTTGTGTAATAAATATTTAAGCATTGACGTAAATGTAGTCGTACAAAAATATAAATTTTTTTCCCTCTTCTGTGACATTTTTGGGGGCGAAGACGTTCTAATTATTGTAGTCGTAAAGAAAATGGTATGGCAAAGGATTAATAATTTTAATATGTTCTAAATACTCCACCAACAATATGTGACGTCATAAACGCATAGCACTTGCAATCGAGTGGTTTTTCTAACAGTTACAAACGGTTTGCGTTTTTCCAGAAGTCGGTTTTGAGTTTCCGAAATTCGAAGCTTCTATTAACCGATTTAATGGAGACGCAAGTGGGTTGCGTAAATCGGTAGCTGAAAGGGAACGATTAAATGCATATTCTATACGCACAATGGGGTCTTTATATGATGTTGGATGTATTTTATTCTGTACAATACACCGTGCATCTCTACATATATTTGTATATGCGCCGACGTGCTTCAATCCGCGAAGTTTTCGCTTGAAAGTGTTTCCATCGTAACGATCTTTCATCATCGGTAAAGCTTAACGCAGACCCATTGTGTCTGGAAGTGACAAAGTAACGAATAAAGAACGAACAAAAGAATATTGTGAACACTGTTTCCTTTTGTTGAGCTCTGGGACAATCAAGCGTGTGTGAGAGAGACACAAAGAGAAAGAGAGAGAGAGAGGGAGAGAGAGAGAGAGAGAGAGAGAGAGAGAGAGAGAGAGAGAGAGCGAATAATCGGCGACTCGGTTAATCGAGGACCTGCTCTAGACATTATTTGGTTTCGGTGGTTGTAATAATCGTTGGTCTGGGATTTTCAGGGATATTCGATACAGATATTCAGAAATGATAACTGCGGAAGTCCAGTTTTTTATCGAAGTTTCTACGAGGATTATTATTCGAATTTTTTATTGAACCAATTAGCAAACTATTTCTAAGTGTTCTTAGCCACCGAGCTCGTTCAATCAAATAACGAGACGGAAAATATTTGCTGATCTATTGATTCGCAAAAATATTATCCACGCTCCGTAGGCTTAGTACAATAATACTTGATCGCCATTCTTTCTCAATCGTCCAAACAGGGCAGGTGCGATTTCAATATACGTTTTTGTCTTTTTTATTGGAGAGAATATTATACATATCGTACAAAACCAAATTTAAAAAATTTTATACATGGGTCTGCCATTCTGTATTTCTTCAAAATCAATATTTCTTATTTTTAATAGGAGCTTTTACTATGTTTTTCAGTCACTAAGTTTGTCTATGAAATAGCAAATTTATTTAAATTGACGATACCGTTTTGCTTCTTTGAATGGAAAAAATCCGGTACACGCGTTTAATGAACCAAGTTCAACATTACTGGTCGTGTTTCCGTTTTATATGATTTAGCGAGGATTGTTTTATTTGTGACATGACCATTTTTGGCTGGAGCATTGTCAGATGTTCATAAAACGTCAATTTTATCCGTGGAATATAACAAAATAGGTTGATGGTTGGAACATCTGTGTACTCTTTCGGCGGATAAAAATATTATACATGGTCGTGGTAAAATAAACAACATTTTATTTTGTAGATATCCGATACGTGAAATGACAATTGAAGACTGCATCTCTTCACTGAAATATCGACAATGATTATTGTTTTATTTTTGACGGGCTACGTTGTTGAATCGTTACATGAAACAGGATAGGTTGCAATTGATCTCTAGCTATTTTTAGTAAAAATAATTATCTCCTTACAGAGCAAGTAGATACTCGATATAATCAATCATGCTTAAATTTTACCTCTTCTTACTGAAATATCCAAGAAGATTCTTCTTTAATTTTCCAATACGACTAATTAGTGGAACTATTTTAAAAGTCTGCGGACGAAATGTGCAGTGACAACTATTTTCGACACCCGAAACGATCGTAAAACGTTGGAAAAAATAGCCAATGAAAGCTTTGCCACACTCATAATCTACTGAAACCCTTAGCAGAGAAACCAAATTTTTTTTCCGATTCCAATTTCCATAAAGTAGTTCCGGAAAGTTTTAAAACTCTTCGCCCGCATAAAAATCCGCATTCTAGCTTTAAAATCTTCTTAACCATTCCCTAAAGAGTCTGAGAAAGTAGATTTGAATTGAATAAGGTAGATTCAATCTCTTAAGAGTCTAGCCTAGTTAACGATCTGAATAAAACGTGATGTTTCTCAATTTTTCCAGAACAAATTAATGGAATTTTGTTTTAAACGAGTACTTTATTGGAAAGTATATATATTTGACAATATGTAGTAATTTTTCTATTCGAACATCTCGAAAAATGTCCAAGTAGTAGCTCGTATTCCAGAAGTTCCAACTGAACTAGCAGACGAACGAAGGGTTTTCAAAACAAAATTAATTTTGTCAAAATGACAGTCATGTAACATAAAAATATGACTTTCTAACAATCAAATAATTCATTGTTATATGGATTAATAAAGAAGTTTTCATTAAAAAAAATCCTACTTTCAGTCATCGCATAAATTATACAAATCTTCCTACTAGTAGATGCTTCCGGAAGAGAGCTGTTATTGAGACATTTCTAACACGTTAAGCGCCACGCCATAGCGCGCCAGCACACGACAAAATTCCAAGAAATCGAATTAATTTTTTAATGGAACCCGTTACTGATAAGTCAAGATTTATTACAGTCACTGGTTTTTTAACTTTCTTATAATTCGTAGGTCCAAACAAAATTTTGATTTACTCCGCCTGCCACCCTACGAAATAACGTTGAAATCTAGTAAAAAAATTGTGTCAGTCACGTATGACTGACTTGGCAGTGAACGTGTTAAAGATTCTGCAATAAAAAAAATTACTGCAAGCTGTACACTATACTTTTAGCTAAGATACTAGCATGAAAAAAATAGTGTACTAACTATTTCTCGGAAAAATTGCTGAAGAGGTCGCGTTCTTTCAGATTGCCATCTAAGCACAACGCCTGAGAACAGTCTGTTGTAACAGCGTCGCGGGAGAAATTGCCCGAGACTTTCACAGCATTCCTGAGGATTCCCAACCGGGCCATAACCCTCAACGCAATATCACCGGCCCCCGCTTCGACAAGCAATTTTTATCGACGCCCCCGTTGCGTGGAAACGGCTTCGGAAAAATCCAAAGTATCCGACCGCCGTGGAAAACAGAGTCGGGCCATTAGACCGTCCAATTATCGCGTCCCATAGGAGCCATCGGAAGTTCGCGCCGGAGTTTCAATTACACTCCCAAGTGCCATTCCTCAGCGAACTATACGTGGGTGGTGCGGGACTGTGTTCGAAGAGTATCGACTCCCTACTACCTCTAACCACCCCCCACCCCTCCTACCCGTAACTCGTGACACGGTTGATCCCATTGCTAGCAAAGTGGCGGGTTCGGGGTCACGAACGCGAGCCGAAAGAGAAACAGAGAGAGAAACAGAGAGAAACAGAGAGAGACAGAGAGATAGAGAGGGAGAGAGAGAAAGAGAAAGAGAGGGATACAGAGCGAGAGAAAGGGAAAGAGAGAAACAGAGAGAGAGTGAAGCGAAGAGAGAAAGAGAGAAACAGAGAGAGTGAAACAAAGAGAGAAACAGAGAGAGCGAAGCAGAGAGAGATTGAGAAATAGAGAGATAGAGAGAGATTGAGAAATAGAGAGATAGATAGAGAGAGATTGAGAAATAGAGAGATAAATAGAGAGAGATTGAGAAATAGAGAAATAGAGATAGGGAGAGATAGGGGAAAATACACAGAGAGAGTGAAATAGGGAGAGATTGAGAAGCAGAGATAAAAAGAGAGAGAGGAAGAGGAAAATACACAGGGAGAGAGAGAGAGAAATAGAGAGATAGTGAGAGAGAGAGAGAGAAAGAGGAAAATACACAGGGAGAGAGAGAGAGAAATAGAGAGATGGTGAGAGAGAGAGGGAGAAAGAGGAAAATACACAGGTAGAGAGAGAGAAATAGAGAGATAGTGAGAGAGAGGGAGAAAGAGGAAAATACACAGGGAGAGAGAGAGAGAAATAGAGAGATGGTGAGAGAGAGAGGGAGAAAGAGGAAAATACACAGGTAGAGAGAGAGAAATAGAGAGATAGTGAGAGAGAGGGAGAAAGAGGAAAATACACAGGGAGAGAGAGAAATAGAGAGATAGTGAAAGAGAGAGAGAGAAAGAGGAAAATACACAGGGAGAGAGAGAGAAATAGAGAGATAGTGAGAGAGAGGGAGAAAGAGGAAAATACACAGGGAGAGAGAGAGAAATAGAGAGATAGTGAGAGAGAGAGGGAGAAAGAGGAAAATACACAGGGAGAGAGAGAGAAATAGAGAGATAGTGAGAGAGAGAGGGAGAAAGAGGAAAATACACAGGGAGAGAGAGAGAAATAGAGAGATAGTGAAAGAGAGAGAGAGAAGGAGGAAAATACACAGAGAGAGAAAGAGAGAGAGAAACAGAGGGAGTGAGAGGAAGATGGGTTATCGGGAGTGAAACAATGGACATAAGGCAGAAAGGGTAGCCGACGAGGAGGTGGGCGAGGACGCGTGTGTGTGTGTGTAACTGCTCTTATTTCTTCTCGCAGCAGCCGCGGCGGTGGCCCGAACCGGAAACAAAAGGCGATCCGACATCAAACATTCAAATTAGAAAACTCCCCCGCCGGTCGGTCCGCGGGCCGGATTACCAACCCCGTGCACTGCTTGCCGAAAGCTCCCAGCGAACCCTTTCTACGACTACCGCAGGTGCTCCACTCTTTCTCTGTCTCTTTACTTTCTTTCACTGAAACTTTTCTCTCTTTTTCTCTGGTTCGATCTTGTGTTCTCTTCATCGACTTTAGAGATGGACAGGTTCGCTCGGAATCGATGAAAATATAGAAGAGTAGTCTTAATCGTGTGATTAAGTAGTTTAGGTACAATGTTATTTTTGGATACAGAACTGCATTTTCTATGTAACGTTTAGTTACCGAGATAATGAACTTCGACAGTTAATGTTGTAAGAAGTCCATTGTACTAGTGGAATAGACCAGCTATGGTCAGACTCGATTACCTAGAAAACTAAGCAACGTAGGAAGAAGATTCATCCTGTGTTTTTAATACAATTTCACATGTAGAAATAGTCTGTTTTGGTTGATACGACCTAGCTGAATTTTTATTAATCAGCTAATATTAAAATATCCACAATAACTGAACAAGCCTAAGAAGAACAAAGTAGGAAGAAGATTTACCCTGTGTTTTTAATACAACTTCTCTTGCGGAAATAGTCTGTTTTGGTTGATACAACCTAGCTGAATTTTTATTAATCAGCTAATATTAAAAAAGCCACAACTGCACAAGTCTAAAAAGAACACAGTACGTGTCCGAAAAATAAAAAGTCTAAAACGATTTCACATTCTGCCAACGCATAAAAATGATTTTATAAAGCACGAAGAACATACAATCCTAAAATGAAGCAATATTCCGCTCACTGACCGAGTCGACAAAACCCCACCATATCAATGATAAAACACATCCAAAAAATAAAACTCCCACGGCTATCTCATACTCTGAACCGTCCAAAGATGATTATAAAACCCAGGAGAACGTGTGCAATGCAAAAGATAACACAATACTCCTCTCGAAGCCCGTACCTCCGCAACAACCCCTTGGTTCCAAAACAGTACGTGTCCAAAAAATAAAAAGTCTAAAACGATTTCACATTCCGCCAATGCATAAAAATGATTTTATAAAGCACGAAGAACATACAATCCTAAAATGAAGCAATATTCCGCTCACTGACCGAGTCGACAAAACTCTACCATCCCAATAATAAAACACATCCAAAAAATAAAACTCCCAAGGCTATCTCATACTCTCCGAACCATTCAAAAATGATTATAAAACCCGGGAGAACGTGTGCAATGCAAAAGATAACACAATACTCCTCTCGAAGCCCATACCTCCGTAACAACCCCTTGGTTCCAAAACAGTACGTGTCCAAAAAATAAAAAGTCTAAAACGATTTCACATTCCGTCAATGCATAAAAATGATTTTATAATACATGAAGAACATACAATCCTAAAATGAAGCAATATTTCGTTCACTGACAGACTCGACAACTCCATCATCCCAATGATAAAGCACATCCAAAAAATAAAACTCCCAAGGCTATCTCATATTCTCTGAACCGTCCAAAGATGATTAAAGAGCCTGGAAAAACCGGCGCAAGGCAAAAAGGAACACAATATTCCTCTTGAAGCCCCCATACCACGGTCGCAAAATTCGGCGAAAACGTGGCTCATCGCGCGGAAACAGAGCAAAAGCCTGGCTCTCAAATCCCGAGACAATACGACAATTCAGCTTGCGCAGAAAAACCGGGTTCTGAAGCTGGCCTGTGCTCTCTCTGCACACGCGGGGGTGTCTGGTTCCGAGACTATAGTCCGAGTCATTACCACCGCCGCATTCTTCCACCCCCATTTACAATTTCAACGAAGATACACGGTGCCGGTCTGTCGTTGGTACCCGTCCTGCCGGTGTTTGATCGTGCTCGGGAATGCACTCGTGTTCATTGCTTTACCGTGGCTGGTCTCGCCCACGTCTCCGACCGCGGGCAAATATGTATAGGCGAGCGTGGGAGAGCGTGGGCGGACTGGTAGAGGTGCGGGGGCGGTTTGTAGCGTGGGCAAACAGCCGTTGCACCGCTAGGTGCCCTGCGGACGTTCTACAAGCCTCGGGAATCGCGTAGACAGGCCCATACTCTCTCGCGAAAGTATGCTGTGCAGGCTTAAACAGCGGCGTTGGTGGCAGCGGTGCCCGGTCAACTCTCTCTCTCTCTCTCTCTCTCTCTCTCTCTCTCCTGTCTCTGGCAACCGCTGGAATCGTGTGCGGCTTCCGCGGCAACCAGAAATAGAGGTTTAACTCCGCGCGACGCTGAAAGAGAGCCGCGAGAAACGGGATGATGGGGAGAGAGAGTCCAAAGTACCACAGGAATGGAGGATCGAAGCGGGACAAAGAGAACTCTGGCAGGAACACAGGATGAAGATGAAGAGAGGAGCACCCGATGGAAAAGGGTTGCCTCCGAGCTTTGGTCGAGTAGAGGGCTGGTAAGCCGTATGGCAACGGGGAGCGGTGAAAATGTGGTGGGAAGTTAAAAGGGTGGTTTCTTTTGGGGGTGGTTTTTGGGAGATATTTGTGACGGGTAGTTTGATGACTTGGAACCGTGGGATCGTGTCAAGCTGTATTAGATGTTTACTATGTTTGGGGTAGGGTTGGGTTGTTGTGGTGACGTTAAGTCTCTCAAATATTTGCTTCTTTTTATCCTTCTGCAGTTTTGTAGCTTGTTTAGTGATCTCTTGTACGATTGGGAACAAAGAGAATTATTTTGGACGTTTTGTTCTTTAGATATTTAGTATGTTTTGGGTAGAGGGGCTGTTGTGATGATGTGAAGTTTGTCAGTGAGAAAAATATTGCTTTCTTTTAACACTATACATTTTTTATTATTTTTAAAAGCATTCTTATGCATTGGGAGATTGCAAAATAGTTTCACATCTTTGATTTTTTGGGTACATATTATTTTGGGACGAAGGGGTTGTTGCGAAGGTATTCGGCTTGGAGAGTCAGTATTTTGTCCTTTCTAGACTTGTGCAGTTATTGTGGGTGTTTAATATCAATTAATTAATAAATATTCAGGTAGGTTGAATACATTAAAACGGAATAACTCTGTATGCGATGTTGAATTAAAAACGTGGAGTAAATCTATTTCCTGCATCGCTCAGGTTTCGAGATAATCGAGTCTGGCTATGGCTGGCCAATTCCACTTACTAGGATAATGACTGCTCGTCGTCGGAACTTTCGACGCCCATTATCTCGGTAACTAAACGTCGCAGAAAAAACGTTATTATACACTATCCACTCAGTTTTGCTTACGGAATAAAGGTGTGCCCAAACAATTACGCAATTAAGGCGTCTTCTTTATTTTTCTCCACAATTTTCATCATCGTCGAATCTACATTTCCATGAGATTGTGAAAGTGTAAAATCCTTTTCGTGTTGTTATGAACGTATTTCTTTAAATACACACCACCAGACAGCAGATTTTACGCATTTACGACAAAATTTAGTAGTTGTACTACAAAACATTAAAAACATTGCAAAAATTTATAAATACTGATACACATTAATCTCAACCTACCAAACATATTAAGAAAGAAAATAAATACCTATTTCACTCCAGTTTGTGACGAGTCAGGTAGACAATTTTTATTTTGCATAATGATCAGTAGTTTACTTACATTTTACAGAACATTCAAATTAATCATATCAAAATTATTTCTCCAGCTTCTTCTCAACACGTTGACTGCCATGTCACCTATATAGGTGCGACGGAATGTTTATCCAGATTGCAACATGAATTTTTACGTTAAAATATTCATTCGATCAAATTCGATTAAGAGCTGACAAAATACAGGAGGCTCGAAGATCGAGTAAACATTCTATTCAATTTTACTGTTACTAAATTATTAATTTAAATTATAATCAAAATTTTATAATAATCTAATTTTTGTATGGGATTGGGATTTTTATTTAAAAAATTTAGGGAGTTCGTTAAATAAAAATAGATTAGTATAAAATTTCGTGTATAATGTAAATTAGAAATTTAAATAGTAATATGACACATTTCACATTTTCAAATTTTCTAAAATCAATTTTCTGATATTTCTGACGCTGCTACTTTGGCAGCCAAAGTGCCAAACATACTCAAACACACCCAAGAATTCTCCCACTCAACAATCATCCGAAAATAATGTTTCCACCGGCGAATAGCGCTTTAGCAACCGATTTAAATCGAACCGCCGATATTTAAGGGGTCACGAGACCTCGGTTCAGGAACTCGGTCCAATAATAGACCGTCCGGTTTCTCGATCAATAACCGTTTTCTTTTCTTATAATTAATCTGTCGCTGGGAATCCCCGGCGCAAGAACGAAATTCGAGAGAACGTAATTCTCTCTTTCTCTCTCTCTCTCTCTCCCACATCGCTCGTAATTTTTCCTTACCTCTCCACCTGTCACGCAGTTCATCCCCGTAGGTAGAACTACGGAGTCCATTGTTCCCTCAGCTTCATCCCCTTGGCTAGGGGACAAAGACCAGCGTCGCACAGCGATACAAATATCCGGCGTGGCGGCAGTAATTAAAAGGAATCCAAGATAGGACTCACTTGTCGGCCGTGCTCGTTCCAAGGCGCATCATTTCCTCGCCCCGTTCGCACAGCAATTGACCTATCTTCCTTCCCAGACCTAACCCCTTCTCCTCACCGTCCCTCCACCACCCGCAAACGTTTTACGCTTTTAATGAGTCGAACCGAACCCGGAAACGCGTACCCAGTCGGTCTTTACAAGGATATCGTTTCCTCGAAGAACATTCATACTCGGAATGGCAAGTGACTGAATTCTTTTCGCATGCTTTCACTCTCCTCACGATTATTCGCCATTTTCTGCAACCCCATTTTGGTTCCATCTCTACTGGTACTCGTCTATGACTCTAGAGACTCTCGTGGTAATTAGATGACGGTTATTATTAGACTAATTGCAATACCAAATTGTAAAGATATCAGAAGAACTTCAGAATACTGTTACGCCCCTCTCAATTTATGAAAATTGCAGTGTAAATTCACATTAAGGGGGGAAGACACTACAGTGCGCTCCAAAATCGGTGGTTTTTAGAAATTTTTTTCTTAATAATTACAAAGCGGATCTTTTTCAAACTTTCTTGTTGCCATGTTCTATATTTGAACAATACAAAAATTGGTCTACATTAACGATTAATATATTTGTTGTCGAAATATTTATTTAAATTCACAACTCCGCGCCGCTCGCATCGTCAGTTTATGTACATTCTACATTTTCATCTGAAACAGAAGAAGAAAAGTTTTTCTTAATCCTTATAAAATTATGTCGTCGATGAATTAAAAAAATTTATAAATAGCCTCATTTTTCCATTTATTTCAGCATTACAAAGCTGTAATTTTTTCACGAAAATCGTAACTTTTTTGTTAACCCTCAAAATTTTGCATTTTTATGTTTTTTTCGGAATTTTTTTTAATTATTATAATAATGCAATATTTACAGTTATTATTCACTTATATTATCTACATATATCAGGATCTAATAACCCTATCGGAACAAATAAAAAATATTATTTAATTCATTTTAATCCATATTTTTTAATTAAAGACATTTTTGGATATGCCCTAATTATTTATATTTTTTATTATCACACTAAAATATCCTTATTACTTAAGAGATTCTGATAATTTTATTATAGCAACTCCAATAATTACACCCGAACATATTAAACCAGAATGATACTTTCTTTTTGCTTACACAATTCTACGTATCCGTAATACATTTTGGGGAGAGGGGGGGGGGGGGTGGTAATAGGATTACTTATATCTATTGTAATCGTACTATTACTCCCAATATTAAATAATAATTATGTATCATCAATAAAATTCTATTTTTTAGGAAAAAAAGTTTCATTTTGAATTTTTATTTTATCATTTATTATATTAACTTGTACAGTGTTCATCATAATCTAACCATTTTGGATCTCGTAAATTTCTTTATAATTATCGTCTCCAAATGCTTCCCTTAAACTATTATTTTAATGCACAATATTTCCAACGACGAACATCGTGCAAAATCACCGTAACTTCGTAAATCATTTAAATCCACCAAAAAAATTTTCGGAGCAAATTCTGCGAATGTCGCACACTAAGAGAACGTAATTAAAAAATCGATGCCTCTCCCCTCGAAAGAGAAACAAGTCCCGAGTGCAAAAAAGTCAGCTGACAGCACGGTGTCGAGTGAAATGCGAAACGGATTAAAAGACTGGCGAGAAACTTTCCGACTCTTATCGCGCGCGCAACCTGGCTAACCTAAATACTTTTTCCTATTTTTTTCCATGCGGAACGATCGTTCAATCCTGCGAAATATCGTCTGAACTACCGTCCTCCATCTCGAGCCCTCCTCCACGGGAAAACGCGTATCGAAGTCTGACTCTTTTTTCATTTCTTTCTACCTCGCGGTTTCCACCCCCTCTTTCTCTCTCTCGCTCTTCGTCACGAACGTCAGACACAGTGGCACTAATTATCGTCACGTCTCTCCCCGAGCGCGAAGTCGATCTCGGCTTATACACGCAACGCTTACTCTTTTTAGTTTTTTTCTTTTTCTCTTCATTCCTCCCTTCGCTTCTTTTACCCTTGCTCCCCGGAGAAATTCAAATGGACGCCGGACCGGTGAATGGAATTTTTTTAACGGGAAAGTACGGTTCCTTTGATTATCGGACTTCCGTGCACGGCTTCGTTTATCCTTCAGCCGTGTCCACAAATTTTTGAGTGCCGTTAAACTCAAAATTGAGATTTCTACACGCGATTTAGTGTAGACCCGCGCGGAAATTCGATTTTACCCAGTTTTGAATAGTTGGACGACTGTAACATTGGTATATAAATTTTGTTTTTATCATGATTGCGTTGGTGATGATAGTTATGGATGTATGGAAGGTGTTCAGAAACTTTAGAGCCCATTGATCCTGTAGATGTTGAGATATAACAATTAGAATGCTAAACGCGAGTGGAGTTCCATCGGTTCCAGTCATCGTACTATTTAATTTCGAAATTATTGTATAATTATAAATTTTTAGAATTTTTGAATAAAAATTTATGGGCACGTTGTTGAAACCTTATACTTTAAGATCATGTAAGGGAAGAAAATTTTTATTAAGTTCTGTGACCAGAATTATTTACTTTTAATCAAAAGTTCCTTTAAAGAAATCCTCCGGATGAAACACTGAAAAAGTAGTCAATCTTTATAAAGTTTTTAAAAGAAAAGTTTACAAGATATCGGATAAATACTTCCTGGCATTTACTACCACACCTTTCGAGATAATCACAATTTATTTTTTCCAATCTTGCACCATCGATGCATTTTTTATAAAACTTTTAGTCACCCCCGTCCGGTCACAAGATCCATTAGAGTTAAAAAATCAAAATTGTTTATGAAACTTTTCATAAATGTTGAACGGCTTGTCCAAGGACATTGCAAGAAAGAGCAGAACACATATGATTGGTGCATATTAGAGCCAACCAGTGCGTGTTTCGTTTTTCTTCCATCTTGGAGTCTCAAAAGAAATTCAAAGGTCCGTGGAACCGCGTTTCGACCGCCCGAGAAATTATCGACTGTAACTACTGCCTGCGCTCTGGCCGCGGCTCAAAAGCATGACTGTGATGGGGGTATTCGAAGGGGGAAATTTATGGGGCGCACCGGCCAAAAGTCGTTTCACTTTAACTGCCGAGCATTTCGAATTTCGGCCGGAACGAGGCCGGCCGAAGTAGAATGGGTCCGCGTATGGTCCGACAGCCAGTAACACAGGCCTCGAAGAACTGCTGGATCTCACCCGTATTGATTTTAGCCATGATACCCGCATTCTCGGGACTGTTGGTAGAAGAGAAACAGATTTTCCGAAACACTATACTCCCTGAAGCACGAGGAACACAGTAATTAGGAGATTTACTTGTTTTCTAGACACATGGATGGTAATGCGACTTTGGAAATTTTTGGAAATTATAAACATATTAACTGTACATATTGTGGGTATATTTGTCAATCTTCGAAGAGTGTAAAAATATTTTTCACAATGTTACAGGAGTTGATACACAGAAATTAAAGTAGCTTCTCTGTTTTTGACGGTGATGAAATAATGCGATCTTTGGGATTTTTTTTTAAAACGGAATTAATAATCATAGGGATGTTAAACTTTTTGGATATATCCACCAATGTTCAATATATACAGATAAATTTTTCTCGTTGGAACTTTCGTTGCAATTAAAATACTGTATAGCTGCAAAATAATTCTTTTTCTTGAGATTCAAATTGCATAAATAAAAAAAAATTCTTTATAGAGAATATACATACATGCATGGTTCTGATAGATACCATTTATCCAAGATTGCTTAAAATAGCGTAAAATAGAAAAATTGCACAAATCATTTTTCTGTATTAATCTAATTGTCTTCTGAACAGGTAAAATTGAAATATAATGAGATTTTGATTTTTTTTTGTAAAATGTCCGATGGTTTTTCAAATTTTACGAGTTCTCTGTTGATTAAATTTTTGTGAAAAATATGCAAATGACCTGCATCGGTCACCCGATCCTTCAGTTATTAATTATGCAGGAGATTCAGCTCGTTCGAAGCGGGGCCTGAAAGAAGGCGAAACTTTTTCAGGTATTTAATCCTCTTAGGATCGCTCCCTTTCATGTAAATTGGTGGTTTTAATGAGATCAAGCTAAGACCATGAAAACACATCTCAATTATTTAGACAGATTTACCGTCGCGATGGTTTTAATAAAATTTAACTTTTTTCATCCTGTTTAGGGGAGAATGTTTTTTTTCCTCCGGGCTTTGAGGAGATTAATATAAGTAGTATGAGTTGGAATATGGTCAGACGTGCTGGCGGCTAAAAGTTGGAAAACTTCGCCGGGTATTTCATCGATTTTTAGAGATACGTACATTCTTGGGAGATATTATCCATTAACAAAATTTGTATGTTTCAGAGCTGTAGCAATATTCAAATACACCCCAAAAATACAGTATAATAAAATTGAAAACATTCAGTCAAGATCAAAATTGACAAAGAACGCAATATGTTCTTTTTTTAGTGGCTTTCTAAAAATAGTTATAGTCTTAAATGCAATTTGGTAAAATATGCTGAACTCATCCGATGATATTCGTAAATTTTTCTTTCTTTCTTAAACACTTTGAAAATAGTTATACATGCAACTCGGCAAAATGTGAAAGACTCGTCCTATGATACGCTTCACAAACATAAAAATATATGGACTCTGCTGAAAAGATTATACCTGATTAGTCGACTGATTTTTTTTATCACCAGACCCTGTAAAAATAGTTATGGTCGAGAATGCTTCAGCAGAATACAAAGCACACATCCGAAGACACGTTCGCCAGTTCATAAAAATAGGTTCTATCCGAACAGAAAAAATTTCAGGTGGATTTAGATCGATTAGGCAACTCGCGTTGCTTTATTAGGCAGTTGGTAAGCGGTCCAGGCGCGATTCAGCAAAATACGACGAGCACGGGAGCGAAGTATCCAGCACAATTTACCAATAATTCACCAATCCGGAGTTTTATCTGAAATATAAACCGCGCCGGGGAGTTCCATATCCGGGAGGCACTGAAACCCTCACTGGCCCCTAAAATAAATATTATCTTCGCGGCCATCGTTTACGTAGTATTTACGTGTTCGCGGATGACGCATAAAATAGTCATCTACGAAACGGAACGTCGTTTCACCGAGCTGCTGCTCCTGCTGCTGCTACTCGGATACTATTACGGAATTTACAGAATCGTCCAGGCTGGATAATCAAAATTTTCGAAAGTGAGATGGAAGTCGTCGGGCGCTGCTAAACGAGTTATAGTGATGAATCAACTATGCCGCGAGATGTCTTTTAATAATCGACCATTATTGCATAGCACGTATCACCGAATAAATTTGCTGAATAATTAATTTCCAGGAGCACTTTTACGTCTTCAATAATTATAAAACGAGTCATTCGAAATGCCTTAATATAAATTAATATAAATATATGCCTTAATATAAATTCTGTATAAACGGTTCGTCGTGTTTCATAAATTTTAATTTTATAAAAATTTTAAGTATCCTGAACAGTATTTACGTGGAATATTATAGCAGAGTACGTTTTGAAAAAAAAACTAAATAATTATGCAGTAGTATAATATTGTAGATCGAGTATTAATATTTGTTCCAAAATGACATTTTTGTGCTTGAGATGAGAAAACATATGGTAACCACTTTCAGAAAAACATTCTCGAAATCTTTCATAAATTTGCACGGGGCTTTTAATTTTGTAAAAATTCAAAGTTTCCTAAACAGTAAGCGGAATATTATAGCAGAGTACGCTTTAAAAAGAAGCTGAATAATTATACAGTAGTATAATATTGTAGATTGAGTATTAAAATTTGTCCCAAAATGATATTTTCGTGCTTGAGATGCGAAGACATATGGTAAACTCTTTCAAAAAAACATTTTCGAAGGCCCCATTGTTCTGGATGCGCGGCTCGTGTGCATTTTCTTCTGGTTTTCCCTTGTATTTCGTCGGTGCATCTGTGCCAGTATGGTTTTTAGCTACATGAAGCATGCTAGTTGGCAAGCAGCACGATGTGTATGTTCGCAAATATTTATAAAAAGATCACGAGACGTAACAGGCGAATCTCAGAAAAATGTCGACACAGGGAAAGATCGAGAGAGAAGGTTAAACCAGGAAAGCTGTCTTTTTCTAGACAGAGAGAATATTAAGAGTTTCGAGATAGAAAGGGAGGGAGGACTCTGCGAGAGTTGGAACGGAAAGAGATGGAAGATTCTGTGGGAAAGAGATGCGTAAGAATTTCAAGGGAGAGGTAAAACTTAAAAGATACGAGAAGAGAGATGGACAGATGAAAAGCGAAGAGTAAGAGGCAATGCGCATTTGATACAGCAAGTCGGACGGAGATGGAGAATCTTGAAAGAAAAAGGTGGGAGAACAGGAGTCTTGGGAGGTAGGAGAAGAATCTTGTGACAGGAAAACAGAGGGTAAGGGAATCTTTAAAGGTGGGAAAATAGAGAAAGAGAAAACCTTGGAAACCAGAAAAATTCGTGAAAAAAGTGCAGTGAAAAATATCGAGTGGAACGAAAAAGAAAATTTTAGGGAAAGAAGAGGAAAAGACCAACGACCTCGTGAAGCAAATGACAAATTTCGAGAGAAAAAGTTGCAGGACACTTTTTCAAGAGAAATATTTTGAAGGAGAGGAAAAATTTGAAAAAATTAATTTTCTTTAGGAAAAGTAAAGAATAAAGGAAATAAAGAGAGCAATTTGAAAGAAAGTAGTAGAAATCTTGGGAGAAGAGGAAAAATTCGAAAAAATTAATTTTGTTTGGGAAAAGTTAAAAATAAACGAAATAAAAAATTTCGAAAGAAAAGAGTAAAAATCTTGGGAGAAGAGGAAAAAGAGAAGGAGAATCTTAAAAGAGGAAAGTGGTGGAAGAAAAAATCTTGATAAGAAGGGCAACTCCTGAACGAAATGAAAGCTGACGAACTTCGAAAGAAAAAAAGCGAGAGATTCTTGTACGGTAGAAGAGAAAAAGTGAAGAATCCTTGTAAGATGAAGGATGAATCTCAGAATAGATAAAAAAAACTTGAAGAACTTTTCAAGAGAAAATACTAAAAAAAAAAGAAAGATCTCAAGATGGGAAGGAATCCCTGATCAGAAAAGAAGAAGAAACAGTGAGAGGTCCTTAGAAGTTGAAGGAACAACTTCAAAAGAAAAAGAATAGCGTAGAAGAATTGTGCAAGAAATAATACTTGAAAAAGGAATCTCCGGAAAAAGTGGAAGAATCCACAAAAATTAAGAGTTGAGAATTCCTCGGTGGAAAAAAGAAGACAGAATCTTGAACGAGTAAGAGGAGAAAGTGGAAGTTCCTTAAAAAATGATGGGAAATTCTGAAACGTAAAAAGATAAGCTAGAAGAATTTTAGAGACCCCGGAAAGAAAAAAAGATGGAAAAGGAATGAGAAAAGGGAGAAGAGGATATTCGGAAGAGAAGGGGACCCTCGAAAGAAAAAAAGAAGTAGGGGAATCCGAAAGAGATTCCTTTCCCGCTGAAGACGCAGAAAGTTTCGCGAAACGGCTCGTCGTATACGACGAGCATCTGGGACGCGGATTTATTTCTCATACGGGAATGATATACAGGGTGAACCCACCTAAGTGTCGCAGAATTCCGAAGCCTCCCTTCGCGGCCCTAAAATATTCCCGCGGTCGAAAGTTAGACTATTTTTCAGGATGCTAGAGCGTTCGCGCCAACGGCGAAACGGCGTCTGAGTTCTCATCTCGTCCCGCGTGTCTTCTAGTACCACCGAGATCACTCGTATCTTTATTTAGATTGTGTTGCTACAGTTTCTTCCGCGAGAATTGTCTTACCGTAGTTTCTTCTATGAAAATTGTTTCGCCCGCAGTTTCTTGCTCGCCGAGTTTCCGCCGACATTCGTTACTCGTGAAAGAATACTTTATTAACCGGAGATCCGCACACGAAATTATTTAACCATCCGGTGCAAGGATAATGTTCACGATATCTTGCTCGTTGTTGCGACAATTTTTTTTTGTGAATTTTTAAGTTGTTAAAATTGTCTCGATTCGCGGAGAGTGGGTAACATTTTTTTTAGTTGAATATTCGATATTTAATTTAGGATATATGTGGTTGATATTTTTTCTCTGTTCATCTGTTTGTTCTTCCTGAGGTTTTTGAACAAGATTTCAATTTTCGTTATTGTTCGTGGACAGTTCTAATCCATTACTACCCGAAGGTACTCGAGGCGTTTATTTACATTCGATATTTAATTTAGGATATATGTGGTTGATATTTCTTCTCTGTTCATCTGTTTGTTCTTTCTGATGATTTTGAACAAGATTTTAATTTTCGTTATTGTTCGTGGACAGTTCTAATCCATCACTACCTGAAGGTACTCGAGGCGTTTATTTACGGCGGTGCGCAAATCGCTAATACGTATAACCAATATTGACTAATATGACCAATATTAACTAATCAGACCAATATTAGTTATTTGATCGTTGGTAATTGGCGGTGAAATGGTTAATTGCAATCATGTGATCGATACATGTTACATAGACTGCAGATTTTCGTGGAAAATAAAAATTGTCTGCATCAGCTGTAAGAAAAAAAAAAGATAAATAGAAATTGTCTTTTTTCTGTAATAATTTTAATTCCTTCAGTGTAACATAAACTTTTTTAGTCTTTTTACTATTTTGAATCGTACCTCTACGTTTACATTAATTTTGATTTCATATCAATTTCCACGCCGCAATGCATTTGTATTAAATTTATTGAATACCTACCGAACAAAGTCGGAGATTAATTCCCATCACGAAATTTAAATTGCAGTTATTCATTTTTGTCGTAAATCCTTAAACTTAGCAGATTAAATAAAATCGGAAAGAACCGACAGATTGAATATTTGAGCCGAGAATTTCCGTCAATATAATATTCAAATTTGATAGCGTCATTGTTCCGTTATTTATATTTATCGCAAAAATGCACACTGTAAATGGATTTTCGCATGATACAGTCTATATGTAAGCTGATCTTTTTTCTTCAAATGTCTCATACTTTTTTAATACAGAGAAGCTGTATGCGAACACGGCGAATACAAATTCTGATATAGCGAAACTCTTGTTAAGTGATTATATGATTGTGGAGGTTCACGTAAATTTACATTTCCGCAGACAAATTTAAACGCATTGAAATGAAAAGAATGTCCCTTCGCCCCCGCGGAATGCTTTCACCATATTAAAAATAAAACGTGGCTGCATTAAATTCTATTAAATCTTGCGTTTTATTATCCAGCGAAGACTTTTATTCACTGTGAACCATGTAAAGTTCCGCGGCCTAGTGATTATATTCTTTTATCCAGGAAGAACGTTTCGTTAATCTGTGCGGGGATTATTCTCGCGCCGAATAAAAATATAAAAGTGGCCAACTTAATATATTACTTATGCAAACGATGTCCGCGAACGATGATATAATTAAAAATACTGGAAAGCAGTCTGTTGAAATTAATTTTCAGATATTTGGGAATAGGAATATTTTCCAAGCTTCCCGGAAATTCAATTTCTTTCATAAAAGATTTTATTTGCTTATGAAGAGGGCAAATGATTTATTAAAAATTCTTTAATTATTGTATTTCTTCTTAATTGCAATTGAAACATCTGTGTGATGTGAATACATAAAATTTTAGATATTAAACAGAGAACATAATTCTATAATTTCGAAATTTTTGAGTTACTTTAAAAATTTATTGAAACAGAAAAAATTCAGAAATTCATGTGGAACAAATCACCGAACCCCAAATTCTACACGGGAATGAGGAATTGCATAATATCACGAACTTTAGGACTATTAAAAAATTCAATATACAGGTACAGATTGACAGATTCACAAATAATATGTTGCGAATACAAAATTTCATGGAAACCATCAGACTTCCACGATCTCACAAATTTTGAGATCATTTCATCTAAAAAGTTCGATAAAACTGGTAAAATTATGAAATTCGTGAAGAACACGTTGCAAACACAAGGTTCACAGTTAATTCACAAATTTCACAGAGGCCTTAAAAATTTCATAACCCCACAAACTTCGGGACTACTAAAAACTGCAATGAAGCAGACAAAATTCGGAAATTCGCGAAGAACACTCTACAAACACAACAGTCCACAGGAACGCTTCAAATCCCGCAGTTTCATCAACTTCTGGACTACTAAAAAATTTAGTAACGCAAGAACAATTCGGGGATCCGCGAAGAACAGACTACAAATACAATATTCACAGTTCATTCTCAAAAGTCACAGACACCTAAAAAATTCATTGGTTTCGCATACTCCTACTAAAATATTTACTAATACAGAAAAAAATTCATAGATTAACTTGGCACGCGTTGCAAACACAAAACTTCACGGCGACCCTAAAAATTTCGCTGTTTCATGAACTTTGAAGTTACTAAAAAATTTAGCAAAGTAATTAAAATTCAGATAATCCCAAAGAACGTGTTACACACACAGAATTCGCAGTCTGTTCCCAAAATTCAGTGGTTCGGCAAACTTTGGGGCTACTAAAAAAAGCAATTTAATTAGAATTCAGATAATCTGAAAGAACGTGTTACAAACACACAATTCGCAGTCTGTTCCGAAAATTCAGAGGTCCGGCAAATACCAGAGCTGCTAAAAAATTTAATAGAACTGAAAATAGTCATAAGCGTGTTAGGATCACTTTACGAAGTCAAAATCTCCACAGCAACCCAAAAAATTCCACAGTTTTATAAATTTTCAAACTCCTTAAAACAGTTAAAATTCAAAGATTCCCAAAGAAAACGTGGCAAACACAAAATTCGCTGTCTGTTTCCAAAATTCAGTGGTCCGGCAAACTTTGGGGCTACTAAAAAATTTAGTGAAACCTTAAATATTCAGAAATGCGTTAGGAACACGTTACTAATACAAAATCTCCATATTCACCCTAAAAATGCCACAGTTTCATAAATGTTCAAGTTCTTTAACACTAAACCTACCAAACATTAAAAGCACCTGCTAAATGTTGCCTTACAAAAATTCCAAAACTAAATTTATTGAAATTGTCTGTAATTTTCAATATAATAGATGCTTGGATAAGGAAATTTGTTGCATAATTTTCCATAAATTAATTTTTATTGGAAAATATAAAACCGATCATTTGACCGTGGTAGGTTTAGTGTTAAAGCTATTCAAATTCGGCGATTCCCAAAGAAAACGTTGCAGACACAATGTTCGCTGCCTGTTCCCAAAATTCCGGTAAAAAATTCAGTGGCCTCGCAAACTTGAAGCTGCTAAAACATTCCCCAAAACGTGAACAACTCGTGGTTTAGCGAAGAGCATTGCAAACGCAAACTTTGCATGCTATTAAAAATTCCGGAGTTTCAAAAGTCGAGTGCCAGCTAAAATATTTCCGAGTGGTGCGAAAAATGCAGAGATTCGCGCGCAACACGAACTAAAGCGTTAAATTATCGAGGGCTTTCTGCGCGGTGCATTAATCAAGCGAGTTCGCACGGTCGAACACCGCACGTACCAAAACGAAATAGATGTTCCCGTCGGAGTGGTAAGAAGCGAGTGGTGAGACAGGCCGGCCAAAAACGAGCGAAATCTTTTCTGGGGCAAGAAGTCCGGGCATGGGATTTCACGTCGACACCCTGTACGCACTTGGAGGGAAACAAAACCGGTGGTTTTGAGCGTTGGAAGTGAGTTATGCCTCGCGATCCCCCAGCAGGACGCGTCTCCGCGGCTGTCTGGAAGAGTAATGAAACTTTTTACGTGCTTATAAGCTTCTTATGAATGTTTCACTATCTCGGAGGGCACGCCTCGCCCGTTTCCTCGCACTTCCCTCGCCACGAGATTAAGAAATCCACCGTTGGATTCTCGTGTCGAGGAAAGAACACCATTGTGCCGCATCGGAGTTCGGCTCCGCCGTTATTAACCGTACGTACAGCACGATAAATTAACCGAACAACGGGTTGCCGCGCGTTTTCCACAGTCGTCAGCGTGAAAAACCGCTGACTCTGCGGGAGATTGACGTTAACTTCTCGCTTAAATTGCTCGGAATTATTTTTCTACCAGTCGACAATGCCCGGGCAAGTTTCTTTAAGTTTTGCTAAATTCCCCGAGGTTTCTTTATCTAAGACTTCTCTTCTCCTATACTTTCTTTTTCTCTATTTATAGCTCGCACTCTCTACTCTCTGCTCTCTGTCTCTCTCTCTCTCTCTGTCTCTTTCTGTCTCTCGTCACTTTCACACGCGTCGGATCTCTATTCTCTTGTTGCCGCTACTGCGAGCAGATTTTAACCCTTTGCACTCGAAGATATTTCAACTAAAAAACCAAGCATTTCTTCTAACCTAGAATATTTCCATTGCACATAATTTTGTTTCATTACATGTGTATGTGTGTCGCGGCGTCGGCAATTAGGTTAGCGACGATCGAACAACGCGGAGGAAGGTTACAGCTTTTTAGGAACGAAAGTATATACAGGCAGGCTTTAACGTTGGGCCTAGCCAGAAACATAGAAACGTCCAAAGGCAGTTGAATTCTTAACTTATAGAGATTATTCAACAATAGTGATCTTTGCATATCGTATAAATTACACTGCCAAAGGACGTGATTGAGAGTTTCACACTCGCAGTTACATCTACACATACGGTTGTCAATGAATCCAATACGAGAAAGAATGGGCTTTGAAGGAATGTTGAACTCTGTCCGTGACCTTGAATGACCTTGAGTAATTATAGTCACTGAATTCGTAATGAAAGGGACTATCATTGTACGTGTTTGAAAAAGGGTGGTGACTTTAAAAAATGAAGGTGACCTTGAAAATCTCTAAAAAAGATAACATAAAAACAAAAATTTTCCGGGTATCGTGTGAACCCCACTGTACCATTCAACTTTGTCCTTCAGACATTTGACGTATCTTTAAAGACAACAAAGATATTTGAGGCGGTAATAGTTAGTGCCTCACCCTACAATGATAGTCCCTTTCATTGCGAATTCAGTGACTATAATTACTCAAGGTCATTCAAGGTCACGGACAGAGTTCAACATTCCTTCAAAAAAATTTTTTTTTGGCATCGTGTCAGCCCCATTGTACCATTCAACATTGTCCTTACCATATTTTACGTATCATTAGAAACAACAAAGATATTTGAGGCGCGAACGTTAGGTGACTCACCCTGTATATTAATTTTCTACAACTTGGTTGAAGAAATGTAAGTAGAATGATTTTCAAGGGTGTCCTGTAAATTATCAAGATATATTGCATCCTCACAATTCCGATAAATATTGTTTTTGAAGTTTCCAATAGTAAATAGTTGCTTCTGAAAATATTCTAGGCTAAAGTGTCAGATTTTATGCCAAAACTTTGGAATTTGCTTACTATGAATCTATAAAACCAATAGTCACAGAATTTATTGGTACACTTTTGAGTATATTTCAACAACATCCAAAAAATTGTTCACCAGTATAGAAATAAAATTGTGCATGCTATAAATTAAAAGTAATTTTGGCCGGTCTTAACCAGTGTATTTCGTGTATTGGAGATTTCGACTGCTACTTGGAGTCTTATTTTACCGTCGTCGATATAATCTCCGTTAACCGTCGGTGATCCAGCGCTATAAAATTAGTCGAAACAGTGGAATAAAAGTTGCTCGTCCCGAATTCCGTTTTCGATGAAATCAACGCGGAGAATTTATATCGTGTTCGAGCCATTTGGCTCGAATGTCTGACTATTAACGGCTATTTCCACTTGCTATATTGTTTATCAACATGACGTCGGTGCGCGTTCACTAGTTTGCCACGCAGTAATTTGATATATACGAATGAATTAAACATAACGGGATTGTTGAAACCGCGCTATCAGCGTTTATCGCTAGTAGTAGCGTCCAGTTATAGTCAGACGTAATTGTCAAACCGCTGAACAAACAGCAACGAATTTTCAAGCGCTATTGTCATTTACGTCACCGCATTTAGGCGTGGCAAAATATGAAATATCATTCTCAATTTCCTTACGATTTTTTAATATATATTAAACAAATTAAACCGTCACGAATTGTAATAGTGGTGATAGCTAGAAATTGTATTAAGCGGCTGGATCTGTCAGCCGTCATAGTAAAACTTCCACAATTTAATAAGCACGGTGAAAAGTTGGATGTGCAATTTATAATGTGAAGGAGCTCGTTAGTTGAACCTGAAATGAAGAGATAACTAGATGAAGCAATAATGTATTTAACAGATACACTTTCAAAGAATTAATTCAAATTCCAAACTTCTAAGCTCATTAAAACCATATTCAGAGAGTAGACACTTCTCATAAACTTTGGTCTTTGTGGTCAAACAAAAATGATTTAAAAATTCGAATTTTAATCATTATTATTAACGAGACTCTATTCACTCATTCAAGAACAGTGTATACAGCATAAATTCTGTAGAAAGTATTTTCATGAAAAGACTGTTCTACGAAACTGTTTATTCCACAGTCTACAGGCCGATCTTTTCAAGTTCCCTCAAGGTCCATCAGACTGTCAAGTCGCGAATCCTCTCCGGTCGGCAAAAAAAAAAAAACGAGATCGAATAGCCTACTGATTGAGGAAGAGGAAAAAAAAGTTTCTCGTCAACGTGAGCGATAAGTGGTGAACAGAAAAAATTACTCCGACGGAAAAAGCTTCCACGGCAAGTTCCTGTCGACTTTTCCCCGTGGAAGAAAGGCTCAAAAGCAAAAGGGGAAACGCGTTCCAGCCCCAACGGAATGGAAGGAATCGAAGAATTACTTGGACCGAGAACCTAACCCCTTTTCCCGCGGCTCCATTGAAATTATCGCCCGGGTCCTCGGGAAGTTTCGCTGATCTCGCGCCAGCCAGTTCCTCACTTTAAATTTGATTCCGCCACCCGGGGTCCAACTTTCGAAAAGAGAAGGGTACTCCGAAGAGTACATAGGCGGAGAGAAGAGGAGGGAGTCCAATATATAGCAGGTCCTAAATCCTCGCGGAATTAACCGATCCGGGTGTAGAAATTAAAAATAAATAGATCTCCCTATCGGGCGACGCGCTTCGCTCCCGATCGACCATCGTTCTCTCGGCCAACAATCGTCCCCCGGTTATTTCGAATTCAATTTTATACGGCTGCTGGCCTGCCCGCCGCGATATAAATGCAATCAAACTCCCCGCCGAAGAAATATTACCTTCCGGAACGTCTATACAGGGTGTCCCGTCTCGAATGTCTTGAGCATCGTCCTTAATTTTAATAATTCTGATTAATGTCCAAGGAAAACGCGGCCCTGCTTGAAACAGCTATTATTCTGATGAGCAAACATTTTTTTCATGTTCGCACTTCTTGAGATATTGGATTGTTTCTATCAGAAATTGATCCTCAAGGTCATTTGAAGGTCAGAACAATTTTTCCATTTACCTCTTATTTCTATCTTGAATGGAAATTATTGTATGATTTTTCATGGTTAGATTTCTTGATATTTTTAAGTTTTTCCTGCTTTGTATTCACCCTCAAGGTCACTCGAAGGTCATTGTCGAAAGACATTTTTGAATATCACAAGAATTTATTTATCAAATGGAATTTCATTATTTCTGACATTCTGATATTCGAAGGAAAACACATTAAGCTCATTCAAGGTCAATCAAGGTCATCCAATTTGAACACTTATACTAGCAGTGAGTACATACATAACATGTTGCACCTAAATCGTCGAAGTGTTTGAGGAGTGCTTTGAGACAATTTATTTTCTCTTGCAGTTAACTTTGAGTGACCTTGAATGACCTCAATAATAGGCCATTGTATTCGTCTTGAAAGACTCTATCAGAATGTAAGCAAAAAATACTGTTCCATTTTTAAAAACAGAGTTGACCTTCATATCTCAATGACGCCTCCACCTATTAAAAAATTAGTAGAATCAGATTATGAGACCTCCCATACTAAATAAGTTTGTTCTGAGGAATTTTCTTCTATTTCCAAAAACAAGCGAGTTATTCAGGTGGTCGGTTTTAAGTGCCTCACCCTGTATACGAATATGGATACTGGTCTAGGGATGGATACTTCGTTAATTCTACTTCGGGTACGTCAGTGATAACGTGAAATATACTCGCAGAAGTAATGGAATGTTGAATTTAACGGTTTACATGATTGGAATGAGTGAACCGGTCCCGAGCAGGATCGAGCAAGTGGAAAGAGTCATTGTTAGGTCAGGCCGCGACGCGTCTTTTTCATTATTCACTACCCCGAAGCCTTTGTTTGACATTTCTTCGTGGTTTTTGTGCTATTTGAGCTCTGTGAAACGAAGTCTCCGTTCCAGACTGTATTTTGTTCAATTTGTGAACGACGCTTCTAGTAGAAAAAACAGATCCATCAACAATGTTCAAAACACGAAATTCCGTTCAATTTAAAACAAATCTTGTTTCTCATCTGCAGGGTTGCTTTAATATAGAAGTAACATTTGCTGAACCTCGTCTATTACCATTTCAGTTTAATAATTTATGTGAAAACGACAACCATTAAAAAATTTTGAATTGATAAATCAGTGATCTATGGTGACTGGATTTTTTGAAGTAGTATAAACATTTTCCCATAAAAAATTGCGAGAACAGAAATGTACACAGTATAACAGTAAAGATATTAAATATTTCTATGGCTTTATAAATTGATTGCACAATGTGAGAATCATGAAATTTAGAAGACTGCAGAATCTTTTCAGCTATCGAAGTTATAGCTGATAAAAAATATTAAAAAATAATAAGGTGAAATAATGAAAATAAAAACGGGGAGAAAAATAAACAGTTCATAGAATAATCATGTAATTTCCATGTTCCCGTACTTATTTATTATATTAATAATGGGAGGAGTCTACAAGGATCACTCTACGATGTTGCATTACCTCCTGGTTTACACCTCCTACGATGTCTCTGCTATAGTGAAGCTTCACTTCAGGCTCATCAGCTAACATCCTCTATCCCATAACGGCGTCTCCAACAGCTGTTTATCCTAACTTTCTGTCCCGTGAGTCTGAATTATGGTAAAACTCTCATTCCCATCTAACGCACCCTTTCCTTCCAGAAACATTTTTCCGCGAGGAATAACTTTGTGAATTTTCGACAAAAATGTCTCGCTTTCACAAATATAAATTCCTTTCACAGAAATTTCCATTTTCATGTTCATCATATTCAAAGCTACGTTTCACAATGATTGAACACTTTGCTATACTATCAATCATAATAAAGCTAAAATAAAGTTCGGTATTGCTAAAAGTTTCAGATTAATTTTCCAGAATATACAGGGTGTCCCATTTAAGTTGAGATTGTAAAAAATCTCGAATACATGTGATTTAAAACAAACAAACTGACACATGCCCTTTAGTGTTTTGAGTGGGAAGTCAAATGGCACTATTAGTTTCCTAATGCGTGGGCGTTTTCAAGGTTATTTCAAGGTCATTTCGTCTTTTTTATCATAAACCCATATTTTTTATTTCGGAATCATATTCTACGTAAGAAAATGCACAACATCGGTTTGAAACATCTTTTTGTAAGTTCAATATTTCTTAAGATATTTAGCTGATTTTTCATGTTTATGTCAAGGATAATTCTGTTTCTCTATTAAAATGACAACGTTACTTTCTTCTGGAAGATTTTTTATTTCATTTAAGTTCGAGACACTTAGTAATTCGTTTAATATAAGACACATGAACAAATAATAAAATTCTTACAAAACTTACAAAAAAATGTATCAAACAAACGTTGTGCATTTTTTTACGTAGAATATGATTCCAAAATAAAAAATATGGGTTTATGATAAAAAAGACGAAATGACCTTGAAATAACCTTGAAAACGCCCACGCATTAGGAAACTAATAGTGCCATTTGACTTCCCACTCAAAACACTAAAGGGCATGTGTCAGTTTGTTTGTTTTAAATCACATGTATTCGAGATTTTTTACAATCTTAACTTGAATAGGACACCCTGTATATATAGCTTTCATTGCAAAGACTATGCAACATATTTCAAAATCATTGCTAATTACATCCTCAACAAAATGGTAATCCAAGCATCACCCACTCCACAGAGCAGAAACCAGAAAAATCCCCAGAGTGAAAATTAGCACAACAGCCGAATAACAGTTGTCCCGCAGCAAATTTTCTTCGTCATTTTCTATTTTGCCGATCTCCAACCGAACCAGGAATTTTTTCCACTAATTGGGTTACCTCTATTGGTAACGCGAGCGTTGTCTTGTCTCGCAAATTCGCGCTTGTTCAGAGTGAATCAGGAAAATGCACGCGAATACACGAGAAGACCCGGAGTCCAATAACTGTTAGGAGGATCGGCAGAGCTCGGCGAATCTCGGCGAACGAAAATTTCGCCAGCGATTCCCAAGGAGGATCGCTCGGACGAAAATTGCGAGGCGCAGTCGACTATGCGCGACGCTGGCAATTCCAACAATGAGGAACGCGCGCGTCTGTTTTCGATCGTCGCGGTTTCTGTATCGTTAGCTCGCCGACGCTCGCCGCGTCAGCATTCTTGCCCTTTAACGCTGATAAAGGGAGAGAGGCCAGGGCCGAATTTCCCGGCAATCGGGAAACGGAGGAACGCCGCGGTTCCCGAATCCTATCAGTAGCGATTCCATTCGCTCGACTGCAAGGCCTCCAAATCATCCCCCTTTTTCGAGTTACCTCATCTTCCTTTGTGACCCCTGACTCTTTTAATCAAGAATCCTGCGAACCCCGCTTCGTCCTCTATCACTTTAATCACGGCAAATATTATTCCTGACCCCCCCCCCGCCCCAGATCGTTATGCGAACTCACATTTTTGCCGATTCGCCGGACTCATTTACAGGCATTCTTCATCTTCGTTAAGGATTCTTCTTCGTAGTAAATAATTTAATTTTCCTTTCAAATTTGGAATAGAACGTCTAATTTTATTGAAACATGGTACAGTAACCCCGCGATCTAAGTCCTTTTTCGGTTCTCCGCCGGGACTTAGATCGTGTAGGAACACTATTCTTTTGTGACCGCTTCGACCGCGCCGAACGTAGAACAGGACAGCATGCATGCACGAACCGCGCGGCCGAAGGCACAACAAAAAATAGCGTATCAGTGAGACAACACTAGTGCAATAATAAAACTTCATATTTTTTACTTATTTTTAATGAAATTTTACCAATATATTCGTGGCATTTTTCCTATGAAAATGATACCAAATATAATATAATTCCGATGATATTTACTTGTGTAATAAACGATGAAAGTTTTGGACGTAAAGAAGGACAGCGTATAGGAAAGAAACAGACGACAAGAGCAGCGGCCGCCGGCACAGTTCAAAGGCCCGCGTGTCCGTACAATGTAATGCCAATAAAAAACTTCGATTATTCATTACACAAGTAAATATCATCGGAATTATATCATATTTGGTATCATTTTCATTAGAAAAACGCCACGAATATGTTGGCGAAAGTTCCATGAAAGAATAATAAAAAATAAAGAAGTTTTGGAATTGGATTAGTAGTGATTCACACCGATATACCCGACCCGGGATCAGATTTCGAGGCATGTTTACACTGCTCGGCGACCGAGGCAACTCGAGCTTCACGGCCCTTCCGGGGATACCCCACAGTGGAAGGAGTAGACCTATGGGACATAGATCGCAATGTTCCGTTGAACTTAGATCGCGGGGTTACTGTATATATCGTCAATAGACTTCCTGCTATCATTTAAAATTAGCATCCAATCGATAATCAGAGAATTAGATTTTTGCGAGCCAAAAATCAACGATTTTGTAAAACTCGATATTTTAATTCCTGTAAATCTCCTTCCCCCCATTGTAATTACCATAACTCTAAACATAATAATTATTTTTCAATAAAATTTAATTCCTGTAAATCCCCCCCCCCCGTTGTAATTGCCGTAACTTTCAGCATAATAATTATTTTACAAGAAAAAATAAAGTTTGATAGCCCCTCCAAAGATGGAAAATCGTACGAACAGAGTTTAAAGTTCGCGCATCCAATAATTTTGCTTCGGGAAGACCGCGAATGTCATTTTTCCACGTAAAGTAGGGAGACTCTTCAAGATTCCGATCGCATTAAGATACAGTAGAAACTGTCGCAAAGTCCCTGTAGGTTGAAATGTTTATTCTGGATCGATGGCAACTCTAATGAAACATACATCTCAACGAGAATCGGTAAAAGAAACAGCGTACCCTGCTAGACTGCTATTATTCCGTGTTTGACCAGGTACCGACTTATTCCACTGCACAATCTTCCTTGGTTTTTACGTTCTGTATATCCACCGTGTGCTATTGAAATTCTGCGTTGATCGCGATTCTTTCAGTCAGACATCCCGCGGACGTTAATGCATTCCGTTCCCCAATCACTGTAATTACAGCAAACATTGTTTCTGTGTCGAGGATCATTATGCCAACTCGCAGTTTTGCGGAGTAATTTCCAAAGTCGGTCGAGACAAATAGAAATTTATCGGTTTCATTAAAATTTCAGCGAGATTAAACCGTGGCATGAACTTCGTTCTACTTTGTTTGCTGTAGTTTGAATATTTATACTAGTTAAATAACAACTTTAACGATATATGATCCCGTTGGAACTTCCTCGAAGATAATCTCTCGTCTGGCCATCCGCTGATTGGTTCTACTGCGAGATTTTCCAATTTTCCACCTTTCCTGACGACTCACCTTCTTCTGGCCAAATAGTAACTTCGACGCAGTGTCACTCTGGTTCGAGAAGATTCTCTGAGGTATCGCTACTTCACTCGATTACTATGAGGTTTTTGTCACTTTCTGTTCTTTTTAAACCTTACACCCTCCAGTGAAACAGTCGCTTTAATGACGTTTATCCAATTGGATCCTGTAGACTGAAATTTACAGACGTCTGACTATACATTTACCCATTCTACTGTAAATGCTGTTACTGCTCTGGGATATTGAACCTTTCAAATTTTAATCAGACTGCAACTTTAACGAATACGTCAGATTATTTTCACTGACGTTGATGGATGGCTGACTACAAGCAGACTCTTACTACTTCGCAATTTCCTCATGCCTCCCTTTTCTTCTTATACTAGTTAGACACAAAGCAATTATAGCAGTGTATGAATCACAATCCTGATGAACAATTCGAACTAAATACATACGTAATTAATTGATGTTCTTACCAAAAGATTTCAAACGACGAAGATACTATAGTTATTGTGAGAGGTGACATAAATCATATCGCAAGACGTTGAGTAAACTTATTTCTAGTGTGGTCGTGTACAGATTTATTCTACTTTAAAATCTTTCACTTTTCTCTCTCTAAAGATCTTCCGATTTTCAATGTAACAGCACCTCTAATAAAATTGGACCTTCTAAATGGTTTAGATTGAAATTATTGCAGGTCAGACCACATACTGATCGTTTCTACTAGGAAATGTTCCAATTTCCTTCCCATTTGAAACTTTTGGTTTCCAATTAAATAGCAGCTTTAATTAAGTTTGAATCATTTCATCGTCGTGGCTGAAATTATATCGGGTCTCACCACACGCAGACTCATTCTACTGCAAGGATTTTCCTTTCCTTTCCTTTCTTCTTGAACCTTCTATTTCCTAATTAAATGGTAACTTTAATGAACCATAATCTGTTACATCATCTTGTTCAAATTATTTCTGGTCTGAACACACAGTGATTCATTCTACTGTGTAATTTGCCCTTTTCCATCAATTCCAATCCTTCCAATTTTTACACGGAAACGAACATAAAGAAAAAATTATGATACATTAAATAATCTCGATTAAAATTCTTTCTGGTCTGACAGCGAACCGACTCACTCTACTGAACGATCTTTAACTTCCCTTACTGTTTCAATCTTTGAATTCCTAATCAAACTACAGCTTCAATGAACCCTAAGTTGTCTATCCCGATAGCAATGATTTCGTGTCTGACCACACGCACATTCATTCTACTGATCACTATTTCTTACCCTCCTTCTTTAATCGACCTGGCGTCTGATCACATGCAGACTAATTCCACTCGAACGATCTTCGACTCTCATTCCTGTTTGTATCATTCAGCATCAATCAAATGCAATTTTAATGACATGGTACTCACGAGGCTATCTTGACAGAGATGATTTTATATCTGGCCATACACAGTCTTATTCTACTGCACACTACTTCTTACCATTCTTCATTAACTTTCTGCTATTTTATGAAAAAGTACCTTCAACGAAATAAGATTTAACAGGGATGGTCAAGCCGAAGTTACTTTTCGTCTGACCACAAGCAGATTCATTCCACTGAATTTTCCTTCGGCGGTCCTTCTTGTCCTCCTTCTTTAATCACCTACTGGCGAATGAAACAGCAACTTCAACGAAGTAAGACTTAATAAATCATCGAGCCACTTAGCGTCTGATCACATGCAGACTAATTCCACTCGAACGATCTTCGACTCTCATTCCTGTTTGTATCATACAGCATCAACCAAATGCAATACTAATGATAAGGTACTCATTAGACTATCTTCACAGAGATGATTTCATGCCCGGCCATACACAGTCTCATTCTACTGCACACTACTTCTTACCATTCTTCATTAACTTTCTGCTATTTTATGAAAGAGTACCTTCAACGAAATAAGATTTAACAGGGATGTTCAAGCCAAAGTTACTTTTCGCCTGACCACAAGCAGATTCATTCCACTGAATTTTCATTCGGCGGTCTTCTTTAATCGCTCACTTTTACAATTTTTAATCGTTCGGGAGTTTTTTAATCAAAAATTTCGAGTACCCCATCTTGTTGGTCCTCGACGATGACCTGAATCTGGATTTTCGAGTCGAGTGACTTATCCTGGGAAAAGTAATTTGATCTTTTCAGGGATTATTCGCGTACAGCCACGTGCCTCCCGCTCGTCTCTCCGTACGCTTATATTATCCGAGCTTTTAACCGCTTCTCCTTTCAATTACGCTCGAGGGTCCATAATCAGAATAATTATTCCCGTTCCTCGCAAACATGATCCCGCTCCCCGAGAATCTTCCGCGCTCGGTGGATCGATGATCGCGCACCTAATCTCGCCGGTCCAGCAGCTGCTCTAATATTTATCGCAATTTCGCCACGCTGAATCCCGACGAACGTAAAGTGCCGTCCAGCCTCTTCCTCCATTGCCTCCTTCCGCTACGCTATTTATCGCCTGCGATTTTTCACAATCACTATAGATCGTTCGCGCGTGCATCACACCTTCAACGGCTCCGCAACGATCTCTATTAATCTGAGATCCACCATGGATCCCGGAAATATACAATTCCGTCCATGGAATTCGTCATTGTCACCGAGGTACACGTACACCGTTGTCGCGGTCGAATTAACTTTCCGTCACTTCCGGTGAACGAACCAAATTTTATTGCAGCGTGTTTGTAACGGCTACATTGACAAAATAATTTATAGCGGACCAGACAAGCGGTTGCACTCTGAATTTTATTTATATTCCGAATGTAAAACTTTTATTCGTCGAATCTAGTTGACTAGGGATTTTATTGGAGTTGATTATTGATAAATTGGGGATTTCCATGCAAAATAAATATTGTACTGTAATTGTACAATACAGTAGCTACGTAAACATTTATTTCTCTTATACTTGATTTTAATAAGTTGAAAATACCACGTATTTGTATATTCTTGAAAATGTTTTGCACATACTCATTTTTCGCAGAAATGTATAAAACCATCAGTTTAATTTTACTTTTTGGAAGTACTGATGGATATTCGAAAGTTAGCCTAGCATTATATTTTGAGGGTACTCTATTTCGCATTAAATGATTCTGTTCGTTATAGACCCATTCAAAATTTATTGTCCAAAAGCAAGATTCACAAATTCTTCTGCATTACGTTTTCTGTTATTATTGATCACATCAATATTCCAAAAACGATCAAATTCTCAAACACAACAGACTCACAGTGGATCCAAAGAGTATTTCATTAATAAGTTACTAATTCTCGAATAATTGAGCATTTTTAAAAATCAATAATTTCGTTAAAAAAAATAGTACAGCAATCAATTTAAACGCAGATTCAATCTCGAATCCTCTATTTTCTCAATCCATTTTTCCTTTTTGCCTTGAAAAATTTTGCACGACGTAGCAGGTAATAAACAGAGAACACTGCAATCATGACAAACATGATTTGGCACAATTAAAAACAGTGAAGACATAACAAGAATGAAAAATTGCTACTATACTATTTTCAGTCTACTATGTATAATAAAAAACAAAATAACTTTCCATTTCACTCCAATTTGTCGCAATACAGGTATAAAATTCTTATTTTTGCATAAAAATCTGCAGTCTTTATTCTATAACTCATATAATATTATATTAAAAAAAGGTTCATACCTCTCTTGACAGATATAATTGATACAGCATAAACAGAAATAGAGTGAGCAAGAATTTGCGTCTACATAGTTGTATTTTTATATTTAAACTCAAATAAAAAGTGGCAAGTGGAAAGCGAGACAAAATTGCTCCGCACTTAACGTGTTAAACAAACATCGTATACTGAATTTCCGTGGCGACCCACCTGATCGATCCAGCAGCGTGCTCGTCAATCCTAATCTCTGTCAATCGTGTGGAACAGGGTCGGCGCGATCGCAAGAAGCGTCGTCGTCGTCGATCCATCTGGATCCAGCGGGGGGTTGGAACGACGGGGGTTGGATCGAATTAAATCAAACGTATGGAGAAGAAACGGTGCCCCGAGGGGTCGGCGAGTTCTCCGTCCCCTTGTTCCCGGCCGATAATTCGACGCGGATGGTGTGGGGGATGGAAGATAAGGCAAGTCCGATAATTCGACGCCGGGGGCGGGTCGGGAAGGGGGATGATTTCTTCGGGAGCGTTTCATCCCCCCCGGTTCCTCTTCCTTTCTTCTTGCCTATGGCTCAACTTTCGTCCTCTCGGAAGTCAGAGTGCATTCGGCCAGCCTTTGCTACTCGTGGGGGTGGCTTTCAGGAGGGGGTGGAAATGGACGACCGGTGATGCACGGGCACAAAGAGGCCGATTACACAGGGATTTCGAAACCGGCACCTACTCTCGCTACCTGTTTTCTTTCAGACCAAGTGCACGCGCGTCCGCTCGATATTCGGGAATTAATTAAAAGCGATACGAGCATAGAAGGGATCTGGGACTACTCCGGCCTGATAATGCATTCCTTTCTCGGATTCCTCGGCTAGAGAATCGAGTCATGAAGTACGGCGCTGTAGTGGGAACAAAGGACTCGACGGTGTTCACAAAGATGGGTGGCTTTGATTGGCCGTAAAAATAGAATCGCCGCAAAGATATTGAAATGGGTGTTGGTACAGTTCTTTTTCAGGGAGTCTTCTACTGTGGGTTATTTATAAACTTTTTTATGCGCTCGAAACTATTTTTATTTCGCATTTAACGCTTTAGTTACCTAGGTTTTTCACTTTAGGTGCCTATCGATAGAATTTTCAGTAATTGTGCTGTACCAAATGGGCGCTTAAAAATCTTCTTTTGCATAATAATTCTAAACGAAATTAGTAGATTATATTACTGTAGGTGGTTTGATAGATGGAACGCTCTGATTGGTCGTAGAAAAAGAATCGCAACAGAGATATTGAAATGGGCGTTGGTACAGTTCTTTTTCGGGGAGTCTTCTACTGTGGGTTATTTATAAACTTTTTTATGCGCTCGAAACTATTTTTATTTCGCATTTAACGCTTTAGTGGCTGGGTGCCTATCGATAGAATTTTCAGTAATTGTGCTGTACCAAATGGGCGCTTAAAAATCTTCTTTTGCATAATAATTCTAAACGAAATTAGTAGATTATATTACTGTAGGTGGCTTGGTAGATGGAACGATCTGATTGGTCGTAGAAATAGAATCGCAGCAGAGATATTGGAATGGGCGTTGGTACAGTTCTGTTCGGGAGGTTTTCGAGTTCTACTGTGGGTTATTTATAAATTATTTTATGCGCTCGAAACTATTTTTATTTCGCATTTAAAGCTTTCATTCGCCGGGTGCCTATCGACAGAATTTTCAGCAATTGTGCTGTACCAAATGGGCGCTTAAAAATTTTCTTTTGCATAATAATTCCAAACGAGATTAGTAGATTAAATTACTGTAGGTGGCTTGGTGGATGGAAGACTTTGAATGGTCGTAAAAATAGAATCGCCGCAAAGATATTGAAATGGGCGTTGGTACAGTTCTTTTTCGGGGAGTCTTCTACTGTGGGTTATTTATAAACTTTTTTATGCGCTCGAAACTACTTTTATTTCGCACTTAACGCTTTAGTGGCCGAGTGCCTATCGATAGAATTTTCAGTAATTGTGCTGTACCAAATGGGCGCTTAAAAATCTTCTTTTGCAGAATAATTCTAAACGAAATTAGTAGATTATATTACTGTAGGTGGCTTGGTGGATGAAACGCTCTGATTGGTCGTAGAAATAGAATCGATGTGGATGTTGAAATGGACGTTGGTACAATTTAGTCAGAGTGGTTAATTATAAATATTTTTATGAGCTCGTAACCATTTTTATTTCGCACTCAATCCTTTAGTCGCCGTGTGCCTATCGACAGAATTTTCAGCAATTTTGCTGTACCAAAAGGGCGCTTAATAATTTTCTTTTACATAATAATTCCAAACGAAATTAGTAGATTATATTACTGTAGGTGGCTTGGTGGATGAAACGCTCTGATTGGTCGTAGAAATAGAATCGATGCGGATGTTGAAATGGGCGTTGGTACATTTTAGTCAGAGTGGTTAATTATACTTTTTTTCGTGCTCGAAACTATTTTTATTTCGCACTTAACGCTTTATTCGCCGGGTGCCTATCGATAGAATTTTCAGCAATTATGCTGTACCAAAAGGACGATTAAAAATCATCTTTTATTTAATAATTCCAAACGAAATTATTAGTAGATTATTGATTTGATGCATTTATAATAAAAATGCTTGTCGATAGAATTTTCAGTAATTTTGCTGTACCAAAGGGACGCTTAAAAATCTTCTTTTACGTAATAATTCCAAACAAAATTATTAGTAGACTACGGATTTCATGCATTTATAATAAAAATAGATCGGCGGAATTTATGACAGGGGAAAATGTAAAATAATTAAAGAATAAAAATATACTATTTTCAACGTGTTAAAATGATTCAAGAAACAATGAAATGTGTATCCGGCTCTGCAGTCTAACTATTAGATTACATTATTATAAATAACCTGTTAATTCCCGATTGAAATTGCTATGACTATTGTTATTACTTGAAATAATCATCGGTGAATAATGTGTTAATAGTGTAGAGAGGATCAGTCTAGGAGTTTTGATTAATTTAGTTCATGCCCGGGTAGTATTAAATTTTATTTGAAATGGTAACGAGAAAGACGTGGATGAGAATGATACGTACTATAAATGGAATTAGTTTGGGAGGCATGTTAGAGCTAAGAAAATTAGTAGAAGACGTTTAGGAGACTCTTGAAAGGAATTTATTACTGGTCTTTAAAGAGTTGACGTTTTCCAGTGTATTGAAGCTTGTGAGGGTGTATGGACGGATATAATGAATGAAAATGAGGTCATTTTATGATCATATAAGTTATCCAGTGAAATCTCATTAATATTTGTACTTAGCTTATCTTTATCGCGAGAAGTCTTCTAGTCGACGAAAAAGATGTTTCCGTTTGAATTTTTAGGAACAAACCTAGAATGCAAATGTGCATAACGATGCACAGTCTTATCATTAGCAGACCACGGGGTTTAACGAGAATTTACATTTTAATAGTAAAATGTAAAGAATGTAAAGAGCCACGTATAATTTCATTTTCTTTACTGGTGTCGGCGAAAGAAATATAAAATTACGCCATATTATATTCCACTAAAATTTCTGTGCACGCCAAATGCATGAAGTTCTACGGTCTAATAACTAGTATACTGCAGAACCTGATGCAAATTTCAATTGTGATGGAAGAATCCAAAGAGACGAGCATCTGGTAGAATTTCATTATCTTCGTCACTGACGTTGACGTTTATTAAATCTTGTCTTTAAGAAAGTTTTCAACATTTCTGCACCTGTAAAATGAACGAAAATCCACTGTCTTATATTTTGCATATTAACATTCTTCAAATCAAAAACTCATTACAGAATTTACATAAAAATTCACACTCCATTAGTTGGATGTATATTTTTGCCAATCACCTGTCTCAAGTGTGTAACACGATCTTTTAAATTGAACAAAGAGAGAAAAATATATTTCATTTTTATTAATGTTCTCTGAAAATTGTTATATATTTAGATTCTATGTTTGCGACACCTAGTAACAGCCTATTTAACTCGTTAAACAAACAACAAAGTAGTAACCACTAAAATTAAACTGTCGGGACGATGAATCAGCCCCTGGTAAATTAATTAATTATGCCAGGGTGGAGCACTCGATGTTAACCATCTATTAATCAACAAGGTCGAGAGACTCCCTTTTGTATCCAGTGCCACAGTTATCAATCCAACACACCCACACAAACGTTGGACAATTAGTCACTTCACTACACCCTTTCCAACGCTGTACAATCATTATACCCATCACTGTATCAATCGCCGGGCTCAAACCAACTGCTCTCACATCGGTGCACTCTTTAACCCCTAATCAACCCACACTTCTATATAATCTCTATCCACGCACCAACAACCATGAAAGCAATTTGAAAAAAAAACATTAAAAATAATTCTGGGACTTTTATAAACATTAAAAATAATTCTGGGGCACTGATATATTCTTTGGACTTGTTACTCCCCATTTAACAATTTTAACATTTTCATTTGACGATTTTCTTTTTAATAATTGACTGAGATCAATTTTTTCAGATTTTTATGCAAATTCCCATTCGCACAGATTATTTTACAAAGAATCAAGTGAAAGCTTCTTTGAATCAATAAAAGTTGATTTGTGAATTCTATCGCCTTGAGAATAATTATTTCATGTCTGACCGCACACTGACTCATTCTACTGGGCGGTTATTCTTCTCTTTCTCCTTTTATCTGTACTATTTAAATTTTCCAATTAAACTGCAACATCGATGAAACCTAAGATATGATATATTTCTATTATATTATAATCTGTACTGTTATAATAATGTCACTTATCCTATTATAAAATCTGTTTGAAAAATCATGTGAAAAATCCCGGTGCTAACTGTTAAGATTTCATCCCTGCCATAAAACAGCGTACAAAAATCGAGTCGCATTCAACCTGTTAAAACCCATACAAACACAAACAAAATATGTTTTCAAAATCGTATAAAAATTTCTGATTCCAAAAACATAGTGCAATCGTGCCAAAACATCACCGTACAGCAATCCAGTCATCCGCAACGTACTAAAATCCGTGCAAAAGTGCAAACAAAACCTCATTAAAAAAAATTCTAGTAAAACTGCCGGTGTCGAAAAACATTATATAAAATTCCCTGATATTAAAAAACAGTATATAGAGCAACGTACTAAAACCCGTGCAAACGTGCAAACAAAACGAATTAAAAAAATTCTAGAAAAATAGCTGGTGTCGAAGCACATTATACAAAATACCATGATGTTAAAAAACAATATACAGGGTGTCCCGTAACTGGTGGTGCAAGCGAGCAGGTGGTGATTCTACGTGAGAAAATAAGTCGGAAATATGGAATAATTTTTTTTCATTCGACGCCTCGTGTCCGAGAAAATCGTGTTTAAACGTCCGTTGGGTTTGCGTGCTTTAGTATATGCAAGAAGTAGAATTGGTTGATCATGATCACACGCGTCAGACGATTCCTATCTAATAGCACGCGTATTTACTGCATTTTCAACCTCGATTTTCTCGGAACCTAGACGTGAAATGAAAAAAATTTATACAATATTTTCGACTTATTTTCTCACGTAGAATCACCCCCTGCTCGCTTGTACCACCACTTACGGGACACCCTCTATAGAAAGGGGTCCAAGTGTGTCCAGTCGTAATCTCCAAGAATCAATCGACGGATCGCGGCAATGTCAAACTTTGCAACCCTTAATCCGTCCCATGCACTCCCATCTGTGTCCACACACCCCCGCGCCGGAAACCGCAAGTACAACGCTGAAGAACAGGTTGCAGCAGCGAGACGAGAGGTCCGTGGAAACTTGGGAACGGACATTCCGAAAACAGTGCGCGGAGAAAGTGGAAAAAGCACGGGGCGGCTGGTCGTCCAGTTCAGCGAGCCTCTTCAGCTCTGTCTTCCACTCGAGGTGAAAGTTTGCTCTGCCGGTGGAACTCCCTCTCTCTCTCTCTTTCTCTCTCTCTCTCTCTCTCCCTCTTTCCCTGGCAGTGGGATACGGTGTGGTTCTCGGGAACGACCGGTACCCACGTCCCAAACGAGGTGTATAACCGAACCGACACCCGACGGTGCCCAACCGAAGTAGCTTAACGAGAACCAACCACCACCCCCGCTTAATTAATCCGGGAGGGGGTAATTGGATTAACGGCAACGCCGGCTCTCGGCCACTTCGCCCGATGTCGGATGGAGCATCCCGACGGTTATCGAGAAAATAATAAAAATTTTGCCATCACCGAGACGAGGTGCCTAACGCTTGCCACCCCCTTTTGATCTCGTTGCCATCGTGCAGAGGGTCTTTCCCGTGGATTCTATTGGACGAATTTTCTTTTAGTACTTCGGGAGCAGTCGGTGACCGCTGGGATCATTTTCTAGAAATGTTTGGTGAGGGTAACATTTAATTTTGATTTTCTCTTTAGTGGAGCTGATGGGCCATTTTATTCTGAACTGCAGTATTTTTAACTGTGCAGCGAAAGCTCATGATGGTGGTGGTTTGTGTAACAGAGTATTATGGGGAGACACTTTCAGAAGTCTTAGGGGTGGGTAACATTTAATTCTGATTCTTTTTATTGTTGATAATAGGCCGCATTATCTTAAAATGCAGCATTTTTAATGTGTAATGAAAGATCTTGAAAATGGCGAATTTAATATAGGTAAATTATGTGAAGACATTTTTAGTAGTTCCAGGGGAAGGTGCAGGTTATTTTTGATTTTTGATTGCAGCTAATAGGTCGTTTCACCCTAAAATGCAGAATTTTTCTAATGTGCAATGGAAGGTCTCAAGATTGGCAATTTTTAACATAGAAAATTATGTAAAGACATTTTTAGAAGTTCCAGGGGAAGGTGCAGGTTAGTTTTGATTTTTGATTGCAGCTAATAGGCCGTTTCACCCTAAAAAGCAGAATTTTCTAATGTGCAATGAAAAGTCTCAAGATTGGCAATTTTTAACATAGAAAATTATGTGGACGTTTTGAAAATTTTTCAGAGCAAGTAAAATTTAATTTTGACTTTTATAGTGGAGCTGATAGCTTATTTTGAAATATTTGTATAATGAAAGGTCTTAAATTTGTTTGAGAATTTTAAGAATTTTTTTTAAAATTCCTCACATTATTCCCATTTTCATTTCAATAAAATACGTCTTTTTGCAGTTAAATTGAATACAACTCATGCTAAATAATGTCCGAGCTAATTATCACGAAAATTCTTGAAAGGATTTTAGTATTCCACATATAATGGAACTGTACGCTTTCTGCGTATTGTGTGGATATTTGGGAGCTATTATACATAGGAAATTTGCACTCGATTTGTTGTGCATAGGATTGCATTCTATTGTTGGGTGATGTTGGATTTGGTCTTGCTGAAATTGGGTAGTCCATATACTACTATATGTATGTACCTTAATGGTTCATATACATTTCAACACGGTGCACATTCGAGGCTTTAAAAACAATATTCTATCACATTTTTATGGATTCTTTACTATGTAGCAACATATCAGATATCGATTTATTCTAACATAAAATTAAATATCTGACAGGATTAAACCCAGAATATATTCTCCCAGAATTCTTTCTGAATATTTTCATTATTCACCTATTGAGATATTACTTATCACTAGACTGCGAATTATATGCAATTATGACAAAAATTAGTAGGTGTAATTGAAAAACAGTGAAATAATTAGAACAATTTGAAGACACTTTTACATTATTTTCAACCCATTAAACATAGTAAGAAAGAAATTAAATTTTTATTTCACCCCTGTTTATTGCTATTCAGGTAGAAAGTTTTTATTTTTCATAAAGTTCCGCAGTCTACTTATTACAATTTACTTCGCTTCATTGTACAGTTATTATCGCTTTCACTACTATATTTCACTATCCAAATCCATTACAAAAATAATCAAAATTATTCGAGACTTTAAAATATCAATTAAAATAATTTCGAATGTCCTGTATTTATTTTCGAATAAAATTCATTCTCAATCCACTTAGCTGCTACTTTCATATTATTACAATAAAAAATCATTTAAAATATAAAATACGAAAAACTACAAAACGTATTGTTATCCAGGAACGTCGTAAAATTTTTCGTAACACCTTGTCTCCCTCGATACTGGAAAGTAAAAGCAACCAAAAAAGAGTGAAGTAACAAGAGAAATTAAAAAAACTGTGTCAGTTCAAATACTTCCACCAGATTACTACCACCTGTCATTTTTCCCATCCAATATTTTTATCTTACACAAACATTGACAGTCTATTTACAAATACACCCTCCTGCAATAATAACAAAATAAATAAAAATCCTGCTATCACAGGAGGTGGCTCGCGACCTCACCCCCAGCATCCACGAGTGCACCGACCATTCTCGTGGATTTCGTTGGATGGATTCTTTTTCGGTGCATTGAGATCCCGATGGAGAACCAGGAGGTAGGGGGTCGAATCGATTCCTCTTGGGAAAATAATCTGCCCGAAGAATGGAAGTTCTTCTGGTCGATTCTTTTGCCGTGAACGGTAATTTTCCTCGCAGCGTACGTCTTCGGGATGGGTTTGCGGTTTATTCGAGGCCCCGATCAGTAATTTTGCAGTAGGATGCCGCAACGTACCCTTCTGTGGATACGCTAAAATAAGACGATCCCCCAAATAGGGGTTGAAAGACTTCCCGCGGAGGATAAGCGTCGGTTCTGTTCTCCTCCGATATACAGTGGTATTCAAACTTATGTGGATAATTTATTAACACACTGGTACTGCAAGTTAGTGTCTGCATAGTACCTGAAGATGTACTACTTAATTTTTCTTGGTTTATAATACCTAGGTCCACAAATTAATTTTTCTTAACTTAATATAGGTTAGTAACGCTTGGGTCCACAAATTAATTTTTATTATTTTATTACAAGCTAATGCCTAGGCCTGGAAATTAATTTGTCCTCATTTTATATAGGTTAGCAATACTTAGGTTTACAGATTAATTTTTTGTTAGTTTAGTATAGATTAATAATGTCAAGGTCTAAAAGTTAATATTTCTTGACTTAATATAGATTATTAATGCCTCAGTCCACAAATTATTTTTTCTTGATTTAATGTAGGTTAGTTACACTTGGGTCCACAAATTAAAATTTATTATTTTACTGCAAGTTAATGCCTAGGCCTGGAAATTAATTTGTCCTCATTTTATATAGGTTAGCAATACTTAGGTTTACAGATTAATTTTTTGTTAGTTTATTATAGATTAATAATGTCAAGGTCTAAAAGTTAATATTTCTTGACTTAATATAGATTATTAATGCCTCAGTCCACAAATTATTTATTTCTTGATTTAATGTAGGTTAGTTACACTTGGGTCCACAAATTAAAATTTATTATTTTAATGCAAGTTAATGCCTAGGCCTGGAAATTAATTTGTCCTCATTTTATATAGGTTAGCAATACCTAGGTTTACAGATTAATTTTTTGTTAGTTTAGTATAGATTAATAATGTCAAGGTCTAAAAGTTAATATTTCTTGACTTAATATAGATTATTAATGCCTCAGTCCACAAATTATTTTTTCTTGATTTAATGTAGGTTAGTTACACTTGGGTCCACAAATTAAAATTTATTATTTTACTGCAAGTTAATGCCTAGGCCTGGAAATTAATTTTTCCTGATTTTATATAGGTTAGCAATGCCTAGGTCTACAGATTAATTTTTCTTGATTAAGTATAGATTAATAATGGCAAAGTCTAGAAGTTACTATTTCTTGGCTTAATATATTTTAGTAATGCCTCAGTCTACAAATTAATTTTTCTTGATTTAATATAGGTTAGTTATACTTGGGACCAAAATTTAATTTTTATTGTTTTAATACAAGCAAATGCATAGGTCTAGAAATTAATTTCTCTTGGTTGAATATAGGTTAGTAATGGCAAAGCTAAAAATTAATTTTTCTTAATATTATGTAGGCAATAATATCTAGATTCAAGAATGAATTTTTTTAAATTTTATAGTCCTGTGAATAATATTAAAGTATACACCGAGGGCCATACGATGAAAATATAACAAAAACTTTATTTTACCAATCCATGCGCGTAAAATGTTAACATAAATAATTTTATTTCATTACACGGAGCTATTTGTACTGCAAGAGTCGTGTTTTGATACGTTCAGTGAATAAAGGAGATTTCCGAGAAATTGTAGCACCAATTTGCTGGGGAATATACCTAAATTTTCTAGAAAATACTTCATCGTGGTAAAATAATGTCTGCGCACACATGTTGCGTCTCATGAATTTTTTATCAGGTAAATAATGCGAACGAAAATTTCATGGAAATTGAGTGCGGCCGATTAAAATAGGTTAAAACATAAAATAAACATGATGGAGTTGTTACAGCGAGTTCATTTTATTCCGGAGTAATATTTATTCCGAACAATCCTTAATAACTTTATTATTTCGAAACAAATCGAATTTATTCCCTGTGACATATCGAATCTTTATCGTGCCAATTATATGCAGTTTTCAAGCAAACAAATACTATTTAACTTTATTACATTTTTCTGTTTAAAATAATTTCTATAAATAACTTCTATTCTTTTAAATGTCATTCCCGCTTCCTACTCGATATAATTTTCATTCAATTGCATACAAATTAGCAATGCGAAAAAGTATACAATTTTCCCTGAAATCAGAAAAATTCATCATTTCACTAAAATTGAACTCGCAGAATAAATACAAAAATACATTAACTTCAACTGCCGAAATATTGCATATTTCCAAGCAATGTAAAATGCAAAAATTGTTCTTACGCAACCACCACCGTCAAATATTAACAAACTACCAGCCACGCATACTTCCGACTTTAATATAAGCGAAAATAAACTTCCCGGAGTTGCCAGCAGTCAAAAGGTTTTTTAACCAAACTTTTCATATTCCTTCGCGAGAAGTTTCGCTTTGACTCGGTATTTAAAGTTTACCGAGTGCGAATAATAACGGGCGCCGCGGTTTCGACGACTAGCCTCATCCCTCAGAAGTTCGAGAATTAATTATGCTCATACGAGCCGAGGCTTCGGGAAACTTAACCAATTAATGGCTTAAACCTCGAGACAGCTTAACTGTTATCGCGGTTGAACATTTCGAAGGATCTTCCGGAAAATACACTGGTGCACAAAAGTACGTCGACGGTTGCAATCCTTTGCAACCTTTGCAAACGAGTGTCTCGATTAAACTTAATGCACAAATCGTAGTCATCGATCACTAGACGGGGGATTTTATACAAAATAAAAATTGTATATACTAATTGAAACATACAAAAACTGTATAGGCATTTACTTCTTTCTTTATTAATTTCATACTGCCGAAAACAATACATCTTGAAATACTCTAAATATTTTTACTGTTGCATTTGATCTACACATTTTTGTCATAAATCCGCAACAACACTGTGTATTTTTCTGTTCCGAGGTATGCAGTTGTACCAAACTCAAATTATATTTCACAATTGATTAATGTCATTAATAACTAAAACTGTGTATTTTATGCATTTACGACAAAAGTGACTATTTAAAAATTCAGTTAGTAAAAAGGTTAAAATAAAAATCGTCTGCATTGATTTCAAGAGGAAAGAGTCAAATAGAAAAGTCTTTCTTCTGTAAATCATTCTAATACTTTCTAGGTAATACATTGACTATTTTTAACTAAGTATTAAAATAATTAAAAATTGTCCATGTATTACCTAGAAAGTATTAGAATGTTTTAGAGAAGAAAGACATTTCTATTTGACTATTGTGTCTTGCAATCAATACAGATGATTTTTATTTTGCAGAAAAATGTCTATATACAGGGTGAGGCATTTAAAACGGGACACCTGAATAACATGCTTGTTTTTGGAGATAGAAGAAAATAAGCTGAGATCAAACTACTAGTATTTTTATAGGTGGAGGCGTCAAGGACATATGAAGGTCAACTCTGTTTTTTTTTTTAAACGGAACAGTATGTTTTTTTATTTACGCCCTGATAGAGTATTTCAAGACGAATGACCTATTATTAAGGTCATTACTACTTTTTTTAGAAACACAACCAGTGCAACAATCTTAACGAAACAAATACAGGAATAATCTTGAATCTTCGACCAAAATAAAAAAAAAATTCTTTTACCAAAAATCGCGTGGTGAGACAGGCAAAAAAAAAATTGTCGAACTCAACTCCAAAACTTCAACTCTAACCTCCGAAAAACAAGCGAGTTATTCAGGTGTCCTTTTTTAAACGCCTCGCCCTGCACAATATTTTTCTGTTTTCGTATTGCATGTTAAATACAACATAGACACAAGTGCAAATTAGATTACTCCATTATTATTAGACTGCGGATGTTTATGCAATTTTCAATTGCAGTAGGTAAACTTCAACAAAATGGAATTCACTGAAATCTTATTTTCAGTGGTAACAGCCTTTGCACGTGTGAAATAAATCAAAATCATAACAAATTCTATCGAATTTTATATTCTAGGATTTTTCGAAAATTTTCAGAAGCTATAAATGCATAAAGGTCCGCAGTCAAATTATTATCGATTAATGTTCGTTGTTAAATTTTCTTAGTAGTATTATTAAATTCTCTTATGAATATATGTGCTCATCAATTTTCCCGGAACACGTAATTGTCGATACACGAATGAGATCTGTATTTTAATATTTCGTTCTCATCAATTGCTGGATATAAATTTAACATGGCATTTTAATCGTGCGGCTCTTGCTTGCACATCGTAAGTATGCGAGACCGGTTTGTTCGATAGATTAAATCATATTCGTGCCGGCATTAATAATTCATGGCGAATATTAATTCAGCGCGAAAAAGAAGAATACGAAATTATTTCCACCCCGACCTAATAAAAAATACGCGCCCGGCCGAGAAACAGAACTGAAACAAGAGAGCATTCGCGAATCCATCCGCGAAGTGTCAGTCGAAATTCAAAAGGATGCCGCAACACCCGTAGGAAAATCAGTATTTGCATAATAAAAACGGTCGGGCGATACCGTCGGCCGACGAACACGCGTAAACAACTGATTCGCGATAACAAAGACGGACGTTGATTGCAAATTGTTCCGTTAAACAATGAAATTAAACAACGAGAACATAATTTGTTTCCTAATAAAATTACATATCCGAGCGAGAGGCTCGCTAGAGAAACGGAATACCTCGCGCTCCAGATCCGTCTGTGAAACACGGAAGAAATTCAAAAGAACCGCGACGGCTCGTGGAAATGTATGTTTTAAAAGTGAAACCGCGGGACCAGGTGCAACAAACAAATGAAAAACCGCATTCAAATTGTTCGCAGCGAGGAAGATTGCATAATGGTCCGTCGACCATCTTCCGAGTAAATACAATTTTATTTTTGTCATTTCAGTGGTATCATTTTTAATGATTAGTAGTTTGCGGATTTTTATGCAAAATAAAAACTGTTTAGCTTAATTGCAAGATTCGAGAGCTACGTGGAAAGCTATTTAATTTCTTAACAACTGTAATGAGTTTTAAAATGGTACAAAAGTATTTCTAAATTCTTCAAACTCTTGAATTTCAATCTCTTAAACATTTTCTTTATTTTATATTCTAAACATCTCATTTTTGCAAGTTATGATTTGCAAGAATTAGAAAATAGAAAGTTCTTTCTTTAATTGTTTTAATATAATGAAAACAATGTATTGTCACGTTTTTAATCCTTTTTAATTTTCCTGCATTCATATATTAATTAATGGGAAGTTAGCGGAATTTTTAACTTTTTCAATGAATGTTTAATGTATGGCAGCTCGTTTCATTGGTGGAAATTTTATGTTAATGTAATGTAATTTTGTTCGCGAATTTCATATATTCAATTTGTAATATAATGCGTTATAATTGGGGTCCCTTTGAAGTTATCTAGAAAATTAAACTTCTGCAGTCTACTAATTAGTAGACAGCGGATGAGCACCGAAATTTACATTTTCACCGCGAACTGCTGAGAGACTAAAGTAAAATAGAATTCAATTTCGTGCATTGTTCATTTTCTGGTTGGAGAAGGCAGTGGAAAACGAAGAAAATAAAATGCTGTCAGAGTTGCAGTTACGTTCTCGTTTGAGTTGAGGCTCTTCTCTGTTTCAGGCTTTCATTTTTATAATTTATTAATTTACAGAAATTGTTACCAATTGCAGCCAGTTAGTCGTATTAAACTTCAGCGTGAAATTCAGCAATGAATATAAATTAATGTCGCGCCATTTAATATCAGTTGAGAAATTCTGATTTTCCTAGATTCTCAGGCCCCTAGATTTCTAGATCAGAGATCCACTTCTCAACTTCAGGAATATTCATAAAATAAATTCTCAAGCTTCTAAATTTCTAAACGATTCTTCTAGATATCTAATCAGGAACCAACCATTCTACTGGAGCCAAAATTGCCATAAAAATTCCCCACGTTCGAAACTCCAATCAGAATTATAAAATTCAATTCACAACATAATCTGATATTTCAGAATGGAAAATATCCCAAAAATTTCTAAAAATTCACTAAAAAATATTCCACTGTTCTAAACCCTTCTCCCAATCATGGCACTTAATGGCATCTTTCAACACCTTCAGATATTTTAATAAAACTATTCGAATCTTCTAAACCAATCATACAACCCAATTCCTAACTCAAACTTTTCCTAAAAAATCAAACAACCTCTAAACTCGAATTTCCTTGACTACCTAAACCCTCTAGATCAGCAACAACGTTCCCAATAATTTCCAAAAATTCTCAAAAAATAAACAATCTCCTAAACGATTTAGCCAATCACACAATGCGATTCCCAAAACTAAGCTACCCCTCAAAAATCAAACAACCTCTAAACTCTCATTTCCATGGCTCCTATACCCTCCAGGTGTGCAACAACGTCCCCAATAATTTACAAAAATTCTCAAAAAAATATTCCAATCTCCTAAACCCTTTAGCCAATAATACAAAGCAATTCCCAACACAAAGCTACCTCTAAAAAATCAAACAACCGCTGAACTTAGATTTCCCTAGCTCCCTGGCCCCTTAAATCTCCATCAACACCCTCCAGCTCCGCAAGAACGTCCCCAATAATTTCCAAAAATTCTCAAAAAATATTCCAATCTCCTAAACGCTTTAGCCAATCACACAACGCGATTCCCAAAACTAAGCTACCCCTCAAAAATCAAACAACCTCTAAACTCTCATTTCCATGGCTTCCTACACCCTCCAGGTCTGCAACAACGTCCCCAATAATTTCCAAAAACTCTCAAAAAAATATTCCAATCTCCTAAACCGTTTAGCCAATAATACAAAGCAATTCCCAACACAAAGCTACCTCTCAAAAATCAAACAACCGCTGAACTTAGATTTCCCTAGCTCCCTGGCCCCTTAAATCTCCATCAACACCCTCCAGCTCCGCAAAAACGTCCTCAATAATTTCCAAAAACTCTCAAAAAAATATTCCAATCTCCGAAACCCTTTAGCCAATAATACAAAGCAATTCCCAACAAAAAGCTACCTCTCAAAAATCAAACAACCGCTGAACTTAGATTTCCCTAGCTCCCTGGCCCCTTAAATCTCTATCCACACCCTCCAGCTCCGCAAGAACGTCCCCAATAATTTCCAATCTCGCAGGCCCGTATCTCAATCCTATCAAACGCCAAACAAAACGACGGCTCACTCGCATAGCTACTCAATCTCACTCCCTTTAACATGTACCCCGGCGCACCGAGAGAGCAAGAGAGGAAACCACGCTCGAGAGAGAGAGAGAAAGAGAGACGCGGCGGAGGAGGTGAGTCGGACAGTTGCAAAATGGGGAAACGTTCCCAATATAAATAAGAGGAATGTCGGGACACGAAGAAATGCGAGGCACTTATTGGCAATAACGTCTGCGACGTATTTCCGGGGGGCCCGATACGAAGAAAAGCCGTGTCCCGTATGTTCGACGCGGAACAAGGGGGTGGCCTGGCTCTCGCCACCCTATCAGGATATGGGAGAGGGGGTGGGAGTCACGAACACGCGTTACAATACCGTGATTTCCGGGGGAACGAAACCTACTTCCCAGTTTAACACGATTCCGCAAAATCAATTACCACCGACGCCCATAATATACGGGCAAAGTTCCCGTTGGGCCAAAAGTGTTCCACTCCTCCACCCCCTCCCCCATTCAACCCCCATCCGGAACCGTCTACGGAACTTGTCTCAGCGCCGACAATTCCGCGCCTTGTTCAAGCCTCTTGCGCCCCCTAACACCCACACGCGCCCTCTTAACTCGCGAAATTATAGTGGTTCGGCTTGAATTCGGGCCGCGAAACACCCTCGGAAATGGCTGTCGCGTAAACGTGCACGAATAATCTGTAACGCCGATGCTGCCGGTGTCTACAGTCTCCGAAAACCATCCCCGTCGACAACTACCCTCCCAGCAAACTACCCCTCAGCCTGTTTTCCCGTCATCGTTCGACGCAACCGATATATCAATTATTTTTCGGTCTCCAACGAAACTAGAGTTGCACTTTTAACTCCTTGACGTACTCTTTTCAGTTACAGTGATTGTCTTCATTTCTATAAATGTCGCAGAATAGAAAAAAGAATTTATACGTTCTCTATAGCTACATTTGCTTCGTTGCTTAACCCTCGGACGACGAACACTTTTCGCAGTTTTACAATTGATAAAGCTTGAGACTATCCTCAGCTTTATTATAAATTTTTTAAAAAATATTTTTGAAGGAACATCTTGTATATTAGTCTTATATCGTTCTGAATATCACAGCTATTTATTCAATTGAATCATCAGAAATTGAATAATTAAATGACGATTTTAATACTCTGGGTCAGAATAGACTCGAGCACAGTCGTCGAAGGGTGAAATATTGATTACCAAAGAATAAACTTTTATTTCGTCTGCAAGGAGAGACATAACATTCACATTTGTTAGACTTTGTTTAACCCTTTTCTCTGTAACATCGAGTTTGACTCGTGATAAAGAATCTGAACAGAGTCTAATAAATATGTATATTATTTATTTACTTTGCATCGAAATAAAATTCTATTTTGTTTTTGTGAATATATGGCAATTGGAGAACGTACAAGCATACGAGAGGAGACAACATTTTGAGACAATATTGTGTTATAAATAAAGCAAAGTTAGTGCATTCAGGGGGTGTTCCCATTTAGAGCTGTAAATTTTAGAAAAATTTATGAGATCGAAAATGGTTGGGTTACTGTTGGCCAAGTGTTAGGAAATGTTGCATACATATTTGGCAATATTTTAGGATAAGTAGTGTAATTTTTATGTAAATATCTTTATTATTATTCAAATTATTATATAATTTCGATAGCATATCACTGTCCACGTTTTCACGATTTTTTTCGATTACTATGGAAAATATTTGAGCGATTAAAAATGCAAATCAAAGGCCACACAAGAGTATATTTTTTCCAAAATTTGCACATTGCTTATTAAGGGTAGAAATAAAATGATTTTCATCTCAAGCGTAATTCTTATAAAAATAATTTCCATCTCAGCCATGGGAAGAGTTCTCGAGTGAAATCTACTTACACATTTAAGTCGGCAATACTATTTATTAATTACTGGTAATATTTATTCATACTTTTCAAACGCCTATAAGAAGACTCCATATTACATCGAATACATTTCAGACAACGCATCCTTAATAAAAATATTTCTGAAAAGTATCTCAATAACTAATACTTTTTTTTGCCACTCTACCTCAATACTTTTTCACGTAGAATGACAAGCGAATCAATTCACGTCAAAAATGAATACATTTCCATTTTAAAAAATATTGCAATTGTTGATTGCACATGCACCATTGCACTTTAAAAAAAATAGGATCCAACGGATGCAGTACTCTCTAAACCATTCATCCTCTTCCTGTAATGATTTGCTATAACTGCAGTTGCAACGAAGTTATACCCAGACAATACATTTCAGACAACGCATCCTTAATAAAAATATTTCTAAAAAGTATCTCGATAACAAATATTTTTTTTTGCCACTCCACATGAATATTTTTTCACGTAGAAAGCCAAGAGAAATCAATTCACGTCAAAAATGAATACATTTCCATTTTAAAAAATATTGCAATTGTTGATTGCACATGCACCATTGCACTTTGAATTAATAGGATCCAACGGATGCAGTAATCTTTAAACCATTCATCCTCTTCTTGTAATGATTTGCTATAACTGCAGTTGCAACAAAGTTATACCCAGAGATAATTGCGCGAACCATCCTCCTGTACAGTAAACGTTTAATTTGGCCAAATGGGTTGTTCTGTAAATAACCATAACAAATAAAGATGACCAACCGAAATACCAGCAGGATCAATTTCCCAGGACCAATGTCCAAGGAGTGTGCAAGTTTTTGAATCAGCCAAAATTCCGTCGTGATCGCAAATTCCCGAAAAACCCCATTTGAATCGATCCGGGACAAGCCCGAACAAGCCCGAACAATCCCGAATAAGCAAAACGTTTTCCGCCGATGCGGAAACAGCGTCTGCGATAAATACGGTCTGCGGAGTTTGCGACGCGAATTTCCTCGCGGAAGAATGGAAGCGTAGAGGACCGCAGGTGGCTCTTCACCCATGGAGCAGAGAAACAACCCCCATCGGGGGTGCGCGGGGCCCCGGGTAAAACGTGGAAGCGTCTTTGGCCACCGCTTAGCGAGCAATCAGCGCTCGAGATAAAGAGGCCGTTCGCGTGTACACGGCCGAGACCGTGGCGTTGAACGATAACGGGAAAACAGGCTGAAGGGTGGTTTACTGTGGCGGGGGTTGGTTGCTTGTGGGGGTGGTTTTTGGAGGCTGAGGACACCACGGCCCAGGAGTTACAGATTATTCGGGCACGTTTATGCGACAGCCATTTCCGAGGGTGTTTCGTGGCCCGAATTCGAGCCGAATCACTATAATCTCTTGCGAGTTAACGGGCGCTGTCTCCTGTGAAGCTGGAAAAAATCAATGTTGCATTCTTTCAGGCCTTGCGCTATAATATCGAGTCAGATTCGTGATGCAAACTTCGCACAGAATTTGTTAAATATACAGGGTGTTCGCGTTATCACTAGCCAGAATTTTTCTTGTAAATAGTAGATTTTAGAAAAAAATGGAAGTGGAAAAAGTAGTACTGTTTTTTTATGCACAGTACAATCTTGTATATAATTTTTTGGTGTTTATACTGTTTTGTTAGATATGAAAGTGACCTTCAATTTTTTAAATGGAACGCTGTATATTTGTGTATATCACGTGAAAGTGTGTGTGTAGACGAATTCATCCGTATACTGTACAGTGATCTTCAAGGTCATGCAAGGTCAGAAATGGAAGAAACATTGAAGGGCACTGTGCATTATACGAATGAATTCTTATGTGATATAAAAAAATATACAGCGTTCCATTTAAAAAATTGAAGGTCACCTTCATATCTAACAAAATAGTATAAACACAAAAAGATTACATACGCCACTGTATTGCACATAAAAAACAGTTTTCCTTTTTTTTTAATATTTACTATTTACAAGAAAAACGTTGGATAGTGATAGCGCGAACACCCTATATATGTTATTGATAAACTGCAGATATTATGCATTTACGACAAAAACGAGTCGGTGCAAGTTAGAACAGCAAAAAAATTAAAGCAGCCCGTGGACGTCGATATATTATTTTCTATTGATTAAGACCATTAAAGTAAAAACAAAACTTTTTAATCGGTCATATGTTTTTTACAATTGATCCAAACAATTTTTATTTTGCATAAAAGTCCGCAGTCCAGTTATTAATTCCCTTTCGATTGAAATGAGATTCAATACAATAAATATACTATAAATATAAATTTTCTGTTTTTCCTAGTGAATTATAAACATCCAAGAGTAATAGTGCCAATTCGAATTTCTAAGTAGACTTCACTCGAGTTCCCTTCTAGATTCTGAAAAGGAAATTATTTTTATGAGAACTACCCTTCAGATATGAATAATTTTTTTTCAACCCTTACTGAGCATCCTGAAGTTTTGGAATGATAATATACGAAATACAGCTGTCTTGCATAGTAATCGAGAGAAACGTTGGTGAAGATGAAGGTTTTCACTCGTCGTTTTAAATTTTTAAATTAGATTAGATTGGTATTAGGTTAATATTAAGTGGACAAGTAAATTAGAATGTCGTATACAAGTAAATATGAGAATAAAAATTTTCTGGACAGTGCCAATTAAGTCGTCAACTGATTAGAATGCCTTACACAAGTAGATGTGAGAATGAAAACTCGGAACAAACATTTTCTGAGAGGTTCAGTGAATTAAAAATGTCTGCGTAATAAAAAGTGGAGATGATTGTGCTCATAAACCGCTGGGAGTGAATATCTTATATCATTAACAAGCTGGATAGCACAATAGCGTCTTTGTTTAAACAGCATCGATATGTATCAATTACAACGGATTTAGTATCTGGTTAAATTTGATCTGCAGCTCACCGGAAGTAAACGCACGGTGGTAATGTTCGACAACTGATGGGTGAAAGGGAACTGACAGAGGTGGACATAAAGCTCGATCCTGCCGAGGGAGCAGATATTAATTTTCGAGCGAAGATTATATGACAATTAAGGAATGCAACGTTGCATCGCATCTGCACGCCCGTACCGTTACACTGCAGTCATTCTTTCTCGTGACACAATATTATATTTCCAAAAAAGAAGGACAAAGAAACCGATAAAAATTTTCATTTTATAGAGAAAAATGCCCATTCCTGAATTTTTTGGCGAATGAATTGCACTCGTGATTGTTTAGAAATTGTTCGAACACAGCAATATTCATATGTGACAAAAATCCTAAATGTCAGTAAATCATAAAATTTTAAAAGAAATATATCAATACAATTATATATCGTGCTTGTTGAAATATTATTTAAGTATAGCAATTTGCAACTTACAACGATCTTGCATGTTAATGAAGTAGAAAATCATCGACGAAAATTTTTTAATTGTATTATATGTAACAGTTGATAATAGAGCTTTTTTCGTCGAACAAACATTGCTGATTGTTTAAAAGTGGTCCGACTATATAAGTTAATAAGAGATCTCAAACGTTGATAAAGATCAAAATTGTGAAAAGAATGTATAGATACAGTTAATAACTAAAATCTGTTTCATAAAAATCAATTTCGAATTTGAAATTAAGCATTTAAAAAATTATAGAACAATTGTTTCAAACATGTTCTTTATATTGTTGTGGGGTTTTTTCCTCCCCTAATATTTTTAAAAAATATTTTCCTTTGTGCAAACATTAATAATTGTCTTAGCAGCAATATCATGTGACCAAAACGTGTTTCACCATCGCTTTTCCTTCCGAAAATTATGGAGTGCAGCGAAACGTATGAAAGTGCATTCGACGCTGCACCATAGCGTGATAACGGATTTGGCTGCACAGAGAACGATGGAAACACAATCCGAAAAGGGAGACCAAGTATACAAATCACTGACATAGAAATTATGTAACCACAATTTTAAACAATTACATCTTCTAATCATGTTTTCTAAATGTGTTTTTCTCAGGCATAGAGTTCTTTCTATTTGCAATATTTTTAAAAAAACATTCTGCAGTATCGAAAAAATTATTATCCATTCGAAACGATGAAATATACATTTACAGTAATATCGCGTTACCAAATCATGTGACAGCCTTTTAAAAATCATGGAATGCATCGAAACACACAAAAGTGCATCCGAAGCTGCACCATATCATGACAACGAGCTCTACTGCTCGTAAAACGATAAAAGTACAGTCAAAGACGGAGAACAACTATTCAAATCGCTGATATAAAAATTATTCAACAATGATTCTGTCGAATCACGTCTTCTAAATGTGTTTTTCTCAGGCAATATTAAATTTATTGATTCCTCGCATTTATCGAGTTCTTTCTATTTGCAATATTTTTCAAAAAACATTCTCCAGTATCGAAAAAATTATTATCCATTCGAAACGATTAAATATACAAAAATTTACATAAATACTAACATTTACAGCAATATATGACAGTGACAGCCTTCTAAAAATCATGGAATGCATCGGAACACGCGAAAGTGCATCCGAAGCTGCACCATATCATGACAATAAGCTCTACTGCTCGTAAAACGATAAAAGTAAAGTCAAAGACGGAGAAAAACTATTCAAATCGCTGATATAAAAAATATTCAGCAATGATTTTCTTCAATCACGTCTTCTAAATGTGTTTTTCTCAATCAATATTAAATTTATTATCGAGTTCTTTCTATTTGCGATATGTTTAAAAAAACATTCTCCAGTATCGAAAAAATTATTATGAATTATTATTATTATGAAAAAATTATTACCTATTCGAAACGATTAAATACACAAACATTTGCATAAATATTAATAGTTACAACAACATCACGTAACGAAATCACCACCGGAGAAACACGGGATGCATCGAAACGCACTCGTCGCGTTCGCTGGCGCATAGAATCGCTCGGACGAGTTCGGCATCTCGAAAAACGTTCGAAAATCAGAGGGAACGGGTTTTCGAAAAATAGACCAAGTACCCAAAAATTGATATCCGCCGCGTAGTTTCCCGCGGTGTGTGGGGATCGAAAAACGAGAAGATTATTCGAATCGTGCGCCGGTTCGGGCTTTGCCCATGAATTTTAAGTGAATCCAAAGGCGCGTATGAGCGAACAAAGAGGGAGAGAGAGTGAGAGAGATAGAGAGAGATTCTGTGTACTATGCAGGATGCTACGGATGGTTTACAGCTGGCCACGTGATCGGAATCATGCGCAGTTTCCGGCACCGGAAACCCAGACAAATAACCGTTTGTCAAGCGCCGCGAGACTTTTCGGTTTTATCGTCGAGAGCTCCTGGTAATTGGAGCAACGGGATGCACACTAGTGTTTGTGTGGGGAAAAGCGATTGCAGGATAACGACTAGTTAAAATGTGGCAACGAATGGGGAACAATTAGACGAAACAACGATGTCAATGACGAATCGTCGCACTGAGCCAGAAACCGAGAGTTCGATTCGAGAAGTTCCACGGCACACTCGTTTACTTTGTTGTTTCGTCCCCGGAACCTCGGAGTTTATTGCTCGAAACGGAAGTGCCATTGTTCCTGTTCCCATTAAAACTTGCTCGCCCCCACCCCACTCCTCGGCAACGTGCAACCGAGTAATCATAAACGTATCATTGCCGGTTTTCTTGGCAAATCGCGTTTCCCTGCCAACGCGTGTCCTTTTCTCTATTCAGCGATGGCTGTATTGACTCGAACGATTTTCGAAGAGCCACCGGTCGAAAATGATTGGCCAATTGGTGATGCAGAGGAAATTGCTTTTAGTTGAAAGTCGCCGAGCTCTGAGAAAACTTCACGCGATCCTGATTTCGTTTTTGTTTGTTGATTGCCTTCGATGGGAGGAGGATTTCTTTTGGTTGGTCGAAAGAAGCAGGGAAATTTGGTTCAATTTGTTTGAAGCGTTAAGGAGAAGAAGTTTTCATTTATTGACAGACGTCGTTTTACATTTATTGATGGCGTTAAAAAGAAAAGGACGTTACTGTTAGTTTGTTGAAGGTATCGGGGAGAAGGGAAATTTTGTTCAATTTGTGGACAACGTGTTTTAAATTTTGTTAGCTTGCTAGAGAGGAGAATAATTTGTTATAATTTATTGACAGACGCCGTTTTTCATTTATTGATGGCGTTAAAAAGAAAAGGACGTTACTGTTAGTTTGTTGAAGGTATCGGGGAGAAGGGAAATTTTGTTCAATTTGTGGACAACGTGTTTTAAATTTTGTTAGCTTGCTAGAGAGGAGAATAATTTGTTATAATTTATTGATAGACGCCGTTTTTCATTTATTGATAACGTTAAAAAGAAAAGGACGTTACTGTTAGTTTGTTGAAGGTATCGGGGAGAAGGGAAATTTTGTTCAATTTGTGGACAACGTGTTTTAAATTTTTTTAGCTTGCTAGAGAGGAGAATAATTTGTTATAATTTATTGACAGACGCCGTTTTTCATTTATTGATGGCGTTAAAAAGAAAAGGACGTTACTGTTAGTTTGTTGAAGGTATCGGGGAGAAGGGAAATTTTGTTCAATTTGTGGACAACGTGTTTTAAATTTTTTTTAGATTGCTAGAGAGGAGAATAATTTGTTTTACTCTGTTGGCAGACGCCATTTTTCATTCACTGATGGCGTTAAAAGGAAAGGATGTTTTTGTTAGTTTGTTGAAGGTATCGGGGAGAAGAGAAATTTGGTCAATTTGTGGACAATGTGTTTTAAATTTTTTAGATTGCTAGAGAGGAGAATAATTTGTTATAATTTATTGACAGACGCCGTTTTACATTCATTGATGGCGTTAAAAAGAAAAAGGGCGTTTCTGTTAGTTTGTTGAAGGTATCGGGGAGAAGGGAAATTTTGTTTAATCTATCGAATTTAAAGAGAATGAATATTTGTTTAAATGCTTGTGAGTGTTGAGAATAAGAAGAATTAATGTTAATTCGTTGACAGACACAGTTGTACATTTATTGACAGTGTTAAATGGTGGAGCCATCAATGTATGCAGAACAAGGAAAATTTGTTTCAATTTGTTAACAGTGAATTAAAGGGAAGGAGCATTTCTTTTAATTTACTGAAAGCATTAATGAGAGAGGAAGTTGCATTTAATTTATTTAAAACGTTCAGGAGAAGAGACATTTCATTTAATTTCTTGTAATTCCAATCTCTTTAAATTGATGCTTCTATTTTATCGACTAAAACTAAAATCATGAATTTAAAGTGATTGGAATTAATTCAAAGAAATTTTCCCCTCATTTTATTGTATACTTTATTATATCTTTTACAATAAAATTTTCTATTGTCTTCAATGCATTCACAACAAAATTGTCTATTTTATTCTATTATGTTTAATTTGTTAACAGGATCAAAACGAGGAAGGAAACAAAATGTGTTTCAATGCCCGCCCGTTTAAAATGACAAAAAAGAATAAATTTAAAATCGATGAATTTGAAGACATTGAAATTCAAAGAACATTACTTTAATCTGTCGATACATTTAATAAATTAATGAAATTAATCATTATGAAATTCGCTACTTGAAGAAGTAATCTGAAAAGAACTTAATAACCGCATAAGTTCACGATGAATCGTTTTCTTGTAGCAGAAGATCCATTCTCCTTTGAATAATCGGTATATTAACATTTATCCACGGAGACGGGATTTGTAAAGTTCCTTCCGGGCATGGTGTTGCTATTTGTTTTCATTAGGTCGTCTGTGGTTGCTTTATTAAACTTACCGGTGAGCGATCTAGTATCTTTTTTAATAGAATCACGACGTAATGGAGATTAAAATTATCTTTGCCAAGAGTTTGCTTGATGAATGAGCTGCAATTAATTAACCATGAATCCGGCGTCTTCTTACACGCACAGAATTCCAGCGTCTCTCATTTATTTTTACCTAGCGGAATTTTCTCAACCCACGAAAGTAATAGTTATACCTTTTTTTGGAGGACCAATTTTTTTAAACTTTTTTGTATGCAGTCCTATAGATTTTGACGAGAAAACACGGAAAATGAAAGTCTTATTGCCAGGAGTTCACTGCTTCAGAAATTAACCTGACAAAAACGCATAAAATTGCTCATGTTTACACACGTATAACTTATAAACCAGTGAATTCCTAACAATAATACTTCCTTTTTGGTAATGTTCTTATCGATATCTACAGGATTACATAAAAAAAGTTTAAAAAGTGTTCAAGAAAGATAAAAAGAAAGTTCGGCTGAACTTCGTCTTGGAGAACTCTCTTTTTTCAAGTTTTTTTTATGCAATCCTATAGATTTCAATGAGAAATCACCGAAAATTAAAATCTTATTGTGAGGAATTCATTGGTTCAAAAGTTATACGCGTATAAAGTCGAAAACTTTAAAGCCTTTTTGACAGGGTTAAAGCGCCACCATATTGATATATTTGCTACGTGATACACATAAAATGGGCTAAATAGTTCTATCTCATCTATACATTTTCAGACATCCCCAAAATTCACATAGTCTGCTTACAACATTTGCAGTAAATCTTCCAAGCAGCAGCAACGAGTTACCACCGGTTTCGTTTACAAAGCTCGTGATCTTGCCGCTGGAGAGGTAATCGTAAATTAACATTCGCCTTTAGTCAGTGTTTCTTCGTGCCGAGGATCTCAGACAAAACTCTGAACAGGCAATAAATTTGTGGCGGTGTCGGCAACGGCTTGTGAATAATAAATCTGTTTGGCCGGATGATTCACAGCTAGCAATCATGGATCGCGCGATCTAATGTGCGCAACGAAAGATTAATATTTGAGGGTTCGCGCGTCGGCGCGCAGCCCGTTCCCGGACATCAGTTCCATTAAACCGTCGTCGAATAACATTTTCCACTCTCATTAATTATAGAACGGGTTCTAGCGGCTCGCGGATCGATATATCTGCCGGTGAGTACCCGCGAGCAGGCACCCGGAGCAGCGAATCAAACGAATCCGCGAGGCTTCGGTTCTCGCAATTCATATTCGCGCGCATTCACTAAAGCTCAGGGACCGTGCGTCGTCGTCGCATTGAAGTAGCGGCGCCGAGAACAAGAATGACTCGCGGGGAACAATGACTTCGGAGAATGGCCCCGGCTAATTATCGGCCCGGGATCGACCTGCGGAATTATCGGGCGTCGGTGTGACGTCACACAAAATTTTTTGAACCAACTCTGCCCGATGCTCTGCGGGCTGGAAACCCGTTTCATGTAACCAAAATTATTTTAACCCTTTGCACTCGAGTGGTGACTCTGAGCCAGCATTCAAAATAGCTATACCAAAATATTTTTCATGTTGTTAAATTTGTTTGTATTTAATGAATTATTAAATATTGTACAAGTGAGTTGCATCAGTTTCATAGGCATACATTGATAAGAATCAAATAGAAGTGAAATATTGCAGGTCGCAGGAAATCTTTCGTTTTGGAGCTGAAATAGTTCCGAGTGCAAAGGGTTAACGTTGTTTTAAAATATAAGTTTATAATATAGTAGGTCGTTGAATTCGTTTCGACGCTAGGTAGAAAATTATTAATATCTTTTTATGTTAGAAATTTATAGAACTGTGAAAACTGATGAATTTTTGCTGGGAACAGTCATTCAAAACCATCTTTATATTGATTTATTTTTAACAAAACTGTCATTAATGTAACCACCATAAGACAAACATTTCATCTATAGTCTTTTAACACTGAACCTACCAAGCATTAAAACTATCAGCGAATGTTAAATTATAAAAATGACAACACTAGATTTATTCAGATTATCCGTAATTTCCAATATAATAGATGCTTGGACAAGGAAGTTTATTCCATTATTTTTCATAAACGAATTTCTATAATTCCAAAAATTGAAAAATATAAAACCTGTCATTTGACCGTGGTAGGTTTAGTGTTAAATTCGTTCAAACGTGCTGAAACGTCCCGTAAACCATAGTGCACGTATAAGATATTGTTCAGTTTGTTTCTTTATTTTTCTCTCACTTCCGTGACCTATTCTTGCGGCTCTACGCGAAAAGCAATAAAGTATTGTGAGCATAAGCTTGTCCAAACTCGTTCAAACAGCCATAAAAGGGATTGTCAAAGTTCACCCTAGTCTTTTTTCCGATGGCACTGTGATCGCAAACTACGCCAGGGACATCTTTATTCTTGTCTCTTTTTTCCGGGAGCTGATCAACCACGCAACTCGCGCAGCACCCACGCATCCATATTTGATAAGGACGACATGTCCTCGCGACCATATATTTTTACCCTGCGAAAACTCCTGTCGGAAGAGCAACTTTTCCGGGTCCCACGCTCTCGACTTCCGTTCGGCTTTTACTTGAAAGTTCGACCTCCAGCCCCGGACACTCCCACAACCCCCAATACCTTCCGGCGAACCTCTCGCCCCTGTGTCGCCACTTACCCTAACTCCTCGTTCCGGGGTCTTGGTTCGTCCATTTTTTATTCTTCTCGTTGTTCGATAGCGGGATCGACGCCGAGGACATATTTTAATATCGGACGGGACGTGTACGCCGCCTCTTAGAGTTCCTCTTAGAACTTCAGAGTTATTCCGGTGACTATAGCCTGGACGAAGAACAAGTATCATTCCACTTCGGGAAGAAAGCAAAGTTGCCCGGGGGCATTCTTCTTTTGGATAGCTTCGAACACTCCGCCGGATTAATTCTTTTGGAAAACGAGTGCGCCTTGTCTGATCGAGCGTCGACTCGTACTACTCAACTCGGTTCGATTAGATGGTGCGGAGTTTCTTCGATAAGAATTTCCCTCTTTATCTAAATTGTTATTACCGTGGAACTCTGTGCACATGAACCACATTGTAGCAGTGCCTGGTTAACTCAACTCCAAAATGAGCGAAATCATAGTAGTGGAGGAGAAAGGTGTACTCGTATTATATGAACCAACCGATTATGTCAATCGACTTGTTTCCCGACCGGTTCATAGAAATGGAGTTCTATAGTATTACTGCTGTTCCTAAGAAACAGGACCGTCTGACGATACACTGATCTATTCTACTGAATCAGCAGCATTCTTCAGAATTACAATATTCTAAACTGCTGTTTTATTTATTATAATTAGCATTCTGCGGATTTTACATAAAATAAAAATTTGTTACATTAAATGCAACATTGAGGAGCTACATAGACATTCATTTCCGTTTTTCATTCTTATAAGGGGTTAAAAATAACAGAATAGTCTTCTTTAATTCTCTAGATATTTTCTTAAATTCTCTAAATATTTATTATTTATGTTTTGCACTTGATCCACACAGTTCTGCCATGAATGCACAAACTCCACAATATAATTATTAGTATTGCTATTATGCATGCTGTCATTTTAATTGCATCCATTAAACTGTTCTTCAGACGTGGTATTGTCTGACCATGCACTGGCCTATTCCACTGAATCGGCTTCACCATACATTAAAATATTATATCCTGTTATTTAAAGTATTATCACGTCCGCATTTTTTAAATTGCTGGTATTAAACTTGTTATTCTTAAGAAACATGTCTGTCTGACCATACACGCATCCATTCTACTGAATTGGTCTCATTCTTACAGTACACAGCACTGTAAATTGTCATTCTAAATACTGTTATTTTTACGCTGTTTAAAGAGGCCCTGTGAAACTGTTATTGAGAAGCTTGACTGTACGATCATACGTCGACATATTCTACTGAATCTTAATATTCTATTAATATTAATACATATTCTATTTAATTCTTGCTTAACAGTCTGTTGTACGTTATTTCTAGATGCTTCCTGTTCATAAAACAAACCGAACGAAATCTTCATTTCGTTCCAACACTGATCTGTCTGACCAATTACGTATCTAGTCCACTAAAATCCCTCAAGTCTTATTTCTTACGCTGAGAAAATGATTTAAAACGCTCCGAGTATCGTTTCCCAGTTGTGTGTAACTCCATAATTCAGTTTCCCCGGCGAACAGGGTTACGCGCGTCGTCGAGCGGAAGTCAGCGGAATTTGCAATTGCCTGAAATTAAAAAGGCAACAGTGGCAAAGGGTTGCTCGAAGCAATGGGGGTGAAAGAGGATGACGGAACGCGCGTGGAAGGACGACAGGTAACGAGCGCGCCGCGTTCCCCCAAAGTTAATATTGTTTAACGAGGCTTCGCGCGGGTATAAACAGCGTTCTTTTTTTTCTCATTACTAAATCCCTCTTCCGGCTAACGGGAGAAAAACCGTGCGTGGCTCCGTGGGTGGGTAGGCCCGGGTTTAATAATTTTTATCGCTGGGCCGGGTCTCGTTAGAAAGTTGCGGGGTGAAATTTTTATCGCGACCCTGGAGCACGCGTTCGCTCGTACGTCGGAGCCGGAATTAAGGGCGAAGGTGAAAAAAAAGTTCCTCTGGGCGAGACTCCTCGAAAGTTCGCGCGCCTCGGCTGCATCTTGCTCTCTCTCTCTTCTCTCTCTCCTCTCTTTCTCTCTCTCTCCGGCGACGCGTTTCGCTCAGCCCGTTTACGGACGGCCCGTTTCGCTCGTGGTTTTTTTTCCATAAATTAAAGGGGAAAACCGACGGAAGATAGAGGGTGTTCCAGGCTGGTTAAAAATTGAGATTTATCGGACGGGACTCTCTGTCCGCTGCCGCGAAGATAGCGTGGCACGGCCACGGAATACGTAAAGCGGTTCCGCGTGACCCGTACACTTCTTCCGCGGAGGAACCATCGAGCACCGGGTTTTCGGCTAATGGTAAAATATGTCCGGTCTGACCTGTTTCGAGGTTCTCACGAACTCGCGTCCCGCCGCACCGCATTCGCAGCAACGCGAAAAACCGGGTGGGTGCGAACAGTGACAAGGTGCAAAATAAGGGGTTGCACTCTGCATAATTTCTGAGCGGACCTTCATGAATCGCAAAATCCGTAGATTCTTGCCGCTTCAGTTGTTGTTGCATCCGACCTGAAAAATTGATATGGAACGTTGAATCAGAGGTGGATCATTCGTGTTTTAATTGCTGAACCGGGTAGATTTGTTTCCGAGGGTGATTTGCTGTATATTTTATTGGAAGATCGCAGTATACAGGGTGTCCCAGCTAACTTGACCACCTTGAATATCTTGCTTAGTGTCAGTAATAGAAGAAAACGTTATAGGACAATATTAACCTAACCGAAGGGGCAATATAATAATTCGGAAAAAACTTTTTCCAAGGTAATTTTTTTCTAGATATCAAGGTCATCAGTTTTTTTTAATGGAACTATATAATGTTTTTATCGTGATGTAATAGTAGGGGTGAAGACCTCTTCAATGACATATTATTCAATGACCTTTGTGTGACCTTGGGTATGAATAATCCAAAAAGCATTACAGGTATTATCAATGATTAATTTACTACACTAATTGGTTTGTTTGAACTACTTGTATTTCAATAAATGTTCGAAATGATGATCATTGTTTTCAATACATTGTTGTATACCAGAGAATCATTTATTTTCCGTATACAAAAATCATGTTATCATTATTTATGTCAGATCATTTCCAAAAATTTTTATTCGTGCCTACTTCAATACATGTATTTATGTTCGTCTTTCCAATTTATTCCCAGTGTCTGACCAATACTGGTTTGTTCTTCTTCAACATTCTTTACGAATCAAGAGATTCACATTTTACGTCGATTCATCACAATTTTATTTTATTTCTTCATACTTAAATATATTTAGGCCCATCAGTCGTATTTATCTAATATGTCTGACTGTTACTAGTTCTTTCTACTGCATCTTCACATACAGTTTGGAAACTGTCAAGTACAATTTGTTTTTGCAATTGAAAGATATGGATTGATGAAACGTAACGAGATACGTAGCATCAATACCAATTTTCATTCAAGTAGAATTGGACGATCTTGATCAGACACCTCGAGCAATTGCACTTTAAAACATGTAGTTCAGACAACTTTTGAAACTCAATATCTTCAATATAAAATACGTATTCAAAAATTTCAAGATGGAATTTTTATTATAATATTTTATTGCACAAAAGTTCCTCTATTCTGATCCAGTCCCATTCTAATCAACAAATTACAGAGTTACATACTTAGAAATTCAATTTATCACTTAATTTACATTGCAGTACAAAAACTAGAACAAAATTTCACCCAGTGGCGGTGCTTATCTAACCGAACTTATAAATCGCTTTCCGAAAGCTTGATTTTCTGCATGATCGTGAAACTGATAACAAAATGGCCAACACTCTGTCCTCGTGACGGGGTCAATGGCTGCGCAGAAACTGCGGTCGAGCGAATAACAAAAAATCCGCGACTCTTGACCCGGAAGTCCGTGTCTCCCTGAAAAAGCTTGGAGGGGGTTTGAGGTTGGTAAAAAGGGATCCGCGGGCGACCGAGCGAAGAAACAGGATCGGGAATAATAGGGGAAAGCATTTTACGTGGTCGCTTTGATGGGTACGTTGCGGGACGAGGTTTCCTTTGGAAACGCTTTGTTCCTCGTTAGTGTTGTGTGCCGGTGATTCTTCCGCGCGAGTAAGCCGGAAAGAACGTACCGGAAAGTGGACACCTCCGAAGAGTAGCTTGTCCGACTCGGCCAAGTATGAAGATTTATTCGAGGCGTCTCCGCTCGACCCCCTCGGATGGGGCTTCTGACGATGAAGAAGCACTTTCAAGTAGAAGCTATCGCTCGTTCATGCTTTCTGAAAGCGCTACGTGCACCGGCGATCCTTTCCACCACTGTCTTTACCGTGTAAATATTTTACCAAATGTAATACATCCTACTTCATCCAATATTTAAACTAATGCGACAAACATACTCGACTTCTCCGAATCTTCTCTGGAAAATGTAGCACCCAGATCACTGCATCTAATATTTATTCCAGAGGAATTGACGGAGAGAAGTGCGCTCCGTGAGATAATCAAAGTTTGTATACACTTTCCGAGTTGAACGTATACGTGATCTATTTGGAGACTGTTGCAAATGAATTTTGGATTGATAAGGAACGCGTTTTACTCTTACCTTTTTTATTGCATTTATTCAATTCACTGAATAATCAATAAATATTAAATTTCCAATAGAAAATAAAAATTGTAAGCTTTTTTGAAGAGATTTCATAAATATACTGGTATTTTAAAATTGACTGTTCTAAAAATTATCGTTCGAACAAATTCACACAACTAGATTTATTTTTAAGGAATACAGGTTTTGCGAAGCACTTGTAAAAATGTTTGTTCTTCGTTATAGCGCAACGGCGATGCTCAAATAAATACTGTAGCAAGGTAGAAGTTGGAAGTCGAATTGTAGAATAACAGAGCTACATTCAGTGCGAACAGTGTTCACATCAAAGTTTGAATAGCACAAGCGTCTGACCATTACAGTTCGTTTCCCCTTACATAAACGTTCATAAACGTAACCAGTAGACATCGTGTTACCCGTTCTCGGCAATAATTTTTTACGAACCCGTCGGTCGTTGGGAGACCAGCAAGATCGATGAACCGGAGACAATAACGTAGCATCCAGTGCAAGTAGAAATAACGAGCAATAGTCGGACTACTGCGATATTACTGTATCGTTACCTACTCGTACCGAGCAAGTCGTTCAAGCTTGATGCTTTCAAAAACAAAAAAAGGAATATCTCGGCGATTAAGAGAATATTATTATTAGCTTTGGACCTATTTGCACAACCCCCAAGAAAGGGTTCTTAATTTTTCACTCTTAATTCTCTGTACAGATGAACGACGAAAACGAAAAATATAAACACCGAGAAATATTGAATTAATGGTATACTAAAAGCAACATCAAAGCGGAAAATTAATCTTTGCAGCACTACGTGAAAAATTCTTTGATCATACGTATGATCAACAGTCGCAATAATTCCCGAATGCGGACGGAATTTATCAGAAATAATCATTTTCAATTTTATCGTAGGAGCTGTATTTTCCAACCACAAAATGTCAGTTGGAGCAAAACTGACGCATCAAAGCATATCTCTTTGCTTGTAATATTAATATGGACACGTGCGGAGTTTAAATTTAATTTAATGAATTCTGAAAGCATATTATTCATTTTACTGGCCTCAACATATTGTTCAACTAAAAGGGAATATTATTTCATTCTTAGTAAAGGGGTACTTTTACAGTAAATTATTAATGAAATTGTAATTTCATGCATTTATAACATCAGCTAGATTTTAAAATCGAAGGGAATGTGGCTGGTAAATAAAATCAGTAGTACTACTTTCTTAAGTTCTTTGCAGAAAACATTCTGTATTTATCGAACAAAGGTGGTCTGTTATATTAATTTACGAAAAGTTTATTTAGGGATCGGCAGTCTGTTCACTGAAAATACTAAATTCTAATTTACCTTTACGAAATGAATAATAAAATATGTTTTTTAAAATAACGTTTCCACTACTTGCTTTACAATATCGAGCGACACTTGTAAAGCAGACTATTTTCGAACGGAATCCACTAAGTACGGATATTATTAATTTCTTTTCTATCGAAATAAAATGCTATTACCTTATCAATATTTGGTCATTTGTACTAATGTAAACATACAATAAATCTAAATTTTTATTTCAAGTCATAATAATCATCTCAGCAGTAATTAAAATTTCAGTGCAAGAGTTTGAACTGCCAAAAGCACAAACATTTAACAATTCTCAGCAGCAAAGAGTTAATTGAATTATTACATGATATGACAATACAATGGAACGATAAAATTTTCATCCGCAAAATTACATATAGGAAACAAAGCGCTAATTATCGTGGCAATATTCGAAATTTCAGAGCATGGAGTTGAACTGTGGAAAGCACAAAGATTTAACGACCACGAGGAGCAGACAATGAAGCATTTCTGCGAAAAAGACGACTAGTAATACATTGAATGATTATACAAACTGGTAATACATAAGGAAAATTTTCATCCGCAAAATTACACATAGCAAACAAAGTGCTGATTATCGTGGCAGTATTCGAAATGATATAGCCGGATAAGACGGTCAAAAGTTTCAATGAACCGAATTTTATCGACGATGGATCATTCGATAGGGCATTAAGAAAAAACATACTGTACAAAATTTCAACCCTGTACCTCGATCGGGAGGGTAGTTATGGGGTAAAATCGAAAAATCCGTTTTTGGCCTATTTTGCCTAGTTATAGTTACCAACCTTATATTATGTTCGCGCCCGGCATAAGTCTACCTATTCTATTATTTAATCAATTCTTTTTTTTCGAACTATGTAATAATCAATGGTATTTTTGTCGAATTCCGTAACTACCCAACGAACTTTGGTTACTGATTAGGTTTTTGATTTTTTACAAGCAGGATTTTCAATTTAAAAATCTGAAACCAAATGCAAAGTATGCACTTGGGTTCTAGGCATGTGTCAGATTTTTACCAGAATTTCTAAACATGATTAACTAGGGAAAATAGGCCAAAAACTGATTTTTCGATTTTACCCCATAACTACCCTCTCGATCGAGATACAAGGTTGAAATTTTGCACAGTATATTTTTTCTTGATACCCTATCGAATGATCCATCGCTGATAAAATTCAGACACTGAGAAGCAGCCAATGAAGCAATTCTGCAAAAGAAAGAACGTATAGTACATTGGACGATTATATAAAATGGCAATTCATTGGAACGATAAAATTTTGGTCCCCAAAATTACATATAGGAAACAAAGTCCTGATTATCGTGGCAGTAACCAAAATTTCAGAGCAAGGAGCTGAACTGTGTCAAGCAAAAAGATTTAACGACACTGAGAAGCAGCCGTTGAAGTAATTCTGCAAAAGAAAGAACATCTAATACATTGGACAACTATATAAAATAGCAAAACATTGGAACGATAAAATTTTCAGCCGCAAAGTTACACATAGCAAACAAAGTGCTGATTATCGTGGCAGTAATCAAAATTTCAGAGCAAGGAGCTGAACTGTGTCAAGCACAAAGATTTAACGACACTGAGAAGCAGCCGATGAAGCAATTCTGCAAAAGAAAGAACATCTAATACATTGGACAATTATATAAAATGGCAATAAATTGTAACGATAAAATTGTCATCCGCAAAGTTACACATAGCAAACAAAGTGCTGATTATCGTGACAGTAATCAAAATTTCAGAGCAAGGAGTTGAACTGTGGACAGCACAAAGATTTAACGACTCCGAGGAGCAGAGAACAGGCCAATCCAGTGAAACAGATAACAGCCATTGGAACAGTGATCGTCCGGCAAGTGCAGTAGTCCGCGACCATAAACGCCCGGATCGCAGATCGAGCTTTTTAGAGGTTTGTTCATGACTCCCGGCGACGGTAATGCAATAATATATATGAAACGATCTCGTCTGTTATTGAATGCGAGATGGCGAAACAATGCGCGCCGCTGCCGGGTGACAAACATCGGAGCTAAATTACTCTATCGTTGACATGGAATCACGTTTGCGCGAGAGTGCGTACATATGCGTGAGTGTGCGTGAGGATGGAGGCGTCGAAGCCGTGATAAAACGCAATTACCGTGCGGCGTGGTGGGCGGGCGGATGGGAAAAACAGTATTTAAATTATTTGCCCGGATTAATGAGACGATCGAAAGCCGAACGTGATCCTCGGCCCTGCCCGATTGCTACTCGTTTCCGCCATTATCGGCAACGTTCCCGGTGTGTGTCGCTTGTCCCTCCGTTTTAAATGGACCAGGTTAATTACGAGCGGTTACACACTTGGATATCACCGGCAACGCGGAATCATAAAGCGGCGCGAGGTGTGCAGAGGCGTCGCGACGCTCTCCGCGCCACCGACACGACACGACACGACACTCTCCTGCATTCTTGCTTTAATGCAATCCCGACGCGCGACGTAATACTCCCGGCATACTACCCCGGCTCCTCTCTGCTCCATCCCGGATCGATCAATATTTTCGACGGCGAATCTTCGCACTTGGATCGACAACCATGGCATTTGGAAATGTTTAACGCTAAACATGCCAAGCACAAAATCTGACTGGCGTACATTGTATTATCAAGTAATATACTGAAATGAATGAAATATTTATTTCACTGTTTTATTATAATTTTTTCGACAAGAATTTATCCCAGAAAATCATAAAAATCATAGTTTCTATACCACGTATTATATTATAAATTTTTATCATGGTTTCAAAAACATTGTATTATCAAGTATTATACTGAGATGAATGAAATATTTATTTCACTGATTTAGTATAATCTTTTCGACAAGAATTTATCCCAGAAAATCATAAAAATCATAGTTTCTATACCACGTATTATATTATAAATTTTTATCATGGTTTCAAAAATAAAGGCTTTAACACTAAATCTAACAAGCATTAAAACTATCAGCGAATGTTGCCTTATGAAAATTGCAACAATTGATTTATTCAGATTGTACGTAATTTCCAATATAATAGATGCTTGGACAAGGAAGCTTATTCCATTATTTTTCATAAACGAATTTCTATAATTCCAAAAATTGAAAAATATAAAACCGGTCATTTGACCGTAGTAGATTTAGTGTTAGCGTTTAGTAGAAGTTTAGCCATACTCTATTGTGATTGAAAAATGAAGATTTCTGCGGTGATTGTTTGCACGAAAGCCTTATTGTCGAGAACGTCTATTCTAAAAACATTATTGGCGTACATAATGTATAATCTACTTATATTAAGTAGATTTGGTCAGTCATAACCAAACATGTTATCCAACTTCTATTCCACGGTGCAGCCGAAATTTTGAGTTCCATTCTCTGGAAAACAACGTCGATTACGCAAAAATTTCGACAGAATTTAACACCCCGATTCAATTACGTAAATGGTATCCCATAAACGTCAGCTGTGATTATGGGTGTGCGAAAAATATTGCTTGGCATACACACGATCACTGAACTGTATCTAGCTAAGTGGAAAAAACTGTTTGGTATAAATCTAGTCGACTCGTAGTAGGCAACCATTTTGTAAATCATTTTGAAACATGTTTTACAGAGAAATATATAATTTACATGATATTTTATTGTAATGTATTTTAAATAATATAGTACTGTGTTGTTTCTTACCAGTTTGTATTCAACCAACAGAAGGACTAAATCATATTGCATTCTAGTTAACATAAAGTGTATTAATGCAGACTCAAGTAGAAAGAACCAGCATTGATCAGACATGAAAAGAAAATAGGACGGAATACTTTAACCACATGAAAAATGCACACGAGTAAAATAAACCAATTATAGTAGTCGAATACAACATTTCTCAATATACAAATGTTTTGCAATCACCTTATATAAAAATATGAAATAATTTTTTATTGCAATCACATTCTAAGTAATGTAACACCTCCCTGTTCCTTGCCAATTTATATTTGACAATTCAGAAAACAACTCGCACTGTCCCCTCGTCGAAATAAAATCTAAATAAATTAACGCTTAAGTAGAAATATCCTGCATTGGTCAGACAGAAGACATAAATACTAAAGAAAACTTCAATCGCTTGAGAAATGCACAAAAGCAAAACATTCGAGTAAGAAGCAAATAAAAAATCGATTAAAAAATTTTCTAACAATACAAAAGCTCTATTTCCGTAAAATGTTTTTCTAGCCCGGATTTTGCGGCGGAAAATTTCGAAAAATTAGAAACGTCGAGATCGCAGTTGGCGCCTCGTTTTCGCGTAATAAAATTTTAATTGGAGATTAGAGAAGTCGGTCGACGCCAGTGAGCGATATTTAATTGAACGATCCCGTGCGCAACACAAGCAATAATCCGAAAATAATGGTCAGCAAGGACCAGCGTCTCGGGCGCCGGTGGAACAAGGCACGGCATTAATTACGTTGGGAAGGTATTAATAGCTAACGACCCAATGATCGTTAAACGGCAACGACTATTTTCGTCGGCTGGTGGACGATTGCCATAACCTGGCCAAAGGTTCCCTCTCGCAAAAAAGACTCGCCTAAATTGACTTAATTCCGGTCCGGGTTTTTGCTCGTCGAAATTCACGTCTGTTCGCGAGTTGTCGGGGAATTTCGCCGGGGCTGTTTGCCGAGTTTTCGAAATTATTCAGTCGCGGTATCCGCCGGAAACGAAGGTAAAAAGCGGTTCACAAAGCTGGACGGATGGGTAAAGAGGGGCGCAAGAGGAATGGAGACAGAGAATACGATGTTTGAGACCGAGAGAGGATTCGTGGAACTCATTACCAATGAAAATTAAACCTAAGATCGCGCGGGACGTCTCGCGATCCCTTCTACGAAAGCTCAAACTTCCATCTGGGAATTGTTAGGCGCGGCGGGCGCCATCTTGCGAGTTCCCGCACTCTGCGTACACGCGTGAAATTACGTTAATTTGCAAATTGCCGGGATCACGCCGCGTAAAATAGCCTGCCGCTTTAATTCGCCAACCGTGGCTCGATTGTTTCCGGCCAGCTCTCAGCTCCGAGGAGCTGACTTCGCGCACACCACGGGATTGCACTACGAACTGCATCCTTCAGCCGCGAAACTGCCATAAATTACAATCCCCGTGCTGATTTTATTTTCCTATTAATCTACTTCCCTCGGGGTCCAGGCAATCAACAAGGGAAACTTATTTGTTTGATTTATGCTGGAATTTCTTGAAATTTTTCTCAACTGCTCGGAGAAATTATTTTCTCGGTTGCTGCTGATTTATGCAGAAAAGAAATACGCTTATTATGAATATTACATATTATTGAATGCTTGTGTATGGTGTCTGTTATTTATATAAATAGTTAAACTGAGAGTGCTCGTGCAATTCAACATTTTTGAAGACATATATTCAGAAAGCGGAATCGTAGACAATTTTATTTGCAATGATAATAGACTTTGTGAATTGAAAATATTTGGGTGACGGAATTATTTATAAAGAATTAAAGAAAATTAATTTTTACGTTGGTAGATTGAGTGTACAATATTTCCTTACGATCTGAGGAATAGAAGAGGTTTGAAACAGTAATTGATATCACAAAACTAAACTTCTTAGTTTTTGTTTTGTTAAATATATTGTTTTGATTTTGTGTAATTTTGATGATTGTCGATTGGACGATGAACGTGTTATATTACATTCAACTTTTTAATTATGTATTTTTACCAATTTTTGATAAAATATAAATGTAGAAAAGTCTCTAGTATACTGTTAATGTAAAAGCATTATTGTGTACGAGACGTAACAATTTATTTTCCTGATTGCACTTGTTACATAAAGGAAAGCAGCAGGTTCATTATCTGTATTTTGTATTCAATAATATTGATGACGGTTCCGCATTATTTAAATGAACAATTACATATATAATAATATGCAAACATAATACATGATTGTGTGTATGAATTTTGATTGAAGAAGATGAATATTACAAGGCGAAACAAATTGTTTGTACTTGTTTTACTTCATGCACCTATTTTGTCGAAGAGGTTTATTACAAGCATCGTATATTGAACAATATTCGCGTTCATTGTGTATAATTTTTATGTACAATTACAATCAGCAGAAAAGTTGAGAGATTATTGTTGCAGCATTATTTTATGGTAGTTTTGACAAAGTAGGCAGAGATTAAAAATTGTCAGGTTTGATAATTACCCGATTAAATTATGAGGTTCCTAAAATGAGATCAAGAAAATCATATTATGGTCATTATTTTTTAAAGTGCAAGGTGTACAAATAGAAATTGGAATTATATATACAAGTACAAATCAAAATTAGAATTTATGCAATTTCAAAGCATTTTTCCCAAAGGACCTGGTACACCAAAATGTTAATCAATTCGAAAAGGTGGGAAAGCAATTTTCAAAGGAAAAATCTTACCTTTCTGCCGCTCTTTCGTTCAATCTTCTGCGATGATTGCTTCTCTTTCCAGGAGCAATTAAACTCAAAAGAACCACTTTTCCTCTGAACACGAATAACTCAGCCAAAAAAGATCGCACAAGAACCAACCAACATTCATTTCACAAAGTAAAGTACTCGCTTTCGACTGGCACAAATGCATTTCACCTAAAAAAATGCCATCACTCTAAGTAACATTACAAATATTCATAAAATTTTATAAAACGTTCGCTGTTCTATGCACTCGGGTATAACTTTTCCAACAAGCAATCTAGCTAAAAATTTCAGAAATCATCCAAAAGTACGAATTCCACACTTTTAAACGATTTTATAGCGATATCAGTACAGCCACTCTAACCGGAGCTATGGCCATGTCATATTTCGCACATTTTCTGCAATTCCCTGGAAGTTTGACCTTGAATGACCTTGAGCCATAAGTAATTGACCTCATCTTAAAACGCATTATTTAATGGTGAATAAAACAAATTGGTGTGTGCTTACACCACATGGCTGAAGTGAAACTTCTTTCTTTAACTTTTTGCGAATTTTTATTAACACTTTATGACATTTAATTTTCTATGATTCTATTATTGAAACAGTTGGCTTGTGATAAAAATATGATATAAATATTCTTGATTCAATTTTGTCTAAATGTCTTGCAAATACTACATCGGGAGTTGTTCCTGATTTTATTGTCGCTTCATTAGGATTATTTACCATTTCCAATCTTAATTTACTTCTAAAAAATTCTATTAATAATTAGGATCGTTCCGATGCAAAGTTCACGTTGAAATCTTCACTTAGTATCATCGGAAGTTTATCATAATCTTTATTAAGGAATGCCGATCCCTTAATCGTACATGCTAATAGAATAGAATTTCATTTCATCGTTTCATCGTTTCATCGCCAGATCGGTTTTATTCCTACCGCGTCGAGGTTTTATTCCTACCGCGTCGAGGTTTTACTAAATCGTTTCATCGTTTCTTCGTTTCTTCGTTTCATCGTTCCATCGTTTCATCGCCAGATAGGTTTTACGCCTAACGCGTCGAGGTTTTACTAAATCGTTTCATCGTTTCTTCGTTTCTTCGTTTCTTCATTTCTTCGTTTCATCGTTTCTTCGTTTCATCGTTTCATCGCCAGATCGGTTTTGCGCCTACCGCGTCGAGGTTTTGCGTCTAAAGTGCCTAAAGAAGTGTCACTTCAAAAACATATTATTCCGTTTAAAAAAAGAAAGTTGACCTTCACCTCACCTTGGAGTGTCCACTAGGAAAAATAAAAGTAGCACCACATGATGTCCACCTCGGTACTGAACAACTTCCATCTGAAACATTTTTGTGTATAATCAATATTTTTTTGAGATATTCGTCTGTAACGCATTATAATTTCCACCCTGTATAATGAATATTTTTACAGAAATTTTCCTGTAAAAAAGTTAATATTCCTAGAGAAAGAATACTCGGAAATTGGCGAAACGATTGACCAGAATGAATGGGGAGTCATCGTGTTCAAAAATTCCTCGCGCTGTGTCTCCCCTGATTAAACTTCGCTCGCGCGGAAGACACAAAGGCCACAGCAAAACGACCAAAGTCCTGGACAGAATAAAACAAAACGACAGAAAGAGAGACGGGGTAAAACGAAAAAGTGCCTGGTATAACTTTTTCCGCGATAAAATTCACTCTTATTAGAAACACAAAGCGAGCAAAAGCGTCGCTATCGTCGAACTAAAAAATTTTAGTTCGCTGGCCCGAACTATTGCGAAGACCCGCCGGAAAAAGGCGAACGAGAAGACACTGAAACGTTCTTCTAGCAATTTGCATAGAAAAAAAAATAAACGGGGAGTTCCGAAAGCGATGCAACCATAATGAGAACGTCGCTGCAACGGTGTAGCTAGGATTTTGAAGTTTTTGTTTGAAGTGTGCACGTTCCTAATGACTAGACTCCGAATTTCCATGCATTTATGCAACTTCGGTCCAGAAGCGTGCTGCGTTTCACAGTTAATTTATGCGTTGAAATTTTGGAAATGAGAGATGATTGGATACAATGTTTTATGTATCGTTAGAAACCTGCCAATGAAACCATATTTATTAATGTATGCAATCAAGCATGGCAGGATATGAATCTGTAGTGAAAACTGCATAATGTAAGTGCAGTTGTGTGCTTTTCTCTGTCGCTTCATATTTAATTTTCAATTTAGAATCGTCTAAATAATTCCAAGTCGTAGAATCTACAACAATGCACATGGGCACATCAAACACATGATGTTCTGTAGGCAAAACTAAAATGATCACATAGATCCTCTCTCTAATATTATTAAATATGAACATTTTTCGAATTTGCAAATGCCATGAATCCAGAAAAATCTCAAATCTAAGAATGAACATCGGATTGAGTAAAAATAGGTTGGCTCCTATTTTTAAAATAGGTCGGCTCTAATTGTCAATTTTTCATTGAAATGATCAGTTTGCTCAGTGCAAGATTATGCATGGCAATACTAAAATAATCACAAAGATCCTCTGTCTAATATTATTAAATATGAACATTTTTCGAATTTGCAAATGCCATGAATTCAGAGAAATCTCCAATCTAGTAATGGACATCTTATAAAATGGACTGTATAAAAATATGTTAAAAATTGCATGAATAATTTGGTATCACGAAGAGAAGTCCAACAATGCATGAGAATATATGATAATTATTAAAGGGAGCTAAAACGGCGAAAAATATGCAAGAGAAAATTTTATTAGGTGTGACATGAGACGATGTGTGTGGACGTCCTTTGAAATTCTCCGGAAAGCTTGTTCCCAGTCTTGAAATGTCTGTTGAACTCTCGAATCACACTTTCGCGTCCGCGAGAACACCACAAGAACGGTTGTTGCGTAGCGGACAGGCGAAAGTAATGAATAATTTTCCGTCGGCGTATGAATAAACAAGCCACCAGGTGGGTGAGTAGGATGAATTAAGAGGCAGCCGGAAAAGAGGCTAGGTGCTGGGTAAAATATTAAAGCAACTTCCAGCCGAATGAAAGTACTGACTCGCGAACCTTCGTTCTTAACTCCTCTAACGGAAAATGAACGAAGATGCAAATTGTAAAAATACCTCGCATTCTCGACCGTCGAGGGAGACTCAAGCTAAACCTCTGTCTTCAAGGAATTACTAAATTAAATTATCACAATTTTCATTTCGCTGAAAGCAACCATTGTTCCACCATGCTATTATAATATCTATATAAAATATTCTCATTTAAGTAATTTATTACTACACCGATACACAAAACACGGCTGGTTTTATTAATTCGCGAAAAATTCGTTAGGGCAGGATATAATATACCGAATGCGAAAATAAAATTTCACAGAATTTTTTGCAATGATTCATTATAAAAATTCTATATGAAAAAGGGAAGTTTTTAAAATTTGATATCGCATGTAAATTCGCAGTATATTTGTTACAGAGGATCTCATTAAAAACAGAGGTTCATGTTGGCAAGCTACATTCATCCTGCCAATGAGGATTAGGGGTGAAACCACCCCCTGAAAATTGTCGCTCGTGGTGGTATCTCAGAAGTGATTAAAAATAAGATTGCATATGCACGATGATACTGTATACTTTGTATAACGTTCCACAACTAAAACACATATGAAAAATAAAGAGAGTTAGTTGTTCATTATAAATTTCATCCCTGCGATAACAGTAAGGAAAAATGGCACGTGTGTCTACAAACAAAAATGCTTTTCAAAATTGTGAATTCAAAAATTATCAAATGGTGATAAATTATTTAAAAGTTTTATGTTTTTAGGCAAATGTTACGGTAAAAATTGTGTTAAAATTGATTACTGAATTGATCATATTAAGTGTCAGTTATACTCTGTTATCAGTTACTAGTCAGTTTCATACAATACAGTAATCTACGTGCTTTAATTAACACAATATTATAATGTCGAATTTAAACTTTTCAGAAAACAGTAAGAAGCTGTAAACAATTCTTTAGAAAACAGCAAAATTGTCTCACTCTACAACAATTGCTTTTAACTGATATTGCACTCGGCAAACGCGAGGAGTACCGATAATTTTAAAACAGTTTCACAATTCCTGCGTCCACCACAGCGCAATAACGCCCTAGTACAAATTAAGGGTGGTTGGGAGCGTATAAAGAGAATCGAGCGAGGGGGTAGGAAAACAGGAATTCCCATGCAGCGGGAAGGAGGGAATATTTCGAAGAGATCGCGTTTCACGGTTGGCAAGAATTTTCACGACGACTTCGGAATTGCCCGTCGGAGCCACGCGTCTTCGATTCGGCTCCGTTCGCGGTGCCAATATTGGCTTGCCACTGGCTGCCAATACTATTTGCGCGGCCCGCAGCCGTCCTCCCTTTATGGCGCATTCGTTCTCTTACAGCGACAAAGGGTCGCCTCGTATTTCTCCTCAACGTTTCCACTCTTTGCCATTCTTTTCCAGCCGGGCGAAAGTCAGCGATTCTGTTCGACGGTTCATCCTCGGTATTAACACTAAAACCTCTCCGTCAAAATGGCCGAGAATCTTTATGCGAGATATAAATCTTCCGATTCGATTTGCGAGGAACAAACGTCAAATGAAACTGTATTTCTCCTGATAAAGTTTTGAACACTTTGACTGAGATGTTAGTCGTTTACGGGTGGGACGATTGTTGTTTTATATTGAAAACTAGTTAGGCATATAAACTTAAGTCAGGGATATACAAGGTGTTCCGTAACTGGTGGTACAAGCGAAAAGGGGGTGATTCTACATGAGAAAAATAAGTCGAAAATATGGAATAAAATTTTTTCATGCTAGGCTTTGTTTTCGAGAAAATCGAATTTAAAGATTCCTCGGGATCGCGTGCAGTAGTGTATGGACCGAGTAGAATTGGTTGGTCATGATCAGACGAAACAGCCAGTTTCTATCTAATGGTACGCGTATTCGCTGAATTTTCAAACTCGAGTTTATTCAAATGAAAAAATTGTATTGTATATTTTCGACTTATTTTTCTCATGTAAAACCTCCTTCTCGCTTGTACCACCAGTTACCGAACACCCTGTATATGCCTGACTTAAGTTTATATGCCTAACTAGTTTTCAATTTAAAACAAGAATATTATTCTATATTTTCGACTTATTTTTTCGTGTAGAATTACTCCCTTCTCGCTTGTACCACCGGTTACCGAACACCCTGTATATTACACTACTCAGGAACTAGTTTGTGCGATTGTCTGACGAATTGCAAGCTTATACTACTTGAAGAAAATTGAGTAGACGTTTGGATGACCAATTTCAGCCTTGTACTACTTACAAAAGTGGTGATGCACTTATCTGATGAAATTCAAGCTTGTGTTACTTACAGGAGGCAGTCTGTCTGACAAATCTTAATGTTACACTACTTAGGACCGAGTTTATACGACTGTCTGATACTACTTGGGGAAAATTGTATGGGCGTTTGGACGACGAATTTCAGTCTTGTGCTTCTTGCAATAATGGTGATCGACTACTTAGGGACAAATTCACGCGGCTGCCTGATACATTTCAGAGACATACTACTTGGGACAAATTGTATTGACGATTGAAACACTAATTTAGACGTACTACTACTTGCAAAAATGGCTATATACAGGTTGAGTCACCTAACGTTTTCACCTCAAATATGTTTGTTGTTTCTAAACATACGTAAAATGTGCTAAGGACAAAGTTGTATGATACAATGGGGCTGACACGATGCCAAAAGAAATTTTGTTTTTTGTCATTTTTTTAGAGATATCAAGGTCACATTGACTTTTTTAAATGGAACCACCCTTTTTTAAACTACTACAATGATAGTCCCTTTCATTACGAATTCAGTGACTATAATTACTCAAGGTCATTCAAGGTCGCGGACAGAGATAACGAATAAGATTTGACATCGATGCATGCCTGTAAATGGGCTTTGAAGGAATGTTGAACTTTGCAATAAATGCAGTCTACTCAGTAATATTTTTGCAGCTATTGTCGAATGCTTTAAGTTGATTTACTTTTAAAAAAACGTGGTGTATACTAAAGAGGTTAACCTTGAATCGACAAGCAAATTTTGCGAACAAAAATGCAGGATTACGCCAGTCAGCGAGGGAGTCATAGAGTTTCATGGTCGCCGCCGGAAATTTTCGTTTACCGAAAGCGGAATCGAGATCTGGATCGTTTTAATCAGCCGATCATCCGCCGGCATCGATGAAGTCTCATTTGAATCGCTTATTCGGTACGACCCTTCCCCAGACGACCTTCCCAAACCACATTCCACCCGAAACGCGATCAACTTCAGAAAGATCGTCTCGAATTTTCCAACAAGTTGCGGTTCTGATTTGTATGTAGCAGCGACCGTCACGTACCGCTTGTCTGATTAGTCCGTGTTTTATTCGAGCATCCTCGGCACTGTCTCCTGTTTAATTTGAAATGTAAATTCAACCCTTCTGGACCATCGTGTTCCAACCGCTGCGGGGAATTCTTTTTTTTAATTGTTCAGTAGCAGTCGACTCGGTTGTGACGTCTTTCAACCTCATCACGTCGAATACAGTTTCAATAAAAATGTTTCTTCTGTTATGAGTTTGAAGTTTGTCGGTGGAGTGGGTAGAATATTTTATGAAATGATAAAAAAAATATCGATAAAAAGTTAGTCATTTGTTTAACGAATTTTTACGATACGTAAGTCTGAATGTTTGTAATGTCTTTCATAATTGTTGCTGCAACTATTACTTCACTAAAATCATTTCTGTTACTAAGTTTTATATTAAATGACGGGCAAACATGCCAATAAATATTGTGTATTGAAGAAATTAATTATGATGTTCCACCAATATTATTGGTAATTAGCAACGTGGATTGCCTGCTCGTTTACATTCCGCGTATATACTTAAAAATGTTAATTGCAATATTTATCCTAGTATGTTATCAGTTCTCATAATGTACATTTACACGGCAATATTGATCGCGATAGTATTATATTTATTCCCCCGAGTGTGTAGATACAATTAACAGCTCGTAATTGCTCCGCACAATTTTCTCGACATTAATTGCTGAATTAGATTTTTCGATGCTTGTCGGAATTTAATAGGTTGAATATATTATATTAGGCAATTGGCTTTAATAGATAGGATACAATCGAGATACTCGTTCTGATTGCGGCAGGCATGATTTATCGAGTAGTTCGATGGTCATTGTATCGTTTATCTACTTACCGATAATTAATTATCGCAAGGAATAGAAAAAATTAAAATTCAACGCAAGCAGCTCAGCTAACAGAAAAATATAAAGATATGTTTAAAACCTAGGCCAGACAAAAACTGGCAATATTAATACTTGAACAGATGCCTCGTTTTCCAATAAAAGGGTTAAACGGATCGGATTAACTAATAACTTTTGAAGTATCGAACGAGACGTGGATCGATCGTCGAACAGAGGCAACAACGGATAATCAGTTAACGATCAGACGCTGTCGCGAAAGAGGCAACAGACCGTAGAAAGTGGCAAAAGGGTTAGGTCTGGGTGAATCCGAATGAAAGGGCCAGGTGAAAAGCATGCGGGTGCTCGGAGCATCGGTAACACACCGTTGGAAAACCTGCTGCGAGTTTATCGGCGCGCGGCGGGCTTCTTTTTCGAGTAGGCTCATCAAAATCCGTGCACACACACACACGCAGGCTTCACTGATTAAAAATTACCGGTCGTCAAACTCTCGACCGGTATCATTCAGCACAGGCGAGGCAAGTTCGAACTATCCGCTCAGCGATCCTCATTTTTTCCACGTTCCCGAGGCGTTATTTCACGTTTCTATCGCTTTCTCTTCCCCTGCATCCATCATCTTCCCTTTGTCCTCCCGCGTCTCTATTATACTCCCCTTGTTCGCTTCCGTGTCCATTTTTCTTTTCTAATACTCCCCCTGCGCCTGTCTTCCCTGTGACCGTGCTGCTGTCCAACTATATCGACGATATATGACTTCTTTGTACTGCTTCGAGAACGGTCTATAGACGTTTCGATCATGCATTTCGGCTTTATACTATAGGCATATCTCTGCGACCGTCATGCTTATATTTGCCATGGAAGACAGGTCGGCTGATTAATTTCGACGCCACGCTACTTTTGGACCTGTTCGTGCGTGTGGATGATCAATCACCGACCTGTACTACTTTTAAAATTGCTATGTACCCTTTGGAAGAATTTCAAGTTGAATTACTTACTATCTGGCTGATTAATTTCAATGCTATACTACTTACGAAGAAGTTTGTGAGGTTTTCCGATGAATTACTGACTTGGACTACTTCGAGAAAATTGCGTAGATTTTTAGAAAAAAAATTTCGACTTTGAACTAGTTTTGAAATTGCTATGTACCTTTTTGACGAATTTCAGGTTGGATTACTTACTATCTAGCTGATTAATTTCAATGCTACACTACTTAAGAACCAGTTTGTGAGATTTTCCGATGAATTACTGATTTGGACTACTAGGAGAAAATTGCGTAGATTTTTAGACGACGAATTTCGACTTTGTACTACTTTTAAAATTCCTATGTACCTTTCTGAAGAATTTCAGGTTGGATTACTTACTATTTGGATGATTAATTTCAATGCTACACTACTTACGAACAAGTTTGTGAGACTTTCCGATGAATTACTGACGTAGACTACTTGGAGAAAATTGCGTAAATTCTTAGGCGACAAATTTCGACTTTGTACTACTTCTAAAAATTTATATCCACTCTTCTGATGAATTTTTAGTTCGTTCTACTTGCAGGAAACAATCTGGCTGATTAATTTCAATGCTACACTACTTAAGATCGAGTTTGTGAGATTTTCCGACGAATCACAGACTTGTGCTACTTCGGGAAAATTCTGTAGATATTTGGACGACGGGTTTCGAAGAATGTCTATGTACTATCTAATTAATTGTATTATTGACAGGAGACAGTTTGGTTAACTAGTGTTGATATTACACTGCTGAATAGGAAGTATATGCTATTATTTCATCAAGTACTAGCTTATAGTGTACACTGGAGAATACGGTTGAATTTGCCTGATTAATCTCAAGCTCAATCCACTTGGAAGAGACTCTGTGTACACGTGCCGCATTAATTTGAAGCCTGCACTACATACAAGAATCTGTAAAGTTGTTTGTCTGACTGATTTCAATCTTGTACTACTTACAGAAAATAGTATATACGTTCGACTCTATTTCTAAGACAATCGAATCAACATTCGACATCTTACAGAACCCTGTAAGTGTTATATAATGTTCAAGGAATCTTAGTGTGAACACATTTGACCTACCACCACTGCCATCGAAGGCTACACCCCTGTAAAACTAATATCAAAAGTTTCACTGCGTACAGAAAATAGAGTGCCTGGTCTGGGTTAGATCTGGGTTCGTACAATCTACAGAAAACTCTGTATAAGCAGTATAACTACTCACCAGCGATCATCATTTTTTTCTTTTCCCGATGCGTTCTTTCTTCCATCCCCCCACCCTCCCCCTACCACGCTCTTCCTGCATTTACCATACTTTTCCTTCCCGCGCGTCTTTCCTCTAGCCCACCTCCACGTCTATTTTTCTTTTCTAACCCTCTTTACCGTGTGTCTTTCTACTCTTATCGCTCTTCTCCATATACAGGGTGCTCCGACAGTCATTACGCAACCTTCCAAGAAAAAAAAATACATCTTCATTTCAACGCTGTCTCTGGCGTTCAACTAACCTCCCTTCCAACAGTCCTCTATCAAAGTCAGTTTTTTTTCTCGATGTTTTGACTGAATCTTTCGCAACGAATTACTTCTATTTCCTGTTGCATCGCGACTACCGGAACACCGTGTGCATAAATCTCCATCTCCACGCTCTTTTTCACATGTATCCACCGTCTCTAGCTTCTTTCCCCGTCTATCTTCCTTCTCCACGGTCTTCTTTCACGGTATATGTCTTCCGTAGCTCTCGCGGCGTCTATCTCTTCCTTCCAGTTCTCTTCCATCATTCTTTCCCAGAAATTCTTCCATCCGGTTGGCAGGTTCTCCTAATCTCGCCAATCTCTCGCTCTCTTTCTCTCTTTCTTTCTTTCTGTGGCATTAGCAGAAAAAAAATAGCTGCACCGAGAGCCAGCGAGCCTCTCCAGCTCTCTGTACTTCCCTTTCATCCCCTTTGTTCCCCACGGCCAACCATCCAGCCATCCGACCCGGAAGAGACGTTTCGTGGTATTTAATTCGCTTCTGAGCTGCCGCGCGAGTCTATCGTCGCGATCCTTTGTCCCCCCACCTTTGTATGAAAACCTCGGCCCGATGATGAACACGCGCGAAAGAACGCGACCCGGCCCGGCCACTGATGATGTTTGCACGAAACGATTGCGCACGGCGCTGCGGACAATCTCCTCCGTCACTCGGGAACACTCGGTTTTCATTCCCTTTTATACCATTTTATCAAACCTTCGCACTCGAATGGTGACTCTCTGAGTCACCAATGAAAATTTCGATACCATTATTCCGAACAGTTTGCACATAATTAAATTCATCTCTATTCTACGAATTGTTAAAAATTCAACTGTTGCGTGAGAAAACGGGTTTAATTTCGGGTGCACTACTGATATGTATTTATTACATTACCTATACTCATTGCAGGTTACAACTGTGTCATTATAAAAAAAAAAATTTTTTTTTAAGATACTAGGAAAAATGTTCTTGGTTGAAAGAAATATCTTGATTTTGGAATTGAATTTGCTTCGAGTTCAAAGGGTTAAAGGGCTCGCTTTCCTTCACAGAAAATTCAATTGCCAGCGATGAAAATTTCGATACCATTATTCTGAACAGTTTTCACATCATTAAATTCATCTCTATTCTACAAATTGTTAAAAATTCAACTGTTGTGTGAGAAAATGGGTTTAATTTCGGGTGCACAACTGATATGTATTTATTACATTGCCTATACGTTAGAATAAGGTTATTATTGTAATATTATGTATGTAATACAGACTGTAGAATAACCTCACATTGGAGGTTACAACAGTGTAATAATAAAAAAAAAATTTTAAAAAAGATACTAGGAAAAATGTTCTAGGTTGAAAGAAATATCTTGATTTTGGAATTGAAATTGCTTCGAGTTCAAAGGGTTAAAGCGCTCGGTTTCCTTTACAGAAAATTCAATTTCCAGCGAGAAAGAAAAATTTACCAATAGCACCCCCAGCACAAATCTCCATTTTAATCAATTCCTTTTACACAATTTATTGCAGAGAAAATATTCATTTAAAAGATCTGACTGGGAGACGTTAGCCTAGGGCTCCACTTTTATTATTTTATTATTTAATATTCATTCGGATGTTGAATTTAAAAGACCCCCAGCACAAATCTCCATTTTAATGAATTATGTCACAAAAATTGCAGGAAAGAAACTATTTATTCAAAAGATCCGACTACTAGATTCTAAGTCTCCACTTTTATTATTTCAGAAAATCCAAAGCGAAGAGAAGATTTGTTTGGAAATTGTGTTTCGGGATCCCAGTGCGAATGCACAATTTGTTAAATTATTCGAAAATAATCAGCGTACAGAAAATATTTATATGAAAGCAGTAGCGATTACAGCATCGTAGTATAAATTGCAATATTCATGAATTACTTGACGGAAGTCAGAATATTTGCAAATTCACGAATAATTCTCCATTTGCCCGTGTCGCTTGTTTTTCACTGGGCAATTTTCCCGTTCGAATGACTTCATACGGTTCATCATCACCGAATGGATACGTCGAGCAATTGACAGATTGATGTGACAGTTTCTCGAATGACTCCTCAGTGACGGGAAACGTTATTGACTGTTGAAAGCCAGTACCAATTATAAATTTTACCCGTGCACCGAGCAACGAATAATACTCGCAAATTTTATTGGCAAACGCGCGGGACAATTAATAAATGATTTTCGACGGTCCCGAAGAAATAATAACTCGAGGCGCATTTTTCAGCTTTGTATGGTTTTTTGACTGTCGTGAATCAATTCAGAGTGGAATTTATTATCGATTGTACATCCTCCGGTGATTTATTCGACACCAAAATGGATAATATTTGGTCCATCGATAAGGCTCAATGTCTTTTTTCCCGTTGAATTTATAACGATAAAAGCAAATGTTTATGCACAGGATATTGATAAACTGTCTGTAGAATGATATACAACAGATGAAATATAATCGTTATTGCAATCACAAAGTGCACTCGATGAGTGGTGCAGAAATAATGCAAAAAATAAATAGACGGTTTAATAAATTTTATTGTTTCCATTTGTAATTGTAAACGTATGAATTTGTTCATTAACGCTAGGTTTACGAAACCCGTCAAAATGACGGATTCTAAAATTTTTAATTTACGATTCCTGTGATTATAAAGATGCATCCACGAGGATTATTTAGCAAATGTGCTATTTCAATAAATAAACCTAGTGTTAATACGACAGAATACATGAATATTAGTTAGAGAAATATGTACATTATCAAAATTTAACAATCTATCTGTTAATTTTAAGTGGATTTAGTTACTCGTCAGACTAAATCCTCGTTCGAGTTTAGAGTCTCGTTTCGAGGACCTTTAACGAGAATTTCGAGAGCGCCTCGACGTTATCGAGTGCCCAGATAATTACGGTTCACTGCCACCGAAGTTAAGTCGATCCGATTCTTCTTAAATTCATTAATTTTCATTATCTCGACGAGTAGGGGAGTTTACGTTACCTTATGGCTGACCACGTACCGAGTTGTACTACTTGAACTAACAATATCAACTTTTGTCCTGTCTATAGCTACTCTTGTTTGCATATCTAACTGTCCAAACGAATATTTTCATGTGCTACTCACAAACGAAACATTTCTGTGGACTTGCCTGACCATAGGGACAGCTATACTACTTGAAAAGGAATCTCACGTGCATCGACTTATCCAAATTTTTATCATTCAGTGGAAAAACTCGTTCATAAAATTCGACCTGATTCAACTTTTAAAAAAAATCTATACGAGCACGGCTGACTTATTTCAGTATCATACTACTTGTAGAAAACTACACAACTCTTATTTGAATAATTGTCGCTTTGTAATACTCAAATTAAATTCTGAATTTTACTGGTTGGACTGATTTAGACGTGATTCTGCTTTTAAAAAATTCTATACGAGTATGTCTGATTTATTTCAGTATCATACTACTTATAGAAAGCGACACAACTCTTATTTGAATAATTTTCACTTTATAATAGTCTAATTAAATACTGAATTTTACTGGTTGGACTGATTTAGACGTGATTCTGCTTTTAAAAAATTCTATACGAGCGTGTCTGATTTATTTCAGTCTCATACTACTTGTAGAAAGCGACACAACTCTTATTTGAATAATTTTCACTTTATAATAGTCTAATTAAATACTGAATTTTACTGGTTGGACTGATTTAGTCGTGATTCTGCTTTTAAAAAATTCTATACGAGTATGTCTAACTTATTTCAGTCTCATACTACTTATAGAAACCGACACACCTCTTATTTGAATAATTTTCGCTTTGTAATACCCAAATTAAATTCTATGTGTTACTGGTTGGGTTGATTTCGACCTGAAACAACTTACAGAAAATTGCACACGACTTTTTCTAATTAATTACAGTCTCTTATTACTTAGAGGTCCTGAAACTACTATTATCACAATATTTTTGACCTTATGTTGCTAAAATAAATTTTTTAAATAATTCCAACCTCAGAACAGTGAAATAAAATTCTATGTCTCACTTGTCTGATCAATTTCAATGCGATACTACTTACTCGGAAAATCGTTCATAAATTTATCTAATTCAATTCAACGTCGTACTATTTAAAGAACTACATAGGTGAACTTGATCGTGCAACTTCGACCTTTGTACGACCCAAATAAAATTCTACGTGTTACCTGTCCAACTAAGTCTATTTTCGCCCAGCTAGCTCCAGTTTCTCGTCTGATTTTCTTAAGTAGATTCAGCAGATGCCCGGATGGGACAGCGGCAAGCCGTCCATCCGTCGTTCGTTGGTCGTTGAAAGAGCACCGAAATCCCCTCATAAAACGCGGGGAATCCTGTAAATCTCCGAGGGAGAACTGCGGGGTCGAACACCAGGAGCAGGCTACACGGGAGCGAGCCGTGTTCACCGTCCGATTATTTATGGAACGTATTTTAATCGCAATCGTTCCGCGCAAAAATACACCGGATAGGGCACACGGTTTACGAGCCATTAATCCCCGCGGGAGCCCGCGCGGATTCATTTCCATCCGAAATAAACGTCAACAATTTATAAGCGGCCTCACGAATCCGTTTCTGATCTCGTCGCTCGTTATTGCCTTTATCCGCGGCCAAAGCCGCCGGCCATTTCACGGGATTTAATAGACGTCGTGTGCCAAACGCGGCATCTTTGTCGTCCCGGTACTAAATTACCTTCCGGCTGGGCAAAGTGAAAGGCGAAAGGCGGCTCTCAACATTACCAGAGAGACGCGACAAAATTATCCCCCTCGAACATTCCATTTGTACTATTACTACACGAAACTCCTCCATCAAAAAATATCTTTCGCGCACTCTTTTTTTTAAATGGTCATTTATGCTAAAATTCTTTATAGTCCAAGTTTAAAATTAGTAGCAAGTTATTAAATTTCATTTCTTGATTTGTTTCGTCGGGTATACAACAACTTTGCAGTTTTCTCTTTTTGCAGAATGATTTTATTTAATTGTGATTACAGTAAATTAGACCTTTACAATTTTTTTTAATACTCTCCGATATGTGTATTTCGCTTATAACAAACAACAAATTGCGTTACTTTTATGGTTGGTTTCCGAAAAAATCCCCAGAACACCCCTATTTCTAGACTCGCATCTACAGCTGCGATTTTACACTAGCTTACACATTGGCCAAATGTTTACTGGAAACGAGCCAACCAATGTCGCCAAAAATTTTTGTTAACACTCTTCAATACATGCACGTTACCTACAGCAAGCAACGAATTGCTTTGCTTGCACCATTCGTTTGATAAAAAAACAAACCTACCTCTATTTTCAGGTTTACACCTGTACTAACGATCGTAGCGTACACTTACACTTTGGCGAGATGTCTGGCGTAAACGAGTCGACCAGTTTTGTCGAAAATTTTTTCGAGCACTCTCCCGTGTGCGATTATTGCCTAAAGCAATAAAAAAACTTCGTTACTTGCAAGGTTTGTATGCAAAAAATTCCCAAAGCAAGTCTTATATTCCAGACTTCCACAGCAATTATTTTTTAATATCTTACAGTTTGGCAAGATGTGAGCCGTTAACGAATCGACTAGTTTTGTCAAAAAAATTTTCAAACACTCTCCTGTGTGCGAGTGTTACCTGCAACAGTGAACAAGTTTCGTTACCTTAGCTGTTTGCTCGAAAAAAATTCCCAAAGTCAGCTCTGCATTGAAACTTTCACAGATATTATACCAGCTCATGCTTTATCAAGACGTCTACCGGAAACGAACCAGCGAAATTGACCAAACATTTTTGATAACATACCCCGACGCGTACACATTACCCCTAGCAAGCAACGAATTGCTTTGCTTGCGCCATTCGTTTGATAAAAAAACACAAACCTACTTCTATTTTCAGGTTTACACCTGTACTAACGATCGTAGCTTACACTTACACTTTGGCGAGATGTCTGGCGTAAACGAGTCGACCAGTTTCGTCGAAAATTTTTTCGAGCACTCTCCCGTGTGCGATTATTGCCTAAAGCAATAAAAAAACTTCGTTACTTGCAAGGTTTGTATGTAAAAAAATCGCAAAGCCAGTCTTATATTCCAGACTTCCACAGCAACGGTCTTTTAATAGCTTACAGTTTGGCAAGATCTGAGCCGTTAACGAATCGACTAGTTTTGTCAAAAAATTTTTCAAACACTCTCCTGTGTGCGAGTGTTACCTGCAACAGTGAACAAGTTTCGTTACCTTAGCTGTTTGCTCGAAAAAAATTCCCAAAGTCAGCTCTGCATTGGAACTTTCACAGATATTATACCAGCTCACGCTTTGGCAAGATGTCTACCGGAAACGAACCAGCGAAATTGGCCAAACATTTTTGCCAGCATACCCCGACGCGTACACATCACCCCTAGCAAGTAACAAATTGCTTCGTTAGCACTGCTTGTTTGATAAAAAAAAATCCCGAACAGGTCTGTATTTTTTAGTAACAGCAGTTTCCGCTGTTAACGAGTCTGCGATTACGTTTAACTTTCCGAGCGTAACCGGTGCGTTTACCTTGCGAAAGAAAAACCGTGAGCCAACGAGTGTTCGATCGATGCAAGCGTGTCTTTGATATCGTGATTAAATTTGTTTTTCGTGCGGTCATGTGGCCGTGGCCCGGCGGCGACGTCAAAGAGTAGTCACACGCCCCTGCCTTCACGCGTCATTCTGATAAACGAGCAGAAAGGGGATTTCTCGCCTAAAATATCGTCGCAACCGCGCAATAGTACTTTCCGAGGAGTGGAGGAGGAGTTTTAAAGCGATCCTTTGCGAAACCGCGTTCTTGCGGCTTTCATGCCGGAGACCACGAAAAGAAGAAACGAGACCAGGTTTTGTTGATCAAGTTACGCTCGATCCCCTGTTCTTTCAACCAATCCACCCTCGGTCTCAACGGGCCCCAACCCCCTCCCCTTCCTCGCGAAAGCTTCAGACGTTCCAGAAGAAATTGCCAGGAAATATCGGGATCCTATCAACGGGTCTATAATTTTTTTGCATTTCTTTTTAACACGAGGGGGGTTGACGCCAACCCCCATCGATTTTTACTCGGACGACGTTAAATACATTGCCACCGCTCGCGCTCGGCGGAACGCCAGGAAATTACCGGCAAGTATCAAAGCTCTACGAACCACGGTTTCTTTTTGTCATTGTACCCGGGACTTCGGCTACTTCTTCTTCTTCTTCTTCTTACTACGTTTCTTCTGCTTTTTCTTCATCGTCTTCGTCGTCGTCGGCTCCATTGTGCATCGATTTTCCCAGCTTTCCTGCGGCGAGCGCGAGCTGTGCTGCCAGGAAATTACTAAGGCGTGCCCTCCCCGCGTCATAAATTGCGTGATAATCGGCGCTATGTTGATTATTCCGAGAAAATCATGTCCGTGAAATTTGGTCTCAAGAGAGATTTTTTTTTTAAGAGGTTGATGGGAAGTCGTCGATGGACGACATTTTCGAATTTTCTTGGTTTTGATCTTCTGGGATCATGCTAGAGCAGGCTCATTTTGTGGAATTAGCTGTCCGGGCGGATAAGAAAATTTATGAATGAATCGCAATCTTTGGACCAGCCTTTGGGACGATCTCTACTTTGGTGGCTTCAAAGCAGCCGTTTCTTAAAGAATTTTTTTTTTTTTTTTGGGTGGACAATTTTCTTCGGACATTTTGGAGGATTGCTATAACTTGGAATTAGATTAATATTTCTGATTGGAAAAAATTATTCAGAGTGAGTCACCAAACGTTTGCACCTCAAATATCTTTGTTGTTTCTAAAGATACGTAAAATATGATAAGGACAAAGTTGAATGGTACAATGGCGCTGACACGATGCTAAAAAAAATTTTTATTTTTATGTCATTTTTTTAGAGATATCAAGGTCACCTTGACTTTTTTAAATGGAACCACCCTTTTTTAAACAACTACGCTGATAGTCCCTTTCATTACGAATTCAGTGACTATAATTACTCAAGGTTATTCAAGGTCGCGGACAGAGATAACGTATAAGGTTTAAGATCGATACATGCCTGTAAACCGGCTTTGAAGGAATGTTGAACTCTGTCCGTGACCTTGAATGACCTTGAGTAATTATAGTCACTGAATTCGTAATGAGAGAGACTATCATTGTAGGGTGAGGCACTAACTATTGTCACCTCAAATATCTTTGTCTTTAAAGATACGTCAAATGTCTGATGGACAAAGTTGAATGATTCAGTGGGGCTCACACGATACCAAGAAAATTTTTGATTTTATGTCATTTTTTTAGAGATTTTCAAGGTCACCTTCATTTTTTTAAGTGGAACCACCCTTTTTTAAACACGTACAATGATAGTACCTTTCATTACGAATTCAGTGACTATAATTACTCAAGGTCATTCAAGGTCACGGACAGAGTTCAATGTATTATATCTCTAAAAAAATGACATGAAAATAAAATTTTTTGGCATCGTGTCAGCCCCATTGTACCATTCAACTTTGTCCTTACCATATTTTACGTATCTTTAGAAACAACAAAGATATTTGAGGTGCAAACGTTAGGTGACTCACCCTGTATATACTTGAAATGTATGTTGGTATGTTTATTAAATTTAGGATGAGTAGGTGCAGTGGCTGTCTTCAAGAAAACTCCTGAATGTTGTCTTCCTTCGCCGAACTAAGCTCTGTAACAATTCCAGAAACAAAAATGGTTAGTGCATTGAATAAGTTCACTGATTTACTAAAACAAGTACAAACATTCGAGAAAAATTCCGTATGTTCTTACACTATACCCACAGAGTTTGAAATTTGTATGGTTCAAAAATTTTCATTAAACAATTCTGAAATGTCAGATTCCTCCGTTGAATCAAAAATCCCAAAAATTCTACAAAATCACAATTGCATATTGAAAAAAATCCTACACATTCCCGAAATGCACATGAATACACCCACAAAGTTTCAAATTTGTAAGTTTAACAGTTTTCCTATAAAAAATTACCAAATGTCACATTCTTCTGCAAAACCCACGAAAATACCACAAAACCAATGAATTATTTCGATGAACAAGAAACTGAAAACTAACGATCTATCACAATGAATACTATAATTTCATACTTCATACTAGTTTCTAAACTTGCCCGAAATATTATAAAACACGTGGCGTAATAAAAATTAATTTTTTAACCAGTAAAGCTAATTTCCAACCTTCTGCTTGCTTTTTCAGTTGTTTAAACAATTTCCTCTGTAATGAATCCTATTATAAAATTCTGATGGGCAGGAGAAATGGCAAAGTTTCCATCGACAACTTCATTGCAACCTAATGCAACACCAAAAATTTGTCCTCTTTCAAAATCTGGACCCCGATGTCACAGCGGGAGAGAAAGTATCTCGAATTCTCAACGAGCATCCCGATTGTGTAAAATATCCTTCAAACTCCGCAAAAGCCGCGTTTATTTTCCGCATTTCGCGAATAAATCTCGAGCGCGTTGACTGCGCCTGGTACACAACGGGGAAAACGGGAAAATGGATACCGCAAAAACGCGAGGCGAATTATTCGAGCATTTCTTCGTAACGGCAAATCGAATAAGCTGTGTAGGCGGAGGGATTAGATTAATCGAGCACGGCCCGGGGCTTCGCATTATGTTTGTTCGACCCACAGGAAATTCCGTCGGCATCCCCGAAAAAACCAAAAGAAGAAGAAAAAAAGAACAACAGTTTCGAGGAGCGGGCGGCGCGGCACGCATTTTTGCGTGATGAAAATAACCCGCCGCGGCGAGAATTCAAACTTTCGCCGAGGAGATTGAAATTAAAATGCAGCCGGGTGTGTTTCAATAGTTACGAACGAGAAATTGGAGTTTCGCCGGAGGATATTGTTTTTTCAATCACGGCCCCGTTTTGGAGAAGTGTGCTGAATTTTAGATGAACAACGATTTCGAATAATTAATGGAAACATGCCGGTAGTGGGCGAGAACTGCATTCGCTCATGCACCAGCAACACACACACACACACCCATACGTGTGCATGCACGCATGACAACCATCTATAATCGAAAGCTAAATATTACAACGGCATTTAGCAAATCTGCGACCGCGATTCGATACACGCTGCGTGTCAACCTCTCTATTTTCCGACACCCGCACGAAAACGTTTCAATACGCTCCGCCAGAAATCATTCCAGTTAATCCAGCCTCCTGAATTAAACATGAACACATCCTCGAATATGACGATTTTAATTCTAATGACCGGAGTCATTAAAATTACCGACGGGATTTTGGCCGATCGTACAAACACGCCGATCCTCCGGCGACAAGGTTTTAATTATTTATCGGCTTTTGTTTAGAGCTGACACGACACCCGTTGCGTTAATCGATGTGTACGTAAATCACTGACCTGTACGCGCTTCCAAAATGTGGACATATTAATATACTGTGCTTTTCGTTAATCGTGCCATTTCGATTGGGGAACATGGAATAGAAATATAGAGCAAACATGACCAATGTTAGTCAATCGGACAATCTTAACACTAGGTTTACGGAACACTAAAATTGATTATTTTACATTGCTTTATAAAAATAATAAAATTGTATTTACTTAGATCTTCAGCAATTTTTATTGTAATATATACACAGAAAAATAAATCTATTTTATAATTTCTCACGAATGCCTCCTTACACTCTTAATAATTGTAAATTAATAATTTTTGAATCCGTCATTTTGACGGGCCCCGTAAATCTAGTGTTAAGAATTATTTGAGTATATTATGTAAAATAAAGTTGAAATAAGTAATATGAAACAGTCGTATGATCCTATAAATTATTTGAGTACATTTTACAAAATTAAATTAAATTAAGCAACGTTGAAAAGTCGGACAGTTCCATAAATTACTTGAAAGTACTTCACAAAATGAAATTAAAATATCCAATGTTGATCAGTCGGTTCATAAATTATTCAACAAGTTTGTCATTTGCTACAATTTAATATCTGATAGTTTTTCAAATTATTCATTCCCCGAATTGGCAACGCAAATTAATTTTCTAGAACCGGATTCACTAACGCCAAGGAATCCTGTAAATCATTTACGACTGAAGTTCACGAACAGGTACTAGAAATTAGTCCTGTATAATTCTCCGTAAGTTTCACATTGTTTATTTGCTCTACGAAATTGTTGTTGTCTAGTTTGGTTAATGTTTGCTTCATGAATTAATCAAGACCTGCCACCGGTTGTACCAGTGTGAACGTACCGTGACGCGAAAGACACAATATCATGAAATAGTTAGTCTTACGGTGTAGTATAGTGAATGAAGCTCATAGTTTACGTGATAGTAAAACTTACTAGGATACGTGTACGTGAATGGCTCGTCGATGAATGAATGAAAATTTCTTCGAACGCGACCGTACTACAAGAGAATCAATGAAAAACCCGAATACAAATATGTTTTGTAAGAAACAAATATTGGTGATTTAAAAACATTTTCTTCTTTCAATTCTGTAATTGCAATTTGTCATTTTTAGAGTCGTCGTTCTATTGCAAAAGGTTTAATAATTTCCAAAATAGACAGACTTCTCTCTACGCAATTATTACTAACAACTGTATGTTCGTTTGTCTGAACAATTACGAGGTTGTACTACTCGCGACGGGATATTTTGTATCCAATTACCTAGTCGCGTTGGTCTCATATTATTGTGAAAACTCGTGCACGTTTTTTGCTTTGTTTATTGAGAATTTTCAGGATTGACTGATTAATTTCACTCCTATACTACTGGAGCAATGCTATATTTTTTAAATATTGCTAGTTCGCAATGCAACTTTGATTACTTAACAATGAAAATCGACAAGTCTACTGGAACAATTCCAGAAGATAAATCTCGATATTTTCCTGAGCGTTTTACATTCCTATACTACTGTAATGGTAAATTTTGTGAAATGCTTTCGTACTTGGAACCTTGGTTACTTAATACCTAGAAAGAAAGAAAGCAGATAAAATTACTGATATAATAATTCAAAAAATTAATTTCCAAGATTTGCCTCACTATTTTCAAGTCTATACTACTGGAATAATGTAGTATTTCCTGAGACGATGCGAATTCTTACTTCATAGCTTGATTACTCAATAGATATAAATAATGATCAAATATGGAACTGCTGGAATAATTCAAGAAATTAATTTTCAAGATTTGTCTGACTAATTTCACTCCTATACTACTGGAATACTGTTGCATTTCCTGAAATGCTGAGAATTCTTACTTCATAGCTTGATTACTAAATAGATATAAGTAATTATAACAGATATAACTGCTGGAATAATTGAAGAACTTACTTTTCAAGATTTGCCTGACAAATTTCATTTCTGTACTACTGGAATAATGCTGCATTTCCTGAAATGCTGAGAATTCTTACTTCAAAGATCGATTACTCTATAGATATAAATAATGATAACAGATAAAACTGCTTGAATAATTCAAGAACTTAATTTTCAACATTTGGCTGACTAATTTCACTTCTACACTACTGGAATACTGTTGCATTTTCTGAAATGCTGAGAATTCTTACTTCATAGCTCGTTTACTCAATACATATAAGTAATGATAACAGACACAACTGCTGAAATAATTCAAAAACTTAATTTTCAAGATTTGCCTGACTAATTTCACTCCTGCACTACTGAAGCAATACTACAGATCCTCAAATGTCGAGAATTCTTACTTAAGAGCTTGACTACTGAATAACTAGGAACAAAGAAAGAAAGTAGAACTACAAAAGTGTTATAAATAATATTAAGACAATTTTCAGTGACTGCTTAGACTCGTCGTTCATGTGCAAACTGGTTAATAATTCCAAAAACGGACATCGGTCAAAAATTCCGTCTGCAGCATTAACTTCCCATTAACAAGACAATACTGTCGCAGGAGCTCGTCGAAAATCCCAGGATACTTAGACCGTACGACCAATAAGAGAAGCTGGGAGCAACGAGGGACAGAGAGAGAGAGAGAGAGAGAGAGAGAGAGAGAGAGAGAGAGCGAGCGCATGGGACTCAGTAAACCATCGAACAATTAATTCCACCGCAAGGTAACCGTTCCAGGCGTTCTGGCCTTTGTTAAGTCCAAAGTACCAAACGGTCCGGCAATTAGCGGGCTGGAAACAGGCGGCGTTGATCGCTGGTAGACGACGACCCTTTCGGGGGCCCTTTCGGCCACCGGTCATTAGTATTCCATGGTGTCCCATGGCGGTGGTCTATCCCGTCTGCAGTCCTCCATTCTCCCTGGACCTGTGCGCGGCGTCTTTGCCTTTTGTCTCAGAGTTAGGGGCGCGAATAATGCGCGGGAAGGCCGAAGAGAAAACCTAGGAGACCGAGTAGAAGAAGAATGGGGCAGAGAGGGCTAGATATGCGAGGGGGGAATGAGGGGTGGAGGGCGGAGGAAGCATTGAAAGAATGGGGAGTGTTAAAGGGTCCGGCAGAAGAACTTTTCCACCGCGATTCGGTCGCATCCGCAATGCAGCGAGTGCGCTGGGGCCAAGAAAGTTGGAGAAAGAGCGAGATAGTGAGGGGTTTAAGAGAGAATGAGAGATAAGGAGAACAGAGTCGCCCAGAGACCTCTTATTTTGTTGCAGCGAGGTGCGACGACGAAGAAAATGAGTGCCCCTGATAATTAAACCCTCGCCGGTGGCAAAAGAAAAGGCCAGCCGGTTTTTGTTGGGAATTTTGATTAATCGTACACAGGAAATTAAACATGCCCGTGCGGTACAAGACCGTCGCGATACGTAGACGCGCGTAACGAGCCCCCGGGCCCGCAGTAAAATATACATATATACTTCAATAAAGTTACTTCATTTCCGGAGAGAAAAACGGCAAGACTCGTTGAGCTTTTACTTCTATTACTCTTTCGAATGCGGCGTTACTGCGCGGAAGTTTAACCGTTTAAAATGTTGGCATTCTTCTCTGAGATATTGGGTTCTCAGCTTTAATTTAAGACGTAAAATATTTAGATACTCCTTAGGGAACATCTTTTAAAAGTGTATCAAATACCATTTAAATACAATCATTTTTGTCTCTGGGCGATTAATTAGATTTTTCGACGTGACTTCGCAATTTGTTTAAAGACTTACAAAGGGTTCATCACAAAGTCCCATCTTCAATCTTGAATTTATGATCTCAGAAGTTTAAATATACCTCCTGGAATACATTTTAACACTAGGTTTACGGAGCACTAAGTGTGACTATTTTACATTACTTTATCAAAATAATAGGAATCTGTTTATCTAAATTTTTAGCCATTATTTTTATAATATATACCCAAAGAAATAGATTTGTTGTATAATTCCTCTGGAATGCATCTTCGCAATCTCAATAATCGTAAATTAGAAATATTTGAATCCGTCATTTTGACGGGTCTTGCAAATCTAGTGTTAAAATTGATTCAAAATATCCCCTTAAAATCCTCTCATTCTTATCAGAGCTATTGATTGGAACTTATTAATTTTAGACGTGATTTCGAATTTTTCATAAAATATAAGCGCATCTACCATAAAGTGCGATTTTGAAGCTTTAATTTCAGCCGTCGAACGTTAGAACATTTCAACAAAAATATATTTTAAAATCGATTCGAAGTAACCCCTTAGAATCCCGTTCATTTTTCTTCGAACTACCAATCGGAATTTGTCAATTTTTTCACGTAATATTGAATTTTGCTACTAACTAAAAAAGAGTCTATCATAATGTACAATATTTCACCTTTCATTTAATCGCAGAAAATTCGAGAAATTCTCATTCGAAATCGCGTGAAACTAGTCTGAAGCAGCCCCTTAAAATCCAAAAATCTTTCCTCAAACTATCGATCGGAATTTTTCAATTTCCCAACGTAATATCGAATTTTCATACAATTCCAAATGAACATAAATAAAAATACATATCATAAAACACAATCTCCCAACTTTCTCACACAAGCTTTCAAATGTTCAAAAAACATGTCTTCATTATTTCATAAATATTAGTCCATCAACTAAACACAAACTCACGAATGAGAACCAATGCACCGCTGATGTTAAGTATTACCTTGTACTTCCGAGCAGATTCCGTGTGATCTTTATCGCCGCTGTATCTCTCTTCCAGTTTCGCTCTTCGTCTCTCTCTCTCTCTCTCTCTCTCTCTCTCTCTATCTCTCTCTCTCTGTTGATTTTATTCCGCACGGTTATTTTACTTTCGTTGACCGGCGCGCAAAATGGTTCCGCACCGGAAAACCAGCTCCGCTCGCGTAGATGGTTTACGCGACCCGCAGGAGGAATTTGGAAAAAAAGAGTGTATTCACGCTTTCCTGCCGGACCCCGGAAATGCGGCATCCTCGCTCTCTTCTCCTGGCCCGCAACCATCGAGTTTAGAGCACTGTTTCGAGGAGTTCCGACGAGAGTTTCGAGAGCGCTTGCCGCCGTTATCGAGGGCCCTGATAATTACGGTTCGACGCCGCTGGAGCTAACTCGCTCCGATTCTTCCTCGATTCTTGGATTTTAGCTGGAAGATAAGTGCAGCCGCAGTCCGGCTGACTATTTGCCGAGTTGTGTCACTCGCTCGAGAACTTCGTGTGTTTATCTGCCTCTCCGCCGATACTCGTTTAGAGTTATATTAGAGCGACTGCGGATCCTCGGGGAGAAAGAAAAATTTCCTGCATCGATCGCAGGAAAGTAGAACTGAATACAAATTTATTCCTCCAATCATTTGGAGAAGTTATATTTAACAAGTTAAGCGCGGAGCAATTTTGTACCCGTTATCCGTGTCACTTTTTATTTATGTTTAAATACAAAAATACGACTGTGCAGAAGGAATGTTTGCTCACCCCATTTTTGTCTAATCTGTATCAGTTAAATTTATGAAGACAGAGTGAACATCTTATAATATCATATGAGTTTTAGTTTCTTTAATATTTTAGTATTAAATTCGGTACTGTTAGTCGCCAGGGACTGACACCGCGTTTATCATGTTAATGGAACAGTTTTCCGAAATTTTTCTAGCATCTCTCAAAACGATCATTGCACCCCGTCGATTATATATGGAATTATATATTCAGATTTATCACTTAAATGTTCACAATAATACGTTGACCAAAAGTTTGCATTCGCAAAATTCCAGGAGAGAGTATAAATGTTAAAAATGTACCCAGTGTCATACATTTTAACTAGACTGTGGATCATTATGCAAAATAATAATTTTCTGAGTCGATTCTATGGAACACGAGTCAAACGACAATTTATTTCTTCTCCTAATAATTTTAATAAGTCGTTAGAAATGTAACAACATTCTCGAATTCTTGTAATGCTTCCGTAGTTCTGTGTCACATCCATTTTTGTTATAAATGCAACAATTCGCAGTCTGATCTTAAATTTTCAGTTATCTCAATTATTTCTTTAAATCAATTATTTGGATTTTATATGTCTATTCATTTTTATCATGGAAAGGTTTTTGTTGAATCACAGCGAGTTACATAATTATTTTTGTAACACTGTCTTCAATTATTATTAATATTTCAATGAATTTATATGATCATATTGTACCATATTGTGCAGTATCACGTTAACAGTATCCGTTCTCTGGGATTTTAATAAAATCTACCTGCACGAAGCAGCCACCCATAAGAAACGCGTATATATTGATCTTGTCTGGCAATATGTACAGCCATACTACTTAAACGGATCCTTGTGCGCGCATTTGTTCCCTCCAACGTCTCATATTGTTTGGAGATTTCATATACATACTTGCCCGGCCAGGAAGTTTCTTAAACTATTTTCAGGCAATTGTATGTTCGTTTACCACTACAATTTCGAGCTTGTACTACTTGCGGCGAGATGGATTATCTGTATTTGGCAAGTCGCATTGGTCTCAGATTATTGGAAAAATTTATACACACCTGCATTTCCTGATGTTCTTGCTATGCTTATTGGGTACTTTCACGTTTGTCTGACTAATTCCATCCCTATACTACTGGCAATGTTACACTTCTGTAAATTATGTCAATTCTTATTTGGCAGCTAGATAATTCAATACAGAACAGAGAGAGGACCACTGAAACAATTTGAGACATTCATTTTCAATATCCGTCTGACTATTTTCACTCCTATACTACTGGAGTATGCTGCATTTTCTGAAATTATGTGAATTCGTACTTGGGAGTTTGATTATTCAATACAGAAAACAGAGAAGGCTACTGAAACAATTTGAGTCATTCATTTTGAATATCTGCCTGACTATTTTCACTCCTATACTACTGGAGTATGCTGCATTTTCTGAAATTATGTGAATTCGTACTTGGGAGTTTGATTATTCAATACAGAAAACAGAGAAGGCTACTGAAACAATTTGAGACATTCATTTTGAATATCTGCCTGACTATTTTCAATCCTATACTACTGGAGTATGCTGCATTTTTTGAAATTATATGAATTCGTACTTGGGAGATGATTATTCAATACAGAAAACAGGGATACGACTGAGAAAATTCGAGAATTTAATTCTCAACATTTGTCTGATTCATTTCATTCTTGTACTACTTCGTTTTTTTCAATGATGTCAATTCTTACTTGGCAGCTAGATCATTCAATACAGAACACAGAGAGAGGACCACTGAAACAATTTGAGACATTCATTTTCAATATCTGTCTGACTATTTTCACTCCTATACTACTAAAGTTTTCTGCATTTTCTGAAATTATGAACGTTCGTACTGGGAAGTTTGATTATTCACTACAGAAAACGGGAAAGACGACTAAACAAATTTGAGAAAATTAATTCTCAATATTTGTCCGATTAATTTTGTTCTTGTACTACTTCAACAATATAATATGTTTTAAAGAAAATTCTATACACCTAGTTAAAAGCTTGAATATTAAATATACAAAACGTACTGCTTCTCCACAAATTGACACAGTCTAAGAACATAACTTTGAATGTTTTGCCAAAAAAGTAATTTCCGAAATCGTCTTTCTAAATAACACTTTATAGCACATAGAAATAATTATATTGTTGCATCTGACTTTATAAAAACTCGAATGAAAATTCTCTCAATTTATCTTCATTCAAACAAAATTCTCAACAACAACTACATGCTACCGATTAATTCCAACTCCTGGAAAACGAACAAAAAAGATTCCAGCGTCCATAAAAATTCGCAAACTGCCAATAGCAAACTGGCTCCAAAGACCGCAGTGGCAAAAAGAATCAAAAGAGACGATAATCAACAGGTGACTAAAAATCGTGGGTCAACAATTCACGTCAGAAACTTGCTCCATCATATAATCATTCGTCGTAGCTTTAATCCAGATCGCGGCCAGAAAGTTCAAAACAACCGCAGGATTTCTCACGAGTTAGCTGAACAAGTGAGAGAAAGAAAGAGAGAGAGAAGTAGAGGAAGAGATGGAGTTGATTGTCCGTCGATCGGAGTCATCCGCAACTCGCATTATCGTGGTTCACACTCTCGGTGAGAGGGAACTCGTTCAACTATGAAACACTTGTCGTTCACGCTTCCATACGTCACACGCCCCCGCACAGCGGAGAATACATTCTCAAGAGAGGCTATCAACAGGTTCGTTAAAAGTTGCCGACGCTTCTTGCGAGTGAGGTAGTCGGCTTTCGAGCTTCCACCAGAGCGAGAAGAAAGAAGCTCGGGCATTCGAAAAAATTTGCAACTTCTCCGGAGACACGAACCTCCAGCACAATGGATCAAAAGATCTATCTATCATCCAATAACTGTTGCGGCACACAATGAGAACATCTGTCAATCATGTGATTAAAATTGTAGAACTTTTGATAGAATCGAGATAGAACGACGAAACTTTTTTTAAAATAAAGCTGAAACATTACAGAATATAGGAAAAGTACATAGAAAGGATAAGAAGTTTTCTTTCACCTAAGAAATATTCGTTAAAGTTGGAATTTGTTTGAAAAGTTTTGTTTCGTTCATTACAACATGCGGACAAATTGCAATAAATATTTCTCATAGTCAAAACTAAATTGTCGATGTTTCTACATATTTTTCCCTTGTTCTACAATATTTCAGCTTTAATTTAAAAGAAATCTCACCAGTCTATTTTTGTTTTGTCAAGAATTCGAGACGTAAAGATAAAGCGAGACCTTTTTTAAAAAAGGTTTAGTTCAAACAATTTTTTCAGGCTCAGAATTAATTCTTAGCTGTTCATTCTTATTTTTTCCATATTCTGCAAAGTATCGGCTTTAATATCAAGAAAGTTTCATCGCTCTATCTTGGTTCCATGAAAAGTTCTACGATTTTGTCACAAAAATGATCGAACATTTCGAGGTTCGCGCTAAATTAACCCGAAGCCGAGGGATCGGAATCGTTTCTAAGGCAAACAAGCTTATCAGGGCGCCGATTTATGTCGCGCGTAATTTAGCAAAACAAGCCACCGTCGGCATTATTCCTGCTTTAATGCGACGATAAATTAAAGTAGCTGAGGCGGCGTCAGTATTTAATGGCCTACCGGTTAGATCGACGGCCATTAGCAACGAATTATTTAAGCGGCGGGCGTCCTCGGCGTCGATCAACTCCGTGAATCCGTACGAAATCGCTTCGCCGAAACTTTACGACGGTTACGTTGATCTTTGACAGGGTTTCCTCGCACAGGAACGCTCTCGCGAAACGGTAACTGCTTGTTAATTAAATTTTTTTTCGATCGCTACAGGGATCCCATGCGTGGTTAAATTTGTTTATAGAAAGTTAACGATGTATATTTGCTGTTAAGTTATTTAGCAAACTATTTTCCTCGATTGCGTTACTCCTCGCGAATGTTTGCTGCGTGGAAATACGCAAGCTTTTAAATAAGCGCTTACAGGTTTCCGGAAACCTCAGTGGTACAAGCGTGAAATTAGTCACACGACTTTATTCGCGAAATTTCCGGTCGTAGAAGCATTGTAAATTAGTTTCATAAAACATGGTAATCATTTTGCGGGTAATATGTGCTTAATACAGAATGCATTAAATGGAAATTTTTTACGGTTTTTTTTAAACGTTGGAAACGCTATTTGTATTTCCGGTTTAAGAGTAAAGCGTTGTCGAAGTAGTACAAACACGAGATTAATCAGACGAGTAGAATGGGGAACTCTGTTAGCAAGATACACAGTCGTTTATTAATTTATATTGATTATCCTGTATACTGTGTGTTAATACAATTATCAAGCTTTTATGAAGCTATTTACGTGTTATAAGGACATAATGTTATCAAAGTAGTACGAACATGAAGGTAATCCAAAAATTAATATTCAATATATACGTTGTATATGTGTGTAATGTTCAATATTACATATAATGTTCAAGCTTTTACGAATCTATTTACATTCAATTTAAGAAAATAGTGCTTTTGAAGTAGTACAAACACGAGATAAATTTGGCGACTACATTCAGAAAATCGGTTGTCAGTAAAACATGAAAATTAATTTGTTAAATCATGTCGACCATCTTCTATGTTGTATATATATATATACAAATTAGTACATATAACTTAATATATATTAAAATAATATATATATAACAAATTAATTTTCATGTTTTACTGACAACCGATTTCCTGAATGTAGTCGCCAAATTTATCTCGTATATATATATTAAGAAATCACATTTAGGCGACTACATTCAGGAAATCGGTTGTCAGTAAAACATGAAAATTAATTTATATATATATATATATATATATATATATTTAATATTCAAGCTTTTACAAAGCCAATTACATTCTATTCAAAGACAATGTTATCGAAGTAGTACAACAATGAAGCTAACCAGACGAATTTATTCAGCCGATGAAAACTTGACGATTTCTGGAGACTTCATGCAATGCAATCAGACTAAGGACATGAATAATAGTATAAAGTCAAACTTTTGCAACCTACATTCGCAATTTGACCCTCGATACACCAGCATTTAGGCCCGCAGGAGTCAAAAATCAGGTTCTCGACGATGCAGGGCACTATACGTCCGCGTTTAATGATAATGGAACGACGGGAATAATTTTAGCCGCCTTGAAGAGGGTATTCTTTCAGTCTTTATTCCGAGGCAGCCCGGTTGCTTCTGCGGGGGCTGGGATCGATGCACTCGTAGCGAGCCAAAGCCAGATGCTTTCGATGGTCGTTAGTCGGTCGAGAGTTTCGCGCTGCAAAACTTTCTTCTGCGTCCCTTTTCTCCCTTTTCTCCCTTTTTTCTCTCCCCCACTCTTTCTCCCTCTCTCTCTCTTTCTCCTCTTCAGTTTTTCGTCGATTTTCCATTTTACCCAGCATCGAAACAATTCCAGTTTTCTAGCTGCATCCACCCCCGTCCTGTTGCGCACCTTTTGTTCGTCCGGCAGCCCCGTCCCTCTTCGGCCTGACCGGCCGACTCTCTCATCTTTATGCATCGATTTGGAAACAACCGCCCACGCTCGATACCGCTGTTTTTTCTCTTCCTATCTCTTTTTCTCTCTCTCTCTCTTTTTCTCTCTGTTCCTTTACCTACTCCGCCGAGGCTCGCGACCGTCTATTCTTTTTTTTTTACCTGTCGCTCTTCTTGCCGCGTCTCTTCTCTATTTCTGATTCTCTCTCGTTCTCTCTGCCGGTATTTTTTTCGCGAATCGCACACGTTCCATCGAGCCGTGAGCGCAACGACAATGAGCAAAAGAGTAAAGGGGAAAGAGTAGGTACATAGTCAGACACCGCGCGATAGATGGCTGGCCGTTTCACGGTTTCAATGGGCAGCCAACGCTGCTGCCGTTGCTGCCCCGTTTTCTACCGTTGCCAGTTCCCGCAAAGAGAGAGAGGGAGAGAGAGAGAGAGACGCGTCGGCTTTCGACGGTCTTTGCTCTGTGCAAAACTTTCAGAACAGTCTTTCGCGACTGCGTTTTTCACCGACAACGATTCCGTTATCGTTCCCCCTAGTTTCCCGATTATTCAGCCACCCGCCCCCTACCCCTTACCCCACGGGCTTTTTGTCCATTACGAATTCGACGACCGAACTAACCGAACGACGACGACGACGACGAAGACTCAAGAAAAATCGAGCACTTTCGATGCTCGTTAGAACAATGGGAAACTAGCGATCCGCGACGATTCGTCTTTCTTTATTGTTCTCCAAGGGAGAAAGCGCTACGGACTACCGCTTTCAAGAAACAATCGGAACGATCGGTCGATTCACCATCCAATACCCTCTTGTTCGCTAAGAAATTTATTGATGTTAAATGCATTCGGGTGGCTGTTTGCGCTGCGCGACCGGGTTCTGCTGAGTAAAGGCTTGCGCGATGGTAATGATAAGGCTACGGTGGGGGGAATTTATCAGTGAGGAAAATGGTTTTTGGATTACTGTGTTGGCAAAAAATTAGATGACTTGGTTCTCGATTTGTTTTTGGTTGAAAGTACACGTTCCTGTTGCTGAATAATGTTGGTAGACCTTAATATTGTGTAGCTTATGTACCCCAAGTACTTAATTCAGATGATCAACCCTTGAGAAAAGTAGATTTTGGATCCCAGTATCGTCAAGAAATTGATTAGATTGGTTTCCGCATTTTTTTATTTGGAAATACAAGGTTCAGTATCTGAATAGTGCTATTGAAACTTAAAATGATGTATTCTTTGCACCTCTCTATCTAATTGAGATGTTCAACCCTGAGTAAAATAGTTTTTGGATTCCAGTATTGTCAAAAAATTGAGTAGGTTGGTTTTCAAATTTTTTTATTTGAATATACAAGGTTCAGTATCTGAATAATACTATTGAAACTTAAAATTGTGTATCCTTTGTACCCCTCTATTTAATTGAAATGTTCAACCTCTGAAAAAAATAGTTTTTGGATCCCAGTATCGTCAAAAAATTGATTAGGTTGGTTTTCAATTTTTTTTATTTGGAAATACAAGGTTCAGTATCTGAATAATGCTATTGAAACTTAAAATTATGTATCCTTTGCACCCCTTTATTTAACTGAGATGTTCAACCCCTGAGAAAAATAGTTTTTGGACACTAGTACCGTAAAAAAATTGATTCAGTTGGTTTACGAATTTTTTATTTGAAAATACAAGGTTCAGTGTATTCTCACTGAATAATTCTATTGAAACTTAAAATTGCGTATCCTTTGCACCCCTCTATTTAATTGGCATGTTCAACCCCTGAGAAATACTGAGATCGAAAATAGTTCCTGGATCTCTGTATCGCCAAAAAATCGATTAGGTTGGTTTTCAAATTTTTTTATTTGGGAACACACAGTAACTGAATAATGTCATTCTTAAAACTCAAAATTGTGTATCTCTTATATCCCCTCCATTTAATTCACATGATCTACCTTTGAGAAAACTTTATTTTGGATCTCAGTATTGTGAAAGAAATGAATTCTGATAGTTCCCGAATTTTTTGTTTGGACAATGTCAACAAAATGTAAAATGTGTGTTTATTTGTCTCCTATATTTAATTGAGTTGATCGTAGCTAAAACAAAATTTCTACATATCCCCCGAGATTCAGGGTTCCCTATAAAAATGTAAATATACTCGAAAAATCTGGCGTCTGCTAATAAGATAAAGATTTTAATCAAGTTTGATGGCAATGTTATACTACGAAGACAATAAACCCTCCGGGCATAAGGAATAAAATTCCCCTTTATTTTCTTCTCAGTAGAAGTGAACCTAAAGCTGTGTATTTCCATAAAAGCACATTGTACACCAACGAATACTACCATCGTTGTTGCATACATCAAGTACATTAAAAATTAAGTCCAGAAATAAAAGAAAAGGAAACCGTGAGAGAAGCAATACTATACTATTCAAATCGAATGTTTTGCTGATATATTATTAAAATTTTAATAAACATGAGCTGGGGATAATTTGTCGTGTAAAGGTAACAGTAATAATGCACAATGAAAGTTTTCCGTACGAGGCTCAGTTTCCGAGGAAATCGATTTTCGAAGCTTACGGCGACGCGTGTGCATTCTGTTTGCAGTAAGTGGAAAAGGAAAACCATTGAACAGACACGTCAGCAGGTTCCTATTGAATGGCGCGTGTACACGGCGGATTTCCTAGGTCGATTTATTTGAGAATGGAGATTCGTGTGCGCGAAAATGTTACTTTACGGCTCCTCGCTTATTTTTTCGCGTAGAAACTCGATCTCTTCCAATTTATTTATCTCATGCAAATATACATCAAAATTTAGCTTTATCCGGCTAGACACGACACGAGGAATATTTTCTTTCAATCAACCACGTCTGACGGATGAAAACAACCCTCTATCCTCTGGTGAATGAAATACTTTTCCAATAATAAACACTGAAAAATCCAGACAAACACAGTATTATTATTCTGATCTCGTCAAAATTATTAAGAAAAGAAATAGTTCTGTATCTCGCAACTAACCCTTCCACAGTCAAATAAAATAACGAAACATGTTTTTTATGATTGAAAATGCTGTCATGTTACTACAAAAACAAAAAAAAATATATTTTATTTTCTCTCGTGAAATTTTTAATATTGCCAATTGAGAATATAATACTGCGGAAACATTTAAAGAATTTAAAAATACTTCGGTATTATTTTCAAAATATTCCAAATATTGAGAAAAGAAACAAATGTATCTGGAAATTCTTATCAAGCATAAAAATCGCAGGCTACTGATAAATCTTTTCGTACGATCTTTCTATTTTCAATTTTGGAACAGCATTCAACCCGTTTCTCGTCCGGAACTAAACTGTGACACGGTCGACGCAACACCATTTTTATTTCGTATACAAATCCGCACTCATCCGAGTGTCCTTGACAAGGTACATCAAAGTCAACCATCATCCACCTCCGGTGACGCAAACATTCACCGATCAGTTCGCAAATAATGTTGCCAGGAACACGATCGAATTTATTTCTGCGACTCTAACGCGAGTTGATCATTTATTTATGCTAATCGACGGACATGGGGAGACGTAAAATTCAGCGCGCAATAATCCCTCTCGCAAAAAATGAATCCCGCTTCATCCCCCCCGCTCTCGCATTTCGCAAACCGACGCTCCTGTCCGACCATAAATAAAAGCATGGTTCGCCCGCCCAAAAAGCGAAGCTCAAAAGGGGTGGGGGTGGGATGTGGAGGAATTACAACGGAATTAATTCGCCGAAAAATTCTTCGGTCGACTTCTCCATCGGAACGCGATTCCCGGCAAATGGTGCCCGGTCAAAATGCCACGGCGGATGTACTCGGGCCGATATATCACCGGCCGGGCAAGTGTGTACGCGGCTTAACCGGCCGCGCCGGACGCAGCAACTGCGGCCCCGAAAAGGAGAAAATTACGTGCATGGTCGGGCAACGAGAATGGATGGTGCACGGCTCGTTGGCTCGTCCGAACCTCCGGCAAACCACCCCGCTCACAACCCCCTCTGCAACCAGACGAGCCACCCCCTCTATCCCGTGAAAGAACTTTGACACGAGACAGATGCTCGCCAGGTACGGGCCATTTTGTCAGCCGGTGTTTTGCATAAACCGACGCGCCAACCCACCGATCGCGTCACAATTGAAATATTTACGAGACACGGAGCACCCCTTTCACCGTCCACCCCTCTCACTCTCTTATCCACCGAGTGCTACGTGCAACGTTTCGCGACGTTTAATATCCACCCATAACCGAACTCCCGTTGAGTTATACGGTCAAACACCACTGAATTTCTTCCCATAAACGTGAGACCGACTGCTTCTTATCTTCGGAACGGGAATTGCTGACTTTAGGAGTTTCTATGGGTGTTACAAGGGACGGTGTGTGCAACGGTAGCGTTTAACCCTTGTGTAGGTACACATTTTCATTTTTGATTTAATAATTTTTTAATGTTCCTGACAAAATATTGCAAAATCCTTCCGGATCATCATTCTTTGTATAATTTCACGTAGATTAATGGTCAGGGGAAAAAAATAACAGGAAAATTGTCGCTACCCCGGTTGGACGACAACAGTGAACATTTTGGTTGCCTACACAAGGGTTAAGCGAAGTATACCTATGGAAGAATTTTTACAAAAATTTTGTTTGAATCGTGTCTTGTTTGTATGAGACATGGAGAGAGCCTTCAAGTTAGGGGATGAAAATTATGTCATTGAAGAAAACGTTATGTTAAATTTCTTCCCTTGAATGTATATTTTGATTTGTCTTGCAATTGGTCTTTGCGAATCACTGACTGTGAAGTCAGTATATAATGTATTATTGAGACTGCGAATTTATATTCAAAATCAAAATTATTTATATTAATTGCAAGGTACAGAAGCTATACATTGTAAGGAAAAGCCGTAAGAAAAGCTGGTTTTCTTAACGTATTTAGGCAGATGGATAACCAAAATATTTGGTTAGTTTTTTTACTGCGTCGGCGTTTTCAAGGTTATTTCAAGGTCATTTTGACTTCTTTTATCATGAACCCATATTTTTTATCCCGGAATCATATTCTACGTAAAAAAATGCACAACTTTTGTTTGAAACATTTTTTTGTAAGTTCAATGTTTCTTAAGTTATGTAGCGAAACATCTTTTAAAATTTATGCTGATACCACATCTGGTAGGCAAAAAAATGTTTCAAACAAAAGTTGTGCATTTTTTTCGTAGAATATGATTCCGGAATAAAAGGTATAGATTCATGATAAAAAAAAGTCAAAATGGCCTTGAAAACACTCACCCATTAGAAAACTAGTAATATTATTTGACTCCTCCCACTCGAAACAGTAAAGGACATGTGTCAGTTTGTTATGTTTTTTAAATCACTTGTCTTCGAAATTTTTCACAATCTCAACTTAAACGGGACACCCTGTATATGGGGTTGTCTGTTAATATACACACGAACAAACATACACCATCCGTACCACCACTCTATAACATATAGATATTTCATTATTTTCTTGATCATTTTATAGAGTTGAGAACAATATAAACAAATTTTTAAATTCTTTAAATGTTTTCACTTTTTCGCGTTTGATCTACTAATTTTTGTCAAAAACGGATAAATTCCGCAGTCTAACAATTAGGTAGGAATTAATTCTACTAAATTCTATTACACTGAAATTGATTGCTGTAAAATGTTGTTTACATCTTGTTTCATTCATTCATAATTAAAAAAATTATCTCGTTGGAAGGTCAATAAAGTTTCAAAGTATTCTCTCGACGTTGGATATTTTGGATACAGCATCGTGAGTCTTAAAGTTCTCTACGTATTGTTGAATGAATAATGGAATACAGTATGGAGTATGCAAAGTGTCTTTCGTTGCATCGTGAAGTCTTCAGTTGGCTAAGCCTTTGAGAAATTTCAATTTGAGGAAGAATGAAAAATATTCTACACCGTTGTTCCATCTTTGTACTCGGGGCGATTAAAGTTTTAAGAGAAAAAATTAAATGCCTTCCCTGCATAATTGAATGGATTCTTTATTACGAAGAATATAACTCTTTGTAGTCCCACGTTTTTACGACACGAATGTTTTTTATCTTTTGATACAAATTTTTCTGCAACAATGTAATTCTGAACTCGTGATGCAATTATAGACAAAAAATAATTTCAAGGATCATTACAAGAAACCAAACAATTTTAACACAAGCCGTGGATACAAAATCATATTTTAGAATAAACAAAAGACCGAAAAACTTACGCTGAAGTAAACAAAAAATTTGAAATTTAAAAATGTCTTTAAAAAGACCAATATTTTCACGAAACTTCGAATCTCCAGGAAGCTGTATCTTTGTAATCATTTTTCTCGATTACTATACAAGATATGCAAACAAATCAAAATGCACGTATAAGGTACACTTATGCTCCACTTCACAGATTTTTTTCAAATTTTTAGCTCACCCGCAAAGCATAGAAAAAAAATTATTTCTCATAAACAATTGTGAAAGGTAATTCCTGCTGAGTTGAAGCTACTCTTTCCAAAATACTAAGTCATGTCGATTTGAACACAATTTTCTTGATCACCATAATGTAGTACACTCTACAGTCATCGTTTACACTGTATAATACTAATCATATAATGAAAAATGATCACGGAACACGATCTCGCAACGAAACGGTCCCGTAACAAGATCCAGTAATGAAACGATCTCGTATTCTTTTCAGGTATCGACCATATCTCGTTGCCGGAAGTGGAACAATTTCGCGCGCGAATTTCATTAAAATCCTGTTACGTTACAGAAATGTGGTCCCTAATAATTGGTGAGTTGTGGTGGAGCGAGGGTGGCGGGATAGGGCGAATGTCAAGGAGAGAACGACCGGCGGAATTCCGATGGGATTATTGCGAAACTTCGCGAACGATGGGAAACGCGGCTCGTCCCGAAGTTGGAATTGATTCGATGAAACGCTTTTCATGAATTTTATGTCGAATCATCCTCCGGTGCGATTCAAGGCAACTTCGGCCACGATCAGATTTAATCCTTTCGCGGCGGAGGCCGGCGCGAGAGGGAGAGAGAGAGAGAGAGAGTTTAATCGAGAGAGAGAGAGAGAGTTTAATCGAGAGAGAGAGAGAGAGAGAGTTTAATCGAGAGAAAGCTCCGCGATGCAAGCGCACTCCTGTCCCCTCGAGTTGTAACTGCGAGATACTTGTATTATTCTAGCTTCAAAGGTTTCGCAGTAACTCGCAGTAACTCGCACCAACCTCTCACCCCTCCCCCCTCCACTGTCCTTATACACTATCCTCGTACTCCTGTTCTATCTAGTTGTAATTCTAGCAGAGATCCCGATTGGTCCGATAGCAGAGATCTGTGTGCGTAGCACTGTATTCACAGTATTCCTGTTTTCAGAGATCACGGTGTAATGCTTTTTAACGCATTAAACGTGGAGCAATTTTCTCGTGATTTCCATTTCACGTTTTGTTTCAGTTGAAATACAAAAATACGACTGTGCATAAGCGAAAGACTTGGTCACCCTGTTTAATCTGTTTCAATGAAATGTATTAATACCGTGTGAAAAATTTTTGATATTATATGGAAAGAAGTAATTACCAAATGAACAGGATCGGTTGAACTTCATTTTGGAGAACTCTTTTTTTCAAGTTTTTTTTATGCAATCCTATAGATTGCGAAGAGGAAACACCGAAAATGATAATCTTATTACGAGGAATTCATTGGTTCAAAAGTTATACGCGTATTAATTTGAACACTTTTAAGCATTTTTCACAGGTTAAAGCGGCGTTCATCTTTACAAACGTATGACTTATAAACCAGTGAATTCCTAACAACCATGCACACATTTTCGGAATGTCTTCATTAATATTTACAGGTTCACATAAAAAAAGTTAAGAACACAGAGTTCTCCAAGACGAAGTTCAGCCAAATAATCAATTAAAATTACACGAAAAATAGGAAAACGAACATGGTCGAATAAAGATAATAAAACGAAAATTGTCAAGGGAAGAGGAGTATCTCCTATTTTCTTTTTGAGACTCACAACAAAAAAAAACAATTAGCAGTGAACTCTTATCCGCACTCATTCCCCCGGTGACAGTCAAACCTCGTTCTTTACGGCCTTCTTATTACCTGAAAGCAGCTCCTTTGTCCGCGACGCGTTAGTCAAACTCGCAGGGGGTTGAATTACAGAGCCCACCCCCGGAAGACGAGGCAACGACTTCGAGCCAACGTAGAAACTAAGTTAAACCGAGATTACGAGTCACTTTCACGGAGTCGTTCCATAAGAATACAATAAATCCAGTCATCCGCGCTGCGTCTTCGTTCAGAATCACACACAATGGCGTCTGGATTAACGTTAGCCGGCTGGGATTAGATAACAACCCCCTGTTATCTTGCGGACACGTATTAAACTCATGGCACATTCATCCAGAAATGACACAGAAAGACACCAACAAAAATAAAAAGAGGAAATCTCTGATGCGAACCAACCGTTTTTTCAAAAAGGGGTAATTAAAAATAGGGGTTCAAAAATGGGGATTCGAAAGTGGGATTGAAAACCGAGCGTTCAAAAGCGGGCCTTAAATATGAGAGTACAAAAAAGGGTGGTTGAAAAACGAGAAGTTCATAGACGGCGAACCAAAAAGGGTGCCCTAAATATGAGAGTACAAAAAAGGGTTGTTGAAAAACGAGAAGTTCATAGACGGCGAACCAAAAAGGGTGCCCTAAATATGGTTAGTTTAAAAAAGAGGGTTCAAGAATGAAAGTTCAAAGATGAGGATGTAAGAAGTGAGGGGTCAAAAATGTGGGTTCAGGAATGGAGGTTCAAGAACGAAGGTTCAAAGATGAGGATGTAAAAAGTGAGGGGTCAAAAATGTGGGATCAGGAATGAGGATTCAAGAATGCAGATTGGAGAATTAGTGTTAAGAATTAGAGTGGAAGAAAGATTAACCACAGAAACAAAGACATTTCAAGAAAAAGAAAGAGGAAGGGAAAACTCCTTCCCTCCGAGGCAGTCCGTCTTCTTTACAAAACGTTGGGTTAGGTCTGGGTTAGGAATCCTCAGGAATGAGGATTCAAGAATGCAGGTGGGAGAATTAGTGTTACGAGTTGAAGAAAGATGAACCAAGAAACCACAGAAATAAAGACACCTCAAGAAAAAGAAAGAGGAAGAGAAAACTCCTACCCTCCGAGGAAGTCCGTCTTCTTTACAAAACGTTGGGTTTAAAAACCTTGACAAATTCCAAACACGAAGACAAAGGAGGGCGGTGGGGATACGAGAACAATCGACCAGGTCTCCGTGTCCGAAAGTTCATGAATAAGTGGTCCTTGGATAAAAGCAAAGTTGCTAAGTGTATAATTAACAGTGAAGGAAATGGACTTCGGATAGGGGTTGAAACTCGCCGTGGGGTTTCCGAGGGGGTTGCAGGGGTTCACGGGCTCGCCATCTGGGACGAGCCCACCCCCCTAGAGGGACGGGGTTGCGACAAAATATAGAAGGGAAATCGTGTAACGCCTTTCAGCCAGGGACAATCGGAAAAGTAGTACTGGAAGCAGAGTTCGGGGGGTGTCAAATAGATCCCGTTTTTCATTCGTCGACGGCCATTTATTCGGCGGAAGGTAATTAGCCTCTCTCGCGCCCGGTGAACGATGTTCCCGTGTCATCCGAGCTCGTGCAACTTTTAATTACGATCTCTCATCTCAGCCCTTCCCCCTCTCCCAATACACGGGGCCAAGACTGATAACGGAAGTAACGACGTTATCGACGCACTTCATCGCGGAACCTCGGCGAACCCCGAACGATTAGTTGCGTCGTTAGGGGTGGGTTCGACACGCGAGGTATCAATCATCCGACCAGAAACCATCTATGAAAATGTCTTCTTCTCCCTGCGGGGAGCCCATTTGAAGGTGTTTCTGCAAGTTTGATGGTTTAACCTCTTGCACTATGATTTATTTTACGGTTACAGTGATTAGAACTTGATCGTCGTCCATCATTTCTTAGAGCAAAAAGAAAATCTGTAAGCTGTAATTCGACAGTCCGCGCCACCGTATAATTTATATAATTTATATAATTTATATAATTTATATAATTTATATAATTTATATAATTTATATAATTTATATAATTTATATAATTTATATAATTTATATAATTTATATAATTTATATAATTTATATAATTTATATAATTTATATAATTTATATAATTTATATAATTTATATAATTTATATAATTTATATAATTTATATAATTTATATAATTTATATAATTTATATAATTTATATAATTTATATAATTTATATAATTTATATAATTTATATAATTTATATAATTTATATAATTTATATAATTTATATAATTTATATAATTTATATAATTTATATTGTTCATGTTATGTCACCCAACATATATTATTCATATCTTCATGTTATTGAAAAACAATTCCTTGCCAACGAGAGGCGAATGTCAAAAACGACAAAAGAGCAGTCTCGTCGGGTCCGATGTCGGGAAAAGACGTATTTAACGTGTGAATAAAGTTATTGATTCTTATCAGCATCTTCCGATTTCGTTTGCGCCTCAATCTCGGCCTTATCTTACAAATCTAAATTTATCATATGCTTGTATATTACTCAATGGCTATACATCGACAGCAACAAAATAAAATTTTATTTCGCCTCAAAAGAAATTAATAATTTACATGTTTAGTAGATGTAAATTCTTATCACGAGTCTGACTCGTTATTATAGTGCAAGGGGTTAATTCGGGCGTCGTCGTTAGGTGGTTGCAGCGGTGGTTTCAGGATGGAGAGGGTTGAGAGAGGTTGTGGAGGATTCTTTGTGTTTGCTGTCTTTTGAGTGGTGATTTAGGTCGGCGGATGGTTTAGGACAGGATGGTCCTGAAGAGATACAAAATTCTGATTTCGGTATGTTGGTGTAGCATAATGAAGTATGACTTTCCCTTTTGGGGGGTTGTCTCGAAGGGGATGGGTCTTTGGTATCTTGGTGCTTGATGTAATGGATGAGCTTACGCGAATTGAGGGAGAGGTTTGAAGAAGACGGTTAATTATGGGTTGTATTTAATTTAATTGATTTATTGAATTAGTGGTTGTGTTTGTTAGGTACTGTGGTACTGTGGTACTGTGGTTGTGTTTGTTAGGTACTTTGACTCAACACTTTTAATGAATTTTTTAAAGAATCATATATTAAGTGGAAAAATTCTATATTAATACTTTAGATCATCCCTGCGCTATCTTAAAAATATAAGAAACGTGAGATTCTTTCATGTTGTGGTTAGGAAACAAATATTTTTGTCTTGTAATGATACTATTATATTCAAAATCTTCATTCGCTCTATGAATATAATCTTTTCAGGAAGTAATTTTTAATGATAGCTCAAAGCAATACAGATCCAGTTAACGACACCATTAAATTCAAGGGTTGATCTCACTTCTGGTACAAAATCCAAACTCTAGGCAAAAAACAAAATTTTTATCTAGATTAACACGTCCTACAATCCTAAAACGTTACCGTGAAGCTAGAATTTTTATTTTGAAAAGCTTTGCTCGTTAATTGTACAGTTTCATATAATTTTAATTAGACGGAGCTTGTTTAAAATTCACGGTAAGTAAATTCACCACTTTCAAGGGATTCTGTAAAAGTAGATACATTGAAAAATCTGTATCTAACGGGCACTATTAAAATTGTACTAAAATTAAAATTATAATTTTAAACATTGCCACGCCGCTAATGGCGAAAAAAGATAGAATACTATAACAGTCTTTTGCTAATACACTAGGTGACTAATATAACCCGTACAAGTGGTTGATGCGGCGACAAATAATTAATTCAGAAAAAAAATATAACAATTGTACTGTAGGTGCACAAATTAAGTCGTAGCCCTTTCTTCTATGATTATTTTCAAACAGCTAGGATACTAGTGAATTCTTGTATATTCTAGTATATTCTGGTATATTCTAGTACATTCTGGTATATTCTAGTATAATCTAGTATATTCTGGTATATTCCAGTGAATTATTGTATATTCTAGTATATTCTGGTATATTCTAGTATATTATAGTATATTATAGTATATTTTAGTATATTGTAGTAAATTCTAGTTTATTCTAGTATATTTTAGTGCATTCCACTATATTCTAATATATTCGAGTATATTCTAGTATATTCTAATATATTCTAGTATATTCTAGTATATTCTAGTATATTCTAGTATATTCTGGTATATTCTGATATATTCTAGTATATTCTGGTATATTCTGGTATATTCTAGTATATTCCAGTATATTCTAGTATATTCTAGTATATTCTAGTATATTCTAGTATATTCTAGTATATTCTAGTATATTCTAGTATATTCTAGTATATTCTAGTATATTTTAATATATTCTGGTATATTCTAGTATATTCAGGTATATTCTAGTATATTCCAGTATATTCTAGTATATTCTAGTATATTCTGGTATATTCTAGTATATTATAGTATATTCTGGTATATTCTAGTATATTCTAGTATATTCTAGTATATTCTGGTATATTCTAGTATATTCTGGTATATCTGGTATAATCCACTTTCCAAAATAATTTCCACCCCTTCCTATACATCTACACCATAAAGAATCTTCAATACAGCTGGTGGAAAAATTTGAGCTCAAAATAAATTCCTTCCGAGGCCCATCAATTAATTTTTTCACACCAAAATAATTCTTTAAAGGTAATACAAAATGCTAAATATAGTCGATAATAATAAAAATTACCACAACACTCCCCAAGCAGCGCACGAAATGTTAAACTATTTCCCAGAATGAAAAATTACCCAGCAAAAATTCACCCACATTTCCTCTCCGGTCCCACCCAGAAAACAATAAAAAATCCTCGAGGAAAACCCAGTTTTCCCGAGATTCGCTTCACAAGCTTCAAATTCAGCGCTCGACGCGGTAAAAAATAAAAACTGCGCCACGGAATTCGCAATCTAGTAACAACCCTAAGCCCACCCCATGCATCGTCTGTAGCAGAGTATTTCAACGTTTCTGTGAGGGTGGTGTAGCTGTGTCTCGGGGAAAGTGGAAACGATATCTTTCCGCGGCGGCGGGCTCTAATGACGTTCGAGGATCGCGCGTAAAACGCGATATACCGGGCGAACGGATGCGCCGCGATGAAAAATTGGATGATGGCTTGCCAGCCGGATCGCTGTGCTACGAGCGTGTACCAAAGGAGAGTCACAAGAGAGAAAAAGAGAGCAAGAGAGAGAGAGAACGTCTGCAACTATCCGTCGTGGTCGTTCGCGGAAATGCTACGAAAAAAGCCTTTCTCTTTCACGAGAGGCTCGCACACCGCTCGCATCGCATCGTGCTCGCGCGCTCGCGACAGAAAAAGAGTGGGCGGTGAAAGAACGAGCCGACTACACTGGAATTCACGAGTGATTTTCAGCGAGGGACCGCGCGCCGTTCTGTGAAAAGCGCCGGTGGATTCTCGGGGCTTGCCAACCGCCTCATATTTTATGGGCCATCCCCCGCCGTACCTTCGCCCGACGCTTTCACGCGTAGCAGCATTCAAGTAACACGCTAGACGACGACGACGACGACGTTCCCCCTCCCTTCCTCTCTATCTTCCTTCCCTGCCCCTCGCCTCTCTCTCTCTCTCACACACATTTTCTTCCTTTCTTGATCTCTTGTTTTTTCACTTGCTTTCTCAGTCGCTTCCTCCTCTCGTCGTCGCAACTCACTGAATTTCTAATTCCCAACCCCGATCAGGACCCGGTTCCTTTTTCCTCACAGCAGCCAATTTGCCCTGGATTCTCTGCACCTCGACACGGGTGTTCCGGGGGTCGTGGAGAGCGTGATTTTGACGCTCGAGGTGGTCTGAATTGAGCGATAATGCTGAAAGGTTGATTATTATGCGACGATTTATTGAGATTGAGGTGTGGGGTGCAGAATCGGACAGAAATTGTTGGTGGGTTTTTGTTCTTGTAATTTCTAGCGGAGTAAGATTTTATCGACGAGGATGATTTTAATTGAGTGATAATACCGAAGGGTGAGTTTGGCGGAATGCGGTGGATTGTGGAGAATATTGGGTTTCAGGAGGTTCTAGCTCATTGATGCTAATGTAACTTCCAATTACTAGTGGAGCATAATTATGCCGATGAGGATGACTCTAATTGAGTGATAATGCTGAAGGGTTGATTCTGCGCAGATTTATTGAGATTGAGGGTTGGGTGTGCAGAATTTTGAAGAATTTGTTGGTCGGTTTTAGTTCTGTAATCTTCAGTGGAATACAATTTTGTCGATGCAGGTGATTTTAATTGAGTGATAATACCGAAGGATTGATTTTGAGGAGACTGTGAGGAATGGGGTGGATTATGGTGAATATTGTGTTTCAGGAGGTTCTAGCTCATTGATGCTGTGGCATGTAACTTCCAATTACTAGTGGAGCATAATTATGCCAATGACGATGATTCTAATTGAGTAATAATGCTGAAGGGTTGATTCTACGCAGATGTATTGAGATGAGTGGCGGTGCAAAATTGTGCAAAATCTGTTGTTGAGTTTTAGCTCTGTAATTTCTAGTGAAATACAGTTTTGTCGATGAAGGTAATTTTAATCGAGCGGTTATGTCGAATAGCTGGTTTTGAGGATCCTGGGAATTGAAAGTGGTTTTCAAAGAATGTTGTACATGGTCATTTCGATGTTGTGTAGCGTAATTTGTAATTTCTAGCAATACACAAATATTTAAATGAGAAAGATTTTAGTTGAGTGACAACGATGAATGATTGATTTTTAATTTATAATGTTTTAAAGAGTTTGAAAACAATTTCATCATCGTTGATACTTTGAACTGAATGTGATTGCTGTATAGAATGAAGTTACATGATCTCAGAAAAGAGGGTGGTTTGTAATAGATTTTATTTTGACATGCACCTATACTGGAAATAGCCTCCGGGTAGAAAAAGATATCAAACACATACAAAATACAAAACAGAAGTATCTATTAAAAACAAATAAAATTGAAAATCTACTTACGATGTTGTTCAGAAATCAAATTCTGCTATACCTCCGAAAATCTGTCACTGTAACACTACACAGTATGCACTATATACTCATTCCACGTTACAATTGACCACAAGAACAAAATGATGACTACACAACACAAATGAATAATTCACTGACCCCAAAAATAAACTAAGTACAATATTTCTCGAATCCATCCATAAAAATAAATTAAAAATTTTTTGTTCTATTCGAATAGAATATTCCCCAAAAATTTATTTAACTAAAGAAATAACGCGGTACCTCCTTAACTCGGTTGAAATATTATTTCTCAGGGAGCAACGAATAAATTAGGTATTCTCACGTCTTATTTCTTCCAGCGATAAGTATTCGACGCACGTCACACTAGTCCGCGTAACGTTATCGGTTCCGATGTCGTCGCGGAACTGTCTTGAAAATGATCTCCATTTAAACGAGGTTACTTGTCGCGGTAGGGTGCTTTGTGAACGTGTGGTAGGGAATATCGATTCTTTGTTGGTCGAAAAAGGTGTCTGCTGTTAACGAACCCGGTAAAAACCATTTCTCAGGTCAAGTAATTTCGGGGTAACAGCGTTCCAGCTGTGCACAGTAAATACCGAATCCCCCTCTCTCAAAATTACAAAATTCAACAACCACGGGGGAGCAAGCCTAATAACTCCTTTCCCCGAGATTCGTTACAAACGCCTTGTCCGAACACGTCCCGGGACGGAGCAGGTGCAATCGCACTCCACAGGTGCATCGATTCGCTCGCAGTCAGTTGCAAGTTGTAAAACACGCAGTCCACCGCCAATTTAATTTCCGCGAACAAATTTACGGTACTCTGGCCGACCGAGAAGAGCCAAACAACCGTTCCAAAAACGAAAGTACAAATAAACACGTTTTTAAACGGCGCTGCTGCTCCCGAAATAAAAACGTAATGACTTTTAAATTAAAAAGTGGTATAGAGTTTTATTTTAACGCAGCCGATCGACGTATCGATTTCAAACTTTCCTGGTTAAATAAACCAGCATTTCCAGAGCATAGACGTATTTTTTCGATCAGAAAAAGTTACTATATCCAAAGTTATAGTGATTTAGCATTAGCAGCTTCATTCTCTTCATTCACAAAATTATAGTAGTTTGGAATTTTTATCTGTGGAGCAATTGATCGAAATTGTTTGAAACCTTTTTTCATTTTAATCTACAAGCTTTGAGCTATTTCAGTATATTTTTTATTGTAATCATTATGTCCAAAATTGGGTCCGAATTATCAAAACAGAAGATACCTTCGTGATTTTTGTCTACACTTGCAACGGTACACGTATGAATTTTTATTTCGATGAATATTTATGAATATTTATTTTGTATAAATAGTATGAATATTTATTTTATTTATTTATAATAAAATTTTTATTTTATTTTTATTTATTTTTATTAATTTTATTTATAAAAATTCTTGTCGGAGGGATTTAAATTTTTTTATATTAATCTAGAAGGTTTAGTCTGTTATAACATATTTTTTATAAAAGTGATTACGTCCAGAATCATAGTAGCTTGAAATCGTATCATAGAAGTGCCTCTCTGAAATTTTTCTCTACACTCACGAGACTCTGCCACCCTTATGAATTTTTATCTCATAAATCATCAGTCTGATCGACTTGAACTTTTTTTTATCTTAACCTATAGCAATCCACCTATCATACCATATTTTTCAGAACACCATCTGTGCCGTAGCATTAAAACAATAGCGGGACAAAGTGAATCAATGATAACCAATTTTCAACCCTCCATGCACAACCCCATTCCTCAGCAATTTCAGCCACAACCCCGTTCATCTCGGGACTTTTATAATGAAATTTCCGCGCAAACATAATTTTCTCGCCGGTCAGTGACGGACAATTCAAATGTTTTCACAGGACGTTAACACGCGGTAGGAAAAGGCTGGTGCGTGTGGGAGTGTCCGTCGCGGGCGCGCGTTAACTCGAATAACCGTGTGCCTAGGCTGCGAGAGAGATCCCGGGCAGTTGTTTATGGAAATCACGCGTCCGCATCGTCGGACAGGGAACGATGCGAGGGGGTGGGTTTGCGGGGGGTTGCTCGCGCGGGCGAGTTAATGCCGTATTTACGAGAAAGATCACTTATGGAAATTTGTGCAGTGTCTGTGCATTCGACAAAGTGCTGCTCTGCCTACGTCTGGTCCGTTCGCGTGTCCCCCGGGCTACGGCTGAATCATAAATCAAAGCGAAGTGGCTGCGTAACTGCGCGTTACGTCTACGGGGGTGGGGAGACGTAGAGCACCACCCCCGCAGAACCGGGGGCTCTAAATGTTATATTCGCGGGGGCGACCGGCTGCAACGTGGCGTAAACTGCGCCACGGCGATATCGCCAGAGTTTATAATAATTCAGGGGAACGTTAATTCCGTATTCCGGACGAGTGTGCCACCCCCGGAGACGCAAAAGACGCGCTCTCACCCAGCCCTGCGCACACACACACTGCACACACTGCACACCATCCTGGGCGGATTAAGTTAATGCGTTATATACCCGGTCGCATTAGCGTTCTTGTTAGCTGCAACGAACGAGCAGACTGGACGATACGTGTGCGTGCTCCTGCGCCACTTATGCGTTAACGCGATCAACAGATTCGGAACCTGGCGCCTGATGACTTAAACCACCCCTAATTTCGACGGGGATAAGAACGCTTCTGTTTGCAGGTAATTCACCTGACCGAGCATCTGGGATTTTCTTGATATGGCGGCTATTGTATAATGAAAAGATGGAAAAAGGAGAAGGAAGCTTTTCGTCCTAGGCTCGCTAGAGGACTCGTCATCAGTAAGACTATCTAGCGGACCCGTGCCTTAGGCAAGGAATGTCGTAAGGACAGTTTAGAACGGTATACAGTGGCGTGCAAAAGTATCCGGAGATCCTTTAAAAACGAATAACGTTTTCAAAATTAGTTCAAACTGCTTGAGTTTTTTTTAGATGTTAGACGCATTAGTTTACTAGGTAGGGTGTAAATAATTTTTTCTAAAAATTGCTATTGGTCGGAATTGCGACGAAAATAGTAAAGGTCACGATTTTTAACTTTTTAATCTGTGCCTGTAACAAAAATTTAAAAGACGCGTTTTATAGGTCTAAGTAAGTTATGTACATGTACAAAGTTTCATCGAAATCGGTTAACGTTGTTATGAGTTATAAACATTTAAAGGTGATTACATAAGGACAAAATTCCCTGAAATGACCGAAAATCGTCGACTTTCACCCTTAAGCTCCCTTCTTGCAATGTTCGTAGCTCATAGCAACATTAACCGACTTCGATGAAACTTTGCGCATGTATATAACCTATGGAGATCTACAAAAGGTATATTTTATATTTTAATAACAGGCACTGATAAAAAAGTTAAAAATCGTGACTTTTACTTTTTTCTTCAAAATTTCGACCATTAGCAATTTCTATAAATAGTTATTTACACGCTACCGAGTAAATTAATCCTTCTAACATCTCAAAAAACCTCAAGCCGTTTGAAGTAATTTTGAAAAAGTGATTCGTTTTTCAAGGGCTCCCGGATACTTTTGCACGCCTCTGTATATACAAACAGAGGAAGATCCACGTAGTAGCGAGAAAGGTGTTGTCGCACTGGCCATCTGTTGGCGAGCATAGGAAGTAGCCGCCATATTGATAATCGCCGAATTTGGTAGCTGATCGGTGGACGTTGACGCAGTGCTGAGAAAAATCGGGTGAAGCTGGAGGAATTTGATTAGTGGAAGGAAATTAGGAAAAGAAATTTTTCGTATGTTCTGAATGGTATTTTAGTGTAAAATCATTTGTCCAATCACAATCTCAAATCAGCTTCGTTTTAAATAAAATCTCCAAAGTCAATCGCATAGAAACGTAAAATATCGTTACAGGAATACACTTTCACGAAAATTGTCCAAAATTTCTGCATTCACTGCTCCATATTTTACGCTCGAGTCAAAAACCAATAAAATCACGACTTAAACTCACCCTAATTTCGCCTGCAGTATGCCATACTTTATTTTAAACAAAATCCCGGCACGAGTACGATTTCCGTGGCCCTTCGTTTTGATCCGCTCCCTCCACGACCTAACCACAACTCATTCTAGTGACATGATTTTACCATTACTAGTTCAAATTCTGGATGACAGCTACAATGCAAAGATTATGCAAATATAATTTCATTTTCTACAAAAAAGGTCTCTTGATATTTTGCCATATTTCGCATAGTTACCGAGATATTTGCAATTTTATAAAAAAACAAGAAATCTACTTTACCGGCAAAACCAGGCCAATTTGACACCATGTTATATATACATTTTTTTTCTTGAAATAACCCCAAGAACACAAATATAACCTCAAAACAGAAATTCATGCCATAGAAACATAGAATTCCACACGTTTTACATTTAAGAGCCCGTATTTTATAAATAACTTCAAAACGCGATTTGTAACTCGAACAATTTTTTAATTAATTCTATCATCGAAGTTTTCAAAGACACTCGTAGAAGTTTATGGTTCAACTGGCAATATATGTGCCCACTTTTTAGCGGCAGTTCGAACATCGTAAAACATATTTTTCCGCATAAAAAGGAAATATAAGTTTATGTCACGAAGACTGAAGATGTTCTTTGAAAAGACCAGTTTTATCTGTTCCTCGTTTTTCGGGTAGTATGTTGTAATAATTTTAGAGACCTCTTCGAACCTACTATTATTAAATAAACAGTCTCGTTCGACCCAATGGCAATATTATACGTAGAATTCTATGGCGAGCTCGATGTATAATTTGCTTTGTATAGACAGTGAGCAGACTGTTTGGCGAGTTTAATGTGTTTCTACATAAAGTAGGACGTGAGAGTTGCTAATGGATTTTATGGGTGTAGTTAGCATTTATATCAAATTGCATAAGGGACGCATTAATAAAGCATTACGTTTTAGACAGCCTTTTCATCCGATTTCATGGTTTGGTCATTCCACGTTAAACGACAATTTTTTACGGTCGCTGTCAGAGAATTTTGTTCCAAATGAAATATCGCGTTGCGCTCGTGAAATTAGGGGCAATTTAAGTCATTATTTTGCTGACTTCGAATCTGTTTATAAAATATGGATCCTCGAATTTTTACCTACGTTCGCGTAAAACGTACTGCAATTATCAATTTTGATCTCTCGAATTATTTTCCCGATCAAGTTGACTTATTTTTTAATTTAATCTAGAATTTTCAAGCTATTGCAACATATTTCTTGGAATTCAAAAACATTTTATAATATGTAGACATATAGAGGGTAATTGTAATGTACAAACATAAAGCTTTTCACGAAAACAGAGGAAAATATTTCATAAACAAATTTATAGTTGACAAAATAATGGTTTAAACCACTCTAAAAATCATGTGTATACTAATCATACTGCATTTTGAACAGGGCCCACAAAAAACGCAGAACATTACACACATGTATTATATTTCCACAAAAATTATAAGAATATTACGTCATTCAAGAGCTGGTTCTTCTTTTATAAAAGAAGAACTAACAACTAGCAAAATGATGACTTAGACTCCCCTTAATATTTCTTGGAGCACATTATACTGAAGTTTGATCAAGATATCTCATCAACTTACCCCAGAAATCAGCATAATTCAACACAAAGTTCTGCAAGCTTCTTTCGCGTCCCAACGAGAAGGACTGCAACATTATCACTACGCGCACAGTTCCAATCATTTGTTAATCATTGAAAACCGAGTTCGGTCAATTTGTGGCAATTCAACTGACACGATTGATTCACTAAAAGCTTGCGAGAGCTTCGGCAACACCGGGTAGACGGGAACGAAATGATTAACAACCGACGTTACCCCAAGTTTGGGAGCGGTGTGCGCCATATTTTACACGACATCCTCCATTTGCCGATGCTTTCACTCCCGCGGCCATATTGAAGCCATACGCTAGACACCGTAAATTCGGCGTGGCGTCGTAAATCGCACGGGGATAGAACACTTTTTTTTTTCCTGGGGGCTGCGCGTGATTGGCCCTCGTGATCCGCCGGTGCCCCCATAAATATTTTCAATTCGTTCGTCGTGACACATTTAATATTAATAACCCGCGGATGTGTGCGCGCGATCGGGCCGCCGGCCAAAATCGAATGTTTTATGCCGTTTCGCTGACCTCCGTTCATCCGTTATACGTGTCGATATATCGAACGACCATAATGCCCGTGCAACATGTAAACAATGTAATGCGTTCTGAGACGTGTCGTGCATTATTAGGCCGGAAGGTGCGGCGATCTTCAAGTATTCATGGTATCGCGGCGTGGAATCGTGTTCCATGATGCATCGCGCGCCCTTCAGCTATGTGATCGATCGGAAATTGGGTGTTTCGTTGGCCAACGCGAGAAAATATTCATCTGCTCGCCGGCTTTCCTTCAGAGCGCAATGCATAAATCTCCCCCAGGTGCAACTGCGCTCCTATTTCAACCGTTTTGCACGCTGCCGGACCTATAACGGGTCCGAGGAAGACGTGGAATTATTCTATACATTTTTGGAGGCGGAAATACGGTTACGAAAGATGTATAAATTATTGGATTAATTTATGGAACGTGAATAATGACAGTTTCTGCGGTTGTTTCTCGAAGCATTAGTTCGGGGAACGATTATTCTGCGAGGTTTCCTGAAAATCAGTATTTGTTTTTGGTAAAATGTGCATTCAATATAATTCTCGAAAAGTTGTTTCAATTTTAGGAAACGTGATTTTGACACATTATCTACCGGCGATTGTTCCATCATTTTTTAAATTCTATGATCCGTGGCTGATGATTTTTGAATTGATCTTTCAATAGCAATAGAGACTTCAATCGATAACCAACAACTAAAAGAAGATTTTTAATTTAAGCCAATTAATAGGCTTCCGGTAGATAAAGTGTTGAGGAATAATATGTTGATATAAATAGATGTCTCAAGGATTGGATTCGACATTTGAATGTAAGGAAATTTTTATTCATTCGAAATATAATAAAGGAAGTACATTATTTGAGTACTTCTAAAATTAATTGAGTGAAGCAGGAAAACTATAAAAATTAAATAATTTAACTTATTCTGTTTTCTTCATTTTAGGGTAGAATTTAAATTTAAATGTAGGACAATTTTTATTCACAAGAAATAAATAAATGAGCACCTATAAAGCTAATTAATTGAAACAGGGAACCAGTAAAAATTAAATAGTTCAACTTGTTCTGCTTTCTTTATTTTAGGGTGGAATCAAAATGTAATTGTAGGACAATTTTTATTCACAAGAAGTAAATTATATGAGCACCTATAAAACTAATTAATTGAAAAGGAAAACTGTAAATATTAAATTGTTCAATTTGTTCTGCTTCCTTTATTTTAGGGTGGAATTTAAATTGAAATGTAAAACAATTTTTATTCACAAGAAATAAATGATATGAGGACCTATAAAACTAATTAATTGAAACAGGAAAACTGTAAATATTAAATAGTTCAACTTGTTCTGCTTCCTTTATTTTAGAGAGGAAATGAAATTTGAATGTAGGACAATTTTTATTTTAGGCTAGAATTTAAATTCAAATGTAGGACAATTTTTATTCACAAGAAATAAATTATATGAGCACCTATAAAGCTAATTAATTAAAACAGGAAAACTGTAAAAATTAAATAGTTCAACTTATTCTGCTTTCTTTATTTTATGGTGGAACTGAAATTTGAATGTAGGAGAATTTTTATTTTAGGCTAGCATTAAAATTCAAATGTAGGGAAATTTTCATTCACAAAAAATATATGATGCGAGCAACTCTAAAGCTAATTATTTGAAGCAGGAAATTTGTAACTAGAAAAATTAAATATGTTGATTTCATTCTTCTTTTGTGACTTCAAATGATTGTTGAACTAGGATTATACGAAGTATCACGATCAAGATAATCTTGTAGAATACATCAGGTGATTTGGTCAAAGACGATAATATTGGTTGTTGATTTGTGGGTTGATATAATAAACGAGGTGTTTCATTAGTATAGACAAGTTCCTGATAGGTCACGCAACAATACAATTCAGATACTGATCTGTTTGTTTAGGTACCATTCCTATAATCATCAAGCGAATGGCAGCACAACCCAAACGTATAATCCAGATTACTGTGCAGGTGTTCGATAGGATACAGTATCAGAATCATACATCGAAAAGTCAAGTGGATCAGATGGTTAGTATCGATACCATTAATGGGGAGAATAGGAGCAAGAGATACGTATCAACAACGCACCTGGCCTGAATCGAAAATTAACTTGTGGATCGCAATGTCGGAGGTCAGAATTGCAAAATCTCGTGCTGAAATCTCAGTCCACCTATCATTATATAAGCCACCAAACTCACTTAATCCTAATCAAGACGTAAATTAAACAACAATATCTAAAATAAATCCAAATCATTTTAAAAACTCTTACGTGACTATTCGAAAAAATTTTTCTCGAAATATTCGACTACTAATCATCGTAATCTCATCGTTTCATAGACGATAATTAAATTACAGATTTTATGCAGCTACGAAGAAAATGGGTGGGTGTAATTTTAGTAAAATACAACTTTTTAAAAGAATTTATACTTTGGGTGTTCACGCAGCAGCCCCAGAAATTCTATACAATTAAAGTCATTCATTTAATGAAATAAAAATTTGAACAGTTTATATGCATGATACCGAAAGTACTGTCTCAACTTCCTTGCAGTTTATAGCTTCCTAACCATTTGCTACACTCGAGGCATTAACGCGAAAAGTAATTTACATATCTGCAGAAATAATTCCGTCTTCCATTTCAGTGCGAGACGCGACACTGAAAGTTTCAAACAGAGAAATAAACTGTTAAGGCGAGAAAATAAATAATATAAATAACAAATAGCAAATTTGTATATACAAAAATTATAAATTCTACGCCATACTATAGTATATACAAAGTGATGAATCACATGATAAATGTGCGTCTATAAAAATAATGAGAACAAAATATCACAAATTACGGGACAAATGTGCCCCAAAGAAAAATGACGGATTGAATAATGAATGTGCACGGACAAAACTCGTAAATTCACAATGTCGACTGTCACGTCACCCATATGTGTGTGACGGAATTATTTATCCAGATCGAAACATGAATTTTTACGTTAACATATTCATTATACTAAATTTGTCTAAGAGCTGTAAAATGCAAGAGGGTTTGAGGAACTAGTTAGTACGACACATTTCAAATTTTCAATCTTTGTTTACTCAAATAAATCACTTTGAATTTTGTAGAATTCTCGACGCTGCTGTTTTCGCAGCCAAAGTGTTTAACTGAGAAATGTACAAACAGAAATTGTAAATAAAATGAATATAAACAGAAATGGCAAACTAAATGATGAATCGAATCCAAAAAACAATTTTACGAAATAGGAAGGGGCTTGATCAAGTCACCGAATTATTTATTATTTATTTATTTGTAGTTTATTTTAATGTGATTAAATGATATATAATGTCAATAATATAATGTAAATAATATATAGCGTGTAATATGTAATGTGATAATGTCACATTGACCGCGAGGTCATTAGCGACCACATGGTTTACAGTTTACAGTTTGTTATAGTGTAATTAGCATGTATATTACTCTGTAATGATTTAAAGTTAATATTGCCACTTGGATGGAAGAAGATAAAATATGTTTATAATAATTTATATGCGTCGATGGATTTAAAGAAGAGGAGGACGTTCTTGATGTTATCTTCGTTTAGATAAGTCACGGAATTGTTCTGCTCTGGTTGACAAAAATGTGGACAAAACTGCGCCGGTTCGTCGATCTATTAAACAGTTTCGGAACTATTTCACAAGAGTTTGAAACGTACTGGTCTGAAGAGGCGTGGGCGTGTGATCTGTTAGCGAGCGTTTACACGAGCTAGCCTAATCCATCATCGTCCCGCCGACGCAGCTTTTTTCCTCGCAGCCGGCAGCGAGACAACGTCGGTAAGTCGTAAAACAGGGAACAGGAAATTTATGCGTGCGCACGTACGTCCGGGCCGGAGGAGCCTCGGAAAAAGAGCGTGCAACGGCGTGCAACGTTGAATTAAAGTTTCCAGGTTGTGTGTGTGTGTTTGTGTGAGCTTGCGCGTGTGTGCGCGTGTTAGTATGAAAAAGACGGGTACGCCGTAAAAAAGTTTCGCGGTGCATTGGCTAATGCGTTTCAATTAAGCAACAACGAGCGCTGCGCATTTCGCGTGACGATGAATTTTTATCGAGCGATACTCGTTACCGTTCTACGATATTCGACTGATTGCTCGACCGGAAATCGAGAGCAGGATATACGGGGACATAACGGAGGCAAGGAACGGTGGGAAGAAAAGGAGGAACCGGCGGATCAATTTACCGAGCCGGTCGTTTATTCACATCGAGGGATTAAATGGTAAATTGGCGCTGGCACGCGCCAATTACTCGACCGATGGCCCCGATCGTACAGGAACCATTGTTTTTACACTTGCTGGAGTCAGGGGTGAGTTTGGAGTGGAGGATATCGTGGGAAAGGCTATGGACCCGACCTGCCGATGGTTGGATCCGCCCTGACCCTGTCGTTCAAAGGTTTTCATTAATTATTTGAATTTTTGTAATTTAAATTGTTACGTCCTCGATCGTATATTTTGAATTTCATTGTGGCAGAATCAGTAATCATATTGACTTCAAATTGTTGTGGGTAAATTTGACAATCTTCGTAGAATATAATGCAATTATTGTGTTGAGAAAGTGCGATCATGTTCGAAGTTATAGTGTTTCAAAGTTGCTAGAGGCAAAACATCTCTACAAGTTTCGTCTGCGTTCAGCAGACTCTACTGCACTTAGGAATTTCTATCTCAGAAACTATTAGTCTGATGGACATAAACTTTTTTTGAATCTTAATTTTGAAGCTTCAGGGTGCAGTAGAATATTTTTTATAAGAATAATCATGTCCGGAACCATAGTAGTTTTAAATCGTTTGTATTGTACGTAGGAACATCCCCGTTACAATTTTTGCTTTAGATTCAGAAAACTACATTGCACATGTGAATTTTTATCTCGGAAAATATTTTTCGGATTGACTTGAATCTTTTTTCATAGTAATCTAGAAGAATCGACCTGTTATAGTATATTTTTTATAAGAATGATTATATCCAGAATCATAGTAGTTTTAAATCATTTGTATTGTGCATAGAAGCGCCCCCATTATAATTTTTGCTTAAATTCAGAAAACTACATTGCACATATGAATTTTTATCTCGGAAAATATTTTTCGGATTGACTTGAATCTTTTTTCATAGTAATCTAGAAGAATCGACCTGTTATAGTATATTTTTTATAAGAATGATTATATCCAGAATCATAGTGAGTTTAAATCATTTGTATTGTACATAGAAATACCCCCATTATAATGTTTGCTTTAGATTCCGAGGACTATATTGCATGTATGAATTTTTATCTCGGAAAATATTTGTCGGAAGGGCTTGAATCTTTTTTCATAATAATCTAGAAGAATCGACCTATCATAGTATATTTTTAATAAGAATGATCATGTCCAGAATCATAGTGATTTTAAATCATTTCAGGAAACGATATCCCATCTCTTTCATTCTATAATATACATTTGTATATATATATATATATATATATATATATATATTTGTATAATATATATATTTGTATAATATACATGTATATCTACGTACACACTCCATTAAAATTTATGTTATATAAAAATATATAATTCTTTGTTACCGTGTAACAACCCAAAAACAATGGAATATAAAATTGAATGAAAACATTGTTTGCAAATCTGGTAATTGTAGTATTGCGTATTGCGTTTGCGGATATCAAATTAAAAGAAATTGGATCTAACAGTAAAGTTTCAGTTGTTTGGATAATCAGTTCAGTGGATAAAAGATATCTTGAAGCGGACAGAGACGGATAAAAATCCGAGTGGATCGCAGTTGTTGATTCGGAAACGTTAGTCTTGCGACACGTTAATTGCCGATGTTCCAAAGGCAGACGGCAGCGACGAGTCGTTGGATTCGCAATTTTCATAGCTCCGCGGTGGGGGAAGTTAATTAAGGAAGGAATGAAGCGGCCAGCTCCTTCTTTTCCGGTGAATTAAACAACAACCCGCGAACACAATGTCGGGATCAAAGGTTTCCCAGCGTTCTCTGCAATACAATCTGCACAGGATGGTCCAAGTGTTTAGGTCTGGAAAATCCAATTTTGTTGCGACAAAAATTCACCGAAAACGTCAAAAGACATTCTCTACTATCTGTTAAACTCTCCCAAGCTTAACTGCACTTTTAAATGAACATTTTTGCCATTTAAACGATTAAATATTGGAACTTTTACCTTTCAAACTGCCCTATAGCTTTTTCCCTTGCTTAAATCAATTCATCAGTGTGTTTGCCAATTTTGCGAATAGCGTCCATGAAAATTTAACAGATAAGTTATCGTAGTAACTTATCATTAAATCGCGGATATTTACAATTTAGAACGAATGAGAGTCAATAAAAATTATTCTTTGAACGAAAGCTTTCAATAAAATTAAAATTCGCAATGAAGCAAAAACAGAATTTCGTATTTCACATATTGCCTAAAATTGGTGCTACTCGTAAACGCAAATACATCAGCCGATACGTTAAAATAACTCTGAAACATGCGTCGTGCTTTTAACGAGGCCAACAAAATTGCTACTAAACAGTCATCCAGCTCAAAAAATTGGAAAATGTTGTCGTCGGAGTCGCATTTCGAGTTTCAAATATATTTTCATTAGCGAAAGTAACGAGTCGCAACAAATACACAAGCAAATCTACAATATGAATACGGGTCATATTAGCTGCCCATCGCTTTTGAAAAAATAAAATCACGAATCGTCTTCCCTGCGACTTCATCAATTTTCTGTAATAACAATCGAGTTGTCCAAATATAAGCAATAACATTTCCTGAATAAATGCGTCGTGCTTTTAACGAGGCAAATAAAATTGCTACTAAACAGTCATCCAGCTCAAACATTGGAAAATGACTTCAACGGAGTCGCATTTCGAGGTCGAAATATATTTTCATTAGCGAAAGTAACGAGTCGCAACAAATACACAAGCAAACTCTACAATATGAATACGGGTAATATGAGCTGCCCATCGTTTTTCAAAAAAATAAAATAACGAATCGTCTTCAATGCGACTTCATCAATTTTCTGTAATAACAATCGAGTTGTCCAAATAGAAGCAATAACATTTCCCGAATAAAATATTGTCGAGCGCATATTCGCCGGAGCTTTTTATCCTGAAGTTTCTGAAAGCCCCCCGCGATAAAGTGGCTTCGTTTGAGGACATTTCACGTGCACATGTGGGATAGGAAAAAAAGGGAATTAGAGACCGGACGAGGGGGTAAAATGATTGAATCCATAATTTGTTCGCTTCTCTTTCGCTTTATGAATGCTGGGAATGGTAACCGGGGAACGAAACTTTTGAGCGCCCGTGTAAATGCGACCCCCCGGGCTCGACGAAAAAAGAGCAGAGATGCCTTTCCCGGCCATTTGCGTTTCCCCGGATAATATTCCGGTCCCGTAAACGCGTCTTTCGGACGACCGGTGTAATCAACGCTTTTACGAATTCGCTTCTCTAATTGTTGCTTTCTTTCTTCTGTGCCCCCACTCCCTACGTCGCAAACCTCGCCGTCACCGTAAATACTTTTCACGAAACTGTGCGCAACAGTCGAGCCATTATCTCGCGGAAAATAGTTCATTAAATTAGTTTGCATTAAGACTTGTAACCGAGAGACACTTTTAATACACTTCCGCGGTCTCTCGAAAATGATAATTCCGCGTTCTTTGATTATGACTGACTTTGATCCTGTGTTACGTAAGTAGATTTTATCTTGTTTGATGGAATATTGGATACGATATTTTCCAAATCTTTGTTAACTTTTTCTGAGCCGTTGAAATAATTTTAGAATAATTTAGGCGATTTTATTGATACTGAATATTAAAATTGACGTGTCCTCTAGAAGTACAAGGGTTAAACTGTACTTTGGAGGACCAATTTTTTTAAACTTCTTTTTATGCAATCCTACAGATTCCTACGAGGAACACCGAAAATGAAAGTCTTGTTGCCAGGAGTTCACTGGTTCAGAAGTTATACGCGTGTAAAGTTGAGCACATTTAACTAACCACAAACCAACTTGGACTATACCGCTCAGTACTACTTAGCCGATGCGCTGAACACCCATCATCTATCCAGCACATGCGCTCAACAGTCCTACCTCTACCACCCAACGAATATCCAATATGGCGACGCTCTAACCTGTCAAAAATGCTTAAAATTGCTCATGTTTACACGTGTGTAACTTTTCAACCATTAAACTCCGGTAACCAAAACTTGAATTTCGTGTACTAAAACTTACACGTCTATCATTTTCTCGTCAAAATGTGTAGCAACTTGAAAATTTTTGGTTCTCTGAAGTACAGTTCAGCCGGGACAAGGGCTGGTAGAAAATGATGATTAGACTGCGAATATTGTGTATTTATGATCGACATTAGTAGATGAAATACAAAACAGTAAAAATGTTGCATGGTTTTAGTGAAAAAGTTTGCTGCAAAACATGAAATAATAATAATTTATATACGATAAAAATTGAACGGAAATTCAGAAAACTGTTGTATTGAATTTACAAATTGAAGTGCCTACAGAAGAAATTGCAAACCGTTCATTTTCTCTTCTAGAATCATTATAATGCAATCTTCGAATCAGCTATAAAAATTTATATTAATAATTGGGCTGGTTTAGTCATCTACATATGATACGATAGAAATTGAACACGATTTCCAGGAACGGGGAAATTTTAGAAATTTTAGAACATTAAATGGCCTTTACAAGAAATTGCAGAGCTTGGGCCATAAATTGACCGATATGACTACTAACTTCTTAATTAATTTCCCGTGTCGAGTATCAATTTTAGATGAAAGTAATGGGGGTTTGGTAATGAATGTGAGCCATGAATAGCCGGATGGTGGTCTCGTTGCACGAATTTTCCATGAGTTACGCGTTCATACGGTTAATATCCTTTTATCGTCATCGGGCGGACGGCAGTTGCAACAGAAATTGTCGGTTCGCGATAAGCGTAAACGGATTACGAAGACAGTACACCGGTTGTCGCGAAGATACTACATCTGAGGAAATACGGCGCCGATGAAAAAGCTCCCGTGCTTCCCTCCGACTGCATGAATTCGCCGTGTGTCCACGGGGCCGCCTTATTTACGAGTTTTTCCATATCTATGAGTATTCGCGGTATGAAAAATCTCGGGGAATACGGTATTTATGGTCGGCCAAGGGACCTATGGGATCGTTACATCTGTTCGGATTCCATAACCGTGCAGGCGGTCGCACCACCGTCTTCCAGGGAAAAACGTATGTCTACAGGAAATCTATAGTGTCTCCCACCATGAATAAGTTGAATTCGAAACTAGGCAATTCTCCGGTTGAAAAATAAACCGAACATATCGGCCAATATAGTTTCCCGCAAGGGGTTTCCGGTTCGAGGTACTACAGACCGTTCAATACGTTTCCGGACACATTGCACAGTCTGATAAGTGGCGCATCGGGGCCATAATGGGGATGTCAAACCCATAAACTGACGACAAAAATTAAAACACCATTAGATCATAAGTGAAAAATTGGCGATCTTTGAGACGCTGTAGCTTTGTGAAACATGATCGGATTGTGGTCTCTCTAGGCTCTTTTTAAAGGGTAAAGCTTCCACTTTAACTCACATGAGATGCCTTTTTTCGTGGATGCTTTTGCAGTATTTTAGAAATTTTTTTAACGCGCTGTGGCGGACCAATGAATTATTCTAATGCCAACAGCCCACTCTTCATTCAAAATGCGATAACATGACAATAAAAAGTCGGACAACGATCTACCTAGGCTCTTTTTAAAGGGTAAAGCTTCTACTTTAACTCACATGAGCTGTCTTTTTTCGTGGATGCTTTTGCAGTACTTTACAAATTTTTTTAACCCTCTGTAGCGGACCAATGAATTATTCTAATGCCAACAGCCCACTCTTCATTCAAAATGCGATAACATGACAATAAAACATCGGACAACGATCTACCTAAGCTCTTTTTAAAGGGTAAAGCTTGTACTTTAACTCACATAAGCTGCCTTTTTCGTGGATGTTTTTGCAGTACTTAAAAAATATTTTTCGAATTTGTCGTGACCGACCAGTGGCTTATTCTACAGTCAGCGACGCACGGTCCATTCAAATGGTAATAAAGTGGCAAGAAAGCATCAGACGACAATGTACCTAAGCTCATTTCAAAGAGAAAAATTTCTACTTTCACTGTTGCATATAGTTTCTTTTTACGGTTGCCCTTGCACTACCTGAAAATTTATTTTTTAAGCTGCTTTAATCTCCCTATGAAGGTTTTATTCCCTTCAATGCCAGCGGCACAGTGGAAACTCAAAGTGTTATAAAATGAGAATAATAAATCATCACGCAATCTGCTTAGGCTTATTTTAAAAGGCAAATCCTCTACTACCACTTCTTTGATCTTCTTTTTCCACGAGATTACTTCAGCGTTATTTAAAAACACGTTTTTGCAGTTGCTTTTAGCATCTTCCGGATTATTCCATTTCCAAATAAGAGTAGATGTCCCAAAAAAAAAAATTTACTATTTATAGCTAATTTATAGCTAAAATACCGGTATTTTACCTTAGCAAATACCGGTTCCACGAAATTGCAAAATAGCACGAAATACCGGTATTCGGTATACCGGGTGTACGAGTATTGCAATCCCTAATCGCAACAAAAAATTACAGAACAATTTACCCAGGCTCATTCCAAAGGCGAAAGCGTCGACTTTCACCTCTGCGAAGTCTTTTTCCCCGATAAAGCTTCCGCATTGCGTAAAAATATTTTTTGTTCGAACATACTTTAATCTCGTCACAGATTATTTTTCCACCCGTGTAACGGAATTTCCGTTCAAAGGGTGACAAAATCTCAAGAGAAAAATTGTACAGCAAATTTTATGGTCTCGTTGCAAAGAGGAGGCTTCGATCATCGAATCGATCATCGAATCTAGTCACGGGGCAGAAAATGTTTTGAATCCTGTTAACTGGGTTGCGTATTGATGGCCGGAGCATTGTTAATTGTATACGTTTCCGCGTTAAGTTCAATTCCGCGGCGGAAAGTACGACAGAAATTGTGCAGCAACCACGCACTTAGCATATTCACGACTACCGCATTTGCATTCGTGTCGGACGCCGCAGAAAACTCAATAGTCGGTCGCGGAACTTCTATCAAATTCGCTGGGCATATGCCACTCTTCTTTTCCATCGAATAAAATTGGTGATAAGAGAAACAAGATTCCTGTTTGATTTCCGCTTTGATACATTTCATAAATTACCCGACGTGTCCCCCCTTCCCATGGGTAAAAGTTTCTTTCGCGGATAGAGGGGAGTGGGGGAAGGTTCGCCTCCTCGCCATGTTTCCTCCTCCTCGTTGTTATTTACCGTGCGTTATAATTGGATCACGGTTTTCATGCATTTATAATGTATGTAAATACCTAAAACGCAATAAAATTTCGTGGCCCGTCCCCGATGTTTCGACTTTTTTCCCTATTCTTTTTTTCTTGTCTTTTGTTTTACTCTTGACCTGTTTGCAAGGATTACCATATGGAGATACGAGGATTTGCATAAACATCCGCAGTCTAGTTATAATAATACGATAGTTCGGTATGGCGGGGGAGATCGGCTCCGCCGAGCATGATTTATCGTCACCACTGCGCTGAATTATTCAACCTCGAATTGATCGTGTCCTATTGAAAGATCACACGAAACTGCGATGAGCAATTGCGATTTCACGCCACGGGCCAACGATATAACAATGCTTTTATTCGGTGCGATAAATACTGTTAACTATGCTGGTTAGCGAATTTTCTCAATTTTGGTGGTTTCATCACAGTGTTCATTTTTAACGGCTTCGTTTTACCACTGGAAATATAATATTCGGCTGATTTATTTACATTATGTCAGAAACAGCCGATGGACCAAGTAAAAATTGTGAATTTTTATAAAAAATTACAATTCATCAACGGCGAGTACAAACAGCACAAACAACTATCTGCAAGATAGTGTAAATGAATTTTATATAAGTCTCCTCAATTCATATAAATTAACTGAAAAATTAAATTAATATTAAATTTTCTCTAAATTTTATATAAATCTTCCCAATTCATGAGTATAAAATGAGTATGTACAATTTAAAGCAGTGCATAAACATATTAAGAAAATTTAAACACGTCAACGTATTAATTTCAGCTTAATAAGATATTTGGAAGAAGAAAGAAATTTTTATTCGGCTGCTGTGTTTTGTAATCGATGCATTTTTTATTTTGCATAAAGATCCGCAGTTTATGTATAACAAATGATAGGGATTATTTTCAAGATCCGAGTTTTGGTTGTTTGCAAATGGATAAGAGAAATTTATGAAGACAAAGTCACGATTTAATTTTTGTAGACCTAATAACGTTTATATTTCGGCAAGAAAAATTATAATTAAAATTTAGGTTAATTTGATCGGAACAGCGTGTAAGAGTCCGAGTGTAAAGGTTCGAAGCGATTTAAGAACTGAGAATTAAATAATCGGGAATAATTATATTTTCGTTGTTGGTCAAGTGGGCGTCTACGAATTTAGATAACAAATTTTTTTTTCGCCTGGACCTAATAACATTTATATTTCGGCAAGAAAAATTATAATTAAAAACGATTTAGGTTAAATTGATCGGAACAGCGTGTAAGAGTCCGAGTGTAAAGGTTCGAAGCGATTTAAGAACACCTGAGAATTAAATGATCGGGAATAATAATATTTTCGTTGTTTGGCCAAGTGGGCGTCCACGAATTTAGATAACAAATTTTTTTTCGCCTGGACCTAATAACATTTATATTTCGGCAAGAAAAATTATAATTAAAAGCGATTTAGGTTAAATTGATCGGAACAGCGTGTAAGTGTCCCAGTATAAAGGTTCGAAGCAATTTAACAACAACTGAGAATTAAATGATCGGGAATAATAATATTTTCGTTGTTTGGCCAAGTGGGCGTCCACGAATTTAGATAACAAATTTTTGTTTCGCCTGGACCTAATAACATTTATATTTCGGCAAGAAAAATTATAATTAAAAACGATTTAGGTTAAATTGATCGGAACAGCGTGTAAGAGTCCCAGTATAAAGGTTCGAAGCGATTTAACAACAACTGAGAATTAAATGATCGGGAATAATTATATGTTCGTTGTTGGCAAATTGCACACCCACAAATTTAGATAACAAATTCCTTTTTTCGCCTGATGCCTACGCCACCGAGATTGTCGAATATTAATGGAACATTTGCCAGCGGTGCGTGCTTCGAATATGAATCGGCCTTGTGTCTGCTCATGGCAGACAGTTTCTATTTTCCGCAATCGTCGCGCAGCGCACGAACTTTCCGAGTCGATCTTCTCGGAAACGAGATTTTCTGCTTGTTTCTACGCGCCGACAATGTGCTCCCGTTTGCTGCTTATTTCGTACAAGTCTACACTGCAATTCTACATAGAAATTCTACACTGAAATTCTACCCTGTCCGATCTTCGAAATACGTAAGCGAACATTTGTAAGGATTTTTAACCAGTTAACGGCGAAATATAATTTTTAATTTTTATACACATCAAACACAGGGAAATTCTCCTATTATAAATTTTACAAAAAATGTAAAGCAAAATGATAAAGGATTATATTTTTATTTGATAAAAAAATTAAAAATTCATCGTTGAAAAGTAGCTCAACAGAGCTTTTGATTGACGTTTATACACGCCGGATGCAGTTAACTGGTTAAACATTAACTTACTGGAATGTTCTAGATTCTGTTTGGACATGTTTGAGGATGTTTGAACAGGTTTGAATATTTAAAATTTCACAGAAACGCGTACTCAATTACGTGGAAGTTACACACGTGTCATTTGGAAGAATCTTTGGGAGTATTTTAAAATTTTACACCTGTGTAATAACGTTGCAAATGAATACTCGAAACAAATAAACGAAAGCTTTGGACCTTGGATGAAAGCGAACAAATTTAGAGATACGAATTAAAATTCATATTGTATTTGTTCTTTATTTTCAACGTATTTGAAAAATCCTCTCGATACAAAAGAAAAATGAATGCTCGCAATAAATAAACGAAAGCTTTGGACCTTGGATGAAAGCGAACAAATTTAGAGACATGAATTAAAATTCATATTGTATTTGTTCTTTAGTTTCGTCGTATTTGAAAAATCCTCTCGATACAAAAGCAAAATGAATGCTCGAATTAAATAAACGAAAGCTTTGGACCTTGGATGAAAGCGAACAAATTTAGAGATACGAATTAAAATTCATATTGTATTTGTTCTTTATTTTCAACGTATTTGAAAAATCCTCTCGATACAAAAGAAAAATGAATGCTCGCAATAAATGAACGAAAGCTTTGGACCTTCGATGAAATCGAACAAATTTAGAGACATGAATTAAAATTCATATTGTATTTGTTCTTTAGTTTCATCGTATTTGAAAAATCCTCTCGATAGGAAAGCAAGTAACGTTAAAAAATAAATGGCATGGTAAATTTTAAAGACAGTAGTATAAAAAATAATACTGCCAAGTATTGCTCTTTTGTTAATAATTGTGGCTTACTGTACGTGGGAAATACGTGCACAAAGTTCGTCAGAGACGAGCAAATTGGACGCAAAGGAAAATTAGTGGAAAATTCAACGGCGCTTTTATGTAAACCATGATCTAATAAAATCCTTAATAAAGTGGCTAAGTTTCCGCGTAGCTCATGTTTCCTTAAATTAATCCATAAAAATGAATAACGCGATGAAAACAGAGCACACACGCTCCACCGCGGCACTCGCTTAATTTTCCTTCGCTTTGATGGTGGCCTGTGCAGCCTCTAAATAGTTGAAATATTTCATAATATTATCCGATGAAGACAACGACAATATCCGTCTATTCGTCTTGCCGGAAAATGTCATTTATCCACGAGCGAGCAAGCGACGTTACATTTTCGTGTCAGAAATTCCAATGCAGCACATTTCGTAGTGAAAACATCTTACTGTTCAATTCCATTTTGATCGTGATGCGACTCGATGCATTTCCTACAAAATGTACAATCTTAAATAAAAAGTAATTCTTTCTCTTCTTTAGTAAATGTTTCAAGTTGCAATAATCCAATAGGGTCATTGGTAGAATTTTTAACACTAAACCTACCACGGTCAAATGACCGGTTTTCTATTTCACATTTATTATAGAAACGCTTTCATATCAAATAACTAGATTGACTTCTTTATTTAAGCACATATTACGATGGAAGCGGTACAATGTTTCAATAAAATTTAATCTTCTAACTTCTGTAAAGCGGTTTACTTTTATATGTTTTTTGCTTGGTAGGTTTAGTGTTAAGCCAGATAAAAATTGTTTGCATCAATTGCGAGATACAGGAGCTATGTACACATTTGTTTCTTCACTTGATAATTTTACGGAGCTGAAAACATGAAAACATCAGTTTTAAATATTTTATACATTTCTATAATCCTGTGGTGAATAAACAATAAGAAATACATGTTAATTTACTAATATACTTTAATAGTATCACTTACAACTAGATATTAAACATTATTCCAACTCTCACACGTGCTCGCCATGCATCGAGCATATCCCTCTCGACGTGGAAACTCTAACCTCAAACAATCTCACTCACTCACATTCCGGACTCTCACTCACTCTAGCGCTTACTCCTCCATCCGTATCATTCATTCTGAACTATCGCATACAATATAAACAATCATCATTCACAAATCCTACAGTTGATCTACTCATTTTGTCAATCTAATGATTAGTCTAATCAGCAACTAGATTACATTACAATACAATTATTACTGTACAAAGTAATGGAACAATATTAAATATTAAACTCTAAAGCATAAATATATACAGTGGATCCAAAAAACATTTAAAATATCACTGCAATTCCAATTCTCGAAAAATTCTCAATGGTTAATTAGTGACAATTTCGTAAAGGGAAATAGTACAACCATAAGCCTGAATTCATTTTAAAGCATGAAGCCTCCACTTTCGCAATATTCACTTTCCTCTAAGATATTTTTACACGATGCTACAGATGAAGACCCATTTTCTCTAAAAAAAAAATGATGCAAACTCAAAAGTCTCTAGAAACTTCCAAAAATTTTTCTCGTAAACGAAACCACCATAGATTTAAGAATTTAAACCTCCTCTTTACAACGACTCTTTAGAAAATGGTGTACGATTTTTTTTTTCATTATTATTTTCACAAAAACGAAGAAAAAGTTTGATCGTGTAAAGCCCGAATGGTGTAACTTACACTATAACTTACACTCTCGTTCAAAGCTCGATAAAACGACTAAAAAAAATCGTACATCAATTTTTGAACTGTCGTTGTAAAGAAGAAGCTTCGATCTTTAAATCTGTGATCACGTTTCAGTCACGAAAAAAATTGTACAAAGTTATTACAGACGTTTGAATGTATAACATTTTCGAGACAAAACGTGTGTTCAGTTTCTCATTCGTTACATCGTGAAAAAAGATGTTAGAATAAAATGAACAATGGATTATGAAACTAGAGGATTCAAGCTTTAAAATGAGTTCGAATTTATTGTCGCACGATCATTTTTTACGAAGCTACGACAGTTTAAATATCAACAATTTTTCGGAAATCTAATGTTCAAATAATTCTTGGTTCCGAAGGTTCCATCTTCTTGTTTTCTTTTCTTTTTATTTGCTAGCACTATATGTATTTTTATCTTTTAACATGTCATTAACTTCAGAAATATAGAAATCTTTGTCAACGAGTACTGTCATATTACCTTTATCCGATTTAAGTAAGAGTAATTTGTTATTATTTTTTAGGAATTGTCTTGTTTCTTTTAAATCTGTTTTAGAGGGAATTGCAGAGTTTGATGTCAGTGTGCAGTTTCTATTTGGAGTGTGGGTGGTGTAATTGAGAATAATTGAGAACAAGAAGATCGAACCGTCGCGCCGATAGCATTTTCTTTAACATAATTCAAAATTCGATGGATAGAAATCACAATTATATTCTTGGTTCCACTGCAAAATACATCCACCAAAAATCCTTGTACAAATATTTCTACAGAATGTTAAAATAAATAACGTTGGTCAAACCTCAAACAATGCGATAAATATTTCGCCCCTGTTCTGATACACAAGCACCAAGACCATGACCAAAAATGCCACAATTCGCGTGTTCGTACCATCGAGTCAAAACTTTGCAAAAACAAATGGCTTCCTCCGTTGAAAAGCGTAACGGAACAAATTCAAAAATTCATCACAGCGGGTTGCACGAGAAAAAAAATATAGTGAACGAGAAGGAACAAAGCGACAGAAATAGGGCAACATATTTCGAACGGATCGCGGCAGTCGAGTTTTATCAATTAAATTCGCGCGTCGACCATTCCGTGCAAATTCGCTCAAGAGACGGCCATTTCTCGGTGGAGCGGTTCACGCTGGTCGAAATCAAATTTCTCTTTGACAGTGTCGTCGATTAGGGGAGGATCGACGGTCGTCGCTAGAGAAAATAGATCTCCGTGTATCATCTCGACGCATCGGTGCAAAAAAGTGACGAAAAAAACCATGCGAAAAAACTTCGTCGACCGTACCGGATCGTTAATCTATCTGGACCAAAATCGATTAGGTAATCATCCCATTTTTAGTTGGCAGTCTTTTTAGTTTGGTTGCTGGTTTGTGAAGAGGAGAACGTCTGGAGATAAATTTGTATGTTAACTTTTTAACTTTGCAATTCTTACGGAATAGTTAATCTAGCTGGACCAAAATCGATTAGGTAATCATTCGATTTTTAGTTGGCAGTCTTTTTATTTTTCTTACTGGTTTGTGAAGAGGAGGACGTCTGAAGATAAATTTGTAGGTTAACTTTTTAACTTTGCTATTTTCACTAAATCGTTAATCTAGCTGGACCAAAATCGATTAGGTAATAATCACAGTTTTATTTGGCAATCTTTTTATTTCTATTGTTGGTTTGTGAAGAGGGGGATGTCTGAAGATAAATTTGTAGGTTAACTTTTTAAATTTGCAATTCTTACTGAATCGTTAATCTAGCTGGACCAAAATCGATTAGGTAATCATCCCATATTTATGAAGTAATCTTTTTATTTCTATTGTTGGTTTGTGAAATGGTGGACGTCTGAAGATAAATTTGTAAGTTAACTTTTTAACTTTGCAATTCTTACTGAATCGTTAATCTAGCTGGACCAAAATCGATTAGGTAATCATCACAGTTTTATTTGGTAGACTTTTTATTTCTATTGTTGGCTTGTGACGACGGGGATGTCTGAAGATAAATTTGGAGGTTAACTTTTTAACTTTGCAATTCTTACTGAATCGTTAATCTAGCTGGACCAAAATCGATTAGGTAATCATCCCATATTTATGAAGTAATCTTTTTATTTCTATTGTTGGTTTGTGAAGTGGTGGACGTCTGAAGATAAATTTGTAAGTTAACTTTTTAACTTTGCAATTCTTACTGAATCGTTAATCTAGCTGGACCAAAATCGATTAGGTAATCATCACAGTTTTATTTGGCAATCGTTTTATTTCTATTGTTAGTTTGTGAAGAGGAGGATGTCTGAAGAATTAATCTGCGGTTTAATGTGTTCAATTTTTAGACAAAACATGTCCCTAGTTATTACGCAGAAGCATGTCAGAAGAAAATGAACGACAGACTATGAAAGTAGAGGTTTCAAGCTATAATATGAGTCCAGATTTATCATCATACGATCTTTTTGCAGAATATTATACTGTTTAATTATAGTTTAACAATTTAGATATCATGCGACAATTTCTCGATGAAAATCAGCCAAAATAAATCACATATCACATTTCAGGGGTTCATTGTAAAAAGGAAATTAAATCTATGATAGACTCAGTCACGAACAAAAAGTTGATAGTTCAAATCAGTCAAAGTGATAGAACGGTCGAGATTTTTTTAATTTTTACTTTTTAATTTTTAATTTTTAAATTTGTGATAGAGGAAAATTTCTTAATACTTTAAACGAGATAAAAATAATACAATGTTCGACAAATTTTCAATTTCTACATTTTCTCTTGTTCCTCAAAAGAAAAAAATAATTGTACATTAAATTTTAGGAATTCGTTCCAAGAATAGCCCTTCAATTTCCATGTTTAGGATAGATTCAGCCAGGAAAAAAATTCCTAATCGCTCAAATGAGATAAAATGGTAGAACGTCCGACAAATTTCTAATTACCACGTTTTCTGCTGCCACACAGCCGTTTGAAGATCGTACGACAATTTTTCGATAAAAATCACTGTTAAATATTGTATATTAAATTTCAGGAGTTCGTTCTAAGAATAACGCTTCAATTTCCATGTTTAGGATAGATTCAGCAATGGAAAAAATTCCTAATCGCTCCAATGAGACAAAATGGTGGAACGTCCGACAAATGTCTAATTATCACGTTTTCTGCTGCCATTCAGCCGTTTGAATATCGTACGGAAATTTTTTTGAAGATGAGACACAAAAACTCTGCATTTCGGTTGAACGGGGATCTAATCATATCGGCGGACGTGGTCGCGGAGGCTCGTTGATCTCGAATTTTGTCCACATCGGGATCATTCAACGTGGACGTGGGTTGGCGTGCGCGTTTCATCCTCTGAATGGCGCAAACGAGCGACCGTCCGGGTTTTTTTCACAAACCGTCGGCCGGTATAAAAACGTTGAAAGCTTATCTCTCGCGTGGGCGGGACACGGCGGAGCCAGTTTCCACTTTTCGCCTTTTCACTTTTTACCAAGCTCCTCCGAGTTCCTATCTCGCGGAACTTTCCATTTCGTGCGTCCGAGGGTAAAAAACGCAACTGTCGTTGGCGAAAAAAGGTTACTCGCGGCATTACCGAGTCCCTGGATGTCCTAGCCTCTGGATTTCGCCAGGGGGGGGGGGACGAAGGAGGAGGGACTAGAGAGTCGCATTATGCCAACCGTCTCACCCGTTCCCCTAAACCCCGAGTTTTGCGCAGTCTCCGGCGAGACGCGCGATTAAATGGCACACGCGCGTCCTTGCCGAGCATAAAGTCCCGGAAAGTAATGAAAAGCCGGTTACGCTCGGTGATAAGGCGACGCCCGTTGGTTCAGCCCGATGATTACGATCCGACAGCGAAATCCAACCGTTTAATTGGCCTGGGAAAGGGTTAATTGACGTCGAGTTTGCCGGTTCGTTTTAGACTCGCACCAGAATCGCTGGAATTCGCGAGATCGATGTGCGAAATTAAGACTTCCGGCGAGACTGGCGATCGGATTTTACACATTTCGTTTTATGCATTGTTACGAGCCTGGGCCGCGCGAAAGATTATGGTTTAAAGAAAAATATGGTTTTTTGGATGTGAAACTTCTGTAGGCGCGTTAGGCGCAAAACCTCATCGCGGTAGGCGTAAAACCTAGACGCGGTAGGAGTAAAAACGATCTGGTGATAATACGATGATACGATGAAACGATGAAACGATGAAGCGATGAAACGAGGAAACGAAATTCTATTCTATTGAAGTGAAACTTCTTTAGGCGCGGTAGGAGTAAAAACCTCGACGCGGTAGGAGTAAAACCGATCTGGCGACGAAACGATGAAGCGATGAAACGATGAAACGAAATTCTATTCTATTGAAGTGAAACTTCTTTAGGCGCGGTAGGAGTAAAAACCTCGGCGCGGTAGGAGTAAAAACGATCTGGTGATGAAACGATGAAACGATGAAGCGATGAAACGGTGAAACGAAATTCTATTCTATTGAAGTGAAACTTCTTTAAGGGCGGTAGGCGTAAAACCTCGACGCTGTAGGAGTAAAACCGATCGGGCGATGGAACGACGAATCGATGAAACGATGAAGCGATGAAACGAAATTCTATTTTATTGAAGTGAAACTTCTTTAAGGGCGGTAGGAGTAAAAACCTCGACGCGGTAGGAGTAAAACCGATCTGGCGATGAAACGACGAAACAATGAAACGATGAAACGATGAAGCAATGAAATGAAATTCTATTCTATTGAAGTGAAACTTCTTTAGGCGCGGTAGGAGTAAAAACCTGGACGCGGTAGGAGTAAGAACGATCTGGTGATGAAACGATGAAACGATGAAGCGATGAAACGATGAAACAATGATACGATGAAACGATTTAGTAAAAAGAGGTTTCACTTCAGCCATGTGGTCTAAGCACACACCAATTGTTTTAATTGTTAATAAGGCACACGGACGAACCTGATGCGAAATCAGGGAGCCGCATAGGTTGGATAACAGTTTGGGTTCCTGATAGAAGATCAGGTACTTAAAAAGAAAGTAAGAGAAAATTGATTCACTACTAAGATTATATTAATGATTTTCCTGATTAAATCCTGACCAAATGTTATTTTCTTGAGACTATGACTTCGTATACTGCATGAAGGACTTATCGACTCATCCATAATTGGTTCCAATTATGCATGCTTAAAAATCATTTAAAAAATTAAATTAACAGATCTGAATTGAATATTTCATTTAGCTTGAACTCCCGCATTAAAATTCTATTTGTCTCCCCTTTTTTCAGACATTTATCATGATTTCCATTTAAAGGACTTCAAATGGTCAAAAGTGCGACATTTGTCTTCAGGAGTATTAAAACGTCTAAAGTTTAGAATGGGGATGAAAAATATTGAGTGAGACGGAGAACAGAGGTGGATTCTTTATTCAGAACAGTTTGACGTCCTTTCTTATTGAGATTCTGTTCACGTGGCTTCTTTTTGAGATATTCGTCACGTATGCTGCTTGGACGGGCCCATGAATGGCACAAATTTCGAATTTGATGAAAGAAATTTAGAAAAAGTGTACAGTCGACTTTTCATTGACACTATTTTGTTATATCGCGTTGAAATTCTACTCAGGTCGATACTCTTTCACACATTTTCTTTTGATAGAACGTCACGAGCTTGGAATTTGATAAAACCCATCGAGGAAACACTAAATGAAACAAGTTTCTTATCGGAACTGTATTAACTTTCCACAGAAACTTTCTGTAAGCCTTTCATTAAAATTGTTCTAATATATTCTATTTAAAAATCCTTTTAATAGGACAAGTTGCAATAATGTCAAAAAATTACACGAAGAAAGCTGATGCGAGAAAAATCCTTTAAAATCACTTTTCTTTGGATTGTTAGGCGTAACACGCGCGTTATCAATAAACGTTCTATTAGCCGCGAAGTGCTTTAAGGAACACAATTGAGAAGTCGAAACCAAAAAAAAAAACAAACCGACTATCTCTAAGAAGATCCTTACGATCTCTATTTGAAGGACTTTCAAGCTGAAAAGACGGCGAAGTAGATTCTTCGTTCGAACTTCAGCGTGCCTTCCAATTCGCATTGTGTTCAAGAACTCGCTCTCTAAATGCCCCTCGTTCCCTTACTGAACTATGCGAAATTCAAGCAGGCGAGCTCGCGATGCCGAAGACGACTCTTTCCTCTTTTCCGTATTACTACGCGGAACCTTCAATTCGCGCGGGTTCAATTTATCACACTTAACGTCTCATAAAAGACACTCGAGCCCGGTACGGTTTTAATCTAGAAGTTTCTGCGACATACGCGATGTAGAACAACAACTTCCAGACGCGATAATTATGATAGAAGTTCCTTTGGAATTAAAGCGGAGAGATCTGCGTTAAGGAAGAAAGCTCTCATTGTTATAAGAAGTTTGCAATTTCCCACTAATTAACTGGCTGAACACTTAATTGTGTGACGTCGTCTGACGACGATCTCACCGGTCCTCACCATCTTGAATAAATCGTTACTTCGTCGTTCTTGAAAGTTTAAAATTTTTTTACCAATAAACTATAGAAGCTTTTGGTGTTGGGCTGTGATGTATCGTTTTGATAATGTGTTGACGATATTCACGAATTTTTAATGAAAAGATAAATCAAAATTACGCTTTCTATGGGCGATTTTGTATAGACATGATAAAAAGTTTAAGCAGTACATTTAAATCACTGTGAATTTGTCGAATTTCAATGTTTACCATTTCTTTTGCCAAAAAAGTACGGAAGGTTTTGGTGTGGGATTTCGATTCATCGTTTCGATAATGTTTTAACGATATTCAGGAATTTTTAATGAAAAGATTAATTAAAATTGCGCTTTCTATGGGCGATTTTGTATAGACATGATAAAAAGTTTAAGCAGTGCATTTAAATCACTGAATTTGTCGAATTTCAATGTTTACCATTTTGTTGCCAAAAAACTATGGAAGGTTTTGGTGTGGGATTTCGATGCATCGTTTTGATAATGTTTTAACGATATTCAGGAATTTTTAATGAAAAGATTAATTAAAATTGCGCTTTCTATGGGCGATTTTGAATAGTCACGGTAAAAGTGAAAGAAATATATTTAATCTGCCGTACGTTCATCGATTTTCAATGTTTGCCATTTTTTTGCCAAAAAACTACGGAAGGTTTTGGTATGGGACTTCGATGCACCGTTTTGATAATGTTCTGACGATATTCAGGAATTTTTAATGAAAAGATAAATCAAAATTACGCTTGCTACGGGCGATTTTGTATCGACATGGTAAAAAGTTTAAGCAGTACATTTCAATCACTGTGAGTTTGTCGTTTCTGAAAGTTTGCCAATTTTTTACCAAATGACTATGAAAAATTTCAATTAGGGATTTCAACGTATACTCTCGCCCATATTTTAACAATGTTCAGGAATTTTTTTGTGGAAAAGAAATAAAAATTTAGTTTGTTATAGAATATTATGTACAATTGTGTTCATACGTTCGACGCTGATCTCGACGAGTCTCGAACAAATCCGTTCCCACTTGAAAAAATGATTGTTAGGAGTTTCTGGAGTTTTGCACGATCCGAATCGCAACTTTTGCGCCTACGGTGCACAATCTGCAGCCAACCAGTCGTCAATATAGTCGATTGACGTATAGTAAACCGCCGACCTCGCATTCGACATAGTTCACTTGCCAGTTGCCAACTTCGGTACTCAACGTCCAATAAAATAACTCATCCCTTTCTCAATGATACAGACAAGCACTATCTTCCAAATATACCGGATGGCTCTGCAATAACTTCTGCAGAAATTAAACCCGCGTATTGATTTGCCGAATCTCGAAAATAAACGGCGCCGCACACATTAGTATCAATATTGTATTAGCAAACTGAACAGAGCACTTGTTCGGTTTATTCTCATACAAAAATTACTACGCGGCGTCTACATGTTTCTTTCGCATAGCTTTTATTTATTTAATTTTCCGATGCATTTATATCGGGTTTAATATCACACTTGAAATGCACATATTGATTTCACTGTTGCGACAAGACACGGAATAATACAATGTCCCTACAGTTCAATTTGTAAATTCAATACGACATTTTTCTGAATTCGTGTTCAATTTTTATCGTATATAAATTATTATTATTTCGTACATGTTCTGCAGTAAACTTTTTAACTAGAACCATGTTAATCGACGACCGAAAATTCGACTAACCTCTTTGATTTTGTTATAACAGGCTGAAAAATGTTTCATCATCATTACACTGCGGATTTTTATTCAAAATATATAATATAATTTTAATGATCTGAAAATAACAAACACAACAGTACTTTTAGATGTCTTAAACATTTTCACTGTTTTGTAACTCGTCTTCTAATGTTGATTATAAATACACAATATCCGCACTCTAATAATCATTTTCTACCAAGCAGCCCTCATAATTCTTTATCTAAATTAAGTAAATCAATGCTTGTCCGGGCTGAACTGTACTTTAGAGGACCAAAGATTTTCAAGTTTCTGTATGTGATGCTACACATTTTGACGATAAAATGATAGACGTGTAAGTTTTAGTACACGATATTCAAGTTTTGGTATCCAAAGTTCACTGGTTGAAAAGTTATACACGTGTAAACAATTTTAAGCATTTTTGACAGGTTAGAGCGTCGCCATATTGAATATTTATTGGGTGGTGGAGACAGGACTAATGAGCGCATGCGCTAAGTAGTACTGAGTGGTATAGTCCAACTTGGTTTGGGGTTAGTTAAAAGTGCCCAATTCTACACGCGTATAACTTCTGAACCAGTGAACTCCTGGCAATAAGACTTTCATTTTCGATGTTCTCTCGTCGAAATCTATAGGACTGCATAAAGAAAAGTTAAAAAAGATTGGTCCTCGAAAGTACAGTTTAACCCAGATATTCGTTGAATTTGTTCTCCTATAAAAATCGAAAATAAAAATTATTCCATCGTGTTTGGCTTTAAAATATTTTTGTAATGTATTTATATTGGTCTGAATGTAAACATTACTTTGCACGGACCGCTTGCAATATTTTTTCCAGAAATCGAATACATCATTCTAGCAAAAAATGGATCTGAAAATTCTCTAACAACGACACAATGCTTTGCACGAACCGCTTGCAATATTATTTTCCAGAAATCGAATACATCATTCTGGCAAAAAATGGAACTGAAAATTCTCTAACAACGACACACAATGCTTTGCACAAAATTCTTTGTATGCAGATCGGTAACACGAGAATTCGCAAAGGATATCGGCCTTCGTCGGGATTTCGTAGTCGCATCAAAGTTTCATAACCACGCCCGGACGATTAAAGAGGCGGCTGCGTTTCAATTCCCTTTATCGGTAGATAATTTGTCGAATTAATTGAACCGGCTGCAGCAGGTCGACCGCCCGCCGCGGCGATTCATTTTAATCTCGGCTGGTAATTATTTTCAAAGGTAACACCGCCGCCGCGCCGGTTACCGTCCACGCCGAAAATCTATTAAAAGTCTCTCGATCGTCGGCCGGAATCCGCGGCGACGGCACGCTCAGATCGTGGCCCGATGTCGTTAAGATAACGACGGATTTATTCGCGACAGAAAACTTTCATTTCCTCCCCATCGGACCACGCGAATCCCGTTTATTCGACTCTCGGATTACGAACACTTCGCTTGGCCGCATGCCGGGCCGAAGCCGGGTCATTCTGACCCGCCGTAAAAATTTAGTATAATCTGTTCCTCTATCGTGTCGTGTAGCGATTATTCGCAGACCGTAACATTAGTATCAGTACCCATGTACTGACAACAGATATTAACCCTTTGGACTCGAAGCAATTTGAATTCCAAAATCAAGACATTTCTTTCAACCTACATTATTTTCATTCTATGTAATCTTTTTTACATTGTGCACATGAAATTGAACCATCCTTCTCATACAACACTCGAATGTCTAGGAATTTATAGAATACAGACGAATTTAATTATATAAAAACTGTTTTAAATAATGGTATAGCAATTTTTACTGGTGCCTCAGAGTCGCCATTCGAGTGCAAAGGGTTAAAACACCATTAGATCCTCGGTGAAAAACCGCGAGAGATTTCAAACTGCTGTAACTTTGTAAAAAAAAATCGGATAGTATTCTTTCTAGGCTAATTTTTAAGGATGAACTATTTATTATTGTTCATCTCGTTTGCAATTTTGTCGTGAGTACTATCGCTCCATTAAAAAAAATTTTTCGAACAAACTGTAGAAACTGTAGAAACGTGATTGAAAATGTAATATAATAGAAATAAAATATCAGACAACAATCTACCTAGGCAAGTTTTAAAAGTAAAGCTTCTACTTTAATTTACAGTAAATTCAATCTTTTCACTTCTATAAAGATTTTCACTTTTATATGTTTTGTGCTTGGTAGGTTTAGTGTTAAACATTCTTCCTTGAGAGTACTTCTATCTCCCTATACATTATTTGTATAACAGCAGTAAAATTTTCATCGAATAATACAATTTCTTCAGGCTTCGTATTCGATTTTGAATACAATACTTTCCATACTATTTTTCTATACACTCTATAAAAGTGAAACAAAAAAATCAAAACCGCGCTATTCTAACTCGCCCGGTGCTCCTGTGTTAATTATCGTAACTCAAAACCATGTTGTGGTAGAATAAAAAAATAACAACGCTTTCATCCACCTGAATACAACACGAAAACAGTAGTTCAATTTTGAATACCACAAAGCTGAAACTGGGCTGCAATAACGTAACAGAATAAAAAAATCTGAAAAACCGCGAAACTCCGTAAAACGCATATAAAACGAAGCTCAAACAAAATAAGAACAAAGAGGTCGCGCCACTGCGACATTTCGAGCAATCAAATGCAATGCACGGCGATGTTATAAAATCGTGTTTCGATTAAAAATCCAAGTAGAAATCAAATTCGAGAAAATCGCTGGCAACCAACGCGTAAAACCGTTGTCAGCGAACGCGAGCTGACAATGGCAAGCACCGGGGATTGTCACATTATTAAAATCTTGAGGCCGCCGCGTTTCGTAGACATAAAAGACGCTGTAAACCTGCGAAACACCGCGGGACATTTAGCGCGGAACACCGCGGGAGCAGGAATCAGATGGCGTAAACGAGCTCGCAGCTTTCTACCGTTCAGAATCGTTTATTTATTATTTGCCTTGACAAACAGCGGGACAAGACACAACGGATATTTAACGCGGAACGATCAAAACCAGGAGACGCGTAAACCCAGCAGAAACTTCTCCCTTCTTCATTACGCGACCCGTAAACACCGGGATTTTGGAAACTCGAAACAGAGCCGAGCAACAGGATTGCTGCTCGAAATTAAGACCGCCGCGAGATTAATCTCGCCACCGCTTAGGAACCACCCCCATCTCAACCCTTTTTCAACCCCTGCAAGTCTGACCTACACCGAAATCCAGGAAATTGTCCGAAGAATCCAGCGGCGAATAGATCCGGCAGTCTTTCCGGTCGACAGATCGTCCGGTGCGGATACGAGAATTCCAATGCATCCCGAGAATTAGGTTAAAACCAATCTCGGGAACTTTACGCCCCGACACCGGAAACTTGCCAGAACCTCCGCAGATCGTTCTCCGAAATTTTCACCGTGCCTCGGTTGCCGGAAGTCGCCGGTTTCGATACCGATCGGCCATTAAAGCGGTAAAGCGAGCGGTCTCCTTTAAGGTTGGAGTGTTTAGGTCAACTTGCGGAATTTTTTGCTCCGGAACTGTGCGGAGTTCCGATGCAGGACTTCGGGGAATCTGTTTAGTCATGTCTTGATGATACTCAGGAATTTTTGGTTAGAAGAGAAATTAGAATTGAGCTTGTTATGGGCGATTGTTATAGTTGTGACATTAAAGTGTACGGAATTTAAATTGCTGTATGTTCAGCGCTTTTTAAAGTTTACCATTTTTTTGTTAGGAAACTATGAAAGATCTCGGTGTGGGACATTGGTGTATTGTTTTGTTAATGTTCTGATCATATTCAGGAATTTTTGATTGGCGAAGAAATGACAATTAAGATTGCTATGGGCGATTGTGTACAAGAGTGAAAATTCATGCATGTTATCTCTTTCTAGACATTGCAAGGCATTTTATAACATTATAAAATGTTAAAATTAAAAGGCATTTTATAACATTAAAAAATGTTAAAATTGTTAGACATTTTATAACATTATAAAATGTTAAAATTGTAAGACATTTTATAACATTATAAAATGTTAAAATTGTAAGACATTTTATAACATTAAAAAATAATAACATTATAAATGAAGCATAAAACGTTGATTTACAATGTAAAACAAAAATTATTGAAGTATGATCTTAAGTAGTTTTAGAGTATTATGTCTGAGGAACGTGTAAAGGATAAGAAGGGTCGCATTCCGGTCTTCTGGATTTTTCTGCTAACTAACTATGACAGATGTTGACATGGGACTTTAGTGTATAATTTTGTGCATGTTCTGGCAATGTTCAGGAATTTTTCGTTGCAGGAGTCATGACGCAAAGTGTACGGACTGTATCTAAATCGCTATAAGTCCATTAGTTTTTTTTTTATTTAAGCTTATCCAGACTATTGTATGGGGTCTATACAGCTGGACGTAATTTACAATATGTTACAAAGTACAGTTTGAATAACATTATTGTTTAGCATATCTGGTTATATACGCAGATTGAATTCTTTCAAGAAATTAAAAATACGCAAACACGCCCGAATGTTGGGTCTGACAATATAAGTCCAACATTACACAGTTTCCGGGGCACTAAAGCGACTAAAAACGAGTGTAATCCAAAAACATTAATGAACTCACCGACAAGAGAATAAATTACAACAAAAATCCTAACGTAAACGTTTAAAGTTTATATTACATTTTTGCTGTTTCAGGTGGTATTAACCCTTCGCACTCGAATGGTGACTGAGTCACCAGTGAAAATTGCCATACCATTATTCAAAACAATTTTCATATTATTAAATTCGTCTTTATTCTATAAATTGTTAAAAATTCGACTGTTGTATGAGAAAACAGGTTTAACTTGTAAAACCTTAACTAACAGGATCAGAATGTAATAATTAAAGAAGAAAGAATGTTGTATGAGAAAACAGGTTTAACTTGTAAAACCTTAACTAACAGGTTCAGAATGTAATAATTAAAGAAGAAAGAATGTTGTATGAGAAAACAGGTTTAACTTGTAAAACCTTAACTAACAGGTTCAGAATGTAATAATTAAAGAAGAAAGAATGTTGTATGAGAAAACAGGTTTAACTTTTAAAACCTTAACTAACAGCCTCAGAATGTAAAAAAGACACGACGAATAAAAATGTTCTAGGTTGGAAGAAATATCTTCATTTTGGAATTAAAATTGCTTCGAGCGTAAACGGTTAAACCAGGTTATTAAGAAAATTTCTTTCAACTGCAAAGAGTGAAGCATCGATCAAGCACTGCTACAGCAAAATACAACAAACCTCGAGACCTAGTTAATCATTGTAGCCCGTGAACGGTTCATAAAAGATTTTCAAACAATTCCTTGCAGAACCGTTTCGGTCTGTCTAAAACGTAAGCGAATCAAGCGGGCCAATTCTAATCCGTCGGGCGTCGACGATAAATCCGCGAAGAAAAATGGTTGAGGCGGATGCTGAAGTAGCAGGCTGCAATGAAATTGAAAAGCAAGACGACGCGGTGGCGTCGCGGTGCCCGTCGTAAATATCAACAGGACACGCGAACGGCGTAAATTTTGTCAGGAGCTGGTAGCGCGGAAATATTCTCACGCGGAACAGCTGACAGCAGTGTGCGGAACGCGTTGTAACGGTTTAATAACAAAATTCCAGCGGCTCGATATAAAAGCTGTCGGGTCTATCCGGACTGGATCGGGTCGTGCTGGTTTGGTTTGGCCAGTTTTCATGTGTGCACGGGCCAGCAGTATAAAAATAACATTTAACCGGGCAAATATAACGTTCAGGCATGGAAAGGCGGAAAACAAGCGAGTAGGAGCATCGCAGAATTGAGTTACCCCGGCCATTGGGAAGCAATGAAGCATCCCGCGCGAATCTGCGCCGAGTTTCACGCCCGCTTTCCCCGGACGTTGCCCTTGCACCCCTTCTCGCCTAACTACGCCACCTCGCACCTGCGACCTGACGCGAAATTACCAGAGATGTGCGAGTACTGGAAATTTCGGGTTCGGGTCGGGTCGGGATCCCGAAAGTTTATAAACATCGAGTACCTGCGATTTCGAGTACCCGAAAAGGTAATCGGGTCGGGTCGGGGTCCCGAAAGTTTGCAATATTCGGGTGCTCGAAGTTATAGCTGGCGCAAGTCTACGGTCAAATCTCCAATAAATAACTCTGTGACCCTGTGCATATTAAGATGTTTAATCATCGGTTGTAATAATATTTCGATTTGTAGTAAACACTGTTTACAAAACAGTGCTCTTATGCGAACAGTGTGCGGACGAAGAGTCCTTGTCTTGTAAGAACAGTGTTTACTAGAAACAGAAACGTCCTTTACGTACATTATTTTCCATAATGTATTCTAAAATATTTTTTTCCTCGCGAAGTTTGATAACCGATTACACTAAATCTACTGAATAATGTAGTATCGAACCAGACCATTATTTCTACATTGTGTATTCTAAGAAAATACAGCGAAAGAATTTCATCTAAATATAAGTATTAGTAGCTTCTATAAATAAAAATAGTTGAATGTCGTGTCTGAACATAGATCGACATATTCTACTGAATAATGTAATATCGAACCACATCATTATTTCTACATTGTGTATTATAAAAAATGCAGCGAAAGAATTTCATCTAAATATAAGTATTAGTAGCTTCTATAAATAAAAATGGTTGGATGTCGTGTCTGAACATAGATCGACATATTCTACTGAATAATGTAATATCGAACCAGACCATTATTTCTACATTGTGTATTCTAAAAAAATACAGCGAAAGAATTTCATCTAAATATAAGTATTAGTAGCTTGTATAAATAAAAATGGTTGGATGTCGTGTCTGAACATAGATCGACATATTCTACTGAATAATGTAATATCGAACCACATCATTATTTCTACATTGTGTATTATAAAAAATGCAGCGAAAGAATTTCATCTAAATATAAGTATTAGTAGCATCAATAAATAAAAATGGTTGGATGTCGTGTCTGAACATAGATCGACATATTCTACTGAATAATGTAATATCGAACCAGACCATTATTTCTACATTGTGTATTCTAAGAAAATACAGCGAAAGAATTTCATCTAAATATAAGTATTAGTAGCTTCTATAAATAAAAATGGTTGGATGTCGTGTCTGAACATAGATCGACATATTCTACTGAATAATATGATGAACCAGATTGAATCTTTACTCCCAAACTGTATATTAAAAGATACAATGAAACACACTTATATTAATGGAACCTAGTCAGATGTACTTAACGAAATTGTTCACCGAGTTGTACATATTATATTAAATTATGAAAGCATTGAAACTTTTTATACAATGAATGCTACAGTCATGAAAATACAAAAATCATTCTGAACCTACCAGTGAAAATAAAAGATTGAGCTGAAAAATCATAAAACAGCATTATGCTTATGTAAATACAACTTTAACACTAGATTTACGGGGTCCGTCAAAATGACGGATTCAAAAATTTTTAATTTGCGATTATTAAGAGTGTAAGGAGGCATTCTGGAGGAATTATTAAATAGATTCATTTTTTTGTGCACATATTACAATAAAAATCGCTAGAGATCTAAGTAAATACAATTTTATTTTTTTTTTAAAGCAATGTAAAATAATCAATTTTAGTGCTCCGTAAACCTAGTGTTAACTTCGAGTACCCGAATATTGCAAACTTTTGGGACCCCAACCCGACTACCATTTCGACTACCCGAAATCGCGGGTACCCGAAGTTTATAAACTTTGTTAATCCCGACCCGACCCGACCCGATCATTGTCCGACCCGATCATTGTCCGACTCGACCCGAGGCTCGGGAACCCGAAATTTCTTACACCCCTAGAAATTACCATTATTTTTGCAACCGCGCGCAAAAATCTACCAGTCGTTATGGCGCAAGGTTCGAAAGCGCGGCTCACACGACGAATGTTGATAAACATAAGATTGCAGGCGGCGTTATTAACTACATAGTGGTGGCAATGTGAACTATAAGATTCACAGCATCTTATCTTATCATTAGACTGTGGATCTTTATGCATTTGTGCATTACGAAAATTTAAAAAAAATGTTTTAGTACTAAATTCGACAGAATGTTATACGATATTTATTTATTAGGGTTCTACAAAGGCTATTACCAATGAAAATAGGATTTTATTTGGTACCACTTTCTTAACATTTTTCTACAAAAAAGAATTATTCCTTTTTAAACGGTGTACCAATAATTTTGTTTTAAGCACTGTAGGTGGAAATGAGATATCAATAATCATATTAAATGGAGTGATAGAGTTATTCGTTGAATTAAGAAGAGACTTAACTCGATTTGAAACGAATTAGCTCGTCGTCCCCAGTTGAGGGATTAAACTCGTGGAAAGTGGAGAGAAAGATTGTACATTGGCGGAAAAAGCGTCACCAGAGGCAGTAAATGATGATTTTACGTGGTCCGCGGTTATGACCGGGGGTGAAAATGCGGTCAGGGTGATTCTGCATGAAAAAACACGTCGGAAACGTAGAACGAGGTTTTTTCGCCCACGGTCCCATTCCAGGAATAATCGAATTTCAAAGTTTGTTCTATGCGCGACGGCGACGAGTGACGAAGTGGAAGTGGAAACGGTAAACCATGGTCAGACATTTCGGGCTCCCTTGGTGTATGGAATGCGCATCGTGGTAATCTACTTTGGACGTTTGGTTGGTCCGTTGGATATTGAATGGAGATCTATTGGAGTTTCTGACTATGACTTGCCACCTCCACTGAATGCTTGTCCGTGTTGAAATTTGAAATGCCTGTTAGAGTTCTTTTTATTTACGAAATGACACTGTGAACGAAAGAATTTGGTTCGGTGAATTCAATGCAATTTTGATTATGAGAAAAATGAGTAGATTTAAATAATTTAAAACGGTAAATACATTAGAAAAATTTAAAAATGGTACTGCACTATGTTTAACCTACTAAACATATTAAACAAGAAAATAACTTCCAAATTCGCTGCAGTTTGTTGAAATTCAGGTGAACAATTTTTATTTTGCATAAAGAACCGCTGTCTAATAATCACAGTGCTAATTTTATTACTTATCATTAAATTTATGATCAGTAGATTGTGAATATTGATGCGATTGTGATATATATGAAATTTAGACAATTAAAAAGAAGAAATAATAATATAAATAAAATTAGAATTATAGTCGTAAAATATACCATTTTAGCATTAAATAAATATGGAGAATATTTCGCTTTGTACATGATATTTTTCTTTTACTCTGATTTTTATTAAATCGTCGGTGAAACTGAAGGTCTTTATAAGCTATTTTGTACAATTATGGAATCGTCTGTGAACTTGGATTTCCTTTCTATTTTCCGAGATCTCGGAACAGAAAAGTGAAAGCAGAAGATCGTGAGAGAAGCTGTTTCTGTAAATAAACCGCGCCACGTTACGACTACGTGTAATCAAAGCCGGGGAAAAGCAACATTTGAAACAACGTCTCACCATAGATTGAGTTTATCTACTGGCAAAGGAAGATAATATCGTAAGAATAAACGATTCTGAGCGTGTCTGTATTGAATTTCAATTACCAGCTCACTATTGATTCGATATTAAGCTGTTTTCAATCGTTTTCTGTGAGAATTAATGGTTGAGAAACTTTCCAGTATTTGTGATAACGATTTCCAACAGACTTTTATTCTTTCTAGTATAATTAATAAACTCTCTCTCCTTATAGAAATTAATAATTTGTAATAAGTTGTAAATTATTACTTTTAAAGGATTATATGCTGTATATTTTTTAATGAACTGGATGAACAATAATTATTAACAAAATCAACTGTCATAACCGACAACAACTTTTCCAGAGATTGTTTTAAATAAATTTAAATAAATTCGGAGGAAGTTATACATATTTAAACTAATAATTTGACTGCATCATTATGGCAACATCGATTTTTATATGTATTTCTAAAATCCAGAGCAAGGGAAAAATCCACTTACTTGTCTCAGATACACTTCATATTGAAAATGGATTATTATTGTTGACGTGAAGATTCAACATTAAATAAATCAACCGACCTGTTGGAGTTTGAATGTTCCACGTGAAAATCCACTTGAATAAATCAATGTAGTTAATGTAAGTAGTAAAACTCCGGGATACATATATTCGAATCACGTCTGACCATACATTGACCTTATCTACTGGAACTGCGGAAACTTTCGGAATAAAAAGAGCTACAATTTAGTCATTTCATTCGGGATTATTACTTAGCGAATTATTAAATTTATTTTACCAGCTCGGTGCAAAAATAATGGCTAATATTCTTCGCTTCGTATTTTACCAAGATAGTCGAACAGTGTCCGATCATACATTGACTTTATCTACTGAAACTTGGGAAACTTAAGAAATAAAGGTACTATAATCCAATAATTTCATTCAGGATCATTACTTAGACAATTCTTAAGCTTTTGTTACTCGCTTGGTACAAAAATAATGGCTGACATCCTTTGCCGCGTGCATTACATACAATTTTCCTAATAAATCTCACTGATAAAAGCTCCATTAACAAACAGTGGATCTTTATTCAAAATAAAAATCCTTAGAACCAAACAGAAATTTCTTTCTTACTTTAACACTAAACCTACCGCGGTCAAATAACCGGTTTTATATTTTTCAATTATCGTAATTATAAAAATTCGTTTATGAAAAATAATGGAATGAACTTTTTTGTCCAAGTATCTAATTATATTGGAAATTATGGACAATCTGAATAAATCTAGTGTTGCCATTTTTATAAGGTAACATTCGCTGATAGTTTTAATGTTTGGTAGGTTTAGTGTTAATGACTTCGATCAGCTCAAACTAACACAATAAGGCTCCAACATTAATTTAATCACATTTTCATCATAAATGCATTAAATCCGCTGACCGTTCATCAATTTCGGTGGACAGAATCCGTCAAGCAATTTTACACTAAATAAACAAGCATAGTGCTGTTGTTAAAACATAAATGCTATTATTAAAACAAAATGCTAGTTGGCTTACGGTACAGAAAACGTTGGCTTTAATGAACTCGGGAGTCAATGATCGGCTGGAAAAGCGAGCAGTTGGTTTAGCCGGCAGACGGAGCGGCGGCTACAGTCGTCAGAGATCATTCGATGACAATGGAACAGAAAATGGCGGGCGGAGGCCAGTGGGAAAGGGGGTCACCACCATAAATAAACCGTGAAAGTGCATAATCGAGCGTCGCGTGCACCACTGCATGACAGAGACAGAGGGAGAGAGAGTGAGAGAGAGAGAGAGAGAGAGAGAGAGAAAGAGAGGAGCGTGGCCTCGAAAAATCGATGATGGAGCCGTGTGTCTGGCCATGGTCGGACACATCGTGGACCACGAGGTCGAGCATCGGTCCCGGGATCAATACGGCAAAAATGGATCGCAGCTGGAAACAATTACGCCGGGTGAATCAGAGTCATCCGCAACGACGAATCGATATTAAGGACGATTGAAAGTCAGCCATTGTTTGGCGAGGACGGGTGAAATTCATCGTGCGATCACCGCTCGGAAACGAGTTTTAATTGCGACAGATATTTCAATGTACACCGCCCCTTCTATCGGACCGCGATGGAAATTTTCGGCGAAGGGGCAGAAAGAAGAAGATTTTATGTACAGATTACCACCATTAGTATTCGAATGGTGCTTAAAAGGGAATAACTTTTTTAAAAGTGGACCACCGGAATTCTTTCCCTGAAATGTTACAAGTAGACTGCGGATTTTGTGCACGTATGGCAAAAATGCTTAGGTGAAATATTAAACATTAGTAGATAAAAGACGCTCGGGAGTATCAATATATTATTATCGACTCGATAAAATTATTAACACCTTGCCGTACTTTAACGAGTCAGACTCGTGATGTAGATTTTAAACAAAGTCTAACAAATATGAAGTGCGCACCTTCCTTTTTAGAGGAAATAAAATTTTATTCTTTTGTCATAAATATTTCTGTGGTTGTCAGGAAGAACGCCGCATATCACATACTTTCACTTTCGAGATATGCCGTTTAAAGTTTTGATCACTAATGTTTTGACATAGGACATCGGTTAAATTGCATTATCTTTTTGAACCTTTCGAATTTGTTTTCATGACTTTTTTCCTGGTAAATACGTAAATGTTATACTATGAAGCTCAATTAATGCATAAACCCAAATTTTTTGAAATTGTGACATGCGGCGTTTTTCCTCGCAACCACAGATTTAAGCATTGAAGTAAATGTAGCCATACAAAAAATATAAATTTTCTTTTTTCCTTTGCGACATTTTTGGGGATAAAGACGTTCTAAACACTCTAACCGCAAGGGAAATGGTACGGCAAGGGGTTAATGGAAGAATGAAATTTTTATTTGGTTCTGTTACCTTGCAATTAATGTAGAAAATCGTAATCTTTCATTAAAGATGCGCAGAGAGATAATTGAATGCAGAAGACTTTTATCATTGAATTAGTATTGTCAAGGAAAATCTATTTGCCCTTGAGCACAAAAATGTTCATTGCTTCCCCTAATGTTAAGCAGCTTCGCATTTCTTACAAAATGTTGAGATTTAGTTGTTTGCTTTATTCTAATGCAATATACTTCTCGTTTTATACGCTGAGTTTATACGTATCATTCTGTATACAGGGTGTTTGCGAAATCGTGATACAAGGGGATGATTCCTCACATTAAATCTAGTCGAAAATAAGAAATAGTCGAAATCTATCGAAATCGAGTTTGAAAATTCAGCGAATACGCGTACCATTAGATAGAAATCGGCAGTCTCGTCTGATCATGACCAACCAATTCTACTCGGTGCATACACTAGTGCACGCGAACCCGACGAATCTTTAACCCTTAGCGGACGGGAATTATTTTTGGCATACTTTTTGATGGGTATAATATATTTTCCTTGTGAAAAAAAATTGTGTACTGCAGAGTTAAGTATATGGATTAAATGACAGAAAACCTGTTGTGTTCAGTACAAATTTGTTTCATACTTTTTGAGAGAAGTAATTTCTTTAAAAAAATTTCCCAGTCGTAGAACGGTCAAAAAGCTTGGGCGACTGTTAGCAGACACGCGTCCGCAAAGGGTTAAACTCGATTTTCTCGAAAATTAAGCCCCGTATGAAAAAACTATATTCCTAATTTTCGACTAGATTTTGCATAAGGAATCATTCCCCTGCCGGTTGTACCACGATTTCGCAAACACCCTGTACATTTCTCGAGATTGTACTCTCTCGTCAGCCAAAATGAATCTCAGAGGAGATTCAAGGTATTAAATAAAAAAATAAAACAAAAGTATTGTCTCGTCGAGCAGTACACGATGCAAGCGACAATTCGGTCCCAAAGTTTACACAAGTGTCGAGACCTTACTCTGTGCAACAGAGATTGATTTTTTGGTGCTGTCAGAGTAGAGTACCCCTTTAAGATAAAGTATTACGAACCAAAGAACGAGCCAGAGCGAGAAAGAGAGAGAGCGAGAGAGAGAGAGTGAGAGGGGAGTAACGGTGAAACGTGGGCGTATCGATCGTGGACTCACAGTCGAATTTCATTCTGTGACAACAGCGACAGCCTATAAATTGGGATTTGATCGATGACCTTCAGGGGTAGTAATAACTGCGAGGCTGAAGTGTTTGCACGCGGGACTCCCAGAATGCCGTGCGCCCGAGTAGGTCTACCAAACCGAACCGTTTCCACGCGAGCGGAAAGAGCAACCTAATTCCCGAACCGGGCTCGCTCCGCGAGCAGGAAAATAAAAAGTCCCTTTAATCCTCTGGGACACGAACGAAGAGAGGGAGAAAAAGAGAGACAGAAAGACAGAGAGGACGAGAGAGAAAGAAAGAGAAGAGAGAGGACGAAACCAGGAGAATAGGAAGCAAGAGAGCAGAGTCGGAGCGAGGCACGAACAAAGAACGTCTCCTGTTACACCCGGTAAAAAGTGAAGATTGCCGGGCGAACACGCTGTAATCACTATTGATTGCTCGAAATTAACTTTCATTATACTTTCGCGCAACGCTGGATCGTTCCCCCACGAAAAAAAAACCCTGCGATTGTTACCCAATTCGCCGACTACAGCGACGCCCCTGCACACCGACGGCGCATTTTCCTCTAATTACAGAATGAAAACTGGGTCCCCGAGAGCACGCGCGACGACAGAATAGAATCCTAAGTAGATACATTTCAATAGTTACGTATTCATGGAATTATTCTTAAGAGTCGCGACGCGCTTATGGCGAAGAATTATTTCGAAGAATTGCAGTTATTAGACACATCTTGGTCCCCGAGCATAGACAATTTACGATCTATAAATTTTCCTCTGAATGATTATAAATTAGCAATGCTGTACCACAATGATTATAATCCTTATCAGAGTTATTAGACTGCCGATCTTCATGCAATATAAATATTGCCTGTATCAACTACAAGACACAGCAGACATACAGAAGCTTCTCCGTTTCTTTAGTAATCTTGTAGAGCTTTATAATAATATGATTTATTAAATATGAGTATATGTTGCTTGGTTTACAGTCTGTGAGGTACTTTCCGCATTTTGTTTGTTCTAACATGCCTTGGATGCCCCTGGCAACTACCATAAAACATAAACTATTACAATCTCAATAAAGTGAACACGATCTATTAATAATTTTCAATCCTATTAATCTTTTCACCATTTCAGATGAGATCAACTAATTTCTGTTTATAAATGCATGAAATCCGCAATCTAATCATTATATTAAGAGAAACCATTCTATGCTGTGTTATAAAAATGACAATGATTTGATTAAGAGCAAACATTATAATTTCAATATCTGTAAAGTACAATATGTAAAACTATCCCTTCGATCAGTGATGTATAATAACTTATATCAGTTGATCATAGCTTTATTTTTACGAAATTGAAATACAGTTAATTTGTAATTGAATAAATTGCAATGGAAAGAATTGAACTAATAACTTGAAATTTATTAAATAGATGATTTACAAATTTCAAACTCGCTCGTATAAAATAATTCAGTGTAGAGGCACTGATGAATAGTTTTCGTATAAAACAAAAATACGAGAAACGTTCTTGCTTCGTGCATCGACTCAATTTATCTTGGAACAAACGATAAAGTTCCCAGCATCCAAGACCGCAATTAAGTTTGCAGAGACCAAATAATTACATTGCAAAGCAGTCTCGAAACCGCGGCCAGAGAGAACTCATGATCTTGGACAATGGATCACCTAAAACATCCCCGAAGCGAAACAGTGTTTTACCGAGTCGAAAGAAACTGCCGAAACTTCGTGGTCTGTTTAAATAGAGTGGGTTATTGGGGTGGCCGGTCGAATTATTCTTGTACATGGCGGGTCAACGGCGAAGTATTCAAGTTACCCTAATCCGACCCACCGTAAAACAAGAACGATCTAATTCTACGAGCTGCCCGACTTTTATCGCCACAGTCTTAAAAGCTTCTGACCCCCATGGGATTTCGTTCGGACGGACACGATTGGGTTTGCAGATTTTGTGCGACTACGGTGTCGCGTAAAGTTTAGTAGACCGAATAATTGTTGTTGCTCCGATGTTGGTAGACTCGGAACACTTTCGACTTGCATGCGACAAAATTTCATTCATCTCGGGGCGCTTATGAGATTTTTTAAAATGATAAGCAATGTTTTTGTAGACTATTTTGTAGACTATATTTGATGACTTGTATAGAAAGAGTTAAGAAAATTTGAGTCAGGATAATTGTAGTTATTTTTGAAATGTTAGAAATATTGAATAAGTGTTAAACATTCTGTAACAATATAAAAAGAAGACTGACATTAAAAATGGATTTTTGAAAACGTAGTGGAACACTTCTTGAAAAGTAGACATAAGTTGCTTGTGAATATAAAAGCATTTTCTGGCAATGTCTGACCATAGATCGACACATTCTACTGAATAATGTAATATCGAACCACATCATTATTTCTACATTGTGTATTATAAAAAATGCAGCGAAAGAATTTCATCTAAATATATGTATTAGTAGCTTCTTTAAATAAAAATAGTTTGATGTCGTGTCTGCCTATAGATCGACATATTCTACTGAATAATGTAATATTCAACCAGACCATTATTTCTATATTGTGTATTCTGAAAAATACAGCTAAAAAATTTCATCTAAATATATGTATTTGTAGCTTCTATAAATAAAAGTAGTTTGATGTCGTGTCTGCCCATAGATCGACATATTCTACTGAATAATGTAATATTCAACCAGACCATTATTTCTACATTGTGTATTCTAAGAAATACACAGAAAGAATTTCGTCTAAATATAAGTATTAGTAGCTTCTATAAATAAAAATAGTTGGATGTCGTGTCCGACGATAGATCGACATATTCTACTGAATAATGTAATATCGAACCAGACCAATATTTCTACATTGTGTATTCTAAAAAAATACAGCGAAAGAATTTCATCTAAATATAAGTATTAGTGGCTTCTATAAATAAAAATAGTTGAATGTCGTGTCGGAACATAGATCGACATATTCTACTGAATAATATGATGAACCAGATTGAACCTTTACTCCCAAACTGTATATTAAAAAATACAATGAAACACACTTATATTAATGAAACCTAGTCAGATGTACTTAACGAAATTGTTCACCGAGTTGTAAATATTATATTAAACTATGGAAGCATTGAAACTTTTTATGCAATGAATGCTACAGTCATGAAAATGATCTCCTACCTCCCGTGGTTCTACGAAAGCGTAACCAACACGCTTTCAGTTTCAATTACAATGAACGAGTAACAATATCTTCCATCGCAGTCTGACCACACACAGCCTTCATCTACTGTAGAACGAAGCCACTAACGTGGCGTCGCTCTGATCCACAATCATAGACGTTTATGCGCATTGAATTTCAATTACTAGTACGCTAATGTATCGATAGTAATTAACAGGACTATTGTACCATTGCTTTCTGCACGAAACAACACTATATAGACATATACTGGGTGTCCTCCAAGAAACAATCACATAATTTCTCCTAGCATTAAAACTGAATAAAAGAAAATAAGTTAATTTTCATCACACATTACTTCGTACAAAGAGAAATCTGTACGATTAATACAAACATCTAGGATTTTAAACAAACTCCCTAGATCATCACCAAATTCACTTTTTCATATGTTAAAGTAGATCAATGGCTACTAAAAATAAAATCAATTATTACTTCCAGCATACACATTATTTCTTTTAGAAAATAAGATAGCCAAAAACAACTACAGTAAGCTTCCAAGATTTTTAACAAACTTCAAGATAAGTGATCGCTGACCTGACTTTTCATCAACCAAAATAAATTGCCCATAGTCACCACAAGCAATACAAAATTATCAGTTCCAACTTTATCTAACCCTCTTATTTTCTCCAGCAAAGAATAAAGCTAAAAACAACTTCAGCAAGCTTCCAGGATTTTTAACAAACTTCCAAGCTAAATCATCGCTGACTTTTCATCAACCAAAATAAATTTCCTATGGTTACCACAAGCAATACAAAATTATCAGTTCCAACCTTATCTAACCCTCTTATTTTCTCCAGCAGAGAATGAAGCTAAAAACAACTACAGCAAGCTTCCAGGATTTTTAACAAACTTCCAATCTAAATCATCACTGACTTTTCATCAACCAAAATAAATTTCCTATGGTTACCACAAGCAATACAAAATTATCAGTTCCAACTTTATCTATCCCCCTTACTTCCTCCAGGAAAGAATCAAGCCAAAAACAACTACAGCAAGCTCCCAGGATTTTTAACAAACTCCCAAACTAGATCATCGCTAAATTGACTTTTTATCAGCCGAAATAAATCACGACCGGTTACCGACAAGAAGCAGGTGTAGTCCAGGAAAAAATCGGAAGCTATTTTTCGAGTGCATCGCGGTCAATGCAGCTGTCTGGAAGGCTGAATCCTCCAGGGGGCGAGGGTATGAACCTTATCTACGAAAGGGTTGCGGAGGTTACCGGCTCGCGGGAGAATCTCGATAGGTCAGGGCATAGCCTGGCAGTGATAGGTCAACCGACCCGTAGAATTGAACCTTGATCTACGCTCGAAGAACTGGCGCACATGGCTGGCTTGGAACTGTTCTGGGAACACATCCATCGATTGACATGTCGAACGGTCGAGTGGATCAGTTTACCCGCGGCCGATTCCCATGGACGACATGTTCGACTAGGATTTAAACCGTCGGGATTAATCCTGCCGTACCCTCCGACACGGTTAAACTCTGGCAAACCATCCACCCCTCCCTTCCCTCCCTACCTACTCTGTACCTGGAGCGTCGCCGTCGTAGTCGTCCACCGGTTGTTCGTTTGCTTTTCCAATTAATTAGCCGGCCGGCTGGTTAAAACCGACGCGTTCCACTGTTGCTCGTGCGTGAACGGCGCTGGTTTCAATTGCAAACCCTAAGGCCAAGGGATTCCATGATTCCCTGATTAAACACCGGTCCTCAACTTACTGTACACAGGGTGGTTTCGACCGCGGATCTGTACGCAAAATAAAAATTGTCCAAGTTAACACTTGCATCGCTATGTCACCCATATGTGGGTGACGGAATTATTTATACAGGATTGAAAATTAATTTTTACCGTGGTAGATTGAGTGTACAGAATTTCCTTACGATCTGAGGTATAGAAGAGGTTTGAAACAGTAATTAATATCACAAAACTAAACTTCTTAGTTTTTGTTTTGTTAAATATACTGCTTTGATTTTGCGTAATTTTTATGATTGTCGAGTGGGCGATGAACGTGTTAATTGTGAAAACCAAAAATGAAATAGAAATACATTTCCTCGTCGAATAGTTTTGGTTCACAGATTTGTAGATGTACCAATCCATTTTTCTGATGAGTGCGTAAAATCCGCAGGCTACTCATCGTATGATTTACGAACACTTTGACTATCAATCTAGCAGCCTAAAAGATTGCAACAAATCAGTGGAATTTATTTAATGAAATTAAAATTGAGAAGTTAACATTTATGATTACTGAACACCCTGTCAAGCTTCTTACGAATTTTCAGACCCTTATGAAATGCGGTACACTGAGTATATTAGCGTAATAGTTCACGTTTAAATCTGGAGAAACAATTCTGTCAGGTATATACGTGCGACAGGTAGTCAATATGTTAAACGTGTTACGTTTTAACTAAGTTCCTGACGACTCCAACAAAATGCAATTTTTTAAAAATGTTTTTATATGTTAGTTAGGCAAATGAAACGAATAAAAATGAATGCTTCTAACATCGTGAAAAAAAGCTGGAGTTGTTCGAATTAATTTTAAAAATTTATTCTGTTTTAAAATGTTCATTATTGATTTTTTTATATGAATGTATTTGTGGATTTTATTGTAATACACGTTTTCCTTGAAAGTTTTCTTTGAGTATTTTTGTCATCATCTTTTCAATAAAGCTTCGAAAACACTGACAAGGTTTGGTTGTTGAAACACGGAACACCTTTTCTACATTATAGTGTCCGTGTCTGACCGAGGTTGCCTTAATCCACTTGTATCGACGATCTAGTTTCGCCGGTGGGAAAGGAATTTTTACTTAATTCCCGGGTTAACCTGTTCACCCGATTCTTCGACCGCTAATTGCCTGAATTATATCCGATTCTGTGTTTACACCGCAGGAGAATCTACAGGGTGGCTTATTGTATCGATTTTCTATTTTATGTGCGCCATTGAGTTCGAGAGCAATTGAATTGGAATTTTCTTTAGACAGTTCTCGGTCCTATCGCTGTGTCTAACAATGGTTTGTCACTACTACTTAAGACAAACCCAAATACACGTACTAAGTACATTTTTGAAATTAATAAATCGATCGAAGTTTCGCTTTTTTAAAATTTCAATTGAACAGGTCTAATCGAATGCATTTGACTTTAGCGTGAAATAAATTATCTCGATGTGACATGTAAATTATTTTCAACATTTTCCACAAAATGGTAAGTAGCGTTGAATTTCGTTAAACATTGTGTCAGTGTTTAAAGTTACGCATAATTTTATTTTCGGGACAATTTAATTCGAATATTCAATCTGTAATATGTAATTAGAGTCTGCTTTTACGTCTGACAAATGCTTGACATTTCTACTTAATTGAATGTCCACGTCCTACGTGAATTATTAAAGTCAATCCACTTGCGCATATGGAACGGTCTTGCGATCGAATATTATACTGTAATTACATTTCATTTTGATGGAAAATAAATTGGTCTTGACCAGCGAATTTATAAAATTTACCTCGTATAACTCGGCATTCATTGATTTCATGGTAAAAGGAACTTGCAAGCTTATTATGGACTATAAAATCTGAAATAAATTTCGGGAAAATTTGTATTCGATTACTATTATCAAAACGAATGTTGAGATCAACAATCCTCAAAGAGATTATGCAGTTCATTAACTTCCATTGGGTCGATCAATTTAATCCCACTAACATGTCTGCTACTGACACAACTCAACGGTCCTTTGAGAGCCAGAATAACATATTACAATGTTGTTGCAAGGTGTCAATCTATCAGGGACACCAAAGAAACCACAGCCAACTTCGTAATACCGTGTACAAACCAAATGAGAACGCGACGTGTACATTAAATGTCAACGATGCTGATTGTAGATTCTATGGAAAGACGTCAACTGCAGTCAACGTGATCAAAGATACCACACATATTATTGGAGAGAGATCTTAGCACACTGACAGCGAAAAAATTATCGTATTTTAAGATTAAATGCGATTTATCAAGTCTTGAACTTAATACAATTCATCAATTCTTGAATGTAATGGAATTCATCAATTCAGAACTTAATACAATTCACCAATTCTTTAAATTAATACAATTCATCAATTCTATAATTTAATGCAATTCATCAATTCTTGAATTTAATGGAATTCATCAATTCTTGAATTTAATGGAGTTCGTCAATTCTTGAACTTAATACAATTCATCAATTCTTGAATTTAATGGAATTCGTCCATTCTTGAACTCAATACAATTATTCAATTTTTGAATTTAGTACAAACGGGATTAATCCAAAACTTTCTTACCAATCGTTAGAAAGTAACATTCGACCATGTTTGCTGTAAGAATCCAGTCTCGTGATCTGCAATAAAAATAGCAAGAAGCTATATAATATAAGTAACGAACAGAAAGACAACAGCGTCTGAGGAATGAAATTTTAGTTTTACTAAAGTAGTTCCTTGACCTCTCAAGTCACAAAACTCAAACTTCACAACGATAAACATTTGGTTCCGTGGGTCAGTTTTTTTTTACCATACATCACAAGTTCTCATAAATTCCTCTGAAAGTACCTCAAAAAACAAATAGAAAACACGACCTACGAATCGAGAACCGTGACCACACTAAATAGTTCCTCTCCCCCTAAACAATCGATCTTCCCCACAAAACACGTTGCACAACCATAATCCAACAGATCACAAATAATTTTGTGACACCAAGTGTACAAACAATTACACAACTAACGCTCGATACCTTTGAGCAAATATTTTTCGCTATATATCACAAGTTCTTTTCCACAAAACACGTTGCACAACCATAAACCAATAGATCACAAATAATTTTGTGACACCAAGTGTACGAACAATTATACAACAAACGCTCGATACCTTTGAGCAAATATTTTTCGCTATATATCAGAAATTCTTTTCCACAAAACACGTTGCACAACCATAATCCAATAGATCACAAATAATTTTGTGACACCAAGTGTACGAACAATTACACAACAAACGCTAGATAGCTTTGAGCAAATATTTTTCGCTGTATATCAGAAGTTCTTCTCCATAAAACACGTTGCTCAACCATAATCCAATAGATCACAAATAATTTTGTGACACCAAGTGTACGAACAATTACACAACAAACGCTAGATAGCTTTGAGCAAATATTTTTCGCTGTATATCAGAAGTTCTTCTCCATAAAACACGTTGCTCAACCATAATCCAATAGATCACAAATAATTTGTGACACCAAGTGTACGAACAATTACACAACAAACGCTAGATAGCTTTGAGCAAATATTTTTCGCTGTATATCAGAAGTTCTTCTCCATAAAACACGTTGCTCAACCATAATCCCCAGGATCACAAATAATTTTGTGACACCAAGCGTACGAACAATTACACAACAAACGCTAGATAGCTTTGAGCAAATATTTTTCGCTGTATATCAGAAGTTCTTCTCCATAAAACACGTTGCTCAACCATAATCCAATAGATCACAAATAATTTTGTGACACCAAGTGTACGAACAATTACACAACAAACGCTAGATAGCTTTGAGCAAATATTTTTCGCTGTATATCAGAAGTTCTTCTCCATAAAACACGTTGCTCAACCATAATCCCCAGGATCACAAATAATTTTGTGACACCAAGCGTACGAACAATTACACAACAAACGCTAGATAGCTTTGAGCAAATATTTTTCGCTGTATATCAGAAGTTCTTCTCCATAAAACACGTTGCTCAACCATAATCCAATAGATCACAAATAATTTGTGACACCAAGTGTACGAACAATTACACAACAAACGCTCGATGCCTTTGAGCACATATTTTTCGCTGTATATCAGAAGTTCTTTTCCACAAAACACGTTGCACAATTCTGAACCCCAGAATCGCGTGTTCACCGTGTAAAGTTCCGCGGTCGTCGTCCCGCGTCGGAAAATTCGGTAGCAGTTCGGCAATCATTAGTTCTAGCGCATAGCTCCTCGTTACTGATTACTCTTCGGATCTGCCTCGTTACCGTTAACGATCGCTTGGCACAGGTCGATCGAAAAACGAGGCGGCGAGAATCGAGGGTGTAGAGGGAACAGAGGGGAACAGAGCAAACGAGAGAGGATCGAGGAGAAGAGAGGATAGAATCGAGAGGAGAGGAGAGAGAGAGAGAGGCGGAATTAGATCGGCAGCCACGGACGAGCAATCGTAGACGAGATTGGCGAATTCGAGCGTGGACCAGAATAATCCTATCGATTAAAACCGTGGCGGGATATGGTCAACGGTGGCTCGCGTTCCACTTAATCAATGGAACACAGATCGATGAATAGATATATGTATATATATATATATATATATATATATATATATATATCGCCACGAGCTGTTGCACACACTGTGTTCCGGACCTCCCTCCGTCTCTTTCTCTGTCTCTCTCTCTCTCTTTCTCTCTTGCTCTCGCTCTCGTCTCCCCCTCCTGTTCTTTGTTACGAGCCGTCTATCAGCAAGCTGATAAGGCTGATCCTTTCAATACACTTCTGTTAACAATTGTCTGGCGTAGCCTCGCGGAATGGTATCCGACAGTCGCGCTGAGGATTATATCGGCCCGTGGAATCGATAGCGTGTTTCCAGGTGAATTCTCGACGGTGTGGGATCACAGCCGAGGTAACACGATTATATTTCGGCCGGGTACGATACCCCTCGTTCACCCTCGTTCACCGTCGTTCAACCCCCTTTGCACCGTTTCTCTCCCTCTCTTTCTTTCTCATGACCAAGAAATTCACGAGCTTTCGAATGGCGCCCCTTTATCGTCAGATCGGCGGCTGGCTCGAACACCGGCTAACTTTAATCTCTTTCCCCGATGACGAATGGTAATAGCCATTACCCCGAAAGTATCCTCGTATTTCTTAAATCGCACACCCTGCTGCCCGAAGATCGGCCCATAACCCGCACGGATACCACCCAACCGTCGCGTCGATCCAACGAGTAACATTGTCGCACAGATAGCCACGATGCTGAACGATTGAAACGGCAGATCGTGTATATCGTTCCTTATGCTCGACGGGGTCGTTGTTATACTGTTCTTCGACACTAGGACTAACACAGTGAAATGACCGGTTTTTCAGTTTATACAGGGTGTTCTAGAGGGTACAACTGTGAAAGTAGTGATTCTACATGAGAAAATAGGTCGAAAATATTAGATAAATTGTTTTAATTTGAAGCCTCGTTTTCGAGAAATCAGAGTTTGAAAATTCGGCGTACAGTTAGTCCAGCGGCGTAATGTTTCTCCTCTTGTCCGGAAACACTTTGCCCCGTCCGATGTAAAAAAAATTTGTATAGATTTTTGACGAATTTTAACTTTATTTACCGGTCAAATGGCGTGTTTTAACACTAGATTTACGGGACCCGTCAAAATGATGGATTCAAAAATTTTTAATTTACGATTATTAAGAGTGTAAGGAGGTATTCGTGAGGAATTATTAAATAGATATATATATTTTTGTGTACATATTACAATAAAAATCGCTGAAGATCTAAGTAAATGCAATTTTATTATTTTTACGAAGCAATGTAAAATAATCAATTTTAGTGCTCCGTAAACCTAGCGCTAAAATTCGCAACGAGAAACTCCTAAATTTGAGCTACTGAATATGTTGGTATATACACCTTATTTTATTTTATGTACAGGGTGTCCCACGTAACAGTTTTCACGATTTTTTAATTACTTGCGATAATCTGACAAAAAATATTTTCAACAAAAGTTGATCAGTTTTCGATTGGCTATATATTGCAATAAAAAGTTCGAAAAATATTTTTTTTATAGTATTGTCAAGGTCACCATCATTTTTTGAAATGGCACATGGTATTTTTGACTTATCAGTATTATAGCCAGTGTCAAGACGAATTCAACGACCTAGTATACCATGACCTTGGGATGACCTTGAAGGCGAAGAAACGAAAATTTCAACAAAACATGACAATCTGCTTGAATGGGTATTAATAACCTGTGTTTATTATTAAGACTCGAAATTACATTCAATTCAGAAACCTTTCTGGTTAATAAACACTAATAATAAGCTTGTTCCTAACTTAATCAGAATACTTTTTCACACGTGGTTTCTCTCATCAAACTCCCTACACTCCCTCTTCCTTTTTCATACCGCACAATCGTACCAACCTTTTTCTCACACACATACCAACTGCAAAACAATAATTACTACCAACACTCTCCCTCAATTATGTGATGCAGTTTATTCACACTCGTCCCACCTTCTTCACAGTAATTGTTTCCAACAGAATAGGAATCGTCTGACGCGTCTGTCCGTGGCTAACCAGTTCTACTTCTTGCAAATGCTAAGCACGCAAACTTATCGGATTTTCAAAATCAATTTCTTGAAAACAAAGCCTCGATTAAAAAATATTTATTCTGTACTTTTGAATTATTTTCTCATGTAGAATCATCCGCCGATTTAGATGCCGATAAGTTTTGAAAATATATGATAGCAGGTCCCATGACGGGCAACGGATGATCCGAACCGGAGTTGAACATCTGTAACTAGCAAGAGTCGAACGTAGCTCACTGGGGAGGCCGATCCTTGCGGTCCCCGTGTTCCACGAGGATTTAAACTAGCTTCTGGCCCGAACCTTCTCCGTAATTCCTGATCCGGATTCCAATTCTCCTGTATCCGTCGACCACGCGGGCTTTCCGGCCCGTCTGAAAGACGTTCCCATCGAGCCAGCCGGCTGCTCGTAAGCCATTTTCATTCCCATAAGACGATAAATCCTCTGATCAACTAGAGAGAATTGAAACTCGCCCCATTCTACACCCCCACTCTTCCACACAGTGCTACTTATATCATTTTTCTATTTTTCGCTACCTCGCGACCTGCGCGAGCTTTTATTAAATATTTGAACTCGTATGGTTACTCGGAAGCTCCGGTAAAAATTACTATAGGATTATATAAAACAGTTTCTAGTATTTAGTATTATTAGAAAACTGTAATTAAAGTTATCGGTGGCATTTAAATATTCATTATGAATTTGATCTCGAGAAAGTGGAAGAAATAAACAAATTAACATAAAAATAACAATAACACTTGAAGATAATGAAAAGTCTTTACAATTTAAAAAACAAACAAACACATTGGAAAATGAATTTTTATAGAAACTTTTCACTTACAGGCAAAGTAACCAGGCATAGTTTATAATTTTTTAATGATTTTAATATCATTACTTCCCTTTGTAATAAATATCTAGGAACACTTCTATGGACGTTTTATACATATGAATATAAAAGTTGATTTTTTGCAATGTATAAAACACAATTCCGCGAACTCGTCCGAAACTAGAATTCGTCTATTTGTTTGCTGAAAAATCTATTTTTGCCTATCGATATCTATTGAATTTCTATTGCTTCCGAATTGACCATCACCCGCGAGAACGACAGAAATCAATTATTCAGAAAAAAATTACTCTTCTTCTCGATTGTCTGTTGAATATTTCCTGCACATTTTTTTCCACAAATGGAGAACATTTTTTCAAATTGAAAAGTCATGCCTTGAATTTTACTTCCCATTACTGCTTATAATTAGCTAAAAAAAGATAGTAAAAATTTGAATTATTAATTCAAGTATTATCTCTTGTAGGATATATTAGAGATAAGTATTTGAAACATTGTTTTGTCGTAGAATACGTGAAAAAATAAGTATTCAACTGTAATATTTCACGTTCTTAAACCAAGACCACAATGTACAAGCACAATAATTACGAACGTGGCGAATAATTACGACCCACGGCTGGCTTATAGAAAAAAATACGTTCACGTACGAAAATAATATACTAAAAATTTCGTAGCACGAGTAATAATTAAGAAATACATCATTAAACTAGATGTTGCATATGTATATATCGTAAAATCAAATGAAGATTTCAAATAATATATACAATGGATCGAAAAAGTATTTGAGCACTGAATCTTCTTTTTCTCGAGAAAGTTTCGATATTTGAACTGTGATAATTTCGTTAAAAAAAATAATAAACCAATATTCCTACACCCATTATAAATCTTTGAGTCCCTAGTTTTGAGGTCTATCGTTCATTTTTATCACACATATTTTTCCATAGTATAACGACTGGGAAACTGAAAACAACTTTTTTCAAAATGATACGAATTGAAACATCTATAAGAACATTGAAAAATTTTTCCAGTGGTTCTCGTCTCTTATAAACTATGAATTATTCGTCAAGAGTGGCAAACTGTGAAAAGCGGTGCAAAAACCGCCGTTTGCAAAAAGTGCTCGTCGCATTATTAATTTGCCGTGTGCATAGCGGCGCCAACGTCGCGGTCGTTTCATTTGCGCATTATAGCTCGCGGAACGTAGCTCATCGCGTAACATCGTTGTCACGCGTCTCTTCTCGTTTTATGCTCGTATCGGTGTGTTCGGTTCCTTTTTTCTTTTTTCCCGCGCGGTCCGAACAGACCGCGATCGAATTGGAAACGATCGAAACACCGATAAGTCATGTATCCGCACGCGATAAGAATAATTTACCATGCACGATAATCCTCTGACGAACGATAGCCATTTTTTTTGTTGCAACCGGAGCAGAACGATACCGGCGAGTTACGATCACCGGGAACGTCGACGAGTCCAGAATTACCGATACTACAGCGTGATTCAATATTGGCGACTCCAATCGGCTGAAAATAATTTTTCGAGCACGAACGCGTCCGAAGTCTGCATCATCCGAGCCGAGCTGTAGCGAGTAATCAATTTATTAGAGTAACAATCGAATTATTACAGCAGAAATGAAATTATTACGGCACAAACCAAATTATTAGAGCGCCAATCGAATTATTACAACACGAAGCAAATTATTCGACCACAAATCAAATTATTAGAGCGCCAATCGAATTATTACAACACGAAGCAAATTATTCGACCACAAATCAAATTATTAGAGCACAAATCAAATTATTAGAGTTCCAATCAATTTATTAAAACACAATTCAAATTATTAAAGAACAAATCAAATTATTACACCACAAATCAAATTATTAGAGCACAAATCAAATTATCAGAGAACAAATCAAATTATTAGGGCACAAATCAAATTATCAGAAAACAAATCATATTATTAGACCACAAATCAAATTAATAGAGTTCCAATCAATTTATTAGAGCACAAATCAAATTATTAGACCACAAATAAAATTACAGAGAACAAATCAAATTATTAGAGCACAAAGCAAATTATTAGAGTTACAATCGAGTTATTGCAACACAAATCAAATGATTAAAGACCAAATCAAATTATTAGAGCACAAAGCAAATTATTAGAGCATAAAACAAATTACTAGGGTGACAATGAAATTAATAGACCACAAATCAAATGATTGCAGCACAAATCAAATTATTAGAGCAAAAATCCAATTAGTAGAGTTCCAATCAAATTATTAGAGCACGAATCAAATTATTAGAATACACGTGGAAGAGTACCTATCACTTGTACAAATTAACGTGCTTCTATCGAAATAATCAATTCTTAATTAATGCCCTAGATACACGGAATATGTTTCATTTCTTTCGAATACATCCACTTGTAAGTCACATTTAAAATAAATATATTTTTCTTCACACAAATTGTATGATAACAATGTTCAAGCTTTATCTTTCAAGTAATTGAGATTACAAGCAAAAAACAGGGTAAATAAATAATTTCTGTTACAATTCATGTCTCGATCGCGCAATTTTTGTGAATATTTTATATTCAAGGTCACATGAAGGTCACTCGTGTTGACCCCAGCTATAATACCGCGATAATAAAAACATACAGTCCGGTCGAAAAAAAAAACTTCTATGACCTTGGTATCTTGAAAAAAATGACTTTCAGAAAATCTGTCTGTCTACTAAATTATATGCCTTCTAGAACCATTCAATTTTGTCCTATGACAATATTTATGATGTTCAACTTAGGTGGAACACCCTGTATACAATAAACACTGTTCCGATGAACGAGCTTCATGGATTTAAACAAATAGAAAATTAATAATTTTATTACGATGGTTTGGTTTATGTATTTCGGTATTTCGCGACCTGAACACTTGAATTTTTTAACAAATAAAACTAAAAAGCTATTGAATACCGAGGGAGCTACAATGTTTCGTAGCTGTTTCTAAATTCGATGGAGCGGAACGAGATATATGGAAGCGACAGCGGGAGAGAAAAATCCATACTTTCGATTCGCATTAAACTTAATGAAACGAGATTTAGATATCGAATCAACCGATATTCATGAGTATATATTGGACCGGGTCCCATCGCGATGCGGGTAGCTCCTTCGCCGGTTCATCCCCTTTAATGTTCTACCACCGAAGACCCTGGAGGATCAGTCTGCTCGAAAAAAGAAAATTGGATCCAGGATCCGTGAAAACATAGAAATGTGTCGAAACTCCTCCATTTCAAGGCTCGACAGGGTAGCATTTGACGGCAGCCTATCAGAATATTGGTTGCTCCGCTAGCAGAGCACTCCTGCGACTATCTTATTCTAATTCCCCGTTTACTATGCAGCCTGTATTTCGAACGGAAATGTGCTGCACAAAATAAGAAACATGTGTAGTACAGGATTTTGGTACTTTAATCCCAAATTGTGTTTCTGCAATGCTTATTCGAAATAACTATCATCAAAGCTAGGAAGCTTACACTTCATTTTATAATATACATTAAGCCTGCCACCGGTTTTTAAATTTTTATTATATCATTTTCGAAGTGATAACGAGGATTCCATGCGAATTCCTCCAATAGATTCCTTTATTCGAATATATATTATTTATTATTTATAATTTGTATTTATTATTTTAATTCATTTATTAATATCTACTTATGAATAACATCGACATTAATTCAATGTTGATATTTTTATAAAACAACACCTACCAGCCACTTTTAAGTCTCTTCTAAAGTAGTTTCAGTGGTAAACGTACTACGTCTGACCATCGCTCGCCATTTCCACTTACAATATTTCCATTTAAACTTCCATTTAAACTTCTTTCTCGAATGAAGAGCGAATTGTATGCATCCGAACCACACAGGCATTACTAAAATTCAATTTATCATTCGCAATTTAATGGAGTTTTTAATAAAATGTAAAAATTTTCTCTTTCGTTCCATTTCCTCGGTATCAGGATATAAAGAATCATGCTTGAATAAAAATCCGTAATTCAATCGTTATGTTCAACCGTAAAACAGTTATTAAAATATCTGTTGCAAGGCTGACTATTACTCGCCATTTCTACTAATGGAAATTCTATAACCTTGAGAAAAATATAGTTTCAACTATTTCCTGTTTGAATGAAAGCGTCTTCGTAAAAATAAAATACAATACTCAAAATATCTTTGTTGTTTCGAATGATACGTAAAATATGGTAAGGACAAAGTTGAATGGTACAATGGGGCTGACACGATGCCAAAAAAGAAATTTTGTTTTTATGTCATTTTTCTTAGATGTTCAAGGTCACCTTCATCTTTTTAAGTGGAAACACCCTTTTTTAAACACGTACAATGATAGTCCCTTTCATTACGAATTCAGTGACTATAATTACTCAAGGTCATTCAAGGTCGCGGACAGAGATAACGTTTAATATTTAACATCAATACATGCCTTTAAACGGGCTTTGAAGAAATGTTGAACTCTGTCCGTGACCTTGAATGACCTTGAGTAATTATAGTCACTGAATTCGTAATGAAAGGGACTATTATTGTACGTGTTTAAAAAAGGGTGGTTCCATTTAATAAAAATGAAGGTGACCTTGAAAATCTCTAAAAAAAATGACATAAAAACAAAAATTTCTTGGTATCGTGTGAGCCCCACTGAACCATTCAACTTTGTCCTTCAGAGAAATTTGACGTATCTTAAAAAGAAAAAAAAAATATTTGAGGTGCAAACGTTAGGTGACTCACCGTGTATATATCTTCCCTTCTATCGCTGGAATTGATTAAGAAAAATGTACAGTGGCTTGCAAAAGATTTCGATAAGTCTAATCTCCTCGCATTTTTACTAAACTAAAACCTCGAAATCTACTAATTGAAATTCGCTACTAAATGAAAAAATTTTCGATCTCACTGAAGACTGTTCCATTCTTGTCTCGAACGTTCTAAGGTTAATTCGAATTCTGCTGGCTGTAGCAAGTGGAATACAATTTGCGAAACTTTTGCAAACGACTGTACGGTCGCACAAAGATGCCCAGTCAGGGTGTCACGATCTGTATCACCGCTCGCATAACCGATCGCTTGTTATCCGACCGGTCGATGGTCGTCAGCGACCGCGGAAGAGACTTGGCGGTCAATTACGTAACACGCAGCCCCATTTCTGTCATTCCAGAGATGTGAGGAATGATCACGTGGGTGATGGTCGGGCTGCTCCTGGCTGCGGAAACTTGCGGCAGAAACGTACTATCCGGAAACGGGAACGGTAACGGGAACGGGAAGGACGAGACGCAGCCGAAGGACAGTCTCAAAGGAGTCACCGGCGACGAGGAGGACATCTACCGTGGGTACTTGTGTCGCACACTGTCTCAAAACGGCCGTCTGACCATTCAAAAACTACCAAATTTCCCACTAACTCTAGTTAAACTAACCAAAGAACGTACTCAAACTGCCATTTTTACCGTTTCTTTCCTGATACCTTTAACTCTAGATAATTAACAAGAAACTGTACTGAAACTACCATTTTTTACCAGGTTATTCTCGTGTTCTTTCACTTTAGATAATTAATCAGAGAGCGTAACCAAATGTCTATTTTTTAGTTCGCGATTTTTCTAATCCGAAACTGTAGATAATTTTCTGAAAAGAACATTTTCTGAAATTACCATTTTTTTACCACATCATTCTCGGGCCCCTTAATCCTAGATAATTGGCAAGAGGACATACTCAAAATATCACAAGTCGGTTTTTATGAAACTCTTATGACAGATAGTTCTTACAAAAATATTCAACACATTTCTTTTCTATTGGCCATCGTTCACTCAGTAATATTTGTTGAAATTGTACATTTTTGACTTCAGAAAATACCAATCATTCAATTATTACCGTATAACAAAAATTGGAATTTTTAAAAATTGTTCTTACTCATTTAATCGCGTCTACAAATTTTTCTCACGAATGCGTGATAGCCACAGTAATAAATATAATTAACGTTCTCAGCTTATGTATCATATATTAATGCATTTTATTATATCTCTTAACTAATGATTTACCTGATGCAATTTTTATTTCGAATATTTCTCACAAATACAGAAAATCCACAGTGTAGTGGCAATATTTCTTCTAAAAGTATAATTAACGTTCTCTGCTTATGTATCATATATTAATGCATTTTATTATATCTCTTAACTAATGATTTACCTGATGCAATTTTTATTTAGAATATTTCTCACAAATACAGAAAATCCACCGTCGAGTCTCCTCTAATAAATAAAATTAATGTTCCCTTTCTATACAGTGTGGGGCATTTATCCTGGCCACCTGGAATATCTCAAAAACTAAATTCAAGAGAAAAAAAATGTTTCAAATAATAATTTTAAGTCAAAGAAGGGCTGATGCAGCAGTCATATCCATTTTTAATTTTCGTCATGTTTTCAAGGTCATTCCAAGGTCAACTTTATTTTTCATACGAAAACATATATTTTTCATTACAGATTCTTAATACACGACTTGACACAAATAACTTTTATTTGAAACGTTTTTATCTCCGCCGATTATTTTGTATAATATTGATTTTGTGAGGATGTGACACCCTGTATTTTTTATATTTTTCACCCAATTATTTACCTGGTCCAAATTTTGTTCTGAATATTTCGTATTTGTACATGTACCTTCAAAGAGGCGCAATTTTTCGCAGTCGGACTGCCGTTACGAAACAGTGTGCGTCGTTAGCCATTGTCGTCAGCACGGGCCAAATCCAGAGGAGAAGGAAGAAGAGGAAGACGTCGGGAAAACGGGCAGGGAGAGAAGCAAACGGATCTATGATTTACCCTCCGAGTAACTCGGAGTAGCTTATATTCGACCACCTCCACCCCCCGGACACAGAGCCCACTCGAATCCTGCAATCGAGCTCCACTAATCCCACTTCCTTGCGATCTACAGCACGAAAGATCCAGACGGCTACTTCGAGCTTTCCGCGCCAACGACCCGCCACAAATCATCCCCTTGATCTACAGGGTGCTCCACGCAACTAACACCGGACGAACCATCAGAAACATCACAGAAAAGACAGTCACATCAAAAGAGTCACATAACTCTTTAATAGCCCATTCAACAGAATCGAGACCAGCATATTTTACAAAAACTACCCCGATTGCAAATGATACCTTTTTATGTAGATTCGTCGAAACTTATTACTTGAATTTATTCATTCATAGTAAAAGGAGAACGATTAAAAGAATTTAAAAACTTCAGTGTATTGGTCTCTGCCCAATCAAAATTATTCAAGGAAGAAAGAATCTTCTGTTTGGCTCCTGTTCATTGTAATCGGTGGAAACAATTTTTATTTTACATAAAAATCCGCAGTCTATTTATTACATTAGTACAGGCTATAACTGACGTGTTTGGTCAGAGAACTATTAATAAATGTACAACTCGACACTGGTTGCCAAATTATTGCCGACATTTATGCAAAATAAAAATTATTTGATTACTAAGCACACAACCTACGTAGACACTTATTTCTTTTCATAATAATTACAATTAACTGATAAAAATGTACAACTGAATTTTTAAATTCTTTAAACGTGTTCTATACTTTTCATCTTATCTACTCATTCTTTAAATTCTTTAAACGTGTTCTATATTTTTCATCTTATCTATGCATTTTTATCATAAATGCGTAATATCTGCGGTATATATGTAACTTTAATTGGCAATTATTTTTCTAACGATCGAACACAATAGTTCACAAAGCTACGGTACTCAAAGCTAAAACTAACTCTTAAACCAACCAATTTAAATCATACACTCTTTAACACATTTTAGTAGAGATTTAAAAACTGCATCGAACGATCCACTCAAAGATACAGGCTCACTATAAAAAAACAAATAGAGAGCGGTTGAATTTGCCTTGCTGTACACTTGCACAAAAATGCATGAAAGCATTTCAACTCGGTTCTCCCAATAAAACCACGCAAACATTCGGCTACAACATTTTTTATATCAAACGGTTGCAGTAGAACGGTGTACTTGTGTGGGACACCCAGTATACAGGGGTGGCTGCGGATGTAACATATTGTCGAGAAATATCGTCGCGACTACGACCGCTGCCAAGCTTCTTAAAGCGTCGAGGCCGATAAGTAGCCGAGGCAACGCGGCCGGAAACGAACGCGAAAGATCGACCGTGTAAACGCGGGGATCCAGCCCCGGATATACTGTAGACACAATTGCAAAAAGGATCACGTTTTTATATTCTAGCCGGGCATTAAATTTCGGTGTTGCGTACCCCCCTTTCGGTTCCATCTATTTCCCCGCCCACATCCCCTCCACGTTTCCGCGAACGGACCGTTTCTCGCGTCCCGTTTCCGGCCGGAAACGTATTTTTGATTGGAAATTCTTTCGGTTGAACTGGGCGCGAATTCGGCTTAATTGACGTGGACACTGGCCCACGATGCGAACAGTTTCCCACTTGTCCGGTTTATATGGCCGCGGTTCGACTCGGTTTTGCGGATCATTCCGCGCGTAAACGACGGCTAAAATTGTTGCGCGGTACTATACCAAATTATATCGCTGCCACGATGTTCGGATCCGACCGCGGAACGACTGTTCCCACTCTCATTGATACAGGTTTGCGATGAGATAATTTCTTGTCAATTTGCTGTAGATTGATGGTGTACAAGGATTAAAGTGGAATCGAAATTGTTGCGTGGAAATGGTTGATATGGGGGATCCAGTTTTTGTCTGGCCATTATCCGCTGTTTCCACTTGCAATGGTTCGCACGGACGATACCAATAACACGATAGCAATTTTCTAGATAATTTCGTTGTCAATTTGAAGTTACGTGATCATTCTCAGGATTTTAGAGGAGTCGAAATTGTTGTGAACGTACACAGTAATGCCATAACTATTTCCCTGGTAATGTCATACCTTTTCTACAATTCTCTGCAAGTTTGACCTTGAATGACCTTGAGCCATAGGTAGTTGAACTCATCTTAAAACGCAGTATTTAATGGTGGATAAAAGAACATATCAATCCATTTAACCAGTTAAGTGTGCTTGACGACTATATCCGTCATGGAGATGTGGCAGAATTTTGTGTCATGACGACTATATCCGTCATGCGTAAAATTTTGTTACAATTTGATATTTAAATTGTAATTTTGGCGAAAACTAAATTATATTCGTAAATTTTAATATGTTTAAAATGTTTAGAGGTCAAGACAAAATGAAAGAAGCAAATAAAAAAAATACTCTGTGTTTGACGACTACACCCGTCATCGCTTGATTATCGCGACACACAAGCTGGTGCGCGCTTTGCAAAAAGATCGCCACAGTTAACTGGTTAAAAAAGACAATTGACCTTCACTTCACCTTGGAGTGTCCCCCCGCGAAAAATAAATGTTCCACCACATTATGTTCCCCCCGGTACTGGACAACTTTCTTGATTATTACAGTAATATTAATAATGTTGTGCGAAATCATTTAAAAAAATATATTGTTCATAGATTTAAACGTTAAACAGCTTTCCGATTCCAAAGTCTGACAGTAAACGTTTATTACTACTTGAATAAATCCGTGTGAACATTAACCCCTTGACATACCATTTATTTTACGGTTTCAATAATTAGAATTTATTTGTAGTTTACAATTTCCTAGAAAAAGGAGAAAATGTATATCTATTGTATGTCTATATGTTCTCCAATGACTATACATTAACAACAACAAAATAGAATTTTATTTCGGTTTGAAAGAAATTAATAACATACATATTTATTTGACTCTGTTCAGAATCTTCATCGCGTCTCTCACACGTCATTATAGGCGAAGGGGTTAACAGTGGAGTGATTAAGCTTTGTTCAATAATTTAATGTGAATCGCGTGGATATCGCATAATTTTTATCAAAATATAGAGTTCAAAGTACTGTACAAATCAATCCAAAAGAATGGTGTTTGCAATCTCCACTACTGAATAGGATTTTGATTTCCAGTCAGGCCGGAAACGATTATTTCTACTTGGATGAATCAGAGAACATTAACAGCGCAGCTGTGAAGCTTCGTTTGATAATCTATCACGAGGGCGCACAGCAATCGCACGATCTCCACAGTAAAATAGAGTTCAAATTGCCGTTGGAATCTATTTGGAAGAATGCTGTTCGGGAATTCCGGCGTTGAATAGTGTTTTGATGGTCGGTCTGACTATTGACGGTTGTTTCTACTCGGATTAATCTGCGCGAGCGTTGACAGTGGCGCGATAGCAGTATGCTCGATAATTTGATGCGAATTCGCAGCTAGCGGATGATAGGATCTGCGAGAAACAGATAACAATTCTCGACTGTCTGCATTCAGGCTAAGTGGAAACAGTCGGCGGCGGTCAGACACATTAGCCAACTGTAATGGAAGCACGCGTGCCCCTTGAAATCTTCCGCTTAGATTTTCTTGAAAACGAAACTCGTTGGTGTTCCATTCTCGACTATTTTTTATTTGCTTTTTATTTATTTTCGCATGTAGAATCGCGCGTTTTATGCCGCCGAGCTTGCTCTTTGTTGCTCGTAACTTGTTACCCGTTGTTCACTACCAGGCTTGTGAAATTTTTTAAGGAATTTTTTTAAAGAACTGTTTACGACTCGTTCCATCGAATTGAGCTTTTATAAATAAAAAGGATGCAAATAATTTATTCTATCAATATAAATAAGGAACTTTCGATGGTTTTTCTTTTGGAAGTTTTATGTTTGTTAATTGAGCTCTGAAAATTGCAAGAAGTGGGCCGTGAATATTATGGTGTAATAAAAATTATTTCTTCTCCGATTTAATGCAATTTAGAGTTTCAGGAGGTCAGTACGAGTGCCTAGACGTTTTTGCAACATTTTCAAATTTATCAACATCAAAAGCTCAATTAAATCGATGAGTGACGTAGACTGCACTGGAAACCAAAACTCTTTGGTCACCGGAGCGCAATCATCTTTGATTAGTTAATGGAAAACATACTGGAACTTTCGCTGAGTCAACTATAACCCGTGTGTCATTGAAGAAACGCGATAAATTAAAAATTGTCAAACAATAGAGTATCGCGTCTGGATAAAAATGGAATTATACTCCATTCAATTTTCTCGCAAACAACGATCTTTCAGAATTTGAAGTGTAAAGTTTAATGAGTTTTCTAGAGGTTTCATGGTTTTGAAAGTTGAAGAACTCTCGGCTCTAAATAAATAAAGACCAGCAGTCGACCAACCACCCCCAAGTGACCAAATATTTTCCAAGTGCACACCTAGTGTTAGTGCACCTCCCAAAGAGTCCACTTCACCCGAAAAAAGTTCCTTGTTCCCACAAGGGCCGCGGGTAACGCGTTTCAAAGGCAACTGCAGTCTTTGAAGCTCGGCTTCCAAATAAAAAAAAGAGCACCCTCAAACCATCGCAGACAATCTAACACACCTGAATCATTCAATTTTTATGAAGCTGACACTCGAAACGTACCCGCTTTTACCACAGAAACAACCAACATGCGACCCTCTCACATAAATACAGGGTGCAAAAATTGTCGCTATTTAAACTATTGTAACTTTGCCAAAAAAATCGAACAACAATGCTCTTGGGCTAGTTTCAAAGTGGGAAGTCTCTATTTTCAATATACTAATTTGCTTCTTTCGGGGATGTTCGGGAACAATTCAAAAAAATTTTGTTTGAAGAAACTTTAACTTCCTCGTGGAATTGGTATATTTTGGATTATTTCATTGCTAGCGATGCAGTTGTTGTATGCAACGATATAGAACAATGTACCTAGACTCATATTAAAGGGCGAAACCTCTACTTTTACTTCCCTACATTGTTTTTTTCTCGAAGTTACTTCTGTATTGTTTAAAAAATATTGTCCCGAGGATACTTGAATACACCCATATCTTGGATTATTCCATTGCTAGCGAGACACTTTTTGCTGAAAGTGCAATAAAATCGCAACAGAAAGTCGAACAACAATGTACCTAGGCTCATTTTAAAGAGAAAAGGCTGTACTTTTACTTCCCTGCGTTGAAATTGGTCGAGGCAGCTTCTGCATCATTCAAAAAAATTTTTTTCGAACCTTCTTTACCCTCTGCATCGTATACCTTCAATTCTTCCATTTCTAGCGACACAGTTTAAACACTAATAACAGGACAACAAAAAATCGTACATCAGTATTAAAAAAGTCGTTAAAAAGGGGAAACTTTAATCTTCAAATGCAGATTAATTTGACTACCCCAAAAAAAATTTTTCAGGTCTCCCAGAGACGTTCAAATTCACAAAATATTAAAAAACATTGACGCCTTTATTCTCCCTCTCAATTCCCAACATAAAATCCCCTAATAAAAGAAACAACTCACAGGGAACAAAGTGTAGACACCACACTCCGAAATAAGTCCAAGTACATACACACCCCTCGCTCAACACTCTCCCTTCAACTGATCCCTCGATTCTCCTCGGAAATATACAGGGTGTCCCACGTAACAATTTTCACGATTTTTTAAGTACTTGCGATAATCTGACAAAAAATATTTTCAACAAAAGTTGATCAGATTTCGATGACTATATACTGCAATAAAAGAAGTTCGAACAATATTTGTTTTTGTAGTATTGTCAAGGTCACCTTCATTTTTTTAAATGACACTTTGTATTTTTGACTTAACAGTACTATAGCCCGTGTCAAAACGAATTCAACGACCTAGTATACCATGACCTTGGGATGACCTTGAAAGCGATGATATGAAAATTTCAACAAAACATGACAATCTGCTTGAATGAGTGATAATAACTTGTGTTTATTATTAAGACTCGAAATTACATTCAATTTTTATAGGGTCATTTACAGTCAATAGTTTATGCTGTTCCAATACAAAATAAGGAACATTTAAAGCAGCGAATCCGTACAGCATGCGAAGAACTTCGCTACGCCAGTATCGTAAGAGCAACCGATGCAAATTTACTACGAAGAAGGGAATTGTGCAAACAACAAAACGGATTTCAATTCGAACATTTGATGTGACTTTTTTACGAAATCGTTTGCGTTCATTTAGTCAAGGTTTCTGAATTGAATGTAATTTCGAGTCGTAATAATAAACACAAGTTATTACTTCTTGCGTGCTTAGCATTTGCAAGAAGTAGAACTGGTTAGCCATGGACAGACGCGTCAGACGATTCCTATACTGTTGGAAACAATTGTTGTGGAGAAGGTGGCATTAGTGTGAATAAACTGCATCACATAATTGAGGGAGAGTGTTGGTAGTAATTATTGTTTTGCAGTTGGTATGTGTGTGAGAAAAAGGTTGGCATGATTGTGCGGTATGAAAAAGGAAGAGGGAGTGTAGAGAGTTTGATGAGAGAAACCACGTGTGTCAAAGTATTCTGATTAAGTTAGGAACAAGTTTATCATTAGTGTTTATTAACCTGAAAGGTTTCAGAATTGAATGTAATTTCGAGTATTAATAATAAACACAAGTTATTAATACCCATTCAAGCAGATTGTCATGTTTTGTTGAAATTTTCATTTCTTCGCCTTCAAGGTCATCCCAAGGTCATGGTATACTAGGTTGTTGAATTCGTCTTGACACAGGCTATAATACTGTTAAGTCAAATATACAAAGTGCCATTTAAAAAAATGAAGGTGACCTTGACAATACTATAAAAACAAATGTTTTTCGAACTTTTTTTATTGCTATATATAGCCAATCGAAAACTGATCAACTTTTGTTGAAAATATTTTTTATCAAATTATCGCAAGTACTTAAAAAATCGTGAAAACTGTTACGCGAGCACCCTGTATAAATAATAAAAAAACAAGAAGAGTTCCCATGAAATCCTCTTTATGCCTCGTGCTACACACAAGATAATTTCGTAGAGTGATCGCAGTCGGACGACGAGTCGTCTTTCAGGAAAAGACCGGTAAACCAGTCGTCCTGCTGTAATAAATAGACTGGCACGGGTGATTCGGCGTGGCCGCTTCAATTTCGTGGAAAGTATTAATTACGACGCGGGTAGGTCGACGGTTTGGACAATATGGCTCGCATGGCGACCCGTTTAAACGATGCATTTCGAGGCGGAACGCTTTGTCGCGACGCGCGATTCGTCTGGTGCCTATATGAGCTCCATTCGACGGAACAATCCATTCCACCCTCTCCCATCCAGTGAGCGTTAAGTGTACCGAGAGCGCGGAATTCTATCGAACCCGGAGGTAGCACCGGGGTGTTTAGCGGGAAGGGAGGTGAGGGTGGTTGTATGGGGGTCGGCGCGGTAGTGGAGGAACGCCTAAGCGTGTTTAATTGTTGCCTCTCTCCGCCCTTTGTCTCGCAGAGCCCGGAGCCGGCCCCGAGCCGTCTCCGCAACGCTATTACTCACTCGAACGCCCCATCTGTGTTGTGTTCCAGGTCTAACGTGCTACACTTGCGTCAACGTCAGCGATAACCAGGTATCGACGAGTCCATTAAACGCCCCTTAAGAGTCGGTAATGCCTGTATCGCGCCCGGTCCAGCCGCAATTTCGTTCAGCCTCCGAGGATCGTGCCCGCCATCGATCTTCCCTTATTTTCGCGCTACAGCACTCCCGATCACCCTAACCGTTTCCCTAGACTAGCTAGAATTTAACAGTTTGGTTAACACGGCTGCTGTTTAACCTCTGGAAAGCATATGTTCGATATTAGAACATGACAGAATGGAAAATTGTTAGATGAGCTCGTTTCACAGTGGATCTAAAAATGATCTAACAGTTGCATCTAGTGTTCCTGATTTCTCAACATTTTTCATTTCTCGAAAAATGAGAAATAGGACTATATTGAGAATTCTCGAGAATTTTTAATAATATAAAAAAATATTGGAAAACTTATGATAGGAATATATGGATAGAAGATTTGGAATATCGCTGATAATATTAGGTCGTCCCATAAGTTCGTGCCGTTTACTGTTTTACTATTTAAATTAATATTTAAAACAAACTTTCAAAGTCAACGAAATATATAACCACCTTCTCTACAACCTCTTTCCACTTTTTGGTAAAGATATTATACCGTCACTAAAAAATGTCTGTGGTTTTTCATTAAAATACTTTTCAATCAGCGGAACGAACTTATGGGACAACCTAATATTTATCAGAAGCGCAAAAAAACTTAACTCGATGTTTATGTTCTGTCTAATATATACATAACTTTAAAAACAAGGAAAAAATAGACGCTAAATATAACCGATAAATTTATTTATTTAAAACCAAATTATTATAAAATAGAACATTACGCTTTTGTTTTGAAATGACTTCTTAAGTAGCATAATGCGTCTAATGTAGAATCAGACAATCTACTTCTTTTTTTTCTACCAAAATCTGTAGCCGCAGAAAAATTTCTTTCATTTTGTGTGGATGTTGGATAAATTATCATATTGCAGACATGCATACGTGGGCATCGATGTGATGTATCTAGATATGCTTTTATATACGCGATTGATTAGTAATATGCAATTTGAGTTAACTAAAAATTGATTTCCTAAAATATGTTATAAAATAAATGAGATTGATAAGAATTTTCCTAGATTTAAATTTCTCGAGAAATACTGTAATTTCTCGAGAAATGAGGAATGACTAATTATAACATTTCTCGAGAAACTCTCGAGAAAGAATTCTCGAGAAGGAACACTAGTTGCACCGTTCCTCAGTCCAGATAGAATTTAACACTATAGTTAATACGGCTGCTGTTTAACTATAGAATACATAGGTTTGTCCATTGAACCCCTAGGATTCAAAGTATTGAGGCCACATCATTCCTTTCACAAAGGATCAAAAAACTATATGATGTTCCGATTCGCGAGAACTTATGGATATTTAAAATCTGATCATTTCGTTAAAAAAATTGATACAGCGATCAACTTGGTCTGATTTTAAAACCTGAATCCACTACTTTCACGTTCCATCGTTTATTTTTGTCTAAGAAATTGTTGCACCATGTGGCGCATTTTAAACTGAAGGAACAATCCGTCTTGGAAAAAGGGAACAATTCTGGAACATCAGTAAAATCTCTAAAAAATTTTTTCGAGAATGAATTCACCACAGATTTGAAGAATAAAGACTCCTCTTTACAGCGACTTCCTAAAACTTTGGGTACAATTTTTTCTAGCCGCTTTATGGATGAAAAAAGGGGAACAAGTTTGTACCTTATTGTACACTTTTGCCACTATTTACCTTGATGTACGCTTTTTTCTGGCTTATTTAGCGGACGAAAATAAGGATCAAGTTTGATAACACGGTGTATCTTACATTACTGTGAAGTTGGCAGTACACTTTTAATTCAAAGTTCAATAAACGAACAATTAAAAATCGTGCATGACTGAACCTACCGTAGACTTGAAAATCAAAGCTGTATCCCTGAAATTTCCCCGCCCCGTAAAAATTAATGTACGATTTTTTTTTATTAATTTATTAAGCTTTCAATGAAAGATGTACTGCCAACTTCACAGTAATGTAAGATACACCGTGTTATCAAACTTCATCCTTATTTTCGTTCGCTAAAAAAGCCAGAAAAAATCGTACATCAAGTTTTAGGGGGTCGTTGTAAAGGGGAAGCTTCGATCTTCAAATTCGTGGTGGGTTTATCCACGAAAAAATTTTTTTACTATTTTTACAGACGTGTCGATAGCGATGGGTGAGCAGCCTGTCTGTTTCGTTTGTAGCCGCGTTACTGGTTACGGGAATGATCGATAGGGACAGCGAGCTTTCAAGAGATAGCTCCTCTCTGGGACTGAGAGCACTGAACCTAACGGGTTTACGGGTTGTTTGGCGAACGGGTTAAGGCTGGTTTCTTTGGAATTACTGTAATGGCCGATAAGATTGCATCGGTGCCGGGAAGTGTAGGTTTTTCGAGATTTAGGAGCGCTGAAAGTCTGCTGGATACGCTAAATTGTTTTACCGTGGAATTTCGAGACTTTGGATCCTGTTGTGATCCTGTGAAAGATCCACATTATCCTCCAAAACGTTCTTGTTCATTTTAGAATGAAGCCACACAGGTTTTAAAGCAAACACATTCACAAACGTTTCATATTCGTGTATCTCTGAACAAAATTTTTGTATAAAATATATTTGTGATACCTGTTTGCATAAAAATGTGTTCAGAGTACTAAAAGTTGATAGAAAAATGTAGATTGGTGCAATAATGTTCTTTTATAACAGAGGCTGTTATTAGTCGTTGGAGAGTTGTATTAATACTAGGTTTACGGAGTACTAACATTGATTATTTTACATTGTTTTATAAAAATAATAAAATTGTATTTACTTAGATCTTTAGCGATTTTTATTGTAACATGTACACACAAAAATAAATCTATTTAATAATTCCTCACGGATGTCTCCTTACACTCTTAATAATCCTAAATTAAAAATTTTGGAATCCGTCATTTTGACGGGCCCGTAAATCTAGTGTTAAAAAGATTATTTTTCGAACGAAAGTGTTGAAGAATTTTGTTAACAAATCTGAAGCAAAGGGATATTGACGAATGCGTTTAATAAATCCAGAACATTGCAATTTGTTGATTAAAGTACCTTGCACATTATCAACGCAACAATTACAATGCACAAATCAATTTTATATTTCTGTCACACTAGAAATCAAACTTTTTGATCCAGTAAAAACTTTATTAAATGAATAAATATATATTGGATCTTGTCTTGCAAATTCTGTTTCATCGTTACAAATATTACATAGCATTGTAGAAATTGTTAAAATATATTGACGAACACCGTACAAATATACAGTGCAGAGATTTTGTTTGTTCACCTTCATTAAAAAGAAATGAAAATTGTTGGTTTCGCTGAAAATGCACACTGAAGTTGAAGCAGTGGTTTTCATGTAGGAACATAAATTTGCATAAAAAGTGAACATCCTTCTCAATTTGCAAGAATATTCTACGCTACCGTACACTCGTCTCATCGTGGCTCTCTCATTACAAGGGGCGTTATATTATTTCGTGTTTAGTAAACAGATCGCTGTACTCGTTGCTTCTTTAATATTTGCATAAATTGCAGTCCTCTCTTTCATTCCGCTCCCGTACTTCGCACGCAGCAGTATTTTTCATTTTTTATCCCTGCGTAAACAATTCTTCCAGGCATCATGTTAATCCGTTGATTAAACACTTTCTGCTGCTGCAGGGGGGGAGGTAAATCTGTGATCTACCATAATCGTTGAAAATAATCACTAAAAAAGAATTGTAGTATTCTGTCCATTAGTTCGCCGAAAGCGGCGAAAAAAATTAAACTGAACGAACAACATATATTCTCATTTACCACTGACAGCTATTTCAATAAAAATAAAAATGATTCTCTATAATTCTATATAAATTCGCAATTTTCAATTGAAATTGCACAGTTGATATTAAAAACAAACCGGGCAATAAAAATGATTTGTTACAGTCAATAGCAACTGCAAAAGCTTCGTGGCAAACATTTTTTAAATCATCTCCAACAAACGTGATCGAACACCAAACCAATTTATCCCGTTCAATACTAGAAGCTTCTCAGTCTCTCACACATATATAAAATCATCAGCAACAAACATGACTTAACAAAAAATGTAATTATACTAACCACTGAACTCTCATACAAACCACCTTTAACTAAAAGCAATCCTTACAACAAAAATTAATTTTTAAACTCTATAAATATAATTTGTCACGTTCAATACTAACTTGAGAAGCTTCTCAGTCTCTCAAACATTTTTAAAATCGCCCCCAACAATCATGACTAAACAACAAATGAAGTTAAACCGACCACCGAAATCTCAAACACACCATCTGCAACTAAAAGCAGCCCTTATAACAAAAATTAATTTTTAAACTCAATAAAAATAATTTGTTACATTCAATACCAACTTGAGAAGCTTCTCAGTCTCTCAAACATTTTTAAAATCGTCCCCAACAATCATGACTAAACAACAAATGAAGTTAAACCAACTACTGAACTCTCATACAAACCACTTGCAACTAAAAGCAATCCTTACAACAAAAATTAATTTTTAAACTCAATAAAAATTATTTGTTACATTGTATACCAACTTGAGAAGCTTCTCAGTCTCTCAAACCTTTTTAAAATCATTTCCGAACAAACATGATCAAACACAAAACTAAATTAAACTAACCACTGAAATCAAACAAACAAATTTCCCAAAACTACAATCCTTAGAATAAAACTAATTACTTCCACTCAATATTAACATCAGAAACGTCTCAGTGTCTCAAACCCTCCAACATAGACCCCATCAAACATTCCACAATATTCTCGCTTTAATAAATCATTAGCATTTTGTCGGTTTTCGCCAATCGATCAATTTCGCAGAGGCTTCCGGTATATTTCCCAGGGAATTCATAGATATTGGTTCTTCAATACCCCTACGCGATCGAGTAATTAATAACGGTGCTCCCAAAACACGTTGAATCCTGTATCGTTCCCCGTAACAGTGTAATGTAATAAAGAACCAGAGAACAGAACGCAGCGCCGCGTGTATCTGTTTAACGGGGAACTAGAGCCGCGCACACGACTGTGCCACGGAAAATTGATACCTATCAGAATTAATGAACGCGTCATTGCATTAGTCCCGTCGCTGCCAATATCCGTCCAATCGCCGGTCGCTGGAAATCAGGACAGCCCGATTTCCACCGGATATCTTCCCGGGAAATTTCCCTGGTCTATCGTTGGCCCCGGTAGCAGCAGCAGCAGCTTCTCCCAGTTTTCCTTTTTACTTTTCGACGACTTTCTCTCTCTCTCTCTCTCTCTCTCTCTCCCTCTCTCATCCTCCTTCCCTTTTCCACAAGTTCGATGGCAAGAGCACAGCGTCCAGGAAGTTTGTAAAGGCGATACAGTTGTCACGAGCGATCGCCTGGAACGAACCAAACTCCTCTCGGTTACGTTTCACCCCAGAAATTTTTAGGAACCACCACACGCAACCGCCCCTGATCGGCTCGCTGATACCTTATGCGCCAAGTTTTTGCCTATTTAACGAACCGTGCGCCTTCACCATCCGACTTTCAATACTTTTTGCACGTTTTTCTTTGTCGGATTGTTGGTTGGCCTCGGTTTGTTGGCTGGTGTAGGTTTGAACCCTGTGGCATGGGTGATTGAATTATGCTCGTGGTAAAAGATTGTGTGTTAGGGTGAAGAATAAATTGGTTCTTCCGAGACCCTTCTTTTTTGTTTTTGTTTTCGTGGTTGTGGGTGAATGATTTTTTAGTGGACCGCGTGTAGTGGGTGATTAAATTGTAAAACAATTGTGTAATAAGTGATAGAATGAACAGTTTCTTTCCCCCTACTCTTGATGTGTTTTCTCGGTTAAATTGTTTGCAAGTAGACAGTGTATACTGGGTGTACAAATTATAATCGTCTAATACAATTACATATTAAGTTCGAGGAGGAACATTATTTTTGTTTCTATCCTCTTTGTGTTGTTGGTTAAATTGTTTACAGGCAGACTGTATATGGTGGGTGATCAAATTATGATAGTTTAAAACAGTTACATATTAAATAGAAGAACGGACAGTTTTTTCGTTCCTATTCTTTACGTGTTATTGGTTAAATTGTTCGCAAGTAGAAAGTATATGGTGAGTAACCAAATTAGAATGATACGATAATTAAATGAATAAACATTGATATTTTTAATGGAGAAGATTCAACACGAAAAGATCTATCAAAGACTTCCTTTCGAAGTTTTCGTTTCGGACATGATCGACTTCGAAAGTTTATCCGACCGTCATTGATATCTAGAAGAAGTAGAAACGGTAAGTTATGATCAGACACGACAGCCTTTTCCTATTCATCGGCACGCGCGACCGAGGAATCTTCGAATCCGATTATGTTAGAAACGAAACATCGTAGATAAGAACTTCATTCTACATTTTCCACTAGATTTTTCCATTCAGATTATATCTGCGTACTTTTCAGCAGCTTCGTAACGTCAGGAACAAAGATATCAATAAAAAGTAACAAGTAACACGTCTTCTTCAACGTTTTTCACAAAAATTACAGAAACCGGCTCATTGTTTCTATGATAATCGCAAGTCCTGGGTCGAATGAAAACAGTATGCCATTTCTCAGACAATTTCACACAATTGACAATCTCACAATAATTCCTATAAATTGATCACCCGTTATACACTTTGCTTAATACAAGCATATCTTCGAATTCGACTATTTCTAAGAGAAAGCATGATTCAAAAAAGATTCACCCTATACCCTATTCTTGCAAATAATAAATATTAGAAAGAAATCATAGAGAAAGAAATCATAATTTTCTTATTTTGCACTATTTTCTTAGAAATGAAGGTGACCTTCAACTTTTTATACGAAATGCTATATATTTTTTTATATCATGTGGAAGCGTGTGTCAAGACAAATTCATTTGTATACAACACAATGACCTTCAAGGTCATACAAGATCAGAAATGGCAAGAAAATTTGGAATATTTCGTAAAGATATTGTTCACGATACACGACGGCAAGGAAATGTAAACGACTTGCAAAGGAAACTAACGCAATCATGTTCATTTATATTTCGAACAACAATAGAAGAAGCTAACAAGAATGTAATTAATTGAGCTGAAATATGCAGTTATGCACAAGGAAGTGATATTGAACATTTACTATAGCCTCGTCAATAAAGTATACTTGTAAATGCATTGGAACTAAATGTTCAAAATGTTTCTTCCACTACTGACCTTGTATGACCTTGAAGTCATTGTGTCGTACACAAATGAATTTGTCTTGACACATGCTTTCATATGGTATGAACAAATATACAGGATTCCATTTAGAAACATAGGAGGTCACCGACATTTCTACGAAAATAGTGCAAATACAAAAAAATCACATACCCCATTACGTCGCTTGCAAGACACAGTATTACTTTCTCCTCTTTAATTTTTTTTGTAATATTTATTATTTTCAAGAAAATCGCTGGCTAGTAATAGCGTGAACAGCCTGTATATTCGACTAATTTTTCTGTCTTGATTCCTTACATTATATACTTTAACAACATCGCAAAACCAAGATAAAAAATATGAGTGCAAAACAAGTACCACACAATATTAAACAAGTGTAATTTCTTTCGATCGAAATGAATTATATTGATGAATCTGATTTCGGCGCAAGGTACGATCCTATTGAAAATCAGAATATTTGCAGTTAGATTATTCTTTCAACGTTTCGATCCTTGTGTGAGGTTTTAATGCGTTTGCTGTGCAACGAGTACAATACAAGAAAAAACAAAATATTTTTATGGATATGATATTAAGAGTTACGGCGGAAAGTGGTTGAAACCATGGTGGCAGATACGTAACTTAGTTACGTTATGGTTTCAGCCACTTTCCGCCGTAACTCCTAATATCTTATTCATAAAAATATTTTGTTTTTTCTTTTATTGTACCCGTTGCACAGCAAACGCATTAAAACCTCTTGAAAATGATCCACACAAGGATCGAAACGTTGAGAGAATAATCTAACCTTGCGCCGGAATCAAATTCATCAATACAATATTAAACATTGTTCACAAAAGCTCCAGCAACTAGCTCCACTATTTTCAAAAAATCACACGCTAACCTCCAAGTGAAAATAATATCACACATTCCTGAAACAATACTAAACAATCCTCAGTCATCAAACAGCCATAACAATTCGATCACCCGCTGCACAGCCTGCGGATCCCGAAGCTAGCCAAAAAGCCGATCAGACGAGTCTGGCATAAACGGGGCAAAAAGTGCCGCTGGACCGGGTCCACTTAAATTTGCCCTAACCGACTTGTCTCTAACTATGTCTGAACTATTTCTAGAACCGTTATCTCTCTCTCTCTCTCATTCTCTCTTTTTCTCTCTCTGTCCGCAGATGTGCAACGAATGGGCGATAGACACGCCGTGTCCGGCGGCCGGCCGGGACTTCTGCAGATCGCTGCACATTTTGGACAGCAAAGGAAACAGCGTCTTGGCAAGCAAATTTTTTCGCAACACCCTCGAGAAAAGCTCTCTGCTCGGGTCGCCTAACCGGCGCGATAAGCTCGATCGTTGCCAAGAAATATTAGCGGAGAATCGTCGGCGAAATCGTCTCGCAAATCGTGACCGATTGAACGAGCTCGTTTCTTTCGCGAACAGCTTTCTTTTCTTTTCTTTTTCTCGCCTGGACGAAAGATTGAAACAGTCGGTTAATTAGCGACAAGATGGTCTTAGGTAATCGGGAATTATCGGGACCGTGTGCGCGCGCGGACTTAATGAAGAACTGTTAATTGAACCGCCCCATTCGACCGGGGGAAAACGGAAGCACATTATTGACGGAAAACTTGAAAGCGGCTCTTCGCTTGAATGCGAAAAAATTGTGCTGGTTCCGCTCGGTCGTAAAATATTTTTCTTTCTTTGTCTTTTTGTCGATGAGTTCGCCGAGAATTTTGCGCATTAATTACAGCAATCTACGGTGCCGATTATGTTCAATGGCGCTTGAAAAATTCTATAAATTTACAGGTTTTATAGTAGTAAATTGAGCTTGATCGTTGGGATCAACGGATTTCTACTTTTGGAAAAGAACGCTTTTTAGTTATTGAACGAGAGACACTTGTGTTCCGTTGAAATTTTTTGAATTGACACTTTGGTCTCCTAGAATTTTTTTAATGGAAGTGAAGCTTTTGAAAGCTATAGGAATATTGCTGTGTAAATGTTCGTGACATTTTTGCGACGGTTTTAATTTTTTTTTCTGCGGTTTTGTAAAGGTAACCTTTTGTAGGGGATGAAATTATTAATTTGTGAATGTAGCAGAAATTTTGGGCTTTTAGAATGTTTATGGAAGGCTTTTGTCGTGTTTCGTGAAAAGAATTTTAATGAATGTTCCAAAACCTTTGAAGGCATTGTCGTATAAATATCCGCAGTCTTTTAACCGGCAATTTTAATTTTTGATGTGTCAATTATTCGCTTTTGTAGAAATATTCACTAGATAAAGGATAAAATTATTATTTAGGCACACACTTTAAATTTGGTATTTTCTAATTTTGATAAAGAAAAAAAATCATGATCTAAAGAAGATGGAAACATAAAAATGGATTTTGCAGAAAGTTCAAAAATATTATTTTTTATAATTAATATCTGCATACCTGTCACAAAATTTTCAATGCTTGGTGCGTCAATCATTCTGTAAATGCCATTTTGTGAAAATATTCTACAGGCACAGGATAAAATTATTATTTTATGAATCGCCTGCAAATTTCGTGCTGCTTGAACTTCAATTATGTTTTACAAAAGATGGAAGTTTCCTACTGAATTTTCACAAAATCTTCACAACAATCGTTCAACAAGTATCTGAAGTCTTTTAACTCCATTTTTAATTTTCACAGTTTTAACTAAATAGTTCCATAAAAAATAATTGGCAGACTCGGAAGCAAAAATTAATTTTTTACTGTCGTTCGTAAAAGAGTTTACAGGATTTTCACGATCAGATAGTTAACTAGCACTTTCTGTGACACGTTCAATGTTCAATGCATTGACCATATGATTCAATTAACACGACACATTGATCAGGATACAAAATTAATTTTTTATTGAAGTTCCCAGAAATTTTCACGGGATTTTGCTAATTAAACGAGGTAGTTAATTAGCTCTTTCGATGACACGTTTAATGTATCGACTCTGCATATGCTTCAATAAAAATGACCCATTGGTCCAGGATACAAAATTAATTTTTTCCGGAGGCTTATAGAATGTTTCTTTATTTTTTTTATTTAAGCTGACTGATAGAAAAAAAATTTACTTATAGGAGATTTTTTTCCGGAGGTTCATAGAAGATTTCTTTATTTTTTTTATTTAAGCTGACTGATAGAAAATTTGCTAATAGGAGAATTTACGGTGTTTGCTGGTTAGATGAGATAGTTAATTAGCACTTACCGTGACACGTTTAATTTTTAATGTTTGTTTTATGTGCTTCCCGCAAAAATGTCGTATAAACCGCCGGAAAAGGAAAATGATTTTTTGTTGGCGTTCGCAGAAGAGTTTACGGTGTTTCGGTAATTAAATGGGTTAGTTAATGAGCACTTTCGGCGGTGGCCAGTCGCGGAAGAGTATTTTTAAGTTGGAGAACCTGTCCCGGGAAGTTCAACACGGAGCGACGTAATTGTAAAAGCGAACATTGCGGCAAAGGGCAAGAAACTACCTGTTGAGCAACGCGCGCAGACACGTATTATATATTAAGGGAAGAAGAATAATCGGCTGAGGGAAATTTCGTGGGAATTCGGTGTTTTATCAACTGGAACGTGTTATTACGACGTCTAGCGAGACGCTGCCAAAACTTTCCGTCGCTGGGGTACATTTTACTTAATCAATTAAAACTAACTTCTCCGCGACCGGGGCTCTTGGAAATTTTGCAACCGTGAAATCACAGTTCATACAAATAATCATAAAAAATTATGTTACATCCCGTTTCCGGGGAGTATTGGAACTTCGGCTTGGAACGGTACTTAGAAGCATATGACACTAACAGGAACAATTTTACTTGGGTCTTCCGGATGCACCCACGGTGCAGTGTCTATTTAAAATTGTCGAAGTATAAATAATATATTCCTCTGACTGGTAATGCCATTTTTCTTACGTCTATTACATGCATCCATGGTGTTTTGTCTACCAAAAATGGTACGATAATAAAGAACTTATATATCTATCGCGTAATGCAATTTTTCATACGACCATTAAAATAAATAAAAAATGTATGGAACTGGTAAGGCAGTTTTTCATACATCTACTAGATGCATCAACGGTATAATGCATATTAAAAATGATATTAAAATAAATAAAAAATTTATGGGACTGGTAATGCAGTTTTTCATACATCTACTAGATGCATCGATGGTACAATAATGGTACGATAATAAATAACATAAAATTGGGTGCTTCAATAATATAACCTCCACTAGAAATACTAGCAGAATAAATAACAATTACTTATACAAATTGGCAATCCAAATTTTCTCGTATTCATCGGATGCATAAAAAATTATATTCACTGTCGGTAAAATTTAGATAATTGAAATAAAAAATTAGGTTCATTGGTACTAAATAATTTTTTGCATTTCTGGAATGCTTCAATAGATTATTGTCTATTTTCTCGAAAAAAAGGATCAATAAAATGAGAATATAAATTGAATACAAAAATTGAGGAAATTAGTTGGCAGATATTAAACATTCACAGCAAACGAATAAAACATTTTCATCTAGTAAACTCTTTCACGAAAACAATAAACTTCTTCTTGATTCTAATTTCATAAATCACTTCACGTTAAGACTGAACCCTTAGCGCTCGAGTGGCGACTCCCCCGGCGCCATTAAAAATTGCTATGTTATTATTCAAAAGATTTGATACATTATTAAATTTATTTAAACTTAGTAAAGTACTAAACATTTAAGTATTGTATGAGTAAAGTACATCAGTTCCATATAGATAAAATTAAAACATATTGAATGGCAATATTCTAATTCGAAAGAAAAGTTTGGTTTTCGAGTTAAAATAGTTCCGAATGCAAATGATTAAATTTCTATTAAACATCAACAAAAAGACCGAGATCTTTGAACTTTTCTTCTTTCTTACTGTTTCTTTGAACAAACCGTTCCCACCTCTTTTCTTCCGTAAGATCGATAACATATTCAATACCAACACAAAATCTGTGTTTGCCACTTGCAAAGAATAATGCTCCAAAAATAGCGACAGAAACTCGATAAACCTCCGTAGCCGCACTGTAAACTGCAAACAACATAGGAAACAACTGGAAAATAAACGGAACGACCGAAAAAGAGGAACGAACAACGATGTGTTACACAAAAGTTGCACAGCGTTCGAAGCGAAACAATTTCCCCCGGTGGAAAAAGTTTCGATTCCAGCCAGTAACTTCTCCATTTACACCGATAGGAATTTCCTTTTAATTCATTACGATAATTGTAGGTTATTCAAGGGTTTGCGGGCAGTTTGCCGATCCCGCAGAGAATGTCCGACAGTTTCCGAGTCGGACGACAGGCGATCGGTTCCGAAAGGAACGAGCGGAATTTCGCGCGTTTGAAAACGGTCCCCGCGCGACGCGTCTGTCACGATCCTTTACGATTGTTTCTCGTTTCACGGCTCGATTTAACCGTGTCGGGGCGACGCGATAAAATCAACACGGCCGGCGTGCACTGGCAGCACCGCAATCATGCGAACCCGATGAAAATCAATCGCGGATTTCATAGATACGTCCAAACCGCGAAATTTTTGCGGTGGAACCAAAAACCCCACCAACTTCAAATTTTGAGGGCTAAATTCGCAATCTTCGTACACTGCAACACCATTTCTTTGCGTAAAAATATTGATCGCAGCAGAAGATGTGTTAGAATTTTAACAGACATACATCCAAGGTGTTTTATTATAAATCTATGTGGCTACGAATTTTTGCGGTGGAACCAAGAACCCCACCAACTTCAAATTTTGAGGGCTGAATTGGCAATCTTCGTACACTGCAACACCATTTCTTTGCGTAAAAATATTGATCGCAGCAGAAGATGTGTTAGAATTTTAACAGACATACATCCAAGGTGTTTTATTGTAAATGTATATGGCTACGAATTTTTTGCGATGGAACCAAAAACCCCACCAACTTCAAATTTTGAGGGCTAAATTGGCAATCTTCGTACAGTGCAACACCATTTCTTTGCGTAAAAATATTGATCGCAGCAGAAGATGTGTTGGAATTTTGACAGACATACATCCAAGGTGTTTTATTGTAAATGTATGTTTCTACGAATTTTTTGCGACGGATCTGAAAAGCGCACCAATTTCAAATTTTGTGGATTGACTTTACATGCATTGGAGAATGTAACGTAGTTTTTTTATGTAAAAATACTGATCCTTGTGGGAGTTATGGATTTTCCTCGTGTCTCATCTAATCGCAAACTTCTTTACGCACCAGTCGCGTTCCAGTTCACCGATTTTGTCGAATTGCGAATTTTTTGTGACGGAATTAAAAAAGGGCAGCGATTTAAAATTTTTCGAACGGATTTGGCAAACTTTGGAGAACATAATGCATTTTTTTCATACAGAAATATTGATCATAGCCAGAGTTATGTGAAAATTTTAACCGAAAAATGTAGCCCGAAAGGGAGCAGTCTGTTTCATTAAAAATTCATGTCATTACGAATTTTTTGCGACGAAATTAAGACACGCAGCCAGTTCGAATTTTATGAATTGATTTGCCAAGCTTCGAAGAATGCAACACAATTTTTTTTATGCGAAAATATTGGTCATAACCGGAGTTGCGTTAGAAATTTAAAACCGAGGTATAGTCAAAAGATTTTATTGAAATACGTTCGATTCATGTCGTTCCGAATTTTTTGCAACAAAACTAACAAATACGTCACTTTCAGATTTCATTGGTAGGTTTGTCATATTTCGAAGAATGTAACTCTGTGATGCAAAAATATTGATTCTAACCGAAGTTGTGTTGGAATTTTAGCCGGGGTACAGCTAAAATATTTTATTGAACATTTGAGTCATTGTGAATTTTTTGCGAGAGAACTAAACAACACGTCAACTTCAAATTTTGCAGATTGATTTGGCAAGCTTTGGAGTAAGTAACACGATTTTTTTTATGTAAAAACGTCGATTCTAACCATTTATTCAAATGGTACATAATGAGAGATGAAAATGTAAGAGCGTCGTAGAGATTGAACTTCGATTTTCATGAGAAGTTCGACGGTTTGCCAGGACCTTATCTTGTGAGTACTGAGTTGATTGAAGTTCATACGGTGATAGGAACTCTGCTGAAGACGTATACCAAGATGGAAGTAAATCGGATATTTGGTTTTTGAGATATCGCGGCAGTCACTAAGAAAAATGCTTTTAAAATTCGTGATGCTGCAGTAAAATATGGCAAAAATACTTTACTTCGTAGCTTGTAGATTTGCGATTTTGCAAATTCGTTTACAAACCATAGGAATTACATTTTTGGAGCGTGAAAGTGTAATCAAATACTCGAACAAACTATTTTCAACTTTTCAAATTTTTTAAAGATGAAAATTAATGTCATTTAATGGACATAATTTAAAAAATGCATTTAAGTAAAAATAAAATGACTATGCAATCGGATACCAGCCATTACTGCACTCTAAATTGTTAAAGACATTGTTCTTTAAATTCCTACGGTCGCAAAATATTAATTTGGAAGTATTTTCATTGATTGAAAAATAGTTAAAGTTAAATTAAACTCATTGTATTCACACAATGAGTTAAGCTCGTAAATTCCATCTGATAATCTCTTAATGCAGCATGATGGTAATTTCAAATTGCATGTTGCATTTATTCTCGACAAATGAACCATTTTATAGCTACCATTGACTATTCATTAACGCGTTTGTTATTACTTGAGCATAATACCGCACTTTGCGTTAAAAAGATCGAATTAATTTTATAAACACCATTCATTTCAAGCTGTGACACTGTCTTTAATTAATGTCTTTTAACTTTCCAATTTCAATAGAGAATTGCATTTAATTCCCATAAAATGTGAATACTAATCGACCAAATGGCTTCTATTACTTTCTAATACAGCGAAGAAAACTCGTTGCATTTAAACAACTATTATATATCCCGTATGTCAATAACCAACATTTTCCAGGATATTCAACGATGTTACACTTCATAGTTTAAATGCATATTTCTATACCTCAAATGTAAATTAATGATCATGCATGCTCATCGTCAAATGTAAATTAATGATCATGCATGCTATGATCATCCAAGAACATAAAAATCTACAATAATTTTGCTAGACTCGGTGTACAATAATTTATAATTTTTCTTAATTGCAAACAGTCACATCACGCCCTTCCACACATATCCCCTCTCAATAATTTTGCTATCCATCGATAGAAATATTAAATAAGTTTTAAAAAGATAGTGGCATCCAGATACCCCGTTGTTAACATAAAGGTTAATCAAAAGGCTTGGCTATGGAAACAGAAAATTGAATAGTAACGAATAAATTAATCTCTCATTTTTCCTATTTGGTCTCATCACAATTTAATGACTATTGACCAACACGTTAAGCGCGTAGCAATTTTGTCTCACATACCATTTCACTTTTTATTTATGTTTAAATACGAAAATACTGCTCTGCACAAGAAAAAGACTTGCGCGCCCGATTTCTGTTTAATCTGTTTCAATTAAATCTATAAAGACAGTGTGAAATTTTTAAAAATTATATACTCTTTTATAATTTCAATACCATCAGTCCTCAGGGACTGGCATAGCGTTCAACGCGTTAAAAATGCAGAGAAGTCGATGAGTTGCAACTAGGAGTGTGCGAGTACTCGAAATTTTGGGTTCGGGTCGGGTCGGGAAATTTGTTCGGGATCGGGTCGGGATCCCGAAAGTTTATAAACTTCGGATACCCGCGATTTCGGGTACCCGAAAAGGTAGTCGGGTCGGGTCGGGTCGGGATCCCGAAAGTTTGCAATATTCGGATACTCGAAGTTAAAGTTGGGGCAAGTCTGCGGTGAAATCAGCAATAAATAACTCTATGACTCTGTGCATATTAAGACGTCCAATCATCGGTTGTAATAGTATTTCGATTTCTAGTAAACACTGTTTATGAAACAGTGCTCTTATACGAACAGTCTGCGGACGAAGAGTCCTTGTCTTGTAAGAACAGTGTTTACTAGAAACAGAAACGTCCTTTACGTACATTCTTTCACATAATGTAATCTAAAAAAATTTTTTCCTCGCGAAGTTTGATAACCGACTACACTAAAAATACAAAAATCATTCTGAACCAGCCATTGAAAATAAAAGATTGTACTGAAAAATCATAAAACAGCATTATGCTTATATAAATACAACTTTAACTTCGAGTACCTGAATATTGCAAACTTTCGGGACCCCGACCCGATCCGACCCGACTACCATTTCGGGTACCCGAAATCGCGGGTACTCGAAGTTTATAAACTTTCGTGAACCCGACCCGACTCGACCCGAAATTTCGGGTACCCGCACACCCCTAGTTGAAACACAAAACTACTACAAGTATCGACAATGAAAGCAATCAAATAATGTCACGATGTTTACAATTAATTTTTGTTTCGTGAGTCGCCGAACGTTCACCAACCAATTCAAAGTAACAAAATTGATCGTTCGCAAGACATAATCGTCTCTGGAGTGTTCGGAAGCGTCTTCGGAGGTTTAATAGAATTAGCAGTGAGATAAGCACATTCCCAACTCTTCCAATTATGAGCATCGAGATTAATTAGGGGCTGGGTGGCGCGGAGATCCGGTCGGTTGCGAGTTGCTTCTTTCGCCGATCGGTTAATTAATTCCGGGATAGCGTAACCAGCCCGTGGGAAGATCGACAGGTGACACGGGACAATTTCCAGGCCGGGATCTATCGTTTTACGAATGGAATTGTCCGCGGGACGCGCAAAATCCGCCTCCCTCTTTCGCGCGCAAATATTGATCGATCCCCGCTGTTGTTTCACCGAGTGGCCCCCGAGATTAGTTTTATGATCGCGTGTAAAAATGTTTTTAATAGTAGCCAGGCATCGAAATGATCCAGCCTGTGTAGTTCACCCCGTTATATCGGTCTACGCACAAGATAGAGAAGGAAACCGTCTGCACCATGCATTTTTCATGAACGTTTGACGCCCGCGGATTTAGTATTTCCCCGAGTGGATAACAAACGCCCCGCGAAACGATTTGCATATTATTCATGAACTTTTTTAATTAACGTTCGATTTCAATGGACACGCGGACATTGTTCCGAAACGGCGGAAAGAAAGACAAGGATTCATGGAGTCGCGACGCTGCTTAAAAGTTCGGTATAGCTTAATGGACCGACGCTATAGTCTGGGAATATTAATAGACGCATAATTACGCTCCAGGGATTAAGGACGTCTTAGCATTCCCCAGCGGTACCATGATGGAGAAATTAAGTATTGATTATACTATTCGATTCTGGGTCTTTATACAGTTTTCGAGCTTCTATATCATCGAAATTCTTTCAAGCAGATTTATACAATATCCTGGAGAATCGATATAATAATTTCGAATTGATTTTAGAACGGATTCCCGAAGAAATTGTTAAACTTTTGAGAGCTGAAATTAAAGGCGGAATGTTACGCTTTGTGATAGTTGCATTTAGGTTCGAACAAACAATTCGAATTTATATCGACAATTCGAGAAATCTCAACGATCAGCTCCTTCTAAGACAATCCTTTGAGTCAATTTTAAAATCTATTCCCGAAAGAATTTTCGAACTTTTGAGGTCTCAAATTAGAGTGGAAAAGTCGTACTTTATGATAGACTCGTTTTAGTTTTCCGAAATAAATCGGAACCGTATCAAAATATTAACACTAGAACTACCGGACAAGTCAAAATGACCGGTTTCTAAATTTTTCTTTTACAAATATTGAAATTATAAAAATGTTTTCCGGAGTAATGTTTTAGTCAACTTCTCTATTAGAGTACATATTTAAACAAAAGTTGTACGGAAGTTGAATAAATGCATTCTTGTCGTTATTAGAAGGCAATATACATCAGTCGCGTTTAGCGCTCGGTAGTTCTAGTGTTAATAAACCGTCGAAGAAAACCGGTTTGCAATCAAAACTCTCGTTGTAGTGTTTGTTTAACTCCATCGCGTACATTGTAAATTCATGAAATTTGCAATCTAAGATTTACCAATAAACTAATCCATATTTCTTGTATTACACGTCTTCTTAACACTACCGACCATTAAATGTGACTAATCTATGCTCCCTAATAAAAACGGCACGATCGAAATTCTTTAAATTTTGTGTCATTTTTATTATAATGTATACTTCATTAAAAAAAAAAGTATGCAGAATAATTTCGAGTGGAAGCATCTTTATAACTTAAACAATTGTGAAATAAAAAATCTGAAAGCGGTCATTTGACCGGCGGTGGTAAGTTTAGTGTTAAGAAACGGCAAATAGAACGAGATAATTAAAATAATGATTAATTATAACCAGCAGATTTTCGAACGAAAACTCTATGAAACTGTTCAAGAAATCGAATACGGTAGCAAAGAAGAAAGCCACAGTTCGCAGAACTGAAGTTAACCAAGAACATTTCCAGCGGTCCCAAAGAATCCTTAATTCTGCATAAACGGGAAGCCTTCATAATCAGAAAATGGCGACGGTCGTTGGCCGAGCTCTCCTCATCGCGTCGCGTCGCGCAATCTCGTTCCGCGCCCTGTTCCGCCAAGAAAAAGAATAACAATTCCGGATGGCGGAATTGCGGCTAGCAGTTCCATTCAGCCAGAAAGTTCCGGCAAATTTCCCGGAAAAAGACACGGGAAAAGGGGAAAAGTAGGGGGGGGGGGGAAGATTGGGGTATGGTACAGGGACAAGGGGCGGTACTGGCAAAACCGACTGCAATCATAACGATGAATATCGTACCTACAGGAAATCGAAGATCTATGAATTAAACAGGCGAGCATCGGTAGCTTCTAACGACGAACTGCTGGGATCAATAGCCCGGGCCCGTAGTATTCCGTGAAAAAACCTATTCACCCGTGAACGATTGGGAATCCTGGGAGAACTCGCGAGCTGCGATCACCAGACAAAAGACCGTATAGAAATATGTCGATCGTCTTAACTCTTCCCCCCCCCCCCCCCCCCCCCGCCCTCTCCCCCATGTACGAGATACGACAAAATTGTTATTCGTTTTCGTTCGAACCCGACTGTATCAAAATTCCTCGATCCTACTCAACGCGTTGACTACCGGCGATTATTTTAGAATTTGTGGAAAATGGTCCATGACCAAAGATATTTTAATCCTCGCAAGGCAGACACTTTCGACGATGTTATGGTAGCTAGATTCATTCATATTCTCGCCCGTTCAACCTTTTTCACGTATATTTGATTTAATGGAAACGGGTAATGATTTGAACTGGCTATAAGAAAATTAGAATTTAGATGGAACAACACCCGCCATTGAAAAGCTAATAGACCATTCAACAGCAATCCGTTCGAAGAATATTTTAAGATACTTTTTTGTTACGTAATTGATTCAAATAAAAGTTGTGGGAATGAAAAACTGAAAAATGCATCAGCTTACGCCGATCTCTATGGAAAATATTAGGAAAGCAACCCACCATATATAATCACAAAATATATTAATAAAAATTAGAGACATATCAAAAAAGTAGTGTATAATTCATTGTTTACGTATCTTTCTCAAAGTTACGATCACAATACGGAAATAGGAAAGATCAAAGAGTATTTTAGCGTATCTTTTTTATAATAGGTTCAAACAAAAGTCGTGGGAATGAAAAACTGAAAAATGTATGAACTTGCGCCGGTCTCTTTGGAAAATATGAGGAAAGCAACCCACCACATAGGATCACAAAATATATTAACAAAAAAATAGAGATATATAAAAAAAGTAGTTTATGATTCGTTGTGTGCGTATCTTTATCAATGTTACGGTCACAATACAAAAATAGGAAAGATCAAAGAGTATTTTAGCCTATCTTTTTTATAACAGGTTCAAACAAAAGTCGTGGGAATGAAAAGCTGAAAAATGTATGAACTTGCGCCGGTCTCTTTGGAAAATATGAGGAAAGCAACCCACCACATAGGATCACAAAATATATTAACAAAAAAATAGAGATATATAAAAAAAGTAGTTTATGATTCGTTGTGTGCGTATCTTTATCAAAGTTACGGTCACAATACGGAAATAGGAAGGTTCAAAGAGTATTTTAGCGTACTTTTCTGACGTAATAGACTCAAGCAAGAGGCGTTGGAATGAAAAACTGAAAATGTATAAACTTGCTCCGGTCTCTTTGGAAAATATGAGAAAAGCAACCCACCACATAGAATCACAAAATATATTAATAAAAAATAGAGATATATCAAAGAAGTAGTTTATGATTCATTTTGTACGTATCTTTCTCAAAGTTACGATCACAATACGGAAATAGGAAGGCTCAAAGAGTATTTTAGCGTACTTTTCTTACGTAATAGATTCAAACAAAAGTCGTGGGAATGAAAAACTGAAAAATGTATAAACTTATCCCGGTCTGCCCTACATACAGTTCTCTTTGGAAAAGATTAGCATCGAAACACCAGCATCAGGTATTGAAACTACCGTGTTCCGGTTTCAGGTGAGCAAGAGCTGCGCGAGCAGCGAGGAATGCGGCCCAGCGTCAGTGGGTTGCGTGCCGGTGGACACGCAGCAGGTGCGAAATAGCGAATTTTGTTCCGTGGCACCATGTCGTGCCGGTCTCTCCCTTCCGCAAAAAAAAAACACCCATCCTTTATATATAAACATCGCAAAGGACCGTATCGAAATAAAAAAAAAAATCACAGGAGGGAGAGGCCGATAGCTCGACGGTCAAAATAAATTCGGTTATTTCGTTCCAGGTGTGCATCAGCTGCTGCGACCTGAGCTACTGCAACATCGACTCGCCGACGAACGCGACGAACGCGATTTTCTCGCGAAAACGTCGCGCAAAGCCGAAGCCGAAACGCAAACGACCCGGCAGGAACGGGGTCGAGGGCAGGTTCGGGTCGCAGGGTACCGGTGCCCTGTGGCTTTTGGCCTCGCTCTTCTATGCATATCACTGCTGAGGAAGCTACGGCATAAAACAGCCGGTTAGAAGACAGAAGACAGCACCAGGGACTGAAAAGGTTCAGAAAATACATTTCATCGGTAAAATCAGACGAGGTAATCAAATCTGCCCTCCAACCAAATTGGTCTTTCTTCATACCATTCGATAGGGCCCTCAAAGAAAACTCTCTGTGACAAGTTTCAAGTCGGTACCCCTACCACAAGGGTAGTTACAGGGCCAGCACGGTTTAATGAATTATGCTCTGTTTCATCTGTTCTACTTGATAAAAAATGATGAAAACATTCATAAAAATTCTACCTAATAGCACACACGACTGTGAATTTTTTCCAAATTTTTGTTTACAAAATCGATTTTTAAAAAATTCCGGAAACTTAAACAGATATAAAATCAGCAATTTTAAGATTCTGAAGTATTTCAAAAATCGAGTTTGCAGTCAAAAATTCGAAAAGATTCACAATTGTGTGTGCTGTTGGGTAGATTGTTCATGAACTTTTTCATAATTTTTTATTAAGGAGAACAGAAGAAATAGAGCATAATTTTGCCCGTATGGTCAAACTTGTCATAGAGGGTTTTCTTTGGGGGTCAATTTGATTTGGGGGAGTACATTTGATCACCTTATCCGGTTAAAAACTTGGCTTAATTTGTTACACTTGAATTTGCATGACCCATCCCCACTCATCATCTACCACGTACTGCTTACAGCTCAGTGGACACTTATCTCGGTAGGCAAGGAAAGAGAATAAGACTACTAGAGTAGAAGAGACGAGTGTACTTCAAAGGAATGCTGTGAGTTTGAAAGGCAGTCGCAAAAAACAAAATTTTTAATTTGCTAATTTTAGTCTCACCTTTTTAAACGTCTTATCATTTTATTGTTGAGATTCTTCCGACTGAAATGAGTCCAAACACGACGTAAATCGGATTATTTGTATAGACTCGATGCAGGCCTGGGCAAACTGCTTGCGCGCAAACTGTCGACGCTCGTGCCGCTACCCCCACTACTGCGCTCCGACTCGCACAAGCGCAAGAGGGGAATACGAATTCGCCTAGTAGGTTAGAGTAGACCGATCTACGTTGTGTTTGGGCTCGTTTTAATCGGAAGAATCTCGACAATCCACTGACACCACATTTGGAAAAATGAGACAAAAATTACTGCTTTTGAAATGTTCTTTGTGTGGCGTTGCATAAATTGTATTCATTCTCTATCTTTGTCTACTGAGGTAGCTTCGCCGAGTCAGTGAGTGTTGGTAGAATATTGGGGCTGATTCATGTAAATTGAACTGTGCACTGCTACAACTGTTTTCAATCCCCACAGCAAACAAAAGGCAGAAGAAAACGGAAGCAAAAGACAGAAGACGGGAAAAAAAGAAGAAGAAAAGGAAGGAGAAGAAGAAGCAGCAGCCCGGGATTGGTTTGATCGTGGTCCCTGTGGCAGCTCGAATCCGCTCGAGGCCTCGCGAGACATCCGGCCTGATCATCCGACTGATCAACCAGTTTATCCTACTCGTAATTCTCCGTTTTCCCCCATCACTCTAAATCGCTCTGCGTACGGTGTCCGTGTTTTCATTGTTCGACCCAGACCCGGAGACTCGTGATCCCAACATATCTTGAGATAAGGTCCGCGAGAGGGATCGTCCTCGCCGGAATTTTCACGCCAAGCTCTATCTCTTTCTCTCTCCCCCTCTCTTTCTATCTTTCCCTCTCTCTCTCTCTCCCTCTTTCTCTCTCTTGCCTTTCATCTGTATTTCATTAGCTCTATCTCGATTCTTACTCTCTCCCACCCTCCGTCTCTCTAGTTCCTCTCTCTCTCGTATTTGCAATCTCTCTCTATCTTTCACCCGCGTCTAGACAAGCTCCAAGATAAATTGCGAATCGCCGACGGAGCGTAATTATTACACGACGGTGATGTATTTTAGCGGCGTAAGGTAGCCAAGTTAAGAACCGTCTTGTCTTTCCCCGCTCGTTAATGAGAACCCGACACCCGACGAATCTTTCCCGAAGATCGATGGGTTTTCTTTCGAGCGAAGGAAAAGAAGAATTCTTCGGAGATCTCCGGGATTCCTCGGCTCTTTTCAGGAATCTCGAGGTGTTTGCTCTCGAGGTGATGGGAAAAAAGGAATTGTTCGATTATCGTAGATGAGTAGTGTGCTTTTAGGGCGACGGCGAATAAAATCTGCGGTTTGGGTTCGACGCTTTCGCTGCTACTGATTTTTCAGTGTTCGTTTCGTCATTCTAAATTCCAGACTCTCGGCTGTAGAGTTTCGAATTTGGAGCCAGGAAGAAGCTACTGCCAGTGTCTCTATTGTTAAATTTGAGTTTGACGCGTTCATTGCCAAGTCACAAGTCAATATCAATGTAATTTAGTCAACGCAACCAAGACTGGAAACATAAAGTTTATCACAGTGATTATTCCTCTACCCTAATCAATCCTAACAGACTCTGGAGAACTAGAAGATAGATCAGCGGCTTCTTTATTGTTGAATTAGAGATTGACATGCTCATCCGTTCAACATCCCACGAAATCAATGTAATTTAGTTGATGCAAACCAAGACTGAAAACATAAACTTTATCACTAGACAGCGGATTTTATGCATTCACGAGGAAAATGAGTAGGAGAAATTTGAAACGATAGAAATATTAAAAAAATTACAGGTTACCGACTTGTAATCTTCAATTTTTTAAATCATTAAAGAAAGAAGGAAATTTCTATATTGGCTCTTACGTCTTCCAGTTGATGAAAACAATTTTTACTTTGCATAAAATCCGCAGTCTGCTTATCACAATGATTATTCCCTCAACTCTTCTGCATCCTGATCAAAGAATCCCAATAAATCTTTACGGACTCTAATAATTTAATTTTCTCTGATGCGTTATAGTAAAAATTGATTTTTAATATTTTAAAAAAAGTAGTGTCACTCATATGCGATCGACGTGGCAGTGAACGTGTTAAACATTGATTTATATTGTCTAATGATAATTCTGATGTGTTGTTATCTAATAATTAATAAAGCATACGTCTACAGTGCCAAACAAATGATTCTTCCTCATCATTTTATGACTCATATTTCTCCTAGTTATTGTAAAGTATATTTTATGTTGAAATCATATTAAAACTATATTACTGAATAAAGAATTGATTCAGAAAGAATTAAATTCAAATTCATTTGGCAAAGTTTGAAACATTATTGTGTATAAAGAAATCCTTGACCTAATTCACTTATCCGAACGCGAACTCCAATTATCTGAACCATATATCATGGATAATAGGGAGAATTAGGTAAATTTCTACCATATGACCCAGGGGTGACCTAGTTATACGAACAGCTTTTCCGGTTCGCATAAATGGAGTTCCACTATTCATTTTCTTAACCCTTGAGTGGACTTTCGAAATTGACTGCGGAAATGCAACGTCTTAATTAATACATCTATCATACAATTTTACTTGTGGCATAAAACATAAGAAACATATAGTTACATCGACGCACATTAATCTCATTAATCAGCAGACCACTTAAGGGTGTAATAAAAATACTTTTACAATTTTCTACGCATATATCTACTCGATAAAGGAATTTTTTAAGCATCTCTTTCGAACTATAAAACGAAAAATCAATCTAACCAGGAACTAAATGCAATAATCCACTGATTTTGTCAACCTAAATATAAAACCACGAGAAGAAATCAATGCTACAGTCAATGCACTAAGCATCAAGATACGAATATTGAAAAGAAAAATGCAAAACTTGTGTCAAAAATATGATTAATAGACTGCAGATCCATACGAAAAATATAAATATATAAACAAGACTCGAATGAATATTCATTTCTACTCTGAACATCTTTAATCAATTGGAAAAATCATTTAAGCATATTTCTACTATTTTATACTTCACTTGTGCACTTCACTTTTAAACGCACAACATCCTAATAGTTAAGAACAATTGTGCCAATGTGTGCATGCTAGAAATACGAGTCGAACAAATATTTATTTCTTCTCTGAACATCTTTAATAAATTGAAAAAAATATCAGGATACTTTCTAATTTTGTTAAAGTTTTATATTTCACTTCTTCAGTTCTAAATGCGCAACGTCCTACTAATTAAAAACAATTGTCTCAACGTGTACATGTACGGAACAGTAGTCGAACAAATATTTATTTCTTCTCTGAACATCTTTAATAAATTGGAAAAAAATATCAGGATACTTTCTAATTTTGTTGAAGTTTTATATTTCACTTCTTCAGTTTTAAATGCGCAACATCCTACTAATTAAAAACAATTGTCTCAACGTGTGCATGTACGGAACAATAGTCGAACAAATATTTATTTCTTCTCTGTCTTTAATAAATCGGCGAAAATCACAAAATGTAAGGATATTTTCAAATTCTATTTTGTATTTCTCTTGTACATTTCAGTTCTGAATCCGTAGAGAATCCGCAGTCTACTAATCGAGAACAATCGACACGAGCAAGTGTGCACGAGTAGCAGCGAAAGTGTCGCAGGAACCAAGACAAAATGCGAAACGATCCAACGATTCGTTTCAACGGAGCCAATTTCTGTTCGATCGTGTGTTAGTTTCGGCAAATCGCGAAACGGGTGGAAAAATCCGTGCCATTCTTCCGGACAGAATTTCATTTCGACGACGACGTTACCCCGCGTGTTCCCAGCTGATCCATTCAGAATTTCCGTGGGAGGACGCTATCGATCGTTAACCTCCGGGCACTTGTTAACAAAACGCCCACGCCACGATTCGTGAATATTTCGCTCGGCGAGCAACGCGGCTCGTTCCCTCGTTTCTCGTAATACAATAACCATCGACTCCACGATCCTTCTCCTTCCTTTGAACATACGAGCTCCACGAAGACTCTAGAATCCGACAGATCCGGAAAATTCTCGAGGTCCCTCTCCAAGCATTGTTTCGCTGTTTTATATCGTTTTTGTTCAATAGTTGCACCACTCGAGAGCCTGGATTTTTCAAAGTGGAAGTCTAAATTACGAGTCGAGGTCTTGATATTTTCATAATAAGGTATTGGTTTTGAGGATGGAGATGATAAGATTTGTATTTGAAAAGTTAAATTACTTCCTTGTGAACCCTTTGTGAATCATGATTTTTGAAATGTTAGAATTATTTATGGAAAAATATTAAATTATACATATGCAAGTTTCAAATTCTGTAATCACTTGTCAATTTCAATAGTTTAATTATTTCTTTGCGATAGAATTAGTTTATGTCCTTATCAATTCCTTGAAGGACGCGATTATTTAGAACAGGGAGTTCCAACGTATTCCCCTCCGAGAACTGCAAGGCCCCCACCATCGAACCTCTTCCCACTACTACGTACGATCGTAGAGTTAGTGAGTGCTGCGCGCGCCGCGTGGCTCTCGTGGTGGGAGCTTCCCACTACTATACATTATAACGAAGGCTAGGAGTGGGGGAAGAACCTAAGCGGGGAAGGTGCCTCGAATAGCTCCGGAGCTACTGGTTGGAACTGCCTGATTTAAAATATTAAAATTATTCGTAGTAAAAAATTGAATTATATATCAGAAACTCGAATAATAGAAGAAACAAAAACTGTGGACCGATCTCTCATTATATTAAAAATTAAATATTTCTTTACAACTCATTTGGCATTCATCCTGAAAGTGGTAGCAAGTTACTTCATCAACCCTCTGTGGACCAGGATATTTCAAATACTGAAAATATTGTTGATGGAAAGTTCAATTAAACAATGAAGCCTCAAATTTCATGAGAAAAGAAACATATAAACTAATCTCTCACTATTCAAATAACGCAATTTAGTCGTAATATTGAGGGCTAGATAGATAAGTCCAGTGTTTCCAATATGGCGGCACTCATTCCCAAAGGTCCCCATTTTCTAAAATCTAACAACTAACTTCCGGGAAAAAAGAAACACCTAGATCTCTTACGACTTAAATGTCTTACTACTTACTATATCCACAATGTAAGACCTCGATCTATCCACAAAGATCCAGGCCCAAAGGGTTAACGCATTCACCAGAACCATTCCCACGACCATAATCTATTTGAACCTCTTACAAATCTCCGATTTCTCGGCTTCGAGTGTCGGCAAACGTTCCAATCGCCTTACAAATCATCACAATTTTTACTGAGACTACTTCGAATAAATGTATCCTAGACCGTTGAAGTCCTCCTTACTTTTGCGCCCGATAAACTCAGCACGGCAACAGCTTTTCTCTTTTCCTTTCTCAGCAAAGAACAAAAACTTGAGAAAGCACCAACCCTTGCGAAATCCAGTCCTCTAGGAACCGACTAGTTCGTCTCGCGACTATTACGTCGGGTACACTCGATTCTTCGAGTCTTTCTATCTCTCTTATCCTCAAAAGGAGAGAGAGAAGCGACGCTTCTTTTCAGAGATCAATTTTCCGTTCGAATCGCGTCGTTCGAACGGAAACCGGGGACCCGCTCGATATATCGAGTTTTCCCGGCGCACACCATCAAGGGCAATGGGGGGGAAAAAACGCTTTTTCCTGATCCCGAGAGTCCCACGGAAATGCCGGTATGTGTGTGCTCTCGGCATTGCCTGTGATGCGTGTATGTGTAGCACGACCACACGCCCACCGGAAACAGATATGCAAATTCGCGCGCGAATGCGAATTAAAGCGCGCCACGCCACACCGCGCGAACATTGGTTCGAATGATCGATAAACTGGAATTACACGTACCGAAAAGCTGTTTACACACCTACAGACTCGCCTACTACGGACTATTTATTGCTATTACGATCACTAAACAATTATATACATGGATTCAAAACAAATAAATGAATGAATGAATAAATAAATAAATAAATATATTATGATATAGAAATTATACATTGTTTCGGCATGAAGATGTAAGAACACTGTTGGTAATGAAATAAAGAAAACTATAATTACCAGACTGCCATCGTGAGAGTCTTCATTTGACCTTGACCGTTACTATTGTTTTCACTACACATAATCACTAATAAATTATCACGAAAGGGTGAATGACCCGACAAAATATAAACATATATTTTTATATAAATATTCGTCAACCTTTAACCTCTCCATTCATAAATTTTTGCAACATATATTCTAATATTAACCTCTTGCCCTACCCGCTAACTCCCGATGGCTCGGGCCATAATAAACAAGATGGTCGGTCACGCGTCGAGCCATTTAGCTGTTTAGCCGTGTGCTCGAACTTGCGCAAAATATATGCGTCTTATGACATGTATATTTCGGCGCAACGAAAGGAATTGTGAAATAATAAACACGTTTGGGCACAACTAATACTTTTAAGATCTTCGTGTTAGTGTTGTTTACGTTTGTCACGAATGAAGTACCACGAGCCAGGCTCGCGTTGTTCACGTTTGGTCCGAACGAAGTACATACCACGAGCCAGGCTCGTGTTGTTTACGTTTGGTCCGAACGAAGTACAATAAGCCAGGCTCGTGTTGTTTATGTTTGGTCTGAACAAGTACCACGAATCAGGCTCGCCGTTATTGTTTTTGGCCCAAATTTCTTACTAAGAGTCTCACTCGTTATTGGAGGCCAAGGGGTTAATATTCTTTCTCGTATCTAAAGAATGTTCTTTGAATATTAACAGTTACAATATTTACAAGTGCTTACCTCTGTTCATTTTCTACTTGCTAGTACCTTGTCAAGACAATCGTAACTACACTGCAAATATTTATGCAAATTAAAAATGTTCTGCGTTAATTACAATTATAACGTTCATTACACTACTACGTTAATTACAATATAAATATTCTTTCTTTTATCTAAAGAGTGTTCTTTAAACATTAATAGTTATAATATTTATAAGTGCTTACCTCTGTTTATTTTCTACTTGCTAATTCCTTGTCAAGACAATCATAACTATATTGCAAAATTCAAAATAAAAATGATCTGCATTAATTGCAAAAGATAGGAGCAACATAAAAAGTTTTTTCCCAATTTGCCGACTTTACAAAGTTGCAAATAACACATCTATGCCCGTGATTTCTCCTAATGTATCTCCAGTTTTAAATTGCAAATTTTTATCATAAATAGATAAAATCCGCAAACTGAACATAACCAATAAATATTTCATCAATTCAAATACAATCTCCAACGAGTGATAAAAAATGTCACATGTTTACCAAGTGGAAATATATACACCGAGAAATGTAAAAAAAACGTACAGCATGCTTAATTTATACTTACATGGTCCAACAACAAATTTTAAAATGGAATACTTTCTGCCACTTTTCGCGCCTTTTCCTAGTCTGCACACTGTCACCTTGTACGCAGCATTTCCAGCAGAAGTACCACGTAAACAATAGAGTAATTAATTACTACACATCCTAGGACAAAAAGAAACAGTATCTAAATAATTTGAACATCTAAATCCGAGTTCGCGAATCAAAAAGATTTCAAAATATGTGACCAAAGGCGCTTGTAGCCCGCGTTACCTTCATGGTTCCATCAGTGGTCTCGGCATTTTTCCGAAATTTTCCACGGAAACCATACTCACGCTTGAAACCTTCAATCGCTCTTGTTCTATGTCACTTCACAAAACTATTATGTACGCTTAATAGCCAAAACGAGGCGATTATTCATGAAAGTTTAATAATTATTGACAGAGGAACGAACATTCACCTTTTCGAAACGACGGCCGAGGCACAATTATCACGTGACGCGCCGTCTTTCCGCTTAAATATGCCAGGCGGCGCCAGCATATCACGCGCACGCGCTCTATCAAAATCTATATTAAAATGGAGGAAAAGAGTCAAGTTGTGGAACGAGAAGCGAAGAAAGATGAAATTCACGAGAAAGATGGGAAACTGAAAAGGTACGTGAACGATCATTCAGTTAACAAAATACATTTGCCGCTCGATTTTCAATTAACCTCCATGGGAGAAGGTTTTCCATTAACACATTATGCGTGGGTGTGACGAACTAGCCACGATCGTTTCCTTACGCTCGTTTTCTAATTATCAATGAAAGTGTCCTTGCAAAACCCAGAATTAAATGGAGAGCCCCGTATATTTCCGTTCCGACGTTGCGAAATACACTGAAAGTATAAACTCATGTTCGTGCGGCTTAGTAACCTACTATGCATACACTCCTAACTGCATCCACTACTCCATTAAATATTCTATGAGATATTTACTGTTATACACATGTTAACACCAATAAACGCTTTCGAATGACTGTGTTTAACTTTTATTCAATTGCGAGTAGTAAATTTGTTCTCCTTCCTCCTTTCCTTCTTATGTGTTTTCGTGTTATGTCAGTATGGATGAGTGTGTGCGTACATGAAACACGTTTGCTCGGTGCTGCGTACGGTGGCAATAATAAATTGTTCGTAATTCAGTTCAAAAAAGAGGAATCGTAAGAAGAAGAACCAGATGGCGCATGCCGCCACTGAGAATCACGACCACGCGGGTCACAGGGACGATCACGATATGCACAGCTCGTGTAATATCTGGATGAAAGACATACAAATGGCCATGGAGGTGTTCAACATGCACCAGAAGCCTGCCAAGACTCAGGAGGAAGCTATGCAAAAGCCTTATCAATTCTGGAGCACTCAGCCAGTGCCGAAAATGGGTAAACCAGCCGGCGCAACGTATTCTAGCATTAGAGTCGCTTAGCCAAGATATATAGTTACATTATCGATTCTACACAGATGAAAAGATTGTAAAGAACGAACCTATCGAGCCCGATAAAACATCTATAAGGCAAGAACCTTACTCGTTGCCAGCTGATTTTCAATGGGACACTCTGAATCTCGATGATCCTTTAGTTTTATGTGAATTATATACTTTGTTAGCTGAGAATTACGTGGAGGACGACGACGCGATGTTTAGATTCGATTATCCGCCAAACTTTCTCAAGTGGTAAATAGAACAATAGATGGATAAAAGATAGGTGTCAGTCTGTAGGATTATGGTTGCACAGTAACTTATTTTAGGGCACTGCAACCCCCTGGATGGTGCAAAGAATGGCACTGTGGGGTACGAGTTACCAAAAGCGGACGTCTAGTCGGTTTCATTTCCGCTATCCCAGCCACTCTGCGTGTGTACTTCCAGTAGGTCTCAGATAGTCAGAGTAACAGTGTTTCTCAACCTTTTTCAAATACAACGCAAATATTTATAACAGAAAAAATTCAAGTTGCTATTTCAAATTCAGATGAAATGAGTAAAAATCGATATCAAGATTGGGCACTAAAATCTCAGTAGTTAAAAGCTTACTTGAATAAATACTTGCTCACATAAAAAATGATCTTAATAATTGATTATTTGAAATAACGTGTAACCAGATAAGATATTATATTATCTTAACGATTATTTTTAAAATGCTTTATTTGTATAATGCCCAAGCCTGATTCATATTTCGTGTATTCAATTTAAAATTTTTTCGAATCTCGCCACTGTAGGTTGAGAAACACTGCTCTATCGTAATGTTCCCCGTGATCTAACAGTGGCGAACTTTTAGCACCCAGAAAATGGTGGAGATCAATTTCCTCTGCGTGCACAAGAAGCTGCGATCAAAGAGAGTCGCGCCAGTCTTGATCCGCGAGATCACTAGGAGAGTAAATCTACAAGGTATATTCCAGGCTGTGTATACCGCGGGTGTAGTGTTGCCAAAACCAATAGCGACTTGCAGGTGGGTACCAAGCGGTATGATCCACCGATACACCTACCTAAAACTCAAATGGTTCCCAGGTATTGGCATCGTTCTCTTAATCCAAAGAAACTAATCGACATCAAGTTCTCGCACTTATCCCGCAACATGACGATGCAGAGAACCTTGAAACTGTTCAAACTGCCAGAAAACACGAAGGTGCCAGGGTTCAGAAAACTGGTGGAAGCGGACATACCGCAGGCCCACAAGCTGCTGACCGAAGTAACGATAACTAGACAGCAGGGTAACCCTGAAAACTATCACACCACTGACTGGATTCCCGTTTTAGTACTTGGAGAAGTTCGATCTGGTACCGATCTTCTCGATCGAGGAGTTCCGGCATTGGTTCCTCACGCAGGACGGGATCATCAACAGCTTCGTGGTGGAGAACGACGGAAAGATCACGGACATGGTCAGCTACTACACGTTGCCTAGTTCCATCATGCACCATTTGGTGCACAAGACCCTCAGAGCCGCGTACAGCTTCTACAACGTGTCCACGGTGACTCCTTGGCAGGACCTGATGACGGACGCGTTGATCTCAGCGCGCAATGTAAGTCACAGACCCATTCTAACATTCTAAAGCAGGTAGAGTTGCCAGAAAAATACTTTGCCCTTCCCTCTCTGCCATCAGATTCCCCTCTAGCGACTTTCTGCACAAGAGGAGAATTTGTAATAGCGGTTGGCTATCAGGTACTAGCAACGGCGGTGAGAATAATGTGACTTCGCGTATTCTCCTCCTGCAGAGAGTCGCTAGAGGAGAATCAACCCACATTTAGTGGTAGAGAGGGAAGAATTTAGCAGGAAATTTCATTCAGCCTAGCACGCGGTTTGGGGGAAAGAGCTGAAATTTGTTCACAAGCAACTTATTCGGCCGTCCAGATCTAAAGTACCAATTCTACTGGATTTCTTTCAGTTGGGCTACGACGTGTTCAACGCGCTGGACCTAATGGACAACAAGGAGTTTCTGGAGCCGTTGAAGTTCGGCATAGGCGACGGGAATCTGCAGTACTACTTGTACAACTGGCGTTGTCCCAGCATGACGCCCTGGAAGATTGGTCTGGTGCTCCAATAGAGGGCTCTAGCTCAACGGATCTAGGAAACAAAAGCACACAATCTCGCACGTGCAAGCTTACCAAGGTGGATAAAATGGTATACAATAAAAACCGGGGAGGAACGAAATTGATTTAGGGGTGAAGGAAGGAAGAGGAAGGGCGACGCTGAAACCAATTTTGGGGGGAGCAGACCACGACGTTCTCCTCGAGGCTGGGCTCTCTCTCACACCGATGTAAAACAGAGGATGTCGGGATACGCGAATTGTCACTCGTGTCGCCGATCACGCTCGTGCTCTCCATAGGTTAAGGCCGGCGAGAGATCGGGACACGCTTGTGCGGCGCGTGTGTATAGAACGTATGTGCGTGACTCGAGCAATGTAGATAAATATCGTACATTAGTAATTTGCAGAATCCACGCAGCCGGGGGTGGACGTCATCGCATGCCGCCCCCGTGCTGCTGGACCAGCCGCGCGGCCATCCACAACACAGTTTTCAATAAAGGTTCCCGGACGCTGTTTTACCTTCAGCATCTTCTTGATTAAATAGGTCGCAGACGTATAAGGAAGTGAGAGTGGAAGAGTTTAAATAAATCGAGGTCGAAAGTAACTGTGTCAGCCCTGGTTCTTCTATCCCCTACAACTCATTTTGGTTTTCACTGTTTCACGCGACTAGAGGTGTATGATTTATTTTACCACCCTCTCAGTTTGATGTTTTAGCGGTTGCATGACAGGAGTTACTGCTTCCGGTAGAGATTAGATAGGAATGGGCCTGAAAAGAAACCTGTTCCTAAAGACCGTCGTTTAGGGAGGCACTGTGGTTTACGATCCTTTGACGGTTCACTTCCTGAGAGGTATCTTTGGGAGTTTGAGAGTTGACACACAAACCCAACAGAAATGTGGAATGTAGTCTTTTGTTCCAAATTGTCCTGAAGAGTCATCAGTCGTCTTTGACACTTATTCTCAGTAATTAATAATGTCTGGCCAATGAAGAAAATTAAAATGCCTTTTTTTATATGTATCTCTGCATAAAAGTCCTTAATATTAGGGATCATATAAACTCTGCCAATTCCCCAGCTGCTAATGATAGTTATAGGACAGTTTAGTGTCAAAGGATGTTTCCGGAAGAGGATCCACTGAGAGGATCTTTGATTACGCTGCTTCACTGCGCCCAACGCGTGCCCTTAATGCGAGTCGAGGTCTTCGCAGCCGTCGCTGTTGATCAATATTTAACACACAATACACGCGCCGTTGACACGCAAGGCCTCCACGAGATAAAAGCTGCGAAACGATGACCATGTAGCGATTGGAGCCTTGTGTGACGCATGAAAATTAGATAAATGTAACTTTTTCTTTGAGGTAGTAATATGATTTAATTTTTTTTAATTACTAGGATATTTTGTTGTACTTTCGAGGGATCGGAAAATAATTTTTATTTCGGAAAGGCAATTTTTATAATGAGAAGCAAAATAGTAGTTGTTTTATTAAAATCGCAGGTTTTTTTTATTTATTTCATACTGGGCGTTTGATGGAATTTTTTTGGAGAGCAGAATGTTTTTTTTATAAGTTTGTGTATCAGTGGAATTCATTTTTATCTGTTACACTTAGTAACAACGTGGTAGTAATATGATTTAATTTTTTTTAATTACTAGGATATTTTGTTGTACCTTCGAGGGATCGGAAAATAATTTTTATTTCGGGAAGGTAATTTTTATAATGAGAAGAAAAATAGTAGTTGTTTTATTAAAATCGCAAGTTTTTTTTATTTATTTCATACTGGGCGTTTGATGAAATTTTTTTTGGAGAGCAGAATGTTTTTTTTTATAAGTTTGTGTATCAGTGGAATTCATTTTTAGTAGTTACACTTGAAAAAAAAAGATAGCAAGGTTTATTCGGCAATGAAGTCTACTCAAACAATATCGCCGTTTGTGAAGGTTGAACTTGTAAGTAAATTATTTATGTAGGTGAATGCAAAGATTCAAGCAAATTGGATGAATACATTTTTTGTTATCTTGTATGCTAATTTTCAGAAACTAATTTTTAGAAATATGGATTCAATAATTCATAATTGTGTCGGTTTCAAAAACTCTTAACCTTATAACAGTAAAAGAATGATTGTTTTCGAAGTATGGAATAAATTTTCATTAAACAGGACGTTTTTTACCTAATCTAGCTCTCGGGTTAAGCTTTTCAATTTTTTACTTTTTTTATAGAAAAAATAGGTGCTTTCGATCGATCGAAAAATATAATAGAAAAATTTCTCATTCGCAAACAATTAAATAAGCGATTTTAAGAAGCGTACTTTAAAAATTGTACTATATAGGAACATGATATCCTTATGAAAAATCGATTTTTATCTTCACAATAATTTCTCCCTTAACAATTACTTGTCCGAGGCACCCCTTTAAGGAAACTCTTAGCTTCTTCCTCATCATTAACACTTACCGAATGGACAAAATAACGCTATAATTTACAATAGAAATACTGGAATTCTACTGGTAGTTTTTTTTTAATACAGCGTGTGCTCGAATAAACGAATTTATTTCACGATTTCCCAAGAAATGACTGTACTCGACGACAATGAAGCAAGAAATTAAAATTAAAGTAACGTCGGCCATGTTGGTAGTTAATGCGTGACACCAATTTAGCAGACAGGTGAACGAGAATCCCCAGAACGTATTTTTCCCCGAGGTATGTATGATTAACAGCAAAAAAGTGGAATCCGTCATCACCTTGGCCGTTATCAGCCGGTTATCTAAACGCGTGAGAAAGAGCCGCACGGAGGACTGTTTTAACACCCTTGTAAAACCGTTCCACCTAATCAATTTGGCCGTTAAGATTAAACGGGTACATTCATTACCAGTCGGGCTCGATAAATTGCCGCCTGGGTTCAGCCACGGCGCATTAATCATCCAACGAAAGACAATCACAAAATTACCGGCGAATTCGAACGCACAACCTTCCGCGAAGCTTACGCACGGTTTCACCTCGCGAGACAGGGACGCGTCCTTCGCGAAACGCGCTCGGTTTTTCCTTCCCCGATAATTATTCTCTAGAACGGTCCTGTTGCGAAACAAACGATTAACAAGCCCTTATACCAACGTTAAATATTCTACGCCGCTGCTACATACTCGCGGGGGTTGCTTAATTAATTGCTACTGCGCGCGAAACTGCTCGCAATTAATACCACCAGCGATCCATTTCGATTCACGATCGCTCTTTCAATTCTTTAATCTTACGTTACTGAGCTCAGAATTTAAAAAATTTGTCTCTTTGGTGCTTTTATGTACTTTCTTCTCTAAAGGTTTTTACTCTGCTGTATTAGTAAATATTTATTTTGTAGTGATTGAATGATTGTTTCGTTTAAAAAAGATCAAGGAGGCCAAGCTTGTTACTTGTTTTGGATCACTCTCTATTTAATTTTTCGGTTCTCTTCTTTATTAAACATTTTTATTAACTGTGGTCCTTAATGCAGTAGTATTATGAACGCTGAAACAGGCGTGAGTAGCATGTTCCTTTCATTCTTCTAAAATATTATAGAACTAGGATTTATGATAGTTTTCCGAAATATAAAATGACTTTAAGTACTACTACTAACTATTTTGTTATATTCTTCTATGATATGAAAGGACCTGACTAAGTGCCACATTAATAACAATTTTCATGCACTTTCCACAGATGTAAGACCGACTCGTCTACATTTCATTCAATAACCACTTCCTTAGACTTTTCTAAGATATAAAAGGAATAGAATAAAGAATATTTTTCACTAATAAAAATATTAAAAAAACGAAAGTGCAAGACTCGAAGAACAAGCAACCTCGAAGTAAATGTTGTCGTGATCCTGAAGACACAGGCGACTGCAGATTGTTTAAACTATCGTCAAGCAGAAGAATGATATGAATTCAGGATTTTGCAATAGCCCCCCTTCAAGCTTTCTAGAGCTAACCATGCCCGCATCATCTTATCATCCGTAGCATTCTTACAACACGATGTTATGACACTGGTAACAAAATCATCAGCTGGCGATTCTAATTGTCGTAGCAATTAGGAAGATCCGCTGATCGATAAAACCCGTCGAAACACAGCAAAAACGTCCAGCATATCCTAGAAATTGCTCAATTCAACAATACACGAAATGTTGGTCAAACGTCAAAACCAGACAAGGTTGAATCCTTTGAACCCATTTATGGCAGTTCATTCATGAGATGCATTCATATTTTTAATTAAAAATGGATAATAGTCTATTTTGAAGACGTGGCTGTTTAACACTCTGAGTGCCTATCAACAGGTTCAAAAATTCCCCTAAAATTAAAGCAATTTACTGAATGATACAACAATTGAAAAATGACAATGTATGACAATGTATAATAATACCAATACCTCCACAATCTCGTATTCCATATATTCATCTTTATCATAAATGCGTAAAATCCGCAGTCTACCGATGACTACAGTATATTCAGAAACGCATTGATTGTGAATCATTATTTTCAACAAAAATATTTAAAACGGAGAAATATATATGAATAAAGGTAAAATATATCAAGACAAAATCCAAAGATTTTCAATATTCCTCAAATAAAGCACTGCTTGCACAATAAATTTACGGAGCACTAAAACATTGTCACCTGTCCATTTTTTTACAGTGCACACCCAAAGAGATAAAGTTAAATAATTCGTCATAGATGCATCTTTACAATCTCCGTAATCGTGAATTAAAAATATTAGAACATGTCCCGTGAACCCAGTATTAACACCGGTGATTATGGCTGAGGATCTTTTAATAGATCCTTGAAGAGCAACAGAAACTTTCATCCTAACCCAACAACTCACACCCTCAATAACGTAATCTAATGAGTTTCTGCGGGGTTATTATGTAAAAGAAAATTTTCCATCACTATTATTGAAGAGTCTACTAGTAGACTTCCATTAGATAAACTGTTAAGCTCTCACTGGATCAACTAAAATACTTCATCTACAAACTTTATAATACAAAGTCCTGCGCGTGCACTATAAAAACTAGAACTGTTCACTATTAACCCGTAAAACGCTATTCCCCAGTCCCTGGTGGCAGACGGTATCAAATTTACAAAACAACATATAATATTAAAAAATATTCACACTATCTCAAAAGATTCAATTAAAACAAACTAAACAAAAATCGTGTTAGCCGATTTGCACAGTCGCATTTTTGTATTTGAACTAATCTAAAAAGTGAAATAGAAGAAAATGCTATTTTACCAATTTCTTTTCAAAGTACAACGAAATCTCTCGAACGACAGAACCACCGTGCACCGCATTGCGCGTCATCATCCTTCAGGATGCTGCCCGGCTTCGTCGAACGCTGCGTCCGCTGAATAGAATCGGCAGGTGTCGGTTGCGAAAGGTGGCATTGTTGATCCTTGTCGAGGGTCCTTCGGCTGTGATCCTAGGGGGGGGAAGGCAGCTGTATCGATTTCCCAACGATACGTCGAGAAGGACCCGGGTCCAAGAGCTCAATGCACTCTGTTGTTGTCGTGGCCGTTGGATTGATCGCGGTCGCGCGATGTCCTTTTACGCGGCTGGCGAAATAAGAAGGCGAGACGAGAGGAGACGAAGAAAAAAAATATTGGAAAGAAAGAAAGAAAGGGAAAAGGAAAAACGGAAACGAGAAATCACCGAACAATACACCCGGAGAGCCAGATAACAGCACGGAGCGGCGACGAGCACGTAGGTGGGGAACACGAGACACACGATGCGGAATAAATAGTGGCCTGAAATCGAGCGGAATTCAGTCGCACCGCTGTTCTACCATCGTCGTCGGCGTGCTGGGGAAACTCCGTGGCACACCGGGGGTCATCCGCGAAAATCATCATCATCATCATCCCCTTCGCAGGCTGAAAGGATCGATAAAGGAACGGTTACTCACGTTGCAGATACATAGTGGACGTTTCGGTGCCCGGTTCATGTACCCTCGGGCACGGAGATGCTGCTTTCAGTGTTGTTCCTGCTGGCGCCTCTGCTGCTCGTCGAAGGATTCCTGTTCGGGTACAATACTTAGACACACGAACATTATAGCAGTTTTCGATGTATTCTTTTTCGATAGCGAACCAGTCCGTGTTTACCGAGAGTTGGCAGGCCTCTCCTACAGCTCCTGAAATACCCATAAAGCGTTCAAGTTCAGGACCGAAAATATCTTATCTAATTCGTGTCATTGGCCGCCGTGCTGACTCCTGGCCGGCTAAGGTGGGATTTGTTATACGCGTCTCATATAAAATATCAGGTCGTTGCATATAAATCATCCGATTTCGGAATGCAAATGTTATGAAGTTTTTTAATGAAGAAATACTATTATAATCTGCAGGTTTCTTATATTATATCATTTGAAAGTACAAAAGTTAATCTTTCGAGTTCTGTCTTCGGTTTTCGTTTACGTATGCAACTTTACTTTTGAATAAAGTTTGTTTCTATGTCAGCCGACATGATCGTCTTGTATTCCTTTTATACAAGTGCGAAAATTAACATATTGACGATTAACGCGCTGTTAGTCAATGATAGAAGATGGTCGACAATCAAAAAATTCAATTTTTCTGGTAGTATAATCGAAAAAATTGTCATTCTTTTTTTTTTGAATATGATGATTACAATGGTGCTTATTTTAATCGATAAGTTTTATTTATTTATTATTATTTATAAACGGGCCGAAGCGCTCTTACATAAATGTTTACACAATAAAGAAAAGACTACATGAAATAACAAAGTAGGGACATGCACAAAAACTCATGGTACAAAAAGTATGATATTATCCGATATTCTTACGTAATTGTCTTTAGAGAAATTTAGAGAAAATTATGTTTGTTTAAAGTTAGTGTTATATGAATCAGTACGTTCGGGCACTTTTAAAAAGACAATAACTTTCTTGAGATTAGATCAAACGACTTTGACGTTTCGTGATGATAGAAGCATTAGTTTACTAGCTGACGTGAAAAAACAATTTTTGAAAAAATTGCTGTTGAACGGAATCGTGGAGAAAATTTTAAAGGTTATTTTTTACAACTTTTTTATCGGTGCTTGTATTAAAAATTTAACACCTGCATTTCTTAAATATGTGTCAGTTGTACATGAGTGAGGCACCTACCTTGATCAACTCGAGTAACTTTTAAATTATGCGTTGTAGAAAAAAAATATTTCTACAGATGTTACATGGTATCAACGAAGACATAATGTGGTGTACATGACCTTTTTATAAGTGGAGGCGTTTAGGAGATTTAACGGTCAACTTTGATTTTTTAAATGGAGCCATACATTTTGTATGCATCAATCGATGCAACTTTTTATTCTATATAAACAAGTGTTAACCCATGCATATCGAAAAATGATTAGCAGGCATTTTAATTTAAATATTGCTAAGAAAACCTCACTAATAATAACGAAAACGTTTTCTTAGCAGTATTGCAACGTGAACAAGTTAAGTGCAACATCAGCACTGTGATTTTAATTCTCAAAATATTATCTGTACAAATTAATCCATAGCCCCCACTTAATTTCATAATTTCAGTCATTTATCTCTCGCATTGGAGATTTATTTATTGCTTGTGAGATGAAGTAATTAAAACAGTTCAAACAGTTGTAGTCTGTTTAAAACAGCTAATAGATCATTTGTCTGCAACTATAGGTTCCTAGATACAGCCACAGAAACTATATTGACTTAATACCGTCAATATGAAGATAGTAGATTAGTATAAAATTTCGTGTACAATTTAAATTAGTAATATGACACCGGTAAATTTATATAGAACACTAATGACAAATGTACAGAATTACCTCCAATTCGTTGCTTTATCTAGTGTTTTACGATGTTACCTGCGTTTTAGGCTGTAGCAAAAAATGTCATCCTGGTGTCTTTCTTTGCAGCTTTCTACCGGTGGTTACCCCAAAGGATGAGGACCGGCAGGGGTTCAACGTTTATTGGAACGTGCCGACGTTCATGTGCCATAAATATGGTCTGCAGTTCGAAGAGGTCTCTAACAAGTTCGGAATCCTCCAGAACAAGAACGACGAGTTCCGAGGGAACGAGATCACGATCCTCTACGATCCGGGCATGTTCCCAGCCTTGTTGAAAGACTCTAACGGTAAACAATAATTCAGATTAATTTTTTTTTAAATTTTATAGAGGAAATCTCATAAGAGATTTATTACGACACCAAGAATAAATAAAACAGAAGTAAATTCAGATTAATTCGTGGACACGTCTTGATATAATTGTTATAGTCATGCAAATACTCTCAATCAATCTACGTACGTTTAGTATCAACTTACTAATAAATACACAGCGGTTCTTTATGCAAAATAAAAATTGACATTAAATATGAATGAAGAAACTCCTATAGTATATGTATATTAACCCGTTGTCATACCATTTTCTTTACGGCTACAACAATTATAACGTCTTCATCCCCAAATATGTCACAGAAGAGGAATGAAAATTTATTTTTTTGCATGACTACATTTACTTTAATGCTTAAACATTCATTACACAAAAGTAAAATTTTATCTCGTCTGAAAATAAAGGTATAACTTTCATGTTTGTTAGACTTTACTTTAAATCTTCATCACGAGTCTGACCCGTTAAAATACGACAAGGGGTTAATAATAAGATAGGATTCTAATATTATTAGAAATCTGTTAAGGGTTGATGAATCCTGAAAGGGTTAAGGATTAATTTATAAAAGTGCTATTAGCTTTAATACCTGGAAGTGAGTGTGCTAATCGTTCGTCAGGACACGTGGTGCGTAGAAATGGCGGCGTGCCGCAGGAGGGTAACCTCACCAGGCACCTGGAGGTCTTCCGGAAGCACCTGACCGAGCAGATCCCGGACGAGTCGTTTCGGGGCGTTGGCGTGATCGATTTCGAGAGCTGGCGACCGATCTTCCGACAGAACTGGGCTTCCCTTCAGCCCTATAGAGATTACTCCATACAACTGGTGCGGGAACAGCATCCGTTTTGGGACAGCAGGAGCGTCGAACAAGAGGCGAAGCGCAGCTTCGAGAAGTATGGGAAACTTTTCGTCGAGGAAACGCTGAAGGCGGCCAAGGAGATTAGACCGGGAGCCAGTTGGGGCTACTATGCTTATCCCTACTGCTATAATCTGTCGCCTAACCAGCCCAGCTCGCAGTGCGATCGAACCACCGTGCTGGAGAACGATAAGTATGTTTCGCGAGACTTTCATGCGGATTGCAATTTTTAATAGGGAATATCAATCAGAGAACCAAATCCGCAAATATCTAAAACAGCCTAAACGTGTAAGGATTCCAAAGGCTCGAGCAATCGCAAGATCATCAAAATTGTGCAGTACAGGCAGATGATCGATTGATACAGTTTCGCTAGCGTCAGTATAGTTAGGTATTGTCGCGTGCTCCAGTTATCGCGTCTGTACCAGGGTAAGCAGATTACCGGTCACGTGTCAAGATCACCTAAACGGTGCCAGTGCCAAGGACCTCGCTGAAAATTCAAATCGCTGTTCGAGCACGGAGAGCTCGCGCGCGTCTTATCTAATCTCTGTGACACACACGATAACGCTCGCGTGCAAGAGAGAGAGAGAGAGAGAGAGAGAGAGAGAGAGAGAGATAGCGTCGCTTCTGAAGTCCCTGATGGTCACACTATTCCAGAATGTCATGGCTGTTCGAGCTGGAGGATGTTCTTCTGCCCTCGGTCTACTTGAGGCTGGGCCTGACAGCCGGCGAGAGAGTGGGCCTGGTCGGTGGCAGAGTGAAAGAGGCCCTGCGGGTCGCGAGGCAGTCGACACCCAGAAAAAAGGTTCTGCCTTATTACTGGTACAAGTACCAGGATCACAGGGACGCCTATTTGAATAAGGTGAGCAGCCTCCGGGGCAAACCTGCGGAATAGCTACCGAACATCCGAATTCAATAATTTTGTGGATACGCTATAAATAAACTGCGGATCTTTATGCAAGTTCTAAATTTCATGGCTTATCTTCTAAAAACCAGGGCGACGGTCAAGTTCAATCTACCGGCGAAAAAAATTCCTTACGATAAGCAAAGAGTACAGATGTCATTAATGTCTGTCACTACACATATTTTCTTGTATTTTAAAAATATGTACTTGCATAAAGAAGTCTAGTTAAAAATAGACGGCGGATTTTATGCATGTACGAACAAAAATGAGTAGGTGTTATTTAAAACGGTAAAAACATTAGAAGTATTATTATATTATTTTACACCTATTCAACATAGTAAGAAAGAAATTACATTTTTATCCCACACGAGTGTGTTGCAATTCAAGTAGACAATTTTTATTCTGCATGAAGATCCTCGGTCTAGCTGTTATGTTATATTCAACTTCACAAAATGTTGAAAAGAAGAAATACGTGTTTGAATCAGTGTCGCCAGATCAACCCAAAAATGGGTTGATTTTCCTCTCCTTTTCCCCTTCCACTATCCCATTCCACTCCTGCGCATACTCCAACGTCCCCCACTAAGATCGTAGACTGGTCACGTGACGTGCCGCGCAACGTGCTACATATTACTCTGGTCATCAGAGAGGTGGTAAATTGTATTCCCCTCGATTTCAACGATCTGGCGACACTGGTTTGAATGTATCTTCTGTTCCTTCCAATTGACTTGAACACTTGAACGCTTGAAACTAAACGAGACCGTCACTATCGTAGATAGGAAAAAATTGTTCGAAATGTTGAGATTTATAGTTTATCCAAAAATCATCGAAATCGGAGGGTAGGTAGCTGTTCTGCAGTTTCACCCAGCCCGATGTCCTCCGCCCCTCTCTCTCTCTCTCTCTCTCTCTCTCTCTCTCTCTCGGTTTTGGGAACATCTTTAAGGGGATCCGGAAGATGCGTCACCTGATTACCGGAGGTCCCGGTGACCGCTGTGCTCAAAGTGGATTTATCTTCGCAGGCTGATCTAGAGGCCACTCTACGGAAGATCTCGGATCTAGGCGCGGACGGGCTCATCATTTGGGGCAGCTCTAACGATATTAACACCAAGGAGAAGTGCCTACGATTCAGGGAATACCTGGACAATGATCTGGGACCCGTTGTGGATCGAATCAGGCGCAATGCGTTAGGCTTGACCAGCTATGAAGCTGGTCCTCCGGATGATCGGGGGGACGTTAGTGTCGATCAAGTGTGATCCTAACGAGATCTTGCGGACTAAGTGCTCTGGACAAAGATTCAGAGATCCTAGTGCTGGGTGTCGACTACTTTTGACTAACAAGGACTGACCTCGAGCCTGGAAATTCAAAAAATTATAAAACTTTGGGGATATATACTACATACGTAGGTATGTAGTAGTAGTAGTAACTTTATTGTTCCCCTAAGGGTTACAATTCTATACATTTTCCATCTTCTCCCGCTTTACGTCCTCGTCCCGCATACGTAGGTATTTATTACGTGATTTTTTTTCCCAACCAAATTTACTTTAGGAAAGTGAAATCAATGTTTTTTTATAATTTTATGAACAGTTGATAAATGTTATACCATACGACAGTCGACATTAAAAAGAACAACGTTTGTCTGGAAACATTCTTCCTGTTCCTTGTGGTTTGCGAGTTGTAATACAAAATCGAAAAATAGCCGAATCTTCAAGAGTCGATTTCAACTCCTTAAAATGAATTTGGGCAGGAATAAAAAATCGTGTAACACATACCTACATGTACACTACGTATCCCCAAAGTTTAACAATTTTTTGAGTTTCCGGGTTCGGGATTCTCTGTGAGCACGTGCGATGTAGAACTCGAGGAACAGTCGTTTTGATGAACGTTGATGTTAGAGGGATGAAGGTAATCAATGTTAGGACTTTGGCTGAGCCAAGATAATGATGTTGGTAGAAATGAGGTTACATAGTAGTATTGTACAGGATGTCCTATTTGTTGTATCGCATGCATTTCCCAAGCTCGTTTCAAATAATGTTTCAACGTAAACCTAGTCTGTTTAACAAGAGAAACGTTTCACGATGGTCACAGATTTGTAGTGTTTTTACAGGTTTCAAGATGACCTTTGAATATTTTTAATATAGTATGTTTAGTTATAGGCAAGGGGGTAGCCTGTTACATGACGAATTCATTAAGCTATATTGGCTTTCGAAGGTCATTGAAGGTCATTTATTCACTTTTATTTGACGCATAAACATTACATTATTTTGGCGCATCCTGTATCTTCCGAAGATCTGTTTTAATAGTTAAATCCGATAATTTTCTATCAAATGAATAGTTTGTAAGATGATTGAAGCACTGTGGGTCTAGTTACCCTAACTTGGAGATCCACCTTCGTCTCTCAAGATCCACGATGTATTGCATAAATTTCCCGAGTTCTACGCGGTACATGAATTTCATAAAACCTGATGAGGGGGCTTGGCCAACACCCTCACCAGTTTCTAATTGCTTACGCGTGCGATTACCATAACTGTGACGCGCGCGGAGAAACCGTGCGACCTTCGACGCCGGCGAAAGATGTCGGTCGTACGTCACTGAAACCAAAGACGACTGGACGGTGCTGGGACCGTCTCTCGATTGTGCAACTCTCGAAATAAATCTCCTGAGGAGCTAACTCTTTTCCTTCATTCCACCTTCGATTGTCTACTGTTGGGAACTGGGAAGTTGGCAGCTTGGAAACACAGTCTGTGATTGGTCCCAAACATTGGCCCTCATACGTCCATCATTTTCTTAATTGAACCTTTTGACTTGAGGACTTTTCCAGTCATCAACAGTTACGTACTAACGAAAGACAAGTAGAATTGATGTTATACAAATTGTAGCACAATCAACGTGAATACAGTGTAATTTGTATTATATTATAAATGCTTGTCTGCTTGGACATATTTATATTATTATTGTAAGGAAAAGCCGTAAGAAACACGATTTATTTAATATATTTGAGCACACGGACACGATCATACATACATCATCCGTACCTTCACTCTATATTATTATTATGAATATTACGTTTAGACCGCATGTCGATGATGCATTTGCCAAGTTATGAGTCCTTCTTGTCTACCATGTGTCATTTCACACACTGCATTATGTTCACAATATGTCTCAGCTTCCTGCTGGTAGGAAGATGTGAATTCAATGGTTTGGCACAGTCTGTGATTGGTTCCAAACATTAAGAACAACCTTCGTGCACAGACATGCTAAAAGAAGCTACCCCTAATTATCTGATTGGTCAAACGAGTAACGAATGAAACAAACGAATGAAATAATCACCGGTAAATAATGTGTTAATAACACGAACTACCGGATCAGTCAAAAATGACTGGTTTCTAATTTCTTCTTTTATAAATATTGAAATTATAAATATATTTTCCAAAGTAATTTTTTAGGTAAACTTCTCCATTGAAATACATATTTAAACAAAAATTGAACCTGAATAAATACGATCTTGTCCTTATTATAAGACAATATACGCGAGTCGCGTTTGGTGTCAGACTCGTGATGTAGATTTTAAACAAAGCCTAACAAATATGAAGTGTGCACCTTCCTTTTTAGAGGAAATAAAATTTTATTCTTTTGTCATCAATATTTAACCCTTTGCACTCGGTAGTATTTTAACTCCAAAACCAAACTTTTTTTTCGATCAAGAATATTTCCATTCTATATGATTTTTTTTCATTTTAGAGAAATGAGACTGATATAATACCTCATACAATACTTAAATGTTTGGTAACTAATTTATTGAATATAGATTTAATAATGTAAACAATATCTTGAATAATGGTATAGCAATTTTTAGTGGTGCCTCAGAGTCACCACTCGAGTGCTAAGTGTTAAACATTGAAGTAAATGTAGCCATACAAAAAATATAAATTTTCGTTTTTCCTTTGCGACATTTTTGGGGATAAAGACGTTCTAATCACTCTAACCGCAAGGAAAATGGTACGGCAAGGGGTTAAGAACGATGCTGTTACACAGGACAACCATAAAGACACCACCCTTATTCCCCTTGCAAACCAAACGATCCCACTGAATGGCCACAAAATTAGAAAAAAAAGCAAAGCAGTTTCAAGAGACACAGTACAACATCCTATACTGTTACACTACCTCAGCACCAACTCCCACCAACAGGTGGTCTCCCAGCACCCATTCCAACCACGCTTATCACAACGATACTTCCACCAGTATCATCCCCAAATCGCCACCACCATTCTCAACTATCTCCAAAAAAACAAACCGTGATCACAAATCACATCGAACCGCTTGAACCCGATGCAAAGCGCACGAGCGCGGCTCGCGCACTTCAGCATTAGCGTACGACAAGTTTTACTGGTTCGAGGTGTAAGGCCTCGGGCGATCTTGCTTTTTACAGTACACGCGACGACGACGACGACCACGACGACGACGCTCGTCGTTGGTAGAGAGGTAGTCAAAGATCTCTCTTCCTTACCGTTGATCCCTCCCTCTCCTCCACGGCACAGCACGGCTGGCTCTCCTCTCTCGCTGGTCGTGTTCCAGAGAGTAGTAGTATAGTGATCCTTTCTCTTTCTGCCACGAAGAGCAGTTACCTGGTGGCAACCGGTGGACGAAGAAGGAGAGAGAACAGAACGGGAACGCCGCGGAACCGAACGAAGGTATACGCGTATACTCTCGGAGTAGAAGAAGGAGGAGCTGAAGGAGACTCTACGGTGTTGGTGGTGGTGTGCTAGTGGAGGTGGAGAGCCGCGAGAGAGGAGAGGAGGAGGAGAGAACGGAACACGAGAGATCGGCAGCACAGTTTCGTGTTCAACCTCAGCTCGGTTCGGCTCAGCCTCATATCGGATCTCCCCGAGTGTGTGTTACTCTCTTTCTCTCTCTCTCTCTCTCTCTCCCTCTCTCTCTTTCTCTCTCTTTCTGCGAGGCGCAAAACCGCTCCGGAACGGAACAGAGTCGGATAGTCGGCGCGCATTCGCGTTCGCGAATCCGCCTCGAGAGACCAATCGAGAGAGACCGATCATCCTCCACCCGAGTCCGTCCGAGTCCTCTTCTTCGGGGCCGCAAGACTAGGGCCCCGAAAAAAAAAAGAGAATCTTGTCAGTGATACAAAAACAAGAGAGACAGAGAGACACCCGCGAATTCCCGTTCCCCCCCGTCGGGCCACCTGCCGAGGAAATCCGCGGAAAACGTGTCGGCAGGTTTTCTTTTTTGTTTTGTTTTCTCGGAAGTTCGTCGCGCGACGATTTGACGCGATTCTACGCTAGAACGGGAGATCGTTTCCACGGCCGTGGTCCTTCGTCGTGTCAAAGAGTGGTGCGTCGTAGTTCGCGACGTCGCTGACGTACACCGAGGTGAGTGACAGTCTCTTCAGAAAAGCCAAGGCTGCGTGTGCTGGCAACGAGCGCTCGAGATCGTTGCCAGAGTTGCCAGCAACGCGACAAGCCGAGACCGCAGACTCCACCGTTCACCGAGGCTGCCGATCGCGGCACCGATACACACGGATATTTTAATGTCGATGGTAAACTAGGTTCGAGGCGTTTGTGGAACTCGATGGGGGACGATGGGATTGTGGGTTCTTTGGGAGGATATTGGGAGGTGTTCGGAGAGAGTTTGATGATCGTTTTCTTTGGAAATGTTGGGCGAGGTCTGTGATCCGACGGCTAGGCTTTGATCGAATGGAACGACTTGTTTTGGGAGATTAGGTGTTTGTCTTTGCAAGGCTTTCATCGGTGGGTTTTAAAGTATATGCGAATTTGATGGGTCGAGGTGATGAAGACTTTTCCCGAGTTTATGGGGATAGTTACCGAGTTGCAGCGATGGGTGTAGATATTGCTGCGAGGTGGGTTACAGTCGAGTTTTAGGGTATATTCGTGAGTCTCTTAACCAGTTAACTGTGGCGATCTTTTTGCAAAGCGCGCACCAGTGTGTGTCGCGATAATCAAGCGATGACGATATGAATCCAACTCAAATTATTTATAATTTTTATTTGCTTATTTCATTTCGTCTTGACCTCTAAACATTTTAAACATATTACAATTTACGAATATAATTTAGTTTTCGCCAAAATTACAATTTAAATATCAAATTCTCCGTGACGGATATAGTCGTCAAACACACACTTAACTGGTTAAATAAAAATGTTAGAATCGCTTCTAGATTTGATGTAGATCATTTGCTAAGTTGCTGTAATGAATGTAGATATTGTTTTGAGTTGGTTTAGAGTTGTCTTTTGTGGTGCATTTTGTGGATCTGTGTGGTAGAGACATTTCAACTTTCTGTTAGATTTGATGTTGATGATTACTCAGTTGTTGTGATGGATGTAGATATTGTTCCAAGTTGGTTAGAGTTGAGTTTCCGGCTACTATTCGTGAATCTATTTAATAAAAATGCTACAATCTTTTTTAAATTTAATGTTTGATAAATTGCTGTAGCGAATGTAGATATTATCCTGGATTGATTTTGCGGGTGCATTTTGTGGATCTGTTTGATAGAGACAGTGGATGTTTCTTTTAAATTTAATGTTGATGAGTAGTGTATTGCTGTGAATTTGTTTCATTCGAGTATTGTTCCTTGCGCAGACAATCTGTTGCATAAGTGTGTAGGTATCTCTGTATTTTCTATACAAGCTTCGTATTCTTGTGAAAGTGGCAGTGTTAGTTTGATTTACAGTGCGTTTTTAGAATATGCATTTGTGTTAACAGTCAAAAATGTTAGAGAAATAATTTTCGCTCGAATAGTCGTTGCTTACGTTGCTGCAACGTTTTGCAAAAAGATTGTTTAGAATTATCCTAAAACCAGGTTGAAACAATTGAAGGAAGTTGCTACTACCGTGGTCGCAAGGGATTTAACGTTAGCACTATCGAACACTAAATTATCTAATTCGTTTTACATCTTTTTCAAAATCATCTTTAGAACCTTGATAATCGTAAAGTGCAGAATCTGGTCCCAGCCATTTTGTTTCTGATCCAATAATTTAAGTATTAAATGTGTAAAACACTTCATTTTTAAGGTTACAATTGTATTGTTTAGTATTACAAGAGAGTCGCTAGAACCGATGAAGATCCTTTGAATTTCTTGGAAAACTGGGTCAGAATTGACCCAGTCGATGGATTAACATGTTCACAATTTATCTATGTTGAAATAAATAAGAGAGTAGCTAGTTCATAGAAAACAGCAATAAACAGTCTTGTTTTGGAGCTGCACACCGTCATATTCCACTAGTTTCAAAATGGCTGCCTAGCCGTTACTTTTCTCTACCGATTACGGACGGCGTATGAACTTCTTACATAAAATACAGTTTTTACGAGTCTTACACGGGTTATGCAATTGACGTTATCCCTCATTTTCCTAACATAATGTGCCCGTTAATTAATCCGCAAATTAATCCAGTAATAGAACATTCATAGAAAGATAAGCGATTAAATCTACAAGTGCCTTCTTTGATCGCATCAACTTGTACGACTTTTCTCCAAAATGGAACTTAAAATCCTTCTGCGAATAAACTTTGCGAAGCAATTGGTCGAGAAAATTTATGATGACAATATTATATCCGCAGAGAACATCTGGACATTGGTATAAATGGTTTAGAAAGGGATATTTTTACTTATCTCACAAGAAACACATTTTTACTTTATTCCAAGTCCAATTGTTACTTTTCTTGAAGAGAGATTGCAAAATAGTTGGGCACAGACAACGTTACTGTTTGTAATCGGTTAAAACAATTGAGCAAGCTGCGTAAATTCATTTTAACAAAGAATCCGCAGATTCTTCCAAACAACGTAATATATATTATACATTAACCCTAACCCACACTTAATATATATTAGGTCGTTCAGAAGATAACATAAACTGCTGTGACGTTATTTGAGAATAATTCTTTTTGCACACATTGAAGGCGTCACTCGTCCGCAAAGGGTTAACAGACAAACCTCGAAGATTCATTTCTTTCGATAATCGATTCGGTGGTCCAACTGGTATCGGTACAAATTTAACACCAGCTGAGAGCAAGCATTCCCTGATCATAGGCTCTTGTGGAGTGGCGAGACCGTGGCCAAAGGGACACGGCCCTCGGTCCTCTCTCGGCTAAATAGTCCAGAAGCACCCTATCCCGGAACGTTTTGCCCACTAATCCTAATACCCCGGACCCTATTCTCGAGTTAATGATAGCTCTTCTTAGACCAACAGCAACACACAGAGCTAACTTCCGAGCTCTGCGGAACGGTTGCGCGCGGTAGCCAGAGCTCTCGGCATCGGGTCCTTTCTAATGAAGACCTTTCGCGACCGACTCGACTCGCCACTGTGCGCTTAATTGGCTAATCTCGAAAATATCACGCGAAATCGCTCACAACCGTATTTCACTCCCCTGGGCTCAATGCTCGAATAAAACGAAACTAAATCACTGAAAGATTCACCCTTGCAACACCATACCCGCTAGCCAAGTCTCCGAACGCTGGACTAAACTGATGATTATGCAGGGAGTGGTCAGAAATGCTCCCAGATGCATTATACCCGCGTAGAAACACATAAATGAGTTAAAACATTGTTCTTATTAACACAATTTCTTTGATGACGTCTTTCGATACGCGTACATACAAAAATTCAAGGTGACCTTCGTATCTAGATAAAATGGCGGACTATCAAGAAACTAATTATTACATTGCATGCACCGCTTGATTACAAACGACTTTCGTTTCGACACATACAGTTACATGACTAATTTTCGAAATGTAGAAATCCGTAACACAGTATTCAAAAATAATACCACAAAATAATTTCCTTAGGACATAATTTCGAAATCTTTTAGAACGCTGCAAAATTTCTATCGACACAGAAAAAGGGTACGTTGAGATCTAGATCGATAAAGTTCGTTTGCGTACAAAACGAATGAAATTATAAAATGATTTCGCGAACTTTCCGGCCAAGCTGTGCACATATTTTGCTACAACGAACTCGAAGAAGCCACGCACGCGCAGAACACGGTTTCGACGAGTGAGAGACAGAGAGAGGTCGAAATCTGCCCTGGAATCGAGAGCATTGTTGACCGTATCACATCGTCCCGCAAACATCCCGTAATATCATTAACCGGTCTCGTTCCCCGAGGAGTGGTCTGCGCTTAATTACATCTTACGGGTGCGCTTCTTTTTCGAAGCTGCAGGTAGCCAGGCCTCGGTTGAGCTTCGGCGCGGCTAATGCGGCCGTGTTCGCGCCTCCCGAGTAATTGGGCCGCAGAAAATGGACAATAATACCTCCGGGTTTAATTGGTGTCTTCAACCTCTCATTAAGTCGTTCGGTAGAGACGGCGGCGCGTGGGGATAAAACGAGAAAACCGACGAAATTTTGACACGTTGTCCTCTCCCGATGCCGCTGCGTGTCGGTGTGTGGCCCTCGGTGGTCAACTATGAAAAATCAGAAGGCGGGACACGATGCGACGGGGGTCCGTGACACTGGACACCGTGCCCATGGGGTCGAAAACGCCGTGTCATCTCGCCAGGTAACGGGTTATCGGGTTACCAGAAAAGATCATTAAACCAGCCAAGTACAAATTGCTGGCACCTTCGAACATGTAGGGACCGATACACCAGTGAAATTGGTCGAGATAAAGCAGACTCGAAAAGCCTGTTCTTATTTTCAGGAATATATCTTGCTCCTTCGGGGTTCTTTCTTCGGACATCCCGAAGAATGAGGAACAGCCTCGCGAAGGGGTTGGAGAAAATCGGATCAAACGGGCCAGTCAAAACTCTCCCTCCTCTCTTTCTCCCTCTCGCGGTTAATTTGATTTCGTTTCTCCTTTTCTCTGTTTCGTTTCTCCTCGGTTTCTTTGTTTTTCTTGTCGAGAGCCTGGCGAAGGCTGAACTAGCAGGGCCAGGCTCGAGGAAGACGAAAGGGCCCGTTTTAAAGAGGCGAGCATTAAAAACAACAATGTCATTACATTTTAACGACCTGTTCTTGGGCTCTGCCCTCCCTTTTAAGAACGTTCGTTTGCAGGTATGTGGTCCGCGGCTCTCTCGCCGCGGTCACCACAACGGCGAACGGCTCTTTAAGCGGTGCACACACCAGCTGGCCCCCTTCCGAGGATCTTCAAAGAGCGAGAAAGAGAGAGAGAGAGAGAGAGAGAGAGAGAGAACGAGGCTCGGTGGAAAATGATTTCTGGCCGACGCGTATTGGCTTCCTGAAATAACATCCTCGAAGCTGCCAGACAAGTGTGGATACTCTGGCCACGCTACGGTGCTTTGCAAAATTTCTTCCCGCCATCTTCTCCTGTAAAATGAACCCCTCGTATTCTCGAAAATTGTTGTCAATGGGTAGACGGTATATCTTTGTAGGAAATAAACATTTTCTAAATTAATTGGAAGAAATGGGTGTCGAGGAAAAATGTTATTCTTTCTTTCACACTTCGACTGCCAAATCAGCAACCTCATAAATTCCATGAAATTAATATTGATTAATTCTATAATGTTCATCTCCAATCGTAAATCTGTTATAATTCATCTTCAAATAAAAATTTCGATCGATCAAAAAATTGTTGTTAGTTTTCTCAAACATACTCTCAAAACGGAAGCGCAACCCCCACTTAACACTCACTCCCTTCAACTCCTCCAAAGGACAACAAAGTCTTACATCCGTTTCTTATATCGCACTTTCACCAAAATCCCCGCGCCAAGTAGGAAGAAAACAAACGGGCGGCAGAGAAATTAGTATCATCGACGTCGGGGTTCGAGGACCCCTAATCTCTCTTTCTCGGGCGCACACAAGGATGATCGAGCGGAAAACGCTGAGGGTTTTGTGCCGCGCGAGAAGAGAGGAGGGAGACGTCGAAATTTCGGCGGGCTTAAAATTGCGATCTAATCGAGGAGCGAAGAGGGTGCGAAAGCAGCTTAATCCGACACTGGCCGGTGCACGGGGGCCCGGTGTGTGTCCGGGGCCCGTGTCCCCCACCACTGTCGGGGCCCGACGGGCCTCTCTCCCTACCATCGGGACACGCCGTGCAGCCTCGCGAAGAATTAGTATGGGCGAAGTAACAAAAGCACGAGGAACAAGTACCTGGGGGGTGTGCGGAGAGTGGCGGCGAAGGAGGAAGAAAAAAAAGGAGCCGAGATGGCGCCACACGTCCAGCGTGTTTTCGGGGCATCCTCCGGTGCTGTTGGCAAACTCCTTTTTTTTACGGTCGTCTTCTTCCTCTTCTTCTTCTTGCTTCGTTCCTCCCCTCCCAGCCCCTTTAGGTCGACTCCTCTCTCGGTCTCTCTCTTTCTCACTGCTCTGTATCTGGTCTTCGGGGCTCCTTCTTCGGGATGCGTCGTTTTCTGTCTCGTTTTATCCTTCTCTCGTACGTATAAGGCCCAACAGATTTTCTTGCTCTTTCAAGGCGCGTTCTACCACCCTACCACCACGAGTGTGTGTGCTGGTTCTTTTCGTTGATTTTTGTTCCTCTTTGGAACGAACCCTCACCCTGCGGGGCCCCCTATTAGTTCGGCCACGGCACCGTATTACGAAAAAAAGAGGAGCGAAGGACGGTCCCAAAATGCGAAATTGGGCTAGACCAAATCGGGAGGATAGGGATTTCTCATTAAAAGCGGGGCGAACGTATTGCGCGCACGGAATTATCCTCTAATCTGGAACCAATGATCGGGCCACCTAGCCGACGCGACGGCACCGACCTTCGGGATCAGCGTCGGGACGCCTAACGGACGATTTTTAGAGGGGCTATCATGATCTTTCCTAACCGATGAATTAAACTGCGTGTAATGTTAACACGTTAAACGCTGTGTCAGTGCCTGGGGACTGACGGTGTCGAATTTACAAGACAAAATATAATTTATATAATATTAAAAAATGTTCACACTATTTGAATAGATTTAATATTAAGATTAGATACAGATATTTAGACATACATTGAACAGAAATAGGCTAAACAATACTTTTGATTTTGAACAGTCGTATTTTGATATTTAAACTTAAATAAAAAGCGAGACAAAATTACTCGGCGTTTAATATGTTAATGGGATTTTGGCGGCGTCGCGATTTTCGATTTCAATTTCAGCGTCCATTTTTGCAGAAATATAAGGTTCATTCGGCTAATTTAACATTTTCTTGAAGGATTGTGTATCATTTCGAAGCCGTCCATCCTCATTCTTCACGTTCTATTGTTCTCAAACACAGACACAGGATACGAAATTATTGATCGAATTATGTTTTTAAAAAATTGTATTTCTCCTGAAAAATTGAATCTTTGAAAAATAATCCTCAAGGAAAGGTCACTTGATCTTCATCACACTTCATCCTCATTCTTCATGCTCTTAGAAATCGAAAGGGTAATAAACCATTATTCGAAGAATATTTTAAGAAATTGTAATTCATTCGATCTGAAAAATCTACGTTTAAAAAAAATCATTCTTAAAGGAAAGATCACTTGTATCGTTTTGATAACATTCATCCCAAATCTCCAACAATTTCTACTGTCCTTAAAAATAAAGGGGATAAGAAACTATGATGCATTTAACAACTGTTGTTGTTTCACTAAGATAGAGTACTAGTAGTATATTTACAGCATTGAATTTTCGTGAAACATCCCTTAGAGACAAGAATGTCGATAACACTCACCCTCGTTCTTCCCAATTTTTTCTTACCTTGGAAAATCAAAGGTTATAGTATTTTTGGGACTGTTAATTTAGCACTCAAAGTGTTAGTGCATCTTTACAGTCTCGATCAATTATCATTTAAAATTTTAAAAGCTGTCTTTTGACAAGCTTTGGTAGAAATAGTGTTAAGATAATGGTTCCTTTGTGTGAGAAGCAGATACGTTCGAACGTTTGGACTCGTTCGGCCGGAAAGGAATTCGAAAAAAGAATAATAGCTGGGGCGACTGCAGCGTACCACGGACGATTCTATCCAGATATGGTTGCGCGTAGATAAACCTTGGCGAAGGTGATCGAGCGAGGAGAAACTAGTACAGAACGGCGAGTACCACGTGCTCGAACCTGTACCTATTCGCCGACGTTCTTCCATTGGTCGAACAGCCTCGAACCATCTAGCGTTTCTTCTTCTTCTTCTCTTCCTCCTCTCGTATTCCGTTGCTTCCCTTTCTCCGACGTCTAAGTACACCGGCAAAGAGATCATGAAAGTATCTCATATACCCGGAGCGTCAGGGCCGTACGAACTGTGACCCGATGGGATCCTCCATCATTATCTTACCGACGAGAAACTCGGTGAATTCTTTTTGTATTCCTGAACAATCTCCAAGTTCAATTTTCAAAACACTGATGCGTAGACTGTGAAACTTTATGGAAAATAAAAATCTTCTGCGTCGATTGCAGGAAAGGGGAGCCGAATAGAAATGTCACTCCTGCTTTAACAATTTCAATAAATTGATAATAACGCATCGATATTGTGAAATTTCATTTTAGAAAACGTAAGTGACCTTCGTGTGACCTCTACGCGTCCATCTACAGACAACGATTATATCTGATTGTTGCCCCCATGAATGCATTCACTTCTTATCTGAACTGTATTATGTTATGTAACACATAGTGTGCGAGTAATTTACATTTGTAGATTAAAACCGGTCACGTTGTATATACTATACAGTACATATCTGTCGTTCATGTTTGCCGTTACATATCTTCGGGGTAACATACCGTACGTTAGTACACGTCAGAAAACCATGAGAATAAATTACATACTGGTAATTCTATGTGAAAGCGATCACTTGTTTGAACAATGTCTTGGAATTTGCTGAAATTGAAATATGTTATAGTCCAAGTTAAAATAGAGAGGGTTTGAGCCTTTATTTTGTTATCCTCGAAATTGTTTCAAAGATACCGACCTTCAAAGTTTGCCATTTAGGCCCATTTGTACGAAAACTATCATCACGAAACAATTGACGGTTCTTATTAAAGATAGAAATATTTTCTTAGGTTTCGAGTAGATTCGAGGTTCGTAGGAACCCTTGGTTATCAGATCATCGAATGATACTCTCATCTCAAATGTTCAAAGGCCAGAGAGACTAAAAACCATCCAATCCTGTGAATTTCCAAATCATCAAACTCTGCTTCTCTGTTACATCTCTTGGAAAATGTTTCGTATAAAATCCTCGACGTTCAAAGCATGGCTAGATCATGAAGGTACCTAGCACAACCAGACCAGGCCCCTACGAGTCCGAACCTCGCTATAACGAGCCCGAGAGCAGCTATCCGGTCCCGCCATTATTCATCAGCTCGCAGCCAATACCAGGTTTAATCACCGAGGAATCTCCTCTGGCAGAGTCGTCTCAGCTATTGGATCGTTAAATCATTTTCCTGCCGCCTAATTGATCAGAGAGAGTAGGCAGCACAGGGTAGGAGAGAGGGCTGGCACCGGCCAGTCGGCGGGCCCCCTAAATCACGGAGGCCCGCTGGTCCGCTTTCGCGTTGACTCTCCGGCTGCGTTCTTCACTCGTCCAGTTTCGCCAAACAATAATTCTTCTTCCGGCCCCGCGCGGGTCCGGGTGGAAAGTCCGGGTGAAATATGAATTCCTATTAGTCGCTTCCTGGAACCGTGGGGCCCCCACGTCCGCGGGGTCCTCGTGTGGATATGGGGACCCGTCGCACACTACTCCTCCTCCTCCTCTCTCCACTTCTTCTGTCGAGGTGTTAAGCTCGACGAGGACCGATTTAATCCTCCGGTGCTTTTTAAATGGGTCCCGCGGGATGGGCGACGTTGAAGCGAGACCAACGGGCCCAAGGGGTCCGTGGCGTGCACAGATCCGCGGCGCCCTTTGTGCCGGCCCGCCTAGGCCCGAGGGCGCGTCAAATTTGGTTGAAAATCAAATTAATCTCGCGGCTGGGCGCAGGACCCTCTCCCGTCTCGCTCGCTAAAGGCTACCACCTTCTTTCTCTTTCTCTCTTCTTTCTTTCGTTCGTGAAGGGGGCCCCTCTTTCTCGCTAGGAGATTCTCTTTTCGCTCTTTCTTTCTCTTGTCGATTCCCGGGGCCCATCGGTCCTTCTTCGTTCCTCGTACCTTCGACGACACGAGCAAATCGAAGGAACGGGACTGAGAGGAAGAAGGCAGAGAAGGAGGTGGACCGGAGGTCCTCCACGCCACCGACACGGACCCAGAGGCGAGAAGAGAAGGTGGCGCAGCAACAAAGAGCTTTGGACTTCTGGCTGCGACCCCGCCAGGGCCGTATTTATCTGGCACAACGATTAACGTCGCGCCGCGCGATTCTACGTTCCCTTCGAATGGGAACGTTTAACCCTTTACCATGTCGGTGCTGAATCAACTAATCGGGAAAATAAGCACGTGCTTGGGGCATCGGGAGAAGGGGGACAGTATAGACAATTTCCGAATTTTACGTCTTTTAGATAGTAATTATATTCCGAAGTGTTTAAATTCACAAGACTCGAATTTTGTTAAAAACACAGAGGGCCTCTGAAAGTCTTCATCAGACACGCCATGTACTGGATGATTGCAAATGTCCGTCCCCGATTTTTAGAAACATTGAGAGGTTCCATTTTCTTTTTTATTTTTAAGGAGAAGACGGAAGAGTAGCGCACTGATTTTACGGAAAAAGTATCCATCAGCTTGTAAAACGTTGGGGGACAATTGTAAATGGCGTTGTTGGACACGAACTGTTGCGATGATCCAGTAATATCGAGTCTGTGCACCATAAAACAAAGTCGTGTGAAAAGTGTTTTGGATTACGTTATAGTAATTTGCAATGTTGGTTTAGAGTTGTTGAGCGCATAAGGTTAACTCATTTGCATCATTAGCGTATACAGTAAATCCCAAAATGATTTCCAGAGGAATTTATATATTCGCGTATTCGTTTAGAAGTTCTAGAATGATGTAGATTGTCCCAAAAGTTTCTGTCGTATATTAATAACAAATGATAAAACGGCGAACGGATGATAGCGTTGAAATAATATGCTTGTATTGCCAAGCAATATTAATAGTGTGCACACTAAGAAAGAAACTTTAGGGACAACCTGATAATTTAATTTTGTAAGAAAAGTGTACCTATAATTTCTGTATAAATAGTTTTTCAGTAACATCCTATGAAAATTGAAAGTTTCTTAATACTCATGAAAACTGTCACTTATAATTTAAATTTAAATTCCACATTTTCAGTTGTGATACTATTTTAATAAGTAGTACTCCTTATGCACAATAGAATTTAGAAATTGATCCTATGCGTACGTAGATGTAGAGAAATGTAGATATTGTATGTCGGTTTTGTGTGTGAACAGAGATAGGTGTCAGACGGACGTTGACGTAAACTAATAGGTTCTTGCGCCTGCCGCAAATTAGCCTAAACACACGACAGTCAGCAAATTAGAGTTCTCAGGTGATTCTTGTTGAATCACCCTATACGTGCCAGCGAAAGGGAGGTGTGTGCGGTTATACGGGTCCGGCGCGGCGCGGCGGCCGCCCATCTCATTTCCACGAGCGGAGATTTGAATGACCGAGTAGGACACTACAGGGACGTACTTAATCCGGATGAGTTTCACGACTTACAACAAGTACCACTTCATCCTGTCTAAACCACGATCCCCTGGCTTCTTCACAATCTACACCATCGCGGAACCCGAACCCGCCTTAACCTTTAAACGGACTTTCAAAATGTATTTTAAAAATGCAATAATTAACCCCTTGCCTTACGATTTATTTTACGGTTTTAGTGATTAGAATTTCTTTGTAGTTCATAATTTCTTAGAAAATGGAGAAAATGTATATCTATTGTATGTCTATATGTTCTCCAATGGCTGTACATTAACAACAACAAAATAGAATTATATTTCGGTTTAAAGGAAATTAATAACATACATCTTTATTAGACTCTGTTCAGAATCTTCATCACGTCTCTCATACGATATTGTAAGCGAAGGGGTTAATTTCAATTACATTTAATATCCAACTCTATCGAAGTGGTAAATAGAAATGGAGTAGAATAGTAAATTTTCATTTAAATCCACAGACAGTTATCGCATTAAATAATTATTATTACGTCTCTGTTTATTATCATGTAATGTGCAAATAATAATAATAATTATTATTATATCAATATATTCTTATCAATCTATGCAAATTATTTAAAGAACAAAAAATTTCATGTTGGCATTATATAGTACAATAGTTCACTTAAAAATAAATTTTATTTATCACATTTATTAATGCTTCTTCCGAACCTAAAATCTTATAGATTCTCTATAGACTTCTTCATAAAACATAACATTAATATTATATGCATGGTGTTAAACTTTTACTTGAAGATGCAACGAATGATAACTGCAACCTTCGTGACTCCAGACGAAGGTCCCCAAAAGATCTACAAACCTTTTCCTCTCAACAAACCTCGATCAATCCGCAAACGTAGCATCCCTTATCTTCTTCTCCAGTCTGCGTCTCCATTGGAAAAGGTGCTCGTTCCCCTATCATCTCGGTTATCAAGGAAGATGATGTATCCTGGATCCTCTCGATCCGTGATCGGGTTTCGTGGTCGCGGCGGCTTCCGTGCTTCTTGGAAGTCGGAATAAGAAACGTCGGGACGAAGAGAAACGGGGACGAGGAGAGTGGTACCCAAGGAAGAAGGCCGCGTGAGAATAAAGTAGAACGGGCAGCGAACGCGGAGAAGAAAAAGGTTCCACGAACGAAGTGGCGCGGGATGGAACAGTCGAAGAAAAGGCCGCGGTGGAACCGTTGAAGAAGGTCCGGATGGACGAAACGAAGAAAGGAAGGAGAAGGGCGAAGAGGAGGAGGAGGTATCTTGGAATTGAAATGCATCGGAGGGGAACGAAAAGTTGATCCTCTCCTTGGAAATACCGGGGACCAATTGTCCGGGGAGAGACGAGATTCCTTCTGTTGTCAGGAATCCAACTCGCGAGTCCAACGACAAAGTGAATTCCTGAAGGGCTGAAAACGGAGGATGCACGAAACGGGTCCACGCACAGACAGAGAGAGAGAGAGAGAGAGAGAGAGCAGAGAAACGGATCCATCCGATGGGCTTTCGCCGAGACGAAAAAACGGCCGGTGCGCCTCGTAATTGGAACCTGCACATCCTTTTACCTTGTCGTGCCTGCCACTTGTTCGACGGTGATCGTTCCGAAGGATCAAGAAAGATCGTACGATGAGATTGACGCTTTTTTCACCGTCGCCATCGATCGCCGGGACCTCGCCTCTCCTAACTTTTGCTCCCTTCCGATCTTTATTTTGCCGAGCTTGTTTTCTCCGTCACTCGTTTGATTCCTCTTCCGCAGGTTCTTAGGGGGCTCGTTCCCTCCATACACCGAATTATTGCTTCATTACCGATTGCTTCGAGAAAATAGAAACAAAGGGACCGATATCGGGAGAGACGAATGTGCTGATCGAGGAAGCGATGGCTGTGGATATGCTAGTGGTTGCCGGGTAATTGCTGGGAAAAGGTTCTTTTTGTTTCCGACGGAGAGATAAACATTCGAGGATGTTTCTTCGGGGGTTCTTCCTTTTTGTTTCTCGCGTAGGGAGATAAAGATTTCAGGACGTTTTTGGAGGTTCCTTCGTTTTGTTTCTGTTACGGAGAAGACTGGAAGACAAGAGATTCTACTATTATAGGTTCAGGATGAAACGAATGGAACCGATAACGTGACATGAAAAAAATTATTAGTAGATTATATTAGTAGACTATTAGTAGACTGCGGATTTTATTGCATTTACGACAAAAAAGTGTAGCTGTCATTTGACACGGTGTAAAGATTGAAGGAATTGTGCAGCATCGATATGTTACTTTCGACCTGGTAAAATTATTAAAGAAAGGAAAACGTTTGCAAGAGGCTGCTACATCTTATAATAAATGCAGAACACTTTTGCGCAAAGATTCGCAGTCTAGTTATTATACAATTAAACACTGAATCTTTCACTCTTGTCTTTCATAAAATAGATCAACGTTTGAAAATGTTTTTAGGAGTTGTTTTCTTTCGGTCGCTTTTGTTGCAATTAGTGTTTGCACTTAATCGTGTCCGAAGATATTCAATATTCAATATTCAATATTCAATATTCAATATTCAATATTCAATATTCAATATTCAATATTCAATATTCAATATTCAATATTCAATATTCAATATTCAATATTCAATATTCAATATTCAATATTCAATATTCAATATTCAATATTCAATATTCAATATTCAATATTCAATATTCAATACATCATCAAAGTAGCAATCACCAAAATATAAAAAAGAATGGACCCATTTAATCCTTACATACTGTACCTGCAACCTAATGAATATTTACATCATTCTCCACGATCGTAGTCTACAAAATCATCCATTTTCATGAAGGGTGCGCGACAAAATCGTACAGAACCAACAACCCAACGAAAACCCGTAGCTAAATTCAAAGAAAAATCTTCGATCCTAACAAGAATCCTCGAAAGAAACGAAGAAGTCAGTCGAACTCCTCGGCGAGCAATTTCCTAAAAATCAGCAGCCACGCAGCCGATAATTTATTCGCGGCGCAACAGTGATCATTCTGAAAGCAACAAGCCGGCAGCGTCGTTTTTCCGTCGTGGTCGTGTCGGCACGAGGGAAGCCTGATACATCGCCGGAAGGAGGTGCATCGCGTATTCAAGCCTCGTACCCTAAATCCGCCGGTATTTATGGTCGAGACATCTACGAGAAAGTCTCCTGTTTCCCGGTGATCCCGAGGGGCGGCGGGGAATTCCGTTATCTCGGAATCTCGGCGACTTTAAAACTCGAGCATATCCCCGACTCGTCGTCGTGTCGGCGGAATCGGGGAATCGGGCTGACGATTTATGAATGAAGCACCGATACGGGCGCCCCCTTGCCCCCCTCGGCCCATCGTCCTAACCCCCTCTATTAACCCTGTGTTCCCTGGGACCGGGCCCCGTCGCGTTTACGAGCCCCCTATGCGCACGCACTGGCGCCGCGGGCTCTCGCTTTAAACAAAATTCACGCGACGAACGCGACGAAAAAAGGAAGAGCCACGAAACGGCACCACGACAAATCCTGGTGACGTAATTTCGGACGGTCGTCGAACCGGGGACCTCGGGGCAACGAGGGGCCCATGGGGCCCGCTGTCGGTATCCCCATATTCTGCCGCGAGATGCGGTTTTTAGAAGTTTCTTTAAATCGATTGGAACGAATTGCGACGACAGGCGAGAGACTTTTGGGACTCTGAGAATTAATTTTAGGATATTCTGTTCTAAACATAGCGCTGTTTTAACCTCTTGCAGTACCATTTTCCTTGCGGTTACAGTGATTAGAACGTCTTTATCGCCAAAAATGGCGCAGAAGAGAAAAGAAAATTTATATTTCTTGTGTGGCTACATTTACTGCAATAATTAAATATCGATTGCAAAAGAATAAAATTTTATTTCGTCTAAAAAGGAAAGTGCACACTTTATATTCGTTACACTTTGTTTAAAATCTTCATCACGAGTCTGACTCGTTAAAATACGGCAAGGGTTTAAGGGCACACACGCAAAATACTATTATTTGGGATTCTGAGGAATAATTTAGGATGTATTGCAAATTGTAAATATTCATGTGATAGTGGAAGGATAGTAGAGTAATTTATCAGTAATATATAGCTATTTTTCGTTTTGAATATAATGTGATTTTAAGGAGGAAAATCGCAACTTGAACAGATTGCACAGCAAGGTACCATTATTTGAGAAAAAGTCAAAATAGGAACAGAGGAATGAGCGCCGACTTATTAAAATTTTCATGCGTATCACAACAGTACGCATAGCAACGCGACAAACCCGTCGCTATTGCAACTTTCATTCATCCGGGAGGGGACCAAGAGGCCGTCGACTTTGCACACGTGCACGCAGCACGCCTCGCCTCGGAATTGCAATCGCGAAATTCCATGGTGGGCTCGTTCTCCGGCCCCACGGTTTTAACCACGGAGAAAGTTTTGGTACCGCGGACTTTCCTTACCTGGCAACTATTTCACAGCGACCGGTCGATCAGTTGGAAAGATTCGGATACCCTCTCTCTCTTTGCATTGTTTCAGGGATCATGGGATCGACGTGTCATCTGACGGTGGCGATCCTGCTGCTCGTCCATTCGACCCTTCTTCTTGCGCACCGAGAGCACAAGGTTTATCAATCATCTCATTCGTTACATTTTTTTTCCTTTTTTGTGATCCCTCCAAGGAACCGTTTCTAGTTAACAATCTCAGGGAACCTTGACTTTTACGAATTTTTTCTGAAAAACTTAATAGCCCTTTTTGCAAAGCAAAAATCCCATTTAAAAATACGTATACTGAAGGTCTTATACTAATTTTTTGGTTGAAAAATATTGAAGAATGCCCGAGTAATAAATTCTCTTCCAAATCTCTGAAATACAAAGTTCACGAGTGTAAACGAAAATTAAATTCTGTTAATACATGGTCTTATTGAATGAGTAAACGGAGGATGATTTTTCACGAAAATGCTCTTGTTTAATGCATCTTGTAGAACGTCAGTATCTTCCAAAAATTACTCATTAAATAAAATCATGTATTAAAAGGATCTTCAAAAAATCGTACAGCACTGTCGAGAAAACAGCGTTTGAGAGAAAGAATTGTTAGTCAGCCATTCTTGAAGATTTTGCAACAAAAAAATTACTGCAAGTAGTCCAATATACATACTTTTAAATGAAGTATTTGTTTAAAAAAAAAGCCCATGGATTTTTCAGAAAAAATTTCTGAAAGTCTCGCTCTCTTCAGACTGTTGACTAGGCACGTCCTAGACCCCTTAATAGGGGATGACACTCAACATGACGGTTCGTTTCAAGGTCCACAACATCGTGCTCTACCCCGACAAGCACAGCTGGTGCAAGACAACCCCCATCAAGCAGGTAGTCACATGGCCGCAGTGTTCCTCGAAGGAGCTGGACAACAATGTGTGCGTCGGCGCTTGTTTCTCGTACATGGTGCCACATAGCGAGCCGTCCGCGCCCGGCGACCTCATCAGACCATACTGCGACTCGTGTCAGCCCCTCGACAGCGTCTGGCACACGGTAAATTAATGAGCGGACGACAACCACCCTGTCGCACCCTCGTGTCCACCGTTTAGACCTGTTTAGCTACCTCGAAAATATTTGATAACGCTATCTCCCATCCCCGGTCATCCTACGTTGTGTTTGTTACCTGCCATTCTCTCTTGTCCCATCATCTACCTGTTCCTTCAACCCAGATACTTTCTAATCAGGACAAATCCTCGTTTTGTTAGAACTTTTCTTATTTATACTACATCGTCGATATTAATACTGATCAATCACTTTTTATATACTGTATAATTTTCTTTTTTATTTATTATTAATTCTCCTGTACTCAGGTATTCATTGACCTATTCACGATTTTTATATTCTTTAAACTAATCACGTAATATTTTTTGATCTAGTTAAATCCACACTTTAACCCCTTGCACTATAACGAGTCAGACTCGTGATAAGAATTTCGAACAACAACTTTTCACACGTTGACTGCCGTGTCACCCATATCTGGGTAACGGAATTATTTGTCCAGATGTAAAAATTAATATCTACTCCAATAATTCATTTTACCAATTTTGGTAAGGACATAATAAATACAATAAGACTAAAGGACTACTCAGTGTTATACAATTTAATTCTTCAATTTTTATTTCATTAGATAAATTATTTTGATTTCAGGAAATTTTTGAGGTTGTTCGATTGGCAGTCAAAGCGTTAAACATGTAAATTATTAATTTCCTTTGAAACGAAACAAAAATTTTATTTTGTTGCTGTCGATATATAGCCATTGAGGAATATACAAGCATATAATAAATTTAGATTTTCTTTTTGTTCTAAGAAATGATGGACGACAATCAAGTTCTAATCACTGCAACCGTAAAATAAATCATAGTGCAAGGGGTTAATAAAGATTTTCCATTTTACCGTACATCGTGAATATTACCTGTGTTCAAGCATTTTCCACACCGTGTATAATTTTTAATTCGATCAAGCATTAACCCAGCTCTAGATTCTCTGGGTCTTCCTGGACCCGTCCACAATTTGTTCTTCTTCAATCTCGTCACAATTGCCTCACATCTATTAGTTCAATCAAATTTCCACTTCGTCAAAGACATTCCCAGTCACTCACACAACTTGTCATCGTTCCAGGTGACCTTGGACTGCAAGGACGAAGACAACAACCCGATTACGATGCAGAAGAAGGTCCAGATCATCACGAACTGTTCCTGCAGCTCCTGCATGGAAACATCCCGAATCAAACCGGATTACAACACCCTCCTGCAAACTCTGACCGAGGAGAACCTGGACAAGAACGTGAACATAGTGCACGAGACGCCTGATCTGCTGTTAAACCCTAACCTAAACGCCTCGAAGAACACGACGAGGGACGGTGTGAAGGCTGACGAGCGTTTCCTGCAGCTGTACAAGCAGCTGAAGGACTCCGAGAAGTTGGAGGAGTCAGGCGCGGACTTGTTGTTGTTCAAGGAGCTGTTCTCGAAGTTCGGAGAGGACATCGACTTGGAGCAGTTGAGGGAGTTGTTGAAGAAGTACGGTCAGGAAGAGGAGAAACAGCACACGCATCAGCATCAACATCAACATCAATCGGCCGGGAAACAACAGCAACAGCAACAACAACAACAGCAGCATCACTCGACGACAACGGTCCTGCACCGAGGACCCCATCATTCCATGGTGTTGGACTCGGATGTGAAGGAGAAGATCGACGTGGAACCACATTATCTTCATCCTGCGGTTGCTGGACAGGAGATCAGCTACCACGACAACGTCCTTGTGGACAAGGACAAGAAGAAGGACTTCTGAGCTGATTCGAAATACCATTGGCTCGATGGATCGTTGTGCACCCACGTGTTAGAATCGTTTTCTTGTATCATTTAGGATCGTTAATTCAGCCTAGTCCAGTCCGCAGTCGATTCGGTTCGGTAATTGGGGTTTCATTGTTTTTTCGATTTTATTCCACTTTAGTAAAGAATGATGGTTTTTATGGTAATGTTTTATTTTGGAAAAAATTATTTTATGTTAATGAAGAGCAACGGTGGAAAACTTGTTCGATCGGATTCGCTTGGATTGGGCGCTTGGGAGTTATTGAAAGAGAGAAACAGAGAGAGTGAGAGAGAGAGATGAAATTCTAATATATATTTAATTATTATTATTATTAATTATTAATTATTATTATTAATTAACTATTTAACGTACTCGCGCGTTTAATAAAGGAAGATTCGTTCGTCTGTAATTACTCCCATCCCTTAACTCTCGCAATTTGATTAGATAACGTCCGTAGACGTTTACCTTCTTTTTTTATCTTGTTGACTGCTTTCAGAAATATATACTGTATCCATTGTCTCGTAGAGAATAAAGGAAGAGTCGGCACGATATAACATAGATTAGTGTCTTTCTGGAATCCTGGGTTGTTGGTGGATCAGAGATTTCAGATCTGAGGATCTATGAGGATACCTTGATTACGATTTTGTAAGTTAGACGATTCTTGGTCCTGTGGATAGTAGAATCCTTACATTCTACTATTAATTATAATTATTAATTAATCCTAGACTTGAAGAAATTCATTAATCATAACTTTCACAATCTCGGGACGTCTAGAGGATAATATTCTGAGGATTCCTTGATCTCAGGATACCAAATACTTCTGAAATTTCAATTTTTAATAATTCAGGACAAGTAACCCAAAACCTTCCAAAAAGCTTCCTATATACTGGGTCCCGAATCTCTGAAGATTCGCTGGTCACAGGACATCGAGAATAATTCAAAATTTTACAATTACAGGATATCTAGACGGTAGAATCCTGAAGATTTCTTGATGTCAGGCGATCAAAGTTCTGTGTAAAAAGTTTCATTTATGTCAGAACGCTTTGAGCCTAACATGTTCCCTGATACCAGGACACTAAAGATACTTTACACTATTTTCTTACAGTTTGTGTTGTACAAACGATTTCTTTAAATTGGACAGTCACAAATGAACCACAATTTGTCCTTTCAAACTGTTCAATGAAAATGAATGGAGCATTATGCTAGAATTTCTATAAATTGGAAAATTAAAAATGAATCACAATATATTCATTTAATCTGTTAAAGAAAAATGGGTGACACATTATTCTAGAATGCCCTTAATTTGGAAAATTACAGACGAACCACAATATATTCATTTAATTTGTTAAACATAAATGGATGAAGCACTATGCTAGAATTTCTATAAATAGGAAAATTAAAAATGAACCACAATATATATTCATTTAATCTGTTAATCAAAAATGCATGAAACATTATTCTAGAATGCCCTTAATTTGGAAAATTACAGACGAACCACAATATATTCATTTCATTTGTTAAACATAAATGGATGAAACACTATGCTAGAATTTCTATAAATAGAAAAATAAAAAATGAACCACAATATATATTCATTTAATCTGTTAAAGAAAAATGAATGAAGCATTATTCTAGAATGCCCTTAAATTGGAAAATTGCAGGCGAACCACAATATATTCATTTAATTTGTTAAACATTTCTATAAATTGGAAAATTAAAAATGAACCACAATATATTCGTTTAATCTGTTAAACAAAACTGGATGAAGCATTAGGTAGGCTAGGATTTCTTTAAATTGCAAAATTATAAAATAATCACACTTTGTACTTTTAGAACGCCGAACATAAATGGATGAAGCACTATGCTAGGATCTTTCGAGCAGCTATTTCGGAAGATGCAAATTAAAATCGCAGTTGCTTCTCAACTGAAACTGCAAACAATTTCTGAATCCTCTGACCCAAAATCCCAAGCTCCTCCACTCAACACTCCCAGAAGCAACGAACCACCACCAAAGTACTTCAAATCTTAATCTTGAAGCGCAACAATACCGATTGTGAAACTTTCCGACAGTTGAAAAACATCGACAGCAGCATGATTAATTCTATACGAAAATTGATAAACGGGCAATCGAATTTTCTCGATCAAAGGAAGAGGGACAGTCATTCTGAAAGAAAGTATATCACTTTGTCAGATTAGATAAGCATCCTGGATTACCGTTCAATTCCGTCGCACGTGTAGTAGCTCGACAAGAAAGAGTATCAACAAGAAATGAAAATTTCTATTCGATGATCGCGTCTTTTATTTTTTTTTATTTAAGCTCTTCAGACCCTTAAATGGGTCCGTTTCGCTTGACAAATATGCAGTTAAAAAACGATAACTTTTTATATATTGGACCCTACAAATTGGATTTTTTTGAGAAATTAAAACAATTAGTTTACCGCATAAGTAATAATGAGACTTCTATAAAATCTTTTACGAGAAAACCAGGGTACAAATTTGTTACGAAAAAAATTCGAATGACGTAATTGTTGCCTTCAAATAGCCCTCGACTCTAGGTTTTCGGAGAATTACAAGTGATTATTTTATATTACATTATCAAAATACTGAGAATGTAACAATTCAAATTTTTAGACATTTTTTTTATAATACATACCCAAAGAAATAAATTTGCTGAATAATTCCTCATGGATGCATCTTTACGATCTCATTAATTATAAATTAAAAATATTAGAACGCGTCATTTTGACGCGTCCTGTAAACCTAGTGTTAATGATCTCGGCAGTTTTCGATGATGAAGCCGTTCACTGTCGTAAGATTTTTGCACGCGATCGCCAAAGCGTATACTCGTGACGATTGCACGTGCTGTTTGTCCGTGAACCGTGGATCCCTTTCACTCTATCGGATGCGCATGTTTGTCAGCGATTATTAGAAAATCTATACAAGAAACTGACGATCGGTAGTCGTCGGATGACGGTCGCGCGCGATTAGTCGCGCCGATCTTGTGTTGAATCAAGCTCAAAAAAGAGAAAGGAACGAACAGCAGAGCACATTCGTCAACCGGAAATCGTGCCGTAGGTGTAGCCTGAATGCAAATAAAGCAATCAAGTGCAGCCTGAGGAGAAAACGCGAGGATCGCGGAGAACTGAGACTTTCTCCTTCGAAAAAAAACGAAAACACCGAGGGAAAAGCGGAAGCGCAGGTAATGCATCGCTTAGACGCTTCTGTGTTGGTGTATTTTCGCTCATTTGGTCTGCCGGAGACTCTTCCGCACTGTTTGACACCTCCCGAAATGCCAGGTTCAATCATTCAATCACTGAAAAAATAATTATATTGTTGGCAATGCTTAAAAATTATTTAATAAATTTTGTCTACCAAAATATTTAGAACATCGTATTGCTAGTTAAAAGCACTACATGGTCTGTTAATGTCTTTTTATGTGTTGTGCACTGAATACAAGAATAAGTTAAGAAAATTGACAATTAAAGAATAAGAGTGAGGCTTATGTACAACAATTTTTTAGTATATTTTATAACAATTTTTAATAATACGAATTCGAAAGAAATTGGAGGAACGTTAAATCAGGGATGGGCATTTTTGTCTCAATTGAGACAAAACCGTCCCCACCATAGCGCCCACTGTCTCCCACCAGCATCCGTCGTTACTATAGAGAAAGAAAGTGCTTCGCCCGTCGCGAACAGTGCGCAGGCCTCGCGCATGAAAGAAAAGTTGGTGGGAGAAGCAGGCGTTTGAGGGGCCCCTACCGTACCCATCAGGGCGTTAGGCTCCAAAATCATAGAATATGCCTATGGCGGCCATATTGGATATCAACCACAAAGGAACGTTCTAAGTAAACTAAATTGTATGCGTCAAAATAAATGGATTTTAGAAGAATCTTTATTAGAACGTTTAAAGTAGCCAGAAAATGAAATATCAGTAACACATGTATCCCATTAAACAGTAAATAATCATATTAAGAAAATAGTTAAAAAAATTATTGAAGAAAGCGAGATTGCATTTGCCAGGTTACCTGTAGCGGCCATATTGGATTGGACAGCCGTAACTAAAGCTTCCAAATAAAATAAACTATATAACTAATTTTTACTAGAACATATTTTCTAGTGTCTTAGTGTCATGCAATTTTTCCGACTGTGATTTAGTATCATCCTGTACTACAATCTCAACAATTCCCGTAGAAGATAATTAGGTCTCAAGCTACGCCAGACAGCTCATTCTACATCGTATAATTACGATTTCAGATAAGCAGCACGTCCAACACCAGGCCGTTAGACTTTTCCAGGATATCTGCAGCTTAGAGTCAATTTGTTTGAAGTAATCGAACACGAGAGAACCTCGAGGCTAATCGATCATCATACACAAGGTGTGCGCGCGCGTGTTTCTGTATGTTTTAGAAGGTAAGCTTGTGCTACATTCAAGCACCTTGGAATTTAGTCCTCGGCGTAGAATCCTATCAAGAGATTAGCTTGGTCGTTTCATTGTCCGCGTCGATTCGGATAATCCCCAACTATGTTGTCTATGTACTTGCTGACCCGTGATCACTTATTAACTAAACAGCCAATTATCCGGTCTCGAGATACGGCGCTGGCAATTATACGATCTATTGTGAATCGGATGGTCGCGTATCCGGTTTCCCAGATAGGAATCCTCCGACCAATTTACTTCCTCGAACCCTGTGGAGCCAATACTATTTTCCCAGCAAACAGGATCTTCCTGTTCACCATTTTCTTTCATTCAATTAATTATTTTATTTCAGATTTACTAGATGCAATGGAATTCAATATTGGCGATGCATACACAGCACACATTTTAAAAGTACCATTTTATCGCGTTATCTACCGACGATTATTGCATAATTTTTTTAAGTTTATGGCCCATGGCTGAGAACTTTTTAATTGATTCCTTAACAGCAATAGCAACACACGAGCTTTAACACGTTGACTGCCATGGGGCTCACCGGTGACCGGCACTCGACTTGGCTACAGCGTCGTGGGGGGCACCGGTGACCGGCGACGCAGCAAATAATAAAAGTACATAATTAGAGTGAATATGGATACTGATAAATTTTTCAATAATACCATTGTTACTATAATGGTTTAAAGAAATTAATGCACGAAAAATGCTTCAAGCATGATTTTATAACTCACTTTATTTGCTGCAAATAATATTTCAACATAATATGCATCGCATAATGAAAAATTGGCACCTTGGGCAAACCATGGAAAATATGCATGGCAGTCAACGTGTTAATAGGATTCCGGTAGATAAAACCCTAATAAATCTCATCCTCTGTGCGATTCACGCTACAATAATTCACTTGTTACAGAGAATCGACTATACGTAGGTTTCTTTGACGATTCTAGAGACATCAAGCTCTCAGACAACAGTGTCCACGTCAAAGGGTCCATTCAAACGTACCATTTCAAATCGAAAGACGCTACTCAAACATCCCCAAACCCCTAACAAACGACCACCTCTAAGCGATTTAAGGTTCAATGGTCAACTTGCAACAGAAAATAGATCAAACATAGGCCCATTCGACAAATCTGGAGACACCAAACTGTTAAACTACAGTGTCCACTTACAGGTACCATTTCGACACGAAAAAAGCAATGCTCAAACATACCCAGGCCCATACAAACATTCTGTGTTATTTTAAATCAAATAAATTATATTCTACAAAAATGCTACAAACTGAGAACACTCCAACAATTCAAAAAATGTCACACCCCCAAACAACAGTCTCCACTCAAAGGTACCATTTTGAAAGCAATACCCAGTGCTCAAAAATCCTTTCTCACTTGACAAACACACTTCTCTGTACCATTTTCAGACCCACCACCACCCACAAAAAAATCCTTGAAACTGAGGTCCCTACAGCAGTTCCACATTTCTCACACTTTCAATTCAACGTATCCACACAAAGGTACCATTTTGACAGCAACACCCAATGCTCAAAAATCCTTTGTCACCTGACAAACACACTTCTCTGTACCATTTTCAGACACAAGAAACCACTACCCACAATAAAATCCTTGAAACCGAGGTCCCTTCAGCAGTTCCACAATTCTCACACTTTCAATACAACGTATCCACAAAAAGGTACCATTTCAGCCCCATCAATCCCCTACCATACACAATAAATCAAACCCAACTCCCCACACAAATTCCACTAATTGCACTAATCCCAAATTAAGCAACTTCACCATCATCAAACCAGAACACACACTAAGAAGTGTCATTTCTGTCTAGGAGCAGCGTCGTCGAGCGTCTCCGAGCATCAATGGATCGGTGGATCAAGCTGGGTAGACGTGGCGGTACGAAAAAAAGTCATCTAGCCGAGGAATCGTGACTGATAAGAACTGTCCCGAGCCAATCAGCGTCGCGGGCCTGTGCGGATCGGCGGTACAAAGCGATACTACGCGGCTCGGTAACGGGGCGAGGACCTCGCGACCGGCAGTGTTGCTCGGTGCTTCGTTGCACGTCCCGGCTGGTTATACTGCGCGATCTCGCGCGCGTGTGCGCGTGTTACCAAAAAATCGTCCCGTGGGAAATGCTGTGATCGGCTCGACGACGTTGAACCACCGGGAGGATCGGACAACGCTAAACAAGGGATAGGGTGAACCGCGATGCCCGGGGTATCCCGGGACGTTCGCGCACACCTAAACGCACGGAACGACCGACGAACTGCGAACGACATCGGTGACTATGGATAACCTAGGTCAGGAGCCCTATGAGCCGGCGATCGACATCGTGAACGGTAGGTCTGTGCTATTTTGACATAGAGTAGAGTGGTTGCTGTATGGGGATGGTAGACTGTGAATTTTGTGGTGCTGGTATACGGGGGGCCTTAGGGCCGAGGATTGACGCCATGGACTGTAGGACGATGTTACATTGATAGAGGATAGAAGTTAGAAAATGGAGAGTTGAGGATTGAAGATAGAAAGTCAAGAATAGAGGATAAAAAATAGAGAATAGAGGATTGAAGATAAAAAGTCAAGAATAGAGGATAGAAAATAGAGAATAGAGGTTTGAAGATAGAAAGTCAAGAATAGGAGATAGAAAATAGAGAATAGAGGATAGAAAATAGAGGATAGAAAATAGAGGATAGAAAATAGAGAATAGAGAACAGAAAATAGAGGATAGAGGATAGAAAATAGAGAATAGAGGATTGAAGATAGAAAGTCAAGAATAGAAGATAGAAAATAGAGAATAGAGGACAGAAAATAGAGAATAGAGGATAGAAAATAGAGAATAGAGGATTGAAGATAGAAAGTCAAGAATAGAAGATAGAAAATAGGGAATAGAAAGTGAAGGATAGAAAATAGAGAATAGAGGATAGAAAATAGAGAATAGAAAATAGAGAATAGAGGACAGAAAATAGAGAATAGAAAATAGAGAATAGAGGATAGAAGATAAAGGGTAGAGGATAGAAGATGGTATTTCTTGTGGTTGCTGTATGGGGGATGGTAGACTGTGGATTTTGTGGTGCTGTTATTCTGAGAGGCCTATGGTCCGAAGATTGACAGCAAGAGTGGTGGGAACATGTCAAATTGATATAGGATAGAGGTAGAAGAAAGAGAGTAGAGAATGGAAGATGGAAAATGGAGGATGGAATTTCTTTTGGTTGGTATTATAGGGGATGATGGACTGTGGACATTGTGGTGTTGTTGTGAGTAATATCAGTGTATTAGAGGATGGAGAGGACAAATTGATATTGCAATTATGGGAAGGGGTTTGTTTAATTGGTTGATGGAATTGGATTTAGTTTAATCGCATTGGAGGTATAATTGTTGAGTTGGTTGAATTGGTTTTAGAGGGATTGAAGAAAAATCGTTAAAATGCAAGTGTGATTGTGAAGTCGCTAAAATTACCTCTATAACGATGACAGAGGGGCTGCAATCAATCTGTAGATTAATACAAAAGAATGAACATTATGGAGACTACAGAAGGGTTGGAGTCGATTTATAGATCGATGGCAGTGCAGATGTGACAAGTAAGTTGATAAAATTATCCCTAAAATTATTACGGAGAGGCTAAAATCAACAGATATAAAAATTCAATCATGGAATCAATAAAATTGGCCGAAAGTAACAGAAAGCCTATCATCGACTTATAAATCGATGAAATTGGAAACATGAGTACGAAATTAATTGAATTAACTTCAGAGAAAGTGACGAAGGGTTGAAATTCTCCCGAAGATCGTCAGACGTAAAAATGTACGTGTTAAGTCAATAAAGAGCATGAACAAGAATTGAAATCGAGCTGTAAATCGATACAAATAGATCTATGATCGTGAAGTCAATAAAATTAGCCTACAAAGACAACAAACGGATTGTCATCGATCTTTAAATTGACCGAAGTAGAAATGTGCGTGTTAAGTCAATAAAATTAGCCTCGGAGAAACTGAAAGAAGAAGGGGCGTTGAAATGGTCTTGAAGGTCGATGGAAATAGAAATGTGCTTGTTAAGTCAATAAAAAATTTAGAGAGCAGTTGTAATCGATGTGTAGATCGATAGAAATGTGGTCATGAAATTGGCAAACTCAACTCTAGATAGACCGAAAGTGGTTAGAACCAATCTACTGATCGATGGGAACAAAAATATAATAACGGAAATCGATCAAATAAATTTTAAAAATTAATGAAGAATTGAAATCCAACTCTATGTAGACAGAAGTACAAACCTGCTTGTTAAATCGATAAAAGTAGGCTTAGAGAAACTAAAGAAGGGCTAAAATCGAACTCGTAAAAAGATAAGAGTAAAAACGTGACTTGTTAAGTCAGTAGAAAGCTTAAGAACAGGTCGAAATCGATTTGTACATCGATACAAATAGAGATGTGACCGTAATATTAAACCGACCTCTAAGATGTTCACTAGATACTTCTAAAGTGAGTTACACTTTAACTTTAAATAAAATTATGGAGAATCTTCCAATGTTAAAAAAACATTATTGTCAAGAATATTTCTAAATAATCCCTCGCTATTATTTCTAGCTTTGAAATTACTTCCCAGGGACTGTTACTCGTTCAACAAAGTTGAGAACTGCATTTTCCAAACGAAGAATCAAAAATAAATTATTTCAGACGCATGTAAGCAGTTTTGTGGTAGTATCAAGCGATAACTGGGAGTTTCAGATTGCATTTCTGAAAATACTAATCTCGTATCGGAACATGTACAATCTTTCTAAGCAATCAGAAAATTACAAAAATGATTAGTAAATGACTAGATTGTAAATCTATTTTCTAACAATACTAGGTACGTGAAATTTAAGGCAGTGAAAAATTGAAAGAGTGATATAATATATTATCCTCAACATATTAAAATTATTAAAGTAGAAAAGAAAATTCTATTTACTTCCTATGTCGATAAATTGATACAGACAATTTTTATTTTGCATAAGGATCCACTGCTTCAATTCTTTAGCGAACATTTTCCATATACCGCGATTAAAATTAACATGAAAAGCCATGGTACAATTTCTTGATGTTACAAATTGCACATTTAACAGCAGACACATCTACTTGAGGTCGTTAATTTGCAATTAGGTTCACAACTGTTCATAATTTAGTACTATCAACTGCTACTACATCAAGAAACGTCTATCGCTGTTGAAGACTGCCATCGCGATCTCTTGTTGAAAACCGGGCAATAAATTCTGCGGAAGCGTTTAAGCCTCGCTGGCAGAACTGCAACCCTAAATCTCTCTGTGGAACAGTGACGTTAGAATCCGCTACATTTACAATATACTCAAACGCGGCGAACAGAATGAAACGCAAACTTTGCCAAGGTTTAATAGCTTTGTTCTCGCTGGATCAGTTGGATTTGTAGTGTATGGACTGTAGCGAATGAAACTCGGAACAACAAGCGACGGTAGTGTGTGTGTCGTTTCGTGGCTCGAAGACGCTATTGTAGATCGAAGTTTAGGCCAAAGGGTTCTCCCGGAACAGACGTGATCAATAAACGTTAGGGAACGAACTGTATTTGCTGTCCTATCGTTTGTGGAATATTCTAATGTTACTGGTCCGAAACCATGAATTCTTTCTTTGGTACATCGAAATAACAATATTTTCAAAAAATGTTCCAGAAATTTCATTTTCAGATTTGAGAAAATAACGAAGTTATAGAAAGTGTGCCAAAAATGTGCTACCTTGAAACATGTGACTCCTTAGGTTATTTGAAGTAACTTTTTCCTTTGCGAAAATGTTCCCCACTGCTTTGTTTTCGAGTTATTCACGAAAAAAACACGGACCAATTGGAGCGAGGCTACAGCGGACAGAATCCGGCTCGGCGATAGATCCCGCTTAGTGTGGCGTTAGCATTGGCTGGCCCTGAATCCGCCGGCTGTTGCCGCGCTCTGATTGGTTCGGGTTTTTGGTTAATAACTCGAAAACAGAGCCGCAGAGAATATTTTCGTAAAGGAAAAAGTTACTCCAAATAACCTTAGGAATCGCTCCTTTCAAGGAAGTACAACATTTTTGAGGTACCCTGTAGTTCGTCTCAGAATATTTATGAGATTTCAATCGTTAATTCCGCTTGTGAAATCAGGAGCGACCTAGGTGAATGATCTATGACGTTGATCGCACTCACGCCGCGCCACTTCTTTATCGTTTATATAATATTGTTGTTTAATAACATCTGCCATTTACTAAACTGCTACGAAATCGACAGTGCTCTCCTCATAATTTTCCGTCACATATTTGCACATTATTACGCAAACTTATCGATATTTCTACAATCGTGCTGTTACGTGATAAATTGCTACGTTGGCTACCCTGGTGGCCACCGATGACCGTTGTTGTTGAATAAAAATCATTCTTTGCACTAGCTCCGCCAGCTTCGACCGTGTAACCGAGCTATGATGTAAGAATAACAAATGTGCGCGTTATCATTGGAAATTGTATGGTCACTTGCTTCGTAAACAATGATCTTGTTCTTTCAATGAAGGTCCTTGAAGTACTCAAATTACTCAAATTATGTTCTTGAAGTTCTTGAAATGCCTTAAATTAGATCTCTGCATTTTTTAAATGGTTTAGATTCAATATGCTTGTGTTTCTTAAATGATTTAAATTAAATCCTCCAGCTTTTGAAATGATTTAAATTATATCCTTCAGCTTTTGACATGATTTAAATTAAATCCTTCAGCTTTTTAAATGATTTAAATTAAATCCTTCAGCTTTTGAAATGATTTAAATTAAATCCTTCAGCTTTTGAAATGATTTAAATTAAATCCTTCAGCTTTTGAAATGATTTAAATTAAATCTTTTACAATTCTTGTACAATCTTGTACAAAATCTTGTACAATTATTTCAATCATATCATTCAGCTTTTTAAATAATTTCAATTAAATCCTTAAGCATTTAAAATGATTTACATTAAATCCTGGAGCTTTTTAAATAATTTGAATTAATTCTTGGAGCTTTTAAAATCTACATTGTATTGTAGTGCTACTTGTTCTTGTATTTCTTTTGGAAATTGTGGATAAAAGCGATGAAAAATTCTGAATGCGTACGAGCACAGTCAACCAGCGAATACCATTGTCGTGAGTAATCGAAGTCCATAACGTCGCCTTGACAAACAAAAAACATTGGCAGTCGACGCGTTAATTGGTACACCTAATGCATTCGTTTACGCGACGGCTCGGTCGAGAATTCGAGCGGTCCCCATCGATCACAAGAACGAATTCATTTTGAGCAGCTGCCGTTCGTGAATTCGACTGATCGAAGTCCAAGGCTTCAATCGTTGGCGACAGTTGGCGACAGTTGGCGAAAAACGGCAGACGAGCAAACAGCCCGTGGATCTCTTCGAAAAATCTATCTTCTTAAAACGCGCATTTGTTCGAGACACCATGTATAGCTCACGTCTAAAAGCACGATCTATTTGAACCATAATCTTCGGAACAAATAGAAAATTTTCTGAAGATATGATCGAACCTCGGGTGAAACTTGCTGTATAAAGACAAACGTGTATTTATTAAAAACACTAAAATTAAATGCGCTTCAAAGAAACGCACAATAAATGCGCAAGGCAATGCATGAAACAACAATAAATTCACAAGACAACGCATAAAGGCAACGCATAAAACAACAGTAAATACACACGACGATAACAATAAATGCACAAGACAATGCATGAAAACAACGCGTAAAACAACAATAAATATACAAGACAATGCATGAAATAGTAATAAACGCACCAAAACATACGACAGGACAAACAGAATTCACAAAACGCGACTCTCTTCATTAAATTCTGAAAACAAGCAACCAGCGATTATCCTCAGACGGTAACAGTCGAAGAATGAACTAACTAGTTGATGAAATAACTACTATCCATTAAACTAAAAAATATCCTCGTGCCCAAACTTAGAGAACAACTTTCAACAGCCTCCAACCTTACCGGGACGAATCCGTGAATTCACCAGGTGAAAATCAGGAGACTGACGGATCAGCCATCCTGTCTGAATGCCAGCAGTTTCGCTTATATTGGACTGTGCAGGAAACAAGGAAGATCTTCCTTAACGTTTTTTATCGCGGAGAAACGGCGTCGTTCGTCGACATCAATGGAAACGAGCCCACAAATTCGTTTCCACGTATTCCGTTTTACCGGTCGAGTTCACAATATGTAAATTCCTTCACAAACACCCCGTAAATATACAATTTTTTAAAAATTGTTCTATCGAGCTCTGAATGATTGGTACACTGCCATAAAAACTTCACCCCACCAAACTCGTTCTCCATTTTTCTTTCATAAAACGCTAACAAAAGATTGTACCTCAAGTTTTAAGAGGTCGTCGTAAAGAGAAAGCTTCCATCTTATAATCTGTAACGGAAAAAATTTATTAATTACAGACATTTGAATTCATAGCATTTTCAAAAAAAAACATGTTTTCAGTTTTCCGCCCGCTACGACGTGCAAAATATTTTTATGAAAATAAGACTGCCAGGACGTGAAAATAGGGACTTGAAGCTTTGAAATGAGTCAAGGTTTGTTCTCATGCAATTTTTTTCTGCGAAATTATAACAGGCTGATTGTTAACGATTTCTCGAAAATCGATGCTGTTCGTATTGTTGTCTGGGGTGGGGGGGGGGGGCCTTTAGATTTGGGAAAGCGTAATTAGAACGTATAATTTGTAGCGTCGCAATTTTGTCTATCACTGCTATGAATCGACGGGCTGTCTCTCTTTCATTTTCTCTGTCTCTATTTCTGCGAGTCTTTAATATCGACGGACTCTGTTCCAGCGAGTCTCTGGGATGTACGAAGCACAAGGAGTTCCGACTCCAGATAACCCCAGGGGTTACACAGCGTGCAATCGAGCATCTTTCATTGATCAAGTAGTTTTCCTTCAGCCAATATTTTGACGCCCACGCGGTCCCTTACACGATTCGCTTATCTTCTCGATGGATTTTCGAATCAATCAACGATCCGAGAGATGGAAAGATTCCGAGCCTAAAATACTGTATAATTATCAACCATGCGAATTTTATTTTATGCATTGTACGCAATCTTTATGCAAATGAAATTTTACATTTTACGCATTCCATTCATAGAAACGTTCAGCGGTATTAATAGACCGCGGATTTTTATACAAAAGAAAAATTTTCGATTGTAAAAGATGGACGCTAGTTGAGAGTGAATTTCTTCTTTCAATAATTCTAACTAGTCCACTAGAATGTAATTATCATGCCTCATTCATTTTCGCTATAAACGCATAACATTCGCTGACGGTGAATAAAAATTGCTAGTTATTTGGCAGTGAAGTTGTTGTGCTTGAAAAAATATATCAAAAAATTATCTCTTTTCAAAGCCTTGTCTGAAGAATCAAATTTATCAATTCTGATTTACCTGTTTGTTAAATCTGATCTGAGGACGTCAGGCTGCCTTTTATCATGCTTTGCTATCTCATTATGAAGAACTGACGCCTGCTTTCGAATGTGAAAAAACATTTTTTGAACAGTCTCTGAACGGCCTTGCAACATTTTTAGATCCGTTATGAAAAGCTATTACATCATTATTCAAATGAGAATAGCACGGAGAACTGTCTTTCAACTTTTTTATAACTTTCCAATATAATCGATAAAACATGAGGAAAAAATTCTACATTCTGACGGAGTGAAAGATATTTGCATTTATGGGTGAAGCGACAAGCGATGTGCAATTATGTGGACAATACCCGAAGCTAACATTGGTGATTCATTGACGCTAATGCAGTATCATCACCAAAAACTTTGTGGGACTGAATTTAAATTAAGAACTCGAAGAACGTTGGATTTTCAGTGAACTCGACACTTGGGTAGAATGAAAGACATTTATATTTTTAGATGACTGAAATGACAGGAAATGTACAATAATACGAACAATTTCAGAACCTAACATTGATGATTCATTGACGATTACATACAGTATGCTGTCACTAGAAATCTCGCGATGCTGTATTTAAATGGAGAACTTGAAGAATCTTGGATTTTCCGTGAATTCGATAGTTGGGTAGGATAAAATGCATTTATAGTTCTAGACGACTCAAATGATAACAGAATGTGCAATTCCACGAAACAATTTCAGAAGCAAACATTGATGATTCATCGACGATTATGTAGCATCATTACTAAAAATCTTGTATTGCTCCATTAACACTAAAAACTACCGGACCATTCAAAATGACAGGTTTCTAATTTTATCTTTTAGAAATATTGAAATTATCAATATGTTTTCCGGAATCATTGTTTAGTAAACTTCTCTATTGAAGTATATGTTCAAACAAAAATTGTACGAAATCGAAATAAATGAAATCTTGTCGTTATTATAATTCAATGTGCGGCAGTCGCGTTTAATGTTCGTAGTTCTAGTGTTAAAAACGAAAACACGAGGATTCCACATTTAACTAGAAACAAATATATTTACATGTCTGGCAGTAGACAATTTGCACTTCCTTGAATAATTTGAAAATCAAACATTGAAAAATAAAAATGAGTAGCTGTAATTTAAAACAGTAAAAACATTAGATGAACTTAAACATACAATTATTTTCAACCTGCTAAACATATCATAACAAAAAAAGTTTTATTTCACTCCACATTGTTACAATTCAAATAAACCATTCCATTTTTTTGTATAAAAATCTGCAGCTCATTGATGACTACATTGCGTGTTTAATGCATTTATGGAAACAACGAGTAGATGAAATTTAAAACAGTGAAATTATAACAATTGAACGATGTCGATATATTATTTCCGTCTTCATAAAATTTTTAAACGGAGAGAAACATTTGAATTTGGCTGCTGTTTCTTACAACCAATGAAGGAAATTTTTCTTCTGCGTAAAGATCGACAGTCTAATGATAACTATTAAACCAGATAACAAGGAGGGGGAAGCCTTACGCAGTTTCGCGGTCGCTGAATCACGCAACATAAAAGATTAGTTACTAATAATCCCCGCCCGGAAACGATGACACCAATGAGACGCGCTGCGACCTCATCACTGGACTATTATAGACCCGTAAAGTTCAAACGTTCTAAATGCAGGGACCGAGCACAGAGACGTCGAGTAACTAGAAGACGAGACGATTTTCATCGAATCGGCCGACGCGCCGCGCCGTTGCGAAAATAGCATGGAGGTCGCGTTTCGTCTGTGTTTCGGGGCGCGGAAGCTCGCGAATTCACGACTTCCATCATCTTCGTGGTCTGCCATTGCTAAAAATCGCAACATCACGATTCGCCAAGCGAACTACAAACCCTTCGGAAACGCACGGACAAAGAAACAACTCAAAATTCGCGACTCAGTTCTCTATTGATCATTGAAAGACGCCTATGTTTAGACTGTGAGTCATTATGCAACATAAAAATGGTCTGCATAGATTACAAGGCATTGGAACCAAGTACAAATTTGCTTCTGCCTTTAACAATTCTAACAAGTTGATGATAATTAGACTGCGGATTTTTGTACAAAATAAAAATATGTTCCGCATCGATTAGAAAGAACTGGAACCAAGTACAAATTTGCTTCTGCCTTTAACAATTCTAACAAGTTGATGATAATTAGACTGTGGATCTTTGTGCAAAATAAAATATGTTCCGCATCGATTAGAAGGAACTGGAACCAAGTACAAATTTGCTTCTGCCTTTAACAATTCCAACAAGTTGATAATAATTAAACTGCGGATCTTCATGCAAAATAAAACTTTTCTACGTAAATTTCAGGGAACTTTTTGAAAAAAGATCGAACCTTGCGTCGATAACATCTTCTCTAACATAATTCAAAATTCGATCGATAGAAATCACAATTATTTCAAGTTTTCATCGGAAATGTTTGAAAATGTTACATCAATTTTTCTTTATATATTCTTCCGGGCCATACTTCTCTAAGATATCTTGACATCATTGCTTTTAATACAAATTAATAGACTGCAAGTTATTAAACTATAATACTAGAGTTAGTTCTCATAAGCTGACAAATTGAATATAGCCTTTAAGCAACTGGGTCAAAATGCATCAAATGGCCAATTTGAGGATTCACACCTGGAGCTACCAGGTAGATCAAAATGATCCACTTTATATTCTCAATTAATTGAGAATGTAATATATAGATCATTTTGGACAAGCATCTAGTATTAATTAAAGATTAAATTCGTCCCGAAGTGGTTTTCAATAAAGGTCGCGTTTCAATTGATTAAAAATATAATGTTTCAACACCCACGTTGGTGAAATCGTCGGCTTTTGTCTTTCGTATCTCTCGATCTGAAATGTCGATATCTCGTCGTGAGGAAACACGCGTGATCACACACGGAGACGTTAGGAAAATTTCTCTTTTATCTCGCTTAAGTGCACACAATGGCTCAGATAAATCTTCGTGAGAAAATAATGCGAAAACGTTGGATAACGTTTACCCGGTTTCCGAGAAATTCGTTTCGAAAAAGCGCGATACGCTGTTCCTCGAAGTTTTCACATATATGCCACGATTTTTGCGAAAATACTGCACAGTATAGATTGTTCATTTCAATACTGCCGTCATACGAGTTTATATGCATTTGTAATATACACAAATTTGAAAAATCAATATAAGAATGATTTTTCTTAAATATTGCCTTCAGATTTGAATCTTACACGCATTTATATTGAACTCGCACGTTTATCCTTTCAAATTTTTCTATTTCACAGTGAAATGTCTTTTAAAAATATTCTGCAGTGATAATTTTTAACGTACTATCGCAAAACTATGATAATTTTATCGCACTTTTATCCAACACGAATATGAGAATTTCTAATTTCACTTTCATGTTAGTTCATTAAAATTGTTGGTAAATTTTTGCGAATCTGTTAAGGAACCATTTTCCGTAATAAATTCCACAGTGATTATTTTGAAACATCATTCTGCAAATTTACGTCTAATTTATATTTAGATCAATGTCAATTAATTACAGTACAAAAATGTACAATGTATCTCGTGCAAAAATGGTAAGATAATGATAGTAAATCGATACCGGACAAGGTCAGTCTTCTAGACGGTGTCACAGGAAAAACGGACATAATCATCAAGCGTGTCATAGTGTTCGGAGCGCTAATTGATCCCCAGTGTTGGGTTACAATGCAAGTGATACAACGAAACAACGAGGCTCGATCGAATACTCGAGTTACGCTCATTGAAATGTCGCAGCGACATTAAACTTAGTGAAAGATAACGTGCACATGTACGCACGATGTACGGACACGCACTTCAACAATTCCTCGGGACGTATCGGACCGTGGCTATTTGTTTACTAAACGCCACGAAAATGTACGGAACACTGATCTTACGTAACGGTGCTTGCGAACAAACGCATACTTAATGTACATATATATCGACGAATTTAGCCGACACTCGGCGACTGTCCTTGCATACATAACTTCCTCAAAGCATCGTGAAGAATTCGAGTACAATCGGACAGATAAGAAACAATCGAACTGATAACAATTAACGTTTATCTCTGCATCGGGTGCCAATACGTTGCTATAAGTGCCTGATAACCGAGCGAGACGCCGAAAACGAGTCCGGCGATCAATTAATCCGTCTTAATTGGAAACGTTTCATTCACGCCGTTAGAATTATATTTTTGCGAATTGAAAACAGATAATACCATCATACATGAAATATTCAATAAACTGTGGGTGCCGATGCGACCCAACAGAAAATGCTAACAATTATTTAACACTAAACCTACCACGGTCAAATGACCGGTTTTATATGTTTCAATTATTCAAAATATAAAAATTCATTTGTGAAAAATAATGGTGTAAATTAAAGCATCTATTATATTGAAAATTGCGGACTATCTCAATAATTATAGTATTGTCATTTTTATAAGACAATATTTATCAGATACTTTTAATGCTTGATAGGTTTAGTGTTAATGTGTACTAATAATATATCTACAGTATTTCACCGGTAATTGTCCCAAATGTCTCCGACATAATTGTCCCACTAGTGCGGGGTGTACCAACTTGAGGGGCCGTGAAGCTCGGGAGACCTCGATCGCCGAGAAATATGACACCAGCGGCTCGGGTATATCGGTGAGACCACACTAATCCGAATTTCCAACTTCTTTATTATTCATTATTTTTTATGGGACTTCGATGACCATATTTGTGGCATTTTTCTAATATAAATCATACCAAATATAATATAATTCCGATGATATTTACTTGTGTAATCGACGATTAAAGTTTCGAGTAAAGGATACTTCCTCGCGCCCGAAACTTTAATCGTCGATTACACAAGTAAATATCATCGGAATTATATCATATTTGGTATGATTTTTATTAGAAAAATGCCACAAATATGGTCATCGAAGTCCCATAAAAAAATAATGAATAATAAAGAAGTTGGAAATTCGGATTAGGTATTAGGTACTCCGACATAATTGTCCCTCCGCAGACACGTGTTGTGGACAATTATCGATGAAATACTGTACTTGTGAATTTTGATGAACTTCTACAATCTCACTACGTTTCTATTTGCCATCTCAATAATGCCGAATATTAAATATAATTTAATTCACTCGTTGCATTTTTAAAGCACATTTTGAAGGTTCTTTTAAAGGTTACATAAATAAAATATAGTAACATCCGATACTTCAATAAAACAATGAACACTGTTGGGTTCTTAAACAAATGTGCACTGTTCTTTGCAACGTGAAAATAAGAATATTATGGATAAAATAAATGAGTGAAGAAAATACGTGGAGAAATGATCAAAAATTGTCTCTAGCACTTACAGATGATTGTACACCCCCTACATCTATTAATATTAGGGACCAATTATATAAAAATACGTAAAACTTCAATAAATACGATTTTACTGAAAAATGGACTTGTTCGACAAGGTCTTCAATTGTTTGAATGATGAACGTCGACGAATTGTTGTAATGTGACGTTTCAGGTTATTCTGATTTTTAAGGGCGGTTTTCTCTCGGGAAAATATGCAAATCGTTTTGGCGGCTCGATCGATGGAAGCACTTTTTTCCGGCGTGGTTCGTAATTATTAACGACGCGACGCCGACACGTGGGACGCGTTCGGGATAGTTACACGCGATCAGAATCGATAAGGTGCGACAATTAACCGGAAACCCGGTGATTTCTCGTCGAGGGAAAATCGATTATGTAATTCTCTTCCTGCTGGCCGAATGCATCTCGGATGCGCCCGGGAATGGTGCGCATCCATTCGAGCGGATTTCAACAGTGTTCGCCTTACATAAGTTTCGCTATCTCGTCGTTATTAATTACAACAGCGTGCGTGACAAAGAAAAAATTACACTCGAAAGTGTCGCGATGTCCGAGTCGATAAAGTAAATTGACATGAAATCAAAAGCAAACGACACGAAGCGATTAACGCGTTTATTGAATGCCGGAACGGTTTTCTCGTTTCGCAAGAAAATACATGGTTAACTGCATCGATTCTTGGAAGACTCGCAGTACAGATACTTCTCTGGAAACGTTTCGAAATTCTCAAGAAATGGGCATTTATTATCAGATCTTTTAAACGCGTTTTATACCCTTCGATGCCGTCATGTCGATGATATAGGACTCGTGCATCGTAAATGTTGACGTCACGAAGAAATAATTTAATCATTTGAGTGCAAAAAGATTAGTGCATAGTTCTCTTTTTTTTATCTAGTATCTCAGACTTTAATATTGAATCTAGTTGGTGCAGTACAATATTTTTAATATTTTTAGTACATGCATTGCTGAAAATCAACCCTCACAATGCTTACAAAGTTAAACTGGAACTGGAAAGTTAAAATTTGTTGTAGCAATGAGTACTTTATAAAGTTCAGTTTACTCAGATATATCGCAATAAAAATTATTTTCTGGAGTAGCAATGATCAATTTTTTAAATGTAAATTATTTTGCTTTGTGACATTGGAAACATCGTGACATATAAATGTTTATGTAAATATTCAAATAGTTTCTTCGATGCAAAATAATTATAAACGCAAATTTGAATATGGCCGAGTCGCCCGATGACGTCTTGAATAGGTATATGTATTTCATCTAGACTCGTTGATTTTTCATCCGATTGCATCTGATTATTCTTTCTTCTATAGAATCTAACAGCAACGCAACTTGTTTATTAATAGGTCTATTAAGCATAAATTCTAACGAAGCATAATTTTGATTAGTGTTCACGTGTTTGCGACACAGGAAACCTCTATGGAATGATCAAATTAAGCTACGACATCAGTGCAAATATATCCTCGTAAGTTCACGTTTCTTTCTCCTCTTCTTCTACCAGTACTCCAAAAGTTCAAGTCCTCGGCTATTTATACATCTCTAGCACTTCCAAAGAAGTCGTTATAGTATATCGTCGACGGATATTTATAAGGCTCCGTCATTGCGCTCTCAAATTTTCAAAATGGTCCGAATTTAATCAGAATTCTATTTATCGACACGAGAAAATTGTAAATATTCTTCAACGACAATAAACATTCTTATGATTGCATACAATCTATATCCACACATTTCAAAGTGTAGCCTTTCGTAATTTAGTTAATTGATTTCGCAGCTATTGTTAGGTAATGGCAATTAAGAAAGTGTCGACATACTGAGCAATAGTACATATTATGTTCAGTAAGACTATGCTACACATAGTTTCAGTCCATACTTTTATGCTTCAAATATGAATCAACTTACAACTACTTCAGCAACATTAATCGTCACTCTATTTAACTAACAAAAATATTTTTAGTTTCTTAAATGGTCTATCAAAATGTCCTTAAAATTTCAAAAAGATTGATTCAGTTCATCGCTAAAAATAAATTCCCAAAGACGGTTGATTTTCAGAAATTACATTATTCCAGCCAGGATGTAAACCACTGTAGCACCATTATGTATAGCTATATTTAACCAACAAGCATATTTGTAGTTACTTAAATAACATGATAAAACGTTCTTAAAATTTCGAAAAGATTGGTCCAGCATTTCGCAAAGACGGTCGATTTCCCGCCTCAACCCCTAAAAACTTCCGGGTGGCAGCCCCTGCGAGCTGCATTCCATCGCGCCCAGGTGCGTCGAATTTGATGGACGGGTTGCGCGCAGGGTTCGCCAGAGGGGGGTCTGGTCTGAGTTGCTCGCTCTCGGGTACACACCGTTCCCCCTCCACTCCGGCCAAGAGAATAAGGTGTGAACGTTTTCGGGCCGGCACGTGCTGGCCTGTGCTGCCCCGAGTTAGCTCGAAGCGGGTATCGACCGCGGCGCCGTTCAATACTCAAACGAGCCACGAACGGAAGCGAGACAGCGATGGATCCCGAGGTCGGTTAAGCGAAACCGCCTCGATCCGGCCGGGTTTCGGTCGGGTAGGGCCTAAACAGGTGCATTTCGCTGGCGATTTCGACAGGGGACACCGAAGATGCATTTCTGGGGGCCGAGGTGCAATTAACAGGGCCGTACTCGTGCCTCGTGCCACGAATAGGGGCTTCGTGTGGGAACATATGAGTCACGAGTACGACGTCGTCGTAGGTCGAGGCAGAACCCACTGGAAGGGGTATATCTCAGGCACGACGCCATCAACCGCAGCGCCACCGGGCTTAGCCCGGCCCTCGAACAACAGAAATTACGTAATTCAATGTAACCGGCGGCTCGTGCCGTTCGAGGGCAAATATTGTCACTCAGGGGAATTAGACTGCGTCTGGCTCGCCACAATTGGAGATTAACGCCCGTCGCTTCGTGTATCATCCAGGTCATTTATCAAGATCAACGGACCCGTCTCGGCATCCTTTGACGCCTTTCAATAATATTCTATTACACTTTATCTAGACGAACAAGTTACTCATCTAACGTTCCAAGAACTCGAATTTGTTGAAGGATAAATGTGCCTTATCTCAATCCCCACTCATTGAACACTATATTTATTGAGTCAGCATTCCTGAAGATAAATTGCATAAACATAAATCTATTACAAACAAACTATTTTGTCTCCATATTATGAAACATTTGTAAAATAGCATATTAATAATAGCAACCCTTAAAATGTTTGAGTATTAAGTCAATTACCCCAGTTAAGATACTTCATGTGACAGTTCTTTATATATACCGGGACGTCACCTCGGTTACTTATCGCGATAAACAGACAGCAGCCTTGAAAGCTTATGAATTCTGTCAATACACAAGTTTCTGCTAAACTTTAGATAAGCAATTTAACCGCTGGAAATCGTATAAATTCTTTTCAGTAGTCTAACATTACAACTTTTTATTGAACGATCCTAACGGCTTCTTTGTCAAGGTGAGCAGCCTAAAACAGGTACAACCCAACACGCTTATCAGTACCTTCAGCGAAGCTCGGTCGTAAATCGTAACCCGAAAGTCTCTGGGGCACTCCGAGCAGCAATCTGTTTTCGCTGCACTATATCTAAGCGCACCTATTACATCATTTCCTATATGTATACATACACCGAGATACGAATTCTTTTTGGCGATCTATTTTTACTTCGCCTCTATCGGATATGCGGAGCAAAAGCAATTACATAATTTCTCGCGACAAAATCTCGTGTCCTCCACGAAGAAATCCACTTCCATTAATCGCTTATTAATATAATCAAAGCTGCTCCAATATATCACTTCAAAATAACTGTTCATCGAGCCAGCCTATCTGGCAGCGGAAACATGCGACGAGTTACTTACGAGGCAGCGAAATCCCCCGAAAAAGAAAGACACATCCGACGCGACGGTTGAAGCGCTGACGGTGCTTGCGCGCGGGAATTCGATTCGCGTGCGAACGAAAAACCGTTTACGGGGCGAAATCGAACGCTGGTTTCGGTTTTACGAGCGCGCCACGTGTCGGCGAAACACCGAGAGAGGCTTGGTACGGCCCTGAACCGGGTCGGGAGCAGTCAGAGCGCAAGTCTTCAGTGACTGCCAAACGACTCCCTTAACGCACTCGCGGCTGGAATCTCTTGGTAATTGGGGCGAACGGTTTGTGTGTGCCAGCTGTCGCGCGCTCTTTTCGTGTCCGTGCTGAAGTGGTACGAGCGATCTGACATCGGTGGCAGACGACGAGGAAACGGTTCGTCGTTGCGGCGTGGTTGCGTGTTACGCAGATTCGTGTTTAGGCGGCAGACGACGACGACGACATCGACGACAGTGACGACATTCGTGGAATTCGGCGCGCGGGGAGTAACGAGAAACGGGTTCGTCCCGGCCTGGTCGCCATCTTAGAACGATCTGCGATAGAGCACGTTGTGCGAGAACGAGCGGCGGCAGTCTTAATTGATCAGTGTGTGTGCGCGAATTTTTCCGCAAATATCCTGCGCGTCCACGGGAAACATTGGCGAGCGGGAGGCATGCCAGCTGGAGATCCGTCGTAGCCTAGGACACCTATAAAGAGTCGTTGTGCATGTCGCAGCGGGCAGTCGCACCAGTGGTGGCCTGGAGCGTGAACACCACCTTCGTCGCTGTTCTATCCTCGTCAGTCGAATCGCCGATGTAACCGGGAACACGGCCCTGTGCAAAGTGACGTCCTGCGGGAGCTGGTTTTTTCCTTTTCCGTTTCCTAGTTTACCGGCCGGCCGCGGAACAGTAGATACACAACGTGGGACGGGACACGTGAACCCGGATCGTCATTATGAGCAAGATGCTAGGAACAAACTATTGCACCGTGTTCTCTGTACTTAGAAGTCCCGAAGAGGGTGAATCGTTTAAGCGGATCATCTGAAAGACGAGCCCAGGAAGAGTGACTTGCTTGCTGCAATTTAACAGCAGGCTGCGAACGGAGCCAATTTTGCTAGAGTTGGAGGAACGTTGGAGGAATCATCGAGTGAGAGAAAGAGAGATATCCTTCGTGGGAGAGCGGAGTTGTTTGAGTTGTGTTTTACAGTCGAGTGATACTCGACGGATCGATCATCAAGGATAGTCGTGCGGATCGTGTGATCACCTTCAGTGAAACGGACTCTGAATGTTGACGCAACCCGAGCTATATATAAACCCGTGAAAACCACGAGAGACTGCTTCCGGACTGCATCTTGTTGCACAATACGAATCGATTATTTCCGCGGGATCTATAAACGGTTTCGCTCGTTAGGCTGTGATGTGCCGTACTTAAAAACAAAAAAGAGAATCAATCATATCGTTGTTGGTGTGATTTGTGACTGAATTCGTATCGTGATCGGTAATATAGAACGCGCCCGGTGAACCGGAGTTACCGACTACCAGTTTCCAGTCGATAAGTCAGACGCCCCGGAGGACTAGTTGCGCGGGAAGAAATCGGTTTCGATTTTATCTTTTGAATTTTCGTTTCTGCCGATCGAGACGTACGTCGGCGCACAAGATATAATTATAACCCGTAATGTATTTGAGATCGCGCGACAAGGCAGACAAAGGGAGGCACGAGCACACAAGAGAGGCGGCGAGGACTGGTTGCGGGGCAGGAGGACGAGGCCAGCTCGGATTGAGCGGCAGGATCAGGGGCAGGACGAGGGGAATTTTGGCGGAGCGATCAGATCTCGAGGTACCCCGGCTACTTCGTCCTTGTTCGCCAGCCAGAGATTCCGACCAGGCCTGCCAACGTCGCGGCATGAGCGAAGGTGAACGAGCCGTGATCACGCTGCGAATTGGCTGGCGAAAGCTGACCGATCCTGGCGACTGACACGAATCCAGGAACCCGGAGGCAGGTCCGGAGCGATAGCATCAGCTGCTGCTGCTGTCTCGAAGCTCAACGTCCTCGTACTCCTGCCGTTCAATCATCGTCCAGAAGGACCGAAGCTCCTCCACGGCCGGTCGCTGCTGGGTCAGCCGTCATCCAAGGAATCGGTGGATCCTCTATGCCAGCCAAATGCAACAGAACGCCGCGTTAGGATCATCCGGGTCGGGTACATTCGAGACGGGCCGAACGATGGCGGACAACCGGTGTCGGTAGCAGACGGGGTTGTTGCTCGCAACAACTCTACGCCTCGTCCCACGGAATATTCGAGCCGGGTACACCTGTCGGGTACGCGCCCGGTCTCGGCTGGATACCCGCCACCCATTCTTTCCTACCACTAGTGTTCTGGTCCCCCCTCGCGCTACCTTCGAGGACAGTTGACGAACTCTTCTCTTGTCCTGGTTGGTTCGATTACCTGTCGCTTCTCTGGACGACTAGCCGGGTCACAGCCCACGGACAATAAATTAATAGTTTGATAAGGGTAGTGGTAGGATGTAGTTGTGAGACCACCGGATCAATTAGGAACAAGGATACCGTCGTTAAAGGGAGATAGGGAAAGCAGCTGTTGTCGTGATCCCACCGGCTTTACCCGATCTCTAGAGCATATCGGAGTATCCGATTCGATAAAAGGGTAGATAGATAGAAAGAGAGAGAAAGAGAGAGAGAGTATTCCCGTTAATACTTACTCGTAGCCGTCATGACACCCACGCCGAGCAAGCTGAATTTGAACTTCGCAAGGAACGCGTACAGCGTGTTCGGAACACGCGGTACCAACAACACCGCTGACCAACAGCGGGAACAGAAAACGGAACTTCTGGAGGGTAAGCCCCGAGCTCGACTCGATCGGTATTTATATTTAGCGCCAGCTTTACCGATCGATCATTTGCAACTTTTTATGCGTAAAAATCCAGCATGTCCCCTTTTTGTCTTTAATTTTAGTCCTTTTTTTAGCAACTTTGTTGCTCTTGTAATCACTGCTATGGAAAAGTTTTTGTAAAAGTATCTCTTTTCTTTTTAGTAAATTTAATCCATTCGACTGCAGTATGCATGCAGCCTGTTTGACGTGAAGTTAATGTTTTACGGGGAAAACAAGATCAGAGATTCCGTTTATTATTGTGGATTTTGTAAATGCAACCTTTCCTCTGTAACGTCGCAAAGCGCGGGAGAGACAAGACGTTCGAAAGCAGTAGATGCTGCTTTGTCTTCTGTCTCATTGGCCGGGTTAGGAGATAGTGGGGTGGGGGGGGGGGGGGGGGCTACAGCACGGCCGTCGGCGGATCTTTTTAGATCCAGGAAACACAGTTTCAAGGAAAACAAATGTAGAATATGTAAATTATGTGAAGAGTCATATACCCTGTATTAAATTATAAATTAATTAAATAATAATTTTTGCGTAAATATTAGTGTACAAATGTCTGGGTCTGAAAAGATACCCCGATGGCCATTCGCGTAACATTTGTAGTGATCGCCGTGCGAATGTTAAAAACTGAATTGAATCTGCACTTTCGCCACTTTTGATTTTCATATTTTCAATATGTTATATCGACCTTTGTTTAAATCTTGATTTTCCTTCAGATGCCAGAAGCCCCGGCATCCTTCACCTTAAAAATGGCGTCGACTACGTGAACCCCGGCGAGGAAGACCAAATGGAAATTTATGGGTACGAGGATATATTTTTAAAAACTAATAACTATTCTCCGGGACTTTTATTTTTTTGTATAACGATGTAATCGATTGTTCTTATTTATCTCGTCAGGTATAAAAGAAGCAAAATTTTAACCGTGATCATCTGGTTCCTAATTTTCGTCACCGGGGGTCTCCTCAGACTAGTCTTCCACTGGGTACCGCAATGGATGTTGCAAAGCACTCATTCCAGATGCCGACTAGAGGACGCGGACACTGTTCTGCTCGTGGAGAAGTTCCAGGGAAAACATACCAGCTATTACGTGAAGAAGCTGAAGACCCTGTCTGTCCAAGATGTAATGTTAGTACACTTGGTCCCCCATTTTATCCAATTCAAATCTATTAATCCAGTGCAAAAGTTCGTGCCCGATTTTGTATTAAAATATAATAAGAAATCGTACACGAGCTTTTGTACTGACCCAATACCTCTTAGCATCTTTAATTTTGTTTTATATTTATTTAAAGGAGCAAACCTATCGACGGCGATTCGCTGATGAACAATGAACCCTGGATGGAAAACGACAGCATGATCACCATCAAGGAAGTCAAGGAAGAATTCCATCCCTTTTTGTCGTTGCATTTGACGGGAGGGCAGTTCAAAAGTAGGAATCAAAGAGTCGGAGTTTTATTATATCATTTATAAATTTCGTGATTAATTTGTTTGTGTTTTCGCAGAGGTTCAGTCCATCGTTCTCTTCAACTGTAAGAAGCTCACTTACATCTGGGACCCCGAGAGAGCAGAGTTCCTGAAACTGCGCGGCTTGGACGTCGATGTGTTAACTTCAACGTTGCATCAGATGCAAGGGCTGAACTTCTATGAACAGCACATGAGGTAGACAATCTTCGCATTTAAAGACATCTCGAAAAAATCGGAAAATATAGTCAATTCAATGATAATTATAAAATTAACAATTGTCCCACAGACGTTTCGTTTACGGAAGCAACAAGATCATGATTCCAGTAAAGAACATCATGACGCTGGTCGGTCTGGAGGTCCTAAATCCATTCTACGTCTTCCAACTGCTCAGTTTCTGTCTCTGGGTGGCTGACAACTACTACTACTACGCCATGGCTATTTTGTCAATGTCCAGCGTCGGCATATTAATGGCGGCCTTCCAGAATCGTCGGGTAGGTCATCATCTGTTTCTCTTTCCTGTCTAATAATGTTTAGACTGCGGATCTTTATGTTAAGAAACCAAAATTTTCCAAGTCAATTTGTCATAAATGCATAAAACCCGCAGGGTATCCGACTTGGATTTAATGTCCGACTGTTTATCCACAGAACCAACAAAATCTGATATCCACCATTCAATCTTCCGACGTGGCAACTGTGATGAGAGATCGCGCTACCGGTCAAACAGCGACTATACCTGCGGAACGGTTGGTTCCCGGGGATATTTTGATCATTCCTTCTCACGGGTGCCTAATGCCTTGCGACGCGGTGCTTCTCACCGGAAATTGCATCCTCAACGAGTCCATGCTCACAGGGGAATCGGTCCCAGTCACGAAAACGCCCATTCCATCATCCAATGACATCACCTATGACATCAAGGAGCACGCTAGGCACACGCTGTTCTGCGGCACTAAAATAATTCAGACCAGATACTACGGGACAGAAAAGGTAAGTTGACATGTGTAGATCAATATATTTTTCTGCAGAATTTAATACTCTATCGATTTATGGCGCAAAAGGTAGGTATTTCCATTTAAAGAAGTCAAGGTGACCTTGAAACCTCCGAAACCCATGCACGCACTTAAAAAATGTTTAAATCACAATACTTCCCTCTCTATACCACACAACTTTGATAATATCATTTTATCATCTTATTACAATTAACGGATATATTCAAAGTGCACAAAGTTATTGCCACACCCTGCATAAACAGAATTTTTCACACTGTTAGCCTTCGCCGGACGCACAGTATATGATCAATCATTTTCTCGTCAGGTGCTAGCGGTGGTCGTGAGGACAGGTTTCAACACGAGCAAAGGCGCTCTGGTCAGATCCATCATGTACCCTCCTCCAGTGGACTTCAAGTTCGAGCAAGACTCGTACAAGTTCGTGATTCTTTTGACGGGTATAGCCAGCATCGGCGTGATCTACACCATCGTGACGAAGGTGATGAGAGGTGTGCAGACCGACCACATCGTCCTGGAGGCCTTGGACCTGATCACAGTAGTGGTACCACCTGCGCTACCAGCGGCCATGACAGTTGGTCGAATGGTGGCGCAGCGCAGGTTGGAGAAAAACAAGATCTACTGCACCAGTCCGAGGACGATCAACGTGTCAGGATCTATCGATTGCATTTGTTTCGACAAGACCGGCACTCTGACCGAAGATGGCCTTGACATGTGGGGCGTGGTACCAGCCGTCGATAAAAAATTCCAGTTGCCAGCGAAGGACATTATGTCTTTGCCGTTGAACGACTTGCTGATCGGCATGGTGACGTGCCATGGGATCACCATAATTGACAACCAGCCCGTGGGCGACCCGCTCGACTTGAAGATGTTCGAGTCCACTGGCTGGACTCTGGAGGAACCCGACGTGTCCGACACTTCAAAGTTCTCCATGCTGTTCCCCACGGTGGTCCGGCCACCGAAAGGCTCTAAGCTGCTGAAGAAGCTGCCGAACGATCTGAGGATCACGCTCAGCCGACAAAATTCCATGTCTTCCGACGTGATGGAGATCTCCTTGAACAATCTCGACGCTGCGCTGGCTGGCTCCACCACGGAGTTGGGGGAACAAGGTCTGGAGATCGGTATCGTCAGACAGTTTCCGTTCACGTCGACCCTTCAACGGATGAGTGTCATCACCAGAACACTAGGCGCCAACCATTACGATCTATACTGTAAGGGCAGCCCGGAGATGATCCTGAGTCTTTCTAAAGCTGAGTCAAGTATGTATAATTGAGCATTTTTATTTCAGTGGTTCTTCATGATGTGTGGCCCAATTAACACTTTATCTACCGGAAGCCTATTACCGTATTCTCTCCGTAAATGAGACTGATGTATATTCCTTTATAATCTTTATGGTAATATGTACTTTAATGAAGAAGAACACTAAAAGATTGCTCGAGAAAATATTTCTATAACGTTACGAATTGTAAAAGAAAAAATGTGAAAGACGTCATTTTCACGGGCTCGGTAGTTCTAGTGTTAAATAATAGTATGGCAATTTTTAGTTACGCCTCGGAGTAGCCATTCGAGTGCTAAGGATTAATCGACCAGTTGCTAATTCCGTTTCTTTGATAGTTCCAGCAGACTTCGGCGCAGTATTGCAAGAATATACCTCAGAGGGCTACCGCGTGATCGCGTTGGCTCACAAATCCTTGATTCGTCTTCCGTACGCGAAGGTGCAACGACTGAATCGCGAAGCAGCCGAGTCTGACTTGACCTTCCTGGCGTTCGTGATCATGGAGAACCGGCTGAAACCGGAAACCACCCCTGTGATCAGCGCTCTGAATGCAGCTTGCATAAAGACTGTGATAGTAACCGGCGACAACATGCTGACAGCGTTGTCAGTCGCTAGAGACTGCGACATCGTGAAGCCTGGCATCCCGGTGATCGCAGTCTCAGCGACCCAGCAGAGCCAACAGACCAAACCGCAGATTTACTTCATGAACAGCAACAGTCAACCGACGCCGGTCTCACCGAAGGGCAATGGCGATTTCACCGATCTGGACAGTGTAACTAGCTTAGACACAGTCGAGAGTGGCTTCAACGATGTCAATTATTTATCTGATGAGTAAGTGGTCAGCTTGAGTATCTTGATCTATTTAAATCCCTTGCACTACAATTTATTAATAATTGTTATCGGTAACCAAGAAAAGCTTTGGTCATCGATAATGGTTATTGGTTATCATAATCAAAATTTGTTAAGTGTATTATCTCGTTTGCCAAAACGTTTAAATGTTATATTTTCAATAATTACGATGTTTGATTTTAACGTTTGTTTTTACGTTTTCAGCTTGCACCGCTCGAAGCATCAGTACGTGTTCGCGCTGACGGGTAAGACGTGGGCGTTGGTGAAACAATACTACCCTGAATTGATCCCTAAATTAACTACCCGGGGCGCGATCTTCGCGAGGATGTCGCCAGACCAGAAGCAGCAGCTCGTGCAAGAGCTACAGTCTTTAGGATACTATGTTGGTATGTGTCCGATCAGTCTTCATCTTCATTAACCCTGTAATTTTTAAAATTCAGTAGCTCTGGGGTTAAAAATGTTAAAATATACCAGTAACGTTCATCACGGGTCATTTTCAGCAATGGTAGGCGACGGCGCGAACGACTGCGGCGCCCTGAAGGCGGCCCACACGGGAATATCTCTCTCTGACACGGAATCCTCGGTAGCCTCGCCGTTCACCAGCCGCGAGACCAACATCTCCTCCGTGTTAACAGTGATCCGCGAAGGACGGGCAGCGTTAGTCACCTCCTTCGGAATCTTCAAGTACATGGCCAGCTACTCGCTCACCCAGTTCATCTCCGTGATGCTTCTCTACAGCATTGAGTCGAACCTGACGGATATCGAGTTCTTGTACATCGATCTCTTCATCATATCCATCTTCGCATTCTTCTTCGGCCACACGCAGGCGTACGACGGCCCGCTTGCGAAGACGACGCCGTTGAACAGTCTGATCAGCACAACGCCGATCCTGAGTTTGGTCACTCAAATCCTGATCGTGGCGATCTTCCAGTGCGGCAGCCTGTGGCACCTGCAGCAGATGGAGTGGTTCGAGCCATTCAACGCGACGGCAAAATCCCTGGAGAACAAGGACGACGTGGGCTGCACGGAGAACTACACGCTGTTTATCATCAGCTCGATGCAGTACATTATCCTGGCGGTGGCGTTCTCGAAGGGTCAACCGTATAGGAAATCTTTGTTCACGAATTACGGCCTGCTGACCGCTTTCATCTTCCTCAGCCTGTTCTCCGTTTATATAGCGACATTCCCGTTCGAATGGCTGGTCGACTGGTTCGAGCTGGTACTTCCGGAGAGCGTCAGCTTCCGGTTCATCCTGATCGGCTACGGCGGCGCAAACTTCGTCGTCTCTCTGCTGACCGAGTACTTCTTCGTCGACTATCTGGTGTTCAATAAACTGCGCTACCGCTGGCACAACGTAGACAAGTCCCGCAGGAAATTCCTGGCCATCGAGCGCGACTTGGCGCGCGACTTAAAATGGCCGCCGATCTCGCAGGAACCTTTGCCGGAAGCCGCGCCGGACATCTTGATTCGACAGAACGTCACCGAGATCAAAATCGAGAAACGCATCGCGGAGCCTCGCTCGGTGGACACCAGTTTCATGAACAGCCCGGTGTGCGCGAACTTCAAGCAATTCGGGTCCGCTCGGGAGGTGACCTTGAACCCACGGTCGCTGTTCAACGACCGCAGGAACACCATGTCGATGCAAACGGTCCCCTGCTTCGAGGAGAGAGAGGTGAAACAGAACTCGAAGCCGGCCGGGAAGAGAAGGCACAACTCGGAGTGCGAGAACTCGATCAACCAGTACGAGAAGCCACTGAAGACCTACAGCACAAACCCGATAGCGACCCTGCCGAGAAACTCCACCGCGATCATGCAGCCGCAGAAGCTCCGCGACTTCAAGAACGTCCTAGTGCACAAAAGCGAAGACGTCCTGTCTCCCAACAGGCAAAGTGTCCTTGAGCTCGACATACTACCGTCGTAGTGATCGCTATCGTCCCGTCGGTATCCGACGACAGTGCGACGCTGTTCGATGGACGATGCACACAGTGGATGATTATCAACGGATCAAGCGACACGGCGACTTGGTCCGGTGGTTGATCGACTGACCCGAGATCGTAGAGTAGGACACCACGAAGGATCTCCACTAATCACTGCATTTCTCGTCCCATGACAATCACGGGCCACGGTCCGTCCGTGTGTCGAATTCGCGAGACCTGGGCGCGGATCGTTCGAGACACACCTCGGACGCTGTATTTAGATTATCGAATTTTATTCTCTGTATTTGGGGCACCCAAGAGATTGCTTCCGTTCTGTCTTTCACTGCCGCACTGAGCTCTGGCCACGATTCTTTTTACAATCTTCTTTGAACGTTTCTCTGTATTGCAACAAAGTAGAAGAGACTCGGGGGATCGCAGACCGATCGTTATAAGAAATATTTTTTACAATGTTTTAATTTTTTGGAGCAGCGTGTAAATGAATTCTCATTAAAGCGCTAGTGTCTCCAAAGCCTCCAGTTCGGCAGTTAGGGGTCAGTTAACCGTCACGATCGAAGAAACGTTGTAGATAGCGAGGGTTCGCCGTTGTATTATAGAATTGTATATTTGCGGTAAAATTGTCTCCGAACAACAATTAACTGGTGAAACAACCAGGTTATTCAAGGACTATTCTTTGATCGTTTTGATCTGATTTAAGTTGCCCAGGTCCGTTCGCGGCTCGACCGTCCAGAAAACTGGGCCGAGTTACAGCGAAAACGCGCCACGATTCGTGCAGATTCAAGATGGCGACTCAGAAGACTTGAAAAAGTGTTCAGGACGAGGAACGATGGGACGACAGCGTATCCCCGGCAGGATCTCTCCGACACATCGTTCGTCGCACGGTGCATTTAGCTCGATGGCCGACGCAAAATGCATGTGAAGAAAAAAAGAAAACACAAAAACAAGATGAAGAGGCATACACGTCCGCCATGCTTGATCCGTGTGGGTCCCTTTTGACCCGATCTCTCTTCGTCGTCCTCCTCCTACTACTACTCCTTTTTGCTAGTATTCGAGCGGTGTGCGCTACACCCTCTCGAGAAAGTATTATATCGTCAGTGTTATTTATTTTAGATGATGAAATTTTAACTCGTCCTGCGGCGCGGGCTTCGAATCTTCGATACGCGGAAGAAAACTGTACCACCGCAGGTCGACCGAAGTAGATAGATAGACGTTCTCCCGATCCCCCATATACCGGCGTGCAGACAGATGTGGTTCATTAGGTCGTCACAGTGGTCGATTTTTCGAAGAAGTGGGACAAAAATCAGTATGGCTTGAAAACTTCATTTTTTTCGCGAATAATAAAATTGCATACATACCTGTTAATCTTCGCCGCTAGACGTATCATTCTTGTCAAGTGATGAATAGACTGGATTTTATGCATTTATGACAAAAACATTAAAACAATTAAATGAATTTTCAAAAATATCGATAGATTATTTTCAATTCATTAAAATCATTAGGAAAAAAAATATTTCTATCGGTTTTTTCCAATGAAAATCCTATCAGTTGTTATAACGGGATCCGAAGTAATGCAAAGCGTGTGAAATAGATCTTCGAAAAATCAATTTTACCGTCTCGAAAATGTATTTTAAAAATTCCTCGATATTTATTGGATATTGGGCAATTGAGTCTCTCTATGGCATTCAACCCATAAAACTGAGCAAACTGCAAAATGCCGCAGCTATTTTGTCTTCTGCAACTGCAGTAATGAATAATACTAATTGTAAAAATAATATTGAATTGTATGCAATAAGGAAGAATTGATTCCGATAGATTCCAAAGAAGGTCTATACAAATAATCAAATTATGGAATGTATTACGAATTCCATCTAAATAATTTTTCTGCAATTGCACTACTTCGATGCCGAAGGGAAACATGATTATTAAAATTGATACAATATCGAATCATTTGAATTTTCATCGTTATAAATGAAATTCAATCGAACGATCTTATCAGACACGCGTATTAGATATTAATATATCAATTTGTACAGCATTTTTCAATTTCTAAGATAGTTCCTTTTTTTAATTTTTGTTCCCGTTTTCGTACTTATTGACCACTGTGCGTCGTGGGCCTAGGGTGGAAAATGAAGACGACCGCTGCATCGTTCAATGCAAAAAAACTATCTGGTTCGACTGATCAAGACAAATACAAGGCGGCCATTGTTTGCATAAAAATATAAAACTGCAACGAAAGTTAATAGAATAATGTGGTTTCTGATTTTGGAAAGCATGATGAAACTTAACGATGTCCTTCTCTGTACCAGCTGGTAGCTAAGAGACACAGACTCGCACTCAGAAACTCGACGGCTAATTACTTACACTACATAAATACTGCAAGCCACAACATGGTTCAGCCAACATTTGATTTGTCTTGCTCGGTGCCAGAATTCCTCATCTCGGAGGACATCAGACGTTAAACGTTATTTAAGGGTGGTCCAACAATGTTAACTACCGATCGTCGGATAGAGCGCGAAGGAACTTTTCATCTCTTGTGACAATCGATGAATCCTTCTGGGAGCTTCATAGTAGCCCTAGGCCAGCTTATAATCTGGCCCTTGCGTCTTCACTCCCTGATACTTCATTAAACTAATAACGATCCTCATCCGACGCGGTCGAATTGGTTTTCACTGTTTTTTTTATCAATCTAATAGACGGACGCTGGTCCGAATGGATTTTTTTTCTAACTAGAGAACTGTAGGTATTTGGTTGGTAATGTTCCCGTTCTTGCGACGAGCAATCCTGGTTCCTGTGGTTCGTTTTTTCGATGGAGCGTGATTTTATCGATCGCCATTTTGTCGGTTCAATATATTTAAGGAATTCCGCCTCGGTGGAACTGTTTTCTCGTCGCAGGAATTGGAAGACCCTAGGTTCTTTTCGGTGTGATGATGGGGACATGTAACTAAGTTCTAGTTTAATCCCAACGTATCATACTTAAAGCGGGATATCGTTTTCCCGCGAGATTGCGCAAAGATCTCTCGACCCACGTCCTCGCGGATGATAGTTCGTCCGCGTAAACGACGGGGATAAGTGTGTACTTATTTACGCAATTGGAAATAAATACTTAAGCGCGTTGTTCTACTATCTGCGACGCTATGCTTACGTTGAGATATAGCGGTTGCCGAATAAAAAAGTATGTATTTCATGTAACACGTATTTTCTTTCTTCCCGTTTGCTCCATCCATTCACTGATCCTTGATTCTCTTTTGCAGCACCTGGAGACTTTTCTGCGAATCATCGTTAACACTAGGTTCACGGAGATCTAAGAGTGATTATTACTTTACATATCTTTATAAAAATAACAAGAATTTCTTCGTCCAAATTTTGAACCATTCTTTCTATAATATACAGAGTGTTCACGCTATTACCAGCCAGCGTTTTTCTTGCAAATAATAAATATTAGAAAAAAATGAAAGAGGAAAACTATTTTCATGAAAATGTCGGTGACCTCCAATATTGTAAATGGAATGCTATATATTTTTTCATACCACATAGAAGTGTGTGTCAAATTCATTCGTATACGACACGATGACCTTCAAGATCATACAAGGTCAGAAATGGAAGAAACATTTTGAACATTTCGTATTAATGCGTTTACAAGTATACTTGGCTGACGAGGCTATAGTAAATGTTCAATATAACTTCCTTGTGCATAACTACATATTTCGGCTCTAGTAATTACATTCTTCTAACGTTGTCCAAAATATTAACGCACATGATTGCGTTAATTTCCTTTGCAAGTCGTTTACATTTCTGAGCGTTGTGTATCGTGAATCGTTACGAAATATTACAAACGAAATATTCAAAATTTTCCTGCCATTTCTGACCTTGCAGGTCATTGTGTTGTATACGAATAAATTTGTCTTGAGACACGCTTTCATATGATATAAAAATACATTTCATTTAAAAAATTGAAGGTCACCTTCATTTCTAAGAAAATAGTGCAAACACAAGAATTATTACATGCGCCATTATCTTACTTACCAAAAACAGTATTACTTATCCTCTATCATTTTTATCTAATATTTATTATTTACAAGAAAAACGCTGGCTAGTGATAGTGTGAACACCCTGTATACCCAAAGATACTTTGTTGAATAATGTCCCATAGAATCTGCAGTCTAGTTACGACTAGTCGAAAGAAAGAATTGATCAGTGGATTAATAGGATAAAAATCGAACATTTATTAAGCGCGAATATAAACAAATATCACACGCACTTAATTTACAAAATATTCACGTCGACACAATCGGCGCCGATCGATCCAGGACCGAGGCGACGAGCGATCATTTTTCCGACAAATAGTTTTCGCCGCTCGAAGGCTCGGTGATCGACGATAAATACAACAATTTACACGCGTCGTAACAATATATAATTATAATATAGATTCAAATCGATCAGTTCCACCGCACTTTATACAAAACGAAAAAAGAAAGTCACTTCTCAACGATTCTCAAAAGATCACTCTCACTCCACGTTTGACTTCGTATTTACATCGAGTATACAGAATGGCCGAATATTCTCTCCGGTTACTTTTACTTTACCCGTGGCAGTTACTTATCCAGATCAGTCGGGATCTCTGGCAAAACCATTCGTGTTGGAGACCCATCAACCAGTACCATTTTGTCACAAAACTTTGTTTCATGCAAAGTTTCCCACCCGAGCGCACTGAGAACAGTATCCATTTTGTCTTGGATCGAGTGCTGGCTACGAGTTGATCACGTAGGTGATCCAGTCCACCGTTTTTGCTACGCGATGATAGATCCCTGGCTGGCCTGGTTGCGCACAGGAGTAGCCGGCTGAAACGATGCCGATCAGGTACCAGCGACCTGTTTTTTCTAGCATCAACGGTCCTCCGCTGTCACCCTAGGAAAATAAGACAATTGTTTATTGGTAAATGTTTTGAGATCACCGCTGATGGAAGCAGCTACCCCTAGATAGTCTCAATGTGACAAAATGCTGTTAGATCTGAATCGATGAATAATTTTGAACGGCTACAGTTAGATAGATCAACAATCCCCGTTTCTAATAGTCATCCACCTAGATAGATGTATGTATAATTCTGATTTCTAATGATCCCCCATTTAGATAGATCAACAATCCTCATTTCTAACGGTCGGCTATTTCTTCAACAACCAATTCCATGGGCCCAATCAATTTCAATTGAGTACCACAGATTCTCAAAGCATGAATGACTGAATAATCACTTAACAAAAATCTTAACAAGAATATTTACAATAAGCTTTGAAGTGATGAAAAGATGAGAATAGCTGCTCCTAAGAGTCCCAGATTTTATGAGGATCTATCAACAACCCAAAATAGCAAGAGCTAGATAAGTTATCAAATCTATTCTTTTATTAATCATCTACACTTTTAGCACTCAGTTCTATTATTGCTCGAAAATTTTAAGGAATGAAAGGTTCAAGAATCACCTGATTTCGCCTAGACCTCTCAACGGTGAGAATCAATCAAAAACGAAGAATAGCTACAGTTAGATAAATCAACAAGTTTGTATTTTTTTTAATGATGAATTACTCTTTCAGCAATTAATTCATCTTTAGTTGGAACTCCTAAGGGATGAAAGGATTAAGAATCACCTGACAAGAGTCCTTGCCACCTCCACGGTACCCAGCACACATCATCTCATCATAAATGACGACGTTGATGCCATTAGACCGATGCCACCTCTCGCAGACCCGGTTGTCTATCACAGGTACGTCGACAGCTTGCAGCGTCTTCGGTCGCAGCCTCGATCCTGTTTAATAAAACAATTAGTGCACGATGGTCTGTTGTAAAATCATCTTTTCAGTCCACTTACCAGCCTGTAAGGCACCCCAGCCAGCAGCCCAGCCATACTGGCCTAGGAAATCTTCATTTTTCTCGGGTAGACAGATCGGTGCTATATGAGGCATGTAGTGGACTGGTCGATCCAGTCGCAGAACGGCCACGTCGAACCTGGAGAGGCAAGGTTTTCATTAATTTTCGTTTATTCTTTATTATTAGATTGCTAATGACATTTTTCTTTCACTTTAAGATTACTTTTCAATTTATACTAATTTCCTATTTAAAATAATTTTTACTTTTCTACTTAAAAATAATGTTTCGGTGGGTAATTGTTTAGTAGCCAGTTCAAAATAGTAGCTATCTTCTACATCATAGGTCCAATAAATAAGAAAATATACAGGGTGTCCCAGCTAACTTGACCACCTTGAATATCTCGCTTAGTGTTGGTAATAGAAAAAAACGTTATAGGACTATATTAACCTAACCGAAGGGGCAATATTATGATTCGGAAAAAACTTTTTTCAAAGTCATTTTTTTCTAGATATCAAGGTCATCAATTTTTTTTTAATGTTAACGCTTTATACAGGGTGTCCCAGCTAACTTGACCACCTTGAATATCTCGCTTAGTGTTAGTAATAGAAAAAAACGTTATAGGAAAATATTAACCTAACTGAAGGGGTAATATAATGATTCGGAAAAAAGTTTTTTCAAGGTCATTTTTTTCTAGATATCAAGGTCATCAATCTTTTTTTAATGGAGCTATATATATTTTTTTATCGCGATGTAATAGTTGGGGTGAAGACCTCTTCAATGACATATTATAGAATGACCTTCGTGTGACCTTGGGTATGAAAAATCCAAAAAGCATTACAGTTATTATCAGTGATCAATTTACTACACTAATTGGTTTGATTGAACTATTTGTATTTCAATAAATGTTCGAAATGATGACCATTGTTTTCAATACATTGTTGTATACGGAAAATAAATGATTCTCTGGTATCTGGGACACCCTGTATAAAACGTTAATTGATGCTTAAGAATTTGAATGGGCTGCCATGAAATCGTCAAAAGCGTCCACCTCACGAGGGTTAAGAAATACAAAATAATTCAAAATCGTTGAATTGATCAAGAAACATCGAATTTACTAACTAATGTTGAATTGATCAAGAAATGTCAAATTTATTAAGAGATGCTACAGAAATTAAGGAATATTGAGTTTATGCTACCAAACACAAAACATATAAAAGTAAAACGTCTTATAGAAGTGAGAATTTTGAATTTGCTTAAACATTGTGCGGTTTTCATAATAACTTGTGCTTAAATAAAGAAGTCAATTTAGTAATTTCCTATGAAAGCCTTTTTATAATTTCAACAATTGTGAAATAAAAATCCGGTCATTTGACGTGGTAGGTTAAATTGAAAAAGCGGTCCTACCTGTCAGCCTGAGGGGTGAATTTGAAGTAGGGGTGCACTCGAATCTCCCTGACCCCAAAAGTGTAAGCTGGCAGCGTTTCGCTAGCAGAATTGACCACGTAATCCCCTAGAGTGACTTGAACTTGGCGAGCAGAAGCTCTGCCAATCAAAGTAAATCGATTATACATCAATTTACATAAATCTAATCAGTTCTCATGCGGTCAACTCACTTGGCAACACAGTGTCCAGCGGTGACAACGTGGAATCGATTGACGAGCGTGCCTCCGCATCGACTGGACCCGATTCTGATGTACGCCTGAGAAAGTAGAACAGTTTCTCTATTGAATACGTTCTTTCTGACATTGTTAAAATTCAAAAACGATCGCGATCGATCGTCACGGGGTCTGACCTGCCATGGGAAACTGCCAAAACCGGCGTCATCGCCGCCGACGATCCTTCTTTGTGCAGTTTGCTTCGACGCAGGAATCCCGCAGCCTGCAATTACATTGGCGTAGACCCATTGTTAAGTCTCACACACGATCGCTAAACACTTCCTTGTGAGTTAGTAACCGAGGACATCGTACAACGTTCGATTCGATCGATATTATTTAAACTGTCACACGTTACAGTTCTCTCGATCCCTGTGGAACAAGCGTTAGACTCGCGAGAAAAAAATGGCCTCTGATCCTGTGCGATCATAATAATTACTATAATCTCATTCTTATAAAGGAAGCCTGCCCAATGATGGACAGTCATTTTTATGTGATGTTTGCTGATGCAGTTCTCGGAAAAAATATTTCTGTTCGAAGAGGTGGAGACGACCATTGAAGCGTAGGTTGAGAAAAATGACCATAATCTGGGAAACTATTGATGGTAACGAGAAATGCTGTATATATAGATTGTATAGTTTTCAATAGGAAATTTTTGTGTCTAACTAAATTTATTTTTTAAATTTTTATTCCAAAGATATCGATAGAAATATTGCACCCCTTTGTATAGTTGCATCGCCAAGTGTTCAGACACTTTTGAAAATTTTTGTATAATAAAATTCAATTTTGTTGCTAACAAATACAGTATCTCACTCCCAATTTCAAGGTCTACTTCCACTCCTTCGGGAAGCACAAAAGCACACACAAAAGACATAGATCTAATATTTTTGTTCGAGCACTGTACCCCAAAAACGCTTTGAGATTAATGTAAATCACTTTTTGCTTAGTTAACAAGTTTGCAGGGATGATTAACATCGCAAGGCCATTTGTTTCCGCCAACGTAGCGTTACCGAATTAGACTTGGAGTAATTCAGTAAGACACCTGCATACGACAGAAACGAAGACGTCCTCCTGGGTTGCATCGGAAAGAAAAGTCGAGACTCGGAGTTCGAGTACGAAACCGGAAGTCCGTTCGATCGTGAAACGTATGTACAGATTAATCGCGTTGGATACTGCTCTTCTTGATCGCGAAATCAATACTGAAGACCTTCCGAGATCCTTCAATGATCGGAGGACACTTTCCCCGGGCTACGATGAGGAACCGGAAGTGGAAGAACGTCGTCGAGAGAAGAAAACTTTTGGATCTTCGAAGACGTGCAGATCTCGTTGTTATGGCAATCGGCATGCAAGATCGATCGCAACGATTAGAACACTCGGGGATAATCGATAGAACGGTCGAAAGGATTTAGGACGAGATCGACTAGCAACGATTAGAACACTCGAGGAAATTGGTAGAATAAGGGGGGGGAAAAGGGGAAATGGAAAATTTGTGCGAACCTTATTGGAAAAAGGGAATGAAGGACGACGGGTAGGGATCGGTGCACGTACTTTCATGCTTTGAAAGGTGCGAATAGAGAAAGTGGCAACGTTCGAGTGGCATGCTGAGGAAAGTGCGAGTACCGGGAGGCTGATTCGAAAGTGGAGAATGTTTCGGCATGCTGAGGAGAGCGCGAGTGTCGAATTTCAAGACAAAAAGTAACAAAGAGAAGCAACGACCGTCGGGAAAAAAAGGAAAAAACGGGAAACTCGTGTAATCCGAGGATCGGTGGCTGGGACAAGCATGCTGGTCGCTTCGGCATGCTGAGGAGGGTGCGAAAGTGCTGATCCGAGATCGGAGACTTACGAAAGACAGGGTGAAACGAGAGAACTCGAGGATTCTTGGTCGATTTTGACGGCGGAAGTTACGAATTTTTTATCAGAAAATTACGAAACTTTGTGTCCAAGCACGGTAACACTTCGGTAATGCCGAGATATTTTTTATTTGAGTCGCAATATTTTTTTAGGGGTTCTATACACCCTTTGCAAAAACACAAAATTTGATTTCCTCATAAATATGGAGAGACATTGAGCAAAGCTTTAAATTAAAGTTGTATTTATTCTTATATAAATAAATATATTTTCTATTCATTTATACTACTCAATAGACAATAATTGATGTATTATCAAAGTGAACCTCAACTTATATTGTTTGTTTAAACATCTCTGAAAGAGACTGATAGAAACTGATAAGAAAAGCTAAGATTGTACTCTTCAAGGGGTGATTTCAACCCCTAAAATCATACTAAGACCAAGCAAAACTGAAGTCTGTGTAATGGTTAAATCACTCTACTTACACACAAAGTTTTACGGTTTTCAAACGTTACACTAATTTATCTCATAAGAACAAACACAGTTGGAGATACAAATATAAAACGTCTCTAAAACAACTTGAGATGCAGTCTGTAAGACTCACATAATTTTGAAACTAATCATAGCAAAAATACAAAAAAAAATCTTATGTGTATTTTCATACTTGTACTACAATACTATTGTATTAATAATGTACCCAATCATCGCTATGTTCTACAGTAACTAGTCCACTTTCTCGAGGCTTACTTTCGATTAATTTTACAGTGTACTCCACGCCAAGGCGGCTACTGTGTTCCAACTAGTATGAATTGCTTGAAGTTTTACACTGTTTTTCCACGAAGTGAATTCTTTAGATAACTATGTTGAGATAACTATGAAAAATTCCATGATCACTCAATTACCTCGGCAGTGGTAGCAGAAACGTCTCTGATAGAAAATAGCGTTACAGTACATGTGTTCTAGTATACCTATGATTTGTTTTCTAATTTTTACGATGACTAGTAATTGCAGAATAATGAATTAATAGAGTTAGAGACTGCACGAGTTGTTCAAGGAAAAGGATTGATAACTTTTGTCGGCTCGATTATGCGAATGGAACGACGGCAACAGAATTGGATGAAGAAGAAGAAGACAGCGTGGTGCTCATGCTAGTGCAAGAATCGGATTGCATGCTTCAGTAGGAAGGACTTACGATCATCATTGGCGGTCTCCGTGTAAGTGTCCAACGGAAGCGGCTGAGACTGATCTCTAGGTGCCTCAATCAGGTTATAATCAGAGCTACCTTTCGGCTCTTGCCTCTGACAACAAGCGAACATAATGCCGCCGCAACTGCCGTCCAATAGGCCAGCGGACATCCAGCACATTAGAAAAAATTCGCAGGTTCGTCCGTCAGCGCACAACGAATCGTCACCCTTCCACAGCGGTCTGTTTTGTTGACGCGGCTCTGCACAAAACAGGCTAAACTGTTCTCTCTCGCTTCTCTACACTTTCACCCTTATCTCTCTCTATCTCCTTCTCTTTCTGTTATCTCTTCTTTTCGTTCCAGGACGCAACGAAGAAGACACCTAAACAAATCGTCGCTGCCTCTAATTCGCGAACGATCCTCTAAGATCGCTTCTTCTTTTTTCATTTTTCTATTTGATTTTAACTGACCTGATTTTCGGGCTGACTCGACTTTAGAATCGATCGTGCCTGATTACTCCAAGCCTAGCTTCGGATATTTCATAGTTAAACAGGACCGAGAGGATACGGTCGAGCAATCCCGGTAAAATGAAGGCTTTCGCTACCGGCTAGCGGCTGTCCCATTTAAATCGACCCGGCTCTCCGATATCGCCGTCGTAAAAATTTGCATCGCTGATGTACTGTGACAGGTTGTAGCCATCTATTTCGTCACGTGGGTCAGTCCAATTTTGTTTCAAACCACAAATCATTTTAAAGAATTCGAAGAATATTGCATCAAACTGTGTGCTCACGATTGTTGCTTTCTGTATAAACTATCGTCATTGACATACTTTAGAAGTTTGTATCAAGTCATTTTACTGCATGATTTAGTTAAATTTTCCTCAAATCACCAATTTTTATTATTCATTGGGAAACATCAGATTAGACGCGCTAACAATGCACCTGTTACTACGAAAATTATTTTAATATGTTTAAATGTTCATAACGGTATAAAAAAATATATTGTTGTATTCAGGGGGGTCTACAGAATCGTTTCGAGCAAGAAAAAATTGTCCAATTTTCATAGAGAAAGCACAAAAAATTATTAAAGTTAAAAATTTGGTAGACGTTAGAATCTTTATTTGGTACATGCTCGTAGAATTGTTATGTATTATAAAAATTCACAAGTGCATGAATTTATTATGTTCATGGGTTTATCATCCCTTGAATGGCGAGGCTTGGGTCCATTTTGACCCAGAATTACAAACGTTCTCACCTAAATCCTACCTTTATAGTAATCAGTTCGCATCGGTGGCTACTTGTATAGTCTACTGTGAAGAACGGCACCGATCTTAAAAGAATGGATTAAAAAACCATGTAAAAGTCGGCGGACCATTCTGACAACTATATCATAGATGACGTTTATTCAATGCTTTATTTATCAATTTTTTGAAACACGTTTTTGGAGGTACTTTTTGTAGTTGGTCTTTCTGTTGTTTCTAATGTAGCAGCTATTAATTTAATTGCATCGTTAGAAACTGAGTAATTAAATAACAATTTTAATACTCTGCGTCAAAATAGACCAGGATACCGTTGTCGGTGGGCTGATGCTTAAAAATTTGAACGACCCTAATCAAAAAATCATCCGAAACCTCCACTTTACCACAATTATCAATTTCCCGACGTACAGTTAGCACAAGATAATTATTTTCCGATACAGTATTTTATCGATAAATGTCTCATGTATCTGGCCGATAATTGTCCCACAACCATCCCCACTATCGCGGGGTATACCCCGTGAGAGTCGGTGAAGCTCGAGAGGCTTCGGTTGCCGAGAAGTGTGACATAATACGGGTCGAGTATATCGGTGTGAGACCACTACTAATCCAATGTCAAAACTTCTTTGTTCTTTAGTATATTTTTATGGAACTTTCACCAACATATTCGTGGCATTTTTCTAATAAAAATGATACCAAATATGATGCAATTCTGATAATGTTTCATCGTCCGTTACATAAGTAAATATCATCGCAATTATATCTTATTTGCTATCATTTTCATTGGAAAAATTCCACGAGTATTTTGATGAAAAATCAAAAAATAATAAAAAATAAAAAAAGTTTTGTCATTGGATTCGTAGTGGTCTCACACCGATATACTCAACCCGTATTATGTTACACTTCTCGGTGACCGATGCCTCTCGAGCTTCGCTGTCCTTTTCTACGTTCGGCAAACTCAAGGAATAGTATACCTGTCCCATAATTGTTCCTGACCAGACCCGTGGTTGGGACATTTAGCGATAAAATACTGTAATTCGTATAAGTTTGGTAAATATTGTATTCGAATGGCGCTTGAGCGAGTCGAAGTCGGTTTTTGGCGGTCGATTGAAGTGGGACAGCTCGTTCAGGTGCAAGAGGATCGCGATTAGCGGTTTAACGAAACCATAAATGCCGACAGGAAAGGTTTGCCCGTCTGTCGTAACGAGTTCGCGTTCGCGGATGACGGAAATCGTCGGCTCGACGGAAACGAGACCGGCTGTCACAATCGTTGCGACATCCTCCTAGGATATTGCGGCCGGGTGGCCGGCTTAATTCACGATTATTCGAGGGAAACACGAAATCCAGAAAGGCGCGATGCAACACGGCCGTTGTTGATGTTGTTGTTGTTGTTGTTGTTGCTGTTGTGTGTGCGCGCGCGCGCGAGTATCAGTTTCACTCGGTCCCGATTACCGAAAGACCGGACGGCACGCTGCGAAACCGGTGCTTTCGACAGGTGCGCGTTCGAGTCATCGGTTCCACGACGCCGCCATTTTCCCTCGGACTCCCAATGAGATCTACCTGGTCTATCATTGCTTGTGATTGGGGAACGTACCTGACTCTAACCTAGGGTAATCGTCGAGGGTTTGCTTTCGATGATCTGAAACAAGAAACCTTCTTTTTATTCTCTCTCGGTACAAACATTGTTCGAAAAAAAATTATTTTATCCTCAACAATACACAGTAGAACGTTCCAAATGTATTTATATACAGAATCTGGAATGTTTGTTTTATCGTTAAATTATTTTGCGAACATTTATTTCGTCAGTCTTGTCTCCTAAATTTAATTAACAAAGTTTTCTAGTTATAGTTTGCTACGTACTGAGGATTTGGCAAATCAGTTTGAGAACTTTTACGAGTTAAACGGACCGACCATGACTACTGAGAATTAGCTCAGTGGTTATTGTTACGTTCCAGGTGAATTATGCTGTTTTGCATAAGGATTGCAACGCTGAGGAAGTATATTGTACCATTTTATGTTCACTCGTTTCGTTTCTCATGCTAGATAGAATCTGTTTGATTAGACCCGGTGTTGCAAATTTAATTCACCGTTTTTTAAGGTATTTTGTTTTTTATTAAAATGAGACAGAGAATGTCCTACCAATCTCGTTGCTATGTTTTGTGCACGTTTAAATGTTAAAATAGACTTCCATTATCCTTTGATTGACGAAATAAATAGTCCTTTGGTTTTCTGATGTTGAAAATGTATAAACTCATATATTTATTCTTCTGTCTAATTAATTAATTTGATTGAACAAAGCCAAGCAAAGTATTTTGTTCTTTATCTTACAAAGCTGTAATAATGTTAATGGAACATTCTCTTCTTATTTTATCCGCATTAAAGATATCTCGAATATACTAAAACAGTTTTTCCAATTCAAACTGTTTCCATTTACACAGGGCAAAGGGGTTAATCCTCCCAGATTAAGAGCAGATGAGAGCAAAATAATCATCTAATTAGAAAACTTGTGACCCATTGTACAACTGCGGATTTTTATACATTTATAACGCTGGAGGATAAATTACGACAAAGGGATTTCTGAATTTAATCTCTTCGTACATCAATATGTGCGAGATTTAATGAAATTTTTATCGTTCATCATACAATATACAATATTGATGATAGAAGTCTCGTTGAATCGAAAATCCACCCTTAAAGGGGAATGAAAACTTTTATAAAACCCTATTTGCCTAAAATTACATTCTAATGTAAAGCAACTATCAAAATTTCAATTTTGTTATAGTAACACAGTCTTTGTAGGGTAGTTTGTCGTTTTACCGAATAAATAATACCAGAATCAAATTCTACAACCCCAAAAACTCGGATTTTTATTATGCAAAATAAAACTGGTTTGAGTCGATTGTAACAACAGAAATTCAATAAAAACGTAGTCTCTCTATCTTGTGATTTGAATAAGCCGAATAGTGTATAAATATGACTACATTGTTTTAGTATCTTCACAGTTTCATATTTCACTTATTCACTTCTGCCAGAAGTGCATAAAATCCGCCGTCTAATGATCAATAATGCACAATCAACACGTTGACTGCCGTATCGTTCGTATTCGCGTGACAGAAATATTTCTTGAGCCAGCTTTGAAAACCTATTTATTCACAGAGTGTATTAAATTAGTTTATTATCTGTAAAATATTTAAAACATTTAAAAATAACATCATAAATCGAAGCTTTTCAGTCTTCATGTTTTCAAACAAATTACTTTGACTCTATCTAATCATTGTGATCACTAGAATGCGGATCTTTATGCAAATTCTATATTTTGTGTCTTATTTTATAAAAATCAGGACGAGGAACAAAATTAATTTGTCAATTAGAAAATTCCTTATGGAAAGCATACAGTAGAGACGTCGTTAATGTTTGTTACTGTACACATGGTTTCTTGTATGTTAACACTAGGTTTACGGCACGCTAAAAGTAACTATTTCATATTACTTTGTAAAAATAATGAGAATGTGTCTATCCAAAGTATTAGCCATTTTTTTAACAATATATACCCGACGGAAATAAATTTGTCGAATAATTCCTCATGGATGCATCTTTACAATCTCAATACTTGTAAATTAAAAATATCAGAACGCGTCATTTTGACGCGTCCCGTAAATCTAGTGTTAAGAATGTGCATAAACTATAAAGTAGAGATCGTGGTTTTGAACGTGTATTAAAAATACACGTGTACTATTTCACGTATGTTTAAATACACGTGTATTGAGTTACCCATGTTTAACACTAAACCTACCAGCGCCGGTCAAATGACCGCTTTCAGATTTTTTATTTTACAATTATTAAAGTTCTAAAGATGCTTCCACTGGAAATGATCACGTACATTTTTCTTATCGAAGTATACATTATAATAAAAATGGCACAAAGTCTAAATAAATTCAATTGTGCCATTTATATAAGGCAGCACATAGTAGTCACTTTTAATGGTCTGCAGGTTTAGTGTTAATGCATCCTAATTTTGATTCGTATAATATTTAGAACACTGATATTAATTTATATGTAGAGACTGTATGGTTTCACAAATTTCGAGGTTATGAGTGCGACAATAAATTTGAGCATTATTTTCATAAAAAAAAATATATATATGTATTTAAATATACGTGAAATGTACACGTGTATTTAAATACACGTAAAATAGGGATCTCTACTATAAATGCATGAAGATCCGCAGTCTAATGATCATCGAATTGGCAATCAACGTGTTAGCAAAAATATGAACTTTCCCCAAAAATTTTTGTAAGCCAATATATTTTTCAATGACCAATTGCAATTAGGTTGCAGGTTACCTCTGGCGTCGTCCTCGAAGTCAGGCAGATGATTCGACTGTTGAAAGAACGATGGCGCGCTGCCACCAACGGGTGGTGGAAAATCATTGTCTCTGAAGATTAGTCGAGGTGTCCGATGTCCCATCACCGGTCGGTTGTATTCCGAGACAGGACTTCGCCATAGCGATTTATGCTGCCTCCACGAAGGGAACCTTAGGCTAGGAGGTGCACCTACGTTCCTCCCTGTTGGAGGACCACTAGCCTCGAACAGGTATCCACCTGGACCACTGGGAAACCGGACGTAACGACGCCGGCGCGTCGAACTCGACAACTCCGTTCGATTATTCGAGTCGTTGCTCCTGGTCTCGATCGAGGCGAACAACGTTTCCGGTCTGCTCAGAGGCGATCCAATCACTTCCGTTTGACTCGTGCCGCGGCACGAGGAGATCACGAACACTATGCCCAGCAGCAACCATTGGCTGGACCTCGCTGCACCCATCGTTTCGCTGTAAAATGTAAGTGTAATCAGTAATTCGTTATCGTTGGATTGTTGCACATATTTTTTATGCATTTACAGAAATTTATTATAACTGATTCTTATCGTTCTATGCAAAATCGTTCTGTAAAAAAATCCTTGCAAAATCGTACTTCAAAAAATCATTCTCCGAAATGTTCCTGTGTAGGACATTACTTTTGTAAGACATTCTGCAAGAAGTTCTGTAAAACGTCCAGGACAAAATCCTTCTGCAAGACGTTCTGCAGGACCTACTGTAAGATGTTCAACAGAAAATTGTTCAATCAATAATAATTCTTCGATGAACCATTCTCTGACAAATTGTTCTGCAAACAGTTTCGTAAAAAATCTACTGTAAGACATTCTACAAGAAATTCTGTAAAATGTCCAGGACAAAATCCTTCTGCATGACGTTCTGCAGGACATACTGTAAGATGTTCAACACAAAATTGTTCAATCAATAATAATTCTTCGATGAACCATTCTCTGACAAATTGTTCTGCAAACAGTTTCGTAAAAGATCTACTGTAAGACATTCTGCAAGAAGTTCTGTAAAACGTCTAGGACAAAATCCTTCTGCAAGACGTTCTGCAGGACCTACTGTAAGATGTTCAACAGAAAATTGTTCAATCAATAATAATTCTTCGATGAACCATTCTCTGACAAATTGTTCTGCAAGCAGTTTCGTAAAAGATCTACTGTAAGACATTCTGCTGAAGGATTTATACGACGTTCTTTAAAAAATCGTTCTCTAGAACAGGCATGACCAGAAGTAGCTCACTTTGAGGCAAATTCGAGGGAGACGCCTACTTCTCCCGACCGCGCGTCTCGCTCCCCGTAGCGGCCGTAGTCCCCCGAGCTCCTCAGACCCGTGCCTACTGCTTGCAATATGTACCGCATGTGGCGCGTTGGGGCGACTCTCGAACCCACGGTAGGCACGGGTCTGAGGAGCTCGGAGGACTACGGCCACCACGGGGAGCGAGACGCGCTGGCGGGAGAAGTAGGCGTCTCCCTCGAATTTGCCTCCAAGTGAGCTACTTCTGGACATGCCTGCTCTAGAATATCGTTTTATTAAAAAGACATTCACAAGAGGATCTATAAGACGTTGTCCAAAAATCGTCCCGTAAAAACATCCTCTTGTAAGACATTCTGCAAGAGGATCTGTAAGACATTCTTTAGAAAATCATTCTGTTCAAAGAAACTTGCAAGGGTATTTACGAGACATTCTCTAAAAATTGGTCCTGTGAGAAAGTCCTTCCGTAAAACATTCTGCAGGAATATCGTCTATAAGACGTTCCGTAAAACATCGTTCTCTAAAAACTAATATTATGCAGAATCATAAAATTAAAAGCGCCCTTTCGCTTTTACAATTTCGCTTAACCATTTCGCCGACACGGTTTCGCAATTAACACGACCAAATTAAACAACCGATGCGTTCGTTCAACGCGGCGTATCTCCCGAGTAAACAGAAGAACCAGGGCAAACACAGATTCAACAGATTACGCTTGATCGCGGCGAAAGGGGTGAATGATCCGAATCAGAAAAACTGTGGGACGCTAAAAAATCGATTAGTACCATCGTAAAGATGCCAATTATGTCTCGACACGCGAGATAATTAAGTCCTTTTCCCTCCACTCTGTCCTCGGCGATGGCGATTTCTAGTTTGGCGAACGATCGCGATCTATAAAGCAGTTTCACCACCATCTTCGGTTTCACGTGACGATGCCCGCTCTGACCGCTCCCTCGATCCTTCGGGTCGTTAGATACAATTTTGCAAAAAAGAAAGAAAAATGAAGAATCGCGTTGAAAACGTCGCGTGATCGAGATCAACGAGCCAGGGAACACGCAGAGACTGACGAATTGGCACCGACACGAATCCATTTTTACGGGACCGTACCCGTTGACGATGAATCACGCGATGATTCGTGATTGGATCGCCTCGCTTGTTCTGGTGCTCGATGATTTTTCACTTTGGCGAACGAGCTTTGAACGAATCTGATGGGTCTTGTAACACTTCAGACACTTTGAAACCTGCAAAAGTGTTTTATTTACTCAATCCTGCTTTCTCTTCTTCGATTTCAATCATTTTTATGTTCATCACAAATTTGTGTGAAGTAGACTGCTTCCAGATCACCGGAAAATGATTTTTATTACTAGAACTACCGAACTAGTCAAACTGACTGGTGTTTAATTTTATCTTTTACCAAATATTGAAATTACAGATATATTTTCTGGAGTAATTTTTTGGAAAACTAATATTCTATTTCACTTCAGTTTGTTGGAGTACAGGTAGAAAATTTTTATTTTTTATAAAGATCCGCTATTAACACGCTTTCGCTATTGTGAGCCAGTTCTGATTAATTCTGCTGAAATTTTCAATTATTGTGTCAATATTGCGCTCTTTCCTCTTCGATCTGAAATATTTTTGCATTAATGAAGAATTTTATGATTCACACTGTTTTGTGATCTTCGGGAAATGATCTTCAGTGATCGTTTGCTTCTATGAACCAATTCTGAACGATTCTCGTGAAATTTGTGACATGTCAGCCATTTTGAATTCTGGTGAAGGTGTTTTATTGCGTCAGTTGTGTCTTGCTTTTATTTAATGTTAGAGTGTTGGGATTGATGGTCATTAGTAATTAGTAAAATGTGTTTGCACAATTCTGTAGTTAGTGAGCTATAATTGTTGAGTGAGAGTTGTGGAGCAGTAGCCATTTTAAAATTAGTTAGATTATGCAAGACCATTTTAATGGTTCAGTTTGTACATCGTTTTAGTGCATTTGAAACGATTGCGACATCTTGTTAGCGGAAATGTAGACACTCCTTGCAGACTGTTTCGTCTTAATTCAAACTCTTAATTGTTCCTTATTATTTTTTAAATACTTGATCGAATTATAGAATACTACGTAATATTGTCTAGAATTTATTATCTATTTTATAATGCTTGGTATCCAAATTGTATAAACAATAAATCGATTACAATTACGAAGAAAAATCAATTTTAATCAGCAAACAAAAATGGCGTCACACACTCGATTATACCACGCTCTACTATGGCCTACAATTATAATATCACTCTTTTGATTATTAAACATTTGATTATTAAACTTGACGATCAAAATTAAACAAACATTATCATTCTTTAACAATTACTCTAATGTATACGATTTACTATCGATGTTTCCATATTTTCTTCAATGTATATGGCTTTATATTTACTTTTCTCATTGTCACAGCTAGAAATTAAAGTTCCAACGAAAGAAAAATTCGTCGGTCACTAGAAATAGATGCAGAAACCTTGACACTGAGAAAAAATGGAAACAAGTGTCCATACAAAGTGAAATAAAAATAACCAGTCAGGCTCAATGCGCCATCAGGTTCAAAGAAAGTATTTCCATCTACTCGATCTAACCTTCGACGTTCAAGAATCGCTTCTACTTGTACCTGTCCGCAACCAGGTTCTCCTAAAATCCTTTTCACGATCACCAGAAGAATCCTGTCCGAATGATCGGAATATTTTCCAACTGGAACTGGTTTTCCCACTTTCTCTCCGGTCGTCAACCCCCACCCCACGGTGTGTCGATGCTGTTGCTCTTTATGCACGTGTCATCATAGAAAAGCTACTCGTAAAATCTCTCGGTTATGACATCTCCTGGAACGTGTATCTCCGCCCATAAACATTCCTCAGTTGCTACTGGACTGCGGATTTGTAGGGCAAAATAAAAATTGTTTGCATTCATCGCGACCCACAGGCTCTACATCGCCGTTTATTTCTTTTCATGGTTACTTTGACGAGTTGAAAATGATACGACAATAATTTTTGAAATATTTTTACTGTTCTACTAGGATCGAACCTTGCGCCGAAATCATAAGATTTATCAATATACTTCCTTTCGATCGAAAGAAATTACACCGAGATTACTATTCTACGTTCGACAGAAAATCAATAGATGTTACAAAAGTTTGATTTTGGCGCGCTCGACGTCGACAAAGTAGGTTTTCATGGTGCTCTAGGGTCGGTTACCTTCTTCAATCTTTTAGAGGTCATCAAGATAGCCCGAGATGACCCATTTCTTTGTAATTCCAGGTGCCTAGATTTTTTAGCAATCGTCATCATCGAAAACCAGAAAAAACTCATTTCTGCTAGAAATTGTCATACTCGATGCGTTCATGCACTCGCCTTCTCCAATCTTTGAAAGATGATCAAGATAATCAATGCAAAGCAATAGTTATCTGCTATAATCTTGTGATTTCAGTTCTCTAGCTCTTTGAGCAATTGTCATCAGTCATAAAAAAGTAGAAAAAATTGCCTTTGGACGAAAAATTTCGTGTCCAGTGTATCCAAGATCTGCAAAGCTAGCTTCCACCATGCTCATAGTTTGCGTACCCTCTTGATCCTTCAAAGATCATCAACATGATCCGTCCAAAGCAATATCTATCTCCTCTGATCTTAAAACTTCAAGTCTCTCGGTTTCTAAACAATAGGCCCCGTTTTTTTACCACGGGAATTTTGAATCAATTTCGAAACCAGTGCGAGCCCGGAGCCGTTAGGTGGTTAAATTGGCCTGAACGTGGTCGAACTAGCGATTAATGCGGCTGGCACGACGCTCGGTTGCCTAATCGCGCCTCAGTAGCATAAAACCTTAGACCATTCTACTTATAAACCCGGCATAGGTATAGTATATGCATAGGACGCTGTGAAGTCAAGATAACGGAGGAAAGTACCCACAACTGACGTCTCGAGATAATTCAAAATGGTGGATAGTGGACGAGACGGAGCACGTGTTATACATATATGTATGCTATTCGATATAAATTACTATTCTTACTATTCTTATTTTAAATAAAGAAACCCTTTGCGGGCGGGAATTATGTTTAGCGTACTGATCGACGATTCGAATGTACAATTTTCCTTGGGAAATTAAATGGTGTACTGAAAGCTACGCATAAGAACTAAATGAGGGAGCAAGTGTTGTGTATGGTAAAAATTTGTTTGGTGTATTTTGAGAGTAATAATTTTTTAAAAAGTGATTTTTAATCACGGAGTTGGAATTTTACTTGGGCGACTGTCTGCAGACACGCGTCTGCAAAGACGTAAGTTACGAGGAAATAAATACTGATTTCGTGTGGTCAACATCTACATTAAAATTTAACTTCCAAATTATAATTGACAAAATGAGTTAGCACTATTTAAAACAATAAGACTAAAGTAAAGGTGAACAAGTAATAAAATAAAATAAAAATTGCAGTCTATAGCCTCTAACGCTTTAGTTTTACGTTACTGTACGTTACAGTAACAGACTATAGCACTAACAGACTATGATTTAATCTTGGCTTTAAGGCAATTGTCTGAAGCCGGGCCTATAAGTATAAATGGTCTAAACATAAAACTTTGCCGGTGTTTTCACTCCTCTTCCCAATATCGGGCAGTAATTTGCCGGACAAGGATGCTGCCACGGCGTCATCACGGATCTCGACCATAATCGACGCGAGGCTTCTGGTTCCGGGTTCTAAGAGCCTCTCGGCTCTTTTTACTTTCACCCGTTACGGGGCACCGTGACGCAAACAACGTGTTCATCCTGCCATCCGAAAAGAAGTTCAACAGAGATTGACCGAGGGAAATCGAAGATCCTTGTAGGATCTATGGATCGTCCTTCCGGGTGGCTTTCGCGGAAGCAAGACGCGCTGGTTTCTAGCATGAACTGGCTAATGGTTTGCAACTGTGTTTTACCTGTCTTTTATCTTTTGCAAAAGCGACATGTGGTGTGTCTAGAAAGTATAGACATTCTAAATTGATTATTGTCGACAGATGTTAACGTTCCAATTGTTGCAATGCAGTTAAAAAGAAACGTACAATAATAAACTTGGACTCATATTCATGCTCGAAGCATCTACAATTTTCAGAGACCATCGTTCCCATCTTTTCTTCGATATACATTTTCTTTTTATAATATTTTTAAATGACACAATAGGTGGAAAAACTGAAGACACATACGGTAAAGTCTTGATCTAAGTCCGATTCGCGAGTCTGTGCTCGGACATACATCGCGTGAAGCTACTATTTTTGTTTCGCTACTCGGCGACCGAGGCAGTTCGAGCTTCTCATTGGTCCCTCGCGTTGTATGCCCCCGGTGGAGGGGGTAGGCGAACTAGCAAAGATCGCACACCTCCGTCGGACTTAGATCGAGACTTTGCTGCATATGCTTTTGAAATTGAAACGTCTGTAAAAACGTTGGAAAATTTTCTTGGCGAATAAATCTACCAATTAATTTGAGGATTGAAGCCTTTCCTTTGCAACGACCCTCTTAAAATTAATTTTTTTTAACGATACTATCAATTATTTAATGGTATGGGTGCTCGTTTACCTTTAAAACTACACCTATCGTGATTGATGCAGCCCCTGATGACAAATTCGCATTTCACTTTGATTCACTGTATCAGTGCTTAGTGATATGTTGTGTTTTTTGAAAGGAGTGATTAACGATAATATAATATTATTTTTTATATGTATTTTATATCAATAAATATCAATTTTCTTTTTCCTTTATAGGAAAGCATGAACGCCATAGAAATTCTATAATCACTGCAGCTATAAAATAATTTACAGTGCAAGTGGTTAACAAGTCAATACCAATTATAGCTTTTTCACCGCAAATGTCCTATTGCTCAAACATTTTTGTGGCTCAAGAGAGCTTTACGTTTTTATAAGCTACTGATGAATAAAAATAGCAACAATGGAAAAATTAGCTTGTTTCGTGTGTCAATCGATTTCGATGTAACTTTGTGCACGTACACATCTGTCTTAGATCTCCAAAATGCATGTTTGAATTTTAGGTTCAGATGAGATAATTAAAAATCATGATCATCACTATTTTCTCCGCAATTTTGATCAATGGCTATTTAAAAGAAAATGGTCGTTCACACTAGTTAGTAAACTAATACCTCTGACATTTCAAAAAGATTCGTTTGGCCAACTTTAAAAAAAAAATTATTCCTTTTCAAAGAGTGTGCCAATACTTTTTTACAGGCACTGTACATTCACAACAAGCGTTGCAGCACAATATGAAATCGGACGCTTCTCTCGAATTACATTGCCGTTTCGTTCTCGAAAATCAGGGCTCGAAAATCGCGATAAGAATCGATGAATCGAACGTCCTTGCCGCGGCGAGCGTCGCCGCTGCAAGTGAACGGTTCGATGTGTTAGTAGGTCATTGGCTCTGTCGTGTAGATCCAGCAGAGAAGTGAAAGTGCACCTCTTGCATCTCCACGACAGTGTGAAGTTCACGTTCACGCTGCCGACAAGGCCCGCGCCGGAAGTTACGAGCAATCGCCGTTCCTTTTTCTCTCTCGTTCGTCGTCACAACGGAAAACACCGATAACCATCGACACGACGGGAAATCGGGGAAGAAACGTTCATTGTTTGCAAATTTAGGATCTCGCGCGTGGATAGAAAATATGTAAAATGTAACAAATTTCTACGCCACCTGGCAAACACCGTGGAACTTCAAAACGACCGATCCAAGAAAAGAGAAAAGAAAATAGTAAAAAAAAAGTGAAAACCTGATCAATAATTTACCTCGATCTCTAACCAGATATGAACCTGCCGATGTTCTTAATGTTTCTATCTTAATATGTTAATTAACATGTTTTGGTGAGGGAAATTTCCTTGTTTGATTCGATGCTATTGATATACTGTACTTGGCAAGAGTTTTAGATAGTAATATTTTTAGTTTAACAGAGTGAGAGATAAATTGTAAAAATTTGTGCAAAATGCTTTCAGAAAAACATTTAAAGTAGCAAAAATCGTTAATGACTTCCGTTTGCTTCACTTCTGGTCTCGCAATCAGTAAAATGAAAACAACATTGCATTAAATATTGATAAATCTTAAGAACAATTTTTGCAGACAGAATGTTGCCTTTATACAATCTACCATATTACTCTACTTATCGGAAACATTCGCAGAAACAACAAATACCACAGTTCGAAAGCAGAAAGTGTCTTCTAACGAGTCTGTGATTAATAATACTTAGCTTGTCTACATTTATGACCACCGATCCATTATCACGAGCAAAAGTTGAAGCTTTTTGCGCGCAAATCAATTCGCGCGCAATTACACAGCCATTCGACGGGACGAGATAGAGACAAAATGGCGGTAGTTAAAGTTGCATTTGCCTTTCGAGATTCAGAGAAACCGTCTGTTTTTTTTTTTACAGAGGAAAGATGTAACATCAAAAGTTGATGGGTGATTTTTCATGAATAAAATTGTTCATTTCTGGACTCAATAAAAGGAAAATCGACAGGGGAGGGGGAGAAAAGAAATGATAGAACGACTGGGGAGAGGATCTCGAACAAGTCGCACGAACTTTCACCTTCCTCTACGACTAGAAGTCAACCGACTCTATCGTGCTCGCTGTCGATCCTCGAAAGTACAGAGTTTCTTCTCCCGTGTACACACAGAGAGATATACGGCACATACATAATTGTACCTTCGTTACCCAGCTGTTCGTGAAAGCCCACGTGCGTTGCGAGAATAGTACAGCGTCGATCAAAACACCGGGAACACGTTGAAAAATTTATTTTCTATTTTGAAAACGTTGTTCTTGGTGGCAAGAACCATCTATGTGAGATTAAAATGAAAATACCTTCGTTGAGTATGTACAAATCCCAAAGATCCAACATTCAGTTACATCGATCCCTGAAAAGTTGAAAAGGTGGGCAGGAAAAATTGATTTTATATTTTCAAATTGTTAACCCTTTGCGCTCCGAAGTATTTTAACTCCATAACCAAACTTTTTTTTCGATCAAGAATATTTCCAATCTATATGATTTTTATCATTTTGAAGAAATGGAACGGATATAATACTTCATAGAATACTTAAATGTTTGGTAACGAATTTATTGAATATCAATTTAATAATGTAAACAATATTTTGAATAATGGTATAGTAATTTTCAGTGGTGCCTCAGAGTCACCACTGCAGTGTTAAGGGTTAATTTGAGTGGAAAGAACCATCTTTGAGAGACTAAAATAAAAACGTCTTCATTGAGTTACTTAATTATTGCTTTTAACCATTGCGAGACCAATGGTGTACCAAGCTATGGACAAAACCATCAGGAAATAATATTGTTTCATATTTTTAAATTATCCTTACGAGCGTATAAGATATTTCTTGCGAGATTACAATTAGAATGCATCGAGTGTATTATATTTTGAAATTAGAGAATGGTATGAATGAAAAAACTGAAGATTAAATAATTGTTTTTACATTTTTCAATTATTGTGACGAGTGAATAGAGCAATATCGCGGTCTAACTGAAATGAAAGAATGTTAATTGAGGAATTTTTGAAAGTATTCTACATTTAAAAAGCTTCTAAACTTGTTTTCGAAGAAGAAATATTGCTTGCTTATTTATTAAGTGCATATAGGTGGATATAATTCTATACTTTAACGTCCTGTCGATCATTATAGTGTATCGTTTCCTGATCGGTGATATTAATTTAATAATAGGTTGCCTGCATACCATCGGTATAATTTTTGTACTAAATCATTGCCAATGATAGCAAACATGTTCAAACTTGTCCCTGCCCCACGTTAAAGGTTACTTTCCATAAATTAGGAATGTCGAACTAGTGTAACAGGTGGTTAATTCAGGATATATTCGTGATTATGCGGTTACACACGGTTGATGCATTTCGTATGGTAATACAGTGCCATCATCCTTTGATTGTTAGGTTGCATCGACCGCGGAATTACATTTTACGATATTTCATTCACTTCCTTGTGGTAACTTTCATATTTTTATACCTGGCAATTATAATGCAAACATGTAGATACATGTGTCTATGAGACCGTGAATCAGATGACATTTTTTGGCACTTTCACTATCTCTTCAGGATAAAACACATAGTAAATCAATATCAATGCAGATTTGATTAAAATTTTGGAATTAAATTGCAAGGAGTTAAAGAAACGATTTTTATAATAACAAGTGGTAATGTAACAATTGTTTCGTGATGTTAAATAGGTAAAATTGTCGTGAGAAAATTTTATAAAATTTTATATTCCTTCGACGCTAATTTAGAGCGTTGGATAAAATAATGCGTTTTAATCTGAAACCTTGGAATTCAATTGCAAGGTGTTGAAGAAATAATTTTAATAATAATGGGTGGCAAAGTAACAATTATTTGATCGCGTTTAATGGGATAAAATTGTCGCCAGAAAATTTTATATTCCATTGACGCTAATTTAGAGAGTCAGAGAAAATAGTGCGTTTTAATCTGAAACCTTGGAATTCAATTGCAAGGGGTTGAAGAAACAATTTTAATAATAATAGGTGGCAAAGTATCAATTATTTGATCGCGTTTAATGCATAAAATTGTCCCCAGAAAATTTTATATTCCATTGACGCTAATTTAGAGCGTCAGACAAAATAGTGCGTTTTAATCTGAAACCTTGGAATTCAATTGCAAGGTGTTGAAGAAATAATTTTAATAATAATAGGTGGTAAAGTAACAATTATTTTTTATCGCGTTTGAGGGTTAAAATTGTCGCTACAAAATTTTATATTCCATCGATGCGTATTTAGAGCGTCAGACGAAATAGTAGGTTTTAATTTGAATCTTTGGAATTGAATTGCAAGGGGTTGAAGAATCAATGTTTAAACAACAAGTGGTAAAGTAAAAATTGTTTGGTGATGTTTAATGGGTAAAATCGTCACCAGAGATTGTCTGAATAATGCAACAGGCCCGATTCGTTTCGTCATGTTCTTTCTTTTCGCACGTTCGCGTGCGTACTACCGATCCTTCTCGATCGGTGACCGGTCGATTGGCGCCACAAAGTCGTCGTTCGCATCCCGAATTCCGTGTGAACCGACATTAAGAGCACGAACCATTACTTTCTCTGCAACGCGCACGGGCGCCGTTTACTTTCGCCGAAAGCGAACAGAGAAAAAGCCAAAAAAGAGGCGTGCGTGAAATTTTGTTTTCGTACGTGACCCCTCTCGTTCCCTGGCACCCCTCTTGATCGAAACCTGGCGTACAGAGCCGTTCAAATGATGGCGTCCAACTTCCTCAACATTTCCTGATCATTAAACTGCTTTTATGCAATATAAATCTGCATCGAGTACAAGAGGTAGCAGTCAGATAGACATTCTTTCGTTAATTATTTTAACAAACTAAAATTAATAGATTGGCGTCTTTAAATCACTCTTTCTATTGTTTTAAATTGCAACTACATATTTTCGTTATAAATGCAGATAATAAAAATTATTTGCATCGGTTACAATGAATAGGTGGCAAACAAAAATTTCTTCCTTCCTTTAAAAATTACAAGAAGCTGGAACTGATACATTATTGTTCTTAAATCACGTATAAATTCATAATAACAGTCTTTTCAAGTTTCCCCATCCATTCATAGAAATTGTGTCACAGATTAATACAACAGTGAACGCAAACTGTACATATTTTCGTTATAAATGGAGATAATAAAAATTATTTGCATCGGTTACAATGAATAGATGGCAAACAAAAATTTCTTCCTTCCTTTAAAAATTATAATAAGCTGGAACTGATACATTATTGTTCTTAAATCACATATAAATTCATAATAACAGTCTTTTCAAGTTTTCCCATCCATTCATAGAAATTGTGTCACATATTAGTAAACGCGAACCGTACCGATTGCACAACCTGCGGTCAAAACAGTCTTAAATCGCTAGTAATAGAAGTAATAAAAAGCTAGTAAATAGCAATTAGCATTTAATCCGACAAGTGACAGACATTAACGAGAGTTAATAGTAGGAGTTAACACTTCAGCTACCGGAAATCTATTAATAGACTTCTGAGGCTAATCTATACAAGCTTATTTACATAATAATTCCAAAAGTAATTACTAGATTATCATTTTGCAGACGAAGATTTTTGGAAATACTAAGAATAGAGAATATTACTAATAACGAACTAATAAAGAATATTTTCCCGAGAGAATTAGATCATGTACGAAAATCTTAAATACTGAGAAAAATAGAAACTGTGTGCTGTTGTTATGCGCACAATCAAATTATTTGTTAATAACTTCGGCAATTAGGTGTACAGTCCTGGTATCAGGGATATAACAGCGTCTTCAAATAGTTTGCAGAGGATTTACTATATCACTATATTACGTTATTCGTTAGCTCACGATTGAAATTGCTAATGCTATTAAAAAATTCGTTACGGACATTTTTAGCTATAAATTATAAATCTTTTAAAAGTTTTGCAACGATCGATAAGCTATGCGTTAAATGCTCGAACGCCGAAGAAAGCGTTCCTTTGCCGAATCATATACAGTTCAGGTTTCATGGCGCCCGTGCAAGATGGCGTCGCTTGGAACCGGAAACGCTTAGCAGACTCTCGTTTTTCATCCGACTTTCGATAAAAATACGTCGCCCGGTCCTTTAACGCCTCTGGTACAGCTCGGGCACGTATAATCTTTCGAAGGAAACCGGTTCGAAGAAATCTGAACGTCACAGCTTCTGCTCTTTCTTCGTGGCCTTGAAAGAGCTACGCTTCTTCGCGGTCTAGTTCACCGATACCCTTTCATGACGAACACTTTCCATTGTGTAACAAATATATACATATACATATATACACATATATTCACATTTTTTGATATTCATACTTTTTACGATCGATTCTCTTCTTCCTTCGTCATTTTTTCTTCGGTTAATTTTTTCTTTGATTTTCCGAGGAAAATTCTTCGGAGTTTTCTTGGACACCATGACGGCGTTCTGGTATTCTTTCTGTGCATGTGAGTTAGACGAGTTCGAGGGTCTCGCTCGAGCGCCGAACACGATCCGCATTGTTACTTTCACGGAGAAATTAATTCGTTCGTAAACAGCGTAATCCCAGCAGTGGGCGAGATGAAAATAAAGAAAAAGTGTGTCGGTTCGAGTAACGTACTCTCCAGTGCGCGTCAGCAACAGTTCCGATGAATATTCATGGGGAAATATGTGCTTGCCGGAAAGCGATAACCCACAAAGTTATGATCGAGTTGGGCTCGAAGCTTTTCTATAAGGTATCCACAAATTTGCAGAAAATTTTGACAGCGTTTATATAAGAAGATATTCAAAATCATAGAATAAAAGACTACTCTCTTCTACTCTTCATTCGAGATGATGAAGACAATCTTTTTTCTTATGTTCAGAAGAATTCTTCTAAAATGTAGAATACATTTCAAGTCGAAAATGTTTAAAATGTTAGTTTCCAACAGCTTCAGTCTTTATTTATCTAAATTCGCCGTTCATCAAAATCGGCTTATAGAATAAAATAACGAAAGATATAAATATAATGTATCAACACTTTGAATGTCCATCCCACAGCCTCAATAATTCCATAAAATCACAGTAATTTATTCAATAAAATAAGAATTGAATAGTTAAAATATCTGATACCAAGAATACTCTCTCGCTTCAGCATTTTGATGATCCGAATCACTAGACTGCGCGCTTCTATGCAGAATAAAAATTTCCCGAGTTAATTGTAAGAAGCAGAAATTAAATAAAAATTAAATTGTTCTTGTGATAATTTTAATAAGTCGAAAATAGTGTAGCGATAATTTTGAACTTCTTGCGGTGTCTCCGCAATTCGTACTTATTTTTATCGTAAATGCATAAAATCCAAGATATGCAGCATTCAAAGTGTTGATAAATATAAAAATCAATAACGAAATAAAAATATGGAATAAAAAACTGAAAAGCTATTTCTTATTCGTTGTTTGAATTTTCGATTCGAGAATTTATCGAGAGATTCTGCATGGCGTTCTCTAAAAAATATACAACGGAAGAAGGTCCAAGACGAAGACAAAATGGCGTCAGTCGGAACTTCTGTCAGACAATGTTACGTAAAACCGAAGAGGGGAGTGGTTCGTTTAGGCAATCCGAGGAACGGTACCGAAGCGTGCATCCTTAATGCTTGTCCCCCTGTGGCTGAGGCTCTCTGTCGTCTCTCGTTTTGGAACAGAACGGAAGTACTTTCACTGGCTACGAGGCCGGAAAGTCGAAAGATTTCGATGGCCATGAGCCATCGTGAAATCTCACTTTTTCTCCCGGGGGACAGATCTTCTTGTCCCTGGAAACGATTTCGTTCGACGATCTGGAGAAACGGTTCTCAAAGATCTTGCTTTGCTACAACGATCTCGACGCTTCGGCGAAAACACCAAGAAAATATTATTCGCTTTTTCTTTGAATCGATCGAGCGAAAATATTATTTCTTATTCCTGTCGACAATAGTCCGGATTCAATGTTTGTCCATGATAGTGCATCTGCAGACCTATTGACTGAATGGCGGGCAAAATTATACTTTAAAAGATGGCCGAAATCGATCTTCCTGCAGCTTTCAACTGATGGAGAATTTGTTGTGACAATTGTTAAATGTGAAACAGTGTTGTGTTGCTTTAAAAGTATTTTACATATGAACATCTGACGAGAATATTTGAGGATGAAACATTGTGATACATTCATTTTTCTTTTGTGCATTTTTTTATTCAAGTTTTTCTAGACACTTTTTAAAAAGTTATGATGTTTATCATTGATTCTAATTCAGACATAAACGAATGTACTTTCCAATAAGTATTAAGATGTACTTATTATTATGCTAACACGTTTTACACATCTCAGATTGCATTATGTCACTGTGTCTACCCGCTTCTATGTTGTTTTTACTGCATGCAACATATTCCTGTTCACATCTTCTCATCAATTCTAAACCAACTTTAAATAAATCTTACACGTGATTCAATTATACTACAAAAATAGTTGAACTCGAAAAACTGGTATTTGAAAAACAAAATTTTAAAAGAAATTATGAATTTTGAACCATTTCAAAGTATCATTTACATTGAACCAAATTATTCAGCTTAAAAATAGTTGACTTTAAATAAAGCTTTCATTCAAACGATATATTTATCCTACAAATAATTGTTTTTAAATAAAGCATTCATTGAATCAGATTATATACCTCAAAAATGGTTGACTTGAAATATAATATCTTTATTTCAGCAACATTTTAACAGGAACTGTGAACATTATACTCTTTCTCTGATTCTTTATCTTGTGTTATTCGTTTTCACTCGCTGAATGTGCTACTCTACTGTCAATATCTTTTGTCAATCATGAATTTGAGTACGTCAAAGGAACACAATTGACTAAATCTTGTTAGAGTAAAATGACATTTGTTCCTCAAGTTGTACGATGGATTTCAAATGTGTTCTCGCCCAGGTCGCGGTAACAATGGGTCATTAATTCTTCGATTTGCAGGTTGTGCCAATCGATCGGTCCGATTGCCACCATTAATCGCAGAAATCGGACGATTTTGTTACGCGTCGATGAACGGCTGTTAAAACAGTAATCGGACTCCCTGAAATTGCATTGGTAACAATGTTTTCATCCATTAATTCCCCGTGGAAATGTGAATCGGCGACAGGTTCTGCGGTGGAACGAGAGAAGGCCATTGATTTGTCAGTAATGACTGTTCCGCACGGGCATTCAAATCACTGGTTTCGTTTACCCATCTTGCAACATGAACATTTTACCAGCTTTACAGTAGCCCCGGTGTGGATCGGCTTTCTTTCTTTCAAAAGCTGATCCAGACCTTCTCACTTTCACTCGATTTTTTATGATCGTCGTCTGTTTATTGTCGTATGATTAGACTTTGAATTTTATGCAATTATAGTAAAAGCGAGTTGTTGCGATTTAAAATAGTAAAGAAGTTAAGACAGTCTAAGGACGTCGATATATACAGTCACTCCCATTAATATTCGAACACTCTTTAACACTAAACCTACCACGGTCAAAATGACCGGTTTTCTATTTTACAATTATTGAAATTAGGAAAACGATTTAATAAGAAATGACTGAATTAACTTCTTTATCAGAGTTTAAATTAAATTCGATATACTCACTTCTTTAAGGCATTTACTTTTATATGTTTTGTGCTTGGTAGGTTTAGTGTTAAAAGACTTTACCGTTTTTAATAGTGGACCATACGACTTGGACTTTTTTAAAAAATTAGTACAATTAGTTTACTACTACTAGTGTATAAAATTCAACATGAGGAGAGGATCATAAACGTTACTTCTGATAGAAATTATTTCATGACTGATCAAGTATGATTTGTTTAATCATACTATTAAACGTCACATGAAACACACGCGTTTCAATTTATAACGCACGTGTTGCAACTTTAATGTTGGTAATTATATTGTAGAAGTGACTTTAGATCATTGTCAGTGAAATACTCAGTCGACATGGTTTTATTAGAAATTGACAATATTTGTTCGGAGTTAAAGTGTACATCATTAATGAAATGCTACATGTTAACTCACATTCGTTTTTCAAAGTGAAAATTCGCTGATTATATTTGTTAGATGTTGCAAGGTGTTTCGTTTCATTTGGTTTCATTTCATTTGGCTGTAAGATGCGTTCCATTGAAGTGTCACTTCATAAATGGAATATGATTGGTTGATTTATAGTATAACGGAAAAATTTGTGACGCGTTAGTCTAGGATGAAGTATTATCTTTTTATGCAACCATTTCTTCAGTTTCAATTAAATTGACTTATTCGTAATTCTTGATTTGCTTCAGTGAAGTTAAAGTATACATAAAAGTCACATTTAAATGAAGTTCACAGCTTAAAAATCGTCTAAACAAATGTACGTATAGCCATTTCATTTAACCCTTTGTCTACCAAGCGGGTCCATTGGACCCGACTGTATATGACGACTGCGGTTATTTAAACTTTTAAAATTCTTGAGATCATGTCGTTGCATGACATTGTTACTTTTCTTATTTTTTATTACTTAAAGCTAAAAGTTTTTTTTTTATATTTACTACGTTTTGTGGTATAAATTTTCTATCGCATAATGAAATTTTTTTTTACAATAGACAGAGGGTTAAGTTCATCACGAATCAAATTTCTAATCAATTGATCATGTTCCTCGGTAAAACAATTTGTTCGTTTACGGCAAACTTCTCATCAAAATGCAAGAGAAATAAACCTTACTTCGAAGAAGTAAATTATCCCGTTAATTGCAAACATCTTCACCACCACACGGTAATTACATTTTTATACTTCCATTTCGAAGTCTATCAGGACAACAGAATCTTGGCATATCACACACGTTCTCCCCGTAGTTCTCAATTAATTACCGGAGCTAATTAACACGATTAAATACAATCTCGAGATTGAAAGTAAAACGAAGACGATCCAAGAATTTCAAAGAAGCAGATCCTTTCGAACGATCAGAAACAGCTCGACCTCCACTCCTCTTTCGATCATGCAACGGACATAGAAACGGAAGATCGACTTACCGATCTCTCAGACCGAAATAATCCTTTCCCAGCGAACGCCTCAGCTTCCCAGTACCTCACGAAGAGTTGATCTTATAGATCCTTCCGGCCTCTCTTCTTCTTCCTCGTTTTCGTCCAAGCCTACCGTGAACAGTCCTCACAACCATAACACAACAACAAGTAAAAGCAAAGCTATGTCCGTACACCGGTTTCTCACACGAATCGGTCACACGCGGCCAGCCACGATCTATCGATCGCGATCTTCCTGTTGGAGAGCTTCACGGTCACCTGACTCTCTTCATCACGCTGACTTTCTGACACTGTATCCTCTTCCAGAGCTAGCAGACTCTTCGTTTAAATTATCTGGAGATCGCGACGAAGCTGTTTGAAGGTGTTTGAAGCCGTTCGAAGCTGTTTGAAGCCGCTTGAAGTTGTTTGAAGTTGTACAAAAAAATCACCGAAGCAGTTTAAAGCTGCTCGAAGCTAACTTGAAGTCGTTCAAAGCACCTCGAAACCGACGAAAGAGGTTCTACGAAGGTTTATTCCTAGTCGTGATCCAAATTTCACTTTTTGAGGGCCGATCAGTGATGTTAGCGTTGGCGGATCAAGAGGATACGATCAACCGGAAGACTGTCTCGAAGGGTTCGGAGGATCCACGCGATCGAGGGCTCGCACCATGTCTATCCTCTCGTCTCGAGGAGCCCTGGTCGCCTGCTCGTCGTCGGTGCCCACCGTCTGCTACCTCGGCTGCTCTCACTTTCTCCGGCACGGCGAGTAGTTTCATTTCGGTAGGTAAAACTCTCTCGAGTGTCCCCCACCAGCACCCAATGCCGGTCTCTGTTCACTTCGGGCTCTTCTCTCTGCCTCCTACAACGGGAAAATCGGCCGATCGGAAGGATAGCGTCCTTCGATACAACGTTTTCTTCAAAAGTTGATGGCGCGATCGACGAGACGGGTTGACGACCATTTTGTTTTGGTCCTCGGTCTTGGTGGCTACTGAGAAACGGAACAGTGTTACCATTCAGTAACAATGAGTAATCTTCCCCAATTCTGTTGTTTACATCATATTTTTATCGAAATATCACCCAATTCTTCGTTATTTTCATCTTCGAATTGAAGTTGCCTTTTATTCGATGTTTGACGTTGTTTGAAACTTTGATTTCGGTGAAGAATTCGTTCTTCAAATTCATAAAATATTTAATTTAAGAAGGAGACATCGAAGAGGAAAGCAAGATGCCGTCTGCCCTCTTAGAACAGTGTTCTACCTTTGATCGTGAGTCTTGATGTTGAATAAAACACGAAAAAGTCTCACAATTTACTCAATATACTCCAATTCTATCGGTTACATTATATTTTTATCGATACATCACCCAATTCTTCGTTATTTTCATCTTCGAATTGAAGTTGCCTTTTATTCGATGTTTGACGTTGTTTGAAACTTGTAGTTCGTTGAGGAGTTCATTTTTTAAATTCTTAAAATGTATAATTTAAAATTGAGAGGTCAAAGGCGAAGACAAGATGGCGCACGGCCTCTTAGAGCAGAGAATTGATCAATCGTGAGGATTCTTTCCAAATTATGGTGGAATTGTCTTCTAACTTTGCTCATGAGTTTTGCCATCGAATGAATAATAAAACTGGGTTATCTTTTACTGAATGGTGTCAAACTCTGCTCTTTAGATTGTATTTTTATCTAAATGTCCCCCAAATTAGTCTTATCTTTACCTTCAGATATGAGTTATGTTTTATTTGATTTTTATCGTTATTTGAAACTTTGATGTCGGCGAGGAATTCGTCTAGCACAATTCCTTAGTTAATTTAAGCGAGGGATTTGTCCTTTACGGTTTTCAAAAAGTGAAATTGAAAAATGAGGGATAGAAGGCAAGATGGCGCCTGTCTCTTTAAAAAAAGAGAAAATTGATCGATAGGAAGAATGAGAGCGTCCTTCGATGGATAGTTCTCTTCCGTGAATCATCTTCGATCTATAATTGACGAAACAGGTAGAGAATCTCTTCAGATGTTCTTGGAAACCTATGTGCTTACCTTGAACTAGATGAATCACATCTCTAGCCTCCACCAAACAATTTTTTTAAATTATGTGTGGAATCTTTTTTACTCCATTAGCTCTTATGAATTGAACTACCGTACCTGAAAGTGACGACTATAATCGAATTTAGTAACAAGAATATTTTACCGTAAAAAGAAACAGGATACATCAAGCAAACTGAATTTATTAAATGAAACACTTGGTACATCACCTGATATTACTTAAACAGGAAGAATAAACGTAGAACATTTCTTGATAAAGAAAATTCTTCAAATTATTCTAACAATAACTACACTGCTGCTCTTCGCACAAGTTTCCATTTGTGTATGTTGTTTTACGAAGATTGAAGTTCAGTAAAAATTTCTTTCAATCAAAAGAGTATTCTTTATAGCGAAAATAAAATAAAAATGCTATTAATTTTAATTAATATACACGTTCCCTTGTATTCTATAAATTCGCATCTACCATAAATGCATAAAAATCCGCAGTCGAATGATTTAATTATTTATACAAGGAGAACTCGATGCACTGTAGCAATGACCTGTAAAAGGAAAGTGGTGTGAACCAAAGAACATCTAAAAAAAGTATGGATGAACGATTCGACAAACAGGGAATTATTAAGTAACAAGTATGAATCGACGAGGATCCTGTGTGGGAGTGTCTAAAAAAAGGCATTGGCAATCGCGTAAAACAGAAACGATTGCTCGTGGTTCACCGAGAGTGTCGACATCCTTCCTTCGAAGGAGGCGAACACAGAGAAAGAAAGTTTGAATTATTATTTGTCGCGCGGGTGGAAAGTTTCTCGTTAAATTGACATCGGTGTAGGCAAACGACGCGCGAGACAACCCATTAAATGACCCAATCTTCCAACACGTTGCTCTTGCTTCGTGTCTGTGTATGTTCGTCGCTTAAAATTCTTATGCGACAACGAAGTGCCCGTTGTCTCTTCCTGTATCGTGTAAAAAATTCCTACCAATCACATTCCTATTAATAATATATTAATCTCCAAGTCACCTACCGAAACACACAATTCCAGATAAGTACAGATAAGTTACATAAAAATTCATTTTTCTATTAATAATTACAACCCTCGATACTCGAGCAGCGACTCTGAAGCGCAACTAAAAATTGCTGCATCATTATTGAAAATATTTTTTACATTATTACATTTGTTTGTAATAGTTCAATAAATTACTGAACATTTAACTATTCTATGAACAAATTGCATCACTTTCATATACACAAAATGAAAAGATTATATAGGAAGGAGATATTCTAACAATTGGTTTTCGAGCTTAAATAGTTCCTAGTGGAATGTGTAAATTATTTAAAAATAATGGTACAGTAACCTTATAATTTTCTGATATCTTAACTTTCTGTGTTTCGTGTGCTCATTTTTTACCATAAATAATCACCTGCCTGGTCACGTCTTGAGACTCAGAACATTAATTACAATATTCTAGAAATCACCAGTTTTAAACTCCAACAAGAAAATTGTGTCCGGAAACCGATGACTATTTAATCTGGCTTTCATTTATTAGCTGTATGTTACAGCTATTAAATTTTATTGTTTCGAATCGAGAGAATTAAACGCTTTATAGTGACCTGCGTTGATTTTAATTCACCAGGCTTCGCCTATTTTATGATTATTTGGAAAGTAAAATAGGATAAGTAAAAGCAGTAGTTTCACTCTTTATGAAACGGTTTTTCAAGATTCTCTTTCTGTTATTTATTATTTATTGTGGCCTTGCCTCTCGGCATTGGCGTGGACTCCCGTCTTATACAATTTTATATAGGACCATACAGTATATAGTACGTAATCGGTAAATAGCATAGTAAATGGTACGTAATCGGTACATAGAACTATATGACAAAATAAAACACAAAATAACCTAATGTAAAACAATATTATATACCATAATATAACAAGACGTAATACAATACAATACAATCACAGTACAATCACAATACAATCACAATACAATCACAATACAATCACAATACAATCACAATACAACCGCAATACAACCGCAATACAATCACAATGCAATCACAATATAATTTCAATCACAATACAATCACAATACAATCACAATACAATCACAATACAATCACAATACAGTCACAATACAGTCACAATACAGTCACAATATAGTCACAATACAATCACAATACAATCACAATACAATCACAATAACAATCACAATACAATTACAATACAATACAATGCAATCACAATGCCATCACAATGCCATCACAATGCAATCACAATACAATCACAATGCAATCACAATACAATCACAATACAATCACAATACAATCACAATATAATCACAATACAATCACAATACAATCACAATAAAATCACAATACAATACAATACCATACTATATAATATAATATACTATCATAAAATATCACACAATATAATTTAATGCAATATAACATAGTTAAATACATATGTAAGCTTGTGTTTTCCAGCCAACTATTCTAACTATAACTATTCTCTAATTTTAAACAAAACTTGGCTTAACGTAACTTGAATCAGATGAATTTAATATTACTGTAGCATTGTTTGCAATCTGTTAAAAGAATTAAGAGAAGAAATCAATTTTTATGTAACTCTTCCCCCTCTGGTAATCAATGCAGGCAATTTTTGTTTTGTATAAAGACTCACGGTCTATTAATAACGATGGAATAATCGGGTTAATTTGTAAAAATCTCGCTCGTGTCGGCATTTCCGAGGCAAGACAGCGAATAGTGAGGTAATTATCACCGGAACAAAGAATTTCTTCGTGTCTTCCGCGAGCCAGTTTCGAAGAAGAAGTCTCGGCCCGTGATTTTGCACGGTTTGCTCGCTCCGCACGCTCCCTCGAGCGGCTGGGAAGCGATTTCGGACAATTAACCGAGGCCATTAACTGTAGAGAAGAAAAGGAGCAGGATAAACGCCGGCCATTGTGTCTCCGAACAGGAGCATGAAGAGAAAACCCATGTAATCGCTCGATTTTTCGGCGTCGATCGTGGAAATGGGCCGCGGGATAAACAAGCGCGAAAGAAATCGAGAAGAAATCGATATCTAATCGAGCCGAGTGTGGGTAATTGGAAAGTACTCGTCCGCATTCTACCTCGTAAACCTCTGCTAATTATTCGACGTTAAAACACGTGGGAAAATGAATTTATTTTTTACTCTTCTCCACAATATTATTAAACTGATGCGTACGCTTATGCTTTAATCGCAATTTTTGTCTTGGGAACAAATTTTTGTTGTTTGTGCTTTCTACGCCAGTTCAAGGGCCCGTTTTTCTTCTTCTAAACGTTCCTTGAATTTTTTTATTTGGTTGAAAGGTTCTTTCGTTTCAGATTAAAAATTGTGCAATGTAAAATTAAATAAAAATCAACGTTTTCGAAATGTTCTTTCATTTTAATGGAATTCAACGGCAGTAAATATGAAGAATGGTCTAAATGGACCATTTTTATTTGTAACACGAATGTATTTAGCTATTTGTTCGCTTTTTACACTGTCTTATGAACCTCTTAATTAAACTCACACGAAATAACACATCTGGGTTAAGTGTTCGTTCTTCTTTTCTAATTAGACACAATTCTTGACTCGAAATGAAGGAAATTCTAAAACGAATTACAAAATTCGAGATACATTTGAAAAATTAAAAATGGCGCTTTAAAAATTATATAAAACAGTAACAAAAATTTATTTTCAAGATAAAATCGCATCGAAAACACTATCGGCGATACTTGTCTAGAATTCTGTATATTCCCACAAATTTTGCTGTTTATCTTCCTCGAATAAATTCTTAGACGTTCGTAAGGATTATGACGGGTACCTATAAACATTAATAACGTCTGCGAATTCATAAAAATCTACACAAACATCCATGCTAACAAATGTTAAGTAACAGAAACCAGTCTCTTCGATCCCCTACCACTTCCATAGGAAAAACAGAATTTTCTAAATATCATAATTACTAGACTGCGAACACGTTCATGCAAAGTAAAAATTTTCTGCATCAGAGGCTACGGGAGCCAAATAGAAATCTCTTTCTGTCTCGAAGAGACGTAATAAATTGAAAACAATGCTTCAACGAAGTTTCTACTGTTTTGAAATTCTACCTCTACACCTTTTGGTAATGAATGCTTATAATTTGTAAGTCTAGTAATTGCTATCGTGCGAGAAATCGCCTAAAACTGTCAGAAGTTCTTCTGTCTGGTAGTTACGTGAAATTATGGTCGGCAGTTTCGAGCTCTCTCAAAAGTTGATCTCCGCGTAAAATTCTGTTGGAAGGGGACATGGACAGGCGAATTTCCGATCCGGAGAGAGATTTGGCAGTCTTCTGCCCGCCAAAAACGTTGCCCACCTATTTGTCATGCACTTTCACCGGCGCTTAAATAATAATTCGTGGTGTAACCATATTTTGGAGCGCGAACGTGCTCTCCGAGCAGTGAGAGTGTTCTAAATAAATGATTTCCGCTATTAACGAACCAAACAAAATTCTGTACAACTTTGGTCGAGCACTGCTAAATCGTCATGGAACACCATCGGATCGAAAACATTGTTATTAATAGTTCATCAATTCTCACAAAATCATATTCATTAGCACTAACCTACCATTGCCAGTGAAACCACCAATTTCAGATTCTTTACTTCATCATTATTGTGAAAAAGCGTTTATTAAAAAATGTCAAGAATCCAATCTATTTGATCAGAATTTTTATAAAGGAAGACTCATCGATATTCATGGAAAATCAAAATTTTCTATCCGGATTTGTAATAAATTGTAGTGAAGCAGAGAGATATTATCAATGGACTGGAAATAATACAATACGAAAAGCATTTTTAAATTCTTCTAATGTTTTTATTGTTATACAAAATTGTGTGTATTAATTGCCAGACACAGGAGCAACATAAATAATTTATTTCTTAATCATTTTATGAAGTTGAAAACAATACAGCAGTATTTTTAAATCCTTTAAATTTCCTCGCGGTTTTACATTTGGTGTACTCTTAACTTGTAAATCATTTTCTATATTAAATTAATAGGCGAAATACAATACAATAGATACAAAAATCAAAATTTTCTACCCGGAATTGTAATAAATTGGAGTGAAGCAGAGAGATATTTTCAATGTGCTGAAAATAATACAATACGAAAAGCATTTTTAAATTCTTCTAATGTCTTTATTGTTATACAAAATTGTGTGTATTAATTGCCAGACACGGAAGCTACATAAACAATTTATTTCTTAATCATTTTATAAAGATGAAAACAGTACAGCAGTATTTTTAAATCCTTTAAATTTCTTCACGCTTTTACATTTGGTGTACTTTTAATTTGTAAATCATTTTCTATATTAAATTAACAAGCGAAATACGGAACTCCTATAAAAGTAGATACAAAATTTCTGTTTAACAAATGATCGAATTTAAGGTTCAATGAAAGTTGAAAGAAAAATAATTAGCGTTGATCTCGCAACAAATCGATCGTACAGGAATTAAAAAATACTGTTTCCCAGCCATTCTTCGTCGGAGGAAAAGGATTTCGATCCGAATGAATCGAACTTCGCAATCTCTGGAACTGTTCCGTTTTAATGGATCGATTTTTCCAACGATCACAATGTCTGTGCGCCATTGGCGGTCGCGTAATATCCTTGTGCAAATGTTTTCTCACACGTAACACCGTCGGAACGTTCACATCCGTTTTAGTGATACGGCTGTTCAAGGACCGGGACGTAAAACTGGGGAATTCGTTGCGACAGCCAACGAAGAATTCCCGGAATCCTTGTCCACCTAGGAGCATAATCGATAATCACCGATCACATTCTCCACGTGTCTCTCGACGAACAACTGTTTTTCGGAGAAGAGTATACTTTTTTCTCTCCATTTGCACAGTTACTAATCGAAGATTACGCGATTTGAATTCTTCTTGCGAATTAGTTCTTCTTACACCTCGCGTGATTCGATCGGTGTTGAAATTCACGATGCTTCATCGAGATAATGCTCCCCTTTCGTTAACACCACAGTTAAACAATGAAAATGTCAACGGTGGGTTGTAAATCAGTAGACAAATGTGCGAACACGCTTGAACATCCGCAATTTCAGCTTCAAAGGATTTTCGAGGAGTTTCTATAATTGTTAGGGCACGTGGAAAAAGATCTACAAAAGTTCTTTCAGTTTAAATAAAATATATTTTCCGCAGCAATTAAAAATAATGTGCATTTTTTCATATTTTTGTGTATTGGATTGTGGAACGAATTTTCGCAGTTTTTAACACTAAACCTACCGAATACTAAAATTGACTAGTTTGTATTGTCTTATAAAAATAATAAGATTTGATTTATGTAAATTTTGTGCGACTTTTATCACAATATCTGATTGTATAAAGAAATCTGTCTAGTCAACTCCTATGAAGGTATCTTTATAACTTTAATAATTGTAGAATAAAATATCTGAAACCGGTCATTTGACCGGCTGTGGTATGTTTAGTGTTAAAACAAATGCTGAGTAAGGAAACAAGATACGTGAAACATCTAAAGAAGAATAGACAAAATATTATTCTACATTTTGCTACTACAGGAGGACCTCGATTATCCGAACCTTCATGTCCTGCGATGGAGTCTTCAAAATTTCAATGTTTCTAAAATAAATAATCTGGGACCAGTTAATTTTACCGGCGCTGGTAGGTTTAGTGTTAAAAATTTGATAAATTGCAGACACACAAACCGAAGATTTTCACAACCCATTAGAACGATCAGGCATTATCCCGAGCGCCACCACCAGTTACACCGTGCAGCGATACAAAATGGTGCAAAATGTCCGCCGCGATCCCCATAAATTCCGCAGCCGGTCCAATTACGCCGAACAGTAATTCCGTAATTGTTCCGCGGCGAATCCTGAGAAAAACCGTGTGGGACAGGTTCGTTTTAATCGCAGTTAAAGGGGAGGAGTTCGTTTGAATCGTCTGGTCCCGTTACACGAGGTGTTAGAACGTTAATTATTCGATTCGAGGCGGGAAGCACCCGGACGCGTGACGCCGGACACGCGTTGCGTGACAACGCGTGTTACAAAGAAGTGTGTACGTACACACCATTCGTGTTACATGCGTGTGTATCGATGAAGAAAGTAAGAGTTCGCTTCGTTGTCCGGGAAGGAAGTCGTGTGGATATTTCAGTGACGTTTCCGAGCGAAAGCGTCTCTAGATAAAATTGTGTGAGGCGTGCTGCGCCTACGACAATATTTCTTCCCGTGCCTTATCCGCCGGCTCTGCCCGCCATCTTCTTTCTCCCTCGAGCGCAATTTCGGTCACTGTACCACGATTGAAAAGAACCAGACGCCTAAACGCAATTTCGAAAAATTTCGAACACTCCTTTCGACGTCCATTCCTGCAATTGTCGGCGTCTTCTTCTTCTTCTTGATTTCAAATTTTTATTTTAAGCGAGCTCTAGAAAATCATCAATTAACACGTTGACGTTCACTCTGAAATGGGTGATGGACGACAGGAGCAATTTTTTTATTAATTACTTGATTCTTGGAGAGTTTGATGAATTTACAGAATAAAATTATTTATATTTTCTGACATAATTTTCTAAAAATTGGCGGACGTTTATAACAGTAATTTGCACCTACAATAATCCCAAGCGTCTTCTTCTTCTTCTTGATTTCAAATTTTTATTCATGCTAGCTGTAGGAAACCATCAATTAACACGTTGTCGTTCACTTTGAAATCGATGGTGGACGACAGAAGCAATTTTTTTGTTAATTATTTGATTCTTGGGAAGTTTGGTTTTTACAGAATACAGAATTTACAGAATAAAATTATTTATATTTTCTGACAAATATTCCTAAAAATTGGAGGAAGTCTATAGCCGTAATTTGCACTTACAATAATCCCAAGCATTGGACGTCTATAGACGCCATTTATGTCATCGTGTTAATGTGTACAGTATCAATTGTGTTTCCTAACAATTTTTAACGCAAGAATATTCTGCTAAATGCAACCGTTCGTTTCTGTAAACAAATGTCTATAACTAATAGAAATCGTAGAGAAAAGTAAAGGAAATCAAATTTATTTGGTCTTATAAAAATATTTCTCTGAATTTAATAATGATGTACGAACTAAAATCGGATAAATGATACTTAGGATAAATAGTTTTTATTATTGCTCATGACAGTTTTCCAGTGAGTTTATTGGTGTTGCAGTGACCAACTAAATTCTTGCAACTAGAACACATTTATACTTGCAGTCAAACGTGCTTATTTTACAACATAATAATTAAACTGCGGACCTATACATTCGTGGCAAAAATGAGTAGGTGAAACATCAAACAGTAGAAAGACGATAACCATACACAAGAGTACTAATATATGTATTATTATCAATTATTAACATTATCGATGGAAAAAGAAATTTTTACTTGGTTCCAGTGCATTATAATTGACGTAGTAAATGTTTGCATAAAGATTACAAGATTAATCCTGAAACGACCTAATAAGAAACCTAATGTCCTAATAAGAAACCACTTCTTACTAACATTTAACGCCGACTTAAGCCTCAAGGAACGCCCTCAATGATCTTTAGCGAATATTTTAATAATGTACCACTAACATTCAGTAGCAAGTTTTGTATGAAAAATTCTGCCAGCACAGATTTCCATGAATGTTCAACGTCCACCGGAAAGATGCGGATGGAAACGGTTGAAAATGATTCGCAGAGTTAAATAAGAGCAGATTCAATATCGTAAGAGCTTGAAAAGTGTAACATCTGCATATTTTAATAATGTACCACTAACATTCAGTAGCAAGTTTTGTATAAAAAATTCTCCCAGCACAGATTTCCATAAATGTTCAACGTCCACCGGAAAGATGCGGATGGAAACGGTTGAAAATGATTCGCAGAGTTAAATAAGAGCAGATTCAGTATCGTAACAGCTTGAAAAGTGTAACGTCTGCATATTTTAATAATGTACCACTAACATTCAGTAGCAAGTTTTGTATGAAAAATTCTGCCAGCACAGATTTCCATGAATGTTCGACGTCCACCGGAAAGATGCGGATGGAAACGGTTGAAAATGATTCGCAGAGTTAAATAAGAGCAGATTCAGTATCGTAAGAGCTTGAAAAGTGTAACATCTGCATATTTTAATAATGTACCACTAACATTCAGTAGCAAGTTTTGTATGAAAAATTCTGCCAGCACAGATTTCCATGAATGTTCGACGTCCACCGGAAAGATGCGGATGGAAACGGTTGAAAATGATTCGCAGAGTTAAATAAGAGCAGATTCAGTATCGTAACAGCTTGAAAAGTGTAACATTTGCATATTTTAATAATGTACCACTAACATTCAGTAGCAAGTTTTGTATGAAAAATTCTGCCAGCACAGATTTCCATGAATGTTCAACGTCCACCGGAAAGATGCGGATGGAAACGGTTGAAAATGATTCGCAGAGTTAAATAAGAGCAGATTCAATATCGTAACAGCTTGAAAAGTGTAACGTCTGCATATTTTAATAATGTACCACTAACATTCAGTAGCAAGTTTTGTATGAAAAATTCTGCCAGCACAGATTTCCATGAATGTTCAACGTCCACCGGAAAGATGCGGATGGAAACGGTTGAAAATGATTCGCAGAGTTAAATAAGAGCAGATTCAATATCGTAACAGCTTGAAAAGTGTAACATTTGCACGGGAACGTCAAAGGCTTACACGAAAGGCTTTCTATTCGTTAAAACCGACTCGAGTCAATGGCATAATACCAGACCGCGACATGAAACGAGAAAACAGACTGGCAAATGGGTTCCCCCCCGAATGGAAACACCATTAATTTCCTCGTGTGTCTGGCACAAGTGTACGACCTTAACCTGAGAACACCAGAACCCGAAGGAAATCTGTCTCGGAAATGTTCCACGGGACAATGGCCGTCGAAAATAAATTTCACACTTTTAATCACCGACGCGACGCCGAACACCGTCGAACTGGTGCACGGGATACATAGTCGACGAATAGAACAATCAAGCTTCCCACGAGACGTAGAGTGTTGTTCCTTTGCCTTGTAGATTGTCATGCGACGCCTAGATACCTAGAAACGGGAGAAAATAATTGGCGAAACACTAGCCACTGTTGTTGCAACAATCAGCACTAATCTCTCGAAAAATTACCATTAGTTTGGTAAGAAAATTAATGTCGGTTTTCCAGTTTTTAAATATTGAAGAATAGTAGAAAAATTTGTGCGAACTTTTCCACATTTTCCATAATTGCAAAAATTTCCCAGGAGTGTGCAATCATTATACAGGGTGTTTCGTCTAAAACAGGACACCTAAATATCTCCTCTACTTCTGAAAATACAAAAAATGTTTCTAACATAATCTAAATAGTTTCAAAAGACGAATCAAATGGAAGAATCGTTTTTTACAAATTGTAATTTTTTAATCGTTTTTTCAAGGTCACTCGTGCTTTTTTTACATATATACACACATTTTTTGTTGTTGTATGTTATAGCAAACATTATTGTGCATTCATCCATGTTTGATAGCACGACCTTGAAATGACCCTGAACTCTAAAATTTTCTAATTAATGCAGAACTTACTTTCAGCGACATTTCAGATTTCAACGGTAACAGAAATTCGACCATGAACTTGAACTTGTAAATAATCACATTTATTACTGCAACAAATGTTCGAAATGATATCCTTCCGTTGTGATACATTTCGTGAGGCGAAAAACGACAGATTGTAGAGCTCTTTCGATGATTTCAGGTTTCATATCAGCACATGCAGCAATTATTCGTTCCTTCATATTTTCTGGCGTCGTGGGCTACTCTTGGTAAACCGTACGCTTTAATGTCCCCCATAAGAAAAAATCAAGTGGGGTGAGATCGGGTGAGCCGGCCATGATACAGGTCCATTTCGTCCAATCCAACGATTTGGGAATTTTTCGTTGAGGACACGTGTTGCAATATGGGAAAAAATTCCCAAATCGTTAAATGTCCTGTTTTAGACGAAACACCCTGTAGAATCCTCTCCAGAATGTGCATTTCCATCGATTTCACCACAGAAAAATTTTTACAAATCTCTATACTCCTCTGACTCTTAAAAAAATTTATGGAAAACCTTCGCAATCAGAGCAGAATATTTTCTACGTGTTTTAAACAATCTATATTTTGTAGGAAAATTTTGAAACGTATTCTCCGGAATATTTTTTAAAGAAACAATACCGGAGTTGCGTCGCTGTGGCAAATATTTGCAAGGAAAGTCGAATAGCAAGCAACGATGATTGCAGATCGTCGAAAAAACGACTAATTCGAGGACAAGGCGGGTAATTATGCGAGGAACGTCCAGCAATGGCGACGCGACTCTCGTTTTCATTTCGCGATTTGCATAAATCGGTATGCGCATGTTTTCGCCGGCGAAAGCAATTACGCGAACGGGAATCGCCGCGCGGAATTGTTTTCCGATGTAGTCGTCGTCGTTGCTCCCGGATCGATCGATCCGCGATCCATTTCGATCGACGTTGCGTCACCGTGACAGATTTATCGTCGGGTCTAATGCAACGGTGGATAAACGAGAACGAGATTTTCACGGTTAACAGTGCAATGTAATGCGAGATGCATTTTGTTTTTTTTTTTTTCAAAGTATTAGGTCGTCCCATAAGTTCGTGCCGTTTACTGTTTTACTATTTAAATTAATATTTGAAACGTACTTTCAAAGTCAACTAAAAAATATAACCATCTTCTCTACAACCTCTTCCCACTTTTTTGGTAAAGATATTGCACCGTCACTGTAAAATTTCTGTGGTTTTTCATTAAAATACTTTTCAATCGACGGCACGGACTTATGGGACAACTTAATATATGGACTACGATGTTCGGATGACATTTCTCACAATTTCCTGAATCTGTTTGTTAACCTGTAAGTCCGGAAGATACGTAGATGTTTGTATTGTTAGGAAATAATTTTGTGTTGCTGGAATTCCGTTCTAAATTATTTCATTCCAATTATGATTGGGTGTTTAGAAATTTATATTTTGAATACATCAAAGTTGCAACTGTATTTTTCAGTAAGTTTTTCCAGTAAGGGGAAGCACTTTGAAAATGGTAGTTTGTGTTCGTAGACAATAATTATTTTATGGTAAGAATTTAATCCTTAATTCTATTATTCTAATTGTGCATGAGTATATTTGAATTCATGCTTTGAATGTATGAAGTCTGCATACCAATTGTTTCACGAAATCAAAGACTGATGAAATACTTAAAAAGATTACCTTCAAAATGGGAGATCGTACCCTTATAAATCAGAGTTTAGAAATTTATTTGTTGTATGCATAAAGTTCGCGATTCGATAACAATCCTGAAATAATTCAAAAGTAATAACTCACTAATAATTCAGAGTAGTAACTCGGAAAAACAAAAACAGTAATGATAAAATAAAGAATGGAGACCTCGAGAGTCAAAGATCGTATCTTTAAAAATTTAATTTACTTGATTGAATATTGCACAAGATTACTTTTAAATAAAAATTAAAAAACTATTATCCTGAGCACACTAAATCCTTAATGAAACAAAACCTCGAAAATATTAGTTGCTATTTCTGAGAAATAAATGTACATAGTCTAAATTCATTGTCATCTCCACAAAAATGTAGAACTGAACATTTTCAGGCCACATAGAAACCATTTTAACAATCAATATGCCCAAACTCGATCTTACCAACGGCTTTGCTTTCTTGAACAAATTACCGTCACAAAAATAGTGCACAAAGTGTAGAAACTCATTGAAATATGTACAAACCGTGCAATGATTATAACATTTAAAAAAAATCCAGCAAGTCCATAGCTCGCGATTAAGGATAACCTTATAAACGAGCGAAAAACACAAAAATGTAGAACTGAACATTTTCAAGCCACACAGAAACCATTTCAAAAATCAACATGCCCAAACTCGATCTTACAAACGACATTGCTTTCTTGAACAAATTACCATCGCAAAAATAGAGGACAAAGTGTAGAAACTCATTTAAATATGTTCATACCGTGCAATGATTATAACATTTAAAAAAAATCCAGCAAGTCCATAGCTCGCGATTAAAGATAACCTTATAAACGAGCGAAAAACTCATTATCGGTTATTATCAACCGGAAAAAAGCGAAAATAGTTAAAAATCGTAGAAATCACGTGTACCACAGAATTGTTGTAAATTCTCCGGAGAAACCGGCCAGACCGGAGAATCTGATATTCGTTTCTGCGATTTCAGGGGCATTCAAATCGGTTTCCATTGAACGTCCACACGTTTTCTATCGCATTTGTCGAGTGGAGAGTTCTGCGATCGTTTTCCATGGCGTACGATCGAAATCGCAAACAGCGACACGCATAATGCGGTAATTTAAGATTGAGATTGTTCACACTGAGACCAGCGTGAGTATACGCGTGGATAGATCTATAAGATTATAATACGAAATGCCATTCGATGGAACGCGGCGCGCGATCGCGTGCAAAAAAAAAAATAAAATAACTGGGTCGCAGAGCTGGGATCTCGGCGGCAAGATCGCTGGATCATCGGTGCACCTTTTATTTATCCAGACGAGTCTGCGGCCAACCCGCCTAGAGTCGTTAGAGCATAACTTTCTCCGTGGACTGGAAAGTCCAATGTTTCCTTCGCCGGCCCGTGTAAACTTGTTCGACCAGGCATTCGCGGGAAATTCGCTGGAAATTATTCTGTCCGACCTTTGAGACTCGACTTGCCCCTTAAATGTTTGAAATCGATGGCTCGTTCTTGGTCAAATTCGTTGAAAATCATTCGAGACATTCTCCGGGGCTGGACTTGCTCTTACTTGTTAGCAAGAAGTCGTTCAGTACTAGAGCAGGTGCTATAAATTATTGTAGACAATCTTTGACAATTGCCTGGCCTATAAATGTTAGTAAACAGTGGTTCATTTTTAGAAAAAATTGTTGACAGTAGTTCCAAACGATCTCTGAGCGTTGACTGACCCTAAATGTTAATAAGAACTGGTTTGTTATTAGGACATTGTTTTAAAATCGTCCTAAACGTCCTTTGACTCTTGCCTGAGCCTTAAATATTAGTACATAGTGGTTCAGTATTAACAAAATTTGCTATAATCCATTCTAGACATTCTCCGAGGCCTAGCTAGCCTTAAATGTTAATAACAAGAGGTTCCTTATCAGAAGAATGTATTTAAAATATTTTTCAATAATTTCTGATCTGGAAATATGTATCAATAGTTTAAGATAAGTATGGAAAATGTTATCGGATCGTTTTTCAAAGATTTAGAATTGAAATTGATGTTACCAATGATTGTTAATAATTCGAGGTTAAAAAAGCAGCTTCGATGGAAATCTTTCGAAAAGTTTTTCGTAATTTATTTAATCGTTAAATATTAAAAAATTATGATGAATTAATGATGAAGTAATTAGAAACCTCAACGAACAAATTCCTCCAATGTGTTTTATTCACATTTGTTAGAATCATGTAATGTTCCTCATTCAAAAATTATTAGAAACGTATAACGCATTAATTATTAGAAATATCCTGAATTTAATGCATATTACAATGTCTAAACGTTTATATTATCCAGTTTCAAATTAATTCCAAAACCAGTACACGATATCCGCAGCTTTATTACTATACCTATTTCGTCACTTAAAAATTCGATGAATACAAAAATGACTCTAAAACAATTCAAAATAATGACATTACTATTATCAAGTACTACTTTGAGCCTGATTAATTCACATCACAATTAGAACAACACCGCGTGAACACCACTATCATCGCAATTTATCAATCTCATTGTACTCCTTGCATTTCTCGATCAAGATTCGACCGCAGTCAATCAAACTCCAGGTCCTATCTAATTACCTATTATGACTATCATCTAATTAACGTCCGACTATCTGCATAATTACATCGTAATTACCGGTCTTCCACGTTCTATCGACTATTCTCCTAATTAGGGCTACGATTTCGACGTTCCTCCTTGAAGAAAGCAATTTCTCGGTTGTTTTGCCGCTTCTTTATTCCGTCTACGATAAAATCGTCCTGAACCATTCACATGTTAACAAAAAGCCGATTATTCTAATGATCAAGCAATGATCTATTCAATGATACGCATAGGCATAGCTTGGCAAATGGTAACGAAACATTCACGCGACTCTAATCATTTGCGATAGAGAAACGTGTCAGTCCCCGGAAAACACAATCTCGTCGTAATTACGGTTCGTTAACCGACGCGATCGTTGAAGTCCAGGCAGTAAACGTCGATTTATCATCGAATCGCAACTTTCGAATCGGACGCATCAACGACACGGTCACCGTGCCGATTTTATCGGCCGCCATTTTGCTTGAAACAGTTTATCGAGGAGTTCGTTCCGCCAATAAAACCGTTCAACTGTTCAATAAAACGCCCAACATTGTTTGAAATGCACGTTCGTAACATCCGCTCCGCATTCGTTGCAATAAGGATGCAGTTTCATTAAATGCACTGTGGAATGAAGAAGTAGATGGACGTTGGCCGCCATGTTGGATTTGATTACGTTCGGTTGGATCTTTCTAGCTTATTTTTGGAAGAAGCTTAATATGTGCAATAAGTTAAATATGTTTATTTTGCTGCTTTTAGAGTGGTTACAGCGGATTGATTTTTCTTTTTGAGACGATGATGGCGAAATTATGCTCGCGTTAGGGTCAAAGTGATAATATATAGTAGAAGATGAGGAATTTGAGAGGGAAAGTTTATCAGCGAATTACGATCGTCACGTTTGGGGTGACATCACTGTAAAAGTGAAAACAAATCGTGGTTACGTCACAACGGATGAAAATGTTGTTGCGTTAATGTTATTATTTTCGATTTGCATCAACGCACGCGGAATTAATTGCGCACCGATGCGACCATCATTAATGCTGACTGCGACGATTTGTAATCAGGTTAGCGAACGTTCCTTCTTATGTGTTAGTACTAGCACTGTAATTCAAAATACCATAACCAAATGAAATTACAATTCCTTCAAAAATGTATGTAGTTCATTTTTAACAAGGTTTTTCTATCATAAATATACTTTGTTTAGCGTTTCTTATTGGTTGATACTGGAATGGTCAAATTGATCGTGCAAATTCAAACAATTTTTAATACACATGTTTGTACTTTTTTACATTTTACAGTAGTACCAACTTTTTTATTTTTCTTACATGCGATCCAATGTTTAGCACTGAATAAAAGCTCAAAAGTTATATTGACCTACTAACTGTAATTTTCCATTCTTTTCTTAAGCCAATCAATATTTCTTTCATTTCATTGAGTCACAGTATATTTGTACAACGTTGTACAATGTCTGAAGAAACTGTGTTGTATACATATTAATTATGACCAAGGTTTCTGTTACGTCAATTTTATTTGCCTTGTGTTATATATTTCTGAACATTTAGATTGAAATAACCGCCTGTCTCACATCATAATTATTAAACAGCAAATGTTATGCATTTATAAAGTGCACAAACCTTCCGAAAACAATAATAAAATGTTTAAGATCTTCACAAAAAAATTTGTAGCTTCTTCAAAATCTAATAAAAGCCATGGACCAGCAAATTTCATTCAATTACAATTTTTACAAATTACTCCACAAAAATTTTTTCTTTTTCAGATATCTATAGTCGAACAATTACGTAAAAAATTATATAAGTCAGAAAAGAATATAGACAATCTACGTACAAGTAAATATTCGAGAGAAACAATTATAACACGTGCACACACATATTTCAACAACGCTTACAAGAATCTGAATAAAATTACTCAGGAAAACAGTGGAAAAGTTCAATTCCATCAAACTTACCGGAGTGTAAAGACAATTCCTCTATCGAGGAACAATTAGCGAATGGACCTGTTACAATTCGACGATCTGTTGATTATGCCAGGGTGATTATGCTTCCAACTTTCGAGCCGGCTACGAGGAGATACGGAGAGAGGAGGAGGAGAGGAGAGAGAGAGACAGAGAGAGAGAGAAAAGCGGAGAGAAAGAGAGAAAAAGAGAGAGAAAGAGAGAGATAGAGACAGAGAGAGAGACAGAGAGAAAGAGAGAGGGAGAGAGGGAGGGAGAGAGAGAAAGAGAGAGAGAGAGAAAAAAAGCGGAGAGAAAAAGATTAATGGGCTCCTTCCTTGACCCAGAAATCCCAAGAAAATTAAAATGTGGTAATCGCGAACCTATTCCGGCGTAATGTGTGAGTGCCTGTAAAAACGCGGGCCGGCCTCTTACGTGTGAACGAGACTTTACTTTCTCAAGCACGCGACGGCCGTCACTCCTCTCTTACTTTCTCCTCTCTGGGGCCGACTCAAAAGTAGGTCCCAAATAGGATTAAACGATCTTTTAAAGAGCTTGCCACTCGATCTGTTAATTACCGATGCCATCTCCCCTAATCAGATTTGTCTAGACACAATTTTAGAATGTTTCCGCGAAAGCGAAATCTCGAAAAGAGATTTTTTTTAATAGTCGTTTCCTTTCGCAAGAAAACTGTAACGGATAGCTGGAGAAACTTTTACGTTGATTTCGTGCTGTTACCTGTAATCCTGATTCAATTTAGAAGACTTTTGATCATTCCACGGTCCGTCGAAAATTGTTGTTAATTTGTAGTCTGTTCTAAGACTTAAAATGTAGCATTCTTCAGTTCATTGATACTGTAAATTGTTTCATTTTGTTTCCATTTTTGGTGTAAAATGTATCATTTGAAGTCTAAAACTGTAGATGAAATTAATTTTATTAATTTGAAATGGACAACAAGAATGTTCGTGAGTAATTATTATTTTCTCAATGAAGATTCAAAAACATCAACTGCAAGAATTGTTGCAATGGTCGCGTTAATAATGCTGCACTACTATTTAAATTTGTGTCGCCAGTTTTCTTTAGTTTGCAAAGTAGTTCGAATATGATTAATCGACGACTTTCTAAAATAACTTTGAAACAAGTTTCATTTAAGACAAACAATTCTCCAAATAATTTTCATTAATAAAAGATGAATTATTCAAACTTAGAAATTGTTTTATTGTACACCAGACGTCGTACTCTTCGAGCTATCATCTAATTCGGTAAAAATTCGGAATAATTAGCCCGAGGGAAAGTTAGTGGATTCTCGAATCCACGTGATCGAACAGTAAAGCGATTCGAAGATTCGAAAGAGTTATATAATCCACGCATTAGAGTGAAATTTCTACGAATTATGATATAAGAAACTAGGGAGAGCAGAGGCAGCTGAAAAAGACTGTGTTAAACACATGATTAAACATAGTGAAGCGCTTTCAGTGAAAGTTGTCGAAAATTATTAGATAAATATCTCTAAATCAATCCCGAATCCCTTTGCAAACGTGAAATCTATGCTCCAGATAATCAATCGGCAGAATGATCATCTATCATGTTATATAACAAAAGCTGAGGAAACTTACGAACCAAGTTTTCAGAAATTATGATTTCTTTTACGAGGATGTCATTATTAAACTAGTTAATTATTCAACTATCCGCAAAGCAGTACAAATATGCTGGACGGACTAAAAACAACTCCATCACCATCTTTCACTACTCTTGATTTCTCTAAAACAATTTCAGGTGTTTTTTTTCTCTGGACTCTGAAGAGCTACAAAAAATACAACGAAATCCTTCAAATTTTTGATAAACAGTTTCAAAATACGCAGAATGCAAGCTTAAATACTTTGTGCACATAGAAAACATCAAAAATAACGTCCACCACATTTAATACTTTGCACTCGGAGATATTTCAACTAAAGAACCAAACATTTCTTCTAACTTAGAATATTTCCATTACATATAATTTTGTTTCATTATATGCATACGAAAATGATAGAGTACCTCATACAATATTCAAATGATTAGTAATTTATTACATTTAAACAAATTTAATCATGCAAACAATATTCTGAATAATGGTATAGCAATTTGTAGTGGCGCCTCAGAGTCGCCATTCGAGTGCTAAGGGTTAATTACCTCCAACTTACTCAAGCTGTTCAACCCCTGTCTCTTGAAAACAAAGAGAGAACAACAAACCACAGCTACGGTGGATCACAAAAGTATTCGAACGCACTTAAAATTGGAATAACTTTTTAAAAATTGGACCAAATAATTTTACTTTGTCTTTAGCAACTACAAGCCCTGATTTACTAAATGGGATGCAAAAAAAATTTTGAAAAAATTGCAGTTGGTAGGAATTACATGAAAAAATAAAAAATGTCACTTTTTAAAACTTTTTTATGTCAGTTCGCAATGAAAATTTAAAATATGCATTTTATAGATCTATGTTAGTGAGATGCAAAAAAAATTTTGAAAAAATTGCAGTTGGTAGGAATTACATGAAAAAGTAAAAAATGGCGCTTTTTAAAACTTTTTTACGTCACTTCGCAATGAAAATTTAAAATTTGCGTTTTACAGATCTATGTTAGTGGGATATAAACAGAATTTTGAAAAAATTGCAGTTGGTAGGAATTACATGAAAAAATAAAAAATGGCACTTTTTAAAACTTTTTTATGTCAGTTCGCAATGAAAATTTAAAATATGCCTTTTATAGATCTATGTTAGTGAGATGCAAAAAAAATTTTGAAAAAATTGCAGTTGGTAGGAATTACATGAAAAAGTAAAAAATGGCGCTTTTTAAAACTTTTTTACGTCACTTGGCAATGAAAATTTAAAATTTGCGTTTTACAGATCTATGTTAGTGGGATGCAAACAGAATTTTGAAAAAATTTCAGTTGGTAGGAATTACATGAGAAAATAAAAAATGTCACTTTTTAAAACTTTGTTATGTCAGTTCGCAATGAAAATTTAAAATATGTGTTTTATAGATCTATGTTAGTTATACACATGCCGAAAATTTCATCGAAATCGGTTGGCGCAGGAAAAAACGACTAGCATCGAAAGATGTAAGAATCTGTGAATTTTAAGCAAAATCTGAACAAAAATCGTGAAAAACTGCAATTTTTATAAGTTTGAACGGCTTGTAGCTCGTGTATACATTAATCGATTTCGAATGAAATTTTCAGCATGTGTATTACTAACATAGGTCTACAAGACGCATATTTTAAATTTTCATTACGGGCTGGAATAAAAACGTTTCAAAAAGTGCCATTGTTATTTTTTTATATAATGCCTACATATTGCAATTATTTGAAAATCTTTCCTGCACGTCAATTAGTAAATCGATGCTTTTAATTGCGAAAGAAAATGTCAAGTTGAGTGGTGCAATTTCAAACTTATGCCGGGCGCGAACCTAGTATAATCATGTCCACAGTCGAGCGCCTAATCCGCTGACCCAATCGAGCTGTGTTGGTGCCATTTTAAACAAATTATTCTAATTTAAAGGGCGTTCGAGTACTTTCGTGAGCTACTACTTATCTTTAGAATCTATTAAACCTATTGAACAACTTCAAGATACCAATCATCATTATCCAGTTGCGAACCATTAGAATATTCTGATTCAGAAACAACGTCGATCTTCAGCATTCGCGTTCTCCAAGATAAAACATTTCGGTGTCTGAACAATTTCTGGTCCCAGTGACTTCGTTTCTTCTTCGAGTTCGATGAAGAAGGAAGGCTCGGGAGGTAAAAGCGACATGTTCGATCGAGTTCATCGGCGGAACGACTGGACTGGCATCGCGATATCGATTACGAAGCGCGAGGCGCCTCGCGTCGAATGCCGATGGGCCAATTAGAAATATGGACGCGTTCCATTCACTTTCGCCGATGAAAACGAGCAGAGAGCCAGCCGGTCGGACAGCCGGGCTTTCCGTCGAAAGCAATGAAAGTAAGATGACCGTCGTGCAAAAGTCCTGGCGGACAGAACCGCAAACGACCGCTTCTTCTTCGTCTTCGTCTTCTAGGGCTCCGCCTGCGGTCACGGCTCGAAGATCCCAAGCGTGGAACGCGCGTCCAACGTCAGGCCAATTAAACGGACAAACCGGCGCTGGAATTAACCGGAACGGGTCATTGAGTTATCCGAGACGCTGGAGACAATGGCTGGCATCGATTAGAAAGTTTAGAGAACCGGGGACGTCGATGTACGTATATACACACGCGGGCAAAAGCGATTACTTGATGCGATCGAACCTCCGTGCATGGCACACGCTGCTCCGGATCGAGGAATTTAGCAGCGGTTTGTTTTTTTTTAGTTTTTGTTGGTATAAAATCGCGGACTATTTTTATTCGCTATCTAGAAGAGTTACTTATCAGGATCGTATTAATGGAATGTAAAAAGAAAATTTTAATCGCAAACTTGTAATTTTATTAACATCCAACGTACATCATGCGAGAATGTCGCGTTCAATGAATAAGTGAACTCCTATTAACCCTTAGCACTCGAATGGCGACTCAGAGGCGCCACTACAAATTATTATACCATTATTCAAAATATTGTTTACATGATTAAATTTGTTTATATGTAATAAATTACTGAACGTTTAAATATTGTATGAGGTACTATTTCAGTTTCATAAGCATAAAATGAAAAAAATTATGTACAATGGAAATATTCTAGGTTAGAAGAAATGTTTGATTTTTTAGTTGAAATAGCTCCGAGTGCAAAGGGTTAATATTTGGATACTTTTAACCCTTAGCACTCGTATGGCGACTCAGAGGCGCCACTACAAATTATTATACCATTATTCAAAATATTGTTTACATGATTAAATTTGTTTATATGTAATAAATTACTAAACGTTTAAATATTGTATGAGGTACTATCAGTTTTTGTACGCATATAATGAAAATAATTATGTACAATGGAAATATTCTAGGTCAGAAGAAATGTTTGATTTTTGAGTTGAAATAGCTCCGAGTGCAAAGGGTTAAAAACATGCGTTAACTATTTTAATATTGGACCCTACGACCTGGATTTTCTTTTGAGATGTTGGAAAAATTAGTTTATTATAAGACGTGAAAAAGAATTTTTGTATGACTTATGGATCCGAGTCGATCTAAAGTTTTTCATTATCTTAATAAAAAATAAAAATATATGAGAAACGACATCAAAAATGTAGAACAAACTTTTTCATCTGACGCCTCGTTTTCAAGAAAACAGAGATTGAAAATTCGGCGAACACGCGTGCCATTGAATAAGAATCGACTGACTCGTCTGATCATGACCTACCGTTTCTACTTATTGCAAGTACTAACTCGTATACTAACATACTTGGCGGATATAAATGTAATTTCTTTCGATCGAAATGAATTAGATTGATGAAACTGATTTCGGCGCAAAGTTTCGAAGTTTATTATAATAAGATCGAAACTTTGCGCCGAAATCAGTTTCATCAATATGTATACTTGGCGGATATTTGAACTCGATTTTCTCGGAAACGAGAAGTCAAATGAAAGAAATTGATACACATATTCGACACGTTTTCTCGCGTAGAATCACCCCCTCCACGAATGTACCATCAATACTGGGGCACCCTGTATTGCAGAGAAATGTGAGTTGGTAAGATGGTAAGAAAAATGGCGGCGATGTTACGGAATAAATTCATCGTTTATTTAGTATACATTCGCGTGACTATATTAATCGACTTGAGGATAGTTCATACGCTGATTTACTCGAGGAACAGTAGTAGGAACAGCCACGGCGAGAAGGAGGAGGAACAAGTTCGTAAAACACCGAAGAGGAAACAGAGAAGAAACTATAGTTAATCGTGCGTAGTAAACGATCTTCTCTCGCGTTTTCCGCGCCATTTGTTTGAACGCCCGACCCGAAAACCGGAAATTAAACGTTTATTGTTATCGTCCCTCTGCGATTCCAACCGAACGGAAACAAAACGGCACGTTTTCAAACTAAAAACTACGTTAAACGAAATAATCGAACGCTGCGCGCGTACCTGTTGCGCTCGCCGATAATTAGACGGTGAAAAAACTTGGTCAGTAACGAAGAAATGAAACGGAAAAACGATAGAAAGTGGTTCGCAAATATTAGAAGGGAGTTTGCTGAAGAAATGACGCCATCGTACACAAAGAGATCAGAATTGTAATAAAAATTCATATTAAATTTCGTACAATTGAGGAAAAATGTCAAATACTGGAGACGGAAGAAAAAAGCAAACATTAAAGAAAGAATATGTTAAAAACATGGAAAAAAAATTAATAAAGTTTGAAAAGAGTAAAAACTTCACGTTGCAAGTGAATGCATCGAAAAAATTATAATAGGAATTAAAAAATGAAATTAAAAATGTAACGAAAGTCTAGTGAACGACTTTACTTAAAAAGAGAAACGTTAGAACGAAGAATTTTATTGTACGTACAATTGAGAAGAAATAACAATCGAAAGAGGAAAAGAGAAATTGTAAGCACCGCAAAAGAGCACTGGTTTATTGATTTAAATGCAATCCTAGTGAAATTGCTAATCGACGTTAATTATCATAGAACAAATTGCAAAATGATGATGGAACAAAAGAGGAAAGGCTCACGGGAAACGCGAAGTTAAGGGGAGATGGATTTCCCGGTGGGCCGACCAAACATTGACCGGTGTCACTAGCAGCCGGCGAGACTTTTGCAAAAATAACGACTCCGCATTCGACACGTTGCAAAAAAGGCTAGTTTGTTCCCTCGAGACCGTCTATCTAACCACTAAACTTTCTTACCAAACAAATTACAATAAAAACGTTCGTGAATCACCTGCGCAAGTTGCATAACAATGCACTTTTCGTTTAAATCAACATAACAAGACAAGGTAATCGAATAATGGGCCATAAACGATTCTTAAACAACTCACGAACAGAAACAAGAAGAAGAAAAATTACGCTTCACTAGATTTACGAACACAGCGAGTTCGCAGTAAATCTCATAAAATCCAGGACATTTCGATCCCGAAAAATGGTAGGTCACAAGCATTTCTTAAAATTACTCACAAGCCAAAAAGAAGAAGAACAAAATTACATTTCACTTTATTAGATCTCTTCACGCGTAAATAAATAAACATTCGAACGCAGTGGATCCATAGGAAATCTCAAAAAATGCTCGCAGGATGTATTAATCCTAAAAAAATATGCCAATGTCTTCGCGCAGCGACAACAATTTTCCAGTTCTTTTAAATTGTATGGGAAAGCACGATCGTGAAACTGGAACAAGCGGCGATTATCGCAGTCCTACGCACTTCGAATAGCTGTCCGAATGACACTCATTAAACCTAACAGCGGAAATAGTATCCATTTAATAATACAGCCGGAAAATCAAGTAAAACGCGGTTCAGTTTATCGGGGAGACAACAGGAAAGATCGAGGAATGTCTAGATAAAATATTAAAAGGTCTAGATAAGTTGCTCGAGAAGTTTTACTGCGACAAAATCGAAGCATTAATTTATGAAAAATGGATTCCGAAGCTTATTTCTTCCTCCTCCGCGCGAATCGATTTCGTTTGTTAATGTCGTTACAATAAAGTGATCGAGGATCCTCCCACGCCCCTCTGCCCCTCCCAGATTCATATTGTTTGCGGAAGAATAGTTACCGAGTCCTCGCAGATATCTGAAAAAAATAAAAAGAGATAAAGAGACTTCGGAAGTTGATCATCCACTGGGAAGTCGTTGTCGATGCTTCAAACAGGGATTGTCTCTATTTACCGGTGGCACTTATTGCTTTTTGCTTTTTCCTGAACTGTGTGGCAGGCATCGCTACCCTCTCGTGAAAGATTAACCACCCCTGATCGATCACAGGTCACGAGCGATTGGTTTTCAACCAATTATTAGAACATTATTGATGCTATACGGTGACACAATTTGTCGCAATTTTGTAATTCGAGACATCACAGCGATAGATCATTTTTGTAATTCGATAAATTAATTGTAGCCGGGAAAATTCAGAAAATTGCTGGGAATTTGATTGCACGTCGTAGTTGATACTCTTATTAATATAATTGCATTGTATTCCGATGACTAGAAAATTATGTGCAATTTTTAGACGAGTTGGAAAATACTCTGGAAAAAGAAACCAGGTTACACGCGTGAATTTATTGATTGAAAGTTTGGAAACTGCTATTTGGAATTTTATTGTACTCTGTAGGGGATCGATTGCCTAATTAATTGAACTATTTTGAAATCCTTTGGATTTTTATTTGAAATCCTGAGGACAATCTTTGTAAAACTGTTGAACTTCTTCAACAAAGTCCCACAGGAAGAAAACGGTTTAGAAGACTAAAGCAAACGCGTGAAATAGTCAATAGAAAGGAAATTTACAGCTTGGAATTTAATCGGGACTCTTATTAATTACATTACGTTGAAATTCTGAGGACAATTAAATTTTGTAAAATGTTTGGACTCATTGATGACATCCTAGAAAAAGAGAACACTTCGAAAAATTAAGTTGAATGCGTGCCGATAGGAATTTGGAAATGTACTGCTTGGAATTGTATTATAGTAATATTATAGTTAATGCTCTGATTAATAGAATCGCATTGAACTTCTCGGAATAATCAAATTTTGTAAAATTCTTATCTAAAACAGTATTTAGGGAAAGCAAGTCACTGTTATTACAGCATAATTCGAAACAAATGTGGTAATAATAGTTTTAAAATAACAGAATGTTTTGCAAGTTGAAGCAGGTGTTCGATATGTTGTTGTAGTTAAATGGAAGAAAAGTCTTTATTAACTTTCACTCTGAAGTTTTTAATGGGACACCGCGTACGTCGCTACGCAATTAAACTCGATAAATACCTCGACGTACATATATAGAATTATATTTTCTAGGTTAGCAGTGACTTCAACGCCAGGACAAGAACGGGATCGATCTCATTAGTAACTTAAGCGAAAGTGCTTTTCAATAAGTTTTCAATAACTTTTCATAAATTACTTTTCAATGCGCATAATGTAAAAATAACATTCTAATTAGAACTGTTTTCGTGCTTATCTTGGTTAATATTTAGCATGAAAGATAAACGAAAAATAATCGTTTCAGAAACAGTCTGTTAAAGATCCTTTGCAATTAAACTTTCTCTTAGTTATATTAACTTAATTATATTAACACTAAACCTACCGAGCAATAAAAGTATCTGGCCTTCGTTGCCTTATAAAAATTTAAGGATGGAATTTATTTAGTGTTTGTGCGATTTTTAGTGTACTATATGCTTGAATGAAGAAATATATTTAACAATTTCCGATAGAAGCATCTATATCATTTTAACAATTGTGAAATAAAAAATTTCACACAGGTTGTTCAACCGGTGCTGGTAGATCTGGTGTTAAATAATTTTAAGTAGGCTGCGTACTTTTGTAATTAAAAATACAAACTTGCAATTTTTATTTAAACGAAAGAAAACTGAATAGAAATTTATTGCTGGTCTAACATTTTTCTAATGTTTTCAGTGTTTTATAACTTATTTACGTACATTTGATGTAAATTCATAAAATCAACAGTCTATTTATAAACGTAACAATAATAATTTCAAGCTGTAATAATTCTTCAACTATGTTTTATTTATCTCAATTGAATATTCTGTTTGAATTCTCACAACCTAGTCGTCGTTTTAATAAATACTTTTAATATTTTGCTATATATCTTTCGGATTATGGAAACTGTTGCTCGTTTTTCTTTTGTAGGTACTTACCGAATGACCGATAGACTTATGTCAGAAACTCTGGATCGCTGCCGTTGTTGGCGTCGAGCTCTCGATCAAGCGCGACATGTCCGGCATGTCCGACATGTCCGACATGATCCATGAAGCCCAGAATCGTGCTGAATCGACCCATGGAAGAAACCGTTCGATAATCCAGAGACGATCGTTTACCGTACCGACTGCCCAAGAAGAATCGATTCTCCCTGGGCGCTATTTCCACCAATTTTGGCAACGACATGTCCACCTTTTGCGAACCATCGCTGCGACCATATCTTGACCAGATCAGGGATCCTGCGAACCAACGACAGCACCATTTTTTTCAATTTTATATATTCCACTTGAACAAACCATCGTTTTGCTCAGAACAATCAAGTGAATTTTATTTAAGGAAGCCAGATGAATTTTATTTAGAAAAATGGAGTGAATCGTATTTCCAAAAATTCCACGAATTGTATTTGAGAAAATTCAGTGAATTTCATTTGAGAAAATTCAGTGAATTGCATTTGAGAAAATTCAGTGAATTGTATTTGAGAAAATTCAGTGAATTATATTTGAGAAAATTCAGTGAATTGTATGGGAGAAAATTCAGTGAATTGTATTTGAGAAAATTCAGTGAATTGTATGGGAGAAAATTCTTTGAATTGTATTTGAGAAAATTCAGTGAATTCTATTTGAGAAAATTCAGTGAATTGTATTTGAGAAAATTCATTGAATTCTATTTGAGAAAATTCAGTGAATTGTATTTGAGAAAATTCAGTGAATTATATTTGAGAAAATTCAGTGAATTGTATGGGAGAAAATTCAGTGAACTTTATTTTTAGGAAAATAGAGTAAATAGTATGGGAGAAAATTCAGTGAACTTTATTTTTAGGAAAATAGAGTAAATAGTATGTAAGAGAATAGAGTGAATTGAGAATATTAAATGAATTAATTCTGACATTAATATGTCATGAATAATCAGAATAAGGAAACAATTATTTATATGGAATATTCGTTCATTTAATCGCCCACGTCATTACGATAATCTATAAATTACTTGGTCTTTGAAAGAACATTAATTAGTGTAATTGTTGAAGGAAGCATACACGATTGAACTGTAGGTAAGGCTCGTTTTGATGTATTAAAGGTAACTCGAATGCGCCATTATTTCTAACGCCTGAATAAAAACTATGAATTTTATGCATTTATCATGAAAATGTATACATGAAATTTGAAATGGAAAGAATTGAAGAGTATCATGATTGATGATGAATATTTTTTGGTTCTGTATCCTGAGATCTGGTTCTTGAGATCATTTGATACGACACTTTCCTTTGCAAAAATGGCGTCCGCTGCTTTGTTTAAGAGTTATTAACGAAAAACACGGACCAATCAGAGCGCAGCTACAGCGGACTGATACTGGGTCAGCCAACGGCGACGCCACGCTAAGCGGGACCTGCCGCCGAGTCGGACTCCGTTCGCTGTAGCCACGCCTTGATTGGTCCGTGTTTTTCGTTAATAACTCTTAAACAAAGCAGCGGACGCCATTTTTGCAAAGGAAAATGTCGCTTCAAATGATCTCAGGAACCTCACATTTCCGGATGTTGAAGGAATTTTGAGACACCCTGTATAGCCGATACAGAACCAAAAAATATCAGTTGCAGAACTGCAAAACCGATATGAGACCGATACGGGACTTATTATAGGTTCTGAAGTCTGAAGAACCGAAACCGAAATCCAAAACCTAAAAATAACAGTTATAGAACAGTTATAATATCGGTTCTCAAGAACCGTAACCGTAACCGATATAAGCGAGAACCGATATTCTCATAACAGTTATAACATTTTTTCGGTTCTCTTAACTGTTTCAAGAACCGGAATCGATATCATAATTGTTTTCAACTCCTGGTTCATAATACTCACAAAAGGAACAACCTAACGTCTACTAATAAACTAAAACCTAAGAAAATGGCGTGATAGTGTTCAAAACAGTGTCGCAAACTGTCGCGAACAGTGTCGGAATTTGTAACTTATGAACCATGCGAACGTCTTGAGGACTAACTCGCAAAGAGGTGGGCGGTCAACTGACCGCAGAATAGTCCCGCGTAATTACAGAACGCTAAAACCAAACCCTTTGTTATGGTTTCTCGGGAACCGGTAACTAATTACGCCGATAAATCAGAGCTGAAAGGGCGTGACCGTCGGAGCGAATCCGAAGTACACACGCGAGAAGGAAAGCCGATCTTCGAGTAGGAAGAGATGGAATTTCTTTAATTGGAAAATGTCCGCGGATTGTCGCTGAATTACAGACCGCCCAAGGCGACGAAAAAAAGGGTTGCACTCTCCCTCTGAAGGGTCGCGTACTGTATGATCCTGTTCGGATCCGGTTCGCGGATGAACCACGTCGACCAGAACCGGAAACGAGCTAATTGAAGGACACCGTTTTGCGAACCTCCGCAATGCTTCTGATTAGAGAACAAATGGCGAAAGTCCGAGCCAACGAAAATTACTGGACACCTTCCTTCCTCGGCCATTGTTATCGAACGTTCGAAACGCGATGTAGTTCGCAGGACCTTCGCTGATTTAATCGAGAAAATTGAAATTTTTCGTCTTTCAGAAAACAATTTGTTCAAGTTGAAAGCTTTAATCCTTGCGGTTTCGGATGTTAACGCATTTCTTATCAATTATTTTCTAATAATCTTTTTAAAATCAAAACTTAGCAGTTGAAAATTTCACAATAAATTGTTCAAAAGCCACAACGATTTCATTCATAATTTAACAAATTTGTAGAATTAATACAGTGGAACAACTTTTTCTGAAATGATTAATTCAATGAAAATTATTAGACTTCTTTTACAAGCACTTCAGGTTACCCAAATTCTCTTGTTTGAAATTGCTATTGGTATGAAATCGTTAATTGAAGCACTCAACAATGATTGATTGGCTGTCAATGATCGACTTTTGATCAGAAAATATTATTTTGCGAACAGTAAATGAAATGTGAATTTGTTAAAATTAGATTTAGAATATTTGATGTATTGAAGATTTGAAACAGTTCCAAATATGACGACAATATCAATAATTATAATTATGATATTTGTCTAATGATTATTGTATGAATATTTGATTACTTGAACAGTAACTGTAATAATTTGTTACCGAATTTGTAATGTATCATAATGCAACGTGATTAGAAAATGTAATTATTAGTTATCGAATTTGTAATGTAACATAATGAAACTTGAATAGAAAATGTGATAATTAGTTAGCAAATTTGTAGTGTTACAATGAAATTTGAATGCTAATGAAAATTATAAGAAATTAGTGAAATACAGAATGTAATAAAATTTAATACTAATTTACATTGTTCGTCTTGTTACTTTATTTAATCCACGAATCCGTAAAATAATATTCTATTTAAATTTATAGTCCAATAACAATGATTAATCCTTCCATCGTTTTCAGCTGATTACATCTGTAAAAATATATCTGGAACAATGAAGTAATTGGGAAATTGATCGACTTGTAATTGCCAATACATCAAATGTATAAAATTCATTTCAAAGCTCATATTGGAAATTCAAATCATTTTTACAGGGTCGCCCTTATTTGAAGACAGTGCGAGGGTTAAATGATTTATGGCAGATTCATCCGAGAAAAGAGAATACGATTAAACGAAGGGAAGATGCAAAGGGAGAGGGAAAACGAAAATAACGAATGGGGAAAATTAACTGAGATTACGATCATTGAGATGATCTCAAGCAAGATTTCCTTCAACTGTAAAAACGGGGGTGATTGAAAATTAAAATATAAAATTAAAAATTTGCGAAAGAGAATTATAATCTTAATGTGTTCTTACTTCCAACAGGACATATCTAAAATTAAAAAAACCTTTAAAGTATTTTTTGTATTTTTCATTAAATATTATCTTGAGGGTTGACGAATCTGAATGAAGATATTGTTCTCTGTGATAAAAATAGGCATTTGACCATTGTTTGTCAACTATGTTTAACACTAAACCTACCACAGTCAAATGACCGGTTTTATATTTTGCAATTATTGAAATTGGAAATATTCGTTTATGTAAAATAATGGAATAAATTTCCTTGGTCAAGCATCTATTATATTAGAAATGACAGACAATCTGAATAATTCTAGGGTTGCCATTTTTACAAGGCAACATTCGCCGATAGTTTTAATGCTTGGTAGGTTTAGTGTTAACTCCCCCAACGGGATCAGATCCGAGAATGTACCAGCAGCTCGACGAGCAGATTTATATTGAGTTGCATAATTCAAGGATATATTTGTCTTTGGTTCCTCAGAAAAGAAGAGTTTCCAACAGCTGAGCCTCCTATGTAGAAACTTTGTTCCTCTATTTTGTTTCTCATGCCGTGTTAATTAGTAGAATGAAAGTTTTTTCATACCGGGGTGCGTCGCGCGCCAATTGCTCGGGGGATGAATCTTCTTTGAAGCGTTGCAATTATGAAACGCGTTGAATATATAAAGCAACTGTTTTATAAATTACTAAGAACCCCTAACAAAAAGAAGTACTCGACTTCGAAAAATTGTGCAACGAAGGGCTAAAATGCAAACATCCCACGAACATTCGTAAAAAGGTATCTACTACTGACACATCTTCGACCATATAATTCAAATTTGAGTATTATTGAAAGAGTACCCGAATTTCATTTGGAATTGTTATATTTTAACTTGATCTCAAACAGTAGTTACCGAGACCAAAATCTAATTTTTACTAAATGATTAAAAATTCATTGTATGTGCTCCTATAGCGAGTGTTCGAAATTTTGTTAGTGTCTACGAGACGCAAGAGGATTGAAGTGGAAAATAAAAAGAAACTGCTCATTTTTATTTTTTATTTATAGTGACCAGTGGTATCACTATCTCAAATGAAACTTTACTACCCCAAACAGTAACCTATCCTAACCAATAGTAATTTATCCTAACCAATAGTAATCTATCCTAAGCAATAGTAATCTATCCTAACCAATAATAATCTATCCTAACCAATAGTAATCTATCCTAACCAATTATAAATTCGTTTTTGTGTTGCCGTAGCAAATGTAACAAATTAGCTTAACGTCTACAAGCTGCGGGCGGGTTGAAATGAAAATATAAAAATATTTACTAATTTTTAACTCGATTTTATGGAAATGGGATGGTAGGTCAGTCAACTAATCGAAATGTTGAAATTATGGAAAAATTAGATTCCACCAGGAAAGTCGGTAATTGTTAATTACGATGGTGGGAAGTCGTAAACTAGAGGAGTCTCGTGACTTACCTGCACGTGGTTCATATCGTTTTCCGTACCGGGGGGGGATGTGGAAACTCTCCGTAGAGGCCAGAAGGGTTAAAACCGCACACGCGATCCACACACACGTCACGAACTCAACGCTTCCGAAGCACGGCACCGACTGAACCTTTCTACTTTTGGGGAGCATCCTCCAACCTGCAGAAACCAAAATGGTGAAATTTTTACATTACTCGGACCCCACCTTCCCCCAGGATCAACCCCTAAACCCACATAATTGGTCTCCATGCACGCCTCTTTCATTCCATATGCTTCAGAAGTACTCATCCGTCAGCATTTTTCGAGCAACCCTTAACTGGACGTTCTCATTCGTACTTAATTATTTATACAACCTGGTAGCAACTGTTTTTGTCACGAACCTTCAAAAATTCATATAATCTTTTTGTACGCAATTTTCTATTCTACATTACTCAGAAGCTTTCTTTATTTTTTATGTTGCTGGCAATCTTTTAGTAGATTTTCTATTCTGTACATAATTATTTTTATCTAAATTTGGTGCGTTTTTCGATCGAAATTTTGAACTAAATGTGTGATGGTTTCGGCGCACAGGAAACTCGACGTTTCGACCCAGATGTGGATCATTCTCAAGAGTGAGATTTTTTTGCGTCTGTAACATAATTTAACTGTTAATAAATTTCATTTATATTGTTTCCTGTTATAGCAAGTATGCAAAAGATTTTTCTTCTTCTTTGAAATTACCACATCATATGTTAAATTGAATGTTTACTACAGTTAAATTATGTTACAGACGCAACAAAATCTCACTCTTGAGAATGATCCACATCTGGGTCGAAACGTCGAGTTTCCTAAGAGGTTTCTAATTTGCAAAACTGCTATTTTTGTATCACTGATCGAACCTGTGCGCCGAAACCATCACAAATTTAATTATTTTTATCATTTGGTTGCAATTTTTTCTTACCCCGAATCCTCGAAAATCCATAAAAATTAGTTCACATGCACGACTATTCTATTCCATAAGACTGAGAAATTTGTTCTTAATCCTCATTTTGCTAGCAACCCTTAACTGAACGTTCTATTTCATACTTAATTATATTTATCACTTGGCTGCAATTTTTCTCACCCCTAATCCTCAAAAATCTACCTATGTAATTGGTCCCCGATTCATTCATTCCCGATGCTGGAGCAGTGTCCTTTCATCCCTCGTTCGGCTAGAAAGCCTTAAAAATCATTTTCACCACCTAGCTATCATCGTTACCAACCCCCAACCGTCCAATAATTATCACAATTGCACCTCATGCACAATTCTTTCATTCTAGACGTATACAATGATTGGAATAAAATTAACCCCACGTGGTTCAGGCTGTGACTTTTATTCACCTGGTTCGCGGAGGGGCAAAGAAGCTTCAATTATATTCGAAGAAGCATAGACCATCCACAGCCGCATAATGCGTCAATGTTACAACAAAAGAAATCAACAATTTTCAGATATTTACCACTTGGAACCGAGATCGAACGAGTCGCGAGCCTCAGGACTCGACTCCGTGATTTTCTCAGCGATTTCTTTCCACTGATACCGTCTCCTTCGACTCTACCAACTCGGACACGTTCGAATGACCCTCGAAAACGGTAATTTAGTTTCTGTGCTTCTTATATCCGACCGATCGCAAGGAAATCAAGCGTGGATCATCGATCGCCGCTTGCAGTTGCTCGTTGACCCGTGTTTTACCTGTTACCTTATCCTTATATCCGTTGGTTTTCAAGTTTTCACTGTCACAAATAACACCGGCGAGCAATGGGGGCCATTTTCCAGCCTGTTGCGCATCGATCGGCTCGCGAAGAGAGATTTTTCACCAGAAAGAAAAATAGAAAACGGAACACGCGAGTAAAGTTTGCAAAAAGTTCGACAGAAGTTGTTTTCTCGCGAAAGACTCCCGGAACCGGCGATCGAGCAACACGTAAGAGCGACTGCGATGTAGCATGATCCGTGAAACGCTTTATATAGTCGCGCCCAACCACCCACGAAGTGTTCAGACACCCCTAACGGCGACCAATCGCGCGACAGCTCGCCGTGCCCTCTCCTCGTTGATTCCCGATGATTTTACCCTTTTACCGTCTCCCTTTTTTGCCGCCCCCGAGGCGAATTAGACGACTGACTGGCTACGGGGACAAACTGCGCCCGGGATACACCGGTGACGTCGTTTCCGGTTCATCGATCTCGGGCCCTACGACACCATAATGGCCGCCCGAATATCCTATCCCATAATCCCGTTGTTTATGATTTAATCTTTAAGCGAATCTTCGAAATGTACTTTAAAAATGCAATAATTCAATTCAATTATATCTGATATTATATTTATAATTAATAATCAACTCTAGACTGCGAATTTTTTATGCAAATTAAAACTTGTCTGCATCAATTGCAAGACACAATAATCATTGCGAAGTTCTTGTCTTTCTTTAATAATGCTGATATGTTAAAAATAATACATCGGCATTATTAGATACCTTTATACGATTAATGTAACCGGGTCTTTGACTGATAATGTTTAGCGAGGAAAAATCTGGAAATTCGAGAGTGAACAGTTTTGAGAGACTAATGTCTCTCCTCATTGTCAGAAGCGTTTTCTTTTGCTCCTCTAATGAACCTAATAGCAGAGAAGCTGCGCGTTCTCTTGAGCCCACGTCAAATTGGAAAATTCAAGGGACAGCAGCTCGGCGACCTAACTAGCCGTTGAATTTTTCACAAGGCCCCGCAATTATTGCAACTTTCAAGACGCGTTTAATCAAGCTGCAGAGGTGAAACGCCGGTTAAGGGTGGTTGCTTTCTTTATTACCCGAAAAAACAACTCTCTGTGTGCCAAACAACGTTTTCATTTTATCGGAATTTTCGATAATGCACCAATACCTAAAATACTCTACAATGTTCAATGCATTTAATTTGAAAATTCTCATTCGTATTTAAGTTGCATTCAATTTGAAAATTCTTATTCGTATTTTAGTTGCATTCAATTTGAAAATTCTTATTCGTATTTAAGTTGCATTCAATTTGAAAATTCTTATTCGTATTTAAGTAGCATTCAGTTCGTCAGACTTACTTTACCTGTATTCGCTATTTACCTAAATTTTTATACTGCAAATATAGAATAATTGTTGGTGCAGAAATTAAATTTATAATTTAAAGGAATCAGAGCGTTCAGGTTCAAAGCATTTTTGATGTTTTTCGACAGAAAAATGTGAACTATTTTAACACTAGAAAGACTGAAACTTAGTATATACCTATATTGCCCAAAAGCAGTCAAAATGACTGCACTGTGAAAGAATAACTAATGTGTAAAGAAAGTTTAAAATTAATTTTTAATATTTTTTATATTATTTACAGTTATATAACAAGTTATTAGTAAATATTAACAAGAAAAAAATTTACTTTTCCTGGGCATATTGATGACACTTTCATTTTCATCATTGGTTATCGACTCTTCTTCTAATTGAAATTAAAAAGCAGTCAAAATGACTTCCTTGGGCAATCTAGTGTTAAACACAAATTAAAAGTAGATAGTCAAATGGCTGAGTATTAACATGGGGATCGATTTTACGATGTTAATGGTTCGTAAAAATTGTAAAGAAAGAAGAATCGAAGAAAGAGATGTTCGAGAACGTTGTCCAGAGTGAAATGAACGTTGTCCAGAGTGAAATGAACGTTGCAAGGGGTGGTTCAGGAGCAACAATTTTTTAAAATTTTCCCAACAATGTGTTCGCAGGCAATGTGTTCGATTTCTCACGGGTTAGCAGTGGTCCCGATCGGGAATTCGCCGAGTGCGGAGCTCGTAAACGACCACCACATAAAAACAAACGGCGATGAAAAGGAAATCTTCCGGAGAACGAGTGCAGTTTATTTGCTGACTGTCGTTACTGTGATCCGTGTCGCCTGGAGACCATTCTTGCTGGACAATTTACATGATCTGAGAGATGTATTTGCTACATGAACAATATTTTCAAACATTTACATCGTATAAAACACAGAGATAACGTAAAACAACCCTACTCAGACCATAATCGCAACCTCTTGCAATTTTAAATCTAAACTTGGAACTTCTCTAAAGAGTGCGGCAAATCCAAAGCATAAAACAGTGCTACTCTTGAACAAAATAGCTTAAAAATGCTCCTTGACGGGTAAGGAGGTCCAACAGAACAGTAAATAATTTTTTATCGAAAAAAGTAGCATTTACTAAAAATTTTCTGACCTAAAGATCCGTCATTCCCATTGCTTGATGTCTTAGCCAAAGTAAAACTTTATAAATAATTATAAACATTGTTAGAAACCAATGAATGGATTAGAAATGTATCCTAGAAGGTCCCGAGGACAACAGTTAATAATTTTTAATAATTTTTTACCGAAGGAGAATAGCATTCGTTAACAAGTTTTTACTTAAAGTTCTAAGATCATCATTGTCGGAAGTCTTAGTTATAACAAAAATTCATAGATAATTATGAACACGTTCGGAATGTAGCAGAATGGACTGATAATGATAAATATGCATCTCCATTTTTGGAGGTTTTAATCAGAATAAAAGTTCACAAATAATTATAAATAGCGAAATGAACTGGTAATGATTTTAGAATTGAGTTCTCGATTTTAGAACTGAATTCTCGATTTTAGAACTGAATTCTCGATTTTAGAACTGAATTCTCGATTTTAGAACTGAATTCTCGATTTTAGAACTGAATTCTCGATTTTAGAACTGAATTCTCGATTTTAGAACTGAATTCTCGATTTTAGAACTGAATTCTCGATTTTAGAACTGAATTCTCGATTTTAGAACTGAATTCTCGATTTTAGAACTGAATTCTCGATTTTAGAACTGAATTCTCGATTTTAGAACTGAATTCTCGATTTTAGAATTGAGTTCTCGATTTTAGAACGGAATTCTCGATTTTAGAACTGAATTCTCGATTTTAGAACTGAATTCTCGATTTTAGAACTGAATTCTCGATTTTAGAACTGAATTCTCGATTCTACAAGGTACCCGGAGAGCAGCGGACATTTGCGTGGTCTTACCCGAAGAATCAACGAAAAGCTGGCTTGACGAATTAGAGAGTCGCAGCGGTCAGACAGCATATCCGGTGAGGTTTCCGGTCTTGCCCTGTTCGATCAGAGCTCATCTGCTCGGACTTAACCCAGACCTTCTCGGACACGTTGCTCGTATCTACTATCACCTCGGTCTCAGTCTCTGTAAATGGAATTCTCAGCGATCAGAGCGTGTTTCCATCCGAGAGAAGAAACTCGCCACGACACTTGTTGCGCGTCTTCGGCTGCTCCGGATAGCACCCTAACCCAGAACTCGGCTAAAAAGGGCGCAGCCAAGCTCTCTAATTAATCATGTTGATCTCGAGATCGCGTTGGGCCTGTAAAAATAAGGTAAAATTGTTGCCCCCGCATTTTATTCCCGTTTCCTCTGGAACGAATCCTGAACCGAATGGTGGTGGTCTCTTATCAAGAATCTGAAGACAATCTAAAAATAACAATCCATTGAACCTTGGAAATATTTAATCAGTGTACACAGTAGGAAGTTGATTCACGATTGTAAAAGTTCCTCATGGGCGTAGAATATTTTAAACAAATTTCATTTTTCCAGAAAAAGACATGTATCGTGATTGTCCAACATTAATATTGTATATTTCGTTAAGTAGAAAAGAATATAACTGTGCGATGAACATTTGAGAACATTGGATCAATGCAAAAATTAGTTTTTGTGTTTTCTAACACATCTAGCAATTTTTTAAAATATTCTTTAATTAAAAATTAAATTTTTTTTAATATTGTATATTTCGTTAAGTAGCAAAGATTATAACTGTGCGATGAACATTTCAGAACATTGGATCAATGCAAAAATTAGTTTTTGTGTTTCCTAACATATTTAGCAATTTTTTGAAATATTCTGTTTCGTTTTAATACAATTTCATCGCTGCGAGATGTAAATAGATTAATTTGATAATTCTAAAATTGAGATTGTAATTTGATTTTTATCGACCTGAAATGCATGTTTTTTAAAAGAATGGCAATGAGAATGAAGAAACTGGGTAATAAAAAATTGGGCATGTCGGCATATTGATTACATTTTCATACAAAAAGAAAGTTCCACAATTTTTGATCTTTGCAAGTTGAACTTTGCACTCGTCCAACGAACAGAAAATTGTTCGCAAACAGGATGGCTTCGTTGGACACTTTTTAGGACACTTTTAATTGTTTTAAGTCTTGTCTTGCCTCCTCGGTCCCATTAATCATCAAGCCGGCTCCGTTAATCAATCACCTTGGCCCTTTTTTAATGAGAACTCCTCGAGACCAAGAACTCCTCTTGTTAACCTTATCGAGCTTTCCCACTTGGAAAACTCCCGGTAATTATTTATAGCTCGATGAAACGATTTTCTGACGAGAAATCTGTTAATTACAAATTCCACCGAAATTCGGTGCCACCGGTGCAATTTTGTAACCATTGCTTGAAAGCGGGATCGATGCCGATTCCCAATAACACGCGAACCATTAAATCGTGGGGATAATGGAAATTTCACTTCCCCGAAAGTGTTCCTACCGGTTTTAAGAAAAACTACCTCACCTCGCGCACCTTTCTCTGCGAAACCATTTACAGCCGTGACTCTGAACGCTGAATCTGCAAGATTCCGGTCTTTTTTTATTGCAAATTCGCGGCTAGACTCGTTCGCGTATCCCCTGTCTCCACATTACCCGTCGATCTTGCATTCTCTTTCTTTAAACTTTTTAAACATAATTCACAGGTGTTATAAAATAGAATCGTAAACTTCAGCTGCATTCAGAATACAAATGAGCATTAATTAATAGTCATTCGATGAATCGATAAGCTCTAGTTTCCACATTTTGCATTGATATTACAGCACTTTATTCGTTTGAACTACTAAAACAGAATTCAAAAATATTAGAAAATAGAATTAAAGATTTCAGTTGCATTCACAAAGTATATAAAAATTAAAAATTCATTGTCAAATGAATTACAAATTTAAATTCATGTTTAATATCTGAAGGTAAAGGTATGGTTTTGTTAAAATTGAAAAGGAAAAGCTTACTAGAAAGCAAACCCCTAGAGAGACGATCGTTAAAGTACGCGAACGAAATTTGCAATTTCCTGGTAGAGCAAACGCATGAATTTTCCTTCGAGTTGTAATAATTTGCAATTTTCATGCACCGAAATGTTCATCACTTCTGTTTAAAAAATCAATTTTTGTGAAAGAAATTCTAATTGAGAAGAATGATATTTTTTAAGACCCATCATTTATCAACTCAGTCCCAATTTATGAATTCAATGCCAAGAAAAATTAATAACATCTCGAAAGCGAGAAAAATGTAACGTTAACGTTCCAAACAATATTTGACGAAAAATGAATATTTTATTTGGTTTTTTGAACATTTCTAACTGAGAGAAGAAAATTATCACTTCTCGGGAAAGATTGCTTAAAATGTCGAACGAAGAAAGTATTAATTCTTACATTCTACTATACAGTACTAATTAACGTAAATACTAAATGTGCAGCTATTAGCTCGATATTATCCACTACATGCAAGATACTATAATTTATAAGTTATAGCATTTTGCGAACTGTGGATAATACCGATTGCCCAGGTCTCACCACGAGGAGGTTGCTGCACAAGAGACCCGAAAGGGAGTCAGAAAGAAGTCTCCCTTCGTTCTGGCTCCCATTCTTACAACGACGATACTTAAAAACTAAGTTCGCAGGTCGCTAAATGAAAAAGTAGTCTTTTTCGTGGAAAAGACTTCTTTTCCATTTAGCGTATGTCGAGTAATTATTGCGGGGCAAAGTGTGAATCGGAGAAGAAGTCTCCGATCCACGAGGGACCAAAGGCGAATCAGGCAGAAGGCTCTGATTCTGTCAAAGGGAGAAACAAGATCGAACCAGAGCAGAAGGCTCTGGTTCAAGGGGGACGCGACGCGTTCAGTGCTTACAAGTCCTGAGCCGACCAGCCCGATACCCGTCACTCCATCACCAAGAAAGATGGCAAAGAGATGCGCTCAAACGGTTTCTGGCGCTACTGGGTGACATGAGAACATGGCGTGCCCAGAATTACGTTAACACAGAGGATCGTCAGAAGACGAGTGAACGAGTCTCTTAGACATCCCTCTCAATGACTTCACGCCGGATACCGAAACTGGACCGGCTCAGGACTTGCAAGCAAGGCCGACGCAGCAGAAGGCTGTGTCGGAGTCGGAAAACGAGGCGAGCAAAGTAAAATTACGGCAATAATTACTCGACATAAATACAACGACGATTGACAATCTTAATAACTAACGTGCGTACTAAAGTTAACTTAGAAATAATATGGAGTCTTCGGTTGACGAGTGGTCTTCGTGTGGCCAGTCGAATCCTCTTCGTTCGATGAATTTTCTCCGTTCGATGAATTTTCTTCGTACGATGAATTTTCTTCGTACGATGAATTTTCTTCGTTCCTCTCACGAGAGCAAAGCCAACCCCGCACACGAGTGCGGCCTCAGCAACAAGAGCAAAATGAACAACCCAAATCGAAACAGAATCGAAAACCAGTTGAAAAAAAATCGAAAACCAGTTGAAACAAAATCGCCACCAAATGAAAAACCAGTTAAAAGTAAGTCGATACCAAATCGAAAACCAGTCGAAACAGAATCGACACCAAATCAAAAACCAGTCGAAACAGAATCGACACCAAATCAAAAACCAGTCGAAACAGAATCGTAACCACATCGAGCCCAAATCTAATGATGTGTGGAAGCAACAATCTATAGGCGATTCGGGTGGCCCCGGGGACGCGAGTCCCCGTACCCACTCACGGGCCCCAACCAGTGAGTGAGCCCCTGAGGGAACTCCGATCGATCAAATGTCGATTTCAAGACAAAAATATCGATTTAAATCCAAAAATATCAATTTCAAGACAAAAATATAAATTCCAAGACAAAAATATAAATTCCAAGACAAAAATATCAATTTCAAGACAAAAATATCAATTTCAAGACAGAAATATCATTTTCAAGATAAAAATATCAATTTCAAGATAAAAATATCAATTTCCTGCAAAAATATCAATTTCAAAATAAAAATATCAATTTCCTGCAAAAATATCAATTTCCTGCAAAAATGTCAATTTCCTGCAAAAATATCAATTTCCTGCAAAAATGTCAATTTCCTGCAAAAATATCAATTTCCTGCAAAAATATCAATTTCCTGCAAAAATATCAATTTCCTCCAAAAATATCAATTTCCTGCAAAAATATCAATTTCAAGATAAAAATATCAATTTCAAGATAAAAATATCAATTTCCTGCAAAAATATCAATTTCCTGAAATATATATCAATTTCCTGAAATATATATCAATTTCCTGAAATATATATCAATTTCCTGAAATATATATCAATTTCCTGAAATATATATCAATTTCCTGAAATATATATCAATTTCCTGAAATATATATCTATTTCCTGAAATAAATATCAATTTCCTGAATTAAATATCAACTTCCTGAATTAAATATCAACTTCCTGAATTAAATATCAATTTCCTGAATTAAATATCAATTTCCTGAAATATATATCAATTTCCTGAAATATATATCAATTTCCTGAAATAAATATCAATTTCCTGAATTAAATATCAATTTCCTGAATTAAATATCAATTTCCTGAATTAAATGTCAGTTTCCTGAAATAAATATCAAGTTCCTGAAATAAATATCAAATTCCTGAAATAAATATCAAATTCCTGAAATAAATATCAAATTCCTGCAAAAATATCAATTTCCTGCAAAAATATCAATTTCCTGCAAAAATATCAATTTCCTGCAAAAATATCAATTTCAAGATAAAAATATCAATTTCAAGATAAAAATATCAATTTCCTGCAAAAATATCAATTTCAAGATAAAAATATCAATTTCAAGATAAAAATATCAATTTCCTGCAAAAATATCAATTTCCTGAAATATATATCAATTTCCTGAAATATATATCAATTTCCTGAAATATATATCAATTTCCTGAAATATATATCAATTTCCTGAAATATATATCAATTTCCTGAAATAAATATCAATTTCCTGAATTAAATATCAACTTCCTGAATTAAATATCAACTTCCTGAATTAAATATCAATTTCCTGAATTAAATATCAATTTCCTGAAATATATATCAATTTCCTGAAATATATATCAATTTCCTGAAATATATATCAATTTCCTGCAAAAATATCAATTTCCTGCAAAAATATCAATTTCCTGCAAAAATATCAATTTCAAGATAAAAATATCAATTTCAAGATAAAAATATCAATTTCCTGCAAAAATATCAATTTCCTGAAATATATATCAATTTCCTGAAATATATATCAATTTCCTGAAATATATATCAATTTCCTGAAATATATATCAATTTCCTGAAATATATATCAATTTCCTGAAATAAATATCAATTTCCTGAATTAAATATCAACTTCCTGAATTAAATATCAACTTCCTGAATTAAATATCAATTTCCTGAATTAAATATCAATTTCCTGAAATATATATCAATTTCCTGAAATATATATCAAGTTCCTGAAATAAATATCAAATTCCTGAAATAAATATCAAATTCCTGAAATAAATATCAAATTCCTGCAAAAATATCAATTTCCTGCAAAAATATCAATTTCAAGATAAAAATATCAATTTCAAGATAAAAATATCAATTTCCTGCAAAAATATCAATTTCCTGAAATATATATCAATTTCCTGAAATATATATCAATTTCCTGAAATATATATCAATTTCCTGAAATATATATCAATTTCCTGAAATATATATCAATTTCCTGAAATAAATATCAATTTCCTGAATTAAATATCAACTTCCTGAATTAAATATCAACTTCCTGAATTAAATATCAATTTCCTGAATTAAATATCAATTTCCTGAAATATATATCAATTTCCTGAAATATATATCAAGTTCCTGAAATAAATATCAAATTCCTGAAATAAATATCAAATTCCTGAAATAAATATCAAATTCCTGAAATAAATATCAAATTCCTGCAAAAATATCAATTTCCTGCAAAAATATCAATTTCAAGATAAAAATATCAATTTCAAGATAAAAATATCAATTTCCTGCAAAAATATCAATTTCCTGCAAAAATATCAATTTCCTGAAATATATATCAATTTCCTGAAATATATATCAATTTCCTGAAATATATATCAATTTCCTGAAATATATATCAATTTCCTGAAATAAATATCAATTTCCTGAATTAAATATCAACTTCCTGAATTAAATATCAATTTCCTGAATTAAATATCAATTTCCTGAAATATATATCAATTTCCTGAAATATATATCAATTTCCTGAATTAAATGTCAATTTCCTGAAATAAATGTTAAATTCCTGAAATACATGTCAAATTCCTGAAATAAATATCAAATACCTGAAATAAATATCAAGTTCCTGAAATAAATATCAAATTCCTGAAATAAATATCAAATTCCTGAAATAAATATCAAATTCCTGAAATAAATATCAAATTTCTGAAATAAATGTCAAATTCCTGAAAGAAATGTCAAATTCCTGAAAGAAATGTCAAATTCCTGAAAGAAATGTCAAATTCCTGAAAGAAATGTCAAATTCCTGAAAGAAATGTCAAATTCCTGAAATATATATCAATTTCCTGAATTAAATATCAATTTCCTGAATTAAATGTCAATTTCCTGAAATAAATGTTAAATTCCTGAAATACATGTCAAATTCCTGAAATAAATATCAAATACCTGAAATAAATATCAAGTTCCTGAAATAAATATCAAATTCCTGAAATAAATATCAATTTCCTGAAATAAATATCAATTTCCTGAAATAAATCTCAATTTTAAGGCAAAAATATCAATTTCTAGACAAAAATATCAATTTGGGAAAGATGAACTTTGAAAGTCTTATGAATAAGTTTTACGATTCTAAGAAATAAAATATAAATTTAAAACTTTTAGGTCTAAAATTCTAGATCGGTACCTCTAAAACTACTTTACATCGCGGCTAGTTATTCGCAACATTAACTAGACATTATGTCAACTTTGAAAATTTATACTAACACAACGCGTGTTACAATTTGTTTCGCAACGCTACTTAAAATCGCGAATGTTCTTATCTCACAGTTGATCGTTGCAACTGGAGCATGGGCGCCTGTAATGTCGAATCATTCTAATGCAAACGCGATCCTTTTGATGCGCAACGCTAATTCAACAAATCGAAATTCAAAATACTATTTAAATAAGAAAAGAACTCTAACGTCTAAAATTCTATATCGGTGTCTCTAGAATTACTTTAAAACGCGACTATTTATTCGCAACATTAACTGGGCATTTGGTCAACTCTAAAAATTTATACTAGTACAACGCGTGTGAAAATTTGTTTCGCAACGCTACTCGAAATCGCGGATGTGCCCATCTCACAGTTAATCGTTGCAGCTTGAGCATGAGCGCCTGAAATGTCGAAACATTCTAATGCAAACGCGATCCATTTGATGCGCAACGCTAATTCAGCAAATCGAAATTCAAATTGCTATTTCTTTAAGAAATTTGAAATTCTAACATCTAAAATTGTAGATCGATATGTCTAGAACTACTTTAAATCGCGACTATTTATTCGCAACATTGACTAGATATTTAATCAAGTTTCAAAATTGATACTAGTACAACGCGTGTGACAATTTGTTTCTCAACACTAATCGAAATCGCGGATGTGCCCATCTCACAGCTGATCGTTGCAGCTCGAGCATGGGAGCCTGAAAAGTCGAAAAACTCGAAAGCAAACGCGAACTTTTGGTGCGCAACACTAATTCAACGAACAGAGATCCAAAAAAGAGTACTCTATAGTTTGTACAAAACGAATCTGGACTATTTGTTGCGCAACGCTATACTTCAAACAAGCTATATCGCTGATAGAAACTGCGATTATAATTGGAAGGAAGATTAACTTTGATCTCTGTTCAAAATCGACTAATTGCAACGCGTGATTTTCTCGCAACACTAGTGCAAATCGCGGACGTTCCCATCTCGGCTGATCGTTGGGGCGGCGAGGCCAGCCCATTCATGCAACTAACTACTTTTACACTCTACTACTACTCTATTTCTACAGACGAGTATCTTAATAAGGTAGTGACGAAATGACTCACTCGAAGATGCGAAGCCATTGCAATGATTGCCCCCTTGAATGACAGTTTTGTCAGCCATCTTTGGTCCCATCCCGACAATTTGTTTCGCAACGCCACTCGAAATCGCAGATGTGCCCATCTCGCAGTTGATCGTTGCAACCGGAGCATGGGCGCCTGAAATGTCGAAAAATTCTAATGCAAACGCGATCTTTTTTCTGCGCAACGCTAATTCAACGAATCGAGATTAAAAATGCTATTTAAATAAGAAATTTAAAACTCCAAATCGCGACTATTCATTCGCAACATTAACTAGACGTTTAATAAACTTTAAAAATTGGTACTAGTACAACGCGTGTGACAATTTGTTTCGCAACGCTACTAGAAATCGCGGATGTGCCCATCTCACAGTTGATCGTTGCAGCTCGAGCATGGGAGCCTGAAAAGTCGAAACACTCTAAAGCAAACGCGAACTTTTGGTGCGCAACACTAATTCAACGAACAGAGATCCAAAAAACGATTACTTTACATTGTCTGTAAATCGACAACAATGTGAACTTGAAAAGCGCAGTTATCAAATTAAAATGTAATTTTGAACCGCGACTATTTGTGATTCGCAACGCTACGCTCTAAACAATCTACATCATAATGTTAACTTTAATCTCTGTTCAAAATCGACTAATGCAACGCGTGGTTTTGTCGCAACGCTAGTGCAAATCGCGGACGTTCCCATCTCGGCTGATCGTTGGGGCGGCGAGGCCAGCCCACGCATGCAACTAACTACTTTTATACTCTACTACTACTACTACTACTCTATTTCTACAGACGAGTATAATGATAAGGTAGTGGCGAAATGACTCACTCGGAGATGCGAAGTCATTGCAATGATTGCCCTCTCTGAGCCGATCAGCACGGTAATGACTTCATACTGGATACTGAAACTGGACCGGCTCAGAACCCAACGTAAACGAAGACAGCATTGAAGAGACCATGGCCCCCCCGAGCTAGCTTAAAGTAGGCCAAGGAAGTTTTAAATAACCCTTGGCCTACCCTAAGCTAGCTAAAGGTAGACCATGATAAACAATGGTAGGCCATTGGTGGAGGACCCTTGAACAAGCTTAAGCCAGCTGATGGTAGGCAAGGGTAAGCCAGGGTAGCTTTGGTGTAGAATACGGCAGACCACTGCTGGAGGACCCTTGGTTAACCCAAAGCCAGCTGAATATGGGCAAGGTAGACTAGAGTAGTTCTGGATGACCACTGGTCAATCCCGGGGTAGGCCAGGGTAAACCAAGGTATGCCAGTGGTGAAGGACCCATGGTCAACCCTAAGACAGCTGAAGGTAAGCAGGGGTAGTCTAGGTTGGATCTGGATGACCACTGGTCAACCTCAGGATAGGTCAGCGTAGTCCAAGGTAGGCCACTGGTGAAGGACTCTTGGTCAACCCTAAGCCAGGTGAAGGTAAGCAGGAGTAGGCTAGGGTAGCTCTGGCTGACCACTGATCAACCTCAGGATAGACCAAGGTAGACCACTGGTGAAGGACCCTTGGTCAACCCTAAGCCAGCTGAAGGTGAGCAGGGATAGCTCTGGATGACCACTGCTCAACCCCAGGGTAGGCCACTGATGGAGGACCCTTGGTCAACCCAAAGCCAGCTGAAGGTAGGAGGCCTGGGAGATCCACTGGTCATCCCCAAGATAAGCCAGGGTACCGCTGGAGGACCTCTGGTCAGCCCAAGGCAGCCGAAGACCCTCTTGGCCCAGGAGCCCGTCCGCTCCTGCCGGAGGACCCGGCCCGACTGACTGACTGAGCGCGCTCCGTGGGCTTAGGTAGGCAGTGATGGGCAGCGCGCAGCGAAGCGCAACGCTCCCCACTCCAACTAATTTCGGTAGATTTCGATTGCCGTGATAATAATTATTCATAAATGTATTATTTCTGGCTGCATAATATTTATAACAATTCCTTTTGTCAACAATGTCGACAAGCATACCCTTGACTATCTACCATCTTATTTTTTAGTAAAAATATATAATAGAACTCGAGATATTGAATAACTTTTAACACATGAATATTCGCGCGTATGAATTTATCGAACACAATTCACTGATAAATTTATTATTTCTGGTTGTATAATGTTTATAACAATTCCTTTTGCCAACGATGTCGACAAGCATACCCTTGACTATCTACCATCTTATTTTTTAGTAAAAATATATAATAGAACTCGAGATATTGAATAACTTTTAACACATGAATATTCGCGCGTATGAATTTATCGAACACAATTCACTGATAAATTTATTATTTCTGGTTGTATAATGTTTATAACAATTCCTTTTGCCAACGATGTCGACAAGCATCCCCTTGACTATCTACCATATTATTTTTTAGTACAAATTGCTAATAGTACCTGAGATACAGAGTAACTTTTACGTATGAACAATTCCTCACAACTGCGTTACTAATAAATTTTCTGTTGGGTGTCCACGTTATTCAGCAGCTCTCTGTCTGTCTTTCTCTCTCTTCGTAAATGTGCGTAAGTTCGTCCTTGTCGGATACCAACTTCGTTATCATGTTCGCCAAATTTTGACCAGGGCATTCGAAGTCCTGTAAAAAAAGTAGGCGGCACGAGTGAATAATACGCGATGCTACATGTGCATCTATCCGCGCTGATTAAAGTATTATACATATATTTGCAACACTTGGATATAATGCTGCGTATATCGGTTATCGTCGAAAAAATTGGTTTTTATTTTTTTAACGAATAATACCGTATCTAAAATATTTTAAAAAATTCGAGATAGTGTTGATGACAATACCTCATTATTAAACTAATGCCCTGGATGGTCGCTCTCAAGCTTCTATACGGAATCTGTATTTTTTCGAACTTTCTCGGGTTTTTCATTTTTTACAACTAGACTTTGCAACTAAAAAATCCGAAAAAATTGAAATACTTGTTATTATAATTAATATTGTATTTAATTTATTATCAGTTACTTATTAATTACCTATTTTATACAAAACATAGTTAGCTATTTATATAAAATAATTAAACTGCAGGTTCTAATACAGGCCAAAGATGATGTAGATTCTGAGACGCACGATACATATTGCATATTGATTCGATATTAAAACTATATTTTATATTCAAATTGAATAATTGGTGGAAGCTAGTGCTGATTCATGCGTTAGAGGGGGTAAAAAGATGAGGTAGGTTCTGTTCCAGGCTGAAAAGTAAAAAGTTACCGTGATCAGTGAACACTCTCATTCCTCTTTGGAAATATATCCTCTCTGTACATATATACAATTTATTCATCATTCGCATAATTCAGTTGCAAGATATATTAAAAAAAGACGCGCGTTAATAGTGTTAGAACATTGTCATCAGAGGAGGGAGTTCCTCTCTGCAACTATACTATGGCGATTTATCCACTCCTATACCTCGTCTATGATAATATTTTGTCAGCAATGGACTGAAGTGACTATACAATTATTCCGTCTGCTGTGTGCCGGTGATGAAATCGGTGAAATGAGTACTACAATGAGTATCAAAGTGTTAAATAGAATTTCACGGTGTACATACTTTAATGTTTCTAGATGCCAAACCGTAAGTAATCTCGACTATTAGAACATTGCGTTACCAAGAAATTGATTGTGCCAACAATTTGATCAATCTAGTCAAGAGATTGTGCTCACTGTTAGGTTATATGTATTACAAAGTGTTTCGCAGCATTCTAAATGAACGTTTGTTTCATTTCAGGTGAAATACTCTACCAAACTGGAGGAAGATACGGAAATTCCGACGAATGAAATAAGAAAATATTACAGTGCAAACGATCAAACTCGTAACGGAACTATATACGATAATAAGCCTTTCAAATACAAATGTGAAGCTGGAAAAACATATTCATGGTGCCTGTGCGGCCAAAGTCATTCACAGCCCTTCTGTGACGGTACTCATAGAAATATCCATTTAAAAATTAAACAGAGGCCCATACTTTTTCGGGTTAAAGAAACTAAGGATTATTGGTTATGCAATTGTAAACAAACATCTAATAGACCTTTCTGCGATGGATCACATATGAGCCCGGATGTACAGGCTAAACAGGGCAAATAAATAGTAAATGAAACTTTTATCTTATCAGGGAACTATGCATAGGATCTATTCAATAAAGTTTTTATTACTAAGTATGTGATCAATTAACCCTTTTCTCGTTTCTTAAGAATTCAAATTGTTTAAGCAGTCAACTATTAAAAATTATTCTTTTACAGATGATGTTCTATATTTCAACGAAATATATTTACTTTAAAAAAGAAAAAAAACTGTTAAATTACATAATCATACAGGAACTTTATTTCATTATTACTAAATTAAACATATACTTCATATGCCAATAATTTGCATTCCATACTTTAGATAGTGTTTTTATTTTATAGTTATTTAAATTTTACGATGCAATGGAAAATTTATTTAAAAAACCGTAGTGACATCTAAAAATAAGATTGGAACTATCAAGTAACATTTAATACAGATTTTTATCACTAGATGGCGTCTATACAGTATTCTTAGTTATTATTTCTTATTTCGTAATAATAAAATCTGAATGTTAATTTAACTCCAAGTTATAAACACAATTCAAGATTATTTTATATTTTTCCTATAAAAACCCATTATAAATTAAAAGAAATACTTTTTTTATACATTAAGGCGCCGTCTAATTTTCAATTGAAAAAATTTACACGAATCAGAACACATGTATATAATAAACCATGTAATAATTAAATTATTTATACATATATAAATATATTATATTCTAGATCTTAATAGTTTTTCATGTTTTAGGGAATACATATTTGTATATAGGTGCATTCATATCAATTCATACTACAATTAAGTGGAAATGCACCTTAACATTTACAGTGGGCGACTTCATAGTACACATGTTTGAATTTTAAACTTGTTTAATGAAAGTTCCGTTACAGCGACTATTGCAAATAAATATATTAACTAACTAATTGCGGAACTACTCGATATTCCATAAAAGAACGTGTTTTAGCCTTTATGTCTACCGATTGACTACAGAATGAAATCTGCGTAAGTACTGAATCAACCTAAAACCAAATTATGTTTCGCATGACGTTTTTAATGTTTAAACAAAGTTTTTCAAAACAAAAAAATTTGAATTCTTGTATGTTTTCAAATTTTACATTGGAACATATATCTGACCCGCAATTTTTGCATTTATTAGAAATTCTAAACCACCTGTTGCAACTCGTAAATGCACAAACCGCACGAAATGCGACAACGAGGCTTACAAAGAACCTGTCAGGGTTTTCTGCCGTTTGAGACCAATGGCTCACCCCAACGATGTGTCCTGTATGAAGATTGTATCGGATACAAGCCTGGTGATCAATCCGCCAGAATCAGCAACAAATATTCGCACTGCGAACAAAGTTATCCAGACATCTTTCAGTCGTGTCTTTTGCCCAAACACTCCTCAGAAAGATGTGTTCGAATTAGTCGCTTTGCCATTAGTCAAAAATCTGCTCAATGGAAAAAACAGTTTGCTCTTCACGTACGGAGTAACTGGTAGCGGTAAGACATATACTATGTCAGGAAACGAGTATGATGCAGGCATCATGCCACGAAGTTTGGATGTTGTTTTTAATAGCATAGCAAATTGCCAAACGAAAAAGTTCGTTTTCAAACCAGATAAACTAAATGGGTTCGACGTGCAATCCGATACCGATGCATCGTTAGATAGACAGAGCGAGCTTCAAAAGCTTGTTATTGCTCAGAATGGGAGAACTCCTAGAATGTATGTTTGTTCATTCTCATATACAATTATTTTTAAAGGTTGTTGCTCACGTATTCTTCGCTATTTAATATATCTAATTTGCAGGACTAAAGCTGACAACGAAGCAAATAATAATGAGTGTGGTTCCATTGAAACTAACGAATCACAAACTTTACTTATTGACGAAGATAATGCGTACGCTGTGTTTGTAACATATATAGAAATTTATAATAATAGCGTGTATGATTTATTGGAAGATACTGAGGGTAGAATAAAGTAAGTGTAATTCTTAGAGGAATGTTTAAAGTTTGATTTGATCTATTAAAAGATTTGGAAAATTTAGGCCTTTGCAGAGTAAAATCGTTCGAGAAGATGGGAACAGGAACATGTATATTCATGGGTGTACAGAGGTAGAGGTGAAAAGTTCGAGAGAAGCATTTGAAGTGTTCCAGAGGGGCCAATGTAGAAGACATGTTGCATATACAGCTCTCAACGCTGAATCGAGTAGATCTCATAGTGTTTTTACTATAAGACTTGTACAGGTAAGACAAACTAATTATGTACTATTTATATCATTTATATAATTCCAACATTATCTTTTACTAGGCACCTTTAGACAACGATGGAGAACAAATTGTGCAAGATAAACGGGTAATTTGCATTAGTCAATTGTCGCTAGTAGATTTAGCTGGAAGCGAACGTACAAATCGGTCGAAAAACTCCGGGCAACGTCTCAGAGAAGCGGGTAAATATTAAATAACAATAGTATATATTTTTTCATCTACATAAAATGCTTCTATAAAAATAGGAAATATAAACAACTCATTGATGACTCTAAGAACATGCCTGGATATACTACGTGAGAATCAAACTCAGTGTATAAATAAAATAGTCCCGTATCGGGAGTCCAAAGTAACCCATCTTTTCAAGAATTATTTCGATGGTGAAGGCACTGTTAGAATGATTATTTGCGTTAACCCTAGAGCTGACGACTACGATGAAACTATAGTGAGTAGTCATTCTAGAACTGAATAAAAAGTAATATATTGATAGTATACTAATAACAATTTTTATTTTAATGCAGCAAGTAATGAAGTTCGCTGAAGTCAGTCAAGAAGTGCAAGTGATGAATTCCGCAACTTCAAAATTAGATCTGGGATACATGCCTGGCAGAAGACAAGCCAATAAAGTACAAAATATATATCTTTTTAAATTTAGTCGACATGAACGCTGACATATGTTTTGTTTATTGTTGTTCTGTTTCTAATATAGATATTTAAAGAAGCAAAGAATAGATTAGAATCTGCTGGTAACCCAGCTGCTGGTGACTTGGAAGTTGATTTAGGCTTAGTGTACAGGTACATCGATGAACAGTAACTAAGTAAGAAATATTGCTTCATTTTACCATAAGATTTCTTTTAGCCTCGGAGGACCGTTTCCAAATATGGACTTAACAAATCCGCACAACGACGAAATAATAACCACGCTCATGCGATTCCTGGAAATGCGCATTCAAAAACGAAACGTCTTACAAGAGGATTTAAAACAGAAACGTAATTACATGCTGATGATTAAGTTGCGGATTTTTATGCAAAACAAAAATTGCCTGCGTCAATTACAAGAGCATTCTTACTTGAATCATTTTAACAAGCTGAAAATAATAGATTGACATTCTTAAATCATTTTATCCTTTCTACTGTTTTAAATGGCACCTACTTATTTTTGCCGTAAATGCAAAACATCAACAGTACAATAATAATAAATTGCTAATTTTTCTAGAAACTAACTTCAGGAATATGTTGGTCAAAATGGATCGGGAAAACGTGTCTCTTAGAATTGAGAATTCTGCGTTGAAAACATCGGCTGACCAACAAAAGAAAAAGGTATATATTTCAACAAATATATAACATATCAAGGATAACAATCTTATTGTTTTAGATCTCTGCTTTAGAGTCCCACATTTGCAAAACGGAATCGCAAATTGACGCTCTCCTGTTCAGATTAAACAGCGCGAACGACATAATCAGACACATGAAAGAAGAAGTAATGAATTTTAATGTTGTAATTGCGGTCTTTTGATAAATTGGAAAGTAATGAATTTTTTCCACAGATGAAGAACAAGGATATGCAGCTCAATCAACGTGCAATAGACAAGCAAAGGGTTAAAGAGAAATATACTAATAAAATTCAAATAGAGACCGATAAAATGGGCAAGGAGTTAGAAACTAAATTACGACGACAGCGTGAAATTCTTCAGGTAGACAACTACTGTTCACAAACATATTAAATGCAGCTATTTCTTTTTCAAATATTTTACGGTATACATCTACAAAACACATTTTATAAATTTTCATTACAAGCCCAAGCAAAAAAGTTGTAAAAAGCAACATTTTTTTTTTTTTTCGTAATTCAAACTAAACGCAATTATTCCGAAATTATCATTACGTATCATCTAGTAAACTAGTCGTTTGGGCCATTTATAAAGCAGTTACTCTGATTTAAACTGTATACCATCAATTATAAGATTAACTGTAGTTAGTATTTATTTATTAGAATCAAATGAAGGACAAGGATGAGAAGTTGAAGCTAATGAAGCAGATACTACATGATGATGAAATTGGTGTTGAAGGGAAAACAGAATCGAAAGAATCGATTCCAGTAACGATATCGAGTGATACAGAAATTCCTGCAGCACCCATAGTTGCCGCTAGTCCCGCGATAGTATCAGAAGTTGTGTCTTCTGGTACATCTACACCAAGAGACCATGTGAAAACACCGTCCACCGTTCAGTTTGAAGACACCCATGATACCAAGTTTGGTACAACGGTAACCGTACTATCCATCAGTATATTCAAGTTTACGCAATTGGTTACTCAAAATTGTTACCTTTGACCTTTGCATTATACAATCTGTAGGAAAGAATTCCAGTAGTAAACTTGCGGTACAGACGATCACAAAGCGCCGAGAGATGGGTAGACCACCGGCCTTCTGGATTAGTGCCAGTTGGAACTATCCTCCAACCTCTTCTACGACATAAACGAAGCATAACGCAATTGACAGACCCGAGAGATATAACTGATGGGGCGTCCAGATATTGTCTCATCGCACAGGAGCAAGATATCGACGGTGATCTTGAAACGAAATTGTACAAAGTTAGTATTTGCAATCTTTTCACACAAACACTTGAAACAGTAGATAACGCATCAACAAATTTGAATTTTGTTTTGAGTCTGTAATTTTGTGTAAATGACAAAGTGGATGATAAACTAAACATTACTGAGATATTCTCTATAAATGATTTGTAATGCAGGTAATGTTCAAAATGTTCTCTATTGCAATTAATACATTTGCGTATTCGATCAATAAGCGCAAATGATACACTCTGGAGTGTTTTCATATACTAAATAGTGTACATGTAATTTAGGTGGCACACTTAGCTGAATCATATTGTATTTAATTCCACAAGATTTATTCGAAACATTTGCTCAAAGTTACAAATCCAAATCGTGTAATAAATAATCCTTGTATTATAGGGTGATATTTTACCAACTAGCGGTGGAGGTGCCCAAGTGGTGTTTAACGACATGGAACACTTGAAGCAAGTGTCGCCTGTACCAAGGAGAAAACGCAGCAGCTACTTCAGCCCAGAGAAAAAAGCTCAAAGTAGTCCAGAAGAGAATAACACGAAAAAGCCTCGCGTTTAGGTTTATTCGTCAAATATTCGATAGAGATAAAGACTTTTATCACGAATAAGACTAGTTACATAGTTCGTATGTATGCATAGACCAAAGTGACGAAGGGATGGAGTTCTCTTCTATTTTTCATTCTTTTTATGCAATAACGAAAAGTACAAATCAGTTATAAGCGTGTACAAATTGGTGCTTAGTATAGTTTTTGTTTTCGTTTAATAGCGAAATATATATTTTTCTGTTACCGAATTATTATTCTAGGTGAAAGTATAAGTAAACCGTTTATAATTAAAAGTATATTGTTACTTAAGACATATCTTCAGCTTACAAAAGAACAAAACGATTTCCTCCGCGTTTTCTCTTAAAAAGTAAAATTAAAGATATATTCTCGCCTAAGATCTGTTCTGTCTTCTTATTTTTATTTGTAATTCCATATAGTGATAAATGTCCATTTATTTCCTGTGGCTTATACAACGCAGACTCTGTAAATAATACAAACGTTAGGACAATAGAAGCCTGGATATGTATTGCCAACAGCGAAGTAGCGAATATATATACATCGTTTCTACATTATAGTATAATGCAGTTTATGAAAATTTACGTCGAAAAATCATCGAAACTGATGATCCGGAACTGATCATTTTCAATGTTTCTTTTTTTTCGAACGCTTTCAGTAATAATGTGTAAGTTGTTCAACAATAAAAAAAATATATATATTCAAAAAATTGGCTACCGCGTAGCAGTAAACCGTATGCGACAGAAATAGTTTATAATATTTCATTTTTCTTCCTCATTTTTTTTTGTTTTTTTGTATCTTTCAGATACTACAACATTACAGAAATTGAGCGTACTCTTGCAACTAATAACGTTATTGTATAGTACAGAGTGTCATCAGCAATAATGGGTCGCATTACTTATCTTTTTGTTTCGTGTTAGCTTCGCTTATCTTCTCGATGCGTTGGCAACGTATAAAATCATATAAAGTATCGAGACTAGATGAATACCTTAATTAGTTACATTACGATCGGTTTCTTTAACAATGTCAAGTACCTACGCGTTGTCTAACCGGGCAACCAAGGTAACCGCGAACATTGAGGGAGAATGGTTCGTTCACTATGTTGACGTCAGTCGTCAGGCTGCATTATTAATTTTTCTTTTTCTACTATAATTGATCCTTCTCACGAACACACGAATCGAGGAGTCAATCTAGCAGGACAAACAACGTCCGATCAAGATGTTCAACCGAACGAATCGATAGTGGTAGCAAAAGTTACAATGAAGAGAATTAGATAGCCCATATTTCTAGAACTAACCGAGTAATTTTGGAATGCTTCGATTATTCCTAGACATGACGTAATTGCTTATAGCGAGAGGAACTGAAAGAACAGGTCACACCAAACAAGTTTCAACAATAATAGAGTCAACAATGGTTCGCAAAGTGCCTCATATACTGCACATCAATTGCAAAATCCGAGGCGAAGCACTGGCAACCGGTTCTCGAGTCCATTGTCGAACAACGAGGAACGTTTACGGTCTTCCATCAAGAAGTAATGCGAACAGCATTCCAATTTTCACCCACTAAATTTGCGGAGAAGATGACGGTTCAAGTAGGATGACGAACACTACCTCTATAAATTTCTACAAATTAATAATTTAGTCTTTTTCCATTTTTATAACCATTTGTTTAAAAATACCGGACGCGACTCCAGGGATTAGCGTCGACAATCCTGTATGTCTGGTTAACCCTAACCAGTCCTGATATAGCGTGTATTACAAACAAAATATTTGTTATATTATCACGACCAAAGGAGATATTTAGGTGACTATCTTTAGACGGACTACCCCGTACAATATCCGTTCCTGCATACACAGGGGTGTGCTTAAAACGAGAAGCAGAGACTGCGTCGACTAAATTAGATATACATCAATGTTCATTCTCAGTGCGTGCTGAGATACTTTAGTAACTCTGCTAGACCCAAACCCGTACAGGATGTTTACTTACGGACAGCTAACCGACGTACCCCAAGAGTCTTTGCTGACAGAAATGATGGCATATTGCGAGGATGAGGGCCTCCAGGGTCCTCGATCAGCAGATTTTCAAACAGATCGAAGATGTCGATTGTTTCGAACGTCACGAAAAAAACACGCTGTACGAGAACGATTGCTAGCCTTCTGGTCATGATCCTGGATCGCTCGACCGACATCAGCAGGTTGAAGACACAAGGAATGACAAGGAAGCTGAGAAAGCTCGGGTGCGAATTCTGCAGCACCCAAATGGCAACACGAGCCACAGAAAACCCGGTGACGCTGAAAAGGAGGGCATAATGTAACAAGTTATTTAAAAAATCGGATATCTTGTTTATTTAAAGATAATAGTGTTATGCGACGATGCATTCTCCCTTTTGCTTTGACCACCAAGTACAAACGGAACGCGCGCGCGCGACCTTAGAATATTGTCCATTAGAAGCTAATTGTTGCAAGACAAGTTCACCGAATAAAAAAACTGTGAAGCTATTATAAATGTCGACCTGCATAGAAATTGTTAAACGAGTTCTTGTGCAGCTGAAATTGCGCTGTAGAGTTAACGCATTGAGAACTGAATACAACCAGTCATTAACATTTCCCTTTTTGTATCTGTCTGTGTGTATGTGTGTACAGCCCCGTGTTGGAAAGTATCCCTGAGTAGACTTAAGAGCGTTAGAAATAATATTCCACATAACATTCCCCTTAACACGTTACAACGTTTTTATATGGTTTTTTCTTTAAATAAGTAGAGAATTTCATGGCAACATTGAAAGCTACAACGTCTGTGGAAATATCAGTCGTCACGCGCAAACGATCGCTCAGCGGCGATAGCAACGCTAACAGCCGAGATACAGTTCTCTAAACAATTATTGTCAGACTATCCACACTCTTAACTAAAGTCGTGTACCGTTAACAAACTATTGGAGATGAGCGAGAACCCGGGAAATGTCGGGTCGGGACGTGTTCTCAAAAATGTTGGGATTCCCGGGCGTATTCGGATTTTCAAATGCATCGGGATTCCAAATTTTCTGGAATCCCGATATATTCGAGAATCCCGATGTATTCGAGACTGCCAAAAATTTTCAAGAGCCCGAATCATCCCGTCACGACCCGACAATCATCGGGTACCCGAGATTTTTTAATTCTTGTACAATTCTGGAAACTACCGAGTCAATTTGTGATACACATTCAAGGGAAAGAATACGTATAGTTCAAGGGGAGAACAACCGGGCGCCCCACCCTCAATGCGTTAAAATAGAGTATACATATGCCGTTAAGGTTCTTCTTACATTCTAATAATCGAAACGCGGGCTAACTTTGAGCACTTTCACGAGTGAAAGGAGACATAAATCGTGCATAATACATACGACTCGCTTTGTTCCCTGTAAATACACTTGACGAACTAAGCGAATCGATGGCCTTAACACCGACTCGCGGTAACTGAAAAACGACCGAGGAAATGACATTTACAGACTTTTAACATTTACTCGTAATTCTTAAAGTTTCAAGCTCTTATCACATACATACATACATAGGATATATATGTATATATATAATATACACGTACGATGCACGGTACATATATATTATAGATATACGTAGTATCTTCTGCGCGTATTATAATATATATATTACTTCTCGTTTAATATATATATTATGTTTCTAACTCGAATATGTAAACATTCCAGATAATACCACAGACACTAGACCAGAAGCATTATTGATTCTTCTTTATGAAACTGGAGAGGCTCTTTACGGATAGGTGTAGGCTTCCTTCGCGAAACACTTCAAACGGATCTCGCTTGAGGATATTTATATATGTATATGTAACATCAACATTAATTTTTCAAATTTCCAGTAAACTAGCGTTACGTATTAATTACTGTAACCTTACCGTCGATTGACGATCATTAATTCAGCTTTCGTTATACATCATGTGTACCAACAATAACGAATGACATAGGTAAGATATTAGATTTTCTGTTATCGTCATCGTCGATAATGCAAATATGTTTCGCGTGACACAGCGCTTCAACGACTGCTTCGTCGTTTCTTGGTTCACTTTACCTAGGAGCAAGCTGTGCGAATAACACCAACAAATACCAACGTATCCTCTTGTGTATAACGTCGAGTAACATTTTTACTCACGAAACAATTAGGATACATCATTAATTCCTTTGATATTTCTGCGGCTTCCGCATATGTCTGTACACATAATGCATCGAAGGTAATGAAAGCAAAGACCGCACGAATTCATTGGAAAAAAACAACAAAAGATCAAGAACCATCGTGGTTCGGTAAGCGTGACTGTGGAAACGTAAGCGAAATACTGAGAAAAATATGTCACTATTTATAAAAGGTAACAAACATTCCTCCGCGTAAAATTGATTTGTTACGTTTCTAATTCCATTGTGAATGTCGTAAGGAATACTGAGACAACTTGACGGCAACGACATAACTGACGCACCGTGTGAAAAAACACACACACTGTTTTGTGGTCGAAACATCAACGTGCGAAGAACAAACCATTCAATGCACTAAAACCTCCCTCTTAATTCGTAAACGCAAGAACATCAGCGATGTTTTTGTCTCGGTTAAAAGCGACAATACCGTCACGATTTTTCCAAACGAGCGATCCAAATTTACAAGCATAGCAACAACGAATAACGAGCTTATTCTATAGCTTTGCTCATGAACTCTATAAATCGCTTGCCGTATTGTTCTGGATCACAGGTTGAAATACCATCGACGTTAGCACCATATTTCACTGTCTTAGCTGCCTTCGCTGCTTGTTTACGAACACCGTAATGAGTTAGTACATCTATTATGGCTAAAAAATAAATTTCCTTCATGGGTGCACCTGAAACAACACATCCATGTTAAGAGACCAACAACTTAATAAATATGCCGGTAAATATGAAAGTAGTGTAAGTCAAACTTACGAGACTTACAACATTTTCATAATCACCGGCACGAATATATTCGTCTCAACGAATATCGACATTACCTTCTTTACTAGGTATTGCATAAATATCTAACTGAGGAATTATTGCATCTTCGTACTGTAGACTGGTGTCGCGATTCAACGGTGCATGAGGTGATTCAGGTGGTGTTGCCATTCCAGCAACACCACTCCAACCCCATAAACGGCTGAACAATGGAACAAACGTTAGAAATATTGAATAAGAAACATTTCACGAATAAGCTGAGTGATGCTTACTCTCCCATTGGACCTCGAGAGTCTAATCCACTTCCGGACTCACTATCCTCTTCATCCTCATGATTTTCCTCTTCTTCTTCCCTCTCCGCACGCTCTCTATTCTCTTGTTCAGCTCTTGCACAATCATGCAAACCGAGCAGCAAAGAATAGTCCATTAAGTGCAATCGCGTTAGAAACTGTAGAAGCAATTTTATCGATTACGAAAATTGAAAAAAATTTGTATGTTATCCATACAAAGGAAAGAACTCACATCGACATCAGCAGTTAATGTCTCTATAAGTTTCGCTTTTGCTTCTTCGCCTATATAAATTTTCATTCCCTCTTTAACAAAATCATTGTCCTTATACGTTGGCAAATCTTTCTCTTTCTCTTTGTCAGACGCCTCACGATCTACGGTTGAACCCTTCAAGTCGAACTTCTTGTGGGTTGTTAAGTGATTTGAGAAGACGTTTCTTATGGCAACAACATAATGTTCAAGCCCCTCGACTGTTAAACGATACATGCCAAGATATTGGGGTAATAATGTTTTCCCATGCCTTTCAACAATATACTGAAAGTAATGTTGTTAGTCTCGTGCGGTAATTAGACGTGTGCGAGAACCCGAAAATGTCGGGTCGGGACGAGTTGAGAATTATATTCGGAATCGGAAAAATTTCGGGATTCCTGAGAATTTTCGGGATTCCTGAGAATGATCCCGATACATTCCGGAATCCCAAAATTTTCGAGAACCCGTCCCGACTGTCGGGTTCTCGCACACCTCTAGCGATAATACAGAAATTTATTGTGAAAATGATTTCTCTGTACCGGGTGATAATGTTTCAGAAACGAATGCATCCTTTCTACCTCCTCGCTCGTAAGAGTTTTGATGATAAACAATTTATCGTAAGACTGGTAAAATTTTGCGCCGCTTTTTCCGGAAGAGTCGTCCAATATCGGTTGTGATCTGAAATTAAAAAATATATCAATTATTTACTCCCGATTACCAGTGGCAGCAGGATAATATGCTTTTATAGTGGATAAAGCATTCGTTGTTCTCACATCAAAGCACACTATGTTTATTTTGACAATTCTCAACGACGCCAATCCTTATTAGTCTACATCTATTACATTTCACATGCGAAACAAAACATAAATAAATTTTCTAGTTAAACGCTAAGCATAACGACTAGCTCATTAATTACTCACATACTACATTGTGTACTATAATGGAGAAAAAAAAACTGATAACAAAGCATGCTCGAATGTAACATATGGAATCTAATCTATGATACACTGTAATAACATATGATTAAACATATTGTTCGTGTCTGATAAGAGTATTGTGAAATAATGTATGTGCTGTGGGTTCCTTGGAATAGATTCTTAAATTTAATAAGGAACTCATGGAAACAAGTTAGCTACAAGAAACACGCAGAAACTGAAAAATCAAGACTGGCTAACCTCAGACGCTTTGGCTTAAAACTGTAGGAACGTAGCGGCTTAGTTAGGACTGGAATTTGTGAAAAAAGAGGAATAGGAGGAGAAAGGGTTATCGAAGGAGCGGTAGCACAGCGCTGAACCAATTCACGAGCCTTCCCAGTCAAATCCAAATGCCTCTCTGTTTGCGAAGGATTAAATGCCCGACATCTAGCATTAAAATTTATGTATTACAGTTTACCGTCAGAAGTTTTTGTTTAATACTTTCAAATGTAGAGTACCATTTTGCATGTATAATAAATACTCGGTCGACTCTTTCCTAGTATAACATCGCATTTATACAAGACTCTTTCTTCCTATGTAGAAAATATGTTAGTCACAAAAATTTAATATCTAGTAATACACTTCCGTTTGCATGCCTTGTAAAAAGAACATTGTATTACTGTAGTGCTTGAATCTCTCTAAATTTTCTAAATTTTTATTTCTCGACCATTGTTTAAAATTTTTACGAAATTTCAGACACATCAAAACTATACAAACACAAGAAGTATGCACTTTCATTAATAGAAAATGTTATTGATATCATGACAAAAAAAAATCCTCCTCATGACATTTCAATTCAAACTGAGATCGAACATCAAGGTAAGATTGTTTATTTACAATTATTTAGCCTATGAGTCATTCTGCGGATTATCTCTCCTCAAGGTTGTATCAAGTAAATCCTCTAAATCTGCAATGTTCTATAAATAAATAAATGAATACTTTGTAGTGGAGAGAACTGAAGAACACTTATCAAAATTGAATACATACACGGATACTTTACACCGACACTATCATAGTTTCTGACATAAAGCTTATCGTGTAACATAATACATATCTTGAGCATGCAGTGCAACGTAATAGAAAGGAAGGCATCTAAAAGTGTATTAAAAAGTGTTTCTTTTTTCATCTTTAAAATGCATTACGAATAGAGATCAAGTATGTTGCTACTTTAAAGATACAGTTCAAGTAATATTTAAAGCTCTAATAAGTATAGAAGAGATACAGATTATTAAATAAATTACCATTTACCTTGTCATAGATTCCTTATAGTCCAAATCATCTATACCAAATCTTTCCCTTAAATTTCTGAATACTAATGGACAATACTCTTTGATTTTAAAATGAGAGGGCATATTCTCCCTAAAACAAAAAACAAATTGCATAAAATAATCTTACTCCCTATTAAAAAAACAACAAAAGCATATAATGCTGTTGGAATACCAATATGTACAAGAATCATTCGTTCTCAAATTTGGAAACAAAGTTATTCGCATCTTCTGCATTAACCACAACCTCGGACCACGAGGACCTTCATTGATTCTATTATTAAAAGCAGTGACCAATCTACTAATTCAGTATTTAAGCGATATATTTAGAATAGACCACCTCGTGGTATGCTTTAAATCTACGATTTCTTTCTATATAAGACAAAACACCGCTCTCGTACCTCCAGATATTTAACACATTTTAATTTGCCTCTCTCTTGCATCTATCTTTTTTTATTCTTATATTGCTTTCAATTTACAGGAACACCACTTATGGATATTACAGAACTCACTTGTTGAAAAGGTGATTATCCACTCTCAATTTGCTGTAGGCTCTGAAATCGTCTGGTAGCAGCATTACCGGTATGTTAACGTGACTAAGTTCATTTATCTGAAATGCATAGAAATATAACACTCGCGTAAGGATTAATCCTAACTTTGACACAATCGAATTTCCATATTTATTGCTTGACAGTAACGATAGAAATTTCTATGTGATTTATATGCGATCATTACAGTAAAGTAAATTTGTTTCATGCAAATATAAGATATATGTACTCATTCATGCATACACTTGTAGTACACAATATTTATCATAATCATCCTGGATTTAATGAAATCATGTATCTGTACATACAAATGTCATCATCCATAAATGGATGTAGAAAGGATTGTTACTGCAGAGATATTTTGTTCAAAGCTAGGACGTCATTGATTCTGGCATGTGAATAAAATTAAAAGACACAATAATATTAATCAATATGAGTTTGCCTGCTGATTCAATTTCGTTATATCACTGAAAATCATTTCATCAAACACGATTCAATCAACCAAGCCGGCGGCTATTCATTAAAATAATGTTAATCGAATAACGGCCAGGCCTGTCTCACTGTAATTATAATAGAATCACAACAAGGTCTTAAAACGTAAATAACTGACGCGCACTATTTTACAAAAACAGCGCGCAAGGTGAACTGTAAATCAGTCGACGACCAATCTCTTAGGCCGACAAAAACAAATTTGCGTCACAGGCAGCGTTCTAACGACGAATGTAAAATAAATCAGAAATACTTCGACTACCAGCAAGGGCGAAGGTGACCGAGATACCGTGTACCTCGGACACTCATCTCGGTCGAGCTGCCGAGTAACTCGTTATCGGTCGGAAAATAATCATAGAGACGCATCGAAAACACGACGATAGAATGTACGTCGACGGTCCTGGCTCTATTAAGTTTCGCGATAGACGAAGAAAAATGGCATTTCGATGACGTACGATGCTGTCACTCTCGTACTCACCGTGTGATTGACACCCCACATGAAAACACTGAGGAGAGGTTCGTTCGCACGGAACAGCTTAACCTTTTGATGTTTCACTCGGAAGTGTTTCTTTTTGAGCTTGCTCAGCCCGCTGGACATTTGCGATATGCCGGACATGGTTTCTCGCGTTCGGTGCCTGCTCGACGAAACACCTTTTTCGTTGAACACCTCGGTTGCCGCGCGCGCTAGAAAAACCCAATGGAACCCTCTTCACACTGTCGTCATCGCGGAATCCCCTCGCGCGAGGCTCTCTGACAAGCAGAAGCAGGAGAGAAAGAGAGAGAGAGGGTAAAAGAAGACGGTCGCGCAAGTTCGAGGTGACAATCGCCACCGTCAGAGACACCGAAACGCACCCCACGACGGTTGATTAGCGACTGAGGTGAGGTGCTCCTTTTAAAAATGGCGAGGACAAGCATGTCCTACCTGCAACCGCAACAGCTATAGAAACTCTGCGGATACGCGAGTTGCGCCTTGGCACCGTTTCCAATCGCGACGAACCAATTTCACCCGTGGATTCGTCACAGCCTCATCTTGTACGCTACCACATTTAATTATTCCGTCGTGCCTTTAATCGAACTCTATTTGTTACGCCCGCGATACTCCCCGCAGCAAAATTTTCCAGCGAAACTCTGCGCCTACGCCTATGAGCGTTTCCCTACGTCTAACAAGGAGAATGCACCACCTTCAGATCTTTGCACGTTCGTAGAGTTTTTATTTCCTGTTTACAAAAATGTAACATTGCAGCATCAGATACTTCATATTTTACAATATATTGACGATTATCAGCATAAAATACAGTTTTGCCAAATAATGTTAAAATTATCGACGTGGCTCCAGTGGTAACGCGCTGGAATTGTACGGCGTAGATCCCGAGTTCAAATCTCATTTTTTATTTTCATTTTTCTTAGATCCAAAATGTCAGGAATGGAAAAGGTTCCGAAAATAACTGTTATACATATATCGGTTCTGACTGAAACAGTTATGGAGAACCGCAAAAGTCTCGTAACTGATATAGGGTATATTATCGGTTCTGACTTATGTATATCGGTTACGGTTTTGGTTCTATAACTGTTATTTTCCGGCTCTCCGAAAAACAGTCAATATATATCGGTTCTTTACTGACTCACCTAACCCAGAACCGAAAAATAATAGTTATATCCGAAACCGTAACCGATATACAAGTTAGAACTGATATACCTTATAACAGTTATAAGACGTTTCCGGTTCTCCATATAACTGTATCAAGAACCAAAACCGATAAAATAACTGTTTTCAATAAGATGTTTTATAAATTCGATTAGAAATGAATTTTTATGAGAACATTTTTCTTCCTGTGTAAAAGATGCAATAGAATACAAAAAAATATTTACTACGGAGAATACACATACAGTGTGTATGCGATTTTTCTCGAACCGTACAAATGTTTTAAAAATATGAAAGATACGAAAAAATGTTCCGAAATTGATTTCCAACCAAAATCAAACATTTATCATGTATTTTCATATGTAAAATGTCTTAGACCATGGTCTAAGTAAAATGTGATTAATTTGAAAAAATGAAAATAGAAAATGATATTTGAACTGGCAACCTACGTGATAGAATTTCACCATGTTACCGCTCAGTTACGGTGATATTTGGAACACCACGTGACACAACAGTATTTTAAGTGGTAATGAAATTTTAATTATCAATATCTCGAAAGGTATTGAGTATCTGACCCTGTAATGGTACATATTCGTAAACAGAAGAACGAACTCTATAAGTGTACAAAGTTTCAACTAAACCGGAGACCCGAAGGTCGTGCACTCTTCTTGATTTTCAAACCACCAATTTTAAGGTCGTCATAATGTTTCGTGGACCCATAAAAATCATTTTACGGATACTTTGATACACGATCGAACATTTACCTTGACTTTTTCAAGTGATACACCGTTTTTGCAGTTTAGTTACCTTAATGCGACTCACGATGCAGTGTCACTGCAGTATACCGGGTGTCCGAGTTACGAATTTCCGATCGTTTTGCGGCTGATGCGTAGATATCTACTATAATTCTTCACATTTCTATCGACTGTCCGTATCAGCCATAAATTACTAGAAGGAACATGCGTGTTATAGTTTACAATAAAAATGACACTTTTATTTAAATAAATAATAAGATGACCCATCTCAGTAACGTAATATCAGAGAGGAATGTAATATGTATTGAGGTAAAGTCCGCATAGCATTATATATAGTATTAAAGTTTAAAACAGGAAGAAATCATGCAATTTATTTTGTTTTGAAATTTTAATACTATTTTTCCCGTACATTATTGTATCCTTTTGTCTACTGGAATTATATACTACAAAGATAGTATTTAAATAACAATATGTAGAAATTTTTAATTAATGGAATTCGACGAGGTAAATTTCAAGGCGTTCATCCCGTCATTATAATTTCGTCATCTCGCGATACCTATAAAAGACTATTTCAATGAATTGAACACGTTTCAATCGAACATAAATTGCATTTATTCATAAACAAAATCTGTTTACGGTTCAGCCTTAAAGGGAGAAACCATCGTGATAATGTGAACGCGTCGTAACGCGTGCACCAAGAAAGCCGCCACCGAACGTCGTGCTAAAAAACTCATTGAAATATAGATCTCCGCGTTCGAATAGGAAAATGGAAACAATGTCAAATCCGTATCCTAAAAAAATGCACGACACCTACGAGGACGAAGAGGAGAGGAAGCATTTTCAACGAATCGTCTCGGCATTCAAATATTACAAGTGAGTAATCGACGAGAAATCATTTTAAGTATTCCTGTGCTTTAATCCACGGCACGACGATTTGCCCTTATCTTTATTACCTTCATTTTTCTTTTTTTACGTTCTTCTTTACACATTGTAACGGTAATAACTCGGTGTGTCACTGTTCATGATTTTCCGTGCGTCGTCGAACATTTTCGTCGATATTACTTAACCTTCGACAACGCAGCGGTGCGCAATGTTTTATTTGGCGTTGTGCTCATGGTTCCCTTATCGCTGCCGAAATCTGTAATCCAAACTGTGTCATTGAACTTTCCGGCAAAAGTTCAATGACCTGTAATATAATGGGAGACTTCCGTCAGTTTGTCCAATAAGATCTTCTAACAATGTGCAATTTACCAATTGTTATATCCTAAAAATTGGTATTTGCATCCACCTTACAGTTGCATAATAATATGATTTGTTAGGTGTAACTTTCTGACCAATAACAGTTTGTTTTTGTAATCTTATTTTCAGAACTCATTCAATGTCAAGGGTAAAAAAGACAGAATCATATTTGCTGACACTACCACCTCACCACCAGAAACTTTTGTCGAAATACAAAGAACATCTGCAAGAAGTTAAACGATGTATCGAAAATAACGACGAAATCATTAAGCTAGTCATAAAAGATGTTTCGCATATTTTTGAAAATGTGAGCCCGGCTAGTGCACAGACTGACAGTGTAAGAAAAGTTTACCTGGTGTGTGGCATGTATACATCCTGTTGTTCAATATATGTTCTGAACATATTGCGACCAATCGATTTTATTAATCCTGTGCTAGGAATGCCCTAATACGTTTGATTTCTATGTCTCGTGAAGTGTGACCTCTATTATTTTTGCCAAAAATAATTTCTGTGTTTAGTCTATTTATTGGTACTGTATTTTGCGTAAGATACTTCTACATTGATTTTTTATTGATCCTCAGCTTTTTTTTCTTGTGATTTTAACAAGCTTCTTTTTTTATAAAAATGTATTCTATTGTACAAAATATAGGTAGGTCTGATTGCAGACACTAAATCCTCGTCCAGTAATGGCTGATCAAGAAAAGGTGCAAGCAACGATTAAACAACTGGTTCGTGATTGGAGCATTGAGGGGACCGAAGAACGTAATGCATGTTATCAACCTATCATAGATGAAATACTGAAACAATTTCCTCTAGAATACTGGTATGAATATTTCAAGTTTCACATACTGAAAAAATCTTTACTCCAAACATCTACTCCGTTGCATCATAACAGTTAAGAAAAGTATGAAATGATAGGTAAATTTCTAGTACACCATCTGAAGTGCAAATTTTAGTACCTGGAGCAGGATTAGGAAGACTTGCATACGAAATTGCAAGACGAGGATACATCTGCCAAGGAAATGAGTTTTCTCTTTTTATGCTTTTCGCATCACATTTTGTGTTAAATAAGTGAGTCTCCTCGATGGATATTGCTTTACTTAATATTTTAAACTGTTAACTCTTTTATTTCATTTTAAGAACGTGCACTTATGTGCTTAATTATTTTTAAGCTAGTATTATTTTTGTACTTTTTCTTTCATACTACATCACGCACTTTCTTAAATTTTATATAATAGTAAATGCACATTTTTTTCCTATATAATGAGTATATTCGTCATTAGACAAGAAAATGCCGTCTTTTCATGAGTATACTCGACGTAAACGTCGAAATTAAATTATTAACGTTCGTAACACCGTTGCAGATGTAGGGGAGTGAATTCGTATCAGGTACATCCATGGGTTCATCAATACATGAATAATTTAAAACCAGAGCATCAAACTCAGGCGGTATTTTTTCCCGATGTAAATCCTAGCGATCTTCCAGAAAACGCGCAGTTTTCTATGGCAGCTGGCGACTTTTTAGAGGTAGGTTTCACGGTTCATTAAAGATTGTGAAAACATGATTATATGATTCTTTGTCTTGCAGGTTTACACGGAAGACAATCACTGGGATTGTGTCGCAACATGTTTCTTTATAGATTGCGCAAATAATGTTGTACAATTTATTGAAACAATCTATAAGATCCTGAAACCGGGGGGTATATGGATAAATCTTGGACCACTGTTGTACCATTTCAGCGATATGCCAATGGAAGACTCAATAGAGCCAAGTTACGATGTTGTTCGCGATGTTATTCGGGGATTTGGTTTTCAATTAGAAGTAACTTAATTTTTAATATCTTTGTAATATGCTACACTGTTGCATATTGTGGCATTTACTCACTGTGACTTTTCACTGTGTTTTCAGAAGGAAGAGACACGTGTGAGAACGCGCTACGCGCAGAATATTAACAGTATGTTACAATGTGAATATAACAGCGTATATTTTGTTTGTCGAAAGCCTAAAAGACGCATAGACAACGATATGAGTCATCGAAACGGTTCTGAAAGTAATGGAATGCACGAACAAGAGAACTAATTATTGACGACCCGATGTGTTCCACTCGTAAGAAAAATTGATCTAACTGTAAATGCATTATATAATAGTTTCTATACTACAAAAGCAAAGCTGTTATACTTTATAAATATAAGTCGATATTAGGCAACTTGGGGTTGAAAGAAAAAAGAGAAAGAAAGAAATTTTTGAAAGACAGTTGAAGATTAAATTGATATTTTTTTATCTAAATATTTTATTTCATTACAATTTACTGCTGAGTGTATCCGCTCGATTGTTAACAAATTGAATAATAAAATAGTAGAATTATTTTCTTATATGTCGATGAAAGTCGATTCGAGTCCAAGATAGAAATGAATTTTTAATAACAGTTTTGCGATTTCTCTTTTGAGTTCAATATTTGTGATTTAGCATAATCATTAAACTTATTGTTTCGATTATTTATCAAATACCGTGATAACATGAAATAAAAGAAACTAGATTTGGTTGCATGTATATATAATATGCAATGTTCCCCGTTCGTGATGCTCTCTTCCATTTGCTTTGTAGAGGATTTTTATTTATTTAATGATTAACAGATGCATCTTACCAAAAATATATGTTAGTTACAAATTTTTACAGAAACCAGTGTTGCCTTATCCAGTTTTGTCTCAAATTGACGAATGTTAGTACTGCAAAGAAGATGCAATTTCAAAATTTCAGTGCTTTTTGTTTTCTAATTCTATCATTGTTTCTGCTTTCTTTTCGATTATATATATATATTTTTGAAGATTAAAAAAGAAAAGAATCGCACAAATTTCAGTGTCCATTTTGCGATAATTTAGACCAATGTTATGTTATTAGAAAAATCAAGTTCATGTTGCAAAGCAAGAGTTTACTTTGCAATACAGAATACATGCAGGCCAAAAATAATTATAAAATAAGCTAGGCCTAACAATGTAATTAATATAATTTTTTATTAAAAACAATATACGATGAAAAATCTGATTAATGTGTAATTACCTCTTTAAATATATCATAATACTTTTAAAGCACTTATGGTACAAAAAATAGATAGTGGAAAGACGATATCAATGTGTTTTTCTCCTTACAGACTTTTATTTAGGTATTGTACAAACAATGTTGCAATTTGATTGACCTCAATTTGTTGCATTTTACTATAAGTTAAAAATTGTCTTCGTAATCTCATAAGCTGAGCAGCTGTACACGGACTGTGTACGGTTAAATTGTGCCCTGGTATTTTAAAATCATTTTCAATGCCCAACTGCTTGGCTGACAATATTGCCTTTATATTAAAAACAAAAAAAAAACATGTAAATTAATTTATCATAAGCATACAACTTATGATTTCTAATCTTTTGTAGTATAATTTTCTGCAATCTATCATGGTTATTTAGCCAATAAAGATCTTCAAACAACTTACATTGACCACTTCTTGAGTAACCGAGTCCAAATCGTACAAGTAATTTGTAGACGACAGTGGTTGCTGAAATGTTACACATGTTGTCACAAACGTAAAAGAGAAATTGAAAGATAATTCAATAGAATCATTTCCATAGATACTAACACACTGTGTACTCAAATTTGGTTTTGGCGCTTTCACTTCGTACAAGGATTTATGAATTTCATTGAATTTTAACTCGTCCTCTGCGGACACTGAAAACAATGGAGAATCCCAACGATTCTTACTATCTGGAGTTTCATACCTATATAACGTGTAACGTGTATTTTATTGTATTACAATAAAAAGTTTCTTTGCGATGTATCTTTGTTTACCTCATTACAAGAGCATCGAAAATTTCTCTGCTATACTGTTCATTTTCTGGTCGTTTTTCATTCCACAACCAAGCATGTTCAATCGGTATATCACAATGAACTGTGCACTGGGGGTTTTTATACAACTTTGTCATACAGTATATTTCGTAACGATATCCTTTGATATAATTACTGCCATCCATTATCAAAACATCGTTAATATTTAGCAGTCGTTGGACTGCAGATTTTACATCGCTCCTCACACCTTTTTCTTTCCTCGAATCTGCAATGCAGATTGTAATAACAATTAAAATTCCTTCTAATTAATTCTTAAGAACCAATTCATAAGCCCAATTCTAACCAGCGTAGAAAGTATTTTTATCGTAGCCTGCCTTGGTGACAACATCAATCTCGTTTATAACCTCCACTCGTTTTCCCATTTCATTCTCGAAATACTCTTTCAACTCTGTTGTTCGCCTGGTTTTGCCGCTGCAAGGTATGCCAGTTACGATGATAAGTGGCATCGTTTAAAAATAATGTAAAAAACTGTATCACAATGCAAATCCTAATCTATATCATCGAAACCGTGGACGCTGCCATCTTGGACTGGATCACGTTACATGCGTTACATGTACTGTAGGTAGGTATATGCACACATTGTCACGTCCGGAAATGGGGAAATGGCGTCGTAGAAGGGGTAGCTTGGGGTGGGAGGCAAGTGTTAATCTGGCGAGACTGATCTTGATATTGAGAAGGAATTTCCTGTTCGATGACTCTTTCGGTATCTCGAAAAAAAGTGATGCGCCGATTAAAATGATAAGATTGATACAATAAAGTCTGATCTAAGTCGGATCCTCCGGTTCGTGCTTCGACATAGATCGTATTAGGGCTATTATTTCTTTATGACCTCATCGACCGCGCTGAACGTAAAAAAGCTCAGCGCATGTAAACACGGATGGCTATCCTTTTCGTGTTTTATGTCATTTTAATCATAAAAATGCCACAAATAAGTTAGTAAAAGTCTCGTAAAAAAATAATAAAAAATAAAGATGTTTTGTAATGAGATTAGCAGTAGTTCACACCGATATACCGACCCGGTATCGGATTACGCGGCATGTTTACACTACTCGGCGTGACCGAGGCAGGTTAAGCTTCTTGGCCCCTCCCGGAGTATGCCCCCCAGTGGAGGGGGTGCTCAAACTGACTAACATCCTACAGCTCCGTCCGGCTTAGATCAAGACTTTACTGTAACTTCCTCTCACGAATTATGATTACGCGTCACAGCTTGTATCTTACATAAATGATTTTTACCGCTTGACATGTTGGCCAAATAGTAAATCGCGGCAAAAATTACTTGAGCCGCGTGCATGAGTACACAATGCCGTACAATACTTCCTGACAACAGGTTTTATCTCTATCCTTTTCTAGATAAAGAAGAGGTGACGTACCATGGCTGGAAGCCGAGTGAAAGCTGACTACCACAGGCTAATAACCCAGCACTCGCTGAATTGTTCCCAACGATGAAGGTGTACAGTATTCTATCTCTGCTCGTGATCCTCTTGATCGCTATCAACAATGCTTCAGGTGAGCTTTTCTAATGCATCGCACATTCTACTATTATACAAGTAAATGCAATACCTTCGTTTATTTTTATCCTCGCAACTTTGAATCCCTTTCGCACAAAAACACATATTTATGTATTTGCTCCATCATAAACGAAAACTACTACGAATCGAATTAATTATTTAAACTAGAAGGCAATAACTTCTTCACAGTAAGCAGTAGCTCGAATAACGGTTAAATCGTTGAAATCTTTTCGCTCTTTGACTAACAAGCAATAAAAACAATTCATGTTTAAATCCTTGCTTGAGCGACCGGGACCTCAGGTATCACCCATTTGCTATGTTTCTTTTGACAATGTTTTATGTGCTTTTAAAAATATCACAAAACATATGCGAACTTATCTAATTTTATATATTTGTTTAAAATATGAAATCACGAATGAAATACGATTAACCGAATTAAGTTTACAACGAAAATAAATGAGAACCACAAAAAGATCTTTTGTGGAACTATTTTTAGAGTGCGCGCGAGAGTTAAAGAACAATCTTCTTTTTCATTTTTTTACGTTTTTTCTCTCCACTTTTTCTTTAAAATGTGAAAATTTAAAAAACTGGCACAGACAAGGGGGAATATTTGCAATTTTGATTTTCATAGTTGAATCATCGAGTACCGGTGCCGGTAAGCGGCAACGGGCTGAACATAAAGGAGACGAAAGTCGAGGAATGTATTTGACATTTTCTACGGCGTCTTGTGTAATGGAAATCTGACATTTCGAAGTGACCTTCGTTCAACTTCATTCCAATGAAAACCGCGATCTCTGAAGAATCGAAGTCTATTTCCTGTTTGTTTAGCAAATCATTTATGAATCTAGCCGGTTGCTGAATCTTTAAACGGCCGAGTGTCGAGGGGTGCAGAGCGCAGACGCCGGGTCATTAATGACCCGCGATTAAATTTTCGTAATATGCACTTTGATGCAAGCTTAGGCATTATTCGAATAAAAATGTGGTCGCCTCATTATAGTAAATTAAGTCGACTAAAAATGAAAAAATAAGAAATAAATTTTCAAAAGATAAATAATATTTATTTAACCTTTCCGAAGCAATTTTATAGAAGGAAATCATTCGCCAAATACGTATAAGGAAATAAATGTATTTAATTTCATGTGTAACTAATGTAATCACAATTGCCACATTTTGTCGGCAGTTTTGGCAAAACCACGACACGATAAAGTTGTGGCCTGTTACGTCGCTTCCTGGGCTTGGTATAGAGATCATCCTGGCAAATTTGGGATAAACAATCTGAAACCAGATCTTTGCACGCACCTGATATATTCATTTGCGGGAATTGACATCGCTAATTGGAGCATCTGGAGCCTGGATCCTTACAAGGACATCGAGAATGGTAACTGGAAAAGTTATGACTGGAAAAGCAGCAGATATGGACATCGTTTTTATGCGTTTATATATTTTTAGGAACGGGAGATTACAGAAGGATAACTGCGCTTCGTCAAAAATATACTCATTTGAAGACTGTTTCCCTTGCGATAGGGGGTTGGAACGAGAGTGGCAAAAACTTTTCCGATCTCGCTTCTGTCCCTGAGCGTAGGCAGAAATTCGTCAACAGCGTCGTCCTGTTCCTCCAGTATGGAATCAAACGTGCGAGTAGTTCTTGTCGATTAGCGTTTCCTCTGAAAGACACATTCTTCTTACAGAAAATACGGTTTCAATGGGTTCGATCTGGATTGGGAGTTTCCTGCAGATCAATCACGCGGAGGAAAACCAGAGGACAGAGAGAATTTTGTACTTCTTGTGAAGGTACAATTATTTATTTGCTGGTAAAATGTATTGGCATTTCGCATGGCCTGCTGCGAATCGGTTGAATCCCATCGCTGATCATTTCTTATATTAATCTTAAAGGTGTGCGGGAACCCGATGATCGGGACGGGTACGGAAGGCATCGGATCGAGACGAGTCAAATTCTTGAAAATTTCGAGGTCCTCGAAAATATCGGGATTTTCGAAAGTATATTCTCGGTATATTATTTCCGATATATTCGAGAATCCTAATATGCTCGGGAATCTCGAATATTCTCGGGAATAATATACCGAGAATATATTTTCGAAAATCCCGATATTTTCGAGGAATCCCTATTACTCCCGGGAAACCTGTTACATTCGAGACTTCCAGAATTTTCGAAAACCCGTCCCGATCCCGAATAAAATTCTCGAATCGACCCGACCCAACATTTTCGGGTTCTTGTACACTTCTAGTTAATTATAAGATCAAAAAGGAAACGTATGCGTCTTGTTGCGCCATGAAGATCCGTAGTGTAATTGTGATCGATAAGATCTACAGAGTAACAAAGAATTGTTTTGTAACAGGATCTAAAAGAGGCGTTCAAACAGCCCGGGTTCTCGCTGACTGCAGCTGTAGTAGCTAACAAAGGAATGCTAGACAAGGGGTACGATATTTCAGCAATATCCAAGTACCTCGACCATATTTACGTGATGGCCTATGATTACCATGGTACATGGGATCACAAAGTGCTTCCAAATTCTCCGCTGACTAGCCAGGATGGTGCCGATGTGGTAAGGAACTTGATAGATACGCTCCTGAAGCGATCAAGAGAATGTTGCAACGAGTTAGAGACGCTTGTCTTTTCAGGAAAGTACGATCAAACACTTGTTAAACATGGGTGCACCGCCAAGCAAATTGGTGCTGGGCGTGCCTATGTATGGAAGGACATTTATATTGGCTTCCATGCCCAGCTCTCCTCAAGAAAGTCCTATCAATAAGCGATGTCTGGATACAGGGTTCGAAGGCAGTTATAGCAAGCAGAAAGGGTTCATGGGGTACAATGAAGTACGTGGAACAGTGTTCTACGTGTAGTTGGATTTGCAACTTTGAGTTAACGTTTATGATAGACACCTGGGTATCTTCCTTACTGAAACCGATAAGAACGATTGCTTAACACTATTACTATCACGGTATTATGTTTACAGTCATTCGCAATAACATTCGGACGCTTTAAAAAAGACTATAACTTTTTAAATATTGGACCATACGACTTGGAGTTATTTGAGAAGTTAGAACCATTAGTTTAACACGTGATGCGAGAAAGAAGTTTTGGAAAAGTTGAATAAAATTTGAATATTTTTTTATGTAGGATCACCTCCTTTTCGGTTGTGCCAACAGCTATAATTTAAAATTGCGCTTCGACACCTTTTATAGAAATAGTGTTAAACATGCTCCGATGTTCATGCTATAACAGCAAACGGTATCACCTTTTTCAGGAGAGTCTATAAAATGCTACTGTGCATATTTGAACGGTATAACAACTTTCTAATGGAAAATCATTCTTTTACAGATCTGCGAGGAAATAGTAAAGAACCCAAACGAATGGAGTACTGGCTGGGACAAAGATAGCAGCACGCCGTACGCTATTAAGGGTGATCACGTTGTCGTGTACGATAATCCGATAAGTATAAAGGCAAAGGTTGGTAATGGAGGACATGGATTTGGACATGTGCACTCGTACACGCGTGTTAGGAAGTAGATGAAATCACTTATAAACGCTGTTACACTCTAATTTATAGGCCCAGTTCGCGATGGACATGAACCTCGGGGGCGTGATGATCTGGAGCATCGACACCGATGACTTCCATGGCAATTGCCAGAAGTTGAAGGAATACTTAGACCCAACGGATCCCACTTTTCCTTTGATGCGGACCATCAACATGGTTCTCGCGAATTCCACCGTAGTAGGAAAACCGATCAACACGAGCAACAACACAAATTCGTCCAGCAGTTGCCTTTTCAATTTCACTCTAATTTTCTTCGCGCTATTGTCACGGTACGCTTGGTAACGATGTAATGCCAAAAGTATTGAAACAAAGAGAAACACACGTGATCTCTGCCGATTCGAAAGAGTTCCTTTTAGAGCGCCTGTGGTATGGCGTACACTGCCTCAAGAAAATGTTATCGTGGAACAAAAATAAATTTTATCACCGCATATTTTGACACACAAAATTTTGGGACTTTCATCGCTATTTTATCAGGATAGTGGACAAATTATGGCCGGCTTTAAACGGTGTGCAATTTCCGAAATGATGACCATTTAAAAAAAAAACCCTAATCTTAAACGGACTATTATCTTCTACAGTGTTATTGTATAGGCTTTAAAAATCTGACTCTATGAAACTAATCCATTAGCGTAGCGAACAAACTGTGTATAGACTGCGTACTATGTTGTACTGCGTTATATATGTACATAGAAACATTGTAAGAAATTGTACAACAAAGTGTGCGAACGAATAGAAGCGTGCTTAAACGAAATCGTTCCTTCATTGTCTCCTGCGCAATACCATGACCAAAAAGTATAATTTTAAAAAGAACAAAGTGGAATTTCCAATTTTATGGCAATAACGTTTGTTAATAAATACAATATAGGGGAGCTCTTTAATTGCGAAAACGCTACGTGCTGTAACTGTAGACAAAATATTTTTGTGTTTCTTTCTTTTTGATCAAGCATACGAGGAAACGAATGACTAAGCTTAGCTGAACATTTTTGTTCACACGATAAGTACATGTTAACTATATGAAACAATAAACATATTCATTCTCAAAGATTACTGGTGAACTCTTTAAAAGTAATCGCACTAAAAAAATGAACCTCCTGTAGTTTCTTCATTTTACACTTCGATTCGACCGACTGTGTTTTCATCGCAATCCCATATATTAAAAAACGAATACCTAAGCAATTTTGAAACGTTAGACGCAGTCAGAGTAGTTGCACAATCGCACGATGCAGATGGAATCTTATACCGTCGGACTGATTTCTTTTTTTTTTTTGTCATTTTTCCAATGGCAAAAGAATCTGATCGAAGTCGAGCATGGTAATTGGAACTCCCGACTGTCGATTCGGCTGTACGTTCAAGGCGACCGGCAGACTTTTGGCGTAAATACTTTTTCTCTGGTATGAAAAAGGAGCGAAACAAGATAAGCCAGAACGTGGGAGGCTGGCGCCAAACTGTTATGCAAGATTGGCAGAGACCCAGAGAACACTGCCTAAGGATATTTGATCCTTAAATAATTCGATCCTATTTGCATATTAAGGCAACAAAGCGGCGCACGTACGGCCGTCTCGACGCGAAAACGGCATTCGCGACTTCTCGATTATATCACGAATTTTCCGAGTACGAAACGCTCGAACACTTAAAAATTAAAAATTAAGTACATAGACATTATCGCATTTTTAAAAATAAGAGATTACTTTTCGTTTTGCTCCGTTCCTCAACAAGTGGAGAACTATTGTTTATGATTTTTAATTTTATCGAAAGGTTCGTTGCCATTCGCGTGTGTCCTTTTCAGTCAATTTTATAGTACGATTAATAATACTATAGTACGATTAATCCTTATACGTTCTTCAGGGTGAAAATTCACCCATTTAATCTTTTTACATATCTTAAAATGATCAATCTCTTTTTCTCTATGTTGTCAGATGTACACTCCCATCCACAAGTATTAGAACCCCCTTTTTCAAAATTGATCCAAACGACTTGAGTATTTTTTTAATATTCTAGAAGGATCAGTTAAGTGAAAGATTGATTAAATGAAATATAATCTGAATTCGAATGAAGTAAATAGCGTGAAGAGATTGTAAAACGACCCAATGTTTATGAAGCTTCCATATATAAATACATGTCAGTGGTTATAGTTGTTCGGAAACCGTGGTTTTTGTTAGCTATGTGGTTTAATTGTCCTGCACGAATTACGGGGACGCAAAATTTCGGTGATACAAGACTTGTGCTACAAGGTAGGCGGTGCCGGAGCGGTAGCACGTTGCTCCAGTTTGGAAGTGAATGTTTGTTATGAAAAAAATGTAGGTCAGTAATTTCGGGGTTCCATACACGTACGAAGATCGATCATCGGGATCAAGTTACGCTCAAGGGTTACGTAAAACCCCCATTTGCTTGCAGAATTAGGCACGATTTTCGTTCAACAAAGAAAATATCAAGACGGGTCTCTTTGTGAGCAGTCAAGCATATCTATGAAACAGAATGATTTTCCGTTCATTATCAACTTTTTGCGAACTATCTGATCGAAATTATTTGCGTACTGATGAAGTCATACATAAATTAATTTAACAAGTATCAATGGATAATTTATACACGTAAACTTTGGATCTCCCGGGTAGGGAGAACGTTTGTTTCTAATTTTCTAGGGATCTCTTTTAATCTAGAAGATCGAAAGAGATAGTAGATATTATTTAATTGCGTACTAAAGTCACACAGCATCTTTGAGGTCACTCGAGCTTGTTAAATTACTAACAAATGTTAATGAATAGTTTATGGGCGTAAACTTTGGACCTCCTGGTAGCAAAACTAATTGTTTTCGAGTTTCTGCGGATCTATGTCTCCTAGAAGTAGTACATATATATATACTATTTTAATAAAAAGCGGATACACGATGACTCGATTAACAAATGCATTTTTGTCAAGGGGTGTATTTAGAACGAATTAACGAATCCAGCGGGAGCAAAGTGGGGACTGATTTAACGGGGCGCCGAAATTCGATCGCAGGTTTCCTTCACCTTTCAGTGCCGGTCATCCAGTGAAATTATCACACGAATCTGAACTTACTTCTCGGACAGTCGTTTTCTGTGAGATCAGTCCTCGGCCGACGGTCCGATCGAAAGGAGCCACACACACGGAACCCTGTGAAACACCATAGAAAAATACATTGAAAATCATTACTACTCGAATTTGAAAAAATCGCAATAAAACTACGATGCGGTGAACTCTAACTTGGAGTATTTGTATAAATTAACATTCATTGGTACTGAAAAAATCTCTAAAAATGTTCGCTCAATTTGCTTTGATCGCAAGTAAGTATAAGCCATTATAAAAATGATCTACTTCGCTTTATTCTATCTTCCTACACTAAGAAATCTTTGATATATTTGTATCTATGTGTTGTACATTATAAAATTGTTAAGTAGTTTCTTAGTTTAAAATATATTAGTTTAAATAGTTAAAATTGTTACGTTAAGCCTCAATTTTGAGTGAATTAAATTTCAATAATTGTCGACTACGCGATTGATATGATCAAGTTGAATTCGAGGAATATGTCTGATCGTTGCTGGCTCATTCTACTTGTTCCCGGAGAAACCCACAATATAATTCACACACGTTCGTTCGTTTAATATTTTAACAATATTAAAATATAAAAGCTCGAAAATCTGTTGTTTCGGTATACAAAATTGTTTTTGAGCGTTCAAAGTGATTTATGGAATTAAATACCACGTGCACGTGGTATACGCACATTCTTGTAGCCAATACAATTGAGTTAAAAAGATTTATTCTCGTCCCTCAGGTTGTTAAAATGTTCCTAGTTGGAATGCTATTTTATTCGAACTATACATCACCTGCTATTTTTTTAAGTAATCCATCTCCGAGTTTTGCCCATCTTGGTTTCCTATTTGAAACAATATCTGATCCGATAAAATAGAAAAATTAATCAATTCTTTTTTATTAGTACTGTCGACGGCCGTCTTCGCTGGTCATTATTACAACGAGGATGGGACACCATACGATCTCTACCATAATTTACACTTACCCCATAATCCACCACTTTATCCAACGTACCATAGGGTACCTCGTACCGGATTCTCTTGTTACGGTTTGGAGAACCAGTTGTGGGCAGATCTTAGCTCACAGTGCCAGGTAAGGATAATTTAAAAATCCAGTAGTGAGCATGTTAATATAATTCTACAAATTTCTGAAAGCAATATAATTTATTTTCACAGGCATACCATCTGTGTCAGGATGGAAACATGATCTCCAGCCATCTTTGCGTAAACGGGACACTTTTCAATCAACAGTTCCAAGTTTGCGATCAATTTTACAATGTCAGATGCGGAAGTCCGTACGGCGATCTATAAGCTATACGAAGAATTAATGTGATCTGAAATCCAAAGAGATAAACGTGAACTTGAAACTCTGATACTGTACTTCTCGAAACTATGATTTCCGACATTGCAAGCTGATCAGATTCCACTGAACATTATGTTAGACAATGCTATACAACTCTACCGTTTTGTAATTTTAAGTAATAAAGAATATATGAGAATAGAGTTAAGATGTTGCTTAACATTCCCTGTAAAGATCATGATTTTTTACCAACTACTCACAGGCGAAAAAAAAATCAGTTTCGTCTGTTTCGTTTAGGCGTTCAAAGTTCCATACAATTGAACTCGTTAAAAAGTTTGAATTATACAGGTTTGAATAAACCGCTGACGCGAATGTATTGCTGCTAGTAGACACCATTTTGAGCATCGATTCAAGGTAAATGATATTTTTTAAATGTTTCTTTGGTTTAGATGTAGAAGAAATACTTTTTATGGTGCTTGCCGGATTCATCTCAGTAGCCCCTAAAAGATGGGTGTAAAAAAAGTAGTAGGTTTATCTATGAAAAGCTGAAGGTGACCTTGATAACTCTGGAAAAGAATGTTATTTTAGCTGAAAGAACTTCCGGTCGAATCACTAATAGCAGAATATAATCAAAGCTGTTCACGCTTCGTGGTCTACCTTGTATAATTCAACTTCAACGTAATAATATCGCATTTTAAACGATTTTTTAATGTACCGATTGACTAATGTTTGCGATTAATAATAACTGACTAATTTCAATTATAAATATCAATCGTTGATCGCCTGATTAAAAGCATTCGATTCTTGGATTCGTAATTTGAATATTTTCGAGATTATCGTTCGATCGTCGAGGATCGAGAGATCGATATTCGCGAGAGAACTCGAAATATCGAAGCATTCGCGTTTCGTTTCGGCTGAATGACATTTCAAACCACAATTTCAAACTCGAGAAACATGGCGCTGTTGAATAAAGGCGATTGGTATACTCCTGCACCGTTTTGGCAAAATGGACCGGCACCGGGTGCATTTCACCATTTTCCTGGGGGTTCCTCGCAGTCTGATGTCGGAGGATTTCAAAGATCACAGTAAAATCTCACACTATACATATTCACCTGTGTGAAATTCTTTCTCTAAGAAAATTGCATGTCATTCTTTCTGAACACACAGAGTAGTAATAATTTTTAAACAATTGGGACTTCAGTGGCTGCGTGCCTTTACTTATTAGCAATTCAGTCACAATTGAATATCTTTTACACAATGGTTGTGTGTTTCATCGTGCAATGTAATTCTAACCTCATTCGAGTAAACACGATGAATTCTATTTTTACTTCTACCATTTAATAATTTGAGTCTTTCTGTAGAGCTCCGATGACAACCGGCACATCTGTAGTTGGAATTCAATTCAAAGATGGTATCCTGATAGCAGCAGATGTTCTTGGATCGTATGGATCGTTGGCTAGATACAGGAACCTCGATCGTATCATGAAAGTTAACAGTAACATAATTCTTGGTGCAGGAGGCGACTATGCTGATTACCAATTCCTTAAGAGCCACATTGAAAAGAAAATGTATGTATAGATAATATTAAAAGTTTCTTAACATAACAAGTATGGCGCTTTGCTTGCTCAAGTTGCTTCTACAGGCTGCACATTCTTGAACATGTCAAAGTAGCTTAGTACAATGTATATAAGCACTTTTTTAATTTAATTCACAATATCAAAGATATCTTGTGACCTGTATAAAATGTGATAATTTGAATTAATATTGCAAATATATTTTACAGTCTTGAAGAGGAATGTCTAGACGATGGATTATCTTTGAAACCAAAAGCTTTACATTGCTGGCTAACTCGTGTGATGTACAACAGAAGATCCAAGTTCGATCCTCTGTGGAATAACTTTATTATTGGTGGTTTGGAAGGTGATAAATTGTAAGTATTTTATTTCTTTTTTGATTTTGTCCACTGTCATTTAAACGCTTTGTATAGATTTTTAGGCACTGTTGACAAGCTTGGTACAGCTTACAGTGACCCAGTAATCGCAACTGGATATGGCGCATATATGGCAATACCGATCCTTAGAAAGGCTTACGAAGAGAATAAAGAAATGAGTAAAGAGCAGGCAATTGAATTGCTATACAAAGTGATGCAGGTTCTTTTCTATAGAGATGCACGATCTTTCCCAAAGGTAAGTTACACATTGTAGCGAAGCATTGCATACTAAGGAAGCAAAAATAATTCAACTTTCTCGTTCTCAGTATCAACTCGGTATAATCACAAGAGAAGGTGGTGTTGAAATACAAGGACCAATCTCACTAGACAGCTCTTGGGAACCTGCAATTATGTAAAGATGAATATCACAGATTTTTTCTTAATAAAAATACATACACTTAAAATGAATCTGTTGGAGGAATTACATACAACCTATCTAACAATAATTTAATATAATCGAAAATGATAGTTTTGTACATGGACTTAAATATGTATATATACATGACAACTTTGTACAACTAATAAGTTAACACATCACAGCCAGTGTCGGTAATTAGGATAGTGTGCTCGGCTTGAGCGGTACGAGAATTGTCGGTTGTGACTGCCGTCCATCCATCTTCTAAAATTTCAATCTCCTTGGTACCTTGACTTAGAACTGGTTCAATAGTAAATGTCATTCCCGGTAACATTTTCCCAGAATAATCGTTTGCTAGTAGTAGAAAAATATACAATAGACTCCAGGTGGCTAAAGAGTTGAGTATCAAATTATTAACATACCAAAATGTAAGATGTCAGGTGGTCCATGAAAATATGTACCAATGCCATGGCCTGCAAACGCTGGTACTACAGCATATCCATTCTTATGTGCTGTTTCTTCGATAATATGTCCTAAAAATAAAATGCAAATATATTGATATTTATTTTAATACCTTCATGACAACAGAAATGCACTCCTAAATCTTATTAAGGGAGTATTCTGGTTTTACATTTACAAAACATCAATCTTTTTTATTATGTTTTTTCAGACTACTTTTTTTAATCAAAGGCAACTATTGCAATTTTAAGTATTTTGATATAAAAAAAATATATAATATAGTTCGAATAGTATTAAATAGATGTACAAAAGCCCAATTCAAAGTAGTGTTCTAATTTCCTTCAAGAAGTTCCCAAAAAGGCCTAAAAAATGAGACAGAAAACGTAAATACTTCTTCAATTCTGACATTTACCTATACTAGACAAATTTTCATTCGGTTTACATATATCAATAGCTGTTTTTAAGCATAATTCTGTGATGCTTATTAATCGTTTAGCTTCCTTGTCACATTCCCCGACTTGAAACATTTGAGAACAATCTCCATGATATCCATTCAGAAATACCTGCAAGCACGCTAAGTGTTTAAATAAATATTTTTATATTAAACTCATATTGCTACTCACTGTAACATCGATATTGAATATATCTCCATTTTGTAATGGTCTAGTATCTGGTATTCCATGACACGCTATATTATTGATGCTTGTACATATCGATTTTGGAAATCCCCGATAATTAAGTGGACTGGGGTAAGATCCATTGCTTATGATCATTTCATGTACTATTGCATCTAACTCGTCTGTCGTGACACCAGGCTAAGATGAGATTTGTTAATCGATCAGTCTTCGATTGAGTTTCAAATTGCTTTCACACTGTATACCTTTATGTATTGTTTCATTTGAGTCAATATTTTTCTGGCAAGATAACAGCTATCCCTCATACATTTAATTTGATTTATGTCCTTAATTTCTGGTTTCTTTGGACCTTCTCTAGGTACGGATGATTCGCTATAAGATGGTTTGGGTATATAAGATGGCACTTTTCTAATTTCAGTGACCGGCCATGGTTCAATGATTTCATAATTTCCAAACGAATTCGTCACGCGTTTGGGTGCTGGTGTTGCCTGAAAAGTTGACGCATTGGTTAGAAGACCAGACATAAATAAAATCAATACCCTAATAATACACTTACGTTCGATAGTCCTTTGAGGAAATGTCTAATAAACATTTTTAAGAGATACTGTCTTCTCCGTGTATCTTTTTTTAATAAATCTTTACGGGTCGCAGTACATTACTCGCGCAGATAACCAAAAACACTGTCAAGTGTTTGATTTCCGATTTTATAACTAGGAAAATGATTTATTCCTCCCAAAATGATTTATTGTAACAATTTCTGTTTCGAATGAAATATGTTAAAGTATGATGACACCGAGACACATATGTAGAGTTATCCACTTTTGAAATTTATAATGAAACCGACTGACGTCATGATCGCATGTACTCCGTTAAAATCAGCTGATCGCACGAGTCGCGTGTCGTGTGTTTTGTGGATCTGAAGTATGAACGCAATCATGAAATCATTTCGAGAGGCGTTACAGAATGCGAAAAACGTGTTGATACTAACTGGCAGCGGAATTTCGGCGGAATCCGGTATTCCAACGTTTCGAGGTGTCGGTGGTTTTTGGCGAAAATACCAAGCGCAAAATCTCGCAACTCCAGAAGCATTTGCGGCGAACCCATCTTTAGTTTGGGAGTTTTACGAATACCGTAGAAGAGTAGCTAACGAGGCAAAACCTAACAAAGTAATTAAATATTTAATCTTTAGCACTCATGGTATTCTGATCTAGAACTTTACAAAAATACAGTAAAAAATGTTTTTCATAAGAATGGAAATTTGCATAAGATTCAATAACACTATTTCTAGGCTCACGAGGCGATAGCTAACTTTCAAGATAGAGCAACGAAAGAAGGCAAACATGTTACTATTGTAACGCAGAACATTGACGAACTCCATCAAAGAGCCGGTGCTAAAGACATCGTGGAACTGCATGGTTCACTTTACAAAACACGTTGCACAGTCTGCCACAATGTCGCTGTAAATACAAATATCCCAATATGTCCTGCGTTGGAAGGAAAAGGGTAAAGTATAGTTTCTCAGGCTACTACCTAGATCATGTTTGGGCAATTGGTTGCTCACGAGCAATCGGTTATCCAGACATGATCTGGATCATACATTATTTAGGTAAATATATTTAGATCTCCGGATCCCAACATTATGATTTCTGATATTCCAAAAGATGATTTGCCTCGATGTGAAAAGGGAAATTGTAAAGGACTGTTGAGACCCCACATTGTATGGTTCGGTGAAAGTTTAGATGAACAGATACTTGGACAGGCTTGTAAGTACTCTCGAAAATAAAATTTATATTACATAAAAATACACATATGTACAACAACGTAGTACCATTTAGAAATTTGTAAAAATTTCTCTTGCATATAAAGTGCAAAAAATCTTCCATCTTTGGTTTTATTTAAAATGCCAGACGATGCTGTGGAAAGTTGTGACGCTTGTTTAGTCGTCGGTACATCATCGATTGTATATCCTGCGGCAATGTTTGCGCCGCAAGTTGCAAAACGCGGTGTACCGGTTGCTGAATTTAACTTGGAGACAACTCCCGCCACAAGACACTTTGCGTAAGTTAAATACATAACTATTTGGATGGTTTAACAATATAAAAAGCTATTCAAATACTCTGAGTAAAAAATATGAACGCAATGTCATGTTCAAGATACAATCCTTCGGAATAAATGTAAATTCGCATGCAACTATTTATTCACAGTCCTCAAGTTTCTTTATGTTTCAGCTGGCTTTTTTATCTGCAACGAAATAATAATTATGTTTGTATTAAAGGTATCATTTTGAAGGGCCCTGCACAATTACAGTAACGGAAGCTTTGGAACCTTGAATCTGTAATTGACACGCGTTATTCTCCTACCTTGTACTAGGCATACTTCGGCGTTAAGTCCAAGTTCGTTCAAATATTCTAACCATAGTAGTTGTTTAGTTGATAAATCGTCTCCAGGACCTTTTACCTCCACAATTTTATGCTGTAAGAAATAAATCATTTATTAGCCTATACAACAAAACTATGTATTACCTTTCACTTTTATTCGTTCCAATCGTAACGTAAATATTCACCTGTCTTGTGTCATAATTCCATACGATTAGATCGGGAAACCCAGCCGACCAAAGTTTAAAGTTTTCTAGAATTCGTTTACAAATCCCTGTAACACCAGGAACTCCTAAACAGTATACAATTTCCTAGAAATAAAAAGTATTTTCTGTTTACTTAAAATCTAGAAAAAACAATTCAAATAAGGAATACAAGGTGTGTCCCAAAAATGTGGTACTTCCTTGAAAGGGGTGATTTTTGAGGTCATTCGAAGTAATTTTTACCATTGCGAAAATGTTAGGCTTTGTTAAGGAGGTACAACATTTTTGGCAGACCTTGAATAGATTTAATCTTTGTGGTAATGTAACTGAATTGAATGAACTTTCCAATTTCACCGTTATAAATCGCAGAGGGCGTAACCGTACACGAGCCATTTCAGATATGTGATGCACTCATAAAATATCCATAAGATATGAAATCTATTCGACACTCTGTGTCTAATAATATTAAGAAAGTACATACTTTCATATGAACACTGTATTCCAGCAATTTTCCTGGCATTATAGATTCATATTGGCTGTACGTTTCAAATCTCGCTTCCATCCAGGTACTGAAAGAGGCTGGATCTGCATTAAAAGACTCAATGATGCTCAACTTCGTGTCAATGTCCTGCTTTCTGTGCTCATAGAAATGTTTAGTATACAAGTCAGCTGGAGCAATTCCATAAGGAGTTGAAAATGCCCCAGGAATCTGCTTTTCGTATAATTCTTCCCAGAACAAAGTGACGAACAAAAGAATTGGTAAGTTCCCTTCGCAATGTAATCCATTGGAAAAGTTCTTGTGCTTCTTGTAATGGTACAATGCAACCGTTTCTACTGTTCCATAACTATCACCCTGATCACTACTTTCTATGAGCCAAGTGCTTTTGCCGCCTCGAGCACTTCTAAAAAAATAAAAGATTCAACTATAACAAATTTTGTACACCGTTTCACTAATTCCTTGTATAAAATCAATGCAAGTTGACTTACTTAGGCATCACAAAACCAGAAATGACTATTTTCGTATTGAATGTTGGCATTTGATGATAATAATCGTTTAATACATTACTAATATTCATTTTCGTTTCTGGCTTCACACCCGTCTTTCTGCTTAAAATCTGCTTTGCTCTGTGCAACAGGTCTATTTTATCTACTTGCGATAAATATTCGCAATTTAAAGCTTTTATTGTTACCAATGCACTAGAGTCTACATCTTTTTGGTTATGCATTTTGACACGAGCTAAATCGCAGTACCATTTTCCTTTATATGATTGCATATGACACTTCTGTTCTATCAAGAAATTTAAGACTTCCACAGCTCTTGTCATGTCTTTCTTTTTTTTAAATGCGTCTACACTTTTCGAAAGTATTTTCAGCCATACATAACCAGGCATAAATTTTCTTACGTGCAGAGGAAGCGTAGAATTTTCTAGTCTGTAAGGAATAACATTGATGAGTATAATATTGAAAATTTAGTGTGTCATACATTCCAATACCTTAAATATTCAGTCTCTAATGCATTTGGTAATATTTTCATGGATAAATTCCCATAGGATTGTACCTCTTTCCAATCTTTCTTTTCAATTAAGTTCAATGTTTTCGACAACATAGATTTAATATTCACATAACTGTAAACAAAATGGAATTCAAGTAAATTGAAGCCATTGAAAGCTGCAGGAATTTAAACGAAAGAATGTATAGAGAACTTACGTTATTAAATGTGATCTAGATGAAAATATTGGAAATTGATTTTTAGGTATATTGGGAAATTTTGTCTTTCCTAAGTAAATATCACTTAACTTGAAGAATATATCAGACATACTACTTTGAGGATCCTCATTCGGTAATAGCAAAGTCATTATCGTGTCCATAACATTCCATGTTTTGTCTGTAATTTTTACACAATAATCCAATATGTTGAAAATTTTATCGTACAGAGCACTTTTTGGACTCCTCGTTCCAGGAAACAGAGATCTCTCTTTTGATAATTTGGTCAGTTTGTCAATAGCAATGTTTTTTTTTCCTCCCATGTGATTTATGTTCATGCTTCGGCAAAGTCGACGAAGATCGTCTGTTTGTAATAGATCGAGTATGACAGATAAATTTTCATCTCGTATGTCAGAAGAGCAAATAAACTGTGACTCAAGAAGGGCAAAGATATCCTTCAAATTTGAGGATATTTCTGGATACTTTATAGTGCGTATGCGGTGCCACCCCCTCATTCTTTTAATCATGCGGGCCATTAACATTTGACCTTTCTCTGGAAGAGTAAGAACCGAATATATAAAATCTAATTCCGTTTCTTCGAAGTAACCGCAATTAAAGGGCTTTGACAAGACGGTGAGGATAGAACCAATTAAAATTTTTGCATTAAGGTCTCTAGGCAAATTTACATTATCTAGCTGATAGTTTACTGAAGCTTTAGTATCTATTCGACCATAACGATAGTCGAATGTATCCATAGAATATGTTTCTTCCAGGTTAAATTGATTTGGTGGAATAGCACCTTGCCTGGCTAGGTTCATATGTTCGATGACGGTCTTTGCAATATCCATATTCACAAATTGATCAAATAAATTTTCTGTCACTTGTTTTTTCAGTGATTTACCAGATAACTTCTTTAGAGAGTAATTTGATTTTTTTAGTCTAGACGACGAACTACCAGTGTCTGTTTTTGGAGATGTACTCTCATAAAAGATCGCTTCTTTCCTGGTTGGTGTTTTCTCTAAAAATACATTATTATGATCTATTTGTTCTTCTGCTCTTCTTAAATGTGTTTCGTTGTTGTCTAATACATCTTCTCTTGGTTCATTTACAGATGACATATTATCATTTTCTTTAAGCGTTAGATCGATACTTTCATTCATTATATCGTCATCTTGAAAAAGTAATCTTGAATCATTAAGATCTTCTTGGGACAATCTATTAAAGCTTTCATCCATATCGTCATCTTGAAAAAGTAATCTTGAATCATTAAGATCTTCTTGGGACAATCTATTAAAGCTTTCATCCACATCATCATCTTGAAGAATTAATCTTGAATCATCAAGATCTTCTTGGGACAACCCTTTAAAGCTTTCATACACAATTTTACATTCTGCTGATGCTGCAGTACTGATGCTACATTGCGATAATGAAATACTCTGTTGTATATTCTCTTTTATATCTCCATGCGCTTCGTCACGATTCGGAGTACTAATTCCCTGAAATACTATTTGAACATCTTCGACATTTTCAGAAAATGTCTTATTAGATTTGGAATGTTTATTTGCACTCTTTGAACACTGCAAGATCTTTCGTTTCTTTCTCTACAAATACAATAAATAAATTACTTGTAAAGAGAACAAAAGAAGGACAATAGAAACATAAAGGAAAATAACCTACATTTTGGCTGCAAGAAGTAACACTTACGCCAGAATTGTGTTTAATATTGTTCAACACTCGTTGTCTACTCGTCGATTTAAAAAACTCGTCGATAAGTGACTGCTTCGACATTGTTTTTCTGATCGGTGAAAACTTATTATTATCGTTATTTTATTTGTTATAACATCGAAGCAAAATACGTCGATGCACTTGAAAGTTTCATTTATTTGATGCATATATAATTTTTTTCCTTTTCTTACTGAACACTCAGTTTTTATTTTGTCGTACGACGTATGAAGCTGAACCCATGACATGCAATGATAAGATGCGGGTTTGCAGACTGCAGGCTACAGGCACTGATATTATCAGTGGCTGCAGGCCTCCTTTGCTCACGCATGTGCGGGCAGAACAGGAACGTATCTATATTATGAGGAAAAGGTAATGGGGCAGTGATATTGGCGGCAAAATAAAGGATAAGTGTGAAGTATATTATACATACCGCAAATTATTATGTATTTATATATCATATATATATATATATTAAATTTTAATATTTCATATGTATATACAGAATATACACAAATACACATATTATACATTTCTTTTTCAGAATAAAATTATAACAATTTTTAAAAATTTTGTTGGGTGACCAAGGTGCCCTATCTTATCTAGAATTTTACTTTACTGATGCAAAAATCGTCGCGCATGCGCGAGAAAAGAAGGTCCGCGTCTCATCCACGATCTCATCACTGCGTATTGTGTAGTCATGAAGTAATTGCTGCGTATGACTCAAGCAGAGAGGAATTCCCTTAGACCATTGGTCGGACCCATTATACCACTAAGAATTCCCCTCTGACTCAAGTTTACAACTGAAACTATATACAATAGAGACTCGTACAAATGATTCTGAACCTTTTCGAACTTACCACAGGAGGCGCTTTAAAATGACACAGTACCCAGAAAGAAATACTAATCTATGTATCTACCGAGTTTATGGTCACACAATGATGTTAAATAAACATAACCTAGAAACATAAAACAACACGTTTTGAAATAAAATACAAGCAATTTAAAATGTTCTGCACTACTCGACGCTTGCTACAAAAATCGAAATGATCACATAGACGAAACTTTCTAGATAATAACATGTATGAATTTTAAAATAAAATCACCGATTATATCGATAGCTTTTATAGTTAAATAAATAAATGAAAAAACTCGAACACATTGGAAAACATATATATATGCAAAGAAACCATAATTTCTATGAACACGTGCTTTCGGTTATTTAACATTAAATAGAAAATTATTCCGTTTTACTAGGTAGGATATCCTGAAGAAAATTATTTTTCTTTTTACGCGATGTAATCAGAATTTATTTTCAGCAGATATTTCTGCTCTCTTTTTGTTTGTCCAGTCTATCGTCGTGAATATTTCCTTTTAACAGTATGGTTCTAAATGCAATTATAAACGATCCTTTTCTTCTTTTTTTTTGAGACAGATATATCATTTTGCAGGAAACAAAAATCTGTATACTTTCTGTTGCTATAATAGCACATAAAGTGTACAATGTAGTACAAGGAAAATTGGCAAATGAAACAGACAAAGGTGTATCTTGATCCGGTAACATAAAGTACGCAGAGAATATGTATATCGCATAGTAAGTTCTGCCCTGACAAACTATCCTTTCCTTCCTTGTATATGTATATATATATATGTACAACAATCGGATTGTTAATAGTTCTGCCAATTTGTCAGAGTTACATAATTAGAATACATTTAAGAGTCAAATTGCAACCCGTAGAGCCGTAGATTGACATATATACATTCAGTTAGTTACATTATCTAATAGATTCAAATGTTAATCACATTAATTACGGATATTAATACTAAACAATAGTTGAGTTTAGATTTCTAGGCATAATTTGTAGGAAACGTAACTCATCTACCTGATAACATCTCTACCTCTCTATTAATACTGTAAAGTAAAGACACTGCGAACGTGTTTCGCGTCTGAACAGATTTGATGGCCGTTAAAAAGAGCTTCTGGACTTGTCAATTAATTTACGAACAAAATTTCGAAATGCGAAGTCTGTCCGTCGAGCTTCCTACAGTTTGTAAACAATAAATATAATTCACGTTTTCAAGTTGCATCTGACAATATTTTATTTAGACCAAATTAAATTTGATACATGCATCCAGCGAAAGGTGTTATCAGGGGACGAGAGAATAGATGATGTGTGTGTATCGAAGAACAAATCAAAGGGTCGTCTAGATCAAACATTCTACGTACATAGAACTTGATATCCTTCCCTTACGTTCTTCGATCATACAATCTTGAGAAAAATACTCAAATACTCTCGCCAAACTTTCATTCGAATCAGAGCTTTGGTTGGAGCGTTTTTTTCTCTCTTTCTTTCTCGTCTTTTTTTCTTTCTTTCTTTCTTTCCAATTAAATCTTCCTGTCGCACAGCGACATAGAAGTTCTACCGTATTCACAGAATAAAATACACGTATAATAGATACACCGCATGTCGACACTCGTCGATATTATCGTAAAAGTTTTTTTTTTTTAACACTCAGAACCTTTTTTTAAGAGCTTCACGTTTAAACATTATATCTGTAAGCTCATTCTTTCTCTGAATAAGTATTTTTTTTAGTTTTCTTCACACGAGAAACGATATAATAGGTCTCGTTCGATCGCTCTAAACAGTTGCATTGATCCGGCTTACTTCTACTTACACGATACAATTATTGTTTTTTTTTTATCCGCGAATGCAACAAATTAGGTAAACACGAAGTCTCACGATCCAATTCGACCGAATTACAGACACATGTCTGTTTATGCACCGAATATTTCTTAACAAGTGAAACACTTTTCAACAATGATAAAGGACTTAAAAGCAATGTAAAAAATGTTGAATCTGTTACTGATTTATTGTTATTTTGCGTAGGAATAATTTTAAATTTTCATGACAAAAAAGAAGAATTATACAGAGTATTCCATGTGACTTGATCAAGCCAGGTGGGACACTGCATAAAACTTGCAAATTAAATGTTATGAATTTTAAGGTATAGTGTACGAAATCTATAATATAGTCTATAACATAAAGTGAAATAGGATTCATGTTAGTACGAATTTCTCCCATTATTTTAGAGTACTTCCTCCACATCCGAAATGAAATTCACTTGTTAAAAAGCACTCTGTGGTTTGCTTTTATTCATATCACGTAATCTCGTCGACCAACTACATAAATTATTAAAAATTTCATAAATAATAAAACGTTCTGCGAAGTACTGTTAAGTAATAATAATCTGACTACCATTCGTTCACTCGTAACAGATTGTACGTTTCTCGAATTTCTGTTCCGTTCTTTTTTTATTTTTTTTTCTTCAAAAAATAGATAAAGTCGGCCTCCCTGTTGGTGGAATTTCGTGTTTGCCAAATCAGAAAATGTAAAGCGAACTCAGTCTTTGGTTGGAGCGATCAAACCGTTGAAGATTTTATCCGACGTTCTGTCCGACTCTCACGTTTTTTGTTACTTTTTTTTGTTTTATTTTGTAAAGTGGCTATTGGGTCAATATTTTTAACATTAATAAATTTTATATAAAAATCCATGTACCACTATATTTCGTTTAAAGCGTTCCAACTAAAATAAACAAATGGTTTTTACAAGTACATTCTTGGAAATTTCGGTTTCCGCGCAACGTCGCTCGTCCTTCTCAAAATCATATGCGGCGGAAGAGCGTGTGTATTATGTGTTATGTCTCTCTACTCGATGCGAATAAATTCGACAAAAAAAAAAAAGAAACGAAATCAACCTGGTAAAAAAATGAACGGTCTGCGAGAAGAGAAAATTAAAAAAAACGGAGAAAGATTCGACGGAGAACAGAACAATGTGTCTTCGCGCTCGACAGTGAATTTGAGAATAACGAGAGAAACAATCAGATATCTAAAGTATGTACAAATGTGGCAGAAATTAGATTTCACAAAAATTTCATATAATATACAGGCGAGTGAAGTTCTTAACAAAATAATAAGTCCTATCCAGGATAAAATTTTCTTTATTACTTCTCCTCTAAAATCGTCCCGAATTCATAAAGTTTTTTTTTTTTTGTTTCATTACACATCGCTGTGCGCCTACCACAACAACATTAATTACAGTTACTTCTTTTTATTTTCCGTTAATTACCTAAAAGTAAGAGATACAATAAGCGTAATTATTTTTATATGTACAATATATCTTTTTTTGTTTGTTTCTTATTATGATTTCATGAAGTCTCCCTAGAATTTGCAACATTTGCACCATTTTACGTTCTTTCCCTTTTCTTCTTGTTATCTTTCTCTCTCTCTCGCTCTCTTTCTATCTTTCTCGCTCGCGTTCTTGATCTCGCGTTACGGCTCGCGAAATAACATTCTTATTGCATGCTTGAACTAAATCTCTCTCTCTCTCTCTCTCACACACTCTCTCTCTTTTTCTCTCGCTGTGCCTCAAGCTCGGAAAATCAACGACTATCCGACAAACTCTGCCACGGCAGTTTGCAATATGTGAATTAAATTAGAAACCTTTGTGTCCGAACAGTAAAGATATCGAATCTCGATCAGTGCCTACAGATTGTTTTTTTTTTTAAAATGTTATGCCATGAGGAACGAATGATGCCTCTCTTTTTAAAAAACGACAATACAAATCGTGTGACAGAAACTTTGAATTTCGTCAGTTCATATCGATGCGTCTCAAACGTTTTCGCTTCTATCACACGGCAATATGAAATGATTGTGCTAAAGAATAAACCATTCTCCACGTTCGCGAGAAACCTGTTCATCTTCTTGTGTTATTCCGTTTAAATTTCGAATGAAAAATGTACGCTGGATATTGTCGATTTCCATGGTAAAACACGTAAAGTCTCTGCACGCTTGTTACGCTTTTCTCAACGTTGCACACACATGTTCTCGGTCATTTCACGTTGGAAAGGGAGACAATATACAATTATTGTAGAAAGACTAAGAGGAAGAGAATAAACGCGCCGCGCGCAAAAACGCCGCGCTGCTTTCAGTAACTATGCGCAATGTCGGTCTCGTCTCTTCTAGAGGTAATCAAAATTTCATCGACAGAAAAAATTATGTAGCGAAGCGTATGGACTATGTACGTGTGTATGTATGTATGTGTGTGTGTGTGGCTGTGTTTGTGTGTCAGTGCCAGAACACCTTAATCTCAGTTTCGACGTAGCTGTACCAGTAGACTGTAAAAATCTATTCGGCTATGATAAATCATAGGAGGCGTTAGCAACGGAACGAGTCATTCACTTTTTTCTTCAGTGGCGAATATTCCTCTGTCTTCCAAATAGCATTCTTATTATTCTGAAGCTTATAGACGCAATCTCGCCTGTTGTCCTAACGTTTACAGAATTTTCCCAAATGGTTTGCTTTTCCTCTTGTAATGTATTAACGTAAATCAAAATATCTTGTACATCTTCCAAACAGCATTTTCATAATTACTCTGTAGCTGAAATGCAATCTCGCCTGTTGTTCTAACGTTTGTACAATTTGCCCAATGGTTTTCTTTTTTTGTTGTAACGTGTATGAATAAAAAATATTTGAAGTCCTTTCTACAGAAGTACCGACGTTGTAACTCTGCTGCGAAATATTTAAAAAAAAGAGAGAACCAACATTTATATTGCGGCAAATGAATGTTTTTTTTTGGTGAACATTGGGAGCCTGTTTCGAAGCCAATCAGTTGAACGATAGTTCTTCCATATATGTCGTATGGAAAATAAATCCGTCGGTTATCTTTACCTCCATAGCTCGCAATTACTAAAGTGAAAGACATCAGAATTCTTCCATATTCGTTTTGTGAACGTTACAAATCCTAACGTATTCTCGCGTCGCGATATTCGAATTTTCATGGTACAAGCTTCCCAAACGCAACATTAGGATCTCGAATTTCATATGCTGGCGTCGCATATACACGAGGGATGATTCGATACATGTTGAATAGCACAGAAATGCATGGATCAGCGATCAATGAAACAATTTAAACAATTCTGTTATTAATCGAGTAACTTTAATGCTAATTCAAGGACAATTATTGTTAACAATAGTTTCATTATTTCACAGCCTGGAAGCCTTCAACGTATTACTACCTCGTAAAGGAATAAACTGAATAATATCTTATCGTTATTATTAAACCGAATCTATGTACAGTATTGAAATAATTAGACGAATTCACGATAAATCCGAATCACTCTATTCTGTGTTCACTGAAATGAGCAATATATAAATTGTAATTGTTAAAGGTATCTATAAAAGATTTACTATACACAGTTCTCGTAGGAAGTAGCTATGCTGCTATTTCTGACGTGCATCGTTTCTTTCTTTAAATAAAATTTACAATCATAAACGCACACATAAAAGCATCACTTTCAAAAACGTCGATTTTTCATATTGCAAAGAAGTAATATCGTTTAAAAATTAACTTTTACAAAAATTCAAACGGTACCGTTAAGTGTTCGTTATTACTTGTTATCAGATCTTCCGTATAGATCCTATGAAATTTGTTTGAAAAGTTTGCAAAAAAGGAGAGACGTTGTCGAGCGCAAATATCTCTGTGCAATGTTCTCAGAATAATAACGTAGTTAATGCTGTGTCTGAGAAAGCTTGTGGTACGATTGCAACAACTGCATCACAGCTGTTTTTGGTAGTACTATTTGCATGTACAAATTAAAAAAAAAAAAAGAAAATAACAAAGGAGCTCTGTCCATAGTTTGGTATCTCAAGAATCAGGCTATGGATTTGTCAAACATAAAAAAGTTTCGATATTGTTGTAGTAGTTCCTGCACAAGTAATTTCCGTCAAAGTAAAACGTGAAAAAGAACGCCAGAAGTCAGGAGTGCCAAGCAGGAATACTATTTCATGTAGGGCATTTGAAAAAATAAATTGTTCCGGTGTTTTTTTCTTGTAACCATTCCAGTAAAATACTGCGTTTACATCGAGTAATTGCGGTTGTTCAATGAGCAAGGAAACGATTGACTTAGAAAAGTGAATTAGAGCACGATCCTCTTACGTTTTTTTTGCTTTCTATTGAAAAATTAACTTGGTACTTGCAACGGAACCGATACTATCCCCTTGTTTATCTCGCCACAACAGGCAACTGATCAGAGCATTTCTGCAATTGAGTCTAGCCGTATCGCGTTTCATATTTAACGAGCCCGTAGTACAATATACAGGCCCGCAAATCAGGCAGACATGGGCAAGGTAAAGTTAGAGAAGCCCCCAGTGACGTATTGGCGGCAACAGGGGTGCCAATAGCAGGCATCATGTCACTTCCATTGCTAATGAATTTGTTTTGTTTGCCCGTACAAGCTGCTGCTGCTGCGGCTTACCGTCACAAGCTGCAGTTTCCACTCCATCCACCTCCATATCCAAACTTTCACTACAATCAAACACGGAACTTTGGCTAACAATCGATGTTACAGGAGAATCTTATTCTTTCGAACAATGCCAAGTATGCTAATTTATACTATCTCAGTACTAGGGCACTTACTATCCGGATATCTAGATATTTCAGTTCGGATATTCGGATCCGGACCTCGATCCGAATAGTAAAAGCCCTACTTAGTACTTATCCCTGTATAATAACGCATCAAGTAATGAATCATGTGTAGCACGTGTACGTATTTTTTCAATTTTTATACTAGTTTGAAGTGTACTTTAAATCAGAGTACCCCTTCAAATTTTTTTTCCCGAAAATTGTGGCACAGGCTGAAAATGTACGATTCTATACGACAAAATAAGTTAACGATATTGAATTAAATCATTTCTACCCAAGTAAATAAAATATTTCTGCTTGGGATGTAATCTTAAAAAATCGAGCTTAGCATCTTCTTGTTTGTAAACATATTATTCTGTTCTTGATCTATGTCTTTTCATATAAAATCATCCCCTTTTCGGTTGTACAACAATTTTCATTGATCTTATAATTCTGATAATGAGACTGCGGATCTTTCTGCAAAATAGAAATGTTGCATATCAATTGTATGTTTACTGTATGTTTTACAGTAATGCTTGGTCAAATTTGAATTAGTTCAGATAAAGTAAAATGCAACGAGCAAAAATCAGATAGACATAGTATGAGACTCTACTATTCAAAGGGCTACTATGACTAAAAAAAAATGTACATGCAATAAAGGAAATTTCATTTACAGTAATTGTCGTCTTATCTTCATAAGTGCAGTATCAATGGATAGCCGAGATTCTTCCGAGTAAAATAAATCCAAACGCGATGCAAATCAGACTATTTTTATCGGTTTAAGCACAGAATTAAGACACGTAGATTGCTGCATATTAAATCGGTATAATTAGTCCGATTTACTTCATGTTTTGAATTAGTTGAATCGAAAGTTGGCGCTACAATTATAAAGGTGCGACGACAATTTGTGCGACTGAAAATAAAATTTTCCCAACGATATTAGCTGCGGTGTACTGATATCCTTTAATTGTATGCATTCATTTTCTACCTTTGCATTCTTTTCTATTGTCCGATCAAATTGATCCGTGCAGATTTCACTTTCAAATTTAACCGAGCACGACCGTACATACCTATGCCCATTACGAACGCATAAAATCCGCAGCCTGGTTATAACGGGAATAAAAACGTGGCCACTCACCTATTACTATTAAGCGTAATTTCCCCGGACGTTGGGATTTGTTGCGCCTGACTTTGCGTTTGTTGTTGCTGCCTCGCGAGACTCGCCAATTTGCTCTGCGCGATCAAGCCAGGTAGCAGATTGGACGGCGGATGTTTTTGCGGCAGAACTATCGTCGATTGATTATTCACCATGTGGGTGCTATTCGAAATGTTGTTAGAGTTATTTATATGGGGCAACGGTCCATTCTGATGGCCGTTGCCGAAGTTTGTTATCGTTCCACTACTCGTGGTACTCGCACTGAACACTCTGACTCCAGCACTACCACTGCCGCAGTTGCCGCCATTCCTATTATTAGCCGGACTAGTCAAAGACTTTGAAAGAATGGAGGCAGTACTGCTATTGTTTGGCAATTGTCTGTGTTGCTTAGTTTGGTGATTCGACTGCGTCTCGGTAGCAGTGCTGGCGCATTGCGTGGACACTGTACTGGACGACGTTGCTGGTTGGTTGTTGGTCGTGCACGAGAAAGACGACGGGACCGTAGAACAACTTGTAGAAGTATTTACAACACTAGAACCACTACCACTGCACTGAGGCCGACCCTGCTGCGTCGCAGGCTGTGCAAAATGATTGCTGGGTAGCGGAGTCACAATGAAATGCGAACTGCCCAGCTCGTCTGTCCGCGAATCGCTAGAGTTATTGTCCAACAGTCCACTAACACACGCACTACCGGTGATGTTCGCTATGGCAAGGTCGAAGTCCGACAGAGCGTCCACCGAGAAGTAATCCGCTATGTTAAACTCGGACGTGAAAGGTGGTTCATCTCCCGCACGCTCAGGCTCCACTTCCACGCAGATCGACGTCGCTTCCGGTGGGAACGGGTACGGAAGCGGCTTCGTTTGCGACAACGTTGGCTCTACATCCGAGTCCGTATCACTACTTTCTTCGCTTGGACTATGCACTGACACGGTTGGAGTCTTTGGTCGGAAGTGTAACCTGTCCCAGAAGCAATGTTCATTAGTAAATCGTTCCCATTCCAGTAAACAACGTGACTGTAGTCTGTCCAATGAGACGAGTCAGTGCAACATCAGACCGCGTTCTTTGCTAACTATCCAAGAAGCGTAACTTCAACTCTGTCGCACTCGAGAGGATCCTACGTGCATTTGTCTATCTTTACAGCCTCGTCTCGTTGGGCAAACTACAGACTCGACCCGACATTTTCGGGTTCACACACAGCTCTAAACGTGACTCGAGATAGCGTTGTATTAACCATGCAGATTATACACATTAATGGAATTGACTAGAATAGGAAAAATTCTGTTGTTCAACATACCACTCTTTTTTTACTGGAGTTGTGGATGCGGCAGTTGTATCGGAGTCCACTGGTTCTCGCTTCGGTTGATGTATCGTGAAGTCTAACGACGACCACATATCATCCATATCGGTCGAACAACGGTCCAATATTACTCTACAAGCGTGTAACACCAAATTCGATTACCGTGACATTGCATTTGAATGTGTGAACGTGAATTCTTAAACGCCGGTTGTGTTTCGTACCTGCCACCCCGACCAATTCGTCGTCGTGCGAAACCGATACACCTTGGTACCGGTTTGCTGATACTGGTCAGCGAAAACCTATATTTCTTATCGGCCATACCTCCTTCGTTTTTATCACACCAAGGCCAATTTCCAAACCCACCTAATACAGGCTGCAAAAAGAAAATTTCTGTATCTACGATCCTGGAGAAAAGAACTTTGAGACTATTTTCACAATATCAGAAAAAGAACTCGTGACGAATGTCATCGACAGCCATCGCGTAAAAATTAGGGTGTGCTGGTTCTCGATATTCCGGATTCGAGTCGAAAATTTTGCTCGGGAATAGGGCGGGCCCCGAGCCTATTTCGGGGATCGAAATTATCAGGATTTGCGTATTTAACAATATTGTGATGTCGATTTTAACTGTTCTTTTAAACTTTCATTTCTTTCAATTGTAACACATAAAATAATACATGAGAATTATTTTTAATCCATTAGAGATTTCAAACGGCCTCAAAAATAAGATACCCGAAACCATGGTCATTAAAGAAAACTAATCCCGAAATGTCGTTCACGTTTTCCAAACTCTTTCGGGACTCGCTCGACTCAACCCGTCCCGAACACCGGGTTTCCAATATTTTCGAGATTTCGCACATCTCTAGTAAATATGTAACCGACACTCGTGTAACAACGCAAAGAGCTCTGGTCGAATCCAACCGCACAAGATCAACGTCACTCACTGGTAAATAAGTGCTATTTCTATTCCGTCGAAAAGCAAATTGACCCTCGTCGGCGGTGTCTTCGTCATCACGATCGGAGGGAACCGAGGGCTGAGAATGTGAATGAGATGGAAGCGGACTATCTTCGTCTGAGCTCAGTAGCAGGTCCAGCCCGCTCCCGAGAACACCAGGTCGACTTCCTCGACCGCCTCCGCTACCTGTTCCACCACGTACACCATTGTCGTCCAAGCTTCCGCCTCTGTTGTCAGTTTTATGTTTCCGTTTCTTGTACTGTCTTTTTTCTTTTCTTGGTACTACTTCATCCTGCTCGAAACAACGTTGCACGCATTAGTGTTAAACGAATTTGTAATACTTTACAAGTAAAAATATAATACTACGGCTATCGAATGGTCCCGGGTCGGTTCGGACAGTCCTGGATTTTTAACTACGTCCGGAACCGTGTACGAGATTTTTAAATGATTTCAAATTGAATTTATGGAAGACAAAAAACAAAGGTACACGAAACCTTAGTAATTAACGTTGAAGTTAATGTTTTACGAAGTATCCTGGATTATCTTGTAACACTCACTTTACTACAAACTTTGTTTGCCCAATTTTGATGAACACCAAACTGATTTGTAAACAGTGGAGCAAAAGCTGGTCTCGGTGTCTTCAGCGCCGATACTTCCGCCAATATTTGACCATTAAAGTCTTGTGCTTGGTATCTGTACAGATTTTTCAGTTGCATTAGATTTCAAATACATTTGAAAGATTATAACGAACGGAATATGTAAATTTCAAACCTTTTCTCGTAGACTTCGATTGTAAGATGTAAGTGTTCCCGTTTGGTCTTCTCTCTTCGTTTTACCATCTCGAGAAGAGTTACTGCTCTACTAAGATCCCTACGAAGTTTCAGCATTTTTTCATAACTAGTTTCGTCGTTCTTGCGATTTTTACGTGTTTGCATTTTTTCTGTTCTACGTCTAAACGCTAAATAAGGATTATTTGCAGCCGAACCAAATCGATGCTCTGTTTTTACTGATAATAGAAGTGGATGTTGCTGTAACAAATAAAAAAAAGATTATTAACATGATGTTTAATAAATTACGAACATCGTCATATACTATCGAAATTAATGTACATAAATATAGTTTCAAAGCTGTAAATAGTGATGTTTATTTTAAAAAAATTCACTGTCATTCGAAATACGATGCCAGATACTTACTGTTTTAAGACGTTTATTCAGCCAGTAATCAAAAACAGCAATAATTAAATCATCGTCTTCTTTCAGAAGTGCTTTAGCTTCGTTAAGGGTGACAACAGTTTGCCCAGAACTTTTCTCCAACCGATCCATCATTTCTTCGAATTGAAGAGGAGTTAAGTCCATTTTACGGCTTTGTACTGCAACCCACTTTTCATCTTCCGAATCCATATCGTAATCCGGAATATCTTGTTCCATTGCAAATGCTTAAAACCAAGATGCATGTGATTATTAAATTGACAGCTTACAATAAATTGCAGATAAATTGCCAGATGCTATATTTTATTATTCTTTCTAGTCTATTCGCTTACGTTGCATGTGTATAAGTTGACGAGGTAGCTTATAATCAGCTGGATATATTTTGTCATGAGCTTCCGCATCTGCCAAGTCGGTTACTTCAGGAGTAGGAATGATTAGACCCGTACATATTGCTCTTTGCAAGTGATGTTCCTTTGCAAACAATCAAAATAACATTAAACTTTGCATTTTACAAATTATTCTTACTTCGTGGTATTACTTTCTTATAATGAAAAAAACAACATATAAAATGTAGTACAATTGCAATATTTCTAGACATAAAAGTAATATTCTTCTAAAGTTTACCACCTAAGGCAAATATATATCTCGTATATACTATTATTATTTGTTTATAACATATGAATTAATATGTTGAAATAATATAAACATGTACCAAGTATAAGAAACATGTAAAAAACCATAAATGCTACTATTATAGCTGTTTTGTACAACATTTCAATGATTCTGCTACTCGGAAAACCCATTGCCATTGTCTGTAATCGACTTCAACAAGGAAACACGAATAATTGTTGTTCACTAAGAACTGTATACTTCAGCGAAACAAGTATTTGATAAACAAAGCAGCACGCACAGTGATACACCACAAAAGCCATGGAAATATATAAAAAACATAAAAACTTCAGACTTCCAAGCACCGAACAGCAACGTTGAAGCAACATTTTTCACAGCGCAATTGATTGGAAACAAGGCATTGACAGCTGTCAATAACCTTTGTGACCGGTACACCGATGTTCGAGGAACAATAATCACAGTGAAAATATAGTCGGCAATTACGTTTAACGTTGTAAATTAAGAAATTATTCCTCATAATAATGGTAAGCGGACTGCCATCTGCCGGTTGTTTACGAAGATGCGCCCGAGGGTAAGATGGCGGATGGGGAAAACATGCTGGAAGAAGTCCGAACAGTTCGACTTACACATTCCTCCTCCTTTTCCATGCCGCTGGGCATTTGGGGCACAGCACGGTTAATGGCCGAGTAATCTGGCAGATCCGGTAATTCCTCAGCCATGTAAATCGGCATGGGCTTGGAAGCGTCCAGGGCGCGGGCCCTGAACGACAGCTTGCTCATCCTGAGGCGGCTGGCTCGCGTGTTGACAACCGAGTTGGCTGGTGTCGAACCGTGAGGCCAGTCGGGTCGGCTCGGGCCTCGGGCTTGCGGAACGTGAACCTGACTGGGCCTGGCTGGGGGCCCTGCGCCCGTAATACCCGGCACAGAGAGCGGTCAGGGCCTCATCGTTCTCCGGCCATCGCGCTGGAACACGGTCACTCAGTCACCAAACGAGATATATCACTTTGAAAACATGTTTGCGTGACACGGTCCCTGCTCAAAGCCATCATGGCCGACGCACAGCCATTTAACACGTTCAGCTCGAGCAGTTCTCCGATGCGACGTGCGCCGCGCGGGAATCGGCGAGCTACCACCACCGGTCGACTCGCGGCCGCTCATTGGTCGACACATTTTCGCACGAATGCAAGCCTCGTTCACACTATCCAGCAATTTTTCAACCTTTATTTTTTTGAAAATTGCTACAACACACATTCCCTTTTTAACATTAAACCTACCGAGCATCAATAGATACGTAAACAGCTAGTAGATACGTAACATAGATTCTTAAAAGGGAATTTTATTCCATCACTTTTATTTTCCATAAATTCATTTTTATCAGTTCCATAATTGTAAAATATAATAGCGGTCATTTGACCGTGGTAGGTTCAGTGTTAAATGACCGCCAGAGCTGGGTAAAATTTTTGGCGAAAAAATATTTCAATTCTACAAAAAACTACAATTCAAATAAAATATTTCTTGACGATGAAAATAGATTGAGGAAATAGGTAATATTAAAATATAAAAAACAATTCAAGTCAAATGTGTGTGTGTGTGTGTGAATAAAATATATCCCATATTTTCGACTCAATTTCTTGTGTAAAACTTCACTATTTGGTATATATGAAACAGTATTTTACTCAGCTCTGATGACAACACATAAATATTATATTCGCACAGCTTCACTGTCCAGTTCCGAAAAGAATGAACAAAGTACTTTCCAAAACACACCTCTTTTTTGTTACAAATGTTTCAATAAAATTCATTGAAACCCTTTTGTTAATATCATACGAATTGTACAATATTATTTTTAAATTTACTACTGACGCCGCCTAAATGGTAAGTTAGTGTCCGTTCACAAGTACGAGCGTATTGTTTAACATGTTAATAGAAATTATATTTCTCATTTTGTTACTATGTAATTTCTTTGATATTTACAATGAATTGTTAGTTTCTTTGAAATTTTTAAATGTAATTTTTACAAAATTCTTCATTTCTAACAATATATCTTTAAATCTCTATTTCGAAAAATCATTTAATTTTTTTGGTCGACACCATTATATAAAATGTCTGTGAACACAATTCGAAAGATAAAAACAAAATAAAAATGGCAAATGATAAAGGATTGTACAAACTTTAAGTTAGCAAATTAATGACAAAATTTGAAATTCTTTCGTAACTGCGTCGATGTTTTTTTAACATTAAAAAAGCGTAGTAATTTCGACTGACAATCATCACCGTTTTATCCATGGTTTTATAAAAATAATTGTACTGTAAAAATAGATTAGTGGACACTAATTTGTAACTTGTTATTGTCACGAAATAAACATTTGCATTTATGTTTCATGGTATTCGTACTTTGCGCATGCGTCACATTCATGCGAACACTTTGAATTTTCAATCTACTTGCATGAATAAAAATCTTAATTACACTAATCTCGTTAAGCGTTATTTCACCCAGCTCAGCCAATTAAAGCTTTGGAATAAAAACTGACCGAATAAACTTTAAAGCAAAGCAACAAATTATCGGGGCGAATGGAAATTTGATAGTATTACAAGTTGCAGTTTGTTCTTCTTATCGCGTTTTTATGTGTTGAATTAAAACAATATCCTTGGAACAAAACCAATAATGGCCAGGCGTAACTAAACGATCGAAAGAAAAAACAATTGTAGGGGGGACACGAACAATAAATTAAATGACAAAGCGTAAATAAGGATGTTATTGTCGTGGAAAAGAATTTTTGAACTCTGTTATCAAGATCAAAGATTTAGGTTAGATGTATCGGTGGAACGCATCGAGGCTGACAAGGCGTAATTTAGGATTATTAATTGTTGAACGTTCGAGGTGAACGAACACGGTGAAACGGGTGTTGTTTCTTGTATTTGACTGTGATAATCTTTCGTGTGGAGGCTAGATCATATTCCCGCGTGTCGACATGGCGCATACCATTGCAATTCTATCCGTGATACCTAGGTTATCTTACCATCTTCGCATTCAACTTCCAAACTTAACGATATTTGATGTTGCGCCAGGTATTATTTTTGACATGCACTTTCTCTCATACCCGTAGAGCGCGAATTACATCGGCTCACGAGAGCTTTTGCAGTGAGCACGTGTTGAAACGCACTAACACTACGACCCCTTGTACACTGAATTTGCGCATTTCGCCGTGTACAGCTTGGCGGAAAACCCACCCCATTCAAATATTTGTCGCATATTTCAAACAGGCCCTCCTCGAATGATTCACGGCCTAATTTTAAAGGCTTTTCGCAGCGAACAATTTTCGACGATGCGACTGTTTATCTTTACTCTACACTTATATATATATTTTTTTTTCTATTACGTTCAACAATGCGTTTCTCCTAACTGTTACATTATTGTAGATAAAAACGATACGTTGAAAAATTTGAAAAAAGCAGACATAGTGGTGACCGATAGTGATTTATTTGTACCATATGTGGAAAAATTGCAATCTTTGAAATGGGTCCAAACTACGTGGGCTGGTGTAGAAAAATTAGTGCCAAAATTGAAAGATAGTAATGTTAACTATGCCGTTACCCGTTTCTCCGATAACTCGTTCGGTTTGGCTATAGGAGAGTATGTGGTGGCTCATATTTTTAATTTCGAACGGGATCAAAGACAGCAATATGAGAATCAGAGAAATAGTCAATGGGGAAAAGACGGAAAAATCTCAGACCACAGATTGATCTGTGATCTATCTGTGGGCGTTTTGGGCTTGGGAAATATTGGAAAATCGAGTGAGTAATACTGTAATTCTCTTACAGTAATTATAGAGGTCTTGTTTATTTCGTCAACAGGTTTTAACTTGATTTTTGTTTGTTTAGTTGCAGAGAAATTGAAAGTTTTTGGGGCTAGTGTGTGGGGCGTCACGAGAACGCAACTTAAAGAAAAGTTAGACTATTTAGATGAACATAGAACGATTGAATCTTTACCTGAGGTGTTAAAACAATGTGACTACATTGTTAATGTTCTGCCATCCACGCCCAATACCTTGGGTCTATTAAATGGGAACATGCTACAAAATTGCAAGGACCGTAATACTGTTTTCATCAACGTGGGTCGCGGCAGTATTATTAAAGAAGCTGACTTAGTAAACGCTATTCAGCAACAGTGGATCTCAGGAGCAATACTGGACGTTTTTGAAAAAGAACCACTGCCAAAAGATAGTCAATTATGGACATTACCACAAGTAAATATTCGACTTATTACAAAGAATATAATATATATTATTAAACTAACTTAAATAATTTTAATCAATATATCTCCATTCAGGTTACTATTTCACCACACATTTCTGGTATATCTCGTCCCCAGGATGTAGCACGATTTGTCGCTAAGAATTACCAGAAATTTATCAATGGTGAGGACTTGTTAAACAGAGTAAACATACACGAAGGCTATTAATTATATTAATCGACGAAACAGAATGATGAAATAAAAAAATAAACATTTTTACAATTTATAAAGCTTAACAAGCATTAATATGAAAATGGTAGTTTTAATACTTTATCATATATATGTATATAGATATTGTTAGTGCCCTAAACTATTCTTTCATAATAGTTACTCTGTTTCTTGGCTGACTGGATTTTGACCTGGCTTTAAACCTCGTATACTGAGATCGTAAACTACTTCCTCTACTTTCCTGACAGAGTACTTTAAACCATCAAAACGTTTTCTCATTGCATCGTTTTTCAAATTTAAAAGTCTAAATCCTGCATTTAGTTCATTTACGAATCTTGCTATTTCTATGGGTCTATTGTAGTCACCATTTGTGACACTATTTACTGCAAACCGACTCTAAAAGAAAATACATGGGATGAATAGTTATTATAATTTAATTCTAAATTATACATACCAATTCTGCAGCCAACTGTAGCAAACCCATTAAGAAATTTTCTAAATCCAGGTGGAAACCATCTTCTTTGCTATTTTTAACTGTACATTCAATATAATGTTAGCATAAAGAAATCCAAATAAAGGTGAATTGTAATTTGTTCGATTACATACTTCCCAACATATCCGCAACAACTTCTTTTGTAACCAGGACCTTAATTTCTAAATAAATTACTAACGAGGCGAGGAAACATAATTTTTGTGTCACAAAACGCCAATGGTCATGAAATCTGTAATATTGGTCCTTAGGTACAACTTGTGCGAGTCTTGCATAGTCTTTACGCACATTTTCAAACACCTCTCTCGCTGATGTACAATATCGAGATACAACTGCAGAAAAATAGCATATAAATAATAATTGCTGCTGCAATGAGGGGACACATTAGATAAATACATACTTATGTTCTCTTCAATGGTATCGTCATTGTGAATGTTCTGTAGTATCATCAAAATGTCTCTGGAAGACTTTTCAAGATCTCTCACAATAATACGGATTTCCTTTGGCAAAAGAAAATTAATTTCATATCATTTCTTATATATTGTCACGCCGCTCACTGCTACGTCACAATATAGACCAGATCAATTAATTACGAACACAATTATTTCATTTAAAAGTCAAATATTCCATAACCTAAAAGATACAAACATTTCGAAGGTATTTGACAGAAAGTACTTTGATTTCTCATCATTTAAAAACTCGTAGTAAAAAGCGTTGATGTTGCGAATGTACATAATGAATTTGTACCTTGTACGAAATCTGTATAAAAATTGTTTAACAATATTTTGATAACTTAACATATGAGAAACATTAATTCATACTTTCTAAACATCATTGGTACTCACTTCGCGCATTTCTTCCTCACTGTTTAAGTAATCCTGAAAAGAATTAAAAAGTTCCGCTATTCTCTCAGCCATAATATCTCTAGTTTTCCGTGGAATAACTAATTAAACATTAAACAATAACAATCTATGCGTCAACTCCGTGCCACAAAGAATATCTTATCTGACAAATGTCCGTGACAGTCAAAATAGTTGTTTACTCTTTGACATTGCGAACCTGTTAAGGTGAAATTCGAATTTTGCCATGACTTTTAATGATAAATAATGAATTCTTTCCTGCTACGAGGAATTGTACAATAACTAATTATTTAACGAAGCAACAAATTAGGCGCGAGAAGTAAATAGCGACGCCATCTGACAAATAAATGAGAATCTACTAATTTAACCGCTCATTGATATAGCAGCACAGACAGACATTGCACACAGACTTCATTGCATCTTATAGGCTTTTCTGTCTAGGCCTCGGGGGGCCACAGTGGCCCCCGTACCATTTCGGTGTCGCGCTCAATATTACCGAAGGTTCACGAATTTAGCCGTATTAGCAAGAACTGAATATTCCGTATACTTTATTTTTACTGCGGGTGTTTTCGAGGCTACTAATGCATACGGCGCGTGTATTTGAACAGTGAAAATAATATTTATGAAGAATGTATTACAAAAATACGAATTGTCGTAAAACTAATTTGGTTTCTATACGTAATATTATTTTTATTACTCGTGTCACTAATGAATGTATATTATAATAGTTTTGTACACTTTAAACCAATAGTTTACTTTCTTTACACTTAAAATCAATACAAATTCTATGCAGTTGATGAGTGCGTACACATTACACATAGTAACTATGCTTGTGTTTTCTTGTTTTTGAAATAAGTAGGCCAAGGAAGTTTTAAATAACCCTTGGACTATCCTAATCCTGACCACTGGATGACCACTGGATGACCAGTGGATGACCACTGGATGACCACTGGATGACCACTGGATGACCACTGGATGACCACTGGATGACCACTGGATGACCAGTGGATGACCAGTGGATGACCAGTGGGTGACCACTGGATGACCACTGGATGACCAGTGGATGACCCCTGGATGACCATTCGATGACCAGTGGATGACCAGTGGATGACCACTGGATGACCCCTGGATGACCACTGGATGACCACTGGATGACCACTGGATGACCACTGGATGACCACTGGATGACCACTGGATGACCACTGGATGACCACTGGATGACCATTCGATGACCAGTGGATGACCAGTGGATGACCAGTGGATGACCACTGGATGACCAGTGGATGACCATTCGATGACCACTGGATGACCAGTGGATGACCATTCGATGACCAGTGGATGACCAGTGGATGACCAGTGGATGACCAGTGGATGACCACTGGATGACCAGTGGATGACCATTCGATGACCATTCGATGACCACTGGATGACCATTCGATGACCACTGGATGACCATTCGATGACCATTCGATGACCATTCGATGACCATTCGATGACCATTCGATGACCAGTGGATGACCACTGGATGACCACTGGATGACCACTGGATGACCAGTGGATGACCACTGGATGTCCACTGTATGTCCACTGTATGTCCACTGGATGACTAGTGGATGACTAGTGGATGATCAGTGGACATACAGTGGATACCACTGGTGGAGGACCCTTGGTCCACCCTAAGCCAGCTGAAGGTAGGCAAGGGTAGCTCTGGAGGACCACTGGTCAGCCTCAGGGTAGGCCAGAGTAGCTCTGGATGACCACTGGTGAAGGACCCTTGGTCCACCCTAAGCGAGCTGAAGGTAGGCAAGGGTACCTCTGGAGGACCACTGGTCATCCCCAAGGTAGGCAGGAGGCCAGGGTACCGGTGGAAGACCCTCCTGGTCCCGGAGCCCATCCGCTCCTGCCGGAGGGCCCGGCCCGACTGATTGACTGAGCGCGCTCCGCGAGCTTAGGTAGCCAGTTATACGCAGCGCGCAGCGAAGCGCAACGTTCCCCACCCCAACTAATTTCGGTAGATCTCGATTGCCGTGATAATAATTATTGATAAATTTATTATTTCTGGCTGTTTAATGTTTATAACAATTCCTTTTGCCAACGATGTCGACAAGCATCCCCTTGTCTATCTACCAACTAATTTTTTAGTAAAAATTGCTAATCGTACTCGAGGTACAGAACAACTTTTAAACCATGAATATTCATACGCATTAATTTCTTCAACACAACTCACTGAAAAATGTATTGTTTCTAGCTAGTTAATATTTATAACCATCTTTTTGCTAATGATGCCGAGAAGCATCCTCTTTACTATCTACCATCTTATTTTTAAGTAAAAATTGCTAATAGTACTCGAGATACAGAGTAACTTTTAACACATGAATATTACCAAACAATATTATATCAAGCAAATGTAATTAATAAAGTTACTATCTCTGGCTGTTTAACGTTTATAACAATTCCTTTTGCTAATTATGTCGATAAGCACTCCCTCGACTATCTGACCATTTAATTTTTCAGTAAAAATATGTAATGGAACTCGAGATATTGAATATCTTCTGACACATGAATATGCGCGTGCATTAATTTATCGAACACAATTCACTCATAAATTTATCATCTCTAGCTGGTTAATATTTGAAACAATTCCTTTTGTCGATGATGTCGATGAGCACTCCGTTGACCATCTTGCCATCTAATTTTTTAGTAGAAGTAAGTAATAAAACTCGAGATCCAGCATAATTTATGATACATGAATATTACTAAGCATAATTATATTGAAAAAATGTAATTAATGAATTTGTTATCTCTGTTTGTTTAACGATTACAACGATTATATGTTTGGTTACCTCACCACCCAATTTTTTAGTAAAAATAGCTAATAGTACTCGAGATACAGATTAACTTTTATGCATGAACATTTGGAGTGTACAAGATATTCAATTCTCACTATTATGCACAGTTTCATTAGAACAAGAGTAACAAAAATTATTTATAACTAATTAACCTCTTCTAGAATCGAATTGAAAACTATACACGAATGTTGCCGAAGGTCCATTCTATATTCTTCGAGAGCTAATATTTATAAAAATTACCTGAAGTAATTTATCAACAATTTTTGTGGAGGTAACTTCTATCTTCTATGCCCGCAATGAGTAAGACAAGGAGAGTCCGAGTATTCGTCAAAGGTAAACACACAAATCGTTGTGTCACCTCTCTGGAAATCGTAAATAACTAATTAACGAGGCGTCGAATCTACATAAAACTGCAACAGAAATGTAGTTGAGACATCATTCTAGATCCTCCGATCACAAGGAAGATTATTTTTTAGCAGAGATCTATTAAATTATTTGAGTTTATTTTAGAACGAGACTTAGAATAATTGTTGATAACTATTTAGTCAGAAATAAAATGTGACGATAAACTATATGTGAAAGTAGCTGAAGGTCTATTCTATATTTCCTAACTGCAAATATTTGTAAACAGTTCCTCACAAGTGTGTTACTAATAAATTTTCTGTCGAGTGTGCAAAGTATTCAGCAGCTCTGTGTCTGTCTTTCTTTCTCGTCCTTGTCGGATACAAACTTCTTTATCATGTTCGCCAAATTTTTACCAGGGTGTTCGAAGTACTGTAAAAAAATATGCGGCACAAGTGAATAATACGTGGAGTATTTTTGTACGAATACAATTGCGTTTTAAAGCTGACAACGCTGTAAAATCGAGCCTCCTCCAACACACACTTTATGTGTTGCAACCTCATGTAGTTCACCACTTGACCGTTCCATTTCGATAGAGTCCGCTATCGTACTAGGACATTTTCTACAGAATCGGTAATTCAGAACCGTAGACAGAAAAATGCATTGCATGCAATGTCTGTAGGTATCTTAAGTCTGTGCATTGCATCTTATGGCCTTTTCTGTCTAAATAGGCCTCGGGGGGCCACAGTGGCCATCGCACCATTTCGGTGTCGCGCTCAATATTACCGATAGTTCACGAATTTAGGCGTATTAGCAAGAACTGAACATTCCGTGTACTTTATTTTTATTACAGGTGTAAATATGATTTGGAGGCTTCAAATGCATTCGGCGCGTTTATTTGAACGGTGAAAATAGTATTTATGAAGAATGTATTACAAAAATAAGAATTACAGTAAAATTAATTTGGTTTCTATACGTAACATTATTTTTATTACTTGTGTCGTTAATGAAAGTATATTGCAATAGTTTATACACTTTAAACGAATAAATTTTCATCGTATGAACGTGTTACAAAAAATTTTTCGAAATTTTATCGTCCCACAGGCGCGGAAAACAAAGTGTCAAACCTCTTGGACCAATAATTATTGAAAATAATCCAAATATAATTATTTGAAATATTTGAAAAGATCGATCAAAACGAATATTTGACTAAAAATAAATAATTTTCCAATGTTTTTCGCCTATGCTATAATATTGATTTTCCTGCATAACCGACAATCGTTTCATCCCAAGTTTCTCAACGATTTCCCAAGCATCGCTTCCGTCAGTCTCTTTGTCCTTTCCATTCTGGCTTAATTTAATTGAAAATGAATGGACGTTAAACGTTCCAAATTTGTCTTTCACCTTACACGCACTTATTAATTAAACCAATCAATTATTAATGGTATGTACAACCACATTTTCATACGCGTGAATTCATTCACTGCGAACGCAATAAGCGTAACACATCCGTTAATCACGATGAGAATTATCCGATAATTAAAAATTTATTATAATGAATACATCTCCATCAAATGCATATATTCAAATATATTGGTAACAAGTAATCTACATTTTCATGCAAAATTTTATTTCACTCGTTTCATTCTCGAAACTCATTGTTTACACTCCAGTCTACACACTATAGAATAACAATCTTTTTCTATTGCTTTGACAATTAAATAAATAGTATTTTTTGTATTTTCCCAGTTAGAGAAACAGGATTTTTCTATGTGGCAAAGATATCTTGTGTTCTTAATATCGAGGCGGCGTTTAGCTGGGCCGGGTCCATTATGCCATCGACGAGGTTCGCAGAACAAAGAGTTTGAAAATCTCGCTGACACAAAGATGTATGTTGGTAACTAGTGTCCCTGGGGGCGTTAAATAATTCACCGCAGCTGGGACTGAGGGTTAGGTAAGAGGCGAAGGTTGTGGGAGGGCGAAGGAGGCAAAGGTTGAAGGGCCGATCAAATATTCACGTGTACTTCAACGCGGATGGAGCTAAGCAGCGTCGAGTACAGAAACTGTGTAACTGTCCGACACTATTTTCCTCGAAAAAAAAAATCTTTTACAGCTGCTTAAGAAAGTCTAGGGACACACACCGGTGTCCGATGATATGCTCACTGTCTACGACCTAAATATTCACCTTTTTCCGTTTGCGCGGAACTCAATTTTCTTCCTTTCTTCCTTTTTTTACGATGGTTACGCGTATCCGGTTAAGCGATCCCGAGGGGATCAACTTGAACGACCAATCACGCTGAGGCGCATAAAAATGCGTCGCTTGGGTGTTGTAATACCGGCTGAAGCTTGTCGACAACCATCGGCTCCGACATGGTTACCCATGGTCTTCGATGAATTTGGTTAGCTTCAGCGTTTTCTGCCCTTTTTATCGGCCATCGACCAGCCGACATAAATTTCGTTGTAACTAACGCGCGCTAGTCCCTCGATAAAATATTGATGCTGCCTGCTAAGAGATACTCATAGAGCCACCCTGAGGACTCTTGGTTTCCTTTAGACATCCGAGAACCCTGTAGTTCCATCTTTCTGAAGGCCAATCGACAGAAATAGTCTCCTCAAGATCAGACGACTCTGTTCCTCTATTCACAGTCACTCGCAATAATATTCGGACACTTTTAAAAAGACGGTAACTTTTTCAAAATATTGGGCCATACGACTTAGATTTATTTAAGAAGTTATCACAATTAGTTTACTATGTGAAAAAGAAATTTTAAGAGTCCGACCAATTTAAATTACAATTGGTCGGAATTACAGAGAAAATACTAAAAGTTGTTTCTTTACAACTTGAGTGTTAGAGTTCGGCAACGACTTCCAAAGAAGAATGGGAATTGTTGCAACGTTTGCAGGCGGAGGGTGAGTTGCAAATGCCGCAGTGACCATCCAGCCCCTGTGCGAAAGAAAGCTGATCTCCTCGGCGGTCCGAGGAAGGGTCGAAAGAAATTGGTCAACGAGGCGTGCTCCTTTCCTAATCATCATTCTAATTATCTCGGTAACCCAATCCAGTGTTCGTGTCGGGCCTTGGCTTCCTGCCTCGATTCCCACCCGAACTTCTCGATTCTACACCCGGGGCACCCTGCCTAGCGAATTTTCCACCCTCCAGCAACTTGCTTCCCCACCTTTCTGAACCATTCGCGATCCTCTTCTGTCGTTGGTCCCGTCACCTGTAGCCCTCTCTGTCCATACAGTGTCTTAGTCTCGCCGCGGGATTGCCGACGACCGCCCATCTAAGTTTAACAATTAACGGCCGATTAGAGAAAAATAATTTAATTGCGAACTACCGTGTGTCAGGAACATACGCCGTGGAAGCCTGGAAACACAGGGATTTTGTCGGGGATCCGATTGATCCAGCAATCCCTGAAGACGACTGACAAAAGAGGATCAAGGTGGTTGACAAATTCTAAATGACTTTGGTCCTTCAGATTTCTTCATCCTATTTCTTCGTCTTCTTAAAGACTGATATTGAATAGTAGATCTTGGCTATAGTACTTGATTCGGCTGTCGTTTCACCCATTTTTATTTGTCTGTTTGATAAAGTTGTCGTTGTTGTTGATAGTAGTACCGAAAGCATTGCGAAAGATTTGAATGCGAATAAAATTATGGCATACGTTTTGATCTCGTTTTAATGGTGTGGATACGTTCCATGAGGCTTGACCTAGTTCTTCTTTCCTTGACCATCACATTTTTAATTGTAGATTTTTGTTCTACACGTTGATTCTGCTATCGTTTCATTATTTTAATGGCTAGTTTTATAACAACCCTAAAGTTTCTTCATTTCTTAATTTAATAGAATTCTTTTTGTTACGTGAAGTGATATTAATTCTAGTACTCTAAAATTCTAATAAAGATTTCAATGCCTCAATGAACAATTCTTTCTTATTCAATAGATTAGGATTTTGTTTACCTACTTTCCAGCTTAGATAACGTAGAAAAAATTTTTTTTTAATAAATTTTTGCATCTTCTCATGTCAGTTTTAAAGTTTACGATTCCATCAGTTTCGTCTTTTGCCTTTCGTTGTAGTAGCTTAGTAGGGAAATAAGGTTTGAGTTATAATGTTCCACGTTTGTCAAGGGATGTTTTGTGGATAAAAAAAAGTGGAGACGAAAGAGGGCATAGTGACTGGGTCGACGACAGTCGTCCCCAACGACTCTGTCTGTCCCTTCGTCTCCTCCTTTTGTCCCGGTCGTCAGGGCTGACAGAAAGTGCAAGCATCGGGGACGAGGTATTTGTCATACGTCGATAGGCGTCAGCATTGACACACTCTCCGGGAGCCGTGAAACGGAAGTGGCGTTTGGGGGCGGCGACGATTGAAGGGTTCGAAGGGAAAGACAGATAAATATTTGAGGAATTTGTCGTCGAGGAAGACGCCCAGCATCGGGAGACCTATCGCTTGTTTACCAGCCCTGTAAGCAAGGATTTCACTCAATCCCCGTATGCAGAATGCATGGGGGAGAGCAGGAATGAAAACAGAGGTCGGGGGTGGACCCGGGGGTTGTAATTATCGTGAGAAAACACGACCCCGTTTCCACGATTTCCACTATACACTCGTGATCCACTCAAAGCATTCCAAATTAATTAAAAAGGGAAATTAAACAGCAACGTTTTAAAAACATGACTGACTAAGACAGATGTCTAAAAGTGTACATTATGCTCCTGAATAGTTAATATTTACCTTCATGATGTTAGTATGATTGCTACTCTGCTTTATTGCACTCTATCCGCAGAATTCATTTTTGGTCCAAAGTGTTTGCCTTTTATTATAGACAAGATTGATATTCATTAGTAGTCGATTTTAACAAGAGCGAAGACGGAATTTTTGGGTTTGAAAAGTTGTATTCTATAGTCCTATGGTATAGTCTGTCCCATAGTCAGTCTTCTGTAAATTATTATAACCCTAGCCGCTTTCTTAACACTTTGCCGTCCGGCGACACCACAGTGGTGTCGCGCACAAAGTATTGCTCAACGGCCGGCGACACCACAGTGGTGTACTGGACGGCATAGTGTTAATTGCGCATTACTTAATGCATTCAGGACATATCAACATTTCAATACAGAACGCAAGAGTCTCAGATTTCATGATTTTTTATTGAAAGTGTCTGAATCGTGGATAAAAGATCATGTACCTGTTCCTGAGCAAAACTCGGAGGTCGCTATTACATCGCGTGCGTCCCATCATGATTCGATCGACAGACTTTCCTGTCAGCTAAAACAACACCAGCTAACACTGATTTCCGAAACTAACAAACGAAAACGAAGAAACTGCCATGTATGCTCCAAAAACAAAAAAAGAAGGACAACAAATTTAATGTGCAAGTCTTGTGGAGTTGCGTTACATCTTAAAGATTGTTTTGCTGCATATCATTTAAAAGAGAAATACTAAGTTATTACCAAAGAAAACGTAAATAAAGAAATATAGAAAACAAATTTTACTTTTATTTACATATGTATATCTTCCAAATTTCATGAAAATAGGGGGCAGGATTGAAAACTCATGAGAGCTAACGATGACATTAGTAAAACTTGAAAATTTATAATCACCCGATAACCTCAAGAACGGCCGGCGCCAAGCGAAGAAATTTTTACGAGACGTGCGGACGGCAAAGTGTTAATAATAAATTTTTATATTAGGAACGACGTCCTTCCCTAGGAAATAAAAATGATTTTAATGCTATAAAATTCTTTTTTATAATATCAGAGTCGCCACTCGAGTGTAAAGGGTTAAAAACCGAGTCCTTGTCAAGGTCATTGAGGCTGAAAATAAATTAAAGTATTAAAGTTCAAAGTGATTTCACGAACGTTCGCCGCGATCGTGCGAGAGGAAGATCATCCCGTTCACCTCAAGTTGAACGTCGACCAGATCGATCCTGCTCGGGAAATAGATATCGACGCGTGTTCCCTAGGGATTTGTAGTTCTTCACGCAACACCGGGACCGCGTGTACCAGCCTGATTCAAAAAGACGGTCCGCGCCAGCGTCTCTCCAGGGGGTAGTTTTAAAATTCAACCCCCATACGAGGTCTAAAGGGCCGCACGCTACACTGTGCTCATATCAATCCGTGGGATCAATAGGAAGTCGTCTGGTCCTGGCTACTAGCAGGATCCTCGGCGCAGGATATCTCGACCGACCGATTCCGAGAGAATTACACGCGGTAAATTCGGCTGGGGGAGGATTACACACCCTTCACGAAAACAATTATCATAACTCAGATTTCTCTTCCACTAGTCCCCCCTCCATCTTTTAACAAACCCTATATGCGTCCACCCATGTTGGATTCTTTACGAAATTCTTGGCTCGTATTGCAGCTTCCGAATGTCCAGACCGTGAGGTTCACTTACTATCAATTCTGTTGTAGTTTGATTACTTTAATTTCAAGTTCTATGACCGTCTGTGAAACCCTTTCTCAATTCACTAGAATTTATTAGTTAATACTCTAGCAAATTCAAACAATTTTTGTATACCTTTTGAACCTTCTGTATTCGATCTAGAACATCTTCATGGAAACTTCTGCTCAGCTAGCTGCTTCTCAAAAGAAAATAATCAAATGAGGGAGAATTTAACACAACTGTCGTAAAAATATTTAATACCTTTATATTGATAAACGTCCATCTTGACGGGGTGGAAATGAATATTCTTCAAAGTTGCAGCAGAAAAATTTATATAGTAAAATTGTTGGATGCAGGAACTTTAATCAATCTTGACAAGTCTGTGAAATAGCCAATATGTTCCCATAAAATTCCATAGGATATTCAATCAATTCTTATTTTTCACCTACGAATTTAAATCGACTTGTGCACAAGAGATCTCTATAAATACATCTACCTCTGACACAGTATAATCCATGCACCTTTTATTTACTAAATTTTGTTGAAAAACCAGAACTGAATATTTAGAAAAATATAAAACAACACCCCTCCAGCAGCTTTTGAGACCAGTCGCAAAATAAGGGACGTAATCCGCGTCAAACATAGTTAAAGAAGAAGTAAACGCATCCCAGACGGAATCCCTCCAGTTGTCCGTATATCCGAGCACTGTTCATCGACGCAGTTCGACAGATAGTTCTCTTTGTTTTTTTAGTAACATTCTCTTTTTGCTTCATGCCGTTGCGCAAAACCGTTTACACTGTTTCTCGGGCCCGTGTGTCTTCCGCGAAGGGAATCCTTTGGTAATCCAGATTTATTTGTCCCTCGATAATGTCCAGTCGCCGGTGCATCGAGCATCAGGCGACTTTTCCCTGCGTTTTCCATAAATCAAGCAACATTTTCCTCTCCCCTATAAATAAAGCCAGGCGCGCGCTGCCGATCCCGCGGCTGAACGGAACGGAACGAAACGACGCGAAATTGATCGGCACTGGGTTAAGTTTCGATGCGTGTCGGCCGCCGCGTCACATACGGCTACGATTCGCAGGCTCGCCGCCGCTAATCGTATCGATCCAGCACTCTTAATCCATTAATGAACTTCCCAGGCTCGTTTTACGCCGACTACCTGGGCTTTTCGCGCCTCTATACTGTACACGACGCCTGCACACGCTGCTGTCGGCTCCTGTGTCTCCAAACGGCTGCACTCACGTTCTCAGTTGGGCAAAGGTTTCAAATAAAATTAATTATTCGTTTAATATTATGAAAATAGGCTTCAGAAAATTAATTATTGAGAACTTAGATACACACTGGTTACGTAGAAACCCAATGTTTTCATTAGAATTTTGTTTCAGAGTCAGCTGGATCAATTTTCGTAGGCTCCAAGAAGAGCAAGATAAAAATCTTTGTAATTTTTTTTTGCTATAATGTAAAATTAATTTTGCAATGGTAAGAAGTTCTTGTAACAGACCTAACTTGCCGGATTGAAATAAAAAAATTCCACTTTCATTCTACTGGTAGTTTTTGAAATAAATATTCGTGAGTGCAGCTTCATTCTCAGAAAATCGATAGAAAATGGAATGTTCGTGGGTGTCTACTTCATACATACACAATTGACGTCAGTAAAACAATGACTTAAACTGCCCCTAATTATCTATGGATTATTATAGTTTATCCAGATTAAAATTTTCAAGGAGGATCCTGTAGAACCATCAAAATCCATAAGGGCAATGGTATTTTCAACAAAATCGACAAAAATTGGTACATTCGAAATTTTATAAAAAAATTTCGTATCAGCGAAATGACGACTTAGACTCCCCCTAATTTTGTGTGGACTATATCATACTTTATTTTCAAAAGAATCCTCGAAGTAGATCCTACAGAAAGTCAAGAGTCCGCGATTACAATGTATTTTCACGAAAATTGATCAAAATTGCTACATTCAAGAGGCTGTAGTTTCTAACCAAATGAAAATTCAGCAAAGCGATGACTTTCTTAGTTCAAGTCTCTCTAATTATGTGCGGGCTACATTATATTTCGATTTGAATAAAATTCTTAACAATGATCCCCTACAGAACCATAAAAATTTACAAGGACAATGTGTTTTCGTTCACAGTGATCATTCTGTTCTTCGATTCGCGTGTTCCGTAGCCCGGCTTCAAAAATCGCGACTCCACCGTCCACGTGCACGAATCTCCGTTAGCCTAGGAGCCGGCAGATGTTGCTCGTTGGCACAATTTCCTGTTCCGCAAACAGACTTCTCTCGGCGAGGCGCACGCATCGAATTTACCCAGGCCTGAACGGAATAAAACAAGGCGCGCGGGGTAAACTACTCGGCTGAAATCACCGGACGCGGAGTAATTCAGGTGACTGGAGAGGATCCTCCCGTTCGGATTTGTCGCCGTTTCCAAGCGTTCCGACTCGCAATTTCCATGCAAATAACCGTGCGCCATAATTCGAGGACGCGGCTTCTGGGAAAAAGATTACAGTCAGTTAGTTCCGGGCCGGGGCTCGCGCGGATGAAGCTGCTTTCTCGCCGTGTTCTCGCTGCTTCCACGAAGACGAAGGAGGAACAACGATGGAGACGTTGTGCTCCGCGTTGGAACAATTTCATTATCAACGATGGAAGCTATTGCGAGAGACGTTCCGATACCGGAACGTATATTGATCCTTACAGCTGGACCTGTACTCGATGGACCGAGAGGGCAGCTGCGCCACAGGACCTTCAAGACCAACCGGACCCCCAGCCTCCTGGGAAATGATACCACTTTGCAAGGAGCGAATGGAAATCACCCCTGGATCGCCACCGGCTACGTTCTCTCTCTCTCTCTCTCTCTCTCTCTCTCTCTCTCACTCCCTCTCTCTCTCGTGGGTCGTTCTTGGTCAGAGATGATGACGACTGCGAGGGACCGGGCAACGATACTACTCTGATTAAGGAGCGGTCGTGTCCCCAACACCGTACTCCCTTAACCGTCCACATGCGGTGCAGTCTATTCTTTGTAATTGCCGGGAGAAGTGTCTGTTCCCGCGCACCGGAATCGCGCATTAACTCGCTCGAGACCTCATTAGTGTCCTGTAGATCTTGGACCTTCTGGGCCAATAGCGCACCTTTGCAAGCGTGTGGAATTGTACTGTGCGAAGAATTAGTGGGAGTTCATGTTTTGTTGTGAACTATAATGCAGTCCACATACAATTAGGGAGAGTTCAAGTCATCATTTTGTTGATTTCCAATCTGTTTATGAAATACAGTCTCCTTTACAATTACTTGACGATTTTCGTGAAAATACGTTGGTCTTATAATTGTCTATGTTTTTATAGAATTCACTTCGGGGATTCCGTTCGAAGGGGGTAGTGTGGGTAGGATGTAGTCCACACAGAATTAGGAAGGGTTTAAGTCGCCATTTGGCTAAATTCGAATTAGTTTGTAGAACACAGTGTTTTTAATATAGTAATACTTCAATTCACGTGAAAATACCTTGATCTTATAATTATCTCTGTTTTTATTGCCAAAAACATTGAACTCCCACATAAATATGAATTTGCATAAACATCCTCGGCCTTCACAAGATTTTCCTAAACTAACAAAAAACGTTCACGTTAAATTTGAGGAATGTAGAAGGCTTTGCCCCCTAACAGGTGGTATACATGTTCATTTTGATTGGTAGTTTTAAGGGGTCAGTCTTGCGTCTTGAATTTTGTTGCGGTGTTGCATGTACAGTAGGAGCAGTGGCTTAACCGCATTGTCAGCAGACATTAGCCCCAACAATTCCGCAACAATTAACGCGGCAGCCAAGACAGGGTTCGAAACGAAACCCGATAACCGGGGAACACACTCGGTTTTCCGGGCAGTTTCGGGTGGCAAGACCTTCCGTCGTTGACAGTTTATCAAATTGCAGGGCCAGCCCGTGTGCCCCTAAAGGGATGTAAGGGGTCGTAAGGTAGAACGAGGCTGGGGGTAGCTTATTAGAGCCACGACAGCAGCCAGGGCTCCACCTTGAAACCTCCAACCAACCGCCATCCTGCCGTGAGTCTTACCACCTTGCTTCCTTCCATCGTAGCTTTCCTATCTTCTCGACTCTCCTCTCTCTCTTTCTCTCTCTCTCTCTCTCTCTCTCTCTCTTGCTCTCTCTTTCCACCCGCTCCAATTCTCTCTCTCTCTCTCTCGCTTCTTCGCTCTCCGTCTTCGTCCCCTATATAGTTCAAGCACCGTAGAAACGTGGCTGAACATAAAGGGTCGCCTGGGACCGCTGTACTTGCCGTTCGTCTTTAATCTACGAGGTCACCAAGCAACGACGACGACTACCACCCTCACAGCAAATGAGTACAGGTGCTAGGAAGACGTTGCTACATTCGAAAGACACCTAATGCTCCTCCAGATTTAATATTACGACGATGGACACGCAGTAGAGCGAAGAAGAGGTCTTACCAGAGAAAGTCTTACAAGATTTCGGTTTCGACTCTGGAACTATAAGATTGTTAACCGAATCTTGTTTTTTTTCCTTTGATTATACCATGCACACTTTCTTAATGGAGACCTTGAACTGTTGATATATTTTTTTCTGGATCGATGTCCTATAGCTGCAAAATCGAAGAATTTTCTTTAGGAGTGATTTGTATTTTTGTGAGGAAAAAATGGAGGTTTCTTTTCCTTTGTTGTTTTTTTATTGATTAAGTAATAAGCTTGTTTATCTCTGATTTAGAAAAATACTAATCGAAATTGGACTAGGTAATCGTTCAATGAATTAGATTAAAATATGATGAGGACAATCTTTATTGGTAGACTTACGATAAAAATTACTAGATCAAATGCAAAATAGAAAGAAATGTTTAAAGAATTTGAAAATGCTCTGGTATCATTTTTATCCGATTACAATTATTAAATAAAAAGAGTGTCGATGTAGCTTCCGTGCTATTAACTCTTAGCACTCCAGTGGTGACTCTGAGGCACCACTAAAAATTGCTATACCATTATTCAAAATATTGTTTACATTATTAAATTGATATTCAATAAATTAGTTACCAAACATTTAAGTATTCTATGAGGTATTATGTCAGTTCCATTTCTTTAAAATGATAAAAGTCATATAGAATGGAAATATTCTTGATCGAAAAAAAAAGTTTGGTTATGGATTTAAAATACTTCCGAGGGCAAAGGGTTAATACTAACCATTTTCATTTTGCATAAAAATCCGCATTCTACTCTATTAGAATGTGGACTTCCCGGCAAATAAAAATTGTATTTCCTCCAATAACAATTTTTCTAAATTGTCAACAATATAAACCAATGTTACTTAACTTTTTTCTTCCTTGTCTATCCTTTTTTTGTATTTTACCAATTTATTTTCACTACAAATGCACAGAATCCCCCAAAGAACATTCTTTCAATTTTCTTGGTTTTCGTATACTGTATTTAGATTTTTTGAGATTAACGAATTATCAAAATTGTTGAAATTGTAGTTTGGTAATTTCAAGGGAGATGTAACGGAAAGATGGGCTATAATTTGTCCCCGTTCGGTTTCGTTTTTTCGAGGAGCAGGATTGGAAGGCCAGTAAAGGTATCCCTGATTCGCTACCGCCGGAACATTTGAGACACTCGAGACGCTCCCGTAACCAGGGTAATCGGAGGTTGCTCAGAAACGGTGAGAAAGTTAGGTGGAGTTGGAAACAGGGGTGTGGGGAGTGCACCCCTCGTGTGACGAGTCGTTTCTTGACACTAACGGACCCTCGTCACGGCTGCTTGTGTCCAAGACGACATTACCGTCGTCTGGAAGACGTTTTCATCGTGCATCATTCGGGACACTCGTTTCACTGCGAGATACCGCTGTTAATAATCGACGAATGACCCTCCGCATCACCTAGTATTTCTCAATTATCATAGAACGAGTCCATTCTTTATTAAACCTGTGCTTCCGCGAACAAATCTCAAGAAAAACTAAAATTACATCTTTTATACTTCTTTGAGTGTCTTCATAAAGGCTAAATCAATTTTTTTTGGTAGGGGTTAACTGTTGCAAAAATTAGTGAATTAGTGGTTAGATGCAAGTCTATGTTTTTGTAGTGAAATTACAGGAAAGTAGATATTTCACAGACATCATGGTTTCACGAAGTTAATAGTAGAATTCAGTATTAATTATTTTGTTGGGCATATATTTAGGAAACTATCTAAATACAAGACAAAACTGTCCATTTCCATAGACAGATTGCAAACAATTGAAAATTCTACGGACAACTTTTATACAAGCATTCTGTCAAACTCAAGTCATCTATCCTACAAAATTATTATTCCTCCAGTGTCATCATTTAAAAAATGAACGTACAGACATACACTGATGATCAGACAGTTCCAATTAACACTAAACCTACCACGGTCAAATGACCGGTTTTTTATTTCACGGTTATTAAAATTATGAAAACGCTTTCATAGGAAATGAGTAAATTGTCTTCTTTATTTCAACACATATTGTAATGAAACCCGCACAAAGTTTAAGTAAATCCAATCTTCTCACTTTTATAAGTCGTTTCACTTTTCTATGTTTTATGCTTGGTAGGTTTAGTGTTAATCAGTAGAATTATTTTCAAATTTCTAAGCTTCATGTTTCTTTACAAATAGCTTACATTATGTACCTTCTGATGGAACAAGTTTGAATCTCGTTTTCTTCGTCGAAGGCATCAATAAATCGAGAATACGGTTTGTTAAAAAATCGTGGGTGTTCCAGCTAAGTCGTAGAATTGATCAAGAATCATTCCTCGGTAGAATCGAGTAAATCTTCCGGATTTCGGGAGTATCATGACCCGGTGTTCAAAACGCGATATGAAGAGCGTCGTGCAGGATGTGCCAGGACACAGGCCGGCTCTGCACAGAAGGATTAACGCGATCAAGGGGCTTGAATGGGAAAATTGTGTTTCCGCCGCGCGGATTCCGCCGGCGGAACGTCCTTTTAATTATACTAAGTAACGTTTTTCGTAGCGGCGTCCTCGAAGATTGCGTTGGTCATAATATTTAATCACTACTCGTTCCCGGCGTCCCACCAGTAAGAAGTTTCGTCGTCGAAGCCGTGGAAAATGAATCGTCCTTTTCACCAAAACCAATCCTGTTCCTAATTTAACATTTTCTTCTATCGAACAAATTTTTTTTGAACTGCTAAAATTGTCAGAATTTTTATGAATTTGGACGACCTGGTGGGTATAGAGGATTTTCGGTGGGAGGAAGAACGGTTTAGGGAAATGCAAGCTGGAGGAAGACAATAGATTTTCAGCAGCTCGCAGCCTCGAACCCTTCCGATCTTAAAGATTACGAAACAAACAAGAGCGCGAAGCCGGCAAATGGGGTGACGATGCAGGGGAGAACGACGCCATCCCCTTCAGACGTCGTCCCTGACGGTGGTTCCGCGAGAGACAACGATTTTCTGTAATAAGCCGGGGTTTGAATTGATTATTTCTAGGAAATTTCAGGTTTCGGCTAGACGATGCGTCCTGGCGCTCGATTGTATAGTAATTTGCTGAATATTTACTATTGAGGGCGCAGGGTCTTCCTCTATTTCTAGCTTTAAAGTACGGGGAAGATCCCACTCTAGGACGCTCCTGGTTTTTCTGAAAATTGTGCAGTTGTATTAACATCCCTAGCTAAACCACGGATTTTTGGCAGTTGCCAAGAAAAAATTCCAATTTTTGCAAAAAAAATCCTCCAGTAAATAAAGCACTCAAAAATTTCCAAATCCGCAGTTTAGTGACTTTGGCTGCTCTCACAACAGTTCTCAAGAAAAAATCCCAATTAACCGTCATTCGCAATGAATAAAAAAATCCACCATTACATACAGCACTCAAAAATTCCCAAATCTACAGTTTAGCGACTTTAGCTGGTCCCACAACAGTTCCCAAGATAAAATCCCAATTAACCGTCATTCGCAATGAATAAAAAAATCCACCATTACATAAAGCACTCAAAAATTCCCAAATCTACAGTTTAGCGACTTTAGCTGGTCCCACAACAGTTCCCAAGATAAAATCCCAATTAACCGTCATTCGCAATGAATAAAAAAATCCACCATTACATAAAGCACTCAAAAATTCCCAAATCTACAGTTTAGCGACTTTAGCTGGTCCCACAACAGTTCCCAAGATAAAATCCCAATCAAACGTCATTCGCAATGAATAAAAGAATCCACCATTACATAAAGCACTCAAAAATTCCCAAATCTGCAGTTTAGTGACTTTAGCTGCTCCCACAACAGTTCCCAAGAAAAAATCCCAATCAACCGTCATTCGCAATGAATAAAAAAATCCACCATTACATAAAGCACTCAAAAATTCCCAAATCTACAGTTTAGCGACTTTAGCTGGTCCCACAACAGTTCCCAAGATAAAATCCCAATTAACCGTCATTCGCAATGAGTAAAAAAATCCACCAGTAAATAAAGCACTCAAACATTTCCAAATCCGTAGTTTAGTGACTTTAGCTGGTCCCACAACAGTTCCCAAGATAAAATCCCAATTAACCGTCATTCGCAATGAGTAAAAAATTCCACCAGTACATAAAGTACACAAAAATTCCCAAATCTGCAGTTTAGTGACTTTAGCTGCTCCCACAACAGTTCTCAAGATAAAATCCCAATCAAACGTCATTCGCAATGAATAAAAAATTCCACCATTACATAAAGCACTCAAAAATTCCCAAATCTACAGTTTAGTGACTTTAGCTGCTCCCACAACAGTTCCCAAGAAAAATCCCAATTAACCGTCATTCGCAATGAATAAAAAAATCCACCATTACATAAAGCACTCAAAAATTCCCAAATCTACAGTTTAGCGACTTTAGCTGGTCCCACAACAGTTCCCAAGATAAAATCCCAATTAACCGTCATTCGCAATGAGTAAAAAATTCCACCAGTACATAGAGTACACAAAAATTCCCAAATCTGCAGTTTAGTGACTTTAGCTGCTCCCACAACACATCTCAAGATAAAATCCCAATCAAACGTCATTCGCAATGAGTAAAAAAATCCACCAGTACATAAAGCACTCAAAAATGTCTGCAGTCTATGCTCAATTGTTCCCAAAAATAAATACAGCATATAGAATTCTTATTATGGCGGCAGCGAAATAAACAAGTCGTACAGGAAGCATCGTCTACTATCCAGTCTCGAAAAATTCGTCGAATAAGTTCTTCATCCGGTTGGATGTTGTGCAAGTCTATCATCGCGTTTCCAAGTCCGCGCCGATCCTACGTAACAAGATTGTCGAGAGAAACCAAAGGAGTAGCGCTAAGGAGTTGTCGGTCTGGAGGCGGGCGAAATCAGATTAGCAGGCAGACGCGTAATCGGGGCTTCTCGACAGCTACCAGCGGACATCGCGTTTCGACGAGAGTGAGCTGTATCGTCTAATCATCGATGCTTCTTTGTAAAACAACGACCACCACCACACAGACACTCTCCGCAAGAACCTTCGTGAAAACCGGAAACGTTCCTCGACTTCGAAAGAAAACAAACTTCCGCCAAATCACAACCGATGAAGATAAACTACTTGTAGAAGATCCGATAAAGGAATTAAAAAATATACTGACTTTGCGGTGGAAGAACGAATGGAAACAGAAGGCTCACGTCAAAAATATCACCGGACAGGTTCTTCGAGAATCTGAAAACAACTTTCACTCTACCAAGAAGAGAGCAGGTATTCACTGCTACTTCAAGTGTTCAAAATGACGACCTTGAACTTGAAATTGGTCCATATTTAATTGATGGCACGTTAAATAGTCATAAATACGAGAAAATCTTAAAAGACGTTTTGCCAAAATTGTTAGAGAACATTTCATTGGACATGCGACAGTTCATGTGGTTCCAACAAGACGGATGTCCTGCTCATTCAGCACGAAATGTTACAGAATTACTGAGCAGGACATTTGAAGGTCGTTGGATTGGTCGATTAGGAAGTAATAAATGGCCAGCACGTTCCCCAGACCTGACACCACTAGATTTTTATTTGTGGGGAAAATTGAAGGAACAAGTGTACCGCGAAAAACCAACAATCACAGTTGATATGCAACAACGTATAAAAAGAGCTTGCTCTGTAATAGATACAACTGAAATTTGTCAGGCAGTATCAGCAGTATTGCAACGTTTTAGATTATGTCTCCGTGTTCAAGGTCGTCATTTTGAACACTTGAAGTAGCAGTGAATACGTAAATAACATGTTACATGTAAATCGTCGTAGTGTTCGAAGAGTGCTTTGGGACACTTTATTGTCTATTGCAGTTGACCTTGCGTGACCTTGAATGACCTTCATAATAGGTCATTGTATTCGTCTTGAAACACACTATCAGAATGTAAATAAAAAACCATACCGTTCGATTAAAAAAAACAGGGTTGACCTTCATAACTCCTTGACGTCTCCACCTATAAAAAAATTAATGACATCAGATTACGAGCGCCTCGATATCAAGTAAGTTTGGTCTGTTGCATTTTCTTCTATCTTCAAAAGCAAGCGAGTTACTCAGGTGACCTGTTTATAGTGCCCCACCCTGTATATGTATATGATAGTAAATTATAAAGGCTTTATAAAAAATCAACATTCGTACGTTTGAAATCTCGGAAAGGAAGTCAAGGACTAGACTATGCGCAAGCAGTAAGATTCTTCCGCGACCACACACACACACACACACTCATACATGCACTCATTTCCAGAATTTTCTACACGCAGGAATTTCGATGACCATATTTTTAATATTTAGGAAACGAAATTGAGAAAACAAATAATGTACTCTATTCTAACCATGATGTCGTTAATAACTTAGCGGTTGATGCTACATAAAATTCTGAATTAAGAGAAAACAAAAAGATCGATCATTATTCCACTCTGAAGAGAAAGAAAAGTTTATCTGCGACGAAAAAAGGAAAAATGGAAGGAGAAAGTGGTCGAAGGAGGAAAAACCATCAATCAGATTCCACCTGTTTACCAAAAGCTAACCCAGGGAGTTGCTGGATCTCGTCACGATTTCCACTGTCTCTATACGTTCGGCAAGAAAATTGCCAAATAGCGGGGGTGCGGGGCGCTCATTTTTCGATAGGGGTTGCAACCGAGACGATGGGGCGCGAGGAATGGGTGGAGAAAGAGAGAGAGAGGGAGAAGAAAAGAGGAAGGACGCCTCGTCGCGGAGAAAATAAGAAAGCAAATTACCTAGCAGTCACCTACCCCTCGGGGGTGAGGTGTCGATATGACATGTAGGGAGACAAGGGACCTACGGCTGGCAACCCCTGGGGTTTATTACAAGGGTGGAATCAAATACACCGGGTGTCAAAAAATGAAACGCCACCCCACCGTGTGCTTCCTTCGCCGCCCTATCCACGGAGAAACGTGGGATGAGGTCACGGTAAGTTACGAAGGGGTGGCGGAGGGTGGAAGTTGTAACGTAGTCGGGCTCTGCTGGTTCTTCGCGGGCTGGGGACTGCAGATGGCTTTTCCTTTGTCAGCCCTCGGGAAAATTCTGACCCTGATCGTCGCGATCGGCTACCCGATAAATAATTGTTGGATAAATAATTTGGGAAAAGGGTGGGGAAATTGTTCTGTATAATTTCTTTCGCGAGGTTGAAACGCTTTACTTCATTTTTTAATCCTAAACAACCCAGTACTTGGTATTTCCATGAACTCGTTTCTCAATTAATTTACATACAGAATCGAAAACATTTATTTCATTAGCTTCGTAATTCTCTCTTTTTATATTTATCTTTCAACTATCAATTTCCCTAAGTGTATCTCACAAAGAACCTACCGAAGATATTTACCCTTCTTCAAAATTCAAAAACCCTTCTTCTGTGGCTATCTTCATAATGTTAATCATGATTTAAACAGGGCCTAACTAAAATCAGGCCAAGACCTGTTGGTACATAACCAAGAATCGGACGTAGATTTTGTCGTTCTCATTTATCTTTTATAAATCAATATTTCGTAGCACACTAACAATTAATGTAAAACACCTACTCCCTTCCAATTCAACCGAAGTCGTGATCGAAACAGTTTAAAAGAAAATTCGAAATAAAAATTCTATTTTGTTGTTGTCGATATACAATCATCGGCGAATACATAGGTATACAATAAATATAAACTTCCCCCTTCTTCTAAGAAGATGATGATCGACAAAGAATTTCTAATCACTGTAATTGTAAAATAACTCATAGTGCAAGGGGTTAGTCGTTTCACTGTTTCAAATTGCAATTATTCATTTCTATCACAGATGCATAAGATCCACAGTCTCTTGATCACCATCCTCATCATCTCAACTCTCCCCACCGACCCATCCCTTAAAAAAACCCACTCCAACCCCTTCCCGAGCAGCTAATAGATTCGGTTTCAAACGAAAAGGCGTTAATCGTTTCACTATTTCAAATCGCAATTATTCATATTCATCATAGATGCATAAAATCTGTAGCCTCATCATCATCATCATCCTCATCATCTCAATTTTCCCTACCAACCTGCTCTCAAACAACCCACTGCCACCCTCTCCCGAACAGCTAATAGATTCGATCCCATCCTCGATCTCAAACGAAAAGGCATCTCATCGGTCGAGGTTCACCGAGACTGTCATCGTCCGCAAGCATCGTGTCGTCGGTGCAACCCTTTCGTATCGTCGTCGTCGAATCCTCCCACCCTTCACCATCCACCCCTCGCGGATCTGAGGGGTAGGCATCGCGCCGGGTGTGGAAGTAGGGGACAAAACTCACCCTAAGAAGCCTTTAAGAACGTCAAGGCGGCGGTGTCCTAGGGTTGGTGGGGTATAAAAGTAGCCGCATGCGCACACGCCATGAAAAACTGCGACCCGCCTCCGGCGCCGCCTCTACCTTTCTCCGTCCCTTTTCCACCCCGCGATGCGATCCTCTCACCTAGACCACCCCCGTGCCCTCTCCCCCCAGTCAGCCCTCCCCCCTCGAAGACGCGGTCGTCTTAGAGGACGAGCTGCGGCCTTTTTCGAGAATTGGCTTCGGCCAACATGTGCTAACCGTGTGTGATTACCTCCGGGTTCAGGAACGCGAAAACCACCCCCTGTTCACCACCCTCTATTCACCAATCTCCCTCCGTCGACGTTTTTCTTCGAGAACCGGGACGATTTTCCGGGCGCGCGCGAAAATCAAAGTGTCGCGCACCCACGGACATTCACGGACAGTTTCACTGCTGCTTCTTCATCTTTTCCTTCTTCTATCACTACGATGGATTCGTTTGTTTCGATACCCTGTGGATACTCGAAAAGAAGAGGAGATTCAGCGTGAGTTGCTTCTTCGGTATCTCTCCGCGTTTTTGTATCCGATTTAATCACCTTTTCTTTTTTGTTTCTCTCTCTCTCTTGCTTCCACCGGATATTTTCACCCCTATCTGAGGGGGTGATTTTTTTCGGAGTATTTTTGTTCACGGTTTTTGGTGGGCCGAGGTTCGGTGGGTGGGCGAACCGGGAGCACCAATTATTTCTTGCCTGGCGTTGAAGGGTATAGGGAGGGGGTGGAGGAGGGGGTAGGGGTTGCGAGCAACGACTGGCGTTGATCTAATTGGTCGCCAGTAGGTAATTGTTCGGTCCCGATAATTGGGCCAATTAATTTGTACGGAAAAGTGCGTCGATAATCGCCTAGCATTCACCGCCGCGATACCGATTATGTGGACCGTGTCGGATGCGGGTTGTGGAATATCGTTACCGTCGAAAGGGCGTTCGCCGCCCCGTGAGTGTGTTAAAACGTACCGGAGAAAAAAAAAAATAGAAACGAAAAAACCGATGAAAATTAACGGAACAGAGACACGCCAAAAAAATGTGAAACCAGGGGAAAATAGTTATCCGAGAGGGGGGGCCGACGAGGGGCGGAGGACCCGCGCGCGCTCGCGCGATCGCTAAAAACCCTCGGCTCTCCCGGGGACGTAATCGAATATATTTTTCTTTTAATTGAAAAATATCGTCGCTGCGTTTCGGACTGGTAATTTTATGGCGACAGGATTTAATTACACGAAATCACGTCGAACCGGACGGTATAATTAAATACCTGTTCCTCCCCGTGAAAAACTGACGCGCGGCGTGGCCGACCCGTGCTACACGCGGCCGCCGCCAGCTTTTTATTCGAAATATTCGATACCTTCGCGCCTCGGTTCTACCCTCTGGTAGTATTCGATTCGTGTCGACGCGGGCCGGGAGACTTTCAAATTCACGCGACGTTTGTCTTCTTGAATTCCATTTTTACTGCCCCCGCTTTTTTTCGGCGTCTTCGAACGCGCCCGGAATCTTCGAGCGGAAAGTTGCTTTCCGGAAGCCACCCCCGTTTCCTGTAAATTCGTTTTTCTATTTTCTGCACACCGTGGTTGGAAGCGAACTTCTAGTTGAGTTAGAATTTATTTCTATTTATTTTCCTGCATTTCTACATTTATTTATTCCATTCATTAACAGTACATATCTCATTAGTTCTCCATATAATCTGTCTGATAATGAGCTTTCGATTTCATACCGTTTTATTTAGATTCATTTATTTGGAATTTTATAGTTACACCAAGTTTTCTTCTTCTTTGTTTCATTGGGGTAATTGAGATTTTTATTTTTTTGGATTTGCATAGTTTTATTTCTTTGGATTTGTATAGTTTTATTTCTTTCAATCAGATGTACTTCGACTGGCAATGAACTTTCAATGAGTTTATATATGACTGTATTTACTTCTATTTTATTTCTCTGGTTTTTTATGTGTTTTTGCTTTCTTCCCTTTTATTGTTCCTTCATATTTATTTTCTTGTATCGGCCAAAGTGAATTGCGTAAGATAACGAGTAGTGCAGAAATTCAAAGAAATTAAAAATATCAATGTATTCGTATGTTTGTAATAGTCATTAGAAGAAGAATGACATTTCTATTTGTTTTATTCCCCCATGCAGACATCTTTTAGTTTATATAAAGATCATAACCTAATAATGAGCTTAGTCTTTTCGTGGCTTTATATACTTCCGTTTTATTTGCCCGAATTTTTATACGAACGTTTTGTGTTGCTTTTCGTTTGTTCATAGTGTGACAAACACATCTATTGTTGGTATTGATATCTTTTCTTTTTGGAGAACACTGTGGACGTTTTAATTGAATTCGGTGGTGTCTGATACTACGGCATGGCCGGCGCGAATGAATAACGATCACGGAATTATTGCGCTGCTAAACAGAGAGTGGATGGGACGTGTGTCGAAAAACCAGGGGCGGAAAAAATGGAGGAACACAGGAAAAAAAGGCGATGTATCGCCGGAGGGTCCGATGTATGACGAAATGCATCTCGGGAACACGACATTTAGGGACGCGGAGGCGTTGCATTGTTACTCGTAGGGGTGTAGGATTATATGGGGTGGCCTCTCCCGTTCTGGGATCCTCGTGACTTGCTACAGATCCGTCATGATCGATAGTCTTTTGTCGTCTGTCGAAAGAGAAACCCGCCTATCGTGGCCCTGTACTTAATTCTGACGACTCGCATCGCCTTTTAATCGGAATTAGAATTCTATCCGCGCGAGTTTCAGTGAAAGTTTCAATTTTTTACCTTCCCCCATCGGTGCTACTGAAAGGTTTGTCATCGAGCTCAACAGTTTCTCTATTCAGTAAATTGTTAATTCTTCTGGCAACTCGACTTAGTAGCTCTTCGAGCTTTCTGCTTTTTCATCTGACTACAAAGTTCTTTTTACTTTTGTTTTCTAAAATTTTATTAGATAAAAGTTTCTCAAGGATTCAACATAAAATCACACCAGTGGACTTTAAATGTGAAATGTGTACAAATTGCACTCTTTTTAACAAGTGTTAGAAGACTTACCAAAAGTCTTCCAATTTGCTATAGGAGCTTAAAATTCTTTAAGATTAATTAGTTTCTCCAAAGAGTTTTTCTGAATAAAAATTGTTCTTTGACCAGTCTCATTGCATCAAAAACAAGATAATGCCAAAATAAAGGCTACTAATGTCTAAATTTCATGATCGAGCTCTCACACAGGACCTCAATCCTTAACCAATGCCTCACTCTTCCCACTTTCATCAATACAAAGCCTCGAAGCTACCAACCAACTCCAACAGAAGGAAATAACTCCATTAAAAAACCGATTTGCAACAATCCCAGTGTTATTACAGATTATTTAAAATTTTCTAATGGCTCTACAGCCCACGAATCATTTTCAGCCCCATAACTAAACTGTCGAAACGCTCTTCAGCAATCTCGGTCGTCGTCAACCGGTTCTCAGCTCACTCTCGTCGCACTAACGATACTTAGAAACAACTTCACCAAGTAATGATAGAAATAACTTCCTTAAAAAATGACTTACAGTACGAACAGTACAATTACCAATTTCTAAAAGCTTCGAAGACCACAGGTCGTCGTCCGGTCTATAACCAGACTGTCCAAAACGCGCTTCAGCGATCTCGGTCGTCGGTAGCTCGGTCGCGTCGCAATAACGATAATTGTGACCACTTGAAGGAGTTCCACCCTCGCCAATCTGGCAAGATTCGTTTCTGGACTCTTTGCGGAACGGGGCAGGGCACGTATGACGGGGACATTAAGACAAAGTATAGCCGCTGCCGCCACCAATCCCCCCCTCCTCTGTCACCCTCTCTGTCGTCGGGGCGAGTCGTTCTCTCCCTCGAGCTCCTCGGGTGCTCCGTTCCGCTCGTGCACCCTCGAACAGCCCCCAAGCATCGCGCAAACCCCCCTCGCCCGCTCGCTGTCCCTCGGTGCTAAACGCAACTACACGAGGGACCTTTCTGCCGTCTTTGTTTTCCCTTTCTTCCCAGTGTCGTTTTGCAGTCTCGCGCGGGGAGGTCGTTGAACGACGGAAAACGCGCGGCGGCGAAGAGAGGTCTGCTGCCGAAAAGAACGAAAAGAAGAAGAAGAGGAAAAAGAGAAGAGAAGAGAGGAACACCGGGAAGAGGTGAAGACGAGCAAAGAAGGGAGGAACAACCATTCCGGCTATCTACGGAGGAAGACGAGAAGACAATCCGGGAAACGGTCCGTGGCCGGACAGCGTAGGGCGAGAGCTCGTTATCGGTGTACCGTGGAACCGCAGCCTGCAAACGATCAGAGGGACTCGGTAATTACCGGCCCTCTTCTCCTTTTTCTTCCGTCGAGACCGCAGCTCCGGGGTGGCTTTTTGCACGCCTTTTTGGGACACCTGCAAACAACATCTAAACACGAGATCTTGACGTCTCGAGTGCCGGAGCAATGCCACGACGACTGGCGAAATGTATTAAAAGTTGTCGAGACATCTTGTGGCTTCGTCGAGGGTTACTTTGGGACGAACAATTTTTAAATCATCGACCTGCTGAACACGTGGTTAACTCGGAGGTTTAAATTACTGTAGTCCTAGCTCAGTGGCAATTACATACGATTCGGATAAAACCACTATTTGTTCATAAAATGGCGATTCAACGCAGCGAGGACGTCGTTGAACGTGTATGCTAGGTTCAGTGAACTTTCGATCAATCAGGAAGGACTAGGACTAGAGCAATGCTTCTTTGGTTCTCTGGGAAGTATAATGTTGTAATCATGAAACTTCTCTGCACACGTGGTCATGTCAGAGGTTTAAAATACAATCCCGCCTCAGTGTCAATAATGTACAATTAAACTAGAACTCCAAGTTCTTTAGAAAACAGTGATCTAACGCAGCGAGGACGCGAGTCGTTGAATGTACCAGTGTGTTCTTGATCGATCAGGAGGGACTCTAAAGTGAAAATGAGGGGTCCAGCCAGTGACAAGTATTCCGATAAGTGCGTCGCTCAGTCAGAGTCTTCGATCAGGCTCCTCCGTGGATCGTACAAGTACAGGCACCGCGATCAGGCAGCCTGGACGCGTCCGTGACAGTGTTTCCGTGCGAGCAGTTCCTGTTCATCGGTCGTCTATAATCCGTTTCAATAGGCGCACACGTGCAGGGCCAGAAGCGCGGAAGGCGGCTGTCGTCGTCTGATGGTGCCCGAAAACAGCATTGTGCGCGGGGATTCGAATTACAGTGACTCCTCGAAAAGAAATTCCAGCTCCCATTCAGAAGAGTCTTCCGGCCGAGAGACATTCCTCCGCGATTCTTCCGATCCTGCGGCAACAGGAGGATACCGGCCTCTCTCTCTTTCTCTCGCGCGAAGGGTGAAGGGGCGTGCAGAGGAGAACTTAGGCGAACAGAGAGAGGGGTTGCGAAGAGAATCGGAGAAGGGGGTGTTGTCATCGGGTAGTCGCGATCAGCAGGAGTAGCATCAGGATCCGCGAAAGAGGGTGCAGCAGGAGAGAGAGATTTTTCCCCACCGCTTGGAAAAACCGATCCCCACCAGTCACTCGGGTAGCACGGCCAGGCGGCGGTGGCGGCGGCGTGGAAACAGAGACAGCCAGAGAGAGGGAGAAAGAGAGAACGAGTGAGAGAGAGAGAGAGACAGGCACACGGAGGGGTAGGTTACCCAGGGTGGTCTCGGTGGTGGCTGGGGGCGGCAGCCTCAAAAATACACCGCAACCACACCGCGCGGCTCCACCGCAGAAGCCGCCATCTTCCACCGCCGAACCGAAACGAGACCGCGCGAGTTAAACACCCTATCCTACTTCCCCGTGGAAGTTGCCGCTGCCGCTGCCGCCGTGCCAGCCGACCACCAAGAAGTGTCCTTCGACAGACTACGCGGCATTGGTCGACTGTCAGTCAACGGATCCGCCGGAAAAACGCTGAACCTACTACGCGGAACAACGCGCGCCGTACTCAGAGAAGTGACAGCGTGAAGTGACAGTTCCAAGATAGTTTATCAACGACACTATGAGATAGTCTGCGAGACAGTGATCTAGACCGTGCGCGACTGTCACAGTGTCACAGTGTCGTAGTCGAAGAATTCAGGCGAAGAAGTCTTTCGTAGAACTGGCGCGAAGACTTGGTCCGAAGAGTTGGTTCCAAGACTTGGTTTGAAGGATTCGTACCAAGGACCGGTTCGAAGAAGTGATACGAAAGTTTGCAGGATTGGTTTTGAAGGTTGACCCTGTGTATTGGTTCGATGGATTGGTTCTAAAGATTGACTCGAAGGATTGGTTCTCAGGATTGGTTCTCAAGATCGACCCTGAGGAACGGTGCGAAGAAGTGATACGAAGTTGCGAAGAATTGGTTCTGAAGATTGACCCGCAAGCATTGGTTTTAAAGATTGACTCTAAGGATCGGTTCTGAGGATCGGCTCAGAGGATCGGTTGTATAGATTGGATCGAACAATTGGTTCGAAGTGTTGATCCGAAGAATTTGTTCGAAGTGTTGGTCCGAAGGACTCATTCGAAAGATTCATTGAAGAATTGATACGAAGAATTGGTTTGAAAGATTGGTCCTACGGATTGACTCTAAGGATCGACTCTAAGGATCATTTCGAAAGATTATGACGAAGAATTGATACAAGAAATTACTTGGAAGGATTGGTCCCAAGAATTGACTCTAAAGATTGGCTCGAAAGATTGATTTTGAAGAATTGGTTCGAAGAATTCGTTCGGAGGATTGGATCAAAGAACTTGTTCTAAGGATTGGTTCAAAGGATTGATTAGAAGGATAGGTTGGATGGTTTGGTTCAAAGGATTGATTCTAATGATTAGTTAGAAGGATTGGTTCAAAGATCTGGTTAGAAAGACTGGTTCTACGAATTGGTTCTAAGGATTGGTTCTAAGGAATGGTTCTAAGGATTGTTTCTAAGGATTGGTTCTAAGAATTGGTTCTACGGATTGGTTCGAGGAACTGGTTCTACGGATTGTGTTTAAGGACTGGTTCTAAGGGTTGGTTTGGGGGACCGGTTTGGGTGAAGACAATTTGGGTGAAGACAGTTTGATCGTGTGGACTGTGAGTGGGTCGCAAGGCGATGATTCAGTGAGGGACGATGAAGAGTCCCGTGTCAGTGTCGTTCGGCGGGACTCGATGATCCAGAGTCCGGGTTAACACCTGTTAGAGGGTGTCGGTGTAGTTATTAGCGGATTGGTGGCCGGTTGCGGCCGCGTGTTTCGAAGGTTTCGTCGATGAGAAGACGGCTCGATAGGACGAAGAGCAGCCGAGGACTTCGTGGTGGGGTAGAAGTCCGATCAAAGAAAGGAATAGTCGTCGACGACGACGACGAGGGGGCGTCCCGACGTCGATTCCAATAAAACGAATTTTCCCCGCGACTTGGCAATCGAGACGAGGAAGAATTTGCAAGCGGCTGCTCTTGCTCCCGGGCCCCCCTGGTCGCGGGATAATGAAATAAGGATCAAAGAGACGTCCTTGGGCCAGGCGGTAGTCGCGCGTGCCGCCGTTGAACGTGCCACTTTTATTGTGGATAATGCGTCGATCCGTGAGCTTCATCGAGTTAATTAACTGTTGAACAAGCGGTCGAAGCATCTCGGAAGATCACAGTGCGAGATTAACGATTGTTTAAAGAGGAGGGATATTTTTCAAGTGCCGAGTGAATTTTTAGTTTTAGAGATTCGAAGTTTTTTGTTGTCGGAGTGAACGGTTTGAGAAAAAGATTGAGTCGAACGAGAGGCAGGTTGTTCGAGAGCAGAAGAACATTGCGAAGGAAGAGGCCGATGATTCTGTGCTCATGACGAATCCTTTACGAGATGCACGCCCCGAGGATCGGCCTCCAGGCTTAGACTATCCCGATCCGAGACTGGTGCGGAACGGGCACCAGGCTCACCAGAACTCGGTGCATCAGATCGGTGGACCGAGGATCAGAAGGACCAGGGCCTCGTCTTTGAGAAGAAGAATGCACCTGGCCAACGAGGTCCCGCCGCAAGGATCCGCTGCAGGCAACAATTTGTCCGACTATGCGCTCACCGCCGACCTACTCGCCGAAAGGACCTTGGATGGACTGTTCGCCGAGCATCCTGGCGAACTGGTGCGGACAGGTGAGACAAATATCATTCTTTCAAAAAATTCGTTTCTCTGTCTTCTAATCCTGAGACATTAATCTCCTCAGTTAGAATGTTCACTTAGGATTTTATTGGCCGAGTCTCCGCAAATTTAGTCTTTAAAGTCTGTTCGAATTTTTCATAGTTTATAAAATGTTCAAAAGTGTTCCATATACTTTGAATTATGATTGAGTCGGAGAATTTTTTAAATTTGCTCAATAGACGTTTTATAGAAGTCCGTAAAAGAACTATTTCGTCTTATTATGGTCTTGTTCAATTTATTGAAAATTTTGGAGTATTTTATACGCGATTCTGTGCCCACAAAGTCAGATACAGCAAAGTGACTGTTTTTCAACGTTCGATACAGTGACGCGCTTTTTTTTTATTACGTTCCCATGCAATTAGTTGTAAAAGTGCATTTCCATTCTCCAGTTTCCTGTATTGTATACTTTTTAATTAAAATTGAGTATGGTGTAATTATCAATTGTTTCAATCTTCACAGCAGAGATTTTATAATAACATATATGAGGAGGCTAAAGAAATTGGACAAATGTGGACGTTGAAAAATGTAAAGCATTCTTAGATTTGATCTTGAATATGATTTTTGGACATGCGATTGCTTTTTAGTGCAGGCACGACGAACTGATTGATGCGCATTGACAATTCGGCCACGGTGTTTGTTGACAGGCTCTCCGCACGTGGTTTGCACGGTGCTACCAGCACACTGGAGGTCGAACAAGACACTTCCGGTAGCGTTTAAAGTGGTGGCTCTGGGCGACATCGGTGACGGGACACTGGTGACGGTGCGTGCAGGCAACGACGAGAATTGCTGCGCGGAATTGCGAAATTCCACCGCGGTGATGAAGAACCAGGTCGCGAAATTCAACGACCTCAGGTTCGTCGGCAGAAGTGGTCGAGGTAAGACGTTTTTACCTTCTGCGACCCTATCCGGAGCCAGGTTGCTCATATTTTACCCAAACTTGTCCAGACTTGGCATAGATTCGTTCAAACGTAACACAAACTCGGTTCAAATCACAATCATACCTAACTCAAGCTCTTAATACCAACTCAAACTGGATTACAACATGATCTAGTGAGTTCAATAAAGGATTAGGCTACAGTGGAGACGTGTTAAAATAATTCAAAGCTTATTTGAACAGTGACATATGAATTTTTCTAACTCGATTGAAAGGTAATTCAATTTTAGCTAAATTTACCCAAACTTGGCACGTATAAAATTTAAATTCGATTCAAATATTATGTAGACTTAACTTAGGTCTTTCTAAAATTTAAACGTAGCTCAGAGTTATCACAAATTAAATCTTAATCCACAATCTTAATGAAACCCAATTCAAACAGAATTTAAATGTCACCTACTTCAAGCTCAAATTTCTTCAAACTAGACACTTGAAAAAATTCAAACCTAATTCAAACTTGCTCCCGACCCAATTCAAATCAACCTCAAGCCTACATTCAGCTCGTGCTAATCTCAAACAAATTTTAACTAAAATCGAACCCAACCCGGACCAACTTCAAACCGAATTCAAACCTCACCAACTTCTAGTTCAAACCTCTCCACACTGTGCACGTGCAAAAAATTTAAATTCAATTAAAACTTGGTCCAGACCTATTTTAAATCAACCTCGAGTTCACATTCAGCTCATACCATTATCAAATAAATTTTTATCCCACCCAGAACCAACCCAATCCAACCTCAAACAGTATCCAAACCTCATCAACATCTAGCTCAAATCTTTCCAAACGGGGACACGTGCGAAAACTTCAAACTTGGTCCAGACCTAGCTTAAATCAACCTCCAGTTCACATTCAGCTCATACCATTATCAAATAAATTTTTATCCCACCCAGACCCAACCCAATCCAACCTCAAACAGTATCCAAACCTCATCAACATCTACCTCAAATCTTTCCAAACGGGGACACGTGCGAAAACTTCAAACTTGGTCCAGACCTAGCTTAAATCACCCTCAAACCAACACTTACCGCAAATCCTCTCAAACCTGACTCTCAATCCACAACCTCACCAAATTCCTCCACCTCAAGGCATCAGAAGCTCGGTGAAACCTTGTAAAATCCCCAGAACAACTTTCTCGCAATTTCTTTCTCAGCATCCCAAGCCGGATACCTCAATATCCCATTACCAGACAACCAAACAATTACCTTAAGGGCTGTATGTTAGGGTCGGAAGGGCGATCGAAAAACGGCGCCGATCGCGGACTCGCAGCTCGAAGAAAGCTTTCCAGGTCGGCTGTTGTTAAATGATTCAGAGGCTGGGTACATTAAGTCGGTGGGCCGACTGATGGCCTCGTTTTTCCTTGGACGGTTGGAAGAGAGAGCGAGAGAAAGAGAGTGTGAGAGAGAGAGTAGCATAGCTCACCTGGCCCCCTCGTTTCATCCTCATTTTTAATTCACCCGGCAAATACTGTGACTCGATATCTCGGCCGTCGCGTCGTCGTCGCGGAGATTTTTTAATTCCCGTTTCTCCGCGTTTCAATAATTCAATGTTCCTTTTCCTCCCGCGGAAAAAGGAGAACGTTCTGAAGAGAAGAAGGGAACCGGTGAACGCGAAAAAGAAAGAGAAAGGGGCACAGGGTTGGAGAGAGAAAAATCAAGAGGGGTGTAGGTCGCTGAATAATGCGCGCCAATAATCGCCGCCATTACGGATAATGCAAACGTTCCTCGCAGGACAGTCTCCCTTCTACTTCTTCTTCTTCTTCTCCTGGCCTTTCCGTCTTTTTTCCGACCCCTAGTCGACCAAAGAGGGTGGCAAGGATCGGCAGAGATACGAGTAACGAGGCGTCCTTTAATTCCTTTAATTCGACCGAGTTGCACCGACTCTGCTTGCACCCTCTCTGCCACCTCCGCATCTTCCCCGCGACTTTCAAGAGAGCAGTCACGAACCTCTGGTAGTCGGTTAACGAGGGGCGGCTGGTCGGACTTGTTTATGGCAAATTGGAAAAGGAAATTGCGGGGTACGCGATATCGACGATCTTCTTCTTCTTCCTCTTCGACGTCCACAGCCCTCCTTTTCAATGTAGAGCCACGGGGGTGGGTGGGAGTTAAACGACGATGGTTTAAGTGCCAACCTTTTTTCCGTGGATCCAACCAACCAACCGAGGAGAGGCTTGTAAATTTGCAAATATTTTCACAGTTTTTCTTTATCCTCGGAGCCAGTTTCCTCAGAGTTTATGGAAGAGTTTGCACTGTTTCTTTTTGCCGGAGGTTGTTTCATTACTTAGGGGGTTGTTCGGGGTGGGGTTGGGACACTCGGTGGATCACTGTTTTTACTCGGAGGAGCCCGGAGCACTGTTCCGACGCGATCCCACGGCGGAAATATTTCCGGCAGATTGGAATATCGGCGTTTCCCGGACACGCGGAAAACAATCTTGCATGATCCGTCACCCTCATAGAGGTTCTAGAGGCAAATCGTTGCGTACGGCTGGTAGTTAGGGGCTGCCCGTAATACAGTAATGAGGGCTTACTGCCATGGAAACCAAAGCCGCTTACAGCCAACCACTCTACTCCCAGCCACCCACACACCCACCCCCCCTCTACATCCTCTGCCCACCACCCCTCTCGTGGCCCATCCGAGCCAGTCGCTCTCTTGCCGTTCTATTCCGTGATTCCCTATATATCCACGATATCCTCCTCATTCGACGAATTTCGCGAAAAACTTGTGAAAACCGGTCGGACGGTCTTGATTGTTCCGCGACGAGGGTCGCTTCCAGCCATGGGGGATGAAGATCGAACGCGGTTGGGGGTCGAAGGAATCTGCCGGATTATATTAGGCGAGTTTGCTTCGATTCTAGGTTTTATTCAGTTCGTGTATGTTGGTTGTTCAGGTTAATGTTTTTTGAAGAAATTTCTCCGGTGGAGGTTGAGGAGATAGCGTGTCTGGCCAGTGGTCGTCTTTTCTACTGATTTATAATTCCTGTAGGCTGGTGACATTTTTTGGAATCGTGATTTTGTAATCTCTTTAAATTTTTGTCGATGTTTGTTGGACAAATATGTCCTAAATATGGAGGTACTTTTACTGGAAATTTTCTTGAGAGCTGTGTGTTGCGTGTATTCATTTTATTCGTGGTTTGTTGGACATATTTGGACGTACTGTAAATTTTCATGAACACAGCTCTTTGTAATTAAAAATTTTGTTCGATATTTATTAGTGTACGACGTATTTTATGCATTCACTAGAAAAACGAGTTGCCGCAATTTATAACGATAGAAGGATTGGAAGAATTTAAGAATGCTGATGTACTACTTTCAACTTGTTAGGATTGTTAAAAAAGGAAAACGGATTTTAAATGACTACTGTGTTTTGCGATCGATGCAGACAATTTTTATTTTGCATAAAAATCCGCAGTGTATTTATTAAGTACATTTGGATATATCTGCACATGTAAATTTTCTTGAAAGCAGTGTCTATAAATTTTATTGGATGTTTATTAGACAGATTTTTTAGACAGGTCTGCTTTACACCACAACGTTCAATTTTTTGCATAAACGTATACACATGTTTGGGTTCTGTGCTAATAATTTTTTTACATTGTTACATATGTATTAACCTTTTTTTTTGTAAATTTATACATTTTTTATGTTGTATCTTTTGCGAATTTATGTATAGTTTCGTATAATATTTTGTTTGTACATTGTACTATTCCTTTTGAGTATTATTTACATAATCAGCTACGAAGAAGTTATTGTTAACTGGGAGGTAACACAAGAAAATATTAAGCACAATATTTTTCAATAAATGCATATTGAACACACATAAATACATATTGAAAGAAGGGGGGGGGGGTGGTTGGAACAGTAGTGAGTAAAATTTAATTTTGTATATTGTTTCGTACAATGAATGGCGAAGAAATGTTATTATTATCAACAACCACAGATAACACAGTCGAGATTCAAGTATATTTTCATATAATATTTTATTTTGTAAATAACCAAGGTATTTTATCAATATTACGAGACGGTATCACATGGCAGACATTTAACGTCGGTTCCGTTTATTATTTTATTCTATCAATATTGAAGAATTTCTGCTCTTATTAATTGGTGCAAGCACATGGTAGAAATCGGACACTATGTTACTCTATTATTTTATTCGGTGAACCCAATACACCACACTTAACCAAGAATGTTTATTAATATTGAGTGAACAGCTTATATAGTAATTATTTAATCTTGGTTCCATTTATTATTTCACTTCCCCAACAATCAAGAAGTATTGCCATTGTCAACTGGTGTAGGCAACATAGTAGTAAAGCCCATTTTCGTGTAAGGATATTCAATAAATAACTAGTAAAATTAATTTTTACAGTATTAGTATAACAAGAGAAAAAATCAACAATGACTTTATCACGTTAACCAGACTCGAAGATTCATTTCTGCAGTGACAAATAGACTGTGTACTAAATCGCTTACGGTTCGTAAAATACAAAAAGATTTCAAAAGTCTAATTAACATCAGAAATCCCATTTCCCAATCTCACATCTGTTAAATAAATTCAATAAATAACTAGAAAATTAATTTTTACATTATTAGTATAACAAGAGAAAAAATTAACAATGACTTTATCTCGTCAACCAGACTCGAAGATTCATTTCTGCAGTCACAGATAGACTGTGTACTAAATCGCTTACGGTTCGTAAAATACAAAAAGATTTCAAAAGTCTAATTAACATCAGAAATCCCATTTCCCAATCTCACATCTGTTAAATAAATACAATAAATAACTAGAAAATTAATTTTTACATTATTAGTATAACAAGAGAAAAAATTAACAATGACTTTATCTCGTCAACCAGACTCGAAGATTCATTTCTGCAGTCACAGATAGACTGTGTACTAAATCGCTTACGGTTCGTAAAATACAAAAAGATTTCAAAAGTCTAATTAACATCAGAAATCCCATTTTTCAATCTCACATCTGCCGAATAAATTGCTTCGATTTCACCCAATTTTCATGGTCGCCGAACGAACGATCAACGTGTTAAAAGACAATTCCAATTGCCAAAATGCGATAACTCAGCTGTGCCAAAAAAGAACAAAAAAGAAAAAAACTGGTGAAAAATCGCGTTGGTGGAGGAAGGAATTTCGAGCTGTCCTGTAAAATAGCGTGATCCAGTGATCGTTGCCGATCATCGATAACGTGACGGGGGTGGTTGAATGGGGTGGTGAACGAACGGGCTGTAGAAGGCAATCGTTATCATCTACAGAGTCCGGCAAACAGATTTGCTAAATAAATCGGAAATTTATGATGTTTGCCAGCGAGTCACGTCGCGTATCCGTGCGCATAATACCACGGAGACGAGTCGCCATTGCGCGTCGGCGGCGTTTTGGCCGCTTCATATACAGATTCCGTGTACATTTTTCCCCCGTTTTTTCGCCTCCGTTATTTTGCACACGGCCCACACGCGCGCGCTGACCATTTTGGGGCAAATATTTGTTCCATGCTCGCTCGCGGGCTTCGCCATGCCAATTTAATATCGCGAATGCGGATGAGGAATGATTTTAGTCGAGATGAGCGGTGAGCGTTGCTCGCAAAAATTGAAATGAGCCACCGACACCGCCGCTGCCTGGGAACCACGACGTATTCTACCACCCCTCCACCCCCGCCACGCGCGTGTTCCACGCTCGTTTCATATCCAACACCTCTTAATCGGCCGATAGTGCCACGGAAAAAAAAGGGGAACGCACGATCGGCGTGTTAATCGATTACTGTTCTCATTCAACGACCTCCCTCTTTCTCGTAAAGGCTCCCTCTCCTCTCGTCCACCATCAATTACTTTTACAAATTCAAACTGCGTGTAGTTGCGCAACAGGAATTCTGCAAGCACTTCTTTCGATGATACGTTGTTCAGAAAACGAGATCCCAAGCGAAAAATATACTTTCTTTAACAGTGGCTTTACGGAACCCGTCAGAATGAGGGATTTTAATATTTTTAACCCTTAGCGGACGGGGATTATTTTTAGCAAATTTTTTGATGGGTCGAATAAATTTTCTTTGTGAAACAAAATTGTTTGCTGAGGAGTTTGGTGTACGAATTGAATCCAGGGAAGCGTGTTGTGTTCAGTCAAAATTAGTTTCATATTTTTCGGGAGTATTAATTGCTGTAAACATTATTCACAGTCGCTGAACGGTAAAATTGTTTGGGCGATTGTTAGCACACACGCGTCCGCAAAGGGTTAATTTACTATTATTGAAATTGTCGTCTCAAGTAAAATGTGCATCTATGAGGAATTATTCAACAAATTTATTTGTGTAGGTGAACATGATAAAAACAAATGTCTAAAAATTTGAATACACACAGTGTTGCTGTTTTTATAAAATAATGTAATAGAGTTATTCGTAGTGCTCCGTAAACCTAATGTTAACACGTTCGCTACCATTGTCACAGATACGTGACGTCCACAATCACGGAATTTACTTAAAGTTAGTCAAGTCAATTTTGTATATTTCGCTGTCTAAAGTTGTAATTAGACAGCGGAATCGATCTTGATGCAAATTCTCATTTTCATACGTTATTTAATAAAAATCAGAATTTGGAACAATTTCCTTTATCAACTAAAAGGAAATTTTAGCAATTGAACTGAAGCAATTTTTAATTTCAAAATCCAGGAATTCTCTTTTAACACCCAGAACATTTTTGTTCTATGTAGGTATTTTTTCTACATTGTGAAGCTGAAAGCAAAGTTTTGAATAATGGTATATGGCAATTTTTACTGGTGACTTAGAGTCGTCATTCGAGTGCAAACGGTTAACCCTTTGCGGACGCGTGTCTGCTGACAGTCGCCTAAGCTTTTCACCATTCTACGACTGCGAATAATTTTAAAAAAAATTATTCCTCTCAAAAAAGTATCAAACAAATTTGTACTGAACACAAAAGGTTTTCTTTCATTTAATCCATATAATTAACTCTGAACTCATAACACAATTTTTTTCACAAGGAAAATATATTCAATCCATCAAAAAGTATGCCAAAAATCATTCCCGTCCGCTAAGGGTTAAAACATCCATGGACCGTAGACTATCAAAAATAAATAATCGCCGGTAGAGAATCCGTAAAAATTGCAAAATCAGCTGGTTCACCTCTCCAGCATCAACATTTCGGGAAAAGCGTGAGCCGCGAGTGTGATCGGGACCCCGGTAGTCCTGCTGACAAGTCTCAGGGGACGCGATAGAGCCCCGCGTGTCTCTGGCATCGCGTGGATTCGTTTGCTCGAAGAGAGTCGTGCTCTCCCGACGCCTCTACGCCCGGGTACAGAGAGTTCGCGAAACAAAAGGGCGGTCTTGCGGAGATTGGGGGTGGCGCGGCTGCTGGTGGGTGGTTGTGTGTCCGTGGGGTGGGGTGGGAGGAATATTATCATAGCGGCGCAGAGGCGTATATCACTCGGCCACCCCTTTCGTTCCCCGACAGGGATTAGCGTCAGGCTCCGACTGCTAGGAGTCACGAGGCAGCGGCGAGACGCGAGAGCTTGTGCGCGCGTATGTAGGTTTTGGCTGCGCTGGGAGCCGGTGGCCAGCGACGCCCCCGTAAAAACGACGGACATAAATACCGGAGTTACCTGTGTTTTATGACGTGCACAGCCCCCCCATTCCCCCCCGCGAGAGGTATACGCGCGACGCAGGAGAGCGCGAGAATCCGAGGCAAAAGCTCGAGCTATCGACAGCCAGATCCTGACCGATGTCCTCGCGCAATGGATTCTACGCGTCTCACCCCCGGATCCTCGAACCTAGAACAACTCCCCTACTTCTACACCCGGATACGAACACGGTTTTTAGATCGTGATTCACGCGATTTTCTTCCATTCCTCCTGTCGACGCTCGCTCTCCTCGATCCCTTGATCTTCGAGCTTGTTTACCGATTCCGAAGGATTCCCAGTGAGTTACCGTCGGCTTTGCACTTCTAACGACAAGTATCGAGACTCGTCATTTTTAAGGGTAGTTTGCTGTTTGTTTCATTTTTGGAAGAGCTTGTGGAGTGTGTTATATTTAGAGCACCGACTTAGGTCTTAGGATAATGATTTCTAAGGGTAGGTTAGTCATTGTTTCAGAGATGTTAATTTTTATAAGAATTGTCAGCGGTGAGGTGAAGTTGAAATCACCCCTGAAAATTCTTATAAAAATTAACATCTCTGCAACAATGACTAACCTAACCTTAGAAATCATTATCCTAACACACCCCACAAACATCCTCCCTCGGAAATCTTTCTTTTAAGACTTATGTCGTTGCTGCAGGTAAAACCCACCCCATAAGCTCTTCCAAAAATTACCATTCCATAAACAATGTATGAACCACTCTCAGAGATTATTATTTTACAATCTAAGTCAGATCTCGATATAAAACCAACCCCACAAGCTGTTCCAAAAATGACCACTCTCTTAACAAAGTTTAAATCACCCTCGGAAATCTTTCTTTTAAGACTTATGTCGTTGCTGCATGTAAAACCCACCCACAAGCTCTTCCAAAAATTACCATCCCTTAAACAATGTATGAACCACTCTCAGAGATTATTATTTTACAATCTAAGTCAGATCTCGATATAAAACCAACCCTACCAGCTCTTGCAAAAATTACCATCCCTTAAGCAAAGTGTAAGCAACCCTCGAAGATTATTATTTTAAGATCACAAGAGCACATGGTCGTAGGATTTCTTATTTGAGCATGGAATGTAGTATCGATCGAATCTTTCTATTTTTTATATTCTTTAGGGGTGAGTTCGATTTAGAGAACAACATTGGGGGTCTTTTTATATTGTTTTAGTGATTGCGATTGATTAGATCTTGAAACCAATGTTTCTTACACACTGTTGCTTCTCTTTCTAGAATATATTCATCTCTTTAATAATTTCAGGGGGTTGAAAATAATTTAGTTCTCCTAATGAATTCTCATAAGCGCATAATAGCTTTCTGCACGTTATATATATATTTTTTTCAAAATTCACGTTCAATGAAAAGTCCAGACCAGGATTCGAAACATTTTTCTCCTGATTCTTAACTCGAGAATCTTTGACCTCCGATTTGCTGAACCCGTCATAAGGAAAACTTAGACTCCCGGAATGATTTAATAAGTCGTAAAGGCCCGGCGACGTTGAAGAGGGTCGTCGCTCTTTTTCATGGACCTCTAAAACGCACCCCGCCGGCCGCCAGTTGCCGAACAGCTGTTGCGATCCTCGAAATTCCGTGTCGATCGTGCGTGACTTACGCGAAACTGCGCGCCACCCCCCGCTTTAATTAATTGCCGCGTGCGAAGACTGCACCCCCGTGGCGAATCAATTTCCTCCGGCTCTCCCGAGGAAACCCTTGTGGCCTAATTACTGGATCCAAAAACGATCCGCATTCTCGAATCCTCTATTTTCCAACCGGACACTCAAAACCTCACAATCCCAAAACCAACAAAACACAAAACCTTAAAACTCTTCATTAAAATTCAAAACTTGTTCTAGATTAAATATTCCGTGATTCATGAGAGGGGTGTAAAAATTCTCAAATTCTACAACTACTACTAAAACTTTCAAAAAGCTTTAACAGTCTCAAGATCAAGAATACATTAAACCTGAAAACTCTATAAAAATAGGAAGCTCGTTTCAGGAGATATTTTGTAGTCCGTGAGGGGGTGGACAATACGAATTCTTAAATACTATACTAATTCCTACTGTCATTTATCTGAACACTCAAAAATTCTTAACGCTCCCAAAATTAATAGAACATAATCCTACACTAGTTAATCAAACTCTTCAAAATTCTCAAGAAAAGAAAAAACTCTTTGCAATAATGCATAAGTTGATTCAGTAGGATAGGGGAAATATTTCTTCATCCTCGAGGGGGTGGATGATTCAAATTTTGAAATTCTATAGCCACTACCTAAACTCTTAAAAATCCTCGGGACTATCAAAAGCAACGAAACGTAAAACTTTTGATCGAAATATAAAATTCACACTAGGCCGAATATTCTTTGGTCCAGAAGGATGTGGATTATCCAAATTCCTGTATCCTACAAGCACTGCACATGCACTACAAAATTCTCAGCACTCTAAGAACCTATAAAACCAAATTCTAAAGTCACTAAAATAATCCTAAAGTCACTAAAAAAAATTCTAAAAAAATCTTGAACCATTGAAGAAAGCAAGAAAACATAGAGCTCTTCGCAAAAATGTAAAACTCGTTTCAGACCGAATATTCCTTGGTCCTGAGGGAGTGGACACTCGAAACCGGTGATACTGGACGGGTGTGGATTCCGTCGACCACCTCGGCGACGTTTTTTCCCAATTAAAAATTAAAAAGTCTAGCCCTCTTTCAAGTAAAGGATCGCGGGACAGGGCGCGGTAGGGGGGTGAGCACACGAGGAAACGCGGGGGCGTGGGACAGAGCAAGGCAGAGCAAGACAGAGCGAGGCAGAGCGAGGCAGAGCGAGGCAGAGCGAGGCAGAGCGAGGCAGAGTCCTACGGGGCGGATGAGTGCGCCGAGATTTTCTACCGATTAAACATTATTTTTCGTGCTGGCCTCCTACGGTCGTACTTTGTGTGCCCGTTCTGTTTCTTTTTACATATGCTAATTCCACGCCCTCCACGTTTTTCCTGGAGCTTTTCACAACGGTCTCGTTGGCGACGCTCCGATGAATCGTCCGCTTGACGCCGACGCTCTCCTCTTCCCTCCCCTTGTTCCCTCCAAAGATTCCTCATCTGAGTTTTGCCTCGATTGGCCAACCGGGCCGATGATCGAGTCTCGCTTCTGCCTCGTTCCACCTCGTTCTGGCTCGCGTTTCCGTTGTCGTAGTTCCCCGGTTGATCTCTCCTCTCCTTTCCGTTCCGGGAATCGTTCTTGCATGGATTAACGATGGAGGGACACGGTCGTCTGCCTCTCAATTTAACGAGATCTCTTTAATACAGATAAGTATACAAACGACAATGAGCTGATAAGTCGAAACTGACGGTCTTTGTCCGTTTATCGACGAACGCGCGTCGGTTTTTACCGTTGTTATGTCGCGCGACGACTTTGTGCTGCGCGAATTTTTATTGGAAGTTTGCATTGCTAGGATTGTTGAAAATATTATTTTTCTGTTCAAACGATGAATTATTTAAATTATTCGTTGTTACAATATTTATTGTTGGAGCTTTATTTACATTTCATCCTGTGTGTTCTAACCATTTTTATCCTGCAGGATTTAATGGCTGCTAGGAATTATTACACTTTGCAACTGTATCGATGAACTTCTATGAAAAATCGTAGTGCTTGATCATGAAGAATGTTATACTATGTAAAATTGTACTCCGCAAGTTTTATCTATCTGTAATAGAAACATTTAAATTATTGCTCCTTTAAAAGAAAATTCTTTAGGTCGTGCTTTATATGTGCGGATGTCATAAAAATGATCAAAGGATGTTGATCTTTAAGCTCTTCAAAGCGACTCTTAAAATGATTAATTCCAACAAGTTTGTGCTCTATAAAAATCCCCAAAGGATTTTAAATCGTCAATTGTATTGAAGACAATTATTTTAATTCAATTCTTTCCACATTTGTACGAATAGTATAAAAAGTATAGGTCTTCGATCTTTAACCTGTTAATTCAAGAACAGAGATCGTTTTGTTGATAGCTGTATTTTATACAATTTAAATAGAAATTTATACTATTAATTTTTACAAGTTTGTATTCTTTGAATATTGCCAAGGATTTTTGTAAGAGAAAGTGTTTTTGAACGGATTTTATATACACGAATATCATGAAAATTATAAAAATGGACTCCGATCATTATACTTTCAATTCCATAAGAATAAACATGATTTTCCTTCGAGTTGCAATTTGTACAATTCAGAAACTACATAAGCGAAACAAAGAATTCAAGTAAAAATTATGTATACATTCAGAAGAATATTTAACCATTTATCATTAACACTAGAACTACCGAAACAGTCAAAACAACTGGTTCCTCATCTTCTTCATTTGCAACTACTGAAATTATAAAAATATTTTCGAATGAACTTTTTTTAATGAAGCACATATTACAATAAAAATTGTATGAAGTCTGTCATTAGTGCATCATTAGTCATAAGTGCAGTCTTGTCATTATTGCAATACATGAGTTGTATTAATTACTCGGTAGTTCTAGTGTTAATGTTAATCTCTTAAACCAGTCTATTCAGTCAGTTTCATAAATCTGTCTTTTCAGTCAGTTTCATAAGTCAGTATTTTAAGTCAGTCAGTTTCATAAGTCAGTTTTTTAAGTCAGTCAGTTTCATAAGTCAGTATTTTAAGTCAGTCAGTTTCATAAGTCAGTATTTTAAGTCAGTCTTTTCAGTCAGTTTCATAAGTCAGTCTTTTAAGTTAGTCTCTTAAGTCAGTCTTTTCAGTCAGGCTCATAAGTCAGTCTTTTCAGTCAGTTTCATAAGTCAGTCTTTTAAGTTAGTCTCTTAAGTCAGTCTTTTCAGTCAGGCTCATAAGTCAGTCTTTTCAGTCAGTTTCATAAGTCTGTCTTTTCAGTCAGTTTCGTAAGTCAGTATTTTAAGTCAGTCTTTTCAGTCAGGTTTTTCAATCAGTCTTTTCAGTCAGGCTCATAAGTCAGTCTTTTCAGTCAGTTTCATAAGTCTGTCTTTTCAGTCAGTTTCGTAAGTCAGTATTTTAAGTCAGTCTTTTCAGTCAGTTTCATAAGTCTGTCTTTTCAGTCAGTTTCGTAAGTCAGTATTTTACGTCAGTCTTTTCAGTCAGGCTGTTCAGTCAGGCTTTTCAGTCAGACTTTTCAGTCAGTCTTTTCAGTCAGTATTTTCAGTCAGTCTTTTAAGCGAGTCTCTACCCAGAAAAAATTAAAGGCTCGTTCTCAGAAGTTGATAAAATTAATGTTTGAATACCTGGTGATTCACCGAGGGTTGTTTAACACAGAGTGTGTTAATCGATGGTAGATTCCGGTGAATATTAAAAATGCAAGGTATCGCGCAAACAGGCGTACTTCCGGCCGACGGCTCGCGATTCCTCCTGGGCCGTCTATGCAAGGCGCACACGTCGTCGTCGTCGCGATTCGGCCAGTCAAAACGTCAGAATCTTAAAACACGACAAACACTCTGAAATAACGATCCAAGCCACCCTCGCAGCTCGCCTCGCCGGCAAACAGGGGAGTTTTTAACACTGCATGATCCCTGGGCAAACTTAGGGTGTACGCGAGCATTCTCGTGTCTTCTCGCGGTGTGCAAATCCTTGTCAGGCAAATGGCCGCGGACTATCGCCGGGCCATAAACGCGCCAGCATTATACATACTTCTCATTCGAGGTAGACAGTGAAGAAAAATTTTCCAACCTGGTCTTTTAACGTAAACCTCGAAAACGGTGAATAATCATCCTGGATGAATCGAGGCGACCTGTCAAACTGCTTGCTGTGATTCTACGTTGAAATATTGTTCTTCTGACTATACTACTTCTGCTGAAAACTCGTTCTAACTGAGAGATCGTACCTTTTGAGCGAAATAAGGAATATCAGGTTTGTTTCTTTAAAATCTGTGGTTTTGTCGAGAATTCGTGGAACTGTTTTAATTATTTTTGGTTATGGAATTCGAAGTTTTATTGTTCCAACACAATTTATAAGAGATATCAACAAATTATATTTCCTGTGAGTTGTACAGTCATTAAAATCCTTTGACAATTTTTAAACGTCACAAGTACAATCTATAAAATTTTTTAACAATTTTTAAAGTGCACAAGTAGAATTAATTTGAATTCTTCAATCTATAAATACAGATTTAGAGATTTTTTTGTGAGGCAAGTTAGAGATTCAAGACTTTCTCAAAATGACTGTTATGACTGTGGATCTTCATGCGAAATAAAAATTGTTTGCAACAATTGCAGGACACAGGAACCAAATAGGAGGTGATTTCTCTTTTTTGTAGTCTTATTATGTTGTTAACGATATCTTGATATTCTCAAATTCTTTCAACCCTTTGCACTCGGAGCTATTTCAACTAAAAATCCAAACATTTCTTCTAACCTAGAATATGTCCATTGCACATAATTTTGTTTCATTATATGCGTACGAAAATGATATAGTACCTCATTAGTAATTTACATTAGTAATTTATTACATTTAAACAAATTTTCTCTCGCAAACAATATTCTGAATAATGGTGTAGCAATTTGTAGTGGCGCCTCAGAGTTGCCATTCGAGTGCTAAGGGTTAATCTTTCCACTCTTCCAAATTGCATCTACTCTTTTTTGTCATAAATGTATAAAATCCATAGTCCACTTATGACTGCATGACTGTACCTTCAATTTTGTGTATTACTAAACCACGAATATTTAATCAGCTTTCTACAGAAAATTTTAATTAACTATTCGATAGAAACGACTTGAAATTAATTTCCTCTATCGCAATATTTTGAATTAGAGGACCAGAATTTTTGTAGCACGGTGGAATGTTGAGATAGTGTTTACTGCGAGGAAGAAAAAATGGTGCAGGAAACTCGTCGTTTGGAGAATTCGCAAATGAATTGAGAAATTGCGCGAGATCCGTGGGGACGAGCCTCGTCGGTGGAACGAATAAATTTTCGGGCGCAGATTGATGCCTGGAAAGCCGCCGTTTAACACGCAACGAATTACGATTTCGGCGAGCGTAGGCAGGTGGAGGGCAACAGACCTCAAGGGGGAGGATCGTTCTTCCAGCGAGTTACACATAATGCCTCATAAACACCCTCAAAACGCCTGCTATCACCCTCGATTCGCGCCCGTACCGCCATCACGGATCTGACACCGCACCGGCAATAAACTTTGCCCTCGTTAGCCCTACGCCCACGCCCTTCAAATCTCTCGGTGTCTCTCTGTTTCGGGCACTTTTTCCACGATTTCGTTTCACACTTTTCCGCCGACCTCGACAACAACTTCATTCGACACCGTTCAATTTTTCCCCAGTGCGTTCCAGGCTTCGGAGTCCCTAAACTCTTCCAATAAAGATGTCCTCCTTCAAATTTCTTTTGGGACATAGTTCAAACGTTTAGCCATTCGGCATACTTAAATCATAGTGAATTGACTTCATCATGAACCACAATTTAACTGAAATTTATCTTATCCATCTACAGATTGTGAGAGCTCTTTTGTATATTGGAAATTTATATTTTATTTTGTGGCTGTATTTAATCATTGTGATACAGAAATACATTGTAGCCAATTGTATTACAGCCAGAACTAAACAGCAATTTATCTTTGCAAATATGCAGATTTTAAGGGCTTCTTTATATTGTGAATTTATATTTTATATTGGGAATTTATATTTTATATTGTGGCTGTGTTTAATCATTGTGATACAAAAATACATTGTAGCCAATTGTATTACAGCCAGAACTAAACAGCAATTTATCTTTGCAAATATGCAAATTTTAACGGCTTCTTTATATTGGGAATTTATATTTTATATTGTGGCTGTGTTTAATCATTGTGATACAGAAATACACTGTAGCCAATTGTACTATAGCCAAAACTAAACAGCAATTTATCTTTGCAAATCTACTGATTGTAAGGGCTCTTTTGTATACTGAGAGTTTATATTTTATTTTGTGGATGTGTTTAATCATTGTGATACAGAAATACATTGTAGCCAATTGTATTATAGCCAAAACTAAACAGCAATTTATCTTTGCAAATCTACTGATTGTAAGGGCTCTTTTGTATACTGAGAGTTTATATTTTATTTTGTGGATGTATTTAATCATTGTGATACAGAAATACATTTAAGCCAGCGGATTTCACTGTGAATTAAACGGCAATTTATTTCTTACATTTAAAAATTGTAAGAACTCTATCTCTCCGTATTTTACATAATTAAATTCTGTGTATCCAATAGACTTTACTCAGACCTAAACGACAATGTATTTCTTCTATCTAAAGTTCTTACAGCATCTTTTGACATTAATCATTATTTTTTGATAGTGTCCAGTATTGTGTAATAATTGTAGCCGAAGAAAAATATAATTTAAGAAGCGTTCTATCTGAAATGCGCAATTAATAATACTCTTCGGATTTAACGTGCCCAATGAGATACAAGAGAAAGTCATTTAAAAAGTTTTAAAAAAGTTAGAAAATATATTGGTAGGGAATTGAGTGTGTATTTTTTCGCGGAATAATTTTGCTGTGGAAAGGAAGTTGCCAGGAATTGTTTGAAGGATTCAAGCATCAATCACGTTTTCCTCTGGCTGGTGGTACGAGCCGGGTCGGAATATTTCGTTGGACGATGGCGGTAAGCCGGTTAAATGTCGTGGTTCACCGTAAAAACGCGGTCGTTTGCCGTCCAAGCCGCGCCACCATAAAATAAAACTACGCAACCGCGTGCATATACGCACTCCGACCCCATTATAAGCCGTATAACTTCACGGTCGTAGCGCGAGAACGCGCCTAAGTGCCGGCTTCCGTTTTACCACCGGCATTTGTCGCTCTTCCACGAGGAACTTCTTCGACTCATTTCAACGTGAAAAATCACTTCGATTTGTATGCGTTTCAACAACGACGTGCGGACACCTCTTTGCAACACGAAATAAAATTGCGTTTGAAACTCCTATTTTATCACTCTGGCCGGGCGCAGTTTTGCGGAAAACTTTCAACAACTTGCGATCACTCGTTAACCTCCCCCCCCATTTAAAACCCCTAATTCGTGCATTTCAGATTTATGATGTTCGCATATTTCCAAAATTGTTCTCGAACTTGCACTAAAATCAAAAACTAACATATACTTCAATTCATATTGTAACTTAACTTCTACGTAATTTCATTAATATTTCTTACACGTCAACATCAGTTCCTATTTTTTACAGCAAGCTTTTTAAAAATATTAAAAATATTTTTCTAAGAACACCAGATCTCAAATACTGTTCAAAATCAAAATACATCTTCTGTTATGACTACATTATTGGATTTTATGCATTTATGTCAAAATTGAGCAGGTGAAATTATTCCACGCAATTTATTCCAATTATTAAGCGAACAAATCAATTTCTATTTAACTGGTATTGGTGTGTGCTTAGACCACATGGCTAAAATGAAACTTCTTTCTTTAATTTTTTTTCGAATTTTTATTAACAATTTATGACCTTTAATTTTCCATGGTTCTATTATTGAAACAATTGGCTTGTGATAGCTAAAAACTGATATAAATATTCTTGATTCAATTTTGTCTAAACGTCTTGCAAATACTGCATCGAGAGTTGTTCCTTATCTTGTTGTCGCTTCATTAGGATTATTTACCACTTCCAATCTTAATTTACTTCTAAAAAATTCTATTAATAATTTTGATTGTTCCGATGCAAAGTTCACGTTAAAATCTCCACTTAGCATCATCGGAATTTTATCATAACCTTTATTGAGCAATGCCGAACCCTCAACCGTATATGCTAATAGAATAGAATTTCGTTTCATCGCCAGATCGGTTTTACTCTTACCGCGTCGAGGTTTTACTAAATCGTTTCATCGTTTCATCGTTTCATCGCCAGATCGCTTTTACTCCTACCGCGTCGAGGTTTTACTAAATCGTTTCATCGTTTCATCGTTTCATCGCCAGATCGGTTTTACTCCTACCGCGTCGAGGTTTTACTAAATCGTTTCATCGTTTCATCGTTTCATCGCCAGATCGGCTTTACTCCTACCGCGTCGAGGTTTTACGCTTACCGCATCAAGGTGTTACTAAATCGTTTCATCGATTCATCGTTTCAGCGTTTCACCGTTTCATCGCCAGATCGGTTTTACTCCTACCGCGTCGAGGTTTTGCGCCTAGCGCGTCTAAAGAAGTTTCACTTCAAAAATTCTATTAATAATTTTGATTGTTCCGATGTAATGTTTACGTTGAAATCTCCACTTAGCATCATCGGAATTTTATTATAATCTTTATTAAGCAATGCCGAACCCTCAACGGTATATGCTAATAGAATAGATTTCGTTTCATCGTTTTATCGTTTCATCGTTTCATCGCCAGATCGATTTTACGCCTATCGCGCCTAAAGAAGTTTCACTTCAAAAAATAACGAGTGTTCATTTAAGGTATCAGCGAATATTATCTTCAATCCTCACACGCAAAATTTCTGTTTGCAAAGAGGGAAAAGGGGATGAGGTCGTTTCATCCCCGTCGGTCAGCGATCCACCGTCTCGGCACTCGTTCGCTAAAAATATCGCGAAAAGGTGGTGGAACGGCGAAATCGCGCGTGACAACCGGCCCGCGTATACGTTTCTGCATCGAGAGGGTGGGGTTCTCGCGTTTAGCGTCCCCGACATTAACATATTCCGGCCAATTCAGGCCAAACATCGACGCGGCGGCGCCACTCGTTCAACCCCCTTACTTCCGGCACATTTGTGTTTTGTTTCCAGCGAACGAACTCTGCGCACATTGCCGTTTCGCTCGCGCGAACAGTTGGCCGCGTCTCCCGCGGCAGAAAAAGGAGAAAGGGAAGACATTTAGTCGAAAGCGATTGCAGGGGTGGCAGAGAGCACGATGGGGGATGTTTGCCGTGCGACACCCGAGGACTTTCTGTTTCTCTATTGATTCATCCCTCGACAACAAATTCCATTTGCGGGCGAACAACCGCGCGACGTCAGAAATTCGGAAAAACTACCCGTTCGATGGATTTGCGAAATTGTCCTCTTGCGGAGCAAATATTGTGCTTGGGGATGATGCCGGAGGGATGTGCAATCTGTACCCGAATCAAATTTGGCCAAAATTTAACGTGAAATTTGTTGAAGCATGGCAGAAGTTCTATTAAGTTTACACTGCGGATTTTTATGCAAAATGAACATTGTCTGCCTCTGTTGCAAGAAACAGGAGCCATTTTGAAATTGCTTTCTTTCTTTAATTATTTTAGTGAGTCAAAAGTAATATATTCCCATTCTTTAATTCTGTTAATCTTTGCACTGTTTAAAACTATAGCTACACAATTTTGTTATGAACGCATACTTATCACTAAACTGCGGAACTTTTGAAAAATAAAAATTGTCTACAACAATTGCAAGAAATCGGAGCCGAGTAGACATTTCTTTTCTTCTTTCAACATTTTAAGAAGCTGAGAATAATACATCGATACTCTTAAATTCTTTCAAATTGCATGTTTCCATTTTTCCATACATTCATAAAATTCTTAGTTTAGCATTGTTTAATGTATTCAGTCGGTTGAATAATTCTGTCAGAATTTTTCAAATAGTTCTCAAGGCTTGATTTTAATGTGCCTAATCATTTCAGCAATCTTCTGGATGGTGTAAACTGTTAAAAAGTTAACAATCTTTATAAGTCAGTCGAAATGTTTGGCATCGACAAAGCCAACCCTCTAATTAACCATCCAATTAACTAAACTTTCATATTTTCATCTTCCGTTTCTTGCTACTACTGCAAACTGTTTGATATATGTCTACTTTATACTAGAATTTAATTTAGTATTTCAAAATATTAAATTACCATAATAGGATATCGGTGAATTTGTATAGAATTTAAATTTTTATTTAAAACATTTAGGGGCGTTAATTAAATAAAAATGAATTTGTTACATATTGAACATCTTGTTGAATTAAAGTATAAAGAGTATCTGAATTTAACACCACCTGAGGATCTCGTCTGTAACTATCATACCTCTGAGAGACATACCAAGGTTAATGTGAATCATGCCAACCTAGAAACTGCACTATAATAATTTACCCTTTACACTCAAAGGTACTTTAACTCAAGACTTTAACTCCTAACGAATATTTTATACGATCAAGAATATTTTCGTTACATATTACCGTGTTTGAACTTTTAGCAATTTATTAAGTACAAAGACATTTAACAATGTAAGGATTGCTTTACAGTATACTATAGTAATTTTTAGTGACGCCTCAGAGCTACTATTCGAGTGCAAAGGATTAAGGGTGGCTTTTATATAATTTCTAAAAATAATCTTAACACTTTATCTACTGTAAGCATATTAATAGACTTTTCAATAATTGTGCTGTACCGAATGGAAGCTTAAAAATCTTTTTGTACACAGTAATCCAAAATGAAATTATTCGATTACTTCATTGAGTGTGAATTATTATTGGTCTCTGTTTTAAGTTACTAATGCTGTTCAAGGATCTATTAAAAAACCCTGAGCAATGAGCCACAGATTTCTAAAAATTACGGAATAATCGCCGGTAGATAATTGTATTAAGAATCCATCCTCAAGAACACATCTTCGAGAATTCACCTTAAATGTATTCTCAGGTATACATTCTCGAGAATTAGTTCCCGAGCAGTTCCACCCCCTCTAATAGTGATCTAAAATTTCCACCATGGTTTTCGAGCACTCAACTGCCAGCGAGAACATGTTAGCGGGTTGGTCGGATTGATTTTGAATAATAGACGGCCGCGAAACCGAGAAAACTCTCGGTCTCTTGCCCGCCTTTACGGTTTCTAATATCGGGACCCAGCCGCTGGAAAACGAGCAGCCACCCCCTAATGTGGAGCACCTGGCCATTTCGTTTTACCACCGGGCGATAATTCTAGCCGTGCGCACCGGCTCCCGGTTTTCTCACTTCCCGATTTTCATTCCAGGGAAAAGTTTCACCCTGACGATCATGCTGCAAACCTCACCGCCCCAGGTTGCCACGCTGTCCAAGGCGATCAAGGTCACCGTCGATGGACCCAGGGAACCAAGGTCCAAGACAAGTGAGTTTCATTTTACCAACCGTGGGTAACCATCCCTCGACCCTTGCTAATTAACCTTGATTTCACTCTCAAAGAGTCTGGAAGTCGCGTGCGCTCTGTTGAAACGCTAAAAATTGTCAACTCCCTGCACTCGAAGAAATTTCTTTCACATCAACAAGTTGAACTACATTTCGAGTTGAATTTGGAAAGTAGCGAGTAGTGTGTCGTTTCATACAAGATAGTGTATCATTGAGAATAATTGCTCTATTTAAACAAAGTTTGGCATGGAACTATATTAATACACAGGGTGAGTCACCTAACGTTTGCACCTAAAATATCTTTGTTGTTTCTAAAGGTACGTAAAATATGGTGAGGACAAAGTTGAATGGTACAATGGGGCTGACACGATGCCAAAACAAAAATTTTGTTTCTACGTCATTTTTTTAGAGATATCAAGGTCACCTTGACTTTTTTAAATGGCACCACCCTTTTTTAAACACCTACAGTGATAATCCCTTTCATTACGAATTCAGTGACTATAATTACTCAAGGTCATTCAAGGTCGCGGACAGAGATAACATATAAGATTTAACATCGAAACATGCCTATAAACGGGCTTTGAAGGAATGTTGAATTCTGTTCGTCACCTTGAATGACCTTGAGTAATTATAGTCACTGAATTCGTAATGAAAGGGACTATCATTATAGGGTGATGCAATAACTATTGCCACCTCAAATATCTTTGATGTCTCTAAAGATACGACAAATGTCTGAAGGACAAAGTTGATTGGTTCAGTAGGGCTCACACGATACCAAGAAAATTTTTGTTTTTATGTCATTTTTTTTAGAGATTTTCAAGCTCACCTTCAATTTTTTTAAGTGGAACAACCCTTTCTTAAACACGTACAATGATAGCCCCTTTCATTACGAATTCTTTAAATCTTATTTAAATTCATTAAATCTTATACGTTATCTCTGTCCGCGACCTTGAATGACCTTGAGTAATTATAGTCACTGAATTCGTAATGAAAGGGACTATCATTGTACGCGTTTAAAAAAGGGTGGTTCCATTTAAAAAAGTCAAGGTGACCTTGATATCTCTAAACAATGACATAAAAACAAAATTTTTGTTTTGGCATCGTGTCAGCCCCATTGTACCATTCAACTTTGTCCTTACCATATTTTACGTATCATTATAAACAACAAAGATATTTGAGGTGCAAACGTTAGGTGACTCACCCTGTATATTTCAAAATTTTAGAGCTTGTGCTTGTTGATCATATGATATAATTTAGAAGAATCATCTAATTGTTGTAGTCTTACCAGCACGTCTAATGTAATGATTAGACTGCGGATTTTATGGATTTATGACAGAAAATGAGTAGATCAAATTCAAAACAGCGAAAATAATACAAGAATTTGCAAAAATACTGTTACATCATTTCGAACTCATCGAAATTATTAAGAAAAGGAATAAATGTCTACGTAACTCGTGTATCTGATCACGAATACAGACAATATTTATATAAAAATCCACGGTCTTGAATGATAATTGCATGTAGCCTTTGTCTCGAAGTTCTTAGAGCAACGATCTCGTTTTCAACTACTCCAGTGACTTCTAGACTCCTTGACTAAACACTGAGAGTGATCGGAAGATTCTGGAAGAACCCAGACCTCGAAGATGATTGAAAAGAACGGACTCGATCCAAATCTTTTCTTCGTGTTCTCGCGTCAAAATTCTTCCAGATCTCTGACTCTCTAAAACCCCTGTTTTTGAATGACCGTGATTGCCTTATTCTCCAGTCATTAGCATGGACTTTGAAGCTTCTTGGGTCCACGGGGAAGGCGCGGGATTTTATTCGGTAACGCGAAACCCTTACGTTCCAGGACACCAGGCCTTTCATCCGTTCCATTTCGGGCCCCGGCCGTTTCCCTTCGGCCATCCTCAGGACCCGCTGGGATTCAAGCTGTCCGGTAAGTGTCCCTGAATCGTTCTCGGCGACTGGTTCTCTCGTACCTGCCGGGCCACCTTCGGTTTCCTACGACGACGTATCCCCGAGTCGTAGGATAACTAAGTTTGCAACCCCACCCCTCTAGAAGTTGAGAGAACGTGAGAGAGAGCGAGAGAGAGAGAGAAAGAGAGAGGCCGCCTTTCACATCCTCGGCAGGGTCGGTACGAGGAGCGTCGCTCGCGCTAGCTTCGTGGCTACGAAGGGTGTCAAAATTGAGCGTCAGCAGGCACCGACTCAAAATTGAGTTTTGCTACCGGGCGTCTAAGTGGAGAAGACTCTGATTAAACCCCGGGTGGCGCAGAGTTCTCTCTCTCTCTCTCTCACTGTCCCTCTCTCGCTCGATCTCTCCGCCTTTTCGTTTGCCGACGCTTCTACTTACGCTCACTCTTCGCGGAAACTTTGGCCGCCGTTCGACGAGCTCTGCCTGCCTTCCGACGCGAAATTCCGGACGATGCTCGCTTAGACAAGCTTGCCATTGACAATCTGGATACCGACGATGATCGGCAGACGAGTCTTCGGGTCCGTTTTGCCGCGATCGTTACGCTGGCGACGCGTAAATCTCAACATCTGGGAATATAGAAGTTGTTAAATTTCTTTTTGTACTGTTCAATTAAGTGTAGTGACATGAAATTAATAGGGGAGGGTTCATTGTTTGCTCGGAAATATTTAGAAGCACCGGCGAAAGCTAGAATTCCTACAAATAGTCATTGTATTCAATGACTCATTTATGGCTGACTCGTACTACTGGTTTTACTGAAAATTCATATAAGAAAGACAGCTGCGGGATTGTTTCGCGAGACAGGATATGGAATCTGACGATCTTGATCAGTACTTTGAACTTGAAGATCCTTTTCCTGAAAATATGTATGCTATAACTATAGAAATTCTAGCAACTGCAACCCTCAGACCACAATATCCGGAGATACACATGTTGCTTAATTTTTTACCAATTTTCAACTAATTCGAGCGAGACAAAATACTATAGAGATTGTGTAAGATGGTCCTCCGATAGTTCAGGAATATTTACAAGCCCCAACGAAGTTCTGAAGTCCCCGAAAAACAATCAATTTCTCCGACGTCTGACTTATGACCGACCCGTACCGATGGTTCCATCGAAAATTCATCGAATCCCGAAAGCTGCAACATTTTTCCGGGGTCGACAGGCTATCGGCGATCAATCCGGACGGGGCTGATCGACCCGCAAGTCCCGCAGAATTCGAACATCCACCGTGGGGGACAGGTCCAGGAGCCAAAACCAGCCCCCGGATCCCCGGAAGTTTCTATTTCTATGAAATCATGGTAACCGACTGTCGTCGCCGCGTCACGTTTGGTTATACCGGGCGAATTTCCAAAGGGTTTTTCCGTAGAGCATCGACAGGCTAGTTCGGCGGCGCGGATTCCAATTCAAATTCGTTCGGAAGCTCGAAATTTTGATGGGACTAGCCTCGAGCAGCGAGGGTCGGGTACTGATACTGGTGCACCGACAGTGTATTGTTTCGGCATGATAAGCGGCTTAACGGAGCTTCTCTCCCTGCCGAGCTGCTCCCCCGCACTCCGCCGGGAGGGGGGCGGTGGTGTGGAGTAGTCCTGCCGTCGATTTCTCGTCCCATCCTACGGCTACCCCCTTTTTCCCCCTTTTACCCTGCACCTACGCCCCCCCCCCCCGTCGCAAACCCCCGCACACGCCTCATCCCCCGTGGTCTACTCAATCAAGGACCAACGGTGCCGCGCCCGGCGTTTCGCCGACGACTTCGCCTCTCGCTTCTTTCCTTCAGATTTTCATCCGTAATTTCAGCTAACGAGGACGGACGCAACAATTTCCGAGCCGGTTGCATAAAATTGTTCCACGGTGATCGTGAACGGAAACGCTCCGAGCGCTGCACGCCAGCTCCGTCGTTACGCGGCCGAATCGAATTACGCTGGGACAAGAGTTTGCATGATCATTCTGCGTCTAGCCGCTGCGCCGCGTCGCGCCGTCACACACTATTAGCACCGCGACACTGTCTACGATCTGTATCTTTGGTACACCGTCATGCGGTCTTTTTTTCGGAGAACGCTTTTCGATTGGGTTGGAGATCTTTGGACGTTGTAATGGTGTGGTTTTCTGTTGAGAAAAGTAGTTGGGTAGGTATTTTAAAGGATTAGATGATTTTAAGACGATGAGGTGGGGCGGTTCTTGTTGGAGGGTGTTGGGAGGGTAATTGTGCGGGCATTCTAGGTGATTAAGTGATTTTTATACGCTCTGATGAGGTGGTTTTCGGTTGAGGATGTTGGGAGGACAGCTGTATGAGTATTTTAGAGGATGGGGTGATTTTAAGAGATTTTGGTGGGATGATTTTTGTGTGGAGATGCTGGGAAGGTAGGTGTGTTTGAATTTTGGATGATCAAGTGATTTTTATACGCTCCTATGAGATGGTTCTCGGTTGAGGATATTGGGAGGACAGCTGTATGAGTATTTTAGAGGATGGGGTGATTTTATGAGATTTTGGTGGGATGATTTTTGTGTGGAGATGCTGGGAAGGTACGTGTGTGGGCATTTTAGATGATCAAGTGATTTTTATACGCTCCTATGAAGTGGTTCTCGGTTGAGGATGTTGGGAGGACAGTTGTATGAATATTTTAGAGGATGGGGTGTTTTTAACAGATTTTGGTGGGATGATTTTTGGTTGGAGATGCTGGGAAGGTAGGTGTGTGGGCATTTTAGATGATCAAGTGATTTTTACATTCTCCTATGAGGTGGTTTTCGGTTGAATATGTTGGAAGGACCGTTGTATGAGTATTTTAGAGGATGGGTTGATGTTCAGAGATTTTGGTGTGATGATTTTTAGTTGAAGATGCTGGGAAGGTAGGTGTGTGGGCATTCTAGATGATCAAGTGATTTTTACACCCTCGGATTACGTGGTTTTCGATTGAGGATGTTGGCAGGACCGTTGTATGAGTATTTTAGAGGATGGGGTGATTTTAAGAGATTTTGGTGGGATGATTTTTGTGTGGAGATGTTGGGAAGGTAGTTGTGTTGGCATTGTAGATGATCAAGTGAGTTTTACACGCTCTGATTATGTGGTTTTCAGTTGAGGATTCTGACAGTGTAGTTATATAGACATTTTAAATCGTCAGATGATTTTAAGACATTCTGATGGGACTATTTGAGGTTGAGAATATTGGAAGGATATTTGTATGGGCGTTCCATACGATCAGAATTTATTAGAACGACTACAAGTCTGCATGACCGTTCTTTATAATTGCCTCATTATTGTCTTTGAGTTGTAGTGTATGATTTAAGTTGGTTGGATTGTTCAGTAGGACTAAGGATTTATTCAGATCAGTATTTTGAACGTTACACCGCGGTGTTTCTCCTGTTGGAACTTTGGAGGTGTGGGTGTCTGTGTGGGCGTTCCATATGATGTAAGCGTTCAAAATTCCGCGCTTAGAAGCTCCTCACTATCATTATTCCTCATAAACAGCCACTTGATGCTCTCTCTGCTCGCAAAATCGCTTGATCTTCTCCGCATTATGCAACGAACTCGCGTCTCAGTTGTTTGCTGTACGTCTGCATCATTCGGGGACCCAAAATTCTATCGCATACCCAACCCTCATCAGTTCACATTGTACATTTATTTTAACTGTTACTCTAGCCCTCAAAATATTAAAAATGCATCTTTCACTAGAAATAAACTTTATGAACGTTTTATAAGATTTGCAGAAATCTACCCCTAAAATGAACCAAAAACAATGACATAACAAATATTTTCCTCTGCAAGAGGGTCCTTTAAACTCCAAGAATTGGTCATGAGTAGACTGCGGATTTTATGCATTTATAACAATAATGAATAAATGTACCACGAACCTGCGAAGACATTAGAAAAATCTAAGAAGAAATCTTAAAAGACAAAACTCACTTTTTCCAGCTTTGTGTCTCACAACGAGCTTAGAAAATGTTCATTTTGTATAACGCTCTGCAGTCTAGTTATAAATAAAGTGTAGATTTTATTCATCCATGGTAAAAACGACTATCCAAAATGTAAAACAGTAGAAACGTTAAAACAATTTAAGAATGCTCATTATTGTCAGCTTGTTAAAACTATTAAAGTCAAAATGAACTGTCTATCCGACTTTAGTCCCTTGAAATTCGCGCAGACAATATTTATTTTGCCTAAAAATCACAGGCTAGTTGTGAGATTTACTGGAAACTACCCCTAGGATGTCGGAAACACCCCAAACATGTAAACAAATTGTCTTCCACATTTTCCCCATGTACAAAAAATGTAACTCGGACCCCTTTACCATCTTCTACGGTCCAGGCACCATGGATCCAGCATACGATCGACGGTGAATATCATTATAATGATTGTCCATGGCCATCCCTATGGAAAGACGTTCGATTGGCCGTCAACGGCGACACGTGCACGCGTGGAACTGGGTCGTGCACGTTGTCGCAGTCGCGACCGACATCACCCGCATATCGACCGGTTTATTCCGAGGGTTGTCCGCTAGTTTTTCAACCCTTCCGCTGGTAGTTCGTCGGGCGGCGCACAGGTTGCGCCTCCGTCCAGTTCGCGGTGGGGTCAGTCGGCCAGCTTTTGAACTTCCGCCACCCTCTCGCGCGAGATATCTCTCCGAGTATCGCTGCACGGATAAAGACGCGTTTCAAGAGCTGGTTTATTAGATATCTTCGCCGGTGGGGTTGATAAGAAGTTGGCAGGGGGTGAAGAGGAAGGGCGAGAGACGGCTGGCTACCCGAGCTAGGGGTTGTTAAGGTGCCCATTGAGGTGTAACTAGGGGGATGTTATTAAATTTCGTTCGGGCCTACCTCGAGGGGCTGCCCGTTTGAATTCGATGGTCTCCCGGAGGACTTCGAAGTCCGACACACCGTCTAACCACCCTGGTTGCATTGTTCTGCATCTGGAAAGGCTCAAAACGGGATGCATTTCGCCACTGAACTCATCATTTTCTCAGGAATCTTCTTACATTTTTTTTCCTGAAAGAAAAAAATTATTTAGAAATACTTTCACTTAATTTTAGAATCGATGTATCAATTATTAAACTGTGGATATAAATCTATTTAATGCATTCACAATGTACATTCTCTTCGAGATCTGGAAAAATGTAAATTTTGATGAAAATAAAGTGTCACACTGTTTTTATTCCTTTTAACACGTTCAGCGCCATGTCATCCATATCTGAGTGACGGAATTATTTATATAGAATTGAAAATTAATTTTTACGTTGGTAGATTGAGTGTACAAAATTTCCTTACGATCTGAGGAATAGAAGAGGTTTGAAACAGTAATTAATATCACAAAACTAAACTTCTTAGTTTTTGTTTTATTAAATATATTGCTTTCATTTTGTGTAATTTTTATGATTGTGGAGTGGCCGCTGAACGTGTTATCATTTAAAGGCGATACTGTATACAGCTCCTCTTTTTATTAATTATTATGAGCAATAATATAAATTTTTAAAAAACAGTGGACTATATATATATATTATATAGTCCACTGTTTTTTAAAAATACCCCTGATAAAAATCAGAAGTTCTGTGTCTCGAAATGTTTACTAATTAATAATTTTTTAAACTCATTGTACCAGTTCTACTTGGAATAAAATCATTTTCTTACCACTTCGCACTGCCATGAGGTGTAAAAGAGGGGTAGTGGTGGAGGATGGTGGATCATTAGCTGTTTATCTATTATCGACATGGGTGTCCTGTTAACAGAGCGTACTTACCAACAGAAGCTGCTGTGTTCCGCATCCATCAACGCCACCCCTACCTCCTCGTCTTCGAGAATCCATTTGCATATAGGAGAAAAGTTGAAAAGGAGGAATCCTAGTCGGCACGGCGGAAATTAATGTATCCGGTGACTGGCAACAGGCGAAAGATCCTGGGCTGAGATTGTCCAGAAGCGAAAAACACCCTGATCACGTGCCTCTCCCGAGAGGCGGTCTTTGTCAGTCTGGCTAAGGGGATGAAAAATCGCGAGAAGGAGAAAAAGAGAGAGAGAGAGCCAGAGGAGATTCGAGTTAACAAGAACAGCTCGCGCAGCTCGATTCCTACTATTCCCTCTCCCCGTCCCCTTGATTCCACCCTCCAGTGTCAATTAACCGCCTGCCGGTGGTCGGGGGAGCACCGGAAAAATCGCAACCCCTGTTTCAATAAGGTGGCCTTTACCTCATTTGGGGGAGATTGTTAGGAACGTTCCGTTTAAAACTGTCGTTCCGTTCTTGGATCGTTTCGCAGTACATTCAGGAACTTTTTCCCTTGGAAAGCAACCCCGTCGACGGCCCTCACCAACCCCTTTTTAAGTGGATTATTATAAACGCTTGGTACAAAACAATTTATTTAAAATCCGGCTGATACTTACATTATTCATCAATGGTAGGCAAGAGAATAGATACTGCGAGGGGTTGTTTGTTTTGAGGGATGGTTTTGGAAAGATTTACTAGGCTTAACAAATTTTTGTACTATTTCATTTGAAACAGAGTAGAATCGAAGTAGAATTTGTATTGCATTGAAACAGAACATTTGTTGCAAGGGGTGGTTTGCTTAGAGGGGTGTTGTGGAAGGTTCCAAGACTCCAAAAAGAATTCGTACATAGATGCTGCGAGGGGTTGTTTGTTTTGAGGGATGGTTTTGGAAAGATTTACTAGGCTTAACAAATTTTTGTACAGTTTCATTTGAAACAGAATAGAATCGAAGTAGAATTTGTTTTGCATTGGAACAGAACATTTGTTGCAAGGGGTGGTTTGTTTAGGGGGATGTTATGGAAGGTTCCAAGACTCCAAAAAGAATTCGTACAATTTGAACTCCAACGGGATTGAAATAGAATTAAAATTAAATTGAAATAGACCATTGGTTGTAAAGGGTTGTTTGCTCAGAGGGATGACTTTGTGGAATCTTCACGAGGTGTAAGAATGTCTGTACAATTTTGTTGGAATCAATGAATAATATTCCTTTGAGCTTTTTGTTAAGAAGGGGTTTCTGGGAGTGAGAATGGTCGAGGGGGTGGTTTTCAAAGAAGAAGACCCGGCCGGCCGGCCGTAAAGGGTCTTTTCACGTACACGGAAAACCGGGTAACCCTTCAGTAGTGCGGTGCCGGATCCTTAAAGGTTCCCTTTTTAAGGGTTGTCCACCCCAGCGTCAAATCACGGGCGGATCCTTTAAATTCGCGTCACATTTCACCCTCGCCGCGTGTCTTGCAAGGGTGTCCTCCCTGGGTGTCCCCGTCTTTTAATCAGACCCGGTGACCAGAACCTTTCGACGGAGGCGACGGTAACTAATGATACCCTGGACCGTTCTTCTTCATCCCCCCACGCGGCCGATCTGCGCAGCATCTTCCCCGCTATCGTTGACACAAAAACCCATAAAGACGCAGGGGGGTTTTCGGATCAATTCGGCGAATTTACACGCGGCGGCATTGATTTGTAATTCCTTCCTTCCATCGATTTCCATTAAACTGGTTGGGGTACGCGGTGACGTTCATAAAATTAAATCCACACCGCCATCCGAAATAAGTCGAACGAAAATCCCCCGGATCCACGAGCATGTCTCGGATCGAATTCTAGATCCGTAAGTATTTTCTAAAAATCAGAGTAATCCGTCACGCGCGCGCGAACGCGATTCGACGTTATGAAATTCCAAGGCGAAACCCGTCAATTTTTAATCCCGCCCACGCAATCGTGTCAGGGGTGGAAATAAAATGGGAATTACACGGGGACGTGACCCGGGGAGAATAGCCGGCGTACAATGAGCGTTTCGAAAAGTTCGTCGTTTTTATCCGCGTTCGTAACTTCAAAGAGGATGCAAGCGTAAATAAGAGAAGGAAAGTGAGTGGGCGGGGCGGTGGGAGGGGGGGAGAGAAGGAGGACATGGAGGAGGAGGACGAGACGGTCGGCGTGAGGAAGGGATGGAAACGTGGTGATGCGAGAGAGAGAGAGCGAGAGAGACAGCAATTTTCTCGTCCTTTCTCGAAATATCTCCTCGTAGAGCTTAGATCGGTGCCAGGGACCTTTCCAGGGTGGCATTTTAGGGGTTGCTGCGACGCGATAATGAGAACGGGCGCAAAGGGTGGGTGTGCAAAGACATCCGACCGTCGGTAGTGAGAGGCTAGAACGTGGGAAAGGGGGATGGGGTTGGTTCGAGCCACCCCCTCCCCCCTTCCCCGTGAGCACAGAGGGGCGGCGTGAGAGGGCACGGGGGTGTTAGAGAAGAAGCTGAAAAGAGAGGGGCATAGAGAGAGAGAGCGAAAGAGAGGGTTTTCGCGCTAGCTGGCTCCACAAGGGTTAACGCCTTAGGAGTAAGAAGGGCGTTTTAACTCCTGTTTTGCATAGATTTGAATAGATAAGGAGGACAGGAAAATACGCGAATTAATTTATTATGTATCTCTGGCTGCCGAGCGGAGGGGTTTTAAGCGAGCAACCCCCGAACGACCGGCTTTACTCTTTACTGTCGGTGGCGCCCGTCCGACTTTAGCCCAACGTCTTTAAACGCCCCTTAAGTTGCCCTGCCGACGGCCCTCTTCTAGGCGTGACAGACGCGTTTCACCGTCCTGCTTTCGCCCGAGTCCTACCAACCCTCTTTATCCCACGGGAAACAAAGGAATCTCGGGGGAGTGGGTTTTGTTTATTCTCTTGCCAAACCTTTTTTCGTCTACGGAAAGATGTGGAAACAGGTAGACTACCTCTCACCGTCTTTCGTGAAAATCTAGCCGTCCATTTCTACCCTTAAAGTGTCACATTTCGTAATTTTTAACTAATCTGTTTAATGAGACATTGGGCTTTCAATTTTGCAACAGAGGGGATGGTTATTGTTTTTAAAAATACGAAACACATTTTGACAGGCTTATATTTGGATACAAATGTGATTAAACCCTTTGTGCACACTGTAGTCGCGTTTAAATGCTGTTTTTAATGAATGACAGATTTATGACTGACTTATACTACTTCGTCGATTACTCGTTTCCTTCAAAATATATTTCCAAAGGAACCGCTAGCAAGTCTTCCAATTTCTTCAGGTTCGTGTGATTTTTTAGAGTATCTGTGTCAGTGTCTGACATGTGAAACTCCTATACTACTTACGAATTGCTCATTTCAATGAAAAATCATTTTTACAAAGTTGAACAATACTTTTCATCAATCTTTCTATGTTCGTTGCTCATTCTATGACATTGTCTGGCATATGTCAGAGCTATACTACTTACTGTATTTTTTATTCCATCATGAATCTCTGTTTTTAAATATACACAGTGGCTCTTTCAATTCTTCTGTGTAATGTTTGATTCTTCGGGATCGTCCAAATACATTGCCTGACTTTTGGAAAGGTTATTCTACTTTTTGGATCATTTATTCGAATACGAATGTATATATACAGAGTGTTCGATAACTGTTGGTACAAGCGAAAAGGGGGTGATTCTACATGAAAAAATAAGTCGAAAATATAGAATGAAATTTTTTCATATGAAGCTTTATTTTCGAGAAAATCGAGTTTGAAAATTCAGCGAATACGCGTACCCATTAGATAGAAATCAGCTGTCGCGTCTGATCATGACCAACCAATTCTACTCTGTGCATATACTAATGTACGCGATCCCGACGAATCTTTAAAATCAATTCTCTCGAAAACAAAGCCCCACATGAAAATATTTTATTCTACATTTTCGACTTATTTTTTCATGTAGAATCACGCTCTTTTCGCTTGTAGCACCAGTTACCGAACACCCTGTATAATGATGAACCATTCTTTAAATTTTTCCAAGTTCGAATTTTCTTTTTCGGTTTATCTGCAATGTCTGGCCTATGATAGACTATACCACTGATTTCTCCACAAATCTCAGTGTAAATCAGTTTTCACAGAGATTGTCGACGACTTTCTAATTTTTGTGTATCCATACGACTTTTCAGAATCTCCTGGGTCGAGTGTGTAATTAATTGTGATAGTCTTTCGCTGGGATTCATAATTAAACGTGTCACAGGTCGTGGCGTAACATTGACACAGGCGCGGCGCGCCTTGCCTCGCGTCGCGGCCAGAATAACGTAGCACATTTTGAGCATGCTGCTCGATAATACATCATCCCTTAAAGCTTCTGTGCCCCAGCGGAAGGCACACATAAAGGCAACTAACCCTACGGCCGTAACGTTTAAGCTTAACATTTCTCACCCCTTAAAGGGTAGCGGCTCCTTGAACCCTTTCAGTTCTCTCCCCGGCGTTCCGTCTCGTTCCCACCGACTCTTTCAGAGATCTCGCCCAGGTTCTCCCCTCATTAGTCTTCATTTGTTTTCGGAATTATCGCTGGGCGTCCCTACCCCGTTCCGGGAACGCTAGGCACTGTAAGAGGGTGCCGGGCGTTTTGGGGGTTTATTAAATTGAAAGTATGTTACGAGCAGTTTCGGACGGATTCGCACCGCTGTCAAACATGGAAACCGTTTCCTACTGAATATCCAATGAGCCGACAACCCCTAAAATAGACCGGACAGATAGATAGATAAATTTCTTCCCGACGAAATGGCCCGAAAAATCTGAGAAATTAATTTCATCGAGGAATAGGAAGCGCTGGGCTTGGCGCTGCTTTAATATGAGGAATTCTTTCAATGCGTGGGATGAGGTGAAAAATCGTCGGCAGATTCCAGCAGCCTCGCAGCATAGTCCACGCTAACGGCGCATCAGGTACACGGAAACCCTTTGGCTCCTTAAGCTCGCCGGCAGCGTAGCTTTCGCGCGCCTCTTATCGTTTTCTTAATCCCCTCATAAAGTAGCTGCAGCTACAAGCTTTCCCTCGGCTCTGCTCTCTCTCTCTCTTTCTCTTTCTCGCTCGCTCTCTATCACGCGCGCGCCTCCAACCAACCCCCTTTTCTTTCGCCATGCGAGCTACCAGCTGGGCTGCTCGCCGTACCACGCCGGTGTGGTAGAACGCGAGATAGTGGTGTCCTCTCTGGCAAGCTCGGCTTAAAAGAGAGCTTAAAAATCACCCCTTCGTCCCCTACCGAGCTTTTTCCGTTTCCCACCGCTGTTCCGCGGCCGTGCAGTGGGGATGCCGGCTGGTCCAATCACGGCGAACCGAGCCGCGAGTCGTCACGCCCATGTTCCAGTGACCGGACCGGCCTCCCCACCTCTGAAATCCAACCTCCCCTACCTACCACCCCGTCGCGATCCCCACCCACGCAACCCAGTGGCTTCGGAGCTTTCACGGAATTTTTAAACTGCCCCGCACAGATGACGGTATAATCTGCTATTGATCAAGGTGTTTCGAAAAACCGATACCATACTGATGACTACGGCTTCACTTTTACTCCTTTCTTTACGTGGAAACTCGTTTCCCCGCGGTTTCGTAACTTTCGTACCTTCAATTTTTCTCGTTGTTTTCCTCCACGCGGTTATTAGAACATCCTCCAGCCTGTCCAGGAGGTGAAGAAATCTTAAAGTGTGGCCAGTTCTTAGAAATTGAATTCCTCGATTCGGAATTTCATCCTCCGAGACAAAGAATTGATGCACAGATGACGGGTATGATTTCCTATTGATCCAGGTTTCACTTTTACTTCTTTGTTTACGTGGAAACTCGTTTCTCCGCGGTTTCGTAACTTTCGTACCTTCAATTTTTCTCGTTGTTTTCCTGCACGCGGTTATTAGAACATCCTCCAGCCTGTCCACGAGGTGAAGAAATCTTAAAGTATGGCCAGTTCTTAGAAATTGAATTCCTCGATTCGGAATTTCATCCTCCGAGACAAAGAATTGATGCACAGATGACGAGCATGATTTTTTATTTATCCAGGTTTCACTTTTACTTCTTTGTTTACGTGGAAACTCGTTTCTCCGCGGTTTCGTAACTTTCGTACCTTCAATTTTTCTCGTTGTTTTCCTGCACGCGGTTATTAGAACATCCTCCAGCCTGTCCACGAGGTGAAGAAATCTTAAAGGGTGGCGAGTTCTTAAAAATTGGATCCCCCAATTCGGAATTTCATCCTCCGAGACAAAGAATTGATGCACAGATGACGGGTATGATTTTCTATTGATCCAGGTTTCACTTTTACTTCTTTGTTTACGTGGAAACTCGTTTCTCCGCGGTTTCGTAACTTTCGTACCTTCAATTTTTCTCGTTGTTTTCCTGCACGCGGTTATTAGAACATCCTCCAGCCTGTCCAGGAGGTGAAGAAATCTTAATGGGTGGCCAGTTCTTAGAAATTGAGTTCCTCGATTCGGAATTTCATCCTCCGAGACAAAGAATTGATGCACAGATGACGAGCATGATTTTTTATTTATCCAGGTTTCACTTTTACTTCTTTGTTTACGTGGAAACTCGTTTCTCCGCGGTTTCGTAACTTTCGTCAATTTTTCCCATTCTTTTCCCACCTTCGGTCATTAGAACAGTTCCTTCAGTTTCTCCAAGGGGTGGAGAAGTTTGGACAGGGTGAGTTCTTGGGAAATCGAATAGCTCGTTTCGAAATTTCGTTCGCAGGGACAAAGAACTGACGGGGCGCGGTGGTCACCGACCACTGTAATCGCGCTCGAACAGATTAATTCTTCCGATGTCGTGGATTTAATTGCATACCTGCACACAGGGGGCCGAACCCTTCCCCGCCGGCCCCGTGGTATTGACCACCCACTGAAAAAAAGGTGATCGATCGTCCCTCTATTCTCTATTCGATAAATTTAACTGTCCATCCATGTCAAACGATGGCTACGTCAAAGGGAAGCGCTTTCTGTTGCTCCGTCTGTCACTCCGTGATCGTTTATCCGTCTGACGTTATAGGTACGTTACGGAAACCACCCTCCTCCAACTATTTTTTCTCTAATGAACGACGTCGGATTGTTTATCGCTGGACCACGTGACCAGTTCCGCACACGTGCACCGTCCGTCACTGCTGTGATTGATCTTGCCCTAACCCTTCCCAGGCCGGAAACCTCCGGGAAAGTCCAGAAACTTTTCTGGAACGAACAGTTTCAATTAGGGACCTGGTTCGATTGATTCCTTCCTGGATTTGAATCCCTTGGACCATCGAGTCGCTTGTGATCAGGATTTCGAGTCTGCTCAATGTGTATGTTATTAATAGACTGCGGTACATTAATTGTAAAAAATGAATAAGTGAAATATAAAACTGTGAAAACGTCAGATACTATTATTTATACACTGCGGACCTTCGTGCGAAATAAACATTGTCTGCATCAATTGCAAGACACAGTAGTCATTTTGAAGCTGTTTTCGTTTTTTAATAATTCTCAGTTGAAAATCGTACATCAGCATTCTTGAATTCTTTTAATCCTTTAATCTTAAGTATTTTTTTAAATTACACCAACTCGTTTTTGTCGTAAATGCATAAAGTCAACTGTCCAATTATTTCTATCGTAGTAGAACTATTAAGGTGAAAAGTATATTTTTATTTAACTTCTGGATGTTGTAATTGAAGTAAATCATTTTTATTTTGCACAAAAGTCCGCAGTCTAGTTATTAATTTCCTTCAAATCAGAATAGAATTCTATTTTGTCGATCTATAGCCTATAAATACAAACTTTCATTTCCTTCTAGGAAATTATGAATAGACAGAGCGGATCTTTATGCAAATTAAAAATTTTCTTCCCGAGTTGCAACAAACTGCAGTGAAGTAGACATTTATTTTCTATCCGAATATGTTCGATAGATTGAAAATAATATAACAGTATTTTGAAATTCTTCGTAACGTTTATACCGTTTTAAATTACACCTACTCATTTCTGTCACGAATTCTTCAAATTCGTTGTCTAATTCTCAACAACGAAGCAGCTGTCATCACTATGCAACCGTGAAATAAATCGTAGTACCAGGTGTTGAGGAATGCGTTGAACAGCTTGGTGTGTAACATACGGTTCTATTAATTCATAGTATTTGCATGTAGCTTCTTCTTCTTCTCGTGATCTATGCGTAATTTTTGTCTCCCATGAAACAATTCAAGGGTTCCACAAGAATAGTCCCATTTCACAGATTCCCTTCTTCCGTTTCGTAAGCCGAAAATAGAAGGTTTTTGATCGAAAGGGCGGCATCCATTCCCAAGAATTTTTCCCCAGCAGGTTCCTCTCCGAGACGAAATTTCTTTTTCGATGTATCTGGTCCCGATTGGCCTCGGTTTTATTCGGAGCGCTAGGCGGCCAGAAAGCCGAGCTACCTGACAGACATAATTTCAGATCTGTTCGATTGCACAGGCTTGCAACACCTGGGTCTGGAGCAAGGAGCCAACCAGGGGTGGGGTGGTCTGCCTCGAGGGTCTCTGCCACCGCACTGTCTTCCGCCGCCTCCCGGTCACCATTCGCATACACATCCTCCGGCAGCTGGTGCGTCGGCCTTCAATCCCTTCCACCACAGCATCGAGCAGAGATCCCCTAGACTGCCTGGACCTAACACCGGTAAGACAGCTTAACTCCTGTTCTCATCAGTGTCCTAGAAACTACACCTCTTTCGTTGACCCTTCGATCTCAGGAAGTTGGATTTTCAATTTTGTTACAAACAAGTTGTTATGATATTTGTGGATGTTTATAGGTGTTCAAAATACAAAATGTAGCTTAACCACATGCGCTACGATTTAACTTTCGGTTGTCGTGCCGCGCTCTACAATATAACATGTGGTAAGGCGTTACGTTGACCACACCGCGTCTATGGTTAGCCGTGGGTTAGCCGACGTGACGAACACGTCGTTTTTGTTTCTGCGACAAATGCCTATCAACGTGGTATATACGTCTCTGTCGGTTTTAGAACAAAAGCATCTCGACGTGCGTTGCACGTCTTTATAGCGCAAGTGGTTAAAACAGGATTATGTTAGAACACGCATAGTATTCACATTTTATATTAAAACTCCGGTCACTTATAAATGCAATTTAAAATGGTCGCCTGACATATGACTGACTTGTACTACTTGCGCGATCACTTATTTCCTCGTAAAGGTAATAGCAAGTCTTGAGATTTGGAATTGCTTATCCGAACGTTGTTTCTACCTTAACACTAGATTTACGGGGCCCGTCAAAATGACGGATTCAACATTTTTTAATTTACGATTATTAAGAGTGTATTGAGGCATTCGTGAGGAATTATTAAATAGATTTATTTTGTTGTGCACCTATTGCAATAAAAATCGCTGAAGATCTAAGTAAATACAATTTTATTATTTTTATAACTAGTGTTAACAGCGAACCTGCCAATCACTGATAGCACCTGGTACGTGTTGCTTTCCACAAATTACATAACATTAAATCTATTTCGATGTTCCGCGAGAAACAAAAATTCAGAAGATGTGTGGTACTAAAAGTACTGTTTCAGCAATCTTGAATTTCACAGCTCCTAACTAAAGCTGCTATATTTAGTATACCAGCGTAAACATTAATTTCTAAATCTAGACAAATAATTACCATTTCTGGAAGAAGCGATTGGTCTACTTCGAAGTACTCTGAATCGTAGGATGTCGATTTTTCCTTACGCTTTACGCCTTTTTTGGTTGTCGAAGAATAGAAGGAGAAATTGACAGTGAGTACGTTCGTTAACGGGTGACTGTGAATCTTTTTAAAGAGTCGTCCAGGAACGATCTGGGTCCAATCAGCGTTTCCGTGAGGGAGGTGACGCCGACCTCGTCACCTGGCAATTCTGGACCAGGTTTGCTCACGACAGCGACCGTCGCGGCGCCCACACCACCGGCAGAGACCACTACCACCACCACCACCACGACGCCCAGCCCCTCCGGACATCACTCTCATTTCCAAGGTAGTGTCTCCGTTTCCGAGGTTCTTTTTCCTCTTCTTTCCTATCACAGTATCTTACACTGTGGTACTGGAAATTTTGAAAAGAACCAAACTGACCGTCATTCCAACAACAGGTCTGCACCTACTGGGAGCCACGGGGTCCATCTTCGGCTCGATATTCGCCCCGCTACTACCGCAATCGTCCTGGCTCTACAATCCTCTCTACCACACGCAACAATACATGCTCGAGCCAGAATGGCACGCGTTGGCGTTGAGAATGGCTCAGCAGCGGTTGCAGAGGCCGGACCAGGCGAGGTTAGAAGAACTGAGGAAGCTTCGTAGTAACAGCAACAGTCCCGAGACTGGTCTAAAAGAAGAGAAGCAGGGCGACGACGACCAGGACGTGTTACGAAGATCAGGCTTGGACAGTCCCGACGGTAGCATAGAGGTGGACGACAGGAACGAGTACGAGCAGACGAGGGACAGGGTAAGGAGCGACGATTCGCTTCCGGAACAGGACTCTCCAAGGATCTCGCCTGCCAGGAGCGACGCTGAAGATGGTACGAACAGCGTGTCCTTTCAAAACTCTGTCCACCTGCGGCCGAGCATGGAGAACTCGAACGATCAAGAAGCCACCAGCGACGAGCAGCTTCCTCGAAGGGATTTGTCTGTGAAAATTCGCCTTGAGGGCACCGTGGACCTCAGCACGAAGAGAGGACAGGACAAGGAGAACGTGGGCCAAGATCTGACCACCAGGAAGAAGGACGACGACACCGATGTCGAGAGGGATGCTGTTAGACCTAGAAGAGAGAGGACCCCTAAGCCTAGACACGTCTGGAGACCCTATTAAGAGTCGTAGAAGCGTCCAGGTGGCCCTGGACCAGGTTCTGGCTATTTTTTCCCCGGAGATCTAGAATCTCTGTGGATCGCTCCAGGTCTCGTTTATCCTAGTCCTGGCTGGATCACAGCGATTTCCGTTCTCGACTGAACGTTCAGCGTTCTGAAAAAAAAAACCGGCGCGTACCGTGTAAGGTTAGCGCCGCCTGGTCCTTCGGCTGGGATCTATCAAGGACTCGAGGACTAACCAGGGTTTACGTTCGTATATAGTATGTAAATATAAGCGGCGTCCAATTATTACCTAGGCTAATCGTACGTGTTAAGCACCAACAGATTGTCGTTCGATCACGATTCTCCTCACACCAGGCTCGACTTCAGATTTTATGAGAAAAATTAAGCGACGAATGACGTCTGTGCGATGGGAATCGTCGAGATTGGTTTCGTCCCGATGAAATCTGCGAAATGTTGTAAATATCACAAGTCCTAAGGATTCCATGTCCTGAGCAAGTCACGTTCTCAATGTTGATCCTCCTCCTCTTTTTGTTTTTGTACGGGGAGCAACGGTTGTGGATAGACACGTTTGATCGCGTGGGCGTGACTGGCCTCGGGATCTCGAGATCTTTCACTGTTTAAGTACGTCGTCAAATAAAGTAATATCATCCGTTCCATCAATGACCATCTTCTTACGCAGGCGAACCCGGGGTCCGTGGATCTGAATGCAGTAAGTACTAAAATTATGGATCACTGCGGCATTTGAAAGATACAATTTAAATACATTTTATCAACACTTGATGCTATTAGTTGGGGGTTGAGATCGATTAGTTGATCACTTTCTGGATTTGTTTCCTAAATTCTTCATGTCTGATGGCAACAGGATTAATCATGTACTGCTTTTTTCTGGGGTGTGAGGATTAGTTTTTATTAGACTGTGAATTTTTATGAAACATAACAAGATTGAAGTATCATTATTATATGCATATATCATTTCAGACAATTTTATGAAATTGACAACATTAAGATTCAGATATAGCAGAGTTTTATTTTTTATATTAAATTAGTGTCATTATATGCATACACAATTTCAGACAATTTTATGAAATTGACAACATTACGATTCAGATATAGCAGAATTTTATTTTTTATATTAAATTAGTGTCATTATATGTATACATCATTTCAGACAATTTTATGAAATTTACAACATTAGGATTCAGATATAGCAGAATTTTATTTTCTATATTAAATTAGTGTCATTATATGCATACACTATTGCAGGCAATTTTATGAAATTTGCAACATTAAGATTCAGATATAGCAGAATTTTATTTTCTATATTAAATTAGTGTCATTGATGGTAATACATACACAAAGAATTGAGTTTCATGAATATTCTTTCGTTTCGTGAACTATTAAATATATATAGCATTAAAATCTGCAGTCTAATCATTATATTTTATGACATTATTTATGACTATACCAGGCAAGCCAACATCTAAAAAAAATCATAATTACGAACAACACAACGTTTTTAAAAATTTCTCTTCCGAAAAATGGCAACCAGTGGAGAATCCTGCCATTCTAATATTTTATAGCATTAGTGTGTTTCTAATATTCTACAGACGATCATACAAAAAGAACCATCCTCTAAAAAAAATATGATAACTCCCAGGGATACAATATTTCCAATAATTTCTATTCCAAAAAATGGCACACCGTGGGAAATTTAGTGAATCCAAAAATCAATTAAAGCAACAAAGATGTTCCGATAAAAACGTCGATTCTCTAATCGACGTCTGCAACACTGTGACCAACTTACACATCGAAGGAGGCGCATTAGGAAAAATCTCAACGATTACAGAAAAATGGCACCAGGTGACAAATTCACCTATTCCAGACATCGATTGAAACAACAATGATTTTGTACCAAAAATTTCAATTTCTCAAGCACTTCTGCGGCACTGAATGCAAATTGTACTTCAATGTAAACGCATTAGGAAAAATCTCAACGATTACAGAAAAATGGCACCCGGTGGCAAATTCACCTATTCCAGACATCGATTGAAACAACAAAGATTTTCAACCAAAAATTTAAATTTCTCAAGCCCGTCTGCGGCACTGAATGCAAGTTGCACTTCAATATAAACGCATTAGGAAAAATCTCAACGATTACAGAAAAATGGCACTCGGCGGCAAATTCACCTATTCCAGACATCGATTGAAACAACAAAGATTTTCAACCAAAAATTTAAATTTCTCAAGCCCGTCTGCGGCACTGAATGCAAGTTGCACTTCAATGTAAACGCATTAGGAAAACTCACAGCGATTAGAGGAGGCCGTTAGGGAAGTTTTACCTGGAAAATCGGTAAGGAAACGTGGGCAAAGCGTTCGGGGAAAATCGTTCGGGGCTCAGTTAGAGGTCCGTAGACCGCCAAGGGAAGTCGGGGACGAGTGCGAACTAACCCAACCTAATCCGGACAGACGAGATGCAGCAGATTCAATAATTCGCCGCGATTGCAATCGAGAGGGATGCACCGCACGCAAAAACGGGCAGGCCCGATATCCGCTCGGTGAAAAGGTCCGCGTGATTGATGGGACACACAAAGCGCCCCCCTCTTCCCCTCTGTGTGCTGTTTCACCCCCCCCCTTCTCGCTCTCTGTGTATTTTCCCTCTTGCTCTGTCGTCGCTCGGTCATGCAGTTGCCTGTCACCGCGGCCGGCACGGCGCGACGCGCGTCGACTATCTGAAAATCGAGATAAAAAGACCGCAAAACAATTTTCTACATTATTTTCCGATGCGCGGCCGGTCAAATGAGCAATACTACCGCACCGCCGCGCTGGGCCAACCCCCGTGTCTCCATGAATCTTTCCGTGGCACGATCCATTCACTCGCGTGGCCGGCACACGCGCTCCGCTCCGCTTCGCTCGATGAAAATGCGACACGCCGCTAATTACAACCGGTAAACATTCCGCGCGTTATCGGCCGATTCGAAAAGATACCAAAAACTCGCGCCGGACGATGTAATTCGCGCGCACCTGGAATTTTAAGCGGGATATTGCATTTTTACATTGATTAACCCCAATTAAAATGCAGCGATGCTCAATGAACTTTTCAACCGTGATTTTTAGCACCTCGATCTTTTTCTTTGTTAGACTAATTCGTTTTTTATCGAACGGTTTGTTGACGGAGGAATTTTTGATAGGATATTGCACTGTCATATTAATTAACCTCAATTAAATTGCAGCGATGCTGAATGACCATTTCAACCATGATTTTTAGCACCTCGATCTTCTTCTTTGTTAAACTAATTCGTTTTTTATGGGAGTTTGTTAACGGAGGAATTTTCGAGATGATATTGCACTTTCATATTGATTAATCCTAATTAAAATGCAGCGATGCTCGATGAACATTTCAACCGTGATTTTTAGCACCTTGATCTTTTTCTTTGCTAAACTAATTCGTTTTTTTAGGTAGTTTGTTGACGGAGGAATTTTCGAGATGATATTGCACTTTCGTATTGATTAATCCTAATTAAAATGCAGCGATGCTCGATGAACATTTCAACCGTGATTTTTAGCACCTTGATCTTTTTCTTTGCTAAACTAATTCGTTTTTTTAGGTAGTTTGTTGACGGAGGAATTTTCGAGATGATATTGCACTTTCGTATTGATTAATCCTAATTAAAATGCAGCGATGCTCGATGAACATTTCAACCGTGATTTTTAGCACCTTGATCTTTTTCTTTGTTAGACTAATTTGTTTTTTCATCGAACAGTTTGTTGACGGAGGAATTTTTGATAGGATATTGCACTTTCATATTGATTAATCCTTAGCGGACGGGGATTATTTTTAGCATATTTTTGGATGGGTCGAATAAATTTTTTTTGTGAAACAAGATTGTTTGCTGAGGAGTTTGGTGTATGAATTAAATGAAGGGAAACGTGTTGGGTTCAGTAAAAATTTGTTTCATATTTCTCGGGAGTATTAATTGCTTTAACAATTATTCACAGTCGCAGAACGGTAAAATTGTTTGGGCGACTGTCGGCAGACACGCGTCCGCAAAAGGGTTAACACCAATTAAAATGCGGCGATGCTGAGTGATTATTTCAACCGTGATTTTTAGCACCTCGATCTTTCTTTTTGTTAAACTAATTCGTTTTTTATCGAACGGTTTGTTGTCGGAGGAATTTTCGACAGGATATTGCACTTTCATATTAATTAACACCAATTAAAACGCAGCGATTCTGAATGGCCATTTTACCGTGATTTTTAGCACCTCGATCTTCTTCTTTGTTAGACCAATTCGATTTTTATCGAACAGTTTGTTCACAGGCATTTTAAGCGGAATGTAGCACTTTTATATTGATCATTACGGAGTTGGATTAATTTTTAAAAAATCTCTTTAAGGTTTCATTATTTCATTGATTTTGGATCGATACTATCCGATCGTATGTGGGTGCAACCCTTAAGGATAAATGATTCACAAAAGTTCACCGATAAGTCAGTATAAAATCAATTCATCAGACTAAATTATTTTACAAATTTCATTGAAATTTTTACTGAAATACACCTTTCAAATTATGTTCAACATCTAAACAATTTACAAGATTTTGTACTCTTTAGCAATAAAATTCAATTCACTTCATTTTACGATTCTGATAAGTAGACTGCGAGTTTTATGTCGACAATGGATAGGTACAATTTAAAGTAGTGAAAAGTTCAAGAACATTTCAAAACATCGATGTATCATTTTCACATTACAAAAGTTATTAATTCAAGAAAAAATCTTTGACTCGGCCCCTGTTACTTACAATTGGTGCACAACATTTTTAATTTGCATAAAGATCCGCAGTCTATTAATGTGCATGTTTCACTGGTTAAATATGGCCGAATAATTCAACAACATGTCATAAAAAAATCAGCCAAAAATTTCTTTAAATTTATGTTCCGCTTCTAAGCAATTTACTATGACTTTCTTCTCATTACCAATAAAATTGCATTCACCTCATTAAACAATTCAGACAAGCAACTTTCAGGGACCGATTAATACCCAATAATCCACCAACATCCCTTCGAAAAATCACTCGTTCAAACCGCGAAATTAAACAAGCGAATACGCAACGAGCAACGCCACTGTAACAAATGGTCCCAGGTACCCGGAAAACGCGGCATAATTCTGTGACCAAAAAATATCAAGAGCGTCGCACGGATTCTCGATATCCGCCGGGTGAGAAAGCAGGACAAGATGGGTCCCGGGTGTCCCGATCGCTAAAAGAGATAAAAACCGTACCAGTTCAACGATCTCCACCGGCGTGTCCGGCGTTTCTCTTTTTTTTTTCGGTTCGTTCGGTGAAGCCCTCCCCGTTGAAACCCGTACACGTTCATGCTGGTCGGGTTATCGCAACAAACTACCCCAATGACGACACGATTAAAATTTCACGGGGGTTGCGTGGGCTCGGGCGTGTTCTCTCTCCGAACAAACCGTCTCTGTATGATCCCTCTCTACACCGTGACTGCCCCCGTCCATCGAGAACACAACCCCCCTCGTCGACCACCTTTCCACCCCCGCTCATCCCCGCCGGGTGATTGGTACGCGACCGCAGCCACCCCCGCCTTTTTAATACACCCGCACCTGCATACTCTACACCCGAAACCGGTGAGCTGCTACTGTATATGCGAGAGGGTGCATCCGACCAGGCCCTCGTTCCCTCTTCATCCCCTAAACGTTTCCCATCTCTCTCTCTCTCTCTCTCTCTCTCTCTCTCTCTCTCTCTCTCTCTCTCTCTCTCTCTCTCTCTCTCTCTCTCTCTCTCTCTCTCTCTCCCGTTGCATCGTTCGTCACGAAACTGCACACTCTCACCATCTCGCTCTTTCAATCTCTCTTTCTCTCTCTCTCCCTTACTCTTGCTATCTATCTTTCTCTTTTTCAGTGTATTTCTCTTCGTCGCTCTTCCGGTTTCTCGCGTAAACGGCCTCTCTTCGTCTCTCTGTTTGTCCTATCGAGGCGGAGGGAAAAGGGAAGAGGGAGAAAGAGGGAGAGAGAGAAAGAGCCGTTGCTCTCGTTCCACGTCAACGTCAACGGTGCACGTCGAGTGATTCATCGATCGAAACTCGTATTCGTGTCCCCGGCTCTCTCGTTCATCCCCCCAAAATAGCGACAAAGACTGGCCCTCTCTCCTCGGTGTGTGCGGCTCGTATGAAGCCATGCCCGAAAACCGCCGCCACCGGCGCGGAGAGCAGTGCGGAGCGCGGGTGCGGAGACCGGACCAGAGCGGAGCGGAGCGGAGCGACGAGGCGAGGCGCGGATCGGGATCCGATCGGCGGCATCGGCGGCGGCGGCGGCGGCGTCCGGCACAGAAGCCAGAGAGACGGAAAATGCATTTCCACAGGATGATTGGGGCCGGTTCTTTCAATTCAAGCGGTGGCGGCCTGTGGCTCGATCTCTTTTTCACCGATCTCCCGATGGAATCGCTCGACCGTGGCCACCACCCCAAGCCGCCAACCCTCCCACCGATACCAACCCCACCCAGGCTCGGAATCGCTCCCTCGTTGGCCCCTACGACCGCGGTTTTACGGACTTTCTCCTTCGCGATACAAGGATCCATTTTGCTCGGCGAGATCGCGGAAGAGGGCGAACCGAAAGGGTTGATCTTCGCGACGAGATCGAGAGATCGATGGATTGATCTGAACGTGATTGCTGATGGGCTACAGATTCTTTGCGATTTTGTTAATTCGGACGATTTTGGGTCTGAGAGTGTTGGTTTTAGCTGGATTTTGATGGGATCGAGGGATTGTTCAGTGGGAGATTGGCGAGAGGATCGAGGTTTTTTGGAATTTGTTAGTCGTGTCGATTTTGGGTGGGAGGAGTGGTACATTAATGAGATTGAGAGATCGATGATTCGATTTGGTGATGATTGCTGAGAGGGTATAGGTTATTTGTCAGTTGTTAATAGGGGGTTGGTTTAGGAAGGATCTTGGTGGCATCGAGAGGTCAATGAATTGATCTAGGGGACGATTGCTGATGGGCTACAGATTTTTTGTGATTTGTTAATTTGGACGATTTCGGGTGAGAGGGTGTTGGTTTTAGCTGGATTTTGATGGGATCGAGGGATCGATGGATTGTTCAGTGGGAGATTGGCGAGAGGATCGAGGTCTTTTGGAATTTGTTAGTCGTGTCGATTTTGGGTGACAGGAGTGGTACATTGATGAGATTGAGAGATCGATGATTCGATTTGGTGATGATTGCTGAGAGGGTATAGGTTATTTGTCAGTTGTTAATAGGGGGTTGGTTTAGGAAGGATCTTGGTGGCATGGAGAGGTCGATGAATTGATTTAGAGTACGATTGCTGATGGGCAACAGATTTTTTCTGATTTGTTAATTCGGACGATTTTGGGAGAAAGGGTGCTGGTTTTAGCTGGATCTTCATGGGGTCCAGGGATCGATGATTTGTTCAGGGGTAGATTAGTGAGAGGGTCGAGGTTTTTTTGGAATTTGTTAGTCGCGTCGATTTTGGGTGAGAGAAGTGGAACATTGATGGGATCGAGAGATCGATGACTCGATTTTGTTAATTGCGTTAATTGCAGTTGTTAATTGCGACAATTTTCAAGTGATAGGGGGTTGGTTTAGGTGGGATCTTGGTGGCTTCGAGAGGCCGATGAATTGATCTAGGGGACGATTGCTGATGGGTTCCAGATTCTTTGTAATTTGTTCATTGGAGCAAGATTGGGTGGAGAAAATTTTTTCTTGACGGGATCGTGATGGGACCGAAGATCGACGACTTGATCTCGAGGTGATTTTTGAGATAGGGGAAATAATTGATAAAAGATTCTCTATTTGGATGTTAATTGATTTCTATATTGGTAGTTTAACATTATATATTTCACATGAAGTTCTAGTGTTCTAGTGACTCTTAAAAATATGTTGTGTGGTAATTTCTACGAGTTACTTTGCAAGTTCTTTGAACGTCATTTTACGTAGTACATGTTTTGAATTGCTATATAAATAATTCATTTTTTCAATGTCTTTTTAAGTACTACACCTGATGAACGTTTTTCAAGTATTACATTTTTCGACTGTCTTCTCGAGTAGTAAATTTCTTAGTATCTTTTTAAATAGTACATTTTATAAATTTCACCTCGAATTACACTTCTCTCTGTTCGTGATGCTGCAATTCCCTATGCCGAGCATTAAAATTCATCTCACCATCAGCGCCGCACGGATACCAAAGAGTCTTATCGAGAGCCTCGCCGAAAATTCCAAGTTCATTATTATTTCAATTTTTCACCCCCGCGGGGTCCCGAAGGGGTTGAAATCGTCGAACCAGCTGTCGAAGTGGAAAGTCAGATAAGAAGGAAGACAGAGAGAAGGATGTAGAACGCGAAAGGAGGAAAAAGGGTGGGAGGGTATAGTGTATAGGGTTGCGCGCAACGTCGTTCACCAGCCCGTGGGAAGGTAGAACAGGGGGGGGGGGGGGTTGAATGGGTGGTAGGCGTTGAAGTGCGGAGGAAAATAACTCTGGCGTGAATAAATGATAGGAGCCGAAAAAAGTTCGCCAACATCTCGGAGCCAGCGAGAGCTTCGGGAAGCGGCGGTGACGGCGCGGCGGCGGCGGCAGCGCAGGCTCGGTCCGTAGGAGTCTCTCGGAGGTATCCTTTAATACTTTTTGTCCTTGCGGGGGCCACCATGCCCAACCCCCTTACGGCGGAGAACCCTCCGGGTCGCTGTCAGGAGGACGCCGGTGCCGAGGGTGCATGTTCCTCTTTCATTTTTTTCATCTTTTTTCGAGCGTTCTTTTTTCTCTCCCGGGCAGCAGCCTCTGGCTGCCGAGCACTTTAGATAATAAGGCCAGGACGCTCCAGGAACGGACGAAAGGGTAAATTGGGTATTCGTCCGAGGAATTATCTCTCTAATTTCTTTAACGTACCAGTCTCTCGCCTTCCTCTTATGTTCGTATATATAATTTCCATCGTCGCGGATCGGGGCTTGGCTCAAACCCCATCAGCCATGGACTCTCTTCTCTCTCGCTCTACCGCTCTCGTTCTTCCTACCCCTTCCCCTTTGGCGCACACTCCTGAGGGTGAAAGGGTTCATCTACCTGATGGAAAAGATCAGAAGACGTCGAGGCCGTGTTAAATAATTTGCTGATCCACCCCCCGCCCCCTTTAATCAGTTACCGCTGTCTGACGGACCGTCCGGTGGGGTCTCAAGTGGATCCAGCAATCGAAAACAATTGATTTTTTTATGTATCCAATTTTAGAATACCGGGCAAGCTTCACCGGTAGTGGAAGCGATCGAAATTAGTCATCCTCGGTAGATGAAGTCTAAAGGAATCGATTTTTCTAGGTGACAAGTAGTATGGAATGTGAAATGGTGATGGAGGAAGTGGAAAACATAAAAATTTGTCGGACACGATTAATAACGTGCATGCATTATATCGTCCATTTCGATATATAATTACAATGGTTTGGTTTTGTAACGTTACAAGCAGTATAGCATAAAATTCTGATTATTCAAAGTAGAAAAGACCGAGATTGATCAGACAGGAACCATGGAATAAATCATTAATGTTTTGATGTTTCATAGTTCATCGTAGAATCAAAAAGAATTGCATTTTTATTGTGGCAAGTGGTCTAAAATGAAATTAGTTCTACCTCGAGTAGAATAGATAAGAATTAATCGGACGGAGTCGAAGAAGTGTATAAAATTGCACCCTCAGTTCTTAGTGGAAGCACAAGCAAATTATTTTTCATCGCTGGAAGCAGTACGGAAGGACATAAAAATTCCAGCAAGTAGAATAGGTGAAAATTGATCGGACAGAATAAAGAAGTGAGATAAAACCACATTGCACGGTAACAATAGTTCAACTAAAATTTAATACGGTTCCTCGTTGTTTTATAACCCAATATGCTACAGCTCAATTGCATTATGCATCGCGGGGCTACATTTCTAGGAATTCCGATGGATTAATCGCGGAATCCTTACGGGAAAGGTACCACGGAAGACGGGGCTGATGCTAATAATAATAAACGATCGCCGATATAGAGGGGCTGGCCGGTGTAATTCGTACAAATGATGGTTCACGGCCATCGGTCCGGGTAGGGTAGGAAAAGCTCGTACACATCGTAATGGCCCTAAAATTAGATCCCACCCTTGGCGCGACTCCGAGTTCGACAAATTCGGTTAGGTCGATGAAAAATGAATCGCTGTTACCGTTGGGCTTCTCCTCCATCGGCCTGGTCGGTTTGGATCTTCGATTTTTATCGGCGGACACCGACGCGGCTTTAATTTATCGACGTATAATTTATCGGGGGTGGAATCTTTGCTGTGCTTTTTACAGGGACCTGGAGCATCGAGCTTTTGTCACTTGATTCGTGTGACCATCGGTGTGAAATCTGTCAATATCATTCGAATCTCTGATCAGCGAATCAGAAATTCGGTTGGGCTGATTAATTTCGGCCAGTACTACTGGGAAACGAATTTCGTACTTGTAGGAACAATTTTAGTTTCTCTTCCTGACTTATTGTCATCACATCATTATTGATGTTTGTACTTTCAGTAGATGGCTTTTACTGTCACTAAATATTTCTCTATGCTGTCTGACTAATACCGACATGTACTACTGGAAAACGTTATTTTATATTCGTACGAACAATTCTGATTCGTATTCCTAAATTACGATTGATATTCATACTTTCGATTAATGGTTTTGGCTGTCAGTAAATATTTCCCGATGCTGTCTGACTAATACCGACGTATACTACTGGAAAACGTTACTTTATATTCGTACGAACAATTCTGATTCGTATTCCTAAATTACGATTGATATTCATACTTTCAATTAATGGTTTTGGCTGTCAGTAAATATTTCCCGATGCTGTCTGACTAATACCGACGTATACTACTGGAAAACGTTACTTTATATTCGTACGAACAATTCTGATTCGTATTCCTAAATTACGATTGATATTCATACTTTCAATTAATGGTTTTGGCTGTCAGTAAATATTTCTCTATGCTGTCTGACTAATACCGACATGTACTACTGGAAAACATTATTTTATATTCGTACGAACAATTCTGATTCTTATTCCTAAATTACGATTGATATTCATACTTTCAGTTAATGGTTTTGGTAGTCACTGAATGTTTCTTTATGATGTCTGTATAATATCGACCTGTGCTACTTAAAAACGCACTTTATATTTGCAGGAACAATTCTGATTCCTACTCCTAAATTATGATTGATATTCAAACTTGTAGTTAATCGTTTTAGCTGTCACTAAATATTACTTTATACAGTTTGATTTATATCAACCCATACTACTTACAGATCCTGCTATTTTAATCTCACAATCAACAAAGTGCGTTTCTTATTAAAATTCACTATCTGTTTTCATATTTTGAAGCTCGAATAATTTTTAATTGTTGTCCCGTTATTGTTTATCTATACTACTTGCGACATATTTTGGTTAATTTATGCACTGTATTATTTTTCTGGATAACGATGAATATTTCGTCTGTGTTTCGAGTTAAGGGAAACGGTTTGGTGGGAACGTCATTCGATATTCTCCTCCGTCGAACATTTCCAGCAGCCGACTTGGAAACAAATATGCGCGCACGTCTGTCTTATCGTCGAGCCACCCTTGATCCGAGATTGTCATCCGGGCTACGAGCAGTTGTAAACACCAGCGGCAAACATAATATACCGAACGCTCCGGGCTACGCGTGAAACGAACCTTCTCTCTTATAGTTATTTCTGCGTAGACATTAATCTCTGCCAAAGAAATTTTACATCCTCGTGTCGATCCTCTGCTATGAAATCCTTTTGAGAATATTCGGGGCATGAGAAACTACAAATTCGAACTATTGAGAGGTCCCAATAATTTTTAACACGTTGATCGCCCACTCAACAATTACAAAAATTACACGAAACCAAAGCAATTTATTTAAAACAGCAAAAACTTACAAGTTTAGTTCTCTGATATTAATCATTATTTCAAACCTCTTATATTTCGCAGATCGTAAACAAATTTGGTACATTCAATTTACCAACGTGAGAATTAATTTTTAATTATGTATAAATAATTCTGTCACCCAGATGCGAGCGACATGACGATCAAAGTGTTAACGATCAACAATATATCAAACAACAATGAATGGAAATTGAAAGTAGTCGTTTGACGTGTTGCAGGGCATAGTACAAGCCTTGAGTATAAATATTTAATAGCTGCCTTTACTATAAAATTAATTTTCTTCAACAAAATTGAATTTTCAGTAGTACAAATTAAGATTACTCCTGCACGAGATGTAAAAGATTAGAATCGATAGTAAAATCGAATATAAAGACTTTTCTATTGGCAATCACCGGTACCATTGATTATTCATTACGAACCATTCACTCAGCACTGTTTACCAGCGAAAACAAGTAGTCCAAACAGCAATAACTCAGCGCTGACCAATAAAACCGGAGAACAGTCCACAAACTCTGTTCAAAACGAAAAAGTTCGGACATCTGCAATACCTTGGCACTAAAACTTGAAGTGCATCGATACCCACAGTCACTTCTTCTGCATTCCCGGTCGAAGCTAAAACTCGGAATTTTCGTAAGAATCATGGACCAAACCACACACATCAACGTTAAACAATAAAAGTTCGAGGAACACGGTCTCGAATACGATCGAACCGACTGGTGGCCGAGAGTGGGGGGGTTTCTTAAGAGAGAATCTCGATGACAGAGGCGGACTGGCCGAGACCATGGGCTGCATCCTCTTTTCCGGCGGTTGAATCGAGCTCGAAGACGAGTCGATGAAAGAAGGGGGTGGAGGGGACCGTTTCGAGGCAACAGCGACGAACTTCGCCAAAGACAATATAAAAGTTGGTCGGGGGACGGAGGATGGGCCGGGGTCCCGTTGGATTGGAAGTCGTAAATATCATCTGCTAAATAAAGCTTCATCCTCGAGTAGGATTCGAGCGACGAATACCCCTTTGCAGGAGCGCGGGGCGATGCGAGCAGGAGACAAAGGCTCGTAACGCTGGCTGACATTAAGGTATTGAAAGAAACGGGAGAAGGGCACAGTAAACGGTGTTTCCCAGCTACCCCTGCGAGCGATCAACGCCTCGCTCCTGCTACAAGAAGCACCGAATGACGTCTTAACCGTGGAACAATCGCGAGAGTAATAATTTTTTGGCTCCGACCCTCGCATCGATTTTTCTTTCGGAATTTCGCGACAAATTCGAAAGCGTATAGCCGGATAAGATGGTGAAAAGTGCATCGAAATGAAAGAATCCCGCACTATTTCGGTACAATCAGTTGGATTTTTCATATGTTGTAGCTTTTGATCTACTGAACAAAAGATGTAATGGGCACAAAGCTCAATAATGGACAGTTATCGAGTTTCATTTTATGAAAACCAAGATGAGGAACAAGATCAATTTATCATCTGAAAAATTCCATATGGTAAGCATAGATTATAGACATCATTAACACTAGGTTTACGGAGCACTAAAATTGATTATTTTACATTGTTTTATAAAAATAATAAAATTGTATTTACTTAGATCTTCAGCGATTTTTATTGTAATATGTACACAAAAAAATAAATCTATTTAATAATCCCTCACGAACGCCTCCTTACACTCCTTACACGCCTCCTTACAGTTTTAGTGAATTATGCTCCATTTCTTCTGTTCCGTTCAGCAAAAAATTATTAAAAATTTCATGAACATTCTATTTAACAGCGTACACGATTGTGAATGTTTTCCGATGTTTAAAAAATCCCCAAACCCGTTCGCGTGGAGATTCGGGGACCGTCGAGGACCCGGAGAAGACTTTACACGGTGTACGTTACCCTGCCGCATCACCGTTTTTTCATTAACTACCGTGGGTCGAAGAAATTCGATTCTCCGTGGGGGTAGAATGGACGATCCAGATTCGGCTTGCGCGTCGGCTGGACGAAGGGTAAGGAGAGGACACAAAGCTACTTTAAATAAAGGAGCGCTCCATCCATTGAACCTATTGTCAACCTCTGACGTTGACTGAGCGAACGGCAGCTCCGCCGAATCCATCATCTCCATAGAAAACCTTAATTATTTTCTGATGAAAGAAACCTCCCCCTTCAGACCGGCTTCTCTTGCGCCGACCACCCCTCTGCCCTCTCTCCTTCTTTTCGATCTCTCTCGAACGGCTCCCGAGATCGCTAGATTGCACGAACAAATAGAAATTAGGATTAGAATCTTCTCCTCGCGAAATAGAATACCCGATTCCCTCGAAATAGGATTGCAAATTCGTCCGAGTAATCGCTCGTGCTTCTACTTCATCTTTTCCGAATCAATGCTGCATCCAGCTGAATTTAAGGTGGAGGAAATGAACATGGTACCTGGGAATTTTTTGTGCGAGTAGTCATGGATCTAATTAATTCGGGAATTCAGATTTTGTGGAACGGTATCAATTTTCTATACAAGCGATTAACCCTTTTAGACCCGCACAACGATATATCGTCGTTCGCTTCATTTGCGAAAAGTGATTGTTCTATTCTTTTTTACAGATTTCTAATAATATTAAAATCCTATCTTATTTTAATATACATATTACCATGTTAGAATATTAGAATCTTATTCTAGTATTAGAATCGATATCTTCATCTCGTTTCTGAATTCCTCTTTGGTATAATAAATTTGGCTCAAAAAGGTTAATTAAAGTTGATCGTATAATTTGGAGGTAGAGCTGAATCATAAGGACGATTTAATTTAGTAAAATGCATCGTAGCAGATGCTTTCTTTCATTCCGTAGTCTTATCAAAAACATATTAAATTTACAGTCTAATTATTAGACTGCAGGTTTTATACATTTATGGCAGAAATGGGTGGGTGTGTAGTAAGAGTGTCAATATATTTCTTGTATGTATATACAGGGTGAGTCATCTAACGTTTGCTCCTCAAATATCTTTGTTGTTTCTAAAGATACGTAAAATGTGGCAAGGACAAAGTTGAATGGTGCTGACATGATGCCAAAAAAAATTTTGTTTTTGTCATTTTTTTAGATATCAAGGTCACCTTGACTTTTTTTTTAAATGGAACCACCCTTTTTTAAACACCTACAATGATAGTCCCTTTCACTACGAATTCAGTGACTATAATTACTCAAGGTCATTCAAGGTCGCGGACAGAGATAACCTATAAGATTTAACATCGCTACATGCCTGTAAACGGGCTTTTAAGGAATGTTGAACTCTGTCCGCGACCTTGAATGACCTTGAGTAATTATAGTCACTGAACTCGTAATGAAAGGTACTATTATTGTACGTGTTTAAAAAAGGGTGGTTTCACCTAAAAAAGTGAAGGTGACCTTGAAAGTCTCTAAAAAATGACATTAAAACAAAAATTTTCTTGGTATCGTGTGAGCCCCACTGAAACATTCAACTTTGTCCTTCAAACATTCGACGTATCTTTAAAGACAACAAAGATATTTGAAGTGGCAATAGTTAGTGCCTCACCCTACAATGATGGTCCCTTTCATTACGAATTCAGTGACTATAATTACTCAAGGTCATTCAAGGTCACGGACAGAGTTCAACATTCCTTCAAAGCCCGTATACAGGCACGTATCGATGTTAAATCTTATACGTTATCTCCGTCCGCGACCTTCAGTTTATCTATTTTAATTAATTGTATTTCGCACATGAAAAGTACACTCACAATATCTATAGGAAACAAAATATAAAAATTTTATTGAAAAGGAACAAAATATGAAAGAAACACTAACTTCATCAATCTTAACGTATCTCAAAAGTTGTTGAGCATCGACGCCTATAATGCTACATTTTCATAAACAGGAGAACGAAATCTACCAATATGCAAAGTTTCGAGAAAATCTGAGACCCCATGACCGCGTCTTCTCCTTGTAAATGAAATATGTATATCCAGATTTCTGGATCTCCGGGAGATTCGAACGATAAAATTTACAGTCCATAAAAGGACATCTGTTTCATCAGCGCGTAACGGAAGCCAGGAACTAATGAAAAAATCGGGCAGCAGCTTCCGGATCCGGATGCTCGGCGTTTTCCCCAAAAAGTTTAGGGTCCCATCATGCCTGAAGTGTTTCGGCACGACAAAGCGGAGATGAAAGGCCGCTTGCAGCCCCATTCCGCCGGCATTCAAATGCGGCCTTTCCAGCCCCGTACAGAGCCACCCCCATATCTCTCCCGCATCCTTTTCCAACCGAAAAAGCGAACTCGACGTGTCCCCCATAGACCCCGACCACGCCAGAACCCGAAGACACGAGTCCCATCCGAGGTCGCCAAACAAATGACGCTTGAAACAAACGAAAGACGACGACGACGACGACGAAAAACGCGCGCGGCGTTTGTCTTTTGTCCGTGCCGGCACGCACGGAATTCAACCGAACCCTCCGAAGAGTCGCGGAGAAGAACGGTGGCAGGGATGACAACAAAAAAAATATCGCAGCCGGATTTTTGTCTCGGTTAGCCAAACGATTCTGCTTAATGGCTCGCGCCGAGGGTGGAAGACGCGGGAATCGTTCTTCCTCCTGGCACCCCATCGCGTGAGACGATGCTGCAATCCTGTGTTTTCGAATTTTCATTGTGCACCCTGCAAAGGGTGAGTCTGTTACTTGCTGCAAGCTACAAGATACATTTTTTTCTTCTTGCACCCCGAAAGGAATAGTGAATCTTCACTTAATTAGGGTTAATTCAGTGCATTGTTTGGTGTTTCTTGTGTTCTCAAATATTCTTCTAGAGAATTGTTTGTATAATTGTATGCTTAAGGTTATTTGTAAGTAGTACATTTTTTGAACATATTCTAAAGTCGCTCTTTCCGTTTCTGTTTAAGTAGTGCATTTTTAAAATGCGATTTTAAGTAGTAAATTTTTAAAATGTGATTTTAAGTAGTACATTTTTAAAATGTGATTTTAAGTAGTACATTTTTAAAAAGGTGATTTTAAGTAGTATATTTTTAAAATGCGATTTTTAGGAGTACATTCTTTGAAAGTCTTTTTAAATCGTACATTCTTCGAACATCTCTTTAAGTAGTACATTTTTAAAATATGATTTTAAGTAGTACATTCGTCGAACATCTTTTTAAGTAGTGCATTTTTAAAATGTGATTTTAAGTAGTACATTCTTTGAAAGTTTTTTTAAATCATACATTCTTCGAACATCTCTTTAAGTAGTACATTTTTAAAATGTGATTTCAAGTAGTACATTGTTTGAAAGTCTTTTTAAATCGTACATTCTTCGAACATCTTTTTAAGTAGTACGGTTTTAAAATGTGATTTTAAATAGTACATTATTTGAAAGTCTTTTTAAGTCGTACATTCTTCGCACATCTTTTTAAGTAGCACATTTTTAAAATGTGATTTTAAGTAGTACATTCTTTGAAAGTTTTTTTAAATCATACATTCTTCGAACATCTCTAAGTAGTACATTTTTAAAATGTGATGTTAAGTAGTACATTGTTTGGAAGTCTTTTTAAATCGTACATTCTTCGAATATCTTTTTAAATAGTACGGTTTTAAAATATGATTTTAAATAGTACATTATTTGAAAGTCTTTTTAAATCGTACATTCTTCGCACATCGTTTTAAGTAGTACATTTTTAAAATGTGATTTTAAGTAATACATTCTGTGAAAGTCTTTTTAAATCGTACATTATTCGAACATCTTTTTAAGTAGTACATTTTCCGATGGTCTCATTGAGTAGTGGATTTTTTAAAATGTCTTTTGAAAGAAACTACATTTCAATGCTGACTCTAAACAATTTCCAAGCCGACGTCCAACCTTCCAGGAGCCTCACAAAAATATTCAACCCTCTAAAGCGATCTTAGCACCCCGTCTCCGATCCGCCAAAGACACTACCCCCTCCAGAGAATTAATTATCTTTCCGCGGACACTCTTCAGGGCGCAAGATGACAAGGGTTGCCCCCGAGTACCGAACGAATCGCGAAATCTGGATTAGGCTCACCTAATCCCCGATGGAGGTGTTTCGGAACGGGAAGGAGGAAAAAAGGAGTTCCGTTTCTCTCACCCTCTTAATCTGTCCTCGGCTCCTCGAGACGGATCCGAGCCCGGAGGCTGAGGAACGTTAAGCCCCTTGTCGGCATATTGCGACGATTCGCGGCTATAAAAACTCACGAGTGCGGGACGGGGGAGGGGGTAGCGCTCGCGAAGGGACCCCCGTGAAACGAAAGGGGTTGTCGGGTTGCCCGAGTGACAAATGGTTTGGAATAATACCAGGACCGGCACCCAACATCCAACATCCGGCACTGGTTCCCCTCAAGCCTGCCTCGGAGGAACTGTGGCTGCCGTTGGCCCTCGAGGGGCTTTGCTCTGACAATATCGTTAAACGATCTTCTTTGTTTTCGATCCGTTTAACTGGCGGAGCCGCGACACCCGTTCAGAAGACGATTCTGATGAGATCTGACCCTTTTTCGGCGTTCTTCGTTCTTCAAGGTCGACCGAGTGGTCTTCAAAAATAGTACAAGACCTGGACAGCGAGATAAACTACCCTTAAGAATTTTTCTGATCCTATTTTTGCTGAGGATTTAAGGTGAGGGATGAGTTCATGAAATACAAAGTTGATTCAATTCAGCCGTGGCTTCTAAACCATTTTCTTGGTACGATTTCTGCTAATGTTTTAAATAAGGGATGATTTTACAAAATGTAAAATCGTTTTAACACAGTCGTTGCTTGTGAACGTTTGTTTTGGTACGATTTTTAATGAGATTTTAAAGTGAGGGATGATTTTATGAAATATACAGCGTCAAGGTCATATGAAGGTCAACTTCGTTTTTTTAAATAGAATTATATATTTTATAATACCGCAATCGATGCAGTTGGATATTCTTTATAGAAAAGTATTTATGTTGAAAAATTAGTCGTTTAGGAGATATTTCGACTTCAAAAATGCCGTGATACAAATGATCATGTTATGTTGAACCTTTGCTCTAAGGATTAAAACGTCTTAGTGCGACAGTAATGGTGTCTTGGTATTATTTAAATCGAAATATCTCCTATACGACTAATTTTTCAACATAAATAGATTAATTCTTTTTTTTTACAAAGAATTGTCCAACTGCATCGATTGATGTATTAGAAAGTATATAATTCCATTTTACAAAACGAAGTTGACCTTCATATGACCTTGACGCGTTCATCCGCGATTAAAGTAATAACACCAACATATGCCCCACTCAGCGCCATTTAATTCTTTTCTGAAACATTTTTCGGTAGAACTAACAATAACAAAGAAATCAAGATGTCAAAATCGGGTGAGACACCCTGTATAATTGCTTTCATTCGTATGGTGCTTCTGAACAATATTCTTAGTGTCATTTTTACTACGAATCTAAGATAGGGGATGATTTTATGAAACATAAAGTTGATTTAATCCAATCGTGGCTTTTGTACATTTTTTTGTACGTATTTTTCCATGAGTTTATGGTCTAGAAAAATGTTCAAAAATTTATGTAAACGTTGTACACAATTAGTTCAGATTTTAAGACAACAATTGATTTTACTATTGACTTTACTAATTATCATCTGTAATAATAATAGACTGCGGATTGAAAGCATTAAAGAATATCGATGTATTATTTTCATCTTGTTATAATTATCAAAGCAAAAATGACAATTTTATTTGGTCGCTTCTGTTTGTTACAAATGACGCAGATTATTTTTATTTTCCATCGAGATCCGCAGACTAATAATAATCATTTGATATACTGTTTCCCTCGACGAACAGATTTAAAACTCTTAGAAAACAGAATCCACCGGCTGCAGTTAAAAATGTAATTTCACTGGTCGTTTCGCACACACCGAAGCCATCTCGGCAAAGAAACTACAATTTTATTTGAGCTTTTGCTCTCTAAAATTCGCCGATAAAAATCAGAATTTGAATAAAGTTCTGCGGTCCGATAATAAACGGGAGGATTAACTTTAACAGCCGACGGTCGAGTTTAACGAACGATCGATCGGTTGAACTGATTGATTGCAAAAGGGGTTTGATTGAGCCGATCATTAATTCTATGAATTCGGTTACAGAATATAACAGACGTAGAAATTCGCGATTGACTCGAACGTCAAAAATTGCTCAAGTAGAATTATCCGCTCGAATTCACAATGAGCCTCGAACCAGACACTGTTATCCTCTTTAATTATCAACAACCATTGTAAACCATTTCATATAACAAGCACAACAAGTAGCAATCATCAATGTTCCACCTTTACTCTACAATTATTCTACAATCTCTCGAAAAGCGCTTGTTTTCAATTTAGTTAGAACAATTAACGTTAAGCTTTCGGCGATTGTAAGAAAAGCGTCCAGGAAAAACGGAAAAGATCAAGCGTGATATTTTCCGAGGAAAAAGAATCCGCGCGACGACTTACGGAGAGGGCAACCATGCTGTACGCGAAATCGCGGATCTAATCTGCTAAAAGTCTGCTTAATTATGAGCGCTAGGGACGCGTCGGGGAGCGACAACGTGGGGAGGGGGTGTGCGCTTCTGTTTTCGGACTTTTCCATTAGCCGAATGAATCGTTAGTCTTTTGTTGACTTTTATTGGGGGTCGGCGCGGCGGTGTTCGTGCGCGGGTCGACTCGGTTTATGCGGATCTACGCTTGACTCGCGTTGTCTCTCGCCTCGTCCCGAGAACCCTTTCTTTCAACCCTCGCAACGCTCTTCTAATTATATCGATGGGGCCGAGAAGAAAACAACAATTTTTTGGCAGGCAGACCAACTCCCAGCTTGTCCAGAAGTCGATCTTTTAGCTCGCTTTAACTTCAATCGAATTAATACCAATATTAAAGTCCAACAATTTTTACTTTGCTAATTTTTCATTGCCAAATGAGTGTTTAATCGAATTCTACTTCAATGTTTTCGATTGTCCCACAATTTTTACTTTGCTAATTCTTCATTGCCAAATAAGTGTTTAATCGAATTTTGCTACAATATTTTCGATTGTCTCACAATTTTTACTTTGTTAATTCTTCATTGCCAAATGAGTGTTTAATCGAATTCTACTACAATGTATTCGATTTTCCAACAATTTTTACTTTGCTGATTATTCATTACCAAATGAATGTTTAATTGAATTCTACTACAATGTTTTCCATTGTCCAACAATTTTTACTTTGCTGATTATTCATTGCCAAATGAATGTTTAATCGAATTCTGAAACAATATTTTCGATTGTCCAGCAATTTTTACTTTGCTAATTCTTCATTGCCAAATGAGTGTTTAATCGAATTCTAGTTTTGTTATATTATTTTCAGTGTCATACAATTTCTAATTCTCTCCGTTGGCGAATGAATGTTTAATCAAACTTTATGAATTGTCTTACAATTTTTAGTTGGCAAAGTAATGTTTAATCAAACTGTTCTTTCATTGGAAAAAATTCTCTGTGTTTCAAAGTTCAGATTTTATTTAATCTCTTTATTAGATTATTTATATGTTCTCATTTATTAAAATTAGAAACGCAGCATTGTTCTCATCATTTAATGATGGTAACCCAATATTCGCTAAAAGATGAGGAAAGTTTGTATGTATGTAAATTTTTCAATTATTTTATATGGGGAATTGATTTAAATGAAATTAAGAGAAAATTCATTATTAATTTAATGTATGTATTTATTTTTAAGACAGAAGATCAGATGAACTCACGAATTTGTTTCGAAAGAAGGGGTACTTTGTGATTTGAAGCTTGTTACAGTACTTTTGTAGACAGTTAAACAATATAATTGCAGAATGTAGCTAAACCACAAAAATGATATTTCACCGGTTCATCCAAAACAAAATATTCCAAAATTATGTGGAACGTGATTTTGTGGAACGGTCTTAATTTTGTACAGAATCAATTTATTCAAGTTGACAATATTATTTGAGGATTTAGATTAATCAAAAGGACGGTTTGATCTAGTATTTTGCATTCATCCTCGTTGTCATCACAAACATGTTAAGTTTACAATCTGCTTATTACATCGCGAATTTTTATGCAAAATAAAAATTGTCTTCGTCAATTCCCAGGAACTGACACCAGACAGTTCATTCTTACCTCAACAATTTTAACAAGCTCAGAAAAATAGATCTTCAATCTTAAATTATTTTAACCTCCTTCCCTTTTAAATTACATTTACTCATTCATGCACTAATGACAAAAATGAGTGTAATTTAAGCTTTTAAAAAATATTAGAAGAATTAAAAAATACTGTTATATATCACTTTCAACCTATTAAGCATATCAACAAAGAAAATAAATATCTATTGTACTCCAGTTTTTCGCAATTCAGGGATTCAATTTCTATTTTGCACAAAATGCGTGATCTGCTGATTACCAACCCACGAGTTCTATACAATTATGGTTGAATTAAAAAATCCACCAAGTACAAACGTAATTTTCAACGAATGTGCCTCGATCACCACGATCCGGGAGACTTAATAAACCACCAGACAGGTGTCCAGCAGGGTCGGAATGGACCCGTCAATCGTAAGATCGTCGGAAACCGAGTTTCTCGGGTGGTTCCGTCCGAGCGAGTCGTTCCGCGATCGCCTGATTGAAGAAACTCTATCGAATACGAATGGTGGAGGGAGGGGGGGGGTGGGTTGGTCGATAATTCAAAGGGTCGAAATTCACGGGTGAAGTCTACGGGGAAGGGGGTAGTGGGGGGTTTGAAAAAAAAGGAGAATCGAGGCGGGAGGCTTGACGCGAGTCAAGGCATCGGCCTGTTCCGGTGGTCCGGCTCCCATCCGATCGACTGGAGGGTTAATTTTCTGGTCAGTTGGTCGCTTCTGGCTCTCCAGGGTTATAGCGGCGATCTCGAGGCCCGTAACAACCCCTACTTTACCCCCTACATAAATATCCGGAATTAGCCATTTCTCCTGACCTCTCTCTCTCTTTCTGTGGTGCTCCCGTCCTTCCTCTCTACCCTCTTTTCCGTTTCCCCGCGCTCAAGCCACGGCCAGACCCGGCAGTCGGTTGTCGGGCGGAGTCTACGATCACTTGACCGATTAAGGACCGAAGAGCGGAGGGCTTCGATTCGAGTAGTCGCTCCGTTACGCGGGGGGTCGTGAGTGGATTGACGTAATTGAGGAGAAAACACGACGCGAGCCGTCATGTCACGGAATATTCGAGCACGCGGCTTACACCCCCACCACTCCCCGCATACCCGCGCGAACCGCGATTAATCAGGACCAGGGCGGATCGCTCGGCTTCTTTGCCGTTTAAGATTTCGGGGGTAGTCCGAACCTTCCTCTTGTTACCCTTAGGACATGATCGATGACCCATTGGAGGAGTTATAATTAAATTTTAGTCCGGTTGGACGTCTTCTGAAGACATGCTCTAAATAATCGTCGAACGATAGGATATTTTGTATTGTTGTAGAGCAGTTGAAAGTAACAGTGTGCTCTTGTAGTTAGTGACGATTTCTTACTGGGTAGTGAGAAACTAATATGAAATATATATGCATTGCTGTAATAAGAATTTTTTTTATGTAGTTTCTCGTCTCTTTTGTTAGATTATTTTTACTGACAATTTTAGGGTCTTGATTTTGAGGGTGCGGTTTGGGATGAATTACTATATGGTTTACCGTATCTGAACTATTACCCTTCGAAAATGATCAATGATCAATTGGAGGAGGTAGAAATAAATTGTCTATCGGTAGAGAGGGTGGGGAAGAATTTAATTAGATGGAAGGATATTTTGTTTTGTTATAGACAATTTTTGTAAAATTATTTTTTCTTGCGAAATTGGATTCTTAAATTTGGGAATGAAGTACTATCTGGATTACCCTCTATGAACTGTTTCCGTTAGAAAATGATCAATGATCAATTGGAGGAGGTAGAAATAAATTGTCTATCAGTAGAGAGGATGGGGAAGAATTTAATTAGATGGAAGGATATTTTGTTTTGTTATAAAGAATTCTTGTAAGATTATTTTTCCATGAAAATTTAGATTCTTCATGTTGGGGATGAAATACTGTCTGGATTAACCTCTCTGAACTGTTAGACTTAGAAAATGATCAATGATCAATTGGAGGAGGTAGAAATAAATTGTCTATCGGTAGAGAGGGTGGGGAAGAATTTAATTAGAGGGAAGGATATTTTGTTTTGTTATAAAGAATTCTTGTAAGATTATTTTTCCATGAAAATTTAGATTCTTCATGTTGGGGATGAAATACTGTCTAGATTAACCTCTCTGAACTGTTACCGTTAGAAAATGATCAATGATCAATTGGAGGAGGTAGAAATAAATTCTCTATCGGTAGAGAGGGTTGGGAAGAATTGAATTAGATATAAGAACATTTTGTTTTGTTATGGAGAATATTTGTAAGGCGTGGGTGGAGCGGTCAATCCGATTGTGAACTCTTATCAATACAATTGCAATGATTCATAGGGTTCGTTTTAGATAGCTATCAGCAAAAAATGTTCAAGCTTGCTGTCTAAATTGTGTTAAATTTGTAGACTTAGTATAACACAGAGTGTTCTGCCATTTGTTGTGCACAGTTTCACACTGTGGGCACGATGTACTTATTGTTACACAGTGAGTGCTGAACGATCCCAGAAATCTCTGCACAAAGCAGAAGAACAGTTAATGTATTAGATCAGTGCAAAAGTTCATTCCCAATTTCGTATTAAAATAAAACCAGTAATCGGACACGAACTTTTGCACTATCCCAATAGTTGTTAGAGGCAGGTGTTGTTATCGGAACCCCCCAGTAGAGGAAACCTCAGAAAATACTAAATTCCATTAAAATATAAATATTTCAATTAAAAAAAATAGCAAATCAAAGAAACAGAAAACTCTGAACAGTACCTTGAGAATCATCAGCTTGCGAAGAACATAGTTTATATGAGAATCATTTTCTAAAATCGATAAACGAATTTTCGTATCGAAACAGTCCCGTGTTTCTCGAAGCAGTTCTCGGACGAGTCGGGCGAGTGAAAAGATTGCGGGTGGGCGTGGATTAGGCTCGTGCCAGGGGAGAAAAATGATTAAGGAAACGGCGCCGCGATGGAGAGGGCTGTCAACTTCCGGCCTGATCCCCGTAGCCGTCACGGAATGAGAGGGATTTTCCCGCGAATCAAGGGCCGGGGAGTGACTGCTGCAGCCCAGGCTCTGGATCGCTTCATCTCGTTTTTACTCACTCTGGATTAAACAAAAGCCAAAGCTCCTTAAACTGCGGTCGCGGCTAAGCTGGATACATGTGAGGGACCCATGGATCGGCCTTCGGCCGGAGGCTCGCTCTTTTATCTGGATCGCGTGATCCTCTTTACTCCTCATGAACTCCTCGGCGTAACAACAACTCGATGTGACTGAAAGCCCGGGATACATTTGTATTTCGTCTCTACCTCGTGGAAACGGTGACTCGCGTCACCACGCTTCTCCCCTTCCCCCACCCACTCGGACGCCCTAACAGCCAGATCCCCTTGTTTAATTCAATCGGTGACTTTGTTTAGCATCACCATCGGTTGCAGAGTCCCTTTTGTGACGTCACTCTGTGCCCAGCCATCGCAACATAATGCGCGGAACTCCAGAATAAATAAACGTTTAATTCTAGCTTCAATTTAATATTTGTTTGCCTGGCCTGTGGCGCGTTCGTACTACTTGTGGTGTGCGTTATTGAATGCAGCGGAGACTGTGGTAATGAAAATTGTAAGAAAATAGTTTCCTACTTTAATGTCAATCTTATTTTATGTTGAACATATCTGAACAATCTACATAAAGGAAGATTGTGATTAGTACTCCGAATTAGGTCACTTCTTTGTCTTCACGCAAGAGTCCTGAAAGTGCAACATTATTGTATGTTTGTTATAATTTAATAACCGTAATAACTACTAATAGTAGAACAATACCACCATGCATAATTATCACCGAACATGTGATTGAGAAGGCAGTGATCCAGTGTGAAAAATTGTATAAAAATTGTTTAATATTTAAATTGAATTCCTACTGTAATTTAAGCCTGTCTGACAAATGACTGAGACATACTACTTCAATACAACAAAATAATTTATACAGCTGGGGGATTCGTATAAATATCCACAGTGTACTATTGAATATTTTTGTGATTTTATCCAGTTTACTGGTTAGAATAAAATGGTGTACTTTAGTTTACGTCTGACCATGTCTGGGCATGTACTACTTAATCCTTAGCGGACGGGAATTATTTTTAGCATACTTGTGAAACAAAGTTTTGTACCGAGGAGATAAGTATATGAATGAAACTCAGGAAAACGTGTTGTGTTCGATAAAAATTTGTTTGATATTTTTTGAGAGCAATCATTTAGTTAACACTACATTTACAGGGCCCGTCAAAATGACGGATTCAAAAATTTTTAATTTACTATTATTAAGAGTGTAAGAAGGAATTCGTGAGGAATTATTAAATAGATTTATTTGTTTGTATACATATTACAATAAAAATCGCTGAAGGTCTAAGTAAATACAATTTTATTATTTTTATAAAGCAATGTAAAATAATCAATTTTAGTGCTCCGTAAACCTAGTGTTAAAAATTATTAGTCGACACTTTTCTGCAAAATGTTAAGATATAATTTTTGTGTCTGTCTAGGGGAAGATGATGAAATTTTTTTATTTTACCGTTCAGATATTATTATGATAACGTCTATTAGACTTGTCTGACAAGAGACCGACCTATACTACTTGACAGGAATTAAAGTCACTGGTCTCAGGGAAGAAAGCGTTCCTCTGCAAATCTTTTGGGACATTTCGCTAAGTATAGACGGCAGTTGAGGAGTTCTGTTTGTTATGCCGTGCTCCTGGAAGAGTGGACAATCGATACCGGCCGATATCGCGGAAATCTATGTAGTCAGGGACAAGCGGGAACGATGTCCAGCAACGGGCATCGGAGCAGTTAGTTCCGGAGGGTTTGTCCGTGCGACCGAAGTAGGGGGGCCCGTGACATTTTTCTCCTAATATGAATTCCGTCGGTTCCGCGCTCGTGAATCACTCCGATATCTCTGTCTCTTAGCGCTGGCTATGAATACAATATCGAATGGTAAGGAGAGGGTGGGCAGCCCGGATGGGATAAAGTCGGAATTGCCGATAAAAACGGCCTGGCGAAACAGACATCGGTGCTTTTCTTCATTTCCCCTTTTTCGAGGCTCGTTCTACGCGTGTCCGGCCATTCGAAACGGCAAGCATTCTACTGGCAACGATAAATTCTCCGTTTTCACAATTCGCGCGGCTTCGGGACGTTCTTGCTACCATTCTGGTTGCGCTTTCCAGCTACCAATTATCAACAGAATCTGCGACGCTAATCCCTTACCTCCCAATCGGACTCCAAACATAATCCAAATTAATTCCAAATTTATTCTCACTGCATCTACTTGCCCCTAAATTTAAATCAGGATTTCTTCTACGTGAAAAAACAAGCTCAATTTTAATTTGGAGCTAAACAGAAATTTCTCAAGCTTCGGAAACAAGCTACAGCAATTTTCAACAGTATTTCCATAAAAAGTGTTAGAAAACACCTAAAATTACAGGTAAAAATTTATTGAAATTGCAGAGATGTATTAAAGGGATATTATTCAATAGATTTCTCTGAATGTACTGGATGATCAGTAACTGATGGCATAATCGAAAAGGGGGGTGATTCTATACAGGGTGGTCCACGCAATTGTTTCAGGCCATAACTCCATTATTAATGCATAAATTTCTCAAGCTTCAGAAACCTATAAATCAAGCTACAGTAATCTTCAACACTATTTCCACCAAAAGTGTTAGAAAACACCTTTTAGAATTTCAGGTAAAAATTTATTGAAATTTCAGAGATGTATTAAAGGGAAATTATTCAATTGATTTTTTTGAATATACAGGATGATCGGTAACTGATGGTATAATCGAAATGAGGGATAATTCTATACAGGGTGATCCACGCAATTGTTTCAAGCCATAACTTCGTTATTAATGCATTTACGAAAAAATAACAAAAGAGAAAGATAAGTGGTTCGAAGGGCGCTACATTCGTAGGCCCTTAGATTTTTTTTGGGGTGTAACTGGGCATGTGTAATCAACAATTGCATAATTTCTTTGGATATATATTCTTACTTTTTGTTGCGCCAATAGATTCTTCTGCTCATTCTAGGTAAAAACTGATTAGGGTACTATAGCGAAAAAATTATTAGTTCTCGAGATATTTTCAGAACCTGTCTTTATTGAAGAAGATGATGAATCTAACGTTAACAATGTAATGGAGAAGCGTTTGAGCATCTTCTTCAATAAAGGCAGGTTTTCAATATATCTCGAGAACTTTTGGAGAGAAAATTTTTTTCGCCATAGTACCCTAATTCTTTGTTACATAGAATGAGCTTCTCCATTACATTGTTAACATGAGATTGATCATCTTCTTCAATAAAGACTGGTTCTGAAAATATCTAGAGAACTAATCATTTTTTCGCCATACTTCCCTAATAATTTTTCACGTAGAATGAACAGAGGACTCGATTAGTGCAACAAAAAATATACATTCCTATTTAAAGAAATGATGCAATTGTTAATTGCACGTGCACAGTTGCACCCAAAAAAATATCTAGGGGCCCACGAATGTAGCGCTCTTCGAACCATTTACCTTATCCTTTTGATATTTTTTCGTAAATGCATTAATAACGGAGTTATGGCCTGAAATAATTTTGTAAAGACCACCCTGTATAATGTTAATAAATCGTAATAGGTATACGTGAAATCGCGGTAGAAATAGTGCTAATTTCTAATTTCTCGCAAGGAACTAAAATTAACTGAATTTTCCGTGTCACTTTTAGGGACAGGGTTCTTTTTTTAATATTTCTGTGCGAGCAAAGGATTCCATATTCGTCTGACCGAATTTTCGACCGGGATCTCGAGCGCAAGCAGATTTTGGGGACACGGTTAATTCCAATTTTCGAATTCAACGTTTTCTCCGCGAGCTGTGAGCCAAGGAACGAGTGGAGCAGGGACGGGTTACGAGAGAGCGAGAGAAACAGAGAGAGAGCGAGAGAGAAAGAGAAAGGGAGAGAGAAGGAGAGAGTCCTGGCCTCGTGTGGGAAAATCCAAGTCGAGGCGGCGAATCCTGGAACCCTCCCAACAAGACGAAAACTTCTTTTCCTGAGGCACACGGGATCGAGATCGGGATCGGGATCAGTTACGGAGAGGTCGAAGAAGGACTGATCCTGTATTTGAATACGAGACTCTCGGAGGACTACATGCATTTTAACTACCGGCCAGATGCCGTGGCTCTCACGCTGCCCCGTCGCCCAGCCATCGTCAAGTTTCTAAACTATCGTTACTTGGACCTAGGGCGGAGGGGACGTGAATTCTGAAGACATTCGTCAGTTTCCGTTCCCCGTCCTCCTACGGTGCTCGCCTTTTTCCATCCCGTCGACGTCTATCTCGACTGACAAACTGAAAATCTATAGAGTATTATTAATATTATAAAATAGAGGCACCATGATTTTATGGAACTGATAATTCACGAAAAAGTGCATAGATGATGTGCTAGTATAGATTAGGACATATTTATTATTCATATAAGTGTTGGTATTGGGTTTTCAGATTTCAGTAGAAAAGGACACTGGTCAGACATATTTTAAATAGAAAGCATTGATATTGAGGTATAGAGTATGCACATTGTACAATGTAAGTAAAGTTAAAGAAAATGATATTGGCGCAAGGTTCAATCTTTTCGATCATTCAAAAAGATCGAACCTTGCGCCAATATCATTTCCTTTAACTTAACTCAAAATTCGATCGATAGAAATGATAATAATGTTAGTAAACTTCGAGAGAATTAATCGTTTTTCAAAATCATAGAGCGACACTCAAATGTTTTCCCAAGTGCATCCGATGTAGAGGTATAGATTAAAATAATTTTATTACCAATGTTTCAGTATTGGAATCTAAGGCTTTTGAGTTTAAGTAGAATAGGACACAAGTCAGACATATCTGTGGTTCCTTTGCCAATATTAAAATTATTTTCAATTAAAAATTCTTCGAACTTAATAGAGTTATAATTGTCGTATGAGAAGTAATCAAATCTCATAAATGCTGCATACTTTCGTAACACAGTTTTTGTCTCAAACAAGTGCAAACCTAAGACAAACATTTAAGCATTACACTGTCCAGGTAAAATTTGTTCAAGATTTCCAATGTCTTAAAAATATCTTTCGAAGACAGTCTTACGCCTTGTAAGAATTACAATACTTCTTACTAGACTGTCGATGTTTGTACATACATCAACCAACTCACAAAATCAAGGATAAAAAATCAATACACTTAATCCATTAAAGAAAGACAGAAAGAAAATCCTCTAAAACTTTGGCAAACGTTTCGATGGAATTCCTCATAAACGACCCAGCTTTTCCTGGTTGCATAAAGTGCACAAATACAGCAATTTACAAACCATTCCCAATCTTCCAACCTTGGCCAACCACACGTCCACCTCAATTAATATACTACGGACTTCAGTCATGTATAACAAAATTGTTTAAATGTAACAGTGTAAAGGTTGAAAGGATTGAATAGCATATTATATCCGACCTAGTAAAATTATTAAACAAAGAAAAACATTCTTAAGTAGCCCCAATATCTTATAACCAGACTTTGGATTTTATGCATTTATGATAATACAACCAGCTGAAATACCAATCTGTAAAGTCGTTAGAAAAATTTAAGAATATCGTTGAAAGATTAAATGACACTATAATGCGACCATTTTATTTTGCATAAATAATCCGCCGTCTATTTACACCAAAAGCAAAATTTTCTTATTTTACACAAAGATCCATACTCTATGAATTGATCCCCAAGCCAAATTCTGTATCTAAAAAATCCCACCCCTAGGATCCAGATGAATTCGTCATCAAGAACCGAAGTAAAGAATCGGCTTCCCGGCCAGGTGTGACAGGGTGTACAGATAAAAGATCGTCGGCGAGGGATGCTCGGCAGGCGTCTTATACGGCAGCCAGTGTGAACACGGGGGTGTTGGGTGGGTGGAGGCGTTGTATAGACGTACACACGCACCGGCAGTGCATACAGTAAGTCAAAGAGAGACGGCTAGGCTCGCGGAAGAGGGTGGGGTTCAGGGTATCCGAGAAAGAACATTAGCGAAAGGAAGACGGAGAGAGCAGTCAGGGTGGAATGTGGGGGTGTGGATTGGTGTTGTAGCCGAGTGGGTACCACCAGAGGTGGGTCTGGTTGGCCGCGGCGTCGGCGGCGGCGGCGTCGGCTGTCTTGGACAAAATCAATACTGTGGCCACCCATCCCTCGCCACCCCTTTGCCTCATCCCTAACCCCCTCCCAAATCCACCCACCAGCCCACCTAAGGTTGTGGAGTAAGTCGGAGGTGGAGGCAGAACTGGCGGACGGCAGGGTGGTGTGGGCTGGCTGCAGATGCCGCGTAATTACCACCCTCAAGACACGTGTGGCGCTCGCGCATCCCACCTCCTTCTCCAACCCCCTTACCAACCCCCCTTTCCAGCCACCGGTCCAAGGCAGGGAGAATCGGTGTTGGCGATGCTGAGGCGGCTGATGGTAGTGAATACTAGTGTCGGCTACCCGGATACCTCTTTATTAAAAGTATAACTCCCGATATCCTGGCCATCAGCATTGATCGCGGCTTCTTACTCTTTTTCTTTCAAACCAACCCCCTCTCCCCTCCTCGCACACACCTGAACACCGTTCTTTTACGATTGCACAAGGATCGACGCGTCTGCCGAGCACGTTTTTGCTCGTTAGAGAATCTTCGCCGGGAAACTCGGCCTTGTTTTAATCGACGATCGGTTTGAGACGGTTTGAAGGTAGAAAAGAACCGAGGAGTATTGTTACCGATGCTTCCGGATGTTTTCTTGGGGTAGATTGTGAGTTTGAGTCTCGTGGTTCTTTCGTTTAGGTGTCTGACTGTGTTTGATGAAGTTTGAACACTGAGCAAAACTGTTCTGTTGTTTTGTTAAGGTTCTGTTGTCTCCTTGGCGAGTTTAGTAGCCCGGCAAGATTGTACGTTTTTCATGGATTGAACTCGTTTGATCCTGTCTCCTAAATCTTCTCCTTTCACAAATTTGTTTGATAGGAAATTTTAAAAGTTGTTCCTTACATTTTCATTTACTATGCAGACCAACGGGTTGTTCTTTTCTTGACAGGCTTAGCGCGTCACGGATCTGCGGTGTTTCCTTAGGTTTGGTCTTGTTTGATCTCGTCCATTAATGTCTTTGTCTGTCAATTTTGTTCGAAAAGCAATCTACGAGATCGTTCCGTGACTGACCATTCAATATTCAGGCTGATGGTTCATTATTCTCTTGTCTGGCTTGGTACGTAACGGATTTTACACATTTATGACAAAGTTGGACACACATGAAATTTAAAATTGCAGGAAAATTAGAGGAATTTAATAATTTCAGGATAACGATATTTCAGTTAGTTTCTAATCCTTGTAGTCATAAAGATCCGCAGTCGAGTAATCGAACTAGCTTGTTTCAGTAAGTTTGATCTTGTTTGACCTTGTTTGATCTTGTTTGATCTCGTCCATTAATGTCTTTCTCTGTCAATTTTGTTCGAAAAGCAATCTACGAGATCGTTCCGTTACTGACCATTCAATATTCAGGCTGATGGTTCATTATTCTCTTGTCTGGCTTGGTACGTAACGGATTTTACACATTTATGACAAAGTTGGACACACATGAAATTTAAAATTGCAGGAAAATTAGAGGAATTTAATAATTTCAGGATAACGATATTTCAGTTAGTTTCTAATCCTTGTAGTCATAAAGATCCGCAGTCGAGTAATCGAACTAGCTTGTTTCACTAAGTTTGATCTTGTTTGACCTTGTTTGATCTTGTTTGATCTCGTCCATTAATGTCTTTCTCTGTCAATTTGGTTCGGAAAGCAATCTCTACGAGATCGTTCGATGACTGACCATTCAATATTCTGGCTGATGATTCATTATTCTCTTGTCTGGCTTGGTACGTAACGGATTTTACACATTTATGACAAAGTTGGACACACATGAAATTTAAAATTTAAGAATCTCAGGATAACGATATTTCAGTTAGTTTCTAATCCTTGTAGTCATAAAGATCCGCAGTCGAGTAATCGAACTAGCTTGTTTCACTAGGTTTGATCTTGTTTGATCTTGTTTGATCTCGTCCATTCCACCCATTTCTTTGACAATTTTGTTTAGGAAGTAATGCTTTCGCCATTGTCCCATTATTTATCATTCAATGTTCAAGCCAGTATTTATTTACTCGACGCACTTGGTACCCTTTTTTAATAGTCATGTTCGAGATATTGTGAGCTGCCTGCATCGCTAAAAATTCAAACAGAAAATTGTTCACGCTTCATCGTCGCGTTTCATTCCGGATGTTTACGGGCCCGATTGGATGGTTTTATAAAATTTGATAATTATCGTGCGGGAGGGGGGAGGGGTGAGAATTCGATGAGTTTCTTTCGAAGAAGCATCCGAAAATCGCTGGCACGAGCATTTCCCGTTCCCTGACGCGCCCTAATAAATTAGCATTCTCGTTCTAACAAGGTCCAGACTTCATCCCTCAGGGGGCTACGCCGAGGACTATCTACAACATACCACCCTTGCCGGACATAGCGGGCATAGCTCTTGCCAGACCCCTTCCACGATTCCGCAGCACGCCAGGGCGGAAACTACCCTTATTAATATTATAAGACAAACCATAGGAGAGGTGAGGGCAGCGCGGGGAACTTATCCGTATGTAAATAACCGAAATGTTTGTACGACGATATGGTATCTAGTCTTTGCACGATCAACGAATGGATCTCGAAGATCGAACCATTGCCCTCTCAACAATCCTCGGACTCATTAAATGCACCTGCAGTACCCAATGACAAGTATATAATAAAAATAATAATTAGATTGCGGATTTTTATGCAAAATAGAAATTTTCTGCATCGGTTGCAACAAATTGGAGCGAAGTAAAAAGAACTTTCTATCCTTAATAATTTTATTATGTCGAGAGTAATATATAGATGTTTCTATCTTAAATTGTAAATGCACAGAATCCGCAGTCAAACAATAATAAATATATAATACTGATATACATATCTCTAAATATTATCTGAGCTTATAATATTATCAAGGATTGTAGAAAAATGATACAGTCCATTATGATTTATGTTTCTAGCTAATTGACATTTTCACATATACAGGGTGTTCCATTTAAGTTGAGATTGTAAAAAATCTCGTTGCTTCGACGCATGTCCTTTAGTGTTTCGAGTGGGGAGTCAAATGGCACTACTAGTTTTCTAATGCGTGGGCGTTTTCAAGGTTATTTCAAGGTCATTTTGTATTTTTTATCATAAACCCATATTTTTTATTTCGGAATCATATTCTACGTAAAAAAATGCACAACATCCGTCTGAAAAATCTTTTTGTAAGTTCAATATTTCTTAAGATATTTAGCTGATTTTTCATGTTTACGTCAAGGATAATTTTGTTGTTCTATTAAAATGACAACGTTACTTTCTTCTGGAAGATTTTTTATTTCATTTAAGAACATCATAATATATGCTCGAAATTTTTACCCTCAACTTCTAGACGCTTAGTAATTCGTTTAATAAAAGACTCATGAACACATAATAAAGTTCTTACAAACTTACACAAAGATGTTTCAAACAAAAGTTGTACATTTTTTTACTTAGAATATGATTCCGAAATAAAAAATATAGGTTTATGATAAAAACGTACCAAATGACCTTGAAATAACCTTGAAAACGCCCACGAATTAGAAAACTAGTAGTGCAATTTGACTCACCACTCTAAACACTAAAGAACATGTGTCAGTTTGTTATTTTTAAATCATATGTCTTTGAGATTATTTACAATCTCAACTTACATGGGACACACTGTATATGTAATCTACATTACACAAACGTGCATTCACATAATTTGTAAAATATTTGTCCCAGCTAGTAGAAACATTTAGAATTTCAACTTGCTTTTACCTTAGAGAATTTTCCAAACAGAAAAACCACCATTTATATTTGTCATCTGTAATTAATACGAAGAGGTGATAATAATTTATTTCCAGATGGAATTTTTGAGAGATTTTTTTCGGTGATTCCTGCTTTTCTTGGTTATTTTAAACGAAGTAGGAGCGGTTTCAGGAAACGATTTCCACTGGAAATGGTGGAGCAAGCTGATCGTGACGTTCTTCATTTTTCGAATCGAGGGATCTCACCGAGCGAGAGACGTTCGATTTTCACACCTGCCCTGGCGAGATGATTCCGTGTCCCCGAGATTCACCGACCGACCGTTTCGTCACGAACATTATTTCCGGTATTTCGGAGCAATAGGCTTTTTATTCGCTTAACACGATCCACGCACTAGCGGCCGGCATAGGCTAGGTATCGATAGTCCGAGCCCGCACTAATGACGTGCGTGTGCTGCGAGAGATTTGGCCAATAGAGAGCGGAATCGAAAGGGTACACGGTGCCCGGCACATTTAAATGAAAATGTCCACAAGGAAGCTCCCGGGGCCTGACCCTTTTTCAAATCACTTTCCGTTCGATGGGATCGAGATTCGATGAATGGACTAGCCTCGCAAAAATATATCAGACTAGTTAACACAAAACTGACCAGACGAAATCATTGGACAGACTTGGTCAGTTCACTGTTCATTCTATACCACCTGAGATTATTTACTTTATCAACTATTAGTTTGTTAAAGACTTGATGTTAAAGCACAGTATACTCACAAAAATGTACCATGAGATTAACACAAAATTGATTGCAGTAAATGGAAATAGAACACAATTTATAGTAATGTAGTTTATTGTTTCAATGAACAAGGGAATGATAAGTAAATAATTGTTTGGATCAATTGTGTGGAAAAGAAGTCACTTTAAAATAGCTCTGTTTCTTTAATTATTTTAATAATGTAAAACGTAATATGTCTCCACTCTTCAACTCTTTTATTCCTCTTACTATTTAAAACTGTAATGTTATAAATTCATACAATTAGCATTCTATTGGTATGTTCATATCATAAGACATTCACAGAACACAAATAAAATTGTGCTTGCAGTCAATTTCAATACAATATACAATAAATAGTACAATATAATTATTGACTGAATTAAAGAGAAATGGAAACGATGTTTGCAAAATGTTTATATGAAATTAAAGATGTACCCAAAGAACAAGTAAAAGTTAATATGTCTCCACTATTCAATTCTCTTAATCCTCTTACTATTTAAAACTGTAACCAGTAATAAATAATGTTATAAATTCATACAATCAGCATTCTATTGGTAAGTTCATATCATAAAGACATTCATAGAATACAAATAAAATTGTGCTTGCAGTCAATTTAAATACAATATACAATAAATACGACAATATAATTATTGACTGAATTAAAGAGCAATGGAAACGATATTTGGCAAGTTTGTTCATATGAAAATAAAGATGGTTCTCAAAGAACAAATAAAATTCTAGTTATAAACAACGTGAATACAATATAATCCACCTACATCAATATAATTATTTGTTGAATTCAAACAGGAATGAGCAGTGAAAATGATACTAATGTTTAACATTCTTCAATAAAAATTCTTAAAGAGAGAGTTGTAGTAATTCCAACAGGAAATTAAAAATTTGCTTGATATGAAATTCTCAATATTAGAATCATTTAGTGTCATTATGAAACGAATTTGAATTTGTTTAGTTAGGAGTGAACATTTTTGTAAAACGAGATCTCCGAGTAAAAGTTGAGTGTACGAATTGAAGGGTTATTTATGTCCCTGTTCCACCCTCATAAAACGTTCAGCCCTTAATTACGCAGTAACGGTGGAGATATTTGAATAGCTAAATAAATTAGTTTAATAAGTGGCTCGGTTTAAAATGGAGGATCTCCTGGTAGAGAAACGCGGAACATTTTCGTCCGGGATTTCTATCGACGTAGACTTTTCCGGCCCCCCATGAAAGCGTAGGAGTTGAAACATTTAGGCGGCGGATGCGAGGCTCTCGTCGACGGTATAATCTCACCGGAAGTCCCTAAGACTCGCAAGAGTGCCGCAGGACGGTTCGGTAGGGCGGCCATCTGCGGATATTAAAGGAAATGGCGGTATGATTAGTCGAATACGTGCGCTGGTTTCGTTTTAAGGATACACCGTGCGAGCTCCTTCCTCGTTATAATTTTCTCCGCTCAGTGAAACCATTCTGCGCCACCATAAATCACTATTCTTCAATTCAGAAATCTAGACAAAAATTCCCAAACTTTTTCTTAAAAATATCTCCGTGTGATCTGTCGATACAAATTGTTAAAACATTTAAAAATTTCACACAGAAAATAGAAATTAAATACTTTGATCACCAGTGTCCTGAATTTTTTATTATTCGACGAAACAGTTGAGGGTGGTTGTGGGAAGGTTGTAATAAATTTTTTACAAAGCGTTCCAATATTTTTCGGTATACAACAGAAGTTAAATATTAGGGAATATAATTTGTTAAAATGTTTTAGAACGCCACAGGGAACATAATAATTAAATATATTGATTAACATTGAACTTACAACCGCCGGTCAAGTGACTGCTATCAGATTTTTTATGTTACAATGATTGAAATTATAAAGATGCTTCCACTGGAAATGGTTGCGCATTTATAAAAATAGCGCAACATCTAAATTAATTCAGTCATATAATTTTTATAAAGGAGCATATGCTAATCACTTTTAGTGCTGGGTAGGTTTAGTGTTAACTGCAGGCCTTCATGTATTAGAATGTTCTAAAAAATGTTTTACAAGTGTGGTGCTTTTTAATATTATTTAATACATACCAGAAGTTAAATCTAAATAAGAAGAATTTGCTAAAATTTACCATACCACAGAGAAAGTAATAATTAAATAAATCGACTAATTGTAGATCTAAATTTTTTATTATTCAGAAAGAAAGTCCAGAGTTGTATAAAGAACATTTTAATAAATATTTTACAACACTAGAACCCTCGACTATTATGTAATAAATATTAGAAATTAAATCTGACTGAATACAATTGATTAAAACGTTTGAAAACTCTGTAGAGAAATTAATAATTGAATACCTCGTTTATCGCAGATGTAAATATTTTATTATTCAGAAGAATAGTCAAAGAAACGTTTCAATAAATATTTCACAACTGTAGAATCATACAATTTAAAAAAAAAATATGGGAAGATGAAATAGAAGAAAATTGTGATATTTTGGTCAGGTGTCTCTGGCGAGCGATAATTTCGGATGTTTTGTTGATAAATATGACAAGTGGGGCGATAGAAAGACCGAAGATTCGCGACATCGCAATCCTGGACATTGTCGGGACCACAAATGACCAACCAGCTGCGTAACTGCTTGGGCACTCGTGTTTTTGGGGGGCTGTTTGCTTGATTTAGGGGTTTGTGCGAGAGCCCGGTTATCCCTGTGCGCCCGAGGAACAAGCCTTTTCTTCCACCTCGTCAGATGGAACGTTATGTCGAACGAAATTACTGTCTACGGTGCCTACTAAATGTGTCCAAGTCGACAATAAATTTTTATTATGACTCTGGCCATCTTGCGAGAGGGCGGGCGGAACGTTCTTACGCGAACCAGAGACGATTATGATTTCAACAAATGTCCCCCAGGGACTTTTCAATTAAATTTCAAACTGTAGAATAACGTTTACAGTTTTATTGGAATTCGAGAATCATTCCTCTTAAACAACGCCGTTACTAAAACCACTTTCAGTAGCTGCCGCTGTTTTCTATCATTTATATCTCTTCTCTAAATCAACTTTATATTATATTATTTACATCGAGAAACTTTCAGAGCGCACCCACAGTATTATTAAAATTTGTTAGAATAATTCATCTGGATTAGTATTATTCCCACAACGTGTTTTAAGGGTAGCAATTTTAATTCCCAAAGAAATGTATTGTATCTACTATTTGTAATTGTTTGACAATGAAAAATGTGTTTCTATTAAATTCGAGAAACTTTAGAAGCGCACCCACGGTATTATTAAAATTTGTTAGAATAATTCAACTGGATTAGTATCATTCCGAAAACGTGTTTTAAGGGTAGCAATTTTAATTCTCAAAGAAGTGTTCTGTATCTACTATTTGTAATTGTTTGACAATGAAAAATATGTTTCTATTTAGTTTGAGAAACTTTAGAAGCGCACCCACGGTATTATTAAAATTTGTTAGAACAATTCATCTCGATTAATATCATTCCGAAAACATGTTTTAAGGGTAGCAATTTTAACTCTCAAAGAAGTGTTCTGTATCTACTATTTGTAATTGTTTGACAATGAAAGATGTGTTTCTATTAAATTCGAGAAACTTTAGAAGCGCACCCACGGTCTTATTAAAGTTTGTTAGTAGAACAGTGATTCAAAAATGTTGTTTCGAGGGTAGGATATTTATTTTTGTCAGAGATATATTGTATGTACCATTCATAACTCTATGACAATGAAAAATGTGTTTTATTTTATTCGTAGAATAATTTGAATGGGACTAAATGTTTTAGTGAAACTCTCTCAATTAATATTATAAATAAAATGTACTTCAAGAGAATAATATCTATTTCTAAGAAGATTTAGGTATTTCACAGTACTGCCTTCGATGAAGAATGAACACAAGAAACAAAAAACAAGTAATACTTTTTTTTTTATTATAGCACCTTGAATCTCATTTGAGATTCATTTGGAAAAACACATTTCTTGTTTCCGCAAATACTCAAAAAGCTCACACTGCCATGTGATTAATATCTTGATTGTGATAACCACATTGGCACTTCGGATTGTTTATAATATTCTAGCAAGAGATGCATTTAAGCTATAATGGTTTACCCTATCTAGAGATTGTTCCGACGAAGCTGCTTTCACCGAATAATTTTTAAAAAGTTTTCGCGGGCCATCGACAATTTTTTAATCATCGCATCGAGCGAATGGAAGAGCCATTCGTAAAGGGAGATCAATCTAAAGGGTATAATTGTTCGAGTTATTATATCGTTCCGTTGGGATCGTGGAACAGATTGACGGCATTATATATCGAGGCCTCGGGCGACAGCGGAAGTTTTTAACGGCGGTTGTTCCCCGGTCAAACTTGAAAAAAGAAACATCTGGTCGGACAAATTGTTTACGAGCTCAATTAATTCCGCGAGGGAATTTTTATCCGGTGAATTTGAAAGTGTCGCGGGGAGGCCGGGTTCGATCCACCGAGCGGTCGACCGCCACCGAGGAAACTTTTAATCGGGACGTGCACGAATATACGCCGCACACGGTGCTCTCGCTCGTGTCGACTTTCTTTCTTGTTCGTCGGTTTCGGGATGAATTGGAAACTCATATTAAACGACCGCTGTCGGCTAACGTTTAGAGGCCCCTCGCCCGGAAATACGAGACACATTAAACGATTCAATTACACGGACAGGGAAAACTCAAACACTGCGAGAACACTGCGAAATTATTATTCGAAGACGCGTCTGGAAACTTTTGACCCGTGTTCCGACGAACAAATTGATTCCACAATTTTTCACGAACTGACCTGAATTGTCCGCACAGTTTTTAGCTAGTGACAATTTTATTTTATCTTATAAAGAAGCAGAGTAACTGAAATGTAAATAATTGTACTTAGCATTAAATTTAATAATTGTAATAATTTAATCATATCAATTTAATGATTAATAATCTGATGTTGCGAGACTCAAATGTTTCGATTTTTACTTTTACGAAAGTTTAGCTATTAAGGGCTAAAATATGACATACAATTTTATGCTTACAAAATTGATATTCAAATTTTACCTTTAATATAAATCATAGACTGACCAGATGTATTTCAGTTAATAAATCAGTCTACAACACCATATTAAGATTATACACCTTTCAAACACCTGTCAACTAAGCAATTTGTTTTAAAATAAGTAAATATGATCGGCTGGATGTGAAATAGTTGGAAAATAATTGAATTAAGAACAAAGCTACTACCTTCATTGAAGAGAAATCTTATTACTTATTAGTAGACTGTGGATTTTTATGCAAAATAAAAATCGTCTGCATTATTAGCAAGACGCAAATGCTACATTCACTTATTTCTTTAATAATTCCGATTAGAAGAAGATAATATGACGGCAATATTTTAAATTCGTTAAATGGATTTTCTATTTTAAATACATAAAATCCGTAATCTTCTGATATAAAATCTTAGTCTTCGTAATACAGGGTGTCCCACATAAATGGTAACACCTAAATATCTGTCGTATTTACAGTCCCATCAGAAAACTTCAGAGGACAAAGTGACAGTACTGCAGGGGGAAAATATAATGGTAAAGACAAAAATATTTTATGTCGTGTTTTTTAATGAAATTTCAGGGTCACCGATGTCCTTTTAAATGGAATAGTATATTTCTTTTAGGATTGCATGATAGACAATAAAAAATTGAATTTAGTGGATACCACCTTTTTGACCTTGAAATGACCTTGAGCAAGAATAATCATGTTCGAGCGGATAAAATGTGGAATTTTCAAATTTACGTGTTTCAGCAAAGATTACGCGTTGTTTACGTTGGGTTGACCTTTACAAACCACAATAAATGTTTGAAATATTTTTCATAGTAAACAGCGCATGTTTATGTTAGAGTATGTATCATTGAGATCGTTAACCGAAGGTTAATCGGTTAGAGTAAGTACGTTGTTATTTCTGTATTATTCGAATTCGAAACGTGAAATGCCAGAGGATATGCGGCAAAGGATTACTGCAGCATGTGCTTCAATTACGTCTCAGGAAATCGAAAATGCCTACAGATCATTTAATACAAGATTGCAATATTGCATGAACGAGGATGGTCAACATTTCGAACATTTATTATGATATGTAAAGGTCAACCCGCCGTAAATAACGCGTAATCTTTGCTGAAACACGTAAGTTTTAAACTTTCACATTTTATCCGCTCGAATATGATTATTCTTGCTCAGGGTCATTTCAAGGTCAAAAAGGTGGTATCCACTAAATTCAGTTTTTTTTGTCTATCATGCTATCGTAAAAAATATACTATTCCATTAAAAAAAACCGGTGACCTTGAAATTTCATTAAAAAACACGACATAAAAAATTTTTTTCTTTACCATTATATTTGCCCCCTGCAATACTGTCACTTTGTCCTCTGAAGTTTTCTGATAGGACTGTAAATACGACAGATATTTAGGTGTTCCCATTCATAATTCTCAATTTGAAAAGGATAATTTACAACAACACATTCAGATCATTTTAAATTCTGCGATCAATATCAAATAAGTCTGGAATACAGCCCTCGAATTAAAAAATCGTTTTCAACTCAGAATTAAAATTGTACCATTTCCTTTATATGTTAAAGAATTCAATGATTATTTCAAAGAAAGGCCAGGCTGAAGAGCTACTAATTTCAGACCACGTTCTTAATCAACCAGAGGTCTGGCCGTTCCTAACAGTCGTCACCGTCGCCACATTGCTTCCGACATTCATCCACGTGGCACGTTGAGATCGTCCAATAAACCGTGTACCCATGATCCGTCGCGCGTCGTCGTCTGTCCGGTTTTTGTCCCCCGGATCAAACGAGAATGGTTCGTCTCTGGAGGAACGTTAGATCGTCACCTTCATCGATCCGGGAGCACGCGTTTCCAATCTAACGAGCGCGTTTACACGTCTAAACGGCCCCATCAAACCGAAACAAATCTTCCTTGGAATCCTGACTCGGTAATCCTCGACGCCTAGCTCGACCAGAGTGGAGACACACGGCCACCCATGGAAGCGAAAGGCAGTCGTCGGTCTTTGCGTGTCTCTGTGCGCGTGTGTGTTCCTCGGGGGGCCTAGGAGAATCCGTAAAAGGGGTGGCTCGGGGCTGGAGGGTGGCTCGGCTTGCGTGTATAGTTTCTCTCGGGGGTTGAAAATGTGACGACGACCCAGCCGGCCGAGATATTAAACTATAAATCCTTATCCCGGTACGCGGACCACCACGCCGGGATCCAGACCACCCTACACTCGACCAGGACGCTATCCTTGTGTCGCGCAGGACTCGCGCCGTCTCGCAGGATTCGCTCGCTTTTGCCCGCGGAACTTCGTTTTACCAGACCGCTGCGCCGAGAACTTTTTATCACGCGATCCTCTGCTTTTACATCGTTTACCAACAATTTGAAAATTATGTGTAATTGTCTGTAAGTCTGTGGTGGTTATTATGGACTTGCACCTCATGGCTGGAGTTTGGTTTTTACTGCTAATAGTCCTTGCAAAGTTTATTGGAAGTCCGAAAATTGTTGGGAGAATAAATATGACATTGATGTTCAAGGTACAGCGATTTGGATTGGGATATTGAAATGAAACCAATTTTATCCTGAAGAGGAACCTGGGAGCTTGTTTAACCATGCACTGATTTAATTTATATCAATTTTCTACCTAGGGACGCCACAGTTTTTATTTTTGTAGAATTTCACTTCATGGAGACGAGAGGTAACATTAATTTTCAACGTACGGCAATTTGAATGGCGATATTTAATTTAAACAATTTGTATCGTGAAGAGGAACTTAGAGCCCTGTTTAACTATGTAACGTTTTAATTTATATCAATTTTTAACCTAGGAACGTAACAATTTTTATTTTTGTAGATCGAGCTTCGTGAAGACGATAGGTAACATTAATTTTCAACGTACGGCAATTTGAATGGCGATATTTAAATTAAACAATTTGTATCGTGAAGAGGAACCTAGAGCCCTGTTTAACTATGTAATGTTTTAATTTATATCAATTTTTAACCTAGGAACGTAACAATTTTTATTTTCGTAGATCGAGCTTCGTGAAGACGATAGGTAACATTAATTTTCAAAGTGCAGCAATTTGAATGGCGATATTGAACTTAAACAATCTGTATCCTGAAGAGGAGCCTAGAGCCCTGTTTAACTAAACAATGTTTTAATTTATAACAATTTTTAACCTAGGAACGTAACAATTTTTATTTTTGTAAATCCAGCTTCATGGAGACGATAGGTAACATTAATTTTCAAAGTGCAGCAATTTGAATGACGATATTGTAATTGATCAATTTGTATCATAAAAAGGAGCCTAGAGCCCTGTTTCACTATGCAATGTTTTAATTTATATCAATTTTTAACCTAGGAACGTAACAATTTTTATTTTTGTAGATCCACCCTCATCGAGACGATAGGTAACATTAATTTTCAGAGTGCAGCAATTTGAATGACGAAATTGAAATTGATCAATTTGTATCCTAAAAAGGAGCCTGGAGATTTGTTTAACCAGTTTAATTCATATCAAATTTCCACCGAGTAACGCCCCAACTTTTATTTTAGTACGCCCAAGTTTAATTGTTTCAAGTTGTCTGTATCGCTGTACCGGCAATTTCAAATAAATGATTTTTGTAGTAATAAATGGCGAACAGTTGTCTCGGTTTGTGCATGGAACAAGGTACAAAGGTTCACAGGATGTTATAAAAATGCCAGTTGGCCGATGAAATATTTTGTTGCGTGGGTAAAGCAATTTTCGGAAAAATTCAGTAGTACAGGTCAACGATATGCGACCCGTAGACGGTTTCCTATGTTTCTCGGAAGCATAGGTGGGCGGTGAAGATAGGTCAGAGGTTCTCCGACGACAGGTAATAAGTTCACACGTCTTAGAGCGTGCAGAGTGTCGCGTAGGTGACGCTGGTCCGTCTCTTTGTGGAACATAGTCCGGGGTCGGACGTTCTTCACCACCGCCGCCGTTTCGTAGCCAAGGTGTATCGTTACTTCGTGTCGCTTTGAGCCAGTGGCGAGGGGTTGGAGGAGGCTGACAGGGGACGGCGGAGATGCAAAGGGGGTTGCTCTTAGCCGCGTTAATGCCTTGAGAGGGGAGCGTTAATTAATAATTGCTGGAGGGTGCCACCGGTCCTCAGGAGAGAAACGAGGAGAGACGGTTCGAAGGACGAGGACCCATAGGTGCTGGAAACCGCCGGTAGTAAAGATCAACGATCGTGATCGATCTGTACTTCCACCCTTTTCGCCGAGACCAACTGTTCCTCCATTTTATCGTGCAGGAATTAATGCGGAATATTCTACTTGGACAAGAAAAAAAAAATTACCGGTTGGGATCCTTTTTTTGCCTCTGGGGTCGAAGTCACTTAGAATATGGTTCCTGTGATAGTTCATTTACCTTTCACGCTGCAGTGCTTCTGGGGATCGCTATCAATCCAGGATAATTGTTTGAAGATAGAAAATCGCTGCGCGGACTGCGAAAGAATTTTTCAAATTACTTTGAATCCTGGACCTACTGGGTACACGAGTTAACTGGTATGGACCGTCTTGTAAAAATTACAAAATTGATTTGGGCTGTAAGCAATTTTCGTTGCAATGTGTACTTGACCCTATGCTTTCTAATATAAAGTTGCACCGATGATAAAATATACTGTATACGTGCAAAAATGATATAAATTTTGTTTTCTTTTAGAAAATGTCAAAGGACAAAGGGGTTGCAGTCTTTGTAGGTTTAAAGAAAATCGTGGTGGAAGAGATGGAATAAATAAATCTAATACATAAGCCTGATACATAAATCTAATACTAATAATTCTTTAAAGGAAGCTGGCAACAGGAACGGACTGAATTTCTGGAGCAGAATTCGAGGAAAAAAAGGGGAACAGCGGGCGTCGAGAACCGCAGGATTTTCTAAACGGGTCCCGCCATTTTCTGACTTGCTAAACTCTGTCTGCCGCCGACAAATTCAGTGTTTACACCTGGCGCAGCGAGTGGAGCGCGGGTCTAAAAAGGCAGCAGACCAAACATCCCCTCAAATTTCACAAACTCTCACCCCGGTGCCGTGCGGCGGGAAACGAAACGAAAGCATCGAGCAGCTCTACACCGGCGTCCGAAATATCGGTTTATCGATCGTTTTATCGTCATCCGGGACCAGTTAGGGTATCAATAAAAGGGTATGCGGATGGAAGCAACACCTACGTGTTGTCGAGGTTCGCCTCCCGAAAGGGTTTTCCCTTTCCTCTCGCCCTACTGTTCTACGTCCCTGTTTCGAGTAAGTCCTGGGCACCTAGAACGTGTCGCGAAGGGCGCGCAGGGGCTCCGACGAGGTCGAGGATTCGAAAGAGGAGGAAGACAGGGTGGAAAGGACGGGGTTGGCTGTCAGAGAGATAAATCGGTCCCGGCTTAATTAAATCTTCTTCCGTGCTACCCAGGCCAGGCCAGCGGCAGCCGCCGGACACCATCCTCCGAGGGTCGAATTGTTTCGAGGATATCAGCCCTGATTTAGGACCACGCGTATTCCCCAAGTACATCGTAGGTACTACCTGACCAGCGCTCGTGATCCTTGCGGATGCCCTCGGACCACCCTGTACCACGGAAAAATATCGCGGACCTGTTCTACACTGTTTGATAAGGTTTGAACAAGATTGACAAGATCCTCTTCTGTTTGCAGAGAATTTTGGGAGCTTGACTGCATCGTGACGAGGATCTTGGTCTGGTCATTGGGGACGATCGGCTTCAGACGATTTTCTTGTCAAATTTGATGTACCTCATCAGTTAAAAATATATTGTAATGCTGTTCTACATCGTTTCATGAGGTTTGAATAAGATTAACGAGGTCCTCTTCTGTTTGCAGAGAATTTTGGGAGCTTGTTTGCACCGTGACGAGGATCTTGGTTTGATCATTGGGGACGATCGGCTTCAGACGATTTTCTTGTCAAACTGCTTCAAACTTGATGTACTTCATCAGTTAAAAATATATTGTAAGCCTGTTCTACAGTATTTGATAAGGTTTTACAAGATGTTCCAGACTCTCCTCTGTGTGCAGAGAATTTTGGGAGCTTGACTGCACCGTGACGCGGATCTTGGTTTGATCATTGGGGACGATTGGTCTGAGACGATTTTCTTGTCAAACTGCTTCAAACTTGATGGATATTATGTCAATGGTTCGCACAGTTTATACGATGGTTTTACCTCATCAGTTAAAGATATATTGTAATGCTGTTCTACATCGTTTGATGAGGTTTGAACTAGATTAACCAGGTTCTCTGCTGTTTGCAGAGAATTTTGAGAGCTTGTTTGCACCGTGACGAGGATCTTGGTCTGATCATTGGGGACGATCGGCTTCAGACGATTTTCTTGTCAAACTGCTTCAAACTTGATGTACCTCATCAGTTAAAAATATATTGTAAGCCTGTTCTACAGTGTTTGATAAGGTTTGAACAAGATGCTCAAGATTCTCCTCTGCGTGCAGAGAATTTTGGGAGCTTGACTGCACCGTGATGAGGATCTTGGTTTGATCATTGGGGACGATCGGTCTGAGACGATTTTCTTGTCAAACTGCTTCAAACTTGATGGATATTATGTCAATGGTTCGCACAGTTTATACGATGGTTTTACCTCATCAGTTAAAGATATATTGTAATGCTGTTCTACATCGTTTGATGAGGTTTGAACAAGATTAACGAGGTTCTCTGCTGTTTGCAGAGAATTTTGGGAGCTTGTTTGCACCGTGACGAGGATCTTGGTTTGATCATTGGGGACAATCGGCTTCAGACGATTTTCTTGTCAAACTGCTTCAAACTTGATGTACCTCATCAGTTAAAAATATATTATAAGCCAGTTCTACAGTGTTTGATAAGGTTTGATCAAGATGCTCAAAATTCTCCTCTGCGTGCAGAGAATTTTGGGAGCTTGACTGCACCGTGATGAGGATCTTGGTTTGATCATTGGGGACGATCGGTTTGAGACGATTTTCTTGTCAAACTGCTTCAAACTTGATGGATATTATGTCAATGGTTCGCACAGTTTATACGATGGTTTTACCTCATCAGTTAAAGATATATTGTAATGCTGTTCTACATCGTTTGATGAGGTTTGAATAAGATTAACGAGGTCCTCTTCTGTTTGCAGAGAATTTTGGGAGCTTGACTGCACCGTGACGAGGATCTTAGTTTGATCATTGGGGACGATCGATTTGAGACGATTTTTTTGTCAAACTGCTTCAAACTTGATGTACCTCATCAGTTAAAAATATATTGTAAGCCTATTCTACAGTGTTTGATAAGGTTTGATCAAGATGCTCAAGATTCTCCTCTGCGTGCAGAGAATTTTGGGAGCTTGACTGCACCGTGAGGAGGATCTTGGTTTGATCATTGGGGACGATCGGTTTGAGACGATTTTCTTGTCAAACTGCTTCAAACTTGATGGATATTATGTCAATGGTTCGCACAGTTTATACGATGGTTATACCTCATCAGTTAAAGATATATTGTAATGCTGTTCTACATCGTTTGATGAGGTTTGAACTAGATTAACCAGGTTCTCTGCTGTTTGCAGAGAATTTTGGGAGCTTGTTTGCACCGTGACGAGGATCTTGGTCTGATCATTGGGGACGATCGGCTTCAGACGATTTTCTTGTCATACTGCTTCAAACTTGATGTACTTCATGAGTTAAAAATATATTGTAAGCCAGTTCTACAGTGTTTGATAAGGTTTGATCAAGATGCTCAAGATTCTCCTCTGTGTGCAGACAATTTTGGGAGCTTGACTGCACCGTGACGCGGATCTTGGTTTGATCATTGGGGACGATCGGTCTGAGACGATTTTCTTGTCAAACTGCTTCAAACTTGATGGATATTATGTCAATGGTTCGCACAGTTTATACGATGGTTTTACCTCATCAGTTAAAGATATATTGTAATGCTGTTCTACATCGTTTGATGAGGTTTGAACAAGATTAACGAGGTTCTCTGCTGTTTGCAGAGAATTTTGGGAGCTTGTTTGCACCGTGACGAGGATCTTGGTTTGATCATTGGGGACGATCGGCTTCAGACGATTTTCTTGTCAAACTGCTTCAAACTTGATGTAGATTAATGGTTCCTACAGTTTTTATGATATCTTTATCTCAACAATTGGAAATGTATTGTAGGGCTGCTTGACACGGTTTGATGAAGCTGGAACAGGACTCATTAGATCTTGCTGTGTGTGATCAAAGAATTTCGTGAGGGTAAGGCTATTTTCAAACTTCATGTATTACAGACATCATTGACAGAGGGTCAAACTACTTCAAACTTCATGTATTATAGACGCTGTGGTTAATACATTTTGCACATCCATTGTGCAATGTATCGTGCTTCAGAAAAATGTTGTGGAGACGTCTAATATTGTTTGACGAAGTTTGAATAGGTCAACTGGCTAGGCTAGAGAATGTTTTGCTTTAATAAACGATTGTAAATTTTCTATATGTGAATACAGATGATCGTATATCTTGTGTGATAGTTGTCCTCAATTTATGCAGAGCTTTTTGACCATTTCTCATCTTCTCTAACATAATTCAAAATTCGATCGATAGAAATTACAATTATATCGTTTGACAATGTTTGTCCAAGATTAAAATGATCTCGTTCTGCAAGTTCGATTGCAAAGTGATCAAGATATTATTTCGCGATACACAATTAATTCGAGAAGGTTGTCAAACTACATGAAAGTTAACATGAACTCGGAGGCTTCACCGGTTAATAAGACTGTTTAGTCGAGGAAGTACTGAAGCGAATTAAACAGAGTAACAGTTGTAGAACGTAATTATTGGTTGCCTATAAAGTCGTCTAAGCGCTCTGGAATCGTGACAGCTCCAGTCCTCCTCGGATCCAGCATTCCGCGATACCTATTTTCAGTCGTGTCAAACTAACCTACAGGAAATCCCCGATGTTCGGGAACGTATATAGACGGTTCGTGCATCGCAAACTGTTGAGGGAAGCTAATTCACCCATAGAGATCTCAATAACGCGTTTTCACGATAATACATCTCATCCTGCCGCGTTTCCATTCACCAATTCCGCATCGTACTCGATTGTGAGCCTCCGATTTCATCCCCGGGATGAACCTAACATCGTCATCAATGGCATCATTCATTGCTACTTCCTCGAACGAAACGAACCTCTTTCACAAATAACGAAAGAAATTATACATTATAAACAATCGTAAAAAGGAACAAGCATACAAATTCTATTAAAATAATAAAGGTACAATCTAGATATAATAGCGACAAGACTGAATCGTGACTAACATGACTTGGCCAAAATTAATTGTTACACGCAAACCTAACTAATGATTGATAGCCCAGTCCCAAACAAGGCATACAGGATGATCAAGAAAAGCATTGCTATTTTGTAATGAATAATAGGATAATGTTGAATAGGAATTAGTAGAGTCTGACTCAAGTCATGCCTAAGACAAAAATTGACTCACCTAACCCATGACTAAGGTTCTCATTTTTTTATTATTTAGTGTTTTTAAAAAACCAAATAAGTTATTATTATAGGTCTTTTAGATTATTTAATTTATATTAAAAATCCTCTCTTTTATTAATTCAATGCATGGCTGATTAATTTTCAAAATGATTCTAAAGCAAACATTACTGCTAACCCTCAGCGGACCGGAATTATTTTTAGCATACTTCTTGAATGGTCTGGGTTAAATTTTTCTTGTGTAACAAAATTGCCTACTGAAGGGTTAAGTGTATAAATTAAATGAAAGGCAACGGGTTGTGTTCAGTAAATATTTTTTGGAACTAATAATTTCTTTAAAAATTATTCGCAGTCGTAGAACGGTAAAATTGCTTGGGCAAATATCAGCAGACACGCGTCCGCAAAGGGCTAATTTCTGAATAAAAGAACATCGGAAATACAAAACAAAATTAAAACATTTTGTAAACTATTTTGGACAGTGTATAGTAATTTTTAATAGTAACCCAGAGTCGCCACTCGAGTGCAAAGGGTTAATCTCCAAGGTTTCGAGTGCCAAGGGTTAACCCTTTGAGCTATTTTAACTAAAAAACCAAACATTTCTTCTAACCTAGAATATTTCCATCGTGCATCATTTTTTTCATTATATGCGTACGAAACTGATATAGTACCTCATACAATATTAAAATGTTTAGTAATTTATTAGATATACACAAATTTAATCATGTAAACAATATTCTGAATAATAGTGGAGCAATTTGTAGTGGCGCCTCAGAGTCGCCATTCGAGTGCTAAGGGTTAATTTCCAATTTAAGCATCAAGAATACCTCGAAACGGTGCGATTCTAGAATCTTAACACTAGGTTTACGGGACCCGTCAATTTGACGGATTTCAAATTTTGAAATGAAATACCCCAAAAACCATAGCATTAATTTGAACCATTTTGCAACGTAAATTAATCACTTCATCCAAAGAATTTATACACACAATTATTTTTTCCTAAAGTTTTCTAATCTTTGAAATTTCTATGTAGTATACCTATCTCTACGAAACCCGTCAAATTGACGGGCTAGCTTATTTCATAAACAATCCTTATATGTCTGCTTCGATCGTCAAATAATTCATCAAATAATAAATATAAGAATAAAAGTAAAGTCTTTATTTTCTCCTCCTCCAATTCGTTATATCAATCGCGCCTCGATAATGTAAACTAAAGCGGATTGTATGGCCTGAGTGTTTATTTGGGTCTTCAACGAAATCGTTTATGCCTATTGCCGATGAGACCTCTAAAGCAAGAACGATCTTCAGTATGATTGCTGCAGTGACAGTGTAAGAACGTTTTTCAAAGACAGTGTAAGAACGTTTTTCAAAGACAGTGTGCAAAAGTTTCAGTTATTGTAGACAGTCTCCGCTTATTGTAAGTATTTACAATAGTTTAATTGAATTATGACACAGTATTTATTTTATTTTGACCAATCCCCCTTTTCTAGCAATCATGAGTAAATTGAGGAGATATAATAAAATATTGAACAAAATTGTCAACATCTCTGAAGATTGTTCTGAGGATACCTCCGAAAAAGAGCAGTATGAATTAGACCAAAGCGAAGCTGACAGTGCAAGTTCTGAGTATATTGAAAGTGGAGAGTTAGAAGGATACCCTGTACCGTTAATATTATTGTTACCATTTCCGTGATAGTTTAAAAAAAAAAGACTTTTTACTTATTAATTATTTATTTAAACGTGAAGCCTAATATTGTTCAATTTAGACTTAATTTGAATAAATCGATTTTTTAAAGGAAACGCGTATTTTCGTTTACCCGTCAATTTGACGGGTGCTCGTAGAGATAGGTATATAAGAAACGCCCGTAAACCTAGTGTTAAGAGATCGAAGCAGCAAAGTGTCGTCGGTAGGAAACCGGTTCTCCTCGACGCCGATTAAAAATTCCGTCTGCCGGGTCGGTCGGATCGAGGCAGCGCGATGCTGGGCACCGTGCGCGTCGCTCGGTGTGTGTAACATCTGCCGAGCTACAAAAAAGAAGCAGCCAAGCAAGCAACCTAGCGGAAAGGAGACCGTCGCTCTCTGTCGCGCTCCTTGCGGGAGCTTCGAAAGGAACGAGGAGCGGTTCCTCATCCTCCGGGGGTTGCTGCTGCCTTTCCCGTTTCCCCGGCCCCCCACCCCGGAAAACCCTCGCCTCCTCCGACACGAGGAGGAAGGAGGGAGGAGGCTCAGGAGAGAGAGAGAGAGAGAGAGAGAGAGAGAGAGAGAGAGAGAGGAGTTGAGAGAAGAGAGGAGAGTCTAGGGCGAGACGGAGAAAACCCCCGCCCCTTCACGGGTCTGCCGGCGGTGGCGGCGGTGTCGTATCTTGGCCTCCGTGGCGCGCCGCTCTATCGACGTACAGCCACCCTCGACTCACCCCCTCGGTCCTCCTCGAGCCTTCTCTCGCTCGGCTTCCTTGTCTTTCGCGCGCGAACACCCCCGCCAATCCTCTCTTCTCTGTCTCTTTCCCACTCTCTCTCTCTCTCTGTCTCTCTCTCTGGCTCGTCTATCTGGCCACCTTTCGCTCGACGAGAACGTTCTCGTTCTCTGTAACTCGCGATTGCCGAGATAGCGAGGATACAGTCGAACGAGGACGACGACGTCGAGGACGTGCTGAGGCCTTAGGCTCGAGATATCGGGGCATTATTGAGATGTCTGCTCCACAGAAGAACCCCGCGCCACACCTGCTCAGCCTTCCGACCGGTTGTCGACAGGTGTCTGCGTGATTTTGAATTGGCCTGCGGGAAATCTCGTGGCTGACGCACGGTGGTCCGTCGCCCCTGTGAAATAGGTGGAATTAATCCACGAAATGTTCATGTCGTGAAATAAATTAAAACTAGGTCTTTTCCGTAAGGTGATACGGTTAACTGCCGGATTTATACTATACGCATAAACACGGAACGGTTCTGTTCAGTATAATAATTAGATTGCGGATCTGTACGCGTTTTTTGGGGTTCTGGAAATTTTCAAGAAATTTCCGAGGGTGTACAATTGGACAGAATTTAATAAGATTTTTATGTATTAGGTCGTCCCATAAGTTCGTGACGCGAAATGAAAAGTATTTTAACACATGGTTTATGGAACACTAAAAGTGACTATTTTACATTATTGTGTAAAAATAACAAAAATGTGTCTATCTAAATTTTTAGACATTCTTTTTATAATATATACTCCAGAAAAATAAATGCATTAAATAATTCCTCATGGATGCGTCTTTTCAATCTCGATAATCGTACATTAAAAATATTACAACCCGTCAGTTTGACGGGTCCCGTAAACCTAGTGTTAATGAAAAACCACAGACATTTTATAGTGACGGTATAATATCTTTACCAAAAAGGTGGGAAGAGGTTGTAGAACGAAAAGGTGGTTGCATTTTTTCGTTTCTAAAAGTACGTTTCAAATATTAATTTAAATAGTGAAACAGTAAACAGCACGAACTTATGGGACGACTTAATATTTCAGACCTACAAAGACTTTTACCACGGAAAGTAAGATTGATTCCAATTTTTTACAATTCGTCTATAAAAGTTGAAAATTATACAAACATCCTCTAATAGTATTATTATAGTAATATGTAGTATTAACACTAAACTTACCGAGTCTTAAAAGTAACCGGTGCATAATAGATTATAAAAATTACAAGATTGGATTTATTTCCATTTTGTGCGGTCCTTATTGTAATATGTGATCTACTAGAGATATTTATACAATCATTTCTTATGAAAGACTATTTACAATTTCAATAATTGTAAAATAAAAAATTTCGTACCGGTGATTTTGACCGATCGAGGTTTAGTGTTAAAGTCTAATAATATTACTTTAATAATAAGTTTGTTGTTTAGTTTCCGACATGTGTCTGTGCTGATACGTTCGGATACTACGAACATCTATGTGCAAATGCATTAACCCCTTGTGTTACGATTTATTTGATGGTTACAGTAATTCGAATTTATTTATCGTTTGTTATTTCCTAGAATAGGGTTTTCCAAAGTGTGGCACGAGTAACTAACTATTTCGTCTACGGGACGAGTTTGGAATCATAATTATTTAATTATACTCAAACGTTAAAGCTCATGTACCAAAAAAGGAAAAAAAATATTTTTTGATTGTTATTAAATTATATTGCGATATTTCTTAATGGTGGGTGTGGAGTGTTATTTTTTAACTGGTCAGACACAGGGGATGTATAAACTAACGTGAACACTAGTTTCAATTTTTCCGTAGCGGTTGGAAGAGTATTGGACTGTAATATTGTAAAAATTTCTAGAAGGAGTTAGAACTACCTATTAAGACCTAGTGGAAGTGGACGTTTTTGGTCAGACAGAAATTAAATTTTCGTGATGGCAAGTTGTTAGCTTCATGTGGTAAGTAGCGTTGTAATTAATCGGTATATTTAACATTTGTTACAATAAGGTGGTAGAAAAGACAATATCTAGGTCAGAAAGTGGAATGAGACAATCACTGGTCAGACACAGCGAATATAGTAAAGAATAGTTTCGGCTTTTGCAGTCGTAGTAGTTAAATGAGTTGAATAATATGCGATATTTATTATGAATGATATTTGAATACTGATATTACTTTACTAAAAAGATTGGTACGTCTCAATAACGGTAGAAAGATTTATAAAAGAAAATTTCATTAAAAATCTCATTTCGTTAAATTAAAAGTTAGTAGATGCCATTTTCAATGTCTTTTAATTCAGCCTGTTCAATTATTCAAAAAAAGCAGTAACAAAGTGACAGTTACAATATTTGTCAAAAAATGATTTACAGTTAATCGTAATTATTTAGAAGTTATCGAACGAAATACCGTAGAGGAATGGTACAGTATCGATAGGATTAATAACGATCTCTCGAGGGAATTCTTGGGCGATCGAAGAATCCGTGGTGTTGCATACCTGGTGGCAGTAGCAGAGGACCGAGATTTTTCGAGCGGTCGGCCGTTTCAGGTGCATACCTAGCGCGCGAACAGGTGCACGCAGAATTACGCGACCAGCCGCATATCTATATACATTGACGCACGCGTGCGTGTATATACGTACGCGGCGTATGTCGCAGATGGAGTCGGGTAAGCCGGTGAGTATCGGTATTCGGTTAATTATGGTCCCCCATCGGGGGCTGCATGAATTCTTGACGCGGGGGGTGTTGCAACGCTTCGTGCCATGCGCGCCTGTCATATCCCCCAGCAACATTGCTGCCAACGTCACGCGCCCATAGGTACGACAGGATCGTATCGTGACGCGATCAGCTTAATTTGGGATCACGCCCTCCCCCACAACACCGGTGACGAAAAGGTTCACGAATCTCTCTAGAAATCGACACCAGGAGTCTCTAAGTTCACTCTGAATCGAGTAAAGTACACCTGTAGCAATCGCACACATGTATAGTGCAACATTCGTCAGATATATTCAAAATTTTTCGTAGCACAAATTGTATAAAATTTGTGTTCAAGGAATCGTTGGTTTATACTACTTGAAATTTTCTTACTCTTTATATGGTACTAGGAAATTATGTGCTGTACATTTCTAGCCATCACGCACCTATATAGTCGAACATTCACGTGATTAATTCAAAATATTTCGTAGCACAAATTGTATAAAATTTGTGTTCAAGGAATCGTTGGTTTATACTACTTGAAATTTTCTTACTCTTCATATGGTACTAGGAAATCATGTGCTGTATATTTCTAGCCATCACACACCTGTGTAGTCGAACATTCACGTGATTAATTCAAATTTTTTCGTAGTGCAAATGGTATAAAATCGGTGTACACCGAATCGTTGGTTTATACTACTTGAAATTTTCTTACATTTCATACCTCCATATGTCTCTGTACACTTTCAAGCACACACACTTGTAGATCTTAGAACCTATCACGTATATCTAAAATTTTTCCTAACCCAAACCGTACGGTAGTAATATGTAAATAATCATTAATTTGTATTACTTAACAATTTTTTAAACTTTATATGTTCCCATGAAATTTAAATAAGTTGTATTTCTTGCGATTGTACATACACAGAATTCAGAATTTGTCAGATCTGTTCAGGAAATTCTTGTTCTCCAAACTGTACAATAAGAATGTATATATAATTATTGGTTCGTACTACTTAAAATTAATCTTCTTGGCAGCTTTTTCAAATTTCCTCCAGGAAATTAATTATTTTCTAATAAATTCTTGTGCCACCACTTACGTACGATATTTATGAACGTACATAAATACACATACACACTCACACTCACAAAATTATTGCTATACAATTGAAACAACTATGCGTTTTCAAAAATTCCGTAATTATCGATCATAGCTTCATTATTTTCTTTCCAGTGGAACACTGACTTTAGGTGGTATTTAGAAGTTGCAATTAGCTCACGTGGCTACTGTCTTTCATGTTTATTGAGAAATTAGATCAACGAGTCTGTATCGGGACTATAAACTGCAAAATACGGCGAGCGAAGTGCATGCAATTTTTCAAACAGCGACGAGGAAGAATATTCGGCCAAGAAGATGGCGCAGAACTTAATAATTTGATCGGGTCCAGTCTCGTCGGATTCGCGAGACCGGGGGTCAGATATGAGATCACCGGCTGTGGAGGTGGTTTTCGTGAAAAATATCGCTCGTTTTACAGGCGGTAGAAGCGAGGCAACGCTAACGGGGGTTGGGGCTTGTATTTAATTAAACCTCCAGGGGCTGCCTGATCGAGCATCAATACCCAGTGGTTCTCCGACTTATTGAATCACAGTCGCACGTTGATTGTATAATCAGTTTGTTAAATTATTCCGCTTCTATTTATACCTTCGACTGATTCCCCGTCGGATAAGCTTGTTCCCGATTCCACATTGATTTCAAACTCTTTATCAATCGAACGAACACTATTCATCCGTGGATTCGAATTTCATTCTTCGAAACCCGATTTCGAACTGCATAAAAAGTTTTACCATCGCCGGCACTTTTGTCTCGAATTTTTTCGAGACATTTTCATCATCTAAATCTTTTCCTTTAATATTCTTACAACGTTATTCTTGATATTTTTAAATATTTCTTACGGTTTGTACTCTCATATTTTCTAGGTGAGATTTTGTGATGTCTGAGTAATTTGATTGTTGAAATCGATATTTTAATGGTTATTAAGTTATAACCTTGCATAAAGTATTTCAATTTCGTCATTAGATTTGCCTTGATTTTATAAATATTATTTACGGTTTGTGTTTTAATATTATCTTGGTGAGATTTTGTGAGATTCCGGTGATTTGACAGTTCCACTTTGACCTATTGATCATTCCCACTTAATTCTGCTGCCCAAAAGGTCGTATTTTCTAAATTAGGTTTTCCTGCAATTTTTAAACATTTTGGAAAGTGTGCGTTCTAATATTTTTATGGTTCTCACGTAAACACCTTCCATAAAATATTTCAATTTCTCCGTTAGGTTTGCCTGAATTTTTCAATATTCTTAGGGTTTGTGTTTTGATATTTTCGTTGTGATTTTGAGAGATTTCCGTGATTTCAGAGTTTTACTTGATAATATAACAGTTTCCACGTTATTAGAATGCACAAAAAGAGTTTCAATTTCTTCGTTATACTTGCCCTGAATTTTTAGATATTTTTAGGGATGGTGTTTAAACATTTTCTTAGTAATTTTGAGAGATCCCCGTGATTTAAGAGTTTTACTTGATAATTTACCGGTTTCCACGTTATTACACTGCACAAAAAGTTTCAATTTCTTCGTTATGCTTGTCCTAAATTTTTAGTTCTTTTTAGGGATGGTGTTTAAACATTTTCTTAGTAATTTTGAGAAATTTCCGTGATTTAAGAGTTTTACTTGATAATTTAACGGTTTCCACGCTATTTCTCTGCACAAAAAGTTTAAATTTCTTCGTTAGGCTTGTCTTGAATTTTTAGATATTTTTAGGGGGTTGTGTTTTCATATTTTCGTGTTGATTTTGAGAGATCTCGGTGTTTTGTGAGATTCATTTGATATTGTGATCGCTTTCACGTTACTTTGACCGACAGAAATTCTTCGCTCTCCGCTCGGGGATTCTCGGATTCTCGAATGGCCGAATATTTCTAGCAAGAATCAACGTTTCATTCTGCGATGCAGCACCACCGACGCTTTGAGATTAAAGGCCGGCTTGCGCGGACCGACCGCCGAAACGCGGAAAGACTGCGGATCCCGGCTGCAGCGAGAAAATTAATTGCGCTGCACTTCTGCGGCCACGAATTACGACCGATGCGTATCCATTTCCCGTGTACGTTGATGCACGAAGATTTGTTCGGCCGATGCTAGGTATCAGCCGGGAAACGAGCACTTGAAACGAAATCCCTCTGTCTCTCTTGCTGTTCGTTCCGGGCTAATGCGGGAACAAAATTTTCGCTTTGATGGAAGAAACTTACCAGCGCTTGTTTAAAAGTAGAATCGTAAAGCAGAATCAGGATTCAGAATTTTTGTAAGCTTTACATTCGTGTATCAATATCAGCACTAAAATTAAATAGCAAATATCTACTTAAAACCTAGTCAAAGAACACAGTGTATTTAAGGGAGAAGAGTACATTCGATTTTTCCATAAGGATGGTGATGGTAAACCATGGTTTACTGAGCTTGGGTTTCTTAGACACTTTGTAACTTTTGTTAATAGGTGCTGCACTAATTACTATAATTTAAACGCTTCGTTAGTCTTCGTTAGTCTTCGTAATATCTGGGTGACGGAATTATTTATGAAGAATTGAAAATTAATTTTTACGTTGGTAGATTGTGTGTACAAAATTTCCTTACGATCTGAGGAATAGAAGAGGTTTGAAACAGTAATTAATATCACAATGTAATTTTTATGATTGTCGAGTGGGCGATGAACGTGTTAATATTATTTTAGACAGTGTTTCTTAGTGTGGTGCTGAATCGCAAGATCTAAATCATGTTATTTGGCAATGCTCAAACAATGAAATTGAGCGTGACACGCTATTATCAGCGTTTATGCGACATAAGTACTTAATATAATAATATTAGAGGTCTGAAAATTATTTTTGATTTTATTAAGGTATGCTCAATTAAAATTTAATTTTAAAGAAGTAATAGTAGCCTAGGAAAACTAATGTAAAATAATCGTAAATTAGACAATATGCAACATAATCACATATTGTATAATTTGTATTGTACATGCTATATAAACCATGATTTAAAGCAATAAATAATAATGATAGCTTATGCTTGTAAAAGAGGGATTAGTGTGGATGTTGATTAATAGACTGCACACTTTTATGCATTTATGCCACGTGTAAATTTATGATAATGTCAGTAAACGTATATGTTCGCCACAATTAGTAGCATCATCATTATATATTTTTGTTAGAAGAAATTTTCTAGTTGGCAGAAGCAATTTCTCCATTAATTTGACTTGTGTAAAATAGTCTCGGAAAATTGGAGTTTGCATAAGCATCTTTAATTTATTGATTGATGTTTCATCACGACACAGTATTACCACGAAGCGACGTCAATTTATCATCGAACTACGTCAAAGTGAATCGTGTACGTCAATGCAAGTTCACTTCGGGTAAATCTGAACATTAATCATTATATGTTGCCAGACCAATTCTTGTCTACATATTTTCATGTGAGAATGAAAATTCGAGGTAAAAGCTTTTACGCAATCTTTATTTCTTTATGTTAATAAATTATACTCTTCATAATCTTGTAAATTATATTTTACGGAGATGGACTTACTAAAAACCATCGGAGACACATTATTCTATCAAATCGTGAACAGAAACATGGCTGTTTTTTATCCATGTTCTGTGGATGAATGAAAATGTTGAATTATTATTTTATTTTTGATGCGGACAGATTGACACACCTAAAATTATCACAGGCGCATTATTATATTAATTTATGAATAGAAACATAGCTATAATTTTTCTTTCAATTCTGGGTGAATAAAGATGTTAATTATTATTTTATCCTTGCTGCGGACAGATAGACACACTTAAAATTACAACAGGTGCATTATTCTATTAATTTATGAACCGAAACATGTCTGTAATTTTTCTTTTTACAGTGGACGAATATAAATGTTAATTATTATTTTATTTTTGCTACGGACAGATAGACACATACTTAAAATCGCCACAGATGCATTATTCTATTAAATCATCAACAGAAACATGGCTGCAATTTTTCCATGTTCCTGTGGATGAATGAAAATGTTGACTCATTATTTTATTTTTGCTGTCGACAGACAGACACACCTAAAATAGCCACAGATGCATTATTCTGTTAAATCATGAACAGAAACATGGCTGTAATTTTGCCATGTTCTGTGGATGAATGAAAATGTTGAATTATTATTTTATTTTTGCTGCAGGCAGATAGACGTACCTAACATCGCCACAGATGCGTTATTCTATTAAATCATGAACAGAAACATGGCTGCAATTTTTCCATGTTCCTGTGGATGAATGAAAATGTTGAATTATTATTTTATTTTTGCTGCAGGCAGATAGACGTACCTAACATCGCCACAGATGCGTTATTCTATTAAATCATGAACAGAAACATGGCTGCAATTTTTCCATGTTCCTGTGGATGAATGAAAATGTTGAATTATTATTTTATTTTTGCTGCAGGCAGATAGACGTACCTAACATCGCCACAGATGCGTTATTCTATTAAATCATGAACAGAAACATGGCTGCAATTTTTCCATGTTCCTGTGGATGAATGAAAATGTTGAATTATTATTTTATTTTTGCTGTCGACAGACAGACACACCTAAAATAGCCACAGATGCATTATTCTGTTAAATCACGAACAGAAACATGGCTGTAATTTTGCCATGTTCTGTGGATGAATGAAAATGTTGAATTATTATTTTATTTTTGCTGCAGGCAGATAGACGTACCTAACATCGCCACAGATGCGTTATTCTATTAAATCATGAGCAGAAACATGGCTGCAATTTTTCCATGATCCTGTGGATGAATGAAGATGTTGAATTATTATTTTATTTTGCTGCGGACAGCCAGACACACTTAAAATTACCACAGGCGCATTATTCTATTAATTTATAAACAGAAACATGGCTGTAATTTTTCTTTGAATTGTGGGTGAATGAAGATGTTAATTATTACTTTATCGTTGCTGCGGACAGATAGACGACACACTTAAAACTACCACAGATGGATTATTCCATTAATTTATGAACAGAAACACGGCTGTAATTTTTCCATGTTCCTGTGGATGAATGAACATGTTTAATTATTATTTTATTTTTGCTATGGGCTGTTTAACAAGCGACAAATGGGCGTAGTTAATAAAATGTCTTGGCCAAGGGTAGCGAGGGGTGGTTGTTCACGAGGCGTCCGATCAGATCTGTTCGGATTACCATTCGGAATGAGAACCAGGCACGGGAATCCCTGTCGGTGGGATGTACAGAGGTTTGCGAAGCCTTATTAGCGATTTAGGGTGATTCGCCCCCTTGTAGTATTGACTGGAGGCCGCCAGCCGGGGCAACTGGGAATTAAAAATCGCTAAATTCGGTTACGCAGCCGTTTCCGTTGCGTTTCGTTTCATCTCCGCGCCCTCGATCGTTCTCGCCCTGCCAATGGACCGATCGCTGCCTGCTACCGCCGCGAATTTCATCGAATTAAAAGTTGCGCCCTCCGGAAGAATGGGCGTCGAATGATTGGCTGAATACGCGAGGCCACTGCACGATGGAATTTCCATCGTCGGTGAAACTTCTCGCGCGTTTAATGAGCCCTTTGATGGCTCCATATTCTCCGAAATTTATTTTCTATCTTGTAATCTATACGTTCTCTTGTAAAAATCTTGTAATCTATACGTTCCTCTATTTTTCTCTTGTAACTATCTTGTAATCTATACGATTCTCTATTTTTCTCTTGTAACTATCTTGTAATCTATACGGGCCGAAATAATAGGTTTTATGTTGTTCTGTTATTATTGAAATTACTAAGATTTTTAGAGTTAAAATATTTGTGACAACCAAAGCAGTAATTGTTTAATTTATGTAGATAATCCGTAAAATTTGTTGTTGATTTCTGAACCTCAATTGCTTGTAGCTGGATCATGAATTATTATAAGAGACTGTACATTAAATTTTAGCGGTTTAAAATTGTGCTAGAAGTAGAACAATAGAATTATGTGTTCTATGCGAGTAGATCAAGACAGCGAATGTCAGACGACTGAAACAAGTAGCTGAAGTAGGAAAGTTGTTAAAATACATAAAATATTGATTATGGAATACGGATGGAAAATATGGTGTAAAATATTTGGACTATCTGCTTAACACAAGAACTACCGAGCAATTTTATAAAAGTTCTTTTTACACATTATTCAGTAAATTAATCCTTCTAACATCTCAAAGATATTCAAATCATTTCGACCAATTTTAAAAAAGTTATTCGGTTTTAAAGGGTGTACTTAAGTACCTGGATGCCACTGTACTTCAATAGAGAGGTTCACTAAATAAATCACTCGTGGGAATATATTTGTAATTTCAATATATGTGAATGAAAAAATTAGAAACCAATCAATTTGCATGGACCGATAGTGTTAACGCTTTGCACTCGAATGGTGACTCTAAGGCACAAGTAAAAATTGCCTATATTATTACTCAAAACAATTTTTATATTAATACATTCATCTGCATTCTATAAAATTATTAACCATTCAAGTGTTGTATGAGAAAACAGGTTATATACAAAAAACTGTTATATAAAATAAAAATGTTCTATGTCGAAAGAAATTTCTCGACATTGCAATAAAAATTGTTTCGAGTGCAAAGGGTTAAAGTAAATATTCCAACATGAAATATTTATTCCATGATTGGAATATTGAAGAACGAATTTTATTGGATGCAGTACTTTTGCTGATTTTGCTTTAATAACGGTGCAGGACGATTTCCGGTTGATATTTTAATCAACCCTCGTTTCGGAAACGTCACCGGAGCGTCAGTTGTCGATCAGTGGGTGGAAAAAAATCAGCGCGCGCGTCGATCCACCGGCAGCTCGTGATTTTTTGTCGGTGAACCCTCGCGGTCGAGTCTCGGGGCAAGTTTCTAGTTAGCCGAATCGACGCGCGTCCCATAGGGGATGAAACGATATTATTTGGGTCTCGCGTGCCACCCGGCAGACACATTTCCCGCTTCGGCTACGTTAATTCCATGCATTTAAATTGTCATTAGCCGCCTTGCAGAACAAAGTGTCGCGCTTATGCACCGTGACAACGCCCCCCCCCGGACTCCATTCCCAACGATATTTCCACGATATATCGAAGAATTTTGAAGAAACCTGCTTCTCGATAGAGCCATTCCAAAGATAGACAAGTTAAACAATTATTTAAAAATTATTAGAATACACACAATTAAAATTTAAGAAGCGCTAGGAAGCTTATAAATTCTTAGACATTCAGATTTACTTCCAAATCCAAAATTTCAATCTTCTTAAGCTCAATATCAGCGCACGCTCTAGCGGTTACGTCACCCTGGACAAAAAGACAAATTACCGCCCCTTAAGAATATATACAGGGTGTTCACGCTATTACTAGCCAGCGGTTTTTTGCAAATAATAAATATTAGAAAAAAATGAAAGAGGAATAAGTGATACTGCTTTTTGCAAGCAATGTAATGCCGTATGTAATGTTTTTGTAATTGCACTATTTTCATGAAAATGTCGGTGACTTCTAATTTTTGTAAATGGAATGCTATATATTTTTTCATACCATATGAAAGCGTATGTCAAGACAAATTCATTCGTATACGACACGATGACCTTCAAGATCATACAAGGTCAGAAATGGAAGAAACATCTTGAACATTTCGTACTAATGCGTTTACAAGTATACTTTATTGACGAGGCTATAGTAAATGTTCAATATAACTTCCTTGTGCATGACTACATATTTCGGCTCTATTAATTACATTCTGGTTAGCTTCTTTTAAAGTTGTCCGAAATATTAATGCACATGATCGCGTCAGTTCCCTTTGCAAGTCGTTTACATCTCTGAGCATTGTGTATCGTGAATAATATCTTTACGAAATATTACGTACGAAATATTCAAAATTTTCCTGCCATTCCTGACCTTGTATGACCTTGAAGGTCATTGTGTTGTGTACGAATAAGTTTGTCTTGAAACTCGCTTTCATATGATATAAAAAAATACATAGCATTTAATTTAAAAAATTGAGTCACCTAAGAAAATAGTGCAAATACAAGAAAATGACATACGCCATTATGTTACTTACCAAAAGACAGTCTTACTTTTTCCTCTATCATTTTTTTCTAATATTTATTATTTGCAAGAAAAACGCTTGCTAGTGATAGCGTGAACACCCTGTATATATTTTTTAAATAAAGCCAAAATGACGCACCTAAATCTTGGCACCCCAGACAAATGTCCGAGTTGCCCGCCCCTGGAACGGACCCTGAAAATATACTTAATTTTTTGAAATAGAATTGTGTGAGTGGAATTGTTGAAATTTTGGAAAGAAATAATTTTTGCAGGACGTATAATTGTATAGTAATTGTGCGGATATGGGCAAGAAGAAGTGAATATAAAGGAGATCGGAGGTATTAGTTCACGGAAACTGACAATCATCAGCCCTCGCAGGACCTAAACAAACAGAATCGACACACTGATCGGATTCCATGCAGTAAATCTAGAGACATCGAGGAAAGCTACCCCTATCATTACGGATTATGTATCCTGTGTCCATTCACGTGGTCCATTTTCCTGTTTCCCGAATCCACATCCTGGAGAGCAATTATTCTAACCATCTTACAGATTTATTCTAACTATCTTCTTCAATCTACGGAGACAGCTTTCAAAACCCACCTCATTTTCATTGATATCAATTTTTAAAACACTACATCTATTCTCTATCGTATTATTTAAAATAAAATCTAAAAGTATATAATAATTGAAATTTTTTATTACACAAATCTGCTACTTTGCATTTTAATTCTATAGTAAGCGTTCCAAGATCCGCACCGATTTTTTTAACATATACTTCGAGTGAATCCACTTCAGTCTCTATGGTAAAATCCAAAAAAAGGCAATTTTTAATTTTTTAGTACAATTTTGATTAATTCGTCCGCATTTTTGGCTCGGAGAAAGCAGCTGGAACGGATTAAAAATGCATATGGATTTTTTAAAATATATTTCGAGTGAATCCACTTCTGTCTCTAAAATTCAAAAAAATGCAATTTTCATTTTTTTAGTACGATTTTGATTAATTTATCCGCATTTTTGGCTCAGAAAAACAGCTGGATCGGATTCAAAATGCACTCGGATTGTTTAGAATAAATTTCGATTGAATCCACTTCAGTCTCTAAAATCCAAAAAATGCAATTTTCAATTTTACAGTACAATCTTGATTAATTCGTCCGCATTTTTGGCTCAGAAAAACAGCTGGAGCGGATTCAAAATGCACCCGGATTTTTTACAATATATTTCAAGTGAATCCACTTCAGTCTCTAAAATAAAAAATAATGCAAGTAGCAATTTCTCAGTAAAATTTGGATTAATTCTTCCGCATTTTTGGCTCAGAGAAAAAGCTGGAACGAATTCACAATGCACACGGATTTTTTAAAATATATTTCGAGTGAATCCACTTCTGTCTCTAAAATCCGAAAAAATGAAATTTTTAATTTTTCAGTACAATCTTGATTAATTCGTGCGCATTTTTGGCTCAAAGAAACAGCTGGAACCTATTCAAAATGCATCCGGATTTTTTAAAATATGTTTCGAGCGAATCCACTTCAGTCTCTAAAATAAAAAAGAATGCAATTCGCAATTTTTCATTACAATCTTGGTTAATTCTTCCGCATTTTTGGCTCAGAGAAACAGCTGGAACGGATTCAAAATGCCCCCGGCTTTTAAAAACATATTTCGCGTGAATCCACTTCATTCTCAAATATTCAAATTAATATATTTGCAATTTTGTCCGTACAATCCCGACTACTTCGTCAGCATTTTCGTTCCAGAGAAACCGCCGAGAGGACTCCAAAATGCACCCCATCTATCCGACGATATTTCCCAGTGAGGCCACAAGGCTCTCCAATCATTTCAGCGGGAGATTTCACCCGGTCGGATCTTGAATCATTATCCGTCGGCGGGCGTTCGAAAAGCCAAGATCCGAGCGGAGAGGATCAGCAGACGTCTTCTACCCTTTCAGAGGTTTCAACCCCCCGCGAGAGCCGGCGGCTGGATCCCTTAGCGTTCGGCACAGACGACGGTGCGGGCCATCGTTACGCGATCCAGTCGACGGCGGCTGAGCGCGGTGATCAGCGTGTTCGGAAGTCGGTGAAAAAGAAAAAATTCTCGCAAGCGCGAACCCATGAAGAATGGCGACACTCAATCACGCCAAAGACAACCGCCAGGGAGCCGAGCGTCCGAAACAATACGAAACAAACGGCCTCCGGGGGCGGATATTAGTTTTTCGATTCCTCGAGCCCCAATCGACGATTCCGTCCGCCGTTCGCCGTTCGCCGCCGACGCCGTTCCACCCTTCGATGTTATTTTTCTCAGTCATATTCCCAGCTGCGCATTTATCACTTTTAAACGAGACTGGAGGAGCAAACCCTCTCCCCTTCTTCGAGCTCCCTTCATCCGCCCCCTCTATTTCTGTCTTGTCCGGCGGTGGTCTTTCTTTTTTACGGCACGGGACACTCTCGATGCAAACACAAAAATAAAGGAAGCAGAACGAGAGACAGAGAGAGAGAGAGTGAGAGAGAGAGAGGTGGGAGAGAAGAGAAAGAGGAGCATGGTGGAGACAGGATCCTCTCTGCGGCGGCACCTCCGAGGGCCATAATTCTGCCACATGGAATTTACCCCATCGTGATGGCGGTGGTCGGTGTCTCCGCGTTCCCCGTTTCGTTGCTGCATTCTTTACCGACGACGAAGAAGGGTTCGAGGATGACCCTGCCTTTGTTCTATCTCCTGCTGCACCGTGGACCACGGTTTCAGTTGTCGCGCGGGCGAGCGCACGCCATTGTTCCCTGCGAGGAGACCCCCGTGAAATCTGACTATGCTATTGTTCCTGGAGTTTTTACGTTAGCGACTATTCTCGAGTGAGTTAATTCGTGTGAACCCGATTCTTCGACTTTGTTTGATTCGTAGATATGTTATTAACATGTTCACTGCCACGTTAGTCATACGTGACTGATACAATTTTTTTAGTAGATTCGTAGGTTGGCAGGCGGAGTAAATCAAAATTTGGTTTGGACTTACGAATTATAGGAAAGTTAAACAAGCAGTGACTGTAATAAATATTGACTTATTAATAACGGGTTAAATTAAAAAGTTGATTCGATTTCTTAGAATTTTGTCACGTGCTGTCGTGGCGCTTAACGTGTTAATATATTAAAGATGCAATTTTGCTGGTTGGAAAGTTGATTTCGGTGTGGGGAAAGTGGAATAGGTCTGTAGTCAGACAAGTCGAGCACGAATGATTTAGGGTTACGAATGATTTAGGGTTACGAAAGATGTAGACATTGTGGCCAAATAAATCGAGGCTATGGTCAGACAAGTAGATTCGTTCTGTGTTTGTAGCCAGACAAGAAGATGAGATCGATAAATATGGAAACACGTAGCTTAGGTGGACAAATATTGTGTCAAGTAGATTAGACTGACATATGTGGGTAGATGAGTAGACAGGGCCCGCTATAGGGGCGGGCATCTCGCACATTTGTCTAGGGCGCCAAAATTTAGGGGCGCCATTTTGGCATCATTTAAAAAATATATATATTCTTAAGGGGCAGCAATTTGTTTTTTTTGTCCGGGGCAACGTAACCGCTAGAGCGGGCGCTGAAGTAGATTAAGGCGGTATGATCGTCAGACGAGTAACAGATAGATAAGTAGAATGAGTCGGCGACTGTGGGACGACTCAGACAAATAGAAAACTATGTAAGACCTATGTTTCTAAGCAGCTAAGAGCAACGTATAATTTTTATTCTACTATTCGGATTATTGAAAGCATTTTTAAGATAGGGCCTAGGCAGTTAAGTGTATCAAAAACGCCCTCAAGTCGATTTTGGCCGGGAATGCCTCCTCGTTCGATAGCTTATTCAGATAGAACCCTTTATGCCAAGTTTGAACCCTATACCTCGCCTATAAGGGTGGTTACAGGGATCAAACACAAAACCAGTGTGAGCCCCATTTCCCCCACTTAGTCGCATATAAAAATGTGAAAAAAATCGAACACATTTACCATATCGAACCACACATTCGAGAATTTTTTCCGATTTTTCATTTGAAAACTGTCGTTGTAAAAAATTGAGAGACACGAACAAAACTCGAAAAAAATACTGATTTCATTCTGAAGTTTCCAAAGCGACCACTCCGGAAATTATATAATAATTATTATTAATTATTATTTGTTTATTAATACAATAATAACGTATTGTTGTCAACACAATCTCCAATTTGTTTGAATAATTATAGCTAGGGTGTGTCGCAGTTAAAAGGAATAAAAACCAAGTTTTTTCCAACGCTTTCTCGAAGTTATCCCTGTTTTCTTCTTAATTTCTTAAAAACGTTTTATGCAATGTTGAGAACATTTAGCTTGTTTTTGACCACCTTAACCGGCTAGAAAATTTGTAAAAAGTTGAAGTTGAGTAGAATCGTTTTCCAGATTTTCTATTAATCGTTCGCGCGAGACAGATGTAGATAAATCGAAGACGACACGCATTCAAGTGGCGACAGTAGCCAACGATGGATTCTGGTGGCTGGTTAGGAAGCAGGGCCGTACGCTTGAGGGGCACATAACTCATTCCCCGAGGGCAGCGTCAGTGATGTACGGCGGTTGTGGGACAGCGGGTAGGATGAGGTTTATCGGTAGGAGACGGTAGCAAGGGTGAATCAGCCCTTAATAAGCCAAAGTGCACGCGAGTCGCTAGCAAAAGAGAAGCCTGTTCTCTCGCCAGTCCCTCGATAAGGAAAGAGGGGCGCGGATCCGTGAACATCATCGGGTTGCCGGTGGCAGATTTACGAGCAGAGTAAACTATTGTTTCGAAGTTTATCTTTTTGGCCCACGGAAGATTAAGGGTTTCTTCGGTGAACGGTGTTGGCACGCTTGGGAACCAGGCTTTACCGTGTTTCTGTTACTGATCTGTGAAGAAGAGGGTAGCTGGGTGCAGATAGGACAGAGAAGAAATGTTAGAGTGCTGAAAGGTATAGTAAACCGAGCTAGTTAATGCTGTATAGCAATTACAATGGGCACCTAATTCCTCTTCAAGCAGATTTTCAGACAATTAAAAATTCTTATCCTGACTCAAAGTTCTGAGGATGACAAAATACAGGAAACTGAGCTTGTTAATGCTGTATAGCAATTATAATGGGCACCTAATTTATTTTCAAGCAGATTTTTAGACAATTAAAAATTCTGATCTCGATTCAAAATTTCTGAGGATGACAAAATACAGGAAACCGAGCTAGTTAATGCTCTGTAGCAATTAATGGGCACCTAATTCCCCTTCAAGCAGACTTTCAGACAGTTGAAAATTCTGATCCTGATTTAAAATTTCTGAGGATGACAGAATAGAGAAAACCGAGCTAGTTAATGCTGTATAGCAATTACAATGGGCACCTAACTCCTCTTCAAGCAGATTTTCTGACAGTTAAAAATTCTGATCCTGATTTAAAATTTCTGAGGATGACAAAATACAAGAAACCGAGCTAGTTAATGCTGTATAGCAATTACTGGGCACCTAATTCATACAGAATTCTGAAATTACAGATCTGAGGAGGAAATAAATTTGGATATATATTCCTCTTACTAAACCAATAATTGTCAGCACAAATTGGAATAAAATTAATAGTAATTGTTTTTGTAATTTTGCTCATGAAGTACGAAATCCGTCAAAAATGTCGGGTCCCGTAAACCTAGTGTTAAGTTTGTTTAAACCCTGTAAGATCTTGGCATACTAAAAATAATGTGGCCGACAGCTTGGGTTAGGTCCTGTCCGAGGAGGAGGTGCCTGATTATTTATTTAACGTCGTCCATTACTGGTATGCGGTTGAAGGGACAGATGACTCGTCGAAGCAGCTGGATCCGAGCATTACGAGGAAGCTACTTCTCTGATGAAGCGTTACGCTTAATCCGAGATTAAAAGGACTGCGATGTGCAGTAAAGTTTAATGCTAACACGCCCGATCCTGGACCCAGTCTTGAAATCAAGGGATCACACTGTTTGTCGGGGACGGTCACTTATTAATGCGGGCGCAGGGCCAAAGTAATTCCCTAGGCAGGGCACAGCTTAGGAGAGACTTACCCGTTATTTGAATCCTCACTAATACCTATCACATACTTAGGAATCGTCCGCGTAGCATAACTGCGCGAACCTGTTCCTCCAACACGAGCAAGTCAATAGTTTCTTAAATGAATCCTTCGGTATTAGAAAATATTTAAAAAAAAATAATTCTAGAATTGCCATGGAGAGGACTTTGCACAGAAGAGAAAATATTAGATTGTTCCATAAGACACGGTCGATTGTTAACGAAACACTACTCTTTTTGAAGTGAAACTTCTTTAGGCGCGTTAGGCGTAAAACCGATCTGGCGATGAAACGATGAAACGAAATTCTACTCTATTGAAGTGGAACTTCTTTAGGCGCGTTAGGCGTAAAACCTAGTCGCAGTAGGCGTAAAATCAATCTGGCGATGAAACGATGAAGCGATGAAACGAAATTTTATTCTATTAGCATATACGGTTGAGGGTTCGGCATTGCTTAATAAAGATTATGATAAAATTCCGATGATGCTAAGTGGCCATTTCGACGTGAACTTTGCACTGGAACAATCAAAATTATTAATAGAATTTTTTAGAATTAAATTAAGATTGGAAATGGTAAATAATCCTAATGAAACGACAACAAGATCAAGAACAACTCTTGATGCAGTATTTGCAAGACATTTAGACAAAATTGAATCAAGGATATTTATATCATATTTTAGCTATCACAAGCCAATTGTTTCAATATAAATGTCATAAACTGTTAATAAAAATTCGAAAAAAAATTAAAGAAAGAAGTTTCACTTCAGCCATGTGGTCTAATTTAAACAAACTCATTCATCAAAGTAAGCACGATTGTAAGCATTGCATTTTGTCAATGAATTACGAAACACATGATTGCATTGCGGTCGAAATTGAATGTTTTGTTCGCTCATATTTTTCATTTGTAGACGATCATATCTGCACTTTGCAGCAGTTTTACCATTGAAAAATATTACATTGATTAATTAAGATATCTTGACCAAAATAGTTTTTCCACTCATATTAAAAGAATACACGACAACATTGATTGTTTGCCGTTCAAATGAAATCTAGTTAAAAGTACAATGAAATAACTAAATAAAAACTGAACTTAGGAGTGAAAAATGATGTACATACCTCTATAAGATTCGCATTCTGAAACCCGACATTTCAACAAAGATGTTTGAAAAGAAAAATCGTTTGGAAATTCGAGCGGAAGGAAAGCGTACGCGAAAAGAGATATCGATCCAGAGGTGGGGATACGACTGTAACTGTTTATTGCACGCGGAAAAATTGCCAGTTCGTTTGAGATCGTCGAAGAGGAAGGATAACCGACGCGCCGATGTCGTTTTCACTGATATTTTTATTTATTTTCTGGCCTCGCGCGTCTTTCATTCCATCGTACACGTGTCCCGACGTCATTCAATTTTCTCTCTGCATTTTCTGTCATTTTTTTATTTTCAACCAGCTCTTGCAAACTGTGCGTCTTTCGTTTACTTTTACGACGTGAGCCTTTCGGCGCAGAAAGAACATTGTTCATCCCTTATACAGGGTGTCCCACGTAACAGTTTTCCCGATTTTTTAAGTACTTGCGATAATCTGACAAAAAATATTTTCAACAAAAGTTTATCATTTTTCAATTGGCTATATATTGCAATAAAAAAGTTCGAAAAACATTTGTTTTTATAGTATTGTCAAGGTCACCTTCATTTTTTTAAATGGCACTTTGTATTTTTGACTTAACAGTATTATAACCCGTGTCAAGACGAATTCAACGACCTAGTATACCATGACCTTGGGATGACCTTGAAGGCGAAGAAATGAAAATTTCAACAAAACATGACAATCTGCTTGAATGGGTGATAATAACTTGTGTTTATTATTAAGACTCGAAATTGCATTCAATTTTTATGGGGTCAGTTACAGTCAATAGTTTATGCTGTTCCAATACAAAATAAGGAACATTCAAAGCAGCGAATCCGTACAGCATGCGAAGAACTTCGCTGCGACAGTATCGTAAGAGCAACCAATGCAAATTTACTCCGAGAAACGGAATTGTACCTAGAACAAAACGGATTTCAATTCGAACATTTGATGTGACTTTTTTTATGAAATCGTTTGCGTTCATTTAGTCAAGGTTTCTAGATTGAATGTAATTTCGAGTCTTAATAATAAACACAAGTTATTAACACCCATTCAAGCAGATTGTCATGTTTTGTTGAAATTTTCATTTCTTCGTCTTGAAGGTCATCCCAAGGGCATGGTATACTAGGTCATTGAATTCGTCTTGACACGGGCTATAATACTGTTAAGTCAAATATACAAAATGCCATTTAAAAAAATGAAGGTGACCTTAACAATACTATAAAAACAAATGTTTTTCGAACTTTCTTTTATTGCAGTATATAGCCAATGGAAAACTGATCAACTTTGGTTGAAAATATTTCTTGTCAGATTTTCGCAAGTACTTAAAAAATCGTGAAAACTGTTACATGGAACACCCTGTATACTTATCTTTTATTAAATCTACGCTGATTACATTTTATTTATATTTTCATTGGTGCGAGAAATTAATTTTATTTCTAGATCAAATATGTATTCAAAGTTACGAATTAGCAATCGGAGTTCCGTGACTAATCCTCTGCCATTTATGTCTTTCATTTTGTCAGCCAGCGTGGAAAGGGTGCAGTCCAACGCCCACGAACCCTCGGCAGCTCGCGCGGAAACGTCGCGGCGATTTATTCGGGTTTAAAAATCCGAAAAAAGTGGGTGCTTGCGTATGAACAAGGCAGGAGGGCCGCCATTAAAACGATTCGGCGGGGATCCCTCGTCGGGCTAACATAATCACCGATAATAGTCCGTCCGCCTTCTAAAAACTGGAAAACTTTTCCTTCTTTCATCCCCCAACGGTCCTCGGAGCTCCGAGCGTCGGTGGTTCCACCTTCCAAGACGTCGGGGGCTTCCCCCTTGGCTGAGAAGTTGGTTTACCACCCCCGGGGGTGGTTAGCGGGTCTAGTTAAGGGGCGTCTTAATTACCCACCGTAATGAACACCTTGTCGTAAAAACTTGCGCCGGTTTAATTATTTCGGAGCAGCCACCGCCTCCCAACCGATCCACTTGCTCGGTTACCCTCGTTGTCGGGGGTTGTTCACACCCCCCCCCCCTCTGCGCGACTAAACGGAACTGACAACGCCAGTCGAAGATTTCCTGGTTCGATTAGCGACCGACCCACCCTGTCACACTCATTTTTCTCCGAGAGCGAACCGCCCCCGCGCGATTAAACATTCACCCATAAATAACATTTACCGTCCCTGTAAATTCTAATTAATTCGCAACTCGTGGATTCCGCATTTTTAATAGTTCCAAATGGTGTCCTGAAGATGTAGAAGAAATATGAACAATTATTTTTAAGAGCAACTACCCCATACAACAAAGAATGTCTATGTAACTAGTGACATAAAATTAGTGTTCTGAATTCTAATTAATTCGTAATTTATGGAATTTGAATTTTCAAGACTGCTGTTTCGAAGAAGAAAACGTATGGACAATTATTTTTAAAAACACCTACCCCCTCGCAATAAAATATTCCCACGGAACCCGAGGAATAAAATTAGTGCCTTTCTAAATTCTAATTAATCCGTAATTTATGGAATTTGAATTCTCAATAGTTCAAACTGGTGTTCGAAATTTGAGAAATTCGAAATTATAATAGTTCAAAACGGTCACAGAAGCAGATAGGGTACGGATGATTAATCTTAAAAGCAACTATACCTTTCAGTAAAAAATTTTTATAAAATTCCACAAATAATGTTAGCGTCCCTATAAATTCTAATTAATTCGAAATTTAAGAAATCCGAACATTTAGTAGTTCGAAATAGTGTGTCACAGAAGCAAAAAAAAGTATGGACGATTATTCTTAAAAGCAACTACCCTTTGCAATAAAATATTCCCACGGAACCCGAGGAATAAAATTAGTGCCTTTCTAAATTCTAATTAATCCGTAATTTATGGAATTTGAATTCTCAATAGTTCAAACTGGTGTTCGAAATTTGAGATATTCGAAATTATAATAGTTCAAAATGGTCACAGAAGCAGATAGGGTACGGATGATTAATCTTAAAAGCAACTATACCTTCCAGTAAACAATTTCTATAAAATTCCACAAATAACGTTAGCGTCATTCTAAATTCTAATTAATTCGGAATTTGAGAAATCCGAATTTTTAATAGTTCGAAATAGTGTGTCACAGAAGCAACAAAAATGTATGGATGATTATTTTTAAAAGCAACTACCCCTTGCAATAAAATATTCCCACGGAACCCGAGGAATGAAATTAATGCCCTTCTAAATTCTGATTAATTCGTAATTTATGGAATTTGAATTTTCAATAGTTCAAATTGGTGTTTCAAAGAAAAAGAAGAAGGTGTAGGGACAATTATTCTTAAAAGCACCTACACCTTGCAGTAAAAAATTTCTATAAAATTCCACAAATAATGTTAGCCTCCCTATAAATTGTAATTAATTCGAAATTTGAGAAATCCGAACATTTAATAGTTCGAAATAGTGTGTCACAGAAGCAAAAAAAAGTATGGACGATTATTCTTAAAAGCAACTACCCCTTGCAATAAAATATTCCCACGGAACCCGAGGAATGAAATTAGTGCCCTTCTAAATTCTGATTAATTCGTAATTTATTGAATTTGAATTTTCAATAGTTCAAACTGGTGTTTCAAAGAAGAAGAAGAAGATGTAGGGACAATTATTCTTAAAAGCACCTACACCTTGCAGTAAAAAATTTCTATAAAATTCCACAAATAATGTTAGCGTCCCTATAAATTCTAATTAATTCGAAATTTGAGAAATCCGAACATTTAATAGTTCGAAATAGTGTGTCACAGAAGCAAAAAAAAGTATGGACGATTATTCTTAAAAGCAACTACCCCTTGCAATAAAATATTCCCACGGAACCCGAGGAACAAAATTAGTGCCCTTCTAAATTCTGATTAATTCGTAATTTATTGAATTTGAATTTTCAATAGTTCAAATTGGTGTTTCGAAGACGAAGAAGAAGTTGTATGGACAATTAATCTTAAAACCACCTACCCCTTGAAGTAAAAAATTTCTATAAAATTCCACAAATAACGTTAGCGTTCTTCTAAATTCTAATTAATTTATAATTGATGGAATTTGAATTTTTAATAGTTCAGATTGGTGTTTCGAAGAAGAAGAATTATGGACTGCCCCTTGCAACGAAGAATTCCTAAGGATTTCACGAAATAAAATGACTAATTTCTTAATCTCTAATTGATGCAGAATTTATGAGTCCTGCAGTTTCAACGGAATTAAACTGTGTATTCCAGAAGAGTCTGAAAAATTCTTACTGCACCAATGTGCTTGTACAATTTACAAAAGTCAATTTCCTTCGAATAGGAACAACTATACCTATTTCCTAATAGCACTGTTGTTCCGTAGAAAGCATTTTGGAGAAGATAATAGTTTTTGGATTGTCCCGCGGTGGGAGTGGAAAAATAATTTGGTGGCGCCATCCCGGGGCGGTAGAGATTTTGCTCTGCGGGCGTTGGAAAACGGAAGAATCGATGCTCTCGATCGACCCCGTAACATTTCCCGGCGCGAACACCGTGGTAAGGTCATCGAGGTGCAGGCGACGAGAGCGCAATAAAGGCGCGTACCCATCTACGACGGCGTCGAATCCAATTACACCCCGCCAGCCGGGGGCTCCTGAATGGCAATACTTTTTAAGGGTGCGTCTGCAACGGGAGAACACGGAAAAGGCCGTACAACGGGGAGTATTGCGGCACGGTTTGTCGTCTCTCGCTTCTATAAATTCGCGGGAATTAAACGAAAGAATGCGGTCTGCCTCGACGTACGACCTGCCCACCCTGCAACCCTTAACTCGACGCCCAAGCCCGGCTACACACCATCCTCCCTTCTCGCTTGGGTTTACGCGCGCCGGTTCTGTCTCTCTCGCTCACGAGGCTCCTCTCTCTCCGTCGTGTTCGCCGGCTCACGGATTTTTTTCTCTCGCACGAAAACCAGGGGCTCATTTTTGGGGGCTCGTTGGATTTTTAATTAAGGCCGCGGCGGTGACTCCCACGCCAAGAATGCACGGTATCGTGCGAGGTATTTTCCCGAAAAACCACCCCTCTACTGCTATTGCCGACGTCGCCGCTTCTATCCGCCCGGTCTCTTCCTCGGCCAACGTTATTTAATAACCGTTCGATCGCTTCCGGAATCGTGATGATCCTTTTGTTTGTCTTTCCGCCGCATCTGGGCACGTGCTAGCAGCCGAACCTAACCCCTGTACACGTTATATCCATGATGAACGTGTATCTATCTGTTCGTTTCTATCGCGCTGTGATGCCGTTCAAGACTCGACGTCGCCGAAAGTCGTAAATCCTCGACTCAGGTTTTCCTGACAACGCGTATTTGAAACGAATTCCCTACGACCTGGTCTAGTTATTGGGATAGTAAAATAATTAAACACTGATTTTGTAACACGAGTAATACTTCAATATATTTTAACAATAATTAACCAAAATAGATGGTGTTAAAATGGAACGATGAGACTGTGTTAAAACAGACTGTTGTTTGCGAAAATGACGCTGAGAGCTGTGTGTCGTGTGTTTTTAAAATGTCGGCGTGGGCGTGTGCTATGTTGAAAGTGTACTGATTGGTGGATGATATTTTCAATGAAGATGGTAATGGGAAATGAAGTAGTTTTCTAATTGGTTATGTGAAATCTATGGAAATGGTGAAAGTGGCCGCCCTCGAAGACCGCCCTCGTTGATAGGTCACAGGTAGGGGTAGAATCTTCGGGTGCGCTACGGTTAGCCTTCGCGTCGCCTTGCGTTCGCGGGTCTCGAGTCTCGAGGGCTTGACCGTAACAAGTAATAAACCTAAGAAGCCCCTTGACTTTTAACAATGGCAAGCGGAAATTAAAGAATTCGGTATTGGAAGTTAATCTGCTGGGCAGATGCAACAATATCCATAAACTTAAACTTTACTTTCTTGGATGTATTAGCTGTTATAACGTTTTAAGGTAACTGTTTTACTGCAAGAAGTTTTTGGTGAATGATCTGGCTATCGTACGTGACGGATGAAAAGAGAGTGAGGCTTAACTATCTAAACAATTCAGTGCACTATCAGAGTGTAAATAAAAAACCATACCGTTCCATTTAAAAAAACAGAGTTGACCTTCATATCTCCTTGACGTATCCACCTATAAACAAATTAATGACATCAGATTACGAGCGCCTCGATATCAAGTAAGTTTGGTCTGGTGCATTTTCTTCTATCTTCAAAAGCTAGCGAATTATTCTGGTGATCTGTTTATAGTGCCCCACCCTGTAGATATGCAAGAACGTATAAAAAGAGCTTGCTCTGTAATAGATACAACTGAAATTTGTCAGGCAGTATAATCAGTATTGCAACGTTTTAGATTATGTCTCCGTGTTCAAGGTCGTCATTTTGAACACTTGACGTAGCAGTGAATACGTAAATAACATGTTACATGTAAATCGTCGTAGTTTTCGAAGAGTGCTTTGAGACACTTTATTTTCCATTGCAGTTGACCTTGAATGACCTTCATAATAGGTCATTGCATTCGTCTTGAAATACACTATCAGAATGTAAATAAAAAACCATACGGTTCCATTTAAGAAAACTGAGTTGACCTTCATATCTCCTTGACCTCTCCACCTATAAACAAATTAACGACATCAGATTACGAGCGCCTCGATATCAAGTAAGTTTGGTTTGATGCATTTTCTTCTATCTTCAAAAGTAGGCGAGTTATTCAGGTGACCTGTTTATAGTGCCCCATCCTGTATAAATACATCTTCAACTTCGAGTACCCGAATATTGAAAACTTTCGGGACCCCGACTCGACCCGATCCGATTACCATTTCCGATCCAACCCGACTCGATCATTGTCCGACTTGACGCGAGGCTCGGGTACCCGAAATTTCGAAATACCCGCACACCCTTATTAAATACCTATTCTGTGTGACAAATTGTTACATACTTTCTTCTTTTCTTCAAAAGCAAGCGAGTTATTCAGGTGACCTTTTTATAGTGCCCCATCCTGTATAAATACATCTTCAACTTCAAGTACCCGAATATTGAAAACTTTCGGGACCCCGACTCGACTCGACCCGATCCGATTACCATTTCCGACCCAACCCGACTCGATCATTGTCCGACTTGACGCGAGGCTCGGGTACCCGAAATTTCGAAATACCCGCACACCCTTATTAAATACCTATTCTGTGTGACAAATTGTTACATACTTTCTTCTTTTCTTCAAAAGCAAGCGAGTTATTCAGGTGACCTGTTTATAGTGCCCCACCCTGTATATCAGAGCTTCCTATGAGCAATCCACACACAATTTTCTGAACGACCTAATACATTGCTCGCTTGTATCTGCGGAGATTAAATTGACTTTGGGTTATTAGAAAGAAGTCTGACAACATCCAAAGGACTCGAGCCACCCCCTTGAGGGCGCCGGTGGCGAAGGAAGCCTCTCCCAACGAGAATGCAAATTCCGGGGGACGGTAAACCTCGCGGGTCAGGAAGTAACGTGGCGGATAAATCATCCGGGACACCCCCGCGGCTCCGGCAGCAACTCGGTCCTCGAGCCAACCCCGTGTTTATGTGCCAGAATCGACATATTTCAGATGCGCTTTTAAATATTAAACACGAGGGTCCGCGAATATGCTTCTTCCCGGCTTTCCTCCGCTCTCGTATCCTGCTGTTCATGATCCTTCTCGGGAAAGTATGGCGCGATTCCTTGAAAACTATCTGCCGACGAGAGCATACCAAAAAGAGTCAAATAATACCACCCGGTTCTTCTAATGTTAGATCAATCCATTAAAATCAATAATTAGAGCTTCACAACCATTTTTTTCAGATCCAAAATTTAACAGATTTATGTACCATTTTCTGTACACGCTGAGACTCATTCCTCGGATGATTATCATAAAATTAGTTGGACCGAATATCAATTTATTCGTTGTGAAATGAACTAAAATATCGAATAAGGTACAAAATTCTCTTTATCGAATGACTAATAAGTAGAGTGCGGATTTTATGCATTTATGGCAAAATTGAGTAAGTCTAATTTAAAATGGTGAACAGATTAAGGAAATTTAAAGACTCTATGTGTTATTCTCAAGTTACTAAAATTATTAAGGGAAGAAAGAACTTTTGACTTGACTCCACTTTATTACAATCAATGCTGAACATTTTTATTTTGGATAAAGATCCGCAGTCTATTAATAAGTGGAACGCGAGTCTTAAAACAAATTAAAAATTGTCTGCGTCCATTGGACGAAACCGTAGACATACTGAAGCTTCTTCGTTCTCTCTTCAATGATCTTAACCCCTTGCACTATAACAACGAGTCAGACTCGTGATAAGAATTTCTAACAAAATCTACTAAACATGTAAATTCTTAATTACCATTGAAGCGAAATAAAATTTCATTTTGTTGCTATCGATATATAGCCATTGGTGAATATACAAGCATATAATAAATTTAGATTTTCTTTTTGTTGTAAGAAATGATGGACGACAATCAAGTTCTAATCACTGTAACCGTAAAGTAAATCATAGTGCAAGAGGTTGACAACTCTGGCAGAATATACCGACAACCTTAAAGACTTCAAACTTTCATAATTTATTAAAAATCGTACCCACTCATTTCTGTCATGAATACATAAAATCCTCTGTCTACTAATAATATTAATTAAACAGCAGATTTTCTGAATTCATGATGGCTTGGTAAAACAACACTGCGAAGACGTTAATAGAATTGAATGATGCTGTTCTCGAACGATTAAAACTGTTCAAAGAGGACATGAACATTCTCTGACAACTGAATTGGACAATTTTTAATTTGCATAAGAATCCACAGTCCAGCAATTATTAATAACTCTGATCGTTTCTAGCACAGACAAGCCTCGTACGAAACGCATAAAATTTTTAAAAAAAGGGAGACCAGATTTTCTCGAAGTTTTTAATTGTTTACAGACACAGGACAAATCTCCGATGGCCGTACAGCAGCGAGCACATTTTCTGGAAGATCACGTCCAGCCGAGGCTCCGCCAATCTATCAAAATCCCCGCAGGAACGCGATTAATCTCTCGACTCATCAGCCACGGCACCGATCGATCCGGAAATACTGACAGCGGAACCACGCCGGCCCGTTAATAAAGACAGAACAAGAACCGGCAAAGTTTTCATTGGCGCGCGCATACACACACATACGCGCTGGGTTTCATCTAATTAGAAACTCGCCCCCTCGACCAACGAAAGGGGTGAGCCTGGGTGGAAATAACCGAATGACCCGAGCCCGTTAGAAATTCCGCGTGAACGAGCGAAGACGCGCGGGAAACGGCATCTTCGAAAGTTATGCGCGATAGTTCGCTGCCGCTGCGAGACTCGCTGGTAATGTACACACACGAGGGTGGCAACGTGCAACCCTCGACACCCTCCTCCACCGCCCAGTAGACATCGACCCTCTTAAACGTGAATTTGATATTCGTAAATCTGCCGGCCGGTTTCCATAAATCAAAACCAACCCTCCGCACGGCTTCCATGGCCTGCAGAAAAGCTCGGGAATAAAGGGGCGAGTAAAGGGGGTGGGCGGCAGTCAACCCCCGGCGCGAACAGACTCGACAACATCCGTTCGACATCTTCTTTCTTAAAAGTTGATTCCTCGATGCCGCTTTGATCCTGCTCGGGACGCGAAGCCACTCGGAAATGTCGAGCCTGTTCTCACCCCCCACCCTTCCTAGGATATTGTTTCGCGGATTCGACGTATTTGTTGCATGTCGATCCCTGAAATCGATGCTCACTGTAATATAAATGTCATTTCTTTCGATCGAAATGAATTATATTGATGAAACTGATTTCGGCGCAAAGGTTCGATCTTATTGAAAGTCAGCAATATTGCAATTTTATTATTATACCAACGTTTCGATCCGTGTGCGGATCATTCTCAAGAGATTCTATGAGTTTGCTGTGCATTAGTTACAATAAAAGAAAAACAAAATATTTTTATGAATACGAGTTACGATGGAACGTGGTTGAAACCATTGTGGCAGATACATAACTGACGTAACTCGTATTCATAAAAATATTTTGTTTTTCTTTTATTGTAACTAGTACACAGCAAACGCATAAAATCTCTTGAGAATGATCCGCACACGGATCGAAACGTTGGGATAATAATAAAAGTGCAAATTTGCTGACTTTCAATAAGATCGAACCTTTGCGCCGAAATCAGTTTCATCAATATAATTCATTTCGATCGAAAGAAATTACATTTATATTACAGTGAGCATCGATTTCAGGGATCAACATGCAACAAATACGTCGAATCCGCGGAACAATATCCTAGGAAGGGTGGGGGGTGAGAACAGGCTCGACATCCCCGAGTGGCTTCGCGTCCCGAGGAGGATCAAAGCGTCATCGAGGAATCAACTTTTAAGAAAGAAGATGTCGAGCGGATGTTGTCGAGTCTGTTCGCGTCGGGAGTTGACTGTTCTAGTTGTGGGTATACAGGAGAATGAAAGTAGCCTCATTCGTGGTCGACACTCTTTATTAATAAATCGCGATGATCGCGTCGCTCGGTCGTATTGGTCGGGTCGAAACTACAACGTCGACTTGCTCGTGCAAGGTTTCGGTTTCGATTAACCTTCGTGCATCGGGACGACTGCCCTTGGAACCGATCTCTGAGAGTCTCTCTCGATTTCCGAGAACAGTCGTGGCTTTTAGGGCGTAGCGTATCGCAGGCGACGATTGACGCGTCCGCCACGAGTTTCGTTGCTGCGTCCTGTATATATTAAGTGGCGACGGTCTGGCGCGGCGTGCTCGTGCACGGGCCGCCACATAGTGTTAGGATATTTTACAGGAAGCCGATTATTATTATTTCTGACGAAGGGATGAACATAAACTGAAACTGTAACAGTGGTAAAAAACGACTCTGAAGTTCACATAAAAATTCCTGAGGCATCTAAATTGCTCGTAAATAAACAATCGGCAACAATTTCTACTAAAGATTTTATAATAGACCATGTCCTCGAACGGAAACCGATGAACACGAATTTTAATTATCTATCGAGAAGAATGCTGAGAAAAGAATTAAATAAAAATGTTAGAGGTGTAGTACAGAACCATCATGTTCATATAAAAATTAAAGATCCATACAGTCACCAAACAAAAAACTGACAACAATTTTTACAATGTCTACAGACCATTGTGCAGGATCGATAAAAATGATTGTACATTCGTTACCAAATTTGTCCGAACACAAGTGAAAGGATGATGTGGAAATATTGTAAAACTTGGAGAGTACCAAGTGCTCTTGCAAATTGCTCGGATGATAAACAAAAAGGAACATTAATTTCCCACTGAAACATGGCAGACAGGTGAAAGGAGCAACGGGCAGTCGGATGTATCGCGGCCGGGAAGGCAGAGTCAACGAAAACCATAATCACTGTTGGATATTCGGCAGAGGGTGGCGACGTGCAGACATCCGCTTTTTCCCCGGACGCTGACCAAGATAATTCTCGCTTCTCCTCAGATGTTCACTTCAATCTTTCGGCGAATATTTGAAGAGGCCAGATCAAAGCGCGTCTGGTCAATTTCATCAACATTTGAATACGAACCACCCTGTCCCTTTCCCACTCTCTCTAGCTCTCCTCTCTACTCACACTCTTTCTCTCTCTCTCTCTCTCTCTCTCTCTTCCTCTCTCGCTCGTTTCTTCCGCTATCTCTTGCTCGGGCTCACCAACGAAACAACCCCCAGCCCTTTGGATCTCTTTGCACCGACTGCGAAAAGAGCCGAGGAGAGAAACGAGTCTAGAGAGAGAAATAGAGAAAGAGAGAGAGAGAGAGAGAGAGAAGGTAGAGAAAGGTAGGTGAAAAGGAGAAAGGGACGAAGAAAGGAGTGGGGCGAGAGGAAGAGGAGAACGGGAACTTTTGAAAAGTGTTGGGTAAAATGAGAAGCGTTAGACGAATGCGCCGATAACGCGGAACTCGAACATTCCGAAAGACGTTCCCCCCTCCCCTCCTCCCCCCCATTTCGCCACCATCCCATCATCCACAGTCGAGGCTGATGCGATGCTCTTTTCCGCCGCTTTCCACGGAGTTTCAAACGAAGGATTCTTCCGGCGAATTCTATTTTACGGATTGAGGGCCTTTGCCGTTGCCCGGGAACGTCTTCCTTTGCCCTCGGAGTACAATTAACCGGTCGATCGGGAGATAATTAATTAGACAAAGTGTACGGGAATATCGAAATCGATATCCGACGCACAGAAACATTGGTCTAAGCCTGCTGGATGGAGTGCGGTAACGGCGTCGTTCATTTCAATTTTCGAGACTTTCAAATTGTTACATTCGGTATCGTATAACGGTGAACTTGTTTTTAATGAGTAGACGGCGGATCTTTATGCATAATAAAAATTGTATTCATTAATTGCAGTACATAGGAATCATATAGTAATTTATTTCACTCTTTAATGGTTTTATTGAGTCGTGGGAAATGTATTGATACTCCTCAATTCTTGTAATCTTTTTATTGTTTGAAATTACGCTCATCCATTTTTGCCATAAATGCATAGATGCCGCTGTTTGTTCGGGACATAGTTGGCCAAGCTCTTGAACACTTATAGCTACCGTTGAAATAAACTATAGGCCTTTTATTCCTTTTACCCAGCACCTTTGTTATATACAGGGTGGTACAGGAAACTTGTCCACCCTCAATAACTTCCGAAGTGTGCATTGTATGAAAAAATTTTTTCTAAAAAAGTTGTATGGTTTCAAGGGATACATTATGTAATTCATATACTTTTTTTTGTAAGTGGTGGCATTTCGGGGATTTGAAGGTCAATTTGTGTTTTTTTAATTGGAATGCTATATTTTTTATCCCAAAATATCGAAGAGCGTTAAATTTTGAGTAAAAAAGTACTGACCTTCATTCGCCGTAAACCTAATGGTTAACGAATAATTTCACTTTGTTTCTTGAGAAGGATGTCGTTTCAAATTATTCGTTAACTAATAGGTTTACAGCTAATGAACATCAGTACTCTTTTACTCAAAATTTAACGCTCTTCGATATTTTGGCATAAAAAAATATAGCATTCCATTTATGAAAACGAAGTTGACCTTCAAATCTCCGAAACGCCTTCAATTACAAAAAAAAGTATATGAATTACATAATGTATCCCTTCAAATCATACAATTTTGTCTAAAAAAAGTTTTTTCATACAATGCATACTTTGGAAGTTATTGAGGATGAACAAGTTGCGTGGACCACCCTGTATAATAATAAGAAGAATACACATGTGTTTTAGAACGTGGCTCAAGAGCGACTGAGAGCTATAGGGTTACGAGTTACGTAATGTGTTTATTTGACATGTATTGTGTACATCGATCGTCACTTATCGTATAGATCGATCTTATGTAGTGTCGCCTATTTCCTTTTTTTTTCTTTTCAGTTTATCTATTTTAATTGGTTGAATTTTACAAGTGAATTATGAGTGCATTTTTCATGTGTTAAATCCAATCAATTAAAATAGACAAATTGAGAAGAAAAAAAAAGGAGAAAGATGACAAGAGATTTGAACCCTGGCCTTCCTAGTACCAACTTAGTACGTTTCCACCATGCCGTTTCTCACTAGACATTAACTTCAACTGAAACTGTACATAACGGGTATAATAAAATTTCAATTGTAAATATCTCAAAAGTTATTGAGTATCTGACCCTATAATGCTATATTTTCATAAACAGGAGAACGTAATCTACCAATATGCAAAGTTTCGAGAAAATCTGAGACTCCATGACCGCGTCTTCTCCTTATTACTATAACGAATAGTTTGATACTCTGGGTTCAGTTAGACCCGACGCGAAGGTCAATCAAACTTTGATTTATATTTCAGTGTGCCCAGCAGTGACAGATTCATTTTTCTCAACAGTATTTAATTTAATTTTTCAGGGGAATAAATTTATTGTGACCGTTGGTGTCTGTGCGATCGATGTGCGGTTTAAAATTGAAGCAGAGCGTTAAGTATAGCTGGAAGTAGTCAAGGTCCCCCAGCGCTTATTACATATTAAAATAGAGGAGTGAAATGGATACGTTATGGAGCAGGGATGCGAGAAACACGGAGCAGTAGTCGCGAGCATAAATTTCGCCGCGTCTCGAAATGCCGTCGGGATGCGGCTTTAAGGAGGGTAGCCAGGCGCGGCGCGATCAAAGCGTAATTTTAATTAGGCAGATTATACGGAAAGATAAAAATTATTAAAATTATTGCCTTAATGAAAGGGAACCTTCGCCTGGTTTACGGAGGGACGCGTAATTAAACGTCGGGAGTAGCTTCCCCATGGCGAGGGTTGTTTCTGAGGATGGCGCGCGGAACAGATAATACAGCGCAGTGTTGATTTAAAAAAAATCTTACATCTGCTTTTCTATTCTACAAATTTCAACAATCTTTGACCCGCAATAAACATTGACATCATCCTCAGCGCCGCCATTTTAAATTCACACCAACTTTCAAGATAATCACAGTATTCACATCGGTCTTATAAAAACAATTAAACCATTGCTCATAATAGACTGCGGATTTTATGCAAATTCTAAATTTCATGGGTCATTTTATGAAAACCAAGATGAGGAACAAGATCAATTTATCATCTGAAAAATTCCATATGGTAAGCATAGGTTATAGATATCATTAATGTCTGTTAGTACGCATGCTTTCTTCTACTTTAAACATGCTCACATAAATGCATACAGTCTACTTACGACAAAAAGGAGTAAGCGTAGTTTAATACTATGACAGTTGGCGTTACTTTCAAGTTATTACGATTACTGAAGAAAAGAAGACTTTTTAACTTGATTTCTATTGTTCGCAATTCATACAGAATATTTTTATTTTGCATAACGATCCGCCGCAGTCTGTTCATAAAGAACCCCGCACTAATCATATGGAAAATCTATCCCGGTAAAATCAGTTGGATTATTCATATATTTCAAATATGATCGAACCTTGCGCCGAGATCATAAAATTTATTGGATTTTTCATATGTTGTAGCTTATGATCTACTGAACAAAAGATGTACTGGGCACAAAGCTCAATAATGGACAGTTATCGAGTTATAATCAGTCAAACATGACAAATTCGAGCTGCCGAATACTCAAATCTCGGGAAGTATATTTACTTTACTCGCTTGCCGCACCCCCACTCCCGCCACCTCACTCCTTCGATTATCAAGTTGCGCGACCTAAATGAAGTTGGCAACATACTAGCGTTATTGCTGCCGAACGCTATTACTTTCTGGCATTGCTACGTTCGATATTTATATTATTGATATCAGTGTATTCCATACATTTTGGTCTCCATACTGTTTGATAATACATAATAAGATCATTTTTTTGTTCAAACACACACACACACAGCAGAGAGGGTTTGGAGTCAAAAAATACTACGGGAACGACGAACCGTGGGGTCCTTATCTCTGCTGTGACACGCAAAAATTTTTGTGAAAGATTTCTGTTCACAGACCTTTTCAAGGTCATTCAAAATTCAAAAATAACCACCTAAAAGATTTTGTGAAACTCTACTATTTTTGTTTCAAACATTTTTCCACTAAATAAATACTTCCCGAGATTTGAGTATTCGGCAGCTCGAATTTGTCATGTTTGACTGATTATAACTTGATAGCTGTCCATTATTGAGTTTTGTGCCCATTACATCTTTTGTTCAGTAGATCATAAGCTACAACATACGAAAAATCCAACTGATTTTACCGCGATAGATTTTTCCATATGATTAGTGCGGGGTTCTTTCCCAGACGTATTTTTCAATGGAAAATTTTCAATATAAAATAGAACTCTTTCCTATTAAAATTAAAATTAATAGGAAATCTCTTTCCTATTAAAATATATCCTATGGTCTTTGTCTAATTGCATAACAACTTAACTACATTTTGTTTAAAATGTATTAAAGGGTCTCTATTGATGTTTGTATTAAATTCTTTATAACAACATGTTATACATACAGTTAAATGCACTATGTTTTGACCTTTCACGGTTTGATATAACCGCTAAAATATTACTTGGTTCATGTTCGATCCGCTGATCCTGACTATGTCTTGACTCTAATTGGTTCTTGCTTCTATCTGCCTCTTGTCCTCACAACAGTAACTGGTGTACCGGCATAGTAACAACACGTGTTTCTATTTCTCAATTTCGTTTTTCAAATCTTTATAAAGCAAGTAAGCAATCTAATACAGTATTTTGACTTCTGATCATATATTACAATATTAAAATTTGGTCTATTTTAAAAAAATAAAATTCTTTCAGACGCAGCTCTCATTCTTTCTTGAAAAAGATATACATTAGGATCGAAACGTAGAAAGTTTTAACAAACTAGCAAGATTGCTTTAATATTCTGTTTAGATCGAACCTTTGCGCCAATAACTTTACGATCGATAACCGAACTAACGTTTATAAAATAGAACGTTTCTACATTCTTACAATTTGAACCGTGACTGCGATGGGATTCAGTAATTGCAGTAACAAAACGCGAGAATGAACACGAAGGGTTCCTTAGAATATTAATCGCAATCGGAGCGCAGCGTGATAAATAGCCGCAACCGCAGATGACAATTAAAAATCCTCAACGCAGCCCCGAAAGTTCGCGCGCCCACCGACATAATAAATTGCGGGTCGCTTGATTAAAGTCATCAAAAATTCCGCGTTCGATAACCGGTGTACCCGAGAACTGTACGATTATCCACCGAGCATCCCTGTAACAAGCAATTTCATTAACCCGTACGCGGTAGAACGTATGAAAATTAATAATTGTTCGCGTCTCGAGCTGCACCCCAGATTCCAACCCTTTCGCTTCGACTGTCCGACGGGATTTCATTACAAGGCCCAGCGTAATTAGTTGTCGAACTGGCCGTCGTTGTTGAGGTTATAATCGTAAACGCGATCGTGTCGCGTTTTCGGCGAGGGATGGGACGGGGGGGGGAGGTGCAGCGAGATTTAGGGTTGGCAAAGTCAGGTGACGTCTTCGTTCGACTTCTTCGCGGGCGGAAGTTCCTCGCAGAGGGGTGCTGCGAGGGGTGAGCCAATGGAAGGTCGATAAGAGGGCCGCCCCCTGCTGATGGCAGATCAGCCCGCAAACCGCAAGGTGCCACCACACCCCCAAAAACCATCCCCGGCACCCCCGCGGCCAATGATCGGGCCTAGCCACCCCCAGGACCACAAACCAACCGCAAGACGATGCGCAGAACCGCCTCGTTCCTGTACGCACCGCGCATCCCGACCGCAAAACAAAATGGTGCTACCGAAGCCTGTCAAGATTTTCAGGGTCGTCGGGAACCTACCCAACAGGCCTGGAAACCCCCTCCAGGGGGGGTGTCTCACCTGAACTCAGACGGGGATCTACGAAATTGTTTCTGGAGATGCTTTCTGGGTCGGGTAACGAAGTACAGGTGTTTCGACAGGATAATCAAGGGTGGTGACAATGGGGCTGAAGCGTAGACGGGGTGGATATAATTTTTCGTTGTCAGGAAACGACAGAATTTTTATGGAGTTTAACAATAGGTTTACGAGACCCGTCAAAATGACGCGTTTTAATATTTTTAATTTACGATTATTGAGATTGTAAAGATTTCCCCGTGTGAAATTATTTAACAAATTTATTTTTTTTGGGTATATATTACAAAAACAATGGCTAAACATTTGGATAGACATATTCTTGTGATTTTTTAAAATAATGTAAAATAGTCACTTTTAGAGTTCCGTAAATCTAGTGTTAAAAACATTTGAGGCGTTTGCGAATTTGTGAAAATATTGGGTTAAGGGAAGAATGATTATCAGGATTTATAAATTGATTTAGTCATTTGGTGGATTTATATCGATGTGGTACACTGTCTTTAGATATCGCTAATTTTTTTATGATTTTATAAAATGACAAAAGTGTGTAGATCATATTCATTCATTGTCAGGAAACGACAGAATTTTTATGGAGTCTAAAAAGATTTGAGGTGTTTTCGAATTTGTGAAAATTTTGGGTTAAGGGAAGAATGATTATCAGGATTTATAAATTGATTTAGTCACTTGCTGGACTTATATCGATGTCGTACACTGTTTTTAGATATCCCTAATTTTTTTATGATTTTATGCAATTATGACAAAAATTTGTAGATTAAATTCAAAACGGTAGAGACATTTAGAGAATGTAAAAAAGTACAGATGCATTACTTACAACTGATTGAAATTAATACGATTAACAACAAATGTGTACGTAGCACTGGTAGACTGTAATCAATGCGAACACCATTTATTTTGCATAAAAATCCGCAGTCTAATCATTTATGTATTCAAGTATATTCACAATTTTTCATTTCCAATTGGCGGCAATTAATCTTGCTTTACAGTAGTTGCAAACCAACATTATTTTCTTACCAATTCGAAATAAGAAAATTCTCTACTTTATATTATATAATCCTATATTTATAATAATCATGAGTATTTTTCTCGTGTTTCTGCTTTAAGAAATCGTGTAATATGAAAGAAATAATGATGCCTTACAGCGACGCAACATTAAGACAGTCCAAGAAGTAGAATAGGAGTGTCAGTGGTCAGACAAGTCGAATAAGAATGGTGTGATAAATGGAAGAGAAAACGGTTCGTACTTAACTATGGCAACGGAAGCAAGTTAGACAGTGGACCGACGAGTAGAATAGGACAATAAATAGTTCAACAAGTAGATAAGGACGGTGTGTAGTCAAACAAGCAGAATAGAGACATTCCAAGGCGAGATAAATGGAAGAAGAACGGTTTGTAGTCAACCAGGAGTAAATACAGGGGTATAAGGTGGTCAGAGAGGCAGAATGGGACAGTAAATACTTCAGCAAGTAGATTGGGTCAGTGTGTAAGCCGACAAGTGAGAGTAGAGACAATCTGCAGTTGGATGGATAAAATAAAACCTTTGTACTGAAGTAAAGGTGAGTGAAATGAAACGAGTAATGATCGGACAAGTAGAACAAGGTAGCGAGTGGCCAGACAAAAAGAAAATAGTGCTGGAAGTGGTCAGGCAAGAAGAAAATAGAGCACTCAGTGGACAAACAAATAAAATGAGACAGTCAATGGCCAGGCAACAAGAAAATAGGGAATTCAGTGATCAGACAAGCAGAATATGGGGGTATTCAGTTGTCAGGCAAGTAGAATATAGAAAATTTCAAACGAACCGAACTAGACATGACTGCCATTGATTTCCTGTGAATCGAAATAAAATCCTTTATTCCTCTGCTTTCAATATTAAGCCACTACGATGGATTTACACGCACGACAAATATTATACAAATCTCCTCATTCGGGCAAGAACTTGTCAACAAGAAAGAACTCCTATTCAACAAATTTCCCTGAAATTAAAAAAAAACCATTACTCCGTTTTCAATATTAAGCCACTAGGACAGACTTACACACACAAAACAAATATTCTACAAATCTCCTCATTCTGCCAAGAACTTCCAAAGAGAAAGTACTCCTATTCAACAAATTTCCCTTACATTAAAAAAAAACCATTACTCTGTTTTCAATATTAAGCCACTAGGACAGACAAAACTACACAAAACAAATATTCTACAAATCTCCTCATTCTTCCAAGAACTGGTCAAGAACGAAGAACTCCTGCTCAATAACTTCCCTTCAATCTAAGTAACATCCTCTACTCATCTGCGTTTAAAATAAAACACTAAAATAAACTTGTGCAGCAAATACAAATCTCCTCATTCGGGCAAGAACTTGTCAAGAAGAAAGAACTCCTATTCAACAAATTTCCCTTAAATTAAAAAAAAAACATTACTCCGTTTTCAATATTAAGCCACTAGGACAGACATACATACACAAAACAAATATTCTACAAATCTCCTCATTCTTCCAAGAACTTCCAAAGAGAAAGAACTCCTATTCAACAAATTTCCCTCAAATTTAAAAAGAAAGAACATTACTCTGTTTTCAATATTAAGCCACTAGGACAGACAAAACTACACAAAACAAATATTCTACAAATCTCCTCATTCTTCCAAGAACTGGTCAAGAACGAAGAACTCCTGCTCAATAACTTCCCTTCAATCTAAGTAACATCCTCTACTCATCTGCGTTTAAACTAAAACACCAAAATAAACTTGTGCAACAAATACAAATCTCCTCATTCGGGCAAGAACTTATCAAGAACAAATAACTCCTACTAAACAATTTCCCTTAAATCTAAATAAAATCCTCTACTCCTCTGCTTTCAATTTTTCTCCTCCAAAACAAACGTACACATACAACAAATGCAAATCTGATTCTTCCAATAACTCATCAAGAACTTCCATCGAATCCAGCTTTAAAAAAATCAGATTCGAAGAGATTGAACGTCCAAACACACCAACCTCTAAAATTTCCAAGGTCAAGAAAAAACCGACTCGAAGGATGCCAAGCTTTCCGAGCCTGTGATTCTTTCGTTAGAAGAATCTAGCCAACCGCATAGTCGTCTGGTAGCACGAGCAAAGATCTCGTAGCCGCTGCGCTGCTCCGCGTCGGTTCGTTTCGACGGAAGTCGTCGACCGGCTGAGGAAGGAAAGAGGAATTCCATCGGGACGTCGCAGGAGAAGGTGGCGTAGGCAACGAGAAAGCGAGAAACCGAGAAAGAGAGAAAGAGAGGAAGAGAGAAAGAGAGAATGAGAAGAGAAAAGCAGCGGAGGAGGCGGGTCCGGTCAGGTCGGGTCGGCTGTCGTCGGTTCTCGGTTCGACTCGAATTTTTCTGGGTGAGTTCTCATGAGTCTTGGCACCTCGGAGAGGTGGGCGAGGGCTGCTGGCGGGCAACGGGGTTCTGGGGTGGGTTCTGAGGTACCCCAGCGTGGCCGTTGCGGCAGCGGCTGGGGGATCCCGCGCACCCGCGGTGAGAGAACAGGCGAAAGGGGTGGCCGGGTGGTGTGTGACGAGGTTGTCGCGGGGGATGAGGCTAGAGAAAGAGGGAAGGAGGGATTTTGAAAGAGGGTCGGTGGTCGTGGCGGCGGCGATGGCGATGGCGGTGGTGGTGGTGGTGGTGGTGGTGGAGACGGAGGAGAAGCCTGCTGCCTCTGCCTCTGCCTCTGCTTGCTACTGCTGCTACTGCTGCTGCTCCTGCTCGAGGAGGAAAGGATGGCAAGGGGTACGACGAGCAGAGGACGAGGAAAAGTGAGAGGAGAAGGAGGTGGTGGGCCGGGGGTGGGTTGCCTAGCTACCGGCGAGACCCGGCCAAGATACTCCGAGATCTCTCTCTGTACTGTTTTAGGTCCGCTCCGCATATTTCGCCATCGGGTTTGACCATGTTCTTCGGCAACTTTGCCTCGCAGAGCTGAAGAGAGAAAGAGAGTGCCGTGCGCCAGAATCTCCGGATCAAGTGGCCGCACCGACGCTGCCCGTTTTATGCTGCTTCTTTGTACCGTGGGGCTGGCTTTGTCCCTAACACGGAGATTAATAAGATTGCGGATTAGAGGACTGATGGTTCGGAAGACATTTTTAAGACGATGCTGCTTTCTTTTCGTAGGAGCGTAGGTAGAGACTGTGTCCTTACTCGAAGGAAAAAGAGAAAACTTTGAATTTAACCCTTGCATCTTTACCTGGGTACTTATTTCCGAGTTGTCTTGAAAAGTTTCTTGTATTTTCACGTTGACAAATAGGTCAATTGTTATAAGATTCTATCTCCTAGTCATATGTATGAGTGTGTGTATATAGTGTGTATATAGCGTGTATATAGCGTGTATATATTATAACAAAACGATTTCTAAGTAACTATCACATTAACAATGCACCATCCTGACAAGCCGAAAGTATACGAATCAATGTATATCTGAGACAATGATGGAAGCGGTCGCTGCTGACTTTATTGTTAATACGACCTCTTCGAAATAAACTCAATACTACTCCCTCTTTCTCCTAGCATAATTATTAGACTGCGGATCGTTATGCATTTATGATAAAATTGAGTAGCTGTAATTTCATACAGTAGACAGATTAAAATAATTGAAAAGTGTTTATATATTGCTTTCAATCTATTAGAGTTATTATAGAATAACAGGAATTCATATAAGTGGCTTCTATATCATGCAACAGATGCAGACAATTTTTATTTTGCATAAAGATCAGCAGTTTAATAATTATAAAATGATTGATATGCGAGACACATGCCTTAAAATATGAACTATGACTTCTATATCAGGCAAAAGATGCAGACAATTTTTATTTTGCATAAAGATCCGCAGTCTAATAATTATAAAATGATTAATATGTGAGACACATGCCTTGAAAATATGAACTATGACTTCTATATCATGCAACAGATGCAGATAATTTTTATTTTGCATAAAGATTCGCAGTCTAATAATTATAAAATGATTGATATGTGAGACACATGCCTTGAAACTATGAACTATGACTTCTATATCATGTCACAGATGCAGACAATTTTTATTTTGCATAAAGATCCGCAGTCTAATAATTATAAAATGATTGACATGTGAGACACATGCCTTGAAACTATGAACTATGACAACTGTTATTAATAGACTGCAGATGTTCACGAAAAAATAAAAACCACGTAGAAAAGAAAATGAACCCCTTGCCAACCACTGCCGGCCAAAATGACCGGTTTCAAATGTTTTTTTTTACAATTATTGAAATTATAAAAATGCATTCATGGGAACTATACACATAACGCACCCTCACAAGAAACGTGATACAACTCAAATATACAGAATTTGAGAAAAATCAACTTAAAAAATACTATAACACTTATATTAAAATAGTTTAAGTTTCTTTTAAATTTCAGGTAAGTATGTATAGCGGTAAATTCGATTGTAATCTATAGAATAGTAATATGGATGAGATGAAATTTAAATGTAGCTTAAACTATATTAATATAAGTATTATAGTATTCTTTAAGTTAATTTTTCTCAAATGCTGCATTTGTGAGTGGTATCACTTTTCTTGCGGGGGTGCGATAATTTCTCTTACTGGAGCTCACATTATAATAAAAATTATACACAATATAAATAAATACAATCTTGCCATTTTTATAACGCAACACTTGCCAATCACTTTTAGTGTTTGTTACGTTTAGTGTTAAATTCGTTTTATCACAGTTTCGTATTTCTCCTACTCACTTTTGTCACCAATGTATAAAATCCGCGGTATAGTTGTTAAACAACGTAGGAAATTTTTAATATAAAGGCTGAAAGAGCCATTTGTCAAATTGAAGGAAGTGTCGGATCATTCGAATTCCCTAGAATATATAATCCTTCTCTTCTAATCAATTGTTTCACTTATATTTCACCTGTGAAGCTGTAAGCTGTATTATCGGAACATATTAAATTTCATAAAGTTTGCAGTTATAAATATTCTTCGGATAATTAATTTTGATGTATCATGAAAAGGAGCTAAAGAGGTAGTGTGGAGATCAAGTGGATTAGAGAACTAATGAACCCGGAGACATTATTTTTGAGGTTATTATTTTCTTCTGTATTTCAAGACGGTATATTTCCTTATTTCAATGAAGATGCTTTGAGTTTAGAGGAGCTGTTTGCCAGAGCCTAGAAATTAAGATGACGAACGTTCGCTGCAGTTCCTTGAAGCCCCTTTGTTCAGGGGCTAAGAAGGTGGCTTTGTTCATGGTATGAAGATTAATTAGATTTCTGATCTTTTATAGAGGCGTTCGTGAAAAATGCATTATTTTTTGGTTTTTTTACAGCACTGTCCCTCCGATCCAACCATCGGATCAAAGGAACTTGAAGAATATAGTAGAACTTGTTTTGAATTTTAGTAAAATTAATAGTGTCGTTTTATTTTTTACGGCACTGTCCCTCCGATCCAACCATCGGATCAAAGGAACTTGAAGAATATAGTGGAGCTTGTTTTGAATTTTCGTGAAATTAACAGCATCATTTTATTGACATTTGGGTTCCTAGCTCGAGTGTTTGGAGTGATTTAAAAACGATCGAAGATGACGAGGGAAATTAATTTTTCCTCCGCTCCTGACAGACTCTCTATACCGGAGAAAATCTTCTTTTCGTATTTGCATAGCCAATGGGAAATAAAAAATTGAACATCAATCCAGGGCGGGGGAAGAAGAAATCAGGCACGGGAAGGAGGAAAATAATTGGGAGCACTTTTGAAGCTGAGCGAGGGAAACTCTCGAGTGGCCGCCCTCCGCGAAATCTCGTGTACTTTACCTGCTCGTTTCGGATGCAAATTTCACGTAAAAATGTCCTTCTTATATTTCCTGATAAGGAGCGCGACCCTCCAACAGATTTCCTTTCGCGGAGGCGCATATAGAAACATCCGTATAATGTTTCCAAAAATTATTATTTCAATCTCTTCCAATCATTGATGCTTCCTTCAGCCATTGGTGATTTTATTTTCACAGAAGTTCGGACTGATTTAAAAAATTTTTCGATTTATTGAGATTGCAGAATGATTAAGATGATGATATTGAAAATAGTTGATTTCTTAAGCATCGCTTGATGGACAGGTACGAGTTAATAGAATGACAGAGTTCGGATTGATTTAAAATTTTTTTCGATTTATTAGGAGTGCAGAATTATTAAGATGACGATATTGAAAATAGTTGATAATTTAAGGATCGCTTGATCAGCAGGTGCGAGTTGATAGAATGAAAGAGTTCGGATTGATTTAAACATTTTTTCGATTTATTAGGAGTGCAGAATTATTAAGATGACGATATTGAAAATAGTTGATAACTTAAGGATCGCTTGATGGACAGGTACGAGTTAATAGAATGACAGAGTTCGGATTGATTTAAACATTTGTTCGATTTATTGAGAGTGCAGAATTATTAAGATGACGATATTGAAAATAGTTGATAATTTAAGGATCGCTTGATCAGCAGGTGCGAGTTGATAGAATGAAAGAGTTCGGATTGATTTAAACATTTTTTCGATTTATTGGGAGTGCAGATTTATTGAGATGATGATATCGAAAATAGTTGATTTCTTAAGGATCGCTTGATGGGCAGATACGAGTTGGTAGAATGAAAGAGTGGGGGGTAGATGACACTTTCGTTTCTTTTTCAAAACGTGATACCAGTGTCGCCCTCGAGCGAGGAAGCCAGCAAAGACATTTAAGAAGACTCACCCTCTTTCTTCTCGCCACTCCTAAGAAAGTCGTCTCCACCCCTGTGGTAAGGCAGCTCGCGAAGGAGTCGGTAAAGAACGGGGTTGAGACGAGCTAAGAAATTGGTAAGGATTTCCATTTTCTCAATAGAATCTCAATGAAACCTTTCAATCATTCTTTTTCTCCCACGACAAGAATAACATTCTATACACTGTTTAAAAAATATTCGGAAAATTCAGTATGTCGAAAAATGTTTACTTCAATTATAAATGTCATTTACATATTCCTCGATGACAGGCAAAATTACGCTACAGAAGCTGAGAGGGAATTGCGTGTGATTATAAAATAGGGGATGGTACATTTACCATGGGAATGTCGAAGGGGGCTGATAAAAAAGCGACAAAGAATTCTGAGGAATGAGTCGGTAAGAAAGGAAAAGAATAAGACAGCATTCTTAAAGAAGTGGCGCCTCCTTTTAAGAAAGCGCTAGTACTCCGAGTCGCCACTAAGAAGGATGGCGCCGTCGCCGAAGAAAACTACCCTTATTTGTTCGGCGACTCCCCTTCTTCAACCCTTTGAAATATCGCTTCAAACGTACCTTGGAAACCAATTTTTTCTAACCAAAAATTCTTTCGCAATTCCTCGGAGAATTTAAACAAAATTTATCAGAGTTATAAGCGCTGAAAAAAGTATTAATAAAATTTCATTACCACCTTTATTCAATCTAAACTAACTAATTTCGTGCAAGAAATATTTTTCTGCAGGTGATATACTATGTATTCAAATTTAGAGTGTTAGAGTAGTGACGTATTTAAATAATACTAATTCCCAAAATTATAATAATAACACTGAAGCAGTAACAAAATTTAACAAGGGGTGTACGGAAATCTAAAACTGGCTACTTAACATTATAAATTTAGCCATTTTTTAATATAATACACCCAAAGAAATACAATTGGAAATTAAAAATATTAATAAATCCTCTGTTAAGCTACGTTTTCACAAATCAGGCAAATAAATCTAAATTCACTTGACGTACACTTTAACTCTCCAACGGCGGAGCCTGGATCTATTTCGACCCAAAATATCAAAATTGTCATTTACTTATGAAATTTCTAATGATTCAATTTGTTGGAATGATTGAAGTTCGCGTGTTGTGCTATATTGGCGATTCTGTTGTATGGTTGGAATCGCGTTGTTTTTGTTTCTCCCGCGTCTTCGTTCGTTGGTTTGCCTCCTTGGAGTGTGCACGTGTTTGACTCGATGTGCGTCCCGTATATTCTGACTAATGTATAAGAATATTCTGAAACTAACTCTAACAAAATTAACCCTTTACACTATAATATCGAGTCAGACTCGTGATGAAGATTTCGAACAAAATCTACTAAATATGTATATTATTAATTTCCTTTAACACTAGGTTTACGGAGCACTAAAATTGATTATTTTAAATTGCTTTAGAAAAATAATAAAATTGTATTTACTTAGATCTTCAGCGATTTTTATTGTAATATGTACACAAAAAAATAGATCTATTTAATAATTCCTCACGAATGCCTCCTTACACTCTTAATAATCGTAAATTAAAGATTTTCGGATCCGTCATTTTGACGGGTGCCGTAAATCTCGTGTTAAACCCAACCAAACTTCTATTTTGTTGTTTTCGAAATATAGCCATTGGAGACTGCATAAGCATACAATAAATATATACTTCCTTTTTTTCTAACTAAAATTAACCCTTTGCACTATAATATCGAGTCAGACTCGTGATCAAGATTTCGAACAAAATCTACTAAATATGTATATTATTAATTTCCTTTAACACTAGGTTTACGGAGCACTAAAATTGATTATTTTAAATTGCTTTAGAAAAATAATAAAATTGTATTTACTTAGATCTTCAGCGATTTTTATTGTAATATGTACACAAAAAAATAGATCTATTTAATAATTCCTCACGAATGCCTCCTTACACTCTTAATAATCGTAAATTAAAGATTTTCGGATCCGTCATTTTGACGGGTGCCGTAAATCTCGTGTTAAACCCAACCAAACTTCTATTTTGTTGTTTTCGAAATATAGCCATTGAAGACTGCATAAGCATACAATAAATATAAACTTCCTTTTTTTCTAACTAAAATTAAAAACGACAAAGCAGTTCTAATCACTGCAATCGTAAAATAAATCGTAGTGCAAGGGGTTAAACGAACAGCTGTTTGACTAGGGTCAATAAAAAAAACTGTCTGCAAAAAGTACCACCTATATTTCAAAAGACTGATAAACGAAGCAGTGAACAGACCGAAACATTATCAATGATGAACCAGTAAGAATGATCCAGCCTCTGCGTATCCACATAGGAAAATATACCACGTTGAAACGTCACTCCCAATAATTAAATTTTCATAATAACAAAGTTACCGTTTCGAGGTTAGGTTTATCGGTGTTCCGCGACAGTCAAGAGTCCCCGTGAGCTGCAAAGAACAAATCGCATTGAAAATGCAAGGACCAGAAAGGAAAAAGAAATCTTCCCTTGAGGTAGACGATTTTTTTCCCTCCCAGTTTCCACCCTCCTTTCCCAGACTCCCTCGCGGGCGTGGGTGTTCCGGGATGGGCCGACAGTACGAAGAACAAAGGATGGGCTCACGGTCGGTTAATTTAATCTAAGCAAACATCATATAGATGGTACGTGAACGTGTTCCGCAGGGCAGCAGGAAGACTGAAGAGGGTGGAACTCGCTCGGAAGACAGAGAGGGTGGCGCACGGTCGGTGAGGGTGCTGGTGCGAGAGGGGGAGGGGATGGGGGCTAGAAGGGGAGGGGAAAAGGAATACGGCTGTGCAGACTGCGAATCTAGATACATACGTAAGTACAAGAGTATTCAAGACGGAGCTGAGGAACGATGTTTAGCATGTAGATGAAGATCTTGGTAATCAAGGGCTGCAACCCCCCCGGGCACACTTCGTCAAGTCTTACTTATTTCTGGCCGTCCTCATGCGATCCGCGAACCGTCGCAGAGTGCTTCCCGACCCCATACACCAACCCTTTCGGCTCGCACGAGATCCTGAAGCTGATTTTTCCCAGCCGGAAACTCCCTCTTTAAGGGGAGAAGCGTTCCTATCATTTTATTCTTCCGAAATTGTTCTGTATTATTTTTCTGTATCATTTACGACTGGGATATTTCGATTGGCTATATATTGCAATAAAAAAAGTTCGAAAAACATTTGTTTTATAGTATTGTCAAGGTAACCTTCATTTTTTAAATGGCACTTTGTATTTCTGACTTAACAGTATTATAGCCCGTGTCAAGACGAATTCAACGACCTAGTATACCATGACCTCGGGATGACCTCGAAGGCGAAGAAATGAAAATTTCAACAAAACATGACAATCTGCTTGAATGGGTGATAATAACTTGTGTTTATTATTGAGACGCAAAATTACAATCAATTTTTATGGAGTCATTAATAATAAACACAAGTCATTATCACCTATTCAAGCAAATTGTCATGATTTGTTGAAATTTTCATTTCTTCGCCGTCAAGGTCATCCCAAGGTCATGGTATACTAGGTCGTTGAATTCGTCTTGACACGGGCTATAATGCTGTTAAGTCAACAATATAAAGTGCCATTTAAAAAAATGAAGGTGACCTTGACGATACTATAAGAAAAAATGTTTTCGAACTTTTTTATTGCATTATATAGCCAATCGAAAACTGATCAACTTTTGTTGAAAATATTTTTTGTCACATTAGCGCAGCTACTTAAAACATCGTGAAAACTTTTGCGTGGGACACCCTGTATAACAACATTCGTAAAATTAATTTGATTAATTTCACGTGAACTACGAGACCGTGGTAGTCAAAGATATAGATGACGTCCACAATCTTGCGGTGTGCTTAAAGATGATAAAATTAATTTGATACGCTTTGTTGTATGAAGCTGTAGTACACAGCATAATATTTCACATAATATTCTGCTGAATTATTTTAACCCTTTGCACTCGAATAGCGTGTTTGAGCCACCAGTAAAAATTGCCACACCATTATTCAAAACAATTTTCATATCATTAAGTTCGTCTCTATTCTATAAATTGCTAAAAATTCAACAATTCTATGAGAAAACAGGTTTAATTTCAGGTGCAGAATGTAAAAAATATACATAGAATAGAAATGTTTTAGAAACAAAATATTATAATTTTGGTATTAAGATTGCTTCGAGTGCAAAGGGTTAATATTACATAGAGGAGGTATGTTGCACTTATTGGAACATTTTGTCAAAGAAATTCCGAAGTAGAAGGAATTTCCAAAAGCCAGAAATATTGCGAAAATGGTGTAAAAAGATATAAAATTTCATTCCCATGTTGAATATCGAGACGATCGTGAGTGGAGCAACTTGTGTGCATATTGGAACATAAAATAGTGGCCGGGTTAAAGAAGCAACGCGATTATAAGGATCGAGGGAATAAAAAGTAGAAGGAATTTCAAAGCGGGCCATTATCGTGTTACCGTTACTTGGCCGGCACGATTTATTCGGAAAGCGGCGGTAACGAAGCCGAGGCGATCCCTTCCCGGCGAATATCTCGAACCAGAGCCGTATCTCGTTCGAAATGATCGGGTCTCGTTGTCCGAAAATTCACCCCGTAATCGACGGACAAAAAGTAATTTCCCATCGAGACCGGGACAAAGGGTGATTTTGCATGGGGGGCTGTGCCGGTGATAGCCACGGGGGTGGCAGTGACCGGTGCGTGTAACGACCAACTCACCCCTTCCTCTCACTCTCTTTCTCTCTTTCTCTCTCTCCCTCGAGCCACTCTTCAGCCCTACCCGGAGCCGGGCAAACGTTTACGGTGAACGCCACGTGCGCTCTATGCGTGGAAAAAGGTGCACAAGAGGGACAGAGGGTTGTTCGCGCGTGTTGCGTTCGATCCAAACGGTATGTGGGGCTCTGGGGCATTTTTCGTTCGCGTTTTTACACCCCTACGCACCTCTCGCGCAACACCAATCTGGTCAGACACTCGTCGACTCGCGATCCGCCGCACGGAATTCGGTGAAGAGGGTTTCAATTTCAAGTAGGCTTTCTGTACACGCGATTTTCTCACTTCTGTGAAGCTGTAAAACTGTAAGCGCTGCTACCGGTTGTTTCTGTGTCCGGAATAGTACACTTTGTAGTCTGATCGACGATTTTTCATTGAAATTGTTAACAAAGGTGTCCACTATTATTGAAGCAATTTTTGAGCAAAATGGGACAAGATTGAGATTAGAAATTTAATAAGAAGGGCCGGTAACTTAGCCAAATTATTATTATTCATCTGTTAACTCATGGACGATTTGTCATGGAAATTGTTGAAGAATCCGTCCACTATTATTGAAGCAAATGTTGAGTAAAAATGGGACAAGATTGTGATTACAAATTTGATAAGATAGAACCGGTAACCTAGCCAAATTTTTATTATCTAGAAACCGTTCAATTGTAATAAATATTCATCTGTCGAGTAATGGATGATTTTTCATAGAAATTGTTAAAGAAGACGTCCACTATTATTGAAGCAGTTTTTGAGTAAAAATGGGACAAGATTGTGATTAGAAATTTGATAAGACAGAACCGGCAACCTAGCCAAATTTGTATTACCTAGAAACCGTTCAATTGTAATAAATATTCATCTGTTAACTCATGGGCGATTTTTCATGGAAATTGTTGAAGGAGCCGTCCACTACTATTAAAGCAAATGTTGAGTAAAAATGGGACAAGATTGTGATTACAAAATTGATAAGATAGAGCCGGTAACCTAGCCAAATTTTTATTACCTAGAAACCACTCAATTGTAATAAATATTCATCTGTTAACTCATGGGCGATTTTTCATGGAAATTGTTGAAGAAGACGTCTGCTATTATTGAAGCAATTGTTGAGTAAAAATGGGACAAGATTATGATTAGAAATTTAATAAGATAGAACCGGCAACCTAGAAAAATTTTTACTATCTAGAAACCGTTCAATTGTAATAAATATTCATCTGTCGACTAATGGATGATTTTTCATAGAAATTGTTAGGGAAGACGTCCATTATTTATTGAAGCAATTGTTGGGTCCAGTGAGATAAACTTATGATTTTGCAAAATTGCCATATATTACCCCTCGGGCAGTGGACCATTCTTACAGCTATGCAATGAATGTCTAGTCACATCCATTGCCTGAATTAACAATTTTGAAACATATTTTTCGAGGTACTTTTTGCAAATTGATTTGATCTTTTCATTGTGTCTAATGCGTCAGTTATTCATTCATTTAATTCGCCGTCAACTGACTAATCCTAATACTGCCAAACAAAACTTACTACAGAATGACGATCTTAAAACTACCAAACAAAATGGACGTTATCCCATAAATTTCATAAAACATAACATACGTCCTTCTTCTACGCAACCGTTCGATTAATCAGAACATACAATAAAATAAATCTAAAACACTCGAACATCACCGAAGAACAATTCCTCCGAAACTCACAATAAGAATCTCCATACAAACGATCGTACAAAAAGAGTTCTCAAAAAATACTTACAACCATCCCGGTACCCGAACAATAATCTCGATCGGTCCTTTGTCTCGGTACACGGCACTGCGCATTATCCGGTGGCAGGAAACGCGGTTTTTCTCGCTTTTTCTCGTACTGGAACAATAAGCCGTTCGACGCTCGATTCAAATGCATATTGTTCCGCGGGGGTGTTCTTTGTGGGAAGAAGAGGACCTCCCTGACGCGAGGAGGTCCAAGAAAAATCGTGGCCGCGGGCGATGCGCGGCTGACACCGCTGAATTTACCGGCAATTGGTAATGCGGCTCGACTGCAGAACAATAAATCGGTATGGGCAACTGGTCGAGCCAACGAGCCGTGTCCCTCGTTCGCGCAACGAGTCCCGAACCCCCCCCTCTCTCTCTCTCTGCTTTCTCTCTTTCTCTCCCTCGGGCGGAGAGACACCGCAGAGTGGGAAGAAGAATGGAACGGCGCTGGGGATCGAGTGAGAGAAAAGCCCTCGGAACGACGGGTTCAGGGAGGGATGAAAAGCCGGTGGGCGGTGGCGGTTGGGGGGATAGGAAACGCGAGGAGACTATCCCCCGACGTTCACCGCACGCTATTCTTCATACTCCATTATCCGTGCTCCTCTCCACTCTGCTCCATTATGCTGGCACCGCGTATAAACGACGAGCCGCGCCGCTCCGAGCCACCGTGGATGTCCATCAGACCCGCTACCTTCGCGAAACACCGATAAACACCGCTCTCTGCGGCCAGTTTGCGCACGACACGCGGCAAAAACGCGTCCTTTTTAGTGCCCGCGCTGTCGACCAACGAGCCCGAGGGTGCCACGCCAAACCCCCAGTCCCGGCAACCCCCGCCAGAGGGGATGAAAGAATTCCGCGAGCCCAGTAAAGGATTCTAGTAGACGGATTTGACAGGGGAATTGTTTCTGCGGCATCCGATGCCCGGAATTTCGCTTCGTTTTTTGGGAATAGTCTGGGAACTAAACCTGACGTCAAATCAGAAGAAACCTAACAATAATATGATACAATAGAACTCGTTCATTGGCTAATCTTTTACTCGCGCTTAACCCCTTGCACTATAGTAACGAGTCAGACTCGTGATAAGAATTTCGAACAACATCTACTAAACATGTGAATTATTAATTTCCTTTGAAGCGAAATAAAATTTTATTGGTAATTATATAGAAAAGATCTGCGTACCCCGATCGAAAACTAAAAGCGACCCCCCTATATTGGAAAAGGAAAAAGTTGTTCAAAATGTCGAAATTTATAATATATTAAAATTTCATCAAAATCGGAGTACGCAGATCTTTTCTATATAATTACCATTTTATTTTGTTGCTGTCGATATATAGCCATTGGGGAATATACAAGCATATAATAAATTTAGATTTTCTTTTTGTTCTAAGAAATGATGGACGACAATCAAGTTCTAATCAGGGGTTAACGATACCACATTAGAAGAAGCTACCAAAAACGTAATTAACAGAGCCGGGATGTGTATTCATGCGCAAGGAAGCCATTTTGAACATTTGTTTCAGCCTCATTAATAAAGAATACTTGTAAACACATTGGTACGCAATATTCAAATGGTTTCTTCCATTTCTGACCTTGCATGACCTTGAAGGTCATTGTGTAGTAGATGGATGAATTCGTCTTGACACACCGTTTCATACGACATAAAAACGTATCTAGCATTCCATTTAAAAAATTGGAGGTCACCTTCGTTTTTATCAAAATAATGTAAATTCAACAAAAATGCATATGTCAATTTGTTGCGTATAAAAAACAGTGCTACTTTTTTCTCTATCATTTTATTCTAATATTTACTATTTACAAAAAAAAATGCTGGCTAGTAATAGCCTGAACACCCTGTAGATGGGACGCGTGGTTGCAGCTTAAAATGGTGGAAACGTGAATTTGATGGATTTTTCAGGGGATGTTTCTTTGGATTTTATGAAATAATTGTTTCTAATTTCTGCGATCATTTTTTAAAACTCGAATGTTCTGAATTTTATTTTAATTCCCTAGTGGAAGATTCTTTAGGAAACCTCGAGCAGCTTTTTCAACCCCAAAAGATATTGTCCGGAGTTGCCGATATAGAATCGAATGCGTGTACACAAATTTTAATTAGTAGACGGCGGATCTTTAAGGAAAATAAAAATGTTCCACTTCAATTGCAACAAATTGGAGTGGAACAGAAATTTATTTTCTTTCTTAACAATATTTTTAAATTCTTTTAATGTGTTCGCTGTTTTAAATTACACCTATTCTTTTTGTTGTCAATGGAATCATAAAATCCGCTGTCTATTAATTAGAATTAGACGTTTTATGTTTTTTTTTTTAAATCTCCAACACTCATAATCAAAAGTTATTTTGATTTATTTTTCTATAAGGAATCTATTAGTCGATGGAAGGAAGTTTACCTTCATTCTGATTGTTACCGACTGATTTATAAATACGGGAATTCACGTGGATAAATTATGAGGATTAGGGATCCAGAGGAATTTGCTTTTTGTAGTAACAGTTACAGGGGTGGTTTCTGCGGTAGAAGCCGTGGAATTTGGGGTAGTGTTTGAGAGAACTTGAACAGCGTAGAACGACAGATTAAATACTATCTGGAGTGTCAGAGATATTTTTATTTAATTGGACGGTTCGTGTGAATTATTTTCATTTGGACATTAACGATTCTTTAAAACCTTTAATATGCTTTCCAATCCTTAAAATTTAACTCCTCGTACTATACCAATTTATCGCTATACGTAGAGTGGATTTTCATACATTTGTAGCTCGTATGAATATTTAAATTTAAAACATAAACAGAAATTTAAATAATCAACAATTTAGACTTTTTTACTGCAACGAATTTCCTAGACGAAAGAAATAATATGCTTCATTCTTAACACTAGCTTTACGGGTCCCGTCAAATTGACGGATTATAATATTATTAATTTACAATTATTGAAATTCTGAAGATTGATCGATGAGAAATTATTCCTCAAATTTATTTCATCGGGTGTATATCACAATGGCGAAAAATTTGAAAGTACAGTATTTTATCGATAACTGTCCACAACACAAGGCCAGCCAGGGACAATTATCGTGCAGGGATACTATCCTTTGACTTTTGTCGAACGTAGAAAAGGACAGCGAAGTTCGAGAGGCCTCGGACGCCGAGAAGTGTAACATAATACGGGTCGAGTATGTCGGCGTGAGACCACTAGTAATCCAGACAAAACTTCTGCATTTTTTTATTGTTCATATCGTGTTTGGTATTATTTTAATCAGAAAAATGCCACAAATGTATTGGTGAAAGTTCCATAAAAAAAGAATAAAAAATAAAGAAGTTTTGTCATTGGATTAGTAGTGGTCTCACCGATATACTCGACCCGTATGATGTCATACTTCTCGACGAGCGAGGCCTCTCGAGCTTCACGGCCCCTCACGGGGTATACCCCGCGGAAGTGGGGATTGTTTTTGGGACAGTTATCGTCCACATATCCTGGACAGTTATCGTCCAGATATTTGGGACAGTTATCGTCCAGATATTTGGGACAGTTATCGTCCAGATATTTGGGACACTTATCGATAAAATACTGTACACATTCCTGTTACTTTCAGAAAATAATATAAAATAATCACTTTTAGTGCTGCGAAAACCTAGCGTTAATTTGTTCCTGTCTAAATATCAGTGAAGCATTGAAGCGAAGCCATTGCCTCGAAAGAAGATAATCTAAACATGTACATTAAATTCTATAAAAGTCTGCATTCGAGTAAATTGCCTTCCAAAAGAATATTGCAAGCTTTAGAATAAGATTTAGTAATTTAATTCGAACTTCCCTAAGCGAATGAGTGCACTTTTCTTCGCAGGACATTCTGTTTCTTTATGTAGAAAGATTGTCGACCGGCGAAATTCGCGAGCGATCCAGCACTCTGGACAGGGTGCGTGGCGCTTTAAAATTTAATCACGAGGATCGCTAATATCCCAAGCAACCGCTCCGAAACACTAAATTCGGGACGTGTATTCGTTAGCAGGTTCTGTACAGGGAGCGGCTCGAGCCAGAAGCAACCTGCCAGAGAGGAGAGTCTTCTCTCGGGGTCTACGTTTAATTAAATCTTTTGCGAATTTACATACACGCAGCTCCGCTGGGCGGAGGATCCTTTGGAAGCGGTACAGAACGGAGCGGTGCGGCGGCTTTTGGGGGAACAGCTTTGTAGAGATTCGTCTCGTTACCTGTGTAACCCTTTACCTGTGATGAAAACGTCATTAAGAAGACCGATCTTATGTATTCTTTTTTTTTGCGGCGGTCGGTCGAGCTCGGGGCGGCTATCGTCGAACCTTGTTCCATGGTGGGGGACCAAACTTTGAACTACGAAGAAGCGTAAAGCGATTAACCCTTTGCTCGCAGGACTTTCGACGGTGACGCTCTTAAAAAACAGGTCTCGACGCTGGATCCCTTCGTTTTTCATGCCAGGAAAATACTGAACGCCCAGACGCCCTCTTCCTTAACTGCTTTCGTTTAAAAACAAAAACTCGAAACACGTTTTCTACCTTTCTAACACTAGAACTGCCGAGTAATGAATGCATCTCTGATGTACAGGGTGTAAATAAATGTTTGGTCTTGGCTGCCATAGGCGTATTCTACATCTTCGGATCGAGGAAGATCTGTAAAAGAAAGTTGCCACAAAATTGTCCTTGACTTTGAATTTCAAGGTCAAGTAGTAGGCGAACAAATAAAAATATAATAACTAGTAAAACAAGCATGAAAACATGAAGTACTGACTTACTATTAGGAAAATCATCAGGATCGACCTAGAACACATACGAGAAAAATGCAAATTCACCCCTTGCACTATAATAACGAGTTAGACTCGTGATAAGAATTTCGAACATCTACTAAACGTGTAAATTATTAATTTCCTTTGAAGAGAAATAAAATTTTATTTTGATGCTGTCGATATATAGCCATTGGGGAATATACAATTATATAATAAATTTAGATTTCCTTTTTGTTCTAAGAAATGATGGACGACAATCAAGATCTAATCACTGTAACCGTAAAATAAATCATAGTGCAAGGGGTTAAAAAAACTAGACTCGAAAGAACATTAAAGAAAAATTGACATTAACCAGTTAGCTGTTTTTGCCGAGGATGCTCATCATGGAATAAAAATTAATTGCTTGCTATTTATGTTAAAATTATAGTGAAAATCAAAACGCATTATGAATTTGTCGACATTTTAGAATTTTTCGAGTCAAAGACGAAGTAAAGAAACGAAACAAAGAAATTGACGAGAAGCTAATATGTGATAATTTAAGTTGTCAAAAATTTTTAGTAGCTACATACAAAATCGAGCTACACAGTTAACTGGTTAAAATTGAATACCCATTACCTAAAATACAGAACTAAGAAAAGAACGGTAAAACTTACGTTTAGCGGAGGATGGTCCGATGACCTTGACCTTGACATATGTTGTTGAGGACAACATTCTGAACAACTTTTGTCATTACAACTACCCGGTGCTCGGTCTTAGTTTTCGAGATACTCATAATTTCGTCTGCGTGCTCTCCGCCTCCCGCCACCTAGTCCTAACCAACACACGACACCACACACATCCACCCAGTGTTTCTGAGACGAAGGTTCTCACATTAAACAATGTAAAATCAACTGAAACAAATACCAATTTGTTTTACTATCAAATGCGATAATATAATACATGTATGCTGTATTGGTCTGGGTTAGGTTTTGCAATTTGTTTTACTATCAAATGCGATAATATAATACATGTATCCTGTATTCGTCTCAGTTGATTTTATTTGTATAATGTAAGAGCCTTCTTTTTAGAAACACTGGGTGGGTGAGTGTGGTATTGTCGCTTCTCATCCCCATAACGTGTTTACAAACAAAGAATAAACAGATGCGGCCCCGGAACAGGTTTACGTTGCCACGGAGCGTGGAAGAATACGCAAAATTTAATACACTATTAGCAATAGTTTTTTGCAAATATCTCGAAAACTGAGACCGAGCACCGGGTAGTTGTAATGACAAAAGTTGTTCAGAATGTTGTCCTCAACAACATATGTCAAGGTCAAGGTCATCGGAGCATCCTCCCCTAAAGGTAAGGTTTACCAAAAGAGCATTGTATATTCAGTATTGGCACGAAAAATACATGAAAGTACACGTTAGATGATAATAAAAATAATAATCGACGTTTTTAAAACGTCTAGATCCAGCGAGGAGAATTAAAAATTCTTGCCGATAACGAAAAATAATAGCCGCAACAATGGACGTATACGAAAAATAGTTAAACGGCAGGGAAGAGGCGAAAGTAATCGATGAAAAGAACAAAAAATGGGAAAAAGTGGAGCCGGTGTGAGTGGAGCGACGAGAAACAGCGACACGTCGTCGATCATATTTTGAAATACACTTTTATTTCGACTCGGTCAAAAACTACGATAACAATAGGTTGGTAGATATGTATATCGGAAATCATTCTTGGGGGGGAAATGCGGAGTGTTCGTCGTCGACGCGACCGATGGGGTGGTGGTTGGGAAAAAAAAAAAAACGAATAAATCGTCGTCGACGCGTTGAACGAGCCACGGCCTCTCGATCGGACACCGTGGCCCACGAGCTTTCGGTTTTTTTTCGGTTTTTTTTTCGTATCCACGGGAAATTTCGATGTGAAAGCGTTCCGCGTGTGTCACGCGGAATTTTTCTTCGTTGATTCGCAAGAAGCTTCTCTCTACTCCTTCGCGCGCCAGATTCAATACCATCCTTCGTTTCTGATCGTCGACTCGGCCCGAGCGTGGCCGACGCGTCGCCTAAACTCGCTCCAGTAATTTCTTTTTTGTCCACGCGCGCCGAGTCCCGCGAGATCCGCGACGCGCGAACCACGCTCGGACGATTATTGCACGAGCCCGCAGTCAAATCGATCGCGTTATACTATGAAAACATAATCGCAAGGAGCTGGAAGTGCGTGCGGCGCTTCAACGGTCGCTGGCCGAGCCTCGGGAACTGCTACTCCCATTTCCATCCAGATCAAATTTGATTTGAAGCTCGATTTTGGAAGCAAGTTCACTCCGACTGCCAGTTTCATCAGATATTGGTTAAAAATTTTAACGGAGATTGAGAAATTAATTTCAAATACACATTCGATCAATTGTTTACGTGTTAATAGGCAAGAATTCTGCATGTCTTTGCTGTCGATTAATTTGTTAATTAAACTCGGACAGATCTCCGCCAAGTTAAGAGACAGAATGTGACCACAATGTATCTTGTTTCATTTGAAAGTGGTTCAGTTTCACTGACAAAATTAACCATTTGCACTCGAATAGTGACTGTGAAAATTACTATATAATATTATTTAAAACAGTTTTCATATTATTAAATTCGGTTATATCTTTTATTGGAGGACCAATCTTTTTTTAACTTTTTTAATGCAGTCCTATAGATTTCAACGAGAAAACACCGAAAATGAAAGTCTTACTGTCAGGAATTCACTGGTTCAGAAGTTATACGCGTGTAAAGTTGAGCACTTTTAACTAACCACAAACCAACTTGGACTATACCGCTCAGTATTATTTAGTCGATGCGTTGAACACAAACCATCTATCCAGCGCATGCGCTCAACAGTCCTACCTCTACCACCGAACTAATATCCAATATGGCGACGCCCTAACCTGTCAAAAACGCTTAAAATTGCTCATGTTTACATACGTATAACTTTTAAACCAGTGAATTCCTAAGAATAATACTTACATTTTCGTAATGTTTTCATCTATATCTAAAGGATTACATAAAAAAAGTTAAAAACATCTGGTCCTCCAAAAGAAAGAACAGCGATAAATTCGTCTCGATTCTAGAAATTGGTAAACATTCAACTGTCGTACGAAAAAAAGTAGGTTTAATTCTGAGTTGCACAATGTAAAAAATGTTGAAAGAAATATCTTGATTTTGGGATTAAAATTGCTTCGAGTGCAAAGTTGATTTTATGCATTCCTGACAAAAATGGTTAGATCAAGAGAATAACAATAGAAACATTCGAACAATTTAAAAATACTTTTGCGTCGTTCTCAACTCAATGATATGTCCACGTGGCTCTTGTCTTTTGTAATTGACACCGACAATATTTATTCTGCATTAGAAAAAACCTGGCAGTCGGAATGTAAAATTTTAGTCAGCCGATATTCGAGGCAAAACAAATTGTTTGACACTCTCGAACGATGTTTGACATCATCCGATTGATCCGACTGATCAGAGCTATTAAACAGACAACAGCCTTCTGGTCTACGACTAAACAGGACTCCAGTGAATTTTTCCCAGCTCTGATCACGTTTGGCAAAGCTAATTCTCCCCGTAGACAGTTCACCGAATGGTTATTACCTATAAAGAACAATCCCTTACCGATTACACAACAAGCGAGAAGAATGATTTGATCACAAAGCTCTTCCGGCAAATCCACAGAGCAGCTCTCAAGGGCCTCGTGTCCAGCCAAGCCGAGAGCCAGCCGACGCACCAGTTCACTCGACTTCGCGTAGTCCGTCGACAGTGATGAATGACGCGATGAAACGACAATGCTCTATCTATGTACAGTGTTATATACATCATCATCATCGTCACCATCACCGGGGTCGCGGTGTACGCCTGGTTCACTCACACACACCGTATTGCACTCATTGTCAGCACCCGTTCGCCCATTTTCTCTCGCTCTCACTCACTTAATTACAAATTCAGCCCGGTCTAAGAAGATTCGTTGAGACACAACCAGTTGTTAAAAGAAAAAGCAAAACAAACGAGGAAAGAAAAACCGAAAATGGATCGTCGGTCGACCGGCTTTTTGTATGCTTTCGAACGCGCACCAATCGGACTCTTCTTCCGTTTCCGTTGCCGTAAATGTTTAGCGTGTTGGTTGGTTAGTCGTATGCGTGTACGTCTGTCGTCGGTCTATCGTTTCGTAATGCCCACTAATAGCTAGTTTTGCGCCCGGTGGTTCGAGCCAACGCGTCCCACAAAATCACAGTGTTGCCGATCGATGATAAGAACGTCAATTCGGACCTATGGATACCCTACAGATGGGGCTCGTTCGACGAAATCCCGGACTCTTGGTATCAGTAGGGCCTCCAGACGTTGTTGTCCGGCCTGACCTCCTCCTGTCTCACGCTGCAACTGTCTGCCACCGCTCTCTGCTCCGGACTCTCCGAGTTCTGGAACTGGTTGCCATACAGCTGCGAGTAGAGGATGCTGGGCAGCACACCAGGCGTTGGAAAATAGTTCCCGTAGTTCTGCCCGAAACCCTGTTCCTCGTGCACAGGGCTCTCCGTGGTGCTCGAGTCCGTCGACAACGAACGTGGGGACACGTAGTCCTGGTACCTCTGGGTAGACGTGCCGGACATCAGGCTGCTCAGCGGGTCCAACGGGTCCGACTGACCCGTCGTCGTCGAGTCCGGCACCACTGCGATCCCAACAAAAAAACATACCTTTTGTTTTCCAGGTATAGTATTTAATCGATAAATGTCACGAAATTCTGAACAACAAGTGTCCCAGAACTATCCCCACTACTGCGGGGTATACCTCGTGAGGGGCCGTGAAGCTCGAGAGGCTTCGCTCGCCGAGAAGTATGACATCATACGGGTCGGGTATATCGGTGAGACCACTACTAATCCAATGACAAAACTTCTTTATTTTTTATAATTTTTTTATGGAACTTTCACTATATATTCGTGGCATTTTAGTGATTCAAATAATACCAAACACGATATAATTCGGATCATATTTACAATAATTTTCAAAAAAAATAATAAAAAATGCCTGAAGTTTTGTTATTGGATTAGTAGAGTCTCACACCGACATACTCGACCAGTATTATGTTACACTTCTCGGCGACAATAATTTCCAGATCAAACACCATCAAAAATTGGTCGGACACTTACAACTCCACTAATTCTTTATTTAAACAAAACCTTGCCCTCTTTTAAAAATAGTATCGATACAGACCATCAAGTATAACATCAATGAGGAGCATCAGTTGCAAAACATTGCAAAGAACAATGGCGATTTAAAATAATAATCCGTAAAATACCCCATTCACTCGTATCGAAATCAACGAAAGTTTAAACAATTATTGATGCAACACTAATGGATTGTTTTTAATTTGCGGGTCGTCGTTGGAAGCGCAGAAGCCTCCTCTATCGAATCCCGTTCATTTCATATCGCTGCCATGTATGGTTCCCGAGATATCGTCGTGTAAAGGACATCATAATTTTTCATATTTCTTCTCTTCATGTCCTTGTCGCACACTCGAACCTTTTTCTCTCTCGCACTCGCCGGCACTGACCTGCCTCAACGTCCTGGCACGTGCGCGGGTCAGTGACAGACGCTACGTCATCAGTTTTTACTATTACTGTCTAGCGTACGCATTTCCAAGAATTCAAGCCCATTCATCCCCGCCCCCTGGGTATTTTAAATGCAATCTTTCGACACTTATATCTCGAGAACGGGTAGTGATAGCGACGTGAAACAAAAACCACTGTCAAGAGCACCCTACCCCCTACCTCCCTAGCCACATTACATGAAAAATTTAGCAACCGTTTCCCCACTATTCTGCAATAAATATTCAGCACATTATCACCCATTGCAAACAAAGTTTATCAGTTTTATTGAATTTTAAGGTGGCTGCTTGTTTAATATAGCAATCTCTAGCTGCTACATGAAGTGATTTTCGTGGCACAATTGTTGGTAATAAATAGACTGCGGATTTCTATGCAGGCCTCTGAAAAATTTCGGAAATTACTAAAATATAAAATTCGATATATTTTGGTATGATTTTTATTTATTTCAGATCTACAAAGGCCGTTATCACTGACATGAGATTATTTTAGATCCCATTTTCTCTTAAAATTTGCCGACAAGAATTGAAAATTGCTTAAACATCCGCAGTCTTGTAATAAATAATTAATTGTTCAAGATTTACGATTTGCTGTGACCTATGTGAATGTATATGGTGGTGACGAGGATCGGACATGTTTTAGTTGATGTTGATGGAACTTTTCTTTGTGAACGAGGTGTACAGATATGTGTTGTTGTGTTAGTTGAGCTATAAACATCATTTGAATGTAAAATGAAAATTGTTTAAAATGAAAATGGAGCTATGCATATTTCCGTATTCAACAGATATTGATCGTATTAAGTGTTTATAAAATTTTAATAAGGTCCTATCTGAAAGCTATTCTCCATTAAACAACCATAATTAACATACTCGTTCCTATACTCTCGGAATGAAAAGTTAAACATTCATAATCATAAATTCTTCTATAGGATCCGTTTGTTTTCCTCTGTTAATCTTCATTTCCAATATTGTTCCGTAATATACAGGGTGTCCCGAATTTAAATGGCAAAACTTCAGGAGCGTATAGGGGCCGAAAAACTAAGACAAAAAGTCTTTTAGAGATTTGCTCGATGTTGCTTCGTTTCGGAGAAAATCGCAAAAATTCAATATCTCATTGTCACTTGCTCTCTTGAGTTGTTGTACACACTTGTATTTGTGATTGTTTTGACATTGTTGTGTGAGCTGTGACAGTGAGATATGTAAACACTTGATGTTATCCTTTACATTCTTTCGTTTGTTTACATTCTTACTTGAAGCAGGAAGTTTATTCGGTGCCAATCAATTCAAGGGAGCAATTAAGAGACCGAATCATAGATGCAAATATCACCAGAACAATGTTTAGCTGCAATTTACCAAGTCAGTGCTAGATGTAATGCTTGCATTGCTGCAAGAGGGAAACATTTTGAAAAATAAATAAGTACAAAAATGAAAACTTGTTTTGTTTCTTTTTTTGCGATTTTCTCCGAAGCGAAGCAAAAACGAGCAAATGTCTAAAAGATTTTTTGTGTTAGTTTTTCGGTCCCCTACACGCTCCTGAAGTTTTGCCATTTAAATTCGGGACACCCTGTATGAATTTTAACACAAAATTCGAAATTCTGTATACGAGTTGAACAAACAAACTATAAGAAAAATCCACAAATTACTGTACCATCGTTTCCCTCTTGTCCAATTAAGATAAGCTACCATCATCCACAAAAATCAGGTTAACCCGGCAGTGTCCACGTGGAGGTCCAGCGGATCCCTACCGTTGATATATGCTATCTATTTCTCATATTTCTTTCGCTACAGTTTTGCCATACAATGTAGCTTCTTAAAACTCGATACCGGCTGTATTGATGTGTCGCCGACTTTGTGTTGTGCGCTCAAAATGTATTTCTACAGTTTCGGCTCTCTTTATGTACACTAGCGAGTGTTTCAACTGTGTGTTCTTGATATTCAGTATTTCAGTTTCGATTGAGCTTTCTTCACAGGAGCATCGTTTACTTACACAGTGCAGTCAGTTTATTCTTGTTTTTGTATCACTACAATTCTTACTATACTTTCTTTATATTTTGGTAAGTATTTCTTTCTTGTGCGTGCACCTTCCTGCAGAAGGCACAGATGACTACTCTGATAACTAGTTTGTATATGGTGTATATATATTTTATACTGTTATTTTAACAAAAGTATAAATAAATGTTACAATAAACATAAAACATTAAGTATAAATATTGCTTTTCACTGGGGGTCTATGAACACCCCACGTGGACACTTTCGTTTCAGAAGTTCACGTGGACCCTGCCGGGTTAAATGTGATCCAGTACCGAAATCAGGATTCCTCGAGTCACCGGGGGATGAATTATGAGATCAACCGGTGCGAGATAAAATTGAACTGGATATCCTAAGGGTCGCGGACAGCGAGTCGCGGCCGTATAACGAACCAATTATAGGGCGGAACGAGGAAAGTGATAAGACTTACGGGAAGACACCGCTGAGAACGCATCCTGCTGCGCCGTGGATCCCGCACCGGTGCCGGAAGTAACGGTGGAGCCCGCTGTCGAATCGGGCGCCGTCGGCGTGTTCATGGATGCGGTGCCCGCGAAAGACGCCAACGAGGACGTCGGCGGCGGCGGCGGCGGTGGAGGTGGCGGCGGGGGTGGGAACGACGCCTGTGCCGCACACGACGACAAAGGCCCGGGAAGATAACCAGCGTAACCAGCCGTGCTTCCGTATCCCCATGAATTGCTCGCAGTCAGACCGAACTGGGACATGTCTGAAGAAATCGTTCTGGTTCGTGTATCAGTGTATCGCGAGCGTTAGTCATTCATTTGCCATATTCTGGTGCCATGCTCTTAGATACACGAATAAAGAAAATCACTTGGACTTTCACGACGAATTAAATTCGGACAGGGACTGTGGAAAAATTGAACTTGCAAAAAGATGTTTCAAACAGATGTTGTGCATTTTTTACGTAGAATATGATTTCGAAATTAAAAATATGGGTTTATAATAAAAAAGACAAATGACCTTGAAATAACCTTGAAAACGCCCATGCATTAGAAAACTAGTAGTGCTATTTGACTTCCCACTCGAAACACTAAAAGACACGTGTTAGTTTGTTTGTTTTAAATCACATGTCTTCGAGTTTTTTTACAATCTCAACTTAAATGGGACACCCTGTATACATAAACAATTTTCGGTCCAGAAACCAAAGTTCCAAGAATCAATTCTCCTAAAGAGATTAATATTTTGTAATAAAAAAAAACTCCATGGTGGACGTATGTTATTTCGACAAATATTATAGTACCGATACGTTTCTTACAAATTCTCACTAAACTTCACATTGGGGGACCAACAATTTTCAAGTGTTTTCTATGTAATCCTATACATTTTGACGAGAAAATGAGAGAAGTGTGTTTCAGTAGCCGGAGTCACTTGAATGATGGGGGGGGGGGGGGCTTAATTAATGTTTAGCGTTAGTGTCACTTGAAGGAGGAGGCCTTAATTAATGTTTCACGTTACTTGAATAATCAGACATAGGCGGTTTATTTCGCACTGGTATTTCAGACATCATTCTAGCTACTCAGTTCTTGGCAATTAATTTGAATTGAAGTAATCTTTTGTAATAAAAAACACTTCATGGCGGACGTATGTTATTTCGACAAATATAATATTATACGTTCCTGCATCTGAACGCACATACGCGAAACACCCGTTGCATATCTCATTACTGGTTCTACTTAGCGTGTAATGCTGGTCTTACTAGTCTTACTGGTTAGTGTTTAAGTTCGACTAAACTTTACATTGGGGGACCAACAATTTTCAAGTGTTTTCTATGTAAATCCATAAATTTTGACGAGAAAATGATAGAAGTCTAAGTTTCAGTAGCCGGAGTCACTCGAATGAGGGGGCCTTAGTTAATGTTTAGCGTTAGTGTCACTTGAGTGAGGGAGCCTTAATTAATGTTTCACGTTACTTGAATAATCAGACATAGGGGGTTTATTTCGCACTGGTATTTCATTCATCATTCTAGCTACTCAGTTCTTGGCAATTAATTTGAATTGAATTAATCTTTTGTAATAAAAAAAACTCCATGGTGGACGTATGTAATTTCGACAAATATAATAATATCGATAAATTTCTTACAATTTAACGTATTACCTATCGGCGATTATTTCATAATTTTTGAAAGCCCATAGTCCGTGGCAAAATAATTTTTAGTAGATCCTTCATCAGCAACAACATTTTCAATTGTGGACCGACAAGTTACTGTCAGTAACGTCATCTAATTTAATAGAGAGACCAGTGAAGGGAGTAAAGGATCTTGCAGAGCGATTCCGAGGACGGCGACTAAATATAAGTGGAAAAGGTAGTCGGTCCGTGTTATTCGTCGATCTGAATCACTTTGCGAGTATGTACATCGACGAGCCGGTTCTTTTGCTCGCCCCCCACGGGGGTTGGATTTATTTTTGCGGCGTATAGGCAGCATCCCCGATAGATTTTCCAATGAGTTACGGGGTTGAGGGCAGAAAGGTCGGACACGGTTTGCGAGGAGGGGTGCAGCCGGACAGAAAACGGAGGGAGGCTGCGTCGAGATCAAAGGGTTGGTCATCCCCGCGTGGCTCTGGCCAACTCAAATAACCGAGCTAGCCTCGACCAGCGCCACCGGGTTTCCCCCGTGACGATAGCCTAACCCTAAATACTGCAACCTAGCATGCATTCAGGTCGTTCGTTCAATTTTCGACGGGATGCCTAGGCCGGGATCGTCGCGGAAGGATCCGCCGGGCTAATTCCACTTTTAAGATTAATTCCCGCTGGTCGTTTCGACCATCAATTTCACCGAGCCAATCAATCAAATACGGCGAGGTGAAAATATCAGTCGAGTGCTGTACACATTTTAACATCTCGGTCGAAAATGATCCGCGATAATGGGAAAGTTTTTTAATTAGACTTCGGAATTCGGTCACTGGGCTTTGTACACAGTTTACTAGAATATAGCTTTTAAGGTTAATTGCTGTCGGTTCGTCCGTTAAGTGGATTAAAATAATTTAGAATAAAAAAGATTCGTTCAGTTTATTCGGAAAGAAGATGTTCAATTAATGAAAATATTAATTTGTGAACTGTTTCTTTCGATTCACGGAATCAGGTGAAAATATTCGAGCACGGTTGAACGTAATTTCAAATAATCGAGTCCAACGGAAGTTCTTGTTCTATCGAAGGAAAATTTTACCCGTTAGAGTATGCTGTGTATAGGTTTTCCAGGATGACGCTGAACGGTTAATAAAGCGATTAATAATATTTTAAACAGTCCGCTCGAGGTTTCTGTGTCTCCGAGTAAGAAACAGAACTGTCCCAGCGAATCCTATCTACGTACCCCAACGAATCGAAGTTAATCATCACGCGCCGATATCAGAGAACTCGCCGGAAGATGTCCATGGATTAACAACCAGTCGAGTGTATCGAAGTCCGCGGACGCGAATTATCGATGTCCGATGTGGGGGGGAAAAAAGTTAATAAAGGAAATACCCGGCGTGCTTGATACTTTATCGGGGAATTTTCCACGTTATCGCGTTCAGGTCAGAAGGCGACTCATTAAATCGGTTTACCGGTGGAATATTTCCCCCAGCGAGAGACTTCTTCTCCGCGAAGAAGATAATAATCCTACGCGGCGAAAATTCGCGTCTCTTGGACGCCACGATCGGTAATTTTCATTTCCAAAGAAAAACAGCTATTCTCGCAGAGAGAATCCTTCCTGGCCTTTGGGGGAGGGGGGAGGCGGTCTGAGAACGCGACGTACCACGTGCAAATTCGCGGATCCGGTTTGCAAACGTACAAAGAGAGAGAGAGAGAGAGCCCGAGAGTTACCACGCCGAAACGACGAGCCGCCCCCGATGTGCTCGCCGCTCCCCTGGCAACCCCCCCACCCCCTTTAGACCCCACCCCTTTAATATAATATTTAATCTAGCTTTGAACAGGCTTGCGGTTTCCGCCTCTGGAGTCGAGAAGCTAGCTCGCAAGCCTACACCGAGAGCTTTGCATGTATCCAACGGAGGCTAGCGGTGTCTGCGCTTGGAAATATTCCCAGCTACCCGGGAAGCTCTTCTTACGATATCAAGAATGAATTTAATTTTCGAAACGGATAGGAAAGCTGCCTACCTCTTTCCAAAAACGAATTTGCAATTAAGGGAGTTCTTTCTGCGAATAGTGGACGCTGCTAAATTAATTTCGTAGGAAAGAATTTAATACACCTGTTGCAAGAATCATTTTTTTTTATTTTGTGGATATTTATTTCAACTTTTTGAGTTTTACGTCGGTCTAGGAAAATTGGGGGCGATGGAATATTTGCTTCTCAGATATTTTTTGGGGGTTGAACCCTCCGAATTTGTATTTTAAGAATCACTGTACTGTTCAAAACTCATTTATCATTGAATTTCAGTTTTGTCGATGTTTGTTCAAGATTTCAAATTTATATGTTGGTTTAAACAAATTGGAGAGCATGGAATATACTTCTTAGATATTTTTGGAGGGTTGAAGCCTTCGAATTTGTATTTTACGAATCTCTGTACTGTTCAAAACTCATTTATCACTGAATTTCAATTTTGTCCATATTTGGTCAAGATTTCAGATTTATACGTCGGTCTGAACAAATTCGAGAGGATGCAATATACTTCTTAGATATTTTTGGGGGCTTGAACCCTTCGAATTTGTATTTTAAGAATCACTGTACTGTTTAAAACTCATTTATCATTGGTATTTCAGTTTTGTCAATATTTGTTCAAGATTTCAGATTTATACGTTGGTCTAAATAAATTCGAGAGAATGGAATATATTTGTTTCTCAGATATTTTTCGGGGGTTGAACCCTCCGAATTTGTATTTTAAGAATCACTGTACTGTTCAAAACTCATTTGTCATTGAATTTCAGTTTTGTCGATGTTTGTTCAAGATTTCAAATTTATATGTTGGTTTAAACAAATTGGAGAGGATGGAATATAATTCTTAGATATTTTTGGAGGGTTGAAGCCTTCGAATTTGTATTTTACGAATCTCTGTACTGTTCAAAACTTATTTATCACTGAATTTCAATTTTGTCCATATTTGTTCAAGATTTCAGATTTATACGTCGGTCTGAACAAATTCGAGAGGATGGAATATACTTCTTAGATATTTTTGGGGGCTTGAACCCTTCGGATTTGTATTTTAAGAATCACTGTACTGTTTAAAACTCATTTATTATTGGTATTTCAGTTTTGTCAATATTTGTTCAAGATTTCAGATTTATACGTTGGTCTATATAAATTCGAGAGAATGGAATATATTTGTTTCTCAGATATTTTTCGGGGGTTGAACCCTTCGCATTTGTATTTTAAGGATCACTGTACTGTTTAAAACATTTATCATTGAATTTCAGTTTTGTCGACATTTTTCCAAAATTTCAAATTTATACTTTAGCCTAAAAAAATTCGAGAGGTTGAAATATTTACTCCTCAGATATTTTTGGGGGGGTTGAACCCTTCGAATTCGTATTTTAAGACTCACTGTTCTCATCAAGACTCATTTCGCATTGAATTTCAGTCTCACGGATATTTGTTTAAGATCTATATGTTAAGAGTTATACGTTGGTCTAAAAAAAATTAGAGAACGGAACAATTACTTCTCAGATTTGTTTCCGGGGTTGAGCACTTGCAATTCTTGTTGGAAGGCTCATTTTTCTCTTAAAATTTGTTTTCGTAGACATCTACCTAGTTACTGGGGTGTATAGTGTATTATTTCACTGGTCTTTTCTTTAAAGAATGAAGGTTCACAAATAGACTACGGATTTTTATGCAAAATAATGCACACAGACGTTTACTTCTTTTTTTAATCATTTCAATAAACTAAACTATTTCGATAATGGTACGACAGCAATTCTTTGAATATTTTCACTGTTTTGCGTTTGATCTACCCATTTGTAGCATAAATGAATAAAATCCGTAGTATATTTGTAAAGCTTCCGAGATTGTGCTTAAAAATTCTTGCTTGTAAATTCACTTGTCTCTTCAAATCTCTTTCATGGACCTTCGTCTAGACTGCCATGCTTATCAATTGATCCAACAAGACAGTAACCAATTAAAAATTCATTTGTTTTAATATCTGGATAAGTAGATAATATTTATTTTTTAATTTCTAAGGGATGAATGTTCGTGAATCCGGTGAATCTTTAATCTACCGTGGAGGAATGAAAAAGATTGGCGTTCAGGGTGTAATTTTGTAGATCAATGGCGGAGTTTCAAAATTTATCATGCAGATAAGGCGATCGTATACTCACTCTGACAGTTGCCGGGCATCGCGTGCCTGAAGGATGACAACGGGTCCCGTGGTTGCAACGGGCTCGGCAGCGGCTGTAGGGGATTCGGCAAGGGTTGCAAAGGGTCTACCAACGGCGACGCGAAAAACGGACCACCCCTCTGCGAGGCAAACGCGAACGCATGGAACTGCTGTTGCTGCCCTAAAAGAGACAACACTGCGATCAACCGTGCGCCTGTCCACTGGACTTACGGTGCTCGTAACAATCGCCTACAATTCCTCCATGCGATGCCTATCATCGGGTAGCTTGTTACAAAATATCCTTTACAAACCTCCGAAATATCCCTAACTTTTACCGAGGCTATAAACCACAAAACAAATCACTGATCTTTATGGTAAAATACAAATCGTTTGCATTAATTGCGAGACACAGGAACCAAATAGGAACATATTTCTTTTAAATAGTATATGTTAGCAATTGTTATAAATGTGTTGATATTTTTATAATTGGAATAGTCCACATACTGGAATATAATTTCATTCTCCTCTCTGGGTTTATAAAATGTCTGGATACTTTAAATTAATTAATTGTGAAGGATGGTGGCGGATTATGATGTCTGTGAGTAGTTCAGAGTTTTATTTCAATTTTTCAAAAATATCCCTTCTGGTATTATTATAATATGTATGGGCTGGTTAGAATGTTTGACTTGAATTTGTAAGTTGTTTTTATTGAATCGTTGCAGGGTGAGTATGATTAGCTATCCTCTTATTGTGAATACCTAGCTTATCTTATTCTCCTAAAAATTTCACAAGTTGCCTGCTGATTTAGAGTACAACTTCCAGTCTTCTCAAAGTATCCAAAGACTAACTTCTCGAGCAAGCTATGCTTGCAATATAATTTAAATAAACCACAAATCAATACCCAAGTCCAAAACCAAAGACTACAGACCAATTTCCAGACGAACAAGTCATTCAAAAAATTGATGGTATCAAGTTCAACGTATTGGTACACTATTTTCGAATTATTAAAATTATTAAAAGAAAAAGTTCATTTCTATTAAATCGCTGCTTCTCAGAAATAACTGAGAAAATGTTTATGTAGCCTGAATATCCGCGGAATAGGAATATAAATAATTAACTTGGTACACTTGCAGATAGCTTAGAATATTTCTTCGAATCTTCTCAAAGTATCCAAAGATTGACAATAACATCTTGAGCAAGCTATGCTTGCAATATAATTTAAATAAACCACAAATCAAAACCCAAGTCCAAAACCAAAGGCTACAGACCAATTTCCAGACGAACAAGTCATATAAAAAATTTATGGTATCAAGTTCAAAGTATTGGTACACTATTTTCGAATTATTAAAATTACTAAAAGAAAATGTTTACTTCTATTGAATCGCTGCTTCTCAGAATTGACTGAGAAAATGTTTATGTAGCCTGAATATCCGCGGAATAGGAATATAAATAATTAACTTGGTACACTTGCAGATAGCTTAGAATATTTCTTCGAATCTTCTCAAAGTATCCAAAGATTGACAATAACATCTTGAGCAAGCTATGCTTGCAATATTATTTAAATAAACCACAAATCAAAACCCAAGTCCAAAACCAAAGACTACAGACCAATTTCCAGACGAACAAGTCATATAAAAAATTTATGGTATCAAGTTCAAAGTATTGGTACACTATTTTCGAATTATTAAAATTACTAAAAGAAAAAGTTTACTTCTATTGAATCGCTGCTTCTCAAAATTGACTGAGAAAATGTTTATGTAGCCTGAATATCCGCGGTCTAGTAATATAAAATTAACTTGGAACACTTGCAGATATCTTTGAATATTTCTTCGAATCTTCTCAAAGTATCCAAAGACTGACAATAGCATCTCGAGCAAACAAAAACCTGCAACATATGATTTAACCCTTTGCACTCGAAGCAATTGTAATTCCAAAGTAAAGACACTTATTTCAACCTAGAACATTTTCATTTGATATAACCTTCTTTATATTATGCACCTGAAATTAAACCTGTTTTCCCATAGAACAATTGACTGGTTAGTAATTTGTAGAATACAGACGAATTTGATAATACAAAAACTATTTTGAATAATAGTACATTAATTTTGACTGGTGCCTCAGAGTCACCATTCGAGTGCAAAGTCCAAATCAATGACCAAGTCCAAAGATATAATATATGATATGACATGAAAGATATGACTCAATAAAGACTACAAGCCAATTTCTAGCCAAACCAACGACGCAAAAAATGTATGGTATCAATGATCAGAGTTCCCGTAGCGCCGGAAGCATGATTCCCCGCAGTGTCGATCAACGAACAATCTCCGAACCCCGGAGTCTCGATCTCCAAAAAATTCGCCGTAAATTTGCCAGAGAAACGAGAGGGGGGCCGAGGGTGTCGGTATCGGTAGTCCGTGTGTCGGTATCGAGTACTTTCATTTCCCCGGGCAGCGACGAGCCGTCGGAACCGTCTGAGCCGTCGGAGCCAGTGTCGAGGACGGGCTCTCACAGCTTCCGGACAAGGTAGCACCGGCTCGAACGGGTGAAACTAAACGTCGGACACGAGGGACACGAGGATCGTCGAAGAGACACGTAGAGGCGCACCGATTCATTTTATTTCCCGGGTACGGTGTCGCCAACCCAATTAAAGACGTCCCAACAGGCGACCGTCCTATCTGACGAGGCTGCTCTGACCGGCCACCCCAGCGCGGCCGAGTTAGGTTAGGCTAGGCCAGAGAGTCCGTCCCCATACGTAGAGGTGGCGGACTGAAGCTTCCCTCCAACCCTCTTCCTGAACCGTCGAAATCTACGAACCAACACTGCCACGGAAGGCACTGGAGACCAAAGCCAGGAGGGACCGGAGACAGAGAGACGACACACGTGAGAGTAACAGAGAGACAGAGAGACAGAGAGAGAGTGACAGTGTGTATATATGTGTGTATGTGTAAGAGAGAGAGAGAGAGAGGGGGGAGAGAGAGAGGGAGAAATCGAGGGAGACAGGCAGGAGTCCTGGCAGACCCCCGCCGTTCCTGATAATCCAATCGAAGCCCTAATTCTAACTCGGCAACCCGAAATTCCCGCCGGTTTGCTGAATAGGGTACACTGCCTCGATCCTGGGGACACAATGGGGGCGCGACGATGGAATACAGACCGGCAGTACCCGGGGCTAACGAGATCCCGTTAAACGACCGCCGATTCGTTCGTTCCGCGGACCAGACCAAGAAGAAATTCGCGCACGGCTTCCTTACGTCAAAGGTCGACGATGATTACCATCGATCGACGCCGATCTGGGACGATCTACCGCGACTACTCGAGGATTTTGGTTCTACTAGCTTCACGTTGGGTAGTCGTCTTTGAATTTCTTGGATGATAATGCTGCTCGACGTTCAATTTGCGTGTTGTAGCTTGAAGAGATCGTAGTTGGAGGTTTATTGGTGGTGAATGGTTTGTGACTGTGACTTGTGAAAAAGAAATTAATTCTATTATAATTTGTGGTCTGATCATCTGCAGGCTGAACACTGTTGGAATTATTAAAATTGCGGGATATTCAAGTACATTTGTGCTTGGACCATAGATGAACGTTTATAGAAGAAGAAATAGTTATTCAAAGGAATGAACATCTTGTATCGTTTGGAGAACGATGAATTCATATAGGTAATTGTCTATAATAATTTGTGATCGGTAAATATACAGTACATGCACTGTTGGAATTACTAAAATTGTAGGATATTCAAGTACAATTGTGCTTGGACCATAGATGATCGTTTATAGAAGACGAAATAGTTATTCAAAAGAATGAACATCTTGTATCGTTTGGAGAACGATGAATTCATGTAGATAATTTTCTATAATAATTTGTGATCGGTTAATCTACAGAACATGAACTGTTGGAATTACTAAAATTGTAGGATATTCAAGTACAATTGTGCTTGGACCATAGATGAACGTTTATAGAAGTAGAAATAATTTTCCAAAGGAATGAACATCTTGTATCGTTTGGAGAACGATGAATTCATGTAGATAATTTTCTATAATAATTTGTGATCGGTCAATCTACAGTACATGAACCGTTGCAATTATTAAAATTGTAGGATATTCAAGTACAATTGTGCTTGGACGATAGATGAACGTTTATAGTAGTAGAAATAATTTTCCAAAGGAATGAACTTCGTGTATCGTTTGGAGAACGATGAATTCATGTATATAATTTTCTATAGTAATTTGTGATCGGTCAATCTACAGTCCATTCACTGTTGGAATTATTAAAATTGTAGGATCTTTAACTAGATTTGTGCTTAGACCATAGATGAAAGTTTATCGATAGACTGCGGAACTTTATGCACAACACAAATTGTTTGCTTCAATTGCAACATATAGAAACTATATATAGGAGTTTATATCTCTCTTCAGTGGTTTTATGAAGTCATAAAAAACGTGGTACAAAACGTAAATTATTTTAATCTTTTCATTTTGCAAAATAGCACTCACCTTGCTATAAATGCATAAAATCCGCAGTCTATGTATAGAAGAAAAAGTAGTCTTTCGAAGAAGTCAGTATCTTGCAATCTTTTCAGGAATGATCAATGTGCAGGAGCCCTATAATTATTTATCATTTCCTGATCTAGAGTTCGTACAGAATGAATGAAACTATATCGAACTATTCGCTACATGAACTGACTATTCGAATCAAGAGAACAAAGGACTTTCATCTGGCATGCGATAAATCAGACCCACGAGTTCCGGGCGTAGTGGGCCTAGAAAACTGGCAAGGCGCCGCTCGAGGGTCGTAATTAATTAAACAAGCAATTCATTACGGATTCTACCCTCGTAGCCAAAGGTGGCCGCCGCAGAGAGGACGCGGGCCTAAGGAAATTGATCGGGAGAGGTTCCGGGAGAGGTCGGCCTCTCCGGATAAGTCCGCCTTTCCGCCGGAAGTTCTGAGAGCGAGCGAGAACGAGACAGAGTGAGAGAGAGAGAGAGAGAGAGAGAGAGAGAGAGAGAGAGAGAGATATCGGTGTTGCTCAGCGTTCGACCATCGGCGAGAGATGCTCTTTGTCGGAAAAGCTTCGAGAGCGGACTGAAGTCTAGGCCTCGGCGAAGGGTCGATTTCGAGGGCGACGCGACGGAACGAAATGAGGAGCTGTCGCCGGCAGCTGCTAACTCTCGAGAAATTCCCTGGCAGTCGCCCTGCCCGCGTAAAGGGGTTGTCCAATGAAATCGATAAGGGAGTAACGACTCAGAAGGTCCGAGCCACTTACCACGTTGGCGCCTAAAAATTTGAGGGTCGTTAGACGCGCCTGAAGGGAATAGATTAACCATAGGAATCGCGTTCACTCTCCCTCAGAAGCATCGAGACGCTTGACCAGTCAGGACTGATCTCAAAAATAATTTTGTTTTATTATCTCAAATCTGATTTAAGCTCCAATTAAGTACCACCTTGAATTAGGTACTATTAAGTTTGATAGGTCTGCATATCTGGGTTAGGTGTTGCTAGGGCTTTGATCAGGTTCTAGTCAGTGATGAGATATCGGACGGGAAGCAGACATATTGTATGATTTGATTTTGAAAAATAAATGTCTAACATGTGTATGTGAATCAAATATTAATAACAACTTACCAGACATTCGAAGCACGCTCGTGTCGTTGTGGTATCCTGAACTCTTCCGGTACTTTATCGCCAATAATTGAACATCACTACTTTCTCGACAAATTTAAGTTGTACATACGTCCCTGCATTGGAACGCACGTACGGGAAAAACCTGTACCATATCTCATCACTGATTCTAGTTAGTGTGTAATGCTGGTCTTGCTAGTCTTACTGGTTAGTGTTTAAGTTCGACTAAACTTCACATTGGGGGACCAAGAATTTTCAAATATTTTGTATGTAATCCTATATATTTTAACTAGAAAATGATAGAAGTGTAAGTTTCGGTAGCCGGAGTCACTTGAACGAGGGGGCCTTAATTAATGTTTAGCGTTAGTGTCACTTGAAGGAGGCGGCCTTAATTAATGTTTCACGATACTTGAATAATCAGACATAGGGGGTTTATTTCGCACTGGTATTTCAGACATCATTCTAGCTACTAAGTCCTCGGCAATTAATTTGAATTGAAGGTCGCCCAATTGGGACTGTCCTAGGAACATGAATGGAACCTCTAGATAAAGTACCACTGAAAATATTACTTTAAAAATTGACGAGCAACGAAACGTGAGAATTCTTTTTATTATTGCTATCTAAATGAAGATTTACCTAATTCTTTCAGTATTCTAGATGTGACACGGTGTTTTCCTTAGGTGTCGGAAGAAAGCGACAAGATCCCCGAATAGCATGAAATAAATAGTTAATTGCGTGCCAGGAGAGCGTTCCCGGAGGATGCGAGCGTAATAAAATTAGGGAACGTGTCAAAGAGGAGGAAGCAGTCGGTTTAAAGAAACGCCGATCGACCACCCACGACTACAAGCTCTTTCATCTATCGCCGCTTCCCTTTAGGCTTACAGTAGGCACCCTTTTCTTCCGGGGCAAGTTGTTTGTTTTCATAGAAGATGTAACGCGCCGACTAGTTTTTGACGCCGGTGACCTTAGAACAGGCTAGATTACGATCTAAATCATCATAAAAGTGTACAACAGAGCACCTAATATTAGGACCCTTTCCCTTGTCATAGGAGCATGCTACATAACCTTGATTAGCTACTGCATGATCATAATATTAGTCAAACTATGGTATCTTTTAAAACTTTATCACACAAATTTTTAATCTCATAGAAATCGAACTTTCAGAAACTAAAATTAATGTTAGCCCTGTTACGATCCTTTTTCAGAAGTTTTCCAGTCGAAGCTTTTTTCACTGCATAACAAACACATTTTTTGACTTACAATGTTTCCATTGTGCAGGGCATTTAAAAATTATATGTCACAATTACCATAGCGGGCTTCTCCAGACCGGTGGAGATCTGTTAAAAAGATTGGCCGCAAATTTGTCCTTCACCCTTTTTTCAAGGTCAACATTTTTTTTGAATTTTAAATTTTACCTATCAATTCTTTGTCAGGAATACACGGGAGAGACATTTCTCATACATAAAAAATACAGACTCTGAGCTCAGCTGCTCGAAGAAAGGAAGTGTATTATGCTCGGAACCCTAACTCCTCGACTAGTATATCAATTCTCGCGCATTCAGTATATGGAAGCACAGCTACAAGTTAAATACACAAACTTTTAATCTCATAGAAATCGAACTTTCAGAAATTAAAATTAATGTTGGCGCTCTTCCAATTCTTTTTAGAAATTTTGCAGCCGAAGCATTTTTCACTGCATAACAAACACACTTTTTGACTTACAATGTTTCCATTGTGCGGGGTATTTAAAAATTATATGTCACGATTACCATAGCAGGCATCTATACCTCCGGATCGGTAGAGATCTGTTAAAAAAATTGACAGCAAATTTGTCCTTCACCCTTTTTTCAAGGTCAACATTTTTTTTTTAATTTTAAATTCTTCTTATCAATTCTTTCTCATGAATACACGGGAGAGACATTTCTCATAAATAAAAAATACAGACTCTGAGGTCGCCTGCTCGAAGAAGGGAAGTGTATTATGCTCGAAACTCTAACTCCTCGACTAGTATATCAATTCTCGCTCATTCAGTATAAGCACAGCTACACGTTAAATCATACCAACTTTTAATCTCATAGAAATCAAACTTTTATAAACCAAAATTAATGTTGGCGCTCTTCCAATTCTTTTCCTATTTTAAATTCTATGTATCAATTCTTTGTCATCAATGCACGGGAGAAACATTTCTCATAAATAAAAAATACAGACTCTGAGCTAACCTGCTCGAAGAAAGGAAGTGTATTATGCTCGAAACCCTAACTCCTCGACTAGTATATCAATTCTCGCGCATTCAGTGTATCGAAGCACGGGAGCAAAACGGTCCCGAGCCTCCAATATCTGATGTATCAGGCAAGTTTCGATCGCTCAATCCCTCCGCCATGTCCGGAATAAGATTTACAAATAGGCAGAGGGGGTTGAAAGCGGTGTGAGGGAGTGTGGGAAATTTCGCTTGCCGCGAGCACAATGCCTCCTGGCTTACGTAACCGGGAGACGTTTTCGGGGACACCACCCCCGCAAGCTATCCACTCTATCTCCCTCTTCCTCCCACCCTCCCTCTCACTCACTTTCTGGATGGTGGTTCGCGGAGAACCTGCAGCCGCGTCGACAACGTCGACTGCGACCCACCAAATAACCAGAGTCTCGGTAATTGTATGTCTCGGCAATGGCGTAGCCGAGGAGAAACCGGTTTCGGAGACGCAACTCTCGGAAACCCGCGGGTCCCGGGAAACTTGGGTGTAGGCGTCGTCGCCTGCTCGGGCGGCGGCAGCCGAACAATATCTCCGCGGCTAAACGCCGCAGCTCTTTATCAATGTTATGGCGGCCGGCCGTGGTTATAAATAATGGCAATTGCGCGAAACTTAGCCGGCTAGGTAACGGCCGACCGGCGGGAACCGCACGGCCCCCGCCGGGCCATTCCGAAACTTGCGGCTTTCGATGCTTCCTGCGCTGCTATGTCGTTACAACGATCGGGGGGCACTCTTGCGATCCTTTGGTGACTTGGGGGACACGATACCGCTTATCTTTTTAACCTCTACGCTTACAATATCGTCTGAGAGACGTGATGAAGATTCTGAACAGAGTTTAATAAAGATGTATGTTATTAATTTCCTTTAAACCGAAATATAATTCTATTTTGTTGTTGTTAATGTACAGCCATTGGAGAACATATAGACATGCAATAGATATACATTTTCTCCTTTTCCTAAGAAATTATGAACTACAAAGATATTCTAATCACGAAAACCGTAAAATAAATCGTAAGGCAAGGGGTTAAGATTAACCCTTTGCGGACGGGAATTATGTTTAGCGTACTTATCGATGGTTCGAATGTACAATTTCCCATTTGTATGTATGTAATTCGAATGTACAATTTGAGAAATGAAATTGTGTACTGACAGCTACGCATAAGTATTAAATGAAGGAGCAAGTGTTGTGTTTGGTAAAAATTTGTGTGATGTTTTCTGAGAGTAATAATTATTTAAAAAATGATTTTCAGTCATGGAGTAGCAATTATACTTGGGCGATTGTCTGCAGACACGCGTCCGTAAAGAGTTAAGAAGCTTTAGATAGGAGAAATATTTTTTTATAGATCAGTCTTTTGTTCGGAGACGTTGGAGTCAGTTTCGACAAGCTAGAGATTCTGTAGGAGACTAGGATCGCTTTTAGAGATGACAAAGTGTTTTGGTAGATAGAGAGATTATTTTCTTATTGTCTAGTTCCAGTTGAAGGCAAAAGAAGGATATTATATTTTATAAGCAGTAACTTTCATTAAAAGACGGAGACACTCTTTTGGAAGATGAACCTTTCATTGTAAAGGCTAGATTCAATTTCTTGAGATGATCAGGTGTTTCACAACATTCCGAGATTGTATTCAGAACGTTGGAGTATTCTCAAAAGTCCGGAGTATTTTTCAAACACATATATTTTTGGTTCTATCTGGGGCCAGTGGCAGAACATTGTCTTCCACAGAGAATAATTTGCTTTGAATGTTGGGGACACCCTTTTGGAGGACGAAGAAGCAGAAGATTATCGCTTTACAATCAGTATCAGCACAAGAAGCTACGGTATCGGTACCGATATACTAAAGGTCACGTGAAGGTCAACATATCGCACATCGTTGGATTCGTTTTTTTACAAGCTATATGACTGTTGCAGTGAAAATATGCTGTCCCATTAAAAAAAAAAGATAACCTTGAAATCTCGAAAAAATGACCTTGAGAAAATAATTCGGCCCATCACCGTATGGCGCCTTCGAACAGAATATTTTCTCCTCCCTATATTTTTTCTATCATACAAAATAAACGATATATTTAATGTGGTCGAGTTAGGTGAAATACCCGGTATATTGTCTTTTGTAAAGAGTATTTTTACGAAAAATTCGAATCCTAAAACCATCTCCAAAAAAGTGATTTTTCCCAATAGTGAACAGAATCATCCTCTTTGACTAAGTAAACGAATTTCTGGAATAAAATCGCAGCGTGTCGCGGCGCTTACGTTCTAATCGTCGTACAGTATAAATAATAAATAAAAAACAGTAATGCTTACAGTGATACTCACTGGTCTTGGATCGCGGTTCCCGCGGCCCGTCGACGGTCACTTTGATGGCCTTGGTGTAGGTAGCGACCTGCGGCGGTGTGGTGGACACGGTGATCGTCAGCGTGAAGCTTTTCCCTGAAACAGAAATTCACAGCGACTTCGTTAGAACAATCTCTCTCTCCCCCTCTCTCTCTCTCTCTCCCTCTCTCTCTTCCGAGCGAGCGAGTGTGGGCGAAAAAGTTTGTCTCCGCGGATCATCGTCGATTCGCGGGCGGGACGATTGAAACGGCGCCGGAAGTTCGCAAACGTGGTTAGCCGGCTGAAACTCGGCGGTAACCGAATTAACCGTCGGTAATGTATCGAGGGCGTCGTCGATGGTGACGGCGGGCAGCCAACGCGACCGAGCCGAGTGGGTCGGCGGCGCGGCGCGCGTTCAGTTATGTTAAAAAGCCTATTAAAAGCGCGTCACCCCGAAAAACAACCCTTCCGTAATTATCCTCGAAACTGGAGGGTTTTGTTCGGGATTTTATGCGGCATGCTGTGATTATGGATTGCCGGGAAACTTTGCGGCGAATCAATTTAATGAAATCTCTCCATCGACGGGCACGATATATTACGAACACATTTTTCGAATTTTTATTTGTAAAATTTAGGGGATTAGTTAAATAAAAATGAATTTGTATAGAATTTTGTGTATAGTTAAAAATAGGGGTTCCAGTAAATTTGTATTTAAATCCCTATTACTATCTTTAACTATACACAAAATTCTATACAAATTCATTTTTATTTTATTAACCCTGAACGGTGCTGTATTATTTTCCACCATGTTTTATCGACGAGCGACAAATCTCTGGTGACGTCTGATCAGTCAAATCTTCTATTCATTCTACGAGATTTAATTGACTGATTATTAGACTGCGGAACTTTATGCAAAATAAAAATGTTCTACATCAATTATAAGGTAGTGGAACCAAGTGAAAGCTTGTTACTGCGTTTAATATTGTTAGCAGGACAAAATTAATGTATGGACACTCTTCGATACTGTCAATGTTTCAACTGTTTAAATTTGTGGCTAACCATATTTGCTGTGAATGCATGAAATCCGCTGTCTACTGATTATGTTGCCTGAAATGGGCTGAGAAAATTGTTTTATCACTAACCGTACCACGGCCTGTCAAATGGACGGTTTCATATTTTTTTTTATCTTAGAATTACTGAAATTATAAAGATGCTTCCATTACGAAATTATTAAATAAATGTCTTCCTTCGAGCATATATTGTTAGACTAATTACGTGAAATTTAACCCTTAGCACTCGAATCTCGACTCTGAGACACCAGTAAAAATTGCTAATACCATTATTCAAAATATCGCTTACATTATTAAATTTGTTTTAATTTAGTAAATTACTAAACATTCACGTATTGTACGAGGTATTATATTTACAGTTTCATATGCGGAACATGAAAAAAATCATGAGGAATGGAAATAATCTAGGTTGAAAGAAATGTTTTGTTTATTAATTAAAATCACTCCGAGTGCAAAGGGTTAAATATGTTCAATCTTGTAATTTTTAGAAAAACAACGTATGCCAGTCACATTTTTGCTGGGTACGGTTAGTGTTTATCTCCTCGAGAATGTTATTTTTATTTTATATAGTTTAAATAAACCAAATGAGAATTGATCGAGAAAATAATGATTGTCGTGAGAAACTATCGAGCTTTTTTATTTAAACGTTCGCTAGCACAATTTGTTTCGCTGTCTATCTTCATCGTTGAAATGGTTAACACTAGATTTACGGAGCACTAAAATTTATTATTTTACATTGCTTTATAAAAATAATAAAATTGTATTTACTTAGATCTTCAGCGATTTTTATTGTAATATGTACACAAAAAAATAAATCTATTTAATAATTCCTCACGAATGCTTCCTTACACTCTTAATAATCGTAAATTAAAAATTTTTGAATCCGTCATTTTGACGGGCCCCGTAAATCTAGTGTTAATTAAGTACTTCCTTCATAAAAAATATTTGCGGCGTTGTTTCAGAGAATTTTTTAATTTCTACAATTCTTTTATGAAGTAAGCACTTAATGGGTGTTTAACTTTTTGATTGATGAGCATGATAAGCAATGTTTGAAATGGAAAGGGTGCCCTGCAGTCAAAGAAGGCTTTCAATGGTAGACCCCGTTCAAATTGAGGACAACGTTGCGTAAAAAAAATACAACGTCACGTAGAACACAGTGGTTGCACACGCAGAGGTTCACCGCAACTCCACGTGCACCCTATTTCACTCTTTTTCTCACTCCGATCGTTTCTCACCCCATTGGTGGATCGCGGATAGCGTGGCTTCCACTTTCTCGCCCTCACCGATTGGACGAAGGATTCTAAAAATGGAATTGTTGCGTGGCGCTCGACTGATTTTTACCCTAAAAACGATTGTCTTTTTGGGTGAATCGGTTGTCTCGAAGGATTATGGACTATGGTACGACGACAAGAAACGCTGTATCTATTTCAAAAAGAAACAAAATTCACTTACAAAAACACTGGAACAATATTAAGCTGTCAGGTTAAAAATTCACAAAGAATAAGAATTAAAGACATAGCCTGCATAATTTAGGGTTCAAGTCTTAATATGTTGAGCTCAACCCACAGAATATAGAATCCCAGGTTTAGAATTCAAAGTCCATGAATAATGGAGTGGATTTATAGTCGAAAATTCAGGATCAGAAGATACCGAGTGTGAAAGTTCAAGTCTCAGAAAGTAGAATCCAAGAGTTCAAAATTAATAATAAATTAAACAGCAAATTGAAGTCCAAAATTCATGATCACGAGACACGAAATTTGAAACTATTGAGTTCAAGTCTCAAATTATAGGATGCAAAAGTCCAAATTTATTAATAAACTGACTTTAAATTCGAAGATTCAGGATCAGAAGATACCAAGTTTGAAAATATTGAGTTCAAGTCTCAGAAAGTATAATCCAAAAGTTCAATATTAATAATAAATTAAACAGCAAATTGAAGTCCAAAATTCATGATCAGATGACTCGAAATTTGAAAACATCGAGTTCAAGTCTCAAAATGTAGGATCCAAGAGTTCATCTTTAATAATGAATTGACTTTAAATTCCAAAATTCAGGATCAGAATACACGAAATCTGAAAACATCGAGTTCAAGTCTCAAAATGTAGGATCCTAGAGTCCAAATTTTTATAATACACTGGCTCTAAAGTCCGAAATTCATGGTCAGGAGATACGAAGAATGGAAACATCGAGTTCAAGTCTCAAAATGTAAGATCCAAGACTCCAAAATTAATAATAAATTGAACTTAAAGTCCAAACTTTAGGATGAAAAGATACCAAGTTTGAAAACATCAAGTTCGAGTCTCAAATTGTAGGATCCAAGATTCCAACTTGAATAAAGAATTGACTTTAAATTCCAAAATTCAGGATTAGAAGATGCAACGTTTGAAAACATCGAATGCAAGTCTCAAATTGTAGAATTCAAGAATCCAACTTGAATAATAAATTGACTTTAAATTAAAAATTCAGGATTAGAAGATACAACGTTTCAAAACATCGAATGCAAGTCTCAAATTGTAGAACTCAAGAGTCCAAATTTAATAATAAATTGAACTTCCAACCAAAATTCATGATAGATGACAAGGAATTTGAAAACATCGTGTCAAGTCTCAAAATGTATAATCCAAGAGTTCAAATTTTTATAATACACTGGCTTTAAATTCCAAAATTCAGGATCAGAAAATACCAAGTTTGAAATATCGAGTTTACCTTTCCACGTCTAGGATCTAAATTTCGAAGTCCAGGATTCGAATTTCATGATTCGAGTTTTCAGGATTGAAGGTCCAATATTCTCGGTGAATATTGAAATGCGATAGGAAAAGGGGGAGGATCGTGGAACCTGTCAGAGGCCAAGTTCCCGGTACCCTTCGACGACAAGATTGACGGGTCCGACGGGAAGAAATGAAGAAAGAATGAAAAGGAGAAAGCACCGGGGGAATAATGGCGAGTGTCGAGCGTGGCCACACGGTGGTTCACCACGCGAGCTTCTCGTTTTCCAGCAGGGGATCCCGTCAGTTTGCTGCAAGTCACGGCATCCTCCTGGTCTGGCAAACCTTTTCACCTATTGCGGGAGTTCGTGGTTGCACAGTTAGGTGGGTACACGTAAGTATCACCCTCGGTGCCAGTCGCCGTGGAACCATTAAAAGTCCTACTATTTCATCCCCCACCTCACCTTTTACCACCCCACCTATCCTTATTCGCTATCTTCGATTTTCTGAAGAACGGGTTTCCCATTTCTTCAAATCGATGGGGACCAGCAAACCATCCATCATTTTGTGAATGAATTAGGATGAATGTAGAATGGTATGTTCTACACGATTAGGTAGATTCAATGAACTATTGAATAGAATTTAATTCTGCATAGTTCGAATTGTTTCTCACTGCACTTGTCAATTTAAAATACTGAATAGAGGATAGAAAGGTCTTTGATTATTTTAATTCCTGGCTACAAATGGAAATTCTTGGAAATTGTGCCTTGCCTGTTTATTAAACAATAGCTTATGAGATACTAGATGGAAGCAGATAATTTTAAAAATTGATCTCCAATTCTCGTAAAACTGATTAAAACATAAAGTCATCAGTACTCGGGTGTTCTACGCTTCTAATTTAATTTCAAGCATTTCCCAGCAGCGAAATCCTGCGAGAATATGAACGTGACAGATAAATGATAAAATGTAAAAATATGAACACTTATGCGAGTCCCTAAGCGCAGGAATCAGAGAGGACTATTCCGCAGAAAACAAATTATTTCCATAGTTCTTAGTTCATTTATCAATTTTCTAAAATATTGAATATAATATACAAAAGTTTTGAATTATTTAAATTCCTGGCTACACATGGAAATTCTTGGAAATTGCATCTTGCCTATGAAAGCAAATCAATACCTTACAAAGTACTATACGGAAGGGAAAATTTCAAAAATTGCTCTTTAATTCTCGTGAAGCTAATTAAAAGCTAAAATGGTTCTACGCTTCTAATTTAATTTCTAGCATTTACCAGCAGAAAAATCCCGCGGGAATATGAACGTGACAGTTAAATGATGAAATGCAAAAATTGTGAACATTTATGCGAGCCCCTAAGCGCAGGAATCGAACAGGACTATTCCGCAGAATACAAATTATTTCCATAGTTCTTAGTTCATTTATTATTTTCTAAAATATTAAACATAATATACAAAAGTCTTGGATTATTTAAATTCCTGGCTACAAATGGCATTTCTTGAAAATTGCATCTTGCCTATGAAAGCAAATCAATACCTTACAAAGTACTAGATGGAAGGAAAAATGTCAAAAATTGCTCTTTAATTCTCGTGAAGCTAATTAAAAGCTAAAATGGTTCTACGCTTCTAATTTAATTTCTAGCATTTACCAGCAGAAAAATCCCGCGGGAATATGAACGTGACAGTTAAATGATGAAATGCAAAAATTGTGAACATTTATGCGAGCCCCTAAGCGCAGGAATCGAACAGGACTATTCCGCAGAATACAAATTATTTCCATAGTTCTTAGTTCATTTATTATTTTCTAAAATATTAAACATAATATACAAAAGTCTTGGATTATTTAAATTCCTGGCTACAAATGGCATTTCTTGAAAATTGCATCTTGCCTATGAACAAATCAATAAGTACTAGACAAAATATCAAAAATTGCTCTTTAATTCTCGCGAAACTAATTAAAAGATAAAATGATTCTACGCTTCTAATTTAATTTCTAGCATTTACCAGTAGAAAAATCCTGCGAGAATATGAACGTAACAGTTAAATGATAAAATGTAAAAATATGAACACTTATACGAGCCCCTAAGGGCAAGAATCAGACAGGACTATTCCGCAGAATACAAATTATTTCCATAATTCTTAGTTCACTTATCATTTTCTAAAATATTGAACATGATATACAAAAGTCTTGGATTATTTAAATTCCTGTCTACAAATGGCATTTATTGAAAATTGCATCTTGCCTATGAAAGCAAATCAATACCTTACAAAGTACTAGATGGAAGGAAAAATGTCAAAAATTGCTCTTTAATTCTCGTGAAGCTAATTAAAAGCTAAAATGGTTCTACGCTTCTAATTTAATTTCTAGCATTTACCAGCAGAAAAATCCCGCGGGAATATGAACGTGACAGTTAAATGATGAAATGCAAAAATTGTGAACATTTATGCGAGCCCCTAAGCGCAGGAATCGAACAGGACTATTCCGCAGAATACAAATTATTTCCATAGTTCTTAGTTCATTTATTATTTTCTAAAATATTAAACATAATATACAAAAGTCTTGGATTATTTAAATTCCTGGCTACAAATGGCATTTCTTGAAAATTGCATCTTGCCTATGAACAAATCAATAAGTACTACATAAAATATCAAAAATTGCTCTTTAATTCTCGCGAAACTAATTAAAAGATAAAATGATTCTACGTTTCTGATTTAATTTCAAGCATTTACCAGCAGCGAAATTCTGCGAGAATATTAACGGGACAGTTAAATGATGAAATGCAAAAGTGTGAACACTTATGCGAGCTCCTAAGCGCAGGGATAGGGATTGTTTCAGCACGTTGAGCGATCCCATAGTCAGAGATGAGATAGGTTTATTCGCAAGAGCAAAGTTGAAGGATACCCGTCTGCTCTCGGCTGAAACTATAAGCGCTCAAATGATCTATCTCGTTATAGGGCTTAGGGTTGAAGGGGTGGAAACGATACGGTACCTTCGGGGGTAGACTTCTCAGTGATGGAGCTGGCATTACAGCCGAACGTGCAGGAACCAGGCCATAGCTTATCATCGATACTACAAAGCTCTTGACTAACGTGCTCGGTTTTCCTCGAACCATGAGCACTTTTAAGCGGTTACCGTCGAAAATCGCGGTTTTCGCGCCGGCGTCAGTCGTACCTGTACCTGTAGCAAGCTTCTTCAAATTTCGTCACGTATTTTCGCCAAAATACAATGCATACTTGTGCGCTAAAATCCCAGAATATTACAAATCTTCTAAAATTTCAGTCACTCAAGAGTGAACTCCAGTTTAAAATGGAAAACATGGTTTTACTGATCGAATTTTGTAAAATGATGTATAATATTGAAAGGGTGATAAAGAATTGTGTTAAGAAAAATTGTATGAATGCTACAAAGGATAAGTAACAATTCTCCAAAAATAAATATTACGTTTATAATTCACTAAATTTTTCACCCAGGAATGTATTCTAATTAAATGTGAGAAATATCTTAATACCACTGAGCCTTGTAAAATGATGTATAAAATTGAAAGGGTGGTACAGAACTGTGTTAAGAAAATTTGTATGCGGGCTATAAAGGATAAGTAACAATTCCTCAAAAATAAATATTAGGTTCATAATTCACTAAACTTTTTACTCAAGAATGTATTCTAATTAAATGCGAGAAATATCCAGTTACTATTTAGCTTTGTATAACGATGTATAAAGTTGAAAGGGAGGTACAAAATTATGTTACGAAAAATTTGATGAACACTCTAGACAATGAACAATGATCCAACAATAATAAGTGTTACGCTTCCAATTAAATAAATGCACGTTTATTCAGGAATGGATTCTAGTGTAATGTGAAAATTATTTTGTATCTATTCAGCTTAGTCAAACGATGCATAAAATCAAAACGACATTATAGAACCATGTTTAAAAAATTCTCTCAATTCTCTAAACAGTGTCTAACTATTCTTCAAACATGAATATCTTCCCACACTTAGAATTAAATAAATATTTTACTCAGAATTGTACCCTGTTGCATTTCAAACTCAGAAACATTCCTCCGTGGGTTTAGTTTTGTAACCAGTCATGAAAAATTATAATAAATTTTGCAACTATTTTAAAAAGTTTTTATAAACTTCCCCGAAGTGTGTAATATTTCCACAAAAATAACTATCCCAGATTCGGTAGACTTTTGAAGATATCCCACAGAAATATTGTTTTTGACTACAGCGGTGTCCTCGTAAACGCAACGGTTAATAATCGAGTAGTCTCGCGATTAATTTCGCGATCAGCGTCGAATATTTACAGACAATTAAACGTCGTTCGTTCGCCGGGAATTATTTTTTGCCAAGGTCCGAAACGGGGGGGTGGAATATTCGCGGTGTGAAACCCGGAGTGACGTTGATTTTCGAGTAAGAGGAAAAGGTGGTCGGTTGTCGCTGCCGGCAGTTCATCCTGACCATAATCAATTCGTTATCAGAGTACAATAGCGCATTTGCGATTTGTTTGGTGAAAATTGAAATTAATTAATTGGCTCGACAACGGCCCGGACAGCCTAGACCCCCTCCGGTGGCACGGCCGGTGCACGCCGTTGCACTGCAGGTTTCCCCGAATGCGTGTATATGCAGTTCCCGCTCGCTCCCGTCGCTCCACATTTTCATGGAGAATCGTATGCTAACGAGCATTATCAGGAAATCGATCTCAATGCACTTCCTGCCTGGCGGCTGTCTCTCTTTCCAATTGCACCCCGGTGCCAATTCAATTTGTCCCCTTAATGTTCTTCATATTCCTCCCGTCTCGATCCGCCGCCCAAAACCGATGTGTCCTTCCTCTTTCTCGATATATCACAGCGCAAAACCCTCTAACGTTCATCGGTCTCCCATTTTATTGGTATCGAGAGTCCGCGGGGATCATCATCTATAGTCATTAATATTCGCACACTGTTAAAAAAACGACAACTGTTTTAACACTTTGCGGACGAGTGTCAGCAAATAGCCGCCCAAGCAATTTAACCGTTCTGCAACTGCCAATAATTTTTTAAGGAATTATTACTCTCAAAAAATATCAATCTTTTAACCGAACACAACACTTTTCCCTTCGTTTTATCCACACACTTAACTCCTCAGTACACAATTTTGTTTCACAAGGAAAATATATTTGACCTACCGAGAATTATGCTAAAAATATTTATATATATTATTTTCTTTTTATATTTATATAAAAAGTTCGAAAAATTAGTTTACTACATGACACGAAGAAGAAATTTAGAAACAATTGCGATCGGTCGGTATTGCAGAGAAAATACTAAAAGTTGCTTTTTTACTATTGTTTTCTTATATATGGAACTATGTGGAAAATTTAAAAAAATACGATTTGTAGATCTGTGTTAATTATACACATTCTGAAAATTTCATCAAAATCGGGTGACGTGGAAAACAGCGACAGGCATCGGAGAAAAATTTTTCGATTCATTACATCAGGGTAGGGCACGGTAGGGGCCCCTCAAACGCCTGCTTCTCCCATCAACCTCTCTTTCATGCCCGACGCTTGCGCACTGTTGGCAACGAGCGAAGCACATCCTTCCTCTATGGCCTCTATGGTAACGGCGGATGCTGGTGGGGGACAGTGGGCCCTATGGTGGGGACGGTTTGTCTCAATCGAGACAAAAATGCCCATCCCTGCATTACATGTTTAATACTAAACCTGCCATCATCGGTCAAATTGACCGTTCTCAGACTTTTTAGTTTACAATTATTGAAGGTATAAACGAGGCTTCCCGGGAACTGGTTCGATAGATATAATTACTCAAGCATATGTTTTAATGAAAATCATACAAAGTCGAAATGAATATGATTTTGTTATTTTTCTTAAATCATATACATATATGGTTCGATATGAAAAAGTTATCGTCTTTTTAGGAGTGTACGAATATTAATGGGAGTGATTGTATGTGTACCAGCGAGCCAAGTTTATTCCGACCGATTCGACGCAACGAATCAACGTCGCCAGATTGACGTTCATCCGCGATAATGGCCGCGTCGAACGCTACCGTGCCGGTTTATCGATTAAAAATTTATTGCCCGAATTATTGGGAATTTCCAGCTGCATCTCCTTCATTGGAAACTGTCTCCGCGGTTTAAACACCGAAATGTGCTACTGTTTATCCACTGCACTCGCGGCAAGCAATCATTCTACTTAAAAATACGCGAGGCTCTAACGAAAAATAAGAGATTCATCCATTAGAGAAAATTGCATTGACAATTTTACCTCTGCCTATCAAATCTGACAGTATTGACAATAGAAGTATCGTCAAAATGACGGATATTCAGAATTTTTCTTTTACAATGTTTGAGAAATTTGTTTGTATATTTCTTTATTCGAATTACTACCTTAAAAATCCTAAGAAATCTGAATAAATTCAATACTGCTATTTTCATACAGGTACATTTAGGGTAGTTCTAGTATTAAACAGAAATTTTCTGTTCGTGGAGAACTGGTAGAAATATCGTTTAAGAAATTAATTAATTCTCTATATGACACAGGCAATTAATTTAATCGTGCTAAACGGTACCTGCTATCTAAAATGTCTATCAAAATAATTATTTATTTCTAGACCGCAGATCTTTGTGGAAAATTAAAATTTCACAAGTCAATTGTGAAAAGCTAATTGAAATTGTATTTTCTCTATTGATCATTTTAAAAAATCGAAAATAATTTAAAACATCCTTAAATTCTTCTAATGTCTTCTCACTTCTACCTTGAGTAGAAACAATAGCTCCTGATATTTTAAACATTTATCCCACATATTTATTACACTGATAAATTTTGTGAGAATAACTATATATTTTTGTTGAAAAATTGCCCGTGTTCTAAATGGTATAAATTCTTGAAAAATCATCGTAGAATATTCGTTTTGGTCTCATATTAAAGCTTGAACCTTCCACTTTCGAAATCTATTTACCGTTTTTTTTTCGACTAATGTTTCTAACGAGTAGAGAACGTGAACATAACATATTGTCTCCAAAATTTTGCAAATTCAAACCTCCGTATAGACGCGTTAAAAAATTTTTTTCATTAATGAAATCAGTATAGATATTGCTGATTTGATGTTTCAAACAAAAGTTGTACATTTTTTTACGTAGAATATGATTCCGAAATAAGAAATATGGGTTTATGATAAAAAAAAGACTAAATGACCTTGAAATAACCTTGAAAATGCCCACGCATTAGAAAACCAGTAGTGCCATTTGACTCCCCACTCGAAACACTAAAGGACGTGTGTCAGTTTGTTTGTTTTAATCCTCTGCACTCGAGTGGTGACTCTGAGGCACCACTAAAAATTGCTACACCATTATTCAAAATATTGTTTACATTATTAAATTGATATTCAATAAATCAGTTAGCAAACATTTAAGTATTCTATGAGGTATTATATCAGTTCCATTTCTTCAAAATGATAAAATCATATAGAATGGAAATATTCTTGATCGAAAAAGAAGTTAGGTTATGTAGTTAAAATACTTCCGAGCGCAGAAGATTAAATCACATGTCTTCGAGATTTCTTACAATCTCAACTCAAATGGGACACCCTGTATATACATATATGTAGCTCGAGTAGCTCGTAACGAATGCAGACAATTTTCAGTTTCCATAAAATTTCACAGGCCGCAGATCAAATAAATAAATGACGAAACTGATAGAGACTATCTCAACCATAAAAGGTCCACGAATATTAGATTAAATGAATTTACGGATTACGCGGGACAGAGTAGAGGAACTTAGAGTGTGAATTCGTGTAGGTGAACCCGGATTGCAAAATGGGGTGTTCGGAAATCGGGGAATAGCTGAATTTTCTATCCCCCTGAAGGGGCGAGTTCGGGCCCCGGGGGTGTTCACGGAAGCGCGTCAGTCATTTGTCTGGGATTAGCTCTCAATTGTTTTCGTCGAGCGCGGAATTAACATAAGCTAGGATGAAGAATGTAAGAGAAGTGTCTCTCGTCAGGATTCCTGCGACTCCCCGGGCTCTTTGAATATTCCCTGGGAACCGATGCGCGCCAAACTCTAGCGAATCCTTAATGATCCTGCCGTTTGTCGAACGACGGGGACATTCCTCTGTATGCACGTGACTAACGGGCCTGGATCTGTGTAAAAGGCTCTCAGATATCGTCCCTCGCACTCCGAGAAAAATTAAACTCCCACCACTCTGATCCTCTCGTCCAAAAACCAGAATAATGTGCCACACACCTTCCCATTCTCATAAAAACAATAAATCTCTCAATTGGATGAATACAATGATTCGTTCGTATCTTAACGATTATCATTAAAAACTGTGACTCACCATAAAAATCCACAAGCAATTAAATTCATTTTTTGATAGTGACACTCGCTGCGAGGGTATTTTTAATTTTCTCTTAACCCTCTGTCTACCAAGCGGGTCCATTGGATCCGACTGTATGTAGATACTGTGTTTATTTAAACTTCTAAAATTCTTGGGATCTTGTCCTTGCATTACTTTGTTACTTTTCTTTTTTTTTCTTATTTAAAGCTAAAAGTTTTTTTTTATATTTACTACGTTCTGTGGTATAAATTTTCTATCGCAAAATGAAAGTTTTTTTTACGGTAGACAGAGGGTTAAACTGCAAGATTATAATTGTACGCTAATTTTATCTTATTAATTTTCATAGATTGTACATTATATACCAGCAATATTAAATTCATCCGATGTTTCTTTTATTTTGTGTGACGCCTACATATTGTTGTTTAACCCCTTCGCTTACAATATCGTCTGAGAGAAGTGATGAAGATTCTAAACAGAGTTTAATAAAGATGTATGTTATTAATTTCCTTTAAACCGAAATATAATTCTATTTTGTTGTTGTTAATGTACAGCCATTGGAGAACATATAGACATGCAATAGATATACATTTTCTCCTTTTCCTAAGAAATTATGAACTACAAAGAAATTCTAATCACGAAAACCGTAAAATAAATCGTAAGGCGTTAAATGCGTAATATCTGCAGGCTAATTATAATGACGGAAGCATAGTTTTCATTCAATATTTAATAACTTGGCCAAAAGAAAACGTACAGCGACCATCGAGGCGTAATTTTAAAGGCGAGACTCCAATCTTCAATATCTATGTTGATATACAGGGTGTTCACGCTATTACTAGCCAGCGTTATTCTTGCAAATAATAAGTATTAGGAAAAAATGAAAGAGGAAAAAGTAATACTGGCTTGTGATAGCTTGAACACCCCGTGCAATAATTTTAATAACCTGGAACAATATAATAGGATTTTTGAATTCTTGAAATATTATCACTGTTTCGAATATCATCTCACTTATGTTAGGTTAGGTAATCAAATTTGGTCCCCTGAGGGTTTCAAATCCATTTTTACCACTCTCCTCTTCTTCCACAATTACTACGGCCTAATTTTTCAGCCTATTTCAGCCTACTTTTCAGCGGTACCTAATGTTTATTAAGGTGGGTTCCGAACCACCTATCTCACTTATGTTATAGCTGCATAAAATCTTCTGATTTATTTCTAGAAATACTTTTGAGTCAGTGTTAAAGTTATTATTTTGAAATATTATAAATATAGTCTCGCGAAGCAAAATGTTCTGATCAAAATTCACGCTTTTCAAAGTGGACTTAGGCTACGAAACATGGAGGATCAGTTTTTCCAAAAAATTGAGAGGATTAACCCTTTGCACTCGGAGCTATTTCAACTAAAGAACCAAACATTTCTTCTAACCTAAAATATTTCCATCGTACATAAGTTTTCTTCATTATATGCGTACGAAACTGATATAGTACCTCATACAATATTTAAATGTTTAGTAATTTATTACATATGAACAAATTTAATCATGTAAACAATATTCTGAATAATGGCTTAGCAATTTGTAGTGGCGCCTCAGAGTCGCCATTCGAGTGCTAAGGGTTAATACTAAATTCTACAATGGCTTATCAATAAAAACAAATTATCCTAAAGAACTACGGTCCTAAAAATTATCTTGCCGAATAAACCAAGAGTGTTGTAAAAAATTGCAAATATTAAAAATTAATTTCCCAGAGGTCTCACCAAGCCAAGAAAAATATTTCCGGAGATTGTCGATGAGAAAAATGGCGAGTAAGTGGGTCGCGAGCCACTGCGACCGAGCAGCGAGCAGGAAGACGTGGCCGGAGAAAACGACGGCGCTAATAACGTTAATTAAAAGCCAGCCGAAACCTCAATTAATATCCGCCGCCCCTGTTTTCAGGGGCGTCGTCGTCTTCGACCCAGTCCTGGTCCTTTTCCCGGTTCCCGAGGCGAGACACCGGTAGAAGGAAAGTAAAGAGGAGGTTGCTCGGCGGTGGTGCGGACAAATAAAACCCATTACCCACCCCCTGTGAAGACGCCCGGCGTCTCCTCGAATCCTCTCGCACACCAATCAACGTGCAACCCCTGCGAAACGTCCAATTCCAACCCCCCACCCCTCCGAAAGACCCGGAAGAACAGTTTTCCCGTAGGAGCGAAAAACGAGGGTGTCTCAAGACGACCACGACCTACCCTTACTACGGCGAAATTCTTTGACGGGACTCTCACAACCCTTAAAGGAATCCACCCTCTTCAAGATTTTCTTCCGCCGGCGTTCTGTCAACCGGGATCAACGACTTCACAGTTTCATGAATGAAGAAGCCGATCCGCGATTAGTATGTCGTTCTCATGGTAAATTCGAGATACGAACTTTCAGAAGTCGATGTGAAAGTTTTTGCCAGTTGTAACTTATTCGTGGTTTTCTTGGATGATGGTAAATATTTTATGGTGGGGATGAATCGGAAATTTTGGGCATTTCATTGCGAACGTGCGATTGTAAGGATTCTATTTGAGTCGTAGGGAAGTGGTGTAATTCTTTGTTCGGGCTTAGATTGTAATTTTTATTGTATAATATTGAGTCGATTTAATTTTGTTAGGATCTATGAAATACTACAGGTATGCCAAATATTTGCTATTGCGGTTAGATCGAAAATTCATTGGCCATTTTGTTGCTAAAGTGCGATTTTAAGGGTTCTGCTTGTGTCGTAGGAAAGTGGTGTAATTTTTTGTTCGGGCTTAGATATTAATTTTTATTGTATAATATTTAGTCGATTTAATTTTGTTAGGATCCATGAAACACTACAGGAAAGACAATTATATGCTGGTAGTGTTGAATTGAAAATTTTGTGCATTTCATTGCGAACGTGCGATTGTAAGGATTCTATTTGAGTCGTAGGGAAGTGGTGTAATTCTTTGTTCGGGCTTAGATAATAATTTTTATTGTATAATATTGAGTCGATTCAATTTTGTTACGATCTATGAAATACTACAGGATTGACAAATATTTGCTAGCGCGGTTAGATCGAAAATTTGTTGGCAATTTGGTTGCTAAAGTGCCATTTTAAAGCTTTTGCTTGTGTCGTAGGAATGTGGTGTAATTCTTTGTTCAGGATTGGATAGTAATTTTTATTGTATAATATTGAGTCGATTCAAGTTTGTTAGGATCCATGAAACACAACAGGAAAGACAGTTATTTGCTGGTAGTGTTGAATCGAAAATTTTGAGCATTTCATTGCGAACCTGCGATTGTAAGGATTCTATTTGAGTCGCAGGGAAGTGGTGTAACTTTTTGGGCGGGCTTAGATATTAATTTTTATTGTATAATATTGAGTCGATTCAATTTTGTTAGGATCTATGAAATACTACAGGAATGACAAATATTTGCTAGTGCGGTTAGATCGAAAATTCTTTGGCCATTTTGTTGCTAAAGTGCGATTTTAAGGTTTCTGCCTGTGTCGTAGGAAAGTGGTGTAATTTTTTGTTCAGGCTTAGATATTAATTTTTATTGTATTATATAGATATAATATTGAGTCGACTCAATTTTGTTTGGATCTATGAAATACTACAGGAATGACAAATATTTGCTACTGCCGTTAGATCGAAAATTTTTTGGCAATTTGGTTGCTAAAGTGCGATTTTAAGGCTTCTGTTTGTTTCGTAGGAAATTGGTGTAATTCTTTGTTCAGACTTAGATTATAATTTTTATTGTATAAGATTAAGTCGATTAAATTTTGTTGGGATCAACGAGATACTACAGGAGTGGCTATAGAATGACAGGAAAGTATGATCTTAACGATTCTGTTTCAATAGTAGGAAAGTGGTGTAAATCTTTGTTCAGGCTTAGATATTAATTTTTAATGTATAATATTGAGTCGATTCAATGTTATTAGGATCTATGAAATAATGCAGAAGTGGCTGTTGTAAATTCTGAATTTTTAATTTCTATTAATTATTTTAATCATGATTATGCAAGAGAATGGTTTTGGTTTTGTAAACATTTAATGGATATTAATTTTGCACTGAATGAGTAGGCTATTTAATAATCATCATGATTTTGCAAGAGAATGTTGCGTGATAATTAGGTTTCGGTTTTTTAAGCATTTCATGGGTGCTCACTTTGCACAAAGAGAATTTGATTGTTTAATAATCGTCGCAAGAGATTAAGAGCTGTGTAGTTAAAAGAATAAAGAAGAAGTTAACTAACTTCTCTAATTTTTATAATATTATATTAAATCGATTCAATTTTGTACAACGTTCCTTCCCCAAGATTAATGAAATAGTAAACCCCCAGATAAATTTTGTTTCCCGGAATTCCATTAACTTATAGATGATATGAAATGTTTGTCTATTAAACCAGTTAACCATTAAAAGATTGTCACTAGAGATTGAAAGCTTTCTAATTAAACGAACAAAGAAGAAACTAAAGTGTATGAAAAGTCCCCACGATAAAGATTTGTGTTTCCAGGATTCTAATAAGGATCCCCTCGTACAACGAAGATCAACAGAGATTGTTATACTTGGAGGGTTCATTTGAGCGAGAAAGTTTTTGACAAAGGGACGACGAAGTTGCCGGATATTTGAAATTTAAGTACGGAGATTATGCGAGTAAGAGACTCACCTCTGCCGCTTCTCCCGACGAACCTAAGATCGTTGAACTTGGCCACCTGATTCTTCATAAGGGCGGTCGAGTTTCTTAGCTCAGCACAACAGTTCTCGTCGTTACCAGCACGAACAGTCACCAAAGTGCCATCGCCGACCTCGCCAAGGGCCACGACCTTGAATGCCACTGGGAGGGTCTTATTGGACCTCCAATGGGCTGGTAGAACGCTGCAGACAAGGTGGGGCGAACCTGTCACAAAGTAAAATGTCCTTAATACCTGCTCCCTCAAGCCGTCTAACAATGAATTTCATCCAACATGTTTGAATAGTAATGAAGATGCTGTTACCAGCTAAATATACGAAAGTGGTAGGTCATAGAGCAATTTATAAATCAATTTGACAAATTGTGAATTTTACTATTCCATCCTTTCTTAATGGATCAATATTTTATTTTTCCGAAATCACCGAAAATACACTTCTAAAGGTGCACAAATTGCACTTGCATCATTTTGTCACAGGCACACGCGTGCAGTGACTTACAGATTTGTTTATGAGGGGCTTATTCAAGAAAATCTTGTACAAAGTCACAAATTTGTTACAATAAAATTGTGTAATTTATGCGGAGGATATAAATCACTGGATGAGCAGGGAGACAATATTATTACTAGACTGCAGATTTTATGCATTTATGACGAAAATGGCTAGGTGAAATATAAAACAGTGAAAGGATTAAAAGAATTTGAAAGCATCGATGTGTTATCATTGAATTATTTGTTAAAGAAAGGAACGAATATTTACTTGGCTCCAGCACCTTGCAACTGATACCAGCTTTTTTACGTATAATTGTTGCACATTTATTGTTGAACCATTTGATTAATTCTGATGTTAGACTTGTGGACGTTTGTGCACGAACAGTGCATTTTGGACGAGTCGGAGAATATTACCCAAAAAAGTATTAAAAAATTGTATAAATCTTTACTAAACAGAATGATTGAAGGCATTAGATGTTAAGAAGGCCCCACAAAATATTAAGCATTGATTTTTATTCATTGATTGTTTCATATTTCAAATTTTTAAGTGCGCTATCATTTCGTCACTCTATATTTCGTTAATACTTCTATTTCTTTAAATACAAATACATAGTTTAATGAAGCTACGTATCGTTTCATTCATATATGTCAAGAAAGACACAGTAGAAATACATGCACAAATAGAATTGAATTTATAATGTTTAATAAACAGAAATTATATTAATTAGTGTACTATCATTTCGTCCGTCTATATTTCGTTAATACTTATATTTCATTGAATTCAAATAGATAGGTTAATGAAGCTTCGTATGATTGCATTCATATATGTCAAGAAAAGCACAGTGGAAATATATGCACAAATATAATTGAATTTATAATATTTAATAAACAGAAATTATATTAGTTATTGCGCTATTATTTCATCCCTCTATATTTGGTTAATACTTCTACTTCTTTAAATATAAATAGTTAAGTTAATGAAGCCTCGTATCATTTCATTTATATATGTCAAGAAAAGCACAGTGGAAATATATGCACAAATAGAATTGAATTTATAATGTTTAATAAACAGAAATTATATTAATCAGTGTACTATCATTTCGTCCCTCTATATTTCGTTAATACTTATATTTCATTGAATTCAAATAGATAGGTTAATGAAGCTTCGTATCGTTGCATTCATATATGTCAAGAAAAGCACAGTGGAAATATATGCACAAATAGAATTGAATTTATAATATTTAATAAACAGAAATTATATTAATTATTGCGCTATTATTTCGTCCCTCTATATTTGGTTAATACTTCTACTTCTTTAAATATAAATAGTTAAGTTAACGAAGCTTCGTATCATTGCATTCATATATGTCAAGAAAGGCACAGTGGAAACATATGCACAAATATAATTAAATTTGCAATGTTTAATGCACAGAAATTATATTAATATCGAGGTATGCCATCTTTTTGTACCGGAGTGTAGGTGGGTCACAGAAAATTGTAAATAAATATTGAACTCTCACCTGTCCGGACCAGTTCACCGGGATGCTCGCTGACGAAGTCGCCCAGCGTCCTCTCCGCCAGGATATCGTTGGTCATCTTCGTGTAGGCATCGGTCAAAGGTGAAACACCCGACTCCGGGGAGGCGGCAGTGCCAGGAGCCGAGGCTCCTGTCAACTGCATCCTACCGTTGGATCCACCGCTCTCGCTGGCAGTGCTAGTCGTTCCACAACTGGACTCGTTGCTGGATCCTCTCACCGAGCCAGCGCCGCTTCCGGATACCGTACTTCCGCCACCGCCGCCGTTGCAACGGCCGAATATATCCATAGGCAGTCAGAACGCCGGAAGATACATCCTTCCATTCGGTTCACACTCGCTTCGAACGACTTTCGCACAGTATCCTCAGTAGATCCGGATGGTCCTGGGTCAGGCAGCCTCGCCTGACATCTTTCCAGCCGACGCGTCGAACACTCGGCGAGCTCCGACGGTCCTCTTCCTCGACTCTGAGTCCCTCAGACCCGACCACCAAAATCACTTTTGGATTTCTCGATCTTCCTATCGGATCCCCTAGTTCACGATTGGTTAAATGCGGCCTGGAGGAGCCTCAGAGTCGAAGGATCGCTCGTTTTTTGGATCGGAGACGGTGTTGAAGCTTGCTAAGCACGATTGCATCGGGATTTTAATTGAGACGCTAGTCGTAGGTGCAAGGTACCATCGAGACCACCTGCAACCAACGAAATTCTCTCCTGATCGAATGCAAACGTTAATAATGAGGAATAAAAGGCAGTCGTTCCGGGGGATTCAATAGAGATTCTATGAGATTCTTCAAAGAGGACTATGTTAGTTAACGTGAGACAGGACTCTAGCACGTTCAGTCGAAAATATCAGAGTTCTAATCACTAGTTGATAGTTAGGTCGACTTCTAAGGGTGAGGTACATTCAAGATCATCTGCTAGCAACAAAATTCTCTACTGAGCAAATGCAGAAATTAATAATGAGGAATTGCAGACACCCGTTCGGCTGATTCAGTAGAGATTCTTTGAGATTCTTCAAAGAGGACCATGTTAGTCAACGAGTTAGAGGATTCTAGCAAGTTCAGTCGAGAATATCAGAGTTCTAATCACTTGTTGATAACTAGGTCGACTTCTAAGGGTGAGGTACATTCAAGATCATCTGCTAGCAACAAAATTCTCTACTAATCAAATGCAAAAATTAATAATGAGGAATTGGTGGCAGTCGTTCGGGTGATTCAGTAGAGATTCTTTGAGAGTCTTCAAAGAGGACACTGTTAGTCAACGAGTTACAGGATTGTAGCAAGTTCAGTCGAAAATATCAGAGTTCTAATCACTAGTTGATAACTAGGTCGACTTTTAAGGATGAGGTACATTCAAGATCATCTGCTAGCAACAAAAATCTCTACTAATCAAATGCAAAAATTAATAATGAGGAATTGGAGGCAGTCGTTTGGGTGATTCAGTAGAGATTCTTTGAGAGTCTTCAAAGAGGACACTGTTAGTCAACGAGTTACAGGATTGTAGCAAGTTCAGTCGAGAATATCAGAGTGCTAATCACTGGTTGATAGCTAAGTCGACTTCTAAGGGTGAGGTACATTCAAGATCATCTGCTAGCAACAAAACCTTCTGCTGACCAAGTGCAAACTTTAATAATGAGGAATTGGAGGCAGTCATTCGGATGATTGAAGGAGGACTTTGTTACTCAACGAAACATAGGATTCTAGCAAGTTTAGTGGAGAACTTCTAATCACTAATTGCTAGCTAGGTCGAATTTATCTGCAAGCTACAGAATTCAAAAAATTCTCGCCTGATCAAATTCAAACATTAATCGCCAAGGACTGAAGCAACTAATTGATAATTCAGTGGAGATTCTTTGATATTCTGCAAAAAAGGACACTGCTAATCATCGAACCTCAGGATTCTAGTAAATACAATTGTCATAATCATAGTTCCAGTCACTCGTTGTGCAATCTAGTTGCTGTACAATAATTAATTTCATCGACAATCGAGTCTTAGGCGCAAGGTACCCATAAGGTTATCTGTAACCCGCAAAATTCCCTCCTTATCAAAATGCAAAGACGTTAACTGTCAATGATTCAATTTAGTCATTCGGATAATTCAACAGAGATTCTTCAAACAAGACTCTGTTAATCAATCCAGTATAAAAATCCAACAAATTTATTTCTTAATATCATAGCTCCAGTCACCAATTATGCTACCTGAGCGCTACACAATCACCGATTCATTCGACAATCTACTCTCAATTGTACCCACAAAACGATCCACAAACATCCAAATTTTCTCAAGAACAAATTACAATCTTTACCTACAATTAATCAGAAGTAGTCATCGAAAATTCCATCAAAGATTCTCCGAGGTTCTGCAGAGGACTCTGTCAATCGAGACCAAAGATTCGAACAAATCCATTTGTTAAACTCGCAGTTCCAGTCACCAGTTGCTAACCAGGTGCTACAATAACGATGATCTACAACTTCAATCCCCTAACTGGCGAGCAACAGGAACAATCGATAAGACCTATTCCCATTGGATCCTCGCCCATTACTTTCTCCAGTCCCATGCGATCACGTGCCGAGTATAATATCAAAAGACAGTTAACAAAGCGGTGGGGAGTATAGAGGAGGACTATACCACACGATAGATATCTTTAACCACTTGCGCTATAAAGACGTGCCACGCGCGTCGAGATGCTTCTGTTCCAAAGCCGAAAGCGACGAGTATACCACGTCGATAGGCATTTGTCGCAGAAACAAAAACGACATGTTCTTCGCGTCGGCTAAAAGTCGAATTAGGGTCTCTGCACACCCATCCGGGACGGGCCGGACAGGGATTTAGCTAATTAGTTTAGATAGTTTACTTTAAGGAGCTGTGGAGCCCCTGAAAACATTTTTTTGTGCCATGCCACAGAGGGAACTGTCAACGCGCGCTCGAAAATGCAAGAATTATGGCCCTTCGGTCGCGTGAGGAAAGAATCGGAATCTCACCGGATCAGAAATCCCGGAGAGCCCTCCCTATACCAAAGCTAGGTAAACAAACTCTCCGGGGCCCGTCCCGATGGGTGTGCAGAGACCCTTAGGGTCCAACTATACTGCCGGGACGTGATTTTTTTTTACATAGGATGGGATTTACGGTCGGGGTTTTCTCTAGACCCCATCATATGTAAAAAAAATCACGTCCCAGCAGTATAGTTGGACCCTTATACAGACGACTTTGTCGGATCAGACAGAAAAATTTTGTTGTGCCACGCGCAGCAGGGAGTCGTCACCCGCTCGAAATTTATGACTTCTCAGACTCGAAGAAAAAGTATCGTTGAGAAGTCGGTCTCCGATATCGGCTTGCGAACACTCTCATTTAAACCTGGGTAAATATTTTTGTCAGATCCGACAAAAGGTCGGGTTATACATGTCCGAAATTCGGATCAGACCGAATATTGTTACACAGGTTTAAATGAGAGTATTCGCAATCAGAAATCGGCGTCCGGCTACTCAACGATTCTTTTTCTTCGAGTCTGGGAGCCCATATTATCTTCTGCAAGTGACAGCTTCTAGTTGTGCGTGGCACAAAAAAAGGTTCCTATAGACTCCACAACTCATTTAGGTAAACTCCTTTAGGTAAGCTCTCATTTACAACATCTCGAACGCTTCTCAAGTTACCTCAAAGTTCGGACGGAAATGTATGAACACCCTAAAAACGCGTAAGATATCGGACGGATGTGTATAACCCGATCTAAAGTCGTCTGTATAAAGGTCGAGTTATACAGACGACTTTGTCGGATCCGACAGAAAAATTTTGTTGTGCCACGCGCAGCAGGGAGTCGTCACCCGCTCGAAATTTATGACTTCTCAGACTCGAAGAAAAAGTACCGTTGAGAAGTCGGTCTCCGATATCGGCTTGCGAACACTCTCATTTAAACCTGGGTAAATATTCTTGTCTGATCCGACAAAAGGTCGGGTTATACGTGTCCGAAATTCGGATCAGACCGAATATTGTTACACAGGTTTAAATGAGAGTGTTCGCAATCAGAAATCGGCGTCCGGCTACTCAACGATTCTTTTTCTTCGAGTCTGGGAGCCCATATTATCTTCTGCGGGTGACAGCTTCTTGTTGTGCGTGGCACAAAAAAAGGTCCCTATAGACTCCACAACTCCTTTAGGTAAACTCCTTTAGGTAAGCTCTCCTTTACAACATCTCGAACGCTTCTCAAGTTACCTCAAAGTTCGGACGGAAATGTATAAACACCTTAAAAACGCGTCCGATATCGGACGGATGTGTATAACCCGACCTAAAGTCGTCTGTATAAAGGTCGAGTTATACAGACGACTTTGTCGGATCCGACAGAAAAATTTTGTTGTGCCACGCACAGCAGGGAGTCGTCACCCGCTCGAAATTTATGACCTCTCAGACTCGAAGAAAAAGTACCGTTGAGAAGTCGGTCTCCGATATCGGCTTGCGAACACTCTCATTTAAACCTGGGTAAATATTTCTGTCTGATCCGACAAAAGGTCTGGGTTAGGTTAGGGTTATACATGTCCGAAATTCGGATTAGACCGAATATTGTTACCCAGGTTTAAATGAGAGTGTTCGCAGTTGGAAATCGGCGTCCGACTTCTCAACGATTCTCTTTCTTCGAGTCTGGGAGCCCATATTATCCCCTGCAAGTGACAGCTTCTAGTTGTGCGTGGCACAAAAAAAGGTTCCTATAGACTCCACAACTCCTTTAGGTAAACTCCTTTAGGTAAGCTCTCCTTTACAACATCTCGAACGCTTCTCAAGTTACCGCAACGGAAATGTATGAACACCTTAAAAACGCGTCCGATATCGGACGGATGTGTATAACCCGACCTAAAGCTGTCTGTATAACTCGACCTTAACCCATGGCTAACCATAGACACGGTGTGGCGTCAATGTAACGCCTTACCGCATGTTATATTGTAGAACGCGGCACGGCAACCGGAAGTTAAATCGTAGCGCAAGTGGTTAACCCGGTTTTCTTAGATTCGTTGAATAATCGTGGGGATCGAGAGACAAAGCGAGGGCAGGTTCGACGGTGAAAAATTGATTATCGTGGTGTCTCGGGTGGAGTAAGGTTTGATCGAGGCGAGGAAGCGACGGGGACTCGAGGCGACGGTTTCCTCGGACCTAACCCTTTCTCGGCCCTTAATCCATTTAACGGGGGCGGCCTTTATCCGGTCCCGGGGGTCCTTTAACCGAATCTATGGTGCCCGGTGGCGACGCGACAGCCACGGAACGTCGCCTGATCGCTTCCCGGAGATCCGAGAGAAACGGCAAAGTGCGACAGCGAAAGAGAGATAGAGACAAGCGGAGATTAATGGTAAACGTGTATGTGTGAGAAAGAGAGCAAGAACGACAGAGAGAAAGAGGGAGGATCGGTCGACACGGACAGGAACAGCACTCGCACACTTTTCACGCGGCCAGCCCCGTGACGTCACCGTTCATTCAGTAATTTTTGCGCACGTCACCGGGGCTGACACACCGGATCCAGGTGGTGTTCCAGGAGGGGTTGGACCGGCCGACCTCGGGTGGTGGGGACGGAAAAAATAGGGGAAAAAGAACTCCCGCCGGCAGGCAACCCCCACACGCCTTCCGCCACGGATACCCAGCCCCTACGCACGTACAACCGCGTGTCAAACTGCACGTGGTACGCTGCCACGTTGTCCTGTCAATGCCGGTCGCACAGACGCTTATCCACCGTCACAAAGAAATTCGAAGTCTTTCGCTTTTTGCATTTCCAAGTCGTTCGCGCGACGCGTCTGACAACACGGCGCGCTTCTGCATCGTTCCGGCGACGTTCGCGAGAAGATCAGGGGCTGGGAATGATCCTGAACCGTGATCCGACAAGCATCAGTATATCGAGGATCCTGAGGAACATGAGGAACATGAGGAACACGAGGAACTTGACTTTATGTACGTTTTGAAAAATGCTACTGTTTTTAGGCTCACCACTGATCGGATTTGATCATCGTTTTAGGGTAGCTCTGAGGGATATTTTGCAACACGATTTTCTACTCTCGAAATTGAATTGTCAACCCTATCCTATTTTCCAGAATTTTCTACTCTTCTATTCTTCAAATTTGTCTACTCTTCTTTATTCTTGAAATTAGCCTGGACCGATTTAGTAGATGATTGTGGAGTGACGATAACGACTTTAGGGTATATAGGAAGATTCAGGGTACATTGCAGAGAAGTCTGAGCTTGAACTACTTCAGTTATCTTCGTCGTAGCTTTGGGAGATTAGTAACTGCTGTTGAACGTCCTGTTACCAGGATTGAAGCCTCTGTTTAGGGATTTGAAGGCTTCTGTCTTCGCATTGCTAATAGGTCGAGTAGATTGATGATTGTTGAAGCAGATCATTGTCTATTGAGTGAAGCGAGTATAATTGCCTAGCATTAACATAGACATGTTTAAAAGGCGAAGGACTGTCGACGAAGTCAGAAATAAGAACCGCCCAGCAAGTAAATTGAAATTGCTCAAGTAATAATTCGTTGAACATTCATTAAATTCATTGAACTTAATAGTTCTTTAGTGAGAATACTGTTTTCTCGGGGTTTGTCAAGGCCGAGAAATGTCTTCAAGCATAATCATAAAACATCGATTTAGTCGGAGGCTCAGGTTTTTCACATTTTCCGGTTCAAAGATGTCCTGGCCAATTTCCGGCACGTTTCAATTTAGACCACCCGAGGACGATTGAACCAACGACTGTCAAGAGAGTTTGTTCGGCAGAGTATTGGCAGATGGCAGAGGATAAATAGGACAGAAAGGGGAAGGTTTCTCCACGAAAGAACGCGGAGCGTCGCGCGACAGCTAAGATTCCCGCCTAACTTCGCATTCAAATCTCTTACCGGGCTGTAGCCGTGTCCGCACTTCCGGAGGAAACGCACGCACCGGTCTCGCGTTCCGGAAACACCGAACGGTGGTCGATCAGTCTCACTGCACACCACGATCCACGTTTCGCAAAATCATCGAGCCGCTACTCGATCGATTAACAAAACCTCGTCCCCTCGATTCCGACAGTCTTCCCTCGCCGAGAATTTCTTTCACCGATCGATCATTCCTCTTTCGATCTTCGGCTCTTCGGGGACACTACTCACTTTGCGTTCACCGACGGACTCGTCTAACGAGACACACTGTCTTCACTCGCGATTCTCTCTGTCGACGTAACGACCGCGTCGATTATTATACGAACCAACCACTCGAACGAACGATCCACATCGCGAGAAGACTCTTCAACGTCGGATCCTCCATCGCGATCTAGAGTCCAAAACTGAGTTTCACTGTTTCTTTTCCGAACCGTTCGCCAGCCAACTTTTGTACACCGGTGACAAGAAGAGAGAAATAGTAGAATGACGACGACGACGACGACGACGACACTGGTTGTTACGCGGATAATAAAAATGATTTCGGGGGGAAAGTCGACGGGTCACTCTGGAGACCCGGAGGAATCAGTTTCCGGATAGACAGTCCGGGGACTGGCGTGTTTTGGTAGTCGCAGCCGTATCTCGGTGTACCCGTTGGGGGCCACTAACTATAATTTCGGCGGTTCGTGTGAGGCAACAGCCGTTGACGCACTGGTCCATGCCAACACACGCAGCATCCCTTTCCCCTTTCCTGGTTCCTCTCTCGCACACCGCCGCCACCCCACTCCTTTCTCTCTCCTTCCGTCTCTCTTCAGCACGGTGTCTTGCTCTCCTTGTCTCGTCGGCCGGGCCGGGTCGGGTCGTCTCTCTTTTCGTCCCTCATTCTCGGCTCTCGGCTGGCCCTCTTTCTCTCTCGCCACCGTTGCTCTTTATCGCTTTATCTCCCACCGGACCCCTAACCCTCTCTCTCTCTCGTTCCCTCTCTCCCTCCCTCTCTTTCTCTCTCTCTCTGTCTCTCTTTCTCTCTCGGCATCCCCATCGGGTCGACCCTTTTGCGGTGTGGCTCGCGTGCGTCCAACGGTGGGAGGGTTTCAGTTCGATCGATCTATCGAACGCGATTCACCGGGGGTGACGGGGGGTGGAGGGGGCAGTTTTTTCCTTCGACTTTGGACGAGAGGCTCGCCGAACCCCGAAACTCGCGGCGTATACGACTCGTAACGAGTCCCGTTATGTTTAATTAGCCGCCTATCGCCTACCGCCGCGCCGAAAGTTAATGAGGAGACGCCGCCGACCGGCATTGTCCACGCTGTTTGCTCCTGGCGACTGTTTGACCGCCGATTCCGAGCCGATCGACGAACGAGGCTTCGTGCAGGGGATCGTCCATGGGGGTCTGGGGACGGAGAACGTAGCGCGATCAAACGTTGATCGTTTTGATGGTTGGAGCGAGATCGATTGGCGAGAACGGTTTTTTACTGGGAAACGGGTTAGAGGTGTAAGGTTTCAAGAATTTTTGAAAGGAAGTTGTTGTAAGTAGAATTTTGTGTGTTTATGAAGAAATTTTTAGTGGATAGAGGTTGAATTAATAGTTGGGGGATTGTATGAGTTTTAGTAAATGTTCAGTGAGCTTGTACAGAATTAACACTTTGCACTCGGGTGTATTTTAACTCCAAAACCAAACTTTTTTTTGGATTAAGAATATTTCCATTGTATATGATTTTTTTCATTTTGGAGAAATGAAACTGATATAATACCTTATACAGTACTTAGATGTTTGCTAATTAATTTATTGAATATAAATTTAATAATGTAAACAATATTTTGAATAATGGTATAGCAATTTTTAGTGGTGCCTCAGAGGCACCACTCGAGTGAGAAGGGTTAATATTTACCTTAGAAGATTTTTATTTAAATCATGCGATAGATAAATGGACTCGGAATCGAAGATTTCGATTTATTCTGTACCTTTCCCAGTGTATATCATTCAATTTAGATTTTAGACAGTCAATTCTTGTAATTACAGTATGGATCTCCTATGGAAAAATAAAACTTGTCTACATCGATTGCGAAAAATAGAACCCAACAAGAAGATTCTGCAGAATTTTATATGAGTTTTCTATTTCTAGCAATCGATTCAGAAAATTTTTATTTTGCACGAAGATCGACGGTGCAAATATATGTATTAATTTCCGATCTGTTTCATATACCTCAAAAAAGGTGCACAGTGATTTAAGATTGTTTTATGGAATAGAAAATTAGATTGACTTTTAATGTAAATGAAGCTTTTTTAAGTAATTTTATTCTATCAGATTATTTATGCGGATTGTTTAGGGTAAATATATATTTTATACATGAACGAAGTTAAAGGCTAATTAATTAATCAATCGGGAAAGCTATTAGGTTTGAATTTAGATCAACATTTGAACCTTCTTTAAATATATTACTGTATTCGATATATACAAGATCATACATATTATTAATGTATTCAATTTACAGTTTGTTCGTTATTAGATTATTTCCAATTAATTATTAGTCTGCGGATATTATGAATTTATACCACTGATAATTGTATAAAATTCAATCAAATAAATATAATTCTGTCGAATACTATTGCCCCATTACCAACTAATAATACAAGAAATAAATTTCTATTCAATCTCAGCTTATATAAATCAATAAAATATTGTATTTGTACGCAAATCTAGCCAGATAATTTCTTGTGATACGAAATATTAGGACAAATTTTATACTACTTAACATCCTTACAATAAAGTAATCAAAATAATTTCTTCTACTAAGAAATCGCAAGAAAAAGAAATGCTATTCAATATCGTATAAAGTACTATTGAATTATTTAGTATCAAGGTATAATGAAACAGTCAACCATTCGACCGAAATAGTTTTCTCTAACAAAAAAATTCCAAGAAGAAAACGAACCAATCAGTGTTCCCTGAAATATTTAATTACGAGCTTTCTCTAACAAGAAACCTCAAGTGAAATACACGCTACTCAATATCCTTTAAAACAACGAATTATTCAGAGGGTCCAGTAATAAAAAAATCAAATCATCAAAAAACAAGTATGTACTTCAATCAAAATAATTTTCTCCAACGAGAAACCTCAAGTAAAGTACACGCTACTCATTATCCTTTAAAACAATGAATTATTCAGAGGATCCAGTAATAAAAAAAATCAAATCATCAAGAAACAAGTATATACTTCAATCAAAATAATGTTCCCTAACGAGAAACAGCAAGTAAAATACGCGCTACTCAATATCCTTTAAAACAATGAATTCTTCAGAGGATTCCAGTAATAAAAATATCAAATCATCAAAAAACAAGTATGTACTTCAATCAAAATGATTTTCTCCGACGAGTAACCGCAAGTAAAATACGCGCTACTCAATATCCTTTGAAACAATGAATTATTCAGAGGATCCAGTAATAAAAAAAATCAAATCATCAAGAAACAAGTATATACTTCAATCAAAATAATTTTCTCTAACGAGAAACAGCAAGTAAAATACGCGCTACTCAATATCCTTTAAAACAATGAATTCTTCAGATGATTCCAGTAATAAAAATATCAAATCATCAAAAAACAAGTATGTACTTCAATCAAAATGATTTTCTCCGACGAGTAACCGCAAGTAAAATACGCGCTACTCAATATCCCTCAAAGCAATGAATTATTCAAACCTTCCAGGTGATCAGGAGATCAAGACATATCCAGACAAGATCCGTTTAATCTTCCAACCAAAAATCATAGCAGAATAAAGCCACGATTGTCACGTTTTAGTCGCAACCATAGAAAAATGGATAAAACCGCTAGGAAAATTTCTTTTAACAGAAGATTAATTGCGAATCAGTTCGGAGCAATCCGATGCAAGAAATATGGAAGATCGGTGTATCGATCTTCCGACTAGAAATCCCCGCGTGATCTAGCTTGTTTGCCCGCCGGCAAGTCCGCGACCGGCCGGCTCTATCGTCAGGATATATTCGCACAGGAAATGGGTAGTTCCATTGTTTGCACGTTCGTACAAACAGTGCAGCTGCGAGGATGCGCCGGAATCGGCTCTCTCTCTTGTTTGATTTTCGAAAGTGAAGCTTCATTGTAGCGTGCGCCCGGTGTACATCGGCTAGTCGGCAGGCTTCAATCGCCGCACCGGACGAAAGAATCGAAGAGGACACTTGGAAGGAACCCGACGCCATGCTGGAAGATAGCACGAGCCGAACGAACGGGGATCAACGAGCACTTTGTTCGTCCGCCAATCAACGATTCTGATTAACCGAACGCACGGGGAGATAACAGTGGAAACAGCGCATAGAGCCATCCCATTGACTTCATCTGCCTCTACGCTCGTCAAACAGAATTTATACCAGCGAAGACAGGGAAGACACTCCATCCTTACAATGTTCATGTTCGTGCCATTTTTAATTATGTACTGATAAGAATTTTTAAATAATTTTGTGCACAGTTGTGGTTGTGGAGTCGAAGTTGTGGAAGATACTGTGTGCCTCGATATTGTTCAGTTTTGTGTGATTTTCTAAGTATGTACGGATTTTTGAGTGCATATATCAACAGTGTGATTGGAACACATGGAAAACAATTTATCCTTGTGACGTTTAATTTTTTGCAATTTATGTATAATTACGTACAGTGATAAATTTTTAAATAATTTTGTGAACAGCATGAGGCGAAGTTATAGAAAATATTGTGTGCACCAACAATGTTCAATTTTGTGTACGTTTTTAAGTATATACGGATTTTTAAGCGCATATATCAACAGTGTGATTGGAACACATAGAAAACACTATCTTTGTGACGTTTAATTTTGTGCAATTTATGTATAATGAAGTACAGTTATGAATTTATTAATAATTTTGTGAACAGCGTGATTCGAAGTTGTGGAAGATACTGTGTGCCCCGATAATGTTCAGTTTTGTGTGATTTTCTAAGTATGTACGGATTTTTGAGTGCATATATCAACAGTGTGATTGGAACACATGGAAAACAATTTATCCTTGTGACGTTTAATTTTGTGCAATTTATGTATAATTACGTACAGTGATGAATTTTTAAATAATTTTGTGAACAGCATGAGGCGAAGTTATAGAAAATATTGTGTGCACCAACAATGTTCAATTTTGTGTACGTTTTTAAGTATATACGGATTTTTAAGCGCATATATCAACAGTGTGATTGGAACACATAGAAAACACTATCTTTGCGACGTTTAATTTTGTGCAATTTATGTATAATGAAGTACAGTTATGAATTTATTAATAATTTTGTGAACAGCATGATTCGAAGTTGTGGAAGATACTGTGTGCCCCGATAATGTTCAGTTTTGTGTGATTTTCTAAGTATGTACGGATTTTTGAGTGCATATATCAACAGTGTGATTGGAACACATGGAAAACAATTTATCCTTGTGACGTTTAATTTTGTGCAATTTATGTATAATTACGTACAGTGATGAATTTTTAAATAATTTTGTGAACAGCATGAGGCGAAGTTATAGAAAATATTGTGTGCACCAACAATGTTCAATTTTGTGTACGTTTTTAAGTATATACGGATTTTTAAGCGCATATATCAACAGTGTGATTGGAACACATGGAAAATACTATCTTTGCAACGTTTAATTTTGTGCAATTTTGTGTATAATGAAGTACAGTTATGAATTTATTAATAATTTTATGAACAGCATGATTCGAAGTTGTGGAAGATACTGTGTGCCCCGATAATGTTCAGTTTTGTGTGATTTTCTAAGTATATACGGATTTTTGAGTGAATATATCAACAGTGTGATTGGAACACATAGAAAACACTATCTTTGTGACGTTTAATTTTGTGCAATATATAATAATGCACGAATACAAATTTATAAATAAGTACACGCACGACAAAAAGTAGACGACAATTTTTAGTGTACTTTAATTTTATTAGATTATCATTGTTTTATGAACAAGTGCAATAATTATCTCGATATCTAATCCTGTTTCGAATATGACAATTAACTGCTAATTGATTTGAGTTTTGATCCAAAAATTTTCTTAGATTCAGTCATAAAAGTTTGATCTACTTTGTTTTAAATATTAATATTAATTTTTATGGTCTCCGGAAACCGCCAAGAAAAAAATTGTATTGCAGTAAGGATTTATCCACCGTGTAATCATGAAAAATCTGATTGTCTGTGAATGGGAGTTTCGAGTAGAAGAATTGTTATCCCCACCATCTAGCGATTAATTGACAGATTTTTGCATGATGGGTGATATAGACGATCAAGGCTGATTCGCGAATGAGAATCGATGCTCGGTTGGTTTGTGGATCGTTCGTAAATGGTCGGACGGCAATTCGGAATTTAAGAATAAAACGCTGGCGAGAGTTGGTACGGTGACGTCGGTCGACGTTGGGTCAGCGAAACGCAAACGAAAACGCAGGAAACAGAGGGTTTGGCGCCGCGGCGCCCCTCCAATCTGTCGCTTATTTGAATAACAGCAACGAGGTCCGCGGAATGAATCGCGGGGGCAGCAGAAGTACCGGTATTCAGCGGCGAACGATCGTCGACGAGACGGTGACAAACAGCGATACGCTCGAAACGTGGAAACTGGACGGCCGTCGTCGTATTGACAAACGACCTAACGCCCGTGTGGACCGTTGCGTTCGACGAGATTCGAATTATCTCTGCTGGAGCTTGTCAATGCAAATGCCATACCTACATTCAATTACCGCTCGTCACGCTCCGATCACCGCGTGAACACCGAACCGCGGAATATTCCCGCTCGATTTCTTTTCGAAACTGCCCCTTCCTCCTCTCCACCACCTATTCGATTTTTCGAGACGATTAAATCGATCGACGTGCACCTCATTCCTCGTCCTATTGTTATTCACGCGATACACGTTCTTTAAATATTTAACTGTAGATCTTTTTCATTTTACCACTTTTCTATAGCCGTTACGTTTTTTGCTGTTGCTAATGTAATTCATTTAATTTAATCACTAATTATTCAATGACGATTCTGATACTCTTTTCTCGGGGAATTTTGATTTTCTAGTTAATTCTGGAAACATTATACTGTACAAGTAGTTTCTGGTTTGTGATTTTTTTTATGAACACCTAGATTGGTATAGGTGTTTGGTTGGACATGGTTTGAGGAAGTTTGAACTGTTAATAGTAATCATAATTTTTCTTTGACAATTTTAGGACATTGTTCGACGAGATTGGCTCACTTTAATTTGTTCCGATCATTTCCTTTGTCAGTGTGTTGCATCTGATTTCTGTTTTATTCATTTTTTCATGGAATTCTTGATTGAAATAGATTCTTTCTGTTGGGCATGGTTTGAAGAAGAAGAAGAAGATTGAACTCTTAATAACTACACATTCTTTTTTTAGAGTTTTAGTGGGCTTTAAATATGCTGACTTTAATATGTTCCACTGAATTTTATAGATTTTTGGTTGGACATGGTTTGAGGAAGATTGAACTGTTAATAGTAATCGTAATTTTTCTTTGACAATTTTAGGACATTGTTCGACGAGATTGGCTCACTTTAATTTGTTCCGATCCTTTCCTTTGTCAGTGTGTTGCATCTGATTTCTGTTTTAGTTATTTTTGCGTGGAATTTTTTATTGAAATAGATTCTTTCTGTTGGGAATGGTTTGAAGAAGAAGAAGATTGAACTATTAATAACTATACATTGTTTTTTTAGAGTTTTAGTGGGCTTTAAATATGCTGACTTTAATCTGTTCCACTGAATTTTATAGATCTAAATGCTATACATCTAGATTGAATTTTTGTTGGACGTTGTTTGAGAAAGTTTGATGACAAATTGCTTCGCTTCCTACAATTTTCGAAGGCACTGCGTTGAAGCTATCTAATTCCCTTTATTTCTATTTCTTATCTATTGTTGTGTATGTTTGATAAAGAAGTTTGACATGGTTTGAAGAAGAACAACTCTCAGATTAATAGCGATTCTGTTGAAACAAATTGCTTGTTTCCACAATTTCAAAGAGTCAACTAGAAAAAGCAAATAGAGTAACTAACAATACTTTATTCTACTTATACTTTGTGCCTGCAAGTGCATTTCCGATTCACAGATTTCTAATTGAAATTATCTCAAAACATATTCACTTCAACCCTTCGAAAAAGATTCAATAAAAACAAATTCCCTTTTTCTTGCCACCGTAGAACAGTAGATAAACTACACGAATAATTATTTTGTTCCCTGCATTTTATTACAATTATTTCTCGTCTGCGAATAATTTCTGCAGGATCAAAAATCCTTATAACCTCGCTGTTTAATTAGTCTATCGAAAAGAAATCACAGACAACGAGCCGGAATACGTTCATAAAGGAGATTCGCAATTATCGCTGAAAAAAGAACAGCATTAGAAATCGATGGACAGAGCGAATAGTTAGTGTTTGATGAGCGCCGGGGTGACAACGGTCGGACGATTACATCGATTTCCCAGTGAATGAGGATCGCTCGATCAACACAAAACAGCCCCCGGACAAGGGGACGAGTGACACTAATTAATGGTTTCGGCATCGATTAATGATCGGCGCCGGGTTCGCGGCCCGTGTCCGTGCTTCATTAGCGAGAATCAGTTTTTAATGAGCATCATGACCTCGGTAAACCGCTCCTCGCTCGAGCCGCGCACTCGTCCCCATTTTTCCGGTGTCGGCTGCATACCAATATTTAAAACGCGAAACGGGGAACGCGCGAGAGAAACAGAAACAGAGAGAGGGAGAGAGAGAGAGAGAGAGAGAAAATCACGGGAAAACTTGGAAACCGGAGAAAATCCTCGTGTGGTCATTATCCGACGTAAACATTCGGATAAATTCGCGGCGGATAACGAACGCGAGCCGTTTATCACCGAACAGAAGAATAACACAAGCGAAGAATAATATTCAACGGCGTTGATCCGGACGCGGGCGTCGTAATTTCATTGAATTTAATACATTCGTAAAACAGTACTCTCGTTTGCCTCCCCTCCCCGTTCGACCGGTGTCGATCAATCGATACGTTACCCGCCTGACACGCGTTTTCGCTTTGATCCGCGAGATCAACCTGTGGAACACGTGCCCCGCGTTCTTTTCCGCGAACGGCATGGCGCGGCGCGCGCGTTAAACCGAACCGGCTCGAAATATCTAGGCGAGAGCGATATCGCGCAAACTGCCCCTCTATCCCTCCTCAACCTCCGCTCCCCCCCTCTTCCGGATCCGAGAGCCGACCGTGGGCATAATAACGAGGCTAATGGAAACGCAATCCGAAACACGTGTCGTTGAAGGAACTCTGGCAAAACCGGTTTAACCGTAAAGCGGCAGGCGTGATCAAGCCGCGGACTCGATTCATCGAAAAACCACATTCCGCGGGGATCGATTATCGCCACGGAAACAGACCGATGTTCTCGGCTCGGCTCCGCTCGACTTGACACACCGGAACAACACCGGGGACCGGAGGCTGACGGGAAGAAAACGAGGAATCGGCTTGTCTGACCACCGACCGGTTCGTTCCCCTGACACTTGCGCACGATCTGATGTTACTATCCCTAATTATTCTTTTGAAATTCACTCTCGGTGATATTGTACAATTTTTACGGTACTCTGGAGTGCATTGAGGTTGGAGAAACGATTCGATATTTTGATTGTTATGAATTCACATACGGATTGTTTGGGTTTGAAGTTGTGGAATTGTAAGGGAGATTTTTATGGAAGTTGATGAATGTGTGTATTCGTTTGTTGGTTAGTTTGTTAATTCTTGTATTAATATACAGTAGAGGATACTGTTTAGCTTTTGATAGGGTATAGAATAGATCGAAGTTGCAGAGGTGACCAAAAATTTTGAGTTTTATGAAATGAGATACGGATTTTTTGGGTTTGAATTTGTGGAATTATAAGGGAGATTTTTATGAAAGTTGTTGAACGTGTGTATTCGTTTGTCGACTAGATTGCTAATTTTTCTATTAACACATTATTTACTGGCGATTATTTCATAATTTTCGAACGTCTATGGTCCATGGCTAACGATTTTTTAATAAATTCTTCGACAGCAATGGCAATTTCAATAGTGATCCAACAAGTCACCTTCAGTAATGTAATCCAATTATTTCGTTTGGGGGTATTATTTAAAGGAAGATTTTTAAGGTTTTTTTTAGTACAGCACAGCTATTGAAAAGCCGATTAATAAGCTTCCGGTAGATAGTGTTAAAATTCACTAGGAGATACTGTTTAGCCGTTGGAAGACTAGAAGGGCTTGAAGTTACAGAGAACACCGAAAATTTTGAGTTTTATGAAATGAGATACGGATTTTAAGGGTTTGAATTTGTGGAATTGCAAGGGAGGTTTTTATGGAAGCTGTTGAACGTGTGTATTCGTTTGTCGACTAGATTGCTAATTTTTCTATTAACACATTATTTATTGGCGATTATTTCATTATTTTCGAACGTCTATGGTCCATGGCTAACGATTTTTTAATAAATTCTTCGACAGCAATAGCAATTTCAATTGTGATCCAACAAGTCACCTTCAGTAATGTAATCCAATTATTTCGTTTGGGGGTATTATTTAAAGGAAGATTTTTAAGGTTTTTTTTAGTACAGCACAGCTATTGAAAAGCCGATTAATAAGCTTCCGGTAGATAGTGTTAAAATTCACTAGGAGATACTGTTTAGCCTTTGAAAGACTCTAGAAGGGCTTGAAGTTGCAGAGAAGACCGAAAATTTTGAGTTTTATGAAATGAGACACGGGTTATTTGGGTCTGAATATGTGCTATTGTAAGGGTGTTTTCAATGGAAGTTGTTGAATGTTTGTATTTGTCTGTGGAACAGATCTCCCGTCGATTCTTAACACATGTTTAGTTTGAAGAACATTCCCTATAAAGACTGAATGTTTTTTGCGAGAATCCGTACCCAAAATTGTTAAATATCAAGTACAATAACTAAAACCATTTAACGTATCATACTCTTGCTAGCATCTCTGCTTCATCCTTTAACCGAACCTCACGGACCAGCCTCAAAATCACCTAACTTTCAAGTGTCGATCATCAAATGCCTAGAACCTTCCCTACATTCTTCAGCGAATCCTCACAGAACCAACCTCACCCTTTCGTCACACCAAGGAAATCCTCCCGAAAAATCAACGTAAACAACGAACAACCTAATCACACGAACATTCTCGTTCCAAGCGAATCTACACCAAACTCCCTATTCCAAAAACCAACAACAAATCACAAAATTCACAATACCCTCCCAACAATCGCCGACCCATATCATACAAGAATCGAATCAAACACTGTACCCTTTAACAACCCCTGGGCATGCATCGATGCGCCTCAGGAATCACCCTCTTTTCTCCATCACTCGCTCGACGAATCGAGAACGGCCGATCGTAATGTATCGTCGAATTTTCCACGATCCGTGGATTAGTATGCAGGAACCAGCTCTCACGCATATCCAGAGTCACAAGAGAACGCGAGTGTAAAAAACAGCAACAACAACAACAGCAACGACGATAGCGTAACAGTATCGGCATCCGCAGCAACAAGGGGCGGCCGATGGGAGCACGTGTCGTTTGGCCGTCGTGCGTGGCCAAGCGCGGAGCAGAGCGGAGCAGAGCGATGCAGAGCGGACCGTACCGAGCGGAATCGGAAAAAAGTTTTTCCGGGAGCGTACCATGCGTGTGCGGACAGCGCGCGCGTGCTTCGAGAGAGAACCGGTTCGTTCGTCGGTACGCTCGATTGGACAACAATACACGAGGAGAACGGTACCGGGGCACGAGCAGAAGCAGCAACAACAGCACAGCACCACCAGCAACCGTGCCGCGTGAACACTACACCGCCGCCCCCACCCTCCCGCACCTCTGAAAACCCCTCCGTAGGTAGATAAAGACACCCCCGACCAACCCCCGGACCGTCGACGATCCTCTCTGTTCGACGAAGAGGTGTGTTTCGCTCTAACGAGCACGACCGCCCCACTGGAACTGGAACTCGCTCCCCTCCGACGATCCCGAGCAACCCCTACCAGCGGACAAACCGCCCCTACCACGTGCCACAGGCCGCCCCTACAACGAGGACGACGACGGGGCGAGCACGGGGAGAATCCAGGGAGGGGCGGCCACCGACGGAACATGTGTAACACGCAGCCTTGATTACACGCGGGCTTGTAAAAATTATTATTATGGCCGTGAGCCCGCCAACCGGCCACCCCTGTACCCCTCGACTACTACCCGAATTTCATCCCCTGTTCAACGTTTCTTTCTTCTTTTTTAAACGAAAGCGCGCGAACCGACCGATTGTTGCTGATTCACCGCGAGGACGGTGGAATTTTTGGTTTCGGGATCGGATTGTTGTGGGGTGACAGGATGGGTTTGTGGGATGAGATTTTGGCTGCATTTTGAGATGAGGTATTCAGGGTTGTTGGAGGAGAATGGGAGGATTTTTGAAAATTATATTTTCAGAGTAGTCGAAAGGATTATACTGTTTCTAAACCAATCAGCATATACTCGAGTAAACGGTCTTGTTTACTTCTGTAAATTGTTTACTTTTTATGTTTTGTACCATCGTGAGTGTTAATGATTCGAGCACTTCGGTATTTGTTAAAATTCATTTAACAGCACCGCTGGTTTGTTATTTTATTCTGTGTTGGAACCATTTAGTGCGTATTACCAATCAAACTTGAGAATAGTAGAAGTAGGATAGAACATTTTGTTATTAAAGTTTGCCTTGGAGCTATTCAGTGCGTATTAATATTACGATTTGAAAGTAGTATAGATAGAGTGTTGAATTAATCCAGAGACGAGTGTCTTGTCCTGTTATTCTGTCTTGAAATTGTTCACTGTGTTGTAATAATAACAATCGAGAACAATAAAGATATAGCGTTGAATTCTATCAAAACCGAGTGTTCTGTCATTTAATTTTTGCCTTGAAATTGTTTAATGCGTTTTAATAATACAATTTGAGAACGGTAGAGATAGAATATGTGTTGTAATAAAGAAAATTAAGATTAAAAAAGATGGAATATGTGTTGTAATAATAAAAATCGAGAACAGTCAAAATAGAGCGTTGAATTCTATCAAAAACGAGTGCTCTGTCATTTAATTTTTGCCTTGAAATTGTTTAATGCGTTTTAATAATACAATTTGAGAACGGTAGAGATAGAATATGTGTTGTAATAAAGAAAATTAAGATTAAAAAAGATGGAATATGTGTTGTAATAATAAAAATCGAGAACAGTCAAAATAGAGCGTTGAATTCTATCAAAAACGAGTGCTCTGTCATTTAATTTTTGCCTTGAAATTGTTTAGTGCGTTGTAATAATACAATGTGAGAACATTAGAGATAGAATATGTCTTGTAATAAAGAAAATAAAGATTAAAAAGATGGAATATGTGTTGTAATAATAAAAATTAGGATAAAAAAAAACAAAATATTGAGTTAACCAAAAACGAGTGCCTGGTCATTTAATTTTGTCCGAAATTGTTTAGTGCCTCGTAATAATCAAATTTGAGAACGGTAAAGATGCAGCATTGAAGCAGAAGCGCATATCGTGTTCATCGAATCGGGAATTGCAATTGCTTTCTTTACAACATCAATGACGTTGCGTATGGAAATGGCGCAATGAATGATTTTTCCTGCCCGCCTGGCAGGAATATATTAATATTACACGCGCAAAGAATCGACGAACGAAAATGTTGATCAATGGTTTCGGCGAATACCGCGTTCCGCGGAGACACAGAGAGCGAAACCGCGTTAATTCCTGCGCATCCGATGAAAAGAAAAAACAGCAGAATACCGTTCCGTGCCAGTAGTTCGATGCGGCTGGCATTTGTCTGCTTCAGCAGCTCATCGGCCGACCCATTATCCGAAATATATTCCACGCGCGATAAATAAATATCATGTGAACCGAATAATCGATCCCCCGTTCAATGGCCAAAATATATTAAGAATCTCTCTTTCAATTCTCTGCGCCGCGCCAGCCTTTGCGGCTATTAAACGCTGCTATTTTTCCACCGAATCTGCGAACCAAAAAATTATCTTAACGACCGGTATAGCTTCATTAAAAATTCTTCCAATAACCACCGATCCTGTAAATCAATTCTCTATCCAGATACTTTTATTCTAATCCTACAAATAAATTGTTCGTATAGACACTGGCGTTTTAATTCTAGAAATAAATTCTTCCTGTAGATACTTTCACTTTAATTTTGCAAATAACTTCTTTATCAATAGATACTTTCGTTCTAATCCTACAAATAATCTAGATACTTCATTCTAATCCTATAAATAATCTATATGCTTCGTTCTAATTCTACAAATAATGTAAATACTTCATTCTAATCCTACAAATAATCTAGATACTTCATTCTAATCGTACAAATAATCTAGATACTTCATTCTAATCCTACAAATAATCTAGACACTTCACTCTAATCATACAAATAATCTAAATACTTCATTCTAATCCTACAAATAATCTAGATACTTCATTCTAATCCTACAAATAATCTAGATACTTTCATTCTGAGCCTACAAATAAATAATTCATCTAGATACATTGATTCTAATTTTACATAGAAAATTCTTTATCTAGACACCGTCATTTTAATCTTACAAATCAATTCTTCAACCACATACTTCCATTTGAATTCTACAAATAATCTATATACTTCATTCTAATCCTACAAATAATCTAGACACTTCATTCTAATCCTACAAATAATCTAGATACTTCATTCTAATCATACAAATAATCTAGATACTTCATTCTAATCATACAAATAATCTAGATATATCATTCTAATCCTACAAATAATCTAGATACTTCATTCTAATCGGACAAATAATCTAGATACTTCATTCTAATCCTACAAATAATCTAGATACTTCATTCTAATCCTACAAATAATCTAGATACTTCATTCTAATCCTACAAATAATCTAGATATTTTCATTCTGAGCCTACAAATAAATAATTCATCTAGATACATTGATTCTAATTTTACATAGAAAATTCTTTATCTAGACACCGTCATTTTAATCTTACAAGTCAATTCTTCAACCACATACTTCCACTTGAATTCTACAAATAAATAATTCATCTAGAGATATTCATTCGAGATGTGCTAAGCGAGCGTTGATTGTGCGAAGAAGAAGTTTATAAGCAATTCTGTGAAGATGAACTGCTTCTTTTTATATGTTCGACAAAGGAGTTCGATTTTCTTTATATATCGATAACTGCTTCTTTTTGTGGAATCTTAAAAAATTGTTTAGCGAAATTAGGTAATTGTGCTTTATTCTGCTGATGTTTTCTGACCGTGGGTTTAATTTGGTTAGAAAATTTCCAAGATGTTTGTTTTGGTGGAAGTGATTGAGGAGGAGGGAAGGGATTTGCGAAAAATGATTTCTCGCGGACAGGCGATCGACAAAGGTCTCGATCCACGGGGACAGTTTGTGACCGAGGACTACAAGCGGCTTCCCTGGTTTCTGGTCGAAGTGGGGCTAACCGCAGAATCGGAGGCAAGATGGCAAAAGTAAGTCGAGAGTCGAGGGGCGGCGCTGTGGCCTGGCCAGCCCACCGGCGCATCCTCGTTCTTCTCTCTCCGACTCCCAGCTAAGATCTCCGAAGAAGATACGCTCGCGAAATTGTGCCACCATTTTTCACCTCTTTAACTCTTGCTCTACACCATCATCCACACACGAACGTTCTACAATTTTTTTTCTCACATTTTACAGTACATTTCTTCTCTACTTCATCGACTCCAAAACATTTCATTTAAATCTGCGAGACTGATTTGACTTTAACTTGAATTTACCGTATCAAATTTTCATATTTTTGCACTTTTAATTCACGGAATAGAAGGTCTTGATTTTGTGCAATTTTTATGATCGCTTGTGTGGCTGATAATTTTCTAATAAAGTTTATCATTAGTTATTAAAATTATTATTGATAGGAGACAAGTCCATTAAATCCTGAAATTGTAATTCTTTTTATGAACAGACATTGCAGATTTAATTCTAGAAATATTTTTTTACGGAGACAAGGATTTGTTCATTCACTGGGTGTAGTTTAATTCTTTATTTTACCGCGAATAAGAAGTTAAATAAAAAAGAAATGTTTGAAATTCGTTTCGGAAAAAATTGTCTTGAAGACAGATGACATACGTTTCCGAAATAATAGCCGCAGATGTTATCATTATGAAGAAACCGATGTATTTGTCTGTCTGACTACGACAGGCCTATTCTACTATCAACAGAAAATCTAAACAAAATACAACAACAAAAAAGATCGTTTTAAAATAAAACATTACATACTAATGTACAGATAGATACATTACTAAATTCTTTCCATTCTACTTCAAATAAAATTTAACCGCAAGCAATATAATTAAAATTGTTCATGTTAGAAAAGATTCTACTAAAATGAAGAACACATTGCCAAGTAGAACGCAAAAATCGTTGGCCAAGAATCCCAGAAAATTCCTATGGAATTTTTCCAGTCTCTCGAGGATCAGCATCGAATGAAAATGATTGGGGAATGATTCGAGCCCACAGAGGAGTCATTCGACTTTCCCCTCCCGCCGAAAACAAAGTTCGCACGCGCAGTGTCCGAGGGGTCGTTGACTTCCAAATTGCGGGCACCGGACGAAATCCAAAAATCCTTTGGAATACCCCGTGGAAGGCCAGAATAAACATTTCCTGAACGGTTAGTAGCGGAAAGGGAGGAACGGAGGGCGAAAAGGGCAGCACACTGACGGGGGCTGAAGGGGGACAGAACGGCTGCGGTTTCAGGGGGTGGTGAGGTTGGCCTCCAGACGCCAGAGGGTGAGAGGGAAACGATGTAGGTGAGGAGACCACGTGTCGGAGGAAGACCGATCCTACGGGCGACTAAAAGTAAGCGCGGAATGCTCATGGCTGTAGCGGAAAGCTTCAAAGAAAACGGTGAATCGTTAAAAGACGCCTGGCCGCGTTTTACACGCGCGCCATCGTCGGATGAAAAGAACCGTCCGAGGAAAAAGAACCGGAAGCCATCAAACTCGACTCTAGTTCCTTGCTCTTCCTCTAAATAATTTTCTCTAGCGTCAAACTAATTTTTAATCTCGTTTGATGACCCCTCAAAGCTGAACGAAGTGTCTGGTTGGTTTGTCAAATTATTCCTTTGTTGATCACTCAATTTTCTTGAACGGAACATATTTTGTACTACTTCTTCTATTTCTTCGTTGCTTTGTTGTTCGGTGTTGCTCATTTTATATTCTAGTTGTATATAGCAATTTTTGCATTCATTTTTTCATTTCTCTGTTGCTTTGTTGCTTTTTGTTGCTCTTTTTATATTGCAGTTGAACGTTGCAAATTATGAACTCCTTCTTCTATTTCTTCGTTGCTTTGTTGTTCGGTGTTGCTCATTTTATATTCTAGTTGTATATAGCAATGTTTGCATTCATTTTTTCATTTCTCTGTTGCTTTGTTGCTTTTTGTTGCTCTTTTTATATTGCAGTTGAACGTTGCAAATTATGAACTCCTTCTTCTATTTCTTCGTTGCTTTGTTGTTCGGTGTTGCTCATTTTATATTTTAGTTGAATACAGCAATTTTTGTATTCATAGTTTTTCATTTCTCTGTTGCTTTGTTGCTTTTTGTTGCTCTTTTTATATTGCAATTGAACGTTGCAAATTATGTACTCCTTCTTCTATTTCTTCGTTGCTTTGTTGTTCGGTGTTGCTCATTTTATATTCTAGTTGAATATAGCAATTTTTGTATACATTTTTCTATTTCTCTGTTGGTTTGCTGTTTTTTGTTGCTCATTTTGTACTTCTTTGTTGTTTCATTGTTCCTTGTGGCTCATTTAATATTCTATTTGGGCGAAGCAAATTTTGTACACCTTTTTGTACATTATTGTGGCTTTATTGTTCTTTGTGACTCAATTAACAGTCTATTTGGACGTGCTGAATTTTGTACTTCCTGTTGTACTTTTTTGTTCTTCTTTATTTAATTCCTTCATCGAATGTAGCAAATTTTGTAAGTCTGATTGAAAGCAACGAATTTATTGATTGGGTAAAGGAAATATTGTAAGAATGTTTTCTGAAGTCAATCTGACAATTTAAACAGTTGTTCTTTTTATAATCGTTGGTTCATTAGCAATCTAAATATAACATTTTCTATAAAAAGTTCACTTTTTACTCGGGGTTGCACTAAATGAAGTCATTTTCGACTTGCTCTCAAGAGTTGTAAAATCATCCGCGATGATTTAAAAAAATGTTTAAATATTCAGGATCTAGTTTACAATACTATGTCGAAGCATTATCTCTGATAGTAAATGAATTTCTTCAGTGTAAAATAAATGCTCTGCGACCATTTAACATTGTATAAATGTTCATGATCTAGTGAACAGTACTATGATGAAACATTCATCATTAAAATAACACAACTTTTCTATAATAAAATAAATTTAAGGTGACTAAAAATAAACATACCTATATCAAGACGAATTAACGACTTAAAATTCTATAAATGTTAAGATCTTGTGTTCCGTACTATGATAGAACATTCCGCCTGATAATAATACAATTTCAACAACTAAAAAATAAATTTAAGTTAACGCAAAATTAACATACCTCGGTCAAATCGAATAAAATTCATTTAAAATTGAATAAACAATAAACCACGTTCAAATTGAGACCTTACGGTTCGAATAATGAATTGAAAAAGTAAGAAGATCGTTTGAGAATAGGATACAGTGAAAATAAAGTTAACTATGGCCCAGTTAATATTTAGGTGAAGGATCATCGCGGTCGAACATTGTCCGCGGAGGGTGGGAGCGCGAAATAGTTGCGGCGCGGTGTATAAACGCGTTCGGATTTTTGCGCACAGGTGGCTTAAATAAAAGAATTTATATTTCAGCGCTCTTTCGAGCCGGACCCGTAGAAAACGTCAGACCTGTTCCCGGCTGTGCTCAGAGATGGCGACACGGAGGCACTTTTATCACCCTGGTGTGACGGGGTTGCGCGCCTGCCCCTTTTTCGCCACGCGCCATTACGGCACCGAGCGCGCGGCCCTGTTCCGTATCCTCTCGTAATCAACGAACGATGTTTTAATAATTATGCGCCGATATCGCGGTTCTCCCTGTAATTATTAATCGTTCATCATCCGACGATATTCTCCACGGGATACCGTGGAGGTAGGGCCGGTTAACGTACCTTTAATTTCCAATCATATTTCTTTCACGAAGAGCCGGGGGCGAATTTAAGTCCACGGTGAAATGATATCGCTCATTACCGGTGCCCGAGTATACTACATGCCGCCACGCTCAATTATTTGTACCGATCATTTTTTATCAATAATATTCAATAATACGGTCGAACACGCGCGGAAAATTTCGTGCCCGAAAACGCGAGAGACGCCCCTATTGTCAATATTAAAATGAAACTCTAATAAATTTTTCTAAAGCGACCCAGACTGCGAGAGAGAGGGAGAGAGAGAGAGAGAGAGAGAGAAAGAGAGAGAGAGAGAGAGAGGGAAACCCGGCTGCAATTATTGCGCGAAATGAGCCCCGAACGAAATTAGCCCGTTAAATATCACCCTGGAGACAAAGCCCGGTGACGGATCGCGGGGGTGGGCCGCGTTTATCGACGTTTGTCAAATTCCATCAAAAAATTATCCGCGATCGAAATTACCTGATTTTTTTTTTTGGAGCGTCGATAGTCTCCCTTTGAACGTTAGTACATCGATAAGGGCTTACTATGGGTTGCTGAATTATGGCATCAATTTTGAGGATGCAAGTGTATGGATGCTCTAGTTCTTAGGATTATATTGCGTATGCATTCATGACCAGACTGAGGATTTTTAAGTAAAATTGTTGGGTTTGATTACAAGATATAGGACCCACGTATGAATTCATTTATTCTCTTAACCCTTTGCTCGTCGGAATTCTTTCAGCTCTAAAAACAAACGTTTCTTCCGACCTATAATATTTCAATTCTATCCGATTCTTTACAATTTATGCATACGAAATTTCAAGAATTAATAATGTTTTAGATGCGAACAAACGAAAAATATTTTGATTAGTGTATTGCAATTTTTAATGGTGTCCCAGAGCCACCACTCGAGTGCAAAGGGGTAACACTAAACCTACCGACCATTAAAGCTGACTAGTAAGTGCGGTCTTATAAAAATGACATGATTGAATTTATTAACCCCTTGCCGTTCCATTTTCTTTGTGGTTGCAGTGATTAGAACGTTTTTATCGCCAAAAATGTCGCAGAAGAGAAAAGAAAATTTATGTTTTTTGTATGGCTACATTTACTTCAATGATTAAATATTGATTACGAAAGAATAAAATGTTATTTTATCTAAAAACGAAGGAACCAACTTCATATCTGTTAGACATTGTTTAAAATCTTCATCACGAGTCTGGCTCCATAAAATACAGCAAGGGGTTAAGATTTCGTCCGATTGTTATTATATAATGTGTACCTTAATAAAGCAAGGTGTATAATAATTTCCAGTAGAAGCATCTCGATAATTTCAACAATTGTGAAATAAAAAAAATCTGAAACCGGTCAATTGACTCCAGGTGGTAGGTTTAGTGTTAATAAATGCAAAGAGGACAGAACCGAACGAATTTATATTACCAGGCAATATTTCGAGCTATTTCGAGCAAGATCATCGTCTCCAGACTTATAGGCAATCCCACCCCCAAAATCAACCACAACGAACCCACTCCGCCACCTCGACCAACCTCCTCCTCAATGTTGAACCACCCTTGATCTCTGGATCGCGATCGATCCCACGATTCCCATTCCGGAGTCCGTAAAAAAAAAAAAAAAAAAATATCATCGGGGCGGTTGTCGCGGGGGCAAACATCCCGCAAAACCTTAACCACCCGAATGGTACTGTTTTAATGTAATTCCAGGGCCGGTTTGTCGTTCGGCTCATGCACGCATGTAACAGCGCGAGCGACAAACCCGTCGACCAGCGCGAGCGGGTCGGGAAGAGAGACGGCGGAACGAGCGAGAACCTACTAGAGTAGGCGAACAAACGAGTGAGAGAAAGATGGCGAGCGCACGATCGCGAGCGTGAGAGAGAGAGAAAGAAAGAGAGAGATAACGTAAGAGGAGTGTAGGAGGGAGGGGTGAATAGTCGGCGAGGGGAGTGCGCGGTGTACGCACAGGTGAAGGTAGAAAGAGAAGAAATTACCGAGGCTGGAGCGCGCGCTCCGAGAAAGAAGGACGATCCGTTGGAAAGAGATCGTGGAAACCTGTGGCGGGGGCACCGAAGCTGGAGGCATGAGCCGTGGGGGTGTGCGAGAGAACCGGTGAGCGAGACGGAGATGCCTAGAGTAAAGGGAGTGAGAGGGAGAGAGAGAGGGCGCAGTGTTTTGTTCGCGCGCGATGGACGCGTCGCCATAGCGACCGGCGGTTGTTTATTATTGCGTCCAGCGGTCGTGTGTGGGGCGGCGTGGAAGAGAGCGCGGGGTAGTTTACATGACGAGGGGACTCGCGGGGGGTTGAGAGTGGGTTGGAGGCGAGCGAGGGGGATGGGCGGCGGTAGCGGGGGCGGAAGCCTGGCGAAGGGCGGAAGGACGCGAGAGGAAAGGGGTGGGAACGTTGGTGTGCAACGAGGGAGTGGCGGCCGACCACACGAGGCCGAAAAACACACTCTCCGCCAAACCTACCCCCCTGCTGCCACCTCCGTACACCGCCGCCTCCACCCTGCGCCGGTGGTAATGAGAGTTCGATAAAGCGCCGTTACCAGTGTGTGACGTCAAGCCGGAGTCTCTCTCTCTCTCTCTCTCTCTCTCTTGTTCATCAACCTCTCACACACACCCCTTTCGGTCCCTTTTTCTTCAGTCCTTGTTCACCATCCCCCAGGATCCCCGCCACCCCCCGATCCATCTCGCTCTTCGGAACCGCGGACTTGCTTTTTCGACCTTTTTTCGCCGACGTTTTTCGTTCGGCTGTTCGACTATCCGGTGCAACGGTCACTCGATGTTCTTTCTTGCTTGCGGTCCCTTTTCTTTCCTCTTTGCTCGAGGGCGCGGGGCTGAATTCTGCTCTTTCTAGTTCTGGTATAGTTGTTCTTTGGTTCGTTATCACGGTCACTCTTCCTGCTATCGCTACTTCCTTTCTTGTAGATTTTTGCCATTCACTTATTTCGCTAATCGGAACCGCGTGTTCCCTCTTTCTTCCTGGTCTTGGCATCGCCACTTTTGGTCTTGTGTTGCGTGATTGCTCTATCTATCTTGACTGCATTCTTCCTCTTTTATGTTTCGTCTCTTATCTTTTTCTTGCTTGTTCACCGGTCACATATGAATCTGACTATTTAGAATCATGTTCTTCTCTGTTCGTTGTGCAGAACTCTATTCATTCGTTCGACTACCTGTTTTTCAGTACCGACTCTTTCGGTTTTGATTTTGTGCTGTGATTGCTTCATCAGTCTTGACTGGATTCTTCCTCTTCTGTGTTTTGATACTCTTTCCTCTCTCTCTCTCTCTCTTGCTTGTTCCACAGTCACAAGAATCACTTCGCACAAATCTCTTTTATTTGTCCGTGGTAGCAGGGCCCGTTCCAGGGGCGGGCAACTGGGACATTTGTCCGGGGCGTCATAATTTTCGGGCGTCATTTTGGCTTTATTTAAAAAATATATACAGGGTGTCCCACGTAACAGTTTTCACGATTTTTTAAGTACTTGCGATAATCTGACAAAAAATATTTTCAACAAAAGTTGATCAGTTTTCGATTGGCTATATAATGCAATAAAAAAGTTCGAGAACATTTTTTCTTATAGTATCGTCAAGGTCACCTTCATTTTTTTAAATGGCACTTTGTATTGTTGACTTAACAGCATTATAGCCCGTGTCAAGACGAATTCAACGACCTAGTATACCATGACCTTGGGAAGACCTTGAAGACGAAGGAATGAAAATTTCAACAAAACATGCCAATCTGCTTGAATGGGTGATAATAACTTGTGTTCATTATTAAGACTCGAAATTACATTCAATTCCGAAACCTTGACTAAATGAACGCAAACGATTTCGTAAAAAAAGTCACATCAAATGTTCGAATTAAAATCCGTTTTGTTGTAGGCACAATTCCGTTCTTCGTAGTAAATTTGCATTGGTTACTCTTACGATACTGTCATAGATTCGCTGCTTTAAATTTTCCTTATTTTGTATTGGAACAGCATAAACTATTGACCGTAAATGACCCCATAAAAATTGAATGTAATTTCGAGTCCAAATAATAAACACAAATTATTATCACCCATTCAAGCAGATTGTCATGTTTAGTTGAAATTTTCATTTCTTCGCCTTCAAGGTCATTCCAAGGTCATGGTAGACTAGGTCGTTGAATTCTTTTTGAAACGGGCTATAATACTGTTAAGTCAAAAATACAAAGTGCAATTTAAAACAATGAAGGTGACCTTGACAATACTATAAAAAAAATGTTTTCCGAACTTTTTTATTGCATTATATAGCCAATCGAAAACTGATCAACTTTTGTTGAAAATATTTTTTGTCATATTATCGCAAGTACTTAAAAAATCGTGAAAACTGTTACGTGGGACACCCTGTATATTCTTAAGGGGCGGTAATTTGTCTTTTTGTCCGGGGCGATGTAACCGCTAGAGCGGATCCTGGTGATAGTAGCCTTTGTACATCTGGAACAAATGAAAATCGTATTAAATTTTGTTTAATTGCTACATTCCAACATATTTTGAACATTTTCAGAAGCCGTAAATGCATAAACATTCCCTGCCCATTTATTACTCTTGTTACAAATCATAGCTCACTCCGGCAGACGATTTCATCTTGTTTCTCCCACTTCTTTTCGGATTGGTGTACTTGGGGGCTAGCTTGCTCGACTTTTTCGGTAACTGTTAACAGTGACGGTGTCGGTCGGCACATGTGTGGATGTGTGTGACGAAAAACGAGAGCTAGGAAAAGTCGGTTGGACCGAACCAGAGCCGCGTGAACACGCGCGGCCAGCACATTTTTTCACCGACGATAAAAACGTCGCGGTGGCTTGATGGGTATCATATTTTTCGCCGGGGCACCGGCTACAATTTGCGCCGGCCCGGCGGTGTTGACGCGGCTGAAGCACTCTGCTGCTGCCATGATCGCGTTGGACGCTCTAATTGCTTTCTGATCTCCGGACGCCACCAACTAGCACACCTTTTTTCCTTCAATCTTTGTCCACTTGGTCGCACCGTGTCCAGACTGCCATGCAGACAGGACCTGTTCCTTTTGCTTCGAACCTGATCACCTGGACTTCTCAACTTGTTTCTGCGATTGCTGATCTGTTTACTTCGTCGGCGTGATTCGCATTTAGGAGAAGATCAGATTGTCACTAAGTTTCCATTTGACACTCTCCTGACAGCTAAACCCGGGTTTATTCGTCTCTGAATGTCAAAATCGGTATTTGATTATTCAGTTTTTGGCGATTCAATTCAATGGAGAGCTGTTACATTAGGAAACGTGTCTGCAAGAAATACCATCAAGAGTGCGTTTGATTTTTTAATTTTTTGGACCATTTGCTCAACAATATTATAATGAAGAGCGTTTCACATTGTGTGCAAACCTTAGTATCTCCAGTAAAGAAAATTCGATCGATAGAAATCATAAATATACTTAGTATCTCCATTGTTTTAGAGACGCGTATCAGTCTTGCATTATACAACAATCATCTGCAATAAAGAACTACTACTTGCTTTCAAAAAATCAATCAAGAAATGATTAAATCAAACCACTGTATAAAACACAATGTGTAACAATATTTTACAGAACAAAACATATGAATCGATATATTTCATTGAAAGTGGCGATGAATTTAAAGTATGATTTTTTTTAATATGTAAGGTAGAAAAGAAATCTTTGAATGCATGAATGTTCCTAACTTCATGGAGTATAAAAGTATACAAAGTATATGAAACTGTAAGTATATAAAATCATGAAGTATGATTAATGTGCAAGATATAAAATTATAGCTCGAATGCGTGAATATTCCTAGACATCCATGGAGTGTAAGTATATAACTTGTAAGAAGGTATAAGTATATAAAATCAAGAGGTATGATTTATTTTTTAATGTGCAAGGTATGGCATTAAGTATGGTATATAATCATGAAGTATGATTTAATTTTAATATGCAAGGTATGAATTAAAGCTTGAATGCATGAATGTTCTTAAATTCGTGGATTTTAACTGTACAAAGTGAATAAAAGTATAAGTATGCAAAATAAAAAAAAATGAGTTAATTTTAATATGAAAAGGTATGAATTAAAGCTTGAATGCCTGAATGTTCCTAACTTCATGGAGTATAAAAGTATACGAAGTGTATGAAACAGTAAGTATATAAAATCAAGGAGTATTATTTATTTTTAAAGTTGCAAGATATAAAATTAAAGCTTGAATGCATGAATGTTCTTAAATTTGTGGAGTATAACAATACAAAGTGTATAAAAGTATAAGTATGTAAAATCAAAACGAATGATTTAATTTTAATATGCAAGGTATGAATTGACGCTTGAATGACTGAATGTTCCTAACTTCATGGAGTATAAAAGTATACGAAGTGTATGAAACAGTAAGTATATAAAATCTAGGGGTATTATTTATTTTTAAAGTGCAAGATATAAAATTAAAGCTTGAATGCACGAATGTTCTTAAATTCGTGGAGTATAACTATATAAAGTGTATAAAAGTATAAGTATGTAAAATCAAATAGAATGATTTAATTTTAATATGCAAGGTATGAATTGAAGCTTGAATGCCTGAATGTTCCTAACTTCATGCAGTATAGAAGTATACAAAGTGCACAAAAGTGTAAGTATATAAAATCAAGGGGTATGATTTATATTTAAAGTGCAAGATATAAAATTATATCTTGAATGCACGAAAGTTTTTAAGTGATTCTCGAAACGCTTCCTATTGTCAGTGAAAAGATTTCTTGAGGTTTACTGGACTGACTGCAGGAGTAGTCTCCAAAGTTGAAGCAGTCTGCATATCTTTTACAATCGTTGCCAGATAATTATTGCCACAGGTGGGGGGGGGGGGGATCTCACAGTGGATCGACAGTGGCCAGCCAAAGGGTGATTAGAAGACGTCGAATCAAACCGTAATTAATCTCGAACTAAAGGGAACGCACCTGTTCGAATTCCTGTGACCCCGCGTCCTGACCCTGGAAACTTCAGCCCCCTTTGTGCAGGGCTGACGTTCAAGACGTGCGCTAATTAAGAACGGCATCTCACTACGCAGCTGCCACCCAACGCTCCCGTTGTCGGGAATTATTAAACGGCCACGAGAAAGCGACATAAGGCCGACGGGGTAACCAGAAACAGCACGAGGCTGCTCGAAACTATGTTCTTACGTTTGGATCATGTGAGTTTCGATTCTGATCGAGAACTTCATTAAAATCTACCTGTCATCCTTCACTGACATCGTTGACAATTCATTCCATCTATGGTAGGAGTGACTGTTTATTTTGCGAAAATCTTCGAAAGATTTTTATAAAATCGGAGAAATGTAGATCGTCTCGAGGAATGCTTGGAATAGTCGACGGGAAAGGAAATGATTAATTTTGTCACTTTGATCAAATGTTTTTAATGAGAAGTTGACTTCAGGAACAGAAAGAGAAGTCTAGTGAGGTACTTCGTGATTCAGAGGATTTTCTAAAAGGTTTTTTTAAAAGAGGAAAATTCACACTGCTTCTGGAAATACTTCCAATGATCATCGAGAAGTGAATTCATTCATTTCGTCGCTTTGTTTAAGTAATCAATAAGAAATTAACTCTAGCAACAGAAATAGAAGTCTAGTGAAATACTTTTGAGCTTCAGTGGATTTATTAAATGATGAAAATTCAGATTATCTGCAGAGTGCAGAGGTGGTTTATAATAGTCATCGAGAATTCAGGTCATCTATTTTAGCACTTTGATGAAACGTTCAATAAGAAATTTATTTCAGAACGAGAAAAGAAAGTGAAAATTTAAGGGCTATTTCAGTTTAGCACGGAATGAAGAACTGGAACGCTGTTTCTATTTTAAAAAATCACCTGAACATTTTCATGAATCAGGAATTTCAGTTTGAGAAAAGACTTTGAATATAGATCGAATCGTAGAGCACTTCAATTTACTAGATTTGAAGCACCGTAGTGCCATAGAACAATTACATACATGCATATTAATTGAACAAAAATCAGAGAATATCGAGATTCATAGGTAGATGCGTTTGCAGGTTATAAATGTGTTCAAGGTGCAATAAAATGCACGATTCCAGATTGAACTATGGTAATATAAACTTTCTGCAATTTTTGGAACAATTCGAATTAATCACACTAGATTTGAAGCACTGTAGTACCATAGAACAAGTGCAGACATGTAAATTAATTTATAAAAGATCCCAGAATATTGAAAATCATAGGTAGATGCATTTGCACGTTATAAAAGTGTTCAAGGTGCGATAAATTACACGATTCCAGATTAAACAGCAGTAAAATAAACTATTAGCGATTTTTAGAACAATTTAATTTAATCACACTAGATTTGAAGCACCGTAGTGCCATAGAACAATTACATACATGTCAATTAATTAAAAAAAAAAATCACAGAATATTGTGAATCATAGGTAGATGCATTTGCAGGTTATAAACGTGTTCAAGGTGCAATAAAGTGCACGACACCAGATTGTACTGCAGTAAAATAAACAATTAGCAATTTTTAGAACAATTTAGTTTAATCACACTAGATTTGAAGCACCGTAGTACTTTAGAACAATTATATACATGTCAATTAATTAAAAAAAAATCAGAGAATATTGTGAATCATAGGTAGATGCATTTGCAGGTTATAAAAGTGTTCAAGGTGCAATAAAGTGCACGACTCCAGATTGTACTGCAGTAAAATAAACAATTAGCAATTTTTAGAACAATTTAATTTAATCACACTAGATTTGAAGCACCGCAGTGCCATAGAACAATTACATACATGTCAATTAATTAAAAAAAAATCACAGAATATTGTGAATCATAGGTAGATGCGATTGCAGGTTATAAAAGTGTCCAACGCGCGATAAAATGCACGATTTTAGATTAGACTATAGTGATATAGGCTTTTAGCAAATTTTTAGTTATAGAAAAGTGGGTTTGATGGTAAGTTGAGAACAATTTAACATTGTTCGGTCGACCATGATGGTCTTCAAGAGAAAAATAGTTAATTCTGTATGTGTCTTTGGCACTAGAGCCACGCTAACGATTTTTCTTCTCGAGGGGGGTCCGCGGGAGCACAGACGCGGAAGACGGGTCAGCACCGGAAGTCCGGAAGCCTATCAGCGCCTCGGAATCTGTACCGTCAGCGCTGCGATTCGCCTATGTGGAGAGGCTCGAGATTAAGGGAGAAGAACGACGGGAGAACTGATAGAATCGTCCACCTTCATTCGCTCGAGACAGCAAATTGTCTCGCCCTCTAAAAAGTCAGGGATCCTCGATAAACCCCGATTAACGTTAATCAATCCAGAACAAAACCTCACCTCGCTAGAAATCCCTAAATCTGATCACCAAACCCGAACGACTAAACTCTAAAATTTCATAATTGTTCACTCTTTTACTCGTAGAAATAGATCTTGTTTCACACAAAAGAGAATACAATAATGTAACCTCATAGATCAAAAAATTGTTTAAGACTGTATAAATAATATTTCTAACGGTGAAGATGATAATAGACATTGACAAAAAAATATTCTGAATGTTTGGAGGTGGTTAAACCCTTCCTTAAATCATTGTTTAATTTCCTCAATCTGAATATGTATCTTTTATAGTAATAAGTGGACAGTCTTTCTAAATTAAACAGTTCTTTACAAAATTTACTGTGCATCTAATGTCACATAAAATACGTGTTTATGTAGTGTTTTTTTACACCATTTTTGAATCGCGACAGACAGGGGTCTAATGTAATCTGTTGAATATATTGAAAGCTATTACAGCTTTAGCTTAAATGGAAAAGCTCATTGCATTAAATAAGAAAGTGTATCCTTTCGTAAAGGATACGTCTGTTAACACAGATTTCATATATCGCTATTTATTTAAATAATATTCTTTGATGTTTTCTTAAAACAGCGGTGGACGATCGTCGTCTTGTACGGGACGAAATTATTGACTAATTTAAATTGCACATGTAACGTTCTAAGATTTTCAGGAGTGGAACGAGTCTCTGGAACCAAAGGAGCTACATCAAAATTGATCCTGTCTCTTAATAATTTTAACAGGTCGTAAATAATGTACCAGTAATATTAAATTTATTAAATAAAAGTAATATTAAATCCAGTCTAGTTACAAGGAACGTCCTCGAACTTTTTGAAAACACCTTGTCCAAATTCCAATGTTTGACGAAAAAAAACATTTTTCACGATGAATCAGGCAATGGAGAATTCAGTTTCGAGTTGGAGAAGATAATCGGTGCATAGCAGAACATTTTCATTTTGCATAAAAATATTCCAGTCTAGTTACAAAGCAGGGTCCCCAAAACATAGTTGAAGACAACACGTAGAAATTGCAAAGTTTGACAAAAAAAAACATTTTTCACGATGAATCAGGCAATGGAGAATTCAGTTTCGAGTTGTAGAAGGTAGTCAGTGCATAACAGAACATTTTCATTTTGCATAAAAATATTCCAGTCTAGTTACAAAGCAGGGTCCCCAAAACTTAGTTGAAGACAACATGTAGAAATTGCAAAGTTTGACGAAACAAAACATTTTTCACGATGAACCAGGTGATGGACAGTTCAGTTTCGAGTTGGAGAAGATAATCGGTGCATAGCAGAACATTTTCATTTTGCATAAAAATATTACAGTCTACTTACAGAGCAGAGTCCCCTAAACATAGTTGAAGACAACACGTAGAAATTGCAAAGTTTGACGAAACAAAACATTTTTCACGATGAATCAAGCAATGGAGAATTCAGTTTCGAGTTGTAGAAGGTAGTCAGTGCATAACAGAACATTTTCATTTTGCATAAAAATATTCCAGTCTAGTTACAAAGCAGGGTCCCCAAAACTTAGTTGAAGACAACATGTAGAAATTGCAAAGTTTGACGAAACAAACCATTTTTCACAATGAACCAGGTGATGGAGAGTTCAGTTTCGAGTTGGAGAAGATAATCGGTGCATAGCAGAACATTTTCATTTTGCATAAAAATATTACAGTCTACTTACAGAGCAGAGTCCCCTAAACAAAGTTGAAGACAACACGTAGAAATTGCAACGTTTGACGAAATAAGAAAATTGTTTACAACGAATCAGTAGTTTGTGAGCATAGTATCTAGGCAGAGAAGGTAGTCGGTGCTGTCAGCGAGCGGTGTAAAGGTAGTTTCAGGGTTTCGGAGAGAAGTATGGCGACGGGAACGAGCGGAACGAGCGGAACGGCGGCGTTTACTCGCCGCGCGTTTCACCGGAGGGGCATCCGGCTCACCTGCCTCCGCCCCGCGATAATTTACTCTTTTTTCGGTCACCGATTCGGCCGGCCGGCGCTAATTTACATTTACGAGCGAGATCGGCTAATTGCCGGTTAACCGGTTGGCCGAGCGCGCGCGGCGATATACGAAATGCCTGGGGTCCGAGGCAGTTTGTTGCCTTTCCGATAGCAACTGTCGTTCGCCGTGAGAACCGTGCTCGGGCCCCCACCGACATCAATTACCTCCATTTTCTTTGAGCGAGGATATCTCTCTCTCTCTCTCTCTCCTGCTCTCTCTCTTGCAACTTCCACGAAAATAAAAGTGGAATCGGGGGAAATTAGCGTGAACGATACCAAGGGAGCAGTCGGCCGTCACTGTTTCAGGACCCTTGCCAACGGGATTAAGCAACTCGCACATTTTCACGGAATATTTTGCAACATCGACGAAATTGCAACGGGAGAGAATCCCCGGAAAAATTTTCGATGTACAAATTAATTCGAGGTACCCGCAATTATCACTTCGAGTGCCACGTCGCCCACAAATGGGAAATTACCTGCGGAACTTTATGCAACATCAAAATTGCATCGGTTACAGTGAACTGGAACCACACAGAAATTTCTAAATTGTTATGTTCAGCGTACAAATGAATTCGAGACCGTCGTAATTATTACTTCGAGTGACACGTCACCCACAAATGAGATATTACCTGGGGTACTTCATGCAACATAAAAATTGCGTCGATTACGGTGCACTAGAACCATATAGAAATTTCTTTCTTCTTTCAGTAATTACAAAAAGCCGAAACATCGACGTTCTTAAATTCTTTTAATTTGTCTACTAACTTAAATTGTACCTATTCATTTTCGCCATGAATTCATGAAATCCTCGGTCTAGAGATTACGCGATTTTTCATCAATTTTCTAAAGACACACAGCATCCTATCATTCTTGTCATAAATGCATAAAATCCGCTAGAGATTATATAATTCTGCATCGATTTTCTAAAGACAATTTCTGAACATTCAATCAAGAATTCTTTGATCCATAAAATTGCAAATTTGAAATCCAACGTTTCATATTACACAACTTACAGTGTTATAAATTATTACGGCCAGAGTACGGGAAGCCTAGTGCTCCTACAATTACAATTTTCTCAAAATATCTTTCTTGCGTCATGTAGTAAACTAATTATTTTAATTTCTTAAAAAAGTCCAAATCGTGTGGTCCACCATAGAAAAATTATTTCTAAAAATATTTTTAAAAAGTACAAATTTGAAAAATTGCTAAGAATTTGAATATTCTTGTTATTTTTATAAAATTATTTATAATAGTCAGTTTTAGTGGTCCGTAGACCCAGTGTTAAGTGAAAATTCTAAGATTATCGAAAGAGGAGACACGATTGAGTTTGTAGAAAATCGCGGACGGAAAAGGAGGAGCCAGGGGCGTAGATCAATGGTCCGTAAGCTGTTCCTTCGCGAGCCGGCAATTTTCCGGCGCGCTGCCGACCAGAGATACGGGGAAGACAAACAGCCGTGTGATATGGAGCCCGTAAAGACCACCAAAACGTAAACCGTGATACAGGCGCCAACGAACCAACTCGTCGCCGCAATGTGTTATCGTTGGTAAACGAGTTGCCCTGTCACTCGCTATTCATCTCTAATTCTGGCCGCGCCGCCACTGCCTCTGCCGTCGCCGTCGCCGTTTGCCACCGACGTCGGCTTTACGCTTTAGCAAGATGAAACTTTAATTTCGTTCGGGGACTAGAAACGAAAAAACAAAAAACCAATTATCCGCCGCGCCGGGGGCTGCGAATGATCCGCCGACCGTATTTCCTATATTTATGACCCCGTCCGCCGGCTTGTTGTCGATTAATCGGCCCGGACCGCATCATTTTTATTTATGCTTCGTTATAAACTCCTCTACCTCTTCCGACCTACACCCCCCGCGCACGTTGAAAACACGCTGATCGATATAATTGCTCGGACACGCGACTTAAATAATCGAATTGACGCCAACTTCACGCTTCGAGCTTCCAACTCGATGATGGAATTTGTGTTCTCGGCTTCTGGCTTTTCTCAGACCATTTTATTGAAACTTCTTGGTCATTAGGGGATGATTCCACGATTTATATGATGTGAGTAAAATTTAACCCTTTGCAAATATTTCTTCTGACCGACAATATTTTAATTCTATCTGTTTTTTTTTTCAATTTATGCATATGAAACTGATGCAATGTACTCGTAAAATATTTAAATATTTAATAATATATTGGTGTCTCAGAGTCACCACTCGAGTGCAAAGCGTTAAATATACAGGGTGAGTCACCTAACGTTTGCACCTCAAATATCTTTGTTGTTTCTAACGATACGTAAGATATGGTAAGGACAAAGTTGAATGGTACAATGGGGCTGACACGGTGCCAAAATTTTTTGTTTTTATTTCATTTTTTTAGAGATATCAAAGTCACCTTGACCTTTTTAAATGGAACCACCCTTTTTTAAACACCTGCAATGATAGTCCCTTTCATTACGAATTCAGTGATTATAATTACTCAAGGTCATTCAAGATCACGGACAGAGATAACGTATAAGGTTTAACATCGATACATGCATGTAAACGGGCTTCGATGGAATGTTGAACTCTGTCCGTGACCTTGAATGACCTTGAGTAATTATAGTCACTAAATTTGTAATGAAAGGGACTATCATTGTAGGTGTTTAAAAAAGGGTGGTTCCATTTAAAAAAGTCAAGGTTACCTTGATATTTCTAAAAAAATGACAACAAATTTTTTTTAGCATCGTGTCAGCCCCATTGTACCATTCAACTTTGTCTTTACCACATTTTACGTATCTTTAGAAACAACAAAGATATTTGAGGTGCAAAAGTTAGGTGACTCACCCTGTATATTTAACCCTTTGCACTCGAGTGGTGACTCCGAGTCACCAATATATTATTAAATATTTAAATATTTTACGAGTACATTGCATCAGTTTCATATGCATAAATTGAAAAGAATCAGATAGAATTGAAATATTGTCGGTCACCCTGTATATTAGACAACTTGGTTTTGCATACTAGAAGCCAGTAAAATGTTAATTTTGACTGCAATTATGTTTTTATCTTGAATGTAGACCGAATAAAGTCTCTGGATTGTTAGGGGATGACCAGACGGGGATGGCACGAATAAAATTCAAATAAATTTAACACGGCTTGAATCTGCAGAATGAAAGACTATAGAACATTCATTTTTAATAGAATCATTTTCTGCTTTGAATGCACAGTAATTGATGTCACCAGATGATTAGGGGATGATCGAGTTTTATGTTGGGCCTGTAACAGCAATTTTATTATTCGCTCTTTATACAACGTGAAATAAATTTAAACATCATTTTGATTAGTTGATTATGCACGTGGTAAGACAGCTACATCTTACTTTTGACTGAAAGCATTCATTTAATTATGATACAGTATCACAGAAACGAAAGAAACTTAAATATGAATATGACAATGATTTATTCTTACACCTTTAAGAATGAAAAACTGAAACAATTAATGAACTAATAAATATAACCACTCTCAATGGATTTCACACATTCTTTCAATTAACTTATTTACAGAAATAAAATTCAACTAAAAAACTTCAACAGAAAGAACACGAGATATCCAAAATTCAATACCTCGTCAAATCTAAAAATATTACTAATAAACTCAACGATTTATTCAACCCGAGCGTATCTCCGACCACGCAAAAAGATATAATTGCACGCACAATCCTCGCAATCCCCAAGCAATTAATATCGCAGAACAGCAAAATTTCCCAACTCACGGCGATATTTGTGTCTCTGGGAAGTTTTGCGTTCGATCGTGCGAAAAAAAATCGCAATACCGACATACCGAACAATCGAAATTTGGTTGGTCGACCAACGGGGTGAACAACCCCGCCCAATCATTGCAGGGTCGCGGGTAAATCGCGTCGATGTCGACAGAAGGGTTAACGGAATCGAATCGAAGTCGTTCCCGGTCGCGTAAAGGAGACACAGTTCCCCCGGAAAGATAAATGTAATTAAGAGCTGGTTCGGTGCTGGGAAATTATGGCAGACTATCATTGATGGCCGTGAGGGGATGATGAACGCGGATTGGCATTTTCCAGCGTCGAACAACGTGCGCTCGGGTCTCATGTACGCGTACACACTCCGCTCTCGGTTTGTACGTTAAAGCGAGGTCCAACGCAGTACCTGTCACGGTCCTCTGGCATCAGCCGACCCCCTTTCCCACCCACACGCCCCCGCACACACGGCCGCCGTTCCATCGTGGGCTCGCCGAGCGAACCACTCGGTTCGGTTTTTAGTTAATGCTCGCACCCATCACGTAGCCAACCACGTCGATGGACTTTAACCCATTATGGTCGCGTCCGTATCGCGAGACACAGTGTTTGGTTATTTTCACCGGGGTGTGGTTCCTTGAGGGATGAGCACGAACAGTGGACCGAACAGAATCAACTTCATTTTAATCTTCGTTTTCTTTTTAAGAGCTATCCAAGTTTCGTGTATCGAGGTTTCTGGAATTTTTGAGGCTTTGGATTTTAAGGGTGGTAGAGCTCTTAGGGGATGAAGGTTGATAGTAGACAACCATTGGCAACAATATTTGTAATTAGTAATCATAAATAGCTTCTGCATTTCCTTTTTTTCAAGGCAACCGATATTTTGTGTACCGATGTCTTGGATATTTTAAGTCTCTAATTTTTAAGGGTAGTAAGATTCTTGGGGGACGAATGAGTAGTGGATCGAACAGAATCAACTTCATTTTAGTCTTCGCTTTCTTTTTAAGAGCGATGCAGGTTTCGTGTATCGAGGTTTCTGGAATTTTTGAGGCTTTGGATTTTAAGGGTAGTAGAGCTCTTAGGGGATGAAGGTTGATAGTAGACAACCATTGGCAACAATATTTGTAATTAGTAATCATAAATAGCTTTTGCATTTCCGTTTTTTCAAGGCGACCGATTTTTTGTGTACCGAGGTCTTGGGTATTTTAAATCTCTAAGTTTTAAGGGTAGTAAGGTTCTTGGGGGATGAATGAGTAGTGGATCGAACAGAATCAACTTCATTTTAGTCTTCGCTTTCTTTTTAAGAGCTATGCAAGTTTCGTGTATCGAGGTTTCTGGAATTTTTGAGGCTTTGGATTTTAAGGGTGGTAGAGCTCTTAGGGGATGAAGGTTGATAGTAGACAACCATTGGCAACAATATTTGTAATTAGTAATCATAAATAGCTTTTGTATTTCCTTTTTTTCAAGGCAACCGATTTATTGTGTACCGAGGTCTTGGGTATTTTAAGTCTCTAATTTTTAAGGGTAGTAAGATTCTTGGGGGACGAATGAGTAGTGGATCGAACAGAATGAACTTCATTTTAGTCTTCGCTTTTTTTTAAAGAGCGATGCAGGTTTCGTGTATCGAGGTTTTTGGAATTTTTGAGGCTTTGGATTTCAAGGGTGGTAGAGTTCCTAGGGGATGAAGGTTCATAGTGGACAACCATTGGCAACAACATTTGTAATCAGTAATCATAAACAGCTTTTTACCTCTACTTTTGTTAACAGCGACGGATTTTTTGTATACCGAGGTCTTTGGAATTTTAAGTCTCTAATTTTTAAGGGTAGTAAGGTTCTTGGGGGGTGGGGACGAATAACTAGTGGATCGAACAGAAGGAACTTCATTTTTATCTTCGTTTTTTTTTGAAGAGCGATGCAGGTTTTGTGTACCGATGTTTTCGTAATTTTTGAGGCTTTGGGTTTCAAGCGTGGTAGAGTTCTTAGGGGATGAAGATTGATAGTGCACAACCATTGGCAACAACGTTTATGATCTTGAACTGTTTTTTGCCTCTACTCTTTTTCACAGTGACCGATTTTTTGTATACCAGGTCTTGGGAATTTTAAGTCTCTGATTTTTAAGGGGATGAAGATAATTGGGCAACCACCAGAGTAAATTACCTCACTATTGTTAACTTTAATTTTCGTAACAGTGATGCATACTTCGTATGCTGAGGTAACTAGGATTTTTAAACACAAAACTTTTTGTTTATTTTTATTCATTCATTTTGTGAAGATCAAGAGGGACAATTGGGATCTTAAAGTTTCTGAGTATTTATATTTTAAAGACAGTAAACTCATTGGAGAATGAAACGGAACGTAGAAAATTCCATTGGCCAGAGACAATCTTTAATTTTATAATTTTCATATTGTACTCAAGGTAGTAATTCAATGTTGGTACCCAGAAATCCCTAGATGCTCTCACCAATCCCAACATATCACCCTCAATCCCAAGACCAAGTCAAACCAACCCCAAAAAACACCTACCCCGATAAAACTTCCCATCCCCCGGTCAAAAACCATCCAAAATCACCCCGGAAAATCCTTCGTTACTGCTGTTTCCCACCATCTCTACTCCGCCCCTTCAAATTCCAAACAAAAGAGAAAACCAATCTGCACAAAACCGAACGCGAAACAAAACCCCAGAGAAAGAAACCAGCCCCGCCGATCGAAGGGAGAAAGTCCGGGGATCGAAAACCCGCCGAAAGAAAGCAAGACAGAGAGGAAAAAAGCATCAAACAGTATACACGACGTCGAACAAACAACGTCAGACAGGTTACGACGAAAATCGTGTCCCGGTCGCGAGGGGTGGTTCGTCGGTGGTGCACACGGGCTTGTCGAGAGAGCGAGTGAGAGAGAGAGAGAGAGAGAGAAACAGATCAAGAGAGAGATGGGTTGGTTCACGCTCGGGCGGGGGTGGTCGCGGCCAGGGGTTGGTGACTATGGTACACAGAGGGAAAGAGGGAGAGTGCGAGAGAGAGAGAGAGAGAGAGAGAGAGAGAGAGAGAGAGAGAGATGAGGACAGTACCAGAGGGTAGTGAATCGTCGGATCGCGGGATCCCGGTCGATCTAGCGGCGCTGGTGTTCTCCTCTGGAGAGGCGGAAGTAGCCGTGAAAAATTTTCCCGTCGACGTGTGGTGGCCCGTGTACGAGGCCAACGCCGCGCATTTCGCGGTGTTCGGGGTGTCGGGGGTGGTTCACCAGAGAGTGTACCGCGGGTTGGGTCACGGTGGGATGAGTCGCGTCCACGGTGTGCGGGCCCGAGAGTGTGGAGCCAGTGCAAGCGGTTAAAGCGAGCGCGACAGAGAGAGAGAGAGGGAGAGAGAGAGAGAGAGGGGGACGGAGAGTAAGCAAGAGAGAAATAGGGGTTAGAAGGAGAGAAGTGGGGGTGAGAGAAAGAGAGGAAGAGAAGGAAATAGAGGGAAACGGAGGGCGAGAGGGTGGTTATTCGGCAGCGGAGAGTCGCGTTGGTGGCTCGGGGGTGGCCGGACGTGGGGGCGGAGGTAGTGGTGGCAGTGGGTGGCCGAAGGTGAGGGTATTTGTTGGCGCGAGTGGCTAGCCAGTCGGATTACCACCGGCAGGGTGATTCGAGGGGGGCTCTAGGGGTGTGCGCGCGGCTGCCCGAGGGGGTACGGGGTTGCAAGGGGGGCCGCAATACACACAGTGGCACTCGACGAAAAATGTAGCCAGAGAGCGACCGCCGCTGGAAAATTTACACGCATCACGAGGGCGAGGCTGAATGGCGAGGGTTAAAAGAGCATCGCTAATGGCCACCGCGTCGGTTATTTTGTGGATTTTTATAATACGACCGAGCGAGCTCGTCTCTCTTCTCTCTTTCTCTCTCTCTCTCTCTTCGGAGAGAGGAACGCAAGCCGGAATCTCTCTGTCCCGTCTTTTCGACGCTCTTTCTCCCGCGTTTTATCTGTCCCACCGACACACAGAACTCTGGACACAGCCGATTCCATCAGTTTTTCAATCCGGCTGATTTTCCTTCGCGTACCATCACCACCACCGTCGACCAAACCACCCCCGATGCTACACCCCCGCACACTAGCCGCTGGCCGACCTCATCCTGTGTGCTCCACCGCATTTACGTGGATGAAATTGAGCGATAATGAAGGGCCGATTCGATTTTACTTCGAGCCTACTACGGAACCGCGTCTACGGATTTGACGGTGGAGCAACCCTTCCGCAAATAAGGGTGAGAGCCAGACGAGGAGTTTCGTGAAATAAAATATTTTAGGGGTTGGTACTGTTTTGTCTGTGGAGGACTGAAGACAAGGAAGGGTGTTGTTCACTCATCGAAAAAATTGTTTCTCTCAATTGCAAGAGATTGGGTTCAAGTAGAAATGTTTTTGTTCGCTTGATAAGTTTAATAAATTCTTTTCATCTCTCTGCTATTTTAAATTTCACCGTCTCACGTTTGTTATAAATGCATAAAATTGCGAGTCTAATTATGGGACTGTGGATCTAGTATATGGAAAATAAAAATTGTCAGCGTCTGTCGCAAGAAACAAAGAATTTTATGGTTAGCCGTTTAATTCTAGGTTTACGAGACTCGTCTAAATTATTGGTTCTACAATAGTATTTTTAAATTATGATTACTAAGATTCTAACGATACATCTATGGGGAATTATTCAGCCAATTTATTTCTTTAGGTATATATTATTGAAAAAATGGCTAAACAGTTTGATAGGTACATTATCGTTATTTTTCTGAAGTAATGTAAAATAGTCATTTCCGGTGCTGTGTAAAGTTATTGATAAGAATGTCATGCTACCCTTAATAATTTGAGCAGATCCACAGTAATGTTTTGACTCTCCTTAAATATTTCAATCTTTTTTATTAATTGCAACTACCCATTTTTGTCATAAATGCATAACGCAGTCTACCAATCATATCTTACTCTAGCCCTTTTATAATTATAATACTTTGAAAATAATATTTCTGCATCCTCAATAAGTATGCGACTCTCGAAGTTTAATTGAATTGTGTGTATTCAACATGATTTCTATAGACACCGTCAACGAACATTTTAACATCTGTTTATAAATGTTTCTATTGCTACAAAATTTAACGATTCCTATAAAAATCTTTTCATTCTACAGTATACTATTTATATGCTATTAGACTCTTTATTAAACTCGCCAGATTCTATATTCCACAATTGTTAAGAGGGTAAAAATTTGTTTATGGAGATGTAGATGTAATGTACAGAATACAATTCGTATTTCAATAAATATGCAATGCAGTATAAAAATTATCTTCTCCCTTTGTATTTCAGTAATCAAAAAGAATTTGAACCGATATTGCCACCAACATAAAATATTTCTCTATAAATAATTACCCGCGAATTGTCTTAAAACTGCGGAAACCAATTTTACAGAAAATCATAAATAAATATATAACGATTTACACGAAAGAGAACGCGATAGCAATAAACGAGTGAACGATAAGGAACGTTTGAAACGATCCGCAGCAAATTATTTCCGAGTCGCGTGGAAGACACGCTGGGAAATTTTAATTAGACAGCCGGCGGACATAACGGGGAATTTTTTGATGAACGATTAAAAATTCACGCGTGTTCCTTTTCGGCCGTCACTGCAGCTCGTTAGGCGAAATATACGCGTAACGAGAGGAAATTAACATTTCCTGGTTAAAATGCACGCGTGCATACAAGTTTCGCTGCGTTTAATTGTCGCACAAAGAACGGGCGTCGCCGGATTTAATCGAAGGGGGTTGACAACCTTCGCTTCGTGATTCGGGAATGACAGCCCGGCCGGGATGGAAATTCGAGATATATATTTTTTAAGAATTCCCTGTGAAACACACACACACACGCGCGCGTCACCGTATGCTCGGCCCCGCCGCTATTTACAACGCGAAACGCTTCTGACGAAAGGAAATGGCGTGCTCGAGCTCGGCAGGAAATTTTGGTAGCGTTCTTGTCCCTCCGAATTGTCATCGCTTCCTTAGCAACAAGTGTCTGATACTTCATCCACTCCCCGAATAAAGAGAAAACTTCTGCTGAAAAATTTATCGATGCACGAACACTGTTCGAACATTAACCGCACGTTGTCATTTTTTAAGGAACTTTTTAACATCAAATTTTCTTGCCACAATTTAATTGAATTCTCTCTGTGAATGGAATTGATATAGAAATTCTATCCAAAAAATTATTAATAAATCTTTAAATGAAGATGTTTAAACAAAATTAAATTTTCTTGGCACAATTTATATAAATCGAAGTTGAACAGAAATGTTGCTTGTCTAGCAATGGTCTTTCTACACAAATCTTATTCAAATATTATTAATAGATCTTTAGATGCAGATTTTTAGGCGATATAAAATTTTACATTATTTATACAGATGAAGTTAAACAGAAATTTATTTTTCCTATCAATAGTGTTCATGTACAAATTATATGCAATTATCAAATGGATATTTAGTTGGGAACTTCAGGCGAAATAAAATTTTCGTGGCATAATTTCTACAGACTGAAATAAAACGAAAATTTATTTTTCCTACCAATAGTGTTCATGTACAAATCATACGCAATTATCAAATGGATATTTAGTTGGGGACTTTAGGCGAAATAAAATTTTCGTGGTGTACTTTATAGTCTCTGCAGAGAAATGGACGTTTGTTTCCTCTACCAATACTGTGCGAACTCTATAATAATATTGATGGAAAAGCAGTAAAATTTTCGTGGTGCAATTTATAGACTATGAAGTTAAACAGAAGTTTATTCCATTAATTGTACGAAAGTGAAAGCTGTATTGAATTTATTTTGACCGTTTTATTCTTTGTTCTTCTTCTCGTATTCGTATTTCATATTAGTGCATAAATGTCGGCAGTCAAGTTGTTAATAGATTGGAAAAGTTTTAGCGAAGTAAATATTTTCTGTATTAATTGCAAGATGAAGGAATTAAATAGAATACATTTAGTAATTTTAATAGGTTGAAAATAATGCGACAGTATCTATCTTTAAATTATTTTAATATTTTTATTGTTTTCAACCTATGGAAAGATTTCATTTTATACAGTATTTAAAAATCGTACAGCAGCTCAAGGATTAACATTTTCGAGCCTTATATAATGTTTATTCTTAAGTTTTTCAATGATTTTAGTATTTTATATAGTCAGTAAAATTTCCTGTGTACCGATATCTTATATTAAAAATATATATATGAAAAAAAGTATAGGAAAAGTAATTTACTACATTTTTAAAACTTTTCGTCCATTTTAAGGATTTTCATATTTTACTGCCAGAGCACTTGACTGACGTTTCACTTTTTAAAATAAATTTCCTTAAAAATTAGTCTTATTATCGTAGGACAGAAAACATTGAAAGTCATACTAATAAATATTCTATCATTTTTCGTCTTATTCTCTGTAGTTAATAGATTCAGCAAATGACCGGCTAATTTCCGTTGACACAGGAAGACTCAAAAATCTTTTCCCGAGAAACAACCCTAAGAGAAATTATTAACCCTTTCCGGTCCAAAGTGTTTTCTCTCTTTCATTTTACAACGACGGAATCGAATTTATAAAATAATATGTACTACATAATTCATACAATATTAAAAAATATCGATTGAAGCATACGAAACAGAGATGAGGTAATCAAGTGTTTACTCGTGCACAGACTTATTTTTACATTTAAATTTAAACAAAAAATGAATTCAATGAAAGTGTTAAATCAACAGTTCCCAGAGTCACCGCTACGTCCCCCGATTAACCCTCAGAAAAATTGCCAACTCCACCGAACAGATCACAAAAATGACCTAAACCCCTTCACTAGATGCAAACCCGAAAAATCGCGGGGACGACGACCATCGGTGATCAAAAATCGCATCGCATTAATAAACGATGTGTCGGGGGTCAACAAATTACATGAAATTCGATAAAAACGTTCGTTTGGCTGGCATCCAGGTTTCCGTGATCCTCTGGATCGGTGGTGATCGAGGTCCGTCGTCCGGTTGGATCCATTAACCTGTGCGTCGGTCTGCCGCGCCGCGTCGCCGGCGGGTTCTCACTTCCTGACATTTAGCAGGTGAAACACCGGAGAACGTGGCGCGCTCGTCCCCTCGGAGATGGCGGTGCGCCCACCCCCGCAGAGCGTAACGCTAACCCAGTGAAATAGATAGTCTCTCCAGGCTGGTATCGCGGCGGACACGAGCGAAGAGAGGAAGAGGAGACGGAGAGAGGCAGAGAAACGGCGGAGAGAAGAGTGGAGAGATAGACGCAGGAGAGAAAGGGTGAGCTGCCTAGCGTCCATGTGTGTCGGTTACAGGTACACGCGTGTGCACTTGTGCGTGTGGGAAAAGAGCGAGAGAGAGAGAGAGCAAGAGTACAGGCTGGCAGAATCCATCCATATATCGCGGGGCCAACAAACCGACCGAATCTCGACAGGACGAATGGGTAGGCCGCGTTTTCACCGTTGCCACTCCGCACCGTTACCGGCGAGCCTCGGGCGGGCCTGGCCCCGAGTGTGTGGGTGGCTATAGTTACCCGTAACGCGGCACACCGATCCGCCGCACCGGCTACCACTAACGAAAGCATCGGCTACGGAGAGCGAGAGAGCGAAAGAGCGAAAGAGCAAGCGAGAGAGAGAGAGAGAGAGGGAGAGAGAGATACCGGGTGACGCGGCCAGATATAAAGAGATAAAGAGGAACGGGTCAGACAGAGAGAAAGAGAGCGAGAGACCGATAGAGGAAGAGAGAATGAGAAAGAGTAAACGAGAGAGAACCGGACCTGCCTGGACTAGCTATACAGAGACGGAAAGAGACAAAGACATTAGGGGATGAAGAGGACCGAGCCACGAGAGACAGAGACCGGCAGAGGTTACTGCCAGTGCAGCTCGGCACTCCGCAAATTTTCAACCGCCACCCACTCTCGACCACCCATCTCACCCACACCTCCCCCGCACACACACCCTCCCCCAGACCCTCTTCCACCCCCATCCCCTTCTTCCTCATCCTCCCCCGCTCTGCCTCGCCATCAGCCACGGTTCGCCAACCCCCAACCCTTCCTCTATTCGAGCTCGTTTTTGCCGCGTCCACCGCCAGATCAATGGGGTTGCTAACACGGGTAGGTATATGTGTCCGTCCCCACCGCCCCACCGGTCTGACCAGTTCGCCACCCTCCGCCAACCACCCCCGCGCAACCCCCTGTCAGCCCCGAACCCTCGGCCAACCCTCCGGGCACCAACTACCCTCGCGATGCCTCCCCGCGACTCTGTACAGGGTGATTATAAAGTTTCCACGGACCGATGCTAAATGAATTGTCGGCCCTCCGACCAACGGGGTGGTTTTCTTCGATACTGTTCGGTTTAGGGCTCTGCGATCTTCCACCGAAGGAATAACCCTTTCTTCGTTGTGGGACACTTGTGGGAGTTTTGGGAAAGCTTGTCGAAGGGATGGACGAACGTGTCCTCAAGTTTAAAGTAGGGTTGAACTATAAAGCCAACTGTGGGGAACAATGTTGCTACACTTGTGTCTTTGAAGAGCGACATGGTCTTCGGGATTTGAGTCTTTCAATTTTAAGGTTGGTAGGATAGATAGTAAGATTAATTATGATCATTTTTGGAGAACAGAATAATTGTTGTAAATTGCAATTATTGGTAGAACTGCTATTTTATCTGATTCTTTTTTAGGTTATGTTTAAACACAATGAGTAATTCCTGGGGGATGAAACTGAATATAGGGAATTTTTTAAAGATGTTCTGAACCATTTGAATGTTCTGAAGAATTGTATCTTCTGTGTCCTCGATTTTTTGGATTTTTAACCCTTGTGTCTTTGAAGAGCGACAAGGTCTTCGAGATTTGAGTCTTTCAATTTTAAGGCTGGTAGGATAGATAGTAAGATTATTTATGATCATTTTTAGAGAACAGAATAATTGTTGTAAATTGCAATTATTGGTAGAACTGCTATTTCATCTGATTCTTTTTGAGGTTATGTTTAAGCACAATGAGTAATTCCTGGAGGATGAAAATGAATATAGGGAATTTTTTAAAGATGTTCTGAACCATTTGAATGTTCTGAAGAATTGTATCTTCTGTGTCCTCGATTTTTTGGATTTTTAACCCTTGTGTCTTTGAAGAGCGACAAGGTCTTCGAGATTTGGGTCTTTCAATTTTAAGGCTGGTAGGATAGATAGTAAGATTAATTATGATCATTTTTAGAGAACAGAATAATTGTTGTAAGTTGCAATTATTGGTAGAACTGCTATTTCATCTGATTCTTTTTGAGGTTATGTTTAAGCACAATGAGTAATTCCTGGGGAATAAGAATGAATATGGGAAATTTTTTAAAGGTGTTCTGAACAATTTGAAAGTTCTAAAGAATTGTATCTTCTATGTCTTCAATTTTAACGTTTTTTAAGAGAACTTTAAAGGGTTTGGAAATGGGTGTCAAAAGGCCCACAAGGGTGGATACCTTGCTTCCGATTCATCATATGTTAACTGTTCTATGTTTCTTATAATTACACAGTGTATTTTACGCATTTATGACAAAAAGGAGTAGTTGTCATTTGAAATAATATAGTAAGATTAAAAAAGTCGAAGGGTACTAATACATTTCTTTTGATTAACTAAAATTATGAAAAAATAATTTTCAAGTTTTAACTCCTGTTTGTTGCAAAAAGACGTTGAAAATATTGATTTTGCATACAGATTTGCAGTCTACTTATAATTGATAGATTATTTATTACAGCACTAAAAATCTTGTTAATTCCTTCAGTTCGCAGTAACTTGTATTTTCTCAAACTTGAACAAAACAATATCACTAAATATCCTAAAATATTAAATAATTTATAAGTTGCGTGTATTCAAAGTGGTACTTAAATTGTAGTACATAGAATTCACTGAACAATTCCAACATTATTAACCCTTACTGACCATAAAATATAGGTATCTTTCTTTGAAAAGAAGCCATAAAAAAAAGGACTAGAAGAATAGCATTAAAAAATGAATTGGATATTATGTTTTTACGTATGGTTTTTTCTCTTCATGAATCGTTCTGGTTGCGAAAGGCACGATCGTCTCAAGGGTGAGGCAGAGATCGAGCAGAGTTAATTCCCGAGCTTTGTCGCGGAGTTTTCCACCCTCTGGACCGTCGGGATTTATCGTCCGCGGAAGAGCCACCCCTCGTCGAGAAGTTTCGAGGTGGCGTTTTGCGGTTTACGCAGCCCGGATGACACTCCGTGCTCTTTTTCCGGGGGACTCTAGTTTTTAATTGAACCCCCGGAATTCGTGAATCTGCTGCTGAGGACGTGAGAGCGAGGCTCGCTTCGGGAGTGGGAGCCACCCCTTGGAACTTTTGTAATAATATTTGAGCGAAATAAATGGGGATCCCTTTGAGCGCCTGGTCCTGCTAATTTCGGCATTGATCTGCTGGCAGTCATTTTTCCGATGTGAAACACCTGCTTTATTTATTATGTAAAACAACCCTCGTCTTTTACATTCTTCTAAATCTTTTTAGAATGGGTTGGGATACTAGTTTGAATTTTTTTATTTGAATTTAATGTGATGAATGCAATTGAATGCAATTTTAGCCGTTGTGACGGTTTAATAAAATGATTATTATTTAATTCAATTCTCCTGTTCCATTTTAACGAAACATTTTTATTCCTGGTTGCATTATTCTGATTATATCATTATCCTTTATTTTTAATATTCGTGTTTATGTTCATTGAATGCTACGTTAATTGCCTGAATCAAAATTGTATTTCGAGACAGATAGACTTGAAAAATGCATGGTTTGTGTAAAAGCATTAATGGAACAAATGAATAACAGCATCTGATTCACAGATCTGAATTTGTAGATTTAATTATTTATTTCTGCGGTATGTACTATACTATTTCAGAGAAATGGACTCGTCAAATTTTATGCTTAATTGTTCTTCGAGTCAATTTTTTCGGTCCAGGAAAATTTGATTGTTGATCAAGATTTCTTCCTGCTGTTTGTCTAAAATCATTTCTTAACCAAAATTGAAATCCTGTGTTCGTTTACCTATGATCATCAGACTGCGGATTTTATCGAGATCAGCAAGAAAACATTTAAAGAATTTAATATAATAATACTGCTGTATTGTTTACAACTCTACAAAACGATTCAGAAGACGAAGAAATGTCTATGTAGCTTCTGTGGCTTATAATTAAACTGCGGATCTTCGTGCAATTATGACAATAATGGCTAGGTGAAATATGAAATAGTGTCAATATCAAGAGATTGTAAAAATTCCTAATGCATTATTTGTAATTCATTAGAGTAGTCAAGAAAAGAAATAAGGTTCTATGCGGCTCATGTTTCTTGCAATCGATGCACAAAATTTTCATTTTGCATACAGATCCGCAGTCCACTTATAATTAACTCTTTCGAAGCAATTTTAATTCCAAAACCAAGATATTTCTTTCGACCTAGAACATTTTCATTTTATGCATCATTTATACATTGTGCATCTCAAAATAAACCCGTTTTCTAGATATCAATAATTTCGCAAACTGGACATCAATAAATTCGTATTACAAGTCACATCAAATTATATATTTATAATCATTATGCCATAAAAAAAAATTTTATTCATTTAACTCATTTATATTCGAGATTATTACATAACTATAATTAAATTTTAATAAACCCTGATACAAAAGGTACAAACTTCACTCCTACTTTAAAAAATTTTAAATTATTCTTTCACAATACTTTTATATGTTAATTAATTCATTCATTCATAAATAATTACTATGATTAAAATGTTTTAAATAATTTTTTTTAATATATATATATTCACTCTTATTTTAAATTTTCCCAAATGCAACTTATAAAACAGAGACAAATGTAACCCTTTGCACTCGAACGGTGATTCTAAGTCACCAATAAAAATTGCCATACAATTATTCAAAACTGATATCATATTATTAAATTCGTCTCTATTTTATAAATTGATAAAAATTCAACTGTTATTATACATAGGTTATATATACATAGATTAAAAATATTCTAAGTTCAAAAAAATATCTTGATTTTCGAATTAAAATTGCTTCGAATGCAAAGGATTAATAACATGAAAACTGTTTTGAAAAATTATATTGCAATTTCGTCTAGTCACACAGAGCCACCGTTCAAGTGCAAAGGGTTAAAATACAGGCAATTTTTATTTCACATCAAAATCCGCAGTCTACGAATAATTATGAAATTAGAAAGCTGAAATAACTGTATTTGAACCGCTCTCCAGAAAATACTAACGGTCAAAAACGTCGGATTTAATGCACAACAAAAATCCCGGAGATTCATTCGGGCGAGGGTGCAGTGATCAAACCATCCCCTCGAAAAATACCGCGTTTAGGGGTAGAATTGCGGTCCGAAAACCGGCCGAAAGACACCCGTTCGATCGCGGCAGAGTCACAAAACCGAGCCTCGCTTGTTTTCACCAACGAAACGGGTGCGGGAAGGTGGAGTAGTAGCGTGGTAGGTGTAGTTGTAGATGTAGGAGGAGGAGGAGGAAAAAAAACGTAATTACAGGACGCGTGGTGTTACAATTGCGGGGGTGGCGCGATGACTTTTTTATCAATTCGTACCGCAGGCTCGCGCGCGCGACTTGCAGAAACCGGACCGGATGACCGGTGTAGGGGCGGAGGGGGAGGGGGTGGTGGCGAAGAGGATCGATCGATAATTCTGTTTCGGTTACAGACAATTACGACTGATTCGACCGCTAATCAACGGCACGACGGCCCCGGCTGTCTGGCCAACGATCCGACAAATATCCTCAAAGTGATCCGACGACACGGCTGTCCTAGCCGATCCCCACCCAACCAACTCTCTCCCCTCTCCCCCCCCCCCCCTCTCACTCTCTCTCACTCACTCTCTGTCTTTCTCTCTTTCTCTCTGGATTGTTCGTTCTCGCAGCGCGTAAATATCGACGCGGCCCGGCTAGGCCAATAAACAAATGGAGCCGTAAAGTAAAATGAAACAAAATAAATCCGCGCCTGTTGACTGTTGCGTGACGTACAAACCGCCGCGCCGCCGCCAACGGTCCTATGCTCGGTTTCCCCGTTTTATTATTTCTTCGGGTATGGTTAACGCAAATCATTTCATACCAGAATTTAATATTTTATCGGAACGCGTAACGGGCACGACCGTTATTAGCGACGGGTCGAGCTCGATGGATCGACGCTGGATTTTCACGCTAAACCTACCGTCACCGGTCAAATCACCGGTTGCCAGATTTTTTACTGTACAATTGTTGAAATTGTGATTTCGTGGGAGACGATTAAATAAATGTAGAGCACATTTTACGATTGAAATCGCACAGAGTTGAAATGAATTCAATCTTGTCATTTTTATAAAGCTACTGACAGTAGACAGTTTAAAGTCTCGGTATCATTATAGACGATCAGATGATCAGATTTTTCTTTTTCGGATGTTAGAATTGAAGAGGAAGACGTTTAGTTTTTGTTTATGTTAGACTTAGGCTGTGAAGAGACTTGCAGATATTTAAGTCTTTGCAGTCGGAAGTATGTCAGCTCTAAAATCAAACATTTCTTCCGACCTACAATATTTCAATTGTATGCGATTCTTTTCAATTGATGCACATGAAACTGATGCAATTTACTCGCGTAGTAATTAAATATTTAATAATTTATTGGATACAAATAAATTTAACATGGTGGAAAATATTTTGAACAGCGCATTGCAATTTTTAATGATGCTCCAATATTCCTAAGAAATGGGAACAAAGCAATTTCAGTTATAAGTCGAAAATCGTGAAAAACTGCAATTTCTTCCACTTTCAATCGTTTATAACTCATAAACCAATTAACCAATATCGATGAAATTGTCAGCACGTATTATAATTTATTGGAGTCTATCGGACACATTTTTCAAATCTTCAATACAGGTCCAGATAAGAATGTTGTGAAAATCAATTTTTACTATATTTTTTCGCGATTCCGACTGATTGCAATTTTTTCAAAAGCTTTTCCACGCACCATCTAATAAACTAATCCTTTTAACTTCTCAAGAACGCCATTTGATCTAATTTTTAGGTGTTGATCCACGTTTCCTCTTCACAGTATACAGTCTCTTCTAAATCAATCTAATCTGCGCATATTGTTGATAATAAATCACTAATGGAGAGGTTTTGTAAACTGGAACAACTAACCATTTTTTTCAATGGATCGGTATGTTTTTGCTTCCGTGTCATGATAGAGAATCTTAAAACGAGTTCAACGACCTATTACATAAGGTCATTGAAGGTCATAGTTTACTTTTACGAACACTTAAACTACCGGTTTGCATAAGTTCATCACACACATTTTTAAATGTTTGACGCGAAGGCTGAGACCGATGTAGATATCGTTCGGCATACAACTTTTTCGTCCTTACAGAATTTTGTTGGCATTTGCCATAAATAAGAAGCATATCGACTTGCTCTTCAAACGGATACATCGTGCCGGATTGACAGATTTATCGATACTAATCTTATCATGTTTATCTTATCCTGCAAATTTATTAAAGTGTCCTTCAAACAGTGTTTATTCTCAGTGATGTAAACGGTAAGCATTACGCCTTCCTCTACTGTTTACAATACGTATGTTTCATTTACTACCAAAACCGTAAGTATTACCGCCTTTCTCTATTTTCTATGACCTTCAATGACCTTATGTAATAGGTCGCTGAACTCGTTTTAAGATCCTCTATCATGATACGGAAGCAAAAAACATACCGATCCATTTGAAAAAATGGAGGTGACCTTCAAATGTCCGAAGTACATCCACCTGCAAAAAAACTATTATCCCCACCAGATCGCCCCCTCGTACTCTGCAATTTTATTTCAGCAAATATTTCTGTGAAACATAGTTTCGAAGATATCTGAGGTGCTAATAGTTATTGCCCCACCCTGTATATTTAACACTAGATTCACGGAGCACTACAAATTGATTATTTTACATTGCTTTATAAAAATAATAAAATTGTATTTACTTAGATCTTCAGCGATTTTTATTGTAATATGTACACAAAAAAATAAATCTATTTAATAATTCCTCACGAATGCCTTCTTACACTCTTAATAATCGTAAATTAAAAATGTTTGAATCCGTCATTTTGACGTGGCCCGTAAATCTATTGTTAAAGGGATTAATATTAACTCACTAATTTTTGCACAAGCGATGACTTGTTAATAATATACCTTGGCAGGTGACATGAGCGTGGTTTTCAGTACCAATTCATGATATAAAAAAAATTTTCAAAGTTCAAAGTTCAATGATACACGTATCCTTCTCTCACGGCATACCATTCCAAACTGTTCCAAACTGCACTCACGCTGTTACCTCCGCGACACAGACTCGAACACCGACGCTCGCTTGTTCTTCCGTCGCTCGTACAATTCAAATGTATTCTATACACGTTTTCTAACACATATAAAAAACAAAATTGTAAATCCTATGTTCTGTTTATTTTTAATGAAAACAAGAAGAAATCTAACCATGATCAGAGTTCTCCAAGATTCCCAAGAACAGGAAACAAAGAAAACCTGCCTCGAAATCCACGCACAAGACGTCAGAAAAATCCGTGATTAAACAAGCGGGACAATAGCCAGGCCGCCGCGGTCAGTGCGCAGAACAAATCCTGCAACTATAGCAGAAAAGCGTCCGACAAAAAAGCAGAGACAGTAGATCCACAGCGGCGTGGCTCGCGTTCCATTCAGCCGGGCTTATTAAATTCCAGAAACTTAAACACCACCTGTTGAAGGTGTTTCAGTCGCCTGGTCGTCGGTGACGAAAAAGTCAACCTGACTGTGTTGGATGGGTCGCGAGCGACGAAGAGAGAGAGAGAGAAAGAGAGAACGAGAAAGTGAAAGAGATAGAGTGCAAGAGAGATAGAGAGAGATGAGGGGGGATAGAGGGTTCCCCTATGAAATATTTTTCAAACAAGATCTCGGGTAGAATTTTCCCCCAGCGCAAGTTTCGACGATTTGGCCGGTAGCCAGCCACTTCTGGAACGGTGGTCCGTGGTCGCGCGAAAAATGCTCGACGGATTCGCCTCTTCCCGGCAGATTAGTCCGGCCGGCCATCATCGAGATCGCCGTTTCAATCGTCGTTCCGATTCATCGGCTCGTAAAACAATGCCCCGCTGATTACTCGATATAACTTTCCTGGTATAGAGACCAGCGAGGAATTGAGAGCGGGGAGGGGACGCCCGAGCTGGCCTGGATATAGGGATAGGGCCGGCCATGCCGCGGGGGAGGGGGTTGGATTTGCAGAGAGACGCGGATGCAGTTGCAACGGCGGTGCATCCGGACCAGGCGTTCGCGATTCATACGCAATGGAATTACCGGTTTACGCGGCCGTTGCCGTTCTACGTGAATGCCGATAGCTAGCTACGGCTCGTGACTACCAATTAGGGCCTTCCACCACCATCCACCCGTCCACCCTGCCCCCGGCTGTGATATCCTTTCGTCGATATCAATGGATCCTTGCAAATGAAATTTCCTGAGCCGACGAACCGATCGATGTGTCTCCGACACTGTTCTGGCTTTTTGTTCCACAGAGTAACAGGTTTTCAAACATGAACGGTCGGATTGTGTGTCAGCCGTGTGCAGGATTGTCTTGATTAACGTTCTGATCCTGGACATACGGTTGAGATTCCTTAATCATTTTGTATAATTGACGATTGAAATGTTTTAACCATTCCTGGGACACGCAGGAACGAAGAAAGTGGTCCGAAATGTCAATATTATTGGTAAATATTAGTTTTTGAATTTGGGAATGTAAAAAGATACGATTCAAAAATGATCCCGAGATTTATACTGAAGATAGGTTCCTCAAAGAACCGTGTGAAACAAAATCGTAGATTTTCATACATAAAACCATGTACAGTGGGAGTAAGAAGTATTCACGTTTAAAAATCAAATAACTTTTTTAAAATTAGACCAAACCACTTCAGTTAATTTGAGATGTTAAAAAGGTTAGTGTACTAGGTAATGTGTAAATAATTTTTTCTAAAAAGTGCTATTGGTAGAAATTGTGAAGAAGAAAGTAAAGGTCTCAACTTTTAACTTCTTTATTTTTGCCTATAATGGAAATTTAAAATACGCCTTTCGTAGACCTACTTGTACATGCGCAAAAGTTTCATTGGAATCGGTTAATGTTGCTATGAGATAAAAACATTACAAAATTAAAGTTTAAGGGTGATAATCGCAGATTTTCGGTCTTTTCAGGGAATTTTGTCCTTATGTGATCACGAGACTACGAATCTTTATGCATTAATGGCTTCTACAAATTTTCGCAAAATGCTAGAATATAAAATTTTCGACAGAATTACCGGGAAGGGCAGTGTTCAAATTCTTTTTTTCTATTTTTTCTTTTTTTTCTGTTCAGTTTATCTATTTTAATTAATTGTATTTTGCACATGAAAAATACACTCATAATATCTATAGGAAACAAAATATAAAAATTTTATTGAAAAGGAACATAATATGAAAGAAACACTAACTTCATCAATCTTAGCGTATCTCAAAAGTTGTTGAGTATCGACGCCTATAATGCTACATTTTCATAAACAGGAGAACAAAATCTACCAATATGCAAAGTTTCGAGAAAATCTGAGACCCCCGTGACCGCGTCTTCTCCTTGTGAGACACCAGTATATAAAAATTCCCATACTATTATTCAAAATAGTTCTTGTATTATTAAATTTGTCTCTATTCTATAAATTGCTAACCATTCAAGCGTTGTATGAGAAAACAGATTTAATTTCATGTGCAAAATATATAAAAGATTAAATAAAATGAAAATGTTCAAGGTTGAAAGAAATGTCTTTACTTTGGAATTCAAATTGCTTTGAGTACAAAGGATTAAAGATGATCCTCGGATATCAGGATTATATTTAAAGTATTTGAAACGCGGAACAATACATTAATATTATTTTAATAGGAACCGTGGCTAATTAAGTTCATCAATGAATGGATAGAATACGAGAGAGCAATGCAATACCTTCTTTCTCGTACAATTTCTTCTCACAGTCATACGAAAATCGAATTTCGCATGAAAGTCCGCCCACTCATCCTATACTTCCATTATTCAAACACAGTTCAAACACTCTCTGCAAAGTGTCTGGGTTAGGTTGATAGCGTTGACGATCCTTCACCGGTCGTCAAAGACGCATAAGCATTCGAACAGCCATCAGGCTCGTTGCTCCCAAGATCATCTCCCTCTCTTTCTCTCTCTCTCTCTTTCACTCTCCCTGAATAATGCATTCCCCAAGGGAAAACAATTTTTTTCCTCGCAAACGAACCAGATCCATGAAGCGACACACGTCGGGGAAGCAGCAGGAGAGAAGAAAGCTGAAGACTTCCGTGATCCTGCACTCGGACAGCGTCCCGGAGTGGTGGTCCTGGCCCTAGCATTGTTGCGAATCGTTCACCTGATTTAACGCGGACATTGCTGCCCCGGAGGGAGTGATACCTGACAGATGTTTTGGGGATCTCGAGTGCTCTCGGTTCCGCAACACCGAGCCGCGACTTTGAAGTAGCCGTCTCGATCCTTGCGGCCGGCTGCTGGATCCTAGATCGAAGGACCCCTGTGAATTTTTCTGGATAACTCGAACGGTAAGGTTCTGAGATCTCGAAAGGAACTTTTCACTTTTCGAAACTGGTCGCTTCTACCACTCGAAACTGAAAACACTGAAAACACGAGCACTAAAAAACTGTGATCTTCAATTTTCGAATTTTTTGTCCTGTAGTTTCAGAGTATACAGGGTGTTTCGTTTATCTTTGAACGGAAATATCTCATGACGCACTGAAGGTACAAAAAAATTTATTTACAGAAATTGTTCGGTATGAAGGGAACATCATATGGTGTCATTCTTTTCGGGACTATGATGGTGGGGAGGGGGAATTTCAAAAACAAAATAGATTTTTTAAATGGAACTATATATTTTTTTTGTCATGTTATGATAGCATTTTTCTGTTTTTCATTTACTGTTACAAAACATTAGAAATTATATTATAAACTTGTAACTTCTTAAATAGGCAATGGTAATATCTGGTTGCCGATTATCAGCTGCATACTGTAAACAAAGATCGACCTTCTTGTCATTTATATTTTTATTGAATATAATGTCTAATGTTTTGTAACAGTAAATAACATAATGTGACATAACGTTGAATTCGTCTCGGAAAATGCTATTGTAGTATGACAAAAAAATATATAGTTCCATCTAAAAAACTTATTTTGTTTTTAAAATCGCCCTCCCCATTATCATAATGCCGAAAAATGACACCATATGATTGTTCCCTTCATACCGAATGTTGTCCTTGAAAATATATATGAAGGTCAAGGTCATCCGAGTTGCCTCCCCTAAACGTAATATTTACCCAATGTTCATGTTTCCAGTGTCTTAATTGTGTGCTTGCATTCTTGTACATTTTAAAAAGACATCGAACTATGAATACTAAAATGTGTAAAAAAACTCTACAATTTAATAGTGACGACAACAGCAGTAAAAATGGTCAAAAATCTTGAATAGAATGTATAGCTTTAATAGTTAGTTAATGTTCAAAGACAATGTTCATGTTTCCAGTGCTCAAATTGTGTGCTTGCATTCTTGTACATTTTAAAAGGACATCGAACTCTGAATATTAAAATGTGTAAAAAAGACTGCTACAATTTAATAGTGACGACAACAGCAGTAAAAATTGCCAAAATATCGATTGCGTTTTGCTCTCCGAAATCCAGCCAATTAGCGAGGTAAATCCGCCTTCGATTCGCATGAACGGCAGCGTTTCTTTTCCCGCCGTTAATCAAGCGGGCCGCCCAAACAGGGCCATAAATAACACAAAACGCGGGAATAAATCATGCAACAAGAGAGGCCGGTTCATTTCATCGCGAGTCTCTCGAGCGAGGCTTTCAACTCCCGTGCGTCTTCAGAACTCACCCCACCACGGTCACACATACACGCGGGGCCAGGTTCACCCTCTAAACGACAGATGGCTCAGGGTGGTCAAACCTCGGAGGGTTCGAAAACCTACTTCTTCGAATCAGAACGTTCTCGCTAGAAAATCATCGGAGATCATTTCGTCGAAGATATACGTTTCTACCTTTCTGGATCGTCTCTACGGATTCAAACGCACCTGATTCAGATCGACGCGATCCTAATATTTAGGATTCAGCTTGTAATCTCACCCCTGCACCCCGGAACCGATTTATACCCGCGGCACGATAATCCTCGCGAAGGGTTTGTTTGCCGAAGCGATCGGTTTCGTTTCAACGCGTTTTTGTCCTCGGTCTCACCCCCACAGGGCGTCAACCCTCGCCGAAAGGGAGAGGAACACTTTGTCGGAGAGCACTTTGATAAAGAGTCGATGAAAGGGTTGCTTTAGCTGCGAGCTGATATTCCGCGGACCGGTGTCTCAGACGATTTTAATGAATGGGAGACGTCACCGGGACAATCGTGGGCCGACGGGTAATTAAGCGAGTAATTGTTAGCCCCGGACCGGCATCAAAATGTTTGTCGAGGGCGGTTGTTTGGACTCTGGTTATCCTTGACTGTGTTCGGGCCTCTTCTGTGCACTGGAGAATTTTTAAAATCTTTTTTTTGAGATTTGATATGAGCAAAGTGAAAAGCGAGTGCAAAGGTTTAACAAATTTTTCACTACTTCCGAGGAAGTGATAGTAGTGTCTTTGTTTAATCTCATCTGATAACAGCAAACTGCAGCAGCTGGAGTTTTCAACATTTTAACCCTCAATCATCCCTTGTGGCAATTTAACACGTTCGCTACTACCGTCACAAATATGTGACGTCCACAATATCGTAGTTCACATACGTTCATCTAATTCACTATAGTTCATTTTGTACATTTTGTTGTTCAAAATCACAGTACACAGCACAATATTCATAAAATCAATGACTTTCTTCTGATAAATTGTTTTACTATTTTATAAAGTAGGTACAGTTCACTTGATAAAACATTTTAATAATGAAGATAAGCAACCAAACCTATACTGTAGTGTCTTAGTTCAATCTTGTCTTACCTGAGTACATATTGAGAAAGCTAAAGCTTTCGGAAGCTCAACGGAAGCTAAAAATATGTTTGAAGTAAACTTCTCACGTTTCTACAAACCTTCCCCGAGACGATGACGACAGGGGATGAATCTTGAACCCTGTGCTTGCGAGTATTTTCACGGGTTCCCCACCCCGTTCTAGTCGTGCGCAAGTGTTAATTCCATTTTAACGTCTCCCCGTGTGGATCGAAACTACCCTCTAAGACCGTTGCATATTTCATGGCGTTTTGCAGCCTCCGTAGAAGCACCGAGTCCGTAGACTTGCTCGATTTATAATTGAACGGCAGCCGACTAATATCGATTAACTGCTGCAGCTCCGACGAGCATCGACCATAATCATCCAAGTATCCTATTCCAGATCAAACCAAACGAACAAAAATTTTCTCCTTAAAACAGAAGAAGTTTTCTTCAACATCTGAATAACCTACTTCATGATCCTTTTAACACATACCCCCTCCAATAAATGAACCGTTTATTTTGAAAGTTGTGTAAATCCATGGATGAAATTGTGAAATCATAAAATTAACAAATAATTTAGAATGAACTGTTTATTTGAAAACAAATCACACGTAGTATTTTAAAGTATCCATATGTAAAATGAATGAGTTCCACACTTTTTAATTCAATATCTATTTAATAAATTCATTTTACTTTAATTAACCCATCCAAAATTTCTTAAATCAACATTTTTCTTCTCATAATTTTACATTAATTAATTATTATTTAGTGTTTTTAAAAAGTAAAATAAGTTATTACTATTGGTTATTTTAGACTAATTAATTCATATAAAATACCCTCTCTCTTTTTAATTCAATATCTATTTAATAAATTCATTTTAATTCAATTAACCTCCTAAAATTTCTTAAATCTAACTTTTTCTTCTCATAATTTCACATAAATTTAGCATCCTCATTTCTTTATTATTTAGTGTTTTTAAAAAGTAAAATACGTTATTAATATTGGTTTTTTAGATTAATTTATTTCTATAAACAACCCTCTCTCTTTTTAATTCAATATCTATTTCATAAATTCATTTTAATTTAATTAACCCCCCAAAATTTCTTAAATCAAACTTTTTCTCCTCATAATTTTACATAAATTTCAGCTTCCACATTTCTTTGTGTCTTAATCAATTTAAAAATCTTCAGTAAATGAAATTGCCTAACGGTCGGTTACGAAGATGGTGTAAGTCCACCGGCGATCCAGAAAGAATATACCATTTTAGTTAAATTCACATAAAAGTCATTTATGTAATCAATATAAATATTACTAAATCCATAGAAACATTGCTAATCTTAGTTTATTTATATGTTCGAATCGAATAAAATGCAAATCTTTAAATATCTCGAAAGAAGATAAAATGGACTTACACCACTTTCAAAATATCCGGTCCAAACATCAATCAGCTATTGCACTTTCGAACAAGAACTTTCTCCATGAAAAAAGTCTTCTTAAACCATCTCAAGTGCCTACTTCATGATCCTTTCAACAAATACCGCCTCGATCGTCAATCCTTTCACGAAATCCAATTCCTCGAGCATCGACGCTCACCATGATCCCAAAACGAAAGAAAAAAAAAACAGGGGTACAAACATTCTGTCCACGGATTCTTGCCTTCGCACAACATCCTAATCTCTCGGCAAACCTATCAATCCCCTGCACACTTCAAAGAGACAGAAAAAAAAGGAAGATTTTGATCGTCCCGAAAGGATGACAAAAATAGTCGAAAGGATTACTGGGAGTGGAAAGCAACGATTACCAATGAAAAGAGGAGACCGAGTCCCCGGGTTAGGTGAAGAGGAGTGGCAAACATTTGCCGAGTCTCTATCTTGCGGCACGGAAAACTTGTACGCAGGGTTTTTTTTATCTTTCTGACAGCATGGGGTGCTTCATGGTGCCCCGCAGATAAACGTTTGTGTGTGCAAACATAACCAGAGGGGTCACGTCTAAAATAGGACGAAAGGAGAGAAAGAGAGAGGGAGAGAGAGAGAGAGTGACGGAGATAAAGAGGAAAAAAATATTATTCCCATGACATACCTAGACAAGGTCTTTGTGCTTCTTGACGTGTTAATCGTATAGGTCGCGCAGCCAGGGATGAATCGTCCTGTATATCGGGGGATGAATTATCCGAGCTCGGCAAAAAGAAGAGGAGCAGATGCGTGGCCTAGGCTTCACGCTCGTGGGCATTCGATTGAACATTTTTCGGTCTCCTATACGGTCCTCTCCCCCCGTAACGACGCCGAGTTCGTTGGAAACGCGACGCTGAGAGCTCAAAATCGGTCTTGGAAAGAATCCGTGGTCGCGGTGGATGAATCTCATTTTTGCGGTGGGTTGCTGCACCGTTCAGATTCTTGCACAGAATCGAGCTTTTGAATATGACAAATTTAGACAATACTTAACCACTTGGGCTACGGTTTAACTTTCGGTTGCCGTGCCGCGCTCTAAATGGAGCAACGTGTCATACGTCTTATGTTTGTGGGGAAAGTAGGGTAGAACTGTCATTGGCGGGAAACCGGACAGAAGAGTGCAAGACGACATGACGAGACGACTGTACTTTGAAATTTTGGTAAGTTAATGTTAATATATTCGATTTCATAATGGCAACTAGTATTGGAGAAGGAGCTACTCTACGAATAAATTCATAATATTCAAAATGTCTCTCTTTAATTCTTAAATTCATTCAATTTGTTTTGTACCATTTCAAAGATTGTCTACTGGTTTTTGTTGTAAATTCATAATAAACTGAAGGAAAATGTTGATCTCCTGTTTGAATAGAACTTTTAAACAAATTTACTATAGGATCGGTCGAAAAATATATGCTGTGTAAAATAAATTACAGCAATAATTTCTCGTCTCATTTAGCTATGTAAGAAGCTTCATAGAATTTCTATAACCTGTCCAAAATATATTAATTATTATTTAAAATCGATGAATGGAATTTTATTCTCAGTAGCAATCATCTCAAAAGAAGTTCGAATAAAATTTCAAATGTAAAATTCTCTCAAAATATTTTTCTGTTTGCTTGAAATTTCGACAACCTACATTACTGCACAAACCAAGAACATTTAGGCGTGTGTGACTGCAGAAAAATTAATTCTATATCAAAGTTTCTTGTAGTTCTCCTACACGTCTCGGCGTCCTTGATTCTTCAACCGAGTCCACTAAATTGTCCCCACTCTGAAACATGAACAGGAATAAAAATATAGTTTGTGCATCCGCGAGATTGAACCGACAAAAATTTAAACGCTCTTTCCGCGTAATAAAAAAGTTTCATTCGACCGCAGGAAAATCGCTCGAAATTTCCTGTTTGGCCGAACAAGAATGGCGCGACATTGTTTCGCACGAGTTCTCCCCGTTTCTCTCTTATTTTTTCATAATTTTCATCTTTTTCCTTTTTTTTCATTTTATTCGATCAACGAAACGGATTCCATAACCGCTAATCCGCGTCTCATTAGTGTCTCGCAGGCGCGGCGGTGCATCTCTCGTTCCCGGGGATGCATTTTACGATTCTAATGATGGCCAGCTTGTTTGATTGAAGCGCAGCTACTCTAATAAAATAAATCATGCGTGGTGGAGAGGCGCCGGCCGCCGCGCTGCGAACAGTGCTGTTGGTTCAAATTAATCCCATTGTGCCTGGATTTGGTCGGTGCGCCAATTAAACGGATTATTATCGTCGCTGCCGTCATTACTTTTTGCGAAAAGCAGCTCGGCACACTGCGCACCGTTCGATCGCGAATTTTTATCGCTCTCTAACCCCGCCCCTCCCTCTCGATCTCGCTTCGTCCCCCCACCTTTCACCCACGATCGCGATTTCGCCCTTTTCTTTTCCGTCTTTTCGTCTATCGAACGAATGATTGCCTCGGCTTGGCTCGTTTCACCGGATCAATGTAATTAATTAATAATTCCCGCGGCGTTCGATTAATTTTATCACTCGTGTTTCGTTCCTCCCCAATTTTTCTCTTCGACGCGATCGAGAAAAACAACTGCATTGTTCTGGATTGTAAAGGAAATATCAAAAGTTTTAGCTGGGCTGTTTAATCAATAGTTATTTGTAATTATTATGCAATCGACGACAAAGGGAGCGAAGGCAAAAATAAAATCGCGATCTTTATGTCTAAATTTTGAACATTTTTAATCCAGTTATAAATTCTATCTCAGACACATTTGGAAAGCACTATACTGAAAAATAAAGTCTGGTATTGTACTACTGGAACAATAGTTGGAACAATACGAATTGAATAATAGAAAAATCTATCTCAAATAAATTATAAAATCAATTTCGTCAAAGATTACTAAAGCCTTTTTATACAGGGTGTTCACGCTACTACTAACCAGCCTTTTTCTTCAAATAATAAATATTTGAAAAAAATAAAAGAGGAAAAAGTAATACTGTTTTTTGCAAGCAACGTAATGGCGTATGTAATTTTTTAGTATTTGCAATATTTTCATGGAAATGTCGGTGACCTAAAATTTTTGTAAATGGAATGCTATATATTTTTTCATACCATATGAAAGCGTCTGTTAAGGCAAAGTCATTCTTATACAATACAATGACCTTCAAAATCGTACGAGGTCAAAAATGGAAGAAACATTTTGAATATTTCCTACTAATGAATTTACAAGTATACTTTATTTACGAGGCTATAGTTGTGTATCGTGAATGATATCTTTACGAAATATTTACGTACGAAATATTCAAAATTTTCCTGCTATTTCTGACCTTGTATGACCTTGAATATCATTGTGTTGTGTACGAATAAATTTGTCTTGACTCATTCTTCCATATGATATTAAAAAATTTATAGCATTTCAGTTAAAAAATTGGAGGTCACCTTCATTTCTAAGAAAATAGTGCAAACACAAGAAAATTACATACGCCGTATATGTTAATTACCAAAAACAGTATTACCTTTCCCTCTATCATTGTTTTCTAATATTTATTATTTGCAGGAAAAGTAATAGCGCAGTAGTAATAGCTGGCTAGTAATAGCGTGAACACCCTGTATATAGTGGACAGGACTATTCAAAAATTAATGAACTACCAGTTTTATTAAAGTAGGACGCCCTGTCGTTCTATCTCTGATTCACTGAAACTAGTATCATATAACAAGAAAAAAACGGTATATCTACAGAATTGATTATAAAGATTAATAAAAACGTAATACATATAGTATATAGGACTATTAATAAATTAATGAAATACCAATTTTATTAAAATTGTACATACCGTATTTCTACGATCGATTCTCTGAAAATAATACAAAAGAAACCAAATGGTACATTTACGGAATTGTGAATGTATTTAAAATCGTCGAACTATTTATGAATAAATAAAAATTATGGCACGAAAGGGGAAGATTCGAAGCTTTCGAGTATGATCCGGCTAATTGCCAGGATTTTTATTGTTTGATAAATTTAATGGGATATTTTGGGGGATTCTAAATTTTGCCATTGAATTACGAGGTTGGTGATATTAATGGTCGCACTAATTTTAATTTGGACAGTTACGGGACGTCAAAAATCCTCCCCACGGTACTAAATCACGAGGCAACGACGTAAACCGTCGTACAACCGCTGTTCACGCTTCCGGCGAACATTAGAAGCCACCCCATAACGAAATGACCGTCGAAGACAATGTAATTCGGGACGCCTCATCAAGCTCGGATGAAACAGACTCGGATTCCCCTGTACTATTACCTCATTAATGGCCCTTCCTTCTATCGCTTCTCTGACGATACGAGACGGTAAACCCTTCGGCCACCCTTCCACGTGCCCTTAAGTCCTGCTGCTAAGTCCTAAGTAAGGTCACCGAGCAATTTCCGGTAGCCATCTTGGACGAGGAGACCGACGGCGACGATATGGTGGTGTGCTCGGTAAACGCGTCGCTCGAATTCGTAGCACCATGATCACACCCCAGGGCGATCCGAGACTTCTGAAAACGAGGGGGTGGTATTCTCGTGCGGGAATTGGATGCGAATCGGTCCTCGTTCGCGTTAACCAGTCGCACTAAACACCAAAATACTACTTCCATGCGAGAAAAATTATTTGATCGCTCCGATCATCTCATAAACGAGACCAAACAATTTTAGGGCTGAACAAATTAATTTTTTGAAAAGATTTCAGTCCTCTCAGCGATTTGAAATTTTTGCTCATTGACTATAGAATTGTCACTATACTAGAAATATAATCGCTCTAAACACCAGAACACGATTTCACTAAGAGAAAAATCATTTTATCACTGCGATCATGTCAGACACGAGGCAGGGCAATTTAGGCCCATCAATTTAAAATTTGCTTTTGTACAGTAAGCATGTGTGGCTGTGATCATACTAGTCATACGGTGACATTAAATACCACAATTCTATCTTTGAACGAGGAAAATCATTTAAACGCACCGATTAACTGAAACACGAGACAGAAAATTCGAGGACTGAAGAAATTAATATTTAAAAAATATTTCAACCTTCCCAGCAATTTTAAACGTATTGTCCTATAATTGGTATGTAAAACTGTGACCATACCAGTGATCAGAGAAGGGCACAAATCAACTAATAATTAAAAATGACTAATTGTCTCATTGATTGTTAGTCATAGCAAAGTAGTGATTAGTCAAAACTAAGTATGAAATTTATTATTTTACGGAAGATTACAGAAACGGACCACGTGATAAGAAGTCTAATTCATTAAATAGTGGTTCACTGTATCCGTTTCCGTAATACGAGTTTTGAAATTTTGCATACATGTAAAGTACTGCATACTTAGTTTCGACTAATTATTATCATTTTTAATTATTAGTTGATTTGTGCCCTACTCTGCCAGTCATGCAGTCATATTAAACACGAAGGTACAGCATCCAAATTAGAATTGTTCTCCCTACAATCATTTCATCGCATTGATCCTTACGAACACAGGATAGAAAATACAAGGACTGAAGAAATTAATTCATAAAAACTTATTTTAGCCTTCCTAATGACTTCAGCATTTCTGTCTTACAATCACTATATACGAAATTGTAACCCTGCATTCTCTAAAAATAATACAACGGCGTAATAGCTTGCTTAACAGTGCTATAAAATGTAGATGAAATGTTTCAGGGATAGGGTAGGATGATCGAACATGTTTCTTTTGGTTGTTTCTCTGTTGTGCAATTAATTAAATTCTATCGATCATTCGCCGGAGATTAACAACCCTAGAGAAACACACCTGCAGGGTAGCAGTTTGCTTGAACCCTATTTTTAAGGGACGATAACGTTCTGGGAGGCCTCGATCAAAGCGATCCAAGATCCGAGGTCCTGTCCAATCGTGGCGCGCGTCAAACTGAAATTGTTCAATTACGATTTGTCACGTAGCGTCGATTTTCCACACGCATCGTTCTTCTGTTGCTTTCCACCCCACGCGGCCGCTCCGTATGGGGTCCGTAACAATACTACGTAAGGGGCTGCAAGTAATAATGGCCTCGGGGCATCGATCATGCGACGTACGCGCTGCTACAGGAGATCTCAAAAACACACGGCTTCCTGAGAATCGAACCGCCGAGGTTTCCGTCGGGAATAGTTCTTTCAAACAGAAAAATCCTGCTGCCCGAACAACCATAACTCACCCCCATTTTCTAAAATATTTTCATATATACAGGGTGTCCCATGTAACAGTTTTCACGATTTTTTAAGTACTTGCGATAATGTGACAAAAAATATTTTCAACAAACATTGATTAGTTTTCGATTGGCTATATATTGCAATAAAAAAGTCCGAAAAACATTTTATTTTATAGTATTGTCAAGGTCACCTTCATTTTTTTAAATGGCACTTTGTATTTTTGACTTAACAGTATTAAGTGTCAAGACGAATTCAACGAACTAGTATACCATGACCTTGGGATGACCTTGAAGGCGAAGAAATGAAAATTTCAACAAAACATGACAATCTGTTTGAGTGAGTGATAATAACTTGTGTTTATTATTAAGACTCGAAATTACATTCAATTACATACATCGAAGACAGAAAAGTAAAATGATATTGTATATTATTTTGTTAGAATAAAATTTTTTAGCTGAAACAATGATACAGTCTTCAACACCAGTCCCCAATTCTTCTAATGTATTTAGGGATGAACAAAAATGCTTGAACTAAATAATGAGGCAGTCATCGCAAGCATCCCCTAATTCTCCTAATACAGTAAAAAAGAGATGAACAATTTTTGTAGATTAAGTGGAGATACACTGATCAGAAACAACCCCGAATTTTATTTAAAAAATGATGAACTAAAATTCTTAGACTATACATAGAGACAATCATCAAAAAGAACCTCTAATTTTAAAGAACAGATTTTAACACGTTGATCGCCCACACGACAATCACAAAAATTACATAAAATTAAAGCAATATATTTAACAAAACGAAAACTAAGATGTTTAGTTTTATGCTATTAATGACTATTTCAAGCATCTTCTATTCCTCAGATCGTAATGAAATTTTGTACACTCAATCAACGTAAAAATGAATTTTCAATTCTGTATAAATAATTCCGTCATTCCAGATATGCGTGACACAGCGATCAAAGTGTTAAAGAAAACATGAAGTAAAATTTCCAGCCTAAACGGAGATACAGACATTAGAACCAACCCCCAATTTTTCTAATGTAAACAGAAAGACAATCATAAACGAACAACCCCTAATTTCCTTAATACGTTTAAAAGAGATAAACAAAGAATTTGCAGCTTAAATGGAGCGATGAAAACCAAGCCCCGTTTACCTCCGAAAACAGTATAAAAATATGAATACCTGTGGACCACTTTCGCCAGTCCCTATATTGCCAGAAAACTAGATTAAACTGCCTAATGGGGCCGCGCGTGAATGAAATCACCGATTCTTTCGCAGTGTCTAAAATCTTGCTCACGGACCATTTTGCCGGGCAGTAGTTTGGCCGTCGCGTCCTCTCGCGCAGCTCTGGGCTAATTACAAACCGGGTTCCCGATTAGCCAAAAATGTCCCTGTACCGGCACGGTGACCGGAGTAGTCGCGGGGAGGAGGGTAAAGGGGGTGTACTGTTGCAAGCGTATCGGCGCGGGACGGCCATTACGTCGGTGGAAAAAGCGCGTAGTTGGCGGAGGTACGACGACGGCGATTGATTAAATAACAAGGTAAAAGCCGCTATTACTATTCCCGGCGTCGCGCTGAAACACCGCCCTTTGATACCCATTATCACCGTCTGGTTACCTGCCATTAATACCCGATATCGATGCCTATTAGCCAACGCACCTAATAACCTACAACCAGACTATAATGCTCTCAGCGCGCGGCGCGCGAGGCGGTTCAGATTCCAGTGTAGCCGTGCCACATTCTCGGACCAAATGCCAGGCTCGCTTCCCAATAAACGTATCCCCGAATCACTACCCCCTCTCCTCTCGCACACCGACCCACCCCACCCGTCTCTTCTACACCCCCTCGTCCATGGAGCGGGCAACCCGCGCCCACCCCCTGCGCCGATCACCCCTCTGTCGTCCTTAATTCGAGTCAAGATTACAAATTGATTCCGTAGCAGTCTGTGTATGAATCAGGCGTCACGTGTTCGGGACGCACCCCTCTCGAACGCGAGAGCGCTGGCTCTCTCGGTGCCACACACCCCCTCGCAACCACCCATCCACCCCACTGCCTTCCTCCACCTCCCCCTCGTACACCTATACTAAATCTAAACCCGCCAGTGTACACGAACAAAACGGGGACGGGGATGCTGTGTACCTACTACCCCGTTTCACACCCATATGTACAGCTTCGATCCAGACTTCGGGACTATACGAACCTTACCGAGCTCCTCCCTTCGTCATTCTTTGGCAACAGGCTTGATATGACAGCCGGGACTGACGACTTGCTTGCGATCCACCCCTGGAGTTTCGGGACTGGAGACTGATGCGCGATTCAACTGGATTTCTTGGCTCGGTTTTTGGTCGGTTTGGGTGGCATGGGTTTTGTTGAGTCTTTAGGTTATGACAAGGTTAGATTGATTTTGAAGTGAAACTTCTTTAGGCGCGGTAGGCGTAAAATCTATGCGCGGTAGGCGTAAAACCGATCTAGCGATGAAACGATGAAACAAGTTCTATTCTATTGAAGTGAAACTTCTTTAGGCGCGGTAGGCGTAAAATCTATGCGCGGTAGGAGTAAAACTGATCTAGCGATGAAGCGATGAAACGATGAAACAAATTTTATTTTATTCAAGTGGAACTTCTTTAGGCGCGGTAGGCGTAAAACCTCGATGCGGTAGGAGTAATACTGATCTAGCGATGAAGCGATGAAACGATGAAACAAATTTTATTTTATTCAAGTGAAACTTCTTTAGGCGCGGTAGGCGTAAAACCTCGACGCGGTAGGAGTAGTAAGCGATCTAGCGATGAAACGATGAAACGATGAAACAAATTATCTTCTATTCAAGTGAAACTTCTTCAGGCGCGGTAGGCGTAAAACCTCCACGCGGTAGGAGTAAAACCGATCTAGCGATGAAACGATGAAACGATGAAACAAATTCTATTTTATTCAAGTGAAACTTCTTTAGGCGCGGTAGGCGTAAAACCTCGACGCGGTAGGAGTAAACCCGATCTTGCGATGAAACGATGAAACGAGAAACGATGAAAAGAAGAAACGCAGAAACGATGAAACGAAATTCTATTCTATTAGCATATACGATTGAGGGTTCGGCGTTGCTTAATAAAGATTATGATAAAATTCCGATGATGCTAAGTGGAGATTTCAACGTGAGCTTTGCATCGGAACAATCAAAATTATTAATAGAATTTTTTAGAAGTAAATTGTGATTTGAAATGGTAAATAATCCTAATGAAGCGACAAGATCAGGAACAACTCTCGATACAGTATTTGCAAGACATTTAGACAAAATTGAATCGAGAATATTTATATCATATTTTGGCTATCACAAGCCAGTTGTTTCAATAATAGAATCATAGAAAATTAAATGTCATAAAGTGTTAATAAAAATTGGAAAAAAAAATTAAAGAACGATGTTTCAATTCATTTTTTGTATGATTCTGTCATTTTGGATGGGATGCTTCGAGGGATGGATTTTAATTTTTATTGTTTTATTCTTGTACGGTTGGTAAGTTTACGTTGCTTCAAGAGGATGATTTTTGTTGGTTATTGTATGGTTGGTTTGTTCAGGTTGATTTTAAGGGTTGATTTTTGGTGGAGTTTGTGTGTTCGTCTAATTTGGATTAATTCCCGTTGTCTTGCATCAGTCCATTAGGCGTGTAGTACTGATTACGATTATTACAGAGTTGAACGGACATTTTGTTTCATTTTTGTGCAACGTTCCCGGACGAACATTATTGTGAATATGTCTGCTTGAATTTAACATTGCATAGTGCATCGCTGAACAATTCGTATTGCATCGAGTAGCATAAAAATTATTTCCTGACGTTCATTCGTTCGTAATATGATGGTAAAAGTCGGTTCTTGTCAACAATTTCTGACGATCAATTTGAATTAATATTTTGTTCCAATACAAATCATAGAATCAATATCTAGTAGAACTACTTCTAGTGAAACATGTATAAAGAAGATGATGAATAAACATTTCAATGGTGTTAAACATTGTATCAGTGGTGTAAGCATAATAGAAACAATTGTATTATAATTATTAAAACTATCCACCAGTCCCTATCAATCAATATAAATTAATCAATGTCCCATTAAAAATCATAAAAATATTAACAGAACAGTCTCAAAAAAATATCTTGAAAAATATGTCCAAAATAAAAATTATAAAATAAAGCTTTGCCCACTGAATAATAGTTCCCAGTCTGTAGAATTAATTAATTCTGCAACCAAGCAAATAATGCTAAACTCTTCTCCAGTTAAATCAAAAAACAACAATCCACAAATACTCACTCCGCAAAAAAACTTACCCCTCAAACGAGAATTGGTTTGCAGCAGTTCTCAAATCAATTTTCCAAGCCCAACCCCGTGCAGGCCTGCAACCGGAGGTGCACTCCGAAGTCTGACCAGCCCGAAACTTGTTGCACAGGCTCTCACGAGCATGGGCGCAATTAAAGGTATCGTCGTCGCAGGCATTATCACCGGCTGAGGTACTTACCGTCAGGAAGTCTTGATTCGATGTTTTCGGACGAAAATATAGAACGAGAGAGAGAGAAAGAGAGAGATAGAGAGAGAGGGGGTGGTCTCGTGTGTTGCCGACGTTGGATGGGTGTAGAACGGAGCACGAAAAGGGGTGACGGGGCTCTGGATGGCCGGGGGTGGAGGAACAGGGGGGATGCGCGAGGTGGAAGAGCATGCACGGGGCACAGAAGTTAACACGGGAGCGTGCATTGTGTGCGGTGAGCGAGCCGGAAGCGTCGCCATACTGCGTATCGCCCCGCGTCGCTTTTGTTTCCGTTCTCGTTGCCCCGATCGTTTTCTGCTCCCACCTGTGCTTCGCCACCCTCTCGTCTCTCCTGTGCCACCGCCTACGCCCCCTTTTGTTTCGCCGCCTCGTCTCTTTCGCGGATCCCTCTCTTGCCGGAGGAACAAGCTTCCACCAAGTTTGTCGGCCGATAAAGGGAACCGGTGTACCCTTGCTCGTCCTTTCACACCCCCGCAACACTCCCCAACCCCCCGAGACACGGTTCTTTTAGCCATCGTCGCTGATTATTTGCTTTTGACGCGAACGAGAGATCTGCGGATGATCTGCGCGAACTGGAAGGGTGTCGCAAAGGATTCTTGGGTTTTGGGGGTCGCTGAGACTGCGAGGTTCGATAAACAATTTTTCGTTTATTTTTCATTGTTGTTATCGAAGCAGGAGTAATTTTATTTTGGACATGTCAGGAGTGCGTTTTCGTAGAGCTTTGAGCAGTAATATTGTTTGGAAAATAATGGCTGGACTGTGGAAGAAGGATTGCGTAAAATAGATATGTTTTGCGTTAATCGCGGGAGGTACGATTAACTCATCGGCTCTGATTACTTGCTTTTGATGGGAATTGAGAGATCTGCGGATGATCTGTGCGAAATGGAAGGGTGTCGCAAAGGATTCTTGGGTTTTGGGGGTCGCAGAGACTGCGAGGTTCCGTAAACAATTTTTCGTTTCTTTTTCATTGTTGTTATCGAAGCAGGAGTAATTTTATTTTGGACATGTCAAGAGTGCGTTTTCGTAGAGCTGAGAGCAGTAATATTGTTTGGAAAATAATGGCTGGACTGTGAAAGAAGGTTTGCGTAAAATCGATATGTTTTGCGTTAATCGCGGGAGGTACGATTAATTCATCGGCCCTGATTACTTGCTTTTGACGCGAACTGAGAGATCTGTGGACAATCTATATGTACTACTGCGGTAATGAGTCACAGAGATTACTCGAGTTTTTGAAGATGGTTGGAGGCACTATGACGTTAGTTGAAATATTATTTTATATTAATCCTTTGCACTCGAGTGGTGACTCTAAGTCACCATTAAAAATTGCTATACGCTATGCAAAATATTTGTAACATTGTTAAATTTGTTTGTATCTTATAAATTATTAAATATTTAAATATTCTACAAAGTAAATTGTATCAGTTCCGTATACATAAATTGAAAAGAATCGAATAGAATTCGAATATTGTAGGTCCGAAGAAATGTTTGGTTTTCGAGCTGAAATAGTTCCGAGTGCAAAGGGTTAAGGTTACTCAGAATATTATCTCTGAATCCAATCCTGAAATGGGATTGCAGAAAATTAATTTCAAACATCAATGAACGACCCCCAACATAGAATTAAAAGCTCAAAGCTAGTAGAGCACGAACACAATTGAAAATATAATAATATAAAAATGTGTGGAATTCGGTTGATAAGCAAAATGATTATCGACCTTAATCCCAAACTCTTGTCACAGAGAAATATTATTAAACCTCCCTAAAGAACCCCTAAAACGAACTGAAATTAATTAAGGGAAAGGAGCAAGAGTAAAAATGAAAATAAAATAATAAACGACTGCGTGGCATTCGGTGCACAAGGAATATTATTGACCGAGCCCGATCCTAACCCAGAATAGCAGAAAATTGTTCCGAAACGTCCACAACAGTCCCGAATTTTACGCCAGCATTTTTTCACGCCAACCAGTTTCAATGATCGCGCAGTTTTCGGAGAATCGAACGCGAGCCATCCCGAAAATCGTTTGGTCGTGTGTCGAGGCGTGACGATCGGCTGCAACAGGAAGCGCAATTAATTAGCAGTGTCCCAGGGGCGGAGCGAAGACAACGGGCGCGAGAGGGCGTTTCGCGTAACGAGTACCGGGTCAGAGGACTAATTTCTTAAAACGTGCCGGTGCACGATGGCTGGCTTCCGTTTCCTCGCCAGTGCCCAGCAAAAGGCAGTTTTTTAATAAAGCCTAGTGCCAGGCCCTGGACAAAGACAATGACTCGCGTATGCATGAACGACGACGACGACGCCACGGTTAGGCGAGTATAGAAACAGGAACAAAAAGAAGCTAGGTAACAAGAGAAAGAAAGGCACGAGAAATGCAAACGAGCAAGAAGATGAACGCTGTTAACACGTCGTCGTTTGATTACGTCGAAAGTCGGTTTTCAATCCCAGTGCGCGTCGATCGTACCCAGGCACAATGTCCGTCACTCGTTAGACCCGGAAACACACGGAAGTTGGATTAACTTTGCGTTACGTAAAATTACACAAAGGGTGCCGAGCTTTGAGTAAAAGACTGGATTACGACTGTCGTCGACGAAGTTTCGTTTAAATGGTACTTTGAGCGGCGGCCACCACGGTCTCTCTTCTCTTTATGGCTATGGTAGACTTTTTTCCGGCGGCGTCTGAAAGCTCGGACACACCGTTGCGTCGCGTCCGTTCTTCGCCACCAGACGTGGTTTTTTTTTTCGAGTTATTAGCTTCCTTTTCGGATCGCGAGAGGATGTTGCTTTCGTGCCGACTTCCGCGGTACACTGCATAATTCACCGGACGAGATAAACATGCGGTGCCAAGCAGTTTTTTTCGCAACTACTTTGCCCCGCGAAGTCGATGTTGTGAACTGAGATCAATTACCATCTCTCGATCAATTTATTCAGTCGTCTATTTATTGTATACAGTGGTGTGAAAAAGTATACGGTCGCCATTTGAAAACGAATGAATTTTATAAAATTGGTTCGGGCAGCTTGATGTTAGAAGGATTAGTTTACTAGGCAATTTATGAAGAAAATTAATGAAAAATTACCATTGGCCGGGATTATTATGAGGAAAGTAAAGTTTACAATTGTTAACTTTTTTATCTGCGCCGGAAATGAAAATTTAAACGTTCTTTTACAAAAATATATTTTTAGTACTAAATATATAAATATATTCTTCATAATATTTTACTAAAAATATCATTAGCTTTTTCAATAATTTTATGTATTCTGTGTCTCATAAATAATTAAGACTGAATGCTAGAATTACCAGATTTGTCAAAATGTCCCAGTCCACATTAATACAAGACAAATCAATTCGAGAAACAATTTCTGTGACAGATTATTACACAAAATTTACTAGCACACATAATACAATAAAATATGCCTTTTGTTGGCCTAAGCAAGTCATGTACATACAGAATCACTCCCATTAATATTCGGACACTCTTAAAAAATTGATTACTTTTTTCATATCTGACCATACGACTCGGACTATTTTGAGAAGTTAGAACAATTAATTTTTATTACATATGATGTGAAAAAGAAATTTTGGAACAATTGCAATTGTTCGGTGTTACAGAGAAAATACTAAAAGTTGTTTTTCACAATTTTTTTATATGGGCCTATATAGAAAATTAAAAAGAAAAAGAAAGGTTTTGTAGATCTGTGTCAATTATACAGGGTGGTCCACGCAACTTGTTCACCCTCAATAACTACCAAAGTATGCATTGTATGAAAACACTTTTTCTAGAAAAGTTGTATGATTTCATGGGATATCTTATGTAATTTATATACTTTTTTTGTAAGTGGAGGAGTTTCGAAGATTTGAAGGTCAACTTCGTGTTTTAAAGAAACAAAGTGAAATTATTTGTTAACTATTAGGTTTACGGCTAATGAAGGTCAATACTTGTTTACTCAAAATTTAACGCTCTTCGATATTTTGGCATAAAAAATATAGCATTGCTCAGAAGGCAAGTTGACCTTCAAATATCCGAAACGCATCCACTAACAAAAAAAGTATATGCATTATATAATGTATCCCTTCAAATCATACAAATTTTCTCGAAAAAGTGTTTTACTTATTCAGTATGCACACAATGCATACTTTGGAAGTTATTGAGTGTGAACAAGTGTTGCGTGGACCACCTTGTATACATTCTAAAAATTTCATCCAAATCGGATGACATGGAAAACAGCGACAGGCATCGAAAGACGTAAGAATCCTTCGATTTATTATAGTTTATGGCCGCAAATTGTGAGAAACTGAAATTTCCACTATCTTTATGTTCAGGCAGTGAATGGAATTATCATGTAATATCAACAAATAACTATATATTTAACACAACCTATTAAATCACAACCATTCTAAATCACAGCCATACTTTCAACAAAAGCGCTTCTTCATGTCCATTCATTTCATCTTAACATACAACCAGATTCACTTCATACACATTTGTTTCATTCATAAATGTTTCTCTCTTATTCTCACCACAGATATCCCCTTAGTTTTCCATATGTCACAAAAAAGAAATTTCGAAAAAATTGTAATTGGTCGGAATTGCAAAGGAAAGTATTAAAATTGTCGTTTAATTACTCAATTTTCGATGATTCGATTGAACAAATCGCTGTTACATTAAGAGCGATAGAAAGACTAATGTATGTACAATAATATGTGTTTAAAAAAAATTGATAATAATGCTGGTTTTAATCAACATCAATTGTAAAACTGCGAAAATGTTCTGTCGTCCGATGGTTAAGGAAGAAAATTTCTACTTCCCTGCAGTTTGTTGTAATCCAGATAAACAATGTGCATTTTCCATCTCGTTTCACTGTCTGGCGACAATGTTTCACTGTTCAGAAGGATTTTTAAAGCGGCCAAAGATCTCCAAGGATCAAGACGAACTAAACAATTTAATATCCATTGAAATCGAATGAAATCGGCGTGAAGGGTCGAATTGTGTCACGTGTTATTGCATTAACTGCGATCGGCGGCACTAGATTGATACCAGGAATTACTTTCTATAGAAAAAGAGTGTCCTCGGTAGCCCCCGTCGGTAGGAATAGAGGCCGCGATCCATAAAGGCCCAGTTTCGGAACTTTTACAGCCGATCGCCATGGCCGGTACAACGTTCAAAGGTTCACAGCTAATTTCTAGGTAAAAGTACGTGGAAAGAGGCTCCTCCCTCAATTTCCCCGCTTTCACGCGCTTCCGAGCGTCCTTGGGCCACGCTTTCTTCGCCAAGGATGGTTTTTGCTTCTACCGGCAGATTACCACCAGATTAACCCCATTTTTTATTATCCAGAGGTACACCCTCTCCCTGTCAATTTTCTCATTCTCCACACCGACGCATCTGGCGACGATTCGGGAATAAGAAAAGCTTACACCTTTATACCATTTTCTCGAGCCCCTTGAGCTCAATGGAAAAAAAATGCTTGTTGGAAATGTGTCTCTATGGGGGTGGATTTGAGGTACAATGGAACCGAGATGTCCCCGTATCGTGTTTCATTTTAGGAAAGTGATGTAGCCAAGAAATTAATTTTTTTGTCCATTTTGTTTCTCAGTGAATGTTTCAAAGTTGTGCCAGACACTGAAACAATTTATTATTGAAAGGAATTGTAATGAACATTTTATTAATGTATTTATAACAATGTATTATTTGATACAAGTATGTAGTAACATGTTATAACAACGTTTTAAACAAAGACAAACGTATGAACATGTTATGAAAACGTAATATCCGAGGCAAGCGTAGAAACATATTAGAAAAACGTTTTAGTAAAGGAATACTTATTATTTTCCGTATTTTTGACGAATTTATAATGTGCTAGAATTGTTTCACGTGTAGAACAATCTGTACATTAACAAAACTCGGCGCAATTTTTATTTTATTTCAACCACGAAGAATTTTCTACTTGATTAAAGAAATTTTCTCTAAATTCTGTAAATTTGCATGAAGATCTTCGATCAATTGTTACAAAATTTGAAACCTATTATCCAAGTAAAAATAACAATATCATTAACAGAGAAATTAACCCTTAGCGGACGGGGATTATTTTTAGCATACTTTTTGATGGATCGAATAAATTTTCCTTGTGAAACAAAATTGTTTGCTGAGGAGTTTGATGTATGAATTAAATGAAGGAAAACGTGTTGTGTTCAGTAAAAATTTGTTTCGTATTTTTCGGGAGAATTAATTGCTTTAAAAATTATTCACAGTCGCAGAACAGTAAAATTGTTTGGGCGTCTGTCAGCAGACACGCGTCCGCAAAGGGTTAAATGGTAATTTACATGAAGATTTTCAATTTCTTTATATCTCGATCTTTTAGATCGGAAATAGACATCAATGCACGGCTGAAGATACGCAAAATTTATCGAAATAAATTAGAAACAGTCTGTCTAACACCAGTGATTACATCATTCTGTGAACCTTGCAATTTTCAAAGAAAATTATTAAAATCATTGACATACACATTTCACGTACCCTCTTCTTAAAATAAATTCCCCATTTATTTCTGTGTCTCATCGCGCCTCGCATTTTCGCGCGTCTTTCAAAAACGAAAATACCCCGCCAATTAAATGTCATCATCAACAAATTCTCTACCCTAACGCTAGAGAAATCTCATCGCGATTAGGCGACGAGTAGAGCCTCGAAGATGGTCGATAGTTCCCCGTAAAAAAATCGCGAGCATCGTCGGAATGGCGGTGGAAGCCATTCCAGGTGGCATTGGTGGCAGCAACAGCAAAATGAAAATAAAAATGGAGTGTACATAGGCGGAGGAATCGCGCGATCTGGAGATTTAATAGGACCTCGTTAAACCCTTTCGCTTTTGCAACGATGCCGTTGGTGGTGGTGGTGGAGAGAATCGGGGATGGCAAAGTGTGCGAGTGCAATTTCGTTGTAAATCTCGGAGGAAAGCCCCCGTGAACGACACGGTGACCCAGAAAGTCAAAGGGTTGGGATTCCGTCAAGATCGATTCGAATTTCGTGCACGGCCAGCGCGGACCTTTACGACCTGTCCTTTCGAGTTTCCGCCAATAGGGCTGAATCGGCGAGCCTCTTTTGCGCGAAAATCGGTGAAATGAGCCTGGGCACACCCCAATAAATCTCTCGTTACCCCCACGGCCCCAACCGGACCTCTCTCTCTCTTTCTCCCGTGTTCTATCCGCAAGACCCCCCGCTGGGTCACCGCATGAATGCCTGTCCAAATATTGGGCCCTGGAAGGCCGCCGATCCTCATAACCCAATAAACTGTGCCGCCCATTTAACAGAACTGGACGACCACGCAAAACTTTCCCGGGGAAAGTCGTGCACATTCGTTTTGGAGAACCTTGTTTCATGTTTTTATTGCATTTTATTGGCCACCGCCCTTTCTTCCACGTTTACTGCGCGGTGAAATTCGTCTCGATTGGGTTGATTCGTTTTTTCCCCGGAACAAAAGACACCGATTTCCGGATGCTCATTGTACGAACCGGTTTTAAGGGTTGACGGTGAAAGGGTTCATTTCTTTGAGGACACTCGGAACGTCCCGACACAATTCGGCTGATTTATAGCATTCGTCGGCGATCATTAGAAAATTTAAGAAATTCTTTTTCATAAAAGCATAAAGCTTGTGGTAGAATTTGACAAGGAATCGAACCGTGTTGACACTGTAAATGCGCTGAAATAATTTTTAATTGATCAAAAATTTAAGAAATTGTTTTTCGTACAAACATAATGCTTGTGCTAGAATTTGGCAAGGAATTGAACCGCGTTGACACTGTAAGTACGCTGAAATAATTTTTCATTCAACAAAAATTCAAGAAATTGTTTTTCATGAAAACAGAAAGCTTGTGATAGAATTTGTCAAGGAATTGAACCTTGTAGACACTGTAAGTGCGCTGAAATAATTTTTAATTCATCAAAAATTTAAGAAATTATTTTTTCATAAAAACATGAAGCTTGTGGTAGAATTTGCCAAGGAATTGAACCGTGTAGATACTGTAAATGCGTTGGAATAATTTTTAATTCAACAAAAATTTAAGGAATTGGTTTTCTTAAAAACAGAAGGCTTCTGGTAGAATTTTCCAAGAAATTGAGCCGAGTTGACACTGTAAATGCTCTGAAATAATTTTTAATTCAACAAAACTATTACAATAATCAATTGAAATATTAAGAGATAGTTTCCTTTAACAGTGCGAATAATCACCAACTTCCTCTTCTGATATGATTAAATCGCCTTGAATTGAAATTTATTATTTTGTTCGTGCGAGGCTTGACTCGCGGTGAATCTTTTCGAATTATAATTTTCTTCACGTTGATGAATGTTTAAACAGTGCAAGGAGATAGAAGGGTACAATGTCTGGATAGTGTACATCGTGTTGAAATAATTTTTGCGATCCGATTAATTTTTTCTTGAAGCGAACATTATATTTCAATTGCCTTGAATTGAAATTTATTATTTTGTTCGCGCGAGGCTTTAATCGCGGTGAATCTTTTCGAATTACAATTTTCTTCATGTTGATGAATATTTGCGATCCGATTAATTTTTTCTTGAAGCGAAGATTATTTTTTTATTGCCTCGAATTGAAATTTAATATTTTGTTCGCGCGAGGCTTGACTCGCGGTGAATCTTTTCGAATTATAATTTTCTTCACGTTGATGAATGTTTAAACAGTGCAAGGAGATAGAAGGGTACAATGTCTGGATAGTGTACATCGTGTTGAAATAATTTTTGCGATCCGATTAATTTTTTCTTGAAGCGTACATTATTATTTTGCGACGGCCGCGGCAGTGTTTCATGGATGAAGGGTCAGGATAATGATGTTGCAGGGATTCGATGATGTTAAGGGAGGTCCTCGTTAGTCGGAGTTCCTGGAGGAGGCCCCCCAGGGAGGACTCGCGTCAATGCCTGTCCAAATATTGTGGAACAGAACGATTTACACCGAGTAAATCCGGCGTACTTAATGAATTCGCCAAGTGTTAATACGACGTTAACCGCAGGATTATCCGGATTTACCAAAGGTGTGATCGGTGTCTATAAATCTTCCCATTGATCGATTGACAGGATTGGTAGAAGATAATTGTCGAAAAATCACGGGTAATACTAACAACCAATTTCGACCTGTCAAACATCAATAATAATTAATTACTGCGTAGAACATGTCGAATCAATCATCAGAAACGGACAAAAACAGAGAATAACGGGTAAAAGGAATTCAGGAAAACATAAAATGCAGCTCTACTAATTCTACATATTAATATCGATAATAGAAAATAGCTGGATAAATTTTCCTAAATTAATATCGTCACCAGAAATAAAACACTGAACCCTAACACGAACACCAAATCATAAATTGTAACACGTGACATAAAATCGCCTCCAGGTATACAAATCCTTCAAAGGTGTGAAGAAGGTAGTTAATTCTTAAGTAATAAGTTAATGAGTCTTATGCTATAAGACAATATAGTATATATTAACCGCGTCGAGTTGCGCCGAACAAGTCAAAAAATAAATAATTCTAAAAATGAGAAAATAATTGAATTATCCACAGGTAAAGCGACTTAAAACAGAATAATCGTCCCATTATCGGTCGTCGCTGACCGAGCTAGCGGCTCAGGTAAGTATCTAGGTAGAAACCTGGGCCTTAAGAAACCCAATTAACGGCCGAGGGTACCCCGGCAATTCTCTTGGCAAGGGAAAACTTTTCCTTGGGCCGCAATGTCTGCGAATATGAGCATTTATATACCCTAAAAAATTATTTGTGCGTATTTGTTGAGGGTAGAAGAGTGTTTAACAACTTGGAGGCTTAGAGACACCTTCTAGTTAGATTGTAGTTGAAGACGGACACTTTTTTTTAGTTAATCCTCAAAAGTAATTTTCACTTCTGTTCTTCGAATGTATGTCGATTTCAGGGTCGATTTCTAAGTTATTTGATATTCGTCGAATTTTACTATTACCATTCACAACTGGTATTCTTTTTTTTATATCATTGTTATTATTAGCATCGGTTCATACGCGATCAATGATTTAACGCCTGAAGTGAAAATTATTTTTTTAGTGTAGAAAAAAATTCCAGGCTTTTTCACAACCACTGAGAGGTTAAAAATTTAATGATCAAAAGTTCAGAATCCCAAATTCATTCAGCTACGGGTAAAACCAAAAGATCAGCTTGTAGAAAATCATAGAAAAATATATATGCAGTAAACAGTTCTTCAACAATTCGAAACAATCATCAAAATTAAAATTTTCCTCGAACGACTGAATTATCGATTCCTACTCGAATAAAAAATTATTTTTGCGGTTCTCTCTCAACATCGAAGTCTCCAGTAGACAAATAAAATATTCTAGACTACCTAACAACCCCCGAGAGGCTGAAAAATTATTCGTCAAAGCGAAGAGTTCCCAATACGTACAGCTAAGAATAAAAAATTTTTAGCAAAATTCCTAAAATAGAAGAACCAGTACTTTATACTTTTTCAAGAAGTCCAAATAACTATAAAACATAAATATCCTCCTTGAGTGGCTCAAATATCGATACCTACCGGAATAGAAAATAATTTTTGCGGTTCTCTCAACATTGAAGTCTCCAGTAGACAAATAAAAGACTACTTAACAACCTCCGAGAGGCTGAAAAATTATTCGTCAAAGCGAAGAGTTCCCAATACGTACAGCTAAGAATAAAAAATTTTTAGCAAAATTCCACAAAAAAAGAACCAGTACTTTATACTTTTTCAAGAAGTCCAAATAACTATAAAACATAAATATCCTCCTTGAGTGGCTCAAATATCGATACCTACCCGAATAGAAAATAATTTTTGCGGTTCTCTCAACATTGAAGTCTCCAGTAGACAAATAAAATATTCTAGGCTACCTAACAACCTCTGCGATGCTGAAAAATTATTCGTCAAAGCGAAGAGTTCCCAATACGTACAGCTAAGAATAAAAAATTTTTAGCAAAATTCCAAAAAAAAGAACCAGTACTTTATACTTTTTCAAGAAGTCCAAATAGCTGTAAAACATAAATATCCTCCTTGAGTGGCTCAAATATCGATACCTACCCGAATAAAAAAAAAATTAAACATTTCTCTCTGAATATCAAAGTCTCCGATAAATAAATAAGAAATTCTTAACTGTGTAGTACGTAGAGTGCCCGATCTATCCTTCTCAGAATGAAGACAAAAAAATCAGCTTGCAAAATTTCCAACAAAAAATAAAATCCAGTAGCAGGCACTTCTTCAACAGGTCCAAGTGTCCAAGCAAGCATGAAAACATAAAACTCGTCGCTCGGAAGTAATCCAAAGAATTCCCACGGCGAATCAGAATACGCAAGAATGTTCCTCCAGGTGCGTGTTCCTCAAGCTCGCGGAGGTCAAGAAACGCGTGCAGCGTGGCTCGTGGTAGCATGGCGGGACTTCGGGGTGGAGGTGGTTGAACACGTGCGCGCGTGAAAATGTCCGTAAGCGTGGCTGCAAGGTAGCCGGTGGCAAGAAACCGGAGAAAGGAGCGTCGTTGATCGGAAGGAGACGCGAGGATTGCAACCGAAACGGTTTTACAGGAGCCGGGGGTGCAAGAAGGAGGGTTGAAAGCGGACGGGAGAGAACACAAAATGTTGAACGAGCGAGAGAAAGAGAGAAACCCAGAGAGAGAAAAAGAGAGAGAGAGAGAAATAGAGTGATAAAGCGACGGAGGAAGAAAGGAAGAGTGAGAGGAGTGGGTGAGCGTAAGAGGAATAGAGATGGAGGTTCGCGTGACGAGAGAGGGAAGACGGTAAGGAAGAGCGGAGGCGCAAGCCACCCTTGGCTAGAGAGGCAGCAAGCTGGCAGCCCCTTTCGCAAGGCACCCCCTAAGCCTGGTTAGGGGCGAAGGCGGCGAGCCGCGGAGGCCACAACACGACCGCCGTCCTCATTGGTCGACGCGCCTGGCCTGGGTGGGGCTCCGGAAAAATTGGAGGGGAGAAAAATCCCCTCTAAATAGCTGCGGCTGCGGCCGCGAAAAACTAGAATCCGCTCAGCCGGCATCGAGTGCGCGTCGGTTCGGTATACACGAGAGTTCATCGTCAGCGTTCTTTTTCGTACCCGTGTATCCGAACCTTGCCAACAGGAATCAGTTCGCTATCATTCTCGCCTACTTCTTTGGCAAATCGTTCGGAAAGACTCTTTTTTTTCTGTTGTTTTTTTGAGGGACAACCGAGTGTTTATTTGTTCAGTTCGACGAACCGCTATTTTGATTTTTTTTTTTTGGTGGTAACCAAGTGCGAGTGAACGACGGACTTATAGTCGTATCTCGGGGGACTCCCTGTGGAGTGCTACGGAGGATAACTTTTTTGAGTGTTCTTCTTCTTCTTCTCTGGATTACGAGTCGGAGGATACTTTGGATCGTATCGTATACTGGGGTCCAGCGATACAGTTTTCTTTTCTTTCGTTGAATCGAAGGAAAGATTCCAGGGCATAGGTAGAAACAATGCATCTGCCGGAAGGACCGCTAGGCATGGACAGTTACAACGCGATTAGAGAGACGCTGCAGGTGCACTGCGATCTAGTGAGGACCGGAAGTCCCGCCATCCTCTGCAGCGCGTTACCCTCGCACTGGAGGTCGAACAAGTCGCTGCCCGTGGCCTTCACGGTCGTCGCCCTCGATGAGGTCAGCGACGGTACTTTGGTCACCATACGTGCTGGGAACGATGAGAATTGTTGCGGGGAGCTGAGAAATTGCACCGCGATCATGAAGAACCAGGTCGCCAAGTTCAATGATCTCAGATTCGTCGGTCGTAGCGGGAGAGGTCAGTGTCTATTCGATTACCGATTGATTCTCCTCGAAGGTCCCGGATGGATCTAGAGATTGTTTTATCGAGATGCGGAGGATTAATCGTAAGATTTTTCTCGGTGTTACAGGAAAGTCGTTCTCCCTGACCATTCAGATCAGCACGATGCCATTCCAAATCGCTACCTATACCAAGGCCATCAAGGTCACCGTGGATGGACCCAGAGAACCACGATCCAAGTCGAGTAAGTTCACCTCTCAGAAAACTTTGCGCGGTTCCTTCGGTTTGCCACTTCGGAGATCGGGAGTTAATTGATCATGGTCTTTTTAAGTCTTCTTTTGCCCTTTTGTGGTTGTTTATTGAGATGTTGTGGTGTTCAGGAAATTGGGAGTATATTAGGAATAACTTCTGTTCAACATTTTAGTTTAATAGAAAATCAGAGTAGAGAAAAACTGGATGCGACTAGGTATATTCATTCTCGTAAGAAATTTGAACCGATAATTGAACGGTTATTGGGTTGATTTTAAAACTTTATAAATATGTAAAGATACAACTATAGTCGTGATCTTCGAAGATTCAGAAGTATTAATAAATATTTTAGATTAGGGTTAGTACAAGGAAGCGAAGAGTAGCAATAGAATTATTTAAAACTGTTACTATCTTACAATTTTGATCTTTAGAGTATTAAAAAATATATTGGAGTCTATAGGGGGTTAAAGGGGGTACAACTTGTTAACTAAACAATTAAAAATATTCAACTACAAATGTTAAATATTCCAAGTATTTAAAATACTTTTACATGAAAAGTAATGTAGTATACAAACTTTGGAGGAGATTAAACGTTATAAAGAGATCGTGAGAAGATTAATTACAAATTTAGAAGTTTCAAAGTTACAATTTTATAGACTGTAGGGTTTCTACAAAATCTCTTGCCAAGAAAGCAGCATCTGAGAAAAAGTTTGAAGATGTTTGATCATTAAAAAATATTCCAAAATGTTGTAAAATTATCTGAAACTTAAATGTTACCACAATTAGAAACGCGTGGAGTCTCGCTTCTCCTAGTTGTTAAAAACCTTTTACACCGCAGGTAGTATCTAAGATAAAGTTTGAAGAAGTTTGAACATAAGAAAGCATCCTACGAATATAACAAAATTGATTGAAACTTTAAAGATATTTAAGCTAGGGTATCAATGTATCAAGTACTAACAAATATTTCACCAAGCAAACTGCACTTAAAAAAAGGTTTGAAGCCATTTGATCATCAAAAAAACATGTTCGGAATGCAAAATGATTGATTGAAACTACAAAAATACGTAAACTACAACCTCGATGTCAAAATCTACCAATTATTTGACAATCTTTGACACGGAAAATCGAGTCTAAATAAAGTTTGACCCCGTTTGATCTCCATAAGAGTCCTCGGAGATGAGTTAGCTGGCGTTAGTATTGGAATCCCGATCTCACTGTTGAAATTGCGCAACAGGGAAAATCATGGTGCTCGAATGGGTTCGCGGGGGTGTTCTGGAAGTCGGAGACGGTGTCCGCAATCGTTCGCATCCTCGTTTAATAATCCGGTGGACCTCAAACCGCTATCCGCGGCGGTCGCGGGTCTCCGAGTCGTTTACACGTGCACAAGGGGGGGCTGTGTGCCGAGGGTAGTTCTGCGCGCGCGTGTATTTCGCACTTACACGTTCGCGGAAGCTGGTTTTCAAGCGTGGATCGGCGTAGTTTGGCATGGTTTCAAGGGAAACCGCGCGACGGTCGGCGGCCTTTCTTCGATCTCGCTGGTTTATTTTCACGGAGGAGCTGTGCGCGCGTCCTGATTGGTTGATCCGATGTAGAAAACGGCAGGCGTTTTCTTCTCGGGGATGGCATCGGAAGAAAGAGTCGAAGTCGCGGGTGGCACGCCGTTCGTGCCCGGCCATCAAGCTCGTCTGCAAAGGAGCCGCGTTTATGCGTTTGTTTATCGCGGCGCATATGGCGGTAGCATGTGGACCGTAGCCGAGGCGGTCGTGTAAACAGAGATCGCGGAGAGCGTCGTTAATCCGCGTTTTACGGGGGCACCGGTCGCCTTTTTGCTTTTTGCTTCTTGCTCGAGCCATCCGCTACTAGCTATCCTCTTCGGCTGCTTCGTTAACCGATCGAGACCTCGTCGCGGTCTAGCCTTATTCTTCTGCATTCCTTTCTTTTTTTAATGGCTGACCGAGCACCGCTGAGATATTCGCTCAGATAATCGAAAATGTCTGCGAAAGCTCGTTCGTCACTTGTAAAGTGCATTTGCGAAAGTTGAGATTTCATTCTAGAAGGTGCAATGTATTCGATGGAAATAACGTAGTTTCGATTGAAACGTGTGGTTCAACGAAAATTCATGTAATCGGTTGAATATTTAACTTTATTTAGAGGTGGACAGCGAGGAAATGTATTTTTCTTGCAATTATGTATCTTCTTTTTTAATTTCGTAGGTGATAAATATGAAGTATGTACAATATGATCGATTTCTAGTATGCATGGATGGTTCGAAATGTTTCGTAATAGAGATTTGAGACTTGTCGATACTGAATAGTGTTAATCTACAAAGATTGGTATCAAATCATTAGTTAAATAGAAAATCAATTCACGGATACAAATTTCAGTGTTCAGAACCACTCGCGTCTAGTTTTTCTCAGAATGTTCCGATATTTGATGAGGTTAATATTTGTAGGGGAGGGTCAGAAAAGTTTGCCAAGGCTAATCGTGTCGAGCCTTGACGTCTTTATTTATAGAGTCCAAGGAATCGCGGGCTTCTCGAACTTATTTTAGCGCAGAGCTTCGATCTAACCAAAGTCGTTTCTTCTGCTTACAGATTATCACTACGCGCCTGGGTTTCCTGGTCTGGGACTGCTGCACCCGTGGGTGGACGTTGCATATCTAGGACACTCGTGGCCCATGCCCCATCCTGCATTCGTCAAAGGTAAGTTCGCATTTTCAAACATTCAAACATCTTCCTTCAAAGATATTCTTTAATCATTAATTCCGTCATATATTCGTTCCTTCAAACATTGATTCCTCAAACATTCGTTCCTCAAACATACGTTTCTTCAAACATTGATTGCTTTCCAACATTGATTTGTTTCAAACATTGATTACTTTCAAACATTGATTTGTTTCAAACATTGATTCCTTTCAAACAATGATTCCTTTCAAACAATGATTGCTTTCAAACATTGATTTGTTTCAAACATTGATTTGTTTCAAACATTGATTTGTTTCAAACATTGATTTGTTTCAAACATTGATTGTTTCAAACATTGATTTGTTTCAAACATTGATTTGTTTCAAACATTGATTTGTTTCAAACATTGATTTGTTTCAAACATTGATTCCTTTCAAACATTGATTCCTTCAAACATTCACTCCTTCAAACATTCACTCCTTCAAACATTTACTCCTTCCAACATTCACTCCTTCAAACATTCACTCCTTCAAACATTTACTCCTTCCAACATTCACTCCTTCAAACATTCACTCCTTCAAACATTCACTCCTTCAAACCTTGGTTCCTTCAAATATTCGCTCCTTCACACATTCGGTCCTTCACACATTCGGTCCTTCACACATTCGGTCCTTCACACATTCGGTCCTTCAAACATTGATTCCTTCAAACATTCGTTCCTTCCAACATTGATTGCTTTCAAACATTCACTCCTTCAAACATTCGTTACTTCAAACATTCGTTACTTCAAACATTCGTTCCTTCAAATATTCGTTCCTTCAAACATTGATTCCTTTTAAACATTCGTTCCTTCAAATATTGGTTCCTTCAAATATTGGTTCCTTCAAATATTGGTTCCTTCAAACATTGGTTCCTTCAAACATTGATTCCTTTCAAACATTTACTCCTTCAAACATTTACTCCTTCAAACATTTACTCCTTCAAACATTCGTTCCTTCAAATATTGATTGCTTTCAAACATTCACTGATTCAAACATTCACTCCTTCAAACATTAATTCCTCCAAATATTCGTGCCCTCAAACATCTTCCTTCAAGTAAGTTGTACGGAGTTTGGAAAACGGTACAGAGATGGTAGAAAAATATCAGACAACAGTCTCATGCCTCAAATTGACCTGAAAAATTCAGTCCTCAGGGACTTCTTTACTGTCTCTATTACTTTGTGATCAATTCGCGTGACCAATTCTCGTACTACACAATCAAATTTAAGGGAAGTAAATTTGTCGATTCGTTTTTGCCCGACGACGTTTATCCGTAACTCTACTTTGCAGTAAGAAGAAGGACTGCACTTATGTAGATTTTGTACAATAAACAAATTTTACGAAGGCGAATGCTTCAACGTAGAAATTGATCGAATAAATACTCACGAAAATATTCACACAAATTTGGTTAAGCAAAAAAGAAGAAATCGGAAACAAGTGATTTTGACTTATCCGGTAGATCTAGTTCTTGACCCATTACTTACCAGAAGCCTATTGTGGAATTGCAGCCCTAAGAAACGATTGTGTCACGCTTCTGAGAATCGCTCATCGCGTATTGTGAAGAAAATTACTCTCGCAGAATTCTCTAAGAAATCCTCAGCAGCGGGTCACAAAGTAAAATATCCCCTAAATAGACTGTGCGAATGTTTGGTGTACCAATCCGCATCACAAAGTAAAATATCCCCTAAATAGACTGTGTGCGAATATTTGGTGTACCAATCCGCTGTCCTATCTCCCTCAGCGATATCCTGTATGTCGATGATATCCGAAAGTGCTCCTAATCGTGTCCCTCCGCCGCTGTCCTCGCAGCTGCAATCAATCAAACTCGGAACAATGCTCTCTCGCGCAGAGAGAACTCTGTGCTCTCTTCTGTGCCGTCCCGTCGAAAGAAAAAAAAAAAAAAGGGCCACAGAAGAGAGGACACGCGTTCACGAGCGAAGAGAAGAGAGTAGTCCGCTTGTTATCGATTTCGCCGTAGTCCGCGACGCCTGCCGATGATTCATACCCCCGTGGCTGGACCGAGGGGTGAGCCTGAGCTCCCTTTTCCCACAACGGACCCCTTCGACCCCCTGGTCTCTCCCCTGACTGCGCAACAATACGACTTAGCTCCCTCTTCGAATCATCCTCTCTCTCTCTATCTCTCTCCTTCTGTATCGCCCTCGCTGGGCGACTCGTGCTCTCCGACAGTGGAGTCTAATCGCCTGTTTCGTTCTCGTTCTCTGCAGGAACCATTCCAATGTCGACGTCGGATCTATTCCCACCGACGTTCCCGCCAACGGTTCTACCGTCGTACCCGTTCGACCACGTGAAATACCCGACGGAGTACGCGACGTTGCCACCGAAAACAACAACTACCACCAGCTCGCAGCCTGCCATACCCAACAGCCCGTCCAGGACACCGCCAAGAAGTCCCAGCGAGTCTGGCAGCGAATCAGCCGCCGAAGAGATTCGCAGCGCGTTCGTTCCCATTAGATTGATGAACACTCTGCCGCCAGCGTCGTCGGTTATCACCGCGACAGCATCGTCGCCGGAGACCACGGTCCCGAAGAAGCCGACGGAAGGCGTCAGGAACGAGCTGAAAGCACCGAGGACCCTGATCTCGCAGAAACTCTCGCCCAAAAGGAGTCCATCGCCCACGAAGATCGCGTCACCGCCACCTGCTAAACCTGTTTGGAGGCCATACTAATCGCTGACAAGGAATTAGAGGCTCTGAGAGAGGGACTCCTGGATGATTCCCGCTGGAAGGCTAGTGATTACTTAGACGTCGTCGGTGAACCTTGCCCCGGTATGTCCTCTTTCGACGAGGACCTTGATCTGATCGAGGTTCTTGTTGAGGATGTACATCTCGAAATGATGACGAGGATGAGGACGATGACGATCATGATGATGGTTTAACTGAGTTGTTTTTCGGGTTCGGTTCAACGAGTTCTATTCTCTGTGACGACGACGAGACGGTTTCTTCGGTTTTACGAAGACGGTATTAAATTATAGTTGTAGTTACCTTACGAGGATCGTACGCTAACTTTTCTGTAAACGGTGATCGAGGAATGGTTGAAGGCGGGTCACTTTCGAGCCATCGGTCGTGTGTACAATTTTCGCGAGACAGAGTATTATTGTATATAAGGTCCGTTTGTATATACGTGTAGAGAGTTCGTGGACAATAATGTAGAGAGAGATTATTATTATATATGTATAAATATTGGTTGAGTGGGTGTGCGATTGCGGTGACGCGTGGATGACGATGTGAGCGTGAGAGAGAGACCAAAAGACAGAGATATTGATATTATTTATAAGCCAGAGATCTAATTTAATGTAAACAGATGGTATTATAGACGGGAGCGCAAGGAATAAAATCGAAAATGATGGAACATTTAAAAAATCAACTTCTTTTTTTTTCATCCCCAAAATTCTGCATTATGCACTATAGTTTAGTTATAATAAGACAGAAATTTAATTATTTGTCATTATTTTCTTATTTTACACGATCCTATATTTAATAATTTTATTTCTACAGAGACCATTTATGTTTAACCAAGTTCATTAATGTTTCCTCAAACTTTGTGCAATACTAAAAGACATCTCTATATTTGATAAAAGCAGTGAATTCTTCAGGAAGACATTATCCTAAAAGAAGGATAGACTTTCTTTCACTGCAACACCGAATGAAAGTTTAATTTGTTCTGTAACTTCAAACTTCCTGTCTGAGCCACACTGTTCCTTTCAACCATGAAGTAACATATGTTATTCAATCAAAGTGTGATGTTTGTTAATATTTTGTTCAGATGTAAGTTCTGAGTTCACTATTTCCACTATTGTGACAAAGTTTGCCAACGTTTCCTCCAACTACCTCCAACAAACACGAACTTCTTATTGATCAATGTTATTCTATCCCTCGAAACGACCGATAAAATCATTAAAATTCTACAGAAATAATTCCCCCATAACAAGTAGCCTTTAGCTTCTTCGAACACAATCTTATTCATCTTCAAACTTTCTCAATCGAAGTCAGACTGTCTGATCAGTCAAGAAAGCAACAAAATTTTTACATACAAATTACATCTTCGTCAAGATGTTCCTCTCAAACACAATTTTGTGCTCCCTCGACTCAGTTTCAGTCAAACCACCTTTGTTTGACCAAGTATGCAGACGTTTCTTCAAACATTCCCAACAAAATCAAACTCCAACCTGAAAAGTCCCTATCTATCCTTCAAAATGAACTTTAAAATCATTAAAATTCTACAGAAATAATTTCCTCTCGTAACAAGTATCATTACAGTTCTTCGAACACAATCTTATTCATCCTCAAACTTTCTCAATCGAAGTCAGACTGCCTCATCAGTCTAGGAAGCAACAAAATTTCTAAATTCAAATTACATCTTCGTCAAGACGTTCCTCTTAAACAGAATTTTGAGCTCGATCGACTCAGTTTCAGTCAAACCACCTTTGTTTGACCAAGTATACAGACGTTTTTACAAACATTCCCAACAAAATCAAACTCCTATCTCATAAAGTCCTTCATCTATCCATTAAAACAACCTACAAAACCATGAAAATTCTTTTTAGATAACGTCCTCCTATAACAAGTATCATTGCACTTCTTCAAACACAATCTTATTCATCCTCAAACTTTCTCAATCGAAGTCAGACTACCTCATTAGCCTAGGAAGCAACAAATTTTCTAAATTCAAATTACATTTTCGTCAAGATGTTCTCTCAAACACAATTTTGAGTTCGCTCGACTCAGTTTCAGCCAAACCACCTTTCTTTGACCAAGTGTGCAGACGTGTTTACAAACATTCCTAACAAAATCAAACTCCTTCATCTATCCATTGAAACAACCTAAAAAATCATGAAAATTCTTTCTAGGTAACGTCCTCCCATAACAAGTAGCATTTAACTTCTTCGAAGATGATCTCCCTCACCCTCAAACTTTCTCAATCCAGTCGACACCCGTTCCTGGTCAAAAAACCTCGCACGTTCCCAAGGCATCGTGCTCATCAACGATTCCGTCGGCCGCAATCTCGGTCACGGGATTCACCTTGGTTTTCTCTCTCTCTCTCTCTCTCTCTCTCTTTTTCGCAAAGGGTGGCCATTTCGACGTGCCCGGCGAACGACGGCACCGGATCCGTCTTGCACGCGTTAGCATCGGCCGTGAAAGAGATTGAAACGCTTCGTGCCAGTGCAAGGGGGATCCATATTTTTTTCTCTCCCCGTACGTTCGACCTCTCTCTCTCTCTCTCTCTCTCTCTCTCTCTCTCTCTCTCTCTCTGTGTCTCTCTCTCCCCGTCTATCCTTTGGCCGCGATTTAAATCTGAATGGTCGTTCCGCCGCGGTCGTTCGAGGTTGCCGCGTGTGCGTACGGGTTCCCATACGGCGAACACAAGGGTGGAGAATGGTTTATATTGAGGGGAGTGCGTGAGATCTGTATTAGTACCGATAGGCCAGCGGAACGACAGTGTCTCTCATCCTCATCACCAGCTCGATCCTCTGGAAACGATCGTTTTATCTCCCTCCGCGATCGTTTTACATCCCCGTAAGACCGGTAGCGCTAGGACACGTCCTTTTCTCCCATCATGGCAACTTGCTATTCCTTTTTTGATGGTTCTATGTTCTATAGAAAAAGATACACCTCTTTGATTGTTTTTAGAGATTTTTCTATGCAGGATTCTGCCTCTTGACTGCAGCTTCTAAGATCGTGACAGAAATATTTTCGAAACTTACACAGCAGTCTTCAAACTCGAGATGCATTTTAGAGAACAATACAAGGTAGGATACAAGAACATTTACAATTCTCGAAAAATGGTCAGTATTTAAACTGTTATTCTGACAGGAACGTCTGTGTTAGGCTTGTACCACTGCATTTTCAATTCCTGAAAGATTGCTGATGTTTAAACTCCGATAATTTCGATAAAAAAAATAGTACAGCATTAAACCTGGATTGATTTTACAGCTTGAAGATTGTACCTTTGCAATTCCTCACTCCTTTTTCTCAAAGAAATTTTTCATGATATTGAGGCTGGGAAACTGAAGATGTCTTTTACATCGATAACGCTGCAAGTTTAAACGTCTGTAAAATCGTTAAAAAATTTTTTTCGTAACTGAATTTACCACAGATTTGAAGACTGAAGCATCCACTTCGCAACGATGTCATAAAAATTGAATTACAATTTTTTTTTTGGTGGATTTATTGAACATTGAATGAAAGGTGTACTAGTAACTTTATAATTGATTTTTGTTCCATAAAATAGCCGAAAAAAATCATAGAACATGATTCAAGAGCTCGCTGTAAAGTTGACGCTTAAGGCTTCGAATTTGTGGTAAATTCAGTTACGAAAAAAATTTTTTAACGATTTTACAGACGTTTAAACTTGCAGCGTTATCGATGTAAAAGACATCTTCAGTTTCCCAGCCTCAATATCATGAAAAATTTCTTTGAGAAAAAGGAGTGAGGAATTGCAAAAGTACAATCTTCAAGCTGTAAAATCAATCCATTTTTATATGCGATTCAACTTGCAGAATTTTTGGGACAAACAGCTTATCTTCGTTAAAGGTTTGAACTACTGCAGTAGAACCTCGTTTAGGGATCGAACTACTATACTATGTACGAACACATAAAGTTTCTGTTATCTGAGCGTCGGCCTACGTACATTTCTCAACAATTTTCCGTCATAATGATCGTTTTTCGCGCAGCGTCGTCGGACGATCATTCGCTGGTAAGGGCGCAGCGCAAAATTTCGCGTACCGGTGATTTCCGGCTGGCGAACGGCAACGAGGAATGCCTCAAATTCGACGCTTCCATCGGATATCGTGTTACGATAGTCGAAGCCTGGCGCCCGGCCGCCACTATGTCACTGTGAAACATAACCTAGGACAAGGGATTCCATTCGCGCAGCTCGACGAGAGTCCTCTTCTATTTTTTTGTTGTGTTTGTTGTTGTTGTCGTCGTCGTCGTCTAGTTTGTTTCATTCGATTTTTGTAGCGCGCTCTTTTTTTGTTTCTCGCTTGCGGGCCCGAGCCGTTGCTTTCTCGCTCTCCTCTCTCGTCTCCGTTTCGCGTTGCTCGCCTTTCGACGCGCGCCGCGCGGCTCTCTCGTGCAATCGGCCCGGACGTGTTTGTCAAGCCCGTGCTCGTCGAAGTCGAGGACAGTTAATCCCCGTGACATCCTATAACTCAATTCTCGGCCCCCTCTCTCGCGCGCACCCCCGTATTCTCTCGACCGACCACCGCCACCTCCCCGAACCACCCCCAACCACCTTCGGCAGAGAGAATAATTCTTGACGCGTGGCCGACGAAGAAAACCAAAAACGTTCATCGGAGCCGGCGGCCGTACGGGGCTTATCGGGGGCTGATAACGAATGCATCGGGGAAACCGGGATGAATATTAAAAAGAACGGGGTTTCGGTGAATGCTCGAGTCGTTCTCTGTGTGTTTTTTTTATTTCCCCGTTTTTCTTTTTTTCCTGCTTTTTGTTCGCGTCCGATCGGGGACAGGGGAACTGGTAGCGGATCGACACGGAATCGATGGTTATTCGATTTTTCATTAAGCCGAATAGAGGAACTTTCGGACGGATGATCGACTATTGAGTGTTCCTAAATTGTACAATGCTCGCCGATGATTGGCCCCCGTGAATTATCTAGGCGGCCTCTGTGACGGTGTTTGCCAATTTTTAGCGAGACGGTGGACCTTGTGGGAATGCATGGGGATTGTATGGAACATTGTTGAAGATGAAGGAGGAGGAATTTTGTGGTGAAAGGTGGTGCGAAGATGAAGTGGTTTGAATACTTTTCTTTTTTAATAGTTTCATTCGTTAGGTTTTGGTTGACACTGTAGGGAACGATTCTAATATGTTTTTGTTAAGTACTGATACTTGTACTTTGCGAATCAGTAGTTTGTTTGTGTAATTTTCAAGTAATGGTCGTTTGTAAAAATTGTCAGGCCTAGTTGTCAATCTTGTACAACTTTGAAAATTTTTTTTATATTATGAATTGGTACTGAAAACCACCCTCATGTCACCTGCCAAGGTATATTATTAACAAGTCATCGATTGTGCAAAAATTAGTGAGTTAATATTAATCCCTTTAACACCAGATTTACGGGGCCCGTCAAAATGACGGATTCAAAAATTTTTAATTTACGATTATTAAGAGTGTAAGGTGGCATTCGTGAGGAATTCTTAAAAAGATTTATTTTTTTGTGTACATATTACAATAAAAATCGCTGAAGATCTAAGTAAATATAATTTTATTGTTTTTATAAAGCAATGTAAAATAATCAATTTTAGTGCTCCGTAAACCTAGTGTTAAAATAGTTGTACGATATGACTAATTGGTAAATTCAGTGCCTGATATAATATTGTTCCCAAAAAATTAAAAGTACAAGAAAAACAATTATTGGCAAATCCAGTAGCACCACAATTTTCAAGATAAATTTAATTGCGCAAGAGGAATAATTGTTAGGCCTGCTCACTACCTAATCTTGCAGATTTCGTACAACATGGTCCAGAAACCCACCCCAATGTCACCAACACGGTACGAATTAACGGTTGAAGATGGTGATAGTGTAGTAATTTAATATCAACCCTATAACAACACTTACACAATAAGAATAGTAGGTAAACCCAGTGTCAAACCAACATTGTCTTAAAAAGCGATGTACCATTGTCCCCTCCGTATAAACATAAATTTAATTGCCCAAGAGGAATAATTGGTACGTCTGCTCACTACCTAATCTTACAGGTTTGGTACAACATGGTCCAGAAACCCACCCCAACGGCACCAACACGGTACAAATTACCACTCGAAGATGCTGGTAGTGTAGGAATTAAATATTAACCCCTATAACAACAGTTACACAATAAGAATAGTAGGTCAACCCAGTGTCAAACCAACACTGTTTTAAAAAACGATGTACCATTCTCCCCTCCGAATAAACGGTGCGACAAAGACAATTATTGGCAAATCCAGTAGCACCACAATTTTCCAGATAAATTTAATTGTGCAAGAAAAATAATTGTTAGGTCTACTCACTAAATAATCTTGCAGGTTTCGTACAACATGGTCCAGAAACCCACCTCAATGTCACCAACACGGTACGAATTAACGGTTGAAGATGCTGGTAGTGTAGGAATTAAATATTAACCCTATAACAACAGTTACACAATAAGAATAGTAGGTCAACCCAGTGTCAAACCAACACTGTTTTAAAAAACGAGGTACCATTCTCCCCTCCGAATAAACAGTACGAAAAAAACAATTATTGGCAAATGCAGTAGCACCAAAATTTTAAACATAAATGTAACATTGATTTCCTAATAAAAGTTGCACGAATAATTGGTCTGCAACCTAAGCTTGCATGTTTCGCTCAACACGGTCTCGAAACCCACCCCAACGTCGCCACCACGGTACATATTATCGGTCGACGGTGGGTGGAAGCGGTACCAGGAAAAAACTGTCGAAAACAACTAGGCAAGGGGCTCGGGCTTTTTTCTGTCGCATCGACGCTGGACGAAAATGAGAACCGCGTTGACACCCGGGGGGTAGCAATGGGGGCTGTTCGTTGACGAGTAGACAACGGAACCAAGCAACCATGAAGGGTCGCCGCACGAACCGAGAGCCAAACCGATCGGAGGCAATCCGTGCTTGCGTCGCCGAATGAGAGAGAAAGAGAGTGAGTGAGAGAGAGTGAGAGAGAGAGAGAGAGAAAGATCCAGCCCGGCGCTAACTAATGTTTGCCCAAAGAATCGCGACGAATAATTGAGTCAGCAGCGGAAGAGAGGAAAAAATCAGCGTCCCGAATCACCGGCGGAATAATCGACTTTCGTCGGACGGACTTCCTCGCCTCGCGATTTTTCAACCCCCTCATATACACACACATACAGACAGACAGAAGCGCGCGAGAGCTAGAGCGAGCGAACACAAGCGAATGCGAGAGGAACTACCGTGTTTGACGAACCCCTTCGTAGAGCCGCTCGCCTAATGGATCGGACGTATGAACGAATATTCGCCGAGGAAATCCGGGATCGTCCGTGTACATATCGGCACTCCGAAATAGAAGACACCCGGCTGAATTGTTGGCCCGAACAAGCTCCGGACACGGAATATTCTACTTCCGTCTCTCGCGATATCTCTTCTACGAACTCTCGTTAAGAATTCTTTGGATTTCTGCGGGGCCGGTGTACGATAATATTTTAACCCTTTGCGCTCGGAAGTATTTTAACTCCATAACCAAACTTTTCTTTTTCGATCAAGAATATTTTCATTCTATATGATTTTTTTCATTTTGAAGAAATGGAACTGATATAATACCTCATAGAATACTTAAATGTTTGGTAACTAACTTATTGAATATCAATTTTATAATGTAAACAATATTTTGAATAATGGTATAACAATTTTTAGTGGTGCCTCAGAGTCACCACTCGAGTGCTAAGGGTTAATATGCCACCAGGAAGTGAGTGTTGCAATTCTTCCACAGTTCCTCTTTGTAGTTTATTTTCCGAAGATATCGAATCGACGAGCTCTTTCTGCGAAAAATTAACTTCTGTTAGAGCGGTTCGATAGAAGTCCATCTTCTTATCTATTTGTTTCAACGGGGAACCGGAAACTGAGCGGAAAATATGATTGACACGATTGATAAGTAGACTGCGGATGTTTATTCAATTTTCAATTTTTGTTGGCAACTTTTAAGTAAATGGAATCAAATGTAATCTTATTTTTAGTTGCAACGGCATTTGTAGATATGAAATAAATACAAATCGTACGGGATTTCATCGAATTTTATATTCTAGCATTTTTTGAACATTTTCAGAAACCATAAATGTATAAAGATCCGCAGTCTATTGAGAAGGATGATGCGATTGATACGACGCGGCTGGCAAAGCGATTTTCCTTAGGTTGTACGATAAATTGCTTTCGTACTGTACATGTTTCATACAGTTAAATAATTCGTTAAGGTTTTATCATTTCGTAAACGTCCTCTGACTTTAGCCGTGCCATTTGATTTCTTAAAAAGCTACTCTGAATTTCCATTGTTAGCGTTAATTCGAAACGAAATGGACTTTTCGGAGAATCTAACATTATATTATCTGATCGAATGAAAGAATTCACGAAGGGAAGCTCTAGCTTGAAAGGCTCCAGTGTCTTACAAAAATTAATTAAACAAGCTTCGTTATTCGACAAGTGACACTTTTCCAAAGAAACGCATTCCGGGATGAAGTTTAAGAATTGATCTCGGCGAGAAATGGTAAAGTTCAACGAAAAGTACTATCATGTTCCTTCGAACGAGTTTTAACACGTTAAACGCGCAGAAATTTTGTCTCGCTTTTCATTGCACTTTTTATTTAAGTTTAAATACAAAAATCCGACTTTGTATAAGCAAAAGACTCCATTTCTGTTTAATTTTAATAATAACGTAAGAATTATATATTATATACTGTTTTGTAAATTCAATACCGCCAGGGGCTGGTATAGCGTTTAACGTGATAACTATCAATTTTTAAAAATATTTCTTGACAATCAAAAACGATTCAGTAAACAGTGAATTTCCTCCAAACATTTTCGAAGTCGATTTTCTCGGAAAAGAAGGAGTCAAATGAACCAAATTTATTCCATATTTTAGATTCATTATGTAAAGTCAACCTCTCCAATAAAATTCGCAACTATTTTGAGAATAATTGTGATTTCTATCGATCGAATTTTGAATTATGTTAGAGAAGATGTTATTGGCGCAAGGTTTTTGAAAAAGATCGAACCTTGCGCCAATAACATCTTCTCTAACTTATTTTGAGAATCCTTGAAATGAAATAATATTTTAAAAACTTGGTCTAACAAATAAGATACTTTATTCTTAAAAGTGCAAGTACAATTTCAAATGATCTATTTACTATATGCTATTTGAAATATTATTTTACGCAGCTCCGATATGTGAGACATTTCCAAAGAAACGCACATTTTCTCGAGTGAAGTATGAAGAATCGATCTCGGCGAGAGATCGCAAAATTCAGTGAGAAGTGTTATTACGTTTCTTCAAAGGAGTTTTAAGGAACAACAATATGCGAGCCACAGCTTTTTCACGTTTGTCCACCGGCTCGGCAGAGTATGGAGCGCGAGAGGGAGTCCGGCGGCGAGAGGATTCTCCCTGGCGGTGGCAGGATCGTGAGGACAGAGCTCGAGGGTTCTAGAGTTAGGCAATCAGCGTTGATGAGGGGGCACTCGCGGGGTGAAGGACTCGGACAATTAGTAACCACCCCGTCAGCCCCGCGGCCCGTGTCTTCTCGTACCTTCGGCCCCGATTCAACCGGTGAACCTGGCCAACAACGCGGCGACCGCAATCGGCCACGCATGCGAAAGAGGCTGCTCGACGCGCGATGGAGAGACTGAGAGAGCGAAAGAGAATGTGTGTAAGAGAGAGAGAGAGAGTGCGCGCGAGAGAGAAAGAGAGAGAGAGAGAGAGAGAGAGAGAGAGAGAGAGACTAGGGTTTACGTCCGTTGGCCGCGTTGCGTGGATTACGCCGCTGTAAAGGGCTCTCTTCGCTGCTGGACAATGTCAGCACGATCGGAAAGCTCGGCTGGATAAGAACAGGATTTCCGCAGATCGAGCGCGCTGGATCTACAACCTACAGTCCTGGAACAGTTAATAGATAACCTTGCGCCGTGCTAACAATGGCGAAGAATGGTCCGGAATCTGTGCTTTGATACCGATATCACACTGGTAGCGTTCCAGCTTCTTGAGGAAACGCGTCCAATCGCGTGACTAAAATTAATCGTTCAATCGTCAATCGCTATGCCGTGGACCTTTATGCAAAATAAAAAAGGTCTGCATTATCGGAGTATTGCTTGAGAAATGTTCACTCTAGCGAATTTCTGCTTTATAAGCCTGCCATTTTCTTAAAAATTTTTTTTTCTGCATCATTCTAGTTCACAAGATAAAGGAATGTCTACTTTACGTGTATATACAATTTGAAGATTGAACAATTTATTATTGAGATACGAGTGCCATGAAAAGTGATCTGTTGCTGGATACAGACAATAATTTAAGTACTAGTAACGATAATTGCGTGAAAATTACAGTGTGTTATTCTGAAATATATCCAAACAAACCACGGTATCTATAATTGTATACTAAAGTGGTCCCTAATGACCTCGATGTAAATGCGACCTTTATAAGTAAACAATATAAAAAAAAGTATACAGAATGTTGAAACATTTCACAAAGAATAACCTAACTTCTCATTTTGATCTTATAAATTCTTTAAAATTCTGAATTTGGAATACTTCCTTAAAATCGTCATTTAATCACTCGATTCCTAGCTATTGAATTGAACGAATAAAATGTTGCATGAGAACTATCAGGAAAACTACTACTTGGTCCACAAGAAATACAAGAAATACAAGAAATTTCGTTGTCCCTAAAAAGTTAGAATATAACGGAAAGGGAAAATTCCTGATGCGGTTCGAAACACTTTTTTCCTTTGTTAATTCGCGCCGGAACGCTCTGTTTCCGAGTTATTAACGAAAAACATGGACCAATCAGAGCGCGGCAGTGTCGAACGGATTTTGGCTCGGCCAATGGCAACGTCAGGGGCTAGTCGCCGAGCCGTGAACAGCCGCGCTCTGATTGGATTGTGTTTTTCATTAATAACACGAAAATAAATGTTCAAACTTTTCGGGACACCGTCTATATTCAAAAATTATGTTTTAGAAAATTAATAAATGAAGCTGTGAATGGTGTTAAGCAACATCAATTTTATAATTGTAAAAAAGGTCAGTTGTCCGAGAGTTAAATAAATTATTTCCATCCATACGCAATAACCATATTTCTAATGCGACTAATACGCGAAACATTTGTGCGTTGCAGTAAATAAATGATTGCTCCAGTTTCTTTGGATCGAAATTTGTTGAAAGTGAAAGATGAAATATGAAATCGTATTCTATTAGAAAATGTAAGAAAGAACAGAAAGATGAACAGAGAAACAATGTCTTAACATTAACACGTTGACGCTCACTTTTGAAATCAGTGATGGACGACAAAAACACCTTTTTATCAATTGTTTGATTCTTGAGGAGTACGATGAACTTACAGAATAAAATTATTCTATCTAACAAATTTTCCTAAAAATTAACGGAGGTGTCGTTATTTTTAACTGCAATCCCAAAGACTGATGGACGACAGAAGCAACTTTTTGTTAATTGTTCGATTCCTGAGGAGTACGATGAACTTACAGAATAAAATTATTCTATCTAACAAATTTTCCTAAAAATTAACGGAGGTCTATAGTCGTCATTTTTAACTACAATCCCAAAGACTGATGAACGACAGAAGCAACTTTTTATCAATTGTTTGATTCTTGAGGAGTACGATGAACTTACAGAATAAAATTATTTTATCTAACAAGTTTTCTTAAAAATTGGCGGACGTCTATAGTCGTCATTTTTAACTACAATCCCAAATACTGATGAACGACAGAATCAATTTTTTATTAATTGTTTGATTCTTGAGGAGTACGGTGAACTTACAGAATAAAATTATTTTATCTAACAAGTTTTCTTAAAAATTGGCGGACGTCTATAGTCGTCATTTCTACAACTACAATCCCAAAGACTGATGGACGACAAAATCAACTTTTTATTAATTGTTTGATTCTTGAGGAGTACGGTGAACTTATAGAATAAAATTATTTTATCTAACAAATTTTCTTAAAAATTAACGGAGGTCTATAGTCGTCATTTTTAACTACAATACCAAAGACTGATGGACGACGGAAGCAACTTTTTATTAATAGTTCGATTCTTGAGGAGTAGGATGAGCTTACGGAATAAAATTATTATTTCATCTAACAAATTTTCCTAAAAATTGGCGGATGTCTATAGCCGTCATTTATACAGCTACAATTCCAAGCATTGGGCGTCTATAGACGGTATTTACGTCAAAGTGTTAACAGACCCTACAGAAATTTTAAAATATGCTACTAAAAGCAAGACGTCTAATTGTCTAGACGCCCAATTGACGTGAACAGGGTTAATGCACAAGTATCCTCTTTCGATCATCCCAGCAGACAATTCTTGGTCTGGTCCCGACGAATCGCGGCGAACCAGAGTACCAGAAGAGTCTCTCACAGCCATCGGATATCCTCGATACATCTGTAGACCGAGTAGCAGCAGCGCAGTCAAACGGAGACGATGATCCTAATTACATACCCCGTCGGAGCTCGTTAGATCAAGAAAAAGATGGTCGAAAGGAGTGGATCGACCGTGTTTGATCAAAGCTGGACCTATGGAATTGTACCGACACGGTACCAAGGAGACCAATTCCCTCCCATTCAAGAAGAGAACCGGGTTTTAATCGTTCGAACTACTTGCCAATGACGAAGAAGTGGTGGCGGAGGAGGAGTGGAACGAAGAAGAAGAAGAAGAGGATAATCTAAAATGGAAGCAAGAAGAATCGCGCGACTAATTGCCCCCATCATCCCTTTCCAGGGGACGTGTCGAGGATTACACGAGGTCCTTGGAGGATGGGTCTCCTCGAAGGAGACCGCGGGAATTTTATTCTAATAAGCCGTGGAGGGCTGCGTTTCTTAGAGGGGGTGGGAGCGAAGGAAGCGCGGCAAGATCTCCGCCCCCGCGGCGTCTTTTAAGATGTTTTAGGGGCGGAGAGGGGTCTTCTTCTTGGGCCGCTAGCAGGATAGAGCCTCACGAGACGCCTAACGAGCTGTTTTGCATCGCAATGCTTCGACCTCGTTATCGGCTATCGATCCGTTCGCGAAACACAGCCGCGGCTGGCCCACCGGATTAAAGAGAAGCTGCGCTATGGCCCCCGCGGCTCTGCGTGTGCCACCCTGTGCCCCTGGGGGCGCGGACAGGGACAGGAGCAAGGGCGGACACACGTTTACCACTGCGTACTCTACCACAGCAACGGATTACACCATATTTTCAACCACTGTTCGATACGAGACGAGAGAAAAGAGGAAACTGATTTTTGGCAGGGGTGGTTCACAGGTAAAGTCGATGGAAAAGGGTACAAGTATCGACTAAGATTGGAATCGATGGAGAACGGTTGCAAGTCGGATAGCAAGACTCGGTTTTATTGATCAGAGAATTTTTAACCCTTCTACGGTGAAGCCTGGGTCCATTTAGACTGAGTATATTAACCCTTTGCACTCGATTGCGGATTCTGAAGCTAGGGTAAAAATTGCCTTACCATTGGTCGAAACAGTTTTTATATTATTTAATGGGTCTATATTCTATAAATTCCTAAAAATTCAATATGTGAAGGTAGGTTCAATTTCGTGGGCATAATGTAATAAAGATTTACATAGAATGAATATGTAGGTTCAAAGAAATTTATATTATTTAGAAATTTATATTACTTAATGCATCTGTATTCTACAAATTTCTAAAAATTCGATATGTGAAGGTAGGTTCAATTTCGTGGGGATAATGTAATAAAGATTTACATAGAATGAAAATGTAGGTTGAATGTTTATAGTATTTAGAAATTTATATTACTTAATACGTTTGTATTCTATAAGTTCCTAAAAATTCAATATGTGGAGGTAGGTTCAATTTCATGGGGATAATGTAACAAAGATTTACATAGAATGAGAATTTAAGTTGAAAGAAATTTATATTATTTAGAAATTTATATTACTTAATGCGTTTGAATTCCATAAGTTCATAAAAAGTCAATATGTGGAAGCAGGTTCACTTTCATGAGGATAATGTAATAAAGATTTACATAGAATGAGAATGTAGGTTGAAAGAGATTTATATTATTTAGAAATTTATATTACTTAATGCATCTGTATTCTATAAATTCCTAAAAATTCAATATGTGGAGGTAGGTTCAATTTCATGGGGATAATGTAATAAAGATTTACATAGAATGAAAACGTAGAAAGAAATTTATATTATTTAGAAATTAAAATTGATTCCGGAACTTATTAGTTTCTGAGTTACTAAATCGTTTGTGCCAGAATTCTCGTCACATTAGAGGAAATGTTCAATATGTCCACCTCCTGTCTCAATACAAACCTCAGCGAGTCGTCTACGGTAATGTGTTCGTGTATTCATGATATACAGTATAAATTGTAAACAAGAATACTACACCTCGGTAACGTAAACATAGACCGGCGATTACTTCAAAAACATGCCTATAAACGGACCTTCGAGATAGTGTGACGAGAATTGTGCCACAGAAACTTGAATAACTCAGAAACTAATCTTATTCGGACTTGTGTTGACATAACTTTTTTCTTTTCTCTAAGCATTATGAATTTATTCCTAAAGTTCTGCCCACCATTTACGAAACACCCTGTATAGTCTTCTGAATAACGGGTCTGTAAAAACTATGTTCAGAATCGTTATTCAATACCAATTTTATAGTTGCGAAGGTCTCTATCATCTAAGGATAAATACATAGATTCATTGTCGAACAACAATCCCACAAAATTCCCCACAAAATCAAAGAGAACATAATTAATAAAACCGAAAGCAGAAGGTTGAAATGATTCATAGTGGATACTCGCGTTAATCCCATTGTATTCTGCAAGTCGTAATAAAATTCCTCGTCTGAATAGACCACAATAAAAATGAATTTTTAAACCCGGTCAGGTATTAAAATTACCCTAATCCCAGTCCTCGTCGCCGACATTTACCGCATTAGAAGTACACACAGCACTCGAAACACCGCCATTCCGTAGAAAAGCTTAACAACCAACCGAAAACCTAATTTGATTAACGTACAACGTTTGCACCTTGAACAACCGTAAGTCTGTTCGTACCGACTTAACAACCCCTAACTAAGCACACATTTTCCTCGACAATATGCTTGCTAATCGTCTCGAGCAGGATCCATTTTAACCACTTTTTCTACGTTTCCTTAACCAAATTTCGAATCAATCGTCCGCTATAGGCATTTTACAGTCGGTCTTAAAAGAAAGGGGACAAAGTTTCGTTCGTTCCGTTCGTTCCGTTTGTCGACTGGTTCGTCGAGAGGCAAAGAACCGTTGCCTCGGCGAAGAAACTCGCCGTTCCCGTCGTAAAAGGCAATAAACCGCAAAAATTTTCTGCGGCCCGCTTATAAAACCACACTCAGGGACTGTTTGTTTCGTTGGCTCGCGGGTTCCCAGTTCTCCCTATCCCGACGTTTAAGACCTCGCCAACGATGGACACAGGGCTGCGATTCGATGGTGGGACGCGAAAGAGAAAGAGAAAGAGAGGTATGCTTGTTAGGTCTCTCGCGGTCATTTACGAGGACAATTTGATCATCGACTTTACGATAGGGTTCCCGCCTAGAGTCCCGCATTTAAGGTAGAATACTGGCATCGGGGGAGTCTTGCCAAACCTGGCAAAAGTAACCTAGCAAACCGAGCAATATTGCAGTCTTTCGAAGTTGCGGTCGTCGTTCAGCAAAAGCCCGTATAAACTTTTATGAGTTTGTTTTATAACAAGCATGCCTTCCCTGCGAATCCCTTTTTCTTCGCCGGGTCTGCGAGGGTCCCTGACCACCCCTGTACCCCGGAGAAAGACCCAATTGCACCCCTCCGCTATGGAAACGACGATTCGACAGGGCCCGTCGACAATTCACCAATTTCTCCGGAAGAATTCTATTTTAATTAGACCGGGTTTGCGAGAGAGAGAGAGGCCGCTGTTGCGTATATTTAATTTGCGCTATACATTCTCTTGTTCCTCAACTCTATTTTCCTTTTTCTTCCCGCTCGTTTCTTTCTCTCCCTCTCTCTCCCAGTTTTTTCGCAGGGTTTGCGGCCGATCGTTCCCGCATGCGCCCGACCACACCCCCTTTCGATGGTTTCCTCGCGCTCGTGACTTAGACCGATCCGCAATTTCCTTTGTTCCGCGAACCAAAGCGTTCCGCGAACTCCCGCGAACGAGATTGCAACGCGACGAAGCGCCCCCGAGGATTGCCTTTGCAGCGACAAATTCACTGCGCCTGCATTCCGCGAGCAGCGTCCTTTACGCTTCCGGTTAACGGAGACGACAACGGATTTATGCGATTTTTCCTCTCCCCTAGATTGGGAGAAGCAATCTGGTGGCTGACAAGGATTTTTGTTCAATTTTTCGGCGAGTGGTTCAGGAAAATTGAGATTGTTGAAAGCGTCTTGCTGTTATTGTAGAGATTGTTGTCGTGCGACTTTTTGCATGGTGTATGAACAATGAGGTAACGTTGAAAACATGGTGAAAGATTAACGAAGAGAGTAAAAATGAAAGAACACGGAGAGGGAGAATGGAATTTCTATTTGGTTTCCGTTTTGTTGCAATTCATGTAGACAATTTCTATTTTGCATAATGACCAGCAGTCTGGTTGTCACTGTAATATTGTGAGAATTGTTCTAATGTTTGTGGTGGACGATGATAGGAAATTTTTCGAGATTTTCTGGAAAATTCAATGTTTGTTACTGTATACGTTCTCCTGCGTTTTAAAAATGTATAAATGCTATAATTGCATAAACATCCAAGGTGTAGTTATTATTACACAACGGATCATTATGCAATTGTAATTTTCAGTGGTGCTTTTATAAAATCCAGGAAGTGGAACTAGTTTAATGTATCAACTAAAAAATTTTCTATTCTAAAGATAGAATGATGTCGCCAATGTTTGTTACAATGCACGTGTCCCTACATTTTAACACTGGGTTTGCGGGGTCTGTCATTTTGACGGATTTCGTATTTCATGAGCAAAATTAAAAAAACAATTACTATTAATTTTTTTCCAATTTGTGCTGACAATTATTGGTTTAGTAAGACGAATATATATCTTTACCCGTCAATTCTTCGGGTGTCCGTAAAGATAGATATATAAAAATCTCCGTAAACTTAGTATTAAAATCGTATATGAAGACCACCGTCTACTCATTATTCGACAGCGGATTTTTATGCAAAATAAAAATTGTTTTCATCTATTATAGAAAATAAGAGCCACCTAAGTACAACTTTCCTTTGTTAATAAGTTTAGTTGGCCGAAAATAGCATGTAGATACTCTTGAATAATTTAAATTGTTTACGGATTTGAATTGCAACTATTTGTTTTTATCGAAAATGAATAAAATCCGCGGTCCACTCCGTTTATTCACATATAAACAGATGCGAATTTATCAGAAAAATTGTTTATTTCCTTTATCGAACCGATATTAAATTTCACAAACGATTCGCACAGCGACTTGGATTTCAGGACTACATGAAGTGAAAAATAATTTTTGAACAAATTGCAATTGATCGGAGGTGCAGAGAAAATTCTGAAAGTTGTGTTTTACTAATATAGAAACAAATTTAGAAAATACATTTTGTGGATCTGCATCAATTGTACATATTCTGAAAATTTCATAGAAATTGGTCAACGTTGCAATGACATTCAAACGTTTCAAACTGGTAAAAATTTTATTCTTACGTCAAGCTTGTCGTTTTCTCCAGCATCAACCGATTTGAATAAAACTATCAGAATACATATGTACAATAAACACAGATCTACAAAATATATTTTTAAAATCTTCAATATAGACCTACACAATTGCAATTGCAATTTCTTCAAAATTTTCTTCTCACGTAGTAAATTAAGTGCTCATGTAGTAAATTAAGTGTTGTAACTTCTAAAAAAAATTGTAAAACACAACTTTTAGTATTTTCTTTGCAATTCCAACCAATTGCAATTTCTTCAAAATTTTCTTCTCACGTCATGTAGTAAATTAAGTGTTTTAACATCTAAAAAAAATTGTAAAACACAACTTTTAGTATTCTCTTTGCAATTCTAACCAATTGCAATTTTATCAAAATTTTCTTCTCGCATCATCTAGTAAATTAAGTGTTTTAACATCTAAAAAAAATTGTAAAACACAACTTTTAGTATTCTCTTTGCAATTCCAAACAATCGCAATTTTATCAAAATTTTCTTCTCACATTATCTAGTAAATTAAGTGTTTTAACATCTAAAAAAAATTGTAAAACACAACTTTTAGTATTCTCTTTGCAATTCCAACCAATTGCAATTTTATCAAAATTTTCTTCTCACATCATGTAGTAAAGTGTTCTAACTTCTGAAAAAAAACTACAAGTCGTAGGGTCGAATGTTATAAAAGTTCTTTTTTAAACTGTCCAAAAATTACTGTGAGTTCCTGAGCTTTCGACAACGGCAATCCACTAACACTGTCCACCGAGTCTCATCTCGACGAACCGCTATAGTATTCGAAACAGCTTGGTACAAGCCTATCCTCTCATGTGATATGCTTTTCAAGGCCATACCTCGGCAATCGCGAATTAATCCGAGGAAAACGAAGGTTTTGCTTGATCGTGATCCCGGCCATTGCAAAGGAATCGCAGAGGAACGCGGCGCGACGCGTTGACAAATTGCCGGGCAACCGGTATGGTAATCCGATAATAGAGAGCGCAGGTTGATTCGGGACTAACGAGATTAATTATCTTGTTTGATCTTCTGACACTGGCCCCGTTAATGCAGTCGCGCCTGCCCACCCCCGCTCCACATCTGCCTGCCTCGCTGCCTGACTGCCAGTCGAGCGACTCTCGTGCCTAGACGCTTGTTACTCGGCAGCAGAGTTGAAGCTGAGCTGAAGCAGAGCTGAAGCAGAACTGTACAGAACAGTACGGAATAGTACGGAACAGTGAGCTATGTCGAGGTGAGCTCGATGAAGTTGATTTGTCGCGGACCTGGCGTCCGAACTCCTATGCGATGCTGTCCCGACGTCTCATTTCGCTTTTTCCTACGGTGGCCTCCAACCGGATGACCGAAAAATTCTGCGGATGACGTATGACTAGACTGCGCGGATCTTTATGCAAAATAAAAATTGTCTTTGTCAAGTGCAAGAACATTAAACCTAGTAGAAATTTCTTTGTTTCTTTGGTAACTTCAAAAAGGTGAAAATAATATCTCGATGCTCTTAAAGACTCTTAATTATTGTACTCTTTCAAATTACACCTACCGAATTTTGCTGCATAATATTGCATCCATAAATGTATAATAATGAATGTCCGAATTTCTGAGCTAGCTCGGTTTTCTGCAAACTTGATGCATTGTGCAGAAATGCATTCTTTCTGATTGAGTTCGCAAGGTAAATGCAGTGGACTAGAAGTTTCGTTGTTTTTTCGAAGAAATGTAATAATTATTTCGAAAACAGTTGAAATCTTCTAAAGTAACTTTTTAAATTGATGGCGCACAATATGATTACTAAACTGCAGTGATCTTTATGCAAAATAAAAATTTTCTTCGTCGATTGCAAGAGACTGGAGGCAAATAGACATTTCATTTTTACTTTAATAATTTTAACAAGCTGAAAATAATGAATTGGCATAGTTACATCGTTTTATCGTTTCCAGTGATTGATGTTGCTCCTACACATTTTTCCCATACATGCACAAAATCCGCAGTGTACTGATGACGCAAGATAACTGCATACTCAATAGTTGCAGCAAAAATTGCAATTCAAACCGTTCGAAGAATGAATGCTGCTTATATTGCACTTTGCAGATCTGATTTATAGGCGGCTGCGAATTATTATGTAAAATAAAAATGTTCTCTATTAATTGTGCGAAAGATAAAACTAGTAGAATGATGTCTACTTTTAATAAATTCTGAAGTTCCAACATTTTTTCGCCACTACATTTTTGTCAGAAATGCATAAAAGTAGGTCAAACACAAAACAGAGAAAATATTTAGTGCGTTTAAAGGTACCGTTGTATTATTTCCAACCTATTCAAACTGTTAAAGAAGGAGATGGATGTTGATGATGTGGATCCTTTACATTGAAATTAATTCAGCCAATTTTTATTTTGCATAAAAATCCACTGTCTATTGATTACCAATTGGTGGCTACATCGTCGTTTAGAAATTGACGTATTAAATTAGTTGATGTTTGAAGTGGCTGGAATTTTTTAATAAATTTTATATCGAATTTTGTAGTTCTTAATTGTTGTGTTTTGTTTGTAAAACATTTCAAGGGATTCTCGTTTGGATTGACTAGTAGCTATAATGTTTATAGCACGCAGTTCGGGAACAACGGATTCAATTAAACCACGCTAGCCGTTCAGAGCGGTTTAGTGTCCATAATTTTCCCTTCTATGGTTGAAGAATAGCCTTTATGACGTGCATTGTTTGTCGAAAGTAATTACGTGCACCTGGATTATCTAGCGCGGTGTCGTAAAAACGTAACGCCGACTCTGAAGAACTCTCCCCGCTGTGTTCCCATTATTTTATCTATTCTACCGTTAACAAACAGTTCTTTTCAATGCGTTCTTTTGTGCATTGAACGCAGGCTTCGCAGTTAAATTTATTAGCCACTGTTATATAGTATAGTACCAATCCTAGAATTTTGTGTACAGTGTCCATTTACTATTGCCCGTATATGTACTAGTTTATTTGTTAAAAAATATTTCTTAAAATTACGAAACACTAAACAGTGTCTGAAATGCGTTGGCTTCTTTAAAAATAACAACAATGAATTCAAATTTGTGCAATTTCTATTAGAATGTGAAATTGGTTCAAAAAGTGTACCGATTCATTTTTCATGAAAAGACCACTGAATACATTGTTAAAATAAAAAATTGCTTGTATTATCGGGTAGATCCAGCATCGAATAAAGATCCTGTATTTTCTCCATTATGTATGCAAATGAATGAACCGGACATACAAAAGTAAAAAGTAAAAGTGCCATTTTTGAACCGACTTCGAAAAACAGGAGGTTACCCAATTCAATCACTGTGTATGTTGCTTTTAAATGCGTGTGTGTATGCGTGTTTGCAACAATTATTCTACAATGGGTGGAGTAATCAGAATGTAACGTTATACATTTTGTAGGTTATGTTTCTCTGCAGAATATAATATGTATACACTTGAATAAATAAATTCTCAATGATTTCACAAGAAAGTATGTTTACTAATCCAATGATCTTGGAAGAGAAATTTTAAAAATGTAGGTATTTTAGGTGAGTTGTGTGGATGAATGAGCATGTACGTGTGCGTGTGAAGTGCTGAGCTGTGGAGATGCATGTGCATTATCGGGTGTGCGTATATCAAGGACGGCGATGAGAATTGCGAATCTCGAGTGATAAACAAATCGAGGCAATTTTCATATTATATTTAATTATCATTTCTTATTCATCAATAAAACTATGAAAATACCTCAAAAATATGACCAAAAATAATATTCCACGTTGTTTAGCATGGAAGCGTTCATCCTAATATCGCTGGAACTGTAGGGTATCGAGGCGCAGCCCGTCAAAAATGACAGCACCGGTGAAAAGATTGTCAATCAAGGGAATTACGCGTAAAAAGAAAAGCCTGATGAGCCGACGGGTCCGATGGACCGTCGCGTAGGTAAGTTTAGTCCCGTTCACTGTCGAAGGCTCGATTCTTTCGGAATCCCGGGGCAACTGCCATCCAACGGTAGAACGGAACTCATCAGGACGAGAGGAAGTGGACACGTCGGAACAATTTCCTTACACCGTCTCTGCTGCCACCATCCACCACCCCCAACCTGCCTCACCCCTCTCCAGGCCAACACAGTTCGACCTTTCCGTTACTACCCTATCCTCCCGGCCGCTACTGAAATTTTGGCCCCTCCGCGATTGACCAATTTGCCAAATCGATTCACGTCGAAATGAACCTACGTAATATCTCCAGGACCGTTGCTCCTCCCTCGCGCTCCTTCGCATAACCTGTCCACCCCAAACGACGACTGTTAGCCGCCACACCATCTACAACTCTAACCTCCGAACCCCTGATTTCTGCTCCTAAGTTTCACAGCTTCTTCGATTATTAAACATTTCGTTTCTTTCGTTGGGTTGTAGTTTGACACCTAGATCGTGTTCGGGATAAGTTGCAACTTAATTTTGTTAATTTTTTTAAACGTATTTTTAAAGACACTTCTTGTAAATTCATTTTAGTATTTTTTTGTTAAGCTTAATGTAATAGCTGTTCATTTTATTTAACCCTTTGCACTCGACGCAATTTTAATTCCAAAATCAAGACATTTCTTTCAACCTACAACATTTTCATTGTACGTAATCTTTTTGACATTTGAATTTTTAGGAATTTGTAGAATGCAGACGAATTTAATAATATAAAAACTATTTTGAATATGGCAATTTTTACTAGTGACTCAGTGTCATCATTCGAGTGCAAAGGGTTAATAGTCCGTAATTTTGGAATTTTGCTTTGACGATTTTATGCCGAGAATTGAATGAGACACTCACGTGGGGATGGTTTTGATGTGATGGTGCTTATTCGGTACTAATCAGCGTGCATTTTACTTGGTGAATTACTGAACTATTATTTATAGACCACTGTAGAACAGATTTTTATGTAATTATAGGATACAAATGTGTTAGAATACGTACAAAGTACAAGTACCATTGAATTTTAATATTATTCATTTCGCGTTCTTTTTATCTCGATATACCCCAATTTACCGTAATTTTATTTAGTACAATTTTGGCTCTAGAAATGTTATGTCTGTAGAAATATGAACAATTTCTATGAAATTCCACACTCAATTTATTCCAGTTTGCCACGAACAATTACCGAAGAGGATTATTTGGACATTTGCAACGTTGGAACATTTTAACTGTGGATATTTGCAAATTACAAGAATCAAAAACTACCCTCATAGAATGTAATAGAATGTATGTGTGATTTATTATAGATTAAATCATTTTTCTTCGCGAAAGTCGAAAATCACATATATCATCCTCCTTGAAGTCTAAAGTATCATATACACCAGGTATGGGCACGGTAGGGGCCCCTCAAACTCCTGCTTCTCCCACCAACCTCTCTTTCATGCGCGAGGCCTGCGCACTGTACGCGACGGGCGAAGCACTTCCTTCCTCTATGGTAACGGTGGATGCTGGTGGGGGACAGTGGGCGCTATGGTGGGGATGGTTTGTCTCAATTGAGACAAAAATGCCCATCCCTGATAAACACCATAAATAATGCAAAGAATTAACAGAAATTGACGCTTGTCAAAGTGTGAACGATTTCCATGAAATTCATCAGTCAATTTATTTCAGTTACCAATCCATAATCATTAAAAAATTGTCGCTGAATATCCAGAAATATCAAGGTAAAATAACATCCCTTGTAGAATGTACTAGTAGAACGTGTGTGTGATTTTTTTGTAAATCAAATAATTTTTCTCCGCGAAAGTCGACGAGCACATGTCATCCTGCTTGCAGTCTAAACTATTATTCACACCATAAATGATGCGATGAATTAATTGCAATGATCGAGGAAAAAGAGGCCTGAGCAGATTGTTGTAGCCGAAGACGAGCGCACAGGACAAAGGAGTAAGTTTTTGTGCCCTCGCGGGCAAAAGCGCGGGTGCACAATCGACGCTAATATGCACCCCCGCGCGTTTCACCCTTTAATGACACGGACCAATATGGATCAATCGATGTTCAAAGCCGAGCGCGAAGGAATCCCAAGCAAAAGAAAAGCCGGGAAAGTTAATAGACGCGCGACGATGGCAAAAGGCAGACTTTCGTCTAGACGCAACAAAAGCCGCCGACATTTTTAATGCGAAGCAGGAGGGTACTTAGTACACCTAGCCCTCTCTGGAAGTACAATCCCTCTCTCCTCCTCTTCCTCCTCCTCCTCCACCCTCTATACTACCAGAACTCTGTCCACCCTCTAGATATTACCCTTTGGAACAGCAGCAAAAATTATGGACAGCCGATAGGCCAGCAGCCGCTGCAGGGGTGCGTCTCATCCATTTAGGTCCATCACACATGACTGGATGGGGTGAGACTTACCCCGCAGAGGTTCTCACGTAGATTACAACCTCCTCGCTTCTCCACCCCCTGGGACAGAGTGTCGAGGTAGCACGACCGGATGCGAATTTTACTCTTCCTTCGGAACGAAACATCCCTTGACTGGGAAAGGGGTAATTCTGACCTATATTGCGCTTCGGTGGAATTAGGATGCACTTGCATCCCTTCGGACTGATTGATCATGCGAGGAATCGGCTTGGTTTCAAGCGACGGCACTTGTGAACCATCTTGTAATTAATGAAGAGGTTCTTTTTTCAGGAACTTTGTTATTAAGTCTGGTCTGGCCGATTTTAAATGATGTTGCACCGTAGGAGTATCCTACAGTTAAAAATTAATATCCTTGGACAAATAATTTCGAAGTGACTGCAATATGTAACAAAATGTTATGGAAGTTTGTACAAATTAGTGGTAAGGTTCCTTTACCTACTTCAAAGAATGCTGCACCCCCCGATCTTGAAGTATACCGCAGTTAAAAATGAATCCCCTCAGCAAAGCAAATAATTTGCACATTATTATGAATGAGATAATTTGTATAATAATATTGCAAACATTATTGTTCATAGAGGGTTACAGAAGTGGTACAATTAGATGGTAAAGCCTCTAAAAAAATATTGCACCTTCAGAGCCTCGAGTATTCCATAGTTAACAATAAACCCTCCTATTTGGTCAACCACCGTAGATTGTGAATGACTGTGAATAAAATAATTTGTACAATAATATCAGAGGTATTATTTTTCATAGAACATTATATAAGTTGCATAATGTTAATATCTAATTCTAAAAAAAAATATTAGACCCCTCGATCAAGTATTCCACTGTAAAAAAAGGCAATCCCTTTAGCTGGACAAATAATTTGCGAGAGACATGTAAAAGAAATAATTCACAAAATAAAATTGCACATATTATTTTCCTATATAGAGTGTTGTAGATGTTGCATATTTGTTTTACTCATTTAAAAAAGATGTCGCATCCTCTGCTCTTAATTTATCCTGTGATCGAACATCATCCCTTATTTCTATCGCCAATAAAATAATTTGTAGCATGACAGTGGAGGTGTGATTCTTTTCTTGTGGTTAGTGGAGATTGTATTCGAGGTAAAGAGATCCGATTTGGCCTATTTCTCGGCCGGAAGCGTGCCTCCTCTAAACCACGCACGAACAGATCCGAAAGATCGTTCGAAACTCCGCGGAGGGTGAAAGGGGTGAAGGGTGAGGTGGGCAGTCTGTCCCTTTTCGAGGGCAGATTTATCGATTATTACCGGTCCAGTGGTCCCCTTTTCGTTCGGCATGGCACGCCTTCGTCCTCGACACGTCTATGTACACTGCACGCGAAATTTACGACGGCAAACATCCGTAATATCCCGTCTATTGCACAAGAAAAAGATTCCGCGACGCCGGAAATTTACAACCCCCATTATTGATCTCTGTTCCCTGTAAATTATTACACGTTAACCCTTCCACTGTTGCGTTTTATCCGATCGATCACAGCGTCGTGGGATCATAAATAACAACATTATTTATGTAACCAAGAACTTCGGGGCCCTGCGATTTATAACCGAAATACTAAAATCAAATAACATTTACGCTTTACAAATTACTACGCCGTATGATAAAAGAGGCTGAACGGGTAATTCGCTGGTTTAATGTGAACCAACAAAAACAACGCTTACCTGTGCAATTAACGCTGTCTACAAATCAGCCTGAATCGTTAACGACACAGTGAACGATTTCGGGGTCTGTTTACACCAGTGACCGGCAATCTCTGTCAAGAATTCGCTAAATTTATGATACACTGAACAATTAAATACAGTGACAAAGGACATTGTAAAATACGGAGGGTTGAGGAGATCAGTGCATTTGTATGGACCAAGATTCGTGAAAGTTCAGAAAATTGAAAATTATTAATAAAATTGTAATATACAGGGTGGTCGTGTTAGGTAAGGCCACCTAAATATCTCTTCATCTTATTGTGATGCAAGAAATATTTTCTACGTAATGTGCATGGTATCAAAAGACCAATATCCGGCAAGAATATTTTTTCTCCAAGATAATTTTTTTTCGGAGTTATCAAGGTCATCGGAGCTCTTTGACACATGACTTGACAAATTTTTTTATTATTGTATCGTGTAGCTGATCGAAAACTATATTGAGATATGTATAATAACGTGACCTTGAAATGACCTTCATCTTCGAAAATTAAAGTTTATCGTAAAATTTATGATATTACGATATTGGTCCTTCGACATCGCGCACATTACGTAAAAAAAATTTTTTGCATCACAATAAACTGAAGAGATATTTAGGTTGCTTTACTTAAAAGGATCACCCTGTATAGTATCACCGTTTTTCAAAGGACCAATCTCTGGCAAGAATCTTTTTCCCCAAGATAATTTTTTTTCGGAGTTATCAAGGTGATCGGTGTTTTTTGACACATGATTACATTTTTTTTATTATTGTATCGTGTAGCTAATCGAAAAATATATTGAGATATGTATAATCACGTGACCTTGAAATGACCTTGATCTTCGAAAATTAAAGTTTATCGTAAAATTTATGATATTACGATATTGGTGCTTCGACATCGCGCACATTACGTAAAAAATATTTTTTGCATCACAATAAACTGAAGATATTTAGGTGGCTTTAAAAGGACCACCCTGTATAGTATCACCGTTTTTCATTCTCTGAAGTTCTTGTAATTTCAAACTCTCCTCTACGGAAATATAAATTCGTATCAACGTCCGTATACATGAAATATTGAACACTTTATACATAATAGTGACATATACATTTATTGCAATGATATCAATAGAATAAGCACAAAATAGTAAACACGTCAGGTGTACGTCAGGAGTTACTAAAATTATTAGGAGAAGAAATATACAATGTATTTTCATTCTGCACATGACCACATAATTTCATACATTTTATTTCGCACATAGATCTGTAACGATTATCAATCGATTAATAATTCATCATATGATCTAAAGCACACCAAATCGTACGTCAAAATTACAAATCGAGTTCGTTAATAATCCATACAACAGATTGACGCGACTTTAAATAATTAATTTAAACCAACAACAAATATCACAATACAATTCTCAGAACCGTAGAATACTAACTCTTTACGGACGCGTGTCTGCAGACAGTCACCCAAGCTAAAATTGCTACTCCGTGACTAAAAATCATTTTTTATAAAATTATTACTCTCAAAAAACATGAAACAAATTTTGACGAAATAAAACACTTGCACGTTCATTTAATTCTTATGCGTAGCTGTCGGTACACAATTTCATTTCCCCGAGGAAAATTGTACATTCGAACCGTCGATAAGTACGCTAAACATAATTCACGTCCGCAAATGGCTAATATAATAATCTCCAGAGTAGATAAAAGCAGGATTACCATTTCCCACAGTAAATTACCATATTAATAATGAAAACGCGTACAAAGAGTGCATTCCATAGTAACGAGTCGAAGGATTAAACTGCACCGTAAGCCACAGTATCGCGAGTGGTTGCGTAGCAAAGAAAAATTTCGAAAACCAGCGAACAGCAGGGTCGGCCATTGATTCCGTTTAGCAACAAATTCCGCGAATGTATTAACCGGCCGGTGAACAGGGAGCACGCGAACGAGAACGATGTAGAAAAGCGTGGGTGGGCGAGCCGCGGCTATGGTGTGGGGGTGGGGGTTGGCGAAAGAGAGAAAAAACAAATCTTTTTCCATTAACATCATTTGCCGTGCGCGAAGCACGCGGCTAGCCGCGCGTGCAACGCAGCCGTGGCTCTTGCGTGTGTGTGTACACGGTCTGTATACATACGCGCGCGTGTGTGTGTGTTTGTACGTGCATCGACTCATACTTGTTCGCTGCACTCTCACCCTTCGTGCAGAGCCGTATTACGGTCGTCGGGGGTAAACCACCCTGGCCTCTAGGAGCCGAGAGCGGGAGCCCGCAGGGGTACGCCACGACAACCCCCGTAGCAACCCCTCAAAATCAACCGAACTCCCCGCGTGCTCCTTTCGGCTATCCTCTCTCCACCCCGCCCCCATCCCGCCTTCAACCCCCTTTCGTCGTTCAACCCCCCTTGCTACACCCTCTCGAAAGGGAGAGACTGCGAGAGCGAGAGCGAGAGAGAAGCAACGCTCTTTCTGAAACTCCTGATCCGTTCTGTAGACGTTAATACCGCGAGAGGTATCCGTCCGTGGCCTATTCTCGCGCCGAAACCTACTCCAACCATGCCACCCTTCAACCACCCCTTTATCCTCCCTTCTTGCGGGCTAATACAAGGCCCGCGATCTGAGAGCGGATCAATATGGATCCAAACCTCGACGAATCTTTTGGAACTGGCAGACCCGGATACTCGCAGGGGATGCGTTCCACGCGTTGAGATAGGTAATGGAGCTTTGTTACCCCCGGTGGTTTTACCGACTATCTCTGAATCGAATTTTTTAGTCTGGGCTCTTCTGCGGGGGTGGATTTTTTAGGGGGAGAAAGGGTAAGGTGAATTTACGTTGCGGAGAACGTGCGGAAATTATTCTGTGTAGTGGGAAAGATCGTTCTGAGACATTTATTTGCTTTTTCTGTTTCCTAAATGCTTCAACTGTTTCTACTGTTTTGTGTTTTTTTTTGTCATGAATACATAGGATCTGCAGATAAATAACAGGGGCATTTGTGAGTCTTTTGGATATGAACATTTCTCTGGCGTTCAAATACTGCGCGTAAAATTCACAAGCATCTTTCTTCAACCTTTACAAGCGACACACGTTTTTTTCTTTATGATCCCCCACCACCTCCTCTATCCTCCGTATACGCGTTTCCGGTATTGGAACAATGATTGACTTAAACACGTCGACGCTTACTCCAAAATCGGTGATGGACGACAAAAACATTATTTTTATACAGGGTGGGGCACTATAAACAGGTCACCTGAATAACTCGCTTGCTTTTGAGGATAGAAGAAAATGCATCAGACCAAACTTACTTGATATCGAAGCGCTCGTAATCTGATGTTATTAATTTTTTTATAGGGGGACACGTCAAGGAGATATGGAGGTCAACTCTGTTTTTTTAAATGGTACGGTATGGTTTTTTATTTACATTCTGATAGTGTGTCTCAAGACGAATACAATGACCTATTATGAAGGTCATTCAAGGTCACGCAAGGTCAACTGCAATAGAAAATAAAGTGTCTCAAAACACTCTTCGAACACTACGACGATTTACATGTAACATGTTATTTACGTATTCACTGCTACTTCGAGTGTTCAAAATGACGACCTTGAACACGGAGACATAATCTAAAACGTTGCAATACTGATGATATTGCCTGACAAATTTCAGTTGTATCTATTACAGAACAAGCTCTTTTTATACGTTCTTGCGTATCAACTGTGGTTGTTGGTTTTTCGCGCTACACTTGTTCCTTCAATTTTCCCCACAAATAAAAATCTAGTGGTAACAGGTCTGGGGAACGTGCTGGCCATTTAATACTTCCTGATCGACCAATCCAACGACCTTCAAATGTCCTGTTGAGTAATTCTGTAACATTTCGTGCTGAATGAGCAGGACATCCGTCTTGTTGGAACCACATGGACTGTCGCATGTCCAGTGAAATGTTCTCTAACAATTCTGGCAAAACGTCTTTTAAAATTCTCTCGTATTTATGACTATTTAGCGTGCCATCGATGAAATATGGACCAATTTCAAGTTCAAGGTCGTCATTTTGAACACTTGAAGTAGCAGTGAATACGTAAACAACATGTTACATGTAAATCGTCGTAGTGTTCGAAGAGTGGTTTGAGACACTTTATTTTCTATTGCAGTTGACCTTGCATGACCTTGAATGACCTTCATAATAGGTCATTGTATTCGTCTTGAGACACACTATCAGAATGTAAATAAAAAACCATACCGTTCCATTTAAGAGAAAACAGAGTTGACCTTCATATCTCCTTGAGGTCTCCACCTATAAAAAAATTAATGACATCAGATTACGAGCGCCTCGATATCAATTAAGTTTCAAAAGCAAGCGAGTTATTCAGGTTATCTGTTTATAGTGCCCCACCCTGTATAATCATTTGATTCTTGGGGAATTCGATGAATATACAGAATACTATTATTATTCTTTCTAACAAATTTTCCTAAAAATTGCCGGACATCTATAGCCGTCATTTGCATTTACAATCACACAAGCATTGAACGCCTATAGACAGCATTTACGTCGACGTGTTAAAAACTCAATAAAAATAGAAAAACCAAAAATTATGTAGTAAGATGGAATTGAAAGTTGGAAAATAGCTTCTTCCAAGATTGAAAAATGTTCTCTCAGCTCCAGCACACACTGAAGTCAAAAAATCGATCGTTCTACTCCCGAAGAGGATCCTCGAGCTCCACTTTCGAGGATCCCGGCAAGCGTTCCGTTCAAACAACGCCACTCGTCGTGTGCCGTCCGCGAAATGAAGTCCCCAAGGAAGGGTACAAAGGGTTTGAAGGGTATACCGTGGCGCGAAAATGGCCGATAAAATTCGGAAAGGAGCCAATATAGGTGTTGCAATATCCTCTCTCGGGCGTCCCTTCCGTAAGAAGAGTGTAATCCGGCGACAGGTCCGAGGCCATCGGCAAAAGGGATTGCAAATACGGTGGCGGTGACAGAGAGCGCCCTTTGCATTCGGGATGCACCGGCAAGTTAAGACTGAAGTTTGAAACACAATCAAGAGCAAAAGAGAGAGAGATAGAGAGAGAGAGAGAGAGAGAGAGAGAGAGAGAGAGAGGGAGAGGGTGGAAGATAGAGAGGTTGGGGGAGAGGAGGCCCTATAAAGGGCACGAAGCAACGGGGCCAGCAATAATGCATGCGGCGTGCATTCTACCCTCTGTGTAGATGGGGTCTTTGTGCTAAGGGCTCGGAGCCAGAGGCTAGGGCGGTTGGATATACGTGGGGAGAGCTAACACCATTATCTAATACTCCTGGGTGCCCATATGTGGTGCTCCAGCTACGAGCCACACCGTGCCATTCTCGAAAACCTCCGGAGCCACGGTCATCGCCTGCGATCGCCACCCCAATTCCCGAATCTCTACCACCCCTCGAATTTCTTTTTATTATTCTCCTCTGGGCGTCTTTTCTCTCTCTCTCTCCCTCTCTCTCCCTCTCGCCCCACAATCTCTCAATCCTAGCTATTTACCTTCGTGTACCAACCCTAATTACGGATAACAAGCGGCAAAGCGGACTCTTTGTTCGACGACCTACGATTCAATCGAAACGGACAAGACGACGCGGACCGGTACAGTCGATAGGGATCCGATTCCCGAAAGAGAAAACGTTGTTGCGCGACGCGCGTTTCCGACGGACGTTGACGAACCGGATACACGCGAACAGATTCAGAGGAAGCACTTTGATGTCGAATACTTTTGTTGATCCTGTTGGCGGGAGGAGGAGAGCACACCGGAATAGTGTTTTATTGAAAATTTACGCGCGGTGGAAGGCGGAAAATTCATAGGGATGCACGCGCGCCGATACACGACGCTTACCGGCGCGGCGCGGCGATAGGAGATGCGATTGATGGCTGGATGAATGAGAGATGAACTGCTTTTGTGTTCAGAGCCAGGCCACCGCGCACCTTTTCTTTTGTTCCACGAGGTTGCCCTCGTTGTGACCATTAAATGATACCGGTGTCCAGCGACGGCCGCTTTGATGGACTCGATGCTCTGATCGTTGTTCTCTGTGGATAAATTCATTTTTCTCGAGTATGCTCCTTGGAAATTGTTTTAGAAATGATTCTGGGCCAAGACATATTTTTTTGCGTTTTATACTCGAGTACGTTCGCTTCCGGTATGTCTTCCGATCCTAACCTTCGCTAAAATATTTTATCGGATGCGATGTTCCTCCTTCATGGGAGATTAAAACAGTTTAACTAGAGAATATAGTGGATCCGAGTACTTTGTGATGTTTGATTATCACAGTATGACTTTAAACAGCCATGTATAATTAATTTGACTGTATCTGAGAAAATAATTAAATGGCAGACATCACGTGACTGTAACACTGGTCGCAATTGTGTTAACACCTTGTACACCGACGTTTGTTTCCCAATTTTTTAAAGTATATGGTCCATGGCATTTTTAATATCTCCATCAACGCAATAACAATTTCAATCCTGGACCTACAAATTCACCTCCAGTAACATAATGCAATAGATCTACGTAGGATCTGTATATAAAATTTTTAAGCTTCCTTTTGGTACAATGGTTGAAAATCGTATCAATAAGCTTCCTGGTAGATAACGTGGATCCGAGTACATTGTGATGATTGATTATCACAGTATTATTTTAAACAGCCATGTATAATTAATTTGACTGTATCTGAGTAAATAGTTAAATGGCGGACGTTACGTGACTGTAACAAAGGTCGCAACTGTGTTAACACCTTGTACACCGACGATTGTTTCCCAATTTTTTAAAGTCTATGGTCCATGGCATTTTTAATATCTCCTTCAACAGCAATAACAATTTCAATCCTGGACCTACAAATTCACCCCCAGTAACGTAATGCAATAGATCTACGTAGGATCTGTATATAAAATGTTTAAACTTACTTTTGGTACAATGATTGAAAATCGTATCAATAAGCTTCCTGGTAGATAAAGTGTCAAAGACAACATGAATGCACATTAAAAATTCGCAAATATTTCATGAAGACAGCCTTCTATCTTTATCACACATCCCTGATAATGTGAATAGCCGGTTCCTATTTGTAAAATTAATTAGTTCAAGCGAACCGCGTCTATCTTACAAATGATCGAAACCGAACAATTTTCGCAAATGATCATTTTCACGCGCTTTTCCATATGCGCGAAGGGCGCGACTTTTGCTCACGTGAAATGGGACGATGAACAATGGGGGAAACGGTAATCCCGTTTACCGGGACCGCGTGCCCGCTAACGAGCGACGCAGTTAACGGGCTGTTTATAATTTCCAATTTCTCCCGGTGCGCTGCACGCTGGAACGTGTAATTGCCGTGCAGACAGCCAACCGGGATCCCCGAAAAAGCTCGTCTTCCATTTTTCCCGTTACGGATATATCCGCGGCCTGCCCAATTATCATCCTCGCGGCACCGATAAATCGTATTATACGCCCTCGAAAATCCAGGCATCTTTGTTTTCCGCGGCGCCGTTGCCCGTTCCCGTAAAACGATCGGAACGGCCTAAATGAACTCGATTTAAACGAGCCTCGCTATCGTCTGCGGGGGTGGACGTTCACCGGATGCCTCCGGGAACCTCTGGGAGCCTCTACAAACTATTGCGAACTTCTGGGAGCCTCTAAAAAAATTTTAGAATTTATGGGTGCATCTAGAAAAGTGTAAGAACTTGTGGGAGCCTTTAGAAAAATTTGAGAAATTCTGAGAGCCTCTAGAAAAATTTGATAACTTCTGGGAGCCTCTAGAAAAATTTTATAATTTCTGAGAGTAAAATGTAAGAACTTGTGGGGGCCTCTAGAAAAATGTGAGAATTCTGGGTTCCTCTAGAAAAATTTTAGAACTTCTGGGAGCCTCTAGAAAAATTTTATAATTTCTGAGAGTAAAATGTAAGAACTAGTGGGGGCCTCTAGAAAAATTTTAGAATTTCTGGATTCCTCTAGCAAAATTTTATAACTTCTGCGAGTCTCTAGAAAAATGTAAGAACTTGTGAGAGACTCTAGAAAAATTTGAGAAATTCTGGGTTCTTCTAAAAAAATTAGAGAACTTCTGGGAGCCTCCAGAAAAATTTTAGAATTTCTGGGAGCCTCTAGAAAAATTTAAGAACTTCTGGGAGCCTCTAGAAAAATTTTAGAATTTCGGGGAGCCTCTAAAAAAAATGTAAGAACTTTTGGGAACCTGTAGAAAAATTTGAGAACTTCTGGGAGCCTCTAGAAAAATTTTAGAATTTCGGGGAGCCTCTAAAAAAAATGTAAGAACTTTTGGGAACCTGTAGAAAAATTTGAGAACTTCTGGGAGCCTCTAGAAAAATTTAAGAACTACTGGGAGTCTCTAGAAAAATTTTATAATTTCTGAGAGCCTCTAGAAAAATGTAAGAACTTTTGGGAACCTGTAGAAAAATTTGAGAACTTCTGGGAGCCTCTAGAAAAATTTTAGAATTTCGGGGAGCCTCTAAAAAAAATGTAAGAACTTTTGGGAACCTGTAGAAAAATTTGAGAACTTCTGGGAGCCTCTAGAAAAATTTTAGAATTTCGGGGAGCCTCTAAAAAAAATGTAAGAACTTTTGGGAACCTGTAGAAAAATTTGAGAACTTCTGGGAGCCTCTAGAAAAATTTAAGAACTACTGGGAGTCTCTAGAAAAATTTTATAATTTCTGAGAGCCTCTAGAAAAATGTAAGAACTGTTGGAGCATCCTCTAGACAAAATTTGAGAAATCCTGGGTTCTGCTAGAAAAATTTGAGAATTTCTGAATTTCTCTAGAAAAATTTGAGAACTTCTGGGAGCCTTTAGAAAAATTCGGGTATTTCTGGGTTCCTCTAGAAGAATTTGAGAACATCCGGGAGCGTTTATAAAAATTTGAGAACCTTTGGGACTATTTGAGAGCCTCTGAAAACCTTCGAGAACCTGTGGGAGTCACTATAAAAATGTTGGGAACCTCTAGGAGCCTCTAGAATAATTTGAGAATCTCTGGTGGCCTCCAGAATAATTTTGGAACCTAGAAGAGTTTTTAAGAAAAATTTGGGAAGCTCTAGGAGCCTACGAGAGCTTCAAAAAATCTTTGAGAACCTCTGGGACTCTCAATAAAAATGTTAGGAACCTCTAGGAGCTTCTAGAATAATTTTAAATTTTAAATAAACGTCCATTAACGTTTGAGAATCTGCCACGTATTGATAGATCACTATGAAGATCTAGCCACGATGACAATTGTGTGTCTTCTGCAGCGCGTATGCTTCTATTTCGCACTCGTCAATCGGTATGGACACCAGAAAAATTAATCCGACTACAACGGACGGTAAATATTTGGACGTTCTCGACGGGTTACCTTCATTAGAGGTCCGCCATTGTCCGGGCCGGCTATCCGAGCCACGGTCCGAATGATAGGATTACCTTGGCCGTGGCAATTCAATCAATAGGATTCTAGCGTTAATTTAATTTTTCCGCGTGCAATAAAACAATTAACCGAGGGTGCGGGGGTGTGGCAGACCAACAAAGAAATCCACCATCCTTTTTAGGTTCTTTTATGGTCGACTACGGTCTGGAAATTTGCTTAAGTATCGCCGAAACGTACACTCGACTCGGATTTATGGACGGATCACCTTTGTTTTGTTCCTTTAACGCGATTTTTTTGGGAGTTTTCGGTTAACTGTTTGCCTGTAATTGCTTTTCCCGATGTTCGGCGTTCGTGAATGCGCTGGTAACGGGTTTGTAGGTGATCCGTAATGTTTGTTTGGTTAATTAAGAATTTATTTTGTGGGCGATTAATCAAAGCCTCGGTTAATCAAAGAATTATGTGAATGTATTGACATTGAAGTTCTTTGAAGACATCTTTGAACATATACAATAATCCACAATTAATTAACACATATCCTATTATTATTTCTTCGTTGCCTACCATCACCGTTACAAAGTTTTATTGGAAATATAGTACACATCTCTATTTTGACTCAGAATATCAAAATCGTCGTTTAGGTATTGGAGATATCCGAAAAACTGATGTGTCTACAAGAAATATCATTGACAAATACATTTCTAAAAATTATTAATTAAAGCTGTGAACGGTCCTATGCATCATCACTTATTCAGTTGTAAAAATGGTCCGCTGCCCAAGGGTTAAAACAATTTAATTGATGACCATTTTCATGAAGTCGCCGAATATTCAGCTAACTACTATATTTTAAATAGTAAAGTATATAAAATTAATTAGGCTATCTCCGAATAAATTACAAGATTGTGGATGTCACATATGTGTGGCGATGGTAAAATTTTAAATTCGTAACTAAACATTTCTTCCGACTGTAATAGTTTATGTTTTATGGTTGTTGCCATCCAAGGCATGTTATAACAAAGAATATACGGGCAGTATCTTGCAGACTGTAAACCGAACAACACGTAACTCTGATATAATAAATTATATTTTTATAAAGCTCTACACAATCTAGAATATTTCCGTTGTTCAAAATCGTTTGGTCTTCTACCAAATTCAATTTCTGTGATACGATGCTAATTCTGGCAACAATGCTTCTCACGTTTCTTGCTCGAGCCACCGGTGGCTATGTATAAGAACGATCATGCGTTGATAGTTTTTATACACCGCGTCGAACTCGGTTGTCCAAGATCGGCTTCGGAAGCAAGGTGAACAGCCGTAAACGTAAACCTCGCGGCGTCGTCTTTATTTACATATCGCATATTTGTCGCGTGGGCTATCATTCCAATCATCCATATTTCCAATCCGTTACCTAATTTCTGTTGTCTTCCTAGCAGCACCGTTCGCCAGGCCATTGCTCTCGTACACTCACGAACACACTCGGCGCTGCCTTGTCCTCGAAATATCAAAATTCCCACTCTTCATTCTTTTTCCTTAACCGATGGCCCAAAGCAATATAAATAGATCAGAGTTAATCATTAACCCATAGCGGACGGAGACTATTTTTTAGCATACTTTTTGATGGGTCGAATAAATTTTCTTTGTGAAACAAAATTGTTTGCTGAGGAGTTTAGTGTATGAATTAAATGAAGGAAAACGTGTTGTGTTCAGTAAAAATTTGTTTCATATTTTTCGGGAGTATTAATTGCTTTAAAAATTATTCACAGTCGCGGAACGGTAAAATTGTTTGGCCGACTGTCAGCAGACATATTAATGATATTAATATCATAAATATCACTAATATTACAAAGTATTCGTACACCTTCAAAAATCGAATAACTTTTTTTAAAAATTAATCAAACAACTTCAATTATTTTGAGATGTCAGAGGTATAAGTTTACTAGGTAGCGTGTAAATGAACTTTTTTCTAAAAATTGCTATTGGTCAGAATTGCGACGAAAATAGTAATGATCACAATTTTCAACTTTTGTTATCTGTGCTTGTAATCAAAATTTAAAAGACGCAGTTTATAGGTCTATGTAAGTTATGTACATGTAGAAAGTTCCATCGAAATCGGTTAACGTTGTTACGAGTTACAAACATTTAAAGGTGATTACGTAAGGACACAATTCCCTGAAAAGACCGAAAATCTGCGACTTTTATCGTTCATAGGAACATTAACCGACTTCGATGAAACGTTGCGCATGTATATAACTTACGTAGATCTACAAAAGTCGTATTTTAAATTTTCATTATAGGCAAAGATAAAGAAATTAAAAATTGAGACCTTTATACTTTCTTCTTCAAAATTTCGACCAATAGCAATTTTTAGAAAAAATTATTTACACATTACCTAGTAAACTAATCCTTTTAACATCACAAAAAAAGTGAAGTCGTATGGTCTAATTTGAAAAAGGTTAATTGATTTTTAAAGGTGTTCGAATACTTTTTACACAGACTCTATACATTTTTCTTCCTGAATCTAGTTGAATTTTCTACGAAATCAAATGATTGTTAAAGTATTAGGTCGTCCTAGAAGTTCTACTGTTTAAATTAATATTTGAAAGACAATACCTTTAAAATTTACGAAAAAAATTGTATCAGCCTCTTTCTACCTTTTTTTCACGAAGACGTGATATCGTCACTGTAAAATTTCTGTGGTTTTTCATTAATAAAGAAAAACATCCGCAACAGAAACTTATGGAACGATGTAATACTTTCTAAAAACACCAAAAAATGTCCCGCCCGAAATTAAAACAGCTTCTAGCTCATAATCCACTCATTCAGTTAAGGGTTGAACGCCCTTTGGACAAGATACAAAATATTGCAATACAACCAACAAAGTTTTTACCAAAAATCACTATATAAAATTTAGGTTGCTCAATTTTCGACGAACTCTGAAAACTTCCGATTAGAAAAGTTCGACAAAATGCAGTAGGAAATTTCGTGTTTCATCTATGAATTTTGCAATTCGCGTGCTCAGGCGATTTACTCCAGTGACCAAGAAGACTAACCCAGAAGACCGAGATCCTTCAGTTTGCGGGACAAGTCGGCCTCGTTTGCGAAAACTTTCCGATTTCCCTTCGGTTTCCGCGCCGCTGCGGAACAAATAGGGGTGAATCGTTAGGTGGGGAAACAGGGATAGAAGACTGTGTTTCGAGGTGATTCAAGATCATTCGTCACGCCTAGCCAGTCATATCTGGTACACGAAGAGCCCTCGAAAGAATTGCGGCACCGTGGAAAATCGCAGAGTATAGCAACGTTTGGCCACGCGTATCTAATGCCGTAGACGACCGGCCGCCGCGGCCAGAATTTGGGTTTCGGGTACCTGAACCACCGGCGGACACGTTCTGCGGACGAGGAAGATGTCAGGGAATCGGATTAAGGGATTTCCTGTTTTCGAATCGGCCATAGAAACGCCTTTCTTTTTTGTTCCCTTTGGAGATTTCTACGCCATTCTTTACCTTTGTGCAATCATCATTCGGGAGAGCGTGCTGGAAACCCACTAGACCAATATTTAAAAACGATTATAGAGGCGAAAAATCTGATTGTACCTTTCATATATATATTTATACTGCACGTACATTTACATTATTTACTTTTATGCAGCTATGATTCAGGAAAATGTGCTGGAAAATCAGTAGATCAATATTTAAAAGTGGTTAGAAGAAGCGAAAAATCTGACTGTACCTTTAATATATTTATACTTGAAGTATATTTACATTCTTTGTCTTTATGCAACTATAATTCAGGAAAGCGTGCTGCAGAACCAGTAGAGCAATATTTAACACTAAATCTGCCAGCGCCTGTCAAATGACCGCTTTCAAGATTTTTATTTTACAATTATTGAAGTTAAAAAGATGCTTCCACTGGAAATTATTATGCACACTTTTTTATTCAAGTACACATTATAATAAAAATGGCACAAAATCCAAATAAATTCAATCGTGCCATTTTTATAAGGGACCACATACTAATCACTTTCAGTGGCCGGTTGGTTTAGTGTCAAAAGCGATTAGAAGAAGCGAAAAATTTGACTGTACCTTTAATATATTTATACTTGAAATATATTTACATTCTTTGTCTTTATGCAACTATGATTCAGAAAAGCGTGCTGCAAAACCAATAGAACAATATATAAAAACGATTAGAAGAAGCGAAAAATCGGACTGTACTTTTAATATATTTATACTTGAAATATATTTACATTCTTTGTCTTTATGCAACTCTAATTCAGGAAAGCGTGCTGCAGAACCAGTAGAGCAATATTTAACACTAAATCTGCCAGCGCCTGTCAAATGACCACTTTCAGGATTTTTATTTTACAATTATTGAAGTTAAAAAGATGCTTCCACTGGAAATTATTATGCACACTTTTTTATTCAAGTACACATTATAATAAAAATGGCACAAAATCCAAATAAATTCAATCGTGCCATTTTTATAAGGGAGCACATACTAATCACTTTCAGTGGCCGGTTGGTTTAGTGTCAAAAGCGATTAGAAGAAGCGAAAAATTTGACTGTACCTTTAATATATTTATACTTGAAATATATTTACATTCTTTGTCTTTATGCAACAATGATTTAGAAAAGCGTGCTGCAAAACCAATAGAACAATATATAAAAGCGATTAGAAGAAGCGAAAAATCTGACTGTACTTTTAATATATTTATACTTGAAATATATTTACATTCTTTGTCTTTATGCAACTATGATTCAGGAAAACGTGCTGGAAAATAAGTAGATCAATATTTAAAAGCGATTAAAAGAAGCGAAATATCTGACTATGCCTTCCATATATTTACATTCCATATAGGTTTACAGTATTTATTTAAATGCAACTATAATTCAGGAAAACATGCTGGAAAACCAGTAGACTAATATTTGAAAACGATTAGAGAAAACGAGAAATCTGACTGTACTTTTGATACATTTATACTTCAAATACATTTAATTAACAAAATAAATATTTATTTAATATAAAAATCCGCAGTCTATATATTACTGTTTCCAGAGATACCATCGGTAAGCTTTTATAAAACAGAATTTATCCCAAAGTTCCCTTTGCAAAACAGAACAAGAGAATTATCAAATAAAATCTTGTGTTAGTGATTTCCATGTCCCGTTTGTTCACATTACATGTTCCACAAATACATTACTATTTTCAAGAGGTACCAACCAGAGCACTTTAGCGAAACAGCCTTTAGAGTTCCTTTTGCAACGCTGAACAAGAGCATACCTAAACGCTATTAAACTATAATCATTTCGATAGCCTGGTTGTTCACATTAAATGTTCCACAAATACATTACTATTTTCAAGAGGTACCAACTAGAGCACTTTAGCGAAACAGCCTTTATAGTTTGTTTTGCAACGCAGAACAAGAGCATACCTAAACGCTATCAAACTATAACCATTTCAATATCCTGTTTGTTCACATTAAACGTTCCACAAATACATTACTATTTTCAAGAGGTACCAACCAGAGCACTTTAGCGAAACAGCCTTTATAGTTTCTTTTGCAACGCAGAACAAGAGCATACCTAAACGCTATCAAACTATAATCATTTCGATAGCCTGGTTGTTCACATTAAATGTTCCACAAATACATTACTATTTTCAAGAGGTACCAACCAGAGCACTTTAGCGAAACAGCCTTTAGAGTTCCTTTTGCAACGCAGAACAAGAGCATACCTAAACGCTATCAAACTATAACCATTTCAATATCCTGCTTGTTCATATTAAACGTTCCACAAATACATTACTATTATCAACCAGCACACTTTAGCGAAACAGTCAGCATCCTAGAGTGATTTCAGCATCTCCCTAAATTCATCATGTCCTAGCAAAACCCATCGCTATCGAATCCAACTGCCAAAGCGCTGATTCATCAAGAACATATTCCTAAATTCGTAGGAAGTATCTAACACAAGCGTGATCGTGGAACGCGAACGCAACCATAATTCGAAGAGTGGCCAGCCCGTAGCTGTGCCTACAATGCGGCCAATAAACGTCGTCGGCGTTAATCGTTGTCGTCGAAGTCCTTGGTCAAGGACTTTGGCAGCTTGGTTGCGTGGCGGGCCCGTGCCCGTGCCCGGTAATATCGTTTCTCCGTTGTGTATCCTCCCGCTGCATCTCTGTGTAAATTATCCGTCTCGTTTGGTCTCAGCGTGGGCATAGAAGCAACAACAGCCAACAGTCAGCAGCAGTCTCTCGGCATGGCGGTCGCGGCAGCAGGCCACGCGCCATATAATTTCCCAAGAAGGCAAAATAAAGAGGTGCGCTCGCGCCGTAAAAGTTTACGGGAGCTTTCTAACGCGACGGACAAGCCCCGGGCGTACGACTCGTCATAAATTTGCTGGCAGTCTCACCCCCTGACCCTCCCCCTTCGTAGCATCCCTCTCTTAACCCGAGGAAACAGAGAGAAAGAGAGAGATGCCATCTGACCGGTGCCACTGTCCGAGAAAGAGAGAAGAACCAGCTCGTAAAGTATCCCCGAAAATTTTCACGAGAGGCACGCAGCACTCGACTTTGCTGGACTCTCCTCGGCCTCTGTTTTCTCCTTTACGATCTTTCCTGGGGGGGAAAGCTCTCTCTTCTGCGGACCGTACAGTGAGCAGGTTTATAACACGGGAACGCTCCTAGAGCTGTCTCGCTTCTAACCATCGCCAGGACCTTCCTTTTGCCTATTTTCTGTCACACTCGCGCGGCTGTCGTGCGAAACGATGGAACACGGCGCACGAATGCCAGACCAGGCATAAATATTCGCGTCAATCTCGGCGACAATGCTCTCAAAGGAAGACCCACTGACCTAAAGCCGTCCTTGCTTCTCAGAGACTGGCACCCCCAACACACACTTTCTTCCTTCCTTCCTTCCTTCCTTCCTTCCTTCCGGTTTGGATCTTAGAAACTCGGCTACTTTTTCCGTTCGTAAACGCGAACAGGAGCAATTGCGTCTTCGGTTTCTTTGAGAACACTTCTCCAGACACCACGGGGTTGGTTTTCTCTGTCTTCTTTATTGTGGAAGTGTCACAGGGAGCGGTTTATGGGGGACGGAAATGTGAAGGAGGAAAGACAGGATCATCGCGTGCTTGTTAGACAGCTGTAGCACACGGGGTCATTAAACAATTCTCCTTTTCGTAAGGTTTTATTTATTCTGGGGGAGATACGCATTGTTCTGCGGGCGCTCTGAGGACAGGGAAGACTTTCAGCAGGAATTCTGGGGTGGCTTACGCTGCTGGACTGATTTAACGATGCTCTGGATAGCAGTTGTGAATGATTTTTCTTGTTTCAAGATTATTGGAATTCGTAAGTAATTGTTTGGATAGTGAGTTGAAATAGGGGTTGTTGTGATCTGTTGATAATTTTCAACAATAATCGTTTTATTCTTTTTGGGAGTCCTCTAATATGTACATCGTATTATTTGTTTCATACAAGAGGAACGGTCGTTTGAAATGCAAGTGCTTATAGGAGAATTGATAAGATGATTTCATGCAGTGAGGAAAAATTAATAGAACAGAATGAAGGGGATGAACTTTTATTCGTCCTCAAAGAACAAGATTGTTTAAAGGATTTTCTTTCGTGCGTTATACATTGCGCATTGTACAATAGAGTACAATAACAGAAGGGTAGAAATACAACTATTCAATCAATTAATTTAATTCTCAAGCATCCAATTTTTTGAGGACGAATGAAAGTTCATCCCCTTTATTCTATTCTATTAATTCTTCCTCACTGCGTGAAGTCATCTTATCAATTTTTATATATGCACTTGCATTTCAAACGAACGTTCCGCTTGTATGAAATAAATAATACGATGTACATATTAGAGGACTTCCGAAAAGAATAAAATGACTACATTAAAAAATTTGTCTCTCTATTAAAAGATCCATTTAATCCTCACAAACCGAAACTACACTTATGTTTCGAACAAACATTATGACTGTCAAAACGTGTCGTAGAATAGATAAAAAATAAATTCCAAGTATAAAAACGTCGTGTAATAAATGAGAAAAAATCTTCAGTGTAAAAGTATCATGTAACAAATATAAGAAAAAATTCACAGTGTACGAAACATCATATAACAAAGATAAAATCCTCAGGGTAAAAACATCATGTAATTAATAAGAACAAAATTTGAGAGTGAAGCGTGATCTAGTAAATAAGAACAAATTCTCAGTGTAAAAGTATCATCTAACAAATATAAGAAAAAATTCACAATGTACAAAGCATCATACAGTAAATATTAGAAAAAATCCTCAGGGTAAAAACATCATGCAGTTAATAAGAAAAAAATTTGGGAGTGAAACATGATCTAGTAAATAAGAAATACTCAGCGCAAAAACATCATATAGTAGACATAAGAAAAATTCTCAGAGTAAAAACATCATGCAATTAATAAGAAAAAATTTGAGAGTGAAACATGATCTAGGAAATGATAAAAAATTCACAGTGTACAAAACATCATATAGTAGATATAAGAAAAATTCCTCAGAGTAAAAACATCATGTAGTTAATAAGAACAAATTTTGCGAGTGAAACATGATCTAGTAAATAAGAAAAAATTCTCAATGTAAAAGCGTCGTGTAAAAAATATAAGAAAAAATTCTCACTGCAAGAACATGTTATAATCTATATACTTCCGGAAATAAAGAACAAAAATGTTAGATTCATAGAAGACCTGTTCCCTGACTAAGGAGATATTAATTTTCCAAAAAGGACACTTTCTCTCGAAAAATCCTCGATGAAAGAGTGTCCCACCCACTTTCCTGAAATTCGCCATCGGTTTCATGGACGGCTAGATCAGAACCATGAGCATTCGGTCAGATCCACGGCGTATCCCGTGGGACTCCGCACTTTGCTCATCGTTCGATGAATGTCCCGGAAGAGAGGCTCTCTCTCTGCCGTTTCTGTATCGCTCGCACCAGGATGCTGTCCATTATACGCGACAACGTTATTGTCCTCCGGGACACCGTATAAGGTTACGAACGATATTGTCGTCCGAATTCACGACGACGTATTCTCCACCGAGGATCGAAGACGTCTCAATTACCCGATCCTACCTGCTCTGCGACCTGTCGATCCACCCACGCTACGTGGGAGAATGCTCCTGCGAACGGTGCCCCGCGCTGTTTGCTCCCCTAACCGAGAATTAGGAATCTTTTGCGTTGAGTCGGTCTCCAACGACGTCCTGGGGTCGCTGAAAAATTGACCGAGCTTTGTGCGAGTCGCTCACCCTTTTCCTGGGTCGCCTATGGCGCGGCATTGTTGATGATTTAACTCCTGGTGCTGATTATGGGAACTGGAAGACCATGATTCCGGCTACGTCTGAAACTGAAAATTATTACAGGCTGTTAAAATTTTATTATCTTTATTTAAAGATTGTAAATGGTGACGAGGGGTTGCACATTTTTTGGGGTATTGTCTCGTAGGTGTTTGAGGCATTAGAATATCATTTCTTGTTACTCGAGGATTAAAAATTCAGACAAAACCAAATTGAGTGATCTCTTACGATTGTCTTGTTTTATAGATGCTTGAAGCAATAATAATGTGTCTTATGATTTTCTTGTAGACGTTCGAAGCGTTCAAAATGTATTTTACGAGCTTATTGTAGATTGAAGCATTATAACTGTATCTGACGATTTTCTTGTAGATATTTGAAACGTTAAAATTGTATTTTATGGTTTCCTTGTAGATTGAAGTATTTCTATTTATAATTTTCTTGTAGACTCTTGAAGCATTAAAATTGTATTTCATGCTTTTCTTGTAGACGATTGTACAATCTTTAACCCTTTGCACTCGGAGCTATTTCAACTAAAAAACTAAACGTATCTTCTAACCTAGAATATTTTCATCGTACATAAGTTTTTTTCTCATGCAATATTTAAATGTTTAGTAATTTGTTACATATAAACAATATTCTGAATAATGGTGTAACAATTTGTAGCGGCGTCTCATAGTCGCCATTCGAGTGCTGAGGGTTAATATTGTTGCGACCAATGCTCCGACCGTTCCGTAAAATACGCCCCGTTGGTGAACTCATGAATAATAATTAACTTTTAACTCTTATTTATTAGAAACTATACAATGGTTAATGTAGATTGATTTAGCGACACGTCTATTCTATTTGCTGTCTCGCTTCTATCTGTCTTCTTTCTTTTCGTCAACAGCCGTCTTCTTAAATCCATCGATCGGACGGCTCCTCTGCGACATGTTCAGGGGAAGCAACTTCATATCGTCGTAACAATATTTAGGAGTGAGTTTCTGATTGTCGACGTTGCATGGAAATTAATTATAATTATCAGAAGCTTTCACGGACCATCAATTGTGTTGCAACCCTTATTTTAATGCATTTTGTAGAGTCTATCGACAGCAAAAAGGATTAATTTGATTTACCAGCAATCTCTCAGTTTTTTAAAGCTCTAAATATTATAGTATCTTTTGTTTCAGCAATTAATGGTGAGAATAATTAACGGAGAGTCCCAAATAACTTTGCGACGGTGAAGAAAAATATTTTGCCAGCACAAAAAATGAAAGATTAAAGCTACACGTTGTTTTAGATGGATCGACTAATATTTTTCGAGAATTTTCCGGGGGGGGGGGGTGGAGGGTTTCGCAATCACCAGACGTGACCATTGTTTCGTAAAATATATGATCATCAAAGTATGAAGAAGGTTCACTTTGTTGTGTAGCCTGAAAAGGTTTCTCATGACGTCAGCCCTAAGCGAGGACGCTGCAAACCCGGGACAAACTAACGGCCCGTCGATTGTCGCCGGTATAATTGAGTTTTAAGTGTAATAAATACTGGCATAACCAGCGTCAAGGCACGGCCAAGGTCAAGCACGCTCCGTCGGCCTTCGAGTCGCGTGGAAAGGTAACAACTTTCACGAGAGATCATCGGGGGACACTCGTGCCTCTCCCTTCCAGCTTTCCAATCCTCGTTCCGGCCAAGATGAAAGTTATTACCCATTTTTCCATCAACAGAACACCGTACTAAGGATGACTTTTCTGCTTCATCCCTAACTTTCTACTTCCACTCTGCTCCCTCTTCACAATTCGTTCCAAAATTTAACTAATAATACAATTTACAGATGGCACCTTCTATCTCACCGATCAAATCCGTGTAAAAATTATTTAAATTGTAAATAAAATTCTAGAGGGTAGATGGTCTGTTTATTTTCAATGTTACTGTACTTCTTGAAGACCATAATTTAATATTAAGGGAAGATCTGTTTGTTTATAGTGTTACTGCACTATCTGAGATACAATATTTAGTACTTGAGGGTGATAGGCAGCCAGTGTGACCTGGTTTTAATTTCTTATGGCAATTCTGAAGGTACAGACAATAGATTTTTGATAATTTTGTGAACAAGCACATTTCTGTGGTTGCAAGGGAAAACGCCTCATGTCAATATTTCAACAAATTTGAGTTTATGCATTAATTGAGCTTTATAGTATAGGATTTACGTATTTACCAGAAAAAAAGTCGTGAAAACAAATTCTAAAGCCTCAAAAAAATAATGCAATTTAACCGATGTCCTATGTCAAAGCACAAGTGATCAAAACTTTAATCGACAATATCTCGAAAGTGAAAGTATGTGACGTGCGGCGTTCTTCCTGACAACCACAGATTTATCCTTTCAAAATGAATAATAATTGGAAATATGGAAAACGAATGGTACTGTTTGATACAGATAGATATTACAATAATTTGCAGACGAAAACTGTATACAGTAAAAAGAGAAAATTTAATATTAATTTAATTTTTCAGTTAATTTATATGTGTAGTATTCCATGATACAGTAAAATGTTAAGCATACGAATTAAAGTTCAATTGAATCGACGGTTTCATAAATTAGTGTCTAAAGGAGAGAATATTGAATAAACATCCTCGGGCAATGTAAGACTCAATAAACCTTCGAGTTCGCATCTTCTAGGATAATTTAATATAAAATCGATCCCACCTTCGTGTTCAACCTTCCAATTTCATAGGTAGTAGCATCCAATAAGATGATCAAACTTCCAACCCGCGATGCATTTCTGCAGTGTACATTCACGATAATATCTGCTTAGAAACCCACAGTGTACTTGTGAACTCTAGATTTTCAAAAATGACGCAATAATCGTGATTAGATAATGCCTTGATTAAGGTTGACGTTGTACTAAGTCTTCCACGATCTCAGAAAAATTGTCTATTCACTGATTGTTGCTACTGCATTGAAAGACAATTTCAAATATGAAGTTTCTTTCGGACATTTGAAACGTGCAGGCTCGATCTACATACTTGAAGGTATTTTGTAAGTTTTTACAGTATATTTAGATAAATATGTTGATGATGAAATTGTAGTAGAAAAATTGCCTGTACATTGATGGACACTGTTACATTGACAGATAATCGGAAATACGAAATTTTCCGACCATTTTCTGAGTATTTAGACTTTGGAGGCTTGAGCTACATACTTGAAGGTACTTTACTAAATTTTTACAGAATTTTTAGATAAATATGTTGATGTTGAAGTTGTAGTAGAAAAACTACCTGTACACCGATGTGTACGAAATTTTCCGACCATGTTCTGAGTATTTGGACTTTGCAGGTGTAAGCTACATACTTGAAGCTATTTTATCAAATTTTCAACAGAATTTTAGGAAAATCCCCAGCCAAAGGAAACAAGACAGTAGTAGTAGTACAGAACTAACAAATCGATTCTCGAGACAAGAAAAATTGGTTATACACCGGTTGTTCCTATTATATTGACAGACAATTTCAAATATGAAATATTTTTAGAACATCTGAATATTTCGACCTTGCTGGATTAAACTACATACTTGATATTATTTCAGCAAATTGTTTCAGAATTTTAGGGATGAACCCTCCATAATAGTTCCCAGCCGAAATAATCAAGGCACCAGTATTCAACTAACGAGGAGAAAACGTAGTCATGGGGTCTCAGATTTTCTCTAAACTTTGCATATTGGTAGATTTCGTTCTACTGTTTATGAAAATGTAGCATTTTAGGCGTCGATACTCAACAACTTTCGAGATACGTTAAGATTGATGAAGTTAGTGTTTCTTTTATATTATATTCCTTTTCAATAAAATTTTTATATTTTGTTTCCTATAGATATTATGAGTGTATTTTTCATGTGCAGAATACAATTAATTAAAATAGATAAACTGAACAGAAAAAAAAGAAAAAATGGGAAAAATGGAAAAAAAGAATTTTGAACACTGGCCTTCCCGGTTATTTTTTTTTTTTTTTTTTTTTTAATAAAGAATTTATTATAATTATTTGTACATCCTTATACATTTAGTAACAGACTATATATATAAACATGCTTATTAGGTACCATGTTTGTTTTGCGCAGTTCCTACCTAGTGTGGTTTACCTGCTCCTTACTTTCTATTACGCGTGAGTTCGTCTACAGATGGTGGTATTTTTGTATTGCACTCTATCGGTTTTGTACATTTAGTCTTTGGTATTTTCTATGTATAGGAAACTCCTAGTGTGTAAAACCTATCTACGGCACTTATAAACTAATTCTATATTAGGGCTTTAAGATTATAGAGCTATATCAGTTGTATTCGTGGAATAGCTTTAGGGCTTGGTACGGTAATTTATGTTTTATTCTAAATTGCTGGTTGTGGCTTCTTATTTCTGTTATTTTTCTTAATAGTGGATTGCTGTTTGTTTGGGTCTCGTAGAAATGTTCTGCTAGTGTTTTAATATAATCCAAAATTTCTGGTAGTTCCGTTTGTTGATGCATGTCCTTAATTCTCGCATAGTAGTTCTCAGATAATATTAGTCTGAGACACTTATTTTGGTAAATATCTAGTACGTTACCATCACGCCGTTTGGCATTTGACAAAAACTTCAACCAAAACTGCACTTAACGGCTTAATGAAATTTAAATTGTAAATATCTCAAAAATTATTGAGTATCGACGCCTATAATGATATATTTTCATAAACAGGAGAACGAAATCTACCAGTATGCAAAGTTTCGACAAAATCTAAGACTCGACGACCGCGTCTTCTCCTTGTAAGAGACCGTTCCACGATTCCAGCGGCTTATTACCAAAACTGCAACATGCCCATTACTCCAGCATATCCAAACACAATACAACGAATCGAGAAGTGTCCGAATACTTCCCGCCAGCATGATGTTTCACAGAAATCACCGGTAGAAGAGCCAGCGGCCGATTCACCGTTGGTAGACACGTTTTTCCCAGCCAGGCATGAATGAGCATCGAAAGAGAGAGGCAGAGCAACAGAGAGAGGCAGAGCGACAGAGAGCGCCAAGAAAGAAAGAAAAAGAGAGATAACCTGGGTGGAAACCGCGCGGGATGAATGGTTCGAATGCGGGGGCGAAGGCGTTTTCACCTCTGATCCACGGCGTTCGCTGGCTGGCTCGGTGACTCGACATAAATCACGGGAAATCTGCTTTATGCTCGCGAGGGCAAACACCGCGTTGCTCGACCCAACCCCGCTCGCCTAACTCATCGACAATACACCTTGGACCGACGTGTGTAACCGTGAGGCAGCAGATCGCATAATAAACGTGCGCGCGGGCCGAGTCCGAGTCCGAGTCGGGCCGGGCCGGGCCGAATCGAGTCTCTCGGGGCCCCGCGACCCGATAGAAGCAACGTCCTGGAAAAACGCAAACTCCCCGGTAAATAAAGCCGTATTCTGGGTGCCGGGCAGCTCGACAAAACGCGAGATAAATGGACGGGCCGACCGTGGTGCACGCGCGAGAGTTTCTCTCTCTCTCTCTCTCTCGTTCTCTCTCCCTCTCTCTCTCTCTCTCTCTGGTTCTCTCTCGTTTGCTCGCGGCGCTGGACGCCACTCCTCGACAAAAAAGAGCCCGAGAGCCGCGAATCACCCTTTTCCACCTGTCTCTTCCGGGAATACGGACGTACTCTATCACCACGCTCCTCGCGAGCACGGAATTTTAGTTTGTTGCGCGCCGGGTAATCGGGGAAGGCCGGTTTGTTGGTAGCCAAGAGCGAGGGTGGGTTTAATAGGCTGCTGAAAGGGTGGATTTATTTTTTTTCCCCGAGATCTTGAGAACGCCTAAAGTACGATGTAATTTATTCTTCGGGGGCCGGTTTCCGTAGCTGGCCTGGCGATTTTTAATTTTGCGAACGATGGGTGGACGACTCGAGAGAAAATCAAATCGATCAACGTTGCAATGAGTCATACACCCCCAAAGATCGTAAAAATTGATGATGGATTCTTATATTTTTCAATGGCTTTCGTTTTCTTCTGCTTCAAGCGATTTCGATGACGTTCTTAGAATATGTATAATTTACACAGACATCCACGAAACGTATTTTTCAAGGATTCAATACTGGCCCACACAGAAAATTTGTAGAAACAGAATTTTTATTGTTTCCTCTGCAATTCCGACCAATTGCAAGTTTCCCAAAATTTTGTTTCCACGTCTAAATTAATTGTTCTAACTTCTCAAAAAATGGTGTGTGCTTAGGCCACATGGCTGAAGTGAAACTTCTTTCTTTAATTTTTTTCGAATTTTTATTAACACTTTAGGACATTTAATTTTCTATGATTCTATTACTGAAACAATTGGCTTGTGATAGCTAAAATATGATATAAATATTCTTGATTCAATTTTATCTAAATGTCTTGCAAATACTGCATCGAGAGTTGTTCCTGATCTTGTTGTCGCTTCATTAGGATTATTTACCATTTCCAATCAAAATGACTTCTAAAAAATTATATTAATAACTTTGATTGCTAATAGAATAGAATTTCGTTTCATCGTTTCATCGCCAGATTGGTTTTACTCCTACCGCGTCGAGGTTTTACGCCTACCGCGGCTAAAGATGTTTCACTTCAGTAGAATAGAATTTCGTTTCATCGTTTCATCGTTTCATCGCCAGATTGGTTTTACTCCTACCGCGTCGAGGTTTTACGCCTACCGCGGCTAAACATGTTTCACTTCAATAGAATAGAATTTCGTTTCATCGTTTCATCGTTTCATCGTTTCATCGCCAGATTGGTTTTACTCCAACCGCGTCGAGGTTTTGAGCCTAACGCGCCTAAAGAAGTTTCACTTCAAAAAGAAACCTAAAGTCGAGTATTTGTCAGAGTCAATATATTTCTTAACACGTTCACGCCGGCGTGTACCACCGGTGGTACAAGTGGTGCTTTTTGTATCGATAAAATAAATAATTAAAAAAAAAGCATTTTGAATACAAGCCATAATATACTAATAACATGCTCTAATAAATGCATAGCAAGAGTAAATTGTCCTGCTGAGCCTGAATTTTGATTAACAAAATGTTGAGCACAGTGCCACCTAATGGGGAAAAATTAAAGAAAACAGCGCCGGCGTGAACGTGTTAAACGACTTTTGTACGAACGTTGCACATCGCGTGTCCGACTCGATGTTATGATGGAAGGGGTTAACCCTTTGCACTCGAAGCAATTTTAATTCCAAAATCAAGATACATCTCAGCGTACAGTAATGTTCATTCAAACAAGTCAACAACCTCGACAAAAGTATCAACAGAAAAGTACACCTTTCACGTATGCAGTCGCAACACAAAGTATTACATTTCCGACTAAAGAACAACCGGTTATCATGGATGCAATCGATGGAGTGTCCATCAAAGAATTCACATTGGGAGTAGTTAAAGTTATTTCACCGGTTAATATCAGATTCGCCTCTAGAACATTTTAAGGTAATTATTTACATTAGGGGCTTCCTCACCGATTTTGATGAAGTTGAAATATGTTGTCAACGTCATCATTCTGAACAACTTTTTCCTGTACATGTTACCGCCGCTCAGCTTTAGTTTCCGAGATATTCGCAAAAAAGTTTCAACATCTCGAAAAGTGATCGGAGTAGGTCTGGGTTAGATTTGAAATTGTGGTCGCCGTTAACGCGGCCACGGTTACAACTTAAAACGACTTCAATCAGTTGAGACCCACTGTCTTGTCTGTTTATCTTTACGAACTGAAACGTGAACTGAATCGTGTCGAACGCGAACTCATTTCATTGTCAGCTGTGTTAGCATACAGAGTATTAACACTAGAACTACCGAGCGCTAAACGCGACTAGTGTATATTGCCTTCTAATAACGACAGGAATGCATTTATTCAACTTCCGTACAACTTTTGTTTAAATATGTACCCTAATACAGAAGTTGACTAAAACATTACTCCGGAAAGCATTTTTATAATTTCAATATTTGTAAAAGAAAAATTTAGAACCCAGTCAATTTGACTTGTCCGGTAATTCTAGTGTTAAGCATGAAATTATACGAATTGTTGGATATCTGCAACAATCAAGAAAATATATAATAACCCAGTATATGTATACATGTATAAATATATAAATAATATACAAATAACCCAGACCTAACCCAGATCTAACCCAAACCTAACCCAGACCTACTCCGATCACTTTTTGAGATATTGAAACTTTTTTGCGAATATCTCGGAAACTAAAGCTGAGCGGCGGTAATATGTATAAGAAAAAGTTGTTCAGAATGATAACCTTGACAACATATTTCAACGTCATCAAAATCGGTGAGGAAGCCCCTAATGTAAATAATTACCCATTTTAACACTAGTTTTAGTCAACGTCTCTATTACAGTACATATTTAAACAAAAGTTGTACGGAAGTTGAATAAATGCATTCTTGTCGTTACTAGAAGGCAATATACACTAGTCGCGTTTAGCGCTCGGTAGTTCTAGTGTTAATTCTACGTATCTTTGTCTCATAGTGCATCTGAAATTTAACCTGTTTTCTCATGCAGCAGTTGAATTTCTAGCAATTTCTGTAAACTGTTCTGAACATGGCAATTTTGACTCGTGACTCGGAGTCGCCATTCGAGTGCGAAGGGTTAATAGCCACAGATACCTCCAACAACCCCTCCTCCATCACTGTCACCAAATCCCGTACCCAAAACAACCTTCATCCCCGATCGATCACAAATCATCTCCCCCCCTCCCCCAAAACATCTCCATACCTTCCCTGGACATAGAAAACCTTCGTCCAAGTTTTTCAAGAATCGTGGAAAGAATCGACTGTGTGTGTCAACAGGATAGGCTAACGCGTTTCAAATACTCGGTGGTGGCCAGGGTTGCACGTGTGTAGTGCACCGGGCCGATTCTGCATCGGCGAGAGTTAATCTGTGCACCGTGGAAAAAGTAGCGTCGGTGGAAACGTAAGGGGGCGTGTCGCGTTTGATTACACAGAGAAGTCGACGGGGCTTTCATGGGAAAGGAAGCGGAACCGGGTCTCGGAGCTTTGTCCGCGCGGTAGCCAAGCGCGAAAATATATATATTTCTCGCTCCCCGGTCCTCCACAACTCCTCTCCAACCCCTCGCATCACTGTCTCTTTTTTTCTCTCTCCCCAAAGAGAGAATGAAAGAGAGAGACAGCACACGAGCACCACCGGCGCTCTCTCGAGAGACTAGGAGAGAAAACGAGGCCGGTCCGAGTCTAAAAACCCGAACAAATTACTGAAAGATTCGGCTGAATGTGGCCTGGTCCAACCCCGGGGGCTGACCTGCTGACCATTGTTGGCTAAATTGTTGCGTAAGAGAAGCTCATTCTGGGCGGAATATTGAAACGCTCGCCGCCGCCGCCCCGGACCCGAAAGCCCAGCTTTCGAGCACCGAGAAGTGCACCCGGGAATGGAACCCCGGGTTTTGTGCGGCATACAAAACGGGAAGTCGCGTTTTAGACGCCGGATTTCGGTGAGAATTCCAACGGCCCCACCGAGCTGTGTTTCCACTCGACGCGATTCACCGACTTTACCTTATTGACGCTACCGTGTAATTAACAGCTGTGTTAGTTAATTAATCGTGAGCACCGGAATCCATGGACTTAATGCACTCGCAGAAGCTCCCCTTGTTCGGGGCTGCGGGAGACGCAGAATTTTTCTAATGCGTTTTTCTAATTTCTAATAAGTTTTCTAAATGCGTTTTACGGTTTTGGGATCCTATGCATTCTTCCTGAAGGATTCGATCGTCTCGAAGCGACTGCGTGGAAGATCAATTTTTGGAAACCGTGGAAGAGTGGGAAATAAATCATTAAAAAATCAGAGTTCATATAGAATGTACATAAAACTTTACAGTGGGGGATAGATTGGTCTTTTTGTGATTTTTTAAAGGAGATTGCCGCTCGATATGTCTTCTTAATCAAAAGATACGGTTGTTCACAGATCCCATGAAATGAATACGTCCATCCACATTTTCTCCTGACTTTGGGGATTCCTAAAAAATATATAAATGGAGAATTTTCCATTTTGGCTACTGTGAATTTTCACGACTTTCATGACTGATCCAAATTGTCTAAATGCGTTTTACGGTTTTGGGATCCTATGCATTCTTCCTGGGGGATTCGATCGTCTCGAAATGATTGCATGGAAGATCAATTTTTGGGAACAGTGGAAGTGTGGGAAATAAATCATTAAAAAATCAGAGTTCATATAGAATGTACATAAAACTTTACAGTGGGGGATAGTTTGGTCTTTTTGTGATTTTTTGAAGGAGATTGCAGCTCGATACGTCTTCTTAATCAAAAGATACGGTTGTTGACAGATCCCATGAAATGAATACGTCCATCCACATTTTCTCCTGACTTTTGGGATTCCTAAAAAATGTATAAATGGAGAATTTTTCCATTTTGGTTACTGCGAATTTTAACGACTTTCTTCACTGATCCAAACACTATCTAAATGCGTTTTACGGTTTTGGGATCCTATGCATTCTTCCTGGGGGATTCGATCGTCTCGAAACGATTGCATGGAAGATCAATTTTTGGAAACCGTGGAAGAGTGGGAAATATGTCATTAAAAAATCAGAGTTCATATAGAATGTACATAAAACTTTACAGTGGGGGATAGTTTGGTCTTTTTGTGATTTTTAAAGGAGATTGCCGCTCGATATGTCTTCTTAATCAAAAGATACGGTTGTTGACAGATCCCACGAGATGAGTATCTCCATCTTATCTTGACTTTAGAATATCGTGAAAAATGTATGCCGTCTAATCGTGTGGCTACTAATGCTTTGAAGTAAACTTAACCGTTTGCGAAAAGAAAATTTTTAAAACTCCGGAAATTGATATTATAACAATTTTTTGTTATAATGAAATGAGTATCTCCATCTTATCTTGACTTTAGAATATCGTAAAAAATTTATGCAGTCATACCAATGCAAAAATCGTGCGGCTACTAATGCTTTGAACTAAACTAAATCGTTAGCAAAAGAAAATTTCAAAAATTCCGAAAATTGATATTCGAACCATTTTTCCTCATAACATCCTTTACAATCGCGTAGAGTTCCCCAAAAAAAATTCAATATTTCAGAATTTGTTAATTTTAAAAAAAACCACCCTTGAGAATTTAAGGAACCATACTATTGGAAGTATCTCAGAGTGTAGGAATTTCACTCGTGTCTCCGTATTATGAAGAATTTCGCCTGTAAAAGTTTTAATTGTTTCCCGTTTCCAATAAACAGCTAGAAGTTTTGTTTCGCCGTGTGATTGCTTTGTTTCCTGGCGTTCCGGCTCGTTGTTTCGTGATAAACATAGTCGGTGGAGGGGCTTCCGTTAGTCGATGGAGTAACACTTCATCGCAACAAGTTATTTTCGTGTTAAACATCGTCCACCGCTGGAATACCACACCGGTGCCGCAGCCCGGAGTCTATTCTGGTTTCCATATTTTTAGACGAGTACATTACACGGCATGCTGGTGTCCTCGCTACTAGCAAGCCCGAGGTAAATGTAAATTAAATCCGACGGCTCAAGAATTGATACTTCCTCGTTACAAACGACTCCTCGGAATTCCTACTTCCTTATAGTTCGAACATTTCTTAATCCCACTGCATTCTCAACGTATGAATACTGTGAGATCTCTATTCCGAATTGTGAACGCATCGAATCGCAATTTTGAGGAAATCATGCATACCGAAAATTCTGCAATATTTGATTTTATACTGTGCTCGTTTTACATTTCATTCTCGTTACTTCAAAATTTCAGGCGATTCCTAATTTTGGGGAACTAATAAGGTTCTGTAAAAATATAATTTTACGGATTTAAATAGTCTCGAGGATCCTTAAACTATACTTACTGGAAAATTTCAAGCAATACCTAATTCTAGACACCCTAGTTCCAGAAAACTCCAGAAAATCCAGTTATTGAAGCTTGGAATTTTCAGAGCTACAGAATTACAAGAGATTCCTAATCTTGTGCACTCTAGTTTTGTAAAATTAAAACTTCCAGGGCATTGCAGAATCTCGAGATTCACTAAAATCAATTTTAAGGCTTCGAATTATTAATAAAATTCTGTAAATTTAAAGCTTGCAATTTTCAGAGCTACAGAATTCCAAGAGATTCGTAATCTTGTGCACTCTAGTTTTAAGAAATTAAAAATGATGGATCTCTAAAATTTCTTGGGATTCTCTAGATTCAATTTTAAGGCTTCGCAATTAATAATAGAATCCTGAAAATTTAATTTGAAGCTTGCAATTTTCAGAACTACAGATTTCCAAGCGATTCCTAATCTTGTGCTCTCTGGTTCTGTAAAATTGAAAATTATGGGGCCCCAAAATTTCTGGGGATTCTCTAGATTCAATTTTAAGGCTTCACATTATTAATAGAATTTGGAAAATTTAATTTGATGCTTGGAATTTTCAGAGCTACAGATTTCCAAGCGACTTATAATATTGTGCTCTCTGGTTCTGTAAAATTGAAAATTATGGGGCTCTAAAATTTCTTGGGATTCTCTACATTCAATTTTAAGGCTTCGCAATTAATAACAGAATTCTTAAAATTTTATTTGAAGCTTGTAACTTTTAGAAATACAGATTTCCAAGCGATTCGTGATCCTGTGTACTCTGGTTCTGTAAAATTGAAAATTATGGGGCTCTAAAGTTTCTCGGAGTTCTCTAAACACAGTTTGAGAGTTAGAGTTCCGCGGAATTTTTAATATTTGCCACTCTATTTCTATGCAATGTCAATCTTAAAACCTGTTGACTTTAGACAGTCTTGGCGTTCCTTAAATTCCGTTTCAGATTTATAATTCTCCTTTGGAATTCAACGTTGTGGAGCTCCAAACACTTTCGAACATTTGCCACTCAATTTCCATAAAGTTTCAATTTTTCCCAGTCCTCCAAATACATTTTACAAATTCCATAAATTCTGTTCGCAACACAGAACCCTCATTTTACTAATCTTGAAGAAAGCTCCAAAGTTCCAATTCCTATAAGCTCGTGGTCCCTAATCGTACCCCTCTGAATCATGTCTCAAAGATTTTTCATTTCCAATGTTAACACTAAATCTACCCACCAATGAAAACTAACTAGTATATGTTGCCTTATAAAAATGGCGCACGATCGAATTTATTTAGATTTTGTGCGATTTTTACGAAAATGTATACTACAATGAAACAGGGTGTACAATCATTTCAAATGGAAGCACAACTTCAATAATTATGAAATAAAAAATCTGAAACGGATCATTCGACCGGCAGTTTTAGGTTCAGTGTCAATCAATTCCAAAATATCCCAAACACACAAAATTTCAATTCGATTCTACAATTCCTTCAATTCCCAAACACAAGACACCTAAAATAAGTCAAGCAAACCTCGAACGTAGACCTCTCGATAAAACCATCGTTCCAGTCGCTTCCAATTAACAAATTCCACTAATCCAATTTTCAATTAGTTGCACAAGTGGTCTCAGATTCCCTGGACCAATACTTGCAAAACTCGGTACATGCAAACACGTCCAAGACTCGGTAACCGAAGATTCTCGGCTACCGAATCTCCTCTGCGGGGAACGACTCGTTTGGAAGTTGAAGGGGCCAGAACTACCAAGCGAGAGAAAGAGAGAGAGAGAGCGAGAGAGAGAGAGAGCATGATAGAGAAACCAGGAACAAGAGAGAGAAGGAAAATCGCCGCAGGCTCGACAGCCGGAAGGATTCCCGTGTGTCGGAAGCTGTGCCCGGTCCGAAACCTCAGAGTCTGCGCGAGGAAACCTCGTGCTTGCCAAACGGTGGGTCGACACTTAAAAATACAAATTCGTCGAACAAAGGGGGAAGCGTTATCGTTCTCCGTGGGGCATCGGATCCTGCCAGAGCCTGACATCCCTGGGACTCGAAGATGGAGGGAGAAACTGTGAAGAAAGACGAAGAGAAGAAGAGAAGAGGCAGTCTCGGAGCCGAAGACGAGACGCTTTCGAGAAGCGTCGGGCTCATTATGGGTGCCAACCCCCCGCAGCTCGACCTCGAAACTCGCGGGGGGTCGTTCTGGAATTTGTCTCTCCTCGGATAGAGCCCCGGGGGGAAAAAATTACGGCAAACCCGAGGACGACGACTTTTAACTGATCGTCACGAGACCCGGGGGCGGCCGACTCGCTGGTTCGTCACGTTATTGACGAATTACCCTTATTGGCTCGCTTGCGAACTGAACGGTGCAGCTCTGCGGGTAATGAGCCGTGATTTACTCTGTCCCGATTTTTTTTTCGGAACGGATAATGGGCTGGTTATGAGCCTGAAAAAATTGTTAAAGGGTGGGTTGAATGAATAGAGCCGGTGGTGTTAAGCTGTGGGTAGAGTGTTTGTGTATGTGCATTTATTTAGAGTGGTTGTTTTCAGAGTTTTGAGGGAGGTGTTTAGGAAGCGGACGATTGTGATTTTTGTGACGGAGTTTGGATTTAACCCTTTGCAATCGAAGCTATTTTAAAGCTTTGCGGAAGCGTGTCTGCTGATAGTCGCCTAAATAATCTTACTGTTCTGCGACTGTGAATAATTTTTAAAGCAATTAGTACTCCCGAAAAATATGAAACAAATTTTTACTGAACACAACACGTACCCCTACATTTAATTCATACACCAAACTCCTCAGCAAATAATTTTGTTTCACAATGAAAATTTATTCGATCCATCAATAAGTATGCTAAAAATCATCCCCATCCGCTAAGGGTTAATTCCGAAGTCAAGATATTTGTTTCAGAACATTTTTATTCTATGAATCTTTTTTACATTGTGGACAGGAAAATAAACCTGTTTTTTCATACAACAGCTGAATTTTTAGCAATTTCTAGAATTCAGACAAATAAGATGGAAACTGTTCTGAATAATGGCAATTTTTACTGGTGACTGAGCAATGTTGCAAGAAGAAAATGAGAGTCAGTAAATCTCGTGACATTTCGAGAAGAAGAGAGTGGAGGACGACCATTGAGGGAACGTGTAATACTGTGATTTTGTTTAAAAAAAAAGAAATAAGAATATATAAAGGATTTGACGACCAAACACGAATAAATATTAAAAGAGCCTGAAATTCTTGGCATCGCTTATTAATTCCAACAATTTCAAAATTCATCACAAATCACCATTACAAATATTGCAGATGGAGCTTCGATGGAGCAATGTTGCAGGAAAAAAATGTAGAGTCAGTAAATCTCGTGACATTTCGAGATAAAGAGAGTGGAGGACGATGATCGTGGGAACGTGTAATACTGTGATTTTGTTTAAAAAAATAAGAAGATATAAAGGATTTGACGACCAAACATAAATAAATATTAAAAAAGCCTGAAATTCTCGGCGTCGCTTAATAATTCCAACAATTTTTAAGTTCATCAGATATCGCCATTACAAATATTGCGGATGGAGCTTCGGTGGAGCAATGTTACAAGAAAAAAATTTAGAGTCAGTAAATCTCGTGACATTTCGAGATAAAGAGAGTGGAGGACGATGATCGTGAGAACGTGTAATACTGACATTTTGTTTAAAAAAAAAACGAAATGAGAAGATATAAAGGATTTGACGACCAAATACGAATGAATATTAAAAAAGCCTGAAATTCTCGGTGTCGCTTATTAATTCCAACAATTTCTAAATTCATCAGATATCACCATTACAAATATTGCGGATGGAGCCTCGATAGAACAATGTTACAAGAAAAAAATTTAGAGTCAGTAAATCTCGTGACAGTTCGAGATGAAGAGAGTGCAGGACGATGATCGAGGGAACGTGGACGCAGAGACTTGGAAACCGGAGTCTGCCCTTACTGCGGGGGTTCCTGTCGCACAAAACAGAGTCTTTAGGTCTCCTTAGCACGTCCAGCGGGTCCTGTAACGCGGGAAGGAAGCATGACGGACGCGGGACTGCCGGACACGCTGCCATAAACGCATTACAGCCGGAACGAATCGGCTCTGTTAGCCTCGAGAATTTTGGGGAAACTCTCTCTTCCCCGTGCACACGGGTCGCGCGACTTCTGCCTGGACCCGGCGTTCTCCCTTCTTCGTCATTGTCGGGGAACTGCCGGATAAATGGCTGAAATTTGCGACGATGACCGTGGCGGAACGCAGTACCAGATAAAAGAGGGCGCGCGCGCGGTCTGAACGAGTAAATATATGGACCGGGCCCGTGATGGGGTCCCATTTCATCCTGCCGGTCCCGTATCCCCTCCACAGCTCTTGTTTTCACTTTCTGACAGGTGATTTTCGATGCAAACGTCAACAGACTCTGCTCCGGCTTTATGGCAGTTTAATTTTGAGGAAATTGAACGAGAAGAGACCGTGTAATTTTAACACATTGTATACTGGCGATTTTTGGTAATTAATCTGTTGTCATTATAATCAGTAAAAATCTCTGTACCATTAATCAAAACAGTTTTTATAGTATTAAATTCGTTTGGATTCTAGATATTGCTAAAAACTCGAGTGTGGTATGAGAAAACAGGGTTTTCATATGCAAAATGTAAAAAGGTTTACGTAGAATGAAAATGTTTAAAAGGTTGAAAGAAATGTATTGATATTGGAATTAAAATTGCTTCGAGTACAAGTTTAAAAGTCCATAGGTCCATACCTAAGGAATTTTTAGTGGATCCTTCGACAGCAACGACAATTTCAATTATGAATAAACTATAATAGTTATTTCCTAGTAACGCGTTCTAAGAATTTCTTTTCAGATTATATAGGTAATGTAAAAGAAAATTTCTGAGCTTCCTTTTGATACAGCACAATCACTAAAAATCCTATTATTTGGATTCCGATCGGTAAAGTTTTAGTATATTATCGACTGGTGAATATTTTGTAATGTTTTCAAAATTTGTAGTCAATGGTTGAGAATTGTGTAATGTATCTTTTAACAGCAATGGCAATTTCAATTGTAAACCAACAATATAGGGACCTTCAGTAAAGTAACTAAGTTCGTTTATTATGTAAAAATAATTTTTGAACTTCCATTTGGTGCAGCTGATTTATTGAAAATCAAAGTTAATTTGTCCAAAATCAATATCTTCATGTTACAAGAAAATTCTGAAAGAAAATAGTTGATCTACGGCCGATTTTGTTGGTCGTTTTATTTTGCTGCATTTTCTGTAGCAACATTTTGTCATCCTTGTCAAAAATATCACAGGACATAAAATGAATATAGAAACATTTGTGTACATAGATTGATGTATGAATTCTATGTGATAAGATTGTTTAAACATTTCAAAGGTCATCTAGTTTATGTATCATAAATATACATTTCCATAGCAGTGATGCCAGATCCACACAAAACTGGGTTGATTCTCCCCTCCTCCTTTTCCCCTTCCACTAACCCATTCCACTACCCGAGCACACTCCAACGTCCCCCACTAAGACCGCAGACTGGTCACGTGACGTGCCGCGAAACGTATCACATATTACTCTGGTCATCAGAGAGGTGGTAAACTGTACTTCCCTCGATTCAACCGTTCTGGCATCACTGTTCCATAGATGAATTAACAGGAATCCCATCATACTAAATAAAATATAAATTGTCCAAAGAATTATTTATATAAATTAAACGCAAAAAGAAGCTGTGATAAATAGACTGCCAATTTTCATGCAAAATAAAAATGTTCTAAATTGATTATAAGTTATGAGATGAGAATGAGTTTCTTTTTTTACTAATTGTAAAAAATCGAAAATAATGTATGAGCATTCGCAAATTTTTCTAGTATATTTACAGTTCTACTTTTCACTTGTCCATTTTTTTCCATAAATTGAAATCTACAGTCTAATAATATCAACTGCTAAAATGTGTTCTTTGTCAATATTTTCAAGAGGATACTCGTGTTTTCTCGCAAATATTTATGAATTTTTTCCAGAAACACTATTCAACCTTTCGCATTGGAATTTTGCACACAAATTTACTGATACTCGAAGTAAACGTGTGATTTATTCCAAGTAAAAATAATTAGTATTACATGTGTTATGTATTTTCTTTTGTAGAGTATGTTTTGAAAAAACGTAAATTAAGATCTTTGCACCCAATAAATTTATAATTCTCCAGAACCTACCAATCGTGTGATAATAAGATTAAGTTCCCGTTTCATTGTACGATCATGAAAGATCAACTTTGGAGAAAATAAAGACAGCATCTGTCGAAGCACGACACCCAGTCCCCTAATTGCGACTTCCCTAACAGTTACCGACTGTGAAAAATCGTCATTACGTCGAGAAACGTTTTCGAAAGTGGTACCATCTGCCACGGTGGCATGAAAGGCGCACGGTCAGCGAGGTTCAGAGGATCCTAAGAGAATACAATTGAGGTTTCCGCGGATGGGTAAAGAGGAAAGAGAGAGAGGGAGCAGAAGGGGCGTAGTGTTGGCTCCATAAACACCCGCAAAGCCCAACCTCCCAGCCGCCTCGAGGAAACGTCTCTATTGCGGATGACTAATGGCGTAGAATTTCGTAAAAATTGTTTCGACCTTTTCCAGCCGACACAGGGATTCTGCTACCCCGAGAGCCTCCGAAAACTGTCGATTTCTATTTTATGGAAATTTTTAATCCTGCCCTGCTTCCGGGCGAATTTGAAATTCTACAGGAAATAAAAAGGGTGCCGGCTCCATTTACTTTCCCGTACCTGCGCAACGTGAAAAACATACAAATGCAGTGCCTAATGACTTCCCTGACAAATGGAAAATTGGCTCGTAATGGTCCGTAATCCGATTTCAGAAGGAAAATGATCGTCCCGTTGCCAAAAGCAGAGCTCTTCGATGGATATTGTATACACATAGTGTGTGCTGAGTAAATACAGTGTTATTTAGAATGTAGAAGATTAAATTATTGCAAAGAAAATTTAAGAGATCCCAGAGGAATTTTGTTGTTCATTTAAAAATACTGAAAGGTCTGGGTTAGGTTTGCATCTCTACAGAAATCGCTGACACACGAATTTTTGTTGAAAATCGTCGTCGAACACGGTAAACATTAAAACATATATTTTTCAAATATGTTCGCTTTTGAAAACAAATGTATGTAATTCATTCGTGGAACATTTTCCTATTTTCAAAGTTGATTAAAAAAGTTACTAAAATTTATTTTAAACTCTCTGCTATACTATGATTGTACACCATCCTGCACACTGTCAAACTGTGTCATACAATCTCAAATGTACTATAGAGAACTGAAATTCGTCGTTCAACACATTGATTGTCAAACCGGAAAGTCGCACACAATCGGAACAATTTACTTATGATAATATAAAAATAGAAAAATAAGAGAAAACAACAAAAAGATTTAAGTCACTAAATATGATTCATATCCTTTAAATCACAATTTTAATATTTAAAAATTGAAGTAACCAATCGACTTACAATCTTATTTCATTTTCTCCTAAAAAATAATTAACGAAAAATTACTTGAGGTCAATTCTGATTACAGTGGCTGTTCAAACAAATAACGGATTAATAGATTGCAACAAAAAATGAATTCCGAGCTGAATAAAAAAACATACGACCGCCACAGTAATCAAAGTGTCACTAAATATGATTCATATCTTTAAATCTCAACTTTAATATTTAAAAATTGAAGTAACCAATCGACTTACAATCTTATTCCATTTTCCCCTAGAAAATAATTAACGAAAAATTACTTGAGGTCAATTCTGATCACAGTGGCTGTTCAAACAAATAACGGATTAATAGATTGCAACAAAAATTGAATTCCGAGCTGAATAAAAAAAACATACGACCGTCACAGTAATCAAAGTGTCACTAAATATGATTCATATCCTTCAAATCACAATTTCAATATTAAAAAATTGAAGTAACCAATCGACGTACAATCTTATTCAATTTTCTCCTAAAAAATAATTAACGAAAAATTACTTGAGGTCAATTCTGATCACAGTGGCTGTTCAAACAAATAACGGATTAATAGATTGCAACAAAAAATAAATTCCGAGCTGAATAAAAAAACATACGACCGTCACAGTAATCAAAGTGTCACTAAATATGATTCATATCCTTCAAATCACAATTTCAATAATAAAAAATTGAAGTAACCAATCGACGTACAATCTTATTCAATTTTCTCCTAAAAAATAATTAACAAAAAATTACTTGAGGTCAATTCTGATCACAGTGGCTGTTCAAACAAATAACGGATTAATAGATTGCAACAAAAACTAAATTCCGAGCTGAATAAAAAAACATACGACCGCCACAGTAATCAAAGTGTCAATCACCCCTGATGGAATATCGCGGAGCAAAGAGGCGTAGAAAAATTCGATTAAAAATAATTGATGATTCGGGGGAAGATGATCTCGCGGGAACAGCAATGACGCGGAGCAAGGAAGTCAATGGACCAACAGAATGATCGGCGGAGGTCTATACAAGGGAAGGGGAGAGCTCGGGCGAGAGAAGTTTCGATCGGAGGATCGAAAGGCGGATAAAGTCTTGCTGCGCCCTCCCCCGCGTATAACCACGGATTGCCGGGGTTCTTTATGGGCAATCTATGGTGATGGAGATGATAGGCAAGCAGATATACGTAAACCTGATTCTGGAGGATCTTCCGCGACCCTACTGGAAGCGAGTACGCGGCTGGAAGCGGTGGGAGAACCGCCTCGATTCCCCAATAGTTTAACTTACGGCCGGATTTACTGGCGGAGATAGGAGAACCCCCTTGTATTGGCTGATAGACCCGCGACACCTACGCTCCCACGGATCCTCAGCGGTCCTCAAACTTCACCGAAACTTTTCCCGAGGAATGAGGGAAAAAATATTTTTTTTTCTTTTCTCTCGTTCGCTTACTCTGCTTCCGAAGATGCGTCGCGAAGCTTCGATCTTCCAATAGCGTCGCGGTTCTTGATTGAGCAGCCCGCACGTACGATCAAACCGCGTCTAGTGGACTATATAGATCTTTTTAAATTATTGGGGTGGCTAGGGACTTTGTTCCGGATGCAGTGGGGTTTTCGAAATTAGAGGGACGCTTTTCGAGAATAGATGGGAATGGAGCAGTTGAAGTTTTTGTATGAAGATATTCAGATTTTGAGTTGGTTTGTTCTGCTCTTTGGTTTGATTTCGTTTTCGCGCGCTTGCTTCTAATTGTAGCAAGATTTTTGAAACTCTCCCTTTGATTCCAGAGTCGACTCTTTGAAGCTTCTGTACGAGACTGATAAGATTTTGAGTTTGTTCATTCTTGGGATTTTTGTTGGTCTTGCTTCTAGTGGCTGCAAGAATATTTAAATTCTGTCTTTGGGACCATTATGGATCTTTTGTGCTTGTTTCTAACTGCCGCACGATTTTTAACATTCTCTCTGAGAAATCATTCTGGAATTGGACTCTTTGAGGTTTTTTGTATAAGACTGTTCAGATTTTGAGTTTGTTTATTCCAGTGATTTTTGGATTGATACCGTCTTTAGATGAAGGGTACTGTTGTTGGTCTTGTTTCTAGTGGTAACAAGAGTTTTTAAATTCTTCTTTTGAGATCATTATGGAATATATTCTTTAAAGTTTTGGTCTGAGAGTACTCGGATTTTGAATTGGTTTGTTCTGGTCTAACTTGATTTGGTTTTGTTGTTGTGTGCAAGTGGTACTTTTGTACTTGTTCCTAATTGCAGCAAGATTTTGGGAATTCTTCCATTGGGATCATTATGGAACGGATTCTGATGTTTGTGTATGAGAGTATTCGGATTTTAAATTGGTTTGATGTGGTCTAACTTGATTTGGTTTTGTTGTTGTGTGCAAGTGGTACTTTTGTACTTGTTCCTAATGACAGCAAGATTTTGGAAATTCTTCCATTGGGATCATTATGGAACGGATTCTGATGTTTGTGTATGAGAGTATTCGGATTTTAAATTGGTTTAATGTGGTCTAACTTGATTTGGTTTTGTTGTTGTGTGTAAACGGTACTTTTGTGCTTGTTCCTAATTGCAGCAAGATTTTGGGAATTCTTCCATTGGGATCATTATGGAACGGATTCTGATGTTTGTGTATGAGAGTATTCGGATTTTAAATTGGTTTAATGTGGTCTAACTTGATTTGGTTTTGTTGTTGTGTGCAAGTGGTACTTTTGTGCTTGTTCCTAATTGCAGCAAGATTTTGGGAATTCTTCCATTGAGATCATTATGGAACGGATTCTGATGTTTGTGTATGAGAGTATTCGGATTTTAAATTGGTTTAATGTGGTCTAACTTGATTTGGTTTTGTTGTTGTGTGCAAATGGTACTTTTGTACTTGTTCCTAATTGCAGCAAGATTTTGGAAATTCTTCCATTGGGATCATTATGGAACGGATTCTGATGTTTGTGTATGAGAGTATTCGGATTTTAAATTGGTTTAATGTGGTCTAACTTGATTTGGTTTTGTTGTTGTGTGCAAGTGGTACTTTTCTGCTTGTTCCTAATTGCAGCAAGATTTTGGGAATTCTTCCTTTGGGATCATTCTGCAAAATTCTACAGGACTGAATTAACTCAGTGAAAGGAAACGAAATTGCAAATTATTATTTTGATTTCTTGTTTCGTAAATCCTTAACCCCTTGCACTACGATTGCAGTAATTAGATCTTCTTTGTACTTCATAATTTCCCAGAAGAAGAAGAAGAAGAACAACAACAACAACAACAAAATTCATATCTACTGTAAGCCTATACGTTCTCCAATGGCTGTACAATAACAACAACAAAAATTAATACTGTACATATTCATTAGACATGGTTGAGAATCTTCATCGAATGTCTGACTGGATATTATAGTACAAGGGATTGGTGAACTTTTGGACACGTCACTATACGGTGTATATCACCACAAAAATTAATTTTTAAAGAACCATGAAAAATTGTGCCACCCACATTTGACCGACGGCGTGGCCGTCAACGCGTTAGATGACGAACGATTGCACAGTTTTATCAAATACGCATGTAAAGAACACAAATGTATTTCGAAGAGCAATTCATATGAATTTTACTTGGCTTCAATATTAATATATTACTTGCTGAAAGCCTGGCAACAGATAGATACCCATCTAAAATTTGAAAGAATTAAAATGAATGACTGAAAATTCTGAATCAATGAAATAAAAATTCCTCCCCAATTCTCCACTACTTCAATCTCTGCCAAACACTCCGCGAACATACAAAATCCCCATTCATTCTGCAATTCGACTAACAAACGATTTACAGCACCTCGATCTTTAAACAAACACAACTTCCTACAAGAGATCCGTCGTCCGAACGAGAAAAAAGAAAAACGTTGGATTTCGCAGCATCCTGCAGATCGGTTCGATCGACACGGTTAAATTGCCGGTGCGGACGCGACGGTGCGGAAAAGCGTCGAGTCCCAAGGAAAAGCAAAAGGAAAATGAAAAAGGAAAAGGAAAAGAGGAGAGGCTAGGCCGGTGGCCGGGCGCGGGCGTCGCGTCTCTTCAGGCATCAATTAAATTACAGCCAGCCGGTGTCCAGTGGAAGCGAGCGGATCGGTGGTGTGACTCGTTGCTCTTTGAACATTTCTCTCTCTCTCTCTCTCTCTCTCTCTCTCTCTCCCTCTCTTTCTCCCTCTATCTCTCCCTCTCTGCAGTGGAAACTGTATCTTGAGCGTGTCCAGGATACCGTCGGATGCAGCGTACAGGAAGCACTTGGATCGCGCAGGAAGCACCCCTGCTTCAGCGACACCGGCGAAAGAGAATAGAGAGTCCAAGGGGTGGGCGAACGGGTCGGCGCGGGTGTGGGGATGCTGCGAGGAAAGAGGATGCGCGGGGATGCAGGGAGAACCGCTCGTAGACTGGTAGAGGGTTGTTCGGCGAGGGGGCGGTGAAAAAAGGGAGGAAAGGAGCATCGCGCAGTGCAGAAAGAGGGACGGGGAAAGAGCAAAGAGGGCGAAGGGATGGAGCTTGGTCTCATCTTGCCTCCACAAAGCGGCGCCGCATCAGATAGCATTTGTTTTAAATATATGGATCGAAGGGTGTGGGCGCGAGCCAGAGCCAGAGAGCTCTGGGGGTGAGATGGGGATCGGGGGTGTGCATTGGGTGTGTAGAGCGAGCAAGGGCTGGAAGGATACAATACCCCATATCCTACGCGAAAAACCGGCCCGCACTTTTATCGCCCCGGCAAGCACAACGTCGAACGAGAACAGAGGAACGAGGAGAAGGTGGGGCAGAGATACACGTTCTGTTCAGACGACACACAACTCGTTTCCTCGGTATTCCACGGTTCCAGAAGCCAATACTCCAACCCCCTTGGATACCAACGAGACCACCCTTGGCCCTGCCGCTACCCCCTGCGGCCAGATATCGGCTTGCCAATAAGCTAACCGACGAGGAGCTGGCGGCTACAACCTGTATCCTTGTCCTGGTTTCCGTGCAGACGATACTAACTACTGGATCTACCTTCTGAGATGGATTATGGGGATGAACGTTTTTTTTTTTTTTTAGGGAAATTGTTTTGTCTTTGTTTATGAGAAGGAGTTGCGATTTATTAGTTTCAAACCCGGTTTCTCGTGTTATCGGTTGCTGAGGATGCGGTGACGTTGCCATTCGATAAGTAGACAGCGGTTTTTATGCATCCGTGGCAAAAGTGGGTCGGTGCAATTTAAACTAGTGAAAAAATGAGGAGAATTTAAAAACATCGATACATTGTTTCTAGTCAATTAAAATCATTAAAGGAAGAAAGACGTTTCTAGATTGCTCTTGTTTCGTGCAACTGTGGCAGATTTTATTTAGCATAAAAATTCATTGTCGATTTGCGTGCTGTTTCTTCCTTTTTGCGATTGTGTCGGGATCATTTTTAGGGGATGTACAGCAGCTCATATTCCTCGGAAGCTGTAAAATTTATAATCATTCACTGAATATTTAAGTCACTTCTGAATCACCAACCCTTGTTACTAACAGCAACGAACCGCCCAAAGGTTGTTTGAATTTTATCTTGGCGCAAGCATCAAGGAAACTTGACAGTGCATCCTAATTGTGACATTTCCGACTGTAGTGATTTGGTAAAAAATTTATATTGTCTAGTGAGAATTTTATCTTGTCACAAGCACCACGGAGAGAACCCCGCACTAATTATATGGAAAATCTATCCCGGTAAAATCAGTCGGATTTTTCATATGTTGTAGCTTATGATCTACTGAACAAAAGATGTAATGGGCACGAAGCTCAATAATGGACAGTTATCGAGTTATAATCAGTCGAACATGACAAATTCGAGCTGCCGAATACTCAAATCTCGGGAAGTATTTATTTTTTCGAAAAATGTTTGAAACAAAAATAGTAGGGTTTCACAAAAACCTGTTAGGTGGTGTCATTATTTTTGAATTTTGAATGACCTTGAAAAGGTCTGTGAACAGAAATCTTTCACAAAAATCTTTGCGTGTCACAGCAGAGATAACGACCCCACGGTTCGTCACTCCCGTAGTATTTTTTGACTCCAAACCCTCTCTGCTGTCTGTGTGTTTTTGTGCGTGTCTGTGTGGATTAATAAAAAAAATGATCTTATTATGTATTACCAAACAGTATGGGGACCAAAATGTATGGAATACACTGATATCAATAATATAAATATCGGACGTAGCAATGCCAGAAAGTAATAGCATTCGGCACCAATAACGCTAGTATGTTGCCAACTTCATTTAGGTCGCGCAACTTGAAAATCGAAGGAGTGGGGCGGCGGGAGTGGGGGTGCGTCAAGCGTGTAAAGTAAATATACTTCCCGAGATTTGAGTATTCGGCAGCTCCAATTTGTCATGTTTGACTGATTATAACTCGATAATTGTCCATTATTGAGCTTTGTGCCCATTACATCTTTTGTTCAGTAGATCATAAGGTACAGCATATGAAAAATCCAACTCATTCAACCGGGATAGTTTGTCCATATGATTAGTGCGAGGTTCTTTGACAGTGCATCCTAATATAGTCACTTCTAACAGTAGCGAATCGTCCAAAAATATAACTGGTACCGGCGTGGTACTCCTAAAACTCATCATGAAACGAGGAGACGAGTACAAGAGAAGCCACGTGAATATAATATAGTCACTTCTAACAGTAGCGAATCGTCCAAAAATATAACTGCTCTACTAAGGATTTGATCTTGCCACAAGCACCTAGGAAACTTGATAGTACCTCGTAAAAGTAGTCATATGGTAATAGTACACTTTCAGTGAACTTATTAGTGCAACAGGATAGCGTGGACATTTGTCAGACATTTTTGTCCAAGAGATGAATATCTCGGTTGCCTCGGAAGCTGTAAAACGTCCCAGGGAGGTCGCAGCTACTTATGGCTGAGAATGGGTCCGACAATGGACACGGTTTCACACCGAAAGATCCGGCCACCTCTGTCTCCGGGGGTCTTCCGGCGTGGTACTCCTAAAACGCATCATGAAACGAGGAGACGAGTACAAGAGAAGCCACGTGAATGGCCGTCACCATCGTGCGATCTCGAGTACGCGCGGAGTATAATCGGTCGCGACGACACAAATGAAGGATCCTGCCCGCGGGAATCCTTTAAAGTGTTGTCGGAATTCCTTGCCGTTTGACAAACTGCGCGGTGAACGTGACTGAACGCTCGAACAGCGAGGGTGACGACACTAGAGGGAGAGAATCGCTACCGAAGACTTACTTTGAACTCTACTCGAGGTGTAGTTACTCTTGTATCATTTCAGAGAATTATCTAAATTGTACACAGATAATTCATAAAGTAAAAAAATTCATAATTTGTTACAGCTGTCGCCGCAAATTTTGGATACACTGAATCGAGGTTATTTTGTTTTTAATCGACTACAGATCGCAAAATAAAGTATTACGAAAAAATTGTTTTCTTCAATAAAAAGTTAAATTCACCTTACAACATAATTTTGATTTCTTATTATAGTAGCTAATGTTAAGAAGAGTTCAACGACCTGCTATGTACTTTGACCTTGAAATGACCTTGAACCTTAAAATATTGGCCTAGCCAAGAGTAATGACCACCATTTTGAAGTGTGTAAATCTATCGAGATAAAAGAACTTAGAACTTAGATTGCCATGCCTTTGATTAGGCCAATATTTTAAGGTTGAAGGTCATCCCAAGGTCAAAGTACATATAGTAGGCCGTTGAACTCGTCTTCACATCGGCTATCATAATATCAAGACAAATATACACATATTGTGACATTTCCAAAAGTCAAAGTGGTCTTGACTTTTTATAAAAAAAACCAATTCTTTGGCAACTTCTTATATTGCGATTCTTAACCGTTTCAGAAGAGATGATTAACATTTTTTCATTAGATTATCAGAAATGCCTGAAAAATCTACAGTTACGCGTCGCACATTCTACAGTACAAAGTCAAATTGTGAATTTCGACTCCGGTCTCCCCTACCCGCAAAAAATGCAACGAAAGGGACGAGATGCAACCATGCTCTTCCAATCACCCCGAATCGAAACTCCTGCCACCCGGAATCGCCGATCCGCAGATGATCAGCAGGAACAACTTCGTATCGCGGAAAAAGCGTGCCCGTTTAATTTGCCGTCGTCGAAAAAATTCCTGGGCACTGACTTCCGCGCGAGAGCATTCCTTCGTCGTCGATCGGTTCCGGTGCGACAAAAGAGAGTCCAGGGATGTGGACGGTACACGGGGGTGGATGGTACAGAGGGGGTCGATGGTTCGGGTTCGGTGGATCGTCGGAGGATTTTAGTCCGCCGATAGGAGAAGCCGGAGGGGCGTGCTCCCGCGCTCGAGAAGTGAGAAAACGAGAAAGAGAGTCACTTGTAGGGGTCGGAGGTAGCTCGAATTTCACACGTGGATTAACTCTCCGTCGAGTGGAGTGTACTGTACCTCCTCCTCGTCCAACTTGCTCTCGTTTCCTTGCTCGTTTCGACCCCCACACCCCCTTCCTCGGTGGGCCAGCAAGCGCGAGAGGCCTTGCTACACGAATTCCGAGATCCACCCTGTGCAGCCGCTAATGAACGTCCGCGCGGCTTGCGACATAACCACCCCCGGCCACCCTGTCATCCACACACCCTCTCGGCGCGCCCAGCCACCCCCTCGATACACGAGCGTGTATGACAACGAGCACCTGGACGATGAAGTCCAGGACGCTGTAACGGGGATGAAGGGGCGCGATATTCGCGCCGGTGATCGTATTAAATCTCCTTCGCCCTGAGTTCCTCGGTAAAACACCCCGCCACCCCTTTTCCTCCATCTCTCACACATACGCACACACTGTACGGTTCTCCCATCAACCCCCTTCCGGTAACTGCGTCCATCGATCTCGTAACTCGAGCTGACTTCGAATAAAACCGTCGGTCAAGCATTACCGCCACCACCCCCGCTGTGCTTCACCTTCCTGAGCGAAGATCGGGGCAGAATTGTCTACTTTGCTGGCAAACGATGGTACACCGTGCTAAACGCATGCTGGGATGCTTGGAGAGACGGCGTTGAACGGATCTTGTTCGATTTTGAAGATCCTGGGGGTTGATTCGGTGCAGGTTAGAAGTTCCGAGGTATTTTGTATCAGTTAATACAGAAAATTAATAAATAACAAGTTAAACTTGTATGGGACTCGTTTATGACCCACTGTGAATTGGTAGAAGTTTTATTCTTCAATTCTCATTCTCCTAAGAATTGCCTAGTTAGCAATTTGATTAACAGTAAGAAATTATACTAGTGTGATGGTCCTTCGTGGTAAATGCACGCTGGGATGCTTGGAGAGACGGCGTTGAACGGATCTTGTTCGATTTTGAAGATCCTGGGGGTTGATTCGGTGCAGGTTAGAAGTTCCGAGGTATTTTGTATCAGTTAATACAGAAAATTAATAAATAACAAGTTAAACTTGTATGGGACTCGTTTATGACCCACTGTGAATTCGTACAAGTTTTATTCTTCAATCCTCATTCTCCTAAGAATTGCCTAGTTAGCAATTTGATTAACAGTAAGAAATTATACTAGTGTGATGGTCCTTCGACGGCGTTGAACGGATCTTGTTCAGTTTTAATGGTCCTGGGGGTTGATTTGGTACTGGTTGGGAATTGGGGGTGTTTTGTATCAGTGAATAAAGCGAATTTATATAGTATTTCGGACTATGGGACTCGTTTAGGATTCGCAATGTGTTGATAAAATTTTCATTGTTCCCAATTTCGTCTAGGTAAAAATTATCCAGTCATCGAATTAACACTAGAACTTAACGAGCCCGGCAAATGACGGATATCAGATTGTTTCTTTTACAATTCGTGAAATTATAGAAATATTTTCTTGAAAAAGGTTTTATATTTCTTTACTCTAGTATGCGTATATGTTATCATAAAAATCCTCTGAAATTTGAATAAATTCAATACTCTTATTATTACGAAGAAATGTGCACCAGTATTGTACTTAAAAATTATCCTGTCTTCGAATAAACACTAGAACTTACCGAGCCCGGCAAAATGGCGGATATCAGATTGTTTCTTTTACAATTCGCGAAATTATAGAAATATTTTCTTGAAAAAGGTTTTATATTTCTTTACTCTAGTATGCATATATGTTATCATAAAAATCCTCTGAAATTTGAATAAATTCAATACTCTTATTATTACGAAGAAATGTGCACCAGTATTGTGGTTAAAAATTATCCTGTCTTCGAATAAACAGTAGAACTTACCGAGCCCGGCAAAATGGCGGATATCAGACTGTTTCTTTTACAATTCGTGAAATTATAGAAATATTTTCTTGAAAAATTTTTTAGTTATCTTTCTTTACTCTAGTACATACATATGTTACCATAACAATCCTCTGAAATCTGAATAAATTCAATCCTCTTATTATTACAAAGGAATCTGCAGTAGTATCGTGGTCAACCACAAAAATAGTAATCCACAGAGAAGTATTTCCACCTAACTATGATAAAAAAAAATCGATACACCTAATACTCAGAGTATTCCAAATAGATCCGAGCAAAGCCAACTATGCGAAAGTTAGGAACGTTCTGTTATTCGCGATGGTTGAAACATGGCAAAACCATCGGCGGAACAAAAGCGGCGAACAAACTCGTACCGGGTTTTAATCAATCAATACGGTTTATTAATTACAGACTGGGGCGAGTCGAAGTTATTATCTGAGGAGCCTTTGCACTGTGCAACTGTGTCGCCAATTTTCCAATATCGCGTTCGACGTTACCCGGGGGATGAAAAAGGCACGCGATCTCTGTTGCAGCTGCCGTAACAGGCGCGCGGCACGGCGTCGCGCATTCTAAAGCGCGTATTAGAAGAGATTACTCCTTGATTAGCATCACTGTGACCGGCACGTACCCGTTGCCGCTGCCCCCCCGTCGATCTCCATAGATAAAAGCAATATATCCTGGCGGACGGAACCGCCAGTCGTCCAACCGGGAGACTACTCTCGCCCCCTATTCCGCTACGATGTCCTATTTCAAAGCGGTAGAAATGATTTGGGTCGACAGTAAATCAAAACTGAAGATTCTGTTTTCGTTATAGATAACGGCAAAAAAGTTCCCCGCTTTTATCGGACGAAATTAACAGAAGAATCATCGGATCACTTTTTGTTTCTCTATGGAGAACACAGCTATTTTAGCAGTGTAATTTCATTCGATCGAAATGGATTATATTGATAAATCTGATTTCGGCGCAAGGTTCGACACTATTGAAAATCAGCAAATATGCAGTTAGATTATTCTCTCAACGTTTCGATCCTTGTGTAAATCATTTTCAAGAGGTTTCAATGCGCTTGCTGTGCTACGGGTACAATAAAAGGAAAACAAAAAATTTTTATGAATAAGATATTAGGAGTTACGGCGGAAAGTGGTTTAACCCATGATGGCAGATACGTATCTAATAATCTAACTGCAAATTTGCTGATTTTCAATAGGATCGAACCTTGCGCCGAAATCAGATTTATCAAACAGCTCTTTTAGGTTTTGCATGATTTAAATATTGTACATCACTTAATTTCTCATTCTTTACCATCGCATTTCTCTTTACAAAACACTAATAAATGGTCACTGTAAATGTTAAGCGTGTCGACCATATTTGATTTTTTACCAGGATTCTATTAATTTTTGCAGAATGTCCTGGACTCTGTCTCACTGGAGCACAAAAGCCTTCTATTATTAACTTTTTATTCGACCATTCTTTTTCACATCGGTACCAGCAAATTTCTCTATTTAAAACACTAACAAATGACCACTGAACACTATAAATGGTCATTAAGAATTTTAATCATGTGAAGCATATTTTATAATTTACCAGGATTCTACGGTGGCTCACAAAAGTATTCGCTTGCCCTTTAAATCAGAATAACTTTCTTAAAATTTGACCAAAACACTTGACTTTCTTTTTAAGCAGTTAGAAGCATTGATTTAGTAAATCACATGCAAAAAAGATTTTGAAAAAAATGCAATTAGTAGGAATTACGTGAAGAGATAAAAATGGCACTATTTAAAACTTCTTTATTTTAGAACATAATGAAAATTGAAAATATGCCTTTTGTAGATCTATGTTTGTTATACGTATGCTGAAAATTTCATCGAAATCGGTTGCCGCAGAAAAAAACTATGGATTTTAAGCAGAAACTGACCGAAAGTCGTAAAAAACTGCGATTATCATCACTTTCAAGCGCTTGTAGCTCATATGTTCGTTAACTGATTTCGATGAAATTTTCAGCATATGTGTAAATAACATTGATCTACAAAGCACATATTTTGAATTTTCAAAAGTTTTAAAAAGTGCTATTTGTATTTTTTCATGTAATTCCTACTAATTGCAATTTCTTCAAAATCTTTTTTTGCACGTGATTTACTAAATCAATGTTTCTAATTGCTCAAAAAAAGTCAAGTGGTTTGGTCAAATTTTAAGAAAGTTATTCTGATTTAAAGGGCGAGCGAACACTTTTGCGAGCCACTATATATAATTTTTGTCAAAAATTCTGGATTAGCTTTTCAAATCCTAATCCTGGAGAATCAGATACTATCACAAGAATAAAACACTTCGATGGTCATTTTGCGAAAAAATCATCCAAGGTTAAGAACTCCAGTGTCCTAATTTCAATCTCTTTACCGAACCGCATAAAACAATTTGAAACAACTGACGACCGTATATCAATTCGAGCTGACACTTTTTACCTCCCATTTGCCATTTTCGTCAAACCAGAGGTGCCACCAATAAACTCGATGCTCGTCTCCTACCATTGCCATAAACATTTTAATAATCACGTTACGGGAAACGGGAACCAGAACACGGGCACAATAGTAACCTCCTGTTCTAGGGTACGCAACGGGAAAGTTCTCTTTAAGGCGAGCTTCGTTTTTCCAGGTACGGAAAGAAAAAAGGTCGAGTCGTTGGTGTTTTCTGGGTATTCAATGACCCAGTTTCGATGAACAGTGCCCGGCCATTATGGCAGATTTTTATGCTTTTACAGGGCCGACAGTGTCCGCCAGTCGATCGGTGAATGGCGAACCGGAAACGGGATCCCAAAAAGTGGGATCCCGTTTCGTGTATTTCTGGATCAGGCTACGGGCCCTAACGGTGGTTTGTTTTTAATAACGGTGTCGTATATTTTAATAGTCGGACACCGCCATTTTCATACGGTCTCTCTGCCACCTTCATTGGGAAACAGGCAAACCGTGTTTTACGCGTTTATGCCGGTCGAGGGGATCCTGGGTCTCGCACTAATTCCAAACCAAAACAGGGCAGTTTTTTGGCCGAGGTAACCTCGAATCTGGAACGATTTTTTCACGACCTGCCGTAAAGAAATAAACCCAAAAAGTCGCCCGTTTTGATTTATTGTCGGTCGGTTTGTGTTACTTTGGGAACAGAATGACGCGAAAAATGTAAAATGCGTTCTGTGTCCTCCATTTTGGTTGTATACCGTCCTTTCCCAGGATTCCCGGAAGATTCAGAAAACTAATGCGATGATCGTAAAATCTAGATCTTTTTCTGCGTTCTCGAATTTTTCAACCGCCTATTGTATTCTGATTAGGTTTATGGGATTATACAGCAGAGCTGCAAGGTTTTCGTTAAATGAATTTCTTAGTGCATCATTGCATATAATTTAATTAAGCTGTTTAATCTTTTACAGTCGAAACTGTTCTAACTCCAAGAAATCTCTTCTCACTTAAAATATTTCCATTCTTCATGATTTACTTCGTTCAAATTCCTTTAGATTCCTTAAAGATTTAGCAATTTCTTCGATACAAATACAGTCATGTGCAAAATTGATGTCGACATTTTTTAAAATCGACATCCGAGTACTAAGAGTTAGCACTAAACATACAAGTTGAAATTAGAAAGACTTTTTCGTAGGAAATGATTGAATAAATTTCTCAAATCTCGCTTATACTATAATAAAAATAGTAAATAGTGTAGATAGACACAATCTTCTTATTTTTATTAAGCAATGCATGCCAGTCACACTTTTTGTTTGGTAGGTCTAGTGTTAAATACTGTGATTTTCAACCCTCCACGAGGTCGAAGCAATTTCAACCGCCTAAAACAATCAATTCTTAGCACACAAGATTCAAACAATCAGGAGAATCATTCCATATACAGGGTGGGGCACTATAAACAGGACACCTGAATAACTCGCTTGCTTTTTAAATTTACTTGATTTTTACTACTTACTTTAAACTTACTCAATTTTTTATAGATGGAGACGTCAAGGAGATATGAAGGTCAACTCTGTTTTTTTTTAAATGGAACGGTATGGTTTTTTATTTGCATTCTGATAGTGTGTTTCAAGATGAATACAATGTATGAAGGTCATTCAAGGTCACGCAAGATCAACTGCAATAGAAAATAAAGTGTCTCAAAGCACTCTTCGAACACTACGACGAAAATAACCATACCGTTCCATTTAAACAAACAGAGTTGACCTTCATATCTCCTTGACGTCTCCACCTATAAAAAAATTAATGACATCAGATTACGAGCGCCTCGATATCAATTAAGTTTGGTCTGATGCATTTTCATCTATCTTCAAAAGCAAGCGAGTTATTCAGGTGGCCTGTTTATAGTGCCCCACCCTGTATTTTCCGAAAGCTTTCACTTCCCCCAACCCCTTGCAGAAACAAAATAATTACAACCCTCTAAAAGAGTCAATCTGTCCCATATAGGGGTAGAAAAATCGCAACTCACATGAGAGAATAATCTACGATCAACTGAATCTTGTAATTTTTATGCAACAACACATGCCATGCACTTTTTATGCTCGGTAGGTTTCCTGTTAAATACTTTCCAACCTTCACAAGGTCGAAGCAATTACAACTCCCTGAAACAATCACTTCTTACCCGACAAGGGTCAAACAATCAGGAGAATCATTCCATATACTTTCCAAAAGCTTTCACTTTCCCCAACCCCTTGCAGCAACAAAATAATTACAACCCTCTAAAAGAGTCAATCTGTCCCATATAGGGGTAGAAAAATCGCAACTCACATGAGAGAATAATCTACGATCAACTGAATCTTGTAATTTTTATGCAACAACACATGCCATGCACTTTTTATGCTCGGTAGGTTTCCTGTTAAATACTTTCCAACCTTCACAAGGTCGAAGCAATTACAACTCCCTAAAACAATCACTTCTTACCCGACAAGGGTCAAACAATCAGGAGAATCATTCCATATACTTTCCAAAAGCTTTCACTTTCCCCAACCCCTTGCAGCAACAAAATAATTACAACCCTCTAAAAGAGTCAATTTGTCCCATATGGGAGTAGAAAAATTGCCATTCACCACTAGAAAATAATTTACAACAGAGCAATAATGTAATTCAGCCCCGAAGTCGACGGAGCCCCGACTTTTTCCAGATTTTCGGAAAGCAAGGTTCGAAAAGGGGTTAGGGTTGGCACAACTCACGTCGAAACGTTGTCCCGAGTGATTTGCAACGGGTAGATCGATCGTCCATAACCCTAAAACGATAGGGTAAAACAGCCGGTACCTGGAAGTCCGGCATCGGGGGTGAAAAGAGTGAGAGGCGAGGGGCTAAAAAACGGTAAAAATCTTGGGAGTCGGTGTAACGGGCAGCGCGTAGTGACCCACATGCGGCACTATAGTTACGGGCTTGCGAGGGGGTGCGAAGGGGTGAGAAAAAACGGTACTGGGCACCTCGACCCATTCGCCTCCGGGGAAAAAAAGAAAAATCATAAAACATCGGTGCGCCGATCGCGGGAGGGACGAGGGACGGGGTTAGAAAAGGGTTTCCCATAGAAAAATCTTTCGGCCGAGCCGAGTTGACTTTTCTACCGCTAAGCCTTTCGTCGCAGTAAAGTTAATTTGCGCCAAAGCAGCCGTGTTCCGGCAATAAAAACGGCGTGAGAATGGCCGCCGATAACTCCGCAAGAGCCATATAACCCTTAAAAGTCAAGAGTCCGTCGTAGAAAAGGGGTTTTTTCGTTGGTACGGGAAGCAGCGCATAAATTCATAAAGCACCGCTACGTTACCCTAAAAATACACGGACCACCCCTTTTTTTCCCTCGTCTTCGACAAAAAGGAAACGGTAAAAATAGTTGGACGTTGGAGAAGAGGGGAGGGAAGAAGACTCGCTGGAAAAATCGTGGATCTATCCAACGGTACGACGACGTCCGGTTACGTAGAAAAACCGTTGTTTTTTACTCGTTTCGAAAACATTCTACGGCCCCCGGGACCGTAAATCTCGAACCCGAAATTTTTGACGAACCCCGCGTGAATATTTTTTTTCCCCATCCGTACGGTAAGACGAAAAAACATGTTTTTTTTGTTTACAACAAGGGTTGTTTTGCAGCTACCGGAAAATATTTTTACGGTCGAAAAACCGTTCGGTTTCGTGAAAACCAGCGGTTTTTCGCGTTTCCAACTGGACTCTCTGCAATGGCTCCGTGGCAGAGCGATCAGGGGTGGTGAGGGACGAAAACCTGAACGAGTTGCACGCCACAGGTTCCCAAAGAGTCAACGGAATCGTAAATTTTCTCGCCGACCCGTTATGCGCGCTCCTTTTGCACGAGACCCCCACGAGCGAGTCTAACTGGTTCGGGGCGCGAAATCTGGATAATTTACAGGGACCAATGGGTGCTCTGGGGTTGTGTACCGTTTCGGCAAAGAGTAGGCAAGAGTTGCTACGGCCACACCGTCCTCCAATTAACGAAACAACTCTTTATTGGTCTATTATTAGCTCGACAAGCACGCCTTCACGATTCCCAGAGACCCCCCCTTCCCGATTCCCTCAACCCTCAGACCCGTACGATACCTCCAACGAACCCTTCGCAATCGCCCCTACGAGCTGCTAACCTTTCGTCTCGATTTACATACTTTTCTGGGAAATTCGCACGCTTTTTTGGTAACTACGCACACATTTCCAGCGAATTTTTACCATTTCTGGAGGAATTTCTATTTTCGTTCATTTTTTGTGAAATTTCGTACACTTTTATGGCGAATCACTATATTTTTTTGGGAAATTTCGTATTTTTTTGGCAACTCCCTATATTTTTCTGACCAATTCTTTGACAAATTTCGTATACTTTTATGGCAAATCTCTCATTTTTTTGGAAAAATGTTTACAATTTTTTGGCAAACGTACACTTTCATAGAAAGTTCCTACATTCTGTAACCAGCTTCTACACCCTTCTTCCTATTTTTCTATACTTTTTTACCAGCATTTTTCTGGGTAATCTTTGCAATTTTTCGGCAAATTTTGCACTCTTTCATGGCGAATCCCTATATTTTTTTTAATAAAGTTCTATACACTTCTAGCGAGCTTTTACATCATTCTGAAAAATCTTTGCGCATTTCTAACACGCTTATACATTTTTCTGGCTATTTTACTAGCTTTTTCACATTTTTTATTCTTCCTTAAAAAATTCTTTATATTTTACAAATTTCACATTAATTCTCTAATTTCCCAGTCGTCTTCGGATCGTCCCCATCGCATTTTTCTTCAAAACATGATAGTATACTATAATCATTATAATGACCACTTGAAAACTTGAGAAACATGGAGCCCAATACTCCATCTTTTACTAAGACTAATTAATTCCTAAAGTTCGCCCACGTTGCGAATTTTTTTTAAATACAATCTTCGATCACTTAAAAATGTTAGTGATAAAGAATGTGTTGTATATTTTGTAAGGATTACATTAATCTATATATCTCCCTTGTTTAAATTATACCCATCGTATATATTTTTTCCAGAAGACAAGAAATGTCCAGCTAAAAGTATTAGTATTGATTAATGACCAGTTAAAACTGTAAAATATCTTCTACAAGGATCAATTCGTTCCTAAATTCTTTAAAACTCAATAAACACATAAAAATGTTCAACGAATGACCATCTAATAATATTGGACGTTTTCAGAAGAATTGTATAAATTTTAAACAACTGAACCGAAAATTTAAATCTTAAAAAATTGAAGTTACCGACCAAACTTCATGTTTAGCCAGGATTTCATTAACTCTGAAATTCCTCGATGTTTGAAAACTGTGCACAAATAAAACCATTTATAAAAATTGAACGAATTCAGTGACTACTGTACAGAATCTACATTACGCAAACTACGTGTGAATTTTTTCGTTCCCGAGGTGAGCACAGCGAGATCAGAAATTTGCAAAATTTTCTCGGAAGCACCAGTAGCGTATGGGAATAAATTTTCCAGTAAAAATCGGAAGGGCTCGGCAGTCGAATATTCTTCGTCGGATTGTTCCGGTTTGCAGAAGGGTGCGTAGCACCACGGTGCCGCAGACTTTTCTATTCCCGATTTTACGAGGGCGACCGATATTCCCAGCTAACCGGGGCTGGTCAGAAACTGGACTACCGTGCGGTGTTACCCCGTTCCGATTGCCTTTAAAGGTAACAACCCTATAGTGTTCGGATACCCTTCCCAGAATCGGGAAACGCTTCTTCTTTAAGCGGTACTTCGAACCGGTGTCGAACGTCGCTCGCTTCGTCCGAGTGTGCCGGCCAATTCGCATTCCATTTGTACTCCCGCACTCTGCCGTTATTCTCTCTCATCGATAATGTCTTCGTTGTGACGTCACAAACAACGAACGATTGTCAACCCCGTTCTACCATCGGAGGGAAACGCACAATGCAACGCACAATGTCGCAATTTCACCCGTTCGACTGAAAGGGAACCCAGAGAGAAAGAGTGAGAGAGGGGGGAGGAAAGAGGGGAGAGAGGGTAACCTGAATATAGGCCACCATAAAGCTTATGGAAAATATCGGGGAAAATTAAGGCCCGCTCGGGAGAAAGTGCATTGTTTCGAACGATGATTTATGCCGAACCCCTTTTTCCAGTTAGTCGAATCGGTTAGCTTGTCTGGTTTCCAGCAGAATATAACTCGACCGGCTGAGATTGTCATTTTTATTGGAGCAATAGCGCCTATTGAATTTTTCATTAGCAGGACCGTTCGACGAACGGGCTCTCGAACGTAATCAATCCGTCTGCTGAACCGTTCCCAGGAGTTACCAGCGCTTACTTCTCTGTGACAAGAGATCGAAGACTATGATATTACTAGTAACGCAATTATTCGGCGATTTAACACTAGAGATATCGGAGTAGTCAAAATGACTGGTTTCTAATTTTTTCTTTTACAAATATTGAAATTACGAATATGTTTTCGGGAGGAATTTTTTACTGAACTTCTCTATTGAAGTACATATTTAAACAAAAATTGTACGCGATCTGAATAAATGCAAACTTGTCGTTATTATATGCCAGTCGCGTATACTGCTCGGTAGTTCTAGTGTTAATATATGTCTGAACTCTGGCAAAAGTTCTAATTTTGTTCACTTGGTCTTATATTATTTTCGTCGCAGTTACATAATCATTAGAACTGGTGGTAGACAAGGATAACCTATTTTTTCGTTTACAAATATTGAAATTATGAATATGTTTTCGGGAGGAATTTTTTACTGAACTTCTCTATTGAAGTACATATTTAAACAAAAATTGTACGCGATCTGAATAAATGCAATCTTGTCGTTATTATATGCCAGTCGCGTATACTGCTCGGTAGTTCTAGTATTAATATATGTCTGAACTCTGGCAAAAGTTCTAATTTTGTTCACTTGGTCCTATATTATATTCGTCGCAGTTACATAATCATTAGAACTGATAGTAGACAAGGATAACTTATATTTTATGCATGTCTACACTAGGGATGTTCGAATCCGATTCGATCCTTCAAAAAATCGATCCCATAAACCATGAAAGATTCGTATTGGACAGGATGTTCTTGCTAAAAAAGGGAAAAGGTCAACGATTCTTTTCGGATCGATTTGTTCATTACAATTTCTTTACATGATTCACTTCCCCTTTGTACATATGTGAAGTTTATCACTACATTGCAAACACAGTGAAGTAAAAATTGTTTTACATAATTTTATTTCGAGTTTGAAATCTGTTTGAAATCTTCTTCGTCTGCAATCTTAGCTCGTTATTGTGCAAAGGGGGGGGGGGGGGGGGGTTTAAGCAAAGTTCTTCACCGTCCACACTATCGGTATTGGAATATGGGAATATAATAAAAAAATTCTGTAATACGATTTAAACACGCGTTGGAAGGCACGTTTACACGGTTGGAGAAGAAGGCGTCTCGAGTGAAGATCGCTCAGATCAGGAAAAACAATTAAGCTACGATTTAATGAAGAGGACAATCTAGATACGATGTATACATAGCACAAGAGTCAAATAATAGATTAATTTTTGTCCTTAATTTATAAAATAAATTCCAACATTCGGAAACAATTTAAATGGTATCATACATGCTAGACGAATGTTATAAATTGATCATTAACGAGAGTTTTAAGCAAAAAGCAATTTTATCTAACCACTGATAAAATTGCACCTTCCAAAGAATTTTCAAAAAATTATAAAACAGAGATTCAAATACTTCAAATCCACTCTCTCCCCACTTTAATTTTTGCATAATTTTAATCACGAACGTTTCTAATGAATTCCCACGTTATCCTAACTCTATGTTCTGGTAGATGAAAATATAATATATCAAAGCATCATCTACACAGCCCAACAAACAAATTAATCATTAACGAGAGTTTTAAGCACAAATCAATTTTATCTAACCACTGACAAAAAAATTGTAGCTTTCAAAGAATCTTCAAAAAATGATAAAACAGAGATTCAAATACTGATATCCACTCTCTCCCCACTTTAATATTTGCATAATTATAATCACGAACGTTTCAAATAAATTCCCACGTTATCCTAACTCTATGTGCTGGTAGATAAAAATATAATATATCAAAGAATCATCTGCCCAACCCAACAAGGAATTATAATATTTATCTCAACCCCTATGACGTAGGATCTGCAGCCACTAAAAATATAAATGAAGGCCGCACGAGGTGTTTGACGGTAAATATCAGGCAAAAGTTTGACGGAGATGAAGCGGAAGGTTGATCGACGTTTCTGGCGAGAGCGGAGGCCGCAGACCCGAGGCAAAAATCATCGAAACTCGGGCGCGCACCCCTTGCCTCGGCTCTCTACACTCTACATCATCGTGCAAAAAGGAAATATACCACAATGAACGGTTTAAAGTAAACCGTGTGCGACGCACACGCAGTCGCCCTCCACTCCGTTTTGCTGGCCACGGCCAAAGCTAGACCACCACCATCCAAATTCAAACATGCCAAACCCCCTTCGGCCCTCGATCCGCGCCTCTCTGGCGTTCTTATACACACGTATACAGGATGCTCGGTCGCACACATCGGGCGTAGGCTGGTCAGCGTTCCGGCTGACACTGCGTGCGTGAAAGGGCTCGTGGATGCACAAAGAGTGTGGCCAGCCGGCTCGCCCCTGTATTGGTGACTTAATTCGGTGTGAATATATGCAAGCCTCCCGGATCCCGATCCCTGCCACCATCGACGAGCACGTTCGCCGGCGAGCACCATCGGGATCGGTAGCGATGGGATCGACACGCCTCGATCGCTACAAATTCGTTCGGTTTTCGTTTTTTTTTTGTGTGTAGCTGCATAGCGCCCTCAAAAAAGTGACGCGAGTATCACGGGGTAATTTCTGTAATCACGGAAATCCCAAATAAGTCTTTTGTTTTGTGATTACGGAAATTACCCCGCGACACTCGCGTCACTTTTCGCGTGATACTGAAATCAAAAATAAGTCTTTTGTTTTGTGATTACGGAAATTACCCCGCGACACTCGCGTCACTTTTCGCGTAATACGGAAATCCCAAATAAGTAAATTTTGTATTACGCGAATTACAGCGCTAGATAGTCGACGTTTAATGTATCACTAGCTGTAGCGAGGGAATACTGAGTCTTGAGGATAAAATAATAAGACTTCTGTAAAATTAGATTAATTTTTGCCATGTGAGGTCCATAACAATGGAGTATTTTTATTATTGGTTGAACACCGCGAGGGAGCTATCCTCGTGTTTCCACGTGGGAAATGAATGTCGATAAAGATGGCTTCACACGAGACACGCGATTTTAGAATCATACACTGTGGATATTTATGTAAAATTTTCTCAATCGATTGTGAGGAACTCGAGATAACATACTGTATTTTGCTTCTCATCGTGTCCACTCTTTTTTGCTTCAGAACTTGCTACTAAATGAATTCAATTATATTTCCGAAGGAAGCTCCGCTAATTTATTTAGAACTGTTAAGGAATACTACAATTGTTCTTATGTATAAAATAATTGTAGCATGACGAGCGTCAATGTCGAGATTGACTTGACGAAGGACTACAAAGGACTGCGAAGTCAGGAATAATGTGACACGATTCTTTAGTTCTTCTAATGTGTTTCGTTGTTTTGTATTACATGCACTCAAATATTACAATTACTAGACTGGAAATCTTTATGTCAAATTTTCTCCTCCCTTTGTAAGAAATTCGATGTTAACTCAAAATAATTATCATTATTTAGAATCACATGTATGAAGGGAAATTATATACAATGACTATACATTACATTACGAAGTAATACAATTGTGACAAAAATAAGTGTCAATTTAAAGTAGTGAACGGATCGAAAGAACTGAAAAATGTCAATATGTATTAGTTTCAGCTGATAAAAATTTATGAAGAATTAAAGAATGAAATTTCGAATTGGCTCTTGCTTTGTACAATATATGCAGACACCTTTGATTTCGCATATAGATCCGCAGTCTAACGATTAAGGAATCTCGGAGCATCCTCCATAAATTTTCAACAACCCTTCCGCCCTCATCCCACCGGTACATTGACACCATCTCCGAAACTTCACCACTTCCCAGCATCTTGGAAAATTTATCCCCATGGACGTTCCCAAATAGCTCCACCCTCTCTCATAATTAACAACCATCCAACCCACAAAAACCCTTCCTCCGCAACCAGTCGTCAAACCAACAAACAAAACTCTCTAATAAACATCCCCAATCGGCCATCCACCGATATCACAATCATCTCTCCAAAACCAACTATCCGGCTCCTCAAACTAGAAAAAGAAAAATAAAAAGTTCGAACCCGATCTCCTCCACAAAATACAACGGAAAGTGTGTTCGAACCCCGGTGCCCAATTACCAAACGGGGGCCGAAAACACACGTGTACACCTACACGTCCACACGTACAAACAGCCTGAAATAAAGAAACAAAAAAAAAAAAAAAAGAACGAGTCTTCATCGAGAATCACCGAGCAGAATCAGCCCGGTCGACCGACAGACCGACCGACCGGTCGCCCGATATTCCCCCGAAAAAAATTTCACATCCACCCCTGGCTCCCCTGATCCCTCGTACACCCACCCTCACCCCCTCTGTACCACGGTCGAATTACTTGAACGCCGGAGACCTCGGGCAAATTACTTGAACTCGCGACACAGAGAATTGAACGGCCATCACTAGCCGGGGAACCGGCGTCCGGCTAATTTCAATACCTCCGGTTCCCTCTCTCTCTCTCCCTCTCTCTCTCTCTCTCTGTCGCGCGCGCTCTCTCTCTCTCCCTCCCCCTTCTACACCCCCGTCCACCTCCCTTGTACCCACCGCCGTCGAAGGGTGTCGTTGGTCCAACGGGGGTTGTGCGGGAGCGGACGAGTCGGCGTTGCGTGTTGCGGGGGTGGATTGTTTCGGTGAACGCGCGTGTGCGCGCCTACAACAGCGCGGATGTATTTGATGCTGGAATATTCCCGTCACCCGCTAAGAGAGGGGGTTGCACAGGCTGAAGGGGGTTGGAGAGGGTATAGGTGATGGTGAAGAGGGTTGCAGGGGGGTGGGTGGGTGTTGCGACGCCGGAAAAAAAGGAGCGAGCCTCTGCACAACAGGAAGCACGGTGTTGCGCAGATAAACGGGGTTTTCAAGTGACGACGAGCGATCCCATCCTCCAATTAATGCGTCTCGACTTAACGCTCCGACACTTCCGCCATGGAACTCACCCCCTCCTCTCTCTCTCTCTCTATCACGCATCTCTCCTTCTCCAGGGAGTTATGGTATTTTTTATTTTGCTAATTAGTCGATCGAGCCGAGGATCGAGTCGCGTTGCTCCGGTGTCTGATTAATCAGTGTTCGAGAGGTTTATTTTTCTTGGATGTGAGGATTCTTATGAGCCCTTGCTAGGTGCACTTGTGCGAATGTGCCGAGGATGATAGAGTGTGGAGGACGATGCTTCCCCGAGGAGTTGCGCGAGATGATCGTTTGATGAATTGATAAGAAATTTGAGGAAATTGATGGAATTATGTAGGTTCGTTTTTAAACGTGGTTGCGGAGTTTGTTGGTCAGTGGTATCAAACATCTCTTAATTAGGAACTTCACTTTAAGTGCAAGAAGCTAAATATGGATAAAACGCTATCGGTAAAGAAAATTGTAATAAAACTGTTCTCCATTTCAGTACTCTTATGATAGCGAAGGCTTAAGCCTGTTCAGTAAGAAAAATTATTTAAAATGGGAAAATTTAAACATCGATGAAGCACTTTGGTGAAGTAAATCGTAATGAAACTGTTCTCCACTTCAGCACTCTTATGATAGCAAATGGCTTGAGCCTGTTCAGTAAGAAAAATTATTTAAAATGAGAAAATTTAAACATCGATGGAGCACTTTGGTAAAATAAATCGTAATGAAACTGTTCTCCATTTCAGTACTCTTATGAAAGCAAATGGCTTGTGCCTGTTTATCAAGAAAAGTTATTTTAAATGGGAAAATTTGAAACATCGATTGAACACTTTGGAAAAATAAATCGTAATGAAACTGTTCTCCATTTCAATACTCCTATGATAGCAAATTGCTTGAAACTGTTCATTAAGAAATGTTATTTAAAATGGAAAATTTTAAACATCGATGAAGCACTTTGGTAAAATAAATCGTAATGAAACTGTTCTCCATTTCAGTACTCTTATGATAGCAAATGGTTTGTGCTTGTTTATCAAGAAAAGTTATTTAAAATGGGAAAATTTTAAACATCGATTGAACGCTTTGGAAGAATAAATCGTAATGAAACTGTTCTCCATTTCAATACTCCTATGATAGCAAATTGCTTGAAACTGTTCATTAAGAAAAGTTATTTAAAATGGGAAAATTTTAAACATCTATTGAACACTTTGGAAAAATAAATCGTAATGAAACTGTTCTCCATTTCAGTACTCTTATGATAGCAAACGGTGTAAGCCTGTTAATTAAGAAATTTAATTTTAAATAGGCAATTTTATGCATCAAGTCATGATTTGGTGATACAAATTGTAAGAAAATTCGAACTGTGCGGTTAATCCGCCTGATTTTGTTCCGTGAACAACTCGCATCTGCGCAAACATATATTTGATGACGGTAATATTTTGTGGAATTTCGTCGTTACACAGGAAAATCTTCGGGAAAAATCAGCAACGAGCAAGCCCGAGCGGAAGGGAAGTTAAAGCAATAAATACAGGAATTTAATAAACTGTTGTACGCAACAAACGCGAGATGGACCGCGACGCGTCAATTACGTGATACATATTGAACGTAAATACTGATCGCAACGAAAACGAGGGGAATTGACTGACGGAGTGGGTTGTTCGAATCAGGTGCAATTGCTTTGCTTGACATCGTTTATTTCAATGAAAAAATTCATTCTTGTTTGAAGGAGCTGTTCTCTGCACTTGGAGATTGTAATAACCGATTGTATTGTTTAAACAAACTTTTTTCTTGTTGTTTTAACACTAAAGCCATCGATCAATCCGATTTATACGTTATTTATACGTTAACCTTTAAGCATATTAATATAAGAATGTGGAAAATGAAGATTATAAGACATTTAATGGGGTGAATTCATTGTTGTAGTCGTTCTAGTTGTTGTAAAATAAATACAAAAACTTATAATTTTGGACATTTTTAATTTTGACAACCTGGAAGCCTTCGACTAAATGAATTTATTTAGTAATATCTCAAATAAGTACTTCAGAAATAGCTCAAAGATTTTGATAATATTGAAATAAGAAATTTACATGGTTTATTCGGTCGGGATACATGTTTCTGGTACTAATTTGTAATTTTCTTAATGTAATAATAAAAAAGACGTTTGAAACTAGTCACTTGAATCTTAACGACACTACGTATATCTCAGTACAAATTTTTGTTTTCATTTTATCTACTCACTGTATAATAATTAAAATGAAGGAAAAATGTCTTTTTCAATCTCAGTTGACAATAACTATAAAAATAACATAATAGTTCTAATTCCTATAAAAATAACACGAAGATAATCAAATTAACTTTATACACACGTTTTGGTGTAAACAAGTCATAACCATATATTCTGGAAGCTAATAAATGGACAACAAATTGTCCGCATTTATGACAAAAATGGTACGTGTAATTTAAAGCAGTAAAACCATTAGAAGAATTTAAAATAAAGGAAAAATGTCTTTCCCAATCTCAATTGACAATCGATATAAAAATAACATAATAGTTCTAATTCCTATAAAAATAACACGAAGATAATCAAATTAACTTCATACACACGTTTTGGTGTAAACAAGTCATAACCACATGTTCTGGAAGCTAATAAATGGACAACAAATTGTCCGCATTTATGACAAAAATGGTACGTGTAATATAAACCAGTAAAGCCATTAGAAGAATTTAAAAATACATTATTTTAAATCTATTAAACATATCAAAACAAGAAAATATATTTCCCTCCAGATTGTTCTACTTCAGGCAGAAAACTTTCATTGTGCATAATGATCCTCTGTCTATTCACAAATATTTTCAACACTTCCCGATAGGGAAAGACGTTGCATTTAAAAAAAAAAAATTTAACAATGAAAGCATCACTGTCAAAGTAACCCTGTCAATTCTCGTTGCTGAAGAATAATCAATTTTTCGTCGCGAAGGGAAAATAAGGGTTGCATTGGTATGGAAGTCAGCGAGACAGCAAGCTGACCCAGGGTGTACCAGGGGGGTTGCAATCGCGAATCAAAATTAGCCGCTCTTGTGGAGAGACAGGGTTCGGTGTTTCGCGTAGGGCGCCGAACACTGATTCCAACCCCCGGTATCCACCGTAACCCACCCACCCCCGTTTGACCCTGTTTCCACATGTCGTCGCATTCCCCGTCTTTCGAACGACGGCACCGAAATTACAGACTGCAAGGTGGCTGTAAATCCCGACTGCATCGGGGAGGAAATGGATCCCCGTCTGGGAAACGGTGCATCGAGGCTTGATTGCAGTCGATCCTTCGTTTTTACGGGACCCACCTCTCCCTGGGAGCGTCGAGCAAATTATCGGAGGCTGTTTGTCAGCCGTCGGGAAATGTCTATACTTTGGGAACGCGCGATTGCTATTCGCGACGTCAGTGCTTCGTAATTAGCCGTTCGGGCGCGAAACTCTGGTTCGAAAATTCAGTGGACATACTAATTCAATGCGCAAGATGTTCATTTTGTAGCGACAACGCGGTTAAAAATGTCCAGCGATTTTTTATTGCATGGGGGATTTAACCCTTTGCGGACGCGTATTTGTTGATAGTAAGCAATTTTACCGTTCTGCTACTGCTAATAATTTTTAAAGAAATTATTACTCTCAAAAAATATCAAACAAAGTTTTACCGAACACAACCCACTTCCCTTCATTTAATTCATACACTTAACTCTTCAGTAATTTTGTTTCACAAGGAAAATTTCAAGAAGTATGCTAAAAATAATTCCCGTCCGCTAAGGGTTAAGTTTTGAGAAGAGAAATAAATATTCAAGTTGAAGTACTGGACCAATCGTCTTAGAATTTTAACTGCATGTTAGAAAACAATCCTATTACGTTGTTATGGTAATATTTAATTTTTCTACGTACTTGTGCTTCTCCAGTGAAATCCTAAAGTTTGTTGGTCCAGTACTTTCTTTTGTGGAACGGTTGGTTTGGCAAAAACTCTTTTAAAGTTACAACCCCAAGTAACGAGCCGTGTGCGTTTCAGTAGTCAACAGCTTTGAAAATAGAACAACTGAACAATTTTTACAGAATAATTTCTAAAGTGTTGTGAAATTACAAGATCCTTAAACAAGAAACTCATTTTTTTCACCAATGAGACAGAATCCCTTTTGAAACATCGATTTTTCTCTTGTTGATACTTGGCCAGACGAGTTTGCTTAAAATTGCAACGCCAAGGGTAACTTTAAGGGTTCCATACTGTCCAATAATAATAAAACGAACTATTTAAAACAACATAATCTCACTAACCACTTTAAAAAAGTCTTTGAAGCAAATTCTCAAACGGAAAGCGTAAATATTCAGCGTTCCGCCGAATTCGTAGGAGTGCAACAACTTCTGGACCCAACGCAGCACAGATTGCAAAAGAAACGCGCCATGTCGCGCAAATATTTTCGCGCGGGTAACAAGGAAACTCGGATGACTCCATTAAGTAGTTGCGGGATTAAAGGAGGCCCTGAAAGGCGAATAAAGTCCTTTGGCGTGCAGGAGCCGGCGTTCGAACAATCACGCACAATCACGGCCAGCATTATAAAACTACCCCCGGGAGAGTTCTCGATGGTGAAGCCCGAGAGGGTTGCGCGGGGGTGTCCGAACGTGGAGGGGGTTGGAATCGAGAGGGTTGGCCGGGGATGGAGAGCTGGATATGGAGAGACTCTGTTGGAGATTTTGCCATCTCGAAGGGGTCCAAAATGTCCCTACGTGAGTTCAACGTTACGATAGTCTTGTATGGCTATCGCGAAACAGAGAGAGAGAGAGAGACAGAGCGAGCGAGAGAGAGAGAGAGAGAGAGAGAGAGAAAGAGAGGTCCGTTGGGGTGCAATGGCTTTCTGGGGTGCGGGGTGCGAGGTCCGAGGGGTGGCAAACTGGACGGCACGTATCTTTACGGGTCATAAAGGTTGGCCCTCGTTACGGAGGAAGCTGTACCGCACCCGTGGCCACCAAGGCACCGCACCACGGACCCTCCTTGTCGCCTTTAACCCTCTGCCAACCCCTTCGACCTCCGGCTACCCTGTAGCCTATCTCTAGCCTTCACGAGCGGCGTGTTCCAGGTGCTGCTGATACGGCCACTGCTACTGCTACCAGTTTCAAACCGATCCTCATACTGCAGAACAATATAGGAAAAATAGGGGTTGAAAACTTCGTGACAGAAGATTTAGGCGACCCCTTGCTTCGGTGACTTCAAACTTTAAGTTTAGGGGCATTGTTTGGAGACTGTGCAATTTTGTGTAGGATATACATTTTCTGCATTGGTTGCCAAAAACAAGAGGTAAAATGGGTAAATCCTGAGGGTTGTGATACGTAAAACATCGAAGAGCTTTGATCTTTATAATTGTGGATCGTTTTTGGAATAATGTAAATAGATCAAGGAACAAGCACAAAGAAATATAGAGGTGCTGAGGATTGCATAATGTAGAAAATGGTACGGTTTTTGCCACCGTTTTGAAACTGACACCCATGCTGTAGAACAATATAGGAAAAATAGGGGTTGAATATTTCGTGACAGAAGATGTAGGCTACTCCTTGCTTCGGCGACTTCAAACTTTAAGTTTAGAGGCATTGTTTGGAGACTGTGCAATTTTGTGTAGGATATACATTTTCTGCATTGGCTGCCAAAAACAAGAGGTAAAATGGGTAAGTCCTGAGGGTTGTGATACGTAGAACATCGAAGATCTCTGATCTTTATAATTGTGGATTGTTTTTGGAATAATCTAAGTAGATCAAGGAACAAGCACAAAGAAATATAGATGTCCTAAGGGTTGCATAATGTAGAAAATGGTACAGTTTTTGCCACCGTTTTCAAACTGACACCCATGCTGTAGAACAATATAGGAAAAATAGGGGTTCAATATTTCGTGACAGAAGATTTAGGCGACCCCTTGCTTCGGCGACTTCAAACTTTAAGTTTAGAGGCATGAATATTGTTTGGAGACTGTGCAATTTGATTAGGATGTACATTTTGTGCATTGTCTAACAATAAGAATGGTTCATTGTTTGAAGATTAAGAAAGATTGCAACTGAACAACCAATAAATAATTCTTAAAAACCCCCCATGGGATCGAGAATTAAAATCAAGCAATGATGAGTATACACATCGAACGTAAAACAAATGCTCCTATTATAAATTCTATATCTTATTGAAATTTCCAGATTTTATAGCGAATGGAAATTTTTTAATTTACACGACGAGTATACACATCAACTGCACCGCAATAGAGCTTTGGATTGTTGTGTATATACGACGAACGCAGATAATTGGTTAAATTAGAAACACCAAACTGCATCAGGTAAAACGAATAAGAATTACAATGTCGTAACAAAGACTAATTGAATTAGTTGGACCGTGATGTTGCGTGTACCAAAGGAAGAAGAGTTTCTATTATTCGCGAACCCCCTCGATCTGCGGGCCCCATGGCCGCAGAGTAATGAAGATGTCTCGTCACGGGTGTCCTCGGTTGCTGCTGCATGGGGCCCCATTGGTCCCGTGGCAGACCACGGGGGGCGAGCGTAAACGATGTCACGGATGTCTTTGTGCTCCGTGGCAGAACTGATCCCCCGTGGAATCGCTATAGTAAAACTTCGATCTTTCACCGACTTTCAGTTTAAAATAGGCCGGATACATAATTGGGTCTCGGCCATTCAAGTGATTCCCGCGGTACCCCCCATAATGCCCATCGAGTGCCCGATGAAAGGGGTCCCATACACAAAGACGCATGTGAAACTGCTGCAATATCTCCACCCCTGGCTTTCGGCGATATGTACTCCATTTTTCCGTCGGCCACTTGCTATTTTTTCAATCCGAAAAATAAATCCGGAGAAATATTTTTAGATGACTGCACACATTTCTTTCTTTCAGGGACTTGCAAGTTTTTAAAATTCAAGTAAAAAGGAATGTTAAAAGGAAACTGTACTTATAAAGGGTGATACTAAAATAACAAAAATGTATTTAAAGCTACCTATACTTGTACGGGATGGTGTGTCGTAGTATAAACTTTTATGAAGCTGTAGTAACATGTAATATATAGAGAATGTAGGACTCTTTCATAGAATATTAGAACCCCCATTTATTGTTAAGGGATGAAGACAAACCCCAAAGTTGAGACAGCTTGGAATCCATTTTGAATTAAATGAATGCAGCTTTTAAACATTTGTTTGGTTAGTGAATTTACCACTAAACTTCACGCGAGGCGTGTATGTAAATTGTTTCATCGTAATTAACAAGTTCTCCGACAGATAATAAAAACTGCATCGATCTCTAACTTTTCACCCCCCACCCCCTCCCACGAATGTGAACGATAAAGATGTCAATGTTCTCAAAAAGAAATTCTGACTTTTTGTATTCAATCTAAACAATAGATTCAACAATAACCAGGCACCCACAGAATTACGAATAAAACATAGACAACTGCAATCAATGACTCCTCGAGTAATTATTCTAGAACGACATTTCCCCTGATCAAGAACCACAGATTTCATTAAGAAAAAAAAGAAAATTTATAATTGTTACATCATATTCATCAAGATTGTCCCACTCCGTGAACAACATTTACCTCACACCCAAATAAAAGCACTCGCCTAAATTCCAGATCGAGCTCAAAATCCAAGCAGCAACCCCTAAAAATTAAGAATCAGGTCTGGAAATGCGAAGCTGGGAGACATCATCTATCTAGACCTGTGTATACAATTGTAGAAATCGAGGAATGTGGCAATAAAGGCTCGAGAATCGAAACGGGAGAGCCCGACCCATGGAGTGCCAAAATATTGAGAGGCTCTCACCTCGGTTCACGGACACGCACCGAAGAAGACGCAGAAAGGGGGTCGCCCTCTATAAATGGCTGGCTAACCTCATTTTTCATGTGCCCCATAAAAATCGTCGTCCATGTATCTCCCCGGTTGAATGGTGGTCCCGGAGCCCCTTTTCAGCGGTCCCCGAATCCTACAGAAAAGAGAAAGAGCGGGGGGGCCCGAGGTACGCCATTGGCGGGCACAGGAGCGTGACATTATATTTATGTTGTCACCTTGCGTGTCAACGGCGTGGCTACCGGACCTCGTGAGAGTGAGACGTGAAAGGAGAGAAGAAGGGAACGCCGGGGGAAAAAATAGTGGAGTAGGGGAAACAGAGGAGAGAGAAGGGCACACTTACCGGGGGGGGGGGCACACTAGGGGCCTTGTCTGCAAACACTGCTGTTTGCTGCCCCACTCCCCCTCCCTCTGCCTCAGCGATCACGCTACTCACGGCCAGGACAATGGACGATCCTTTCGTTACCTGTTTACCGAAAGCCAGTCATCGTAAAACCATCGAATCGAATCGCGAAGAAAGCTCGCCGACGCGGTTTCCGAGATTCTTCCTTTCACCTACATTTTTTTTCCCTTCTTCTTTCCTTTTTCCTCCCCTTCTTTCCTTTTTTCTACTTGGTCGTGTCGTCGGTTTTTTTTTAGATGGGACAGAGGGTGGAACGCTTTGTAATCTCGCGATGATTGGAGACACGCCTTCTTGGATGACTCTTTTTAGAAGTGTGTGCTATTGTTAGGGCCTCGGGGATGTGTGAGGTTGGTGGAGTTTTTGGATTTTGATGTATAGAGCTGATGGTTGATGTTTATTGGCGAATTGAGGACTTTGGAACTGGTTGAAGAGTTGAGGTTCGATAGAGGAATGTTTTATGAACTATCAGGAGTTTGCATATGTTATTTCAAGAAGGATACGATTGTTCTAAAATTTTTGGTGGGATGTACAACACTTTAGAGGATATTCAAATCGGACGATAATTTAACACTCTAAAATGTTTATTTCAAAATTTTTTCTTGGAATTTGCAATACTCTGTAGTATGTTCAAATTAGAATATCTTTAAATTAGGGGACAACTTAACACTGTAACTTAATTTACTTAATGTTAGATATAATCATTTTACAACACCTTTAAATGACAGTGCTAGATATGAACACCGAAAGGGATGATTAACAATGAATCAGAATATAATTTCTTATTTAGTAAATAATTCCCTCAGTCTCTTGAAGACCAAAATCAAGACCCCAGATCTTCATTTTTAACCCTTAAATTTCAAACGTTTTTACAATACCCTCAAATTATAAAGATGTCTTGATGTCTGCTGCAGTTTTGAACGTGTAATAATACTTTCAAAAAATCTGAGAAAATTCATGTGGTGTCTCTGAACATTCTGAGATTGAGATCATCACCTTGACAGAGAATTTGTTGAAATATTTTATATACAGGGTGTTTGCGCTATCACTAGCCAGCGCTTTTCTTGTAAATAGTAAATATTAGAAAAAAAGGAAAGAGGAAACAGGAGTACTCTTTTTTATGCGCCATACAATGGCGTGTGTAATTTTTGTATGTTTATACTATTTTCCTAGATATGCAAGTGACCTTCAATTTTTCAAATGGAATGCTGTACATTTTATATATCACATGAAAGCGTGTGTCTAGACGAATTCATCCATATACTGCACATTGGCCTTCAAGGTCATGCAAGGTCAGAAATGGAAGAAACATCTGTATCAGATGATGTCATTCACTATCAGAGTGTTTACTTCTAGTTTCTTCTGTGATGAGACAATTTCAGAAAAAAAATTGAAAGCCACAAAAAATGTAATTAATACAGCTGAAATGTGCATTCACGCACAAGGAAGTCATATTGAATACTTACTGTAGCCTCAACAATAAAAAATGCTTGTAAACACATTGGTATGAAATATTCAAAATGTTTCTCATATTTCTGACCTTGCATGACCTTAAAGGTCACTGTGCAGTATACGGATGAATTTGTCTAGACACACGCTTTCGTGTGATATAAATAAATATACAGCATTCCATTTGAAAAATTGAAGGTCACCTTCATATCTGACAAAATAGTATAAACACAAAAAAATACATACGCGATTGTGTTGCGCATAAAAAACAGTACTACTTTTTCCTCATTAATTTTTTTATGAATTCATATTATTATATGAATTTTAAAAACTGTTTTGAAATCGTCCGAATACGAATCACTCTCTTTACAATTTAAGCGTTAAACATTAACGGAGAATATACCACCTCTCGTTGATGTATCCAAGTACTAGGTAGCTAACAATTTTTGTGGATCTCTGCAAACAGACTTCGTCCCCCAGCCATCGATCCTACCACAATAGGAGGAGAAGCTTTTAACGAGTTTGTTACCGTCTCAAGGAAGATGGTAGTATGTGGAGGGCCACTTGGACCATAGATTTATCACTACTATCCGACCCCATGGTTAGAAGAATCGCAGGGGGCCCCTTCCGGGTAGCGGAGAGCGCGTGCCCCATGTTGTCGCAACTGTCGTGAACAGTTGGCCCCTCTGTTCTCAAGAGTGTGTCTGCGAATCGTCAGCTACAGGGTCTCGTCGCGTCGACAGCATCCGGTTCGTCGATTCGTCGCCGACGGTTCAGTGAAAACCGCCGTATCTAACAAGTTCTGGTCTCTTTCAAGGTCCTCGGCGAACCTTTACGACACCGACGGCTCGTGTCGCTCGAACGGAAGTCTTAATTAATCGTCCGCCCGCAGAAAGAATCACCAGAGAACCCGAGGACGGGCACTCGGAACCTCTTTGTACCTTCTCCGTCGATTGGGGATCCTCATTCGAGACTACCGACGCCTGACATTTGGCTCGTTTAGTCGACGATAGTCATCTAGAGATCAAATTCTGCAGATGACGAGTGCCAGTGGTATCAGCCAAGGTTGGACACATTTTATTTGAAATAAAATAACTAAACTACGGATCTTTATGCAAAAGCAACATTTTCTTCGTCAGCTGAACATCACAGGAGTGAAACACAAATTTGTTGTTTTCTTTAAAAATTTGATGAAGCTGAAAATAATATTACGTGGAAAGTAAATATTTTCTTTGTCAATTGAAAGTCGCAGGAGTCGAATAGAAATTTCTTGTTTCCTTTAAAAATTGTATGCAGCTGGAAATAGTATATTGACGTCCAAAGTAAACATTTTCTTCGTCAATTGAAAGTCGCAGGAGTCAAATTGAAATTTCTTGTTTATTTCAAAAATAGTATATTGACGTCCAAAGTAAATATTTTCTTCGTCAATTGAAAGTCGCAGGAGTCAAATTGAAATTTCTTGTTTCCTTTGAAAATTGAATGCAGCTGAAAATAGTATATTGGCATCCAAAGTAAAAATGTTCTTCGTCAATTGAAAGTCACAGGAGTGAAATACAAATTTGTTGTTTTCTTTAAAAATGTTATAAAGTTGCAAATAGTATGACGTCCAAAATAAAAATTTTCTTCTTCAGTAGAAAGTCACTGGAGTCAAATAGAAATTTCTTGTTTCCTTTCAAAATTTTATAAAGCCGAAAATAATATATTGAAAGCTTTAGATTGTTTATTCTCTCGGCTGTTTTAAATTGCACCTGTGTATTTCTCTATAAATTCATAAAATCCGTTGTCCAATAAGAAATATCCATTTCAAATGCTTTCTTAATTATATTTGATGAATAATATCAAATAAGTATATGTTTATTTCGTGTTCAATTCAAGTGAATTATTTTCAAATAAGTACGTTAATTACATAACTAAGTTGTCTAACAGTAACTTGAACTGCGTTATTTCGAAAACTGTTTGATCAAATAAAACGAAAATAAAAAATTATTTCAAATAAATTCTAAATAACAAAATAGTCTAAAGAAAAAATATCTATGTCCGTTGAAATAAAATAATATACGATTATTTCAAATAACGTGTACCCAAATTGTAGTAATTCAAATAATTTATTTGCATAATGCCCAAGTCTGGTATCAGCAGATGAAAAATATTTTATATGGGTGTTGGAAAATATGCAGATTTTTCTTGTCATTGGGTTTAGGAGGTTTCGTAGAGGAATTATGCACCTGAAACATCGAGAGGCTCAGGTAGCATTTATATTTGCCGACTTTCTCTTTTTATGAGCTCAAGGTGCAGGGATAAGGCGAATACTGGAATCAAAATCACCTGGAACGACTCTAAAAACTGTGTGCTCAACCTGCAGACGGAACAAGGAATAACGATATTCAATAATTTCAACTCGATCAACAAATTTTTTGTAACAAGTCTTATTTCCAAAATTGTCTAAAATCCAACCCCTTATCTTATAATTAGACTGCCAATTTCATGCATTTATGGTAAAAATGGGTAGGTAGAAGACAATAAGACAATAATTAAGAGAGTTTAAAAGCATAAATATATTATTTTCTACTTCCTGAAGTTATTAACACTGAAATGACCGGTTTCACATGTTTTATTCAAGAACTGTTGAACTTACAAACATGCTTCCACTGTAAATTATTAAATAAATTCCTTCATCGAAGCATCTATTTTTTAAAAAATTGCGACTAATCTAAATAAATTCACTCTCGTAATTTTCATAAAACAACGTACGTATAACCATCACATTTTGAACTCTGTACGGTTAATGTTAACACTAGAACTGTCGAGCAAGTCAAAATGACTGGTTCCTCAATTTTTCATTCATAATTACTGACTTTATAAAAATCTTTTCATCAGAATTTTTCGAATGAACTTCTGTATTGAAAGCTCCTGATTCAATAAAGAATAGTATGAAGTCTAAATAGATGCAATCCTTTCACTATTACAAAAGCAACGACTATATCAGTAACATTTATAACTTGGCAGTGTCAGTTTTAAGGAGGAATGTGAAAAAGAATTTCTACTTAATTCCAATTTGTTGAAAACGTAGACAATTTTGATTCTGTCTAAAGATTCGCAATATAGTAATTAGGGGTGTGCGAGTATCCGTAATTTACGAGCTGAGCTGAACTCGATTCGATTGCTCGAATATATTCGAACAGATCTTTAACTTTCGAGTTACTCGTAAAAATTCGAATTGCTCGAGTTACTCGAATATTCATGTATTTACTATCAAATACTATTCTAACTATAAGGAAGAAAAATATGACCCTAAATTAATGCTTCTGTTTCATTTTCATGTTTTCATGAAGGAAACATGTTCGAATTTTTACGATTAACTCGATAGTTAAAGATCTGTTCGAATATATTCGAGTAATTCGAAAAATGTGCTGAAAATTCATTTTCGAGTAAATCGAAGTTTCACGAGTGCTCGAATATTCGAGCCGGTTGATTTTTTCAAGTAGCTCGCATTCTTTTCAAGCAGTTCGTCGATTTCAAGTAGCTCGGAAAATTCAAACGCTCGACTCGTTTCGACAGACCGATCATTACTCGACTCGAAATTCGAATACTCGAATAAATCGAGTACTCGCACACCCCTAATAATAATTCAGAACAGAAGCGGGACAGAAGACCAAAAGCGTTCACGAACGTTTCGGGAACTGGTTCAGAGGTAGCCAAAGGATTGATCTTGCCAGAGTGTCAAGGAGTAGAGTCATCAGCGATTTTTTTCCAGGACTATGCAAATGCTTCTGGAGCGTGGTAAGCTCTGGATGAATCCAATTCCCTTGGTCCGAAGAGATACGGTTTTTATGGGTGTCACGTATGCGCCGGAAAAGTTCTAATCGATCGACAGCTCTATTTCAGCTCGGGCATCCGTGTGCTGCTAGCTGTGCTGCGTGTGTATACTATAGATAGCGGCAGTCGGCATCGGTGCGAAGCGGAACAGAAGCGGAATAGAAGCGGAGCGGAGCGTATCCGCGGAGGCCGGGCCGGTGTTTAGAAACGTGCGAAGAGGAATCGAGTGATCTACTGCTTTTAGGTTGTGTTTACGCGACGATCAGCGCCGCCAATTTCCCCCGCCGTGGAGCTTCGAACGGAGAAAGCTTTCGAAATGGACGTGCAACAGCTGTTACCGTCGCTCTGCCGATGGAAACTGGCACGCGTTCTCTCGGCCGTGTAGAACGTTCACGAGCACGTACCGACTTACGCCACTCTCCTGACACCAACGACAGTTATTGATTGTTGCGCGACCTTTTGCTGGCCGAGCACGAAGTCGCAAGACCTACGGCCCTTTTTACCCCGAGTGCAAGACTGCCATCGGTTTCTAGGTGATAGAGCACCGACGAGTGCTCCGATCGCAGTCTACGGTTGATTCGAAACGCTAGCGCACTCCCTTCGGACTCGTTCGAATGAAAAATTGTGTTTAGATTGGCCCGAGTTACGTGGGAACCGGTGTAGACAGATATAGAGGTCTTAAGGGCTGCAAACTGTAGGATATCGAAACACTTTTCTTCTTTTCTCTGGGAATTGTGTTTGGAGCAGTTGGAGAATTGTGGGAGCCTGGCAAAAAAATTGATAGTGAGGTCTACAGGGTTGGAAAATTATAGAAGAATAAAATTAGGCTTAGGTTTTTAATTATGAGTTATGTTTGGGACTGTTTAAATATAAGAGACAACCAGTGAAGACAAATATGATAGTCTTGAGGGCTGTAAAATGTAGGATGTTGAAGAAACACTTTTCTTCATTTCTCTAGGAATTGTGTTTAGAGCAGTTGGAGAATTGTGGGGGCCTGGCAAAAATGTATGGTGAGGTCTACAAGGTTGGAAAATATAGAAGGATAAAATTAGGCTTGTTTTTAATTGTCAATTATATTTGGGACATTTTAAATATCCCAGACAACCAGTGAAGACAAATATGATAGTCTTGAGGGCTGTAAAATGTAGGAAATTAGAGAAACAGTTTTCTTCTTTTCTCTAGGAATTGCGTTTAGAGCAGTTGGAAAATTGTGGATACCTGGCAAAAATTGATGTTGAGGTGTAGAGGGTGGGATAATATAGAAGAATAAAATTAGGCTTTGGTTTTTAATAATCAATTATATTTGGGACACTTTAAATATCCCTGATAACCAGTGAAGACAAATACGATAGTCTTGAGGACTGTAAAATGTAGGATATTGAAGCACTTTTCTTCTTTTCCCTGAGAATTGTGTTTTGGCCGACTGGAAAATTGTGGGGGCCTGGCAAAAATTGATGGTGATGTCTAGAGGGATGGAAAATATAAAATGAAATTGAGATTGATTTTTTAATGATGAATTATGATTGGAGCAGTCTATATACAGTCTACTTATGAAGTCTTGAGAGTTGTAACAAGTAAATCATCGAAGAGAGCACTTGTCGTTGTGAATTGTGTTTGGAACAGTTTCAATTGATCGAGAAACAAGTACAGAGAAACATTGAAGTTCTCAGGCTTATAAACCATATAAAAAAGTACAGTTACTTCCCTCCTTATCACAAAAACGAAATAGAAATACGTATAAAAATCTAAAAATACATCTGTTTGAAAAACAAGAGTGGAAAACATATGTTTTGCAGTAGAGTTGAGTATGACTGCGCGTATCTCACTCCGAAAAATTAGCCCCGTTAAAATTGCAATTATTTGATTAACAAAACGGCATAGAACGTTTGAGAACAAGAACGAAGAACATCGTGTTTCCAGTGTACCCCAAAAATTAATAAATTATTAACCAGTCTCACTCTGCAAAAAGACGGCAGAGTTATTAAAATTCTGTAACGTCTACTGCATGCACCTCTTTGCTCGAGCAACCAGGCAAAACTAAATCAGCATCGCGATCTAGATCCAAAGGAAGCAAAAACGAGAGCACCCTAACAAAACTTGCACCTTTCTTTCACAGCTCGGTACAAAGATACCTCTCGCGAAAAGAGCTATTGTGACTAGAACGTGTGACTAGTTCCTGTGACTGATTCCTCCCTTTCCTCTGTTTTTTCTTGCCCTTCTTTACAGTGCCAACCCTTAAACATGTCGCGAAAATGTTTCTGCCTGACCGGAGACACTAAATAAATTTTCGTCGGTGTAGCAAAAAAATTAGATCCTGGAGATACATATGCTGGAAGGTTTCGAGCGCTCTTAAATCTTGAAAAAATTCAAAATTCCTTTTAAAAATTCTTTGGAGCCGGCCTTGCACTTCTTTCACACGTTCCTCGCATATTCGTCGGACTCGAACTTTTATTCGACGCTCCTAACATGTTTTCCGATGAGCAGACTGCGGATTTTATGCATTTGTAATAAAAATGAGTGGATGAAATTTAAAACAGTCGAACAGTTACACGTAGACTGCGGATTTTATGCATTCAAGAAATTAATAGATCAAATGCAAAACGGTGAAAACATTTAAAGAATTTAAAAGTACCGCCACACTGTTTTCAATACTATATGAAATTATTCAGGCAAAAAATAAATATCTGTGTAGCTCATGTAGCTTGCAGTTGATACAATTTTTATTTTGCATAAGAATCTGCGTCTAGTTTTAACACTGAACCTATCGAGCATTAAAATTGACTAATTTGCATTGTCTTATAAAAATCATAAGATTTGATTTATTTAAATTTTGTGCGATTTTTATTACAATATGTGATTGAATAAAGAAATCTATTGGGTCAACTCCTATGAAGGCATCTTTATAACTTCAATAATTGTAGAATAAAATATCTGAAACCGGTCATTTAACCGGCTGTGGTAGGTTTAGTGTTAAGAATACAACAGCGTCAATCGAAAAAATTTTATTTAAAAAATGTAGGGAGTTGTTTAGATAAAAATAGATTGGTATTTTGTGAATAGTCAGATTATAGATTAGTATTTAAAATTTTGTGTATAGTCAGCTCTACAAAATGATTAACACGTTGACTGCCGTGTCACCCATATATGGGTGACGGAATTATTTGTCCATATTTAAAAATTAATTATCACGCTAATGTAATCATTGTATCAAATTTGGTTAATATCTGGAAAATGCAAGAAGGTTAAAACGTTACTCAGTGTCACACATTTTAATTCTGTAATCATTATTTTATTAAATATATTGTTTCGATTTTATGAAATTTTTGAGGTCGCTGCTTTGCCAGTCAAAGTGTTAAAGAAAGAAGTACATTTCTATTTGACTTCTGTTTCTCGTAATCGATGCAGAAAATTTTGATACCCCATCAAAATACTTAGTCTACCGATGAGTTTGTTTTTCAGACTGAAAATCAAATTTGTGTGCATTAATTGCAAGATACAGGAGGGTACGTAAACATTTGTGCCGCTCATCATTGATATTAATATTTAATTCGTTGAATCGGTTTACCGTTCTGAATTTCATCTACACAATTTAATCAAATATGCATAAAATCTACCGTGCAAATAAAATTCTATTTCACATACAAATTTAAACAAAAAAAACATTACCCTACCCAACTTCCCAAAGACGCCATAAATGACACACGACCGCCACCCCCGCGTTCCCACCTCTGCGCTATCTCCCGGCAGGCATTCCAACCCGTTTCGGAGCAATTGCCGGCGGAAAGTTAATATTACAAGAACCTCGAAAAATGCATCGAACATTTCGCGATACCGCAAATATCCATAAAGAATTCAGTATCGGATCGGTAGCGGGCCGCAGAACATCGGTGCCCGCGAACCAAATTTTCGTGTGCACCGGTTGCAGGTACCGGGGGGAGGGAGAGAGAGATAGAGAGGTGTTGGATGGGGGTTGGAGGTCGGTGACGCGGGAGGAGTAGCAACAGTTTCGCGCGATTCATTCATGAAAAATTGGTCGCGTTACTCGCGTTACATTCCGCCCCTGTAACCGTTTCCCAGTACCAATGGAACGCGATCGCGACTTTTTCTGTCGCGCGACACAGCAGCGCCCCTTCTCGCGAAACACCGGGAGAATTTGATTTAAGTATTCTCTGGACCCAGTATCGCGTCGCGTCGTTTCATATTCGTCGAAGAGTGGCTTGGACACGGGGTTGTGTGTGCGTGTATGTGTGGCTATCCGAGATTGCAGCGATGGCGGAAAGGGGCGGCTGCCGCGAGGTGTGTGTGTATGTGTGTAGGTGGCCCGGTAAATTTTCATTAAAATACAAGGGAAACATTTCTACTCCGTTAGACGGTGAATTTGCATGAATTAGAATTTCAAGTGTCGCGCTCGCGCGAACACCGGCACCGAGGGGGCGAGAGACAGCAACGGTGGCAAGCAGCGCGGCGTGGTGGCCCCGCTTTGGAAGAAAAAGGAAATCGACTGCGCGGAGTGGGGCGCGGAGAGAGGGGAACCGGATCGAAAACAAGAAAGGCGAGCATCGACGGGAAAACAGAACAGGAAAAAAAAAACAAGTAACGTCGAAGGGGTTGCACGTTCGACGCGGGGGAGGGGAGAGAGAACCGGCGCGGGGGTGTGGGAACGGTTCGAAGCGCGGATATTATTTTTCAAACGGGGTGATATACGGCCGAGCGACGATTTACGGAGTTACAGCGACGATTGCTTCGTTTTTACGGTCCCGCCGGCAAAAAAGACGACTCTCCTTTTTCCACAGTGTGTTGTTTTGTTATTTTTTTTTGTCGACGTCGATTCTTTGGCGATTTTTTTCGCGGCTCCCGACTTTTTTTTCCCCGCAACGCGTTCGAGAAACGCGGCGAAGACTCGCACCTTTTCGCGTCCGTCGGCTCGATGGGGAAACTCTTCTCTTCTGCGTCGTCTTTTTTTTTGCGGAGTTCCTTCGGGCGAAAAAAATCGAGGAAAGGAAAAACGGAGGAAACACTGGGAGCCGGACGGGAAACGAAGCGGCCGCAGGACAATGGGACCTTGGTGCACCGACGATGCTTTTAATTTTTATGGGATTCTCTCCGGGTTAAAAAGGCGCTGCACACTCTCTTCCTCCTATTCCTCTTCTTCGTCTTCGCATTCGCAAAGCTCCTTCTGGGGTCTTCTCGTTGCGGCTGTTTTATTAGGATCGTAAAGTCCCTGCGGCCTGCGAAGGGAAGCTCTTTTTTCTGGTCTTCCGGGGACCCGGAGAACAGACCGCTCCGTTCGAAAACCCTGCTCTCGACACCGTCGACACGCGCGACTCGACGGAAAAACTCGCGGAAAAAGTCGTGGAAAAACTCGCGGATGAAAGGAGCCGACGCAAAAAGCGCATAATGAACCGTGATGTCGCGATCTACAGGCCATTGCGACGGTACTGTACCGTGGGACGAGCAATCATCGATCGTTTGCGGTCGGGATCCATGGTGATTTGTGTCTCCAGAACGTTTCTCGAACCATTGTACTCGAAGGTGTTAAAAAGATGTTTGGAGAACGCCGCGGTGTAAAAAGTGAGTCGTCTTTTTCGAGATTTTTCGGACCGCAGCAGATTTTTTGGCGTTGGAGAAACGAAAGGAGGATAATGGATAGATCATGAGAGAAAGTGGGCATTTTTTTTTAGAGATTCTTAGGGTCGCTGTTTTCGACGTAATGTGGAGTGCGGTTAAATAAAGGTGGCTAGTTTTGAAAATATCGTGGAAAAGCGCTGTAGTGTAAAAAGAGGCGTCTTTTTTGGATTCTTTTAAACTGGAGAAGATTTTTTAGGGGGAAACTGATTCGGGAGGATAATGGTAGATCATTTAGGCGAAGTGTGAATTTTTTAAAGAATTTTTATGGCTGCTATGTTTTTTCTTATGTGTATATGGGTTAAGTAAAAGTGGCTGGTTAATTGAATTTATTAAAAAGGAGAAAGAAATAGCTGGTTCGATACCTGCTACGATAACTAGTTTGTGTACCTGCATTGTTTAAGAGGAATTGTGTTGGCTTTTATGGTGTCCGTTAACCGGTTAATACCCATGCATACTACCTGCGGAATTGCAGTAATTAATGAGGAAGCTAGGCTTTGTCCTGGAAAATGTAGGAAGCCCTTGAAAATGAGCTCTTGGACGACTTGTCACGAATTAAAGGCTTATGGACATAAAAGGGTACTATTAGAAGGACGGTAAGGAAAGAAAGAAATTGTCCTCGAGTCCATCGTGTGATTAGTTAAACTGCTAATTCAATTACACTTACGAAAATGTAAAGAAACAGCTGTAGATCTCGTGGAAATTCGCTTCAATTGATATTCTGTATTTCATATGAGAAAGAAAAATTAAAAAGCTTCTAATTTTTATTTCCAAAAAATGCTGGAGTACAAAACTCGACAGAATTTATTGCGAGTTTTATTTATTTCCGATCTGCGGAGGCTAGTACCATTGAAAATAAGATTTTCTTTGATATTCCACTTTCTTAAAATTCGTCTACAAAAAATTTAAAATTGTGCCCACTTAGGGTTTCCAAAAATTTTCAAAAGATGCTAGAGTACAAAACTCGGCAGAATTTATTGCAATTTTTACTTATTTCCGATCTGTAGATGCTAATACCACTGAAAATAAGATTTTATTTGATATTCCACTTTCTTAAAGTTTGTCTAAAAAAATTGCAAATTGCGCAAACTTAGAGCTTCTAAAAATTTTCAAAAAATGCTAGAGTACAAAACTCGAAGAATTTAGTGCGATTTTTATTTATTTTCGATCTGTTGAGGCCAGTACCACTGAAAATAAGATTTTATTTGATATTCCACTTTCTTAAAATTCGTCTAGAAAAATTTCAAATTGCGCAAACATCCGCAGTCTAATGATCGCAGACAGAATGATCCACAATCCCAGTACTCGAAACTCAATCGGAAGAATTGTTTCGTTATCTAGGAGAAGGTCCGATCAGATTGCTTTGAGTTTAGAGAAGACGCGCGCATTATTTGTTAGGGATTGTTAAATTATGGTGAAACCGGGTGCTTAAATACGGGGGTCAGGGCATCTGTATTCGCCGCTGCGGAAACGACATTATTGGCGATACGATCGCGTGCGCTTTTAGCAGCTTTCAGATTTTATCGGCGTTACGCATGAATAGTCGATTTTTTTTCGGCTCGTGAAACCAGAGAGCAACTGATTCGCAACCGGAGCGAAATACCGGGCGAGCTAGCCGCGATCGGCCAGCCAGCCAGCCCGTCAGTGTTTCCTCTGTTTCCCATCGTTTCAATATATCGACACACGGGATATCGTTCGATCGTTCTGATCTTCCGAAGGACGCGAAAACTGGGCCTGCGTCAAAAGAGGGATTTTCTGCGGCCCGAGGGAATGACAGAGAGGGGAAACCCCACAACGCACACACGTTTCCCATCTCGCGGCTCGTCGATCCCTTGATCACCGCCGATCGATCAATCGACCATTACCGAATTTTTCAAACCAGGCCAGTCTACCCGTCATATTCGCCTACTTTCACCCTGTTTTACATTTGCGAAAATCTGAAAATCCCAGGCATCAGACTCTAAAATTGTGGATCATTCGTGCTGCGTTCGTTTTTTAATTCATTAGTGTACGCGGGAAATTGTTTAACCCCCCTCCGTGTTTTTGTCAAAAATTTTCGATATTACGTGAATTCATTTTTTGAAGGCCAATAATTTGCGGTGGTAAATTTGAATTTTCTTTATGACTTTGACTTTCAGTGTTCAGGAGACATCTGCATTAAAATGTTTTCAATCCGGAGATAGTTAATATCTTGGAGTGTTCAGAATGAAAACGATTGTCTAAGCTAGCGTTTGACTATTTCATAAAAATTAGCTAATATACAGGGTGTTCAGGCTATTACTAGCCAGCATTTTTTTTGTAAATAGTAAATATTAGAAAAAAATGATACAGGAAAAAGTAGTACTGTTTTTTATACGCAACAAATTGACATATGCATTTTTGTTGTATTTACATTATTTTGGTAGAAACGAAGGTGACCTCCAATTTTTTAAATGGAATGCTATATATTTTTTTATGTCGTATGAAAGCGTGTGTCAAGACGAATTCATTCATCTACTACATAATGATCTTCAAGGTCATGCAAGATCAGAAATGGAAGAAATCGAAGAAACAACAATGGACAAATGGAGATATAAGAATCTTCTCTTCGTTTTCCTTTCGTTTTCTGTTCAGTATAGATGAGGATTAGATCCATCGTTGATTATATTCATGATACATATATATTACATTTGAATAAACAAGAATCAAATAAAATTGATTAAAAAAGCATAGCTCGTATAGATAGAGAAAAAAAAGAAAAACTAGCTTAGATTGTGACACTGGTCCTAAAATAAAATTAACACACATTAAGAGAGTTCATCTTGTACAACCAGAAAAGATTGCATACGAATTGAAAATATTTGGTTAGCCAAAAACCTCGTTTACTTCTTCTGCAGCTATATCACTGAAAACACGGAACGAACATAGTGGCCAACCCAATATAATTTTGTACAAAAATAAAATAGATCGATCTGCTCTCTACAGAGTCAAATAGAAATTATTCACAAGCTTATCACGTGCAAATATAGAATCGAAATTAAACGCATTTTACAGGATGCTGTTAAACCCAGGTCAAAGAGGTAAAAATTACAAAATTGCGGAGGAACAGATTTGTTTAATTTACAGTCGGTAGCGGGAAGAGATGCAGATCGAAACAAACGCAGCTGGAAAGAACCCGTTGTTAGGGATGAAAGGCGCTCCCCGGAAAAAAGGGCGCCGCGAGGGTAAATCCGCGTAATTACCCTCGATTTCGGGGCCGTTGCGAAATTCGGTGGTTCCGGGCCGGGTTCCGCGTTCACCGAGAGGGAAAAAGATATCCCGAAGATAGGATCTGAAAGCTGCTGAAAGCGCGCGATCGTATCGGCCGGTAATGCGATCCCCCAGCGACATAATGGCGCAAAACCTGGCCCCCATTGTTGGCCCGGGGGCTCAGCGGCGCATTCCTTGGGCAGGATGTGCTCTCGATTTTCTCGGATATCGTATAATGTGGCTTATGCCCCCGTGCAGGCGAAGGGGACTGCCAGACAGGACGTTGTAGATCCGGCGATTTAGTGTACTGCCACCGGAGAACGAAAAAGTCCGCACACGATTTCGAGTAGGTGTGTCCCCCTCGAGGAGACGTACGTTATTGTTGCATTTTTTAGCCGAGGGATGCATAAAACCGGACGCCGTTCCAGTCCTTCGTTCTCCCGTATCCTGCTTATGGTGGCTTATGGTGGTTGCAAATCGCAACGATTAACGGATTTATGGAAAATAGATGTCCTTTGTGGATGATGCGATTTTGAGAGCTGTGAGTTAAGAAGACAATGCGTGGGATCATGTATTTGAAACTGAATGTTGTTGGATTGTTCTTGTTTATTTTGTAACACTGCTTTGGATTGTCTGACATTTACAGGAGATAACGAATATAGAAAACGATTGTAGAATATTGTAGATGTCCCGATTTTGTGAATTAAGAACCAAGAAAGATCATTTTTGGGATTGTGTGCTTAAAAACGAATCTCCCTTCGTATCTCCAATTTTTTAAACCTGATTTGGAATATTTGATGGTTGATAAATAGCGATGGAAATTAACATTTTATATCAGTGACACGATTTTGAAGCTAAGATTATCTTTTGGGTCGAATAAAATAAAATATAATTTATGTTTCGTCAAAAAGGGGATTTCGATAAGTACATCTCTAAATTATGAGTTTGTGATTAATTAGATTTTTAATTTCAGATCCGAGATTGTTAGCCTCATTCGTAATATATAAACAATATCTTTTCGAAGATGCAGAATTCGAAATTAATGTGCATGTTAATTGTATTCTCTGAGAAGTGCGTGATTAGCAAAAATTTGTCCTTCCCAGTGGGAAATGTAATTCGGATCGTGAGAGAAATAAATTTCTATGCTCCCGTCGTAAATGATCCTCTAGGCCAGAGGACTGTGCACATTTATTGGCCAGTTAATTTAAATTAAATTATGCAAAATTATGCGCGAAGATTTCGTGTGCATTTAAAGGATATCCAGGATGTGAGCAGTGGAGACACCGGTGGATGCATCGTGAACTGCATCCATAGAAAGATTTACTGGTCGACGATGCATTGTTCGAACTGACTGCAGATCTCTGTTGCATCGACTTAGCTAAAATGTTTCTGATGGAACCAGTCGATTCTGATACAGACAACGCATGTTAATAGAACAATTACGCAATTTATTTATCTGTCACACGTTTGTGGAGGTCTGGAGCTCCATTACCAATTTCGTGTCGCGTTCGACGTTACCGGTAAATCATGAAACCGGGCATATTAGTGAGAGTCGAGTATCTCGTATACTCCATTTCTACTATGAACTTTTAATAAATTGCACAAGGCACATATAACTGTGCCATCTCGTCATAGAGGCACTTGATCTTACAAAGAAATATTGGATCAGGTTGAAAAATCAAAAAAACGCAAAATCCAACTTTGGCAAAATTCGCACTAATTTGATGACTCAAATTAAAAATAGAAGATGGTACTTTGTAACAAGGGGACTTGGGTTTAAAGAAACCACAATACCTCCTCAAAAATTGTTAATAAATAGTTAATTGAAGAATTCTTATAAATTTCAGCACTCGAAGAATATAGAATGGACACTCAGAAACATTCATGTATAGTTTTCAGTTAGATTCTGGAAGAGGTTAATTAGTTATAAATAATTTTTGTAACTATTGTCCTCATATGAAACTGTGCATATTAGTGAGAATTGAATATCTTGTATACTCCAAATGTGCCTGCATAAAAGTTAGTCTTTAACTTAAGTACTATTAGTCATTTTTACTAAAAAATTAGATGGCAAGATGGTCAAGGGAGTGCTTGTCGACATCATTGACAAAAGGAATTGTTACAAATATTAACCAACTAGACATAATAAATTTATCAGTGAATTGTGTTCGATAACTTCATACGAGCGAATATTTATGTGTTAAAAGTTATTCAATATCTCGATTTCCATTTCATATTTTGACTAAAAAATTAGATGGTCAGACAGCCGAGGCAGTGCTTGGCGACATAATTGGCAAAAGGAATTGTTATAAACATTAAACAGCCAGCGACAATAAATTTATTAATTACATTTGCTTGATATAATATTGTATGATAATATTCATGTGTTAAAAGTTACTCTGTATCTCGAGTACTATTAGCAATTTTTACTAAAAAATAAGATGGTAGATAGTCAAGGGGATGCTTGTCGACATCGTTGGCAAAAGGAATTGTTATGAACATTATACAACCAGAAATAATAAATTTACTAGTGAATTGTGTTCGATAACTTCATACGAGCGAATATTTATGTGTTAAAAGTTATTCAATATCTCGAGTTCCATTATATATTTTTACTAAAAAATAAGATGGTAGGTAGTCAAGGGGATGCTTGTCGACATCGTTGCCAAAGGAATTGTTATAAACATTATACAACCAGAAATAATACATATACTAATAATTATTATCACGGCGATCGAAATCTGCCGAAATTAGTTGGAGTGGGGAGCGTTGCGCTTCGCTGTGCGCTACGCATCACTGCTTACCTAAGCCCGCGGAGCGCGCTCAACCAGTCAGTCGGGCCGGGTCCTCCGGCAGGAGCGGATGGGCTCCGGGACCAGGAGGGTCTACGGCTACCTTGGGCTGACCACGGGTCCTCCAGCGCTACCCTGGCCTACCCTGCCTACCTTGGGGATGACCAGTGACTCTCCAACGCTACCCAGGCCTAACTTCAGCTGGCTTAGCGTTGACCAAGGGTCCTCCACCAGTGGCCTACCCTGGGGTTGACCAGTGGTCATCCAGAGCTACCCCTGCTTACCTTCAGCTGGCTTAGGGTTGACCATGGGTCCTTCACCAGTGGTCTACCTTGGTTTACCCTTGCCTACCCAGGGGTTGACCAGTGGTCATCCAGGGCTACTCAGGCCTACCTTCAGCTGGCTTAGCGTTGACCAAGGGTCCTCCACCAGTGGTCTATCCTGGGGTTGACCAGTGGTCATCCGGAGCTACCCTAGCCTACCCCTGCTCACCTTCAGCTGGCTTAGAGTTGACCATGGGTCCTTCACCAGTGGCCTACCTTGGTTTACCGTTGCCTACCCAGGGGTTGACCAGTGGTCATCCAGAGCTACTCAGGCCTACCCTTGCTTACATTGAGGCTGACCAGTGGTCCTGCAGAACTACTCCAGTCTACCCTTGCCTACCTTCAGCTGGCTTAGGGTTAACCAAGTGTCCTCCACCAATGGCCTACCATTGTTTATCATGGTCTACCTTTAGCTAGCTTAGGGTAGTCCAAGGGTTATTTGAAACTTCCTTGGCCTACTTTAAGCTAGCTCGGGGGGGCCATGGTCTCTTCAATGCTGTCTTCGTTTATCTTGGGTTCTGAGCCAGTCCAGTATCCGTATCCGGCATGAAGTCATTACCGTGCTGATCGGCTCAGAGAGGGCAATCATTGCAATAACTTCGCATCTTTGAGTGAGTCACTTTGTCACTACCTTATCACTATACTTGTCTGTAGAAGTAGAGTAGTAGTAGTAGAGTGTAAAAGTAGTTAGTTGCATGCATGGGCTGGCCTCGCCGCCCCAACGATCAGCCGAGATGGGAACGTCCGCGATTTGCACTAGTGTTGCGAGAAAACCACGCGTTGCATTAGTCGATTTTGAACAGAGATTAAAGTTAACCTTACGATATAGATTGTTTAAAGCGTAGCGTTGCGAATTACAAATAGTCGCGGTTCAAAATTACATTTCAATTTGATAATTGAGCTTTTCAAGTTCATATTGTTGTCGTTTTACAGACAATGTAAAGTAATCGTTTTTTGGATCTCTGTTCGTTGAATTAGCGTTGCGTACCAAAAGTTCGCGTTTGCATTAGAGTGTTTCGACTTTCCAGGCTCCCATGCTCGAGCTGCAACGATCAACTGTGAGATGGGCACATCCGCGATTTCGAGTAGCGTTGCGAAACAAATTATCACACGCGTTGTACTAGTATCAATTTTTAAAGTTTATTAAATGTCTAGTTAATGTTGCGAATAAATAGTCGCGATTTAGAGTTTTAAATTTCTTATTTAAATAGCATTTTGAATTTCAATTTGTTGAATTAGCGTTGCGCAGCAAAAGGATCGCGTTTGTATTAGAATCTTTCGACATTTCAGGCGCCCATGCTCCAGTTGCAACGATCAATTGTGAGATGGGCACATCCGCGAGTTCGAGTAGCGGTGCGAAACAAATTGTCGAGATGGGGCCGAAGGTGCCTGACAAACTGTCATTCAAGAGAGCAATCATTGCAAAGGCTTCGCATCTTTGAGTGAGTCATTTTGTCACTACCTTGTCACTATACTCGTCTGTAGAAATAGAATAATAGTAGTAGAGTGTAAAAGTAGTTAGTTGCATGCATGGGCTGGCCTCGCCGCCCCAACGATCAGCCGAGATGGGAACGTCCGCGATTTGTACTAGTGTTGCGAGAAAACCACGCGTTTCATTTAGTCGATTTTGAACAGAGATCAAAGTTAGTCTTCTTCCAATTATAATCGCAGTTTCCATCAGCGAAATAGTTTGTTTAAAGCATAGCGTTGCGAAAGAAATATTCGCGATTCGTTTTGCACAAACTTTAGAGTACTCTTTTTTGGATCTCTGTTCGTTGAATTAGCGTTGCGCACCAAAAGTTCGCGTTTGCTTTAGACTGTTTCGACTTTTCAGGCTCCCATGCTCGAGCTGCAACGATCAGCTGTGAGATGGGCACATCCGCGATTTCGAGTAGTGTTGCGAAACAAATTGTTACACGCGTTGTACTACTACCAATTTTAAAACTTGATTAAATGTGTAGTAAATGTCGTGAATAAATAGATCCGATTCAAAGTAAATCTAGACACACCGATTTTAAACATTAGAATTTTAAACGTTAGAATTTTAAATTTCTTATTGAAATAGTATTTTGAATTTCGATTTGTTGAATTAGCGTTGCGCAGAGAAAGTTTCGCGTTTGCATTCGAATGTTTCGACATTTCAGGCGCCCATGCTCCAGTTGCAACGATCAACCGTGAGATAAGAACATTCGCGATTTTAAGTAGCGTTGCGAAACAAATTGTAACACGCGTTGTATTATTATAAATTTTCAAAGTTGACATAATGTCTAGTTAATGTTGCGAATAAATAGCCGCGATGTAAAATAGTTTTAGAGGTAACGATCTAGAATTTTAGACCTCAGAGTTTTAAATTTCTTATTTAATTTATAAGAATCGTAAAACTTAATTTGTTAGACTTCCAAAGTTCATCTTTCCCAAATTGATATTTTTGTCTAGAAATTGATATTTTTGTCTAGAAATTGATATTTTTGTCTTGAAATTGATATCTATTTCAGGAAATTGATATCTATTTCAGGAAATTGATATCTATTTCAGGAAATTGATATCTATTTCAGAAAATTGACATTTATTTCAGGAATTTGACATTTATTTCAGGTATTTGACATTTATTTCAGGTATTTGACATTTATTTCAGGAATTTGATATTAATTTCAGGAAATTTATATTAATTTCAGGAAATTGACATTTATTTCAGGAAATTGACATTTATTTCAAGAAATTGACATTTATTTCAGGAAATTGACATTTATTTCAGGAAATTGACATTTATTTCAGGAAATTGATATTTTTGTTTTTAGATTGATAACTATTTCAGGGAATTGATATTTATTTCAGGGAATTGATATTTATTTCAGGGAATTGATATTTATTTCAGGGAATTGATATTATTTTCGTGATATTGATATTATTTTCAGGATATTGATATTATTTTCAGGATATTGATATTATTTTCAGGATATTGATATTATTTTCAGGATATTGATATTATTTTCAGGATATTGATATTTTTGTCTTGAAATTTATACTTTTGTCTTTGAATTGATACTTTTGTCTTTAAATTGATACTTTTGTCTTTAAATCGATATTTATGTCTCGAAATCGATATTTATGTCTCGAAATCGATATTTATGTCTCGAAATCGATATTTATGTCTCGAAATCGATATTTATGTCTTGAAATCGATATTTATGTCTTGAAATCGATATTGCTCCGATCGGAGTTCCCTCAGGGGCTCACTCACGGGATGGGACCCGTGAGTGGGTACGGGGATTCGCGTCCCCGGGGCCACCCGAATCGCCTATAGATCGTTGCGTCCACAAGTCAATAGATTTGTTTTCGATTTGGTGTCGACTGGTTTTCGATTTGGTGTCGACTGGTTTTCGATTTGGTGTCGACTGGTTTTCGATTTGGTGTCGACTGGTTTTCGATTTGGTGTCGATTTTCTTTCAACTGGTTTTCGATTCTGTTTCGATTTTGTTCGTTCATGTTGCTCTTGTTAGTCAGGCCGTACTCGTGTACGGAGTTTAGTATCATACATATATCTATGGCATCTTTACCGTTATCTTTTCATCGTCTTGTTCTAATTTGGTTCATGTAGTGTATTGTATCTAACTATGGTTAGTCTGCTTCATTCATCGAATGAAGAGGAATCATCGATTGAAGAAAATTCATCGATCGAAGAGGAATCATCGATCGAAGACTCCAGATTATTTATAAGTTAGGTTTAGTAAATGCGATAGTTATTAAGATTATTAATCGTCGTTGTAATTATGTCGAGTAATTATTGCCGTAACTTGACTTTGCTCGCTCCGTTTTCTGACCCCGACACAGCCTTCTGCCGTGTCGGCCTTGCTTGCAGGTTCTGAGACGGTCCAGTTACGGTATCCGGCGTGAAGTCATTGAGAGGGATGTCTAAGAGACTCGTTCACTCGTCTTCTGACGATCCTCTGTGTTAACGTAATTCTGGGCACGCCATGTTCTCATGTCACCCAGTAGCGCCAGAAACCGTTTGAGCGCATCTCTTTGCCATCTTTCTTGGTGATGGAGTGACGGGTATCGGGCTGGTCGGCTCAGGACTTGTAAGCACTGAACGCGTCGCGTCACCCTTGAACCAGAGCCTTCTGCTCTGGTTCGATCTTGTTTCTCTCTTTAAAAGAATCAGAGCCTTCCGCCTGATTCGCCCTTGGTCCCTCGTGGATCGGAGACTTCTTCTCCGATTCACACTTTGCCCCGCAATAATTACTCGACATACGCTAATTGGAAAAAAAGTCTTTTCCATAAAAAAGACTATTTTTCCATTTAGCGACCTGCGAACTTAGTTTCTAAGAATCGTCGTTGTAAGAAAGGGAGACAGAACGAAGGAAGACTGACTTCGTTCTGACTCTCTTTCGGGTCTCTTGTGCAGCAACCTCCTCGTGGTGAGACCTGGGCAATCGATATTATCTACAATTCGCAAGATATTATAACTTATAAATTGTAGTATCTTGCATGTAGTAGATAATATCGAGCTGATAGCTGCACATTTAGAGTTTGCGTAAATATGTATTTTATATTAGAATGTAAGACTTAATAATTTCTTCGTTTTCCTTTGTTCAAGTGTTCCAGCTTCAGCATTTTTTTTCAATTAATAATAGAAATACGGAATTTCAATTTCAGAATATATGTACCTTCAACAAACACCTCCATTATTAATTTTTGGATGCGTAATTGGAATGTGCTCCTGAACTTTCAAAGTCCAACTTTCTCAAATTGATATTTTTGTCTTGAAATTGATATTCCTCCGATCGGAGTTCCCTCAGGGGCTCACTCACGGGATGGGGCCCGTGAGTGGGTACGGGGACTCGCGTCCCCGGGGCCACCCGAATCGCCAATAGATCGTTGCGTCCACAAATCATTAGATTTGGGCTCGACATGGTTTCGATTCTGTTTCGACTGGTTTTTCATTTGGTGTCGATTTCGTATCAGCTGGTTCTCGATTCTGTTTCGATTTTGTTTCATCTGGTTTTCGATTCTGTTTCGATTTTTTTTCAACAGCTTTTCCATTTGGAGTCAATTTTGTTTCAGCTGGTTATCGATTCTGTTCAAGAAAATTCATCTTGCGAAGAAAATTCATCTTGCGAAGAAAATTCATCGAAAGAAGAGGATTCGTCGAACGAAGACTCCAGATTATTCTTAAGTTAGTTTTAGCGCTTGCGTTAGTTATTAAAATTGTCAATCGTCGTTATAATTCTGTCGAGTAATTATTGCCGTAACTTGACTTTGCTCGCCTCGTTTTCTTACTCCGACACAGCCTTCTGCCGTGTCGGCCTTGCTTGCAGGTTCTGAGCTGGTCCAGTTTCGTTATCCGGCGTGAAGTCATTGAGAGGGATGTCTAAGTGACTCGTTCACTCGTCTTCTGACGATCCTCTGTGTTAACGTAATCCTGGGCACGCCATGTTCTCATGTCACCCAGTAGCGCCAGAAACCGTTTGAGCGCATCTCTTTGCCATCTTTCTTGGTGATGGAGTGGCGGGTATCGGGCTGGTCGGCTCAGGACTTGTAAGCACTGAACGCGTCGCGTCAGCCTTGAACCAGAGCCTTCTGCTCTGGTTCGATCTTGTTTCTCTCTTTGAAAGAATCAGAGCCTTCCGCCTGATTCGCCCTTGGTCCCTCGTGGATCGGAGACTTCTTCTCCGATTCACTCTTTGCCCCGCAATAATTACTCGACATACGCTAAATGGAAAAGAAGTCTTTTCCGTGAAAAAGACTATTTTTCCATTTAGCGACCTGCGAACTTAGTTTCTAAGAATCGTCGTTGTAAGAAAGGGAGACAGAACGAAGGAAGTCTTCGTTCTGACTCTCTTTCGGGTCTCTTGTGCAGCAACCTCCTCGTGGTGAGACCTGGGCAATCGATATTATCCACAATTCGCAAAATGCTATAATTTATAAATTATAGTATCTCGCATGTAGTGGATAATATTGAGCTAATAGCTGCACATTTAGAATTTTCGTTAATAAGTACTTTATAGTAGAATATAAGAATTAATACTCTCTTCCTTTTTCTTTGTCCCAGCTTCAGCACTTCTTTTCAATTAACAATCTAAATACGGAGTTTTCGTTTTAGACTACGTGTACGTTCAACACCTTCCACGTTTCTTTTTGGATTTATAATTGGAATCTGCTGTTGAACGTTCAAAGTTCAACTTTCCTAAATTGATATTTTTGTCTTGAAATTGATATTCCTCCGTTCGGAGTTCCCTCAGGGGCTCACTCACGGGATTGGGTCCGTGAGTGGGTACGAGGTTGCTTATAGGTCGTTGCATTCACAAATTAATTAGATTCGAGTTTGATTTGGTTTTGATTTGGTTTCGACTTGATTTCAATCCGGGTTGTTGATTACGCCGCACTCGTGTGCGGGGTTAGCTTTGCTCTCTTGTGCGGAATGTAGGTTGTAGGTTCTTATGCAGGCCAAAAATGATGTAATTTCTGAGATGAACGTTACATATTACATATTGATTCGTTATTAAAACATTATTTTATATTCAAATTAAATAATTGTTTGAATCTAGTTCTGATCCATGCCTTAGAGGGGGTAAAAAGAAGAGGTAGGTTCTGATCCAGGCTAAAAGTTAGTTCTGATTCATACGTTAGAGGGTCTAAAGAGATGAGCTGGTTCTGTTCGGGGCTAAAAAGTAATAAGTTGGCACAGCAAAACCTCGGGCGTGAGCACTCTTATTCCTCTCTGCTGTTACATACCCTCTGACCTCGTCTGTGGTTCTAGCAAAGAGGAATTCTTCTCTGGTTCTAGTCGATGCTAACGTTGCCATAATCACGGCATTGCCCGCATGGTGCAGCACTATATACGTCGAAATCACGTAGAGAGTACTTTCGTTTCCTGCCTGTCCGCAAGATGTAGACTTATTGTTAATTCTCATGTTTCTATTTCTATATAGATAAAATAGTCGAATTTATCAATCAAAGCCTACAATAAGTTCATTTTACACCTCATGATAATATGTTAATATTTCTCAACGGATCATTGGGAATAAAATTTTAGAATAATTGTATATTTATGTAGAAAAATTCGTTTATAATGTCGTGTGTATTTCTGCGATTTTGTGCGATGTTCAATTGATAATTAATTTAAAGCAAAAACTATAACGAGGTGTACATACTTTTATATTTCGTTTGTACTGACAGTCAATTGAATTATCCGCGATACACTTTTTTATCTGCGGTTGGTGAACAATAGAAGCATCGATAAAAAAAGTTTCTTCAATATCAAGCAATTCTTGAAAAGATACACAACTTGTCGATACACTGTGCTATCGAATTCTTCAATGTACCCTACAATTTTAATTGTATTTCATATTGGAAACAATAAAACAATGTTAGCTTCTACTTCTCTCTATATTAAAGCATTGCACATCAAGTTTGAGAAGATAAATTAATAGAAAACAATTAAATACGGCACGGACTGGTCCTGTTCCATATTTTGTTCAACATCAAATCCTTTTGCCTTCAAAGAAAAATTGTTATACAACTTAGAGCCATGTATTGATCAGTTCAGTCACTCGTATAATTTACTGTCAACCCTCTTAATACTCTCCCCGTATGTTCTTAATTTACGCTTCGCAATCCGGCCCGAAACGAACGACAAAGCTGATGCTTTAAACCTCGTTCTCTCCCAAATAGGATAGAGAATAAGAGAGAACGAGAGAGAAAGCACGCGTCTCACATCTGTATTGTTATCCTTTTGATGTCCTTCTCAAAGCCGGACCACGACGGGCTTACATTCCCCGTTCCGGAAAGCGCAGGGAGGCAGAAGCGATAAATTTCGACGGTCCGGTTGCATCATTTAACATCCGACATTACCATACCGTTTTACCTTGACCGAGCACGTCTGAACTCCAACTAAAAATTACGTCTTAAACCCCTAACTCGTTCCCTTAAAAAATTAACCACCGTTCTAGCAATCCTTTAACCACTAATTCATTTATTATAATTTTTACTCCATCACGAATGAATCTGTCTGAAGAGTTTCAACCCCTTGAATCTTCTTAACACTAGGTTTACGGAGCACTAAAATTGATTATTTTACATTGCTTTATAAAAATAATAAAATTGTATTTACTTAGATCTTCAGCGATTTTTATTGTAATATATACACAAAAAAATAAATCTATTTAATAATTCCTCACGAATGCCTCCTTACACTCTTAATAATCGTAAATTAAAAATTTTTGAATCCGTCATTTTGACGGGCCTCGTAAATCTAGTGTTAATGTTAAATAACATACTTGAACATATCGTGAATAAAATTTTAACGAAATCCTAATCGACGCGTTGTACTGGAGATTGAATAAAACATTCACTAGACGTCTAGTAAGTAAACATTTTGATTTCTTTGAGAATGAAGTGGTTGGATTCTTAAGTGTCCCTTGAATCCAATCAATCTTCTTAAACGAATAATAATATACTTCTACTGATTACAAATGTTAACAGTGTTATCAGGTTTAAAATATTAATTAGAGCAAGGTTAATTAGTAAATTGCGGATTTGATGCATTTGTGACAAAACTGAATCGATAAATTACAAAACTGTGATGATATCAGGAGAATATTAAAACTTATTATATTAAAACTATCGCGCCATTTTTGGTTAATTACAATTACAAGAAGAAAAAGTACACTTTTCTTCATTATCTGTTTTTTCAATCGATTTAAAAAATTCTTATTTCACATAAAAATCTAATTATAAAAATAAGTAGTAACGAGCAAAGGAATTTCTCTAAGCAATTCAATATTGAAAATGAATATACCACTGTCAGTTTTTTTTCACTAAATTTTCCAACATGATTTTCTCTGTGTTAACGAATGCTAACTAGAAAAGAGGTTATTATGCATAATTTAAGACTAAAAATAGAAAGTCATTGAGCGTATTTGTTCCGGTGAATTTTCCAGCGCAATTTACGTTGTTCAACGAACGTTGGTATATAAGAAAATTGTTGTAAGGTCCCAGGAGACAGATTTCGGCACCGCGTATCGGCCGGAGCGATGGAATGTCGAATGTAATGTGCCAAAGACCGAGAATCAAAAGCCATCCCTGTACCCTCGGAATCTAGAATACAGTGGACACTAGAGAGAGGGTCAGTCGCGCAGGGGGTTTATTAAGCTTATTAACGGACTATACAAGGGTGGACGCATATACGCCGGTGGTCGTGGAAAGTATGGCTAGCCAGAAGGGACGCGAGGGTGGAAGATAATGGTGCGTGTGCCCTGCGCCGGCTATCTCTCCGTTCGTTTAATATAGTAGATTTCGAGATTTCAGCTCGTCCTTCCTATAATTATCACTTCCCTTTGCGTTATTTCCTTCCTGTCTACCTGCTCCCACCTCGTTTGCCACATTTCCAGCGATACATAGAACTCTAATTAAAATGATTCCACCTTTACTCCCGGTGCTTTTTCTCTAATATTTTCAAACTATTCGGCAACGAAATTTCAAACGGAATATTAATTACAATAATTCGTTTAGAACCGTCATTCTCGCGACGACGCTTTTCACGATCCTTTCTTCCCTCCGCGACGTTAGGGAGACAATTACTAAAGCGAACGAGGTCGCTGGAATTTTTGTACCGTTTGTCAAATTAATTGGATAACGAGAAAAATTATAGTCATTTCGCCGGCAGAGTTTCTACGAGGTTTTTAGGAGGCTCGTGTTGTTCCTTGACCGAAACCACCCCTTTCATCGCGTGGCAACCCCAGCGAGTATTATTAGCTGCACGCTTTGGAATTGGATTAGCGGAAGCGGAATTGCATCGACGGAAACGGAAACGGGATGGATTGTTCCGCATGGTCACGAAGGACCATGCTCGTCCCATCTAATGGAAATACTTGCCGGTGCCATGACACAAATATGGCACAGAATTACTCGAATTACTTCGCTGTCAACTTGCGGCGACTTGCGCGAATTGACGGTGACCTCACGCGAATAAACTTTTACGAACCGCGAACTCGGGGATGAAAGAACCCCGCACTAATCATATGGAAAACCTGTCCCGGCAAAATCAGTTGAATTTTGCATACGTTATAGCTAATGATCTACTTAACAAAAGGTGTAATGGGCACAAAGCTCAATAATGGACAGTTATCGAGTTATAATCAGTCAAACATGACAAATTCGAGCTGCCAAATACTCAAATCTCGGGAAGTAGTTATTTTGTGGAAAAATGTTTGAAACAAAAATAGTAGGGTTTCACAAAATCTGTTAGATTGTGTCATTATTTTTGAATTTTGAATGACCTTGAAAAGGTCTGTGAACAGAAATCTTTCACAAAAATCTTTGCGTGTCACAGCAGAGATAAGGACCTCACGGTTCGTCACTCCCGTAGTATTTTTTGACTCCAAACCATCTCTGCTGTGCGTGTCTGTTTGTGTGCGTGTGTGTGTATGGATTAATAAAAAATTGATTATGTATTACCAAACAGTATGGAGACCAAAATGTATGGAATACACTGATATCAATTATATAAATATCGGACGTAGCAACGCCAGAAAGTAATAGCATTCGGCAACAATGACGTTAGTATGTTGCCAACTTCATTTAGATCGCGCAACTTGAAAATCGGAGGAATGGGGTGGCGAGAATGGGGGTGCGGTAAGCGTGTAATATACTTCCCGAGATTTGAGTGTTCGGCAGCTCGAATTTGTCATGTTTGACTGATTATAATTCGATAGCTGTCCATTATTGAGCTTTATGCCCATTACATCCTTTGTCCAGAAGATCATAAGCTACAACATATGAAAAATCCAACTGATTTTACCGGGATAGATTTTCCATATGATTAGTGCGGGGTTCTTCACGCTTAAGCTTTTGTGAAATAAACACTCCGGATTTGATGCGTTTATGAGAAAAATTAGTAGATGAATTACAATACAGTGAACGTCAGACTTTAAGAATACGACTACATTATTTTATATCTATGAAAATGATTTAAGATATAGAAATAAATGCTAGTTTATCTTCTGCTGCTTCGAATTGACGCTGGACATGTTCATCTTGCATAAAGACCAGACTATTGATCGATAATGAAAAATTTTTTAGGACAGTCTATAGTAATAATTAACGGGTCAATTTATTTGTTCAGGCACATAATGTAATAAAAATTGTGCAAGGTCTAAATGTACGCAATTTTATTATTCTTCCACGTAACCACTTCGAGTGCTCGATAATTTCAGTCTTTAAGAGGAGGAAATAATTTAAAAAAATAAAATGTGGTTTTCTATCGAAGGTTGCAATATCCCGAACAGTCTGTTGCCACTTCCGCAGCTGATATTGTATATCTTTAAAAATAAGCAAAGGAAGAGGTTAATAAAGCCCGGTCAGAGGTACAAACGATCGTGGACGTAAGAACGAAGGGTTGGAGGACGTAAGGGCCGCGGATTTAGGCGAATACAGGAGGCGAGGTCGTCTAATCGTGTCCCTAGTCCTGATTTAGGACGGGATTTTAATTACGAAGGGTCAGTAAGTGCGTCTGTCCACTAGCCGTAAGTATTCCTCCCTTATTTATAGTTCATTAGCTCGGCTTTCGCGCAAAAGGCAGATTAACTCACGCCCGGTTACACGGTCGTTCTCTCCGCCTGTGACTGAGAGAATTTTACGCAAACCACCCTCCCCCGCCCCTGGAAAAGCATGACGAAATAATTAAATTATTCTTGTCCCGTTGTCCGCCGGAATTTATGAAAATTCTCCGCTAATAATGCGCTGCATCACTCAAAAAGTATGAAATCGTTTAATCACGGTCTGCAAGCGAGGGGTGAAGTTGAATTATTTAAAAGCATAAAAGTCGATTTCTATATTTACTTGTTGTATAATGTTTCCCCGTTCGCGTCAAATAAATTATTTCGTATTTCCGGTTAGAGAACGTTTCTGATAAAATCGAGAAAATCTCCACCCCTAAAACTCGTTCGAGTAGCGATTGTGTACGAGTCTAATCTCGCAAAGATTAGCGCCGTTCAGACACGAGGGATGATTAATGATCGCATTAAAAATTCATCGATTATCAATGACCGAGCACTCGACCATCGGCAGGCCGGGGGTAGAGGTCTCTGCCTCGAACGGCACATTTTCTGAGAAACGTGTCGTCGATAAGCGTGTCTTACGAAGCCCTTCCGGTGGCGCTGGAAGTGGTTCGCTTCCAGGCGATATCGTCGTACCGATAAAACGCGTAAAAAAAAAATGTTTCTATTTTTCCCTCCGACCGTTAATCTGTTATCTCGCTCACTCTGCGGCGACCGCTGAGTCAATCTCTCCGTCCGCTGGGAATATCAACCCCCGTATCGAGGGAAAATACAATGCTGAACACACATATTCATGCGGACAACACGATCTGCCAGCAGGCAATCACATGCCGTTGCTTATCAAAAAATAAAACGCGGATCAACTAGTCTATCGGATGCGTTAAACGAATTCGTTTAGGAAAAAGCGCTTTATATGTATACTGTGCCGTCCATTTTCCCTTTTAATACTCTCTACTAGCTTTCAAATCGACTCTTATTAACACTGAACCTACCAGCGACGGTCAAATGACCGCTTTCAGATTTTTTATTTTACAATTATTGAAGTTATAAAGATGCTTCCACTGGAAATGGTTATGCACACTTTTTTATTCAAGAATACATTATGATAAGAATGACACAATTTAAATAAATTCAATTGTGCCATTTTTATAAGGGAGCACATAGTAATCACTAGACTGCAGATTTCACGCATTCATGGCAAATATGAGTAGGTGTAATTTAAAACAGTAAAAACATTAGAAGAATTTAAAAATACTGTTATATTGTTTCCCACATAATAAACATATTTTGAAAGAAAATGAATGTCTATTTCACTCCAATTTGCTATAATGCAGGTAGAACATTTTTATTTTGCATTAAGATCCGCTGTTTAGTAATCACGTTTAATGGTCGGTAGGTTTAGTGTTAAGACTCTTATTATCCATTGCAATCGAACCTCTACTCTAAAGCACCACTATAAGTGAATATACTGTAATTTAAAAGAATTGGGACTACAATATTAAACATCATTGTGTTTCATCAATTGCTAAGCATTGAAGCGTGATACAAGTATCTAAATATATTCAATTTCGTATGGACAAAATGAAAAATACACATATGTGACGAAAATATTCTAGACCAATCTGCAATCGAAATAACTTCGAGCACAAATAGCTAATATACTATCTTAGAAAACATTTATCTCATCTGCTAATAGATTCCATTTCAAAATTTTAAGAGGCACAATCTAGTTCAATTAAATCCTACAGTAGATTGAGACTTCCTACACGGAGGAAAGCGGGAGCTGATTCCTTAATAGTAATTTTATAAAATTGATCTAAGAAAGAAACTTAAAATGAACAGATAAAAATTTGCTAATGCGATTTGTCTTCTGTTCATTCTCCGACTGAACAAACATGGTTTTCAGCGACCAAGATAGTGCGTCTTGAGACACGGCGACACGATTGGCGCAGGAAGATCAATGAAATTAAAGCGGCAAAACGCGGTCAGTATTCCGGTTCGATTTCCGTAAACACACGTGACGATCTGCGACAGATCTCCCAGGCGTCTTTCGCGTAAGTAATTGCGGTTTCACGACACGCCACGGCCCCCGATTTTTGCGGTAGATCGGCGTGAATCGGCAAAACCGATCCCGGGCAACGACCACCGATTCCCCGGTTAACGACAGAGCGACTTACACCGAAGATAAGAAAAGCGCCGGACGAAATCGGCCACGGGTCGGGGCGCAGTGCACTTCCGAGGGGTTAATTACATTCTTGCGAGTCCGCACGAACGAGTGAAACCGCATCTGCTTCCTCGATCGCACTTTAGCAGACCGCAGTGCAATAAACGGTAGCGTTGCGGCGAACAAGCCGCACCGAGGGACCTTTCAAACCGTCTCGTGATACTTTTCCGCGTACGTTCTCCGAAAGAAATCTCACCCTTCCGAGAACGAGGACGTCGTTTCCTGGAAACTTTCGTCGCTTGAATTGTTGACCGCTTTTCAGCATCCTTAAGAGCGTGGGAGGATGGCTTAACTCTTGCGAATTTTTCGAGAGGACTTTTAGTAAGAAATGGGGTTACTCAGAAAATGGGACAAGGGGGTGAGAACTTTCGGCTATAGTAAATTAGACATTACAGGGTGCAATGTAAACTAACAGCGAGTAATTCGTTTGACTGTATTCGTAAACATATGTGGCGCTTAAGCTACCAGCCATTTTTCGTTGCTCAACTTCATTGTTAAAATATTTTAATAAATGCTAATGCGTTCCTCCTTCAACAAATATTGAAACAGTTTAGCAGAAGATACTCGCAAGTAGACTGCGGATCTGTTTGCATCAATTTGCAAGACGCTGAAGCCAAATAAATAATTAACCAAGCTGAAACTAATGCATTGATAGTCTTAAATTTTCCTAATCTGTCTACTACTTTGCACTATTCATCTCCGCCATAAATGCATTGAATCCGCAGTCTAGTCATAAGATCCCTGTGTATTGTCCTATGCACTATTGCTTTCGACACTGTAAGTGGACAAAATTAATTTCAGTATCTTTGAGTAAACTGCAGGATTGTGGACGTCACATATCTGAGACGCTGGCAGCGAACGTGTTAAAATCATCAGGTTAGTAGACTATACCTTGATCGTTCAAAAGTTGTTGTATAAATTAGTCTGAAATCTAATTAAGTGGTTTACCTATTAGCTCGAGGTCTTTCACTTCCTCCTCTATGTATTCATTAGCTAATATCAATGTGGTCTCAAAATTAAATTCCTCAAAATAAGTAGACACTAACGTCCACCCCCAATTTAAGTTGCACAGTCGAATGCATATTGAAATGCACAGTCGAGTGCAATAAGACACTGTATCTTCTATAACGTATTACTAGACTGCGAACTTTATGCATTCATAATAAAAATGAGAAACACGAAAAACATGTAAAGAATTTAAAGTTGTACTATTTTCAACCCATAAAAATTATTAGGAAAACATATTAACGTCTATGTAGCTTCTGTATGTTGCCACGAATGCAGACAATTTTGATTTCGCATAAAACTCGGCAGTTTGTACGTAACAAATAAAGCCCTAAAATCTTAGCCTAAACCTTTTGCTAAGCCCGCTACTAACTTTACACCTTTCAGACCAAAAAGTGCAATTCAGAACAATATATTCCTGTTCCCAGCTTGTTCCAATAATTATTTTCTATACCTAATGTGAGCTGTTTGGTTTTTTCAGTCAGGTCTCTGCCAGACCGTTTAGGAAAGATGCAGATGAAGTTGCACCGAGATTGCATCTTGCAATGGCTATTCCAGCCAGGTAGTCTCCCTACCTCGTGGAGTCTCGGTTGGTGGGGGGTCACCGAACAAAGTTCAAAAGAGAGGAAAAGGGGCCGCGAGGTAGAGAAGGAGGAGGTCGAAGGTGGCGGCGGCACGAAGGAACAAAATCGCGGGGGTGGGGCGAACGATCCACGATGCGGGAGAGCCCCACCCCCCACCTGCTCCCCCAATCACAGGCTCCGCCTCCAGAAACCCGCGTGACGTCACACGGACACTTGTTACGCCTTGCTGGAACATTGGATCGCCTATGCCACTTGGATCTCTCCGAGGTGGAAAAGTCATCCCTTTTCAGGCCTAGGGAGGCTAGTAATCGCGCCCTTTGATCCTCTAGTTTCTGCTGTTTGGCTGGGGCGACCCTTGACTTACGCTCTTTCGATGGTTCTGCTTGGAAACTATAAATGCTTCAGGAAATTAGAACGCCGTTTTATGACTTTGTGAGTATAGTCTTAAAGCATCGTAAGTGAATTTGAAAATTGATGCTTTAATTTGTGCAATTTATCTAAAACACGACCCTGTTTTCTTTTGTTTGAATGAATCTGTCCGCAAACTGTTTCATCCTCTATTTCGAAGTTTTAAACAAATTGAAAGCCCCTTTCTACGTTTTTTAACAGTTTTATATGTTTGAGAAACTCATTCTGAATCGTAAGAGCGAATTTGATAAATTGGTGCCCTAATTTCTGAAATTTGTTTAAGACTCGACTCTATTCTCCATTTTTCGGTGATTCTGCCTTATAAAGTGCTCCACCCTCTATTTTTGGGGCTCTTTTATACTGTTCAACAACTTTCGAGTTGACGAACATTTTTAATAAATCTAGTTCCTTCATCGTCTGACCTCATAACAAGTTCCTATTTGCATAGTTCATATAGTTATATTTACATTCATAAATTATCAAATAGGTACTTTATTGGAAAAACTAAAAATTTTTTATCACATGCGGTTATTTCCCTATTTGTTAATATATTCTATTTGTTCTAATTCAAACGATAGCCAGAATCAAAAAACGAATGGCTTTTTTTTTAATTTGCTACTATTTGTTAATGCTTGCGAATCTTAATTAATAACTTCCAACAAAATCGTTATTTTTTCATTAAAAAATTCCTGTACATTCTTTAAAGATCGACAAGTCAACCTACAAAGTTTGACCATTGTACGTCCTCTACTTTTGTTTAAATATTACCTAAATATCATTCAATTCTGCAGCAACTGAACTAAGGCTAAACCTTGAGTACTCCAAAATAGAGCTAATCAGTCAAAACTAGTTGAAATAGAAATGCTGAAAGAAAAATAATAATTAGTGCATAACAAAGAACAGTTGTCCCAATTGGACGCCATAATTGAATTACAAGGACAAGTTTGCCATCTATGAAAGAACCTGTGAAAAAATACAAAAATGAATTCATAAAGTACAAAACTATTTCTCAGCAATCTAATTCAAATTGCAACCGTGTCTGTTTCGAGCTACTTTTTCGAAACTAGGCCGATTGCGATATCGCGAGTGCCGAAAGATTGGCCCGCCTTGGGAAATAACACGATAACACGGGGAATTTCGACGATACTACTTCCTCCTTATCGGTGTAACAACTAGTCGAAAGATTATGCAGTGAAACAGCTAATTACCTTAAATTAATTCTTGCTATTCGCCTCGTGAACACAAATATTCTGTACAGGTTAGGAACACGATCAGAAACGTTGGGGAAACTGGAATATCTGGATTTCTGGTGTTCTGGTCTTCGGCCGTCGCGCAAAATGTCTCGTCTATGCGAATGAATCTGTAGATAGGAAACGATTCGTTATATTCCACGATGACACACAGGAATTTCCGCAACGGTCGATTATTATAACGAGGCATATTATGTTGTAGCTGTTAGCGTACCTTTCACGACTCCGTGACTCGGCCTTCGGCAGATATTTTCTCTTCTTTCAATCTGCGAAATCATCCTGCTGCTCTTGACTACATGCTCCCAACGACTGTGCAATCGAACGCACGCTCGATGCGCTTTCGATAATCGATGACGCTTCGCGGGCGAAAGCGCGGGAAAACGCCGATGGCGCCAACTTATGAATTTCGGGAAAGAACTCTCTTTTGTCGGTACAGTAATCTCTCAAATTAAAACGTAATGATTCTATTTGTCTAAAAAACGAGATGTATTATCGTTTTAGCCAATGAAAGCTTATTAATAATTTCTTGAACAACTGTACTGTACCTGAATGAAGTTTGTTAAGCTTTTTTTTTAAATATTATACAATCTGTGCAAAGAATATTAGATTTTGATGCTGAAGATGTTGATCAATTTGTTAAAAGATTCTCTACTATTGTTGTGTTGTATTGTTATCTCTAATATTGTTATCTAATGTTAGAATTTTTCCAGAGGATAAATTGTTAATACTTCTTTCAAACTTTTAGAAAAGAATTAAAATATTATTGGAGTATAGTTAGTTTCTAAAATTAAAATCATTCAGCGATTTCGGAATAATGGCAGAGTTCAATTCAGGCTAGATTTAAGTACACAACTTCTTTTTTCCAAAAGTCGGATTTTTAAGGATCTGTTATTGTTCTGCGTTTTTTGCGGATACACGATGGCAGTTGATGAAATAAGAACCCATCTTTATTATTACAATACGATTCATTTAGATGATCATTAAACGCGCTCGTTACGAGCATTTATGGTCTCTATTATTGTATTTACTTTTTACTGCTGTTTTCAGTTGTGGTAACGCCAGATTTTATATACCGAGTGAACAACATGGGAAAACCCTATGGGGAAAACACTTTCGATGTTACATTAACCCTATTCTACCCTAGGACAACCTCCTGGCTAGAAACATCTCTTTCACCTGTTTCTTAAATTACCAATTCATACTTTCACAATTGGTAAAATCACTGATACGATAATTTGATTTGAAATGACTGATACAATCGACAACCAAGTACGTTCTGGAATTAGTATGGTATGTTGCACTGGTAATTTATGAATTAAGATAAAAAATGACGAATTCAAAACACTACAGCATTCTGATGAAAATGGCGCTACTATTCAGTATTGATGGCCCTATAGAAAACGGTCCTAGAAGACACTTACTCCTTTAACAACCATCACAACCAAACCTTCCGCCTTCCAGGCAAATAAATTGTTAAATTTTGAGTAGTCTATCTGAATAACCTACTATCCATCCGATTCGCGGCAACAATTTTAATAAAAATGGTGCTTTGCTTCAATACCAATGGTCCCTAGAAGAGGATACATAATCCTAACAGACTCGCAGTCTCCAACAAATTAAAGTTTTATATTTAGATTTTACAAACAACCTACATGGATGACCAAAGTGTCCACAGGCCTAATTAAAGACGATACCCAACCCTATCAGTCCCTTACAATCCAACAAATAAAATTCTCAAGTTTTGAACAATGTGAAAATGTCAAGCGATCTCCATCGAAGACCAAAGGACCTGAAGGCCTAATTGAAGATGACACACGATCCTAGCAAACTTATACATAGACTCCACATAATAATGATCTAAACAAGTCAAGCGATCCCTATGGAAGAGACAAAGGACTCGAAGGACTAATTGAAGACGACGCCTGATCCTAGCAAACGTATAGATTCCATACAATTAAATCTTCGAAACCTCAATAACCTATACAAGTCAAACAATCTACATGGAAGACTAAAGTGTCCACAGGCCTAATTAAAGACGATACTCAACCCTATCAGTCCCTTACAATCTAACAAATAAAATTCTCAAGTTTGGAACAATGTAAAGAAGTCAAGCGATCTCCATCGAAGACCAAAGGTCGAATTAAAGACGATACCAGATCATAAAAGAGCTAAATCTTCCATAGAATTAATACTTCGAATCCTCAATGATCCAGACAAGTGAAGCGATCCACTTGGAAGAGACCAAAGGACCGGAGCCCTAATTAACGAGGTGTGCAGAAAGAAGAACCACGAACCCCGCAGGACGAAGGACACGATACTCTCGGAGGATCCGGAGGGCGGGCGATTGGTCATTGGTGGGGATACGAACGCTTTGGGACGCAAGCGGGAGGACTCGGCGCGACGGTGGGGAGGTTCGGGATTGCTTTGCTTAGCCCGTCCCGGGCCGCTAACGCGGAACACGCGGCCGAAGCCGCGCCGCCGGCATTACGTCGCGCACCGTCGACCGCGGCTGACGTTCGCGTCGGACGTTCCTCTCTCTCTTTCTCTCGGATCGACTTCCGCTCGACATCACGACGTGTGACCACCACCATCGGATCCCCAAAAGTGTTCCCCGCGGGAACAGGTTGTCGGACGCGCGGACACACCACCGGATCCATCGATCCACATAGGAAAAAGCCAAAGTGAGCGGTGGTCGAATCAGCGACGGGATAAAAAGCCGGACCGAGAGAGGCAACAACCTGTAGGATCATCGCGCGCGTTGCCAAGCGTGTTATACCGATCTACACAGTGGGTGGACTTCTTGAGACGTTGGTCACGTGGTTATCCAGTGACACCTCGCGGTCCGAGATCGAGTTAAGAGGACAACAGTAGTCAACGCCGTGGTAATAAAATCTTGTTCGGTTATTTTCGTGTAAATGTTGCATGGACAGAGAAAGTGATGAACAGAGTAATGGAGGGATCGTGAGTTTTTGGGGATTGCGTTGGACAATGAGTTGTTGTCGTTGTTGTTTTTGTTGGTGGTGGTGGTTGGTTGGTTGGTAAGTAAAAGAAACGAGGGAATGATCGAAGAAGATCGGTAGCTGGTGAGAACCGGAAGCTGGTAGCTGGTAGCTGGTTCAGTGGGAAGGAGTTTCGAGGACTCCTCCAGAGGAGGCGAGTGAAGCCAAGACGTCCTGTATAGAGGGTGTGTGTTTGGGCGACGAGGGGCGGCTACTGGCCGATGGGATGCATCTACCGGTGGGTTCGGTGGGTTGCGGGGAGAATTACGCCACCGTTGGATCCCACGAAGGCGCCGGCCCCTGCGGCCCCTCACTGGCGCCGCTACAGGGGGTGAACACGAGGTACCAGCAGGCCGAAGACGCCGACGCTGGGGGCGGTGGTGGCGAGATGAGCGAGGGTGCCGCCGTCGGCGAGCTCTGGTGGACCGAGAGGCTCGTCGGCGAGGCACAGGCTGAACACCCTGGCGAACTCGTTCGGACAGGTTCGTACACATCTACTAAAGATTCATTAGAATTAGTCGGCGGATCTCTATGCAAAAGAAAAATTTTCTGTCTCGATTACAAGAGATGGGATTCAGGTGGAAATGACTTTCTTTCGTTAATGAATCTAGCTGGCTGAAGACATTTTCATTCTTAAATCCTTTGAACCCCTCAAGCCCGGGATCCGTATTTCTTGCGGACCTCCATGCGGTACATTTTCTTAGAAACAAGGAGCTTCGAAGCTTTTCCCACACTTTATTACATAAACAAACTGTATGTAAAAAATATATGGAATCGCAGAATTATCACTTAGAATTCGTTTCCTTGCTAAATTCAGCTTACCTGCAGTTTACGTTAACCGCGAAATATAACCGTAGCTTTTCGTTACGCAGCTCCGGCGTTGGGGGGTTAATCTTTCTGCTTTTTTAAATTTCACCCACTCGCTTTTGTAATAAATCTATAAAACCCGCAGTCTAGTTATAATTTATATGATCTACGGCGAAGTTGGAATAACACCTTGTACATAGGAGCAATCGGGTAATTAGTTACTGTATTTTATTTATAATTTTTTGTGGGCTAGAAGAATTACATTCCGTATAATTCATAGAATCTAAGCTAAAGTGGATAACTCCTATTCGAGCAACCGGGCAGTCTTTTACTGTATTTCCGTTAACGTATTTTTGTGGGCTGAAAAGATTACAACAGTAGTCTAAAGGTGAATTTTTTAGGCATGAGAATATAATATTAAATTGCGGAACAGTGTTAGATACTGAAGGTTTATGATTCTTTGTACTGGTATGGTTGTCTGCAGAAGGGTTGATTTTGACCAGGGCAAAATTATAGGTGAAGGAATAGTAGGCATGTTCCAATAGACATGGATAATGTATTATATGATATGATTATTATGAGGGTAAAATTTGTGGGTGAACAAGAATTAGTGACATTTATTCCTATGGAGATGGAAAATAAATTATAATTATATCTTACTACAGTACAGTATGCAAATGAAAAAGTACTAAGTATGTTTTAACGAACTTTAAGAAGCTGTAAGTCTCCTATGGAGATGGATAAATTTTGAATAGGATTATGGTATATTTCTTTGTTTAAAATTGTGTTATTATATAATTTGGTAGAGTGCAAGTACCCACTTGAGGATGATCAATAGAATGAAATAAATGATACCTTTATAGAAGCAATAGATACATAACATTCCACTGTCTGGATCAGTGGGTATAGTAAATGATGAAAGAAATAAAGTCACTCTTATCGTTCACTAAAATTTTAAAAAATGGGAAAAATTAACCTGTGAATTCTCTAATTTGGATTAATAGACTGTGAGCAAAGAGTAATCATCTACTTTCTATGGTCCTATAGAAAAGGATCACGCTGTTAAACAAATATATCTATTAATTCTACAGAATCTGAAGCGATCCATAAAAACGATATGACTTTGAGTTGTTAATCCTTCTCAGTTTTTTATAAAGAAAAAAAATAAAAATTTTCCACATAACTTGTTCAGATTTCAGTCCAATTGTCCACATTTCTAATGAAATGAAATTGATCGTCTAGCCCTAAACCTTTATCCTCTAGTTTAGGGTCCAATTAGTGGTTTAGTTTAGCGTTCCTTCAACTTTTCAAAATATTTAACTGCTGATTAAAATTTGATTCCATAAATTACTGGTTGGTGTTCCGGATGTATTGAATAAGTTGTGAAGTTCATGTTGTCACGTTCAACGGTTGAAGTAGTAATTATTTGTGCTCCTTTCTCAGGATCGCCGTATTTTCTCTGCAGTCAACTGCCGACTCACTGGCGGTCGAACAAGACGCTTCCGGTGGCATTCAAAGTTGTTGCCCTGGGCGAGGTCGGCGATGGAACCCTGGTGACAGTGCGAGCAGGCAATGACGAGAACTGTTGCGCCGAGCTCAGGAATTCCACCGCTTTGATGAAGAATCAAGTCGCCAAGTTCAACGACCTCAGGTTCGTCGGCAGGAGCGGCAGGGGTGAGTTCCTGAAACAATTGTTTAACATCCTACATCTTCGCCACGTTTTGCATCGCATAAATTAAAAACATTGTCCCATTCTCTAACAACAATATTACACAAAAATTAATCCGAAATTGTAGGAAATATACCATGTCGCAATACAATGTTCCATGCAGCATAGAAAAATCAAAAAAATTGTTAAAGTAATAATGGATTATATTATTAGAGTATAAGCTGCAAATTTTCATGATCGAATTTTTCAATTTATTCGTTCGGAAAGTAAAGTATCGCCGCTTTCTCCCACGTTGTTTCTATATTGCGAAAAATTCAGCCGGATAACGAGTTCGCCGAAGTCCCGAGACGAGCAATTAGCATCCTCCAATTAGGGTGTTGCAGTTACGTTCTTCAAAGCTAGTTTGCTTTGTAAGTCGGCCAAAAAGCAGTCAGTAAATTGCGCGGCACAGGGGCATGTGCCGTGATTTCGAACCCTCTAAAAGCACGGTTATTGTAATCATCATCGTCATCAACCGGCCTGAACACCCCTCGAACCGCCTCGCTTTTCAACCCTCCGCATCCGCGAGTTTCGCCCGCTCCCGCCGCCCCCAGAGTCATTACTCGATGTCCGCCGGTAGCCCCGACCTAGCATCCGAAACAACTGGCCGTTAATCAGAAATCATCGTCCGTCGGTTAGGGAGAGAAAGAGAGACAGAGAGACTAAGTTCCCAAAATCATGCGAGGGAGAAATAGAGAGTCCGGTCGATGCTCACCAAAACGTTCAATTCCCACAAAACGAACCCGTCTTCCATTTTTCTTTTTTCACAAAAACGAAAAATACGTTGGTCACTCTCGTCGTGCTGGGTCTTCTCTGACCCAACCATGAAGCATCAAAGCATTGACCACAAGGCATAAATCGACTGCGGATATTACATATTGATCTTACAAATGAGTAAGTGAAACCAGAAACAACAAAAGCAGAAGAATTTAGAGATACTATCAACTTGTTGGAAATTAGTTTAAAAACGTATACTCCTTGTCATTAACGTGGAGCGTTTTTATTTTGCATAAAGATCCGCGGTCTGGCTATGTATCATAAATTAATGATTCTCAGGACCGGCCAATCAATTTTTCTATTGTACAATTTCACACTTTTATAGAACTTTTATAACTTCTAGGATAATTTTATTCTCCGTACAACAAAGTTAGTGATCAATTGCACACATAGGAGCATATAAGAAAATGTTACACTCATGATAAGTTAAAATTCACACTGTTTCATCCTTCTTGTGGTAAATGTAGATAGATTGATCTCGATTGAAAGATTAATGATCTGTAGACAGCGGATTTTATGCATTCATAACAAAAATGAATGGATCAAATGCAAAGGAAAAAAGACATTTAAATAGTTTGAACGTACCGTTGGATTATTTCTAGTTTACTACAATTATTCGGAAAGGAAACATATGTCTATGCAGCTCCTGTAACTAGAAATTAATAATGCAGACAATTTTTATTTTGCACACAAATCCGCAGTCTGATGATCTGAATACTAAAAATTTTGAAAATTGCGTGGGTAGAAAAGTGAAATGAACTGAGACGAGTCTGGATCTTCTAGGTCGGTGATTTTCAATGTTTCAAGGTTCGAGCGATAAAACAGCTACGGAAATGTAAAATGCAGTCCGGTGATTAATTCCCAGTGAGTTTTATTAAATCGGTGGCGAGCCGGAGCACTTTGAAGAGTAAATCAGATCGGGCTACTGTAAAATCGAATCATCGACCACAATGGGAATGAAAAACGAGTCTGCAGCTCTCGGCTCCCCGTTTAATAAATGATGTCCCAGCGTCGGCTCGCGGCGGTTTTTTAAATAATCCGTTTTCGGCCCGGGGATTAAGTCCAACCCGTTCGATCGACGACAATTGTACGCCGCCAGGTAGCCAAAATCCCCGTTCTCGATCCTACAAATGCATTTTCCACTCACACCCCTCTACGCCAGAGGTTCTATGCACCGGAGGATGCATTTATGAATTAACGAGGCAGACTGATCGAGGCTCGCTCGCTCGGTCGCCGCTTACTCACGGCTCTCTCGATGGCATCATCTATGTTTCATTTGATTTCATCATGAAGTGCAGGGTCAGCGAGGTCGCCATCCTCCTGACACCGGACACGCTAACCCCGGGGAATCAATTAGCGAAAGAGACACGTCCCTCGCCAAAATCCTTCGATCCCTTTGTCCAGTTTTTCGGCATTTTTTCCGCTCTATCTCTCCTCGATAATCCGTAATACTCAATTTCGACGATTGACCAAACCGCCTCCCTCTCTCCCCATTCTACACCACCATGGCTCTCGGTATCCGGCCGCGGCCGACCCACGCGCTACCCTCCTATCATCGAGGTTTTGTTTCCGCGACTTATTAATTTGATTGGATCCTGCTGCTGTGGCACGCCGTGCCAGCCCCCGATATCGTCCTTCATCCCAAGAAATTCGGTTAGGTAAATCGCCCGAGATTCGATTTTTCACCAGAATTTTCGTTGGTTACTTCACCAGCAGAAGTGTTTTTCGCATTTCACTTCCTCTCGAAAAACAAAGCTAAACAATCAATATGTAGGCTTTTCGTTCATAGTTGGGGATAGTTTTTTTAGTAAAATATCCACTGTAAGTCCCAACTTCTCTAAGGCGAAGATTTTTCGTTCTTTACCTCTTCCAGAAGAGCACAGAAAGATAATTAAAATCATATCGATCAAGATTAACCCCTTGAGATTTTTGTCTCAGTATTGCAAATGGCGTGCTACACACGTGGAAATTTGTTTTCTCGGAATTTTCAATTTTTTAAGTCCCTCATTTGCTGTAATCCTTTTTGCTCAAAAACGTCGTTAGTCTTTCTAAAGAAAACCCTCCACTACATTTTTAAAAAATTCGACTAAAGCTGAGTTACAGGGTAGTCGGTATCAAGCGGGTCCTCAAGAATGTCGCTAGTTGAGGTTATTCTAAAACAAACCAAAACTGTCACTTTACAGTTGTAAAAGATGTTTTCAAAATCGGGTCACAAAAAGGCCACCACTGTAACCATCCCCAAGAGTCATTTCTCAATAGGAGGTCACTCTAAAACAAACTAAATCCGTCAACCCTTAAATTTTCAAAAGATGTTCCCAAAATCGGGTCACAGGGGGGCACCGTGGCAAAACGATCCCGACGAATGTCGCCAGCGGATCTGGGGCTCGAATTCCGGCAATTATCACCTTCCCTGGAAGGCTTAGGAGGTTCCGGTTCACCGTGGCGAGGAAGGAAGGGTCCATTAAAAAGAAGATAGAGGATAGAGAAGAAGAAGAAGCTGGTAGCGCCGGCCGAAAAGACGGGGGGACCTCGGCTTCTCTTCGTCCGGCAGAGACGGCCGTTTGTTCCATCATGGTCGGTTCCGAGGCATCCCCGTGCCTATAATTAGTAATATACCGCAGTCTATATCGACACGGCTGAAATTACCACCGATAGTAATTATTTGACAATTGCAGAGACATCCTGTTGCGAGACTCGGGACCTTCGCCCCGTTCCTCTACCGTTCCTGGCCTCTCCCTACGCTTTGGCCACCCCCCGCTCCACCTCTCCACCTCTCCCTCTCGTTTTCCATTCCCGGAGCTTCTGGCTCTCCGAGTTGCTTGCGAGAGAGTTTGTGTGTCCCTACGATGATGCCTAGGATACCCCCTGGATTCCCCCCGTGTCCTCTGCCCCCCTACCCCTGGTGCCACGAGTATTAACGGACGGTTTCGAGTGGTTTCGGGGGACGGTTGTGTGGGCGGTTTCGGGATGGCGCTCAATCTCATCCTCGCGAAACGCGCACACCGACGCACAACAACGGCCGAAAACGAGGCCCGGAGAATTCGGTCTCTCTCTCTCTCTCTCTCTCTCTCTCTCTCTCTCTCGCTGGTCGGACAACCCGGTGATGCTGCACGTTATATAGGTGCCACATACGCGTGGCCCGGTTTTGTCTGTCGGTCGGGTCTGTCCGTTCTAACCCGTCCCGTACGTCCGACCGTCCATCCGTCCGTCGGTTCGTCCGTCGTTCGCGAATGCACAGCCTGGGTGTCCTGTCTCTGCAGATGACCGTTCCCATCATCGAGTATTAACCGCAGGACCGGGGAATCGGAGGGAGGGGGAGGGGAATCGGCCGTGCGGCATTATTAGCCCCAAATGCGATGGACTCGGACGCGGTAGAGGGAACGAGGGACACCGGGGTGTCGCGCGCGATGCGAACCACCCTTCGCAAGCCCCCCGCGATCAGAACTTGAACGGGATTTCGACCCTTGGTCGTGCACTTCGGGCTTTCTGGCGCGCGTATCTTCATGACGGGCTGGGACCGATGACGTAGGTTACCGTTGTGGGCTTCTTTTGAGGGTTGTGTACCTCCCAGAGCTGGAAGTAGTAGTAATGTACTTTAGATGGTAGAAAGGGGATGGTTAGAACTGTGGAAGTCTCTTCAAGGGTAGGACACTGTTTAGAGTTGCATCAGGATCACAATTTGTCCGGAAGCCTTCTCAATTGTCTCCAGAAGTCTCTTTGGGCAATGTAGCCTGTGCAGCTAGAAATGGGGATGGTCCCATCAGTAGAATAGTCTGCTCAATTGTTTCAAGAAGACCTTATACAATTTAGAGGGCGACGCATCTATCAGAGCTAGAAATATGATCATATCACTGCCTTGCTGTTACAGCTATTGCGAGTTGCCTCATTAGATATACCATTACAGCTAAAAATCAAAATGTCCACTTGCTTAGAATCCTGTTCAACTGTCTGTAAAAGTCTCCTTACAGGGTTGCATACCTCATTGCTAACGATCAAGAAAAATTTTATCCCTGATGAACAAACCTGACAGAAATCTAAAAAGATCGAAGCTCAATTGATAAGAACAGCTTCCTAACTCTGATAGACCCTCTCCAAGTGTCTATAAATGTCTCCTTGGAAGGGTTATATCCCTCCCAGAACTGAAAATGGAGTTGAATTATATCCCTGACCTAGAAAGCCGATAGATCCTAAAAAGATTGAAGCCCAAACGACAGAGCCCAACAAGATTGACGTCCTAGTGACAGGAACAGCTTCCAACCGCTGCTAGGTGCAGTTGGTCCTTCAAACCGTCCCCAAAGTACCACTCAATAGTCCGACCACCGGGGACCTCTGTGACTTTCCGAAGGCGAGTTCCGAGGTTCCGAGTACCGAGGACCATTTGAAACCGGTTCCAATCGCGTCCCATCAGTTGCAAACGTTTTCCCGGCGTGTCATCCGGTGCTGGTCGCGCGATCCGATCACCCCGGGAAAGATAGACGCGGCGTCGCGTCCTCCGGGCTCTCTCTACGTGATCGATGCCGCTAATCGATTTTAAAACGAAAGCCAGAAAGAGCAACCGCGACACCCGCGATTTTTGGGGATGTATGTTCTGAAACGAGCCACTTTGCGCTCCGGCCCGGAACGATGACGATAACAAGGATACAATGACGGGCGCGAGAGCGACAGCATCGCGGGCTCTACCGTGGGTGAAACGGGGAGTGGAAACGAGAGCGGAGAGGGTGGATGGTCGCGGGCTCCACGGGGGTGGTTTGGGTAGGTGGGTGGGTCGGATGGTCAGGGAAAGAGGGTGGTTGGAGAGCGGTCGCTGCGCAAGGGGGAGAGAGCGAACTATAACTAGGATATAACGCCCGTGCCTCTCTGCAGTCAGTTGCAGCCCCCGGGGGTGGCGGGGTTGGGGGTGTTTGATGCCGGTTATCATGTTGACAGACACAGCGAGGTGGACCTGGGCGCGCCAAGGGGAGACAATTACAAATCGTTGACGTTTACGCCAACACAAACGACTATATGTCCGCGACACGTTAGATATCCTCTCTTTAACGCAAACCGACGTTCTCCTTCATATCTCGCGGATCGTAACTGACCGAACGACCTAGAGATCCTCAGATAGCGCCGCTGACGATTTTCCTAGATCATCTTGGTCCCGATCCGGGACCCATTTTACTGATATTTTTCTCCTCTTTTTTAGAAACAAAGTGCTACGCTTTGCTAATTAGTAACTAGGCTTTGAGCTGTTATACATATATAGAAATTTGTAGGCGGTTGATTTTTTTTAAAAAGATTTAAATGATAGATTTTGAGATCTGGATCCAGGATCAGGTGGTGCGCATAATTGTTAATAGCTTCTATTATAGGGAAAAATTTTTGCTAATTCTTAGGGGGTGGTTTGTTAAAATAATTTCGCTAGAATGTAGGTGTAATTTGTGATCCTTTCATTGCAAGCTTATTTTAGACTTTAGACCATACATACTCTTTTATCTTGTAGCTTTGTCATTTTCTAAAGACATAATGTACTGTGCTACCTTCATTAGTCCCCAACCATCATCAGAACCCAACCCCTAGCTGTTGCTCTAAATCCCCCATACTTTCTCCAATCAAGATCAATTAATTTTTACGTCCGAGGACCATCGATACGGTTCTAAGAAACTTTCAGTATGTTAGCTACCAGTACTCAAATGTCCCCGGGCATTCGAAAAACGATCAACACCTTCCCGCGGAGCCAATCTATTTTTAAGTGGCCGCACCGTGCCGACACAAAGTAACATTCCGCAAAGTAACAATATAACACAGTTGACTCTGTCGGTTCCCGAAAGAGACAAAAGGTGGAGGCGGCGACTGCTTCTACGTTGAACCCCTTGGACAGCCGGCGAATTACCGAATGCATATTAGCGCGCGATGGGCCGTTTAAAAGAGCGTAGTCAATCTCGGCGACGGACATTTATGGAGAGGGAATTAATATACCGGACCTTCAACCTCGAGACCTTCGCCGGTGATATATGTACCCCGAAGAGGATGCTCCACCCCCGAGGTTCCCTTCACGTTGCTTGCTTTCCCCCTCCATTTCAGAGGAGCCAACGCGCATAGTCTTCCGAGATATCTAATGGTCCCCGATGCAATCGCCGGAGGAAATCGTAAACTATTCCGATCGGGACTCGGCTTGACCGCAGCCTTCAATCTGTCGCTGGTTCTTTTAGCAACTGGTGTTAACAAATTAGTCGCCTTTTTGCTTTTTATCTGTGGCCTGCTCCCTCCCCCGTGAACACCTTTTATCCACGATCTCGGAACGGGAAAAAGAGTCGATTGTTTCTACCTTTTTTAGGAATTGTGGGACTGTCGATGGTGAAAATGTTATTCGCAGAAGTGGGACAGTTTTCATTCTCCATTTTGATTCGCTGTTGAAGCCCTAAATAATTCTGTGTTAAACGTACTCCTTATTAATTCCAAGTTTAATGCACTGACTTTCTACATTTTCTAAGACTGTGAAACATTTAACAATGTTACTGAATTTAATAGGTTAGGCTAGCTTAATAGGAACGGAGGAACAACTACACTAGTGACGATTTTTTAACTTCAATGAACTAGGTCAGAGATATGGTACATAAATATGAGTGAAATGGTTTTTGAAAAGTTCATCATTTTCCATTTAATCCTCCGACAGCGATGACTTGGACCTAGAGTACCAAAATAGTCATTTACACTCTAATTTCTTGTCAATTAAATTAAATGAACAGCTGCTGCATTGGACACGATACAAAAACTAAAATAAATACATTTTAAAAAAATAAATAATAAATTCTGTACACGGTGTTAAGCATCGTCAATAAAACAATGAATTGTCAACCGTTCATGATCTAAAGAAAACAAACTCCAAACTTCACGCGTATAATTGAGTAGGTAAACTGTCTTTATAAAAATCTGCTCGCTAATTGAAAGCTGTAGACTAGTTCAGACTAATGTCTTCAAGTACTCTAAATTTTGGATGTGTAAACAAATTTTCTTTATCTTCGACTGGTGTCTATATAGTGTTCTATAGCAATGTTTGGTGCGCTTGTTTCAGGAAAGAGCTTCAGCATCACGATAACGGTGTCAACGACGCCCCCGCAGGTGGCAACGTATACAAGAGCGATCAAGGTGACGGTGGACGGTCCCAGAGAGCCCCGCTCCAAAACGAGTGAGTAGGAAAGATACAGTGTCACAGTTTTCTCGTCGGTAGCACCCACGCATCCAGCCGCGAGATCTATCCGCGACCACCGGCTGCTACTATCCCTGCATGGATTCCCTGAAAATGTACCGATAATTCAACGAAAGTCCCTATACGCGGTAATGGGGAGTCATTACCGAGCAGATGGTGCGCGATGATGCAGTGGTCGACGTGCGTACCGCGCGTATGCGTGTTTCGGGTTAGCTGTTCACCCGAGCCCGCGCTACATAGACAATGCTTTTACCAGCACGCTCGCGAAAAGTAATCCACTTACCGTAATATACTATGAAAACCTCCAAAAATATCCGTTAATTACTGCTGCTTGGCCATGCTTAATAACCGGGCATCGCGTATTTGCGATCGCTTGATATACAAATAACGATGGCTACCGTCATCACCAGGATATGAAACTGGCCCTCTTCCTTCATGCTCAGAGAAGCTTCATAGATTTTTCTTTCTTGGAGAATTTTTAATTTGTAATTATTGTCTAGGAGAAATTGGCAACTTCTTCTGATAAGGCCAGCGACAGCTAAGTCACCCCATCTGGTCAAAATGAATATAATCCCATGAGCCTCTTTCTTCAAGTTTAGAGAGGCTTTAGATCTTCCTCGAAAATTTATCTTGCTTCGATAGTTATAATATCCGTGAATTATTGTTTACGAAAAATGGGTGGCTTTCTCTGAAAAGGGGTGACACTAAAATCATCCCCTCTGATAAGAGCCACTAGGAAATTCGATGAAATCTCTTTCTTTAAGTTTACGAACGCCTTGAAATCTCAGTAGAAAATATTTCACCCCCTAAATGATAAGCGATGTAAAGTACATGTAAAATTATCGGTGATATTAAATATAAATTCTTAGTAAAATCATCGGTGATATTAAATATAAATATAAATGAAAAAACGTGGATTACACCTCAATGAAGACAAGGAAAGTTTCACCGTCTGCAAGGCTTGATCTATCATTCTCTCGCTTGATCTATCACTCTCTCGCGATCATACGATAGCTGCAACGAGGAGAACAACGCGCGGTTCAAAGGGGGATGTGTAAATCAGTAACAGGTGACACCGGTTTCACCGTGGCCATGAATATTCATCGCGGAAGGTGATTCGAAAACCGTGAAAATAACTGAACGTACAGGTACCAATAACGAAAATAATTCCATCGGAGCTTGACCATTTAAACCGGCGTGATTTTTCGATTACTCGCGGTCGCTCCCACATAATGGGACCCGCGAAATGTAAATTAATCCCCGCGAATATCTGTCGACGGGATTTGCCATCTCTCGAAGAGCGGACTCGCAAAATCATGATCGAACTTCACTCTTCATCCATAACCTCATTTTCACTCCATACTCGTCTAATTTCTTGCAATGTTTTTTTAGAATCTAATCTTGTAAACTATCTCAAAGAATTTTTTTGTACATTCTAGGACATGATCCAATCATTTTTATTATTGTGTATTACCTTAATTTCTCTAAGCAAAGTAAAATTTCGAGACAAATACGAAAATAATGAAATTAGAGATTAAATGCCTAACACGATATTCCATGTAGTAGATCCTTGCATAACCTGATAAAAAATTATTTAGAAAGACTGTGGATTTACCACCATGTAAAATACATACCGTCTTTTTAAACAATTTTTGATCGCGGTTTTACGGGAATCTACTGTACTATCAAAAAGAATTTTTCAAGAAGAGAACCGAAGTCTGTGGTCTGTGTGATGTTGTGCGCAGCTACAAAAACGAAACTAATATGGGTCTAGAGTGACCCAGGGTGCGGGTAGAAGGTTAAGCCCGTGTCCGGGCTCGGTTCTACGGTCGGGAAAAAAATGCCCGTTATTTCGATATCAGATTAATAGCCGCTGCGGAGTCGACCGCGAATACGGCAGCGTTTTTGCGGACGTTTCGCATTTGTTGTATAAAGTATTGATAGGCGTAGGGCAATCCGTACCCGGCGGCCTCGCAGATTTTTTTTACCCCAAAATGGTTCATCGTGATTGATTCTACTAACGTTTTTTTTTTATCGCTCGTCTCGCCTGCCCCTCTCCTCTCTGCCATCAAACCGTTCATCTCTCCTCGTCTCTCGCTCTATCTATTTTTCCTCTTCTCGACCAACGGGAACGGAGGAACGCACTGAATATATATAATATTCGTCAATTTTCCAGCGGTCGCCGAAGCCGCGTTTAACCATCGAATTAAAGTTTCGGAGGGCAACGAGGTTAATTGTGAACTATGTAATATTTACGCGTTAACACCGCCGGCACGGATTTTTCTGTGCACCGCAACGAAAAATTCTACTCTCGATCGTGATCCCGACAACTGGTATTCTCGCGTCCTGCCCGCTCCGAAATATCAAAACAAGAAAAGCGATATTTTTCGACGGCTCGACCGGAAAATAAAAATATTGCGCAAAATCCTCTTTTTACGAAGGCCCTCAATCTCCTTTATTTATGGCATTACAATGGACAGTCGATGTAAAGTCACTGGGAAAGTTCTGCTATTGGCGAAACAATTATCTTTGTGCTTTGGGAGTATCACTTGTCATTCATCCTTTCGAAGCAATTTTAGTACCAAAATCAAGATATTTCTTCCAACCTGGGACATTTTTATTCTACTTATCTTTTTTACATCGTGCACTTGAAAATAAACTTGTTTTATACTACAGTTTTAGCAATTTATAGAATAGAGACGAATTTAACCCTCTGTCTACCAAGCGGGTCCATTGGACCCGACTGTATGTAGATACTGTGGTTATTTAAACTTTTTAAATTCTTGGGATCTTGTCGTTGCATGACTTTGTTACTTTTCTTATTTTTTATTATTTAATGCTAAAAGTTTTTTTTTATATTCACTACGTTTTGTGATATAAATTTTCTATCGCATAATGAAAGTTTTTTTTACGGTAGACAGAGGGTTAATAATATGAAAACTGTTTTGAATATTGGTGTGGCAATTTTTGCTGGTTACTCAGAGTCACTATTCGAGTGCCAAGGGTTAAGCCTTAGCACTCGAATGGCGAGTCTGAGGCGCCACTACAAATTGCTCCACCATTGTTCAGAATATTGTTTACATGATTAAATTTATTTATATGTAATAAATTACCAAACACTTGAATATTGCATGAGGTACTATATCAGTTTCGTACGCATATAATGAAAAAAATTATGGTACAATGGAAATATTCTAGGTTAGAAGAAATGTTTGGTTTTTTAGTTGAAATAGCTCCGACTGCAAAGGGTTAAAATTGGAAAATAACGTTGTGTTCAATTTAGTATTTGTTAAATCTATGTCATCCGGGTAGGTAGAATTGCAATTACAGTTCAAGATCCTACATTTGAATCCAAGTTCAATGAGAGGTTAGAATCTCAGGATATTATTTTTAATTACAGACTACAGGTCTGTAAATGCAGTGATTGAGTACGTAAAAATTCATTTACCTCATTTATAATTTTAATATGTTAATGCAACGTTGTTGGATCTTCTCATCGAATTGTATCACACCTACTCCCACTTGTCATATTATTATACAATACGCAGTCTACTGCTCACAAACCGTTCTCTCAAAACCAACCCGAAGTCCCAATTGCTTCAATCTTCATCTTCGAAACTTGCGTACCCCATACTCAAAGGATATCATCGCCACGAGCCCATCTGTGCCGCATATCATCATAACTCAGAACTCAAGACGGATTCTTCGACACTTCCATGTCAGGGTGAAAATGGCCGACAATTATGGTGTCGGACCACCAGATGCAAAAGTCTTCCAAACCCCACAGAAACCGTCAAAGTCATCTCAGCGCTCTCTCTCTCTCTCTCTCTCTCTCTCTCTCCTTTTCTTTCTCTCTTTCTGTCTATCAGAGTGCGCTACTCCTGTTTCGTGGCGGCGGCGGCGGGGACGGCTGCCCATCGGTGTGAATGATCGTCTTGTAACGCTGTCTGTGTGTCCTTTGACGGCGATGGAAGAAGTCAGCAGTCCCTTGTCTGTGCGTCTTCTGACGGTGGTTTGAAATAAACGTGTTCGACGAGGCTGCCCGCTAACAATGGCCACGGAAACGGCTTAGTGGCAGCCGAGGCGCGAGGACTCGCTGGTCCCAGACTGGAAACGTCGGTCGATTTAATTCCGACGCGACCGGGCCCGAAATGAAAGGGCCCCTGGGACCAAAAGAAAGATAGAGAAAGAGAGTGAGTTAGCGAGAGAAAGATAGAGATGGTGTCGCGTGGAGAGAAACGGCACAGGCACCTTGGAAACGGGACACGCATCACGACATATTGCATATATATTTACACACGCACACACCGGGGTTTTTCGGGCATGAGAGAGCGAGCTGGCGTGTCTCCTCGGCTTGGCACGCACCAGGGACAATTTATGTAACGACCGGCGAGCGTACGAGCGCCGTCGGGCAAAACAACCGGCGCTTACATTGTGCTCACGGCTGCGCACCGCTACGCAGACACCTGCCGGCTATCATTATTGCATGGATAATCGTGAGCTTTTTGTTATCGAAAATTACCACCACCATCGCCCCGCTACGGGCAACCCCCTCGTCCCTCTCTCGATCGGGATAGGGCGCAACCCCCTTTTTTTTGTTTCTCTCTCTCTCCCTCACACACTCTCCCTTTTTTTTCTACCTCGATTTCTGTCCGTTTCTATCTGTCTTTCGCCTCTGTCTCTTTTATACTCGGGAGAACGGCTGTTTCGGGACGGAGGCCCGGTAATCGTGCAATTTCTGTAATTCGACTATAGCTGACGCGCGTAAACACTGTGAGCGCGGCTACCGTGGCCTGGAACGACACGTAACAGGATTAACGGACCGCGCCGGCATGCGATTCGATCACCGGAAACGACTCCGCCCGATTTTTGAGACTCCCAAAGGATTTAAGGGAACGAAGCATTTTTTGAGAGATAGGCAAACTTTCTTGGGATTTTTAGGAAAATTTGATTGCATGGTTTTTGAGGTTGTTTTGTGGATTTGATTATGACCAGTCTTCGGATTTGATGCATATATGGCAAAACTGAGAGGGTGTAATTTAAAATTTACCGGAATGGTTGTGGTTGTGCATATTTATTTAGAGGAATTTATTAGGAAACTTTCTATCGTGTGTGTGTGTGTGGACAATGTGGCGATTGTTTCGGTATTTTCTTTCAATTGCTTTTGGTATTCTTTTAAGTTGTTTATTTAGGTCGAGACTGCAAATTTATGCAACTTTGTTGCTCGGATAGGGTTCACTGATTGCTAGATTGAGGATCTTGATGCAGAGAGCTTTTATTTTTCACAAGAAAACCGTGTCGGTGCAACCTAAAACAGTGGAAACATTAAAAGAATTGAATTGCTTCTTGCAAGTGACGCAGACAATTTTTATTTTGCACAAATTGCAAGACACATTTTAATTCTCTTAATGTTTCTACTGGTTTAAGTTGCATCAATTCGTTTGTCTTGCATATGCACAAAATCTACAGCCTAGAGGTTGCGTTGTGATTGATAGACAGATGGTAAAATAGGAGCGATATTAATAAATTAATATTAATGGACAGCAACGTTGATCGTATCAGGCATTTCAATCTAAGGACCCTTTTCCAAAGGACTTAAAATCTAATCAGACGATGTCTCGAGCGAACAACAATTAATTCTTGAAATTTGCAAGCAGAGTTACCATTTTTCTGACTGGATCTGAGAGCTGCGAATTGAGAATAGTACGGTGAATAGGAAGTGACAGGATTAACGGATTTCCAAGGCTGGAATTGACTGACCGGAACCATTCGAAGCGTGAAGGAAGTTTCTGGCTTCTATAGAAAACTAGAAACTAGAGTCGTAACCAGAAAAACCACTTACATCCTCATTCGCAAACAATAAAAATTGTTAACTAGCTCTTCTTAAAAAGCTCCCAATCATAATCCTAGTTAACTAGCTTTCCTTAAAAATCACTGAATCTTATGATATCAGATGAACCTTTTACACTGCGGATTATATTTGCTCAACATATTTCAATTAATAAATTCAATACTAAATATGACCTCCCGTAATTTTATATTCTCGTCTACACTTTCATACATCGTCGTTTGCACAAGTGCATTTATGATAAAAATGTGAAGGTGCAACCTATGACATTAAATCGATGAAAAGAATTGAATAAAATATTAAAATAATTATATATGTGTAAACCCTTAAAATGGGCGGTTCCTGAGGTCATTTAAAGTAACTTTTTCCTTTGCAATAATAGCCGCCTCGGCTTTGTTGAGGAGTAATTAACGAAAAACACGGACCAATCAGAGCGCGGCTACAGCAGACGAATTCTGGCTCAGCCAACGGCAACGCCACGCTAAGCGGAACCTGTCGTCGAGAAGGAATCCGTTCGCTATAGCCGCGCTCTGATTGGTCCTTGTTTTTCGTTAATAACTCTTTAACGAAGCCAAGATGGAAGTTGTCGCTAAGGAAAAAGTTACTTCAAATAACCTCAGGAACCTCCCATTTTAAGGGTGCACAATATTTTTGAGACACCCTGCATATTCTAAGAAGAATTACTAAAAATTTGTTAAAGAAAGTGTTTAATTCAAGTTTCTACTGTTGGCTCCCGTTTCATGAAATCGACGCTCAGAAAATTTGTATTTCGCACAAAAATCGGCCGTCTACTAATAAGGTTACACGCAGGATGGCTTACTTAGTTAGGGTGGGAAAGAAACCTCTCGTTTCAGCATGAATGCTCGAGGTTACGAATCCGGCATGAAGCATGCAAAAGGCAGCTTGTTAGCCGAAAGAAACACGGTGTTTCGTCGCGCAAGATTGCTGTAGGTAGAGGAGTGCACGATTGAAAAAGCGAACAGAAACAGAAAATGGGCGACGGAGAAGGGCGGCCAGGGAATCGTGCCGAGTGAAAGGGATCGCGGAACAAAGTGGCTAGCAGCCGGTTATGGTAGCCAAAAATCATCGAAACGCTGCCGGCCGGACAATATCGACAGACAGTCGCTGTCAGTCAAACGTCGAAATTGAATTTGCTTGGCCGGTAATTGGTCCGCGTTTGGAATGTCGATTAGAGGGAATGCAGGGAGTTCGCGAAATGATTTCTGGCTTTCATAGAAAAGCGTAGCCGAGGCCCTGTGGCATCTGGATTTAAGGGTCGCATGGGAGTCGAAATTGCGCTGCCAAAAAATCAGCTTAATTCCGTGTCCGGTGGCAAACGATCGAACAACGCCGGGACGATATTGCTCGATGAAAACGTTAAAATTGAACAGAGTCCGTTGCGCGCGTCCGATGGAAAAACAACTGTTTGCAACCAGACGTGGATTTTTCCTAAAAACGGACGACATGCGACAGCGTGAACCATCGTCGGTTTGATGCCAAATGGAAATAAATCACTGCGACGAGGATCGATCGATCTAATTCAAATTTCAATTCCTAATTTCTTTGCTACAGAGATCTTTTGATTCATCGTTTCGATCGTCAAAATGATATTGGTACACCAATGCTACAATTTGGTGACACCACTTATCAGCTCAATCGTCCATTGGAAAAACAATCGTTTGCAATCTGTTATGAATTGTTTTAACATTGAATGACAGCGTGAACGATCGTCGCTTTGAAATAAAATAGAAATAATTCACTGCGACTAGGATCGATCGATCTAATTCAAATTTCAATTCCCAATTGCTTTGCCAGAGAGATCTTTTGATTCATCGTTTCGATCGTCAAAATGATATTGGTACACCAATGCTACAATTTGGTGACATCACTTGTCAGCTCGGTCGTCCATTGGAAAAACGATTATTTGAAATCTGGTATGAATTGTTTTTACATCGAATGACAGCATGAACGATCGTCGCTTTGAAATGAAATAGAAATAATCCGCTGCGACTATTATTGGGAATTTTAATTGCGATAAATTTTACTGACTCTTTTTGGATTCATCCATTCGGACATCGAAAAGAGTCGCAGTAAGGTGATTAACAGTTATTTCGAATGTTTATTGGTGAAAGAATTATTAGCAATGAAATATGAACTGTGTCTACGATGGCAGTGTGAAGAATCGTCGCTGCGAAGCCAAATTGAGATATCCATAGATTACTAGGACCAAGATCGATCGATCCACAGGGAATTTTAATTTGTAATTTTTTCGGTGCAGAAGAATTGATAAATTCTGTTGGGACCCTCGGTTTATCCTGTAGGATGTTATAAGGAACAGTTAAGTAACACGATTGGATTCAAGTTGCTACAAAAATACTGATGAAAGGACGCTTCGCGTCACCTCGTGACGGATCTACAAATGGCAGGCCTCGGCCCCGTTCATTCGCGAATTGCTGTTATTTCGAGTCACGCTCGCAGAAAATATCAAAGAGAAACTGTTCAGCTGAAAATTAATTTTCCCTCGGCACAGCCTTTTCATCAGATTTAGATAATGTTTACAGCCTTTTTTAGCAAAATGGATGGACGATGACAAGATGGAGGGCAAGGATGAATATTACAGAGATTCTTGATAGTGGAACTGTTGAGCGACCGTTTTCAAAATTTTTGTTAAAAATCTCAGACGTGCTTCCAATTTCTGGACATTTTTATTCTAGAACAGATTTACAAAAATAAGCTTAACGTCAATATGAAAAACGTACCTTCGTGATTTAGTTAGTAGTAAAACAACAGGCTTGAATCTGGTCATTATAATCAATATGGCAGCTCCAATTTTAATTTCCTCTCAAACAGAGACTATCCTGGCTTTGAACACTAATAAATTACTCTTCGCTAGATTGTAGAGATCATGCAGCATATAAAATAAATCAATAAAGTTCCATTTTATGTTCCATGTTTTTTAAACGATGTACTATGGGCCATTCGACACTAAATGCGATGGAAAGTTTCATAGCCATCCTCGAAAAAGAAAAAATTCTATACAGTTATTTGAATCTTCAGAGCATAATGCTTTATAATTATTTTATAAAATTTATCAATCGTTAACTCAAAATGATTGAAAACTAAGATTATTATTTATAAGTTCTTTACGGCTACAATAATTAGAACGTCTTCACTCCCAAAAATGTCACAGAACAGTAAAGAAAATTTATATTTTTGCATGGCTACATTTACTTTAATGCTTAAATATTGATTACACTAAAGTAAAATTTTATTTCGTCTGAAAATAAAAGTATAACTTTCAGCTTTGTTAGACTTTAATATCTTAATAATTTTAATATCTTCATGACGAGTCTGACTCGTTAAAATACGACAAGGGGTTAATCTGACTAATTCTTAATGAAGTTACTGCGATGATTAGAGACGCACAATTCCATAGGGTAACGTCTCCAAAGTTGGAGAAGAATATAAATCTACATGCAAATTTCGCAATCGATGAATTCTGCAAAGTGGAATAATTTTGTAAGGAACGAACCAGGGAATTGCTGAGCTTCGGACGAGAGTATTGTAACGTTTGCGGCAAAAGCGTTCGAAGCAACGCGTTGCAACGGTTTCTGGGCACCGGGAGGAGAGGAGGAGAGATACGAGCGAAATTCTCGAAAATGCTGGCAGATCCCGTCGTCAAGGAGGACGTAAGACGAGCGGAGGGAGGGGCCCGTTATTAGAGAGGAGGAAAAAGCCACGCTATTTCCGTCCTCCGGGGCCGCCACACTTTGATTAGATAAGCCCACCATTCGTGCTGCGGAGATTGGAATTATTACTCTCTCTCTGCTTCACCATGCCTCACGAGCACCAAAAGGGGCAATCGGTGAAGGTGCTATATCACGATCGTTCTTGTTTATTGTAATTAACCGTCTTTCCGTGTCGTGATTCGGCTAGCCGGTGCCGTTGCCCGATACGCGGCCCAATTAATTACCTGAACCACCAATCTATTCTCCAATCATGTACATTCCCATCGTCGTGGTCTTATCTTCCACACTGCTGGAGAAAATATTTAATCCCTTTCCATACGTTTCTGAATGTTGTTGGACAATTCCTCGTTAAACGCTACATATTTTCCTTAACATTAGGTTTATGGAGAACTAATTTTAAGGTTAGCTTTAAAGCAACTATTGAAGCGAAACTTCTTTAGGCGCGGTAGACGGAAAACCTCGACGCGGCAGGAGTAAAACCGATCTGGCGATGAGACGTTGAAACGATGAAACGATGAAGCGATGAAACGAAATTCTATTCTATTGAAGTGAAACTTTTTTAGCCGCGGTAGGCGTAAAACCTCGACGTGGCAGGAGTAAAACCGATCGGGCGATGGAACGACGAAACGATGAAACGATGAAGCGATGAAACGAAATTCTATTCTATTGTTGTGAAACTTCTTTAGGCGCGGTAGGCGTAAAACCTCGACGCGGCAGGAGTAAAACCGATCTGGCGATGGAACGACGAAACGATGAAACGATGAAGCGATGAAACGATGAAACGATGAAATGATGAAATGATGAAGCGATGAAACGAAATTCTATTCTATTGAAGTGAAACTTTTTTAGCCGCGGTAGGCGTAAAACCTCGACGTGGCAGGAGTAAAACCGATGGGGCGATGGAACGACGAAACGATGAAACGAAATTCTATTCTATTGAAGTGAAACTTCTTTAGGCGCGGTAGGCGTAAAACCTTGACGCGGCAGTAGTAAAACCGATCTGGCGATGAAACGATGAAACGATGAATGGATGAAACGATGAAATGAAATTCTATTCTATTAGCATATACGGTTGAGGATTCGGCATCGATTAATAAATGTTATGATAAAATTCCGATGATGCTAAGTGGAGATTTCAACGTGAACTTTGGATCGGAACAATCAAAACTATTAATAGAATTTTTTAGAAGTAAATTAAGATTGGAAATGGTAAATAATCCTAATGAAGCGACAACAAGATCAGGAACAACTCTCGATGCAGTATTTGCAAGACATTTAGACAAAATTGAATCAAGAATATTTATATCATATTTTAGCTAACACAAGCCAATTGTTTCCATAATAGAATCATAGAAAATTAAATGTCATAAAGTGTTAATAAATATTCGAAAAAAAATTAAAGAAAGAAGTTTCACTTCAGCCATATGGTTTAAGCATACACCAATTTTTTTTACATAGCTTTATCAAAATAACGCGAATGTTTCTATGCAAAGTTTCAGCCATTTTTGAAATGATATATACCCAAAGAAATAAATTTGTTAAAGCATTCCTAACGCAGGCATCTTTACAATCTCAATAATCGTAAAGTAAAAATATTAGAAGGAATAATTTTGACGTGTCCCGTAAACCTGGTGTTAGTTGAGATGTTTCGTTTAAATCTATAATTGTTAATCGCGGTTTATACGAGCAATAAATTGAATAAAACAATTTTCACTTGCGTTTAGATTTTCAGTAGACGAAAAAGATTGCGTCTACAAAATGTTACACTTTCAATTGAATATTTTCAATACAGAATTGCATTTTCAAAATTTCAGAAGAAATTTAGAGAATGAGATCGAGATTCTGTTGATCAGAAACTAAGAACATCCATAGCGAAATATTATGTAAGAGTTCATGATTTTTTTTGATAATTCCGGTTAATAGAATCTTGATTTTCGGGGGACAGAAACAGTTATAAAGATTTAACGAAGTTCACCTATCCACAAGATCTAAACTAAATCTGTGCATACAGAATTTTTTCGAAAAAGATATGCAGCTTCAATATTTTATGGGAACAGGGTTATTGAAAGTTTTAGTATCAAACCTTGGACTCGTTCGTAATTGTTCCCGCCATTATGTCACACTACTCACAAGCCAAAATGGTTGCGTCCCCAGAGTGGAAGGCTCTATTTGATGCTCCTCAATTAATCGAAAGATTCTTGAGGGACTACTATCATTTGCTAGGATCATGCCATAATTACCATCCTAACAAACTTGATGGAAAAATAAGAGAAATCTTAGTATACTAGATAATACAAAATCATCTGCTTTGAAGACATGGAATCCCTCAAATCTCATCAAATCTGCATAAAATTATAATTCATGAGACTCTACAACAATTGTAGATATGCATCAGATTCAAATCTGCATCAAACTATAATTCATTAGACTCTACAACAATTGTTTAAACAACACAGCGAACAAATCAACGAAAGAACTGGAGCAATATAAGAACAAGAAATGGTACCAAACGAGAAGATTTTAGGCGCAACGATGATCGCGCTAGCAGTCCATTCCACTCCAATGTCACTATGTTTATAAAGTAGGATCCATAGGAGCAGGATAATCAGTTACCGGAGGCTATCATCACGCTTCTGAGCTGATGTTTCTGAAAACAAACCCTAATAGTACCGTATCGGTAGGAATGGAGCTACAAAAGCGTTCGCTATCGTTTGGAGGCGACTCGAAGGAGAATCGAAGGGGATCGAATCCGCTCGGATCGGTTGCGGAATTATCCGACGGCAGCACTCTGCTGGTGTAGAAGACTCCCATTCTGCTTTGCTTCTCCTGAATGGAAACACGGTGGTATCCAAAAAGAGTGTCGGATGGGTACGTTTGGGGGGCATTACGAGCGTCCGGTACGTGAGAAGTCGTGGGATCCGGTCGCGGAGCTGTACACGGAGAAGCTCCCTTGTTTCTGTTGGCGATCGTGGTAGTCGGTAGCGAGGAATAATCTTGTAGGCATCGGTTGCCGTACCGGAGCTGACCATCTGGGCTCGCCGACAATTTCGTGCAGTTTGCGGTCGAACTTTATTTGTCGTTCGCCCTCGTGGCCGAACATCTTTCTCTCTCTCTTACTCTCCCTTACTCTCTCTCTACTCTCTCTTCTCTCTCTTCTCTCTCTCTTTCTTCTTCTCTGTCCTTCTCTCACCGGGAAGCCACGGTCGATTTTCTCTCTTCATCAGACTGCCTTTTTGCCTCGTCTCCTTCGTTCCTCCCCGACGATGGAATAACAATTTGCGCCTCGGCTCCCATTCTCGGCTTCCTCTCGCGTCCACCGATCGAGAGGAAAGCAGAACGACGTGCCACTTCTTTTGATTAGCAGACTTCGGTACGCAAATGTTCGTCGGTGGGATCAGGTTGGATGATTTTGGCAGAGGGCCGCGTTTCGTCAACAATCGAATAATGGCTCTGAGAGATCACGAGTCTTGGGTGAAGGGATGGAGACCTTTCAAGTGGTGTATCTCTATGAAACAAAATTCGATGAAGTTGTACCTGTATTTATTTGGAAGAGTGAAGTCTCTAGTTTTATATAGATGGTTTCTTCTTTTTGGTTAAGTTGCATTTTTACTAGGAGAAGAGTGGAGAAGCGAAGATGGATTTATTTCGAAGGAATAGTGTCTTTGAGAATTGAAAAATCTCTGTGGGGGTTGAACAAAATTTTGGGTGACATACCACAGTGGACTTCAAGATTGAAGTCTGGTCTTTGCGACAAGCGTTCAGAAATTGTTTTACGATTTTTTGGTGCTGTTTTATAGCACTTCGAAGAAGAGGTAGCTCTTGGCTACATAAGCTGTCAGATAGAGTACACTATATTTGTATCGCAAGGGTTTGAAAATTTTTTTCGCGACTCCAACCACATTGAATTTTAAGATTATAGTCTCCTCTTTGCGACAAGCATTCAGAAATTGATGTACGATTTTTTGGAACTGTTTTATAGCACTTCGAAGAAGAGGTAGCTCTTGCCTACATAAGCTGTCGGATAGAGTACACTATATTTGTATCGCAAGGGTTTAGAAAATTTTTTTCGTGACTCCAACCACATTGAATTTTAAGATTATAGTCTCCTCTTTGCAACAAACGTTCAGAAATTGATGTACGATTTTTTGGTGCTGTTTTATAGCACTTCGAAGAAGAGGTAGCTCTTGCCTACATAAGCTGTCGGATAGAGTACACTATATTTGTATCGCAAGGGTTTGAAAATTTTTTTCGCGACTCCAACCACATTGAATTTTAAGATTATAGTCTCCTTTATGCAACAAACGTTCAGAAATTGATGTACGATTTTTTGGAACTGTTTTATAGTACTTTGCAGAAGAGGTAGCTCTTGCCTACATAAGCTGTCGGATAGAGTACACTATATTTGTATCGCAAGGGTTTAGAAAATTTTTTTCGTGACTCCAACCACATTGAATTTTAAGATTATAGTCTCCTCTTTGCAACAAACGTTCAGAAATTGATGTACGATTTTTTGGTGCTGTTTTATAGCACTTCGAAGAAGAGGTAGCTCTTGCCTACATAAGCTGTCGGATAGAGTACACTATATTTGTATCGCAAGGGTTTGAAAATTTTTTTCGCGACTCCAACCACATTGAATTTTAAGATTATAGTCTCCTTTATGCAACAAACGTTCAGAAATTGATGTACGATTTTTTGGAACTGTTTTATAGTACTTTGCAGAAGAGGTAGCTCTTGCCTACATAAGCTGTCGGATAGAGTACACTATATTTGTATCGCAAGGGTTTAGAAAATTTTTTTCGTGACTCCAACCACATTGAATTTTAAGATTATAGTCTCCTTTATGCAACAAGTGTTCAGAAATTGATGTACGATTTTTTGGTGCTGTTTTATAGCACTTCGAAGAAGAGGTAGCTCTTGCCTACATAAGCTGTCGGATAGAGTACACTATATTTGTATCGCAAGGGTTTAGAAAATTTTTTTTGTGACTCCAACCACATTGAATTTTAAGATTATAGTCTCCTTTTTGCGACAAGCATTCAGAAATTGATGTACGATTTTTTGGAACTGTTTTATAGTACTTCGCAGAAGAGGTAGCTCTTGCCTACATAAGCTGTCGGATAGAGTACACTATATTTGTATCGCAAGGGTTTAGAAAATTTTTTTTGTGACTCCAACCACATTGAATTTTAAGATTATAGTCTCCTTTTTGCGACAAGCATTCAGAAATTGATGTACGATTTTTTGGAACTGTTTTATAGTACTTCGCAGAAGAGGTACCTCTTGCCTAGATAAGCTGTCACATAGAGTACACTATATTTGTATCGCAAGGGTTTGAACATTTTTTTCGCGACTCCAACCACATCGAATTTTAAGATTATAGTCTCCTTTTTGCAACAAGTGTTCAGAAATTGATGTACGATTTTTTGGTGATGTTTTATAGCACTTCGAAGAAGAGGTAGCTCTTGCCTACATAAGCTGTCGGATAGAGTACACTATATTTGTATCGCAAGGGTTTAGAAAATTTTTTTTGTGACTCCAACCACATTGAATTTTAAGATTATAGTCTCCTTTTTGCAACAAGTGTTCAGAAATTGATGTACGATTTTTTGGTGATGTTTTATAGCACTTTGAAGTAGAGGTAGCTCTTGCCTAGATATGCTGTCGGAAAAAATATAGCAAAAGGGGTGGGTTATAATATGATTACTGTAAAATCGAGTGATATTTCCACATGGAACAGATAGGTGACGATAGCATGACGTATTCTAGAGACTTGAATTACGGTTTTCAGTTGAATGAGCTAAAAAAGAACCCTTAAAACTATCCCGGAAACAGACGATGTTACGCAGCCGTAACGTAGCCGTTACGAAGTCATCTTTCCGCTAAATATCCTGCTCGATGATTATGCAACGGTTCGGGACTATGCACGTGGCGCATAATGTGCACCGCCGTATAACGATACGTGTTACACGCATATTGCGATCCGACGCAATAGCGAATCGCCCGTGTCCGGGGCGCGCTATGTGTATAGGCGCTGCGTTTACTTGGCCGTCCATTGCGTTGTATCAATTCGCCGAGGTCCAGGATATGCGAGGAATGCTATTGAAGTCGATGGAGACACGGGGATCGCACGAGTTTCTTAATTACCCACTCTGCCTAGTTAATTGCACAAACATCTTCCCTTAGTCGACGGTGACCAGCCTGGTGCTTTCGTTCGAATCCCGATTACCGGCCTCGAAGAAGATGAATTTCGGAGGGGAGGGGGGAGGGTCGCTCTAAGGGCGCTTTATTCCGCTAATCATTCGATGATTTCCATTGTGCAACGCCCACTAAGTCTCTGTAACCTCCTATTGGCTACTTGATTAACCCTGCACGGTTTAACCTGGGTAAATGGATCTGTTCCTTACCAACTTCTCAAAATTTTTAGGCATTTGCATTATATTTATTGCAATATTTATGGAACAAAATATAATCTACTTTAATTTGGGAACTGCAGGAATTTCATTGGTTTCCGTTTGTACAGCACAATCTTTTTTTAATATTTTTGAAGTCCATAATATAATAATATTACAGAAGCATCATAATGTACTTTACGAGTTCATATTCCAAGGTTGTATATAGACTAAAGTAAATGTAGATGATCCAGTTATTAACCCCTTGCACTATGATTTATTTTACGGTTACAGTGATTAGAACTTGATTGTCGTCCATGATTTCTTAGAACAAAAAGAAAATCTAAATTTATTATATGCTTGTATATTCCCCAATGACTATATACCGACAGCAACAAAATAAAATTTTATTTCGCTTCAAAGGAAATTAATAATTTACATATTTAGTAGATGTTGTTTGAAATTCTTATCACGAGTCTGACTGGTTATTATAGTGCAAGAGGTTAAATTCACAGTCTAAATAACATATGTATTTCTCGTCCATAGATAGATACATGAATTCTCCAAAGGAAAATGATCAGAATTCTCGTGTTGCTAAATTCTAACTTAACCCTTTGCGCTCGGAAGTATTTTAACTCCAAAAACAACCCCATATCTCCTAATCGATTGCATAAAATAGTTAAAACCCCCGAAGAATAAGAATTTATATTTTGATAATAAATTACTAAACAATAAGAAATTAATCCTAACCCATCTCAATCTAATAAAATTCTTATAAACAAACTTTTTCTTTCGAACAAGAATATTTCCATTCTATATGATTTTTATCATTTTGAAGAAATGGAACTGATATAATAACTCATAGAATACTTAAATTTTTGTTAACTGATTTACTGAATATCAATTTAATAATCTAAACAATATTTTGAATAATGGTATAGCAATTTTTAGTGGTGCCTCAGAGTCACCACTCGAGCGCTAAGGGTTAAAAATTGATTCTGTTGGTTTACACTTTAATCAAATGGCAGTAGTAATTCCATTATTAACTGCAGATAATGTTCTGAAATTTTAAGACTTCAGGGGATTGTGAAGAAGGATTACATGGGGCAAATTGTTTTTCGTTCCAGGACAGACACACATTCCGGGTTTGGCGCGGGTTCCAGCATTGCCCCGGGTTCCAGGACTGCCACGGGGTAACTTCCCCGATTCGCCAAGCCCTTTCACCCCCTACATGCGGGATCCGGAACCGTACCGTAGGAATAAGCATCACATCGGCAACAACGTCACCGCGAATTCGGTTAGTGGTGCCTGCACCAACCCCAACAACACCGACCCGACCGCATCGCCCGCTTCCAGTACACACCTCGGGGCTACCGGCGGCTCCTCGGCTCATCAGGATTGCTACAAGCACAGCCCTCAACACGGTGGTGAGTCCTGTTCCTTCTACGGTCGCTTACGACAGCCGGTGTACTTTAGATCACCTGGTCGGTCGAGTTTCTGATAAATTAATTACCTTGGGAACGCGGTGGGACGTACAACTTGAAGTTGATATCGTCGTCGTTGCACAACGAGGTCTTCTAGATCTTGCCTGCTAACAATCCTCCGGATTTGAATGGGTGGTTTGATTCTGAATGATGGTCGGTAGCATTGTCGGTGGATTTTGCGGTGTTTTGTGTGGTGGGCTTGATGGAGGGGTTAATTGAGGGTGGAAGGTACCTTGAGAAGTTAAAAGGGTAGGTATGGTAGCGATGAATGAAGTGGAGATAAGTATTTTCAGACATTTCAAGGATTAAAGGTAGTTGGTGTACTCTAGAAGTATCGCATTGTTTGACATCGTTACCGGTTAATTAAAATTCAAATGCAAGCTCTCCTAGAGCAATTTTCATTGCACTAACAAAATTAAACGGTAAACATTACGTTTAGGGGAGGATGCTCCGATGACCTTGACCTTGACATATGTTGTTGAGGACAGCATTCTGAACAACTTTTGTCATTACAACTACCCGGTGCTCGGTCTCAGTTTTCGAGATATTTACGAAAAACTATTGCTAATAGTGTATTAAATTTTCCGTATTTTCCGTAGCAACGTAAACCTGTTCCGGGGCCGCATCTGTTTATTTTTTGTTTGTAAACACGTTGTGAGGATGAGAAGCGACAATACCACACACACACCCAGTGTTTCTAAAAAGAAGACTGTTGCATTATACAATATAAAATCAACTGAGACGAATACAACATACATGTATTATATTATCGCATTTGATAGTAAAACAAATTGCAAAACTTAACCCAATTAATTTTATACACCATGCTTTTTAAAGCCATACTATACAGAATAATATTCAGAGACTCGGCAAGTGGCTTTTGTTTAATTGTCTCAGTATTTCGTAAAGGAGGTGCGTGTTGCACTTAATAAGACATTTAAAATTTAAACAGCGAAGATACGCAGTGACACAAATGCTGGTAGCTGGGGATTGCAATACCGGTACACCGGTATTTCGTGTTATTTTGCAATTTCGTGAACCCGGTATTTGCTAAGGTAAAATACCGGTATTTTCGGTATTAGCTATAAATAATAAATATGTTGGTAAACCTTACGTTTAGGAGAGGATGCTCCGATGACCTTGACCTTGATATATGTTGTTGAGGACAGCATTCTGAACAACTTTTGTCATTACAACTACCCGGTGCTCGATCACAGTTTTCGAGATATTTACGAAAAACTATTGCTAATAGTGTATTAAATTTTCCGTATTCTTCCACGCTCCGTGGCAACGTAAACCTGTTCCGGGCCGCATCTGTTTATTTTTTGTTTGTAAACACGTTGTGGGGATGAGAAGCGACAATACCACACACACACCCAGTGTTTCTAAAAAGAAGACTGTCACATTATACAATATAAAATCAACTGAGACGAATACAGCATACATGTATTATATTATCGCATTTGATAGTAAAACAAATTGGTATTGGTTTCAGTTGATTTTACATTGTTTAATGTGAGAACCTTCGTCTCGGAAACACTGGGTGGGTGTGTGTGGTGTCGTGTGTTGGTTAGGACTAGGTGGCGGGGGGCGGAGAGCACGCAGACGAAATTATGAGTATCTCGAATAGTATCTGTATCAAACTGAGAATTTTATTCTGTATTTAAATGGTCTAATGGATACATAGAACTCATTATTTCGAAGAAAGCATGAATGCGTTTATCAAAATTGTACGTTCTTTTAAATAAAAATTCGGCAATATAATTAGTATAATGATAATCACGTATGCCATAGCGAGGAATGCTTGCTCTCAGGTCTCTCCACAATCTTTCAATATTTTGTGTATGAACTTCAGTTTCAGGATCAACAAAATTAGTCGAAACAGAAAATTCAATACAGTACTAGCAATAGTTTTTCGCAAATATCTCGAAAACTAAGACCGAGCACCGGGTAGTTGTGATGACAAAAGTTGTTCAGAATGTTGTCCTCAACAACATATGTCAAGGTCAAAGTCATCGGAGCATCCTCCCCTAAACGTAAGTTTTACCAATTAAACTACGCTCTAGGCTGTGCAGCAAGAAACAACAAAATATCAAATTTCTAGAGTTGCTACCGTTTAGCACAACTTCTCAAGCGCAACGTTCTCAAGAGCAATTTATGTGTTGCACACTGTCGAATTTAAATTGTGCTTCGAACTGCGATCTAAACTACAACAAAAATTAAAAATATCCAATTTCTAGAATTGGTATCATGTTCACTGCAACTTGAAGTACAACCTTCTGAAGAGCAATTTATTCATCGCTCTCCCGAAGTTCATCTACGCTGTTAGTTGCGCTCTAAACCACAACAAAAAGCGAAATTAACACTAGAACCACCGGACAAGTCAAAATGACTGGTTACTAAATTTTTCTTTTACAAATATTGAAATTATAAAAATGTTTTCCGAGGGTAATGTTTTAGTCAACTTCTCTATTAGAGTACATATTTAAACAAAAGTTGTACGGAAGTTGAATAAATGCATTCTTGTCGTTATTAGGAGGCAATATACACCAGTCGCGTTTAGCGCTCGGTAGTTCTAGTGTTAAGAATATATAATTTCTAGAATTGTTACCGTTCAATGCAACTTCAAATGCGATTTCCTCAAGATCAATTCTCATTGCACAACCAAAGTTAACCCTATGCGGACGCGTATCTGTTGATAGTCGCCCAAGCCATTTTACCGTTCTGCGACTGCAAATAATTTTTATAGAAATTATTACTCTCGAAAAATATGAAATAAATTTTTACTAAATACAACCCGTTAACCTTCATTTAATTCGTACACTTAACTCTTCAGTATGCAATTTTGTTTCAAAAGGAAAATTTACTCCAGACCCATCGAGAAGTATGCGAAAAATAATTCCCGTCCGCTAAGGGTTAAACTGCGCTGTAAGCTGCACTCTGAACTGCAGCAAGAAACAAAAACGCAAATATGAAAGTTCTCGAATTGTTACCGTTTAATTCAACTTTAACAGACATTTCTCGTTTCGCTGTGACACTGTCAAAACTCCGCATTGCTGTCAGAAGTAACCAAAAACTAGCATATCTTCATTACGCCCCCCACCCCGCCCCTCCTGCCACGTACCAATTGATTACATCACCGAATCCTCGAGTTTTGCTCGGTGGGTAAAGGCGTCCAGGTGGAAGCTGCGTCTTCCGGTCTGTTTGCCTCGTACTGTTTGATCGCGGATCTTCTTCGGGTATCATCATCATCATCATCATCATCTCTCGCTCACGACCGGTATCCCCGTGGCTCGTGGAGCGACTCGAAACTACGCACCCGTACCCCACCAAAAGGGGGCTGATGGTGGCAAGGGGGGAGTAGAAGGGGGCAAGGTAGAGGGAACAGAGAGGGAGAGGTCCGCCGTTTCGCGAGGTAATAGTTTCATACCTCGTTCCGGCTCTGCACCCTCTAATTCAACGTAATAACGACATTCAACCTGCCGTTTCCATCTCTTCTCTTCGCTGATCCCCGCCACGATGCACCGTTGCATCCACCAACCGTTGCAGCACGAGGCAAAAGTGTCCTCCGATCGTCGCGTTAAATCCTACTGTCAAAGGAATTTCCCTAACTCTGTCGCCATAAACGCCGAATTGATTGATGTTTCGATCGTTGACGAGGAAACATTGAATGCCGAATGTGAGTCACAGTTGACTAGATAAAAAGAACGAAATTTTAATTTAAATATTACCGCTGTATCATTTCCATTGCCATCCGCGTAACTTAAACTATTTTACCACGTTATTATTAACTAGCTTTCTTGTCTGTCTGTTCGGTACAAATTTTGCAATTGATTTTATTTCTACACGGTTTCCGCTGTTATCAAGGCACTTGTTACTAGAAGACATCAATTTATGTAACTCTACGTTATAAAATCAAGCCATCTATGCTAGATCGCAATGTGCATAATGATCTACAGTCTATGACTTGACTGTGGATCTTTATGCATTTATGGATTATGAAAATTTTCAAAAAAAATTCTAGTATATAATTATATAACATAATTTGACAGTATTTAGTACGATTTTCGTCGACTTCAGAATTACAAAGGCTACTACCACCGACAATATAATTTTATTCGACTCAACGTACTTAAAATTCATCTACAAAAATTGCAAATTCCATAAACATCCGCAGTCTGGCTATGAATATGTCATTTAAAACTGTACATTGTTATTATACAAATATAAACAATGTGCTGATTGAAGGAAGTCTTGATTCTGAAGGAAATCTATATTTTTTGAAACTTCTTCGCGTTCCACTCTGTTTACATTGAAAACTTTAAGACCAAAAAATCCCAAAAAAATGTGTGACTACCTAATTACAATGCCTCAATGTTTTTTTCAGAATTTTTCCATACAGTTGAACAAAGAAATTTGATTAAATATGAAGTATTTTAATAGGTCCTGTACAACTATCATTCTTCGTGATCAAACCATCAAATGATCCATCAAGATCCTCTGCACTAATACTTTCAAATATCCACGTAGAACGAATTTCTATATGGACAGAAGAGAATGACGAGTTCAGTGTTGTTTTTAAACTATCGGATCGTTTTAGAGAATTGTTTAGGGGATGAGAACGATTTTGAGGGGTTTCTAGTGCCCGGATAGGTGGTCCAAGTGTTCGTGTCGCTCTCTGGGGGATTTTTATGGGATTAGGGTGCGCTGGGGATATTTCGAGCCGATATTCCAAGATGCAAAAAGGCGGGAAGGTCGGCAGCCACTTTATTTCTGCGTGGCTCGTCTCGCATCAGCGGTCTCGACCTGATCAAAGTTAAGTAGACGCGCCCCTGGCTGGCAAGACCTCTTTGAAGCTACGCTGCGGTTTCTCTTTGCCCTAATCTCCTCCTCCTCCGAGCTCCGCCACCTTCTCCGTCGATCAGCCCCGTGTACCACCTTCGGCTGAACTTTGCCTTCGCCCGTGTCACCTTTCCGGATCGGCCACCATTGTAATTACTTCCTCCGTCCGGGGGCCGACGTTCTTTGGTTGTTTCGCGCAAGACAGAAGTCTGCGTCTTTTCTACCCTTAGCTGAGACCAGAAATTCCCTCCTGAACTGAATCATTCGAAACACTCCGGAGAACACATCGCGTCGTGCAGAACCAAATTGTAGGATTAAAACGTATTTCAAATAGAAAATTGCAGATTGTCGTCTTAGGGAAGATCGAAGACTATGATCTAGAACGTACATGTTGTTGCCAAATCATCCCCGGTTTGTAAATTTACTTGATTGACTATTTCAATCGGTACGTCTCTGATGATTCCTCAGGGTGAATTAGAAGATTCCAACTTGTTGAAGAGAAGAGGAATTTGTTTTAGGAGATAATAGCTTAATTTGTACCAGCGCCTTTGTGGAACTTTCAAATATATTTCACATGAAAATTATTTCACGAGTCAGTAATAGTTAGACTGCGGATTTCATGGATTTATGAAGAAATAGAGTAAGTGCAATTTAAAACAGTGAGAGTATTAAAAGATTTCAGGGAATTTGGATATACTATTTCCAACACGTTGAAATTATTAAAACGTTTTTCAAATAGAAAATGTGCAGATTGTCGTCATAGATTGAAGACTATGATGTAGAACGTACATGTTGCTGCCAGAATAACCCCGGTTTGTAAATTTACTTGATTGACTATTTCATTCGGTACGCCTCTGATGAATCCTCAGGGTGAATTAGAAGATTCCAACTTGTTGAAGAGAAGAGGAATTTGTTTTAGGAGATAGTAGCTTAATTTGGACCAGGGCCTTTGTGAAACTATCAGATATATTCAAGAAGAAAATTATTTCATGAGTCGGTAATAGTTAGACTGCGGATTTCATGGATTTATGACAAAATAGAGTAAGTGCAATTTAAAACAGTGAGAGGATTAAAAGAATTCAGGGAATTTGGATATACTATTTCCAATAGGTTGAAATTACTGATGAAGAAAATAAATTTGTATTCAGCTTCTGTAGATTATTAATCAATATTATACAAAACAATCGGCGAAGGAAAAAACGTTTCAAATAAATATTATTTGCTACAAGTCGTAGATTAAGAATCTGTAATGAAAAATATATGTTTCTATTTGAAAAAATAAAGTTGACCTTGGAATGACCTTGAAAACATGATTAAAATTACAAATGGATATGACTGCTGCACCAGCCCTTCCTTGACTTAAACTTTTTATTTGAAACATTTTTTTCTCCGGAATTTAGTTTACGAAATATTCCAGGTGGCCAGGATAAATGCCTCACCCTGTATATTCTTAAGAAAAATACAATATTGCTAGTGATTCTGATTAACTATGATTTAACAAAATTCGGCGAATCTCTAATATTTGTCAAACTCTTAAAAATTCTACCAAACTAATCAAGTTGTCGTTGAAACTGTCAGAACAGATGAAATTCCTCTCGATCGAAAATGAAGTATATAATAAATTTTATGATTTCGGCGCAAGGTTCGATCACATTTCAATCACATTTCAATGTGATCGAACCTTGCGCCGAAATCATAAAATTTATTATATACTTCATTTTCGTTCGAGAGGAATTTCACCTGTATCATGGATGGCGAAACATTTACGAACAACCAGACCTTTTATGCGTCAATGTCAAGAATGTTTGGTGTGGAAACCGTTAAAATTCTCAAGGACTGGTCGTACATAAAATTGTCTCTAGCTAAGATAAGTAACAGAAAACTTTTTCTTTTAAAATGTAGAACTAACAACATTATTCCTAATTTCATTTGCAAAAAAGTCATTAAGAGAAGCAATTTCATCACTACTTCTTCGTTCACTCATGATAAATTGTTGAATCTACAAAAAAAAAATGTGGTCGAACCTTGCGCCGAAATCATAAAATTTATTATAAACTGTCAGAACGTCGCCAAACGAGGAAGAAAAAATCCCAATGAACCCAGAATCCAGCAATCTCTCCCGTGCATCATCATCATCTCACCTGTATACATTGCAACCAACCTGTATAGCATGAAGCAAAATCGCAAGAGATCTGGCAGTTGTTGGTGTAGGCGAGATTTCGAGTGCAATCAGAGAGACCGGGAGTCGATGGTAGAGGAGCGACGAGACGTGGACGAAGACTCTGGAGAAAAGAAGATTGCGAGGAGGACAGAAAGATCGAGGATCGAGAAGGACGCGGGATAGATCGGCTCTGGATCCAAGACACAGAGCGTCTGGGCATCGCAAGCGAACCGAGCCCGAGACAAAAGGAGGAGTTGAGCAGCTCTGGCCGGGCAGAGCGAAGGGCAAAAACAACATGGATCCACGACTCTCTCTCTCTCTCTCTTTCTCTCTTCTCGGGATCGATCGTTCCCCGATCGATCGGCCGATCGATCCCTGGTATTACGCAGACGTGCACGTGAGCCGTACGTGAGGCGGTGAGCACCGATCGTTGTAGGTTGTACCGACGCGGCGCGGCGGCTGGATATCTGAATCGGTGGGCAGCTCGAAACAACCATAACTGCGATCGGGTGGGGGAAAACGCGAGATCATCGCGGAGGAGCGAGGAGGGGCAAGGAGGTTTCTCGCGTAACGGAGAGAGGGAAGAAAATTGCATCCACCGACGCTCACCGCTCGGTCATTTCGCACTCTATGCTCGTTCGTACGTGTGCCCGGCCTCGGATCCGCTCATTAGGCGAGAGCAAGAAGAAAGAGACACCAACGTGGTACCGTGAAAGAGAGAGAGGGAGATCAATGGGCACCACGGAGACTAGCAAATGAAGCATTTCGCGCGGCTCGACTATTTCCCCATTCATCCTGATAGGTGTGAAAACGGTCGCATTACCCGAGGCTTCGCTCGAGAAGCAGGAACGACAGCCCCGGGGAAAAGGTAGAAACGATTTGCAGGTGGGCAAGACTCGAACCACTGGGAACGGATCCGACGGGATGGATCTCCGAGTATTACCGAGAATCTGGGTCGTTTAGATTGAGAGATGATACGCCCGGCCCTACCGGTGTTGACTGCCGAGAGCTTATTTTCACGGTGAAACTCGACAATTGTTCCCCCCAGGTCAACAATTCTCGAGCTCGCGTGTTCGAGATTTTTTGGTAACTCAATGGCAAAAGGGTAACGGTAACGAGTGCGTGAGTAGGACTGCATTGGTCTGAATGCTGGTGGAGGTCTGTGAAACTGAAGAGTGATCAGTTTTCTAGGCAGTGAATCTTTGATTAACACGTTAACACTTTGATCGCCATGTCACCCATATCTGGGTGACGGAATTATATATACAGAATTGAAAATTAATTTTGATGTTGGTAGATTGACTGTGTACAAAATTTGCTTGAGATATTAGGAATAGAAGAAGTTTGAAACAGTACTACAGAAGTTGAACTAAACTTCTCAGCTTTTATTTTGTTAAATAAATTGCATTGATTTTATGTAATTTTTGTGATTGTCGATTGGGCGATCAACGTGATAAACGCTGTGTCAGTCCCCGAGGACTGAAAGTATCGAATTTTACAAAAAATATATGATATATGATTCATATAATATTAAAAAATATTCGCATCGTCTAGATAGATTTAATTGATACAGATTAAATGGAAATGGGGTAAGCAAGTCTTCTGTTCATGCTTAGGCGTATTTTTTTTATTTAAATTTAAATAAAAAGTAAAATTGGAAAGCAAGACAAAATTACCCGCTTTTAATCTGTTAAAGGGGCTGTCTCATGTAAACGCCGGACAATTGGTCAATTTTTTCATTAATTTTCTTTCGAGGTGATGGTACGTGTTATTCATACAGAACATTTTTTTTACACAATTTTAATTACTTATTTCTTGGTTCTATCTCGATCGCAATGAATGCATGTTTAACTCTTTCAGTGCCATGTCGGTCATATGTGATTATACAGTCTATGACCTTGAATGACCTTGAGCAATATTATAGGCACTGAATTCCTAACGAAAGTAAATATCATCGTGGCTGTTTAAGAAAGGGTGGTTCCATTTAAAACAGTTGAGCTGACACAAATCTACAGAACGTACTTTTTTACAATTTCAATATAGGCCCACATAAAATAGTTGTAAAATACACCTTTTAGTATATTTTGTCCACAATTCCGACCAATTGCAATTTTTTCAAAATTTATTGCCACTTAACGTCTAACGACTAACGTCTCAAAAATGTTCAAGTCATAGGATCAAATATTAAAAACAGTTACCACCTTTTTAAGAGTGTTCAGATATTTATCAGAGTCACTGTAAAAGCTTTTGATTTTGTGGGACGTTTCTCGAAACCGAGTGCAAACAAGACAAACGCAGAGCTACTTCCCAAGTCTTCTTCCAAAAAGATTCTGCGCAACAGATCTCCATACACGATCGTTCGGACTCATTTTTTATGCATGGAATTGTTAGTGACTTTCCGGATCGATCAATCAAATATGCAGGATCCATTGAAACCGAGTGCAAACTAAATGAACAAAGTGCTTCTTTCCAAGTCATTTTCCAAAAAGACTCTGTGCAGCAGATCTTTGTGCACGATCGAATTTTTGATGAATGGAGTTACTGACTTTCTGGATCGATGAATTAAAAAATGCAGGATCCATTGCAACCGAGTGCAAACAAGACAAACGCAGAGCGCGCGCGGGTAGACGCCGAGTCAGACAGAAGTAGTCCCAGCTCGGGTCGTGGATATACAATCAGTGTGATTGTTTGACACCCCATAATCAGCGTGCTTACCCCTACCAGGTCTTTGTCTCTCAGCAGCGTTGTTCTCCGTTTCGCTCGAGCCAACGGTCCTCAGGTACTTCGGTCCGCTGCCACTGCCGGACTGCCTCATTACCCCGATCACGACTCGAGATGAGACTGCAAGGAAGAAGAAGAAGAAGAAGAAGAAGAAGACGAGAAACGGACACGGTTATATTATAAGAGACAGGGAATAATGCTCGCTTCCCCTTTTTTCTTCACCCGGAGACCTTCTGGCCGAGGTCGACGGTGCCCTTCCACTTTCATGACTGCGTTTATGATCCGCGTAAACGCGTGTTCTACTCTTAGCATTACTTGATCCACTATCACCGGATCCACTATCATTCGAAAAGTAAATAATTGAGGATTGTTAACCGATCATCGCCGGATATTAATTGTCAAGATTCTTGCTGAGTGAGACGATGCTAGAATACACTAGACTGTACTAGAATATAGTAGAATATACTAGAATATGCTAGATCACACTGGAATATACTAGAATATACTAGAATATACTAGAATATACTAGAATATACTAGAACATACTAGAATATACTAGAATATACTAGAATATACCAGAATATACCAGAATATACTAGAATATACTAGAATATACTAGAATATACTAGAATATACTAGAATATACTAGAACATACTAGAATATACTAGAATATACTAGAATATACCAGAATATACCAGAATATACTAGAATATACTAGAATATACTAGAATATACTAGAATATACTAGAATATACTAGAATTTACTAGAATATACTAGAATTTACTAGAATAAACTGGAATATACTACAATATACAAGAATAAACTAGAATATACTAGAATGAACTGGAATATACTAGAATGTACTCGAATGTATAAGAATATGCTAGAATGTACTAGAGTATATTAGAATATAATTGGATATATTATAATATAATTGAATATACTAGAATGTACTAGAATATACTAGAATATACTAGAATATACTAGAATATAGTAGAATATACTAGAATATACTAGAATATACTAGAATATACTAGAATATACTAGAATATACTAGAATATACTAGAATATACTAGAATATACTAGAATATACTGGAATATACTGGAATACACTGGAATACACTAGAATGTACTAGAATACACTGTAATATACTTCAATATACCCGAATATACAATAATATGAATATACTAGAATACACAAGAGTATCCTGCAATATACTAAAATACGCAAGAATATAATAGAGTATATTAATTAATTAAAATCTAAGGATTTTCGACGAGCTTAATATCTACTATTTTTTTGCAGTCCTGATGAAATTACTATGCTTGTAATCTAATTTTTAATGTATCTAGTATGAGTATAATTTTTCTCGATGTTCAATCTGTTTGGAGTCTCCGGCATAATCCTTAACACGTTAAGCGCCACGCCAGCACGTGACAAAATTCCAAGAAATCGAATCAATTTTTTAACGGAACCCGTAACTGATAAGTCAAGATTTATTACAGTCACTGTTTTTTTAACTTTCTTATAATTCGTAGGTTCAAACGAAATTTTGATTTACTCCTCCTGCCACCCTACGAAATAACGTTGAAATCTAGTTAAAAAAATGGTGTCATTCACTTATGACTGACGTGGCAGTGAACGTGTTAAGAAAAAGACTGATTCGAGTGTCCTCGAATCGAGTTGTTTAAAGTCATAAGAAGCTGGGATTGCTAGCAAGGGACAAAAGCATCGAGTGCGTCCCTTTACCTATTTACGGGAGGGTAATTGACGGACCGAGGAATACGAAAAAGAGACAGGATAAGGCAAGAGTTGTCGAAGAAGATGGCAGAAGAGGGGCGATTCCCGCGATTCCCACGTGCCTCCGCGGAATAGCGGAGAATGCGGCTACCTTTCTGGCTGTTTCTCGGCCTTTTTCCCCACCTTGCTGATTGTCCCGCAGTACTTTCTTGCCTCGCTGTGGATTTTGTCCGTCGCTGGCTTAATGGAAGGCTAGTGCGTGCGCTTGTACGGAATCATTACTCCTTCTTCGAGGGAATTTTAGCTAAACGCAGCCGCCGACGGATAAATCTTTGTCGTTTAATACCTGCGGATATTTCTGTTCGTTTAGGTATCTCCAATTCTCATGCTCTTACAATTAGTCCTTAAAATCTTCTTGAAACACTGTGTTAATTTTATTAAGCGATTTTAGATAGCAATTTTATCAGAAAGTTGCCAGAAGTTCTGTTGAAATTAAATCTCCGAAGAACGATTATTTTTCGGACTATCGTTGATGGTTGGGACTCATTTTATGCTTGTTGTAGCTTGAATTACAAGTTTGGCTACTACACGAGCACCATCAAGCAATTATTCAATTAATACTCCGTAAATTAAATTGGAGCACAGTTGATGATGAATTAAAGTAGCTGGAGTAAGGTTCATGTAAATATATTGGCATGATTAATGGTATTTAATTAATTTAGAGAAGCGTGTTGCGACGGTATAGTTCGGAAATATACTATATTCATTTATTAAATATATCATATTCAATACATTGTACAGATAACTCGAACGTAGTTGATAAACGTAGTGTTATAATTTACAATATTTATTCTGAATCAGAGTGTGACAAGAGAGGATTTTTGAGTGGTTGGTAACTGTATAAAATTGATTCACCAGAATATATTGTTTTTCTAATAAGTCACACTGACTTGGAAAAGCTTACTAAGTATAGTGTAATATTTTGAACTATAAATTTTGACTCAGAAATGATCAGAGAAGGGGATGAATGAACGGTTGTTGCAGTATTAAAATTTATTTGTTAAAACATATTCAATTCATACAGTGTAATAGCTTAAAATATAAATTCGGGATCAAAGTGGGTGAGTGATGGGGATGAATTAAGGGTTGTTACAGTATTCAAGTGTATTTGTTAGGATATATTCTTTTCTTACGAATCCCACTCACTTGGGAATACTTATACTGAATACAGTATAATAGTTTGAGCTATAAATTCTGGATCAGAGTAGGTGAGAGAGGGGGATGAATGGGAGGAGGGGGGTTGTAGCTGTATAAAATTCATTTGTTAAAACATATTCAATTCATACAGTGTAATAGCTTAAAATATAAATTCGGAATCAAAGTGGGTGAGTGACGGGGATGAATTAAGGGTTGTTACAGTATTCAAGTGTATTTGTTAGGATATATTCTTTTCTTACGAATCCCACTCACTTGGGAATACTTATACTGAATACAGTGTAATAGTTTGAACTATAAATTCTGGATTAGACTAGGTAAGAGAGGGGGATGATTGGGGGAGGGGGTCGTGTAGCTGTATAAAATTTATTCGTTAAAATATATTCATTTCATACAGTGTAATATTTTCAAATATAAATTCGGGATCAAAGTGGGTGAGTGACGGGGATGAATTAAGGGTTGTTACAGTATTCAAGTGTATTTGTTAGGATATATTCTTTTCTTACGAATCCCACTCACTTGGGAATACTCATACCGAATACAGTGTAATAGTTTGAGCTATAAATCCTGGATCAGAGTAGGTGAGAGAGGAGGATGATTGGGGAGAGGTGTAGCTCCATAAAATTTATTTGACAGGATATATTGTTTTCTATTGAGTCTTGCTGACTTAGAAATGCTTACAAAATACAGTGTAATATTTTGTGCCATAAATCCTGGATCAGAGTTGGCGAAGAAGGGGGATGAATCTCGAAGAAGAGAAATCGCGGACTCGTTCGGAGAGAGTGTGTAGCGTTACCGAGTGATACACAGACGGTATAGAGTTTCTTCGCGTCTCGGAACAAGTAGACTCGGAAACGTCTGAGGTCTGGGAACAACGGGAGTAGAATAAGGGTTACCTTTCTTAAAGGGTGAGGGGGGAAGTTGCCAGGCAATTAGGAAAGTGTCACATACACTCCTTTCGCGAGACTCCCTCGCAGCAACGGCGACCCCTATCATGTTCTCTATCAGCAGGTTATTAACGTACGCGGCTTACGCTCGCCATGGGAATGCTAAAGGATCCGTGACACATTAGGAAAACGTGTAATTAACACCTCGGCTTCCTTCGCCAGTCTAACCTTCCCGCCAAACAATTCTTCGAACACCCGAAAATCACAAATCAATTTTTCAACATCAGATTCCTTATAATACTTCGTAGAAAATATATTCTAGAAAATCACCAGAACTTTCCTGGGACGATTAATCAGATTTTTGTGAACCATAACCTTTCTTTCCACGGTTCTGTTAGGGAACGTTGGAGCCAAACGAGCCTACGATGAACGCTAAAATGACAAACGCGACCGCAGAACTTAATTAAACTCGTAAATCCGTCGCCACCATCGTTCTCGACGGGCCGCGACTGTTGTTGCGTCTTATGGCACTTATTCCCCCCAATCGCGGCCCCTATAAAACTTGAAACTTCCATAATCGCCGAAAATCTCAATTAATTCGCCGAAAGAAGCTCTGCATTTTCGGGCTCGAATGCTAGAAGATGTTCGTCGAAATTGGTCCCACTCTTAAGCGCATCAAAATCAACCGACTAATAACTATTAATAACCATAATTGACCACTTACTCGCTATGTTGTATTTAATCGAAGTTCAATCATTTTTCTGCTAAATATCAATTCTAAAAGAAATGAATTACATTACTCGAAGTGATGTACAGAGTTACAAATAAATTTGTCGTTTCGGTCGAAAAACTTATAAATCCTTATTAAGGATCGACTGTAGACACATTCATTTTCATAAAATAATACTATAGTCTAGATTATTTTAAATATATTTAAGATATTGGTAAGCCAAGAAAAATCGTTAGAGAAATGGCTTCCGCAATTTCTACATTAATTAATGGCAAATAGAGAAGAAACTACAGCAAGCACCGTTAATAACGATCACTGTATCAACAACTGAAAAATTCGTCCTGAAACTATAAAAAAATTAAAAATGTAACAAAAATCGCTGGAACAATTTCTGCACTAATTAAAAGCAACTAAAGAACGATCTACGTCAATTACCATTATTATCGGCCGCTATATCAACACTCCAAAATTCGTTCTAAAATTGTGAAAAAAATGGCAAGCTAACAAAAATTGTTAGAAAAATGACTTCCGCAATTTCTATATTAATTAATGGCAAATAAAGAAGAAACTACAGCAAGTACCATTAATAACGATCACTGTATCAACATCTGAAAAATTCGTCCCGAAATTATAAAAAAATTAAAAATCTATCAAAAATCGCTGGAACAATTTCTGCATTAATTAAAAGCAATTAAAGAACGAGCTACGGCAATTACTAAAATTGTGAAAAAAATAGCAAGCCAACAAAAATCGTTGGAAAAATGACTTCCGCAATTTTTATATTAATTAATGACAAATAAAGAAAAAACTACAGCAATTACCATCATTATCGGCCACTGTATCAACACTTCAAAATTCGTTCTAAAATTGTGAAAAAAATGGCAAGCCAACAAAAATCGTTGAAAAAATAACTTGAACAGTTGCTTCAGTTTTCAATCGAGAAATCCATGAAAGTGGACGGTCGGATGGATCTAATTTTGCAGCGACGGGAAATACCCCGAGATCGCGAAAGCGACAAAGACGTCGGTCCCACCGCAGTTCCAGTCGCCGTTTAACCGGAAGTCGCCGAGTCGGCCGAGATTTACCGGGACGCGGAAAAAGAACAGAGCTTCCGGTTATCTACGGAAAGCTCCCGGAGGAGTACCGCGTTCAGAATAGTAGGGATACGTGGAAACGGAACGGTCCACTCCGTACCGGTTATTATCGCGGTCTGGGCTGAGCGGTCACCACGGGTTTCCTTAAGCCGTCCGGCAAGTGCGCGCCTGATTGGACGGACACGAAGGATGTTGTACCACCAGGATACGCGATAAACCGACAGACGGCGATAAACTTCACCGAGCACCGCATAGCCGACGGATTTCTGAAATTCCGCTTTGCGGAAGCTTCAAGATTTCGTCGAGCTTTCCGCGACGGAAAGCGAGGTCCGAGAATCTTTGTCGCCTAGGGCATTGAAACAACATCTTCTTTAACCTAACCTGCCTGCAGGATCACTGATCCTCTTGATTTGACCTCTGACATCCTGAATTTTAATCATCTGAATTTTTATTGGCATTTCTGTTCGAAATTTTTCAGGGCTGAGAGGAACTCGCAAGCAAGACACTGTGCATGTTGAGCTAGCGATGCAGTTTGAACCTAATTCATGATATACGGATAAACAATTCTATTTGTGAAACTGCAAATTATTTTTTGTCCATGAGATTCGTGGCTCAATTTCACTCTAAGCATTATTTATAGTCGATTTATATAATTGATAAGGCTGCAAGTATTTTTGCGGTTGGTCTGAATTCAGCTATCCTGTTTACTTATTAATTATCTTTATAATTGATAGGAGATTGTTACAGCAAAATTCTCTGCACACTGACCGAAGAAATGTATGTTCGTATGTAGGTACTTAATGCAATCCATCTTAATGAACTAATTCTTGTTGTATTATGACTAGACTGCGGATCTTTATGCAAAATAAAAATTGTCCACTTGAGTTGCCACAAATTGGAGTGAAATAGAACGTTATTTTCTTTTTTGATATGTTTAATAGGCTGAAAATAATACAATAGTATTTTAAAATTCATCTGGTGTATTTACTGTATTAAATTACGCCTACTCATTTTTGTCATAAATGCATGAAATCCGCAGTCTAATTATGACTTTATAAACAGAATAGGATTTATAGAATCTAAAATAGTCGAGTTTCAGCTCTGAAACTTTAGGTTCGCTATCACCAGATGTCACACATGTGAATATCAAATTAATGTTATACGTGTCGTTATTTAAATTTGTAATGCATAGCATTGTATTGCAGGAATTTAATGCTTTTCTATGACAATGTCTTTCTTCTGATTTTACAAGAGATTACATTGCATTTAATAAAATAATGTGACCATGAAGGTAGTTGGCGAAATAAATCCTGTTAGCGATCATGTTAATTGCATGAGTAGGATATTGGAGTATTTTTTAAGGGAATCAGCTAATTAACACTAGGTTTACGGAGCACTAAAATTGATTATTTTTACATTGCTTTATAAAAATAATAAAATTGTATATACTTAGATCTTCAGCGATTTTTATTGTAATATGTACACAAAAAAATAAATCTATTCAATAATTCCTTACGGATGCCTCCTTACACTTTTAATAATCGTAAATTAAAAAATGTTGGATCCGTCATTTTGACGGGCCCCGTAAATCTAGTGTTAATGATGATAGGTATTATCAGAGTTTAGAGTTCGCAAGCAAGAATCAGAACAAAGTAGAAGTTACGGAGAAATGGAGGGCAAGTGGAAGTTAACACGTGAAAAGGGGGAGATATAAAATTTATTTTTCTTGTTTCGCGAATGGAGATTGTACGAGGGATCGAGATCGAGCATCTAGGACGAGATAGACGAGTTTTGGCACGGGAGTTGCTCCTGGGAGGAGGGTGAATTGAATCGAACCCTTCGTTCGAACGCATTCATGCTTTTCCCACGACAATCGCTGTTGAATTCCTGGGCGTTGGTCGTGGATCGTCCACTGGCCACTTTCCATGGAAAAAATTCTGTTGTTCGAACTGCTGAGAGCATTTCAAATTAAAACATATGGGGTACATGCCTCGTAATTCAGTTCAAATACAATTTAATCATAAATCACATTAAAGATGTTTTTTAAAAGAAATTGTTCACACTTTCATTCGTAATATTATGAACAGTGCTTTTCTGGGTCTACAGGTCCATTGTAATTTTATTACTAGACAGCGAGTTTATTTTATACAAAATAAAAATTGTCTGCATAAACTACAAGATAAAGGAACGACTGGACCACTCGCTACTTTTATTGATATTATTATAAAGTTAAAAACAGTGCAACAGTACTTTTAAATACTTTAAATGAGTTTACTGTTTTCCATTGGATGTACTCATTTTTATCATAACAGTGTCTATCATCGATTTGTCTATTTGTAACAGAATGTAATTAAGATAGGACCGTGTAATAAAATTAAGTAACTTATATAATATTAATATAAGTAATAAAATTAAGTAAAATTAAGTAATAAATATCGTGTAATAAAACTCGTATCGAGTTTTAATCAGAGGAGAACGTAGATTCATCGAAGGTAAAAGTTTTAATATTGTTCATTTATGATGTTACGAATAAAACTAGAGAACCAAAAATTTTCAATCAGGAAAAAATATTTTTCAAATCGATCCGAAAGAAATAATTCCTGAGAAGTTGCGAAGAATTTGTTAAAATTTCTTGCCGCACGATTTACAATCAGAAAAAGTTCGATTTTACTTCGGTCGTGATAAACGAAGTCTGGCTGGGTGGCCCGAGATTTTTCTGGGATAATAAGGCGGTAGATTGTTTAACGGCATCCCGTAAACAAATTCCCGGAGGTTCGTGACCCGTGCAGAGGCTCGACGGGAATGCCTGGGCCGGCTCGAACGTCGGCTATCGCCGAAAATCGAGGCGTCCGGCAATCAAGGATACTCGTTCAAATCGATTTGAGATGATCGAGGGACAATCTCGAGAGCAAATCGATCGAGGTCGATCCGCCGGCTTGAAACGTCGAAAGAATTGAGAGCCGGACGAGCGAACCGAGAAAGCGGTTCACGATCCAGAGGATCCCGCTCCTCGGGATATCGTCATCCTACCGAAACATCGGAGCAAAAACACTCGAAAATCTCCCGAGGGGAAAAAGCCTTGAACGGTTTTTACAATGACAATTTGCTGGCTAGTCGATCGAAGAAACGGAAAATCGGTGGAGCCGTTCAATCCATATTTGCCATAAACAGCCCTTATTTGGCACCTGTTCTTGTTTTTTCTTTTAAAGAAGAAAATTGAGATTAATCACTCGTTAAATCTAACGAGGTATAATAATTGAACTTTTTTTAAATTTTGTTAGTAATTTAAATTCTCAGTTACATTTTATGTTTCTGATCGTATTGAATTTGACTTTAGTGATGATAATTTTTAGGAATACAGTCCACCATTTTGGATTCGTAATAATTTCTATATTCTGACAATTATAAATACACGGTCTGTGCTGTTTAGTGTTCTAGAATTTAATTGAAAGTTTCATTACTTTGTTATGTGAAATTTTAAATCATAAGAAGGCTTGTGTGTTTTTTTATGTAACGATGTTGCGATTTCAGCGACACGGTTGAGCATAATCGGTTAAACAGGCGATGATACATGGTTCCCTGGAATTTCCGGATTCCTTGCGAAATCATAGCAGTGTCAAGAGATCAGGTGCTTCCCTTGGAATCGTTGTGGATGGTAGAAGCAGCAAAACCTCCTAATTTCTTCTAAAAAAAGAAAAAAACAAAAATCAAGCACAGACCTATTTTTCTCATTAATACTCTCAGTTTTTTTATTAAATAAAATCAGAAACATATATGGTACGACCAATACAATTTTATAATAAATCGTGTACCATAAATACTCATAGTAGGTATTTTTGCAATGGGTCCAAAATGACCCGATACACATTGAACCAATTTCAGACACCGAAATACAACCATTTTAATTCCCGTTGTGATTGGTTGACCAAATTAGCAAACCCAAACTAGATAAAAAAGCGACAATTGAATATTTAAAAAGAAAAAAAGAAGGGAACGTTCAGGGGACCAGATCTACCGAACAGGAAAAGAGACATCGGAATTTCTTTTTTCGCGATTGGTATAAAAAAGTAGAGCAACGCAGATCGAATTCGCGTAGCAATTTTCCCTCTTATCCATCCGAAACGGTGGTCGCAACGCGCGGTTGAGAATACAAAGTCTCGTGGAAGAGGTTGCTGGTTTCACAGCGTTGCAACCGGTTAGGAAAGAGTATGGTAATTCGCCGAGCACATCTGTGAACGACGGACGACGTCAAGAAACGTGGACCTTTGCATTCTTCTGGCAACTATCTGCGCGAAACTCAGAATTTAACGAATGCAACGGCACGAAATGCAATCGTGAACTTGCACTTGCGCTTTATACAATTCTTACATCTTCTCTCTAACCAGATTATTCCCATAATTATCACCTCGATCGTGTCAGTACATTTGCAAACTGTAAACGAATTTATCTTACATCTAAAACGCATTTTCGATACTGTACAATACAGAAATACATATCGGCGGCGATTTTATTCAATTTTTGCCACGTGCGATTTATAAATATTTACCTAAAGATCTATAAATTGTTTATTGATAATTAATGCGAGCTCTTAATGAACAGCCACAGGAAGAAAAATGCGTTTCCCGCTAACCGATGAATTAACCCTTTGCGCTCCGAAGTATTTTAATTCCATAACCAAACTTTTTTTTTCGATCAAGAATATTTCCATTCTATATGATTTTTATCATTTTGAAGAAATGGAACTGATATAATACTTCATAGAATACTTAAATGTTTGGTAACGAATTTATTGAATATCAATTTAATAATGTAAACAATATTTTGAATAATGGTATAGTAATTTTTAGTGGTGCCTCAGAGTCACCACTGAATGAAGAGCCACCACAAGGTGTCATGCAAATAACGACGCCCCAATTAAAGACACAAGTCGAACTCTTTTCCCTTAATAATGCCTCCTAGAAGTTAGGCCCCCACTTGTTGAAATAAATAATTTCAACACTTCTAGGAGGCAATAATGATAGAATTGCGAACCTCGTAAATGAATAGAGGGTACACGAAATGTTAAAATTATTTGATAGTTACCCAGGGTTAAACGAGGAATAAAAGAGTTAATTGCGCTAATTGTTCGCAATCTCCGCGGTGGATCCGAGCCGTCTGCTTTCCGTGGAGCGATCATCGGTCTTGTGGATCGTTCATTACGAGGCTGGATCGCTGCCTGGATCGTTACAGTTCACACCCAGCGGCGTAATTCAATTTGGCTCCGGTATTGTTCGACGTCTGATAAAGATGACGAAAAACGAGAGAGAAAGGAAGTGAGACAGCGAGAAAGAAAGAGAGAGAGAGAGAGAGAGAGAGTCGATAGACGACGAGCCAAAATCATCTGCAGACAAAATGAAAGAGGATCTCGGAGAGATCGACAGGAGGATCCGTGCCCTCTCGAGCGTGGATCACGTAACTGCCTCCACCTCCTCGATCCTTTACTTCTCTCTTGTTCCTCGCTTGCTTAGCCTCCTCTTCTTCTTTCCTATTTTTTTCTCCATCCTCTCTCTCTCTCTCTCGCTTTATAGACACGACCCAGCCAATGTACCGGCTCGGATGTTACGAGTACAGGGATTTCGTGTAGCAAGAAAGAAAAACGAAAAGAACCAGAAGACGAACAGCATCGGCTGCGCTTCCTTTCGATCCTAATTCGTCTACCTCGACGGTGTACTTCCGTTCACCATTCCTGAAGTCCCCCCTCGACGCCTCTTTGTCCACCCGACCATTCAGACGAGATCCCCTGGATCGCATACTCCAGGCGTGATACATCTTTTCAAAGATCTTGCTCGGTGCGAAGCAATTGTAGCTTTGCACGAACGAAATTTATTCGTCGAACAGTTAGCGGACCACGAAGTTTAACCCAAAGAGACTCTTCTTTTTAGGGAAGTTCAATGGATCGGTCAGTTTTGTAATGGACCAGAAAAAAAATTTGACAAGATGTCGGTATCCTCAAAGTAATTGAAATCTTCGGCAAGTCACGAATTTTATTTATCAGGAATTATTGACGAAGTAGAAAAAGATTCAGCTTGTGTAGGATTTATAAGATGTATTCTATGAAACAATCTAGGAATCAGGAACTTCATTACTCTTAACAAATTCTATTTATCAGTGAACTCCAAATTTGATGCATTTATAATGAAAACGAGTAGACGGAAGGTAAAACAGTAGAACGATTAAAAGAAATTCAAATTTCGATGTGTAACTATAAACTAGTTAAAATTATTACAGAAATATAGAAATTTGTATTTGGCTCCTGTACTCCTAAGTTAATGCAGGAAATCTTGGACAAGTCACGAATTTTATTTATCAGGAATTATTGACGAAGTAGAAAGAGATTCATCTTGTGTAGAATTTATAAGCTGTATTGAATGAAGCAATCTAGGAACCAGGAACTTCATTACTTTTAACAAATTCTATTTATCATAGAACTCAAAATCTCATACATTTATAATAAAAACGAGTAGACGGAAGGTAAAACAGTAGAAAGATTAAAAGAAATTCAGATATCGATGTATAACTATCAACTCGTTAAAATTATTACACAAATAAAGAAATCTGTATTTGGCTCCCGTGCTCCGAAATTAACGCAGAAAATATTTGTTTTGCACGAAGATCCACAGTCTATTCATCAGCAAATAGTACGGGGAATAAAAAATAGATTTTTCACAGTAAGATTTCAGAGTTATCATTCCATGTTTTTAAACTCGCAGGAGCTCTGGAAAAATTGATTTCGCGACGGGAAAATTCATTTCCATTGTTGAGACGTTTTCTCACCCTAGTATAGCGAACAATGATCATTTTGCAAGAGAGAAAAGGAGCTTGGAAACGGGTTTGCAGAGTTCTCCAGCCGAATTCATGGCTGTCGGTCGATTCGAAACGGACCTGGAAAACGTTTCCGTACGTGCACGATCGTTCGATGGAAAAAAGCATGTTCCGGGCGACGATTCCAAGTGAAAAACCAAGCCGACGATTCGTTCAAGCTCGCCGATAAACGGTAACAGGGCCTTGGAGAATCCACCGCTATGGAAGCCCGTGCGAGGAAGCCAGCGAACCGACAAGAAACACCGATTTCTTTGGCCCGATCGCATTTTTTCCCCGTCGAAACTTAATTGATCGCCAATCAACGGTCCGACCTGGGCGTGAACAATTGATTATGGAATCGATGTCGCTTTCGGTGATCCTGGGATTCTCCGAATCTGCCGAAAATCATCATAATCGGCAGTTCTTTCGCCCCGAATAAACAATTTTTGCATATAAGTCCTAAAAATTTACCTTTCCGTACATTTTAACCTTGATAGATCACATATATTCCATGAAATTATTCTATTAACTTGAAAACTGCTATTTTCCAATTTTTCTTTTCAACTCCAATAAATATTACAATTTTCCATGTATGTCAATTTAGTGGAACCATATTTTAAATAGAAATGAGTAGACAAAACGGTGAAATGTCAGAAGAATTTAAGAGTCATGTTTTTTCTAAATAGTTGGTTATTGAGAGGATGAATAAGTGAGAGGGTTTAATAATATTGAGAGGAGTAATTGTTGATCTAGCATATACAGGGTGTTCCATTTAAGTTGAGATTGTAAATAATCTTGAAGACATATAATTTAAAAATAACAAACTGACACATGTCCTTTAGTGTTTCGAGTGAGGAGTCAAATAGCTCTACTAGGTTTCTAATTCGCGAGCGTTATCAAGGTTATTTCAAGGTCATTTTATCTTTTTTATCATAAACCCATATTTTTTAATTCAGAATCATATTCTACGTAAAAAACTGCACAACTTTTGTTTGAAACCTTTTTTTGTAAGTTTGTAAGAACTTTATTATGTGCTCATGTGTCTTTTATTAAACGAATTACTAAATGTCTAGAAGTTGAGGGTAAAAATTTGGAGCATTTATTATGATATTCTTAAATGAAATAAAAAATCTTCCAGAAGAAAGTAACGTTGTCATTTTAATAGAGAAACAAAATTATCCTTGACATAAACATGAAAAATCAGCTAATTATCTTAAGAAATATTGAACTTACAAAAAGATGTTTCAAATAAAAGTTGTGCATTTTTTTACGTAGAATATGATTCAGAAATAAAAAATATGGGTTTATGATACAAAAAGACAAAATGACCTTGAAATAACCTTGAAAACGCCCACGCATTAGAAAACTAGTAGTGCCGTTTGACTCCCCACTCGAAACACTAAAAAACATGTTTCAGATTGTTTGTTTCCACATGTCATCGAGATTTTTTACAATCTCAACTTAAATGGGACACCCTGTAGATCCGCGATCTAGAAACTAGCATGATGGGTTCAATAAATGAAATAAGGAGAGTTCAGTTTTATTCGTATTTTGAATTGGTACCGCTGTTTCTACGAAGGATAGTCGTCTAATATTGCATCACTTTTGCATCATTCTTTTTTACCGTGGATTTTTCTGAACGCTATTGACAATCGGAGTTCTTTCGGACAGTGAGAACCGATGTTGACGATTGTTGTAGAACGATAAGAGTTGTTGAGACGCGTTGCGGCTAGCCGCAGTTCTTCTTTTCACGGAGGACATAAAGGATCAATTTTCGGGTGCTTCGAAAGGCCTTTCAAAATTTTAATTCTCTGCTTCCGGCCTGCTATTACAGCCTCAGATCTGGTCGATTTTGGATTGATACTGGGAAGACGATTTATGCTGATTCGGGTGCTTTTAGGCTTGGATAGAGGGAGTCTGAGAAAGATATTATTCTTTGTTTCTCAACGATTGTTTCCTGTTTCTATTTTCTTAACCCTTTGCGGACGCGTGTCAGCTGACAGTTGCCCAAGCAATTTTACCGTTCTTAGTAATTTTTAAAAAAATTATTACTTCCAACAAATATTTACTGAACACAACCCGTTTCCTTTCATTTAATTTATACACTTGTCTCTTCAGTAGGCAACTATGTTTCATAAGAAAAATTTAACCCAGACTCATCAAGAAATATGCTAAAAATAATTCCCGTCCGCTAAGGGTTAAAAGTCTTTTATATATTTTGAAGGTACAAAGTTTTGTTAATATAATCGCAAGGGCATCAAACATTAGAAAACAGCATAAATAATAATTTGTTGGTATAATAATTGGCATAACGCCTTACAGAGTTTTGTATTCAATAGTAAAGCATAACCTCATTACAAGATCGCTAGTCTAAATTTGAATGCTAAATTTTGACAAGCTCGTTTATAAAGCCTTGAATGAATAACAAGTTTGTCCACAACATTAAAAATTTCTTTCCTAAGCGAAATAAAAATTTTAATTTCTAAATCAAATAGTATCCACATTTTCTTGTTTCAAGCAATTTCTATATTTAAACTAATAATTCTCTACCGGCGTAGGTACGAAACAATTTCGTACATCTATTGTACACGGTGCTAAAGAATCGCTTCGAAAATTTCAGAGCGGTCCCACCGCCAAAGAGGACAATTAGATTCCGGCAAACGGTCTAGACGCACGCATCCAAAAACTCGAGAAGTCCGGGCCACGTGCATAATCGTCGGCACAATTCTCGTGTAAAACCGATGATCCCAAGTACTTGGGGGGCCCGGAGAGGGGGAGAACCGGGGGCCGAGGAGTTTCCGGGCGCGCCGTTCAGGGCCCGGCTCCATTCATGCTCTTCATTCAGCCTCGAAATTACGCGCGAACGTGGAGCGAAGAGAAGAAAGAGGGCCCCGCGAAACGCGTCGCGGAAGGCTTCTCGCCGAAGGGAAAACGGTTATGGGATGGAAGGAGGGTGTGAAAGGCCCAAATGAGGCCCCCAGAAAGTGAGAGGAAAAAAGGGGGAAGGGGGACCGAGGCGGAGGAAGAAAGAAGCGTGTCGTTCTTTCGTCCAGAAGTTACGATATTATTCTGCCGCGGAGCAAATTGCGGCGTGCGTGCGAAACACGGGCCCCTTCGGGCCTTTGCTAAACAGATTTCCTCCTTTATGGATCGCCGACCGATGGATTACGGGCCTCGGCTTTCAATGGGGAATACCGGCGAGTGCACGAAAACGCGAGTAGGACGAACGTAATTGTTCCGTCCCTATCGGCGGTCGGTCCCCGAAAGCAACCGTCGTCGGAGAATCGGGCCCAGCAGATTGACGAACCGTGGATCGCCCCGGCAAATTACCAGACACTCGCGAACCTTCGTGTCGTAATGGGAAATAATGAGTGGTCTTTTTTCTTGCGTGTCTTTGGAAACGTTCCATTGGGACCTCTTCTTAAGTCCCATCTGGTATGTGGGCTTCTCGAATTTAGTTTTAGAAGAAGTACTCGGTGGCAATTCTTTCTTCGGAGGTTTCGGAAGAATTCATTTGGGTCTTCTCTTTAATACCTAGTTTGTCAATTTCTCTAATTTCATTCTAAAAGAATGGTCCACGAGTAGTTAATCTTGAGGAGTTTTAAGGGCTTCATGAACCACCCAACACGATGGTCGCAAAAATAACTTATCCAAGCCTTCCATTTTCCCTGGTTTGCATAGAAATTTCAGAAGAGTGATGGAAACTGAAAATAATGAAGCACGATTATCCAATCTTGAGGATTTTGAAAGTATTCGTGCATCTTCTATCGTGTCAGTAGCAAAACAGATCAAAAGAATTGCACTCAATCCTTCTATTGTCTTCAGTTTGTGTAGACTTTCCAGAAGATCAATTGCAAACTAGAAAGAATGGAGTACGAGAAGCCAATCTTGAGAATTTTGAAGGAATTCGCAAAGCTTCGTGTCCTAATGGGAAATAATGAGTGGGCTTTTTTCCTTGGGTGTCTTTGGAAACGTTCCATTGGGACCTCTTCTTAAGTCCCATCTGGTATGTGGGCTTCTCGAATTTAGTTTTAGAAGAAGTACTCGGTGGCAATTCTTTCTTCGGAGGTTTCGGAAGAATTCATTTGGGTCTTCTCTTTAATACCTAGTTTGTCAATTTCTCTAATTTCATTCCAAAAGAATGGTCCACGAGCAGTTAATCTTGAGGAGTTTTAAGGGCTTCACGAACCACCCAACGCGATGGTCGCAAAAATAACTTATCCAAGCCTTCCATTTTCCCTGGTTTGCATAGAAATTTCAGAAGAGTGATGGAAACTGAAAATAATGAAGCACGATTATCCAATCTTGAGGATTTTGAAAGTATTCGTGCATCTTCTATCGTGTCAGTAGCAAAACAGATCAAAAGAATTGCACTCAATCCTTCTATTGTCTTCAGTTTGTGTAGACTTTCCAGAAGATCAATTGCAAACTAGAAAGAATGGAGTACGAGAAGCCAGTCTTGAGAATTTTGAAGGAATTCGCGAACCATTTATCGCTCAACAGTAGCAAAAGTGCATCCAATCCTATTGTCTTCGGTTTACGTAGAGTTTCCAGAAGATCAGTTAGAAACTAGAAAGGCTAGAGCAAGAGTAGCCAGTCTTGAGGATTTTGAAAGTATTCGTGGATCTTCTATCGTGTCAGTAGCAAAGCAGATCAAAAGAATTTTACTCAATCCTTCTATTGTCTTCAGTTTGTGTAGACTTTCCAGAAGATCGATTGCAAACTAGAAAGAATGGAGTACGAGTAGCTAATCTTGAGAATTTTGAAGGAATTCGCGAACCGTTTATCGCGCAACGATAGCAAAATTGCATCCAATCCAATTGTCTTCGGTTTACGTAGAGTTTCCAGAAGATCAATTAGAAACCAGAAAGTCTAGAGGAATATCGCTTTGTTGATTTTTCGAAGAATTTCCAGAAGATCGATTGCTCTGTCGCGACAGTAACAAGTGTATCTGAAAAGAATTGTGTCATTCAACTGATTTGCTCGATTTGGCGGAGAATTTCCAGGAGATCGGTTGCAAACTAGAAAGGACGGACGGCGATCGTCTCGAGTGCTTTCTCGAAAGGAGGGTTCAAAGTCGGAAAGAGATCGGACGCGAGGAACAACGTCGAACAGACGAAGCCGTGGGGCTTCGTTTCCCACCGAGATAGATGCTCGTTTGGTCGTGTAACGTAAGTCGATATTGCGTCGTCTCGATATTCCTGTCCGACACGAATGACGACACACGCACGTACCCTCTCTGCTATACGCGGCCGTGTATATGACACACGCGTGTTTATGCATCGGGGCCCGTATAAACACTGGCAAAAGACCGCCTAACGTCCCGAAGAGTCGGAGAGAGAGAAGTCTTACGCATACGAGAGCGGCCAGGAAACTCTTGCTGCCCCGCATATGTATCGCTTACCGTCAACGATTTCTTCTTGCGCCAGGTATCCTGTCCCGGGGATTGTGTTTCCTTGCGAGACGTCTTCGGGATCCGCGGAGAACTGGCCTGCTAGGATCCGATCCGCGGACCCATGGGAAATCTCGGCAACATCCTCTACCTCGTCATCTCCTATTCTCACATCAGTCGCAATTTTATTGAGTTGTCAAGAATACAAATTATATTAGATTTCTAGAGCTCCTAATTTTTTGGAGTTGTCAAGCATATAAGATATTAAGCTCTCTAGATCTTCAAGCTATTTCTGATGCTTCAAAGTTTGTGGAGTTGTCAAGCGTACTAGCTATATTTGCTATCTGGAGTTATAGCTTGTGTGCTTGACAACTCCACAAACTTTGAAGCATCAGAAATAGCTTGAAGTTCTACAGAGCTTAATATGCTATCTGGAGTTTCAAGCTATTCCTGATGCTTCAATGTTTGTGGAGTTGTCAAGCATACAAGTTATATTGGCTACCTGGAGTTCTAACTTGTGTTCTTGACAATTCCGCAGATTTGAAGCATCAGAAATAGCTTGAAGATGTAGAGAGCTTAATATGCTATCTGGAGTTTCAAGCTATTCCTGATGCTTCAAATTTTGTGGAGTTGTCAGGCATACAAGTTACATTTGCTATCTGGAGTTTCAAGCTACTTCTAATGCTACAAATTTTGTGGAGTTGTCAAGCATACAAGTTATATTGGCTATCTGAAGTTATAACTTGTGGGCTTGACAACTCCACAGAATTTGAAGCATCAGAAATAGCTTGAAGTTCTAGAGAGCTTAATATGCTATCTGCAGCTTCAAGCTGTTTCTGATGCTTCAAAGTTTGTGGAGTTGTCAAGCATACAGTTATATTTGCTATCTGGAGTTATATCTTGTATGCTTGACAACTCCACAGAATTTGAAGCATTAGAAATAGCTTGAAGATGTAGAGAGCTTTATATGCTATCTGCAGCTTCAAGCTGTTTCTGATGCTTCAAAGTTTGTGGAGTTGTCAAGCATACTAGCTATATTTGCTATCTGGAGTTATAGCTTGTGTGCTTGACAACTCCACAAACTTTGAAGCATCAGAAATAGCTTGAAGTTCTAGAGAGCTTAATATGCTATCTGGAGTTTCAAGCTATTCCTGATGCTTCAATGTTTGTGGAGTTGTCAAGCATACAAGTTATATTTGCTACCTGCAGTTATAACTTGTGTTCTTGACAATTCTGCAGAATTTGAAGCATCAGAAATAGCTTGAAGATGTAGAGAGCTTTATATGCTATCGCAGCTTCAAGCTGTTTCTGATGCTTCAAAGTTTGTGGAGTTGTCAAGCATACAAGTTACATTGGCTACCTGTAGTTCTAACTTGTGTTCTTGACAATTCCGCAGAATTTGAAGCATCAGAAATAGCTTGAAGATGTGGAGAGCTTAATATGCTATCTGGAGTTTCAAGCTATTCCTGATGCTTCAAAGTTTGTGGAGTTGTCAAGCATACAGTTATGTTGGCTACCTGGAGTTATAACTTGTGTTCTTGACAACTCCACAGAATTTGAAGCATCAGAAATAGCTTGAAGATGTAGAGAGCTTAATATGCTATGTGGAGTTTCAAGCTATTTCTGATGCTTCAAATTTTGTGGAGTTGTCAAGCTTACAACTTACATTTGCTATTTGGAGTTTCAAGCTACTTCTAATGCTCCAGATTTTGTGGAGTTGTCAAGCATAAAAGTTACATTTGCTATCTGCAGTTTGTAACTACTTCTAACGCTTCAAATTTTGTGGCATTGTCAAATATAGTTAAATCAATGTGGAACATTGTGTAATCTGTATCCAAATGAACTCTGCATTCATCAGGCAAGGTTTGACACCTCAATCCTTGATGAAAACTAAAATTCTCATACTGAATGATTTTATCCCCGTTTCCTGACGGTTCTAAAGGTCCCACGCTGGTCTTAGACTCTTCAAGAGTTAGAATAGTCTGCTGGCAGGTTCAAACGTCCTAGAACTTTTGGATTAAAACCAAACGAGATGTAGAATTTAACAATCATGTATCCAAATGAACTCAGCATTCATCAAGCAAAGTTTGACACCTCAATCCTTGATGAAAACTAAAATTCTCATACACAATGATTTTATCCCCCTTTCCTGAGGGTTCTACAGGTCCTACGTTAGTCTTAAACTCATGAAGAGCTACAATAATCTGCTGGCAGCTGCAAACAGCCTAGAACCTTTAAATTATAACCTAAACAGTCTTAGAATATTTTACAAGTATATATCCAATTGAAATCGGCGCTAATCGAAGAAAGTTTGGTATCTTGATCCTCGATGAAACCAAAATCTTCATACCAAACGATTCTGTCGTGACACCTTTAGATTCCTAAAGGTCCCAGGCTAGTTTCAGACATTTCAAGAGCTAGAACAGTCTGCTGGAAGCTAGAAACGTCCCAGATCCTGTCAGGAATTAACTCGAGGACATCCGCTAGATGCGATAGATGGCGGAACATCATCCGCCGGATACATCATCGGCTCGGATCGGTTAGGCGAGCCATTAGCCGATGCAACGAGACGTTTCAAGGCATCCGAGCGATTTCCGCGCGGATTAGTAGACCGATCTCTTCAGGGGAGGAAGATGAGGATCCACCGGCTAGCGGTAGCATAAGGGGGGTCTGGGTCTGGGGCAGAGTTAGGTGGGAGAGAAACCGAGAAACGACGAAATGACGGCGGTCGATGGACGGTTCGTTAAGTAGATGGCTGGTCGGGGGACTAAGCACCAAAACCACCTCACTGTGGTTTCACACCCGCAGAGCAACGGAGAGAGAGAGAGAGAGAGAGAGACAGAGATAGATAGACACGCAGAGAGAGAGAGAGAGAGAGAGAAAGATGTAGAGAGAAGGAAGTTGTAAACAGCTCGGAGATCCTTTGGTCAGGACTCGTGCGTTCCTTCGGTTAGGATCGACTACAACTACGCGACTCCGAGAACAGTCTCCTGAGAACTGCACCGTGACCGTGTCGAGACGATCAATGAGCGCCGAGTCAACGATGAGAAATCCCGGGGAATAGATCGTTGATCCCCCGTCCGATCCATTCCGTCTCGATCGTCAATGATCCAGCGCGGCCCTCAATGGACCGCTGTTTTGTCCTGCCAGTGAATTTAACTGAGATGATTGATTGGAGACTTCTGGTGGATTGGATGATCAGTGCATTGCACCTCTGTGCATCGATGCTGTTTTTAATACAGTTGTTATTAGTATTGTGTATGCAGTAGTATGCACAATCTGGACGAGATAGCTTGATCACCTTGAATGTCTCATTTATTTTTTATGGACGGAAGGAATATAAATGGAGAGTATTGTCTGGTTCAAAATGGATCGACTGTCAGAATAGGCAACAATTTCGCTTAAAGATCATGTTTAACACTAGACTTACGGGGACCGTCAAAATGACGGATTCAAACATTTTTAATTTACGATTATTAAGAGTGAAAGGAGGCATTCGTGAGAAATTATTAAATAGATTTATTTTTTTGTGTACATATTACAATAAAAATCGCTGAAGATCTAAGTAAATACAATTTTATTATTTTTATGAAGCAATGTAAACTAATCAATTTTAGTGCTCCATAAACCTAGTGTTAATCATGTTTCAGGACCTTATTTAAATGTAGTATTTTTATGTTGTTGAATGGATGAAAAACATGATCACAAGATTTCCTCCGATTGTGAGTAGATTGCGGATCTCACGCATTCATGACAAAAATGGGTGGATAAGATTGTAAAATAGTAGACATATTTAAAGAATTTAATGTTTGATTATTTTGAATGCAATTTTTTTAAAAACAACTAAATGTCTATGTAGCTCCTGTGTCTTGGAGTTAATGCAGGCAGTTTTTATTTGCGTCGTTGATTGAATGGAAGATGATCTCTCGTCTTGTGGAAAATATAATGTTTGCACTGTTGTGGAGGTTATGGTATTTTCATGTGATTGAGTGAGATTTCCTCTCTCGTCTTCCGTTCGTTCAGCTTCTAGTTCATAGAAGTTCTCCCTCCTCTTCCTTGAAGAGGTTCGAAACGGACTATTATCTAACAGATGGTCGCCCAAACGCCGACCCATCGGTGGTGTGCCTTTGTTTTGTTACCGTTGTTCCGGTAATTGCGGCAAATACACGGCCATTTTCGGTAATCACCCGCACGCCCCCATCCCCGAGGCGGTCCCCTTTGAGAATTCCGAAACGACCTCGACCTTCCACGGCCGGTAGGCGTAACGACAGTTTTGCCAGGGGACCCTCGACCTCGACCTTATCTTTCACGCCGCATCGGCTTCCTCTGGACCGAGGATACCTGACAGAGTGTCGCCTTCTTGAACTTTGACCGGAAACTTTCTCTGGACGCGTCCATTCCTCGATAAGTATGACAAATTTCTTTAAAAAATTCTACAGTAGCTCACAAAAGTATTCGCTCGCCCTTTAAATCAAAATAACTTTCTTGAAATTTGACCAAACCACTTGACTTGTTTTGAGCAATTAGAAACATTGATTTAGTAAATCAAGTGCAAAAAAGATTTTGAAGAAATTGCAGTTAGTAGGAATTACATGGAAAAATAAAAATGGCACTTTTCAAAACTTTATTATTTCAGCCCGTAATGAAAATTCAAAATATGCGTTTTGTGGAGCTATGTTATTTACACATATGCTGAAAATTTCACCGAAAACAGATAACGAACATATGAGCTACAAGCGGTTGAAAGTGATAATAATCGCAGTTTTTCAAAATTCATAGTTTCTTATATCTTTCGATGCGCGTCGTTTTGTTCTGCCTCAACCGATTTCGCTGAAATATTCAGCATATGTATAACAAACATAGATCTACAAAAGGCATATTTTAAATATTCGTTGTGAGCTAAAATAAAGAAACTGTGTGAAAAACTGCGATTATTACCACTTTCAACCGCTTGTAGCTCATATGCTCGTTAACTAATTTCGATGAAATTTTCAGCATATGTGTAAATAACATAGCTCCACAAAACGCATATTTCGAATTTTCATTACGGGCTGAAATAATAAAGTTTTAAAAAGTACCATTTTTATCTCTTCATGTAATTCCTACTAATTGCAATTTTTTCAAAATCTTTTCTGAACGTAATTTACTAAATCAATGCTCAAAAAAGTCAAGTGGTTTGGTCAAATTTTAGGAATGTTATTCTGATTTAAAGTGCGAGCGAGTACCTTTGTGAGCCACCGTATATCGACAAAGTCCCACATAGCCAGAAAATACAGACAAATATTCTTCATTGCTGTTAAATTACAAATTTTCATAAATTGTACAACATGTATAATTTTTTACGAATTTTTCAATCGTGAGATTCTACAGAATTTCTTTTGGTCCTTCCTTATTTTTAGTTCAGTGGAATAGTGGATCTATTTTTATTTTCATGGACGTAAAGAATGTATAAATTAATGTTCCTAAAATTCTCTGAATGTGTCCCTAAATATGTCAATTGTTTTTTCAAAATTTCCTTATACATTGTATACATATATTTTATATTAAAGAAACAGTACATGGGTACGTCAATAATGAATAATAAGTAGCAAGGATTTTTGTGACCTGTTCGATCACACAGACTGAATCTACTTGGAAATCTCTCCAGTCTGGAGAGTCTTTTTCTGTTACGCAATACGTCGAAACAATCAAACAGAAAAATATTATAAAATTACATAAAGCAAAGTGGCTACAAAATTCTGTCGTTCGAGTTGGAATTTGCGATTTCTTTGGATCGTTCTTCGGTGTTCCGGACCCAACTTTCTAGCAGGTTTATGCAATGCTATTGAACACCAGTTTACACTGGTCCACTGATTTTTCTCGGTTCAGGTAAAAAATGCAACCATTGTTCGATGAGATCGATCAATCCCATGTGTCGGGAACGTGTGCCTATTTTTTGTGAACTCCACAAGAAAATCGCATTGTAGAACACGCTAATGGAAAGCAGGTACAACGGGTACGCGGCAGGTCAAGGCGGGGTAGTCGCAGAGAGAATTGATTAGAAAACTGTCGATTTTAATAGCCGATAAATCTCTGGTTTCGCCATTGACTCGGCTGCACGCTTCGTAATCCCATCGAAGCTTGCCAGGAGTTGCGACGCGCAAGGAAACTGGCCGCCGCGGCGGTTTTGTAATTAACGGTTGCTAATTCCCTCGTAAACGGCCTCCGGATCTGCATTCGAGTCTCTACGGAATCTTTCGCGTCGAATTTCCTTGCGGCGAGCCTTTTCTGGTTGCCGGGGAATTCTGGCATGTACACATTTTCCCTGGCAGTCCGGTCAAATGGAATGGGAGTCCTGTGACTCGCTCGTTTTGTGGTCGAGTAGAAATTTTGAGGACTTAAGTAGAGACGGAAAGGACACTTTGGAAGTTCGTTTTGTGAGCTGGAATTTTAAGTGAGTTCTAGAAAGTAGCTGAAAAATATTTTATATTGCGTCGAACAAAGTTGGTTTTGTTAGAGAAATCCGTAAGTAGATTCAGTCAATGATCAGGCAGATTGCTCGTTCAAAAGTCAGCTTCCTCACATTAATAATGTTTCAGGTTAAGTAGCAGGAAAAATTTTATATTCTAACTAGAACAGTGTAGAACTTGTCAGAATAATTTCTAAGTAGATTCAGCCAATGATCAGACGAGCTACTTATTCTAAAATTGTTTCTGCTAATACTTTAGGTGAATTAAGTACGAGAAAATTTTGTATACAACTTAGACCAGCGTAGAACTTGTCAGAATCATTTATAAGTAGCTTGAGTCAGTGGTCAGACAAATTACATGATTCAATATAAAATTGTTCTCAATAATATTTTATGTCGATTAAGTACCAGAAAAATTGTATGCGCTGTCCGGATCAGTGTAGAACTTGTTAAATAATTTCTAAGTAGATTCAGCCAATGATCAGACAAATTACTTATTCCAAAATTGTTTCTGCTAATACTTTAGGTGAATTAAGTATCAGAAAAATTTTGTATACTAACTAGACCAGCGTAGAACTTGTCAGAATAATTTATAAGTAGCTCGAGTCAGGGATCAGACAAATTAGTTGATTCAATATGAAATTGTTCCCAATAATATTTTATGTCGATTAAGTACCAGAAAAATTGTATGCACTATCCGCATCAGTGTAGAACTTGTCAGTATAATTTCTCAGTAGATTCAGCCAATAATCAGACTAACTAATTGTTCCAAAATTGTTTCCGCTAATACTTTAGGCGAATCAAGTACCAGAAAAATTTTGTATACAGCCTAGACCAGCGTAGAACTTGTCAGAATAATTCATAAGTAGATTCAGCCAATGATCATACAAACTAATTATTCAAAAATTGTTTCCGCTAATACTTTAGGTGAATTAAGTACCTGAAAAATTTTGTATACAGCCTAGACCAGCGTAGAACTTGTCAGAATAATTTATAAGTAGCTCGAGTCAGGGATCAGACAAATTAGTTGATTCAATATGAAATTGTTCCCAATAATATTTTATGTCGATTAAGTACCAGAAAAATTGTATGCGCTGTCCGGATCAGTGTAGAACTTGTCAGAATAATTTCTCAGTAGATTCAGCCAATAATCAGACTAACTAATTGTTCCAAAATTGTTTCCGCTAATACTTTAGGCGAAGTAAGTACCAGAAAAATTTTGTATACAGCCTAGACCAGCGTAGAACTTGTCAGAATAATTTCTAAGTAGATTTGCCAACGATCAGACAAACTACTTGTTCCAAAATTGTTTCTGCTAATACTTTAGGTGAATTAAGTATCAGAAAAATTTTGTGCGCAGCCTAGAACAGCGTAGAACTTGCCAGAATAATTTATACGTAGGTCGAGTCAGTGATCAGACCAATTACTTGATTCAATATAGAATTGTTCCCAATAATATTTTATGTCGATTAAGTACCAGGAAAATTTTATGCACTGTCCGCATCAGTGTAGAACTTGTCAGAATAATTTCTCAGTAGATTCAGCCAATGATCAGACGAACTACTTATTCCAAATTTGTTCCACTAATACTTTAGGTGATTGCAGTACCAGAAAAAGTTTGTGCACTGCCTAGAAAAATATAAAACTGATCAAAATAATTTGTTAGTAGCTCGAGTCAGTGATCAGACAAATTTTCGGACAGAACATGTTGCCATTAAAGTCTGAAGGCAGTTGCTCGTCTGCTCTGTTATTTTCTGGTGCAAGTTTGTGGAACGATGGTCCGTAGCGAGAGATTTTGAATTTTTGGCAGAAAGGAGTCGTAAAATCTGAGCACCCAGGATTTCTTAGTAGCACGGGTCTTCTCAGAATCTGTAGAATAGCGCCCTTGAAGGAGCGGGTTTTGTCATCGGGTGTTCCGTCGAGAATCACCAATGTCCGGACTTTCCACCGGCTGTTCTCACTGTTAAACGAGTCTAGCATCGCGTATGCGAGTACGCGACGATGATACACGCGGTTCTCTGAACTCCGCCGTCGGATTTTTACGGGGAACGTGTTCTACATTCCCCCGTGACTTCGTGGGAAATTTATACTCAGGGCTTCTGGGAACGAAAATCGCCTCTCGAGACGTTCGCGAGGCCCCAAAATATTCGGACATATTACACGAACCATAAACAATTTATACTTTTAGTGGGAAAGCTGAGAGTAAGCAACTGTGCTAGAATTTTATTATATCATTTTTTGATAACTTGACGAAATCAGGCATCCATTATTTAAACGAACAGTCAAGGAGATCAATTATGACTTTATCAAGTACAGTTAGAAAACTACAATCTTTTTATGCCTGTAATATATATTTTTTAACTTTTAGTCTCTCATTGCATCTGTTTGTCTTGTTAGCAGCAAATAATTATTTTTGTTATTAGAAACGTGAAATTTGGAACTGCAATTTTGCACACTGTCAAAACACAGTTCTCATTACTCAATAACAAGATAATAACAATGTTTAGAATCTCACAACCATAAAAAGAAATTAAAGATCTATTAACATCTCCATTTTTACACAGAATTCTTCCCCCTAAAATCTTCAATTTAAATTTACTCTTAAAATAATAAACTGACCAGTTACAAAATAAATAGATGAATAAATACATAAAATAATATGTTTAGTTACTACACAAATAATATATATATTTATTTATTCATTAAACTACACACTACACACGCAACTACAACCAAGTTAAAATCTTGCATCTTTCACTTTCTAATAAACAAATGGGGTCCACCGGAGCAGCAAACAGCGAAAAAACGATAAAAATTAGAACTCAGGGGTCGTTTTAAATAAATCCTCGAAGGCCGTCGGGTACGGGAAGCAAACTCTAATGTTACAGATGCCGAATGAAAGGTGAAACGGCTCATCGAGGGGAATAAAGGAAAGAAGAAGTATTGTGTGTCGCCGGCGACTTTTTCGTGAAACATTATTCCCCGGATCTGCCGCGATCATACTCGAATACATATGTATTTCATAATCATTCTGATTCGTCGTCGTACACGTCGTACGGCGAGGTACGAGAAGACCAAGAGCCTCGCCGAATCATCAACGATGACTCAGCGAACCGTGCGACGACGCGTTTTCCTCTTGGTTTCCTCATTTTTACTCGGCGAGCTACTTAGAAATTCATTGGACGTCCGACGGAAGTCGCGGAGGACCGCGATAAATATTTCAGCAGATGTTAATCGACATTTCTTAATTATTTGGCGACCCGTTACGGTGGAACGCTCGCTCGAACCTGCATTTAATAGAAATTATATGCGAATTGTAGGAAATAGAGAAAGAAATTCTAGAGTAATCTAGAGGATTAGGTGAAACAAATTTAAAGAGAATTGAGTAGCTTATGTAGACACTGAAAACGATGGTCGAAACTATAATTGACATCGAAGGATTACGCAGCAGGTAATTTGAATAAATTAGATGAAAATTAGAGAGTCTATCGAATGCAGGAAACAATTATTACAGAAAATAAATTACTTAAATTCAGAGATGAATAAAAGCTAAGAGAAGACAGAAAAAAAACACGAGAGACTTAACTATAATGTTAATTATTATGTCTTAACTAGAATGATGCTCGTTTCCAACTTCCCTGGACGATGTGACTCACTTTAATATCCAGCTGACGGTGTTACTCACTGGGAATCTCGCTTTTGATCTGGAATTCCTCAAAATGACACAAGGAAATCTTCTTTAGAGGATTCTGAAAAATTTGAACAGCTTGTCAACCAACTTCTTAACATTATCAATGGTTAATTTCACTTTCCGAGTGATTAACGCGTTGGCTGCCATGTCAGCCATATATGGCTGACGGAATTATTTATACAGCTTCCAAAATAAATTTTTACGTTAATATATTCATTGCACCAAATTTTACTAATATCGAGAAAATGCAAGAAGGTTGACGGACCACTCAGTGTCATACATTTAACATTTTCAATTTTTATTTCATTAAATAAATGACTTCGATTTTATGGAATTTTTAAAGTTGTTGGATTGGTATTCAAAGTGTTAATTCAAATTGATTGTACTGACAAGAGGCGTTGTTGTTTTGTTTCAGACACGAGTACAGGGACAACAGATTGGGCCTACTCATCATCAGCTTATCCAGCACCTCCAGTGAGCAGCGGTGGTTCATTTTCACCAATCCCTGGTGGAGCATTTTCGTACCCTGGTGAACCCCTTACGCACCATTCAACCACGGAGCCAATGCCACTACCCACTGGTAAGTGTTACACATTCGTGAAAGTCTGACTAAATTATTATGAAACATCAAGTCCTGTTACAAAAGAAAACGCTCGGATGTAACATATGATTTCCGTGACGCAACATATATTCGGAGAACAAATTCTTCCTATTCTGACGTACAAATTTGCAGTTACTTTATCAAAGTTATTCTAGCAATTGTTGCCTGTTTGTTGGGATTTTCTCGTTTTTCCTTACTGGAAGCTGAGAGAGCCGTACTCTGCGATCAGAGTCATCAAGCGATTAGAATTACCTGGAATTCTCAGAGCAATGAAACTACAGTTCTGCACAGACCAGTATTAGCTAATTTATTCCAACTAGTGCTAAATCAGCATACAATTCTAAATAAATGATCAGGTTTTTTGAACTGGTTTTTCAAGTATCAGGTTGTTCAAGTATCAGGTTTTCCAAAGCATCGAAAGTCCTAGAGTCATTGGTACCAGTCTGTACATTAGATTTATTACATCTACTTAAATTTTTAGAGCTTCAAGTAATATAATATTTAGTTAGAATTCATGGTATACCAATTATCCCGAAAAAATTACACGAGATTTTTATATGGACGACTGACAATTCTTTAATCCCCCCGGCTCGCTGATGAGGATACTAACAATTATACTTATCTGGAAACATCAGACCACTTTCTCTAAAGGACTATCACCCAAAATCCTCAAACATGAAGATCCTAATCCAGTCACCAGTTCCACCAACAAACTGAAAAATTCAAATAGCAAACTCTTCATAAGGAAACACAGCAATAGCAAACACACAAACAGCAAACTCTTCATGAAGAAACACAGGACCAATCATCCTGAACCAAATCAGAGCCTGAAGTTAATCCTCCAATCTTTTCCTAGCTTCTACTAGAGTCAGAAACAATCTTAATTCCTTAACAGAACATCAGAGCACTTTCCCAAAAAGACTAGCGCCCAAAATCCTCAAGCATGAAGATGCTAATCTAGTCACCAGTTCCACCAACAAACTGAAAAATTCAAATAGCAAACTCTTCATAAGGAAACACAGCAATGGCAAACACACAAACAGCAAACTCTTCATGAAGAAACACAGGACCAATCATCCTGAACCACATCAGAGCCTGAAGTTAATCCTCCAATCTTTTCCTAGCTTCTACTAGAGTCAGAAACAACCTTAATTCCTTAAGAGAGCATCAGACCACTTTCCCAAAAAGACTAGCACCCAAAATCCTCAAGCATGAAGATCCTAATCGAGTCACCAACTCCACGAAGAAAATACAAACTTCAAATAGCAAACTCTTCATGAAGAAACACAGGATCAACCATCCTGAACCAAATCGGAGCCTGAAGACAATCCTAAAATATTTTCCTACCCTCTAGTAGAGCCAGAAACAATCTTAGTTCCTTAACAAAACATGAGACCACTTTCTCGAAAGGTCCAGCACCTCGAATCCTCAAGAATGAAGATCCTAATCCAGTCACCAGTTCCACCAACGAACTGAAAAATTCCAATAGCAAACTCTTCACGAAGGAACACAGGACCAACCATCCTGAACCAAATCAGAGCCTGAAGATAATCCTCCAATCTTTTCCTAGCTTCTACTAGAGTCAGAAACAATCTTAGTTCCTTAACAGAACATGAGACCACTTTCTCGAAAGGTCCAGCACCTCGAATCCTCAAGAATGAAGATCCTAATCCAGTCACCAGTTCCACCAACGAACTGAAAAATTCCAATAGCAAACTCTTCACGAAGGAACACAGGACCAACCATCCTGAACCAAATCAGAGCCTGAAGATAATCCTCCAATCTTTTCCTAGCTTCTACTAGAGTCAGAAACAATCTTAGTTCCTTAACAGAACATGAGACCACTTTCTCGAAAGGTCCAGCACCTCGAATCCTCAAGAATGAAGATCCTAATCCAGTCACCAGTTCCACCAACGAACTGAAAAATTCCAATAGCAAACTCTTCACGAAGGAACACAGGATCAACCATCCTGAACCAAATCAGAGCCTGAAGACTATACTTCAATCTTTTCCTACCCTCTAGTAGAGCCAGAAACAATCTTAGTTCCTTAACAGAACATGAGACCACTTTCTCGAAAGGTCCAGCACCTCGAATCCTCAAGCATGAAGATCCTAATCCACTCACCAGTTCCACTAAGAAACTACAAACTTCAAATAGCAAACTCCTCAACAAGAAACACAAGATCAACCATCCTGAACCAATTCAGAGCCTGAAGACAATCCTCCAATCTTTTCCTACCCTCTAGTAGAGCCAGAAACAATCTTAATTCCTTAACAGAACATCAGACCACTTTCTCAAAAAGACCAGTACCTCAAGTCCTCAAGCATGAAGATTCCAATCCACAGACTCCAACAAAGCACTCCGAACTCTCCAAACCTGTCCCAGAACCAATCTCCAATTCTCTTCCAACTCAACTTTCGATGAACCTCGCTGCAACTCATCTTTTCTTTCAATTACAGTGCTTCCCTCGGAGAACCAGCAGGACACCTACACGCCTAACTGCGTGTCGATGTACCCCGGCCACGGTACATCCTCTTCCTCGCTACCTCTGGTACCCAGCAAGTCCAGTGACCCGGACATCTTCGCCGGCGGAGGAACCGGAAGCGGAAGTCCAGGCTACCACTACAGCTCCTGGACTCCAGGACCTGTTACACCAGTCCCGGTTGCCTCGCACAATTACAACCCCAACTACCAAGGCTACTACAACAATCCCAGTCAAAACTACATCAGTCCAGCGCCGATGGTCCTGTGTCCGCAATTGTACAGCACCGTGAACCAGAATCAAATCCACTTACACCTTCATGGCGACTTAAGCGACGAACAGGTCACCATAGCTGGTAGCAATCTGACAATCAGCAGCAATCGACTGGAGATAGGAGTCCTTGGTGAGGAGAACGAGCAGAGGAACGATGTCTGGAGACCTTACTGAGTGGATCCTGAGGATGGAGTGTTCGAACTCCTTGGAGAAGACTCGGAAGAAGCGGCGGAAACTATACCCGGTGTTTAATTGTGATATTGACATGGTGTTCTAGCTCTCGAAAATGTTTAAAACAGATTAGAGACGAATCGAGGACTCTGAGGAGTCTATGGTGGCTTTGATAGTGATGCCAATGTTTAGAGATGATTATAGTGACTTGGAGAACCCAGTGGATTGGGGAAGCAAGGCTTGATAGAGTTTGAGAGTGTCTCCGAGTGAACTTATCGGATTCCGGCGTGACCAGTGTCTCAAGGACCAAGCCAGAGGGGAGAGTACTTCCGGCAGGACCTCTTTGATTGTGATTCGGCGTGGTGCAGAGCGCATGTTCGACGAGGTTGATAGTCATGTAACGTTGTAAATACACAGATATTTTCCATGAAATAAAGTCTTGCCTGAACAGGTTCCTGAATCCCCTTTTCGCTTAGCTGTTCGTTCTATCTTTCTCTCGTTCCTGGGACCAAGCTTCCGGTTCCCGGAGGATTACGTGTGTCGGGTGTCAGGGAATCGTTTATGTTTCCCTCGGGAATCGAGATCGTTGGCGAAGGAGAGGAGAACCGTAGGATGAAAGGATCGCCTTCATTAGCGAGTAAATATCCTTTTCGGCAACGGGCAAGTAGAAAAATCTTTATCTGGCCGTTTCGCATGGGGGCAAACCACAGAGAAACGGCTTGCCTCCCCTCTCCCTCCCGTCAGGCCACGGATAATCCTTTTCACGAGCGCAGCGAGCTCTATTTAATATTTAAAGCACGCTGGAAATGACGAACGGATGGATAGTTGCGGTCTACGCCGGCCATGCCTCGCAGTGTCCTACGTCCCTTTATTAGCAATCCGGACTGGCTCTGGCGTCCCTGTCCATCCGACGGGATCCCTGCAGGACGCCATTTTTGTTGCCATCAACTGACCAGCTGCATTAAACTTCCACAGAATTAACGGTCATATTGAAAATCTGCCACGGATAATCAAACGAGATCTATTTTACTAAAGTTTCGGATCGGCCCGGCAATTATTCAAAATTGAAATAACTTCCGCATAAATGACGAGTTCTACGAGTTTTACAGTAATATAAAATATCGAATTAATTTATTTCTATGGACGTATAATAAATGTCACTAGAAAAACTAAATTTATAAACTTGTCTTAGTACTGGGTCGGCTGCATTAAACTTCCGCAGAATCAACGGCCATATTGAAAATCTGCCACGGATAATCAAACGAGATCTATTTTACTAAAGTTTCGGATCGGCCCGGCAATTATTCAAAATTGAAATAACTTCCGCATAAATGACGAGTTCTACGAGTTTTACAGTAATATAAAATATCGAATTAATTTATTTCTACGGACGTATAATAAATGTCACTAGAAAAACTAAATTTATAAACTTGTCTTAGTACTGGGTCGGCTGCATTAAACTTCTACAGAATTAGCGGCCATATTGAAAATCTGCCACGGATAATCAAACGAGATCTATTTTACTAAAGTTTCGGATCGGCCCGGCAATTATTCAAAATTGAAATAACTTCCGCATAAATGACGAGTTCTACGAGTTTTACAGTAATATAAAATATCGAATTAATTTATTTCTATGAATGTATAATAAATGTCTCAAAAAAAAGCAAAATTTATAAACTTGTTTTAGTACTGGATCGGCTGCATTAAACTTCGACAGAATCAACGACCATATTGAAAATCTGCCACGGATACTCAAACGAGATCTATTTTACTAAAGCTTCGGATCGGCCCGGCAATTATTCAACACTGAAATAACTTCCGTAAAAATGGCGGATTCACAATTCTACGAGTTTTACAGTAATATAAAATATGGAATTAATTTCTTTCTATGGACGCATAATAAAAGTCACTAGAAAGACTAAATTTATAAATTTATTTTAGTACTGGGTCGGGTATGGTTTATGAAGTGTAGACTGCAGATCTTTGTGCAAAATAATAATTTTCTGCCTCAATTACAAGGTACTAGAATCAAATAAAAATGTGTTTCTTCCCTTAATTGTTTGAATAAGTTGATGGCAGTATATCGATACTCTTAACCCTTTCCACTCGAGTGGTAAGTCTGAGTCACCATTAAAAATTGTAATGGACTATTCAAAATATTTTTTTTCACATTGTTAAATTTTTCTTTCTATATCGTAAATTATTAAATACTTAAATATTGTACGAGTAAATTGCATGAGTTTCATTAATTGAGTATAAATTGGAAAGAATCGGATAGAATTGAAATATTATGGGTCGGAAGAAATATTTGTTTTTAAATATTTTTAAGTATTTGGTTTTAGAGTTGAAACAGTTCCGACTGCAAAGGGTTAAATCTCTTTTCTCCTTCTACTGTCTCATGCTTCAGCTACTCATCCTTGTTATAAATCCATAAAAATCCGCAGTCTAGTAATTGTCACTTTTGGAGCTTTGTCGATCTCACATTAACAAGATTAAATTTAACAATTACAATGACCAAGCTCAAAAAGTCTAACCTTGTGGCTTTTGACAAAAATGGCAAAGAATTCACATTTTATTATATCAGATTACGTGAATTGATCTTAACTTCAACAATTTCGAAGCGAAAAATCATTAGCCAGTGGTAGGTTCAGCATTAAATATTTCTCAATGAATTTTGAATAGTTCTGAAGATTGCGTTGTGCAATCGCTGTAGAAAGTCAGTTAAATGTCGAGTCCCAAGGAAAATTGCTCGCCGAAAGAGGAATTAATAGATGAGCCGATGCATAGGACGAAGAAGGCAATTACCGTGATTGGGAGGTCGCTGCTGCTACTACTGCACGTCCATTTCCCGTTTACAAACGATCTCTTCTTTTCGACTATAATCGCCACGAAAAGGGAAGAGGATTATTCTACGAGGAGAGACGAGCGGAATTCCTTCGCTGCAATTTGTCTTTTCGGTTAAATGTACATTCCTGCTGCGCAACGCGGGGAATTGCATGTAATGATAAAAACCATTTGAAAACGCAGGGTAATCAAGATATTAAATAATACTATCGAGACTATCGATTCTTTTACGTTGCTTCCAAGAATGAAGCATTAAATACGATAATTGTAGAAACAATTAACAGAACAGCGTGAAAAATTGCTCATCGAATGTGACGTTAAAATGTATGACTTCTGCAAATGTAATGAACTACAAGGAAGTCTTTAAAATACCAAATAATTAAGGTCGTCTCTGCTTTGTATTTATTTGAAACAATTTTTTTAGGCAGCACAAAAAATGTTATTCATCTCTTGATATTTTATAAAATGCTTTTCAAAAATAGGAATTTGCCTAAAGATTCAAACTGTAATTAGAAATGCTACAGAAGATGAAATTAGTTAGTAGTGCTTCTTCTAAGTGAAAATTAATTCAAACAATTGTATAATAAAAATAGAATAATAATATACAAAATAATTTTCAAAAATGATAATTTGTCTAAAAGTTTAAAGAACAGTTCTTCTTGAATGAAAGTGTTTGCAGAAAATTGAGCAAACTGGATCAACAAGTCAAAATAGATGTTTCCTCGGCTCTGATGGTTTGTAAAATTATATCTAAAAATTGTTAACTTCCTGAAGAATCATAGTTTGATTGCAAATGACGCTGGGATTGGTTACTTCGTCCTAGAAATTGTTTGAAAAAATGGCAAGGAGGAGAACGATGAAAAATAGAATAATAATATACAAAATAATCTTCAAAAATGATAATTTGCCTAAAAGTTTAAAGAACAGTTCTTCTTGAATGAAAGCGTTTGCAGAAAATTGAGCAAACTGGATCAACAAATCAAAATAGATGTTTCCTCGGCTCTGATGGTTTGTAAAATTATATCTAAAAATTGTTAACTTCCTGAAGAATCATAGTTTGATTGCAAATGACGCTGGGATTGGGTACTTTGTCCTAGAAATTGTTTGAAAGGGTGGCAAGTAGGAGAACGATGAAAAATAGAATAATAATATTCAAAACTGAAAATTTGCCTAAAAGTTTAAAGAAGAGTTCTTCTTGAATGAAAGTGTTTGCAGAAAATTGAGCAAACTGGATCAACAAGTCAAAATAGATGTTTCCTCGGCTCTGATGGTTTATAAAATTATATCTAAAAATTGTTAACTTCCTGAAGAATCGTAGTTTGATTGCAAATGACGCCGGAAATGGGTACTTCGTCCTAGAAATTGTTTGAAAAAATGGCAAGGAGGAGAACGATGAAAAATAGAATAAAAATATACAAAATAATCTTCAAATATGAGAACATGCCCAAAAGTTTAAAGAACAGTTCTTCTTGAATGAAAGCGTTTGCAGAAAATTGAGCAAACTGGATCAACAAGTCAAAATAGATGTTTCCTCGGCTCTGATGGTTTGTAAAATTATATCTAAAAATTGTTAACTTCCTGAAGAATCATAGTTTGATTGCAAATGACGCTGGGATTGGGTACTTCGTCCTAGAAATTGTTTGAAAGGGTGGCAAGTAGGAAAACGATGTGAATAATCATGGTGTTTAGATTTTCTTGGAGGAACCCTGTTCCTTCTATGTGTTCTCCGTGGAAGATCAGATGCTTCCCGGTGACTTCTTTCGCTTCCTCCTCGGTCATATTTACTGCCCCAGCGAATGGGACTCCAGGACAGGAATAAAAGCGTGGAATAAGCCAAGAGGCGGCCGTCGCTCGTAAGCTTTCCTCTTTACGAGGACGACTCGACCGCAGACAAGAGTCTCCCGCCCTTTCCTGCGCCCGTTAAAATGAAGTAAAATGCTGTCCGTCTCGCAGGAAATAGTCGACACCTTCGATACATCTTGGAATTTGTCGTTGACCCTCCGTGGGACTCTCTTGCACCCTTTCAATCGCAATTTCACACCCCTTCAGCCAAAATTCCAACTCCAAACCCGTAAAACTCGAAGCCCATTCATTCCATCAACAACGCAATAGCTTGGAACTATTAAAAAACGATTAATGATAATTCTGCAAAGCGTACCAATCAGTTAAATAATATACCAGCTTAGAATTTTGAAGAAATCGTTAATGGAGACTGTGAAAAGCGTTTTATTTTATTAAAATTGGAAAAATGGTATAGGTGGTCGGTTGAAGCTAAATTGAATGCATACATTTTTTATGGCACTAATGGAGCTATCTTTACACGATTCAGTAATATACTAGGTTTGAATTTTCAAAAAATATCCAATGAAGATTTTTCAAAGCGTTCCATTTGATTGAAATGGGAAAAATGGTATAGATTGAATGTTTGTGGCAGTAATGGACCAGCGGGGCAGTTTTTACTCGATCTAATAACATACCAGCCTCGAATTCTCAAAAAATATGCAATGAAAAATTGATACAGCATTCGATTTAATTAAAATGGAATGGAAGACCTCTAGATCTTCAATTAAAGCCAAATTGAATGTTCCGAATTAATTATTGTGGCACTAATGGAATAGTGCAGGAGTGATTAATTATTTTGTGATGAAATATAACAATTTTAATATTCAGTAAGAGAGCTTGTCAAATGTGAATGTCTGTGTTTGGGAGAGAATTGATTTGATTTTGAATTAAATAGTGAAGATTGAAGGCTAGAAAATTGTTTACCTGTGCGGAAGTTACTCTGATCGTTAGTTTGAGGATCTAAACAGGTCAATTTGAAAATTAGGGTGACGTGTTCATAATAAATGCACCATTTATTCGTTCATACTGTTTCTCGTACACATAGGCAAACTGTTCAGCCTTAGAGTCGCAGTTCGTACTTCGTTACAATGGAAAGGAAACAGGGTTGTACGTAGGCACGTTTTATTATCGATTATTAATCCGTCCTCAATGTTTTTCCCTCTTATTTCTTCTTTCCGAAAATTAAACGTCTCGACGGTCAACAACATTATTTTTCCAACACCGAACGGCCGGGAGAGAATATCCAGGAGAGAATATCGTGTGGAGAAGAAATACCGAAACACCGAACAAATTTATACACCCTTCGGGCAAATTTCCGTTTATCTTTTATCTGTTTCTCTAATTTACAAACGGCATACAAAATATATTGTATAATATATTATATCGAAGCGATAAAAGTAACACAAAGTCGACTAGCCGTCCGCTAAACAATACGGAAAATTAACGAGAAAAATATCTAGCTGCTCCCGTTGGATACTCGAGATCGGTCGAGAGTACTATTTACAATAAAATTCTAACAATATTGTTCTTCTTCGTCTGCTACAATTCTTCGTTCTTCCTTCCTCTCGTTCTTCCTTCCTCTCGTTCTTCTTCTTCTTCTTTTTTAATTCTTTGGCAAACACTGGGAGGATCTGTTAATATGCATCCTCCTTGAAACTCTTTTCTGTAACATATCTAAACGTTTCTAACCTTCAGATTCAACGACAATTCTTAACTTTTCTAGCTCACTAATTATATTTAGATTCTCGTCGCTTATTAATAAAAATAATAAATTGCACGTGGATGTGGTGAGATGCTGCTTCAACTAGGATTGGCTGCAAGATGGCACTGCATCGTTAAACAACATTTTAAAAGACAAATAATCTCCAGGAACTCCATAAACAGAGGAAATTTAAAGATTAAAATTCCTTAAAAATCTGCACCATGAAATGCAATTTAAGGGCTAAACAATTTTTCAGAATTTAGAAATCATTCCCAATAAAGTTCTCACTGGTTCTAAAGTAACAAAGTCTCCCAATAATTGCAATAACTGTGCTTACGATTAAACCAAGGATTTTTACGCATTTATTGCATCAATGGACCTAAGAGATGTCAATAATGAAATAAAATACTTTGTTACCTGCAACATAAGATATTGCAAGATAAAAGTATAAATTTGCCAGAACAATTGCAGTTTCATTTCAGAAATGAATTAACGTAAATGGATAAATGATTTTCTATCTGATTTTGCGATAGAGCACCAGCTCGCAGTGAAACGGAAACGGAGGTGCTGCAAAGATGGAGGTTCGGATCAAGGATAACAGAGTCGGGTACCATTTTTCGGGATCGTGGAAGGGAAAATGGTAAGTCGAGCAGCTCGCGGAATCCATCTTGCTAGTCGCTGGCAGCGAGTCTCCGGCGCGACTGGACCGCAAACTACAGTTAAGCGCAAAGAGCATAAAATGAGGATCGGGAGATGTGCGTGCAGAGTGGATCGTAAATAAAATCCTCGTCCCTCCATGTCGACGCGTCGCGTCGGGACGTCGCTAGAGATCGCCGAGAAAACGGGACACCGTTTCTTCCATCCGCGGAGAATCGGGGATTGGCTATTGTCTGTCGTGTGCATGCCACTTCCGGTCGATAACGTCGCGTCCCGCGCCGCTGCGTTCCCCTGGGAACTCTTCTCACTTTGCCCGTAAAACACGACAATCTTAAAAATGGTCCTCGATCCTCGATCGTTAACTCTTTTGATTTTCAAAGATCGGATAAATATATTGACTGGTTTCCAAAATTAATTTGGAACTTGCAGTGAGTAGCGTCGATGTGGAAATGATCATGAAAGTGGCCCGTGATCTTGCCAACAAGTCCTGTCTTCTCTAGATCGTGGAAAATTGTATATAGGAGCAGAACATTTTCAGAGATCTTCTGGAGTTCTGAGAGTTAATGGCGCCGAAAATGTTGCTGCATGTTGACGGCCATTTTTCAGAATAGATGGAGTAGATATGAGATCTTTTGTTTTAATAGTCGTGATAAAATGATCTCTAGTGGCCATTTTTGTGCCATTCTCCTTTTTTAACGACGAGGACTGGAACGATGGAATTAACTGTAAGAATTAATCACTCTTCTTAATTGGGAGAATGATCTTCACGTTTCCAGTTGGTATTCCGTGGGAAATAATGGGCAACCGTTCCTGGAGGACCTGGCCCATGGGGTGCTCGTCAGGATCTGCACGCCGTTCACGAACACCGGAAGTAGAGGTGTCAGTTTGTCAGTCTGGAACAATGTTTAATAATCATGTTGTAATTCTTCGCTTAATTTTCTTCTTTGATCGTAGGGGATATTAGGGGACGATTTTAATGCGCTCTTTCTATGATATAGTGCTCGAGAAAATATTCAACGTATATTTTTTCCGTGTCTACGATCGTACTTGAGGAGTGAAGATGGTCCTTGAAATTAAGGGATGAACATAAATATTTGATCAGATCTTTCCAATGGTTTTGGAGATGCTTGGTAAAATATATCTGCCATTCCCTAACTTCAAGGATTACTTTCACCCCTTCAAAATGAACAATATCAATGTTTAAGAAACAGGGCAACCATTACTGATGAATTAACGACTACTGTTTTATGCTACTCCCATCTTATTCAAATTGTTAGGCGAAGAAATATATTTTATATTTAAAAATTTAAGCAACCTTCGCTTCATATAATCGATGCAGACAATTTTTATTTTGCGAAGCTAAACTTCCTTCTTAATTTCATCTAAACTGTAAAGTTCTTTTGTGAACAACTAGATTTCCTCGTTAATTTCATTTATACTCTATCATCCTCTTCAATGAGGCTAGATTTACCCTAAAGCTACATGCTCACACTAAATTGCCTAAAAACTCCATCATGATGTTACAAAGAATCATTTTACAATAGAACATTTTACACAAACATTCGTCAACTCACCGATAGAGCTAAAGTCCAGTCCAAAACGGTGCACAGAGTCTCAGCCCAGGCCCTCCTGTGCGCCTCGCTGTCTTTATGAACATTGGCCTTCCTCTGGAAAGAGTTATCCCTCATAGAGACCTCTTGGTCCCCTTCCTCTCCATCATCCTTCAAGAAAGGATTCATCCTGAAGCCCCTCTTGCTACGTCTATAATCCCTCAACAGTTCATCGACGTCGTCCAAGCACGCTGGCGAAATCACCTTCTCTTCGATCATCGAAGACGTCCTCGGAGATATCTCTGGATCATTAGACGAAGCAGACACCGATCTCTTCCTCAGCTCCATAACCGATCTGCATCTCAAGGCTGCAGCATTGAACGACTCGAACTTCTGATAGTCTTCGATTTCACTCGGAATGACGAACTTCAGAGAATTCCTCCTGGACAATAGACAAGCGTCGCTCTTCCTCTTCTGCATCCTCGATCGCCTGTAATTGGTCATCTCGTCAACTGTTAGGCTTGTGCTTGTTGCCAGCACTTCCGAGACCGTGGTCCCAAAAGATCCTGCGGACTCGGCTCTTCTTAGAGGACTCATTTTGTAATAAAGATCGTCGGAACGATTTATCAATCGAGGAGGCGCAGGAGTCATCGAACAGTATTTCCCGTCGATGTAGCCTTCGCTGGAGGTGCCACCCGACCTGTCAAGGTAGACTATCTTCTCGGTGACAGATCCTAATCGAGACACCGGCCTGGAGTTGTCGGTTTCCGGCTCGCTGGGTGGGCCAGAGTCAGTGGAATACTCCACCGCTAGGTCAGACAATCTAAAATGCCTCACGTCTTCGTCCGACTTTGGTCCGAGCTCCTCCAAACCACTCTCGTCGTCGAGGTTAGGATTGTAGGCCTCTATATCGTCCTGGTCGTCAACCTGATCCTCTAAATCCTCTAACTGCTGACGTAAATCCTGACGGTAGTCCTGACGGTAATCCTGACGGTAATCCTGACGGTAATCCTGACGAAACTCCGGATGGAAGTCTTTGTGGAAATACTGATGAAACTCCACTGGAGCTGGAGTGTTTACAGCTCTGTCGATGATCGGCTCTTTCCTGGTGATCTCTGGGTAGTCGTCAGGTTGCGCTACCAGCAGGAAGATCTTCCTCTCTGAGAAACTATCGATTCTAGTGTGTTTCCCATCTTTGTCGAGGACCACGTCCACGTAGCTCTCGCAAAGTTCTTCGAAAGTGGTCTGCGCCTGTCTCAAATACTTTGTCAGTTTCCGGAGTTTCTCATCTTTAGGGTATTCCTTGTGTTCCGGGCTGTAAGTTAGCAGAGATTTGACTATTTCAAGGTCAGCCCCGGTGTCTTCTATCTCGCGAAGACAGAGTTCGAAGAGCGTAACGATCTTGATGATCCAAGCTGCGCCAGCTTGTCGATAGAGGTTCGCTGGTTGTTGGAGATTCGCCACCTTTTGGACCAGGAATTTCAGACCTGGTCGACAGTCGAATTTCAAGGCTGCTGCGTAGGACAGGTCCAGGGCCGAGAGGAAGACGTCCACGTGCTGACTGGATAAGTACGACAGGCAACCGGAAGTTGAGTCCTTTGGCGACGCTGAACCCATTGAGTGGGGGATCACGTGCGACAGGCTGCAATTTTGTTGACGTTCGAATATTAACTAGCATTGAGAATGTTCCTATTTTAGTTCTACTATAAAACCTTTTCTTATCAGTGAAATACATTCTTGTTTCATTAGGATTCTTATTAAATCCTGTATGAGTATACAGGGTGGGGAACTATAAACAGGTCATCTGAATAACTCGCTTGCTTTTGAAGATAGAAGAAAATGCATCAGACCAAAGTTACTTGATATCGAGGCGCTCGTAATCTGATGTCATTAACTTTTTTATAGGTGGAGACGTCAAGGAGATATGAAGGTCAACTCTGTTTTTTAAATGGAACGGTATGGTTTCTTATTTACATTCTGATAGTGTGTTTCAAGACGAATACAATGACCTATTATGAAGGTTATTCAAGGTCACGCAAGGTCAAGTGCAATAGAAAATAAAGTGTCCCAAAGCACTCTACGAACATTACGACGATTTACATGTAACATGTTATTTACGTATTCACTGCTACTACAAGTGTTCAGAATGACGACCTTGAACTTGAAATTGGTCCATATTTCATTGATGCCACGCTAAATAGTCATAAATACGAGAGAATCTTACAAGACGTTTTACGAGAATTGTTAGAGGACATTTCACTGGACATGCGACAGTCCATGTGGTTCCAACAAAACGGATGTCCTGCTCATTCAGCACGAAATGTTACAGAATTACTGAACAGGACATTTGAAGGTCGTTGGATTGGTCAATCCGCAAGTAATAAATGGCCAGCACGTTCCCTAGATCTGACACCACTAGATTTTTATTTGTGGGGAAAATTGAAAGAACATTGTACCGCGAAAAACCAACAACCACAGTTGATATGCAAGAACGTATAAAAAGAGCTTGCTCTGTAATAGATACAACTGAAATTTGTCAGGCAGTATCATCAGTATTGCAACGTTTTAGATTATGTCTCCGTGTTCAAGGTCATCATTTTGAACACTTGAAGCAGTGAATACGTAAATAACATGTTTCATGTAAATCGTTGTAGTGTTCGAAAAGTGCTTTGGGACACTTTATTTTCTATTGCAATTGACCTTGCGTGACCTTGAATGACCTTCACAATAGGTCATTGTATTCGTCTTGAATCACACTATCAGAATGTAAATAAAAAACCGTACCGTTCCATTTAAAAAAACAGAGTTGACCTTCATATATCCTTGCCGTCGCCACCTATAAAAAAATTAATAACATCAAATTACGAGCTCCTCGATATCGAGTAAGTTTGGTCTGATGCATTTTCTTCTATCTTCAAAAGCAAGCGAGTTATTCAGGTGACCTGTTTATAATGCCTCACCCTGTATAGAGACTTAGATGAAGGTCCATATCTTACAAATACTTTAATGAAACATAAAGAAATGTATATATTAATAATTACTAAGAATGTTTCTATACTATTTTCATCGCGAACAATTTTTTAATTATCCAAGTGCATTTTCGTTTCACTCTGTTGCGTATGATCATATGGGAACTTAAATAAAGATCCACATTTTACAAATACATTAATGAAACACAAGGAAATGTCTGTACTAACAATTGTAAAGAATGTTTCTGTGTTATCTTTATCGTAAGAACCATTTTAAGTAGCCAAAGACAGTCGAAATAAGTGAAGAAGGAATGACGTCTACTTCAACATTGAAGTCACAAGATCTCGTAGAAAGTTGATTTGTATAAGCAGCCGTAGAGCGCCAGGATAATCGGTTAGAGATTACAGTAATTTTCTGGAGATCGCAACCTACCTGGGGAAGGACGAGTCATTGTTCTGCAAAAGGACACTGGCAATGCAATGCAGCAGCATCTGATGCACCAAAAGGCCCACCACCAACGCCCTCAGCTGCACTCGCACGATATAGAGATCAGGATTAAGCGTAGATCCCACTGAAGGTGGATACAGTAGAAATACGTAGGACCTGTCGTCCGACATGCTCGAGGAGTCTTCAGGATGTTGTTCCTCCAGGAGGAACACCTGGAGAGCACAAGAACCTGTATTTGCCGATTTGTCGATCATTCGACGCACGATCCTTTCTGAATCATCGAATCTCTTCGAAATCATCCTCCGCAATGTTCATAATCAATGAATTTCTTTCGATGTTTCGATCGTTCGATTTTGAATCGTCGATGTACGATCTTTGTTAGCTCGAAAAATTTCAGAAGCGATCGTGCGTGGTGTTTCGAGATTGCCGTTTAATGAGATCGTGATTCGTGATGCCTGTGACTAACGATGACAGTCCGTCGGTGAGTGATCGGTCGTCGAAACCAACGTTTCTCTATAGCTCGACCTAACAGTGATCCCGTTAATTCGCTCGGTCATTGAAAATACGTGTGCATTCTACGAAAGCTGCAGCTTCTAGGATTGGTGTCGTATATCTCATCACGTACATATTATGTGACAGTGAAATTCTAGCCATGGACTCAAGCCATGGATTTTAATGGTGATACGCAAGACCGTGCCAAGTTAACTTTGAATGATGTCTCGGCAATCGACGGGGCCCTTCGATCCTCGGTCAATTCGAATCAATTAGATAAGTAAATCCACTGAAGAAAGAACAATTCTGAATTGCGAATTTACGAATTTATAGTGACTCATAAATTTATGAGCAAAATACTGCTGTAATCCTTATAATTTTTCTTCTAAAATGGTACAGTATTTTTTGGGAGCTTCAGATCTCACACTGGGAGTCTTTGGGGATTTGGCATAATTTTCGCCCATTTGGAGTATGCAAAAAGTTCTGCGAAAATTCTGTAAAATACTCTAAAGCGTGAGGAGCAAACCTACACAGCTCAAATGCTGTCACAATCCTTGTAATGGTACAATATTTTTTCATAATTCTCGAATCTCACACTGAGAGGGTCTTTAGGATTTGGCTTAATTTTCGCACATTTGGGGTATTCAAAAATTCTGTAAAATATTTAAAATGTGGGGAGTAAACCTACAGAGCTCAAATACTGTGACAATCCTTGTAATGGTACACTATTTTTTCAAAATTCTCGAATCTCACACTGAGAGGGTGTTTAGGATTTGACATAATTTTTTCGCACATTTAGGTTACTCAAAAGATTCCTCAAAAATTCTCTAAGATACTCCACATTAAGAAGAACAAGCCTATAAAACTGAAATGTTCAAGAAAACATTCAGAAGGCTTCATATTTTAAATTATATTACAATATAAAAATCAAACTGAAGTTTACTTTGGAAACTTTCTTAGAGTCAATTGCAGCGTGGTATAACAAATTAAAAAAATATATCGTAGAAAAAGAGAGGAAGTTAAAAGCACAGGAATCAGGAAATAGGAGCCACTGATCAATTTTTCAAATTAGTTGTTGCTTTGAACATGTGAGTCACGTCGAAAAGGAAAACGTTTTACCCTCGTTGTCTTCCATGATAATTTTATCAAGAAACAAAAAATTGCCCCTTCTAACAACCCAAAATATTATTTTAAATGCCTGGACTTGATTGTACTGTAGATCCAAGCTTGCACAGCAATATTCAACAATTACAGCAAAGTTACAACGTTTTAAAGTCACAAGGCGAATTGTCCGAGGAAGGACCACGCCGAGGAGGTACTGCAGCCTGACCTGTGCCTTCTACCAGCGAGTGCAAACATCTAAACGAGGTGATCGGTTACCAAAATCGTGTATTCTCTCTCTTTCTCTCTCTTCGCGTCGACAGGCTTACTTCGAACTCCTCTCTCTGTTTCCGGTCCGGCATATTCCAATTCGGTATCCCGGGCCGACTGAGGGAATTAAGGGGGTGCAATACAACAACGAAAACCAGCAGATAATAAAAGCATCTGTATTTGATCAACAGTGTGCGTCGGACACATCAAGTGGTACAAAAATACAGATTAAAAGACACGAGTGTGTTTCACAATATCGATGCAATACACACATACACACACGCACGCATGTGGCATGTTCTTTTAGTCTCTTTCTTCAGCGAACACTCGGACAGTCTTCTATTTTGTTGCGAACGCTGCTGCGTGGCGTAGAGAAGCTTGCGATCGAATTTGTTTCGTATCGATTAGGCGCGAATGATCTGCCCATTTTGAGCAATAGAATATTTAGAATCGGTCATTATTAAGTATAATTGCGGATCTTGTGCGTTTGACGCGAGGATTGTTCGAAAGTTGGATCTGGAAGGTGAAAGTGTATTCTACGAATTTTTATTCCATTCCAGTGTGTCGAACCCTTAACAAAATGTTCGTGTATATATATATTGCTTATTTTTCTTCGTTGTAGTCAATCCTTTCTATGATCATGATTTCGCAATTTTGAAGACTGTGAAATTGTTGTTCACTGATTGTGGAAGATTCTCTTTGTCTGTGTTGTTCTGCAAGATTTTTTCTGCAATGCAACATACCGATCAAATCAGTACAAAAGCTGCTGCGACTTACGCATGAATCATGTTGTCCGCAGGTATTAACAACTCGTCCAACTCGCAAAACTTGTACAATCAACAAAATGGATAACACAAGTCGTGAAAGAAAGCGTAAGAGATCAATTAAATGAAGCGATAAAGCGATAAAATAAAAATTGTTGATTCTCCATGTAAATTGATTTGAGAACGTGTCCATAGGAGATTGGACCGATTGTTAAGGGTTGTCAAGGTTCGAGAAGGATCGCACAAGCATCCGCAGTCGATGACAGAGCATTCGCGCGTCTCTGAACAGTTTAGCAATGGTTTCTCGCGAGTCTACGCCACGGTGTGCAATCAGCCATACAGATGCAAGCTCGAACACACAAAGAAGCGAGGCACGTTTAGCGAAAGAAAAATATATAATATATATATCGAATATCTATATGTATATATATAAATAAATAATATATATAAATATACATATATCAGTATACAGGGTGTCTAAAAAAATGTTGTAAATCTTTGAAATAGGCAATTCCTGAGGTTATTTAAAGTAACTTTTTCCTTTGAAAAAATAACCGCCTCGGCTTTGTTAAGAAGTTATTAACGAAAAACACGCTCCAATCAGGACACCGTTACAGCGGATGGACTCCGGCTCGGCGATTGGTTGCGCTGAGCGCGGCGATACCATTGGCTGAGCTGGAATCCGTCCGCTGTAACGGTGTACTGATTGGTCCGTGTTTTTCGTTAATAACTCCTTAACAAAGCCGAGGCGGTTATTTTTGCAAAGGAAAAAGTTACTTGAAATGACATCAAGAAGCTCCCATTTCGAGGATTTACAATATTTTTTAATAACCCTGTATATACGTAGAGAGAGAGAAAGTATATCCGAATGTTATCGTCTACGATCACAATTTGCGAGGGAAACGATCTCCAAAGGCAGAAAGCGGTAATTGCGGTGGACCGAAGTCGCGGTTGTACGTATGAATCGATAGCAGGCCTGTCGACGACGACGATCTCGCGAGTCTCTAAAATCCCATTCTCGATGGATCCCGTCGGATCTATCGATCAGCTCCCGAGAATCGTTCGTCTGTTTGCTTTTCTTTTTGTCCTATCGATTATTTACTCTCGTTTTGTCTTTTATTATTATCATTGGTAATTTGTAATTTTTCTCGAGTTTTTAAAAAAATTTTTTTTTTTTCTGTTGTCGTTTTAAAATCCATGACGTGAGTTACCGTGGGCGGCTAGAGCCAATGGGGGCCCGTGTTCGACGTAGTGTTAGTGTAATCGGGGGGTGTCGTGTGCTGCCTACAACCGACGGAGTAGGAGGTAGTGTGCTGGTCGATCAGTGTCGTCTCAATGGTCATCGAATCCTGGAAAGGTGTCGTCGGCAGTGACGCCGCATTCTGTCTCTTGATGGCAGACAATACCTCGCGCAGCTGGCTCACCTGGGAGCAAGTCAGGTCAGGAGGGCACCACGTGTCTCTCACTCGCTGGCAATTGCCGATATACAATAATACAGATACTTCTATGTACACAACACTCTCTCTCCCACTCACAACGGACACGGATTATACTGAGAAGCTACTCCCGCGACATTTGCCCGCGAAAACAACCCTAATTTACTCATCGTTTATTCAACAACTCCCAAGGTATCCTCCATCCAATTGGCAAGCCAACCATGATTCAAATCAGCCGCTTCTCTTGTACGAAAAAATCATTAAATGGACTCTCAAAATGCTATAATTCTATTATTGAACTCAACCCTTTGTATTCGAAACTACTTTCATTCTAGAACTTGAAAGTTTCAGCTGGTTCAGAAAATTTATATTAACAATAAAAGTAGAATGAACCCATTTATAATAGATTGTTATAAAAATTGACACTTTGTTGAATTTACTGGCTACACACCAGGACCAGTTTAATCATTGACATCATCTTTCAAAAAGTCATCTGAATTCTCTAAATAGTTTAGTATTAAGGGATGATCGAGCAAAATTTAAACACAAATTTCCAGAGGATGCACACTGTCCATTGAAAATTTTAAACATTTTCAGAAGGTCCATTATATTCATTATTGACTCATTCGAAATTATTAATTGAAGAGTTTATCCTTCTAAAACAGGGCTAGCAAGCTGTACTTAAAAGTATTAGCTTCCAGTCCGAAAGGACACAATCTACCAAATCAACAAGTGGTTCTACTAATTTCTAGTACTACACCAAGAAACAAACAGCATTAAAATAGTCAATGTTCATACACAATAAACAACAATTTCAACAACGTCCAGCACAAGAGAAGCAGCGAATCAAACAATTCTAATTCCAACTACCCCATACACGCGACCCTTGGGAGTTCCGTAATAAAACGTCAAACATCTCGACAAATAAACCCCCAAATAGAATGACGTTTCCGCCTGAACCGACTGTCTGTTAAAAATGAAATTTGGAATCCGCGAATACTTGTATTCTAGATTAAGTGCCACCCCGAGCACGGTGTTCACCGAACAGAAAAGAAAGAAGACGCTTCAGCGGGAAACTCATGGCGTATGTGAGAGGGCACAAAGAAGCACAACGAACGTCAAACAGCCAGAAGTGAATTACTCTCCTTCCAGATAGAGGATCGAGACATAGAAGCAACAATGTGGCAACCTACCTGGGCGGCGAGCTGTCGCAGACGTTCCGACTCCTCGATGGTTGCGTCCCGTCGCGCGGCAACCTTCACCTGAGCTACGTCGCCGTAAAAGGATTCCGATCTCGGCGAGAAAGCCATGGTCAGCTGGTGCAACTCTTGCAGGGAATTCGAACAGGCGCGGTAACAGGCCACGCCGCAGACCTCCCATTGTTCTGGGGTGAGAAGCGGACCGCTGTTCACTAGTACATGCCTGCACAGAACAGATTTTGGTTGGTTCGACCACTATTCCGGAACTCCAACTCCAACACCATTTCAACCTCTTCCTTCAAGAACCTCAGTCCTTCAACCTCTTTCATTCACGGTAGATTCGTTTGTTTCGTTTCAATACGGACCATCAATTTTAGCCCACAACCGATCAACACCTCCTTCTTTCAAGATAGGCTGATTATAGACATGTGGCTACAACCGTCTATGTTTCGGCTAGCACTAGGACTGCGAATCTTTGTGCAGAAACAAAAGTTTCTGTGTTGACTAGTTGACAAAAATCCTCTTAGAATTGATTAAGTTCTTGTTTCTCAGTTCAAAAATATCTGTCTCTGATTGGAAACTGGACTAACCTAGTCTGAAGCTAGATTTCGAGTTGCTAGCAATCACCTTATGGCGGCTACCTCCTATGCTCGTCAACAGAGGGACACTGCGACAACACCTTTCCCGCTACTATCTGAATCTTCCTCTGTTTGTATATATACCATCCTAAACTGTCCTTACGACATCCCGCGTCTAAAGCACGGGTCCGCTAGATAGCCTTACCGATGAGTCCCCTAAGCGGGCCTAGGATGAAACGTTTCCTTCTCCTTTTTCCTCCTCTCACACACATTTCAGCCGCCATAGACAGTTTAGTTGCATATTAACGCCATTTGGTGGCTAAGTTAGATATTGATGCAGTTCAATCTTCCCGAAATCGTTCGCAAGCCAGTGATTTCACCCTTTATTCTTAAACTCATCCATGAATTCTGTCTCATCCTCAAACTCTGACCTCGCTATATCAATCCTTGAGGATTGTAATCAGCAGTTCAACTTACAAACGTATATTACAGAAATGTAGGAGCTTAGGAAAGATGAGGAATTCCGCGCCGGGAATCGAACCCGGGACCCTCGCGGTTGTAGCTGATCAACTCTTACACATATCCACGGAACCCTCCTACTTTTCCTAATCTCCATACAGTATTTGGTATGGGAGGTCCTGATCCCACACTCGGCCATCCTGCTCCGGCATTCGCCCTCGAATGTCCGTCGCAGCGCCATCGTCTTTTTAGCCTTAGCTCCATCAACACAACTCGTCACCAACTTCATCACTTTTCGGGAACACCATCCTACTGCCCTCCCTAGCAGTTTTCCCTGGATGTATCCCTTACTTCGCTTCGTCGTCCTTTCGCTCACGTGCGACCGTCTTCGCAACGCTTGCTCACTGCGTTCGTCGTCTGTCACCATGCGGGCATCGGTGTTCTCCCCATCCCTGCTGAGCCCCCAAATGTAGGATCTTAAGGTACGTGTCCATCTGAGAGTTTAATCTCGCGAGTTACTCTCGAGAGTCAAATTTTACAGTGTACACGGTATTGAGAGGGCTATCGGAGAGCTCCACGGAAAACAAAAAGATGAAAAACACTAATGGACACGTTCAATTTTTTCCTCGGCGATCAACTGTCAGCTATACGAGCCCCATTCGTATAACTGAGAGTCGTCGAGACAGTTTTCAAATATATATATTTTATATTCTATACATACTTATATATACAACAATGAGCGGGAAACAGTGGTCTGACGCAGAAGTGGAGCAATTAATCACGTTATATGAGAATAATGAATTTTTATGGAACGTCAAACACCCTGATTACAAGAATCGTGAGAAGAAAAATAAAATTAAAAATAAAAATAAAATCCAGGACTTTCTCTTTTTGGAATATTTCTTTTTCCTTATTAAATACATTGCAACAATTGCAGCAAACTTTGGCACATCCATTCTCTTCACGAGTATTCTAATAACTATCAAGATTCATCTGAGAGCTACACGCACGAAATTCACATGGCCATATACCTGAGAGGACTTTCCGAGAGTTGACTGTCACGTCAATCTCCAAGAGCAAAAAATTTCTGAAGTACTCTCAAATGGACACATAAATTGAGAGTACTCTCGAGAGCAACTATCGACAGAAGTTCTCAGATGGACACGTAGCCTTAGGAAAAATGAGGAATTCCGAGCCGGGAATCGAACCTGGGACCCTCGCGCGGTTGTAGCTGATCAACTCTTACACATACCCACGGAACCCTCCTACTTTTCCTAATCTCCATACAGTATTTGGTCTGGGAGGTCCTGATCCCACAGAAATATACCGTGTACAGTAGCGAAGATCAACGGCATTTCTACATATACTCGATGATTTAATAGGTAGGTACTGATATTTGGTCCCCTCAGGATTTCAAATCCATTTTACCATTCTCCCCCTTCTTCCACACTCCCCCCTCTTACACTTTGTCCACTCTCACCTAACGCCAATGTTCAGCCTATTTCAGCCTACTTTTCAGCGAGACCTACTGTTTATTACGGTTGGTTCCGAACCACCATGGTCAACGACGCAGTATAATATCACATAGAAGAATATGTCCAGAGGTGGCAGCGGTGGGATTTGAACTCACGACCACAGTGTTTGTAGTCGCGCGCTCTATCCACTGAACCACTGCGCGCCCTACTCGATGATTTAATATTTTATCCCATTTTTTATAAGATTATCAATGAAGATTTGAAATTTACATAAAGATCCTCGGTCTAGTCATCACCTCAGCAAAGCCAGCTAAGCAAGAGCCTAAAAGAAGGGTATGTAGTTACCTCGCACAAGGATCTTCAGTCTAATCGTCCTCAAACCAAACTAACTTAACACTAAACCTACCGCGGTCAAATGACCGGTTCTCTATTTCGCAATTATTGAAATTATAAGTCGCTTTCATAGGAAATGATTCAACTGACTTCTTTCTTTAAACACAGCTTATAACGAAAACTGTAAAAAGTTAAAGTATATTCATTCTTTTCACTTCTATAGGGCATTTCACTTTTATATGTTTTCTGCTCGGTAGGTTTAGTGTTAACAAATGCTCTCAGCTAATGGATGCTACAGTTACTCCATAAAGTAAACGTACCCTCTATCTCGCGCAAGGATCTTCAGTCTAATCATCCTCAAACCAAACTGACAGAGCAAAACCCTGAAACAAGGTTAGTCTAACGATCCTCACAAAGATCTTCAATCATCATCTGAGCTAGCAAATCAAGCGGCTAAAAGATGGTAGTTTAAACGATCCTCTACATTACGATCCTGAATCTAGCCAAAATTTAATTGTAAGTGAAGTTAGCAAATCATCAATCACGAAGATGAAGTTCATGATTTTTCATGAATCCTCCTAGCTGACAGTTAAAGTTGGAAGTTGGGGTACTGAAATGGAGGTCCGGGTGCAGATCGAAGTGGGTTGACGGGAGTTGGTGACTCCTAGGATTTCAGCGCAGGATCCCGTTCGTCATTCACTGGCGGGCTAGCAATCTGGCCGCGAACCTGTCCCGTTTTTAAACTCGGCGCACGCCTGTACATCGATACCTCGCGATCGACCCCGGCAAAGGATTGAATTACACAGCTCGATGTACGGGCTCGTGCATTAATACGGAGAAAACGCGCGCGAATGGATACAGAACCCGGGCCGAGAGGCACCGATCGAACCTCGGGGAACAAGGAGAGAAAGAGAGGAGAGGCTTGGTCGCGTGTATAGGCGGGCGCACACGTTTCTCTCTTGTCCGTGTGTTGCCGGCACGACGCTCCGGGGGTGTCGAGTGTCGGTGGCTACCTTATCCCACCGGACAGCCTGTCAAACTTCGTTATCATCTTACACGCACGCTACGCCCGTAACGACGATATATCTAACCTCCGCCGATGGACATTCCATCGAACCTCCGCGTTATGATTCAACCTTTCTCTCGCCGAGAATCGATCGTGCTACAACCGTCTATGTTTCGGCTAGCACTAGGACTGCGAATCTTTGTGCAGAAACAAAAGTTTCTGTGTTGAATAGTTGACAAAAATCCTCTTAGAATTGATTGAGTTCTTGTTTCTCAGTTGAAAAATATCTGTCTCTGATTGGAAACTGGAGTAGCCTAGTCTGAAGCTAGAATTCGAGTTGCTAGCAATCACCTTACGGTGGCTACTTCCTATGCTCGTCAACAGAGGGACACTACGACAACACCTTTCCCGCTACTACCTGAATCTTCCTCTGTTTGTATATATACCGTCCTAAACTGTCCTTACGACATCCCGCGTCTAAGGCACGGGTCCGCTAAATAGCCTTACTGATAAGTCCTCTAGCAGGCCTAGGACGAAACGCTTCCTTCTCCTTTTTCCTCCTCTCACACATTTTTCAGCCGCCATAACCTTCTGAGCAATTCAGTGATTTTAATTCGACTCTGAGCAACTGAATAGCTTAAATCCATAGCCCTAAATAGCACAGAGAAGAATAGCTTAGAATCAAAGCCCTCAACAGCTCAGTAAATGATTAAAGAGTTATAAATCCTGGGGATTCATTTCTGGAGGACCTTCTGGAGCGTTTAATGGGGAGGTTGCTTACCTAATGCAGGCGCATCCTAATCGAGCAATGCTCTCGGTAGGCTGCACAACGCATTCCGCCATCACCAGTAGCAGCTGTTTCAACATCAGCGTCGTCGCCGGTAGATAAGCTTCGTTCCTCAGAACTTCAGGACCTAGAACGACGATCAGACTCGTGACCAACAATCCTCGTCACCTCTGTTCAAACCATTCAAAGCCTTTTGTAATCACCTTGAAGATGTGTCAAGTAATCGACTACCAGATCGGTGATAAGGCCGCAGCATTGTTTGAAATTCGGCGCAAAGTTGTCCCAGCCCCTGAAGATCTTGGAGGTTTTTCTGAGCCAGTTCTGGACCATAGGAAGAAGCAGATGATTGACGCAATAAAGACCGAATGCTGGTCCAGGGACGTTCAAGGTGTCCCGTAGCAAATGGAAGAGAGTCTCCAAGGTGTGGGGCTGGTAACGTTTCGGGCAAATCATAGTAGCGCTGGCTAGACCCTCGATAAGAATGTACCAGACCCTCAAGATGCCGCTTGGCTTGTCCATGCTCTGCAGGGTCGTGATCGTGTGAACGTTCTCCATGAGGACGTCGTGAGGCCTTTCGGGAATGGTCTCTTGTATGGATTCGGCGTGCTTGTCGAACCTGATCACCTCGGAATTGGGGATCAAGGGATCGACGTACTGGGGTATGGTGGAGACCTGGATCCTCTGTGCGGAATGGAAAATCGGGCAAGCTGGCATGCCGTACATCGAGGCTAAAATATCGCTGCAGCTCAACAGATACTTCAGACTCTCCACGCAGAGTCTCATTCGCTTGGACTCGGCGATGTCGATCTGTTGCTCCTGCTCGTCCTGATGGCCCTCGGCATCGCTGATTCCTCTTACGTGTCGCAACAGACAGAGGATGCAATCTAGCGCGGCGTTCGCGAACACCAAGGTGTTGTCCGTGGACAGGAAGACTCTGAAGACCTCGAGGAGAGGGGCCGACTCCACGGAATCTGAATTACCGACGGAAGCTACGCGCAGCGCGCCGAAGAGTGGACGCCAGCCTGACCGGATCTCGGTACGGTTGGTCTCGACGAACTCGCAGATGCAGCTAACGATCTGGTAGAGAGTTACGGTTGTAAGAATAATGTGGAAATTTACTTGACGATTTTTAATTGTAAGATAATTCTAAGGGTTGGAGGAGAAGTAGGGAGGATCCATAGGAATCCCATTCATGCCACGGACCGAAACTCCCAGAACTCCTTCAAAAAAAAAAAAAAAAAAAAAAGAGCTCCCAAGGGCTCGGTTCAGTCCGGGAACTCGGGACGGACTGACAGGTTTGACAGTATCACCTGAATTTATAGACCTTCATGAACTTGTGAGCTAATGCTCTTTTCCTCTCTCTATTCTAGATTGTTAAAACAGTCATGTATAGGATCTAGGGGTCCAGAAAATGTTATAGGTGTGTCTCTTTATGTCTTGTACCTGTGGTCACCCATCCGCCCTCGTCTAAAAAAGCCTTGACATAGTATAATATATTTCACAAGCCACCTACTTGATCCTGCACATCGCTGTCACAAAGTTCTAGGCACAAGAGGTTCTCGAAAGGCTTGAAGAGCGCTTCGTTGAAGTGGAAGTGCGGCAACTCGACTTGCTCGTTCAACAAGGCTGCCATGGAGTCGTGAATACACTGCACCGCTTTCTTGGAGATGCTGCGATCTTTATGGCATGCTGCCTCCATGAAGTGCGGTCCCAGGATACTCCAGACCTAACAATCATTCCTCAAAGATGAATACAAATCCCCCGAAACTAGGAACCACGATTCATAAATCATTGAAAAAATGACAGAAAATATTCCTACCCTCATTATATGAATCAGAGGTCTTCCACTTTTCACACATTTCAGCATGACCTCCCCCAATCTGGCCAATAGTAAAACATTCATCTCGTTCTCTCTGGGCTTGGTCCTGCGCCACCAGAATCTCTTATTATCCTTGCAGCCGTCCGTCGTTTTAAACAACTGAGCCTTGCTAGCTTTGCAAAGTGCAGTCAAAAATAAGCACAGTGCTCTTAGATTCAACTTGAGGGCTGCGTTCTCGAAGAGCCTGTCGACCTGTTGCGAGAGGACACAGATGATTTTAGCCGCGTAATCGGCTGGAAGAATGCCATTGAACTGACTGTCCGCGGTGGACTCTTGAATGATCTCTGGAATCGTGTCCGAGCTAGGATTCTGGGTATAAGGACTGGACAAGAAGCTGTAGACGTCGACGCTGTAAGAAGAACACTTTATCAATCACCCGAGGAATCTTTTTAAAGCCTTCGCGGAGGCCGGACACCTCCGTTTGGACGCCATACGATTGGACGCCATCCGATTGGACGCCAACCGATTGGACGCCATCCGATTGGACACCATCCGATTGGACGCCATCCGATTGGACGCCATCCGATTGGACGCCATCCGATTGGACGCCATCCGATTGGACGCCATCCGATTGGACGCCATCCGATTGGACGCCATCCGATTGGACGCCATCCGATTGGACGCCATCCGATTGGACGCCATCCGATTGGACGCGTTCCTTTTGGACTCCGTGCCGATTGGACTCGTGTCGTTTGAACGCCGTGCCGTTTGAACTCCGTGCCGTTTGAACTCCGTGCCGATTGGACTCCGTACCGGTTGGACCTAACCCAGACCTAACCCAGAACTGACCATATATTTCACAATAAAATATCACCATATGTAGAATTCGAAAAGCAACGATTATAAAATTTACGGCACCCAAATGTCACGAATTCAAACGGCACGGCGTCCAAATGTCACAAATCCAAACGGCATGGCGTCTAAACGGCGAGTCCAATCGCCACGGCGTCCAAAAGGAACGCGTCCAATCGGATAGCGTCCAAGTGGGACACCCCCGCGGAAGCTTGGTGATAATTACCAAGTCTCCTCCTCGTCAGCTATGTTAAAATTCAACCTCAACCTGTCCTGACTCCCTTTAGAATCCCCATTCGCAATGTCTTTCTTCTCCTTTTTCTGCTGAGCCTTCGGCAAAGACGGATTCTGGTTTCTCCCGAAGAAATCGTGCTCCAGTTTACTCACATATAAGCAGCATCTTAACAAGAAAAGAAGGATCATTTACATAAGCCAGCATTCTTTTCGAGAATATAATGCTCAGTGGCAAACAATCGATGATTCTCACGTGAAAACGTGTGGCCAGCAGTCGCTGCCATGACTCCCAAGCTCCAGACCTTTGCCCAGAAGAACGTCCATGCTCAATGCATGAGATGTGTGGATATTAGTTGCCCTGTTCTGCAATTTCAATCGCAGCACATCTTTTGTTCTTGTAATCTTTGATATAGACTGCTCTGTGCAGGCCGCTTTGGCCAGTAAAGCGAAAATCGAGCCGCAACGATTCTGCAGACCTGTATAACGAAAAATAAAAATGATTATCAACTTTTTGAGTATCCTAGAACATCATCGACGCATTTGAAAACTTCACTGACCAAGAATATTGCTGAGAATCGCAGCTTTATGGAGACCTTCCAAGGATAATACCACAGTGTCTCTGATGCCTCTTCTACCACCATCTCTGTTCAGTAATCCCTTATTGTTCTCTTCTTTCGGGGGATTCAGACCAGTTGTTAAAACTGTCATCATGCTTCCCCAGCAGCAAGTTAAGACTCTTCTTGAAAGTTTAGCGCCGGCTTCAGCCTCTGGTGTTGGTTCGCTTCGAGACAGCTGAGCCTTTTCTAGCCTTATGTAGTCTGAAAGAAGCTGTCCTCCTCTTTGGCTGCCAGGGATTCCATCAACATCTTGAGAAAATAAACTCCAATTAGTTTTAAATTCTACTTATGAAATTCACCGATACTCTATTCAATTGAAAGAATTTTACCCACCAGTTAGAACATTTATCAGAGCACTGTGCTCGGTATAGTGAGGATTATAGCCACACTTCTCGAGCAGATTGCAGGCCAACACTTGCTGGTAGAGTTCAGACAACCAGGTCGCTGACAAATAAACCAGGACTCCTGATCCGTGCACTTCTTCCACAAATTGTTCCTGAAAAAAACACATTACATATCATTAACAGAATTTATATCAACCATAATGTTATTATAGAAATTATTATGAATATTGTACCTCGCTAATTGGAACTTGGCGACTCTCTTCATGGTAGTAATTGATCCTGATCAATTTCAAATTCAGCAACAAGGCTGCGTACGTGGCTAGGTAGATCCCATCAGCGTTCATGATAGTAATCAAGGCGCAGGAGTCAGTGCTTATGTCAGTTTGCTCCTGGATCTTCTGCTGGGCTGTGAAGACACCTAAAATCAAAGAATATCATTACAAAACGAGTCCATTATTTCATTAAACCTTACAACATTAAAATTGATTGGTATGTGCAGTAGAATTTATTTAGATTGTCCACTATTTTCATTAGAATAAATATGTGTACCTTGACAATATTCCGAAGCAAAGTTCTGCAAAGCCTCATCAACCTCTATGTTGCTCCTCAGGCTCAATACCATAGGAATCAGATCGCTTTTCAGAGTCTTCACAAACTTCCTAGCATTATGTCTCTCCACGTCAACGTTGCATTCGTCAGCCACTTGTCTCCCAACATGAAGACATTTTGGAAGCTTTTCTAACCGGAGCCTCTCCCTTTCGTTCTCCATCGCATAATCGTTGTCCTCCAAACTGTTCTCTTCTTGAACCTCGTCGGAATCATTCTGAGGTCCTTCGGTGTCCGTAGAATCGCCGTCTTCGGATGGCCCGTGCCCTGAAGAGTCCGAATCGGAGCCTAGACCTTTTTTCATCAACTCTAGTTGCTCCCTACAAATAAATTAGACAAGTTAGTCAACTAAAAAATATAGTTAACAGCCTTGGAACTTTGATCTTTGCAGTATTGAAACTAATTGAAGTCACATTGACCTGCCCCAGTAATTCTAATCAATCTAATAATTGGATTATCGTCTAGACTTAATTAATACACTCTTGGGAGAAGGTATTTAATCAAGCAAACGTTTTCTGTCATTTGTAATATTTTGAATTTAGGATAGTTCAAGCTTTTTCATGATCTTGCCCAAAAGATATTTAATCAAACAAATCAAGCGAATATTTTCTACGAGGCCTAGTATCTTCAATTTAGAGTACTCGAAGCAGTTTCCTCGTCTCGCACAAAAAGTTTTTAACCAAAGGAATCGGGCAAATAATTTTTCCCATGCCTAGTATCATGGTTCATGAATTTTTTGGAAGAGGTCACTCGAAGGGTTGCTTGCAACCCCCACCCCTAAAAAATTAAATGATTTTTTCTACCCTTAACACGTTGACTGCCAGGCGCATTTTCCATGGTTTGCCCAGGGCGCCAACGTGAATTTTTCATTATGCGATGCATATTATGCTGAAATATTATTTGCAGCAAATAAAGTGAGTTATAAAATCATGCTTGAAGCATTTTTCGTGCATTAATTTCTTCAAACCATTATAGTAACAATGTTATTATTGAAAAATTTATCAGTATCCATATATACTCTGATTATGTACTTTTATTATTTGCTGCGTCGCCGGTCACCGGTGGCCCCCACGGCGCTGTAGCCAAGTCGAGTGCCGGTCACCGGTGACCCCCATGGCAGTCAACGTGTTAATAATTTGATCACAATTGTGAAAAAAATATATGATATGAAGGAGGTAAGATCGAGTATTTTCGTTTTTATCCCATCTGAATATCTTAACTAACAACTCAGAAAAAAAATGATACATTTGAGGGTATTTACCCTCATATTATCCTTATATGAAGGGTTAGCGACTTAAAATTTTGGGGGATTATCTTTCAACCTAAAACCATTGTTTTCCCCACAATACCAATTACAATATATTAATACACAAAAAAATGGTAGACTGGGGACGCTAGACCATTCTTATCCTGCTAGACCCTTTGGAATACTCGAAGTATTTTCCCCATCTGGCTCAAAATGTATTTAACCAAACAAATCAAGCAAATATTTTCTGCCAGGACTAGTATTTTGAATTTAGGATGCTCGAAGTAGTTTGCTCATCTCGTTCACTTAACACTAAACCTACCAAGCACAAAACATATCAAAGTGAAATTCCCTATGGAAGTGAAAAGATTTAATTTACTTTAACTTTTGACGGTTTTCATTATAATCTGTGTTTAAATAAAGAAGTCAGTTGAATCATTTCCTATGAAACCGTGTATATTATTTCAATAATTGTGAAATAAAGAACCGGTCATTTGACCGTGGTAGGTTTAGTGTTAATTTGCAATTCACCTGTAAGTTTTCGGTAGCCTGGCCATGCTCTGGTACGTCAGTGGCCCCCTGTAGTCGCAGGACTCGAGGTCCTCGTACAGACTATTGATCGAGCACGTGTAAGTGTGATTAATGGCCTTGCCCTCGCATAGTTCCTGAAGAGCAGAGAGCATCGCGACCACGCACGAAACACTGGCGTGCAGAATACCCAGCCCGCCGGTCGTTGATTCCTCGATAGAGTCCATTGCCCTAAGACCAAGTCGACGGATTATAGCAATCCTCTTACGAAACAGAAGACAACTTACAGTCTCATCAACGCCATGTCGCTCTGAATGTGACTTGATCGGTCCTCTTCCACCAATAATGGTCCTGCGAAGTCTACCATTCGACTAGGACTACGAAGAAGCTCCTTCAGGGCTTTTAGAGGCTCTAGGCGTTGCTGAGGAGGCGGATAGAGCAGCATTCGATGAAACACGGACTCTAAAACTGGTCTGAGGGGTCCCACGCATCCTACCAGTCGAACCAACTCTGTCCCGATACTGGAAAAACAAAGAATTTATTTATTGTAAACTTGGAATTCCGGATAAACGGTTGTTTTTTTTTTTTTTAGAGAAATCATGAAGAATTTGCAGAGATGAGTACTTCTGACAGTGATTATTAGACTGCGGATTTTGACTGCGGATTAACTCTTTGGGGCACGCTGGGATTAAAATTGTCCCACCTTTTTGATGTACCGTAATGCATGGTGGGACAGTTTTAGTCCCACCTCGAAATATTGCAATAGCTGCATGCACATAGGTTTATATTTCGTCTTATTTACGTAAAGCAGTTGGTAATATCTTCAACAAATGTTACAAATGTATTCACTTGTGTTGGCAACATTCAGCATGTCAATAGTATTTGAGTCCTACACTATAACATCAAAATTTAATTAAATTATTACTATCTTTTTATGTTTTTATATTATGTGATACCTTTATTAATAAAAATATACCAATTTTGTTTCATTTAAAAGGCAATAAAATTTCTATGCAACATGGGTCTATTTTATTATCTGAAATCCTGTGCCGCAAAGAGTTAAATGTTTTTGCCGTTTTTCATTTAACCAGTTAACTGTGTAGCACGACTTTGTATGTGGCTACTAAAAATTTTTGAAAACTTTATTTATCACATATTGACCTCTCGTCAATTTCTTTGGTTCGTTACTTTACTTCGTCTTTGACTCGAAAAATTCTAAAATGTCGTCAAATTAATAATATGTTTTAATTTTCACTACAAATTTTAACATAAATAGGAAGCAATTAATTTTATTCCATGCCGAGTATACTCGGCAAAAACAGCTAACTGGTTAATCTACTAATTTTTGCTATGAATGCATAAAATCCGCAGTCTAGTGATTACTCCTCTTAAAATTTCACTGAAGCCCTTTGATGCATTTAATATTTTGCAGTTTCTTTAACCGTTGTACATTGTTGTACACAATAATTACAACAGATCTTGAAATGCTGAAAAAAAGCAATACACGCGATGGTCTCTAGATATTCATTAACACTATGATCGCCATGTCACCCATACCTGAGTGACGGAATTATTCATCCCGAATTGAAAATTAATTTTTACGTTACTAGATTAAGTTTATCAAATTTGCTTACGATCTGTGAAATGCAAGAGCTTTGAAACAGTAATTAATATTATAAAACATAACTTCTCTGTTTCTGTTTCATTGAATAAATTGCTTTGATTCTATATAATTTGTATGATTGTTGAGTGGGCAATCATCGTGTTAAATGCGTTGCAAAACTGGCTTGTTCTTCTAGAACACGTTGCTTACAGATAGAAAAATAAAAAGAACAAGCTAGAATAAACGATTTAAAAAAGAAGCTCTTGTGACTCGGCTCTTTTACAGCTTCATACTATATTTATAAAGTGCATCAACCTCTCCAAGCATCATTCTCCAATTAAAAAAATAATTCACGTGCCTGTAGACAGTCTTAGCTTGATGACTATCAAAACTCAGTGAAGTAGCAAGGTATCCGGACCCCCTGCCCACTTCGTTCTCCTTCCCCTCCCTGGACGTGAACGTTTTGTCGACCCTGGGTGTACCAAGGAAAGCTATCAACGCGGGGCAGAACTTTTGCCAAAGGAATGTGGTGAAGTGAGCGTTGGTGTGAATCTTCTGCGGCAGGGATGAGATCAAGGTGTGCAGGCACTCCAAAAGAAAGACGACGGTGTTGCCGTTCCTCCCGTTGCTGGAACAGGATTTCCTACGATTGGAAAATGCAGTCTCCTCGACGAGATTAACGACCGTTTCATCTTACTTTTGAGCCTCGTCCAGCTTGCTGCAGATGTACTGGAGGATCGGCAGAGCCTCGTTAAAACAGGACACCCCCCTCTCCCAGAGGTTCTTGTTCTTCTTCGCGTTCTCGTCCATTTCTTGGCACTCCTCGTCTGTCGGGAAATAGGAGTCGTCATTATGCTAACCAGTCGTGATGGAATCCGAAAAGTTCCCCGACAGGAAATAGGCCGATAGTCACGGAATCCGCGATTGTTGCACGCGAACACTGTGCTTTCTATCGATCAAACTTCTGTCCGACTTCGATCACAAGGCTTTCGCGTGAGCTGGTAGCTTTACTAGCTTGTGCGATAGGGGTGTGCGAGTACTCGAAATTTCGGGTTCGGGTCGGGTCGGGAAATTTGTTCGGGATCAGGTCGGGATCCCGAAAGTTTATAAACTTCGGGTATCCGAAAAGGTAGTCGGGTCGGGTCGGGGTCCCGAAAGTTGTAAAAGAAAATAATAAATTTAAACAATCACGCAGCAGCAATAATTTTCCAAACATTTTCTTCATCGTGCTAATGAATGTTAGGTCCCTCTAGTATTCGTAAAATCAATTCCTCTGAGATTGGCAAACGTGTCAAAAATGTGCTCTGGGCAGTGCCTGTAGCATTTTACATTTTCTTCCGAAGGAAAATGGTTTCGAACCAGCAAAACTTTGTTTTAGGTAATAACAAATGCATGCTTAAGAACATGATTTTAATGAGTGAGCAGAATAGTATGAATGGGAATGATCGATTATGCAGAAATGCACATTCAAAGTGCACTGTAAAAATATATTTCACATGAAAGGAGTTCACACATGTTTTATCTTATTAGACTTGCAAAATATTAGCGGTGTGCGAGTACTCAAAATTTCGGGTTCGGGACGGGTCGGGAAATTTGTTCGGGATCGGGTCGGAATCGCGAAAATTTATAAACTTCGGGTACCCGCGATTTCGGGTAGCCGAAAAGGTAGTTGGGTCGGGTCGGGTCGGGGTCCCGAAAGTTTGCAATATTCGGGTACTCGAAGTTAAAGTTGGGGCAAGTTTGCGGTCAAATCAGTAATAAATATCTCTATGACTCTGTGCATATTAAGACGTCCAATCATCGGTTGTAATAATAATTTGATTTATAGTAAACAATGTTTACGCAACAGTGCTCTTACGCGAACAGTGTGCGGACGAAGAGTCCTTGTCTTGTAAGAACAGTGTTTACTAGAAACAGAAACGTCCTTTGCGTACATTCTTTCACATAATGTATTTTAAAATATTTTTTTCCTCGCGAAGTTTGATAACCGATTACACTAAAAATACAAAAATCATTCTGAACCTTCCATTGAAAATAAAAGAATGAACTGAAAAATCATAAAACAGCTTTATGCTTATATAAATACAACTTTAACTTCGAGTACCCGAATATTGCAAACTTTCGGGACCCCGACCCGACCCGACCCAACTACCACTTCGGGTACCCGAAATCGAGGGTACCCGAAGTTTATAAACTTTCGAAATTTCGGGTACCCGCACACCCCTATTGTGCGATCATTTAGGACGCACTATCCTTTTTTACAATATCGTTTTAGAAAAATCAGACACGATGAAAATGACTCTAGTGCTCTCGAAAGGAAAGCTCTACAGATTTTTCAGCAGCATGAATTTCTAGCTTTATCGTGATTTTTCTACATCTGTATGCGTTCTAAATTTTTAATTTCCTAGCTACTGACTATGTTAGATTACCGCCATTTTAACCATCAAGACTTTTACAATCTGAGGACCGTGCACCTTTTGTAAAATTGCAAGAACAGGAAGTATTAATTCTTTGCAGTATTAAATCTTTGGTTAATTTCGCAGAAGCGAAACTTGAAGCGCAAGGCCGATACTGATGCGTAGACTGTGGATCTTTATGCAAAATAAAAAATGTTTGCATTGATTGCTAGACACAGGAGCCGAATAAAAATGTCTTATCTGTTTTAATGATCTTATTAGACTGAAATCCTTGAATCGTTTTAATATGTGCACTGCTTTAAATTGTAGCCATTTTTGTCATAAATGCATAAAATCCGCAGTCTGCTGATTTGTTGTCAAAGGGGAAGTTCTAAGTGAACAATGTTTTAAACAATGAGTTCCGGGTGTTTTGGTGTTAGTTACCTAAGAATAGACAGAAGGACCGAAGAGTCTGACTAGTGGCAGCCTGGGCAGCGGTCCTGACAGCCTGATTCCCATTTTCGAAAGCCTCGCAGCAGGTCGTGAGAATTGCGATGATCAAACGGCCGTTCATCGTCCAATAAGATGAACAGGCAACTTGTAGTAGTACCTGTAAAATGACCATCACATAAATTGTATCTCTTCTTCGAGACCTGATTAATTCATGCTAAAATCGAACTCACTTTTAGCATGTCCGTTTGCGTGTCGTCGGACTGTGACAAGATAGAGCTCATCGCGTGTAGCATCTGCGCGGGCAACCATAAAGAGTCATCCTCTGGCTCGTAGGGTGACTGGAACCTGTCGTCTCTCAACATTTTCTAGATTATAAAACATCAAAAATTAAATAAATCTTTCTTAAAAATCTGCAACACTTCAAAGCTTCTATCAATTCAATTTTCGTTAATGAGAAATTTAATATTATCCTATCATAAAAATCTACTACACCTCGAAGCTCCTGTCAATTTAACTATCGTTAAGTCAGAATTGAAAATCAAACTATCATAAAGAAATCTACTACACCTAGAAGCACCTACCAATTCAATTTTCCTACTATAAAAATCTACTACACCTCAAAGCTCCTGTCAATTTCACTATCGTTAAGTCAAAATTGAAAATCAAACTATCATAAAGAAAACTACTACACCTAGCAGCTCCTACCAATTCAATTTTCCTACTATAAAAATCTACTACGCCTCAAAGCTCCTGTCAATTTAACTATCGTTAAGTCAAAATTGAAAATCAAACTATCATAAAGAAAACTACTACACCTAGAAGCTCCTACCAATTCAATTTTCGTTAAATAAAAATTGTAAATAAAACAAAAACGTCTGGTTATCTCAATAAATAAGTAAGCTAGATATGGAGTATGTCTTCTGTTTTTTAATGAAATCTTGAAAAGTAGGGACGGTGTGTTTAGAAGTAAAGATTTAAAAAAGACTAAAAACGTCTGATATTTTCAATAAGTAAGTATGCTTGGTGTTGGTGTGTTTGTTCAGTTATTGAATAGAATATTGAAAATTAGGGACGGAGTGTTGATATGCGTCTATTCGTTCAACTTTCGTAAAAATTGAAAATAAAATAAGCGTCTGGTTCTTCAATAGATAAGTAAACTGGATGAAGTGTTTATTCTGGTTTTGAATAAAATGTTGAGAAGTGAGAACGGTGTATCGGAAACGTTTTAAGCGACACAGCTGTTCGTCGATATCTCGCGCTTTATCGCAAAGTTCCTTCCCGCGAGCGGATGTGTGCGTATGCATGAGGCTATGGTAGAAAGGTGTATGTTTTATGCGGGAAAAAAGTATCAGCAAAACGTCCGCACGCACATGTAATCCCGACAGGCCGAACGCGACGAATTTGCTCCTCTTGGTCTCCAGTGCTAGCTGAAAGGTGTGTAGACATTTTGCTCGCAGCTCGTGGGGTGGATCACGCAGCAACGCTTGCTGCTTCTCCAGGAAATCTGCGGCAAACAACACAGAATCTTCTGCTATCAACAATTACGAACATAACTACCGTCCTAGTAATCCTTAATTACCAGAGCAACCCACACGATAATCACCACAGAAAAAAAATTAAATTACTCGCATAAATTATCGTTTGCGAGAAAACAAATCTTGGAAAAATAGTTTAATGGGAAATAAAGCAAAAGTAAGAGTGCAAAGAGTGAGAGGGGAGTGGAGAGGATTATTTGTTGCAGGATGGAGCGATTAATTTTCGCAGCGGAACATATTGCGAAACTGTTAGGGGATGTTATGCGGGGGTAGTTATCTCGAGTGTTGAACCCAGTGGGAAAGTGTGAAAGTTTTTTGGCGGAGATAGGGGGAAACTGATGGTGGTTTTGAGTTACGGGGTTGAATGGGCTCACCGTGCGCTTCCTGCGCCGATTTCCGCAAATTCTGTAGCTTCGCATTGCTGGATTCCCTGACGATCTGCAGCAGGAGATCCTCCATGTCACGATGGACTAACACGCGACTGATCGATAGCGGGAGTGCCAATGCACGCCTGGCTATACGCGCACGTCCAGGGCCGTATCAAGACCCCCTGCCCAGGGAAATTCATACTTTTTCTCGGAAAGTAAGCGGGCTTTCGAATTTTCTTCGTAATTCGACCCGCAACGCTGCAAATAAGAAAATACGTGCAACAAATTGAAATCAACTAGTGTAGAACTCTACAACAGGCACAAAACATTGTCTATAGTAATTTGTCACATGATACATTCACGTTTTAATCTAAAAGTTCATTAAAAACGTATAATTATTGACAGAAGCAACAAACGTTCCGAAAACTCGACTCAGACTGGAAAAATTGCGCTCTTTTTGAGCTGAACTTTGACAAATTATCATTAATTACTTACTCAATATTTCCTTCTGGGATTTTGCATAATTATTTGTACTACCCGCTGCTTCCCGATTGTTACCAATTCGTGAATATATTTCATTATTTTCTCCCTGGATTCCGAATTTGTTTGGTATCAAATTTTGAGTGGTTATGTACACGAATGTTCTTCACAAATATCTATATATTTATTAATGTATAGCTGCGATACATATTATAACGCATACGCGTTTAATATTCTGATGTTTGCTTGACACACTGATAAAAAAATCAAGATGATTGAAGCCGTATTTTTGACGATAAAATTGATGGAAGATCGAACCTTTTTCAGAGCACTCGTCAGGCATTTTGAACTGACGCGGTTCGTGGCGTCGAAAGGGAGTCACGTGACCGAGACCGATCAGTTGTCAAAGATGGCGGCGGATAGTGACAGAAACTACAGTCCGTACAAGTTCGCTGTACATTTTATAGGTGAAAACTTGTTTTTATCGATGAACCGACAGCATAAATGACAACATTTAACAAGTACGTCGCATCATTTCATCGTTTTCTGTGATAGCTGTTGCAGTCGGGCTTCTCCATCGCTGGCATGTGTCCACGCTGTTCGAAAATGACCGGCATTTCTCGCATTTGTCCGAGATCGAGAGAGAAATGTCGTTTCGCACGGAAATGGTAAGAAATCTTGATTAAATTGCAAAAGTTCAAGCTAAGTTCTCTGTTCGGAAATGTCGGGTGTGATACTCGTTTGTTCTCTTATTTCGCAGGGAATGTATTACTCCTACTTCAAAACTATCGCGGAATCGAAGACGTTCATGGAGGGCTGGGAAAAAATCAGACACGATAACATTTCGGAGTATGGCAATGTTATAGATGCCACTAAAAAATATTGTCTGCTGCCAGAGGTATTATAGTCCGATTAAGAAATTTCCATCATAATTAGACTGCGGATGTGTGTGCGAATATCTGAAAATTATGTGCAGAAGGGTACATTGATTTCAGTGGCCTTGAAATGTGCTACACTAGCGAAAATCACTGTTTCTATAGTTTATAAAAATGTATTTGTAATACTCTATACTGTATCATTATGTTAGTCTATGTAAGTTAGTCTATGATACTCATATTGACAATGCGTTTCAAGGACATCAGAATCTGTTAAGATCTTTAGATTTAAATTACAATAAAGCTGGACTGCTCCGCACAGAATTTTGTAGAATCGAATAAATGCATAATATTTGCAGTCTACTGACAATAACAATAAGCAATAATAATTCCTGATTTGCAGTTGCTAATTGGCTGGCTGTATCATTGTGCCAAGGATCTGGGGATCATTTCTGTAGACGAGTGCTGGCAAGTAAGACTTGTTTATATCAGATTTGTATCCAGAGTCCAGCTCTTGAATCCAAGAGCACTCAATTTCTGAGCCTTAACACTTTACCTACCGGAAGCCTAATAATAGTCTTTTCAATAATTGTGCTGTATCAAATGGAAGCTTAAAGATCTTCTTTTGCATAATAATCCCAAACTAAATGATCAGATTACGTTATCGAGGGTGAATTGTTGGTTTATGATCAAAGTTTTTGTTGCTGTTGAAGGTTCTATTAAAAAATTCTCACCGGTAGCCCATAGACTTCCAAGAATTATGGAATAATCGCCGGCAGATAAAGTGTTAAGATATCTTGCATTCGACTCTGCTTGCAATAGTAAGTAAAGCAACCTTCTCTTATAGAGTAACCAGAAAAGTGTGGCTTTCAGATAGAAAGAGGAGCAGGAGTGCCTCCAGTGACCAGCTGCGAAGGCCTGGGAGTTCCAGTGTATTTCTACTTGAACGTCGTGTGGATATGCACTGCATGCACTGTCGGGACGCTGTTCTACTATTCCACGTATCTGGGCAAGAGCGTGGTCTGCGGGATCCTCACCGTCCTCTTGTTCTTCTACAATCACGTCGAATGCACGCGAGTGCAATGGACTCCGCCGCTGCGCGAGAGTTTCGCTTATCCTATGATACTCTATCAAATGTACATGGTGACCACGATCGTGCGAGAAAGATCGGATCAGATGAATATACACAAACCTTTAATGCTGGTGGGTTGAGCCCAGGGACTTAGACCGAAATGTAAAATGCCGGTATCTTTCAGTTATACTTCAAAACCCTTGTAGAAACCGAAATACCGGTACGTTTTCTTATTCTACTGCACTACAATTTCCACAATATTTTAAGACAAAGATTTAAAACCTATATGCATGATATTGATATTGCTGCAATACCGGAACTAAAATGTGCGGATTGTGGGTGAACGGGAGTGATCTCTAAAAAAAACTTTAATAACAATACGGGTAGAGTTGAAGACCGAAATCCTCGTTCGCGTTAAAATGCCGCTCCGATGACATTACCATATTAAAGTAATGTTTGGCCCTCCTAAACTCTTCAATCTACTGGTAAGAGAACTGTGGTGAACTTCATGGCGATTACCACAGACCCTGCAAATATTAATATTTATTTCGGTAGTATATTGATTTTGATACCATATCGGTATAGGTATAGCTGTGAACGGCAACGTGCCAGAAACCTCTGCGACCTAACCAGCACTTGAATCGTTTCAGAAAGTCGGATGGGCGACGCTGATGAGCTTGTGCTTCTGGCAGTTCTCGCACTTCGTGTTCAGCACACAGATCATCGCGCTGCTCATACTAAAATGGATGAAGGTGATATCGAACGATGTGTTCAGATTCATCTGCATGAACCACGTATGGCCCATTGAGGTGGCCACGAAGGTAACCGACGAAAATTGGTTGCACTACTCGATGTACCAGTGCCTGTTGATGAGCAGCATCAGCGTAACTTTCCTAGAGGTCCTGACCCGGTACATCGGTAGGAGACTGCAGACAGGACTGGAGATAGCTTTCGTAGTGATCAGCACGAGATTCTTGAAGTCCCTGTTTTCGTTGGTATCCGAGGACGACGCGCACGTGTTCCACATATTGAAAGCGAAGCTGACCGGTTACAAAGACTTCCACACGATGCTCTACACTTGTTCAACCGAGTACGATTTCCTGCCGTTCAGGAGCTACGACGCTATCATAAGGACTATGTTGTTGCCGCTCGCCGTGCTAGCCGGGGTTTTGATAGTGTACTATTGGTACCGGGGCTTCAAAAGCAAAGGCTACCCCAAGTGCATAGAGGCGGACCTAGCGTACAATGGACTGCAAACCGGCGCGTTTATAATCATGGCTGTGTTCATCATGAGACTGAAACTGTTCATGAATCCGCATCTCTGCATAATTGCCGGGACCGTCTGCGCTAGTAGATATCTCGACAAAGTTGGACTGAAGAACAACACGGTGAAGACTGCTTTGGCGGTTCTGGTGATATCTGCGATGTCCTACCATGGACTGGAGAGGTTGCGCGAGGAGAGAAACAGCATTGGTAATTATGAGAGACTCTGCGAGCACTGTATGAGTGGTTGATGGAGTTGTCCTTATTTATACCTAATCGTAAATGTTCTTTCGATTAGGTTTCTCTGAATGTGTACTTGATTGGTAATGACTAGACTGCGAAATTTTTTATGCGAAATAAAAATTGTCTGCATCGATTGTAAAACGAAAGAGCCAAATAGAAATTGAATTTTTCCTTTAATGATTTCAACAAGATGACAATAATACATCGATATTCTTTAACACTAGGTTTCCGCTTTTTTTTTTGTAGTATATACCCCAAGAAATAAACTTGTTCAATAATTCCTCGTGGATGCACTTTAGGATCTTAAAAATCGTAAATCGTAAACCTAGTATGTATTAAATTCTTTTAAGCTTCTACATGTTTTAAATTTCGCCTAGTCATTTGTATCAAACCACAAATCGTGAACTGTCTTCAGTTTTACGAGTAATTTAGTTTCCACAGGAATTAAAATGATCGGCAACTGATCAGAAGTCTATACAAGTACATTAGGAGATTTGAGTAGGGCACATGAGCAATTGTGAACAAATTGGATATTTTAATCTTGCAGGAGAGTTCAGCAACATCGAGCAAGAAGAGCTATTCGAGTGGATAAAGAAAAACACTCCGGAACACGCAGTGTTCGCCGGCAAGATGTCCTTGATGGCGAACCTAATGTTATCGACTGGTCGGCCTATCGTCAACAACCCCTATTACGAGAGCAAGGAGATGAGGTGCGGGGATCTAGAGTCTCCGATTGGTTTGTTTGCTATCAGCTCTTCTGTTTCAGGGAGAGGACGATGAAGGTGTACGAGATCTTCAGCAGAAAGGACGTGTCCTCTGTGTACATGACATTGAGGAACATGAGAGTGGGATACGTTATTCTGGAGGAGCCTACGTGTCTGGGCTTCGCGAAATTGTAATTAATTCACCAGGATTTTTAACCCTTTGCACCCGTAGCTCTGTTTTTTATTTCAGAATTCAGACGTTCCATCTGATCCAGAATATTTTCGTTACACATAAGTAGACTGCAGATTTTATGCAATTATGACAAAAATGAATGCATGCAATACAAAATGATCTTGGCATTACGAGAATTCAAGAATGCTATTACGTTACTATTGTCTTATTAAAATTATTTACAAAAATAAATACATCCTCATTTAACTTGTATTGCACGGAGGTAACTGTGACAATTTTTATTTTGCATAAAAATCTGCAGTCTGCATATAACCTTTTCCATCTTATCCACATGAAATTTAATGTATTTATTCCTACCACACTTAAACATTTAACAAATACGAATACATCTAGTAATGTAGGAATTGTTTTGACTTGTAGTGTAGTAGTTTTTAGTGGAGATAGTCGAGCGCAAAGGGTTAATAAAAAGAAAATATCCTTTTTCCGATACAGCATAGGGTGTTTAATCTTTTCAGGCCACAAGGTTGCCAGATGATCGATCTCTGGGATCTAGTTGACAACGGGACTGCCAAGGCCACCGGGAAACCACCTCTCTGCCCTACTTTGTACCAAGGGAACGCTTATCCCTTTAAAAGGGCGTTCGTGAACTTTAGATACGTTGTCCTACAACTAGACTACTCGCAATACGTCGAACTAAAACCAAAGAACTCTTTGCAATACCAATCTTAAGGACATTTGAGTTCGACAATGACAAATTGAATATACCTCGAGAGAAAATATTTTTTCGGGAGAGAGAGTGAGAGAGAGACAGTTATATATCATACTATGTATTTTTTGTAAACACGAACGCGCGAGTGCGAGCCAAAGCAGAAATGTTAGGTGATAGATCTTGAATAAAACGTTAGGCTGATTTTTTAAGAGATGCGTTTATGACCTGGTCTGTCCTGCATCCTCTACTCCAGTTGAATGTGTTCGGACCTAGTTTAGGTATATTGTTTATAGTTCGGTTCGTATGTTTAATAATAAATTCTGAAATTAAATTAGACGTGATTTAATTATTAAGGTTTTATCAAATATTATTACAAAATTATATCGAGAGTGTTTTGTTATTTTGAAGTATCGCTTTCGCAACCCTGTTGCTAAATACCAATTTTGCTGGTACATTTGGTTTAATTTAATGTGCATCTTTTTTTTAACGACGAAAGGAGTATAGAATAAATTTGTTAAATTTGGCTACCACTTTTAGATGTTTTATGAGCCAATGAGTGAAACGTGTAGTAGACTCAAATTTCTCAGTTGAAGCTGTTGCAACTGAAGATGACACAAAAATTGTGATTTTTAGTATTTAAATTTTGAGTCTCGGTATTTCTGCAAACTTTGACTTATGTAGCTAGTTTTGCTACTTATTATAACCATTTTTAAACAGAGTAAGAATTTTTTGAATTTGTTATTTGATCGATTTTTAAGCCGCCATTATCCGTAACGGCAAGTCCCTCCGATAGCGAAGTCCGGGTCCAGATTGACCCAGAGTACAACCTACTAGGCTGTACCCAGAGTATCAAAATCGTCACTCAATTACTCAGTTTCTGATGAATTAATTAAATTACCAACTGCTGCATTCGGATAAATAAATGATTCATTTATTTACAAGATGTAGCACCAAAATATGTTCTAAAAATTTAATAAATACAGCAGTGAATTGTCCTAAATATCATCAATCATATAATTATAAGAATGGCCGGTGGTTCGACGCTAAAAGCGTCATTTTTTAGAATAATATCTTTATCGAACAGGCGATACAACAATTAACCCCTTGCACTATAGCATCGAGTCAGGCACGTAATGGCGATTCCGAACAGAGTCTAATAAATATCCATGTTATTAATTTCCTTTTCATCGAAATAAAATTCTATTTTGTTGTTATTATATAGGCTCACAATAGATTTTCTTTTTTTTTCTAAGAAATGATGAGTTACAAAGAAATTCTAGTCACTGTAACCGTAAAATAAATCGTACTGCAAGGGGTTAATACCTAATATACTTCTACAGTTTAAAAGTACATCTGCCCAATAGAAAAGGTTTCAATAGAATAAATAGCTTCTTTTTCTATTTTCTTGTTATTAATGTACACCCATTGGAGAACATATAAGCTCACAATAGATATACAGTCACTCCCATTAATATTCGTACACTCTAAAAGACGATTACGCTTTTAATATTGGATCATGTGACTTGGATTTTTTTTTAAGTTAGAACAATTAATTTACTACACGTTGAAAAAAAGAAATTTTGAAAAAATTGTAATTGGTCGGAATTACAAAGAAAATACTAAAAGTTGTTATTTATAACTGTTCTATGTGGGTCCATATTGAAAATTCAACAAATACGTTTTGTAGATCTGTGTCAACTGTATACACTCTGAATATTTCACAAAAATCGGCAAACATCGCAATGAGCTACAACTGTTTGAAGATGGTAAAAATTGCAGCTTTTCACAATTTTCGGCCTTAACCTGTAATAAATCGAAGGATTCTTACGTCATTCGATGCCAATCGCTGTTTTCCACGTAATCCAAATTGGATGAAAATTTGAAAATGTATACAATTGATACAGATCTACAAAATGGATGTTTTAAATTTTCAACATAAGCCACATAAAAAAATTGTAAAACACAACTTTTAGTATTTTCTCTGCAATACCGACCAATTGCAATTGTTTTAAAATTTCTTTTTCACGTCATGTCGTAAACTAATTATTCTAACTTCTCAAAAAAGTCCAAGTCGTATGGTCCAATATTAAACAAGTTATCGTCTTTTTAAGAGTGTACGAATATTAATGGGAGTGACTGTACATTTTCTTCTTCTCCTAAGAAATGATGAGCTACAAAGAAATTCTAATCACCGTAACCGTAAAATAAATCGTACTGCAAGGGGTCAATAACTAATATACTTCTGCAGTTTAAAAGTATATCTGCCCAATAGAAAAGGTTTCACAAGAATAAATAGCTTCTTCTTCTTATTCATTGGAGAACATATAAGCTCACAATAGACATACATTTTCTTCTTCTCTTAAGAAATGATGAGCTACAAAGAAATTGTAATCACCTCAACCGTAAAATAAATCGTACTGCAAGAGGTCAATAACTAATATACTTCTACAGTTTAAAAGTACATCTGCCCAATAGAAGATGTTTCAAAAGAATCAATAGCTTCTTCTTCTATTTTCTTGTTATTAATGTACACCCATTGGAGAACGTATAAGCTCACAATAGACATACATTTTCTTCTTCTCCTAAGAAATGATGAGCTACAAAGAAATTCTGATCACCGCAACCGTAAAATAAACCGTACTGCAAGAGGTCAATAACTAATATGCTTCTACAGTTTAAAAGTACATCTGCCCAATAGAAGATGTTTCAATAGAATCAATAGCTTCTTCTTCTATTTTCTTGTTATTAATGTACACCCATTGGAGAACATATAAGCTCACAGTAGACATACATTTTCTTCTTCTTCTAAGAAATGATGAGCTACAAAGAAATTCTAATCACTGCAACCGTAAAATAAATCGTACTGCAAGAGGTTAATAACTAATATACTTCTACAGTTTAAAAGTACATCTGCCCAATAGAAAAGGTTTCAAAAGAATGAATAACTTCCTCGAAATAATATTCTAATCATGCGAATGTTTCAGATCGCGATCAGAGTAAGGACCTGAGATTAGACCGCGCGCAAAGTGCATCGGCGGCACAGTTCAAAAAACCGAATTTTATCTCCGATTTGCCTGAAAGTCGGCCGAGTTTTCCGCGGAGGCAATCGCGCCGAGGAATCGGAATCAGGCGACGAAAAATCGAACCTTGCCGCGAAGATAGCTCCGTTATAGCCACGCGGCGTAGCACCTTCACTTCGCCGTGTAACAGGCAGTATAGTCGGAGCCCTGGCAGCGCTATACTACGTTGTGCCGCTGACCCAAATGAATCCTATGGCCAGTCAGTCCCGGTCCGGGCTTCATCGCGGCAATATTACTCGCTCGGGCACAGCTGGCACCGTTCGAGCACGCCTCTCCGCGTTGCTCAATTAAAAATCATCGATCCACGATCGGGCTGCCCGCGAGTGTCTCTTTACAACACGCTATCGCGTGTCCGAAAAATCCTCGGCCACCGAGGCTGCCCATATTGCAGCCAGAAACGGGGGCCCAGTGAAATTCTACGCGCTCCCTAAACAGTGAAAGTTCCGATTCGGTCGAAACGTCTTCGTCGAAAAGGCTCGATCCGTTTCTCTACACCATCAAAAAAAAATCCACCGCGTATCACAGTTCAAAATTTTGCAAAGAAAAATCAATAACGGTTTCTCCCGTGGTCAGAGAGGAAATTTCGTATTTTACATGGAGAACCGGGCGATTTTTGTTTTAGTGTAGTCGGGATAGTGAGCGAATGGTTCAGTGACCAAATGTGAGATCCGTCGCGAGAATTTTTGCGAAGAGAGCCAGTCACGGGATTGTCGCGCGCTGGACCGGAAGTGGGCAGGCCGAGGATGCCAATAACAAAGGCGAAAACATAAAAATCGCATTCGCCACCGGCTGCCAGGATCCGATTGATCGAGATCGCGCGCACTCGCAGACTCCAGACAGCGATGCGGTTGCATTCCGCGGCAACCATCCGTCCGCATAATCATTGACACTCTGCAGTGAGTACTTTAGACACGATCTTGTTTCTTTTTATTTTTTCTTTGACATTCTTTTCCCTTCTTTTTGGGTGGAGTGTGGGGTAGTGTTATTGTCAGTTTCTTTGTCGAACGTAGAGGTCTGTCTTGTTAACGAAGGAAATGATTTGTAGATTATCAAGGACGCCTCCGCCTTGCGTCCTTGCGTCTGCTTATGAACGGTGCATTAATTCGCTCAATGAGCATAACAATGTAAATGCAGTCCTCAATCGGATGCGCCGACCCTCCGCTGCACTGTAATTTCGAAATTGTGCTCGTTCCGCGGTGGAATTCTAATTTCGTTTCATTCCGGAGCCTTGGTTCGCCGGGTATCGGCGATCCACTGACTACTGGCTCACCTTTTTCATTAGATCGTGAGTGATCCTTCAATCATGCTGTACATGACTGAACCCGTCGGTGATAGTTTCAGCGGATTTTTTTTTTTAATGATTTTTAACGGTAATCTTGTATGCGTTTACGATGTAATACGGAGAAGATCCGTACTTTGGAGCGTTGAAAGAGGAAATTGGAATAACAGGTCGAGGAAATTGATTTTGTATTACACAAATTAGAGCTCCCATGTGTCAAGAACATGATTCAGAAGTTCCAGAACGAAATTCTAATTATTAACATTTTTACAATCGTCTTTGTACCTTTGTGTTCAGAAAAAAGGAATCCGAAGAATCTCCGAAGCAACTTCCTCTTCAGAGGATCCTCTTCCTGTATTATTATTAATTCTGCAATGTTTCAAATGGAATTAGGTTCTTTCGCTCCGCCATTTTATTTAGTAGATAAGGATGTTTGGTTTTTTGCATCAGGACAAAATAAGAAATTGCTATACTTGAGACTAGAGAAAGAAGAATAGGACAGATCGAAGTGAACAGGATTCAGAATTACTCCTATTATTTGGTTCAAAGTTGATCTACGTCGGTCGATGACGAATACTTGGAATACTAATTGGTCAATGACTGCAGTGTCCCTAATTTATGAATGACACTAATATTTTCTACTTAGCGGTTGCGCTCTAATGTGCGTGGGCCTTGGTACCTTCGGGGACTCTCTTCCAGTTGATAGAAAAATTAGAAACAAGGTGTGGATGGTCGTTCAAATTTGAGTTTTTAACACTTAAATAAACTACAAGGGCTGTTGCGGTCATATACAAATTTATTCTAATAATTAGACCAAAATTTATGCACTTATGCCAAAAATTAATAAATCAAATACAAAGAAATTAGAGGTAATGTTGTATTATTCAATAAAATTACAGAAAAAAGAAATAAATGTCTCTTTAGCTTCTGTAGCCTGCAATTAATGTGGACAATTTTTATTTTGCATAAAAATCTGCAATCTATTAATAATTATTTACTACGCACCGATACAACTGTTTGAAAATTTGCAGGGTAAGATTAATTTCCATTTACCAATTTGGTAAAATTGAATGTCAGATACGTTGTTTTGAGTCGTTGCATTTTTTAAGTCTATTAATGTGTAAATAATCCATTGGGGCTCTATTAATATTTATGCAGGGGTTGCTATAAATTTGAATGGATTTCCACATCCAAAATTGACCTATAAATAATCTGCATTCTTCCAAAATTATTCTAAACTTTGACTGTTTAATTTCACCGATGAATAGTCTTCGTATCTGGGCTTTATTAATATTTATGCAGGGCTTGCTATAAATTTGAATGGATTTCCACATCCAAACTTGACCTATAAATAATCTGCAGACTTCCAAAATTATTTTAAACTTTGACTGTTTAATTTCACCGTTGAATAGTCTTCGTATCGGGGCTTTATTAATATTTATGCAGGGCTTGCTATAAATTTGAATGGATTTCCACATGCAAAATTGACCTATAAATAATCTGCAAGCTTCCGAAATTATTTTAAACTTTGACTGTTTAATTTCACCGATGTCTTCGTACCACCTACAATTTTGTTCAAATTGGACTATTTAAATTGGTCCGTGAATATTTTCCACGTATTTGAAATTCTTCTAATATGTCCACTGTATAAATTGATTTGACGAACACCTGTCTAGCTACCCTCAATTACATTGCTAAATTCCGAGTGTTCGGAACTAACTGTATCTTACTCAACTATACCAGCACGATAGTCCACAACTACTTTCCATTAATGTTTCTGCTGACCTGCAACATTATCAGATAAACTTTTGCAGCGTGTGTTCTTGCAGCGAATGTTGCATACGCGCAGTGACATAATTTTATTTTCATTTTAATAGAATGTATGTAGGACATCGATTACTGCAATCGACCTATCTTATCTTTCTACAGACTAGAAACATACGTGACTCTTAAAAAGACAAAATTATACATAAATACATCCGAGAATTATCCGAGCAATGATTGCATCGATTTATAGAAAGTTGTCGTAAAACGTAGAGCAGAAAATAATTAGAGAAAACGGGTATCTCGTGTTCAGGTTCGAATACAGAGCAACTGCTCCATTTCCATAACTTCGATATCCCGCGAATCTCTGAATGAAAAAGCACGAGGATCAGAATGTGCCGTTGTATAAATTTGATTCTTCTCTTTTCTTTTTTTTCTTCAAGCTTAACGTTCCGTGCCGCGTGGGCATTTACCGTAAGCGAGGCTCGTTTTATTTCTCTCAGAGAGAGAAAGAGAGAGAGAGAATAGCTGTAGCGCAATTCGCCAGAAAACGTAACAGCTGATCGTCTAGCTGGCCATTCGAGGATATAAAAAAGAATTCTTGTAACTAGATAGTGGCTTTTAGTGCACAGTAAAACTGCTATTGCCGATCATGCTCCATTCGTCATAGCGTACGCTGCGTTCCAGAAGCAGCTCTCAGCCTTCGACATCGCAATTTTTATTGACAACACCGTTCCACTTCAAACTGTGCTCAATAAAATCTTCTGTTTTTGCCATGAACTTTTGATCCTTGGGTGGACTCTACCGACTCGATTAATATATTTCATATTTATTACAACGAAGTTGCTAAATTAAAATCAATTGGCATCGATAGAAATTACTAAATAAGTTACTAAATCATTTTTTAAATTGTTCTTAGGTATTTAATATTGCTAGTAAATAATTCTTTGGATATTCAATGAGGATTTGTTAGTGGCAGTAAATATTTATTTCTAGGCTGGTTAGGTAGTAAATGTTGAATTATTGAAGCAGCTCTCAGCCTTCGACATCACAATTTTTATTGACAACACAACTCTTGATCCTTGGGTGGACTCTACCGACTCGATTAATATATTTCATATTTATTACAATGAAGTTGCTAAATTAAAATCAATTAGCATCGATAGAAATTAGTAAATAAATTAAATGCACATAATTGAATAGGATATTTCAATAGTCACTCGAGAATTTTAGTGGGCACGAAAAATACGACTCAATTAATACATTCAGTATTTATTTTGAGCAAATTGGTAAGTTCAAATGCCGTGCAGCATCGATAAAAATTAAATGAATAAATTTGAACAGGATCGCTATGGTGCACTAAAGAATTAGTATACTCTAATAATTCAACGACTCGGTGAAGTTATTTAACGTTTATTTTAATCGAATTGTTAAGTTCGGATCAATTATTTTACTATGCAGCATCAGTACGAATTAACTTTTCAACTGGGGATGATGACGAGTCAATTCTTCATTTCCTAATTCAACAAGTAATTGATTTACTTTATTGTGTGATAGTGACACTGTAGATCTTTATGCAAACCAAAAATTCTCTGCATCTGCAACCGTCTACAGTAATCTTTAATTTCTCTGATGATTGTTCTGTTTTAAATTTGATCTACTCATTTCTCTTATAAATGCATAAAAACCGCAGTCTAATCATAGTATTCGTATTAATACAAACTACAGTCTATTTAAGTTGACCGTGGTACAATTTTTATTATCTCTATTTTACTTCTATTTAAATCGTCTTCGTAAGTGTTCTCACTTCAAAGGTTGCCCAGTGGAAGGCTTAAATAATCCTCTGCATAATGCAACAAGTATTTCTTTTACTCCACTGTGTCGTAGTTTTCGCATTGGTACAAATTACAGTTTATTTGCGATGATTGCGGTACAATTTTTGTTATCTCAATTTTACTTCTCTTTTAATATGTCTTCGTAAGTGTTCTTACATCAAAGGTTGCCCAGTTAAAGGATTAAATATTCATCTGCATAATGCAACAAGAGTTTCTTTTACTCCACCGTGTCGTAGTTTTCGCATTGGTACAAACTACAGTTTATTTGCGTTGATTGCGGCACAATTTTAGTTATCTCAATTTTACTTCTCTTTTAATATGTCTTCGTAAGTGTTCTTATCTCGAAGGTTGTCCAGTTAAAAGATTAAATATTCATCTGCATAATGCAACAAGAGTTTCTTTTACTCCACTGTGTCGTAGTTTTCGCATTGGTACAAACTACAGTTTATTTGCGTTGATTGCGGCACAATTTTAGTTATCTCAATTTTAATTCTCTTTTAATATGTCTTCGTGAGTGTTCTTACATCAAAGGTTGCCCAGTTAAAAGGCTAAATATTCATCTGCATAATGCAACAAGTATTTCTTTTACTCCACCGTGTCGTAGTTTTCGCATTGGTACAAATTACAGTTTATTTGCGTCGATTGCGGTACAATTTTTGTTATCTCAATTTTACTTCTCTTTTAATATGTCTTCGTAAGTGTTCTTATCTCAAAGGTTGTCCAGTTAAAAGATTAAATATTCATCTGCATAATGCAACAAGAGTTTCTTTTACTCCACTGTGTCGTAGTTTTCGCATTGGTACAAATTACAGTTTATTTGCGTTGATTGCGGTACAATTTTTGTTATCTCAATTTTACTTCTCTTTTAATATGTATTCGTGAGTGTTCTTACATCAAAGGTTGCCCAGTTAAAAGATTAAATATTCATCTGCATAATGCAACAAGTATTTCATTTACTTCATTGTGTCGCAGTTTTCGCATTGGTACAACCTATAGTCTATTTACGTTGATCGCGGTACAATTTTTATTATTTCCATTTTACCTCTCTTTTAATACGTCTTCGTAAGTGATAGTCACTTTTCATATTTGAAAGGTTGTCCAATTAAAATATTAAATATTCATCTGCATAATGAAACAAGTATTTCTTTTACTTCGCTGTGTCTCTCTTTTAATACATCTTCGTAAGTGATCGTCACCTTTCATATTTGAATGGTTGTCCAATTAAAATATTAAATATTCATCTGTATAATGCAACAAGTATTTCTTTTACTTCATTGTGTCGTAGTTTTCGCATTGGTAGAACCTATAGTCTATTTGCGTTGATCGCGATACAATTTGTGTTATCTCAATTTTACTTTTCTTTTAATACGTCTTCGTAAGTGTTCTCACTTCAAAGGTTGTCCGATTAAAATATTAAATATTCATCTGCATAATGCAACAAGTATTTCTTTTACTTCATTGTGTCGTAGTTTTCGCATTGGTACAACCTATAGTCTATTTACGTTGATCGCGGTACAATTTTTATTATTTCCATTTTACCTCTCTTTTAATACGTCTTCATAAGTCATCGTCACCTTTCATATTTGAACGGTTGCCCAATTAAAATATTAAATAATCATCTGCATAATGCAACAAGTATTGCTTTTACTTCATTGTGTCGTAGTTTTCGCATTGGTACAAACTACAATTTGTTTTCGTTGATCGCGGTACAATTTTTATTATCTCAATTTTACCTCTGTTTTAACACTTTCATCGCCCACTCGACAATCATAAATATTACACAAAATCAAAGCAATATATTTAACAAAACAGAAACTAAGAAGTTTAGTTTTGTGATATTAATTACTGTTTCAAACCTCTTCTATTCCTCAGATCGTAAGGAAATTTTTTACACTCAATCTACCAACGTAAAAGTCAATTTTCAATTCTGTATAAATAATTCCGTCACCCAGATATGGGTGACATGGCGATGAAAGTGTTAATACGTCATTATAAGTCAAGGTCACCTTCCATACTTGAACGGTAGCCCAATTAAAAGGTTAAATAATCGTCTGCATAATTTGAAATCGATATTCAGAGAAATCCTGTTCGAACGTGTAAAATCTAGAAGAATGTGAAAATCGAGAAAATTGAGTAGAATTTGAGACTAGACCTCGGGAATGTTCGCGGGCAACGTGTTTCTCGGTTCCGTTTCTGACCAGCGTGAACGGCAGGAAACACGATACGGGGACGTGATCGAGGAGAGAAGAATCCTAGTCCGCGAAATAGCCGTTCTTCCCTGACCTCGAAACCACGCGGAACACAGACAAGCGTTGCTGCCGGTTGCGTCGTCGTCTAAGGAATTTGGCACGCGCGTTCCACGCATCCAGGCGGTCGTGTCTCTCTTGTTGAAGAAACACGTCGAAGCTGTGGACAGAGGCGGCTTAAAAGCAGCTTCGAAGCCGTACAGAATGTAAAGCCGCAGCAAACTTGCTTTCCGGCCTGAATCGACGAGACACAATCAACCTGGTCATGGCGTACTGAGACACAAGCTGCCAAAACATCGCGAAAATTCTCTTTTGCCATTCCAATCCCATAAAAATCAATTTTGTACAAATAGTGCCATATTTAGGCTGTAGGTCACTATTTTTGTTTTTTGAATTCGTAAATTTTTAATAAACCTACATGAGCATAAATAAAATAGTCTTCTGTATGACCTAATGTCGGATTCGCGTTAGGACCTAACGCAATGAAAAGTCTCTTTTACCATTGCGTTTCCGTAGAACAAGATTTTGTAAAAATTGTACAATGTTTAGGCTATGGGATATTATTTTTATTTTTTAAGTTCGTGAATTTTTAACGCTGCTACATGAATTCGAATGCAGTAGACTACTGTATGAACTAAACGTGACTAAAATGTCCAATTTACCATGGCTTTTCGATGAAATAAAATTTTGTACAAATAGTGCATTATATAAGCTATGGGACACTATTTTTGTTTTATGAATTCGTAAATTTTTAATAAACCTACATGAGCTTGAATAAAATAGACTTCTGTATGACCTAAGATCGGATTCGCGTTAGGACCTAACGCGATGGAAAGTCTCTTTTACCATTACTTTTCCGTAAAACAAGATTTTGTAAAAATTGTACAATGTTTAGGCTATGGGATATTATTTTTGTTTTTTAAGTTCGTGAATTTTTAACGCTACTACATGAATTCGAATGCAGTAGACTCCTGTATGACCTAAACGTGACAAAATGTCTCTTTTATCATGGCTTTTCGATGAAACAAGATTTTGTACAAATAGTGCATTATATAAGCTATAGGACACTATTTTTGTTTTTTGAATTCATTTATTTTGAACGCCGCGACACGAGCTTGAGTGCAATACACTCCAGTGTCGCCAGATCGCTGAAATAGAGGGGAATACAATTTACCACCTCTCTGATGACCAGACTAATATGTAACACATTGCGCGCCACGTCACATGACCAGTCTACGGTCTTAGTGGGGGACGTTGGAGGGGACGTGGAAGGGGAAAAGGAGGAGATGAAAATCAACCCAGTTTTGGGTTGATCTAGCGACACTGATACACTCCCGTATAACATGATCTAAAAATTGTTTGACACGTTATCGCCATTCGTTTGGCTGCCGATCTTCGTCATTAAAATGTTTTATGAAATTCTTCTTTCACGAAACATTCAAACAATTCAGTAAAATGAACTCACCGACTCCATTAATATCACGCTATGTCCGATCATTTTAAATAACCGGTGAAATACCTCTCGATCGAAAATGAAGTATATTAATAAACTTTATGATTTCGGCGTAAGGTTCGATCATATTAAGAAGCAGCAAATTTGCAATTAAATTATTCTCGACGTTCCGATCCTGATGTGGATCATTTTCACAGAGACATTATTGCGTTTGCTGTGCCAACAGGTAAAAAACGATCAGGATCGAAACGTCGAGAATAATTTAATTGCAAATCTGCTGCTTCCTAATATGATTGAACCTTACGCCGAAATCATAAAGTTTATTAATACATTTTAAATAATAACGTGCATAAAATGAATTGTTTTGCCCACAGAAAATCAAAGTGTTAATTTGCCCAAAGAGTGGTTCAAACGTTTCATCGGCACAGATACTAAAAATCATTAAATAATATTTTAGAGACGAGTGTACTGAAAGTGATTTGACTGCGAGTAATTTTGGGACGTAAATTTTTCGCGCGTTTGGGCTGCATCGACTGCGCACCATGCACCGATAATGCGTTCGCCGATGCAAACCGGACGGCCGCGCCTAATCTTCCCCTGCCACCGAGACAGATCGGCTCTCGGTTACTTTCTCGCGAACAGTATTCGTAACCCACTTCACGACAGGACGATGCAGTCACCCCGGTCCCTGGTATAGTCTGCGACGCAGCGTGCTGGCACCGGTGCCAACACTCGATTTAGAAGGATCTAATTCGCTCGAGTTACCTTCGGTCGTTCGCATCAGCCTGAACGTCCTCGCGGTTACTCAACCCCCACCGATAATTCACTAGCATGCTACCACGCTCTTCCGGGTGCCTTTGTTTTCGGGATTATGCTCTCGAGAATTCCAACCGGCTCTATTTTCATCCGAGATCGTTCTTTGATCTCTTGTTTACCAAAATTGCATTCGTTCTTCTCTGCTTTCTTCTTTTCTGCTGAATATGTCCCTATAGAATTTCATTTTATGCCTGGATACTTTGTTTAGTGTTAATTTGGTTAGATTGAAGTTTGATAATGTGGCTGATAATGATCTTATAACATGATTTGTTCATGGAATAGCTTAACCCTCTATGGACCGAATTTTTGTTTTAACTCCAAAAAAATTGTGGGAACGAAAAATCAGAAATTATAAACCTATATATGCAAATGAAAACAAATTTTTGCGTTTAAACAATTTTATTGCGATATTATTCACTATGTGACTTTCAAGTCACACCGGCCTATAAAGTTACAAAACTGTATCATCAAAAACAGTAACAATTTCAAAATTGAAATGCAAACAAATAGGTTGTTATTGATGTATTAACCCACTGTTATTATGTCCACTATTTTTAGTTTGATAATCACTGACAAAGGCACAAATAATATCATATTGGATCAAATGGTTTCACGTAGTTTTACTGCCGACAGTTTGCACAGCATTTATTTTGTTATTTCAGGTTGAGCCTAGCAATGGTCATGAAAACTAGTATTGGTTGTGTTGGCAACGTCATAGCAACGTCATTTCATCTCATGAAAAAAGCTATAATTATTTTGTAAAATGTCGATAAATTAAAATGTGACCTGAAAGTTACACGAGCCCATAGAGGGTTAATGGATTTTTAGACGGTGTTCATACTGTGAGAATGTTGGAATTCACTGTTTTTGTTGATCTAGGTTTTGTTTAACACTGTTTCGATATAATAGTGAATAAATTAACTGTGTTAGAAGAGGGTTGATTGTATTAGAAACGTAATGAGATAACAGAGGATTTTCGAACGGTTATATTAACCCACGTTTAAGAATTATTAGGTTAAGCTTGCATAAAGCTGCTGCAGCCCTAATAATACTCTTACGGGCTAAATAACGTGTGTGGTAGATTTAGACAATTTTTTACAGAAATTAGAACTTAGATATATTTTTGCAGTAATTAGGAAATTGATACGATTGTTTTATGCAGTGCTGTAGTAGTACTTTTATAGAAATGGTACTTTGAAGATGATCGCGTTACATACTTGCATTAAATGGTACGATAGAACACATTTCAGGACATAAAAGTTTATCAAGAAGTAAAACCAACACAAATGTTATGAAGATTTAAGTATTCTTGCTTCACAACTGTAGTCTAATAAAAATGGCACATCTAATTACTCTCTGGAACATCGATATAGCCGATAGCAGCAGAGTTTAGTAGAAATGGTACATTAAAGAACCTTGGAGGATATAAATGCTTAATCTGTGGCGATTAATTCGCACCCATTGAATCAAACGAAGAAATGTCCAAAAAAGTCTTAAAATTTATCTAAAAATTTATCTGAAAAATTTTAAAATCGCTCAGACATCGTCTCCCGTATTTTCCTAAAAACTGTCCCCCTTCTGGGTGTTATTTATCTATCAGACGATTTTATCCTATCAAACTGAAGATCCTTCTAGTAAATCGATCTTGAGTACCACTTCATTTCTTGAAATCAAAAATTGCTTTTGATCCCCTTTTAATCCAGCTACAAGTGTTTCCAGCACGTCCTCCTTCCGAGTGTCCATTTAAACATCGAGCGACCTTTGTGTTCAACTTAATTATTTAGACAATTTTAAAATCCTCTTAAAATGTCGCTTCTTCTAGTACGTCGATCAAGAGTGTTCCATTTTGTTCCTTGAAATCAGAAATTGCTTTTGATCCCCTTTTAATCCAGCTACAAGTGTTTCCAGCACATTCTTCTTCCGAATCTCTATTTAAACATCGAATGATCTTCTTGTTCAACTTATTCATTTCAAATACAACTTTAAAATCTTCTTAAAATGTCGCTTCTTCTAGTATGTCGCTCAAGAGTGTTCCATTTTGTTCCTTGAAATCAGAATTTGTTTTTGATCCCATTTTAATCCAACTACAAGTATTTCCAGCACATTCTCCTTCCGAATCTCTATTTAAACATCGAGCGACCTTCGTGTTCAACTTAATTATTTGGACAATTTTAAAATCCTCTTAAAATGTCGCTTCTTCTAGTACGTCGATCAAGAGTGTTCCATTTTGTTCCTTGAAATCAGAAATTGCTTTTGATCCCCTTTTAATCCAACTACAAGTGTTTCCAGCACATCCTCCTTACGAATCTCTATTTAAACATCGAATGATCTTCGTGTTCAACTTAATGATTTCAAAGACAACTTTAAAATCCTCTTAAAATGTAGCTTCTTCTAGTACGTCGATCTTGAGTGCCTCACTTTATTCCTCGAAATTGCAATTTATTCATGTTCAAATATAATTTCCACCTCTTAAATCGAAGCTTCTTCTAGTAGGTCGATCTCGAACACGCCATTCGATTCCTCGGAACAAGAAATTGCTTTTGATGCCGTCTTCCAGGTACCAATGAAGTCCTTTCTTCGACCGAAACGTCGAGTCAGTGAGGTGTTCAAGCGTCGCAGAGTAATCGTTACAAGCCGGCCGGCGTTATCAGCGCCAAACGCGCTTTCCACTGTCAAATAAATCTTGCGAGTAGTTGGTTCGATCGTAGGTTTGCTCGAATCGACGGGGTTTCTAATTGGAGGTCTTCCCAGATGAAAGTTCCCGGATCGTTTACGATCCTCGGCTCGTTTATTGGTGTGCGTTTCTTTTTAATCCGTGCGTTGCAGAGAAATTCCTCTCTCTCTCTCTCTCTCTCTCTCTCTCTCTCTCTCTCTCTCTCTCTAACTCTTACAGAGCTGGTTTCCACGGTGCACGCCAAATCCAGACGCGGAAATCGCTATGGCGAACGCTAGCCTAACCGTTCCGGCATTTCGTTCGAGGAGATCCATCGAGTGAAGACTGGTCTCTTGATCGGCTGGGTTAAAATGAAGTTTCCCGTTGGAGGATCGTTGATTAATCGTGAGAAACGGTTTCAAGGTGGAGGCCAGCATCCTTTCCGAGCTCGGAAGAAACAGGAACGTACCGAGACAAGCTAGAGAAAGAGAGGAGAACGGGAGAGGAAATGAGCCAGAGCTATAGTGTGGGCGACAGAGTTTCACATGACCGAGTTAAAGCCACTATGTTTTACCGGGGCCACGATGCTCGTGACACCAGATATCGTTTTCACGTAGGCCGGCTGATTGCTCGCCAGGAGAACCTCTAATTGACCAAAGGTCACAATCATGAAGCATAATTCCGTCCCACTAGCCACATCGACGCAATTGCGAGGATCGTTCCCTAGATCCGGCAGATCGAGGCCTCCCCCCTATGGATTGAGCCGCGATCGACGGGCTAATAAATCACAGATGGATCTCTTAATCCTACAGCGATCGCTGATCATCGGAAATCGCGCTGTTCTGATCGATCCGACACCCTACGGAGCTAAAATGAGACTGGTCATTAGTTACGGTGAGAAAACGGGCTTGGGAAAGTGCGCGCAATTTTCTAGTTGTTGCAGAGTTGCGCTAAAACTTTTTATTGTTAATTTTTTTGTGTCGGATCAATAGTGCCTTAAGTAGCTTATGGCTGTGTCTTTGTACGTAGCAAGACTCCTTTGATTTTGTTCTGAATCAAACTCTCGAGTCAGCTTCGCAAAGAACCCCGCACTAATCATATGGAAAAACTATCCCGGGAAAATCATTTGGATTTTTCATATGTTGTAGCTTATGATCTACTGAACAAAAGATTTAATGGGCACAAAGCTCAATAATGGACAGTTATCGAGTTACAGTATTTCATCGGTAATTGTCCCAAATGTCTCCGACATAATTGTCCCTGAGATATCCCCACTAGTGCGGGGTGTACCCCCTTGAGGGGCAATGAAGCTCGAGAGGCCTCGGTTGCCGAGATATATGACACCATGCGGCTCGGGTATATCGGTGAGACCACACTAATCCGAATTTCCAACTTCTTCATTATTCATTATTTCTTTATGCGACTTCGATGACCATAGTCCCATAAAAAAATAATGATTAATGAAGAAGTTGGAAATTCGGATTAGGTATGTTTACATTTCTCGGTGACCGAGGCCTCTCGAGCTCGGCTGTCCTTCTCTACGTTCGGCAAACCTCAAACAATGATATCCCTCACGCATAATTGTCCCTCCGCAGACCCGTGTTGTGTACAATTATCGATGAAATACTGTATAATCAGTCAAACATGACATATTCGAGCTGCCGAATACTCAAATCTCGGGAAGTATTTATTTTTTAGAAAAATGTTTGAAACAAAAATAGTAGGGTTTCACAAAATCTGTTAGGTGGCGTCATTATTTTTGAATTTTGAACGACCTTGAAAAGGTCTGCCAACAGAAATCTTTCACAAAAATCTTTGCGTGTCACAGCAGAGATATGGACCCCACGGTTCGTCACTCCTGTAGTATTTTTTGACTCCAAACCATCTCTGCTGTGTGTGTGTTTGTGTGCATGTGCGTGCGTGTGTGTGTGGATTAATAAAAAAAATGATCTTATTATGTATTGTCAAACAGTATGGAGACCAAAATGTATGGAATTCACTGATATCAATAATATAAATATCGGACGTAGCAATGCCAGAAAGTAATAGCATACGGCAGCAATAACGCTAGTATGTTGCCAACTTCATTTCGGTCGCGCAACTTGAAAATCGAAGGAGTGGGGGTGCAGCAAACGTGTAAAGTAAATATACTTCCCGAGATTTGAGTATTCGGCAGCTCGAATTTGTCATGTTTGACTGATTATAACTCGATAACTGTCCATTATCGAGTTTTGTGCCCATTACATCTTTTGTCCAGTAGATCATAAGCTACAACATATGAAAAATCCAACTGATTTTACCGAGCTAGATTTTCCATATGATTAGTGCGAGGTTCTTTCCTTAACAAATTTTATAAATGCCGCAGAAAATATTCCACGGCCTCTTTCATTCTTCACAATGTTAGTATCATTCCAAATAATTTCCAGGCTGTCGTGGGGCCTCGCGAATCCCCTCAGGATCAAGGCCAAGCCTCCTGTGGGTCTTCCGCCGAGGAATTTCGTGTTGCCCGAACTGGTTCGCGCTTCCTTGCTCCGAAACAAGTCCGGGCTTCGAGATCTATCCTCTGTATCTCGCGTGGCTTCGCCTTCGAGGAGGATTTTTTTCTGACCTTGGCCGATGCTACACCTCTCAGCATTCCAGCCTAATCGAACGACACACCTCTCACCGTCGCGTCGCGTCCCATAATCCATTGGCTATACTGGTTAGGAACGCTGTATACCTTTAACCGGTAGACCACAAGATTAGGAAGTATGCTCGAGAGTATTATCGTGTCTTTGATGGGCCACGATCTTTTCGAACGAGTACCCTCCGAGAAGAATCTCCGATACAGCCTGCTTGGCCACCGGCTTTAGGATGAAATAAGTGGCCATAAATTCGTTGTTTTATAAAGCGGTCCTGCTTGACGGGTGTACGTATTTTTATGGAACTCTTTTATCTCCGTTTTTGTTTCTTTCTGATTTCGATGGTGAACTTGATGGTGGTAATTATTGTTCCTGGTCGGTTTCGGTTGTTAATAGAAATGAGAAATTATTGACACGTTTTTTAAACGATTTCCAGGGGTTTAGTATCGATAGCATTCTTTGAGATTTTTAAGAGTATTTGATGTTTGTTGTAAACAATTATTCGCTGGTTGTTTGGGTACTTTATTTTGATAGGAAATTGTTGCAATCGTTGGAGGGTTTACTGTTGGATGGAAATCATTTTTTAAATTGTTCTTAGGTATTTAATATTGCTAGTAAATAATTCTTTGAGATTATTAAGAGTATTTGATGTTTGTTGTAAACAATTATTCGCCTGTTGTTTGGGTACTTTATTTTGATAGGAAATTTTTGCCATCGTTGGAGGGTTTACTGTTGGATGGAAATCATTTTTTAAATTGTTCTTAGGTATTTAATATTGCTAGTAAATAATTCTTTTAGATTTTTAAGAGTATTTGATGTTTGTTGTAAATAATTATTCACAGGTTGTTCGGATACTTTATTTTGATAGGAAATTGTTGCGATCGTTGGAGGGTTTACTGTTGGATGGAAATCATTTTTTAAATTGTTCTTAGGTATTCAATATTGCTAGTAAATAATTCTTTGAGTTTTCAATGAGGATTTGATAGCGGTAGTAAATATTTATTTCTAGGCTGGTTAGGTAGTAAATGTTGAATTACTGTGAGATATCGTGGGGTATATAATTGTTTAAACCGTTCTGACGTACCCAGCATAGTTGCGAATTTTTATGACAAACAAAAATTGTCCGAATCAATAGTAGGAAACAGATGTTACCCGGGTTAATAATATTGCATTTCCCCGGGTTAATAATTTGTATAAGTTGAAAATTATGTAACAATATTATTCAATTCTTCTAACGCCTTCATAATTTTCGCAGTCCGGTGATAAACAAATGCTTGAATCTCCTTTGAATATTAAATATTAGTAATAGTCACAGTAAATGAATATTGCAGTTGTCTGAATAGTTACAACTGACAGTAAATATTTTCTAATCCAGATTGCCAGTCAATAATTATTACATTCTCGCCTAGCAAACACCGGTAAGTAATTATTTCACTTCCTCAATTGATAATCAACACAGATATCTCTGCTTGCTTACATAGGAAACAATTCTCTGAGTTTTCTCAAAGCATTTAGTCTCGATGGCAGATAATTCCCTTCCGTGTATTCAACATTGATAATTATACTGGAGATTTTATACATTTATCACAAACTTGACAGGCGAAGCTTAATAAACGATAAAAGGATTAAAAGAATTCCTGGGCATTAATATATTGCTTTCAAATTTCACTAAAATTGTAATAAATTCGTGTGTGCTTAGACCATATGTCTGAAGTGAAACTTCTTTCTTTAATTTTTTTTCGAGTTTTCATTAACACTTTATGACATTTAATTTTCTATGATTCTAACATTGAAACAATTTGCTTGTGATAGCTAAAATATGATATAAATATTTTTTATTCAATTTTGCCTAAATGTCTTACAAATACTGCATCGAGAGTTGTTCCTGATCTTGTTGTCGCTTCATTAGGGTTATTTACCATTTCCAATCTTAATTTACATCTACAAAATTCTATTAACCCCTTGCCTTACAATTCATTTTACGGTTTTCATGATTAGAATTTCTTTGTAGTTCATAATTTCTTAGGAAAAGGAGAAAATGTATATCTATTGCATGTCTACATGTTCTCCAATGGCTGTACATTAACAACAACAAAATAGAATTATATTTCGGTTTAAAGGAAATTAATAACATACATCTTTATTAAACTCTGTTTAGAATCTTCATCACGTCTCTCAGGCGATATTGTAAGCGAAGGGGTTAATAACTTTGATTGATCCGATGCAAAGTTCACGTTGAAATCTCCACTTAGTATCATCGGAATTTTATCATAATCTTTATTAAGCAATGCCGAACCCTCAACCGTATATGATAATAGAATAGAATTTGGTTTCATCGTTTCATCGCCAGATCGGTTTTACTTCTACCGCGTCGAAGTTTTGCGCCTAACTTGAATAAAGAAGTTTCACTTCTGGAACTGGTTTATTCTTACCATCACCGTAGGAAATGCTTGTCTATTTATAACAAATAATCACTTCCCACATTACCATCGCCAGCAACTAATTCCGCAACGTCTGCAAACAAAAATTGCTAATAAATAAAAAAAGTAGCGAGTCTGCGGCTTCAGTATCCCCAGCAAATAATTCCAGCTCCTGTTCATGAATATTCAAAAGATCGCAGCACGTGAAATGGATAAAAAGCGAAGCAAGAAGACGGAATTCGGGAGTGATTTAAGGACACCTGTCGAAACGGGCCCGCGAAAGTGAATTCTTTTTTAAGAATTCGCCCCGGCACGGCACGGAGAGCACAGAGCACGGAAACGCGAACTTTCTTCGTGTAACCTACTTCCGGCGCAAACGGCGGGGAAGAAACGACGTGTTCACATCGGGACGAAAGAGTCCCGAGCATAATAGAGACAAGATCTTCAAGACTGGTTTCCTCCGGACGACATTGTTATCGGTCGAGGGAAAATTAACCTGGTTCCTGCGGCCGCCTCTAACTGGTTTGTAGCCCGGGAATAATTTCACTCGGCGTTGCTCGGCGCGCTGGCCACGTCAATTGAAATCCGTCGGGGAGGAGAAGCCACTTGGAAAAATCTACTTAGAGGGTCCACGGACTGATAGCTGCCGCAGAGAATCTGATATTCTTTCGAACAAGTGGAGGATCGTCAAGAATATCTTCGTGGACGTTCCTCTTGCTTAATGGCCCTTTCGAACCACCGTAATTGCCTTACGAACGACTACTGCTGGAAGTTAGTGGCTTTACAACGTTCACAAGCCCAGGAATTACTTAACAATATGGCACGGTCTTTTATGGACTCGCGTCAGGTCTTTAGTCTTGCGTTTCTGTTGACAGAGTCGAGGGAATTCAAGTTGAAGCAACATTTCTGCATCCGTTGCTTTTAATCCATTAAAAATTTGTATTGTATCAAACTCTGTTCAGGCTTGTGATTCATCATTTTTCAAACATTTTTGTATCCCTATACGCTGTACAGTTCTTGATTCCTTATTATTAAAGACCAATACAACTTAAGGAGGTATTCTCGTTTTCGAAACCTTCCTTTCATGAATTTTTAGGAATTTTTTGAGAAAAACTACGGAACTTTTTGCAGTGGAAATTTGTAAACATATGCATTGGTATTTGGAGTGCATATGTGATTTTTTTAGATTAACAATAATAAAAATTACACGAGTTGTATTTTTATAGAGTATGGTTTGAACTTTACATTCTCCCCCGAATTGCTGCACATTTAGGATTTTTTTTCAGGAAAGCTATTGAGCCTTTTCCATCGGGGCTTTGCAAAAATATTCACTGGAATTTTGAGTGCATATGTGATTTTTTTAGATTAACAATAATAAAAATTACACGAGTTGTATTTTTATAGAGTATGGGCTAAACTTTACATTATCCCACGAATTGCTGCACATTTAGGATTTTTTTTCAGAAAAACTGTTGAGCCTTTTCTATCGGGGTTATGCAAAAATATTCACTGGAATTCGGCGTGCATATGTGATTTTTTTAGATTGACAATAATAAAAATTACACGAGTTGTATTTTTATAGAGTATGGGCTAAACTTTACATTATCCCACGAATTGCTGCACATTTAGGATTTTTTTTTAGAAAAACTGTTGAGCCTTTTCTATCGGGGTTATGCAAAAATATTCACTGGAATTCGGCGTGCATATGTAATTTGTTTAGATGGACAATAATAAAAATTACACGAGTTGTATTTTTATAGAGTATGTGCTGAACATTACGATTTCTCCCAACCTTCTGCACATTTAGGAATTTTCTTCAGAAAAAGTATTGAACCTGATGCATTGGGATTCTGCACACGTGATCATTGGTATTTGAAGTAGACTTATGACTTTTTTCAAGTAGAAATAATCAAAATTGCATGAGGTACATATATTATGAAAGAGTATATTCTGTGAAACATGGCTCGACGGTTACCACGCTTCCGATCTTTCTACAGATCCGAAACCAAAAAATTAAATCATTTATTAATAAGGCATGAATATCGTGTGAACTAGAAATAAATGCAAAATCTTCATTATTTCCAAAATGGCGCCGTTTTGAAGTCGAATTACCAATTTTCTAGATATTTGTAGGCTTTCAGCACGATAAAAAAATAAGAAAAAAATGGACAGATTTACAACATTTCGATTCGTGAAATAAAAAGATATGTGCTGAAGATTCTTTAAGAATTTCACGTCGATCGGTCAACTTGAGATGTGGCAGCCATTTCGAAAAAAACTAGTTTCTAGAAAAACACGTTTAAAAATTCCACTATCAATAATTGGCAGCGCGAGTTGCATTCTTTTGGCGCTTATAACTACGTCAACTGTACGAATCCGAGCAAACCTTGTTACACACAAATTCTACATTAAACAAAAATCGTTGAAAATGAAAACTCCGAATATTTCCTTGAAACGCCAATTTTCAATTTTTTCAAATTTCCTAGCAAATTTTTCTGATTCTCCAGTGGTCCCTATGGCAAGTGCATCTCTGATCAAGAATTTTAATTACGCATCTCGGATCTGCGTGCTTCCGAGTGCCGGTCAACCGTGTTTTTCCTCGTTTCGAGGTGGTGGCGAACTTTCACGAGCAATTAACGGTCCGATACGAATATTCTTTTTTCCGAGTCGCGGATAATGATCGGAATAGAATCGAAATGGTGGGAGGGAGAGAGACTGATATTAGGTGAATTTCAAAATGGACTGCGCCCAGGGAGAACCGGTGGCTGTAATCGTTCGCGAGCTGCTTGCGTAACTGATTGAATAAACACGATCACCGCTGGGAATAGGAGAGGAAAACCGTGGACTGCCGCGAGATTATTCTGTCTGGAAAAATTCGAGTAATTATCGAGCAGGTAGTGGACTTGAAATCGCTCGTACACGCCGCCGGTTTTCATGTATGTATTCCGTGGGAGAGAGAGATCCAACGATTGCAACTTGTTGATCGACAGCTCATGATCGGAGCCTGAGCGTTCGCACGCGATAGATAATTTTGTGCTTGGTGTTTAATTTAGAAGACCTGCTAATAGCGAACACTTTCTCGGATAATTAAATACAACCTATGGTCTGCGATTATATTGTAATTTGCTGTCGGAAGTTCGAGCCTTCTTCCAGAGAAATTTTCTTGTATATCTTGAAACGCTTTCTGACATGTTTTAGAAACTACATTTTTTTCCAAAGATGATTAAATATAATACTGGATAGAATGTTACATCGTTTCATTTTATTTTCTGGTTATACCTCGAAGAAACCATTTTTAAAGCCATTCTTCTTTTTCCAAGTGAAATAAAACTTGTTGGTCTTGGTTATCGCTTTTTTGAATTATAAACGAAAACTTGAAGAATGCACAGAATGTCTAATTTAAAATTAGACCAAACGACTTCAGTTCTTTTGAGATGTTATAAGGATTATTTTACTAGGTAATGTGTAAATGATTTTTTCTAAAAATTCTTATTGGTCGAAATTGTGAAGAAAAATGTAAATGCTCAATTTTTAACTTCTTTATCTTTGCCTATAATGAAAATTTAAAATACACTTTTTGTAGATTTACGTAAGTTATATACATGCACAAAGTTTCATCGAAGTCGGTTATTGTTGCTGTGAGCTAAAAACATTACAAGATTAAAGTTTAATGGTGAAAGTCGCATAAATTACTTCAATCTATAAAATGCGTCTTTTAACTTTTTAATACAGGAACAGATAAAAAAGTTAAAAACTGTGATCAATACTATTTTCGTCGCAATTCCGATCAATACCAAATTTTAGAAAAAAAGTATTTACACGCTGCCTAGTAAACTTATGCGTCTGACATCTGAAAATAATTGAAGTCGTTTGAACCAATTTTAAAAAACATATTCAATTTTTAAAGATGTACGAATACTTTGTACACCTTAAAGTGTACTCTTCCGAATTCCGAGCATATTGCAATTTCAAAAAGAATTCCCATTACCAAAAGAATTGGTTCGGTAAAAAGTTGATAAAAGTGCTTAGTTTTTCAAGAGCGTCAACTTAATTTCCGACTCGACTGTAGGTGTCAGTAGTTGCAGGAAGAGGTTGTTTCTCTGACTGACAGTTCAAGAGGTATTTCCTTCCCTCGTAACAATCGCGCTGTGATATCTGCGTGGCGAAATAATACAGAAATTATCGGGTTTAATGCGTGGCATTAGCGACGTCCTCGTTCCAGGGAAATATCGCGTTCTGTCGGAGAACCCGAATCCTACTTTCCCTTCGGTGATGAAAGATCAGTGGGTTGCAGCTCGGTGATACTTGCAGAAGAACTCCAACTAACATATTCCAATGATTTACGATCCAGAGAATCTCCAAGAATTACGATTACTTGAAAATCTCGCAAGATTTCCCACTAAGACCGTAAGAAAAATTCCAGCCTTTAACCTCTTAATAAATCCTTAATAAACGATAAATAAATTCAATATTTATACTTTGGAAAGGTTCGTTCATCCTGAGCATCTTCTTCCTATTCCTAAGTGTACTTCAACATAAAACAACCTCAAAAGAGAAAATTCAAGTATGAACAACTAAAATGTAAATCCCTCATTTGTAGACTGCGGATTTTTGTACAAAATAAACATTGCAAGACATAGGTCCGAAGTAGACATTAATTTCTATTATTCATCCTCTTAGTGAGTTAAAAATAATATAATAATATTTTAAAATTCTTTAACCCTCCGACAGGGTTATGAATACGACATGTATTCAATTTTTGGCAAATGAACTAAATTAGGCAGTTCCAACCAGTAGCTCCGGAGTTATTTGAGGCACCTTCGCCGCTTAGGTTCTTCCCCCACTCTTAGACTTCATCGTTATAATGTATAGTAGCGGGAAGCCCCCACCACGAGAGCCGCACGGCGCGCGCAGCACTCACTAACTCTACGGCTCTACGTAGTAGTAGGAACAGGTTCGATGGTGGGGACCTTGCAATTCTCGAAGGGGAATACATTGGACCTCCCTGAACTAAATCAACAGTTGTTGCATTAGAAATAACACAAAGACTAACATGTCTACAAGAAGTACTTTTAAAAATATATTTTATAAAATTAATAATTAAAATTGTAAACGGTCCTAAACATCGTCAATTATGTAGTTCTAAAAAAAGTAGTTCTATTTATTGTTTCGTATTTGATTTACTCATTTTCGTCGTAAATATTAAAAATAATCAATGAAATAGTACACATTCACTGGTAAACATTCTTAGAAGAATTATTTCTATTCAAATAGGAGTGTGCGAGTATTTGTTCCGCTTTACTTTCCACGTCTTGCAACGATTGCAAACAATTTTTATTTCGCATAAAATTCTCCGGTCTACCAGAAAGATGAGAAATTAAAAACAGTATAGAAAGATTAAAAGAATTGGAGAATGTCGAAATAAAATTTCCACTATTTTAAAATTATCGAAGATAGAAAAATATTCCTAAGCGACGCCTGTGTCTTGCAATTAACACAGAAAATTTGTATTTAGCATAAAGTTCCGCGATCTACTAATATCCCATGCATAGCAATCTCAAATCCGGGCGCAGCTGTTCAATGTTCCCAATCCTAATCGCTATAAACATTCCGGTCAGAATTCGCAGTGCCGGAATTCGCTAAGTAAACTCGGTCCCAATAATAAATTAGACCGCGGAATAGAAAGTCGTGGAGGATCCGAGAAAACCGGGTCCGAATGCGTAGAACGAGGAAGAAAATGGTGGACAGGGTTCGGTGCTTGCCAGACATCCTCTTTTCGAATACGGTTGACATTTTTCTGCGGCTTTGTCGCGAAGAAAAGCAGCACTTCCTCTTTTCCCGTGATTATCACTCCGCCGTAACCGGCCGGCGTTGATTAACAATAATAATTCCCGGCGCTCGTCCTCGTGGAGGATGTAGTAATTCGACGCGAGCGACGCTAATTGCTCGGGCTTTCATCGAGATTAAGGTATCACACTCTCGCTCGCATAGTTCAACCAACGGAGATCATCTTTCTCTGTTTTCTATGGAGAGACGAAGCCCCGATGGTGTTCTTAATGGACTTATCTCGTTAATGCTACCGGTAATCGTTTAACTACTTTGGCTAGACGGGTCTCAACAAACTTGTCTCGTTAATCACGATCATTGGAAAAGAATTGATTGAACTCGGTCTGTAATCAGACATTATTTCGTTGCTTTTAATCATCTTCGAATTAAAAAGAAGCGATGGGAGACATCATAGTCTATATTCTGCAATTATTGTTTTGGTCTGGGTTAGGTCTGGGTCAGACATTATTTCGTTGCTTTTAATTATCTTCGAATTAAAAAGAAGCGATGGGAGACATCATAGTCTATATTCTGCAATTATTATTTTGGTTGTTTGATTGGGGAGAGTATTTAAGTATAAATGCACTCTAATAACTCAATTTATGCACTTCGAGGCATGTCGACTTCAAAACCAATATATTTCTTCTGACCTAGAATATTCTCGTTCGAAAATTTAGCTTATTCCGTTTTTAGCAGTTCATTAACATTAGTATATTGCCTCAGAACAGGGAGTTCCAACGTATTCCCCTCCGAGAACTGCAAGGTCCCCACCATCGAACCTCTCCCCACTACTACGTACAGCCGTAGAGTTAGTGAGTGTTGCGCGCGCCGCTCGGCGGGAGTGGTGGGAGCTTCCCACTACTATACATTATAACGATGAAGTCTAAGAGTGGGGGAACACATAGGCGGGGAAGGTGCCTCAAATAGATTCGGAGCTACTGGTTGTAACTGCCTGCCTTAGAATAACGACAAGATTGCATTTATTCTGATTTCGCGCAATCTTTATTTAAATATACACTTCGGTATTGGGGTTTACTAAAAAAATTACTTCGGAAAAAATATATTCGTAATTTCAATATTTGTTAAAGAAAAAATTGGAAACCAGTCATTTTAACTGGTACAGTAATTCTAATGTTGATGCAAGCAAAATTGAATGGTGTAAAAATCATCTTGAATAATATCATGGCAATTTTTATTGTATTCTTAACTTTGCCATACGAGTGGATAAAATTAATGCACTGTATTATTTAAAAAGTACATTATTCTTTCTCTAGCATCATTGATTGAAAAAGATTAAAACTACAATACTTTGTAGCCTATTTAACTACAATTATTATTTTTATTACATTTCGATTGAAGAACAATCTTACAATTTATATTTTAAAATTATTATCACTATTATCCTTCACGTATAAAAGAAGCAATACCAGACACTGGAGTCCGGTTCCAATAATTATAATTTTTATCATATTTTCATGGTAGAACAATCTTGTTATTGCACTCTCTGATTGGTACTGTGGTGCCACACGTGTAAAAGGAACCTGATAGCAACAATGTTTTGGAACCACGTGCAAACACGTGTGAGCCACATGTTTGAACAACAGTAGTTCCATCGTTTCGATTTTTAGTGATATTTTTAATCGTACGAAATGTTGAATGTTCCCTGGTGTTTCTTTTTAAGGAAAAGGCAAGTTTATTGCTGAAGCGATGAAATATTTTTGAGCATCAGTGTTCCGTTCTTGCCTCTCCCTGAATTCCTGGACCACGAGGAATGGGTTCTTAGACAGTTTTCTTTCGCAGTTTCCGTACCGTTGATCTCTGTCGAGGAAACTGGCACGGATCCAGGCCGTTTCGATGAACAGTCCCCGCAACTTTAGTGCTCGTAAACTTTGTTCCATTTCTGTCGAACCTCGAGCGCAAATTAGCGTGAAGGTACGCTTAATTGGATAAATTGGTGGCGATTAATTTTGGTTTCTGCCGGCGGTTCTACGAATTCCTTCGAGAACAAAGAAAATCTTGTTTCCTGAACTGTAGAACTTCCTACGTCCTACGTCAATCATTTTTTATACTCTCCATTACGCAATTCTACTTAAAAAGATCCTAGACCAAACTCTTGCAACTCCTCCGACATTCATCCCATACTTTTGTGAGAAAAATTCGGTCGCGTGTCATCGGTAAGACTGTTTCATTTGCAAGTCTTGTAATCATTTCTGTCGTATAAACAAATTTTGGTCCAGTAACTTATCGCTTAGAGAAGAATGAATGTTTAGGTTCAGTTTGTAACAAATTATAAGAAGGTCCTCAATTTTCTATTTTTCTACTTGCTTTTAAAGGAAAATATCAGATATCATGTGTTTGTATTAACTAGGGATTAAGAAGATGCAATTTTTATTTTTGTAATATGTTCTTGTGTAACAAATATTAATAATTGACAGGCTCTCTGTGATTGTTTGATGTTAATGATCTGTAAATTCTTTTAGAATTGAATCTCTACTGCACATTCTCTTTTGAAGATTAAAGTAGCTTCATATCGAAGTGGTTTGAACTGTACATGTTTTTTAGAAGATCAAAGCGGTTTGATCTGGAAGAGGATTAATCTTGAATAGGTTTGATCCTGACGAGATTTGAACTGTAAATTTATTTCAGGCGGTTAAAGAGGTTGAATCACGAATAGGTTTAATTTTGAAGAAGTTTAGGTTATGTTTGCTCTTGATAATGTTTGATCTTGATGAGGTTAGATGTTTGATCTTGGTGGGGTATGCTCTCGATGAGGTTTGATCTGCAAATGTTTTTTAGAAGATCAAAGAGGTTAGATCTTGATGAGAATTAATCTAGAAAAGGTTTGATCTTGACGAGGTTTCAACTGTAAATTTATTTCAGACAGTTAAAGAGGCTGGATCAGGAATAGGTTTAATTTTGGAGAGGCTTGCTCTTGATAATGTTTGATCTTGATGAGGTCTGCTCTTGATGAGGTTTGCTCTTGGTGAGGTTTGCTCTTGATGAGGTTTGCTCTTGAATTGGCTTGACCTCGAAGTGGTTTAATCTTGATGAGGTTTGAACAATAAATTATTTTCAGAAAAATCAAAGAGATTCCGGTTTTGTAATCTTGTTGGTCACTAACGAGGTTTCTGTTTTTCTTCTTACAGAGATGCGAAGCGAGGTAGGAGAATGGCTGCCGACCTGCGTGGGTTCACCGATATGCATCCTATTGCTGTCATGGTCGCTGCTGATCTATCAGAGCCAACCATCCTCTGCGAAACGGAAGATCGATGTATTCACAGTGGCCATACTCTCGGAGAGTCTTGTGCACCAGCTTGGACTTCTTTTCTACGCGATCCTCACGTTGATTCGACCAAGTAACCATTTCGGAGGTAGCTACACTATGAATCATACTCGTCTAAACCTATTCTCATCATTCAGCCTAGTCAACACGATCATCGCGCTCTGCTTATTAATAAACTGCTTCGTGTTGCTTAAGAAACTAAAAATATTTGGCAAGTGTTTGAACTACCTTCTTCGACCAAGGATCTAAATGATCGATATTCGACTTGTGTCCTCCATTATGTCATAACTGCTATTTTCTGCCATCGGGAATAACTTCTGCTCGATATCTTAATGGACGTCCCTAAATAACTTCTGTTAAATAAACTTTATATACTTCGTTGAATGATTTCTTCGTTCAAGTGCCTCAATTTCATACAATTTCATACAATTTCATACAATTTCATACAATATATTAATAAACTTTATGATTTCGGCGCAAGGTTCGATCATATTATGATATATATTATGATATATATAATATGGTCGAACCTTGCGCCGAAATCATAAAGTTTATTAATATACTTAATTTTCGATCGAGAGGAATTTCACCAATTTCATACAATTTCATACAATCGTATACAATCGCAGATGATCGCATATAATCGCATACAATCGAACCAAACTAATAAATAGAAACCATACAGTATAATTAGGACACGAGGATTTATCAAACGTTCACAAACCTTCTCAAACCTTCTCAAACCTTTTCAAACCTTCTCAAACCTTCTCAACCTTCTCAAACCTTCTCAAACGTTCTCAAATAAAACCTAACATTCTAAATACTAAAAGACCAAGTTCAAACATGATAATGACCCTTCATACATTCTCAAATTCATAATCATGTTACCTGGACGCACTACCTCAAATTAACTAGTCCGAGCACCTTAATTGACGACCCCAGAAAAATCCTAATTAATTCACCATCACCAAATGTACACTAACCAGGCTCCAATGTCTAATTTTCAGAGTTCTGCTCGACCCTGGTCTGGGTGTTGAACTCCTCGAGCATCCTTCAGGAGCTAACCTTAACTTCGATCGCGATTTTCACCGCGATCAGTACCAGGGACCTCCACCTAACCAAAAACCACCTGAAGTATCACCTGGTGAGCCTCAGCGTGATTAGCGCGTGCGTCGGCGTGACAGGTGTCCTAAACTTCGAGCCAGAACACTGCGTCTTCCTGGCGCAGGAGATCTCCTTGAAGTATGGCATCTTCGTCAACTCTCTGAGGTGTTTGCTGATGCTGACCACAGTGGCCAGTCTTCTGTTGGCTTTGATTAGAAGTCTGTGTCGATCTCCGAAAGGAGAATTGTTGAAATCGGTGTCGGATCTGTCGGAAGCTAGCTCGAAGAATTCTTCGGGAGCTTTCGAGTGTCATCCTCAGCAATGGGATCCTTCAAGCGGATCTTGCACCAGTGGATCCACCAATAGCAGAGCCTGTTTGAGGAAGAAGAAAGTCCAGGTGGACGAAGCTAGCGGGAAGTCGACCATCTATAGCATTCTTTTTGTTTGCTATGCTTTCCAGCACGTCCCCATTCTGGTGAGTTCATTCTCCATGTCTTCGTTAAGTTCGCAAAAATTATTTAATACCTTATTTTAAATTGGAAATATATTCTGCTAATTTTTCTTCTGAATCTCCATTCTGCCGAGAAGATTCTCCATGTCTTTTACAAGTTAGAAAAATTCATTTGATACGTTGCTTAAATTAAAAATATTAGAAATCGATCTATGGAATCGTGCCTAAGTATACAGGGTGTCCCGAATTTAAATGGCAAAACTTCAGGAGCGTGTAGGGGACCGAAAAACTAAGACTAAACGTCTTTTAGAGATTTGCTCATTTTTGCTTCGTTTTGGAGAAAATCGCAAAAATTCAATATCTCGTTGTCAGTTGCTCTCTTGAGTTGTTGTATACACTTGTATTTGTGATTGTTTTGACATTGTTGTGTGAGTTGTGACAGTGAGATATGTAAACACTTGGTTATCCTTTACATTCTTTCGTTTGTTTACATTCTTGCTTGAAGCAGGAAGTTTATTCGGTGCCAATCAATTCAAGAGAGCAATTAAGAGACCGAAACATAGATGCACTGCACCAAATATTCACCAGAACAATGTTTAGCTGCAATTTATCAAGTCAGTGCTAGATGTAATGCTTGCATTGCTGAGGGCAACATTTTGAACAATATCTACATTAAATAGATGATAACGTAAATAAAATGAAAATAAATAAGTGCAAAAATGAAAACTTGTTTCATTTCTTTTTTTGCAATTTTTCCAAAACGAAGCGAAAACGAGCAAATCGCTAAAAGACTTTTTGTCTTAGTTTTTCGGTCCCCTACACGCTCCTGAAGTTTTGCCATTTAAATTCGGGACACCCTGTATAATGAACATACTAATTCATGAATTATTATAAAATGACACGGTCTATGATGAGAATAAAATCTCGTAGTTTCACTACAAATTGAAGATGCTCAGGTGCCTATATAACGACCGTCATTAATTTGCAATATTAAAATAGCAAATATAGTATTCTCTCTAAAAGCTGGCACTTGAAGCCTCGATAGAAATATTTAATGTTCCCAGAGATTACGAGTGGAAGTATAAATTATTTTTAAAAAATTGCAAACAGACTGGTTACAACGCGTAATTTTCGTACAACGTTATTCTTTTACGAATCGATACTCGATAATAGCTACCTCTCGCGATAGATTTATCGCGTCAGGATTTATTAAACGTTCCTTTCGATGGAAGTTGAGTCAAGCAAATTTGCTCTAGCAGCCTAACTGTCTCGGCCATAACAGCCGTATTTCGTAATATCCACGAAATTGCAAGCGCGCAGCGAGCCGTGACAATGTTACACGGCCGGAATCGATGAACCTAACTCACGTCTGATTTATCATTTGCGAACGATTAAAAGTGCACGATTGCGCGGGCCCGCTTTGTAATACTCTCGCGCGCAATCGTATAATTCATTCATTAAATTATCCCGATAAATTGCTATCCAATTACGGCTTGCTCTTTCCTAATGTGAATATTTATCGACGCATTAGCGGTTTGATTGTGTACAACTTATTAGTTCTCTTCCGGAAATATTAATTAAACTCTTACCAATTTCTCATTTTTTTTTGGCTGAATCTGATGCAAGGAATTCATTTACTGTTCCCTAAACAATTTACTGGAGGATTGAAAATAATATCCTAACAAATGAATTAATTGGTTGACTGATTGGAATCGCAAGAAAATTTGTCTAATTTGATTCGAGTGTATATGTAGAACGCGTTCATCTTGTTCTTGTAATATTCACTAGAATTTGGACATTTTTCTTTTCTGAAACTAATATGCAACAAATTGCCTCACTATTTCGTAAACAATTGTATAGGTCTTTGTACATTAGCTGAAAACAACAGGATAATAAATAAATTGATTGCGTAACTAACTGGAAACAAGAGAACTTCGTTAGATTCGCTGTAAGACATTCTTCGGTCAGTAAAACGAGATCCGGTCACTCGATCTGCTTTTTTAATCAAATAAATCACAAAGAGGGAACTTCGCACAAAAATCCAAAGTCTAATAATATAAATGCACTTCTGGTTTATATTTCCATTATATTTTAGTGCTCTATTTTCATTTTAGAAAGGAAGCTAGAAAATTTTTTAATGTAATCTCCAACCGTGCAAAATCGCTGAAATAACGAGCAGCGGATAAAATTAAAGAAATCCCATAAAAAAAGGACTTCGCACAAAAATCCACAGTCTAACAATAAATACAGAATTCTAAATAATATCTCCACTATTTTCTAGTGCTCTATTTTTATTTTAGAAAGAAAGCTAGAAAACTGTTTAATGTAATCTCTGAGCGTGCAAAATCGTTGAAATAACGAGCAGCGAATAAAATTTAAAAAATCCCATAAAAATGGGACATCGCGCAAAAATCTGCAGTCTAACAATAAATACAGAATTCTAAATAATATCTCCACTATTTTCTAGTGCTCTATTTTTATTTTAGAAAGAAAGCTAGAAAACTTTTTAATGTAATCTCTGAGCGTGAAAAATCGCTGAAATGACGAGCAGCGAATAAAATTTGAAAATCTCAAAAAATGGATTTCGCACGAAAATCCAAAGACTAACAATAATTACAGAATTCTAGATAATATCTCCAATATTTTCTAGTGCTCTATTTTTATTTTAGAAAGAAAGCTAGAAAACTGTTTAATGTAATCTCTGAGCGTGCAAAATCGCTGAAATGATGAGCAGCGAATAAAATTTAAAAAATCCAGTCTAACAATAAACACAGACTTCTAGATAATATCTCCATTATTTTCTAGTGCTCTATTTTCATTTTAGAAAGGAAGCTAGAAAACTTTTTTAAATATTATTAAATAAAAAATCCCATAGAAATTGGTCTGCGCACAAAAATCCACAGTCTAACCATAAAAACACACTTCTTGTTTATATCTGCGCTATTTTCTAGTGATCTATTTTCATTTTGAAGCTATAAAACAGTCTACAGTAACCTCGAAGCGCGCAGAACCAGTAAAATAAAGTGCACCGAACGGTCAGGGCCGAACTCCTCTGAAAAGATCGACTGAACCGGATCACAACAGAGGGTTCGAGCAAACCGGAAGTCGCCGTGGGTCTCTGTCATCCGGAAACAGTCTCATATTCTCTGTTTTCCGCACCGGAATTCCGTTCATCGACGAGAAAGCTGCCCGCATGTGGCAGACAAAGGAACACGAATATTGTTCGTCTCTTACTACTATAATCCAATGATCTTCTTTCGTAGCTGAGCAGCATGGAAGATCGAAGTTTACGATCGATATCAATATTCACAGCACGACCGGTTGTCTCGTGCTCGATGGGAAACAGGAAAGCGGGGAAGACGTTCTGGAAACACGCGTCAAAAATATTCGAAAGTGCGAACGCCTTAATACGGCCGACGACCTCGATGCCGAACCCGATTGGGATTCATTAAATGATCCACGGAGAAACTATCCAGACCTTGCTCGTTAATATTTATAATCGGCAACCTGTGACGCACTATGTTTGTAATCGCCGCGCCGCTGGCCGCCATTTAATTGGGTTGGCTACTGTGCGGCCGTTGAAGTCTCCGAGCTCTGCTCGCTTAGTTTTGCTTCTCGCATTTCTTTATGCGCTTTCCGATTGACGGTTCATATTGGAAAATTGTTAACTGACTCTTTATGACATTTTATAATTATATACATTTAGATAATTATTTACATTGACTTTTTTAGCATTTTTTGGAGGCTGCAGATTAGAAAAATTGGAGAATATCTTTGCCTTAGACAAAATTAAAGATATTTCTGGTTTGTTTTCGAAATTGAAATTGAAAATCGTACTTCACCATATGGAATACAGAATTTATATAAAAATCGACGTTTTACTCTTCCTTTAGACATTGAACTCAAAAGAGATTTAAGTTTTCATAGGATTTTGTGTCTCTTTGATTTGATTGCCTCGTAGAACTTATTAACAATTGAATAAAAATTGTATCTATACTGCAGATTCGAAATTTGGAAACAATTCCTGTAAAAATCTGTATTTCACTATTCTTATAAATATTCAACTTAAAAGAATATACAGGGTGTCCCATGCAACTGGAACAGGCTCGTAAACAGTTACTCGTAAAAATTCGAATTTTTACGAGTAACTCGAAAGTTAAAGATCTGTTCGAATATATTCGAGTAACTCGAAAAATTTCGAGAGAAAAATTCATTTTCGAGTAAATCGAAGTTTTACGAGAGCTCGAATATTCGAGCCGGTTGATTTGTTCAAGTAGCTCGCATTCTTTTCAAGCATTTCGTCGATTTCAAGTAGCTCGGAAAATTCAAACGCTCGACTTGGCTCGAGAAATCGAATCGAGTTCAGCTCAGCTCGTAAATTACAGGTACTCGCACACCCCTAGTTAAAATAGGACAAGGGGTTAACCCTTAGCGGACGGAAATTATTTTTAGCATACTTTTTGATGGTTCCAATAAATTTTCCTTATGAAACAAAATCGTGTATTGAATAGTTAAAGCATATGAATTATGTTAAGGTTGTGTCCAGTATAAATTTGTTTGATATTTCCTGAGAGTAATAATTTCTTTAAAAATTATTCGCAGTCACAGCACGATAAAATTGCTGGGGCGACTGACAGTCGACACGCGTCCGCAAAGGGTTAAGGAACATCAGTTTGATAATTATGAAAACGGTCCGCTTGGGGTATTGTCCCAAAAGCTCGTCATTTAAAAAAGTCAATCAAATCTCTAATCTGCGGTTACAGCAGCAAGTAAACAGCTATGCGTTCCCATATGCTCAGTACATACTCCATATATCCCGTGATCAACGATCGATCGGTTCGACAATTGTACGCGATTCCAAGCAGTCGTCGAACGGGACGAGGCGATAAAATCGAGGTTCGACCTCGATTTAAGGGAAACCGTGTGTATGCGTATGTTTGTGTGTGTATGCAGGTTAGCTGCTGAAAATCGATCGAATTCTAGACGATGCTCTAGACGCGTGTAGCGTGACGTTCACGCGCGACTCCTCGCAATTAAAGCGAGCTCGTTTCGGATTCAACGCGAGTTTGTTGCTGGAATTGATCGGAGAAACTCGCGTGTGCGTTTGATGTTCGGGATGATGATCAAGCTTGAAGGGCGCGAACAGCGGAGAAAATTGAGGGAAAGAGAGACAGAGAGAGAGAGAGAGAGAGAGGGAAAAAGAGGAGAAATATTATGACGGACATAGCGCGCGAAGAACCGAAGCGATATGCTTGTGCAGCACGCGTGCAACTGCTCCTCGTTACGTATTGAAACGATGTATAATAGAATCGCACGTCGAAAGTATGTTTAGTCGGTTGTACATGGTCGTGTTCCTTCGGAGATTCGGAGCGGAAAATCCTCGCGAGAACTATAATTGCCACTGGGGATAATTGACATGCTGGAAATCAGGGACGGATCCTCTGATCGGCTCTTTCGCTTATTTTATTTTTCTTCGGGGGAATGTTCTTTGTGGAATGTTCGGCGTGGCTTCGTTAATTAGTGGGATCGTTTGTGTATGTCGCATATGATCTCTTATATTTTTATTGAAGAGAAAAGAGGGCAACGAATTGATTGATCAGCTCTTTGCCATGTTCCTTAATTTTTCTTGGTGATGGAATATTCATTGTAAAATGGTCAGAATGGTTTTATTTATCAGTAGGATCATTTTTGTATGTCGCAGAATATTTATAACATTTTTATCGAATCACTACAGGAAGGTATAGTGGATTGTACGAAAAGAAAAGAAAAGGCAACATTGAATCGATTGATCAACTCTTTCCTATGTTCTTTTAATATTTCACGGTAGTATATTTATTGTAAAATCATCAGGATGGTTTTATTTATTAGTAAGACCATTTTTGTATGTCGCAGAATATTTATAACATTTTTATCGTGCCACTACAGGAATTTATAGTGGATTGTACGAGAAAAAGAGTCTTCAACTCTTTCCCATGTTCGTTAATTTTTTTACGGTGGAATATTTATTGTAAAATGATGAGCACAGTTTTATCTATTAATGCGACCATTTTTATGTATCAGACAATATTTACAATAGTTTTCTGTAACAAGCAAAAGCAAGCTCGTTCGATTGATTACCCAAAGATAGATTAATTACACACGTATTTTATTTCTCCACAGTAGAATACTCGTAAAATGTTTAGTACGGTATTCTTAATTAGCAGGTCCATTTTTATACGCCTCACAAAATTTATAATATCTCTATCGTTTACACGCAAGGGAAAGTAATGTAAATTCCACGAGAAAAATGAAGTAATCCATGAAAATAGATAAAAAGGAGTTCGCAGGAGTATAAAGTCGTTGCCCGTCAATTATAAATAGAAAACATGTGGCAACTTTGCAAATAAAGTAAAAAGACACTCGCGAAAGTGGGTCAACATGTATTGTCAGTGAAAATGATTACAGTATTGTACATTTTCAGACTGAAAGAACGCTAGAAAATGATTTTATTACATGCCACGCTTTTACTTCCATAGTTGATGTTTTATCTTAAAATCTGACACTGTGTCAGCACTGAGAAACATCGCAGGGCAAATGTGAAAATGTTAAGTACTAGATTTATGCTCGATGATAGTTGGTAGAAAAGGGTCCTCATTAGAATGGTGAAACAGGTGCTTAGAGTGGTTCACATTTCTACGGACTAATTCACAGACGATGGAATTAGCATTTCACTTTCCCTTGACAGTCTAATAAAAATAACCACCACCACATCTTTATAGAAATATAATTTTAACCTTTCATTTGTTTCGTTATCTAATCCTTACTGTAATCGCATTATTCAAACAGAAGGCATCCAGTGCATCTATACTCAACATCTCCAAAAATTTAACACTAATCCTACCACGGTCGAATGACCGGCTTCATATTTTACAATTATTGCAATTATAAAAATTCATTTATTGATAATAATGCAATCAATTTCCTTGTCCGAGCATCTGCTATATTGAAAATAACGGACAATCTCAATAAATTTAACGTTGATATTTTTATAAGGCAACATTTATGTTAACATAAAAGAAAAATTTATCTTTCCGTAGTAAACATAAAATTAAAATACTTTCAAGACTTAAAATAAAGAAAGAATTTCTTACACCTTCTTCTATATCAGGGAGTTCCAACGTATTCCCCTCCCAGAACTACAAGGTCCCCACCATCGAACCTCTTCCCACTACTACGAACAGCTGTAGAGTTAGCGAGTGCTGCGCGCGCCGCGCGGCTCTCGTGGTGGGGGCTTCTCACTACTATACATTATAACGATGAAGTCTAAGAGTGGGGGAAGAACCTAAGCGGGGAAGTTGGCTCTAATAACTCCGGAGCTAATGGTTGGAACTGTCTCTTCTATACAGTAAAAATAAAATAAAAATGCTATTAACCTTCAAGACTTAAAATAAAGAATGAATCGCTTGCACCTTCTTCTATATAGTAAAAATAAAATAAAAATGCCATTAACCTTCAAGACTTAAAATAAAGAATGAATCGCTTGCACCTTCTTCTATACAGTAAAAATAAAATAAAAATGCCATTAACCTTGAAGACTTAAAATAAAGGAAAAATTTCTTGGATCATTGTCAAGTGAAAGAAAAGCAAAAATACTATTTTATTTTCAAATTTATACACAGCACAAGCGCACAACAATACGCAGCCTGTCAGTGTCTGTGAAAGCGTTTTAAAAATCCACAGTTCAGAGACGCATTTTCGACTGCATGGTCCGCCGCGCCGCGGCAGGGTGAATATTGAAAGCTGTCGCAGCTTTGTGAATAAAATAACGCGTTTCATATTCGTCGCGACGGCCATACAAATGCGTTATTTAATTTTCTCCCGTGGCAAAATGCTCGACTCACGGTAATCGCGTCGCAAAACGCCAGCGAACATTTTTCCCGGCTTTCCATCGGTGTTTTTTTCGAGCCATCTGCTTTCTAAGCGTGGATCTCTGTTAATCTGGTCTGTGTGTGCCGCGAGTGAAATTCGAAATTTGATTAGATCGGCCGTGAACGGTTTCACTGTGTTAGTGGAACGATATTTCGAGGTTTCCCTTTCCTCGAGAGCGCGACTTTCGGCGCATAGCAGTCTCTGCACGCGCGTCACGCTAATTAATAAACTGCGAACGGATCAAGTTAGAACGCACGCTATCTAGATCCGCTAGATCTTCGTTGAAGATCTACAGATCTTTTACACGATTTTTAAAGCGATCGGAACGTTGATTCTCATTCCACGTCGCCTTATAATGAATGCTAAACGAAAATGCTGTACATTGAAACGTCTGTGAAAATTTTGAAAAATTTTTTCTGTGGTCTAAACTCCACAGATTGAAAGAATAAATCTTCCTCTTTACAACGACACCTTGAAAATTGGCGTACGATATTTTTTAGTCATTTTATCAGGCTTTAAATGAATAGTGTGCTTTCAACTTGCACGAGCATACTTTTCCCCAATTTTTATTCCATGAAACAGTGAAAAAAAATCGTACATTAATTTTTAAGGAGTCGTTGTAAAAAGAAGGCTTCAGTCTTCAAATCTATGGTAGTTTTATTTACGAGAAAATTTTTTGACAGTTTTTGGAAACGTTTGGATTTGCAATATTTTTGAAGGAAAATGTGTTCTCAATTTCCCACTTGCTAAATCATGCAAAAATATCTTAGAGGAGTAGTTAGAGGCTTCAAGCTTTAAAAGTGATCGAGGTTTATGGTTGTACTACTAGTTTTTACGAAATGATGACAACTTAAATATCGCAAATTTTTCGAGAATCGGAAATGTAGTGTTTAAATACTTTTTGGATCCACCTGTATTTCAGTTATTGTAAGTAGTGAATAAAGTCACTAAAAAAGGAATATGAATTAATTTGTACACCTGATAACCGATACTTCACGAGTTTGTTTAGCTTGTAAATAACCGCGGGACTGTAAAAGTTTCCATAAAGTTACGCTTTTAAAAGAATCGAAAAAGAAATCGAAATTCAACGATGGAACTTCATAAAATCTGTCAGTTTCACTCGCTAGGAATTTCACTAAATTAAAAAGTGAGAGAGATTCATATTAATTGAAATTCTTGTGAATGTAAATTCGTTGATTTCTGTGATTGTTATTTATGTAAATGCGCGGACGTGCATTTTTAAAATAAATGACTAGCTTTTTATTTTGTAGGATTTAGGAATTCTGGAGATCATTTCCGCAGATAAAAATTGGAAAAGAAAAATCCGACGAACGTTCTGTTTCGCTCGTGGTTCAAAACACGTTCCCGTGGGAGGTCTTTCAATCGTGAGCACACACCAGTCGGATTTTAGATTGCGTAATTTATGTGATTGCCTATCAAAACGCCGCGACTCTGGAATCGCTTCGCGTAAATCGTTTCCAACGTAATTCCGTGGAAATGGATTTCACACGTGGTTCCCGTTGCCATACGGTATCCTAAAACCTTTTCCATCCTGCCATTAACTTTTACGTAAACTGACAAAACAATATACAGACTTTCTTTGTTATACAATCGCTCGGTTTTCGATCTGTTGCCCACGAGCGCAAATGTTTTTCTTTGCGCAAAAAACCAATTACGATCGTTGGTAGACAGTGCGAATCATCTTGTATTGGATGGTGCCATAAGTTGGTAGCATTCCTGCGATTTGTTGGGAGTAGTTCATTTTTTAACAGAATGTTTTTTGTGCTTGCATATTGTATAGTGGCACTGTGGAAATGTTTTATTAAAGGACAAATATTATGGGTTTTTAACTACAATTTCATAGAAAGAACTTATTTTTATATTTTAATAAAGGTGAAGTAATAATTAGGCTATGGAAGTATATATGAACAATTTTAGAATGATAAAGAGAAAGAATAAATTGCAATTGTATTTTTCATTAAAAGATTGCTTACAGTAGAAGTAAAATGAAAATGTATTACTTTGGTTAAAGAATTCCTTGCAAGAAAAATATTCTAGAAATGTATTCCTCGCGATAAAAATAAAATAATGATGCATTCCTTCAATTAGAAGATTCCTAACAGAAAAAATAAAGTAAAAATATATTCCCTCGGTTAAAAAATTCCTTACAGGGAAAATAAAGGCATTTTTAATAAAAGAATATTCTTTCAATTCAAAGATTCCTTAACGTGAAAATAAAATTAAAATGTTCCCATCAATTAAAAAATTCCTTGCAATTGAAAAATAACGTGGAAATGTGTTCTTAAAAATAAACTAATAATGTATTCCTTCAATTAGAAGATTCCTGACAGAAAAAATAAATTAAAAATGTGTTCCCTCGGTTAAAAAATTCCTTACAGGGAGAAAAAAGCATTTTTAATAAAAGAGTATTCTTTCAATTCAAAGATTCTTTAAACTAAAAATAAAATGAAAATGTATCCCTTCAATTAAAAAATTCCTTGCAAGAAAAATAACGTGGAAATGTATTACTCGCGATAAAAATAAACTAATGATGTATTTCTTCAATTAGAAGATTCCTAACAGAAAAAATAAAATAAAAATGTATTCCCTTGGTGAAAAAATTCCTTACAGGAAAAATAAAACATTTTTAATAATAGAGTATTATTTCAATTCAAAGATTCTTTAAAGTAAAAATAAAATAAAAATGTTCCCTTCAATTAAAAAATTCCTTGCAAAAAAATAACGTGAAAATGTGTTCCTAAAAATAAACTAATGATGTATTCCTTCAATTAGAAGATTCCTGACAGAAAAAATAAAGTAACAATGTATTCCCTGGGTTAAAAAATTTCTTGCATTAAAAATAAAATAAAATAGACTACAATCTTTTGTTAATGTAAACACTTCCTCACACTTTAAAGACAGCATCTTCATCGAACCCACGAAAATCTTCAGTCTACTAATCATCGTCCTCATGCTAGATTAATTTTCCTGCTTTCTAAAAATGTGTTACAGTCTTTTGGAAACTGTTAGAAACTTTATGAAGCCAATTTACATATTCTCGCAAAGGTCTTCTTCACTTCAGAAACTCCGTTATCCTCTCCTTTAGACATGCACTTTACCTTATATTCCAGATTTCATGAACATTGCAAAAACCGTCAAGGTTTCAAAAACAAAGCTACTCGACACGAAAAAGGAAGCAGCGATTCCTTGCGCCTCAGTTAAAAAGTGAAACTCTCGTTTCCAAACCGCGACTGCCATTCGCAGCCTAATTAATCAGACTTTTTATCGATGCTAGTATGTCGACAACGCTGAATCATATTATTCCCAACCGTCTCGTCCTCGAGAAAAATTTCGGAAAAAAGTCCATGACAAAAAGAAGACTCTCTCTGCATAAGAAAAATGTATTCATGTACAAGTGACTCATATAATTGATTACTAGCCTGCGGTTTATATGCATTTATGGCAAAAATGACCGCAAACAATTCAAAACTGTGTACAAGATTTCAAGAACGCTGTTAGACTACTTTTGATTTATTAAATTCATTAAAATTAAAAGTACATTATCATTTAAGCTTGTGGTCCTTAAAATTAATTTTTATTATGCATAAAGATCTGCACACTATTCATCACACACACACACACACACACACACACACACACAGAGAGAGAGACTTTGAATTGCAATTTTCATTTGCAATTAACCAATTTCAACAAAATGTTCAGAATGTATATCACTAACAGGAGTCTACAAAACACACTTTATAAATTTTCTATTACAGCATCGCATGAAAAAGTCGCAAAGAACAATCTTTGCTATTTTTTTCTCGCGATTCCAACTAAACGTAATTTTGTTCAAAATGTTCACTAATCTTACCAGCTTCATAGAAAAATTCAAATCACCTGGTGCATTCGCAAGAAAATTATTCTAATTTAATGTGTTCGATTAAATGAGTCGTTGTGAAGTTTGCGCACGCGCAGAAAAATTGTTTTTACGTCTCGTTGGTGACGATTTTGTTTTGTGACGTTTTAAAAAAAATTTGCGACAAAAATCTACAACAGAGAACAGACTCTCGATTTTACATGTGAGAGATGCAACATTCGCGAGCCTGCATAGAAATGTGCGTACGCGGTGCGCAACGTTGGCGAGCGCGCGCTTTTGAAAGCGCGACCGAGACGAGTTTTCACTGTGGAAATCTCTCGCTCGTTAAAATCGAAAGTAAAGCGGCCACGTAAGACCCTGCCGCAGTGTTTCGACGTTTCCCTCGTTCTTTCGCGTTTTTTACCATTCGCTGCGGAATTTTTTCGCCGCTCCTTTTCCAGCACGATCCATCGCTTGGCGGTCTCCGCGGAATTACAGCGGCGCACGCGCCCCTTGTCTGTCGGCGCGTCCGCTCGCGAACCATGCGAACAATTAACTGCATGCGATATGCATACGAGTCGACTTGCATTCCGCCGATTTTCGCCCCGGGGGAAAGCGTCGACACGATTTCTTTGAATTATATTGACAGATGCGCCGGATGCCGGCTGCAAAGAAACTCTTTATGGCACTTTTATGTGGCCCGACTGAGAGAGTCGTGGAAAAATTATGCCACTTTTTGCACAACGCTTGACGTCCGGAAGGCGCCAGTCAAAAACGAGGCTTCGGTCTCGGTGTTTCATGGTTGAACGGTGTGTAGAGTGATTGAATAGCGTGCGGGCACTGCTATGCATAATTCTGTGGTTGCAAGGAAAAACGTCGCATTTCACAAACAAAACGTCGCGTCACAATTTCAAAAAATTCGAGTTTATGTATTAATTGAGTTTTGTAGTATTGGATTTACATATTTACCAGAAAAAAGTCACGAAAACAAATTCGAAAGATTTAAAAAAATAATGCAATTTAACCGATGTCCTATATCAAAGTATTAGTGATCAAAACTTTAACACTATACCTACCAAGCATTAAAACTATCTGCGAATGTTGCCTTATAAAAATGGCAACCCTAGATCTATTCAGATTGTCCGTAAATCCCAATATAATAGATGCTTGAACAAGGAAATTTATTCCATTATTTTAGATAAACGAATTTTTACAATTTCAATAATTGCAAAATCTAAAACCGGCCATTTGACCGTGGTAGGTTTAGTGTTAAACGGCAATTTCTCGAATGTGAAATTATGTGACTTGCGAAAATTCGAGTTTATGTATTAATTGAGCTTTGTAATATTGGATTTGCGTATTTACCAGAAAAAAGTCACGAAAACAAATTCGAAAGATTTAAAAAAATGTCCTATATCAAAGTATTAGTGATCAAAACTTTAACATTATGTTGTAGGAATGGGTGGTTTAGCTATGTTGAATAACTCACTCGCTGTTGTAAATAAACAACTATATATTTAATAATAATATGTAATACAATGTTCTCCATGTACTTCTCTTTATTCACTCACGCTCAGACTCACACACACAGACACAAACACCTCCCCTCTCATACCAACCTCAATCTCGTTACCCTCATACTGCCAACCTCATTAAAATATAATAAAAATAACCCTACACACTATACCTACCAAGCATTAAAACTATCTGCGAATGTTGCCTTATAAAAATGGCAACCCTAGATCTATTCAGATTGTCCGTAAATCCCAATATAATAGATGCTTGAACAAGGAAATTTATTCCATTATTTTAGATAAACGAATTTTTACAATTTCAATAATTGCAAAATCTAAAACCGTTCATTTGACCGTGGTAGATTTAGTGTTAAAGGGCAATTTCTCGAATGTGAAATTATGTGACATGCGGCGTTCTTCCTGACAACCACAGAATTAGGGTCGCCATTTGCCGGCCGATGGTGGACTGTTTAGGGTTTTTTCGAGTTGATGGTTGAATTTAATTGCAGTTATTTTTTGGTTATTTTGTTGTTGGAAAATGTGAGAAATTGTGTCAATTTATTTCGTTGTTAAACGATGGTGGAAATATTTTGTCAAGCAGACAAGAATGTTGATGATTTATATTAGGTTGTTTCTTGCCCCTCAGGGCCTATATGTTTTTTGTCAGACCCAACGTTCGGGCATGTTTGCGTATTTTTAATTTCTTGAAAGAATGTAACCTGCGTATACAGGGTGTCTCACATAAATAGGAACACCTAAATATCTGTCGTATTTACTGTCCTATCAGAAAACTTCAGAGGAAAAAGTGACACTATTGCAGGGGGCAAATATAATGGTAAAGAAAAACATTTTTTATGTCGTGTTTTTTAATGAAATTTCGTGGTCACCGATGTATTTTTAAATGGAATAGTATAGTCTTTTTTATATCTTTGCTGAAACACGTAAATTTTAAACTTCCACATTTTATCCTCTCCAAGGTCATTTCAAGGTCAAAAAGGTGGTATCCACTAAATTCAGTTTTTTATTGTCTATCATGCTATCGTAAAAAAATATACTATTCCATTTAAAAAAACATCGGTGACCTTGAAATTTCATTAAAAAACACGACATAAAAATTTTTTTTCTGTACCATTATATTTGCCCCCTGCAATAGTGTCACTTTTTTCTCTGAAGTTTTCTGATAGGACTGTAAATACGACAGACATTTAGGTGTTCCCATTTATGAGAGACACCCTGTATAATAAGATATGCTAAGCAATAATGTCGCTCTAACTGTACTTCGCAAATAATGTAAATTTCCTCTAGCTGTATAGATCCCAATCAGGGGCCTGGGTAAGCTTATTAAAAAAAATATATATATATATATATATATATATATATATATATATTAGGTTGTTGCACATAAAATGTCCGATTGTAAAATACAAATCTTACGAAACGTTTTGATCAAGAAATTGCTATTACAGTCTACAGTTTTATTATATGAAACTTGTAACTGTAAAGAATCATGTGTATTATACATTTAGATAATCAGAAACAATTTTTATATTTTTTTACAGGTGATATCAATCAAGCCAAACCTCCTCACAGACTTCTGCACCCCCCAGAATCTCGCAACATGGTTGCCCCTAGTGAAAGACACCTTGCTACCAGTTTTCCTGGCATTGTTTGACAAGATGTTCTGCCGCTACGTGGCCAAAGTTTACTCCAAACAGGATCATGCTAGAAGACTGTCTCACGGTAAGCCTACACTCGATCGAACTATAATTCACCCCTACCAATGAAACCCTTCTCCAAAATCTCTAAATGTATTCAACCCCTTTACTCAACGATATTACACTATTCTAGATAAATAGACAGATAAGTTTATTTTTCATTCTCTCGGCCATGAAAAAGGACTCGGTTTACAATAAATTTTTTCTTAACCTCAGACTAATACACTCTTGTACTTGCACATTAAACAATTGATCAAAATTTGCTGTACAAACGATTGTCCTCGTTCAGGACTGAATACGTTTCTTCATTCTTCACGATTATTTAACCCTTTGCACTCGAGGCAATTTTAATTGCAAATTCAAGATATTTCTTTCAGCTTAGAATATTCTTGACCTACGTATCTTTTTCAAATTGTACACCTGAAATTAATCCTGTTTCCTCATGCATCATTTGAATTTTTAACAATTTATAGAACAGAGACGAATTGAAGAATATGTAAACTGTTTTGAATAATGGCATGGCAATTTTTCCCGGTGACTCAGAGTCACCATTCGAGCGAACAGGGTTAATAATTCGCGTGTAGCTGTCTCGAAAGTTCAGTAAACGCGAAAAACGACTTTTCGTGTCCCTCACGAGAGTCCGGTAACACGGTCGAAGAGACAGGATTCCGTGATATTTCCACGACGATGGATGGCATCGATTCGCGGATGAAAAATGCACACGCTGACCCGATGGCACGCGTGGGAACGAGTTATCGAGATGCATCAACGCGTAATCGCCAAGGAGAAATATCAGTTATGCGACAAGCCGCAGTCTCGCAATCCCTGTAACCGCATACCGCATCATTTCCCTTTTACTCGCACGATTTAGTTTTTTTCCAGCTTCATAATCGCCCATTCTAACCCCCTGTCAATCCTAATATTCAATCCTTGTGTCGCCACTCAAATTGAATTACATTTAAGACGTACAAATTTCCATTGAAAGTATAGAAGTACAAAATTATCGAACGTCCAGAACCGTGATGGGCACGGTAGGGGCACCTCAAACGCCTGCTTCTCCCACCAACCTCTCTTTCATGCGCGCGGCCTGCGCACTGATCGTGACGGGCGAAGCACGTCCTTCCTTTATCCAATCATTTAATTAATACTCAACATTTGCTAGGACATTCTGGACCAGGAATGGGCATTTTTGTCTCGATTGAGATAAAACCGTCCCCACCATAGCGCCCACTGTCCCCCACTATATACTGTGTGGTGACGGCGGATGCTGGTGGGGGACAGTGAGCACTTTGGTGGGGACGGTTTCGTCTCAATTGAGACAAAAATGACCATCCCTGGTCCAGAAGGTCTTAGAAAATGTTGAGTATTAATTAAATGACTGGTTTCACAAAAATGATTTATTTTTGCTTTCAGCTCTCACTAAATTGTTTCTACTATTCTTGTTGTTAAATCAACCGACTGTGGATCTTTGCGTATTTGTAGAGAACGCTGTTAAATAAAATTCTACTATTCTTGTTGTTAAATCAACCGCCTGTGGATCTTTGTGAATTTGTGAAGAACACTATTAAATAAAATTCGTTCAAATTTTTAACAAAACTGAGATTTTTTTCGTTACGAAAATATATTGTAGAAGCTTTCGATGTCAGTCTTCATTAAAATGTGAATTTGTACAAGCAATTTGTAGGAACGCTGTACAAGTTAGTCAAGTGTGCAACTTTATTAAAAAAATCGACAAATTTTAATCGACAATATAAATCTATTTGAAGTAATAACAGAGACTTTAATACGATCGCATGTTTCATTTCACAGTCGGCCAGTCACAGAATCGATTTTCCTTTCTCTACAACGATCCTATTCTTTCTACCACGAGTCGTATGCTCATCTAGAATGCCACGGTCCGTTCACAGCCAATTTTAATTGCAACAAGTTGTGATTTTCCGGTGGCAATGCACCTACAGTCTAATTTCCCCGCTGACCCGAATTACCCAGCTAATTTCCCTTTCACTCTTACGATTTATTTTTTTTCCTCTCCCTTAATGAGTCTACCATATGTCTAACGAGTCATTAATCAAAATTTGCATAACGTTCGACTCTGTAAGGATGATTTATCGCGTCTCGGCGATTCTGCGTGGTAATTAGAATTCGCCAGACCAATTTTCATGTATTATTTCGTTCTTTTTATGACCATCGGACAGTGAATTCTCTTCGCAGAAGCTTAATTCGTTGCAATTTTTCGACCGCCTGTCAAACAAAATCAAACAATGATTGTTCAACATAAATCCCATAATATGTTTAAATTGCTGTCTAAAATATCATATTCATTAACGTAGAATTAAAAGAGTTCAATACCTAATGAATTAGTAGTGATCGTATCAACAAAAAGCTTCTTGACAATCAATTTAATGTGGAAAACAATAGTCAATGTTTGCCCAATTTGAACGTATGTTTCAAAAATTTCTTCACTCTTATAGTTAAGATATAATATTGAATCTGACAAAATAAATTATAGATATCCTGGAATTTTTAATGTTCTATATTAAAGACATTACATAATTAAATAATCATTTCTTCGTTTTAAAAACTGCAACAACATTAAGACAACAATCTCAACACTTTATCTACCGAAAGCATATTAACACGCTCCTTCATAGTTGAACTAAATGCAAAAGAAACGTGACAAATTCTCTTTTAAATATTAACTTCAGATGAAGCTATTGCACTTTATAAATTCCAAAAATTGGTTGAATTTTGAATAAAATTGTTGTCGACTTTTGAACAATCTATTGAGAAGTTCTCAGCAGTTGCTCATCGATCTTGAAAAGGCTTTGCTAAAGCTTGCTGTAAGTAGAATGTTAAAATGCACCGGAAGTATGTTCGTCGAAGAATTACTTCGAACAGTCTGCAAAATGCTTGCAATAATATTTAACAATAGAACTGCCGAGCTAAACTAAACGCGACTGACGTACCGTCCGTCCATCAGGAGATGACATATACTATGGATACGGTATTGCCATAAGCCAGTTACACAGCTTTTTGTTCCGAATTGAACGTAGATTTGGAGGCCAGCGCCGCTATCGTTCGACCGGTGTACTGTACCCCTCGTACTCCTCTTCGCCCCGTGATCCTCTATACTTCGCCATGTGTTTACGTCCCTCTAGATGGCGCTGCTTTCAATCTAGTTGATTACACGTCATTGACACGCTACGAAATAAAAAGTGTCGATGACATCCAATCAACTCGATTGAAAGCAGCGCCATCTAGAGGGGCGCAAACACATGGCGAAGTATAAAGAATCACGGGGCGAAGAGGAGTACGAGGGGTACAATACACCGGTCGAACGATAGCGGCACTGGCATCCAAATCTACTGTTCAATTCGGGACATTTCCAGAATCCGAATACCGTATCCATAGTGTATATATATATATATATATATATATATATATACAAATTGTATATATATATACAAAAAATATATATATATACAAAAATTGTACAAAAATTCTGAATGAATGGAATCTTGTCGTTATCATAAGGCAATGTACCGTCCATCCATCAGGAGATGGCAGTGATTTTCGACAGTGGGGTGCATATATATATATATATATATATATATATATATATATATATATATGATATTGGGGACCACAGCCTGGCGTCTAGAGTGGGGTCTCGCAGTCCCCCTGCACCCCACTGTCGAAAATCACTGCCATCTCCTGATGGATGGACGGTACATTGCCTTATGATAACGACAAGATTCCATTCATTCAGAATTTTTGTACAATTTTTGTTTAACACTTTGATCATATCGCCCAGGTAACGGAATTATTTAACCAGAATAGAAAATTAATTTTTCTGTCGATAGATTGCGTGTACAAAATTTGCTTACGATCGGAGGAATAGAAGAGATTTGAAACAGTAATTAATATCACAAATTAAACTTTCGTGAGCGATCAACGTGTTAAATATGTACTCTAATAGAGAAGTTTCCGGAAAACATATTTATAATTTCAATATTTGTGAAAGTAAATATTAGAAACCAGTCATTTCGTCTAGTCCGGTAGTTCTACTGTTAATATCAACTATTCACAATAACGAAATCCATTGCCAAATTGTTTGTATTACATCAGACAACCCGTCTCACTTTCTGGGCCGAGAAATTTCGTTTACTGTCCCGGAAACAAAAGTTGCGAATTTTCGCAGAAACCGGCTCTCGCGTCGATGCGAATCACAAAGTCAATTTCGCTTTCGCTCTTACGACTCGTTTCTTTTCGCGAAACATTGTAACATGGTAGAACAGCAATCCAGTCCGGTTTGATGGAATTTTTAATTTCACTGCCGAGGTTTCATCGCGATTCCACCGCCATTTTGGTTCGTCTACGCGTTCGCAAGCTGCGCGCATCAGAATCGCGTTAGCGGATCCCGCCTCGCGAATTTTCGCAACTGGCGCGCGAAGAGAAATTGTTGATTTCACGAAAATTTAACGTTACGCTTCCTTTTACAGGCGGCATAGACGGCAAGTTTCGACATTTCGAGCAGGACGCCGAGTACAAGCTGCAGCTGAACCTAAATCAAGGCCTGAAGTTCCCCTTGACTAACGGAAGCCTCTACGGACGGTTGCACAACCATCAGAACAGAGGCGAGTAGACCAGTCCCACACCTTCATTCATTCCTCTAATCGTTTTTTGTCTCGATGGAATGCACTCAAACGCATTCTGATTGAGGAAATCGTTTTAGTCGTCGATGATCCGCCGTTAGAACCGCGAGACACTTTATTATCGGTCGAATCTGCGCGTCGTAAAACGATCTACACTATTTATTTTTAACAATTTCTCACCCGTTTTATATTTTTTAAACGGGTAGTTTACGAGACAGATATCTTTTTTACTTTCCACTTAAAAATCATTCAACTTCTCTTACGATTTTCCGTTTACTGTATTTATTTTATTATCAATGGAATTTATGAGTCTACCGTGACACAATCTGCAGAATTTGCTTTTTTAACAATTTCCTGTGGACGTTGTAATTTTCAAACTTGTATTTTATGAGGTTAATATTTTCTAGACCGTCCACTTAAAAATCGATTCATTTTTCTTACAATTTTCTCTTCCTTATATTTATTTTATTATGTATGCAGTTTATAGATCTATCATAACTTTGTGAATAGAATTTCATTCCTCGTCGATTTTATATTTTTTGATTTGCCAGATTTTTTATTTTTAGATTATTTAATAACCATTCTCATTTTATCTCACAATTTTTTGTTCCATGTTTATTTCATTGTCAGCAGAATTTATAAATTAATCCTAGCTTGAAATAATGAAGTAATGGATTTTCTTTGATTTATATAATTAATTCGTGAAAGAGCAATATTTTAAGAATTTTCTCTTCTATATTTGTTTTACTTATATATTTTATTTCTTCTATATTTGTTACTTATAGTATTTAATTTTATGTAACTTTAGATTTTTTTTAGCAATTAACTTGAGGAAGAGTAATTTCCCTTTTTATTTTCCTTTGAAAATAATTTCGAACTCTGTAGCTGTTTTCTAGCGTCTAATTACCGTAATTATTTTCATTACACGTTTCCACGATAACTTTACGATCCCTTCAACAAATTTCAGATTTTCCCATCCTCATAATTTCCTACGTAAATTGTCAGGAATCTCGAGTTTTGGATCCGAGACTGTTCGTAACGAGTGATTTATGCATCGAAAAAGAAATTCTCGTTATAAAATGTATTTCTTCTTTCTTCATGCATACTTACCTCTTGTGCAACAAAGGCGGAGAGCGATCGCTGAAACTGTTTATTACCATAATGCCAGTGCATCCAACGCAAACATATCCCTCCCGGCAAACTCTACACAATTCCCCTCTAATTTTTCCCGAATGAGGGATATTTCATTCGGACTCTTCGTCCCGGTATTTACACTTTCCATTTTATACAAGTTCGCCATTTAGAAACACTTACACCATTAATCCTGGGCCGATTCGCCAATCGATATTCGCAGAGGCGTGAATGCACATCTCCATCGAACAATGTTGTTGCAACATCGTTCATCCCGGGTACTCGTAAAGTTTAACGTCGACACCATTCGTTTCGATAACTGTCGGCAGCACGTTATAATATTTTATTCAACCCGTGTCGCTGTGGAAATCTCTTTTTTTTTATATTGATGGTGCTTTTCTGCACATCAATTCCATCATTAAAAATTCCAATTAGAGACAGATATTTAAATACATCCCATTCATATTTGTTCGTACTCGAATATTTAATTTAGTAGACGAAATCAATTTTTAAATGCACTGCTGTGTTCAGAAGGTAAAAATGAGCACTCCGATTGTTGTAACTGACGAACATAAAATTTCTACTGAATTGGAATAGTATATTTAGTGAAACAGAAATTGAGGAATACTGTTTTACGTTTCCATTAATTATTTTTTCCTTTCCAGAAATTGATATTCTGCCACAGATATATTCTTTAATCTGATATACCTTAATCTTCAAAAGGTCGAGATGATATTTAAATGCACTGTTCACATCACATGCAAATGCAATATGCTCATACTTGAATACTTAGTCAAAATAAATAATTAAATACACTGTAGAATTCGGAAGATAAAAATGAACTGTCTAATTATCGGATCAACAACCATAAAAATTCTACAGAATTGAAATAATCTATAATAATGAACCAAAGATTGAAAAATTAACATCTTCGTGCAGTCTATTCGTCTGTCCAAAAATTCTCTGTTTAACTGTTAACAATTGTATTGAAAATGTAATATTTAATATTTTCCTAAGGAAGCACGAAACAATAGTCAGGACAGAAGGAAGAGGGGATAAGTTTAATTTGCAAGGAATGCAGTTCGCGATATTTATGGAAGGACGTTCGATGGCGTTATCGGACGCGGAACCTTGCAGGATGTTATTTTCAAGGACACGACGTAATGATCCCGATCGAGGATACGGCGATACCGTGGAACGTGCCCGGGGATATCGATTTTCCAGTTGAACGGTGGCCCATTATTTAAGACGTGTTCAAGTTCTCGAGGAAACTCCGTCGTGGATTATCGTCCTACGAAATTCCTCGAGCGTGTCAAAGCGGGTCGCGTGAGCGTCGCGATCAAAAATTCAGAGCGTGTACGCCAATCAGGAGTAGAACTCGGCCAGGGAACTATGCGATTTCTTGTAAACAACATCGGTGATCATCCTCGAAACACTGTTATTATCGTGTCTTTGACAGACAGCAATATATCTGTCTGCGAAATTGCTCCATATTTCACGTAACAAAGTTAGATCAATTTTATTCTAATATTTGATACAACGTAATCATTTTAGGAGTAGCTAACGTCAAATTGGAGATTAAAAGTTCTTCTATATAAAATAAAATATTGTATTGTAGCGTAAATTCGTTTGTAGTTGTGGATCATTGCAGATGCAGGTAACTTGTGATTAAATAAAGGTCATTTATAGCATGGAGTTCCAACATATTCCCCTCCGAGAACTGCAAGGTCCCCACCATGGAACATGTTCCCACTACTACGTACAGCCGTAGAGTTAGTAAGTGCTGCGCGCGCCGCGCGGCTCTCGTGGTGGGAGCTTCCCACTACTATACAATACAACGATGAAGTCTAAGAGTGGGGGAAGAAACTAAGCGGGGAAGGAGCCTCGAATAGCTCCGCAGCTACTGTTGGAACTTTCTGATTTATAGTTAACGATTTTATAATCGACTGCTTGTAGTCTGATCTTTTAAAGCATGAGAAAATATTGAAAATATCCGAACGAATTAATTTAGAACAAATTGTTAGAATAAAACAGTAGTAGAACAGAAATAAAATCAAACGATACAAGAGTTATATCAATAAAATGAAACAATGTAGTATAAATGTATCAATAGAACGAAATAGTGGAATAAACACTTTAATAGAATAAAATAATAGAACAGATTTAACTACGCAATGAAAGAATAAAAATATAGTTGAACAATACCACAACTGTGAATCAAAATAAATAGATATAAAACTAATCATCTAAAATTGAATGAAATTGGACAACAAAAATTAGTCAAAAATAATAGAATCACACCAGAATAAAATGAACAATAAACGAACATAAAACAAAATAGTAGAACAGATTCCACTACAGAATAAAATAATGAAAATATCGTTGAACAATACAACAACAGTAAATTAAAATGAACAGACTAGTGCGTAAAACGAATCATCTAAAATTGAATTAGACAGTAAAACAGAAACGCAACAAAATTAATGGAATCAAAATAGAATAAAATGTACAACAAACGTACATAGAATAAAATAACAGAACAGATTAAACTACATAGTAAAATAATAAAAAATATACTTGATCAATACAACAACAGTAAATTAAAATACTAGTACGTAATTATCTAAAATTGTAACAGTAAACCAGTAAAACAGAAACAGAGTCAAAAATGATAAAATCCCAACAAAATAAAATGGGCAATAAACAAACACAAAATAAAACAGTAGAATAAATCTAGGATAAAACGAGTATAAGATATAAAGGTTTACGTCTGTATAACAAATCCAGACTCGTCAACGACCGTCTAAAGTCATCAAACGTGCCCGAAGATCGCCGGAGAAAGTACCGCCCAGCCCGTTAAAGGTTACCGCCGTAGGAATCAATTAAATCGATCTCCCTGGTCCATTAAGTCAATTAACTCGCCGCTGGAAACATCTTTCTAACCGAGACTCAATTTACAGGAAAGACTGGAACGATCACAATGGGCATCCAGCACTATCCACGGGCGCAGTCGATGAACGAGGACAGTAATTACGCCTCCCTGCCTGCGGAGCTTTCTTCGTTCACCAGTTCAACGTTCGAACCACGCCAGGACTCGAACGCTGTCGAACAAACGAAGAAGACGATCGCGAATGAACAATTGAACAAACGGCCGAGACCGACAGAGAGTTTTCAGGAGCTGACTGGTAATCGTTGGAAGATCGGCAGCACGGACGTTTTCGGACAGAAAATGGAGAACCTGGTCCAACTGGACGAACCGTGCCCGAAGAGGAAGTTCACGAAGAGTTTGGACGAGATACGAGAAGAACCGCCTAGGAGGCACGCGAGAAGTGTGTTAGGATTAGAGAATTTGATTATGGGAGTGGATAATAATCTTCAAGAGCAGCCTCGGTACCCTAGGGTTGCTTTGAGGAGGAATCAGAGCTTCGACCATGCTAGATGCCAATCGTGAGCAGGAATTATGGAATTATTATTAACCCGTTGATCTTCATTCTCGTTTGAAAAATTTGGTAATCCAGATAAATTGACTGGGAATAGTTTGCAATAGTGTAAACTTGTTTAATGTGTTAAGATTGTTTTTAATAATGGTATCAGAGATTTTATTACAAGGAATTGATAATTTGCTATTGTCTGTCAGGTGGAAGTGGGTTTAAATATTAACTTAAAGCTCTGAAATTGAATAATATAATATGGTTTCTTTCTTAATAATTCTCTAGTAGAAAATGAAAATTTGTGCTCATATTTAGCAGATTCTTTTTGAAATCTTCAAAAGTAGATTATTAAAATTATTAAATCTTATAAGATGATTAAATTTTTAAAAATGTTTATTAATTCTATAGATTGTAGGGGTTTGTAAGGGATTGTTGAACCCCATTGTGTAACAAAAATAATTTTATATGCTTCATTTTTATCGTGAAATCTGCCAATTCCTATTCGAATGTCTTCTTTTGTTGCTACTTTGATTTTCGACGAGTATTTCTAGTTTTCTTTTTGGAACGAATAGTACCGGTATTTTTTAACTACACTCAGGTGGGTCCATTGTACAATTAATATGATACAGTAATTGTCATTGTTGTCTACCTTTTGAAAATAATTCCGAAATATATCTGATATTTCATCAGCCTACGAAAGAATGAAATAACCTAACTTACGTAAAACCAACGTTAAAATTTGTAATCGTAGTATATTGAACGATCAGAATTGTAAATAATTTTCTTGGATGATAGTCTGAAGTTTAACACGAGGATCTAGAGCGTTATTAACGTTGAGTTTAGCCTAATTTTCTAATTGGTCACGCTTTTAGGTACCATCGACCATTTCTCGACTCGAGGACGTACGACTTGAAGAAGCAGGATCAGAAGAAGGAGCAGCAGAACATCCAAAGACAGGAGGTTCAAAATGAAGGTGACGGATACGAGACTTCCGACGATGAGAGTTGCGACCTTGAAAATGGTGACTTCGATACTATGAGCTCCTGCAGAAGCAGAAGCAGAAGCTGTTGTTCCGTCACCACTGTGGCGAACGATGATTTCGAATATTTTCAACGTAAGGGAACGAAGGTATCATTACGTACACATTTATATGTTGTTACTCATTACTGGACTGTAGATCTTCACACTAATTCCCTCCTTCGTACATTGTTTTATAAAATTACTGAGAATAAACCAACATTAAAAATAAAACGGATATTATCTTTGATTAATACGCGAAGATCTGCAGTCTATTCATTATGCACTTTAGTGAAGCTAGAAAATCGACAATCTCTTCATCGTGTAAATAATACCTCGAAGTAGTTAACAATAACACTGATCCTATATCAAGCACTTAAACATCTTTTGCAATATAATTTACACCTGCTAATCATTTTCGAAAATACTACCAGGGGTGGCAATTTCAAAGAAACACAACCACTGCGGATCTTTATGGAAATCACAACTTTTATGGATTATTTTATAAAAAAACAGGGTGAGAATTTATCAACCAGAGAATTCCTTATGATAAGAACTGAGCACAGATGTTATTAAACCCTTGCATTACAATTTATTTTATAAATGGTAATTTCTTTCGATCGAAATGAATTATATTGATGAAACTGGTATCGGCGCAAAGTTTCGATCTTATTGAAAGTCAGCAAATTTGAAATTTTATTATTATCCCAATGTTTCGATCCGTGTGCGGATCATTCTCAAGAGATTGTATGCGTTTGCTGTGCACTAGTTACAATAAAAGAAAAACAAAATATTTGAAAAATATTTTGTTTTTCTGTGAAAAATATTTGAAAAATATTTTGTTTTTCTTTGAAAAATATTTGAAAAATATTTTGTTTTTCTTTTATTGTAACTAGTGCACAGCAAACACATAAAATCTCTTGAGAATGATCGGCACACGGATCGAAACGTTGGGATAATAATAAAATTTCAAATTTGCTGACTTTCAATAAGATCGAAACTTTGCGCCGATATCAGTTTCATCAATATAATTTATTTTATGGTTGCAGTGGTTAGAACTTCTTTGTCGTTTTTAATTTCATAGAAGAAAAGAAGAAAGTTTATTATTACTGTATGTCTATATATTCTCCAATGGCTATATACATATACATATATAGACAACGAAAAAATAGAATTCTATTTTGTTTTAAAAGAAATTAATATTTAGTAAGATTTCGTTCGAAATCTTCATCACGAGTCTGACTCGATGTTACAGTGTAAGAGTTTAGTGCTTGTTGCTGTACATGCTTTCTTATATTTCAAAAATGTGCACATACAATAAATATATAAAGATCCGCAGTCTAACATTCACAAACGATCGACCAACAAAATAAATTTTTCCTCGCACCATCACCCAAAAAAACAATCTCAGAAAATAGCAAAGATCTGCGTATCTGCACTCTCTCATCAAAATCAACAAAATTCCTCAGGATGATAGACAAGTACTGTCATCAAAGGTGTTAAACGCCAGGAATCCTCAAAGAGCGATCCCGATCCTCCAATCGCCTCGACCAAGGTTCAAGTTTAGCCTCCATCTTGCTCCTCCTAACGCAGAAGTTTCACTTCAAGGATCCCCCAACCGCTCCTCTCCCCGAAGGCCACACCTAACCGCTTTTCGCACGTTCATCTCCCAGCAGCGGCAACAGTATACCTAACAGCAGCACGCTCCGATCACCACAGCTCGACCGCGTATCTCCGCGGAAAGCATGAAGACCGTAGAAATCGCTCGGCACTTTATTGGCCTTTCTTGGTGTTGTTTCGCAATGGCGGATCGTGAGAGCGCGGCGTTTTGCAGGTGGAGCTGTTGCCCTCGAAGAGAACCGGCGGCGAGGTAAAGGTCAACATGCGATCTTTCACGCCGAGGATCATCGAATACGGCCCGGAGGAGGAGAGGAGGAGCAAACTGCTGGACACCAAGCCTAGCATACAGTCCTACCACCTGAAGAAGAAGAGGATCGGGCCCGGTTTCTCCATGAACGACTTGGACAAGCTATCGATCGACAGAAAGCTGCCTGACCTGTCCATCGACAGCCTGAAGAGCATCCTAACTAATTCTGGAGTCAGCTATCTGGACAATGGAGACCTCTGCAGACACGACATCGGAGGATCTGCGCCTGACTTCAAGAAGATCTTCGTCACCGAGTTTATTTGAAGCATGGGCCGCAATGTTCAGGGTTGATGATGAATGTTAAAGATTGTAGAAGATTGGCCAGGTTCTTGGAGAACCTGGGCAGCATGATGGAGGATATTATAGCGTGGAAGAGTAGAGGATGCGTCCTGGATGGTGATCAGAACTAGCTTAGTACTGATAGAAAAATTGTTCTGAAGAGGATACAGAGGATGATCTTAATTACAGCTGATAGAAAAAGTATTCTGAAGAAGATACATCCTCAATGGTCAAGCTTAGTGCTGATGAAAAAATTATTCGGAAGGGTATGCGTCCTGAATGAGCAGAGCTAAATTAGAGCTGATAGAAAAATTATTCGAAAGAGGATGCGTTCTCGACGGTCAGAGCTAAATTAGAGCTGATAGAAAAATTTGGCCTGAAGAGGATGGATCCTGGAGGTTGATCAGAGCTAAATTAGAGCTGGTAGAAAAATTATTCGAAAGAGGATGCGTCCTCGGCGATCAGAGCTAAATTAGAACTGATAGAGAAAGTATTCTGAAGAAGATGCATCCTGGATGGTCAGGCTAGCTTAGTGCTGATAGAAAAATTATTCGGAAGAGTATGCGTCATGGATGAGCAGAGCAGAGCTAAATTAGAGCTGATAGAAAAATTATTCGAAAGAGGATGCGTCCTCGGCGTCAGTGCTAAATTAGAGCTATTAGAAAAATTTGGCCTGAAGACGATGGATCCTGGAGGTTGATCAGAGCTAAACTAGGGCTGATAGAAAAATTGTTCTGAAGAGGATGCTGAAGAATGCTGAAGAATGCTGACTTGCTGATGAATAAGTCGGGTTCTTCAGCATTAGAGGATAGTGGAACGTGGAGCTTCGAGATTTTATGGGACGATAAATAATAGAGACTGTACAAAGTGTTCATATAATAATAAGAAAGCTTCTGCTGTTCGGGTCTGTACAGAGTGCGACACCTAACTTTGCTACGTTGAACTACTCGTAAACTGTTTGTGATATGAGAAATTCTTTTAGACAAAAATTGTAGGCAATCAAAAGGAGCATATGATGAAGTAATTTAATTTTCGATTATCTTCTTCAGTAATCAAGATATCGAGGCACCTCCGACTCCTCCGAATTCAATTACAGTTAAATGGAATTTAACACTAGGTTTACGGAGCACTAAAATTGACTATTTTACATTACTTTATAAAAATAACAATAATCTATGTATCCAAATTTCTAGCTATTTTGTTTTCAATAATATATTCCTAAGAAATAAATTTTTTGAATACTTTCTCAAGGATCTTTACGATCTTACGACTGTACGATCTCAATAATCGTAATTTAAAAATATTAGACCTAGTGTTAAATCTGTACAGATACTAATGATTTTGATCCTAAAATTTGGAAGATTGTTATAATCATAAAACGTGTTATATCACTCTGTACAGATGAACCGACCGCGACGCTGGTTATAATAATTAAGACTTCTGTTTTGATACAACACGGTGAGCCTGTACAAAGTGTTCTTGTAAATGGAAGAAGCTTCGTTTTAGGAAATGTTCGGGAGAAATCGCAGTTCCTCGGATCTAGGGAATTACGTAACAGCCGCGCGGAAGTAGTCGGATTGGAAAGTCTGCGAACGCACCGGGATCGGAGAAGTCGTTAATTAAATCAATTGTCTGTTTCTGCGGTTTTTAATCGCCGCGATCATTATCGTCTCGTGTCAATGCGATGGAAGCCGAGACTCAAATGCTGCGCTGTACACGAACAATGCGAGGAACGTTTGTTCATTGTTCAGAGCCAGATGGTCATTTTCACGCGGAACATCTGATTTTGCGCGAGTATTCGCGCGGAAAATTCTACTATGAAATTCGAATTGGAAAAGAGAATTGAGAGTAGTCGAGATGGAGCAGGATTTTCATAGAACGAGGCGTTACAGGAATGCATCTGACCGTAAATCAGTGGTGCAACGAGTTACGAGGCACAGGATTGAAATTGCACTCGGCTGAATTACGATCCGCGCAGATCAAACGAACGCTAAACAGGAATGCGAGCGGACGCGTGTAAAATATTTGTAAAATATACTCCCCATTGTTTCCACCGTACCGTTCCGCGAGTTCTGTTACATAAGAAAATCTTTTGTAAGCGTTTTCGCTCCCCCACCCCACTCTTCGGTATTGTATGGAGATCGTTTTGTATATACCTTGTATATTTGTATGGTAATATTTAATTCGGCAAATACATGTGTACGTGGCAACACTGGTCGCGATTTCTCTTCGCGATACCAGATCGAAACCCTGTCATTTCTCTGAAAACTACCCACCAGGATTTATCGATTCTTTGACGTAATTGCAATATATCTTTCAAACAGAGGCGCCCATATCTGAAAGTGTACACTTTCAGCTTTCATTTGAGCTCTCAAAAGTTGAAAAAATCCTAGAGGAAGGCATTTTAAAATTGACTCAAAGGGACCCCTCAAAATCATGTGTTTGACCAAGCTAACGAACGATCGGGTTTTATTGATTTTTCAATAGAATTTCATTATTCCTTTTGCAACTAAAATGAGTCTATCATATAGTATGATTGTCCAGCTTTAATTTAAGCCCGCAAACTTTTAAAAATTCTTACGTGAATGCATTCTAAAATTGATTTTAAGTAATTCCATTTAGACTACCATTTGCACATTTTGCCTTTTCCTTTTCAGAATCATCCCAACTTTGAATCCCGAAGTCCCAAAGGTCCCACCAAAAAATTCACTCGTTAAGCATACCAAAAAACTCTTTATTTCTTACTAATCATTCTCTTAAACTAATATATCTCCATAAATAATTCTCGAACCGCATACATCGTGCGAATACAGCTTCCAACGAACCACCCAACGGAAACCGGACCAACAGAACGAGGAAACTGTTCCATCAGCTTACAGAAAAAGGAACTCAAAACCGAGCAAGGTAAAAATCTTCAATGTCGAGTGTACTATCATACATACATTATAATCGCACGAAGCATGAACGGCCGAGCCATTGCAAATAGGTACGGGAACTTCGGTGTCCCTGCTCTAGATTCACTATTGACTACCCTCGAGGGGATATTCTAGTCTAGAACCTTGAAAAAAAATCGATCCGTTATGTTTTCTTAAAGTACATGCCTTTAAAAACATTTCTGCAAAATGATTTGTTTAAATTCGTAAGAATAACGAAGTTATGGATGTTAGAAAAACGCAACTCTTACTATGTGGAACTAATAGACAAAACATTAAACGTATATTAGGATCCATAATTCCTAAAATTTTAAATATTTCGACTTTAAAAAATTAGACTGTATAGTTTAAATAATATGAAATTCGTATGCAAAACCTCGACGCAAAACAGTCGTCCGATTTCTTTACAAAAATTTCCAAATTTCTACAAAATGACGCTGTGGAACAGTTACATTCCCCTATTCAAGGAACTATAACTCTTACAATTTTAAATATTTAGACTTTAAAAAATTGGAGTGTACAATTCAAATAATACGAAATTTGTTTGCAGAACCTCGATACAAAACAGTCGTCCGATTAGTTTACAAAAATTTCAAAATATCTATATGTATAATGAAGCTGTAGAACATTTACATGCTCCTATTCAAGGAACCGTAACTCCTACAATTTTAAATATTTCGACTTTAAAAAATCATACTGTAGAATGCAAATAATACGAAATTTGTCTGCAAAACCTCGATACAAAACAGTCGTCCGATTTCTTTCCAAAAATTCCCAAATATCTACATAATGACGCTGTAGAACATTTACATGCCCCTATTCAAGGAACCATAACTCCTACAATTTTAAATATTTCGACTTTAAAAAATGAGTCCGTACAGCTCAAATAATATAAAATTTGTCTGCAAAACCTCGATACAAAACAGTCGTCCGATTTGTTTACAAAAATTTCCAAATATCTATATGTATAATGACGCTGTAGAACATTTACATGCTCCTATTCAAGGAACTACAACTCCTACAATTTTAAATATTCCGACTTCAAAAAATTCTATCGCACAGTCCAATTGATAGAAAATACATATGCAAAACCTCGATACAAAACAGCGGTTAGATCTGATTACAAAAATATCCTAAGATCTATAAAATTACGTTCTAGACCAGAAGATTCCTTTAATTAGTTTCAGTGAGCCGGAGCCGCGTTCGTAGGCGGCCATAAAGCCTGCTTATTGGCTGACAGCCCGCAATTATTACGTATTACGTGTACAAAGTATCGGTATTCGTTGCGCCCTCCCCACCCCCCATCCCATAGCGGATACAGAGAGCGAGCCTCGTTCCCGGATTCGAGATTACGTACACGCCCTCCGATAGGGCTCCCCTCCATTTCCCCTAATCGTCGCTTAATTATCTAATTAAATTGTACACCGCGTTTTATTACGCTCGCGTTGACTAGCAATACACGGTTTGGCATCGTTAATCGTATCTCTAATTACATGCCAGTGGCGTCGAAACCTTCTCATCCCCCACTCTGTTTGACAAAAACCAGGAGCCTCGTTCTGCGCGCGCACACGCGCACGAAACGCATCGTTGCGCAACAAGGAATGCGTTCGACAAAAACGGGAATCGTTGCAGTTAATGAACGCTGATAATTCCTCCCGGATAAAATCGGCCGGTTTTTCTGTAAACGGGATAAACGACGACGATTTCGCAATCGCCGAGCTCGTTGACGACATGATCCTTGTCAAATTGTTTGCAAAGATCCAGCTGATTATTCACTTTGCGCACCGTCGGCACCGTGGACACGCATTCTTGAGGCTAATTGGTAGACTGCGGATCTTTACGCAAAATAAAATTTTTTTGCATTGATTGCAAGACGGAGGAGAGAGATATTTCATTCTTTCTTCAATAAATATAACAAATTAGTTTCTAATGTTTTGACACTAGGTTCGCGGAACGCGTCATATAGGCGCGTTCTAATATTTTTCATTTACGATTATTGAGATTGTAATGATGCATTCGTGAGGAATAATTCCACAAATTTATTTCCTTGTATATCTATTGTTTAAAAGATTGCGAAAAAATGTTGGCAACTACAAATAGTCACTTTTAGTGCTCCGTGAACTTAATGTTAAATTACACCTACTCAGTTTTGTCATGCACAAAATCCGCAGTCTAGAAATCAGTCAGAATTTTTGGATTAATGCAATCGCGTTTATCGAGTCGGATACTGTTTTTGCGTAGACTGCGCTTATTAGTGTCAGTGAGTGCCGTTCTTTTTTTAGATTTTATCTACACCGAGGAGTTAGATGAAAATCGTAAAATTGTATTCGTCGACAAGTCAATAAAGTTTATATTCTCGAGTTTTATGCACTCTAAACAATTAAGTGAGGGTCATAAAGAAGTTGAGAATGTCTCTTTCTCTTATTAAAAGCGAGGTCGTGTTAACGAAAGCTGTAATTTTCGATTTTATACAATCTCTAGAAATAAAATGAAGGGAATAAAGAACTCGTAGAAATCTATTTGACTTGTCGAAGTGGATGACGAACTTCATGTGCTTCAAACAATTAAATGAAAATCATAAATAATACACACAGTATTTACCGGCGATTTTGATAATTTTTTGGAGTCTGTAATCCCTAGATAAATATTTCTCAATAGCCCCTTTGGTAGGAACAGCAATTTTAGTCTTGATCCAACAATTAACCCTCGGTAACAATCTAATCATTTTATTTACGATTATTATATAAAAGATCATTTTTAAGCTTCCCTTCGATAAAGCACAGTTGTTAAAAATTCTGTCAACAGGCTTCCGCCGGATAAAGTGTAGAATATCTTATTAACAGACTGCAGATTTTTATACAAAATAAAAATTGTTTGAAACAATTGCAGAATTGCAGAAAACTAGTGCAAAGTAGAAATCAAAAGATTTCAATTCCAATAGAATTCTTTCTTGAAATTCTTCTAATAATGTTTTCACGGTCCTATATTTTTCCTATACATTCTTGCGATAAATGCACAAAATCCACAGTCTATTGATTAAAATAGAATTTGACAAGGATTATTTTTGCCATCGGTGCTCCGATCGTTCACAAAATATTTCCCATTGACAAACGAAGACTGTTCATCTTCCTGAACGCTCTCCTAACGTTATCCATGCTTATCTGTCTACATAAAAATAGCCATAGCGCTCAAACGGTATCATGGCAGTCCAACATCAATGTTTCATCGTGGTCCAATTGAATTTTTAGGATTATTCGGTTGGATAATGAACGTTTCCGCCATTTTCGTGCGTTCGAGTTTAAAATATTACGATGTTTCCACGCCACTGTAGGAAATAGGACTCTATGCTTTGGTAGAAGATTGCAGGATCGAGATACGGTGCTCTCGATCGATGAGATCAGTGACTCGCGTAGACGAGATCGTTCCCGCGAAAGATTGCCTCGATCATCGACTTCCGGTTGAACTTTCCGCCCCTGGACTCGACGATCGCCACCAGTTGCTGATATCGGTTCCACGCGGTCACCGAGGCCGCTTCCCCTTCCGGTGTGTTCTTAATCTTCTGATACACGTCCGTGCTCCTGACCGCAGCTTCCGAAGTCTGACAGACGCTTTCCGTGTCCGGTATCATCTGAAATATCACACGGAACACTGTCAGAACACCGTACGAAACCCAGGTCGATTCAAAATCATTCTCAATCATCGATCGCTACCACCAAAACTCATTCTCCAACACCAAAAGTCTTCAAATCCTTCGTTTCCATGGTTACGTCTCTGGAATATATTTTTATTCCTCATTGAAGCTGCATATTAATTAGTTAGCATGTCAAATTGTCTTTGACTAAAATATCTCAGGATTTGTTTGTTATTGACATTATTGGTAAATTGATCTTAACCCATTACTTGCCATAATCCGCATTTGAGATCATGCGCATGGATTGCACTAAGAAGTGCCATGAAAAGAATTAACACTAGGTTTACGGAGCACTAAAATTGATTATTTTACATTGCTTTATAAAAATAATAAAATTGTATTTACTTAGATCTTCAGCGATTTTTATTGTAGTATGTACACAAAAAATAAATCTATTTAATAATTCCTCACGAATGCCTCTTCACACTCTTAATAATCGTAAATCAAAATTTTTTGAATTCGTCATGTTGACGAGCCCCGTAAATCTAGCGTTAAATACTTTTTCTATATGAACAAACTTGATTTAACTTTTGGTATAAATCGTCTGAAATACATAAATAGTAACCATTTAGAGGGAAAATTTAGAAATTTGGTACTTGATGGGTTAAATGGCCCATGATTTTCTCTTTTATTTTTTATTAAAGCTGTTGATTAATTGATGTAGGATATTTCGAAAAATCTGTTACGCATTTTATAGCTTACAAGCCCGTTAATTGATTGCAGTAGAATTTTTCTAAACATTCTTCGTGCAACTTCGTCCGTTCAATGTATTTTGTACGTTGATTGGAACGTTTCCACGTATCGATGAAGCGATCGTTAAAGATCGTATAAGATCGACAAAGAGATTCTATCTTTCCCGTTCTCCCGTCACACTTCGCCCCTCCCGACTGTCCCGACAAGAGAACGAATATTCTATTTTGAAAAGTACTCTGCCCGTTCGAGCAAACCGCTTCGAAAACTCGATACTTCCATTTGCTAAACCCTTTATTCTCGTAAACTTCTGTTCGACAAAAAGCTTTTGAGCTCTGTAGTCACGCGTCGTTCGAGTCAAACAGAGGATTCTGGATCGTCAAACCGTATTTTACAACCGAGCTTTCATAAAAATTCGCTCGGAAGAGATATTATTTACCATCAAAATTCGTCAATCTCGCGAACCCCCAATCGTTCTAGACGAGGCAGACTACCATTTGCGAAGAACTTGAACCAGAAAAATACAGAACTACGAATTAGAAATTAAATTAATCTCAATTAAAAATATTTCTTCTATCGATAATAGAATATGAAACTGAAATCTACAGAATAGATAAATGGAGGTTTAAAAAATGATTAAAACATTCTCCATTTTCAAATTTATTTCTCATGTCCAGTAAAAATATTTAATGCCCCCATATAGAAATCATTCCCCAATGGAATCTCAATGCCAAAGTTAAAATCAGCACCGAAAACATATTCGATTACTTTTAAATATAAATCAGTACATAATTATATTCTCACAGCGTTAACCGACAATTAGGTAAAAATCAGTAAGTTAAGATCAGCACCAAAAACATATTTCGATTACTATTAAATATAAATCAGTACATAATTATATTTTCACAGCGTTAATCGACAATTAGGGAGCTCCATAAAATACTCAATTAATTTCTAAACACTCAATATTTTCCTCTCAATCCCAAAATTAAAACATTTCAATATAACACAAGATATCGTATGATTGTTTTGATTATCGTGCAAAAGTTCGGCGCAGAAAAAATTCAAAAAAAATTCCCGAATGATCTCAGATCAGCCAAGATCATATTAAAATTGTTTAAACAATTGCCACCGAGTATATTCTTTGGCGACAGAAGAGCGAGAGTCTCTCGACGAAAGGATCGTTTCAAGAGAGCAATTAATGGCGGAACAAATCCCAATCAGCGTTCCTTATTTTTCCGCTTATCGTGAGCTAATTAGTGGCTATTCCGGACCCCCGAATCTCGGGCTGTCGTCGGGCCGACACACGCTGGAAAAGCCCGAGCTTTAATCACGGCCCTCGATCTCGAAACGTTTGCTCCGGTCGACCGATGTTTGTAGGACGCCGTGTATACACATGTAACACAAGGCCTAAAGCCAGCCCCCTACCGAAATCAATACTCGGCATTACACTGTTACTAAGGATTCCCATCCCCCATCGTCAGATTCACCCCCGTGCCAACCACGGCCAACTCGGCGAGGTTCAATGGCCAAAATACAGGACTCCGCGCGTTGCCGTTACACTTACTCGAAAACTTCGCCTCCCATTGTCTCTGTTATTCCTGCGCGTCGCTTAATCGTACGGAAAACATTAACCCCTTGTCTCCCTGTTTTCGAAAATCATCCTCTAAAACTGTGGCGGCCCGCGAAATTCGAACGCGTAACACAAATTTTTTCCCAAATTCGACGATTATCGTTCTGTACCATCGATTAATCAGTTAGCTGTTTTTGACGAATATACTCGTCATATGTAAAAAGTAGCTATAAATTGCTGTTTACATTGCAATTTTAGTGGAGACATATATTCTTAAATTTCAAGATGTTTTGAATATTTAGAAGCCAAGACGAAATAAAACGCAAATTCGACGATTATCGTTCTGTACCATTGATTAACCAGTTAGCTGTTTTTGACGAGTATACTCGTCATGAATAAATGGCACAGTTTTTCTGTTATGACGAATATATTCGTCATGCGTAAAAAGTAACTATAATTTGCTGTTTACAATGCAATTTTAGTGGAGACTAATATATATTCTTAAATTTCAAGATGTTTTGAATATTTAGAAGCCAAGACGAAATAAAACGCAAATTCGACGATTATCGTTCTGTACCATTGATTAACCAGTTAGCTGTTTTTGACGAGTATACTCGTCATGAATAAATGGCACAGTTTTTTTGTTATGACGAATATATTCGTCATGCGTAAAAAGTAACTATAATTTGCTGTTTACATTGCAATTTTAGTGGAGACATATATTCTTAAATTTCAAGATGTTTTGAATATTTAGAAGCCAAGACGAAATAAAACGCAAATTCGACGATTATCGTTCTGTATCATTGATTAACCAGTTAGCTGTTTTTGACGAGTATACTCGTCATGAATAAATGGCACAGTTTTTTTGTTATGACGAATATATTCGTCATGCGTAAAAAGTAGCTACAAATTGCTGTTTACATTGCAATTTTAGTGGAGACTTATATATATTCTTAAATTTCAAGATGTTTTGAATATTTAGTAGCCAAGACGAAATAAAACGTAAATTCGACGATTATCGTTCTATACCATCGATTAACCAGTTAGCTGGTTTTGACGAGTATACTCGTCATGAAGAAATGGCACAGTTTTTTGTTATGACGAATATACTCGTCATGCGTAAAAAGTAGCTACAATTTACTGTTTACATTGTAATTTTAGTGAAAACTAAAATATATTCTTAAATTTCAAGATGTTTTGAATATTTGGAGGCCAAGACGAAATAAAGCGCACAAAAACGAAAATATAAATAATTATTATGAAAAAACTGTGTACAGTGTGCACAAAGTTGTTCGCTTACTTTTTGAGACACATTTTAGGCACACACTTATCAAAGAGGTCGCAACAGCTAACTGGTTAAATTAGATTTCCATTTTCGTAGTGTGAAAGATTGTAGCAATTATTTTATATATTTACACTGACATTTTTCTTATCTGTTTTACTTTCTATGATTTTTTCTACTTCTGTTTGTACAAAAAAGACTGATAAAAATTATTATTGCTTATGTATTTTATTAATGTTTGTGTGTTTTCATTTATTCAGCCATGTCTGAATTAAATCACATGGAATCAACCTTTATTTAAAGAAGTACAAATTGAAAAACATTGTGGATCACACACTTGACCAATGATTTTTTATTTTCATTTGATTCAGTAATGTTCGATTTAAATTACATGGAATTCATTTTTTTTAAATTATTACAGAAATACTGTAGCTCATTCTATATGTTCATTTATTCAACAATGTCTGAATTAAATTGGGTGGAATTTATTTTTAATAATGCTGAAGGAAAAAATACTATATAGTTAATGATCTGAAGCAATTATTTTATTTAACTGTCCATGCACGTATATGAAACTGCAAATTTTGCAAGTACTATATGAAAAATGCATTACAGAAGATTGTCGATAAAAAATCTATTAAAAAAACAATGATTTAAGACAATGATTTATTAGAAAAAAAATGTGTGAACAGAAGTGTCTCACTGTAGCCCTAAAGAGATTTACAGTTCCTTCGATGTATTAATTCTTTTATGTTCTGACAATGTGCATTAGATGTGTATTCTTTTTGCGAAATCCATTTGTTTCTAAATCTTTTTTTCTTTTTTGATAGCATGGGAATTTCCTCGAATTTTACAGAGGTAACAAAGCAAATGATTTTTCGCAGTTTCCTCTAGAATTCATACGGCATAAATTCGGTGCACTAAATTGTGACATCAAAAAGTAGAGAAAGGTACATTTTACGATATTTGCAATAAAGTTTTTAGTATTCCTTTTATAGGTAAGAACGTTCTCCCCCCGGGAATGGATATCGCGATATTAAATTTAAATCATACTATTCGTATGCTTCGATGATAAAAAAAAATGTTACATTCATCTTTCACTTACGCCGCGTAGAAACTACATATACATATAGTCGCACAGTGCCATAAAGCTTTAATAAAGATTAATAAAGTTTTTCCTGTATGGCGAACCTCGTAAAACTCTTAACAGCGGCCATGAATCTCCATTTAAATCCCCTCCATGTAAATTACGTAGAAAAATATCAATTTGTATAAATGTACGCCGACAGAGTGCAATAAACAAGCCAAACAGAAGTGTAATATAATTTATAAAAACGAAGCTCATATAGAAATTAATTGTCATTGGCCCGAGTTTCATTATAACAAGCTTATTAACTTGACTGATTTACGATCTTTAATTAACGAATTGCTATAAATGACTTAACGAAAAAAGCACAATTTATTGCACGAAAATTAAGTAAGGCATAACGTTCTTTCGTTTTATCGAGTTAAAAATATATTATTTATACCACCCTTCGCTAATTGAGGCAATGCACGAAGCTGTACCATAAATGAACAGCTAACAAATGATACTAAATAACCCTACCACACGTACAGTTTATCACAGAAAAAATTAGAACAAAAATTAACTTGTCTACTGGACTTTTTATCAGGCTATAAATGTCTTGTAAAAATTATTACTCTCAGGAAATTTAAAAAGACGTTCCTACAATAATGCAATAAATAATCAAATATGACTTATTAAATCGTAATTTAAATAAAAATTAGCTTCTTCCATGGCAATTTTTGTCAACATCAAAATATTTCATAACATCGATTCCTTTCTTAGTAAATTAAAGAGAATATAACTAAAAAATACAATTTACTATATCCGAATTTAAATAAAAACGAATTGCGCCACTGCACCTTTTATCAAATTAAAGGAGTTTCAAAGAACGAATTCCTCTCTTTGCAACTTAAGAAAATGCACAAAACGATTCCATCAATGAAGAATTAAAGAAGACAATAAATAGCTCGATTAAGTTTGCAATTTATGAGATCAAAATAAGAATGAACATTAAATTGTGTTACTGGAACGTTAATAATTATAAAAGTGACTTATAAAATTAATTCTTCTGTTCACATTGTTCACAAATGAGGATGCGAGGAGCAGTTGCGTAAGCGCGTTCTTTCGCGCAAGATGGCGCCAGCAGCAGCAAAACCGAAGACACCAACCCTCGGAAGGGGAAGTTTTCCAACAAGTAAGTAATTATTTGAAGGGAACGGGCAAAGGGGGATGCTCGGAAGGGAATTGCATTTTACGAGGGTAGTTTCTAGATGGTTTCCACGTCCTTCGGAATCTCCTGTTTTACGCTGGAAATATTGGCCGAGTTTCTCTTCCCCCTACACAGCCCGGACCAGGTGGAAGGGGAACAATAATTCTGACGAGCTCGTAATACAGGAATTGCTACTTTTATGGCTGGAAAAAAAGTCCCGGTTACCGTCTTCTATTTCTGTTCGGGGAAGTTTAAGCACGGCCCCCACGCGGTAAGTTTCCGTAGACTCGCCCCGGCCACTTTAACTTTTTCCACTTCCGCTCCCGAGCCACGATAAACATTTATCTTCTTCGGAAATTCGCGGACGTGCAGCCTTCAGATTGGCATTCTCGCAGTGGAACTTCTATTCGAGAAGTTTCGGTACCACGATGCAAATTTTTATTGCTACTCGATCGACGTACGTCGAACCGGCAATAAAATACTATGCAACACCCCTGAAAAACACACCCCTGCGCAAATTTATTTCCTTTTAAACGCTGCGAGGAATTTCAATTCGAGTTCTCTATCAGAACTGCGAGAAGCGTCCGGCAATGTTTCAAAATTCATTTTATATTGTACAGCAACTTCTTCCATTAAGAATTTATTTAATGGAACCTTATTGGTACGATTTTATGACTGTACTTTGCCTGAACGAATCTTAACAATTTTTGTTCTAGTAATATGTCCTTGAAGAATTGTGTTAAAATATGTCATGAACGGAGGATAAAAATTTAAGAATTTATACACTTTTGAGGCTGTCTTAATATTTATTGAAACATTGCGTTAGACTAAAATTTTCTCATATCAAAAATAGTAGGAGATTGTATTAAATTATATAGAACTGTGTACATATTAATTTCTTAAGTTGCTTGCGAAATATAAATGCGCAAAAACTCTGCGATCTGTACAAGGACTTTTGAGCTAATTCTTTAAAAATTGCTATAATATTCTTTTTTTATAAAACATACTCTTTAAATCTTGCTTGATTTTATTCTTGTTATAAAGTTTTCTCTGCTATCATTTCACTGTATTAATAAAATCTACACTATTATCTTTTTCATTGAATACTCTTTGAAATGTGCTTTTCTTAATTTTAAAATATGCTCGCATAATTTTACCAAAATCATGATAGTAAAACAATGCATTCAACACTTGTCTAGCCAACCAGAATATTCACTGTTCTTGGCCAACCAGGGTAACGACAATTTTATTGTTATCTTTTTTTTCACTGAACGTTAATCTACCAATAGTTTGTCAGGAACATTAAAAAATTACTAAAGAAAGTATGGTTACCCTGGGTACTCAACGGTTGGCTACACAAGCGTTAAACAAACAGTGTAATCGTGATGGTAAAAATAAATGGAGGAACATTGTGAAGGTTTGTTCGCGTAAATTGTTTCTGGCATTTGAAAAATGTACACGTACCACAAATGAAATAGGATCCTCAATTAACTTACTACTGTTTCAATTACAGCTCGAGTTCCCATTTAAACGATTCGAACACGTTGCCGCAGTATCTAGATCCAAGATTCTAGTTTCCGAGTTCAATTATTCTCCCGATAATCCGTTTTCATTAGAACTTGTTAGACGGCTTCTATATTTAAGCAGGCTAACTCGCGCCAAGCTAGATACTTAATCTTCTTATCACATTCTCGTCTACCTCGGGTTTATTAACAATTTAGCAATCCGCGTTACGACTTTAGAATACGGTTGAAACATTTCCAGCCTCCTCCTTGATTTACGAAACTTGTTGTACATATTGAAACAAATTTAAAACAAGTTGCTCGTTGGACACGACTCTCAAACGTTTTCAATTGTGCATATTTAATTCGAGTTTGTTGTAGAATCGATAGATTGTGGATTTTATACGTTTATCATCAAAATGAGTACCTGAAATTCAAAGCAAGGAATAAGCTAAAAGAATTTAAAAGCTTCAATGCGTATTAATTCTAACTTATTAAAATGATTAAAGGAGCAAAGAAATTTCTGTTCGGCTCTTGACCATTATTTATTTCTTTTTTTTTATTATAGCACCAATTTTTATTATAGCACCATTTGAGATTCATTTTGGCTATTATGAAAGTACAATTTCGAAAGTAAATACAGAATAATACAAAACGCAGTGTGCCTAAAATCAATTGCAAACAAATTTTCATTTTGCATAAAAATCCGCTGTTTAGTTATCAATCCTAGATCTTCTATATTTATACCTCATATGCAATATTTTAATTAGTTCTTCCCTTAAAATTTAATTTCTATTGTTACAAGCCTCGTTGTATTAATATAAAACGCAATTTGTTTCATGGAAATGTAAATAAACCATTTATTAACAATGTTCTCAAGTTGAAAATGTCTTATAAAAATTATATATGGGTTAAGATTCGACTGCTGAATTCGGCTGAGTTAACAAAACTTTCGCAGTGATTTTAATATACAGGGTGAGTCAGTCACCTAACGTTTGCACTTTAAATATCTTTGTTGTTTCTAAAGATACGTAAAATATGGTAAGGACAAAGTTGAATGGTACAATGGGGCTGACACGATGCCAAAACAAAAATTTTGTTTCTATGTCATTTTTTAAAGATATCAAGGTCACCTTGACTTTCTTAAATGGAACCACCTATTTTTAAACACCTACAATTATAGTCCCTTTCATTACGAATTCAGTGACTATAATTACTATAGGTCATTCAAGGTCGCGGACAGAGATAACGTATAAAATTTAACATCGATACATGCCTGTAAACGGGCTTTGTAATCATTGTACGTGTTTAAAAAGGGGTGGTTCCACTAAAAAAAAATGAAGGTGACCTTGAAAATCTACAGAAATGACATAAAAACAAAATTTTTTTGGCATCGTGTCAGCCCCATTGTACCATTCAACTTTGTCCTCACCATATTTTACGTATCTTTAGAAACAAAAAAGATATTTAAGGTGCAAACGTTAGGTGACTCACCCTGTATGTACACAGTGGTGAAACTTTGATTATCAATTGTGGATCTTTGATTCGAGTTTCTTGGGAAGCCATTCCTCGATCTTATATGTATGTATATACATTATGCATACACCCCCGCAACATTTTGATTAGCTCGGAGCCGAATTCCGTCCCCGTTTAATTCCTATTTGTCAAGTTATTCAGCCCGAAGCTTTTGATTAACGCTCTCCGAATTAAACTTTGAAACTCAATTACCGACTCTGTCATGTTAAGCCTCGGGGCCTCGGTGGTGCGCGATCGGAAGTTACGTTTGTTTTTCACGTCCCGGCGAGCTTTTGATTAACCATCTGTGAATTCCACTTTAAAATCTAATTGCCATTCGTTAGCAGAACGTGAGCGCTGATTTTTTTTCGGCTTCACCCCCCTCTCCCACCCGCTCCGCATTGTTCCGTTTCAATTGATCAATCGCTTCTCCGCTGATTGAACTCGTTAATTGCGATTCGGCGAGAGACTTGCGTGCACACAACACCGACAACATTTTTCACTCTATTTCGGACTCTGGCGAAACACGGTTTCAAACTGCCCGGAAATGCAAGTCCGAATTTCGATGATGGAATATCTCAAACTTTGAATTCGAGTGTGTGGATCATCAATTCTTCTTGTTTTGTAGGCATTCTTTTGGACTTTTCGATGATTTTATATTCGTTCGATTTGGAAGAACATTCTTTGTTTATTAAGAATCAATATATACTCATTTTTAGTTGAGCGATTTTAAAGAATTTTCTGTATTTATTGAAAGCAAGAATGAAGATGCACTCTTTTCAATTTATTGGATTTTCAAGAAGTTGCTTTATTCGTTGAATGCAACGATGAAGCTGGACAAGTTTCCGTTTGTTCGAGTTGGAAGAACTTTCTTTGTTTATTAAAAGCAAAAATCTTGATGTGCCCATTATTATTTGTGCGATTTTAAAGAATTCTCTTTATTTATTAGAAGCTAGAATCAAGATGTACTCTCCTCAATTTCTTCGATTTTAAAGAAGTTGCTTTACTCGTTGAATGCAACGATGAAGCTGGTCAAGTTTCCACTTGTTCGAGTTGGAAGAACTTTCTTTATTTATTAAAAGCAAGAATCTAGATGTACCCATTTTTATTTGTGCATTTTAAAGAATTCTCTTTATTTACTAAAATCGAGAATCAAGATGTACTCTTTTCAATTCACTCGATTTTAAAGAATTTTCTTTATTCGTTGAATGCAACGATTAAGCTGGACAAGTTTCAATTTTCCCGAGTTGGAAGAACATTCTTTATTTATTACAAGCAAGAATCCCGATGTAGTAATTTTCGTTAGTGCTATTTTGAAGAATTCTCTTTATTTCTTAAAATCAAGAATCAAGAAGTACTCTTTTCAATTTATTCGATTTTAAAGAATTTGCTTTATTCGGTGAAAGCAACGATTAAGCTATACAAGATTTCGTTTGATTTCAAATCATTTTCTTTATCTGTTAGAATCAAAAATACTGTCGAACTATTTTTCAATTGTTCAATTCAGACAATTTCTGTAGAATAAACAAATCTCAAATTGGAGGCTCTGAAGACGTACAATGAAACCAGGAAATTTTGACACACGTATAAACTATATTAAAGTGAATTCTCTGAACGAGTGATTAAAACAACCAATTTTCCAGTGAAATGAGTCCATGGAGACTATAATAATCCCAGAAAATTTGCTTTACACTGCAACCTCCACAGAGAATATCCCGAGGCAAAGGATTAAAACAATCAGCAGCCTTTAAAATAGCACTTGTAGACTACAATAGACACAATGGCCAAGAATAGTGAAATGAAATCACGAAGACTGAATATAAGCCCTCATCACAGATCCTGAAAACGTACAGTAATAAACCCAGGAATGTAATCTGCACGCATAACTCGCAGACTGCTACTATAATAATAATCAATTCAACTTTAATTCAACAAAACAACTTCCCACTAAAACTAAACAACAACAACAATAATACAGAGTTTTCCGCAGCGGAGGATTACAACAAACAGCAGCCCTAAAAATAGCACTATATACTAAAACAGAAATAATAAAGTAGAACAGCGAAATAAAACTACAGAAGGTTACACAAATCCCTCACCAAAGAACCTGAAGACGTACAGTAGTAAACGCAGATGAATTTCACCACACACAATATACAAAATGCTACAATAATTAGTGCCAATTTTATCCAAAGTGCTAACAACCTGCAGAAAACCCCAAAACTTCCCAATAAAATCAAACCACAACAACAATATAGAGAATTTCCCGAAGCAATGGATTAAAACAGTCCGCAGCTCTTAAACTAGCACTATAGATTAAAACAGATACAATAAATTACAGTAGCAAAATAAAACCACGGAATGTTACACACAAATCCCTCATCATAGAACCCGAAGACGTACAGTAGTAAACGCAGATGAATTTCACCACACACAATATACAAAATGCTACAATAATTAGTACTAATTTTATCCAAAGTGCTAACAACCTGCAGAAAACCCCAAAACTTCCCAATAAAATCAAACCACAACAACAATATAGAGAATTTCCCGAAGCAATGGATTAAAACAGTCCGCACCTCTTAAACTAGCACTATAGATTAAAACAGATACAATAAATTACAGTAGCAAAATAAAACCACGGAATGTTACACACAAATCCCTCACCGAAGAACCTGAAGACATAAATTTGCAAACCCAGGAAAATGTTCTGCGCACATAATTCACAGGATGCTCTAATATTTATAATGAATTCTATCCTAGACTACAGAAAAACGACGCACCACAACTTTCTAATAAAACTAAACCACAAGAACAAAAACGTATGGCGTATCACATAGCCTCGAAAAATCAGAAGAACCTCGCAAAGTCAGAAGATGCTCAAAGATCAGGGGGGGAAAGATAAATCCCTCCGTAACGTCGTCGGAAGATAGGATCATTGAACTCACCTCGTCGATCAGCAGCGTCCTCTTCTTCTTCTTCTTCTTCTTCTTCCTCGTTCTCCCTTCCTCCGATCGTTCCCCGGTCCTGATCCAATTAACCAACGGGTTAAGGTCGTTTCTCACGACGATGTAGAAGAGGAGGAAAGGTGGAAGAGAACGCGGCGACGGTGTATATCGGTGGAAATCGGAGCTGGATCGATGGGACGCCGCGAAAGCGGATTCGGAGCACAGCACGGTCCAAGAGTAACTGAAGAAGGCCAACAAACGGCCGACCATCAGCTGGTTTCCCCGATTAACTCGCCCCCCTCCTCTCTTTCACTCACTCTCTCTCTCTCCCTCTCTCTTTCTCTCTGTCTCTCTGCGTGTACTCGGGGAACCCACATGTGCCGGCCATATGGGGGGGAAAAACAGCAGCGGTGGGTCCCCCGATCGAGGAAAGGGACGCAAAGGGGGGTGAAGACAACCGAGGGAACCAACCTCTTTCAGCTTTGCACCCCCGACAGTCTCCCCCGTGCCGAGGGCTAGCTTCCGGCCACTGTGTTCGCGTGCCAACGATTTTTAAAACCCCCTGCACACCCCCTTCTATACCCTGACAACGGGATCCCCACGCGATCCTGTACCCCTCTGGTAGTGGTCGTCGAAGGGTTGATATATTTTAAAAATATATCTTTCTGCTGGCACATTGGTACGTCGAAGAATCTTCTTGATGATTTTGGAGTGGTGGGGATGTTGATACTGGAATTATTGCACATTTGGAATGAAAGATTTTGGATCATTTGTTTTATTCTTGTTGCGGAGATGTTCTTGTGGATATTTGCTGGGTTGATTTATTTAAATGAACGCGTTTTGTAAAACTAATAGAGAGTGGTGGTGCAGTGTGGGAACGTTTATGCTGCAATTATTGCGCATGACGAATGAAAGATTTTGGATCTTTTGTTTTATTATTGTCGGGGTTGCGGAGATGTTCTTGTGGATATTTGCTGGGTTGATTTATTTAAATGAACGCGTTTTGTAAAACTAATAGAGAGTGGTGGTGCAGTGTGGGAACGTTTATGCTGCAATTATTACACATATCGAATGAAAGATTTTAGATCTTTTGTTTTATTATTGTCGGGGTTGCGGAGATCTTCTTGTGGATATTTGCTGGATTGATTTATTTAAATGAACGTGTTTTGTAAAACTAATAGAGAGTGGTGGTGCAGTGTGGGAACGTTTATGCTGCAATTATTGCGCATGTCGAATGAAAGATTTTGGATCTTTTGTTTTATTATTGTCGGGGTTGCGGAGATCTTCTTGTGGATATTTGCTGGATTGATTTATTTACATGGACGCGTTTTGTAAAAATAGTAGAGAGTGGTGGTGTAGTGTGGGAATGTTTAAGCTGCAATTATTGCGCATGTCGAATGAAAGATTTTAGATCTTTTGTTTTATTATTCTCGAGGTTGCGAAGATCTTGTGGATATTTGCTCGATTGATTTATTTAGATGAACGCGTTTTGTAAAATTAGTAGAGAGTGGTGAGCTATGGGTGAACATAGGTGAAGCTTGAAGTGGTAAATATTTATTTGTGAGTATTTGTTGGATTGATTTACTTCGATGAGCTTACTTTTATAAATAGTGGGACAATGGCTCGTTTAAAGCAGTATTGTTCTTATAAAGTTTTATAAGGCAAAGTTTAGATGCTTTGTTTTATAATTATTGAGGTTGTGAAGATTTTCTTATTGATACTTGCTGAATAGATTAATCAGACGTATTTTGTAAAATGAGTAGACTAATGACTCAATGAATACGGTCTAGTTATTTTTAAAAGGCAATATAATGTAGTCAGTTATAGTTCTAGCAGGTTAATAGTGCTAATAGTGTTCATTTTTATAGGCTGTGATTTATCAGTTTATTTATCAATTGGGGTGAGATGTTATAAAAATACATTAAATATTAATTATTCTATTAAGATATACATGGAATAAAAATTGTAGGAAATTTAATGACATTGAAATGGATGTTAAGAAATTACGAGGATCAATGGATTTTATGGCCGTTTTGTTTTGTTTACAGTTTCCCAGAAGAGCCGCTCAATGTGCTTATTGGTTTCAAGAATCTATGTACATTTTTTTCTCGCGAACAAGCCGACCGGAACGAATTATCGAGACGCACTTTGGCCACGTCCTTTTATGGAGTTTTACATGGGAAAGTTATCTGCTATCCCCAGACAATTTTCTGTGTTAGTCTGCCCTGGAATGTTGTGGGAATAACATCGCAGAACTCGGTAAAGTATAGACGTCTGTTATCAGATTATTTTCTATCTACTATTTAATTTTATTTCAATAGCTTTCTGCATCGTTTGATCTGTAGATTTTATATATTTCATCAACATTTTCTATATTAAAATTTTGACTGATATTTAAAATATTTTGAACTCTGAACTTTGATAATTTCAAATTAGATGATTTCTAAATTGAAAGTACAATTATTGACTGATTGAACACACATGTTTCTGAATCAGTTTAGACTCGCCTCGGAGGAAATAATTATAACAATAATAGCAACAAATTTCTGTTCAGACCAGTGCTCACAAATTAACGCGTAAAAATACGAATTTTAAATCCTTGATTTTAAGGTTCGCTCCACAGATTTTAGTATTATCAGTTTTACTAATTACATGAAAAACAATAAATTATCAGTTCTACTAATTACATGAAAAACAATAAATTATCAGTTCTGCTAATTACATGAAAAACAATAAATTATCAGTTCTGGTAATTACATGAAAAACAATAAATTATCAGTTCTACTAATTACATGAAAAACAATAAATGATCTGTCTACTAATTACATGAAAAACAATAACTTATCACTTCTACTAATTACATGAAAAACAATAAATTATCAGTTCTACTAATTACATGAAAAACAATAAATTATCCGTTCTACTAATTACATGAAAAACAATAACTTATCAGTTCTACTAATTACATGAAAAACAATAAATTATCAGTTCTACTTCTAAATAAATTATAAATAATCAGTTCGACTAAAAAGTTCGACTAAAACAAAACTCGCGAGAACGAGAGTACGGAAGAACAGTTTACAATTTTCACTTTCGCTGTTATACTCGTTGTCATGCTCGCCAGCCATACGAAAGGAGTATTAACAGAGATAAGAGGCTAAATATGTAAAGGGTTTCACGTGGATGTAATGATGCGAATTAACACGCAGGGGGATGGGCTTATGGAAATAGGATTATGTAGATTCGAGGTGAAGCGTTTGTTGGCCGACCGTTTAAAAGACAATATAATTTCCGTGTGCACCGCGGTCTCGGCAACATCTTCCGCGAGTTGAAATTAATTCTTAGAACACCGTAGACACGCCCGAGCTATTTACCATTCCTATATTCAATATTTCTCGTTACCTTCCTAGGCTCGATCGTTGTCCAGGTGTGTTTCAACTGAAACGAGGACAGTTTAATTAGCACACAGTACCTTGTACTACTTACACGTAGGTTCGTTTAATAAAAAAATCAATTTCTTAATGTCAATACTTCTAGAATTTATATTACATTCTAAATGTTCGTCAGCTTCGAGAAGAATGAAAATAGTAAAATAAACGTTGCAATAAGAACATAGATTCAAAGTTTAACAATTTGTATATTAACCTAAACATTTTTAATCCTACTTATTCCAGATATATTAATTTAATTGCTTTTTTTTATTACATATTTGTTTATTACAATGTATTATATGTATTATATGATATTACATATAATACATTTTTATTTTTATTTATATTTAATTACATTTTTCCCCCATTATTCAAGACTTTAATAGATAATTTAGTTCTCTGAGAAAAACATTCTCAATATTTTAAAAAGTCGTGTTCAAAGGGTTAGATCCTGATTACTATTTTGTACCTATGTTTTTTTTAAATTACAATTGATTAATCTTTCGCGACTCAAAAACCCATATGCAGTTTATCACTCTCGCTAACTTTCGAAACCGATGAGGAGCGTCGCCTTTAATTAAATGAATTAATAAATAAATCACCTCTCGGAAAGTAATGATACATATCCCATGTCCGATTAATTGGAAGATAATAAAAGTCATTAGTTGGAGAATTGCTGGTTTCTCTGTTCCGTTAAAAGCCCCCGAAACATTCGAGTTTTAGTTCGCGGGGCATGTAGAATATCGGCAACTTTAATTAAAGTGTCTGCGAAGCTCGTTGTCTCCGCATCTGCATTGTGGCCGCACGTGAATGCAGTTATGCAACCGAGTTATCGACAAATCGACGTTAATTGCCATCTGGTTTAACCCAGTGTGACGATAGAACGAGAAGAAACACTTTGAACACAGCACCGTCAACCATGTCACACGTATTCGTCTTTCGAACAACGAGATTCCTTGGCCGATTATTTATAGATATTTATTATAGCTTGTTCGGGAAAAGTGGGAGACAATGGAGCGGAGGATGGCAATGGAATTCGATGTCGAAAGCGACGAGATTTCTAGGGATGTAACAAGATTTCGCGATTGTTGCACCGGGAAATCGACTCTGTAGATATCTTCAGCTCAATGCTCGATTTTTACTTTTCTGATATCAGCTTCCCAGAGCCCAGGAAGTCCTGGATATAATATCCTGGAAGAAGAGCCAAAGGATCCTTGATGGCCTACACGGATCCTTCCGGCAGAGATCATCTCCAGTTTGCTGGCTCGGTAAATCATGAGCAAGACTGAAACGGTGAACATCTTTGTTTTGTTAGAAATAGGAATTTTAGTAAATACGAATTTTAGTAAATTGGAATTTTAGTAAATAGGAATTTTAGTAAATAGGAATTTTAGTAAATAGGAATTTTTGTAAATAGGAATTTTAGTAAATAGGAATTTTAATAAATAGGAATTTTAATAAATAGGAATTTTAATAAATAGGAATTTTAGTAAATTGGAATTTTAGTAAATAGGAATTTTAGTAAATAGGAATTTTAGTAAATAGGAATTTTAGTAAATAGGAATTTTAGTAAATAGGAATTTTAGTAAATAGGAATTTTAATAAATAGGAATTTTAATAAATAGTAATTTTAATAAATAGGAATTTTAGTAAATTGGAATTTTAGTAAATAGGAATTTTAGTAAATAGGAATTTTAGTAAATAGGGATTTTAGTAAATAGAAATTATATCTTTGGAATAGAAATTAGAAAAATGCATCTTTTAAACAGAGTAGCTCCATTATGATCATTATGTTTTAATAATGAATAAACTGCGGATCTTCAGGCGAAACAAAATTGTTGTACCTCATTTGCAAGAAGAGGAAGATGAATAGAAATTGATTTCTTCTGTAACGAATTATGATTATTTCAAAGGTGTATGACTGTGCTCTTACATTCTTCTGGTACCTTCTAAATGCATAAAATCAACAGTCTAATAATAAATTACGCACATGTAGATGGACAGGGAAATTACACTAAGGAGTCACGATATTGCAGATAAACATAAAACATCTGAACACTGTTTTAAAAGTTATTTAATATATCTTGACTTCCATTTGCATTCTTAGAAAAGCTATATAACCCACCAACGTTAAATTACATGTATTTAGGTAGACAATACAGAATTCTTTAAAATAATACTTCCAGTAAAAGAATTCCAAAAACTATTCATTCCCATTATTCCCCCAAGGAAATAAATTTTACTATAGAAAGAATAAAACGAGACGTATAAAATAATTTCTAGAACAGATTAATATACAGATACTTCGAAAATGTAGTTTTCAGGGGAAGAATAAAAAGAACTGTGGCTTTAGATAAACGAAGTAAATTTTACCATAGATAAGGATAAAAGATTGATTTAAGAGACGTATAAAATAATTCCTAGAACAGATGAATGTACAGATACTTCGAAAATTTAGTTTTTGGGGGGAAGAATAAAAAGATCTGTGGTTTTAGATAAACGAAGTAAATTTTGACATAGAAAAAATAAATCGATTGATTTAAAAGACGTATAAAAATAATTTCGAGAACAGATTAATATACAGACATTTCGAGAATGTACTTTTTGAGGGAAGAATAAAAAGATCTGTGGTTTTAGATAAACGAAGTAATTTTTACCATAGATAAGGATAAAACGATTGATTTAAGAGACGTATAAAATAATTTCTAGAACAGATTAATATACAGATACTTCGAAAATGTAGTTTTTGGGGGGAAGAATAAAAATATCTGTAGCTTTAGATAAACGAAGTAAATTTTGACATAGAAAAAATAAAACGATTGATTTAAAAGACGTTTAAAATCATTTCTAGAACAGATTAATATATAGATACTTCGAGGATGTACTTTTTGAGGGAAGAATAAAGAGATCTGTGGTTTTAGATAAACGAAGTAAATTTTGACATAGATAAAATAAAACGATTGATTTAAAAGACGTATAAAAATAATTTCGAGAACAAATTAATATATAGATACTTCGAGGATGTACTTCTTGAGGGAAGAATAAAAAGATCGGTGGCTTTAGATAAACGAAGTAATTTTTACCATAGATAAGGATAAAACGATTGATTTAAGAGACGTATAAAATAATTTCTAGAACAGATTAATATACAGATACTTCGAAAATGTAGTTTTTGGAGGGAAGAATAAAAAGATCTGTGGTTTTAGATAAACGAAGTAATTTTTACCATAGATAAGGATAAAACGATTGATTTAAGAGACGTATAAAAATAATTTCTAGGACAGATTAATATACAGATACTTCGAGAATGTACTTTTTAAGGGAAGAATAAAAACGATTAATGTACATATACTTTGAGAATGTGGTTTTTGGAGGAAGAATAAAAAGATCTGTGGCTTTAGGTAAACGAACTAGAATTGATCCCGAGCGATTAGCGAGCAGGGTAGATGATCAAGGAAGATCCGGGCGCATTGTGCGTGGCAACAGCAGCCCTGTCCCTGTTCAAACTATTCTATACCGTAATTCGAGCGATTCTATCTCTTGTCTGCATCGACGTGCCACAATTCTCGGACGTGGCAATTCAGCCAATTTACTCGATTCCTTCGACGTTCCACAATGGGTCGCCAGGAGACCCCATCGCGGCCTCTCTGGACGTTGAACGTTGGAATGCAGACAGTTCCAGCTCATGGGGCCTATTTTAACTCCCGCACACTAATCTCATAGATAACATTCGAAAACCTCGAAACAATATACTATGAACAACGTAACGTTATCGTTCTACGTCACCGATTGTCGCTGGATTTTTATTTTACGCTTATTTAAATTACGCAAATGCTATCATTGGAAATGATTCCATAAATTCTATTCTGCAAGTAATTCAATTTTAATTCGTACGAAATGATTTCATAAATTTTATTATTCATGGTTATGTTATAACTAGACTGCGATTGTTTATGCAATTTGCAAGTTTTGTAGACAAATTTTCAGAAAGTGGATTCAAATAAAATCTTGCTTTCAGTGGTAATAGCCTTTGCAGTTCTGAAATAAATAAAAAACGTATTAAAGTCTGTCAAATTTTAATTTCAGTATTTTTGGAAAATTTTCAGAGACCATAAATGCATGAAGATCCGCAGTCTTGTTATAACAAAAATTGTGGCAAGTCCATTTACTTTTTCGATTGCGGTTCAAAAGTGTATCCAAGATTCCTTTTCATTCTAGTTTGAAGTAATTAATATTTGACAGCTTTATATTTACAATAGTGTCTATTTCATAGAATATATTTTTTGGAATATTGGATGGAATTGATACGTGATTATTTTTAAAATTTTATCGATTGCAATAAATAGGAACCAAGTCGAATATTCTTGCTTTCTCAAATGATTGCAATAGCCACCCTTAAATTCTTTTAATTTTGCATCTATTTTGAATTTCAACAATTTTGTGATACATGCATAAAATCTACAGTCTTCCTATAACGTACATGTAAAAAATCCATCGTTACGTGATGTTAGCACGGAACCTACCAAGCACAAAACATATAAAAGTCAAACGTCTTAAAGAAGTGAGAAGACTGAATTTATTTAAATTTGGTACCTTTTCCATTAAAAAGATTGAATTTATTTCAATTTTGTACCCTTTCCATTACAAAGATTTGGTTTATTTAAATTTTGTACCCTTTCCATTACAACAGGGCTGGGCAAGGTTGGGGCTCCTCAAACGCTTGCTTCCCCCACTAACTTCTTTTTCATACAGCGCGCACGTTCGTCGCGTTCACCGCTAACTCGTGTCTTCGTTGCCCCACCGTACGGCGCTTGGTGGAAGGGAACAGTTCGCGCTATGGTGGGGAGGGTTTTGCCTCGATTGAGGCAAAATTGCGCAACTCTGCATTACGATATGTGCTTAAATAAAGAAGTCAATTCCTATGAAGTAATTTCTTATGAAATCGTTTTCCTAATTACAATAATTGTGAAATAGGAAACCGGTCATTTTGATCGTGATAGGTTTAGTGTTAAATTAATTCTGATTTCCGGAAGGATGTGTAACCTAAACCAGAAAAATGTTTTGCTGGCAATCTTTCGAATGGATTCTTCAGAATTATATTTCAGCATTGTGAAGGAATAATATTTCCGCATTTTTTTTCTCCTCGAGTCGCAAGCAGTTTCTAAACCAGAAAAATATTGCCAACAACATTATTCGTCCATCGGCAAGGGAAACAGCAAAGTCCATTTTTGCTATTCTGGGCCGGGGCAAAGAAACGAGGGAGGAAAAGTTGGACGGCATAAAAATGTTGGGACAGAAACACCAGCGATGCGTACGCCGACAATAAAAGTTTCTCGCGGCCGTAACTACTAAAGTGAAAAGTTTCGTGCAGGCGACAGATGGCTCCAACATGTGCAACGAGTTGCAAGGCATTCAATAAATAAAAAAACACGCCCGCGACAGAGAGAGAGAGAGAGAGAGAGAGAGAGCGAGAGCAAATAGTGTCGCGAAGTTCGACGTTCGTTGTGTTCCACCGTGATAAAAACTGCGTATCGTTGCTCGCGTACACGAAATTCTGTATCGCATGAATTTTTCAACGCTCGGAGCCCGCGTTGGCGCTCAAACTTTATCAAACTATTTAGGTGCGGACAACAGAAACGCTATTAAATGAACTCTTGATATTCCCTTTTGCTGTTCTAGTGTTGAAAAGCGCATTTTACACGTAGAAATCCATCGGGAAAATTTAAAAACGATGTACTACTTTAATGGAACAATGGAATTACTTTGTGCAATTTATAAAATTCCAGGGCTTGCAGAAATGGTGAACAAAAATTTTCAATGCAGTCCTGCGATTTCCTTTTATTGTTACATTGTGAAAAAAGGCCTTTTACAATGTACATTAATTGAAAATAAAATTAGAGGTGGAATATTGCGTTTAATGGGACAATCGTCCTTTTTTCAGAAAAATAAAAAAATTCCAGGGTTTAACAAATGATAAAAATGCTATTAAAGAAATTCTTGAGTTCTTTTACACTCACGATATTGCTAAAAAATATTTGCAATGCGATATTTATGATGTGTATTGATTTAGAAAATTAAAAGAGAAATGTTAATTTAATGGAACAACGAAATGGCAAAAGCATAGTGTAAAAAATTCCAGTGCTTAAGAAGTGATAAAAATGTTATTAAAGAAATTCCTGAGATGCTCTTTTACAGTCACGATGTTGATACAAAATATTTGCAATGCGATATTTATGATGTGTATTGATTTAAAAAATTAGAAGTTAAATATTAATTTAATGGAACAACGAAATGGCAAAAACACCATGTAAAAAACTCCAGGGCTTAGGGGAATGATAAAAAAATTACTAAATGATTCCTTATACACTTCCCTTTTACAGTCTCAATGTTACAAAATTCCATTTTACAACGCCACTCGGTCGGAAAAAATTTTTTAACGAAATGTAAAATTCACAGTGGCCAGCATTAATTTAAACTGAATATTGTATAGTAAGGACAATTAATTTTACAACGCAAATCAGTGGAAAATTTTATTTTAATGCAACGTACAATTAATGCTGACCAATTTGTTAAAAACTTGAGATTATTAAAAATTGAATGAAAACGATGTTTGGGTACGGAATGGTGTTTGGACATATGTGGGGATGTTGGTTTTTGTGTCGGGAGAAGGGGAGTAACTTTATATCGATTTTTCTCGAATGAATCGACGGTTGCGGGGTATCGATCGGTCAGGTCAAAAATTGATTTCACTGGAAATCATCGAATCCCCCAGCTGCGTCTATTCTTTAATGGCCAATCGGCGCGTGCAGCATAAAGGCACACGACACCGCTCTTCCAGCTGCCGGAAGTATACATCTGCCGGCTTTTACCAACCGTGGCCAAGAAGCATGGCCCACCTTTCCACTTCAACGGATGCGTTTCTGAATTACATCGCGATTAAATCCTGCTATCAATCGCTGTATCAGATCTTCACTTAATTTTGTGCACTTGACAAAAAGGCTTCCAACAAACAGACACCAAAATTAATATCCTCACGAAACAGCAGATTCCTGTCACAATTTATCAATCAACTTTCTGGTAGATATATAAAGTTATTTATCTGCAAAACGTAGTATTTTATGACATATATTGAAACGGAAAACTGCTAGTATGCGTACTTTTGTAGTAACAAATTATGAAAGGGAACCTTGTTGATTCGACGACGCTAGAGGAAAATTCTGCGGCATATTGTCAAGCGGCATATTGGGTTGCGTATGATCCCAGAAATTGCAGCACTTTACCCCGTCCGATCTAAAATTGTTTCTTAAAATCGATTTTTCACTAACTTTGACTTTATTTATCAGCAAAACGTGGTGTTTTAAGATACATATTGAAACGGAAGACTGCTAGGATGCGTATTTTTGGATTAACAAATTATGAAAGGGAGCAGTGTTGATTCGAGAAGGCTAGAGGAAAATTCTCCAAGTCAAGCGCCATATTGGTTTGCGTATGATCCCCTAAATTGCAGCACACTGCCCCGTCCGATGTAAAATTGTTTTTTAGAATCGATTTTTCACGAACTTTAACTTTATATTATTAATGGAACGATTTTTTAAACATATTTTATTTTGAACAAAAGTTTTAGGAACATTGCAAATGAAGTTCTAGGATCAATGGCTGTATCAAATCTTCATTTAATTTTCTCCCTTAACAAGTAAAAGTTCTAACGAACTCTTAAGAACAAGAATTAATATTCTTCTAAAACGGGTTTTGGGAGAGTTTTGTTGATTTGAGGATTTTTAAAAGAATTTTTATAGTGAAAAGAGGATTTGAAACGAGATAACGAGAGAAAGCTGATATTGAGACGTCAGAGGGAGGGGGTAGAAAGGGAGCCCTCGTTCCGGAAAATCAGAAACATCTGCCAGGAAACACTGATCCTTGATTAGGGACAGGCTCGTGCTGAACACCTTGACTGCACAGTTGTCCCTTCGAACGATAGAAGGGAGCTGAATTCGTGAACAAAGGGACAACGATGGCTCTGACTTAGAATCACAGTTTGTTGATAGACTTTGTCCACTCCATTTATTCCTATAAATTCATAATTCTATAAAATTGACCACTGGAAGAAATGAACCAAAGATTGTATCACTTCATAAACGATTTTACTAGATACAAAATAAAACAAATACTCACTGGGGAAAAATTAGGTCGACAATATTAGTAAAACTTTATTTTACTCTCTAAAAAATAAAATGCCTAATGCGTTTACATAAATATTTAGCCAATAGAATGCAGTAAAATGAAAATTCTGTACAGTAATAAAAATCTCCCGTCCAGCGGACACAAATTTTGATACAGTAGAAAATAAAAAACAACATGTTGAATTCAATATCATGTCTAAAACTAAACTGCAACCAAATAAAAGTTGTGATAAAGTTTAACCTTACGGTCAATCCATCACCAACAGAGCATAATAACCACTCCACGTCTTTAAAAAACAAAGTACAACACCCCATCTATTTTTCACAAATTAGTACATAATAAATCGAATTTGTCCACTGATCAAATTTTCTTAAAGGGACCCACCTGAAACGCAGTTGTACCTGTAAGTCTAATTAAAAACACGCGGTCAGCACGAAAAGGAAATCGAAGGTACCCCGAGCTTGTCAGCGGAAGTTGAATGCTTTATTCATGGTCGTCAACCACCGCCGCGACGCGACGGATCGTTTCCGTTAGCTTCGCGAGGAACAACTTCCAAATTCCACGGAAACCAGTTTCTTTCAACTTCTTCGTACAGAATCGGTTCCGAATGATGCACGCGGATGCAGGTTGCACGGGAATAAATCTTCGGGACACGTACGCATAAGAACGAATTCGACAGAAAAATCTACACTGTTCCGAATCGAAAGAAACGGTTATTGCGTGCAGTCTTTAAAATTCGTCTCGTTCGATTCGTTCATTGATTTGGTTTCGGAGATTTATGTTTGCGATTCGCTCGAAAAAAACAGCGTCGCGCAACTTCCGCACACGAAGTAATTAAAGCAAAGCTTCTGCGCAAAAGCAGAATCACAGGATTGTATCGGATGCAATCTTGTTTTGCTCCAATTCGTGAAACCTGCTTCTACTTCGCTGAGAGACACTCGCGGATTGCATACTGATCAACTTTTCCTGTTTGACTCTATCCGGGAATCGTTCGGCTGTTGATTCTAACTTTGTTGCCAGCTCGAATGGACGTTGGCGTGTCAATAGCGAACGCTCGAGATTGATACTTCAGTTTCGGGAGGGAGGAATAATTTACTCGGCTCCAGGAGATCCGAGGATATATATATATATATATATATATATATATATATATATATATATATGCTTGTTCAACAGGAAGTTCCCGGGGAAGTTCTCTCTGTTGTCGCGTTTTCCGGAAAATGGAGCCATGCGAAAACTTCCGTCGGAAAGTTTCTTTTCCTCGGGAATGAAACTGCGGGGCAAGCACACCCCCCCCCCCCCCCCCTCGTTATTATGAAGTATGGCGTCTTCGGTTGGGCTTGCTCGGTGCCCAAGTTGCGACTTTAAAACGAGAATTTGCGTGGTTTTATTTGACTTTCGAAGGAAGACTGCGGAAATAATCGGGCAAGATTTTTATTGTTTTTTTTCCTAGTGTAATTATTAAACAGTGAGTATTTGTACGTTTATAGTACATGCTAGGGATTTTCAATTTTTTTGAATCCATTTTGAATCGATTTTCAACTTTTTTAATCGATTCTGAATCGATTTTCGATTCAAAGATAGTCATAAATTAATTTATCCATGACTGCGTGTTGTGACTGTCCAATATTTAGTTCTAAAGTGCAATAAGGAATAAAGCATTGCATTTTAGGTCCGATTTATTATGAATGAACATTATGAATGATCATTATGAACAAACATTATTACGAATGAACATTATGAATGAACATTATGAATGGACATTATGAATGATCATTATGAAGAAACATTATTATGAACAAACATTATGAATGAACATTATGAATGAACATTATGAATGAACATTATGAATGAACATTATGAATTAACATTATGATTAAACATTATGAATGAACATTGTGAACAAACATTGTGAAAAAACATTATTACGAATGAACATTATGAACAAACATTATTACGAATTAACATTATGAATGAACATTATGAACAAACATTATTACGAATGAACATTATGAACAAACATTATTACGAATTAACATTATGAATGAACATTATGAACAAACATTATTACGAATGAACATTATGTGAATGAACATTATGAACAAACATTATTACGAATAAACATTATGAACAAACATTATTGCGAATGAACATTATGAACAATCATTATTATGAATGAACATTATGAATGAACATTATGCACAAACATTATTACGAATGAACATTATGCGCAAACATTATTTCGAATGAACATTATGAACAAACGTTATTTCGAATGAACTTTATGAATGAACGTTATGAATGAACATTATGAATGAAAATTACGAATGAACGAAATGAACCGTCATGAATGGAATAAAATTCTGCTGTACACTATTTCATATGCATTACTAGGTCCCCATAACGTTTGAACGTGGTTTCACGTCATTGAAGAAAAGACGTCATTAAAATATGCTCCATGTTGCAACCTGCACTCTCCTCAATCTGGCCGAATTTCTGCAATCAGATGGACAGAAAAATTCAATTAAACTCGTGGAACGCCTCAATGACTTGTCCACGCGCCACTATGGCCGATTTCTCGCACCATTCACGGTGACCTTATGGAACACCATATAGGAATTTCGATCCCAGGAATATTCGTGTCTCGATTTTTCCGATCGACCGGGCCAAGGGAATTCGGTCGCGCGTGGAACGATCCTGCTCAACCCTTTTTTCGTATTTCTCACCCCCGCAGCTGACGAGCATCGGGATACCACCTGACGGTTTCAGGAACAGCTGTTCCCTCTCCGTTCCCCGTACAGGGGCCCCAAACAGTATACAGGGGCCAGCAACGGTGCTGCCTCCCAAAAAATCGAAACGATTTCGGGGCCCCGATGAAAAAGCTGCCGTCGAACGTCTCGAAACACCCGGCAGGATGTTCTCGGGGATGATTAGAGATCGGATCTCGAAGGATCGAGAGTAACGACCGGATTAACGGAGTTGACGATGAATTCGATTAAATCACAGTAATTTACAAAAAAATTCGAAAGAATCTTTAACACCCTGAAACGTTAGCGAGAAGGCTTCACATTATTAATTCTTTGTTGCTCAAGTTGGTTGTAATTAATAGACTGCGGATTTTTTAGCAAAATAAAAATTTTATTAATTACAAGACACGGAAGCCACATAGACATTCGCTTCTTTTTCTTTCAATAATTTTATTCAATTGAATATAACACGCCAGTATTTATAATTGCAATACACAATTGAAAATATTTTTCTCTTTGTTAGATTTATTTGTATCGGATAAATTATTAAATATTTAAATATTGTACGAGCAAATTGCATCCGTTTCATATGCATCAGTTGAAAAAGAATTATTATTAATTACTAATTCTTCGTTGCTCAAGTTGGGTGTAATTAATAGACTGCGGACGTTTATGCAAAATAAAAATTGTATTAATTAGAAGACACGGAAGCTACATAGACATTCGCTTCTTTTTCTTTCAATAATTTTATTCAGTTGAATATAACACGTCAGTATTTATAATTGCAATACACTTTTCAAAATATTTTTCAAATTGTTATATTTGTTTGAATCGAATAAATTATTAAATATTTAAATAATGCAGTTGAAAAAGAATTAGATAGAATTGAAATATTGTGGGTCGGAAGACTTAAATGTTATCTTAAAAATGTGAAAAATATTTTGAATAGTGTATTACAATTTTAAATGTTGACTCCTTAACGGGATAATAGATATTTCAACAGTAATAATCTTCTTGAGGATTATTACGTGAAACATTATTTTCAAGTTTCCTTTCAGGAGAATACAATTATTAAAAATCGTATTGAAAAGCTTCCGATGGACAAAGTGTTCAAACATGAAGAATGAAGAGACTTGCTCACCCCGTGGTACACCATAAAGAATTCCATAGCATCCTCCGTACGCCACGAGGATCTCCGTACCGGCCTTCATCCCCCAGAAAACTGTGCCGAGAGTGGATCCTTTCGGAAATCACGATCGATCGATCTATCCGTCGTCGCGAGAGGAACGCGGACAAGTAGATTATCATCGAGCGGTGCTCTACCGACAAAGTGATCGCTAATTACGCGTACTCTCTGTGATCGGGATAGATCGTCGTCGACGATCGACGACGGTGCCGGCGTGTTTAACGAAAGCGCATAGATTCCCTTGGTAACAGCAGCCTCGACTTATTTTCGCCGGACGAACGTCGAAGACAACAAAAGTACCTCGACGGAGCAGATGCATGGCATGTGCTACGAGGGCCGACACCAGATGCCCCATTGGCGTAGAGATCCCCGAACCAGGCCGATAAACCTGCCCATGGGATCCCATTCGAACTGGTCGCGTGCCGGATAGACCGTACAGGATCCCACAACGGTCGTCTTCTCGAGATCCTAGCCCCTAGATCCCGATAGATCCCGCGTAGAAGACGCTGGGCCAACTTTCGACGCAGCTGACGGAGACAAATAATCGTGGAACATGATTCCTGCAACGACTATAGGCTCGTGGAACCTTTCGGATCAGGGGAATGGGAGGATGATGACCGTTTTGAGTAGTCTCTTTGTGGAAAAGTTGAGGATTTCCGAAAGCGGAAACTGATTTTCCGTTGATTGCGAGTGAATTTGAGAGTTCGGGGAATTTATAAGAGGTAAATGTCTTTGAAAAATTGTAGAGTGAAAGGTTTCATTTAGTTGGGAACATTGTTGCTGTATTGGTGATGTTAGACGCACTTATCTAGACCCTGACACCATTTAACTCTGTAAGTGTCAAAGGGTCAGTGTTTAACTCTTCGATATGTGTCATTGTGTAATAATTCTCTAAGGATAATGTTTCTAATGGTGCATAATATCCTTGTCTGCAAAGAGTTGATTTATTTAAATGATGATTAGTAGACTGCAGATCGTTATGCATAATAAAAATTCTATCCATTGCAGAAATCACAAGCCAAATAGAACTCCTTGTCTGCATTTATTGATTTAACACTTTGATATGTGTCATTGTGTAATAATTCTCTAAGGATAATGTTTCTAATGGTGCATAATATCCTTGTCTACAAAGAGTTGATTTATTTAAATGACAATTAGTAGACTGCAGATCGTTATGCACAATAGAAATTCTATCCATTGCAAAAATCAGAAGCCAAATGGAACTCCTTGTCTGCATTTATTGATTTTAATAAACTGAAATTGGTACATTGATATTCTGGAATCCTGTTGCTCTTGTCTTATTGTTTTACACTGAAGCTACAAGATGTATGGAATTTTTAATGCAATAGATTTTAGTGAGAAAAATGTGAGATTCAAATGACAAAGGAAGACATGAGACAAGAAATCGTGTTTTTGGTTCATCGGAAGCTGTCCAGAATTTTTGTTCCAAATTAGATTTTCGAAAGAGCAGAAATTCTATTCGAAGTAACGGATTTCAAATAGAATAATTTGTAGAGCTGAATAAATTAACACTAAACCTACCGAGCTCTAAAATTAACCGGTACATATTGTCTTATAAAAATGACAAGAGAGAATTTATTTGGATTTTGTGCGGTTCTTATTTGTGCTGTATTAAAGATATTTATGCAATCATCTCTCATGAAAGAATTTTTATAATGTCAATAAATGCACAATAAGAAATCTAGACAAGTAATTATGACCAGTGGTGCTAGGTTTAGTGTTAAATATAAAGCTACCATTTAATTTCTAAGATCACAATTCTTACCTGAATCTGAAGAACAGATGTAAAGTTGATCGGAGAGCAGTCTTAGCCTAGTATTCTCGATCCTGATTTTTGATCAGCCTAAGAGTTCCGTTCATCTCTGGCATTGACAGTTGGCAGAGGGCCCAGATCACCTGAAAAAATGGACCAACGAGCACAGCAGAATCCTCCAAACTCCAGATCCATCGATCACTAATCTCTCTAACTGCAACTCCAAATACTAGATAATTTATCTATCTCTGAATGATTCAAATACGAAACAATTGACTTATTTTCTCTAAATTATTCAAATAGTTAACACTAAATCTACCACAACCGATCAAATAACAAATATTTCAGATATTTTATTCTACAATTATTGTAGTTATAAAGATTCCTCCATAGGAGCTAACTCAATAGATTTCTACATTCAATCATATATTGTAATAAAAATCGCACCAAATTTAAATAAATCCAATCTTCTTATTTTTATAAAACAATACAAACTAATCAATTTTAATGCTCGGTAGATTTAGTGTTAATCATTTATCATTATCTAAATGATCCAAACTTTTGAATACAAAGAGCAATAAATCGGAATAAGTATCAAAGGGTAGATTAATAAATACCAAAGTAAATTAACTTATCGCTCGTTTATTTACTGGTCAATGTTATCTACAATGATTTATTGTAAAAGTAACAATAGTCGTGTATAAGTTAAAACGATATATCATACATATGTACAAGGGACGATTCGATCCTGAATACGATCCCGGGTCGACGTCCGGTCGATCGTTTAGAAACGATTCCCGAATAAGATCGAGAATCCCGATTGATGGATCGCGAACGTCGTTAGCCGCAGGATCGATTGTCTTTTACCGAAAAAAAAAGAATCAGTTTGTATTTCACGTTGATTAGACGGCGAGTGATTCGCGATCGAGGTCGGTCGTCGATCCCAGAACCACTCGCGACAATCTACATCTACATACAGTCACTACCATTAATATTCGGACACTCTTAAAAAGACAGTAACTTTTTTGACACTAAACCTAGCACGCTCGAAATGACCGGTTTTCTGTTTTACAATTATTGAAATTACAAAAACGATTTCATGGGAAATGACTGGATTGACATCTTTATTTAAACAGTTAACTGCGTTCGACGTGTATGCACTAGGGGTGTGCGAGAACCCGGAAATGTATGAACCTCGATGATCGAGAACGGTCGGGAAGACGAAAATTTTGGGATTCCCGATTTTGTCGAGATTCCCGAAATTGTTCGAGATTCTCGAATGTTTCGGGATTCTCGAATGTTTCGGGATTTTCGATGGTTTCTGGATTCTCGAAGGTTTCGGGATTCTCGAGGGTTTCGGGATTCTCGAGGGTTTCGGGATTCTCTAAGGTTTCGGGATTCTCGAAATTTTCGGGATTCTCGAAGTTTTCGGGATTCTCGAAGGTTTCGGGATTCTCGACGGTTTCGGGATTCTCGATTTTGTTGAGATTTCAGAAAATGTTCGAGATTCTCGATTTTGTCGAGATTTTCGAAAATGTTCGAGATTCTCGAATGTTTCGGGATTCTCGATGGTTTCGGGATTCTCGAGGGTTTCGGGATTCTCGAAGGTTTCGGGATTCTCGAGGATTTCGGGAGTCTCGAGGAATTCGGGATTCTCGAAGGTTTTGGGATTCTCGACGGTTTCAGGATTCTCGATTTTGTCGAGAGTCTCGAAATTTTGGGGATTCTCGAAGGTTTCGGGATTCTCGAAATTTTCGGGATTCTCGAAGGTTTCGGGATTCTCGATTTTGTCGAGATTCTCGATTTTGTCGAGATTTCCGAAAATGTTCGAGATTCTCGAAGGTTTCTTCTTCGAGATTCGAAGATCCGGACCAATAACAATTTTTTCAAAATATCTATATATGCGTCATGTAGTAAATTAATTGTCCTAATTTCTCCAAAAAATTTAAGTCATATGGTCCAATAGTAAAACAGTTAACGTCTTTTTAGGGGTGTCCGAATATTAATGGGAGTGACTGTATCCCCCCACTACACTACACTTTTTTCCCCCGATCGATCCAATGTCGACGTCGAACACTGCTCGAACATTGCAGGAACGATCTCTCTCTCTCTCTCTCTCTCTCTCTCTCTCTCACTCTCCCTTATCTAGATCTACCGATCTGATTAGCTTCGTTTACGCCTAATTAACTCTCCCTCGTTACGCGCCGCCGATCGCTAAAATAGTCCTTTTTCGTCCGGCGACACTGGATCCGGATTTTTTTCGTATACGATTCGCCAGCTGATCGATCGATCGATCGATCCTTGCGTCGCGTTAAGCAATTTGTTCGATCGTTCGAACAAACATTAATTTTCAATTAAATATTCCACCGGATCAAAATGGGAAATTAATTTCGAAGGACACTGAGAAATCTGACCGATCATCTGATACTCAGATTCAAGATTTTTATTATTAATATAGGAAGGTAATTTATCAGTTCAAAATCGCTTTTCTGTAGATTAATTTATAAAATAGGAGACCACAGAGGAATTTAATCTTTTTCTTAAGGGATGAATAAGCAATATTCATTTTTTTTTAGAAGAGTCTATGAGTTGTTCAATTGTATAAATTGTACAGAATTATACCGGTCACAAATTCTTCTTTAATAAAAAGAATACGATGATAAATATTGATGGCAAATTATATCACTGAAAAATAAACGAGTCCTTCAATAATTAGTGGTATTTCCAAATTTATTAATAACATTGGATAAATTAAATAAATTGAATAAATTAAATTAATTGGATAAATTAATAATTTTTTAATGCACAACCCCTTCCCTGTGGATTAATTTAGAGAAAGGAAACCACAGAAGAATTTGATCCTATCGTGAAGGGTTGTAATGAATTGAAAGCAATATTAATTTCCTCAAAATCCCTGAGGCTCGTACAATTGTATAAATTGTACGCTTAAATAAGAAACAACAATAAATATTAATAGCAGATTTTGTTTGACAGAAAAATGAAATGGTAATTATTTAGAGATTTGAGATTCAGATGATACTCGGTCCCGACGAAATTAGGTTCAACACGAGGGTAGAAAATGTAATTTCGGCATAAACATAACGCGGCGCAAGGTTCGAGCAATTAAATGCATAATTTTCAGCTCTCATCTCTCACGCACTTACCATAAAATAATCTACGAATTTCTCCTAGGGGTGTCTTTAATTCTGATTTCAACTCTCCGCGTTTCAACCCTCTTTACCAAAGAGGTAAAGGTTAACCCTCTTCACGAACACTTTTCTCACAATCTCCCAATGCATCCAAAACAATCCCACAACTCCAAATTCCATTTTCCGAAAAGAAACAAAAATGAGAATTTAATCGGAAGGGTTGAAACGCTGAGAAAATTCTCTCTCGTTTAGGGGATGAAAAATCGCAATTTCACAAAGTTTCAGAGTGCATACTTTCAGGGAACGATGCAGAGAAAAAAAAATACAATTTCCATCCCGATCAAAACGAATAATTTCTGTGATATCGTGTCCTCTGAATTATTTGCTCGTCTTTTGCTATTATAAATTGCCAAAAGACATATCTTACATCCGCGATCTACAACCCTCGTGGAATTAATTTAGTTACGCTGGGGTGTAACTCATCTCTTCCTCTTCGTTCATATCGATCCAGCGTATGAACCATTTTGCATTGACATTCGTTTCATTGACACTCGTTCCCCGAGTCTAACCGTCCAAAAATGGATCGAGAGCGTGTTTGCGAGACGCGAGAATCGATCCGCTAGATCCCTTAAGCCTATCGCGAGTAGTAAGTGTAAAAAAATAAATAATGAATAATAAAGAACGATAATGCTAATTAGTTCGTAGCGGCGACGATTATTGGATAGCACTTTAACGACGATACATAAAAATGGGCATTAAAAGAAACGAGAAAAGAGAGAAGAAGAATAGGAGGGGATGAACAAACGAATCGCGCTACCGAGAGAACAAAGAAGAGGACGGCTCGCTTTGTTTTGGGGAAACAAAACGATGGAAAGACGGGGGGGGGGGGGGTGATTCGGTGGACTAAAACGGAAATCGTCCGAGTCTGATCCGCCATTGAAAGTTAAGTTCGTCCTCCATTTAATGCTCGTTCCACCGTAGGGAACGAGAAGAATTGCGGGATCCAAAGGACTCCGCTTAATATCCGTGAATTTTCGGCGAGTCTATCGTTTCGGGGAAATAATCTAGTATAAAATGCTTTATTCCGGTACTCATTGAACTATCAGCCATGAATCATCGTCCCTCGACCATTTTACGATATTAAACGACACTTTACATTTATTTTTCACTTGTGTTTCGTTATTCGTTTATTCTGTTTCTGGATGCTAAAATCGGGGAAAAATTCAACAGACGAAAGCAATCGGACTTTTAGGAATCTTAACCCTTAACTGAGCCTTTAGAATATTCTTTCGAAATGGAATGACACGATTCAATTATATTTAATATTCATCTCTATCGAAGTGGTAAATAGAAACTTTACATTATTAATGGTTACAAATTAAATAATTAATATAACTATTGGCATTTGAGTGAGGTTGCGTCGGTCCCATTAATTTATTTACGACCAGTTCTAGATTTTTCATTTTAAAATTGTTGATATCATATATACTCATTTCCTGAGAAATGATTGAATACATTTCTCAATGTAACCGTATACTACGGTAAAAATGGCGAAGCATCTAGATAAATTCAGTCCTGACATTCTCATAAAAGGGGAGATTACGATACCCGTGGCCTCTTGTTTAGAGGTTAAATTTGTGTTTTTGGGGTCATTTTAAGAAAAAAATGTATATGTCACAGGTATCGAATGAGCCTGGTTTAGCCGGTAAAGTAGATTTCCTGTTTTAACTATGCGAAATATGGCAAAATATCAAGAGACCTTTTTTGTAGAAAATTAAATTTCCAACAATTTATGTTTTATGACATTTTTTTATCAGCTGTGCAGTTTACGAGTGTATTTATATTTCGGTGAAGTTGCAAAACAACTGCCTCCCTCCCGAAATGATGGTCGGGGGAACGTAAAAGCTCCGTTCACAACTGCTTATACGAGACTCAAGTAATGTCTATTTATTAAAAGTCAATTAGCAGTGAATATTATTGACATATTAGGTTAGGACAGGTCAGGTCAGGTTAGGTTAGGTTAGATTAGGCCAGGCTAGGTTAGGTTAGGTTGGGTTGGGTTGGGTTGGGTTGGGTTAGGTTAGGTTGGGTTGGGTTGGGTTGGGTTAGGTTAGGTTAGGTTAGGTTAGGTTAGGTTAGGTTAGGTTAGGTTAGGTTATTTTCCCATATCTCGATTTGGTACCTATAACATATACAGTTTTTTTCTTAAAAAGACCTCCAGAACACAAATTTAACCTTCAACGTAGGTGCCACGGAAATCGTCATCGTGCCTCATAAAACATTACATTCACTTTTTATGCTCGGCACGTATACGGTTAAGAGTTAAAGAGTGTTCATGCTGCTAATAAAAATTTTAAGAGATTTGTAAACTATACAATACACAATACATGTACTTAAAGAAATAACAAGATTTTTGTATGAAGTTGCAACCCCTGTCAAATTCAAACAGAAAAGATACTTTGAAACGAAAAATTCTTATTAAATCCTGACTGAGTAAAAATGGAAAGAATGTTAAAGAAGCAATTAGTCTGACCATAAAAACCTTTGGTAAATAGCATCTCCGCGCAAGTTAACGACCGCGAGCACACAATAACCATATTCCAGCGGTTTAATTAATGCATCGAGGTCGAGGCGCGAAGATTCACAACTGATCGCGATTATGAGCTCTCAAGGCGATTCGCCTGCAAGAAGAGAGCTCGTCGCTCCCGAAGAAGGTTGAAGAAGGTTGTCGATCACCTTTATAGTCCTCCAAAAAACCTCCAACGGCGAAGTTTCGAATCTGACGGGAACAGTTTTCACGCATACACACAGTCTCGCGGTTCCGGCGCGTGAAAGCGGCGTCGTTTGCTTTACAAACACACGGTGAATGCATTTTATAATCTGAATGAGAAAAGATTCCCCTTTTATCGCGAGCGGGAACACTCGACTGGCTCGCGGGGACGATCATGCGACTGAGACACCGGGCTCGCAAACAAATCATTGAGATTCATGATCTTCCCCCGAATCGCTCCCCAGAACGTTCTCTCTTCGATCGCTTCCTTATCGAGGCGAAGTTCAACGTCTGCTCTATCGACGTAATTCGAGCTATTTCGGTCGAGGATGTGCTGGAAGCCATTTTCTTTGGCCAGTTTGCCGTTTGACAGTGAAATTTTTAAGTTTGTCAGTGAGGAAGTAGAAAATCTTCTGAGATCCATTGGAGATGTTAGAGAATGGTACGAAAAACACTAGACCATTTAAAAATGAAATGATATTTTTAGTTTTTAGAAACTCACATTTATTCTTGTATAGATAAATTCAAATTTTGAATGGTCTAGTGGAGGCCATTTTCTTTGGCCGGTTTGTCGTTTGACAGTGAAATTTTTATGTTTTTCAGTGATGAACTAGAAAATCTTCTGAGATCCATTGGAGATGATAGAGTGTGGTACGAAAGTCACTAGACCATTTTAAAATTGAATGATACTTTTACTTTTTAGAAACTCACATTTATTCTTGTATAGATAAATTCAAATCTTGAATAGTCTAGAGGAAGCCATTTTCTTTGGCCAATTTGTCTTTTGACAGTGAAATTTTTATGTTTGTTAATGAGGAACTAGAAGATCTTCTGAGATCCATATAGGTTGACACTTTTACTTTTTAAAAATTCACATTTATTCTTGTATAAATAGATTCAAATTATGAATGGTCTCGTGAGTTTGAGCCACCGAAATCAATGTATGTAGAAATCATAGAATGTAGAATGAGTGAGCACTCTGTTAGAATGATTCTGATCGAACGAAGAAGATTTTCAAATATGCCACAAACATCAGCAGTCCGAAAACATGGATTCTTTAAAGGAAAAGCATCTTTTGACCATCAAAGAATACTTTTCATCCCAATCTCAAGAACCCATAAAATTAGCAGAAAAATTAGCAATCGGCGATCATGTTCACAATCTTTTAACAATTAGAAAACAATTCTTATCTCAGTCTCTCTGAAATAGCCCATAAAGTCATCGTAAAAACCCCGAGTCAACGACCATGAATCTTGATGAGAAAAGAATCTTTCAACCCATCAAAACCCAGTCCCTAATCCAATCTATCAGAGCCCGCAATAAATCGTTTCAAAAATCGTCAGTCCACGATCATCCTACACCTCAACCGATCCTCCAAATGTGTCCACCGGTTCCCAAAATAAATTAGGCAGTCTCTCAGCCTCGAAGACACGGTAACAGGTGGCAAAGTAGCCAGGACCATGTTCAGACGCCTTCGATCCTCCACCCAGAAGCGATCGACCCGACCACTGGGTCGAAAGTTTGCTCGCCAAGGAGGTTGGTTAAAGAAACTACTGATGTGATCAGAGATCGCTGAAAATTACGCAGTATACTGAGCGAAAGCTCGTCCCCTTTGCATCTCCAGATGGTCCTTCATGGCAAGAACCGTGGGATGATGCAGTGGCAAACCTTCATCCTCGACGAGGTATCTGAGAGCTTCGGACGCACAGGCGTCCCATCCAGCTCCCCAGGACGCTGGGACCTGTCCCTGAAGGCTCCTAGAGTCCTTCAGATCCTCTAGATCTTCGTCCATCCTCAGACGATGATCCAAATACTCGTAGGATTCCCTGAAGTCTTGCTCGTCCCGTGAACTCGAAGAGCAGGACCATTTTTCTGGAAGCTCTTCGTGGTAGGACATCTCCTGGACATCTTGATCTTCCAAGCAGTCGTGCTCGAGAAAACTGGACTCCAGGTCCTTCCTATCGCAAGAAATCCTCGATAATCGAGAGGAAATAGTTTGCTTTTGATGAGACTGTTTCAATTCGGCTGCCAAAGAGGCAGCTAACTGGTGCAGCAGCCTGGTGTTTTCTTGCTCATCTTCCTCGTCCTCCAGCTCGTCCAGCTCCACCCCCTCGTCCTCGGAGGAGGACAACAGGTCCTCGTTCTCATCGTCCATGCCCAACAACGTCAGCAACCTCTCCGCCGCATCTGCGCAGAGCAATTTTGTGTATGCCGATTGTGTCTGATAAATGTACAACTGCTTAATTGCGATCGAGCCGCGTGTCTCTCGCTTCGAGACGGTTTAATGGATCGAATGGATTCCTCGGCGCGGGCTGTCGATCGATTATCACTGGGATCGATCGACTGTCCTGCTCCGGAGGAATTATCCATTTGAGTAATCGATTTTGGTGGATTTTCTGGTGTGAGCTTTCAGGAATTGGATTGGTTTTGCCTGTGGAGTGAGAATAGTGAACTATCTCTGGACATAATTGTGATTTCTATCGATCGAATTTTGAATTATGTTAAAGAAAATGCTATCGGCCATTGCGCCGATAGCATTTTCTTTAACATATTTCTGGACAGTGTGTATTTTGTGTTGTTTGCGAGGATGTAGAGATGTTTCGGAGAAATGTGTGCAAGTGCAGTCCTTTTGGTTCTTTAGAGTGCAGCATTTGCACCTGCCTGTCAGGGTTGATAATTTGACAGGATCTTGATGAAGGGCGCATTACTTTTAATTGTGTGACTGACTCCTCCTGATGGTGCAGGACCATTTTTTATTATGGACACATACTGTTACATTTTGATTTATTACTGGGCTAAATGTTTTATTGGAGAACGGGGAGAAGATGTTGATGTCACCGATAGGATCTTCATGAATGACGCGAAATTTTTAATTTTGCGATTGTCTTTGCTGATGGTGCTGGGTCATTTTTTATTATAGACACATAATGTTACATTTTGATTTATTGCAGGACTGCAATGTTAATTTGAGAACGAGAATAAAAATATTAAAATCTTTGGCAAGACCATATCACAGGGTGTACAATTTTTAACACTATATTTACGGGACCCGTCAAAATGACGGATTCCAAAAATTTTAATTTACGATTATTAAGAGTGTAAGGAGGCATTCGTGAGGAATTATTAAATAGATTTATTTTTTTGTGTACATATTACAATAAAAATCGCTGAAGATCTAAGTAAATACAATTTTATTATTTTGATAAAGCAATGTAAAATAATCAATTTTAGTGCTCCGTAAATCTAGTGTTAATTGCACGACTGTGTCTTCCTGATCGTACAGGGCAATTTTAAATTATGGACACGTACTACAGTAATTCCGCGATCTAAGTCCTTTTTCCGTTCTCTGTCGGGACTTAGATCGAGACGGAAAACTATTCTTTTGTGTCCGCGTCGACCGCGCCGAACGTAGAAAAGGACAGCATGTAAACACGGACCGCTATCCTCGTCTACGTCCGAAAGTCACTATACATATCGTCAATTAAACCACTAAATACAGTTGAAACCATTTAGTGTTTAGTGTCATTTTAATCAGAAAAATGCCAGAAATAAGTTGGTGAAAGTTCCATAAAAAAATAATGAAAAATAAATAAGTTTTGTAATTGGATTAGTAGTGATTCACACCGATATACCCGACCCAGGATCACATTACGTGGCATGTTTACACTGCTCGGCGACCGAGGAAGCTCAAGCTTCATGACCCCTCCGGGGATACCCCGCAGTGGAAGGAGTAGACGAAGGGACATAGATCGCAATGTTCCGTTGGACTTAGATCGCGGACTTACTATATCACCTTTTGATTTATTGCGTGGCTAAATGTTTTATTTGACAACGAGAAAGAAAATGTTGAAGACACTGATAGGATCTTAATGAATGGCGCGAAATGTTTAATTATACGATTGTCTTCTTGGTTTTCAAATTTTCAAATTTTTACACGATCTTGATGAAGGACAATTTTGAATCACATGATTACACTTTTCGTCGTATAGGGCCATTTTTAATTATGGAGAAATACTATTGCTTTTGGGCTGATTGCATGTCTAAAAAATTGATTTGAGAACAAGAAAATGATCTCTTGAGATTTTCAACAAGAGCTGAGTGAAGGATGTACAATTTTTAATTACAGGATTGCCTTTCTGGCTGTTTAGGGCCCTTTTACATTATAAACTAATGCTTCTTCCTAGCAATTCTTCTAAAAATAATAAAATATTCAAAGAACGTCAAATATACATGCCAAAGAGCGACAGAGAAATAATTTAAAAAATGTGTCTCATCGTTCCAAAAATGTTTACAAAATTTCCAACAATTGTGCTAGCATCTCTCTCGCATTCTTCGCAAATTTGCCACATGAATTTCAGCAGAGGGCACTAAAGGGTTAAAATTTGTGCGCCCGAGTTCCATCAGTTCCAACAGAGTCCTTCCGGCGAGAGTGGCATAATTTGTTAAATAAAACGCCATGAATTACCTTCGGGTGTTACAAAGGGTCGGCATTCGCCATTAATCTCCGACGAGGACGTTTCTCGTTCCAGATACGTTTCACACAGAAAACCAGTCGACTTTTGCTGCGAGCGAACGGTACACAATCGCGTCACGAATTTTTCTGCCTGCTGGACGAGAAGACGAGCAACGAGAGACAGCGTTGAAGAAGGGACCAGAATTCTGAAGATGGAACCAGATCGCGTGAAAAGCCGACGAACCCGATTCCACGTGTGTCCTCGCGAACAGACACAACGTGTTCCCGCGATAAAGCGGGAATCAAAAAAGAATCGAGAGGGAGAAAGAGAGACCGGAATTCAGTTTCGACTCGGTGGCCCGGTTTCAAGCTCTATCCTGTGGGAATCCCTGGCCGACAGCCTCCCATGGGAACTACCTGTCGCTACCCACCCCATCATCCGTCCTGCGAATCATCGAATTTCGCACGAGCCTCTCTCTTTCTCTTTTTCTCTTTCGCTCTCTTTCTGTGTGGCTCGGCCGCCGTCTGCCGGTGGATACGCATACTTTCCTCCCCTGTGAGAAATAGGGGAGAACGGGTCGTGGCAGGTACGGCCAGTAGCTTACCTGTTCCTGGGAACCGCGAGGATTATGGCAACGCAGGGGGTGTTCAATTAAACGACACTTTGTCGAGCGATGCGCGAGAGATCCACTCGAGCGTCCGGATACGATACCTTTGGGAATTTTTTGAAAGGAAACTGGTGGATGGATCGATTTCGAAATTTAACGGTGGGTTTGCCAATGTTTGAAGTGTACGCACATATTTTTTTGATGTGACAATTGTAATTTTGTTGGGAGTCGTGGGGGTTCAAACATTAGGATCGTCGTAAGAAACATGATATATTGAATTAAATGACACTTTTGAAATTTTTTTTGAACAAATCCGGTAGACGTATCGATTTTACATTTTAGGAGTGTATTAGACAATCTTTAAGGAATATCAGCGTAATTTATTTTTTGCAGAAATATTGATTTTGTTATATTTTAATTGAAACATTGAGAGTGTTGTAATCACTTTAAGGGGTCCAGATCAAAAAGAGTTAAAATTATAACAAGGTTGGGAATTTTTTTTAAACAAAACTAGTTACCGTATCGATTTTAAATTTCATGAAAATCTTCTGCAATCTTTAGAGAATATGAAAATAATTTTTATATTCGGGAATAGAGATTTTTCTCAAAGTTATGGAGGTTCGAATATCAATAGTGTGAGAATTGATACGAATGGTTAATAAATGATTTACTATACTGAATGGTCGCAGACGATTCAGGGGATGTTTCAGATGTCCGAAAGTTTCAAGAAACTGAAGGGTCGAAACTCCCTCAGATGAACATCCCTGAAACTGTGAGAACGAGGACATACAGGGTGAGAGTTGCCGAAGTTTGCCTGGGAACGTCGTAGATAATATCTGGGACGTTCAATTAAGTGATTCTTTATGGGGTAATATTTTAGGAATCGATGGGAACTTCGGTAGAAATTTGTAGCGACTGTGGAGATTGAAGGGACGGGAGTGACTACAGGAAATTAAGTCTTCTTGGGGCTGGGAGAGTGCTTAAGGGTCGTCGAGCTGATCTACTTTACTAATATCTGTTCGTGGGAACATGATGGATATCCTCTGCCAAGAAAGAGTTCATGATTTAACATCCAGGATTTTCGCAATTTATCCTGGTACATTCATGGAAACGATCACGGTAAGTACATCAGTGTCCAAGTAATCAGAAAATCAATGAATTAATATTTTCTGCTTTTACATTGAGGACTGAAGAATTAGTGGAATGGAGATTTAATCAAAGAAGAAAAAGAAGTGGATGATCACCTCAGTAACGATTTACTGTGTTCATTAGTTAATGATCAGGGTGAGTAGATCAATGTCCAAATAATCAGGATATCAATGAATTAATATTTTGTGCATTTACAGCGGGTCCTGAAGCATTGGTCGAATGAAGATTTAATCAAACAAGAAAAAGAAGAAGAAGAACCTAATGACCAAACCAGTAACGATTTACTGTAATAATTAGTTAAAGATCAAGGTGAGTAGATCAATGTCCACGTAATCAGGTTGTCAATGAATTATTATTTTGTGCATTTACATCGGGTCCTGTAGCATTGGTCGAATGAAGATTTAATCAAACAAGAAAAAGAAGAAGAAGAACTTGATGACCAAACCAGTAACGATTTACTATAATAATTAGTTAAAGATCAAGGTGAGTAGATCAATGTCCACGTAATCAGGTTATCAATGAATTATTATTTTGTGCATTTACATTGGGGACTGAAGAATTGATGGAATGGAGATTTAATCAAAGAAGAAAAAGAAGAAGAACTTGATGACCAACCCTGTAACGATTTAATGTATTAATTAGCTAATTGTCACGGTGAGTAGATCAGTGTCCAAGTAATCAAGAAATCAATGAATTATTATTTTGTGCATTTACATTGGGGACTGAAGAATTGATGGAATGTAGATTTAATCAAATAAGAAAAATTAATATCCAGGTAAAGGGCGATTTAATAAATCAATTAATATGAAATGATCACGGTTGAGCGTATCAATGTCCAAACAACGAGTTAAACAATTAATTAACACTTTGTACATGTTCGTAGAAGACTGAAGACTTTATCGAACGCAAATTTAATAGAACGGAGAGTAAGTCGAAGAAGAAGTTAATTTGACGGTTCTCAGAAGCCCCAGCCATGCTGGTAGGATTCAAAACCAAGAAGTCCCATTAATTGAAGGTACGTCAGTCTTTCATACTTGGCTCGACAGTTATTGGAACGGAGTGGAGCAGAGAGTTGTGCCGAAATTGACTAGAACCGTGGAAACAGAAGGGAAGGGAATCTCCGGCGAAGTTTCAGCAAGCTCGAAGCCATTATTTTTTGGTGGGGCGAGCAGGGGAGGCCGGGGGAGAGGGAGATTGAACGTGGAAGAGACTGCTCTTGTTATGAATTATGTAACGACGCGCCGCTGTTGGGCTTGGATAGTAGTTGGGAAACAGAATTTGCGTCCGCTTATGGAAATGCTGTTTGTGTTGATGTATAGTATTTACCTGGCCGATGAAGGATACAGCGTTTGATAAATGCCGGGATGAGGTAGGTGTCTTCCGGGGAAGTTGAATCTTCCATTTGCGAGGGGAAATAATGCCGTTTGTACCGCTTCGAGTACTATGGCAGTCTCTCTTCGAAATGCCACGAACAAATCACTCGAATATGCTTAAAATGTTTCTTCAATATTTCAGGGAATAAAACGGAATACTGAAGTGTTGAGGCACGTTCGTCCATTGTTATTTTCACTACACGGCAAATATTTTTATGCAAGCATATAGTGAATTAATGATAGGTTGAATATACAAACTTTTGATTTGATATATATTTCTTGTCGAAGGTTAATACGTTTTGCCAATAATTTAGGGAAGAAAACGAAATCCTGAAGTGTTGAAACACGACTCTTTCACTGAACCGTAGTCGTAAATAAACGTCAAACATTTTTGTGCAAATATAACAGACTTAAAAAATCAGTAAAATACAATATTACTTCGTGATTATTTTGTGTGTAGGCTTAAAGTGCTTTCCAATATTTCAGACAAGAAAAAAGATCCTAATTGAAGAATAAATTTTTCGATCATATCACTCCAAAATAAATAGCAAATATTTTTACACAACCCGTACAGACAAATTGATTTCAATAACTCAACAAATACAAAGTCTACTGTCTTCCAAAAATTAACCCTTTGCGCTCGGAAGTATTTTGACTCCATAACCAAACTTTTTTTTCCGATCAAGAATATTTCCATTCTATATGATTTTTATCATTTTGAAGAAATGAAACTGATATAGTACCTCATAGAATACTTAAATGTTTGGTAACTAATTTATTGAATATCAATTTAATAATGTAAACAATATTTTGAATGATGATATAGCAATTTTTAATGGTGCCTCAGAGTCACCACTGGAGTGCTAAGGGTTAAAATATATATGTTTTACAAATTTCTTCGGACTCACACAAATTCAAATTGATCAAACAGATATTTCTTCGGCCCCCGAAAAATTAATAAAACTAGGATTTTACAGGCTCGAAATTAAATTTTTATTTCACATTGTATAACGTAGTGGAGGATAGTTCAATTATGAAAGGGACAAACGAGTCCCGATTATGATCTCCGGATGGTCAAAATGCCACCAGGAAACCGTCTAATGCCACGGATACGCTGGGACCAGACGATTTTTTCACGATAGCCCATTTTTTGAGAGGCTTTATACATTAGGCGCCCCCTTTTTTCTTTATCCCGTCGACACCAGTGGAGAGTCGGGACCAGTCCGAAACGAGTTCATTGTTTTTCTCAACCCCCCTGCCCCCCCCCCCCCCCACGGCCCTGGAGGACAACCCCCCAGGACGTGGACGCCGGACGTTCCCACAGGGATACCCAGATTTAAATGTCTCCTTTTCTATGGTCTCCGAGTCGGGATTGGGTTAGGTTAGTCAACGATTTAAAGGGCTTGAAGGGTGTCCCAGTGCTTCGTCCCACGGCCATCGTCCGGAAACGATCTCATAGTCCACCTTGAACCCTTGAACATCCCTTCTCGACTGTTACAACTAGACATCGACTCGATACATTAACACCTTGCCTCGCTAACTAGCAAAAAGTCCCTTTGATTACCAACAGAAGCAGTGAAGAGGTAAAAACTCTAATCATTGTTCTTGCAACCCCCGTTGCATTTTGCAAACTTGAATCAAAGGCGCGTTTATTGTATCGATGTAAAATTAATTTTTCGGTTTGGAACTAAGCAATAGATGTTAATTTGTTGATAAATTCAAACTTGAAAATATATTTGGCGGCTTTAGAATTATGAAAAGATGGAAAAAGGAGAAGGAAGCGTTTCGTCCTTGGCCAGCTAGAGGACTCGCCAGTAAGGCTATCTAACGGACCCGTGCCTTAAACGCGTAATGTCGTAAGGACAGTTTAGGACGGTATATAAACAAACAGAGGATGATTCAGGTAGTAGCGGGAAAGGTGTTGTCGTACTGTCCCTCTGTTGGCGAGTACAGGAAGTAGCCGCCACATACACAATGAAATGTACTTATCAATGGAAAGATTAATTTTTCGGATTGATACGCAGAAACCGTGAAAGAAAAAATTGGCACGTTTATTGCAACATTACAAAATTAATTTTTCGTTTTGGAACTAAGCAATAGATGTTAATTTGTTGGTAAATTCAAACTTCAAAATATACAATAAATTGTACTTGTTAATGAAAAGATTAATTTTTCGAATTGATACGCAGAAACCGTGAAAAAAATTGGCGCGTGTATTGCATCGTTGTAAAATTAATTTTTCAGCTTGGAACTAAGCAATAGATGTTAATTTGTTGGTAAATTCAAACTTCAAAATATACAATAAATTGTACTTGTTAATGAAAAGATTAATTTTTCGAATTGATACGCAGAAACCGTGAAAAAAATTGGCGCGTGTATTGCATCGTTGTAAAATTAATTTTTCGGCTTGGAACTAAGCAATAGATGTTAATTTGTTGGTAAATTCAAACTTCAAAATATACAATAAAATGTACTTGTCAATGGAAAGATTAATTTTCCGAATTGAAATACAGAATCCGTGAAAGAAAAAATTGACAGACGTTACGTCAATTGTTAAATAAATGCAGGCTGTGGAATGTATTTTTTGTGTAATGTTTGAAATTAATTCGTCGGAGAGTATGATAGAGAGATAGTTTATAAAATACTGTAAAGTTCCAGCAGAATGTTCAAGTATTTTTAGAACGTATTATTTTCAATTGGATTAATAATTTTCTTCGTACCATTGCTATAAAAGTCTCATTTCTCCAAACTCAAAGCAATCGCCTGGTCGATTTAACTCCCGGCAATCTCGAATAGAGTTCCCAATTAAATTCGCTGTCAACTTCTCCGAATGATCTCGACATTTCTTCCTACATTTGTTTCTTCGTACACTTATCTTGCTACAGTGCATTACACCTGTCTCGTTCATCGTTCTTTATCTCGTACCATACTTCTTCCTGATTCCTCCATTTCTCTTTCGCCTATATCCTCTTCATTTAGTGTCGGGACACTTGTTTCATATACTTTAACATCCTCGACGTTCCGCCACTAAATAATTTGCTCTAGAACATTCTACAAAACATTGCAGATATACATTTCTTCCAATAAATGCAATCTTAGTTTTCGAGAGACGAATTGACACTTTCTAAAATCTCTAGCCATTCATTTGCGATTTTTTAAGAAACAATAGAGACAGTTCGAATTTTGTATAAAAACTGCAAAAGCATATTTCTTGAGATCTCTGCAGTTTCCTTTTCGTAAAAATAGCTTTTAAAGAATTTCGACGATTTTCTACTATTAATATTATTGATCCTTAAAACACTATAGGAGTATGAAACATTCTAGACGGATTCTAATTAGAAAAATTACAATATCAGGTTTGCTAATATTTAACGTGATTTTCATTATGTAATATAATGCTTGCGAATAAATTTATTTCTTCAATGATTTCCTGCAAGAGCTCTTTTACGAATTCGATTATTGGAGCAAGAAAAATAAAAAAAACTAACTATTTCAACACTAAATTTATTTAGTAACCTATTTAACACTAAACCTACCAAGCATTAAAACTATCGGCGAATATTGCCTTATAAAAATGGCAACTCTAGATTTATTCAGATTGTCCGTAATTGCCAATATAATAGAAGCTTGAACAAGGAAATTTATTCCATTATTTTACATAAACGAATTATTACAATTTCAATAATTGCAAAATATAAAACCGGTCATGTGACCGTGGTAGGTTTAGTGTTAATAATTCTAGTGTGAACTAAAATACTTCTCCACAGTTTAGTGACACGATCAACTATTTAATATGAAGATTGTGCGATCAAGAGACGGGTAACATTGGCTAGATCTATTTCTGCTCGACAGCCATCATCGTGGATCATAGCAAGCAACCTTCTGGCCAGGCGTTCTCGTCATAAAACTTATTTATACACCTACACAATTCACGGGATTGCCAAGTTGTATCTGAACTTCATTCCTGTCGTCTAAATAACAACGATGGAGATGTGCATGCATTTTCCGCACACGGGAAAGGTTTGCTTAAACGCGGTCCTTTGTCCGCAGTAACACGGATAATCGAGTTTCCCGTGGAATATGGGAAATTTGATTGCCTTCACGGGAACAGGCTCTCTCTCTCTCTCTCTCTCTCGCTCTCCCTCTCCCTCTCTCTCTGTGTCTGTCCCGATCCCCATTTCGCTTCTCGTGTTTACCTGCTCTTCCGTAGGATGCGCAGAAATCCCAGGAAACTTTTCTTTTCACAAGGGTGGCTCTGCGCCCTTTTTATCATCCCCTTGCTCTACCCCTCTATCCTTCTCTTGAATCTCCTGGGAATTGCGATGATCGCCTCTTTAAATAGGAACGACCTAATTTCCCATGCATGATGAAACTTTCGAGCCATGGGACGGACTGGACCGTTGACATTGTTGATTTTTTAAATCGGATCAAAGTGAGCTGGGAATTGCTATTGCGAATTAGGTGCGAGAGACTCACTGATTGTTCGTGAATTACAAATTTTTGCACAGTTTTTCATAAATCGAGGGATGATCTCTTTCAATTAAATGGGTAAGACATTTGTTTAACAAGATTTAAGAAATCTTCTTTGACTCAATTTTGTCTTGTAGAAAAATTGTACAATTTTTAGTACATCAATCTGACTACATCTATTTAGGATTCTAAACATTTTCGATCATTTTTAACAGCTCAGGGGATGATCACTTTCAATGAAAGGAGTGGGACATTTATTTAAGTGTGTTACAAAATTTAAGAAATTTTATTTGAGTAAATTTTGTCGTGCAGAAAAATTGTAGAATTTTGATTACATCAATCTGACTACATCTAATAGGATTCTAAACATTTTCGACAATTTTTAACAGCTCAGGGGATGATCACTTTCAATGAAAGGAGTGGGACATTTATTTAAGTGTGTTACAAAATTTAAGAAATTTTATTTGAGTAAATTTTGTCGTGCAGAAAAATTGTAGAATTTTGATTACATCAATCTGACTACATCTAATAGGATTCTAAACATTTTCGACAATTTTTAACAGCTCAGGGGATGATCTCTTTCAATTAAAGTGGTGTGACATTTATTTAAGAGTGTTACAAGGCTTAAGAAATTTTTTGGGCTAAATTCTATAGTGTAGAAAAATTGTACAATTTTTATTACATCAATCTTACTACATCTATTAGGATTCTAAACATTTTCGACAATTTTTAACAGCTCAGGGGATGATGACTTTCAATTAAAAGGGTGATACATTTATTTATGTGTGTTACAAGATTTAAGAAATTTTCTTTGAATAAATTTTGTCGTGCAGAAAAATTGTAGAATTTTGATTACATCACTCTTACTACATCTAAACATTTTCGACAATTTTTAGCAGCTCAGGGGATGATCTCTCAATCAAAGGGGTGAGACATTTATTTAGGGGTGTTACAAGATTTAAGAAATTTTCTTTGAGTAAATTCTTATTCTCATTACATTTATTAAGGTTCTAATTTTATGTGCAATTTTTAACGTCTCAGAGGATGATGTGAAAAGTACACTGAAAAAAATCTCTTCTTCTTTCTTTCAAGTGGAAGAACATTCTGAGAGTAACGTAATTCGCGAGATGCGTTCTGCCTAACTCGGCAGAATGAAAGATGAAGGCCGCGAACAATTCCATTGGAAGCAGAAGTTTCATTTCAGTTTCTTGCTTCGAGAAAGGGCGAATTAGACAGGAAGTTTGCCGAGTTCTATTAACTCGGAGCTGTCAGGGATGAAGTTGTACTCTCTCTCTCTCTCTCCTTAGTTTCTCTTGACTTGCATCGAGTTACCACCGAAACATACTTTCCTCTCTCCTCGATTCAATTCGTTAAAACAACCTGCGAACTCAAACACTCTCTTCATTCTTCCCGATGAGAAACGATGAGAAAAATAAAATAAAATCACGAACCATCGAATCGACGTCGAATCGTACGCGTTAATTTTTTCTCGGCTACAAAGTTTCGTGTCGGGTGTCGAAACATAATTAAGAAACCGGGTGGAGATCGTACGAATTAACAAACCTAATAAATAAAGCTTTAACTCGATCACCGGCTCGTTAAGAGCACCGATCGCAGAACGGAATCGAGAGCCGAGACGAGACCGATAACGAGGCTGCTCTCTCGATCTCTCGAGGTCCGCGGGATTCATTAAAGTTTTGTGGGTCGTTACCATTAATCACGGCCACGGGGAAAATAACTTTCCGCTTTCGGCCCGGGCCGACCTCTTTTTTGAAATATGAATTTTATATGGTAATAGCCGCACTAACAATCGCGGAATTTCAATCTTCCCGGGAAAATTGCGTACCGCCGAATGACAGAGAAAGGACTGTCCCAGATAATATGCAGAAATAACAATTTTTTAAAACCAAATTAACAGGCCCACTGATTTCGAATTTTATGGGTGCATTGTGCAATCTTTGAGGAATATGATCATAATTTTTATGTGAAAAAATATTGATTTCGTTCAAAGTTATTGACAATCAAACCGTTGACAGCGCCATACAAAGCAAGTTTTCAATTGAATGACAATTTCAGATTTTTATTAAACGAAACTAGTAGACATATCGAGATTAAATTTTTGTATCGTTTTTGGCAATTCTTAAGGAATATGAATATAATTTTTTTTCATCCGGGAATAGTGATTTTGTATATACACTGATGTTAAAAATCGTCTCACTAGATCCATACAGAAAATAGTACTTCCGGGAATTTTTTTAAACAGTACTAGTGGACATCAATTTTAGGAGTGTTTTTGTCAATCCATAGAGAATACGAACATAATGTTTATGTGCAGAAATAGTGACTTTGTTCATAATTATGCTAGCTCAAACATTAAAAGTGTTATTTATAGTCACTTTAACGAATCCACATCGAAAGCGATAATTTTGAGAATTTTTTTAAACGGATCTACTGAACATATCGATTTCGAATTTTACAGCAGTGTTTTGCACTCCTTAGAGAATACGAGTATAATTTTCTTACGCAAAAGTAGTGATGTGAAGGGAATAACTTCCCGAATTTTGGAAATATGAATTTTATATGGTAATAGAGGAAACGTGTCTAACAATCGCGGAATTTCAATCTTCCCGAGAAAATTGCGTTCCCCGGAATAACAGAAAGAGAACAAGAAACGTCGGGATCGAAGGGGACGCCGATTTACGATCTATAAATTTCTTTTCGGGGCAAACATCCCATCCTTTCGGCCATGTTTCCACCCCTACGGAAGATACTCTCGCGGAGCCTCGATCGATTCGCCGATTCTCGTGAAGATGTTCTCCGCAGGATTTATTCCGGACGACTTTTATGTAATCTTGCGATCGATCCCCGCATACAGACACTCCGGCAAGACGCGTAAGAAGCTTCTGCGTCAGCTCTGTCTCCTTATGGATACCAGGGAATAACATTTTACGAGGATATTTCCTCTGGTGCGGGACTTTCTCGTTGACGGCTGACGTTACTGAAATATCAGTGCTGTTTTCCTACGTGAATTCTCTATTTGAATAGTCCTTTGGTGATCCTGCGCCTTTTTTGTAGTTTGTTTAATCGCTGAGCGTTAGGTCTATCCGCAAAACCACCCCTTTGTGACGAATTTTATGTTTTGTGGAAATTATTGGGGTGGATGTTCCCTTTGTTAAATTATGTAATATAGAACTGTGGATTGTTCTTTTTATTCTGCAATTTTTCTACGACTTTTCATGAATTTCTTTATTGTAGGAAGTTTATAAAATTTCACCCCTTTGAAAGGAATTTTATATTCTGTATAACAACGTTTGGAGTGGAAGTGTTCTTTGCTAATTAAATATTATAGATTGATCTGCTTACTCTGTTATTTTCAGACGACTTTTTGTCCATTTCTTGAGTGTAAGAAATTTATTGAAAACCACCCCTTTGCGACGAATTTTATGTTTTGTGGAAATTATTGGGGTGGATGTTCCTTTTGTTAAATTATGTAATATAGAACTTTGGATTGTTCTATTTATTCTGCAATTTTTCTACGACTTGTCATGAATTTCTTTAGTGTAGGAAGTTTATACAATTCCACCCCTTTGAACGGAATTTTATATTCTGTATAACAACGTTTGGAGTGGAAGTTTTCTTTGATAATTAAATATTATAGATTGATCTGCTTACTCTGTAATTTTCAGACGACTTTTTGTCCATTTCTTTAGTGTAAGAAATTTATTGAAAACCACCCCTTTGCGACGAATTTTTTGTTTTGTGGAAATTATTGGGGTGGATGTTCCCTTTGTTAAATTATGTAATATAGAACTGTGGATTGTTCTATTTATTCTGCAATTTTCCTACGACTTTTCATGAATTTCTTTAGTGTAGGAAGTTTATAAAATTTCACCCCTTTGAATTTTATATAATGTATAGAAACGTTTGGGATGGAAGTTTTCTTTGATACTTAAATATTATAGATTGATCAACTTGCTCTGTAATTTTTAGATGACTTTTTATGAATTTCTTTAGTGTAAGAAATTGATTGAAAACCACCCCTTCGAAGTGTAGCGTGTTCTGGTAAGCTATAGGAAATTTTCGATTCTGAATTTTTCAATGAGGATCAGTCAGGCTTACCGTGTTTCTTTGGAGATACAGACGGTTAGGCAACATCATTTCTTCATCCCTCCGTCGATATAACAACTACAGCTAAAAGAACACCCATAAAACCCTCTAAGCAATCCAATAAAAAATTCATCTCGATCCTCTTACGAAAACCAACCACCCAAGACGTCAGTAGTCGTCCCAGCCATAAAAGCAACGATACAAGCTTTCCTACATTTTCTTAGCGTTCCTTAAATCAACCCTTAAATATAATTCCTCAGGAACTGCCAAGAAAGACACATTTACAAGAATATTCTATTACTCATGCATAAAAGAATGAAACAATGCCTTTCTATTTTATTATTTTAGTTCCTGTATATTCCCTAAAACTACCCCTAAATTGATCATGAACAGTCAAAAGAGAAACATTTAAAACAATATTCTATTGCTTACACATGAAAGAATAAAACAATGTGTATATATTTTACTATTTTAGTTCCTGTATATTCCCTAAAACTACCCTTAAATATAATTGATCATGAACAATCAAAAGAGAAACATTTAAAACAATATTCTATTGCTCACACATGAAAGAGTAAAAACAATGTTTATCTATTTTACTATTTCACTTGCTATATGTTCCCTAAATCAACTCTTAAGCCTTTAAACATAATTCATCATGAACAAACCAAAAAAAAGATCTCAATGTTCATACAAAATGCACAAAACAAAGCATGTCTATTTTCTATTCCACTCGCTGCGTACTTGTGCTCGACATCACTAAAAATATTTTTCAACCCCTATCTCCATGATCAAAATTTCCTAGGATAGTCAACGGTGTTGCACTTAACAATTTCAACGAATATTCTTATGCTTCAAATCTAAATAAATCTGTGATAATATAAGAGCATGAAGATCTACAATAATTTTGCTAAGTACCAACAAAAATGTAAAAGAAGTTTTAAAAAGAAATTGAAAGTGGTTGCCCGGGTGTCCACACAATACATTGGGTAAATGGTTTCCAAAAATACATTAAGGAATCCAGTACGATCCCGATGGTGGTCGTAATAATTATCAATCAACCAGGCCTCGATCCAATTAAAAGCGACTCGAGGCGAGAATGCAAAAATCCCGAAAAATAAAAAGAGAGTTCTCGATGGGGTGCGTGATCTGGTGCGTTTCACGGTACTTTCAGAGGTGGGGATTCTATGAGGTTCCATGGTGGCCCCGTGGATCTGTAGATTGTGTGGGCTCGCGTGACCGAAAGTTTACCGTCGCCTGGGGTGGGAACTCTTGACAGCAAAAAAGAGAAAGAGAGGGAAAGAGAAGGAGATGAAGAAGGACCGGGTAATTAGGAGCGATTACGGTACGCGTTCGAGCGGACACCGTGGGATCATGGGAAGGTGTATACTCGAGCTCGTTGATTATAAAGTGGTAAAACCGAGAGGGTATACTTTGTCGTGAAGTCATCGGCCGATCCCGAAGGACGTAATTACATGGATCCCGGACGATCTCGCCTGACAGCCGGGACACACTTGCGGAATCCGCCCCGAGAAATTGCTTCGTTTTCTTCCTCCCTCTCTCTTTCTCTCTTTCTCCCCCTCTCTCTCACACTCTCTCTTTCTCTTTCTCTCTTTCTCCCCCTCTCTCTCACACTCTCTCTCTTTCTCTCTTTCTTCCACTCTTTACACTCCTCGATCCATCCCTCTTTCACGGGATAAGGAGAAGCCTCGATCGAAAGATCATTGACTCTCAGAACGCGGAAGCTGTTTGTCCATTGCAACCCTCGTTCATCTGTATAACACTTCAGGGATGATGTATGCGCACCGTACTGGCTCGAATAATTGTTTGAACATTTATTACACGAGTCCAAATTGTTAGACGCTTCCATCCAATATTCATTACTAGATCTTTATGCAAAATAAGGATTGTCTGCATCGACAAGTTCCTCTTTCTTTAACAATCTTAATCAGTTGAAAATGAAATACCGATGTTCTAAAATTCTGTTAATCCTTTGACTAAGTTTAAATTGTATCAAGATTACTGGTGAAAAAATTAAAATCGTTTTCAACGATTCTCGTCTTTTTATTTTCGAAAGGGTGAACAGTGTTTAATCCACAATCGGAGAATCTATGCAATTTGTGCATAATGAAAATTGTCCGAATTAACTGCAGGATACAGAGATACTTTTCTTAGCACTAAACCTACCACGGTCAAATGACCGGTTTTATATTTTGGAATTATTGAAATTGTAAAAATTCGTTTATGTAAAATAATGGAATAAAGAACCCCGCACTAATTATATGGAAAATCTATCCAGGTAAAATTAGTTGGATTTTTCATATGTTGTAACTTATGATCTACTGAACAAAAGATGTAATGGGCACAATGCTCAATAATGAACAGCTATCGAGTTATAATCAGTCAAACATGACAAATTCGAGTTGCCGAATACTCAAATTTCGGGAAGTATATTTACTTTACACGCTTGCCGCACCCCCACTCCCGCCGCCCCACTCCTTCGATTTTCAAGTTGCGCGACCTAAATGAAGTTGGCAACATAGCGTTATTGCTGCCGAATGCTATTACTTTCTGGCATTGCTACGTCCGATGTTTATATTATTGATATCAGTGTATTCCATACATTTTGGTCTCCATACTGTTTGGTAATACACAATAAGATCATTTTTTTATTAATCCACACGCACGCACGCACACAAACACAAACACACACACAGCAGAAAGGGAGTGGAGTCAAAAAATACTACGGGAGTGACGAACCGTGGGGTCCTCATCTCTGCTGTGACACGCAATGACTTTTGTGAAACATTTCTGTTCACAGACCTTTTCAAGGTCATTCAAAATTCAAAAATAATGACACCACCTAACAGATTTTGTGAAACACTACTATTTTTGTTTCAAACATTTTTCCAAAAAATAAATACTTCCCGAGATTTGAGTATTCGGCAGATCGAATTTGTCATGTTTGACTGATTATAACTCGATAACTGTCCATTATTGAGCTTTGTGCCCATTGCATCTTTTGTTCAGTAGATCATAAGCTACAACATATGAAAAATCCAACTGATTTTACCGGGATAGATTTTCCATATGAGCGGGGTTCTTTCCTTGTTCAAGCATCTATTATATTGAAAATTACGGACAATCTGAATAAATCTAGGGTTGCCATTTTTATAAGGCAATATTCGCCGATAGTTTTAATGCTTGGTAGGTTTAGTGTTAATAATTTCAATAAGTTGAGAATAAACTAACTTTAAATGGTTTTACTGTTTCGCAGTTGTCCTACTAATTTTTCTTGTAAATCCATAAAATCCGCCACCTCGTTGGCATACTGCCAACACTAGAACTACCAAAGTAGTCAAAATAGCTGGTTTCTAATATTTTCTTATACAAATATTGAAATTATAAATTTGTTTTCATTCAGGAGTAATTTTTTAGTAAACGTCTCTATTTAAGTGTATATTTAGACAAACATTGTGCGAAATCTGAAGAAATACGATCTTGTCGTTATTATAAAATAATATAAGCCAGTCACATTTAGTGCTCGATAGTTCTAATGTTAAACAAACATTTTCTGTTATGATTTTCTATTATAATTTCTATTTATATATGAATACATAGTTATAAACAGTGGATTTTACACGTTTCTAAAAGAAATGACTAGATAAAATGTAACACGGTAGAAATACTTAACAAAATGAAATAGTATTGGGTTTATTGAGTGAAACGTTTCTAGGATCGTCTGATTATCAAGATTAGTTACCTGGAATTAACGCCAGCCCTGTTCACTCCTAACTGACGATCTAATTAACAGGTAAATAAAAGGTGTAGAACCGGGGGCGAAGGGGTGCGAAACAAGAGGGTAGTTAGCGTGGAATGGGATCCGGGGGTAGCGCGAGTTCATGGCTGACTTTACGACCGCCTCGAAGATAGCAGTCGCTCGTAGAAAGAATGGGAAACTTGCGACATTCGAGGGCAATTGCCGGTGGAATCGTCGGTGGGAATTGTACGCGGTAGTTGCGAGATAATTACCGTGAAGCCTCGGGGGAGTGTTTCTGCGATAAAGATATTTATAAGGAGATTGTCCCTTTCGGACGGGGAGCCTTTGCATCAGCGCCGCCGAGCTGATATTGTCGGGGCGAATGATGATCGAAAGGGAAATTGCTCTAGTGTAATGGTTCGTTCACAATTTACTTCGTGATTTATCACCGTGCTGGAATTACGTGGGAGGCATTAACAATTTTCTTTACCTTCAATCTAACTTTTCTACCCATTTCAGCGAAATTCAATTTTTTCCTCGGAGAAACGAATGAAATAACTAAATTCCATCTTTGAAATACTTTGGTCACGTGGCGGGAAGATTCAAATGAGATCATTTGTATAGTTGGTAAATGATATATTATTTATCATTTATCAATTGTATGATATATTATTACTATATGATATATTATTTATCAACTAGTGGGATAAACTAGCTTTTCAGAAACAGTAAAAAATGTACTATATTTACACAAGGGATGAATGAGAGTTGATGTTAAAGAATTGTAAATGACTTTGACATTTTTACAGTAGGGGTAGTTTGTTTAAAGAGGGTACACAAGGGATGAATGAGAGTTGATGTTAAAGAATTGTAAACGACTTTGACATTTTTATAGTAGGGGTAGATTGTTTAAAGAGTGTGTTGAGCAGATTTGGGAGGTTGTTCGAATTTTCTGTTTGTTTTATTAAAGACATTGTATTATGGTACATATCGGGGACATTAAAGTTTGTAGCTAATTTTGTTTCTCTACATTCAGTCTTAGAAATGTTGCTAACAGGCTGCTGAGAAGACCTGCGAGGACGTATGAATTTTCTAGTTACATTATTAAAGACATTATGGTATCATACATAAAAAAATAAAAATGTCCCAATAATTTTATTTTCTTCTTTTTCAATCTTGAAAGTGTTGCCAATAAAGATGGATTATTCAAAGAACCTTTAGAGAAGATTTGACGGGACATTTAAATTTTTTAATTGTTCTATCAAACATATTAAAGTATTGTAATAAAAGTTAGGAGCATTAAAGTTTCTGCTTATTGCATCGTCTTTACAATCAGTCTAATTTTGTATAACATTCAAGAATCACAACTACAGCTGAGAATTTTTACGATGGAAACAGTTTACTTATAGAGGGTGTTGAATAAAAAGAAATTTTAAATTGTACCGCACGCTTTAAGCAAATTTTAAGAAAGCTGTGATTTATTTGATGGAGTAATCTCCATTGGCCAGAAACAACAATTAGCAAAAACATCCTCTCAGTTTTTCGATCCGATTTCCAAGGACCACAGCGCTTTTTAATGAACTCTAAAGCAAAGCTTCGTCCCACCCCCAATTATCCACACCCTCTGCACCACGTTTTAAACGTTGGAAGGGTGAAAAGCAGAGTCTAATTACCTCGAATCGTCGGAGACGAGTCGGCGACGTCGGTGGCCAGGTCGACGAGGTCCTCGAGTCCACCTCCGTCTCCCCCGCAGTTCATCATAGTATCCTGCAAACAAAAGAACCAACTATTAAAACCCTTCAGACTTGAAAATTAAAAGTAATCGAATTGTCTCGTTGCATGGGGCCCACTTGTGAAATGTATAGTGCTCGCTTCATAAAGAACAGTCGAACAACCGTGCACCCTATTTTTCTTACAATTCTTCGTATTGAGCAATTCATTCCTGAGCAAGTCATTGTGTGTTTTAAATGCATAATTAAAATGGCTGCTGTTAATTTAAATATACCTGAAGAACTCTAGATATTAAAAGTTAAGGGACTGACAGCTGTATAACTTTTTAAGATCTCAGTTGATCACATTGTGAATGTTACCGTAATTTTTAATTTTGTGAAGCAAACATTTCTCTCTCGATATTAGCTCTTGATCTATAGAATGCTATAAATGATCATTTTAAATCACTGCATTGGTACTTGTTCAGATTTTGAATGGTTTTTGTCATATAATGTTTGTCCAAAGAATACAAAATGCCTCTGCACAATTTTAATAATCATGAATTAAGAAATTTGTCATTTTGAGAAGTCCTATATTTCTAATATTAATTAAAATTAATATTTTTTTCTACGTACAAAATTTCTGGGCATTATGTGATAAAAAGTGTAAGTAAAAGTGACTATTCCACATTACTTTACAGAAACAACAAGAACGTGTAAAAATTTTTAGCAATTTTTTCTAAAATAATATATTGTACCCAAAGAAATAAATTCGTTGAATAATTCCTCATGGAAGCACATTTACAATCTCGACAACAGTAAATTAAAAATACTAGAACCCGTCATTTCGACACGTCTATAAACCTAGTGTCGAAGTCGTAAAAAATATAGCGAAAGATTCAATTCCAACCCTAATTGTACCGCGCTATGTAAAACCTGCCATAACCATGCACACGTCCAAAGTCCGCTCATCAACTAACATCAACAACCTATTCAAGCAATATCTCGTTAAGAATCGCCATCCTCTCTACAGCCTATCAAGAAAAACAGAAGTACCAAAATGGCGTCGACTCGGCACGAACCAGACCGTCCATTAACCCGTTCAAAACAAATTATCCCAACGAGACCGCTCGATAATTATTCACGAAATGATTGCTCAAATAAACCACAAAGCTCCCATGCACTCTTCTACAGCATACTCGCCTCGAATGCATCTCAATTAAAACATAATTATGGTGGTATTACCACGTCAATCTTCGGGAACCGACAGCTTCCGACATGAGTCGTTCGAAACGGCACGACATTCCGGATCATTTCAATCATCGGGGCCGATCTACAATCAATCGATCGTTTTCGGGGATTCACAACAGTTTCCGTGAAATGAATTCCGAGAAGTCAGCCGAGGAGGGGGAACGTTTAATATAGTCATAAACCCGGGAAGACCCGGACAACGATCGCCGGAAGAATGCAAAAGAAAGGATCGACCGTGACGCTTCGAAATTGGCGTGTGTGTGCTGGCACAGGTAGGGGAGCCTGCGAAAAATAGAGAAACAGAGAGAGAGAGAGAGAGAGAGAGAGAGAGAGAGAGAGAGAGGGAGAGAGAGGTGGGGGGAAAAGAGAAAGAATGAAAAGAGGAGAGCAACCGTCAGAAGGGTTAACGAGATTCCTTGCGGTTGTCAGCGCTTCCTCGGGCTCGAGGATCGTTCCCAAAATTGAAACGTACAAAAAGCAGGCGGTCGTATTAAAACGGCCGGTGGCCGGCCAGCGGTCGCATTAAGGTGGCACTTTGTAATCGGCGTGCGCTCATTACGACTTTCTCCCGGAATAAGCGTTATTCGTAACAAAATTACACGATACCGGCCGGTCCACGCGGCCGGCGAACGTTTAATTATACCTTCCCCCGATTTTTCCATAAAATTCCTCGCCCGACCGGCCCGCTAATTCCTGCTGTTCGTTAACCGGCGAATTAAAATGCTCCGACATGTACCTCTCTTTCTCTGCTTCTCTCTCTCTCTCTCTCTCTCTCTCTCTCTCTCTCTCTCTCTCTCTCTCTCTCTCTCTCTCTTTCTCTGCTTCTGTTCTGGTTCTCTCTTCTCTTCACCGAAAAACCGTTCTCCACCGTCGACCCGCAATGACGACGACCGGACCGTGGAGAGAATAAAACAAAATGAGGATCGGGTAACAGCGCCGCCGGATCGGCCCAAGAGTGGACATTACAACGTCGTCCGGGAACTTTATAAAGCGCCGGCATCTGGCCCGAGAAAGCGAAAATTTGTGATCGACAACGTGGGAACTCTAGCTCAACCCCTGCAAGATCCAGTGATCTCGTTTCTATCCCATCGTCTATTGCTTTACATATTTTTTGGGCATTTTCTTGGAGGTGTTCTGAAAAATTTTGTCGTGACATTTTGCGATTTTAACACTTCGTGGACGAGAACATTTTTTAATTTATTTTTCAATGAGCTGTGTGTGTGGAAGATCCTTCATTATCATTTTTACCTTATTATCTACTGCTTTACATATTTTTTTGTCTTTTTCTTCCAGGGATTCTAGAGAATTTTATCGTGTAATTTTGCGATTTTAACACTTCGTGGACGAGAACATTTTCAGAATTAATTTTCAATTATGTACGGGTCTATAAGGTCCATCAAACTTTTTTTTACCTTCTTATCTACTGCTTTCCATATTTTTTGGCATTTTCTTGGAGAGATTCTCAAGAATTTTGTCGTGGCATTTTGCGATTTTAACACTTCATGGACGAGAACATTTCCAGAATTATTTTTGATTCTATAGAATTTTGAAATTCCTTTCTTCCTCCGTGTTTTTAATGATTTCATAGAAGAGTGCCTACATTTACTTTAATGCTTAAATCTTGATAATAGAAGTGTGGAGTTTCATTTAAACTTCACATGGAAGTCATTTATGTAATCTATTTAAATATTTCTAAATTCATAGAAACATTGCCAAACATAGTACACTTTATTTGTAGTTTTGAATCGAATAAAATGCAAACATTTAAATATCTCGGAAGAAGAAAAAATGGATTTACACCGCTTTCAAAATAAGCGGTCCATTTAGTGCATTCTATTTGAAATATAGTAGCCTGCATTAATATTGTAAGATTCAAGAAGCGTAGAAACGGTAAAAATGGACCTAAAAAACTTATTACTGTAATGATTGCTTTCACACAACGTCCTACACCATATTCGAAATCAGACAATCTTAAAACGTTAAAAAAATCATGAAATAAAACCAGAATCGCCAAAAATCGTTCGTTAAAGTAATTGAAGTGAAAAATAATGGTAACAAAACTACCTAAAAAAATTACAATTACAATTGAACTGTGAATCTTCATGCAAAATAAAAATTGTCTGCATTAATTGTAAGAAACAGCACCCATACGAGAATTCCTCCCTATCCTTAATTATCTTAATAAGTTGAAAATAAAATATGGAGATTCTCAAATTCTTTTAACCTCATCAACTATTTGAGATTTCACCAATTCATTTTTAACATAAAAATCCGCAGTCTAATAACAATGTACATTTCCACCCCACATTTAACTCGGGCCAATAATCCCTCACTATCCTTAATTATCTTAATAAGTTGAAAATAAAATATGGACATTCTCAAATTATTTTAACCTCTTCAACTATTTGAGATTTCACCAATTCATTTTTAACATAAAAATCCGCAGTCTAATAACAATGTACATTTCCACCCCACATTTAACTCGGGCCAGTAACATAAAAGCTCTAAATAAAGCATAAAACAAAACCGAATCGTCTTGGCTGGCTCGGAATCGTCCCTTGAAGCAGCCGAAGAGGAAAAGAATGGTAACAAGCGGAAGAGCTAAACGTCACAGGGGACACGGAGCCTCCCCGTTTTAATTCCGAACCCCATCGCTTTATATGGTGAAAGCACACACCCCCCGGTGATCGTTGTCGTGTTCCTCGGGAAAATAAATCTCCGTCGTTCTCGGGGGCAGGAATTTTTCGATCTTTCCAGGCCGTTCGAGGGTTACCGTAAAATTAAGCACCTGGAAAAATCGGTGGAAAGCCATCGTCGGGCACAATAACGTCAGCCACACCGTAGCTTTCGAACGTTTATTGCCCGGTGTCTCTGGGTCAGTGGGTGCCACGCATTTTCACGTGACCGAACTCCATCCAACACCATGAACCACCACCCCCGTGTCCAGTGGTTGCAATAAATTTCCCGAATTTACGGGCTACCAAGGTCAGCCATAAACCGGCCACTCGGTAGCAAAACAGTAAAACTCGCCCGGGGATTTGTCTATGGCTGGACACTTTCGAAACTCTGACAATTGCCCCCCCTGCAGTTTCTCTTCCGTTCGCACTCGCATATTTTTGCCATCTGTGGGTTTTCGTGCAGAATAAAAATTATCCTCTTCTATTGCGACAGACAGACACCAGATGTTTGATTCTTAATTTTGATCATTTTAACAAGTTGAAAATAATGCATTAGTGTTCTTAAATTATTTGAATCTCTCTATTGTTTTCACCCTCCGTGGGCAACAAGAGTCGTTTATTTCCGGCGAGAAATTACACTCTTGAATTTCTTTCTTTCCAATATTTATTTTTTCCTATTAATGCTTTTAAAAATTTGACGTGACAACTATTATATATTAATGACAACTATTAGTATACTCCAAATTTTTTTTAGATTTTTTAAAACCTAGAACAGTAATGAATTAATCGTGAACGTGAACAACCCATTATGCAGACAACGTCGATAAAAACGAGGTTTCAGACGGAGAGTAAACAATTATAATCTCTCTACTGTTTTAAAATTCACCTAGTCATTTTTCCTACGTATGTAGAAGTACTTCAATCATCTTCATAATTTTCTTTTTCTCTTTAAAATTGTTAATTTTCATCATTAGATTTCGGATTTTATGCACTTATGAAAAAAATGAGTAGATCAACTGCGGAACAGTGAAAATATTTAAAGAACTGAAAAATACTGCTGTACTATATTTTCACTGATTTAAACTATTAAGAAAAGAAATAAATGCAAATTATGCAGACAATTTTCATTTCGCATGAAGATCCGCAACGAAATTGAAAATAGGAGGCTGTATCCTGAAGTGCAAGCTCACCTGACTATTTCATATCACCTCATAATCCAAAATAATTGCTCTTTGTCTATTACATTTCCTTTGAAAGAAGAAGAAGAAGAACATACAGGGTGGCCCAAAAATGTTGTAAATCCTTGAAATGGACGATTCTTGAGGTTATTTAAAGTAACTTTTTCCTTTGCAAAAATGGCCCCGGCTTTGTTAAGAAGTTATTAATGAAAAACACGGACCAATCACAACACCGTTACAGCGAACGGGCTCCGGCTCGGCCAATGATAACGTCGCACTCAACGGGATCTGTCATCGAGGCGGAGGACGTCCTCTGTAACGATGTTGTGATTGGTCCATGTTTTTCATTAATAACTCCTTAACAAAGCCGAGGCGACCATTTTTGCAAAGGAAAAAGTTACTTTAAATAACCTCAAGAATCGCCCATTTGAAGGATTTATTACATTGTTGGGACAATCTATATATTTCACTGCGTATTGATAGGTGATTCTAATTGATTGAAGAATTACAACAATCTGAAGCTACATTATAAACATTGTACGTATCAATTTGTCCATTCCCCGCAGTCCAGTGAGCAACAAACCATTTTATATTCCCGGGCAACTGTTAATAAACCAATTTTTCCCCGGAAACCTAACCTCCCTGATGAATACTATTTTCCGTCGAAACTGTCCATGAATTAATTCGACCAGCGAATTCAAATCAGCCGCATTAATCTCTCGACACTTCCACGCTCTCGTTGCTCTCGAGCCCGCATAAATTCACGATGAATAAAATCGATTCGAGCCTCGTAAAGTATTCACGCCCATTCATTCCGATCTGTTGCCTTTTATCGAGCGTGTTTGAGACCGGGTCCCACGATCCTTTTCATTTTTAAAACGCGTCCTCCGCCGTTATCGTTTTTGTCGCGGCGTTACAACCTCGAAATTGCAACAAAGTATTTCGCGCGGAATGATAAAGGGCCCGTCGTTTACGAGCCAGCGAAACGAGACAGAAAATTCGTGCGGCCCTTAATGATTTCGTTCTCGAACAAGATCATTCTCCTGCTTATACGGGAGCGCATTAAAAAAAAGAAAAAAGATAACAAGGCCTCTTAAAAGTCAACGAGCATTAATCACCCGAAGCAAAAAGCCACGATTCTCCAAGCAACACATCGCAAAAATGCAAATGCGTTTATACAGCCCAATTTTTGTCTCGATTTAATGATTGCACGTTTCACTGATTTGTAGCACGGTCATTATTAGTGCCACAAATTCGTGGTATGTAACAATAATTATTTAATCGATAAGATCTTGTAGTTATGATGATATACGAATGGATATGATCCCGCAGCACGTTATAAGATAATGAGAAGGAACATTTTGAGCTGCAAAGGGTTAATAATGGTTGGAAGACTTTTGAGGATGAGTTTTATTTATACAAACTGCGGCTTTCTTTGCAGAAAAGTGTCTATGAATATTGTAACAATATTCAATTTTTATATCTCGAAGTTCCCTTTTTGAATATACAAGAATATACAAGAATATACAGGAATATACTAGAATATACTAGAATATACTGGAATATACTGGAATATACTAGAATATACTAGAATATACTAGAATATACTAGAATATACTGAATTATACTACAATATACTGGAATATACTAAAATACACTAGAATGTACTATAATATACTAGAACACACTAGAATATACTAGAATATACTAGAATATACCAGAATATACTAGAATATACTAGAATATACTGAATTATACTACAATATACTGGAATATACTAAAATACACTAGAATGTACTATAATATACTAGAACACACTAGAATATACTAGAATATACTAGAATATACTAGAATATACTGAATTATATTACAATATACTGGAATATACTAGAATTTTACGGAAATATACTTGTATATACTAGAATATACAAGAATATACAAGAATATACAAGAATATACAAGAATATACTAGAATATACCAGAATATACTAGAATATACCAGAATATACTAGAATATACCAGAATATAACAGAATATACAAGAATATACCAGAATATACCAGAATATACCAGAATATACCAGGATATACTAGAATACACTCGAATACGCTAAAATATACTAGAATATACTAGAATATACTAGAATATACTAGAATATACTAGAATACACTAGAGTATACTAGATTTTATCCTCATTATCCTAATGAAATATTTCTTAAGTGAAACTGAAGAAATGAAAATGGACGAATAATTATAAGAAATGCTGTTCACAATTGTGCATATATTGTGAATCTTTATGGTTGCCTTAATGGACCTTGGGAAATAAAAAATTGGAAAGCCTTAATAGAGTGATTATTCTATAAATTTTCATTTACGCCGAATTCTGACCTATTAAATGGTTTGCAGATTGTGCAGAAGGAACGGAAGCAACTCTGGAATTTAAAGAATGTTCAGTGTTCCTCGAGGATCCATTTAAAAAGCTGAGGATCTTCGAAAAAGAACTGGCAACTGTTTATGAACATTGTTTATTTTATACCGGGAGTGTTAAGGCGACTTTAACGGCCAGCCATAAATTGCTCGATTACGACGGAACGCTACCGAGTGTTCCGTTTTAATCAGACCGCGTAAACGTCCTCGTTGGATTGATTATTTCGTTCGACGATCCTGTGGAACAGGGAGAAGAGCTAATTATGTAATTACAAATTATTGCGGCTTCCTGAACCAGAACGGTGGCGCGGTGGAGCATAAAAAGACAATTTGCATTGGGAGTGTCTCGAGCCGAGCGCATTTCGATGGACCAGGAAACGCGATTTCGGGCTGTTGGCCCACAAAGTGCCTCGGAATATGTAAATCCCAGAGGACGGAGGAATCCTTCTTCCGCGGGACCCCGGAGGCCAATAATTAAAGAGGATTGCTCAATTTATGAGCGATTAAACGTAGACTGGATCGATCGGGGCTCGCTTCATTATAATTTCAAAAAAGGCAACTCCTTTTGAGCCACCGCGCCGATGCCGATACACCATTCACGGGAAAAATCACAGTTTCCGCACGAAATCCTCGTGCTGCCCTCCTCTGATAAGCCCAATAAATAATGGATAATGGAATTGAATAATGGAAGAAAAATACTAGCACAGGTATTAAGGTTCTTGAGATTTTTCATACCATTCTCTCGTAACAATTTTTAAAACAAATTGAGTCGTTCGATTCTGCTGTATGGTTGGCCATTTTGTAGCTCGTCGAATGTCCTTCGATAGCGTGCATTAATTTTAATTAGTTAATTATGATCCACTGTTAGTATTCGCTTAGAAAGAATTTATAAAATTATTGAATAAATTTTCAGACAGTAATGTTTTTATTAAATAGGCATTTTTATCACGTTTTTCATATGATACTTTCGAAACAATTTTTAAAGCAAATTGAGTCGTTCGATTCTGAGGTGTGGTCGGCCATTTTGTAGCTCGTCGAGTGTCCTTCGATAGCATTAATTTTAATTAGTTAATTATGATCCACTGCTAGTATTCGCTTAGAAAGAATTCATAAAAATATTGAGTAAATGTTCAAACAGTAATGTTTTTATTAACAGCAATTTTACATTCTGGGCGGATAGAAATGCATCAAAATAATTACCCGACTGCATGGAAATATTCTAATGGGACATTTTTAACAATATTCTCTGTTATTGCTTCTCTACAGGATGATTCAAAATGAATGGTACATTGAGAAATTTATTATTTACTCAATCCTCATTTATAAAGATGTTTCAAATACATCTTAAGTTATTCAAAATATTATTCCTTCCATTCTCACACAAAAAAAACTGAAGGGTGCATGAATGTAGATTTTTAAAAAACTAAAGAAACGTTTATTTATAGCCCTGACAATATTAAACAATTTTTATAGTATACAAAAAAAATATTTATTACAACAGAACTAGAGCTATGTAACAACGAAACCAATCTTCTGATAATATTCTCTACCATGGCCTGTATACAGGGTTATTAAAAATTAATAGCACATCGAGGAAATATTTATTTCCCTAGATGTTTTATGCATATCCTACATTATTCAAAACACAATTCAATCTTTTTCATGAAAAAAAAAATTATCAAATCTAATTTATATTTCAGAAGAGAGTAAGAAGATGTTCGTCCACAGACTCACATAACCATAAAACCGTGTAAAATTTTAATAACCAACTAGCAGAGTAAGATCAAAGAAGGAAGCAAGAAGCAGGAGAACCTAAAACCGAGAGAACTCTTCAATCCCATGATGCGCAAGCTTTCAAATCTGGTAATTAATTTCCCAGGGCTTCAATCTAACTTTTTCAACGGTTTGTATAAATTTCCGTGCAACATTTCCATTTGGTGGATCCCTCGAAAGAAGAGTAATGGAAACGGTTCGCGAAACGATGGTAATAAACACAGATAAAATAAGCTCGCGAATAAAATCGCGGTGTGCTGGGCCAAAGGGGTGATGGCAAAGAGGATAGGAGGGGGTGGCAAAGAGGGACGCGTTAACGCGGCGAAACGAAAACTTCTGGCTCGGATAAAAGTTGGCCGAAGGAATAAAGGCGGAATTGACTTTCTATTGTTACGAGCTGGAAGGAAATTTGTTTCTCTATCTGATTCGACTTTTTCATTTTCCCCTCCGCTCCGCCCGCTCGTATTTCATCCCCCTTTCCACCAGCGTTTTCCACCCCCGTGCTCGCCCGCCCTTTTTCTACTTTGAAATTACTTTCCGCGCCGCGTTTTCCCCGCCTCCGCTCGTCCGTGTTTTTAATTCCGCGAGTGGAACGTTTATGGAAGCAGTTTCTTTTTCCCTTACGCTCCTCTTTCCTCTCTTTCCTTTTTTCTCCTTTTTTCCCCCGGTTTTTTACCTTCTTTTTCCACCGCCCTTCCTCTCTTGCTTTCGTCTTATTTAGAAACGTAATTCTTCTCTCTCTCCCCCTTCCCTTCTATTTTTCTCTCTCTCGCTTTCTCTCTTTCTCTCTCGCGAGTAATAAGGACGAAATGGATCCCAGTGTCGCGAAGACGTACTTTATGGCCGAGAAGACGGTGAAGGGACACGGTGAATTAAAATTTTCTCGGGCATTTTTCAGCTTTGAAGCCGCGCGACGATTTACAGGCCGATTCAAACCACCTGACACGGAATTTACAGAAGCAATTTCGCGTGAGAGACCGCTGGAACAGACTATTCAGAGCTTCTCTTTCGAGTTTTATTCCGGCTTAATCAACTACCGTCTCGAACGCGTGCAGAAGAAACCGTAGAAAGTTTATTTAGAACTGTGGACGCTGCACGGAATTAGCGAGAGCTACACATTTTTAAAATATGGCGGAGGGTGAGGTAGAATTATTTTAATTAAAACTCAAGAGACGTAGACATGTGACGCCTCAATTGCGAATCTTTATGAATGCATTTTTAATGTTAGTTTCTGAAATAGAAATCTGTGCTTTATTTGCTGAAACATTTTTTCCATACGTTCGTCTTGTTACATTTCGTGTCGAGGAATGCGTGTAAAATTGCTGGATTTTGTACTCGAGACATTTGATGAATGCGCGAGTATGCACAGTCTAATGACCACGTGCAGGTGGATTGCAGTTCTTTATGCATGTGCAGCGTGTAAAATTCTGTGAAGAATTTGTGAAACTTACGTTTCATTTAAAACGTTTACTTTTCGTTCTCCCTTTGAAATCAACTGCGGAGAAAATGGAATTTTTTCTTCCTGAAATACAATTTTTCTCAACAGCGAAGAAAATACAATTACACCAGATTGTTAGTTCTTTGAATTATTCTACAAAAATCGAGGCTCTTGTTTCTCTGAATTCTATTATTAAAAACGTCGTTCTGCAGTCTACATATATCAAAGAATGTTCGTGAACTCGGATATTTCAACAATTATGGAACTTTGGGGTTATGTAGTGCAGATGAAGTTATGCATTACGCCATTTTGTTTGCGGACTAAATTCAATTTAAGGGGGTGAAAATTGAGCTATTTTTTGAAAAATTTTAGCCTTCAAAATTGTGCTATTTTTTGAAAAGTTTGAGTCTTGAAAATTCAGCTATTTTTGAAAAATATGAGCCTTAAAAATTGAGCTATTTTTTGAAAAATTTGAGCCTTAAAAATTGAGCTATTTTTTGAAAAATCTGAGCCTTAAAAATTGAGCTATTTTTCGATTTTCTCGCAAACTGGAAGAGACAGAAAACAAGTTTCCAGAGAAAAGTTGTTCCCTTTAACGAGGACTATCGCCTGGTAAAACATTTATCAATTGCTTATAACATTAGGAAAAAATCGAAAAGTAGCCGAATTTTCAAGGCTTGATGTCACATCCTTAAAGTGACTGTGGATAAGAAAAAAATCGCGTAATACTTACCGACATATGTACTACCTATTCCCCAGAGTTTCATAATTTTTTGGAATTTTTCGAATGTCATTTAAATATTTCTGAACCGGGCATGAATAAAATATAATAAGTAGACAGCGGATTTTATTTATTTATGGCAGTTCCAACCAGTAGCTCCGGAGCTATTCGAGGCACCTTCCCCGCTTAGGTTCTTCCCCCACTCTTAGACATCATCGTTGTAATGTATAGTAGTGGGAAGCTCCCACCACGAGAGCCGCGCGGCGCGCGCAACACTCACTAGACTCTACGGCTGTACGTAGTAGTGGGAAGAGGTTCAATGGTGGGGACCTTGCAGTTCTCGGAGAGGAATACGTTGGAACTTCCTGATTTATGGCAAATATGAGTTGGTGTAATTTGAAACAGTAAAAACATTAGAAGAATTTAAAAATACTGTTATATTATTTTTCACATGTTAAACGCATTTTGAAAGAAAATAAATTTCTATTTCACTCCACTTTGCTATAATGCGGGTAGAAAATTTTTATTTTGCATAAAGATCCGCTGTCTAATAATAAGGTTTCATTTTATTCTTTTCTGCTAGTTACAACAGCAGCTAGAAGAAAATTTCTCCGAGTTGCCTGATGCTCTAAATTCGTTCGCAAAGCTGTCACTTAGGGTTGCACAGTCCACTTTCAGGTTCACGCGTCGTTAAAACGAGGATTTAAGGGTCTCGATCAATTTTTCCGGTCGCTGGTTCAGCATTCGAAGCCCGGCGGCCATTAAACATGATCCGCGGAGCTCGCCGTTGAATTTATGGGAGCAATTTTCGTTCTGTTTAGCAATTCCTTGAGCGTATAATAAAAGGGTGGTCGCGGAGAAACGAACGAAATGGATTTCGCTTTCGCTCCCTCCATCCGGGAATGTAATTTTGTTGACTCGCTTTTCCCGACCCCATTCGAGGGTTGTTTCGCGATAAAAATATGTCTCGGCGAAACGGAACCGGCGCGGGGAGATTAATAGCGCATCCCTGATATTGATTCGTGGGGGGCAAATAAAATCCTTCTGCAAACTGACCCGGTTTCCACTCGAGAACTGTGTTTAATTGAGGCCTTGACACCGGCCGAGGATGCTGCCGTCAGAAATGTAATTTTACTGGGACAAAGGGACACCGTTGCATCCCGCTGCATCCCTATGCACTCTTATGCACCGTGTCTCGCCGTTTCTGCTTACCGTTCAACACGTTTAATGCGAAGCTTACGGATCTGCAGCCGTTTCCGCGAATATCACTGATCTTCGAAAAAATTACCTGCAATGCACTTCGCATCACACCTTCCATCCCTCACTGCAACTCGTAAGGAAAAAAAAATTATCCGACAGATTGAATAATTATCAGACTGCGGACCTTTATGCAAAATAAAAATGTTCTGTATCAATTGCAAGAAACAGGAAACCAAATAGTAAGTTCTTTTTTATTTCAATAATTCTAATAGTTTCATAATAATACAGTGTGAGTCACCTAACGTTTGCACCTCAAAATTCAAGGTCACCTTGACTTTTTTAAATGGAACCACACTTTTTTAAACACCTACAATGATAGTCCCTTTCAAGCGATAGTTCCTCCAAGCGAGCTTTGAAGATGTTGACCTCTGTCCGTGACCTTGAATGACCTTGAGTAATTATATTCACTGAATTCGTAATGAAAGGCACTATCATTGTACGTGTTTAAAAAAAGGTGGTTCCACTTAAGAAAATAAAGGTGACCATGAAAATCTCTAAAAAAATACATGAAAACAAAAATTTTCTTAATATCGTGCGAGCTCCACTGAACCATTCAACTTTGTCGTTCAGACATTTGACGTATCTTTAAAGACAACAAAGATATTTGAGGTGGCAATAGTTAGTGCCTCACCCTACAATGATAGTCCCTTTCATTACGAATTCAATGACTATAATTACTCAAGGTCATTCAAGGTCACGGACAGAGTTCAACATTACTTCAGAGCCCGTTTACAGGCATGTATCAAAGTTAAATCTTATACGCTATCTCTGTCCGCGACCTTGAATGACCTTGAGTAACTATAGTCACTGTGTGTTTAAAAAAGTGTGGTTCCATTTTAAAGAACCATGGTGAACTTGATATCTCTAAAAAAATTACATAAAAACAAAATTTTTTTTGGCTTCGTGTCAGCCCCATTGTACCATTCAACTTTGACCTTACCATATTATACGTATCTTTAGAAACAACAAAAATATTTGAGCTACAAATGTTAGGTGATTCACCCTGTATATCATCGACATTCTCAAATTCTTTGAACACGTTAAACGCGGAGCAAGTTTGTCTCGCTTTCCATTTCTTTCGTTATTTAAGTTGAAATACAAAAAAATACTACTTTCTGTATAAGGTTAAGAATTGCTTAACACAGTTGGAACATTTTTTAATATTAGATGAATTATATATTATATGGACCGGCTATTCCGCAAGTGGTGTAACTCCATTTTTTCTTCTTTCGAGAATTGTGTATGAATAAAACATTCACTCTAAATTATTTATTTGTATTGTGATTTTTCAATTTTTTCCAAAAATTGACCAACACCGCTTATAAAATGAACGGTCCATATTTTGTAAATTCGATACTGCGTTAATTCGCCATATTTTAAATTTCACCTGCTCAACTTTGTCATAACTGCATAAAATCCACAATCTAATAATTCTTATCAATTTTAAACAATCCGCAATTCTACGAATGGTAATATTTTTTTCAGTTGGTTGTCTGCAAGCCCGTGACCATTTAATGGTACCTTCGTTCATCCCAAAGAGAAAAGGGAAGCACGCGAATAATTCATCAGAGCTAATTAACATTAGTGCGACGAAATAAAATTCGGCTTGTTCTACACGGATTACCGGAAGGTTTCCGCGCGCAATAGAACGTGTCCCGGAGGGATGACGGTAAGCGTGGCAGGGGCCGGTGCTCGTTAAATAAAAGTCTGTAACGAGGTAGAAAATGAACGGGAAGATGGATTAGCCGGCGCATAAGCGAGTAAAGTGTAAATACGCTGGTGCAACGTGATGCTGGATTTTTTTGCTCGTCTTTTCAAGGCTCTCGCCCCTTTACCTGTCTCTCTCCTTAGAGATAATTGAACCATCGACCCGATCCATCTCTTTGATGATCTACGCCCGGGCGTATTAATCGGGAACGATAATCACGCGAGCTAAAATAAAAAAGAAACAAAATGGTGATTAACAACACGGCAACAAATTCATTGAGCCGCTGCAGCATCGTTAACTTAGCCTCGCTAATTTAGTCTCTCAGTGAAGAAACGCTTAGAAACGAATGGATGCATATTTAAATAACGAGTTCACCCTGATCATTCGAACGAGTAGCTGCACATCGAAAATAATGTAAAGTTGCTATATTAACTGAGATGTTTAAAACAATTTATCAGATCTACCGCAAGAAGAAGCATTCAAGATCACGTGCCAGTGTGATTAAAAAATAATCCATCCACGTGTATGTGCATACAAGAGACACACACACAGTTTCATTCTCGTTTTCAACGAACTCCGATCGCCGGACTGCAGCCTCGAAGGCAACAAACCAAGAACGTCATTAGCTTTCTTTAAATCATCGATTTAAATGCAATCAAACTGCATAAACACAAGCCGGAGCAGCTTCCTAATAAATAATTAAATCCCGAGTCGGCCACGGTCGGCGGTGTTTAGAATTTCGTTGGATCGGCGCATTAACGTTGTGCTCCAACAGCAGAAACAGCAGATGCAGCATAGTTAAACAGAATCTATTTATCCGATCCAATTAAGGCCCATAAATCGGTCTTTTCATTACGCGCGGCGGCGGCAACAGCTGCGTAAAGTGATCAGATAATTGTCGAATTCATAATTCACCGACGGGGCAGAATTTTAATTCAGCACGTGCGCTTTTGGGAATCAATTAGCCGGTACAGAGAATGAGAGAGAGAGAGAGAGACCGGTAGCAAGTCTCTCGACCGGTCGGAAGATTTATTTCCCAATTTTCGATCGTTTTGCCGGAAACTAATGGCTGCTCGGTTTTGCGAGACCGAGCACGACGACGTTACCCGCCGGGAGAACGTAAAATAAGGTAAATAAAAGCGACAAAACGTTGATAGATTTATCGGTTTACCCCCGTCGAGAGAAAGCGAGAGAGAAAGAGTGAAAGGAGGAGGGAGAGGGAGGTCGCCGCTGCTCGTTCCCCCCGGGGAATTAATTAATCTAATTTATATTAAACGCGGCCCACGGGGGGGCGCCGTGGGGGTTGAACGACCCCGGGGGTCCCGCGCTATTAAAATTCCTCGGTATTTGCAATTTAGATCGATTGCCGGCCAAGAGAAGACCGGAACTAATTTGCGCGAGCGTTTTATGGACTAATTAGTCGCGTTTGTCGGGCATTTATGCGAGCAGAAAATTGATAAGCCCGATGAAGGGTTGTCCCGGCCGGTAACGAGCCTGATTTGTGATCAACGTTTCACGGCCGAGCTAGGTCCATAGACGGGAAAGGTACATTCGGAAGGAACGAACGCCAAGTACGAATGAAAACTATCGCATAGACTTTAATTGTTATTAATCATGTAATTTGCGAAAACGCTCGGACACTTGCATTCATGTTTAACGCTTCGGATAACTGGATTCTTTAAATTAAAACACTTGAAGTATATTTACAGTGGATACATTGTGAACATTATGTGGGTCGATGAATTATTTAATTGTAATGACGTGACCTTTAAATCTTCCTCTTGTTCTACATCTGCTGGCTTGTTTTAAACGACCCACTCAAAATGGCAAACATTATTTTCAATTTTCTAATTACACTCTGATCAATGTTTTATGAACGAGACATACTTGGACTAAACGTATGATAGACAGTGTAGAACTTATTGCTGAAGCCTTACAATGGCGTAGGAGCACTGAAGTGACTATAACGAGAGTCAGAGGAATGGCAACAAATGAATGTTTATTTTTCAGGTACTAAACTATTCCTGTAGAAACATCAGTGACAATAATCTATTCAAGATCTGGCTCCTAATAGACTCCTAAAGGTCGGCGATACATTCATCATTAGACAGCGGATCTTTATGCAAAATAAAAATTTTCTGACTGAATTTCAACAAACTGGAGTGAAATAGAATTTTATTTTTTTGTTTAATATGTTTCATAGGCTGAAAATAATAAAACAATATGTTTAAATTCTTCTGATGTTCTTACTGTTTTCAATCACACCTATTCATTTTTGACATAAATGCATAAAATCCGCTGTCTGATGAATCATCATGTATACATTCGTATTTACAATGTCGTAGAACCATTAAAACGATTAGAACGAAAGTCAAGTGGTCTATAACAAATAAATGATCGTCTTCGAGTCACAAAACTGTTCACGTGGAAACAACGATGATAATAATCTATTGAAATATTTAATCAACCCTTAAACGTCATTAATATATCCATTACTAGAGCTTCACAATGGCGTAGGCATTTTGAACCGACTATCACCAGTGTGAAATAGCCAATAACAAACAAAATCTCATTCTGAAGTTACTAAACTACCCGTACCAAACTAATAATGTTAATAACCTATTAAAAAATTAAATTAGCTCCTAAACCTTGATAACCCGTCACTACAGCCTCGTAATAGCGTGAATGTACCAAAGCGACACTAAAAAGAGTTGAAGAGACAATGGCGAATAAAAGATCGTCCTATCAGTTGCTAAACTGTCCATACCAAACTAATAGCGTCATTAATCGATCAAAAAAAAAAAGAAACTAACCCCTAAACGTCGTCAACCTGTCTAGAGTCTCCCAATGGCGTAGAAGCACCACAGTAACCGTAACGAGAGTTAAAGAACCAATAACGAACGAAGCATCTTGCAGAAGTTACTAAATTGCCCATACCGAACCAGTAGCATCAATAATCTATAAAAAAATGAAACGAGAGTCGGAGAAACAATATGAAATAAAAAATCGTTCCCAAGTAACCGAGCGGATCGCGTCGGACCAATATGATCGCGATTAAGATGATGCGACGGTTCAGCCCCGCTCCAAGACCGTAATTAATTAATAGGGGACGCTCGCTAATGAAACTGGATCCACGAACGAATCCTGTTTCGTTTTCTCTCTTCTCTCTATCTCTCTCTCTCTCTTCTTTTATTTTCTTTTTTAATTCACGCGTTCGTGTACCATTTAATTCGCACGGGGAACAGTATAGTCGGGTAGGCGCACTATCTGTTATCGAAAACCGATATTTTTACAGAGAAGGCAGCGGCGCGACGGCCTCCGGAAAAGAGCCGGTAAAATATTGACTCGATACAATAAACGTTTCCCAGACACCAGAATCCCCGCCTATCGAATTATCGTGTTTTAAATGTGTCCGATCGGTTGTCTGTTAACGGGCCCTCATGCAAACCTAACGACCGACCAGTACTATCGAAATTTAGCCACCGCCATTTTCTTTTCTGCGCACAATATAGAACTCCTTTCAATTACGTCGAATCCCTTCCCGAACAGCTGTCCGAATTTATTAACCCCTTGCCGTACTTTAACGAGTCAGACTGGTGATGAAGATTTTCATTAAAGTCAAACAAATATTTTTACTTACTTTTTAGGCGAAATAAAATTGTATTTTTCATGCTCAATACGTAAGGATTAATGCAAATGTAGTCATACGAAAAATATAAACTTTCTTTCATCATCTGTGAAATTTTTGGGGATAAAAATATTCTAATCACTGTAGCCGCAAAGAAAATGGTACGGCAAGGGGTTAATACTTTATTTATATAAAGGAAACATCGCTCCAGATTCCCAAAAATCTTCGAAACCACTCGGGCGATTTTTCCTGGCATTAAAAGCGTACGGTCACAGTTTCGAAAATTATGGCGATTCATCTCGTGCCGCGGCTCGTTTAATGTTTCCGTTTGCGGGTTAAAACGGTACAGAAAATCGCGGTGCAATCACACGGGTTGCGATTGTACGTTGAACCCCGCCGTCACGACGACAGATTTTATGACAAGGGGCCCCATTATGGTCGAACACGATCGCGTCGCACGACAACGCGCGCCCCCTTGCGTTACGATTATCGTCGCGACCCGTGCACACATAGTTCCGTTGAACAATACTTTTTTGTGTAACTCAGCGCGATATGACAAATTGTAACGCGCGACCTTTAGAAACGTTGTCGGAAAATTAAAGAGAGTCACGCGATTCGCGAACCATCCCCCCCCCCTTCCCCCGGAACCGAAACGATTCCGTGTCCGTATTTTGAATTCGAAACGGGTCGTCGATGCCATTAAATGGCAACCGGGGCCGATAAGAGCGGGTCCCATGTGTAAAATCGGCGAAATTAAAGGGTCCTCCGCTTGCAACTTCGAAAATCGATTTGTTTCCACCGGTAAGTGGCACGCGACGAATTTAAAAACACTTCAAACGCGTCTTTATCGGGCGAACTTTCTTTTGCAGATAATTTAAAAGATCGAGGAATTTTATCTGCGTGTTAAAAAATAATTTTATTATTGTTATCTTGCTATTATCGCATTATAATATCGTATTATTATCGTTCGATGGACCGGCAAGAGCATAGGTTGTATACGTAATTGCTAAATATTGCAAGAGCTCTTGATGCTTGTATTTTTATTAGCCTGGCTACGAAGTCTTGACATTTTTCTTTACTCGATCTCATTAGTTACATATATAGCCAGATAATGGCAAAACTTTCTCGAGTAAAATGGACCACCATTTTATGGTGCTTCTTGTAACGTTATTTATACATACATATGTGTCCAGGGATTTCAAGGGGGAAAGAGGGGGACCAGTATCAGTTTTTTATTTGGGTGGCGTTTTGAAGGTCATTTGAAGGTCAACTTTACTTTTTCAAATGGAAACCTATATTTTTTATTATGAGATCTTATTGTACGCAAAAAGACCAGCAATTTTTGTACGATACTTTTTTTTCTGCGCACCAGTTTCAGAGATATTTACAGAAAAGTAGAGCGAGTCATACTTATACTGCGAGAAAGTTTGTAATTTCTTTATAACTATAACAAATTTTCAAAATGTTCTCTGTTGTTTTCTAAACAATAATACAGACGATTTTCAAATTCTGAACGAACATTTTTGTGGTTATCTGTGAGAATAACAATCCTATACAAACAGTCTACTTCTCTTTAAATATCTCCGAAACTAGTACGCAGATAAAAAAAAGTATCCCACGAAAGTTGCTAGTCTTTTTACGTACAATGAGATCTCATAATAAAAAATATCGGTTTCCATTTGAAAAACAAAGTCGACCTTCAAATGACCTTGAAAACGCCGCCCAAATAAAAAAACTGATACTGGTCCCCCTCTTTTCCCCTCGAAATCCTTGAATTCGTCTTTTACACTTCTTCAATATCTTTCATACTTTTCGACATATTCGACTGGAAAGTTTTCAAATAAACACCCTGTATAAATGAAATCTAACTTGAATTTCTAAAATATCTATCATATCAATAAAGCAATTTCGCACAGCGTCCCAGTCCACGAGCGATGCAAACAGTATTGTTAATCAAATGATCCTGAAAAAAATTTGAGTGGCAGGCTAAAAGAACAATAAAAGCATACAGTATAGAATTAATTAACTTCGTTCAATAAAAAATTCTGAATAGATCGATATCTTGTGTTAAGAAGAGCGAAGGTCGCTTTAAAGTGCAATGGGGTCCGCACAAAAATCCACCGTCTTCGCATGGAATTGCAATTGCACATGCAACTCTGCATCTGCAGACTGTTCCGAGCCTCGTCGTTGAACTAATTGAAAAGAATGGCGGAAAAACGTCACCGTCGGTTGGAAACACGGTCGACCGGTAAACGCTGGCAAATTGGCAAAAGTAAAAGTACTCTACGCCGTACGGGATGAAGAGGAGGGGGGAGGTGTGCTCCGGGATTATGGTAATGAGCTCGGATGATAATCTAGGAATGCAAATGAATATTCGCGCGGGAACGGTCGACTAATTAGCCGGAATACGGATTCCTGTCTGTGAGTAAACTTTTTAGTAAACTAATGACTTGTAATTAACCGAGAGAACTGGCGAATCGGTGGCGAATGTTAATTCATCGACAGGAATGAATAGCTATACGGCTGATTATTCGGTTGAATTGGAATCCTGGACCGCTCGACAAACTCCACCGGGTAAATTGGAATGGACCGTTGATTATGGCTGAACGCACTCGAATCAATTAATATTAATTGTATTCCGGCCGGGCCAATTTATTTTGCCGGAAAGTGGAAGTGACGGACAACTGAAAAACTGCCGTTTTAAGAAATCAAATTATATTGCCGGGTCAGATAGATTAATTAAGCGCGTCGTGTCTCGGTAGTTATTATAACATTAGCGAGCACAGAGTGCAGTTTACTCGAAGAGAGAACGTAAAAATACATTTTCGCGAAGAGATGTACGGAGATGCTGGATATTAGACACATTACTGTAATATATAATAATATTAGAATTTATTGGATTGTTTCCGAAATGCTACTTTCTGTACAATTAGTCAGCGGCAAATTGATAATGGTATTCGATGGAAGCGGTTTTAATTGAATGGCACAGAACGGGAATTATTTCTCACGAGAACTAACGATAATCCTGTCTTCTGTCGTCTGATAGGATTGTACGACAACGAAATTGAACGATTGATAATACAATAAGATGGGTAGGAATTAAATAATATTAAATTGTATTATCTTTTTGACAATATATGGAACCAATAATTATTTTCGAAATACTGAAGTCATGGACTATAGGTGAGTGAAAAAGGGCCATTTTAAGAACTCAAACTGTATAGACATTTAATTGTAACAATTATTGAATTACTCAACCAGAAATTGTTCTGCACTGTTATAATATGTATAATTATCTTAAACAGGGAATGAATTTTCAGAAGACAAGCATTAGTGTTTTATCACAAAAATTATTATTAAAGTGTACTGCAGGACATCCGATTGTTTCTTTAATAAAAGACTTTTTTGAAACAATTATTTGAACCAGGTGAAAAATTACTGGTAAAAAAATACTACTCAGAATAAAATAGAATTTATTTTTGCTATAATTTCCACATAATAAAGAAGCTAATAATTTTTTGTAATAACAGTGTCGATCAATCACGACAGGAAAAGTAACATTTTATAACAAGATCAATTTTTAATGTAATATATCCCATATAAACAAGGCAATAATTTTCTCTGAAGAACGTGTGGATGATTAACGTGTAAGAAAAGTACCATTTCAAACTAAAATTGATTCTTAATACAATTTGCCCGTCATAACCAAGCCAATAATTTTCTTCGAAAAAGCGTGTATTATCGACTTGAAAAGTAGCATTTAATTATCCAAATTGTATAAAGTAAAATTACACGTTACAGTGCCTAAAGTGCAAACCAATTATCTTAAGGAGAAAACCATTGGCACATTATACCAAAAATTACCATCTCGGCGCAACCAGCCCGGTAATTCCCTAAAGATAATTTCCCACGTAATTATGGATAACAGGAGCTAATTGAACGAGTTTCAAACGCACGCCGCAAGAAGTAAGAATTAATTCTCGATCGAATACTTTGGTCACGAAGCGAGGAAGAAAATGGACGCAACGTGTGCTCGAGCAGACAGATAATCGCGTAATCGAGGGTAATAGAAAGTTGGGGGGATGTTCCCGGCCAGTCGTAATTCGCTTACAACATTTTCATGCACTGCTCGTTTTATTGAAACGCAGTTATCGGCAATGCGAGAACCGCTAGGGGTGGGGGAGGGGAGGGGCAGAAGGACGGAGGACTGCGAGGGCGCAAGAGAAAAAGCACCGGTATCGAATATCGATACTCTTACGCGGGCCGGATGCGCAAGGTGCCGTAAAAAGGCCAACAAAACGTCCAGAGCTCGCCTCGTAAACGATATATTGATATATCGTAAATATGATACCGATATACCCGGGGCCCGTTCGTGTTTTGCATCCCATAAATCGATTTTACACCGAGAACACGATAAAACGAGGGCGTTCAGCAGAATCGACGGAAGCGCGACACTCTATCGCGAATAATGCTCGACGCGACGTTATGGCAGGGAGTAGAGGAGAGAATAAAAGTGCCGTTCGACAAATAGACCGGTTGATACCGATGGATTAAAAGAACAAAAAAAAATAAACGGATAAAAGCCCTCACGGTAGTTGCGTTCTGGTTTAGGAGGTATGCAGCCGAATGTCAGGCGCGTGACAAACTCCAGTTTTTCATTCTTTCGGATCGATCTTGTCATTCGTGAGCTTGGGGATCGTGTTTCATCGTTTCCAACATGAATAATTGAGCTGGCTGGTGTCCTTTTTCTTTGGAATAGTTGAAAGTGTGTGTCGGTTTGATTGACTTGCTGGAAATTGTAACAAAGTGGAGGAAAATGCAGTTTTGCATTCTTTTGGGTCGATCTTGTCATTAGATGTCTGGCAAAAAATGTTAATTGTTTCGTCGATTAATTATAAACTCGACAAGCATGTTTTTAACTTTGGAGAAGTTACACGTTTGTGACGGTTTGATTAGGTTGCTGGGAATGGTAACAAAGTGGAGGAAAATGCAGTTCTGCATTCTTTTGGGTCAATCTTCTCATTAGATGTGTGGCAAAAAATGTTAATTGTTTCGTCTATCCATTACAAACTCGATAAGCATGTTTCCACTTTGGAGAAGTTACAAGATTGTGACGGTTTGATTAGATTGCTGGAAATGGTAACAAAGTGGAGGAGAATACAGTTTTGCATTCTTTTGGGTCGATCTTGTCATTAGATGTCTGGGAAGAAATGTTTAATCGTTTCATTCATTCATTATAATCCTGACGAGCATGTTTTCAACTTTGGAGAAGTTACAAGATTGTGACAGTTTGATTAGGTTGCTGGAAATGGTAACAAAGTGGAGAAAAATGCAGTTTTGCATTCTTTTGGGTCAATCTTGTCATTAGATGTCTGGAAAAAAATGTTAATCGTTTCGTCCATTCGTTATAAACTCGACAAGCATGTTTTCAACTTTGGAGAAGTTACAAGATTGTGACGGTTTGATTAGGTTGCTGGAAATGGTAACCAAGTGGAGGAAAATGCAGTTCTGCATTCTTTTGGGTCAATCTTGTCATTAGATGTCTGGAAAGGAATGTTTAATCGTTTCATTCATTCATTATAAACCTGACAAGCATATTTTCAACTTTGGAGAAGATAAAATTTTATGGAAGTTTGTCTGGGTTGCTGGAAATAGTAACAAAGCGGAGGAAAATGCATTTTTGCGCTCATTAAGATTGATCTTGTTATTGGAGAATCCGAGAAACGTATTCCATTGTTTGTTCGATGAATTATTGCCTTGGCAAGCTTTCTTCTTGTCTGCAGAAGTTAACAGTTTGATTGGATTAATGGAAATGGTAACAGAGTGGGGCGAAAGTGTATTTTTGAATTCTTTTTTCTTAAACCAGTTATCGGAGAGCTCGAAAAACGTCCTTCATAGTTTGTTCTACGAATTATCGACTGGGCAAGATTTCCTTTATCCAGGAAAAGTCAGAAGTTTGTAGGAGTTTCAATGAAACATTTAAACATTCTCACTGTATACATTTAACAAAATTCCAGTAAAATATAAAACGTTCTTATTAAAAGTAGATATGTTATATGGAATGTTTCTATTAAAAACCGAAATGTTGTATGAAATATTTTTATTAAAAACCAGTGTTAAAAAAAAATCGTTCTCGACATTTCCCAACAAAATTTGGAATCCTAAACCACCATACCAAACCACAAAGTATTAAAACATGAATACCACAAAGTATTTTTATTAAACTACATTACCAAAGCTAAATCCACGGGATTAATGCTACCTATCAGTTCGAAAAAGTGTTGCAAAGCTGCAGGACGTTTCAAAAAATTCACGCCACAGGTAGCTTCAGGAAAATAAAATCGCTAGGCTCCTGAAAGTAAAGTACCCCGAAGTTAGCTGATACTCCAACGCTTTCAAATCAACAAAACCCACTGTCTAAGGGCGGGAAGTGGAACGAAAGTTTGCCAAAGGGAAATCATAGACTTCGAGGGGGCGGGATTGAATTCGCGGGAGAATTCCAGAAGGAGGAAGTTCAAAGAGAAGCTTCGCGAAAACGAAAATAGAGGGAAAAAAGGGAGGAAAGAAGAAAGTTTTCAGTCGCGAAATAAGATTCCATTTGAAATTTAGATTCGCTCGCGGGAATGCGAGCTCCGGGAACTGATAAGGATTCAGAGGGGCGATGGAATATCGAGGGTGAACTTTCTCGAACCGGAACAAGTTTCGGACGATTCGTCGCCATTTTCTTTGGTGCGAAAATATTTCTTCGAACTGTACGTCTGGTCGTCTGCGGCGGATATTTAAAACGCGAACACCCGGTACACGGTCGCGGTACAATACCCAAACACCTACAGCTTTGCAAAGTTTCCTCATTATACGCGGTAATTTTTGCAGCTAACTTGCTGCTATTGTCCCGTAAGTGGTTAAGTTAGTTTGAAACTGTACGATATTGTAGCTGAAGCCTCGGGAATACCGCCAACTTCTCGAATAACATGTATCTACTTAGACACGACGAATTAAAAATAAACTCGTCGATAGTTCGTCAACTATGTTTTTATCTGCCCTCTGCTATCTCGAAGTTTGTGCTGTTGTTTAACAATCTTAACCCCTTGCCGTACCATTTTCCTTGCGGTTACAGTGATTAGAACGTCTTTATCGCCAAAATTTATAGTTTTTGTATGGCTACATTTACTTCAATGGTTAAATACCGGTACAAAAGAATAAAATTTTATTTCGTCTAAAAAGGAAGATGCACACTTCATATTTGTTAGACTTTGTTTAAAATCTTCATCACGTGTCGGACTCGTTAAAATACGGCAAAAGGTTAACCGAGTGTTGAAGTTTTGGGTGGATCTCTGAAGATGAAGTAAGCAATAGTTTTGTTGAAGTATTATATTTCTGGTATTATCACATCATCGTTTTCAAACAACGAAAAATATTTTTAGTTCGAATGTGATGTATATTTTGTAAGGGTGTGCAGGTACCCGAAATTTCGAGTACTCGCACACCCCTAACATTTTGCAAGTCTAATAAGATAAAACACGTGTGAACTACTTTCATGTGAAATATCTGACATTTGTTCTTACAGTGCACTTTAAATATGCATTTCTGCATAATCGATCATTCCCATTCATACTATTCTGCTCACTCATTAACCAGTTAACTGTGGCGATCTTTCTGCAAAGCGCGCACCAGTGTGTGTCGCGATAATCAAGCGATGACGGGTATAGTCGTCAAACACAGAGTATTTTTTTTATTTGCTTGTTTCATTTCGTCTTGACCTCTAAACATTTTAAACATATTAAAATTTACGAATATAATTTAGTTTTCGCCAAAATTACAATTTAAATATCAAATTGTAACAAAATTTTACGCATGACGGATATAGTCGTCATGACACAAAATTCTGCCACATCTCCATGACGGATATAGTCGTCAAACACACACTTAACTGGTTAAAATCATGGTCTTAACCCATTCGCTTACAATATCGTCTGAGAGACGTGATGAAGATTCTGAACAGAGTCTAATAATGATGTATGTTATTAATTTCCTTTAAACCGAAATATAATTCTATTTTGTTGTTGTTAATGTACAGCCATTGGAGAACATATAGACATGCAATAGATATACATTTTCTCCTTTTTCTAAGAAATTATGAACTACAAAGAAATTCTAATCACTAAAACCGTAAAATAAATCGTAAGACAAGGGGTTAAGCATGCATTTGTTATTACTTAAAACAAACTTTTGCTGGTTCGAAATCATTTTCCTTCGAAAGAAAATTCCAAATGCTACAGGCACTGCCCGGAGCACATTTTTGACACGTTTGCCAATCTCAGAGGAATTGATTTTACGAATACTAGAGGGACCTAATATTCATTAGCACGATGAAGAAAATGTTTGGAAAATTATTGCTGCTGTGTGATTGATTAAATTTATTATTTACAGCGATTCTGTTGAATATGTTCGTGTTGCGAGTTCATTTGTAATATTCAAATAGACAGTGTTGCACGCATCAGACATTATGTTCGCGTATGCAGAAGTTTGAAAACTGCATAACGCAACGAAGCAGCAGCGTGCAAAAAGGTCGCATCTGAAAAGCAAGCAGAGCTCTCAGCGAAATCAATTTCCATGGCAGCTGCATTTCCGCCGCGACGAGGAAAAATATCGTCAGCGGTACAGTTCCGCGAGCTCGTAAATAAACATTATTGCCATAGGCGGACACATTTAGACAGTTCCGATGATGATATCGCTGTGGTGGCGTCCCTGGAAGTGGCGGAGGACTCAATCTTGGCTTCATTTTTTAATCTTCGGTAGAACAGATAACCACAATCTTAATCAAAATCAGCCTTACAATCTTTAGAAGCCCTGTAAATAAATGTGACACTCCAAAATAATTATATAGGCGACACCTTGATAATTGCTCCCCCATCGGGACCCACGGCAAACAATTATCGAAGCATGAGACTTTTTTAGTGAATTAATACGTGATTGCTTTGGGAAACAAACTTTGTATTTGACAGAAATTATATGATCACATTTGGAGGGAGTGTAATTGTTTTTTGTTATTCATGGTGGTCGATTTTTGTTAGTTTTAATTTTGATACTGTTTCATTAAAATCCACGAGGTTGAAATTAATGAATATAATTTTTACGAGATGTGTAAGTGTATTGTAAGTGATTACACTGAATGAGGATAATTTGTTTAATCAATTTTATAAATACAGGCTGGTTCAAAGGCAGATCTACAGACGGCACGTATGAATTTAATGGTTCTTCTTCAACGATTATTGTATAACCCAGAGCAAAGAAATATCAAATTCTATATATTGATTAAAACGTGAATTATTAATATTGTTTAAAATAAGTTAAAAAATTGACGTCCATTCATTTAGTACGAAATTGATCATCACAATTTTAGTTTTCACTTTTGTTTCACTTCATCTGGACCTGGACGTACACACAAAAACTATTTTTTAAATAATGTAAAGCATTTAAAAAATTATTTCATGGTATTGTGGACATTCTAGATGTCCCTGTAAAATAGTGCAACCATTGTCACCGGTAAAAACCCGCTGACAATAAATGTTTCGTTATAAATGCAGGTTCAACGAACGGTTTTTTAGAAAATTGGTATTTACGTAGATTCGCTAAATTATTCGCCTAGATTGTTTTAATTAGGACACCCCGTGCATCCCAACAGGAAAGTAGAAATTGGAAGCACAGTGTACACCGTGGAAAATAATATTTACCTGGAGGAAGTTACGCCAGCGTGTAATCGCACTTTTGTATTTTATCAAGATCCCGATGCAACGGTGAATTATGTAATTGCTAGTCGGCCCGCGGGCCTGTGGAACACTGGAAAACCACCATTTTCAGAAGGGGTTGGAAAATGTTTTTCCCTCCCTATCCTTCTACTCCCGGGCCCGCCCTTTTGACGCGGCCTTGATAAGAGAAAATTGCGGATGAAAAGTTCCGCGCTTGGAAATTGTCGAATGGAGAAACAACGGGTGAAGAGAGGGGCTGCTCCGCTCTGGCTGGCAGTAGATGTGAAAGGAAAAGAAAGAATGTCTCGTTTTTACCCTCGGGCGGCTGCTGCCTCGCTGGAAGATTGAAAGCGGGAGTCGAAAGAAAATTTCAATTAGTGCCCGGCAATATTAAACTTCGAAATTTGTTCCGCCGTTTAAAACCCTACCGGAAACCTGTTTCTCCGCCTGAGACTGGGATTATTGTTTTCGCAACCATCGCCTTTGTCTTCTGACGCTCGCAGTTCTACCAAATTTTTTGCATCGTTATTACTATAATTTTATGCCAATTATTCTCATTTTCTATCTATTTATTCATTCATTTTTTGTGTCTTTTTTGTGACAGGCTTTTCTTATCGATTGTGCAAGAAATTGGTCAATTTTCATTTTATTTCTGAACCTCATAAGATGTTAGAATGAAAATTCACCGAATGTCTGTAAAATTTGGTCTCATTGTGGGTACGAATTTATTCTAATTATTCTAATTTTCTATTTATTTATTTATTTATTTTTCTGGCTTTGTTGTAACAGGGTTTTCTTCTTTATTGTGTAAGAAATTGTTCGATCTTCTTTTTATTTTTCACAATCACAGGCTGTTAGAATGATGTTTCTAGATGATGTACAGAAGCTTTCACAAAAGCATCTTTAATGCAACTATTTTTGAAGAACGTTAAAAAAATATAACAGACAATATTAAAATAACAGTGATTTTAATAGCAATCTGACTTTTTTGGTAAATTTGTTTTCCACCTATTTAAGCATTTTTTACTCTCATCTATGCTTTATTTAATCTCAGATGTATATTTAAGGGATCAGTTCCACAAAGTTTTCGAGTAACATTAATAACCTAGATGCAATGAATCTATTGCCAATACATTGAAGATTACTAAAGTGTGAAGTTCACTCCTTTTATAATATTCTTATATAATAATATATAATAATTTAATATAATATATTAATTTATCCTTCAATTAATTCTCGAAATAATAACATTCCATGAACACTGTCAATTAATCTCCACACAGAAGAATGAACAAAAATTGATGAATTGATCAAAATTTCAAAATGAACAAAAATGGAAGAATGAATAAAAATTACAAAATGTTCAAAAATTGAAGAATGAAAAAAAATGCAAAAGTACAAAAGTTGAAGAATGAATAAAAATTGCAAAATGAACAAAAATTGAAGAATGAATAAAAATTGCAAAGTGAACAAAAATTGAAGAATGAATAAAAATTACAAAATGTACAAAAATTGAAGAACGAAAAAAAATGCAAAACTTAAAAAACTTGAGGAATAAGTAAAAATTATAAAATGTACAAAAATAGAACAATGCAAAAAAATGCAAAAAGTACAAAAATTTAAGAATGAATAAAAAGTTCAAAATGAACAAAAATTGAAGAATGAATAAAAATTGAAGAATGGATCAAAATTGAATAATGTACAAAAATTTAAGAATGGATCAAAATTGAAAAATGTACAAAAATTTAAGAATGAATAAAAATTGCAGAATGGATCAAAATTTCAAAATGAACAAAAATGGAACAATGAATAAAAATTGAAAAATGAACAAAAATTGAAGAATGGATCAAAATTGCAAAAAGAGCCAAATTTGAAGAGTGAATTGTATCGCAAATGTAGAAACTAGAGGCTTTTAAGCTAATATGAAGTCTGGAAAATTTGAATTCATGTAGAAAAAGTAGAATTATTGGAATCTGGTTTATGAAATGCTGTGTTGAGCACGGATGCATTTTGCTCGAGTATCTTCTGTCATACAGCGTTATGCAAAATTCCCCGGTAACGAATTCGCGACATGATTCCTTGTTTTTCTGCGAATCGACGAAATCACGGATGTACCCGGAAGCGGGGCACGCCAATTGAATTGCTAATTGAGCCGATGGAACAGCGTTTTCGAACTTTGACAACGAAGGCAAGAGCGCTTGCATAATTCTGTGGATCGTTGTGCTTGGAAACGGTGTTCCTCCCGTCATAATTGCAGATGTCGAGGACCTAGACGGAGTTCTGGCTGACATAACAATTCCAGTCGAGGATGCACCGACCCTTTTTCAAACTAATCAGCGGATTTCTTTCATTCTCCAATGCTGCGAAATATTTTGATTACCTCACCGTTGCAAATTGGAAATGTTCTTTGTGATATAGAGGGTAATTAATCTTTCGTGGACTTGGAAACAAGACTACAAGTTTTACTGAGGTTACGAAGTTCTTTAAAATATTAGCCATCCATTGCCAGATGTATCCATTTTCACCCGAGTCTTTACTTTAATCAAGATATTACTTTCAAGACCTGTTATACTAATTTCTAATCTTTGCGACCTAGCTCTCAAATAAAATTTAAAATACTGATGGAATATTATTTCTCGGATGGCATGAAGTCAGTATAAGAGGGAAACAGAGCATACAGCATCTGAAAAGTATGAGATTGAAGAATTACAAAATCGAAGAGCAATTTGAACCGCGAAAACGTCCAATCAATGAACACCAATTTCTAACCTTTGCGACCTAGCTCTCAAATAAAATTTAAAATACTGATAGAATATCATTTCTTGGATGGCATAAAGTCAGTATAATAGGGAAACAGAGCATACAGCATCCGAAAAGTATAAGATGAAAGAATACAAAATGGAAGAGCAATTTCAACCGCGAAAACGTCCAATCAATGAACACCAATTTCTAACCTTTGCGACCTAACTCTCAAATAAAATTTAAAATACTGATAGAATATCATTTCTTGGATGGCATAAAGTCAGTATAATAGGGAAACAGAGCATACAGCATCCGAAAAGTATAAGATGAAAGAATACAAAATGGAAGAGCAATTTCTACCGCGAAAACGTCCAATCAATGAACACCAATTTCTAATCTTTGCGATCTGGCTCTCAAATAAAATTTAAAATACTGATAGAATATCATTTCTTGGATGGCATAAAGTCAGTATAATAGGGAAACAGAGCATACAGCATCCGAAAAGTATAAGATGAAAGAATACAAAATGGAAGAGCAATTTCAACCGCGAAAACGTCCAATCAATGAACACCAATTTCTAATCTTTGCGATCTGGCTCTCAAATAAAATTAAAAATTCTAATAGAATATTATTTCTTGGATTACTTGAAATCAGTATTGTATGGAAACAGAGCGTACAGCATCCGAAAAGTATGAGATCAAAGAATTACAAAATCGAAGCGCAATTTGAACCGCGAAAACGTCCAAATCGCTGAACACCAATTTCCAAACTTTGCGACCGTGCTGTCATATAAAATTTGAAATACCATTAGCATATAATTTCCTGGGCACGATAGAATCACTATAACAGCTAAACAGAGTGCACCGTATCAGACAAATATCAAATCAAGAAATCCAAAATTAAGGATCATTTTGAACCGTGCAAACATTAAATCGATGAGCAAGAGTTACCAAAAACAGGATCGTCGAAAACTGAAATGTCGTAGTAATTAATAGATCCTACAGGCTATCATATTTTCGGAAGCATAAAGGTCGCCTGTGCAGCAATTTAGGCGAACCCGATGTCGTCCTCGTTCCCGTTTCCCGTAGAAGCCCGGCGTTTCGACGTTAAGGTCGTTGATGGTGCACGTTTCTCGGTGGCCAGCGATTATTAAACGCACGAAATTACTGTTAATACACTCGACGGGAACGCATCGGCTTTAATTGGTATGCGCCGAGTACCATTAACGTTTTAATTAGCGGCGAGCAAGCCCTGATACGCCGGCCGACATTTCCTCTGCACCGCGATCGATGCTCCAGCATTACCAGCTAAACGGCAACATTCTATTTATAGGCATAACAAACACATTTTGTTCTGTGGATGTGCTCGCGCGATCACGTTCGCACGAAACAGACACACACAGAAACAACTCGACAAACACATACACACGGAAAAATACACGCGATACGGGCAAACACACGGACACATTGATAGACGCATTCAAAACCTCCCGGTTCCCCTGTGCTGGAAACACACCAAGAAATCCAATTAACGCCGACGCCAACAAGGATTTTTATCTGCTCGCTACACCTACCCTTCGCTGTCTTTTTTCGTCTCTTTCTGTTTTCTCTTATGTACCATGTCTGTTTCTCCCTCTATCTATCTATCTATCTATCTATCTATCTTGCTCTGTCTGTTTCTATCCTCTTCCGACAACTTCTCCATTGCGCCCGGAAAAAGATCCTTCAGACACTTTCGCTCCATTGTCGAGAGACGTTTCCTATCCACCATCTAACCAGCAGACGCCTCGGGTTGCACCCTTTCGGGGTGAAACGCTAACCGGAAGGATGTTAAACACACGACGAAGACGAGCACGGCTGACTACGATTCCTCCGTGCTCTGATCTGCGAGGGAGAAATTCGCAGAGAGGGATAATAACCAAACCGAGGTGTTGTGATTAGATGAGGATTTGTTCAGCTTGTTCAGCTTTAACCCTCTGTCTACCAAGCGGCTCCATTGGACCCGACTGTATGTAGATACTGCGGTTATTTAAACATTTTATGAAATTCTTGGGATCTTATCGTTGCATGACTTTGTTACTTTTCTTATTTTTTATTATTTAAAGCTAAAAGTTTTTTTTTATATTTACTACGTTTTGTGGTATAAATTTTCTATTTAATGAAAGTTTTTTTTACGGTAGACAGAGGGTTAACCGTTTGAATCCCAAGCAGCGCGATCGAGCTGTTGAGATTTTATTTGTCAGCGTAGATGTCGAAGTCGCGCGCTCAGATTTACTGACGCAAGTACATCACACAGCTCCTTTTAATGTTAATAGTACATTTTACAATAGGTAGAATAATACTATAATAATGCAATAATAGAGTACAAAATAAAATAAAACAAGCGCCATCGCGCTGCTTGTGTCTTTTCGTAGTCGTTTAGAGAAAGCGCGGTTGCGCTGTTTGGGATTCTTCGACAGTATTTTTTCAATACCCCCTGGGACTCAAACGTTTAACACTAAATCTACCGCAGCCAGTCAAATGACCGGTTGCAGATATTTTATTCTACAATTATTGAAGTTATAAACATGCCTTCATAGGAGTTGACTCAATAGATTTCTCTCTTCAATCACATATTGTAATAAATATCGCTCAAAATTTAAATAAATCAAATCTTATTATTTTTATAAGACAATACAAAACTAGTCGATTTTAGACAGGTTTAGTGTTAACCCTCGAACAACGGACCATTTTTATAATTATGTAATCGAAGATGTTTGTGACTCTTCGCTGTTTTATTTGTCAATTTTTGAAACATATTTTTTCAAGGTGTTATTTTGTAGATACGTTAGTCTTCCTGTTTTTCTAATATAACAGCTGTCCAATTAGTTTTATCGAAGGAAAATGAGTAATTGAATGTCGATTTTTATATTCTGGTTCAGATAGAGCCAGGCTACGCTATGGGAGTATTAACCCTTTGCACTCGAAACAATTTTAATTCCAAAATCTAGACGCCTCTTTCAACCAAGAACATTTTTATTCTGTGAAATCATTGTTGCTTTGTGTACATGAAATTGAACCTGTTTTCTCATACAACATTTGAGGTTTTAGTAATTTATAGAATACAGACGAATTTGATAATATGAAAACTGTTTTGACTAATTCTATGGAAATTTTTACTGGTGCCTTAGAATCACCATTCTAGTGCATGTTAAAAACGGTAGGAGGTTAGATAAATTGATAAGAATTTTTGCCAAGTATTTTAGAATGTATCTATCAAAATCGGACTATAGAAACACATAATGCTTTGACCTCGTCAAATCTTGAACACGTTGACTGCTAGGTGCATTTTCCATGGTTTGTCCAAGGCACCAACGTGAATTTTTCATTATGCATATTATGTTAAAATATTATTTGCAGCAAATAAAGTGAGTTATAAAATCATGCTTGAAGCATTTTTCGTGCATTAATTTCTTCAAACCATTATAGTAACAATGGTATTATTGAAAAATTGATCAGTATCCATATTTACTCTAATTATGTACTTTTATTATTTACTGCGTCGCCGGTCACCGGTGGCCCCCACGGCGCTGTAGCCAAGTCGAGTGCCGGTCACCGGTGACACCCATGGCAGTCAACGTGTTAAAAACTTCTGAAACAGTTCCACAAATTTTGAAATTGATATTTCTGGCTCAGGGTTGAGAATTTTTCTATAAAAATCAGACTAGAAAACCACATTTCATCTCAACCAATACATAAAAATATCTAAAATAGCTCTAGAATTTTTCAAATCGATATTTCAGTCTCAAAATAGCGAAGCTTTCTATAAAACCACACTTCCGTTTTAACCAGTTCTTAAAAATGTCCAAAACAGATCTACATTTACAGAACCAGTACCAGAATATTTTTCGTAAAAGTTTGCTTAACACACAGCCACTATAGTTCATCGAATCCTGAGTACTCCTACATGAACCTAATCTTTTCAATTTTTTCGAGCCCGTTTCCGACAGAAGCATAGGCTCTCGCAACATTAATTTTTCAAGCGGCTTCATTTCCGGCGTTTTACGACGTGCGAGGGACGCGTCGAATATTCATCCGCACTGCTAAACAAGAGCCCGCCGTGGTTTCTGAAAACCGAGTCTCCTCGGTTCTGTCTGGGATCGCGATAAATGCTCACGGTTCAGCGAAAGCGATCGCGGGCCTTTTTCGACAGCAATTAAACCGTGAGAATGTCGCGCCTCGGCGCATCGTACACTACAAACTGGTTTTCTGGGGAAAAAGGAAAGTTATTTGTCGCGACGGCGCACCGTTCGACCCCTTATAATTAACGACCTGTTAAAAGCAACTGAGAGAGAGCGAGAGTGAGAGAGAGAAAGAGGGAAACAGAGCGACAGGCCTCGCTGGAAAAACGGGATCGGTCCATTTAAAACGATGCTTTAATATTCTCTTTTTTTTTCTCGTTTCGTAAAATGGTAGACTTTCTGGTTTCGCTCGAGCAAACTCGGTGTATCCCGTTAAATAATCATCGGTTTCGAGCAAAGGCCTTTTTCAGGCAACGATAAAACTGTTCGGAAAGAGAGGAAGAGTGAGAGTGTGAGAGGAGAGACCGTTTTCCGGGGGACGCGTCGCATAAATTTTTATCGGTGTTTCGACGGGAGAAATTTTGCTCGAATTACTCGCGATCGCGATCGCGAAATGATGTCGGAAAATTGATATTAAAATTCGCTTCGATCCGATTCGATACGAGCCGGGAAGGCAAGGCGAATAAAATGGAAAGGGAACCGATCGAGAGAGTTTGTGAGAGAGCGGGTTAAGCATGGGAGGAGCGCGAACACACGCCGACACGGAAGAACATAACCGATAATGGCTCCTGGATTCATGATCCGACGCATACGCGCGAAATTTAATACCCCTGGCAACGGGAAAGTGCATCGAATCCGAAATAACACGATTAACTGACAATGTGGCCGAGTCAAATCCAAATACAGTAATTTATCACCGGTGACGCAAACAGGTGCGATTTAACCCGTCTTTTTTCCCACGGGGGACCGTACCATTTCTGCGGGCCTGCTGCCGGAGGACCGTTTTCTGATCGAGAGCCATAATCATCGAGAAATCCTTCTTTTAAAAACTCGGCGGAGAGGACGGCATTATCTCTTGATTGTCGATTTCAACGAAAAATTGGATGTTTTTGAACGGTTGCGGATTATTAACCGTAACCCTTTCGCCAAAATGGCGATCGGAACGCTTAAATCTTGTGGTGTTAGATTATCCACTAAATGTAGATTAGTTTATCTTCTTATTAAGAATATGTCCACGGAGTTTATCTCTTGCTTGTATATTTTAGGAAAAGTTCACTGTTTTTGAACGATTGCGGATTATTAAACGTAACCCTTTCGTCAAAATGGCGATCGGTACGCTTAAATCTTGTGGTGTTAGATTATCCACTAAATGTAGATTAGTTTATCTTCTTATTAAGAATATGTCCACGGAGATTATCTCTTGCTTGTATATTTTAGGAAAAGTTCACTGTTTTTGAACGATTGCGGATTATTAAACGTAACCCTTTCGTCAAAATGGCGATCGGTACGCTTAAATCTTGTGGTGTTAGATTATCCACTAAATGTAGATTAGTTTATCTTCTTATTAAGAATATGTCCACGGAGATTATCTCTTGCTTGTATATTTTAGGAAAAATTCGCTGTTTTTGAACGATTGCGGACTATTAATTGTAACCCTTTCGTCAAAATGGCGATCGGAACGCTTAAATCTTGTGGTGTTAGATTCTCCACTAAATGTAGATTTGTTTATCTTCTTATTAAGAATATGTCCACGGAGATTATCTCTTGCTTGTATATTTTAGGAAAAATTCGCTGTTTTTGAACGATTACTGATTATTATTAACCGTTTGCACTCGAAGTAATTTTAATTCCGAAATCGAGATGTTTCTTTCAACTCAGAACATTTTTATTCTATGTATCTTTTTTACATTGTGCACCTGAAATTAAACATGTTTTCTCATACTACAGTTGAATTTTTAGCCATTTATAGAATAGAGACAAATTTCATAATGTGAAAACTGTTTTGAATAATGGTATGGCAATGTTTGCTGGTAACTCGGAGACACCATTCGCGTAAAAATGGCGATCAGAAAGGCTGGGACACACAAACCTCACCCATTCATATTTAATTAAAAATCAGGATAAACCTAAATAGATGCAACACAATAAACACAATGGAACACACAGTTACAGCGTGCCATCTCTATCATCAAGAAAGAAGAAGATACAAAATTCCAAGAAACATCAAAGATGCCATCGACCAAAAGGAATCTTGCCAAAAACTAATCGACTTCTTGAAGCACACAAAATTATTCAACCAAATCTAAATTACAAATGACCACTTAATTGTAAGCCTGTAGTTGCTAACAACTCTTGTGAGGTTGATGCAACTTAAAAAAAGAAAAGGTTTAAATCTTGTGGTATTAGACGATCCACTAAATGTATGTAGATTGATGTACCTTCTTTTTAAGAATGTATCGAAGGAGATTATCTCTTGCTGGTAGATTTTTTTACGGTCATAAATTGTATGAATTAATAATATGAATTAATAATATGAATTGATAATATGAATTAAAATTTGATTCATATCTCGTACAAATAAATATTTAAAATACTGGATAGTTCCAGTTATATGTTTGTTGCGCCACGGCTTAATTAATCTGTGAAATATAATAGCAGATACCTTTTGGAGCAAAATGTTTCAGGGTTTGGTTAGTTTAAGAGACGTCGCATTACCATTTTATTAAGGAGATAGCACGTCGCTCGTTGCTACAGATAACGGATGAATCTCGGGCTTTTATCGTCCATTTAATTAGAGCGGCTAACAATTAAAAAGTCTCGGAAAGATAAGACGGAGGAGCGAAGAATAGAGTCTTATCGCAGCATTAACAATTGTTTGAAATTGTGACGATTCTAGTTGAAACGTGAACAAACAATTTGCTAGGTGTGTGTTGACATTAGGACGTAACCGATTCGATTAATGAAATGTTAACTAGTTGGAAGTACCTTGCAAATTTGTAAATAATTTACACAGTACCTTGCAAATTTCACTGTGGCAGTCAAAATTGCGAGACTAAATGAATTTTGAAGAGAATCTTTAAAATTTTACCCGAATGCTGAAAAATTACCGAATCATTCAGCAATATATTAGCACTAAAATTAGTTAATAAGTAAAGCAACTTGTTCATCAAGTTTTCGTTCAAGTGAGCTTAGACTTTATTTAATAATATCCCCAAAATATGGTAAGTGTACCTTTAAAATAGTATTCCATTGCTGAAAAATAAATCAAATAACAAAATATCAGCTTAGGAATAATCTTGCAACCAAACCGGCTTGTCTTCAGCAACAATTTCTCTGTTCATGCAAATTAGGCAAGACTTTCATTAACAATTTCCACCAGACGCCGCTAAAACTTTCTACAGTAGTCAAATAAAATATCCCAAGTGGGTCATTCGGGTTCTCTCGTTAGTGTTAGTCAAGTTCCAATTAGCAGAGGGTCAAAAAACGCAAGAGGTCCTTGCATTCAACAAATAAAGACCCCGAGCTACCTGCGATTCGCTGGAAATCCCACGTTAAGGCAGTAAAAGCACAGGTAAAATCTAGCTCGGGACCGATCCGATCGACCCAATAATTTAACCAACGAGGGAAATCCAGTGTGGAAAAATGTCCCGCAAGAAAGAAAACCCCTTTAAATCGTCCTGGAGGCGTTAAGCGCACCCTCGGCCCTGGTTCTCGAGTAAAAATAACGTTTTAAATCGCCGGACTGAGCGTCGAGGCGAGAACGTAGACCGAGTTTCCTCGCCGGGACCTCCATAAACGGGCCACTACACGCCGCACAATATGTTTCTAAATCGTACTGCAAAGTCGACGCTCGGAAACGACCGTCCCGTCATCTTAAACCCCTTCGAGCAACGACTCCTCCTCGATTTTATCACTAGAAAACTCGATTTCCTATTTACCATTAATTTCGCGCTACAAATATCAATGATCTACTCCAAAATTAATTTCTGCGGCTCTGGAAAACAAAATTTCAGCCTCCGAGACACTTTTTAAAATTCTAGGGTGAAGAGGACATTTTTAATTGACTGTCTTGATGTGTTAGATCATTTTATATACTGAGTACTCCTTGATTTTATCACTAGAAAACTCGATTTCCTCTTTACCATTAATTTCGCGCTACAAATATCAATGATCTACTCCAAAATTAATTTCTGCGGCTCTGGAAAACAAAATTTCAGACTTCGGGACACTTTTTAAAAGTCTAGGGTGAAGAGGACCTTTTTAATTGACTGTCTTGATGTGTTAGATCATTTTATATACTGATTACTCCTTGATTTTATCACTAGAAAACTCGATTTCCTCTTTACAATTAATTTCGCCCGGAAAGAATCAGTGATCTACTCCAACATTAATTTCTGCGCCTCTGGAAAACAAAATTTCAGCCTCCGAGACACTTTTTAAAATTCTAGGGTGAAGAGGACATTTTTAATTGACTGTCTTGATGTGTTAGATCATTTTATATACTGATTACTCCTTGATTTTATCACTAGAAAACTCGATTTCCTCTTTACCATTAATTTCGCGCTACAAATATCAATGATCTACTCCAAAATTAATTTCTGCGGCTCTGGAAAACAAAATTTCAGCCTCCGAGACACTTTTTAAAATTCTAGGGTGAAGAGGACATTTTTAATTGACTGTCTTGATGTGTTAGATCATTTTATATACTGATTACTCCTTGATTTTATCACTAGAAAACTCGATTTCCTCTTTACAATTAATTTCGCCCGGAAAGAATCAGTGATCTACTCCAACATTAATTTCTGCGCCTCTGGAAAACAAAATTTCAGACTTCGGGACACTTTTTAAAAGTTTAGGGTGAAGAGGATCTTTTTAATTGACTGTCTTGATGTGTTAGATCATTTTAGATAGTGATTCCTCCTCGATTTTATCACTAAAAAACTTGATTTCCTCTTTACAATTAATTTCGCCCGGAAAGAATCAGTGATCTACTCCAACATTAATTTCTGCGCCTCTGGAAAACAAAATTTCAGACGATGGTCTCTTAATCTCTTATTCATTCATCACTCTCAGATTTAGCCATTCATCTCGATTTTCGCGACAAACTCGCTCCAAAATAGCCTGCCACCGGAAATGAAAGCCGAGGACACTTTCCTAAATCAAGACACGAAACAGACTCTCCAAAACGAACCTCGTATCACCCCAAACCCCAGAATCCCTTTTCCAATTAACTTCTCGCAAAATCAAGGCAACAGATCCTCCCCAAAATCATTAACACTAGGGGTGTGAGACTACTCGAAATTTCGGGTTCGCGTCGGGTCGGGAAATTTGTTCGGGATCGGGTCGGGATCCCGAAAGTTTATAAACTTCGGCTACCCGCGATTTCGTGTACCCGGAAAGGTAGTCAGGTCGGGTCGGGTCGGGGTCCCGAATATTTGCAATATTCGGGTACTCGAATTATATTCTTTATATTATATTATATTCTTTCACATAATGCATTCTAAAATATTTTCTTCCTCGCGAAGTTTGATAACCGATTACATTAAAAATACAAAAATCATTCTGAACCTGCCATTGAAAATAAAAAATTGAACTGAAAAATCATAAAACAGCTTTATGCTTATATAAATACAACTTTAACTTCGAGTACCCGAATATTATAAACTTTCGGGATCGCGACCCAACCAGACCCGACCCGACCCGATCATTGTCCGACTCGACCCGAGGATCGGGTACCCGAAATTTCGAAATTAACTCCAAAACCAAACTTGGTACATAATTATATAGAAAAGGTCTGCGTACTCCGATTTTGATGAAATTTTAATGTATTACAGATTTCGACATTTTGAACAACTTTTTCCTTTTCCAATATAGGGGGGTCGCTTTTAGTTTTCGAGATATTTGCAAAAAGCTATCGGTAATGTTAATTTCATAACGGAAACCTTCTTTTTAGAAACACTGGGTGCGTGTGAAACACTGGGTGGGTGTGTGTGATATTGTCACTTCTCATCTCCACAACGTGTTTACAAACAAAAAATAAACAGATGCTGCTCGAAAATCCAGGAAATGTCTTTGAAAATTGAAAGCTCAGCCTATCTATGTATGATCAGAGTTATCTACAGGAGTTAATTCTGCTTGTTTCTTCCGTTATTCCATTTCCTGGATTTTCGGGCCGCATCTGTTTATTTTTTGTTTGTAAACACGTTGTGGAGATGAGAAGCGACAATACAACACACACCCACCCAGTGTTTCACACGTACCCAGTGTTTCTAAAAAGAAGGTTTTCGTTATGAAATTAACATTACCGATAGTTTTTTGCAAATATCTCGAAAACTAAAAGCGACCCCTCTATATCGGAAAAGGTTGTTCAAAATGTCGAAATCTATAATATATTAAAATTTCATCAAAATCGGAGTACGCAGACCTTTTCCATATAATTACCATTAACATTACCGATAGTTTTTTGCAAATATCTCGAAAACTAAAAGCGACCCCCCCCCCTATATCGGAAAACGAAAAAGTTGTTCAAAATGTCGAAATCTATAATATATTAAAATTTCATCAAAATCGGAGTAAGCAGACCTTTTCCATATAATTACCATTAACATTACCGATAGTTTTTTGCAAATATCTCGAAAACTAAAAGCGACCCCCCCCCCCTATATCGGAAAACGAAAAAGTTGTTCACCATGTCGAAATCTATAGTATATTAAAATTTTATCAAAATCGGAGTACGCAGACCTTTTCTATATAATTATCATTAACATTACCGATAATTTTTTGCAAATATCTCGAAAACTAAATGCGACCCCCCTATATTGGAAAAGGAAAGTTATTCAGAATATGTTGCTTCATAACATATTAAAATTTCATCAAAATCGGAGTACGCAGACCTTTTCTATATAATCACCGCAATTTTTAGTGGTACCTCAGAGTCACCACTCGAGTGCTAAGAGTTAAATTCTTTCGATTTTGTAAAAAATTTATGATCCGGCAGTCAACGTATCAAGGACTAAAATTCCACGATCCACAAAACGGTGTCTCCTCCGAACGCTCATAGGCCTCTGATCCCTCTACATGCAAATTCCCCTAAAATTCCATCACATAGCCTCTAAATTCCTCGCAATGGCAGCAAAATCCACAAACATCAAAATCCCGAGAACGCACACGGGGGCCACGGGGCCCGACTAATCGGTTACGTACCTCGGACAAGGCGTCCTCCATCATATCGCTGGTATCTCTCATGACTCCGAATGGAAACTAGCACCGACAACAATCACTCAACGCCCACGTTTTATCCGTTTCCTCCTCGTGCTGTTGTGTCTCTTTCGAAGTTCCTCTCGTACCTAGGTGGATGTCGTCGAATCAGAAGTCTCTGGAAGAATCGTCGCTCGACTCAGAAATCGTCGTCGTCGAAGAAAGAAGTTCTAGCTTAGAAGAAGATCCGGCTGGAGTCGAGGCGAGCTCGCCGAGCACCGATTTCGAGCCGGGGCCTGGCTGTCACGAGCACATTGCCGCTGGTGGCCCGCGATCGCTCGCCGAAAGCCAGTCCGTTTAAACGCATGTAACTTCCCCGGTGTTGGATCGATCGTATCGCAACGTGTCACTACCCCTCCCCTCCGCACCCGTCACCGTGTCCTTTTCACCGGGTTTTCCCTCGAGGACCGAGAGATCCCGTGGCAGAAGTTCGTCGCTCTTCCGGTACGTTTTTCAGCTTTCAACGAAATCGATCGATGTTGTCTTTAGGCTCGCGTCAAGATCGTTCCGAGGTCTTCTATATAGATCCGGTCCGGCGGATGTTACGGGTTCTTCTATGGGAGCCTCTAGATCGGATCTACGGCGGTGTAGAACGTGTCGATACAGATGACGACGGATGTCGAGGAAAGACCGAGTCCGGTGAGCGCAGCGGGCTCACGAGAGGATCACGGGACGATCCATCGGTGTACGCGGCTGTGGAAACACTGGCGAGCACTGTCAGGTAAGCCAGGGAGCAGGTCGACAGACAGCCAGCAGGCCAGACCTGCCTCCATGACACTGCGTTCATCCTCGTCCACCCTGAACCAGCCTCTCACTTGCACCGACTGCTTGCAGCTGCCTTTCCTCCCCTCCAGAACTGTTTCCCCTACAGTTCTCCCCCCTCCCGCCAACGGCAACTCTCGCTCTCTCTCTTTCTAGATTTGTCTCCCTCTTTTTCTCTCTCCCTTTCGAGCCGATGCTTCGTCACTCTCCACGCTGGTTGCCCTCTCCGTCCACCTTGCGCTGGAATCTTGCTGTCCTCGTTCAACCAGCTCGCTCGGTAACGTTTCTACACTCTCCTACTTCAGCAGCCGCGTTTCGCTCTCCTTCTCCAGTGCATTTTCTCGCTGTCTCGTTCCATTCAGAAGCACATGCCCCCACCACCGTAGACTCTCCTTTCTTCCAAGGGGATACAGAGCATGTACAGAGTCCCCTCTACAGCTAGGGAACCACGAGTTCCCCCCACGGAACGCGATGATTCTTCTACAAGCAGCTGAGACGTCTGCGATATGTACGAAGACCGCGGGTTTTGAAACGCGGAGACGATAGAGAGTACTGGCGGCGCTGGATTAACCAATAAGCAAACTAAGCACGTGCTTGGTGTATAAGGAGAAGGGGAGTTCCGTACAAAATTTTCTGAATTTTACATGTTTTACATGGTAATGATATTGGACTGTGTTTATATTCACGCGCGTGCGAATAGAAAGAACGAAAGAATGGCGGAAAAATGATAATCAGTAGCAAGCGAGGAAAACACATTCGGTAATTATATAGAAAACGTCTGCGTACTGCGATTTTGATGAAATTTTAATATATTATAGATTTCGACATTTTGAACAACTTTTTCCTTTTTCAATACCAATATTTCCAATATAAAAGTTGTTCAAAATGTGTTGCTGCATAACATATTTAAATTTTATCAAAATCGGAGTATAAAGAATACAGAAAATTCAATATAGTATTAGCAATAGGTTTTTGCAAATATCTCGAAAACTAAAAGCGAAACCCCTATATTGGAAAAGGAAAAAGTTGTTCAGAATGTGTTGCTCCATAACATATTAAAATTTCATCAAAATCGGAGTACGCAGACCTTTTCTATATAATTACCACACTTTCTAGTCAAATTTTCGAAATTCCCTAAGAAATTGCTCACGCGCATTCCACTGATTAGTTCGGATAATAGGGGTTCTACTAATCCAAATGGCGTCGTGTTTGGTGTCATTTTAATCAGAAAAGCGTCGCGAATGTGATGGTAGAAGTTCCATAAAAAAAATCATCCGAAACAAAAGAGTTTTATCTTTTTATAGAGATTTGCATTGCATTTTGTTTAGTAGCTGAAACCTTGCTTTAACACGTTGACTGCCGTGTCACCCATATATGGGTGACGGAATTATTTGTCCATATTTAAAAATTAATTATTACGCTAATGTAATCATTGTATCAAATTTGGTTAATATCTGGAAAATGTAAGAAGGTTAAAACGTTACTCAGTGTCACACATTTTAATTCTGTAATCATTATTTTATTAAATATATTGTTTCGATTTTATGAAATTTTTGAGGTCGCTGCTTTGGCAGTCAAAGTGTTAAACAACAGAGTGTATTAAATTAATTTGTCTATTCACTGCAGACTGAAGACGAGATTCAAAAAAATTCTGCGGAAACCTAGGCTTGAACAATTTTATGCACGTGGAACATTCGAGAGATAAAGAACCGTAGAATTAGAGGATGTTCAGAAGGAATTCATTAGGGAAACCGCGCCAAGGTTAATCGTTTAATTTGGTAAAAAAGACGTGGATGGAAAAGGGGAAGAACGTGGTCGGGACGAAAAAGTCGATTGTGTAACGCGAAAATTTTCGACTGAAAAAGGAGCGTCCTCGCGGCACTACAAAGCGGTTCACGCGTCCCGGCGCAGGGCCACGATGCAGACGAACAGCTGCTATTTCACCTGTTCGATATATTATTTAAATGCTTCACCTGCCGCGATGTCAAGATACCGCGAGATAAGCGGGACCCGGCGTTTCCTGCTTTCACGACGATATCACGCGGGATTTTTCGGCTGCCTCGCGGTTCCGCCATAATTTTTGCAATTTCAGAACACTATCGAACTAACAAACATATATCCTGATTGCTGAGCAATCTGGTCATCTGATTAAAAAAGATCTTGTGCAAAAGGACGCTACGGATGACAAAAGACAATTCTTTCAGCTTCTTAGAGTCTTCGAAGAATTTCAAAAAATATCTCAGAAAACAAACAACAAGTAATATTTTCTTAATTTTTATATTTAAACTCCAAGAATTTCAAATATCTCAGAAAACAAACAAGAAATAATATTTTCTTAATTTTTATATTTAAACTCCAAGAATTTCAAATATCTCAGAAAACAAGCAAGACACAATATTTTCTTAATTTTTATATTTAAACTGTTATAATAAAGTGTTTCTATACAAGAGATCGATTAGTCTTAAAATTATACCAAGTACTACAAGAGATCGAATAAAAGGTGCAAAAATAGAAACAATTTACAGGAATGCTTAACGATTAATTGCATAGTTAGCAGGTGTAAAAAGATTAAATTATTTAGTGTATGTTATACAAAAAGTCTTTGTACTATACAATATTGGCCGTCTTTAAATGCAAAAGACTCGATCAACTACACCGAATTGTCATCTAGAAAAATGACTCTGCGATCTAACCCGACAATGATCGGACTCATCTTCTTCATGTACCGAATTAGTACAGTGGTATCCAATTCACCGACTTCATGATTCCTGCCACAAGTTTTGAATGGAATGTACCCGTCGCCAGCACCGATTAAAAACGATGGAACCACAAGTCTGTACCATTGATCTAATTGTAGCTTCTCGTACATTGGTATTTCGCAAACTCGACATCTGCAACACGGATAAAATCAGCACAAGTTTCCGATTCATGAAATCATGAGAAACGATCATTAGAAACAACTACCTTATTAATACTTCTGACACGGTTTTCGAACCGCCAATCGTTTTGTATGTAATTTTCAAGCCGGACCACACGAGTATTCCACTCGCGTTGAGTATCTAAAATAACAAATTGTTATATTATTAATTAAACTTAATATATCTTGGAATACTTTCTTAGATACTGAATCAGATTAAATTACGCTTTTGTATATTTTTATATCAGAAAATATTGTACAATCATAAGTAGACTGCGGATTTTATGCATTTATGACAAAAATGAGTAAATGTAATTTAAAACAGAGGACAGATTAAAGGAATTTGAGAATATTAGTGTTATCTTATCAGCTTATTAAAACCAATAAAACAAGAAAGAAATATCTATTTGGCTCCTATTTTATGCAATCAATACAAACAATTTTTATTTTGCATAAAGATCCGCAGCCTAATCGTAAGGTAATTTATGTTTAGCTGATTGATATAATAAATGTCACTGACAGGAATTATTAATTAAAGCATACTGGAGTAGTAAATGAAAAAAGAAGAAGAATCGCCTTAAAGGCTGCAACACTCTGGACGCGTCTGTAGTAAAGACTGTCTCCAACAGGTGGCTAAGAAAATTAGACTGATGAGAGTATCGCAAAGCTTCTTTTACTAAATCCTGAGACCTCAATCAATCTTTGCTATACTTAAAGGATTCATTTTTAAATTGATCATATCACGAATTAACATTTAAATGTTATGTCCCCGGTATTATTAAAATTAGAATCTTTATTCTGCAAAGTGAAGCACAAGACAATTTCTACCTGAATTGAGCTTCTAATTTTAATATTAACAATTATTCTGTAATACTAACATCCATGATACAGCTCCCTTTCAACTCAAGCGTGTCAAAAGTGTTTTCAAAAGGCTGTGCCATGATCAAATCATTGAAAGTGATATCCATTGATTCGATCGGAGCACGTATTCCTCCGGGATTCATGCACGCCACGGCCGCATACGTCCAAACAGTTTGATTCTCTGCTTTCTCCACATACTGAAATTCGAAAACAGAAAATCGCGGTTAAAATAGATCCATTATCTAACAAATTGATCTTCTGCTTTTCAGGAATAAATACGCACACCATCCACCATCGCATCCGTGATCAGATTGCCAAGGTTGCACTCCTGCTTGCGACAACGACTGTCGAGATAAACCTTTGACTGTGCGATCTTCATTTTTGCTACATCGTCCACCGTTGCTTTCCAGGGCTTCAATGCCTCTACCATCATAGGATCTGCAATAAATTTATAATTTTTAATGCTATTATATCGAAACAATTGATAAAAATGTCCAAAAGTGCGAACTATTTGCGAAAAATGCCACCGGAAGTTGTATTAGTTGTGCTACAACTAATAACTACACAACTAAATTACACAAAATCAAAGCAATATATTTAACAAAACAAAAACTAAGAAGTTTAATTTTTGTGATATTAATTACTGTTTCAAATCTCTTCTATTCCTCAGATCCTGAGGAAATTTTGTACACTCAATCTACCAACGTAAAAATTTATTTTCAATTCTGTATAAATAATTCCGTCACCCATGGATGACATGGCGACGAAAGTGTTAAATTATACCGCGATTTATTGACAGTGCACTTCAACTCCATAGTAATTCGACTACACAGTAATTGGTTTACTCAAACTTTACAACGGATTTAATTACTAACTACTGCAATCATGAATTACACAAATGCACTTGATTGAATCACGATGCACTCAAAATATGTATTGTGCTTTAAATACAATGTTACAGATTTGCATTGAGAACAAAGAGGATTATTTTTGTTCAGGTATTACATTAATGAATAATACCCTTTTGGGCAATGCATTGAGAGATTCTTAACTGTTGATGTGTGGTTTCAGAAACATTTAGAGTGACCTGACCAATGAATGAACATTTAAGTTGCATGTCTGTTGAAATTAGTATTCGCAAATCGTTGTTTCATTTTCCGAGTGCTACTTCTACAAGATGGTTGTGTGATTTCTAAGTTCTTACATCCCAGAACACAAATCTAACAATAAATGATGGTCGTAGCTTGTATTAAAAATCTGGCATCGGATTAAATGAATCATGGGCCAAATGACCAATCAATGAACATCAATTTCTAACGAATGAACAGAGGTACCCCAGTGAATGATAATTGTCCAAACCAACTTATCATCCAAAAGTACAAATTGCTAATCGATTACGATCAGACGATAGATTTTGTTAGACAAGAATAATACAGTAATTAATAGATAAATGTCACAACCACTGGTCCGGCCAGTGACACTTCGTGTACAGGTATACTATTCTTTGACTTATGCCAAACATAGAAAAGGACAGCGAAGCTCGACAGTCCTCGGTCGCCGAGGAGTGTAATATAATCCGTGTCGAGTATGTCAGTGTGAGACCACTACCAATTCAATGACAAAACTTCTTTATTTTTTATTATTTTTTTATGGAGCTTTATTTGTGATTGGATTAGTAGTGGTCTCACCGATATACCCGACCCGTATGATACTTCTCGGCGAGCGAGGCCTATAGTGCTTCATGGCCCCTCGCGGGGTATATCCCGCAGGAGTGGGGATAGTTCTGCGACACTTCTTGTTCAGAATTTTGTGACACTTTTCGATTAAATACTGCTTCTAATTAAATACTACTTCTTCACCTTGAATATATGTCGTTCGAACAACTGCTAAATAAATGAACGTAGTGGCGACTAGATAAAATAAGAAAAAATTAGATCTCTATAGCGAGACATCTGTGAATTTATAATACAATTACTGCATAAATTTCAACGTGAAGAAGGTTATAATTCATTCGCGACTTACACACTGAGAACGGCAAAATTTCCTGTCAGCGTGCATTTCTCATTGTAAAGTGAACGCCTATGGGCGCCTATCGTTTCAGCGGACCGAATTAAATTAAACGCCTTATAAGCGCCAACAGTAGCCAAAGGGTTAACACGAATTATGTTCATTCACTGGGAGATGTTCATTTACTGGACACGTCACCTATTGGAAAATTGCCGGCAAATGTTGAATCATAAAATCTTTCAGCTCGCAATTAAATCTTACGTTTGACTTCCTTGATTTCGGAACTCACCTTGCTCGATAGAGCTATCAAGAAAAATTGGATTACCGTCCCAATCAACCACTTCGCCCTTCTCGTCGAACCACACCGTCAAGTTCCCCAGATACCTGAAACGAACAGCGAACAACTTCGTCAATCCCCCGACGAAGAAAAACACGGACCTCGGAAGTTCCACGCGAAAATTTCTCATGAAAACGAATTACCTGGTGTACGCAGCCGCCTGCACAATCAGCACCGTTCTTTTCGTGTTCTTTTGAGTTACCACCACCGGATACTCGTCCTCGGGCTGATCATTATTTGGAAGAGGTCCTGGGGAACGTAAGAATCTATTCTAAGTAACGATCTTGTCACAGTTTCTTCTATATTCCGCGAGAAAAGTTGCCTACTACAATTTTACTACTTCATTGTTCGTATAGTATTTTTCTTTATATTCGACATAAGATTGCCAACTTGCCATTAAAATTTTAGTGAACTTCGTTATCGATGCTCCACTTTTGAGACGAGTAATACAGTATGTCCGTTATGAGTGGGGCTACACTTGAGTGCTCGATTAAAAATATATCTACTTTATAAATTCAATATATCAGTTTTAGACAAATGGAACATATCTTTTTTTTGGTTTTGAATATATCTTTGCGAAACTTGTACCAACATATTTCTAACAATTTTCTGATTAAAATGAGACCAAACACGATACAATTCGGAGCATGCTTGCTTGTTTAAATGATGATTTAGTAGAACCTCGATTAACCGAACCGATTAGATCTCCTTTTTTCATATACATGTTTGACGTGTAAACAGTTCAATCAAAGACAGTTCATTGTACAAATCGGTAAAGATTTACTCCAGCTCTACAGCTAAGTAACTGCTGTATTATCTGAACAATTGCGTCCCTTTGATTAGTTCGGATAATAGAGGTTCTACTATATCGTGGATTAAAGACGCAAATATGGATCAAATTGTGTCGTGTTTGGTATCATTTTAATCAGAAAAGAGTCACGAATATGTTGGTAGGAATTTTATCAAAAATGTCATCAACGGAAGATCAATATGTAAACAAAATAGCAACTATGCACGGTATAAAAATAAGTTTGTAGCGTCACTAATGGTATTAATGGTCCATAATCTGTAAATTACAACTCGGACACTTGTCCGAATTCAAACCTCTGATCAACGAATCACGAAAGACGATCCTGCACAAGATTCTTATGTTAATTGATCGCGTTCGTTCATTTTTTAATTTCCATAAACGTCTCAGGAACAAATTACAGGTGACCAGTCCAGAAAATTGTTTGAAATACGATTCGGTTTACACGATAGAGTATATTCGCCAACACTTGCCTGAGTAGAGGAGGGTGTGCGAGTGTCCGCCGACGATCAGGTCGATTAATGGACACTTGGCGGCCATTATCCTGTCCACGTCCAAGCCGCAGTGACTTAAAACGATGATAATGTCCACCCCCCGGGACTTCAATCGGCTCGCCTCGGCGTTCACCGTTTCCACCTCGTCGAGGAACTTCAATCTCCCGGTAACGGCAATTGTCTGGTAATTTGTAAGTATCAAATTAGGGACCGTGGCGAAACGGCGCAGTCATACTTCCGGTTAAACGGCCGGCCGGGTTCCCTCTGTAATCGACAGAGAAGAGTCGCGCCGATTATTCACGGCGACGCGATCCCGGGACTTCTTAGAATCAATTCGATCGGCCATCGGAACGCGAGCAAAAAGAACAAGCGACGATCCTCGCCGCAGATTCTTTTAACCTCTTTATTATTGGATCCACGGTGGATCCGTGATCGTGGCCTTGACGCCCGACAGTTTCGATCGTTTCGATCGCGAGAAGATCGAGAGACGAATCGTCTCTCGAAGTTCAACGAGACAAATGTACGAATTAATCAAAGTTTCGATTGAACTGTCTGGACCGCTTCCAGCATCGATCCGAGTGATTTGACGAAGGTTTCAGCGAATGATCCAGGCCCGACGTGCCAATGAATTGGCGATGATCGCGGCTGTGCGCGCGAAAATGGCATTGTCGAGACTGTGAGTAAGTTAAATACTTAATGAGTAGAACACTGTAACGATTGGCAGACTGCTTGTTTTTGAGAAATTGCCATTTTTGTACACATTATTTTATATGCGCGAATATGGCACTGTCGAGGATACAGAATCAATAATCGAAGTAGATAGAATCATTTTATGGGGAATATTTAATGGGCGCAACACTCTAACCATTGGTAGACTATAATTTTTAGAATTGCCATTTTTGTACATTACTTCATAAAATACGTGTAGAGAGATGAAACAATTAATTTTATGGGCCACAAGATTTCTTACGTATGTTATCGTAATAATTAGTAAACTGTGATCTTTTGGCTCGTATTTAATTATTAACAAGCGAAATACTGTAGTAATTAATCGACTAAGATCTTCAAACAAATTCTCATATATATAAATTATTCTATAAAATCGAGAAATAATTGATTTTGTGATCGAAAAGAATTCCTCACGATTGAAATATAGGTTATCGTGCATTTTGTTAATTTTTAAGTGCGATAAAGGCGTAAAGATCGATTTCACAGTTTGAATTTCTTATTTGTTGCTTGTCGAGTGGAACGGCGTTTATTAATTTTTCAGAAGCCGGGAGCCATTTAGATTTTATCGAGCAAACATAAAATGTACAGCGTGAAAGAGAGAAGCGTAAAAATGATTTTCTTGATTAAGAGGATACACTGTAGTTTAAAGTACATACATCCGTGGTTGATAAAATGACGCCGATGACCCCGATCTTGGTACCATTTCTCTCGATCACCGTGCTGTTCTGGTACAGACCCTGCAGCGCAGAATAATTTTAAGTAACAAGTTCATTTTAAACGAGATCTTAATCGATCTACCAACCTGCATCGATGGTTCCAAGCTCGAGTCGATGTTGGCCACAGCCACCGGTGCTTTGATATTTTTTAAAAATGGCACCACACCAGCAACGCCGTCGTCGAACTCATGGTTTCCCAAAGTCTGTAAAAATGCACGAGAATGTCACTTTAACATTTTCGAAAAGCACGATTTAATCGCTTGAATATTAATTACAGGACAAAATGATCAATTTCAGAATTTTTATTTTGCCGTTCATTAAAATGGTAGTCACTCTACCATTTTCATGAGCGGCAAAATAAAAATTCTGAACTAGTGTCTTTGTATGGAATTATTGTATAAATTGTAACATGAAGATGACGTTAGGGGAAGATGACGAAAAATGGTAAAAATCTTAACAATTCCTTGAAGAATATGATAGAAGTGTCATAAATATTGAAAACAAAGTCGAGAAATAGAATACAGTTGGCCTCAACCGACTTCGACTTACAGCAAATGGAATGGAAAAATTCATGTCACATTATGTAAGTCAATTTTAATATTTATGTGGCAAGTAAAAACTATGCTAACCAATAAATTAAGATAGCAGAGAACCATACATTTTCTCGAGGATACGTGTTTCTATTTATGTATGCCATAAATTACTAGTAAAACCAAATGTAATACATTTCCTTGACTTCATTTTCAAACACGATGATTTTTAAAATTCCTATATTTTCCTTCCTCTTTTTTAAAATTTCTTAGTAATAAATAGACTGCGGATTTTTGCATTTTCTGACAAAAATGAACTGATGCTATTTGAAATAGTACAAAGATTAAAAGAATTTAAGAACACCAATATATTATCTGCAACTTATTAAGATTATTCGAGGCTCAGCAAATCTTCCATATGGTTGCTGTTCCGTGCAATTAACGCAGATAATTTTCATTTTGCAGAAAGGTCCGATGTCTAGTAATAAATCAACCGGGTGGTCACAATCTAGTAAAACGAGTCCACCAAAAATTTCGTTCCGAGAAGACCATATTACGCTTCGCTCAGATTAGTTTCATACTAATATACAGGGTGGTCCTTTTAAGTAATGCCACCTAAATATCTCGTCAGCTTATTGTGATGCAAAAAATATTTTTTACGTAATGTGCATATAGTGTCAAAGGACCAATATCTGGCAAGAATATTTTTTCCCCAAGGTCATTTTCTTTTCGGAGTTATGAAGGTCGTCGGTGTTTTATTGACACATAACTACATTTCTTTTATTATTGCATCGTGTAGCCGATCGGAAAACACATTTAGATATGTATAATAACATGACCTTGAAATGACCTTGATCTTCAAAATGATTATTGACAAAACCGAAAAAAATGACCTTGGAAAAAAATATTCTTACCAGATATTGATTCTTTGACACTATATGCACATTACGTAAAAAATATTTTTTTCATCACAATAAGCTGAAGAGATATTTAATCTTTTAACAACTCTCGCAATTTCGCAGAGTTCTCTGCTGCCGCAGTGCCAGATTGGCATGACCCAACGAGGGGACAATTAATCGATTAACACAGTGACCATTTCCGGTACCAAAACTCACATTTCTTGACCACAAACAACCATCGTTCTTTCGAAATTCCTTTCCCAACGATCGTGCGACTTCTGTTTCCACGAAAAGGGCCACCGTGTTTCGATCAGGTTACCGCGATAGTGCTCGCGGTCACGGTTAAAACATTTAATCGTTCGTCGAAATTCACGGGCAGATCCGTTCGATTTTATTGCCTCGACGCGGGCATATCTTGTTGGGTAACGGAACGAAACCGCGTTTGGATAATCGATCGTTAAACCCGTTTGACCCAATTAACCGGGGAGATCACCGGCCGCGTCTCGTTCCTCGTTTCCTCCGTTTCTCATTCTGTTCTTTCTCTCTTTTCCTTACCAGAACATCGTGCGGCAGCATGTTCATGAAAACCGCAGTCACGTTCCATCGATGAATGTTGTACCATATCGTCCCTTGGAAATTGTCACCGGCATTTAGAAAAATCGGATTCGGCCTCTCTGCGATCAATCGATTCACAGCGGTCGATACTCGCGCGATCCCACCCACAGACACGCTTTCAGCTTCCGAGTAATGCTCACTGGATCGATGGATCGTCTCCTCGAACCTGAAATCATCAGACATCCAAGAATAGTCGAAGAAAATCAACGCGGACACTTGATTGGAAAGGAGGACGTAGTGTTTAATGCATCGGAGGAAGGGGGCACCATAGAAATTTTCGGAATTTTACATCTTTTACAAAATAATAATTAGACAGCAGATCTTTTGCAAAATAACTTTCTACCTGAATTGCTGAACTAGTATAAGAACATTTTTTAAAATGCAATTTTCTAGAAAATTATTAACGAAGGTGCAAAGCATTGCACGTGTGCTGTAATTCTCCAACTTTTCCTTGGGTAGATAAAATAAGGCGGTGAAGGACAGATATAAATATCATCAACTTCGTTAACAACGTTTCGCTTATAAGCGCTGTCAAACTTGGAAAAAGAATTTATTATTCATTGGTGCACCAAATGCATATTTCTATGCCTTACTCACGATTTTTCTAAAATTGCAAATATTACCGAACGGGGTTGAAACAAACTTTCAAAATCCAGAAACCACTAAACAAACAAGTAGTGGAGGTGCAGTAAAAATTAAATTGACTAAAGGAATTGAAATCACAGTCACAATTAATTGTCACAATAGATCAGAGTATTCGGTATTTTAATAAATTTCCATTTCCTAAAAATTAGATTGACTAGAAGAATTGAAATCGTAGTCACAATTAATTATCACAATAGATCAGAGTATTCGGTATTTTAATAAATTTCTATTTCCTTAAAATTAAATTGACTAGAAGAATTGAAATCGTAGTCACAATTAATTGTCACGATAGATCAGAGTAGTGGTTGGTTTAATAAATTTCCATTTCTTAAAAATTAAATTGACTAGATGAACTAAAATCGCAGTCACAATTAATTGTCACAATAGATCAGAGTATTCGGTATTTTAATAAATTTCCATTTCCTAAAAATTAGATTGACTAGAAGAATTGAAATCGTAGTCACAATTAATTATCACAATAGATCAGAGTATTCGGTATTTTAATAAATTTCCATTTCCTTAAAATTAAATTGACTAGAAGAATTGAAATCGTAGTCACAATTAATTATCACAGTAGATCAGAGTAGTGGTTGGTTGAATAAATTTCCATTTCTTAAAAATTAAATTGACTAGATGAACTAAAATCGCAGTCACAATTAATTGTCACAATAGATCAGAGTATTCGGTATTTTAATAAATTTCCATTTCCTTAAAATTAAATTGACTAGAAGAATTGAAATCGTAGTCACAATTAATTATCACAATAGATCAGAGTATTCGGTATTTTAATAAATTTCCATTTCCTAAAAATTAAATTGACTAGAAGAACTGAAATCGCAGTCACAATTAATTGTCACAATAGATCAGAATAGTGGTTGGTTTGATAAATTTCTATTTAGAGAAAAAGCAATGTCTATTTTGTGTTTAAATTCGACGAGTGTACAACAGTGTGTAAATTTGCGAGGTTTGCTTTCCTATTAACAAGTTGGCGAAGTAGAATGATGGTATCTCGTGTCACGCGCAGCCACGACATTGGGTAACGAGGATCGTGGCTAGAAAATGTAACGATTAACCCGAATAATTTCCTCCTTGACCCTGAGATTTCACTTGGCGCGCGTTTCGCTTTCAAAACTTTCCGATTGTTCCAGCCTCCGTCGTAACACGCTCGAAATCTTTAATTTTTCAATTTCGTCACTCGACTCTCGGCAAGATCGTATTCATCAAAGTAACCGTGATCGCAGCATCGTTAATGATCTCTCTTGATCGAAACATTCATCTTGAACCGCAATGTTCGATTCGCTATCCAACTACATCGAGAATCGCTCTCGTCAAATTTGATTACCAAGAACCGACCGCAAAGATTGATGCAAGGAATAAACGAACGATTTATAATAGTCCGAATGCAAAATTTCGTACGCCGGAATGATCCATCGTGGGATATTACCATCCGGCTGTGAAATCCGCCGATAAATTGAATCAAGTTTAACGAGCGGTTTTATCTTGTTTGGCAGCCTGACAGAGCTCGTAAGAGTCTGAATAAATTCCCGTTTAATTGCGGTTCCTTCGAGCCGGTCCATAAATCGCGAATTTCGCGAAAAGCTCGCGCAACGTGTTCGACATGATTCAGTTAACGGTTCTGCCGATGATCGTAAAAGCAAAGTTAGTCCGATTTGATAAAATCGCATTCGCTAAAACCATTTGTTTCATTGGTTACCATAGTTATTCAAACATTTCATTATAATGACTATTTTCGAGATATTTAGACTTTTGCGTCCGATTTGATATAATAATATTTAACGCGTTCACTACAAGCATTTGTTTTGTTGCTTACCGTAGTTGTTAGAATATTTCATTAAAATACAACGCCCCAACTTTATGAAATATTAAAACAATTTAATATAACAAAGTCTGAAGGTCTCATCAACATTGTGCTGTTAAAATTAATTTGACTATCTTTGAGTAAATTGGGAGATTATGAACGTCGCGTACATGTGTGACTATGGTAGCGAAATTGTTAATATGTAATATACAGGGTGTCTCAAAATGTTGTAAACCCTTGAAATGACTGGTTCCTGGTGTTATTTAAAGTAACTTTTTCCATAGCGAAAATTTCCACCTCGGCTTTGTTAAGGAGTTATTAACAGAAAACATGAACCAATCAAAGCGCAGCAATAGCAGACGGATTCCGACTTGGTGACAGGTACCGCTGAGCGTGGTGTTGCTATTGGCCGAACCAGAATCCGTCTGCTGTAGCCACGCTCTGATTAGTCCGTGTTTTTCGTTAATAACTCCTTAACAAAGCCGAAATTTTCTCAAAGGAAAAAGTTACTTTAAATAACCCCAGGAATCGGTAATTTCAAGGGTTTACAACATTTTTGAGAGACTCTGTATAGTATATAATTTTCTATTCACACTTTTTCAGAAAAAATCTGACGTCCACCATTTTAAGAAACTCGATAGTTCTAATGTTAAATTGGTGTAAGAAAACAGGCTTAATTTCACGCGCAATATGTAGATTATACAAAATTAATGAACGAAACGTCTTGATTTTGGTATTAAAATAGCTCCGTGTTGGGAGGGTTAATAATGAGTTAATAATTACGACGACCGCAACAGGAAGAAGAAATCGGTTTAACAATTGCCAGCGCGGCGTACCCTGGACGCCATTATGCTGGCAATTAACTCGACATTATTCAATGACTCGATTACGTACGCGCGCGCGGACGTCATTCAAAATTTCATCGGAAATGGTTGAATGAGCGCGCGTGGCCATACCTCGCGTGGAAATCGTTTAAGTGTATCACAGACAGCTCGAACAAATCCGATCGGCCCGGATAATGCAATCCTCTTCCGGTGAAGCCGCTCGACAACCGGAACAGGAACACCAACAGCCAGATCGACTGCATTCTCGATCCGATCACACATACACACACCAGCCGCAAATCACGCGTAAATCACCGTCTACAACTGGTTCTTTCGGTCCCCAACCAATCAGCGCCGATTCATCTTGATCGATCGGTTCCTTGCTGAAAAATAACAGACAAACAATCGTATTTTATCACCACGATGCCCGATCGGTATCTCAACTATCGCGAAATTGATATACTGCGGCGGATTGCGGTCGAACGTTCGCCATTTAGTGGTACACTATTATTTTCTCCAATTTTTGTAGAACTCTATTCACAGAGCTGTAAACAATTTTTATTCACACTTGTATGGAATGTAAAATGCTTGAGAGATATGGTTTTATTTAAGTATTAAAATGTTTGAGAAACAACGCCAGCAAATTATTAGTAATTTCTTATTGTCTGTTATTAATTATCCAATTATTAAACGTCGCCATTGTTCAGACAGAACATAAATTTGTACCACTACATAGTTGTACAATTTTTCCTGTAATAACACTGTTCTTCAATGTTTTCAACTTGTACAGACAATGAGTGAATTTTAGAATGAGCATACTGGACTGATAACGTATAATTAGTAGATAGGCTTTCGACTTTCTGATAAGATTCTTGGATTGAAAAATAGGACAAAAAGAACTTAACATTTATCTCTTTTTGCGACAATTGAGAATTGTTTGCAACATTCTAATCGACGTTGATTACTAGATTGCGGATCTTTATACAAAATAAAAATGTTCTGCCTCGATTGCGGAAAACAGGAGCCAGATAAAAAGTTAATTTTAATAAGCCATACATCGCTGTTAATAAATTTTCATGTTTTTTATATTTTAAATCGCCACTTCGCGCTTTCGTTGTAAATGTATAAAATCCGCTGTCTATTAATTACATTTTATGACAGACGATTACACCAAATTTTTTGAGTTGATATTTTTATCGTTGCTGCGATATCTGTTTAAGTTTTATCTAAAACCGAAAACATGTATTATAATTTGAAAGATTATCTGAAACGACCGGAAATTCTGATGAAGATCCTTGACCATTCAATGGCCATTCTTGATGGCTATTTTCGTATAATTACGGCATCGTTATCTTGCTATTGAGCACCGACGACAAAACCGCCATCCAGTACGCTGCACTGACACAACTTCACTCGATCCAGTTTTAACGAAATCCTGAGAAACACTATTTTCCTCGATTCCATAGACACCATAAAATGTACGATACTTTCAGCTCTGAATTTACAGGAATAAATTGTTCAACACTATCGAAGATCAATTTACCAACTGTGCGGACCAAAATGTCCCCTCCGCGAGTGAAAGGATCGAGAATTCTGACTGAAAGTGGTAAAAAGTCCAAGGCTGGGTCTTATAGCATGACTTTCGCTAACGCCATATGCATGATCGATTACCCACGCGTGAACGGATACTGTTTTTCGCAGTCCAAGATCAAATTAAAAATATTCCCAGCCGGCAACACACTGCAGAACCCCCATTACACTATTTATATTCGCCAAAAAATAAATGAGTCTTTTAATGCAAAAATAGTGCAACTCGAAACAGTTAATCATTGGATAATGACGAATTAAGTAAAAGTTCTAAATAACACAATAATATCGAGGAATGTTCCGCTTGTTTAATAGAAATCATACGAAAATTATATTACCATTATTTTATTTAATAATGATTAAAACCTTGAAATGTAGAGTTAAAACAAACAAATATTGACTTATTCAGCTTTTGCATTAAACGTCTCGAATATTTTGATATTACTCTTGCATGGCTTCTGCAATGCACAGAAAAGAAGAAACAGTATAATGTTAGAACCAGTAGTAGGCAATTAAAGTTCGATGAAGACTTTACTTTAACTAATTTGTTAATAGCTGTTCTATTAGCTATACAAATTGATTTCTTCATTTGTTTGTCAATTTGCAAACACCTAGGATAGATTCAATTCTCAAAAATAATGCCCACCATTTTGTATATATTTACTGCACCATACAAGTTATTGACAAATTCATTAACAAATTTGAATGTAAAAGAAAGTTGCAACGATGAATTGTTAGGACTATGAATTAATTTGTACACCTAAAATTAACACTTTATCTACCGGAAATTTTGCAATGATCTTTTTTAAATGGAAGATCAACGGTTGAGAACGTCTCAATAGATTGTCCAGAAGCGACAGTAATTTCATTGATCACTCAACAAATTTTTAGCCTTCATGTATAATTTATTGGAATACAACACTTTTTTCGATAATTATTATTTACAAGAAAATTATGGAACATTCAGCTTACATTCAGCTCGGTCGTTAAAAAGCCGATTAACAGGTTTCTGGTAGATAAAGTGTTAACATCTGCGATGCCTACTAACTTCGAAAACAAAGACTGTACGATTGTTGTATAAATCAAAATTTGAGTAACTCTTTCTCACGCCGTCACAGGACAATCACATAAAATCACGATTTCCTCCGATTATGAAGTTCGCTGCGTTGTCTAGTCAGGAAGAAGAGATAAAAAAAAGGTGACAAAACAATGGAAATATGGTTCCGGAAGATGGCACGTTATAATGAGGGTCATCCGTGTCCCGAGTTTGTCCCGAAATTGCGCGTGTAATCGGGCGAAATACGACGACACGCCGTGCCAACCATAATTAATCACCGGTCGTCGTAATTAATCAGAAATCGAGCGTGAAACGCACCTGCCAGCCGCGAACGCTCGACGAGGACTGCTCGCTTAAAAGAAGATCTATCTTCGCAAGCCTTCCACGGCCGAGCGGACTCCATTATCGGGCCTCGAGATGACGCTCGTTATGCAACAGGAGACGATAAAGATCATTACACCGTGAAAAACACAGTGCAGTCCCGTTTTCAGCAGACTTAAGACCCTACGAGTGACAATCGCTCGATCGGTCACGTGTTACGGCGAATTGCGGCGTCTTCGACCGGCGCCATTTTGGATCTTCGCGCGGACTTAAGCGATTTACCGTTCGTACGCTATCTGCGAACGCGAATGCGAAATTTGTTCACTGATCACTTTACTTTTGGAACTTGTTGATCCAGCATATCGGAACAATAAAAAGTAATTTAGTTTACAGGGAGCATTTATTGGAGAAATTGTTCCTCGAGGAGGAAAGCAAAAGTAGAACCCCTAATTAACTAATGTTTATCTCTTCTTTTATCAGATGTAACTTTATTTTACCTGTAAGATACAGTAAATGCATTGAAAATGTTGGGCATTATTTTTAAAACTTGAATATGTATATCTTGTTTGTATGTGGACATGATAATGAAGAAAGAGCCATGAATTAATTTGTACACCTATTAATTTATTTGGACAAACAGTACTTAACTGACTCGTCGGTAGTTTTAATTTAGATGAAGAATTAATTCAGAGATTTGATTGCATGTCTACTGTTCATATTGTTATCTTTACTATAATTGCAACTCCTGTTTCTTGCAACAGATGCAGAAGATTCTATTATAATCACGAAATAAACATTTTTATTTGTCTTGCGTTTTTAAAAGATTAAACATTAAAATGTACTAGGCGTCCGAAAGGTGTTGAAAATGAAAATAGTTGACACGTATTCATTTATTTTTAGCTCTAGACTGTTTCGACTATTATATGAGCAATCATTGAAAACCAGTTATCGGTCGGAAAATTGCCCTAATCGCCAGTGCGATTTGCAGCGATAGAAAACTAATTGCTTCGACACAAATAATATAGATACAGTAAAAACGTGCACAACAATTATTTTACGATCGGTCGCGCGAAGGTTATCTCTCAATGACAATAGCGGACGATCGCTTTCGACATAATTTCGTCGCATTATCTGCGGACGCGAGACACCATGATCATAGAAATGATTCTGTGTTATCAGATACCGATGAGACGGCTGCGTTTCGTAAGACAGAAGTGCTCGGATCTCCACAATACTCGAAACTACTCAAAACTCGTTATCGGATTTCCACGGTGTGCCCTCGAAGATATTAGAATTCTGTTGGGAATTCTTCCCATACCTTCGAACATCCTTAGGGCCTCTCAATTAAGATCTACAAGGTTGAGGATGCTCCCAGGAGCGTCCCGAGCCGATAAAAAGAAAAGTCAACGAATAGACGATTCCTGGAACCATTGATCAAGGGCGGCAGAGCCTATCCGAAGGTAAAAAGGGATGAGAAGCTGGGGAAGGGCGAGAACGAAAGAATTTCGGAACAAAAGGAACCTGTTACAATTGCCCGGCTCCTTCCGCAGGGTCTTGTCCTAACCGGCTCAGTCTGAACGGGTCCTTTACAGTGGCAATATCTCGTGTGCCGAGGAATCGTGTCCTGTGACAAATAATGGTGCGAGTCCTGTCGTATGGGAGTGAGTAAAATAATTTTATTCGAAATAATTTGGTTCGTCGGAAAATTCATATCACGGAGGATCTGCAGGATATAAATTTGATATGTTTTTCGATCGAAATTTTAGAATAAATGTGTGATGGTTTCGGCGCACAGGTTCGATCAAAAGTACGGTCAAGAAAGTACAGCGTAGAAAGCGTCAAAATGCTCAAGGACTGGTCATACACAAATACATCTATTGCGAAGATAAGTAACAAGAAATTATTTCTTTTGAAATGTAATGATCGAACCTGTGCGCCGAAACCATCACACATTTGATCTGCAGGATACTGTACTTTCTACAGATTTTTATTACAGCCTCTAACAATAAAACTGTTGTCTCGATGCACAAGAGTACAAGAAACAAAAGAAATCATTTATTTGAGCAATCGAGCAGCTTGCAGAAAGTCGGACAAGTTCAACGCGATAATAGATTTCTCTCAGAGACTCAGTGACCCAACTTGTGGGATGTGTACTGGAGGGTTTAGAACTCCAATCTTTGTGCAATTAATAATCTCAGCACACATTTTTATCGAAGCATCGATGATTATCATGTTTGTGCAAACATGAGGACGGAATTCTTTCGCTTTATGTTTTATAAATCATTTTTCTAATTAACCTCACTGCCTGTGGTTCTTGTTGTATATAATTTTAAATGTTATTTAATTAAAATAAAATGGAAATGTTTTTGAAGTTACTTTTGTCTCTTACATCCTCCACAATGGTGCCAACGAAGAGCTAACTGTTGAAACGTGTGAATTGATGTACTAACAAATAAACAAACAGAGACGAATCTTTCGGAATATGTACATTGTAGAGGTGCGAGTTTACATAACTTTATTGTACAGCACTTCAGAAACCGGAGGCATTTATTAGCGAATTAAAGACCGTGTTTACATTTATCCTTGCATCGTTCGCGAGGTGGACGGAGTTTCTCATGTATACGTAAATCATCTCTCGCAGACAAGATCGCCAAAATCTCGAAATATCGAACGAGTGTTGTCAACGATCCAAGACAAAGACGTCACCTCGCTGTCTTTTCCCATTTCCTCAAGTCTTCGCGAATTTGATCGATCTCGGACGGCGAAAACTTGCGAACGACCTCGATCGCTTTACAATTGGCCTGCTTTCAACTTTCCTGGTCCACCGTGAACGAGTCTTTGAATTCCGAGCGGACATTTAATATTCATGACATTTGCGAGCATGGTTGGTTGAAGTATGTTCACTGTTCACGTTTCCTGTCACGAAAGCATCATCTGCGAAAACTTATGTCGATTTTCGCAATAATCGAGTTGTAAGAATTTTCTTGGAACTTCAGAGACGCTGCTATTCAGGGAAAAATCGAATCCTCCGGTATTTCATTTTATACTTCATTTTCCATTAGATCATCTAAATAAAAATCTGTAAGGCTTAAAACGCTTCTAAAATTTTTTAAAGTCTTGCAGCACTATTGTACACGATCCAAGCTACACGAAAATACTTTTACAATTGTTGCTTTGTAAAATTAGGGAAACTCTTTGGGAACTCCGTCGTCTTCCATTAGATCATCTAAATAAAAATCGGTAAGGCTTGAAACGCTTCTAAAATTTTTAAAAGTCTTGCAGCACTATTGTACACGATCCAAGCTACACGAAAATACTTTTACAATTGTCATTTTGTAAAATTAGGAAAATTCTTTGGGAACTCCGTCGTTTTCCAATAATTTATCGAAATAAAAATTGACAGGTGTCGGAGCGTTCTTAAAACCATTTGAAGCAAAGTTATTTCATAAAATATTATAGTCTCAATATTTCAGCATTATTACACACGATTTAAGCTACCTAAAGAATTTTTTACAATTGTAATTTTAAAATTAAGATAATTCTTTTGCATCTACTTCGGCTTCCATTAATTTGCATAAATAAAAGTCTATGAAACGCAGAATGCTATTAAAATAGTGAAAAATGCAATTTTCTCCTGAGACGTTGTCAGCGCCATTTTTCTGTAATCTCGATAGCATGCGAACAGTCTAATTTGCATGATTATTGTAAAATTGATAAATGTGATAATTGTAAAATTAAGGTAATTCTTTTGCAGCTACCTCGGCTTCCATTAATTTGCATAAATAAAAGTCTATGAAACTCGGAATGCTTTTAAAATAGTAAAAAATGAAATTTTCTCCTGAGACGTTGTCAGCGCCATTTTTCTGTAATCTCGATAGCATGAAAACAATCTAATTTACATGATTATTGTAAAAATGATAAACGTGATAATTGTAAAATTGGGGTAATTCTTCCGCATCTACTTCGGCCTCCATTAATTTGCCTAAATAAAAATCTATGAAACTCGGAATGCTATTAAAATAGTGAAAAATGAAATTTTCTCGTGAGACGTTATCAGCGCCATTTTACCGTAATCTCGATAGCATGAAAACAGTCTAATTTACATGATAATTGTAAAATTTATAAACGTGATCATTGTGAAATTAAGGTAATTCTTTTGCAGCTACCTCGGCTTCCATTAATTTATCTGAATAAAAATCTGCAGGGTTTAAAACGCATTTAAAACAGTAGAAAATGGAGCTTTCTTGTGAGACGTTATCAGTGCCATGTTTCAACTGTGATCTTGATAGCCTAAAAAATTCTAATTTGCACAGCTATAAGTTGCAGAGAATTATCGTTAATTAATTCAGACACATTTTTTACGTGCGCGTGTATTCTTAACGCTTCAAAACCGATTAACTGGGGAATTACGTGCATTCGAACGGAATTCTCCGTGGTATCGATAGATTTTCCTTGTCGACACGGTTATCCAGGCTCAAAACAGGTTCGTCACGCAAATCGCTACTATTTCATCAGCACGATTGCGATTTTTATGTTGAACGAGGAAAAGAAACCGTCTGACAATAAGTTATGCTGATTCTATCGCCTACGCTGCCAGCTGAAACCAGTTTTCATTTTTAAAAAAACTGTCCTTAAGTACAACAATCGTGAACATTTATTTTTCGTTCACCGAGAAAGTTGAGGCTGTTCGTTGCTATTTATTTTTACAAAAATTCGAAAACAATAGCTTCGAGCGAATTGGTGCACAATTTATCAAGTGAAATTCAAAGATTAGTATCTAGAGTGTAATAATAGTATCTTTGTCCCAATCTCTCGAGTGTCAACATTGTTAGATGTGTTTAACAATTTATAGGTCTCAGATAAGTAGTTTCGCAATGAACGAAGCACAATTTCTACTGTTTGCTCTCGTTCAACCGTGAGGACGCGAAGCATTGAAATCACTGGACAGATAAGGGTGTTGCGACAGAAACGCGTGCCTGATGATTGTCATCTGTTTCTCGATTGCAACGCATCCAGATCGAGGAAGATAAAAACGAATCTTTCATAAAAATCATTCGCTGCACCTGTTCATTCTTAATCTATAGTGAACCGCATTAGTCGTTGCTCAAACTAGTTCCATCGCCCACTCACAAATCACAAAAATTACACAAAATCAAAGCGTTTTATTTACCAAAACAAAACCTGAGAAGTTTCGTTTTCTAATATTAATTACAAATCTCTTCCAATTTGCAGATCGTAAGCAATTTTTGTAGGTACACACAATCTACCAACGTAAATTTAATTTTTTATTCTGTAGAAATAATTCCGTCATCCAGGAATTGGCAAGATGGCGATCATAGTGTTAATTAAGAGGAAAATGAACACAGAATTCGAGATCAGCATATTGCATCAAAACTTTTGCGAAACTTCATTGATGAATTCGTGATTAAAGAACATTTATTTCTCGTCCACTAAATTCTTATCTAAAGGAGAAAATTACAGTAAAAGAGTAATTGTTGTTGGCCGATAAGCGTCCTGAATATAATTACTATGAAGATTAGCAGAGACTAAAATATAACTTCGGACATGACTTTTTTGTCCTCTAGAGAAATAGATTAGTCAAACAGACTGTCAAACAGCTGTCAACCTCGATTCTCACCCTTTCTAACGCCGTAATTATGTTTGTTCCTCCAGAATAGTGTCGTGAATATTTCACTAGTATTTGTTAGATACTCTATCAAAAGGATTTCCAAAAAAGATTTTCAATATTCGAATGCTTTCTTCTTCGTAGGTCGTCGCTGACATAAAAATATGGTTAAAAATTAACGTACAGGTAGGAGCAGCTAAATCTTGCATAATTTTTTACAGTATATCCCTACGCATATTTCCATGGACAATCGCGCTGGAATTTTGAGGATTGTTTTTTAAAACCTTAATTAAAGCCATTGGTAACGTTTAAATCTACATTATTAATTAAATCTCAAAAATGTCGAAGAAACAGAGAAAATAACAAGCACGTACCTCCAATAGCTCACTCGATGTGAAAATAATGAAAAGTTATCATTTTATAAAACGAACACACTAGCACAATTGTTAAAAGAATTTGGATAGAATCTTTTCACTTGCAGATGAAGTGTCCAGGTATTGGGATCTGACATTTTAAGTGGCGCCGTCTGGTGCCGAAAAGTAGAAATACTCTAAGCTTTGCTTATAGCAGCTTACAATGTTAACAGGTGTTAATTACAGTATAAACTTACTGCGTTAAAAGAGGTGTTAATTAAAAATAACGTTATGGAAACTCCAATTTTTCCACCGCGTAGCAAAAAAGTTTTGATTACTATGTAGTGAAAGATTGTGATAGTAGAGCAAGCAAAAATTTGTTGCTCCGTTTCCGAACTTTGAAATGAAGTATGTGATGTGAACTGCTTGAAATTTATAAGACCTCCATTTCTAAAATATAAGAAACAATTTAGTAAAGAAAAGTCAATTTTAACAGCTAAAATAGCTAAAGCTAGAGTGCATATTGAAAGATCTAACCAGCGTACACAAGACTTTCAAAATTCTTGATTCAGTGATACCTGTGGCAATGGTGCCTCTAATAGAAGATATTTGTACAATTATTTGTGGAGTAATTAATATGTCCTCACCAATTCTAAGCGATTAGAAATTTCTGAAATTATAATTGTAAATTTAGAAGGTATATTAAAGAACACATTTTTTTTGTAAAATGAATTATTTGATAAAACATACTTTAAAAAGCCGCTCTCCTTCGACAAACTTTCTTTCAGCAGAATTTGTACCTGCCCTCTTACAAGTTTCACCCATACTTACAAACATTTGAAGTAAAAACAAAAAGGAAGATATCAATACAATGTTAAGATCAAGCACTTCATCGCCATATTGGATAGCTATATATAGTTCCACGCCCCCATGTCAGATCCCAATAATTATGCTTATGAAGTTTTGAACTACCAACACGAAAGTTAATTTTTCAATTTTTGTCCATTGTCAATGTTCTGTGTGTCGCGGTGTGGCATTCGACAGTGAGCAACGAGTGAAAGCACACAAAAATACGGTCGCGATAATATCGAGCGTTCTTGTTGTCGATCGAGCTTGATCCACGATCCACGGCACGCTCGGTGGCGATTCGCTCTCATGTTCGAACACAACCGTGTGGCCTCTCCTCGAGGTCCCGAGCGGCCGATCTGTTCAGTCGACGCTGGTCGCTCGTGAAAATCGGTTCACCGCCGGGGCTGGTCTTCGTCGAGCGAAAATTTGCGCGTTGTGCAACCGGCCGATCTCGTCGGTAAAGACGACCAGGACAGAGACAGCCACGATTGGCATCGCAAGACCAACTGGCGATCCTCTCTTTTCATCTATCTTTCACGCCGGCTAGACACGTATTTTTAGAGCGAACCGACCGCGCAAAGATACGATTCGTACATCCCGCGTACGTTCTGTGATGTTTGGCGACGATTCTCACACAGTATGTACATACACACACATCATAATAATTAAGCCGCGGGTGTTTTGCTCCACGGCCACTCTGCCAGATGTAATTGCACGCACGAGAATTGAGTTTCCGCGATTTTTACGTCGCCCCGAGTTTGTTGAAATCCTTAGACCGTGCCCTGCACTTGACAATCGATTGTCTTGCCATTTTTAGCACTACTTCCAGAGCGATTTCTTACTGTTTGTGTTGCACTGTTTAAAGTGCGGTGGAAGTATTTATAATTGCGTTAATTTCTCCGATTTTTTGTGTCACTTCGAGCGTGTTGTAATTGTTAAATCGTTGTCTTGATAATCGATTGTCTTGTTTTTGTCAAAATTGTCATGGTTATTTGTTTTATATGGATTTTCTTACTTGCTTTTTGCACTGTTTCAAGTGCGTTGGGAGTATTTATAATTGCGTTAATTTCTGCAATTTTTTGTGTCGCTTCGAGTCTGTTGGAATTGTTAAATCGTTCTCTTGATAATCGATTGTCTTGTTTTTTAGTACCATCATGAGTACATTAAAAATTTTTCATGGTTACTTGTTTTATATGGATTTTCTTACTTGCTTTTTGCACTGTTTCAAGTGCGTTGGGAGTATTTATAATTGCGTTAATTTCTGCAATTTTTTGTATCACTTCGAGCGTGTTGGAATTGTTAAATCGTTCTCTTGATAATCGAATGTCTTGTTTTTTAGTACCATTATGAGTACGTTAAAAATTGGTCATGATTACTTGTTTTATATGGATTTTCGTACCTTTTTTCTGCACTGTTTCAAGTGCGTTGGAAGTATTTATAATTGCGGTAATTTCTGCCATTTTTCTGTCACTTGGAGCGTATTGAAATCATTAAATCGTTCTTCTACACTTGTTAATCGATTCTGTTGCCAGTTTTAGCACTACTTTCAGTGGGGTTTCTCACTGCCTTTTTGCACTGTTTAAAATGCGTTTAAAGTATTTATAATTAATTGTGATCTCTGCGATTTCTATGCCACTTCGAGCGAATTGAAATTCTTAGATTCGTTCTCTCTTCTTGACAATGGATTGTCTTGCCATTTTTAGCACTACTTTCAGTGGGGGTTTCTTACTGCCTTTTTGCACTGTTTAAAATGCGTTGAAAGTATTTATAATTACTTGTGATCTCTGCGACTTTTGTGACACTTCGAGCGAGTTGAAATCCTTAGATCGTTCTCTCTTCTTGACAATCGGTATTGTCTTGCCATTTTTGTCACCACTATGAGCACGTTGAAATTTTTTTATGATTACATGTTTGTTAAATATGTTATTTCTTAGTGTGGTTTTGCACTTTTTGTAGTGCTATGAAATTCTTATTAATTTTATTGTAATTTTCGTACATTTTTATTACTTCGAGCGTATTAACATTCTTGGATATAATTTAGCGAACGTGACATTAAATTCTTTTGCTATTTTTGCACCAGTTTGAGTACATTAAAATTCCTTAGTAATTACATGTTTGTTAACAATGGACGCCATTTTTCTACTGTTTCAAGTGCATCGAAGTGCTTAACGATCATATGTAATTATTGCGATTTTTATATGTTATATCGATTGGTATTGAAATTCTTAAGTACACAGTTAGGTGTACGTAACAGTGAATTGTCTTGTAATCAATTGCTCCGTAAATGTTATAATTAGGTTGCGGGTTTTCGTACAACATAAAAATTGTCTGCATTCATTGCAAGATACTGGTGTTGAATATACAACAGAAATAAATTATTGCAGCGTAGGCAGACATAAATAATGAGGATGAACCACTTACATATATTTATAACACATCGTGCTCTTATCCTGGAAAAGTGACTTTCTATAATGTCATTGCAATGATCTTAAGGGATTGCACTGATCTTAAGGGATTGCAATAAATGTAAGAAACCTAGAGGAATAATGTTCCTCCTAAATTTTTAAAAGCATGTGTCTTTCACTTCGATGCAAATTATGTTTCCTGTCAGGATAATTCATAAACTTTTCGATCGTGTTTTTATATCGCTTTCTACATTGTTTTACAAGTGACTTGCGTCACTTTCTGACGTACGATCTGCCGGAAATCGATCCGTAACCTGTCTCAAAATATTGGATGATTGTCGATGACGTTATAAATGTTGTAATAATTTTTACACGATAAAAAAAGCCTTGAGTTATTCGACCTTACAGGAGAATATTGCAAGGATACATACGTTTTTCCACAAACGTGTTGTTTTCGTGTTCTTATCTCATTCGTTATACAGGTTAGCAATTTACTGATATCTTCTGCCTGCTGACATTACAAACTCTAATGACAGGCTTTGCGATATCTCAACGGTCAATATTTCGTAATTAGTGATACTTAGATATCATTAGAAAGCCGTTTAATGCGTTAAACGACTTCGTATCAACCAATAAATCTGATATATAATCAATGAACTGTCTCGCAATTGTTAAAGAAAATTATCAAGTGAACAGACGAGAATTTCGATAGAAAAATTCCGTAAAAATTATTCTTACAGCTTCGCGTGTAATTATAGCATATTAGAGTCATTCATTTTCAATTTACTGGTACACAGTTTAATCGTACTCTGCTTAACTCCAATTATATACGAGCATATTCGTCACGCAATGCCATGAAAACCGTGCGCTCGAGTTATGGCATCCAAAACTCGACAGTCATTCAATAAATTCGAAAATACAAACTCAGCGTTTTCTGCAATGTTTGCGAGTCATCTAACAACGAAAATACTGTAAATAATTTCTCAAATTCAAAGATCCATCTTTACAATTAAAATCCGTGATTTGAAACGAGTCTGCGTCAAAGACCAGCGTTTCCAAACAGTCAGGAGTGTTCATTCGTCAACTCGAAAGTACAAACTCAGCGTTTTCTGCAATGTTTGCGAGTCATCTAACAACGAAAATACTGTAAATAATTTCTCAAATTCAAAGATCCATCTTTACAATTAAAATCCGTGATTTGAAACGAGTCTGCGTCAAAGACCAGCGTTTCCAAACAGTCAGGGATGTTCGTTCTTCAATTTCTATGGATCGAAGAGTCTTCAATGGAATGATTTCCGATGATCAATCATAAAAATCGCACAGGGTCGAAGACCAAAATTGCGTGGCTAATTCTGCCGACGCAGGATTTAGACGCGCGTCGCGGGCAATCGAGCATGATCGAGGTTCATTCATTTGGATCGATACGATCGGAAAAGCGTGGTCGGTTGTTGGCACGGGACTTCGCTAATGTCAGCGACTTCTGGGCACAGCAGCAGCTGGCAACGGCCGTCGGAGTTTCGCAAGAGTCCTCACCCTGAGTTCCTCCACTTCCGGTTCCAATCGGAGAATGATTTCTGCTCTTCAATTTTCATGCTGTCTTCTACAGAAAATATTTTTTATTTGTACATAATTATCAATTATGTACACGGCGGAGTATTTAAAGTAGGTTCTGGCATTAGATGATTCATAGGCATCATTACAACTTCTTACCAAAAACGGAAATTATTTCTGAGTCGACTTAATAAATTACTACAGTTTTTCTACATTCGTTTCTTTCACGACGTACAGTATGGCAATTACTAGGAATCATTTGAATGATTTCTGCTCTTCAATTTTCATGCTGTCTTCTACAGAAAATATTTTTTAAAACACAAATATCACTGAACGCGCATCTCTATGCATAAAAAGAATGCAATTTTAGTGAATTAATCGTGCCACCGGGAATTGATTCGTTGATTCATTGATGAGTCAGTGTTTCGACATCAGATTTCAATTTCGTTGTTATTGTTAACAGCTGAATACTAATACCGAATCCTGTCAGTTGACTGTTAACAACGCGAGATAGCGAAAGGAGTGCGGGAAATTGGAAAATAAGTCGATCGAGAATGCTGAGGATTTGGATCTCAATTTGCTGCGCTGTGGCGGGACTCTCTTATGGGGTTGTCTGTAATCCTGTTCCCGACGAGGATGGAGGACTCACTCTCAGGATCGTTCACACGAACGACATGCATGCCAGGTAATTTATTAATTAATAGAAAAAATAAATTTAAGCAGAGGAACAGTCTGTGAAATTTTTCAGCGACATTTCCGACGACATTCTGCACGTATTTGATTCAGCATTCAAAATAATCATGAATAATCATTATTCAAAGTTGTAAAAGTATAACATAATATTCTTAGTTTTATTAGAGTTGAACTTAATAGAAAGTTATAACTAGACTGCAGATTTTATGATTTTCTGACAAAAATGAATAAGTAAAAAAACAGTGAAGACATTAAAAGAATTTGAGAATGTCACCACATTATCTTTGATCGATGAGAATTATCAAAAGAAGGAATTCATTTAACTTCTGTTCCGTACAATTAATTTTTAAAAGTTTTATTTTACATAAAGATCGGCAGTTTAGTTATTACTATAATTAAGAAGAAGAAATAATAATTCAACTGTGTAATTGAAAACTGATTAGATAGCAATGTATCTGTAAATTAAGAAAATCTTGACAGAAGACAAGGTTTACAGAAAAAGAGGTTCGAATGATTAAATAACGTTTCTTCAGTGCGCCGATTTATTTCTATAATCAGTTGAATCGATTAAACGATAAAACTGCTTGAGTCGATGGAAAAAAGAAAGTCTGCGGCAACCTAACCGAGAATTGCGAAACATTTAAGTTAATATTGAGTCAGTTGAGCCGCTTCTGCCACGCGTCGAAAGCTAATTGCGACCAGGCCGATGCTAATTGACGCCCGGCCGAGTTGTTCAATGTTAATTCTTGTTCTCGCATCGAATATAAAAAAAAACATCCTGTTCGACGGCAATTCGCATTTCATTTTTTCTTTTCGACTGATTTACGCCCAGTTAATTCCTCCGATTCGATTTTATACCCTGTTATCCGGTGATCGATGAGATACGATCTAGAGGATAACATTATTTATCCCTCGACGAATATCGATCGGAATACTACTATCTCATTAACATTCACTGTACCAATAACTCTTCTTCCGGAATCATTTCTGCCTTCTTATTTAATTCATTGTGAAATCGCAATCGTTTAACACATCTCTGAATGCCTCCAACTGGTCGAAACGTTTTTAATTATGCAATTACTAAACTGCGAAATATTGCATATTTATATTCCATTTACATAATGGAAGATATCAACGAATTCGTAACGACAAGATTTTCGATCTTGACGCGAGATGAAACGTTTCTGCATCGATTTCGTCAAACAGGAGTGAAATAAAAATTTATTATCTGTTTCGATAATAACCTTGATCATCTCGGAATAATATATCCAAGTTCTTACAGTCTTCGAAGCTTTTTACTGCCTCAAATTTCACCTACGTCATCTGAAAATAATATATCCATATTTCTTAATGTTTTCATAATCTGTTTTCTGCTTTTTTCACTTACAATGCATAAAATCCGCAGCCTCGTAATAACGCGATACGCTGCTCAATTCTGCTGAATTCTTCATTGCTATATACGAGGTGGACCAATAACTATGGCCAGCTCGAATGTCTTCGTTCTTTTGTGAAATAATTAGCCTGCGGATCATTATGAAAAATTAAAACTTTTTCTTCGCCAATTGCAAGTCACGGGAGAGCCAAATACAAATTTCTTCTTCTCTTTAACTCTTTGCCGCATTTTAACGAGTCAGACTCGTGATGAAGACATTAAATAAAGTCTAACAAAGATGAAAGCTATATTTTTATCTTCAGACGAAAAAAATTTTACTTTTGTGTAATCAAAATTTAAACATTGAAGTAAATGTAGTCATGCAAAAATATAATTTTTTTTTCTTTTCTGTGACATTTTTGAGGGTGAAGACGTTCTAATTTTTGCAGCAGTGAAGAACATGGTATGGCAAGGGGTTAAAAATTGTATGAAGCAGAAAATAATATACATATAGCGACATCCTTAAATTGTTTTAAATCACACTTACTCATATTTTCCATAAACGTGTAAAATCCACAGTCTAATAATAATATGAAGAAATGATATACACAAGACTTTCATGGTGTACAGGGGAGAATATTGTGATACAAACATTTTTAGTATGGGTGAAGCCGTATTGGCGATGTTTGAGGCAGCGCAGAATTATTCTCTAGTGAAATTCAATTAGTATAAGAGGTGCTTTTGACCGTAGATTCGAGCAGACATCGCGATTATCCAGCATCTGCTCGGAAAAGGATGCGAATGAGGGAAAATGTTACGGCGGGTTTGCAAGGATAGCAACCCTGGTTCGACAAGCGAGACAATCCTCCGTTCCCTGCCTCTTCCTTAACGCAGGGGACACCTATCAAGGATCCATGTGGTTCAACGTGTACAAATGGAAAATCGTTGCCAAGTTCCTCAACCTGTTAGCTCCGAATGCCACAGTACGTACACAATCTTTTCATTTTTATCCATCGTGTCGCGACTGGAACGATTTTAACGTCTTCCGAACCTGCAGCGAGTTTAATTAACTAACACGTTCGCTACCAGTAGGGTTTGCAATACCGGACCAAAATTCAATATAATTGTAATTTCTTTCGATCGAATTTTGAATTATATTGATAATGCTATCAGCGCAAAGGTTCGATCTTATTGAAATTTTACAGCAAATTTGCAATTTTGTTAATAACCCAACGTTTCGATCCGTATGTGGATCATTATCAAGGGATAATGCGTTTGCTGTGCACTAATTGCAATAAAGCAGAACAAAGAATTTTTTTTTTAATATAAATAAATATGAGTTACGATGGCAACGTGGTTATACCATCGTGGCAGATACGTAACTGAGCCATGTGCCTCAAATATACAATACCGGTATTCGGTATTTGTTTAAACGTTGTACCGGAATACCGGTATTAATACCAGTATTATATATCCTCTCCTAAACGTAAGGTTTACCAAGATATTTATTATTTATAGCTAATACCGAAAATACCGGTATTTTACCTTAGCAAATATCGGTTTCACGAAATTACAAAATAGCACGAAATACCGGTGTACCGGTATTGTAATCCCTAGCTACCAGCATTTGTGTCGCTGCGTATCTTCGCTGTTTAAATTTTAAATGTCTTATTAAGTGCAACGCACCTCCTTTACGAAATACTGAGACAATTAAACAAAAGCCACTTACCGAGTCTCTGAATATTATTCTGTATAGTATGGCTTTAAAAAGCATGGTGCATAGAATTAATTTGACTGTCTTGAAGTAAATTGCGAGATTCCGAACGTCACATATGCGTGACGCTGTTAGCGAATTTAATTCAACACAGCTGAAGCGTGTGTCTTGTGCTCCTTCCTTCGCGATTGTTCTTTTACAGTTTACACTCGTGACTAAATCGCACGATTATTATTCGATGTAGTCAACTCGTGAACTTTTTCGCGGTATCGCCTAATCAACGAGCATTTCGATCGCTCCGAGCGACAGCGAATCGTCAGCAATTTAGGCCACGATTAGGCTACAAATTACCGATGATGACCAGCGATATTCGAACTTGAATCGCCTCTATAAATTAACGCGTCGGAAATATCGTTTCGTAACGTTTCGAGTGTTCGCAAATCGGCGTTCGGACTTGATCAGTCGCGAATTTATCGAACGCCTTGATCACTGGACTTCTACTTTCATTTATCTGATATGAATGTAAAAGTCCTTCTCGGATGAAACGAAGTTAGTATATCGAAGAAATCGTCTCGACTACGGACTTATGCAAAATCAAAGTAAAAGACAAGAGCCGAACAGAATTGTTATTCTTTCTACTCGTTTTTGTCGTAAATGCATAAAATCCTCAGTCTACGAATGTAACTCGACCTCACATGTCGATTGCTTCCTTCTTTTTGAAGTCGGTTCAAAAACGATGCTAGTTAATTCTAAAAAGATATTTTCCTCGACATTATAAATATTATAGTATGATTGTATATGATCAACGACGTCGACACGGCCGAAAAAACAGAACGTAACGCTTTATCTACCGAAAACCTACCAACATGCTTTTCAATAAATATGCTGAACGAAAAAAAAGCTCCAAAATCTTCTTTTACATAATAATACCAAACGAAATTACTACATTATGTAACTAAAAGTAGCTCGTTGAAGGATCAATTAAAAAATTGTTCGCCGTGGACCATACACTTTCAGAAATTATGAAATAATCTCCAGTAGATAATATCTTAAGAATCGTTGTAGTTCAAAGAGTTAACTAAACTTTTTCGATCACTCTATTGGACCAGGTAAAATGTATTTTGTTTTTTGTGACTCAGAGCTTAGGTAACCACGAGTTTGACGACGGTGTCAATGGTCTGATCCCCTTCATCGAGAACGCATCATTCCCCATAGTCACCGCAAACCTGGACTTGAGCATGCAACCGGACCTAGCAGCCACGAAATTGTTAAACAGCACCGTTCTAACGGTCCAAGGGACGAAGATCGGTGTGATCGGGTACCTAACGCCCGAGACCAAGATCATCTCTGTCACGGACAACGTGATCTTCCTGGACGAAGTCGAGAGCGTCCGTAGAGAGGCGAAGTTGCTGAAGCAACAAGGCGTCAACATCCTGATAGCTGTCGGACATTCCGGCTTCGAGGTCGATAAGAAAATCGCCCGAGAAGTGGAGGACATCGATATCGTGATCGGTGGACACACCAACACCTTTCTCTACAACGGCAAACAACCCGATTTGGAAACACCCGAGGGTCTCTATCCGACGAAAGTGATGCAGAAAAGTGGTAGACCAGTGTACGTGGTCCAGGCGTACGCGTACACCAAGTATCTTGGTAATTTCACGGTGAAGTTTGACCCTAAAGGCGAGGTCACTGAGATCAAGGGCAACCCTGTGTTGGTGGACAGCAGCATCGAACAGGTAATTACTGGGTTGTTCGGAAAGTAATTTCGTTTTTCCAAGGGAAAATGATGAACGATTTTTCACGATTTATTTATGAATTCGGTAATGTAGTGACCATTTTGTTCCACGATCTTTTGCCATCTTTCTGGCAATTTGGAGATCCCATGTTCGTAGAATACCTGTGTTTTATTAATATTATCGTACTTTTGACGCGTTCATTTAAAATGATATTTACACAGCTTAAAAAGTGTTAACACGTTGAATGCCAATCCAGCAACTTTAAAAATTCCATAAAATCGAAGTCATTTATTTAATGAAATAAAAATTAAAAATGTTAAATGTATGACATTGAGTGGTCCATCAACCTTCTTGCCTTTTTTGGATATTAATAAAATTTGGTGCAATGAATATATTAACGTAAAAATTTATTTTGAAAGCTGTATAAATAATTCCGTCAGCCATATATGGCTGACATGGCAGCCAACGTGTTAAAGAGGACGAAATAAATATAATCGTAATATAATATAATATAATATAATCGTAATCTGATGGCACATCCTCTCCGTGAACAGCACACAACTTTTTCCTTGCTTGCACTGCATTTTCACCCTTGCGGTAATAAAACAGCAAAATGTGACGGATATGCTCACCTTGATTTTCCATATTTGAAGCAGTGACAAAAAAAATGCTTGAAAAATTATAAAGTTCTATAAGGCACGAAATGACGTCCGAAATGTCAATTCTGAAAATATAGAATGATTTTGCTACTTAGAATAATGTTAAATAATAATAAATGGAAGCAATACCATCTCTATACGAAAAACGAAATTACTTTCCGAACAACCCAATACTTTGATCAACCGAAATTAGTGTTCACTTCACGAGTACGATGAGAGAAAAGAAAGTTCGAATCGAGAGGAAATTGTTTGTTTTTTCTTTTTGGCACAAGTACTGCACTTTTTGGACGAATAAAAATATCGACGTGGTCCTCAAACTCTGCTCTACGATATGTAGATTTCGCATAATTTTAATCCGAAAAGATGGCGCCTAATTAATTTAGGAAGCGTGGTCGCTGGTGGTTATATTATGTTGTCGTAGGAACACTGTCAATAACTAGCCTGCGGATCTTTATAAAAAATAAAAATTTTCTTCCTCAACTGTGTCACAGTAGCCAAATACAAATTTCTTCTTCTTTTTTAAATTATACGAAGCTGAAAATAATATATCGACATCCTTAAACTTTTTTTAAATTGCACCTCATTTTTCCATAAATGCATAAAATCCGCAGTCTATTAATGGCCAAGTTATTTTGAACGAAATCTGATAGAAAAGCATAGGTAAATGTTGTTAAAGTCCATTCTACGTTTGACGACTCCAGAAGTTCACAAATTGTTAGCAGAAAGTTAGTTAATTGTCTTACAGAATTTATTTCCGATTTCTCGCGGCTTGAAAACTGTTGGAAGAGTTTGGAAGATGAATACATTTGTCTCTCTCACTCTAAGGTAGTTCATATATATTTCTCCTTGTCTAATAACTCCATAGACATCATGTACTCCTAATACGAAACTGACTCCGAAGCTATCAGGAGCCGTATGAAATACTGTTTTGAAAGTAGGTGGCACTGACATCATAATATCGCTGTCCTTGTCGCACAATATAGTCTATCTTTATCTTACACGTTACAGACAGAACAACGAGCAAGCCTTACGTAAATAATTAATAACTCATCAATTACAAATTAATTCCGTATGAAACTGTATTCTCCAGATTCGTCCAAGTTCGTACTAGCTTCTCCGATTGTAAAATTCCAGAAATGATTCTCAGAAATTGAGGAATAATAATTATTCAAAAGACACCGTTACCCCGTGTCGCAAGTGCATAGCACTATAATAATGATTAATAATTAAAGGTCTATTTTGTATTCTATAATTGTGAATGTTCATAAATTTTCAACGAGCAATGAGTTATTTATTAATTTTCTATTGGTTCTATAGATTTTTTGAATTGTTGATAGAATTGCGGTGGCGCCATCCGTGGGAGAACGCTCAAACTTGTAGACAAACTATAATATTTTTTTTATTTAATAAGTTTTAGATCCTAACTAATCTATAAGCCTTATACATATAAATGTGTAAATACATAGTATATATTACAAGCTTACTGTTATAAAAAAGAAAGAAGACAAACTATAATAAACAAAATTGTTTGGTGGCGCCATCCGTGGCAAAATGCAAAAACTGGTAGACAAACGAATCCGACCACCGACGAGTCGTCGGTGATCCGACAAAGACAATTACATATAATGAAACAGGGAAAATGATAATTAACTAATTAATTTGAACTAAATTCCAAAGTAATCCAAAAATTCTATATAACTAATACATTATGACCTAAGGAGACTGTCTCTCTCTCTCTCTCCGTGCATTACATAAGTCTGTCTTTGTCGGATACCTCTTTACTCACCATATTCGCCTAATACTTACCAGGGGATTAGGAGTGCTTCCGAAAAGTTGGTGGCACGAATTCATCTCTGTCTGTCCTTGTCTCACGCTATCTCTCTCTTTGTCTTACACATGGGAAAGATAAGGAAATTAGTACGTAAATCCGCCACCGTAGATGGCGCCACTATTGTGCATAGATATCAGGGGATCAGCAATGGTTTGCAAAGATGGTAGCACGAATATTTCTTTATCTTTGTCGCACAATCTCCCTCTCCTTGTTTGACACATTATAGGCATTAGAAATTCGAGCAAGCCCTTCCAGAAATGTTAATCATTAATTAATGCCTGACAAATCACGCTCAGAACTATTACACTACGCTTAATAAAGAACATTTTTCTCTACGCTTTTCTCTAGCTGTTAATACGAAAATTAAGGAAACATTGGTTTTTGTACCAGGTCAACTTTTGTTGTACATTTCGATACATGTATAATGAGGACCTCTATATGAATGTATGGTTCAAAAAATAATGTTTAAAATCAAACGATTACATATATAGATGTTATATCTTGATAATTTAGAAATTGTTTAATGTTTTCTGTAATTGCTGCAATTTATAGGCAGCAGATATTCTGCAAGAACTTGAAGGAATGAGAGGAGCCATTGAAAATGTGAGCCATACAGTGGTTGGAAAGACCCATGTTCTCCTCCAAGGAGATAGCAAAGTCTGCAGACGCGCAGAATGCAATCTTGGCAACTTGATCACCGACTCCATGATCGACTATAATGCTCGGGAGTATGGGAGCAAGGATGGCTGGACAGATGCAGCTATAGCTATCCAGAATGGTGGAAGTATCAGAACTTCCATTGGCAGGGACAACGATGATAAAGTTACCATGGGGGATATTCTCAGCGTGCTACCTTTTCATAATTCTATATTGAAAGTAAGAATGACTGGAGAGGTTTTGCTATCCGTTCTAGAATGGAGCGTTTATAACTTGGATGTAAACACAACTACGAACTTGTTTGGTGCATTCATACAAGTCTCAGGTGTTCAGGTACAGGAGGACGATCATAAACATTGTTTCGCTGAAAGCTAGAATACTCTTTTTAAGAAACCATCGTTTTACAGGTGATCTATGACTTGACTAAACCAAAGAATTCTAGAGTGGTGTCAGTACAGGTGCAATGTGCAAATTGCAGCATTCCGTCATATAGTGAATTAAAAAAGAACAAGACCTATATGGTGCTCATGTCTGATTACTTGCAGACTGGTGGTGATGGATACAAAATGTTAAAGGATCTCAAGACGTCTCCTTTGGGTATGCTATTCATTTCTTCTTAAGCATAACACCTCCAATAAAATACATTTACTTCTTTAGTAAACAGTCCCTTCTGTTTTATTCCAGGTGTGACTACAGCAGAAACGCTTTCGCAATACTTTATGAAGCATAGTCCTGTGCACCCAGGTGTTGAGTGGAGAATCAGTTACGTGAAAGAAAATGGAAAACCTGGCAGTGGTACTGGTAGCAATGGTTCTGGTAGCAGTGGGTCTAGTAGCAATGGTTCTGGTAGCAGTGGGTCTAGTAGCAATGGTTCTGGTAGCAGTGGGTCTAGTAGCAATGGTTCTGGTAGCAGTGGGTCTAGTAGCAATAGTTCTGGTAACAGTGGTTCCAGCAACCTACACCAATCTATCGGATTAACAATGTTATTACCATTAATTAGCTGGCTATTCGTAAGGCAAACCTACTAAGAACATACATTGAGTAGTCAGGATTCAGCAGTATTTAAAACTTAATAATTTATACTTACAGTTTTTTATGTGCGTCCTATCTACATCTCTACCTCAAATTGTACATTTTTTATAGGTTTTAAATCCCTCTTATCGAGCGATTTATAATAAATAAACACGGTTCATTTAGATCTCCTATTGTTAATTGTTCGGATGAAGAAGAATTAAATGTTACATTTTTGTTATTTTAATCAGCGATCTGTAGATGTAAATATAGTACAACGTATGTAATATATGTATATATTTACAATTAGATTGCACATGTTTGTATATTTATATCACATAACACACTTTGTTTATAAAAATTTATAATATTATATGTAATACGTATAAAATAGGAAACTCTCTTCATAGTTCAGGAAGCTCAAATTTAGTTCCCTGTAAATCGTAGATTCGTTTCACGGTTTCCACCACAGTATTCATTTCTAAGCACGGCATTGGCACCAGGTCGTACAAAAGTTTAGTCATTTTTAATAGGTCAGGTAAAATATGAGGATTGTCCGCCATGTTACCCGTGGTAACAATATCAACATACTTCTCTAATTTCAGTAGTGCCCGATCAATTTTTTTCTTAGTTTTAGGATCTCTGACCTTAGTCTACAATCAAACATGTAAAGAATAAAATTTTATCAGCTTATAACTTTTGGATTTTAATTATATCGTTAAACTGCTTACATGGTACGACATAATATCGTAATACAATGGCCAATCTTCTCGGCACGTTAAACAATCACAGTTAAATTTATACTGTTCTAAGAGCTTCTTTTGCCTATCAGCTTTCGGAATAATTGCATAGTGTTCACTATAACTGTCAAATACCTTGAAAAGTATAATTAACATTGATAAGTTATGATAATGTAATTTTCCTATAAGTCCTTTTACAAGTTATCACATACCTGTTCACCTGACTTAATAGGATACACGGTGACCACCACCTTCTCCTTATTCCGCGAAGTTCTCATTATATTTGGATCACAACTGTGATTCAACAAACTGCAAAATGGCAGTGCAAAACTACAAAGACTAGAGCTTTCTAGTCCAAACAACTCCATGCCCTGAAAAAATCGATTTCATTGTTAAACCTTAAATTTTGTACTAAAAAGAGATTATTAGATCGAGTCACAAATAACTTTTAATACATCAACTTTATTTGTCAATGAAATATACACGTGTTATATGTATAATCAATTATGTACACGGCGGAGCATTTAAAGTAGGTTCTGGCATTAGATGATTCACAGGCATCATTACAATTTCTTACCAAAAACGGAAATTATTTATGAGTCGACTTAATAAATTACTACAGTTTTTCTGCATTCGTTTCTTTCACAACGTACAGCATGGCAATTACTAGGAATCATTTGCTCATGTCTTAACAAGAGACCACCAAAAAATGTGACATCTGGGTTCATCTTCAATAAAGACAAATCTTCCTTCAGTGGACTACCAAACATGTTAGTGCACGTAGCCAGAAAATACAAAATGAAACAAGAATCTAAAGATCTTCTAATCAGATCACTGACTGAGCGTTTTTCTGTATTGGTTACAAGACTTAATAGACTTCTGTAGTGATCGCTCTCAAACATTCCATTCTCAGAGAAGCCTTTTGTACGAGGATCTAAAAATTTTTAATCAGAATTAGTACTGTTTGTCTGTATAAAGTTAAAATTTGTAGTCCTAATAGAAAACAGCATTGTAGGAGTAACATAATTCAATGTTCCTCTTATTAGTTCCTCCTCTTATGCTTTTGTACAGTAGGTCAAGGTCATTTACTGTCAACGACCATTCAAGGTAAATGACATTAAATGATCCTCGTAATATAGGCTATTGTATTCGTCTTAAAACACTTTATAAGAATAAACAGAAAAAATATATCATTCGATTTTTAAAAAACAAGGTTGACCTCTATGTGTGCATTTCAAATGTATTCAATAGAGGTGTGCGAGAACCCTAATATCCCAAATATTCTCGACAAGTCTGAATGTTCTCAAGACTCCCGAGTACTCTCGGAAATAATTCCGACATATTCGAGAACCGAAATATGCCCGGAAATGCCGATATATTCGAGACTCCAAAACTTTTCGAAAACTCGATCCGACACGACACAATATTTTCAGATTCTTTGAATTCCCAAAATAAAATTAAATATGAATCTTGATCAATAATAAAAACCCTAGTAAATAGTGCCATTATTTTCTTGACACCCTACACTTAGATAGATAAAAACATCTTCCTGTGTTTAGAATAAACAAAAACAATGATTTCTATTATATTTACCATTGTGACTATCAACTTTTACCAACTCTTTTCTTAAATCATCTATACTAGTTTCTCTGACAGCCTGTACAGCTATTCTTAAAGCAAATAAATCCAGTTTATTGAAGTCCATATTCAATAAGGAAGGAAATACTGCACATTCTACATCATGATATTTCAACCATTCCTCTGCCCTGCATTGTTCAGAGCAATACATTGCATAAGTGCAACTATTGCACGGTATATTAGCCCAACAAACTTTTAAGCAATGGGAGCAGTGAGTGTATACTTTTTTTGGATTCAAAATTGTTGAATAAGCTCTCTCCAAGATAATTGTTTCTCCAGCATTTATATCGCGAGCAGCCACAACATGCCTACCGTAATCTTTGCTATACTTTATGCTTATTGCATCTGATGCGCATGGAACCTCATTGTTGTAAGTCTTTATTTTAAAAGGACAATGTTCGTTGTCTAATTTGCTCTTATCAGTGTTATCGGAAAACATTTTTTGTTGCTGCAAAGATTTCAAACACTCAGTTTTTCTGGTGTTTAGTTTTGGTCTTAAATGATCTGGATATTGTAACGCTAATGCTCTGTCTATATCATTAGCACATTCTTCATATTTGTGCAACTTCAACAGAACTGCAGACCTATTGGCGTATGCTAGTGCAAGTTGCTCGGATGAGCATGGTGCATGAGCTATACTCTGAGTATACAGCGTCAAAGCATTTACGCAAGACATATTTGTCAATGGCTTGGAAACAAATACTCTGTTACCCTGCGTTCTCAATTCTTCAGACTTCTTAGCATTTTTGACATCATAATGTACTTGCGGAATTATATCGTACGTTGACATAAGGTCTAATGTATAGTTTATTCTTTCTTCGTCCGTGCATAATGTTTTGAATGTACCTATTACTTGTCTGTTTTTATTAGTTGTCAATAATTTTACGTTAAGTGCATGTATTACTTTCTCCATTTTCCTAACAATTAATATTGCACTTGACTTGCATTGCATTGGTCAGTGATCATCAGTGATCAAGATCAAATATGCAATAATGCGGCGGGTTTTTTCGCGCATGCGCGACGAACTTAGCATTGTACACCCTGTATAATTTTTCAAAAATTGTTATCATTTGATTGTGATAAATGCATATATAAGATGCGTTAAAATGTTGTATTTCCTTGAAAGGGCTTTTCGTGAGGTCTGAAAATCACCGCTATTAACGAAAAACAGGGACCAATCAAAGCACGGGGCTACAGCGAACGGATTCCGGTTCGGCCAATGATGACAAATCCTGCTGATACTTTTTCGTTCTGCATTGTAGTGTTGGCTGTACTGATCGTTTTCCACTGCCACAAAATTAATCGAAAAGGTTGAGTAACTTAATAGATATTTACTCTAAAATTTTTATTATCATATTTTGCTTTGTCACGTTACAATATCATGAAATCCTAACCCAGCCGGTCTAAGTAAAATCATTAGAAAATTGAATATCAACATAGATTGCATTCGGGGTAATGATCTTAGAAAATTCGATAGAATTTTATCCATTATTTGTTCAGCTTAAAAATGATCTGATACACGAGTCAAATCACTTGATATCATCAGAAACATAACTATTTCTGAGAGGAATGCCTCTCTGCTATGAGTCGTTTAGTATACTGGTATCAGAGCTGGTATAAGCTGGTATAAGCTGGTATAACGATTATGCGAGCTGTGTATTTGAACCTAGTCGATGCGAAATAAAATAGAGAATTTACATTTTCGTAAAATGTTGCACGATTATTTAAAATTTAAAACAAATTTAAATCTCCTAAAAACGAAGACAATACGCTCCTGCACTTCTACGAGCTCCATCTGTAATCTGCACGAGCAATTGAACCTGTAGGAACTTTTACGCGGTGCATCACTGACAATCATTCTCACCTTCGTTATGTATCTGTCTCACTCATGGTATTATGCTACGCCAGTTTCCGCTTTGTGATCATGGACTTTTATAAGACTGCTCGTTCTCGAAAAAGATAGCTTCGCCGAGACATTAGTTGTTTGGCTTGACGAAGCTGGTTGTTAGGCTTCTCCGCGAGTTACCTCGAAGGTAAGATATCATGCCCTTCGAGCTGCATGATTTATGGGAAAAAATAGTGACATCGATAATCAATAACAAGTTGAATAAAATGGAAACATACCGATTATCAAACAGCTTTATGACGCCTTCTGTACGCTCTACGTGACGTATCTTATTCTTTTTTTTCCCTATTTCGACGAAAAGAAACCGTGGAAAGTAAACTCGGTCTTCTCCTCGTTCGTCGCATCAAGCGCAGGAAGGTTTGTCTCGTCAAAGTAACTGTTATTTCACATTTGTGACAGATCGATCCCGACGAAAACGTAAATAGCATCGTTTCTATTTTTCCCCATATTCACGTTCAGCACTATTTTATTCCTGTTCTGCCGACCCATTTTTTTCTAGTCATTGTTACGCTTTTTTTCGAATAGTGCCATTCATAAAATATAGTTGATTAATTGCTCTACTCCGCGTTACAATTTATCTTGCCTTGAACTTTTTAACGACGCAGAGCTAAACGCCGAGTAGCCCGTTCCTTTACGGATTCTATTATTTTCATTATTTACGCGTAACTTATATATTTCGCATTCTTGCGCAAATAGTTGTAAACTATTCTCGGAAATATAGTGTTCGTAAAAATTTCGGTAAATAACTATTTAATCGAATCAATTCGGATTTTTATGCAATCCTTAGCTTCCTAAACATAACACAAAACATTAAGAATTATTGTAATTAGAAATTTGATTAACATTAACAAAGTAGGAATTATTAGTGAATCATTTTGATGGGATATTGTGTAACATGTTTCAGGACAGATTTTTTTAATGGGAGGGCAAACACATTGAATCATGATGGAAGGTCCATTAGAGATAAAAGATTCTGCTCCAGGAGTAGAGGAGCCTATAAAGTCTGAGGCCCCTGTGCAGAATCCTGATAGCAGTGACCGGAGTGATGGTGCTGTGTCACCACCACCAAATTGCAGTATTTGTTTAGGCAAGCTGGTGAACACATCGTTTACGGACAGTTGCCTTCACCAGTTTTGTTTCACCTGTCTGCTGCAATGGTCGAAAATAAAAACAGAGTGTCCACTGTGCAAACAGACCTTTAAATCTATTATACACAATGTTAGATCAGAGGAAGATTATGATCAATACCATGTGCCTAGAGAGCTGGCTACTTTGGACATTAATTTTGATCTTGGGCATGCGGTGGATGTCGTTGGGCATCGGTTTCATTATAGGTATACAAAATTGTAATTCCAAAGAATTTCACTTTCGCGATTCCACATAAACCGTTCTAATTTCTTTTCTAGAACAACTATGACCGGCCATCGTCGAAATCCACACGAAGTGTTGCTCAACATGGAACAAGTTACAAGAAGAGAACTGCTGCCAAGCATAGCTCCGCAAGTTCCCATGAGAGATCGTTTACGTACACGAGCGAACTCTGCCGTTTATCGTCGGTCCATTTACAGGCATGGAATTTGGGCTACAGCATTGCCCGATGTGTTTGGCCGTTTTGGCGAATGCAGCGCAGATTACTATCGGTTAGTATCTGTTCCGCTGTCGCCTGAAGAGTCGATCTGCATGGTATAACTGTACTTCGTTCGCAGGCGAGAGCCAAGAGAGTTGAACCGACTCATCCCTTGGTTGAATAGAGAATTACAAGCGTTACTTAACAACAATCCAGCGCATGGCGCGTATGTGATGAGAATTATATTAGAAGCCCTTAGCCAGTACGACATTAGGAGCTCCGAGTTCCGAGATTTAGTGCATCCCTATTTTGGAACATTCACGGATCACTTTGTACATGAACTACTCAATTATGCACGGACTAACTTTGATCTACTTGGGTATGATCAATCTGTGATCTATTTACGCCAAGGTACTTCGTCGCGATTCCATTTAATATGCGGCCTGTTTGGCAAAAGGTTGTTCAAACATTTATTTCATATTTTGTTACAGGAATTTCGAGAGAATATGTACCAAATATCGATTCGCCAGCATCCAGTAGCAACAGTATTAGTTCTGACGATTCAGATGTCCGAGTTCTGGATGAAGCAATAGATCTCAGAATGAATACTGTAACGCCCAGCACAGGACCCCATACAATTAGCGTACCTGGTAAATTTGAATGTCTGCGAACGAGGCTTTCTTTACGGAAAACTTAATTAGAACGCTAGGTTTAAAATCATTTCGTTGATCAGGTCCGAGTACCGTAGGACAGATGTTCCAATTGGATATACCTTACAACGTACCGGACGTCCTGACCATTTCCTCAGACTTTTCTTCGTCCGATAATGATTGCGAGGTGATTGGTTACGTGAAACCTCGCCACGAGAGAACACCGGAGATCATAGAATTAGTATCTTCGGATCCTGAAGAAGTAAACATTTCTCAAGCATCGAACGATAATGCACAGTAAGCGAATACACTTGATGCTGGGTCAAAGGTGAACCTGCAGAACAGCCACCTACTAAAAGTGTGCGAGAACCCGAAGATGTCGGATCTCGATGGATCTTGAATTTTCGGGGTTCATATATATAGTTCTGTAGATAACTGCTCTGCAGATTCACCTGGATCACATGTAACGAATAATCGAACTTAATCATCTTCTCAGGTCTTCCACGTCTGCATTTTACGGAGACAATTCAACTCAACCCAGCACATCTCATACTATTAAGAAAAGAGGCTCTATCATATCGTCCACGGAAACTGACACCGACTCGGATAGCGATTACGTTTGTAGAAGGAGCAGGAAGTATCAAAATCGTTCCAGAAAATCAAAGAGAAGCACGACCACCAAGAGGCGTAATCGTTCAGGCGAAACTAGGATTCGCAATCGGGCGAGAAATTTGTCCAGTTCTGGAGAGAGCGATGTGAGGAAACGAGTGGTGAAAAGATCCTCGCGCACGATAAAGAAACGGATAAGCAGCAGCAGTGATTCCAGCGACCATGAGAGCGAGATGAAGACGGTGGACGACAAGAAATCAAGATCTTCGCAATTCTCTACGAAGGGTGCCGTACGTGTTCGGAAAGACTTGATCAAGAAAGAAAGTAGTCGATATGTGGACGATGAATCGTACAGCAGCGATAGTAGCAGCGACTCCGACGAGGAAACGAGCAACGCCAAATCTCGTACACTGAAGAGGTCCAAGAGGGCATACACTACTAGCTCGAGCGATTTCGAGACGGCTAGAAGCGACAGAGTAACCAGAACTAGAGGGAAAGCCAGGCAAGCTTCGGATACGAAGGATTCGCATCGGAAGGAGTCTAGGTACAAGGACGACTGGCAATCAATGTCCAGAAGTAGTAGCTCGTCTTCTTACGAGTCCCAGAAAGAGAAACGTGTCAGTTCCAGGCGACGAGAATCTCAGCGTGATTTGAGCGACGACGATAGCAATTCGAACAGCAGAGACGTGTCAAGGAAGAAATTAATTTTAATGAAGAAATCGAAACCTCTAAATCTGAGCAGTTCGAAGTCCGACGACGATCATTTCCGGTCCCATAGCCAGTGCAGCAATTATTCAAGTAAATCGTACACGCATAAGAAAAAGTCAAAACACAAAGACAAGCACAAAAGCAAGAAGAGAAAACGGTCCAACAGTAGAACGTATAGCTCGTCTATGCGATCACGGTTGACTCGACGACACCCTGTTTAAAAATTCACACACGTTCGCGGTCCATTGAAACATTCCGAATTCGAAGAATGATTCAAGCAGATGCAAAAAATAAAGAAGGGCAAGCTTTCGGGAGACGTTAAGAGCCATAGAAGATCTCAGGGTAACACCAAATCAAAATCAATGGCATCGCGAGGATGCATTTAATCGTTGATTGAACTCCAGTAAACGGAGGAAGATGTTACTGACGAACGACCCTTGAATTGAACAGATTTATACTGATCCTTTTTTTTAAAGCAGTCGAGCTTGCATGAACTATGAACAATGATGAACCATGGTGCATCGGTTTATTTGCGATTTAGAGGCAACATTCTTTACATGAAGACAAGAAAAGTACTGCATCATACAAAACGTGCATTCGTATTCTTTCATTCCTTTGCCTTATAAAATGAGGATGGCTTCCACTTCTGTTATAAAAAGAATATGAAGAATCTGTATAAAAGTTCCGACATCGATAGTTCTTTCCTGTTTATAATGCTTTCTCGGTATAAATCGATTGGATTGAAAACAAATAAATAAATAAAAGTACCCAGATACAGTGCCACGGTTCTGGATAGTGTGTTATAGAACAGCGCATATTCTACACACGAGAAGATTCACAGATTATATGATTATCTCACCATTATCTTCATCAATGTACAATAAACTTGGGTATATTTCTTTACGATCTTAATTCCCAAAGAATGTTTGTAAATATACGTGTATCTTTTAAACAAATAATTTAATTAAAATGTTTACACAAATATAATTTTTTGTAAAGTAGGTAAACCTAGAAATGTTATATGTATATTATACATGTTATACGTAAATCATAAAATAACTGGTTTGTAACAGGTAATGCTGATTTTCCCTTCTTTTCAAGACTGTCACATATTTTTCTCATTGACAGCAAGTTTCGATCGCAATTATTTCCTTTCCTCCTTTTTTGTTTTCTTAGCAAAATTTATTATTCCTCCTTTATTAATACATATTTTGTTAATATTTAGTTTACAGAATGCGTTTGCATGATTCAGACTCTGAATTACGTGAAATGCACTCCCTCTGCGTTGAATACATGTAAAAGGCTAAAATAAAAATTGTATTATGAAATCGAGCACACAACATCGCAATGAACCAGTGTAAACGCGAGAAATGTACCTGATGAAATCATCTATATCCATAGTTCTGGCACGTTTATTTTCGGCCTCTGCCTTTTGCAAAATATCGTTCACCATCTCCTTAATGTCGAATCCTTCTGGTATTATCTATACAGGTCATATAAAAGAAATTTTTTTAAATAGTTCGTAGATAGTTCTCGTCAATTCTACAGCATCAATTACCTTGTTATTAAGACTACAGTGAAGCTTATAATTTTTCTCCAGCATCGTTAACACCGTGGTTTGCTTAAATGCCGCGGAAAGAGTTTTGTTTTTCCTAATAAACGCGATTCGCGTTAAACCATCCCACTCCTGATAATTAATAGGTGGTGGTGGGTTGCGAGGTTCTATTCTAACTACATTCGACTCAACTTTTGGTGGTGGTCTAAAATTATTTTTTCCTACTTTCATGAGCATATCTACCCTTGCTAACAACTGAGTATTTATGCTTAAACGACAGTATAATTTGTCTCCTGGTTTAGCAACCAAACGTTCGGCGAACTCTCTTTGAAACATAAGTACGGCACATCTGTAGAAAATAATGTGCTGATCAAACCCATTTCCTCTTGTGTGTCCTATACGTTAAAAATCAGCATGATGCTTTTAAAACTAGGTGCAGAGATGTGAATACATTAGCAAGTAACTCATGACATTTTTTGCAAGAACGACTCTCGTGATACGTTTAATTAGCTCTGAGATAGCGGCCAGCAAGTTGAACTTAATTACAACAGAGAGCAAAATATTTATAATATTTGCAAACAAGTGTACACACTTCTGTAAGTTGCTCTCACAAGAAAATATCACAAGTTACTTGCTAGTGTACTTACATGCATAATTATAAATGTTTCTTTGCCAATTATGTTGCAAATTACCTGAACAGTGGCCTGTGTAATAGTAGTTTAAATACCAAAGGGGACGATATTTTGTACGGTATATTGGCAACACACAAATCGAAGAAAGGTAGTTCTGTCTTTAAAACATCTCCTATCATGATCTGCAATTTAGCTTGGTACGGAGTACCTTGTACACGTTTTTGTAACTCGGCTACCATTCTAGTGTCCAATTCACATGCTATAACCTTCTTGGATTTATCTAATAATTTCACTGTCATGTTACCGGTACCAGGACCAATTTCCAGTACAACATCCGTCGATCTAACAGCAGCTTTCTCAACCATACTTTGAATTATCAATGGATTTTTCAAAATGTGTTGACCGATATCCGTATTAAACATAATACCTAATGTGAACAAATACAATCATATTAATTTATTCTTACATATAATTTCATTCTCTGTTATACTTCATGTATTATAGGCTATTAAGAACATGTTTCATACCCTGTCTCGCAACATCCTTATGCACGCGGAACTTTTTTTCTGTTCGAACTTTTGGCATCTTGCTTGTGTTTTTGCAACTTCCCTTAAAATATGTACAAAATTAGCAAATGAAATAACGGCAAAACAATTATCACGTGTCAACAGTCCACATGGTAAATAAGCTTTATTTATAAATCAAATAGATAGTAATGTCACAAGCAAGCTCCATGTCACCATCTTGCGCTCTCTATGTTGAAGAGTGAAGAATTTTGGAACTACATCGAACGAATCGGTCAACGTTGGATAAATTATCTGAAATTAGTAAATTACATAGCGTTCATTCTCGTAGCGTCTTAGAACTGCTGTGAGCTCACGCTCCATCCTATGGTAAATTAGTATATGGCCATGGCCACAACGTAGTCGGTGATATGGCCTGATATGGCATATATTATCGAATACAGGGTGTCCCAAAAATGTTGCACTTCCTTGAAAGGAGTCTTCCCTACGGTTATTTGAAGTAACTTTTTCCATTGCGAAAATGTTCTCCGCAGCTTTGTTACGGAGTTATTAACAAAAGGCACGGGCCAATTAGAGCGCAGCTACAGCTTTGGCATTGGCCGAACCAGAATCCATCTGCGAAAAAATTACTTCAAATGACTTCAGGAATTACCACTGTACAACATTTTTGGGACACCCTATATAATAACATTATACATCATTAATTCAAGCGTTCTACAGTTTATTTAGACTGGTTATATTTCTATTGAAAGACTAATAATAAAGATATAATTTATATAATTATAGTATTTATAAGGTGTTACAAACTATAGTTTATGCTCACTATACTATAAATCTAACTCAGTTTCTTGAGATTAAGTACTTGATCTTCTAATTCTGCTATTTTCTATAAATTTTTAACGTTATAAATTAGTCTACGAATTTGTAAAATATAATTGCTAAACGCAATAATGCGGCGTTCAATACCTTAAGATATTCCTGTGTTTGAGATTCTTTTGATGATTCTGTTTCTGCTAATAATGTTTTATATCTCTTTTCCAGAAATGTGACAACATTATCTACTTCACTTTGCTTTTTAGTATTTAGAATCGTACAAAATTCATTTTTTGTCTCTTGCAATTGTAGTTGCAAGCTTTTTATTTCCAAGTCTTTATTCTACAAGGCAACACAGATTATGTGAATATGTATAAAATCAATATAGAATTTTTCAAATTACCTGGATTACTCTCAACATTTTTTTCTCGTGCTCATAACCACCTTTCTCTTTAGATTTTTCGAGCTTTACAATAGCTTTCTTCATTTCACAAAATTTGGACAACAGATTCTCATATTGTTGCTGTGTCTCACATTCCATCTCACTTTTCCAATTAATAAAGTCGTCCCTCAGGATATTATATTGCTCAGTTAATGTAGTTTGCAATGTTTCTTCCTAAATACAATATTAAAATATAATACGCAATAATGTATTAAAGTACATAATTTAATCATACATCTTTTATCCTTGTTTCCAGTTTCATTTCCAGGAGAAAAATTTTATTATTCAGCATTTCTATATCTTTCTTATTCTCTACGTCTTTCTGAGACAATTCTGAGTCTTTCTTTTCAAGATACGATTCTCGCATTTCTAATTCTTTGGTTCTCTGCTGTGTAAATTGTTCGAACTGATCATACAATGTCTTAATTTTTTCCATCAAATGTTTCTCCATTTCATCAGTTTGTTCATTCTGCAAAAATATCTGTTAGGTTTTTTACTCCAAAAACAATGGCTTTTCTTCTTACCTTACCATGGATGATTTCTTCCAATTTCTCATCTATCATAGCTACACCACTATCCAACGCTTCGTTCTTTAATCGAGCTTCATCTAGCTGATCCTTTAACTCGTTGAACTGTTCCATAACTGTAGAATGATATTCCTCCATAACTTCTTTACAATTCTTCTCCAGCGAATTTTTCATCTTTTGTACATCTAATAGCCTTTAACAATTCCCAAAAACATATAAATTCCATTGCCATTATCGGATTACATTTAACGAATTACTAACTTGGCTTTTAAAGTAGTAACATCGGATGTTAACTGGCTAATATTCGAGTATAAATGCTTGTCCGAATGATGACTATACTTTTCGGATTGATCTAACAATTGTTTCCTCAAATACTCATTTTGTGTCTGCAGTTCTCCGATAATCGTATTCAGTGTATCGATACGTTGTTCATAAATTTTCAATTGACTCTTTCTCGTTGCATTTCGATGGTAAGAACGAACAGTTGACAGTGCATTATTAGAATCCAAACATTGTCCCAAACTACTAGTGTCCATTGCACGGTGTTTCATCAATGGTTTGCTCCTTTGGTGTTGTCTACATCTCGTCGTCATTTTGTAGTTGTTTAAAGTACTATGACACGGTCTTACAACGTAGCTTGATAGATCACTGATAGACGAACTGGTACAAATCTGTATTATACATTGGTTATTTCATTACCATGATTAAATGTACATACAATACTAGCATAGATACCATATGATATGACTTAGGCAGTGGCAGAAGTAGTCCGTTGGGCGGAAGCCTGCTGAAAATTCCTCCGACGTGACCTGCTCTCAGTTGTCTGCATAACTCCAAGAGATACTCGTTTCTCAGACGACGTTGCGAGGTCTCGTTGTGCAATTTCTCAAGCCAGTCCCTACATAATTGCACACTCTCAGCAGACGTCAGTTGCAATATGTACGGCCTAACATGCGATAGAATCTCCTTGTAAGTTTCGTCCAATTTTTCAGCTTCTTGATCATTGTACTTTTCAATTTTTTGCATGGTCCTTATTCGTATCGTTTAAAATGTGACGTGTATTCAAATGAATAAAAAACGACATTTTTAAGAGGTTTCCACACCTTTCAACGAATCGTCGCTTTTGTTTCTCCACCGAAACGATAATTTCAAGACGGTCCCGAGTCGTGACAAAGAGATGGAAGAGTGTGTGTATTTAAATTTATCATTTATTATTATATCTTTCTCTCTATACTTCATGTATGTTCGAGATTTTCCTTTATATTATACAGATGCTTAACACGTTACATCAATAAACAGAGATTGAATACAACTGTTAGATTAGTTAATAAATATACTGATAAAAAAGACTCCATGAAATATATTATCTACTGAATACAATCTTTTTCTTTTCACAGCTAACCAATTAACATTCTAAGAGGATCTTTGAAAAGGTTTTCCTAGTAGTAGAAAAAAATACTTGCACGTACTAAATATGTGTATGTAAGAAATGCTGATAATTCGAAGCATAGTATAGAGAGCACAATAACCAAAAAGTATGGTTAATGAGCTTGATTATTGGGTCGAATCATAAGCAACTTCAGCTACAGATGGATATGACGTTCACTATTCTGGGAATAAACTACGTTACTTATGTGTCGAGTGTCAAATAAATGCGAATAGCTAATGATAATATACTCTCTTCGACACGTTATTAATCGTAACCGCTAGTTTCACGGGTCGATATCAATTTGAAGAAAAGAAGCGACAGTTATCAATGACTCAACCCAATATAGTATAATAATCCCTTCATAGCCAAGTATCACAGAACAGCTCGCAAAATGACAAAGCTCGATGATGAAGACATTTGTCACGAATTCGTTCACTCCTAAGCCAAGTATTAAAATAATCGTCCATTCTTTTATAAAATTATGTCTCCCGTGTGTTCAACACGATTCAACTTCTCTTAAATCTACGTTTTTCACTTCGCTACAACTACTTACAAGGTAAAATTGTACAATTCACTAGATTTTTCGTACATTGTTCGTATCAGCCTATCGTTTTGTGTTTCTTTTCTTTTACCTGTATAAGAGTTGGTCATTGAGATGCAAGCAGAGATTTCTGAGAGATATACGCTAAAACATTAGATACGACTATTCAACATAATTTGATTTTCTGCAGTCTGTTTCAACTCTACGAGCTTTCCCTTCATAGGATGGATATTTGTACCTATCCACTCATCCACCATCGTCGAAAAAAAAATACTTTCCATTTGAAACCTGAAGTAGCCTTCTAAGGAGGATAACTCCAACAATAATCTGCAAAAGATATTCATCTTGTTATCGTCTGCCTGCCTATACACTTTATTACAAAGAATTATCATGGAACATACTCTGTGAAAACAGGAATCAAATTCTCTAACTGCATGGGATTTGTATAATTGTTAGCCACTTGCCATGGATTCATCCATGTCGATATCCTGTAACATCGTAATCTCGTAACAAGGAAAATAACATCTAGAAGCTGCAAATTTTAAATTCTTACTTACTGTTCGCTAGCAACGATATTATGATATTTAGCTCTAAAATTTAAAAACCATTCTACACCTACTGCAACCTGCCATCCCGGATAAAGCAAATTACTAGGTATCGGAGCTGGCCTTGGCTGCGGAGTTATATGCAAAGGATGATCTATATATCCTAAGCTTTTAGCCACTTGATTGTGGATTTGTTCGGAATAACCGTGGAGCCAAACTTTCAAGCATAACGCTAGCGATGGTATTGCTGTTGGCAATAATTCGCACAGCGTCGCAAAGTGGTCGTACCTAGAATTCAATTGCAGTAGAACAGTTTCGAATGTATTATAGCTGAATGAAACATTACCTCGACCAGCCAGTGAAAGCTGTTCCTCGGAATTCGTGAACTTTATTCACGTGTACACTTAATTCTTCCAGCCACTTTTCGTGATTACTTATATGATGCCTTATAACCGGAACATGCTGCGAAGATCCAGTAGCACCTTTAAATGCCGTGGCTGCCCACATACGCGGAAAGATTGCAGTATACTTGTCCCACATTCCTACCAAACAATTTTACGCTTTTGTATTTAAAATGAAATCGGAGTCGAGCACTTACGTATCAATTAGATTGAACGTAAAACTATCATGCAGTATTAGGTTGTTGCATGTGAAATGTCCGGTTTTGAAGAGTACCATTAAACAAATGAATGAAAGTAAGCATCATTGTGTATTATGGTAAAAATTGAATTTTTTGGTCAATCACGTTCTTCATTTTTAAGATTGTAATCTGCATTTTGTAGTTTCTTTCACCATAAACGAATAGTACGTTAATTAATCACCACATTTTGACTAAAATTTGCATAATATTATCGTCAATACGTTGTTTTCCCCCGCATATAAAAAGAATGAACGACAATCGTATTCATTGACATAGAAATCAAATTTATTCACAAGCAAAATTAGAGATTTAAATTAAAATTTAAGATAAGATCTTAAGAACTAGCTTTATAGCACGAAGTAAAATCGGACGTCTCATATGCAACAACTTAATATCTTACCATGAGGTAGCGCAAAATTATCCCTTGGATTATAATGCCAAATCATGGGCTCCACATATTTCCCAATATAGTGGTCTGCAAATGATAAAGAACACTTTCATGAAGCAATTAAGCAACATCGATTAACATGTAGAAATTACTGAGATACCATTCAAAACCTGTAAATCTATTGATCTTAACATATCGTCCCATATGATAATCTTTAAGTAGGGATATGTTTCTTGCACATATTGCGCAACAGCCAGAATGTGTTCCAGATACAGAGACGGCTTTCCATATTTACTAGAGGCAGCACGTTTTGTGCACACTGCGCAGAGACCTAGATGCCAGACTTCGTCCGCGCCTATATGCAAATATTGGATATCCGGATGAAAGCTAACTATCTGACGAATCAAGGATTTGATCAAAGGCAAGGTTCTTGTGTTAGATGGACAAATTGAACTCGGAAAGTTCTCCACCTCTCTCAAGGATTTCCACTCGTTGTGTTTCAAGACAAACTGTAATGGTGTCGATATTAGTAACAAATTTTTTAATCGAAGATTGTGAATGAAATTATACTTACCTCCATATGACCAAACGTTTGTACTAAAGGAACAATCGCTAACCCGCAATCTCCGGCTATTTGTAAGATATGCCTAGCCTCCTGGGCTGTGTACCCACTGGTGAAATTGCTCAATCCGTTGCTTCCTATAAGAGATAGCTCCCGGTTGTATGGAAACGTGTCTTCCCATTCTATGAGAATACCAGTGGCACCCCATGTCCTCAAAAGCGGAAATAACTGCAAACGATTGTAAACGATTATACCGTTTCTTTTATAGAGAACTTCAAACTGTGTTACACATGTGAAATATACGATTCTATTAAAAAAGATAATAAAAAATGACCTACATAGGTCCATTACACTCACTAAAACAATAACAGGTGGATGTAACGTTCGTTTATAATATTTTTATCTGTGGATAATGATAATGTAAATTAAAATGATAATATCAGATGAGACACCCTGTAGACAACGTTACAATTTATGACGCATACGAATCCGTTCCAGAACGTGAAGGGTAACAGCTGATTTTTATAAAAGAAGAAGTTATGCAGGAGTATTGTTAGAAAAGGATGCCGGTATATTAGTAACATGTGATGAATAATAGAAATTATATTATTGTAGTTAGGTTTCGCCGATACGACTGTCAGAGTGAGGATACAGTGTGTAAACAATACAGTTCGGCACGGTAACAGACCTTTTCGAAGTAACAGACTCGCGGTGGAGCACCTTTCAGATCTAAGTGAACCAGCCTGGAAAAGAAAGAACATTTTTCTGTGACGCGTCATTCCCTCGATCAGAATCTTTTCGAAAATTTCTGTCAACCAGTCGTACGTTTACCTGTGCAAGCCGAACGTCAAGTCGTCCATCTTTTCTCCATTACTACAACGTTAGATAAAGAATGCACGGTATTAGATTACCGTAAACCTTTTCCCCCTTACGAAATTGTAACACATATTTTTTAATCTCATATTGTAGTACAGTATATTCCCAATTTTTCGTCTCGCGAAATTATTTTACACCTCGATCAAAACGCGCGGGTTTTCATTCAAATTTGAAATTTTTGTTTGGTAAACGCATCCAGTCTGATAAGGATTAGATGCAGTTGATATAGAAACGGGAGTACCGATAAGAAATGTGCCGGTAATTATGAAAGTGATCTAGATCACAATTCTAAAGAACTTAACTTTTCACTTATTTTGTATTATATCAAATCATTTATTTTGAAAATGGTCTACAACTCATTTGAGGTTCTAAAAAACATATGTATCCGTATAAGTATTTTTGTAAAGTTTTACAGCCTTGGGTAAGTTTCATACTATAAGAACAAATATTTAATGCAAAATTATATGTCGTAAAGGAAAAATATTTTTTAATCAATCCAAACGCAAAAGTCTAAATATGTACAAAATATATATGGCTTGAACCACTTTCATAATTATCGGTACAAATAATTAATCAATCGTCGAAACTGTTTCTCCACGAAATATAACTTTATTTCTGTATATATTTACTTCAGCCTTATATAAAACGCGTTACAACTGTACGCGTAATATTAATTCTCAGATATACAGCATTGTTGGTCATGTCAAAAACAGTACATCTTGAGAATGGGCGCACTAGTTCAGCTTGTAAATTGCAATGTGTATGATCGACGAGTATGTTACACGATGACAATATTTAGGTTTTTTTTTCTCAAAGTGTATACATATGTATCATTTTCTCCGTTTCTTTCTTATGCTTCTGCGCACTGATGCACGAGTGGAAATTTTAATTTTCTTTCAGATTAATACACTTGGGAATCTTGGTAGGGTTTTGACACTTTTATGGAGGATTGTACAATTTTTTTTTGCTTCGGTAATCAATTTCAAATGTCGTATAACACCAGACAGATTGTACAGGACTTGATGAAACTTGTACACAAAATACTGGATGCAGCAACGAATTCTCCACTACCAAAATAACTCGGTGATCTTTTAATATTGTTAACGTGAGTGTAGGTGTCTGAATATCGCAGAACGAAACAAAGAATTTAGCAAAATGTTGCGAAATACTCGTTTCTACACCCAACAGAAACGCATTACAAAGTAGAGTGTAACAATAATGGTGACAAGAAATAAATTAAGAGCTAGAAGTGCAATCGGTTGGCACTCTCTGTAATTCGCACTCGCTGATGTGTAAAAAATTCTGAATCGTTGAGAAAAAAGGTGAAACGAGCAACCAGAAAGAAATATGCGAAACAACGATCTTTTATTATACACAGTCACGCGAAATAATTCGCCTTTTTTTGGATAATATCATTATCCCTTCTTCTTTTCTTTTTTTTTTTTAAATATACGTTACTTCGTTTGTACAAAATTGATCTACCAAAGGATGGCTAACACGACGAATTATGTGAAAGAATAATTTTAACAGTCATTTGTAAGTAACGTAGAACTATTAAAAATTTGATAGGAACAGCTGGAAACGATTGATTAAAGAAAAGAATCATGACCGTGTGATCCATCCTTGGTGTCTCGAGTATACAAGTGTCAGGGCAGGAATATAATAACAGTCAGCGATATACAAAAATGCGATCGGTCATTTAAAAAAATTGAGCTAATCTTAAAAACTACGCTTACGTTATTTTAGGACACGAGAACAGGGAAATCGATCGCCGTATGCGCCAGCCTATATATTTCGTCAAACACGAAACATAACGGTGGAAAAGAAAAACAATAGTGAAACGAGAAGTTACAGCGAACACGATGATTTCCTTATATCTTTAACACTCATCAGAATGTTCACAATTAAAAGTTCGAACATCACGACAAACATTTATACTAACAGAACGACATCTCGTCGATCTTGACTATTTTTTTTTTGTAACAGTGATTAATTTATAGTTTTATCTCTGCAAGCTCACGATCAAAGCGTAATAGTACAGTCGTTCGTTAATTTACTCTTCGAATTTTGAATATATCTTTGTCTATTATATTTTCTTTCATCGACTCAGTGTTTCATACGAGAGTTCGATATTTTTTTCTCTCAGGCCCTTGCATTCGTTTTTGTTGTTGTTGTTGTTGTTAATATATATTTTTCTGTCACGCAGTTCATGCGCGTCCGACCGATAAAAGTAAATTTACGTAGGTCGAACGAAATTTCCGAGATATAGTTCCCAGAACAGGATTAGCTGTTCGTGCGCATATCTCTTAGGATGCTAAAGGACTTAAGTCTACCGCCCATGATTCGTCGTGATAAATAAATTAATTACATGATCTAATGTTTTACACCTTGGCGTTTCGACCGTACTCCAAAATTTGTTTATGATAAAAAAGAAGATACCTGAAAAGGAAAGGTTTTTTCACTGGATCCTTGGTAATAATACTAACTGCGGACTGATTGGCCAGTGCCGCGGACTCACCCCTCACTAGTCAAGACGTCTTTTAGTCTTGCCCTCGTGATTAAATGATCGTCGCATTTAAACCATTGATCTCTTTGCTGCCGTATAAAGGCAGTGTAGTGTCCAGTCTCCAAAGAACCTTCGTGATTTATCACCGCGAACAGCGAGTATCTGTTGTCGCTGAACGCCGCGTCTTCCCCGTTCTTTGGCAGGCCATCCATCATCGAGCTATTGTTGTTGCCGTTCCGTCTGTGCGACATAAACGGCGTCATGTCCAACTGTTCCGGGAACGAGATGAACGTGGAGATCTTCTTGTCCTGTATGCTAGAGTGCTCGAATCGTTTTAAGTGAAAACTGGCCACGATAGGAAGCTGCTTCATTGTCAGTTGCTTGGTGCTCTCTTGGTAGGTCTGACAATTGCTACATTTGATTTTAGCGCTAGATCCCAAATGCTCTGCACGCGTGAACCTTTCTAGGCAATCCAACAATGAGGTAGGAGGACCAGAACTGTCCGAACCCGACGCGCTAGCTGCTGGACCCAAATCCAGTGATATATCCCAAAATGGATCGATGGTAGTCGATACACCGCTAAAAAACGATTACATCAGCAGACAATTCTCTTCGTTGTAATGTCTAGTATTCAGGGTGCAAAGCCGAATGCTTGAGATTACAAACTATACAGTCAATCTCACTTTTTTAATTGGGCTGGTAACGAAACTTTAAAAAATGTGTCCTGTAGATTCGTATAAGAATAATAGAATAAAACGGCAAAAATAGACTGAAGAAAATCACGAAAAATTGTAATTTTTGTTTGGTTAATTTATAAAAAAGTTATTCTGATTTAAAGTGTGTGCCATCAATTATGAGACCGACTGTATACAATAGTCGACTATAATATATCCAGCTTTACACGCTGCAAGGAGCGGTGAATTTCATGCCGTACTTGCATGCCTGACAAACCACGTCGCTCTGTAGCCCGCCGGTAAAGATCTGATCGATGATACAATTGCAATGATGAGGATTATCTTTCACTAGAATCGGCGCTGCCTCGCAATGCCTGTGCAAAACGTCCAGCGTGGCTATAAAGAACTCGTGGGCATCCTGCTGTTCGTAACCTGCTAAATGTCTGGCGTGCGTCCATATTAAATGGAGAAGCTTGTGGAGCGTCAACGGTGCTTTGCTACCAGAATAAAATTCCTGAAAAAGATGGGACACTTCACAGACTAGGCAGCGGCTGGGTTGTGGGCAGTGATGACGGTCAGCAAGAAAATAATCTCTCAACAGTGGTGTGTGGATGAGGGCCTGTACAATGCAGTTCATGAAACATGTACTTCCGAGATTTATAAGTCCTCTCAGACCTGAAAGTTTGTAGATCGGTTAAAGTATGTTTAAATTATGCATTGATCTTCGTTGATTTCACCTAATACAACAATTTTACGCATTTCGTCTCATCGAAATTATTACCTATAGTAGAATTTTCTACCACACGCCTTCTGCGCGGATGTTTCCTTAACAACTCTGCCTCTATTTGAGTGGGTTCCCATGCTCGATAAAATTCTCCAAAGCTCAGCGATTTTGCGGATTCGCTCCACTGTGCCTTGGCAACAGCCAACAACTCTCTATCGTATACGTAATCTCCACATTGGAAGCACAAGATATTTCCATAACTAAGATCCACAGCTGCAACATAACATTTACATAATACTTAAAAAAATAATTCATTGAACGTGACATATTGTATTTTACACAGAATTACCTAAGAAATGCTTTTTCGTTTTCGCATGTTCCTGTATGTGACCTTTTACATAGCAGCCAAAGAATATGCAGTGAAGACAAGAATGAAGACGGTCCTTGTACGTTTTACATGTATGACATAAACAGCTTACAGCCTAAAAAAATGTAATAATTACTTATGTAATATTTGTTATGCAGAAATTATAGAAATAAAAAGTGTTGTATAGACAAGATAAAAATATTGTTCAAGGTAAGCTACGAGATATTCTTGTGTCCATATAAAATATGAAGCATCAAGTATATTCGATACAATTTCATAATTTCATAGTGCTGTAAAGCGTAATAAAACATTCATCAAAGTAACGGTATCAGTAGAATCGTAAATCTGCAATACCGTTACTTTACGCGAGCAACACATCTCCCAGAACTTTGTACCGGCAGAGCAATCGCTTGCGGCGGCCATTTTTAAATCCGTCTTTACACACGACCGTCCATGAAAGTAACAGTAAAGACCAAACAAATAAATTACACCGTTCACGATGTTTTCATTGACTGCGCAATGTGTTTTATCTTCGTGAAAGTGTATCTGTTCCGAAAACTATACTGGAACAGTTAATAGAGATTACATTTCAAGAGAATTCCGATCGATTCCACGGGATCGAAATCTGTCGGTGACAAAATTAAAGAAATAGAAAAAAGATCAGGAAAAAGATAGTCAGCAAAAGTCGACTAAAAAATAAGGAAGATGTATCATCTTCGCAATACAAATTAGTCGAAAAGATTGCACGTAATTTCTGTAATCAACGCTCACGCACATAGTTGCAGGGCTCGTGACTAAAAAGAAAGAAAACGATCGATTCTCCGAAACATCTGTTTTTATCGTTCGCACGACTCGGAGGATCCCGTGTGACGAAATCGGCAAGATAATGCGGTAGAGGATGAAACAGGAAAGACGATCGGGACCGGCCGGTGCCGGATTAAGACCTTCAGAGGCCCTAAGCACTCAAAAGATTTTGACGCCCCACAGGATCACTTCAACGCAGTATAGAGTAGACCTATACGATTTCTTAGGTATTTTCGATAATTTGACTGAAAAGTGTTTCTAACAGAAGTTAGAGGTTTGCTCGCTCGCTACTGATTTACATATTTCCACTCGCGCACACATGACGCAGGAACAATATTGTTAGTAGACAGCGGATTTTATGCATTCATTGACACAAATGGGTAGATGTAATTTGAAACGGTAAAAACATTAGAAGAATTTAAGAATTGTATTACATTATTTTCAAAAGAAATTAAATAAATATATATTAATTAAAAAATCCCAATTTTTATTTTGCATAAAGATCCGCTGTCTAATTATTACTATGTAAAAGGTGTAACAATCAGAAAATTTCTATGGTGCCCCCCCCCTCACCCCCGATGCCATAAGCACGTGCTTACTTTGTTTATTGGTTAATCCAGCACTGGGAACGGCTGATCGTCAGGTACGACGTATGTATATACAGTGTTGTACAGAGAAAAAGAGACAGACAGACAGACAGACAGACAGATAGAGAGAGACGGAGCGTACAAGCGAAAGTGAGGGGGAGAGAGAGAGAGACAAAGATGGAGCCTTGACCACGGATCACGCGAGAAAAAGATAGTCGCACCTTTCTTACGCGTGCCTCGGTCGACGTGCTGGTCACGAAATAGGAGTGTATCACTTTGTACGGCTGGATACCCTTGGCTGCTTTGAAATTATTCAAGTGTATGCAGCCATGGTCGCTCATCTCAGGCTGGCGTGAGCGACACTGCCCTGTCTTCTTCTCCTCAGCCTGCACGTACGCGGCGGCTGTTCGCCGGCCTTTTCCGACCACCGACGACGGGTCGTCGACAATGACAACGGCGACGACGTGGACAATGACGGCTCGTCGGTGACGGACACGACCGATGCGCGGAGCGGTTGCTTGACGGCAGCGACGGAGGCTGCTCTGCGCGGGGCGTAGCACGCTGGCCTTGGCAGGAGCGCGCGTGTCGTTGACATGGAAAACCGCGTGAACCTTGGAAAAAAGGAGCGCAAGGGTTGTCCGTGCAGTGTCGTAGCCAGTCGATCGCTGTCACGCCGTATCTGATCTGTTCCCGTTCGATAGAGGGAGCGAAAGAAAGAGAGACAGATCAACCGGGGGGAGGGGCAGACACAGGAAAGGCAGACGGATCGAGATAGACAGAGAGAGAGGCGCGCGCGAGCGAGCTAGACACCCAGACCGATATTCTTTCTCGACAGCCACGGGACTCGGACGAGGACACTGATGCTCTTGGCGACGATCTATTCGACGGGAAATACCGTCTCGATCCGTACGATCGTTTGTGTCCACGTTTTCGACAACCGGGTGCTTACGGACACCAGCCGGTCACTGCTGCAGGCGCCGCCGGTTCGAGCCAGCCCCTCTCTGCCCCCACCACACGCAACTACCGCAGAGACGAAACTACGGTACTGTTTGGGAATCGCCAGCGCGCATGCGCACCGAAGTGTACTCGTAAACTTGAATTCGAAATTCCATCGTAAGGAACAATGAAAAATAATTTCCCCTTCACTGTTTCTTATCTATTATGTTCAAGAAGAACAATTGCAAAGAAACTTTTTACGTTTATTGCTTCGAGTATTTATATTTATTTTATACAAATACAGATGTAAAATTTATTATAAAAAAAAATTTGAATAATATTCAAACCAACTACCATATTACCGTTTATAACATTCAAACTAGCCGCGTTTTTCAAAGTTTCATATTTTCTGCCTGCGGTCATCTTTAGGGACAAAACCTGCCTCATCTTTTGACCTCCTCCAACCACTATCAGTGCCTCTAACGCATGAATCGGAACTAACTTTGTTAGCCTGGAATAGAACCTACCTCATCTTTTTACCCCCTCTAACGCTTGAATCGGAACAAGCTTCCACCAATTATTCAATGTGAATATAAAATAATGTTTTAATAATAAATCAATATGCAATATGTATCATACATCTCAGAACCCATATTATCTTTGGCCTGCATCAGAACCAACAATTTAATTGTTTTATATAAATAGGTAACTATATTTTATATGAAATAGGCAACTATAATATGTAACTAATAATAAATTAAATACAATATTACTTATAATGATAAGCATTTTAATTTTTTGGATTTCTTAGCTGCAAACTTTAGTTCTAAAAGATGAAAAACCCGAGAAAGTTCGAGAAAGTACAGATTTCATATCGAAGCTCTAAATGTTGCGAATATTGTATAATAATTGAATCAGCCCGGATGGATGCAGATGTAGCACCACGTATTATTCACTCGTGTCTGCTACTTTTTTACAGGACTTTGAATTCCCTCGTAAAAATTTGGCGAACATGATAACGAAGTTGGTATCCGACAAGGACGAACTTATGCACATTTACGAAGAAAATGAAAGACAGACATAGAGCTGCTAAATAATGTGCACACTCGACAGAAAATTTATCAGTAACGCACTTGTGAGGAATTGTTTATAAATATTTGCAGATGGGAAATATAGAATAGACCTTCAGCTACTTTCACATATAATTTTTCGTCACATTTTATTTCTGATTAAACAGTTACAGACAATTATTCTAAGTCTTGCTCTAAAATAAACTCAAATAATTTAACAGTTCTCCGGTAAAAAATAATCTTCCAACTTTAGAGATATAATTTATGCACTTTTATGTGATCGGAGGATCTAGACTGATGTCTCAGCTACATTTCCGTTGCAGTTTTATGTAGATCCGACGCTTAGTTAATTGGTTATTTACGATTTCCAGAGAGGTGACACAACGATTTGTGTGTTTACTGTTTATCCTTGACAAATAGTCGGACTCTCCTTGTCTTACACATTGCGGGCATAGAAGATGGAAGTTACCTCCTCAAAAATTGTTAATAAGTAGTTAATCAGAGAATTTTTATAAATATTAGCTCTCGAAGAATATAGAATGGACCTTCGGCAACATTCATGTATAGTTTTCAATTCGATTCTGGAAGAGGTTAATTAGTTATAAATAATTGTTGTAAGTCTTGCTCTAATGAAACTGTGCATATTAGTGAGAATTGAATATCTTGTATACTCCAAACGTTCATACATAGAAGTTACTCTGCATCTCGTGTACTATTAGCCATTTTTACTAAAAAATTACATGGTGTGGTAAACAATTATATAATCGTTGTAATCGTTAAATAAGTAGAGGTAATAAATTCATTAATTACATTTTCTTGATATAATTATATAGGCTTAGTAATATTCATGTATCATAAATCATTCTGTAGCGAATATTCATGTGTTAAAAGATATTCAATATCTCGAGTTCCATTACATATTTTTACTAAAAAATTAGATGGTCAGATAGTCGAGGGAGTGCATGTCGACATAATTGGCAAAAGGAATTGTTATAAACATTAAACAGCCAGAGATAGTAACTTTATTAATTACATTTGCTTGATATAATATTGTTTGGTAATATTCATGTGTTAAAAGTTACTCTGTATCTCGAGTACTATTAGCAATTTTTACTAAAAAATAAGATGGTAGATAGTCAAGGGGATGCTTGTCGACATCGTTTTCAAAAGGAATTGTTATAAACATTATACAACCAGAAATAATACATTTATCAATAATTATTATCACGGTGATCGAAATCTACCGAAATTAGTTGGGGAGGGGAGCGTTGCGCTTCGCTGCGCGCTACGCATCCCTGCTTACCTAAGCCCGCGGAGCGCGCTCAGTCAGTCAGTCGGGCCGGGCCCTCCGGCAGGAGCGGTTGGGCTCCGGGACAAGGAGGGTCTCCGGCTACCTTGGGGCTGACCAGGGGTCCTCCAGAGGTACCTAGGCGTACCTACATCTGGCTTCGGGTTGACCAAGGGTCCTCCACCAGTGGCCTACCCTGAGGTTGACCAGTGGTCGTCCAGAGCTACCCTAGCATACCCCTACTTACCTTCAGCTGGCTTTGGGTTGACCAAGGGTCCTCCAGCAGTGGTCTGCCCTGGTCTACCCTTGCCTACCCTGAGGTTGACCAGTGGGCATCCAGAGCTACCCTAGCCTACTCCTGCTTACCTTCAGCTGGCTAAGGGTTGACCATGGGTCCTCCAACAGTGGTCTGCCCTGGTCTACCCTTGCGTACTCTGAGGTTGACCAGTGGTCATCCAAAGCTACCTTGGCCTACCCTTGCGGTTGATCAGTGGTCCTCCAGAGCTCTCCTGGCCTATCCTTGCCTACCATCAGCTGTCTTAAGCTGGGCCAAGGGTCCTCCACCAATGGCCTACCATTGTTTATCATGGTCTACCTTTAGCTAGCTTAGAGTAGTCCAAGGGTTATTTAAAACTTCCTTGGCCTACTTTAAGCTAGCTCGGGGGGGCCATGGTGTCTTCAATGCTGCCTTCGTTTACCTTGGGCTCTGAGCCGGTGCAGTTCCAGTAGCCGGCATGAAGTCAGGACCGTGCTGATCGATTCAGAGAGGACAATCAGTGCAATGACTTCGCATCTTTGAGTGAGTCATTTTTGTCATTACCTTGTTACTATACTCGTCTGTAGAAATAGAATAGTAGTAGAGTGTAAAAGTAGTTAGTTGCATGCATGGGCAGGCCTCGCCGCCCCAACGATCAGCCGAGATGGGAACATCCGCGATTTGCATTAGCGTTGCGATAAAACCACGCGTTGCATTAGTCGATTTTGAATAGAGATTAAAGTTAAAATTACGATATAGATTGTTTAGAGCGCACCGATGCGAATTACAAATAGTCGTGGTTCATAATTACATTTCATTTTGATGACTGCGCTTTTAAAGTTCATATTGTTGTTTTACATGTAATCTAACGTAATCGTTTTTTGGAACTCTGTTCGTTGAATTAGCGTTGCGCACCAAAAGTTCGCGTTTGCTTTCGAGTTTTTCGACTTTTCAGGCTCCCATGCTCGAGCTGCAACGATCAACTGTGAGATGGGCACATCCGCGTTTTCAAGTAGTGTAGCGAAACAAATTGTCACACGCGTTGCACTAGTATTAATTATTAAAGTTGCTTAAATGCCTCGTGCTAGAGATATCTGTCTATGATTATAGACGTTAGAGTTGTAAATTTTTTATTTAATAGCATTTTAAATTCGATTTGTTGAATTAGCGTTGCGTATCAAAAGAATCGCGTTTGCAATAGAATGTTTCGATATTTCAGGCGCCCATGCTCCAGTTGCAACGATCAACTGTGAGATGGGCACATCAGCGGTTTTGAGTAGCGGTGCAAAACATATTGTCGGGATGGGACCGAAGAAGCAGAATGGACTTTATGCCAAAGATGCCCGACACCTGTCATTCATTTGAGCAATCACTGCAATGGCTTCGCATCTTCGAGTGAGTCATTTTACCACTACCTTGTCACTATACTCGTCTGTAGAAATAGAATAGTAGTAGAGTGTAAAAGTAGTTAGTTGCATGCATGGGCAGGCCTCGCCGCCCCAACGATCAGCCGAGATGGGAACATCCGCGATTTGCATTAGCGTTGCGAGAAAACCACGTGTTGCATTTAGTCGATTTGGACAGAGATCAAAGTTAATCTTCCTTCCAATTATAATCGCAGTTTCTATCAATAGTTTGTTTAAAGTATAGCGTTGCGAAACAAATAGTCGCGACTCGTTTTGTACAAACTGTAGAGTAATATTTTTTGGATCTCTGTTCGTTGAATTAGCGTTGCGCACCAAAAGTTCGCGTTTGCTTTCGATTTTTTCGACTTTTCAGGCTCCCATGCTCGAGCTGCAACGATCAGCTGTGAGATGGGCACATCCGCGATTTCGAGTAGTGTTGCGAAACAAATTGTCACACGCGTTGTACTAGTATCAATTTTAAAACTTTATTAAATGTCTAGTCAATGTTGCAATTAAATAGTCTCGATTTAAAGTAGTTATGAAGATACAGATCTAGAACTTTAGACGTTAGAGTTTTAAATTTCTTATTTAAATAGCATTTTGGATTTCGATTTGTTGAATTAGCGTTGCGCATAGAAAGGATCGCGTTTGCTTTAGAATGTTTCGACATTTCAGACGCCCATGCTCCAGCTGCAACGATCAACTGTGAGATGGGCACATCCGCGATTTCGAGTAGTGTTGCGAAACAAATTGTCTCACGCGTTGTACTAGTACATATAAATTTTCAAAGTTGATTAAAGTTCATGTTAATATATATATCGATCTAAAATTTCATATGTTATTATAGATTACTAAATCTTTTATGAAAATAGTCTTTTGAATTTTCATTTTTCGAATTAACGTTGTGCATAGATTGAATCGCGTTTGCTTCAGAATGTTTCGACATTTCAGGCGCCCATGCTCCAGTTGCAACGATCAACTGTGAGATGTGCAAACCCGCGAATTTGAGTAGCATTGCGAAACAAATAGTCACACGCGTTGTAGAAGTATCAATTTTTTAAGTTGATTAATTGTCTAGTTGATGTTGAGAATAAATAGTCGTGTTTTAAAGTAGCTCTACAGACACCGGTCTAGAATTTTAGACGTTAGAGTTTTAAATTTCTCATTTAATTTGAAAGAATCTTAAAACTTAATTTGTAAGAATGTACTTTCAATTTCAGAATACATGTACTTTCGATTTCAGAATACATACACTTTCGCTTTCAGAATACATGTACTTTCGATTTCAGAATACATGTACTTTCGATTTCAGAATACATGTACTTTCGATTTCAGAATACATATACTTTCGATTTCAGAATACATATACTTTCGATTTCAGAATACATACACTTTCGATTTCAGAATACATGTACTTTCGATTTCAGAATACATGTACTTTCGATTTCAGAATACATATACTTTCGATTTCAGAATACATATACTTTTGATTTCAGAATACATATACTTTCGATTTCAGAATACATATACTTTCGATTTCAGAATACATATAATTTCGATTTCAGAATACACATATTTTCAATTTCGGAATACATATATTTTCAATATCAGAATACATATATTTTCAATTTCAGAATACATATATTTTCAATATCAGAATACATATATTTTCAATATCAGAATACATATATTTTCAATTTCAGAATACATATATTTTCAATTTCAGAATACATATATTTTCAATTTCAGAATACATATATTTTCAATTTCAGAATACATATATTTTCAATTTCAGAATACATGTACTTTCGATTTCAGAATACATGTACTTTCGATTTCAGAATACATATACTTCCAATTTCAGAATACATATGATTTCAATTTCAGAATACATGTACTTTCGATTTCAGAATACATGTACTTTCGATTTCAGAATACATATACTTCCAATTTCAGAATACATATGATTTCAATTTCAGAATACATATAGTTGCAATTTCAGAATACATATACTTTCAATTTCAGAATACATATACTTTCGATTTCAGAATACATGTACTTTCGATTTCAGAATACATGTGCTTTCGATTTCAGAATACATATACTTTCAATTTCACAATGCATATACTTACAACAAACACCTTCAATATTAATTTTTGGATTTGTAATTGGAATATGGTCTTGAACTTTCAAAGATCAACTTTTCCAAAAATTTTTGTCTTGAAATTCGTATTCCTCTGTTCGGAGTTTCCTCAGGGGCTCACTCACGGAACGGGGCCCGTGAGTGGGTACGGGGTGTCGCGTCCCCGGGGCAACCCGAGTCGCTTACAGGTCGTTGCGTCCACAATTTATTCATTGATTTTGTTTCGAATTGGTTTCGATTTTGTCTCGATTTGGGTTTTGGTGTGGTTTCGATTTTGGTTATGATGTCGTTTCGATTTTGGTTATGATGTGGTTTCGATTTTGGTTATGATGTGGTTTCGATTTTGGTTATGATGTGGTTTCGATTTTGGTTATGATGTGGTTTCGATTTTGGTTATGATGTGGTTTCGATTTGTGTTCTCCATCATGTTCTTGTTCGTTAGTCCGCACTCGTGTGTGGGGTTAGCTTTGCCCTTGTGAGCGGGTATTAGGTTTGCCCTCGTGTGCGGGATTTAGCTTGGCTCTCATGAGCATAGGTAGGCCGTACTCGTGTACGGGGATTAGAGTAATATCACATTTTATCTTCATCGTCATCGTTTCAACGACTTCTTTTACTTTGACTTTTCCATTGTGTTGTGTCTAATTTTGATTAGTTTGCTTCAGTTAGAGTACAGCAGCTTATCATCTTCATCGCCAGACGAAGAGGATTCATCGAACTTAGAAAATTCATCGAACGAAGAGGATTCGTCGAACGAAGAGAAAACTAAGTTAGTTTTAGTGTGTGCGTTAGTTCTTAAGATTGTCAAATGTCGTTGTAATTATGTCGAGTAATTATTGCCGTAACTTGACTTTGCTCGCCCCGTTTTCCGACTCCGACACAGCCTTCTGCTGTGTCGGCCTTGCTTGCAGGTTCTGAGCTGGTCCAGTTTCGGTATCCGGCGTGAAGTCATTGAGAGGGATGTCTAAGAGACTCGTTCACTCGTCTTCTGACGATCCTCTGTGTTAACGTAATTCTGGGCACGCCATGTTCTCATGTCACCCAGTAGCGCCAGAAACCGTTTGAGCGCATCTCTTTGCCATCTTTCTTGGTGATGGAGTGGCGGGTATCGGGCTGGTCGGCTCAGGACTTGTAAGCACTGAACGCGTCGCGTCACCCTTGAACCAGAGCCTTCTGCTCTGGTTCGATCTTGTTTGTCTCTTTGGAAGAATCAGAGCTTTCCGCCTGAGTCGCCCTTGGTCCCTCGTGGATCGGAGACTTCTTCTCCGATTCACACTTTGCCCCGCAATAATTACTCGACATACGCTAAATGGAAAAGCAGTCTTTTCCATGAAAAAGACTACGTTTCCATTTAGCGACCTGCGAAACTTAGTTTTTAAGAATCGTCGTTGTAAGAAAGGGAGACAGAACGAAGGGAGACTTCGTTCTGACTCCTTTTCGGGTCTCTTGTGCAGCAACCTCCTCGCGGTGAGACCTGGGCAATCGGTATTATCCACAATTCGCAAAATGCTATAACATATAAATTATAGCATTTTGCATGTAGTGGATAATATCGAGCTAATAGCTGCACATTGAGAATTTTAGTTAATAAGTATTTAATAGTTAAATGTAAGACTTAATACTTCTTTCGTTTTTCCTTGTCCAAATTTCAGCATTTCTTTTCAATTAACAATCGAAATACAGAGTTTCTATTTCAGAATACATGTACCATCCACAAACATCTTCAATATTAGTTAATAAGTATTTAATAGTTAAATGTAAGACTTAATACTTTCTTCGTTTTTCCTTGTCCCAATTTCAGCATTTCTTTTCAATTAACAATCGAAATACAGAGTTTCTGTTTCAGAATACATGTACCATCAACAAACATCTTCAATATTAATTTTTGGATTTGTAATTGAAATATGCTTTCGAACTTTCAAAGTTCAACTTTCCCAAATTAATATTTTTGTCTTGTAATTGATATTCTTCCGATCTGAGTTCCCTCAGGGGCTCACTCACGGGACGGGGCCCGTGAGTGGGTACGGGGTGTCGCGTCCCCGGGGCAACCCGAGTCGCTTATAGATCGTTGCATCCACAATTTATTCATTGATTTGGTTACGAATTGGTTTGGATTCTGTTTAGAATTTGGTTTTGATATGGTTTCTATTCTGGTTTTGATGTGTTTTTTATTCTGGTTTTGATGTAGTCTCGATTTGAGTTCTTCATCATGTTCTGGTTCGTTAGGCCGTACTCGTTTGCGGTGTGTGGAGTCATTTCACATTTTATCTTCATCGTCATCGTTTCAACGTCTTCTTATACTTTGATTTTTACATTGTGTTGACTAATTTTCATTAGTTTGCTTCAGCTGGAGTACAACAGCTAATCATCTCCATCTTTGCACGAAGACTACTCGCCCAACGAAGAGGATTCATCGAACGAAGAAAATTCATCAAACGAAGAAAATTCTTCAAACCAAGACAATTCATCGAACGAAGACTCCGGATTATTTATAAGTTAGTTCCATTGTGTGCGTTAGTTATTAAGATTGTAAATCGTCGTTGTAATTATGTCGAGTAATTATTGTCGTAATTTGATTTTGCTCGCCCCGTTTTCCGACTCCGACACAGCCTTCTGCTGTGTCGGCCTTGCTTGCAGGTTCTGAGCTGGTCCAGTTTCGGTATCCGGCGTGAAGTCATTGAGAGGGATGTCTAAGAGACTCGTTCACTCGTCTTCTGACGATCCTCTGTGTTAACGTAATTCTGGGCACGCCATGTTCTCATGTCACCCAGTAGCGCCAGAAACCGTTTGAGCGCATCTCTTTGCCATCTTTCTTGGTGATGGAGTGGCGGGTATCGGGCTGGTCGGCTCAGGACTTGTAAGCACTGAACGCGTCGCGTCACCCTTGAACCAGAGCCTTCTGCTCTGGTTCGATCTTGTTTGTCTCTTTGGAAGAATCAGAGCCTTCCGCCTGAGTCGCCCTTGGTCCCTCGTGGATCGGAGACTTCTTCTCCGATTCACACTTTGCCCCGCAATAATTACTCGACATACGCTAAATGGAAAAGCAGTCTTTTCCATGAAAAAGACTACGTTTCCATTTAGCGACCTGCGAAACTTAGTTTTTAAGAATCGTCGTTGTAAGAAAGGGAGACAGAACGAAGGGAGACTTCGTTCTGACTCCTTTTCGGGTCTCTTGTGCAGCAACCTCCTCGCGGTGAGACCTGGGCAATCGGTATTATCCACAATTCGCAAAATGCTATAACATATAAATTATAGCATTTTGCATGTAGTGGATAATATCGAGCTAATAGCTGCACATTGAGAATTTTAGTTAATAAGTATTTAATAGTTAAATGTAAGACTTAATACTTCTTTCGTTTTTCCTTGTCCAAATTTCAGCATTTCTTTTCAATTAACAATCGAAATACAGAGTTTCTATTTCAGAATACATGTACCATCCACAAACATCTTCAATATTAGTTAATAAGTATTTAATAGTTAAATGTAAGACTTAATACTTTCTTCGTTTTTCCTTGTCCCAATTTCAGCATTTCTTTTCAATTAACAATCGAAATACAGAGTTTCTGTTTCAGAATACATGTACCATCAACAAACATCTTCAATATTAATTTTTGGATTTGTAATTGAAATATGCTTTCGAACTTTCAAAGTTCAACTTTCCCAAATTAATATTTTTGTCTTGTAATTGATATTCTTCCGATCTGAGTTCCCTCAGGGGCTCACTCACGGGACGGGGCCCGTGAGTGGGTACGGGGTGTCGCGTCCCCGGGGCAACCCGAGTCGCTTATAGATCGTTGCATCCACAATTTATTCATTGATTTGGTTTCGAATTGGTTTGGATTCTGTTTAGAATTTGGTTTTGATATGGTTTCTATTCTGGTTTTGATGTGTTTTTTATTCTGGTTTTGATGTGGTCTCGATTTGAGTTCTTCATCATGTTCTGGTTCGTTAGGCCGCACTCGTTTGCGGTGTTTGGAGTCATTTCACATTTTATCTTCATCGTCATCGTTTCAACGTCTTCTTTTACTTTGATTTTTACATTGTGTTGAATAATTTTCATTAGTTTGCTTCAGCTGGAGTACAACAGCTAATCATCTCCATCTTTGCACGAAGACTACTCGCCCAACGAAGAGGATTCATCGAACGAAGAAAATTCATCAAACGAAGAAAATTCATCAAACCAAGACAATTCATCGAACGAAGACTCCGGATTATTCATAAGTTAGTTCTATTGCGTGCGTTAGTTATTAAGATTGTAAATCGTCGTTGTAATTATGTCGAGTAATTATTGTCGTAATTTGATTTTGCTCGCACCGTTTTCCGACTCCGACACAGCCTTCTGCTGTGTCGGCCTTGCTTGCAGGTTCTGAGCTGGTCCAGTTTCGGTATCCGGCGTGAAGTCATTGAGAGGGATGTCTAAGAGACTCGTTCACTCGACTTCTGACGATCCTCTGTGTTAACGTAATTCTGGGCACGCCATGTTCTCATGTCACCCAGTAGCGCCAGAAACCGTTTGAGCGCATCTCTTTGCCATCTTTCTTGGTGATGGAGTGGCGGGTATCGGGCTGGTCGGCTCAGGACTTGTAAGCACTGAACGCGTCGCGTCACCCTTGAACCAAAGCCTTCTGCTCTGGTTCGATCTTGTTTGTCTCTTTGGAAGAATCAGAGCCTTCCGCCTGAGTCGCCCTTGGTCCCTCGTGGATCGGAGACTTCTTCTCCGATTCACACTTTGCCCCGCAATAATTACTCGACATACGCTAAATGGAAAAGCAGTCTTTTCCATGAAAAAGACTACATTTCCATTTAGCGACCTGCGAAACTTAGTTTTTAAGAATCGTCGTTGTAAGAATGGGAGCCAGAACGAAGGGAGACTTCGTTCTGACTCCCTTTCGGGTCTCTTGTGCAGCAACCTCCTCGTGGTGAGACCTGGGCAATCGGTATTGTCCATAATTCGCAAGATACTATAACTTATAAATTGTAGTATCTTGCATGTAGTGGACAATATCGAGCTAATAGCTGCACACTTAAAATTTGCGTTAATATGTATTTTATAGTAGAATGTAAGACTTAATACTTTCGTCGTTTTCCGTTGTTCCAGCTTTAGCATTTCTTTTCAATTAATGACCCAAATACAGAGTTTTCGTTTTAGAATACGTGTATGGTCAAGGAACACCTTCCATATTTCTTTTTGGATTTGTAATTGGAATCTGTTGTTGAACGTTAAAAGTTAAACTTTCCTAAATTACTATTTTTGTCTTGAAATTGATATTCCTTCGATCGGAGTTCCCTCGGGGGCTAACTCACGGGATGGGGCTCGTGAATGGGTACGGAGTGTTACGTCTCCGGGACGACTCGAGTCGCTTATAGGTTGTTGCGTCTACAATTTAGTAGATTCGAGTTTTATTTGGTTTTTATTTGGTTCCGACTTGGTTTCAAATTGGGTTCTTCATCTTACTCTTGTTGGTTATCGGGGTTCGCTTTGCTCTTGTGAGCGTGTGTTAGATTTGCACTCCTGTGCGGGATGTAGATTGTAGGTTCTGATGAACCAAAGACGATATAGGCTTTGAGATGTACGTTACATATTGCCTATTGATTTGTTAATAAAACATAAATTTTTTTTTTATATTCAAATTAAATAATTGGTCACAGACATAAGACTTGTGACCTTTCGCCGCTAGATGGCTATAGCGCTGTTGTCCTCGTCGCCAAACTATTTTTCAAGAATTTTGAAGAATTGTAATTTGAAACAATTGTTGGGTTTTGCGGTATGGGTCCGATGCGCTGATTTATTATGCATTTTTTATGGAATAAGTCGTTAATTTTTAGCCCTTATTTTTCAAGATATTTACTTTTTCGCATTGCCTATCTACTGTCGGTAATATTTCTCTAGCAGTTTCGGCGTTTTGCCGCTGCAGGAATTGGCGCTATACGGGAGATGAGAGACAGCAAATGAATCTTGCCGGTATTTGCGCTGTACTTTATAGCATACGCGGCAAAAATCATTTACGCAAATATAAAGAAATGAACAACATTTAATAATATTATTAACAACAAATTATTTAATGCATATTCTGGTCAAAAATTTAGATAGGGAAAATTACTTTGCAAACTCGTCATCGCATATAGCGTTATTATCGCACTTACTATGGCGGCTTTCGGGTTCTAATTTAAATTTTCTTATGAGAAAAGCGTCTAATTAAACTAGGTGTTGAAATTCTGAAAGGATCTCTGTTCTTTGTTCCCCCGTTCATCTCCTACCAGGCCTACTATACTGTGATAAAAAGCTCTATAATAACGGAGCTGTATCTACAAGAAGCTCAATTTTCTTGTAAAAAAAAATTTATAAAGGAGTTTTTACATTATATTAAATTCTGAAAATTTGTTCGATTATGAATGAAATTGCTGTTGAATTTTGATTTTGGCTGTTGGTTTTGGAAAGACTATTGAAAAATTGCCTGTAAGAGAAGTATTAATATTCGTAGTACTAGTATAATACTAGTATAAGTGTAGTTATTCGTAATAGATATTTACGTAAATTGTTGGTATGGTTTAATTCTAGATTCTTCTTGATCCTTCATCGATCAAAATCGACAGCAATTTCTTTCAGAATTCAACATATTTATAGAATTAACCCCATGCCTTATGCTTTATTTTACGGTTTTAGTAATTAGAATTTCTTTGTAGTTCACAATTTCTTAGAAAAAGGAGAAAATGTAAATCTATTGCATGTCTATATGTTCTCCAATGGCTTTACATTAACAACAACAAAATAGAATTATATTTCGGTTTAAAGGAAATTAATAACATACATCTTTATTAGACTCTGTTCAGAATCTTCGTCACGTCTCTCAGACGATATTGCAAGCGAAGGGGTTAATATAATGTATACTGAATTTTGTTTAGGTACAGTGCAACCACTAAAAAGCCTATTGATAGGCTTCCAATATTAATGAACACCATTCGATTATTTTAAGACTCGCAGGTGCTGAACAGGAGTGCGAAGAATATGGATCCTTTCGCTTTCCATAACGTGAAGATCTAGGACCTAAACCTACTTTAGATCCTTCTCGATCTAGCGATGGAAGAGAGGTTCGGATTGAGGCAGATCGTGGCTGAGAAGAATCGAGCATCTGAATTGCACAATGATAGACAATCTCCATCCCGCTCACGTGACTCAGGTAATTGTCACAGCACGGGCGGAAGGAAAGGAAACAAATGGAGGAATAGAGAGAAAGAAACAAAGGGAGAGAGACAGGTAGTCATAATTGAAGATCAATTCGCACAAGGAACTCTTTCAGAATTCAACATATTTATAGAATTAATATAATGTATATTGAATTTTGTTTAGATACAGTGCAGCCACTAAAAAGCCTATTGATAGGCTTCCAATATTAATGAACACCATTCGATTATTTTAAGACTCGCAGGTGCTGAACAGGAGTGCGAAGAATAGGGATCCTTTCGCTTTCCAGAACGTGAAGATCTAAGACCTAAACCTACTTTAGATCCTTCTCGATCTAGCGATGGAAGAAAGGTTCGGATTGAGACAGATCGTGGCTGAGAAGAATCAGGTAATTGACACAGCTCGGGCGGAAGGAAGGGAAACAAAAGGAGGAATAGAGAGAAAGAAATAAAGGGAGAGAGACAGGTAGTTATAATTGAAGATCAATTCGCACAAGGAACTCTTTCAGAATTCAACATATTTATAGAATTAATATAATGTATACTGAATTTTGTTTAGATACAGTGCAGTCACTAAAAAGCCTATTGATAGGCTTCCAATATTAATGAACACCATTCGATTATTTTAAGACTCGCAGGTGCTGAACAGGAGTGCGAAGAATAGGGATTCTTTCGCTTTCCAGAACGTGAAGATCTAAGACCTAAACCTACTTTAGATCCTTCTCGATCTAGCGATGGAAGAGAGGTTCGGATTGAGGCAGATCGTGGCTGAGAAGAATCGAGCATCTGAATTGCGCAACGATAGACAATCTCCATCCCGCTCACGTGACTCAGGTAATTGACACAGCACGGGCGGAAGGAAGGGAAACAAAAGGAGGAATAGAGAGAAAGAAACAAAGGGAGAGAGACAGGTAGTCATAATTGAAGATCAATTCGTAGGAGGAACTCGGTCGAGTCGCGACGACGCGCAGAAATCGTTCGCTCGCTCGCTCGAACGTGCAAGATCCTCTGGCGAATGGTCACCGGGGCATTATGCAAGACACCGAGAACCAACCTTGGCAATGACCACTAACTATGAGTTGCGTTAGCAACTTGTACACGTCTGTCTGTGTCATTAACTCGCCGCTAGAATAATTGTACATGGCGGATCGTGACCGTAGATCCTTTGCCTGTTTTTCCAGCGCCTCACACAAAAATAATGAAACAACTCGACATCCTTCCGGATTGACCGATGACTAGGAATTTTCCAAACCCGTCAATGATTCGAAGGAACCTTTGCAACAATAATCCAACGAGGAGAAATAAAAATTACCATTTCCAGTGTGCCAATGGATGCATGCACAAATTTTAGTCTTTTTAATAATTTTTTATTCTTTATACTACATGATGTACGAGGTATTTTATTGGTCGATAATGAAGTTGATTACTTAGACTCAATGATAGCGAATAAACAATTGAATAAAAAGGTACGCAATTATAAGTACACAATGTTATAATTATACAAAAATGGATTGTTGGAATACAATCATGTGGAGACTTAGAAACAATCTACAATCGACTTGGACAATTTTTGTTTTGCATAAACATATTCACAGTCTAACTATAACCAGTATAATTACAAGGCATTATTAGACTACGGATCTTTATGCAAAATGAAAATTGTCTGCACACATTGTACAAAACAAGAATCACATGAAAATGTCATTATTTCTTTAATGACAGCTAAAACTAACACATGGATATTTATAAATTTTTTAATCTGTTTACTATCTTAAATCGCACTTATTAATTTTTGTCATAAATGGATAAAATCCGTAGTCCAGCTATTATGTATGAACAATTGAAACAGACGAGGAAATGCAAGTTTGTTTTAGAAGAGAAACTGCATTTCCGTATAATTTCTGCCTCTTACAATTGTCTTTGTCAATTTTTATCCAGCATAAAAATCCGTAGTCTAATTACCAGTCATTATGCACGAACAATTTAGCGACCGTTTGATCGATAGAACAAATCTGTATCTCATGTGTGTCGCTGTTTGTTCATGGAAATGTACGTTTGTGGAAACGTTCCACGGACTAACAATAAAAAAAACGGATAAAATATTTCATTCACGGGAAGATTGACAGTGCTCGAATCCACGTTTTGTGCATAGAGAACACTAGTTGGGGAACGATGACTCATTGTCAGTCAAGACAAATTAGTCTGTCAAACCCTCAATTACGCTAAGCTAAAACACGAGAAGCGGAAACGAATCTTATCCGACGCTGATATCGATAAATGTCTGGTCGAACAGTCTTGAATGCTCTCTTTTGCACAACACATTATCCTACTGCATGACGACACAATGTTGTTGTTAAGTATATACACCCAAGAATTTATTGTAAAATTGAAATTATAATCCTCCAAAATCAGGATCTTCAATAAATCTTGTTTCTTCCTAATTTTTAATCATGCAAAAAGCAAAACAAGCTTAGAAATTCAAATCCTGAGCTTCGAAGTGCCATCATTTATTATTAACACTAGGTTTACGGAGCACTAAAAGTGACTATTCTACATTACTTTATAAAAATAACAAGAATGTATATATTCAAATTGTTAGCCATTCATTTTATAGTATATACGCAAAGAGATAAAATTGTTGAATAATTTCTTATGAATACATCTTTATAATCTCAATAATCGCTCATTAAAAACATTAGAAGCCGTCATTTTGATTGGCCCCGTAAACCGAGTGTTAATGAAGAAGCTAGTCAGTGAACAACGATTTTGGAACCCGTTTAGGGAAGTACAGCTGGAACAAGTTTAAGTATTTGGGTTTGAAAAAATACATGTATACTCCAATTAGTAGTAAATATATCTACATGAAATTAATATAAAATAATTTCCTGTTTTTGTTAGAGAAAAATCCCCAAATGATGATTTTAAGCACCTGTGTTTGATCGTTTAACGTACCCTAATGGACGAAGTGAATTTTCCAAGGCATTGCCTAATTGAATTTGAAATTGCCTAATGGATGAATCAAATTTTCTACAGCATTATGGTTACATAGCATTCGCGTTACGTCTGTCAATTACGCAGAGTTACAGCGAGGAAGATTCAGCTGTTACATATATAAGTGTTAACATTATGGGCGCAGCGCAAAGATCTTTGCAGTGACTGTTCTTATTATCTAATAAGTAATATAACTCAGCTCGGTAACAGATCGTTACATCACCCGCTAGTTCAATTAGCTACAGCGATATTAATTTACCACAAGAATAACGTTCGCGAGATAATAGATCGAGGCAGCATCCTCGGATCTAACGACTTCGTTGATCTTCGAGAACCGTCGTCGATTTCGCGGGATCTCGAATTACACGATTGAATGTTCCATTCTCGTGTGATAGACAACTAAACCCTCAATTAGCAGAGGCTTAGGAAAAAAATATTAATTGCCGAAGTAATCCGAGTCGTTTGATTAAACTCTTTTTCGTCCCTCCTTCTCGATTCGACGGGATGATTATGGCATCGATGTTGGTGAAGTGTGAGTACGTAAGATTAAAAATTCGCCGTGCGTTAATCCACGGTTGGTTTTTTTTTCATCGAGTAGTTGCGATGAAATAACAAAACGATTACAGATTTTTAAGTGTTTGTGACGCAACGCGTGACGCGGCGTCGAATCCGCCATTTTGGTCACGGCGTTATGGTAACTAGGAATCGCAATGGCCCTCCTCGTCGTATCCCATTGGCAGTGGAAAAACCTGCAACCTCTTCTCTTCGATACAGTGTTCTCAAGATAATCGAAACCCGAGACGATAATATTCTTTGGTCTTCGGTAGCGGACGCCATTTTCTTGCTCAGCGCGAGATTAAGAAGCGATTTTCAATACCTTCTTCGATTTCAAACAAGTAGAATGCTGGGAAGATTTATAAAGAATCGGTTGAAAAATTAAGGACTACAAACAATCAGAATCCTGAAGAAACTCGGAGCTAGTGATGGACGCCATTTTCTTTCCAGACGTGTGTAGGATCAAGAAATAATTTTCAATACCTTCCTTGATTTAAATCGAGTAAGATGTTTAGAGGATTTATAAAGAATAAGTTAAATAATTAATTATTACAAAGTAATCTAATATTTTGAAGAAATTTGAAATTAGCGATGATGCACTTTGAACTCTATAATAGTCTACGCCATTTTCTCCTCAAGAACCTGGCGAAGAAGATGGGACTAATTTACAATATCTTATCTTGTTTCGAATAGAATTTTTTCAAAATGTATGAAGACTAGCCTAATGAAATTGTTTAATATCGCTTTATCTTACGTTACTTGAATTCACGAATGTTAAAAAGTATTAAAAAGAAACATGGAACGGCGTTTTTAGTTGCAAAACGACGTGGTTCATTATTTTTAATCATTACCCTCGGCAATAAATATTTCATCGAGCAAAGAAAAATTTCTTACCACAACCACTCCTTCATTCGACACATAAAATTGCCTAACTGACAGAGTTACCAGATCAGTCAAAATGGCGAGTACCTGAATAATTCCTTAGGTTAATTATAGTATGTAATATGGTAAATTGCCATAAGTAGTGTCTAAAATTTCGAAAAGGCTTAGCGAAAGGTGTCGAGAGTTCAGTGAATTCACACCATTGCCGCAATATGGAAATTGCAGACAATAATTTATTATTTAAAGGAGTCCCATGATTTCGCGAACAGTTCAACAAGTTTGAGAGAGATTTCTATTTCGCTGGTAAGTGAGAGATTTAGAAAGCGGTAGCGGCAAATGTTATACACGCTTTCATCTTCGTCCTCGGTCCTCAGGATCCGTCGAAATCGCATCTGTTCCGTTTCCCCCCGATAGATCAACGTAAACGATCGCTCGATCGTTTCGTAACATTGTGTGTTGATAGATGCTATTAAGTGCAATCAATGTTCATATTAATCAGAAGAAAAAAAAAACTAGACATAATTAGCACTGTTCGCGACTAGAAGACTGGTTAACATTAGCATTAGTAATAGCATGGATTTACTAAAGAAAACATTGAAATGCTAGAAAAAGTTCGGATTTACGTCAGTGTACTATTAATTGCTTAATTAATTAGTATGTTAAACGGTCCAAGATAATGAAGATAAGAAAGAATGGTCACAGAGCTTGTTTAGAACATTAACAAAATATGTACAAAAACATTATCCAGATTCAACATTAGCATTAACATTAGCAATATTGATTGACTAGATAAAAAATTGAAACGTACCCAAAAGCAAAAAAGGATTTATGTAAGATTATATATTATTTACTGTAGTGAAATAATTGGTCCCTATGTTGTTGTTGAAGGTGAGGAAAAATTTTCCAAGATAACGAAGATCAAGAAGAATTTTTTGATAGCGTTTTTTTACAGTTCACAATAGAGCTATTTAACATAATGTCCATGAGTCAAAGACGATCCCTTTATGCTAAAACAGTTGTCAAATCTTTAAACGTCTCACAGACTGATTTAATATTCGCATTACAACATCGATTTGCAAGATAAAAAAATGACACGCAAGGAAAAGTTTGAAGGATTTATACCATATAAAATTATGTATCATTTACTACAGCGAAGTAATTGGTTCTTATATCGCAGTCGAAGACATGTAAAACGGTTCAAGGAAGAAAAAGAAGAATTTTAATGGCGCTATTACTACTTACATTGAGACGCACTAATTGATTACAATGCTATTTAATAAACCGGGGAAAAAGTTCGCGACTATCATGATGTCGTTTGATTAATATTTATAAACGAAAAAATCCATGTCGACGAGAAGCCACGGCGAAAAAATTCGTCGATTTGATTCGAGTTATGCCCGGATCGCTACGTTCAACATTACGATGCATCATTGCCGATGCTTTTCCCCCTCGATGATCGATCATTAACGTGCTGGGGAATTTGTATATCTTCATCGAACAGAATTATGCTGCTTTTTCGTCTCGCGATGCTTTTGTTGGTAATTTACCTGGCGCGGTAATAGGGGAGAGTTGGACCCCCAAACAATTTTTGATATATGGTATATAAAGAAGGAAATAATTTTAATGGAAACGAAATAGTGCAAAAGAATGTTACTATTTTCATTTTTAAAGTAATACATTCTGCTTTTTAATAAACACAATTTAAAATACCAAATCCCATTCATAAATTTAGGGTCATCGGTCCAAACAAAGAAACTGGTTTCCTAATTTGGACCTACGGTATCTCAAGATGGATCACCAATTTCGTTAGCCACAATTGATGCAAAGGTATTTCTTCATTTTTGGGAAAAAATTTTTTCCAATCTAGGCAACTTGTACTAAAATTTTTTGAAGATTTTACTTAACATAACTTAACTCAACTTAGGTTAATAAAACAATTATAGCAATTCATGTCTAAATAGGTTTTACATATTTATATTTTGTTTCTTACTTGAAAATGGCACGAGTGCTTCTTTACCTGCAATAAAAACTTTAATCAAACATTTCGCAAAAACTAAGATCTTTTTGTTATTAACCGTAATCACGAGGTGCTTACTCGAAAAAATGGATGCAACAGGCAAGCATACTTTCAAGCAACATGTATTGCCTATTTTGCAAAAGTGGTCCAATTTACCCTAATAATGGAATTCGCGGTGAAATTTCATGCGAATTCCGAAACTAAAATTGTTCACCCAGATTGTACATGTTTTTTCGTTATTAATCGCTTCAATTTTGATACCAGAATTTTGTAACTTGACCCTTTTGCTACGATGCTCTGCGATGACTCCTTTTCTCCACGTTGTTATATATTGTATTTCGTTACATAATGCACCGATGAGACTTTCTCTTCCGCGTCGAAATTGATTATCGTTGAATTAATCCTTCCAACCATCAAACTCGGGCAAATGAGTCCTGTTTGCTATTGTCAAGCCTTTATGCAACCACTTGGTGAGTTCTTTATTATTATTAGACTGCGGATGTTTGTGCAAAGTAAAATCTGTCTGGATTAATTGCGAGACACAGGATCTATGTAGATATTTATTTCTTTTTTTAATAATATTTTACGGGTTGAAAATAATACAACAGTAGTTTCAAATTCTTTAAAAGTTTGTACTGTTTTGCATTTAATACTCATGCTTACGGGACGCGTTAAAATGTCACGTTCTAATATTTTTAATTTACGATTATTGGGATTATAAAAATGCGTATCCATGAGGAATTATTCAACAAATTTGTTTCGTTGGTATATATATATATATATATATATATATATATATATATACATATATATATAAATTGCCTAAAAATTTGGATAGACACATTCTCGTGCATGTCATTATTTGTAATTCCAATGCACAGCATGATATTCGGGGAACTTGTCACTTTTCCGTGACAATATCTTTTTCCATAATTTACAATACATTTCATACAATATTGTAACTGCGAAGAATCTTGGCGAGATAAATCGAAGTTTCGGGTGCTGAATGAAATAAAATTAAAATCTGACCACCATCATTGTCGAACTTTAGTAATCGTTGGCCGATTGATCCACACGGGCTCACGATCGGCTAGATCCCACGTCTAGATCCTCGACGGTAATCCTCGAACGAATTCAGCGATAAGATTGAAATCGGAATCCGGGAGTCACGTTCCCCTTAATCCTTCACGGTGTTTTATACTTCTCGTCCTCGTTCGCCAGGGCTCTCCGTTTCTGCGATACACGAAACCGGAAGCGCGGTCAAGCAAATTTTAATTTAACGCAATATTCTCACGCGTTGCGCAATTCCTTTAACATGGCCGATTAAACCGATAAGCATCGATTTATGGTGTCCAAGTCGGCAAGGTATTTAGTTAAAAGCGAGAAGCGAGAAAAAAAAGGAATACGCGATATGAAAAAACAACAAACGATGAATCGGAATAACGTATTAGATTCGAGGGAGAACGAGGTGGAAAAAAATATGAGTGGAAGGAATTGAAGAAGACAGAAGGGAATTCCGGAGAGCGGACTACGTATCAGGTTTCGTTCGGTATTATTATGCAACCGTGATGAACGAACGATAGAGCCGCCGTGACCACCGGCAACGTTACACCGATAGGACACGTGTAATCACACGTAATCGCTCGCTTGATTTTTTTTTTTTTAAATGATCTCGCGATATTTTGCGTGTGATCAAGAATCCGATACATGCTGACGAGTTGTCAACAAAAAGCGCACTGGTGACGTTTTTCGCGGACAACAACGTTTTATCAAACTTACATGACGTAGCCATAAACGTCTTTGTACTCCGCACTTTTTCTGCTCGTTACATTCACCAAAACTTGAAATTTGTGCCTGTTACAAATTTCGCCGAGGGATTCTGCAACAACGTGATTTCCTATTGTAGTCAAAATAATTTTTAAATGCTCTTATATTTTATCAAATTGACGTCGCCAGAAACGTCTTTTCTGCTCGTTACATTCAACCAAATTTGTAATTTGTGCCTATTATAAATTTTGTTGAGGGATTCTGCAACAACGTGGTTTGCTTTTATTATAGTCAAACTAATTTTAAAATGCGGTAATATTTTATGAAACTGACATCAACCGAAACGTCTTTTCTGCTCGTTACATTCATCAAAACTTGAAATTTGTGCCCATTACAAATTTCGCCTAGGCATTCTGCAACAACGTGGTTTCCTATTGTTGTCAAAATAATTTTTAAATGCTCATATATTTTATCAAACTGACGTCGCCGGAAACGTCTTTTCTGCTCGTTACATTCATCAAAATTTGTAATTTGTGCCTATTATAAATTTCGTTGAGGGATTCTGCAACAACGTGGTTTGATTTTATTATAGTTAAAATAATTTTAAAATGCGGTAATATTTTGTCAAACTGACGTCGTCAGAAACGACTTTCCTGCTCGTTACATACATCAAAAGTAATTTGTTCCCATTGCAAATTTCGCTGATGCATTCTGCAACAACGTGGTTTGATTTTATTATAGTCAAAATAATTTTAAAATACCATAATATTTTATCAAACTGACATCGCCAGAAACATCTCTTCCGCTCGTTACATTGATCAGAATTTGTAATTTGTGCCCATTGCAAATTTCGCTGAGGCATTCTGCAACAACGTGGTTTCCTATTGTAGTCAAAATAATTTTTTAATGCTCTTATATTTTATCAAACTGACGTCGCCGGAAACGTCTTTTCTGCTCGTTACATTGATCAAAATTTGTAATTTGTGCCTATTACAAATTTCGTTGATGCATTCTGCAACAACGTGGTTTGATTTTATTATAGTCAAAATAATTTTAAAATCCGGTAATATTTTGTCGAACTACCGCCGCGCAAAACATCCATTTTGTTTGTTTTTGAAAAATGGTAATGAAAATTAGTTTCGGTTCAACCGATAGTATACCTATAACGAATCAACAGTGAAAGTCCACGAACCAGCAATCCATCATTCCTATCGTGAAATCATAGTAATTAATTCTATAAAATAAAAGTTGTGAAGTTGAAGTGTACGATACCGAGTACTTCAATAAAATGTTATCGCGTTCTTCGACTCACGTCTACGTGTAGCATCGTGTAATCTCAGAGTATTGAAAGTTCCTTAGAAATTGCGAATGATCATTTCTGTGGATGCTCAAGAAATAGGCGAAAAATGTGTCACTAATTACGAGATGGAGCGTTAAACGGGAGCAATTTGGCCGAGTCGCGAGGACAAAACTCCGTACTCGGTTTTTGCGGCTCGGTCCCGATCATTAGCGATTAAATATTAAAGCATTGTCCGGGTATAACTCGATCTAATTGGTCGTCTGCACTCACGATAAATCACGTCTCGTTAAATCACGATTCGAAATTACCGTGGATACAGATTAATTGACCCGGTCCGCGACCGAGGAGCCATCATCTATTGTTCGAATTATTTCGTATTACATCAGTATTACGTGATACCGTTTCGCACGCGAAAGCGATCGAACTATTTATCCTCGCGACTGCCGAGCTATGGATCGCTTTTCTGGATCGTTCCTTCGATAGTGACAGTTTCGTGTTTTGCTCTGCGTTCGACGCAACGAGATCGAGATCTATACCACTTAGAAAACAGCGATCGACAATGCGACAGACTGCACATGTTTATGCAAAATGACAATTTGCTATGTCAACTGCTAGAAACAGAAATGAAATGAAAGTGTATATATTTGATCAATAATTTTAAGACCTCGAAAATAGTGTATTTTTAAATGTTTATGATGCTTATATTTATTATATCATTATATTTTTCTGTCTTAAAGTTGTCACAGTTTTATATTTCATTTATTCATTTTTGTTATGCCATTTATGAATGGCATACATTTGAATAATTTTGAGGAAATGAAAATAGTGTATCGATATATTCTTAAATTCTTCTGATGCTGCTAATTCTTTTAAATTTTTCGTTCTTGAAGATTTCACAGTTTTATATTTTAATCGTTCATTTTGCCATACATGGCAAACGTTTTTTATAATTTTAATAGGTTGAATAATAGTGTATCAATAGCCTTCAATTCTTCTAACTTCCTCTTCTTTAAATTCTTCACAGTTACTGATTTTATCTACTAATTTTTACCGTAAATACAGAAAATCTATAGTTTAATGATCGATCGTCGACGGATCGACATCGATCGTGGCAGTCTAATAATTATGTTTAGTTAATGAACGAATGGATCGACGAGCTCGATCATTTTCAGGGAAATCGCATCAGTATTTCTTATAGTTTAGCATTTTTCAAAACCGGTTTCATTTAGATAAATTTGTAAAGCTCGAGAAACGTTAATATTTTAACTGAAAGTCCCCCACGGGCACAAAAATATTGCGGTAAAACTAATCTCCATAATTTTTAATCACCATATCCGGCGATGGATGTTTCATCGAACAAGGAAGCATATGTTACAACAATTATTTCTTCGTTGGAAAGGTAAAATTGCCCAATTAGCACTGGAACTACTGAACCTGTCAAAATGGCGAGTACCACTTACGCCATTTTCCCATCCTAACGTCCAACCAAATCAATCCTCAATTAATTACATCATTTAACGTGACTTATACTAACTTACAATGTGAGTTATATTATTTATTGTAATATTATAACATTTCTACAAATCGAAAAATGACGAGAGAATTTTAAATTTTATAATTTAACACGTTCACTGCCTTGTCATCCATATGTATAGATGACGGAATTATTTATCAAGATTTCAAAATGAATTTTTACGTTAATATGTCCATTGTACCAAATTTGATTAATATCCAGAAAATGCAAGAAGTTTGACGGAGTACTCACAATCAGTGTCATATATTTAACCTTTTCAATTTTTATTTCGTTTTAATAACCTGATTTCGATTTTATGGAATTTTGAGTTTGCTGAATTGGCAGTCAAAGTGTTAACATAACGTTGTAGTATTTCTAAAATACTGTTGACTAGTTGAAAAATTGTATCGTCAATTATTATAGTTGATTGGCGGATCGTACGCAGATTGTTCGTTACTTATCATCGGATTAAGTAATCTTGGCGCAGTTTAATCTGTCTGTCTTTGGGAGACTGAAGATTCCAATTGACAACTATGTAACAATTAATATGTAACAATATAACTAATTAATATAATATATTAATTAGCTCTTCAAGATTCTCCCTTTGATTTAATTCATTGATCCACCGTACACTTTGCTATTTAATCCGATGGGTAATCGAATTATCTAATAGGTTTGCACGAAAAACCGGAAACTTATTTTAAAAACAAATTCCTGTTACAAAGTCGGCGCCTTATTACCTAAGAGAAGCGTGAGAAGGTGATTACTAATTTGATTTACGATACTGTTTCATTACGCGGTGTAGTAATAGTAATGTAATGAATGAATGTGATTTATTGGTGCACTTAAGAGGCGGAACGTCGCGGTACAATTAAATGTGCGATAAACGCGTCGTTAAGCAAGCTAAACAAGCAAAATGCAGTTGGAAAACGCAAAACACGATTCATGATGCATCAGATTGTCGGAAATTTTGTGATCGTCACAGTAGCGGACAAAAGCTTGAAATCACCCTTTAAAAACGAATAATTTTTTTCAAATTAGTCCAAATGACGATCTTTTTTTTTTGAAATGTTAGAAGCGTTAGTTCACTGGATAATTTGTAAAACTTTTTTTCCAAATTGCTATTGGTTGGAGTTTTGAAAAAAAGGAAAGGTCACGATTTTTAATCTCTTTATCTGTGCCTACAATGAAAATTTTTAATTTGTCTTTCATAAGTCTAAGTAAATGATGTACATGCACGAATTTGAACGAAATCGATTATGGTTGCTACGAGCCATACGAAATTCAAAGATTTTCACACCTTTCAATGCCTATGGCTGTTTTATGCGTTATCCAATTTCGATGAAACTTCGTACATGTATACATAACTCACTTAGATTTACGAAAGGCATGTTTAAAATTTTTAAAAAGTAAAAAATCATGACCTTTACTTTTTTCTTCACAACTACGACCAATAGCAATTTAAAAAAATGTTGTCGAACACATTATCCAGTAAACTATTTATAACAACTCGAAAAAGTCATTGGGACCAATTTTCAAAAAATTATTCGTTTTTAATTTTCTGCATTTATAACAAAAATGGGTAAGTACAATTTAAAACAGTGGATATAATAAAAAGATTTAAGGACATTTGCGTATTAATTTCAGCTTGATAAGCTAATTAAAAGAAGAAAGAAATTTCTATTTGCCTCCTGTGTCTGGCAATTAATGGAAACATGTTTTATTTATCATAAAGATCTGCAATCCAGTAATTATTCTCCGATTACTAATTTTCGACGGACCTGGTGGGGAGAGAAAAAAACGATATGAGCTCATAGGATCAATAACAAGAAAAATGAAAACATAAAATAGAGAGGAAGTCCGCTAATACGCGGTGTGTGTGTGGTTATTATGCAATTTTCCGTGGCTAATGAAATCACGCGGTTAAACGATCCACGTAATTAATGAAACGTAATGACGGAGTGACCGATCGACGATCAACCGACGTTCGCGATTAGAATATTCATTTTTTCCCGAGAGATAGAGATTTTTTTCCAATTTATTTAACTTTCCGAGAGAAACAGAAACAATCTCATTGCTGTTAAGAGTAGACGAGCGAGTTCAGCAAAATATATTGTATCGGATAAATCGAAATTACTTCTTATTCTTCTCTTTTTTTTCTCTCCATTGACTGACCCACATAATGCGTACGTTGATTTCTCGTTACACTAATTATCCTCGATAAACACGGCGACGTTTGTCAATTTGGTCACGGAGAAACTAGTTTCGAGACGATTACGATCATCCAACGATTTTTCTTGAACTAAATTGTAGTCTTCTGACGTAAGACGATACCAATGTGATCCGATCGCTGTTCTTTTTGTTATTGGCTCATTTAAATGTGGATTTTAGTCGGTATTCGTTTGTGCCAATTTTGTGAACTATGGGAAATTGTTTCAGAGAAACTGAAGTTTAAATAATGCTGATTTGAGTTGCATGTTTCGATAAGAATTGACTCGGAAAGGTCCTGTTGTGTTATGATGATTCTTTTTAATATGTGCCTCACAAATGTTGTACTAGCTTGAAAGGGTTGATTCCTGAGCAAAAGAAAAAGTTACTTCAAATGACCTCAGAAATCGCCCCCTTCAAGGAAGTACAGCATTTCTGAGACACCCTGTATAACACCATATTAAAGTTCTCGACCTCCAATCAAATGATGTTTATTAATCCAGATTTCTTATTCTAAAATTGTTGAAATTATGAACACTATGGGAAAGGATTGAATAAATTTGTTAGTGCAATTATATATTATTGTAAAAATGGCAAAACATGTAGATAAATTCAATCTCGTCATTGTTCTGAAACAGTTCATGTGAATCACTTCATGTGATCGATAAGTTTACAATAAATTTCCATACAACGTGGTAAAAAAACTCGTTAAGACGATTGTATACGTATATTTTATGGGACAGTAAATGTAGAAAGTATTTTAATTAAAGAATATGCATTTGCTACCACAGAGGATTCATACAGTCATTTTTAAACAATGTTTTGATTGCGATATACGGCAATCTACCGTAGTGTTAAATGGTAAAAACAATGTTCCCCACGAAGTAATAAAATATTTACTTACATATCCAACGCAATCCTTTATGCAGAAAATTATTTAAAAATTCTTAGTTTTAGAAGTCAATGAAAATCGTCGCGTTTGAGCTTTTTGAAATCGAGTAAAACGATGTCTATGAAATGGTAAATGTAATGATGGCTACGCAGTAACAAAATATGTACTTGCATATCAACGCAATTCTCTGTGCCGAAAATTAGTGAAAAATTCTTCGTTTTAGAATGCATTGAAAATTGTCGTGTTTGAGTTTTTCGAATTCGAGTGAAACGATGTCTACGAAATGGTAACTGTAACGTTACTCACGCAGTAATAAAATATGTACTTGCATATCCAACGCAATTCTCTGTGCAGAAAATTAGTTGAAAATTCTTCGTTTTAGAAGTCAATGAAAATTGTCGCGTTTGAACTTTTCGAAATCGAGTGAAACGATGTCTATGAAATGGTAAATGTAATGTTCCACACGCAGTAATAAAATATGTACTTGCATATCCAACGCAATTCTCTGTGCAGAAAATTAGTTGAAAATTCTTCGTTTTAGAAGTCAATGAAAATTGTCGCGTTTGAACTTTTCGAAATCGAGTGAAACGATGTCTATGAAATGGTAAATGTAATGTTCCACACGCAGTAATAAAATATGTACTTGCATATCCAACGCAATTCTCTGTGCAGAAAATTAGTGAAAAATTCTTCGTTTATAAGTCAATGAAAATTGTCGCGTTTGAACTTTTCGAAGTCGAGTGAAATGATGTCTATGAAATGGTAAATGTAATGATGGCCACGCAGTAACAAAATATGTACTTGCATATCCAACGCAATTCTCTGTGCACAAAATTAGATGAAAATTCTTCGTTTTAGAAGTCAATGAAAATCGACGCGTTTGAGCTTTGCGAAATCAAGTGAAACGATGTGAAATGGTAAATGTAACGATGGCCACGCGGCAACGAAATATTTATTAACATAAACGATCGGTTCCAAGGTTCGCTGGTGGGGAAATCGAGCAGCTCGGCATTCGTCGAACCGATGATGTAGTTTCTCATGACCGGACGAACGAGACCATTGAAAGTACAGGCTCGACCTTTCCTTTGAGGCCTTGCCATTGATCGGCCGCGATGTGAATGAACGAAAGTCCCACTCGACTGTCTCAACCAGGAAATAAGTCCAAGGACCCGATCGACTCAGGAAGCCACACACTCTCTCGTGACGAATGGCTTATATGCAAATGATCAGACCTGCCACCTCCCCCCACCCCTTCAAAGTCTTCCGTTTCCGATAACGATTGACCTTACATCGGTGACAATGCTCTATTTCTTTTTCCTCAGTGCCCATCTCACAGCGATTCGGAGAATCTCTTCCGTAAAAGGTAAATATCCTTGTTGCGAATTGTTGCGACAGGGTTTTTCCAACGGCCCAATATTTTGGGACTTGCACGATACTCGACGGAATGCCCCGGGACAAATACATTGCCGTACTATTTTCTTTACGGTTACAGCGATTACGTCTTTATCCCCAAAAATGTCGCAGAAGAGAAAACGAAAATATGTTTTGTATGGCTACACATTTATTTCAATGCTTTAATAATGATTACGAAAGAATAAAATTGTATATCGTCTAAAAAGAAAGGCGTAATATTCGTGTTTGTTAGATTTTGTTTAACACTAGATTTACGGGACCCGTCAAAATGACGGATTCAAAAATGTTTAATTTACGATTATTACGAGTGTAAGGAGGCATTCGTAAGGAATTATTAAATAGATTTATTTTTTTGTGCACATATTACAATAAAAATCGCTGAAGATCTAAGTAAATACAATTTTATTATTTTTATAAAGCAATGTAAAATAATGAATTTTAGTGCTCCGTAAACCTAGTGTTAAAATCTTCATCGCGCGTCTGACTCGTTATAATTACACTACGGGTCTTTACTGCAAAATAAAAATTGTCTGCCAAAACCAATTAAAAATTTCTTACTTTGAATTAGATCAATATTTTTAAATATTTCACACGAAGATCGGATACTATCGAAATTACGAGAGGTGTGCGACGAAATTGGGATATTATTTATTGTAGTGAACATTGCAATTTTGGAATAATCATGCGAAGAACTGGGTCAATTGGCGAACAAGCAGGCACCTTCGACGATCTCGTTTACCCGGACGCAAAAGAAGTTGTGTCCGACACTGTTCCCACCCTCGAGCCTTGAAATCGTCGATTTATTTAAGAGAACATTCCCATTTTTTTAATAATTCTCTCGATGGAGGAGTGAGTCATTCAGAGATCGGCTGGGTTTACTTTCAATGACCTCGTTCGTCCGATTGCTATAATAGAAACTGTATCTCCCGGCTGTTATCGATATATGATATTTACACCCCCGTATCTTGCATAATTTCTCGCATTGATTTCAACTAATTAAACTTCGAAAGAATGTAGTTTTTATGATTTCATTGCAGTCGTGGCTAGACCCATTAAAATTCTTCAACTCAACTTTTTTGCTTTCTCTTTACATATTTTTGAAACTACTTCCTTGGGAGCGACGTCCATTTTCTTATGAAACTATTCGATCGTTTCAAAAATTTCTTTCGTCTGTTTGATTAAAAGATGATTGCACTGTTTTCATATGTTCGAGTTGCCTAACAACATCAAGCGTGAATATTACGAAAAGAACTAAGTAACCTAATAGTATAAATAGCTACTATAGAAAATTAGAATTTAGATGAAATATTTGCTAATCTGGGTCTAAGTCATCATCCAAGTGTTAAAATTGGGAAATTGAACGTACAACTGCGTTCTGAAAATTTTTTTAAGAAGAATAACTTTTTCTTAATAAAAAATAGTCCTTGAACAGGATTGCAGCCGGAAAAATTTTGGAAAACTGATTTGAAATGATCCTGCATCCTCCAGCAGAGATTAGATAAGAAAATTAGATTTGTGAATAAGTTCTAGCCAATGTATCGGTCGAAAATTAGCATAGTCGGGTCGCGAGTCTCGTCGAATTTCAATCGGTGTTTGAATTTCCTTTTCGAAAAGTTTCGCATACCGAATCCGTCCATAAATTGTCTACGAATCAGCTGTACAGAGGAAAATGCAAATCTCCCGTCGAGCTACGGTACTTCGTTTGCATGTTTTATGCAAAACACCGGCTCGTAAACATCCGTCAAAGAATTACCAGATTTATTCGAACAAATCGAAGGATAACATTAGCTGCAAATTGTGCAATACTTTCGAATTTTATGGAATTCTGTTTGCGAATAATATCTGTTTTATGTTAAACACACCTTCTCGGGAGGCCATGAGTTTTACATAAAACTAGATAGGAAAACGTTCGATCTACGATATTGATTTACTTCGCACGCTTGTTCCGCGTATTTGACGGTGACATTTTTGTTTCTCTTCCGCTTGTACCGGAAGTGGAAGAAGTTCTTGTCAACGACGCGCAGTGGGCCAGAATCGCGAAGAGAGATCAACAAAACTCGTGTCTCTGGAGTCGAGTGGAACAATTAAATCGATGGACGAGGATTAAGCCTGCTTTTCAAGACAATCGTGTTAACAGCAGAGAATCATCGAGTGACAGTAATAACATGATTGAAAAATGACACTAGAACTAATCTTTCCTTCCGAAATTATTGAAATTGTAAATTGTAAAAATTGTAAAAATGTTTTCATCGGTTTTCGAATGTAAGTCTTTGTTTAAGCACACATTACAATAAAAATAGTACTAAGCCTTGATAGATGCAGTCTTTGTCACTATTACAAAGCAGTATACAACACTCGCATTTGTTACTCGGTAATTCTAGTGTTAATGGATGCCAGTGATTGGCAGAACGATAAGGGAACGAAAAATTCGTTATGAAATCGGCCGATTAGATCGCGTCATAGCTAACGATCTTCTACGATTAGAAGAATTCCGTTAGACACGCGTGCCGATCACACCTGGCAGCCATCTTGCGATGTCCCGCCATAAGTCTTTATCTTTTTTATTCTCCAGAAAATGACAGGAGTTTGCAGAATCATCCGTGGAACGCAGAGAACGGAAAAATGCGCGGCCAGTGACGAAAGGAATAATTGTTTTCAGGAAGAAAGGCATGTCGCGATCATTGTGAAATGAAAATGGGAGCGATCGGGACAAAAAATCGTCGGAGACAACGATCGACGAGCAGGATTTATTGCTAAACCGCGAGACGACGCCTTGGCGACGCGAACATATTTCAGTCTTTCGTTCTTGCGACGTCACAGAAACGCGATTCGAAGAGTGACGGTCAATTCGAAACAGTCGATTCGACGTACAGGTCGCTGCAAAAGTGAAATCCGCCATTTGCGATCGATAGATCGGCCATTCTACACGGTACATTCCGTCTCCTGATACGCTCAGGCTAATCAAACATTTTTAAAAAATTAACGCATTCGCTACCAACATTTATTGCATCAATATTCTATCAAATACGACGTATCGAAGCGAATAAACGTAACGAATAATCTTATTCAATCGGTCTGTACAATACGCCATTTTGTAGCCCTTGAAGTGCTCTTTAAAATCATCTGTACTCGAATTTCCTGATTTGTCACAATTTTGATTAAACATATAACAAAAGTAGAATTATACTGACGTACGATATTTGAAGGCGTTTCGAGAGATACAAACGATAGCGGAGATAAATTAAACGAGTTCTATTCGTTGTGAAAATTAATACGTCTGTAGAAGCGGTTTCCGGTACACGAGTAGAATACAATAGATCAATTTAAACTAATACAAGATATTCAAGAGAGTTTCAAGAGGTACAAAAGATCATACTAAATATTAATCGTTGAAGTACAACAAATTAGCATATCCAGATTTAATAATTAATTCAATAACCTCATCTCTAGGTGAAAGTATTTATTATTTTATTTGGCAAATGTAAATGAAATAAAAAATCATTCGAAAATAATCTATTCGCTGAAACGCCAAATGAAAATAAATTTTTTACGCTTATTTGCAAAATACGGATAATAAAGCAACGGAAATAAGTCATTGTTTCAAATGATTATTTGTTATCTTAGTTCTTTTATAGTAGGTAAAAAAATACAGGAACTTACGATGCTCTAATTACACCCGGTCTATTTTAAAACATGGCGGACGCGGTTTCCGGCGCGCGTAAACAAAATTACGCTCACGGTCGTTTATCTTTTACGACATCGGTATGGTCGTACGACGCGTTAATTGTTCGACAACTGAATCGAGAACCGTCTTCCAATTGACATTGGCATTCACGGGGGTCGTCGATGAACGAGTTCAATTAGCAGCGAATTTAATCGCACGGCATCTCCTTCTGTTTCCTTTTTCGCGCCTCGAACTTCCGTGTCTCAATCTTCGGTGTCTCGATCTTCGATCATTCTTCTTCGCGGACGAGTTCGAGAGACCGACGTTTCCGGTGTTGAATCGTTTGAAGATCGTCGTGAATTGTCCAAGATCGTTCGGCAATCTCCGTCCCCGTTTCCGGTGAGACATACTATTCTGCGAATAACAGAGTTACGGATAAATTATTTTGTTAAGTCATTTATTATTTCACCTGTTCGCTTAGCACATTCACAGTCCTGTGCATGAGCAGGCTAAGATCGTAGACTGCTGATTTGATGGATTTATGACAAAAATGAGTACGTAAAATACAAAATTGTGAAGTTGTTAGAAGAATCTGAAAAACACTGTCACGTCATTTTAGAATTTATCAAGATTATTAAAAGATAAACTATATTGTTATTTGAATTCCGTTGCGTACAATTGACGCAGAATATTTTATGTGACGTCAAAATTTTCTGCATTGATCGCTCAAAACTGGAATCGATTAGAATTTCTTTCTTCTTTAATTATTTTAATAATCGTACGACAGAAATCATCGAAATGTCGAATTTCTTTATTTTACAATTTTTAAGATTGTGAGAACGTTTTTGTGTATACTTACTGAGTAGGTGCACTTATTATTTATTTAGACGTGTATTGTAAAAATAATCATGCAATGTCTCGGTAAATGGGGTCGTGTTATTTTTAGAATGCAAGACAAATTATGCAATTTTATTGATCTGTCGTTCTGGTGTTGGTAAGTTGAAGATAACATATCGATATTATTGTAAATTATACTTGGTCTTTTTAATATGTATGTAAATGCATAAAATTCGCAGTCTAGTTGTAATAATTTTATGCAAAAAAGTCTCCGAAATGCATTAAAGTGATTCAAAGAAAATTAATTTAAGAATTTTTAGATTTAATTGATGAGGAAACGTAGATCACTATATTTAAAGAGAAATTATTTGCTATTGAGTTTAAAAAGAATATTATATTTCTCCATATTTCGATTAAAATGTTCAGACTGTGATCGTGTTAATGATTTCAAAAATAATTTTCAGTTTACTATATTGTACTTTGTCGAAATGCGTATCGACTGTTCTCTGCCATCTTTTTACTGTATCACTGTGTACTTGGAATTTTTTATTTTACATTATATTATTGTTAAAAATTTATGAAATACGAAAGAACACTTAAGTATATTAATGATCATTAATGGTACTTCTAATGTATTTTTAGTCTGAGGAATCTTTTATTATGTATTACGTAAGATACGTTCAATTTCTGCTTCACTATTGCTCTATAGCACACGCTATTCTTTCGTGTCCCGCTCTAATCAAGTCATTACATAATATACTGTATAAATAAATTCTATCCTTTATTCTGAATTTTATAAAATCATTCACAAAAATTCGATTTTACATAAATATTCAAAATTTCATTATAATACAAAGGCGTCATTGAAAAACGAATGGGATAATGACCCTGATTCATTAATGAGTTCAAGAAAAAAATGCTACCATAATTTATTTTAAACATAGTTCACATGATCTAATATAAACAGCCATTCTTCATGCAAAATAAAAATTTTCTGCATTTGTGGCAACAAACAGGAACCGCTAACGAATTTTCTTCCCGTCTTCAATCATTTTCATAGGTCGAAAGCAGTACGTTATTAATACTCTTCAATTCTTTTGTTTTCTCTGCTATTTAACATTGCAATTACTCATAAATGCATAAAATCTGCAGTGTCATCAGGAACTTCATAACTTCGAAAATACATCTATTGAAAAATTCAGAGAAGCATGCATCCTGATTGTACGCAAACTATCGGAGGACTCATCGAAGTATTCAACGAATCGAAAGATTCAACGAATCGAATGCTTCATTGCAGCTTCATCGAAGGATTCAAAGAAGTTTTTGTATCGTAGATCTCGGATCGACCTTCCGGCTTTGGATTTACATATAAGTTATAAATGAATTATAAATACTACGGTGTGATGACCACCGAAGATGTAAAAAAAAAATGTGATCAGTTCAATTATGTAACTGACCGCTCGAAAATAATCGCGCACCGGATGCGATTTTGCCGCGCACGTGTCCGGTGACATGTGGATCCACACGCTATAGATCACTGCGAATTATTTTGCCAATTACCCTGTGGATCGGGATATTTTTGTTTCTTATGGTAGAACACGTTGGAACGAGGATCAACGTAAAACTGATAGTCGAATGAAATAAACAAGGTACAAAAAGAACAAGAGAAAGAGCAAGATAAAATAAAAAAGTAAATTTTAAACAATGTTATTCGATATCCAATGAAATATTAAAGAATTCTTATGTGATCGATATTGAATAATCCAACTGAATGCATATGATTATAATAGTAATTAATAGACTGCAGATTTTATGCACTTGTAATACGAATGAATAAAACAAATTCAAAACAATGAAAATATAGAAAAAATTTAAATAGATTATTGCATTATTTTCGACATGTTAAAATTATTAAATGAAGAAATAAATAATACAGACAATAATTTTTATTTCGCATAAAAATCCGCAGTCTGGTAAAGAATATAAAAATATAATTTTAACTTTTTACTGTATTTTTAAAAAATATGATACCTTTGTCACAAAAATTTTGCCAAACAAATCTAAGCTGTCAAGCTACCAAAAAATGTCTTTAAATCACCCAACAAATTGCTAAGCATAATGCAGAAAGTAAAACGTATCCAATTCGCAAAAGAATGTTCCATGACAGTGAGAGTGTTAATAGCAGTGCCTAAATAAAATAATAATATATAATTGATGCAATCGTCGTTGGATAGCGCAACGAAATATGTATATGATTCTCAGGATTACGACACCGGCCGAATATTTCGAGAAACATTCGAGGCAACGCTACTTATCCTCGTTTTAGCACTCATTAACGTTCGCAAACCACAGGGGGTAACACTCGTGATCGAGGTCTACGGGTGTACAATTTTTATCGACCACTCGTTACACCTTTACGATCTTTCCTCTGGATCACGGTTACGTTATACGATCACGAGGACCTTCGAAGTCAGTTTCTGATCCAAGGAGAGAGAATCTCTCGTCGTTCCTCTTTGTCAACGAGTCCATTAACAGTCGAACATCAACCGAATAGCAATTCCGACTCTTCTTTAACAACTTAATCAATTTAATATTTTTTTTCTTCGAATTGGTGACTAGAAATCAATTGTAGTTCCCAATTATCGCTGATGAGTAAGTTAATACTCCGAAAGATGACAGAAAATTTTAAAATTTTCATTTTAATTTCCTTAATAATGCAAAATTAGCGATCTTACTTAAAGTAATTATAAAACAATTCGGAATAAAATTATTTCTTTAGTAAAATCCTATGCCTTTCATGAATGGTTTTGAAGTTTATAAAAAATAAAATTAGCATATAACGAATGATATTGAAATCTGTATATGATAAATCTTCTAATAAAAATGACAAGCTAACAATCATAACTACACCGCGGATTTTTATGTATAACAAAAATTGTCTACATCTATTTCCAGAAACTGGAACCAAACAAAAACTATTTCGTTTGTTTAATAATTTGAATAAATCAACTACACAATTTCGTCAAATAATAAAGAATGTTATTATAAAATTGTGCACCGCGAAATATTTCATTTTCTACTATTTTCAAACCGTGATTTTTCAACAGAACGCTGCCGGAAGTAGAAACGGTCATCAATGATCAGACACGCCAGACGAATCCACTTCGATGAATATTTAATCGACTAGAATGGTGATGGAAATTTCAATATTATTACACAATGGATAAATTCTCGAATCCTTCATATTTAACCAGAAAAATATGGATTTTAAGTGCTACATTTATCGGAAAAAAATTAATGCGATTTTATAATGGCGTGTGCGATTAATTTTTGCGATGTTCCCCGTTAATTGCGATTCTTTTTTCAAAGATGAGGACTTATTTAAAGAATCGATGTTTGGTTGAGAAGAAAGGCAGAAGTAAACTGGATCGAATCAGCGATTGTATATTATAATTCACGGTCAACACGCGACTCGGTTTCGTGAGTCAGGTTGCAGATGAAATCAAAACACGCCTGGTTCTGCCGGTCTGGCGACGAGAAGTCTGCTTGGCTTAATGAATGCAAATCCAGCCACTTGTATATATCGAATCGGAATAAAATTAATGGAACATTGTCCCGTTTGAAATGGCGACGACTTCTTCGGATTGTTTAGCATAAACTTGATCCACGCGCACCATTAATGGAACTGTCCGGACTTAGGGATCGTTACGATTTCGGCGGATCTAATCGTTTCTTTTCCTTTCCTGTTGTCAGTGACATGATCGTTTACAGATTAAATCACTCGTTCGATAATGTGGCGAAACCAAAACGTGTGCTAATTTGTTCAACAACTATTTCGATCTTTATTTCCGGTGGGACACGGATCGGTGAGGATACGAAGATTGTATTTACAATTTTATTACCATTTTCTGATTCGACAAATTTTTTAATGAAATTCTGTGTTTATTGAATGGTCTCTCATTTTATGTTATCAAAGACAGGATCGTTTATAGATTAAATCACTCGTTTGCTAATACAATGACGAAAATAAAACGGGTACCAGTTTGTCCGACGATTATTTAAATTTCTGCTTGATTCAGAAAACGATTCAATGAAGATATGACGTTAATAGTGCAATTTTATTGTCATTTTGTAATTGTGCAGCATTTAAACTAAAATTCTGTATGCATTAAATGAAATTTCAAATCATTAATTCGCTAATACAATAAGAAGAATAAAATGTATGCTAATTTGTTCAACGATTATTTAAATTTTTATTTCATTCCGAAAACGATTCAATGAAGACACGACGTTGATATTGTTATTTTATTTCCATGTTTCGATTTGTAAATCGAGTTTGACTTAATAAGTTTGCTAAATTAACTACAATCTGTTAACATATTGCTGTTGAATAATTTGTTAAGAAACTTTCTGTGACAAAAATAAACTGCGAATTTTATGCATTTTTGGCAAAAACGATAAAATACAAAACTGTCAAGATATTCAAAGAATTTAACAATATTATTACATAATTTCCGATTGAGCGAGTTCATTAAAAGAAGAAGTAGCTTTTAATTTATTTCGTGTTTCTTACAGTTCATTTGAAACATTTTTATTTTACATAAAGACCCACTATTCAGCCATAAACGTTTAAAATCTTTTAAATAGCCACTGATATAGTGCTAACATGTATTGCCTCAGCCTCACGTTTACCTCTTTGTCCCTCGTTAGGACTTCATTCATGCAAAAACGGAAAATAATTGCGAACAGTAGAGAAGCGACATTCGGTTTGTTCATTCAGGAAATCGCGGACCGACAGTGTGCGAATTTAAAGCCGTTCCTCGCGGAAACTGACCACCTGTCGCCATTCCATCGGACCGACTCAACCCTGCGACCATAACTCACGTTACTCGTTGTAAATGTCACTTTTTTATCGCGACCATTCTGACTGAGAATCGTGCCGGAGGTCGCAGCTTTTGTCACAGAATAATATAATGGCACCTTTTACCAACGAATCGCACGCGAAACCGACTTATCTTTCGAGAACACTGAATCGACCATGCTTGAACGCGTGTCTGGATCAAAGGGATCCGTTGTTGCGGTATCTGAATCACGAGATTCATTATAGATCGCGAGAAATCCCTTATCTCATAACCAAGATTATAAATTATAGAAAAATGGATCCCTTCATCTCTTCAAATTTCACGTGGAGATTTTTGTTCGACGAGGACGTGCCTCGTATCATCCAGTCCTTGCTCCTTCGATGAAGTGGTTTCTGGGAAAATTGTGACCGCAAAATCGTCTAATCTTCGGTTCTCCATCTTCTGCGGAAGAAATTAAATGGTAAATCACTACGATCAAGCATTAATGCGGTAATAGGTCTTCGCGATTGTGTCACTGAATGATTATCGTTCACGATTTAATTTCATGTATTAATCCTTTGCACTCGAATGATGACTCTAAATCAACAGTAAAAATTGTCATACCATTATTCAAAACAGTTTTTGTATTATTCAATTCGTCTTTATTCTATAAATTGCTAAAAATTCAATTTTTGTATGAGGAAACAGTTTTAATTTTAGGTGCTCAATGTGAAAAAGATACATAAAATAAAAATGTCTTAGGTTGAAAGAAAGACCTTGATTTTTTAATGAAAATTGCGTCGAGTGCGAAAGGTTAAATTGTTGGTTATCCGACGTTTTTGACAGATTCTTTCACCTGTGTTACAAATGTTGACTTTCATCTGCAAAGTGGTACTTGAATTCTTGCACTTTGCATGTTTCTTTCTGAGTTATAATTTTCATAAAATCAACAGTGCTGAATTTTTCTTTGTACGCATCATCTACTTTCTTTGTATTTATTTTATAAATTTCTCAACACATTTCTGTGGTAAATGACACTATTTTTATAATTTCAGAACGTGTAAAATGATGATCAAAATACGAATCTTCGCGTAAAATAAAAATCATCTGCTTTAATTGCAAGAAATTGGACTTAAGTGAATAGTTACTTCGTTTCTACATAATCTTAATAAGTTGACAATAATGTAACAGTTATAATTAACAACCCATGCTTTATTTACTGATATTTATTAAGAAATGCATAAAATTCGAATTTAACAATGACATGCCAATATTTTAAATACTGAAGCGTCAGAAATGCAAACTTTCTGCCATCACGCGTAAAGTGTAGCGACACACATCGAATTTGTAAGAGAATGGAGTGTTTTGTTCGCCCGCAATGTGCAAGGATTCGAGAATTGATAATTTGCAAATCAGTTTTCAAGAAATCTGAAACCAACTGCGGGGCTCGAAAATCACCAAGTCATGGTATCCCGAGGCGAGATGAAAAGCGTTTTTAACCAAATCTTCGAAAATCTCGCGTTTCCCGCAACAGTTGGCGCCGTTTCGAAGGCTTTTCAACATAAATTATCGATAATACATAAACGGTTCGCAGAAAGATGCGCGGAGGTGATCGGTCGCAGAACGCGAGACCATTGTCATGTCAATTGTGTAGTATGCGATTAAGAGTTTACTCGGAAAAACCGCGACTCGTTAAAGGTTAAAAAGCGACGGTTAGATCGGGTATCGATTTCGCATAAAGTGCACGAGACAATTTACGGAGGTCTTTTTTATCACAATGCGCGTGCATGTGCATTATCGTGTCCTTAAACAGAGTGAGGCCGTTGATAACGAGAACCGAGACGACCTAGGGAATTCGCGAGTCGAGGGCGATAACCCCTTTTTGCAATCTATGTAATCGCGTTATCTGTGATTATTACATTGCGAATTTATATACGGAATAAAACTTTTAAGCCTCTACAGACGTCGCCATTTTCCCCATTCATAGTCCCCATTGGACACTATCCGATATGCAAAAATAGAAATTTTATTTTTATTAATAAATCCATTCTTATGCGAAACTGTAAATTGTTCACTTTTATTCTTTCCGAATATTCTAGTTCTGGGTCCTTATGCAACAAAAAATTGATACAATAAGATAATAAAAGTGCGAGTTGGGATGAGGGAGCCAAGATGGCGTACGTACGGTCACAATTCCCCCTTGAACATTTATTGGAATGTTTCCTGTAAATAGGAAATCCAATTTTTGACAATAAAATTGTTGGAATTCTTAGTCAAGATTCATTTCAATTGCTTTTTGAGACTCTAATAGTATTTATCTCACAGAAAATTGCTATAAGATGGTAATAAAAATGCGAATGGGGAGGAGCCATCTTTCCCTTATAATCATTGACAGCATACGTCCTCGTGCAAAATTAATTTCGCAGCATTCGTAGCATGATAATAAAAATTCGAACACGGACGAGATAGCAAAATGGCGTCCGAGTGGACTCAACATCCACAGATGTACAGAAACAAACATTAGACTTTTTGCGAATAGATCACAAACGTGCAGAAACAAAAATCGGACTTCAGGATATAAATTGTTCAGTCTCTAGTGTAAAATTGATTGTATGAATTTGCAAGCTGATAGAAAACTGACGTAACGTGTTAATAGAAATCGGAATGGCGAACAGTTGTGGGAATTTTCGAGCGAGCGTGCGGCTTCTTCGCTAAAATCACAGATAGAAATGATAATGTATCGTTACGGAGAAGGCAAACGGATCGAGATAAATCGGGGATCGAGGGAATTGTGGGGATATCTGTGGTGAGAATGAGAGAGAAACATTTATGAATGAAACAAAAGTGTATGAAGTGAATTTGGTTGTATGTTAAAATGAAATGAGTGGACATGAAGAAGCGATTTTGTTATTCTAAAAGTATGGCTGTGATGTAGAATGGTTGTCATTAATATGTTATATAAATATATAGTTATTTGTTGAGATACATAATTCCATTCACTGCCTGAACAAATGGTAGCAGAGCATGGTTACGAGAATTAAGAGAAGAGAAAATTAAGAGATAATTAACGATACCCGCGTGAACATATAAAGTAAAATAATGGCAGATGGGTGGAATTTGATGAGTATTGAACCGTTAAACGATTCGAACTATTTCCTGTGGAAGGAAAAGATAGAAGGAATATTAAGATCGAAAAAATTATGGAAAAAAGTGATAGGGGTACAGCCGCCTATCAAACCGCAACCATCAGACGAAAAATACAATGAGAAATTCATGAAATGGGACGAATGGGATGATAATAATCATGCAGCCAGGGCCATAATGATAAATACGATGTCAAAGGCGCAAGTATTAAAGTATTGTAATGAGAAATACGCGAGCAATTTATGGAATGCGATTAAATATAATATGGCTATGGAAACAGAACAGATGAAAGCAAAAAGGTTATGTGAAATAACAAATTTACGAATGATGCGAGAAGAAACTGTCGACGATTATATTAACAGAGCGGAAGGTCTGAGAAATGAATGTGCACAATTAGGAAAGGCAATAGAAGAATTTGAATTAAAAATGTATATTATGAAAGGCCTCAGACAGGAATTTGATCAAAATGTAAGGTTTCTAGAAAACCAAAAAAATATTACTGTTAATGATATTCGATTCGCCTTAAAACAAGAGGAAGTTAGACGTGAAAAACGAAGGGATGAAAGAGCGGAGAGAGAAGAAGGTGTAAGGAAAGCAAGAGAAAAAGGGAAAAACGATTTAAATTGTTATAACTGTGGAAAAAAGGGACATTTGTCAGGTGAGTGCTATAGTAAACAGAAATGTTTCAGCTGCCAAGGATTTGGACATATAGCAGCAGAGTGCAAGAAATCGAGAAATAGTGAATTCGTTAGAGGTAGAGGACAGAGAGGTGGATACGCTGGATTTCAAAGAGGAAGAACAGTGAACCAATGGAGAGGTACAATACGTGAAAGAGGCAGAGGTAGAGGTGAAGCTATGATGAACATAACGGATGAAGCAATAATGACCAGTATGGACCGAGTATATATAAACAAATTAGAGGAAGAAAGAAAAGAAAATGAAGGTAAGAGTACAATTACTTGGTTATTGGATTCAGGCTCTACCAGCCACATGTCATGTGATATGGAAGTATTTGATAAGTTGTATAGCGAAGAACGAGAGATTGCATTAGCAGACAGAGGAGGACGAAAACTAGTTTCCAGTGGAATAGGGGAAATTCCAATGAAGCAGAATGGAATTAAAACTACAGTAAGATTAAAGAATGTATTGTGTGTTCCTGATTTGAACACTAATTTATTATCTGTGGCAAAATTCACAGACCATGGATACAAGGTAACGTTTGACAAACACGGAGCTAAAGTATATAAAGATTATGAGAAAGTACAAATGTTAGCAGTGCGGAGAGGTAATGCTTATTTTGTGGAGTCAAATCAGATTAAAAATGAGGCAGTAACAGCGACAATTGATGAGGATATTTGGCATCGAAGATTGGGACATGCGAACAAGAGGATAATTGAAGAAATGAAGAAAGAAGAATTGGTGATAGGAATGTCGGAGCAGAACAAAATGATTACACAATGCGAGTGTTGTGTTGAAGGAAAAGCGTGTAGGAAAGTTCACCAAAAATTGCAGAATAGGAAAACAAAAGGGATTATGGAATTATGGCATATGGATCTTATTGGACCTATAAATCCTGTTTCTCAAGGAGGGAAGAAGTATGTATATACTATAATAGACGATTATTCCAGAGTGATGTTTGTTATAGTATTAAAGAATAAGGGAGAGGCGGCAGACGAATTAAGGAAATTAATAATATTGAAAGAAAATCAGTCCGGAAAGAAGTTGAAGGCAATTCGGTCAGATAATGGAGGAGAATTTACAGGTAACGATTTAAAATTATGGTTAGAAAATAAAGGTATAAAACATGAATTGAGCCCAGCAAGGACACCGCAATGTAACGGAGTAGCAGAGAGAGGCAATCGATCGTTAATTGAGATGACAAGATCGTTAATGTCAGATTCAAAGTTACCTTTAAATTTTTGGGCGGAGGCAGTGTGTACTTCAGCACATATTAAAAATAGACTAAAGTCAAATGTACATAATAAAACGCCGTATGAATTGTGGCATGGGAGAAAACCGAATATAAAATATATGAAAAGGTTTGGGTGTATTGCATATGTATTAAATAAGGAAGGATTGAAACATAAATTTGGATCGAAAACTTTAAAAGGAATTTTCATAGGGTATGGTAAAAATAACACTTACAGAGTATATCTGCCTGAAACAGAAAAAGTCAGGAGCGATTGTGACGTCAGGTTTGATGAAAGTAAAAATGGAGCTGAATTGTTGAATAATAATGGAAAACGAGAAAATAAAGGAGATAATAGTAATGATGATGAAGACTTAGTAGTTATGAATTTAAATCCTGAAAGAAATATTATAATGAATAATGAGACAGTTGAGGAAAATGATGGCAATGATGACAGTTTTTACGAAGATGCAACAACGGATGAGGTTCTTGCAGAGAATGTACAAGGAAATGAGGATCAAGTAGAAGAGATGCCAGAAGAAAATCAAGAGGAGCAAATTCCAATTCGAACAAAAGGAAGACCGAAAGGAACAACAAAGAATGTTATGAAATTGCGAAAAGAACATTCATCTGAAAAAAGAGAACTGAGAAGATCAGAAAGATTAAAGGAGAAACATTCTGCAATGTTGATAGTGGATGGAGAAATTCCCAAAAATATAAATCAAGCGAGAGAATCGGAAGATTGGAAGAAATGGGAACGGGCAATGGAAGAAGAGTTGAATTCCATGAGAAAACATCAAGTCTGGGACATTGTGACACGTCCGAAAGAAAAGAAAATAATAAAATGCAAGTGGGTGTACAATATCAAAGAAAATCATGATACAAAGGAGAAAAAATATAAAGCACGTTTAGTGGCTGTTGGATGTGGTCAGCGTCCAGGTTACGATTTTACTGAGACGTTCGCACCAGTGATTAGAACGGAGACAGTGAGAATGTTGTTTAGTATAAGTGCGGAAAAAAAGAAGAAAATAAATCAATACGATGTTAAAACTGCTTTTTTACATGGAAATTTGGAGGAAGAAATTTATATGGAGATGCCAAAAGGATATGAACTAAAGGGTGACTATGTATGCAGATTAAAGAAGAGTGTATATGGATTAAAGCAAGCTGGAAGATGCTGGAACCATTTTCTTACAAAGGTATTATTAGAAGTTGGATTTAATCAATGCAAAGAAGATGGATGTTTATTTTTCAAGCAAGAAGGTGAAGATTTTTTATATTGCGGAGTACATGTAGATGACATGGTCGTAGTATCAAGTAGCAATGAATACGAGAAAAAGTATATGGAGAAAATAGGAAATAAAATTGATATTAAAGTTTTAGGGGAAGCAAAAAATGTTTTAGGTTTGCAAATCGAGCAAGAAGAAGGAAAAATTAAAGTACATTTGAGGAATTATATTGAGAAACTGCTGCAAATGTATGGCATGACTGATTGTAATGTAGCAGCATCGCCTATGGATATAAACGTAAAATTGAATAATCATGAAACTAGTCAAATGTGTGATACTTATGAGTATCAAGAATTAATGGGAAGATTAATGTATATTAGCGTACATGCAAGGCCAGATATTTCTTATGCGGTGAGTAGTTTGTCACAATTTAATAATAATCCAAAAATTTTACATATGACAGGTTTGAAAAGAATACTAAGATATTTGAAAGGGACCATTGATTATAACCTAATATTTGGAAGTAAAGTTGGCATAAAAGAGATTAAAGCCGAAACAGATGCGTCATGGGATAGTACCAGTGATGCAAAATCATTCACTGGAATATTAATATACAGAAATGGAGATCTGATACATTGGAGAAGCAAGAAGCAAATAACGGTGGCATTGTCATCGACGGAGAGTGAAATAGAATCTATGCTAGAAGGGGTAAAGGAAGTGGTATGGTTTAAAAATGTATTACATGAAATTGGATTGGGAAATGATACGAAAAGAATTATAAAGTGTGATAATTTAAATGCAGTTAGATTAGCGAATGGAGGGAATTTTAAAACTAAATCTAAATTGTTAAATAGAAAATCTTGTTATATTAGAGAAGCTGTTTTGAAAGATAATTTAGAAGTAGTACATGTACCAAAAGAGAGTATGACTGCTGATTGTATGACAAAACCTTTGAGTGGCTTGAGTTTAATGAAGAATGTGAAGAAAATGTTAGAGATTAGCAATAAAAACAAGGGGGGTGAGTAGATAATAAGTGTGCATATGTATAATGTAGGTAATGAATAATGGATGGAATGAATGTGTACGTATAATGTATGAAAAATCAATCATTGTTTTTCATACTTAAGTATGTAATATTGTTTTATTTCGTGACGTAATATATGCATAAATATTGTTTCTTATTGCGAAAATAAGGTAAATATGTATGAGAATTATTGTTCTTATTGTAAATGAGAAATATGTATTCAATAAAAACAAGGGGGGTGAATGTGGGGATATCTGTGGTGAGAATGAGAGAGAAACATTTATGAATGAAACAAAAGTGTATGAAGTGAATTTGGTTGTATGTTAAAATGAAATGAGTGGACATGAAGAAGCGATTTTGTTATTCTAAAAGTATGGCTGTGATGTAGAATGGTTGTCATTAATATGTTATATAAATATATAGTTATTTGTTGAGATACATAATTCCATTCACTGCCTGAACAGGAATTCCTCTCGGTGGCGAGCAGGGAGACTGGGAGACCTCGAGACGGCCCTGGAAGGGCGCTTCGCGACGCGGAGCGCCGTTTTCAGAAGAGAGGCGCCTTCCACGCCGCGTATAAATGCGAATGCGCCGGCGAAAATCATCTCAGTGCCGAGTGCGAAAAAACTCGCGACGGACCTGGCTCTCTGCTCGTGCTGCCATCAAGTCAGCACCACGTGCGCGATCCACAATCGAGATCCCGCGCGGAAAACAACGAGAAAACGATCTACACTCGCGATTTATCATCGTGAACGATCCCCACAACTCGAATGACTTTAATCTCGTTTTCTATCCAAATTTTATTTTCTACCCCATATCCAAGTCTGCCATTTTCTCTGGGATCCTGTAAGGACATCCTGATTCAGTCTGTGCCGAGACAGTGATCGTGACGGCGGATCTATCGATCATCCTCGCGAATCCTCCCCGCGAACGTATTTGATTATTTTCTTTTTAAATTGTATTTTCTACACTTCATCTAAGTTTCACATATTTCTACGGGGTTGAATACAGACATTTGGTTCCACTCTGTGTCGAGACAGTGATCGTGACAGCAGATCTATCGATCATCCCGAGAATACACCCCCGCGAGACGCTCAACCCCGCGAAAAGTGGTTTACGTCTCATCTAATCCACGACACTGATCCAGGTGATTCTGAATGATCTCCGCGATATGGAGGAGCGAGTGAACGCGGGAAATCGTGAAATTTAGTTGAAGACAGCCATAGATTGTTTAAAGGTAATGGTGGTTTTTTTCTGTGGGTGCAGAAACGATTAGTAGACTGCGGATTTTTATGAAAAATAAAAATATTCTCCATGGATTTTAGGAAACGGGAGCTAAGAAAAAATGTGTTTTTGCGTTTAATAATTTTAAGAAGTGGAAAATAATAGAACAATATTCTTAAATTCTTTTGATGTCTTCAAGGATCGATATTGCACTGCATTTATGACATGAATGTATCAAATCCGTAGTTTAAAATTATTGTGAGTTTAATAATTGAATTTCATGTGAACGTTGCAGCAGATATTAGCTGACTAAAATAATGAACGAAAATAGTTTCTATTCGAAATTGAAAATTATAATGATTAATAACTAGACTGTGGAGTTTTATGCAAAATAATAATTATTCGCATTCATTGCAAGATATTGACGCTGTGTATACGTTTATTTCCTTTCTTAATCATTTTAATAAGTCGAAAATAATATTACAGTGTTGAAATATTAAACTATTGTAAATTCTTAGAATATTTTCATTTTTTGAATTTGATCTACACACTTTTGTTATAAATGTATAAAATCCGCAGTCTACTGATAACTAAAACTGTATTTAAAAAATAATTTAAACAAAATTGTGTTTAATTGTTCTCCAGCACTCTGCTTTATTTCCTTCGATCATTAATTATTTAGGTTCATAATTTCGATGACAAGCTCTCGTTCGGCACGTTTTCAACGAAAGCAGTGCAGCATGCATTCTCGGTTTGCGAACCGGCAAAAATAGCCAAACTTTGGTAAACAGGCTACAAAGCGAAAACAAAGTAATTTTATATCCTCTCGAGTTGGAATGAAAGGAATAGTCGCGTGACTCGAGATCAACACGCGTCGATCCCGATTTATTGACATCTCAATCTGCAGCTTTTTGTTGCTGTGCTTTATGGTCCAAGGACGCTGACTTCTAATTCTTTTAGCGGAAAACGGTAAACTTCGAGTTTTGAAGCTCTGCGCGTTTTGGATTGCAAGAATACTATTTTGCAATAGAAGTACATATATTATTTTCATTGCTGAGCAACGAGAGCTACGGAGTGAATCGTTCTCTGCACACACACACACGGATAAATTTATTTAATAATTTTTAACGGAAGTAGATCTAATATGTTGATCATTGTGTAACAAGAGAGCTAGATCGAATCATTCTTTGTACACAGATTTTATTTAGTAATTTTTAGCGGAAATAGATGTCATCTATTGATCATTGTATAACAAGAGAGCTAGATGAAACCATTCTTTACCCACGCAAATAAATTTATTTAATACTTTCTAGAGGAAATAGATTTAACATTTTGATAATTGTATAACGAGAGAGGTAGACTGGATTATTCTCTGCACAGACAGATTTATTTTAATAAATTCTAGCGGAAGTAACCACTTGATTATTATTTTATGCAATGAGAGATCTAGACTGGACAATTTGAATCGCTCCTTTGTGCATACAAATGAATTTCCTTAATAATTTTTAGCAAAAGCAGGTTAAATGTGCTGATGATTGCACAACCAGCTATTTAGGATAGATCGTTTGCACCTATCCCGTAGATCTAGCGTAATAAAACCATTGTACAGACTGAAAGTGCCGTTCACTGTGGTCCCGATTGCGTTCAATGCACGCAAAAAGCGTAAACCTTTCTCGAAATGAATGCAGTTTGAGGTATTTATCTTGCGGAAGCGAAAATGACAGAACTTGGTAGTTTCATAATTGTGTTTGCTGCTCTGGAGGTTAATGTTTTTACTGGGTTTTGCGAGGAAAGATTGTTTGTTCATAGTGGAAGCTGTTTTGTACTGTTTTGAGCTGATGATGGGTATGAGTTCGCTCAGAGTAACAGAAATTCATTCACCGACAAATCAAACTCATTTCAACCATTTGGGAATCAATAAAACATTATAATTAGCCCAAACGCTAACTGATACGTTTACCGAGTTCTTAGAAAAGTAGCAGTTATTTATTTTGTAACGACAGATGACAATTTTATGTCACAAAACTGAGAATCATTATGCAAGAGAAAAATGTTATACAGCAATCACTAGATACGAAGGCTAAAAAAATTTTTGTTTCTTTCATCAATAATTTGAATATGTTCAAAATAATTCATATCGATGTTCTCAAATTCTTTTACACTTTTTATACTGTTATTTTAAATCTCATTCACTCATTTTTTAGATACCCAGGTGCATAAAAGGTGCATTTAAAGTAATCAAATAATTATAGAAAAAAGTTCCTTTATATCTGTCAGAAATTGTCATAAATGAACTGCGGTTTTTATACACTTATGACAAAAATGAATAGCTGAGATATAAACCATTAGAACGATTTAAAATCATCGATACATTATTTTTAATTCACAAGAATTATTAATGAAAGAAACGAAGCTCCTGCTTCTTGCAATTAACGCAGACAATTTTGATTTTACGCGAAGATGATTTACCGGAAAAGAAATGTGTAAGTGAAATATAAGATATTAAAATGACTAAAAAGATTTAAAGATATCGAATTTGATTTTGCATAAATATCTGCAGTCTGGCCATAAGTCATTCGTAGTCGAATGATCTCCACGAAGATCCGTTGATCTCTGTTTGCTCGTTAACGACAATGGGAACCGGTTAGTGAATGTGGTAGTTAATTATCGCGTCGCGGGATCGCGAGACGAGTTAATCGTTTCTGCGGTGAGTGTTGTGCTGGCAGCTCCAATTATTGTTACCTTGTATTTTTCGACATGCGGTAGCCGGTTGCACTGTGCACACGAATATTGAATAATGGCCCCGTTTAAATCATCATCGTACGCGCGTTAGGTTCGAAAGCGCGTACCGCCTCGTGAGTCACGAGACTCTCGTGATCCTCTAACGAGCCTAGAGATCGACGCTCTCCATCAGGTTCGCACGTGAGCTGCAATTTACCTATCAACGAATTTACCCAGCCCATTAGATTTCGACATTATCTCGTCCCGTGATTAATCTGTCGGGTTGATTCACCGCTGTCACTGCGATTTTTATCTCGTCTATCGGACATTTCTCGATCGAAATGCCTCTAGAATAAAATAGGAAATCAAACTTCCTTTTTTATCAAACGTATTTCAAATTTCATCCCTTTAGGACAACGTATTTTGGGATTTAACGCGAACAAGATGCTTTTCATGATCATATAGCAGTCGTCGCTAGATCTATTTATTCTTCTTTCTTTTTTTATGTATTTTTCAACCTACTATATTTTTAAGTCAATGTTGATCTGCTTATTGCATCTGGTATAATGTGAATGGCTAATGATTTGAATTGGAAGCTAGAAAATTAGAGTTAAGATGGTACTTCTGTGATTCTGGGTCAAAATGGACCCAACCCTCTCCATCCAGAAGTTAAGCATAAGACAACTGTTTTTGAATTTGGACATGTGGCTACATCTTTTAAATTTATGCATAGGACAATATGTTTTGAATTTAAACATAGGGTACCATCTTTTGAATTCAACCATAGGACAACGTTTTTAAAGTTTAAGCATAAGACAACGTCTTTAAAGTTTATGCATAGGACAATGTTTTTACAGTTTATGCATACAGCAACATGTTTTAAATTTGAACATGGAATAACGTTTATGGAATTTAAACGTAGGGCAATATCTTTTGAATTTGTGCATAGGGCGCCATCTTTTGAATTTATACATAGGGCACCATCTTTTGAATTTAACCATGGGACAATGTTTTTAGAGTTTCAGCATAGGACAACGTCTTTAAAGTTTATGCATAGAACAACATGTTTTAAATTTAAACATGGAATAACGTTTATGGAATTTAAACATAGGGCAACATCTTTTGAATTTTTGCATACGGCGCCATCTTTTAAATTTAACCATGGGACAATCTTTTTAGAGTTTCAGCGTAGGACAACGTCTTTAAAGTTCATGCATAGAACAATGCTTTTACAGTTTATGCATACAGCAACATGTTTCAAATTTAAACATGGAACAACGTTTATGGAATTTAAACGTAGGGCAACATCTTTTGAATTTATGCATAGAGAGCCATCTTTTGAATTTAACTATGGGACAATGTTTTTAGAGTTTCAGCATAGGACAACGTCTTTAAAGTTTATGCATAGTACAATTTAAACATGGAATAACATTTATGAAATTTAAACATACGGCAACATCTTTTGAATTTGTGCATAGGGCGCTATCTTTTGAATTTAAGTATAGGACAACGCCTTTAAAGTTTAAGTATAGAACAATATCCTTTGGATAAGCTGCTCGATAAACACAGATGTTTCAATTTGATTATTATTGATCCGTTTGAATGCTGTTGTTCTAAAAGATGGAAGAGACCCAGATCTGATTGAGGCCTTCTGTCTGTTTCGAACAAAGAAGGTTTATTTATACTTCTCGGACGTAGCGAAAGCAAAATGAATCTAACGGAAGACACAGTGCAATTTCGTGGGGATCAAGAAACTTAGAAGCACGAACCTGAAATAAGACTAGATTAAAGATAGTTGAACTTGGAGTTGACCTATTCGAAACCTAGATCCCATCAAGATTAAATGTAGGCTCCTATCTAGACTTAGATTAAATGAAGATTAAATCTCGGCTTATGATAGACCACACCTAGACTGAATCAAGATTAGATCTTGACTAATCTAACTAGGTTTACACTGATCCAAGATGAAACGTAGATTAATCTAACTCAGATCTACACTGACATAAAATTAAACCTACATTCCACTAGACTGAAGCAAAACCAAGATTAAATATAAATCAAATCTGAAGTGAACCTACAATTAAAAAAATCCAAAGACCAAATCTAAATTGATCGAATCAAGATGAGAAACTTAGATGAAACCGGATTGATTCAAGATTAAATCTACATGCAAGTTGCACTAAATGCAAACTGGATTTAGGCGGAAGTTTAAAGAAGAGAATTTGAAGAGAAGTTTCTTTTGCTATGCGTGCATTTAATATTGTTAAATAGCACGAGCATATACGAACAACGTTATCACCTGGTCGTTAACATTTTACTACTAACCAAGCTTCTTTTACACAGCCAGAAAATTTACTTTTTTAAAAAAACTAGCTGAATTTTTGGGACAATATAATATTTGGCACAACTAGCTATAGTTTTGGAAATAATTTCGCGGGAAATTTCAAATGGGACACCCTGTATAATAGACCTGTAGATTGTAATAGTGTTTTTTGATTAACACATTGAACATCCACTCGACAATTACAAAAAATTATACAAAATCCAAGCAATTTGTTTGACAAAACAAAAACTGAGAAATTAAGTTCTCTGACATTAATATACTAAACCTACCGGTAAAAAACCTAGTAAGAGTGACTAATATGCATTACGTCGTAAAAATGACACAACTGTGTTTATTTAGATTTTGTGCAATCTTTATTGCAGCATATACTTAACACGTTCAGCGCCCACTCCACAATCATAAACATTACACAAAATGAAAGCAATATATTTAATAAAACAAAAACTAAGAATAGTTTTGTGATATTAATTACTGTTTCAAACCTTTTCTATTCCTCAGATCGTAAGGAAATTTTGTACACTCAATCTACCAACGTAAAAATTAATTTTCAATTCTGTATAAATAATTCCGTCACCCAGATATGGGTGATATGGCGCTGAACGTGTTAAATCAAAAAATGTGTAGAATCATTTCGTGTGGAAGCATTTTTATAATTTCAAGAATTGTAAAATAAAAAATTTGGTAACATTAATTTGACCGGCGATGGTAAGTTCACTGTTAATTATTGTTTCAAACATCTTCCAGTTCGCTGATCGTAAGCAAATATTGTACACGCGATATACCAACGTAGAAATTAATTTTCAATTCTGTATAAATAATTCCGTCACCCAGATATGGATGACATGGCGCTGAACGTGTTAAATCAAAAAATGTGTAGAATCATTTCGTGTGGAAGTATTTTTATAATTTCAAGAATTATAAAATAAAAAATTTGGTAACGTTAATTTGACCAGCGATGGTAGGTTCAGTGTTAATTATTGTTTCAAACCTCTTCCAGTTCGCTGATCGTAAGCAAATATTGTACACTCAATCTACCAACGTAAAAATTAATTTTCAATTCTGTATAAATAATTCCGTCACCCAGATATGGGTGACATGGCGCTGAACGTGTTAAATCAAAAAATGTGTAGAATCATTTCGTGTGGAAGTATTTTTATAATTTCAAGAATTATAAAATGAAAAATTTGGTAACGTTAATTTGACCGGCGATGGTAGGTTCAGTGTTAATTATTGTTTCAAACCTCTTCCAGTTCGCTGATCGTAAGCAAATATTGTACACGCGATCTACCAACGTAGAAATTAATTTCCAATATCGTAGAAATGATTCTGTCATCCAGATATGAGTGACATAACGATCAAAGTGTTAAAACATTTCATAACATTTGTATTGCGAAATCGGTCATTTTATATGCAACGTCTTAATAATATGTTTGGACGATGAAGATTTCTTCTTGGAGATTTTTCCCGCGCAATTCCAAATGCAAGTCCGGCCACGCACGACGCTTGCATAAAGTACACCTTTGCGAGCAGTGTCGTGCAGAACTATAATTACAAAAATCGTTAGTGTCCGGACAGAAGACGGGCGGGATAATGTCGATTCGTCGCGCAGATTCGCGATAATCTACGAAATAGCGTCGCGAACAGGTTTCATTTGCGCGAGGACTCGTCGCGCAGAATTGGCGGGCTCGCGAATGACTCAAAACAACGAACAAAAAAGAAGAAGAATAAAAAAGAACAGAAGATAGATGATTCCGTGTTCGTCGAATTGTTCGCGAAACAGATGAACGATACCGTGATTGGTTTAATCACCGAAACGTTCGCAAAGGAAAAAAGAACTTTGTTACCAAGAACAAACAATCTATTGTTTCCTCTAATTTCGCGATTTCATTAGACCGGCTTTGCGTAACAACAAAATTGACACAACAAGCTCGGAGCACGATGGAAAAATACAGTTCCAAGACGTTCTGACGAATGATAATTAATAAATTATCAAAAAAAAAAGATGACACACGTGAAACAGATAAGACACATTGTGCCACTGTGCGTTCCGTTTTTAATTATCTTTAACAAAACAATTCTTTCTCGATGTTGCAGATACCGGTTAGAGCACTTTGGATAAGATGATCACCAGAGCGAAACTATGGTGGAAACTGCTCCATTCCGGCGAACAGAAAGGCGTAAGGGACATAATTAAACAAATACACGATCGAACAGTCGATCCATTCATTGTCTACACACACTTGTTCACACATTATGCGGGATGGACTCTAAAATTGTTCATAGTCGAACGATTGAACATAAGTTCGTGACATTTTTACGGGATTTAGATGACGTTTCGAGAGACGTGTCAAAAAATGTTTATAGCTCTCAAAGTTCAGTTTTACATAAAATAGCACGATTTTTTTAGCGTCTTATTGTTTCGCATATGCAAATGGTTGCTCAGAATTTGTCTGCAAATTGCATAGCAAACAAACAGCATGATTAAACATAATAATAGCTGCATTGTATTCGAATCATTTCAATAACTATCGAAAAACCGTAAAGTATATGGCATTTGGAAGAAAATTTTGAGTTAGTAGCTTTGTTGGCTTGTGAAATGTTTACGTGTTCTAACAATTTATGAAAGATAAAGTAATCAATTTTTGACTGTGTCTAATCTATTGATCGTAACAATAGCGCTTCCCGATTTCCTCATAGCAAGACAAACTTTACAATCTCAATCAATATCATAATTGAACTAAAGTGCTCATCGAACAGGCTAGCAATTTGAGTTAGATCATTATCTTATCTATAGAGAGCGTATGATCCGATAAATTGCTCTCAGCCTACATAGTTAGCTCAACCTAGACTATGTATTTAATTACGGCGTTTCACCTGTGTCACCAGTGATTTACATTGATCGATGAACGTAACTTGTTCTACGACGGTGCCAACATCGAACTAACCGAGGCTGCCAAAGTGTCCCACTGGGCAGTGTACTGTAAACAGTGTCGCTGTTAACACTTTGACTGTCGTATGTGATCGACACAATTGTTTTATCAAACTTAAAATTCAATTTTTTACACTCTATTAAATAAACCAATTTTTATTAGAATTTAAAAAGCGTGTTACAATATTCATCTTTATGATAAACTTTGTCTTTTCTATCGAGTAAACAATTTTTTACTATAATTTACAAAGTGCGAGAAGGTTGTAAAATTCGATGTTCCGATAAACTTTGTCTTTTCTATTGAGTAAACAATTTTTTACTAAAATTTACAAGGTGCGAGAAGGTTGTAAAAATCGTTGTTCCAATAAACTTTGTCTTTTCTATTGAGTAAACAATTTTTTATTAAAACCTACGAGGTGCGAGAAGGTTGTAAAATTCGTTGTTCCGATAAACTTTGTCTTTTCTATTGAGTAAACAATTTTTTATTAAAATCTACGAGGCGCGAGAAGGTTTTAAAAATCGTTGTTCCGATAAACTTTGTCTTTTCTATTGAGTAAACAATCTTTTATTAAAACCTACGAGGTGCGAGAAGGTTGTAAAATTTGTTGTTCCGATAAACTTTGTCTTTTCTATTGAGTAAACAATTTTTTACTAAAATTTACGAGGTGCGAGAAGGTTGTAAAAATTGTTGTTCCGATAAACTTTGTCTTTTCTATTGAGTAAACAATTTTTTATTAAAACCTACGAGGTGCGAGAAGGTTGTAAAATTCGTTGTTCCGATAAACTTTGTCTTTTCTATTGAGTAAACAATTTTTTATTAAAATCTACGAGGCGCGAGAAGGTTTTAAAAATCGTTGTTCCGATAAACTTTGTCTTTTCTATTGAGTAAACAATCTTTTATTAAAACCTACGAGGTGCGAGAAGGTTGTAAAATTTGTTGTTCCGATAAACTTTGTCTTTTCTATTGAGTAAACTAATTTTTCTTAAAATGGACTACGAGTGAGAGGGTTACAAAAATCATTGTTAAGATAAACTTTGTCTTTTTTGTTATTAATTGAGTTGTTTTGATATTGAGTTTTGTGGGCGTCAGATTGGCAGTCAAGTGTTAACAGTGGAATCGACTCGCGGCGTTAATGATCGAGGAAAAATGGATCGACAGAATAGTGAACCTCGATCGTCGACAGTGTCTCCAGCAAGGATCAAGGGGAACGGTTGCATCCGTTGCAAAAGTGTACGCGTAACAATAATGCAGTTGAACGATTGCGATCTGTCCGGTAATTATTGTGAATCGGCCGCTATCAGCGGAAAACATCTTCAGGCTGTTTTAAACGAAGCCATAAGGGGTCTCGGACGATCAACTGGCAAACAAACCTGTCCGACAGATCGATACAACGATCTACGGACGATCTATACGCGGACAGATCTATAGACGATTTTCGGAACCTCCTTCGACAGATTTCGTGCTAATTTTTTCGTCGACAAAAAATTTTGGAATGACAGAGATTCAGAAAGTCTTTGCTTTTAGTAAAAGCCGCTCTTATGGCAATAAAATGAACGTGAACTATTAGGTGTTTTTAATGACTTGACTAATTAACTGAACATTCCCCTGTGTATACTTAAACTTACATCACCAATTCCGCAAATGTAAAAGATTTAGAAACAATCGCTCGGGAGAGGTTTCATTAAATAATCTCCGTACAATCAGTTTTTAGCATAGCAATAAAGAGAATTGTTAGGTGATTCGAATGAACAGACTACAACAACTAGACGTTGTTTCTGTTGTCGTACGTTTATTTCAACGTTATTTGTTTGAAGTGAATTTAATATTACTGGTACATTGTTTACAACCTATTGAAATTATTAAAAGAAGAAATCAAATTTTATGCGACTACTGTTTCTCGTAATTGATAATTTTTATTTTGCATAAAAACTTGCAGTCTAGTCATATTATACAGTAAACTATTTAAATATTTCATGAAGGAGGACGCGTTTAATGAAACATTTTATTAATTAAGGTTAACAGCAAAATGAATGCTAATAGTGCACGCGTTAAAATTGAATTTGTGCAAATTTTGCGAAGATATTTTGTGTTTTTGAAGTGATCGCCTTTGAATTTCTTTCGAGGTGTCTTTGGATTCTTTTCCTCGGTTGTATCAGCGTTTTACCACGATCGCGAGACACTCGCTTCGAGCAAAAACCTTCATGATCGTCCTCCGCGGAAAATATAACGTGTTCTTGTTAGTTGCTCGCGGTTGGCGGTCACCGCGAGCTAAATAAGAGTTAGCGAGATGATCGCCCATGGCCATTCCTTCCATCTTCTTTTAATAAGGAACTGCTTCAGAATTTGCTGAATTGAAAATTGCGACAGGCTTTAATTCATTAAGATCTCTAATAATCAATTTATTTATCTTTCTACTCGGAGGTCGAATCGACTAAAGAATAAGATTCATTTCCAGCGACCGCACGATCGATCCAAAATGGCGGCTGCTACAACCACCGGTATATCAGAATAACCATAGTGCAACATTCTTTACTGCATTATTCATTCTATTAACCCCTTGGCATACGAATTATACGAAAGATATTATTCATTTGTGCAAGCTTGATAATAAATTTTTCTATCAATTTTAAACAGATATGTTTCTGATATGATAATAAACACGGTGCCGGCTATGGTTGTTGTTCGCATTAAACAATATTTCTCATGAATGTGTTGTACAATCATCATACTATAGTGTACTACAATGGTATAAGAAATATGTGACAACGAAAAATAAAAATACATGGTTATAAAAAAATTGCTAACTTTCGAAATAAAAATTGCCTGTATCGATCGTGACAAATAGAAGCCAAATAAAAAGTTCCTTTTTTCATTAATAATTTTAATAAATTGGTGATAATATATCGATGCTCCTAAATTCTAGGAATCTTTTCTTTGTTTTAAACTGCACCTACTCAATTTTATCATAAATGCATTAAATCTGCAGTCTAATTATGAATTACGCTTTTTAATTACTAAAAAAATAAATATTAGAAGACAAATATTTCCAGTGTCAGTTATCAGTATTGATTAAGACAATGAGTCATGAATCAGGTTCAAACCAGCCTCAAAATTCGGCTGCTGGCCCCTGCATTTCCTTACAAAGCGAAAGATACACCATCTACATTAGCATGTTCTATCTAGATGCAAATAACGCTACATCCGCGGTTATGCAATTAAGAATAAAGAGCCAGTTAATGATTATTCACACGGCCGATAAGATAAGCCCGTAAACTATTAGTAAACCGCGACGAGTTCATCGAGTTCGCATTCAGTTGGAGGCTCTCGAACCAGTCGATTTTACCACATTACTCACCGAAGACTACTTCACAGATTGTAAACTTTGTGATTTCAGTACTGACCAAATTATTTCAAAGCAGTGATAACTTTTGTCATGAACGAACTAGCTAACCTCGGGAACGTAATCGTACAACAAGATTTTCAAGGTAGGAATACACTGTCATTACGTCCCGTGAAAACAAATAATTTTACGTGAAATTCTTAGAGTGTGAGCCATATACAGGGCGACCAACATACCGTCTACAATCGAGTCTGAAGTAATTTCACACGCAAAAGTGAGTCGAAAAAAAAGAATAAAATTGTTTCATTTGACGATTCGTTTTCGAGTAAATCAAGTTTGAAAATTCAGCGGAGATGCGTACCATTAGATAAGAATCGGCTGTCGCGTCTGATCATAACCAACCAGTTCTACTTTCTGCATATACTATAGCACGCTAACCCAACGGATCTTTAATCTCGATTTTCTTGAAAACGAAGCTTTAAATGTAAAAATTTTATTCTACCTTATCGACTCACTTTTGAGTGTAGAATTACTTCCCAATCCATTTTCCACGGTATGAGGGACATACTGTATATGTATTACTATTTCCTCTGTATATAACGTGATAATTAGACTGCGGATTTTATCTATTTATGACAAAGATGAGTAGAAACGTAAAACAGTATAATAGTAAAAGGAATTCAACGCGATAAAATTATTAAATGAAGCAACAAATTTTTAATCGATTCTAGTGGCTTGTACTTGACGCACAAAATGTTTATCTTGTATACCGATTCGCAGTCTAGTGATAACAAATGATTTCACGTGGCGCGACAGTAGTGTGCAGAGGTGGGTAAAATTTTTAGAGTCAAAATATTTCAAAAGCAATTTTAAATCGTCGTTACTATACGATCCAAATCAAATACTATCTTAAATAAACAGTAACATTTCGGTGAGTAAAATATTTTTATTTTGGTAATCTAAAACATGAAATAAAATATTTTTTGACGATGAAAATAGATTGACGGAACAGGTAATATTGAATTGCAAAAAAACAATGTTTTTGACCTCGATCTTCTCGAAAACAAGGCGTCAAATGAATCAAATATATACCATATTTTTCATTAATTTTCTTGTGTAGAACTTTACTGTTTGAAATAGTGTTTTACCCAGCTCTGATAGTGTGTTCCTAAATATAACCCAGTAATTGTCATACTGATAGGCTTTCGATAAGCGATGTGGTAAAAAATGCACCGAGGAATGATTCCCAGTAGAATCCGACGGATCATCGGACCTTTAATCAGAAGATCGTGCAAGGTTCGTAATCACGTCGAGACGGAAAAGAACCTAATCGAAATTCCCCCGTCAACCGCATTGAAATATTCCTCGCGCGCCTTGCTATTATAATCGTCCAAAGATGGCGGATCTAGGAAGCGAAACTCATCGTTCGCCTGCGAGATTGACTTCCAAACAGGGAGCAAAGCTCGGGACCACTGTTATTCGAATAATTACAGCCTGCGAGCGCCGGTGATGTACCTACACGCCATCGTCGATGATGATCGCGGACGAGTGCCGATTCTCTTCGCGCGCGAACTCCGATAACCGAGTAGCTTTTGCGTCATCGCGAAAACGTTACGCTCGCGATTCCACGCGCGATTGTTTTGTCGGAGAATCGTGCGGGGACACGCTGCTCGACTTCCAGAACAGAGAACACACGAAATTCCTCGGGTCTTCCGTAACAGAGTGCCCGGCGAAGCGATCCGTGCGCGGATTACGTGAACGAAACGATGTTACGTACCGGTGCCATCATCGTTTCAGAACACGTTCAAGGAACTCCACATAGATTTCTTGCCACGTACGGCGAGGCACCCACGTCTAATTGGTTCAACGTGGAACCACGATTTTTCGGGATGATTTATTGTCCAGGTTTGATGAGGTTCTCCGAATGAGGACCGTTAGAGTCTTCCGGGTGGGAGATCTCGAGGATTTGTATCGTTGACCGTGGTACTTGTGGTTAGCACACTGTAAAAGAGTACATCAATTATTCAGAGTTTGTATCAGGGATCGAAATAAACATCTTCAGTTTTGTGAAACAAAAATTGCCTCCATCGATTTGAAAAGACAGTAGCCACATTCAAGTTTCTCTCTTTCCTTAATGATCTTAATTAGTTCGAATATAATGAAATTCTTAAATTCGCAATTAACCCCCGGACAGCGGATCGTTCTTACAACTATGTAATTGATGATGTTTATGACAATTCATTGCTGTATTTAATAATTTTTGAAAACATATTTTTGAAGGTATTTTTTTGTAGACACGTCAGTCTTCCTTTCTTTTTGTTTAATGCTGTACGATTGCTTTAATCGCCAGAAAATTGTTAATCAAATGTCGATTTTGACATTTTGGGGCTAATAGACCCAGGTTCCGGTCTTGGATCTTTTTACTATTTCAACGTTAGATAACTAAACATTCATGCAATAGTCTACCGACACCCGCCACTTTTGCAAATTCAAGATGTTCCTGCTAAATTATGTTCTACTTTTCAATAATGCTTATGTACTTTTAATTCGTAGTCTACGAGTCGAACGATTAGTTATAGAATAACACTGATATAAGTTGAGTTATCTATGGTTAAATTGCATCCACTAATTTTTGTATATAAATGCATAATGCAGTCTACTTATTAGCAATCGCTCGGTCTAATTCGTATTCATTAATACCACTGCATTTAGTACCGAATACTGCACTGCACTCAGTACAGGATGCAATAGTATGAATGCAATAGTCCTTTAAATTAGGTTGCTAATTTCGTTGCAGGTATTCGCAGGACTAGCAGCCCATTCAGGACAAATATCGGTAGGGCTTGGACAAGGGTTCAGTGCAATTCTGCTCCCTCAGCTTCGACAGTCTAATTTCGCAGACATCTCAGAAAGGTCCTGGATAGCATCCTTAGGGGTTGTGTCTAACCCTTTGGGATCCTTGATCGCAGGATTGTGTGCAGAATGGTTCGGGAGAAGATCGGCGATCGCTTTAGCTAGTTTGCCACATGCTGCAGGATGGCTTCTGATAGCACTATCAACGAACGTGCCTATGCTATACGTTGGCAGATTCATCAGCGGAATTGGCATGGGCATGGCGAATGGTCTCTACCTTTATGTCAGCGAGGTACTTAATTTTATTTATACTCTTTACCCAAACATTTCCAGAAAATTGGAATGATTTAACATGTTATAATTCATATGATATTAAAAAATGTTCACACTATCTTAATGTATCCTAACTCTAGCTTATTAAAATGATTAAAGGAGCAACAAAATTTCTGTTCGGCTTCTGTTAATTATAATCGATGCAAACCACTTTTATTTCTCATAAACATCCGCAGTCTACTTATGAATTAAGCATTACTACTCTTTGTACGAAAACGAAAAATCAATGGGGTAAACCGATTTGCACTTTAAGATGAAACGGCTCAATCGTTAGTTTCTGTTTCTACATGATCTTAATTCTCCAAAGTTGATCCTCCAATGTTGATCCTAATTGATTTAAAGACTACTTTACATAACGCTTATCGCGCTACACACGATGTGAACGCAATAAACACGCAAGTCGCAAATATACACGCGTCTTTGAGGTGTTTTTAGCTTATCGAAGGTCCGTGGATCGCGAGGACTCAATAATTAACGCTAACTCGGATAGCAAAGTCGATGCAAATATGTAATTGCGTTAAACATCACATTTTCCTGCAACATCGTAGTTTGCTTAACGTTGACGGAAAATTCTCTTCGAATTGCCCGAGGATACTCGTTTCACTATGTTGCTAGCGTTAACTATCACATCTCACTTATTGGTTCAGCATCTGGTTGCCTCGGGATGTTTGTTCATTGAATAACTCATTGAATAGTTCATTAAATACTATTTGTCATACTATTCAGTGAATACTATTCATCATACAATTTACTGAACACTATTCACCATACTATTCACTGAGTACTATTCATTGAATGGTTAAACAAGTTTGAAATAGATTAGAGAAACTATGCCAAGGGATGTTTGTTCATTGAATACTATTTATCATACTATTCAGTGAACACTATTCATCATACAATTTACTGAATACTATTCATCATACTATTCACTGAGTACTATTCATTGAATGGTTAAATAAATTTGAAATAGATTAGGGAAACTATGCCTCGGAATGTTCCTTCATTGAATAGTTCATTGAATATTATTTACCATACTATTCAGTGAATACTATTCATCATACAATTTACTGAACACTATTCATCACACTATTCAGTGAATACTATTCATCATACTATTCACTGAGTACTATTCATTGGATGGTTAAACAAGTTTGAAATAGATTAGAGAAACCAGAACATTTGAATAAAGAAGATTATGGTCCCTATTATGTCTCTATGGACTCCATTCTCTAGAATAAAAAATCCTATGAATTTGAAATAGAACCCATTAAAACGTTCCACGACTACATAAATCTCTGGTCTGAAGTTGTAAGCAAAAATGGATGACACAATTTGTCTTAGGACCTCATTACTAGGACCGTAGAAACACTTGACCAAAGGGCAAAGGGTTAAACCTTGATATTTAAACAACAAATGTCTCTGTTTAGACAGCAGCGCCGAACCAAAGGGCCTGGCTGGGAAGTTGCGGCCCGGTGTTAGTTTCTCTGGGTGTTCTGATGGTCTATACCCTGGGAGCGTTCACCACGTGGGAGAAAGCTGCTGCGATTAGCATCGGTCCAGCGATCCTCTCGTTGGCACTGACTCGGTAATTACTAGCTCAACAATATATCTCTAAAAAGCCAGCATTAACATAATGAGACATTAAACACGATAAACTTGTGCCAGAAGCATTTCAACTGAAACGTTCTCCATTCTTCCGGTATTAGCATGATCCCGGAAACACCAGGATGGCTGGTGGCCAGGGGACGGAACGACGAAGCAAAAGAGTCCCTGCTATGGCTTCGAGGACCTGGCTCTGGAACCGATAGAGAGTACGAAGATCTCTGCGTGACGAACCTGAAGCGAGAGGAGAAGAAGGAGAACAGCCTGGTCAAAGCTCTCCACATGCCCAGCGTTTGGAAGCCGTTCCTCATCCTGCTGGTATTCTTCGCGCTCCAGCAAATGTCCGGGATCTATATAATCCTGTTCTACGCTGTGAACGTTTTGGAAGACATCGGGCTAAACATCGACGTGAACGAGTACACAGCCAGCGTTGGAATCGGCGTGATCAGACTGTTCGCCTCGATCGCCGGCGCAGGCCTGGCCAACAGCTTCGGTAGGAAAGTGCTGGCCTCCATCAGCGGCCTAGGAATGGCGGTCTCTGCCGTAGGCGTCGCTCTGACCTTCAGGTTCGCATTATTATTTAATTGGGAGTTTAATTAAACGCGCAAGCTCGAAATAGCAGTCGCTGATCGAGCTACCTTAAGCGAGTACAGTTCTATTAGGACTTTAGAAAATCGATTTCTTCCATCGTTCATCCCAAAAGCTCACATAGATCCTCTAATCTCTGTAAAGATGCTTCCGTCTATCGGTTGATCCGTATCTCCCAAGTCCACTCGACGCAGCCATGAAAGATTCCCATAGATCGGTCAATGTCGACCGTCAAGATAAACCGGAAGAAGTCCTAGACATTAATGACTAATTCATAGACATGAAAAAAAAATCATAATCCTGAGAAAATGGAGCCCTGATTCACAGCTGCTACATGGACATCCCCTATCCTGATCGATATGTAGATCAGTAGGACGTTTCCTCTCCTTGACACAAATCTAACATCTTACCAACACGGTTTCCTTCGCAGGTTCAAGCTTCCGTCGATCGTTTCCTTGGTGTGTATCGGAGGCCACGTGGGATCCTCGATGATAGGATTCCTCACGCTACCTTGGGTGATGACCTCGGAGCTGTATCCTCTGAGGTTCAGAGGACCTCTTGGAGGTATCACAACTAGCTTGGCCCAGTTACTGACGTTCGGGACCATTAAATTGTACCCGGACCTGCGATCCACAGCTGGCATCGAGGTCGTAATGTGGACCTTCGCTCTCGCCAGCATCCTGGGAACTCTGTTCGCCGTGCTGATCCTACCGGAAACCAGAGGCCGAAGTCTGGATCAGATAGAGAGCCAGTTCTCCAGCAAACTCGAGTGTAACAATGCTGATCCGACGTTGCACACGGTGTCTATCCATTCCAAGAGCATTACTTTAGAGAAGTTTGCGTCCCTGTCCGAGGAGAAACATCCTAATATCGTGAGCAACGTGTACGCTTATGACAATTTGTGTTTGGACCTGTCTCCAAACGATACCGAGAAGAGCAAGAAGGATTTGACGGTGGACTCGGACACGAAGAGCGACGTGGTGCACACGATCTCGTTGCAGCATATTTATATCTGATAAAGAGAAGATGAAGATTGAGTCGAAACCAAAGTTAAAAAGTCGTAAGTATTTCTTAGGCTGGACCACGAGGAGCAAGGATTCTTCAGGAACGGTGCAGATTATCGAGATTTCTGTAAAGTTTAATGCAGAGTCTTAGAAAAGGGAAGGATCGGGGATGTTAAGAAAAATTTGCGAACATTATTCTCGTGGTCCTATTACGTTTGTGATATTCTGATACTGATGACGTTGGATATTCATTTAGCGATCTCGATCATCGGTATCACGAACATTCCTATGCCTCTTCTATAATGTGTTCTTCCTAAGCCATGAGACGAATATTGTGATGGATCTGCGTGATCCCCAAGGTACTTTCAGAACGATCGAATGTGCAACTATGTTAGATGACGAAGAGTGCGACTGTGATCATATTAGTGAGCATATATGATACCAAGAACGTTGAGTGTAGTCTTGTACAAAGGATTGAATAGACTTGAAACGATTTACGAAAAATGTTTGTTGAAACGTACAAACCAATTTCTATACGGTTATTTGTGTATATACAGACGCGTTTATATTTGTAGGGACCCCTATGTATTAACATGTTTTCTTGTTGTTACTACGTACGTTGTCATGTCTATGTATATAATAGCGACATAGCAAATTCTACCTGATGTTATTTGATATTGTACAATATTAAATGTATTTTTGCAAAAATGGCGTTGAATTTCATTTTTTGACGAAAAGTTATGTTAAATGAATCATGTTAAACATACGTTGTAGAAATAGAGTATACAAAATACTCTGTCCTCACTAATATGCCAAAATTGATGTGTCATCGGTAACGTCGAGAGCGACACGAAATTGGTAATGGTGTTCTAGAGCCCCACGAACGTGTCACAGAAAAATACATTGAGTGATTGGACAATTAACATACCTCGTCTGTGTGATGGAACCACAAATCGTCTGTGGTGGAACCAAGTAAAAATTGTATCATGGTTCCCTGTGAAATATTTGAATTTGTTTGTCTAGTTAGTTTGGCCATTATCCGACAAATGGCGCCACCGACCATTTCTTCTTTCAAACACACTGCAATGCAAATAGAAAAACAATTTTAAAATACCCCAAACACATATTGCAGAAATATTAACCGACCTAATTATTATTACAAATAAATATCAATATTCTTGAAATATTCGTCCTTGACAAGCCGTTGCACAATAATGACCATTAGCAATCTGAATGCCTAATAAATGAAAAACGAGATTAATAGTTCACTTGAGAATCAAATAAAATTGCTTCTCTATATTTTAGAGCCTAATGAAGACATGACAGAAAAATACAAATGATTGATCTACTTGTACAAGTTGTATACTGTGTGATACTGTACGCTGACTTATCTCCTGCGCGCCCGTGCAATCCTAATGCAATGGAATAAATCCGCGAACAACGTTGTGGCTCGAACTTCTCCTTTCGTCATGTTCTTCTGATTATCTCGCTTTGTTCTAAACCCAATCGTATCAATGCACATCACCACACGACAGATTATAGCTCACCGCTTGACACATCATGCTCCTCTGTCATTCGATCGTCTTTTCTCGTGGACTTCCGTCGTTTTAAACCGACTCCGATGTTTAACGTCTTCGGCTGCGTACATTCCTGATTAGAAAACACAAATTTCGACCTGCGCGTCCCGCCAGGCCCCTTACTCTTCCGCCCCTCGCCTAGCTGCGCTACTAAGCCGGCCATCGCTTCTCCCACCCTTCCGCCTGTAGAACCGGGTAGGGAAAACAACAGGTGCTCTTTTGTTTCTTTCGCATTACGTGACGCCACGGACGCCTTGGTTTGGGTAAAGTTGGGACACTCGTTAGCGCACTGATTATCCACGCGGTATGCATGAGAGTTCGTTGGTAGAGTGGAGGAAGCGAAGACCGGCTTAGCAGCGTAGTAAGGCAGGGAGCGGAAGGGTAAGGGGCCCGCATATGGCAACCCTGATTTCGACCCTTTCACTACGGGCTGGAAGAAAGAATTTTCGTTCGAATGTTTCTCCTTTATCGTAGCTGTCGCTTTTAAATGCTTCTAAACCTTTCGTCGCCGTTGACGGAGGAGGAATGGTTGGACAGATGTCTCCTCCTCTTCAACATGGTCGCCTGGTCTGAAATCATGAGTTTCGACCACTGATATATCAGTGGTTTGCAGTGGTTTCAACCCTTTCGATAGTCCTCCCGAGGACACAGTCGACAACTTCAAGTCAAATCAAAATTTAATCTCCAATTTACAAAAAGATTTTTTTGTAAATTGTTACATAAAAATTGCGAGATTCTAAGGTTAAGACTTCGCTTGATTTTTATTATAATTATACAGATTTTATGCATTTACGTAATACAGTGGGTAGAAAGAACAGAAAGCAGTAAAATTATTAAAAGAATTTAGAACTATACTTATATTATTTTCAACATATTGAACCTATCAATTTTTGCTTTACTCCAGTTCGGTGTTATCGAGGTAGAGCATTTTTATTTTGCATAAAGATCCACAGACTAATTATAATATAAGCACGAATGAATCAATGCATTCAATAATTTTCTACAAAGGCCTCTTTATAGTTTTAATAATTGTAAAATAAAGAATTTAGGGTGGGACATATGAATAATTATAAAATAAAGAATTTGGGGTTGGATCGTTTCAACGCCTGTCGAAGAATAAGAAAACGCTTGTATAAAAATAAATCGTAACGTTGTTTATTGATTACAAATGGTCATGTAGTACAGATGCACGATACTGGCAATAGCTGTTAAATTATAGCGCGATTTCGATGTGATACAATATTAAATTCCCCTGGAACTCGCGTAATGTACGAATGTTTATATATATTTACACATACGTATACTTATATGTGTACATATATATGTATTTATATATATAATATGTATATTTTTTTATATATTCACGGTTGATGGTATTGAAAAATATTTATCAATATGTACAGTCGATACTGCTTTCTTATCTTTCAGAGAAAAATAATGTATCTGAGTTCCCGCGCGTTTCGCATAGACTACGTACAAAATCGGAGATTGCTTCGTGTTACAGGCAACTCCTGTATAACACGGCATTCCTACAACACGGTTAGAGAGTTAGGGAAACCCCCAATATAACACGGCATTTCCACTAAAAGAAGCGCGAAATTCCTATACATTCCCCGAGAGGATGTAAATTAAAGTATATGAATAGTGGATTCCCTGAGCTGAGAACGGAGTCATTTTACAAGAAAATCTTGTTCAGTGAAAAAGATATACACGTTTGAACAACCGCTGATCTTTTTGATAAACGCATCTCTCGTAATTGTGGTAGCAAAATAGCGTAGTTGTTTTGTTTTTTGAAATTCAATACTGAACGTTTGTACTTAGTTTCTGATAATAGTTTTAGGAACATAGCTACCGTGTTGTACGGGGGTTACCTGTATTTAAATATATCTATCGTTCCGCCCCTTTTGCTTAAGCGATTATTGCAATATCAGTATGTACAATAAAAATACATATCCTCGTGTGTGCGATATGATTCAAGACTCGTTCCAATCGCTCTATATTAAAAAAAAATAACTTACTGAGCATTCTAGGTGTCACTTATGCGTCAATAACCGAGTCAAGGTAGACTATGGACTGCGTACTCAATGACTCCGTCGATTAAGTATAACGAAACTATTTGATAAAGGGGGATCATAAATTTTCGGACGAATACCTATTTCCCGTAGCGTAGTCAATGGACATGTAAATTTGCATAAACGTCCATATTTCAATAGTATACGTATAAAAGGAGTAACGTGTAACTACTGTCAGAAACACATATCTGATGAGAATTCAAAGAAATCTGAGAAATTCATGATCACTAATATAATTTGGATATGAATATATCGGTATTATTCAATAATAAATATATAAATTTGCTTTGTTAGGTGAAGTTAATTTATATAAAAAAAATTAAATGTTAATTGAAAAATCACAGTTGACTAATTAAATTGTAATAAAGTTTCGATAACACATTACGACACAATAGAGAAGTTTCATGATGGAGAGGTAAGCGAAACGAGTAAGGACAATAGTACTGTTATATCAGCATGCCGTCATTTCCCGATAACATTCACTTAATTTGTATAAAAAGGGACATACGGGTCCAAAAACACGTACAAAATGTTCGGACGCGATGGACGTCGTCGATTATAATTACAAAATTGATCTTTATAGGCCAGTTCGACGTATCTTCCAAAAGCGATAAGTTGTGAGTACAATACTGCCTAGAATTGCTTATTTTGATTTTTCTAAACCTAGTTCCAATTCCCTTCATATTAGTATCGTTATCCTCTAAGAAATCGTTATTTTTCGCTCGTCACAACCGAATATTAATGGTACCACTACCTACGGAAATACTAATATGAATTAAAAGAACGGTAGCTTTAGAAACTATAAACAAGCAATATTCTTCTATCCTCTCCTCATCGTCGCTATACGTCTACATAGCGCTACCGCATGTAGAATATTCATTGCGCATGTGTGTCTGACAGTGTCACGTGTCAAGTAATAAAACCAAGCTCCCGAGAGCCGGAGTTTGTAAAGATTCGGGCACCACCTTTTCGCGTTAATGTTCGCTCGAGTAGTGTACTGAGACCCCCGGTGGCTCAAGGGTAACGACTATTGTTAGTAAAACTCCGAATCTGAACTGTGCTGCGAATCGCCGCTCCTTCCATTTAAATATACTTCTGACGTTTGTTGAATAGATGGCGAGTGTTGTGCGGTTTCCCAGTGTTGACCTGTAACAATATCAATTTGTTTACAAACAACACATTCTTTACGGGACGCGTCAAAACGACGCGTTCTAATATTTTTAATGTCCGATTATTGAGATTATAAAGATGCATCCATGAGAAATTATTTAACAAATTTTTTTCTTTGGATATATATGATTAAAAAAATGATTGAAAATTTGGACAAATATATTCTCGTTATTTTCATAAAGTAATGTAAAATAATCACTTTTAGTGCTCCGTAAACCTAGTGTTAGAAACACATATCAAGCTTTATGCGACAAAGAAAAGATAAATTTTTTTGAGCAATGGTATTAAATACAAGCTGAACATACTATGCGCGGCAAGTATAGTTGCCAGACAACGAGCCACAGCGCGATTTGGAGCGCATGCGAGTGCAGGAGTGAGGCCCTCAGCGTCCACTGCAACGACGCTTGCTCCCAATTGCAGTAAACGTCTTGTCACCTGCAGAAGAAAATTTCTTACATTATCGGATATAACTTAAAAATGATTTCAAATCAGCAGAGTTCGTTCGATTACTTTTACAAGACCATTCCTCGCTGCCAAGTGCAACGGGGTGCTCTGCTGCTCGTTGACCATATTAATAACCGATATCCGTTGCTGTTGAGGCTGTGTTGCATTTTCATTGTTCGCATTGGCATTGTTCGACTCTATCCAATTCAATAAAAGCGAAGCAGCCGCAGACTGACGCCGTTGACAAGCTAAATGCAGCGCCGTGTTTTTATTGCAATCGACTGCGCTCAGATTGGCTTCCCGCTCAAGCAACAATTCTGGGATTGAAAAATTCTTGTCAATATCGATAGGCACCGAAGTTCGCTTAAGGGTAGACCACCCGTAATTGGTGAATCTGCAGAACGACTAACTACCCCCCGATTTCAAAGATTTTTTGAAATATGCAAATCAATATTTTGAAGAACTTTTTCCTATGCACATTAGCGACGGTCTCGCATCGTGCAAAGAAAAAAGTTGTTCAAAATGTTGAGATTTATAACACATCCAAAAATCATCGAAATCAAAAAGTAGGTTGCTGTTCTGCAGGTTCACCTCGTAATTTTGTCAATTAAATGAAACCTACCAATGACTTCGCATTTACCAGCAATAGCAGCGCAATGAAGAGGCGTCCGACCCAAGTAATCCGGAGCCTCTATGCCAGCTAATTCCGGGCCAACAGAGTTCAAGATTAATCTCGCACACTCTAGCGCTCCGGATGTAGCTGCTACGTGTAGAGGCAGACGATCTCCAGGACTATCTCGCAGCGCGGCAACTGCTTTCCCTCCAAATTTGTTGATTAACAACTCTAAACAATCTACTGATCCCAGGAACACGGCACAATGCGCAGGAGAGAACGGATTGCCTGTATAAAATGAATAAAATCATTTTACATGAGACAACCCCCTTAAATTCATTCGAAGAAAAATATTTACCCTCCAAAGTGTCAACTACGTTTTCCTGTAGAAGAAACTTTACGCAACCGTACTGTCCATTGTAACAAGCCCAATGAAGAACAGTGCAATCCTGGTCATCCTTTAAGGTGGCTGCTATGGGATCTGCTCGTACCATTTCTGCCAGTGCTATCACTCTGCGAAAACGTAAAATTCGATGTAATCAGAATGCAGAATTAGGCAAAAGTGATTTCGAATAATCAATAAAAAAATAACGAATAGACCATTTTTTTCTTTATTCGGGAATAACGAATAAACCGATTTATTCGCTATCTTCTTATTCTTATACAAAATGATTTGTCATTCACGATTAACGATTGAATTCAGTAGAACAATATATCACAATTCTCAATCAACAGCTAGATCAAAGGCGAGCCTCATACGCTCGAGAAACAGTTGCTTTACGACTATGATCGGCAGCTTTGTAACGAACTGTAACGAATGAAAGAATAACGAGTAATATGAACGAATAACAATTGAGGAACTATGTATTCAAATAATCCCCAACTCCGACAGAGAGTCAAGAAGATGTGTCGGGAATTCTAGCGAACCCACCTTCCGCAAGCGGCGGCTAAATGCAACGGTGTTTTACCGTTCGTGTCTTGCACCGCCACTTTTGCGCCATGCGACAACAACAACTTGACTAGCTGGTGGCCACGTTCGGTGATAACTGCTCGAAACAACGGCGTATGTTTGTTCACGTCCGGCAAATTACAATCGGCTTTGTATTTCAATAGGGAAATAATGCACTCTGTATTGATGTTCGTCACAGCCAACGTTAGAGCAGTACGCTGCTTCGCGTCGTAGCAATTGACAACGCTTGGGTGGTCCGCGTGTTCGAGAAGAAGCAGCAGACAAGCATTGAAGCCTGCCGCGGCTGCGCAATGTATCGGTGTGCGTCTACCAACGGAATCCTACAAATAATAACAAATAGTAACAGGCATACAAATTAATTGGCAAATGTAGAAAGATTTACTGAACTCGTTCATACTTGGATAGATACAAAAGCTCCGTGAGTTAACAGCAGTTCGACGCACTGCTGATGGCCCTTGCTCGAGGCCAAATGCAAAGGTGTTTTACCGGAGTCTTCTTTGATATTTGTATTAGGAAATAGTGGCAGTAATAAACTCAGTATTTTACTGTGCCCGTGATAAGCCTGCAAGTTCATGAACGTCTGGTAAATGTTTGTACTTTAATTGGTTGAGCGTATCAAGGAGGTAGAGCATGTATCTTTATATGAATTAACCCCTTGGCGTATCCGCTAACTTCCGATTGCTAGGGCCAGAATAAACAAGAAGGATGTTTAGCCGCGTGCTCGAACTTGCGCAAAATGTATGCGTCTTATTACATGTATATTTCGGCGCAACCAAAGGAATCGTGAAATAATAAACATGTTTGGCCACAACTAATACTTCTAATACAACTAATCTTCGTGTTAGTGTTGTTTACGATTGTCAGGAATGAAGTGCCACGAAACAGGGTCGTATTGTCTACGTTTGGTCCGAACGAAGTACCACGAGTCAGGCTCGTCCTTATTGTTTTTGGCCCAAATTTCTTACCACGAGTCTCAATCGTTATTGTAAGCCAAGGGGTTAAGAGTGAATGAAAAATCACAACACTAGCAATACCCCCTTAAAATATCGGATGAACCTGCAAGACATCTACCTACCCTCCGATTTCGATGATCTTTGAATATATTCTAGTATTTTCTATCGATCATCATCGAAATCGAAGGGTAGGTTACCTGTTCTGCAGGTTCACCAAATGTCGATTGTATTAGTCATACGGCAAGGTGTAATGGTGTTAACTCCGGTGGCGGTGGATCCAGTTCTTCCGTGTAATTGAACCCCTCCGAGGTAATTAGCGAGCAAGCCTCCAAAAGTGCTACTAAGGCTGGCTGATTTCCACCAGCTACGGCGTAATGATACGCAGTGAAGCCACGTTTGTCCCGTAAACGTGGATCTGCTCTGTGCTTGAGTAAATACTGCACGCATCTAAAAGCGTCAAAGCATCGTGTAATAAAATTCTTTAAGAGAAATTCCTTAGGAGTATTCTCGTTTTTCATCTTCAAAAAGTCGATTTTTCATTTTTTGTATTTTCTTTAAGTATGAGTGTTGCAGAATATGTGTGCAAAAGAATTTGTTTGCATTCGTAAAATGAATGTACTTATAGGCTGACATAATTCTATTCGAACATGAAAACACTCACTGAGCACCGGTGTCGGTCGCAGTCGATGCCGCAGCTAAATGCAAAGGTGTCGCACCGTCTATGTCCCGGGCATTCGAATCGCTTCCGAAACCAACCAAAGTGAAGACACAAAAATAATGTCCCTGACTAGCTGCGTAATGAAGCGCCAACCTATTATCATCGTCGGTTAATCGGAAGTTTGCTCCGTTGGATAATAATAAATCTAGACAATCGACGAATCCTTTAAATGCTGCTAAATGCAACGGTGTCCTACCACCATCGTCTTTGGTATCTATACGGCGACTGTCGGCTTGCAACAGTTTCCTACACACCTGTAATTTATCACGCAACAGTAAGATAAATCATACGCCAAGTCGATTCATAATAGACTGCGGATTTTTATGTAAAATAAAAATTGTCTGCTTCTATCGCAAGAGATGGGAGGCAGGTACATATTTGATTCTTTCTTTAATAATTTTAACAAGTTGAAAGTAATACATTGGTGTTCTTAAATGCACTCTGAAAATGCATCTACTCATTATTGCTACAAAGGCATGAAATCCACAGTCTAATCATTAATTACATAAATATTTTACCTCGATGTGACCTGTTAAACAACTGAGGTGCAACGGTGTGCGTAGTTCAGCGTTGGGCAGTGCCGGAGAGGCTCCGTATTCTAACAATGTTGTCGTTAAACATTCGTGACCAAACCTATAGCGAAACAAACAATTAGAATACAAATAAAATAAAACAAAAATTATGACTGTAATTCGTATACTCTCTACTAGTATTTACCAAGCCGCTATGTGAAGAGCAGTATTCCTAACTTTATCCTCCGAGTCTGCTATCGCTCCGACATCGAGTAAACTTTTCGATCGTGTAAATCTTCCGTAGATCGCGGTCATGTGCAAAGGTGTGTGACCGTCTTTCGATCGGACGTTGATCTTCGCACCAGCTTGTAAAAGTACTTCTAAACATTGAACACTATTGGGGCTGGCGGCAGCAATGTGTAGAGGAGTTTGTCGACGGTAGTTAACAGTCTCTGTTTAAACAATCGTCGATTATATATTTAATAGGACAACATCGAATTCTACAAGATGGTAGATCTTCTTACCAATATTTGCTCCACGGGAAATCAATTCTCTCACCGCGTCTACGTGGCCGTTTAAACACGCAATGTACAGTGGCGTATTCCCATGCCCGTTCTTAGCTTCGATATCAGCTCCAGCATTAATTAATGCTTGCATACACGACACACTACCAGAAGCTGCAGCCGCATGCAACGGTGTATACAAATCGCGATCCTTAACATAGAAACGCGCACATGAGAAAATAGCTATATTAGATTGGCACGTATGAAATATTTTTTTAAATCTCTCGCATTTACACTCTCGCATTTTTAAGCGTCCATTTGCTACAGCACAATCATTGAAAAACCTATTAATATGCTTCCGGTAGATAAAATGTTAAATATTTCATCACGTGATTTATTTTACAGTCAATGAACAGGATCGACTGTTTCATGTTCCCTTACTTTATCCTTGACATCGGCTCCATTGGCTATAAGTGTGTTTACTATACTATCATGTCCCATAAATGCTGCATAGTGCAAAGCACTGCGATTTTTTATTCTATCATACGCGCTCACTGAACAGCCGATTCGAATCAGATACTCTGTCATTTCAAGATGTCCGTTATAGGCTGCGTAATGCAAGCTTGTTCTGCCAGTTCTGAAAAAAATAAAATTTATTGCTACATTTTGAATGAAATTGATTTATTCGTTTATAGGATGTTATTGTTTGAATATGCTACAAGCTAATTGTTGTGTAAAATTAATAAAAAGTATACAGCTACAAACCTGTCCACTATATTAACATCTCTTAAGTATGGAACTATCAGTTCTGCGCATTCTACAGCATTATTTGCTGCTGTTACATGTAAAGAAGTTTGCCAACTGCGGTCCCTCACATTGACATTAGCTTTATGGCGTAACAAAACATGTACTACCTTATGGTTCCCTGAGCAACAGGCTCTATGCAATGGTGTCAACCATTTCTTATCCTTAGCATTTACGGCAGCTCCATGCAATAGAAGCATCTCTACTATCGTAGAATCTCCCATGTATGCAGCTGCATGCAAGAGAGTCCGTTGTTTTGCATCCTCCCAGCATGCATCTTCTTTTCTAGATAATAACGATAAAACTTCTTCTACAACTCCGAAAAATATAGCTCGCAGTAGGGGAGGCTGTAAAGAACATTACATTGATGAACAAAAATTTGAATGATGAGTAATAATATAAAATATTCATTGGAAACACATTAAAACGGGTACTACTCGATTATTCTCATGTATACAGTTGTAAAAATAAATTATAGTAAGTGAAATTCTTGAGAATTTCTTAGATACGATGATTAATACGTAAGAATTAAATACGATCGGTACTGTTATGTTAAAGAAAAGCAAAAAAGACTCGCAGGATTGACACATGAGTCTAACCTCCGGCTTTTTTACAGTTTGATCAACATGCTCGAGGATTGTTCAATGAAACGCGTTCGCCGAAAGAAATGAAACCACTCACCCCATCGTGTAATTCTTGCACGTTCATGATTAACCAGTTTCTCGATTTATACAAATACGGAAGTATTTATAAAAAACACTGTTACAAGACTGTAAAAAACTGTCATAGTAGTGTGTGAGTCATACTCGAACACGTACGGTCGGGCATGTTACTTTCATTTTGCCTGTCGACAATTCCGTTTGAAAGTGTATATAACATCGACCGTTGTCTCAGATAAACAACGGCATCATTTTTGTGAAAATAACTACCAAAATATGCATAATGATCCTATCCTTCTGTATAACCAGTAACAGCTACCTTTCTATTGGCGTACTCCATCTTTGTTTCTGTCAAGTTTTCAGAAGCTTGTAAACAGATGAATATAACATACATCATGCACCGCTATCGCGCGAAAACTAAAGAGATTTCTCAAAATGATCATCTCAACATCACAAGATGTGATGGGGGCATATTTATACCTTTTCCAGTATTGTGATTTTATTTCGCTTAAACCTTTGATATGTGAATCTAATTTAACAAATAACACTCTCTGCAAATAATTAATTTAGTTGAATCATATAATGATAACATATTCGATTCTAATTTCGTTATAATAATTGGCAAAATGAAAAAATTAGCTTCAATAAATGTTAAATCATCAATAAGATCATTTTCTATAATTTCTTGGGCTTGTTCTTTGAAGGATTTAACAATCTGGAAATAAATGGGACTCGATGACTATTTTCCACAAAATTAATATAAATCGTGCAAATATGTACTTACTTTCCTAATAGCATGCACATGTTTTGCGTAAAATATTTCCGCCTCTATCCATGTTCCCCACCGTATGGTATGATATTTCAATTTAGATTTCTGCCTACAGTTTAAACATTTGATCGCTACTCATAAACAAATGTTAATATACATGTGTGTACGTTCAATGGAACGGTGATTACGGATCGCACCTTAACACAATTCACAAATTATCACGCGACAATATGATTAACTGTTTCTTAGACCGTGGCCATGCAGAGAGCGGCAAGCGCCAGAGCATCTAATTTTTAATTATTATTACATGCGAAAAATGCAAAATATGCAATATGGAAAACGTATGCTATATGCAAAATATGTCAATAATCATAATAATCATCGACATTTGCATAAACCTCCGCAGTCTAATGATAAGCTATATAACTCACAATCAGCATAGTTTCGATTACAATGACTATATTATTTTGATATTGTAGAATTCTTTGGGGATGATTGTTCGGCAGTCAACGTGTTAATTTTGTACAGGGAAATATATTATCGCGTGAAGTGATAAGTTATCTTTCATCTGTTTCCTGTGTTGTTGTTAATAAATAGAGCCATTTTGTCGATTCTGAATCAACATTGTACTTCGTTAATGTTAAGTTGGAAAATGGATAGTGGTACAATTGACCCGTTACAATGTTTGAGACCGAAAACAAAGATAAAGGATGATTCGAAAAACAACTTTCTGAACGCATCGCCGACAAATTTGAATTTCACTTTCAGTCCTAGAAACCTGAAGGCTCAGGAAAAAACACTAAAAATCACAAATTATTTCCCTAAACCATGCCCGATCCAGCCGTTGCCAATGGAAACACCTTACTTCCGGTTCGGATGTGCTTCTCAGGTGAAAGAAAATTCTTTGTTCTTAGAACGGGTATCGCACGAAGTATTAATGAATGCAAATTTATTGCAGACAAGGTGGTTAACCCCTGGATCCGTTTACAATATCAACGTTCAGTTTATTCCTGATGAACCGAGGAGTTACAATGATATTTTAAAGATCCGCTATTTTGACAATAGTATCTTAGAAGTTAAAATTACCGGGAACGTTAGAACTCATTTTTGTTTCCCCACTCATATCAATTTTGGAGAGGTTCCGCTCGGTAAACCGTAAGTTTATCGTTCAATTATTACAAAATTCGTAATTGAGGAGCGTAATTGTTTATTGTGCAGAGCTTGTTACGAAATCCCAATGTGCCCTCACGCAAAGAAACAATTTGCATTCGCAATTTTACCATCGAAAAAAGAGCCTTGTGTCGACATCTATCCGCAATGGGGTAAACTACCATAATGAGATTGTTTATTATCACTGTCGGTAAATCAAGTACACAATGAAATCAAAATTTTATTTCATTTTCTAGGCCGTGTCAGACCAAATCAAGATCCTGTAATGGTAATGGTGATTTATAGACCTGTGCGTTACATAAGCATGAATTTTCAAATTCGTATATTCATTACGGATTTATGCAAAACTCCGTACATTATAAATTTCTCTGCTTATACTCGGCCCGGACTTCTACGGTAAGAATGATCACGGGGATGAATTATTTCTTTCAATTAAACAATACGCTATGATACCGGAGAGGATATGAGAGTCCTCACGCCCGGGATTTTGGCGTTCCCATTTTTTATATTTAAGTCTGGATCAGAACCTACCTCATTTTTTTACCCCCTCTGTGGCATGGATCAGAGCTAGCTTCAACCAATTATTTAATTTGAATATAAAATAATAAAGGGATGTCTTGGATAACGTCGAACCAGAAACGAAAAGCAAGAAGCAGCCCCCAAAAATTAGCGCAAAATCTCAGGAAAAAACAAAAGCCACTTTGCAAGAAATAATTACACCGAAATCTGATGCGAAAAAGCCTATTGCGGGTTACAAGAGTGTAGAAGAGGTATTATTGAAAGAATGCGGCTATTTACCTTTGTATGCACTGCATACAGTCAATTGTATGCTAATTTCAAAACCTCGAGCTCTATGCATTGAGCATGAACTAAAAGGTTGCAAATTTTGTATGGAATTTAGTTGACGTGTTGAAACGGATACAACAGTTTTTTTTAATTGCTTAGGACCACTGAATCAATGTTTGTTAGGAGTCATAGAGCAAAAAGCTCGAAAGTTAAAAGAATTTTTGACAAGAGCAAACAATTATCGCCGAGAGAACGATAAAGCAAAAATTGGTTACAAACCAAAAGTGAATAATGGAACACGAGAACTTAATGAAAAACAAATAATGGATATCAAAATTCAAAGAGAGAAAGAATGGAGTGATTACAAGAATTTATTGGAAAATTACATCTCCGAGGAAGACGTATTTGAGCGACAAAAATCTCGAAAGATAAGACAGAGAATTTTGAGACATGTTCAGAAGGTTCTTATATCTTTAAACTTTTAAATATCGTGTATGATTCTTCAGAAACTATTCGGTTTATCAGTATTTATATTTTCAGTATCCGAAAATTGGATCGATAGCGCCTAAAGCAGAGCAACCGTTTTTGCACTACTATATCATTACCCCATTTGTTCAGGCCGCCAGGAAGATTATTTTACAAAATCGTTTGGTAAAGGTTCTTGAAAGATTGAAGAATTTGACGCCGAAATCAATTACCGAATTTGAAGATCTCAACACACGTTAATATCAATTAATTAATATAATAAAGACTCATCTTGTTAATTTCGTATTGAGCTATATTTTTCGAGTATGATAATAATTTACAATGCTGAAGAAGTATGATAATTATGTAAAGTAAATGTTACAATCGGAGAGGAATTCCTCTGTGTTGCAATTCAGTAGCAATTTTTTATGCAAAATGTAATTGCATCTTTGCATACGCTGTGTAGATGGTGCTTGCGTCGAAACCGCCAAAACTTGGAAAAAACGTCTGCTTTTTCCATTGACACACGCTAAATATGTATTGCCACGAATAAAGTAGATATTTTTGTAAAAAATGTACACCGTCTATTAATCTATAATTTTAAGTATCGAAAATGTGTGCTAGACGAATCTTTTACTAAACTTTTACCAAACGACATTTTATTCGATGATTCCACCTATAGTGCTGTTCAAATGGATTTCTGTTTGACTTTTAATTGCAATGGTAAGGTGAACTGTAACGATTGGGAATTGAACAAAGAAAGTTTATTCTTGTCTGGAGAAGTGGAGAATGTTCTTTACCCACAAGACGAAGATTCGTTACTGGATGTGGATGTGCAATTGTTTGATTGCAATGTGCCTGCATCAACAGGCATATTGGATTTGAAACATTTCATCAAATGCATGGTGTAAGAATATCTTCTTCAATTCGTTTCACAAATATTGTAATCGTATCTTACACTGATGTCCTTTGAATTTTTTTTCAGTATGCAGTTAAAGATATTAGGCAGTCATGAGGCCTATAATCAGGTTTTTAATTCTGTGACAAATGATACTGATTTTTATTATATAAGACGTCTTGTTTGTGAATTTGTTTTATACACCCGAAGGTATTTAAATAGGTGAGACAATTTATTTCCTAATGCTAGTACTAATATTGTATGAAAAATGTTTCTCATGATATAATTTTTTTTAGTATAAAATGGAACCTTCAATCTTTGCAAGTTATAAACGAAAACATCGAAGAAGAATTTAATATGTTATTTATTACCATAAAACGATTTCTTAGTAGATTAAGAAATATCCCAGATGCCACATTTCATTATGCACCTTCTAAGTTAGGCAATCAGGTTTGTACAAAAAGCTTAATAGAAAAGCTGAGATGAAAACAATACATCAATGATACTGTTTGTTACAGTGTAAACAACCAGAATATCATATGTATCATATGCACATAGAATTGCGATGGTTTTTCATCACATTGGTGTACACACGTTGTATATACCATCAGTACTCCATGGAGAATCAACTGGAAGAACTTGAAAGTATTCAGACAATGATCATTAATGATCTCATTTATACATCACTGAAAATATTCGAAACTGTAAGATTATGTAATGAAATGATATACATACGAATAATAATTGTTTACTATATTTTTTCAAATATATTCCAGATGCCTTTAACAAACATACAGCAAAAGACACCATATAATTGTACTTGCATCCGTGAGTTATGGCTAATGCTCCAGATATTCATTGATAGTTTATCAGATAGGATGAAATCAAAGGTACTTAATATATAGATTGCAGAGTTTATGCATTTGTGACAAAAATGAGTAGGTGTAATTTAAGACAGGACAAACATTACCAGAATTTAGGATCCTCAATGCATTATTTTCAACCTTTTAAAATTATCAAAGAAATAATTTTTTATTTGGCTTCTATTGTTAGTAATTGATGCAGGCAATTTGTATTTTGCGTAGAGATCCAGAATCTAATAACATGCATGCATTTTTAACGCTTTAACACTCGCACGGCCGTTGCGGGGTCGTTTTAGACCCAGAAATCAGTTTCAAGGAAAACAGCAAATGTAGTATGTATAAATTATGGTGAGGATTCATCAAAATACTCTATATTTTATAAATGTTTCTGAAATATTTTCAAACTAGTGTACTCTATTATATCGTACAAAATAAATGAATTAAATAATCATTTTTACCGATGGCCGTACAAGTGTTAATTTCCGTAAATTTATGAATATAGATTCTAAATGAAATTAAATTTTACAGACATTCTGGGATTACGTAAATGACGCTGTTAATGGATTATTAAATAGGAGAGTATCTAACAGCAAACAAGAATCTTCGTGCTACACTCTGGCACCTTGTAAAAACTCTGAATTGTTTTGTTTGTGGATAATTTATAATCTTTCACTTTTATACGGATATAACATAGATGGTATCTATTTGGGCTCCAAGTGTTCAAGGGTATTTGTATTTCAAATATTTTTCTTCGTATTATTCGAGTGTTAGAACTATTAACTATTTGTTCGTGTTTTTAAAGATTAGGCCTAACTACGAGCAGCTAGAGAAGATTTTGAAGACGTATATTTCCAAAGGTGGGAAGGACGGCGAACGCGATGAAATCGATGAAGAATTACGTATCATGATTCCATTGTTAAATACTATAGTCACAAATTGGTGGCAAACACGAGTTTCTATAATTTCGCTTCTGTGGGACTGCTTTCATAAAAGATTAGACGAGCCATTTTTGTTACAAACATCTGGTCCTTGGACTTTGTCGGTCGAAAAGTAAGAAAATAATTTATGTAACTATGTGTATTCTTGTTTGATCTGTTAAAGATGTTTTTAACAGGAAAACTCCCATGGATATACTGAAACAAGTAAGGGACAGATTAAATAACACGGAATGTGTTAAAGAATCTAGTTACGGGATGTTTTTACATTTTCTCGGTAAATATCCTGTTTTAATAAAAAATGGTTCATTAAAAAAACGTGTTAATGTCAATGATATATTATAGGATCATTCTTGCAAATAAATTATAGTAGCAGCGATACGAAGCATTGGAATCAAATTAAAGGCCGAATCTACTCAAAGTTTTCTAAAAGCAAAGTGGAAGAATTTTCCGTAACAGGTTTATACAACTTCATTTCTCTATTTTTAACGTTAGCAGTTACTGCGGATACTACGAACGTAGTAAGTTATTCGTGTACATTAAAATCTGAAAATTCTCATGGGACATATTTGTAATGAACTTTATTTTTTCCTAGTGCTCGGTGATGTTAGATCTCTTACCACCAACGAAGGAATACAATAATGAGAATAATAAAAAATATAGTCTAATTTGGAAGGGAAAATTGGCTATACTTCTTTTGTACAGCGAACTTAGACTCAATTTTGCGAACATAGCGCATTGCTACATCGACACGGTATAACATTAAATTTCCATTTAATAATTTCTACATTTGATACGATTAATTGTCATTTTCAGGTGAATGCAGTAAGTTGTCGTAGGGACGACACGTCCCGAGCGATGATGACCAATTTTGTAGATGTGTTTAGTATAATTTTGTCGTCCAGTACCGTAGAGTTGGAAGAACATTTGTTGCTTGGTGGCTGGATAGATCGGTACTTAACAGAATGTTCGAATAAAATGGTGGGGACATTGACAAGGGTGCTCGTCAATATTTTTAAAAAATGTGTCAATTCGTCTAATTCAGGTTCGTTGTTTTTGTTGATCAGTAACACTAGGTTTACGAAACACTTAAAGTGACTTTTTTACGTTACTTTATAAAAATAACGAGATTGTGTCTATTAAAATTTTTGGCTATTTTCTTATAATAAATACCTAGAGAAATAAATTTGTAAAAATCATTCCTCATGAATGCACTTTAAAATTTGAATAATTATAAATTAAAAATATTAGAACGCATCCTGTAAACCTAGTGTTAAGCAAATTTTGTTCGTACTTCAGTAATTTTAATTTGTACGTTTATTAGATGGAGTAGGAAAAATGTTAGACGCTTTATGGTGTTACGTTGCGTGTAGAGTGCGACAGCTCGTCTTTGATCCTGCACTTACCGGTGACCATTATCGGGATGTCACGCAACTTGCTGTCTCATTTACTTTGGATGCATTGACAAACCCAATAACGGCGAAAAAGTACAAACACTCGGCTACGTCTTTATTCCAGCATTTTGCGTCTTCCGTGATTGTTAAAGATATTAGGTATACTCACGGTACTCAATACTACTAATACTACAACTACGAAATGGCTTATGAAACAAATGATTTGATTTTAGAATTACTAGACATTACTTAGTGTTGATACTCGAAGAAGAGCAGGCAGTTGAAACCCTGAAGAAAGAAATAAAAAATTTCGACACGATACTTATACAAGTAAAGTATTAAAACGTGATGATAAAATCATTGAAGGATAGACTAATAAATTAAATGAATTTCAGGCATGGATAAAATGCTCCATCATTGGTCACGATACAAATGGAGATGAAATTAGAGTTATACAAGATTATGTATTATTACTAAATGAAATACAACAGATGTTTCTAACGAATCAAGATATCCAAGAGATCCAAGATAGTAACGAGTCTGTTTTAGTGTTCATCATGTACTCTATGAAGAAACGAAATACTCTAAAAGTATAGCTTTTCAAAATTATGGGAATAGTGCACAAGATAATATAAAAATAAAAATCAATCATTCTTTGCAGACTGAACAAGAAAGGATTCAATACGATGCAAAATGGAGATCATATTTTAATCATTTGGAAAAATGGGTTCTTTCTCCGATCACAGAAGAAAGTAAAGACTCGGAGTTAGCTCTGTGGATATATAGATGTATTGGAACATTAATTCTTTGTACCTCAACGATGCTTTACACGAAAGTAAGTAATTTTTAATATACAAAATGGATTTGAGAATTCGTGTACTACATTAATCCAAATCTTTTTTAGAATCAACCGAATAACATGTTCAAAATGTTACTGAATAGAACTATTCTTTCGTCTGATCAACCGTTTTTAAAAAATTTAGGAAAAAAAACATTTTCCATGATACTTTTGGGTATCGAGGCTCTCAATGTTAAAAGTGACATATCGCTTCAAATATTGATAAAAGACCTTTTCGATCAATATATGCCGTTTTTAATAACATCAATTAATAATACGAACAATTTTAGAGTGTCCGATTCGTTATTAAAATCTTTTAAAGATGCAAAAGCAGAATTTATACATTTGGTATTCGAAATCTTGATGACGAACTTTTTTACCGTTTCGAGCGATAACATGTTGCATAAGCATTTCTATTTGGTAAGTAGCAATTTCTTGCATTAGATGTTTATTATAAAAATTTTTACGATGAAATATTTAATGCAGGTAATGATATTTTTACAAAATCTGCTCAAAGGAGGGAAAGATTACGCCAGTCATGTAATAGAATATATTATTTTAATTTGTACACCTTATATTATTGGAGGCTACATAAAAGTTCACGATTATCATCCACATAAACAACACACTTTAGAGTTTATGAGAAATATTGTCAGAAATCCGTATTACAAAGAAAGCCATACTTTACAGTCAGTATCACTATTCTTGGGTTTACAATGATTCTGGGACTATATTTTATGAAAGTAACAATTTCAGAGAGAAGTTTAACACTGTGATATTGAACACCGTTCAGAAATTAATTACAACAAATCAGCATAGCACTTTCGAATTTTTGCAATCAGTTTTAACGGTGAGAACTGAGATATTACAATGTTTATCGCCAAAAATTGAACGTACCTTAATTGATTTGGAGAGGAATCGTCGCCCGAACGCGGCTTCTTTGAGGTAATATATATTCTACCGAATATAAATTTTTTCGATCACTATATAAACATTAACGTTACAGGTATTCCTGGAATCAACTGCAAAATGCTATGAAAAAACATAAAAGCGAATCAGTAATATAAGTTTAAAAAAATTTATTAATAAATAATCGACAGTACCATAAAGATACTTCTCCATATTAAGCTACAAATCCAGTATGTATATTTGTTGTATAAACGAATAGCTGCGTTCGTGTACATATTTGTAGGAAATTATATTTTATAAATTATACTCACCTAAAGAATAATATACGAACATAAAACTATGACCGAGAAAGAATGTTTTTAATGTTACATATGGTACAGATATGTTGTAATCGTCGAGCTACGAAGCGTACATAAGTATCACCGACTCATAAATGATCATATCTGTTTCGAAGGAAAGAATTGTATTTTACAAAACATGTAAAAAACAACACAGTCACTTTTTTGTTTTTTCTTTTCTCTATTTTCGATGTGAGTGTCTCGAACGATGATGCTTCAGTGACGTAGTAGTTGTACTACCGGGGGGCGATCGTCATCCAATTAATTCGAGACGAGACACGGCACTGCGCACAGCATTTCGTAAAGACTGTTCGGTGTTGCCGTTTAATAATGATTCTAATCTTTCGACGTAACTGTCGATATTTTGTAAGGTCGCGCCTTCGTGCGTACCTAAAATCAAAAAATTACTTTCGTTAATCAAGGTGAACCACTGATGTAACAGCGTAAACAGACTCTTTTTAATAACAGGAAGATGATGATTATTAGACTGCAGATCTTTATGCTCAATAAAAATCGTTTGTTTCAATTACAAAAGTGAGGAGTTACATAAAAGTTGATTCCTTCTCTTAACACATTGCCTACCGTCAATTATTTCATCATTTTTAAAAGTCTATAGTCTATAGCTAAAAACTTGAATAGATCCTTCAACAGCAATTTCAGTTGTGAACCAACAAGTCATTCCCAGTAACGTCATCTAATAATTTCGTTTGGGATTATAATGTAAAAGAAGATTTCTAAGTTTCCTTTTGGTACAGCACAATTGTTGAATATCCCATTAACATACTTCTGATAGAATAATTTTAACAGATTGTAAATAATGTACCAGTGATATTAAGTTCATCTAATGTATTTTCTATTTTGTGTTTTACCTACTCATTTTTTTTTCATAAGTCTGCAGTCTAATGATTATGATCTTTGTGTATATCATTCTTTTATACAGGGTCTCCAAAAACTTGTGGCACTTTTGAACAAGTTACCCACTCATCGATTTCGATGATTTCTGGATGTGTTGTAAATCTCAACATTTTGAACAACTTTTTGCTTTGCACGATAGGGACGATCTCGCTTAGTTTCCGAGATCAAAATATTGATTTCTACAAGATACACAAAAATCATCGAGATTGGAGGGTAGGTAGATGTTCTGCAGGTTCACCAAATACTGTTACGATTTTTGGAGCGTCCTGTATTATGTGTTAATCCAACCTGGAAGAGGTACTGTTGCGAAACAGCCAGCTAACTGTGAACGAAGAGAATCCAAATGACGCTGTAGAGCTTGATTTGTCGTGCGTTGTTGGTTTGTTTCAGACTCCAAACGGTTTACAGCTGCATACAGACTGTCGACGTGCCGCTGTAGAACAGCATTCTGAGCCTCGTAATCCGACGTTGCTTTTCTTAACTGCCTTAGTTCCGCTTCACATGCTGAATACATAAAAGTTCATTGTAAATATTGATCGAAGCAAAAGCAAATTTATAAATTTCTTCGTTTATATGTTATACTCACCTTTATTGTGATCTAAGAATTCTTCTGTAAAAATGGGAATATCAAAGCCTGTGAAATCATTGTCTTTCTCCTGTTGAATGTCCTAAAAGAAAAAGATATGTTAAAACAGGGCATAAGAACAATGTATAAAACATTATTAAAAAGAAAAAGATGTAATACATTTTGCTCAGAATTGACGTCAGTCCCATTTCTTTCCTTCTTATTTTCTTGTTGTTTCTCCAGAGATTGTTTTTCATTAAACAACCGGTACGCTTCTGTCTGTTTATAATCGCTAAATTCGCGATTGTAACGTTCTTTGTCTTGTTCAGCTGCATCTAAATATTGTTGCTTTAGATCAGCTGGCAATGTGCTCCATTCTGAGGCAAGAAGCTTTGTGATCTCAGCAAATGAAAGAGTCGGATTGTCGTTCCGTACTTTTTCTCTACGGTCATTTAAGAACCTATAGAAAAATTTATTAATACGTACACTTTTACACTAGTCTAATATATCGGCTACATAAATACAATACCTAAAATATCCTGTGAGTGGCTGTTTCGGAGCAGTTGCATCTCTGGGAGCTTTCTTTCGTTTTTTTGATCTATTAGTTGTACTAGTGGTATTACTTCCAATACCAGAGTTTGTATTGTTCTTCTTCATCCCATTGTCGCACACTGAGTCAGGTGCTTTGTCTTCCGTACTCACAGGGGATTTATCTAGTGCAAAAATTATCATTTTAAATACAGAAGCAATAAATATACATATATATATTTAGAATTAAACAGATTTGGAATTACTCATATGTTCTTCAGATTCTCCATTGAAAGTCGGTTGTTCAGGCCCACCGTTGCTTTCGGACACATCATTAACTGGAGCACCCTCACTCATTTTACCCAATTGTATACTATTATTTTACAACAATGTCTTATTTGGTTTCAATTCAGATTCATAACTGATCCTGTTGAGTTTGATGCAACAGTTGTAGTATCGTTCGAAAGGTTATGCAAAATATCGTTCTCTATTAAATACAAACGGATCGTTGAAACATCGGATACTTACTGTAATGTGCATATTTTTCAGAAACCTAACACATAGGTTGAAATTTACGTTGGCGTATTAGGTTAAGCCGTGAATATGTTAACAATAACTCCGCTGCAATTGCATGGAAACGGGACGCTGCACTAAATCATGACCGGTGTTGCTGGCAGTGTGTATTTCACGAACAGAAATTAATTGTTCATAACAGAAATAACGTGCAGAGAAAAATACATAATCATTAAATTTAGTTGGCATAAACACTAAAGCCGACTCCTCATGGAGAGACCTCGGATGACGCTAATTCAAAGTTGATGATTTTACCGCTGAATTAAAACCCTAGACCGCTCGTCGAGGATAGTGCACCTTTGCCGAATGAAAAGTGCCGATTTCAATTCGAGCCTCCGTTCAACAAAACGTGAGAGAACTCTGTCTATAAATCACGCGTAAACGGAGATCATTATTTAGCGCAATGTTCAACCGTTGTTTCACGATGTTACGATCAAATGTTTAATTTCGTCTATTGCAAGCAACGATGTCCGCACTAATGATGTAAGATGGAAGTAAATGACAATTCAATTATTCTCCAGAGCAGTAGCAGGTAAATCATTTCATACCGTTCGTTTTAATTGATGTCATTTCACGTGTTATTAATTTTCATTCAAAAAACATGACATCGCTTTTAACGTCGCGAAATAAATCGAGAATATTACCACGTTTTATTTTTTGTTCGAATTTTTATACAGCACAAAATTGTTACAATACATTAATCTATTTTCAGTATAACAGTGGCCGACTCAGTATGGAAATTCATCAATAGCCCCATCATTGCAATTTTTTCTGATTTAAAAAATGCAACTGCAGAACAAATGCTTCGATCCCTTTTAGAGTCAATATTAAAGGGCTCAGCTACTTTAACCACGGTTTTAGTTCCTCCATACACTAATGGATTGCAAAATGATGCACTACAGCATCAATATGCAGGTGAGAGAATGAAGTAACACGTGTAAGCATCGAATGAAGTTCTGTTGTATTATTTTTGCAGCATTTACTACCTGGCTTTTCGGCACAATGTTTTACATAGTTGGGGAGCCTTTGAGCAATGAAATTCTTACGAATAGCATAGAGATTCAAGCCTGTATGCTTAGAATATTGTCCAGACATCACATCACAATGTTTGAAGTCATTAGCGTAGAATATATGAATATTCTCCAAGAGATACTAGAATTTTATAAGACGAGTGAACACGGGGCGGAGCTTACATTGGCCAAGTTCAATACGGATAGAGAAAGCATAGAGAATTTGGATCTACAATCATTCCCTGCTACGATTAAGTATTCCGATGTACCACAGGTACAAATATCCATTTTGGAAATTATTGAGAAGACTGGAGTTTCATTGTGGAATGAAAAAATACTTTCAGACACTATGTTGAGAATAGTCGTTGTGTCTGTTCCAAATGTAAAGATTATGGCACTAAATCTGTGCATGAAATTAGTAGAATTTTCTTTAATGGACAGACAGGAACTCGAGAGTTTGATACTGCACTTTATCGAAATTGTGAAACTGATTCCTGCATGGCTGACTTCTCACGAATTACAAAGAAATCAATTATGTCAATTTGTACAGATACTCACACAATTTATTCAGTCATCTCCAGTATTTCCGAACAGTATTGAATTATGCTTTCAAATCATTCACCTTGTGGTTTATGAACTAATCAAGCATAGAGATAACGTTGAAGCTATAGAAAACCTGAAAGAAATAATATGTTATAAAATTAAGCAGTACTTCATCAGGGAACCAAGAGTTTGTACACTCTCTGAGACAAGAGAATTTATTTCATACTTCGAGCATTGCTCGGATTTCATAGTCATTTTTAACCACTGTATTCTCACCGAGATCAGGCGCAATTCCAGCAGTAGTAATTTAGTCAGCGATTTCTGCGAACCATGGAAGTTGATAAGAAATGAACTGATCTCTGCAGCACATTCAAACAAATTAGAAAAATGTGTTCAAATTTTGAGAGCATCAAGTATTTTACAGAGTTGGTTGGCAGAGCTAAAATTACCAATGAGTTTGTACGCAACTGATTTAGATGATATTTTGAAAATATTCGTACAGAATTTAAGGTCTGGACAGTGCCAGCAGACACAAATCATTTTCGAATGCTTCATACTTATGATGGCACATAATGAATCAAATAAGGATGTGCTCCAAAAATTATTGACACTGCCGTTTATTACACAAATTGAAATGCCTGCGGAAATAATTAATAATCATGTGAAAGAAGTGGCAGAATCTTTGGACATTGCAACAAAGTTAAGATGCCTTGAAGCTGTTTGCGAATTTGGCGCTAAAATGGAAGTATTGAAAATGTTGAATACTTGTGTATCGAATGGTAGAAGTCACTTAGCAGTTGCTGCATTGGAGTAAGCACTTTTGTATCTGAAAGTTTGTAGTTTGTACATATTCACAAAAATGAAATATTTACAGGAATAGTGTGCTGCTCCTAAAAAATCGGGAAATAAAATTCAAAGATATCGCGAGGTACGTTCTTCAACCAGCATTGCAGTTGAAAAAAGAAAAAATTCACGCGAGTCTCGTAATCGTCTTGGGTAAAATAAGTTGTTACTTATCTGGACATGCAAATTTTGTAAGGTAATATTTGAATCATTTTCTTCAAAGGCACAGATTATTAAACAAATTGTTCTTTCTTTCCAGGGAATCAGACAATAAACAATGGAAAATACAATGCAAATGTTGTACTAATAATGTTGAAAGTGATGTAAATCCTAATGCCTATCATGTTAAGAAAGAATACGATAATCTCTTGAGTTCATATTTTAGTTTATTATCATCAAACTTTCTTTCAGTGCGTTTGCGCATTTCTGAAAATATATTATCATTTTCGAATCATATAAATTCGTTCAACGAAAATGAAATAGCAAAGGTGTGGTCTTCGTACATAGAAGACGAAAACACTATGACTCGTTCTAATATTGCCACAGCAATAAAAGGAATATTAAATAATAAAATAAATACAACAAAGAAGTCGGTCGTATCTTTAGAGTATGACGTACCAGCATCGTTGGAAGAATTTGTTGATTTAATAATTAATACTATGGCAAGTGCACTTATGAAAGCTCTTAAAAGTTCCAATCATGCGCTTCACGAGACCGTACTTGTTACAGCTAAAAATTTTGCAAGGTAAGATTAATGTACGGTGCTTTAAATTTCAGTGAAATAAATTATTAATTATTTTCAGTGTTCCATTGTATATTGCTGAGAGGCGAATTTTAAATATATTTCTCATCTCTATACTATATTCTACATCATCTCCAGCAGCAGTAGCGTATGCATCAGCCGCCTACAGTGACTATGCCAAATTGTTAAATATTTCAACCAAAGTGTTATATGTTAGATATAAGAAAGATTTGCTTAAGGTATGTACAGCAAGTCTCATAATTGATGGCATTCACTTTAAATTCATAATTTTTAAACGTTTACAACTCGTAAACCAATTCATCAATTTTGATAAATTTTTCGTCATGTATTTAACTTATATGGGTTTACAAAACACATTTCTTAAATTTTCGTTACAAGCCCAGATATAGAAGTTGTGAAAGGCAACTTTTACTATTTTCTTCGCAATTCAGACTAAATGCAATTTTTCAAAAATTTTCAATTCATATCATCTAGTAAACTAATCCTTCTAGTTTAGCAAAAAAACTAAAGTCTTTTGGTCCATTTATGAATAAGTTATTTTGATTTAAAGCGTGCGCCATCAATTATGAGGCTGACAGTATATTAAAATTAAAAATTAAAAGGTATGATATTATATTTTCATGTAATCCTGTTAATTTCAGCTCATAATGCAATGTGCGGTGCACAATTTTATAAAATATTCTTACAATGTGGCCACCTCGATACACCGTGTTGCAAAGTGCATCGGATACGAGGGTTCGCGACAATTGTTGCGCAAAGATGGTCATTATGCAGTTTGCTTTTTACTTTCATTCAGTGTTGATGTACCGCACGCAAAAGCCTTGTTGCGCGATATAGCGGAGTTAGTCAGTATGGACGAAAAACAGATGTTAAAAGAATACTTTCCTGTAGGTATATAAAATACAAAAATGATGTCGCTTTCAATGATAATGTAGTAATTATAATTTCTCTGTTCAGTACATTTGTAGCTACGCATTTTTAAATATGTCTCTTGCTACTGTCACCGAATGTTTAAGATTAGTATCGAGTATCACACAGATGAATTTGCCTATATTGACAAGACAATCGTTTATGGTAATATACAAATACATATTAGAAACAAAATCGTACATTATTAAAATTCAATTTTAATATTTTCTATAACTATCATTTACAGGGCATATTCGAGGAACTAATGCTGTATTTTCACGAGTCTCCCGAGAAAGTAATTGGATTGTTGAAAATCATTTCTGAATATGACAATAGTTCGGAAAAGAATTATATTACACAGAAAGGAATTGTAAGTTTGCATCCTTAGTAGTGCCTGCAACAGATTTTATATGCAATTTAATATACAAATGAATAATAAATTAACTAAAATATTTGCAGCAATCTTACTTGAATTTACGTTTGCACGGTATACTAGTAAATTTCGACATAAAACTTGGCTCAAAATCGGATGAGCACACGCAGCAGTCTGCACTCGCATCTTTGGCCACATTAATGAGATGTATGGGACCAGAATACTTAAGTCCATTAAGATACAAAATTCTAGCCACACTAAGAACATCTCTGCGATTCAAGAGACCAGGTTTCGGACCTCTCATATGCGATGCATGGGACGCGTTCATTCATAAGTATGCAAAAAGGAATATGAAATCGTGCCGACGTATCTTACAGCATGAATATTCTTCTATTCATTTTCCAGCATAGTTATCAAAGAAATTGGACCACTACTTCCAACCATATGCATATCGTTAATATCGTTGTTAAAATTGTATCCTGAAAAAATCATTGGGATGCTGAAATTCCTCGTCGTCGAGTGTAACGAAGAAAATTCAGATCACATCGCAGAATTGTTTTTCGCAGACGCTATAGATATTCCTGACGAAATTGCAAGTATAATTAAGGCACGTGTTTTGCAAGCCAGGTATGCAAGAACAGATTTTTGTGTGCCTAATATAAAATAACCAGTTTAATAATTATATTTAATCTTTTTAGACCCAAAGGTTTTGAAGCAAATTTGAAGTTATGGCTGAAACGTATCACGCACGAAACGGATGAAGTGAGGTCCAGAGCTTTAACGTATTTGCAACAATTCTTGGCTGAGCATCGAAGTCAACTGAATCAAATGATTCTGAGTGAAACAGATATTCATCCGCTGATAGTTGAGGTAAAATTATCTTATGGAATTTTAGATAGAGCAATTATAAACGTTGTCAATTAATAATATTCTTTTAGTTGTTAGACACGCTGTTAATTGGATGCCAGCACAAAGACGAAAATATACGCTTATTGTACGGGGAATGTTTAGGAGAATTAGGTGCCATTGAACCAAGCCTTTTGCCACGCAGAATACTCTCTAGAGGTATTAATATTAACACTAGGTTTGTGGAGCACTAAATGTGACTATTTTACATTACTTTATAAAAATAACGAGAATCTAATCGAGATAAAGAAATTTGTTGTATAATTCCTCGTGGATGCCTCTTTACGATCTTGATAATCGTAAATTAAAAATATTAGAATGCGTCCCGTAAACCTAGTGTTGAAATACGATCGGTATTTTCCAGACCTACAACAATATTTTTTTAATTATAGACGATTGTAAATTTATATCCGATATGAACGAAGAATTCGCCTGTGCTATGCTCCTCGAACATGTGCGGGCCTTTCAAATGCAAAAGAGTAGTCAGAGTATGGACTGTTTCTCACTTGCCATTCAGGTTTCTATTGCAATAATTTATAAACATTCTATAAAAACAACTATACATTTTTAAAAATATGTACTTCTACAGGAAATTTTAAAAGCATACAAGATCTCACCTCAAGGCAAAAACAGTGAATTGTGGAACAGCCTGCCTTTGACCACGAGGCAGATCATATTTCCCTTTTTAACATCACATTACAAAATAGCTGCCGTGAGTGACGATAAAATGTTTCCTCATCCTATTTATGGGTAAACAAAGAACACCATCTTGATTTCTCTTAAATAATATTCCAATGAATTACGATTTTGTTTTTGTAGTTCTGAAGCTGGCTCTTCCGTCGAAAATTGGGCATACAATTGGCTCTGTAGCATGTTCAACAACATTCACGATGAAAGACTCAACAGTGTACTGCGTGCTTGCAAATTGGCCCTGAAGAGAGACATAAAAATATTAACATTTTGTCTGCCTCATGTTGTGTGTAAGTAGACAAAATAATCATCTTAAGAACGTGCTTAATAGCGCTTAATATTTTATTTTACCAGCGTATATAATAACAAATGGCAAGGAGCAAGAACACGTAAAAATACGAGAGGAAATGCTGACGATAATTGATGTACGAAAAAAGCCTACGCTTGATCCTGAATTGTCCCGTCATCGACCGCTTAGGAATGGACATAGCATTAAAGCAGATGAAACAAGAATTTCGGAGGAAACTAGACGCACTCGTTGCGCACAGGTACATCAATTTAACAAGACAATATTATCGCAATTCCTTAAGTAATTGGTTTTCTGATTTTCGGACAGGTCGTATTTTCAGTGCTAGATCATTTACAAAGATGGCTATGGGAGCAACGACTGATCCGTAATCATAAATACAAGGCAGTAGAAAGTAGGTAATTCGTCGACAGCGGATTTTATGCATTTTTGACGAAAATGAATGAATGCAATTTAAAGAAGATAGCAGAGTGAATGAAAATTTGATTTGGCTCCTATTCTGTACAGTTTGTATTTTGTATAAAAACTCGCGGTCTAGTTATTCGAGATAAATTATTAATTCCTCCTCTAACGGTCTGAGAAATATTTCAAAATTGATTATAGATGGTGAAATTATTAGGTGCGATGTGTTCCATACATTATTGTTCGCTTTCTAGAATTCGAAGATAGCTAGGAAAAATATCAAAAAGTCTAAATTATCAAGGAATGATTGTAACATGATATAACGTCGATTATATAGAAATAAATTGACAATCCATTGTCGTCCTCGAAAGATTGAACGCCAAATGTTCATGTAATTATTAATATCTATTATGTTTTAGACTTTTGCGAACAATTGAATTCACTGATAGTAGCCGAGGGCTGTTATCAGTCCAGAGAATATCATAGAGCTCTAATGTATTTGGAGCAGCATATGACTTCCTCCAATAAAGGATTATCTGAACCCATGGAAGGTGGATTGCTAGCTGTAAGTAAACCTGTGACGAATATAATTCTAGAAATGTTTAATGTTATTTACTGTTTTAGAAAATATACGCACAATTGGATGAACCTGATGGTATATCTGGTATACTAGCTTCTCAAGATCACACGCCAACAGTTCAACAATTAATCTTGGCTCATGAAGTTAACGGACAACTTCAGGTAACATAAGATTTATCTTTGAGAATATTAATATTCTTGTCTTAAAAATAATAAAATTTATAGGACGCAGCTACGTGCTACGAAAGATTAGCGCAAAAGAAGGCATTAAAGCACACGTATCTGCAAGGCATGATTCAATGTTATCTTGGTCTTGATCAACCATTCACCGCAAAGCGCATTACCGAAGGAGTTTTGAGCAGCAGGTAACTGTGTAAAATTATTAACCCTTTCCACTCGGAGCTATTTTAAGTAAAGTACCAAATATCTCTTCCGATCTAGAATATTTCCATTCTATATGAAATTGATATAATACTTTGTAATATCAGATAAAGAATTACAAGCGATATCTTCAAAACACTTTTTTGTTTGATTCCTCTCGTTTTCCTGTATACTTAAACGAAAGGGTTTTCAAAAATTTTTTAAATTATGTTTTTGGCAACTTTGTATGTTGGTCCTAAGAAAATTAAAAAGAATTGCACTTGCAGAAGAAAATTTTTTAAGAAAGCAATAATTCGAAAAACCTCCTCGTTAAAGTATGCAGGGAAACAAGAGAAATCAAACAAAAAAAATTTTATTTTTATTTTAGCCCAGAGTTGGAACCATTGATGATCGAAAACGAGCCTTTCTGGAGATTAGCTCATTTCACCAGGCTAGACGATACTTCGCAGAAGAACATAAAGCACAGTCTTTTAGAAGATCTCAAGCAAGGCGTGAAACCAGACTTATTATCATTAAAAAAAAATTTAGTAATGCTGTTAGAAGATGCTTCACGCCCTGGAGCATACCAGCAATGTTACTCCTACATAATGAAGTAAGTACCTTACCAGTCACCCATTATTAGCCAGCGGATTCTATACATTTATAACAAAAATGTGTAGTTGTAATTTCAAACAGTAAAACAGATTAGAAGAATCTAAATTTACTGTTATATTAATTTCATCCTATTAAATATATTAAGAAAGAAAATAAATCTCTGTCGCTCCGGTTCAATAAAAAAAAGTTTATTTTCCATAGAGATCCGCTGTCTACTCATTAGAAAGGCTTACATTGCAAACTGTTCATCACAATTTTCTATGATTGATAATAGGCTACATATACTAAACGAGTTCGACAAGGCAGTGTCCACGATGTTGACAGATATACACCAGCTTCCAATGATATTCGAAGAATGGGAGAAGCGTGGTCAGCTTGTTAGATCTTCTCGTGGAGTGGAATTTGTATTAAGTATGCGTAGAGCCAGTCTAGACTTGGCAGTTCAGTTGGACAAACAAATTAACAACAGAGAAAATACCGTGCTTAAACAGGAAATAGGGAAGATTTGGCTTAAGAGCGCTAAAATCGCGAGGAAGTACGAATTTTCGTTGATCAGTTTGAATAATTTCCTTTTTATTGTATTTTAATATTATTTTGACTCGTTAGGAGAGGATTGCACCAACAAGCGTACATGTACATTCTATCAGCTAGTGACTCTTGTCCGTTGCAACAGCTCTACATAGAACAGGCTCAGTTGTATTGGCAGAAAGGCTGCCAGGAAGACGCTTTCACGACATTAAAGCGATGCTTCTCGAGCTGCTTCAAACCATCTACGTACTACAAAAGCTTATCGGCGTCGGAATGCGTTGAAGAAAGAAAACAATGCGCGAAGGTTCGTATGCAACAGTGTAAAATAGTACTGAGAATCCATATTACTGCAAACGTAACATAAATCTTAGTGCAAGGGGTTAACTCGAAAACCAAATATTTCTTCCGACCTAGAATGTTTCCATTCTATATGATTCCTTTCATTTTATGCATACGAAACTGATGCAGTTCACTCATATAATACTGAAATGTGTAGTAATTTAGTAAATTACGAACAAATTTAAAAATGTAAAAAATATTCTGAATGATCTACAGGCGAAACTTCTGAATGCGAAATACAATGATGAAACCGTGAATGTGGATACCGATGCTAACATTATGAATTATAAAGAGGCTATCGAGGTTTGGAGAGTATGGGAGAAAAGTTTACTCTTCTGTGCTCAATACTATGAGTCCGTCATAGATAGATTGTCAGACGAGGAAAAGGACAAGAAAGGAAGGTAATGTCATCTTACATTAAAAGTATTTATATAAAAAGTAACGCAATTAATGCAAAACTGTTCCAGGGATTTGCAAGTACACACTCTGAATTTCTATGGAAAATCACTTCAATATGGTTGCAAATATATTCACCAGTCTATGCCAAGAATGTTGACTATATGGCTGGAATTTGCTTCTCGTGTAACGTCTCGATCTAATAATGTCTCCGTAGAAGTTGAGAGACATCGTCGCGATGCGTTATTAAAAATGACGAAAATCATGGGTGAATATAAAAGAAATATTTAGAAATTTACAGGAATATTCACTGCTTACTTTTTGCAATATAGAAGTGTATCAAGAACGGCTGCCGATATTTTTGTGGCTGACTGCATTTAGCCAACTTGTGTCTAGAATATGCCATCCATCGGCAGAAGTGCAGGAAACGCTTTGCACAATACTAGTCAAATTAATTCATGCTTATCCTCAACATTGCTTGTGGATGATGGCGTCAGTTATTAACGTGAGTTCTCAAAGTACTAGGAACTCGAATTTACTTGGCCGTTGCACATGAAATGTCCGATTTTGAACAGTAACGTTAAACGAACACAACTTTTTGTCTAAATAAACTAAGTGCTCAAAATAGGCAGGTAAAGAAGTTAGGTATCTGAATTAACACGTTCAGCGCCATGTCACCTATATCTGGGTGACGGAATTATTTATACACAATTGAAAATTAATTTTTACGTTGGTAGATTGAGTGTACAAAATTTCCTTACGATCTGAGGAATAGAAGAGGTTTGAAACAGTAATTAATATCACACAACTAAACATCTTAGTTTTTGTTTTATTAAATATATTGCTTTGATTTTGTGTAATTTTTATGATTGTGGAGTGGGCGCTGAACTTGTTAAAATGATGTATAATATACCTGTAGGCTGTAATAGTATTTCTTGGACAAAACGCTGTATAACATTTGCATTTTAAAATCAGACATTTCATATCCAACAACTCGATATATTTTTTCTAGTCTTCCTATCCTGCGCGGAAGCAACGTTGCCAAGAGATTCTAAATCATTCCAAACTGAAAACTAAGGAAATGCTGAAACTCATCGAGGACTTTCATAAACTGTGGGAGAGATTAATTGAGCTATCCAATAAAAGAATACCGGACGTGAGTAACGAGTACTTTATATTAAAACTACTCAGATATTATTTAGTATTATTAATTTTATTCATTTTGCAACAGGGTGTTCTGAACACTAGAGTCAGCCAATTATCGCGACACCTACCTTCTCTACTTTCACAGAAAGACTTCAGCACAATTATGATGCCAACGAGTAAATTTAAGCAGCTTCATCTACCTTCGAAGGGTGTGTCATTCGAGAACCATAATCCATTTTCATCGTAAGTGAACAAACTTGTATAAAGCTATTTGGGCCGATTCCACGCGAAATCGGACACTTTTCGGAGTACTGTTTTGCAACGATTTTTATATATTATTTATTATCTAGAAATTGGGTGTATATATCTGGGATAGAGGAAACTGTGGTCGTTATGCCATCTCTTCAGAGGCCGCGTCGCATTGCGTTGAAAGGATCAGATGGTAAAGGATATCTATTCATGTGTAAACCGAAGGACGATTTACGCAGGGATTTCAGATTAATGGAGTTCAACGACGTAGTGAATAAATATCTACAGAAGGATCCAGAGTCTCGCCAAAGAAGATTGTATATTCGAACATATGTAAGTTTTTAAAAATACCAGACACTGGCACCTTCTAATGCGTGTTTTTTCCCCAGAGCGTTGTACCTTTAAATGAAGAATGCGGTCTAATAGAATGGGTGCCGAACCTAGTAGGCTTTAGACCGGCTATAATGGATTTGTATAAAGAACGAGGCCTCGTAGTTTCAAAATCCGAGTTCAAAACCATGTTATACGGTAAGCAAATATCTATCATCTATCTACAATGTCTATCATTTCTAGATTGCGGATCTTTATACAAAATTGTCTGCATCAATTACTAACAATAGAAGCTAAATAAAAAGTTCCTTCTTCAATGATTTTAAAAGGTTGAAAATAGTTCATTGAGGTTCCTAAATTCTCGTAATGTTTGTTGCATAAAATCCGTAGTATAATCATTATTATTATGTTCTCTTGTTGGTATAAACCGACGTGCGAAAACAGCATGTTTCGGTATATTACTTTGAAATTAGTATATAGTATAACGCACGTCGAAATTTACTTACCTCATTGTTGGATTGCAGCGTTGGAAGATTCTCTAGAAAAGAAGAGGAAGCTGTTTGTAGAGAAACTTCTGCCGCGACATCCGTCTGTTTTCGGAGACTGGTTCCGTCTTACATTCCCTGACCCATACGGATGGTAAAATTTATAATTAATTCTGCAAACGTTATAATAACTTACTATTCAAGTATAGGATAAAGTAAATTTATGAAACAGGTACGAGGCACGTACCGCGTACATTCGAACCACAGCAGTGATGTCCATGGTGGGATACATTCTTGGTCTAGGAGATCGGCATGGGGAGAACATACTATATGACTCTAAATGTGGAGATAGTATGCACGTGGATTTCAATTGTTTATTCAACAAGGTACGCCCGATGTTAATTAATAGACTGCGGATTTGATGAATTTATGACGAAAACGAATAGGTCAATCTTAAAGCAGTGGAAAAGAATTTTAAAATATCGATGTATCACTTTAAATTTATTAAAGTTACTAAAGAAAAAATGAAATTTCGATTGGTCCCCGTTTCGTACGATTAATGCAGACAGTTTTTATTTGGCATAAAGATCCGCAGTCTATTAATTAAACATTGTACTCGTTGTAACGCATGAATGGATATTTATAATGACTTATCTATAATGATTTATCAGGGGGAACAGTTTGCTTGGGCCGAGCGAGTGCCATTTCGTTTAACGCATAATATGGTGGACGCTATGGGACCATTAAAAATAGAGGGACCGTTTAGACGCGCTTGTGAAACCACTATGAGGGTCCTCCGGCAACAAAGCAGAACGTTGCTAAGTATACTCACTCCGTTCGTTTATGATCCACTTCTTAGCTGGAATAACAAACAAGCCTGCGAGAGCGGTGAGAAAACAAATGAAAAGGTAAAACGCGCACGAGTCCCATAAATTGTGTAGAACGTAAAATACTATAAAAATGTTTCAGGCTGTGGAACATATAAAAAATATAGAGCAGCGATTGAAAGGCTTGATTCGATCGCATGGGAAGAAGTTAGAAAACATCGCGCTAAATCTGAGCGTTGAGGGGCAAACCAATCATTTGATTTTGGAAGCAACAAACATCGATAATCTTTGTCAAATGTATTTCGGTTGGGGTGCGTACATGTAAGAAGTAAATTAATACTTGATCGTTCAACACTTGTATATAATACAATAGTCGTCGAATATTTCGAATTATAAAAATCGATTTTTAAGTCTCAAGCTTCCAAATTAAAGCTTCGGAACATCATGAAGTATGATAGTGCGGTACTGAGAGTCTGCAAAATGTATCGAAATAATGTATGTAATGGCTGTACATCGTAAGCGGTATTATGATATTCAGAATTTTTTATATTTTTATACGTAGATGTGTAAATCAACTTTTACCGTACTGAAGTTTTCTAAATGCATGATGTACAGTTTCCCTGCAGTAATGTGACTAGGTTTTTGCGAACGTAGCATGACCATCGATGCTTCACACCTAAGAAAAGCCGACACTCTGTACCACTGAATAGAGTACATAGCTTGACTTATGTCACTACTCTATTACAATAAGTAATAATTTCAGATTAAAGATATTATTTTGTATAGAATAATACGATTTTGTTTGTTCGAAACCTATTTTACCTGAGAGATTAAGATATCTCCCGGAAAACAGAAAAGCAGCAATTGGAAAAGTGCCATCATCAAATGGGAAGCGTATTTCATTGCCTTAGAATGATCCATTAAAGTCTATAATCAAATAAATATACGATAGGCAGTAGAACATACTCTACATAGAAAGTTAATAAATAAAAAATTATGCTCACTGTAGAAACTTGTAAAGCGACAAAACAAAGTATAAGACTGCTGGCCATAGTTTGCATCAACAGCATCACATGAAAGTGCTTTTCCATATTATCACAAAACCTAAATTTTATTAGACTGAATAAGAAACCAACTTGCTTACAAGTATTAAATCGACTTACCAAAGTATTACTTGATGATGCTTAATAATATGTGCTACTTGAATCTTTATTCTGTACAAACTCGCACTTATACTTTCTGAATTGTTTTTTATATTATTTAACTACAAGACATTATATCTTTTTAGATCATTGTTTAGTCAGAGTGAAACGTGAATGATTTTGTACGTACACAGTAAATGTCTGAGTCTACTTGCTTTAAATTCTCTTTAAGTATTTGGAAATGACCACACGTGTGGAGTAAAGCACTTGCGATCAAAGTATCGGTCGCAAGAATCATCAAACCGCAAACGCTTGTTGCCACCATTTGTGAAACATAGACTGTCTATATGTACATACAGTCGAATTATATTTTGTGACAATATATTTACAATAAGAGTAAGAAATGGCAAATAATTAGAGGTATGCGTGTATCCGAAAATTTTAGAATTCTCAAATATATCGGGATTCCCGAAAATTTTCGGAAATAATTCCAAAAATTTTCTAGAAACCAAATATCCTCAGGAATCCCGATATATTCGAGAATCCATCCCGATCCCGAAATTTTTGGGTTCCCGCATACCTCTACAAATAATACCTCATAGAATGGAAAGTTATAAAAAGCCAAAGGATACGATGCAACAAATGGAAAATTCCTTAAAGCAGTCGAGTTGTTGTTCGAAACATAAGTTGCGTTAATAAATATTTCAATGATTGGCACACTGAAGAAAAATAGTAACGCATTAAATATTAAGAACAAATAGCCCTTTGTAACTTTTTTAGCACGTCTGAAACAGTGTATTACACACAATGTATTTAAATAATATATTACACTCTTCAACACTCAAAAATCTTTTTACATTGCATATTCCTGTAAATGTCCAAAAACAGTAGTTTCGCCTAATCTCCAATAATCTGTTAGCATGAAGTCGATAAACAATTCCAATTTTTTTCTCTTCGAAAACCAGATTAATGACTTCAATATAGCAAGTGATATTGTCAGTAAAACAGAACTGCAAGAAAGTTAATTATTAATAATTTCGTTCAGACTGATCCCGAATTAATCTATAATCGATCACGTTCAAACCTTGTTTCCAAAAGAACGTTCAGACTATTCAAATTTTTGTAAATGTGCGCGGCTAGTGGTATAACAATGAGTATAATGCAACAAACGGATATAATATATCTTATAATATTGATTGGATAAAGACCAACAAATTTTAGAACGATCAGGTTTGTAGATATATAGTTTTCAATATTCATTATATTTTAATCACAAAAAAATAGTTTGTCAAAGTAACATACTTCCAACACTTTGAACTTCATTTGCCACTGTGAGCGTGCTTCGGCAAATAGCGTAAAAACGTTTGCCAAATGATTATTAATAGTTAATTGTTCTAGGGCTCCAAGTCAATTTGAGATTCATCTATATTTTACACTAATGTCAAAGTCTAGCATGAATTTAATGTACTTCATCATTAGTGCAATTGTATTGTAGGCTTTGATCTTGTGGTAATTTTACCGATACAAGACCCATTAATTGTGTTTAAATTAAAGGTTTCTTTTGAAATTATACCTTTCAGTCATAAATGATTCGCATAGGGTCTTTCCTATGGCATTCCGCGGATAATGACAAGGCAGAAACACTTTGAAAACAGAGCTGCATTTTCCTATAGTATTTTTACTTCTACAAAAGATACTTGTGGCAAAGGGATACTGATGTGCACGCACGTCGTTGTTAAAGATTTGTATTTTCCACGGTAAGTTTTTATAAAATTTTTAATACAACTTTGTATACACCATTTCTTATCAAATTTTATTGCGTTTATGTGGTGCATTGATAATAAATAAAACTTTCACTTTTTGACTGCATATTTTACAAGTCATTGTTCAATATCACTTATAAGTAAAATATACTTATCTTAGTTCAAGATCCAAGACGCACTGCCTTTAAATGAATCTCGGAGAATGTGAAATTTGTCACTGTATGTATATGTATCTTTTATAATTTGTTTAAACGTGATCTTTCAAAACCTATTTGCATATGAAAAGAAACTTTAAAGGAAATGTTTGTACAAATATGAACGACATTATAAGACGAGGATATATGAAAATAACTTATTAATCTATGGACATTTTCGTTCTACTTGACTCTTTCCGCTCTCTTCGTATTCTTGACTGGAGATCCACATTTGCTGGAAAGTACCGATCGAGGCCAATATAGATCCACCGATCCATGCTCCGAATCGTCGTTCAGCGCATCCGTTTACGCTGATTAATTTCAGTCTCATACTAGACGGTATTCTCATAGACAGATCTCTGTTTAAACGTTCTGGGAAGCCCTGTGCAATACAACAAATCAGAACAAATTTAAATAAGATATTTTTAAATCGTCGTCCAGTCATAACATTTTTTTTACTGGAAATTAATAGTCTTCTTAAAATCAGAGATTAAGGAGATAAGAATTAGTATAATGTACTAACTTCTTTTGAAATTATTATTTAAAAGTAAATGATTGAACTCCTGTTACATACAGCTCAGACATTGAAAAGCCTATTAATCGGCTTTCGGTAGATGAGGTGATAATAGCTTAATTATACCTGAATAAATGAATTTCCACCGGTAACAACTACACTTCCATATAAGGCTGGTCTTACATCAACATCGCACATGCCGACACTGGTTTGTACAATGTGACCTACTCCTAACATAGTATTACCAACCATACCTCCACGCATTTGCACCATACTAGGATCAAAGAGAGCTTCCGGTATACGAAATCTCTCACTTCCGAAATCCTTGAAGTATTATTATTTGTTACACAGTAATACTCATGAGAACAAATACAGGATGTTCCACTAAGTCTGATACGAGGCGACATGTTCGTTATTTTTTATGCTGCCCGAAATGTGAGAAAGTCAAATTGTTTGGTTCGAGGGGCACATATTTTGGTGAGAATAATTTTTTCCTCAAGGTCATTTTTTTCGGGATTTCAAAGTCATCGATGGTTTTTTGTATTCACCACAATGTGTCCCCTCAAACAAAATAATTAGACAAATAAATATCGTCTTGTAACAGAGTTAGTGAGATACCCCGTATAGTGTTGGTAACGAATACTGCTTTTATATACCTGATGGTACCCAGTCGGAAATTCGTACTGAACTGCAGGAATCGTGGAAACTATTTTTTCATCGAATGGAGTTTCTGATACTTGTAAGACAGTGGCTTGGAAATCCTGAATAAGTTTCTTCACCATATAATTGTGCCAGGATTTAGTGACTTCCGGCAAGCCTTTCTTTTTAACCCACCGAGGTTTGTCATGATCTTTAACAACTTCTTTACTACCCACCATGTAAGAAGGAGACAGATCAATATCATTATCCTGTAATCATTTAAAGAATACGATTATTGAATGTTTTCACATTATGAAACAGTTTTCTAGAGTATGTTCATACCTGAAGAAATTGTCTACACTGCATGCTAATATAGTCTCCTCCAAGAGGAGATTTCACTATTGCTTGTGTTAATACAAAACCATCTTGAACAGGTACAGCAGAAGTATGCGTTGCTCCACTGTCAACAACGATACCGGTTGATCTACCATTCGCAAAAGCAGCAAGCACTGCATTTTTTACCAAAAAATATGCTGGCACATTGTACTTTTCAAACATTAATTCAGTTAGCTTTTCTCTCTTGCTACGAACATTCCATGGTGATTCGGAGAACAGTACCGGATGATATTCTGCATCCGACTGAATTACTTTGGAGTAAGTATAATCTAAAACCTATTAATTATAGTTTTATGTTATTTATTATATAGAACTAGGAAGTCTTAACAAAGAGCGTGTTTTTATGTTACCTTTTCAAAATGATCCCAATCCTCTATCATACCATCTTTCATGTAACTTACAACTTCCATATTTTTCCGTGGAACATGTAGTATAGTAGTATCGATATAATATTTGGTCCCAGATTGTGTGATATTATTATCCGGCTTTTTATCATCGATGTCCATGGGTTCTGTTTTCGTTGCCGTACAATTGCCATCCTCACCTATTCCCACCACAGCAGGAATCTCAGCCTTTGGAGTATCCTCTTGAGCATAACCAACTCTCAAAGAATGATGACCCAAGTCAAATACCAAAGCTCCAATTTCATCTCCTCCATAAAGCATGCCCCCTGACATTTTGTTGGTTTGGAAATGATCTATGACAGTAATCGAATTATTTGTACGGCTCTTTCTCTCTCTCTCCTTTATATGAATTACCACGACATTCTAATTTTCACTTGTATCGGCATCGAAAGCAATTCGGTGGCGAACTTCTATCATAAAAACAATGTAAATACTAAATTTAGTATACATAAACCGGATAGGTAATAACTCATATTAAGTCGGAACATTGCAAATAAATCCCCACATTGAACTTACGACTCACCGTAATGCCTTTACAAAAATAACTCAATGAAGTGGCAAAAATATATGTACTTGACGGCTACATGAACATTTATTTATGTATTCTTTTCAATGCAACAGAAACATAACCTCAACTCAGAAGGACGCTTAGTACCGCCACCATGAACAAAGTTGTTGTTCCCAGATTAGAAGATCCAAAATCCAAGTTGCAGGATCCCTATCTCCCCCATTGAAAAAAAGAAACGGCACTTGACGGCGTAAGCAGCTAATTTATTGCCTATACAGTTGCTTCAACAATTCATTTATATAGTTGTATTTGTATAAACATTTTTTAAGTTCGCGAATACAGACCAAAGGGGTATTTTATTTAAATGATTCGAAAAAATTAATAATAATTATTTATTTACTCTAGCCATACATGTTACATGTTTTTGGACATAATTACAATATTTTATAATTCAACATTATACATTATATAATTAATTATATATTTTACTGTAAAAAAAAACCTAAAAAAATAAAAAAAATAAAATTGTAGACTAGAATATCCCTTAAGGTTACAATACTTTGCAACATTGCGCAACAAAATTTTATCGAAGGAATGTGAGAATAGTCATTTAGCAGCGTATACAAAATTACAAAATCTATATATGTAGTAGAAATTCAAAAGCTATAGTCGGTAATGAAGGGATATCTAAACCACCTGTTAGTTGGATGTTTTTCCGTGAGCAGCACCATAGTCGCTAGAGCCCGCAAAATGGCGTTTCGAGTCAGATTGTCGCACGACTCGAGACAATGCGGAGGTGTATAGCCGTCCTTTAGCCATGTTCTATCGTTGGGTTCGCGAGAGTGTGGTGCGAGAATGAGGCTGACGGATGCGAGATTCGAAAGATCGTTCGACGGGTGACGGTGAGCCAAAGGAATTGGCATGTGTTCGCGGGACAGGACATTGTATGCTGGTGCAGCGATCGCGTGAAGAAATTGCTCTGGGTTTTCGTACGCGTCGGAGTCTGTGACACCCGCTGGCCCAATGGAGCCGCGTACTCTCGCTGTCCCGTTGGCTTTGTTGACAATCGTCGTATCGGGTAAGTTCACCGTATCATCGCCCTCCTATCTCATCAATCAACGTGATTTTCATCGCACGGGAATCACCGGCGATGTCAATTCTGTCAAAAAATTTGGAGTTTCACGAGAAACAGATTTTAAATCCCGAATGATTGTATATTGTGTGAAAGAGAGACCCAGTGTCTGCGCAGGACAGCATTGTCACTCGCGGATATATCGTGGAAACGGGCTCTCGCGATCGCGGAGAAAAAATGTGATAAAGCCCTCTCGACGCGTTCTGTTCGGCGTTTTATCGATGAACGTGAAAAACTGGGAAACACGGTATCGTTTCACAGTTACCGTTGTTTGGGTTTCGCCCCATTTTAGGTAGTGGGCAAATATAATTTGTATATATATTATATATTTGTGTTATACATATATTTATTTATTTATTTCATTTCAGCCTTATTGGCCATGAAATAGACTTGGCTTACAATTTTCCTTAAACACGCTCATTCTCCCCACTTTCATTCTCTTCTGTTGTGATTGTTTGCTTACCCACTTCTTTCCTTTTCCTGTCAACCATAGCCAGCCAGTTAACAATCTCTCTAGTATATTTCCTGTGACAACATCTTCTAATCTAATATTGCACCTATTCAATTGCACACAATCTTGAATAAGATATTTTATAGTACCTGGCCCATCCTCGAATAGCCCACACCTCCTATATTCCTCATTCATCCAATACCTATTCCATGGTTCAAATCTCCCACAGCTGGGTTAGCAGTCTCATACTCCCTCCTCATCCTTCTTTGACCAGATACTCCTCTTTACCTGCCGTTCTGATATACTTATAGCTCCTACTTTACTTTGAGTCCCTAATTTTGGTGCACCATTCCTGAAATTGTACCTGCCAATTTAATTTCTTCCACTCCATTACAACCTGTAGCCTCAACAAATTGTTTTAATCCTAGTTAACTATACCCATCTCTTTGGTAAAACTTTTCCTTCTCCTGTATGCTTTCCAGATGTGCTTTGCCCTCTTCCTTTTCTCTTAAGCATTCCTTAACTATCCATTTCCCTTTACTTATTCTAACCTTCTTCTTGTACCGCATTGCTCTTGCCCCTGAAGCTAAACTTAATTTCCCCCTTTTCACTTCCTCCCCAGATAATTGGGTGTGCTCTTTCCGAGTCCTAAACACCACCTGATATAATGGGTATGAACCGCTTCTATTTCACTCCGCTCCCTGCAGCCAAAGATTTCAACTTCATACAGCAGTATACCTAAGACTATCTTGTCAAATAAAAACATTCTTCTCTGGAAGTTGTCTTTGAACAAACTCTCTCCCATACCCCACACCTGACGCATCACGACGTTCGCTTTCTTGACCCTGGCTCTTACGTGCATTCCGCATTTCCCATTCTTACAGAATTTAACTGCTAATTTCCTTAGCTAGTGAACAAATATTTACGAGAACCGTTCCGCGATTTTCTGTTTGCTAATATCTTAAGGCCGGAGATTACGCCATGGAAAACGATCTTGGACCTGTGCTCGACAACCGCGAGCCCCTCCACCGTGAGAATAACAATTAAATCCACGACTTGTTAACACCGCCGCGATGCGTCAAGATTTGTACGGAATTCCGGTGACGATTAACGATAATCTTGTCTCGTCGAACGAGACGTTTCATTGTCCGTCGTTTAGATTGATCGTTCGGCCGCCGCACGGCGTTGAATTAAATAAAGAGCCGTTTTGCCATGGGTGCTCCTCGAGTGCCAAACTGAAACAACAGAAAATTATGAATAAAATAGAATGCCGTGGGAAGATATTTGAAAGAAAGATTAGAAAAGAAAAGATTAACGTTTAGCGATGTTCACGGCGCAAATTTTAGTTTAGGCGCGTTTTAAGAATTAAGTTGAGAGACACTGCCCCCCGGGTGGCTATTATTGATGCAGAGAGAAGGTTATCTCGTGTAAGGGGGTGATTCGGGGTGTACTTCCGATTGCAACGATCTGGACAGTATCCCTTGGCAATACTGTCGCAATAACGAGGGCAGTATAGCTCCCTTGATAAAAGTAACGACGAATTGGGAGAGGTAGAACGCAGGGCTAGGGACCATTGTTCTAGTCCCTGGCCCAGAGTACACAAATATAATAGTCTCTGTGTCCTCCGCAGCACAGACTCATTAAGGGGTAGTCTCATTACAAACGAACATTTTTCTTTTTGCGGCGGACTTGACGCTCAATTTATTATGAATCCTCCGGCTTAGCTGAACATTATTATAAAAACCATAAAAGAATTGTATACTGTACAAAAGTTTTCTATGTACATTTTTCTCTAAGACTACAAGGGCAAGTTTTGTATTTTTGTAAACATTCTAATCGAGTACAGTTTAATAGACAATAATATGTAATAGTTTTTTTTAGCTCAATTAGCTCAATTTTACTCATTTGGATTGCCAATATTAATTCAGTAACTTAACAATATTCACCGGAAGCCTATTAATCCCAAACGAAATAATTACATTATGTTATTGAAAGTGACTTGTTGGTTCACGATTGAAATTGATATTGCTGTTGAAAGACCTATTAAAAAATCCTTATTCGTGGACCACAGAGTTTCAAAAATTATGAAAATAATCGCCGGTAGTTCATAAATAAATATTCATTTTAAAATATAGCCGAGAGAATAAGGAAACTGGGACGAAAACACGTTTAATCCACTCTCGGTAACAACGATGTAATTAATTTCAGCGTTTTCTTAACTGGATTCTTCCGCTTAAAAGGATTCTTTTAATTAAGAAATGGCTGGCTGTTTTGCGTTGAATTTTTTCTGTTAGCAGTGCCGTCAGAAGTGGTTACCCTATATTAATTCCGAAAAACTTGGAAATCCGAACGGCGGTTTTAGAAGGCGATCATTTCGTACCTCGAAATGAGAGTACCCCATTAAAGAAGTTGCACCGCTAGAAGCATTTACGTCAAACACTCGAGCAAAGTATTCCAACAACGCGGCAAGCCTCTCCTTGCGATTTTATCATGATAGAAAATGCATCTACTAAACATCCAGCGTCATTACTTTAAGGGGGTTCGTGCATCTCGAAAGTTAAATAATTTTCTAGAAATGTTTTAGATTTGCTAAGAAAAATTGCTGGCATTCAACGACACTGGATAATTCTTTTATACGATATTTTCCAAAAGTGTCTTAGAGGGATTATACAGTCACTCCCATTAATATTCGTACACTCTAAAAGACGATCACGTTTTTAATATTGGATCATGTGACTTGGATTTTTTTTGAGAGGTTAGAACAATTAGTTTACTACACGTTGAAAAAAAAGAAATTTTGAAAAAATTGTAATTGGTCGGAATTACAAAGAAAATACTAAAAGTTGTTATTTATAACTGTTCTATGTGGGTCCATATTGAAAATTCAACAAATACGTTTTGTAGATCTGTGTCAACTGTATACACTCTGAATATTTCACAAAAATCGGCAAACATTGCAATGAGCTACAACTGTTTGAAGATGGTAAAAATTGCAGCTTTTCACAATTTTCGGCCTTAACCTGTAATAAATCGAAGGACTCTTACGTCATTCGATGCCTGTCGCTGTTTTCCACGTAATTCAAATTGGATGAAAATTTGAAAATGTATACAATTGATACAGATCTACAAAATGGATGTTTTAAATTTTCAACATAAGCCACATAAAAAAATTGTAAAACACAACGTTTAGTATTTTCTCTGCAATACCGACCAATTGCAATTGTTTTATAATTTCTTTTCCACGTCATGTAGTAAACTAATTATTCTAACATCTCAAAAAAGTCCAAGTCGTATGGTCCAGTATTAAACAAGTTATCGTCTTTTTAAGAGTGTACGAATATTAATAGGAGTGACTGTATGTATTTCTGAATGTGAAAAGAATTTGGAGGAATTTTTGTCTCTATGTAAATACACACGGTTTCAAAACCATTTCGTTTGCTTTTCCATTTCACTTTGTGTTTTGTAAATATACCTGATGGAACGATGTTTGTAGAAATTAATGATGTTCGCGGTGCCCTTCTCGCAAGCATCGTACCCCTTATTATCCTTTTTATTTATTTTTCATTATTACATATACGCGCGTCTAGTTAGATATAAAGATCCATTTCCTGCTCATCGTGGTGGTGAGGCGTTCAAACAATGAAAGGGGTCTTAAAAGGGTGCCTTCCTCAAATAAACCAGTTAGCTTTGTCTGGGATACGGCACTACCAACGCGCGTAGCTCGCCTGCAGAACAATTATGGGCCCAAACAAACAGAACATGATAAGTTCAACACCGACATCGGCTCCCGATTTCAGTTCATTGATCTTTCCTCGTAAACCAATTTCAGGCCAATTTTTATTCCGGGAGAACTCTCGTGTTGGTTCATCAAGTGAAACTGATTGATCACCGTACGGTTCGATAATTCAAAAGAGTCCGATAGAGATACATTGGCCCTTTCCACAGACTCGTTATGAACTTCAGGCAATAGTCGATATCTTGAAAACTCTCTTCGCGATCGAGGGAGTCTGCGAATCAAAATACACATACCAATTTTTTTTTTTTTTCATTCAGAAAATCTCATAAGAGATTTATTACAACATTAAGTACAAACAAAACCAAAGTGTACAGAGAAAGTAACCTCTACAGACTAAAAGCTAGGGTACATCAGTATTGTTTTTCCTTAACACTAGAAAGACTGAAACTTAGTATATACCTATATTGCCCAAAAGCAGTCAAAATGACTGCATTGTGAAAGAATAACTAATGTGTAAAGAAATTTGTTTAAAATTAATTTTTAATATTTTTTATGTTATTTAAAGTTATATAAGAAGTTATTAGTAAATATTAACAAGAAAAAAAAATTACTTCACTTGGAAAAAAATTTAATTTATGCATTATTATTTGTACATTTTATGCAAATGAAAGTGGAAATCTTTTTATGTGTACATCTTCCGCAAACATACTTTTGACATTTTTCTCATATATTATTTGTTTTGTTGTTGTGGCAAAGTCGTACTTGACAAATTTTGCGTTTGTTAGAATGGGTTGCATTTGATGAAGTTGCAGTTGATCTTTGTGGGTCTTCATGTCCTGATGAATTTTTCTGTCTTGCAGCTCTGTATTCGGTGGAAAGCTGTTCTGCTAATTGAAACAAGAACTCTTTTCGTTGTATTTGTATTCTGACTTCATTGCCCCAGATCCCGGAATGAGACGGGACCCAGAAGAATTTTATAAAATACTTGTTAGAATTTTTCCGGAGGAATTGATTGTATTTCTTTTTAATGTCCAAAATATATGAGTTAACTTTAGCATTAACCTTAATAGACTCGATACTTTGGAGAGCGCTTAAGGAGTCCGAAAAAATATAGAAATTATGCGAATTACTTACACACTCCAATTGAATATCGATAGCGTGATAATAATGCGACGCCTAATGCTCTCTCTCTCTCTCTTTCTCTCCTCGACAGATCTTTTCCCACTTCGTGAACGGTTTTCGTTATCGCCTGCTGGAACCGTGTTCGTATAAGGGCTTGCTTGTAGCGTAAATTCGACACATGAAGATCTACTCTGGCACTGGTAGCCCAAATACGGAACACGATCGGGGCAACACAACCGCGTTTGAATGTGTTCCCTGTAAAGTGGTATTTACAAACGCATGTACTGCACGACCGATGTCGTAACAACACCTTAATGGTCAGCGCCCACGCGGCGTACGCGCCTGCATATTGATGTATAGGGTGATTTACCTAAGACACTCTCCGCATCCCAAGGAACGGGCTCCGATTAATTTGATTTCGACATGCTGGACCCCCACCTGGGCTCCTCGGGTGATCCCGCATTAATCTCATAATCCGAAATTCTCCAGAAATTCTCTACAAAACGATACAAGACTATGAACACTGCGATCCTCTTAAAAAGAATACAATATTTTAGGCGCGCTTATACAATACTTAAAAATTCAGGATTTATTGTAGAAATTGAAGACCGAGGGCCTGTTTAAATGCTAAAAATGAAAATAGAGATAGGACCAACAGATTGTGTTACAAGGAACATAGAGAGTAATGATATTACAGTAGGCGAAGAGATTTAGGGTGGTAGGGTCCGAGCCGGCAGCACGGTTGTTTTGTAAACCCGGTCGCATTGCTTTTTCTTCTCCTTACAAAGGTATCACGTTCACTGGCGGTTGCATCACGTTGGCAATTCCATTACCGCTATACCCTGTCGCATGGTTTCGTTATCCTTTCAGAACGTACTTTTCCTAATTCTCGTCTGTTCGCGGACGTTCCAGCGAGCGGAAAGGACGGAGCCAGCGTGCGCCTAGAACGGAAGTAGCAACAGTCACGGTACGAAGAAGATAAGAGAGAGACGGATGAGACACCGGGCCTCGTGGAATTCATTTATCGATCGCTAAAGTCAAGCCTAGATTTCCGTCTATACGGGTCGGGCGTCAGAGTCGTGTGCTCCCTGCGACACCAACTGTCGTGAACGATTAATTGATTCCCTCGCAGGAGGGATCGTAATATCCTTCATCCCCCCAAAGTCGCAACGGTTTTATCAGTATTTATGTGACACCCCGTATATTGGTCGTGCCACGGTGTATACGTACCTTGCCTTCCTTCACGGTCTGTTCGTCACATGTCGAGTACTTTTACCACGTTTTTCAACATTCTCCCTCCTTCCCTTGCCGACTTCCATCATGGGCATGCAAACTCGCCCCACGAATTAATCCGTGCCGCGCAAAAAATCCCCCCGAGGATTTATCAACGCTAGAAAATACGTATCGCATATCATATACGTAGAAGAGCCATGGAGATCGGCACTCGGATGCAATAGAGAAGGTCAAATTGCGATAACACAATCGCTGCCAATATTTGTTTTAGTCCCATATCGCGATATACGTACGTACATTTTTTCTGAATGAACATTTTCATTATAATATGTTCCGATACAAATATTATAAATTTTGTCCCTTAACTAAGACATTCGCATTTTTCTCAGCGGCTTATGATTACAATTTTTTTTTGGAAATGTATTCCATAATACGAGGCACATGTAATATACAGGGTGTCCCGTAACTGGTGGTACAACCGAGCTGGGTGTGATTCTACATGAAAAACTGAGTCGAAAATATAGAATAAAATTTAGTGATACAAGGATTTGTTTTCGAGAAAAATTAGTTTGAAAATTTGCCTAGTGCGCGTGCACTCGGCTTACTTGCAGCTCAACGGATTCCACTGCCTCACGTCTGGATATCTCGGAAATTGCCTTCGTACTTCTAGATATGTTTACAAACATTGTCAGTATAATGATATCAGTTCTATCGCTCCTATTCTTTTCCCATCCTTATGAAATTACGCCTAATTTTTCAACAGGATGGAGCACCACCGCACTACAGTTGCGAAGTAAGATGTTTTTTAAGTGAAAATTATCAGTGCTGGATCGGTCGCGGTGGTAGAGTACCTTGGCCACCACGATCTCCGGATTTGTCACCGTTAGATTTTTATTTGCGTGGTTAGGTGAAATCGATTGTGTATCGTAATGACATAACGAGCATCGAACAATTACAACAAAAAATTGTGATAGCGTTTGAACACTTACAGCAACATAATAATTGCACATTACAAGAGGTTCGAAGGAATTTAATACGAAGAGCACAATTATGTCTACAACAACGTGGACAGCGCTTCCAGCAATTTATGAATTAAACGAATTCCTCAAAGGTAATTCTAACATTGTAACCTCGACCTTCGATTTATTCGACGTATACAAACCTCGAAAACCTTTGCGAAAAAAGGTTGAGGTAACTCAGAATAAAGTCCGTTGAGCCGCAAGTAAGCCGAGCGCACGCGCACTAGACAAATTTTCAAACTCATTTTTCTCGAAAACAAAGCCTTGTATCAAAAAATTTTATTCTATATTTTCGACTCAGTTTTTCATGTAGAATCATCCCCTCTGCTCGGTTGTACCACCAGTTACGGGACCCCGTGTATATATGAACATGAACATCACGCTATACACGAGAATTTTCAAGATGTTAAATGTCAAATAACGTGTTAATACATACCAGATTAATAAAAAATGTCTTTCCGATTTCTTTTTGAATAGGAGTTGCAAAAAGCGAGACGTAAACGTTTGTGTAAACAAAACTTAGTAGACTTATCGGTCAACCCAATGTTTTCTTCGCCCCTTGTGTCAACAAGCAACATTTTTGCAAGTGGGGTTAACCTTCGTTTGTCATGAATAGCGTTAATGCTCGCACTATTCCAGCACAAACACGCGACTGTGATAGTTCGTCGTTTATGTGTTTACTCAGATGGTTGGAAATCGTGATAGGTACCCATGATGGCACGATAACTTCCTGGAATAGTAGTATTTGTTTAAGTGGACCATGTATATGTACCAATTGCGCATCGCTCTAGCGTGGAACACAGGAAATAACTGAACATCGACTATTTTATTACGGCTGCACAGTTTTATTTGGTTTTTCGTAGGCTAATTTCTGAAAAAGGTGCATTTACCAGTAGAAGGAGAAAGTACATACCACTACTTTCTAAGCATTTTTGTCGAAGTGTAATCGTTCGACGAGCCCCGCGAAAACGCTTTGCATAGTGAAACGATTCCCGCATCGATCGTGTGAACCTTATCTGCAGGAAATTATCCGATACATTTAGCTCGTCCGAGATAGCGACTTCAAGACTCGTTGTAAGTTTGTACGCGGTACTTACGTCCTCCCTCCACTGTCTCTCTCTTCCGCTCCCGTTATGCTACTAAAGAAGACGTATAAACCGATGTCTGACAAACACCCTGCCTACAGGGTGTCGAATAATTCGAGCTGAAACCGAAAAACTGAAAAATTCTAAATCAACATTCATCGAATCGTAATTGAGAACACAAATCATTGCTTCTTCTGGGATAATTTCTCCAGTAGTCTACTATTGTTATTATTACTATACAATTTTCTAAATTTGTTTTTGAGAACACGAAGCTATATGTTAGAAGTGACGAATCGACCGACCATTATACTCATTCAAATTTACAAGAGTTTGCTCGAATTTCGTGGTTATAAGGTAGAAAGACATAAGTCATATGCTCCGTTGTTGTTATCGTTTGTTATCGCTACCGGTCTAAGTATATTACAAACGTGTGTCTTATCGAAACTTACATAATTTCTCCCGTTATTGCATTGCAAACCACGCTAAATAAAAATATTAAATTAATAAGAATGTAAGACGACTTTTTACATTGTAAATGTAGCGGTTGAAGTAAATTTTTAGAAATTTATATTTATTTACCTTGCGTGCATGGAGTAAATATTGAACTTCTGCTTTATTGTACTTTTATCGTTTTATTCCTTTTGCGAACATCACTGTTATTTTCTGCACGTCAATTTCAGTATAACCTGAAATTTGAAAAAAAATGTCATGTTTTGCTTTATAACTGTAGATTTTACTTTTTGAATGTGCCGCCATGTTGGATGCATTGGCGCGCCATCAACGAACTTTCAAAACGTGGCTCGATGGAAAAGGACAATTGCTTGTTTGTCACTAATTCTTCGATTAAAAAAAGATGTCGCAGTCGTATGGCAAGATTTATAGAGCGACCTGTACGAAATAAGGTGCAGTGGTTGTTCCCCCGACAGATTTACCTCGGTCGTACACACCGCAATGGTTCTCCTCTTGATCTATTTCGGTATGCCGTGCGGTAGGTTGTCGCCCGCACTCATAAATCAAATAGTCAGACGGCGAACGGTTTATTTTCCTTGAGAATGCAGCGTCGTGGCGCTATCGGGCGCCAAATTTCGCACGTTCCCTTTTCTCTTTTTCATTTGTCGACTTGCTCGAACTCGGCGCCTGTTGAACGGACCTGTCGAGTGAAGCGGAACTAATTCGTAACGATTTTTCAAAGAGAAAGGTGTTGGGGGTTGGTAGATTCGAGAATCGAAAGAAATAAATCGATACGTCTTTTTCTTTCATTTTCGATCGATCGATCGAGAGAAGTTGGCCGCGATTCGGTGGCGGTAAAAATTCGAAACGCGATGCGCCGGGGAACGAGAAATACGCGGGCCGAAAGAAATCGATTCGGGGTCATTCCATGCCAAATCGATCACTTTTTGACATCACCATCTGCGAATTTGTTTAGAAATCACATTTGCTCATTTTGGCGAAAACGGGCTTCACTTACGAATTTGTATCTCAGGAACTGTTTGTCCGACTGAGCTACATTTTTTTTGTTTTATTCAGAATGGATTGGACTATTATAAAATCATTTTTTCAATCTCGATAATTAACTTTATAATATCGAAAAATGTAAACAAATTAGTTTTCTGCTTTTTTTTCGTTGATGGGTCAGAGTGATTTAAATTTTGAAAAAATATGGTCATATGCCCTGAAGTTTCCCCTTCAAAATGAGTCATTTAGAAGGATGGAGAATTGAAAATTGACGTCACAATGGGCTGAAAAGGACGCGGTGTACTCCCGTTTCAGTTAGGCGAGGCGTGCGCTCCGCTATTATGGTCGGTTGTCTATACCGCTGGTCTCAAAGCAATACTAGCAGACCTCGTATACGACTAAATGACCGTATTTATACCTCAAGAACCATATTACTTACCACTTTTGGTCAATGACAACTTTTTAATCATATCTCATTGATAGATGTTAGTTTCTATTGCTCTTCTATTCACAATTCAGATCAATAGGAATTTTTCCAAAATTTAATTCGTCTAACGTGTCAACAAATCTAAACTCATTTGCTTCAATTTTAAGAAAATGATGCGATTTTCAAATGTGATCGAATACTTTTTGCCAGGGGTTGTAATTACCATTAATTCTCTATGTCGATCGTCGAAGACGCGTTCGCACTCGTTCGCGAAGAGTTGCACGGAAAGGTGACAGACCACCGTGAGCGTGAAACTGTAACCCAATAACCGTAGACAGTGTCTCTCAATTTTCTGGAAGCGTCGATCAAATTAGCCAACTCCGGCAGGGAGTTGATGGACGTCAATTATCGATTGCTCGTCCGTTTCCCTCACCGAGGGACGAAAAAAGAGTATCCAGTTTTATTTCCGATCGATGATGTCCTAAGTTCTACGGTAGCCGTAGGCTTGCGAAGCTACACCCGATATTCCACCGAATAGGCATTTTTTTGTTTTCTAGGTTAGAATTTTTCATTTATCGAGAGACGCTCGCGGTTCATCCGTAACGGGTTCCTCGCAGAAAGTAGGGTTCCCGAGGTGAGGTCTCGACACCGGAAGATTGTTAGCCCGCGAAAATATTCATAATTGTCCCGGGCATAATACGTATCTCTTTCATAAAGAGCCTTAAGAATCTCGGCGAGAAAGGATTTAACGAGCCGCGCGCGGAATTTCTTCGACTCGGTCGATATCGGAGTTGCGTGAATGCGAAATGTTTTATCATGGAAATAACGAAGCTCGCCTCAATGTGAATAATTCGAGGGAAATTTATGGGAGGACTGTTACCGAATGGAGAAAAATAAAAAACAATAAATATCCGATGTATTAACCCTATGTAACCCCGTGCGAAGGCGCACGCTGAATCCACGTGATTCCGCGGCAACATGAAATTCGAAATTCTTTGTTCCCCGCCACTGTTCACTTTGCGTAGGAAATACCTCGCGGCGCGTATCGATTGCATGGAATTTAAGAGAGCTTACGTTCGCTAGAAATCATTCGGATCGCGTCCCATAAAATTGTTCCCGTCGAGATTCTCTTATTCCTTTGTTCTCGCGAAGGGCTATTCAGAAAACGACGTTGAATCGTTCTGCATCGTGCGGTTGCGTACGTCGTATCGGACGATCGCAAAGCCCCAACGAAAGAAAGAAAAGGAAAGAAAAGAAACGAAAGAAAGGAAGGAAAAGAGAATTTAGGCACTCGTCTCGGGTGTCTCGCCAAAGGGCCAAAGGGTGCCTCTGTAGGGTTGCCGACCCTTTATTCCCCCCTCTCTACCCATTTGCACACCACCACGCGCATCCCACATCTTCGTTCGGTAAACCCTCACAAGTTCTCAACATCCACCACCATGATACTTACGTGGACGCCTACGCTCGTGTTTAGTAACTTACGGGAGATGCAATCGAAATTTGATAGTCCTGCTGCACCTATCGAGTTTACCCTGATGATGGTTACCAAGATAGATGTCCGCTAGAATACCCGTTCTTTTTACACGTTTTTTCTTATAGCGAAAAGTAGAGGACGGTGTTCTTTATCATGCTAAGCCGCACCTGGGCCACAGTGTCTCTCAATGGGTGTGAGACACACCTGTATAATCTGATACAGAATTCAATTTAGAATACAAACAGTTCTATTAATTTTCATAATTGACTTGTAAGGGAAGATCCCCGAGAATTTTGAATACAAAAAGATCTTTTTTAATAATTGTTTTACGAAGATAAATTTCCACTCTGGAAATTCAAAAGTAATTTTCTAAATTTCTGGGCGAGAGATTTTTCCTTGTTAGTAGCAATGAGAAGCGTAGAGGCATTGTATGCTAATATTTTCTGATTATAAAAATGTATAAATCGATCTTGTCTTTGACAGCCAGCGCAGGTGGTTTGTACTTTACCATTGAGCCACAAGATGCAGTGGTGGAGCAGGGAGGCTCGGCCAGACTGGATTGCGAAGCCAAGAGTGGTTTTGGGGAACCGAATATACAGTGGCGAACCGATGATGGCCAACCAATTAATTTTATTGGGGACAGTTTTCGGTAAGGATATTCAGTATCAATGTTATAGTCTATCTAGCACACTCTAGTTATGCCATTCTTCTGTCATACTCATCCTTTCCTTCGATTATAGATCTCAGCTAGCAAATGGGTCTTTGTACATAAATAGCGTTTATGGCAGTAATCCAGAATTGACTGGAAGCTATCAGTGTTTAGCTTCTGTAGATGATGTTGGAGCTATTGTCTCTCGTACAGCTACAATTAAACTTGCAAGTTAGTAGTTATTACATAGCATTCTCTAGAAGTTGTGAATAGACTGTGGATCAAAGTAGAAGAAATATCAGATGAATTGAATACTACTGTTACATTATTTACAATCTATTGAAATTATTAAGAGATGAAATCAAGTTGTATGTAACTCCTCTTTCTTGTATTCGATACAGACCATTTTTATATTAAAGATCCACAGTCTAGTCAAGTATTATATGAACTAGAAGTAAACCAAGAATTCTGTGTTTAAAGGTCTGCCAGGATTCGAGAAGGAGCCTCAAGACACAATGGTTTATCCAGGGCAAATTGCATATTTAAGTTGCACACTTCCTTCGTCCTCTAATTCTATAAGTATACAGTGGTTGAAAGATGAACACCCACTTGTACTCGATGACAGTCGAATGACAGTGTTACCATCAGGTAAATTGCTGTGCCAATAGCAGATAGAATACAGTTGCTTTCGATTTTAATGTTCATTTATCTTTCTTCTTTGCCTAATAGGTGCACTGGAGATCGATGATGTCAACGTGCAAGACATTGGATCGTACAGGTGTAATGCAAGTAGTTATGGACAATATAGACTGAGTAATAAAGCACAATTAGGTTTACTGACAAGTGATATCGGTTAGTATAATTCTTAAGATACACTGCTATGTGGGTCATATCATTTTTGGGGAAGAGATCACACTAGCCTCTTACTTTGTTGTATCGCAGATCAAGAAAGTACACCACCAGTCTTCATAGCTAAACCATTTAGGCAAGTGGTTGTTGAAGGATCAACAGTCACTCTAGAGTGTGCTGCCAATGGCTACCCAAAGCCAAGTATACTGTGGCTAAAAGATGGTACAGCTATTGACTTAGCATCGCTCGATTCTAGGTGTGTACATTGGATGTTAGGAAATTATACAGAGCTGAAAGACAATTTTTCTTGCTAAAAGCACAAATTTTATTGTTTAGATACCGGAAAGTAGCTGCATCCAGTCTCGTAATTAATAACGCCCAAGAAATAGACGATGGTTCGTATCAATGTCGCGCGGAAAATGAAGTCGACACTTTGGATGCAGTTGCTGATTTAATTGTACAAGGTATGCATAATTGACCGTTTCCATTTGTCTTTTCCTTTCCTTTCATATTGCTGACATATTTATGGTTTCATCTTCAGTGCCACCCAGATTTATAAAGAAGCCAGAAGATAAGGTAGCTAGCGAGAATCAAGACTTAGAATTCGAATGTGAAATCTATGGAAAACCGGAGCCGAAAATTTCGTGGCTCAAGAACGGAGAACGTATCACGTTCAATGCATACTGGCAGATCATTAACGGGTAAATTATTAGTGCGAATAGAAACAAGCAGCTTCAGTTTGTCTCACGAGATAAGTATCCTCGATGTGATTACTTCCAGCAGTTACCTTAGAATTAACGGTCTACTGAAGATAGATGCTGGAATTTTTCAATGTATCGGAACGAATTCTGCTGGAAGCGTGCAAGCCGCAGCACGTCTAACGATTAGTCAACCTAGTGAGTACCCGTCTCACAGTATATAAAACTTAGCTCGCAAATCATTTTGAAAATTATTTTGTACATATTTCTCGTTTTATCCATCATTTGAATCCATTCTTCGATGTATGCAGAGTAAGTCACGCGATATTCTGTACCTGAATATCTGCGGTAGATTCGATAAAGCATTTTCGAAAATGAATATAAACAAATATTTGAAATGTTGATTCTCGTGGCGAAATTGTACAGACCAAGGACTTATTTACCGGCTAACAACAATGTTATACGGAAACCGATATAATAATGAAACGGATTATTTACCGATATTTAAATAAACAGCGGTATTTTGTATTTTGGCGTAAGTCCCTGGCCGAGAGGTGTTCAGGTATATTCCATTCTCTGTGACTCGCTCCGAACGATTTATTATTTTCTTCGTGTTTCCGTTTGAGATTTTAATTTGATCTTTATTTATTTTTCCATTTGCGTGCCCTCCTTGTTAACTGTGTGCATGCTAACCGTATCCAGAAAAAGTGAATTTCCACAAGACAACCACGCCGAAAACAATCCCCAAGAAAAAGTTACCACAGCACCGTCAATTGTACAATAAAACATGGCAACATCCAAGCACCCTTTTGGGCCACACGATGTCGGCATTCACGCAGAATCCGCCACTCTCCATTAGCCCCTCCGACGACCCTGCAGATCTTCCTGGATCTGTTCGATTTCCTAACTCTCCTTACGACCCGAAATCCCATTTTGTAGACGACACAGAGAGCCTGGAGTCGATAGAAGGAAGCGTTCCCTCAACCCCGAGAAATCTGAGTCTCGTCATTGTCACTGCACGATTCGTCACCTTGAGGTGGCAAGAGCCGGAAAACACGAATGGAGAGATTGTACATTACAAGATTTATTACAAACAAGAGGGCGCTCAAAGGTGATCGCAAGTCTTTTAACTCATTCGAATAAACAAAACCCGATTCATTCGTTTGTATGTCATGTGTATTGTGTGAATCAAATTTTCCAGAGAAAGAGTTGTAAACACTCATCAAAAGTTAGAAGCTATGATACCGGGTTTGCAGCCGAGTATGACGTATCAGTTTCGGGTGGTAGCCTTAAACGCGAGAGGTCCAGGAACGTCCAGTGAAGTGTTGCAAGTCACTACGCTCACTGAGGTCTGTTTAGAATTTCGGAAAATCTGTTCTGGTTTTATTGCGTTTGTTATAACTGATCTCTTGTAACAGGCCAATGTTCCCGGACCTCCATTGAACTTAGAAGGTCAGGCCACGAGCAGCGTGAGCATCACATTGTCGTGGGAGAAACCGCAAGTTGTTAATGGCAGAATTTCGAAATACTTGATCACGTATGTCGAGGTATAGAAAAGCTTTGAAAGTATCGATGGTTATTAAAACACTTTGAGTGCCAACCAGCAGTCTCAAAAGTTCCATAAAATCAAAGAAATTTATTGAATGAAATAAGAATTGAAATGTTAAGATTTATGATGCTGAGAGTACTTTCCCAACCTTCTTGCATTTAGCGGATCAAATTTGTTCCCCCTAATTCCGTCCCCCACTTCTGGAAGATACCGGCACTCAAAGTGTTAATGGAGAACAGAAATGAGTATTTATTTATTTTTTTATTTTGAAGGGTGACAATGAGGAAATCACTCGCGAGACCACTAGTACCATGCACGAATTGGTAGACCTCGTGCCTTATACAGAATACAGTATTAGAGTCCAAGCCGTGAACGAGAACGGCACTGGCGCGTTTAGTAGAGATATCATAGTGAGGACTTATAGTGCACAGCCTACTCAACCACCACACAATGTTACAGTAGAACCAGCTAGTCCTACAGTGCGTATTATTCTTAGGATTCTTAACACTAGGTTTACGGAACACTAAAAGTGACTATTTTACACAACTCTGTAAAAATAGCAAGAATGTGTCTATTCAAATTTTTAACCATATTTTAAATAATATATACAGGCACTATAAACAGGTCACCAGAATAACTCGCTTGCTTTTGAAGATAGAAGAAAATGCATTGGATCAAACTTACTTGATATCTGTTTATAGTGCCCCACCCTGTATACACCCAAAGAAATAAATTTGTCGAATAATTCCTCATGGAATGCATCTTTACAATCTGAATAATAGTAAATTAAAAATCTCCCGTAAACCTAATGTTAATATATTTGAAGCACGTATCTCATATGTTTTCTTTTCTTACGTAGAGTATTATAATAAGGTGGGAGCCTCCATTGGAGGGACAAAACGGAATTATCACTGGCTATAAGATCCGCTATCGTCGACACGATCGTGGTGCACAGCCAGTTACTATAACTACCGAAGGAAGTCAACGCTCAAGAGTGCTCACAGGACTTGAAAAGCATGTCGTCTATCAAGTTCGCATATGTGCCTTAAACGTGAATGGTACTGGACCTTGGACGGAATGGATACAGATAAAGACGTACGAAACAGAATCGGACGAGAAGAGAGTGCCGAACACGCCGAGCAATTTAAGAAGTAAGTTAAATTCGAAAAATTAAGAACTATTATAAAGAGGGTATAGCCGGATAAGAAGCTTTATTTTTGTAAGTCTGTCCATAAAATTTTTAATTTGTACAAACATCCATAGTCTTGTCATTCGATTCTTTATTTACTATGTCTTTTTGTGCATCGCAGCAAAAGTGAAGTCGGACAGTATACAAGTGTTCTGGAACTCGCCGAAGGATCAGAGTATCAAAGTGAAGGGGTACAAGCTAGGATGGGGTAAGGGTTTTCCTGATGTCGAAGTAAAGCTACTCGATGGAAAGGAACGTTCTTTCACCATAGAGCAATTAGGTATGTCTTTGGAGCCTACAAAACTAACAATCTGAAAAAATTCAATCCTGTTATTATGATAAAGAAATATACATCACTCTCGTTTAGTGCTCGGTAGTTCTAGTGATAATAATATAGTCTACGTTTATAGAACCGATGACGGAATACGTTATAAGCTTGCGAGCTACAAATGACGCCGGTGACGGGCAGCCGTCTTATGCGAATGTCCGAACAACTGAACGCTCTGTATCTGAATCCTCTACGCCTTGGATACCACCAGTTGGCCTTAAAGCTGCTGTTTTATCAGGCACTACTGTAGTATTGTACTGGACCGATACAACATTACCAAAAACCCAGGTATGTTGATAAAATGCATTTTCATTTTATAACTACAGAATTCTTCACTAAAAGAATGAATTGATGTTGCAGTTGGTAACAGATAATCGTTACTACGTGGTACGTTACACGAGTCATCATACCAGTGCCCCTCGTTACAAGTATCACAACGCTACTGATCTTAATTGCATGATACACGACTTGAAACCGAACACTGTCTACGAGTTCACTGTCAAGCTGGTCAAGGTATGTATTTAAACCGATCATTCTTGCTTTCTTAACAATTTATGTGCCCAGCTGGCAGCCTAAAAAATTGCATAATATCAACGTAATTTATTAGAATAAATTTCCACCATTCTAGGATTTTTCAGATCCTAATCATATTTACTACACTCAATACGTTATTTGTAAAGATTTATAAGTGTTAAAACCGATTAAGTATTATGTGCAATTGTTAATTTCTTTAGGGGAAGCGAGAATCGCCGTGGAGTATGGTTGTCATGAATCAAACGCACGAAGCTGCGCCAAGTTCTGCGCCGAGGGATATGTTGATACAAACGATCGAAGATCGCCCGACTTCAGTCTTGCTACGATGGCAGCCTCCTAAGCAGCCTAACGCACCAATCACAGGTATCAATTAATTTTTTGTATGGTACAAATATTTCAAACAAATTTGAAACTATATAAACCATTTTCAGGATATATTATATTTTATTCTACTGACAACACGAAGTGGGATCGCGACTGGCTGATCGAAGCGGTCATCGGCGACAATACTGAGTTCATTGTGAAAGGCCTTAAATCAAATACAACGTATTACTTTAAGATTCAGGCACGAAACTCGAAGGGATACGGTCCGTTTTCTACCACCGTTCCGTTCAAAACACCACCGAGTAAGCATTCTCACGTATTAAAGAATCTCTATGCACGCACTCGGCAATTTGTTAGTCTCGAGCGAGTTTGTTAAGCATTGCGTACAGTGTTATCATCACCTATAATAATTCTCGTTTCTGATCTCTTTATATCGTCAGTATCGGTGTGTTAATTGTTCCTTTTATTTTTTTATTTCTATGCTAGGCAATGGCATGGATGTCTATGATGAATTGCATGGTCGAGGTAAGATATTATTCTCTCTTGGATCATTATCCGTTATGATAGAATAGCATGAAGTAATGAATGTCTAAGCGATGCATACAGTAAAGTTGAAATCGATATTTCTTATTTGTTGCATATGTACCTACTGTACAATTAAAAACATACTTTATGAAGATGGTAACGGCCAATACTGAGGAATTCATTTAATTTTCAGACGGACGAGGACTCTCGAATATATTGATCTATATCATTGTGGGCTGTTCTATTATTCTGATTCCTGGTGTAGTGGTTGTAGTGGTAGTGATGTGCTGCAAACGCAATCCGGATACGCCTGACCGGAAGAAAGGGTACGTATTATAATACGCATGATTGTGAGCGCATTATTGCTTAATTTTAACTTTTTATTATGTCGGTGCAAATATTCGTGCCCGATTACTTGTTAGATTTTACGCGTTCTAACAATTATATATATCAAAATAGGGACTTCGATACGTATTCCAGAATTTTTTTAGATTTTTTGAAAGCCTAAAACATTAAACAGAATTAGCCGTAAACATGAACGACCGAGTACGCACTGACCTAATATTTTTATCAAGTAAATTCTACTCAAATCTTTTAGATATGCAAAAGACGTGAATCAAAAGACCAATATCAAGCCACCAGACTTATGGATTCACCATGATCAGATGGAGCTCAAAGCTCTCGAGAAATCGTCGATAAATGGAGAAGCGTCTACCAGCGGCGTAGCCAGCAACACGTTGCCCAGGCCAAGCAATCAGGATTACAATCAGGAGAGCGTACACGGGAATTCCAGTTCATTGGACAAACGTACTTACGTGCCAAGTTACATGGGTGAGTTCGCGGGAGGAAAATTACATGCTAGAGCCATTTATCGTACCATACACACCCTGCACAAAACTTCGTTTGCGTCGTATTCTTTTATGATCATAGAAACGAGTTCAACTTGTTTCTAATATTGTTCGGTACACAGTTTTAATGATTTCAGTATGTACAGTTTTTTGGCGTCCTTGGTTAATGTCCACCACCGTAGAAAAGATAATTATATTTCGTTCGCTGTTTTCCTGATTTCTCTTCGGTTTTTGTTCGTTCACTCAATATTAGGTAACACTGACGAGAAGTGCTCGACCCTGAGCAGACAGCATAGTCGAGGAAGCCACAAACCTAAACTCATTACACTGCCTGTTGACAGTACGTCTTTACACCAACGTAAGTCAATGTTGAATATAATGACACAAATTTACAGTGAATGTTAAACGTACAGTAGCCAGAATTAATATTCGGAAACTTTTAAAAAGACGATAACTTTTTTAATATTGGAACGTACGACTTACAATTGAAACAATTAGTTTACTACATGATGTAAAAAGGAAATTTCCTAGTCGTACCGTGTATTATTAAAAAAGTTATCGTCTTTTTCAGGGTGTCCGAATATTAATTCGGGACATCGTATGCTTTGTCTGTGACAACGAGACAGTTCTTGATTTTGTGATACGTAGTAGAAACTGTTCGATCGATGTTGTTAAGCCGTGTCACAAAGATTTCGACCTGTTGCAGCTATAGCGACTGCCGCGCCGATCGTGAACACGAGCATGTCGCAGCCGACGATTCACACCTCCTGCAGCGATACGCCATCCGTGAGACAAAACTACCCTCGAACAGTGGCGCAGTATAGCCTAAGTCGGGCGCACATTACGCTGGAACCGACTCCAGAATCGAGTCCAGATTCTTGCAACATTTCGAGCTCGTACGAGCCGTTGCAGAGCCAAGTAAGACTTTATATTTTATTTCAATATTTGTACCATTCTATTTTAGAACTTTATATTTTTACCATCTTTTACATAGATTGAGTCAAACATGGATTCCACTGATATTCGCATAATTTTCTTATATACAAACTTAAATATAAAATGGTTTAAAAACCCATATATTGACTACAGAAAATTCTTCTAGTAAACGAAATGGTGTCATTGTTGTTTCACGAAAAAAAATTGGACATTTCACATGCACCAATGTCATAGTTAAACCGGACACATTGTATAAATCATTTGAACTTGCAGCCACTGTCTTATGGGGCAAGCGGACAATCGTACACCGGAAGCACTCAGTATGCTTCCGGTCATTATGGCAACAGTAATCAGCCGTCAACTAGCAGCGGAGGAACCGACGGCAGCGGTAGCAGTAAAAGGATGCAAGGACATCCATTGAAGAGCTTCAGCGTCCCGGCGCCTCCGCCGCAATCCGCGCCATCCACACCAGCGCAACAAAAACATGGTAGTTTGTCTTAATACGTTCACAAATATTTCTGTCGCATGATTCATTACTGCGTATTGTCATTGTCGATCTTCTGCACAGTTTCTCAAGTAACTGTGAGACCCACGATGTCCGGTAGTCCATACAAGAAGCCACAGAGCACCACGCAATTAGCGAAGAACCGATTAGCCTCGGTTTCGAATCCAATGCATACTTCGGAGGAAGTTGAACGATTGAAGGTAACGAATGTCTTAATCAAAATCTATATTTGGCCATGTAAAACGGTGAGAATGACTTTTTAGTCCCGTATTACAAAAAACATAATGGCCTTGAACGTTTGATTAGTGGACTGCGGATTTTATGCATTTGTAAAGGGATCACAAGCATTTAAGGATGTCGATATATTATTCTCATCTTGTTTGAAATTATTAATCCCTTGTACTACATTAGAAAGAAAAAATGAGAGGAAAAAGTATTACTATTTCTTGCAAGCAACGTAATGGAGCATGTAATTTGTTTGTGTTTGCACTATTTTTTTTAGAAACGTAGGTGACCTACAATTTTTTGAAAAGGAATGCTATATACTTTTTATACCATGTGAAAGCGTGTGTCAAGACAAATTGATACAAAACGCAGTGACCTTCAAGGTCATACAACGTCAGAAATCAAAGAATCATTTTGAATGATCTTTTTTCTTTTAAGAAAATTATGAGTAACAAATACGTTCGAATCACTGCAATTGTAAAATGAATCGTAGTACAAGGGGTTAAAGAAGGAATGGTAATTTCATTTGGCTCCTGTTTGTTACAATCGATCCAGACAATTTTTGCTTTGCATAAAAATTCCACAGTCTATCGATTAGATTCAGTTATCAATTTCTCCGAGCAGATAAGAACGTTTGACCAACTTTTTTTTATCACGTTTCGTAGCCTTCGTACAGTACGGAAGAACTGAATCAGGAAATGGCGAATCTGGAGGGTCTGATGAAAGACCTGAATGCCATAACAGCGTCCGAGTTTGAGTGCTAGAAGAGGTTCCTAAACCTTGTGCCATCTCAATTCAATAGACTGCAATCATACATTCTCAATGTTAGTACCTGAGAGACATAGGTGTGTGATGATCACGTCACACGATAACAAAAAAAAAAACGAGAAACGAAAAAAAATGAGAGAAACTTCTCTGCGGGAATCATGTATTGGCACACACGGAAATGCAACGTAATTGGCAACGGACATGTTAACCGACGGGAGCCGATGAACGGCGTCAGTATCGAACGGTTTCCGGGAAAAAAAAGAACGGTTCGTCTGCAAAAATGATCATCGTCAAACCCAGTGTGATTGGACTGGAACGAGAGTGTTTCCTAGTCAATTTGCTTTTTCCTCCGGTACTAACGTTGTTTTCTTACGGTGATAGCGCAGAAGCATACTTGCCAATTGTAACGTGACACTGCCACACTCTTATTGGTGGACTTGTAATTCACAAGACTGTGAGTGGTACGGTTTTACACAGTGAATCGACGAGAGGATAAGACGTTTTATTACGAGCGTTTGAGGGTGTATCTGGTTTCTTTTAACTGCATGAGTGCAAACGGTGTGCGCATACACCATTCGAGACGAAAGGAAACCGATAAGTTTGTACCTTATCTGGGATTACAGGCAACGCGTGGGATAGACCTGTTCAGTATACTATTATGCAATCCGAATGTTGAGCGAAAAGTATTCACACTCAACTTTGTCGAGAGTAACAGGACCAACAGATTTCAGGTATTCAAAGTTACACGCTGAGATTATAAACTTTATTTAAAATTAATTCGAACGGTTCAGTTGCCTCTGTTTTCAACACTGGGTTTACGGGACGCGTTCTACTATTTTTAATTTAGGATTATTGAACTCGGAATTTATTTCTTTGGGTATATATTATCAATAAATGGCTAAAAATATGGATAGACACGTTCTCGTTATTTTTATAATGTAAAATAGTTATTTTTAGTGCTCCGTAAGCCTAGTATTAATGATGCGAGATAAGATCATTTGAAAGAATAGGTTTATCCTGTGCGCTGAAATCCTTTCTCGCGACTATAGTGCGTTTATGTTAATGACAACGGATTCATAGCGAAGAGAAACGGTTTTAACGTTTCGCGATTCTTATAAGTGTGAAGATGATTGGTAATCCGATTGATTGTCTTTTATATGCTTCGGTAAAACGGAAGATCTTGCCTAAGGAGAAAAGAGAAGAAAGAAAAGAGGAATTCGTACTATATCGAAACACTCACGTGCTCTTTGCCATGGTTTGTAATTTATACTCGTAAGAGTACATTTTCTATATCGATACTGTCGACTGCCATACTTACGCTTAGGATGGCGAGATCACGTGAGTTTCTTGAGTGTGAACAATTTATGGTTCAGTGTGTGAGACGAGAAACTAGAAATGTCGTTTCTATTTTTTCATCCGTCAGAATACTTTCGATTATAGGTTTTCCTACGGTACAGTACTTTCAGGCTAGTTAATTTAGTATTAAATAAAGAGAAATTCATTGTAAACACGTTGACTGGCTTGCGTCACCAATCCTTCGTTATTAGACGATCGGATCTTCATGCTAATTTTCATTCAGGTTTACTAATGGAGCCAATTCTTTTTAATGATGGTGTGGCTCATTCAGAATTTTTTTGAACATTGATTTGAATAGTCAACGTGTCGTCAGGGCCCGTTAACGACCAGCCGTTTGTAAATTTCACTGAAACAGTTGCCTGTGATTCTGCGAGTTTAATTTGACAGGCAGAGAGAGACTTTTCCACGCTGAACCTTTTGTAAACGGCCTTAAAAAAGAAAAAAAACGTACACGTTCGGTTGCCCTGTATTGTATGGCTGCGGCAGCTCGCTAAGGAATTTCATACGCACCAGAGAATGATACGCGTGTATTATTCTAAACGAGACATTTGTAGTATTACGATCTCATCGAGAAATCTTATTTTAGAATTAAAAAACAAAGGAAAGGAGAAACAAACAAACAAAGCGTACATCGAGTATGGGTATTACCGTAGACTTTACTGCGTCAACGTGACAGGGATCATCGCGGAGGAACCCCGCAAACGTAATGATTTCTCACGTCGATGTGTTTTTACTGTTTCGGTAGTTGATTTACCTTAAAGTAACGATTACGTTCTAAACGTCCAGTTAAGGGTACGGTCTAATTGAATAGTATGTAAAACTAAATTCGGTAGTCGAGTTTCGCGAGCTATTTTTTAACAGATGTTTACAAATTGTTGTTTGTAAGGTGTGCGCGTATATGTTGTTTTCGTTTTTTCGAGGACGCCGCGATAGTGACCGTGGTCGCTTTGAAAATTTTTCAACTGTCACACGAACATTAGATACATCCGACACCGCATATTTACAATGGAGAATATCTAACGACCGTTTTTTACCATATCCGTCGAGGTATATACATATAAGTAATAGAAATAATACTTCCTTCCATTGCTAGGGATTTGCTACGTATAACTTTTGTACACGTTTTACGACGACCATCATGCGGTCTCTTTAGTATTAACGAGATTTGAGATACCGGAGATAAGCAGGATAACGTGACAATTTACGCGAAGATATTGTGACGCGATCGAGGGCGTACGTCGCTTGTAGTATTCCGTACTATATACAGTAATTCCTCGATCTAAGTCCTTATTCGGTTCCCTGCCGGGACTTAGATCGCAAAGGGACACTATTCTTTTGTGACCGCATCGACCGCGCCGAACGTAGAAAAGGACAGCATGCAAACACGGACCGCGCGGCCGAAGGCGCAACAAAAAATAGCGTATCGGTGAGACAATATTAGTGCTATAATAAAACTTTTTTATTTTTTATTATTTTTTTATGGAACTTGCACGAACATATTCGTGGCATTTTTCTAATGAAAATGATACCAAGTATGATATAATTCCGATGATATTTACTTGTGTAATAAACGATCAATGTTTTGGACGTAAAGAAGGACAGCGTATAGGAAAGGAAAAGATGACAAGAGTCGCGGCCACCGGCACAGTTCTAAGGCCCGCGTGTCCGTACAATGTAATGCGAATAAAAAACTTCCATCGTTCATTACACAAGTAAATATCGTCGGAATTATATCATATTTGGTATCATTTTCATTAGAAAAATGCCACAAATATATTGGTGAAAGTTCCATGAAAAAATAATAAAAAATAAAGAAGTTTTGTAATTGGATTAGTGTGATTCATACCGATATACCCGACCCAGGATCAGATTACGCGGCATGTTTACACTCCTCGGCGACCGAGGTAGCTTGAGCTCCACAGTGGAAGGAGTAACCGAGGGACATAGATCGAGACGTTCCGTTGGACTTAGATCGCGGAGTTACTGTACCATCATTTTTAAGCACTTTCGCATTTTCCTAAACGTTGAGTATACAGGGTAACACAGACACCCTGTATTGTACAAAACAGTTCTGTACGCGTTGAGTTCACGCACCGACGGGGGTTTCCGTTTTGCGGCAGAAGTCTAATATGGATATAGTACAAAGCAATATGTGATACTCCTGCTTTAAGAATCGTCGGGCCGCTGCCCAGAGTATTGCATATTACTCGAATATTTGATGCCGCGCGCGAAACACCGTGGTTTTTTTTTTCGAGCGAACACGTTCTTTTTGTCGTCGGCTTAGCTCGGTTAGGGTGACGCGAATAGTATTAAGACACCCGTAGTCGTGCGCGCACGAATTTCATTGATTCCCTACATTTGTCATTTCTTTTTCTATTTAATGGACGAATTTACACGCGATCATCGTACAGAAGCGAGTCTCCATCGAGAAACACTCTATGCGAACATCGGCCGTCTTGTTCGACTAGAACTCTCTTGAAATATTCCGCTGTTATCAAGATAATGTCAATTCACCCGCTGAAGGGTTTGTTAATCGAAGAATTAAGTGCTTCGTTTAGTCTTTTGAACTTTTGAGGATTGTAAAATGATTTATAGTATGAAAGTTGTATGGAAAGTCAGTGTACGTTGTCGGTGACCGATGTTTGGCAAGGTTTCTCATAGCGACCGCTCTGTAATATTTTTTTATTCGTTTCGAAATCTGAAGTATTTTGTAAAATGTTACAATTAGCAGCGACGAGAATGCGTAGACGCGTTTGAGCTATACCGATAGGAAAAGGACAGCTTGTACATTAAGTATATTCTATATATATATGTAATATATACATGAGAATTTGTAATTATCGCGCTATCCAAGGAGCGACTGGCTCTTTGTAACGTAAAGTAAAAACAGGCCTACGAGACGGCCTGCGGAAATATTTTACCACAAAAGTATAGTAGGATAGCTCTATCCTTCTCTATATTATTATTATTTATTGATTTCTATGTATGCTGGGAATATCGAGGATAAATGAATGTTGCGAGATGCCAGATGCTGGTTGCTTTTAATCATTTCCATCGAGATCATATATTGTAGTCATAATCTCTATCATCATCATCATCCTCACGTTCATCACATTTTTCTCATTCTCATTCATTCGCATTCGTCTATTTGATCAACGATTCACGGATTCGCTATTGTTAACGAAATCCGACGATAATCAAGACTAAAGTAACAAAAGAATACAGGCCACCGATGTATGTAAATAAAAACACCGCCACTTTATAAGATAATTAAGTATTTATATACATACAGCCATTATAAAATATAATTATTATATTTGTACGATACGTATAAGGCAGCCATCTCCAATGAAACATTCATAACAAGTGTGTGATAATATTTGTAAACCTTGATATCCAATAAACAATCTTATGTTCTTTACAAATCATAGGCTCAACGTAAAATTCACTGAAGGAAACAGTTCACATGAGAAATTATAAGTAGACTGCGGATTTTTGTGCAAAATAGTCCTGCATCTATTGTGAGGAACGGACAATAAATAGAAATTTATTTCTTAACATTCGTGACAAATGAAAAATAATAAAACAGTAATCTTTAGTTTCTCTGATGTTTGTACCATTTTCGATTCCATCTACTCATTTCTCTTATAAATGTATAAAATCCGCAGTTTAATTGTAGGAAACACGTTTCAGTACATTACATTTGTATTTCGCGCCTTTGAACTTCGAATTCAATTTTTCGCGTAACCTAGTTCTGGCGCTTGCCGCTAGATTGAATCACTGTCGTCTGTCCGCATAAAATTTGATAATTAATCAATTCATTATTTATTATACCACGTCTGTGATTATACGATTTCTGGGATGTTTTATCGCTTGAGGTAACATTACGAAATATTCTTTTAATCGTGTTCTTAATCATTTTCGCTGTACTTCACGTTTTGCATGTGTTTAAAAAATACTGATTCGATTCCCGCAATTGGCAATAATTGGACCGCAGATTTTAAGCATTTACGATATAAATTAACTTCTGTTATTTATAAGATCCGCAGTTTAGTAATAATTCTTTAAGCTCAGAATTTCAAGTTCAACAAAAATAAATGTAATCGTTAGTCAACGGATTTTATGCATTCGTGGCGTACACGAGTAGGTGCAATTTAAAAAAGTAGAAGCATAAGAAGAATTTATAGATACTCTTATATTATTTTCAGCCTATTAAACATATTAAGAAAGAAAATAAACTTCCATTTCAGTCCACTTGGTTACAATTCACGTAGGAAACTTATTCTCCACAAAGACCCGCTATCTAGTACAGTAAAGTCGAATACTCACGCTCAGTCTTCTGTTTACGCTGCGTCGATCGTACACTAGACATGATTTTAAGGTACGCTTCTCGTGTAACAAGGCTAAACTTGAAAATAACTCGAAAATAATAATTCGTTTCGTTATGAATGTTGTAGATTCGCGCCAAAAACGGGATTTAAATCGTGCATTGCAGAGTCATCTGGGAGGAATGAACGGCGCCCTCTAGCCGAATGATTTTTAATACGTCCACGAGTAGACAGATAGCGTCACCGATAATCCGTGCACGTTTAAAAAAACAGCAAAGGACAACAATAACGCGATCCCTCGAGAGTGCGGTGAAAAATCGGTGAAATGGTGGAGTTGTGTCGCGGGTATATTTAGAAGCAGGTAAGCGGATTAAGTGGTTAATTAAACGGCCTGTTTCGAGCACTGTCCTCCGTGCGCGAATCGATGGTGACGGTCTGTCCGAGCGATTTTCTGTTTCTTTTCTGTCGTCACTTTGCCCGTGCGACGGTTCATGCACCACCGTGTACAGAATTCGGTGGTGAGAATGGGGCTTTAGCAGGTCCACTAGGTGTCCCGCTGTCCCGCATTTCGACAGCGGGTTCCTAACCCTTGTGTAGCTAACCGGGTACCCGGGTGCCCATTCCTGTATTTTCTTTAGTAATTTGTAATGTTCCTAACAAAATATTAGAAAATCGTTCCGGAACCCCATTCTTTGTACAATTCTACATCGATTAACGTTCCGTGAAAAAAAGTTTGTAAGAACTATTTTAAATTATTAAGCTTTTAAATTACGTATACGCTTGTTGTACAACTGGAGTACCCATAGAAGACAAATCATACTTGGAAGAATTGTGAATGGAAATTTTAGAAAGAAATTATACAGAATACAAAATTCTTAATGCTACTTGTTTATCAACATAAAACATTAAATTATAATAATTAATTAACTACAGGACAACCTTTATATATATTGTAATTGTGTTTACGTGTTCACCGCAAACTGCTTTTAAGCACTTTTGGAAACTTTTTCTGATTTTTCTGCGTCTTTTAGTAGATTTTGCGTGGCATATAAGACATGATCCTACAACATTTTTTCTTCCACTTGCATCTAACGACAATGGCACTGGTTGTGCAGAACTAGTCGATGGAATGTTTATTGAGTGTGGTGTCACTAATATAAGTTCTCCTCGTAATTGATGTAAAAATTATTAAGCGGTCATTTGTGGTTTTATGCAACATGTTATTATTTGAGATGTACATAAGATAGGAGGAAAGAGCGGCAATATAATTATGTTATAAACTCCACTATTGATAAAGTTTGTGTGGACCGATATGGACTACTTCTCTCTCGAAAGAGGTTGTAGGATAGTGTTTCTTGGTGAATCGGTGGTTCTTTACTCCGGATAGATATTCTGCTTCTGTATTTGAATCATCTTCATCGTCTGCTTACAACTGTTCAGTTATTATTGCTTCTTCTATCCAGTCTTTGTCATCACTCTGATCGGTGTCAGAAACTTCATTATTCAATGAACTCGTTTCTTCCGGCAGCCAGTCTGCATCAACACTTACTACTGGGAAGTTGGAAACTGCAACAGAAACGTAATGTGGTATGGATAATTATAACTCATAACTATAAATACGACACTTTTAACTTAGTTACAAAAAAGAATTCACTTCGTAAATAGTGACTATATGTAATGTACAGTTGGCCTGCATATCTTTACACGATTTCTATCCAGATTTCCAACTTCCATCTGTTATTTGTGTTGCTAAGTTACGTTGTTCTCATATTGGAAGAGTGTTTACTACCTATTCCATGAAAATATGAACTTTTAGAAATCCATTTTTATATTTTTGAACGCGACACATTGTGCGCTCGCTTTGTTCGCGAAGCAGTTCGTGCTAGCCGCTCGTTACCATGCACCTTCGTGGATCATAACCTCTTTTCACGCCACAAATAAGATCCGTGAATCGTTTCATACATGCTCGTCGACTTCGCATACCTGTACGTAAATACAAAGACTGTCTACCCATGTCTTGCGTTTTTCCCCCTGGTCGAAACGACTCTCGAACACTCGAAAACGTGTTCAAAAATAATGGAGAATCGGGACTAAAGAGATCGGAGGCGTAAATAGCAAGGCTGCTCTCTTGTCAACTGTTTGTTTTTCCGAGACGGTATGATCGTTTCCGCTTGTTTTATTTAAACATTTACGCGTTTGAATCTCGATCGCGATCAAGATCTGTTCGTTGACATTAGATTTGAACTTTCCATGCAGAATCCACCGATGAGATACGATATTTAATAGAATTCCAACGGATAGTCTATACAAGGATCGATAAACAAGAGATGTTAAGATTAGCTTGAACTCTCGCGTTCACAATTCTCGTTTGTTTTCGCGGCGATCTGAAGTGGGTGAGAATAATTTTATTCGAGTAATAAACGCTGAGATATCGCATGAGCGGCTATGCGAAATGAAATATCGCTCTCTTACATGATTAACATTCTCGCAGTTATCGGCGAACTTTCCTTTCCCGAGGTTTTTATTTAAAGTAGAATCGTTTTATGTATCTGGGAAGGTCACATGACTCGGTTTCGTTTTCGGAAAGAAAATGCACCCGTATCTATTTTCCGAGAAGTTCGCCAAAGTTTTTGTTTAACAGAAGAATCTGGAATAACGATTTAAACTATGGTACTTCTTAGATATATATGTAAATACTCTGAATCGATAGCAGCTTTCTAATTATAAAATAAAAGTATATTCGAGCTCGTACATTGTTTCTATTCATCATTTGTTATTCAAATTGGATTCAATTTTTTCAAAGAATATTGCAATTCGATTGTGGATGTTTCTGTGAATACTTTTATGGTCTGGAAGAGGAACTTGAATCAAATATAAATTAATATCATATATTGCACACCTATTGAAATTTAAGTGAAATAAATGGGACCCTGAATTTTATTAAGTGCTCCACAGTAGTAAATGGAACAAATGCATAAAGTCCACAGTCTAGTTACAATACAGTTGCTTAATACTGAAAATTAATGGAAGTTTTAATTTATTACTCAAATCAGAACCAAGGAATTATTTATCATGCAATAAGCACTTTCAATGCTCAGTATTTCCTATTTCTATTGGCGTAAAAATGGGCCAAGAAAGACTCAGTCAACGCAGTAGGGTTAAATCTCATCATCGATAAGTTATTTGTCATATTTTTTAACAAACGTACGAAATTCGTTGTCCAATTGTTGTTGAGGGATAACAATATTTCTATTGGAGATTGGGCGCAAAAGTGGGTCAAGAAGGATCTAGTGAATGCAGTAGAATTAAATCTCATGGTCTACAAATTAAATATTTGCTATATTTTCCAGCAAACGTACAAAATTCGTTATCCAATTGCTTTTGGGGGACAGAAAAGTTTCTATTGGAGATTAGGCGATGGGAACGGATGCGAGAGGTGCGTGATCTGGTCAGGGACGGCACGGAATTGTTCGAAATGATATTTTTTCGTTTCGGAGGTGGTCCATCCCCACCAGAGGCGGTCCGAAATTCCACGGTGGCTTAATACCCCCAGCCCCCACCATGATCCGACCTCTATTGATTGCTCTACCGCACTACTGCCCTACTTTTATGACTTTACTCGAGCCCCTCGACCCTCGCCACCCTCTATCCGCTCCCTCGGTCGGTCGATCCCTCTCGCACCCCTCCGTTGTATCGCGGGGGCAGAGTCATGGACTCCGTGCCGGAATCGAGAAACTTTCTGTTCTGTTTATCGAAGACGGCTTCTCGGCTGCACCACTATGCGGAAGCGTGCCGATTTTAGCCTGTTCCCCGGAATTTATGAAACACGCTTCCGCGGTGCACGTCTACGTGGCGCTGCGCCGTTCTCGTGGCTCTGGAATCGTCGTTGCAACGAAAATTTCACGGATCCCACTCGTTATTTACAGTTTTCGCGAATGCGAATGCCACGGAAATTGTAAAACGTGAAATTCATCGCTGTATTTTGGGAAATTTCAAGTTGTAGAAATTGAAAAGAAATTGTAGAGAAACTGCAAGATCTAATTGCTTATTTTGTTTTTGGTGTATATTGCAGTTAGACCTTAAATTAAAAAATGCAGTGTTAGGATTAAATAGGTTATTGGTTATTGTTTGACCTGTTAAAGGTGATGAAATCAATTTTTTGTAATTCAGACCCGAAATGGGTTGAAGTCCAGACTGCGAAGTCTAGTTGTTGATTTTTTTCAGTGAATATTGTAGTTAGAAACAAAAGATTAATGGTGTTGGATTGATTAAAGGTGACTAGGTAACTGACCTCATAACTAGTAGCCGAAAAGGTGTTGAATTCTAGACTGGAAAGTATAATTGTACATTTTTCAGTGAATATTATAGTTAGAAAACTGTAAATAAGTCAAAGTAGTGTTGGGATCCAAAAGATTAATGATGCTTGGTCTATAAAAGGGGATGAAGTCAATTTTTTGTAATTAAAAGCTGAATGGGGTTGATTTCTAGCCTGCAAAGTCTAATGGTTAATTTGTCCGTGAATATTGTAGTTGGAAACTTGTAAATGGGGAAAAGTAGTGTTGGGTTCCGAAAGATTAATGATGTTCAGTACATAAAAGGGGATGAATTCAATCTACTGTAATTAGGAGCTGAAAGGGGTTGCTTTTTAGTGAATATTTCTATTTAAATAACATAGAAGAGGAAATCGCGTGTTATATTTCAGAAAGCTAGCGATGTTTGTTCTGTAGAAGGGGATGATTCGATATGTTTTATTATTATTAGCTAAATGGGGTGGAATCGTGTATCATTTAGCCCAGTTGCTCATTTCCCAATGAACGTTTCGATCAGACAATAGTTGAGAAAGGTCAGGGCTCCGAAAAGTTTAATGAACTGTTTCATCTGTAGAGGAGAAAAAGCTCAGCTTTTTGTAATTAAATAATTGTAGATTACGAGCCTTAATTACGGGTTCTTAAGTGAATATTGTAATTAGAAAATTGTTCAAGGGAAAAGCGTTTGCAATATATACAAGATTAGTGGTGCTTGATCATTACAAGCAAATGATTGAATTTTTTTCTAATTACGTACGCAAGTAGGAGAATTGTATTTCTGTTAAAGTAAATAACGGTGTTGGTGGTAGGGGGATCCGTAACAGTAGACCACTATTGAAGACGAGTCAAATCTTTTTCCAACACGAAGCTAAAAGGGTCTAGGTGTTAGGGATCAGATTCTCCAAATTGTATATCGGATATCCGAATATGTGAACCAGTAGTATAACATTTTTTACGATGTGATATTGATTGACCAACCGAGAAAATAGCCTACACCATTTACTATCGTTTCCCACCCTGCAACTTCACCCATAAGATACTTAACGAATCTTTCACGGGAATTGTTAGAACACAACTTTCATTGTAACGAAACGGTAAATATTTACATTAAACTCCACGTGATTAGTTCAACCCGGTCGGAAATTAGAGGGACTTCCCAGTTTCTGGATTACGGGGCAATTTTCGGGAGCTTTTCGCGAAGTAGAGGAGGTCCGGGGCTAAAATGTTCCGATCTTGAAAGAACGTATAAAATTAATGGAAAATGGTATAGATGCACTCTTCTGTATTCCGTAATTTATTGTTAAAGGGTACAGCCGGATAAGATGATCAAAAATGGCCGTGCACTAAATTATAAGGCTAATGGGCCATTCGATAGGGCATCGACACAAAACCAAGTTGTGTAAAATTTTAATCGCGCAAGTTCGAGTTATATGAACCTTCGAAGTACGCGGGAAAGTAAAATTGAAAGTTTCGTTGGTAATTATTTACATTAGGGGCTTCCTCACCGATTTTGATGACGTTGAAATATGTTGTCAAGGTCATTATTCTGAACAACTTTTTCCTATACATGTTACCGCCGCTCAGCTTTAGTTTCCGAGATATTCGCAAGATAGTTTCAACATCTCGAAAAGTGATCGGAGTAGGTCTGGGTTAGATTTGAAATTGTGACCGCCGATAACGCGGCCACGGGCACAACTTAAAACGACTTCAATCAGTTCAGAACCACTGTCTTGTCTGTCTCTGTTTACGAACTGAAACGTGAAATGAATCGTGTCGAATGCGAACTCATTTCATTGTCAGCTGTGTTAGCATACAGAGTATTAAGCATGAAACTATACGAATTCTTGGATATCTGCAACAATCAAGAAAATATATAATAACCCAGTATATAAATATATAAATCTATAAATAATATATAAATAACCCAGACCTAACCCAGACTTCGATCACTTTTCGAGATGTTGAAACTTTTTTGCGAATATCTCGGAAACTAAAGCTGAGCGGCGGTAACATGTATAGGAAAAAGTTGTTCAGAATGATGACCTTGACAACATATTTCAACGTCATCAAAATTGGTGAGGAAGCCCCTAATGTAAATAATTACCAACGAAGCTTTCAATTTTACTTTCCCGCGTACTTCGAAGGTTCATATAACTCGCACTTGCGCGATTAAAATTTTACTGTAGGGAGTGTAGGGATGATACTGTACCAAATTACCGTACCGAATACCGCCGATTACTACGATGATAGTAACGGTAACGACGCGACGATCTGTTGAAAACAATATTATTGATTGCGGTTTTCAGAACAGATAAAAAGTACGACGTGAATGATTCGAGACGAAAATTGTAAAATCTCAGACGGAGATTGAGACTTGAAAAGTTGTGAAAAAAGTTTAATTTATTGTACTAGTTGTGATTTTTGTGTTAAATTATATACATTTTTATATTTATCGTCTTTGATCCTACATTACACAACTTGGTTTTGTGTCGATGCCCTATTGAATGGCCCATTAGCCTTATAATTTAGTGCACGGCCATTTTTGACCATCTTATTCGGCTGTACCCTTTAACAATAAATTACTGAATACAGAAGAGTGCATCTATACCATTTTCCATTCATTTTATACGTTCTTTCAAGATCGGAACTTTTTAGCACCGGACCTCCTCTACTTCGCGAAAAGCTCCCGAAAATTGCGCCGTAATCCAGAAACTGGGAAGTCCCTCTAATTTCCGACCGGGTTGAACTAATCACGTGGAGTTTTGCCTTCGACTCGAGGCTAGCAGACCTTCCCCATTGTCTCAAACTCGATGGGTAAGGTAAAGGGGTGGTTCACACTGTGTTCCTCGGGGTCACATGCATCTGGGAGGGGGGTTGAACTAATCCCGTGGAGTTCTGCCTTCGACTCGAGGCTAGCAGACCTTCCCCATTGTCTCAAACTCGATCGGTAAGGTAAAGGGGTGGTTCACACTGTGTTCCTCGGGGTCGCATGCACCTGGGGAGGGGGGAGGGGCGGGAGGGTTCACGCGCGTTAGCGTTTGCTAGACTCTCTCTCTCTCTCTCTTCTTCGTCCGAGGTCTATGCAATTCGAAAGCCACAAATTGCGCGGCCGATCGTAAATTTCCGAAGCTTTACCCCCGTCTCCCTGCCATAAATCGGCCAGCAATATTATGCGGTGCCGGTATGCGGGTGAGTGTGCACGTGCGTGTGGCCCGCGCCGGCACCGGCACCGCTTACGTGTCACATGTGTATGCACTGTTGCGTGCACAGGATCAAGGCTGCACGTGGTGCAGGTTTATTTTCGAAGAGGCCCTGTAGCCGCGCACACTGTCGTGTCCGGAGGTGCAAGGCTTTTTTTTCTCCCTCTCTCTCTCTCTCTCTCTCTCTCTCTCTTTCTCTTTCACTCTCTTCGTTTCTCTGCTGCCCCTTGCCGACAGTTTGCAGCGTCTCGCGTGCAGCCTCGGGGATATTTATACTGGATCCCCGTTTTTCCACCGTGTCGAACCGTTAATGTGTCTCCGGCGCGGCTCATCCGACGTCGCGAGACCCGTTTTTAGGTCGAGTGACTGCTAATTAGTCCGGCTTATCCACTCGTGATTTCTCTTTCGGGCTTTTCCCGTTTTCGGCCATGAGATCGCCCAACGCGATCTCCGCATGCAATTATCGTGCACGCCCAATCGGCCACGTGGCTGAGAACACTTCTTTTTTTCGTTTTCTTTTTTTTTTTAGCTTATCGATTCGCGCATTCCTGCGGACACGAATCGCGGATTCTTGTTTGATCTTAGCCGGCCATTTTGATCTACGGGATCCTCCTTTGGGATGGGATCCGTCTTGTTTGTGAGGTTGAATATTACCTCATCCTATAAGAAATGTCCTCTCTTATTTAATTTTTCTTAATTCAAAACCACAAGAATTTGTTCAAAGGTTAATATTTCAACGATTGAAAATAAAAATACGTACATTAAATTTGAAAAATAGATTGTAAGACGACATTGCTCACGGAACGCCCTAATCAAGTTGATTAAATGTGTATGTAATCATTGAGTTTTAAAAAGTCACATTTATGTGCTTCATTTTTTAACTGACTTTTAGTTTAGACTGATTTTAGTATTGTAAACTTTTAACTGGCTGAAATGTTTAATACCCTACAAATTGCCTCAGTATCTACGATGGGAAATAATGGTGCGGATCGTCTTTCTAGTGGTCCATTAAACGACTCTGAGCCTGATTGATTAAAAGAAGACACTGTGTTGTTCATCAAGCTAATTCCCCTAAAAAGGAGTTGAGAAAACGCTGAATACCGAAGTTCCTCTCTTTACTTATAGGAAAAGTTGTCTTTGATCTTCAAAGTTCTGCTTTGGCAACAGCCAGCTGCATCCGAACTTCTAGGGGCGTAACCGTACTCTTTAGTGCTTCGTTCAGTGGCTACAGGCTTAATTGGTCAACGCAAAAGACACTGCGGCAATCGTGATTGGACTAGTTCCATGGATAACGCCGAGGAAATGCTAACGAAGAAAATGTCTTCTCATGGGCGTACAGTTGCCTTTCGTCCTTAAATCCCTGCTTTGGCAAGAGTCGGTTGTATTCGGATGAGTAAGTATTCTAGTAAGAGCATTAAAAGAATTTCAAAGTATGCATATACTATATTCAATCCATTGAGATTCTTAAAGAATGAAAGAACTTTCTGTTTGGTTTCTATGCCTTGCAATTGATATAGAGAATATTTATTTTGTAGATAGTACTGCAATCTACTGGTTCGTTTATGACTGAAATTGTCGTTTCTGTTAAATAATCTGTTCGAGAATGTCTTTCATTCCTAAAAGACTACCATCGTAGGCATGTATTGTGTTAACGTATTAAGTCTGTGCAGTCCACAGAGAAACTCTCTTTCATATCAGAACTTGCTATGAAAATTCAACTATATTCCCATGTGTAATTTTACCAATCTTTCAACACTTTATCCACCGGAAGTTTATTAATAGTATTTTCAATAATTGTACTCTGCCAAAAATAAGCTTAAAAATCATGTTTCATGTAACAATCTCAATCAAAATTATTTCACTGGAAGCGAGTTGTTGGTTCGCCATTGAAAGTACTATTACAGTCGAACGATCTATTAAAAAATCCTCAGCAATGGACTTTTAAAAATTGTGAAATAATCGCCGGTAAATTATGTGTTCGGAATAGTTGTGAAATACATACTGGAATTGCATTTATGTACCGTCCGTCCATCAGGAGATTGCAGTGATTTTCGACAGTGGGGTGCACGAGGACTGCGAGACCCCACTCTAGACGCCAGGCTGCGGACCCCACTCTTCCGTTTACGTTCTGGCGGGAACGGTCGACATTGGCGCTCAGCGTCACCACGTCTCTCCGTTCCAGTCACACTAATATGCGCGTTTCCGTCTTTGTCGCGCGATCGGCCAATAGCGGTAGACGTGTAGCGCGTAGAAGGGAGATCACGTGGTACCCTCAAGTTTCTCACTGCCATCTCCTGATGGACGGACGGTACATGCTATGGAATTTAATATAAATCAGTAAAATAGGTAATAATTCGTGCAAAATGTCTGTCTTGGCGTAGGACCGCGAAGGATTAGCAAATAGGTCAGTTTTTGAATGAAACTCATTTGAATCTTATGGTTGCGGAGGAAGTAAAAAGGAAGCGACTTACGGGTCGGTTAAAAACGAACTGGTTTTGCCGTTAATGTTCTCGTCGGGGGTGTTTTCTCCAACAGTTCGAACCTCGTAAAATAGAGCCAGAGGCTCGATCGTTGCGGAAACGTTTCCGGCCGTTCCCTGAATCGTTAAATGTTCATTAGCGTGCTTTTTCTGTCGCCTGCGTGGGTGATCGTGACTTCTCGCAGTGGGTTAGGTCGGCACGGTGTCAGGCTCTCGCATATCCACCGTGTTTAGGGCTGCGTAATAGTCGGTCACGCGGTGACCCTGTTCCAAGTAGTGACGCTCGATGACTAGTCAGACGGTCACCGTACACGGTGATGCTACTTAGGTTTGTTAGTCCGCTGACTTCATTGATGTTTCCGCCGTTGTGGGCTTTCCTTCACCTTTTGGTGGTACGGCCGGAAGCTTACACGATTATGGCTGTCGGTGCTTCGTCGAGATTCCTCAAGACTGTCGTCGCTCGAATAACTGTTATGGTTTTTAGGAGTTTTTAAGAGTTTTTAACCTTTTGCGGACGAGTGTCGGTAAATAGCCGCCCAAGCAATTTTACCGTTCTGCGATTGCTAAACAATGTTTGAAGAAATGATTGCTCTCAAAAAATATCAAACAAATTTTGATCGAACACAACACGTTTCCCTTCGTTTCATTCAAATGCTTATCTCCTCAGTACACAATGTTGTTTCACAAGGAAAATATATTTGACCCACCGAGAACTATGGTAAAAATAATTCCCGTCCGCTAAGGGTCAATAAATAACTCTTATTTATTTTTACTCTATCTGCAATCTGAAGGTGCGAATCAATTCATTAACATTAGGTTTACGGAGCACTAAGGGTGGCTATATTATTTGTAAATTAATAAGAATTGACCTAAATTTTTAGCCATTTTGTATTTCATAATATACATATTATTCATAATATACGTACTATACAGGGTGAGTCATCTAACGTTACCACCTCAAGTATCTTTGTTGTTTCTAAAGATACGTAAAATATGGTAAGGCCAAAGTTGAATGGTACAATGGGGCTGACACGATGCCAAAAAAAAATTTTTGTTTTTGTCATTTTTTTAGAGATATCAATTTCACCTTGACTCTTTTAAATGGAAGCACTCTTTTTTAAACACCTACAATGGTAGTCCCTTTCATTACGAATTCAGTGACTATAATTACTCAAGGTCATTCAAGGTCGCGGTCAGAGATAACGTATAAGATTTAACATCGATACATGCCTGTAAACGGGTATTGAAGGAATGTTGAACTTTGCCCGTAACCTTGAATGACCTTGAGTAATTATAATCACTGAATTCGTAATGAAAGGGACTATCATTGTACGTGTTTAAAAAATGGTGGTTCCATTTAAAAAAGTCAAGGTGACCTTGATATCTCAAAAAAATGACAAAAACAAAATTCATTTTTTTGGCAACGTGTCAGCCCCATTGTACCATTCAACTTTGTCCTTACCATATTTTACGTATCTTTAGAAACAACAAAGATATTTGAGGTGCAAACGATAGGTGACTCACCCAGTATATATACTGTAACATTCTGTATTTTGTTCGTAACACATGTACTTACTCCATAACCAATGTATTATACTATCATTATTTATGAACTGCAGAACTTTATGGATTCATAGCGTGCGCAAATATTGCAAAAATGATAAAGCACTAGATTTCATAGAATATTATACAATTTCGCTGTAGTACCTTTAACCTTTGTAAAAGAATTTTAAAGAGGCATATTCAATAGTTTATTTTATGAACAAGACAAAAATGCAATCGACTGCATTTACTTGCACCGGTTTTAGCAATTTATTAAACACAAGGAAGTGTAGCTGATACAAGAATAGTTCCCAATTCAAAGTGAAAATTTTCTTCGTTAATTGCAACAAATGGAAGCCAGATAAAAATGTCATTTTTTCTTTAATCAGTGAGATGAAAATAATGTATACATATTTTTATAAATCTTTACAAAATCCGCAGTCTAACTATATGATAATTTTTAGTAAGGCACGTTTGTTTTCTTCATAAAGTTGTGATGTATTGAAATATGGGCAATGTTTTTGGAAAAATTCATGGATGTTTGCGAAGGACTGTACGTGTCCCACCAGGGCTGAAAGGATCAGATGCAACGAAGGTAGGCGTGTTCAGGCAAATAGTGGCTCTGCACGGTATAGTTCGCGACGATTTCGCGTAATTCGTCTCGGAGCGGATCGATGCGGCCACGATTCGCTCAATGACGGAGGCATTCGGCGAATCCCGCGTGAGTCATCTCGTTTATTCGCTTCGACGATGACCTTGCCGGATAAAGACAGTGCACACTGCGACGCGAGTACTACCTGGCCGTGGTAGTCTCGACTTTCATCGACGTTTAATCCTTGTTCGCGACTGTTGCACGCGACCGGCGCGAATTTCGATGATCCCAGGGCACGCGGATTGATTATCGAACTGTGTTGCGTTCGCTGATTACAGCGACACATGGCCGTCACTGCAATTCATGCATCCGTTACTGCACATCATTTCTTTTATCGCCACTGCCAACCCTCTATTCGCAGCCATTCAACTGCGGTGTTGTATCCAGAATTGATATTTCCTCCGTCGACTTTAACGAGGAACGACAGACAGTAATTGCTCGATACGTGCGAACAGTTTGTGATTGAAAAAGTCTTTATCATTTCTATAATTCCTAAATAAATAATCTGGGATCCGTGAATTTGATCGGCGCTGGTAGGTTTAGTGTTAATTTGGTGATACAGTAATTCCTCGATCTAAGTCCTTTTTCGGTTTCCTGCCAGGACTTAGATCGCGACACTATTTTTTTGGACCGCGTCGACCGCGACGAACGTAGAAAAGGACAGTATGCAAACACGGACTGCGCGGCCGAAGGCGCAACAAAAAATAGCGTATCGGTGAGACAATATTAGTGCAATAATAAAACTTTTTTATTTTTTATTATTTTTTTATGGAACTTGCACGAACATATTCGTGGCATTTTTCTAATGGAAATGATACCAAATATGATATAATTCCGATGATATTTACTTGTGTAATAAACGATGAAAGTTTTGGACGCAAAGAAGGACAGCGTATAGGAAAGAAAGAGATGACAAGAGTCGCGGCCAACGTCACAGTTCTAAGGCCCACGTGCCCGTCCAATGTAATGCCAATAAAAAACTTCCATCGTTCATTAGACAAGTACATATCATCGGAATTATATCATATTTGGTATCTTTTTCATTTGAAAAATGCCACGAATATGTTGGTGAAAGTTCCATGAAAAAATAATAAAAAATAAAGAAGTTTTGTAATTGGATTAGTGTGATTCACACCGATATACCCGACCCAGGATCAGATTACACGGCATGTTTACACTGCTCGGCGATCGAGGCAGCTCGAGCTCCGCAGTGGAAGGAGTAGACCGAGGGACATAGATCGCAACGTTCCGTTGGACTTAGATCGCGGAATTACTATACAATGTTTTGAGTATTCAATAACTTTTGCGTGAATCTTTTACCAACACATTCGTGCAAAACCAAACACGATGCAATTTGAACCGTATTTACTAGTTTAATCTACGATGTAGTAGAACCTCTATTATCAGAACTGAGGAAAGGGAAATCGAATAGTTACCTGGCTACAATGTTAGATTAAATATTCACCGATTTTACTGCACCGAATGCGTATGCTGTATGTAGATTGTATGAGATTAAACTGTTTATATTCAGGTAAAGGAGAATTTTGATACCATCTCGGTCCGAATAATCAGGGTTCCACTGAATCGTGGATTGCACGATCAAATACGATCCTAGTTTTATCTTGTTTGGACTCATTTTAACCAGAAAAACGTGACAAATGTGTTGATAAAAGTTTCATAAAGAAATGGTTGAAGGCAAAAGAGGTTTTGTCATTGATTGATGCTAGGAGAGACAAATTGCAGACTATGGCAAGATGGGTGGGTCGTGAGCCGGGTTAGGATGATTTCGGTCGGTGAATTCGCACGCGAATCGCTAGATTGCATTGTGTTGGATGAAAGGCCAGGCGGGAGTCACGCTAACCCTGGTCTCGGCCCTTCTTAATGCGGCATCACACGTATGCCCTCCAAGAAGGTTCTGTTAACCTTCTTTTGGGGGGATTCCCGGCGTTGGAGGCTCGATCGAAGGTAGCCGTGCTGGGTGAAGGTCAAGTTCACCAGTCGGACTCGGCCTATCTCCTCGATTCGAGCATCGTTGCACACGTACACACAGACACACATACTCGCGCAGCACACTGTTGGCCTCTCCGAACCTCCTCATTTTCTTGATTAATCCTCCCCCGCCCTACGAGCCGCCCTGACTGCTCGATTATTACACTGGGTGGCTCTTAATTACGCGACCGTGCTCCCAGCCGCGAATCTGGGACGGATTGTTGGTTTGCTCGGTGGTAATGCTGCCATAATCCCAGTGAAATGGAGCTCTGATCATTTGTGCGAGGAATTGCTTGTGTCTGACGAGTTCGAGTAGGTGTACCAGGTATTTGAAGTGTTATAACCTGGCCGCATCTTCCAATTTACAAAGTGCATGAAGCAATGTATATTAAGAAACAAAATAGTATTTTTCTTTCATTTTTATCGGAACACAATTTTCAGTCAGCAAAATATATTTTTCAAATTTTCAAATTTTTACAAAAACCCTTGCAAAACTGGGAATTTCCAGAAAGATCCGCAGTTTAGTGATTTTATCCATTTGTGATTAACAATTTGCAATTTTATTCAACTCGAAAATCAATTTTTACTTTCTTCCCTGTAACGTTTAGAATTATTTGTGATTTGAAAAAACGAATGAGAAATAAGCCAGCTTATAGATCAACGATAATGAAACGTTTTGGTGCTATGCTTCGCTACATGTTTGCCGGGGGTCCCGTGCAGCGAGCAAGTAGAGAGGTATCAGTACACTCACAGCGAAAGATGGTGAAATTTCACAGTAAATCTTTTACCATGATACTGTCAGGATAAAATACAAGATAATATCCTAGATTACTGTTTCGCAAAGAAGTGTACCGAATAATGTTTTATTAAAAAAATCGAACGATGCAATATTCTAAGATTTTATAATTACAATCGGATTAAATTCACAGACGAACGTAATTTCGTAACAAAGGAACAAAACACGCTATTTCGAGCGGACTTATGGTTATCGTCTCCGTTGTTTTCTCCCAATCTGGCCGCTGGATCGACCGATTCTCCGTTATTAATGGAATTATGGTCACTGGTCGCGGAGATTAGGGGCAACGGGAGCTCGAGGATCATTTTTGAACGATAGATCGACGTCGAGCGGTGATTAACGGCTGGACAATAAAGAAAAACAGTGATCAGCCGTGGATAAAGACTTCGATAAGAGATAGCGGGACGTGTAGGAGGGCTTCTCGAGGTCCCTGGAGATAAAAAGTGGCTGCAGTGGCCCTCGATTCGACGAGGGTGGCGTGTTACGGTTCTATAAGAAACCGAATTGCTCCTCTAAGGACTTACCCGTCATCCCCTTAATGAGCTGTTGGCTTCTTCCACACTTACATTGTCCAGAAATCGAATTCTCTCTAACGAGACACCGTCACAGCTCGTCTATACTCTATTTGAATCCGGTCCGCAACTTTGTTAATCGAAAAAGTCTTCGTACACACTTTAAAACGGAAGAACTTTTTGAAGTGAAACTTCTTTAGGCGCGTTAAGCGCAAAACCTCGACGCGGCAGGCGTAAAACCTCTACGCGGTAGGAGTAAAATTGATCTGGCGATGAAACGCTGAAACGATGAAACGATTTAGTAAAACCTCGTCGCGATAGGCGTAAAACCTTTACGCGGTAGGAGTAAAACCGACCTAGCGATGAAACGATGAAACGCTGAAACGATGAAACGATGAAACGATTTAGTAAAACCTGGACGCGATAGGCGTAAAACCTTTACGCGGTAGGAGTAAAACTGATCTGGCGATGAAACAATGAAGCGATGAAACGATGAAACAAATTCTATTCTATTGAAGTGAAACTTCTTTAGGCGCGGTAGGTGTAAAACCTCGACGCGGTAGGAGTAAAACCGATCTAGCGATGAAACGATGAAACAATGAAACGAAATTCTATTCTACTAGCATATACGGTTGAGAGTTCGGCATTGCTTAATAAAGATTATGATAAAATTCCGACGATGCTAAGTGGAGATTTCAACGTGAACTTTGCATCGGAACAACCAAAATTATTAATAGAATTTTTTAGAAGTAAATTAAGATTGGAAATGGTAAATAATTCTAATGAAGCGATAAGAAGATCAGGAACAACTCTCGATGCAATATTTGCAAGACATTTAGACAAAATTGAATCAAGAATATTTATACCATATTTTACTTATCACAAACCAATTGTTTCAATAATAGAATCATAGAAAATTAAATGTCATAAAGTGTTAATAAAAATTCGAAAAAAAATTAAAGAAAGAAGTTTCACTTCAGCCATGTGGTCTACGCACACACCAATTTTTTTAACACATTATCTACCGGCGGTGATTCCATAAATATTGGAAGTCTGGGACACACGGCTGAGGATTCTTCAATATCTAGATCCTTCGATAGTAACAGACTTTTTAATCATAAACCAACAACTCACCCTCGACATCGTAATCTAGTGATTTTGTATGGGATTATTATAGAAAAGAAGATTTTTAGGCTCCAATTTGATACAGCAGAATTATTCAAGAACCTATTAATAGGCTTCCGGTAGATAAAGTATTAAAATGCGATCGAACAATTTGAGTTTGTTCGAGATGTTAAAAGGACTGCGGATTAGTATGCAAAATAAAAATTCTCTGCATTTTGTGCCGGATAAAGGAACTACATAGATGTTCATTTCTATTCTTCATCATTTTGATCGATTGAAAATAATGCAATAGCATTTTAACATTTTTTAAAGTGTATTTACCGTTCTGCACATTTTTATTACAAACCCATAAAATCCGAGTCTACTTATGAGAAATTTTCGAAATAATTGTTCCAAGGAAGAACCGCAAAAAAATTAGTAAAAGTCGCATTTTACAGCTTGAAAACCTGTACAATTAATATTTTCTATTTTCTTTACAATATCTTAGCAACTACAATTTTTAAAAATTTTTTTTTTATACATCATGTAGTGAATAAAGAATTCTGAGTTTTTGGAAATATTCATTGTGTTCGGCGCAATTTTAGAACAGTTACTTCCATTTTCGAGGTGTGTAGATGGCATGCAGACTTTTCTGAAAGATTGTATGTCCGTTAAAAGTTTCAGAAAACTTATGAGCACGATGTAAAGCGAAACTACGATGTTCAACAAAGTCGGAAAAAATGCATGCAAGCGTAGACAATTTGTTCGACAAACTTGCGGATAATTCAGCGGATGATGCATTGCAAAACTATATTTAAGAAAGTTTCCAAACGTACGTGGTAGTTTAGACAAGCTGCATTAAAACTATGCCCCGGGAAAGTTTCGAACAAATTCGTGCAAGCTTGGGCAATTTATTGATGTGTGCCCCATGGTATAATTACAATGCTCACCGTAATTATCTTCGTGATTGCTGGATGTGTAGAAGGCACGTGAAATAGGAACGAATTGTTTTGTCGTTGCTTTAAACACACAATGTTTAGGAATTCAAAGGGCGTTTAAACTGGTCAGTCAAAAATAATTTAACGAATTTGTCACATTGTTTTGCTATCTTTTGTGGCAAATCTTTAAAGAATAAATATTACAATTTCCCGAAGAATGCATAAGAATTGATATAAAATTAAAAAACTCTTGGGAATTGAAAAAGCCTCGAATGTGGGTAATGAAAAATAATTTGAAACATTTTTGTAGAAATCCTCGAACGGTGTTGCACGTTACGTAAACGCGAAAATCGCCCGGCGAGTTGTATACAGGGTGTTTGCGAAATCGTGATACAACCGACAAGAGGATGATTCCTCACATAAAATCTAGTCGAAAACAAGGAATATAGTTTTTTCATACGGGGTTTCATTTCCAAGAAAATCGAGTTTAAAGATTCGTCGGGTCCGCGTGCATTAATCTACGCACAGAGTAGAATTGGTTGGTCATGATCAGACGCGACAGCCGATTTCTATTTAATGCAGTGGTTCTTAACCTTTTTGAAGATAGGGAACACTTTTAATTATATACAAAATTTGCGGAACACCAAAAGGAATGATCCAAAAAACAATAAATAGGTTTTCTATTGTCTCCCCTCGGGGTTGCAATGTGCATCCAATTCTCCTTCCTTACCACTACATCTTCTTCCTTACCCTATCCGTAATTTCTAACTTAACCTAACTTACACTACCTTATCTAATTGCTTACAACTAACTATATCTAAAGCTTAAACACTAGTGTTATAGCGATAGAGAGATAGAGAGAGAGAGAGAGAGAGAGAGAGAGAGAGAGATATCTATATACAGAAATTAACTTATAATTACGTAAAAACTGCTCCTCCTTCTTCCTTACCCTAATTGTGGACACCCGCTTCCGGTTGCTCCTCAAACATCCCAGTCCCTTCCAACTTCATTCTTTACCCCACTTTTTCTGCTCACCTGACATTCTACCCTTCGCATTTTCCCCCCACTCCTCCACCTTCCTCATCCACTCCTCCCCTCCCCATCCACCAGAAAAAATAGATTCTATAGTATAAAAATTATTTAAAAAAAAAATTCGTCTTTCATAATTTCGCGGAACACCGGTTAGGAACCAGTGATCAAACTCGATTTTCTCGAAAATAAAGCCCCGTATGAAAAAGCTATATTCCTTATTTTCGACTAGATTTTATGCGAGGAATCATCACCTTGGCGGTTGTACCACGATTTCGCAAACACCCTGTATGTACATGTTTCGGTCGGCTTGTGTCACGTGAGTGGAACACGTGCGCCTGTAGTCAGACAACTATACCTTTCGCCGAGCTGTCTCGCAAAACATGGTTGTTCGTTCGGGTATGGATTCTGAGTCATCGGACAGGCAAACAGGGTCACGTTACATCATTAATTTCCTCGACGTTGACGTTTCGTGACGATTGCTCGTCTCGGTGGGTTTTAACGACGACAGGCGTTGGTTCGTTTGGCGACCGAATCGCCATAACTCTCGTGCCCTCGAAACAGTCGAAGAATTCCTTTCATCTCAAGATCAGGCTCGATCATACGGAACTACGTTTGTCCATGGAATTCTACTATTCCAACGCATTTGGGCAAACTAAAGTATGTAACAAATGAAAATTTGAATTTTTTTAAAAATATTATCTTACGACATTGCTTTATTTTAATCGCATTTATCAAATTAGAAACGTTCGATGTTGGTGTCACTTGTGACGATAACAATTCTGAATATACAGGACGCGAAGTTTGTGCTGAGATAAATGTTGAACAAAGTTAGAGAATTATTTAAACAATGAACTGTTAAATGCATTGAAATAAGAGGTAATCATTTTGAACATATTCTAAATTGAAGTACAAATAAAACGATCACACGTTTTCTGCATTTCCCTGCAGGTTTGACCTTGAATGACCTTGAGTTATAGGTAACTGAACTCATCTTGAAATGCATTATTTGATGGTGGATAAAAAAACCTATCATTCCATTTGAGAAAAGAAAGGTGACCTTCACCTCACCTTGGAGTGTCCACCGCGAAAAATAAAAGTGCCTCCACATGATGTCCTCATCGGTACTGAACAACTTCCATCTAAAACATTTTTGCGTATAATCAATATTTTTGAACATATTCGTCTGTAACGCTTTATAATTTCCACCCTGTAGGCAATATGAGAAAGAACATTTACATTGTACATGGTTATTTCACACCGCGGCGCGCGTTGTAAAATTTAAACGATGGTTTGACGTCCTTTGTACATTTTTTCACGATTCATGAGCGTAACAAAATTGTTCGAGCTTCCATCTGTATCCTTTTGATTGAGAACATCACGTTTGTTGCTTACTCATGGACTGTGAATATTTTTATACAAATTTTTCATGCACCGAGTTTTGTGAAATTTTCAGAGTGTATAAAGTTGACACAGATCTACAAAACTTATTTGTTAAACTTTCAATATAGACCCACATGTAAAACACTTGTAGAAAACAACTTTTAGTATTTTCTTTGCAATTCCGACCAATTACAGTTTTTTTTAAATTTCTTTTTTTGCGTCATGTAGTAAACTAATTGTTCTAACTTTTTAAAAGAGTCGTATGGCCCACTATTAAAAAAAGTTATCGTCTTTTTCAGTGTTCGAATATTAACCCCTTGTTCTATGTTTTATTTTACGGTTACAGTGATTAGAACTTGATTGTCGTCTATCATTTCTTAGAACAAAAAGAAATCTAAATTTATTATATGCTTGTATATTCCCCAATGGTTATACATCGACAGCAACAAAATAAAATTTTATTTCGCTTCAAAGGAAATTAATAATTTACATGTTTAGTAGATGTTGTTCGAAATTCTTATCACGAGTCTGACTCGTTACTATAGTGCATGGGGTTAATGGGAATGACTATATGTCTGGAGCCAATTTTGCCTGTGCAGATTCAGCAAGAAATTAGCAATCTTCGGGAGTATGTTCAATTATTATTTGTTTAGAAGCATTGTAACAGAATTTGCCGTGGGGCGACAAAAATGGCTGTTAAGCTGGATAAGGACGCCGGTTGACATTTAATAAAGCTTTTTCTCGCGAAATGTCATTGGCTGGGGCCGAGTCAGGGTCGTTCGTTGAAAAGTTCGTCGAAAAACGCGTGTTTCTCGAGGAAGGGCGGCCGATCGCGTCATGGCATCGTAATAAATTACCTGTTCGGCTCCGTGTTTTCCATTTCGATGGTCGCGTGCGCCACGATCTCGTCGCGGGAACATTCCTAGAAGCGCACGGATTAGGATCGTCTCTGGAAAATTGTGCGGAAAAGATCGTCGAACGATTGATCTGTCCGATACGTGTTTTCCCCGGGTCAGTTTCTCGCCACGAGGAAAGCCACAGCCGCGTGCACGGCGTTGCAGGGACAACGACCTAAAATTTCCATGAACCTCCCTCGCTCGATCGCAATCCATCGGCCGGCAGGATCGCGGTGAGCGCACGTGCACGTTGCATTTTTCATGCGACAATTGACGTTGTCTTTGCAGCGGTGGAAGCAGGAAACGGACTGAACGCGTCTGTATTATTTCACTCGGGCAATTTCCCTTGTCATTGGACGTTACGGCTTATGGAGCATTCACAACCGAACCCCGTTTCAGATCCCAAAAATAATTCGTCGCTTTATTCACGTTAGATTTGAATTTCAAAACGTTCAAACCTCGACATTTGTGAATGATAGAATTTAGATATTTAGCAAATTCGAACTCGTGGAGAGTTTATTTTCAAGTGGAGACGCAGCTTAATGGAACAATTTCATGCTTAGTCTTATGCGGATACGTAGAATTAGCTTGCAGATTCTACAGTTTTTGATTTGTCTTCTGTAAAGTGGTTAGGTAGGATTTTTAATGGCAGATGCTTTTTAAGAGAACGTTCCAAGTGGATATTTATCGTAATAGTTGTCAGTTTATAATTATTTGTATAATCAATTGGATCATAGCCCCAAGAGTCATTTTTTTGGTCTTCTGTGGACACGTAGCATTTCTTTCTATTGGAAACATTAAATTACTCGCTAACGTCTTCTCTAAGAATAACAAATTCTTCACGAATCAACTGGTAATGAAATTGGTACAATAACAATTGCCTTCGATAAATGTTATCAAGTGGCATTATTGTCGAGTCTTTATTTTACTTGTCAGAATCGTTACATTGCTCTTCTAGTTGGAAGAATAATATGTACAGGTTTGATACTCAAGTGGATTCTTAGCATAATAGTTAGCCTCGATGGTTGTTTTTATGTGGATACATAGCTTTACCTTCTATATGTTAAGGCATTTAATATTAGAACAATTTTAGAAGGATACAGGAGCGTAATTTTAAGTGGATACAAGACATAATAGATTTTGATCAGAGACCCTCGATAGTTGATCATCAGTGGATATGCAGCATTAATGTCAAATCTCTATTTTACTTGTTAGAATCGTTACATTGCTCTTCTAGTTCGAAGAATAATATGTACAGTTCTATACTCAAGTGGATTCTGGGCATAATAGTTAGCCTCGATGGTTGTTTTTATGTGGATACGTAGTTTCACCCTCTATTGAGGTATTTAATATTAGAACAACTTTAGAAGGATACAGGAGCGAAATTTTAAGTTGATACAAAACATAATAGATTCTGAACAGAGACCCTCGATAGTTGATCATCCGTGGATATGCAGCATTATTGTCGAGTCTCTATTTTACTTGTCAGAATCGTTACATTGCTCTTCTAGTTCGAAGAATAATATGTACAGTTTGATACATAATAGATTTTGAACAGAGACCCTCGATAGTTGATCATCTGTGGATATGCAGCATTAAGATCCTTTTCAGGACGACCTTTGTTAAAATCATTTTATCAGTGTGTTTTTCTCGGTGTGGACGGAGCTTAATGCTCGAGTGGAAGTAAATATCAGTGTACGATACGTCTGCTTTCTTTCACATGTACCGACGAACTTCTAGTCAACGTGATATGCCTCATATCAGCTGAATAATGCAACAGCGAGCTGCAAGATGCACCGGAGACCCGTGCATCTATATAAACGTGTGAATCGCGCGATCTTCACCATCAGTCGAGTGCCAGCTAACTGGTTCTCCTAGATCGGAAGCGTTGATTTCGCACAAGAAAGAAATACTTACCAAAATATAAAGAAAGTATAGTAAGAATTGTAGTGATACAAAAACAAGAATAAACTGACTGCATTGTGTAAGTAAACGATGCTCCTGTGAAGAAAGCTCAATCGAAACTGAAATACTGAATATCAAGAACACACGGTTGAAACACTTGCTAGTATACATAAAGAGAGCCGAAACTGTAGAAATACATTTTGAGCGCACAATACAAAGCCGCCGACACATCAATACAGCCGGTATCGTGTTTTAAGAAGCTACATTGTATGGGAAAACTGTAGCGAAAGAAATATGAGAAATAGATAGCATATCTCAACAAGGTTAAAATAATTGAAGAGAGAAAGGTCCTCATATTTGGCTCCTGACTCTTGCAATCGATGCAATCAATTTTTATTTTGTATAAAGATCCGCAGTTTAGTAATAAAATAATTTGGTGTCTTGCTTCGCTATATGTTCGCCATAGGTCCCTTCTCGTGACCAAATAGAGAGGTATCTGTACATTTCAATTAAAAATAAATACACTTACATTTTCCTGACCAATCTCGCCCAATCTAGAGGCTTCACAATAAATATTGATACTCAACTTCCAATAATATCGTCATTTCAATATCGTTTTAACTTCGTGACGGAAGTAACTCGGTATTGCGTTTACCAAATCCCGCGATGAAACGTCGGATTACGTAATCAAAACGCGAACGGATGGACACGATTGGAGGGCGTTCAGTTGAACGTAACCGTTCGGTAACGAGGGGATCCAACGGCCGAGGACTATCGTCTTCGCACGGCCAAGGAGCTCTCGGTGAAAATCGCTCCGGCGTTAAAACATCCGCGCTATTTTTGGTCCACAGGCCTACAGAGAGATATAACCTGTCAACTCTCGCTCGAGCGGCTTCTCGCCCTCTCGCTTCCTCTCTCACGTTCTTTCATTGATGCTGGCGTCAGAGACGATCCTGACGTAGCCCTGGACCGCCGCCAAAATTGACCAGGCCTCGTCGGGAACGTACGACTTAGTGGCGGTTACTTCGTTAAATACAGTTGCTACACTGTCGGGGATAGACCGGTGTTGTATTCAACGGAATCAACAGGGCGCCCTTGTCCCTTCTTTCCTTTCTTTTCTTCCGCGTTGTTCGCCCACACGCTCGAACTTGTTCGAACGCCCACTCTCCGCTCGGAAACGCACGCCTACCTTTCTCGCCACGGTTAGTTTTTCAAAATAGAAACGGAGCGTCAATTGTCCGAACCAATTGGTAAAGAGATGGTTCGGATGATCGAACGATTCGAATAATGGGACGTACAGTGGGGCGAGAAAAGTTTCCGTACTCATTTTAAAATGGAATAATTTCTTTAAAATGAGTTCAAACGATTTGAGGATTTTTGAGATGTTTGGAGGATTAGTTTGCTAGCTGGTGCACCCAAAAAAACTTTGACAAAATTGCAATTGGTCGGAATTGCGGAGAAAATACTAAAAGTTGTTCTTCACAACTTTTTTTGTGGGCATATATTGAAAATTGAAAAAAAAATATAAACTTTGTAGTGGTTCCTGTTTGACATACATGAGCAGGTTCGATTCACAAATGGACAACTATCGGAGCACTACTGTAGCAGTGTCTTCTTTATGTATAATGTTCATTAGACGAATTCGATGTTGAGTAGATAGATAACCATCCTAGCATTTCCGTATTTTATAAAATAATCGTACAAGCTTGACATTGTACGAATGGACAATTATCGAGGTACTACTGCAGTAAGGCTTTGTATGAACAACATGAACGTTACATACGTACGATGTTGAATGGTCAGATACCGCTAGAAACTTTGTAGTAGTTCCTGTTTGACATAAATGAGCAGGTTCGATTCACAAATGGACAACTATCGAAGCACTTCCGGAGCAGTGCTTTCTTTATGTATAATGTTCATTAGACAAATTCAGTTTTGAGTAGATAGAGTATTCTAGCATTTCCGTATTTTATAAAATAATCGTACAAGCTTGACATTTTACGAATGGACAATTATCGAGGTATTACTGCAGTAAGACTTTGTATGAGCAACATGTACGTTACGATAAATACGATATTGAATGGACAGATACCGCTAGAAACTTTGTAGTAGTTCCTGTTTGACATAACTGGGCAGGTTCGATTCACAAATGGACAACTATCGGAGCATTACTGTAGCAGTGTCTTCTTTATGTATAATGTTCATTAGACGAATTCGGTGTTGAGTAGATAGATAACCATTCTAGCATTTCCGTATTTTATAAAATAATCGTACAAGCTTGACATTGTACGAATGGACAATTATCGAGGTACTACTGCAGTAAGACTTTGTACGAACAACATGTACGTTACATAAGTACGATGTTAAATGGACAGATACCGCTGGAAACTTTGTAATAGTTCCTGCATGACATAAATGAGCAGGTTCGATCCAAAAATGGACAACTATCGAGGCACTACTGTAATTCTCTGTAAAATAATTTCAATCTCAGAAAAAAAAACCGAGGAGGAACTATGCTTATGATTAACGAAATATGCAGATTTCCATGGACAGAACTGTCCTCTCGTCAGTTATCGAGGTGTTACCGTAGAGTCCGTGGCCGTTGGAATCCACATTTCCATGCGGGAGCACGCGAGGTTCGTTTATTAAGCGTCAGAATGTCGCGAATGCCGTTGAATCATTCCTCGCCGCGAGTTTCGCAGGCTTCGTTTCTATTTAATGGACTTTAATGCGAGTCTGTCAGCAGAGTGGACGTTGGAAAGGACGCGGTATGCGACTGTCGACAGAGGAGGATAACTGGATACGCGAACGGTATTGATCCGGCACGAGCCAAAACCCGCGGCTTTTCTATAGTTCCTTTCAATTTTCGAGCATTCTTCCGGGCCGGCCGTCCGTGAATTCATGTACCTTGATGAACGGTCGCACGTGTTGCTTCCCTAACGTCTCGCCTGCCTCTTTTCTCCGTATATTTCCTCGCGACAGCCGCCGCGCCGTCGCCGTTTCAACTCGAGATTTTCACTGATGATTTTAATACTGGGCCAGCGGAAAAGTTCGGTGGTATCAGCAGTATTAATTCGGTCCATTGGGATCTTTTGGTTGCGTTAATTAAAATTTTTTTTTTTCAATTTCTCGATATCTAATAATTTCTTTGCCATTTCAGTACTTCTTTTTTACGTAGAATAACGAGAGGAGCTTAGCGATGTAAAAAATCTAAGCATTTCCACTTGAAACAATAATGCAATTGTCGAGTGCACATGCAACAATCACTCTTGACAACAAACAACAAGGTCCTACGGATGTAGTCACATTTGTACTCATTGAACCATTTATCCTTTCCCTTTGATGTTTTTTTCCGTAAATGTACTTGTAACGAAGTTATGGCCTGAAACAATTACGTGAACCACCCTGTATATGGTCTAAGATTCGAACACACTCGGCCGACTCGATTCACTCGAGAGAATATCAAAACGCTCGTGCAGGCTTGTTCCGCCAAAAACACGCGAAGGAATTTGCTCTCCTTCGATTCAACGCAAACTGCCCAGTCACCTCTTCATTTGATCAGTCAAAGGATTTTTGCTTCGAACGCAAAGTATAATGTAGAGAGAGCGAGAGAGAGAGAGAGAGAGAGTGGGGGGAAGAGAGGTGGGAGAGTGAGGCAAAAAAGAAAAAAACGATCGATCGCATGTGTGCTCGCCCAGGTTGAAAATAGTTCGCTCGCCTACGGGTTCCATTCAGAACCGGCGACGTGTACACCTAGCTTTGCCACACGCTCCGCTTTAACGGCGAAATCGACGTTTCAATTAGACCGTCCCCATTTGGGGACGAAATCGCGACGAAGATAAACCGCGAGAAATTCGCCCCGTGACGTATTGTATCCGCCGGGACGTTATTAGGGCAACGATCGTATTAATTAATCCCCGGAGACCGTTTCAGGCCTAGAGTCTTTTATTGCGGCGTATTAGCATTACTCGACCGAGATGTACCTTATTCATTACCGGCTCGAAGTTGCCGTGCGAATATAATCGAAACTCGAAAATGCGACGAATCATGAGTGAATTACCTTTCGATGGCTCCTGCTTTTACTTCTGCGACTGGGATTGACGAAAAGTTGCAAGTGGAACAAGATTTGGTGGGGTAATCATCGTCGGTGATAGATCTTATGTGGAGACACGGCTTAAGTTTTTAATAGTTGTAGATTCTGTTTAGTTGGGTTTAATATCTGTCTTTTCCACTTACGAGAATATATTTTCGGGAATAGTAATATCAGATGGGCATTTACTATAAAAATCATCGTCATACTTGTTCTCAAGTGGAGACACAGCATTATTCTCTAATATTTTTCGCTTTTATTTATAGAACACTTAAAATCACTCTTTAATATCTTAGCTGCCCTCAAGAATGTACTTCCTAAATTTTTATTGTGAAATATATGGTAAAAATGCAAGCTACCACCGATAACTGATCTCAAGTGGAGATTCAGTATTACTTTCCACTATTACTTGTTTGCACTCATCGAAAACATAAAATTGCCCGTTGTGAAATAAATACTAAAAATACATATTACCCTCGATAATAGTTCTCAAGTGGAGATACAGTATTACTCTCCGCTATTACTTGTTTGCACTCATCGAAAACATAAGATTGCCCGTTGTGAAATAAATACTAAAAATACATATTACCCTCGATAATAGTTCTCAAGTGGAGATACAGTATTACTCTCCGCTATTACTTGTTTGCACTCATCGAAAACATAAGATTGCCCGTTGTGAAATAAATACTAAAAATACATATTACCCTCGATAAATGTTCTCAAGTGGAGATTCAGTATTACTTTCCACTATTACTTGTTTGCACTCATCGAAAACATAAGATTGCCCGTTGTGAAATAAATACTAAAAATACATATTACCCTCGATAATTGTTCTCAAGTGGACACACGCCCTCGCTCTTTAATATTTTTCGCTTCCAGTTCTCAAAAAACACTAGCTCAACCTCCAATACCAGTTCTTTCGCCAAGAAAATTTCTTTTTAATATTCCATGGAAGTAGACACATTCCCCGGATAATTACAAATAAAACTACCCCCATGGCCAGCTGAAAGACATGTTCGTTCGTACCTCGGTCCGCGAATCCGCGTTTTCGCGCATGAAGATAGGTGATCTGGGGTGTGGCGAGGGAGAGCCTCCAGCACCATGTTTCGCCGTGGAAATCCAATTTTTCGAAAAACAAATCCACTCGATACGCCGTCGGGATGCACTCGTCTGTGTATCGTGCACTCTAATATTGGGTCGCGATTGCTTCCCGGGAAAACAATACTCGATGATTGAAGGGAAGACGTACCAGGGAAAATAAAATTTCTACTGCCGCACACGGGAAACGTGAGGAACGAGATTCGCGGCTGTTCGAGGTTTCTCGTTTTGCTCGTTCCATGGGTCGGAAAACAAAAAAACACACAAAATGAAAATCGGACGTTAAAGCTCTGGGATTGTACAGGCTGCTTGTATCCGTCGATCTGCATTCGTCCTGCGGCGCTGGAATCGATTCGATTTTTTTAATGAAAGCCGCGGACTGCACACTGTCCGATGCTTTCGAATTGTAGTTTATTCAACAATTTTTCCCTGCATCTGCAAGGTCTTCAAACTACATGTAAACCGATTAATATTCTTTCTTTTTGGTCTTTTATATTCTGTATTCTTCTGTTAATATGGTACTGTGATTGCATGCTATTTTTTATTTCAGCTCTCGATGCATTTAATTTTTTAATATTTTTACTCTTTTCCGAGTTTTACAAACGCATACAATTTTAATGAAATTTACTGAGCAGTACATACTCGTTAACTCGCGGAATTTTTGCAGTTATGACAGAAATGTGTAAACGATGTGCGAAGTGAATATTTTACAGCAATTCATGAACACGGTTCTGTCGTTTTCGAATGATTAGAATTATTTAGAGAAGACGTGCATATTTATTGCGACCTCTGTCTCAGAATTGATAAAAGACAATTTTTATTTTGCATGAAGATCCACAGTCTATTAATAATTTTCTACAAGTAGAAGAAGGTCTACATGCAATCTATTGCCTAAAGATTCATAACAAACAAATAGCAATCTTATGTCGATTTTTAGAGAAATAAATGACATACATATTTAACAAACGTTCCGCGAAATCTTTACAGCGAGTCTGACAAGTTATAATAAGATAGAGGATTAATTAACCCCTTGCCCTCTGATTTTCTTTCTGGTTATAGTAGTTACAACTTCTTTGTTCCGCCGCCGTCATCTCTGGAAATTCTTCTATGTGATATTATACTACATTGCCTAAGGTGGCTCGAAGCCCACCTTAATAAACTGCAGGCCCTTCACGCACACTTCCATACAAACACACACACTCATTGTACACTCACCGATTACCGTACCAAAATCTCACTGTTCCACCCCCGTCGCTAATAACCTCAGCAGTTGATGCAACGTTAAACAATAATTAAAAAAAAAAAAAGAAAAAACTTGTTTGTCTTCAATAATTTCACTGACGACAAAAGAAAATTTTGTATGCTTGAATATTGATTACAAACTAATTCAGTATAATATTCGTATTTAGCACATTATATTTGAAGCGTTCTTCACGCGTCAGATTCGTTGTTGTACAGCAAGGTGTTAATAATTTAGATTATTCAGAATGGTTTAGAGAGCTGAGGATTGTTCCATTTTCCATTCCGACCACGAGGGAGTTAGGTCTTTTGTATATTCTTCGAACAATGCGACGGAGAATGTGTTTTAAGTTGAGTTAGTGCGAGAGATTCTCAAGCGAATACTCGGGAGACCGCGGTCCCTCGACGAGAGGAACCGTTTGTTAATTGTTTATCGTTCGCCGGCGGTAGGGGTGGAGAAAAGACGTCGAGAGATCGATGGACGTAGGTGCTAAATGCGTCTCGAGATATATATCCGTCGATAGATACGTGGGCAGCTCTCGGACATCGTGGTCGTCGTGAAAATATTTTCATTATAAATAGCGGGCGACCGGCGCGGAAGCTACACTCGCGGTTCTTCCTCGCAGCGAGCGCCTTCTCGTCTGGTCTGTTTGTCGTCGAGGAAAATCTTTTCGTCGAGACGAGACCAGTATCCAGCATTTTCCTTTGCATCGCCGTTACCCGTCGATCGTCAAAATGGATTTTCTCGTCTCCTCTCGAGAGAACCGCCGATTGACGGGCCAGAAGCGACCAATTCCGAAAACCGTTCTGGAACGAGCAACAATTGAATCACCGGTGCTCCATACAATTTCTAAAGAAGTAAATACATTTATCTATTAATCCAATGATCGCCACGTTGGTCTTATGTGATACAATTCTTCGTTTATCTTCGAAAATTAATTCTTAAAAAAAAGAAAAGAACTGTGATAAATACGGTGGGTGTAAAAAGTATTTGTACACGTTTAAAAATCAAATAACATTTTTAAAATTGGGCCAAACGACTTCAGTTCTTTTGAGATGTTAAAAGGATTAGTTTACTAAGTAATGTCTAAATAATTTCTTCTAAAAATTGCTATCGGTCGAAATCGTGAAAATAAAAGTACAGGTCACAATTTCTTAACTTCTTTATCTTTGCCTATAATGAAAATTTAAAATACACCTTTTGTAGATCTACGTAAGTTATATATATGCATAAAGTTTCAAACGAAGTCATTTGGTCTAATTTTAAAAAAGTTATTTGATTTTTAAAGGTGTACGAATACTTTGTACACCTACTGTATATTGCACATATCTATGCAGAAACTTTCTGTATTATTTGTAAGAAATGGAAGCTGTATAAAAGGTTCTTACTTTCTTCCATAATTGTAATAGATTGAATTATAGACTGCAGATCTGTATGCAAAATGTAAATGTTCTACCTGAACTGCAACAGCTTGGAGTGAAATAAAAATTTAATTTCTTTTTTAGTATATTTTGTGGGTTAATAATAATAATAATAATATTATAACATGTTTTAGATTCTTTTAATCTTTTTGCTATGTTGAATTTCATCTGCTCAATTTGGGCATAAATGTATAAAATAAGTGATAAGCTGCAGTTTTGATTAGATTGAATTTGTGGGATTTTGGGAAGTTATTGTTCATGTTCGATCGTCGATTCGATTATGATTAAATAATAATAATAATGTCTACAGTGAAAGCATTTAAAACTATTGTTCAGAAAAATGAACAAGCACTGTTTCGTTTCACGAGGAAAGTTTACACAGCAATAAAATAACAGACTAGGTCAGCAAGAGCAATTCTATTAGCAATTAAATGGAAAGCGGACATAGTCGAGTAAATTGAACAACACAGCACTAAAGGGTTGCTGTTGTTCTAAGGAGTTAATAGGTATCATGAATGAAACTCTACTGAATTGTTTAGCGACAATGTTAACATAAAACTCGAGAAAATGACAATCTTCTATATCAACAAGAATATAATTAGATTGAGGATCTTTATGCAAAAGATTTTCTTCATCGATTGCAAGAAACAGGAGCCAAATACAAATATATTTCCGAATTCTACACAGTTGCAAAAAATAATGTATCCTTAAATATTTCTAATCTGTTCGCAGTTCTAAATTTTACCAACACATTTTCTCCGTAAATGCATAAAATCCGCAGTTCAATAATTATTGTAAGGTACAGAAGCCAGATAGATATACTTCAACAGTTTCCACCTAGTCGAAAATAATAAATTCATGATCTTAAATAATTTCCTCCTCACCACCGTTTTAACCAGTACCTAGTCATTCGTGCTATAAACGCACGAACTCCGCAGTATACAAATAATTATATAAAAACATCGTTCTATTACCTTCCGCGTAGGAAACCTCTAAAAAAAGAAAATCAATTTCTATTTTACTCGAGTGTGTTGCAGTTTCGCATGTTTTCCTGTTCCAACGATTTACCGTAATTTATCGTAATTTTCCGGAAAGGTCAGTTATCGGATATTAAACACGCAGCTGCAGCTGCATCCAAGTGGCGTATGATTGATATAGCGCATCAGATCAATTATCCTCAACCGAGCACAAAAGCACAGCGACGTGCATTGTTTCCCGGGCAAACGGAATCCGAGAGAAAGTATATGCTAAAACGGGAGAACCGGATGTCTCGGATCATGGGAGATATCCTGTTCGTTCGATGGGATCGCAGAAAAATCGTTCGACACTCGTCGTCGGAGTATGGGTGAGCAGAGAGGGTCTCATGGTGGGGGAGAGTAGCTCGATCTGTCTTCGTCGTTTATTCTCTGCCCCATTTGCTTGAATATAGGTCACGGGGTTCAGCAACCCTCCTCACCCGGGTCGACCACTGTACGGGTTGACCTGAATACAAGTTATCCGGTACACCGATTCCCCATGATTTTCCTCCCACCACATCACTTCTCTCCCCCCTCTCGCTCTCACTTCTCTCCCCCTCTTGCTCTCACTTCTCTCTCACCCCCCTCTCTATCTATGCTCTCTCTCTCCTTTCCTGTCTCTTCTCTGTTTCCTCTTCTCTCTATCTCTCATATGCTCTCTCTCTCTCTCTGTTCGTGCTGGCCCAGGCTACAGTGTCTTCTGGCATCCTGCAAGAGAATTCATCATCTTTCCACCTAGAATTATTCTCTCTCTCTCTCTCTCTCTCTCTCTCTCTCTCTCTCTCTCTCTCTCTCTCTCTCTCGCAACGATGTAGAACGCCCCGGGGGTATCGCAGGGCGAGTTCTGCTCTTCTACTTCTCGTTACTTTCTTGGCCAGCCAGGTGGCAGTAATTTGTCTGATCCGGCCGCGCCACGCTAGTTTTTCGTTAATTAGGTTGCTCGAGCATGACCGGCTCTCGCTTCTGGCTCACCGAGCCCAAGGGTGGACCGTACGCCTTCGCCTGTTTATTGTTGAACTTAGGGGAGTCTCTGGGTAATCTCCTGTTTCAGATTTATTCGTCCCGTCCCTACTGGCTTCGCTTTGAATTCTGTTCCCCGGCTCCTGGCCTCGCAGCGTGATTTCTTCCAGAGACAAAGGGAATCGTTAATCCTGCGACTTTTTTGTTTCGTTCTGAAATATCCTGCTGCCTGCGGGGAGTCGTTTGAAAAATTCTACGGAAATTTTCTCGGGATACTTTCAGGCTTCGATGTTTGTGACTGTGATGTTACAGTGGTTTGAGATTGATGGAAATGCATGTTTGTAATTATTTGTGGTTGTGATCTCTTCTATGTAATCTTGATCGAGGATCGTTCAATTTCCTCGATCGGGTTCATGTCTCTGGCACCGATCTTACAGATTATCTTCTTTACGAAATTGAGGCAATGCTTCGCTGCAGTTAATCAATTTTATTCGAGTCTACACTTAGATTGTTCAGTTCAGTGTTTTTAAAATATTTGTACGGGTTCTGTAGAAATACAGGAATGTCCTTTAGGAGCTTTTTCATCGAAGACACGTTTTAAACAGACACACTTTTTGGAAATCTTAACATGAACATTCCATTTGTTCTATTGGATTAATCTTTGGAGTGAATTATTCTTCGAATTGTCTTCGTTTCGAGCTTAAGACATACTTCTGCTGTAATTGATCTATATCACTATGATTTATACACAAAGTATTAAATTTCACGTTTTTAGAAAATTGCAAAAATTTCGTAGAAATCTAAAGAAATCGTTTACGTCTTCAGGATACAAGAACGTTTTCCGAACAGCATCCATGAACCTCATTCAATCGAATACAATTCTCTGTTGTAATTAATCAATTTCAGTTTATACTCGGAGCAACAAATTCCATAAAAATCGAGAGAAGCCCTACACAAATCCAAAAACAAGTCTTTCACGATTCCCAGCATCCAAGCATGTAGGGAGCTTACACAGCGTTTACAAATATCATTCATTGGAAATAATCCTGTAATTATTCAATATCATCATTGCCTGTACTGAACGTATCAAGCCCCACGTTCCTAAAAAAATCGTTGAAAATCCTATGCAAACCCAATAAAAACCTTTACGGTTCTCCGCATCCAAGAACATTTCCCAAAGAACGCCAAAGAGGAGTATTCAACTAAATTACAATCCTCTGCTGTAATTAGTCAATCTCGCTACAGTTTACACACAAAATATGAAGTCTCAGGTTCCCAGAACTCGCCAAAAACTATACGCAAATCCAAAAGAATTGTTCGCGTTGTTCAGCGTCCAAGAAAGTTCTCCAAACATCTTCCTTGTAATTAATCAATTTCACCACAGCCTACGCCAGGCATGTCCAGAAGTAGCTCACTTGGAGGCAAATTCGAGGGAGACGCCTACTTCTCCCGCCCGCGGGTCTTGCTCTCCGTGGCGGCCATAGTCCTCCGAGCTCCTCAGACCCGTGCCTACCGCTTGCGGCATGTACTGCGTATGGCGCGTAGGGGCGACTCTCGGACCCGCGGTAGGCACGGGTCTGAGGAGCTCGGAGGATTACGGCCGCCACGGGGAGCGAGACGCGCGGGCGGGAGAAGTAGGTGTCTCCCTCGAATTTTCCTCCAAGTGAGCTACTTCTGGACATGTCTGGTCTACGCTTAAAGTATCAAGCTCCAAGCCTCCCCTCACAATTTCAAAAAATTCGAGTTTATACATTAATTGAGCTTTATAGTATAGGATTTACGTATTTACCAGAAATAAAGTCATGAAAACAAATTCGAAAGGCTCAAAAAAATAATGCAATTTAACCGATGCCCTATGTCAAAGCATTAGTGATCAAATATGTTAGAGAAGATGTTATCGGCGCAAGGTTCGATCTTTTTGAAAGATCAAAAAGATCGAACCTTGCGCCGATAACATCTTCTCTAACATAATTCAAAATTCGATCGATAGAAATCACAATTATATTAGTGATCAAATCATTAAACGGCAATATCTCCAAAGTGAAAGTATGTGTCATGCGGCGTTTTTCCTGACAACCACAGATTTGGTCCCCTCAAGCTTCCAAATCCATTTTACCATTCTCCCCCTTCTTCCGCTTTGTCCACTCTCACCTGACGCCAGTGTTCAGCCTATTTCAGCCTACTTTTCAGCGGGACCTACTGTTTATTACGGTGGGTTCCGAACCACCATGGTCAACGACGCAGTATAATATCACATAGAAGAATATCTCCAGAGGTGGCAGCGGTGGGATTTGAACTCACGACCACAGTGTTGGTAGTCGCGCGCTCTATCCACTGAGCCACTGCGCTCCCGAAAAACCCAGTACTAACAAACAAACAATCCTACATTCCTCAACATCGAGCTCATTTCCCAAACTATTCAACGAAGAGCATTCTATTAATTATCGGTCAAAACTTTTCCTCGCGGAACGGAAGGGAGATCTGACGGAGAGAACACGGCAGATTCGTGTTTCATCCGTGTGCATGAATATCGCAGGGTGCCTGAAATGGAGCCTGAGGGTATCCACACAGGTCAGGTGATCGAAATTACCAGGGCAACGAGCGTGAATGATCGCGGTAATGTCGTAATAGGCGATCGACACGTCGGCTAATAGCGGAGAATATACAGCTAAAATAATACAGATTGGCCAGTTGCCAGCTGGTTGTCTGTTCTTCTGCTTCTTCCTCTCTCTCTCTCTCTCTCTCTCTCTCTCTCTCTCTCTCTCTCTCTCTCTCTCTCTATCTCTATCCGTCTCTCTACCTCTGTCTCGCTCTTTCGCCCTGCGTTGCCTCTCCCCCATTGTCTTTTTAACCGTCGAGCAACGACGCCGCGAGTCTGGCGTTCCTCCGGAGGGCCAGAACGAGGAAATCGACGATCGGCAGAATTTATTTTTCGTTCTTAACAGCTGCCTCCGCGGCACGTTGATACAAATCAACCGAGAAACAGGGGGCCCCGAACGCGGTTTCCCGCTATTCCGGGATAGCGATCGATAATTTTGCGTCTGGCTTCGCCACCGGAACGCAATCTCCAGATCGGTTTACACCGCGAGGATCGCCGGGCTGTCTCAAATTAGGATTATTGCCTTTAATCGCTGCCTCTGTCGGTGCCGAGTCGATTGATCTTGCTCGAGACAATTTCAGAATCGTTCCTCGCCAAAGAACATTAAAAGATTATTCTTTTGTGGTTCAACTGTTCCGTGGATCAATGAAAATGATCTGCTGAAACACACTATCTTAACGCACTATTTACCGACGATTACATTTCTTAAAGTCCATGAACAATGGCTAACGAATTTTTAATAGATTTTTCGACAAGACGTCGACTTAGACTTCAATCATGAACCAATAGTTCACGCTAAACAACGCTGTATAAATATTTATGAATAATATCTGAAATATGTAAATATCTGAATGTCTATGAAAGAAGATTTTTATGCATCCTTTTTTTACTACATGATTATTGAGAGACCTAGTAAATAGGCTTCCGGTTGATGGTGTGTTGAATGCTTGAATTCTCGTCTCATACGTTTCAAAGAATTTATTTAGCTATTTAAGCTTGAAAAGTTCTAGTTGTTGCCGTTTGAGTCTTTTGATTTTCTACTTGTTTGTGGTTAGTAATTTTTAGTGTAGCTAGGCTAGGGTTTTGCATTGGAAATGGTTCAGAAGTGTTTGGAGATTTTCATCAGATTGATGGAACATTGTAAACTCAATCAGAAACTTCATCAGAGTACAAATGTCTCAATCTATATCTTCTTCGTCTAATTAAAAAAAAATATGTTTTTTCAGTTGCTAGAGCAATGCCCGTTTAGACAATATAAGAACAGGCAAAAATTTATTAGATTTTTTGGGAGGTGATTTTTAAACGTCCGGTTTGTTGGTTTAACGGCTAGTAAGGGTTGATATTCTCGTCGGAAAGTCTTCCTGGCTGCCAGACAGGATTCGGAGGCCGTGTCAGTGAAATTCGCTAATAAATGCGGCGTGTATCGGGATCGAGTGCGTGCCAACGCATCTTGGCAACGTGTCGCAGTAATTAAGGAGCCGCGAACGAAGTGTCTGTTAGGGGTAGAAAGTGGCCGGCGTTGTTCTAAACTGAGTCAGTTTGCGAGAATCGAGCTAGAAACATTCGGTTCGACGGCTCGACTACTCAACTTTCTCTGCTTGTAGTAGTCTAGGCCAGGGATGAGCATTTTTGTCTCAATTGAGATAAAACCGTCCCCACCATAGCGTCCACTGTCCCCCACCATCATCCGCCGTTACTATAGAGGAAGGAAGTGCTTCGCCCGTAGCGAACAGTGCGCAGGCGTCGCGCATGAAAGAGAGGTTGGTGGGAGAAGCAGGCGTTTGAGGGGCCCCTACCGTGCCCATCACGGCTCTAGGCACTGCATTGACGATTCATCGCGGAAAATCAAGCTACTTCGATTATTCGGTGAATCTTCCAAAATTGACCCTTTCAGTGCCGAACAACGATATATCGTCGATCGCCTCATTTGCGAAAAGTGATTGTTTCTATTTCAATTTACAGATTTCTAATAATATTAGAATCCTATCTTATTTTAACACTAGGTTTACGGAGCACTAAAATTGATTATTTTACATTGCTTTATCAAAATAATAAAATTGTATTTACTTAGATCTTCAGCGATTTTTATTGTAATATGTACACAAAAAAATATATCTATTTAATAATTCCTCACGAATGCTTTCTTACACTCTTAATAATCGTAAATTAAAAATGTTTGAATCCGTCATTTTGACGGGCCCCGTAAATCTAGTGTTAATATCATCATACGAAAATATTGGAATCTTACTTTAGTATTAGAATCGATACATTATTCTCATTTATAAATTTCTCTTTCAGTGTCAAAAAATTTGGCCCAGTATTTTTCATTGAATTTTAATGTTTCGGTCGGTACTAAATGGCTGAAAATATGTACTAAGTGAAGAATGTTATAGTGATTTTAAAATGAGGTGGTTAACTTATACGCCACTCTGTAGAATCCAACTGTTTTTAATTGGACGAATCGAACACGACAGCACACAATTAGGCAAGTAGAATATGACATCTCATAATTGGACAAGTAGAATACAATCTGATCAGGTTATGACAGTCCTTGGCAAATATGCGTATTGCTAATTGGACAAGAGAAATGGGACGTGCTTGAAAAGACAAGTGAATTAGGTCGTTCATGATCAGACGAGACGCAGAAGGCTGTTGCAGCAACAGCCTTTGGGCGAGTGGAATGAGATTGTTTGTGGTCAGTCATGAAGAATCAGTCATAGATCTCGGCCAATAGATCTATGATAATAGTGTCCATAATGGTGGCTGCTCTTGATCAGACAAGAATAAGAAGATTGTTTTTCTTCAGACAAGGAGAACAAGTTAGCCATTCGTAGCTAGGGAAGTAGGATTGTTTTTGGTCAGGCGAGGAGAACAACCCTGCAATTCCTAGAAAATGAAATAGAATAGTTTTTGATTAGTCAAAGGGAATATACAGATTGCAGATGAAGCAAGTAGAATGTGCTGCAGGCAACGAGAACAAACAGACTAGAGATCGTGCAAGTAGAATGTGCCTGTCCCTGTTCAGACAAGAACAAGACTGCCATTGGCCAGACAAGAACAATGTTACTATTTGTCAGACAAGGAGAACAAGTTTGCCATTCGTCAGACAAGGAGAAGAATATTGCCATACCTAGAAAGTGAAATAAAATAGTTTTTGATTACGGGCAAAGGGAGTAAACAGATTGCACATAAAGCAAGTAGAATATGCTGTCCATAATCAGACAAGCACAACAAGACTAGCAACGATCTGACACTAGAATAGAATTGGTCAGTCAAGAAGAATAACACTGTAATTGATCAGGCAGTGAAGGAGGATTGCTCCTCATCGGGCAAGTAGAGTAAAACTCTATGTGATCCTGACGGTCACGATTAGATAGCGGACTTTTATGCAAAATAAAAATTGTCTAAGCTGATTTTAAGGAACAGGAATTACATAAAAATATATTTACTCTTTTAATCATTTCAACGAGTCGAAAAGAATATAGTAATGTCTTTCGAAACGTTTAATAGTTATATTTATATTTGTCATCAATGCATCAAATTCGCAACCTAGTCATAAAGAATTGTGCCAGTGATTATTAACACTAAACCTACCGAGCACAAAACATATAAAAGTACAACACCTTAAAGAAATGAGTAGATCGAATTTAATTTAAACTTTGTACCGTTTCCATTACAATATGTACTTAAATAAAGAAGTCAATTCAGTAATTTCTAATTAAATCGTTTTCCTAATTTCAATAATTGTAAAATAAAAAACTGATCATTTTGACCCTGGTAGGTTTAGTATTAAAGTGATATAAGTCAAAGTTCCAAACGAATCGATCTGGTTGCCTAAGTCGATTGATTTTACTAATGTTAATAATGATTTACTAATAATAATGAATCGAAAAATATATACTATATATTACATCTTTACGTATTACATATATGTTATCATAGTAAAATATTTGTCTACCATATCAGACGGCAACTGTCATCGAAATATTTCGAAGAAAGAAGACATGACTTGCTTCACTTTCATAATCACCGGTCCAATTGTCTCTGATCAGACAAGCAGAATAAACGGTCCTCAATCAGGCGAGTGGCGACAAACAGTCTTTACTAAATTCCTTAAACAAACAAACAACGATCACCTGATCAGACAAATGAAAACTAACGTATCCAATCACACGAGTAGTATGCGCTGATCCCTAGCTAGATACCTCGGCCATCTCCAACCTGCGAACACCGACCCAAACCAGTCTTCCGAAAACGAGGTCAGGACTAACAAAGTTCAAAGAGTATCCTACATCCTCTCCCACGAGGCGTCCCAACAACCCCGGCATCAACTATAAAACTTCTCGCCCATTCCCTTGAACCCTCCCACTCGAACCGGAAGCAACGAATCATCTCGTACACCGTACACAAAATTTCCCCCGAGGTCTATCCTTCGAATCTGAAATTCTAATCGTTCACGATTCCGCATCGGGTCAGCGTGTCGAAGTTTCTAGCTCAAGATCACCGGGTGCAACGGCTATGGCATAGTCTGCGATCAGCTGTCGTCGCACGGCTGCTCCTCGAGTACACAGAAAGAGAGAGAGATAGAGAGATAGCGAGAGAGAGAGAGAGAGAGGAAGCAGAACGGGCGAGCGGGAGGGTGGAGAAGGGTTCAAAGAGCAGCAGATACCCTTTATTCGACTGTTTAACACGCGGAGGGTGGCCGATGCGTCTGTCCAGGGAGAGTAGGTCGTTTCCATGGCGACAAGGGGTGCATCGGACTGGCACGTATCGCTAAACCGAACGTACCCCCCTGGCAGCTTCTAACCTACCCCCTCCAACGGGACCCCGTACAACGTTCCCACCTCCTGCGGAACATCCTGGCGTGCTCCGGCTACCTCCTCGCGGCTGCCTGGGTCATCCCTCCCACAGGAATTAGGTTACTTCCTGGAATTGGGTTTTCCGGGCGATCCCTCGCGCCTGAAAAATTCACCTTGTCAAGACCGACCCGTTTCGAAAGTTGTCGACGAAACCTAGAAGACTTCCAATCTGCGAAACAATGAGACATGCGTCTGCGGTGATCGGCGCTCAGAAGACAGAAGACGTCAATTGGCGTCTCCCGTTCACAATGTGTTAATAGAAACAAACCGAAGAAAATCACAGTGAGAAATATTGACGTAAAACGTTCGATCGACAATTCTTTGATTGCAAGCTGCTTATACAGGGTGTCCCGAATTTAAACGGCAAAACTTCAGGGGGTCGAAAAACTAAGACAAAAAGTCTTTTAGAGATTTGCTCGTTTTTGCTTCGTTTTGGAGAAAATCGCAAAAATTCAATATATCGTTGTCAGTTGCTCTCTTGAGTTTTGACATTGTTGTGTGAGTTGTGACAGTGAGGTATGTAAACACTTGATGTTATCATTTACATTTTTTCGTTTGTTTACGTTCTTGCTTGAAGCAGAAAGTTTATTCGGTGCCAATCAATTCAAGAGAACAATTAACACTAGAACTGCCGGACAAGTCAGAATAACTGGTTTCTAAATTTTTCTTTTACAAATATTGAAATTATAAAAATGTTTTCCGGAGTAATGTTTTAGTCAACTTCTCTATTAGAGTACATATTTAAACAAAAGTTGTACGGAAGTTGAATAAATGCATTCTTGTCGTTATTAGAATGCAATATACACCAGTCGCATTTAGCGCTCGGTAGTTCTAGTGTTAAGAGACCGAATCATAGATGCAGTGCATCAAATATCATCAGAACAATGTTTAGCTGCAATTTATCAAGTCAGTGCTAGATGTAATGCTTGCACTGCTGCAAGAGGGCAACATTTTGAACAATATCTAAATTAAATAGATAATAGCGTAAATAAAATGAAAATAAATAAGTACAAAAATGAAAACTTGTTTTGTTTCTTTTTTGCGATTTTTCTCCAAAACGAAGCAAAAACGAGCAAATCTCTAAAAGACTTTTTGTCTTAGTTTTTCGGTCCCCTACACGCTCCTGAAGTTTCGCCATTTAAATTCGGGACACCCTCTAGAATAGAAATGCTTTATTTTCAGCCTTCCGGCCATAAAAAGGAACTCGGTTTACAATTATAACTAAATTCACTCATCCTTCCACACATCCCCGGACTCACTACTGAGTGCCATCCAAAAGTGACCCCCCAAACATGATCATAAACAATATCGTATAACGTCGCCATTTTGGAATTTTAATCAATAAAAACATATGAAAGTAAAGTCAAGGTATGGCTCACCCTCTAAACACCCTCTAAAAAGATACATAAATTTTATTTAACAATTACAGAGAAAACAAATTTTTTCCTTAATCAATAATTTTAAACCTACATGATGGTGTAACCCTTTAAAACAATCTGCCAAATCTACAAGCCGCACGAACGTCCACAAATCCGCAATGCACTCGTCGCCGGCCATAAAAAGGAACTCGGTTTACAATTATAACTAAATTCACTCATCCTTCCACACATCCCCGGACCCACTCATACACTTTGCTTTTAGCTATCTTTCTCCTATCTTTCCCTATACTCTTTCCTTTCCTTTTTCCCCTAGCTTCCTCAGCCATTCTACCGCTTCCTCTAACCCCCTCTCACTTACTATCTCTTCTATGCACAAACCCTTTGCAAGTTACCTACATTCCCTTACCATATGCACAAAATTTCCAAAGCTATCTCCACATAAGTCACATTTCCGGTTTTCCTCTTTCTCCCAATATCTATTCCACATTTCTAGTGACCCCCCTCTTGCCTGTGCTAGTAATCGTTGGCTTCCATCTTTCCCCTCCTGCAAGCTGCTTATAATTATTAAAATTACGCTGTTTACCGATGCGGCATTCATTCGAGTGTTCTAGGTGTTAGGATACTTATCGACGACAGTGTAGAAGGTGTTTGTGGGAACACTGTCGACCGTTCTTTGGAACAATGGCATGTGTCCGCGGATCTGTGTTTTCATCCCCGAAACTATTAATTACCATCGGTCCCGGTCGAACCGCTCGATGGAACGAATAAAAGCGTGATTAATTCTGCGCTACTGATAATAGCTCTGACCCACTTTCCTCCTGTCGCCTTTTTTCTCACCCCCCCCTCTCTCTCTCTCTATCTCTCTCTCAGTCTCTTGTTCTCTTGTTCTCTCGTCGATGTTCACCGGCCAACAACTGGACCGGGGTCGGTTCTCCAAGGTAAACCTTTGAACTGCCAAGATCCGATCGCGATCGACAGAGATTAGCCGTTTAATCTATCCCGGTAAATTTAACATAGGCTTGACAGCGCGTCGGGGAGAACGTCGAAGAATTTTTCTTTGACGGGATTAACCGCCGTTCGTTCCTCGTCTCGACCAACCTAATTTGTCTTTTCGTGTTGAGTCGGTGGAACGGCGGAGGGAATAGCGCAGGATGCAGTTGCGAGACCAAAAAGGATCAGTTTGTATGGGAGAGACGAAAAGGAAATGGACGAATCAATGTTAAGATTCGTCCTTTGTGCCTTTATTCTTGCTTTCGATAAACGTGAAATAATATTTGAACAACTGAATAATTAAAACGTTACATAGTTGAAGAAATGTTAACACGTTGACTGCCAGGCGCATTTTCCATGGTTTGCCCAAGGCGCCAACGTGAATTTTTCATTATGGGATGCATATTATGTTGAAATCTTATTTGCAGCAAATAAAGTGAGTTATAAAATCATGCTTGAAGCATTTTTCGTGCATTAATTTTTTCAAACCATTATCGTAACAATGGTATTATTGAAAAATTTATCAGTATCCATATTTATTCTAATTATGTACTTTTATTATTTGCTGCGTCGACGGTCACCGGTGGCCCCCACGGCGCTGTAGCCAAGTCGAGTGCCGGTCACCGGTGACCCCCATGGCAGATCAACGTGTTAAACAGTTCGAACTTTCGAAAATATTTCGTCGTAAATTTTTCAGTTCCTCGATGTCCAAATTCGTCTTTTGTACCTTTATTTTCGTTTCCATAAAAAGAAACGTTAACTTTCTGCTCAATAGCTAAATGATTAAAGAGTTAGATACTCGAATAAACGATAAATAGTTTATCCAAGGTTTATCGGATTACCAACAAATTTTATTCTAAATTTTTAATCTCCTCGTTGTCCAAATTCGTCCCTTGCATCATTATTTCTGTTTCCATAAAAAGAAAGGTTAATATTCAGTGCAATAACAGAATAATTAAATAGTTGAAGAATTGAATAATTGAATTAACATCAAATAACTCAATCAAGATCTAGCTCATCACTAGAAAATTGTATTATGAATTTTTCACTTACCTTTTCTCGTGTAGCTTCTCCTTTGCGCAATTAGTTCGAATCGAGTCTATACATATAAGAGTAAGATAAATTGTTAGACTTGCAAATATTTTTATTGTGAGTCTTTATGCAAATTTCTATGTCCATAGGTTATTTAACAGAACTCAGGTAAAAAATTGTTGTGCTATCTAGAAAATTTTGTTTGGATGATGTGTGTAATTGCAATGGATGAATGCTGGTGAATTTTTCAAGTTATTTGCTTCGTCACAAAGGATAACATTTGTTTAATTGGAAAATGGCGTCCAGGCGCGCATGCATCGATCCGTTAAATCCAGTGGGAACTTTAAAAATTAAGCACATTAAAAAATTCTTCAGAAATCCATTCCGAGCTCGTTAAATTCCATCCTCTTCATCATAATCTTCTTGAGCGTAACAAGACCCTGTCTTCTATCAAAGACAGCCATATTGTGTATTTAGGATATAATTCGATAGTACTAGTTCCTTAAAAAAAAACACAATTTAAAAAACCCTCTGGGCAACATTAAAAATGGAACACATTATAAAAATTCTTCAGAAATCCATTCCGAACTCGTTAAATTCCATCCTCTTCATCATAATCTTCTTGAGCGTCACAAGACCTTGTCTTCTATCAAAGACAGCCATATTGTGTATTTAGGATATAACTCGATAGTACTATTTCCTTAAAAAAAAAACACAATTTGAAAACCCCTCTGGGCAACATTAAAAATGGAACACATTATAAAAATTCTTCAGAAATCCATTCCGAATTCGTTAAATTCCATCCTCTTCATCATAATCTTCTTCAGCGTCACAAGAGCCTGTTTTCTATCAAAGACGGCCATATTGTGTATTTAGGATATAACTCGATAGTACTAGTTCCTTTAAAAAAAAACATAATTTGAAAAAACCTCTGGGCAACATTAAAAATGGAACACATTATAAAAATTCTTCAGAAATCCATTCCGAACTCGTTAAATTCCATCCTCTTCATCATAATCTTCTTGAGCGTCACAAGACCTTGTCTTCTATCAAAGACAGCCATATTGTGTATTTAGGATATAACTCGATAGTACTAGTTCCTTCAAAAAAAAAGACCATTTGAAATACCCTCTGGGCAACTTTAAAAATGAAGCACATTAAAAAATCCTTTATAAATCCATTCCGAACTCGTTAAATTCCATCCTCTTCATCATAATCTTCTTGAGCGCAACAAGACCCTGTCTTCTATCAAAGACAGCCATATTGTGTATTTAGGATATAACTCGATACTACTATTTCCTTCCAAAGAGCACAATTTGAAAAACCCTCTGGGCAAACCGAGCAAAAACCGAGTCTCAATTAAATTCATCTATAATTTGATCTTTTGGAGTTCTAAACTCTTTGTCATAATTCTCTTTGATCTCAAAGAGGACGTTGCATCGAAGAACAGCAGCACACTGCATTTCCACGGCACAATTTGCTTGCAAAAGGTTCGTTCTCTCGAGAAACCCGGGGCCTGGTTTAACCGCTTTTTATATAAATTCAATTCGACTCGATTCAGCTACTCGGCCGTCGATAATCGAAGGATTAATGTCCTGTCGGGTGGTTAAAGGATCCCGGTTTCCATTCGCTGGAACCGATGTGTGTGTGTGTATCGATCGTGTCGCTGGTTTTTAGGGTCGTGTCGGGAATGTTTGCGCAAACCGGTGTCGAGGCATCGGCAAACGGAGCGCACCCACATCGGCTCGTTTATAGTCTTTTAGCCCTTCCGCGGGCGTGATCCTGCGGAAAGCAGGCCGCAGTTAGTATCCTGGCTGATTCAGGATGCGTCATCGAGTGGGAATAGCCTGGTCGCGTGTCATAAACGATCGAAGAAGTTGAAGGCAGTTCGCAATGAATAAAAGATCAGATGTAATTTTTCTAGGGCAACCGGTGGCCTTCGAGTCCACGCAAAATTGTTCATCTTTCGTTCAAACGGCTCCCAACATTTTCAAATATTTCTTTCTCACCGAATTGTTTTACCATCGTACTCAGAAATTCAAGTTAATTTTCGTTTGGAAATTTATTAATCCTCGTACGCTCCTCGGAAATAATTGCATAAAAGATCTTGAGATAATATATCAATTATTTTTATTGTACACTTTAAATATACAAAGCCACATTTTAAACAGACACATCTCACAACACGGACGAAATGAAATCAATCGTTTTACAATATGTAAAAAAAGTGAATAGGTGAATTTTCATTTTGTGGAAGGTGTGATGGTTAATAGACTTTTTAATGATTGAGCTGTGTCCAAAAGAAGTTTGACATTTTTCTTCGAAATAATAATTTTAAAAAAGCTATATTTTGCTCGTGTAAATAATTTTCTGAATTATGAATGAAACTGTCTTCTCTTTTAGACAATTTGTTAATTCTCACCAATTGATCATCGATTTCAGAAGGCCTATCAAAAAATTGCCGGCAGATTAATTATTAACCCTTAGCACTCAAGTGGTGACTCTGAGGCACCACTGAAAATTGCTATACCAATATTCAAAATTTTGTTTACATTATTAAATTGATATTCAATAAATTAGTTACCAAACATTTAAGTATTCTATCAGGTATTATATCAGTTCAATTTCTTCAAAATGATAAAAATCATATAGAATGGAAATATTCTTGATCGAAAATAAAAAGTTTGGTTATGGAGTTAAAATACTGCAAAATGTTTACATCTCTGTACTTGTATCTAAGAAATTGCTAAAAATTTCAGTGTTGTAAGTACGAGTAATAGTAATAAACTTCATGTGCATAAAAGGAAGTAAATCATGTACAATGATTCATGATGAAATATTCTAAATCGAACAATGTAGTGGTTTTGGACTTAAAACAGTGCAAAGATTTAAATAATTATTACATGTTACGGAGTCGAAATGAATTTATACAAATAGAAAATTTGTATTCTACATATATAAGATCCGTCTATCGAATGACTTAAAAAATTGCTAGCAACCATTTAATCCTACAATCCACCTCTTGGATCTCAGAAGTAGGTCATGGAGGGTAGCCCACGTTAAACCAAAAAATCAATTATTCACCCCAGAGATCAACCTTGAAATCGACCCATAAAATCGTTAATTTTTCGTTTGCTGAAGTCTGTCGAATTTTTCAAACAATTGTGTGGCTGTTGCGTTTTCGAAAGCGCGTCGCAGTGTTTCTTAAAAGAGGACACCCTGTATTATTCCAGGGGATACAGAGGTGCACGACCTAGTTACGCTTGGGCGTGTTATATGGGTCATAGACACCATTCGCAGCCAGTCATACGTACACGCGCGTGCATACGGTGGCACACATACACACGTGTGGATGATGTGTGGTATCTGTGTGTAGGAGAATACCTGCGCGAGAGGTATCCAGGAGTATAGTAGTTTCCAGGGAAACGCGGGCTCTCGAATATGGGACAGTAAAAGTTTTACAGCTGACGTATATAGTCCCTCTCCGCAATTATCAACCGCGATCAAACGGATTGTCCCCGGGAACCGGAAACACGGGTCACGAAACGAGCAGCGCTGAAACGGGCTTGCTCTTTCGAGGCCTTTTTCCCGGCGAATATCTTGGCAACGGGCCCTGTAAATCAACTTCCCCCGCGGGAACATGGTTGTTTGTTGTAGTCGGCGACTGCTAACGAGCTGCTTCAATTTGTTACTCAATTTGATCCTGTTGCAATCAATCATTTTTCTTTTGGGGGGTGGTGGGGATTTTTTTAATCTTCATTCGATCCTCAGGAATAATTCTATCCATTTCCGTTTTTTAAATTATCGTATTAACTGCAGCGAATTTCTTACTCCATTTGATCCTTCTACCATCAACTGTTTTTCATATGGGGGGTGTAGATTTTTTAATCTTCATTCGATCATCAGAAATAATTCAAACTCATGTAAAAATTTGTTGCTTTCTACGGTCCAGGAACTTTTGGTGCTGAGTGCCATTCAAACATGATCCCCTGAACATGATCATAAACAATATCGTATAACGTCGCCATTTTGGAATTTTGAACAATAAAAACATATAAAAGTAAAGTCAAGGTATGGCTCACCCACTAAAGAGATACATAAATTTTATTTAACAATTACAGAGAAAACAATTTGTTACTCAATTTGATCCTGCTGCAATCAATTTTTTTTTCTGTGGGGGGGGGGTGGTGGGGATTTTTTTAATTTTCATTCGATCCTCAGGAATAATGCTATCCATTTCCGTTTTATAAATTATCGTATTAACTGCAGCGAATTTCTTACTCAATTTGATCCTTCTACCATCAACTGTTTTTCATATGGGGGGTGGAAATTTTTTAATCTTCATTCGATCATCAGAAATAATTCCATTCATTTCCGTTTTACAATTTATCGTATTAACTGCAGCGAATTTCTTACTCAATTTGATCCTTCTGCCATCAACTGTTTTTCATATGGGATGTGGAGATATTTTTAATCTTCATTCGATCCTCAGAAATATTGTAATTCCATTCATTTCCGTTTTATAATTTATCGTATTAACTGCAGCGAATTTCTTACTCAATTTGATCCTTCTGCCATCAACTGTTTTTCATATGGGGGATTTTTAACCATTGTTCGATACCATATTTTTGATATCATTTTTAACCATATTCTCCCTCTTTGTCCGTTCACTTCCGGTTTATAATTCATTCTATTAACTGTAGCGAATTTAGCTAGGATCTGCGAACCGCAAGAAGGCTGAGGGAGCACGTTCAGTATCACAACTTTCAACTGTGATTTCGTTAAAGGAATTACTTTTATTTTAGCGAATTTTTGTTGTTCTTGGGTTGGCACCAAAGATGTTCATTAAATAATACATCAAGCAGCAAATTTTGCAGCGTTTGAAATTGGGAATCGCAGAGTGATATTTTACTGGTCAGACGGATAGGATTTAAGGAACAGGTGTTATTTCGGGAACAAACTAGTTGCGGTGCTTTACCGTACTTCTGGGATTTATCTCCCAGGTTTTTGAAACTGTGACAGGGTCATTTTGTGCTTACGGTTTATTGGAAATCGCTTAGAGCTGCTAAACAGGTGATACATCGGTGTTAAACGCGTTTTGAATCGCTGTGACCTACTACAGAGGCGTTACTGTTCTTCTGAAATTTATATTTTACGTTCCTGATATTAAATGACATTAAAAGATCATTGTTTATTGAAAATCGTTTAGTCTTGGCGAAAGTGTGATGCGTTTCTTAATCGTTGTGTTCTATTACCGAGACATTACTGTATGTTGTAAATGTGTATTTAATCTTTCAATCTTGTTAAAAGGACTGTTTCAATATTCAAGTTTATTGGAAGTCGTTTAACATTACTAAAAATGTGTCATGTTTGCAATAACTGTGCTTCTAGGACTACTAGGTAGGCATTACTGTATTAACAGATATACAGATATACAGATATATTCAAATTATTTCTTCCATTTCTGACCTTGCATGACCTTGAAGGTCATTGTGTAGTAGATGGATGAATTCGTCTTGACACACGCTTTCATACGACATAAAAAAGTATGTAGCATTCCATTTAAAAAATTGGAGGTTACCTTCGTTTCTATCAAAATAATGTAAATACAACAAAAATGCATGTGTCAATTTGTTGCGTATAAAAAACAGTACTACTTTTTCCTCTATCATTTTTTTCTAATATTTACTATTTACAAAAAAATGCTGGCTAGTAATAGCCTGAACACCCTGTATAATTCTTTGCCTTTGTCGTTTCACTAAAAAACATCAGTGTTAACTAGCTTTCGAATATAATAGAAAGACGTTCCTGTAATCCCAGCAATAGTACAATCTACACATTCAAATAGAAACTAGTAGAGAGGCAGTATTGTACTTGAAATCCATCTCTCAAAAACCTCATACAATCTACAAACTTACGCAGATTCATAAAATTATTAAGAAAACAACTACGTGACTCCTATATTTTTCGATTAATCCAAATCATTTTTATTTTGCATAGAAATCCGCAGGCTGGTGTTAGGATACTTCTTATAAGACTAGTAGAGAGGTACTACCGTGCTTTAAACTCCCACAAACCCAATACAATTCTAAACGGAGTTATTCGAACGCTCACAAACACGTTTGTACTCTCCGTCTTCGCGATATTCCCCGGAGAACAAGTAGAGAGGCACTACCGTGCTTCAAACCTGTCTCCGGGCGCCCCTTAAACTAACTCGAAGATTCAGTGGCCTCGAGGAAGCTTTATTAAAGACCAACTGTTACAGAGATTTATGAATCCTCAAGCGGTAATGGGCGAGAGCGAGTGAGCGACCGAGAGAGCGAAAGAGAGAGAGAGAGAGAGAGAGAGAGAGAGAGAGAGAGAGAGAGAGAGAGAGAGACGAGGAGGATAAAAGTTTTTCCTGAAACAGATTTCCCCGGTCGTCCTCGCGAATTGCTTTATCGTATCGATTGGGTTGCACGAGAGTTTCCCGACTGGAATACCGGTCTAGGAAAAAAGGAACCCGGCGACGGACCTTCTCTCTCTTTCTCTCTCTCTCTCTCTCTCCCTCTCTCTCTCTCTCTCTGGGAAAAGCAGCTTCAACCAGGACCTTCGGTTTTTCGACGTCCCAACGGCGGCGACGGCGACGGCCGTGAGCATAAAAGAGAAAGCGACGCTCGCAATTTTCCCTCCGACGGTTAAAACACCTTTTCACGTCGACCTCCATATTTTTCCCGAGGCTCCGACGTCGGAAAAAGAGCATCGCCGAGATTCGTCATCCAGATCCTCGTATGCAACGTCGGCTGCTCGCGTGCGCACAACAGAGTAATTTGTAGCGTTTTGCTTGCGCCACATAGAGAGAGAGAGCCTCTGTTAACATTGATCGTTTTCATTCAAATCGTTTTGCGGAATAAATTTCTGGTAATGGCCGACTCTCCTGCCGCGCAGAAAATCTTGTCCTCGAGGCCCCCTTAATTACCGTCGGATGATTAATGACGCCAAATTGTCACCTTCCTTACAAAAGTATGCCTTTCCTACTCAAAAATCGTTGAAACGGGATATTGGTAGAGGTGTGCGGGATCCCGATCGGGACGGGAATTTTTTTCGGGATCGGGACGGAATCCCGAGAATTTCGGAAGCCCAAAAATTCTCGGGAATCCCGAATATTTTAGGGATCCCGAAAATTCTCGGGAATCCCGAATATTTTAGGGATCCCGAAAATTCTCGGGAATCCCGAATATTTTAGGGATCCCGAAACCATTCGGGATTCCCGAGACTTTCGGGATACTGAAACCATTCGGGGTTCCGGAGACATTCGGGATCCCGGAAATGTTCGGGATTCCCGAATATATCTGTGATTCCCGAATATATCTGTGATTCCCGACATTTTGAAGTTTTTCCATACTTTCAATAATATAAGACGAGAAAAGACGTTGTCCGCAAAGTTTCTATCCTCTGGTTCAATCAAGAGGATCGATACGAACTGCGAGACAATACTAATTTAACGACAAAAGCCTTGTTGCTTTTAATTATTTTTTCCGGTGAAACTTCTAACAGCATATTCGCGAGGTTTCTCTGATTACAATGAACCCAAGGAAGATGTGATTCGGAGCATATTTGCTTCTTCAGTTCACGATTTTGTAGAACCTTGTTTATCTGAAGCGAACACTTCTTCATTACCCGAATACTTGTTTCATATAGAAACAGTTTGATCTGAAGGGATAAAGAAATTTTGTAATGAAAATTTTATAATTATTTTTACGATTAAAATCCCTTAGAATAAAAATAATCCCTTAGTAAAATAAAATACTATTTCCATTGTACGTCTGGTCTTAAGACCACCATGTAAGTTTAAAATTATTGGTAAAATAACAATGATTTTTATTAGTAATTGTTAAATAAAAAGAAAATATATTTTTTGGGGGATGTTTAGGAACACCTTGACTGTACTTTCATATTTTTGTATTATTTACAATTCCAAAATGGCGACGTTGTACGATATTGTCTATCATCATATTTTCTTAAGTAGTACTCAGCACCAAAAGTTACTGGGCCATAGAGGGCAACAATTTTTTATGTGAACATAATCAAGAATAAATACTTTTCAATGTAGGGTACGATTTTATAATAATTTAAAAAAGTAGGAAAACGGCGGCTGCCAATTTTAAATATATCTAAAAATTTAATAAATAAGATATTAAAAAGATCGTGCGCTACATGGAAAAGTTTCCTGAAATTTATTCCTGATCAAACTCATGTGAAAGTTTATTGCTTTCTACGGTCCAGGAACTTTTGGTGCTGAGTGCCATTCAAACATGACCCCCCAAACATGATCATAAACAATATCGTATAACGTCGCCATTTTGGAATTTTGAACAATAAAAACATATGAAAGTAAAGTCAAGGTATGGCCCACTCCTCTAAACACCCTCTAAAAAAATACATAAATTTTATTTAACAATTACAAAAAAAAACAAATTTTTTCCTTAATCAATAATTTTAAACCTAAATGATGTTGTAACACTTTAAAACAATCTGCCAAATCTACAAGCCACACTAACGTCCACAAATCCGCAATGCACTCTTCGCCAAGGAGATCGCAGAAAGAAAAGAGACCAGCCACTGCAACAATTGTGTCAATATCTAGAAACTATTCTCCCGAGAAAAGAGATACAACGTTATCCATCGTTTCACCGGAAACCAACGTCCTCGAATCTCCAAAAAGATACTCCCCCGCTATTCCAACGCCCACGAAGGTCAATTCAACGTCGCGTAATCCATTTGTCCAAGGCGAAAACAAAAGGAAACAACCGATAGTAACAGAAGAAGCCGACTTGATTCCAGCCCGGTATACAAACGCAGAAGACGTGTCCCGCAAATGAAAATGCAGAGTGGAGGCGAACGTTAAACGTGCTTTCCCACGGAACCGGAAAACCGACTAAGAAAAAGATGCAGAAGAAAATTAGTATTAACGACGAGGAGAATCGCTTTTATCGTCGAACTTCTCTTTTCTATCTGTCCTCCCTTTGGAATTGTTACGGTATGTCCTTGGAGATCACCGTGTCCCATTTCAAATGTCCCTTGAAGCTCTTAAAAATTGTTTAGAAGGCTGTTCTGTTTCGAAAGTGATTATTCTGTGCTGTTGGAACTCCAGTTTTTTATTACGCAAAACGTATTCCGTGATCTGGCTTGGACTTTTATTTTATCAACGAATTCGCCATGGTTTTCTGGATGAAATGATATCAAACACGATGCAATTTGGATGGTTTCTGCTGGTGTAATCCATGATTTAGTGAAAGCTCTGTTATCCGTACTCGTCAAGGGGATCGTAATTGCTCGGCCAGTAGAAGGGTTAGGTAGCTTCACGGTCCCTGCAAGACGAGAACAATTATTTCTGAGAGCAGCGTTGGTCGGTTTTCACGCCCTTTGTCTTCGTCACATACACTGTCGGTGAGTTTTGCTGGTTTTTTTTTGTGCAAATCACGATTGCAATTAAAAGAGTACACCGGTGTACAGAGTATTCCACTATCGGCAGAAAATACTTCAAAGCATCTTATTCTATACGCAATAAAATAAGGAAGAAATCGGGAGTGATGGCGTTGCTGCCCGGCTTTGTTTTCAAACATGAAATGGTTCCCGCGCTCTCTGATCCAGTGTCGCCACATCAACCCAGAACTGGGTTGATTTTCCTCTCCTCCTTTTCCCTTCCACTATCCCATTCCACTACCTGAGCACACTCAACGTTCCCCACTAAGACCGTAGACTGGTCACGTGACATGCCGCGCAACGTGTTACATATTACTCTAGTCATCAAAGAGGTGGTAAACTGTATTCCCCTCGATTTAACCGATCTGGCGACACTGCTCTGATCCAGTGATGGTATATGGTCTCGGTTTTTTCGCGCATGTGCGACTAAATGCAAGAACGTACCGTACGTCTTATGTTTGTGGGGAAAGTAGGGGAAAACTGTTATTGGCGGGAAACCGGACAGAAGAGTGCAAGACGACACGACGAGACGATCGTACTTCGAAATTTTGGTAAGTTAATGTTAATATATTCGATTTCATAATGGCAACTAGTATTGGAGAAGGAGCTACTTGTCAATTCATATTTGAAAATCGAACAAAAATTAGCGAAACTATGCGGGGTGACTAAGGTACCCCATTTTAGCCCAACTTTGTACTTTACTGACGCTAAAATCGTCGCGCATGCGCGAGAAAACCGAGACCATATACCATCACTGGCGCAAGGTCTGCGCACTGTTCGCGACGGGCGAAGCACTTCCCCTTCCTCTATGGTAACGGCGGATGCTGGTGGGGGACAGTGGGCGCTATGGTGGGGACGGTTTTGTCTTAATTGAGACAAAAATGCCCATCCCTGGGCTTAAGTTATTAGCGACCTCATTGAATTATTACATTACGTTACATATTGTTTGGTTTATGTACTTGGGGTACTTACAATATGTTGAACCTATGTGTACATATGTTTTGTTCTTCATTTATGTCTGTATACTATTACATTGTTTACAAATACATTCATATTCTATTCTTTAGGTCTAGGTGGGTGGTAAAACGGATGAAATAATTAATTTTATGCTCGTTGTTTAATAATATTTGAAGACTTCTTGGGATGTTGAATCTATTACGTTCTATCTGTAAGGTGGAACACTCGATCAAGACATGTTCAATTGAAACAGGAATTTTGCAGTGGGAGCACGTCTCAGGTTGTTCTTTGATCGTTACGTGTCGGTGTGTTAACCCTTTGCACTCGAATGGTAACTCTGTGTCCACCAGTAAGTATTGCCATATCAATATTCAAAACAGTTTTCATATTATTAAATTCGCCTGTGTTCTATAAATTGCTGAAAAGTCAACTATTGTATGAGAAAACAGATTTAATTTCAGAAGCACAATGTAAAAAATATACATAGAATAAAAATTGTTCTAGGTTGAAAGAAGTATCTTGATTTTGGAGTTAAAATTGCTTCGAGTGCAAAGGGTTAATTTACAGTGGCCAATTCTCAAACGTGTAAGAATAGCTTGGTTTCTTCGGTTCCCAATAAAATCATTAATGAGTTTCAAATATATTTATTCCGATACTTTTCGAAATGATTTCAAGCCGTCGAAAGTCTCAAGTCTCTGAAGCTTTAACGGTAAACTTCGTATGAGCAAACCATACGACAGAGTCCCTGAAACACAAGTTCGCTAATCGGTCTCTATGCACTCGTAAACCCAGCAAATCATCCGGTTGGCAAACACGATTCCATGAACTCCCACGCGGAAGTATCATCGAGCATCAGCGAGAGCACAATAACGTCGCGCGATCATCTACACAGAACAGAGCTGAGCAGAGAGGGAGAGAAAGAGTGAGAGTGAGAGAGAGAGGAGGGTTCCCTCCACACCCGGTAGACTTTGGCTCCTGTTACGCGTGCGCAACTCTCTCTCTCTCTCTCTCTCTCTCTCTCTCTCTCTCTCTCTCTCTCTCTCCCTCTCTCCTTGTAGCACGATATTTCCTCTATCCCTGGTTTCCCATTTTTTTTTTCTCTCCCCGTCTCAAAATTCAGCGTCGGTGTCCCTCTGCAACCCTCGTCGTATCCTCTCGGTGCCTCGGTGCTTCGGTTCCTCTCGTTGGTGACTGGTTCATCTGCATCTCTCTCTCTCTCTCTTCTCTCTCTCTCTGTCTTGTTTCTCTCTCTCCTTCTCCCCCGACTGGTTCTCTCCTCGCCGACGATCAGAGGGACCGCCGAGCGCGTTTCTCTCTCAGTCTCTCGCGCAAAGCGGTTTCGTGGCGACGTGTGCGCCGCGTTGCACTCGATAGATTGCGGCTGGTCCAGGTCTCTCTTTTCTCTTGTTCCTCTCTCGCCGGAGTTTTCCCGCCTTGAGACTCCCATCTTTCTCTCTCACTCTATATCTCTCTCTCTTTCTCTCTCTCACACACTCTCTCTTTCTCTTGAGATCTTCGGTCCTCCGTATCAGGCTTCTTTTCCTTCCCCGAAAGGGGATGCAGCCTCTTGGAAAAGAAACGGCAGCTCGGCCGAGATAGCCGCACACCGAGAGAGAAAGAGTGTACTGCTATTTTCGAGACGCCGTGGAGCCCGGCCAACGCGCGCGTCCGGTTCACCGGACGAAAAAAAAAACGACGGGGATTCTGCGGGTGGAAGGTCGTCGGATGATCCACGCCGAGATCCGCCGCCTCCTGGATCCAGAGAGTCTCGAGAAACGTGCTCGCGAAACGATCCTGCGCCTCGAAACACCGTGTTCTGTTCACCTTCCAGGAAGCTGGCTCTTCCTCTGCCCGAAAAGGAGCATTGAAGTCCGAGGTCTTCGGCCGGTGATCTATAGCCAGTTGACCGAGCGATCGAGCCGATCACACGATCCCCGGGTGTTGTTGACCTGCATTAACCTGATCGACTTCGGGATATTGGACCGCTGATTGCTATTGAGGCCCCGACCAGGGCCACCCTCGTTTCAACATCGAGAACTTTGCTTCCGAGACCTCGAAACCATTGGGAGATCCTTTGGAATGGTTTTCGCGAGCAGTGAATAGTGCGATCGTTTTTAGATAGAAATAAAAACTGAGTGAGTGATTTTTGTGTTTGACGATGTTCGAATTGGAGAGCCCCGTGGGATCTACTGTTCGCTGTGCAGAAGATTAGAGTTGTCCTGTCGGCGAAGAGGATGATTTCGACGACGATCCGTTTCTGAAGTTGTCTCGCGGAGATGCTTCCTGTTGTTTGTCTGTTGACCGTCATGGAGACCGGTTTGTGGAGGTTTGTCGTGGATTTTGTCGAAGTGATTTTTTATTTTTATTTTTGATTTAACAGTGCGATAATATGAGACAGGAATTTGTTGGTTCAGAGACTTCTGCGTCGGTCGTTGTCGAACTTGTTTGAACCATGGACGTTCACAGCTTTGATTAATAATTTTTAAAAATATTTAATATTATATAATATTATATAATATTAATTATAATGTATATTAAATATTAAATATTATATAATATTTCTTGTAGACACATTAGACTTTCAATTGTCATAAATTCAGTATTTAAATGACGAGTTTGATGTTCTTGGTCAAAATAGACCCAGGCGTAGCCGTCGGAGGGTTAAACCATTTGGTTGATCTTTTAACGCTAGAACCACCGAACCAGTCGAATGACAGGTTTCTAATATTTTGTTTCATAGTTATTGAATTTCTGAAAATGTTTCCATCAGAAGTTTTTGAAAGAATTTCTTTGCTGATGCACGTATTATAATAAAAGTTGTGTGAAGTTTGAATAGATGCAGTTTTAAAGCAATATACATTAGTCACATTTATTGCTCGGTTTTTCTAGTATTAAAGAAAATGTGTCGACTAGTATCCGCTTGGTTTGAAAGGAGGAAGTAGTGTTTGAACGTGTTTGAACGTGTTTGATAGCGTTTGACGAGGACACCCGAAGTAGTCCGAGATCGTGAAGCCTTTTTGAAGTCTCGAGGTTCTCTTGGAATTTGTATTTCGTTATGTTGCCTGTTTGAAGTTTGAATAGATGCAGTTTTAAAGCAATATACATCAGTCGCATTTATTGCTCGATAGTTCTAGTATTAAAGAAAATGTGTCGATTAGTATCCGCTTGGTTTGAAAGGAGGAAGTAGTGTTTGAACGAGTTGGATAGCGTTTGACGAGGACTCCCGAAGTAGGCCAAGATCGTGAAGCCTTTTTGAAGTCTTGAGATTTTCTTGGAATTTGCATTTTGTTATATTATCTGTGGAATGATGAAAGAAAATCTATATTCGCATTATCTGCAATTAATCGCAATTTTAACACTCGGCGATTAATTTTCACAAGTAAAACCGATTCTAATCATTTAACAGAAACGGAGCAGATCGCATAAAATGACGGTTTTCATTTTTCGTGTCAAAGCAGACTCCAGCTCCTCCACCGAAAAATTAAAGTTTGCAACGAAAGCGATCAAATTTGTCAAAACAGCGATGCGTCCATTCATTTTTCCTGGTCGGCCGATTGATTATCGCGAGATCGAAGCATAAATAGAATAATTTGATAAAGGATTAAACAGTTATTTCCACGAAAGTGGCATTGATACATGCATCTAGAAAATTATAAGTAAAAATGACCATTAAATTGTGCGGGGCAACGTGATAAATCTCAGCGGGAAAAGTATGACAGTAAGAAAATCGATAATCGAGAAAAGGGGTGGTTAATAAATTTAGCCTGAATGATATATCACCGACTCCTCCAAGCATTTAACGTCGAATGCGAGGAAAATGGTCCTTGCATTCTCGCGTGTTTAATATATTCATTGTATCCGATGTTCGATGAATCAAAGTATTGTTGTCGGTGACTAACAATATTTCCGGATCGTACGCGCGGTCACCTGACATTACGCTGCTTTTAGGCATCGGAGTTCGCAACTAAACTCGTTACCCGTTCGCGACAACTTCCACCTCGATGTTTTCGAAACGGACCAAGTTTTGAACTTGTCGGAATTCCATTTTCGAATATGTTACATTGATTTTTCCTTTGACCCTCGTCGTTTTCGTGTGTCTCGTTCACGGAGCGAATTTTGCGATTTTGCCAATCGAAAGTCCGAGGAGTTGCGTTCGCGTTTCCTGTCCATAAATTAATTTTATTGGACAATTTGCAAAATAATGCTCGTTCCGAAGCTTGAATAAATTCGTACAATTGTAAAGGTGGCTTAAAAATATTTTACATAGTGTTTCAGCTATTTGAAGAGCCTTAAAACATATTTCACTGCACTAAATAACTTTGAAGAACTTGGATAGATTTTATACAAACGGAAACGCAGCTTAAAAGTATATTGTAAAGCATTATTTCAATTTGGAAAGCCCAGATAAATTTTTAGAAGTGAGAAGACGGCTAAAAGTATATTTTCAAGTCTTAAGAACATTTTAAATATCGAATATATTTTGTACAAGTGAAACTACAGCCTAAATATATGTTATAAAGCCATGAGACCGCTTGAATAGTATGAATATATTTTTTACAAGTGGAAGAGTGGCTTCAGAATATTTTATAGTCTTAAAAAAAATGAAGACATTTATTGCAAGTAGTACGGCAGCCTAGAAATGAATTTTAATTCCGTAACCACACTTGAAGAGTATAAATAAATTTGGACAAGTGGGGAGGTAGCTTAAAACCATATTTTCAACATATTTTGAACCATTAAGCGCATTTGAAATCGTAAATATATTTTGTACAAGTGAAACTGCACCCTAAAAATGTGTTATAAAGCCATGAGACCGCTTGAATACATTCTTTACAAGTGGAAGGGTGGCTTAAGAATATTTTAAAGACTTAAAAAAATTGAAGACATTTATTGCAAGTAGTAAGGCAGCCTAGAAATAAATTTTAATTCCATAACCACACTTGAAGAGTATAAATAAATTTGAACAAGTGGGAGGTAGCTTAAAAATATTTTGAAGCATTAAGCGCATTTGAAATGGTAAATATATTTTGTAGAAGTGAAACTGCAGCCTAAACATGTGTTATAAAGCCATGAGACCGCTTAAATACATTCTTTACAAGTGGAAAGGTGGCTTAAGAATATTTTAAAGTCTTAAAAAAATTGAACACATTTAGTGCAAGTAGTACGGCAGCCTAGAAATAAATTTTAATTCCGTAACCACACTTGAAGTGCATAAATAAATTCGGACAAGTGGGAAGGTAGCTTAAAACCATATTTTCAACATATTTTGAAGCATTAAGCGCATTTGAAATCGTAAATATATTTTGTACAAGTGGAATCGCAGCCTAAAAATACATTTCGAAGCCTTGACTGCACTTGAAAAGCTTGAATAAACTTGTACAAATGGGACTATAGCTTGCATGTATATTTTAAAGCCCCAACCACACTTGGCAAGCTTGAATAAATCCGTAGAAGTGGAGAGTGGGCTTAAAATTATATCGAAAATCCTTTCTTATACTTGCAGAAACAGAAATTTCGTACGAGCGCAGATGCAGTATAAAATCATATCTTAAAGCCTTAACTACACTTGAATAAATTTGTTAAAGCGGCTTCAAAATGTTTCATAAAGTCGAAGTTGTGCTCGAGGAAACTTAAAATTCATGTAAGCAGCGATACAGCCTGAAAATATGAATAAGATCTCAATTATCCTATCAATACTTGAATAAATATTACAACAATGAAGCTATGTGCACACTGAATCAACGTCGAGCAACTTTCCATTGCCTCTTGTGTTGCCTTCTTCTTCATCGAATAAAAGAAAAAGAAGAAGAACGCAACTTTGTTCAACAAATTGCTCGATGATGTTTCAGTGTGGACGCAGCTTAAAAATATACCATAAAGCCTGGAGAACGCTCGATCATTCCGGCAATTATTAATTTGCGATCGTGTGACCATGTTTTAACACTTAACAGCATCCTGTGTTTTTCTGACAAAAGAAAAATAACAATTCGTTGACCGTCGTGTTTGTATCTGCTTCCAGAGTGTACGATGTTGGAAGGTGGACGTGCAGTGGTCTGGCTCCTTGTATCAGCCCCACGAGCTGCACGCCACCCGAACGATTCACGTACTAACCCAATTGCACCTGTTTGAACCCACCAGTTGCAGAGTCCTGCACCGTAACCCCATGACGCATTTAACACATGGCCCGCCTGGAGAGTAAGTGCTGCTCACGATTTTTCGACCACGTCCCAAAAACCGCTCGAGGCTCCACTACACCTTCTGTCCTTCCTCCGTATAGTGTGATTCACGTTATTAATCGTCCGTGCTGTGCATACAATTCACGGCAATTCGCAGAAAGTCCCTTCCATATCGAACTGTGAATCACGTCCAGGAGCTTTAACACTTTCGCTGACCACACAGTCTAACTACGATCCTCACCTTTGCTATATATATCCCGAATTGACCAACAGACTTCACGGAAACTGAAGTTTCAGTTTCCCTAAGCTCCCCTAAGCTTCACGAAACTCTGGTGCCTGATCCCCTTTTCCTGGCTGATCCCAGGATGACAATGTTTGGATCTACCTATACTAGGAGAAGCTTTGTTTGGTTCCTTCCAGGTAGTGAATGAGTCATTTGAGTATAGTAATAGGTGTCTGGGTGTACTCGGGCATTGTCATCAAGAGATTATAGCTTTCTATTGATTATGTGACCCCCAGTTGTTCCTGAGAACCTTTGACTAATCCCAGGATGACAATGTTTGGATCTACCTAGACTAGGAGAAGCTTTGTTTAGTTCCTTTCAGGTAGTGAATGAGTCATTTGAGTATAGTAATAGGTGTCTGGGTGTACTCGGGCATTGTCATCAAGAGATTATAGCTTTGTATTGATTATGTGACCCCCAGTTGTTCCTGAGAACCTTTGACTGATCCCAGGATGACAACGTTTGGATCTACCTAGACTAGGAGAAGCTTTGTTTGCTTCCTTTCAGGTAGTGAATGAGTCATTTGAGTATAGTAATAGGTGTCTGGGTGTACTCGGGCATTGTCATCAAGAGGTTATAGCTTTTTATTGATTATGTGACCCCCAGTTGTTCCTGAGAACCTTTGACTGATCCCAGGATGACAACGTTTGGATCTACCTAGACTAGGAGAAGCTTTGTTTGGTTCCTTTCAGGTAGTGAATGAGTCATTTGAGTATAGTAATAGTTGTCTGGGTATACTCGGGCATTGTCATCAAGAGATTATAGCTTTCTATTGATTATGTGACCCCCAGTTGTTCCTGAGAACCTTTGACTGATCCCAGGGTGACAATGTTTGGATCTACCTAGACTAGGAGAAGCTTTGTTTGGTTCCTTTCAGGTAGTGAATGAGTCATTTGAGTATAGTAATAGGTGTCTGGGTGTACTCGGGCATTGTCATCAAGAGGTTATAGCTTTCTATTGATTATGTAACCCCCAGTTGTTCCTGAGAACCTTTGACTGATCCCAGGATGACAACGTTTGGATCTACCTAGACTAGGAGAAGCTTTGTTTGCTTCCTTTCAGGTAGTGAATGAGTCATTTGAGTATAGTAATAGGTGTCTGGGTGTACTCGGGCATTGTCATCAAGAGATTATAGCTTTCTATTGATTATGTGATCCCCAGTTGTTCCTGAGAACCTTTGACTGATCCTTGGATGACAATGTTTGGATCTACCTAGACTAGGAGAAGCTTTGTTTAGTTCCTTCCAGGTAGTGAATGAGTCATTTGAGTATAGTAATAGGTGTCTGGGTGTACTCGGGCATTGTCATCAAGAGATTATAGCTTTCTATTGATTATGTGATCCCCAGTAGTTCCTGAGAGACTTTGACTTATCCTTGGATGGCAGTGCTTGGATCTATCTCTAGATCTTGTAATGTTTATCACTAGGTTTACGGAGCACTAAAAGCGCCTATTTCACATTACTTTATAAAAATAAGGAGAATGTGTCTATTAAAATTTTTGGCAACTCCTTAACTCTTTGCGGACGCGTGTCTGCAGACAGTCGCCCAAGTAAAATCGCTACTCCGTGACCAAAAATCATTTTTTAAAAAATTATTACTCTAAAAAACCATCAAACAAATTTTTACCAAACACAACACTTGCTTCTTCATTTAATTCTTATGACATATAACACAATTCCATTTCCCAAGGAAAATTGTACATTCGAACCGTCGATAATTACGCTAAACATAATTCCCATCCGCAAAGAGTTAAAAAAAAAATAGTATATAACTGAAGAAATAAATATGTCGAATAATTTCTTATTGATGCATCTTTACAATTTCAATAATCGTAAATTAACTATATTATAACGCGTCCTATGAACCTAGTGTTAAATACCTTTGAAGAGAAATAGGTGAGTAGACGTTAGGATGTATCCGGACCAAAGTGCCTAAACACGTTTGTTGGACGAGCAGGTGTCTAGCTGAAGCCAAGCATTGTCGTCACGAGATGATCGCTTTCCATTAATCGTTTAATCTCCCAGCAATCTCCGAGTGCTAGCTCTAGCCGATCACGTCAAAGGAGATCCATCAGAGTTCCATTTGGTTGTTTCAGTACCAAGCATAGTGGTGCATAAAGGAAGCAGGTCGCATAGCCGACCTGAGAGTCCCACGGTGGTCGTGGGAGGAGGAATGCCCTCACTGCCGTCTCCCAGGCAAGGCTTCGTCATAGGTGGCCCGAACGCGTCATATCAGAGCAACTCGGAGTCGGATATGATAGACGGGAATGCCAATCCCAATGTCGGCTCTTTACCCTCACTTCACCGTACCTCGCCCTCCTGTCCATCCGATAAGGCCGACACTGAGAACAAGAACTTTCGTAATAGGGTACGTCTCGATAGTCCACAGTGAATTCGTACAAAGGCCAACAGCTATCAGTTAGGTCCATTTTCAGAGTTCATCTAGCTAGGAGTCACCTGGCTAGCTAGTCAACTAGTTGGCAAGGTAGGTCTGGGTTAGTTAACCTAACCCATATTAGTATAACCCATTTTTTTTTACCTGGGGAACTGCATTACGCATACCCTCTCCGCCCTGGAGGAGGGACAGGGTTATGTGGGACTCCCCCCGGGCCTAACCGGCCCAAGGGACTACCCACTAAAACCCCACGGTGACCTACCCTAAGCTATAGGGAGGTGGCCAGGTACTCGAGATCAAAACTACTGGGCCAACCCCCGCAGTTAACCCAGACCTAACCCAGACCTAACCCAGACTCTTAACAGGGCTAGGAATAGGAAAATGTACTTGACAAAGGCTAGCAAGTTTTCTACGAGTGAACAACCAGCTAGATGACTCCTGATGGACCTCTAAGACCTAATCATATGTGTGACATAGTCTGATAAAAGGTCTAACAAAATTAACAAAGCAATTAAAAGTAACGCCAGACCCTTCTGTCTCAAGGTAAAGTTGCTGGTCAGGAGTCATGCCATGAGAGAGTCGACGTCTCCCCCGAGGGAGCCACACAACGGTTCGTCTTCTCCGCATAGTCCTCAGTCGGTGGACGGGGAGAGAAAGTACGCTGGCAACCTGTCTCCTAACTCTACCAACGCCAAGCTCAACAACAACGAGCCAATGTTCAACAGCAATCTCTGCCCGAACCAGTCCCCGAAGCAGATGCGCAACACGGCTACTTCACCTACCTGTCGAGCTCCGTCGCGAAATGGTAACTTCCGTCTTCCAACGGCTACTCCATACACTCATGAGCTTAACAGTAACTTCACATTCAAACCCAATAAGTTTAGTCTTTACTCTAATCCTTCTAAAGCTCACTCATCCTCAAAGAGCAACTCGTTCAAAGGACTCTGACGATCATGAGCTAAATAGGAACATCAGATTCATTTTATTGATTCCTTCTAGTACATCTGAAGCTCGCTCATCATTAGCCAAAATTAGTAGCTAAAATACAAAATAGGTGTAATTTCACATTCAAACCCAATACCTCTAGTCTTTACTGTAATCCTTCTAAAGCTCACTCATCCTCAAAGAGCAACTCATCCAAAGGACTCTGACGACCATGAGCTAAATAGGAACATCAGATTCAATTTCTTGATTCCTTCTAGTACCTCTGAAGCTCGCGCATCATTAGCCAAAATTAGTAGCTAAAATACAAAATAGGTGTTACTGGTATTTACAAACTATTAAAATTATTAAGAGGTTTATATTTTTTATCTACGTCTCCTGTCTTGTAATTGATGCAGACCATTTTTATTTTGCATAAAGATCCGTAGTGTACTGATCATTAAATAATAACTCGTTCGAAGGACTCGGGGGGTCACGAGCTTGATAGTAACTTCGGATTTATATTTGCAGGTCAATCTAGTCCTTCTCAAGTTCACTCACCAAAGAATAACACATCTCCAACGAACGGCAATAAGTCGGAGTCCCAGCGTTCCAAGATGACCGGTTCGAACGTGATTCAGAAATGCAATAACTGCGTGAAGAACAATCAAAACGACCGGCCCGGCTTGCTACAGACGCCCGTGTCGCCCACGAAGATCGGCCAGGCGTTGCAGCATTCGCCGAAGAGCATCAACCTAGCCCAGAATAACCAGAACAATCAGAAGTCGGAGCAACGTCGACCAAACACCCTGAACATATGCAACAATCAGTGCGGCACACAATGCGGGAACACTCTCTCCGTGAGCAGACCGGGTTCCAGGCACAAGCTCAGGCACCAGAACTCGTCCCAGGGCAGCTTCGACAGTGCTTCGCCATGTCTGTCCAGAGGTCCGAGTTTTGGCCTAAAAATTCACTAACATTTATTATCATATAGTACACTAACTCGTCGAGCACATTCGATTTAATCTTCCTCTGTATTTATCCTAGTTTGCACTGAATTTTGGTGAATCTGCAGAACAGCTACCTATCCTCTGATTTTGATGATTTTCCGATATTATAAATCTCTACATTTTAAACAATTTTTTCCTATGCATGATTGTGACGATCTCCCTTAGTTTCCGAGATATTCGTGAGAAACTGTCGGTGCCACTGCAGTGAATTCAGTCTATGCTTGTGCGTAGTATATTCAACCGGGTCCTGATGAATTCTTTCACCTTTTCTGTACACAGACAGCAGCACAGAGCTGTACACGGATAGCACCGGCATAGATTTGGAGCACTTCATTGCGGAGACCATAAATCGTAACCAGAAGGACCGCACCGTCCTATTGAAAATCGAGAAGGATCTGATAGAGTTCGCGAAGGACACGCAGAAGGTCAGCCACAAGTTCCCGAACATGTCCTCGTATAACAGGATGCTGGTGCACCGCGTAGCTGCTTATTTTGGCATGGAACACAACGTGGATCAGTCTGGCTCGAGCGTGGTAGTCACCAGGACGAAGAACATGCGGATCCCCAACACTCGTTTCAAGGAGCACATCAGGGATGATCTGATCCTGTCGGAGGAGCCGCGTAGAAGCATCCTGAAGAGAGACTCGAGCTCATTCGAGGACAGCTTCAACTTCAAATCGCCTGATAGATTGTCTGGAGACTACTGCCGGCAAAGTAAGAGCTTCGAGGAACGGGAGGAGGAGTACGAGCGTGCCAGGCGAAGGATATTCAAGGATAACGGTGGAGACGGCAACGAAGTTCATTCCTGGCCTTACTGGTCCTCTTCGGAGAGCTCTGACTCTGCTAGGTACCGTCTGCTGCATCCTTCGGACCACATGATGAGGTGAATAAAGGCATTGTACATGTTCACGTGTTTGTTGGAGAATAAGGGTCTTTGCACACCCATCCAGGACGGGCCGGACTGGGATTTAGCTAGTTAGTTTAGATCGTTTACTTTAAGGAGCTGTGGAGGCCCTGAAAATATTTTTTTCGTGCCATGCACAGAGGGAACTGTCAACGAAAATGCAAGAATTATGGCCCTTCGGTCGCGCGAGCAAAGAGACGGAAGCACACCGGATCAGAAATCCCGGAGAGTCCTCCATGTACCAAAACTATATAAAAAAATATCTCCGGGTCCCGTCCCGGATGGGTGTGCAGAGACCCTAATTAGTCACTTCAGAGTCAATGTACCTAGCAGGATCAATAAGCTTTAAAGGAAGCTGCATCATTTTTGTTCCAAACAATAATCTTTAAACGAGTTAATGGATTGTGTTACTCAAGGTAACTTGTTGGTTTACAACATTTCTGAAAGTCTGTGATCCACGGCTAAGAATTTTTTAAGAGACCTTTGAACAGCGATAGCAATTCTTATCATAAACCAACAAGTCACCTCCTATATTATAATCTAATAATTTCGTTTGTGATTGTTATAAAAAAATATTTTTAAGACAAACGAAGTTGATGAAAGGGGAGTCCTTCGACGGGAGAGAGTCCTGTCGAAGCGGAGTTCTGAGGCCGTCCGTCTCCAAGTCCTTCAGTTTCGGTGGTTATACCAGAGGCATGCTGTCCAGAGGGGACAGTGTCACATCTACTCATAGCGCTGGTGCTCGTCTGATGAAGCAAGGTTTGCTACTTTTCTTATCGCAATACAGAGTCCCCCCAAAAGGGCAGTTCAAGAGCAGCTTTAATACCTAAAAAACCTTTGTCCAAAACATTGTTTTCCAAAGTGTATTGTTTCTGAGCTGATCGACGTTTCCGGGACTTTTGTAAGACCTTGTATATGATTGTAAGAAGCGTGCGAGTATCTTATCTACAAAATGAACTTGTCGGTTGCAGATTCAGGTGCTAGCATGTGTTCACGACTGAGCCCTTCGAGCAGCGGCTACAAGTCTCAGAGTCAGCGGAGCGACGCGACGATATCTCCGTCGCCGTCGCCGTCACCTGTCGCGAACATGACGTGCAGCCACACCCAAGTATCTAGTCAGGACCTCGCGTCGCCGGAGTCGAGCAACCAGACAGTGATGTGGGCGGTCACCAGTATATCCAGCGTGCCGCCCGGTAGCATAATCATCAACCCGCAAACGAACCAGCCGTACACGAACGCGGACGGCACGATATACCGTTTCGACCCGGAGAATCCGCCAAAGTTTTATACCGCTGCTGTGTCACCGCACGAGAACGACAGGAACGCCGTGTCACCGAAGAACACGGAGCTGTCCGAGTCGTCCAAGATGATCAACAACAATGGGAGGAACGAGGGTCGAAAGAGGTCGCATTCTAACAAGAACAACCATAACAACACCAACAACAACGGTGGTAATGCAACGACGGTCACACACGTGACGAACACCGCGACCTCGCCTAGTTTACCTTTCACGCCACCCCCGCAGCTGAATCCACTGCTTCAGCATCAGCCGCAACCGCCGCAGCAACAGCATCAACCGCAGCATCAGCAGCAGCTTCATCATCATCAACATCAGCCGCAGCAGCAGCAACAACAACAACATCAGCCACAGCAACAAACTCTAGTCAAGTCGTCGCCGACGGTGCAATCTTGTAACCACAACCAAACGGCTCAACCGTACACCACATACATACCTACCTCAGAATCGTACAACCCGGGTGTTTATCCACCCCCAGTAGGGCAGCAGACTGTGATGATGGCTCCTCATCCGAACCAGGGTCAGCCGAATGTACAGAATAACGGCCAAGGGGATGTATTTAATCAGAACTCGGTTTACGCGAATTATGCAGTACCTGTGCAACAAGGACCAGTGTCGCAGACAACGGTAATGATCGTTTGGGTCGGTGGTTCTCAACCTGGGGAACGGGTCAGGTGCCTCCTGGTATACCTAGCAAAAATGCTGATCCTTTTCTGACGAGGATTTTTTGATATATTACAAGCAGTTTCTCCGGGGAACTGTATCGTACGCTAAAGACTACGTGAAAAATTTTGAATAGGTATTATAACCCTTTCGCTACGACGGCTTTTGCTGCTCCAACGTTTCCACCGAACGAGCCGCGCCAGAAGTGTACGAAAACCGCGACGTTTTGACAATGTTTTTTTGGAAGAAAAAGGATTTTTCTATAAAACGTAATATTTATTATTTTTCCATGAACCTATTTTTAATTCAACATTGAAACTGCAAGTTTGGTGAAAGCATACGGAGTTTTGTGGCCAGCGATTGTAGCCGCCCGTCGTATCGAAAGGATGAAAGATTAGGGGATGCGTTAAGGGAAAAGGTAGAGGACCACTGATTTTGATGGCACAGTAGTTAATTCAGGCGTTAGAACGATGTTGTTGACTTTAGGAAATAACGGAACTGTCTGGATATTTTATGGGTATGAGTATCTACGATCAGCGTGTGTCCGGTGATAATCATTCGACGCCACCGCATTCTTATCCGCAACCGCAACCGTCTACGCATCAGGCGGTTCAGAACGTGCAGTCAATGCCGCAGAACTATTGGCAGCCGCCGCCAAACTCAGTCCCGGTATACTTGTTATAATGAGTGACAGTCTTAACTACCTGTCGGTGAATATTCAATAGATTTTCAAATTGTGCGATCCACTGTTGAGGATTTCAATATCTGTGCATAGTCAACTGGTAAGCTGCTCATGGAAAATAAAAATTTGAAAGAATATTTTCCGGCAGGTAGAGCGTTAAAGGATTCGTTGCTCGGTATATTGTTATTGTAATTTCTTTATTGCAGGCGCAACAAACAATGTATTTTGTACCCCCGCCCGGTACAGCACTTTCGGTCAGTCAGGGTCCAGGTGATAGGCAACCATTGCACCAGCAACAGAGATACGCGACGAATTATTCTTTTAATGCGCAAACTATGACGCCTCCGAGCCAATCAAATTGTAAGTCGAGCTCCTCTTCTCAGAACCGTCTTTCCCTGAATCGATTATTTAATTATACATTTTCTGTTTCAGCCAATTATGTGGGCAGCTACCCAGTTCCTTACAATTCGGTGCCCGCTGTGACACCAACACCAGGAGAATACAGCTACCAACCACCGGTTCACATGGTCCCCACGTATTACCCGCCGGGGCAAGCGGCGATACAACCGCAACCTGTCATGTACAGAGTACCTACGCCCCCAAATACGCCGACTTCTAATCAGGTGCTCCATTGATCGCTTTTGTGCAGCTAGCAGTCTAGAGGAGATCTCTAATAGGAGTTCCTATACATATACCAGAGTTGGGCATTATTCGAATAAATTTTTATTCGTTCATTTGTTACATTGTAGTCTGTCGGTTAGCGACACCAATCAGGACCGAGCTGGCGATCGAGTTCCTATAACGCGGAGCAAAAATTGCAATTTGATCTGTATCAAATTTAATTGGATTTTATCTGATTTACTAATTTTAAGTTTCTTGTAACGCGGTACCAATTGATCGCGTCATATAAGGGTGACTGTAGACGATGATGGAGCCGATTTATTAGTTATTCACGAACACACGGTAAATGGGTTTATTCGTTGTTCGAAATGAGTTTTGTCCAACTCTGATATATACAGAATGTTCGACTGCATGTATTAAATTTTAGGGGATGATCCTGTCTCTGTTAATTGAGAAATTTTATAGATACCACAGATGCCGTTAATGTACGTCAATTCAGGCAACTATCCACCGCCAACAATGGTGTCCAATGGAACGTTCGGTCATCAAGTCGGGCACAATGGCGCATCCCCCGCGCCACCTGGAACCTACATGGCTCCTGCGCTAGTTCCCAATCTCGTTATCAGGCAAAACGGTCCTGTAAGTCTTGCTCGTCGCGTTTTGGTTGTTTTGGTAAATTATTCTAAATCAGCCGGTTGTGTCAAAACGTAGGGGTCTTTACAGGTCGTTGCTGGTGTTCGAGCTTCGACGCCAGGTAATTCCCAGAGGACCAGCAGGTCGCCGACTCCAGCACACGAGTTGTTCGGAAGTGGGAGCGGGGACAGAAGCGCACAACCCCAACCACGCTACCCACTGCCAATGTATCAGGGTGTCCATCTTGTTCAAGGTATACAATTCCCCTCGTCAAATGATCCCCTGAATTATTGTTACGATGTAATAATGTCTGCGTCGTTTCTAGGGGATATGAGATTGATGCATCCCGGAGTACCAGCTAATCCGCGGCTGCAGTATGCGCCAGTACCATCACCACCTGTTGTTCAAGGTTGTCCACGACCGTACCGACCGCCTTCGTACTCGTCGAACACCTCAGGCGCTGGCACTCCCACCTCGTTCGATGGCAGAAATCAGAAAATTCGTAAACAGAGGTGAGGCTTCATTGCTTAAATATCTGATTAACACTTCAGCTACCGGAAGCTTGCTGTTAGGGTATCAGTGAAAAAGCGGCAGCCAGAGGATCGTTCTTCACACGAGTGACGAACTGGCGTCCGTTATATCTCATGTTCGTATTCATACGCACTAAGCTATACTTTATTTTCTCAAATAATTCGAATAGTATGAAATGTGTGTTGAGAATTATTAATTAGTTGTCGGTAGGTAAAGTGTTAATGAAGTGATAATTTAATTGTGACGATTGTTGATGGGAACTTGTCCATCAGGTCCAAAGTAACACCGTTGCCACCGACAGGCCCGCGGCCCAATCTTTATCAAACTCCTTCCATGCCGTCGCTCTCGTCCAACGTGCCGAAAGATCTTAGAGAAGGTAAGGATCGAATGTTAACATGGGGATGTAGAGTCAATAAGAATTAGATGCTCGGCTGGTTTCGGTACGTTCTGCTTGGAAAGCTCTCCCTCTCTCTTTCTCTCTCTCTCTCTCTCTTTCTCGCTCTTTCTCTTTCTCTGTTTACATTTTCTAACTCCTTTCGTTCCGCTTACGAAAGAACGAAAAAAAGAAACGAAATGTAACACAACTTTTGACACGTATCTCTTGTGTATCCCCTTAAAAGCGAGACCTGTGGAAGACAATATGATCTAAGGTACAGAATCTTCATCAGTAATAAAATACTACACGAACACGATATAAAATCACATCGTTTACCATAGACGCTTTTTTCACACCGCGTTCAATTCGCTTCTGGTCGATACTTGTTCGTGTGGAAGTATGCCTGGAAAGATGCTTCCTATTTTACAATTTTTATAAATGGGATTCACTAAACCAGCCTCTGACTATTTATTGTAAACAATGGAAGTGGGAAGCTTCAATTTTCTGAGCATTTTCGATACAACAGTGCACTGTACGCTTACACATACTCATGCGCACAGGAGATGTCACAGTATTTTCTCTCTATGATCTATATAGTGGTGTTTGTAATTTCTAATATCTTTAATAGCTTCATTGGCTATTGTAGCAATCCACTGATTTTAAATTAAAGTGGAACCTTTAGCGAGGAAATACTGTACTATGCAGAAGTATGCCTTCAGACTAGTCGAAGTGAATGTTGTCGCTCGATATACAGGGTATTCAACAACGTACAATAAATATTTCAAAGGATAATTCTACGAAATAAAATAAAAGAAAAATCAAATGTAAAGTCGGTTTTGTTCTCAAATCGGTAAACGTTGTCCCTTGCGCAAACAACCATGTACAGAAGTACAGGAAGACCCACAAGTACAGAAGCACCAATTCACCACATTTCTTTAAACAATTTGTTATATTCTGCTAAAACGATTAGAAAACAAATTCCGAATGTTCATTCTTTAGATAATGTGCCATCGATTTACGGTTGCAAAACTAAGAATCTACGCGTGAAATATTAAGCCTTGAAGCTTTAAAATTATTCATGTACTTCGGTTGCCTACATGGGGGGCTACAATCCGCAGGTCGGATCAGAGCAGTGATGGTATATGGTCTTGGTTTTCTCGCGCATGCGCAACGATTTTAGCGTCAGTAAAGTACAAAGTTGGGCTAAAATGGGGTACCTTAGTCACCCCGCATAGTTCGGCAAATTTTTTTTCGATTTTCAAATATGAATTGACAAGTAGCTCCTTCTCCAATACTAGTTGCCATTATGAAATCGAATATATTAACATTAACTTACCAAAATTTCGAAGTACGGTCGTCTCGTCGTGTTGTCTTGCACTCTTCTGTCCGGTTTCCCGCCAATAACAGTTCTCCCCTACTTTCCCCACAAACATAAGACGTACGGTACGTTCTTGCATTTAGTCGCACATGCGCGAAAAAACCGAGACCATATACCATCACTGGATCAGAGTAGTGTCGCCAGATCGGTTAAATCGAGGGGAATACAGTTTACCACCTCTTTGATGACTAGAATAATATGTAACACGTTGCGCGGCACGTCACGTGACCAGTCTACGGTCTTAGTGGGGAACGTTGAGTGTGCTCAGGTAGTGGAATGGGATAGTGGAAGGGAAAAGGAGGAGAGGAAAATCAACCCAGTTTTGGGTTGATGTGGCGACACTGGATCAGAGAGCGCGGGAACCATTTCATGTTTGAAAACAAAGCCGAACAGCAACGCCATCACTCCCGATTTCTTTCTTATTTTATTGCGTATAGAATAAAATGCTTTGAAGTATTTTCTGCCGATAGTGGAACACTCTGTACACCGGTGTACTCTTTTAATTGCAATCGTGATTTGCACAAAAAAAACAGCAAAACTCACCGACAGTGTATGTGACGAAGACAAAGGGCGTGAAAACCGACCAACGCTGCTCTCAGAAGTAATTGTTCTCGTCTTGCAGGGACCGTGAAGGTGACAATCACCCGTCGAAATCAACTGGTACAATATTAGGTAGCTGGTCCAGCCGTGAAGAATGAGTGGAAGGGGAACGTTGAAGAGAGCAAGAGGAAACCGTGAAGATAAAGGAAGAACATCGTCGATGGTTGATGGAAAAATAAAATCGAACAATTGGAACTGGACGTCGAACCAGTGGTTCACCGACACGAAACACGATTCTTATTAATTAAACGTACTTTTAATCGTCAACGAGGATAGGGTACGCGAGCGCACACCGCCGCCATGGAAAAATATACTCGAGCAAACGGAGAACGCTCTAATTATCGAACGATTTACAAACAACACATACACGCGCGCGCGCACGCGTGCGCGTACACGTACACTATACACAGAACATACATACAGTCGCTGAAAACTTTTTGATAAAACGGAAAGTCATCTGTATCGATTAAGAAAATTCAAACTATCATCAAGATCAATTGGGGATCGGGAGGGGTGGGGGGAGTCATTCAAGGAATTCTATATACACTGAAGTGTTGTGCACTAAAGAACAGATACGAATGTACGTTATTCTTATTTTTGTTTAATTTTTTTTCGAAGGCGTTGGGCACGATAGACACACAGTGGTACACCGTACAGAGAGTTACTGAACAGAATTTTACCTATTATAATTATTATATATATAATATTATACATAATATATATATAATATATATACAGTATATTATATCTGGAGATATTTTAATCGCGGTTTTACAGATAACTATATGAATGTGAGATTTAATTTTAAGAAAAGAGGAAGAAGAAGTACTTTTAAAAACGAACACACGCAAACACAAACATAAACAAATACAAACGCATGCGAGGACACAACGGCGATGACCTGGACCAACCGTACGAGGTTGCCACAGGAGTCAGTATATAATAATAATAAACACTAATGTACGACTATTGTAATGTACGCGTTTACTGAGTACGTTTACAATTTACTGCGAATCCCACTGGATTGGCCACAAAAGTTCGTTCAGGGACATTGCTCACCGATTCTCCTGCGTACTGCCACCAAAGAGTTGCTTTAATCCTAAACGGGAACGAAAAAAAATCGCTGCCGGTCGCGATCCAGAGCGAAATTGTTTGCTACCTCAATTTTGATATCGAGAACCTTTTAGAAACCGGCTTTCGACGCGGGCTCAGAGCGCCTCAGCGAAATTCCGATTGTTTTGCGACGAGATCCAGGTCATTTCCGAGATTTTCCATTCATTTCGTTGAAGAGAACAACGATTCATAGACTGTGGAACTCTATGCATTTATAGCGAATAAATATCTTTTAAGAACCATATACAATGAAACATTCAATGGCACTGAGCACTGCTTTGTCTTACGTTCAATTCACTGAATCTGTTCTGAACAAAGATACGATTCGATTTAATTTCTGTTGCCTTAAATGATCTATGCATAGAATTTGATTGTCAATAAAACTTTAAAGGATTATAAAAGAAATAATTTAATGCCACTGAATACTGTTTTATTTTATTTTTAATTGCATCAAACTGTTGTTAGAGAAAGGATTATATTAGGTCAGTGCAAAAGTTCCTACTCGAATTCGGATTAAAATACAAGGAATCAGAAACAAACTTTTGCACTGACCTAATAAAATTTGATTCGATTCTAATGGTTTGAAATTTGTGTTCCATGAGAATGTGATTTTTTGTAAAGTTCCACTGTTCAACAATATTCTCGGCGAAGATTTTTTGATTTTGAGGATATTGTTTTGTGATTTTTTGGGAAACAGATTCTCGATGAAACGACCTGTATCGCAGTCGAAGTTCAAGCGTTTCCGGGAAACGCAGCGTGATCCACGTGTCTAGTTTTTTTGACGCCATCGATCTTGAGATCCTCGACGATCATTTCGGTACAAGTTGACGCCGCTCCGAGTGAACCTGTAAACGTATTCAGTACATGGTCTATATATCTAGTTCGACACAGAGTAGTTAAGTAGCGCGAAACCATCACAGCTTAGCAGTCGAGAGAAAGAGGAGCCTTTTCGACATTGTTTTTCACGTTCCGTTTCGCCTGTCTAGAAGAGAATCGATATCGATGTTCAATCAGAGCGCTGCCTTTAAGGGGATTCACCAATATGAATTTCGTTGTCAAATTGTTGACAAAGCGGCTACAAACAAGCCTATAGTTAGCTCCGCCAATAAAACTTTTAACAATCAGGCATGGTAACAGTTAGTTAATCATTCGATATCTATTAGTTCACTAGCACTTAGCTAGAAACTGAATTGTACTGTCTGAAATATCTTATCACTTCTTCTACCGGAAGTCTACAGAAAGTTTAAAAATCTTCTTTCACATAATCATCAAGAACGAAATTAGATTACTGAGGGTAAGTTATTGGAGTATGATTGAATCAATTCTTTAAAAATCGTTAGCCACCGAAAGTTCGTGACCGATTTCGTATTAAAATAGAACAAGCAATCGGGCACGAATTTTTTTCAGTGACCTAATACATAAAAATCCATAGTCTACGTATATCCAAAGGTCCCAGATCAGTGAAACAAGATAGCGTTCTCTCTTCATAGTGGTGAAATCCCTTAGACAGTATGATTAACCAGTAAAAGGAGAAACTCGCACACGGTGTAACAATGATTCGTCTTCCAAAGCTTCTCACGGCACGCTTCTGAGTCACAGAAACACAGACCCACTGGGACACAAAGAGAGACTCACAGGTACACACAGGATATCCGAGTTAACGAGAGATCATACAGAAACCTGAAAAAATGTTCAGAGCCCGATTTAACGTTGTATCAGTTCGTCAGCGGTGTGATGGTAACGCGTGATCGTCGTAAATAAACAAAAAATAACGTCTCCGTCTGTGAAAAAAAAAAAGTAACAATACGGGGAGCAACGGGGACCATGGCTCACAGCTTCTCCGGTTTTGGTGATGTTGAGGAACCGATTTCTCGGATCTTGTCAAAAATCGATGGATTTCCGGGATTTGTTCTTCAAGGACGGATGAGTTTTTGGTCCTCGTTGGTTCTCGATCGGGAAAAAAACCAAGTGGAATCCATCCAAAAGCTTCGCTTACGGTGAATTGTACTTCAGGACGTAGGTGAAGGTGTGCCTGTCTTTTTACAAGATCCCCGGAGCCGATCGACAAAATGGTACCTTCGAATAGGTGGCATTTTGTTCTCGTTTGATCCGGATATCGTATAGATCGTTGGATCAAAGGGGAACGCGAAGGGGATTGGTAACGAGCCGAGCGGACACGTTAGTCAGTCTTCGATTCTAAAGAGATGGGCGCACAACCGTAGTGTTTAACTGTACCTAAAGTCGTCGTAGACATTAATGAAGATAATTGTACCTATAATGATGAAAAAAAACATACACACACAAACACACACACTCTCTCATACACACACATAGAAAAGACGAAGAAAAAAGCAGTTCACGAATCTCTCTAAGACATAATTAACGAAAAACGGGAAAAGAAGCAAAAAAATAATGAAAATGGATTATCGGCTACGGATGGAGCCGCCCGCGAGCAGCGTCCGACATTTTGTTCTTTTTGGATCATTTTCTGTATCATTATGTGCGCAGGGTGTCCCATGATAGTTGTAAACTTTATGGAAAATGCTGAAGTTGAAGGAAACGCTTGGAGAATGGGAAAATGAATTTTTTGACTGAGAGATTGTTTAATTTTCCATGTGATGTATCATCGAAACCATAAATGACAAATCGTTTCATTAATTTAAACAAATGCATCGAAAAGAGTGTTCGGAATAAGAAATTTTGAAGTGAACGGTGCTTGAAAGACTCATTTATTTAAAACTTAAGAAGAAGTGAAAGCTTGGTCCCATGTAAAGAAGCTTTAAGAGATAATCGTCTTCGGTTCTTGCTTAGAGTTTACGACTTGAACGACTCTGTACGCTTCTGAATGCTACCTGTCCGCGGTTTTCAGTAGTTTCATGAATGATCGAGATCAGGTGCCAATGAAATTGAACGAAGTCCGTGAACAGGTGCTCGAACAAATTCAAAATGAAGGCTGCTCGCGGGCGGAAGCGCGTTGAAACGCGACCGGAACAGATGAACCAAAGTCGTAATTCGCCAATTGCACGGTCACGTTTATTTATTTATTCATTTCGCTCGCGTGTACGCTTTTATCGAATGCTCGACGCTCCTGTATTCCGCCTGACTCAATTAATCACGCACGTTTAACGACCATCAACTCATTTATCTGCAGACTGCGGATCGTCATGCACTTCTATAGTCTGTTTATCAAAATGATACATCTGGAATGAACTCGTGGTTGTAATAATGTTTCAAGCCTGAAGCGATAGAAATCGAGCGGCTGATTATTCTGACCATAAGTGTATTTTTGGCGTCTTCAGAAAAACAGACTGCAGTGATTTAAATTATTGTGCTGTTCTGATTTCTGTAAAACGAAGAACAATCGCGGATGTTTGCATAGAGATTCAGCAGTCTGTTCATTTCTATTTATTTCGATGCAATGTACAATGACTTTGAAAGTGTAGAGACGAGGACATGTCCAGGTGGTGGAGCAGGTGTGTCGAGCACAATCGCCACAAGTGATTTTGTAAATTCGCCTGGGCTATTCTAAAAAACAATGCTAGAATGAGGGACAGGGTGGGGGGGGGGGGGACCGAGAGAGAGGAAGAAAGAGCGAGAGAGAGGGAGTGAGAGAGTATGCGTGCGAGAGAAACAGGGTGAGAGGGAGATTGAGAAGGGAAAGAGAGGACACCGAAGACGCTGATGGCATACGGTCGTCGGATGATCCGAGGAACTATTTAACTAACGATCGAGGATAACGGGTGATAAAAAGTCATTGTAAGTTTCGCAAGACCTCACGTTCGTTTCCTACTATTTTTGTATGCAACATAAAACAAAAGGAGATTGATGGTAGCGAGAGTGAAGAGAAAAATTTGCGCGTGAGAGAGAGAAAGAGAGGGAGAGAGAGAGTGTGTGTGTGAGAGAGAGTGAGAGAGAGGGAGAAAGGTAGAGAGCAAGCAGAGCATGCGTTTAATTAGAAAAGGAGACGAAGAAAGTTTATTGACGCTTCTCGTTCGGGAGATCGCATCTTCCTGATCACCTTCCGTTGATTGCACGTCGACTACTCGTTCGCGAAACCATTTCTGTTTTGTCACATGCGTTGCTTGGTCCCTTCACACATTTAGCTGCAGATTCATTCATGACCATCGTACTCGATTAAGAGAGAACTTTGTTCGTTCGACGGTTCTGCGAGAAGCCACGGAATTTTTGGATTTACCGCGTCGATTTTGCGCACTTCCGGTTCTCGCAGAGGTCAGTGACCTTTCGTCCTCGTTGTGTCACTCATTTGTTTCTGTTCGATAACTGTGCGGGACACAGATAACAGATTTAGTCATCCGTCACTGACCTCCTCGATCTGTCAACGGGCAAAATTCCATTTTTCATATGTAAAATATAACAAACCGAACGTTCATTCAACAATTTTTCTTAAATTATTACAAGACTGTTTCTTTTATGCATTCATAGTATTCTTGGTCCCCTAAAGCTCATAAGATCGCTTTTGGAACATAATAGAACCCTCGATGAAAGAATGAAAATTATCAGCTCATAAAAGACTATAAAAACAATCGATAAAGATCTATATTTACATAAAGATAAGCAGTCTAATAATTATTTACAAAAGGAAATTACTTATAACACAGAACTCGATGATCATTGCCATTTTATTTATGTTCAGGGAGTGGAAACGGCTCTCAAAATTTGGGACTACAATATCTAATCTTTTGAGATCATTAATTAAACGATAATTTTCAATGTGTTAACTTTTCCTCTATCAAGCATTGGATTCTAACATGAACAATCAAGCATGATTCACAAGCAAAACTTCAAGGTGAATTTTCCATCCCTATTAAAAATGCTATCGAGTTCTATGTTATATGTAAACTTCATCAAAATCAGAGGGGACCACTTGGAGAAGAACCCCTGTTAGAGCAACTCGGAGATCACTTTCGTTATTTATTCAAATTCGAGTATCTTGTTTTCTGATTAGAGGTTCGATCTTTAACCCGGCTGCAATTTTCTTGGTATGAAATACGCAATCGCAAGAGAAATAAAAATATGTGGTTGAAGAAAACCTGAAGGATGTAGCAGGGTTTATGGACGAGCGATCTGCAAGTTTGTTAGTATGTTTTATTTTCTTGAGAGCTGTTTCGCTTAAAAATATTGCCCATCTCTGCATCAGACGTGTTAGCTGGCGTGAACTCAACGTTTCGTTGTTGAAAAGCGAAGTATCCTGCCACGATTTCGCCCTCGGTGAACATGTTTGAGGCTGACACCCCTGGACCGGTGAGAACCAGACCGAGTTCCGAGCTGACCGTACACTCGCGTCCTTTTTAGATCATGCCTGATTATTTGCTTTTTGTTTGGACATATCACACGGTACAAGAATAAACGATGGCTGTGCCTTTATGCTTAACACTGTAGCTTTAGACTTTTTCCTTTTTGAACTGAGCTTAGTGTGCGGTCTCAGCTTGTGCTCTGTCAACCATTCGGATTCGAGTTGACTAAAGATAGACGAGGAATTTATATTTGTTTTGGGTGGAGAAAACAGTTCAGACATATTCACTGATACATTGCGGGCCAAACACTGTTAAGATTGATGTTAACTCTTTGAGGCCCAGGGCTGGCAGGCATTCGATCCATGTGGATATGCGTTGAACAAGGAATTGTACAATTTTTTGTGTATTAATTAGTGAGACGTTTTCTGTGAACGTTGCACAGAGTGATCCGTCAGAGACGGAGCTTCGAGAAAAATGATTCGTTTCACTGCAGTTGTTGAGCGGTAATGTAAGATGTAATTATAGTCTTTCTACAAATGTCCCTGATCATCTGGAAGAAACTGGTCCTCGAGCAGAGATTGTTTTTATGCTGCGAAAGCGTTTTGATTATTTTGTTTGAGTTGTGATAGGGTTCCACTGCTGATGGATCATTCTGTGCAACATAAAATGGTACAAAAGTAGTTGCAGGATTGGTGAAGCTGTATGATCCTCAAAGAGTTACATAGAGGACATGTTGATGGAGTAAATGGGAAGCGAGAGTGTGTGTGCGTGGGATGGAAGGAAGAATAGCGAGGATAGGTACGACGAATCGGGGAGGTTTCGTTTTGCAAACGCATCGCGAAAGGTGACCGAGAAGGTGGAAGCGAGATTAGGGGTCGTATGATGGAAACAAAGAGCTATACTACCAACCCAAAGATGCACAACATCATAGAGAGCCGGACAATTTGATAGAACTCATGTCAGTCTAATTATATTTCTTGTTATATTATATACATATATATATCATATTTTCCAAAAACGAATTATATATAATTCAATAAAAAAAAGACACTCTCGTTTGATACTTCGCGAGACCTTTCAATTATTCCTGTGTCCAGTTTAAACATTTATAATTTCGTAGCTTTAAGACATTGTTCCTAATTCCTAAGACAATGTTTCCTCCGCTTTTTCAAATCGAATTTCCCGCTTCCTTTGAAAATTGTTAAGTTAGAACCCGTGTTGGAACGCTTAGAAGGTATTTCGTTTAAACGTTAATTAAACTGATAATTTGTTAGAAACTGCTAAACGTTGATAATTATTGATAAGAAAATTGATTTTAAATACATTGATTTTGGTTTTCTAGAATATATATTTATTTAAAGTAATGTGTGTTTTAATCAATAATATTTCTTGTCGGTAGTACACCAGCAAATATCAACGTTGAGAGTGACTTCAAAATCGCAAATAATAATAAACAGATTGAAATTTTTGTTAGCAGAATGAAGATACAGTATGAAATAGTAAAAAAATATGAAAATGAAATAGGGGCCCAATATTGACGACATAGGATACAGCCCTGAAGAGCAGCGCCTCTAGTGTCACCTATTTCAAACGTTTATTCGTAACGGACTCGGAAGATGGAAGAGACGTCTGGATCATTCCTCACGAAATTATGGAAAAAAGAAATCTAAATGATGTTTCGAGGGTCCTAAATGGTAAGAAAACAAACCCTTATTGTGTTTTAACCAATTCATGTATAAATCATTGAGAATAAATGCAAAGTATCTTTGTTTGATCATCTGAAAGAAACTTCGTATACGACTGACAAGACTAAGAACATCATGCGTTCAATTCTTGTCAAGATTCTGATTTATTTTATTTTCTAATTAGTATGCGTGGGTGTGTGTATGAAAAACGATGGCGAGAATGACAGTAATGATCCTGATGACTGCGAGGATGCGAGTCAAGTCATTTTAGCTTGCAGATTTCAATTATGATCGATGAAGATATTGGTAAGTCAAAGTCTTGTCTATGATCCAACATGGCGTATGGCGCGAAAGATTTCCGATTTCCACTAACATTTATATTTATTTGATTTTGTAATTAGTGTGTGTGGATGTGTGCATGAAAAATGATGGGGATGATTGAAATGATAACAATGATGCGGATGAAATGATATCGGGTGAAGGTTTCGAGCGTAATCAATGGAATTTGAAAATGGTAAGTTAATTTTTTTTATTGCGATTCAACATGGCGTTTGGCGCGAAAGATGTTCTGTTACAGTTGACATTCATATTTATTTTGTATCTAGTGTGTGAGTGTGTGTTGAAAATGATGGCGAGAATGATGGTGATGATCGGGATGATAACGAGGATGCTGATCGAGGTTGCAGGTGTCAACTGTCATTAATGGACGCCGGTATTGGTGAGTCAAGATTATTTTTCCCATGATTCAAAATGGCATCTTCATTTAAACTTTGTTACTTTGTAACGATTACTTTTGGCAATTAATGAATGAAATTGTTCATTCAAGTTTTTGAATAAACAGTAAACAGTATATAAGCCAATAAACAGTATACTAGTACCTCGTTTATACGAACCAGTTAACTATTAAAATAATTGGTACTGTATAAATTGTTACAATGATTTCTGCCGCAAAAATCGTTGTGTTGGAGTGGGAAAGATTTCCAAGGAGTAATTCAAGAGGCTCCTCTGTTTATGGTTACAAGATTTATTACGTTTTCGTTATTTACACAAGTTCGTTGTAGGTTCTGTTGACAAGGGTCCAGAGAAACGTTGCGGGACATGAGTAGTTTCGCGTGTCCTTAAAAAAAGTCTCTATACAGGCATTTTCGTCCCCAATGTCGCTATGAACCAATGCCAATTACCACGAGCGAACGCTGACTTTCACGTTTGTCATACACGTTCGTCGGGTATTTCCAATCCGCGACGGAAGTCCACAGGATTCTTGATCGCTCGACGTTATTGCACTTGTTTCCAATTTGCGGAACATTGAGTCGTAGAATTTCCAATTAACAACTCCGTTCGATTCTAAACTGTTTCACTTTAATGATCAAACATTCTTCAGATGGAATGCAAATTCAAGAAATGGACAGACAATTCTCTTAAAAATTATACAAAGACCTCAATGAAGAATTGTGACCAAAAAAAGGATAGAAACAATTCTCAGTATGTTATTGATATAGAAATTAATCTTGAAAGATCAATTATAAATTAATCTTGAAATATCAATTAGAAATTCTGACGTCACACTGTTCCCGTTAGACATAAAAAGCAAAGACGAATCCTCGAAGAACGACCGTCGCCAGCGTATAATCGCCTCCGTAAATCGAATCGGAATTTTTTTAGATAACTTCGTCTAGATCCTTTTCGAATCCATGGGTTACGAGTTACACTGGCGTGTCCTCCATTGTCACTCTTTAAATGTAAATTTTACGATCTGTACCCACCACCACGTTGGACCCAGTTACGCGACTGCTATCCGCAGTTTGTTTTCTCGTTCGCGACGATTAACAGTTAAGAACGGTTCTAAGAGTCGGTTCTGCAGTTTCTCTCGATTCTCGTGCACGGATAGCGCTAATGAAACCGCTGTGACAATAGCGCTCGGCCCGAGATAGCTATTCCTATTGGTCTTCGGTTGCGGGAGAATCGAAGGAATCTCCGGTCTCGATGGACAAACCGTTCACAATCTTGAAAATTAGTTCCTCTGGTTAGTTAACTTCACGAAGAATTTAATAGGTCTTGGTGAGACCTTCATTCCTTGATCAGACCTTAATGAGATCATGATCAAATCTTGAAGAAGCCTTGAATAGACCTTGAGTAGATCTTGAGTAGGCCTTGAAGAAGCCTTGAATTGGTTAAAGAATTGAATATATCGTGAGTACACCTTGAATATTATAAACAATTGAGTAGACCTTGAGTAAATCTCGAGTAGACCTTGAAGAGGACATGAATATACCTTGAATTGACCCTGACGAAGCCTAACATATACCTTACAGTGACCTTGAAGAGACCTTGAATATATCCAAATACATTTCTGGCAAGTTTTGACTAAATGTTTGTTGTTTAGATGCAAACAGGGATGTCGTTTCAGGAGGTTCAGCGAGTTCGTCCACAGAAAACCGGAAGCGGCCCGCTCAAAGAGTACCGACATCGGAGCAGCACCTCGATTCAATTAAACTAATTTACGTTTAAGCGTTATAAATGGATTACAATCGGATTATACACTCGCTTTTCACCACACTCATGCGTTGGCCCTCGTTGCCGGAAATACGAAGCGTACCAACAGCTGTACTCTCAATCATAGTCATCCGATAATTGCTCGCTATCGCCTGGATCAGCTAGATCCCCCCGTTTTTGCGGCAACGTGGCCTAATCTCACGTAACGCGAAGCACGTCGCCTCGCCGGAAGCACGTAATAACCAATACATCCCGTGCAACTATCTAGTTGCCGGTCAGGAGAACTATAATTTGCTTAAACTTGTGGAAACTGGTCTCGGATTGGTCGCCTGATCTTTCACTATAATTCAAAACGCTACCGGAAGTCTCTATCATTCTTTATGGACAATTAAATGCGTTCATTACTTCTGAACAAACAGAAGATTACAAGGACAACTTCAGCTTGCTTTGTCTTCCAGTTTGAAAGTTATGCTATGCTCAGCATTAAATCAATTAAGACTCAATCAAGCTTCTTTAATTGGGCCACTTTTAAAAATAGTTGCAAAATATTTCATACACAATATTTATTACTTATCAATCATACACAGACAGTTGTAAGCATAGATTTTGGAATTGAATTTAAGAAGACAAGAAAAATGAATGTCTGTGTTGGTAATGAACGTTTTTGTTTTACAACCGTTTTGAACGTGTTAAACGACAGAATTCTTCTCAGCTAGGCCAATCGAAGACAGTTTCTTCTCAACGTGAACAGTACGAAACATTCGGGTGACTATAAATACGAGGAGGAAAAGGGTATTGCTATGGACGGCGGACAGTGAACGCGCCACACTCGGCGCGTCAGTCGAAGAAACAAGGAGATTCGTTACGTAGAAGATCACTGGGGCGTTTGATTCGCTTAAGACAGTTCCTCTGTACTAGCTGACTTCACCTTAAATGCTAGACCGTAGTCGTTCTGCACGGACGATTTAAGTTAAATTACCGGGGAATGATAAACGGTGATAGACATGGGGAGAATATCCGTATAGTGCTCGCCATTTTTCATTGTTTTTTTTTTAGTGCGGCTGCTAGTGTTAGCTAGGACAGCGTATACCGGACTAGTATACAGTATGTATAGAATAATAATAATATTAATTATGTATATATAACATACATGTATCTATATTTATAAATTTATATATAATATATATACATATATATATATATATATATATATATATATATATTATATATACATATATATTATATATATTAGAGTTTAATCCTAGAAGTTCGTGTCGATTCGTTCCAAGTAAGTCGGGGATAAGTTACGATTTTTTCTCTAGGGCGTAGGTCACGGCACGTGCTCGAAATGAATAGTTCACGGGACACCATGGAATTATGCGAAATTAGTACTCCATAGGAATTAGGGTATAGTACGGAAGCATCGAAAGGGCAGTGAAAACTGCGCTGCGGAATCCAAGGGAAAGCTTTATTTCTTTTCCATGACGTGCAGACTTTTCTCCACTAAAGAGCCACCGTTCTCTCCACTAAAAAATAATTTTTCTCTCCATTAAAGAGCTACCAATTCATTTACTGGATAGCTTCTCTTCTCTTTCGCGAGAGAGCAATTTTTCGTGCTCCATCAAAGAGCTTCCCGCGAAAGAGCAATTCTTTTCTGCGAAAGTAACTATTTTCTTTCATCTTTGAGAATGTTTTATCAGTTTCGTGTTTTGTGGATTAGAATATACCTCCATGAAAGAGCAATTGTATTTTCTTCGCGAAAGAGTTACTATTCTCTTAAAAAATTGTTTATAATTACATCCAGCGACCTTGAACATGTATTTAGAAAAAAGCAGTTTTCTCGTGGAAACCACAGCGAAAGTTACCAAAACGATGGCAAGATTTCCATTAAGCGATTAATGGAAATTCCATTAACTAAAATAGTGTTGAACACACGCTTACTGGTTTTGATACCTTATTCGCACGTGTCCGGACCCATCTACTTCCTCGATGAACAAATAGAGACAATAGCATCGGCAAAGTTGAGCAAAGGGTATCTCGTTTAATAATCCACCTAAATTCTCTGCACCTCGCCGCGACCCTAGATCCGATACTTTTTTCCGCAAGATCGTTCCTCAAGGTCGTCGACTGAATCGACTTCTCTGATAGAAGCTCGACCTCGTTCTCTCGAGCGTCTTCGTTTTTCGATTTATTCTTCTCGTTTCTCTTCGTCTTCTTTTTCGTAGATCGTCTCTCGCGTTGTTTATTCTTCGTAATTTCTTCGAAGTTCACGCGAACAATTAACTGCTGTGACTGTACGCGGTGTTCGTGTACGGGCCACTGTAGATAGATGAACCTGTCGTTGAAACGCTCTTATGTCGTCTCTTTGCGAGTAGTACCAAAATGGCGGCTACCACTGCTAACATGAGGATCAGGCCTGCGATTGCTATGCCGATGGCGAAGCTCCTTTGCGAGATGCAGATGCTGTCTGGATCGTCTGTCGCCTGAAAATTAGATTCATTGTTTATTTCAATCGTTTCCAAGAATTTTTAGAAAAATTTCTTTTCGTCCGTGATTATTCTTCCATCTTTAAGTGGACCTTCAAAATGGAGTTTAAAAATTCAGTGATACAATTCAATTACATTTAATATTCATGTTTATATTACGAATATACGAAGGTCTAACGATCGTTTCTCAGAAGATTATAAATAAAAATTGCTTGAACTGCAAGGTTCAACAGCAAATTGGATGGAGGTGCAATTTCGTCAGTCCACTTTTCAGGTCACTCGGTTGCAAAATCTCCGTTTGCCGATCGGCAACGGCTAACCAAGGTCGACCGGCGTTTCTAAGAATGATCATTTCGGATCACGAAATTGTACGAATGAGACTCACCCTTTCTCTGACAACGTCATCGGTATAATCAGACCTGGAGCCAATATCCGAGGCTTCGTTCACGTATAGTCCGCTGTAGACCTCTATGGTTGCTGGTGTGCCACCATCCAAGCCCTCGACATTTTTCACCGCGTTGTCATTTGCAGTGTCCCTGCGTCGCCTCGACACCGAATTGCAAGCTGGCGGCTGCAACAACGGAATAGTGATTGCCTCTTTTGGACAGGCTCCAAAACCTGGAATCCTCGATCATGCGAACGGTGGAACGGTCGCGTAACACGCGTCCCGGATTCAGCGGAATTTTTTCGATTTATATGTTAGTTTCAGAAAGACTGGACATCGTGATTAACACTAGGTTTACGGAGCACTAAAATTGATTATTTTACATTGCTTTATAAAAATAATAAAATTGTATTTACTTAGATCTTTAGCGATTTTTATTGTAATATGTACACAAAAAAATAAATATTTTAATAATTCCTTACGAATGCCTCCTTACACTCTTAATAATCGTAAATTAAAAATTGTTGAATCCGTCATTTTGACGGGCCCCGTAAATCTAGTGTTAATAACAGTTTCGTTCTGTGAGTCCTCGAGCAGTAATTATTTAATATAGTCGAGCTGGTGATGGAGATTTCAATGCACTTGTAGTGTCGTTTATTTAGGATTTTAATCTTTAACATTTTAATTTTGTTTTTCGAAATTGACTGAAAAGTGTCGAAGAATATTTGACGTGCTGGCGGTACCTCGCCGGCTTTGAATATTATTTAAACACGTTTGAATGTTTATAAATTTACAAAAGTATGTACCATTGTATTCGGAAGAGTTCATAGAATTGTTCTGTGTAAGAGTTATTTGTATAGCTTCTATGGTTGAAGCACAATCAATTTTCGAAACTACTTGATACTCAAGCCGAAACGTGCTTCGAATATTGTATAAACACAATTGAATATTTATAGCGTTTCATAGAATATATACCAGGGATGGGCATTTTTGTCTCAATTGAGACAAAACCGTCCCCACCATAGCGCCCACTGTCTCCCACCAGCATCCGTCCTTACCATAGAGGAAGGAAGTGTTTCGCCCGTTGCGAACAGTGCGCAGGTCTCGCGCATGAAAGAGAGGTTGGTGGGAGAAGCAGGCGATTGAGGGGCCCCTACCGTGGCCATCCCCGATACACAGTGTGTCCCACGTAACAGTTGTCACGATTTTTTAAGTACTTGCTATAATCTGACAAAAAATATATTGAACAAAAGTTGATGAATTTTCGATTGGCTATATATTGCAATAAAAAAGTTCGAAAAACATTTTTTTATAGTATTGTCAAGGTCACCTTCATTTCTTTAAATGGCACTTTGTATTTTTGACTTAACAGTATTATAGCCCGTGTCAAGCCGAATTCAACGACCTAGTATACCTGACCTTGGGATGACCTTGAAGGCGATGAAATGAAAATTTCAACAAAACATGACAATCTGCTTGAATGGGTGATAATAACTTGTGTTTATTATTATGACTCGAAATTACATTCAATTTTTATGGGGTCATTTACAGTCAATAGTTTATGCTGTTCCAATACAAAATAAGGAACATTTAAAGCAGCGAATCCGTACAGCATGCGAAGAACTTCGCTACGACAGTATCGTAAGAGCAACCCATGCAGATTTACTACGAAGAACGGAATTGTGCCTACAACAAAACGGATTTCAATTCGAACATTTGATGTGACTTTTTTACGAAATCGTTTGCGTTCATTTAGTCAAGGTTTCTGAATCGAATGCAATTTCGAGTCTTAATAATAAAAACAAGTTATTATCACCCATTCAAGCAGATTGTCAAGTTTTGTTGAAATTTTCATTTCTTCGCCTTCAAGGTTATCCCAAGGTCATGGTACACTAAGTCGTTGAATTCGTCTTGACGCGGGCTATAATACTGTTAAGTCAAAAATACGAAGTGCCACTTAAAAAAATGAAGGTGACCTTGACAATACTATAAAAAAAATGTTTTTCGAACTTTTTTATTGCAATATATACCCAATCAAAAGCTGATCAACTTTTGTTGAAAATATTTTTTGTCAGATTATCGCAAGTACTTAAAAAATCGTGAAAACTGTTACGTGGGACACCCTGTGTACCATTGAACTCGAGAGTTTATAGAATCATGCTGTGTGAAAATTGTCTGTACAGCTTCTACGATTGAATCACAATCGAAGTCGAAGCTGCAAGTTAATTGGTCGCGTCTTTTGATCTTGATTCTATCTAGACATCGATTGAGATAGTTTTTTTTTTTTAATTTCTGTACAACGAAGACCAAGCTTCGTATTATACAGGAATCAATTTCTTAAGCTTAACGCTGATTAGATTTAATTGAAAAAAAAATCGAGTCAATTCGCCCGAACAAAGAATCCTCTAAGGGAATTGCAAAATGATCGTTTTTACTGATTCCCATTGATACAGATTGCATAAAATAATCGTGGATAAAAAAATCCCAGCCGGACATTCCATTCCCTGTACGATCGAAGAACTTGCAGCTATAAATAGGCATGATGGGAGGATATGGTTGTTTCGCTATCCTGTAGCCATTCACAAGATTCGATACCCGTTTGATCCGATATTGCTAAATGATTATTATACTATTAAAAGATGATCATCGTGTGGGTAATTCTTGGTGGTATGATAGGGGAAGGGATTATGGGGGATTCTCTGAGCCGCGTGAACCTAACGGGTTGAAAGCGGAATTTTCTTATTACCGTGTTGGTGCATCCTCCGTCGTGTTTCACGCACAGCCTGACGTTGCACTGGTAGTAGACGCTCGCTGTGTAAGGGAATTTGTGCGCCTGGAAGTTCACCTTCGCCTCCGTTTTGTCCTCGTTGTATGTGAATTGTCCCATAATCTCGCCGTCTACCGGGCAACTGGAATAAGATTCGAATTTCTGATAATTAGAAAGCTGCGAACACAAAATTATTTACATTTTATCTCGCTAATACAATCCCACGCTCGCAAACAAACAAAAACGAGATGGGGCTCCACCGTTCTATTTTACAAACAACTAAGTCTGGTCACTCGAATTTACATAATGATCTTTCAATTTTTTAAAACGCGGTCGTTGGTGATAGGATTTTTATTAGTTTCGGGACACGTTGGAAGGACTTCCTTCATTTTTAGAACACTAGTCTCATGATGAAGGGAGTTTCATTGATTTTTGGGACATCAGATTGACGATGAAAGGATTTCTCTTATTTTTGGCACTCAAGTTTGATATTGAAAGGATTCTTCTTAATTTTAGGACACAAGCTTGATGATAAAAGGGTTTTTCTTATTTTTAGGACACAGGGCTGACGTTGTAAGGACTCTTTTTCATTGTTAGAATACTAGATTAATTATAAAGGGGCTTTTACTTGTTTTTAGGACACACGGCTGACATTGAAAAAACTCTTTTCATTGTTAGAATACAAGATTAATAATGAAGGGGCTTTTTCTTATTTTTGGCACTCAAGTTTGCTATTGAAAGGATTTTTCTTAATTTTAGGATACAAGCTTGATGATAAAATGGTTATTCTTATTTTTAGTACACAGGGCTGACGTTGGAAAGACTCTTTTCATTGTTAGATAACAAGATTAATAATGAAGGAGCTTTTTCTTATTTTTAGTACACAGGGCTGACGTTGGAAGGACTCTTTTCATTGTTAGAATACAAGATTAATAATAAAGGTGCTTTTTCTTATTTTTGCCAGTTAAGTTTGCCATTAAAAGGATCTTTCTTATTTTTAGGACACGGGGCTGACGTGGAAAGGACTCTTTTCATTGTTAGAATACAAGATTAATAATAAAGGTGCTTTTTCTTATTTTTGCCAGTTAAGTTTGCCATTAAAAGGATCTTTCTTATTTTTAGGACACGGGGCTGACGTTGAAAGGACTCATTTCATTGTTAGAATACAAGATTAATAATAAAGCGGCCTTTTCTTATTTTTGTCATTCAAGTTTGCTATTGAAAGGATTTTTGTTACTTTTAGTACACAAGCTTGATGATAAAATGGTTTTTCTTATTTTTAGGACACAGGGCTGACGTTGGAAGGAGTTATTTGTAAAGAATTATTCTTTGAACCTTAGGACACACGTCCGACGATGGAAATTGAAAGTAGTCGAGTTGTGACATAAGTTTCGGGTGTTCCCCTGTCACGTTGAACAAGTCGAGAGGGAAAGTATCAGCGCCAACAACCTGTCCGCGTCGCATCAGCTGATTTGCTTATGAAAAGAAGTCAGTGAACCGACCTGCTTTGTACTTTGAATTCCGGTCTTTGAATTATTCATCGGACACTGTGGCGTGGTCAATACGATCATATAAATAGCAGAATTGTTCTTTGGAACGGTGTTTGTTAATAAACGTGGCTGGAATCCGAAATGTAAAGAACAATAAATTCCAGAAAAAATTCACGATCTTTTCCGAAAAAAGAAGAACACAAAATTCATTGACCATAGAAAATGAACAAAAACAAATTACAAAGATTGAAGACCGAGAAAAAAGATAAGTAATGTACGAAATTAACGCATTGACAATCCTATTGGTCATATATGACCAACACTACAACTAAGTTTCATAAATACATTTTTGTCGTGTTATATTTGAGTAAATTTAATCCGATTAATGTTGGCATGATACAGAAAGCAGTGATCTTGATTAATTCGAGCAGTAATCTGTATTAATCCAGCAGGTAATCTTTAATTAATTCAAGCATGTATGATTAATTTTATTTCTCCAGTTTTGGGTTCATCAACTAAATTATTTTAATATTGCGGGAATTCTTTGGGGCTGTATTTCGACAGTGAACGTATTAATAACTAATGAATTAAAATAAATTTTGAAACACAGGGAACAAAGAAATTTTGGGTAAGAGACTATTAAATAAAATTTCAAGTTAACGATGAGAGACGCTACCAATCTTTATTAATACGCGGCACAAAGAAATGTTGAGAAAATGTGTAACAAGAACTCTACAGAAAACAAGTGCCATTTCATATTTAGAGACGGAAAAATCGATTAAAAAAACGGAGAAAATGTTGGTACAGTGCAAAACACAGGGAACAAAGAAATTTTGGGTAAGAGACTATTAAATAAAATTTTAAGTTAACGATAAGAGTCGCGTGCAATCTTTATTAATACGGGACACAAAGAAATGTTGAGAAAACGTGTAACAAGAACCCTACAGAAAACAGGTGCCATTGCATATTTAGGGCCAGAAAAATTGATTAAAAAGACGGAGAAAATGTTCGTACAATGTAAAAACTGTGGAATTGAAAGACGGTGATTTAGATATAGAACAAGACGTTCCCGGAGCCTAGGGTAAATAGAGCTTCAAAAGAGGAGGAAGCAGAATAATTGTAGAAAATAGGTGACCCGGAGCCCGTGAGAAACAGGGAAGCGTAACTCATGAAAAAATCACGAAAGAGAAACTCGTTAGATGTGGGCAATAAGTGAATCACGGAAAATAACGTAATATGAAATTACCCTTCATCGTTTATGAGCCTCTGCTCCCCCCATCCGAGTCCGTCGCGCACCAGGCAATCGGAGATCTTCAGACCGAACATTTCCTGTTTGTCGATGCTAATGACCAAGGTCAGGGGGTCCCCGATCTTCACGTTTTCCGCCACATGATGCCACGTTGGATCTCCGCTGAAGATCTTCATCGTGCATCCTGGCATAGGAGCTGTTGCCTGTCAAGAACATTTGTTGGTTGCCTCTTAATGCTTTCTAGACCGATCCTCCATTTTCACTAAGGAAACCACCCTAAACCAGACACCTACTTGTCTGCCTTTTCGGCAGACTTGGCAAACTTTTATTCAAATTCTTCAATTCCCCATTTTTATTCAAACTCTGCAATTCTCCATTCCTCAAATTCTCTAGAAAATTTCATTCCAATTCAAATTTTTATTGGAAAAGAACAGAAAATAGAATTTTTTTTGCTTTAGTAATTGTTCTTTTGGAGATTGTCCCAAATTCATTGTTTTTATTGAAATTCTCCAGAAAATTTCATCCTCATTCAAATTTTTATTGGAAAAGAACAGAAAATAGAATTTTCTTTGCTTCAGTAATTGTTCTTTTGGAGATTGTCCCAAATTCATTGTTTTTATTGAAATTCTCCAGAAAATTTCATCCTCATTCAAATTTTTATTGGAAAAGAACAGAAAATAGAATTTTCTTTGCTTCAGTAATTGTTCTTTTGGAGATTGTTCCAAATTCTTTATTCTTATTCAAATTCTCCAGAAAATTACAACCTCATTCAAATTTTTATTGGAAAAGAACAGAAAATAGAATTTTCTTTGCATTAGTAATTATTCTTTTTGCAAATTTGTAAATTTTTATTTATGACTAACTCTCTTGTGCTGGAAATGTGATTTTAGGCTGGAAGGAATGTTCTGCGACTTCTGTCTATACTTTTGAATTTCTGTTTTCTTAATTTTTGATCCGGAGTTAATTAATAAAATATTTTCTATAATTTGTAAATTTTGTACCTGTTAGATTTCCAGTAAGAAATTTGTTAGTTACTATACAATGAGGAAATATTATGCATTCTCACCTGCAATGGCTCAGACTGCAACATGGCCACGTGCGTCTGATCGTTCGTTACCACTTTGTCTCGCGTCTGGTACCGACATCTCACGTGAAAACCTCTGCCCTGGTTCGTGACCAGCTTCAGGTGTGGCTGAACCACTATCGTGTTGAAGTATTCGATACCGCCATCATCCTGTAACAGAATTCAAAAACGTCTCTATTAAATTGCTGTCTTGACACTCTCACAGACGTGTTGCGTGTTCTGGAGTTTTTATCTAGGCTTCGGTAAACGATGTCGTGACAGAACTGACTGTAATTAACGATTTAAGGATTGTTAGTACTAATTGAGTATTTACATAATTTATTTCTTCTGTGGGCACTTAGTGTTAGTAGGCAAAAATACTCTTCTTGTAATTGCGGGTTCTGAAGGCACGACGATTTATAGTTTACGCATTCCAAAGGATCAAAATTTAATGGATTCAGTGACTCAAGAGGCACATTTCAAATTTTAAAGTTTCAAATATTTAGAAATTTCAAATATTCAAATCTTTAAAATTTCAAATATTCAAAGCTTTAAAATTTCAAATATTCAAAGCATTAAATTTCAAATATTCAAAGCTTTAAAATTTCAAATATTCAAAGCTTTAAAATTTCAAATATTCAAAGCTTTAAAATTTCAAATATTCAAAGCTTTAAAATTTCGAATATTAAAAATTTGAAAAATTCAAAGCTTTAAAAGTTCAAAGATTTAAAGCTATAAAATTTCAAATGTTCCAAATTTCTATTATTTAAACTTTCAAATATTCAAAATTTCAACATATTCAAATACACCAAATTTTAAATATTCGAATATTTAGAATTTCAAATATTCAAATACACAAAATTTTAAATATTCGAATATTTAGAATTTCAAATATTCAAAATTTCAAATATTCAGAATTTCAAATATTTAGAACTTCAAATATTCAAAATTTCAAATATTCAAAATTTCAAATATTCAAAATTTCAAATATTCAAAATTTCAAATATTCAAAATTTCAAATATTCAAAATTTCAAATATTCAAAATTTCAACTATTCAAAATTTCAAATATTCAAAATTTCAAATCTTCAAAGCTTTAGAATTTCAAATATTCAAAGCTTTAGAATTTCAAATATTCAGTTTTAAAATTTTAAATGTTCAAAGGTTAAACATTCAAATATTTAAAGGTTTAATATTTCAATATTCAAAGTTCAAAATTTAATATTCAATATTTAAAGCTTTTAATGTCATAGTTTGGGAACGTCTAAAGTTCTAAGGTTCGAGGTTTCAAAGGTTCAACATTTAGAAACATCTAAATTTCGAAGGTTCGTAGTTTAAAAATCGAAGGGTTCAAAGGTTTAAAGGCTCTTCCGAAGGTTCAACAGCTCAATGATTCCAGAACCAAATCGTTCGGCGTGTTCGCAAAGCAATTTCTCAAGCCGACGTGTCTGGGTCGTTTCGATCCTGCGGAAAGGATATAAAGTAAATCAAGTCACAATGTAAAACCGATCCCAATCTCCGCTCCCTTTCTGCCCCGTGCTATCGTAATTGTTTCAGGTGATTGTTTGCAACTCGGCGGACGCGTTTCGGTGTGACGACTGTTGCAATTCTCGGACGCGATTACGAGCGGTTTCGGTCACTGTAATCGCAGTCACCTGGCCTGAAAGTTCCCCCAGCATTCCGTTTGTCCTTGCACCTTGTCAACAAAAACCTAATCGTTCTTCTTTATTCTCTCCTGGTCCAAGAGAAACTAATTTCTCCCTCCCAAATTCCGTTCTTGCCAAATTATTCCTAGGAGTCAAAGCATTTCGAAGTTCGAAGGGTTTAAAAGTCGTTAGCATCATTCTTTTGGAAATTTTGGTCCTTTTTATGCGCTTAGGAAATGTTACACTGTATATAAAAATTTTTGAACGGTTTTTCATTCGTTGTAATGAATCATGGATCTCTTTATTGAATTCTGAATTTGTTATAAGATTTCAAAATGTTGAGTTCAGTCCAATACGAACTAATTTATATGCTTTGTTGAAACTTTTGAAATTGTCCAAATGTGAATGTTATATTCCTCAGGGAATTTTTGTAACAATTATCTAAAATTTCCCTTTTGTTAAATTGTAAATTCGTCCGTGATTTTTAGAGTTTTATTTAGATGTACAGTTTTTATCATAATTACATGCCTCTAGAACGTTTTTGTACGTTAATTTCGAATGTCTAAAATCGTGGTTTTAGGTCCAGATATTTTTTAATTGCATTTGATAAGATCGTTCTTGAAACATTTGCACTTTTCTGTTTTTTTTTTTTTTCATGTTCGTCGATGCATCAGCGATTTTTGCGCACTCTTCATGCTCCCTATTCAGCAGAGTAAATGATTTCTTATTAATGTTTTTACCGGTTTCCTATCGAATACCCCTCTATCCTCTTCAGGATTAGTTTTTCATCCACAATGCATTGCCGCCCGTGGCTATTTAATTCTCCTCCACGACCGAGATATTCTTCGGCAGACCGGGCAACCTCTCCAGTCATTATCATTAATGCGAACGATAATCGCCATTAATAATGTTAATTCGCAATCAAAGCATCCGCGGGTATTGGATATAATGGGAGGATGATGATCGTCTTTAGGGGACGCGGATGATCATGTCTAGCCTCGATCGGGGGCCCCGTTTAAGTCTGTTTGCTTAACCGAGCCTTTCTGGAAGATCGATTATCCCCTAACTACTTTTTGCTGATCGACCGATCGACTATTTACTAAAGCACCTCGGTTCCTCATTATCGTGGACAATTTGCTGAAGGACATTCCATTTTTGCACGATATACCGTCTGTGAAATTTCTCTGGAGCAAATTACAATTTTTGCTACCGTTTCCTCGTAAACATTTATCTTAACAATATTCAAGTATTTCCAAGCTTCGAAGATTTATACAATCTCAGTTTCTAGGTGTCAAAGGCTCTCAGCTTTGATATATGGAGCAACTCATGGTTCAAGGGTGCAGAGTTTCAAAACTTCCAGGATCCTAAAATTTCAAAGATTCAAGAATTCAAAGGTTCAAGCCATCTAATTTTTACTAATTTTTAAATTCAAGTTCAATAAGTAGTGAAAGGTTTGTAGATTCACAGTTTCTAGATCTCAAAAGCTGTGCGCATCAACATTTCGAGGGCTCCATGGTTCGAGGGTACAAAGTTTCAAAATTTCAAGGACCTCATGGTTCAAGGGTGCAGAGTTTCAAAACTTCCAGGGTCCTGAAATTTAAAAAATTCAAGAATTCAAGGGTTCAAGCCATCTAATTTTTACTAACTTTTAAATTCAACTTCAATACGTAGTGAAAGGTTTGTAGATTCACAGTTTCTAGATCTCAAAAGCTATGAGCGTCAACATTTTGAGGACTCCATGGTTCGAGGGTACAAAGTTTCAGAATTTCAAGGCTCTCATGGTTCAAGGGTGCAGAGTTTCAAAACTTCCAAGGCACTGAAATTTAAAAAATTCAAGAATTCAAGGGTTCAAGCCATCAAATTGTTACTAACTTTTAAATTCAACTTCAATATGTAGTGAAGGGTTTGTAGATTCACAGTTTCTGGATCTCACAATCTGTGCCCTTCAACATTTCGTGGACTCCATGGTTCGAGGGTACAAAATTTCAAAATTTCAAGGTCCTCATGATTCAGGAAGACAAAATTTCAAGATTCAAAGGCTCGATGCTTCTAAATTTAAAAAATTCAAGGGTTGAATGGTTAAAAATATCAAAACATTAAAATGGCATAGAACGTAGAATTAAAGAAGGTCCAATATTAAAGAAGGAAAAGCAAAATCAATTGTCGCGGACCATGCTGCAATATTAAAGGAGAAAAAGGAAAATAATCGATCATATTTATCGTGAACGATGCTCCAACATTAAAGAAGGAAAGAGAAATTCTGGGCGGACATAAGACTGGCAAGAAAACGAACGCATCACCAGATGGGATGATGGTTAAGGATGGACCAAAGGATGATCCACTAGCAAAGATTCCTAGAATGGCCAGGTGACCACGGAAAACCACCGGATCTGACCAAGTAAGAACATAATACAGAAGAAGCGCGAGTGGCTTCACGGAATAAATTCCTCGGCGCGAGAACCGCAAGAAAAATCGATGCTCGAGGGAACTCGAAGTAGCAAAAATTCGTCGCGTTCACCGGGGTGGTCTGAAGAGATCGTGGCCCCAGAAGGAAAAAGGAAAAGGACGATGAATCCTTGCTCGTTTTGCACGGGAGTCTGATCGGCGTCAGGATCGTGTGACACAGCGGCGCGCACGCGGCTTTAAGTTATTTGCGGTATCGCCCGGAGAGAAATCATGTTCTACGTTGCGATCATTCGAGTGTTCGCATTCGAACCTATCGCCAGCTACCATTAACTACCACAGATATTAAAAAAGAATATTTGGAGGGATAAAGGAAAACTGGACGAGAAATTCAGTAGGAATCTAATAGAAATTGTGAATACCGTCACTGCGGTTGAAATTATCGAAACTATTGAAAGGTCGACCAGTTGAGATTGTTCGAAAGGCGGGGAGCAGTTTCATTGGACCCAGTGCTCGAATACTTATAGCCCTGATATCTGAACAGTAAATAGAGGGCCCCTGTTCGTGTCCTAGGCATACGAGGCAGTTGTGCCTCGTTGCCAGGTGTGAAACGTAAAGTCACCGATCTGACGGGCCTCTCTCGGGCCGATGCACCGCAGATTGCGAGTATCCTTGCTGAGGTCGAACGCGGGGATCCTCGAAGGTCGTTGCCTGCTCGACATATACGGTGCGCGTGGAAAATCCTCGTTCAACATCCATTCTTCCTCAAAAGATTCAGCTCCGTTTGTTCTCGAATCAATCATCCCCTTCTTAAGTCAACGCAACCTTAAATTTTTAACTACACCAACTAACTGTTAACTCAATTATCAAATTCAGGGATGAAACAGAAAATTGTTCTTTGGTGATCGATTCTACAAATTGTTCCAAATCTAGCTGCACCTTCAATTTGGCTACTCCTGAATCAAACGTTTCATTAAATTCTAGGGATTGCTCAAATTAGGAAATTGGGGCTACAATTTTTATTGTAGAAATTAATGCAACAACAAATTTTTTACTATACCATCTAACTCGAAGCAGCAAGTAATTATCTTTAGGTGTTCAGTTCTACAGATTGTTACAAATCTAGCTGCAGCTTCAATTTGACTACTCTTAAATCAAACGATTCATTGTATTCTAAGGATTTGATGTTCAAATTAGGAAATTGGGGGTACAATTTTTATCGCGCACTTCCGAAATTAATGCAACAACAAATTTTCTACTCCACCATCTCTTGAAGTAGTTCCCTAACTGTTCTCTAACTGTTCCCTAACTGTTCCCTAACTGTTCCCCAACTGTTCCCTAACTGTTCTTTTGTACAACGATCAGCAATAATGGCCGATCTTGAACGGTAACTTAAAAGAACTACAACTTGGTTCAAGCTTGATTTAAGCCTGATATTATAGGATGTTAGAAAAATTATTTCAAGGTAAATAAATATTACAAGTAACGGAAATATTCAAGGTGGACAAAATTATTACCCCACCCTGTATATGTAGCAAGCAATATAACTAACAATCTTCATTAGACGAATTATTTGTAATGCGCAAACCCTTTTTTTTCAAAAACGATGTAATTGGAGAAGTTTCAAGCTTTTTGATCTGCATGAGATTCTACAGATTTTTTGAAACTCTCATACTGTATTCGAAATTATTTTTCAGCTTGATGCACCGATTTCCCAGAAGTGGTCTTTACGCAGGAATTAGGCGAACGTAATTAAACCCAGGATTAAGTGGACAAAGATACTTCGGTAAACATTAATTTTCGCGTAACAGAACTCACAGGCTAAAGTTTCCTGGCGTTGTCTTCATTAGAGGGCCGAAAACGACAGAAACCTCTTTCCCAAAGGACACAATCCTTCTTCAGGAAGTCCCGTCCTGGAAGATATCGTGTTCCCAGTTCGCTGGAGATCCTATCTCCTCTGTGTGTAGCTTAATTAGTAGATTCACGAAAAGGACCTTCTTTTCGAACGATCATTTCCCGATTACTTGGTTATCGCTCTTTGTTTGCAATTTAATAATTCACCGGAAAAGACGTGGTGTGCGAGAGGGTGGTAATTAATATGTGTTATCTTGGTGCTTTAATGACGATAATGACAACGATCAGGACGGTCTGAGGATTCCTGGAAGATTGTGGCATGGTTAGGATCCTTCCTATCCTTTTCAAGCGACGTTCGTTGAGAATGGTGGAAAAATTGTATAATGTACTTGACACTTAACAATATGCGATAATGCGTTCTCAAGATATCGTTATGGTAGAGAAGTGGTTGTTGAGATCATTTTGTGGTTTTGCTCTTGTTGCCCGTCGAGAAAATTCGACTCGTTAATGACTGGTGTGGCCTCTTAGGACCTCGTTACGCCGACGATCATTCCTTAATGACTTGATAAAGCGTCATGGCCGTTTTCGAGAATGATACAACCATCTTATGATAATAGTGTAATATTCTGAGAGGACTCGTGCGATTATTATATAGACTCTTTAGATTATTTAGGACTCAATTATTTATAGACTCTAGATTATTTTAGACTGGATTATTTATGAACTCTTTGGATTAGTTTGAACTCGATTATTTAGTGACTCTTTAGATTATTTAGGACTCAATTATTTATAGACTCTAGATTATTTTAAACTCGATTATTTATGAACACTTTGGATTGGTTTGAACTCGATTATTTAGTAACTCTTTGGATTCGATTATTTATAAATTATTTATAGACGTTATAAAATTATTTAATCTGATTTAGATGGTCAACCTATTTTTAATAAGGCCAATGCAGAGGTGGTATTTCTAAATTTCCAGAGCACTTGAATCTCATTAATATGCAGGTGAAAATATTTTCAATCCACCATGCAGCTCTTAGTTAACACGCTTCACAGTTTGCTAATTGATTTATAGTTGACGTGTTAAACGAGTGGTTTACCGTTCGGCAATGGTAATCACAGAGTTACAGATTGTATCTGCGATTTATGCCTCAGATTTACTCTGAAACTATAATTATTGCATAATTCATGTTTATTGTCAGAAAACTGATCGAGCATACTCGTTCCTTTCGAATTTTCATAAATTCTATTGTGGGCTTTAATTACATTATACGTTTCTTCTCGTAGGTGCCATAATTTAAATTTTAGATGTAATTTTGCAAAAATCTAAAGCCTATACTTTATACCTTTTTGTTATTATCTTTTAGAGGTTGAAAATTGTAGAGAAACAGAGTTTCAATAATTCAAGATTTAAAAGTTTCAAATATTCATATATACAGAATTTGAAATATTCAAAATTTCAAATTTTCAAATATTCAAAATTTCAAATTTTCAAATATTCAAAATTTCAAATTTTCAAATATTCAAAATTTCAAATTTCCAAATATTCAAAATTTCAAAATTTCAAATTTTCAAATATTCAAAATTTCAAATTTTCAAATATTCAAATATTCAAAATTTCAAATTTTCAGATATTCAAAATTTTAAATATACAAAATTTCAAATTTTCACATATTAAAAAATTCAAATATTTAATTTTTCAAATATTCAAGGTTTTAAAGATACAAAGCTCAAAGTTCCAAAGCCACTAAATTTCCAAAATCCAAAGTCTCAAATACTCTAGGGTTGAGACCATCAAAATTTCAAATATTGAAAGTTTTAAAAGTTCAAAGTTTCAATTCCTCTGGATTTCAAAGATTCAAGGGTCCAAAGATTCTGAGGTTCAATGATTCAAGGTTTAAAAATTCAATGGTCCGAAAATTTAAGGTATAAAAATTCATCGGTTCAAATATTCAAGGTTTCACAGTTCAAAAGCTCTAAACTATTCTATGTTTCAAAGATTCAAGATTAAAAAATTGAAAGGTCCATAGATTGAAGGTTTCAAAATTCACACGTCGAAAACTACGAGGTTTCAAAAACGCAAACTTCAAAGTTTCAATTCCACAAAATTCCAAAGCTTCGATCCTCCGGCTAATAAATGACAAATTGTATCGAATGATGTCTCAATAAATACTCCGGCAAACGAGTCCATAAATATTCCATGAAAGAATCTGGTATTAACATAAACGTTCAGGGTCTCGGTGTGCACATTGGTGGTGTTAAATAATGAAGATAAACGGTACGCGGGAGGTGTTAAAATTACTAGCGACTCGGGAGTAGCTCGCAAGTCGCTAATTCGCCTCGGCAATCATGCAGATTCGAGGTTGGGCGGTGCTCTAACGCCCCGGATCGGTTTTGCCGAGCGAGTATCCACACCTGAATCCGTATTACCACAAATTGCGACGATCATTACCGGAGCCTACGCAATAAACCTCGCAGCAGCAGTGTACCTAACCACCGGTAGGTGCTCATTGCTCGGATGAGGTCACGCTGGTCCCCGATTAATTCGATCCGCGTTACACAACCGTCGCTTAACGTCGATATTCGTTGGAAACCATTATGTTCGCTTGATCGAGACCTTCCACGTCCTTCCCTTAGATCAATTTTCATGTAATACCTGTCGATTTTATCGGTGAAATTTTCCAACGTAGAAGAAATTGATTCATTTAAAAAAGCTAAGGATAAGAATGATTATCAAAATTCATTTATAAAAGCTAGGGATAAAAATGATTATATTAAATCATTTGTTAGAGCTAAGGATAAGGGTGACTATCTATTTAGTTCGTTTAAGAATCTAATAACTTATCTATCCTTGAAATCGCGTGTTTTAGCTGCAGTTGTTCTTCCAGTATAATTTCTTGATAATCTTCCACATATTGCAGCTAATGCTCCAAGTACTATTACATCAGGGATGTATTGCGTTATTGTATTGGATGGATTGCAGTGTTACCACTACGAATTCCGATGAAATTAACATTACAAAGATTTTTGTCCCCAGGTCCACAAAAAAATACATAATTTTTAAACTACAGAAAAGAATATTTCTTTAACCTGGTGTTTATACAACGATTCTTATAAAAATCTTCAGCGTATCTCTGAAATAAAAAAACAATACAAGAAACGAAGAATTCGTCATTCATTGATGCTCGAAAACAATTTACATGAAAAATCCTTATTAGTATGCGTCGTGGATAAAAATCAAACATCAAAAAACAAACATTCCTCTATCCCGATATACGCAAAATCCATTTGCACAAAAATCCTCGGCACATTCCTCAGATAGAAAACGATTACCGCTATCCTAAGACTGTTATAAAGAAACATTCTTTTGTTAACCCGTTGCCGTATCCCAACAAGTCAGACTCGTGCTGAATATACCTTTCTTTTTCGACGAAATAAAATTGTATTCTTTTGTAATCAATCTTCAAACATCGAAGTGAACGTAGTTATACAAAATACATGAATTTTCTTTCCTCTCCCGTGATATTCATTAGGATAGAGATGTTCTAATCGCTGTAGTCGTGAAGAGTACACACACGTACACCGAATAGCAGAAAAATCGGTAGTACACCTCGATCGCAAAGTCAACCAAAAAAAAAAAAAATACAATCACTGCAGCGCACGTTACTAATTTAATATCCACGGATTTCGCACATTCCGTCGCGGTGCAAATTTGTAAAGCTCCCGAGCCTGGCCACGGAACAGCAATTATCGTTAAGAAGGGAATTCTGTCAAGAGATTCGCTCAGTTTCGCTGCTCAAAACGATCATTAACCGAGCGGAGATCGTCCCCGCTAAAATCCACAGTTGCTCGTAAAACTCGTTTTACACGTCCGTCAGAATGATTTCAGCCAGTCTGTCGTCGGTCCCCTTCGTTGCAGCGTCTCAAAGTTCCTCTACCACCGCGAGGAGGTCCGATCCTCTTTTTGCTCGTTTCCTTCCCCCTTTTCATCTATAAAGGTATGCAGAGAGGGAGACTGAGAATGCGAGATAGAGAGAGAGAGAGAGAGAGAGAGAGAGAGAGAGAGAGAGAGAGAGAGAGAGAGAGAGAGAGAGAGAGAGAGAGAGAGAGAGAGAGAGAGAGAGAGAGAGAGAGAGAGAGAGAGAGAGAGAGAGAGAGAGAGAGAGAGAGAGAGTTTCTCTGTGTCCTCGAACCCACCTGGACCCGTTCGTGTAGGAGGATTCCCATATCGACGACCTCGAAAACTACCAACCTCGCCAGGATCCTCCAAGGGTTAGCAGACGGATCCCAAAGAGACCAAAGGCCACCGACTACTAAATACCATGCGGGTATACCCTCCGAGAGAACCTAACTGAATGCAGCGGACGCGATAAACTGAAAATACTCCGGTGAATTCCATCCGAAGTAATTCGAAGCTATCTTCCGGATAAAGAATTAACACTTGGAAGGAAATTCTACGTACGTTTAACTCGCACTTCTGATTTACCGTACAGTACGTTCTTGGCAAACTCCTTCGAGAGCACTCTGAAGCTATCTTCGACGTAGAAAGTTAACACTTTAATGAAATCCCAACTTACGCTGAAATGTGCATTTATGGTTTAACGGATGCGCGTCTTGAGAAATTGATCTTCGAGCAATGAAAGCACTATAAACTAGAGGTGTGCGAGTACCCGTAATTTACTAGCTGAGCTGAACTCTATTCGAATGCTCGAGCCGAGTCGAACGTTTGAATTTTCCGAGCTACTTGAAATCGACAAACTGCTTGAAAAGAATACGAGCTGCTTGAAAAAATCAACCGGCTCGAATATTCGAGCCCTCGTGAAACTTCGATTTACTCGAAAATGAATTTTCAGCCCGAAATTTTTCGAATTACTCGAATATATTCGAACAGATCTTTAACTTTCGAGTTACTCGTAAAAATTTGAATTGCTCGAGTTACTCGAATATATTCGAACAGATCTTTAACTTTCGAATTACTCGTAAAAATTTGAATTGCTCGAGTTACGCGAATATATTCGAACAGATCTTTAACACTAGAACTACCGAGCACTAAACGCGACTGCCGTATATTGCTTTATAATAACGACAAGATTGCATTTATCCAAATTTCGTATAATTTGTGTTCAAATATGTACTTCAATAGAGAAGTTCACTAAAAAATTACTCCTGGAAACATATTTATAATTTTAATATTTGCAAAAGAAAAAATTAGAAACCAGTCATTTTGACTAGTCCGGTAGTTCTAGTGTTAACTTTCGAGTTACTCATAAATATTTGAATTGCTCGAGTTACTCGAATATATTCGATCAGATCTTTAACTTTCGAGTTACTCGTAAAAATTTGAATTGCTCGAATTACTCGAATATATTCGATCAGATCATTAACTTTCGAGTAACTCGTGAAAATTTGAATTGCTCGAGTTGCTCGAATATATTCGATCAGATCATTAACTTTCGAGTAACTCGTAAAAATTTGAATTGCTCGAGTTGCTCGAATATATTCAATCAGATCTTTAACTTTCGAGTTACTCGTAAAAATTTGAATTGCTCGAGTTGTTCGAATATATTCGATCAGATCTTTAACTTTCGAGTTACTCGTAAAAATTTGAATTGCTCGAGTTACTCGAATATATTCGATCAGATCTTTAACTTTCGAGTTACTCGTAAAAATTTGAATTGCTCGAGTTGCTCGAATATATTCAATCAGATCTTTAACTTTCGAGTTACTCGTAAAAATTTGAATTGCTCGAGTTACTCGAATATTCATTTATTTACTATCAAATACTATTCTAACTATAAGGAAGAAAAATATGACGCTACTTTAATGTTATTGTTTTATTTTCATGTTTCACGAAGAAAACATATTCGAATTTTTACGAGTAACTCGAGAGTTAAAGATCTGTTCGAATATATTCGAGTAATTCGAAAAATATCGAGCTGAAAATTGATTTTCGAGTAAATCGAAATTTCACGAGAGCTCGAATATTCGAGCCGGTTGATTTTTTCAAGTATCTCGCATTCTTTTCAGTTAGTTCGTCGATTTCAAGTAGCTCGGAAAATTCAAACGCTCGATTCGGCTCGACAGACCGATCATTACTCGACTCGAAATTCGAATACTCGAATAAATCGAGTATTCGCACACCTCTATCTGTAACTGAATCAATAGCGGAGCGACTAGTTGTATAACGACCCCTAAATGAACAGTACCTGAAGCAATGAAATCCTCGGTTAATCAAAAACAAGCTGGACCAACTGCAGTTAAAACTGCTTCACGGTCAAAGTGAGTGGCGAAGAATTCGCTCCGGTTCGAAGCCGACACACCCACCAATCACCACCGCAAGAAAACCCGTCCTCCACCTCGCGGAGAACGCGAACTGTTACAACGTACGGTGAATCGACCGAAAGCTGGAATTCATAATAAAGTACCGTTGCGCTCACCGATCATACGCGGACGGTTCCGTTTTCGCGCGTGAAGGTTGAGAGAGCTCCATTGTGTCTTCGCTTCTCTATCTCTCTTTCTTCATCTTCGTCTATCGTTGTGTTCTACTATAACGGTTCAAAAATCCATCGAAATCGCCGCCATCGTTTGTTGTTGCGTTCCGCGATGCTATACCGTTCAGGCTACACACATACAGGGATAGATAGATAGATAGTAATAGAGAAAGAGAGAGATAGAAGGAGAGAGAGAGGATGATGGCAAAGAGGGCCCTGTCACGGGCCAACAAGAACGACAGGACTCGGATTCCATCAGCCGTAGTCGAAGAGTTATCAGACCGCAAGGCATCCACGGTATTCCCTTCTTGCCTAGTCACGGACGTTCGACATCATCGGATGTCGCGTCAATTCCCACCAGGATGCTACGTACACACGCTCTCTGTGACGACTTATTCCGCGGAGAACGCGATGATCGCTGATTTCATTTGAGCTCAACAGAAATGACTCGACTAGAGTCGGTATCGCCAAAGAATCTCCTCTAGTCAATGTTCGATTTTATTTGATCTGTATGCTTTTTGAGAAATGTTTAGTGAACGTGCTTTAGGAAACATTTTTGAGAAACATTTTTCAAATGAAGTGGAAGAAGCTTAACAGGACTGACTTTATTGGGTGAAGTTCTATGAATGAATTTTTGTAAATTATTCGTAGTACTCTGAAATACTCTGAAAGAATTTTCCTTAAAAATATGTAAACATTGAATGACTTTTCCTAAATGATTTATCCAAAGAATGAATGTTATTTAAACAAACATTCAGAATGGATTTTAGTCAAGCAAACATTCAGAATGGATTTTATTCAAGCTAACATTCAGATTGAATTTTATTGAAGCAAACATTTAGAATTAATTGTATTCGAACAAACATTCCAAATGAATTTAATTCAAGCAAATATACCGAATAAATTTTATTCACGCAAAAATTGCAAGTGAATTTTATTCAAATAAACAGTTGAAATAATTTTTATTCAAGCAAACATTCAGAATGGATTTTATTCAAGCAAACATTTAGAATTATATTCGAACAAACATTCCAACTGAATTTTATTCAAGTAAACAGTCGAAATAATTTTTATTCAAGTAAACAGTGGAAATAACTTTTAGTCAAGCAAACATTCAGAATAAATTTTATTCGAGCAATGTTTTAGAATGAATTTTATTCAAATAGATACTCAGAGTGGGTTTTATTGAAAGCAACATATTGGCATTACTTTCATTGTAAGGAATATTCTGAATCTTTATGCAAAATAAAAGTTTTCTACCTCATTTGCAACAAACTGGAGTGAAATGGCTATTTATTTTTTTTTTCAATATGTTTAATAAGTTGAAAATAATATAACAGTGTTTTTAAATTTTAAACTTTTCATGTTTTCACTGTTTTAAGTTACACCTACTCATTTCTGTCACAAATGCATAAAATCCGCTGTCTAATTATCAGTGTCACTCACGTTCCCAATAAAAATAAATTAACACTGCCTCACTTTACAAGACTTACAATTTTTATATTATATTTTTTAGTATATTTTACAATTCATTTCAAAAACATCCCTGTTGAGATAAGTTGAGAAAAATTTCTTTATTAAATTCATGTATAAAAATCAGCGTTATAAACATTTGCTCGAAGGTTTGCATAAGAAGACAAAAAACGCGTTCAGAAGAATCTCGCGTCATTTGAATTCAAATTAGACACATGTTGAAGCGTCTGAAGTATACAGGAAGAAATGGCTATATTCACGAAGGAAATCGAATCCTGAGTGGAGAGGAGGAACAACATCGAGGGTCGATCGAAGTCAAAGTTGAAGCCTGATACACAGGCTCTGTTACTGGCGGCGCGGTGTGGTAGACCACCCAACGCGAAGCCACGCGAAAAATCCTGCAGCTATTCTTGGCTATGCAAGTCCCGTCCTGGCGTTCCTCAAAGACACGCCAGGCATCGAGGCATGCGTTTCTGATGTTCGTCGGATGCTTCCTGGACTGTTTATCCTGACCGTGGATCTTGAGGCGTTCGACGGCTCGGTTCATCCCTGCATCGATAACGATCGCCAATATGTCGAGTCGCGAGATGCTGCTTCAAGCATTCGACTCGGCGACTTTGAGAGAAGCATGTGTCAGGAAAATCGAGAAACAAGAAATTCTGGAAAATTGGATAAGGATATTTAACGCTAAACCTACCAGCGCCAGCCAAATGACTGCTTTCAGATTTTTTATTTTACAATTATTGAAGTTATAAAGATGTTTCCAATGGAAATGGTTATGCACACATTTTTATTCAAGTATAAATTCTAATAAAAATGACACAAATCTAAATAAATTCAATTGTGCCATTTTTATATGAGAGCACATAGTAATCACGTTTAATGGTCGGTGAGTTTATTGTTAAAAGCAGGCATTTTAATCCTTTGCACTCGAATGGTGACTCACCAGTCAAAATTGCTATACCATTATTCAAAACAGTTTTCATATTGTTAAATTCATCGTCTATTCCATAAACGTCCACAATAAAATTGAATTAACCAGTTGGCTGTGTTTGCCGAGTATACTCGTCATAGAATAAAAATTAATTGCTCGCTGTAGTGAAAATTAGAACGCATTATTAGTTTGTCGACATTTTAGAATTTTTCGAGTCAAAGACGAGGTAAAGAAACGAAACAAAGAAATTGACGAAAGGTCAATATGTGATAAATAAAGTTTTCAAAAATTTTTAGTAGCCACATACAAAGTCGAGCTATACAGTTAACTGGTTAAAACACAGAAGCACAGCAGGACAAATGAAAAGGAACGTCGTTTGCACTTAACGCTTCTTCCTCTCGAAGCAAGTCTTTCGGCTCATTTAAATAGCGTTTCACACCTCCCACGCTACTCACGATCCTCGAATAAATTATCAACTCCCCAACCACCGCCTCGATCATAAAAATAACACAGGATTGAATTAAAACGCCGGGAAAGACTGTGGAAATAAAAGAACATCGTTGCATGTGTTATTCTTCTTTGCCCGACAGTACACCGTCCGTTGTCTGGCTGTTATCTGCGGAACGAGATATGTTTTTACACGCGATCTCCTGGACGATTTTGACGAACAGTTCTGCGATTAAAATTACCCTAATTATGGGTGCGAAGCACGATAAATGTTGCCCGGGAACAAGCGTAGGCTACGCGGGTGAGAAAGTCGCGGGTAACATTAATAATAAGAATCAGGGGGCGGCACTGATGAGTCCCTCTGATAGTTCATTTGCATGAAACCCCCGGCTACCGGGACTCATTCTCGTGCCAGGGGCCAAAAGGTGTTCTGCATCCTGCGCGCACGGTTTTGATGAACGCTGTATCCTTTTTCCATGCCTCGGGAACAGGAACGAATTCCTGCGGACCGTCTACAGATACCAGATAGTCAGACTGTAATAATCCGCTGCTCCAACGATTTATTAAAGACCTGCCTGAGCTACAAGGGCCGTGGAAAAACGAATCTACCGATGGGAACCAGTCCTGGAACGTTTCTACGGATAACTGTCCCCTTTGGCTTCGGAGAGCTGTTCTTCGATTTTTGAATTCGCACAAAGTTTACGCGTAGCATTTTCTAATTCTCATCTTCTTGAAAATTTTAGTATTGTTCTTCCATTCTTCAAGATTCTAATATCGTTCTCGCGTTATTGAAAACTCTGATATTCCTCTTCGAATCTTGGAAATTCTAATATTCTAATATAATAATTACTACTCTTCGATTCTTGAAAATTCTAGTATTGTTCTTTCATTTTTTCAAGGTTCTAATATCGTTCTCCGATTATTGAAAATTCTAATTATTCCTCTTCGAATCATAGAAATTCTAATATTGTACTATAACAATTACTACTCTTCGATTCTTGAAAATTCTAGTATTGTTCTTCCATTCTTCAAGATTCTAATATTGTTCTCGGGTTATTGAAAATTCTAATATTCCACTTCGAATCTTGGAAATTCTAATATTCTACTATAACAATTACTACTCTTCGATTCTTGAAAATTCGAGTATTGTTCTTCCATTCTTCAAGATTCTAATATTGTTCTCTGATTATTAAAAATTCTAATATTCCTCTTCGAATCTTGGAAATTCTAATATTCTACTATAACAATCATTACTCTTCGATTCTTGAAAATTCTAGAATTGTTCTTCCATTTTTGACAAATCCAACATTCTTTTGCGAGTCTTAAAAATTCTACTACCAAATTAATTTCTTCAATTCTTGAAAATACTAATATTCTTCTCCCATTCTTGAAGATTCTAACATTCCACAAAAAGGGACATTTCGCACATCGATGTGTTCTTATTGCTGCACTTTGTTCTGCATTTTGGTTTAATACAAATTTATTTCTGAGATTGTGGTGACACACAGTGGTACCATAAGATCCTAAGATACGTGAAAGATGTAAAGCCATAACATAATCAACCTAAAGACACATTCGCAAAGACTAAGGATCGTTTTATGCAGGAATTGTTTTTTAATTTCACGTTTGAGTTGATTTAGATGAAATTCGAGGTCGCGGTAGCGCCGAGAGGTATGATAATGTATTCAATGATTCTCGGAGGTGTAGAACACGTTGAGGAAAACGTTGTTTTGCTAGGGGTGTAGGATTCGCGAGAACTTTACCGGGGAATGCACGCGAGCGACCGTGTACGCGCGTGAACGCGCTGCAACACGTTGCAACGGGCTGCAACTCGTTGCAATGGCCGATGCAACATGCCGCCGCGATTCTTGTCGGAGATTTATATTCACCCGGGACAGTGATATTAATTCCGCCACGACCAGGAACCCACCGCCCACCGGAGATCTTATTAGCCAGAATTTACGTAACGGCCGCGAGAATTGCTCGTTTCCGTGAGTCGTAGCTCGCGGTCGGCTGCAGGAAGCTTTCCGATATCCTTGGAATGCACGTGGGTGCAGTTGATGTACGAACAAATCGAGCTGCGATAGCCGTAAAGATGTCCTGTTGGAGTATCTGACGAGACCGTGGATTTCCTGACACGGGTAAAAACGGTTTACTTAATGGTACGCCGATTTTTCTGAACATGAACGTGTTTTCTAAATGATTCAAACTTAAATCGTTCACGCGTTGAAAAGTTTGATCGTGAGTCTAGAGGATTTGCAATTTTTTTTAGACGGATTATACCTGTCTTTATCTGCAACTAGAAAGCATAAGTTTATTTTTGGAGGTTAGCCACTATTTTATACTATAGGCTATGTTTAATGACATATTTAATATTAGCAATACCACTTGATCCTGAAGGAATTCCGGGATCCAAATATATTTGTGTACCCTTTTGGCCTAACCGCACCTGTGTATCAAATTTCAACTTTCTATGTTTTCTGTATTTCGAGATATTTTGATGATAAATGATAATGATGATAAATGTTTCAAACATCTTTCAATAGAACAGAATTCAAAAGAACAAGCTTTATAGAATTTTCCTAGATTCAAAAGAACAAGCTTTAGTCACCAACAACATTACGATTTCTCAAAATCCTCGCCTAACTAGATCTACCATCAACAACCGCAAAATGGCATCGATAACAGTACCCTGAACCAAGTTGATACTTGATTGACGATTCCTTGATTTTCCTAGGGGTTGTTCCAGTGTTCCTAGAGAATATGGTTCACCCGAATTCAAACTTATTTACATCCTCCTCCTCGTTCAAGAAAATACAGCGATTGTTAAATCGCTTCCTCCATGCCGAGGCTAAAAACGATTCCTTGATTTTAGGAAAGAATGTTCCAATCTTTTTAAGTGATATGATTTTCCTGAATCCAAAAGAACTGAAAAGTCTCGGTAACCAACTTCTCAGCCCCGACACCGATATTTCTCAAAACTGGACCTACTTCTGGCCTAATTGAACCTACCATCAACAACCGTAAAATGGCATTGATAACAGTACCCTGAATCAAGTCGCCGGCATAAAGGATCCCCGACAATTTCCCGGCGATCCACCTGTTGGTAGGAGCATCAAAACCACGGAATCCCGTCCACCGTTAAAACAGCTCCGGCAGCAGGGAGATACGATTGGAAAGCAATAATCCTAATTAGCCTCCGGGTGTACCGCCACAACCAGGAACAGCTCACGAGAGAGATATAGAATGAGCAAGAGAAAGAGATAGCTGTATTCTATAGCGTAAGGATCGTGGATGGTCGCGCGGTGGCTAACTATTTATAAAAGCTGGCTAATAATCGAAGGCGTCACGGTCGAGGAATCTCGGCTCGTTAAAACTGTTCAACCGTGGACGATCCTTTTTCCCCCCGCAGCGATCAGAAATTGGCGGTGTTGGGCACGGTAGAGCCTCGAGCCTGCCAGCGCGATAGACAGGGGAACGAATAGGAAATGTTCGCGCGTGTTCCGCGCGCGGACAGCGGCGAAAAGAGGGTATGGAAGCAGGCGAAAAGAGGATAGTCGGCAGAAGAGGATAGGAGAGGATAGGAGAGTCAGCTGGCCAGAGAACCGAGAGAGGATATCGTGTTTACAAGGATTACAGTTCCTCGTAGCGCGTGGCGTAAGATCGCGAGGCTTGACTGCGATGCAACGGCTCGGATGCCAGTACCTAGATGCAGCCAGCAGCTGCAGCAGTTTCAGCGTAGAGCGCTCGCAGCCCTGAACTGACCGGACGTCGAACCCGAGAAATGCTTCAGCCGGTCAAGATACATCGTAATAAGTACACAAAGTAGCCCGCGGCCAGGGCGAATCCCAGGATAAGCCAGTCGTATTTACATACGTCGCTCCATGAATCTCCCGGATCCTCTATCCATCTTGCCCCGCTCCTTTAGCCTCTCTCCTCGCCTGGGAACAAGAACCGACCTTAGAAATCCCATTTCCTCCGGGAACACCGGCGCAGCTGGCCTGTACACGCTTGTAGATCCCCTGATTCGTCGGTTACATGCAGGATATTGGATGGGGAGGACTCTGCTAGTCCTATGCTGGGTGATTGCTATTGGTGTACAGGCTTTATAGAACTTCCTGGTCGGTTCGGGAAGTTTGGCGATTGGAGGATTGCTTCCTCTTTTGTGGAGGATGCAAAAGAAAAGTTTTATTCCCTTTTACGTCCTTCAAAGATTTTTGTCTTCTTAGAGAATGTTGTTCTTCCTAGCGTAAAGCATATTAGGGTGGGGAGGACTCTGCTAGTCCTATACTGCGTGATTGATATTGGTGTATAGACTTTATAGAACTTCCTGATCGGTTCGGGAAGTTTGGCGATTGGAGGATTGCTTCCTCTTTTGTGGAGGATGCAAAAGAAAAGTTTTATTCCCTTTTACGTCCTTCAACGATTTTTGTCTTCTTGGAGAATGTTGTTCTTTCTAACGTAAAGCATATTAGGGTAGGGAGGACTCTGCTAGTCCTATACTGGGTGATTGCTATTGGTGTATAGGCTGTATGGAACTTCCTGGTCGGTTCGGGAAGTTCGGCGATTGGAGGATTGCTTCCTCTTTTGTGGAGGATACAAAAGAAAAGTTTTATTCCTTTATAAGTCCTCGAAAGATTTTTGTCTTCTTGCAGAATGTTGTTCTTCCTAGTGTAAAATATATTAGGGTGGGGACGACGTTGCTGGTCCTCCGGATGATTGCTGATGGTCTTCAGGTTGGCTACGAGTTCAAGGTGTACGAATGTTGGATTGGCTTCCTCTTCATTCCTCCAAATTGTGGGATTGTTGGATTGCTTCCTATTTGTTGAGAATGAAGAGGATTCCTTTGTTTGTTCTTCTTTACGTCTGCTAAAGGTTTTTGTCTTTTTGGAGAATGTTGTTCTTCTTAGTGTAAAGTATATTGGAATGGGAAGGATGTTGCTGGTCCTCCGGATTGCTGATGGTGTTCAGGTTGTGTAAAACTTCCTAATCGCTTAGGGAATTTGTGCGATTATTGGTTTGGTTACTCTTTTACTGAGAATGAGAAAGATTCTTGGTTTCTTCTAGGGGACGTTTATCAGCCTTTCCGGGGGAGGTAGCACTTTTGGATTAAAACTGAATACATTTACAATTTCCTTTTTATTCCTTAAAATTTAGCGATTGTTTTATTGCTTCCCCTTGCGTTGAGTATAAAAACTGTTTATCCCCGGAAGGTTTTAATCTTGTTAGAGGACGTTGTTCTTTATATTGTAGGGTACATTGGGATGGGGAGGACGTTGTTGATCCTAGTCTGGGTGATTGCTGATGGTGTACAGGTTGCGTAGATCTTCCTGGTTTGTTGGGAAAGTTGGATAATTGTTGGATTGCTTCCTCTTCGTTGAGAATGAAGAGGTTACTTGTTTTTCTTTATAGGGGATGTTTCTTCAGCTTCGTCGCGGATGTAGTACATTTGAATTACGCCATCTAAAAATATTTAAGAAAATAATTTATAATTTTCGTCTCGTTTCATCATAATATCCTGTGAATTCCTTGAAGCTCTGTATCTTGTGTCACGATTGAAACTAGCCATTTTAATCTTAAATCCTAACCCTCGTATAAAATCTAGTGAATATCCTTGAACTTTCGGATCTCCTTCTTAAACCCTTAGAGACCAGCAATCGATTATCCTGCTCCTCAAAGGATTAATAATTTGTCTTAAAAATCGGTGCGCAGTTGCTTCAGTAACAAAATATTTGGATTTCATAATTTTAGTTTGTTTTCATTTTCTTGTACTGTCGAATGAATTTGTGATCCAGGGTAGGGTATTCCCTTATTTCACACCACCAAGCAAGATTAATAGTTCACTCGGCGGTACCATTAATATTGGTCGAAGCTGTCGGAAGAGCGCGCCATTCATGAAATCACATCGACGAGTACAGTTATAGTACAATTTCGTCGATCGCGCTTCGCTATAAATAATTCTGACGCGGTTCGCGTGTTCCCAGGAGGCGACTGTAACCGGTGATGTCATGCTGTCCACGTTGCTGAATGATAAAACCGCCGCGGACAAATTTCTCTCGTCAATATTTGCCGTGCGTTGCGCATGCGGGCGCGTCTTCTTGGCGCGACAACTGCTTCTTGGACATGCTCATGAATAGATGCATAATCATTATGCAACCGTGGCGGTCGGACAATTTTCTGAAAGACCACAGCTGTTTCCTGCACTGTCCTAGTGAGCACAGGTCCGCAGAAAATAATCCGCTGAACATTAACAATCAAATTCACTTCATTTCAGAAGCGCCGCATTTGAATTTCATTTTTCGCTCGAGTAAAATCGAATTTTATTCGACAATTTGCACTGTTAAGATGTATTAATGTGTTAATTTGATCAATGCAAATCAATCCTTCAACGGTCCTAGATTTTATAAATTTATTTGTAGTTAACCTATAATTCATTTTGTTTTATTTATTTCAATATTCCTTTTGGCGTTACAAGAATGCTTATATAGTCGTTCTTCATCATCTTCCGCCATTTTGGAACCACCAAAGGCAAGGAGAAATGCTTCAATTTGAACTGTGGCGTCAGTTGTCGGTGGTTCCAGTGTTAAATACTATTTTAAAAATTTGAAAAATGTTTTTAACAAATAAAATATTTCAGTTTTAGAAGTAGAAGTATTATTTAAAATAAAATAGATTAGTTACTGTTTACTGTTCTTCATCATCTTCCGCCATTTGGAACCACCAAAGGCAAGGAGAAATGCTTCAATTTGAACTGTGGGGTCAGTTGTCGGTGGTTCCAGTGTTAAATACTATTTTAAAAACTTACTAAAAGTTTTTAACAAATAAAATATTTTATTTTTAAAGGTGGACGGATTATTTAAAATAAAATAGACTAGTTCCTGTTTACTATTTGGATGAGTATTTTACCCAGCTCTGAACGCCGCATTATTCTGGTTCTCTAGTGAAAGAGCCACGTTTTCTACTGGACGGATCCAGGAGAGAGAACTTAATCCACGCAGATAGTATCGATCCACGGTGCATCTGTTTGAATGCAGGTTAATTGCTGGATGCAATCGAGATCGGAAATTAAACGACACGCGATAGGGCCGGGGTTGACACGAAGATTGGACCTGGCGCGACAGCTAGTGTACATCGAATATTGAATTTCCGTGCGACTTAATTGTGCCGGATACTATAGAATATTCATTAAATCATTATGATTATGCAGTTTGTCCCCTATTATGCGTCGCGGTCATTACCGCGCTATAGAAAGAACAGACTGGATAACGAATGCGGGTCATCCGCGATCATTATACTTCCCTATTTATGCTTGTTTGAGCTTCGTTAATCAACGATTAACATTCTTATGCGAACTCCAACGTTCCACAATCGGCTGTTAACACTGTATAATTTTTAATTAATTTCACATTATCTAGTCCTGCGTTGTTTGTGCAAATTTCGTCCGTTATCAACCACTTAATCATGCAGTTAATTTGGTATTATATAATTCTATGTTATTATTAGACAATGTTGCATGAAGCTCGGTCCATTATAATCTTGTTAATCATACAATTAACTTTATATTACATTAGTTCTGATTTTACGTGATTATTATAAATATCTGTAAGATACTTGATCTATTATGATCTATTTAATCATGTACAAGATATTTAATTTAATTCTTTCACTATTGTTTGTCGAGCATGATTCTTTAAATTATGACCGAGCGAAGCTGTGAATATAATTTCAAACAAGGAAAATCAATTTGTTAATTTTATATAGTACATGCTTTTGTTCTCAATTTTTCTAATCAAACTTGGTCGAATATGATCTTTTAAATTGTATTTGAGGTATTTTATCTAATTGCATAATTTTATTGTGATTTCCGGGCTGTAATTTTTTAAACTATACGCAGATGCATCTCTGAATACGACTAACAGAAATTAACTAATTTCATCCAGTCTTATATTATTATTATTATGATTTTCAACAACACGTTCATTATGACCTCTTCAATCATATTCAAAGTGTTTTATTTAACTATACACAGATGCATTTTTGAATGTATAAAAATGAACGAACAAAATAAAACAAATTAAAATTAAACTAACCTCAAACATAAAATAAAAAAAATATACCTCTACTAAAAAAAAAATAAAATAAAATTATCATTTGTGTCAATGTTACTTTTTATAAATTTCTAGGAATAGTCTGTTAATTTGATGTGTGTTCATGATGATTGGTTTCACATATGTGCATGACGATTCGTTTAATTTTCTGTAAATGCATCTATAAATCGAGTAATGATAGGAAAACGCAAATTACAAATTGAGTTGTAGTATTATTTTTCATTTCCTAGAATAGGTAATTGTGAGACGTTGGTGTGTGGTTTTCGTATGGAACGAACCATAAACGATGTAAAATGGTTGCAATCATCGTTATAGGAACGGAGAGTGCACCGTGTTCGATGTGTGTCAATGCAATTCGAAATATGCCGTGGCACGCGTGACAATGAGATGCGACATAATGCGACGCGTACGTGACACCTGCAATGACATAAAAGCATGCTGGGAAAACGTTTAGGCCTTTCCTGCATCGGAGAACTGTAATTTCTTGCATAAGTGCTCGCTGCAACCTAATTCTCTCTGAATTGCATCTAATTGACGAGAGAATGCTCGAGACGCGACTCTACAAAATTCTGAACGCACCTTCCATATTAACTCGTTAATCAAAGTTTCCATAAAATAATAACGAAAAAGACTGTAACTATTTTTATTACCCAAATTTCTAGAACTTCGAACTACTATACACTCGATTAAATACCAATCGAAATTGCAATTTTGCATTGCTTTTTAATAGTAAGTACATATTGGTTTATTCGGAAATTAATTTCATTCTTCGTGTAGAGATGGCGTAGCTTCCATTTATTACTACTTAAACTTATTCGAAGTCGCAAAACATTTGAACACTTTTTAAACACGGTGTAAATGTGATTTAAGCTTTTTTAATTTTTTGGCTTATAGAAAATTCGAATTTTACGATCATGAAATCTCCAAGTTGCCAAAAAAGAAAAAAACGGCAAGAGATCATAGAACAAAATGTGGTCGCTACCTCACCGAATAAATAAATAAATAGTGAAAACTCATCTTTTATTTTCCCTTGGAAAATCGAAATTTCACGCAGAGATAACATTTTTCGCATAAAGATTCATGTTAATAAAATATTCGCAATTTATCGAGAGGTTCTAGAGAGGAAACGATCCGGCGAAATTTCAGCGAGAGAAATTATTCAGTGAAATGTCGCTCGACTGGTCGAACGAAAGAGATCGAACGTTCGAAAGTATGGTTTCAGGTTTTTGCATGGACTTAATATAAATTACTACAAAAAATTTGTTCAACTTAATATAATTAATCTTCAACACTAGGATCACTGGATAGATCAGAATAAATTGTTTCCTTGGGAAATTTTCTAGAAAACTCTATTCAAACACATAACTAAAATTATAGAACGTTAGAAATCCTTTGAACAAAGTTTTTTCTTATTTCAGTATATGTATATTGTATTAAAGTACCAATGAGATCTAAGTGAATTCAACCTCGTCATTATTATAAACCAATAAATTAAATCTATATTCACCTGTTGGTTCCATTAAACAGACAAATTACGTTACATTTCGAGAGACTCGTGAAATGCATTTAAAATTCATCGGATCTCATATTTTCTGAGATATCAAGCATATATTGATTTTTTAAATATTAATTCTTTTACTCTCCCTGTATACACATTAGTCACTTGGAAATTACAGTGTCATATTTAATATAATTAATTCTCGGTTATCGCAAGGACGAAAGGAAAAAAACATCAAGAAATCGTAAGATGTTTAAAAATCATCGTCGAATCCCACGTGGGACGATTCGATACGTGGGCGCAAGGATATATCCTTGCGTCGTCGAAGATGAATCCTAATCATTCGGTGAAAGTCTAAATCCTGCTCAGAGTCGTCAGCACTGTCCAAAACAGGTCTTCTCGCGTGGGTGTACGTTTTATTCGGGAGACTATGATTCTGACCTCTCTGCTGGCCTTGGACCTCGCCTTTACAGAGAAATCGAGTTCCTTGGTTCGCGACAAAATTGTCTCGAACTACCTGGCTTCATCCCACACGCGTCTGTTTCTTTTTCGCTTTCTTTTTTCATTCCCCCCCATTTTGCATTCGATGATCGGATTGAACGCTTTACATTCGCCATTGGTATGACATCAGACCACATTATCAATAAATAGGATCTTTATTTAGAATCAACAGTTTCTGTAGTAATACTCGCGAGGTGGGTGCTTTAGACAATTTCATAGTAGTCGTAACTAGATTTGGTTAAATTATTAAATAGCAATAACATTTGATATATTTTTGAAGGTATTTCTTTGAGATTAGGGTTGTTCTTATTTATTGGATTTAATATAAATGGCTAAAGACAAGAATTGGCTATTATAAAATTAGATTCTTTCTGGATACGTTCAATCTACTAGATCCAGTCAAATTTTTGTTTAACAATTTTATTTGACGTGTTTTAGAACTTTTTAATTTAAGATGAATGTTAATCTTATTTATTAAACTTAATATAAGTGGATGATGATACGAATTGACTATTAGAAAATTAGATCCATTCTAGATTTATACTAGATTTATATGTTTTTAAATGTTCTCTGTTTTTACTGTTTTCGCTTGCCATGTTTCGACGCCTAAAGCGTTAATGATATTATAATTTTGTGAAAATTCAACGAATCTCATAAATGATTGATGTATGTCGTAAACATCCCGTGAAAGTTATGTAGATTTGCAGTTTTGTGGGCAGATTCGAAGAAATGTAAAGTAAGGAAGATCTTTCCTTCGTTAATGATTTCGGCTAAAAAAAAAGTGAAACTATGCACGTTCTAAATTTGTAAAATTGTACAGTTTTTAGTTATTAACACTCTGTTTCTTTCAAATTAATACTTCCCAAACAAATTGACAGCTCTCGACACTATTCGATAATATATCTTTTCGTTCTTTCACAATTTTTAAATCATACAGTAGACATTTTAAGATACGCCAATTTAATTTAGTGTTATTGGTAAATTATACAGTTTACGATTATACGAAATTATACAGTTTACGATTATACGAAATTATATAGTTTACTATTATACGAAAAATATAATATTGCTGCTTTTTTTATCGATCACGAAGACTGACTTCAGATTTTGAACAACACAGTATGCCTCAGAATTCAGGTTCTCGGAAAATCTTGTTAATTACACAGTTCGCTGATTCCGTAACCGAACCTCGGGCAAATATTAGACTTGCGATCGACAGGATTCACACTCTTTGTATATCCTCGAAGAGCTACCGTAGCATTTCGTAACTCTGCGCAAAAAAGATCCTCCTTTCAAAAAAAAAATAAAAAGAAACAGTTAAAATACAACAGACACGATCATTTCTTTGTTCTTAACAGTCTTGCCCACTACAAACGTTCGAAATACACAATTCGCAGTTGTGCATTTATCGCTAATAATTCATACGATGTTTTTACAAAATGCTCACACCAAACAACAGCCCCATGCTTCTAGAAATTGCGGCGTTTCATTAAAAGAAAAAGTACAATTGCATTTATTGTTAGCAACCCACATGCTTCTTTAAAAAAGAAGACCAATCTGTTCAACGATGAAGCTTGACAAACATCAGAAAATTGCTTTTTGCAATTTTCTCCTATCTCCAGTAAATAAAAATATACAGAATGTGGTTGAATAACATGTACAAGCGGGTACGAGTTGATTCCTTGTGAATCAATAAAAATAAATATATAATAAAATTGTTTCATTCGAACCTTCGTTTTCGAGAAAATCGAGCTTGAACCGTCTGGCGCGTCTGATCACGGCCAACCCATTCTACTTATAGCATATAATATAGCACGCGAACCCGACGCGACGAATCTTCGAATTCGATTAACTCGATTTTCTCGATAACAAGGTGTCGAACGAAAAAATGTTATTCCTTCATTTCGATTTATTTTTACATATAGAATCACTCTCTGCCTTTTTGTACATGTTATTCGGCCGCATTCCGTATACTTCAACCCAATTACCAGATTAAAGGTCGAGTTATATAGACGAATCTGTCGGATCAGACAGAAAAATTTTGTTGTGCCACGCGCAGCAGGGAGTCGTCACCCGCTCGAAATTTATGACCTCTCAGACTCGAAGAAAAAGTATCGTTGAGAAGTCGGTCTCCGATATCGGCTTGCGAACACTCTCATTTAAACCTGGGTAAATATTTCTGTCTGATCCGACAAAGTCGTCTGTATAACTCGACCTTAACCCTGTATAATTCGAGCAATCCTGCGTCCGCAAATAAAACTCCTAAAGAACGGGAATTTCATCATCGGAACACTATTTCTACGACTCATACCGTCGTAGAAATAAACCAAGTACCTGTATTCTTTTTTGATCAGCTGTATTTCAATCGTGGAAGGGTTAAGTCGTCCATATATTTGCTAGCGACCTAATGGAAAATCAATGGCACGATAGAAAGTAACCGTGGCCGGGATCGTCGACTTCCTGCGGACGTTGAACATTGAATAATCAGCAGGGCAGCAAGTCAGCAAGGCAGCGAGGCAGCTGGCGGGATGCTGCGTGACCAAGAAGGCCCTCGTGTCGAACAGAATCGGGCATAAATCCTTCGGTGGCGGTGGACTCTTCGAAGGGTATAACTTAATCAACGTGTCGTTTCGCCTGTCCTTTGTTGGACGGCGAGAAAGAGAGAGAGAGAGAGAGAGAGAGAGAGAGAGAGAGAGAGAGATTGCACACTTATAATCATAGGACTCTGGTCCTTTGATCCGGGCGGCCGGTGATCCTGGCGCAACGATTTATAGCGGAGGGACCAACTACTATGGGCTGGGGGAATCGGCGAACCCGATCCGCTCATTTCCCGAAGATCCGGTTCTACGATCGAACGCGATCCAGGCAGATACGTCATCTGGCCACAGGATGAGTCTATAGGGCCCCGGAGCAACCACATTGGAAAGGATCTATCATTATCCTTGCCCATGAAGCCAGTGATTCGGTGTTACGTTACTCGCAATTAATCCTTGCCCAGCGGGTGTTGCGCCCTGCAACGATTCGCCGATACTTAGACGCCTGGATTAGCCTGATCGGACACTTTTAATGCTGGATGGAGTACTCGGTGCTTGGAGAATGATGTTCTTGAGATCCACGATCGATCCTGAATGGGTGGATCGTTTTCGAAATTCGTGGGAACATCGGGAGCACCAGTTTGAGATTTTTGTTTTCCGTAGGATTCGGATCAACATGTTCTGTGATTATTAGGGTTAGTTTTCTATTAATTAGGTATTACTTGTCTGTGCAGTAGTAGAACGTGTTGTGCAATCAAATCCGACACGTTCCATATGCGTTTTGAATTTGATTGCGACTTTATACGGCATCTTTTGTCATTCGTTTGCTTACTTCTCTGCACAAACTACAGTAGAACAAAATCTTTTAATCGTTTAATGCTCCCGGTGTCTGGAGAATGATCTTCTTGGGATCCAGAATTGATTTTGAATGTGTCCATCATTTTTGGAATTCGTGAGAACATCTTTTGTTGTTCATTTGCTACTCAGTTGCCTAATTTAAACGGAATTTAAGGAAACCGCAGATTCGTAAAATGAACGAAAACGACTGCGTCAATGACAACGAAAATCGTTCAAAATTTATATTTAATGCAAAGATTGTTGTGGATGACTGAATCCAGTCCTCTTTTGCCCTGGATTGAAAAATATAAGTTTCTATTTTAGAATCGCACTTCATTCGATGCAGTTACAGTAAGTTCGCGATCTAAGTCCAACGGAACATTGCGATCTATGTCCCTTCGTTTACTCCTTCCACTGCGGGGTATCCCGGGGGGGGGGCAAGAATCTCGAGCTGCCTCAGTGTAAACATGCCGCGTAATTTGATCCTGGGTCGGGTATATCGGTGTGAATCACTACTAATCCAATTACAAAACTTATTTATTTTTCATTATTTTTTTATGGATCTTTCACCAACTTATTTCTAGCATTTTCCTGATTAAAATGGCACTAAACACTAAATAATTTCAACTGTATTTAGTGGTTTAATCGACGATATGTACAGTAACTTTCGGACGCAGACAAGGATAGCGGTCCGTGTTTACATGCTATCCTTTTCTACGTTCGGCGCGGTCGACGCGGCCACAAAAAAATAGTTTCCCGTCTCGATCTAAGTCCTGGCAGAGAACCGAAAAAGGACTTAGATCGCGGTCTTACTGTATATTCAATTTTCTCACTGGATAACCATGTATAGTGGATTCATTTGGAGAAACATCGTTTTTTAAGCTGATTCGACGAAGAATTAATTTTCCAGAATTTTTAGAGCCATTTCAATGAGTAGCTCAGCCGTGAGAAAATATCATCCAAGGATATGTCTGTGAGAAGAACATTTATAACGCAAGATTTATAACGAAAGCGACGTTATTTTTGTGCCCTAAAAGCAAGATGATCGTCTGCGAAATTGACCGGTCGTTTCCGATTGGAGCGTGGCGCAAAATTCAATTTTAATATTAGAGCACTCGCCGAGGAATGTCGTGACCGTTCCTGAAGAGGCTCCGCGCAAGGAGAATCATGGGGGAAGGATATTAAATAGAGAAAATGGAGGCGAAGTGGACGGACGAGAAGAAAGCAAGCAAGCCCAACGACAACGTTAAAGTCACTTCTCCGCGTTCTCGCGTCATTAACTCGCCTCCTACCTCTCTCGAGCGTGGCCCCAACGTTTTTCCTCTTTTTCTTTCTCTCTTCGTCAACCCGTTCCCTCATCCCTTCGACGCGATTTTCTATTTTCCCCCTCGTCTACGATCGCCTTCCGTGTTCTGATAGCGCAGCCTCGCTCGAAACCGGCGAGCGCTCGAACTCTAACCGAGTTAGAGCAACGAGACTGCTTTTACCACCGCGTCTTCCGGAAATTTCAGTCCCTGTTAATCAACAGCCAATCCGGTTATCGTCACGATGATTTTTAATCGCTTCTGGAACGCGACGAGATCGATAACCAGCCGCTGATTAAATACTCCTGGGAAACGAGCACCGTTCGATCCTGTCGCGACGATTTTTCCGTGATCTTTTTTGCGTTTATGGCAAAAATTAGAGGACGAGATGCAAGTCTAAAATAATGTTAGATGAGTTTGAGAACGAAAATTATTTTTCGATCTCGTTAGAATTTTTTATAAAGAAAATACAATTTCATTTCATTTCGGTTTCCTTGTACTGGATTCTTGGAAACAACTTACTTCATATAAACCGAAGAGATTTTATGCGTTTATACAGGTTTTGCACTCGTAATTCGTTTGCACGACGTCTCGCGGAGGCTAGCCAGGAAACTTCCATCGGATCGGATCCACGGGAAGAGAAATCGGCGGAGTGTTTTAGGGTTAGGCTAAAGAAGAAGATACTAATCGCGGTGCGACGACCCTTGGGTATTCGGGGTCGTCGATACCATGGCACGGCACGGCGCCAGCATTGTCCGGCGGGTGATCCGGCTGCCGGACAAGGATGGTAGACAGTGCCGGGAACAAAGACGGCGAGAACCTTCAGCAAAAGAGGAGACGCGATCGGAGACCGGTCTCCTCTCCTGGCGAACTTGTGCCGTATCCTTGCAAGAGCGTTGCAAGCGTCCTCCGGCTGAAAAACTGGCCGGCAGATATGGCTGCTCGCCCTCAGTCAGAGGTCAACAAGGTTGGAGGACCTGTACCTTGATCCAATACAAGCGTACCCGTGTCCCTCTCTCGCTCTCTCTCTCACACACACACACTCTCTTTCTCTTTCTGTCTCTGTTTCTCCTTGGCAGTGGTTCTCAGGGAGTTTTCGACTGGTGCGAAAAGAATGAGGCTTTGCGATTGCTTGTATGATGCGTCTGCATTCTAGTTCTGGATGTTTGTGTTGGGAATGTGGACAAAAAGCAATTTCTTTAAAAGGAAGAAATGTAAATTGTTCAATAGAAGAGGACGGTAGTGAGAAGATTTTTCTGGAGGATGAAGAAGATGAATTGTCTTGAATATGCAGAAGAGGACGGGAGTAACAATATATTTTTGGAAGATGAAGAGGAGGACAGATGTGTGGAGATTCTCTTGGATGATGAAGAAGGCGACAGGAGTAGGCAGATTTTTTTCTGGAAGATGAAAGAGAATTAGATTCTTAATTACTGTTGTGGTTTCTCGTGTTGGGAAAATGGACGAGATTCTATAAAAGGAGGAAATGGAAATTGTTTAATAGAAGAGGACGGGTGTGAGCAGATTTTTCTGGAGGATGAAGAAGATGAATTGTCTTGAAGATGCAGAAGAGGACAAGAGTAAGAAGACTTTCCTGGAAGATGAAGAAGAGGACAGGTGTGAAAAGAATTTCCTGGATGACGGAGAAGACGACAGGAGTAGGAAGATTTTTCTCTGGAAGATGAAAGAGAATTAGATTCTTAATTCTTGTTGTGGTTTCGTGTATTGGGAAAATGGATGAGAAACAGATTCTATAAAAGGAAGAAATGGAAATTGTTTAATATAAGACGACAGGAGTAGGAAGATTTTTTTCTGAAAGATGAAAGAGAATTAAATTCTTAATTCATGTTGTAGTTTCTCATGTTGGGAAGATGGACGAGAAGCAGATTCTATAAAAGAAGGAAATGGAAATTGTTTAATAGAAGAGGACGGGTGTGAGCAGATTTTTCTGGAGGATGAAGAAGATGAATTGTCTTGAAGATGCAGAAGAGGACAAGAGTAAGAAGACTTTCCTGGAAGATGAAGAAGAGGACAGGTGTGAAAAGAATTTCCCGGATGACGGAGAAGACGACAGGAGTAGGAAGATTTTTCTCTGGAAGATGAAAGAGAATTAGATTGTTAATTCTTGTTGTGGTTTCTCATGTTGGGAAGATGGACGAGAAGCAGATTCTATAAAAGGAGGAAATGGAAATTGTTTAATAGAAGAGGACGGGAGTGAGCAGATTTTTCTGGAGGATGAAGAAGGTGATGGAAAATCAGATCCTGAATCCTTAGTGTTCCTCTGTTACTAAACAAAAAGGAGGAAAGTCCATGGAAAGGAAGAAATTGATTAATTTCAGCACAACAGATGGAAAAGAATGTCATGCTTCAGAACATTAGAACAGTGAAAAAGAAAGTGAAAATTATTTTTCTGAAAGTAGATAAAAGTTGAACAAGCAGAGTAGATGAAGATATAGATCTATAAGTAGAAGAAATGTATGTACTTACAATAAGTATGTGAAAGAAGTGATCCCGGAAGAAGAAGAAGAAGAAGAAATAGGAGAAATTTATTTAAAATTTAAAAATTGAAAATTTCTTGAATAATAATACTGGTAGATATTTCTGAAAGAAAAGAAAAGTTCAAGAAGTAGAAGAAATGTAGCTGGTTAGAATGAGAAAGGAGAAGATCTCTCGGTAAGTGTTAATGAATGTTCCCGGAAGAATAAGAAGAAAAAGTGTGATAATCTAGTAAACGATCACGTAGAGGAAGAGGAAGAAATATGAGGATGAGGAAAGAGTACCCCAGCAAGAAGATAAATCTTCGAGTCCCACAATTTTTTCCACAGTTCCACAGTTTAACGAAGTTCGAATGGACTCTTCTCCTCGGGCACACAAAGGATTGTAAAATAGACTTACTGCTACTTCGGTAGCAGTGCGCTGCATCCTAATGCAACAAAGAATTTTCTTGAAGTGGTAAGAGAGAAGAGAGGTTGAAGAATACCATAACACAGGCCGATTGTTATTCGAAAATGCTTCGGCATTGGGCTTTTCTCCCGGGCGACTATCGGCGTGTCCCAGTGGCGGCAGTGGGCGCGTTAACAAGCAGAGCAACCTGTTTAACTTCAAAGGGCCTGAAATTGCGAACAATAGGCCATTTGACGAAGAGCACCGACCGACCGTCCTACCGCTGCAAGCCTAATCCACTGTGTGGGCAAGAAATATGCAGCTTCTTCTTCTTCGACCCTAGAAGGCCTGCACCGCCGTTCGAACGCGCCAGTAGTTCTCATCCTGTCACCCGTTCTTTCAATTCGCACTTTCCCTGCGCAATGCGCTATCTTTCACACAGTTGATCACCCTGATCACAATATTTTTTTTACGGTACTACTTCAGTCATCGTTAGACTGCGGATATTTGTGCAGAATAAAAATTTGCTGCATCAATTGTAAAGAACAGGAGCCTGGTAAAAAGTTTTTTCTTTACTAGTAAGGATGAGAATACTTATTAGGGATGAGAATGGTACATTGGTTCCCTTGAATTTTTTAAATATTTTCTCATTCTCATTATTCCGCATTCTACTCATCATTATGAGAGTGAAAACATTTTTACAATTTAAAGACATTGTTATCAGTTTTACATGCGTTATTTAAATCAAGTTAAAATTTATAAAAGATACAACAAATCAATTTACGATACTACAGACACTAGTCGAGCTACTTGAACCATAAAACAAGATGGCAGAGCCTCCAGCGTTCCCAAAATCACGTTCCCTCCTCTCAAAGAAGATTCAAAAGCCTGGAAACTCTCTTTCGAATTCTTAGAAATACAACAAGTAAAACTACAAATAAAATATGTAAAAGATACAACAAATCAACCGAAATCCTTCAGCATCAAAACCAGCAAAGTAAAAAATTCGTATCTCTCAATAGAACATTATAGTGCAATATGTTTCAGCAGTTCACTTTGGATATTATGTATACAAGATTGCTCGACAACGGAACAAAACTAAAACATACAGCGCGTGAATTTAAAAATGTTTAAAAATACAATAAATCAAATTATCAAATCCGTATCTCTCTGTAGAACTTTATAGTACAATACCTTTGACCAATAATGCTTCGAATGTTATGTGTACAAGATTGCTCGACAATGGAACGAAATGAAAGAAACAAACCCGTAATTGAAAAAATCTAAATGATACCAGAAATCAACTAGAATCCTTAAAGAACAAAACGAATAAAATAACACATCCTCATCTCTCGATGGAACGTTATAATACATCTTTGAGCACTGATGGTTCAGATATTACACGAGATAACTCTCGGAAGGAACAAAACACGGACGCACCCTTAAGCCAGCACGATTCCCATGCTGAGGACAATCGAAGGAAGCTAGTATGATCCTTTATCCTCGAACAGCCACGGAGGTTTCCTCGGTCAAGTGTCTTGGCCCGTAAACATCGCAGGAAGTCGTTCGATTCCACGGCCGATGGATTTTTCCTCGCTCGATGATTTCTCGATATAATTAATCGATCCGCATTGGAGAGGGGTCCGCGAGGGGAACACAGACGAAAGAGGGGCGGAAAGGAGCTAGAAGAGGACGCGTTCGCCTCACCTGGAAAATGTAACGGGTGACGTAACGGTGTTTCTATTAGAGGGGTAACACGCCGTGACAGAGAAGCTCTGGCGCGGCCATTAAAATTCCCGGTGTTCCTTTTTGCCAGGACGGCCATTATGCCACTTAGGTTGCACGGCGTTGCCGGACCGGTGACCTTGGGCTGATTGGAAGCTGCATGCGCGCCTTATATTCTACCAACAGAGCCGATTCCAGACGTGGTTTACCCTGATCTTTCAGTTTAACACCTTCTTCGTGCGCACCCGGGCCTCCATTTTTCGAAATTTCCTCGGGAACGAATTTTTTTCAACGACAATTGAACATGCCAGCCGCATTCCGCACCGTTCGCCGTATCGGAAGTATTAATTGTGATTCCAGAAGTCGATCTGTGTTCAATTTAATCTGTTGCCGAGGTTGCGCTTTCTTATTATTCTAAAATTATTAGCTTATATAATACACTACATTTTATAATATTGTACTTCATGTATCGTACGAAGCTAATCTTACAGATTTTCTTTAGATAACTAATTGCACTTTTAACACTTGGCGACGGTTGTGATTATCTGCTGACTTTAACACTAGGTTTACGGAGCACTCAAATTGATTATTTTACATTGCTTTATAAAAATAATAGAATTGTATTTACTTAGATCTTCAGCGATTTTTATTGTAATATGACACAAAAAAATAAATCTATTTAATAATTCCTCACGAATACCTCCTTACACTCTTAATAATCGTAAATTAAAAATTTTTGAATCCGTCATTTTGACGGGCCCCATAAATCTAGTGTTAAGCATCGCTCGCAAGAAAACGGAATCAGATATTACAAAATGGAGTGCACCATATCACAATACAATTAATTCTCTACCAAGCGACATACATCTTTTTGTTTATTTTATAATATTATGAAAATCGATTTTTATCCCACTGTGTGCACCGTTGCACCGGCTCAGAAAACGAACAACGACGAGAGCTCGGAGGCGATCATAAACCTCACGAAATATGCCCCGGCAGCGCTATCAAAAGACCATTTAGCTCCGCGCTGTAACAATTTTGTATCGCCGACCAGTCGCTGGTAATATCCCCGGCTGGCTCAGGCATCTCTCATCAATTTTTCCGAAATATACCCTTATACGGTGCTCGGTGGCGCGTCGGTTGAAGATGCTTGTTCGGTTCGGCGACGGGTTGTCCGTGACGGATAATATCTTCCTAGTAGCGAGGTGTAACCACCGGTTTGCGAGCGAACACCGGGGTATAGGTGCATCGACATCCCCGGAGGACCAATTACATCGTAAAATCCGCGGCCGGTAAATTGCACGTGAGTTCCACCCCGCTGAACGACAGCTCTGCCCCCTCTGCCCCCTTTCTTCTGGCCCCCTGTGTTCCCTATGTGTCCTCGGGAGAGCTCCCCTTCGCTCCTACCCCCTCCCCTTCGCGGTTCCCCGAGGAGCCCCACGGTGCCCTGAATTTATCGCCGACGGTGCGCGCGCATTCCGTGGCCCCCGGGCCCCTCGAGAAAATTGTTATTCCCCTGGGGAGCAAGATGCAACAATGTCCATTAACGGACTTCCTGTTTTACGTGTACCCCCCTCTATGTAAACGATCCGTGGAGGTTGTTCAAAGGATATCGGGAACGGCGAAGGACAGCCAGCAAAAAGAGTAAAGGATCGAATTGTAGACCTTGTCGATTGCCGTCGAGCGGAGAGTGTTATTAAGGGTCTGGCTTAGGTTGAATCGAGAAAATAATAACGGGCACAGTAGAATCTCGATATTTGTTGCAGCTCTCGATATTTGCACGCGATGCTCGTCGCTTGCATTTCGTCGACACGCGGCGAGGATAGTCGCCGAGTTGCGGACGTAGGAAAAACGAGAATTCGACTTATCCACAGTATTCTCTCCGTGAGTGTCGCAAAGGTCTATGCGGTGAATGTCGATGTTTTATCCCCACCACTGGGAGGATCCCCCTTGGAACCAGTCAAGAGGTAAACACGCTGAACGACCGAGCCAGCGAGGGGTCGAGTATCGGTGAGACGGACACACTAGTGCAAGCAAAGCAAAAGATTGCAACTTTTCTAATTTTTGACCTTTTTTGTTTTATGAAACTTTTACCATCGTATTTGTCTTGTTTTTCTAATTGAAATGACCCTAAACACGATACAGTTACGATTGTAATTATAATAGCAATTGCTTGTGAAACAAGGCGGTTCAAGTTTCGGACTTGACATTCATGGTATCGAAAGTTTTTAGTGAAATAAGGAAGTAAAATTGAACGGTTGTTGCTGAATTTGTGGAAAACAAGAACAATAGTATCAACAGTAGTTGTGCTGTAGTAATAGTAGAAAAAATAAAACTTTCTTGGTGGGATCGTGATAAATACTAATAATGGGAAAAGAGAAATGCAAGCGTTCTTGGCGGAATTGTGGGAAACAATGAAGATAATGGAGAAAATAGGATTTAAGTGATCTCGATGGAACGATGAGAAACGACAATAATAAATTGTATACGATTACTATTGCAGCGTGTGTATGATGTAAATTTATGCGATGACTCGGGTGAAAGAAGAAATGGCATATAACCGAATCACTGATTAATGGATAAGTGTGGGCGAAGTTTAAAGGACGAGTTGTAAAATTAAAGACAATAATAACGACGCGGAATCATTTCCATCGTTTCTACGAAGATTTACGAGACACACTGTACCAAATCATTACGGCTGCCCTTTTGCGAATCCTGTAATCACTGGCGTGTAGTATTATCGTGAGAAAGAAAGGACTGCACTATGTCCAAGGTGGTCATCTCGTGATTATCCATACTCGCTGGCTTTGCAAGGATTAATGGTCGACTTTCACCTCTTTCGTTTCCTCTGGAACCGCTCACGACCTCCCTTTTGCTCTCCCGTCAAGTCCACACCGTAGCTTACACCATAATTCCCCAATCTTTTTCATCTCTAACATTCCTTTTACACGACGACCGTAATTTCTTTAATTTTACAAAATTCCAACGACGATCAATCGAATCAAATAAATAAAACCTAAAATTTTAGCGACTCTCAGATCTTCTAAGTAATGGAAACTATACTCTATATCCCCCATCATTCAATTTTTCAAGATCCTCATCCTCGAATAGTTCATCTCGACGAAATTAAATTAAACAATTGTAATTTTTGAATAAGAAGTTTAAACCGTAAAAATTGTAAGGATTTAAAGATATTGTCAATCAAAACTGGATTAATTAGAATGAACTGTCTCTGATTTTTTATCTGTCAGTTGCCGAAGTCGCGAAGATGATTTGATCAGTTTTAACGAACGAGATTCGATAATTTTTGTAAGTGATTGAAACGATCGACCGATGATTTGGTGTTTCTGTATTGTACGAGGAATTATGACGAGTTTGTATCGTGATTCTTTAAGATTTGTTGGTCATTGAGAGTGACATAATTTATTCATCGGTACTTTCGATTCCACTGACACCGGGATTTCCATGAACCTCGTGAGTTTCTATCTTGTCGATCCCGCGGATGCAGTGTTCACCTATCGACTTTCATCTCGATTGCCTCCCAGGACACTAACTCACCTTGATGAACACTTCGTCGTGCCTTGGAATCCACAACCGTTCGAACGACACTAACATTAACCTTCCCGAGGGAAAATCTTCTTTAAACATTCGAGTCAGGCGTAGACACCAATTCCTTAACCATACATAGAGAAATGGTAATCGTCGTCTATAAATCACTAGATTTAGAACCAATCGGAATCCTCGATGAAAGTTCCAAATTTGTCCCAGTTGCAAAAACGAGAATAAATTATCTGTTGTGAACAATATAAAATTGAAGTCAGCCTGTAATTTCTTGGCGATACTACTTAAATTATTTAAATGGGGCAGCTTAAACAAAAATGATAATGGAGATTTAATAGATTTTTTTTTAATGTAGAACGAAAAGAATAATTCTCAATATACAGGGTGAGACACTTAAAACCGGACACCGGAATAACTCGCTTGTTTTTGGAGATAGAAGAAAATGGCTCAGACTAAACTTATTTGCTATCGAAGTGCTCATAATCTGATGCTACTAGTTTTTTGATAGGTGGAGGCGTCAAGGAGATATGAAGGTCAACTCTGTTTTTTTTTAATGGAACAGTATGTTTTTTTACTTGCAATCTGATAGAGTATTTCAAGACGAATACAATTACCCATTATTAAGGTCATTCAAGGTCACTCAAGGTTAACTGCAAGAGAAAATAAATTGTCTCAAAGCAGTCTTCGAACACCGACGATTTAGGTGCAACATGTTATTTACGTGCTCACTGCTAGTATAAGTGTTCACATTGGGTGACCTTGATTGACCTTGAATGTCCTTAATAATAGGTTATTGTATACGTCTTGAAATACTCTATCAGAATATAAGTAAAAAACATACTGTTCCATTAAAAAAAACAGAGTTGACCTTCATATCTCCTTGACGCCTCCACCTATCAAAAAACTAGTAGCATCAGATTACGAGCACTTCGATAGCAAATAAGTTTGGTCTGAGACATTCTCTTTTATCTCCAAAAAAAAGAATAAATTCTCTTTGGTGAACATTGAAGCCATAGGTTGTAATTTCCTGGCGATGTTTATTAAACCTGTTTAAAGAACACTGCATTTCTTTAATGTGCAACGAAATAATGTGTTTAAAATAAGACATAATATTTTAATCCCACTGATTAAAATATTCAAAGGACGCTAAACAAACAAAACTGGTAACGTTCAATAGAATCTTTCTCTGGTACATAACGAGCTAGAATCCAGACTGCAATTTTTCCAATCGTCAGATACAAGGATTTAATTAGGAGCATATAGAAAGCATCCAATAAAATTTTCATCTCGAACCGATTAAATCACTTGTCCAGTTATAAAATATTTCAAGGATGCCGGACGAAGAAAACTGGTAATGAAGTCCTAGGGGATTCCTTTTGAATTTACAACCAAATCGAGCCGCCATCACCCCCCCCCCCCCCACCCCCACCATCACCCGTAATCCTATAAACGTTTCAAATTTATTCCGGTTGCAAGAGCAAGTCTCCAATCATCTAGATTTGCATGTAAACTCGCGTCGTGCTAGAGGATCGTCCAATCGGCGGATATTTTTGCTACATATTTCACGAGTGTGGTTCCATCAATCTTCGTGGGCTCAAGAACGCTATACCGCCGATCGCCACACGCACATAAATTCCGCCACCTAATGATCGCTTGGCAAAAGCGGGCAGAGCATTTACGGCTGGCATGCAAATGCGCAAACCGCGGCTAGAGGAGTTCTAATAAAGACAAATAGTCATTCCCCTTCGCGTCGATATTAACGAACCCCTTACCCGACGCAACAATCTTTATCCCCCATTTCGCGCTTTATTTAATCATTAAATATTTACTGACATTTTAACAAACTTCGGACACGCTATATTTAGTTGTGCAGACTGTAGACACACACTTTATTATACTCCCGCGGTGCTAGCAATTCAACCAGTTCGTATGCGAATCGTTAAGACTCTGACAAAACCAATACAACCGCGGATGGAAATTTAACAAAATGGAAATTCAACGTATTTCGCCTAACGGCACTCATCGCTCGATTTCATTAATGGGGCGTACACCACCGTGCAAGTTTCAAATTATTGGTAAGATTAAAACATTTTTTTTCAGTAATTGTTACGTAAAATGAAAATATCTTTTCAAGAAATATATACCGTCCGTCCATCAGGAGATGGCAGTGATTTTCGACAGGGGGACTGCGAGACCCCACTCTAGACGCCAGTCTGCGGACCCCACTCTGCGACCCACCACTCTCGACCCCACACAGCGTCACCACCACTGATCTCTATACCAGTGGTGGGCACGGGTGGAGCCCCTCAAATGTCTGCTTCTCCCATCAACCTCTCTTTCATGCAGCGCGCACGTTCGTTGCGTACGCTGATGTCTCGTGTCTTCGTTGCTCCATTGTACCGCGCTTGCTGGAAGGGGACAGAGAGCGCTACGGTGTTGACGGTTTTGCCTCAATTGACGCAAAATTGCCCATCTCTGCTCTATATTATGGATACGCGATTCGGATTCTGAAAATGTCCCGAATTGAACGTAGATTTGGATGCTAGCGCCGCTATCGTTCGACCGGTGTACTGTACCCCTCGTACTCCTCTTCACCTCCGTGATCCTCTATACTTCGCCATGTGTTTGCGTCCCTCTAGATGGCGCTGCTTTCAATCGAGTTGATTGGACGTCATCGACACTTTTTATTTCGTAGCGTGTCAATAGCGTCCAATCAACTCGATTGAAAGCAGCGCCATCTAGAGTTTATGGATTACGGAGATGAAGAGGAGTACGAGGGGTACAGTACACCGGTCGAACGATAGCGGCGCTGGCATCCAAATCTACGTTCAATTCGGAACAAAAAGCTGTATAGCTGGCTTATGACAATCAGTGATGGTATATGGTCTCGATTTTCTCGCGCATGTGCGACGATTTTAGCGTCAGTAAAGTACAAAGTTGGGCTAAAATGGGGTACCTTAGTCACCCCGCAGAGTTTCGCAAATTTTTTTTTCGATTTTCAAATATGAATTGACAAGTAGCTCCTTCTCCAATACTAGTTGCCATTATGAAATCGAATATATTAACATTAACTTACCAAAATTTCGAAGTACCGTCGGACCCACATAAAAATTTGTTTCTTTCATTAATAATTTGACTGTGTTGAAAGTAATATGCATTGATGTTCCCAAGTTCTTTTAATCTTTCTACTGTTTTAAGTTTCACCTATTCATTTTTGTCATATATGCATGAAATTTGCAGTATACATGCTTTTAAGAATGGTTGTGCATTGAGAATATTAAATACACCTTCCGCTGGTCTTGTTCGTTCCTCTTCAGTGATTGTTTGATGGATTAGGAGGAACGTATTTCCCGTTCGTTGGACGAGAAAACAAAATGATGTTTCCCAGACGTTGGCCAACATCAAGATAATAATTTTTCATTTTCCTGGCACGACATGTCGTCCAGCTTTTCCGCCGCGGTATCCTTTGTCTCGTTACACTGGTTAATTTGCATTTAACAAACGGTGAAATCGATCGTTTCCCTGACAATCACGGAAACATCCCTCATACTACTGTTCGCTAATGTCCCACGCCTGTTAATACGAGTCTTGTTGGATCAGCTCGAATGAGATCGGGCTTGATCGATCGCTGTACTCGATCTAGAAGGATCAGACACTCTGAAGGAAGCGTAGACGTAAGCTGTGGTTGACGAAGAAACGCAGCAAGTAATCGTTCAATGAAATGACACAGAGAAAGGGAATAGATAATATAAAACTATTTAGAGGTTATGGTATTTTTTCAAATCCTTTTCATTCTGAATCTTCAACAAATTCAAATTCGCTCAAGAAATATCTAAGTTCAGCTTCTTGGAGAATTAGTATGACATCCGTTAAAATCACGTGGAAAAAATTGAAACCAACAGCGAAGAATCTTTTAAACGTTATATCAAATTAGTAAACCACTTTTGAGTTGGAACATACTCGACAGAAATGATTATTAAACATTGCAGATCTTTATGCAAAATTATTTCTGTTCACGGCAATTCGCAGGAACCAATGTGGAATTTGTTACTTTTTTTAATAATTCTAACAAGTTACAAGCAATGTCTCGATTTTCTCAAGTTCCTTTAATCTTTATATCAGGGATGGGCATTTTTGTCTCAATTGAGACAAACCGTCCCCACCAGTGCGCCCACTGTCCCCCACCAGAACAGTGCGCAGTCCTCGCACATGAAAGAGAGGTTGGTGGGAGAAGCAGGCGTTTGAGGGTCCCCTACCGTGCCCATCCCTGCTTTATATCGTTTGAAGTTGCACTCAACAATTTTTGTAATAAATGCATAAAATCCGCAGTCTAAAACACCAATTAAATTGAACACTAAAAGCGTGACCAACTAGATCAGAAGACAGATAAATAAATTCAAGAAAAAAGATATAGTCATCGGTGGACTCCGGATTGTATGTGTTCGTAACAAAAATGAGTAGGTGCATTTTAAAACAGTAGAGATTTAAACGATTTACGAAGAGAAATTTATTATTATCAACTTGTTGAAATTATTAAAATAAGACTCAAATATCTATCTGGCTCCTGTCTCTTGCAATAGAAGCAGACAATTTTTATTTTGCATAAAATTCCGCAGTCTAGAAATTACAAAACGATTGATTCGAAAAGAAGCAATATGGCGGCCACGGTTTCCGGCGCGTTCAACTCTCGGCTAACGCGAATTTCCGGCGCGGAGCAGAGCGGAGGCGCGAAACTACGCTAACTGTACGCGGCGTACCTTTCCACAAGGATGTGTCGTTGCATTCGTTGCACACAGGTGCATCGACGCGCTGGCAAGGCCATCGTCAAGGATACCGTAGCCACGAGGTAGTTAGAACTGGATACACCAGCGTGCCGGCCGCCCATTTTGCGATTTACTGCGGCTGTCGAAACGATCCTCGCTCCGACGTTGTTCCCTCTTCGGCAACACACAACTAACAACACACACGGGCCTCGCATCGTGCTAGTTGGATGACATACCTATCCAGACGGTGCATTTTTCTGCACCCGCTGTGCGCGCGGCATTTAAATGGAGAATCGGGATAAAAATAAAAAAAATGCATGCGTATAGAGTTACTCAAAATATCTTCAATATTTATTTCAGTGTCTAACTCACGATGACGTTTTAAATAAATAATATCGATTTCGAGACTTGAGAAATTTTCTGATGCACTCGATGCAAGTGGCTGCGGTTTTGGAATTGCACTTTGTGTTGAATTGTTGTTCTATAGCGATTGAACGGACAATATTTTCTTTTATGCTTCTTATGTATTGGAAACTAATGCTAATTGTATACTTATAAAATATATATGAAATAATTACACAAGCAAGAACCAAGAATTGAATTAAATTAGACTTTTTAACTCACTAAAAAATTATTCCACTAGCAACAGAAGGTCGCTATTCAAAAATATAAAAACATGAAGACCCATAGCAATTACAATTATATACATATATTTTATTCCATATTTATAAGCATTTAGAAATAACTATACAAACAAGAACCAAGAATTGAATTAAATTAGACTTTCTAACTCACATAAAAATTATTCCACTAGCAACAGAAGGTCGCTATTCAAAAATATAAAAACATGAAGACCCATAGCAATTATAATTATATACATATATTTTATTGCATATTTATAAGCGTTTAGATATAACTATACAAACAAGAACCAAGAATTGAATGAAATTAGACTTTCGAACTCACTAAAAAATTACTTTACCAGCAATAGCGGACCGCTATACAAAAATATAACAACATATAGACTATTAGCAATTCTAAACTTGATAGAACTATTCAACATTGAATTGACTGTTCCATAATTTCCTCTAAAAATAGCATAATTTTCTTATCCGAACCTCCGTAAGCAAGTAATCCTCCAGTTTTCGAGTACGCGTTTGTTCCTGAACAAAATGAGGCCGCCGATAGAACACGAATTGAAAATATCCTAAATAATCACGAATAGAAATAATCGAATTAATCGAGGCTCGCCGGATAAAATAGCAGGCTCTTATTTGTATACTTAACGCTGTCCGGATCGTTTTTATGGGGGCGAGAGCATGGTTAAACCCGTTGATGATCCTGGCAACGGGATACTTGAAAACACTTAATTTGCTTCTGGTTAAACGCGGCAGGACGACCGTAGAAAAATTGAGAACTGGTTTCGCTGAATACTTTGTGGCGCGGGCTGTATCCTTGAGCGCCAGGAATTTTCTCCAGGGATCGTTCAATTCGAAAGGATTCGAAGCGTTGAAATTCGATAATTGTCACGATGGTGGTATCCTATAATCGATTATATTTTACGGCGCCCGATGCTCGCTCTTAAAACGGTTTTTGCTGGGAAGAGATATTTATTACCCGGCATTCTGTTTTTTATCGCGCCGGAAGCTTGATTAACTCCTGGATGATCTATCAACCGAATACTCGGATCGATTTCATTTGCTTCTTATCGAACACTGGCCTGGGGAAAAATGTGGAACTGGTTCTGCTGAATACTCGAGGAATTTTCCGCGTGCAGAGGATATTGAATTCGATAGGCTAGCGATGGGTTTGGGTCGGTCTTGAACAATCATCATCTGGAGCAATCAGGGACAATGATGTTTCCACTCTAGAAAATTGAAATATAATTATTAGACTACGGATTTTATGTATTTATGACAAAAACGAGTAGATCAAATGCAAAATGATGAACACAATTAAAGGATTTAAACAGTTTTATATTGCATAAAATTCCATAGTTTAATAATTATTTTGTATCTGAGTGTGTGAAGTAATGATTATCAGTGGAGGTTTTGGACGATGAATTTTTAAATTTTGAATTCGATATGCTAGCGATGGGTTTGGGTTGGTCTCGAACAATCATCATCTGGAGCAATCGGGGACAATGAAGTTTCCAATGTAGAAACTTGAAATATAATTATTAGACTACGGATTTTATGTATTTATGACAAACAAGAGTAGATCAAATGCAAAATGATGAACACAATTAAAGGATTTAAACAGTTTTATCTTGCATAAAATTCCAGAGTTTAATAAATATTTTGTATCTGAGTGTGTGAAGTAATGATTATCAGTGGAGGTTTTGGACGATGAATTTTTAAATATTGAATTCGGTAGGCTAGCGATGGGTTTGAGTCGCTCTCGAACAAATGTCTTCTGGAGCAATGAAGTTCTTAATGTAGAAAATTAAAATGTAATTATTTTATTATCGGATACAATGATTAGTGCTGGAGGATTTGAACGACGAACTTTTAGAGACTGAAGCTACTTTTCAGTGCTTAAAAATTTACTACTCGCTCGTAGCTTTTGTACATTCGCAATTAGATAGCGATTCATTTTGCACTGTCGTTCGAAAATATTGAATCATGAATGTTCAAGTTGTTTAAACCGAAGAACCACTGGCACAAAGTATTCTCAAATGGGCGGGAGTAGAATTAAATGCAAAAGGAGATAAACAAAGAAGACGTGGTTCGCATAATCGCGGGGGCGGGCAACCTGTGGCTCATCGGATTCGTTAGATCTATGAAGTCGTCACAGATGTTCTGTAGCCTTGTTCAAAATCAGCCTAACACTTCAACGACTTCAATTTTTCTTCATACTTTAAAATCTTTATTGGAGCACATGGTATTACGAAAACTGTGTGAAATAGAAATAAACTAGCCATATTTATGAAGCAATTCACTCCCACTTACACTACTCGATGCATTTACTGTTATACCTGTGAATAACCGTGATAACTAGTCTGTGGATCTTTATGCAAAATCGAAATTTCTTGAATAAAGTTAAAAAAGCAGTGGTTAAATTATTTCTTATCTTAAGGATTTCAAAAAACGAGAAATGAAACGACAGTGTCATTAAATTTGTCCGATACGTTCTCTGTTGTATATTGTACTGATTTTTATTCAAAATTGACACTTTACAAGACAATTTTATGCAACAGAAGTTATATGAAAATGTATTCCGCCTTCCGATAATTTGAATAAGTCAGAAATACTGTAATAGCATGCTTAAAATCATTTAATCTCACTTTTACATTTCTCCCACACATTTTTGTTGTAAATCCATAAAATCAGTCTACTCTGATGAGTATCCGACATTTTTATATTTTCGCACACCTTTAAAGTCAGAAATACTGTAATAACATGCTTAAAATAAATTATTCTCAGTTTTACATTCCTCCAACACCTTTTTGTTAAAAATGCATAAAATCTACTGATGAGTATCCGACATTTTTAAAATTTTTCACACCTTTAAAAATACTGTAATAACATGCTTAAAATTAATTATTCTCAGTTTTACATTTCTCCAACACGTTTTTGTTAAAAATGCATAACATCTACTGTTAAGTATCCGACATTTTTAGATTTTCGCACACGTTTAAATTCAGAACACTCCAATTTCGACAAGACCTTTTGAAAGCCTCATACATAATCCAAGATCGTGTGATAAATTCCCAAGGATAGGAGACAATGCTTTTTGTTTTTTACGGCGAAGGTCGTTCCGCTTTTTCGGTGGGCCCACCGACGCGGATAGTCCTTAAAATGACTACGCAAGTGACTATCGAGTGGGTTGACACGCTGTGGGCAGCGAAGCAAGCGGCGACCCACGCTCGATTCGTAAAAGTAAAAGTGTACGGCCGGTGTGCTTTGCAATTCTACGTATTCGATGCAAGATTTTCCGTGTGTGGTCAGAATAGAGGCTGATTCAATCGATCTTGAGCCTCGCGAGTAGTATTACAATAGCTGGTTAGGTCATCGGAAAGAACAAAGGAAAACTGTGCCGGGAAGTACTGATTAAAAAAGTCTTCGGCGCATTTCTTAGACAACTTTCCTCGAGAACATGTAAGACGATTTTTAAGTGATTGTTAATATTACTTTTAAAACTGTAATTCACTCATTCTCGCGGCTATTTTGAGGACTACTTTTTCCGGAACATTTTCAATATTTAAGTAATTTTTGGGACCATTTTTTGAGCCTTTTTGGAATCATTTTTCTGACCTCCTGTAAAAACACTAACAGAACTGTATTGTTATCGGTAGACTACGGATCTTTATGCAAATTCCAAATTTAATTACTACCAGGATGAGGAACAAATTCAAGTTATCAATTATAAAATACCTTCTAGTAAGCATACAGCAGAGATGCGAATAATTTGTTACTATTAAATATTTCTTTATATATTAAAAACGTGCACGTACTATAAACGCATAAAGAGCCACAGTGTAATGATTATATTAAAGCAGGTATAATTTAGAACAGTAAAAACAACAGAAGGATTTGAACATATTGTTATATTATTTTCAGCCTATTAAACATATTAAACAAGAAAACAAAATTCTATTTCACTCCAGTTTGTTGCAATTCAGTTAGAAAATTTTTATTTTGCATAGAGATCGGTTGTCTAGTAACGATAATAATTAAATACAATATAAATATTCTTTGCATCTTTTTTTCGAAGACCGAGAACAAGAAATAATATTCTTCATTACTATTTTTAAATTCTTTTAATCTATTTACAGCTTTAAATTGTATATCCTCATTTTCATCATAAATGTATAAAATTCACGGTCTAGTTACCACAACTGCAACGATGTCGCATCATTTCCTCTGACAATTCTGTACGAAATGAGGAATTAAAACAATGAATGAATATTGAACAACCAAATCGATGAAGTAGAAATAGCATTCGCTAGCTCAATCAACTCCGATTCAATGTTTTCGTAAACCGATTCCGATGTTCCGCTGATCGGCTGATATCGAGGTCGATTTTAGCATTTCGCGAGCGTTAAACGGTTCATCCATATTCGCGAATCAACGTCGCGAAATCTCTGGCCAAGGGAAGAACGAGCTGTGCTCAACAGAGGCGAAGTCGGTCAAACGTTCTTTCGAAATCGATAACTTTCCCTGGCTCATCCAAAACCGGTGGACCGGCCACACATGTTCTCCAAACTTTCCAGACCCTTACGCAATTGACCTCGCGAAATTTCGTGCTCGCCACGTAACTTCCTCCATCGAAAAACTTTCAAAAAATATTTACAGGGAACACAACATAGTTAAAACATATTCGATCCGGCAAAACGAGCATTAGCCAAATTTTCAATAACTGTATTTATTGTAATTTTGATATTCTTTTCCGATTCTTGAACATTTCACTAGTAAGTACTCTCTTCTTTCAATTTCTAAATTGCATCTTTGAAATTACCAAATGTCTTCTCATTCAAGTACCAAAAAATTCTACTTCTTAATTAAATGAAAATTATCTCCTCCAATTTCCAAACGTCATTTAATGTTGCCAAAAATCTTCCTCTTAAGTATTTCACTTAACACACTACTTAATACCGGTGAAATTCCTCTCGATCGAAAATGAAGTATATTAATAAACTTTATGATTTCGGCGCAAGGTTCGATCAAACCTTCGATTCGAACGCTACACCGAACACGTCACAATTCAAGTTATGTGTACTCCGTGTAATCCACGTGAATTGGATCAGCAAGATCCGAACCGCCTTGTGGTGGTCTCATTTTAATCCAAAAAAAATATCACAAACATACGGGTAAAAGTTTCAGCAAAATACAATTAAGAACAAACCAGTTAATAATCTTTAAAGAGCCGGGATGGACACTATAGTAGCCGAGGACAAACTTAGAAATTTTGCGGTAACGCGTTGGTTGTATATACAGTCGATCACAAAAAGCTCCGGACATTTTTAAAAACACGACCAGTTTTTTAATATCGGACCAAACTATTTAAATTTTCTTGACACGTTAGAAGAATTAAATTACTATGTGGCAAGAAAAATTCGTGTTGAAAATATCGCAATTGGTCGGAATTGTAGAGAAAATACTAAAACTTATTTTTACAACCTTTTTATGTGAGCATATATTGAAAATTTAATTAATTAAATGTAAAAGATTTTTAAATGTGAAACTATCGGCCCCTTGAAGATGCAATCGTGTGCATCTTCTCATGCATCGAGACAGTGCCGTATCGTCGTCGGCACTTGTTCGCAACTTTGGCAAACGACGATATGTTGTTGTTCAATGTTAAAAGGGTTAAAAAGAAAATGGCGAGCAGCCGGGAGCAGTATTTCGCCGGCGAATTCTCTCACGGTGCACGGCCCATTAGCGAGAGAGAACTATTCAGTTCCACTCTCCACCCTCGATGTTGCCGAGGGACTCGATTAGGTTCGTTCGGTACGTGTTTCGCGTGGAAATACAAATGGCGGCGAGAGAGCCGACCCACCGTGCTATAGAACCACCAACTAGTCTATAGCAAGGATACACGGGTGCCGTTAATGAGCAACACAAGCGAGCCAGTTATTTCGCATGCATGTGCGAATATTCGACTCAGCTTCAGCAGCTCGACGAATCGGAGGTTTGCGAAACGCTGGAGATCCTACGGCCACTACGCTCGCGTGATCCGCTGCCATTTTGACCACTACAAGGAATCGTTGCAAAACGAATCGGCGATGCTCGGCCAAACTGAATCGATCGGCGACTTCAATCGTTTTCCAGTTGCTGCGGTGAAGCTTTCATGTGCAAAAATAGAGAAATGTTCAAGAATCGTGCTATTTAGTTTTTCTGCATTCCAACGGCCGCTGTCACGTGTTCGTGAGCTTGTTAAGCGACTATTATCAGCCGCCGTCATACGGACTACTTTTTTTCTTCCTTAGCGTTAGTATTTTTAAATACTATATTAAGCCGCGGATTTAATACTCCAGCATTCGCAAAAATCGATTCATCATTTTTTACTAATCACTTACTAATTACGTTGCTATTGTTAAAGATTATATCAATTTTGAATAATTCTCGCAGAATTAAGGTAATCCGGGTACCATTTTCTGCATTCTAGATATACTAATAAAAATGTGACAATTTAAGTGAGTACCAGATTAATGCATTCTAAAAATCCTAACAAAAGTATGATAATTTAAGTGGGTACCAGGCTAATGCATTTTAAAAATCCTACCCAAAATGTGACGATTTACATGGGGTACCATTTTAATACATTCTAAAAATCCTACCGAAAATGTGACGATTTACGTGGGGTACCATTTTAATGCATTCTAAAAATCCTAACAAAAGTATGACAATTTAAGTGGATACCAGATTAATGCATTCTAAAAACCCTACCAAAAATGTGACGATTTACGTGGGGTACCATTTTAATGCATTCTAAAAATTCTACCAAAAAATGGGAAGATTTACGTGGGGTACCATTTTAATACATTCTAAAAATCCTACTAAAAATGTGACGATTTACGTGGGGTACCATTTTAATGCATTCTAAAAATCCTACCAGAAATATGACAATTTAAGTGGGTACCATTTTAATACATTCTAAAAATCCTTTCAAAAATTTGACGATTTACGTGGGGTACCATTTTAATGCATTCTAAAAATCCTAAAGAGAAAAGTACAATTTCCGCCGACATCATTTCAGTGCATTCTAAAAATACTCATGAAATTTGTTTTGTTTTTCGAGTACACCACACAGAATAATCACCAGTTACTCAAAAATATCTTGCAGTGACAGGAACAGTTAAGAGTCGTGTTTCGGATTTATTTTGAGCGGGGCCGCGTCGTCGTCGAGACAGCGGAAATGATTCTTTCCTATGATAAATGGTCCCGAAAGCCATTCTCGTTACGTCGATCGCCGCGAAACGAGAGATTTTCTTGCTTCCCAACAAAAAGGTACTATTTCCTCGGTAGAGGAACCTACAAATTGCCAACAGTCACGCAAAAAACGAACGACAGATTAATGAAAGAGGCAGGGACCGTTCTCGAGAGTGCAACTGCCCCGGAGTGCATAAGCGCTCGACCGCTGCGAAATGGTCATCGTCGACTCTCCGTTACGTAACGGGCAACTGGATCGGCTCGCAGAAATTGCTGCATGAGAACAGATTACGTAACCGACCGAAATGTTGGCCCGGCTCCGCCGTATTTGGCCCGTGTTTCGTCCGGTGCCATTTTCAATTCCACCGCGTCCCGTTATCCTCACGCTCGCTCTGTACATCGCCGTCCACAAATTATCGGGAGTCTTTATGCAAAATGAAAAATTGACCAAAACAATTCTATGAAGCAGGAGACACGTAGACATTTCGTCGTTCTACTATTTTAAATGTCACGAATTTCTTTTCGGAAAAGAAAACATTTTTGTGGACATCTAATACATTTAATAATTGTGGTAAAAATTAGATAGCTTAGTATGAAATAGCACTATTTAATTTTCAAGTCGAAAATCGAAGCTTGGGCAACACATTAAATTCCCATGCGAATTTTATGCAGTTCACGAAAATTTCACGTATTCTACTTGTAAATGTGAGCAGCGTTACTGATAGCAATTATTAGTACCTTGATAATGATGTATTCATTTTCCACTATGATCTAGTTAATTTTAGTGAATTGAATACAACAATAAAATAATTTTCAGTGGCATTTTTTATTTAGTATTGATCACTGGTGGTCTCTGTAGCATTCAATGTGTTCAAGAATATTTGTTATGTTAAATGGGATGATGTTTAAAAATTGAACGGGAAGAATTTTGAGAAATGCGAGGAGTAGAGTTTCTTGGGGAAACTATTTGACAATCTTCGCTTATTTGGACAGTAGAATTTTCACAAATTTGGTGACAAAATTTACGGGAATAAAATTATTTGCCAATTTCCAATGAGGTGATACTTAAAAATTGAGGGACAAGAATTTTATGGAATTTCCGTAAGCTCATGCACAAAATGTGCAATGATTTGTTGAATAATTTCATGGCATTTTTATGGAGTAGAATTTCTTAGGATTTGAAGGTGAAACAATTTGACAATCTCTGCTAGAGAGAGTGGACAAAAATGTCCAATGATTTAAGGGGAACAAAATTATTTGGTATTTCCGCCGAGATATTTAAAAATTGAATGTGAATAATTTCATGGCATTTTTATGGAGTAGAATTTCTTAGGATTTGAAGGTGCAACAATTTGACAATCTCTGCTAGAGAGAGAGTGGATAAAAATGTCCAATGATTTTAGGGGAACAAAATTATTTGGTACTTCCGCCGAGATATTTAAAAACTGAATGTGAATAAATTCATGGAATTTTTAATGAGTAGAATTTCTTAGGATTTGAAGGTGAAACAATTTGACAATCTCTGTAAGTGAGAGTGGACAAAAATATTCAATGATTTCAGGGGAACAAAATTATTTGGTACTGCCGCCGAGATATTTAAAAACTGAATGTGAATAAATTCATGGAATTTTTAATGAGTAGAATTTCTTAGCATTTGAATGTGGAACAATTTGACAATCTGTGCTAGAGAGAGTAGACAAAAATGTCCAATGATTTTAGGGAAACAAAATTATTTGGTATTTCCACCGAGATATTTAAAAATTGAATGCGAATAATTTCATGGCATTTTAAGAAGTAGAATTTTTTAATATTTTAAGGTGAATCTATTTGACAATTTCTGCTAGAGAGAGTGGACAAAAATATCCAATGATTTAAGAGGAACAAAATTATTTAGTATTTCCGCCGAGATATTTAAAAACTGAATGCGAATAATTTCATGGCATTTTTAAGAAGTAGAATTTCTTAATATTTTAAGGTGAATCTATTTGACAATCTCTGCTAGAGAGAGTGAACAAAAATGTCCAGTGATCTAACCGAAATAAAGTCACGCAATCAAACGAATGATGGCTGAACAGTAAAAATGTCGATTGCTGCGATCGACGAACAACAAACGGAAAGTTTATCTTGGATGGGAAGCAGCATCGTCAATTTTTTACATTAGAACGAAGCACCCAGAAGTGAGATATCCCTAGCACGGCGGATGAGTCATCCCGCATTGTCCATTATAATGATTATGGACAGCTCTCGACGGTGGCCGATGCGATGGGTGATTCGAAAGACCGCATCGCTACGACGAAAGTACCGACACGCCGCGAGGTTGTTTAATTTACGATTCACATGAGCGTGTTCGTATATAAGCTAGCCATCGTCCAGGATGTGTCCGGGCTGCCCACAGTTCTCCAGACGCCCACCACGATCTCGAGGGATCGTAGAGGTCAAAGACACTGTTGCTCACCTTCCTCAACCTTGTCCCGGGCCTAGTCGGGCCGCGGCGCAAGTTTCTTCCTTCCCGGGACAAATTGTTCCCATCGGCATACCAGCCCTTAAATTATGCAGACCCGACTTAACCGTCGCCATTTACTCTCGAGGGAGTCGGGACCTTTCACTTGACCATACAGTTACTATAACCCCTTATTCCGCTGGGTTTCTTCTTTTTGACCCCTTCGAAGCTTAATTGTTTTCGCCGTGTGTGTGCGTAATTTTATTGAATTTTGTTGCTTGTTGTCTTTTTACACGTTGATGCATTATGCTTTGTAATCGTGTCTGCCATTCTAGAGTATTTTGTTCCTTTTAACCCCTTAGCGAGTTAACATTGTTTCTAATTCTGTGCGCCATTTTAAAGTATTTTGTTCGTTTTAACCCCCGTGATGTGTATAATTATTTTTACTACAGTACTATACTTTACAACAGTATTAGTTATACAGGTGTGGCATTTATCCTGGCCATCTGGAATATCTCGAAAACTAAATACTGGAGAAAAAAATATTTCAAATAAAATGATTAAATCAAGGAGGGGCTGATGCAGCAGTCATAACCATTTTTAATTTTCATCATGTTTTCAAGGTCATTCCAAGGTCAACTTTATTTTTTCAAATGGAAACATATATTTTTCATTACAGATTCTTAATCCACGACTTGAAACAAATAACTTTTATTTGAAACGTTTTTTTCTCCGCCGATTATTTTGTTTAATATTGAATTTTTAATGAATAAATACACAATGTCGTTTTAAAGGAGAAAATCATTTTATTTATGATAAATGAAATTAATACCCAATTAAAATAGTATCAAATAAACATGTAATCTAAATGAATAATTAAATAATAGCTAAATATTGAAACAGACAAAATAATTAGATAAAACATAGAAAAGAAATTCAACGCTGAGCGTACACAACCTGTTCATTACATACAGAGATACACCAGTTTTTTACTGTCTTTTCTTTGGAATAAGATTACACATTCTCTCGCATGGAATGCATATAACATTAGAATGTTACTGAATACTTGTTAAATTGATTTTCTTGTAATTAAGTTGCAATTCTCCTGTATTATTATTAGTCAATATTATACAAAATAATCGGCGAAGAAAAAAACGTTTCAAATAAATGTTATTCGTTCCAAGTCGTAGATTAAGAATCTGTAATGAAAAATATATGTTTCCATTTGAAAAAATAAAGTTGACCTTGGAATGGCCTTGGAAACATGATTAAAATTACAAATGGATATAACTGCTGTATCAGCCCCTCCTTGACTTATTTTCATTTGAAACATATTTTTCTCCGGAATTTAGTTTTCGAGATATTCCAGGTAGCCAGAATAAATGCCTCACCCTGTATATAACTAATTAGTTATACATATATATTATACACATAATAAGAATTAATAGAACATGTTTGTGATACTTTGTATAATTTAAGACTAAATAATCCAAATGTACTAAAGAAGATAAAGAAACTCGATATTTGCAATGTCGTGCGATACAGTAACAAAATTTGATGTACAGAAATTTTGTTCGGGCCGTCGAGAGAACCCTGTATACCATTTGAGGGTTGAGGAAATGCTTTTGATCGGGAAAAAGAGAGAAAACGATGGAAGAAAGCCATGAAAAATCCAGGAACTGCGGATCAATCGAACAATACAGAATCTATGGAGTGTGCTCGTGATGCGGCAGAGTTGATTATCTGCAAATGGCAGGAACCAACGAAGCGGTCCGTTAAGGACACGAGCACGCGTTTGCATGGCGGTCTGCATGTATCGCTGACATGAGGCGTAGCAGAGCCCAGGCCGAGCGTTAGCTTGTGCCGGCACAGCCAGCACACGTCTCTCTCGTAACGCTCGTAAGAAGAAGGCCGTAAGTCCGGTCACATAACGGTCCAGTTATGGTATGGCGAGGAAGAGATCTCTCGCCTCGAACACACGATTCCCTCGTTACACACGGAGAGCCTATTCCATCCACCACCAACACCATCTCTTCTACACCATCGTCGTTACTTCTCCTCTTTCATCTGTCTCCTGTACGATTCATCTATTGCGTGCGCGTTCGCGCCTCTCGTCCGAGGAATGGAATAAGAAAAATCACTCTGTTCGAATGAAAAAGGAAGTGCTGTTCTCTCGAGCTGCATAACCAGATGCACCCCTTTTAATGTATGCAAGTACAATGGTCTTTTTTTGAATGAATGAGACCAACACGCTGTTGAATGTGTGAGAATGATGCTGTTCTTTAATGCAATAAAAAAGAAATTGTTGTATTGAACTGCGTTATAAACGGTAATATTATTAATCTGCATAAAAGAGTGCACCCCTTTCAATGTACGCAAGAAAAATGGTCTTTTTTGAATGGATGAGACAAACACTTTGTTGAATATGTAAGAATGATGCTGTTCTTTAATTCTATGAAAAAGTAATTGTTGTATTGAACTGCGTTATAAACGGTAATATTATTAATCTGCATAAAAGAGTGCACTCCTTCCAATGTGTGCAAGAAAAATGGTCTTTTTTGAATGGATGAGACCATCACTTCGTTGAATGTGTAAGAATGATGCTGTTCTTTAATTCAATGAAAAATAAATTGTTGTGTTGAACTGCGTTATAAACGGTAATATTATTAATCTGCATAAAAGAGTGCACCCCTTTCAATGTACGCAAGAAAAGTGGTCCTTTGTGAATGGATGAGACAAACACTTTGTTGGCCATGTAAGAATTATGCTGTTCTTCAATTCTATAATGAAATTATGTTATTGAACTACGTTGGAAATAAATGTACGGTTAAGCTGCATAAGAAAACGACAATCCTGTCGAACTACATGGGCAAGATGATTCTTTTTCACTGGATAAAAAAAAAGTAGTTTGCAGGATTTGTAAGAACAATACTCCTTTTGAATTGACTAAAATAAATTGTTGTATCGAACTGCGTTATAAACGGTGGTATTATTGAGCTGTATAAAAGATTGCACTCCTTTTAAAGTACGTAAAGAAATGGTCTTTTTTGACTGGATAAAAAAAAATAGTTTGTAGAATTTATAAGACGTGTACAAAAGAAATTGTCTTATCGAACTGCATATGGATCATGGTTTTGAATATTCTAGTCTTTGAGAATCTGATGGACAATACCCGAGTCTCTGTGGCGGAAGAAAGTATCATGCTTTGGGAGAGGAGACCTTGAACTTGGTGTTTAATGGCTTAGAGGATCATTAACTCCGAGTCTTCAGAGATCGTTGAACTAATTATGCTTCCAGTACTTGAAAGTCGGCGTTTGAGACTTTATAGCGAAAAAAGGTATTTGCATTTGGAAGAGCAGACATTGAACTTGATCTTTGGTAACTTAGAAATTTATCATCTCATAAGATTTCAATAATTACCAAATATGTCAGTCTCCGAAAATTTGGAACCCACAGAATTCCATCGATTCAGTCTTTCAAGTTACTTAGTTGCCTAGATCCTAGAAAAATTTGAAAAACCATAAAATATCCCTTCGATGGAAAATTGGGAAAACTATATTATTTGCAAGAACAAATGGGCTCGACCTCTTTTTTTATTTGGAAGGAGGTGAACGTCTTTACGCACTTGGCCCCTATAATTAAATTTGAAATCACTCTAAAAATAAATGTAATAAAATTTATTAGTGAAAATATAATTAAATTGAAAACCTCTCTAAAGGTAAATTTCTTCTTTATAACAGGAATGTGTATATTCAATTTAAACCAGACTGAACAGAAGAAGTTGTTCGATCGGAGGCGATTTTCAAGCGTTACCCCCACTCCACGGGCCTGAGGTGGCTCGAGAACTAGGACCATCACGGGGAGCGATACGCGCGGACGGGTGGAGTAGGGGTAACGCTTGAAAATCGCTTCCGCTCGAGCAACTTCTGTCCATGCCTCATTTAAGCACATCAATATATTAATCTGAGCTGAATAAAATAATTATAAGAAGAAAGAAATTTTTATTCAACTCCTGTGTTTTGCATTCGATGCAAACATTTTTTGTTCTGAATTAGGGTCCGCTAGTCTACTCATCAGCATCGTCTCACATACATTACTACCACAGATTTCTCATTCTAATTTCTGTTAGGATCACTTGATACTCTATGTACACTTTAAAATTTAATTCGAAGCAGACAAACCCATCGCACAATTGTCCCCAATAAATCAGAATCAACTCCCATCGGGCAGCATAACTCGCTAAAACTGCTATCGATATTATCATCCTGATCTATACCGTATACTATGATCGTCCCTGCCTAGATCGCAGAATTTGCGCAATTATCGAGTCGGCTACCTAACAGCCTGAACAAAGCGTGCCGAAGACACGCCTACCAGCAGGGAAACATCGTAGAATCAATCTCGCAATTTCGTCTCATTAATCACGCTAATGGGTTATTATGCATGCTCGATTCGCTTATGGTTACCGCAGGGGCCTGTGTACTTCGAGGCAGTCTACTCGCAGTGGATTACAAGTTGCCAGGTTGTCACGAGTCTCGCGCGTAGTTGTTAGGAATACGAACACATTGTTTCTATTTTTCGTTTCATTTTTTCGGAAGAACACCATGGGTACTTACCAACTCGGTGGGCATGGTGTTACAAGACCTCAGGGGCAGGTTGTAAGTTATAGGGGTGGGCTGGCTCCTGTACTCCTGCAGGCAGGAGCTGTTCTTCGACAGACCCCGTGGATACACCAGCCCATGGAAATCCGTGTTGCCCTCGGTCGAAATGTGGACGATTATCGATTCGCTCGCACACTCGATCTGCACCGTGCTCGCTATCGCTGCGGTTGCTGCAACAGACAAAACAGAAATTTGTTAGCCATTTATCGTCCAAATAATCGTTAGCCAAATAATCATTTTCGTAGCGAGAAAGTCTACTTTGCATCAGGGTTGGGCCCCGTTCGAATGAAGTTTTGTTTCATCGATTGTTTGCATAACATTTCGTTCGTTATTGCATTATTCGTTATTCATTGCGTTAATAATATATGCATATTCTATGCATTCGTTATTTGCAGCGCATATTATTTCTTATTCGCAATCCTTCGTGTTGCCTAACTCCGCATGTGTACGATAAGTGTCGCCAAGCATCGTTTATATTTATTAGTCTACGGTTTTGTGTGATAAGTGCATTTACGTCTTATATTAATGTGTTGTATTATTTACAATTTTTATACATTGTATATTGGATAAAAATGCATCATTTAAATCACGAATAAATAAAATTGATGTACCCAACGCAGAGCTGAGTATTATTCGAATGAATCTTTATTTAATTGATTATTTGAATAATATCGCTTCCTTAAAAGTAGGAGAAATTGCAGTTTTTCACGATCTTCGACTTACAACTTTGGTTTCTATCCTTGCAATCGACATAGGCAATTTTTATTTTGCAGAAAGCAAAAATTTTATAGCATATTCTGTCTTCGTCAGCTTCACAAGAAAATAAAGTTCTCTTACGTCGCTCAAGAAGATTGGAGCTTTTTAATGATGCACGCGAAAAATAATACCATTGAGTTCAATAAAAAAAATGATTTCATAGATTTAAACGAACAACACTCTTTTCTTATGTAGTTCGGTAGAAACAGATAAAAATCGATTGGTTCTTTCGAAAAGTATCTTAACAGAATCAAATTCAGAAAAAGGATAGAGGAATGCTGTAATCTGAAAAATTGATGATCCAATTACCAAAGAATCGCTAACGACAATCGAAGCCACACCTCGTCCGCTAACGAGACACGCTCCTCGCAGAGTACCGATGACTTATCAATTGAAACATTGAAGACGTCACGATCTACTCCGCTAACTGTAAATCGGTTGATGAAGTTCGCTCGTGGTGAAGTCTCGAAATCGTTGCCGAGAGTGTGAATGACATAACGGTACCCTTTCGTCGATCAATTATAACCAGTATCGCACTTTGATTCGCACGATCGTACGATACAACGTCGTATTATGCTCGTCGAGTCCTATCGGGCTGCTGAAATTTATCGTTAATCATGCTGTTCACGATTTCCACCGGTAGTCTCGAGGTTGGTGAACCTGCGCCATTTTTATAATCGGAAAGAAAGCCTAAGCATCTCGTTTTATTCGAACAACGATCATAAAAATGCTAAACCACCTGCGAAAATAATTGAAAACATCGAAAATGCTTTATTCCGCTACTTTATTTAATATCTTGAATTGTGCATCTTTGGGCCAGTACCATTGTAATTTTATTTCTCTGCACAATTCTAAATCGATTATACTAAAAATAATATAATTTCCACATAATTTGGATTTTATTGCGTAGGTGGAAATTCATATTCAAGCGGCATAATCAAATTACAAGCATTTTGCTGCTCTATCCTTTATTCAATTTCTTGTGGATGAACTGAAAATAATATCTCCCTGAATTTATCGATACTATAGAAATTCGAATGGTTTCGACGAGTTCCTCGATGAAATACAATTCGAAAACATCGAAAACACTTTATTCCGCTACTTTATTTAATACCGGTGAAATTCCTCTCGATCGAAAATGAAGTATATTAATAAACTTTATGATTTCGACGCAAGGTTCGATCGTAAGGAGGCATTTGTAAGGAATTATTAAATAGATTTATTTCTTTGTGTACATATTACAATAAAAATCGCTGAAGATCTAAGTAAATACAATTTTATTATTTTTATAAAGCAATATAAAATAATCAATTTTAGTGCTCCGTAAACCTAGTGTTAATATACTTTATTTAATATCTTGACTTGTGCATCGTTGGGCCAGTATCTTTGTAATTTTATTTCCCTACGCAATTCTAAATCGATTATACTAAAAATAATATAATTTCCATAAAATTTCCGATAAAATACAATTCTAAAACATTGCTCGTCGATTCCAGTATCGGATAAAAATCGATTGCGCCTTTTTCAACGTTTCCGCAGCATGATTTAGAGTTCGTTCGCCCGATCTAGCGAGCCAATGTCTCCCGTAGAAAATCACGAAGATCGCTGAACGACGTTTTTGCGTGATCCCGCGTGGAAGTTGACGATGAACACGCAGTATTACGTGGTCGTTCGTTCACGGTTCATTAAAACGTTCTGTCGGGCGATCGCCGATCGAAATGCCGATCAAGCGAAACCAAAAAATTCGATCTTCTCTGCTCACACACACCCCTTGCCCTTCCTCTGGGGTAACTGTTATTTTTTCTCTTGCTACGGGATAGGTTGGGAAAAGGAGGAAGCACCTGTACCGTTTTTTCGATATAGCGAGAGAAAAAAGCACCGCAATTCGATTGTTCATTCGATGACCTGCCACCAATTAAACGCTCTGGTGCGTTCACCCTAATAAAATCGCGCACCGGTACTTAATCCCCTTTCCCGATGCTAATCACGCTCGTCATTACCGCGATCACCGGCAGACGTGTGGAAACCGTACTCCAAATAAGCTGGAAGAATTTCCATTTCAAATTGTAAAGCGAAATTGTTCGCATCGTTTCCTCGGCATTTTTCTTTTCGAGACAACAGGAAGAGGTAACTGTATTTCAAATTGGTTCATTGAAATTAACCCCTTGCACTACAATTTATTTTATAGTAATTAGAATATCTTTCTCGTTCATAATACTGTTGCGATCTATGCGACTTATGCTCCGACCGTTCCGTAAAATGCGCCCACATCCCGTTGGTGAACTCATAACTAATAATTAACTTTGAACTCTTATGAACTCTTATTTATTAGAAACTAGACAATGGTTAATGTGGATTGATTTAGCGACACGTCTATTCGATTTACTGTCTCGCTTCTATCTCCCTTCTTCTCGTCAACAGCCGTCTTTTTTTTATCCATCGATCGGACGGCTCCTCTGCGATATGTTCAGGGGAAGCAACTTCATATCGTCGTAACAATACCTTAGAAGCTTGAAGTTTATATGCATTTATTGTATGCCTATGTAGACTCCAATCGCTATGAATTGATAACAAGAAAATAGAATTTTGTTTCGATTCAATGAAAATTAATAATATACATATTTAGTAGATTCTGATCGAAATCTTCATCACGAGTCTGACTCGATGTTACAGGACAAGGGGTTTTAAGTAATAAAATCTACAAATTGTTGCCAATTTTTTGGCGATGTAATAAATACATTATTTGAGACATTATATTGGAGGTTATATTTCTGGAAACGTTTATTTAAATACAGAGTAAAATATTTTATCTCGTAGGCTACACTACATTATTTTATTTATCAGCTAAAAGTGCAGTGACTTCGATAAACACCATTTGCTTATTTCCACTAAAGCACAAGAATTTCAAGATAGCATTCAGCAAAATTTTAATATCAATATTTTAATATTTTACTCGAATAAAGAAAATAATCTATTTTCAATTTGAACATCGAGCATTTTCTAAAGAACAGTCTAATATTTACCATAATTATTAATGTCCATTAAATGTCTGAAACCTTTGTTATTTCGTCTAAAAGTCTTCAAACGTACACAGACACTCTTAATTAATAGTACTTCGAAAAATTCTAAATCGACTGCAGATTTTACAGATTTATGACAAAAATGAATATAGAAATTAAAAAAAAGAGTAGAAATAAAATTGAACAAAGAAATGTATATTAGAAGAGTTGAAGTACGTTGGTGTATCGTGCTGAATTTATTAGAATTGTTAATGAAAGAGAGAAATTTGCTGATGTTTCGTACAATTACATAAAATTCGCAGTTCATGTACGATCTAATTAGAAAATTTTGATTTGCTCTTGAGAAGGAACATCTGTTAAGGAGATTCCTTCGCGAAGCTTCCGTGGATCCCGAGATCTTCAGATACATGGTTGTCCTCGCTATAATTGTCGCAGCTCTCTCGATTACGAAATGACGTGAACGGTAATTGTTAGCCGAGTGGCCGCGAATTAAGACTGGATTCCGTCGGTTGGTTCAGCTCGCGTGCAATTAATTCGCCTGTTTAACAGCCGGGCTCGTTTACGTAGATTCCCGACGAGCCTGACGAGCCAAATGACAATGATCATCGTCGCTTTAGCATCACCGTCCACGGAAAGACAGACAATGATGAGAGAGTCGTGAACTTGACTCCCCGTGGCGTCCTCGGTTTTCTCCCGGACCGAATCTAACCTCTTTCGATCGATGATGGTACGAAACATATGTCGCAATTCACTACTATAGTAATTCGTCACTGGTTTCATACTGTCGTTCACAAAATCAAAATTTTCTACCAATTCTCTGTACAGAAACTTTTATTCGAAATAGTTTTCAATATTCGTAATGTCCATTTGGTTATGAAGTTGGATTAAAAATTTAATTTTGTTGAATTAAAATCCGTAAACGTTCCTGCCGTTTTTTAGTGTATTTGTTTATTAATAGTATTCGTTTTTGTATACGATTGCCATACTGAGAAGGGAATGGACAAGAATTTAATCAATTTCGAATTTCAGACTTTATGTTTAATATAAACAAGGCTGGGGAAGTTGAATGTCTTTGTAATAAAAAATTATTTTTGCATATGAATTCCAAGAGTGCAATTATTAAAAGAAGAAACTATAGCACTGAAAAAGCTGTGTTAAAAATGTTTCAATCTCAAGTTTTAATTTACTTCAAATTTGAAAGGAATAAAATTGCTTCGTGACAAAAATACAGATTTGCGTAAGGATCTAGTAATGCAATTATCAAAACAAATTGTAGCATCCATTACTTATCTTAAAGATTTGAATACTTCGAATTGTCAATACTTAATTTAACTTGAATTTGTTGAATTTGCTTTAAGTTTGAAATTAATAAAATTGCTGTGTAATATTGAGACACGTTAGTCACGCTAAAAATTAGAGCACCTGATGAGAACAAGATAAAATTGCGAGTATTTCTTTGAACTAAATTGGAGGTGAAGGTTAATAGAATTTCTTCGGAAATGGGAATTTGCATAAGAATGTAATGGCGTTATAATCAAAACAAGAAGGTGTAGCATCGGGGCATTAGTTACGGTGGAGATTTGAATGCTTGGAATTGTCGTCTGTCACGTTGGAGACTTCAATGCATGGTAATACACGACTGTCGCATTAGAGATTTCAATGCTTGGTGACACGGGACTGTTGCATCGGAGATTTCAATGCGTGGCGCCACAGCACTGTCGCATCGGCCGGTGACTTCAACGCCTGCTAAATTAGCGTTTACTTGCTATTATAAACTAATAATCTATGTACTTCTTTTTTGCTTACAGCTCTCAATGAAACGCTATCTCTGAACTTCCTTCTAAAAAAGGGTGGAGGCCCGTACATCATCCATCGCTGTGAGTGCAATATTCAATATTTTTCTATAAAATTTGGAGCAATATTATTTTTAAACATTCTTCTACCGTTGTAGATGCTCAACAAAAACTTTTACTTTATCAACAGAAAAAGTGTAAAGCATGACCTGCTGTCGTAGCTATCGCATATGATATTAAATTTATTTGCTAAAGTATTATTGTCTGAACGATGCTCGTAAAATACGAAGCTGAAATGACCACTCAGGCACCTTCAGATAACTATTAACTAGAAAGCTATAAATCTCAAATTTCCATAACCCTTTCCAATACGTCTAAACAAATTCTCAAGGCTAAAAAGTGAACGATGACCGAGGTAATTGAAAGTAAAGTGCGTTGATCAGTGAACGGCAGCAAAGATAGAGTTGGATGAACAATATTCAATATCTTTGCACGATATTTGGGGGGGGGGGAACTTAGTTGGATAGACGGACGTCACAATTCTCTGAACGATTCGTAATTTGTTCTTGTTCATAGTTCGTCCTTAGCTTTCACTTATGATTTCCAATTCAATTGCTAAAAATCGATTATGTGGGCAATGCTCACAAATTGCTGGGCTGAAATGACCACAGACACTTATGAATAACTATTAACGAGAAATCTGCAAAGTGTCAAACTTCCATAACTTTTTCCAATGCGCCTAAACAAATTCTCAAGGCTAAAAAGCGAACGATGACCGAGGTAATTGAAAGTAAAGAGCGTTGACCAGCAAAGATCAAGTGGGAAGAACAATATTCAATATGTTTGCACGATATTTGGGGGGAAAAGTAGTTGGATAGACGGACGTCACAATTCTCTGAACGATTCGTAATTTGTTCTTGTTCGTTCTTAGCTTTCACTTATGATTTCCAATTCAATTGCTGAAAATCGATTATGTGGGCAATGCTCACAAATTGCTGGGCTGAAATGACCACAGACACTTATGAATAACTATTAACAAAAAATCTGCAAGTGTCAAATTTCCATTACCCTTTCCAATTGTTCTAAAAACATTCTCAAGCTTAAAAAGCGAACAATGAGCGAATCAAACAAACAATATACATATAAATCTGATGACAAATCACATTACGATTGTGCAATAATTCATAAATTACCCGAAAAGAAATTCTTATAAATAGCCTTTTTTAACTATGACGTACGACTTCAAATTAGATTAGTAAAAATCGTTTATCTGGACGATACTCTTAAAATATTGCTTGAATACAAAACACCTCAAACGAAATTCTAAATTAATCTAAAACATTTTCAACTTCGTCCAACCTCTGCAAAAAAATGCCCAAGCTAAAAAAAAGTTGACTAAGATAAAGAAATTAAAGCACGTCGATCAAGCGTGCGACGATCGGAAACGCCGAATCAAAGGAAAATGGCCGGCAATTAGGTTCGCCGTGATTGGCACACCTTTGGCGACATTTCAGGTGGTCAACCCTTCCCAGGCATTATTCGCAAGCGATACGAAAACGGTTCCCTGGGGGAGAATCAATGTCTCGAAGAGGAGAGGGAAGCAATTAGCCGCACGCGAGTATCCATCGTGGCAGCGATTGGCTCACGATCAGTTCTTTCTCGGCGGAAGTATCGGCGTCAGACCTCGAAATAAAAAGTAAAAAAGAAAAATGGACAAAAACACCGTAGGTAACAGAAGGGGAATCGAGTCTTACGGGGTCGTCGACCCGGCGATCATCTTCTTTTTCTTCTTTCTCCCCCTCCCTTCACACCTCCATAGAGGCCCGTTTCGGGTTTTTCAACGGCTTACCCCCGTAGCGGATCCGTGGCAGAGGAACACGGGGAAAAACGCTCTCGCGGACCTTCACCTCTTTCCTGGTACCGCGATTCCAGCAAACGCCACTTTTATGGGGATCCGTGGAATCGCTGCTAGCTCCACTCGAGCAAAAACCATAGGATTTCATTTATCGGTACGTCAACCAGATTTATTTCGACCATCCATCACTAGAATGCGAATTTGATGCGTCGTCGACTAAAATGAATAGGCGGCAAACGCAACAACAAAAAATGCAATATTGCGACCAAGGCATTGGAAGAATTTTAAAATGTTACCCTGCACGATGAAGGATTATTGTAAACGTTCGTGTCCGATTTGAACATTCAAAATGTTTTATTGAAGGATTGACATATCTTTGAATGGTTGAAATCAACAATTTTGTTTGTATATACAATTCATTAAGAAGTAACTATGTGCATGTTAGTATATTATGTGTAAGCAGTATTTGTTAAAAAATTGAGCGGAATATCTTAAACGAGAAAGACGTGGCAGCCATTTTCCCGAAGTCATTTGCGCAACACCATTTCCGGTACCAAATCTATTTCCTAGAGATTTTATCTAATATACATTTTTATAATTTTGCATTGAGTTAGATAAAAGTAGCATTAAAATTGGCTAGTATGCATTGCTCTATAAAAATAACAAGCATAAATTTATTTAGACTTTATGTGATTTTTATTACAATATCAGTAAAGAAATTTATTGAATCAATTACCATGAAGTCGTCTTTATAACTTCAATAATTCGAAAATGAAAAATCTGAAACCGGTCATTTGACCAGCTATAGTAGATTTAATGTTAAATTACAGACATTAATTTTTGTCATAAATGCATAAAATCGGAAATTTAATCTTGCCCCTGCTTTTACAATGGCGTTCTCGAAGAATTCAAGAGAAGAATCTTTTAATTTTGGTGTTTCGCGTGTTTCTCACAGCCAGTGTTCAATTATGTATGACTCGTAAGAGGTTCGCAGAAATTTCTCTCACTTATGGCAAGATTCACGGAAGATGGAGCGCGTTAGATGTCCGATTCCTCGTATCTGCGGCCAAGGATCGGCGTTTGCGAGGTTAAAGAACCAGGATTCGCGGAAAAACGTTTCTTTTTCGCGCCGGCCACGTTTCCTCCTGCTGGTCGTCGAAGCAACGAACGATAGAGAAGGAAAAAGAAGTCTCGAACCGGAAACCGAGTGGCTCGCGTGTCGTTTGCAAATCGTGGCCTCGGGTACACGCCTTTGTTACACCCCGTGCGAAACCCATGGCTCGATGAGTCAGGTGTGTAAAGGAAACGACACATAGTGCCTGACGATCTTCCTAAGAAAGAGGAAAGGGAAATCGAACATGAACAAGAAAACGATTTTTCGGATCTTTTCGCTTCCAACGAGTTGTACACGGAAAGAGGGAGTGGGAGGAAGACAGAGAGAGATAGAAAGAGGAAAGACACTTCACTGCTCATGAAAGCGGACCCTAAGGTCAAGTACCCTTCGACTTCCGGCGTGACTTACGCCCGACCGCACGTGTCTACGATTTAACCCGCGAATTCCTCTCTCAGGGAAGAGGATTCCTGAACAGGGAACGTGGAAACGTGGAAATGAAATCTTACTTGGTATTTATGCTCGATCTCTCGTAAGTTCTCTTCTCCGAAGTAAGTACAGTGTATCCAAAAACTATTCGAACTCTGAATTCTCGAGAAATTGTCGATATTTGAGCCGTGATCATTTCGTAGGAAAATATAAAATAAGAGCACCAATGTATAAATCCCAGCTTATTAAAATTATTAAAGGAACAATGAAAATTCTATTTGGTTAAATTGGCTAAATTCTACTTGGAACATTCTACTCGATTCATTGAAATCGATGTTAACAATTTTTATTTTGGATCCAAAAAGTATTCGAATTTCATTAAAAAACAAATAGTACAATAATAGATCTGGCTTCATTTTAATTGTACTTAAAGCCTCTACTTTTGCGATCCATGAACCATTTTTGTCCAAAATACTTTTGCGTGATACGACGACTGGGAAACTGAAGACTCCTTTTTGGTCCCAAATGTTACAAATTGAAGCCTCTGCGAAAACATTGAACAATTTTTCTCGTGACTGAAACCACCGTAGATTTCAAGATCGAAGCTTCCCCTTTACAACGAGGGCTTGAAAATTGATTTACGATTTTTTCTAGTTGATTTATCGAGCTTCTTCGAAAGAAAAGTGTACTGTCATCTTTGCAGTAATATAAAGTAAAAAAATCGTAGATTAAATTTTTAAATTTGTAAAGGAAAAAATTTTGTTATGCTTTTACAGGATAATATAGCAAAAACGTGTCGTCGATTTTTCACCTACAGATTTTATGCATTTATACAAAAAATTAATACAAGAATTATAAAACGGTGAAAACGTTACACAAATTTAAGAATGATCTTGTATTATTTTGGACACATAAAAATGATTGAAGAAAGGAATACATTCGTATTTAACTTCTGTTTCTTACAATTATCTTAGACAATTTTTATTTTGTATAAAGATTCTAGTAACGATCAAGAATTCCTGCGAGACTGATAAAGAAACGATAAAATGTACGATATAATAAACTATATGATGAAAGATATAATAAAAGACATTAATTGGTTCGGATATTTTTGTAGGAAATTGAAATTAAAAATTAGTTGCGGTTAGATATGATTGTAGTTACGGTCATGAATTAGTTAGTAAAATCGGTGAAGGAACATTTGACCGAGCTCAGGATCGAAAAGCTGCCGCACCGGGACGCACAGTTATGCAATAGCTCTGCGCGGCTTCCGTGCGTGAGATTTTAATGCACCGTGATGAACACGAGCCGCATAATACATCGGCGACGTAACCGATCTACGCCACGCGACTTCCTGTCACTGTCACGAATCCACTCTATCGATTATATAGAAAACATTCCGTTCCTCTAATCTCATGCTATCCTTGAAAATGAACGCTGAATTAAATCTTGTCTTATCGACGTCATACGTTATTGCTAGATTTGTTTGTTCCTTATACAATTTCCTGTATTGAGCGCTATTTATCATTGCAACATAGATATTACTTTTAATCGGACTTTACTTACTCTCGGATATGTTAAAATTAAAACCTTAATGCGCAGACAGTCCCGGAATTTTTATTAAACGTTCCTAGCCAGTGAAATTCTCGCAAGACTTAAATAAAAATGAAAATAGTTCGGGAGTTAATGAACACACATTCTTACAATTTTACGAAAATATTCTAACACAATTATATATTTTAATTATTATACTTGGTACTCCCAGCATGGAGGACTAGAACTCTTTTAAGGATTAAATAAAAATGAAAATAGTTCGGGAGTTAATGAACACATTCTTACAATTTTTCCAAAATATTATAACATAGTAATATATTTTAATTATTATACTTGGTACTCCCATCGTGGAGGACTAGAACTCTTTTAAGGTTTAAATAAAAATGAAAATAGTTCGAAAAATTAATGAACACACATTCCTACAATTTTCCTAAAATATTGTGAGACAATTATATATTTTAAATATTATACTTGATACTTCCAGCATGGAGGACTAGAACTCTTTTAAGGTCTAAATAAAAATGAAAATGGTTCGAAAAATTAATGAATACACATTCCTACAATTTTCGTAAAATATGATGAGATAATTATAAATTTTAAATATTATACTTGATACTTCCAGCATAGAAGACTTGAACTCTTTTAAGGTTTAAATGAAAATGAAAATAGTTCGAAAAATTAATGAACACACATTCCTACAATTTTCCCAAAATATTATACTATGATTATATATTTTGAATATTAAACTTGTTACATCCACCATGGAGGATTTGAACTCTTACAAGACTTAACGAAACATCAAAATCGTGCAAGATTCCAATAAACAGACATTCCTGCAATTATCCCAAAACATTACAGGCCAGTTACATACTTCAACTACTCGGTACTTCAAGCATGAAACATTAAAATTCTCACAAGACTTGCGCAAAAGTAAAAATTAACCAAGATCCCAATAAACAGACATTCCTGGAATTATTCTAAAACATTACAAGTCAGTTGCATACTTTAACTACTCGGTACTTCCCGCATGAAACATTAAAATTCTCACAGGACTTGCACAAAAATAAAAATCATACAAGATCCTAATAAACAGGCAGTCCTGTAATTATCGCAAAACATTACAAGACAGCTATGTAGTTTAACTACTTCGTACTTCCAGCATGAAACGTTAAAACTGTCATCAGACTTAAATAAAAATAAAAATCGTAGAAGACGCTGATAAACGTATCCCTACAATTTTCCCCCTGCAGCGTAGTTAATTCTAGAATTCAGTACTTCCATCCTTGGACACTCGAGTTCCAGCACGGATGCTCAACAATTAAATAGTTTCGCATCGTTTCCAGGATTCGCGGATCTGTGTCCATTAAATTGTCAGCGGCTAAAGGCTGTATCATTCAAATTATGAACTCCGAATCCCGTAGAACGGCGACGACTCGCCATACCGGCGTTTCTTATCCGACGATAAAAGCTGCGAATGTTGGTGCAATGAAAAAAAGAAGAGAGAAAAAATTGGCGAGTTTCGCGGTAGCCTGAGCGGAAAGGAATTCGCGCGGACTCATCGGTGCTCGCAGGTGAATCGTTCTAAAGCTGGGAAGCCTAGTCACCATTCCAGGACAGAACTCTTTAAGCAATTTTTCCCCGCTGCGCAATCGCTAATTCACGTCGGCCGGAGTGCTGAACACCTGGCCCTGATTGCAGGCCATCTTCCAACTGGAAACGGGTTAACGAGCCCGAAATTCAGTAACGAGACCAATTAGCATAATCGCCGGACCGCGTCACGCCGCGGTCTCTCCCTAGTTGCGAAATTACCGCCGCGTTTTTTGATTGTTTCAATTGCAGATTTCGGTGAGGAAACGCCCGGCAGGGGAGCATTTGCATATCGCAGTGACGGAGGTCCTTCAAGATTTTCTTGCATTTTTATTGTTGTCGAAAGTCCATCACGAAATGCGAGTTTTTAATTCTTTTCAAAATCACTTTTTAATGGATGCCTGTACTGGTTCCTTAACACTAGGTTTATGACGCGACTAAAACTGACTATTTTACGTTAGTTTATACGAAATAATAAGAATATTTCTCTCCAAAGTAACAGCCATTCTTCTGGTAATAAATTTATTAAAATTACCGCCGCGTTTTTTTAGTGTTTCAATTGTGGATTTCGGTGAGGAAACGAAATAATAAGAATATTTCTCTCCAAGTAATAGCCATTTTTCTGGTAATCAATTTATTGAAATTACTGCCGCGTTTTTTGATTGTTTCAATTGCGGATTTCGGTGAGGAAACGCCCGGCAGGGGAGCATTTGCATATCGCAGTGACGGAGGTCCTTCAAGATTTTCTTGCATTTTTATTGTTGTCGAAAGTCCATCACGAAATGCGAATTTTTAATTCTTTTCAAAATCACTTTTTAATGGATGCCTCTAGCGGTTCCTTAACACTAGGTTTATGACGCGGCTAAAACTGACTATTTTACGTTAGTTTATACGAAATAAAACAATATGTCTATCCAAATTAATAGCCATTTTTCTGGTAATATATTTATTGAATAATTGTTACAAGACAGTGAATTAACGACACCCTTTATCTGTTTAATTTGGTTACAGATTTCCTTCTGTTAAATTTATTAAACGATTCGTGAAGGATGCGCGATGCGTTTAATAAAATACTAGGTTTATGTAAAAGTTTTAATTGTTTTCGACAACTCATGTACATATTAGGTCGTCCCATAAGTTCATGCCGTTTACTGTTTTATTATTTAAATTAATATTTGAAACATACTTTCAAAGTCAACGAAAAAATATAACCACCTTCTCTACAACCTCTTCCCACTTTTTCGGTAAAGATATTATACCGTCACTAAAAAATTTCTGTGGTTTTACATTAAAATACTTTTCAATCCGCGGCACGAACTTATGGGACAACCTAATATAATGACATAGACTGCGGATTTTGCTGCAGAATAAAACTTGTCTGAACTAATTGCACGGATTATTCTGTCTCGAAAAACTTGCTCATACTAAATGTACCGAATAAATCTAACGGTAAGAAGGAATAAAGAGAAGCTAATACGCTATAAGGAAGTGCGGTAGCAAATGAGCAGTAATTATAATTGATTTCGGTTCGATGGCTGTGCAAGGTCCCCGGAAACACGATGGACAACGAGCTGTACGATCAGTCGAGCACAGGAATTCCGTTAGCCTCGGAAGAAACGTTTCCATTGACTTGCTCTGTGCATTATAACTGTCACATTGCACGCGACCCGCGTCTGCATCCTGCGCGTCGTGGTCCCGCTAACAACCGGAAGCTTGTGGCAACGTTACTCGCCGATTAATACACGGTCTACGCTCGTTTAAATTTATGCAAAATCATATTGTTACGACGTGAAGTCGTAATGGACACTTCACGATCGATAATTCAATATTACGACGTGAAGTCGTAATGGACACTCCACGATTGATAATGCAGTATCCGGCCAACGGAATTGTTGACGGGAAGACAGCTGACAGCTGACAGATTGAAACGAGACGCCAAACCATACAGACGTGCCGCGATATCTATTAGGTTGTTGCATATGAAATATCCGATTTTAAAATCCAAATGTTATAAAGCGTTTCGATCAAGAAATACTACAGTAAATCCTCTATAAACGCGTAAAAGCTGTAGCAGATAAACGCAGAAAATATATCCCCTCCACTTTAGGAATCCAATCTCGGCTCGGGTATATCGGTGTGAACCACTACTAATGCGACGCGGAGAGTCGCAGTCGTCGACACAATTCAAAGGCCCGTGCGTCATGACAATGTAACACCAATATTTAATTTTTTTTATTATTACTTATTTTTTTATGAAACTTCCATCGATATATTCGTGATATTTTTCTGATTAAAAAAAGACCAAACACGATATGATTTCAACTGTGTAAATACTGTTGTAGTATTTAGTGGTTTAAATGACGATGAACGTTTCGGGCGCAAGGAAGGATAGCGTGTGGGAAAGAAAAAGACGCGGAGAGTCGCAGTCGCCGGCCCAGTTCAAATGCCCGCGCGTGGTCTCGCTTTACACGCGCTGTCCTTCTCTACGTTCGGATCGGTCTTAGAAGCTCAAAAAATAGCTACCCGTCACAGATAAACGCATAACTACCCCCCCCCCCCCTCCCCTCCGAGGCTTATTCGTTTATAGAGGATTTACTGTATTAGAGTTTACAGGTTTATCACATATCACTTTGAATTATAAAATTGATCGTTAAGATCCGATCTTTAATTTTAATTTAGATGTCTAATCTTTCTAGTAAACAAATTTTATTTCTACGCCAATCAATACAATTGTCATGCATTCTTCTTATATGTATGGAATACCAACATACTGTCGATAGCATTATGTGAATTGCTATCAACATGTGACGATTAATCGATGTAGTTGATGGCGAAAGAAACTAAAAAATGTAAATGGCAATCTTGAAAATGAAGAACATAAATGACCACAAAATTCAATTTCAACCATTTTTTACCAATTTTCTTGGAATTTTCTCTGACTTGGAATTTTTTGAGAAGTCGTTCAGTACAATTAGTTTACTAATTGTATTCTAGATATTCGTTACTCTAAAACAGAATATGCTGAATAAGTACAATTAGTTGTAATAATATTCGAACACTCTTAAAACGACGATAACTTTTTTAATATCGGACCATACGACTTGCATTGGAGGGGGGGGGGGGGGGAGAGTTAAAACAATTAGTTTACATAACGTGAAAATAAAAATTTCGAAAAAATCGGAGTTCCTTGGAATTGCAGAGAACATATTACATAAAAGTTGTTTTTCTCAACTTTTTTTTATTGAGGCCTGTATTAAGAATTTAAAAAAATACTTTTTGTAGATCTGCGTCAATTAAACATATCTTGAAGATAGTAAACTATAATTGTTGTAACTTCTCAAAAAAGTCCAAATCGTACGGTCCAATATTAAAAAAGTGATCGTCTTTTTAAGAGTTTAGAAATATTAATGTGAGTCACTGTATGTTATTAATTTCCTTCCAATCGAAATAAAGTTTTATTTAGTTTGTAGTCAATATGTAGCCGCTGAAGAACATACAAGCATGCATAAATATAAATTTTCTTCTTCTTCTTCTAGGAAATGAAAAACGACGAATAAGTTCTAATCACTGGACTGCGGACTTTTTATTCATTTATGACTAATTTAAAATAGTAAAAAAATTAGAAGATTATCAAGATGCTCTTGCATTGTTATCAACCTACTAAACATATTAAGAAAGAAATTAGATTTCTACTTCTCTTCAGGTTGTTAAAATTCAGATAGAAAGTTTTGATTTTGCATAAGGATCCACAGTCTACTAATCACTGTAACCGTAAAATAAATCGTAATGCAATTATTAATTCTCGCGTTACCTAGGTATTTTTTTTTTAAATGTATAATATACAATCAGGCGAAATATCGTTAAGCCGGCAACGTTCATCTTCTCGCGCACGGGAAACAGAAACGACGAATATATTTTTCCGTACAAAGCGGATGGGTATGCGTGTCGTTCCGGCCGAAGACGTTAAACAATGGTTTGATAATTCGCGTCGGCCACGTTGGAAATTACGAGCGTTCTCCACGGAGTCTCGGCGAGACTAGAAACGTTTACCAGTCGTTATCGAATCGAATGCATTTTATAGCGTACTTCATAATACTTATTGGTTCTCTAATGAATTCCAATCAATCGAGAGTAAATCTACAGTGTATGTGCTTATTACGAGCGCATGCACGTCTGTGATTTTTTGATGGGCATTAAATAGAATTTATCACTGAATTTAACAACAGTAATTAATAGAGGAAGAATTTTATAAATTTTTATACGAATCATTAATTATCGTATTACTGCTTTAACGAGGCCTATTAAATAACATCTTTCACTTGCTCTTCAAGCAATCAATTTTAATAATTCAACAATCAAATGGTGCTCTATATTGCTTATTATAAATGCATCAAAATCCACAATCTATTTATAACAATATTAAAATGTGAAATTTCTGTCATACTTTATCTACAAAAATCTACAATTCAAAAATAGCCTCGTGTTTAATCCGAATAGTATTTTTCTCAAGTTCCGAGTGTTTTTCTGCCAAAAATTAAAGTGCTACTCGTAGTTTGCCACAGGGTGATTAATTAATCAACAATTTTTAAATTGTGATTACGAGACTGTGAATTTCAATGGAGAACAAAGTTTGTCTACATCAGTTGCACGAAACAGGAAACAATTCAAAATATCTTTCTTTATCATTAACCTAAATTTATTACTAATTTCTGATGGAAGCATCTTTATACTTTCAATAATTACAAAACGAGAAAACTGAAACCGGTCGTTTGAATAGTGGTGGTGTGCAGTGGCGTATTACTCTATGGGCAACTTGGAAAAATACCCGGGGCCCCAAGCAAAAGGGGGCCCCGAACACAAACCAAATATTTTGATGTAAAAGGTTTTCATGGATGAAGGAGAATTTATTTCACTTTTTATACAATAATAAATATGTAGATGTTTTTACAATTGTTTTATTTTTTCCAACGTGAAAGTTATTTAGTTAGGGTTAGGAACCGCGAAATTCTACTTTGCCCAGGGGCCCTGAACACAAATCAAATATTTCGTATTTCGATGTAAAAGGTTTTCATGGATGAAGGAGCATTTATTTCACTTTTTATGCAATAATAAATATATAGATGTTTTTACAATTGTTTTATTTTTTCCAACGTGAAAGATATTTAGTTGAGGTTAGAAACCCCGAAACTCTACTTTGCAGGGGCCCCAAGTAGTCCTAACGCGCCAGTGGTGGAGCGCTTAGTGTTAATAGTTATAATAGGTTGAAATTCTTTTAATTCTGTTGCTGTTTTAAATTTCACTAATTCATGTTCGTCATGGATGCATAAAATCTGCAGTCTAGTGATTAAAAACAATCCGAAGAAAATGCACCTGTATTTCTTAGACGGGATTGAATAAAATTAATGGAGAGGAAGAACGCATATTTATTCATCTCTTGTAGCTTTTTGTACGAAGGGTTGTCGTGTATCCTTGATGTACGACGGATTAACGAGTCTAACGAGTTTTACCTCGTGCTATATGTATAGGTTCGTCTAAATCGCGATGGAGTTATCGATTTCGAATCTGCTAAGCACACACGATGCTTACCGATTCAATTAGTTTTCCCTTCCCCGGGTAAGCGTAACTAAGTCTTCATTGTGTCCGATTAAATTGTTCACACTTGGCTGCTAATGAACGCGATACCAACAGAAAACAGAGTGTTATACGTATACGTAAGCTCATTTGAACGCGGATTTGCCGACATCCTTCCACGACGTCCTCTTCTGCCGCGCTATCCTGAACGTGCGTACATCCAAACCTTGTAACGATCAAACTGTATGATTCCTGCTGTAATTTGTTATTACCTTCAGTGGATTGAATTTTCATGTTTGATAATTACGATTAAGATACACCATCTCGTGTACGGTCTCCTTGAGTTAACCAGTTCATACCTTTTAACATTATTCATTGTTCTTCTATCAGTTCCTTGGGATATCCTTCGCGAATTAAACTCCTTTGTAATGGAAAAAGAACAGTTTCCACATTCCCTCATTCCCAGGATTCGCTCTTTGGAAAATTCTTTGGGGGAACTAGAAACCTATATTTAATGAACCATATTTCTGCTTTCGCAATGTTTCAAATCAACATAATATACTTTAAAGGAAAATTAAAAACATTTCTTATGGATTAGTAGAGAGTATTTAATATTCCTCGGGGTTTTTTAAATATATCAAATTAACTATATTTATGGTTCTGTAATGTTTCTATTCGTTATGTTTCATGTCAGGAAATTAAAAACCTTCACTATAAATTAGTAGAATTTAATACTCCCTAGGTTTAAAAAAAAATGTATTAAATGATATTTGTCGTTCTCTAATATTTCTACTTGCAGTGTTCTAAGTCTTTATAAAGTCCTCTGAAGAAAAATTAAAAGCCTTTACTGTAAATTAGTAGTATTTAATATTCCTATGGTTTTGAAAAAAATGTATCAAATGATATTTGTCGTTCTCCAATATTTCTACTTGCAATATTCCAAGTCTTTATAAAGTTGTCTAAAGAAAAATTAAAAACCTTTACTCTAAAATAGTAGTATTTAATATTCCTAAGGTTTTAAAAAAAAAATTTATCAAATGATATTTGTCGTTCTCCAATATTTCTACTTGCAGTATTCTAAGTCTTTATAAAGTCGTCTAAAGAAAAATGAAAAACCTTTACTGTAAATTAGTAGTACTTAATATTCCTGAAGTTATTTAAAAAAAAATCTATGTCATGTGAACTATATTTCTGGCTCTGCAATGTCTCGCTTGCAATATTTCAAGTCTCCATAAAATCTTTTAAAGGAAAATTAGAAACCTTTGCAGTAGATTAGTAGCATTTTATATTTTCCGATTATTTCAAGAAAATCTATATCAAATGAACTGTATTTTTGGTTCTTCAATATTTAAAAGTCTCCATAAAATACTCTAAAAGAAATTAAAAACATAATCTATAGATCAGAAGCATTCAATATTCCCTAACTTCATAAAAACAATCTATATAAAGTGAACCATAATTAAACTACGAATCTTTATTCAAAATAAAAACTGTCTGCATCAAATGCAAACCAAAATCACCTGGCAATTTATTCTTTACTTCAATCATTTTAATAAATCGGAAGTAATATATCGATACTCTTCAATTTTTTTAATGTGTTTCTTATTTCCAATGGCGACTATCCATTTTAGACGCAAATGCATAAAAACCGCAATTAAATCATAATTCTAGTTTCTTAATGTTTGAGATATCATTCGCCAACTCCTTTCACGATTTTATTCAATGCTTTTTGATTTTATCCTTGCCATTCTAAAACAAATATATATTTATTTTTTTTTAAGTTTGAAGAATCATCGTGCACTATATTTTGTTCAGAGTTTTCATTTTCTATGGATATCCTCTGGAGTTTTGTAATGAGAATAGAGGATGCGGTATAGAGTGCATTTTCTTTAGAATTTTTTGTCGATCGCCAGGATCAACAGCGCGGACGCGTGATCGAGATGACGCGTAGGATCCAAGGTGCTGCGAGATAGGTGTCCGGATCGAGATTACCATTCCACTTGCATAAGACGAACGTGTCCCGCGTTCGGAACGAGAAGAACCAGTCCCCGTGGACATTGAAGCGTTTCAACCGACGGGGAACTCGTAAAGCACTCTGCACTACAAACCAGATGGAAAAAGCCGGCGGCTGCGATCTGAATCATTCGGCATTCTAGATCGTTCATACCTCTGGGAGCCTCGCAGGAAAGTTAATCGATAACCTGTAATGGTCACACACGCGGTGCAACAGCGTTTCCGATCCTCAAATCCATCGATCCATTTGCGAATCTCACAAACATCAAGATTCTGTCAATTCACTTGAAATCCTTACAGGCATCGATTTAACACTGACATGAATTGATCGTTGATGATTTGTTCGAGGTCTTAATTTTTTTGAGATTATCTAAAAATTATCTAATGTTACAAATTATGGAAATCGTCTAACCTGAGGATCTTTATGGAAAATAAAAATTGTCTGCATCGGTTACAAGAAATGGAAACCAAATAGAATTTATTTGTTCCCTTAAATAATTTTAACTGGTGAAAAATAATATATTGACATTTTAAAATTCTTTTAATTTTCCTATCATTTTAAATTTCATCTATACTTAATTTTGCTTTAAGCGGAAACTTTCGAGGAATGATTAAATTTTAATCTTTATTCTTGCAGATTTGCTTACAGCAGTGATTTCAGTGAACCAAAAATGAAACGAAGCTGTAATTTACAGTATAAAAGCTTGTATTCTATTCTTCGCTATAATGCACGATTAGACTGCGGATTTTATGGATTTATAAAGACATTAAAAGAATCTAAGGATGACATTGTCACATTGCTTTCGACTCCTTAACACTAGGTTTACGGAGCACTAAAATTGGTTATTTTACATTGCTTTATAAAAATAATAAAATTGTATTTACTTAAATCTTCAGCGATTTTGTTGTAATATGTACACAAAAAAATAAATCTATTTAATAATTCCTCACGAACGCCTCCTTACACTCTTAATAATCGTAAATTAAAAATTTTTGAATCCGTCATTTTGACGGGCTCCGTAAATCTAGTGTTAAGGTGATTAAAAGAATTAAACGTCGGTTTACATTTATATTTAAAATTATGATTTTATCTTCCTCGCGTTTTGATAAATTAAGAATAAAATGAAGCCATATGAAATTATAGAAAATACAATTATTTCATAAATGTTTAAAGGTATGCTCTAAATATTTACACAAACGAGATTAGAGTCTCGAATAAAATGGTGCACACTATCAGCAACGATAATAGCAATCCCTAGCAAGTTTTTAAATCATACAAATTTTTCTATTAAAATGTCTTAATAAAATTTCCTGTTAAACTTTGACGCACCTATTCTCAACCAAAAAATGATATTATATATTCATACACTTTAAACATTTATAAGAGCGAGATAAGAGTCTCAAACAAAATGGTGCGTACTATTACCAACGATAATAGCGATTCCTATTCAATTTTACAAGCACACAAATTTTTCTATTAAAGTATCCTATCATCCACGATTTTTCCCGATCAAAAAACTAAAACAATGTTTTGTCTCTTCCCTTGAGCTTCTAAAATGGCAGTAAAAATTCAGCATCGTCTCGAGAGCAGTATGAAAGTTCCAGAGGTGAGCTCGGCTACCCTAATGTCGGAAGCAACAGGTAGGAGGCAAGGGCCAATGGCAGCAAGGTAAAACAATCCTCGGTTGTTCCCGTGTTCCATCCACAATCCACGGTTATTAAAGGACCTTCCCCTCCCCACCGAACAGAAGGGGGAGTCTCGCGGAAGCGATTTCCACGGAGATTCCAGCGAAATTGGTCGGATTGTGTTTCGCGTTCACAGGGTTCGTAGAACGGTGTCTCGGATTCGACCGATTCCAGCACAAGGAAATACCGATTTCCCAGAAACGATTTTGCTATAGCGTGCCAGCGTAATCGAGCTGGCCTTGGGGAAAATTGGAAGATCGACGATGCTCCGGGCTCTGGCATCGACGATCGGGCGATCCTTATGCTACCTGCACACTTCTCAAGATCCACGTGACTGTCCAAAGACGCCTCCATTCGAACAGTCTTATTTTGAATCTATTAACCCTTTGCACTCGGAGCTATTTCAACTAAAAAACCAAACATATCTTCTAACCTAGAATATTTTCATCGTACATAAGTTTTTTTCATTACAAAACGACGAAATTGATATTCAATTTTTAATTGACATTCACACGAAACTGATATAGTACCTCATACAATATTTAAATGTTTAGTAATTTATTACATATAAACAAATTTAATCATGTAAACAATATTCTGAATAATGGTGTAGCAATTTGTAGTGGCGTCTCAGAGTCGCCATTCGAGTGCTAAGGGTTAACACGTTGACTTCCGTGTCACCCATCTATGAGTGGCGGAATGATTGAATCAGATTTCAAAATAAATTTTTGAATGTACAGTGGCGTGCAAAAGAATCCGGACACCCTTTAAAAACGTATAACTTTTTCAAAATTAGTTCAAACGGCTTGAGTTTTTTTAAGATGTAAGAAGGATTAGTTTACTCAGTAGCGTGTAAATAATTATTTATACAAATTGCTGATGGTCGAAATTGTGAAGAAAAAAGTAAGTCATGATTTTTAACTTTTTTATCAGTGCCTGTAATGAAAATTTAAAATATACCTTTCGTAGATCTCCATAGGTTATATATGTACAAGCGCAAAGTTTCATCGAAGTCGGTTAATGTTGTTATAAGCTACGAACATTGCAAGATGGATTTCTAACTAATTATAAGCAAACATCTCGAAAACTAGAAGCGACTCCCCTATATTGGAAAAGGAAAAAATTGTTCAAAATGTGTTGTTGCATAACATATTTAAATTTCATCAAAATCGGAATATAAAAAATACACAAAATTCAATATAGTATTAGCAATAGTTTTTTGTAAATATCTCGAAAACTAAAAGCGACCCCCCTATATTGGAAAAGGAAAAAGTTGTTCAAAATGTGTTGCTACACAACATATTTAAATTTCATTAAAATCGGAGTATAATGACCTTTTCGCAATAATTACCAAATTTATATTTTGATACTGTACAGGTTCAAACGAAAGCTTTTACTTTCAAGAACTTGTCTTTGTCTGTTCTAGTCGACATTCCTAAAGTTCGAGCCTTTTTCAAAATAAGTCCAACGGTTCATGTTTTAAATCGCACCAATTCGAATAGTTCTAGAACTTTTGTCAGCCTTAGTTTTTATGAATAAAATAGCAATATTTACGCGAATCTGAGTGGGACTTTATCGGAAGGCGTATCGCGGAGTGGAAACGCGGCTTAACGTCCGCAGGAAGAAACGACTGGTTGCACCGAGGTGCGGAATAGTAACGAAGATTACCGTAACTCTGCCGTAAGAGGCTACCACCACGGTCATCGCGCTCAGAGCAGAGCCGGGACCGTTATGAATCGGTATTATTTTTGCGCGAGAAACGTCCGACGAAATCGCGCAACAGCTTTTACCGGCTCCTGTATCTCGAAACGCTTCTCCCGTTTTAAATATTTAAATTTCCTCCTCTGGAACGCCGCAGTTTGCGTGTAATTAACGGAGACGCAATGAGGCTCGCACGCAAAAGGTGAACCGTTAACATTTGCGAGGATTTTAATGCTGTTGTACAGGGTGTTTAAAAAATGTTGTAAATCCTTGAAATGGAAGGTTTCTGAGGTTATTTAAAGTAACTTTTTCCTTTGGAAAAATGGCCGCTTCGACTTTGTTAAGGAGTTATTGACGAAAAACGCGGACCAATCAGAACACAGTTACAGCGGACGGATCCCGGCTCAGCCAATGGCAACGTCACGCTCAGCAGCACCTGTCGCCGAACCGGAATGCGTCCGCTGTAATGGTGTTCTGATTGGTCCGCGTTTTTCGTTAATAACTCATTAACGAAGCAGCCATTTTTGCAAAGGAAAAAGTTACTTTAAATAACTTCAGGAACCGCTCCTTTCAAGGATGTACAACATTTTTGAGACACCCTGTATAATATACGCTTTCGCGATTCTTTTTGCCTAACTGGACCCGGTTCGGTCAGATCTGCCGGCCAACGATCTCGACTGTCGACTCCGGTTTCGAACAAGCCTAGGATTCTAAATATTACGTATGCATACGGTACACTAATTGATGGTTCTGTTAGCCGTGAATCCTCTCCGAACGATGATTGAGCGATTCGTAAAATGTTAGGAAATTTAACGTTGCCAGTTGCTCAACCGTTATGGCGATTACGCGGGCTTTGGTCGTTCTAACTGATGTTTGATAACGTTGCTCTAATCTACGCTTACATGGATATTCCATGCTCGGTTTCTATACGCTTACGAAATTAGTTTAATTAGTAGACTGCGGATCTTTATGCAAAATAAAAATAGTCTATACAGGTTGCGGCCGAATAACATGTACGTATCATGCATGCTGGTGAAAGTTCCATATAAAAATAATAAAAAAAAATTGGTGTGTACTTAGACCACATGGCTGAAGTGAAACTTCTTTCTTTAATTTTTTTTTGAATTTTTATTAACACTTTATGACATTTAATTTTCTATGATTCTATTATTGAAACAATTGGCTTGTGATAGCTAAACTATGATATAAATATTCTTGATTCAATTTTGTCTAAATGTCTTGCTAGTACTGTATTGAGAGTTGTTCCTGATCCTGTTGTCGCTTCATTAGGATTACTTACCATTTCCAATCTTAATTTACTTCTAAAAAATTCTATTAATAATTATGATTGTTCCGATGCAAAGTTCACGTTGAAATCTCCACTTAGTATCATCGGAATTTTATCATAATCTTTATTAAGGAATGCCGAATCCTCAATAAAGAAGTTTTTTCATTGAATTAGTAGTGATATACTCGACCCGTATTTTCTCGGCGACCGAGGCCTCTCGAGCTTCGCTGTCCTTTTCAACGTTCGGCACAAGTCAAAGAATAGTATACGTGAACACGAAGTGTCGCCGGCCGGACCCGTGGTTGCGACTTTTAACGATTAACACGTTCAGCGCCCACTCCACAATCATAAAAATTACACAAAATCAAAGCAATATATTTAATAAAACAAAAATTAAGAAGTTTAGTTTTGTGATATTAATTACTGTTTCAAACTTCTTCTATTCGATAATGATGCATAAAGATCCGCAGTCTAATAATGACTATAAACTTCTTCAATTTTGTGGGATTTTTGGGGGATAATTGTTTGGTTGTCAACGTTATAAAAGCCTGCGTCTTTTGTTTGAATGAGCGTAGTTAGAATGCATCAAGATATTTTTACGCGAAGTTACAGCGGTTCAAAGATCAGCAATCTTTCATTCATAATTTAGCGATTTTTCAAATTCGTGGTACAGTAATATCGTTGAGAATCCCGAAAAAAGTGTCTATGAGAAAACTTAGTTCAATTTTGTAAGAGTGGAGAATTGAGGCTTTAGAATGAGCGCAGTTAGAATTCAGCAAGATATTTTTACGCGAAGTTACAGTTTCAATTACTGTTTCAAACTTCTTCTATTCGATAATGATGCATAAAGATCCGCAGTCTAATAATGACTATAAACTTCTTCAATTTTGTGGGATTTTTGGGGGATAATTGTTTGGTTGTCAACGTTATAAAAGCCTGCGTCTTTTGTTTTCATCGATCTCGAGCAAATTGCCAGTAAAACGCATGGTCGTTGAAGACTCCCGACTGTTCTCCACGCGAGACAAGTGGCGGAGACATCACTGTAGGAGGTGTATCGCCCTGTGAACGCAAAAACGGCACCTGGTGAGAATACACCTCGAGACATCACCCGAGACATCTCACCTAAACTCCGTGAAAGCGACCAGCCACAAATTGATTCAGATTCTTCCAAAAATAACAAGATTACTATAAACTTCTAGCTGTGAATATCTCAGCTGTTTTTGAGATTGCATCCATCTACAAATTGATTGGAATCCTTACTCTAAAAATCAGGATGTCGTCAAACATCGATCTAAACTGTCTCACCCAATCTTCAAGAAGAAACCCGAGAAAACTGAGTTCAATTTTGTGAAAGTGGAGAATTCAGGCTTTACAATGAGCGCAGTTCGAATGCAGCAAGATATTTTTACACGAAATTACAGAGGTTCAAATATCAGCAATCTTTCATTCATAATTTAGCAATTTTTAAAATTCGTGGTACAGTAATGTCGTTGAGAATCCCGAAAAAAGTGTCTATGAGAAAACTTAGTTCAATTTTGTAAGAGTGGAGAATTGAGGCTTTAGAATGAGCGCAGTTAGAATGCATCAAGATATTTTTACGCGAAGTTACAGAGATTCAAATCTTTCATTCATAATTTAGCTCTTCCGTAAGTCCATGGAGTGACATAGTTGCAAAATTCGGTTCTTCTGCACATCTGTCCTTAATGAACCACTTGTAACATTTATCAAACCCTGCAATCGACTCTCCAGTACTTCCAGAACGTCCATGATCCGCAACAAAATTGCAAAAGAAATCGCAACTTCGTCCGATCGATCGTCCTCCGCTGAGGAGAAGCTCGATCCAACGTTTCCGTTGTCGGGTTTCGTCTGAATCCTCTCGATCAGAACTGATCTAATCCGGCGAGGGAAGATAAGCGCATCCCCTAATTAAGGAACTGGCTGCAGTTGTTGCCACAACGATACGCAACTGGCCGCAACTAGCAACAACAATGGCCACGGCCGGCGAAGATGAAAAACGTCCGACCCACTTTCAAAGCGGCTACCAAGCTAACCGGCTGGTTATCGGCCGAGGATCCTCCTCCGCACGCACAAAGCCACCGATTGCTCGCGTGCTCCAGCACAACCGATGCCTATCCACCGACGTATCGATCCATCAGCAACGGCCCTGGCCCTCGTTATCTCTCCGTGTCTCGAAAACCAGCCGATGCTCTTACCCACACACTGTAGCATGCTGGGATTATCCTTTACAGCCTTGCCTCGCTGCACGCTCCGATGAAGAAGCATCCGCCTGGCTGAGATCTCTTGAGTTACTGTCTGATGGTGTTCTAATTCTTAGTTGCTTAGACCATATACATATACTTACAGACCTAGCTTCAAATAATTATTTTAAAGCCAAGATCCAATCACCAGCAAAGGCAGGGACCCGAGGATTTTGCAAGAATCGAACATTTACTGTTGTGGCGGCTACCCCCTGTGCCAGTGATGGAAACTCCGTGGCCGCTGGGCGAGAAAGCTACCACCACTCTGACGTACCGTCTTCCCCTACTTTGCTTTTACCGCGCATGCGCTACACACAAGCGTATCTCTACTATGTCAGTGTGAACTGCCTGTTCGTTTTCATCACTATGCCAGTGATGAAAACTCCGTGGGCGCTGGGTTAAAAAACGACCACCACTCTGGCGTACCGTCTTCCCCTACTTTGCTTTTACCGCGCATGCGCTACACACAAGCGTATTTCTACTATGTCCGTGTGAGCTGCCTGTTCGACGGACAGAGTAGAGGTACGCTTGTGTGTAGCGCATGTGCGGTAAAAGCAAAGTAGGGGAAGACGGTACGTCGGAGTGGTGGTAGTTTTTTCGCCCAGCGCCCACGGAGTTCCCTTCACTGCTCTATGCCCGTCAATAGATAGTGCGACAACACCTTTCCCGCTACTACCTGAATCCTCCTGTGTTTGTAAATATACCGTCCTAAGCTTTTTTTTTACATGAGGGTAATCTCTGTTACGGACACCCCACCCTTGTACGAGGGGAGAACGGTGGCGTTATGTGGGACTCACTGGCAAAGTGCCATGCCAGTCATACCCCCTAACTCCTTCATGACAGCCGTCTGTATGGTTTGCAGGGGGGAGGGGTCCTAGGACGAGACGCTTCCTTCTCCTTTTTTCCATCTTTTCATAATTCGAAAACTTGCTACTTCACTGTGTATATTGATAACCTTAAATTCTTTTAATCTTTTGACCGTTTCAGATTTCACCCACTGATTTTACTGTAGTTGTTATACTGATATTTCTTCCACTCTCCCCCTTCTTCCACTAGTTGTTAGTTACTATACTGATAGTTGTTATACTAATATTTGGTCCCCTCAGGGTTTCAAATCCATTTTACCATTCTCCCCCTTTTCCCACTCTCCCCCTTCTTCAATAGTTATTATTTATTATACTGCTAGTTGTTGCACAGACATTTGGTCCCTTCAGGGTTTCAAATCCATTTTACCATACTCCCCCTTCTTCCACTCTCCCCCTTCTTCCACTCTCCCCGTTCTTCCATTTTGTCCACTCTCACCTAAACGCCAATAATATGTTCAGCCTATTTCAGCCTACTGTTCAGTGGGACCTACTGTTTATTACGGTGGGTTCCGAACCACCATGGTCAACGACGCAGTATAATATCACATAGAAGAATATTTCCAGAGGTGACAGCAGTGGGATTTGAACTCACGACCACATTGTTTGTAGTCGCGCGCTCTATCCACTGAGCCACTGCGCGCCCCGATTTTACTGTCGTCAAATGCATCTAATCTGCATTGTATTCATGATAAATTGATGGCAGGTGCCATAAGGATTTTCGTGCAGAATGTTCAAGTGATTCTTCAAGTTGTGATGCAAGAATGTGGAATCTCGATGGAACATTAGTGGTTCGTACTCGATGACAGACCACAGCTGCGACGATGTTCTGAGACACAGAGGGACGAGTAACGTTTCGATAATGGCCGTTAACCATGGGAAATTACGTGGAGGAAGGCCTCGATCGATGCTATCGGCAACGGGAAAACCGTGACGCGATTATTATAATCCAGAAATCACCGGCGGACGTTACATCTAATACGTGGAACCGCGCGCAATTACCGTTTTCTCGCTGTAGATGAAACGGAACGAGAAATGGTACTTTTTACGTACTTTTAAAGCACACGCGGCATTAATCAATCGCTGAAATTGCTGCAATCTGTCGAAAACGAACGATCAAATGGTACGTCCTAAGTATAATAAAATATAATGATTGGTTTATATATGTAGAGCGGTTTTTATAGGCGGGGCAGTTATCCTAGCTATTATCGAGTCCACGCATTAACCGCGCTTATCGAAAACGATTATCGGGAAATTACCACGTGCAGGAGAGGACGACTATCTTCCCTCGATACCGTATGGGGGATCAGAGGTCATCACAGAGTTATGGTGCGAGTCCCGTGTGCGCGCGTTCAAATCTCACCGTGGGACCATCGGAGTCACAGATTTGAACTCTTGCAAACCAAACGCGTGTGACGATTTTGTATCTATCTATTGTGCGCATTAACTTCGAGATACGAGAGCCCAATGGACGTTAGGGTAATCCTTATTTTTTGACTTTCAATTATTTCTGGTCTTTACCCCTCCCCCCACTTAATTGTGTGACTTGGTGAGGAAGATATTTGCCTCATTTCCGTTAAAGATTTAAAATTTTAAACGGTCTCGTGTCATTTTCAAACTGTATCTCGTTATTTTAGAAATATCGTGAAACATTCTTGAGTAAAAAAACAATGCATTAGATGGATCGAGATTTATGTTTTACTTAAAATAAAACATACAGAATCTTTAAATTTGATTTACCATTAAATTTAGTGTATGATCTGGCAAAATCTGGCAGGGAGGGATATATTAAAATCTGGACACGATGATTTCGATGAAATTTAGTTTTCGAGAAACTATTTGACACGTATTTCTTTTTTGGCCATCATCCATGTTGAAAAGATGCAGACAGTCCTTAAAGATGTGCGAAATCAGTGAAAATCAACAAGAAACAACCTAATGGGTTTCTTTTGTTATTGGTTCGAATCGGTACGAAGTAATACAGCAATGTTTTTAAATTCTTAAAATATTTTTAGTGGTTTGCAGTCGAACCTGCATTTTTCTCGTAAATGTATAAAGTCTGCGTTCTAAACATTGCACATAAAAAGTAAAATTAGTTGAACTGAACTATAAAATGACAGTGGATGTTTGTCTAATATTTGCCCAAATAATTATTGAAATCCTTTATCCAATGAAGAGGACACAACCAAACAAAACACTCTTGATTATTCTAGCTTCATATTCGATCTAACAGTACTATTCTTTTTGTAGAAGTGGAAGACATTTCTCCAAACAATCCTAACCCACTGTGCATCGGGAGCTAGGCTATAAATCCGCAGAATTCGGATACGATCTAACAGTACAATAATTTTGTTACAACCAGCTAATCTGTGGCTTCGCAATCCTAATACTCTGTCTATCGAGAACTGAACCATAAAATCCGCAGAATTTTCGTTATCAGCTGGATGCGCTCGTAAAACTCTACTTTTAGTACCTAAATCTTTTAGTACTAGATCCCCGTGTTCCAGCCTAACATCAACGTTACTCGCTTTTAGTTAGATAAGTTCTTGTTTTACAGCCCGAGCAAAGTTTTTTCCTTCCACGAGCAAGCCGCGATCCATTAAACGGTTTTCTGACTTTTTTGCCCGGCGAGATGATAAATTCCCGGTATAGTGCTTGCGTCCTCCATTTCCAGACATCTGTGAGTTTTCAGAGAACTTTCCCGGAGATGTTTTATGACAAGATACGATGGAGTGTTCCAGTCTTTTTACCGTCTATGAACATTTTCTCTGAAGAATCATCATTATCTTCGGCAAACGTAGCTCCGTTAGCTTCTATAAAAAGATTCGGTCGAAGACGTAATGGGGGTATTTAATTTTCTGCAGCAATAATTAATAAACCCTCTTGCAACGTTCGGTAAAATTTCAGATGCAAGCGTTCGTTATTGGAAACAATTGTGTTGCGACAAGAAAGAAGATGAAGTTTTCAAAAGAGAAAAATTTGCCATGATTGGTCAAACCTTCTGGATTTAAGCAGGAAAAGTTCGATTCGGTTCGACAAATAGTTAGATCAAGATCAAAATTAATATGTGCAAATGAATAGAGAAACTAATAAGCGTCTTCGTGAGAATCGACGAAAATACGTAAGAGAAAAAGGGTTGGTATCGCATGAACGAAGACGAAATCGGCAAAATGATGACAAACTCCTCCTAATTTCGTGTGCACTAAATCATAATTCATTTTTAATGAAATCCGCAAGGCAAAACTATATTAACGATAGAAATAAAATAGTATTGCTAAGTATCATATATTTTTAAGAAAACGAGGAAAAATAGCAAACATCTGAGACTTGTATTTTATAAACAAACTCTGCACCATCAAAATGATGACTTAAACTGCCCCTAACATCTCATGCACTATATCACGGAACATTTTGAACAAAATCGAAGTTGATTCAACAGAAATACCCAAATCAATTATTAATCACCAACAGTTTATATCACAGGCAACTCCCACAGAATTTTTACGGTCGAAATAAATTCGCAGAAATATTAACGTTTCCTGGACAGCTAAGATAAAGAACAATCCAGCTCGTAGAAGTACCATCATCATTCCAGACGATCATCCCGCGGAATAGCATGTTCATCTTTCGCCGATAATTTCACGCGGAGCGTCAGACTCGGCGCGCAACAAGGCGTCCAGCTAACAAGGAACTAAATCTCACAGCGGAAACGAACGTTTCTCGTCTCGTTTTCCTGAAACGAGATACCTCGGTGGCACCCAGCGTCTTCCTGCTAACAAGCACGCAGCACCTCGACGCATGTCATCCGGTTGTTTCGTTCTTCTCCGTCGCGACCTTCCAATTTCCCGCTCGTAAAAGCCACCTATCAATTTGGCTTTAATTAACCGCGCGTCACCGCTATTCCTCGCAATGAATCATCAAGGATTGCCTTCAAAATCCAATCCAATCGTCCTCTCTTCAAGGACATCGTCCGGCTTCGGTGGTTCTCGTGGGAAAATTCTTTCGCATCAATCGGTTCGCATACAATGATCTCTGACCAGATTTTACACATCCGAGTTGCTTCTTGAGCTAATCAACGCGTTAACAGGAAGATCGATGTTCACGCAGATGCATCAGGATTATTAGTAATGACAAGAGAACTTTTGATTCTTCCTAAGAATTCTGAGGAGATAAACATCCTCTCCAAATGCAAAGTAATGATTAAAATGCTTAATCATTATGTTAATAACCGGATAACCAAGCGCTCACTTTCAATTTCTTTTTAGGACAATATTGTTATTGACAAGTAGCAAAATTATTGTAGATTTTTATCTCAGATGACCACGGATTAATTGATCTGACCAATTTCAAATTAGACACTTATTTTCCAAACTATAACTCGTAAAAAATAGTTCAAATAATATTTAGTCTGTTTCAAGGGAGACATTTTATGGTGGTTACAAATCTTGTCCAGGTGCTTCCGAGATTTGAAGGTGACCTATGTTTTGTTTTATACTAAACTGTATATTTTCATTTGGATAAGCGTGTAGACTTTCAAGGTCAGTCGAGGTCATTCAATGCCGTTCAAAATTTAGCTTATCTAGACGGAAGCACATGCACCTAGAGAAGATTTGTGACCACCATAAGATGTCTCCCTGAAAAAAGAGTATAAGTTTTGTTTGAAATATGTGTTACAACAAGCTACAGCTTGCGGCACTCCACATTCGGGTGCAATTTAAAAAAGTAAACACATTGGAAGAATTTCCAAATACTGTTGTATTATTTTAAACTTATTAAAAATATTAAGAAAGAACATAAAATTCTATTTCACTCCGTTTGTTGCAATTCAGATAGAAAATTTTTATTTTCTATTTTGACTCTCTGTCTACTTCTAGAAAATTTTGGCTATTGAAATGAGGATTGAAGAGACGTCTCACGAAGCTAAGACACTTCACTTGATTTCGAAGTAGATTCAAGATTACTCGAAACTATTCTTCAAGACATCTTTGCAGGTGACCAAGAAGACGAGAAACCGAAATATTAAATTAAATCCTTCTAATATTAACAAGAATATTAATCAAACTGAAACCCAAGACATTTTTGCATATAGACTTGCTGTCTAATCCTAGAAAAGTTTGGCTATTGAATTGATGGTTAAAGAGACGTCTCATGAAGCTAAGACACTTCACTTGATTTCGAAGTAGACTCAAGATTACTCGAAACTATTCTTCAAGACATCTTTGCAGGTGACCAAGAAGACGAGAAACCGAAATATTAAATTAAATCCTTCTAATATTAACAAGAATATCAATCAAACTGAAACCCAAGACATTTCACCTGGATTCCAAGCAGGCGAGCATCTAAAGAATGAATGATGAAGTCAGCGATCGAAGCATAGAACTGCAAAGCGGATCTCACGTTGCACATCTAGCGGGCAGGGGCTTTGACCACGGGGCACCAAGAGAGAAGACAACGGATTCAGCGAGCAGAAAAACCGCAAGCGCAGGATCATCGTACGCCCAGGAATACCGTTCCTGGCCGACGGACGTATCCGAACACCGATAACGGGACAGCTCATGTAGAATCCACGGACAATTCATCCGTGCCCGTTCGCGCGGACATCGCTCGCGTAAGAATCAATTTGGCGAGGAGCCGTTAGACGCGCACACGTGCTTGCATTCGCTTTGCTTTGCTTCGCTTTACTTTGCTACTCTTAACTGTGCTTTGCCTTACTTTGCTTCGCTTAACCGTACTAAGCTGTGCTTTGCTTTGCTCTACTTCGCTTGATTCTGCTTTATCCGTTCCGCGTACACTAGGCTTTGCCTTGGTTCGCTTGATTTTACTTTGCTTTGCATAGCTTCACTTGGATTTTCTTTTGCTTGCCTTTGTTTCGATTCGTTTTGGCTTGCTTCACTCGATTTTGCTTTAATTTGCCTTGCTTCGCTTGATTTTGCTTTGCTTTGCGTCGCGTCGTTTTGTTTTGCTTTGTTTTGCTTCGTTTCGCATCGCATTGCTTAGTTCAACACCGTCTTGGTTTATTTTACTCCGCTTCGCATTGCTTCGTTTATTGTTTCTTTATCTCCATTTACTTTGTTTGGCTCGCCTTGCTTTCCCTTTTGCTTTTGCTTTGCTTTACATAGCTTCACTTGGATTTTGTTTTGCTTGCCTTTGTTCGAATCGTTTTGGCTTGCTTCAATCGATTTTGCTTTAATTTTCCTTGCTTCGCTCGATTTTGCTTTGCTTTGCGTCGCATCGTTTTGTTTTGCTTTGTTTTGCTTCGTTTCGCATCGCATTGCTTAGTTCAGCACCGTCTTGGTTTATTTTGCTCCGCTTTGCATTGCTTCGTTTGTTGTTTCTTTATCTCCCTTTGCTTTGTTTGACTCCCTTGCTTTTCCTTTGCTTTGCTTTACATAGCTTCACTTGGATTTTCTTTTGCTTGCCTTTGTTTCGATTCGTTTTGGCTTGCTTCACTCGATTTTGCTTTAATTTGCCTTGCTTCGCTCGATTTTGCTTTGCTTTGCTTTGCGTCGCGTCGTTTTGTTTTGCTTCGTTTTGCTTCGTTTCGCATCGCATTGCTTAGTTCAGCACCGTCTTGGTTTATTTTGCTCCGCTTCGCATTGCTTCGTTTGTTGTTTCTTTATCTCCCTTTGCTTTGTTTGGCTCCCTTGCTTTTCCTTTTGCTTTTGCTTTGCTTTGCTTTGCTGTTGTGGACTCGTCACGGAGCCAACCTGACGGGCTAATTAACGTGCCAGGTGAGTAGCGAGATACTCGTAGGACGCGGCCGACTCATCTGTGCGCGAGACACGAAACGAACAAATTCCTCAAATATTGTATTTTCTCGACCGAAAATAAACAAATCTCTTTCCATTCGTTAAACCCACAAAATTCTAGGGATTTATACCGAAATGTATAACTTTGCTGACGTCATACCGATTCGAAATCTTTAAAAAATTCACCATCCATTTCCCCAGCGTGGAAAGGCAAAGCACAAACGAGAAGGGGATCGGAGCTGCATGTGCATCGCAAGAAGTGCAGTGCTCGACACCGGCCATTACACAGCGAAGAGGTATTGCTCCGCGCTGTCGGTCGACGATTATCCGGTACGAGCGTGCAATCCAGGATCGATTTTTCCGTGGAATGGAAACGTCGGATGATTTCGAAACAGGCTGATCTCTCGGCGAAGAGATAGAACGGGAGAAAAACGTGGACATCGGCGAAGAGAGGATAGGGATTCACTGTTCGCGCGAACCAACGCGAATTCAAGGGCCTGCCCACTACGCTTGAAGAGGACACAAGCTTCCGTAGAAGGGGCGCAATGGATCGTAACGATCTTACGGATCCCACCGGGAGAGCCGGGGGCCATCGATCACCGGCGACCCATCGCACGGAAGATCACTTCCTAAGTGATTCATTGTCTTCCACCGGGTTTACTCGTGACTTATACTCGTGGTTTTACAGTCGTCAGGGAAGCTCTTTGTTCGGCGACGACAAATACTGGTCCGCGACCCTGCGCGAATAAGAGATGTCGCAGAGATCATCGTGCAGCGTCGTGATCATCCACGGTTCCGGTCTAGGGTTAGCTGGAAATAATATATCGATATACAGGGTGTGGCAAGAACTATTAGCACCTTAGATATCTTCGAAACTATAAGTTTTACAGAAATATTTGCTGAAATAAAATTGCACAGTACGAAGGGGGACATCCGGTGGCGATAATAGTTTTTTTGCAGGTGGAGGAACTTCAAATATTTGAAGGCCACCTCCATTTTTTTAAATGGATCGTTATGTTTTTGCTTCCGCATCATGTTAGAGGATCTTAAAACGAGTTCAACGACCTATTACATAAGGTCATTGAAAGTCATAGTTCACTTTTACGAACACTTAAACTACCGGTTTGCCTAAGTTTATCACACACATTTTTAAATGTTTGACGCGACGGCTGAGACGGATGTGGATATCGTACAGCACACAAGTTTTTCGCCCTTACAGAATTTTGTTGGCATTCGCCATAAATAAGAAGCATATCGACTTGCTCTTCAAACGGATACATCGTGCCGGATTGACTGATTTATCGATACTAATCTTATTATGTTTATCTTATCCTGCAAAGTTATTAAAGTGTCCTTCAAGCATTGTTTATTCTCAGTGAAGTAAACGGTAAGAGTTACACCTTCCTCTACTGTTTACAATACGTATGTTTCATTTACTACTGGAATCGTAAGTATTATCGCTTTTCTCTACTTTCCATGACCTTCAATGACCTTATGTAATAGGTCGTTGAACTCGTTTTAAGATCCTCTATCATGATACGGAAGCAAAAACATACCGATCAATTTAAAAAATGGAGGTGACCTTCAAATGTCCGAAGTACCTCCACCTGCAAAAAAGCTATTATCGCCACCGGATGGCCGCCTTCGTACTGTGCAATTTTATTTCAGGAAATATTTATGTGAAACTTATAGTTTCGAAGATATCTGAGTTGCTAATAGTTATTGCCCCACCCTGTATACGAAAATTTTAGGACTGAATTGTTACTTGTTCCGTGTACTATTCATCGACTTCGTGCCGCTAATTGTAAGACGCAGCGAATGAAGACAATGTCTTCGGGAAAGCAATGGCTGTTCGGGAAGTAATTCCGTTTTTCATGTAGAAACTGCATTACTTCATAATTGCAAAATCATTGGATATCTTGATAGCTGACATTCCAGATGTCATTTCATGCCTCATAATTAAACTGCGGATATTAAGATCTTGAAGGCTGTAGAACACAAACCAGTGGCCAAGAAAATATGTATAATGATCTTTCTTTAGGGAACGTTTATAAATAATTAAACTGAATTGTTTCTCTGGAAATCAAAGAAACAACATTCAATGTTTATTATTCACTCTGTTGTTCCTTTTTATAATTACAATTTCTTACAATCACAATTTATTATATTATTTATAACTTTTCTCGCACGTGTATTTTCTTTTCACACCTCACACTTCATTCCTCGTTCTCCCTATAGATGTCAGGCTTACCGACCTTCGCTATTACGCAGGATGATTCGAATAATATTAGCGAAGTGCCATGTACTTTCCTTACATATGTACTGAAAGATTTATTTACTGGAGAGTAAAAATAGCTGATGAAGTTGTAGAAGAAGGAACTCTAACCTCGAAACTTACTGAAACCTAATATCAGAGATATTGTAAAGTTTTTCCCCACAAACTTTAATCACCACAAGATGTGGAAGAAGAAGCTGCAGAAGACGGGATTCTGAGCTCGAAGGTTACAGAAGCCTAATCTCGGAGCTATTTGAATTCTTTCTAGTGGAAGGTTTAATCAGCAAAAAGTGAAAAGGGAGCTGAAGAAACAACGGGCGCAGCACTCGAGGCTGGCCGAAGACACGATGACTGCTTGGAGGGTCTGTGAATGGTTCCGGAAGTTTTCACAGAAAGCTCGCGATTGGCCAGGAAAAGTGGCATACTCTTGTACTAGCATCATCTCGGCCGTTGAAGAGCAGTTATGTAGAGAATCCGATGAAGACTTAAGTGGCACTCGTGCGCAGGCTTTTTGCTACTTCGCTACTGGAGCAGTTTCTAGAGCCGAAGCAAAGAACTTCGTTGAAGGGATTCACCCTTGGAAAATACTTCGCTTTCAGTCGGAGGTAGCAAACAAGAACCGCAAGGTCCTCTGATGACTCTTCAGCAGCCCCGGTGTCCGGTAATTGCTACCTCTAGGTAATAGGTAATACGAGCATATGTGTCCCGAAGCGATGAACTTCGGGCCGAAGATACTGTGACTTCAATTTAACCGAGGAAAAGTAATATACGAGCTCTTCGATCATCCTGCAGCCAAGTAATAACTGGTAATTGCCGGTTTGCCGGAATGTACAGTTCGTTACAGTTTTAATGGCTCTATCGGCTATTAGGTTTGAATAAATATGTCGTCTATGTCACTGGAGATCGATGATAGTACACGCCCCCGATCCTGAACGATCTATCCGACGATTTTTCAAAGATTGTTCATGCCATCGACTTCAGTTCATTCGTTAATGCCGGAATGATCTAGACTGTTTCACGAGCAAAAATGTTTTCCATAGAGGTCGCGCGAAGATCACTATAATTAATAGGCTGCGGATCCTTAAGGATAATAAAAATTGTTTGCATTAATTGCAAGTTGTAAATACCAATTAGGAATTCATTTCTTTCTTTAATGGGTTTATTCAGTCGTAAGAAATGTATTCATATTCTTCAATGTTTTTCACCGTTCTTAATTACACTCGCCTATTTCTGCTATAGATGCATAAAATCCGTGGTCTAATAATAATTTAACGACAGAAAATACATAATTCATAGAACAATTATCTTTTTTGAAATAATATTACTTAAGGTCACGAGAAGATCATTGTACTCTAGACTCTAGATCATTGCATCGGTCTCGACCATTTCTTAACAATGATAAAAATACGCTACACAATATTCTTAATTTACAATTATCGAGATTGTAAACATGCACTCGTGAAGAATTATTCAACAAATTTATCTCTTTTGGTCGCATCTTATAAAAAGAGATGGCTAAACATTTTAATAGATACATTCTCATTATTTTAATAAAGTAATGTAAAATATTGATTCTCAGTGCTCCGTAAACCTAGCGTAAAAAAACATCGTTGATCTTGAAAATGACCTTCAAGACGACCTTGAAAAAAATATTCAACTTATCATAACATCTGCCTGATCGAAGCGAGCAATGCTATTTTTTGAAATTTTGTCGAGTCGTCGTGAAACGAGATATTTGATCGAGTTAGGTTAGGTTCTCGCGGCGTAATCTTGGATTTAAGGATCGATAGATCGATCGCGGCGTGTTCACGTCGAAGAGGGCGCATCAGTGGGGCAACCGTTATCTTCGGTGACCCCTTCGGGAATAGGTGAGAGAACCCAGGTCCCGCGAAATATCCGTATTTCTGTCCTAATGCTCGGGTAATAACGCCGGTAACTGTACGTCCCGCGGGACCATAATTATCTGGCTCGACCCACGGTCAGCTGGACCATAAATAGGAAACTGGAAGGGGGTTATAAATGATCCTGGCTAATGACGATCGCAGGATTATTAAGCGGTCAACGACGCTTCCTTCCTCGGTCGGCCTGTTCCGTTAGACGCGAATTTATTCGAGAGTGTCTCGCGCAGGACGCGGCCACGACTAATATCGGTTTTCTGGTCCGTGGCGAATACGATCCTCCGCGTCCTTATCGCGCGTCAGGATCGTAGATTCTATCCTTTCTGTCCTGCTTCGAACACACGCGCCATCGGACAATTTATTGTCCCTTATTCCAACAGTTTGCTGTCGCGCGAATATTATTGATCCACCGATAAACTAACTATCGATTTTCTGGTCTGCCTTCTCAAATTTCTAGAAGTTACAAGTGAAATAAACTGCAATAATTATGTCTCTTTATGCATTTATTACGAATGCGTAAAGTACAACGTATGAATCTCATAGAAATTTTATCTTTTCTATGTAAATCAACTCTTTCCCGTGTACGACGAACTTGCTGGCGTTTTTCGAACGTTTAACCCTTTGCACTCGGAGCTACTTCAACTAAAAAACCAAACATTCCTTCTAACCTAAAATATTTCCATCGTACATAAGTTTTTTTCATTATACGCGTACGAAACTGATATAGTACCTCATACAATATTTAAATGATTAGTAATTTATTACATATGAACAAATTTAATCATGTAAACAATATTCTGAACAATGGTGTGGCAATTTGTAGTGGCGCCTCAGAGTCGCCACTCGAGTGCTAAGGGTTAAGTTAGTAAACAAATTTACCGAGAAATTTATTTTATCTGAGGATTTCTCGTATTTGTGGAATAGCATTATACACTAAGTTTTGCAAACTATAAACGCGTCGAGAGCTGTAAATACTTCAAGTTTTCGCGATCCAATTAACGCATATGTCATCGTAAAGAAGTAACATAATGTAACATAACGTAAGTATCAGCGCAATAAAAGTATGGACTCCCCGAGAATTTCATTTCCCTCACGAACAGAGAAATATCGGAATTCCTGATATAATTTGAATGAATCGGACTACGAAATGGCGACGCGAAATTTTACGTGCAGGGTAGAACTGAAAACGGCCTTGGTGTTTTACCTTCGACAAGCGATACAGGCGAATGAAAAGTGAACGTGTGCGGTCAGGCAAACGGAAATCTTTTGCGTGTTCGCTAATCGAGTAAACGGACAGTTCCCAGGCTGGTAACAAAGAAATCATAAACGAAACGCGCATTAGAGACTCACGAATTTGCTATGAAAACAACCTCGCCGAAGGAAATAACTAACTAAACGATTAACGTAGCAATAACAGTTAATTCTTCGCTTGCACAACGACAATTTCCCATTTTCTATTTGCAAAATTATATGCATTCTCGAGACTGGATGGATGCAGTATGCAATATTGACTTTATGCGGCGACTCGAGAAAGCATTTTGCAAATTTTTGTACGTCCTCGATTTGACTGTCCCCCATTTTTCTGTCTTCAACATTACTACGTTTTCAATGTTTCTTCCTATTAATTTTTCTACGTATTTAATTTTTTTATGTCTTCAATTTCTGTACGTGTTTAATTTTTCCGTCTTCAATTTTTCTACGTTTTTAAATTTTCTCCATTTAATTTTTCTACATTCTCCATTTCTCTGTCTTCAAACTTTCTACGTTTTCAATTTTTCTTCCTATTAATTTCTCTACGTATTTAATTTTTCTGTCTTCAATTTCTCTACGTGTTTAATTTTTCTGTCTTCAATTTGTCTACGTTTCTAAATTTTCTTCCATTTCATTTTTCTACCTCCTCCATTTTTCTGTCTTTCATTTTTCTTCTTATTAATTTTTCTACAACCTAAATTTTTCTACATCTTCAATTTCTCTACGTTCTCAATTCCTTTATTTTTTCATCATTCTCTGAATCTTCAATATTTTAAATTTCTTTCTTTGTGCCTTCTCAATTGTTCCATATTTTTTAAATTCTTCTCGACGTTTATCAATTATTTTAAAGTTTGTCAACCTTTTTGGTTCCCTTTCAATATTTTTACAACCTATACAATTTCTTTTTAACTTTCTCAATTCTTTCCAATTTAGTCTCCGTATCTTTTCAAAATTGTCTTTAATTGTCTTTTAATATCTGTATTCATTTGAAAATGCTCCGTCAATTTCTTTTGCAATAAATATCAAATGATTACATTCACTTGCATAAATTCATGCGTTTACGTTGAAACAATCAATTATAAACTGAAAACCTTGCTAGAATAAATTCTTATACTCTTGTAAATTATCAACTTATACTCTTGTAAATTATCAACATTCGTAAATCACGAATATACATTCAGCAACATAATCGACAATATCACCCGTCACATAACCAAGAAAGATACTTTTCATACAGCACCTCTAACAAATTTAATGACCCACAATACTTCTTTAATCCTCCTTCAATGCTTTCAATTAATTAATTTAATAAGTTCTCTAACCTCACCGGTGTTAAAGTTCTCGGGACGAAAAGTGCAAGTTCCCAATTAGTCCCAGTTATGAAAAGAGAATGCTCAGTCTAATTACCACAGATCATCGAACCGAATTCGCCGGTAAACTAATTAAGAGGTGACTGCCACCGAATGACTGTGCGAATGCTTGAATCCTCTTCATTTTCTCAGGAGCAGCCTCTGTCGCTCTCTTTTCTCTCGAAAGAGAAAGAGATACCGTAGCCGGACTGTGTCAAATGTTTACTATGGCTGCCGTGCCTACTCGCAGAACCTATAAACGCGACGAAGACAATGCTTCACGGTGAGAATAATGGCGAACGAACGCGAGAGAATGAAACTATTTTCGCATGCGAGGCTGCACGAACTCAGGAAAAAACCACTTTCTTTCGAGGCGCGGTTTCACTTTGAGAGCAAACACAGCTGAGCCGACCATCATGATCAACAATGACGCGGACGAGCCTCGTTTCGTACTCGGGATCATCGCGAGATTGACTTTTCCGACGAGAGGAACCTCGAGCACGCGAGCCGCAGGAAAAGCGTCGTCAACTATGAAAACCCTGCCTAATTGCTGGCAGCCTCAACCAACGGTTTTCCGTAATTGCGCTGAGAGTATGCAAATGTGACTCTTTTTCTAGATAGTTGCTATACCTAGAACCGATTTTTTATGCTTCCTGTGCAAAAAATTCAAGCTGCATTCGTAATTCATTTGCATTTATATTATAGATATGTTATACAATTATTGGACCTTTTATGTACAACATGGTGTAAATTACTTCTTATAATTTTTCTAATTCCATTTCAAACTTTCTCCAATTATTCTGGGTCTTTTCCTTCTTCGATTTTATTTGAATTGTTTCTAAATTCCATTTTAATTCCATTTTAATTCTGAAAAGTGAACATGGGTTTCGACAAATGTTGGGCAACATTTTTTGGAAAAACCATGGTGAGTAAAAAAATATGGAGCACGTTCTTTACATTGTTAGGAGTAAATGACAGCTTAATAATCGCGATCCGCGTAATTTTCAGGGCGGAACACTGTTTACTTTTCCTGCGTTCACCTAAGCGTTCGTTCCCGGTAAAAAGTAAAAGTTAAGCAAGCTCGGTACACTTTTGATCCATCGATCGTTCCGGTATCGACTCGCTCTGTTCATTAATTGATCGACGACGACGTAACCTGTAGAAAACCGTGACATAAATCCGTTACATTCTATTCTCAGCCTAACGTTTTTCTTCTCTGATCTCCCCGTTTCTCTGTGATTCAGAGATCTACGACTACGGTTTTTGTAGATCACGCGAGCCATTTTACAGCTCACAGTCAGACGTACCTGTCTGCGCATCACTGACCGTTTCTACTTATCACGATCGGAGAGTACTATGCATATTTATGGACCCGATGGCATTTTATAACGTGCAAAGTGCAGCGAGACGAGGTCGACAGGTATTTCTTCGCTACGGGAAAATTAATTTACAAGCAATTTCCGTTTCAGTAAATTAGAACCGAGATTTGTTAATTCACAGCAGTGTTCCCTCACGTTAAACCTTACAACTCGAGTGGTGACTCTGAGGCACCACTAAAAATTGCTGTACCATTACTCAAAATATTAATATAAATGTAATTTCTTTCGATCGAAATGAATTATATTGATGAATCTGATTTCGGCGCGAAGGTTTGATCTTTGACTCAAAATATTGTTTGCATTATTAAATTATTAAATTTGTATGTAATAAATTAGGTACTCAATAGGGGTGTGCGAAATTTCTGGTACCCGAGCCTCGGGTCGAGTCGGACAATGATCGGGTCGAGACGGTTCGGGATCCCGAAAGTTTATAAACTTCGGGTACCCGAAATGGTAGTCGCGTCGGGGTTCCGAAAGTTTGCGATATTCGGATACTCGAAGTTAAAGTAGTATTTATATAAGCATAATGCTCTTTTACAATTTTTCAGTTCAATCTTTTATTTCCAATGTCAGGTTCAGAATGATTTTTGTATTTTTATTGCAATCGGTTATCAAACTTCGCGAGGAAAAAAATATTTTAGAATACATTATGTGAAAGAATGTATGTAAAGGACGTTTCTGTTTCTAGTAAGCACTGTTCTTACAAGACAGGGACTCTTCGTCCGCACACTGTTCCGTAAACTGTGTTTACTACAAATCGAAATATTATTACAACCGATGATTGGACGTCTTAATATGCACAGAGTCACAGAATTATTTATTGCTGATTTGACCGCAGAAGGTCCAACTTTAACTTCGAGTACCCGAATATTGCAAACTTTCGGGACCCCAACCCGACTACCTTTTCGGGTACCCGAAGTTTATAAACTTTCGGGATCCCGACCCGATCCCGACGAAATTTCCCGACCCGACCCGAACCCGAAATTTCGAGTACTCGCACACCCCTAGTACTCAACATTCAAATATTGTACGAGATATTATATCAGTTCCATATCTACAAAATGAAAAAACCATATAGAATGGAAATATTCCAGGACGGAAAGAATGTTTGATTTTGCAGTTAGAATAGTTCCGAAGGTTGAAATTGAGGACCACCACAACTCGAGTCTTTCCCTTGTAAGTTGTTCGATGGTATTATTCACAATTTCGATGAAGATCCTCTGAAAACGAGTAGGTTGACGAATAGCTCCATCCTCGTGGGAGTAGGATGTTAGTTCACGTAGCAGGAAATGGCCGTTTCGAAAGAGAGAACCTTTTGTAAAATCGCGTAACTCGACTGCGAGTGAAATGACTGCGGGGCGCCGCGACGGTAAAAGGTAAAAGGCTGAAAGTGTTCGGCCGCTGGTTACGGGGACTTTCGATTCGCATCGATGTCGAGAAGGAAATCGTGTGCTCGTCTCTCGTTTATAATCGCCATCTCGTTTCGTCCCGCTCTCGTCTCTCTTTTTGCCCTCTTTCTCTCTCCTCACCTTCTTACTCTCCCCTCCCCCTCTCTCTTTCTCTTTCTGTTTCTCTTTCTCTCTCGACTATATGAGAATCTAGGTCGCACGGCTGCGTTCACCTTCCAGCAAAGCAATGTCTTCCAAGGAAGGTCGTCGCTCGTCTGGAAAGCCTCTCTTTCTTGACCATTCTTTTCCCTTTCTTTCGATCATCCTCGCGGCGTCGTCGTTCCCTCCCAAAGGAGTTCGATTAATCGCTCGATTGTCAAGGGTAAACGCGTTGTTTGCTCTTCTTCCTGGGAGACGTGCACATACAGTCGGTAACAGTAATATTCGGACACTTTTAAAAAGACGATAACATTTCTAACACATAATCTACCGGCAATTATTCCATAAATAATTGTTGGAAGCCTATCATTAATGGTCGAGGATTTTTTCATAGATCCTTCAACAATAACTTCGTACATCAACAACTCACCTTCAATGCCATAATCTAAAAATTTCGTTTTTTGGGATTATTGCGTAAAAGAAGATGTTCAAGATCTTCCATTTGGTACAGCATAATTATTGAAAAGTTTATGAATAAGCCTCCGGTAGATGAGTTGTTAAGACTGGACCAAACGACTTTAATTTTTTCGAGATGTTAGGATTAGTTTCCAAGCTGAAAAAAATTTTGAAAAAATTGTAATCGATCAGAATCGTGGAGAGAATTTTGAAGGTTGATTTTTGCAATTTTCTTATCTAGACTTGTATTGAAAATTTCAAAACTGCATTTGGTAAGTCTGTAATATATACAATACATATATGTGTACGTATTAAAAATTTCATCGAAATCGGTTGATGCGAAATAAAAAGACAGGAATCGAAAGATGACGAGCGGCGCTTTCCATTTCAATAGACTATGTTATTATAGTTCATGTTTATTCATAGACAAAAATAGAGGATCAGCTTTCATCATCACTCATTCGTACATTGTGAATTTCACAAATTTAAAACAATAGAAAGATTACATACAATATTTAAGGATGTCTCTATATTTGTTTCAGCTCATCGAAATAATCAAAGAAAGAATGAAATTTCGATGCGGCTCCTGTTTGTTGCAATTGACAAAGAAAATTGTCGTATTATATAAAAATCCCCTACCCAATAATTAGTCGGTGAGATCATATACTGATTAATGAATAGACGAGATACTGAACTGTACACAACATCACTTTCAAATTATTCTCAGTGTATTAAAATGATTGAGATTAGAAATCCAATTCCATTTAACTCCTGCTCTTTGCAGTTAGTGAAAGGTACATATGTTTATTTTATATACAGACCGCTAGCCTGGTAATAAAAATAGAAATTTTGTGGTCAACTCCTGCTAGTTGCAATTAGTAAGAAAATATTGTACATGAAGATCAGCAGCCTAATGATAAAAGTGAACGTGACGCCAGTGATTTCAACGCGTGGTCGAGCATCATGCGAGTGACTTCAATGCGTGGCGGGACGCGAACTATGTCGAAGAGACTTCGACGCATGGTAATTCTCGAGCACAGCCCTTGGTGATTTCAGTGTATGCTAATACGGATGTCATGCGAGCGATTTCAATGCCGTCGTCGGCCTCACTATGCTTCTTCCTTGATAATCATTTGATCAATCATTATTTCAATCCTTCGCATCGGTTGCATATATATTATTACATTCTTCTAATCTTTCGACCGTTTTCAATTATAAATTCCTCATTTTCAACGTAAAAGTATAAACTTTGCTGGCTATTAATTATTATTATTGGACTGCGGTGTTTTGTATAAAATAAAAATGTTGTCGATTGTGTACATATTCTTACAGTCTTCTAATCTTTCTACCGTTTTCAATTATAAATTCCGCATTTTCAACGTAAAAGCATAAACTTTGCAGCCCATCGATTATTATCAATGGACTGCGGTGTTTTATGTAAAATAAAAATGTTCTGCATCGATTTTGTACATATTCTTACATTCTTCTAATCTTTCTACCATTTTCAATTATAAATTCCGCATTTTCAACGTAAAAGCATAAACTTTGCAGCCCATCGATTATTATCAATAGACTGCGGTGTTTTATGTAAAATAAAAATGTTCTGCATCGATTTTGTACATATTTTTGCAGTCTTTTAATCTTTCTACCGTTTAAAATTTATAAATTCCTCATTTTCAACGTAAAAGCATAAACTTTGCAGCCCATCGATTATGATCAATGGACTGTGGTGTTTTTATAAAATAAAAATGTTGTGCATCGATTCCAAGATAATTTGTCAGGAAGTAGGCCAAAGTAGAGACTGAGATGTCGAGTCTAATTGATCGTCGATTCTGTCGTCCCGCGAACGACACACCGGCAATTACCGGGACGAGTAATTAATTGACCGTCCGGATCAATCAGCCGACCGCTCCCTACCGCGCTAATTAGTCGCGTTCATAAGGCCGGTTATTGTTCCTAGAATTATTGTCATGACGAAGCATTGTGCTATTAGAAAGCGCACCGCGACTTCCATGAAAAATTGTCCGCGATCTTTTCTTTTTTTCAATAGTATCTGATCGTGTCGCGTCCGATTCGCTAAGAAACTCTTCTTGACGCTGGAGAAAATTCATTTGACACGAAAAATCCCTAGACTTCAATTAATCAGCATCAGCTAATTAATTGTTGCAAGGTGCGTCGATTAAATAGAACTTAGGGACAAAAGTCAGGCTTTACGGCTTCTTCTAATATGTTTTGAACATGTACAATATTTGTAGGGTATTTTCAATAATTAACAATAGTAAGAAGATTTAAAAAGTTGAAGTATATTGATCTATCAACCCTTCTAAAATTGTTGAAGAAACAAAGAAATTCTTAAGAGTCTTTTGTTTTTGTTGCATTTGATGCAGACAATTTTTATTTTGCATGAAATTCTACAATCTAATAGTTAGCAATTGTAATTATACGATGAAATATTGTATAGTGAACAACTCTTGTTGTACATTTACTATAAAATCACTTATATATTTTTATACTGTTGGTAACTAACATCGTAAGACAATTAGACTGAATATGCTTACCAGAATGATTGTATACTATCAAAATCGACTGCAGATTGTACACATTTATGGGAAAAGTGAATGGAGCAAAAGCAAAACAGTGAAAACATTTAAATAATTTATAAATACTGCTACATTATATCCATCTCATTAAAGTCATTTAAAAAAATAATTAATGTTTGTATAGATCCTGTATCTTGGATTTAATACAGACAATTTTTGTTTCGCATAAAAATACGCGGTTTAATTACGAACCATAGTACCGCATGCTCTAATTTTCGACTTTTGTCCACTAATCGACGCACTATGCGACAGACAATTAGAAAGTTGGAACAAACAAGTGTTATACTCACACGTCGCCGGCTGCTGGGGTATTTGGGCCGCGTGTATGCTGCTGTGCCTCGCTATTGTGATCTAGAACAAAAAATAATGGCTCGTTAGATCGGCTAAGAAGTATTTCGTCCTTAGATCCAGCTAGAATAACTTAGGTGGAGCGCGACCGCAATTTAAAAACCTTTAAACCCGCTCTTGAACCCACTACGCTCGCATAAATATTATTCATTGTGTCATAGTGTCTCTGCTTTTATGCTGCGTGTCGTTGACTCGATTTTTTTATATAACCTCCTTGCATAACTCTTTCGCCACTTATTCATTTCGTCTTTCGTACCATTTACCTGAGGATTCGTTAATTTTTCTAAGCAGTTTACCAAATTGCTTCAAGAAATTCTAAAAAAAGAACTGCTTGAAAAAACGCTTGAAAAAATTAATTTCAGAAGTTCACTTGATTTTTTGCTTAAACGATTATGTCATAATATTAAATATAATATAATTTATATTGGTCATTAAATTGCCGATTTTCTGCAATTGTTGCAATCTTGATGTACGAAAAGCTCTTCTAAAAATTTTTCTGGCAGAAAAACCAGATTTTCATTTGTCTTTAACTTTCCATAAATCAATACACATCCATATTTGCATAAAAATCTTCAGTCTATTTGTAAATGATAAAAATATAAATAAATATAAATATAAAACGAAAACGTACATAAACTGGAATAAATGAAAAAATCAATCTAAACAATTTTATCATATTCGCACGAAATATAATTACTAGACTCTGCGGATCTTTATGCAAAATAAAAATTGTCTGGATCAATTGCCAGGAACGGTAGCCATACAGAATTTGATTCTTTTTTTAATAATCTGAATAAGTTGAAAATATTCTATTGACATTCTCATATTCTTTTAATGTTTCTACTATTTTAAATACTACTATCTACTATTTTCGACTCTTCGAAGCTTCGAAGGAACGAAGGGAACTTCGAAGTTCCGAAGCTTCGAAGTATTCAAAGTATCGAAGTTTCGAAATTTCGAAGTTTTGAAAGTGCACGAAATTCCAAAGTCTTCGAAACGTATGAAATTGTAACTTATGAGTTTCATAGCATGTCACGATTTTTGACAAATAAAAATATTAACACGTTAAGCGCCATGTCAGTCACCGGTGACTGAGACTGATCTTTCCGTTTGGACTGTTCGTAATTAAATTAAATTTAAAAAAACTGCGTTCTATTAATAAATTTCGGGATCATATCACGAATGTACTTGAAAAATAATACTTTGGAAACAAAGTTTCAATGAGTTTTATTAAATTCTGTGAAGGCTTCCCGTGGCGGTCTTACGTTGTAACGCATTTTAGAAAATGAGCGTCTTCATTCGCGCAGATTCAACTTTTTTCGCCTCTTATCCGTTAACTGGGAACGAATCGAAGCTTCGAAGTTTCGAAACTTCGATTGTCAACACCTTCGAAGTTTCTGAAATCGAAGCTTCGAAGCTTCGAAATCTTCGACTTTCGAAGGAAAGTAACAGCCCTAGCTAATTTCCGTCAGAAATGCACAAAATTTGCAGTCTATTAATTACCTTCACTTTCAATAACTTTCTCTACACCATGAAAACCACAGAAAGTTCAAAGTGTACGAGCACGCGTTCAAAACCCGCGAAACATATTAAAATTATTGAAAGTTCTAATGAAGTGTCGATCGAATCTGCTGTATCGATCTGTCGGTTCTAGAATCGGTGATCAACGCACAGATTAAAACCGCGGTCGTCATCGGTCGAAAAGTCCTTGCGAAAATGTCAGGTAAACTTGATCCGCTCGACTCTCTCCGCTCGATCTATGAATCATGCGATCCGCGATGCTCCAGCATGCGCGTGATCGAAGCTCTCGCGGGATCGAGGCTTCGTTTCTCATCGATCAGGTTTGATTATTAACCGACGCATCCGTGGAAAAGGTGTCGATGGAACGCAGTTTTAAGGACAATCGGTAATATCTTATCGCGTGGAACAAAACGCAAGGTGTTTCTCAGCAATTATACTTTATTGGTTTAGCCGAAGGCCGATGAAGTATAGAAAATCTGATTCTACGTCGATGGAATCATCTATTGTTTGTTGAACAATCGTACGGCGTGTTTACAGCCATCAGAAGGTGCTAGACAATTATTAATTAATCCAGGAATCTAGTGGATTTTGTTAAATATTTTAATCGAATTATTTTTTTATTTGTACTTGATTATAGTCTTATTGGTTAGGGCAGTAGAAATAAATTTCCACACAATATTTTATTTATTTTGATGCCTATTTTGGGCCCTCCTTGTTCGGATGTTTTTCGCTGTCGATGTTTAATCAAAGCCTAGCTTCCAAAGAGAGAACATCAATTAAATTGAATTCAGAGCACCCTAACTTATTATTTTCAATTATCTGCTTCCCAAAAACCAACAATTTCTAATTCTTTTTCTACTTGTTAATTAAAGACTGGTGCTTTCCAAATTTTTGTTTTGCTATATTTATCAAGCACAGAATCTGTTAATTTTTTTCTACATGTTTAAGTAAAGAAACTATATGAATCTAATTAAATTACCATAAACTGTATTAAAGAGAAGTTTTTGAAGATTACGATTTCATGCGATATTTTTATATCTTCCCTCGAGTTACGGGCTAATTAAATAATCATAGCTTTAAAGGCCAATTGTATTTAACGACAATTGCAGCTGGACGAGATACGATTCTATTAAAGACCAGGAGTGTACAAAAAAGATACAGTCTGCTCGTATCATTAGAAAAACGATGGATGAAATTGCCCCTGTAATTCGAGACCGACGTTTTGATCTAATTTAGTTTGATCTAATTGTCCAAGCGATTGGACGAAAAATAGTGCTGGAATAGTCCATATAATTCGAAACCGACGATTTAGTGTAATTTACTTTTAATCCTGTTTAAGAGCGAAACGTGTTGAAACTATTTTTAATTGTCCGAACGATCGGAGAACAAGTCCTCGTAACGAGTACGAGCGTTCGCGGCGCAGGAAAACCGCGAAACTAAAGGAACGAGTAATCGTCGACTATTATCTTATTATTCGTCGTCGATCATAATTATTATCATTAATCGTATAAACTTAGGAGCGGCTATTCCCGTCTGTTTTAATGGGAAAGTCAGACTCAATGTTCGTCGAACAAACCGATCATGTATTTGCGACGGTTACATCGGCTACCGTGATACTACATCATCGACGATCAAATAATCTTTTACGATGATGCGATCGGTCATGCGAGCATATTAAGAGCATGATCCTCGGGCTTGATCCTCGAGTAACTATCATGCTGCGTAGATATTGAAAATTGCGTTACTTCTAAAGAAGATCTCAAGGACCGTTGATAATATTGATTATTATCACTGTTTATTCATGTATTCACAATTTTCAATCGTTCCCACCAGTGTCGCCAGATCGCTGAAATCGAGGGGAATACAATTTACCACCTCTCTGATGACCAGAGTAATATGTAACACGTTGCGCGGCACGTCACGTGACCAGTCTATGGCCTTCTTAGTGGGGGACGTGGGAGTGTGCGCAGCAGTGGAAGGGGAAAAGGAGGGGAGGAAAATCAACCGAGTTTTGAATTGATTTGGCGACACTGGTTCCCACTCCAGATCCAAACAGAATCGACGAGGATTATCATCTGTGAAGTAACAAGTTGTTTATTCACTTTGCCAGAAAATGTTTTAGGTTGTACATTTTATTAGACGAATACATTTTAATATTTTAATGGTTTATCTTTTGTGAAGTGTCAGAGACCTGGACTTTTTTAAAAAGATATATTTTTGTTAATAGTTGTGGCTGTTAAAAAGATGATTTTAATGAAGTATAATAAACTGACCTTCAGTTGACCTTGCACCAAATCATCTCGATATCTCAGAAAATGTGAGGCACCGCAAAATGAAAGGTACAAAATTGACGATATTTAAACCGTGATAATATTGTTTAAAAAAAGAGTTCAGCGGTAAACTTGGTCTAATTTGAAAGCTAGAATCTTCTACTTTAACGAGTCGTCATTATTTTTTGCCTAAGATAGTTTTACACAATATAACAAGTTGAAAACTAAGGAGACGTTTCATCCCGAAAATAACACCGATTGAAGCGTCTCTAAAAATATTGTAAAATTTTTTTCGTGAACGAACAAACGATAGATGTGAAGCTTGAAACCTCCCCTTTACAACGGCATAAAAAAACCTGTCGCAAATAAAGTAAAAATTATATCAAATAAAGTAAATATAATTCTTTCGCGTGAAATACCATATTAGAAACAACTTATAATAATAAGCAGATCGTTAATTCCGTGAAAATAGACTACCTAAAATTCACAGTTTAATTATTAATAAGAATAATCAATTTTTACTTAGCTCTCGTAGCTTGCAATCGATGCGTACAAATTTTGTTTTGCATAAAGGTCCGCAGTCTAGTTATTTCGAATGCGAAAAGTCTTAAGGGTAGAAACCGTGTTCGGCCGAGATTGAAGCGTCTCTAAAAATATTGTAAAATTTTTTTCGTGAACGAACGAACCATAGATTTGAAGCTTGAAACCTCCCGTTTACAACGGCATAAAAAAACTTATCGCACACAAAGTAAAAATTATATCAAATAAAGTAAATATAATTCTTTCGTGAAATACCATATTAGAAACAACTTATAATAATAAGCAGATCGTTAATTCCGTGGAAATAGACTACCTAAAATCCACAGTATGATTATTAATAAGAAAAGTCAATTTTTACTTAGCTCTCGTAGCTTGCAATCAATGCGAAATTTTGTTTAGCATAAAGTTCCGCAGTCTAGTTATTTCGAATGCGAAAAGTCTTAAGGGTAGAAAATCGTGTTCGACCGAGACCTTAGCAATTGCAAGTGAATTAATTTAAATCAGAGTCACCATGGTTCGATCCGATCCGATGGATAATAGGAAACGAAGCGGCCGAATGATTAATTCCGCCGTTGAAACTCGAGAGCTCCCCGGCTTCGAGTCGCGGCAAGGTTGTAAATAAGATCTAAAGACGGCTGTTTGTATACAGCCGGTGACTGATTGGATAACGAAAAGGACGAACGTGTTTCTCAACCGAGTTAGCTCACTCCTAATTACCCTATCCGGTAAAACACGCCGTCGCGAGACTATTTAGCGATTAGCGAACGGTTACATGCGTCGCATGATTGCGTCGTTGTCGCGAGACGTCGTTTATCGCGAACAATCGACGGCGAAAATACGCGTGACACTACCAGGAAGAGGATTGTTAACTCACGTTTAGTCCTTGAAGAGGATTAACAAACATGGTAACATCTAATCAACCACAGCTACGGCGTTCTGTGCATTAGAATAATTTTCAAACAATTTCTTCGTTGTGTATTTATCATTTTAATGCGTGGGTACACAATTTGTGCCCACGAAAAGGATTGTTAATTTATATTGATGAAACTGATTTCGGCGCAAAGGTTCGATCGTTAATTTATTGCTTTGATTGTTAATTTATGGTTGATCTTCGGACAGGATTAATAAACTTCATAAGGTTTGATTGTGACTTTCTCTATGTTAGAATCTCTTTTTCCAATTTTTTTCGTTGTGTAAAACTTCGATCTTACCTCATGATATACGATTTTGGACCAGTAAGAGCATTGTTAATTTATGATTTTTCCTTGAACAGGGCTAACATAATCCAGAAGGTCTAATCAACAAATTCCAACATTCTCTGTCATAGCATATGTATAAGAAGAATTTTTTTGAGATCTAAATTTCAAATGAAAAAATCATCGAAAAGACAGTGGACGGAGAAACAAACGGCGCTCGCAACAATCGCGTTAATCTCGGTCCCCCGAGAAATGCACGGGAATCGGTTAGGTATAATAAGAAATTTTTCCAGCATAATGACCAGCGAAACCAGTTCAGGGTTGCGTCGATGTGTCCCGGAGACATCGACGCCAGTCGAGCTGCACAAGAAAAACGAGGCAGACGTAACGCTTGCATCTGATCGGCATCGGCAATTACACGCTCGCCAGGCCGGTCGCGACGCGACGCAACTCTCCTATAGACACGCTACACGCTCGTGTTTCTGCCGATACCTAAATCGGCAGCGTTCGGAAAATAAAAGTGTGTCGAGGGAAGTAAAAGGTGTCTCGGTTTGCCCTTGCCAGCGACCGACACCATTACTCGACACCCGAGAACCCGCCAATCTGTCGGAACGCTCGCATTATGCTCTTTTGCCTCCTCGACGACTGTTTCATTGTCTCCACCTTCCACGATTAACTCGCTTTTTGCTTCATTTTGATGGATAATTTCAGGTGGCGAATTTATTTCTTCTAAATTCAAGGTGAAACGTTCTTACGGGAACCTCCAGTTTCGTTTCTCGAAATTTTTGGCAATGAGGTTGAACATCATTCGGTTAAAAGATCATTATTAACCCCTTTGAGAATTCTACAATCGTAGTAAAGCTTTTTTCTATTTTATTTTTATTTGTTATTTAACGGTTGTAATTATGTTGTATAAGTTTTAACCCCTTGACATGCCATTTATTTTACGGTTTCAGTGATTAGAATTTATTTGTAGTTTATAATTTCCTAGAAAAAGGAGAAAATAAAATATAATATCTATTGTATGTCTATATGTTCTCTAATGGCTATACATTAACAAAAACAAAATAGAATTTTATTTCGGTTTAAAAGAAATTAATAACATACATATTTATTTGACTCTGTTCAGAATCTTCATCACGTCTCTCACACGTCATTGTAGGCGAAAGGGTTAAAGTGTAGCCGAATTCTCGAATGTGCGATAAACGTATCGTAGTGTGACACAACGTATCGATTATAACAAAATAAGAGCAGAGCCGCGGGTCGTTGACAGCCGACCAAAAAACAGTCGTGATCACGTCCTAGTAAAAACAATATCGTAACATCTGTATTCTTCGTGTTTATTTAAATAAAACGCGACATTTAGAGACATTTAGAGACATTTAGAGGTACCTAAAACAGTCTTGGTGTTCAATTATACAATTTTCTACATTCATCTGATAGCCAACGATCTCCTTTTTGGTAGAGAGCCGTCAAAAGGAGATCGAACTTTTTATTCCCGATTAATTACGAGTATGTAGACAAATAAATCATCTTAGCCAATTAACTGATTAAGAAATTGCTGTGTAAAAGGAGAGTGAAACATGACGTGGTCCCCGATGGAAAGCGAAATTTCGCGATAGACGTTTTCTCGCGTGCGGCGTCCGCGGCCGTATTAGAGAAATTGTCTAATAAACACCGACACGTCTGCGTTGTTAATGTCCGTACACACTTATCGGTTGCACGCCGATGAAAGTGGTTTAACTAGTCAGCAGCCATTTCGTGGATATGCTAGCCACGCGTTCTCGGTGAACTGTAAATGTTTCTTCGTACGTAAAATCCATCGGCAGGTATTTCATCATTTGTTTCGTTAATGCTTGATCCTCGCGAAATGCCTGATTTTTAACAACCACTGCGGATGAATCACTTTCAATGACCTCGCACCTATTTTTATCCTATAGATTAACCCTTTGCACTCGGAGCTACTTCAACTAAAAAATCAAACATCTCTCCTAACCTAGAATATTTCCATTGTACATAATTTTTTTCATTATATGCGTACGAAACTGATATAGTACCTCATACAATATTTAAGTGTTTAGTAATTTATTACATATAAACAAATTTAACCATGTAATCAATATTCTGAATAATGGTGTAACAATTTGTAGCGGCACCTCAGAGTCGCCATTCGAGTGCTAAGGGTTAATTCGACCGATTATGTTTTATTAATCCTAAGCTCCATAGCCTCAAAATCCCGAAGTTCCAGTGTCCCAACGCTCCAAACTCCTAGTGTTCCGAAGTCCCAACACCTCAAATCCCAACTCCCCAAAGTCCCAAAGCCCCGAAGCCTCAAAATCCCATAGTGCCGGAGTCCCACAACAAAGGCTTTCAACTCCGTCTGTGTTAAACACCCCTCCTTAACCAGCAAACACAATACCAAGATTCCTCAGAAAATCTGAGCATAGCACAATCTGCGCTCAGGGAAATCATAGGATTCCCATAAGGCCAACGTAGCAGGTCTGTAATCTGCGTACAAGTCTGCACGACGTTAACGTCGGAGGAACCCGTGTATCCGGCTGGTAAGACATCAGCGACAGCAAACAACAACCGAGACACGTTCGATCCAGCGATCCACCTGCCTCTCGATCGTTCCGTCAAAGTCTCATTCTCGTGTGCGAGATAAACTGGTCCCTCGAAGTGGATCCGTGAGCAGTTTACACACAGACCGCCCATCGATCAGGTTGATCCTCGAGGAGCCCGATCAAGCCAGGCAACAGGACAGGCATTTTTCCGAAACCTAGACCTGCACTTTGCACCGCGAGTCTTCGCGATTATGTATAATTGGATCGAACACAACGTACGTGAGTGGAAACGTTTGGTCGGCGCGTTGCGGATGAAAACAAGGCTTCTGCGTGGCTCACCGCAACAACTCGATGATTCCCCGGCCATATAAGGCACCAGGCAGTCCTCTCATCATCCGATGGAATCCGTCGAGGACGCCGGATCATCGCGACGATGGTTCACTTTTTCACACGGCCGCGATCGCTGAAACGTCGATCGTCCCCTTGGCTCGCGGTCGCGCGACCGAATTGCATCTAATTATCTATGCGTTTTGCGGAGTGTCTATTGCACTTTCCGCGAGACTAATGGTTGCAAGTCCTAGATACACACGTATATTAACATTGTGCAAAACGATGCAACAACTTTGGAACTTTAGAACTTTGGGACTCTAAGACTTTGGAACTCAAGGACTTAAAATTTTGGAAATTAGGATTGTAAGATTTTGGGACTTTCTGATATTGGGACTTTGAGGCGATGAGATATTCGGGCTTTGGAACTCTGGGACATTGAAACTTTGGGGTGCTGCAACTCTGGGGCTTTCGAACTTTGGCGTATTGGAACTTTGAGTCATTGGGACTTTGGGGCGTTGGGACTTCAGGACGTTGAGACTTTGGGGCTTTATTACTCTGGAGCTTTGGGACTTTGCAGCGTTGGGACTCTGGAGCGTTGGGACCTTGGGGCTTTGGAACTCTGGGGTATTGGAACTTTGGGACATAGGGATTTTGGTGCTTTGTTACTTTGGAGCTTTGGGACTTTCCAGCGCTGAGACTCTGGTGCGTTGGGACCTTGGGGCTTTGGAACTCTGGGGTATTGGAACATTGGGGCATTGGGATTTTGGTACTTTGTTACTCTGGAGCTTTGGGGCTTTGCAGCGTTGAGAATCTGGAGCGTTGGGACCTTGGGGCTTTGGAACTCTGGGGTATTGGAACTTTGGGGCATTGGGATTTTGGTGCTTTGTTACTCTGGAGCTTTGGGACTTTGCAGCGTTGAGACTCTGGAGCGTTGGGACCTTGGGGCTTTGGAACTCTGGGGTGTTAGAACTCTGAGGTATTGGAACGTTGGGTTATTGGAACTCTGGGGTATTGGAACGCTGGGGTATTGGAACTTTGGGGCATTGGGATTTTGGTGCTTTGTTACTCTGGAGCTTTGGGACTTTGCAGCGTTGAGACTCTGGAGCGTTGGGACCTTGGGGCTTCGGAACTCTGACGTATTGGATCTCTGAGCTATTGGAACTTTGGGACGTTGGAATTTTGGTGCTTTGGAACTCTTGGGCTTGAGACTTTGGGTCTTTGGGTCTTTGGAACTTTGAGACCTCGAATATTTCGCTACACCTAACAAGATCCTTGATCTACCGTGTCCGTAATCACAGCAGCCACACGTTCCGTGGGATCTGGCACGATGTTTGGCCATTTATGGCAGAGCATGTCAGCTGAAAATAAAAGGACAGTTCTCGCTGACCTCGCGACTGACTCAAACGCATTCTATCCGAAAGCGTGCACAGCGCTGACGTCACCGGACTCTACACGGTACTGGCAGCGATCGCTTAGAGTGCCCAGAGTGACTAATGTGACTCCTCGAGTTATGGCAGCGTGGACCGGAGCGATGGGTGGCGTTCTCAAGGAGATCCCAACCTACGCTAGATTCGCGTCGATCCGATTACCCATTGATCCGCTCGATAGCCATACTAGATTTTAATATACGAAAATGTTGGGTTTGCCAGCCGGACCGTGGTGATTACGTTGCCATATACGCTCTCATTACCTTTCTCCCATATTTTGCGCCTACAGGAACTCTGTTCGCAGCCCCTTCGTCTTTACGGGTAATTATTATTATTCACCGGCAACAACAAAGCGAACAGAAATTGTTCGAGCTGCTGTAAACATGAGCTTTCAAGATTGCAAGTACGGACAAATTTGTATTTTTCTTCTTCTGGAAAGTATCCTATATACTTTTAGCGCGTTATAAGGCTTATTATACTATACGGAGTTTGGTTTTAGTACTATCATTTTCGAATTTTGTCGCGCCTTCTTAATGTAACAACTATCAGCTGACGATGTATAATAATTTCAGATGCCCTGAAACAAACAGCTCCAAACAAGTATTGAACTTTGCATCACGGAACGTCAAGAATGCAGTTTGGTGAGTCTTCCTAATTGCAATAACTTTCCCCGTAATATTCTGTTAATAATTCCCCGAACCGTTGCGTTACATTGCCCATCATGGTTTAAAGACTTCTTACAGCTGATTAAAGATTTATCCGGACGAGGACATTTGTAAAAAGTAAAAATGTCTACGCGCAAAGCAAGTACCAACAAAACCCGAGAGAATCATCGAGAATCATCGGGTCTACGTGGGTGGTAGGAGAATGATTATCGAGTCTCCGTGAAATTCCACGCTCCGATGGTACACGCCCACGTTGTTTTCTTTGACGGACAGCATTCCGACGACGCCAAATTCGGCTCCTCTCATTAATACATGATTCGTTTCGAAAGTTGCAAGACGAACGTCACACGTTAAGTCTGTTACGCGTGACGAGCCGATTCGACGAATCGGGGAAAGATCATTTACGCAATGCGAGTGTTAAACTTGGCCGCGGACTTTCTCTCCGGTTAAACAAACGCCATTTTCTATTGACCGATCGCACAGTATATTCGATTGAGTCACCGCGCTTCCGGTTTTCCTTCGACGATTACCGATTACTATTACCGCTTGCTGGCTTCGGGTCTTGCAAAAAGTAGGTCAGTTTTTGAAATTTTGCTGGGGCTCTAGGACTTTGAGCTTTTGGGAGTTTGGGGCTTTTGGGAATTTGAAACTTAGGATTTTGGGGCCTTAGAACTTTGGGGTTTTGGAGCTTTGGGACTTTGAAAGTCTAGGACTTTGGAACTCTAGGACTTTGAGACTTTAGGGCTTTGGGGTTTTGGTGCTTAGGGCCTTTGGGGTTTTGGAACTTTGAGGCTTTGGGACTTTGGGGCTTTTCGGAATTTGAAACTTAGGATTTTGGGGCCTGAGAACATTGGGGTTTTGGAGCTTTAGGACGTTAGAACTCTACGACTTTGAGATTTTGGGGTTTTGGAGCTTTGGGCTTTTGGAGTTTTGGAACTTTGAGGCTTTGGGACTATGGGGCTTTTAGGAATTTGAAACTTAGAACTTTGGGGCTTTTAGGACTTTGGAACTCTAGGACTTTGCGACTTTGGGACTTTGGGGTTTTGGAGCTTAGGGCCTTTGGGATTTTGGAACTTTGAGTCTTTGGGACTTTGGGGCTTTTAGGAATTTGAAACTTAGGATTTTGGGGCCTTAGAACTTTGAGGATTTGGGACTTTGAGGCTTTGGAACTTTGAGGCTTTGTAGACTTTGAGGTTTTGGAACCTTGGAGGTTTGGTTCCTTGGAATTCTAGGACTTTCAGAATTTAGGGCTTTGGGGTATTGAAACTTTGATGCTTTGGAATTTTGGAGCTTTAGATTTTTGAAATTTAGGATTTTAGGACCGTAAGACTTTGAGGGTTTTGGAATTTTGCAGCTTTGGGATTGTAGGGTTTTGGAACTTTGGAGCATCGGGACTTTGGTGCTTTAGAACTTTGGAACTGTAAGATTCTGCGACCTTAGGACTTTGTCATTTTGGAACTTTAGAACTTTATGATTTTGGAGCTCTGGGACTTTGAATCGTCGGTTTTCGTTGCTGAATGGTCGCATAAGTAGGTCAGTTTTGCGATTGATTGCGGAAGAGTCTCTGGTAAAGGAAAATGTACGTCCAACTAGGAAAGGCCCAGCTCATTCAGGCGACAATGAGCAGACCGAATTACAGAAGGATCGGATGAATGTTGCCCGTGTTCACGAGTAAAGTGGTCTTGGTTTTCCACCATCCGTGAACGTGTGAACTGCCAGGCGAGCCACTCGCTTCCGGTATCGGGTCTGGCGCAGTGAAACGTTTGTGAAAACGGGCCCCAAGCCTCGAGATAGATCCCGCGCCGATATTTAAAAGTACGGCCGAGTAAAAGTGGGCGTGGCTATTCCGAACGGATTGTCTTTCCTTCTCCACAGTATACCCACACCTGTGTGCCCGTTTATGCGACTGTTGCGTGTCCATTTACCTGTCGGTGTATGCGTTCACTTGTGTGTGCACGGCACGCTCGCGCAAATATTTGCGAACGCTTCGATATTTTCTGCTCGGTTCGAGGATGGCTATTTTTACGTTTCAACCTGTTCCTCTCGAGTTTACCCGGATAAAAAATGACAAATGTTTGCGAAGCTTGAGAATTTAACGTTTTTATTTGTTCGATGGAGACTCGGTTCGAATATTTGCACATGCTGGAGATTTTTTTCTGGAAAATATTACCTGCTCGTGGGCCTTTCGTTCTGTTCTTTTCGCGCCGCAGTGTTTACTCGGATTGAATTTTATCTCATTTCGAGGCTTCTGAGACGCTTCGCTAATATTTGAGACCACCTGCGAGGTTCTTTGCAGAGTATAATGCTTTAACGGGGATTTTTTTTATGTTTGCGGATATATTGGAGAATTTTAGACGCCATGTGACTTAATGGTGATAGGCGGCAGAAGTTGATTTTGCACCTGGACTTTCATTGGTTGTTGAACAACGACTTGTTTCCTGACTTTTACAAATCCGACGATTAGGAGGTTCGAGAAAATTTGTAATTGTGAAGTAATGTAGTTCATACGTTTCTAATAATCTAACCATTTTTTACTCCTGCTGAAAAATTGTCCCAGAGATGAGCACACCCTCTCAAAGAAACTTTGCCGCTTCGTATTATCATTCCAATTTAAAAAACTGTGCAGAATACAAAAGAAAAGTTTCATTACAAATTGTAGTATTTTCTGAGGACTATATTGCAGCAAATACAACGTGAACAAATGATCCCAGGGATGAGCATAACCTCTCAAAGAAACTTTGCCGCTTCGTATTATCATTCCAATTTAAAAAACTGTGCAGAATACAAAAGAAAAATTTCATTGAAAATTGTAGTATTTTCTGCGGACTAATAATATTAAAAAAATTAAAAATGGCAAAGAAAAAAATAAAGTATAAAATATTAGGTTGATATGATTTTTATTATGTACATCGAATATATCTGCTCCTGTCTCTTTAAATTTAGTTGGAGAAATTTACTGCAGCAAATAAAACGTGAACAAATGGTCCCAGGGATGAGCACACCCTCACAAAGAAACTTTGCCTCTTCATATTGCCATTAAAATTTCAAAAACTATCGACGGTACAGGAAAAAGTTAAATAAAAATTTCTAATGTGTTCTCTATCGACTATATACTACAAAAACTGAAACGTCAACAGCTTATATCAGCGATGAAGGTGAAACTCGAAAAAGGAAATGCTTCTCTCAAATCTGCAATGTATATTTAAAAAGTTGCAAAAGAAACTTACGAGGGCTCCTAACTTTCCCCCGAGACCAGAGCAGATTTCTGCGGAGAAAATTCGCGTGTGTCGCTCGCGAACGATATCAAATACCACGTTTTTTCTGTCGTGTGTAACGACCGTTACGAGGCAGAACTGCGTTGAGAACGTGCCCTGTTGGAGCGAAGGTTACAAGAGAGATAATTTCGGGGAAACGTTTCTCGTTTCTCTCATGGTAATCGCTGCGAAGCATCGTGTCGCGATAAAGAGAGAGAGAGAGAGAGAGAGAGAGAGAGAGAGAGAGAGGGAGAGAAAGAGAGAAAGAGAGAAACAAAGGCGGCGTCCTCTTGACAAAGACCGGCGGATTCGAAGTCGTTAAGCCATTCGGAAGGTTGCAATCCCGGGTGCTTGTGCAACGCTTAATAATTGACAATTACGCTTAAACTTGGCGTTTACGCCGAGAGGCTGGTTGTTCCCTCAAGTGCGCGTAATTAACTAAAACGAGAGTCGCTCGCTCTTCTTCTTTTCTATCCTTGATACGCCACTGCTCAATGATTCTAATATCACGACTTTTTAATATCAAATTATTTACACGAAAAACGATGCTGCCTAGTTGTTTATAATTACCTACTAAACTGCGGCAAACAAGGATTAACTTAAACTGACATTCGTTCATTTCTTTTTTATATAACTCAAATTTTTAGCAATCTTTTTCGAATAGGTCTCGATTCATTTTTTAAGATAATTTTGTAGTCTAACATTGTAAGGCACAGTTTTCGAGACATATTCTAAAACATCGAAATTGAATAAAAATCTGTTCTCTGCACGAATGATTTTAATAAATCGAAAATAAGATTATAGAGCTGATGTTATTTAATACAAATTTTTAGTGTATTTTTTGACAATATTGTTGGCTGTGGAAATAAGAAAACTCATCTAGAGCTAGCATTTTCTCAATCGAATAGCGAGGCCATTATTTTTAGCAAATTCTTGCAAACTTTAACAATTACTATTGAATCAATGACTTTCTTAACTAAATTTGTAATGTCATTCATCGTTGATGTAACAGTTGTTAAATTTTACAAGAATAAGGCAGCAAAAAGTGGATTCAAGTTTTGACTAGAAAAATTGTAATTTTAGATAAATTTTCTTATTGAAATGGCTAGAAGAACCGTTTTAAAAAAGCTATAACTAAAATTGTCCTTACATCAGTATCAAGAGGGCAATCTTTTAGCTGTATCAATAATAAAATTCATCAAAAATTACCGTTTTCTTGATTAAAAACTTGAACTAACTCTTTTTAACAAATTGTTATCAATTTTAACCATTCCCATTGAATCGAAGATTTTGTTGACTGAAATTATAATGTACAATTGTCCTCTTCACATTATTATAATTTCTCATTCGTCATCGTTGTGATAATTGTCAAATTTTACAGGAATTAGCTAAGAATAGTGGATTCAAGTTCCAACTAGGGCTGTTACTTTTCCGAAGCATCGACTCTTCGAAGCTTTGAAGGATTCGAGGTTTCGAAGTTTCGAAGGTTCGAAGGTTCGATTTTCATCACCTTCGAAGTTTCTGAAATCGAAACTTCGATATTCGAAGCTTCGAAGCTTCGAAATCTTCGACCTTCGAAGGAAAGTAAAAGCCCTAGTTCCAACTGGAAAGAAACAGTAATTTCACATACATTTTCTTATTGCAACAGGTACAAAAATCATTGAAAGTAGTGCAACAATAATTGCTCTTATATCCGTATCAAGAGATCAATCTTTTAGCTGTATCAATAAGAAAATCCTCCAAAAATTACCATTTTCTCAATCGCAACTCAAATCTTCGTCACCAACATGCTCTCTCGCATTATCGGCCAATCAGTCGAGCAATTAAAATCGTCGACCAAGCCACCGTGAAAATAACTGAAGCATCGGTCTTAGAAATTGGAGCCATAGTTTTCGAGCAAGCAGCTCGAGTTGCCATTTGCCCCGCGACCGAAAAGTTGCGAAGGAAAAATTAATGTTGCGCACGGGCTCTCGACACAATTTTCCCGAGAGACGGTTCTGCGGGACGTTGTGCCAACAAAGGATTACATAATTCTCCGCATTCCTGGCGAACACACAACAAAAGAGCCGGTTGTGTCTCGTGTCGGCACGATACGAGAGAGAAAGTATTGTGCACGCACTGGCGATAGGGTGGGGGCGACTGGATCGAAATCGAAATCGAGATCGAGGGACCGGGGATCGGTCGAAAACGAAGGAAGTTGTTCCTCGGTCATCCGGCGATAGTATTAAAACCGAGAGATCGAAATCGAAATCGAGATCGAGATCGAGATCGAGGGACCGGGGATCGGTCGAAAACGAAGGGAGTTGTTGCTCGGTCATCCGGCGATAATATTAACACTTTGCCGTCCGGCGACACCACAGTGGTGTCGCGCACAAAGTATTGCTCAACGGCCGGCAACACCACAGTGGTATACTGGACGGCATAGTGTTAATTGCGCATTATTTACTATTTACTATTTACTATTTACTATTTACTATTTACTATTTACTATTTACTATTTACTATTTACTATTTACTATTTACTATTTACTATTTACTATTTACTATTTACTATTTACTATTTACTATTTACTATTTACTATTTACTATTTACTATTTACTATTTACTATTTACTATTTACTATTTACTATTTACTATTTACTATTTACTATTTACTATTTACTATTTACTATTTACTATTTACTATTTACTATTTACTATTTACTATTTACTATTTACTATTTACTATTTACTATTTACTATTTACTATTTACTATTTACTATTTACTATTTACTATTTACTATTTACTATTTACTATTTACTATTTACTATTTACTATTTACTATTTACTATTTACATATGTATATCTTCCAAATTTCATGAAAATAGGGGGCAGAATTAAAAACTCATGAGAGGTAACGATGACATTAGTAAAACTTGAAAATTTATAATCACCCGATAACCTCAAGAACGGCCGGCGCCAAGCGAAGAAATTTTTACGAGACGTGCGGACGGCAAAGTGTTAAAACCGAGAGAGGCCCTAAGGGCATTTCATAACGCGTTGCACTCGTTGCACAATCCGTTACTGAAACTTTTTGCCTCGCGTCTCATAATATAATTGATAAGCCGTGTTCTAATTGGACTTTCCAGCGTCCTCCCCATTAAAACGACGATTTGAATTAACCGCGTGTCCGCGGGAGCAATTAACCTGAGTGTTCCCAACGATATTAGACAATTTAAGTCGGAGGAAGATTTTGATTTTGTTCGTTGACGTTGAGGATCGTGGATGTTATTTAGCTAACGATAATTAGCGCCGATTATGGCGGTAATGAATTCGCCGGCAGTTTCGACGAATTTATCTTTTATCAGAATTAAAGCGGTGGCTTCGTTAGAGTTCGTCAAAACAGCCAGTAAATTAATTGCCACACGCGAGACCCATTAGTTACGTTTATCTTATATCGGATTCGAATTACAGTGGATGCTTCATTAAGGTCTCGTTCCCTTTTCTCTTCTTTTCTTTTCTTTTCTTTTCTTTTTGCGAGAAGCTAGACCGTAGGGAAGCTCGGATTTGCATGAACATTCGCGGCGCGATGGAAATGCAAACTGAACGGATACGTAATTATCTGTTTCTCTGTGCCGAGCCGAGGAGAAAGTGTCTCTCAGCGCATACGTTCGGAGCTAACGAGAAAACCAGTCCGAGGAAAACTGAGCCGAGAGTTGATTGTACTCCGCTATCTTGCCTAATCGTTCTCATAAAAATTTGGCACAAAGTAAATTCCTCATTTGCAATCCAAAAATGTTCGATTCAGTTCAATTCATTCTCTCGAGCTTCTGCTACATTCTTTGCAGCAAACTCCGAAATTTAATTCTTTCATTTAACTAGCCCGTTTTGACTCGAATTCATCGATATCCTCGTTGACTGACGTAACTTTTACAATCATTGCAAAAGCTGAGAACAGCAAAACGAAATGTTTAACACAGGCTATTGTTAATTGTTGTTGGTCACTTAATAATATGAATGTTTACTCACCAATAGAAACGCCAACACGACCCTCCGCCAGTCCATGGCTAAAATAAAAGAGAAAGTCTGATTAATAACTGGGTCGAACTCCCATGAGTACGATCGACCGCGCAAACGTCTATCGCGCGAGAACACTTGCCACGAAAAATTGTTTCTATTCTCAGTCCTTACTCGCTAGAATCACTTCAGAATCGTTCTCCATTCATGAAATGGTAACTAGAGTCTTAGAGCTTCTTCAAGTTGTTCCTTAATGCTTCCAGTTGATGTCACGACTATTCGAACGTCTCTAATTGGTCAGTGACCGTCGCGAACATTCTCTAAACTAGTTCTTCTTTTGTTCATAAAAATTGTAACTAGACTTACGAAACCTCTCTGAAACCTTTGGTTGAAGTGCGTACATAGACACAGTTTTGTCCAATACTTCCACTCGATGTTCTAGAAATTTTGTAAAATTTCTTCAAGTGGTCAGTGACCGCTGCAAATAGTCATGTATCCTATATTTACTCCTCGGGGATGTTTCCCATGAATATAATGGTAACTAAAGTTTTAAAACCTTTTAGAAACCAATTTCCAAGAAGCAGCACAATCTGTTTTGTTTGATACTTCTACTTGGAAATCTAGAAACTTCGCAAAACTTCTCTAATCGGTCAGTGATCGCCGCAAATAGTCCTATATCTTTTAATTACTCCCCAGGGATGTTTCTCATTCATGAAATGGTAATGAGAACTTCAAAATCTTTTAGAATCTGCTTTGCAAGAATAAATACAATTCTTTTTGTTCAATATTTTGAATTGATGCTTTCTGAAGAAACTTCATAAAACTTCTCTGATTGGTCAGTGACCATGAGACCTTTTAGAAATCCATTTCCAAGAATCAGTACAATTTGTTTTGTTCGATGCTCTATTTTTCCTCCACAAGATGTTCTACAAGGCAGACAAAACGACTCTAATCGGTCAAAGATCTCTGTGAACCATCCCGCATTCTTCAACTGCGCTCCGGAGGTGTTCCCCGTTCATAAAATGGTAACTAGCGTCGTAAAACCTCCCAGAAACTGCTTCCCATGAAGTAATACGATTTTTTCGGTAAATACTCCTGCTTGATGTAGCAATGACCTGATCAGACGTGTCTTATCGGTCAGTGACCGCTGTAGATAGTCTTCAATCCTCTAAATTCTGTCTCGACACATTGACCATTCATAAAATTGTAACTAGAGATTTAAAACATCTTTGAAGTTGCTTTCTGTCTGACTGAAACGTTAATAATCGGTCAGTGACCATTGTAAGATATCCTCTATCTACTATCTTGTCCCTAGGTGCGTTCTCCATTCATAAAGTGGTAATTAGAGTCTAGATACCTTTTAAAAACAACTATCTATATTACAGAATACAATGTAGTGTCCTTAACAATCGCGCTGAGCCTACTCAAAAAACTCACAAAACATCTCTAATCGGTCAGTGACCACCACAATCTTACCCCTAAATGCGTTCGTCATTCATAAAGTGGTAATTCGAGTCTAGATACCTTTTACAAATCACTGTCTATGTACAAAAACACATGATCCTCAACCATCCCATTGAGCCTCCTGAAAACCTCAGAAAACGTCCCTAATCGGTCAGTGACCACCAAAAACATACCCTATCCAGAATCTCGTCGCTACACACATTCTCCATTCATAAAATGGCAACTAGCGTCCCAGAGCCTCTGGGAAATCACTGTTCACGTACTAAAGCACAGTATATTGTCCTCAATACTCCCGCTGAGTCTCTTAAAAAACTCATAAAACGTCTTTAATCGGTCAGTGACCACCATAATCTTACCCCTAAATGCGTTCGTCATTCATAAAGTAGTAATTCGAGTCTAGATACCTTTTAAAAATCACTGTCTATGTACAAAAACACAGTCTATGATTCTCAACAATCCCATTGAGCCTCCTGAAAACCTCAGAAAACGTCCCCAATCGGTCAGTGACCACCAAAAATATCCCCCATCCAGAATCTCGACCCTACACACATTCCCCATTCATAAAATGGCAACTAGCGTCCCAGAGCCTCTCAGAAATCACTGCTCACGTACTGAAGCACAGTATATTGTCCTCGACACTCCCACTGAGTCTCTTAAAAACCTCACGAAACGTCTTTAATCGGTCAGTGACCACCACAAACATCCTCCACCCACGATCTCGTTGCTACAAACGTTCTCCATTCATAAAATGGCACCTAGCGTCCCAAAACCTCCGAGCAATAACTGTCCTCGTACAAAAGCACATTGTATTGTCCTCGATACTCCCACTGATCCTCCTAAGAACATCACAAAACGTCTCTAAATGGTCAGTGACCATCGTAAATCGTCCCCTATCCAGCGTATCCACCCTAAACGCTTCCTCCATTCATAAAATGGTACCCGCAGACCGTCGAGCGTTTGTAAAAATCGCATTTCCCGGAGAAAGCGGATTCATAAGGTCACGGTACAACGTCCCGACCGATGTTAAGCGACATCCTCGATCTATGACGATCCAGAGCTCGCTTCGGAGCGCGAACGACGTTGGTTTCCGAGCTGGTTAGTTTAAGATCCGTGTCGGGCGGCACGAGAAAGCGACAGCGACGCGAAGTTTCGCGAGCATAACGCAACAACGTTCACTTTTTCGAGGAGCATGAGAGACCGGTGCGAGGAACAGTATCGACATAATGCGCACTGGACCGCCGTGGTTGACCCCGTGAACAGACGGCGGCCATTTTCACACTGGTGCACCACGCGCGTTCCTTTTTTTCTTTTTTCTGTTTCTTTTCGTTCACGGTTCGTTCGCACGGTCGTGTTTCACGGTGTTTCACGTCGCAAATCGCGGCCACACGAATCGCGGGATTTACGTGGCTGGTCGATCGACATCCCGCGAGGTTCTGGCCACCTTCTTTCCACCTTTTCTCGCGGACGGGAGGAGGCAGGATCGTGCCGAAGAGATCGGCGCACCTGGGCGAAAACCAGGGCCGTAACGATCGCCACCTTTCACCTGTCTGCCGCACGAGGAAATGGATCGTTTGACGGTCTAACAGCGAGACTGGAGTGTCTTTGTTAGGACACGGGTGGTGCCGGAAATGTAGATCGTTCGTGGATCGTTATTTATTTTTTTTTAGTCATTTTTATGCGGGTGCGAGAGCCTCCGATACCGACAAGTGGATGTGGCACAATTGTGATTGAAATAGAATCAGTGTTTTCTGAGAGGTTACTAGCGTTGTTGAATGGTCAGTCTTGGACGTGCTTAGTTCATTTTATTTATTTAATAATTTTTTAATAGGTAAGACAACTTCCGATCCCGATAAATGGAGAGAATACGAGATAATCATGATTAAATTTAAATAAAGTAATGTTTGAGGGTCTAATGACGATGCTGGATGATCGTTCTTGGATTATGAATGTTTATGAAGATTTAAATAGTCCATTTTATTTTGTTATTAATTTTTAAATGGGTTAAAAATTCTTCTGTACGAGTAAATGAGATTAGTTCACGATTGACATTAGATAAAACATTGTTTGAGATGGATCGATGTTGGTTCCCAGACTATAAATATTTAAGAAAATATAGGTAATTCATTTTACTTCTTTTTAATAACTTTCAAGTGCAAAAGGGTTGAATAAATTACCAAAAGAAATCATTGAAAAAAATATATAAGAGCATCCCAAAGAACCTATCATGAGTCAACTCAAGTATCAACAGTAAGATTATATTAAATTAATCCAGTGTTAAACGTGGTCATAAAAAAACGAAAAAAATACATAAATTAAGTACATCTACGATCCAAATTCAGCAACGATTTCGTACGATGAATATTCAGGAAGAAGACCAGCGAAGACAAATGAATTATCGGGAAAGGTCAGTAAAGGGAAAAAATGGAGAAACTTTCCAATGGACCTAGCCGTATTAAAATTCGAGTGAAAGTGCGTTTTCACGTAGAAGGATTTAGATTTTTGGACTACCTGTGTCCAGCAGTCCATTTCGAAATCCACACATAGATGTCTCGATGCCCGTTACGTTAGGGCAACGCGTAGGAATCGGAAGAGTATGGTCGTCACGTAGCGTGCCCACGTCATGGCTTGTCGCGCGTTGAAGTCACCGGCGACTACGACAGATATAGTCATCGATATATGTGTATAGTTGTGTATACGTTCGCGCCGTTACGACATCTCGAAATAGATTGATACGTTTATCGCAGAAAAAGAATGCCCACTGTCAATCATGACGATGTTATTTCTGCTTTGCTGACACTATACACGCTCCGTACACCGCGTATAATAATCAGGCCACCATTGAACTTAGCTAGGACACCCGGATACAATGCTTTGATCTAGATCTGGATCACATACCCAAATACTTTCGGATTTTCCAAATGAATAAACCGATAAAATTGGAAACCAAATATCATAGAAACGTTAAATACGTCAAACTTTTCATACTACGCGCTGGACTCCATTTTTTCATTCTTATTGATCAAATTTTGAACTCACGAATGACTCGTACAGAAATGAGAACTCTTCCTGATTTTGATGTATCATCAAAATTTTATCAAAAAATAAATACAATGATTAGTCGTTGAAATATTCACCATTATTATTATTATACTACGGATTTTTATGCTAAATAAGAGCTGCCTGAAGTGTGCCACAAGAATCTACATACTAACTCATTGAGAATAATCTCAATGAGTTGAAATTAGTGCAGCATCATCTTTAATCTACCGAACCAGTCAAAATGACTGGTTTCTAATTTTTTCTTTTACAAATATTGAAATTATAAATATGTTTTCAGGAGTAAGTTTTTAGTAAACTTCTCCATTGAAATACATATTTAAACAAAAATTGAACGGAATCTGAATAAATACGAGCTTGTCGTTATTATAAGACAATATAGGCCAGTCGCGTTTGGTGCTCTTATTGTTTTGCATTCGATCTATTAATTTTCATCATAAAATTATTAAAATCAGCAGTTTAATTATTACTGACCATCTCCTGCAAATCTAACAATACAATCGTCTCTACCATCCGAGGTCGAGTAACTTTTCTGGCAGTTAAAAAATATTGGTTCTCATGTCTGTTACAGGGGCTACCGTTCCACCACAATCGAGATCGATCGGTGGATCGCGTGGGTGGCTGGATCCTTGGCGTCCGCGTATTTGGTCTCGCGCCACCTACGGCGAGGATGAACAAATCGAGCCTTGTGCTCGTTTTCGCGGCTGTATCCATTGCATAACTATGTACGCGTTTCATTAAACCATCTATTAAGCCCGTGTTATCCATTCAGCCGGTTCTGGCCGGTCAACGGCGACGTTTTTCCGTGCGTGTCTCTCTCGAGAAAGGAAACGGCCGTTGCACAGCTGTCGCACGCCCTTCCACAACACCCGTTCTTTTTTTTTTGGAACGTGTGCACGCGATTATGCGAACGTAGACGAACATTTTACATGTGTCTGTGCAACGCGTGGCTCCCCCGCAGTTAGTCTAGCCCGCGTTTCTCGCAAAAGGTTGCTCTCTTTCAGATCGAAACAGCGAATTAGCTCGAGAGACGATGATTTTTAAGTGGAATACTTGATCATTGGCATTATAACTTTGCATAGCATTTTATATTTTTTAAATATTTTATCCTTAGTTGTTTTAGCAGATACTATTTATTTTAGCAAGGGAATAAAGAAAAATTATGAAATAGAGGTAGATGGAGGATACTTTTGACTATTTCGTAGTAACCATGAACTAGGTCCTCCCAAATCTTGTCTCACTACAATTTAATTTTATATATTTTTGAACCTGCTTCTTCAAGATTAACTTTTATCTTATTGTTAAGCTTAACACAAGTAACGGTGAGAATTCGCTACTAGAAAATTCGAATTGAAGTGAAACACTTGTAACTCTGAGTCAAAATTGACCCAGGTCCCGCCATTCGCCAATGAACAGCAGTAATTTTACTTCTCTGGGACCTATATTTTCTGTGAAGTGCAAGGCGAAATTTTACAGATTGTACAGTATGAATAAAGCAATAATTTCACACTCCAGAATCTAAATTTTCTATGGAGTGGAAATCCAAAGCCCGCAATATACAGTATAAATTTCGAAACAGTAATTTTGCATTTTGGGACTTAAATTTTCTATAGAATACAAGTCGAAAGTCTGCAATATACAGTATCAATTTCAAAGAATGCAGATCGGTTCGGTGAAACGAGTAAAATGGCAGGGCCAATTGCAGAGCCGTACAGAAACGTTGAGAAACAGCTCGCTTTCGACGACCTTGAGAACCGCAGAGAGAGAGAGAGAGAGAAAGAGAGAGAACCATTTGAAACGCGAGCATGCGTAAGCAACAAGAATGACGCAAGCCGCGAATTTTTCCTGGGATCATTATTTTCCGATCGAACCAAGTCTCGTTGTGTTCTCCAGGAACTCGTTCGTCAGGCGCCTTCGCGCCCTTGAACGTCCGCCAACGTGGTCGTCGTTGTCGCAGCCTTTCCTCGAGCAAGAAAGTGTTGCGCCATCTTGGTGTCACCGTGATCGGAAGCGCAAAACACATAGAGACGTTTCGCAGCCACGCGTTCGTCTATCTTTTCTCTGATATCTCTGATATCATCTCCGATAACGTCCGCGCCGATCAATATTACCGATCGTCGGAGTTAATCGGTCCCGGCTAATCGAGTGGAAGTATTGTCATTCTCTTCGAAACGCTATAGATCAACTCTTTCCTGCGTGGACTATAGAAATTTCATCAGCGATCCGTAGGAATTTATTTTTTTATTAGGTCGTTCCAAAAGTTTCTTTCGCAACGTGCACGTTTAATATTAATCACACTAGAACCACCGAGCACTAAAAGTGAGTAATATGTTTTACCTCTTGCAAATAACAAGGCCGCATTTATCGAAGCATCTGCAAGATTCTTTCTACAAAATAGTCTGAATAAATATATGTCTTCAGTTAGTGTGCACAGAAGCATACTTACAATCTCAATCATTGTAAAATAAAGAATTTGAAATCCGCCATTTTAACGTTTTCATATGTTTGCTAATGTTTTATTATTAAGTTTACAAATTAATTCCTGGCCCTTACCATCAAGTAGTAATAACATTTTTTGAGGACTCAGTAATTATTTATAAGATGGAGTAAATGCACAAAAAGTGATCGATATTGTTTTCGACAGTAGACTTTGAGTGTTTGTAAATAATCAACGAAGTCAAGAGTAATCATCGTAATTTTTTAATTACAACGATATTTTGAGACAATCTAATGTACCTACTTAATATACACTATACAATTTTCTAAGAATGAAATTTATGCTTTTAATTATTTCTCGTAGACGACGTTTATGTTTCTAGTAGTTTTTAGTTGGTGAAATTTATGCTTTTAATTATTTCTGATAGGTGACATTTATATTCCGAGGGATTTTCTGTCAACGGAATTGATGCTCTTAATTAGTTTGCGGCATTCACACTGCAGGTGATTTTATGTCGGCGAAATTGGGGCTTTAAATTATTTTCTGATCTGCAATTGAAATTACTTTCTTCAAATGAAATCGATGATCTAAGTCAGTTTTTACGAGCGAGATCTAAAGTCGACATTATTTACTACTTTATATGTTAAACGATTTTCTATTTAGATTTAGTAACCTGTATACTAAATGATATTTTCATGATAATGTCCACAGTCTAATTAACTTTTTACAGACAAAATTTATGTGCTAAACAATTTTTATAGCGATAATTTCCACGCTCTAAATAATTTTCTGCATACGAAATCTACGCTCTAAATAATTTTCTACATATTAACTCAAAAGATCATTTCCAAGAGAGTCGTTTACTGTAAAAGTGGTATAAATCAACATTTGTCTGTTTGGTTTAACACCGCGTCTCAAGGGTTTAATTGCCACTAAATCAAATAATTGTAATACAATTTTAGCATGGCTTGTATAAGACAAATATAACATCCTGCGATATTGTCTTGTTTCATAAAACTTTTACTTAATTCCTCATTATCCAATGATCGACTGTTTCGACTTGCATCATTTTTGCATTAAACGATTCAAATCTAGACAAACAATTTCGTCACCGATATATGACTAACACGGTAGTCAACGAATTAAACAAGTTTTTGACGACATTATACTAGAGTCTGCAGTAGATCACGTGTCGCAACCGCGCAAACACCCTCGCGCGAAATCAAAAACGACAACGAAATGTTTCCCCGGATTCCTCGATGCGGAAAAGGAGAAATGGTAACCGGATATCTACCTGTCTCGATCGACGTCCCAGCAAGCATGTGTCCAGAGTAGATCCTGCTCGATCCAAACCGAAAACGACGAAAAATTCGCTCCAGCTTTTTCTCGGGGTTCCGGTTGCGAGTGGTTCGATCGCGCGATTCGAGCGTGAAGCGATCTAAAGAGTGAGAAAAAGAGAGAGAGAGAGGAAGAGAGGGAGCGGGGGGAGGGGGGGGGGGCAAAGAGAGACCACCACGAGAAACGGGAATAAAACCCAGTCAAGAAGAACAACAATCTAGAGGGGATCACTGTTGACAGGCTCGCGGGTTCCTGATCAGTTTGGTCTGGCACACGTCCATCACCAGCACTTCCGGTAGCACGGGGGGCTGCGTCTTACGCGCGTCCTCGCGGGCCACGAAGTCCTCGCGCGCCTCGACATCCCCAAAATCTTGGATGATCGATCGATGACCTTCGGTCTGGCCACTGTTGTACGCTTTTATACACCGCGATCCCGAGGATCGGTCATTCTGGAAACCGGTCCGAGTATCCCGGAGCTGGCGGACCCACGCAAACCTAAGCGAAGTCGAAGAAACCTAACTCGGAGGACTCGGTCTCTTCGTGAAGCTCCCTCGCCTTGAATCTCTGCTGTGTTGTTCAGCTTACGAAGGCTCTATCTAGCTTTGGTATACCCTGTCAAGGTCCCAGGAGGGTCCTTCATGGTCCAGAAACTGTCCCGAAGGTGTTCGAAGATGTTGGAGCTCAGGGTTCGAACAGAGGGGCTTTCGTTGTTACGACAGGTTCGCGTGGAGTGTCTGGTTCCATCAAGCAGGTTTTTGTGATTGGAAACTTGAGGCGGAGGCGTGTTTCTTTGTGTAGTTTCCCTTCGAATTTCGTTCACGTTTTTCGCCACTGCACCACACACCTGCCGGTTCGTCGATCCGCAGAGAAGCAGCCGAGCATGAAGAGAGGCGCGGAAAAGAAAACCGTTGCGGTCGACGCGAGGCTCGAGACTGCACTGTGCTTCTCGTCCTGTGTTGTTCCGCTCGTGGGTACACGCAGGGTACCACGAGGCGGAGGAACAGGGAACCGGTGGGACGAGAGAAAGAGAGGAAGACAGAGGAGGGAGAGAGAAGGAGACAGGTAGAAAGAGAGGGGGCAGCAGGTTGGACGCTGAAAAGGGACGGACGATTTGTTGGAAGGATACAGGAGAGCGATAAATGTGATCAAAATTTGGAGAAAGCTACTGACTGATCTCGAGGACCTTTTCCGGAATTGGTGGATCAGTTCTGGAAGAATATCTAGCCTAATATGATTATTAGATTTTAATGAAAGCGAGAGGTGGCGGCAGGTTGGGCGCTGAAAAAAGACGGAGGATTTCAGAAAAGAATACAGCAACGATAAATGTACCTAATGAAAATTTCGAAGATACTGTTGGTTGGCTTCGAAGACATTTTTCGGAGTTGGTGGATCATTTCTAGAGGATCTAACCTAATGTAATTATTAGGCGAATTTAGTAGACAGAGAGAGAGAGAGAGAGAGAGAGAGAGAGAGAGAGAGAGGGGCAGGAAATACGCAGGAGTAATTAAGTTGAAATTTTGAGAAAGTTATTCGGGAGCATTGGGGGACTTTTTTTAAGTTGATGGATGATTTTTGAAGGATCAGGTGAATTTTGAGGATTCGTCAGTGGTGGTCAGGCTGATGGGATATTGTGGGCTGAAGAGAGAGAGAGAGAGAGAGAGAGAGAGAGAGAGAGAGAGAGAGAGAGAGAGAGATCCTTGCAGGGACATCATTTTGAAGATGCACATCCTTCTGAAAATGTAGTTGAAACGAAGGCAATTTTGGAATGGAAAGTTTTCAGTGGTTAGAGAAAAAGAAGAGAGAGGAGAGAGAAAAAGAGGGAGGGGGGAGGTCGCAGGATTTGTAGAAGAATATAGCAACAATAAATGTGACAAAAATTTGGAGAAAGCTATTGGCTGACTTCGGTATCCTTTTTCGGAGACGCTGGATGATTTTTAAGTTCTTAGGCAAATTTAGAGAATCTGGTGATCAGAATGGTGGGATACTGTAGGTGGAAGATGTAGACACAGGTGAGAGCGATGTAGAAATGGCATGTCCTTTTGAAGTTGTGGATCCTTTAAAAAATGTTGTTGAAATTCAGACGATTTTGGGATGGAAAGTTTCCAGTGATTATAAATATATGGATTGATGGAAGAGTCGTTTAATTATGAGAGAAAAAAAGGAAAGTAGTATTGATGATGAAAGTGACAGAGTTGGTTTGGAAGAATGAAGAAATAAGGAAAAGAATTGTTGAGATAGAGGATCCTGTTGAAATATATCTTCAAGAAGAATGTTTCTTATATAAGGATGTTCTTCGGTGTAAGAATTTCTTTGCAAGGATTTAGGAAAAGGAGAAGGAATTTTTGAGACCGAGGATTCCTTTAAAATTATTTTCAAGAAGCAATTCTGCGATTAAAAGTTTCAAGCATGGTTATAGCTGATAGATAAAAATGTAAGGATAAAAAAGGTGTGTTTACTGTATCCTTTCTGAGGATGCTGGACAATTTCTCTCGGGGGCAGAAACAAAGGATTCCTTCCTTTGGTAGGAAATGACAAAGACCAACATTGGTAAGAGTGAGAACGATGATCTGCAATGATCTATGGAGTGATTGAACGATCGACCGGTAGAGCGCGACACTGGAAGGACTTTTTTGCTCGGCGCTGGATCTGCAATAGCGATGGGCACTGTGATAGCTTCGATAAATGATACTCAACGAAATTAAACTGCTCATTCCCCGTGTCCAAAATGATCGTTTAAAACCATAACTTTTAGAATGATGTCAAACTCTCGAAAAGAAGGAGAATTCTCAATTTTATTTCCCATTAGTCCGTAACATTTCATTACCTTTTTATTCGCCTATCATTTGCTTCAATTGTATCAATGACAGGAAAATAGCAAAAACGTTTATATTAATAAAAGCAGCTTTTGATATCCGTTTAATTGTGGTAATGAAAGAAAATAGGAAAAGATTTGAGCTGATAGAATTGGATTTAGATGGAACAACTTTTCGTCTTTGAGTCAGGATGTACAAAACGTCAGATCCTAGATTAACCCTTGATTGCCATTAATTGGATCCACTTTGGACCCAGACAAGACGTAGCATAATACTCAGAATTAAAAACTTACTGATTTGGATTCTATAAACTTCGTTTAAAATAACCGAGCACAAGCAAAGATGAAATAGCGTTGGGTCCTTTCAAACCTAGCATATTCTTTTGCAATTCTCACCCACCCTTCATTGTTTCAACCTAATTCGTCTCTTGATGTCAAGTTAACTCAATGAAAAATAATTTAATTAAATCTTCTTTTAAAAATGTAAAAGTGAAGTAAGTTGTTTGAAGTAGTTTGAACTGAAATTCACATCGTTTACTATTAAGAAATCGGTATACGGAACATGCTGGTTACTCCGAATCAGTGAACAATGTATCACATTAACACGAGGTGAGAAGTAAAAATTTGTGAGAATCGAGAATGGTAGAAATTTAAGAAATGTTCAACGCCGCTCGAATCCATTACTAGCGACAGAAGTCTCGCGAAAAAGGGGTAGAAGGAATAAAGTGAGAGGAAGAAAATGGCCGCGGATTGTAAAAGGAAGAGGACGGACTGCATTTACGTCATCGCCCGGGTTAGATGCTGCGCCACGATCCTCTCGAGGGATGTAGACTTCTGTGATTCTTCTTGGTTCCCTCCGAGTAAAATACTTTGTAACCGATCAGGCGAAAACCTGTTGAGCTCCAAATGTTTTTTTTCGGTGACAGAATTGGTCTCCGATAGGTACACCATTTAGTACATAGAACGAACAGACATTTCTGGACCACAACAGAAACATACAATCCATCTCGACTCTCAGTCACTTAATTTTTCATTTTTAACACTTTACGTATCGACAATGACTTAATGGTCCTTGAAAAATCACAGATTAATAATTGGGTGCGTTCTTTAATCAGTTTCTCAACTGCGATTGTAATTTCATTCATAATAATTTGTTTTCAGGATTGATAATTATAAGAAGACTATCTCTTCCAAATATCACACAGTCGCTAAAAAAGGTATTAATAAACTTGTGGTAGGAAGAATGCTAATTCTAGTTCATTAATTTGTAAAGAAAGGTCTAAGTTCAACTTCTATCACTCGATCAACAAAATCTGGGATCGTATATAAGATTAATAAAGTAATTGAATAATTAAGAGAAAGTTTAATTGCCAGCAATTAATAAGAACGTGATCGAAGAATTGTTTAAAAAGACTGTATATTGTTGTGTGTATATTTTTTTCTGTAACAGTAATTGAACGGAGGTTTTAAACAATTTCTTGTACAATTCTCCTGTATATTTACAGTCACATTATATGTATAGTCTTTTTGATTAATTTTTTGTTCGTATTATACGGGAGTCTGTCTTCTTTAATTTCTTTTTACTTCCTTTAAAGAAATTAAATGGTAAATGAAAAATTGTTTGATTTATCAATTTTTCTCTTTTGGGGATGTAATCATTCTTTTCTTTTTTAAATAAGTGTCATCTATCGGTGAATGCGAATAACAAGTTCCACACGGAGAGGGCTGCCATCTGCAAAATTACTGATCTAACTCAAAGAGCATTAAAACTTCACACATTTTCGTCAGAAACCCGGACAGATTTTTAATTTATTGATGAAAATAAAAACATAAAATATCGTTCTGCAGAGTGGAGACTGCATGACATTTTAGGTTACAAATTAGATAAAAAATGAAGAATTGAACACTCAATTAAGAAAACTATAAAACTGACTAACTTCATTGCATGTGCTGTTGAAATGTTTCTCAATTTATTTAGAACTGAATTTGCAAGTAAATATGAGAGCAAACAAGAAACCCAGATTATTACAGAAAATTGCTCCAAATGTACTTGGACACCGTGAAAAATCAATCCGAAAAATTCCGAACAGATAGCATCCTTATATACTGATGATAATATATTTTAAAGTGTACACCGCTCCACGTGCTGGGAGAAATATCTGGAAATAAATAGCATAATACAACTTAAATATGGCGCCTGCCTATCGTATTACTACAAAATTGTGTCCACTATTAAATAGCAAATATTTAAAATGTTCAGTAAATATAACGAGGTTTCGATCGAAAAAGAGCGTCATACGACAACTTGCAGCAAGTAATTATATTTATACAGAATCTGCTCATTGATATCATAACCTCAACTACCACATTACTACTGGTTTTCTCTCATACTCCTTTTTCGTCACCTAATAATGTGACCGAAACGATAAATTATCATTCATCTAGTTTCGTCCTATATGCTTTTTTCTTTCAATATCATCTTAAACTTCTTTAGATATCATTTGGTGAATTTTAACCTATATTTTCTTAACCTATCTTCAACATAAATAGTTGCGCGGCTAACAAATATTGTATATGTATATATTGTTTACGTGACTTAAAAATACAATTATATTATATTATTTTGGTTTTTACGTTATATTATATGTATTATACATTTAACATTAAGTTTACAGGACTCTTCAGAATGACTGGTTCTAATATTTTTAATTTACGATTATTCAGATTATATAAAGAACACATACATTATACAAAGAATGACTAAAAATTTGGATTAATATGTTCTTTTTATGTTTATAACGTAATATAAAATAATCACTTTTAATGCTGCGTAAATCTAGCGTTAAACACCGTTTGTTCCAGTAAACTGATCCAGTGGTTTTGGTTAGCGATTACTAATTGTTCCAGCTGTTTTATTCTCATTTAACAATATGAAACATCTAAAAGATTGTATTTAATAATAACAAAAATTGAAATGGAATAGTCTGTACGAATTGCATTTCATAGGTATCGAAGAGAATGAATTATCAATTTCTGAGCAAAAACCGTTTCACGAAATGGTTCAGCATAGACAAAACGAAGCGAAGAGAACTGTTATAGTGCAATTGAATAAATTTAATGATGCTGTTCAATGCACAGAATACTTGAGGACATATGGAAAACTAGCTTGTGTATATCATTATGTCACAAAAACGAGTCATGTATGTATATCTTTTTGTAACAGTTCTTTGAAAATTACAAAGGAATGTTTACCATGATTTTACTTTAATTTCATCTCTAGCCAAACATGTTATTAGTGCAATTCAAATTGAAGGATGACGTGCGAAAGTTATTAAATTCAGTTAAATATTTGGATAGCTCTACGTATATGGGTGTGCCTACAATGATAATGCAATACCAATCCGACAGTTTACACAACCCATTACAACCCAGTGGACAACTTAACTTTCGAAAATATAGTCATCATTTTCCCACCTGGGTTATGATCAGATCGAACCTATTGTACTCGAAAACTGTAATGTATTACCATTTTTTGCATATTCGCAACTTTAATACAATAATAAGTGAATTTCCTTTTTCAGATAACGGAACAAATGGTGGTTCTGTGTAAGACAGTGAAACTCTCGGATATCGATATAAGATTAAGATACTTCACTGCTTATCAGTTGTGCCTCAGCTTGGGAAAATTATTCCCAACCATTTCCATCTTACCATTTGGTTCATCCATAACCGGCTTTGGACAACTAGGATGTGACCTGGACATAGTATGCACTGTCGCAGACAATTCAGAAGTAGTTGTAAGAAATGTAAGTTTCCATTCTGATTTCCTTTTACATTTTCGCGTAATACACGTTCTCTATGGACATCGTAAAAATTGAATTTAGCACATATGTTTTCTCAGAACCAAAGGCAACTAGTATATTGTTCAAAACCATTTTCTGCTATGGAAAGGAATGAACAACAGGAATTTCTGAAACCGGTGGCCATGTTGCTGAATAAATTTATTCCTGGTATAACCAATACGCAAAGTATTCTCAAAGCTCGGGTCCCCATTATTAAATTTTCCAATACTCTCACAAGCATGCATTGCGATCTTAGTAGCAACAATCTGTAAGTATTATGGGCTAGTCACTCTTTCATAATTACTGGTACATTTAATTCTTACTCGCGCTCCATAGGTCCGGTTTCTATATGTCCGAGATTCTGTATACTTATGGTATTATGGACTCAAGGGTTAAACCACTGGTGTTCACATTGCGCAAATGGGCATACAGTCATGGTATAACAGGCGATGTAGCTGGCCAAAGGTTTACAAATTTCTCTCTGACTCTGTTGATAATGTTCCATCTGCAAGTAGAAAAGATTTTGCCTCCTATGTACAAGATGCTTCTATCATCAAAAGAGATAGGTGAATAAACTGTAGATGTTTATATAAATTTCTATGTGCACCCTCAATTTTGTGACGACTGAATTAAGAGAAGAATTTCTTTTGTCTGCATACGACAAAATTTGCATTTGTTATAACCGTTTCAGAATCCAGAATCTACTAACGGACAGAAATAGTTATACGATCAACTCTAAATTCTTCTATTTCTTTCAGGTCTTAAAGAAATGTGTGTATATGCGAAACCAGTGATCCGGTCGAATATCGAGCATAACTGTACGAACAACAGCACGTTGGAAGAACTTCTGATCGGTTTCTTCGAGTTCTACGCTACCTTCGACTTCAGAACGCAGGCCATATGCGTCCGGGAAGGGAGGGCCAAGAAAAAACCAGATCTCTCACCCATTTATGTTTACAATCCGTTGGATCCGTTGTTGAACGTCAGTAGGAACATCAGCGCCAGCGAACTGAACACGTTCATTAGATACTCTATCAACGCGCTGAACGCGTACAATAGCAACAAAGACCCCTCGATTTTACATCTAATAGAGCCAACGAGTCCAAATAATAATGGTAATGGAGTGGTACCGGAGCGATCTTACGATGCACAAATGCGAGAAGTGGAAAAGTATGACATCGGAAAAGACATCGATGTGGACGAGCCGAATGAAGTAGAAGAGATAATAAAATAATGATGAATTAAACTGTTGTGTCATTCTAGCTGTGGTACAATTGAATTTTATACGACTCGCCTGGATCTTCGTTGAGTATAATGATGTGCGAAAATTTATAGAATACGTAACAGAAAGTAGGGGGACGAAAGATACGACACCGGCGTACTTGGTAACTTGTATATTTCTCTATTATCAGCGATTCGACAGTTCTCATACATGCTTAATCGTGTACATTTTCTATAATTGGTAACTTCCGCGCGATCCGTCTTCGGACCATGATCGTTCTATCGATCGTGTTCGGCTCTCGCGAGGATCGTCCGCGCATCCTGCCGGAAGTTCGATCGTGTTCGCAATCGTTCTGGCGGACGATGGATCCCCGCGCGAGTACGTTCGCGGTTAGGCTAGTGTTCCTCCTGGAGCGGGGAATGTCGTCGTTTAAATTCGTAATATGTACTGTGGCTGGCAGTGTTTAAGTTCGCTAACTACAACGTCCTCATCCCAACAGGATAAATTCGTCGCGCGACGCTCGACGTCGGTGTACACGTTTCTGTGACTGTTTCTCATTTTTTCCCTTTTTTTTCGTCTTTTCTTAATTATTACAAAGTAGCCACATATTCCATGTATATAAACTCTAATTACAATGAATCAGTTCGATCGGTCAATTTCATCTTGAGCAGCTTTGGAGACCCAGTTCACAGCTATGGAACCGGTGAATAAAACGTCCTCGTGGTTCGAACCCCAATTTAAGAACCTGTCCCTCCCGGTTCGGCGATTATTAGGTGCACGGAACATTCTGGAGGCTTAGGACTGTGTAAATAAGCTCGATCGTTCAAGTGCTTTCCGATTTTTGTACCCGGAGACTGCGGATTCAGTGCATTCTTACCGTAGCCGAGCGAAATCCGGTCGAATAAAGTGTTCACGCTTTACCCACCAGCGATTCGATAGTTTTTAAACATTTGTTACTAATAGACTGCGGATTTTTATGCGAAATAAAAATTTTCTAAGACAACTGTGAGCAATGGAAGTTCGATTAAAATGTACTTCTTCTTTCAATAATTTTAATACATCGAAAATGATGTAACATTGTTCCTTAATTCTTTTAACGTCTTTATAGTCTTACATTGCGCTCATCCAGTTTTGCCACAAATTCATAAAATCCGCAATCTAGTTATTAGCAATTTTAATCGTTGAAATAACGTAAAAGAATATTATTCATTAATATTAAGAGGTTCTCGGTAGGTGAAGCGATAACAATGTTGCACGCACTGCAATCTACTTCCGGATGTGTTCATCGAAGCAATAAATTGTTATCGAATTTTAAATCTATATTGACCGTTATTGCGATTTCCATGCGTCATTCCTTTGCATGATCGTCTTGCCCAGATTATACCAACAACATCCCATTTTTGCATGAAACATCCGCAGTCTAGTGCTTTTGAATCCAGTAACCAGCTTTAGTCACATTCCCATTTTCATGCTAAATGTTATGAAGACTAGAGTGAGAGAAAAATATCTTTCAACGACTGAGATATTCCTTATAGTGGAAATAAAATAAGTGTTTTCTTACACACGCCACAAACATTGACAGAAAAAACTTTTAATTACAAAATGATTGTCACTCAGATAATTGAGTAATTGTAAGTTCACTTAGAGATGAATTTGTTACAATACCAATAATTCAATTGCAACACCAACAGAATGAAATATTTTAATGGATGTTTCTGAACTATCCCATAGTTCTGATTGTTAATTTAACATGCATAAATGCTGCGAGAGAAATTTGAAGCCACAGAATTTGTTCCAACACCTAACAATCGTGTCGCGTCCAACAAAAATAGAAAAAATGTGAAATTTCTGTATTCTGCGGAAGTCTTCAGCTCCCAAAATGTTAATTAACGAGAAGAGCATAAGTCCAAGCTGATTTCGAAGCGAGTCTCCGTTTTGGAACGTCGCTGGAGGTGTTCCGTCGATAACGAGTATACCGGTCAACGCATAATCGTTCTCTCTTCGTCTTCTTCCATCCTGACATTTTATTCGAAATTTTCTTTTTATGTATATTACTCCACTATTGGCAGCGATATATCGTGACCTTCGGCGCTTCAAAGTGCAATAAAAAAGCTATCCAATAAAAAACGGAGAAGCGTTCGAGAAACTCGAAAACCATTTTATATTATACATGCTATGGTCACTCGCGAAGGTGACGTTCTTTTGAGCAGGCCGCGGATGTTTATGCAAAAACAGATCTTTATGGCGGAATCAATGAACGCTACGATCTTCCAAATCAGATTAACACTTTGCGAACCCTCATGCACTGCTACATCGTTTCGTTAACTAACGCTTTAGCTACCTACAAAAGAAATTTTCTTTCTACACAAGTTATCTCGAAAAAGAAAACGATTTCTTTTTGGATTGTTATTTAGAAGAAAAACAAAAAAGATTGAGCTTCCGGTAGATAAAGCGTAACTCTAGTCTCAATATTTCAAGTATATGTTAAGATCTAAGTAAAAATTAATTTTCTCCATCAATGTCATCTTCAACTCTTATCCAAGCAACCTATTTCTAGAATTCCTTTAATTTTTTCACGTTCCAGTGAAAACGTCGCAAGACCTATCTTTTGAGCAGTGTTCTTCAGAGTAGATATTTATGTAAATATTAAAGCTTCGGACTTATTTATTCCGGTTGCTCGCACAAGGGTTGATTCAGTACGATAAAATCTTAACGCGATGTTCGAACATTACACGCGGGTTGCAGTTCAACAGGTTCGACTGTCCACGGAAATACGTTTTTCGACGACCGTGTACGCTATAAATGCATAAAATCCGCAGTCTAGTTTGAAGTGTGCACTTCCTCGAAGTTGCGGCGATTTTTGTTCTTGCATGTCTCTCTGTCCTTGTCTCTCTTTTGTCATTCTCTTCCAGACGAATGATTCTCAATTCTCGTGATCGCGTTCGATCTTTTTTTTTTTTTTAGTCAATGCATACAATATATTTATACACGTCACGCGAAATGCCCTTTGATCATCGTTCGTGTCCGTATATATTTCTAATAAAACGCTCAAAATGGTCGAAAAGAATCTCGTGGAACCCTTTCGCGTAACAATATTCCTCTACTAATTAACAATGTACTAATGATCGAAAGGTACAGTCCTTCGATTATACTTTCCCGAATGTACGCTAGGTGTTTGGAGGGTTTTCAATTCCCTCCCAGATAGCCGAACATGCGACCGAGTCATCGTGTCTGGACCTAGTTATGCGTACCCTGCTTTTTTTACATAGAATTGGGTCTAGACACGGACCATGGCCGTAGCTAGCTCTAGACTCAATCCTATGTAAAAAGAAAGCACGGCACGGTACGTATAACTAGGTTATACACGTTAAACGCCACGCCTATTTTACTTGCCTTTCCGTTTACGCCGCACTCTATCGTCAAGTGGGGAGTGCTGCGCACATAAACAAAAGCCGGCGTAGCGTTGTAGCATAAACGAAAAGTCCGCGGCCGGTCCCTGCGGCAGTGATGCCAGAAATGTCACCTTTTCGCGCATGCGTACTGCGGCGCGCGCGGAATCCAGTACAGTGTTGGGATGCGGTGCATCCTTTCTCGCGCATGCGCGGCCAAAACAGTCACGTATCTATATCATGATGACGAGTTAGTGGAGCCCTAAGACAGTTATATTGGCGGGAAAGTATCGAAACAATCTATTCCGGACAGAAAGACTTCAGGACGTGTCCTACGAGTTACAAAATTTTTCAGAATCAAATCATACCAATTTTTTAAAATTCTGCTGGGTGCTCAAGTTACCCCATTTTATCGAGAATCTTACTTTACTGAGGCCAAAATCGCAGTGCATGCGCGAGAAAGGATGCACCGCATCCCAACACTAATGTAGTAACGCAGGGATGGGCAATTTTGCCTCAATTGAGGCAAAACCGTCCACACCGTAGCGCCCTCTGTCCCCTTCCAGCAAACGCGGTACAATGGGGCAACGAAGACACGAGACATAACCGTACACAATGAACGTGCGCGCTACATGAAAGAGAGGTTGGTGGGAGAACCAGGCATTTGAGGTGCTCCACTCGTGCCCACCACTGCAGTAACGTATATGCGCAAAAAAAGAGAAACGTCTAGGTGGCGTGCCGGGACCTAGCACTGCCATAGACGAACTTGAAGATAACGGACGTTATTTTTTATTTACTTGTTTATTTATATAATTAGAAAATATATTTTTGTTATTTTGGATACTGGAACGGTTCTTGGCAGTTTTCTTTTGCCTTGCAACAAATATTGGTATTCATTGTAGATTCTGCTAAATAAAATAAAATTTTATATTATGTTATCCTGTATAATCTGAACTTTTTTAAGGAAAAGGAAGTATGTGAATGTTGAAAGAAAAACATTATTTTTAAAACAGGGCCTTAAAGAACTCTCAAAAATTTGAAATTAGTACAGTACTGATGCCACGCACGAATACGCATGCGCGAAAAGCTGACATTTCTGGCATCACTGCCCTGCGGACCGGTGCGGCGTAAACGTGAAGACTACGGTCGGTCCTTCGGGACCGGTGTGGCGTTTAACATGTTAAATCGCTTAGTTGCCCGACAGCATCAGCCGATCTAACGTAAATACTGTGTTTTAGGTTCGCTGTTCTGGCCACTGACGAGATCATTAAGAGACTAACTTAACGTGAACTTAGTTCTGTACAAACGGAAGTGAACGAACTCCTCTGTTCCGGTAACATCGATGATGGTACCACAGTGATTCCGCGAAATACTGAAGAAGCCTAGCACCGTCACGAACACGTGACGTTCACAATCTCGCAGTCTATCCAAAGGTAGACAAATTCATTTTACACACTTCGTTATCAAAAATCATAGTACAGTAATTCCGCGATCTAAGTCCAACGGAACATTGCGATCTATGTCCCTTGGTTACTCCTTCCACTGCGGAGGTCGAGTTGCCTCGATCTCCGAGTAGTGTAAACATGCCGTGTAATCTGATCCTGGGTCGGATATATCGGTGTGAATCACGCTAATCCAATAACAAAACTTCTTTATTTTTTATTATTTTCTCATGGAACTTTCACCAACATATTCGTGGCATTTTTCTAATGAAAATGATACCAAATATGATATAATTCCGATGATATTTACTTGTGTAATGAACGATGGATGTTTTTTATTGGCATTACATTGTACGGACACGCGGGCCTTAGAACTGTGTCGGTGGCCGCGACTCTTGTCGTCTCTTTCTTTCCTATACGCTGTCCTTCTTTACGTCCAAAACTTTCATCGTTTATTACACAAGTAAATATCATCGGAATTATATCATATTTGGTATCATTTTCATTAGAAAAATGCCACGAATATATTCGTGAAAGTTCCATAAAAAAATAATAAAAAATAAAGAAGTTTTATTATTACACTAGTATTGTCTCACCGATACGCTATTTTTTGTTGCGCCTTCGGCCGTGCGGTCCGTGTTTGCATGCTGTCCTTTTCTACGTTCGGCGCGGTCGACGCGGCCACAAAAGAATAGTGTCTCTTCGCGATCTAAGTCCCGGCAGGGAACCGAAAAAGGACTTAGATCGAGGAATTCCTGTACACAGTATAATAGACAGAGATTTCATGACTTTCTTCTGTTGAATTGTTTCAATACTTCATTGCATTTAATGAACCATTTGGAGAACAAAAACGAGCAACGAAACAAGGTAGCAAACCTGTTAATAGGCTTCCGGTAGGTAAATTGTTAAAATGTAAATTAATAAATCTACAGTAGTATTTCTTGATCGCAACGCTCCATGACAATTTCATTCTAGAATCGGACATTTCATATGGAATAATCCAACAATAATAATCCTTTACAATCAGGTGATCGTCGACAATGGGTACCATCAAGGAGTCCAGAGAAGAGGATCACCAGCCGAGACAGACAGTGAACCCGCGGTCGTCCGACTATCTGGTCTGGATACCTCGGAAAGCTTCCCGAACCCGCACCCTGACTATCCACGTGTTGGCTCGGCGCTTCAATTCGTCTTGCTCTTCCGGTGATGGCGGCGATGATGCATGTAGTGATGGTACTCATGCGACCTGGTCTCCTGCACCGCCGCCACCAAGTTGCGCACGTCCTCCTCGTGTCCTTCGAAGCTGTCCGATTTCTTGAGCTGGCCGAGAGATGCGGTCGCGCCCTCGCTACTCCGTTTGTTCTTGAGCCGGGGGAACGTTTCCCAGGACCGCTGCTTCTGCACCAGAGACGACGACTTCGATGTAGGCCCGATCAAAAGAACCAGTGTTTTCCTTGGTTCCTGCGCGGATTGACCTACCGTCCCATCGGCGATGCTCGATCGTCTGCTGCCGGAGCCGGTGGTGCTCAGGCTGTCGCAACTCGCGCGACGACGCCTCCTCACCTCTGTCGACGCTTTGTCGTCCGCGTAGAACACGTCCTCCGAGTCACTAGCCGGGTACACTTTCGTGCCCTTCGCGGACGGGATCGGTTGGTCGTCCGGGACCGCGTGCACCTGCGCCTGGACACGTTTCTTCGCCTCGCCCATACTCGACGCCTCCGAGATCCGCTGGTACTCCCCTTCCTCGCCTGCTGGAACAAGCAGCCCTTCAGCGTGCGTACAGTTTGTACAGAAAACGATGATCACCGGCGGTGTTTATTATTGGGAGTTGAAAAGGAGTTGATTGATTTTATTGTTTTTAACGTCGCATCGACTGCTAAGGTTATTAGCGACGTGGACCTACTGCTTATAAAGATAGGCTCCGAACCACCTTGGGCAACGCAGTATAATATCACATAGAAGAATTTCCAGAGGTGACGGCGGTGGGATTCGAACTCACGACCACAGTGTTTGTAGTCGCGCGCTCTATCCACTGAGCCACTGCACGCCCCTAGAAAAGGAGTCACCCGCAACAGCACAGGGGCAAGGGGGTCCCTCGCTCGGCCCACCTGTCCCCCCACCATCGATGCTTCCGTAGTCCCAATGTTTAGACTTTGACGGCATTCGCTACATATGTTTATGAAAAATTCCTTTTGACTCGGGACGTGTTCTTCCCGCATTCCTTTCAAGTGACTTCTTTTCAACTCCCAATAATACCAGACGACGTGTATACTCCGGTAAATATGGCTCGATTCTTCTCTAGCGACTAGACTGCGGATCTTTATGCAAAATAAACATTTTCTGCGTTAATTACGAAAAGTTGGAATCAAACAGAAAACTTTTTCTCTTTTTAAAGATTTTAAATAGTTGCAAATAGTATAGCCCGCGACAAACGAAACGCCCTGTAGTTCATGTAAAGATAATGGGATATTCCCCTCCCATTTACTGAAGCAATATCGAATGTCTTCGTCTATTCAAATTAGGTTTGTGCTGTCTCGTTGTATAACTATAAATCTGAGCGTGATTATGTAGCGGTTCCACGTCAATTTCAATGATGCCTTGCGAGAAACGTGTGTGAAAACTGTTGGCAAAAGATGGTGAAACACGGCCAAAGTGTACGGGCGAGCAAACATACGATAAGTGGATTTTAAATTCCTCCTCCTCCTCCTCCGAGAGAGAGAAAGCTGTCTAACAGCATAAAGAAATATTTTTCTTGCTTTCGATACCGGAGCTCTGTCGTACCGAAGTTACCCTAACACGTTCGATTTCCGATAGACCGTACGCCTCACACATTTTGATCTCGGGGGACAATTAATTGTTCCGACGCGGCCGGAGAGTACACAGAATCTAGTTCGACAGACAATCCAATCGGACCACGAGCACCGTTTCTAATTTACTCCCCCGCGCAAAGGTGTTTGTCTGATCGTTTTATGCCATTGAATGACGCCGAGCTGCGGAGACAATCGAGTGCTGGTTTTAATTGAATCCCGGGCTGCGCCCGCACGCGTTGTTTTAATTGCGATTCTAATGGCGTTCGATCAGGAGGACACTCCAACGGCCGGAGATCCGTCGAACAAAGGTAACCGTCTCATTATACGCACGAGGAATTATTCCACCGCCCTGTTAAATTTATTACACGAGCCCCGAGTGGTTTAATCAGCCTGTTTGTCAACTTAACCGCGTACAACAATCTCTCGCGTGCTCGCCGAAACGATCGCAGACAATCGCAACTTTTTTGTACTCCGGGAAAGCATCGTCAATTCTCATCCGACGAGTTACATTGTCCAACAAATTCTTTTCTACTTCGTCCCCTCGATTCGTAAGAAACGCAACCGTTATGACAAAGTCGAACATAACAAAATTCTTCGCGTTTCAACTGTGCAAGTCCTGCGGACGTTTCTTGCAGGCTGTCTCAAGTATAGTATAATAAAATTAACATTTCTTATGAAATCGGGGTGACGGAGAAAAATTGTTTAGATTTTCGTCCGACATGTTCACTGGTCGCGGTAACAGAAAATAGGGGAGAGTTGATACATTTTTCAGTTTCTCATTTCTGTAATTTTGATTCGAATCTAAATTACATAGAAAAAAGTATGACAAAAAGATTCTTTGAACCTCTTCCTTTACATATTGCAAGCATAACTATGAGACAAGTACGTACAACATAAATTGTAAACTGTTTGCTTGATAGACGCAAAATACATTTTTTACGCAGAATTTCTCCATTTAGAAAACCGAATGTGACCCTCGTATCTCGACAAAAATGCAAAGAAACGATATCAGTCCCCCCCCACCCCCCACGTCCCAGAAATAATACAACGTTTGAAAAATTTGTTCGCACAACAAACAACTTACGAGTTACTTGATAGTCGTGTTAGAGACTCGCCGTGCATACACACAGTGTCCAGATAATCGCATTTTGTATTGTATCAACTTTCCCCTACACGTTAGACAAAAGAGCCAGACAAACACTTTGCATATGGTCCTGAATTGGGCACGAACGAAGTATAATAATTCTCGTGTGCGTTCATCAGGGTTTTATTTCCATTGAATTTATAATTGCTATCTACATAGTCCTGTGATGGTGGTGGTGGTGGTGGTGGTGTGTGTTTTTTTTCAGAAAGAGAGATATATGTATAGAGCGAGGGGGAAGGGGCAGGGGGGGAAGATAGAGAGATTCGTCTCATCAGTTTCCGTCGGATCATCGGCAAATCCGTGGTCACTGTGTCCTAATTCGATCCAGGCCCCACTACCATCGCGCTTAGTTAGTCGTGCAAGCGATCCTCACGGATTTGTTCTTACCAGTCGAGTGTGACTGTGGTTGCTGGGAGTCCGCGTATCTATCCGGTTGGTCGAGGCCTTCCGCGGAATTGTCGCCGCTGCCGCCCTTGAGGGAACGGCACAACGAGCGCACCTTGCTGGCCGAATGGCCAGGCGGTGTTTTCGGTTTCGAACCGTCCGGCGATTTCCTCGACCGTCGGCCCTGGCTTCGATCACGGCCGTCCTCCCTTCCCGGCGACTTCTTCCGGTCCTCTTTGCTCCTAGCCTTCTCAATCAGCTGGCTGAGGACTCCCCGCTTCGACTCGGAAGACTTTGTGGTCCCGTAGACCACGATGTTTCCGCTGGAATCCAGCACAGCTCCGACACTGGACGGGGTGCAACAACGCGGCGGCATCTCCTTCGTTTCTGCAAAAATCGGTCAGACTTAGCACCCACTGACACTCCTGAGTCCACTTGTGCGTTCGAATTCAGCTGGGAGAAACAACAGACGATTAATCCCTTGCGCTACCGATTTTCTTTACTTCTGCTATGACTACGACTTCTTTGTCGTTTAGAACTCCCTAGAAGAAAAAGAATATGTATATTGATTGTGCCCCGAGATTTTCGGTAATTGATTAAGCATCGATAACAAGGAATCAGAACTGTTTAGTAAATTTTGACGACTCGATATTATACAGGGATATAAATGTAATTTCTTTCGATCGAAATGAATTATATCGATAAAACTGATTTCGGCACAAAGTTTCGATCTTATTGAAAGTCAGCAAATTTGTAATTTGTAAGTTTCATCAATATTATACAGGGAGTTCTAAAAATGTTGCAGTTCCTTGAAAGGGGTGATTCCTGAGGCCATTCGAAGTAACTTTTTCCTTTGCAATAATGTTCTCTGTGGCTACAAACACTTGGTCAGTATTTTTCGCTAATAACTCCTTAAGAAAGTCGCGGAGGTCATTTTAGCAACGGTAAAAGTTGTTTCGAACGACCTCAGGAATCAAGGAAGTAAATTTTTGGAACACCCTGTAGAGCAAGGGATTAACGTTTTCACGAATGAACTACATAATCCGTATAATAGACTGCAAGAAGTCTACCGATTACATTCGGTTAGAGTTACCGCTAAAGATTGAGCCTTTCACGTGTCGTGATCTGATGATTTTTTTTGTATACCTTTCATGTATAGAGCATTGTCGGCACTGGTGACAGTGGACCGCGACTGACGGATGTCCTTCACCGGCGCCTGGGTCTGAGGCTGCTGCGGCGGTTCCTGCATCTGCAGTCGCGACAAATGATCCAGAAGCACCTTTAGATCTTGATTGCATGCCGCGTCTGAGACCGCCATGCTCACTTCACCGGCTGTGACCCCCGTCGTGTAGGACTTTATGAATGGCTCCATCTGCTGCGCTAAGTTCTGCAGCTGCTTCACTTGGTTCCTCAGTGTCAGTATGTCGTTCATCTAAAACAGGATCGAAACAATCGATTAGGTCAAGGGTACGCGAGGTTCTTCGCTGGATAGGGGAAACTAGCTGAATTTAGACCAGTGCCCAGATTGGACCTAATCTAAAATTCATGATCAACGAATACCATTAATAGCCCTGTGCATTTTTTTCTTCCCCAAGATATGCAGAGCGGGGCACTTTTAAAACAGGTCAGAGTGTCGTTGTAGTTGAGCTTGAACGACCTTCAATGACCTTCGTAATATGGGTCATTGCATTCTATTTAAAATAAACAGGATTGATCTTTATGTCTCTTCTGCATATTCGTCGCCTATAAACAAATTAGCGATACCGGTATTCTGATTATTCATTTTCAAAAGATCGATTTTACGAAACTAGATATTCAGGCGACCTAATTTTTAAATGCTCCACCCAGCACAGCTAACCCAGGTCTAAAATATAATTCATAATTCATTAATACGATTAGTTACAATGCAAGTATTTTTCTTTCTCGAAATACAATCCAGGCGCTATTCCGAATTAATTTCTACACCTAATGTTACAGTTGTGTATTGGGTTGTTGCATATGAAATTTCCGATTTTTATGGATAACATTAAACAGTCATAATTTTGTTTTCTAAATGTACTAATTGGTCAAAGTAAACACCATTGTGATGTTAGAGCCAAATTTATATAAAAATAAAATTAAACATCTAACGATAAATTATAATTAAAGATAGAATATTAGGGATTAACTTTGTACCTCAAAGTTTTATATAATAAACATGTAGACTGTGATAGCATTTCTTTATCGAAACGTTTAATAAGATTTGCATTCTAAAATCGGACATTTCTTATGCAACAACCTATAATAATACCTGAGAATGAAAGATCTCCTTCTCCATGTGAATCCTACACAATTGTTCGTCCCACAAGACGTCGAACACGTTCCTGAGCTTCTCTAACTGCAACTGATGGTTCTCCAATTGTCTTTCTAGTAGCCGACAGTCCTTGACCACATGCTCGTAGCGTAGGCCCAGGGGTGGAGCGTTGGCCCTCCTCAACAAAGATACGTCGTGATGAAGCTCCCCTAAACGCTCCTTCACCATCAGCAACTGCTGGTTGAATTCCTTGAGCCGACTGTCGAACGTCCTACAATGTTCGGTGAACGATTCACCGTCCATTCCGCCTTTCGTTGGAATCCTCTGCGGAGCCTTGCTGCTCTGCTTTGAAATAAAACGCGTCGCATGATCTCTGATCGTTGATCCGATCGTGTATCATCTCGATACGGGTCGGAGTAAGTTGTCTGACTAAGAACACATCCTGCTAAGAACACTAGCGGGAAACGAAAGTTATCTGTCTGGCGAACCGCCAGTTGCGCTACGAGAACGTACTGGATGTTCTGTGGCCAGTATTTCCAGAGTGGATTTAGCAATAATTACTCTAACCTCAAATTACAAAAGCGAAACTTGTTAGAGCTACGAAATCAGTTGATTAGCGAAGCAGTTCTATTCGAGTACCAATGCTAGGATTCTTTTTTTTTTTTGACAATGTTCATCGCTACCAAATCCAGCTCCGAGCTAGGTCCTCCTTTCAGCCGAGAACACCCAGCACAACAGTTCTAATCTGGCTACGGACTACCACCATATACCAAGTACAAGCCACATCATATTATATCGAGAGTAAAATCCTGTCAACGAAAATACTTACACAGAAGAGTGCACGAGAAATGCAGTGAAAAAGAAACTTGTAATATGAACGTAAAGATGGAGAGAGTTTGTAAGTCGAGAGAGCTGGCCAGGCCGAATGTGGTTAGCTACCTGAATCACCGGCGGCTCCGGCTGGATGATCCCATGAGTCTGATCGTATAACGACTCTTTCGGGGTCTGTGCCTGGCCTACGAACGGTTGCAGAACCCTGGCGAATTCGTTTCTGTAGTTGGTCTTCGGATAGGCGGCCATTAGCGGCGGCCTGGATGGGTGACCCAACTGGGCGACGCGATTCAATCGTTCCAGCATGGGATGAGCCAGCTCGAGAAATTGGTATTTCGTCGCGGTGCTTGTGAACGCGTTGCACAACATCAGGTGCATCCGCAATACAGGAAGAGCGCTACCTAGCGACAACAGCTGAGTCTGGACCATTCTGTCTTTGGTCTCGAACTGTCTTTGGAGCTCTGTCAACACGCTCCCGTGAGTTTTGGTTATGGCCTCCTGAATGCCCTGGCAGAACGAGTTCAACGCTTTCTTCTCGGACTCTAAATTGTGCTGAAGTTCCTTCAGCTGCAACATCAGTGCCCTCACTCCTTCCTCCACTCCAGCTTGCAGCTCTCTGATCGATTTCACCGTTCTCTCCATCTTCTTTGATGCTTGCTGGTAAGCGTTCTCAATGTCCACGCAGTGTATCCTGGCTTCTGCTGGTGTGTCACGGAAACAGGTGGCGCAGAGCATGCACTTTGCCGTCTGGCAGAACATTATATATTGTTCCCCATGGGTTGAGCAACGACGCTGGGTGTCCTTGGTGCACTTGCTCATGTGCACGACCTCATGCGAAGAGAACATTTTTGCACGGTGAGTGTGCTCTCTGCAGTGCGTGCAGAGGGCTTGTCCTGGAGAAAATTGTGCAGTTGTATTGTGGCACAATGTTCAAAGAATGTTATCGATAGGCTGCGGGTCTTTGCACAAATTCTAAATTTCATGGCTTATTTCATAAAAACCAGGATGTGGAACAAGTTAGATTTATCAACTAGAAAATTCTTTATTGTTAACATAGAGTGGATATGTCAAATATTTGTTACTATACATGTTTTCTTGTATTTTAAAAATGTGCATATACTATAAATGCGTAAAGATCCGCAGTCTAGTTTATTGGATACGGATTTCTGTTACGCACCACATGTTGTACAAAAAAACATGGTAGACTTGTCTCGCTTGTCGCAGTTGGCACATGGTGGGTTCTTCGAGTTGGCCAACTCGACTAGCTGACGTATCAGCTGATCGGACGGTGGTAATTGTGCTCCATCGCTCAGCTGCGTTTGTTGCCTGTGCACAATAACATTTCCTATATTTTAGCAAGCCAATGCGAAACATCAGATCAGAAATCAGAAACAAAAGGAAAAGGTTTCGGAAAGTTACTACAGTATGAATCGCAGTAGTTTCATACTACATAGTAATAGTACACAACATGCATGTGTCGCAATAAATGCGAGAATGTCTTGGAACAGGTGCTTACAGTGAAATGATAATCAAAGTCTCTCACAGAATTAGAACGATTGTCCTCGGGCTAATGTAAATATCAAATTGCAGATTCTGTGTTGTGAAGTATGCAGAGGCCCTTCGAGTACCGGATTGATCAGAGAACACAAACAAGAGACCTCAGATGGTGTGAGGTTTGCAAGATTATTTCCAGATTGTTGTAAATGTGTATGAAAATGTACTAACGAGGTAATGTGTTTTGCAGTGTGTATACATTGATTCAGTGGAGACGTAGAGAGCAATAGAAGATACTGTGACATGCAGATGTTGGCCAAACCTAACCCAGACCAGGGTTGTCGCCCATCCTGAGGATACCATACAATAACAGTCGTGATCTACCTGCAGATGGAACAGATGACCTTTCCATCAATGCTACGGATGCAGCGAGCACAGAACGTGTGAAAGCAGGACAGCAGACAGGGCTCGTTGTAATAATCGTGGCAGACAGCACAGATTAGAGGGTTTCTGGGCCCGCCACCGGGTACACCTGTCGTACCGTCGCTTTCGCCGACGCCGACGCCGATGCCGACACCGACCCCGTCGACGGCCGACCCCGAGCTCGCCATCGTCGGCCAAACCAACGGCGGCCACCTGGAAACCAGAGAGCACTACTCAGACCACCCGACCCTCTCCTGGACACTCCTTGGATGTTTCACATTTCACCGGATCCAGTTACACCCCTAACGCCGCCGGACCACCCCGTCGCAGAAACACAAGCACAGAGAGGGTGGTTTTCGCGAACGTAAAGAAAAATAATTACGTATAGATATTTGTGTTTACCCCAAGACCGTTGGCCCGCCCGCCGCAGAAAACCCTGATGGATAGTTTATCGGCTCGTCATTCTAACGTAGTTTGGTGGGCAACCCCGTTTGCGCCTGACGATCGGCTCTGACGTCACTGAGGTGCCACCAATCTCGCCCACTTCCACGCTGGGGTGGTACGTACACAGAGAAAAGGGGACGGGCCGCTGTACCGTGCTGCTGCACGCGGCTATGGGGGTGTGTGCTCGTCGTGCACACACAGATACCTTGTCACTCCATACACACAGACCCTCCTCTGACGTAAGCGCGAGAGGGTGGTTGTGCGCTTACGTGCTCGCCTGTCAGCGATGGCTATGGCAACTTCATCCCCCGGCGAGCGTCGAACAAATCACTGGATTAATCCACCATTGTACGATGATTACGTTTCATCGTGTAATGACCGCTAATACCACATCCATTCTCTTGTGCAATCTCTTCGGACCACTATCTGGTCCTCCTAGTGTTTCTCAATAACTGAACGCAATTGCATATACTATCTGGTTATACGTAGGTAGTTATTATGTCTGTAATTTATTTGACACCCCAGGAGGAATTAGAAAGACACCCACAAAAATTCAATTGGTAAAAGATGTGTATCTACTGCAGTCTAAACAGCGGATCTTTATGCAAAATAGAAATCGTCTGCACCAATTACAAGAAAAGGGAGTTACATAAAAATAGATTTCCTCTCATAATCATTGTTGTAAATAATGTACCAATAATATGCTATTCATTTCACGCGAATGTAGTCACAGCGAATGTAATTGCATACTTTACGATCTGGTTGCACACGTAGTTACTGTAATTTCGTTAATGAACCTAGAAAAATTAGTGAGACCTAAAAGAAATCCTATTGGAACAAGATGTGTCTACCTTGGCCTTTCTTTGAGGTTTACTGTCTGCCAGGGGGAGAAAGGGAAGTTTTCTTCTTCTCTGCAGGCAACCTTAGATTGCTCTAAAAGTGTGGATATATAAGTTGCTCTAAAAAGACTGTATTATAATTTAAATCGATTACTATTATAATACAAATACGCAATTTATGAGAACATTCTGCATAAAATGTAACGTTCGAATTCTAGAGTCAAAATGGCTTCAATAGTAAAGAGTTAACAGGCATAAGAAATTTTCTTAAGGCTAGTGGGTGAAACCACTATGCTTTAGCCCCACCCTCCCCTATTCTAGCATACTACCCCACCTTATTATTTTTTGGACAGTAGTTCTAACTGGATCTTGTGTTTCAGATGAGCCGGCGGAATCGAAGCCATCGCTCCAGCGAATTGTAGGGGTGTTGGTGCCACGGGCTAGGATCTATGTGCGTGAGAGTAGCAACCCCCGGCGTCGCCGCCCCTCGGCACCTCCGTCACCCCGTTTTCTGCACTCCTGTAGGGATCTATATGCCCGATATATATACATTCGACCTGCCGACGTGTACATGTGCGAGCTGCTGGTACCGAGAGACGAACGTGTTCGACTCTGCACGGGAGAGAGCGTGGGCTCGTGTATATAAAGCGGTAAAAAACAGTAAAAAAGAGAGACAGAGAAAGAGGGAGAGAGAGAGAGAGAAAGTAGGGACGAGTTTCGAGGATGAAGGGACGGTAACAAAAAAAAATGAAAGAAAGAGAGAAGGGAAGTGGGATTATGCATATCCCCTTTGTATCCGGACGGCTTTTCGTTCCACAGTTTTCATCCACTCGTCGCCACACGATATTAACGGGACGTAATACTAAATTTGTCCTTCCGCCCTTCACCCTTCCCTGGCGCGGGGAGCGTGCGCCCTTGTAACCTACAAAAGCGGGCTGGCGACTGCATAAGCACGCTAACTCTTTCCCGGCAATCTCTACCCTCGTCTCCTGTCTCCGTTCGCCAGACGATCATCCCCTAGTTTCCACCCAGTCCTCTCCCATCCTTCCCCCCGTTTCAACCCATCCATTTTTCTCGTTCTCCGTGTTTCTCTATCGCCCGCGGATTCCGCGAGAACGGCTGGACGAACCTTCATCTAATCGTTCCGCTCGGATTCCAGGATTTATTTGTCTGCGACAATGGCCGGTCTGCGAGCGAACCGGAACACCACACCACCACCAGCACCCTATCGATCGTTTAAAAGATCCTACGGGAGAAGGACGCGTCGGAAACGTGCACTTTGGACCGTCAATCTGCAGCTAGGAATCGACCGATTTGAACCCTTGGACCTGGACCTGGACCCGGACCTGCATACCCGGAGCCACATCAAACCGTCCCGATTAATTAACCGTTTCGCGGTCGAGCGTCTCCTCAAGGATAATGAGAAGCCGCCATCGGATACGGGCGCCGCGGAACGAGCAAAAACTTCCTATTGTCGCGCGACACCTGAAAAGTCTCGGAGATACTTTCCGGGCGCACATTGTATTAGGTGTACGAATTATAATTCGTGGCTCTCACAGTTAATCAATTGTAACTTTATTTTGAAGTATTACAACCATTGTAGTACCTACTAAACTGCTGATTTTGTGCAAAATAATATGTCTGCATTAATTGTATGATACAGAAATTCAATAGAAATGTATTTCTTTGCTTAATGGTTGTAATCAATGACAGCAACGTTACAATATTCAGAAATTCTTCTATCTTCACTGCTCTGTATTTTGATTAACCCATTTTGCCATAAATGCATAAAATCCGCAGTCTAGTAATTACTTGCAGATAGCGTAAATGCATGGACAGTGATGGAGATTGTTTCAGAAACTAGAATGTATTTGAGTGGTACATAAATAATGAATAAATTCGCGATGGAAGGGCTACGAATTAATATATTTGTACACCTAACATATAAATCTTTTCCTTCTTTGTTATTCACTCAAATTCTTGGATTTTGTCGCGAACTTACGAAATCCGCAGTACACTGATGATGATAGAAACGTATACGCTCCTTCTTTGATCGCCTTGAATGTACCAGCGGGTAGTTGTTTCGTTAATAATCCCCCATGAGCGCCAGCTGGGAGTATCTATGGCCATTGAATTAGTTCGCAACCCCCGAAGTCCGATATCCTATGCGTTTAACGGGAGAGAAACACGGCCTACGGTGCCAGCGAAATATCCAACGACCGAAGAGCAGATAACTGACCCTCGAACGGGTCAGTGAATGCTAATTCCGCGACCCTCCCTCCTCTCTCCTGTAACCGCAATGTGCATCTCCTTCGGGCTGCACCGGAACCGTTCCAAAAAATCCATCCCTGTAGAAGGCATCAGGGAAATTACTGCGTCTACGTTTCTGTAATGCCTCGTACGATCCAGTCTCGAGCCTCATCTTCGTCGTCGTCCTTTTGTGATGTGCCACGGGTCACGGGTTCCAGACCAGCCCTTGCTGAATGGTACAACAGTCATTGTACTGCGAGATTTCTTGCTTCGAATGCACCTTCGACCGCGATGCAAATGTCCGGATCTGAATTACTTAAAATTGTGTGCGCTGCATTTTCTCGAACGAGCTCTTTTTTAACACTAGGTTTAAGGAGTACCAAAAGCTTCACATTACTTTATAAAAATAACAAGAAGGTGTCTATCTAAATTTTTAGCCATTTTTATTATAATATATACCCAAAGAAATTTTTTTTAATAATTTTTCATAGATGTATCTTTGCAATCTCAATAATCGTAAGTTAAAAATATAAAAATGCATTATTGTGACGCATCCCGTAAACCTAGTAGTGTTAAAAGAATAAGCGAATTTAATTATTTCAAGTGTTCGAAAGTCGTATGCATAAAAATAAGTGCGGAAGAAAACACTAGATTCCTCACGCATAGTTTTGGCGAAATGGAGTAAATATTTTATGCATATAGAAGCAGGGATTTGTTTAAAAAATTACTAGTGAAAGGTTTTAGTTGTCTTTATGCATACGGCCCTTTGATATATGATTTTCCGAAGAAAATATTCGGAGTTTTTCAAAGATCGTTGAAAAAAGTTGGCTAAAATTGATGCTATGGTTCACAAATTGTTGGAAATTAGTAAATAGTTGGGTGCGTTAATTTTGTGTGTCTAGCGAGCTTCTCCAAAACTGCAAAATTGAAATAATCAAGGCAGCGCGAAGCTCATAACCGGCGTAGCGGTAATAACTGCAGTGGGGTGCAAGGAATGCGTCGATTCTCCCGGAACAGCCGCAATTTCCCGCGGAGGGCGTCCTCTGGGCTGCAGTTTTCAAGGGGCGGCTCCTGCAAAATGCTATTTAATTTTTCCGTCGTCACGGATTCGCGAGAATTAATATACGCCGGTAGCTTTCAATTAATTAAAAGTAACACCAGCGCAATTACACGGATAATTCTCTGGCCTACGTGCGTTGTGCTCGTGTGTGTTTGTAGTTCGCGTTCTGGTGTGCGCTTGTACACACGCGTCATTGTAACTGGTTGAGAGTGTTCCACGCGCTTTTGATTCACCGATACCCAATGTGCGAGGTCTCTGTTTGTGTGATCCAATCGACCCATGAAATTTCACCGTGTTCGGGTTTATTAATATTCGTTTAATGTAGCGGCGACGATTATCGGCGAAACGTGAACTTTACCGGTGAACAGGCTGTTCCAAAATTGAAGGTCCAAATTAGAAAAAATTTTGTTAACGAGCTTTCCAAGAAGTCAAGATTAGATCAGAGAATCTCGTCGTTTATAAATGATACGATTGTAAATTTGATAAATATGAAGGGTACGAAAAGTATTAACGCTTTTCCTACCAGGAACCAACTATGAGATTTAAACTGATTTTCTTACATCGTAAGGAAGCTACAATTGAATTGCTTAGTTGACATTAAGGGGAGAAGTCCCTATAAACGGCTTGTTTTTTTTTTTATCAATTTTTAGGAATTTATTGCAAAGAAACTAAAATAATTAAAAAGAGACTTCCACGAGTGTGTGTTGTCTTATTTCTATGTTTGGTGATCGGATTGTGAAAGTATGAATTTAGTAAGAGTAATGTTGTTTCTATGGGATCGTGAAATTTAGTATTGCATCTCATTTGGGAATTTTGAGATAGCCTGTACAAAGTTACCAGCGAAGTTATTACATTCCCAGGCAGTTCCCCACGGAATAGCGTTCCATTCTTTGAAAGTTAGTTAACCGGCGGCGTCTGCGGCTCTTTTCTTCCATTGCGCCTATGCTCTGTATTCTCGCGGTAGACGTGGTCGTTAATGATACGTGGTTCATGGTATTCGCGTCCCATTCAAGATCAGTCTACGTTGGTGTCCCTGTAGCTGCCATTTAATTACTCGGTGTAACACTCGCTTGAAAATTTTGTACGGATGCAACATATAAAAGACGATGCTGTAGACACCATTGATACGCGGGCTTCTTTAATCCTGTAGAGTTTGTGAAATTATGTCAGGAGGCACGCAGAATAAAAGTAAGAACAATAATGTCGAGCGAAATACCAAATGCAAATTTTTATTAAGGAACCGTATGCGCTAGGCGCCTACGAATAATTATAGAATGTATATAGTTTGTAAAATGGTTGAAATGTTTGGTAATGCAGAGATAGATATTGAGACAAATATGCTGAATAAACGAAACAGGGATAAATATTGTCAGAAGAAGCAACTGTAGACTAGCTTATTTTAGATTATATTGTAACAATAATAATATAATGCGCTGTGTATAAGATCAAATTAATAATTATAATATATATTTGTTAAATATAAGTAGTAAAAATGACGCGTTATACAATGCATAGTTAATTATCTAAATTTCTACAACGTATAAATGAGACTGACATTAAATGGATAAAAAATCTGTTATCCATTTAATTATTTACCCTCATTTATTATTATTACATGTACTGTACGGAAAACCCCGTAATTGATAGTAATTATGATTCTTCAAAATTCTTGAAAAATAGCTCGCCGACGGGAACAGGTGCGTTACTACCATCTAGCAGCGGAAAGTCACAACTAAACAAGACATACAGATATCGGTGAATGAAGAAGCCCTCGAAACACCGTTAATAACTAATTAATGTACAACAAATGCTGTCAAAAAAATACGAGGGTGTGCGCACGAGTTCATAGTACCGTTTTCAATTGTAAAAATGTGAAAATCAAGCGTAGAGTACGCTAACAAATGGTCATGGCGATACCAGCGCGACGGTGGCGCCATCTACGGTGGCGGGTTTGTGAACTAATTTTCCCTATGTTCCCTATGTGTAAGACAAGGACAGAGATAATGTGCGACAAGGACAGAAGAGGTCTCACTTATGCTACCTACTATTTCGCGGCGCTTCGAATCTCCTGGTAAGTAGTAGGCGAACATGAAACCGAGTTGGTATCCGACAAGAACAAACTTATGCATTTTACGCAGAGAGAGAAGGACGGACATAGACCTTCTCACTCAACAACATAGTTCAGAGGATAATTTGTTAATAAGTCGCTTATTATTAATTATTCAAGAATGTTTGCAATCACCAAATATAAAGCGAATCTTCAGCTACTTTCACAAATAATTTTCAATTGGATATTTTGTCTAAATTAGTAGTTATTAACAATTTTTACGTCGCATGTTCTTAAATAACCTCAAAAAGTTTAGCAAGCCTCTCATCAATAATTAATTTCCCATCTTGAAAAAATTCTTTGGTGAACTTTTACGATTGAAGAATGTAGACTGAAGCCTCGCCTACATTCCCATTTCAGTTCTGTGCAGGTTCGATGCTGAATTTGTTAGTTATTAACAAATTTCGGAGGGGTGTCATGTTTTATATGACTGTCCTTGTCTCACAGTTCGGCCCTCCTTGTCTTACACATTACGGAATTGACGGAGCAGATAGTCTCCACGAAAATCGTTAATAACTAATTAACCAGAAACAATTTATGAATATTTGCAGTTGGAGAATGTAGAAGGTACCTTCAGCAACTTTCACGTATAGTTTTTTATTGTATTTGGTTTCGAAATAACATGTTATTAACAATCATTTAAATCCTCGTTCTAAGCTAACCTCGAAAATTTTAACGGGTGTCCAGTTAGTAATTAATTTTCCAACTTTACAAGTACAATTTGTGCAATTTAGTAGTTGAAGAAACCACTCTGGACCCTTAGCAAGCTTTCTATAACAGTTTTAAAGGGCTCTGCAATGTCATTGACTAGGTATAAACAGATTTCCGCAAGTGTGTTTCTTTTATTAATACCGATAATGCGTAAGACAAGGACAGCCGTATTGTGCGACAAGGACAGCAACAAACTACCAGGAACCGTATAAAAACAAGTTGGTGGCACGATTCCTCTGTCCTTGGCGTACAGTCTACTTCTCTCTGTCTTACACATTGGTGTTATCAAACAGGGAAACGCACCTACGACAAGTTGTTAATAACTAATTAATGAAAATGCAATTCCGTTTGTATTTGTTATAGGACTATTGCTAGGGGTCCAGAGCAGTTTCTCTGATCACAAAAGTGCGTAAATTGTCCATGTTCTAGTTACATTTGTTTAGAATAATTTAGAACTGAGTTTAAATAATTGTTAATAATTGAAACATACGGAATCGAGTCAAAGGAAAAACTAGGTGTGAATATTGCTGAGGCCCTGCTCTATATTCTATGATTGTATATTATCGTAAATTGTTTCTAATTATTTAGTTATTAACAACTTTATACACAAGTGTATGATTCTCTAGTAACACCAATGCGTAAGACAGAGAGAAGTAAATAGACTGTGTGCGACAAGGACAGAGGAGTCGTGCCACCAACTTGTTTTTATACAGTTCCTGGTAGTTTGTTGCTGTCCTTGTCGCACAATATGGCTGTCCTTGTCTTACGCATTATCGGTATCAGTAAAAGAAACACACTTGCGGAAATCTGTTTATAACTAGTCAATGACATTGCAGAGCCCTTTAAAACTGTTATAGAAAGCTTGCTAAGGGTCCAGAGTGGTTTCCTCAACTACTAAATTGCACAAATTGTACTTGTAATGTTGGAAAATTAATTACTAACTGGACACCCGTCAAAATTTTCGAGGTTAGCTTAGAACGAGGATTTAAATGATTGTTAATAACATGTTATTTCGAAATCAAATCCAATCAAAAACTATACGTGAAAGTTGCTGAAGGTGCATTCTACATTCGCCAACAGTAAATAGACATAAATTGTTTCTCGTTAATTAGTTATTAACGATTTTCGTGGAGACTATCTGCTCCGTTAATTCCGTAATGTGTAAGACAAGGAGGGCCGAACTGTGAGACAAGGACAGTCATATAAAACATGACACCCCTCCGAAATTTGTTAATAACTAACAAATTCAGCATCGAACCTCCACAGAACTGAAATGAGAATGTAGCCGAGGTTTCAGTTTACATTCTGCAATCGTAAAAGTTCACCAAAGAATTCTTTAAAGTTGGGAAATTAATTATTGATGAGATGTTTGCCAAATTTTTTTAGGTTATTCAAGAACATGTGTTGTAAGAATGGTTAATAACTACTAATTTAGACAAAATATCCAACTGAAAATTACTCGTGAAAGTAGCTGAAGATTCGCTTTATATTTGGTGATTGGAAACATTCTTGAATAATTAATAATAAGCGACTTATTAACAAATTATCCTCTGAACTATGTTGTTGAGTGAGAAGGTCTATGTCCGTCCTTCTCTCTCTGCGTAAAATGCATAAGGTTGTCCTTGTCGCATACTAACTCGGTTTCATGTTTGCCTACTACTTATCAGGAGATTCGAAGTGCCGCGAAATAGTAGGTAGCACGAGTGAGACCTCTTCTATCCTTGTCACGCACTATCTCTATCCTTGTCTTACACATGGGGAACATGGGGAAAATTAGTTCACAAACCTGCCACCGTAGATGGCGCCACCGTCGCGCTGGTGTGGCGGATGTAGATAATGTGAATTTCTATTTTGATATTATTAGATTTCTATTTTACCGACAATGTTAATATTGATTAATTGTAAATTATGTTAAATTATTTCGGACACATTGTAAATTTTAATTCACTTATTCGTTGTTTCCTATTAACGAATTTAACCTAACCCATTGCCCTCTTCTTGCTTTTATTTATTTTTTCGTGCAATAAATAAATAATTAACAGTTCTTGAAGGAGTAGGACAGTTTATTCTCAGCATTACAAAGAAGAATAATTATATACATAGAGATTATGACAACTTTTATTGTCTATCGCAAAATTTGTAGTAATTCAATTTGTTGATGTATTTTGAAATAGTTCTTCTGAAACGATGAAAATTTGAACGGCGTAAACAATGCCATGTTTGACGTTCCCGAATATAAACATAACCTATATGTAATTTGTAACTGGAAAATACACGACAAATGTACTGAAACGAAATTGGTTTGTTTATTGTGTGCAAGCCGATAAAATGTATAAGAAGAAGTGGAAGAAATTGCGAGAAATTGATGATGCGTTTCAACTCGAACCAGAAATTGTTCGCAGAACACAGTGTTCTAGCAGAGTTAATTTTGTGCACTTGGCGTTCGATTGCCATGTAGAGTATCTTGCTGCGATAGATGCAGCAGGATACTTGTATTATATCGACTTAAATAATACTCCGTCTTATCAGAAGTTAGGTAGTACTGGACAAGCAACACTACTGGCATTTAATCCTGTAAATAAATTCGAGATATTAGTCGGCCTTACTACAGCTGACATAAAAATTGTAAGGGTGAACGCAAATGTTGCACAGTTTTGTTTATTGATCGCTCACAAATTACCACCTACACATATTTCCTTCTTCAAACAATATTGTTTAACTTGTTCGCGCAAAGAAGTTATAATCTGGTGCCTACGTTCTTGTAGCAAAGTTCAACAATTAAGAGTCAATACAAAGAACGTTATAATAAGAAAGGCAAGCTTCTCGAGCTTAGGACACATTGTTGTGTTATACGACAATGACACTCTACAGGCATGGAATTTTAAAGAATTGGAAAATGATGTTAAAATTGATGCGAAAACATTTGGTATTAGAAATATTAAAAACTTCATTTTCACGCAAAATGGGAGAGCAATGGTCATGTCTGGTGCTCAAAATAAATTGATTATTTTGAGCACAGGCGAATGGAATTTACTCAAGACTTTACTCTTGCCAGATAATATGATTGGCATAAAACAAATGGCGTTTATACCATCACCTTTGGATGGTGGAGCGAATAATGTACTAGCATGCATTTCGTCGAGTTGCACTTTTCATTTTTTTGATCTGGCTCGATCTTGTATCATTCACTCTTTGCAGTCGAATAAGCCTATAAAAAAAATTACAGTCTCTGCAGATGGCAGATATATAGCGATAATAGAACTAGAAGGATACTTAAAATTGATGATGACCGAAAAACTATTCTTGGAAAAATGTGAACCTGTGAAGAAGTTAAGAGAACCATGTAGACCAGTAGCGCATAGTGTACCAGATCACTTGCAATGTATCAGGCAGCTCATGAAACAAGAATTGCGTCTAGAAAGACTGATACCAATTTTGAAAGAATTCGGCGAATATCCCGAAAAGTATCGACTTCTAATATGGTCGACTATTTTACAATTACCGAGAAACAGGAGTGCATATTGTTCCTTGGCTAATGAAGCTGCAAACGTAAATTTTCCACCAGAGTTTCTCAAAAGTTATCCGTTAGCAAGCAGAAGCAAACAGATACTGTTGACCACAACAATGAATTGCTTAATGCAATGGTCCTCCTTGCTGTCACAATGCTCATTTCTACCAAAGCTGGTTTTTCCATTTCTTATGGTTTCCCAGGTGAGGAAGCTCATTTCTGAGATGAAACAAATAATATGTTATACGAATATTTTACATTACAATTTGCACATTGTTCTTGCAGAAGGATCCCCTTCTTGGATTTGAACTCATTGTCAGTATATTATTAAATTATTGCCAAAAATGGTTTGAATACCATCCTCTGCCACCTTTGAACGTGCTAGGCATAATAGAAAATATACTTTTACAAGCTGATCCATCTTTGTTAAATATATTCTGCGAGAGAGGAGTAACGTCCAGCGAATATGCGTGGCCACTTTTAATGACTGCGATGAGCGAGATTTTGTCTGGTCCTGATTGGCTGATTTTATGGGATCATTTGATATCTTATAAAAAACCGTCCCTTCTTCTGATGAGCGTTGTCGCGTACAGCATTTGTTCGCGAGACACTATAATTTCCTCGCTGCACTCCCCAGAACATTTTAAATGGTACTATACCAGTCAAGGACATATCAGCGCGAAAGAGATAATCAAACTCGCTCAAAAACTCGATAAAGAGATACCGTTAAGTGCACATCCTAGTCGTTATCTTAGGTAAGAATAACTAATTGCCATCTTAAATATTATGTAAAGACTGCTTGTCTTTTTTTTACAGAAATGAATTAATCACATTATCCCCGGACGGACCTTATTTACCATTCATGTTACACGACTTTCCAAAATTCTTGGTCGATGAAATGTCTGTACTCGAGTTGGAAAAAACGAAAGAAAAAGAACGAATTGCACAGGAACATAATCGTAAAGCCATAGAAATCGCGGAAAAGAAAAGACTGAAACATGAAACAAATGCGTTTATGGAACAAATCAATCGAGCAAGGCTTACCGGTGAGTTGCTGTAACAACTAGTACTGGTTATCATTTCTACAATTTAAAATGACTATCATTTTTAGAAGCGGAAAGATGCATCAAAGAACAATTCTCTGATTTGGATTTGAGATTCGGAAGGACAGAGTATGTGCATAAACCAAAAATACCATGCAACAACATTCCAGAATTGGAGATACCAACGATTTCGAGCGACGAAGATCTTTTAGATTCCGGAAGTAACAAATCAAAACCTTATAAACGGCTGCAACAGGACGTAGTCAAATTAGAATACGAAGTATGCAGTTTTTTAAACTCTTTGAGATCGCAAAGATCAAAATTAGAAAATACTTGATGTTTTCTGTGTTGCAATGTGAAAAGCATCATCAGGTAGTACCATCCGAAGTGGAACGAAGTATGATTGTATAAGCGACATCGATCTGTATAAATTTATTGCGAAATTTTTCTATGATATTTATGGTTTGTAAATACTATATAATGGTTTTTAGTACAAGAGATTAAAAAAAGTCTCACATTTTTATATGAATGTATACAAAAATATTTATGTCTGTATTTATACAATTGCATTGCCACAGCAGTTAGAATAATATGTACAATTTATCATTATTAGAGTTTAGATTGTGCTTCTCACATTACTTGAAAGAGGGCTAGTCATACTGAATAAACGAATGAACTGGTGCCTTGAGTTTCTCCCTTCCTTTTAATCCAATTAACTCAATTATTACTAAACATTCTACCACATTGGCTTCTACCGATTCTAACAATTCTATAGCAGCAGCCATAGTACCTGAAATCATATTGTTGAAATATAATGAACAGTCAAATATTTGTATACTTGGTTTTTCGATAAAAGTACTCCCAACCTCCTGTTGCTAGCAAGTCATCCACGATCAACACGCGTGCACCTTTGGGTATATGATCCTCTTGAATCGCAATAGTTTCCTATACAAAAGAAAATCTGTATGTAACGCTGTGCACAGTATTAAGAATAAAGAGGTCCAAATTGAATTGAAGTCCCAACCTCTCCATATTCAAGAGTGTAACTCTTCTCTTTAACTTTTCCTGGAAGTTTGCCCTTTTTCCGAATTGGTAAGAAAGGTTTCCCTAATTCCAGGGAAATCATAGGGCCGAGGAGAAAACCCCTGGAATCCAAACCTACGACTACATCAATCTCGAGGAACAAAATATGTTCCACTATCAAGTCTTTCATTGCTCTCAGTGCTACCACATCGCGTAATGCGCCGAATATATCTCTGAAAATAATTGATTTCTTAAGATTTGACAATTCACATGAACCCTTACAAACTTCCTGAACGACATTGATTTAACACTGGGTTTACGGAGTACTAAAAGTGACTATTTTACATTAAGTTATAAAAATAACAGGAATGTGTTTATCCAAATTTTTAGTCATTTCTTTTACAATATATATCCAAAGAAATAAATTTGTTGAATAATTCCTCATGGATGCATATTTGCAATCTCCATAATCGTAAATTAGAAATATTAGAACGCGTCATTTTGACGTGTTCGGTGAACCTATTTAGTGAAGAGAATTAAACAGATCACTTACCGAAATTCAACGCCTGGTATAGGAAAATCAGGGTAAGATTGAATTGCATTTCGCAGCACTTCGAGCTTTTGGCTCTTGTCCATCCTGGGTATCGAAGTCATTATTTAGATCTCAATTAGCGGTAAAGGTTGTCCTATTTGCGACAGAAGAGGAATTAATTTCAAGCAATCTTGTATGATAAACTATCGAAATTGTTAAATAGGAAAGAGCATACGAGTTAAGAACAATAAACGGAAGCAATATTTATGTACGCAATTCAAGTTATGAGTCCGAAAATCACGTGTACGTTAAACGAGCTAAAAATCACGACACAATCGTCATCTCGTGTCAAGAATCGTAATCCACTAGATAACTGAAGGTTACCTCACTCTGATAACCTGCGATTAGATGACGATCAATTATTGATGTAACTGAATATATAAAATCGTAGATTGTAGATGAAATACAAGTGTAGACAACCGATATTTTGGTTGCTCATAGAATGGGTAACCCTACTGTAGGCAACCGATTATCCAAGTAACGACTTATATAGTATATTTATTTTAATAATTTCTTATACTCTTTTAAAACTATACCCAGACGCTCTGAATGTTCATTCTTTAGATCCCATTAAAATTATTTATATATTTTGCTCAAGCAAGGGCTGATTGAAAAACTGTAAGAATTAAGGAATACAAGGAAAGTATAACCAGAAAGGAATTCCTCTCAGGTATAACATACGGTGGAAATAAAACACGATGGTCCACGTATTCAAGCTTGTAACAACCACCACTATGTATTTTACATCGAAGTTGTTAGCTATTTTTAAACGCCGCGATTTTTAGAAACCTATGTACACGAATAATTCTAGTATTAATATTATAGTACAATAGGGAATATTCATTATAGCGTGTGTAACAAAGGGGAACGTTAATTAAAATATTTACAGGTTTACGATCATTCGTATATAGTAGAATTTAGGTACGAAATATTTACTTAAAATATAAAAATATATAAGCCGGGTTTCTTAATACGTTAGTAACGGGTTTCTAACTTTATACAACAACTAAAACATTATAAATATAACTCCTTCGCTAACGGTCGGCCGAAGTGCACTTTTTTGTTAATAGCAGACGCTTATCTGATACCTGGAAATTTGATTATTCAACAATTATACTTTAATAATAAAACCATAACGTTCTTTCATAAAGATATTACAACGGCAGTGTGGAAAGTGGGCACTTCATACATTAACAGATTACCATAACAATCTACCTGTCTCTTCTATCAACTTCTCGCAAAATAATTCCGCGTAGAACTCATCTTAATTCAGCCACGTTCGTCTTTATACTAGAATTCACTGATACTTCTACATGGAATTATCGACTCTGTGACTAGTAGCTCATGGGAACGGTCCCTCGCAATATAATCAGATACACCATCGTTTACTCCTACCGAGACTATTGTCCCGTCTCGAGAACTTTAAATAGTCAACAAAAATCAGCCGTATTATTTACAAAGCTGTCGTTGTCTTGATCGAACATCAACTACCATGGACCAAAAGATAAGGCCATCGTACAACAAAATTCCTACAGTTCACCCGACGAATAAAGATCTGCCGATCGACACGGATCAGACTTTCGTCGTGGCCAGCAGTTTGATATAATGCGCTTTATGAGTGATCTCAAACTCCTGGGCAGGTAGGAAGCATTGCGTCTGTATCCTGGGGTGTCTCACCCTCTTGACAACGCTTCTTGCGAGCAACACCAGCGCTACCAAAAGGGCGCAGCCAGCCCCGATGATCACCAGAACAATGATCTCGGTGTTCTGCTTAAAGCCCTGTACTTCGACGCAATGGAGTCGATCTCGGTTGTCCAGGAAGTCTCCGATAACGTCTTCCTCGTTCACTTCGTCGAGACTGGCGCAAACCTTGTAGCGGCCGGGCAGTAAAACCTCTAAAGTCACAAACGTTAAGCTGCAGTTCAGCTTCTGTTTGCGAACTGCGGACTCTGCGTCAAAAACGACGATGGACAATTCGCACTCGGGTAGACTGAACTTTTTCGGAGTAGATAGGCTGACGTCCACGTGAAGAAACCCTTGATCCGACACGTTCACGTGGACTCCGGTTATCCTTGTATCCGTGGACTCTGTGGCAGGTGTTTCTTGGTTCTTCTGCATCTCGCGTTTCGTTTCTTCGAGCGTGAGTACGTCGCTGCAGCCCAGGCCCAAAGACACTTCGTCGTAGTTGCCTGGGACTAGGATCACCACGCAATAGCGGTATTTGTGGCCCGGCTGCAGGTTCAGGGAAGCCGGAATAGCTACCGGCAGCGAGCAGGGATCCCCCATCATCCGGGAGTCGCAGTGAAGCGAACTGGAGACGGTCTGGACCTCGCTGTCGCCTATAGTCTCGTAGACGATCAAGGTGTCGCAGGTGTAACGCTCGGCGCACATCTCCACGTGCCACAGAAGGTTCACGCCGGTGGATTTGTCGTAGTGGAACTCCTTCAGCGTTAATTGAGTGCCGGTGGGAGGCTCTCTGGTAGTGATGGGTGGCGTTGGTTCGCCGCACAGCAAGCTACCAGGAGATACCTGCGTGAGGACACCGTTCTCCAATGCCGGAGGCGTGGCGCACACTGCGGAGGATTTGTCCTCCTCGTTTAAACTGGAATTGCTCAACCAGTTGGCGAATTCTAGGAGCGTACAGTCGCAGTTTAGAGGATTGTCGGCTAGCGATAGCTTCTTCAATCGGAGCTTCGATGTAGGCACGTCGTTGGCCACCATCGTGATGTCGTTGTCGTCCAGACGAAGGTCTTGCAGACTCTTTAGCGGCACTACCAAGTCCGCGGTTAACGATCTGAGGAAGTTGTGGGTCAGGTCCAGCGTCGTCAATTTCTCCAGATGAGCCAGAGAAGCGCTCGACACCGCGACGATGCGATTGTTCGCCAGATCGAGTCTGGTTAAGGTGGACAGGTACTTGAAAGAGTCATCCTCCAGCACGTCGATCTAAAAATAAGAACAGCAACTTTAATATCTGTATAACGAAGAAACGAGGAATAGGTATAATATATATTAGAGATTTGAGACTTTCACGGCCCGGCATCATACAGTTGTGTCTGTTGAGGCTTTCGGGTGTAAGCCGTGTCCTAAAGGAAGAGATTTCCTAACGTTTCGTCAGCATTGGAGCTAGCTTCGTCAGGGGGTCAGAAGACACACTGATACTGAAGTGTGTCGCATTAAGTTCCACTTATACAGGGTGGCCCACATAACTCTGAAGAGCTCAATATCTCGAAAACTATGCCATCGATTTTAAAGTTCTTAGTCTTAAATTGCATGGAACTGAAGGCCCTTTCTGACTACATACCCTTTAACGGGGGAGGGGAGGTACCTTTGTAATTTTAAATGGAACCCCCTATAAAATGTTACATATTTAGATTCTATCGGAAAAACAAGTCAATTTTGTCTGAAACATTTTTTTGTCAGATACTTCCATGATGAGATATAACAGTTTGAAGTTTCGAGTTGTAGGTACTTGAAGCACTCGGAAATAGCGTTATGGAATTATACGCGCTTGAGTCCTTTGCTTATTCGTGAAGAAATAAAATGTACTTTAAATTAAATGTTCAAAATGTCCACCACGGGCTTGTAAACATTTATTTACTCGAAACATCAAAGTTGTTCTAACATTTTTTAACATTTCGGGAGTCACTGAAGCGCAAGCGTCACGTATTCTTTGTTTCATATCCTCTTTTGTCGTCGGTGGTTCAAACATAACTTTGTCCTTTACATATCCCCATAAGAAAAAATCTAATGGTGTTAGATCGGGGGATCGAGGAGGCCATTGACGAGGTCCCCACGACCTATCCATTGACAAGCCAGTTAGAGTCATTCATAGCGTGGCGCGGAAGAAACTTATGGAACACCCTAATATGTGGTTTCTAGAATACCTGATTGTGGCTCAGGCTGAGGTAGGTCAGGTTTCTCAAGCCTATCAGTGCTCCTTGCGTGATGTTTATCAGCTCGTTCTCGGATACGGTCAAGGACCGCAATCGCGGCATTTTGGGCAGAAGGTTCGGACCCATCGGACCTAGCAACAGGTTGTTCGACAAGTCGAGCTCCTCCAGGATCTTCAGACCCCTGAAAGCTGACAACGCCGAGACACTTAAGCGGTTGCCCCTCATCCTCAACGATCGCAACGAGGGCAACGCGACGAAAGCTTGCGGAGATAGTTGAGACAGCAGATTGTCGCACAGATCCAAGTACGTCAGGTTCGACATCCCCTGGGATAAAGTATATGGTAGGTAGGTTCAAACATGACTAAGTAGTTTCGAACATTTAACGAGAACGTGAATAATTGTAATCGGTGTTTTCTAGTCTCTGTAATTGTACGCTAACATGCTTCGTTAGTAAAACAATTCGAGTTCAAAGGATTACCTGGAACGAGTCGGCTTCTAGGGTCTTCAGTTTGTTCTGAGATAGATCCAATCGTTCCAGGCCGACTAGGTGAGACAAAGCGACCGTGGGCACAGAATCTAAGAGATTGTTGGGTAGCCCCAGGGCTTGAAGAGGTCTTGTCAGTGCTGTAAACGCGTTCTCGTGAACGCGTCTCAGCTCTCCCGTGGAAACTACCAATCCATGAAGAGCGACACCTTCGAGGAAGCGTGCTGGTAGCAAGGAGATGCCCGACACGGTCACATCGAGGAGCGAAATGGTTCCTGGACGACTGGATCTGAGGTGTTTACTGATGGTCTGCAAAGGAAAAACGTTTCGATCAGTTCATGCAACTTCGATCGTCTAGGTACCAAGTATTATATAACAATAATAATAATAATAAAAAATAAATATTTATCGTCTAGGTACCAAGTATTATATAACAATAATAATAATAATAAATAAATATTTATCGTCTAGGTACCTAGAGAAAGATTTTCTAATATTTTCTTTCCTCATATACTATATACAGAAAATTGGAGCAAATATTGGCTGGGGGACGAGGCAAGAGGATGTGACCTATGTGGGGACAAATATGGAAGCCTAGAACATTTAACAAGAGAATGCAGGGTAATGGGAGAAATGATCAGGACCGAGGATGTAGTGAGTGGGAGGAAAGATAGAAATTTCGAAGAGTGGTTGGAAAAGTTGAGGAGAAAGAGAGAAAAGAGAGCATGACTATGCCAAAGAATATACCAAACCAATGAACAAATGTTAGGGAATGGGGAAGGATGCAATGATTGGGTTAGTAGTAATTAGGAGACTACCAGAGTAGATCAGTGTAGGAAGGAAGGAGACAAAGAAATAGTGTGAGAGAAGGTATGGACCGAATGCGTGAAATAAGATAGATTTGTACAGTTAGGTTAATGTAAATCAAGTCACATTTCTTGGCTGTAAGGCTGAAATAAACCAAATACTAAAAGTACCAGGCTTTTGCGTATAGAAACGCGTGGCCCGCGGTTTGAACGGATCGTCTAGGCTCTCTGCTAATTCCTAGATTAATTAGTCATACCGGATTGCATAACGGGGGTCATTCAATTCGTGGAGGTATCGCAAGACAGGATATTCGTCGGAGTAATTGGTAACGGGACATTCAACGCAAAGCAGCCAGCGTGTACGGGAGAGGAGAAAAACGGGCTCCGCACAATGGTCTCTCAGATAATACGAACGACTTGTATTTCATCGGCGGTCTATACGCCCACACCCGCCTGGCGGGTGGCTAAAAAATCGTTGACCTCGATACCGTGGCAAAATAATAATAATCTATGACAAAACTCGCGTCCGAAATTATCCGCGAGTGCACGGTCTACGACATTAGTCGTTCCTACTTGTAGCAAGGGTGAGTACTCAGACTTGCACCTGCGCCTAAATTTGATCTAATTTACAACTCGTAAACGATTGGTGCTACTCTAGCAGCATTGTTAATATTTCTCTTCTTTATGATGTACAGGGTGTTCAGGCCATTACTAGCCAGTGTTTTTCTTGCAAATAATAAATATTAGACAAAAATGATAGAGGAAAAAGTAGTATTGTTTTTTATACGCAACAAATTGACATATGCATTTTTGTTGTATTTACATTATTTTTATAGAAACGAAGGTGACCTCCAATTTTTTAAATGGAGTGATACATACTTTTTAATGTCGTATGAAAGCGTGTGTCAAGACGAATTCATCCATCTACTACACAATGACCTTCAAGGTCATGCAAGGTCAGAAATGGAAGAAATGGAAGAAACAATTTGAATATTGCGTACCAATGTGTTTACAAATATTCTTTATTAATGAGGCCAAAACAAATGTTCAAAATGGCTTCCTTGTGCATGAATACACATTTCGGCTCTGTTAATTACGTTTTTATTAATCCACATGCTTGTGTTATTTTGTTTTACATTTACAAAAAAAATGTAATGTAATTAATAGAGTCAATATATGTAGTCATGCACAAGGAAGTTATATTGAACATTTACTATAGCCTCATCAATCAAGTATACTTGTAAACGCATTAGTACGAAATGTTCAAAATGTTTCTTCCATTTCTGACCTTGTATGATTTTGACGGTCATCGTGTCGTATACGAATGAATTCGTCTTGACACACGCTTTCATATGGTATGAAAAAATATATAGCATTCCATTTACAAAAATTTGAGGTCACCGACATTTTCATGAAAATAGTGCAATTACAAAAAAATTACATTCGCCATTACGTTGCTTGCAAAAAAACATTATTACTTTTTCCTCTTTCATTTTTTTCTAATATTTATTATTTGCAAGAAAAAAGCTGGCTAGTAATAGCGTGAACACCCTGTATAGCTACACCAAAGTATTTTTTTTTCCAGATACAGGGTGGTTCAACATAGGCGCAGGTCGAAATTAATTCAAATATTTTCCACACATCTCCGCAGACGCAGAGGTCTGCGAAATTTGACTACAAATCTACCATTAGCTTCACATAAGTAGACTGCGGATTTTATGCATTTATAGCAAAAACTGATGAACGTAATTTTATACAATAATTCATACAAAGAATTAAATGTATTTAAGAATATCATTACATTTGCTTTAGTCTATTAAAATCATTAAAGGCGAACGAAATTTCTATTTGGCGTCTGTTTCTTGCAATGAATGGAAATAATTTTTATTTTGTATAAAGATCCGCGGTCTAATTATCAGGGGCTGGAAGAATCGGAGGCAATGGCGCGGAATAAGTCCTCCTTTCTCGATACACCCTGTACAATCCAGACGTGGTCGTTAATTTCATTTAAAGGAGCCCACGTGAGTCACCCGTGTGCATACATATATATCCAGGACAAAGTGTACCACGCGTGAAAATTACCTGCAGCGTGGTTCTATCGCCGGTGCATCGGAGCGTGTGTGGAAAGTCGCAGGAACACTCGACGCCCGCTTTTGTAATATTTGGACACTCCCAAACGGTGTTGGGCGAAGGCGAAGGCGAAGAGGAAGGCAAAGACGCGTGGGACGAGTCTTTAACATTCTCCTCGGCCGGGCTTTTTACAACGTTTGACGAATTATTCAGCGGTGCCTCTTCGGCCTCGTCCGGGACCAGCGTGAGCGTCGGGACGCTCGTCGTCGTCCCGTCGATCCTCCTCTCGTCTTCCGTTGGATCCTTCGTCGCGCCCGTGCAAGACGCCAGCGTTACCAACACTAAGATCAGCGACCATCGTGACGTCCACAGCATCCTGTTGGATTACAATATTTAGTCATTTCTGAATAAAGATTTTCTTGTAGTAACAATTAAGGGAACATATTCAAGTTGCACAAGCCAATTTTAATGAAACTTGTGTGCAAGGTAGTCCATAAAAAAATATTCGGCGCATGCTTTTTTTTCATTGGTGAAAACAGTCCTCATAATTGAGGGTCGAAACCATTTTTTATTGAATATCTATAGTCAATCGATGTTTATACAAACTCGGATCTGTGATCTATGAATAAAAATATGGGATACGTGTTGTTGGATTTCTTATATTTTTTTGACATTTAATAATAATCATTAAAATCATAATATTTCCCTATTTTGTGTGAACGTAAGTAGTCGAACTTGTTCTGTAGTAGAAAACGAACTACAATACTGCATTAGAGGTCGTTATTTATTTTTTCAATACTTAGAGAAGTTGCCCTACACACTTATATTTACAAAACGCTTGTTCATAGTTTCAGCTATTGTAGCAATACACCAAAACTATGGACTGAAGATTGTCCCATTCGGTTTTGTCACCTTACCACCATCGTCCTCAATAACCCAACTTTCGGCCCTTCGACCACCTTAAAATTCACCCGTTCAATGGCCCCATAAAAGTACTTTCCCTTAACACATTACCTACCGGCTATCATCCAATACTCTTCTACAAATCAGTTTTCTATAATTAATTTATTAGTTCTTCGACCGATTGATCAATAGTTCCAACAGTTTTATTAACCACGAATCCAACAGATTATCAGTGAACAGAAAATAATTAAAGCCCTTCTCGATGGGACACGATCATTGAAAAGCCGGTAGTTAAAGTGTTAAGAGAGAGATTGCCCGAAACCGATGTCGCATAATTATTACAACGAGTTATGGCTGATCACGAGGAACGACGTGGAGAAATTGTTGATGCTCGACCGACGGGTACAAGAACAGCCACGAACGAAGGATCGGGCAGAGGGTTTGAGTATACTGCTTCCCACGTATTTGAGGTACACGATTTATACTTTACGCCTGCGATCGATGGTCACGAGTTAGAAGAATCGATCTGGCCCCGTAGGTATCGGAATATGGTGAAGAGACTGATAGTCTGTCACGATCAAATGGTGCAAACGCAGAAACGGGACATGATCAAACGAGTTCTGGACTGTGCGGTTGGTCGGATGCTCGACTACAAGAAACGGATCGTCAATCTGAACTACTCGGACTACCAGTACATAGAACAAAGCGTTTCCTCGAACCCTGACCTCCCGATTCCCTAAGTTCTTCGCTATTTATAAAAACATCGCAGATTTCATTCGCGAGGTGTCTTAACACGTTGATCAGCCACTCGATAATCATAAAAAATACACAAAATCAAAGCAATTTCTTTAACAAAACAAAAACTGAGAAGTTTAGTTTTGTGATATTAATTACTGTTTCAAACCTCTTTTATTCCTCAGATAATAATATATATATATAATATATATAATATATATAATATAATAATAATATATATAATATAATAATAATATATATAATATAATAATAATATATATAATATAATAATAATATATATAATATAATAATAATATATATAATATAATAATAATATATATAATATAATAATAATATATATAATATAATAATAATATATATAATATAATAATATATATAATATAATAATAATATATATAATATAATAATAATATATATAATATAATAATAATATATATAATATAATAATAATATATATAATATAATAATAATATATATAATATAATAATAATATATATAATATAATAATAATATATATAATATAATAATATATATAATATAATAATAATATATATATAATATAATAATAATATATATATAATATAATAATAATATATATAATATTATATATAATATAATAATTTCAATTCTGTATTAACCAGTTAAGTGTGTTTGACGACTATATCCGTCATGGAGATGTGGCAGAAATTTGTGTCATGACGACTATATCCGTCATGCGTAAAATTTCGTTACAATTTGATATTTAAATTGTAATTTTGGCGAAAATTAAATTATATTCGTAAATTTTAATATGTTTAAAATGTTTAGAGGTCCAGACGAAATGAAACAAGCAAATAAAAAAATACTCTATGTTTGACGACTATACCCGTCATCGGTTGGTTATCGCGACACACACAGGTGCGCGCTTTGCAAAAAGATCGCCACAGTTAACTGGTTAATAATTCCGTCACCCAGATGTGGGTGGCATGGCGATCAAAGTGGTAATCTTACGAGAACCGAATATGAAACCTGTTTAGGTGGCCCGACGATTTCATGAAACAGCTGAAATACACTCCGGACGATGTAGAGATCACGGTATCGGCGACTGGAAAAGATTTGGTTCAGCAGCGTAGAAAACGTTTCGAGGAGATGATGGCGAACGCTTATAAATGCACGTGGTGCACAGTGGCAAGTTTTGCCGAAATGATGGCCAAAAGTAATGTTTTGAAATAATTATAGTAGACTCTCTCTTAATTGGACCTCTGACCGGATAATCCAAATCATATATACGATGAATCGAAAAAGTATTTAAACAGTACATTTCCAATTCTCGAAAAATTGTCGATATTTAAATTGTGATCATTTCGTAAAAACAACTAACACAATCATAAGCCTGTGCTCATTTTAAAGCTTGAAGCCTCTACTTTTGCAAAGTAGTGTTTATTTTCCTCTAAGATATTTTTACATGATCCAGCAGATGGGAAAGCGAAGACTTATTTTTCTTAAAAAATACAGCAAATTCAAAAGTCTCCAAAAACTTTCAAAAATCTTTCTTGTAGATGAAACTGCGGTAAATATTTACATTAGGGGAACCACGTTGGGTATGATCGTTGGCCCTACGTTAGCCGCGATCGTTGGTCCAACGAAAAAAATAGCGACATTTCTAACGGTTGGCCAACGAAGACTGCAACGTGGGCCCAACGAAATACCAACCATAAATGCTACTAGGGTAAAGCTGAGCGGCGGTAACATGTATAGGAAAAAGTTGTTCAGAATGATGACCTTGACAACATATTTCAACGTCATCAAAATCGGTGAGGAAGCCCCGAATGTAAATAATTACCGAAACTGCCATAGATTTGAAGATCTACAATGATTTCGTTGATCGGTTAAAGCGAGACCGGATAAGGGGGGGTCTACTGTGAGGCCAATATTACTTCAAACATTTTGTATTATACAACCAACAACTTTCGCGTATCTCCGAAAGAACTGTACAATAAAAACTGATATTAGTGAAAAGTCAAGATTTTATGATTTCTAAATAAAAAGTAATGAAAAAATCATGAGAACAAAGTAAAAATGTTTTCGGCCAGGATTTTGGCGAAACTTAACACTGCGAGACCAGTCTACGGTTAAAGGAATATTTCGAATTAACTGGTTGTCTTGTAGTGCCTGAAAAGGAAGAGCAGATATCGCTGGCTGAATCTGTGAGTGTCGTAGCATCGGAAGGAAGCGGGTCGAAAGTCCGCAGACGCAGGGTGAAGGAAGAGAGCGCGATGACCGTGGTGCCATCGATCCTTCAGATCTCGCCGGAAGAAATGGCGGCCCGGGAAGCTCGCCTCGCAGCACAGGAGACCATGAAGAGGGCGATCATGCTCATGCAGAGCCACGAGAGGGCGAGGGTCGCGAGAGTCGCTGCAACCGACCGTCGGCATTCTTTAAACGCGATTAACAGATATCTCTTGACATTTTGACGCGCCGCTCTCGATTAACGTTACAGAGGAGCGAATGGGCGTGTATAGAAGAAAGCTGGAGCTCGGCGAGATCGTTCCGAAGAAGTTACCTAGGGAAACGTTCGAGAAAGCAGCTAGAACGATACAGAGAGCCTGGTGGAGATACTTGAGGAGGAAGAAGCAGGAGAAGAGAATGAATCGATTGGAAGAACTGATAGGGATGTCGATACCCTGCCGGAAGTCTGACCATGTCCTGGCGAAGGACAGAGAGAATTTTCAGAAGAAGCTAGATCTTATGCCAGAATACGCTAAACGCGTTCAAGAGGCCACGCAGGATCTTCGGACAAAAGTAATTGTTCTGCGAATTAATATTAGGTCAGTGCAAAAGTTTTTGCCCGATTTCGTACTAACCCTTTGCGGACGCGTGTCTGTTAATAGTCGCCCAAGCAATTTTGCCGTTCTGCGACTGCTAATAATTTTTAAAGAAATTATTACTCTCAAAAAAACACATTTTTACTGAACACAACCCATTTCCCTTCATTTAATTCATACACTTAGCTCTTCATTTTTTATATGTTTCTCGATCGAAATTTTAGAATAAATGTGTGATGGTTTCGGCGCACAGGTTCGATCAGTAATACAATAACAGCAATTTTGCAAATTAAAAACTCGACGCTTCGATCCAGATGTGGATCATTCTCAAGAGTGAGATTTTCTTGCGTTTGCTACAACAGGAAAAAATATAAATTAGATTAAATATAAGTCTTAAATAAAAATATAAGTTAGTTCGTTTTCAATAAATTTCATTTATATTTTTTCCCGTTGTAGCAAACGCAAAAAAATCTCACTCTTGAGACTGATCCACATCTGGATCGAAACGTCGAGTTTTTAATTTGAAAAATTGCTATCATTGTATTACTGATCGAACCTGTGCGCCGAAACCATCGCACATTTACTTAACTCTTCAGTATGCAATTTTGTTTCACAAGGAAAATTTAATCCAGACCCATCAAGAAGTATGCTAAAAATAATTCCCGTCCGCTAAGGGTTAAAGTGCCACGAGGCAACGTTTTGCACGGACCTAATACATAGGAATCGATAACGAAGATCATTCAATTTTCGCAAGCTGTGGAAGATCAGAGGTCCAGGTCTGATGGAGGACATCACGGAGGAGATTCGAGAGTGGTTCATCGTCTGGTACAATGAATTGGGCCAATTCGACGCGTATCCTGCGGCCAGCTTAGGCGGTACCGTACTGGTCATCACCGAAGAGACCATGACCCCTCAAGAATTCCTAGCCCAGAAGAGGGTGAAGAAGTCCGATGCAAAGGATAAGAAGGAGAAAGGAAAGAAAAAGAAGAAAAAGAAAGAGACATGGATGCCGGAAACGCAAGCGTTCACTCGTCTGGACACGGCGAATCAGGACTTCATCGCGGACTGGAGCTTCCGTGACGATTCGGAAGATCTTCGGCAGAAGATCTACGATGATCTGATCAAGAATAATTTGTGTTACGAGCTGCAGTTGGAGATGAGAAAAATAGTCGACGAGCTGATGAGGCTCGAGCTGAATAGACTGAACAAGGCGTTGAAGAAAGACTGTAAAGCCGACGGCAGGGAGGCTGAGATACCTAAATCAAAGGGTGAGCTAATTCAATTTCCTACGCTCGAAATTAACGAGCCTAATGTCTCGTTAAAACAATCGTACCAATTGACGCGTGATTTCGCGACGGAAAAATCTGGTATGAACCGCTAATTAAGAAGTAATTGCCCGCTGACTAACGCGATCACCGAGCTAGTTTCGTAGCAGCTATCGTAGGCGTAACAGAGAGACCGGCAATTATCCACAATCGATAACGAGCGTGCCTCGATGTCTAATTGTAAGAAATAATTAAATCTTGTTCCATTTTGCAAGCCGGAAAGAAGAAGAAAGTGGGATGGAAGAAGGGAAAGAAAGGCAAGTCGGGCAAGTTCACCGCGGAAGAGGGCTTCAACGAGCTGGTTCAAGCGAACATCATTGCAAGCTATCCGACGACTTCGTTGAAAGATTGGGTAGGCGATCTGTCGTATCAAAATTACGAAGCAGCGAGAGAATTTCGAGAGTACGGGCACCGATTAGGCGAGATCAGGCAGGTGGTCATGGAAAATTGCGTTCTTCCGTTGAGCTCCAAAGAGATCCACGAAATTGCTCCATTGGTGCGATCGGCATGCATCTGCGGACTGCCTGGAGACGGGAAGACGTTTTTGGTGAACGCAATTTGTTCCGAGGTTCGGTTATTATCAGTTATTTCAACAAAAACTTCAATTGTGAACTAACAAGTCACCTCCAGTAACTTCACCCCAGAATTTCGTTTTAGATGTAGGAGAAAATTTCTAAGTTTCCTTTTGCTACAGTACACCTATTGAAAGTCTTATTAATAGGATTCCGGTATCTTTGTACGTCCGTTTCGGAAGAAGGCGTTCCGGAATTGTTGAAACGCTCGGTTTTGCACGCAGGTCGGAGCATTGTTGATTAACATGACGCCGACCGTGCTGGTGGACAAGTACACGGGCCGTAAAAACGAGCGGAAGTTGATGGACATTATCTCAAAAGTGGCTCGCGAATTCGCGCCAACCGTGATTTTCATCGAGAATGGCGAGAAGCCTTGGGCGAAGAAAGTGCCTGTGGAGGAGAAGTTCATCAAGCCGAAACGATTCGCAAAGTACTATCTCAAGTTCGTGAAGAGCATCAAGCGGGGCGATCAGGTATTCATACATAATTCGATGATTAGATAACACCATTTTTTTTAAGATAGATAACCGGAATGCACGCATAACGCGTTCACTACCTACAGATAGGTGATGTCCACAATATTGCAGTGTATGTGAAGTATAGTGAAATTAATTTTATACGCTTTGTTGTCTAAAGTCATAGTACACAGCATAATATTCAGTGATCCCATGACTTTCTTCTGTGAAATTGTTTTAATATTTCATAGAGCAGGTATGTCACACTTAGTAAAGCATTTGAACACTGCAAGTGAATAACGAAATGTACTGGTAGCGAACGAATGTTAACCCTTTGCGGACGGGAATTATGTTTAGTGTACTTATCGACGTTTCGAAGGTACAATTTTCCTTGGGAAATGAAATGGTGTACTGAAAGCTACGCATAAGAATTAAATGAAGGAGCAAGTGTTGTGTTTAGTAAAAATTTGTTTGGTGTTTATCGAGAGTAATAATTTTTTAAAGAGTGAGTTTTAGTCACGGAGTAGCAGTTTTACTTGGGCGACTGTCTGCAGACACGCGTCCGCAAAGAGTTAAGAGGCACGAGCCTCGAATAATTTTCCACGTATCGATAATTAATTCGTCTCGGTCAAACCACGTCGATTCTTTGATTCGGTTGTCCGCGAGGAAAGCAATCGGTGTTGCAACCGATCGGCGTTGCATTGCCTCTCTCCTAAAGTGGCGAGGAATGTTAAAGTTGGTGATCTGGTAGCGCGCCCACTTTATGAAATTCTCGATATTCCTGTTTCGACTCTTTCTCCGATATGAATGAACCACCTGAATAAGCAGCCGGGTCTGGTTACCCCCACCATTGGGCCCAGCCTCTTTCTCATTCCCAAACGATCGTTCGTGCCTGGTCATCAATGAAACACCTCCTACCAAACGACCGCGACACGTAGGTGGTAGCGAGTTAACGTAGGATTTAGAGTGTCGATGATTCCGGACGGATACGGGCGACCATTGGCGTAGAGATTCCACAACGTAACAATTAATATTCATCGTTGTTTGGCAATTATCGTCGCGAGCTCGGAAGGTGGGCCGCTCTGCGATTGGTCCCAAATATTAAGGACAGTCTTTGTGCATAAACACATAGAGTGCTCGATTTTTCTTATTGGTCACAACGATGTCTTGCGTGATCCCTGAGCTTTAACACTAGGTTTACGGTGCACTAAAATTGATTATTTTACATTGCTTTATAAAAATAATAAAATTGTATTTACTTAGATATTCAGCGATTTTTATTATAATATGTACACAAAAAAATAAATCTATTTAATAATTCCTCACGAATGCCTTCTTACACTCTTAATAATCGTAAATTAAAAATGTTTGAATCCGTCATTTTGACGGGACCCGTAAATCTAGTGTTAAGGACGGACTATTCGAGACATAGGACTGCTTCCAATATTTTTACAACGCATCAGTGTACGTCCGTGGGACGTCCCTCGGACATAAATTTCGGACGTCCCATGGACATCCGTTTTTACGTCCGTGGGACGTCCCTCGGAAATAAATTTCGGACGTCTCAAGGACATCCGTTTTTACGTCCGTGAGACATCCCTCGGACATAAATTTCGGACGTCCCATGGACATCCGTTTTTACGTCCGTGGGACATCCGTCGGACATAAATTTCGTACGTACCACGGACGTGGGACTTAGATTATTTCGTACTTTCCAGGGACGTGGGACTTAGATTATTTCGTACGTTTTCGGATGCTATATTGTGTTTCTATTATTATATTCAAAATATAGTTTATGCATTTTTCAGATTTTTAAGTTCGCGGCGCCGTTGTTTCTTCCGTGAAAAAATGAGCTAATCTTCAAATTGTTAGATTTTATTTAGTCTGTAAGTCTATTGGACACTGATAAACTTGAACATTTCACAGAAATAGTTGAAAAATGAAATGAACTTGATTAGTATTACGATTACCTCGTACATCAGCGCGCATAGTATCTGAAAATATTAATCGTGTTACCAAGAACTCGGTTGGGTCAGCGCGTTAGGCGCTCGACTGTTAATATGCTTATACTAGGTTCGCGCCCGGCATAAGTCCACTCTTTTTTATTTCATCAATTTCTCTTGTTCTAGCTATGTGATAATGAATGGTACTTTTGTAGAATTCTTTTAAACCAATATTTACATATTTAGACAATTTTTTAAGGTGCAAACACGCTTTTATATGTCCGACAAACGTCCAATTAACGTCCGCGCGGGACGTCCTATGTACGTACTAGAATGTAACTGGGACCTCTGTCGGACATACCTGGGACATATCGTACGTCCCTGGGACGTACATATGTCCGGTACGGACGTACATTGGACGTCCGAGTGCTATCTGGGCTGTAACTCCCGAGCTCTTAACGATACATTGAATCGACACGCCATAGGACATCGCCGTCAACGCCGATCGAAAGTCTCGATCGCCGGTGAAACGCGTCCAATAAGAGCCCTCCACGTGATACTTTACAGATCCTATTTCTCACGACCTCCTCGGAGCCATATAAAGCAACAAGACCCTTCGTCAGGGTCCACGACAAGTTCATAATGATTCCTCTCACGGACTACAACACGCTGTACATGTTTTACAAAGATCTGCTGATGAGGTACCACGGCGTCGATCGCGGAATCGACGTCTCCTGCCTAGCCAAGCTATCCGCGGGCATTCCACTGGACTTCATAAAACAGTCGGTGGAGAACGTGCTGAACGTTCACCGTCGGATCACCCTCAGGTTCAACCCACTGAACCAGCAAGAAATCATCGAAGAGCTGCTGAAGTACGTGCCGCCCGGGAAGAAGGAGTTGAAACAGTACGCGAAATTCGTGTCGCGAACCCCGCTCGAGAGGAAGAGAGTGAGACTGTTGAAGGCCGAGAAGGCGGAACGCGAGAAAGCCAAGAAGACCAAGAAGACCAAGAAATGATTCGTAGAACCGTATCGGCTGGTTTTTCACCGGGGCAGACCGTTCCGAAGGCTTTCCGTGCCCGCGAGAAACCGTTCACCGAAAGCAAGGGAACGGCCGCGACGGAAACTTGTCGGCGAAAACGTGGGACGTGAACGCATTCGTAGGCTTTTCGATCGGAGGAAAATGTTGAAAACTTGTCGCACGCTTGCTCGTGTCACCTGTTTGCCAATCGAGAAAAATCAGCATAGAAATTCGAAGGGAACCAACGTCGTAGACGGCGATCTTTCTTGCAGAGAGAGAGAGAGGAAGAGGGAGAGAGAGAGAGACGTCTGTGGAAGAAGCGCGGTCATCGATTGAGCGATTCCTTCTTTCTTTCGTGTCGCGATTCGCCAACGTCCGCGTCCGGACGTGAAACTGGTTTTCGTCTTCGTAGGACGCTAAAAACGATCCTCAAAAGCGGAGCCAAACGCAGCGAGGAACAACAGTGAAAAAAACTGAACACGCTTAGATAGACTCCGGCCGAATACTCGACTCCGAAGGTTTCAACCACCTACAAATAATCTGTAGAATTTTTCGTAAACCATCTAACAAACTGTAACCGTGGTACGTGAATAAAACCGAGACTGAAACTATGAATGGCTAACACGGTGAATTCATTAAGAATCTACGGGCAACGTTGTGGGTGCTTCGATCTAGGTGAGACAACCCACTAGAGTGACGCGGTCCTTACACACGTTCCATTTAGCGTCGCGCTGTGTTTCGCACAGTGTATGCTAGCTGGATAAAATTTTAAATTTTTTGTTTAAAAATTTAGGGGGTTGATTAAATAAAAATTAGGTTATTATAATATTTTGATTGTAATTTAAATTAGTAATTTATAAAAAGACTGCGAATCTTTATGCAAATTCTCATTTGCATCTCTGTCTTTATGAAATTTAAGGGAAACATTTCTGTCGGCGAGATATACGGTTTTATTATGCACAAATGCATAAAGATCTGTAGTCTACTCACTGTTTATAATGAAATGAACGTTCAATGAATCAAAATTTTATGATAAATGTAAAAGCATTGTCGCCGGAAATGCTTTCTGCAAAGCAAAAATACTGTGCGCTCAGAAGCAATTGACAGTTAATCTTACAACGGCTAAGCCCAGGTCTATTTTGATCCAGAGTATCAAAATCATCATTCAATTACTCAGTTTTCGGCGAATTAATAAACGAACAGCGACTGGACTAGGAACAACAGAAAGATCGATGAGTCTACAGGTAGAACGTACCGAAGTTTGATTAAAAAATTCATAAACAAAGCGGCAAGCAGCCCTAAACATTGTCTAGTATATGTTTATAAAAATGGTCCGCTGTTCGAGGATTAATTAAAACTAGCAGAGGTTTGTACGAGTAATCCTGGTCCGCTAGAGCGACGTAGGAGCAGTTCGATCATAGAACGGGGATTTGAAATCGCTAGAAAGGAGCAGACTAGCATTGGGTCTTTAGCGGAGGAGGTGTATCCGGGCACACACGTACCTACGGCAATGTGTGTCCCTGCGGTCCTGGTGTTTGCGGCCCCTGCGGCTTCTCTTCACGCTCGGCACACGCACACGCGGTATGTTGTAGCACTGACGCAGGCGCGGCGGCGGGCATTCACGCATCCAACCCACGTTGGTTGCGCGCGGGCAACGCTCGTGAGGGCCAATCGCTCGCTCGCCAAACCGAGAGAGCTGTCACTCGGCCATAGGCGCGGACGCTTGAACTTCTCGGTTCGCTTTAGACGAGAGTAGGCGGGCCAGAGCGTAAACCAAAGAACAGAGACGTCGACACCGATGCGAGCAACGCGTTCGCCGGTTGCATCTTCCGGTTTGCTTGCGATCCGCGTTTACCGGTGCGAAAAGTTTCAACGCGTGTTTCCTTCGCGTCGCACTCGCGCGATTACGGTGGAGCTTTGGACGGGGCAGTTTACCCGTTGTAAACGCGACGAAGAACGACCATACGACGACGTGGGACTAGCTGATACTGTGCACGAGGCACGCGGTGGGCACTCGTGCCGAGAAAACGTCGCCTCCGCCGTGTCCACGCGGTGGGGACTCCGCCGGTGCGTCCGTCTCTCTGTGTCTCTCGGTTTCCACATAGCATAGCCATGTATGGAACACGGGACGACGTTCTCTCTCCCGGCCCTTACGCCCACTTGAACCTCTGCCGCTCGCTCTTGCTCTTGCTCCCGCTGCCAGTCGTTTCTTTCTCATAGAATAATCCCAGAGAGCAGGTATCGTCGTCGCAGCGACGTCACCGTTACAGGTTGCCCGACGACGGCTCGACGACGTCGCCACCCGTCAACCCTAGTGTCTGCCCCTGGACACGGACAGGGATTCCTCGAGTAGGTCCCGGACCGGTACCAACGCGTTCGTTTCGAATATAGCGCGGCCCATCAGAGAAACACCGCTGGCGAGACGCTGAATGTGTTAGCATTATACGAATTTCATTCAGTCAAGGTTTACAATACGGACGTGACTTCTTTGCTATTTTCGAGAGAAAGCCTTTCCATAACGCGTTTAGTTCATCATTACTTTGTGTTTCGGTGCCAAGAAGAAGGACTCGGACTTCTTCCTGTGCCACAATAGCAGTGACGTATCATAAACCTTGTAGTGTCTGGAGGTTTTCCCGTAAACCTACACACCGTGGCCAGAGTGATCCTATGACCTGTTCTCCATTTTTATGGTGGACAAGTTGGGAGGGACTTAGGGAAAACGCCCTCCAAGATTGCCATTGGCAATTTTCCCTCCCACTAATCAATTCACCAAAAATCACATTCCTCGAGAGGGGATAGCTGATGGAGCGCTCACAACTCAGAATTTAGAATTAAGACAACCAGCGATGATAAACATTAAGACAAATATCGCGTTTGCACATACCCCGAGCGAAATACCATCTTGTTGTATTATAATAGATTATTACGAGGCAAACCAAGCAGTTGCTCCATCAACCAAGCTCTCACGTCAGAGATCATGATCAGAACATTCAAACGTCACGATCTCATCGAATTCGACTACCCTAGTAGCATCCGCAATCGGTTCTATGTCGTTGCGTTAATCCGGATGTTATTAGTAGACTGTGGATCTGTATGCAAATTCTCGTTATACCGTTGTACCAATTAGAAGATGAAATCTAATCTTCTGATAAAAAGTATGTTGAGTTCTCCTAGCATTTTCAAATTTTGCGCACACCTTAGATTTAGATGCATAAAAATCTACAGTCTACTTAATAGAATGAATTGTAAAGTTTACGAAATCTTCGGCCGCGAGACAAATTGTAGTCCTTTGAACCTTTGGAGTCCGGAGATAGAGTTGGATGTTTCTTGGAGATGTTCAGAATTCGGAATTTCAGTGGTAGATTGCATGGACTGCTGGAGGATCTGGTCTTGCGAAGTTTGATGAAAGGAATAGGGCATATGGTATCCTGAAAATACGCAACGTTCAATTAAAAATGTTCGTTAAGCCTGGTACGTTGAAAGGCTTGGCTTATTTCTTGTAAAAAAAAATACACTTTATTTCCCACTCTTTGTTACTCTGCATAAACATTTCACAAGCGGTCTCTGGACGTGGTCGGACCGCGTTCGTATACGCAAGGGCGTTCTGGAAGAAGGAGAAAGGATGAGAGTGACAGAGACCGACTCCGAAGGCCTTCGAGATCTTCATGAAACGCTTTTTGATACTGGAAATCGGTCTGTCGTCGTTACGAAATCACGTAAAACCGGGCCTTTACGCCCACGCGGGTGCGGCTTGGCGTAGCCACGACGAAAGAAAGTTAAACTTCTTTAACGAGCTGAATGTTTACTACGCGTCCAGACGAAAAGTAGGACTTGGACGACTGTACGTGCTGATAATACCTGTCTCGTTTCGCGGTGATTTATTGTTCGAAAAAAAGAAGCTCGAACGAAAAAGCTCGCGTTAATTGAGTCGGGTCGTAATAACTTCCGTTACGGGCGCTCACGGGATGCTGGGAAGTTAATTGTAAACTAAAACGAGGGAAAGAGGCAGCTCATTAGTTAAGTTAAAAACCATAAAACGAGAGAAAAAACTGATAAACCCGCAATTTTAAACATCAATTCCATTTTATCGATAGAAAACGAATTCTAACAATCCTACGGTAATTGCAACACACTGGAGCGGAATAAAAATTATGTTTAATTTAATAAAATCCGCTGTCCATTTATCGACAACTGTCTGTTATTATTGCCGAAGCGCGTGTATTGCAAGAACATGCACGTCGAGGCAAACGCATGATCTCCCGATGCATTTTTCTCTCTTCGTACTCGAGCAACCTCCCCGTTTCTCCGCGTCTACCGGAAGTTTCATAGATTCCAGTCCTCCGCGTATATAATCGTTAATCTTGCTCAACGATTCACGCGGCTACACGATTTCGAAAATATCTTAAAGTTACCGTGACGCTTTAGGAAAGAAGGCAGGACGGATTATTGGCAGAGAGATTGATACTCTTTTACGGAAGCACCGATCAAAGATGAGGAATGCTGCTTTCGGATGATAACGATCCCAGATGCCATTGAACCAGGCGGCTCGCGTCGACTGGAACAAAAGTAATTTTTGCAGGACGAGAAAGGCCAAGGAGAAGAGGCTCCCCGTGGTCCCCGTGACAGCTTGATCGAGGGGTTCATTGTATACAAATTTCCCGGGAATTTAGTCCGTAAATTCGCGGTTTATGTAACGACTTGAACAACGGTCGAAGATGATGTCTGCATCAATCGAACGCACTCTCGGTAGTTGCTCCAGGCTCCCCGGATGGCTCGGTATTGCTCCTTTTAAGGCTCAAAACAGTCCGGAGCGAAAGAAAATGTTTATTCGCACGGTTCTCAATTTTATTTATACCTGTACAATTTTTTAGGAGATATTAAACATAGAGGAACTTTGGTGCGAGGCTGTTTTACGTGTATTTTGTAGAATGAATTGAATATGTTGAAAAAGAGAGGTGGAATAATTACCAAGAAAGCTTGAAAGAACAAAGTAGAGACTGATACATTTCTGCGAACGGAGGCGGCTGTTCACACGATACTATCGAAAGAGCAGCAAATGCTTGCACAAAAAGCTGCTTCGTCTGAACCGGCTACCGGTCAGTTAGTTGATCGACCTTTACTCGTAACTTCAGGCCTGCAGTTCGCCTTTACGAGCAGATATTTAAAAGGCTAAGTGCACTTGTGCTTCCTACAATAATCTGCAAGGAAACAGCCCTACTTTTAAGAGAACTAACTCGCATATTTCTTTTTGAATCCAAATTTAAAAAATTTTTTTTAAATATGTGGTACCCTACCTGAGTGAAAAAGTGTTATTAAAATAGTATACAGAATCCTGAACTATATACGGCCTCTTGATCACCATACAAACTTTGTGCAAAACATATAAAACTCTTTATTGTGCAGTCCAACTGCAGTAACGGAATAATATTAGAATAATATAGTAAAATAAATTCATCCTTCAAGTACGAATGTTCGCAGCGCGATTGTCGCATTTTCAATTATTGCGGCTGGCACATTAGTATGGCACTTTAGTTGCGAATACAGCCTCCTCCATCAAGTATATATAATCTTGTACATCCTTCATAAACCTTCGCAAAAACTTGTGGTCCTTCTTTATATTTTTTATTAACATTTTAATCTCTTCGTCCCTGCAAAATAATAACGTTGCGATAATCAAATTTTCGATATAGCTTGAAAACAGAATTTATTAACAGACCTCACAGAGCCTAATATACAATGTACACTGATGTCCTGAGAGTCAATCGTTTCGAATGGTTTTATGATGACTGTTACCCTCAATATAATATCCATCTTTTTCGTACGAGAAACAAAGGATACGCTGGAAGAAAGGAGAAGATATCTAACATCTAACGTGAAAAGTGTTCAATAAATTTTCAAGTGAAAAGTGTTCAAGTGATGAATAAATTGTTCTTAATTAATTACCTATCCCGCGTGATGTCCAATAAACTTAAATCCTCCAATCGTTTCAGTTCGAACATGAAATTCATGGCTAGCTCGACTTCCATTGACAAATAATCCAACATTAATGTAATATCTTCAACACTCTTATACAGATCGATTAATTTTCTAACATCTATTTTTTCTAAAATTATCCTATGAACCATACTTATTAAATTATCTGCATCGTCTGGTGGAAATAATGTTTTCAATAGGATTTTGTTATTTGTTTCGTAAAAATATTTATCGAAATGCTGTTCTATGAGCTCACCTGCTAGACGAGAAATTATCTTAATATCTTTAATCGATTGATCTCCCGAGATTTCGTAATCATCCCCCAAGTATACTACTATCAATAGCGAGCAACACATAAATCCTACTATAAACATTTTCTTCTCAATATTTTCATGGTATACTTCCCAAATAATTTCGTCACTAAAAAAGGAAATACAAGAATTATTATATATTTTTTCGAAGACTGTTTAGACGTTTTTATCGAATGTACCTTTGAGCACACAAACGCAATTCCTTTACCAACGAAGAAAATGGATCTAGCTCAATCGAGACATCCTTCTCTACAAGAGAAGTCTGTGGATCGATTTCCTGCAGCTCTATTTCCATTGCATTATTCGATGTGCTTCGATCGCTGTGCAATTTAACTTCGTCACTTTGAAGATGTTTTTCTTCAGCAAAGTCATCCCTATCCAAGACAGACTGTTCCATATTTTCGTTTTCTGTATTGGAATTATTCTGTGTGTCCTTATCTCGAGGAGGACTGATAACATTATATGTAACAGTTCCCGACAAATTATTTGTTGTTTTCTCACAAAAGTCCTGAACAATTAATATAGGTGAAGCAGTATTCTGCCTATAGTTAGTTTTTACAGGTACATCTTCAACAGACTCATCTAAGCAAAGAAACGATGGTGGTTTAACCTCCTCCAATTCCTCCAAACTCTTATTAAAGAGTGTGCAACTCTTCTCGAAAAAAGCTTGCACCTGGCAACTACTTGAATCTTGCACATCATTATTTGTTTCTATACTTTGATTATATTCGTTAATATTATCCGTGAAAGAAAGATCAGTACTTAATGGTTTTATACTGTACGTTCTTCGAGGATGTGGTACAATATCTTTCGAGTGTGGCAAGCATTCACTTTGATGTACATCTGTTGTTACGGTGTGTAAGGAATCATTCAATACAGAGTTAGATGTAGCACAAGCTTCTCCCGTGTTATCTTTGTTCAAAGCTGAAGCACAAATATCTTGCAATGGAGAATCATGCGAGGCCGTGTTAGCTTTAATATTTACTAGACTTGGAACTTCGCTGGGAGAAGGTTCCTCGACAATTTTAACTTCCAAAATTTCTGCATAATTCCTCGTGCAGTTCCTTTCTTCCAAAGATTCGCTTGAATCTGACAAAGGGAGAACTACTGAAGCAGTGATGTCTCTTAAAACATTATAAGAAGAACTGTGCTCAATGTTCTCAGGTAGCCTTGTCTGTGTAATCTCAGACGTGCTCGTATTGGCATCTTCTTGTTGAGGAATACTCTCTAATGGTGGCACAGCTTCAGTTATTTCCATGGAAATGTTTGGATACGATACAGTCTTGTGTGAATCTTGAGCACTTATGTTAGATCTATGATCTTTCACATTTTCTTCGGAGACATCCATTTTATTTAGAGGAGGCACCACAGCTGAGATCGCCATTGAATTATCGTGAAATATCCTAGTTTTGTCCGATTCTACATTTACGTTTTCCGACTGTATATGAAACGCTGTGCCAGTGTTATTTATACAAGACACCCTAGCTGTAGTTGTCATCGAATCATTATGGACAATTCTAGTTCTATCTGATTGAACAACCGAGTTATCCGACTGCGTTTTGAGTATTGTTGATATGGTTGTAGTAACTTCCATTCCTTTATCCTCATACATTACAGTCTTACCAAAACTTTCGGTTGTATGAGAATTGACGGTGCACCTCGCATTTGCAAAATCATTTTTATTGACTGCTTTCGTTATCTCCATAATCTTATCATTCATACATGTGACATCATTCGCATTTTGTTGAATTGTATCTATCGATGATGGTATACCCGCGTGAGTTTTGTCTGGTTGCACCCCATCTGCATAGACATTTATTGCTACTGCTTCAGACAGATCCATAGATACATCACGGAAAAAGCCAGACATTTTATCATTGTTATGTCTTTTTCCTTGCAAATCATATAATTTGATTGGTACTGCAGCAGTCATTTCCATCGAAATATCTCTGAAATTCTTGGTATGCTCCACGTATGCTCCTTCATCTTGCAAATTGCTTAATTTAACTGGTACTGCAGCAGTCATCTCCATTGAAGCATCATTGAAGTTTTTAGTGCATTCCGTGTATGTTTCCTTTTCTTGGAGAATATACGGTCTAGTAGGCACTGCAGCAGTCATCTCCATTGATAAATCATTAAACTTTTTAGTGCGCTCCGCATGTGTTTCTTTTTCTTTCAAATTGTATGATCTACTAGGCACTGCAGCAGTCATCTCCATCAAAACATCTTTGAAATTTTTAGTGCGTTCAGTGTGTGTTTCATTGTATTGCGAATTGTATGGTCTAGAAGGTACTGCAGCAGTCATCTCCATCGAAACATCGTTGAAATTTTTAGTGTGTTCAGTGTGTGTTTCATGGTGTTGAAAATTGTATGGTGTAGAACGTACTGCAGCAGTCATCTCTATTGAGGCATCATTCAAATCTTGGGTGCGTTCCGTGTATGTTTCTTTTCCTTGAACATTGTATGGTCCAGTTGGCACTGCAGCAGTCGTCTCCATTGAAAAATCATTGAACTTTTTAGTGCGTTCTGTGTATGATTCTTTTTCATGAACATTGTATGATCTAGTAGGCACTGCAGCAGTCATCTCCATCGAAACATCTTTAAAATTTTTAGTGCGTTCAGTGTGTATTTCATTGTGTCGAAAATGGTGTGGTCTAGAAGGTACTGCAGCAGTCATCTCCATTGAAAAATCATTGAAATTTATAGGGCGTTCGGTGCAGGTTTCTTTTTCTGGAACATTGTATGGTTTAGTAGGCACTGCAGCAGTTATCTCCATTGAAAAATCATTGAACATTTTAGTGCGCTCCGCATGTGTTTCTTTTTCTTTCAAATTGTATGATCTAGTAGGCACTGCAGCAGTCATCTCCATCGACACATCTTTAAAATTTTTAGTGCGTTCAGTGTGTGTTTTATTGTGTTCAAAATTGTATGGTCTAGAAGGTACTGCAGCAGTCATCTCCATTGAAAAATCATTGAAATTTTTAGTGCGTTCAGTGTGTGTTTCTTTTTCTTTCAAATTGTATGATCTAGTAAACACTGCAGCAGTCATGTCCATTGAAAAATCATTGAACATTTTAGTGCGCTCCGCATGTATTTCTTTTTCTTTCAAATTGTATGATCTAGTAGGCACTGCTGCAGTCATCTCCATTGAAAAATCATTGAACTTTTTAGTGCGTTCCGTATATGTTTCGTTTTCCTGCAAATTGTATGGTCTAGTAGGCACTGCAGCAGTCATCTCCATCGAAACATCTTTGAAATTTTTAGTGCGTTCCGTGTATGTTTCTTTTTCTTGAACATTGTATGGTCTAGTAGGCACTGCAGCAGTCATCTCCATTGAAAAATCATTGAACATTTTAGTGCGCTCCGCATGTATTTCTTTTTCTTTCAAATTGTATGATCTAGTAGGCACTGCAGCAGTCATCTCCATCGACACATCTTTAAAATTTTTAGTGCGTTCAGTGTGTGTTTCATTGTGTTGAAAATTGTGTAGTCTAGAAGGTACTGCAGCAATCATCTCCATCGAGGCATCCTTGAACTTTTTAGTGCGCTCCGAATATTTCTCGTTTTCTTGCAAATTGTAAGGTCTAGTAGACACTGCAGCAGTCATCTCCATTGAAAAATCATTGAACTTTTTAGTGCGTTCCGTATATGTTTCGTTTTCTTGAACATTGTATGGTCTAGTAGGCACTGCAGCAGTCATCTCCATCGAAACATCTTTGAAATTTTTAGTGCGTTCCGTGTATGTTTCTTTTTCTTGAACATTGTATGGTCTAGTAGGCACTGCAGCAGTCATCTCCATCGAAACATCTCTGAAATTTTTAGTGCGTTCCATGTATGTTTCTTTTTCTTGAACATTGTATGGTCTAGTAGGCACTGCAGCAGTCATCTCCATCAAAACATCTTTGAAATTTTTAGTGCGTTCCGTGTATGTTTCTTTTTCTTGAACATTGTGTGGTCTAGTAGGCACTGCAGCAGTCATCTCCATTGAGGCATCATTGAACTTTTTAGTGCGCTCCGAATATTTCTCGTTTTCATGCGAATTGTAAGGTCTAGTAGACACTGCAGCAGTCATCTCCATTGAAAAATCATTGAACTTTTTAGTGCGATCTGTATATGTTTCGTTTTCCTGCAAATTGTATGGTCTAGTAGGCACTGCAGTATTCATCTCCATCGAGACATCTCTGAAATTTTTAGTGCGTTCCATGTATGTTTCTTTTTCTTGAACATTGTATGGTCTAGTAGGCACTGCAGCAGTCATCTCCATCGAAACATCTCTGAAATTTTTAGTGGGTTCCGTATATGTTTCTTTTTCTTGAACATTGTGTGGTCTAGTAGGCACTGCAGCAGTCATCTCCATTGAAAAATCATTGAACATTTTAGTGCGCTCCGCATGTGTTTCTTTTTCTTTCAAATTGTATGATCTAGTAGGCACTGCAGCAGTCATCTCCATCGACACATCTTTAAAATTTTTAGTGCGTTCATTGTGTGTTTCATTGTGTTGAAAATTGTGTGGTCTAGAAGGTACTGCAGCAGTCATCTCCATTGAGGCATCTTTGAACTTTTTAGTGCGCTCCGAATATTTCTCGTTTTCTTGCAAATTGTAAGGTCTAGTAGACACTGCAGCAGTCATCTCCATTGAAAAATCATTGATCCTTTTAGTGCGGTCCGTATATGTTTCGTTTTCCTGCAAATTGTATGGTCTAGTAGGCACTGCAGCATTCATCTCCATCGAGACATCTTTGAAATTTTTAGTGCGTTCCATGTATGTTTCTTTTTCTTGAACATTGTATGGTCTAGTAGGCACTGCAGCAGTCATCTCCATCGAAACATCTTTGAAATTTTTAGTGCGTTCCGTGTATGTTTCTTTTTCTTGAACATTGTATGGTCTAGTAGGCACTGCAGCAGTCATCTCCATCGAAACATCTTTGAAATTTTTAGTGCTTTCAGTGTGTGTCTCATTGTGTTGAAAATTGTATGGTTTAGAAGGTACTGCAGCAGTCATCTCCATTGAAGCATCATTCAAATTTTGTGTGCGTTCCGTGTATGTTTCTTTTTCTTGAACATTGTATGGTCTAGTTGGCACTGCAGTAGTCATCTCCATTGAAGCATCATTGAAATTTTTAGTGCATTCCGTGTATGTTTCTTTTTCTTGCACATTGTATGGTCTAGTAGGCACTGCAGCAGTCATTTCCATTGAGATATTATTAAAATTTTGTGTATGCTCCATGTGAACTACTTTTTCTTGCAAAATGTATGGTCTATTAAGTATGGCCATAGTCATCTCCATTGAGACATTGTTCAAATTGTCATTGTTCTCTTGGTATGGTTCTAAATCTACATATGGAATAATTGATTGATAACATTTACCCTCGAGACCACCAATGTCTTGCTGATCAGACTTCATGTGCTTCAAAAGTTGTATCGAAGTTGGAACTGCTTCTGTAAAGTCCATGTGCATGTTCGTAACAGAAGTAACATTCATTATGTTAGATTTAAAATTATTTACATTTGGATCTTGACCAATTGCAGCTTTGCTAGACTTATTTATATCTGAATCCTGAAATACAGGGAAGCTTCTCCGCATATAACTGTCGCTATTCACTGGTAAATCAAGGGGAAGTACAGATTCGTTTGTCTTCCTTGCTGTACTATGAAAAATTCTTGAGGATGTATCTGGTAATAATTCTTTCTTGGTTGATATTAATTCTGTTTCCACTGAAGCATTTCTACGAACTGCTTCATGATCTATTGCAATCAGATTTTCTTGATTTATTTCATCTGGGATGAAACATATGTTAGTTTTCTTGACAGTATATTTATCAACAGTTTCAGGATTAACAGACACTACATCATTACAATGATCTGTTGTATTTGCTATATTTTCTGTGCATGTAGTTTCAACATAACATTCTTTATTAGAAGTGCATAGTACCTTAAGATTACTTAAATCATGTTCTTCGTATGTACTGTCCCACACGGTACCTTGCTCCAAGGAATTACAGAATTCTCTGCACAATGAATTACATAATTACATTTCCAGGAAATTCCAGGAAACAAAATTTACGGACAAAGAATGAAACTCACTTCACATGTTTCTTTTCTGCAAAGCTGACACGCCTCTTAAACTTTGTTGTAGTCAGCGGACTACTTTCATTGGAGGGATTAGTGAAATTTAAATTCTGCAATGGCTGTCGTGGTTTAGGAGGCTTAAGAATCTATATACAATATAAAAACAATAATAAAAGCTGTAATGGTCAATAAATCATCAAAGCATGCTATTAAACCCATGCATGTCAAATTAAGTGAATCATCTTAAATACAAAACCATAGTGCAATCTACGTAAGGTGAATGTTGACAAAAGGGACCCAGCTCCATGACCTTGAGCTTGGTATATGCTGTCGAATTGTTAAGTGTTCACTTGAACACTTTTTATTTATTTCAAAGTCAAATTCATTAGAGTTGGATCGCTTTTTGTCAAAATTTACACCATAGTGCAGTGCACATAAAGCGAAACCAAAAATTACAAACATTCGTGTTAATTAATAATATGCATATACACTTACAGAAGATCGCCTCGAGCTACTTCTAGTAGTTCTGGTGGGAGTCCTATAAAACAATAATATATTTAAATTACGAATTCAAATGTATAAGATCCTCTTAACACTATTACGTTTCATAATTAATAATTTATATGTTTGCGGAGTGCCACTAAATTTGTTCATAATTCAATTTCTGTTCGTAAACAATGTTGACATGTTATTGGAACAGATCGGGAATCAATTTTTTACAATTCCCCGTCAAATACTGGATACTGCCTGATACTTAACATGTTCAATTCTAATTGAGAACGTAATAAAAATATGATCAGATAGAATATAATGAAACAAATGACCGTTTACTCACATTTCACGATATCTGATGAATTCAATTCAAATTCAAACAGAATTTGGAAGGCGTCGTCTTGCCAACAATCCCTGCCAACCACTATTCGCGCCCAACTGAAGCCAATCTACACAGGCGCCACCTATGCGCACCTTTATGCGTAATTTCCATGAACATTTCATGAACTACACTAGAAAGTACGTCACAGAGAGGAATAAGAGTGCTCACGCTTTGGATTTGGCCGTGCCAACTTTTTATTTTTAAGCCTAGAACAGAACCTGTCTCCACTTTTGACCCTCTCCACAGATTTAAGATACCTACAGACATTGCATGCAATGCATTTTTCTGTCTACGGTTCTGAATTACCGACTCTGTAGAAATTGTCCTAGTACGATAGCGAACTCTATCGAAATGGAACGGTCAAGTGGTGAACTACATGAGGTTACAACACATAAAGTGTGTTACACATATTATTCACTTGTGAAGCTTATTTTTTTACAGGACTTCGAACCCCCTGGTCAAAAATTTGGCAAACATGATAAAGAAGTTTGTATCCGACAAGGACGAACTTATGCACATTTAAGAAGAGAAAGAAAGACAGACACAGAGCTGCTGAATACTGTGCACACTCGACAGAAAATTTATTAGCAACACACTTGTGAGGAATTGTTTACAAATATTTGCAGTTGGGAAATATAGAATAGACCTTCATCTACTTTCACATATAGTTTATCGTCACATTTTATTTCTGACTAAATAGTTATAAACAATTATTCTAAGTCTCGTTCTAAAATAAACTCAAATAATTTAACAGATTTCTGGTAAAAAATAATCTTCCTTGTGATCGGAGGATCTAGAATGATGTCTCAGCTACATTTCTGTTGCAGTTTTATGTAGATTCGACGTCTAGTAAATTAGTTATTTACGATTTCCAGAGAGGTGACACAACGATTTGTGTGTTTACCTTTGACAAATACTCGGACTCTCCTTGTCTTACTCATTGCGGGCATAGAAGATAGAAGTTACCTCCGCAAAAATTGTTGATAAATTACTTCAGGTAATTTTTATAAATATTAGCTGTCGAAGAATATAGAATGGACCTTCGGCAACATTCATGTATAGTTTTCAATTCGATTATAGAAGAGGTTAATTAGTTATAAATAATTTTTGTTACTCTTGTTCTAATGAAACTGTTCATACTAGTGACAATTGAATATCTTGTATACTCCAAATGTTCATGCATAAAAGTTAATCTGTATCTCGAGTACTATTACCTATTTTTACTAAAAAATTGGGTGGTGAGGTAACTAAACATATAATCGTTGTAATCGTTAAACAAACAGAGATAAAAAATTCATTAATTACATTTTTTCAATATAATTATGCTTAGTAATATTCATGTATCATAAATTATGCTGGATCTCGAGTTTTATTACTTACTTCTACTAAAAAATTAGATGGCAAGATGGTTAACGGAGTGCTCGTCGACATCATCGACAAAAGGAATTGTTTCAAATATTAACCAGCGAATATTCATGTGTCAGAAGATATTCAATATCTCGAGTTCCATTACATACTTTTACTGAAAAATTAGATGGTCACATAGTCGAGGGAGTGCTTATCGACATAATTAGCAAAAGGAATTGTTATAAACATTAAACAGCCAGAGATAGTAACTTTATTAATTACATTTGCTTGATATAATATTGTTTGGTAATATTCATGTGTTAAAAGTTACTCTGTATCTCGAGTACTATTAGCAATTTTTACTTAAAAATAAGATGGTAGATAGTCAAGAGGATGCTCGTCGACATCGTTGGCAAGAGGAATTATACAGCATTATACATTATACATTATACAGCCAGAAATAATACATTTATCAATGATTATTATCACGGCGATCGAGATCTACCAAAATTAGTTGGGGTGGGGAGCGTTACGCTTCGCTGCGCGCTGCGCATCACTGCTTACCTGAACCCGCGGAGCGCGCTCAGTCAGTCAGTCGGGCCGGGCCCTCCGGCAGGAGCGGATTGACTACGGGAACAGGAGGGTCTTCGGCTACCTTGGGCTGACCAGGGGTCCTCCAGCGGTACCCTGGCCTATCCTGACTACTTTGGGGATGACCAGTGGTCCTCCAGAGCCACCCAGGGCTGCCCTTACCTACCTTTAGCGGCTTAGGGTTGACCAAGGGTCCTCCATCAGTGGACCACTCTGGAGTTGACCAGTGGTCATCCACAGTTACTCTGGCTTAGCCCTGCTTATCCTCAGCGGGCTTAGGGTTGACCATGGGTCCTCCAGCAGCGGTCTACCCTTGCCTACCCCGAGGTTGACCAGTGGTCATCCAGAGCTACCCTAGCCTATCCCTGCTTACCTTCAGCTGGCGTAGGGTTGACCAAGGGTCCTCCACCAGTGGCCTAACCTGGGCTTGACCAGTGGTCATCCAGAGCTACCCCTGCTTACCTTCAGCTGGGTTAGGGTCGACAAAGGGTCCCTCACCAGTGGCCTACCTTGGTCTACCTTGACATTGACCAGTGGTCATCTAGAGCTTCCCTAGCGTACTCCTGCTTACCTTCAGCTGGCTTAGGGTTGACCATGGATCCTTCACCAGTGGCCTACCTTGATTTAGCCTTGCCTACCCAGAGGTTGACCAGTGGTCATCCATAGCTACTCGGGCCTTCCCTTGCTTACCCTGAGGCTGACCAGTGGTCCTCCAGGAGTACTCTAGTCTGCCTTGCCTACCTCCAGTTGGCTTAGTGTTAACCAAGGCCTGCCGTTGTTTATCATGGCCTACCTTTAGCTAGCTTAGGGTAGTCCAAGGGTTATTTAAAACTTCCTTGGTCTACTTTAAGCTAGCTCGGGGGGGGGCCATGGTGTCTTCAATGCTGTCTTCGTTTACCTTCGGTTCTGAGCCGGTCCAGTTTCAGTATCCGACATGATGTCAGTACCGTGCTGATCGGTTCAGAGAGGGCAATCATTGCAATGGCTTCGCATCTTTGGGTGAGTCATTTCGTCACTACCTTATCACTATATTCGTCTGTAGAAGTAGTAGTATAGAGTAGTAGTAAAGTGTAAAAGTAGTTAGTTGCATGCATGGGCAGGCTTCGCCGCCCCAACGATCAGCCGAGATGGGAACGTCCGCGATTTGCACTAGCGTTGCGACAAAACCACGCGTTGCATTTAGTCGATTTTGAACAGAGATTAAAGTTAATGTTACGAAAAATTTTGTTTAGAGCGTAGCGTTGCGAATCATAAATAGTCGCGGTTCAAAATTACATTTCAATTTGATAACTGCGCTTTTAAAGTTCATATTGTTGTTGTTTTACATATAATCTAAAGTAATCGTTTTTTGGATCTCTGTTCGTTGAATTAGCGTTGCGCACCAAAAGTTCGCGTTTGCCTTCGAGTCTTTCGACTTTTCAGGCTCCCATGCTCGAGCTGCAACGATCAACTGTGAGATGGGCACATCCGCGATTTCAAGTAGTGTTGCGAAACAAATTGTTACACGCGTTGTACTAGTATCAATTTTTAAAGTTGCTGAAATGTCTAGTTAATGTTGCGAATAAGTAGTCGTAATTTAAAGTAGTTCTAAAGATACCTGTTTAGAATTTTAGACGTTACAGTTTTAAATTTCTTATTTAAATAGCATTTTAAATTCGATTTGTTGAATTAGCGTTGCGCATCAAAAGAATCGCGTTTGCAATAGAATCTTTCGATATTTCAGGCGCCCATGCTCCAGTTGCAACGATCAACTGTGAGATGGGTACTTCCGCAATATCGAGTAGCGGTGCGAAACAAATTGTTGGGATGGGGCCGAAGGAGCAGACGAGGTTTTATGCAAAAGATGCCGGACAAACTGTTATTCAAAAGGACAATCATTGCAACGTCTTCGCATCTTCGAGTGAGTCATTTTATCACTACCTTGTCGTTATACTCGTCTGTAGAAATAGAGTTGTAGTAGAATGTAAAAGTAGTTAGTTGCATGCATGGGCAGGCCTCGCCGCCCCAACGATCAGCCGAGATGGGAACGTCCGCGATTTGCACTAGCATTGCGAAAAAAGTACGCGTTGCGTTAGTCGATTTTGAACAGAGATCAAAGTTAGCCTTTCTTCTAAATATAATAGTAGTCTCTATCAGCGATATAGCTTGTTTAAACTATAGCGTTGCGAAACAAATAGTCGCGATTCGTTTTGCAGAAACTGTAGAGTAATCTTTTTTGGATCTCTGTTCATTGAATTAGCGTTGCGTACCAAAAGTTCGCGTTTGCTTTCGAGTCTTTCGACTTTTCAGGCTCCCATGCTCGAGCTGCAACGATCAGCTGTGAGATGGGCACATCCGCGATTTCGAGTAGTGTTGCGAAACAAATTGTCACACGCGTTGTACTACTAGCAATTTTAAAACTTGATTAAATGTGTAGTAAATGTTGCGAGTAAATAGTTGCGATTTAAAGTAAATCTAGACATACAAATGTACAATTTTAAACGTTGGAATTCTAAATTTCTTATTTAAATAGCAATTTGAATTTCGATTTGTTGAATTAGAGTAATCCCTTTGGGTCTCTGTTCGTTGAATTAGCGTTGCGCACCAAAAGTTCGCGTTTGCTTTCGAGTCTTTCGACATTTCAGGCGCCCATGCTCGAGCTGCAACGATCAACTGTGAGATGGGCTCATCCGCGATTTCGAGTAGCGTTGCGAAACAAATTATCACACGCGTTGTACTAGTATCAATTTTTAAAGTTGATCAAATGCCTAGTTAATGTTGAGATTAAATAGTCGCGATTTAAAGTAATTCTAGAGATACCGATATAGAATTTTAGACGTCAGAGTTCTTTTCTTATTTAAATAGTATTTTTAATTTCGATTTGTTGAATTAGCGTTGCGCATCAAAAGGATCGCGTTTGTATTAGAATGATTCGATATTTCAGGCGCCCATGCTCCAGTTGCAACGATCAACTGTGAGATAAGAACATTCGCGATTTTAAGTAGCGTTGCGAAACAAATTGTAACACGCGTTGTAATAGTATAAATTTTCAAACTTGACTTAATGTCTAGTTAATGTTGCGAATAAATAGCCGCGATTTAAATTATTTTTAGAAGAACCGATCTAGAATTTTAGACCTTAGAGTTTTAAATTTCTTATGTAATTTGTAAGAATGGTAATACTTAATTTTGTAAGACTTTCAATGTTCAACTTTATCAAATTGATACAATATTTTTGTCTAGAAATTGATATTTTTCAGGAAATTGATATTTCTCAGGAAATTGATATTTCTCAGGAAATTGATATTTTTTCAGGAAATTGATATATTTGTCTTGAAATTGACATATTTGTCTTGAAATTGACATATTTGTCTTGAAATTGTTATTTATTTCAGGAAATTGTTATTTATTTCAGGAAATTGTTATTTATTTCAGGAAATTGTTATTTATTTCAGGAAATTGTTATTTATTTCAGGAAATTGTTACTTATTTCAGGAAATTGTTATTTATTTCAGGAAATTGTTATTTATTTCAGGAAATTGTTATTTATTTCAGGAAATTGTTATTTATTTCAGGAAATTGATATTTATTTCAGGAAATTGATATTTATTTCAGGAAGGTGATATTTATTTCAGGAAGGTGATATTTATTTCAGGAAATTGATATTTATTTCTGGAAATGGATATTTATTTCTGGAAATTGATATTTTTATCTTGAAATCAATATTGCTCGGATCGGAGTTCCCTCAGGGACTCACTCACGGGCCCCACCCCGTGAGTGAGTACGGGGACTCGCGTCCCCGGGGGCACCCGAATCGCCTATAGGTCGTTGCGTCCACAAATCATTAGATTTGGGCTCGATGTGGTTTCGATTTTGTTTCGACTTTGTTTCGACTGGTTTTCGATTTTGTTCCAACTGGTTTTCGATTCTGTTCCGACTTTCTTTCAATTGGTTTTCGATTCTGTTTCGATTTGGGTCGTTCATCTTGCTCTTGTTAGTCAGAACGAACGAAGAAAATTCATCAAAGGAAGAAAATTCGTCGAAAGAAAAAAATTCATCGTGCGAAGAAAATTCATCGTGCGAAGAAAATTCATCGTGCGAAGAAAATTCATCGTGCGAAGAAAATTCATCGTACGAAGAAAATTCATCCTACGAAGAAAATTCATCCTACGAAGAAAATTCATCCTACGAAGAAAATTCATCATACGAAGAAAATTCATCGTACGAAGAAAATTCATCGAACGAAGAAAATTCGTCGAAAGAAGAGGATTCGTCGAGCGAAGACTCCAGATTATTCTTAAGTTAGTTTTAGTGCGTGCGTTAGTTATTAAGATTGTCAATCATCGTTGTAATTATGTCGAGTAATTATTGCCGTAACTTGACTTTGCTCGCCTCGTTTTCTGACTCCGACACAGCCTTCTGCTGTGTCGGCCTTGCTTGCAGGTTCTGAGCTGGTCCAGTTTCGGTATCCGGCGTGAAGTCATTGAGAGGGATGTCTAAGAGACTCGTTCACTCGTCTTCTGACGATCCTCTGTGTTAACGTAATCCTGGGCACGCCATGTTCTCATGTCACCCAGTAGCGCCAGAAACCGTTTGAGCGCATCTCTTTGCCATCTTTCTTGGTGATGGAGTGGCGGGTATCGGGCTGGTTGGCTCAGGACTTGTAAGCACTGAACGCGTCGCGTCACCCTTGAACCAGAGCCTTCTGCTCTGGTTCGATCTCGTTTGTATCTTTGAAAGAATCAGAGCCTTCCGCCTGATTCGCCCTTGGTCCCTCGTGGATCGGAGACTTCTTCTCCGATTCACACTTTGTCCCGCAATAATTACTCGACATACGCTAACTGGAAAAGAAGTCTTTTCCGTGAAGAAGACTATTTTTCCATTTAGCGACCTGCGAACATAAATTTTAAGTATCGTCGTTGTAAGAAAGGGAGACAGAACGAAGGGAGACTTCGTTCTGACTCCCTTTCGGGTCTCTTGTGCAGCAACCTCCTCGTGGTGAGACCTGGGCAATCGATATTATCCACAATTCGCAAGATATTATAACTTATAAATTGTAGTATCTTGCATGTAGTGGATTATATCGAGCTAATAGCTGCACATTTAGAGCTTGCGTAAATATGTATTTTATATTAGAATGTAAGACTTAATAATTTCTTCGTTTTCCTTTGTTCAGGTATTCCAGGTTCAGCATTTTTTTCAATTAATAATAGAAATACGGAATTTCAATTTCAGAATACATGTACCTTCAACAAACACCTCCATTATTAATTTTTGGATTCGTAATTGGAATGTGCTCCTGAACTTTCAAAGTGCAACTTTCTCAAATTGATATTTTTGTCTTGAAATTGATATTCCTCCTATCGGAGTTCCCTCAGGGGCTCACTCACGGGATGGGGCCCGTGAGTGGGTACGGGGACTCGCGTCCCCGGGGCCACCCGAATCGCCTATAGATCGTTGCGTCCACAAATGATTAGATTTGGGCTCGACATGGTTTCGATTCTGTTTCGACTGGTTTTTCATTTGGTGTCGATTTCGTATCAACTGGTTTTCGATTCTGTTTCGATTTTGTTTCATCTGGTTTTCGATTCTGTTTCGATTTTTTTTCAACAGCTTTTCCATTTGGAGTGAATTTTGTTTCAGCTGGTCATCGATTCTGTTTAAGAAAATTCATCTTGCGAAGAAAATTCATCGTGCGAAGAAAATTCATCGTACGAAGAAAATTCATCGAACGACGAAAATTCATCGAAAGAAGAGGATTCGTCGAACGAAGACTCCAGATTATTCTTAAGTTAGTTTTAGTGCGTGCGTTAGTTATTAAGATTGTCAATCGTCGTTGTAATTATGTCGAGTAATTATTGCCGTAACTTGACTTTGCTCGCCTCGTTTTCTGACTCCGACACAGCCTTCTGCTGTGTCGGCCTTGCTTGCAGGTTCTGAGCTGGTCCAGTTTCGGTATCCGGCGTGAAGTCATTGAGAGGGATGTCTAAGAGACTCGTTCACTCGTCTTCTGACGATCCTCTGTGTTAACGTAATCCTGGGCACGCCATGTTCTCATGTCACCCAGTAGCGCCAGAAACCGTTTGAGCGCATCTCTTTGCCATCTTTCTTGGTGATGGAGTGGCGGGTATCGGGCTGGTCGGCTCAGGACTTGTAAGCACTGAACGCGTCGCGTCACCCTTGAACCAGAGCCTTCTGCTCTGGTTCGATCTCGTTTGTATCTTTGAAAGAATCAGAGCCTTCCGCCTGATTCGCCCTTGGTCCCTCGTGGATCGGAGACTTCTTCTCCGATTCACACTTTGTCCCGCAATAATTACTCGACATACGCTAACTGGAAAAGAAGTCTTTTCCGTGAAAAAGACTATTTTTCCATTTAGCGACCTGCGAACATAAATTTTAAGTATCGTCGTTGTAAGAAAGGGAGACAGAACGAAGGGAGACTTCGTTCTGACTCCCTTTCGGGTCTCTTGTGCAGCAACCTCCTCGTGGTGAGACCTGGGCAATCGATATTATCCACAATTCGCAAGATATTATAACTTATAAATTGTAGTATCTTGCATGTAGTGGATTATATCGAGCTAATAGCTGCACATTTAGAATTTGCGTAAATATGTATTTCATAGTAGAATGTAAGACTTTTAATACTTTCTTCCTTTTCCGATGTGCCAGCTTCAACAATTATTTTCAATTAATAATCCAAATACAAAGTTTTCGTTTCAGAATACATGTACCTCTTGCTCTCGTGAGCGAGTGTTAAATAGATTTGCACTCCTGCAGTAGATTGTAGGTTCTGATGTAGTCTAAATATGATGTACGTACTGAGATGTACGTTACATATCGCACATTATTTCGACATTGAAACATTATTTTATATTCAAATTAAATAATTGGTTGAAACTAGTTCTTATCCAGACTAAAAGTTAGTTCTGATTCATGTGTTAGAGGGGGTAAAAAGATGATGCAGGATCTGTTCTATGTTGCCGCATTACGTTCGTACAAGAAGCTATCGATGCTCGCATCGAAATCGTTCGAACGGTTTCTATCACAAGCGATGAGATAAATGTTTTGTCCTGCTTTTCGAAGCTGTGGAAATTCAGAGACACGTTGCTTTTTAATCTAAACCACAATTTTATTGAACGATCATTTGAATATTCGATGACTTCTCCAAAAATTATTATCATTTTTTAAAATTTTTTATGCGAATATAAAATTGTTAAAAATTTTGCAATGTTCAATTCGTGGTTTTTTTATTACATATATGTACACCTGATTATATGGATAAAAACCATGTTCACCAAAGCAATTTTCAGAACACACGTGTAGTTTTAATATTATTTTCATCATTTTTATATTATTAACAAATGTTAACTTATCAACATAACTAATTTGAATTTTAACACGAAATGTATTGTTTTCCGTTATGAAAATGTTAAGAAATGTATAAACTTTCGCGGCATGATAATTGTTGCAGTGTACACGAGCATGTGTAAACTGATATTCATATATTAAAAATTATGCAGATTAGAATACGTCGTCGAAAGCCTCAAATAAAATTTTTTCCTGAACTTCGAAGAAACTTTTCCCTACAAATACAGTTTAACTTATCCGATTTGTGGCATGTTTAGACTTATTTTCATCAAAAAAGTATTTGCAATCGACTCATAATGTTTCCATGGCAGAATTATGTGTTATATTAATACTATTATAATATACATGCATTAGTGACACGCGTAATAAAAATAATATTACGTATAGAAACCAAATTAATTTTACTACAATTCGTATTTTTGTAATACATTCTTCATAAATATTATTTTCACCGTTCAAATACACGCGCCGTATGCATTTGTAGCCTCCAAAACACCCGTAGTAAAAATAAAGTATACGGAATATTCAGTTCTTGCTAATACGGCTAAATTCGTGAACTATCGGTAATATTGAACGCGACACCGAAATGGTACGCGGGCCACTGTGGCCCCCCGAGGCCTAGTCAGAAAAGCCCATAAGATGCAATGTCTGTGTCAAATACCAGTCGGGCCCTATCAATTTCAATGAATCAAAATCAATATCAATTTCAAGACAAAAAATATCAATTTAGGAAAGTTGAACTTTGAACGTTCAACAGCAGATTCCAATTACAAATTCAAAAAGAAATATGGAAAGTGTTCATTGAACGTACACGTATTCTGAAACGAAAAGAGTAATTAAATAAAATAGAAATTTACATTATCTACATCCGCCACAGACAGGAGCTGATCCAGGCTAGATTTAGACTAGGAGGCAGCAGTATACTGGGCACGGGCAAAACCCGGACGTGAGCACTCTCATTCCTCTCTGCTATGAGTTTATATGGTATAAGGAGCGAACCGAAGGAACTGTACATGAAAACGGGTTTTTATCGGACCATAAATAAATCGTAATCTACAACCAATGATAAGTCGCCAAATATGTGATTTCATTTAGTGACGCTTATAAAAATATATCAGCGATTAAATACTCCTTCGTGTTTTTGCATAGTTACAGTAGGATATTATTGTCAACTCAATCCTCCGTTTGAAGTTTAATAAGTTAATACATAATGGTGCTGATGCAGATCAGCAGACAGATCTAATAAATAAAAAAGACGCATCGTATCATTCTTCGAAACCACAGTGATATCAATTTGCCTCGGTATCGTCGTTAATTAACACTGTCCGAGTAATTGACAGTGGACATCCAGCTGAGCGAGAGAAAACGTAGAAGTCGAAGTTCCACAATAATGGAAGGCGCCGCGGTGAAACTAATCATAAAAACACCGAATCAGCAAATTAAAGATCAAGTTGTTAATTGTGATATCGAATGGACCATCGGCCGATTAAAAGAATATCTGTCCGAGGTTTACCCTAGCAAACCAGTGAGTCTCGTCCCTTGCATTTGTGAATTCGAGCGTACGAAATTTTTGTGAAAGTCCATTCGATTGTCGGTGAAAGCATAATTATGTTTGCTATCGTCGCTCGAGAAACACAATAATGTCTAAAATTCTTCTGTTTCTTTGACATTCTCAAATGGAAACATTTCTAACACTATATATTATTTTTTTAAATCACAAAGTAGTTGTATTTGTAAGAATTTTAAGAGTGTATCTTGTCAATAATGATTTCTACTCCATAATTCGGCTTACTTATAGCTGACACATCTTTCTATTATATTAACACATTCGCGACTGGTAATGTAATCAGTCCTATGTCATCTTAAATTTGATACCCCAATGCTGGTAACTTGATCTTATGTCATTTAAAAATGTAAAGCCCTTAAGGATTTAAAAATTTAACCATTTTAATACCAGGGTTCATTTAAAAAACTGTTGAATAGTGCCAAATAACGCGATCACGTTGTCTTTTGTACCATTTTCGCACTACCAATTGAGCATCGTGATCAAATGTTGTGGCATTAAATTTAGATATACTTTTGTGGTCAACTAAGCTTCTCATCTGACAATCGTTGGTCACGAATGTGTTATTTGTATGTTATTTACATGATTGCAATTGATTTATGTTCACAGGAGAGAGCAAGTCAGAAACTGATATATTCTGGACAACTGTTGAACGATTCCACATGCTTGAAAGATGTCCTAAGACAATGCGATGGACAAGAAGATCAAGCTTATACCGTTCATTTAGTTTGTGCTTCTCAAAAAATGATGCCAGAACAGAATAAAGAAAGCACAAGTAGTATCACTTCTTCCACAAGAACTACAGTGGAATACACAAGATTAAATAATACGAACAATGTACAAAATCTGGCTGAAAATGTTAATAACTTCACTATACAACATAGTCCTACCCAATTGTATTCTACACAGCAATATTTTGATCCACGAAACAGTCAGCAAATGGCTTGGATGCAACAGGCATACACACATTATTTTACACAGTATATGCAACTGTAAGTGAAGTCTTTTATTGTCTCCTTATCGAAAAATTAAAAGAATGCAATAATGAATATTATTTCTCTTTTGTAGAATGGCGGCGCAAGGAATCCCACTGCAAACTAGCATTCCATATGTACAACAAATGAATGTTAATACCAATGATAGTGTTCAAAATTCATATGGAAATAATACGAGTAATAATAACAATAATAACAATGTAGGTGATGAACAGCAGCAACCTGCTGTTCAAGATGCTGATATTAATGGTGGAAACAACGGTGCTGAAGAGGACGGCGCATTTAACATAGATTGGCTAGATTTCTCGTATACTTTGTCCAGAATAATTGTTCTCTTCAGTCTTTTATATTTCTATTCGTCTCCGCTGAGATTCCTTATCGTTATGTTTCTCGGTTTTACGATGTATCTGTAAGTTTCTATATTTACGATTCGCATAAGTAACATGCACAATTTCGGGAAAGAATTAATAGACCCGATGCTTTGCAGATATCAAGGTGGTTTCTTCCGAGTGCAACCTATTCTTTTGCCAGAAAATAATAATGGCCGAGTAGACAGAGTAGATAACAATAATCAAGTGTTGCAAAACGAAGTTGCTGGTCCTCAGCCTGTGGCTCAGCAACAAAATGGTCAGACACCAATACTGCATGCGGAACCTATGACAAATGCAAATGAAGAGCATGAAGAAGAAAGACCCGGAGCCCTCGCTTTCACTTGGACATTTTTCAGTACATTTTTCGCATCTATTATTCCAGATCAGCCGAATGTTATATAATGCGTCGAGTGCTTACAGCTTTTTGCACTCGCTTCTCTTGTAAAGTTAATTTTCTTGTTGGAAATGTTTTCAGGGCATGACACTGAACCCGTAGCAGTGGTCTCTCTCAGTATAAAAATGGAATAAATATTAACACTTTACCTATCGTGAGCTTATTAATAGTAGTTTCAATGAATGTGCTATATCAAAAACAAATTTTGGAAATTTTCTTCAAACAATAATCCCGGAAGATATCGTTACATCACATTATCGGTAGGGATTTATTGTTCCGCAATTAAAATTGTTATTGTTAGTAAAAAGTCTATCAAAAAATTCTTAGCTGTTAATCATTGACTTCTGAAAGCTATTAAATAATCACCGGTGGGTAAAGTGTTAAGAACGAAATTAACATTATTAGGAATTCCAAAAGTGAAGGAATTCTAAAAGTCACTTTTGGAATATATATATATGCTACAAGCAAACGACATTTTTATATAGATATTTTCCTTGGTATATATGTGAACCTTTAAGTGTTACGTCGAGACTACCCCAGGATTTATATGAGATCAAACAATAAATAATTATTCTGTAGGAGACGACTTTAGCTTCGGATTCAATGAAAGATTTTTAACAATCGTCTCAAAGTGTCTAGGATTTGTTGTATAATAAACTTTCTGTTTTTGTAGTTCTATAAAGATACAACGACAAAAAGAAATATATACTGTGTATATAAATAAATTATTCTAGAGCTTGTGAAGTACTGATATAAAGATCAAAAAGGGGATGATAGAAAAAATTTGAAGCTTGCCAATTTTTGTTTATAGATTATTACAGCAATAAGTACGTTGTGCAAAGATTATTTCTGTGATTTTAAACGCGGGTGAATTTTCGGATGCACCTTGTACAATGTATTAAATCTTTGAGCCGCGCTCGGTATACATATATGTATATCTATATATATGTGTTTGTGTGTATATATATACACACACACATATATATTTATATATACATACGGTTATAAATAATAAATTATACATATATATATAAATAATATATTAACTAAAAATGTTCTTAAATTATAGAATTTCTGTAATTTCTTAATTAGTGGTAAAACCATCATTAATAAATCTTACATACATAAAATGCGATGGAAAATAAACGATTTGGAGAAAATCAGTGGACCTTAATTATTTTTCTGTACTGTGAACATTCTCTAAAATTGGCGCTTTTTAAATAAGAAGACCATATAAGACAAGAACGCGTATTTACGAGATCCTAAGAGATTACTTATACACTCGTGATATATGGTACTTATAGAGGTTGGTTGATGACACATGTCTTCAAAATATATCAGTAATTTATAAATTTCTATCGAATGACAAGGTAGGTATCATTAAGAGAATTGATTATCGCATGAAAGATATGTTAAACTAGATTATCAAATTGTTAAAAACACGAAAAATACTATTCGATTTGATTATAACCTTATTTGTAATTTTCAAGGTCTGCATTTATTTTAGACCTCATACATACGCATGTATGAACATAGTTAAGATACCGTCATTCATATTTAAGTACGTAGTTTTCAGATTTGTAGCAATCCTTATAAGTAAATGAACATATGTTATTCAACCTGTTATCGACATGAAAAATAATGGAGTCTAAGAGTTAGCATTAGAAAAATAACAATCATATTTTATGAATATTTTTGAAGTTGTCATAACTAATTTTTAAACATTTAGTTTGTAGTCGAATTAAGTCACAGAGATGTCTCAACCTTGGATGTCTGATCTCATCGGTGTTCTGAAAGGAGCTAGGGTGGTAACTAATGCTATTATAAAACACCAAGAAGATGCAGTTAAACATTCAATACAGACATCGAGCTTGAAAACTGTGGCAGAGAAATGTACGACAGAGTGTATAACGAAATTAAGAAATATAGAACCAAGTAAGGTCCCTGTAAGTTTCCGTTATTTCTTTCTAAAGTGAAATATGGTTCTTATTTCGATAACATGTATACACACCATTGTGTCTGTTAATTTATGTCTGTGTCTACTACACATTTCAAAAGAAATTATTAGGTTACATAAATCCATAGTCATTAACAATTGATTTATTAGGTAAATCAATTTAGTAGGTAACATATGAAATTTGTAAATTTAAAGTATAATTTTCTCTTTATTTAAATTGCTTGTGCAGGGACAAGTGACAGAAGAGCTCAAAGAAGTAGCTGAACGATTAAATGTTGTTGAAAAAGGTTTAATGGAATTTTTTAAGATAAAATCTAATAACATGATGGGTGCACCATCAGATCACTATGGTCCTACTCCGCAGAGAAAAACTAAATTATATGTCTACAATATTGCAAAAGATCCTAAAGAAGTACCAATTGAGCCTGACATAATAAATGCACAGCAGAATATTAGATCAGCCAGCACAACTGATATGCAAGAGGAACTAGATAGACCTACAGTAAGAAAATACACAACAGTAAAGGAAAAGATAGAAACAATAACCAAGTTAGAGAACGAGATACCTAAGATCGAACTATCGGACAAAGATAAAGAAATTTTAAGAAGATTGGAATTAGAGCATGAACAGAGTAAAACGCATCAGAGTGCACAAAAAAGCACTGCAGAAAAAATTGAGTCAAAACAGGAACCTGTAAAGATAGTTCCAGAGAAACCTAAAGTTAGACCATCTGTGAAGCCAAAGCAAACTGTAAGTTTATCATGGACATAAAATGTTAGCATAAAATTTACACTGACAAATCAACTTTTATCCTATAGCTTTCACCTAATGCAAAAGCTCAGAAAGTCCCATCTACTAGATTACAGAGAATGATGAGCTTTGGTACTTTAGGAATTGGTCTTGGTGTTGGTACAGCCGCAGAATATACACGTAGAACACTCGGGTTTAAACCACAAAGTCTCGGCGAGACAGTCGATAGTATGTTTCTTACGAAAGCGAACGCTGAAAGAATAGTTTCAACTTTGTGTAAAGTGAGAGGTAAATATTAGTAGTAAGTTACTGTATCTTCTGGTGATTGACGATTACATATTTTATATTGGCCAACAACAGGTGCAGCATTAAAGATAGGACAGATTTTGAGTATTCAAGATGAAACTGTCATAAATCCTGAATTGCAGAAGATTTTTGAAAGAGTTAGACAAAGTGCTGACTTTATGCCATGGTGGCAAGTTGAGGTACTCCGATTACGCTTCGATTACACCATCCAACATCAATTTTGATTTTTATAAGAATTGCCTAAAATTGTTTTTAGAAAGTATTAGCTGCTGAGCTCGGGCACGATTGGAGGAATAAATTAGCTACCTTCGAAGAGAAACCATTTGCCGCGGCATCCATTGGTAGAGTCCTTCTGCTAATACAAAAATAATATGAAATTATTGTCTTAAGAACAATTATTAATAACATCGAATAATTCCAGGTCAGGTGCATCATGGTACTTTATTCAATGGTCAAGATGTAGCAATTAAAATTCAATATCCTGGTGTAGCTATGGGAATTCAAAGCGACGTTGAGAACTTAGTAGGCGTGATGAAGGTAGCACAGAAAATATTCCGTTTTCGTTCGTATAATCAATTATAAAGTGATCGTAAAAAGAAATTATTTTGTTGTAGATTTGGAATATTTTCCCGAAAGGCATGTTCATAGACAATTTGGTAGATGTTGCGAACCGAGAACTCGCGTGGGAAGTAGATTACATACGCGAAGCAGAATGTACAAGAAAATACAAGAAGTTCATGGAACCTTACGAGGAATATTGCGTTCCGGGAGTAATAGGTACGAATTCGGACGATTAACTCTTTAAGTATAAAATAATTGCCCATTTTTTTTTATCCAGATGAATTATCGACGAGTCAAGTTTTTACAACAGAATTGGTAGAAGGCATTCCGGTAGATAAATGCATAAATTTAGATATGAAAACGAGAGAGCATATTTGCAGATTGATAATGAGCCTGTGTCTCAAAGAATTATTCGTTTTTCGATATATGCAAACCGATCCAAACTGGTCGAATTTTTTCTACAATACTGATACGAGACAGGTGTGTAACACGATATTCTGTGATCACTTACACAATAAACTATTTTTTTACGTAATTTTCAGTTAGTACTACTAGATTTCGGTGCCTGTAGAGAGTATGACAAATCATTTATGGACAAATATATTAGAGTAATTTATGCTGCGAGCGAAGGCGATCGCAATACAATTTTAAATCTATCCAGAGAAATGGGATTCCTTACTGGATATGAATCTAAAGTAAACATTTTCCAATACTGCTAATTCTGTGATCAGTAAAATGCATTGAATCGCATAAATTTTTTATTGCATTAATTTCAGATTATGGAAGAAGCTCATGTGGATGCAGTAATGGTTCTAGGACAAGTGTTTGATAAGAAACATAAGTATTACGATTTTGGAGGACAAGATGTGACTAATAAGTAAGAACTACTAATCTCGATTATTTTTCTTTACATAGTAAGAAATACTTCAACTAAGTATATCAATTGATTTTAGAATGCAGTCATTAGTTCCAACCATTTTGGATAACAGACTTTGCCCTCCACCTGAAGAAATATATAGCTTGCACAGGAAATTGTCAGGAATTTTCTTGTTATGCGCCAAGCTTCAAGTTAAAATAAATTGTCGCGACATGTTCCGCGAAGTGTATGAGAACTACAAGTTTGGTTAAGCTAATTACATTGTATATAAGCAAACTTTAATAACGTATGTCATGGAACTTATTAAAATACTGTTTCTTCGTTCACAAAACAGAATGAATTGAATATCTATACGTGTATATAAAAATAATAGCTGAGCTTTGTAATATTATTTTGTAGTACCATAACCTTACTGATACTTTAACCTTTTTTGAAATTTGCTCTTGTCGTATCATTTGATTTTACATTATCTTGTGCAATAAAATTTTTTAGATTGTCTACACAATGTTTATTTGATTAATACGTATGATTGTCAGTCTTATCACCTGTAAGTGTACATATTGATAAGCAAAGGAATCTTAACCTCTTTATTAGCTTACGCGTGTCATTAAATTATTTCCGACAACTTTTAGTCGTCGAAACAAACTGTAAAGATGGTCAAAAAATTTTTATATTTTGCGTATGGAAGTAATATGTTAACGAAAAGAATACACATTAATAATCCAACGGCGGAACGTAAAGATATTGGTCTTTTAAAGGTATTCTAAATACAAGTATTTCAGCATTATACACAAATTAAGTAATTTGGATTTATATCTGAATGTAAATCAGAATTTCAGACTGGACTTTCTAACACATTCGAAAAGGTGGGGTGGATGCTCTGCGACAATCGTTCCAACAGAAAATTACAATGTGTGGGGTGTAGTTTGGGAATTGCATGAATGCAACATGGCCACATTAGACTGCCAAGAAGGGGTTGCAGATAAATTGTATTTTCCTCTGATGGTTGACATCACTACGCCCAATGGTCAAGTCTTAAATTGCAGAGTATACCAGCAGTGTAGCAATCCAGACGATCATGTAAAATTACATTCACTGCCAAACCATAGGAGGCCGTCTCCATTGTACATGTATGTTGTGTTGACACGACCGTATAATCTTTATACAGTGTGTATTGATAATGGAAAAGATGCAAGCAAGTTTCATCAAATGCATTTTTTTCTATTGTCAATAGCAAACAAGAAATTCTGGTGAACTGTTTTAAATGCTACACCCTGTATAATTAGTATATTGTTTTATACCACTACAGAAAAACAATATTAGAAGGTGCAAAAGAGAATAAGTTACCAGCTGAGTATATGAAGTTTCTACAAACTATACCACATAACAAATATTCTGGAGAATACAATATCGGGTAAGAACAATTTATATAATTAGCTTCGTTATGTACAAAATGTATTTACATTTACTTACTCTAGAGTAGTTTCATGTTGCTACAGTCTTTTGTTTCTTGTTTAAAATAATATTCATGTTGGCATCGTAGCCTACCTCTGAACGAAACTTAGTCTGAGCGATCGTTCGATCTTTCAAACGCCGTTTAACGTCCGGATCGTTCATGACTACATTGAAGGCTTCCTCAGCAGACATTTTATCCAGCTGATGTTTGGGTACTTTGATCTTTTTGGTGTGTTTACCATCTATCTAATTACCAAAAAAATGATCGATAATGCATTTATATAGTTATTTCTATAGTACACGTAAGATTTATATAACAATAATGTTGTAGCAATGTTCTCGAAGTAATTCATAAAATAAATACGTCCAACTTGGCTTACATGCAAATTTAACACCATTTTGTAATCTATATCGATTTCCGGCCAACTTTGCTCCATTACGTCCTTATCCAATTTAACTTCGTCCTCACTTATAAGATGATGTTTCACCGAGCAAAATCCTGCCCACAATTCTGAAGCAAAGTGTGGTGCTATCGGCGCAAGCATTATAATTTGCACAGCCAAAGCACGTTCGAATTCGCGACTTTTCTTCGCACAGTCTAAACATACCTTGCGCAAACTTGAAATTGAAGATGAAAAAGAGTGAACAATTGTATGTCGATTATATCTTAATAACGATTAAAAAATAACCACCTATTCGTAAGTCCTTGCATTCTTGATATCGCAACGCTCAGTTGCTGGGACGTGGTTATGCTAAATGTTGCACTTTTTAAGAAATAATTTCGACTATCAAACATGTACGCATCGTCTGCTTCGTATTTCGGGTCAGTAGGTTCTGCATGTAATTCTTCTAAACTGACATTGTTACGATAATCCATGAAGGTTTTCATGCTTTTCCATAAACGATTTTGCCAATTAATTATTCCGGGAATGGCTGGAATACAGGAATATATTGTTAGACATTTAATGTAAGTGTTTTACACTCAATTGTCTCCCGAACTATCCACCTACTGTCATTGTTCCAGACTCTGGTCGAAGTCGGTGCTACATCAGCTAATATTAACAATCTGGTTGTGTCAATCCCATATGTATCTAACAATTCAAGGGGGTCGACACCATTGTGCTTCGATTTCGACATTTTTTCCACAGAAACAATTACAGGTTCATTGGTACTTTTTTCTAGCCACTGTCCTTCTTGTTCTTCTACCTCGTTCGGTTTCAAATACTTTAGCGTACCCTTCTGTTGGTAAGTTTTACCCATAACCATACCCTGAACAAGTAATTGTTTAAAAGGTTCTGAACTAGGTAGCAATTCTTCCGAATGTAAGAAGTGACTCATAAATCTGGCATAATACAAATGCAATACAGCTACAAAAATAGTATATTCATGGTTCAAAGCCTTCAATGAATTCTAAATCGTGTTAAATTACTTACCATGTTCTTTTCCACCCACGTACAGATCAACAGGAAATATCTTTTTTACCTTATCAACAGAAAACATTTCTTTAGTATTTTTTGGATCAATATATCTGAAAAAATACCATGAACTATCCACAAAAGTATCCATTGTATCCGATTCTCTAATTGCCTGTCCTCCACATTTTGGGCAAGAAGTGTTCAACCAATCCCCAGCATCCAATAGAGTGGACTTTTTGTTTGAAAACGAAAATGTTATTTTTGGTAAAACGACAGGAAGTTGATCGCGTGGCACTGGTTGAATACCACAGTGCGAGCAATGAATAATCGGGATTGGCGTACCCCAATATCTTTGTCTAGATATCAACCAATCCTGAAGTCTTGAACTAACTGGGTATCCACCAATTTTCCATTTTTTGGCTTTAGTTAACACTTCCGATAATTTGTTTTGCTGTTGTTCATAATTTCTTATCGAATGTCGTAGAAATTCAATTCCAACTGCTTCGGAAAAATGGAAATCGTCCATTGAAGCAGACGGTATTCCGAGATGAGTCTCTCTGAAAGGTTGAAATTCGAATCTATCTGTTACGTATACCGATAATTCTTTCCCATTGAATGGATTCAGTACTTTAGCATCCATTATCTTAATTCCCTCCTGCACATCTGAACAGTATTCAGGACAGTTTAATAAACTTTTCGGAGATATTGCGACAAATTTTGCGTATTCAATAAATTCTGGATGTTCCGTCCACACATTTATTGTTTTTGGGAAATTTGGAATACTTGATATCAATTGCAAATCAAAGCTAGTACCATTGCATTCACCGATCCAATTCTGTTGCATTTTTACAATGTCTCTCCATTCTTTTAATGTTGGATCGTTCAAGCCTTCCAGCAATGATCTAATCAAAACTATGCAATTAAATATTACCTTATTAAGTATTACAATGTATTGTATAAACTGTGATCTTACTTTGCAAATGGTGTAGTTTTAATGAACCATTGGTTCAATAATTTCTTTTCTACTTGGGCTCCTGATCTCCAAGAGCAATTATTCGCATCGACTTGTTCCTCAGCCAGCACAGTTTGATCAACAGGATCCCAATTGACAAATGCTTCTTTCTGATAAACTAAACCTTTCTCAAACAGTTTCAAGAACAATTCCTGAGTCCATTTATAATATTCTGGATCGCATGTTGCAAACTCTCTGTCCCAATCAAACCCATAATTTAACAAGTTCAATTGATTTCGCATCTTAGTTATGTTTTCTTGTGTCCATTCAGCAGGATCTAATTGTTTTTCGTACGCAGCATTCTCAGCAGGCAAACCAAACGCATCCCAACCCATTGGATGAAGTACATTGTATCCTAAAGTAAATTGTAAGTTCAGTTAATCAGTTAATTAATCTTTAAACATTGGAAAACATACCTTTCATTCTATAAAAACGAGCAACAGTATCGCTTATTGTATAAACTCTTACGTGACCCATATGCAATAGTCCAGAGGGATAAGGGAACATAGACAGTGCATAAAATTTTTCTTTTTCATTATCTGTTTCATCAAATTTTTGCAAATTAATTTTATCCCTCCAATACGTTTCTATATCTTTTTTCATTGCATGTGTAGGCTCTGGATTCTAACAAGGTTTAATTCTTTTAATAATATTTTTAAATGTATGAAAAATTGTTAACACTTTAGCTGCCGAAGTAATAATTCGAAATAACTTGTTTACGAACGAAATTACAATCGCTATTAAAAAATGGATTAAATACCTTGAGTTATTTACAATTGAATCTTTCAGAATTATTAAATAATCACCGATAGCTAAAGTGGTAATATTGAATATTGTATTTGTTGACAAAATAAAATACGTACCGAGAATAAATTAAGGCCGGTTGATGAATATCGAGTAATAACATGTTTAAAATGTAGATAATTCTTAAAGTATGGTACCAGATTCTGTCGAAATGAATCTGTAAACATTATTGTTAGGTTTCGATGCCTAATTATTTATATAAATTCGGTTTTAAGGTATTTAAAAAGAACACGTTACGGTTGAACTGTGGAGGCTGCCATAATAAATTACTACTCTGAAGAATATACATTCTGTGTACAACATTTTTTATTAAAAACATCCTTATGCTGAATTATTATTTTATAATAAATATTTTTATAAAATAGCTTACATATTAGAAAAAGTAATATCTTATTTTAACAAATCCACTACAACTTTATAAAAAGATGCAACTTCCGTTTTGTTGAACTGATTCCTTTTCCGGTGTACACCGTATAAACAACTTCGTGAGTAAAATTTTGGGATTGAAATCCAATGAAATATTCCACATCTTGAATTAATATTTCGCGTAATAACAAAACATCGATATAGTTTGTGTTCGCGGCCGTGATTAAATAATATCATTGTTGTTGTATAGTGTATTAAGTATAATAAGTTTTTGACATTAATTGAGAGGTTAAGTTCCAGTATGTTTTTCACCGAATGCAAAAAATTTGATCCTCTAAATCATAAAAAAAGATATAAAATGATCATCTTTGTACAAAATAACATTGATGCCATGAAATATTTTGTAATAAACAAATTCGAGTGATATGTTTACAGTTCATAGCAATAACATACTTCTAACCTATTGTAATACTTAATACATTAAAACCTACATTATTACAAATATGAGTAACATCGAAAGTTTTAAAAAGTATATTCTGTTATGTTTATGTGTGTTTTAGTTCAACCATGGGTAAGAGGAATAATATGATCCCTAATGGGCACTTCCATAAAGATTGGCAAAGGTTTGTAAAAACCTGGTTCAATCAACCAGCTAGGAAATATCGTCGTAAACAAATTCGTGTGAAGAAAGCTCGTTCCGTTGCACCAAGGTAATTTACATTTTGTTAATATCTCGATTGTACAGCCTTCAAAATTTATTTACCTATAGATTTTTAATTTGTAATTATCTGTGTAGACCTGTCAAACTTTTGAGGCCCGTTGTCCACTGCCCAACATTCCGTTATCACACAAAAGTTAGGGCAGGCAAAGGTTTTACCTTAGCTGAAATTAAAGCTAGCGGTCTGAACAAACGGTTCGCCAAGACCATTGGAATTGCAGTGGATCCCAGGAGGAGAAACAAATCGGTCGAGTCTTTGCAAGCAAATGCTCAAAGATTGAAGGAATACAAGTCCAAATTGATTCTCTTCCCATTGAATGAGAAGAAAGTAAGTATGCCTGTGAATGTATTATATACATATATCCAATGAAATAAATTAATACATACATTATTTGTGTCATTAGCCTAAGAAGGGTGATGCAACTGAGGAAGAAATGAAGACAGCAACTCAAGTCAAAGGAGAAATCATGCCAATAAGACATCAAGCACCAGCTAAAGCTAAGGCTCGTACAATTTCTGAGGAAGAGAAGAAATTCTCTGCGTACGTAACTCTGCGTAAGGCTAGAGCTGATGCTAGGTTAGTCGGGATTCGCGCAAAGCGTGTGAAAGAAGCTGCAGAAAATCCGGATGATGTTACGAAGGTTGCCAAGGACAAGAAGCCCAAGAAGTAATCTTAAACATCGCATCTTTGTATAAATATAAAAAATAAATTCTCTATTGAGGAAAGCAATACCATCCATTTATTTATTTATTCCATAATTTTTTGTACAATTAAAGCTATTCGTTGAACATTTTTTATAAACTTTTTATCATCGCCAATACATAATGATATAAAAGTTGTATAAATAAATTCAATTGTACTTACGCAATATGCAGTTTCAACGTGCACCAATCACGTCGTTTATTGGCTAATTTTTCAATACATAGAACCTTCACGTATTCGAATGTTGGTAGCACTAGCGACACGCCATATTGTACCTAGATTTGAATTTCGAATGTTGTGACAACCGTTCACAATTTGTGGTGCATGTCTATCAAAGAAAGGAAAACAACACAACTCTTCTGATATTTTATATTAAGTTGTAAATATAATCACAGCAAAATGAAGTCCGCGTAAGTTTTTGATGTAACGCATAATTTATAAGGAAAAATTCCGATATAATTTGTTAACGTTAATATTAAGTCGATGCAAAAATTTCACGGTTTCTGACGCTTTAGACTTTTGAATAAATGATTATTCAAATGTATCGATGTATCATATCATGCAATGCGCGAAATTCGCTCGTTTCGTGTATGCTGTAGCTGTATGTTGACAATTTTAATTATTTTAGGCGTGTAAAGCCACCAGGTTCAGCGCGGAAACCAATCGCCCGTCCGAAAGGCAACAATATGTTATCTAAGGACCCGGTACAAGTCTATTGTCGTTTAAGGCCGATGCAGTATCCCACAGACGTGTCATGTATGAAAGTTATATCGGATACAACTATAGCTATCACTCCCCCAGAATCAGCAATAAATTTTCGTACTTCTAGCAACAAAGAAATTCAAACTACATTCAGTTGCGTATTCGCACCAGATGCTACCCAAAAAGAAATCTTTAATGCAGTGGCTCTACCGTTAGTCGAAAATGTTATTCGCGGTAGGAATAGTCTATTGTTTACTTATGGTGTAACAGGAAGTGGCAAAACATACACAATGACTGGCGGATCGCAAGATGCCGGTATCATGCCACGGTGTCTCGATGTAATTTTTAATAGTATCGCCAATTATCAAACGAAAAAGTTTGTTTTTAAGCCTGACAAATTAAATGGCTTTGATATACAAGGTGAAGCTGATGCAATGCTAGATAGACAGACTGAGCTTCATGCAGGGCTTATGTCTCACAGAAATGGAAAATCGAACAAGGTGTAAGTACAATAGATAAAAGACAAAGTGAATGATAATGTCTTTACTGACGCATGAAATATTTTATTAGGAAGAAAGCTGAAAGCGATGGAGATAGTAATCCAATGATAACCCGTGAAGCTGATGAATCACAGGCTATATCTGTGGATCAGGATAATGCCTATGCAGTATTTGTTACATATGTTGAAATATATAATAACAGTGTGTATGATTTATTAGAGGATGAGGATATTAGAGCCAAGTATGTTTATAAATTTAGAATACTTAGAAAAACTTAATATATGTATTTTAATATCTTGAAACAATCTACAGGACATTACAGAGTAAAATAGTTAGGGAAGATGGGAACAAAAATATGTACGTGCATGCTGTAACAGAAGTAGAAGTAAAAAGTGCTGAGGAAGCATTCGAGGTGTTCAATCATGGCCAACGAAGGAGAAGAGTAGCTCACACTGCTCTCAATGCAGAATCAAGCAGGTCTCATAGTGTCTTCACTATTCGACTTGTACAAGTAAGATTCTTAATTCTTTAACTCTCTGTACTATTAATATTAATAAGTAATACAATGGTATACCTTCTTATAGGCACCCTTAGACTGTGAGGGTGAACAAGTTATTCAAGATAAACGTGTAGTATGCATTACACAGTTATCCTTAGTAGACCTGGCTGGTAGTGAAAGAACTAATAGAACCAAGAACACAGGACAACGTTTAAGAGAAGCTGGTAATCTTCTTTCAATTATGTATACTGCCAATGTAGCGCATTCTTTGAATGTTGCTAACTATTTTCTTTCATTAGGTAATATTAACAATTCTTTGATGACTCTTCGATCGTGTCTGGAAATTTTAAGAGAGAATCAAATTCAAGGGACGAATAAAATGGTGCCCTATAGAGATTCAAAGCTGACACACTTGTTTAAGAACTACTTCGATGGAGAAGGACAAGTGAGGATGATTGTCTGTGTTAATCCGAGGGCGAACGATTTTGACGAGACGATTGTATGTAAAAATCCGATTACACAAGAATATAAGTGTATTGTGGTATATAAACATTTATGTGAATATATTTACAGCAAATTATGAAGTTCGCGGAAATGACCCAAGAAGTTCAAGTAGCTAGACCAATGGTTACTAAAATAGACCTCGGTTTCACACCTGGAAGAAGGCAAGCAAACAAGGTAAGACATGGACTAAAAGAGTAAGGGGAAATAAGTTTTATCTATAACAAAATGGTTGAATAGTTATTTAAGGAGGCGCGCGGTAAACTGGAGAAAGAAGGTCGTCCCGAAGCTGTTGATTTGGAAGTTGATATCGGTCTTGTATACAGGTGCGTATTTATTCTCCAATTTTTCCCATTTTAGTTTTCTGAATGACTGCAAATATGCTTCGTTACAGTTTGGGCGGTCCATTCCCCGAATTGGAAGTTACTTCTCCATGCAACGATCAGATAATTACTAATCTGATGCACTTTTTGGAACAGCGTATAAATAAACGGAACTTATTGCGTGCCGATCTACAGCAGAAACGTAAGCATTCGTCTTTTAATATGATCCAAGTGTCAACCAATATCTTAATGACCATCGCTTACAGAAAACGATCTTAGGAAAACTTTAATGACAATGGAACAGGAGCACATGAATTTAAAAATTGAAAATGCAACTTTGAAAGCAGCCACTTCACAGCAGAAAAAGAAGGTGTCTGCGTTAGAGGGTCACCTGTGTAAAAGTGAAGAACATGTAGATAGTTTGCTTCGGAAATTAAATCATGCGAACGATACGATTCGTAGCTTACAGCAAGAGGTAAATATTTAATGCACGTTAGTGTTAGTTCTTCTTAATCTTCGTGCTTAATGTAATTACAGTTAAAGGATAGAGACATGGCGCTGAACCAACGATTAATAGATAAGCAGAGGGTGAAACAAAAGTATAATTCTAAGATACAAGTGGAAACTGATAAAATGAACAGGGAATTGGAAGTAAAATTGCGTCAGCAACGCGAACATTTACAGGTAATAAAATGAAGTATATGTTAATTAGAATCATATGCTTACTATTTTCTGCCTTTCCAGAACCAAATGAAGGAGAAAGATAATAAATTGAGGCTAATGAAGCAGATTTTAGTAGACGACAATGGCATTAATATACCTGTTACTCCGAAACCGTCGACTACAAATTCCGAAGCGACTGCAAGAGGAACAGACGGTCGATCGCGAAGGGTCAGCTCTCCTTACTTATTTCTATTTTGTTTAAAGACATAGATCTAGAATAGTTTATTTACAGGATAAGATAACAGTTTCAAATCCAAGACATAGGCGTTCACAGAGTGCCGATAGGTGGATTGATCACAGGCCAGGAGCACTCATTCCTTTGGGAACGGTTTTGCAACCATTAATGCGAAGAAGACGCAGCGTTACAAGACTCGCAGATCCAAAGGAGATCACTGATGGGGTATCGAGATACTGTCTCGTTGCACAAGAACACGATACGGACGGCGAGCTTGAAACCAAACTGTATAAGGTAATTTATTGTTCAATTAATTGAGGATGAACCTGCAGAACAGCTACCTACATAAAAAAATCATCAATATCGGAGGATATGTCGCTGTTCAGCAGGTTCACCGAATTGAGAAGATAATCGAATGTACAATAATGTATAAAATTGTTTTAGGGAGACATACTGCCAACCAGTGGAGGTGGAGCGCAAGTTGTATTTAATGACATGGAATGCTTGAAGCAATTATCTCCGAAGGCAAGAAAACGTAGCGGTCCTGCAGACTTGGATATCAACGAAATAGGCACACCAAATCATTCGTCTACGCTTGTGGAGACGCACTCTAAAAGGCCACGAGTGATCAATTAACAAACATAGGAGTAATTTAATAAGGATTTAATAATTTACTAAATAATACAATTGATCACACAAAATAATGATATATAAGAAGATATATAATACTTCGCACACAATACTTTAAAAACGAAAATTCGATCATGGCTACGTAAATAGAATCTCACGAAAAACGGACATTCGTGATATTTTATATATACATATATATATTTTTTTATATAACTTTTAATTAATCGAAATTGTAGCAATCGCATTGGAAAAATTAAGTAGCTACGTTTCAGATTTATTAACAAAGATGTTTTTACTATGCATGTAACGTTAATGTATTCAATAGCTGAGTGTATGTATAAACAGTAACAGTATTAATTTAAGCTAACACTTTGAATGTCTATTAAAGCTTTTTTATGAAATATTTATATATAATACACGACTACAAAATTGCACTTATGTACATGTTTAAAAACATAAGCTGTGTATAATCCTTACAAACTTCAGGAAGTTTTTTAACGATTTTGTTAGTATCGCATTTAATTATAAACGCTGCCTCCTCAGTTGATTATCCAATTGTGCTAATTGCTGGAGGAAGCCCTCGTTTGGTTGTATGTACCGATTTTTACGGACTGTTTTAATAGCTTCAACAGCCAGCATTTCTTTCTTTATCATTAAGTAAGCTAATACGCAAGTTGCACTCCGGGACATTCCCAACATGCAATGGACAAAAGCTTTACCTGTGGAAAATTATGCACTGTTACATGATGATACATTTTTTACTATTTACAGTAATTTACACAAGGATCAAATATGAAGATTACCTCCTGTAGAAACAGCCTCGTCTATGAAGTCTGCAGCAATGCAAAAATATTTGCTAATATCTGTAGTAAATAAATCTGCAAGAGGTAAACCGATATACTTGATCGTTGTATCTTTATAATAATTTGCGTCCGTGTTCACGAATCCAAATCTCTTTCCTTCAGCAGAATTAAGTAAATGTGTTATACCCAGCATTTGAAGATACTTTTTATTCTTTGCTGTGGCACTGTAGAGTATTAAATATAAATTATTTTTTGATAATATATGACAGAAGTAAGTACAATGTAACTTTAAAATATTCACGCATCGCCAATGTATATCCCTGGATATACTTCGTCGCAATCAATGTTCTGTTGTTCACGGTAATATTGAACATCATCTTTATTAGGATCGAATCCTGGTATGGGCTTGTTCTCTGGTTGTGTTTTATACAAAGTCTCTACTAGGAGACGTTGGGTGGTTTCACCTCCAGGTAATTCCTTCTGGAAGTCCTGGCAATGAAAATGTTGTTAGGTAATAAATAGTACTTTATATATTAATATAAATATTAAGCTGTGTGTTTATAATATGCGAGATACTTAAATTTGAAATATTACCCGATCCCTGTCCCTCCATGTGCTACGCATCGTGTATAACGAATGAACTTAAAAAGAACCGGGGAAAGAAAATAGTATTGCTAGCAGCGCATATGTATTTTTAAATGTTCTTACGAAATGTTGCACACACGAAACGTGGTTTCTTGTATCGCGAGACTTTAAGAAATCCTCACGAAGCGGTGGAAGTTTCGAAACGTTTTACATTTCGATAATAATACTTATATGATAAACTACTTACCTTTCCATGTTTTCTCTCCATTGATGGAGGTTATTTACAGGATATTTGCAAGTTGAATTTTACAGAACAATTGTGAAACAATTGTATGAAATATATTTATATCTTTGACAGTACAATTCAGATTATGATGCATCCATTGCATCATAAGTATCTGTTAATTCAAAATCGTCGTTTGTATACGAATCGTGTTTGGCACACACATACGTACAAGTTGTGATTCAAATGGTGTTCGTGCCATAAGCACTGATAAGCACAGACGAGATATAGGATATCCTATACCTCGTCTGTGGTATAAGTAATCCATATCATAGAATAGAGCATTATTATTGGATAAGAATTTCTTGTATACATTCATATAATACCAATAAAAGCAAGCATGAAATGATATAAAAATAAATAGTATCTACAAAGTTATGACCATGGTACAAAATTTCAGTGAGAACCTGTACAATAGATCAGTGCTTGTTGCACAGTAACAATTGTATCTTGTATTTTTATTTTGTATGAATGATTGATTATTTAATATAAGATACACTACTTTTATCGCTACATGAGAAATTAATTTTATACTTTCGTTCTAAAAATGAATTTGTTATGAATGCAATAATAATCGTCAAACACAATCGCTATCAATAAAATAAAAGAAACACGGAATTCAAAGATAGGATTTCAAAGTTCAAAGGGAAATTATATTCTTCTTGATTGAAGAAATTTTTAATCGCTCCTCGACCGACTATTTTCAGTTTTACGATTCATATTGTGTTGCGATTATGAAAAATCGGTGATTTAGGGATTATATGTAATAGGCATTGTGATTTTAAAAGTAATTCGGCGATGAGTCATGACGTATATACGTCGATGCCAAAAGGAATATGGCGACGGTATCAGGTCGGTGTGCAATCTTCTGTTGATTTTATTCAAGGTGAATAGTGTTCATCGTGTTGATGAGTGTAGTTACAATAGGAATTTGATGAAAAATCCACTGGAACAATGAGTTTCTTTAGCAAAGTATTTGGTGGTAAAAAGGAGCCGGCCCCTTTGTCAACGGCCGAGGCGATACAAAAGTTACGCGAGACAGAGGATATGTTGATAAAGAAACAAGATTTTCTTGAAACGAAAATAAGCCTTGAAATTCAAATCGCCAAAAAAAATGGAACGAAAAACAAGAGAGGTACCTGAGAGTGCAACATTTTTTAATCCAATTATCACTGTTCACGGTTAATTTTCAATGACTAAGATCATAAGGATTACTTGTCATTATGACGTTTCTCTATTATATAGGGTGATCGTCAGAACTCGGATAAATGGCAATTCTTTTCTATATTTGTGTATATTACAAAGGAATTGTAACATTGTTAATATAAAAATTTAATTTTCCGTAGCTATTGAAAATACAAAATATTCACATTCTTGATATGTTACAGCTGCGATACAAGCTCTCAAAAGAAAAAAACGATATGAGAAACAGTTACAGCAAATCGATGGCACGTTGTCTACTATTGAGATGCAAAGAGAAGCACTCGAAAGTGCGAACACAAATACGGCTGTCCTGACAACGATGAAGAATGCGGCAGATGCATTGAAATCTGTTCATCAACACATGTTAGTAATGGAATGTTGTAATTTTGGTTACCATAATTTTTTAATAATACTTCTTTCATGAGTCAGAGTTCAAAGATCACTGGTGTATAGCATTTGTGGTGGTTTGTATAACATGTTGTATTATTTTTTAGGGACGTTGATCAAGTTCACGACATGATGGACGATATTGCCGAACAACAAGATGTAGCGAGAGAAATTTCTGATGCAATATCTAATCCTGTAGCCTTTGGTCAGGACATAGATGAAGATGAACTAGAAAAAGAATTAGAAGAACTTGAACAAGAACAACTTGATAAAGAATTACTTGGTATCGAGACTACCGATGAACTTCCAAATGTTCCAGCTACTGCTATTCCAACTGCACCAGCTCGCACAAGTAATACAGCTAATTCTTTGTTCAGAATATTAGCATGTTACAGTAGGTAACAGCTTTACCGCTAATTCATAATTATTTTTTTTATCATTCAGAAGCCAAACCAGAAGAGGACGAAGACTTAAAAGAGTTGGAAGCATGGGCATCGTAAGGTGGTATCAAAATGGTTGTAAAAATAAATTATATAAGGAAATAATAGTTGAAACAAAGTACACATTGCTGAAGAGCTCAACAATGATGCAAGAATCTTTCGAGATTTGATATCTTTCAATGATTATGGACTTAATACAGCTGTTTTTTCTGTGCACAGTTTAAAAATTAATCAAAATACTAATGAAACTTTGATAAATGACGTTGCTTTCTATCCATAAATGAATATTAGTAAAAAGATCTGTATCGACAAGTAAAGATGGTTTATAAATAATAATAGGCAACTATCCTATGTGTACATAAGCTAGACAACATATTTTGTAATTACAGTAAGAGAATTGACTATAACGAACGAATATAAATTCATCTGTGCAGTAATCATTACTGGAAAAATTATATATACAACTTTGCTGTGTAAAAAGTTTGACAAATTACAAACTACATTGTTGCTTTTTAATCTTGAGTATTATATTAACTGTTATGTTCTACACTTTGTATAAATGTGTATGCCATGAATACATTTCCGCAAATGTATATAGATTCTAGTGTAACTGACTGCAAATAAAGCAGAAGTCTTAACTTTAAATATTTATGTATTTGTAGTAAATGTTTAAGTACAACGTTTCACTTAAGATAGTAGAAGTATAATACTCAGTTGAAGCTGCAAAATTATAAGTACATTTAAATAATTCGGACTATATACAACAACGTCGTCAGAAAAAGTAAAATGTTGGTTCTTCCTTTTTAATGTCGAGAAGCTACATTTTCATATGCAATCACAGGGGTAGGAATATACTTTTTGTTTAATTTAGTGCCCAATGTTGGTATCGGTAATGGATAAATATGAGGTTTAATAGGAAATTTGGTACCAGCTATATCGATCTCGTAACGCGCTGTTGGATTCATTATAAAATCTGTTGTAACAATATTCTTCTTTGGTTGCGCATGCCTCTGTCCAGGTATACTAATGAAACCAAGACAAATATGTTTCTCAGTAGCAAAACCATACCTACAAAACAAGTTCATTTAGGTTTGGATATTACGATGAAAAATGTTTTATTATGCTAAAATTCATCGTGTATGCTTACCCAGCTGATGTCACAGTCCCTACAAATTCATTGTTTCGATAAATAGGCTCACCACCCCACGGCCACACGTCTTTGTTTATATCCAGTCCATCCACAACGAATAATACTAATCGTTTTGTCACGCCTTGCTCTTTTTGGTATTGTAAAGCAAATTTTCCGATGAAATATTCCTTCTACAATAAATAATCTTATTAACAAGAGCATTACAATCCGAGTGACTGAAATGTGCCTAACGTACTTACATCTAACTTTACACTGTACCCGCTTCCAGCTTCGTACGGAGTAACGAACGGTGTTAACTCCTCAGCCCAAAAGGGAATAAATCGTTCTATTCGCATGAAACGTTGCGTAAGAACACCCACGTCTCGTACACCATAATCTTTGCCTACTTCCATTAATGTCTCGTACACGTGAAGTGCGTACTCCGAAGGTATATATAAGCAGTAGCCAGATTCACCAGTATTCGTGAATGACATTATCATGACGTCCGAGGCGTACGCTACGTTTGCAGTCTGTTGATGTGATAATTATTCTCTAAATCATGTTGTAAATTATACAAGATGTCTCACCTAAATATCTGCCAGATTTATTGTTGTAAATGATTTCATTTAGCCGAGACGCCCTGTATACTTCTTTGTAATCGATCAAGTTGTTTTTACCTTGTATGTGAAGGGAGATAGATTGATGTTCGAATTGGAAAGTTCTGATAACAGGCCTGTGGCTTTAGGACCCACTAAATTGATTACCGTGTACTTTGAAGTCACGTCATTTAAGCCGACCGAATGATCCGATGGTAAATGCCTGCGATAAAAAGCAACAAATCCTATATTTGATTCATCTAACTATAAATAGTAGAGGTGTGCGAGAATCTGAAAATATTGGGTTGGGACGAGTCGAGAAATTTACTCGGAATCGGGACGGGTTCTCGAAAATTTCAAGATTCTCGAATATATCGGGATTCCCGAAAATATTCGAGAATTCGACACGTCTCGAAACGATGCCGCACGTCTCTAATAAATAGTCGTTCATAGTTTAATATTTTCTTCTACCTAGACATCCATTGATAAATGCGCGTTTGTTGAGACGTTGGTGAAACCATGAAATAACTGTTTTCCGACTGTCTTACTAAGATACAGTCATTCTCGTATCCACCTCGTTCATTTTGCATCCCCGTATGCACTATACCACCAACTGGTATATTCGCATCATTCGAACATAATTGCTGAAGGTACTCGACAACTTCCCAACGACTAGACTGTACAAAATATTATAAAAATGTAAATGTTCACATAAAAATCTGACAAATATGTCCTTCATGTACCTTAATTTTAATCTTTGAAAATGAGCTCATATCTATTATTCCTACTCCTTCTTTGCACGCAAGAAACTCTTCCTTCATAAAATCGAAGAACTTTGGCTTATAGAAGCTTCCTGGTGGCATGACTGGTTTTTTTTGTCCTCCTTCAATTAATCGATATCATTTTAATTAAATGTAATACAGAGTAAAAAAGAAATCAAATAATTTTTTTCTTACTTCTATAAGTAGAATCAAAGTAAAGTGGTCGTTCATAGGCCATCTTTACTCCGAAAATCGCACCCCTTTCTTCGAGAACCGAATACAAGGGAGAACAACGCAATTTCCGAGCGTATTTGTACTCGCATTGATGAGGGTATAGAATCGCATAATTTCTACCGACTATTTCTCTCGTTCTTTGCTGTAAGTACCGTTTACTGCTGTGCAAATCGAGAAACCTTTGCACGCTAAAGGGAAGCAACTCTTGAGTAGATTCGCCGTTTATAAGGCACTCAGCCACTTCTTTGCCTATTCCTCCTGCGCCTGCATAAAGATGTTTTTTTAATTTCAATACAGAATTTGTTTTACGATCTTTTTACCTTGTAGAGAATTCCCATTCATGCCCACGGCGACGTAATAATTTTGAACTTCCGGACTTTCGCCCAGTATCCACCTTCCATCCGGTGTAAAATTGTCAGGACAATTATACACGTTCGGTCGTGCTTTACTCAAAATTGGCAATCTATGTATAACTTTGTCCCATAAGGGTTTCCAATGGGAAGGATCATTTTCAAGATAGTTCTTCCAGTTTTGTGTAGGAACACTGCCGCTTCTGAACGCAGGTTTTGCTTCAGGTTCAAACCAACCAACCAACAAACTTCCCTGCCATTCTCTCACGTACGAATGCGAATCGAAATCTCTTATGCACGGTAGAGTGATATTTGAATTAGATGGAAAGGGAGAAGCAATTGCATAATAATGTTCTGCAGGATATGCTGGGATTCTGACTGGTGGACTGCAACGCAATCCTAATTCACGTGCCCACTATAAAGCATATGTTTATATTGTTAATTATGCATTTTTAATTTAAAAGATGATGCATAAAATATTGTTCTTACCATTCCTGCACAGTTAACAAAGTACTCGCAGAAGACTACACCGTATTCAGTCTTTACACTCTTCACAGCTCCATTTTCAGTATTGATTTCTTGTATTCTGCAATTCTCAATGTACCTTGCCCCTCCAGCTTTTGCCAGTTTAGCTAAAACTTCGCAAACTGCACTGGGGTTAGCCACTGTATCTTCAGGTACCCAAATTGCACCCTCTATGTCATCGGTATTAACATAAGGGTGCAGTCTCTGTAGTTCTTCTTTTCGTAGAACCTGCAGAATTGATTATGCTTTAATAGCTTTCTTTCTATGGATATTGTGATAAGTAGACTGCGGATCTTTATTTATTAATTATTAACAGTCTTAATACATGGAAAATTATAAGACAATATCTGTGATGATTGTACTAAAATAATTGTAATAAAATCTGCAGTCTAGCGATGAGTGATTAATAAATATTACTTCACAATGCAATCCTGTAGGTACATTATAAGCCAGCCTACGTTTTAAAGCTATCATTCTATCTTTGGTTTGAGCTAAGTTTATACTGCCGCATTGTTTCAATCCAATATCGTATCCCATTTCTTGTAGTTGTTGGTATAACTTAATGCTATAGGAGATCAAATTTCTATGCGATATCGGTTTGAAAAGTCCGAGGGTGCCCGACCCGAAGTGGGATGTGCCGCTTCCAATGCTAGAATAGATCTTTCATGAATATGTTGTAGTGTAAATCGTTTACCATATTTTTAGCTAGAATTTATTCTACCTAACAAATGAATGCATACCTATCTTGTTCTAGGACGAGCACATCCTTCCATCCGTTGATAACAAGATGATAAGCCACAGAATTGGCAACTGTTCCTGCACCGGCAATAACAACTTGCGAATGAGAGGGTAACACAGCTGATCGTGGTGAAAAGTTCGTGTAACTGTTAAAGTTTCTGTGATTTTCATTTTTGCTGTTGAGTAGACCGCACGCGAGCATTCCATCTTTATAGGTTATATTGTACAAACGTTGTTTGTTAACTTTCAAAACTGTATTTTTCGATAACGATACACAAACACATTTCGAGCACGCGTGACTTATCATTAAATTATGCATAAAATAATGATTATCCTGTATCAATGAATCATTCAAAAGCTTACTTAGAAAATGCCTGTACTCCGAACATATATGTATGTTCTATTTCTATTTAGAGTTTACAATAAAAAATATATTTGTGCACAAGAATGATTGTTATTATTAGCAAAATGTTATATAAAATTTTCCAGATTTATCTCGTCGTAGATGAGACATCAATTCCGAAGAATTGCAATAAACTTTCTACAAACTATTAATGGTATGTATAGTCAATAAAACACATAATTATCTAATCTATATTTGACCTTGTAAAATAGTAACATTATCTGCATCTCGTAATCGCATAATTCCTAATCAAAGTTCCTTCAAAATTCCGCATATCATTGAAATGTTTGAATTCTGCGCGCTTTTGTAGAATCGATCGAGAACTCGAAACATTCAAAATCGTCGAGTTATTTCGATTCTCGAACTCGCACGATACGGTCATTCCAAATGGGAACCGCGTCCAAAAAATCGTTTCAGTTACACTTCCCATTCTTTCGTTTGTAAAATGAAGTTCATTGTAAATTCTAGCTTGTGCAAATAGTAAACTAAAAAGAGAAAATATCCTTCGTCATGTTGTTCGTGTTAGCCATTTATATTTTTAAAATATTGTGCGTGTTTTTATTTGTCATGTACTGCGTCGTCACCTTCCTTATGGTAATGGTAAGGATACCTCTTCATTTTTCGACTAACGAATATACTTGTGTTTGTTTGTACTAACTAACGATTGTTTTGCTACTAATACGACCAAGTACAATGCTCGACTGGAGGAGCTGAAAGAATGCGTAAGTTTAACACAGCTTTCCTCATAAAAAAGTAAAATTACCTTAGCTATAGTAAAACCATTTTAATCGTCTCAGATCACAGCTAAAAGCGAAATCCTGGAGTCGGATTACCCGCTCAAAGTTAGTTGTAGATATCATTTTTGTATATCTACATAAAGCGCGCATTTCGTCGCATTTATTGATACAACTGAATCGATCGTTGCAGATTTATGTAGATGAGAAATTGGAATTATTAACGAAGAAGCTATCGGAAACAGAACATCCGGTGAGCCATCAGGATTTTAGAATTTTGTTCATTTTGATATGCAAACGTAAAATATAGATACAACTATAATATTAATGCAATTGCAGCGGTCTCATTACGAAATAAGGAACGCGGAGAAGGTTCTAACAGACTTGGAAAATAAAACATCGAATTATAGAGACCGATACAGGACGTTGATGTCAGAGTTGAAGAAGGACGTCCGGAAAATCGAGGGCGAGGTTAGATCGTATTTTTCCCGCCAGATATCGATTAATTTATGGTTATGTGTTATCTGTTTACATTGTGATTAGAGCAGAAATGCAACAAAACCGCGTGACACTATCAAAAATGCATTGTGAGCATTGCTAGATTATTCGCTGGGAAAAGAAGGGGGGGGGGGGGGGGAGCATAAAATTTGTGATTGTATCGTTCGTTTGTTAGAAGCCAGTGATCACGTGACTACAAGTCACGTGATCGGTCGTTATTTTTGTAGTTTGCGTGAATTTAAAATTGATCCGATGATAATCGAATTTTTTGCGTATGGCAGGTTAAAACGTTGCAAAATCACATTTCGCTTTTATCGCTTCGAAGAGAGGCTCTTAGGAACGAAGTAGTGAAGGTAATCGGTTTCAATAAAAATAAATGGATAAAATAAACATGATTTTATAAAAAGTTTACTATAATTTCAGCAACAGGAAGATTACCAAATGATGCTAAACAATTTTACCAAGGAGTTGGAGAACAAAAAGTCTCTATTCTGTAGGTTCATGCAGTAATTAAGTTGATCATATTTTTTTTCGTAGAATTTTGTTTTCTCATATTTTATTTGTTGGGAATAATTCTCCGATTATTACAGCTCTGGTAACTGTAAGTCCAAGAAAGCCTCGCATATGTTGCCTTCCGGTACAATGAAACGTTACGTCGTGTCCTTGCGCATGCGATATAGTGATTTTTATTGACTGTTCCACGGTATTGTATAGCGTCGATCGAGTCATAACTTTATTTAGTATTCACAATATGTACATCTGAATAAAACGATCGATATGGAAAATTTTTCGCGTTCGATTTTCCAACAACTACGACGACGAATATGAAAATGGAAGAGAAACTGCAATTAGATAAAACAAGTTGTCTTATCTTCGTGTGCATCATTCTAATAGCACATTACCTAACGGTGATTATTTAATAGTTTTTAAGAATATGTGACGCACAGTTGAAGAAGTGATTTAATCATCGAACTTTTTGGAATTATTATTTAAAAGATTTGTAAACTTCCGTTAGATAAAGTATTAACCGTTGACGTAGACGGATCATCCAATTTTCCAAGTTCTTCCGTATCTTCAAACTTGAAAGTGCTGTTTGGAAGGTCTACTTTGCGACCTGCCGAAGTTAGGTCACTTACGATTACTCTTTTACGCACTTTTATGTATAGTTCGACAATAGATTCGGCCATTAGGATGAACAGGAAACTTGTTTCCCAAGGCAAACGTACGCGAAGCTTTTCCGATCGGAACGAAACCGCTACAAAATTTTCGTTGAACGCCGTTCTATTTCTTCTTCTAACTTGCCCGGATAATCCGAAGCATCCCGACAAGATTCCCCGATGGAACAGAGAAGAATTTGCAGCGGAATGGGAGCTGCCAATTACAGTAATGTTTCACTATATATGAAACAGATGTGCACGCGTGGTATGCTCCTCGACAATTACAAAACTTTTGTTTTTAATTATTTTTCTATGAATCTTTTATCAACACATTTGTGACATTGGTCTGATTAAAGCGAGATCAAACATAACATAATTCGGAGCATGTTTGCTCATGTAATAACTTATTGTCTTTCATAGCTTCTGACAAATTAGAAAAACTGTTGAACAAGTAGAAGCGATCCAAATCGTGCCGTGTTTGGTGTCATTTTAATCAGGAGAATGTTACAAATATGTTGATAAAAGTTTCATAAAAAGAATGATTAAAAACATTTTTTTTGCTATCAGCAAAATGATAAAAAAATAGCCTTCCGAAGTTTTCACATATATCGAGATATTACTGTACTCTGTCCGAGCGACACGCGTTGCGGACTTGTTCTTCTCACTTGATCTCATTAATTATTTATTGGTTTCAGAGAAGTCCGTTCGAAGAATTGATATTGCACGTTCAATTGCCTATGTCACAAGATATTTTTCCGCAACGGACAAACGTTGTTCGCGTCGAAGTATGATGTCTTCAAAGATGAATACCGCCTGTTTAAAGTTCCGTGTGATGCGATGGGAACTTCTTGAGGACCGCGTGGTACAGATTATAAAATGTGAAAAGACTGACGCTGAGGATGATGATCAACGCCGCCCCGAATATCCAAGAGAGGAAGTTCCCGTCTATGAGATCCGAATGCTCCTTCCTCTTCTTGGCGCTTATTTCGCCCAGGGTGCTGCCCTTTCGTTCCTCCATCAGCCTTTTCATGTTCGCTAGTTTCTCGCGGAGCTCGTCCACCGATTCAGCGATGTCCACGATCGATTCGTCTCCGGCTAGCTCTGAAACTCGGACAAACACAGAATAATATAAAATAATAATCGAACCTCTGGGCATCGATACGATGATCCCAAAATGATTGCCATACCCTTTTATCTCAATAGTCGTGATAAAAAGTGGGCAGGATTATATTTAATCTTCTTTATTGTAGGGAGAACGATTCGGAAAAACAGAAAGCGAATCGTTCGGGTTAGAGGTGAGAGGCCATGTTGTTCGCGAGATTAAATTGCAATTGAAGGCTCGACAATTAATACATGCTCCGTTTTGTTTAAGGAGATTCCGAATCGAAACTGGACCACTTACCGGCAGCTTCTGGTGTGCAAGTATGCGTCACTGTTTTCATGATGCTCGCTTCTGTCTGTCTCTCTCGAGTGTACTCCTCGGTCCAGAATCTGACACAGCGGCCGGTATTGATCATCCAGCATCTCTCGTTTTGGCGCAGTCTCCGTCTTCCGGGAAGTTAAGCCTCTCCGATTTTTTCCCTCACTGTCGTCTCGATCGAAATCGTCGCGATAACCAGCCACGAATTCGCACGAGAACTCTTTTCGTACCGAATGCTTCACAATTTCTGACGATTCTAATATGATGCTAGTATTTGTTGATTCAATTATTGCGAATTAATCGTTTACCTGGATCGAAATGCTTATGGTCGGCCCATTTACGCGGAATTTTTGAACGAATTATTTTTATCGTATACATAGGATTAATCAAGTCTTTCGTTTAGGGCTCCTTAAGGCAATTATCGCAATTTTTGGAACGATAGTTTTTATTGAATTTTATTGAGTTTCATTGAATGGAGCAGGATACAGAATGACTATGAAATCAAATAGAATTTTATAATCTACCTCGAGAAGGATTTTATCTGGCTGGTTTAATCTAACTCCTAGCACTCGAGTAGCGGTTCTGAGGTGCTACTAAAAATTGCTACATATAATTATTCAAAATATTTTTTAAATTATTAAATTAGTTTATGTTTGACAAATTATTAAACATTTAAGTAGAATATAGTATAGAATTCTATATTCCCGCTTGCCTTCCGGCTTTGCGGTGACTTTCAGATACATTCTTCGCTATAATTTTAATACCATAAAGCTATAATAAGGATACAAGAAAAATAACAGTAAAGAATACATGCAAATAGTAAAATAAAAAATACGCTTCAAAAACAATGTAAGATATAAAGAAATAGGAGTTAAATGTAAGAAAATAAAATAACAAAACTGGATAAATATGTAATAATAAAATGAAATAACTTAAAATAAAATACGATAAAATAAATAAAATAACGTAACAAAAATATATATCTATATATAAACTCAATCTTACAACCTTTGAATTTAGTAAACATTTAAGTATTGTACAAGTAAATTTCAACAGTTTCATGCGCATCAAATGAAAAAAAAATCATAGAGCACGGAAATATTCTAGGTCGAAAGAAATGTTCCATTATGTAGTTACAATGGTTCCGAGTGCAGTGTTAAATATTGAATTTGTTATAGTAGCTATGAATAAAAAATTATTACTAATAATTGTGAGCGCATTGGTTTCAGTTGGTCAGTCGTATCCTCCTGTTCGAATGTCCCGCGTCCGGTCAGCTCTCGCGGTTCGATGCGAATGAGTCCTAAGGGATGATCGATCCCGGCGTTCGATTACAAACGGGACCATCGGTTCTGGTCGTGCGGCGCTCGGGCGGAGTCGGCTGCGCACCGTTCGGCTAGAGAGGCTGACGTCACGACGCAACATGGCCGCCGGTATTGGAAATGGAGAGTAGCGTAGAGGCTGGGCGGTAGGAACGAACCGTAGGTGTGTCAGTGCTCGGCTTCACCGCGATAATGCCATCGAAATGCCGATCGTTGAAGGCTGATCCGTGGCTCGCGCAGTGTTCGTACGCACGATCGGTATCGTTCCGTCGGCCGAGTCTCGGATGGTGAGATAATGATAAATCGCGAATATCCCGGAGGAGGGCAAAATTGAGCGGAGAGTGTGTGCTGGTGGTGGTCTCGTCGAAAATAAAAAAAAACCGCAACTGTATATTCCGACGTGCGACGAGATCGAGCACCAAGAGAAAAGAATAGAAGAAATTAGAGAAGAGAAGGAAATAGTTTCTCGGCGCGTGTACTGTCGCGGGTGTTCTCACGGAGCAGACAGTGAGGCGGCGCGTTCCGATGAGTACGGTGAAATTGCGTCTGAATGAGATCGAAGTGGAAAGTAAACGGTTGCCTGTCGTGCGATCGCCCGGTGCTCACACGATTCCCGACAATTGTCAGACGACCCGCTCGGCCGGCTCCGTGAGGGAACCTTGCCCGGATCCCCGTTGACTCGTTACCGATCGAAAGTAACACCGCCGCCGTTCGAGCTCCCAAGAATAAAAAAGAAAAGAAACAGACGAAATGGAAAGGGAAGAACTCGCGTGTCGGCTGCTCGCGTAAATTGAACCGTGTTTCGCGGCGGTGCGGGTGTGCACGTCCGGCGAAGATCCCGTTTTATCGCGATCTGTCAAAAACCCACTTCGGAACGTTGGCACCCACGACACCGAGTCCGTCGTCGTCGCCGGTTATCGATCTATCGGGATCGCGTTTGTGTCCAGGCCTCTGAGTTTTCGAGCCCTGTACAACCGACGACAATCGATTCGCTCAGAAAGGACTTGCTGTTCTGTGGTGTTCTCCGTTGCAACACACAACCACCGCCGGGAGAGACAGTCGGAGAGAGGGCCGACCCCCGACACATATACACATACACACACGCACACAGACACACATCGATTATCCCTGTGCCGTAAACAACGGTGCCACAGCCTCGCGGCAAGAACACGGGAGAGGAAAAAAACAGAATGCTCTGCACCGTGTTGAAAATGAGACATGATTCCCGATCACGCTGAGTCGGCCGGCAGCCGACTAAACACGGGACACGGGAACACAGGCTCGAGCGATGATACCGGCAGCGTGTGCTAGTTAACAGAGATCGTGAATTCTTCTCTGCTTTAGAGGTTAGGATCAGCCCTTCCGGTGAACACTAAAAGAATCACTGAATCGTTTTGCAAGAAGACACGGAGGAACCGTGACAAAACTGTAGACAGACAGAGAAGTGCGATACTGGAAACGGCGGAAGAGAGAAGAAGAAGAATAAAGAGCGAGAGAAGAAAAATGACTGATTGCTAAGGAGATCGGAAACGGACTAATAGGACAGGAAGAAAGAGAGGGGGAGCGAGAGAAAGAGACGTTCGTGGTCGCTTCTGGTATACGATCTTTTGTTTTGTTTGTTGATTTGCCGGTACTTTGTTGCGTGTGTCGTTCTTCTCTAAGTGGTGTTTGCAGTGTGGCCCGGAGGGTGAGAGAGCACGGTCGGATTATTATCACTCAAAATGTGGAATGTAATGTGCGACGTGATGCCGACGATTGCGGAGGACAGTATCAGCCAACGGAGCTCGCAGTTCTCCGGCGAGGAGGTGAACTTCGAGCAGCTGATGGTCTCCATGCTCGACGAGAGGGACAAGCTCGTCGAGTCGTTACGGGAGACCCAGACGCGTCTTCAGGAGACTGAGGCGCGACGCCAGGAGACCGAGAAGGAACGGGACTCGTTGAACCGTCAGCTCAACGCAAACATCCCGCAGGTCAGTCGTGTTCTATGCACAATATGTATTCTTATTCGTTTCTTTTCATTTCATTTCTCTTTGTTTATCGTTTATTGTTTTGTTCATTCGCCGCTAACGATACCAGTCTGCAAACGCGCCGCGCCGTGGCCATAAACAGGGCGCCGGCGATTAAAGGGACAAAGACCGCCGACCTGTTTGCTTTGGGATTAGCGACCCGAATTTCTTCCGATCGCTCCGGGCACTCTCAAATCCACGTTCCCATCCGAATATTCTCTGATCTTTCGACATCCTTTTAGGCATCGGTGCAACTCTTGTGTGAATAACCGGATACCTCGGTACACACTTATAATTTCTTTTTAACACTAAACCTACCACCGCCGATCAAATGACCGTTTTCAGATTTTCTATTTTGCAATTATTGAAGTTATAAAGATGCTTTCTCGCTAATAACCTTGGCAGTTGATGCGACGTTAAAAAAAAAAAGAGGCTTTCACTGGAAATGATAATGCACACTTTTTTATGTAAGTAGTATTAATAATAATGGTATTAATAAAAAGGGTTCTTTAACCCTTTGTGGACCAACGTGTTAACTTTCCTTTACTTAGGAATATGTTACAAAATTATATAATTTATTTGCAGTCCCATGGGTAGCTCTATTTACTTATCTAGAACAGATAAGACACGCTATAGTTTTACTAAAGTTCCGTGTAATTGTGACATTACTGATGAATGTGGTGGGACCCAATAAAATGTATTATGGGACGCAATAAATTGGACAAAAGTCAATGTCGAGTTTGATTTGACATAGGACCACAAGCGGTTAATGCTTTTGTTGATAAATAGCGAAACCATTGTAGATTTTTATGTTTTCGGATGACCATAGATTAATTTACATTCGAGGCATCAAAATGTGCATTAAAACTATTCATTTTCTTCTCCTCCTCTTCTATAGCAATTGGAACTTTTTTTGTCGTGTAGAATTTTTTAGGACAAGCAGAAAATGTAGAAATTTACAAGATATAAATAGACTGCGGATCTTTATGCAAATTCTCATTTTCACACGTTACTTAAGATAAATCGGAAGTAGGAAGACATTTCATTGGTCTGTTAAAAGGTCAAATCGAAATGCTATTAGTTCTTGTTAATATACAATAAATTTCGTTTGAGATTTTTGTCGCTGGTATGATCCAATATTACAGGTACACGTGGTTAACGCGAATAACGGATGTGTGTTATTTTATTCTGATTTACTATTGGTCATGTCCTCTAACAAATATTATTCTTATAGGTCCTGACGCGCTGAACACGATCCGAGAACAGCTTCCCTCGATCACCCTCGGTTTCCTGAGAAGTTTAATTTTAGAAGAAGAGACAAATTTTCAACTCTGAGAATTTTTTGCGCTTCAATCGCGAAGACTACACAAATGTTTCTTGCATGGGACACGATTCCACGGACTCTCCCGAGTACGCTGATTTATCTTTTTATAAGACTATGATAAACAGTTGAACATGTTTGAACAATATTTGCTGCGAGAGCGGGGCACTAAACATTGCTCAAACGTGTTCACTGTGTACATTGTTCTAAAAAGAGCATACCATCGAATCTGAGAGAGTCCTTAAAACTATCTTATACAAGAAACAATTTTTAATCTTTAAAGATTGAAGTTCACAAAAACTTGAGCTGATGATTCGTGTTCGGCGCATCAAGCTCTACAAGCAAAGATTTGTTAGTCTTTCTTATTGTCATGTTTAGGCCTTGGCACTTTTAGAACTCGAAAGAGACCATTGTCTAATTGTTCTCTATTCGTTTGACGAACTTTTTAGAGGAGAATGAAACCTAGAAATGGACGTTTTCGCTTGTTTGGTCTGTAGAAAAAGACAGTGTCGTATCTCGGAAGGGTACATATACGGTGAAACGAATATTTAAGAGGATCGTCAAACGAAACTGTTAAGGGTTCTAAGGCATCGATAAAAGGGACCGGCACCGGTGGCATTGCCGGCCGGAGTGGCGGCTAAAGTCAATTTTGCGTGGGTTTTGGGCACCGAAAACAATGAGATCCCAGTGTAGATCACCGGGTGGGAGGGGGGAGTAGTCGGCTGATCCGCATTCAGCCCTCCGATGAGTAGCAAAAAAACACGTGGCGGCTTGTGTCTTCAAGGCTATCGGTGTCCCTCTTGAGCGTGTCCCAAGTATGCCACTGCATCCTCACACTGACTTTTGGCTGATCTTTGTCGGCACTTTTGATCTCGCGAAGCGTGTCTTCAAACGTAGGCTCGCTTAGCTGCCAAAAATTTGCAACCTAGAGAATCACTAAATCGGAAAAAATGGTCGATCTTTGTACTCCTCTAACTTCATGTAAAAAATATTTACAACACTCTGTCCGTGCTCATTTTAAAGGGTGAAATCTCTACATTCACACCCTCCAACTTAATTTTTGGAAGACCTTTTCATTATTGTAAAACAAAAGGAGAAATTGAAGTTGCTTTTCTTGATTTGGAATTTTGCAAATTGGGACTCGCGGGGTTGAAATATTTTTGTCCGTATTAGTTTGAATGTAGTATTATAAAGGAAGGCTTCTCGTTTGTAATGAGCTCTCAATAGTTGACCTGCAATTTTTCTTCACGGTGTTATTCGTACTTTGGTTGACACAATTTGAAACTGTTGTAAGTTGTAAGTTCATGCGTTTCCCTCGGATGTGCGTTTAGCAGTGGCAAACATATTAGATAGAGAGTGAACGGCTCGAGGGAACAACTAGACCGCTTTAGAAGTTTCAGGGTTTGACCTGGAAGGCGTTATATTGCACTTGACTGCGCCGTCTTAGGTTGAAATTGTCCTGCGCGCCTAGACATTGTCCTTTTCCAGCGAAACCGTGTACAATGGGCACGTGGAGGAGGTCTCGCCGATTAACGGGAAAACGCGGATCAATATTCGGCTCACGATAAAGGGTCAGCGAACAGGTTTCTTTTTATCGCCTGGCCAGAAAAATGGCCCCCTTCTGTCATTTGTCGGAGACTTGTGTTTGCTACACCATCGCGTTGCTTTCGGACACTTGCGATTATCGAGAAACTTGAAAATCGTAGATTTTTGGGTTTTCACGTTAAGCTGTATTGCCTTGAGAATATTTCTTGAAAGTTTCAACTCGATCCGAGCACAATTGGCAAGGTTACAGTTCAATTCTTTGAGCAAAATGCTTTTGAAACAATTTTCCGGACTAGGCGTGTATTTGTCACAATTTTTACTATTTTCGGATGAAAAAATTCGCAGAGCTCGATGAATATGCACTTTACAAGATCCAGTAATTTTTTTAAAAAGTAGTAGATTCGTTCTTCTCCAAAAAATTCTCGAAACTGAACGTGTTTTGGAGTAGTCCTGTGAAACGTTTGCTTTGCGGACATGTCGTATATTTTTTAAAATCTTTATTATTTTTGGATAAAACAATTACTGAAAGTCGTTGGATGTCTACTTTAGAAGACTCGATAATGAAAAATTCTGAAAGTCCCTCGGGTTTTGAAGTAACCCCATAAACAACAACGACGTCCCATTTAACCCCGTGATGGGAAGCTGCTTCGGCGATTTTCTAATTGCACGATGCGTGGCCGACTATGGATCTCTAATTGCTAAAACGTTTACGTAACGATCACGGTGGAAACGATTCAGCCGACGCGTTATCTTCGCAGTGTCCCACTTTTTCGGCGGAGACGAAGAGAGGAAGAGAAACAGACAGACATACAGAGAGAGAGGGAGAGAAAGAAGGACACGAGACCGTGTGATCAAGCTCTCCTGCAAACAGAGCTTTGTTTTATTATTACCAACACGAGCGTCGTGGCACCGTGTAGAGGTGTTTAGATTGTTTCGATGCGACGACAGAGAAAGGCGGAGAGTTTGAAATGAACGAGAGATAGCGAAGTTTCGGAACAATTTCGAGGCAGACAACGCGTTAAGAGAATTTTCGAGATGTTCCACGCGACCATTAAGTCCGCTCGAAATCGCCGAGTCTAGGAAGATGATCCACGAGGTCCCGTTAAACCGGCAAGATTTAAGAAGCGGTCTGAGCCAGCGCGCACTTGAAAACTGCCTTTATCCGATCTAATTCGACGTGGCCGGTTTTCCCTTCGCCAATAATACTGTATTCAACAGCCAGGCTTAAGCCCCCCGGGCTTAAACTTGCTCGAAGAGGCTCACGACTACCTTTTGAAAGAATAACAGGAGTGGGTACCTGCTGTCTTTAATACCGCGAGAGCCGCCTGTCGCAGCGACACTTTGCTACCAAGGATTTTCAGAAAAATTGTCAGACCGATCAGAGATACATTTTTCAATCTTCGCTGCACGCTCGGAATAAATACTGTTTGCCGGCCGAGGAAATGACTGTTGCAGTTCGGACTTCGCACGTACGTCGCGTAGACACATAGGTGTTGCGTCCTTAATCGGTTTCCGAGAATCGTGAAATGCAATGTCTCCTCTGCACTTAACCGACTAATCTTCTCCTCGCAACAACCACAGTCTTTCATCATATTTTCGTTTATAAATACGCAAAGTTTCATTTATATTAATAAAAAATCGCAACAGCCAATTTCTGTTATGTATCAAAGCGTAGGCTTTTCTCTTTCAAACGCGACCAGAACGAACACTGGACTCCGCTGGAAAGGTTTTAGTGGGAAAATATAAGTGACATCAATACGAAATTTGATACAATTCAAGGACACAGCTAGTACACTTAACAACATTTCACAGTTATTATAATCGGGAAGTAATGAAGTTGCATATACAGTAATTCCTCGATCTAAGTCCTTTTTCGGTTCCCTGCCGGGACTTAGATCGCGAAGGGACACTATTCTTTTGTGACCGCGCCGATCGTAGAAAAGGACAGCATGCAAACACGGACCGCGCGGCCGAAGGCGCAACAAAAAATGGCGTATCGGTGAGACAACACTAGTGCAATAATAAAACTTCTTTATTTTTCATTATTTTTTTATAGAACTTTCACGAACATATTCGTGGCATTTTTCTGATTAAAAAAAGACCAAACACGATATGATTTTAACTGTGTAAATACTGTTGTAGTATTTAGTGGTTTAACCCTTTGCATTCGAATGGTGACTCTGAGTCACCGGTAAAAATTGCCGTACCATTATTCAAAACAGTTTTTATACTACTAAATTCGTCTCTATTTTATTAATTGTTAGAAATTCAACTGTCGTATGAAAAAAAAAGTTGCAATTCCAGGTACACGATGTTAAAAAGATACATAGAACAAAAATGTTCGAGGTTGAAAGAAATATCTTGATTTTGGAATCAAAATTGCTTCGAGTGCAAAGGGTTAAATGACGATGAACGTTTCGGGCGCAAGGAAGGATAGCGTATGGGAAAGAAAGAGACGCGGAGAGTCGCAGTCGCCGGCCCAGTTCAAAGGCCCGCGCGTGGTCTCGCTTTACACGCGCTGTCCTTCTCTACGTTCGGCTCGGCCTTAGAAGCCCAAAAAATAGCTACCCGTCACAGATAAACGCATAACTATCCCCCCGAGGCTCATGCGTTTATAGAGGATTTACTGTACTACCCTTTTTCTAGCTTTTTTCGGATCAAATGCACCAAAGGTGCGGCGGCCAAAGATCTGCCACGTCTGCTTGCATTGCTTATCTTCGAGATAGACGTGTTTTAGTTACCATCGACGACGAGGAAATTTTCTATACAGTTATCGCCGGTTTACGCAAGGAAAATTTTGAAATTGGCATCGGAGAACACGCTTCCTCGGCCGTCTCTACAGGCAAATCTCTATGCGGCTTCGAACCGATCAAAATATTGGCAAGTTGACGAAGATTCACGGTGCCAGCGGGATCCTCTCTGCGGATGACACCTGCGTAATCAAGATGAAGGAACATGGGGAAAAAAGAGATTCGTACTACTGGAATGGAAATGGCATGCAACGAACAAAAGTACGGCCCGGCTAAATCCGGCGATAAAAGCGGCGCATTTTCGAGGCTGACATTGGCAAGATAAGACGCTGTCGAAGCCAATACGGCTTATAGATTTTCGTTGCATCTTGCCAAACTCCGCAAAAATACGCTCGGAGGGAGTGTCGTCACGTTTCATCCGCAAAGAATCCCCGCCGCTAATTTTTTCCGACTTCGATTGTCCGTAACGCTTTTCATCGTTCGTTGAAACAACAATCGCGAATTACTAATACCTTTATCGGTTAATACTCGACGGTGACTCAGCAGATTTTACGCATTTATGACACAAAATTAATGAAGTGGAAATAAAACTGTAAATATGTTAACACGTTGACGTTCACTCTGAAATTGATGATGTACGACAAAAGCAACTGTTTTCCTTTTGTTAATTATTTGATTCTTGAGGAGTTCGATGAACTTACAGAATAAAATGATTATTTTTTCTAACAAATTTTCGTAACAATTGGCGGACGTCTATAGTCGTCATTTGCATCTACAAGCATTGGACGTCTATAGACGGCATTTACGTCAACGTGTTAAAACAGTTTAACAATGCTGTTACCTTATCTTCGACTTATGAAAATTATTGAAAGAATATATTCATTCTCATCGAGGTTCCATTTCGCACGATCGACTAGAAACATTTTTATTTTACATAAAAATCCACAGCTTACGCAACAATCTTTAAAATCTGGACTTGATTGAAAACATTTGACTTTTCAAACGGACGTAAAATAAATAAAATTGACAGATCAAATATGTTTTCCGCAATTGTAAAAGATGATAGCAACGAGGAGCGACAATTTGAATTAACACAGCAACTTCGTTCACAAACTGGCAAGTTACCTCGAACAACATGTTCTAATTTGGGGTTGTTATTTCGAAGAAAATTCTTGGGCTTCTCGCAGATACATCATAGTCATTACAGAGCCTGTTAACAGGCTTCCCTATTTTAATCATCGAAGCTACCCTTTTCCCGGGTAGAGGGAGGAAGTGAAATAAAAAAGTACAAATTGTTGAATTCCGGGTTGCCGAAATGAGAACAACACGTTTATATCAAATTTAGAGGTTTATTCAACTACGCGTTTTACAAACTTGCCTACACGGGCGATCGTCTGGTGCGAGAGTGCGGAAAAGGTCTCTATTTCTGTTTCTCTTTTCGGTTTGCCGGTGTATATACAGGGTGAGGCATTTAAAACAAGACACTTGAATAACTCGCTAGTTTTTGGAGATAGAGGAAAATGTCTCGGACCAAACTTATTTGGTATCGTGGGGCTGGTCATGCGATGTTACTAGTTTTTTGATAGGTGGAGGCGTCAAGGAGATATGAAGGTCAACTCTGTTTTTTTTTTAAATGGAACAGTACGTATTTTTACTTACATTCTGATAGAGTATTACAGGACGAACACAATAACCTATTATTAAGGTCATTCAAGGTCACTCAAGGTCAAGGGAAATTAAATTGTCTCAAAGCACTCTTCGAATACTTTTGTGTATTATCTGGTAGTTAGCATACAGCTCTTGTAATTGCCGGCAAGGGTTACAGAACGTAAACAAACATTCAATCATATTGTATCTTGTCTATGTAGACAAATGTTATTAGTAGTTTGACTGCCGATTAGAGTACGGCTTTGTAATATTCAATATCCAAGTATACCGCGAAAAACCAACAACCTAAGTTGACATCGGTGTCGCCAGATCGCTGAAATCGAGGGGAATACAATTTACCACCTCTCTGATGACCAGAGTAATATGTAAGACGTTGCGCGGCACGTCACGTGACCAGTATACGGTAGTGGGGGACGTTGGAGTGTCCTCAGGCGTGGAATGGGATAGTGGAAGGGGAAAAGGAAGAGAGGAAAATCAACCCAGTTTTGGGTTAATCTGGCGACACTGATTGACATACAAGAACGAATAAAAGGTGCTTGCTTTGTAATAGATAAAAATAAAATTTATCCGGCAGTGTCATCGGTATTGCAACGTCTTGGACTACGTATCCATGTTCAAGGTCGCCAATTTGAGCACTTATACTAGCAATGAGTACGTAAACAACATGTTGCATCAAAATCGTCGAAGTATTCGAAGAGTGCTTCGAGGCAATTTATTTTCTCTTGCAGTTGACCTTGGGTGACCTTGGATTACCTTAATAAGTCATTGGGGACGGGTGGGGAGAAAGATGGTTAAAACATTTAGAGGAAGAAAGAGATAGAAAAGGGTAGAAGAGGAAGAGTGGGAGAGTAAGGAGGGGAGGAAGAAAGTGGATGAATGAGGATGAATGTGAGGAGAAAAGATAGATGTAAGTCGAAAGAAATAAAACAATGTAATGGGACGGAAGCCCGTGTAACCCGAAAGGGATCATTAAATAAATACATACATAATATCACAGTGGTGGGCACGGGTGGAGCCCCTCAAACGCTTGCTTCTCCCACCAACCTCTCCTTCATGCAGCGCGAACATTCGTTGCGTACGCTGATGTCTCGTGTCTTCTTTGCCCCACTGTACCGCGCTTGATGGAAGGGGACAGAGGGCGCTACGGTGTGGACGGTTTTGCCTCAATTGAGGCAAAATTGCCCATCACTGCTCTATCAGAATGTAAGTAAAAAAACATACTGTTCCATTAAAAAAACAGAGTTGACCTTCATATCTCCTTGACGCCTCCACCTATCAAAAAACTAGTAACATCGGATTATCAACCCCTCGATACCAAATAAGTTTGGTCTGAGGCATTTTCCACTATTTCCAAAATCAAACGAGTTATTCAGTTGTCTTGTTTTAAATGTCTCACCCTATATTGGGAGAATTTCGGATACGATGTGAAAGGGGGAATGGATGACGTAGAGGAAAATGCAAAAGACCGAATGTCTGGTAAAGTGACGTGGAAGGAGCTGGAAGAGGTTAAGGGTCGGTTTGGTTTAGTGACTAATTTGTTTTGGACCTCTTACTGACTAATCGCGATGAATCGGACTTATGGTTAGTCAGGCTGGTACATATCTAACAAAATCGAACGCAAGAAGATGATCTGCGTTCTTTCGAAATATGTATTTGATAAAAAGGACTGGCTGTTGCGAATCCTGTACGATCCATCGTTATTTCGACAGGAAAATAATGTAAAATACAGAATGCCGATCGTTGGCTTCGGAATACCATCGACATTTCTCGAGCGAGATTGATCGAGGTCCCCGGATTTATTATATTCAAAGTAGGTCCGCCTCGGGAAGAAAATAGCGGCGAGATTTCGAGCCCTAAATTCATTCGTCGAGATATACGCGAGACTTCTCGCATGGAAGGAAACGGGTGAATAAGACGGTGCGTTATGTGCGCCTATATGCAGCTCTGTGTGAGCACACGGGCCTGCATCGAGATCTATGTGCATTTCCGGCGGTTTGCCGTTATGTGCATTCATCGCTAGGAATTGGATCACAACGTGGGTAATATTGGTCGTGGAGACTGCGCGAGCTCTCTAGCGAATTGTTCATTTTTCTTGACTATAAAGCACCGACTACCTTCGATTATTCAACGATGTCGCGCGGGGCTGGTTTCAATCGCGATACGAGCCGAACGAATTTATTTTTATTTCTTCCGGATTTTCTTGTCTTCTTTGCAACCAAAGCAGTATTCATCTCATCAGTAGTTTGTCTCAAGTTCACTTAAAGATAGCCAAATTCATTTCATACACATCAGACTCGAAAGTTTCATATCAATCTACTAAACACGTATGTTATTAATTTCTTTTAAACCGAAATGAGACTCTATTTTGTTAGTATCGATATTTAGTCATTAATACATAGGCATAAATTAAATATGGATTTTCTGTTTCTGCTAGAAAATTATAAACCATAAAGAACTTCTCACCATTGTAATCGTAAAACAAACCGTAGTGCAATGAGTTAATACTTCACATTGCATTTACTGAAACATTCTAACCATAACAATGAGCAACGAAATAAATGTTCTTGGCGAACGTGGTAAGAAAAATACACAGACCTGTACAATAGGGTGGACCTTATTTTTAGACTGACAAATTTTGTTCACGACTCCCCCTAGAATTGTGCCACTGGACGAAAAAATAATCTGTGCGAAATTTGAAATTGATCCAATAATGGGAAATCGTGTCGCATCGAGTTTGAACATTTTTTAATTTTGTAACTCGTTTTTTCTGCGGTACATTATCCGTATATATGTTTTTATATCGCTGAATTTGTCTTTATCATATATACTGATCACTCATATATACAGGGTGTCTCACATAAATGGGAACACCTAAACATCTGTCGTATTTACAGTCCTATCAGAAAACTTCAGAGGACAAAGTGACACTATTGCAGGGGGAAAATATAATGGTAAAGGAAACAATTTTTCATGTCGTGTTTTTTAATGAAATTGCAAGGCCACCGATGTTTTTTTAAATGGAATAGTATATTTTTTTACGATAGCATGATAGACAATAAAAACCTAATTTAGTGGATGCCACCTTTTTAACCTTGAAATGACCTTGAGCAAGAATAATCATGTTGAAGCGGATAAAATGTGGAAGTTTAAAACGTACATGCAAAAATTAAAAAACACGACATAAAAAAATTTTTTCTTTACCATTATATTTGCCCCCTGCAATAGTGTTACTTTATCCTCTGAAGTTTTCTGATAGGACTGTAAATACGACAGATATTTAGGTGTTTCCATTTATGTGGGACACCCTGTGTATATACTCATATTCTGATGATGTACGGCAGTGGAGAAGAATGAGTTACAAAATTAAGAAATTTTCAAAGTCGATGCGGCGCGATTTCCCGTTATTCGATCAATTTCAAATTTCGCACAGATTATTTTTTTATCCAGTGGCACAATTCTAGGGGGTGTCCCCTAAAAAAATCTGCGAAATAATTTTAGCCAAGTATAACTAAGGTCCACCCTACTGTACAATGTAGCACTGTTCTCGATTTTCTATTTAACATCACGGTTTATCAGAGGAAATTGCGAAAAATGGCTACGAATTGGCCACACTCAAGGTAGTTGTTCGGCGGTGTGATAATTGCTCGACGATTTTCAATAAGCGATAAACACCGACGAATTGCGACGGATCTCGGACAAATCGCCGGGCGAGTTTCGCTCACGGCGGCCACTCTTTTTCCCACGGGAGAATGACTCTCAATTACTGCGCTTAATTGCACGTAACACTCGTTATCCGTGCAGCCGCGAGGCTAGCGTCGAGCGTGAATCGAAGTCGATTAATGCGCTCGCGTTTCGATTTCCGAGATCGGGAGAGAGGAGCAAGCTCGTGAAACCGGCCATCAGGATTTCGTTGGTGTGTATTCAAATACAGGAGAAAGTTTTCGACGCCGGACAAACAAGCTCTCTGTTATGCAACGATCGTTTAACCGGGCCGAACATGGCGGAGCTGTATGCAAAAAGCGACAGTGAAAAATGAAAAACGCCGTGCGCCGGATCGTAGCCGATCGTTGGCCCGCCGAGCTTTTCGATCGAACGATCACGGCGCAAATATTAGCTTCAATTTCTCGACTCGCTTTCGCAAACATCCACCGGAAAACCGATTCGATCCTACCGCTTGAGGCCGCGTGGTTCTCTTCCGGCGAAAGACGGACCGTAATAGCTTGGACAACGTCTTTCGAACGATCTATTAGCGGTTCACGGCTGATCACAATAGCTGCCGCTCCGGTACGATTATGCCAATCTCGTCAATGGGCGGTCCGAGTGCTGAAGGTGTGTTTATGGTCGACTAGAAGCAGTCATAACTTTTCTGCAGATTTTGGTGCACGATAAAAATTGTCTGGATCGATTGCAAGATGCAGGATTTAATTATGTTCTTAATCATTTAAATGAGTTCAAAATAATGCCAAAAGAAATAGATGAGAACCTGGCCTCGCTTGCAAAATACGTAGCAAATTTCGTTTTTGATTACTAACCCTTTGCACTCGGAGCTATTTCAACTAAAAAACCAAACATATCTTCTAACCTAGAATATTTCCATCGTACATAAGTTTTTTTCATTATATGCGTACAAAACTGATATAGTACCTCATACAATATTTAAATGTTCAGTAATTTATTACATATAAACAAATTTAATCATGTAAACAATATTCTGAATAATGATGTAGGAATTTGTAGTGGCGCCTCAGAGTCGCCATTCGAGTGCCAAGGGCTAATATCGCATTTTCTCTTTTAATGGTTTCAGTAAGTCGAAAATAATATAACAACAGCGTTCAATTTTTTTACTCTCTTTGGTTTTATATTTCACCAATTCATTTTATGCATTTATGAGAAAAATTATGACGTGTAACACAAAAAAGTGAATTCAATAACAGAGAAGGACATGAAAATTTCAACGGACAATTCCTATTTCCTGCAATCGATGAAGAACATTTTTATTTTGCATAAAAATGCGCAGTCTGCCGATCAGTGATTATTAGACTGCGGATTTTATGCATTTATTACAAAAATGAGTAGGTGTAATTGAAATTAGGAGAAATTTTAGAAGAATTTAAACATTACCACTATATTATTTTCAACCTACTAAACAGAATAAGAAAGAAATTTTTATTTCACTTCAGTTCGTTACAATTCAGTTCCAACAAGTTCCGCAGTCTAGTGATTATTCAATGCACACCAATGATATTGCACGCGATCAGTAAAATCGTGCGAGTTGCCATTCCGATTAAAAATGGCGAAGTTTCCGATGGAAGAGGCCTCGCAATTTTTATGGGAGATTGGAATCGAGATTTGGAAGATTTTTAATCCGCCTTCGCAGGAACGCGGTGGTCCTGCGTGAAAGGTTGCTCGAGTATTTCGAGGCGAGCAAGTTTTCCACCAGGAATTATCTTTTGCGCGGATGCACCGTCTATTAGAGGCATCCAGCAATAGTGGCGCGCGTGCATAAAAGCCAATCGGGCGCCGGATGAATCGATATGGCCGTCGGGTTTCTCTCCCTTATTCCACGGATATATCAATGCTGCACATTGTGCGAGTTCCGTGCAAGCCCTTCGGCCCTTGGTTGGTCTACGACGACTTTCCGGGCTCGGTTCAAGAAAAAGATAAACATTATTAGCGAAAGTCTTGCGGCTCCATGCTTACTTTGCGTTCTCGCGGATTCTGCCCGGAGGGATTGTTAATTATCACCTCGGTATTCCGTTGCCGAGGTTTCTGGACCAGGAATCGAGATTCGGCGTCGAGGAATTCCCCATGGATTACCGGAGATCATCCCCTAAAACGCAAAACTTCGCTTCGATAAATAATTGCAAGCCTCCGATTCATTTTTCCGAATGAATCCCAACTTTAAAGTACGCTTTAACGAATCGTTTCGTAAACATTCGTTGGATTACATTACGCTCGAGCTAGAACTAACGTTGGAATTTAATTACACGTTCTTTGGTCCAAGCAGTCACAAGAGATCAAAGGTCGAAGGTAACTCGGGGTAGGATTTAAACGTTATACGAAAAATTTTCATACGAACCGCGGAATATTCTAGAATCTTTTTTCTTTTTCGAGAAAAATTTCATTTCCTCCTTCCGTTTTTGAACTCGAGTGGTCTCGATCATCGTGGTCGTTTTAATTTAGCAAGGCGTCTCGTCAGGATCGTGAGATATCGGATTAAGATCATATTACATTTTAATTAGTCGCACGAGAGTCGGCTGCCGTAGCCTAGTAATAATTATTCGAACAGCGAACAACGATGCAGACAATGAACGCTGTAATTCGGAGCTAACGAGTACAACTGAATCACGGGGAGGAGTTCCACGATTTCATTAAGGGTGCTATCAGTTTCCGAGCGGGATCGACAAGTTTTAAGCCATTGTGTTTTATCTGTTAATACTTCAACTATACTGGGGAAACCGTTCATAGATTTCTGAAAGGCTGTGTTTCAAAAAGGAGCTTCTCGGGAACTCTTCATTGTCTTCTTCATTGAATCTGTAAATCTTTCGCTTCATTGCACCAATTACAGTCTTGAAGAACGTGGATGATGGTAAAATTCAATTTCTAACGTAATACAATCAAGAAACTTAATGTTCCATTGATAGAATACGTTGATTACAATGGTCCTTACTGTTATCAGTAAATATATTTAGATAAAAGTCGCGTTTGTTTAAAGTTACTGTACAAAATCGGACATTTCATATTCAACAACCTGTTACTATACTTCGTATTTATATCAATTGCTCTTTGACGTATTATTAATCTTCTTTAACGATTTCCCACAGGAATTTTTAAAATTCGGGTAATTGTAGAATGAAAAATAGTAAGTGGGACATTGTATCTGTCAATTCTAGTGTTAGCCGATTTTTAAGTCCACTTAAGGGTTACACTATGTCGAGCCAGAGTCGACATTAACTTTTGTACCAGTAGTTATTTTTTTTACTGATTTACATTGTGTTCGTCAAGAATTTCACAATTTCGGAGTAGGTAGCAATAATTGCAATATTTCTCAGCTGATCTACATATGCTAGCGAAGCTACATATAGACATATAATTGAATTATACGAGGTCGAAGCAAATTCCAAAATAATCAGGAGAAAATACTTCGGGCCGCAAAGGGGTAGTAAGTATTTTCAAGGGGCTTTATTATCTTCTAAACACGAATAAACAATTTTTATTTTGCTGCTTGATTCCAGTAATTGTAGATTGAAAAATAGTAAGTGGGACATTCTGTCTGTCAATCCTAGTGTTAGCCGAGTTCTTGCATCGTTGAAGCTTATTTTTAAGTCCACCTAAGGGTTACACTATGTTGAGCCATACCCGACATTAACTTCTGCACCAGTAGTTATTTATTTTACTAATTTACATTGTGTTCGTCAAGAATTTCACAATTTCGGAGTAGGTAGCAATAATTGCAATATTTCTCAACTGATTTACATATGCTAGCGAAGCTACATATGGAAATATAATTGAATTATGCGAGGTCGAAGCAAATTCCAAAATAATCAGGAGAAAATAATTCGGGCCGCAAAGGGGTACTAAGTATTTTCAAGGGGCTTTATTATCTTCTAAACACGAATAAACAATTTTTATTTTGCTGCTTGATTCCAGTAATTGTAGATTGAAAAATAGTAAGTGGGACATTCTGTCTGTCAATTCTAGTGTTAGCCGAGTTCTTGCATCGTTCAAGCTTATTTTTAAGTCCACTTAAGGGTTACACTATATCGAGCCAGAGTCGACATTAACTTCTGCACCAGTAGTTATTTATTTTACTGATTTAGATTGTGTTCGTCAATAGTTTCACAATTTTGGGGTAAGTTGCAATAATTGTAATATTTCTCAGTGCTCCACATAGGCTAGCGAAGCTACAGATAGAAATATATGTATATATAATTAAATTATACGAGGTCGAAGCAAATTCCAAAATAATCAGGAGAAAATACTTCGGGCCGCAAAGAGTTAAAATTATTCTTAAGAGAAACGCACGAGACTACCTTTTCGGCGTAGAATCGTGGGTCCACAAACCCCGGGCAAGGTCTTCAACCTCTGACCCTATCTTTCCCGAATGGGATCCACGGGTAACCGCGAAGCTTCCTCCGGCCAGGATTGAATAATCTCCTTGGCTAATTTACAATTCGCGATTGTCCATCTGAAAATCCACCGGGAGGGTTCTTCCTGCGGCAGGATTCCGCTTTCCTGACCCACTGCCACGTATCCGCGCTCGGAGACAAAAGGGTGGAAATGAGAGAGATGGAGAGAGAGGGGGAGGTAAAGAGCGGGAGAGAGACTGTCTCGGATGATGAACGAACGAACCAACCCCCAGCTTCGTTATACTTTCATTAATTAGCCCCGGCGTCCGCGAATAAATACGCGCTGCGAGGAAAAAAGAAAGAGGCCTTGAACGAGGGGAGATCGTTATGGGGGTGCCCGATGTAAACTGCTAAAAATTAGCGAGTCTTCGCGAATTTATTTTACACCATCTATGGAATCAATCTCTTCAGTAGGGACATTTTTCTGCACTTCAGTAAGTCCACGATCTAAGTCCTTTTTCGGATCTCTGCCGGGACTTAGATCGATACGGGAAACTATTCTTTTGTGGCCGCGTCGACCGGTCCGAACGTAGAAAAAGACAGCATGTAAACATGGACCGCTATCCTCATCTACGTCCGAAAGTCACTGTACATATCGTCAATTAAACCACTAAATACAGTTGAAATTATTTAGTGTTTAGTGTCATTTTAATCAGAAAAATACCAGAAATAAGTTGGTGATAGTTCCATAAAAAAGTAATGAAAAATAAATAAGTTTCGTAATTGGATTAGTAGTGATTCACACCGATATACCCGACACAAGATCAAATTACGCGGCATGTTTACACTGCTCCGCGACCGAGGCAGCTCGAGCTTCTTGTCCCCTCCATCGATACCCCGCAGTGGAAGGAGTAGACGAAGGGACATAGATCGCAATGTTCCGTTGGACTTAGATCGCGGACTTACTGTATTTGGGTAACCAAGAAAAGTTTCTGTTGTTAAAAAGAGTTGCAAATAATGTCGCATAATATATGTATATGTATAGAAGAAAGATTGTTAAAACAGTTGTACCGCGCTATCTACGCCTGACGTTCGGTAAGCGAAATTGGCCAAATCTATTTCAGAGTATATTTTCGCAAGGTTATGCTATCGATGTTTTCAGCTAACTACATCAGTCTCCCTTCCTCTTAACACTGAACCTACTACCGGAAGAGACTAACATGGATTGCTTTATAAAAATGACAAGACATTGATTTCATTTAAATTTTGTTTGAATTGATTTGTAAGTTTAATGATTAGACTGTAGATTTTATACATTTATGATAACAATAAACCGGTCAAATACAAAACTGAAAAGACAGAAAAATTTGAGGATATTAAGATGATTAAAAGAGAAAATAAAATTTCAATTTCAACTTCTATTTCCAGCAATATGGACTTGAAGAATTTTCATTTTACATACAGGGTGTTCACGCTATCACTAGCCAGCGTTTTTCTTGCAAATAATAAATATTAAAAAAAAATGATAGAGTAAAAAATAATACTGTTTTTGGTAAGTAACATAATGGCGTATGTAATTTTCTTGTGTTTGCACTATTTTCTTAGAAATGAAGGTGACCTTCAATTTTTAAATGAAATGCTATATATTTTTTTGTCATATGAAAGCGTGTATCAAGACAAATTTATTCGTATACAACGCAAAGACCTTCAAGGTTGTACAAGGTCAGAAATGGCAGCAAAATTTTGAATATTTCGTAAAGATATCATTCACGATACACAACGCCCAGAAATGTAAACGCTATGCAAAGGAAACTAACGCGATCATGTGCATTAATATTTCGGACAACGTTAGAAGAAGCTAACAAGAATGAAATTAATAGAGTCGAAATATGTAGTCATGCACAAGGAAGTTCTATTGAACATTTACTATAGTACACTTGTAAATTTACTATAGTACACTTGTAAAGTAAAACAATAAAGTACACTTGTAAACGCATTAGTATAGAATGTTCAAAATGTTTCTTCCATTTCTGACCTTGAATGATCTTGAAGGTCATCGTGTCGTATACGAATGAATTTGTCTTGACACACGCTTTCATATGGTACGAAAGAATATATAGCATCTCATTTACAAAATTGAGGGTCCCCGACATTTTCAGGAAAATAGTGGAATTACAAAAAAATGACATTCGCCATTACGTTGCTCGCAAAAAACAGTATTACTTTTTTCTCTTTAAATTTTTTCTAATATTTATTATTGGCAAGAAAAATGCTGGCTAGTAATAGCGTGAACGACCTGTACAGATCTGTACTTTAGTAATGACTATAAGATTAGAAGTAGAAAACCGAGACCATTAGACGGTGGTAGGTTTAGTGCTGATCGGATAGCAATGAAATCTCGTGGAAACGCGAACAGTTTGGGATCGATTGCGATCGGGCGATGTTGAATCGGCGATACTACGCTCGCGAAACGACGCTGCCCGGTCGCAGCGAGCCAGACCAATTCCGACGATTACGATTTATCGTAATTGAGCGATACGGAACGACAGCGATAACATCGACGACCACGATGCCTCTCCGGTAATTGCGGACCCGTGTTACTTCAACCTGACATATCTAATATAATTTGTCCGGCTGCCGCGATAAGCAACATCGAGCCACTGCAATTCAATGCTTAACACTTGGAATACCTGTCCCCGGGGAATCGGATTTTTCACTTGTTAAACGGACACCTTGTACACGAATACCAATCCCGAACCGATAACCATTAACCATTTATATCGTACGGAAGAATGAAAAACAATCTTAAATTTTTACATACATCCTTGTCAACGAATTTACATACGAAGATACTGAAAAGATGTCTTCCAATTTCTTAGGGGCCTTATCATTTTCTAAACATGAACAGACAATTTTTATTTTGCTGCTTGAAATATTTTAATATCCGCAATCTATTCATTTAAAGTTTCTTTTGAGAATATGTCTTTAGGGAGACAATATTGTTGAGGCTCTTTCTGATAGAGCCCAGCGATGGAAATACGTATTAACCCCTTGTCGTATTTTAACGAGTCAAACTCATTTCTCTCTCCTCCTTTTCCCCTTCCACTATCCCATTCCACTCCTCGCGCCCGAAACTTTAATCGTCGATTACACAAGTAAATATCATCGGAATTATATCATATTTGGTATTATTTTTATTAGAAAAATGCCACAAATATGGTCATCGAAGTCCCATAAAAGAATAATGATTTATAAAGAAGTTGGAAATTCGGATTAGGTATGTTTACATTTCTCGGTGACCGAGGCCTCTCGAGCTCGGCTGTCCTTCTCTACGTTCGGCAAACCTCAAACAATGATATCCCTCGCGCATAATTGTCCCTCCGCAGACCCGTGTTGTGGACAATTATCGATGAAATACTGTATACCGTCCTAAACTGTCCTTACGACATCCCGCGTCTAAGGCACGGTTGCGCTAGATAGCCTTACTGATGTGTCCTCTAGCGAGCCTAGGACGAAACGCCTCCTTCTCCTTTTTCCATCTTTTCATAATACGACTGCCGCCATAATCTCAACAGCGCGATCGCGCTGCTTGGGACGCAAACGGTTAAATAAAGGAAAATGTGGTACGTTCAGTGACAATTTGCAAGACATTATTTCCACAGTGACATTCGTCTGCAAATGGTCGACGGTTTAATGGAACTGCAACTGCAAGAATCTGTAGGAAGATATATAAAAGATCGCGGGTTATGAATAATTCGGTGCAAAGGGAAAATCTTGTTCGGTCGGAGTCGGTCCGAGGTTGCGTTTAATTTTTGAACGTCGACGTCAAAGTTGTAAATGCCGCAGCACAGAGTGGACGTAGAAATCTTTTTCGTGGGTTCCTGGCCGCGGCCTCGGCCACTGACTCACCTCGTCATTAATTTCGCGTTAGGGGCCAGCTCGGCGTCTCTATCGAGTGCACGTTCGAGCGGAATATCGATTCCCGCAACCGCAAACGGCACCGAAACGTAAGCAAAAGCGTCCCACCGGCTGTGCAGTTTGCCTTTTACCCGCGATAAATGCGGCACCACCCCTTTGTACGAGCCTGGACACTCTCGCAAAGACTTTTTAGCGCACGCGCGAAATATTTATTTCACTTTCGAACGTATATTTCCAAAACGACGGCTTCAAACGTTCCGCGAAATGAAATAAATGGAATGAAAACTGAGAAACGGGAGCCTCTGAGTTTTTCTATTCAATTTTTAAATTAGCCCATTAAATCCTTAAAAGTTATCCACAGTGGATGTAAAAAGTATTCGTACACTTTTCAAAAGTGAATAACTTTTTTAAAATTGGATCAAACGACTTCAGTTTTTTTTTAGATGTTAAAAGGATTAGTTTACTAGGTAGCTTGTAAATCATTTTTAATATAAATATCAGAACATAACTATTTTTTTTCATCTGAGTCGAGAAAAAATTGAGTAACTTTGTATTCCAAGGAGTATCATACGCTACGCCCGTTGTACGCGTTCCAATGTTGTTGACAAATCGAAATTTACCAACCGTAATTGTAGCGATGTTCAAAATGGTGTCCACGAGCTACAATACACTCGTGTAGACGGTGAATAAAAGATTGTTTAGTATTTTTTACGGCCTCTACACTGATGGCTGAGCATGCATCCACAATCCTTCGTCTCATATCTTCCGGCATTAGGTAACTCATCGTTAGAACCTGCACGCTCACGAATACCGCAAAGACTAGTAACGACATACTTGTACAGATATCATTAGATGTGTTCCAATGTACAGAACGAAATGTTTACAAACAGTAGGCAAGAGGTCAGAACAAATTTCGACTTGTCAACAACGTTGGAACGTGTACAACGGTGTAGCATATGATACTCCTTGTAATACAAAGTTTTTTAATTTTTTTCTCGACCCAGAAGAAAAAAAATGCTATTTTCCGATATTTACCAAATTCGTCTTGAAATCCTGTAACGGCGTAAATAAGGCGTAAAAAAATTGTTTATTTTCAAAAAATTCAAGATGACCTTGAAAAAACAAAAAAAATAGAGTTGACAAATAATTTTTTATATATCACGTTGAAGCTCTCTTGAAGCCATGCAAAAGCTGATGAAAACATTTTCGATCGGACTGCTAATAATAGACTTATCTTTACTGATCACGCCTTCGTAAGTCACCCTGTACAGCATTTCATCGTTAATTGTCGTGAAATTCTGAACGATAATTGTCGCAAAACAATCCCCCCTTCCGCGGGGTATACCCCGAGACGGGCCGTGAAGCTCGAGAGGCCTCGGTCGCCGAGAAGTGTAACATAATACGGGTCGAGTATGTCGGTGTGAGATCACCAGTTAATCCGATGACAAAACTTCTTTATTTTTTATTATTTTTTTATGGAACTTTCACCAACGTATTTGTGGCATTTTTCTAGTGAAAATAATACCAAATAAGAGATAATTCCAATGGTATTTACTTGAGTAATGGACGATGGAATTTTCGGAAAATTATTGTAAATATGATCGGAATTATATCGTGTTTGGTATTATTTTCATTAGAAAAATGCCACGAATATGTTGGTGAAAGTTCCACCAAAAAATAATAAAAAATAAACAAGTTTTGTCACTGGATTAGGTGTTGTTTTCACATCGACATACTCGACCCAATTATGTTACACTTCTCGACGACCTTTCTCGCTGTCCTTTTCTACGTTCTGCATAAGGCAAAAAATAGTATTATCTGAACGTTAATCGTCGCCGGCCGGACCCGTGGTGGCGACGATTATCGATAAAATACTGTATATTCTTGTGTATACTCGGGTACCGTCAGTCCCCCGGGACATGTTAACAACCTGACACTCGACGATTTTCGATCCACCCATAGAAAAAGCAAGGGAAACCTACAGATCCGAACCGTAGTGGTCGTGGATCGAGATTTAACGGCTGGGAATTAAATAAATAATTTTTGTGGGGGTTTGAAAGAAGGGGAATTTAGGGCTCTCGATTGAAAATCGTGTCTCGCAGAATTCGACACAATTTCTTGGATGTTTGGCGACTTCGCTGGCCGGCGATTTATGGAAATTGGCAAGCTTTCCTCGTGGAAACAATAAGACGGCAATATCCGCGGGCAGAGCGAGGGGAAAGCGGTGATATTACTTTCTTACCGCGCGACGCCGGGGCTGCTCACTCTCTCATTAAAAGTTCAATTTAATTCAATCGCTCTGATTCATATTAAGGAGCTGAATTAACTGAAATTGGTATTAAAATTGCTCGTCTCGAGTGATCTGGACTGGTGGTGGCCGGCCGAGGCGCATCGCCTTCGCAAATACGACACATTTGCCCTCGGCAATCGTCGCCGAAGCAGACGAAAATTAGCAGAGAACAAATGTGTGATGGTTTCGGCGCACAGGTTCGATCAGTAATACAATAATAGCAATTTTGCAAATTAAAAACTCGACTTTACCGCCTATTATTTGAATAATAAAGGTAAATTTGAATTTACCGCCTATTATCGACTCAGCGTCCATGAATCACTTGGTTCTGATTGGCCGATTTTGAATACGTCGTTCTTATGTATGCTCTGTTTACTTTGCAACCTTCAAAAGGTTCAGTTCAGTTTCTGCTGGCATGGAGTTAGTTCGTTTTCAATAAATTTCATTTATATTGTTCGTTAAAAGTTCGTTCTATCTGGGATTACCACATCATAAGGTACATTGAATGTTTACTATAGTTAAATTATGTTACAGATGCAAAAAATCTCACTCTTGAGAATGATCCACATCTGGATCGAAACGTCGAGTTTTTAATTTGCAAAATCACACATTTATTCTAAAATTTCGATGGAAAAACATATCAAATTTTTGCAGAGAACACTGTGTACACTCTCCCTTATCTGCAGAAATCGTTTAGAACCTTGTCGGAGATATCGCGAGGTATTTTTACGGCTTCGAATTCAACGAGGAACAACTCGAGGATCTGCAGTTTCCCTTTTTTTTATTTATTAGTTTATAGTCGCATCAACTTCGCAGGTTATTAGCGACTACATTAATTACAGGTTATATTTACACATATTTACAAAATTTAAATATGATTTCAGAGATGTATGTCATTTATATATGAAACAACAGCAAACTGATGTTTTTCGTCGTTGAGCGATTTCATCAATTCAATTGGGAGTTCATGTCAGTTTCCTTTTCATTTATTGCCAGAACCAAATAACATCTTCCGGGACGTTTGTATCGACAAAAGGATCCTCGGAGTTTGTCACTGTGATTTAGTTTACGGTTACAATGATTACAACTTCTTTGTCGTGCAAAAGCTTCTAGGAATAAAGAGGAAATTGATATCTATTAGGGGTGTGCGAGTACCCGAAAAATGTATGAATCTCGATGGTCGAGAAGATATCAAGACGAGATGGGTCGGGTTCTCGAAAATTTCGGGATTCTCGATTATGTCGAGTTTCCCGAAAATGTTTGAGATTCTCGGAGGTTTCGGGGTTTTCGTAAGTCTCGGAATTCTCGAAAATTTTAGGTTGTTCAGTACTCGAACACTGTTATAAGACTCGTTTTCCGAAACTCCTCAAATATCGGATTTCTCATACCACCGTCGATTTTGAAGCGAGTCTCATAACGGTAATCGAGTTCTGAACATCGTAAAATTTTCGAGAATCGCGAGACTTTCGAGAATCCCGAAATTTTCGAGAACTCATCCCGATCTCGTAAAAAAGTCTCATCTCGTCTTTACTCGATATTTTCGGGTCCACACCATTAACACTGGAACCATCGAATAATAAATACAACTCATGTATATTGCTTCAAAATAATGACAAGACTGCACTTACGCAGACATCATATAATTTTTATTGTAATATATGCTTCGATAAAGTAGTTAATTCGAAAATATGTGATGAAAACATTTTTATAATTTCAGTAGTTGCAAATGAAAAAATGGTGAACCAGTCATTTTGACTTGTTTGGTAGTTCTAGTGTTAATACCTATGGATTGTGCGTTCGTATCTTTCTAATTGTTAAATATCGATGACAGATGGTTTGAAGGAAATTAATATCATGCAAGTTTAATTGATTCTGTTCGAAATCTTCAACACGAGAAATTTCTATTGCAATACTTGTAACCACTTACAGTCCGTTTCGATGACACTCGAAATATGTATTTTCCCGTGTGAAAATGGCGTCGCGGTAAAGTGAAGAAGATATTATTCTACGACTACGTGTAACAAGCTGAGCCGTAGTCGTTCGAGTTGCTGTTCGTTGCATCGTTCGGGAAGTCTTCGCACGGCGATATTTTCCATGAAAATAGGGCGCAAGTCGGCGAAGCTGGAGAAGCTGGAGAAGTTGGAGAAAAGCTGGGGATTTTTCTAGAAGCAAAGCGTGACGACGAAGCGTGTTTGCTCGGTGCAACCGATCCTTTGTCGCACGTTCGCGTTCCACGCGTGTACAGATCGGGTGTGGATATCGTGATGTAATTCGCGCTGGATTACAGACAGGCCTCGGAGCAATTGGAGTGCGAAGGGCAGAGTCACTCGAGCGGGGCTCGTGTTACGTGATTTCTGGCTCCCGTCCTTCCGCGATTTACCGGTGGATTTTTACCCGGCTACTTTTAAAGCGGATCGTGCCTTCGATCCGCCGGTAACGAGTTTACACGATCTTCCTGCGGAGCTAGATCCCTTCCCTTCCGGATTCAACCGGGAAATTCTGAACTCAACCCCTTGGCCCTCCGACTTCCTTTCACGAGCTGCGTTGATTGGATCTGCTTTGATCATTTCTTCGAACTAGAAGACAATCTATGTCCATTGTGTACATTTGTATGGATGTACAATATTGTGTGTGGTTAGACTGCGGATCTTTATGCAAAATAAAAATTGTTTGTATCGATTACAAAAAATGGGAGTTACATAAAAGTGGATTTCTTCTTTTAATCATTTCAGTAGGTTGTAAATAATGTACCAGTAATTTTGTCGTTTCATTTAATGTGTCATTTTTGCCATAAATGTATAATATCTGCAGTCTACTAATGATTGAATATATCGATTGCAAGAAAGGGGAGTTACATAAAAATGGATTTCTCCTTTTAATAAATTTAGTAGGTTGTAAATAATGTACCAGTGATTTATCTTTAAATTTAATGTACCATTTCAGGTATAAATTCATAAAATCCGTAGTCTACTAATGAATATATCGATTGCAAGAAAGGGGAGTTACATAAAAGTGGATTTCTTCTTTTAACCAGTTAGCTGTTTTTTCCGAGTATACTCGTCATGGAATAAAATAAATTGCTTGCTATTTATGTTAAAATGTGTAGTGAAAATTAAGACGCATTATTAATTTGTCGACATTTTAGAATTTTTCGAGTCAAAGACGAATTAAAGAAACGAAACAAAGAAATTGACGAGAAGTCAATATGTGATAAATAAAGTTTTGAAAAATTTTTAGTAGCCACATACAAAGTCGAGCTACACAGTTAACTGGTTAATAAATTTAGTAGGTTGTAAATAACGTAGCAGTAATTTACCGTTTAAATGAATGTACCATTTCAGGCATAAAGGCATAAAATCCGTAGTCTACTAATGATTGAATATATCGATTGCAAGAAAGGGGAGTTACATAAAAGTGGATTTCTTCTTTTAATAAATTTAGTAGGTTGTAAATAATGTACCAGTGATTTATCTTTAAATTTAATGTACCATTTCAGGCATAAATGCACAAAATCCGTAGTCTGCTAATGATTGAATATATCGATTGCAAGAAAGGGGAGTTACATAAAAGTGGATCTCTTCTTTTAATAAATTTAGTAGGTTGTAAATAATGTACTAGTGATTTACCGTTAAATTTAATGTACCATTTCAGGCATAAATGCATAAAATCCGTAGTCTACTAATGATTGAATATATCGATTGTAAGCCTAGTAAGCTGTTCTTTCGGATGGTTGAATGTCTGTGCGTGGCCGACCCTTTCTACTTACTACATACTTTGTCTAGCAATTTTCTTTATGAATTTTTCTTAGGAATTCAGCAGAGACATTGCAAACATTCTGCGTGTTAGGTTGTTCTTCGCGATTCTGTTCCTTTGGGATACTTAGCGATTAAACTTCACTCACCATTTATTAAACCAGAAAAATTGTAATCTTTATTGTGTCGCATCGAGTGCAAAGTGTTAACCGATCGAGGCTGGTCAAAACGATCCACTTCAGACTCTTTATATTACAGTTATTGAAATAAAGTGTATCTGAACTGCATTCAAAGTTGCATAAATTGTGAGGGAATGTACTCTTGCAAACTTTTATGAATTCATACCACAGTCACGTCGATTGCTCATTGTTCGATAGCTAATTTTACAAAAATCAGAGTACGAGGAAATTCCTTTTACAAAGAAGATTCTTCGTGATGAAAAGAAGATAAAGATCCTGTCCATTTTTGTTACCATCTCCATATAGAAATACCTAAAGATCCCGGGCAGTCAGCCAGCGATTTCTCCAATGACAAACTGCATTCTAGAGCTGGCTGCGATTTTTTTTTTTTAAACGGAGCCTGTTGACGCTGCAGCAAACCGGGGGCAGTAAATCGACCGGTTGATAAGTGCTTCTGAACATTAAATTCGGTAACAGGCAGCGTTAGGTGGCAGGTTTCCAGCACAGGTGGAAGTGTGTTCCGGATTAGTCGGTGAAACGTAGCGTCGCCCACGCGTTGGTACACGAGATTAGCGTTGTTTGCGCAGGTTTAGCAGAGCGTTATCCGTATCGCTTCTCTCTCTCTCTTTCTCTTTTTCTGAACATGCTGTATAAAGTGGGCGTCCCAATTATCAGTGGCGTGTTTCCCGATAAATTCGCGACAGTTCCAGGCCGAATATTCGGGCAGCACCACACGGGGGAGAACGATCCTGGCGGAATGTCGTCCCGGAAAAAAAGGGTTCGTTGCCAAGAATGCTTGGAGCGATCTCCAGGCTGCGGTACGCGATACAAAGACCGTTTCGTTTGTAATACTGCGGAAAGTTTCGTCCTATCTGGCGCAAAAAGAGAGTAGGATGAGGGGGAGAGGAGAGAGCGAGCGAGAGAGCGAGAGAGAGAGAGAGAGAGAGAGAGAGAGGAGAGAGATGGACTATAACAGTCTCTCTTTCTCTCGTGGGAGACCGGGAGGGAAAACTCTCTTTTGTTTTTTTCTTTTATTTCTTTTCTTTTCCGCCCCCCTCCGGCCGGTTTTCGTGCTTCCAACCCGCTCGACGATCGACCGATGAAAAACTGACCCGCTCGCAGTTTCGGCGCGTAACGCCGACCAGAGGGCTGGAAAAAACTGCAGGCGAGTGCACCGGAAGTTAGCACTGAACAGAGAGAGAGAGAGAGAGAGAGAGAGAGAGAGAGAGAGAGAGAAAGAGAGCGAAAGAGAGGAAAAACGTTGAGTAGAGGAGGCGAAGCGAAAAAGGCGATTAGACTGCCTCGACCCTCCGACCGACCGACCGGCGAGCGGCTGAAATTCAGATCGGGGTGAAATACTTTCGTCCTGTTCGAGAGCTTGTTCGCATTGTTGCAACCGAAAATTTCGTTGCTTCTCGAGGAACGCGGCTCTCTCTCTCTCTCTCTCTCTCTCTCTCTCTCTCCCTCCGTCCCTCTCCGCGGACTGCCAAGGAGTTATAATTAAAAATGTTTTCACCCCTTTAACTATTTCGTGTTCCGTTCCGGGTAACTGACTTTCGGAACGATCCGCGGAACCCCAAAGTTAACTCATTATTTAGCACTTGGATGGCCAACCGTTTTTTTACAATTGATTGACGATGCTGGAGGGATCCATTCGCAGCTTCATTTAGCAATTTTTTTTAACGCAATTTTTAAAGCAATTATTGTGTGCTGTACCATTAACCCAATTATTCCTGATGCAATAGCTGTTCGTTGTATTTATCTGCCAGAGATTGTATAGTTAGACATCAGAGATCGCCCACACAATGGTTAAAAGGGCTTGAAAATTGAGAATGTTGATGAGGATCTAAGTATTGTCGTAACGAGTCGTTGCAAGTCGTGCAAGTGTCTGAAAAGTATTGTATCGTGGAATTAAGAGAGTATTAGAACGGTAAAGAGATACATACATCTGCCGAAAATATGTTTAACACTTTAACTGTGAAATCAGCAATCTCAAAAATTGTGTAAAATCAAAGTACTTGATTTTCTCTAGACCCCATCCTATGTAAAAAAAAAATCACGTCCCGGCAGTATAGTTAGACCCTTACGCTTCGAAAGTCGTTTAAGAAGTGACGAGAAAATACAGGGGTACAGAGAAAACTCTGTTCCCACTTAACTGGAAAAGACCAGGGCTGCATCTTGACTCTACCCCGAGAGCCCAGCCATAAACAGTTACAGGCCTATGGGTCTATTGTATCACTCTAGCTAAGCGTAGTGATTCTCAAATATAACGAGATTCATTTTTGCTTCTTAGCAAACGTTATTAATACAAATAATCCAACAATAAGAAGCTCTATAGAGAAAGAAGCGTTCCTCAGGTCAAAATGGGAGATGTACCCGATCGGTCGTCCACCGACTAGCTTGGAAATGGGTAGATCTACTCGATCGGTCGGCTAAGCGTTAAGAGACAATTGGACCTGCAGGTCGAAAGACTACAAGGACTCGTCAAGGCTTCTGACCATTCTACAGTGCGTGGCTCGTTCCTCGGTCGCGATTGCAGGTAGTATAGTCGAAAATTTGCTATCAAAGTGTCGGAGGGCTGCGAGACAGGAGAGCCCGGGAAGTTTATCGATCTCTGGCAAGCACGGCTGATTATTCGGTCCAGGAAAAGGTAGCTGAACCGATGCCGACGTGACGATTCGGCTGAAAATTCGTGAAAGGACTAAATGGGACGCGCGCGAGGAACAGAGCGGAACGGGTTTTTCGCGGAAGGGAAGGAAGGGTTGGAAGGGTTGGAAGGGACGGAAGGGAAATGGGAAAGGGAACAGAGAACACGGAACAAAATCGGGGTGTAGAGGCAGTGGTGGCGCGGAAGTTTAGGGAGGAGGGTAAAAATTTCTAGGACGAAGCGCGAGCGGGTGCAATGCACCGGCATACGCGATATACGGTGTGCCGCGATCAATACCCACCCCACCTTACTCGGCCGGCGGCGCATGAATGAACCTCGCCTTTTACACACTACTCGCCAGTAGTAGCTCTGTCTACTCGCGCGCGGCTCTCTCGGTCTCTCGGTGCAGCCGTGCACCAGCGCCGGTTGCACCGCTCTACACCGTTCTGCACCGCTCTGCTCGGCTCTGCACCGATGCAAACGCCGCCTAAAGGCTGAATGCAGCGGCTCTCATCGTGCCTCCTCCGATGCACTGTCGTCTACCTACACTGTGGGTCTTTATGAACAGTAAAAAATGTTTGCATTGGCTGCAATACACCAGGAGCCAAGTAAAAAATGTTTTCTCCTTCTAATGATCTTATTTAGCTGAAACTAATACACTGATGTCCTGAAATCTTTTTAATATGTCCACTGTTTTAATCCTTTGCGGACGCGTGTCTGATGACAGTCGCCCAAGCAATTTTACCGTTTGGCGACTATGAATAATTTTTAAAGAAATGCTTATTCTCAAAAAATATCAAACAAATTTTTACCGCACACAACACTTTTACCTTCATTTAATTCGTATATTTAACTCTTCAGTATATCAGTTTGTTTCACAGAGAAAATATATTCGACCCATCATGAAGTATGCTAAAAATCATTCCCGTCCGCTAAGGGTTAAATTGTACGTACCCATTCTTGTCATAAATGCATAAAATTCGCAGTCTAATGATGAACAAATTTCTGTTATTGGGTTCTCCCAGACAAATTTTCGGGTGATTCTTATTTCTTGGTCCCTGGTCTTCTTTCTTCTCTTTTCTCCCCTCTGTTCTCTCTGTTCTCTGTGTTCTCTGTGTTCGCCGCCTTCGACCGTCCCTCTGCGGAGGTTCCTTCTTCTTTGTTCACCGTCCGCCGATCCCTAACCCACTCACGTTGACCAAGTATTTCTAACAAGGGCTGTTACCCGAGTGCCCCCCTCCCCCTACGATTTCGATGAAAAATATTCGACGCGAGTTTCTCGTTTCTTTTTTTCCCCAACGTTCGTTATTCATGTTGGGGGTGGGGGGTTGGGGTTGGAAATAACCCTTCAACCGAGGAATGAATTTAATTTTCTAGCTGCTCGTAAACTGTCGCTTAAACGGTTTCCTCGAGCTTGTAAAAAACTAGTTTTATGCCTGCAATTTACATTTGTCATGTTGTTCGCGGGACGTAGTGACTAACCAGAGATTTTTGATATCTTCCTGCTAAAGTGTTCACTTGATCGATGCTCAAGATTTTCCATGTGAAATACATTTCCTTAGCAATTTGGCTTAACACTTTAAGCGCGGCGTCAGTCCCTGGGGACTGACGGTATCGAATTTACAGAAGAATATATAATATATAAGTCGTATAATATTAAAATGACGTTCACACTGTCTTGATAGATTTAATTGATACGGATTAACAGAAATGGGGTGAGAAAGTATTTGCGTCTGCACAGTTGTATTTTTGTATTTAAATTTAAATAAAAAGTGACATGAAAAGCGAGACAAAATTGCTCCGCGCTTAACGCGTTGATACTAGTGGTGTACGAGAACCCGAAAATATCGAGTCGGGACGAGACGAGAATTTTTTTCGAGATCGAGACGAGTTCTCGAAAATTTCGGAATTCTCGATTATGTCGAGGTTCTCGAAAGTCTCGGGATTTTTCGAAAATTTTAGTCTGTTCAGTACTCGATTACTGTTATGAGATTCGCTTTAAAATCGATCGCGGTATGAGACTTCCGATATTTGCGGCGTTTCGAATGTTCTTTTTTCTTTCTTTCGAGACTTTCGAGAATCCCGAAACCTTCGAGACTTTCGAATATTTTCGAGAACCCGACCTGTCTCGTCTAGGGGTGTACGAGTACCCGTAATTTACGAGCTGAGTTGAACTCGATTCGATTGCTCGAGTCGAGTCGAACGTTTGAATTTTCCGAGCTACTTGAAATCGACGAACTGCTTGAAAAGAATGCGAGCTACTTGAAAAAATCAACCGGCTCGAATATTCGAGCCCTCGTAAAACTTCGATTTACTCGAAAATGAATTTTCAGCTCGAAATTTTTCAAATTACTCGAATATATTCGAACAGATCTTTAACTTTCGAGTTACTCGTAAAAATTCGAATTGCTCGAGTTACTCGAACATTCATTTATTTACTATCAAATACTATTCTAACTATAAGGAAGCAAAATATGACGCTAATTTAATGTTTCTGTTTTATTTTCATGTTTTCATGAATAAAACATATTCGAATTTTAACGAGTAACTCGAAAGTTAAAAATCTGTTCGAATATATTCGAGTAATTCAAAAAATTTCGAGCTGAAAATTCATTTTCGACTAAATCGAAGTTTCACGAGGTCTCGAATATTCGAGCCGGTTGATTTTTTGAAGTAGCTCGTATTCTTTTCAAGCAGTTCGTCGATTTCAAGTAGCTCGGAAAATTCAAACGCTCGACTCGGCTCGAAAGACCGATCATTACTCGACTCGAAATTCGAATACTCGAATAAATCGAGTATTCGCACACCCCTAGTCTCGTCTGGATGTCTTCTCGACCCGTCTCGACCATCGAGATCCATACGTTTTCGAGTCCTCGCACCAGTGATGCCAGATCCACCCAAAACTGGGTTGATTTTCCTCCTCCTTTTCCCCTTCCACTATCCCATCCCACTACATGAGCACACTCCAACGTCTCCCACTAAGACCGTGGACTGGTCACGTGACGTGCCGCGCAACGTATCACATATTACTTTGGTCATCAGAGAGGTGGTAAACTGTATTCCCCTTGATTCCCCTCGTTCTGGCATCACTGCCTCGCACACCCCTAGTTGATACCATTGGATTCGTTGCACTAAATTTTTCAGACGTCACAACACCGAGCCTGCGATAAATGGAAACCAAATGTGCCAATCTCAGAGATTCTTGTCCTTGTTCTCCCTTCCCAAATTCTTTCAGATTTCGGCAGGGTGTCGAGTAAAGCGGTGTTTAGTGTCGCAAATAACACAATAGAGATTTCTTCAACATTCTTTCTATTCCCTTCGCAGCTCTTTCCCGCAGGCTTTGAGCAAGCAATTTACACGTAGCAAGGACTCGGACATTTTTCAGCTCCTCCAGCAAGGATTCACAATCAGTCCTTTTAGACTGAGACACACTGCGAGACGGTCGTGAATAGATGTCGGCAGCTCGTTTGTCCTGAGAGGGTCCTTAGGCAGAAATGGCTGAAATCCCTGAACACAGTTGTACGATTTTCCCCAATGGTGAATGCGCGGTATTCACTGAATTACGAAGTTAGTTGCTGCGCAATAATGTGCGCCAGATACCTTTCGATTTTTCATCGAGCCAGTTGCAACAGGAATCCGATCTCTGTGTGGCATGTACAGGACAAAGGCTCCGAATTATCCTCTGGAAAAGTGGTTCGCGCTTTTTGCCAGCCGACGAACAAAACGTGGCCCGATTTCATGGATCTCTGACACCCTGTCCAATAAATTTTAACTTTTTAGCAAAAATCCTACGCGGAATATTTGCTCGAACATTTTTTTTAACGACAGAACAAGGTCCACTTTGTCGCGTGACATAGTTAAATTTTGCTTCAAATCTTCGATCTTTGAAATCAATTTAATGAAGTCACAAATAAAATTGAATATTTAAGGCTCTCTGTAACTATTGCTTAACATTCTGTCTACCGTAAAAAAAACTTTCATTATGCGATAGAAAATTTATACCACAAAACGTAGTAAATATAAAAAAACTTTTACCTTTAAATAATAAAAAATAAGAAAAGTAACAAAGTCATGCAACAACAAGAATTTTAAAAGTTTTAATAACCGCAGTATCTACATACAGTCGGGTCCAATGGACCCGCTTGGTAGACAAAGGGTTAAACAAATTTTTGCTGCAAATCTTCGATCTTTGAAATCAATTTAATAAAGTCACAAAGAAAATTGAAAATTTCAAGGCGTTGAAAGCGTCTGACTCTCTGTAACTATTTCTTAAACAAATTTTTACTGCAAATCTTCGATCTTTGAAATCAATTTAATAAAGTCACAAAGAAAACTGAAAATTTAAAGGCGTTGAAAGAGTCTGGCTCTCTGTAACTATGGCTTAAACAAATTTACAAGTTTTTGACGTTAAAAAGGTATACTGTATTCAGAAGAGTCTACAGCAGGAATAGGCACGGTAGGGGTCCCTCAAACGCCTGCTTCTCCCACCAACCTCTCTTTCATGTGCGAGGCCTGCGCACTGTTCGCAACGAGCGAAGCACGTCTTTCCTCTATGGTAATGGCGGATGCTGGTGGGGGACAGTGGGCGCTATGGTGGGGACGGTTTTGTCTCAATTAAGACAAAAATGCCTATCCCTGGTCTACAGAATCCTTCTACGTAAAGATCATTCGTATAACTCTAACCGTTAACACTAGATTTATGGGTCCCGTCAAAATGACGGATCCAACCATTTTTAATTTACTATTATTAAGAGTGTAAGGTGGCATTCGTGAGGAATTATTAAATAGGTTTATTTTTGTGTGTACGTATTAGAATAAAAATCGCTGAAGATCTAAGTAAATACAATTTTATTATTTTCATAAAGCAATGTCAAATAATCAATTTTAGTGCTCCGTAAACCTAGTGTTAAAGCAGAAAAAATTCTTAAAGCCGACAGTTCTTCCTTTTCCAACGTTTAATAAAAACCGCCTGTTGGTTAACGAAATATAAAGTTGATGTTGGACAGTCTAATCTGTGGAAGGGGCGCGACCGGTTTTTGATCAATCAGAGGGAGCGTTTGCTCTCGAATTTTCTCCTTAAATTGATCGGAATTAGCAAGAAAAGTTCGTCGGTCTAGTAGGACGTTGATTTGACTCGCGTTTGAGAACCACCTGTTTGGAGTGTGCTCGCAAGACACACGGAGAGCACCGTATATAGGCGCTTCGAGAACGTTAGCCTCCTATCCGCCCACTGCATTATTAGCGACGACTCCGGTTATGCGATTAATACGCGAGCTGAATTCATCGCGCGATCGTCGACTGCGAGCGGTAGCGCCGTCTTCCTTGGAAAACTGTTCCAACTTGGAATTAGTATGTCTGGCTCTGGTTGGATTATACCCGACCTCCCATTGTGTCGCGGATCTTCTACAATCCTCGAAAAATTCTCTACTCCACAACCAATGGAAATACGTCAATAACGCTCCGGACGTCGCGTTATCGCCGCAGGCTGTTGTTATCGCGTTTGCTTGCAGGGCTAGGGAACGTATTCCCGAAAATTTCATCGATTCGCGGCCTCGTGCACCGACGACGATGCTCGGCAAACAGATTGCACCATCGGGATTATGCTATCAGGCTAATGAATTCGAATTCGAGCAAACAATGCTGGTCTAGGTCGCAGTATGCATCGATTCGCGACTCGACCAAAATCAGGAGGTCCATTAGGATTTTTTTCCTAGGAAAACTATTGGACCGATTCTTCTGAAATTTTCTGGGTACTTTGCGGAATCATCGGTGCAGGTTTCACAATTTTTTCATCCCTGAGAATAATTGTTATCATTAGGAGAAAAATTGTAAAAGTTAACAGATCTAACCAAGACTAATATCGACGGATGTTTTAGGATTTTTTTCTTCTAGGAAACTGTGCGACCGATTCTTCTGAAATTTTCTGGGTACTTTGCTGAATCATCGATGCAGGTTTCACAATTTTTTCATCGCTGAGAATAATTGTTATCATTAGGAAAAAAATTGTAGAAGTTAACAGATCTAACCAAGACTAAAATCGACGGATGTTTTAGGATTTTTTTCATCTAGGAAACTGTGCGACCGATTCTTCTGAAATTTTCTGGGTACTTTGCTGAATCATCGATGCAGGTTTTACAATTTTTTCATGGCTGAGAATAATTGTTATCATTAGGAAAAAAATTGTAGAAGTTAACAGATCTAATCAAGACTAAAATCGACGGATGTTTTAGGATTTTTTTTCTCTTGGAAACAGTGCGACCGATTCTTCTGAAATTTTTAAGGCACTTTGCATTACCATCGAAGTAGCTGCTGTAATTTTTTCGGCTCTGAGAAAAATCGTTATCACCAGGAGAAAAATTGCAGAAGTTTCGGTTACCTGGAAAAAGGCGTTGTAGAGAACATGTTCTTCGCAGCGCTATAATTTTGCGAGTTAAACGAATTTTTCAATGAAATTTTCTGAGAACATAGTTCAAAGGTAGCACTATAGGATAAAAATAGTTTCAAAAAATCTGTATCTCGCCCGAGTCGTTATACGAGGCTTCATTTAAAGGTCTAGAGCAGCACGATTATATCCTATGCTATTGATATCGAACACGGCTTCGTTTTATCTCCCATTTTTGCTAACACGCTCGTTACCTACTTTCAGTGTAAACCGATAGACCGTATTCCGTGTCAGCGAGACAGAAGTTTGCGCTATATCGATTTCCCCTTGTACGGCGGGGCTCTTTCCATGTGTTGGTATTGATAATTCACGAGATATCTGTTGCTCCGCTGTCTCCGTCGTTTCCAGGCGAACGACGAGGACAGTTCCACCGTTGTGACTGCTATAAAACTCCTTCTGGTTTCTTGGGAACTCGCTGCACCGTCAAACATGTTTGTTAATTAAACCCTAGACATATTAACTGCTTCTAATTTCATTTAAAATTACTTCTTTCTCCCCAAATCTTCTGCATCCTATAGAATTTTGTTTCCAAGCGTGAACACAAAGTACATAACTCGAAACGTGTATAACTTAACAGAACCAATCTTAACCCAACAAAATTAAGCTACGAAATCTACGGCAATTAACACTAGAACTACTGAGCACGCCAAAATGACGGATTTCAGACTTTTCTATTACAATTTGCAAAATTATAGAAATATTTTCTTGAGAAATTGTTTAGTATGTCTGTAAGATACAAGTTACCATAATGATTTTTTGGAATCTAAATAAATTCAATCCTGTTATTCTTATAAATGAATACAGGGCGAGGCATTTATCCTGGCCATCTGGAATATCTAGAAAACTAAATTCCGGAGAAAAAAATGTTTCAAATAAAAAGTTTAAGTTAAGGAGGGGCTGATACAGCAGTTATGTCCATTTGTAATTTTAATCATGTTTTCAAGATCATTCCAAGGTCAACTTTATTTTTTCAGATGGAAACATATATTTTTCATTACAGATTCTTAATCTACGACTTAAAACAAATAACTTTTATTTGAAACGTTTTTTTCTCCGCCGATTATTTTGTATCTAGTGTTAATAAAGCCTATAAGAAATCTCTAACTCTAACATATTTGGTAACAAAAACATTTTACCTCGTAAAGACTCCGGTCAAAAGAGATTAAAGAAAATATAATTTCGAATGTCCAGTATTTGGATAAAAAAATTGGTGGTATATCGAAATTACCGAGCGTTGTAGAGGGTTGAAACGCGAAAATGAATGAGTTGTACGGGTAGAACCGGTAGAGAAACCGCGGGTCCGCGTACCTGGCCGTTCATTAGCCAGGTATGCGCGCGAGGTGTGGCGTAAAACGGTGTTTCGAGCCAGGTGCCATACCCGCGTGCCTCAGCGACGTCGTTCTCTCGCTATCGGCGACGGCCAGCTTGTTTAATGGCACCTACGAGAACGAAAGTGCTCACCCACGCATCCCATCTGACGGACATTTCGATGGCAGGTTACAAGCCGACCGCTGTGTATCCCATGTTAACTGCTAATTAAACTCGGCCGGATGTAAAACACGAAACAACGCAGATAAGGCCTCCGCAGCGTTGCAAAATCGCGTTTAAATGCGGGATCAAACGGAGGAATTGCATCTATTTCAGTTAACCGCGTTGCGCTCTCGAAACGCTGTCTATACAATCATTATACGGACCTGTTCAGTTGCCAGATCGATCGCCATCGTTGTCTTTCAGTGGCATCAAATCATTAAGAACATTTATTAACACTAAGTTTACAGGACTCGTCAAACTAACGGGTTCTGTTACAGCATTTTATTGATAACTGTCCACAACACGGGTCCGGCCAGGGACAGTTATCGGCCAGGTATACTATTCTTTGACTTTTGACGAACGTAGGAAAGGACAGCGACGCTCGAGAGTCTTCGGACGTCGAGAAGTGTAATATAATACGGGTCGAGTATGTCGGTGTGAGACCACCAGTTAATCCGATGACAAAATTTTGTCTGAACGATAATTGTCGCAAAACAATCCCTCCTTCCACGGGGTATACCCCGTGACGGACCGTGAAGCTCGAGAGGCCTCGGTCGCCGAGAAGTGTAACATAATACGAGTCGAATATATCGGTGAGATTACTACTAATCCAATGACAAAACTTCTTTATATTTTATTATTTTTTTATGGAACTTTCACCAACATATTTGTGACATTTTTCTAATGAAAATGATACCAAACAAGATATAATTGCGATAATAACTACCTTTCTAATGGGCGATGAGAGTTTCGAATTGTAACTTGTAACACCTGAAAATTGATTTTGCTTTACAATATTATCACTAGACTGCGGATTTAATGTATTTACGACAGCACTGAGTAAGTATAATTTGAAACAGCAAAGTCACTAGAACAATTTAAAAATGCTGTTGAATTATTTTCAGTCTATTAAATATATTAAAAAAGGAAATAATTTTCTGCTTCACTTCAATTTATTGCAATTCTGGCAGACAATTTTTATTTTGCATAAAGATCCGCAGTCTAATTATCACAGTTTGCTACAGCAAGCTGGATAATCAGCTTTTTAATTTCTGTGCCGTATCTGAAAGAAGTTCATACATCTTCTTAACTGAATATTAATAGCAAAGGGAAACTCCAACTCCAACAACTTATTAATTCACGTATAAAATTTGCATCGCTGTTGGACAATCGATCGAAGAACCTTCTGCCATCAACGATCGATTCTTTTGCATTAACTAATTACCAGAATTATTAGATAATTATTGGGATATCGTGCACCGTAGAGTCTTCACATTTTCACGGAAACGAGGCTGAAAATGCAGCTCAGATGCTCGTGGCTTTAACGATGTGAGCATTGAACCGTGTGAGATCTCCCACTTTTTATGGCAGCTACAATAAGGCTAAATCCTGCTGCACGGTTTTGTATTTTGTTTAAACATAACCGAGCTTGGAAATTGAGAATATGCAGGTTCTTTTGTAGTCCTTTGTTGTTATTTTCGAGGGATAAAAATATTTGTTTGGACACGGGGACGTTGTTGGTCAGTATTTATTTTCTGTTCCTCGTGTTTCCTATTTCGAACCGAGGACGCGCATTACTTTATAAACCGAATATCCAGGCATGTCATCTTCTTTTTAATTTTTTCAAGCAATGTAATTTAAAGATCTAAAGTTATGTACTTAATGCGTTATATTCTGCTGTACCTGCACTACTAATGTATAACTGTAAGAAGTCACATCAACCAATTGTATATTAGACCTTACGTCCGTGATGAGCACGGTAGGGGCTCCCTAAACGCTTGCTTCTCCCACCAACCTCTCTTTCATGCGCGAGGCCTGCGCACTGTTCGCGACTGGCGAAGCACGTCCTTCCTCTTTGGTAACGGCGGATGTTGGTGGGGGACAGTGAGCGCTATGATGGGGACGGTTTTGTCTCAATTGAGACAAAAATGCCCATCCCTGGTCTACAGAATAGTTCTACGTAAGAATTATTCGTGCAACTTTCGCGATTGGAGCAAAAGAAATTCTTAAAGTTACAAATAACGCATCGAAATGTATAAGAAGGATGAGTTATCGAAACGCAAAGTTATCCTCTATCACAGGGATGGGCAATTTTGCCTCAATTGAGACAAAATCGTCCACACCGTAGCGCCATCTGTCCCCTTCCAACAAGCGCGGTACAATGGGGCAACGAGGACACGAGACATCAGCGTACGCAACGAACGTGCGCGCTGCATGAAAGAGAGGTTGGTGGGAGAAGCAGGCGTTTGAGGGGCTCCACCCGTTCCCACCAGTGATGGTATATGGTCTCGGTTTTCTTGCGCATGCGCAAGGATTTTAGCGTCAGTAAAGTACAAAGTTGGGCTAAAATGGGGTACCTTAGTCACCCCGCATAGTTTCGCAAATTTTTTTTCGATTTTCAAATATGAATTGACAAGTAGCTCCTTCTCAAATACTAGTTGCCATTATGAAATCGAATATATTAACATTAACTTACAAAAATTTCGAAGTACGGTCGTCTCGTCGTGTCGTCTTGCACTCTTCTGTCCGGTTTCCCGCCAATAACAGTTCTCCCCTACTTTCCCCACAAACATAAGACGTACGGTACGTTCCTGCATTTATTCGCGCATGCGCGAAAAAACCGAGACCATATACCGTCACTGGTCCCCACCACTGCTCTATGGCAACGGCGGATGCTGGTGGGGGACAGTGAGCGCTATGGTGGGGACAGTTTTGTCTCAATTGAGACAAAAATGCCCATCCCAGCCTTACGTTAATCCTAACGTATTGCTTTATAACCCCCCACCCCATGGAGAGTTTCACTTAACGTTTCAATAAAATAAAAAAAATCCGAGAATGCAGCAAACTTAGAAATGTTTGCGCATGGATTCTGTGTGTTACGATCGATCAGGATGCGAAACTATAAGATATGATGCAAAAGCGCGAGACGAGATGCATAAATGGTTTATTACGATTCGTCTTTTTTTTTTTCTCGAGACAACCGTCGCCGGACGAGAGGAGAAATCGAAATCCACGAGACGAGTGTGGATGCATAGAGAGGCAGCGTTATGCAACTATGGAAATACGAACGCTGAGCCCCACATACTTGCGCGTAATTTGCATCCTTTTAACACTCGCGCGTGCCAATTATACCTGCACCGTGCACCAACTGCATGCTCAAACGATCGGACAACTCCAGTGCACGGTTTGCTAACGCGAGCTTCTTTCAAAGACTCAACGAACGATATTCATTTTATTAAACATGGAGATTGTCAACCAATCAAAATCACTCATTTTATGATTATTCCTAATTAGAAACCTGATAATCGCTCGCCTTCTAATCTTGTCACGCTTATAAAGCTGTATTTATATTCAGAAAATGCAGCTTGAAGTCTCTGATCCTTTGACGCAATCGTTTATCAACTGGTAGATACTTCCTTCGCTGCTTTGCAGAGATTCCTTCCTGTATTCTTTCAACTTTTTGCCTTTCTTCAGTGTTCTATAAATTTAGCTCGTCAAAATCAGAACCAAGAATTTTGTAATTTTGTCCTGATCCTGGGAGGAATTCGCCAGATGTTTTATTCTAAAATACTTGAAGATGAATTCTTGAGATGTAAAGAAGTTGAAGCAGCATCCACGGTGATAAACCTCGCTCAAACATATTATAATAAAAATTGCACAGTGACGAAATAAATATAGCGTAGTGTTCACAAATTAATTCTCACTAAGATTCTTCAAATGTAAAGGGGTTGACGCAGCATCCACAGCGATAAACCTTGCTCAAACATATTATAATAAAAATTGCACAGTGACGAAATAAATAACGCGTAGGGTTCACAAATTAATTCTCACTAAAATTCTTCAGATGCAAAGGGGTTGAGGCAGCATTCACAGTGATAAACCTTGCTCAAACATATTATAATAAAAATTGCACAGTGACGAAATAGCGTAGGGTTCACAAATTAATTCTCACTGAGATTCTTGAGATGCAAAGGGGTAGAGGCAACATCCACTGTGATCAATTTCCTTGCTCGAACACATAATAAAAATTGCACAGTGACGAAATAAATATAGCGTAGGTTCCAAATATTAATTCTCACTGAGATTCTTGAGATGCAAAGGACTTGTGCCAGCGTCCGCTGTGATAAATTTTAACTTTCTAGTTCTTGGGGGATGATAATCGGCGCTTCCGATGTTAATTCGACGATAGTGGGGCGCAGGTGACTGATCACAGGTGAGGAGGGCCCATTTTCGGCGGGGGTTGGTATTTCGAGGGAACGTAGTAATTTCTGTCGTTTTCATTACCCTCGAGCAAGTCACTGGGTCAACAGTGTTTTTCGTCGATGTCCTCGAGGCTGAAGGGTGGGACTCGGGGGTGGTTTAAATCACGAGTTTTTCCAACAATGTACGATTGTGAGGACCGTCTCGAGTTCGAGCAGCATCTGCAACCGTGAAGTCAGAGATCCCAGAACAGAAAGAAGATAGAACTGGCTCCCTCTCTCTCTCTCTCTTTCTCTCTCTTCGGTCTCCGGATAGACGGGCAAAAACAAATAGTCGGATAAAAGGCGCGAGTAAAACGAGGAAGATGAAGTGGGTGCGACGAGATGGGATGGAAGAACACACTTATGCACACCTCCCACGTCTGAATCATCACTGCACGCGAATGGCTTCATTCATACACGAATTTAAGGTCCGTTCCCGTGAACCACGAAGAGAGACTCGCGCCGATCGATCATGGTAACCGAGCATTCATCCTTTCGGTCGCGACCAACAATTTAGCGAAAATATCAAGAACGATCGAAACGAGCCGTCTGGGAATTATTATTGCTGCGATTCACCGAAGCTTTATTGCTCTTTCACCTGGCCATCGCATCATCGAGAATAGAACACCGGCTTATACATAGTTGCCTTAACCCTCGCGCGTCGGTCAATACAACCCTGAGAAACATGCTAGCTTCCACTATAGTCTTACGAACAAATTAATCAATCCTACAGTCACTATTTAATTCCGAAAAACATTTTACTTGTGGTTTAAATTCCAATGCTCCAGAATCGTGTATCCGGTTGAGCAATTATATTTCTGCTTCTTCGGCATCCACGTGCTTAGGTCAATATGACCCTCCGAAGAGCATCTAGCTTTCACTATACTTTCATGTACAAATTAATCAATCCTCTAGTCACTCTTTTACTTTGACAAACAGTTTACCAACGCAATATGGAATAACAAACCTAAAAAATTACATGAAAAAAATTCCTGCGTTCAAATACTAACATTCCCGAAGGATATTGGACTTTCTCATCTAATTTAAAACAAATACACTGCGATTCTGCAGTCTAATAACCCGAGAAGGGGCATGTGACCTAAAATACTCAATTTAATAAAAAAAGAAAAAGCTGCGTGAATTTAAAAAATGGGCGAACACTGTGCGAGGTTTTTCAACATCGTATATCTAGTTTAGCAATGCCTAATGATTTTTCTACTTGTTCAGCAGCCACATATTTAGATCAATTTTTTACTTGCTCTTTTACTTCGACAAAGACTTTACCATAGCTCATTGAATTTAAAAACTGGGTGAACACTGTGCGAGGTTTAACATTCAATGTTTCTAGATCGTATATATCCAGTTCAGATCAATTCTTTACTTTACTCTTTTACTTTAGCAAACATTTTACCAAAGCAGCGTGGATTTAAAAATTGGGTTGAACAGTAATGCCTAATGATTTTTCTACTTGTTCCTGATTCATATACTTAAGTCAATACGATCCCCTAAGGAACATCTAGCTTCCACTATAGTTTCACGTAGAAATTAATTAATCTTCTAGTTACTTCTTTATTTTAAAAAAAAACTTTACCAGAGTTGTACATATTTCGAAATTGATCGAAAACTGTACGCAATAATATTTGATGATTTTCTACCTGTTCAGTAGTCGGAGATTACAGTTTTCTGTGCAGAGGAAACGTTTCGTCATCGATTGAAGTAGGCGAGGCGCCATATAGTGATCTTCTCGCGAGTTCTGTTGGATTATTACGGGGCTGTCTCTCGGAGAGAATAGACGCTGTGAATTTTTACAGGAAGACACGCAATACGTTATCTCTATCGTGGCAGAGGAGCTCGGTGTTTGCACAGTAGCCAAGCCGCACCGTAAACGTCTGCTGCATATTACGGACTCCTGGAAACTGTTCGTCATGAGTTAGAGTGCAAACAGAACTATGGTCTTTATGGGGAACAGTGATATACTCGCGAAGCAGCTTTGAAGGGGTGCGAGCGAAAGATGAGGCTTTCGATTAGTTATAGCGAGCTCCTCCTCCGGTGACTAATGAACTATTCTTCCGTACATGGTACTTTGAACCTTTGCTCGATTTGACAGACAATGATTCACAACGATATTTCCCCGCAATCTTTTACAATAGCTCGCGTACATCCAAAGAATTATTTGAAATTTTATTGAATCGAAATCGGAGTTTCAGCGATCTATATAAAATTTCAACTCTAGGGAAAGCTTAATTATTAACCCCTTGCCGCACCATTTTCTTTAAGGCTACAGTGATTAGAACATTTTATCCCCAAGAATTTCATAGATGATGAAAGAAAATTGTTATTTTTCGTATGGCTGCGTTTGCTTTACTGTTTATATATTGATTACAAAAAATACAATTTTATTTCATCTAAAAAAAAAACGCATAAAATGCATATTTGTTTGAGTTTGTTGGAAATCTTCATCGCGAGTCTGACTCGTTAAAATATGGCATGAGGGTTAAGGATATGTATTTTAAATATAAAAAGTTAACCATCCATCAATCGCTTTGGCGATAAAATTTAGAAAACCTTGTGGGTGGAGTTGATTGATTTGGCCCGTGGGAGTTTCGCATAATACCAATACAGGCTCACCGTGGATAGATGAATATATTGGTGTCAGCGAATGGGGACAATCGATAGAGAGTTCAAGATGATCGGCTCAATCTGGGCGTCATCAATAGGACTCGAAATTGTAAACGCGCCAATTATCGGTCACAATGAAGCCCCCACCGTTCATCTTTATTATTAGAGAGGATCGGCGATACAAGTCCTCCGGCGAGCACGTCGATCACAGAATCGCTGTCGAAGTTGTTGACGGGATGAATGCCCGCTCGGAGGGATAGTTAGGATACAGTTTGACGAGAAGACAGCCCGTTCGGCTTCTTCTCCGTGCGTTTAACCGATCCGATGAAAATAAACGCGGAGTGGAATTCATTTAAATGCAAATTGCGCGGGTAACAGACGCGTGTTGAAAAGGATGAGAGTGAACTGACCTATCCCTAGCCGGCAAGAATAGATGCAGTAGAACCTGCAGACGCGTAAACAATTTTTTACCAATTTTAATGCGCCGGAATCCTTACACCGTTCTGCTGAAAAACTCGTTCATCTTTTATTCATTGTTCTGTCCGATGACGTGGACCCGGCAATAATGTCGGGAACGTACAACTTTTGTCGCTATGGGACGTGGGCATGGAAATGGAAAGGACATAAATATCGAAGACTGTCGTAAATTCGCTCCTTCTCGAGATTGCGTCACGGGTCATGCGGATCGACTGGTCTGCCACTTTTATGCAGGCAGTTTTCAGTCTTTGCTGCGAATTTTTCTGCTAGATTTAGTACAATTTTTCTGTGGTCACTACAATTTTTCTACTGGTCGTATAATTCCTCTATAGAATTCTTCTACAGACTCCACAACTCTTCTAGAAGGCTCTAGAATTCTTCTACAGACCCCACAACTCTTCTACAAGGCTCTACAATTTTTCTACTGGCTCTACAATTTTTCTACTGGCTCTACAATTCTTCTAGAAGGGTCTACAATTTTTCTACTGGCTCTGCAATTCTTCTAGAAGGGTCTACAATTTTTCTACTGGCTCTGAAACTTTTCTACTGGCTCTACATTCTTCTAGAAGGGTCTATAATTTTTCTATGGCTCTACAATTTTTTTACTGGCTCTACAATTCTTCTACAATGGTCTACAATTTTTCTACCGGCTCTAAAACTTTTCTACTGACTCTACAATTTTTTTACTGGCTCTACAATTCTTCCAGAATGGTCTACAATTTTTCTACTGGCACTACAATTCTTCAAGAAGAGTCTATAATTTTTTTACTGGCTCTACAATTTTTCTACTGGCTCTACAATTTTTCTACTGGCTCTACAATTCTTCTAGAATGGTCTACAATTTTTCTACTGGCTCTAAAATTTTTCTACAGACTCTACAATTTTTCTACAGTCCCTACAATTCTTTTAGAAGACTCTACGATTTCTATACAGACCCTAGCATCCTTTTGGAATACTCTACAATTTTCTACTGTCCCTATAATTTTTTGAGAACTCTATAATTTTTTTATACGTCTCACAATTTATCACTAAATCTACAACCCATGTGGCAGGCTCTACAATTTTTCTACAGCCTCTACAATATCTCTACAGGCCCTATAATTTTATCTGGTGGTTCCTAAAACTTTTTTCACAAGACCCACAATTTTTGTATGGTTCCTATGATTGTTCTTGGAGCCATATAGCTATCTTGGAGAGTCCAAGAACTTTACTTGCGGTCCTACTATTTTCTCGTAGTCTCTAGAAATTCTCTACAGGCCCCCTCGATTTTTTTTGGTAGGTCTTACAGCTACTTCAGAAGTTGCAGAATTTCTTCAGGGTTCCTATGATTTCTCCACGGTGGCAAAATCATAGTGAACGACACCGGCCCTGGCACGCACGGCAAGGCGAGGCCATGAAGCAGGCCTCCTCGCCTCCGGGCACGTTGGATTACTGTTAAGTCACGTAATAAAGTGACGGTCGGCGATTATTATGTGGCTATTGCGCGTTGCATGCTTCCAACTCATACTATTAAAATAGTAATGAGACACGATACGGCCGGAGGATTCCTTCGCCGCGCTAAATACCGCCGGCGAATAGTATCCTCTTTCACGGTTTACGAGCTGGACGCGTCGCGCCGATCCAGCGGATCCAGCCCGAGGGGAAGATCGTCTTGCGATGATCTACGCCGAAAGATCCACCGGGACACGCTCCGGAGAGCCCGCTGGATCCTCGAGTACGATGGAAATTAGGAAATGTAAATTGGAATTTCTCCCCGATACCTGGACCCTGCTCGATATTAAATTCCTCGGCTTTTATTATCGTTTCGTGGCATCCGCCCTCCAGCGAACATCCTTTCGACGTTAATCGGTGCCGGTTAATATGACGCAGCCGACTCCTTTGAACCAATTAATCGATCACCAGCGACGCAAGACGATTTACAGAACCGTCCTTGAATGTCCAACTTTCCTCTAGATCAGGCATGTCCAGAAGTAGCTCACTTGGAGGAAAATTCGAGGGAGACGCCTACTTCTCCCGCCGGCGCGTCCCGCTCCCCGTGGCGGCCAAGGTCCTCCGAGTTCCTCAGACCCGTGCCTACCGTTGGTCCGAGAGTCGCACCAACGCACCACACGCGGTACATATTGCAAGCGGTAGGCACGGGTCTGACGAGCTCGAAGGACTATGGCCGCCACGGGTAGTGAGACGCACGGGCGGGAGAAGTAGGCATCTCCCTCGAATTTGCCTCCAAGTGAGCTACTTCTGGACATGCCTGATCTAAATTATATCGTGTTTGGTGTCAATTTTATCAGTAAAATGTCACAAATATGATGATGGAAGTTTCATAAAAATATAATTTAAAATTCATGAGCTACTTCTGGACATGCCTGATTTAAATTATATTTTTATGAAACTTCCATCATCATATTTGTGACATTTTACTGATAAAATTGACACCAAACACGATATAATTTAGAGCAGGCATGTCCGGAAGTAGCTCACTTGGAGGCAAATTCGAGGGACACGCCTACTTCTTCCGCCCGCGCGTCTTGCTCCCCGTGGCGGCCGTAGACCTCCGAGATCAAATGACCAGTCGTGGTAGATAAGACAGACTACAAATTTTTCTCAGAAAATTAAAAATAAAAAAAGAAGTGAATATTGAAAAATGCATTATACGTATATTTGAGGAAAAGTCGTGAAGTTTAAAGGCGATTCAATTACGTTGTATATAGGAAATTCTAATAGAAATTTTGAAAACGGTCATTTGACCGGTCGTGGTAGGAATAGTGTTAACCCTTAGCACTCGAGTGGCGGCTCTCCGGCGCCATTAAAAATTTCTATGTTATTATACAGAATATTTGTTACGTTATTAAATTTCTTTAAACTTAGTAAAGTACTAAACCTTTAAGTACTGTATGCGTAAATTGCATCAGTTTCATATCGATAAAATGAAAAAATCATATAGAATGGAAATATTCTACGTTGAAAGAAAAGTTTAATTTTCGAGTTAAAATAGTCCCGAGTGCAAAGGGTTAATAATATGAAATCTGTTTTCAATAATGGTATGACATTTTTCACTGGTGATTCAGAGTCATCATTCGAGTGTAAAGGGTTGAGAAACAAGATTCCCTTCTCCAAGGATTCGTTTAAAAATTCCGAGAGTTGAAATCTTGTAGGAGACGTCTGGAAACGATCGTGCCACTGCCGCCGTGTGCTCGTTCGAATCCGTCCTACGAGCAGGACAGATTTTACGAGGTAGCCGTGCCGCGGTAAAACTCAGCTGTACGACAGCCCTCGTTACGATTATCGCTGGACCATTCGTATCAAACCCGGTTCTACAGCTCGTAAAGCGTGGTCCCCTCGGCTCGTCTTCAAGTCCCACTGGCCCACATTTCGCTTAATTTCATTCAAGAACGTAAGCGACATCTTGAAAATTCATTGGAATGGTCGGAATCGGGGCTTCAACCCTGTGTGCACTCTCTCTCTTCGCTCCTCTCGAGCATTCTCGACGCGACAGGCACCATCCGCGCTGCGTGTGTACGCATCCGACGCCACTATTTATAGAGCCCCATTACCTTGCGAATAATTGAGTTTGGCTTTCGTTCGCATCTGGCACATTCAGCCTGTTCCCGTTCCTCGCAATCAGTTCTCGTCGACGTTTTTCCGCGGATAGTCCGCCGGCACTTTGATCCTCACGGTTCCACCGCGATATGGGGATCCAGATCGCGAGTAGATCCTTTGCTGGTGAATAACAGGACTTCAATGGACTGGGCTCCTGCTAGAAATGGTCAGTGTCCTCGAGAAATCGCTTCGTTTATTTTTAATTCGCGACAATTCGGCCTCAATTCACTAAAGTTTTCCTCTCCTGTTGTTCGGAGCTTCCGTTCATTTAAAAATTTGTAGGAAGCAGAACGGGGAAATATATTCTTGCCTTTGAGAGGTCGATGTTGGTGGCAACGGTGTAGAGTAGGCGTGGCTTGCACCGAGTGGGCGTGGCCTCAGTGCTCTCGCTCTCTGCGGAGCCAGGCTATAGCGCCCTTTCGGACAATCTCTAATCTGTAACAAACCAACCAAACATTTTAACGTACAAGCGTTTACTCTGCGCGACGAAGCAGAGTGTTTGAAGCGAACGAGAACACTGATTATGGTGGGGACAGAATTGCAAGAATAAATATTGTGCAGCGGAGAGCACAAAAGACTGACCCGAATATCGAGTGAGCAAGAACGTATAAAATATATGAAATCGCTGAGAGCACTGATTTTGGCAAGGACAGACAAAAATGAATAAAACTGTGCGAAAGAAGTTTTGATACGGTTCCACGACCTCGTTTTCGTTCGCGAGGTCAGTGGTTCAGCAAGAAAGAATATTTACTGAGTCGGATCGGATGTCTCTCTCTTGGATTGATAACAATAATCGCGGGCACGAGCCTAATGCGATTCCTTTCTCGTAGAAGAGGGAATTCTTTCGCAAACGCTATTCTCGTTCTGCGAACGCGCAGCCGGTCGGCGGACGTTGAAAAACGGAACGATAGAGATAAATGAATGAACGGTGGCGAATGATAAGCGGCGGACTCGGCCCGAAAATAGGACGTGCAACTAGACAACCGGTTAATTAGCGAGCCGGCACCCGGCCGGGTTCTAATTATTTTCCACGGTCGAGCGCGGGGGAATTAAGCTGAAACGAAACGATCGGCCCGTTCCGCAGGAACCTCTCTCGGGCCACAAGCCTAACTGGATAATCGCGTAATCGGTAAGAGTTTTCACGTCGGCCAATTGCTGATAATTGTTGACCTTCTTAGGAACAACTACCAGACGAGACGGCGCAGTAAAAAGGCACCGTTTGCGATTCTAATAATATTCCAAATCGGCTCGGCACTTTCTAATTAGTAGAAAGAATCCGCTCGAACTGCTAATGAAATTTAAACTGCCGAGGTCGAGTATTGAATTCCAATCGCACGGATATGGGAAAGAATTCTAATCGTGGGTCGTTCTAGCTTTTAAAGAGGCGCGCCGGCTTATGCTAACTCCGCCAGAAAATATTCGCTCGTCAACGTGATCGTCAAAAGAATTACAGAAATATCACGGAAAACAATGTTCCAGAAAAATTTTGAAATTTGGGTGGAGAATAAGCAAGGGAACAACAAATTAAGGCTAAATTTCCCAAGACGTCCATGCTCAGGATTTAATAAAATTTTGAGAATAGGTTCCTTTTTGACTAAAATATTGATTATCAGAAGGATTTTTGGCGACTGGAAAAAAAATATCTTACAATTTTAATGTCACTCTCTATCTTACCGACAAAATCGTAGACGGCCCACATGATTTCATACCTCTATTACTAATTCAATTAATTCGTTTCGCACACAGATTCCTAGCCAGACCTAACCGAGACCTTACCGAGACCTATTTTCAAAAAATATTCCACGGTTTATTATTAAACTAAATCCACTTCCAGATTAACAACTTCAGTCATCTATCCAAACCTAGCTCAGACCAGTGATGAGAACATCGTGGGCGCTGCGCGAAAATACTACCACCACTCTGACGTACCGTCTTCCCCTACTTTGCTTCTATCGCGCACGCGCTACACACAAGCGTACCTCTATTCTACACGGGCAGAGTAGAGATACGCTTGTGTGTAGCGCGTGCGCGGTAGAAGCAAAGTAGGGGAAGACGGTACGTCAGAGTGGTGGTAGTATTTTCGCCCAGCGCCCACGGAGTTCCCATCACTGGCTCAGACTAATCTCATTTCCGGTCGCTCTTAAAATAAACTTAATATTTACCATTTTAAACTTTTGAAATGGTAAAAATTTTTTTTTCATGTCGCTAAAAATTCTTCTGACAGTCATCATTTTAGTCAAAAAGGAATCTATTTTCAAAATTTCATCCAATCCTGAGCATGGACGACGTCTTCGGAAGTTCAGCCCAAATTAAATCGAGTTGTACAAAAAGAGACATGGCCGTCGAACAAAATCGAAAATATATTAAATAAATGACATCACCATGGTTTGAACTAAATCGATTTGACAGCATGTAACAACGTCTGACGCACGAATAAACTTGGTTGCAAGTTTTTATAGAAAACCGTTTTTAAGAAAATGTCTGACCATGAGCGCTTTTACAGCGAGATAACGTTTCAATGATAAACGCCCAACTGGTTTGATCGAACGTTGCTCGCCAGAGGTCTAGATAGGAGGTAGTTAATAAATTTAATAGGTTCCGCGATCAGGAGATACAGAACTAGGAAAGAAGTCTGCCGTAGAGAGAGTCGGTCTCCACAAATCTTTCGGATCGCAGCTGCAATTTGTTTTCAGGAAACAGAGGCTCGTCCGTTTCCCCCGGCGAGTACGCGAATTTCAATATCTCAATCCACGCCGGCCAGGGGTCGTGCACTTCTAACGAACTGCAGCTGCATAACTCTCACAGTCCGTTGCACCGTAGGCGCAAACTGCATGTCCGCACGCGAGTTTAAATCCCATCTTACGTACGCATCGCGTTCGCGAGCGATCGATATCGCGTGGAAATTATCGCTTGTTCCGATGCCGTTTCGATGACATCGTGACTTCGCCCACGCAATCGATACATACCCCCTCCACACGCCTGCAATTTACCATACTCGAGACCGTCAAAACTTCGTGCCAGACCCAACTATTTTTTCTATTTTCGTTCCGTTCTGAAAATTTGTGGAACTAGGAAACTTTGGTCATTCATAGATATTTTATCGAGCAATTTTTTGGTGCTCAAATTTTATTCGGGTTCTAGATTTATTTCTCGATTTTACTTTGTAGGGACCTAAATTTTTAGGGCTTAATTTTTTTTCCCTTGAGAGAATTTAGCCAGCAAATTAAAATTGCGAAATACGTAGATATAGGGTGATCTGTCCAATGAATGAACACTTAACCAGTTAACTGTGGCGATCTTTTTGCAAAGCGCGCACCATTGTGTGTTCAGTGTTACTGCACTGCTTACGAGTTAGCTCTCAGGAAGTTATGAATCCAACTCAAATTATTTAGAATTTTTATTTGCTTGTTTCATTTCGTCTTGACCTCTAAACATTTTAAGCATATTAAAATTTACGAATATAATTTAGTTTTCGCCAAAATTACAATTTAAATATCAAATTGTAACAAAATTTTACTCTCCTCCTTTTCCCCTTCCACTATCCTATTCCGCTACATGAGCACACTCCAACGTCCCCCACTAAGACCGTAGACTGGTCACGTGACGTGCCGCGCAACGTGTTACATATTACACTGGTCATCGGAGAGGTGGTAAACTGTATTCCCCTCGATTTAACCGATCTGGCGACACTGATTGAAATTAGTATTTGGAAATCGTTATTTAACAAATACTTTTGGTAGATCTGTGTCAACTGCATACACTCTGAAAATTTCACCAAAATCGGTAGACGTTGCAACGAGCTACAGCCGTTTAAAGATGATAAACATTGCAGTCAAACGAAAAAATGTTATTCTTTTTTTTTTTACATGTAGAATTATCCTCTGATATGTTGTAACACCCGACCGGCCACACCCTGTGTGTGGGATGTCGTTCAAGCCACTGCTAAACAAATGAATGTTTATAAAAAAAAGTTAAATCTCTTTAGCGAGACATCCGGGATTTTATAATACAATTACTGTATAAATTTCAACTTGAAGGGGGAATCATAAATGTTGTTTTTTCGTTTAATACGAATTATATTCATTCACTGGACAGGTCAACCGCAACTTCACACCGTTTGATATGCAACAATTCTTGTTTTACGTTACCATTAATTTTTATCATGTCAGAGTGTTTATATTAAACTACATCGTGCCGGCGTTTATCGCCTCATAATCTTCCCCGCGTTCATTTTATCCCCCCCCCCCCCCCCCCCCCGGGAATGCATTGTGTTATACAGAAATGATCAGGGTTAACGATCAGAACAATTTTATTCTGAACGATTAATTTTATTCATCGTCAACAAAGATCGGTAAAACAGCGTGCACCGCGTACACTTTTTCGTTCGCGATTCATTCACGTAAACTTTAATTGAACGTGTTCGAGTCGATTGAGATTTTACGCTTTCCGCAAGGTGATATTACTACAGAATAAATATTTAACTGCGGCGTTAATTACTTCCAATCGATTAATATGTATCAGCACACATTGACACTCCCGTGAATCAATTTGATTGGTCGTACACCGTGGGAGGGGAGAAATAAAGTTATTCTTACCTGCAAAATTATTCGAACACCTATTCTCGGATGTGATCGATTCGCGAGAATTTATTGCCAAGGCCGATTTTACGCATTTATGGCAACGATGAATAGACGAAATTTGAAGCAGTAGAAACAATGTATTATCTTTGCCTTATTAAAATTGTTAAAGAAGGAAAGAAAGTTCTACATCAGGGATGGGCATTTTTGTCTGAATTGAGACAAAACCGTCCTCACCATAGCGCCCACATTCCCCCACCAGCATCCGCCGTTACCATAGAGGAAGGAAGTGCTTCGCCTGTCGCGAACAGTGCGCAGGCCTCGCACATGAAAGAGAGGGTGGTGGGAGAAGCGTCACGGACGTAAGGTCTAATATACAATTGGTTGATGTGACTTCTTACAGTTATACATTAGTATTGCAGGTACAGCAGAATATAACGCATTAAGTACGTAACTTTAGATGTTTAAATTACATTGCTTGAAAAAATTAAAAAGAATATGACATGCCTGGATATTCGGTTTATAAAGTAATGTGCCTCCTCGGTCCGAAATAGAGGTTGGTGGGAGAAGCAGGCGTTTGATGGGCCCCTACCGTGCCCATCACGGTTCTACATGGTTACTCTTCCCTTGCAATCATTGCCAACAATTTCTATTTCGCGTAAATATCCAAAATAAAAATTCTCTATCTCAATTGCAACAAACTGGAGCAAAATAAAAAATTGATTTCTCTTCTTAATAGTATAGGTCAGGCAGTTCCAACCAGTAGCTCCGGAGTTACTCGAGGCACCTTCCCCACTTAGGTTCTTCCCTCACTCTTGGACTTCATCGTTATAATGTATAGCAGTGGGAAGCTCCCACCATGAGAGCCGCGCGGCTCGCGTAGCACTCACTAACTACACGGGTGTATATGGTAGTGGGAAGAGGTTCGATGGTGGGGACCTTGCAGTTCTCGGTGGGGGAATACGTTGGAACTCCCTGTTATAGGTTTATTGATAAATAAGAAATAGTAATTAAGTACAATGTAAAAATTGAAAACTCTCAATGTAGTGTTTATACAACGTTTTAACCCGAACTGCCCTCGATTTGTTTTCCGCTCGCGATTCGCAATTCTCATCACCGCCGTTGTTATACACACACCCGCGCATAGACATGCATCTTTCCACAGCTGGACACTCCACACGCACACGTACATGCTCATTCGTCCACACAACTCACCTACAATAGGTATAATAGGTTGAAAATAATACAGCGATAGTTCTATATCCCACAAATGCTTTTGCTGTTTTGTGTTTCTCTTACCCATTTTGTCATAAATGCATAGAATCCGCAGTCTAGTCATTGAACACGGGAGAGAAGTAGCTCACGGAGATCGTCGCGAGGGCTCGACGATGTTTGTTCGACCATTTTCTTCTCTGTGCAACAAGTAGCCGAAAGAACCGCGGCGGTAATTAAACGGAATTTTTCCCAGCGGTGGGAAATATCGTTTCCACGGCTGGGCACGTATTTCCACCGGCGGAACAGCAATTAACGACGCGACGTCGTAATCGGGAATTCTTCCGATCCCGTCGCGCACGTATCGCAGCCATTAATTCGACGCAGAATTAAAATTTCCCTCCCTTTACCTTCATTCTTCCTTCCGCGACCAAGGATCGCTGCCGAGATTGCGTATCCCCTGCAAATTTATTTTAATTCGACTATCTTCGCCGCTCTACTGCAGATTCCGTTGCATATACGTGTACTATCGATGGAAACTCTGAAATGGACACGTATTAACGCTAAACCTACCCTTAGAGTATTAACCCTTTGCATTTGGAACTATTTCAGCTACAGAACCAAACATTTCTTCCGATCTACAATATTTCAACTCTACCTGATTCTTTTCAATTTATGCATATGAGACTGATGCAATTTACTCGTACAATATTGAAACATTTAATGTTCTATCAAACACAAACAAATTTAACAATGTGGAAAATATTTTTGATAGTCTATAATAATTTTTAATGGTAACTCAGAGTCACCACTCGAGTGCAAGGGGTTGCAAGTGAACGGTGAGCATGTTTCCTTCTTAAAGATGACAAGATCGAATTTATTCCGATTTGCGTTCATGGAAGTATGGACACTTGAAAATTAAACGAAAAAATAAGTACAGAAATTGCTGAACACAAAATAATTTTATTTCTGATCAGTTTTTAATTTTGAGTGTAAAATTAACGAATCATGCATGAATACTGATATAATATTCAAACAGAAACAAATTAATAACTCTCAAATCTAAATGTTCTTTTCGTCAAAAAATCCACCTTTGGTATTTATTATATCTTTCGTTAATCCTGGCATTCGTCGTGTTAATTATTTATCTTTTCATCTGGTATAGTCCTCCATGTCTATTGTAACAGTGTACACACCTGGATTTTAGAAGTGGGGCAATTTTTTCTAACGCATAGGAAATGTATGTAGATTTTAATAAAATAAAATATTAGTCACTTATTATTTAGTTAGTAATCAGAGGGGATGCTAATGTAAACACATTTTATACAAATGATGAATGATTATTTATTTAAAAAAAACCTTTTAACACTAGAAAATGCTGAAAATCTGCAACTTTCACGCTTAAGCTCTCATTTTGTAATGTTTGTAGCTCATAGCAACATTAACCGATTTCGATAAAACTTTGCACATATATACAACTCACACTGATTTGCGAAACGTATGTTTTAAAATTTCTTCATGAGCACACATAAGAAAGTTAAAAATTGTGACGTTCACGTTCATCTTCCGAATTCCGAGCGATTGCAATTTCAAAAGAATTCTTCTTACACATTACCCAGTTAACGAATCCTTCTAACATCTGTAGGACCAGAGACGTCAGAAAATAATATCACGTTAAATACGAAAATAATATATCGTTTAAGTAAAGAAAAACGCAACAAATACAATTGACTAAACTTTCACGTCCGAATCTCGGCGTCTGAGATTTACGTCTCAGATCACAAACGTTTTACCGCACCGCACTCGAATCATTCAACCTCGTATTTTATAAAACTTGAAAACCGCCATCAATAACGTTGTTAACAGATCGTCGTTGCTAACGTCGTAGTATTCGGCGGAATTCCTGCTCGGTAACGGTATCACCCTACACATCTCAAAGAAACTCAAGTCGTTTATTAAAATTAAAAAAAAAAGTCATTAGCTTTTAAAGAACGTCAACTTCATTTCCGACTCGACTGTACTTCAACAAAGAAATCTCTTCCGACAATTTCCCATGAAGGTATCTCTATAATTTCAGTAATTGCAAAATAAGTGACCGATCATTTGACCATGATAAGTTTGGACAATCGAAAAAATTCAAACAATCGCGAAATTCGACGTGCTCCGTTAAGAAAGCTTACGTGGAGATATCGATTGGAGGGAGAGGGGGGATCGGTTTTCCTATTGAGCGCATTTGACGAGCTTCATCGTGGCGGAAAGCTGGCGACGAATCGGCGCTCGCAATTAGACAAAGTGAGTGGCAGAGAGCCGTACGGGGCGTCGTTAATTTCCTCGAAATTGGACAATGGTGTATACCATTGAAGCGGCTTTTGTTGCCCGCTGCTCTGCTCCTCTGTCTTTATTCGTGGTAACGCAGCTCGGAGTCCTCCACTAGATTACCATTCGAGAGGATTAGTTTCTCCTTACTAATCGGCAGCGATGAACGTTGAATAGGCCTATATGCCTACGTGCGTCTGCCTGCTCAACGCTCACCGGTGTACAATAACAAATCATTAATTCGTTACCGAGATCGAGTGTACACGCCGTTGATCCGACAGCAACGATTCTCACGCGTTCGACCCTCGGCAAATTGATACGATCGTGAGAAACTTTGTTGCATGCAAATTAATCTTGCAAAATTTATCGAACGACGATATTCGACCAGATTACTCGAGAATTGTTCGTTCGAGCCCGTGTGTGTACACGGGAGCACGGTAATCACCGAGCTCGTCCCGGGGATCGTGTTCTCGAAGAGATCTCAAGAGTTGCGACCGAAATAATGAAGATTCAGCAACTTGTTATTTAAATCGGGGACCCTCCTTCTTCGTGTAGCCCCCCCACTCTCGCCGGACCTGTATTTCCCAACCATTTCAATCGCAGCTCTCGCTGTCGATGGGTTAATAGGATTCCCCCACCGCGCCGTCTGTAATTAATCAGCCTCTTCCGGGATAATGAGTTCTTTGCGAGCGGTATCGATATTCCTCCTCTATCTCTATCTCCCCCCCTTACTCTCTTCCCGAGTACGATATCCGACGCCGGCTCAAGAGGGTATTCTTATTTTCAAGGCCGTTCCTGCGCAAACTTTTAGGAATTTTTTTCAGTTAGAAACTACCGAACTATTTGCATTCGGATTTTGCACACATGTTCGTTGGTATTTGAAGTACACTTGTGATTTTTGTCAAGCAAAAAGGAATCAGAATTATACGAATTATATTTTTTTGGGTGTAAAGTATGTTTCACAAAACATGGGTCGACGTTTGCCATGATTTCGGTCTTTCTACTGATCGGAAACCAAAAACTTGTCTGGAACTAAACTGAACTAAAAGTCTTGATTATTTAGAAAATGGCGGCATTTTAAAGTCAGAATACCGATTTCTTTATAACTGACAGGCCTTTGGCACGATAAAAAAAATAAGTGGACGGTGTATAGAAATTTTTGTTCGTGTAGTAATGGGACATGTGCTGAGAATTCTCTAAAAATTTCAAGTAAATCGGTCAACTAGAATTTGAGATATCGTGGCAATCGTTTCGAAAAAAATGCACATGATAGAAATACAAGAAAATTCAACAACCGTATATTCGTTGGACCGCTCTTTAATGAAGTTGCCACCAGTGATGCCGGATCCACCAAAAACTGGGTTGATTTTCCTCTCCTCCCATTCCACTATCTCAGCACACTCCAACGTCCCCCACTAAGACCGCAGACTGGTCACGTGACGTGCCGCGCAATGTATCACATATTACTCTGGTCATCAGAGAGGTGGTAAACTGTATTCCCCTCCACTCAACCGTTCTGGCATCACTGGTTTCCTCTCGAATGACACTCTCATGTTTTTATACAGGGTGTCTCGAATTTAAATGGCAAAACTACAGGAGCGTGTAGGGGACAGAAAAACTAAGACAAAAAGTCTTTTAGAGATTTGCTCGTTTTTGCTTCGTTTTGGAGAAAATCGCAAAAAAGAAACAAAACAAGTTTTCATTTTTGTACTTATTTATTTTCATTTTATTTACGTTATCATCTATTTAATTTAGATATTGTTCAAAATGTTGCTCTCTTGCAGCAATGCAAGCATTACATCTAGCATTGACTTTATAAATTGCAGCTAAACATTGTTCTGGTGATATTTGGTGCACTGCATCTATGATTCGGTCTCTTAATTGCTCTCTTGAATTGATTGGCACCGAATAAACTTCCTGCTTCAAGCAAGAATGTAAACAAACGAAAAAATGTAAAGGATAACATCAAGTGTTTACATATCTCACTGTCACAACTCACACAACAATGTCAAAACAATCACAAATACAAGTGTATACAACAACTCAAGAGAGCAACTGACAACGAGATATTGAATTTTTGCGATTTTCTCGAAAATGAAGCAAAAATGAGCAAATCTCTAAAAGACTTTCTGTCTTAGTTTTTCGGCCCCCTATACGCTCCTGAAGTTTTGCCATTTAAATTCGGGACACCCTGTATTAATCAATGCCAACTAACGCCGCTCCAGGTGCCCCTCCCCTTGGATTCGTTTTTCTTTTGGTCGTCCTAGCGTTTTCCCAAATATTTGCCGCAGGTCACTGGAAATCATTAAAAATGGGGCCCTGTGCTAACACACGCATACTGTACAACAGTTATACTTAAATAAAATGCAAAAGAAGGTAAATCGAATTGTTGAAGATGAAAAACCAGAATACTCTCTTAAAGGCCTCCGACTCCGTGATCGGAGTAAACGGAACCGTTTTCCCTGTAATTATCATGACTCGGTCAATTTTTAACGCTTTCGAGGTGTTTCCGGCTTTCCGTTCCAAGTCCCGCGGAAATTGGAGCTCCTCGAGTGCTACGGAAAAACAGAACAGCACTCTCTCTCTCGCTCTCCCTCTCTCTCTTCCCGTCTCGTTCGAAGTAGTCGAGATTACCGAAGTTTGTATTAAGGCATAAAGTCGGCTGGTCCCTAATTGGGAGCGCTGTCCTTTCAAAACTAGATGTCTGCTCCGAAAATAACTGCTTTAAAACTGTTACACGAAGGTTCTGATTAAAACCATTGTGGAGGACCTTTATCCCGAACAATTGCTACCGAAGAATCATTTCTAACTATTACCGGCTACGGTTCCAATTTTTCGCATCCAAATCGGTTCTTGTTTATTTCTTGCATTGTAGTTTATTTTGAGCTTCCGCTCGTTAGTCAATGAAATCGAACATCGTAAATCGTACTCCACCGATTTCGTCTGTACAAAAACTTCAGGGAACAAAAATATTCGACGAATTTTGAACATCGTAAGCCGGACATCGTAAATGTCTACTAATTTGTCCGACGAATTTGTGCATATATTAAATGAACTAAAAATTGGCGACAAAAATGAAACTTTAGGACATGTGAAGGTCAAATCTGCTTTTTTAAATAGAATCATTTAGATATCATGGAATCATAGAATATATTTCGGACAATCAGTATGATTATTAATTAAGTTAAATATAAAAGTATAGTCTGATATTCTTGTTAAAGTATAATTTACTTAGGTCTAGAAAACGCTTATTCTAAATTTTTATTATAAGCACAGATAATAAAGAAGTTAAAAATCATGAGTTTCACTTTTTTCTTCAGAACTCCGATCAATAGTAATTTTATAAAAGTTCTTTTTACACATTATTTAATAAATTAATCCTTCTAACATCTCAAAGAAATTCAACTCATTTCGATCAATTTTAAATAAGTTATTCGTTTTTAAAAGGTGTTCGTAAATACCTGGCCGACACCGTACATCAGGAAAGTGTGCCCCCTGATATCGTATAACTTTTGTTTGAAACATTTTTTAATATCATCATCAGATTCAGAGATATTCGACTGGATCAATTTAAATGGGACACCCTATATATTTCTTCGAGTTTTTCATCTGTCAAACAATCTCCTAGGACTGGAATATTGATATTCATTTTTGTCCGGGTCCACAGGACATCGTATTATCCTTTAAAGAGAGGATCCAGCTGGTCCGCGTTGTTTTTAAATAGCGGAGCCCCGGTATCGATCAGCAGCATTTATAAATAAATATACAACATTCAGCTAGAATGCCGAGCGGAAGTAACGTGTACGAAGATGAAAGTGCAGCCTCCCAGAGGGGCAAACTTTGTGTCGGAGCTCCCCAGTGATCGGTACCCTAAAATATTTCAGTCGACGACTTGCTAGAACTAGTCGAACTGATCGTCTTTGGTAGATGCTGATTCCTTTTTAATGCTCTGCTTCAACATCGGGACCGATAAAAGAAAGACTCGGCACTTTGTGGCCTTTGCCTTTGACTCGAAAAATATTAAATGTAAGAAGATTCGTAGAAGCCTCTGAAAAGTACCTATTGAATAACGAAAACTTCAGTTTGCTTCGCCTAATAACACTGTCCTGCAATTTTTAACTTATCGCGTTTCGATAACGTTCGGGAAAGTTGATGCGTTAAGAATGCCTCTTTAAATATTATTTACACAATGTTTATAACGTTGCGATAAAATACTCTGTTGTATTCGGGAGATTCTACAGCAGACTTGGGCACGGTAGGGGCCCCTCAAATGTCTGCTTCTCCCACCAACCTCTCTTTCATGCGCGTGGCCTGCGCATTGTTCGCAACGGGCGAAGCACTTCCTTCCTCTTTGGTAACGGCGGATGTTGGTGGGAGACAATGGGCGTTATGGTGGGGGCGGTTTTGTTTCAATTGAGACAAAAATGCCCATCCCTGCCTTACGTTAATCCTAACGTATAGCTTTACAACCCCCTCATGGGGAGTTCCACTTAGCGAAGCACTTACTTCTTCTTTGGTAACGGCGGATGTTGGTGGGGGACAGTGGGCGTTATGGTGGGGACGGTTTTGTCTCAATTGAAACAAAAATGCCCATCCCTGGTCTACAGAATAGTTCTACGTAAGAATTATTCGTGCAACTTCCGCGAGTGAATCAAAAGAAATTCTTAAAGTTACAAATAACACATCGAAATGTCTAAAAATGATGAGTTATCGAAACGCAAAAATTGATATTGAACAGTGCAACGCAGATGTACGAATAAATTTGAAATAACCCGTCTGCAGATCATCCTTGAATATAATAAAAAATTGCCTGGCGATAATTTTCTATTTTTCCTTGCCACGTGAATGTATAATGCTGAAACATTTCTCTTTGAAAAGTCGTCGAGGGGAGGAAAGATAGAGTATGGTCGCAGAAGGGTTAATAGAGTCGCATTCCCGAGGCACGTGGTGAAAGATGCTCCGTTTCTGATTTCAGGAGTTCTCTCAGCTAACAAAGGAGCTCGCAGCGGCCCGCGAGGGCATCCTCGCGAGGGATGAGGAGATATCGGAGCTGAAAGCGGAGCGGAGTAATACTCGCGTACGTAGTTGAGCCTCGTTGTCGCGTCTGCTCTAATACTTTTTAGAGTTTGAACGCGACACTTGTTCCGGCGATATTGCTCATTGTCTGTTGGTTTCCGTAGCTTCTACTGGAACATCTAGAATGCCTGGTCTCGCGACACGAACGGTCCATCAGGACCACTGTGATGAAGAGGCAGCAGGTCACTCAATCTGGAGTGTCGTCCGAAGCCGAGGTGCTCAAAGCGTTGAAAAGTCTGTTCGAGCACCACAAGGCTCTGGACGAGAAAGTAAGAACTTCTGATCTATTGTTTGACGACGTTCGTTCCAACCTTGTAGTCGGATCAACACCGATACCGATTTAACCCTGAACCTAGATTCGCGAAGACTCTAACCAACTCAAGGTCTAAGTCTAGGCGACTAAAACATTTTCTCTACGATTTCAAGTCAAAAAAATATTGGCCAGTAGAGAATGTCTCCGCGGAAGATCTCCAAGACCGTCTTCTTTCTCGTAGAACACTAATCTCGAGCGAGTCGATGGCCCCAAGATCCTCCCGAGATGACTCACGAGATCGCACTCCAACATCTGGAGGACCTAGACGCTAATTGCAAGGGTAGACGAACGCGATACAGTGGTTGAGCTACGCGAGTCCCGTGTTTTAGGGTTAAACGTGGAACGGTCTTGCGGACGGAGGCTGCTAAGATGCGAGATAATAGGTTCATTAAAATCCCCTTTAATAACCGGCGACCAATTTTCAGGTGCGGGACCGTCTGCGCATGGCACAGGAGAAGAACAAGAACCTGGAGGAGGAACTAGCCATTACCAAACAGGAGGTACCGCTTTCCCTAAGTATTTTCGCTCGACTGCGGATTTTTATAGGCCATTCCGTGGAAACCACCGAGGAAGGGCGAATTTATTTCATGATCGCGAGACAATCCTTGTGTGAAAAGTAAAGCAAGAATATCCTTGAACTCTCGCCCATTTTCTTTGCATACACGATTAGAACTATTTTATCGTTGATCATTCCCTAAAAGATAAAGAACATTTATATTATCTGTGTTTTGCTGTTACGGATATACAGGGTGAGTCACCTAACGTTTGCACCTTAAATATCTTTGTTGTTTCTAAAGATACGTAAAATATGGTAAGGACAAAGTTGAATGGTACAATGGGGATGACACGAAGCAAAAAAAAAAATTTTGTTTTTATGTAATTTTTTTTTAGAGATATCAAGGTCATCTTGACTATTTTTTAAATGGAACCACCCTTTTTTAAACACCTACAATGACAGTCCCTTTCATTACGAATTCAGTGACTATAATTACTCAAGGTCATTCAAGGTCACAGACAGAGTTTAACATTCCTTCAAAGCTCGTTTACAGGCATGTATCGCTGTTAAATCTTATACGTTATCTCTGTCCGCGACCTTAAATGACCTTGAGTAATTGTAGTCACTGAATTCGTAATGAAAGGGACTATCATTGTAGGTGTTTACAAGGGGCGGTTCCACTTAAAAAATGAAGATGACCTTGCAAATCTCTGAAAAAAAGACATAAAATCAAAAATTTTCTTGGTATCGTGTCAGCTCCATTGTACCATTCAACTTTGTCCTTACCATATTTTACGTATCTTTACAAAACAACAAAGATATTTGAGGTGCAAACGGTATGTGACTCACCCTGTATAGACGGTAAAATGAATATGGACATGCACAAGTCAGTCCTTGCAATCTTGTTGCGCCCAGCCTCCAATTTAAGGGGCTACATACACCTTGAAGCGTGAAAAGAATATCTATTTGCCTTGAAAAATCATTGTTATCAGAACATGTGTATGTATATTATAAGGCACATACTTTCGTGTGTATATATTGCAATGTGTAAAGAAAAATAACAAGAAAGAAGGCCTGTAGATGCGGTTTTGTGTAGGCTCTTCAGCGAAAAAGACGTCAGCGGTAGCCATTGTAACTTCTATAGTTCGAATCATAAAAGAAAAGAAAAATTTTCTCCCATAGTACATACTAAGAGGAAGTTTTTGTCATAACAGTTTTTTAAAATATTTATTTTTTGTAAGTGGCAACTATTTCAATTCCAAAGTTTGATTTTGAACAAAAGGGAGGGTATAGTTTAAATGTTCTACTAGTTCTATTGCTAAATATTTAAAAACAATCGATTTTTTCCCAAGGTGTGTGTAGCCCCTTAAGCTGATCGGACAACGGCTCACATGCGGTTGAAATGTTAGGAAACTCCACGAGTGTGTAAAAATCCGCAGTATAATTTTATTGTCGGGCCAGTCCATTTGAGGAACGGTGATCGAAGTGCGGACGATATTGATCGTTCAAATGTCTTGAACCGCAGCTCCAGCAATACATAATGAGCGGGCACGCGCCTAAGGCCATCGAGGACAGGCCGAAGGAAAACGGGCAGACGGAAGACAGCCAGCAACAGAACAAGGTAGCCGAGAAACGTGGATACGATATACCGCACACCACCACCACCCATGCATAATCGCACTCACAGAATATCTCACACACACTGCCCCCTCATACTTCACAATCATCATGGATACATGAGAAAAGGTGTTCCACGTGTATTGAGCGTCGTGAAAGCTGCATCCATGCGACCTCTTTTATGATTTTCATTTTTCGTTCACTGTGCATGCTCATGGGTTTTGATATGATCCAGCGTATTATCTCACGCCACCGATAAAACTTTCGTTCGATGCGACCACTCGGGGTCATATCGTTCTCTTTCTTCTATCTTACTCTCTCTTACTTTCTCTCTCTCTCTCTCTCTCTCTCTCTCTCTCTCTCTCTGCGATATAATACACGCTTCTAATCTCGCCGTTGGTTATCGATCGATCCAGTCATTGGTCGCAGATTTTAGCTCTCTCGAGATCCTGGAAACCGTTCGATCATTCGCGCGTCACCAAATCCGACAGCGTCACAGAATTCATCTCATGAATCATCGAGGAAAAGCCTTCTTCCCTTTTGATCCTCTCTGCATGCGCTCAAAATTGATCTCCTAATCGAAATTACACAATCTGTTCTATAATCGTGTGAGCATAGCACCAAACCTTGTCGCAGAGGGGATCAAACTTTTATAAGGACTGCAATCATGACGTATACAGAATCATATATGCAGTTCGAGGGACCAAGGTGTTCGTGCGGCGAATTTGAAAAGATAAAGAGAACTCTACAATTGTTACTACAGTGGCTGACACTAATAAGGGGCCATTGTTTATTCTTCGCATTTCTGTCCCGATTGACACTATTCTTTCTTTTGTTACCAGAATATTCACAAAAGTGACTGTACTCTGCAGCCTTATATTAACACGTTCACTACTAGCGTTTGTTTCAACAACATTTGCGACTCTTATGAAATATGTACAAGAACATTTGCCATAGAAAGATTAGAAATGCTACAAATATAATGCTATGTGTTACAATTCTAAGTACTGGCGTACAACCAAATGCAGAATAGTTTAAATTACGTGCAATTTAACGTAGAAAATAAACAGTGGTTTCTCATGTTTACCAGCCACTGTATTTACACGTTTTAGTTGCCTATAACAAGTGTTAAGACCATTTCCGGTAATCTTGGAGTTCACCGTAGACTCTCAATAGACAAAGTTAGCATGGAGGCTGCACGAGCATCTTCCTCGAACATGAAACGTCACCGCTGAGCGCGAATCTGTACCGATCGACATCAGACTCGACAGCCACGTGTGTTCGACAATCACCTCGATAGTTGCATCCATAAGAGTGCGTCTGCGTTAATGCACGGTAGTGGCTTATTCGCGTATAGCTGTCTAGCCGTAGTAGTTGGGAGATCGCGCGGCGATGCAGGACAGGCAATGCGAGCGAGGAATTCTGAATGTAGTGTTGTGATCGGGCAGAATGAGACTGAGCAGGCGGCAGGCCAGCAAGAACACCAACAACAACAACAACACCCGCAGCAGCAGCAACAACAACAACAACAACCGCAGCAGCAGTCAATACAAAAACTAGGTACCGAGAGGCCGGCCGAGATTGGCAGTAGACTGAGCAATGGCAGTCTGGATCCAGCGGACCAGGACACCACGGCGAGAGTAATTGATTTGCAAGCTACCGTTGACAAACAGGTATGACAACACGCGTCGATCCGAGCGAAATCGATCTTTGCGTACGTATGATCAGTCTTTTAGGGAGATCCAGGTGGATCTTCGATGATACGCGGCCCTTTCGACCCTCCACTGCCCAGCTGGACTCGCAATTAGGTTTTCATAATACAAGGAAGGGTTTATTCTCTGTACAAATATACAGGGTAGGGCACTATAAACAGGTCACCTGAATAACTCGCTCGATTTTGAAGATAGAAAAAAATGCATTACACCAAACTTACTTGGTATCGAGGCGCTCGTAATCCGATGTCATTAATTTTTTTATAGGTGGAGACGTCAAGGATATATGAAGGTCAACTCTGTTTTTCTAAATGGAACGGTATGGTTTTTTATTTACATTCTGATAGTGTATTTCGAGACGAATACAATGACTTATTATAAAGGTCATTCAAGGTCACGCAAGGTCAACTGTAATAGAAAATAAAGTGTCTCAAAACACTCTTCGAACACTACGACGATTTACATGAAACATGTTATTTACGTATTCACTGCTACTTCAATTGTTCAAAATAACGACCTTAAACACGGAGACAATCTAAAACGTTGTAATACTGATGATACTGCCTGACAAATTTCAGTTGTATCTATTACAGAGCAAGCTCTTTTTAAACGTTCTTGCATATCAACTGTTGTTGTTGGTTTTTCGCGGTACACTTGTTCCTTCAATTTTCCCCACAAATAAAAATCTAGTGGTGTCAGGTCTGGGGAACGTGCTAGCCATTTATTACTTCCTGATCGACCAATCCAACGACCTTCAAATGTCCTGTTCAGTAATTCTGCAACATTTCGTGCTGAATGAGCAGAACATCCGTCTTGTTGGAACCACATGGACTGTCGCATGTCCAGTGAAATGTCCTCAAACAATTCTGGCAAAACGTCTTTTAAGATTCTCTCGTATTTATGACTATTTAGCGTGCCATCAATGAAATATGGACCAATTATTTTATTATGAATATGGCCGCACCAGACGTTGACAGACCAAGGTCTCTACTTGTCCACTTCTCGTAGTCATCGTGGATTGTCTACTGACCACTCAATTGAACACTCAGATTGAATATTACGAAGCCGCACTCTAGTCGGTAGTCAAAGTACTAATAACATTTCTGGATACAGGTAAGCATACAATGTGATTGTATGTTTATTTATGTTCTGTGACCCTTATCAATACTTACAAGAGCGGTATGCCAACAACCAAAGAAGACACAAAAGTATTTGAAGAGTGCTTTGAGACACTTTATTTTCTATTGCAGTTGACCTTGCGTGACCTTGAATGACCTTCATAATAGGTCATTGTATTCGTCTTGAAACACACTATCAGAATGTAAATAAAAAACCAGACCGTTCCATTTAAAAAAACAGAGTTGACCTTCATATCTCCTTGACGTCTCCACCTATAAAAAAATTAATGAGATCAGATTACGAGCGCCTCGATATCAAGTAGGTTTGGTCTGATGCATTTTCTTCTATCTTCAAATGCAAGCGAGTCATTCAGGTGACCTGATATAGTGCCCCACCCTGTATATTAGGCTGTAGGAAAATTTCTTTCCTTGTTCAATCATTTGAATCAGTTGAAAATATTATATTGATGTACATAAATTCGTTTAATCTTCTCACTGTTTTAAATTTCACCCACTAAGTCTAATAATAAACCTGTCGACTATAATAGTATTTCTAGATCAAAACATTTCGCGTTACGTTTGCACTCTAAAATCGAATATTTCATATGCATCAACCTAATACAATCGAAACTGTTGCGGCTATTTAAAGAGACCAAGACTCCAGCTTGGCAGTGGAGGATGGAGTAACACCTAACGAGAGTGTGTCGCTTGACTGTTCCCGTAACCGTCCGTTATCGAGTCCCATAGCTGGCCAGCGTCAGTATTCCCTTGGTCCGCTGAGAAACAGGAACGAGCGCTCCATTTTCTGTTTCTCAACTCTGCGTCGCCGGAGCGAGGGAATGCCGTAACCGACTTTGGGAACAAACTTTCCCCCCCGCCCTCTGCATGTGTTTTTGAAGACACCAAGTTTGCCGAAGCGTTTTGATATCGAACAGATGAAAACTTTCCTTATGCATTTTTTCCTCTACTTGTGGTGCATGGTCGAAGACACTGCAAAGTGTTTCAAGGATACTTCGATAGTCTGGACTCTGTAACTCTCTGATAGAACCTTTACAAAATGCACTTGCGAAGCAACCGTAATTTTTCTTCTTTTTTTTTTTGTATAAGAGATTAATCGACAGGAATCATAACAGATTTTGTGACGTCGTGTTTTTTTGCACAACTATGTCTCCCCTGTTGTGTCGCGTCATTCGAAGTGGCGCTGCCCATGGCATGTTGTTGAATGACTATGACGACGATGTTCGAAGTGTTTCGCATGGTTTTTAGTGAACTAAGAATGGACCTCTTTCTCCCCCGTGCAGATATCTTTTGTATGAACAAGCTTGGTTTATTACCGTAACAAATCGTAGACGAACACGATACAATACTAAAACAACGTTAACACGTATACAATCTACGACAGACATATACAGTGTATCTATGATAGACGGTTTGTCGCATAACACCCCCACCCACACGACTCAGGGACAAACGACAAAAGTTTCTGTCTCGTCGCAGACTATGTATAGTGGCTGTGTTTTGTCCTTGATATGGATAACACCATACTCTTGTTACAAAGCATACAACTATAGTCGGTGGTCGCGCGGATAAACAATCAATGATAACAGAGTAAAACCGTTTATTGTAGAGCTCGGAGCTGAGCACGTGGCAACGACGGGTGGCAGAGTTAATTGGACATGTGGCAGAATTGGAAGAAACCCTATCGAAAGCGCAGAAAGATTTGCTGAAGACCCAAGAGACGAACGTGAAATTGCAGAGAGATTTGCATGAGAATGTCGCACAGAAAGTGGATCAGGAAGAAAGGATAGCGACGCTCGAGAAACGGTACCTTCAGGCTCAACGAGAGTCCTCTAGTAGCCATGATCTCAACGAGAAATTGGAACAGGAGCTGCAGCACAAGAAGGCCCAATTAAAGGTACCTAAGCTCTCCGGAAACGGACGTCACTGACTACTATTCAGTAGGTCCTTATTTTCCAACTTTTAATTTTTCTTGGTCCGCCCCACCCTTTCTCTTAAATTGTGACACTTGGCGTTGAAAATTGATGTGTGCCAAATTTGCATTAACCCTTTGCACTCGAAGCAATTTTAATTCCAAAATCAAGATATTTCTTTCAACCTAGAACATTTTTATTGTCTCCGTCTTTTTTACATTGTGCAACTGAAATTAAATCTGTTCTCTTATGCGACAGTTGAATTTTTAGCAATTTATAGAATAGAGACGAATTTAATAATATGAAAACTGTTTTGAATAATGTTATTACAATTGTTACTGGTGACTCAGAGTCACCATTCGAGTGCAAAGGGTTAAAGTTATACAATTTTTATGATTTCGTTTCGGTAATTTCAAAACGTTGAAGATTCGCCAAAGTCGAAAAATGAGGACCATCCTACTGTAAGTCGTCAGTGTTGAAGTCTATTCACATCCTTATTCGTTAATTTTGTTAATAATAACCCATCACTGATTTGAACACCTATTTCAGCTCCAAGAAGAAAAGATAGCAGCTATACAGGAAAAACTGGAACTGGCAGAACAGAAATTGGCTCAGTATTCCAAGCTTCCCGAAATGGAAGAGCAATTAAAGCAGAGGATGGAGGCTCTGACGCAGGTGAGGAGGCCCAACCAGGTACGCAGGGGAATTAAGTCGTTGCATCATCAATTTGTCCTTTTTTTATTCCTCTGCACTTCTGTCGACTCTCCCCAAATATATATTTACACATACATATATTATATATATATGTATTATATATACATATCTTTGTCTAGACTGCTTGCCACTCAGTTATACGATTCTCTCTACTCTTCAATTCACATATTCAAATTCTAAGCGATGTGTTCTTCTTGTCGCAAATATGCAGAGTGAGGCATTTAAAACAGGTCACCCGAATATTTCACTTGCTCTTGATATCTGAAAAAGAATGCATTCTAATCATTCTACTTGAAAACAAACAAAAAACAAAATTGATCTTAATATATTCTCCACGCTAAATTGTGAACCAAGCACATTTTATCCAAAGCATTTTTTTTTCGGGCATTAACAGCAAACGAGATATTCTGATGATCTTTTTTTAAATGCCCCACCGTGTATATTATACCACTGTTCACGCAGTACCCGACTTTTGTCTGCCATGCAAACAACAAACACTACTCAGTCTTTTCTTACAGTTTATTATTAACATAGCCAAGGGCTCGTTCAGAGAAGGTAATGTTGGAATTCGTACAATTCTCGCGTCAAGGGATATTCTAATCCATCCAGGTTCAATCTAACACTGAATATACCAAACAAACGCAATCGATGTGATTATTTTTTTGGAGCTTGTTAGTACTTTATCGTTTCATTTCTCTGGTCACGTTTCTTTAGAATACTGTGTACAAGGCACGTGTACATTTTTCCACTAAGCTAGACTATTTACAATTAGACTCGTCTCGTATTCTTCGCTCGGGACCTGAAATAGTTGATAAGTTCTCATGTACTTCTATATCGAAGGAAGGATCATTAAATCATCTATAGATTATAGCTTCCGCGGTTTCATCTGGTAATATTAATTATGTGAATCGTTTAATAAGCAGGCTCAAGAAAGGCACGGCAGTGCGGAGGACAGGATACAGAGATTAGAAACGCAATTGGAGGAAAAGAACGCGGAAGTGATACGTGTCAATCAACGACTAAAAATGAACGAGGAGCATAACACGCGGCTTAGTACAACCGTTGATAAACTTTTATCCGGTAATTGCTGTACATTTCGCTTCGGGTACCCGTTAAGAAACTCTCGTAATCGATCATCTTATCGTGTTCCCATTCAGAGTCGAACGAAAGGCTGCAGGCGCATCTTGAGGAAAGAATGCAGGCGTTGAAAGAGAAGAACGCGCTGACGCAGGAGCTTGAGCAGACAAGGAAGATCGCCGAAGACCTGCAGAACGAGAAGACAGAGATAGTGAAGGAGCTAGGAAAAGCTCGGCTCGAGATCGACAACGTGAAGAGACAGATGCTGCAACAGGAGATCGCGTTCAATATCCAACAGACAGATGCGCTGACAAGAAGTTTGTCTCCCAATGCAGTGGATCCTGGATCCTTTTCAAGGAGTGCGAGTCACAGTAGCTTCGACACGCACTCTCTGCCAAGGAGAACGGCGAAGCGACCTACCATCGACGAGGATACGACGAAGGTATGCATTTCGATTATCAGACTGCAGATGTACAAAGTCTGTGCAAAATAAACATTCTACGCTTTTTTTTTTCTACCAGAATTACGTACCCCGTACGCTGGCAGAACAAGAATGGGAAAAGCTGCAGCAGGCGCATGTCCTCGCCAACGTGCAGCAGGCGTTTGACGTCTCCAGCGATGCGGAAGGCGACGGGGACAACGAGAGTCTCTTCAGCTGCGCGGCCGATGTAATTAGTCCAACAGGTCACGCGGATGCTCAAACGTTAGCGCTAATGTTACAGGAACAATTAGATGCAATTAATAATGAAATTAGGTTGATTCAGGTAAGCAAACGTTTATGTCTCTATATGTACATGCGTTATGGTGCCGTGTTAATTCGACTGGGAATATCTGATGATAAGTTGATTCCGAGAAAATAGACTTCCAGTATTTCGTATTATGCCATCGGTATTTTATATAAATCAGATTAGATGAAATCTGGATAAAGGGATATCGAAAAGTTTTTGACAAACCCTTAAAATATTTCATAAACGGCAAATGAGACTTATCACGTAAATACGCCGATTCAAATTAACACGACAATATGAACATATCGTGTGTATTACAACTTGAACATTAATATTGCAGAAAGAGAAACAAAGTACTGAAGCACGCGCAGAAGAGTTGGAATCTCGCGTCGGTAGTCTTGAACATATGAACCTTTTAGCAAGAGGGCGAAGTCTTGAACGAGCATCGCCGCCATTGAGCGGGCGATCCACGCCAAAATCTCATCATAGTCCTAATAGGGATTATTTGCATAAATATCATACTGTAAGTATGCAACCAATATACAGGGTGAGTCTCCTAACGTTTGCAACTCAAATATATTTGTTGCTTCTAAAGATACGTAAAATATGGCAAGGACAAAGTTGAATGGTACAATGGGGCTGACACGAAACCAAAAAAAATTTTGTTTTTATGTCATTTTTTTAGAGATATCAAGGTCACCTTGACTTTTTTAAATGGAACCACCCTTTTTTAAACACGTACAATAATAGTCCCTTTCATTACGAATTCAGTGACTATAATTACTCAAGGTCATTCAAGGTCACGGACAGAGCAACATTCCTATAAAGCCCGTTTACAGGCATGTATCGATGTTAAATCTTATACGTTATCTCTGTCCGCGACCTTGAATGACCTTCAGTAATTATAGTCACTGAATTCGTAATGAAAAGGACTATCGTTCTAGGTGTTTAAAAAAGGGTGGTCCCATTTAAAAAAGTCAAGGTGACCTGGATATCTACAAAAATGACAAAAACAAAATTTTTTTTTTTTTTGGGTTCGTGTCAGCCCCATTGTACCATTCAACTTTGTCCTTACCATACTTTACGTATCTTTAAAAACAACAAAGATATTTGAGGTGCAAACATTAGGCGACTTACCCTGTATATACTTGATGCTTATTTCACTAGGTTTGTTATCGTAATATTTTAATAATTGTTTAAAGGCACCGGCATCGATGTCTCCGGCGCATCTACATCAGTATGCCGCTTCTTTAACTAGTCCAGGACAACTGTCGGAATCTCTTCCTGCAAGCCAGGTCAGCGACTGTTCGATTTTCCGCGTTAGCGTTAGCTAGTTAGGGGCATCAGAAGACGATATAGTATGTGTAAATTCGCAGTTACAGTTATCAGGTGAAGAGTTGCATTCGGTGAGCGAAAGAGACAGCACCGGTGGTGCAGGAAGCGGTGGCAGCGACGCGGCATCGCCGTTGACCGCTCGTTCGATCAGGCTGGAACGCGTAGTACAGGCACTTGCTCACAGTCAAGAGGAACTCAGAAGGTACGCCCTCGATTTTTGGATTTGTTAAATTAACACCTTGGGGACGGCGTTGACAAGTCTTATTACCGCTTGCGAATCTCCTAATCAATCGAAATTAGTTCCTACGATGCCTCCCGTCCCCAGAGTGTTAGACTGAACAACGCGAACACTATTGAGAAAGAGACGGTGTAATTCTAAGCAGTACTTTAGCAACCGCATCTCTGACAATAAGGACATTTCGTAAAGTCTCTTTGTTCCTTCACTTTGCTGGGAAATAAGAGTTACGATTCTTGTGCGCAATTGAATCGTTGCCAATCTGTGCTAGTCAAATATGATCAAAGTCCTTGGCGTACATAGAGGTGGGATTGCCAAAGGCGAATTGATGATGTTGTAAGTAGCATTGTACATTGTTTATGCTGCCAGGCGCACTGGACAAACTGGATTTCCCAGCAGTGGTTTTCCTGCTCACAGGTTAATTAAAGATTGTAATACTGCATGTAATCCGCAACACATGCCGCTGTGCGCGAGATATTTGAGTGGTCCATGTGGGCATGAAATGAACAACCTTGAGGTCGAGAGCATTAGTGACGACATCGACGGTAACAGGAACCTTTTTGTACCTTTTGCTTGGCGACATGGGACTTGACACGAGACGATCTCTCTCTCTCTCTTTCTTTCTTTCTCTCTTTCTCTCTCGTAGACGTTTCCCCTTCTGTTTTTATTTTTAATCCATCTATCGTCTCATCCCACAAAAAAAAACACAGCTTGATGAATTATAGTGTGCAAGGTGTTACATACATGCCCACAGCCCCAATTTTCGAACACAGTGGTACGGACGAACCATCTGATAGATCTGATAGAAATGAGTCCCCGGAAGAAACTGATAGTAGCTTCTTCCACCCATCGTACATTCAAGCCTGCCCAGTTCACGACAAACACCGCTGTCTCAGACAAACGGGGGAATTTAGGCAGCCAAGAGAATTGCATCGAGTAAACACCGCGTCTCGGTCACCTGTGCGAATAAGGTTGTTTTCTACCAAATAAATTGCAAAGATATAGATCGACATAGCTCATCAAAACAATTGTATCCATCCATTAAACGAAATAATAACTACTACTTGAATCGAATATCGAAAGACCATCCTTCTATATCTTTGCCCCAAACGTGTACACTTAATACGGCAATCCCATCTCATAAGCAGTGTTCAGCTATATTTCCAGGTTTTTATGCCTTGCCTGTAATACTGAGTAGGTATTACAAATTTCTTCTTCTTTCTATTTGGTTCGGGATAGTCCACATATATCGCTTTCTCGTTAGATCAATAGCGAAACAAGCTTGTAGCGATTTTATCATGATTCAATTATTTAATTACATGTAGGTAGGATCTCTTTCGCATGCAAAAGATTCTATAATCATTGTTAGCTGATACGATTTCATAATCGAATCCTTTCAAAAATATGTTTACAAGGGACATTATACCCGTTAGATAACAAATACTCAGCTGTGAGCAAATTATTTATAAAAAAAGGAAAAGGGGGATTCAATGTAAACTTTTTAATGTCCCTTGTCTATGAAAGAACCATATACATTTCATCGTTCGAAGCTAAATGTCTGCTTATAGATCACAAATTTCTCCAAAGCGCATACACGATCATACCATCGCTAATATTTGTGATAGTAATGCAATTCACTTGGCTCAGTAAGTTCCTTCATTACACGTGGCCTCATGCAATAAGTAAAGTGCACTAAGAAGTTCAACAATGTATAGTAAGAAAGTTTTACCTCTGCATATACATTATATGAAGTATTCTTGAAACAAGTCTGAAAACATCATCTCGTATAAATAGCATAGAATCTAGAACACAGGCGTAAAAAAGAAAAGCAATATAGTGTTCTTGCGTGGGCCAGAATGCATTGTTTAGAGTAGACATAGAAACTAGATTAGCGCTCCATGCAGCAGGCATGGGCAACATAACAACGGCGCACTCAATTCTGGGACTCCCCCTTCCCCATTGTCCTCACGCCACAGTAGCCAGGACAGTTTGCACAAAAACAACTTGTCCGGCGTTGGATTGCCAATTGGACAGCTATCTAGCCCGCACTTGCACATGCAAGCAACCATGAGTCCTGCTACAGCAGCAGCGGTGGCTGCGGCTCAGAAGAAGAAGGGCATCAAAAGCAGCCTTGGCAGATTCTTCAGTAAGAAAGAGAAGGTGAGAGACAAGTATGATATCCCTGACACCTTGAGCAATGCACAGTGGGCTAGAAACCAGTTTTTCATGGCAAAAATAGTGCAAATTAGCTTCAAAGCTTCAAAATCCAAAATATTAACCATCCTAGTTAACTACAGTCTGTCACAGTAATATTAAGACACTCTTAAAAAGACGATAATTTTTTAAATATTGAACCATATGACTTGGATTTCTTTCGAGAAGTTAGAATAATTAGTTTACTACATGACGTGAAGGGGAAATTTTGAAAAAAATTGCATTTAAACGGAACTACAGAAAAAGTACCAAAAGTTGGGTTATACCACCTTTTTACGTCGGTCTATATTGGAGATTTAAAAAAAACATTTCGTAGATCTGTATGAATTATATACATATACTCTGAAAATGTCATTGATTTCCAACAGATCAAGGGGAAAGACACGACAATGCCAGGAGACATGTCAGGAATGGGAGGAGCGTGCACACCCGCTGATCCTGATTATGGTGATAGCGTAGCCGTAGCTGGAACTATGGGCAGCAAGAGCGACTTCGACCGTAGGAAAAAGAAGAGGTAAGGAGTCACACGAGTTTCCCGTGAGTATATACAAAGTAAACATAATCGATGTACTTGATTGCAGTCCTAGTATGTTTGGTAGCATGTTAGATTCGTCGCGTCATGAACTGTTGGCGGAGGCGATGAAGGCTGGGACACCATTCGCTTTGTGGAACGGACCGACTGTAGTGGCGTGGCTTGAACTGTGGGTGGGCATGCCGACCTGGTACGTCGCAGCCTGCCGAGCCAACGTCAAAAGCGGCGCGATAATGAGCGCCCTGAGCGACACCGAGATACAACGTGAAATTGGTATAAGGTACGAGATTCGTTCGACTTGCGTTAACTCCTTGCCCTATGATTTATTTTACCTCTTACAATGACTACAATATATAAAGAAGATACAATTTATATTTAATTTCTAATGGCCTATTATATTTTCTAATGACTAAATAGCGGTTATAATACAATCGAATTTTATTTCGGTTTAAAGAAAATTAATTACGTGCATTTTTAGTAGACTCTGTTCAAATTCTTCATCGCGAGTCTAACTCGATATTATAGTGCAAGGGGTTAAACTTATGAACAGACTGCAGATTTTATGCATCCATGAATAGGAGGAACATAGAGTTTTTCAATAATTGTTCTGTACCAAAATAATACTACATAATACTACAAACTAAATTATTGGATTACATTATTGGGGGTGAGTTGTTGGTTCACGATTGTTGCTGTCGAAGGATCTGTTAAAAAATAAAAATTATGGAGTAATCGCCGGTACATAATCTGTTACGAAAAGAAATCAATTTTTATTTGGATCCAGTTCGTTTTAATCGAGGTAGAGGATTTTTATTTTAAAGATCTACAGTCTACTTAAGTATTTATATCCTATCTAAGTTACGAATAGGAAAAGCGACTCTTTGCTCCTCCACGACGAGTGCACTCTGCATAAGCAAAGTAAGGGTAGTTCTTCCAACAACAGATACTTGATTGACTAATCCTGTTCGCAGTTGTCATCTCCACCGACTGAAGCTCCGACTAGCTATCCAAGAAATGGTGTCGCTGACAAGTCCATCAGCGCCGAAAACCTCTCGCACAACCTTAGCATTCGGAGATATGAACCACGAATGGATTGGTAACGTTTGGCTGCCAAGCCTTGGATTGCCTCAGTATCGATCCACTTTCATGGAGTGCCTTGTTGATGCTAGAATGTTGGATCACCTCACTAAAAAAGAGCTCCGTAGTCAACTGAAAATGGTTGATAGTTTTCACAGGTAACGACAGAGTTCTGAGAGGGAGGGAGAGAGAAAGAGAGAGGGGGAGATAGAGAGCTTGGTGGTTTAGAATACCGGAGATTAAAATTAATCGATGTTCACAGAACAAGTTTGCAGTACGGCATTTCCTGTTTGAAGCGGCTAAACTACGATAGGCAGCAATTAGAAGAAAGAAGACAAATGGCAGAGGATGCGAACGTCGACGTTCTTGTGTGGAGTAACGATCGCGTTATAAGATGGGTTCAATCGATCGGCCTGAAAGTAATTTCAAAAGCATTGTTCATTCTCCGTCTTACACGTTTTTTTCAGTGCTTCTGAAAATCTGATCTGTTATGTTAATCTTGTCTCACCCTACCATACTTTCCAAGAGAGTTCATTCATTTTCCAAAAGAGAATTTACAAAATTAATTATTTATTTTTCCATCGTGTCGATTGGACATCGAGGGACAAAGTAAAGTATAGAAATAAGGAGCCGTAATAAAACATGATTTTGTGTGTGTGCAGGAATATGGGAACAATCTTTTGGAGTCAGGGGTGCACGGAGCGCTTATAGCCCTTGACGAAAGTTTCGATGCGAATAATTTTGCTCTAACATTGCAGATCCCAACACAAAATACACAAGTAAGTTGCAGATCGAAAAATCGATACATCGGGGTTCTATTAACATGTAATCTTTTTCTTTGTTGCAACAGGCTCGACAACTATTAGAAAGGGAATTTGCAAATTTATTAGCGGTAGGAACAGAGAGGCGACTCGATGAAGCGAATAGTATGAAATCCTGATCCAACTTATCCAGCAGGCTGCCTCATCATCAACCACATCACGTCTAGTCCAAACCCCAGCTATTACTACTCTCTGTGCGCAAGTGTGTTGTAAAAGTTGTAAGAGCTTTAAGTATCACTCTAAGGGTATCTTCACACTGTTAAGAATGTAACATGCGGTGGTATGGAGTACATTTGTTTCTTCGGGCATGAATTGTTAAAAAGTAAGAAGGGGTGTGTGATCGCGCAAACGTTTACGAAAGCGTTTTATCGATTTTTATGTCGCGCGCGTTTCATATGCCGCATGTTACGCGTTTCGATGAAGAATAACGATGATTCTGAATCACAATTGCTCTCGTATAGATACCGAAATGTAGTGAGCGGTCGGGACGTCGTCGTGTACTATCTGTATACTTTTTTCCTCGAAAGCCATAAGATCAGTTGATAGGTAATTACGACAATAATTCTAATTTATTCTGATTTGTTAAGAACGGTGATTTGTAGATTGAAAAACGTGACCGATAGTTTGTAAAAACATTTCCACGACGCGATTACATATTTCTTATACTATATTTGTCTACTTATACTCTATAACGAATAGTCGAAACGATATCTATTTTCATACCATTTACCGCACAAAGTGAAGGAAATCCTGAAATTATATATTAGTGCCATCGCTCTCGAGGAAACTATTTATGTACAATGGAAAAGACTGCGTTCTATATTTCTGCATCTATAAGATAGTGACCTAATACACCATATATATATATATACGTGTACATATCTATGTATGTATTTATCTACATATATATACATATATGTATGTAGATATGTAGGTATATATATATATTACTTTGCACAGAAGGAGTGTGAGAATTACTTGTTCTCCTCTGTTATTTCGATGAATTTTAAATGTTTGTAGATCACATATAAACACGTAATATATTAAAAACAAATACACTGATGCAACTATCATAATTAGATTATCAAGAGAAAAAGAAATACGAACAAGGGAAACCAGTTGCATGGACGTGTTTGGAAGGCTCGCTTTTTATTTACCGTGGACTAGAGACAGACATTTTATACCAAAATATTCGCGCAATATATAAGTACGTGTACGAAGCGTTAGTAGATGTTATAACGTTAAGGAACTTTGTAATTTTAATTGATAAACGGAACTATCGATATCGGTCGAGCATAACTATAATATCGTTTCATCGTTTCTCATTTTTCGCGATCAGGTAACGAAAGAAGTAAATAGTTTCTCATTCCGCTCTCTAGCATTTTTAGCTCCTGTTTGATTTTCTCGTTCGACGGACCCGTCACCGATAGATCATCCGTGATGTAATTGTAATTCTGTTGACTAAAAGTTCCAGAGTGATTGACTGCTACTAGACTCGATCGGTAGCGAGTGAGTATTCGCGCGAACGTTATTGTAAATGCGAACGAGATGCTAACGATATGAGAAGAGAGACGGTTTTTTGGCCATAGTAGGGAGGCATCGACGCGCTGAAAATGGCCATAAATAATTAACTAAATAACGGTAGTAACGATGTTGCTGAAGACAATGATTGCTATGATAATTAGAATTACCCATTACAAATGTTATCGAGCTGAAAGGTGTGGCGAAAGACTGAGACTTTAACGACAGCGACTGTAATCGACATAACAAAGGAAAAAAAAAGAGAAAAAAACTGATCACGATAAAGACGATCACAATAATGATGATAAGTTATAATGGGATGTTGTTAATGTTGTTGATACTTGAGGAATCATTGTTGTTGATGTTTGTTTCCCTGTGAACTACCTAAAACCCCCTGCAAGCTGTTCATTCGTTGTAACTTCATGGCTCTGCAAAGACCTTCCGAATGGGCGCATACGTACCAAATAGTTTCTACCAAAGACATCGCAATACAGTACGATGATTGTACAATCATACACACGTGTATGGCAATTCGAACGTCGGCACTCGAATTATTCGCGCGATAGAGAGATAGAAAGAATGAGAGAGAGGGAGAGAAAGTGAGAGAGAGAGAGATGAGAGATGAGAATATCTGCGTGTAAAGATCATTACTGTACAGTTTCATCACATCCTTCGGCGTGTAATACTTTTCTCTCGAGTACCACCGATCAGTGGAAATATTTCTAGATAATCAGAAAAGACTCGCTAAGCCAAAGCAACGTTACGCTACCTCAATACTGAAACATGGTGGTACCCCCTTGTTTTCTCTGTATAAATCTTTATGGTATGATTAATTCTTGGGCACCGACCTCTTTTGCGTTCATCGTTGCAAAATGATGTTGCTTTCGATTTTCGACTTTGTTGGGAAGCCGGGTTAAACGAAACGATAGGACAAAGACAAACACAAATAAAATTCACGAATTCGAGAAAAAGGTACAGAAACGTTTTTTATTGTATTTTTTTTTTTTTTTTTAGTTATTTAGCAATACCGAATTTTTCTATACGCATAGAATTATTAGAGGGAAACTACAATCGAAGTAGAGCATGCGTTTCTACAATAGTACTACATGCTCTTCTCACTAATATACATGCTAGACGATTGTACAGAACTAATTTGTACAAAATGAATAGAATTATACAAATGCTGAGGCACTTTGTGGAACAGAATGGCCGTCTCTCCCTTTCGGAAGTGTCCGCAGTGTGTGTAAATGACTGAACTTATTTTTAATGTACGCTAGTTAATAGTGTCTATGGACATTCCAAGGAAAGCAAATGAAAGAAAACCTTCCAAAATGATACAGCCACGTTTATAATCACTCAAATATGTAAATCATGACTCGGTATATGTAGCAGCTTCGCCGCTTTCTATGTATTTAAGTATAAATATATACATAGATACAGAGAACTCTCGCCCGAGTCCAGCCTCCAACTGCTCGGTATCGAATAGAGCTTGAGTAAGCAGAACTAATCGTATTTAACAGACGACGACTTGTGCTATATTCAACGTGTAATGTTTTTACTAAGAACATGAATAATTGTCGTATAAACTTGGCCTTGCCTTCGATTTACTATCATTTCGTTCGTGTCTGCATAGAAAAAGAAAGCCGTCATTTTTTATTGGAATCAACGTCGATGTTATTTAATATTGTCTTCAGCAATGCTGGAAGAGTTTTCCTTCGTTGAATGCTTCTTATTGTTAAACGTAAATAGTGCTTAAAGAAAGACATGTAACATCTAAGTTCCCGCCTATCATCTGTTGACACATATCATAAGATTGTAAAAAGTACTTCTAGGAAGATTTCTATTCAAGGCAAGTCTTTCTTTTCGCTAGGTATCAATTTTCGTTTTGTCCATAACGAACAACGTGCTAGTATATGGTAAAAACATACACGTAATATTGTATAATATTGTGATGTAACAATCCGTAGCATGTGTTTACTTGATAGCGTATTCGTTTCTTCAGATACACACACTTTCTTACGCTCAATTCGGCCGAACTGGACGGAAGAACAATTTTCAACATTATTCTGAATTTTACGGTACGACATATGTTTGTGAGTGTTACCGCTAATTGTAAATAAGTATGAGCGCGCTCACGCGCGCACACGTGGGAGTGTGTGTGTGTGTGTGTATATATATATTTCTCTGTGTACATATGAATTATTTATTAACAATCTTGTAATTTTTCGAAGGTTTTTATTACGAGCCCAATGCAGTTAAATATACTTCGATCTTGATATAGTTTCGAGAAAAATGAAACGACTGTCGAGAATGTCTAATCGATTCTAATGTCTGATTAATAGCAAAATGTCGCGATCATGATGCAAAATACGCATCCGCGTCACAAGCCAAAAATGCAGCTTAAATTAACGCGTATTCAAGACTAAAAACGGAAAATAAGTCAATTTTCTTTTTTATCGAGTTTATTAGCTGCAGAATAAAGCATAATATCTAATTTATTGTACGCAATGATTCCATGTAACAAACTTCGAAATTGACTGTGTATGATTTTATTTGTAATCGACTACCTTACCTGGAGTGTCAGGTAATTGTGCCAGCATATAAAACTGCGATTGTGCTAGTAAGCGGGTAATTGTCAAATGTAATTCTCTGAATGTGAAGTAGTATCAAGCTATATAAATATATAAATATATTTGTAACATATATAGTACAATACACAGTGCACCATAACTTTTCAAAGTGCTAGCTAATAGTTCAATTGATTACCTTGCGACGAACAATAGAGAAGGACATAAAAAGATATTCAGTTCTAGATTTATATAAATTTCACAAATGAATTTATGATGTTATCTGTGTTTATCTGTTTGTCACAAGATTCTAATAATTATTTAAATGTGTCTGCTGCGACCAGAGTAGTTTTATAAAACTTTGTTATGTACAACAACGACAATTTTCTGTTGTATTTATTGTTATAAAAGATGAGCCAAAGAAGGCAGTTAAATGGTACGAGGCATTTGTGGATTGCGATAAGGAGGAAAAAGTATACAAGGAGAGCAACAATACGTTGTGTAGTATAATTGAATGTGTGCACTGTGCAGTTTGTGCAGAATATTATTTTGTTTGAAAGTTACTAATATCGTGTACTACTTCACGTTTTTGTAATGAATGTAAGATAGTGTGTTTCATGTTGAAATAAGGCACCCTTTTAGCTGTGATGTTAACAATAGAGAATTCATATAGACGGATGCAAAACAAGAAAGAGAATTAGTCTAATAGAAATGAATTTCATGTTATATTTATTATAACAACAATTCAGTATTACAGTATATACCAATGTTTGCTGACTACGAATTCTACTACCCGTTAACGTCATTGCTAACAAAATGTGAGAAAGAAGTATAACGAAACGGCACACATTTTGAAGAAATCACAACGAGGCACAAATTTTGCAAGGGGGGCAGTTCGAATTTCTGTTGCCCCTATAAAAAACGAAAAAAAAAGAGAAAACATACTGGAATCTTGAGCATCCAAGAATTGGACCTGAAGATTTCCATGCAAGTATACGTATAGACAAAGTAAAATCAATGAAAGACAAGAATGGTAACAGGACATAGTTATTGGATAAATAATTATAACGATAATGTTATTATCGCTATCACTACCGCTGCTAATACTACTACTATGACTATTACTATAACTACAAATACCATTAGTGCTACCACTATCATTACTATAACTACAACTACCGCTACTACCATTACCATTATAAATTGTCCTTGTAATTTTTATATGCCAAGTGTATACTTTAATAGGATAAATGGAAGAATATGGGAAGCGAATCGCAGTAAATGTAACATATAACGGACCTGCTTGGTATAAGCAGGACACAAACTATGTTAACTGAACTATGAATTATAAATATTGTATAAGACGATAAATAATAATTATTATTACCATTATTATAACTATTATCGATTGAATTAGCAAATTGTAATCTACCCATCAACCATTTTTAAGTAAGGGAGATATGAGTCTGTAATTCGTGTGTAACAAAGATCAACCTGTACAATGTTGTTGCTACTGATGTTGTTTTTTTACTGTCCTCTATCATATTATTTAAGAAAAATATTACATTGAAAGGCCGATTCATTCCAGTTCATTAATTCCAAACGAAACAGCTCCAAATGCAGTCGGAAAGACAGATTTATTTTTTCAAAAAATATACACCTTACATAGACTGATTATACATCGGCATCGCAATATTATTTTTTTTATAATTTTTAACGTTGTTTTTTTACAGATTCTTGTGTATATTATACATAACCAATATAACCTCAAAATGTTAAACTTGTTACGCTTCAAGACCTTGTATTTTATATTGTTTTATATTAATTTTATACAATGTACAACCGAAAATGCATTCTGTAGTCAAATAGATGAATACGAAGAGACTGATAAAAAATGCAATGTTCAAAATCATTACTCGAACAAGCGGTACTAAATTAATTCATAATTTGTTTATTTATGAAAATTAACAATTTTCTGACATAAAATGTTTTTCAGTTACATTCTTTACGATGTTAATCCACCGGAGGGTTTTAATCTCAGACGAGACGTCTATGTTCGTGTAGCAGTTTTTATAAAAAATTTAATCAAAGATGAGGAGAAATATATGTGGACATTAGTTTTGCCACCATGGGGTAATTTTATCATTCAGCTTTATTGTTGTTAAATATTTATAAATACACGTTCATTACATATTTTAATTTATTTCTAGGTAATTTGTATCATTGGCAATCTAAGACTATAGGACCTCAAACACAGCTGCCTTGGGCCCTATTTTTTGATATTCCAAGTCTCCAGAAATACATACCAGTCATTGAAATGCATCAGTTTTTACAAGGTATAACACTTGCTATTTTACAATGATTTATGGGATCGGTAAATGTTTAAATTTTCAGAGTATCCTTCAAAAAAAAAGCAAACCCAACTCGATGTTGTATATATACTGCAAAATGACGAAGAGATGTTTAAAACAGGGAAATTTGAAGACAAAAATGAAATAGTAGAATGTACTGGTGAATCTTTACAATATAACAAACCAGGATCCGTAAGATATGGTAGATACTTTTGGGGATACCGTAATGTAACTTCAGAAACTATTAAATGCATTAAGTTCCATGGTATGATGTCAGAATTAGAACAAAATCTGCAGCCTTCTATTTACAGGTAAGAAAATACTTTATATTCTATGTACAACGATTGATGCAATTAAATTTATTAATACAGGACTGTAATGTTCGATCACATGGAAATTGCATTACATGACTCTTATGGGTCACAAGAATATTGGAGAGCCAGACGCAGCATGAGATACAGCCCTGAGTTATACAAAGTTGCCATTGAATACAGGAAGCATTTTCTTAATTCATCGAATCAAGACGACAAGACTGATAGACCAAATGACTGGACTCAAGAAAAGGTATTTTACTGCACAGTAAAATTGATAAACATTATTTAATAACGTTACCGAATTACAGAATAGAAGAAATGCAGTTGGAGGACCGTACTTAGCTACTCATTTAAGAAGAGGCGATTTCGTGATTGGTCGTTCTTCAACAGTACCAACAATAAAATCTGCTGCCTCTCAATTAAGGAAAAAATTGGATACACTTGGATTGAATGTTCTGTTTGTTGCTACAGATGCCACAGAAAATGGTAAATCGTTTTATGATCTATTACATACAATTAAAAAATTTAGAACAATCTATTGACTGAATAAATCTTTTATAGAATTCAACGAACTTAAAGAATATTTGTCAGACTACACAGTACTAAGATACATTCCGTCGGATTATATTTTAAATAAGTTCAAAGACGGTGGAGTAGCGATTATCGATCAAATTATTTGTTCCTACGCACGGTAAAAATTTATAACAGTCATATTTCGTTTTCTTATTGCAAGGAAAAAGAATATAGAAATATCCTCTTTCAGGTACTTCCTGGGTACACGTGAATCAACGTTCACATTCAGGATACAAGAAGAGAGAGAGATTATCGGTTTTCCGTCAAAAACAACATTTAATGTTTTGTGTAAAGATAATAAAAAATGTAGTTCGAACGGACAATGGGAGATAGTTTGGTAATATATAAAAATATGCATAAAGTATTAGTTTTAATGTAAACAATGACTGTATAAATATATTGTTCTTGTGTACATTTAAACTGCTTTTCTGTCGTTAATCAACTTTCATAGGGTTCACTTTTCTTAACTTACTACGGGTTTACCAATTAAATCTTGTTCACGGCGAATTTCTTGCTCGCGTTGTTGTTCCCTGTTCAAGGCTTCCTTTTGTTTCATTTGTTGTAATCTTAACGCTCGTTTCTGTAAAAACAAAATAGCACATTAAATACATATAAGTCATAAATGAGTTATAGCAACACTTACTTTTAATTTGAATGTACGCTCGTGGATCGAAGACATTTCTTTCTTCATGAAAGTTAATTTTCCTTGATAAACTTTTACAGTTTGAAACTGCAATGTATAGTCATTTAAACAATTTACATTCAACAATCAGTAAAGTTGATGAAAGGTTCATAATACCATTTTGTTTAGGTCAACATCTTCATAAGTTTCCTGAAGCTTTTTATTCTCTGCCTGCATCTGATTAAGTAAAGCCTGTTGTTTACCTCTAAAAATAAACAATATAGTACAAAGATATAGTAATTATGATAAATGTAGTAAATACAATAAAATGTAGCAAATTGTTTTTTTCTTACGTTACTTCAGTTAGCTCTTTATGAACTTGCTCCAATGGTAATCTATAAATGTTTAAAAGTCCCTCAGCCAATTTCTTTGCTGCTTCTGAAAAATCCTGCTGCTCTTCGTTGCTGTAGGACAAAAAACAAAGCTATACGCACTGTTTGTAAACAAACAGACTGCATTATAAAGCAAGGCAAGTACCCATCACGTTTTTCAATCTCCGACTGCACTTTCTTCACCTCTGATTCTTCTAAATCAGTCATCATCTTGAAAGATTTAATATGGAACAGTCACTGTAACATATGGAAAAGACAGTAAGAATTTTAATTAAATAATAACCTGTATCGCGAGTTTGACAGCTGTTAAACACAATGACAACTGTCATCTAATATGAATTTTTGATCAATACACCGGATAAAAAATTGATAAAATACATAAAGAAGGTATACTAACTCTAAAATACAAAACAACAACTTTTAGACACCACTGATCGTCCGATTAATACTATACACAGTATATCGGAATAAGTCAGCTGATTTTGACCACGTGTATACAACACACGTATACACCAGTGTACACAGAGATTTCGTCTCTGGATACACATGCACGCATTTGTGTGATCATCACTAAATCTTTTGACGTAAAAAGCATTAATTATTCATTCGGAAATAATGAATTGAAATTCGAATGTTCTACATTAGATTAAATTACATTTAATATTTAATATTGCAATCATAGAAGCTAAATTGGAGGCACTAAAGCGCCTCTCTGGCACTATACTTGAGCCAGAAAAACATTAATTATGGCAAATTTAGGGCAATAACAAATAATCCAAGGACATAGGGCCGTTCAGGGGATTCTTATGCATTCATGTCTAACAAAAAAATTGCGTTTACTATTATAAATATAGAAATATTAAATATTTATTACCGGCGCTACCATTCATTTTTCGGAACCGATTTCATTACTTTGTCAAATATCATGCAATGCGCGATTCCTTCCTGGATTCTTTATGCACTTATATTATATTTATTGTCCTAAATTTTCTTCAAGAACGTGCCGTTCTGCCCATGAGCCGCTATGTCCAATCCGGTACGAATTATTTAGTTGGTTTAGTTCGGTGGCGCCACCGCGAGATGACGAAGGTGTTTGATACCCCGTCGGCAACCCACTTTTGCAAGCACCATAATTGGCTATAATTATTGGATTCCAAGATATACGTTCGATACAGTTGTTCACTGCGAGTATTTCAAGCCCAGAAACGTTAAATTTCTGCCACTCGTTCCAGAGTTACTGAATTTTTTCTGTTTCTGGGTTCCTCTGCCTCGCCGCTAGATGGCGCCACCATTCAGTTTTTCGATTCCCTTGACTATTTTAATAAATATTTAAACAATGCGCGATTACTGTCGGTTCTTTTTACGTTTGATCATTGCAGAAGATTCCCCTGAACAGCCTTATGTCCTTGGATTATTTGTTATTGCCCTAAATTTGCCATAATTAATGTTTTTCAGGCTCATGTATAGTGAGTATAGTGGCGTTGTTCAAGAAGCGCACAGTAAATTTGTGCCGTTCTGCTATGTCGCTATGTCAAATCCGACACAGAATAATTTATTTACAATTAAGTAATCGTTGTAATCGTTAAACAAGCAGAGATAATAAATTCATTAATTACATTTTCTCGATATAATTATGCCTAGTAATATTCATGTATCATAAATTATTCTGTATCTCGAGATCGATTACCTACTTTTACTAAAAAATTACGTGGCAAGATGAATTGATTGATTGATTAGTTGACAAAAGGAATTATTATAAACATTATACAGCCTGAAATAATAAATTTATTAGTGAATTGTGTTCAATAAATTCATGCGCGCGAATATTCATGTGTTAAAAGTATTCAATATCTCGAGTTCCATTAAATATTTTTAATAAAAAATTAGATGGTCAGATAGTCGCGGGAGTGCATGTCGACATAATTAGCAAAAGGAATTGTTATAAACATTAAACAGCCAGAGATAATAACTTTAATAATTACATTTGCTTGAAATAATATTGGTTGGTAATATTCATGTGTTAAAAGTTACTTTGTATCTCAAATACTATTAGCAATTTTTACTAAACAATGAGATGATAGATAGTCAAAGGCATGCTTGTCGGCATCGTTGGCAAAAGGAATTGTTATAAACATTATACAATCAGAAATAATACATTTATTAATAATTATTACCACAGCGATCGAAATCTACCGAAATTAGTTTGGGTGGGGGGCGTTGCGCTGCGCATCGCTGCCTACCTAAGCCCGCGGAGCGCGCTCAGTCAGTCAGTCGGGCCGGGCCCTCCGGCAGGAGCGGAGGGGCTCCAGGACCAGGACGGTCTTCAGCTACCTTGGGCTGACCAGGGATCCTCCAACGGTACCGTGGCCTCTCCTGCCTACCTTGGGGATGACCAGGGGTCCTCCAGAGCTACCCAGGCCTTCCTTCAGCTGGCTTCGGGTTGACCAAGGGTCCTCCACCAGTGGCCTGTCCTGGTCTACCCTTGCCTACCCTGAGATTGACCAGCGGTCATTCAGAGCTGTCCTAGTTTAATTTTGCCTGCATTGAGCTGGCTTAGGGTTGACCATGGGTCCTCCAGCAGTGGTCTGCCATGGTCTACCCTTGTCTACCCTGAGGTTGACCAGTGGTCATCCAGAGCTACACTAGCCTATCCCTGCTTACCTTCAGCTGGCTTGGGGTTGACCAAGGGTCCTTCACCAGTGGCCTACCCCGGGGTTGACCAGTGGTCATCCAGAGCTACCACTGCTCAACTTCAGCTGACTTGGGGTTGACCAAGGCTCCTTTCCTGAGGCTGACCAGTGGTCCTCCAGAATTGCTATAGTCTACCCTTGCCTACCATCAGCTGGCTTAACCAAGATCGAGGGTCCTCCACCAATGTTTATCATGGTCTACCTTTAGCTAGCTTAGGGTAGTCCAAGGGTTATTTAAAACTTCCTTGGACTACTTTAAGCTAGCTCGGGGGGGCCATGGTCTCTTCAATGCTGTCTTCGTTTACCTTGGGTTCTGAGCCGGTCCAGTTTCAGTATCCGGCATGAAGTCATTACCGTGCTGATCGGCTCAGAGAGAGCAATCACTTCTATGACTTCGCATCTTTGAGTGAGTCATTTCGTCACTACCTTATCACTATACTTGTCTGTAGAAGTAGAGTAGTAGTAGTAGAGTGTAAAAGTAGTTAGTTGCATGCATGGGCAGGCCTCGCCGCCCCAACGATCAGCCGAGATGGGAACGTCCGCGATTTGCACTAGCGTTGCGACAAAACCACGCGTTGCATTAATCGATTTTGAACAGAGATTAATGTCAACATAACGATATAGATTGTTTAGAACGTAGCGTTGCGAATCACAAATAGTCGCGGTTCAAAATTACGTTTCAAATTGATAACTGCGCTTTTCAAGTTCATATTGTTGTCATTTTACAGACAATGTAAAGTACTAGTTTTTTGAATCTCTGTTCGTTGAATTAGCGTTGCGCACCAAAAGTTCGCGTTTGCTTTAGAGTGTTTCGAATTTTCAGGCTCCCATGCTCGAGCTGCAACGATCAACTGTGAGATGGGCACATCCGCGATTTCGAGTAGCGTAGCGAAAAAAATTGTCACACGCGTTGTACTAGCATAAATTTTTAAAGTTTAATAAATGTCTAGTTAATGTTGCGAAGAAATAGTCGCGATTAGGAGTTTTAAATTTCTTATTTAATTAGCATATTGAATTTCGATTTGTTGAATTAGCGTTGCGCAACAAAAGTATCGCGTTTGCATTAGAATCTTTCGACATTTCAGGCGCCCATGCTCCAGTTGCAACGCTCAACTGTGAGATCAGCACATCCACGATTTCGGTTGGCGTTGCGAGACAAATTGTCGGGATGGGGCCGAAGGTGCCTGACAAACTGTCATTCAAGAGGGCAATTATTGTAATGGCTTCGCATCTTTGAGTGAGTCATTTTGTCACTACCTTGTCACTATACTCGTCTGTAGAAATAGAGTAGTAGTAGTAGTGTGTAAAAGTAGTTAGTTGCATGCATGGGCTGGCCTCGCCGCCCCAACGATCAGCCGAGATGGGAACATCCGCGATTTGCACTAGCGTTGCGAGAAAACCACGCGTTACATTTAGTCGATTTTGAATAGAGATCAAAGTTAGTCTCCCTTCCAATTATAATTGCAGTTTCTATCAACGATATAGCTTGTTTAAAGTATAGCGTTGCGAAACAAATAGTCGCGATTTGTTTTGCACAAACTGTAGAGTAATCTTTTTTGGATCTCTGTTCGTTGAATTAGCGTTGCGTACCAAAAGTTCGCGTTTGCTTTCGAGTTTTTCGACTTTTCAGGCTCCCATGCTCGAGCTGCAACGATCAGCTGTGAGATGGGCACATCCGTGATTTCGAGTAGTGTTGCGAAACAAATTGTCACACGCGTTGTACTAACATCAGTTTTAAAACTTAATTAAATGTCTAGTCAATGTTGAAAATAAATAGTCGCGATTTAAAGTAGTTCTAGACATACCGACCCACAATTTTAGACGTTAGAATTTTAAATCTTCTTATTTAAATAGCAATTTGAATTTCGATTTGTTGAATTAGCGTTGCGCATTAAAAGGATCGCGTTTGCATTAGAATGTTTCGACATTTCAGGCGCCCATGCTCCAGCTGCAACGATCAACTGTGAGATGGGCACATCCGCGATTTCCAGTAGCGTTGCGAAACAAATACTCACACGCGTTGCACTAGTATCAATTCTTAAAATTTATTAAATGTCTGGTTAATGTTGCAAATAAATAGTCGCAATTTAAAGTAGTACTAGAGATACCAGTGTAGAATTTTAGACGTTAAAGTTTTAAATTTCTTATTAAAATAGCATTTTGAATTTCGATTTAATGAATTAGCGTTGCGCATAAAAAGGATCGCGTTTGTATTAGAATCTTTCGACATTTCAGGCGCCCATGCTCCAGTTGCAACGACCAACTGTGAGATGAGCACATCCGCGATATCGAATAGCGTTGCGAAGCAAATTGTCAAAGTTGGCTTAATCTCTAGTTAATCTTGCGAATAAATTGCCGCGATTTAAAGTAGTTTGGGAGGTACTGATCTAGAATTTTCGACCTTATAGTTTTAAATTTCTTATTTAATTTTTACGGATCGTAAAACTAAATTTTTAAGAATCGTAAAACTAAATTTTTAAGAATTGTAAAACTTAATTTGTAAGAATCGAAGGGAGACTTCGTTCTGATTCCCTTTCGGATCTCTTTTACTGCAACCTCGTTGTGGTGAGATCTGGGCAATCGATATTATCCACAATTCGCAAGATATTATAACTTATAAATTGTAGTATCTTGCATGTAATGGATAATATCGAGTTAATAGCTGTACATTTAGAATTTACGTTAATAAGTATTTTATAGTAGAATGTAAGACTTAACATTTTCTTCGTTTTCCATTGTCTCAGTTTCAGCATTTCTTTCTACTTAACAATACACATACAGAGTTTCTATTTCAGAATACATGTACGTTCAACAAACGGCTTCAATATTAATTTTTGGATTTGTAACTGAAATCTGTTCTTGAACTTTCAAAGTTCAACTTTCCCAAATTGAAATTTTTGTCTAGAAATTGATATTTTTTTCAGGAAAATGATATTGTTTACAGGAAATTGATCTTTTTTCAGGAAATTGATATTTTTTCAGGAAACTGATATTTTTTCAGGAAACTGATATTTTTGTCTTGAAATTGATATTTCTTTCAGGAAATTGATATTTCTTTGAGAAAATTGATATTTGTTTCAGGAAATTGATACTTCTTTCAGGAAATTGTTATTTTTGTCTTGAAATTGTTATTTTTGTCTTGAAATTGATATTTTTGTCTTGAAATTGATATTTTTGTCTTGAAATTGATATTTTTATCTTGAAATTGATATTTTTGTCTTGAAATTGATATTTTTGTCTTGAAATTGATATTTTTGTTTTCAAATTGATATGTTTGTCTTGAAATTGATTTTTCTTTCAGGAAATTGATATTTCTTTCATGAAATTGATAATTCTTTCAGGAAATTGATATTTATTTCAGGAAATTGTTATTTATTTCAGGAAATTGATATTTCTTTCAGGAAATAGATATTTCTTTCAGGAAATTGATATTTCTTTCAGGAAATTGATATTTCTTTCAGGAAATTGATATTTCTTTCAGGAAATTGTTATTTTTGTCTTGAAATTGATATTTTTTTCAGGAAATTGATATTTCTTTCATGAAATTGATAATTCTTTCAGGAAATTGATATTTATTTCAGGAAATTGTTATTTATTTCAGGAAATTGATATTTCTTTCAGGAAATAGATATTTCTTTCAGGAAATTGATATTTCTTTCAGGAAATTGATATTTCTTTCAGGAAATTGATAATTCTTTCAGGAAACTGATATTTCTTTCAGGAAATTGTTATTTTTGTCTTGAAATTGATATTTTTGTCTTGTAATTGATATTTTTGTCTTGTAATTGATATTTTTGTCTTGTAATTGATATTTTTGTCTTGTAATCGATATTCCTCCGATCGGAGTTCCCTCAGGGGCTCACTCGCGGGATGGGGCCCGTGAGTGGGTACGGGGTGTAGCGTCCCCGGGGCAACCCGAGTCGCCTTTAGGTCATTGCGTCCACAATTTGTTAGATTCGAGTTTTATTTGGTTTCGATTTTGTTTTCATTTGGTTCTCATTTGGTGTGGATTTTGTGTCGAAGGGTTTTGACTGGTTTTCGATTTGGTTTCGATTTGGTTTCGATTTGGTTTCGATTTGGGTCGTTCATCTTGTTCTTGTTGGTCAGGCCGCACTCGAGTGCGGGATTTAGCTTGGCTCTCATGAGCATAGGTAGGCCGTACTCTTGTACTCGAAGTACTACTCGTCCAACGAAGAAAATTCATCGAACGGAGAGGAATCATCGAACGGAGAGGAATCATCGAACGGAGAAGAATCATCGAACGGAGAAGAATCATCGAACGAAGAGGAATCATCGAACGAAGAAGAATCATCGAACGAAGAGGAATTATCGAACGAAGAGGAATCGTCGAACGAAGAGGAATCATCGAACGAAGAGGAATCATCGAACGAAGACTCCGGATTATTTATAAGTTATTTTTATTGCGTGCGTTAGTTATTAAGATTGTAAATCGTCGTTGTAATTATGTCGAGTAATTATTGTCGTAACTTGATTTTGCTCGCCCCGTTTTCCGACTCCGACACAGCCTTCTGCCGTGTCGGCCTTGCTTGCAGGTTCTGAGCCGGTCCAGTTTCGGTATCCGGCGTGAAGTCATTGAGAGGGATGTCTAAGAGACTCGTTCACTCGTCTTCTGACGATCCTCTGTGTTAACGTAATTCTGGGCACGCCATGTTCTCATGTCACCCAGTAGCGCCAGAAACCGTTTGAGCGCATCTCTTTGCCATCTTTCTTGGTGATGGAGTGGCGGGTATCGGGCTGGTCGGCTCAGGTCTTGTAAGCACTGAACGCGTCGCGTCACCCTTGAACCAGAGCCTTCTGCTCTGGTTCGATCTTGTTTCTCTCTTTGAAAGAATCAGAGCCTTCCGCCTGATTCGCCCTTGGTCCCTCGTGGATCGGAGACTTCTTCTCCGATTCACTCTTTGCCCCGCAATAATTACTCGACATACGCTAAATGGAAAAGAAGTCTTTTCCGTGAAAAAGACTACTTTTCCATTTAGCGACCTGCGAACTTAGTTTCTAAGAATCGTCGTTGTAAGAAAGGGAGACAGAACGAATTCTTGCAAGACTTCGTTCTGACTCCCTTTCGGGTCTCTTGTGCAGCAACCTCCTCGTGGTGAGACCTGGGCAATCGGCATTATCCACAATTCGCAAAATGCTATAACTTATAAATTATAGCATCTTGCATGTAGTGGATAATATCGAGCTAATAGCTGCACATTTAAAATTTGCGTTAATATGCATTTTATATTAGAATATAAGACTTAACACATTCTTTGTTTTCCATTATCTCAGCTTCAGCATTTCTTTTCAATTAATAATTGAAGTACGCAGCTTCTATTTCAGAATACATGTACCTTCAACAAACACCTGCAATATTAATTTTTGTGTTTGTAATTGGTATATGCTCTTGATCTTTCAAAGTTCAACTTTTCCAAATTGATATTTTTGTCTTGAAATTGATATTCCTGCGGTCGGTTCCCTCAGGGGTTCACTCACGGGATAGGGCCCGTGAGTGGGTACAGGGTGTCGCGTCCCCGGGGGCACCCGAATCGCCTATAGGTCGTTGCGTCCACAATTCATTAGATTCGAGTTTGATTTGGTTTTGATTCGGTTTCTACTTGGTTTCAATCCGGGTTCTTCATTTCACTCTTGTTGATTACGCCGCACTCGTGTGCGGGGTTAGCTTTGCTCTCGTGAGCGGCTGTTAGATTTGCACTCTTGTGTGGGATGTAGATTGTAGGTTCTGATGCAGACCAAAGATGATATTGGTTCTGAAATGTTGGCTACATATTGCATATTGATTCGTTATTAAATCGTTATTTTATTCAAATTAAATAATTGGTTGAAACTAGTTCTGCTCCATGCCACAGAGGGAGTCAAAAATGAGGCAGGATCTGTTCCAGGCTAACAAAGTTAGTTCCGATTCGTGCGTTAGAGTGGGCACCATAGATATAGGAATTCCTATATAGGAATTATATAGTATATATATATATAGTATAATATAGGTGGGCACAGACTGCCTGTGTTCCAAATCACGGTAATTTCTTACAGTGATTCGTGATTTTTCGTGATCGCTTCTGATTGGTGGAGAGCATAGGAACATAACTGCTCTTGGTCACTCTATATAAAAGTCTTTGTTCTCGGGACATGTTACATAACCTACATACTCCATATTAACGACAAAGAAAATAAAAACAGAAATATAAGTTATATTGCATAAAGACAAAACGAATATTAAACAATGAAAAATAATGAATAAATTAATAATTAGTAATAACTAATGACTATGAGTTGAAACCAATTTCTTGCTATTTTTTTACAAAAATATATGCAGTCGCGGGGTATGAAATAACTTCGTCATCTCGCGGTGGCGCTCCCGAACTAAGCCACCTAAATAATTCGTGCCGGATTTGACATAACGGCTTATGGGCAGTACGGCAAAAATTCATTCAATTCATTGCGCCCTTCTTGAAAAGCGTCTTATAGGCACTGTACATGAGCCTGAAGAACATTAATTATGGCAAAGTTAGTATACGGAGCAACTATTAACACGTGAATATTACCAAATATTACTATATCGAGCAAATGTAATTGATAAATTTGTTATCTCTGCATATTTAACGATTATAAATAATAATAATCTTTTATCACATATGATATATCTCGTCTGTGCTTCTATGCTACGATCGATCTTACTGCATCTTCGTACGATAAAAACGTTTAATGTCTGTACCAGCAGCTGTTTTATCGACTTCCTCTTGGTACAAGAGTCCAACGAAAGATGTCTAAATATTAGAAACAATCTTATCCATAGATGGTACTCTTCACACCCTTTTATCAATTGAAATTAGTATACCATCGAATCAATGTTCCACAGAACTTAATTCAAACAAAATGGAACAAAATGTTAATCCGCGTACTAGTACATTCGTCAATCTGTACGTCCATTAATGGTAATTATGTAATATATTTTATCGATTTTGGGGGAAGTGCATGAGCATTCGCGGTTTCGCAGTTCTCATTGTAGCTAACAATAATCACAGAACTTAGAAAATTCTGATATAATTAGTTGAAGAATGTTCCGAATCGATTCGAACAATTTTTTTTTCAAAGATCGCTATCACTCTTGAACTATGATAGATCCGGCGATTAACGTCGATGATTTTGCGAACCGTTTGGTGCACAAAAACAATATCTGCCTTGGCGACAGCTAATTTGCGGCTCTAAGCGCATTCTTTGTTACACGCGACGATTTATAATTAACCTCGAGTCTGAGTGAGATCTACAACAAAACCCGACAACAACGTCGGCGACGAGGACGTCTGGAAATGGAAACGGACGTCGCACAGGAGACGCATCGACCGGTTCTCTTTCAATAAAATAAACAACCCTGCCTTTGAATGTTTCCGCCCCCATAAATTATCCAATCGCCTTTTAATTATTCATGCGTCGCAAAGACAGAACGATCCTTTTCTCGTTTAAAAATAATCCGAGCTGCCAGAGCCACGATTAGCAGCGATCGCAAATTTCCAATCGACAGCGCTAATTATTTCTTGTCCCAGCGAATTTATATCTCAACGGATGGAACGTATTTTTTAAATGCACGCCGCTGTTAACAGCAACGTTGAATTGTACGAGAGTCACCACTTTAATGCACAAACATTCGCAGTCCACCGATAGCGATCTCGTTTTTTATTAGAAAGCCGCTATTAAAAAGGGCCGTTTTCGTTCGCACGGCAACAATTCGAGACTTTTACGGTCTCATACATTAATACTAAGCTGGCCGAAATGCAGTTCGGCACATGAAAACGTCGATCGATCGCGAAATTCTGCGAGAACGGTGCGAGACTGCGCCAGATTGGAGGTTCATTAAATTAAATACTAACAAGCTACTGTTTCGCAAAGAATATATTTTTTATTTGCTTTATTCGCATGATCCAAGTAAAATGTATCGCAAATCTGAACGTTGTTCGTCTCGATCTCGTGCGATCTCAATGTGCATCGAAAAGCAATTTTATGGAAATTATTTCCTAAGTTCTCCTATCTCAACGTTTCATTGCAAACGAGCTTGTAACAAATTTCGTACGTGATTCTTCTACATCGATAAAAATTGTCGTTTGCATGTACGAACACATTCCAAACAAAATATCGGATTGATATTAACCCTCAATTACATTAGCGGCAAGATTTAAATCCATTTAGGCAATCGTTCTTCAATTTTCCTGAACACATGTTCTCGATAACTAACCTTCCGTAAAAATGGTGTGCATTCGAATCTTCGGATGATCCACTTAAGCCGGGCGGATTAAGTTTGTTCCGAATGTTTCAATTAATAAATTCAGCACCGAATATTTCTTTTAATTTCCGTGTATCCAAGATGGATACTTGTATCGACTTATTCTATAATTGATATCGCTAATTATTGCAGCTGAAATTACCGTGAATTTAAATTACCTGAAATGCGCACATTTTTTACGAAGTGATTACGGAAGAAGATGAAACATTCATACAGGTTATCGATTTCCAATAAAGCGTTGAAATAAATAAAGCGGTTGTATATTTTTCACGTTCGCACGCATGCTAGATTGTTCAGGATAGGAAGATGATGAATCAAAGTTTCGATTCCTTTTAATCCTTGAACTGTTTCAACCCCTGCGGATTAACTGTCGGATGGCGGACCAGTCTTATATGGTAATTATACATTTAACTGATCATATTTAGAACCATTCACCGCTGTATTTATCAATTTTTTAAAACATATTTTTGAAGATTCAAGGGTTCAACGATGCCTTTGGATCTTAACCCTTTGACTGCGGCGCTTTTTAGCTTAAAGTTATAAGCGTTTTCCTACGCGATATTCGTATAGCGATCGTAGTGGCTGGCTAAAGTAATTTTTAATTAAATTATCGCTACAGCGAAAGTAAAAGCGCTTTGACACAGATATACACGAATCGCGATACGTACGCGAGACTTTCTTAGTTAACACTTTATCTACTGGAAGCCTGTTACTAGGATTTTTAATAATTCTGCTGCACCAAAAGGAAGCTTAATGTCTTTAGTTTTAGATCATAGGGTCTCAAAAATTATGAAATAATCATCTATAATGTGTTAATAGCCCTACAAGGGCGCCGATATGGATCTCTCGCAGTAAAAGGGTTAATAAACGATCGCACAGGCAAGCGTAGGACTGATCGCGGTGCAATTCGATCGTTAAAAAGGATAGGCATCGGCGCGATAAATGGACCGTTCGTTAGTCAAATCGATTAACTAGCTCTCGAATTTTCTTTCGTTTTTCTGCCAAAATACTTCGTTGACGTTTAAATTTTTGATATTTAGGTTTAACCCTTTGCACTCGAATGGTGACCCTGAGTCACCAGTAAAAATTACCATATCATCATTCAAAATAGTTTTTATGTTATCAACCCTTTGCACTCGGAGCTATTTCAACTAAAAAACCAAACATTTATTCTAACCTAAAATATTTCCATCGTACAGAAGTTTTCTTCATTATATGCGTACGAAACTGATATAGTACCTCATACAATATTTAAATGTTTAGTAATTTATTACATATGAACAAATTTAATCATGTAAACAATATTCTGAATAATGGCTTAGCAATTTGTAGTGGCGCCTCAGAGTCGCCATTCGAGTGCTAAGGGTTAAATTTGTCTGCATTCTACAAATTCCTAAAAATTCAAATTTTGTATGGTAAGATAGGTTCAATTTCATCTGCATAACATAAAAAAGATTACGTACAATGAAAATATTGTAGGTTGAATGAAATGTCTTTGATTTTGTAATTAAAATTGCGTCGAGTGCAAAGGGTTGATATTATTGAATGACAAACATTGGCAGAGCTTTTAAAAACAAATATACACTATGCCATCGATTTTTTCTACTTTTAAAATGGTGGAATTAATCGATTTGTCTTTGATTTTGGAATTAAAATTGCGTCGAGCGCAGAGGGTTAATATTATTGAATGACAAACATTGGCAGAGCTTTTAAAAACAAATATACACTATGCCATCGATTTTTTCTACTTTTAAAATGGTGGAATTAATCGATTTGTCTTTGATTTTGGAATTAAAATTGCGTCGAGCGCAGAGGGTTAATATTATTGAATGACAAACATTGGCAGAGCTTTTAAAAACAAATATACACTATGCCATCGATTTTTTCTACTTTTAAAATGGTGGAATTAATCGATTTGTCTTTGATTTTGGAATTAAAATTGCGTCGAGCGCAGAGGGTTAATATTATTGAATGACAAACATTGGCAGAGCTTTTAAAAACAAATATACACTACGCCATCGATTTTTTCTACTTTTAAAATGGTGGAATTAATCGATTTGTCTTTGATTTTGGAATTAAAATTGCGTCGAGCGCAGAGGGTTAATATTATTGAATGACAAACATTGGCAGAGCTTTTAAAAACAAATATACACTACGCCATCGATTTTTTCTACTTTTAAAATGGTGGAATTAGTCGATTTGACAAATGAGCGGCTCAATTAAAGGGACAAATTGGAAGGCGCGGGATATCGGTTGGGGCCGAAGAATCCTGATTATCCACACAAGTTTCACCGGTGGCCGCGCTCGCGTCCGGATTCCGCGCGAGACGAGGAGGAAGCGCGGTCGGTGTCGGAAAGAGACGCGGGACCTTATCAATATTATCAGTGGGCTGTGCGAGGGGGTGAGAGAGCGAAGATGGGGCGGTGTAATCGGGCGGCGTTCGCGGCGGAGAAGCGGAGAGGAGAGAGTCGAGGATCGAAACGCGCAGGCGTCAGCTGGCAACCGACCCCCCTAACGGTGCCGTCGTCGCCGGCGTCGACTTTCGTCGTCGTCGTCGTCGTCGCCGAGAGAGACGTCGGCCCGTCGCGACTCCTCGTAGTTTTCAGTTCCGACCGAACGACGGCGACTAGCGGAAACCCATCGCGCTACACATACATAGACAGATCGGGAACACACACGACGCGACGTCTCGTCATCACGTCACGCAATCGAGCTGTCTCCTGCGTACTATCTCGCGTACTCTCTCCTCGCGGATTTGTACGCACCTGGGTCAGAGACAAAGCCGCCGGGTTCCGGCACGCGGGTGCTCGGGAACGCCTCCCCTTTTCGGGACGCCGGTAGACGCACCCGATTCGAAGGTGGGAGCAGCCGCAGCCGCCGTCGCAGCAGTAGGAGCAGCAGCAGCAGCAGCACGCGGGAAAGCAACAGTGTTTAGCGAAACGGGCTGGGTCAGCGAGTAGTGTGCCGGTCGTTGGTTCTCTCTTGTTCGGAATCCCGAGCGTGGGATAATGAAAGGTTCGCGAGGATCGTGGTGCACCTCGCCGAGGACGATAGTAGGTCAGTGACGCAGGAGCGAGGGCGATCCGTGAGTCGCAAGGTGGAGCGCGGGCACCGCATCCTCGTCGGTGGTTCGGTGACACGTCGTTACGGGTAGAAGGGGAGGAGCTCGATTTTTCATCGATCTTTTCGACAGCTCTCCAATACACAGCGGAGGAGAGAAGAGACTACTGTGCGTGTGCACCCTGTGCGGAAAGGTTCGTGGTGCGGAGAGTGCCGAGTGCGGAGAGGAGGTTCGCGCAGGAACGGAGGAACGGAGAAACACAGAGGCAGAGGTCGCGGAAGAACGGTGGTTGTTCGGCGCGGCGGACAGTGTCAGTGGCCGTCGCCAACAGGTTACTCGGGCCGGATGAGTATTTCGAGAAATATCGAGGGGAGAAGGTTGCGAGAGCCGCCTCGTGACGCGCGCCGTCTCCGCCGCCGCCTCTCGGTCGGTTCCTCGGAGAATGAAGAAGAGGTATAAAAATACCTGTCCCTGAGGCCTGCTCTCGAGAAGAGCTCTCGAGGTGAGATGCACGACTGGTTGACCCCCGTGAACCAGGACATTCGATTCGGGGGTGTGCGCGTTCCGACGTGACACCGGGTTCGCATCGTGCTCGCAATCGCGTTCGCATCGTGCTCGCATCGCGTCGTTGTGTTCGATCAATCGGACACCCCAGCTCGCGGTTCTGGAAATAGGCGAGAGCGCGGACCACGTGCCTTCTTCGAGATCGTCCTACATTGCTCTCTCTCTCTCTTTTTTTCTCTTTCTTTCTCTTTCTCTATCTCTCTGCCCTGACACGGTGTCTCCGTTCGCCCGATATCTCGGCCATGATACACGGGATTTTCTACTTTTTGCCGAGTCGGGATTTCGCAGCTGAGAAACAGGCTTGCGGCTCGAGCGGGACACTCGATCGTCACTGTTCGTCCCGGCGCCGGTGAAAACCAAGCGAAAAGGAACACGCGTTCAAGGACCGGAAACGCTCTCGGTCCGGCAGGCGACGCTCCAGTGTGGAAATGTCCGCAGAATCCGCTCCTCCGAGACGTCGTCCGGCCGCAGGGAAGCTTGATTACGAGCCGGCCAGGTCGATTCCGCACCTGATCATCCTCTCCGAAGGGAACGTTCCCCGGAGGTCCACGCTCCGAGACGCCGAGGAAGCGCTGACCGACGAATCTGCGCGTGCTACGGAGACGGAACGCGAGGAACCCGCTCGTCCGAGAAATTAGGAAGAGGACCTCTCCGTTCTGGAATTCGTGGAGAAGCGTGCGCCGCAAACAACCGAATAATATCGCCTATAAATAGATGTTTTCTCGCGTGGATCGCGCGGCTTGAGACGGCCAGACGTTCGAGCTCGAAGCAAAAGCAGAGAAAAGCCTCGTGGACGCGAGACCTTCCTCGGATCGTGTCCTTGGATCGACCGGTTTCGCGAAACAGCATGAGCGAGCAGAACCCCGGCAACGAGGGATGCCGATGATCGACCATTTAGGATATAGGTAGACGAAGAGCCGAGGCCAACGCAGAAACCAGAATCTTCTTCGAAGAATCTTCGAGGAGACGAACGAGAAGAGTAATTCGGGCCAACAGCATCGTCACCGTTTCAGTGGAACTTCCTCGGTGGCCAGTTTTCCTCGCTCGTTATCCTCCTTCCTTTTGTACGTACGCAAGGAAGCCGAAAGCAAAGGAACATCGCTCGACGTCCGAGCAGAAACGAATCTTATTCTCTCTTTCTCTCTATCCTTTTTTCTTCCTCTGTTTCTGTCTCCTTCTTCAAACCCTCTACTGGACCTTCCTCCCTCCGCCCCTCCCACACACATAAATAGGCAAGAACAAAGGGTTCAAGAACGAAAATCGCGAGGACACCGTTATTAGCCGGTGATTATTTCTCTCTATTTCCTTTCTTTCCTTCCACTCTCACTCTCTCTTACTCTTTCTTCTGTTTGTCTCTCCCACCCCGAGTTTCTCTACATTTCTATCTCTCTGTCCTCGATGATGATTATGCTCAACTCGTGCTGTGCTTTTTTCTACCGTGCTTGTACGCATGCTGCGAGTGTTTTCTCAGTGCTGTAGTGTTACGCGTTAATTATTACACAGGCTTAACGAGCCCACGTTCGAACGCCAAACGTTTCGTCGGCCCAGGTACCTGGGAATAGTCCTGAGATGCCTGTTAGACGAGGTCACGTGGCGCCCAGGACAACGATCATCGAAACCATCATCAAGAAGTTCGATACACACGGTGAGTCTACTTCTCAGACATCGAAACTAGGGGAATTTTGATTTTCGAACAGTCGAGTGGTCCCAGCGCACCTCAATGTCTTTCCTCGGGTGCGTTTTCCTCGAGAGAAAATGTTCCAGCTAATTTAATATGCTTCCTGAAACAAAGTAATGCCATTTAAATTTATTCATGAGGTGCCGGGAACACCCGACTGCTTAGAGATTAACTCTCGGAGCCCGGGATGGGTCAATGTGGACCTGCACGCGTCTTCTTCTCTTTTAGCACAGCTCTTTGCTCGCAACAGAGAATACAAATAACTAGACTGCGGATCTTTGTACGCCAAGTACATTTTTTTTCTTTTTCTTCAATGATCATTGGAAATTGAAAATAATACATCGATGTGTCTAAATTCTCTTAACCTTTATCCTAAGTCTTCTCTTAACCTAAAATCCGCAGTCTACGAACTATCAAAGGGGTAATCGTTGAACAAACAACCAAAATAAACTACGAGCTATAATGTTTGTATGTTTATAAAGTGTAAATAATTTTAAAGCAAGCAGAACGCTCGAGTAGACGTTCAACGTAATATTTTCAGAGAAGCGTAAGAAGTTGTTAAAGGAAATGCGGTAAATGGTCACTTGGGTCTGAATAGACTCGGCAGGGTACTCCGAGGGTTGAAGAAAAGTAGGTTTCAATCACACAAACCAGTGAATATCTTAAGACGACCCACTTTGGATTTCTTGTATCGCGATCATTGAAAATATATAGGATCTCTCGCGGGAAAGGATCGCTTTGATAGCGTCGCGTTTCTAGCGTTAACCCTCTGTCTACCAAGCGGGTCCATTGGACCCGACTGTATGTAGATACTGCGGTTATTTAAACTTTTAAAATTCTTTGAATCTTGTCGTTGCATGACTTTGTTACTTTTCTTATTTTTTATTATTTAAAGCTAAAAGTTTTTTTTTATATTTACTACGTTTTGTCGTATAAATTTTCTATCGCATAATGAAATTTTTTTCTACGGTAGACAGAGGATTAATACAGTTTCTCCGGCGAAGCGGATGTAGCCCTAAATAAAATTTCGCGTTCGTCCGGATTAAATTTGTCCGGTGTCCGGTAGTGCAATTGTTCCGAGGCTAATTAGCATTCCACACGCGAATTTCTGATCGTCGTAAAAACAAGAGCCCGGTAATTGTAGATGTGCTTGGCGGAGGAGGGTATGCAATTTACGCACAGCGATGCAATTTACGCAAAATTATAAATGATCACGCGCGCACGACGCACGTGCATAGCCGGTCGACCTACCGATTAATTTATCACGCGCTGTTTACACGCAGACGGAAGGGACACGGACGCGCCGCGAGATGGAAAATTTTTAATTAAACCCGGAGACGATCAATTCCATGGATCGACGTGCACCTTTCTCGGCGTCCCTTTCGATCAGGTTAACGGGAGGAGACGCGTCGCGAGCGAACGAGCGAGCAAAAGAAAGCGGCCAATCGAATAAAGCGGAATTGATTCCCCTTTTCCGATCGCTTCTCTCCTGCTCTCTTCTCTCGTTTCTTTTATTTTCATAATACCCGAGGTCGCCGTGTAAACTTTAATGAAAGTTTCCCTTCGAGTCGCGGAGTTTTGTGCTCTCCGTTCTGTCCGTTTCCTCGGCCCTTTCCTCGGCGAAGAAAATGATGAAAATAAAGTTAGCCCGGCGTCCGGAGGATCGTTGTTCTGGCCGGCTCTCGATATAATCGAAGAGTTTTTCAGAAGTGCTCCACCTGGTATATATGGGACGAGCAGGCATCGAGCCAGAACTCCATTTTCAATATTATTTAAAACATCTCCGACGGAGGAGAGCCGAGACGAGTCGAGGAGTGAGAGGAGGCTGAGGGGAGGGGGCTGTGGTCTTTCATTCTTTCTCTCTCTTTCTCTATCGCGTATATCTCGCGGTGGCGGAGAGAGGCTCGGTTAAACGGAGGAAAGGGGTAGTTCTGTTTCACAATGGGACAATGCATGTCACTGGCAATATCACTCGAGGCATGCCTCAAGTCCTCGCTGGGGAACAGATCCCGCGGAAAACCGGCCGAGCAGGAGGCTAGGGGCAAGCCAACGGGGCAACGGATTGATTGCGCCTGCACCGGCCGATTTCTTTCGCATTCTGACACTGACGTCATTGTCCTGAACCAAGGCTCGCGACTGGCCGCATTTTTCTGCGATTTTTCTCCCTCGGGCGGTCGTTTATTCGTCTCGCTTTTCGTTATCTTAACGCGTTCGCTTCCGTTGTCTCAGATACTCGACATCCACGATTTCGCGGTATACATACACACTTAACGCGTTCACTGTCCAGGTCTTTAGCGTCCAATGGAACATTTTAATGTAACGAAAAATTGCTGGTAGCGAATGTGTTAATTTGGATTTCCGTGGAAAATTATAAGCAACTTTTCTTTGCTAAGCTTTGTTGTTAAAATATTGAATATTGAAACAGTTTGGCAGAAGATAGTCCTAAGAAGCCTGAATATTAAACTATGCACTATGACCTTTAATACATAAGTGGATAAAAGGAATTTCTGATATATATCTGTGACAAATTAATTTTATGTTGTCCGTTCTTTAACACTAGGTTTACGGAGCACTAAAATTGATTATTTTACATTGCTTTATAAAAATAATAAAATTGTATTTACTTAGATCTTTAGCGATTTTTATTGTAATATGTACACAAAAAAATAAATCTATTTAATAATTCCTCACGAATGCCGTCCTTACACTCTTAATAATCGTAAATTAAACATTTTTGAATCCGTCATTTTGACGGGCTCCGTAAATCTAGTGTTAAAGTTCACACAGCATAATACTAAGACAATTCGTGATTTTTTTGAGTTAGATTGTTTCCATATTTCATAATGGAGGTGCGTTGCATTTGATAAAGCATGTGATAAAGCATTTGAATAAGGAGGGTAAGCAGCAAAGTAAATGCTGTTAGCGAACATGATTTACGTTCTTCGTTTTAACCGCTTGTTCTACGAGTGTTTTACTTTTTCAACAGTGAATTCGCTCGAACAGGTTCATAGAGCATTATAGCTGATAGTAATGAGTTGTTGTCGCTGTTAACGCGCACGCTTTCGTCGGGCCACGATCCAAAGCGAGGATTAAGTGCTCGAAAGAGTGCCGAGCCCGTTTGCATAAAGGTTTAGGCCGGTGCCAACAGATGCAATTCCCGGTGAAACATATCTCCGCCGTCGCAAGACAGGGAATCGTCGAGTCAACGTGACTGAAGTTCGAAAGGGAAAGCGTCCCGGTTCGCGAACAAAATTTCTTGGTCCATCGTTATTTTTTAGTAACGTTTGGAACTATTGTACAGAAAAGAGAACCATCTTTAATGGTCGTTCCGAATCGTCTTTGGTTGACCGAGACGTTTTTAGCAGGAACCGTGTTCCCTCGCAATTTCCTTCGGGTGTTTCGCGAGACGGGGATTCACAAAGGGTGCGATTGGGGTGGAAACGAGTGGATGAGGTCGCTCGTATCATCGCTCGTTTACAAAAGCCACCGGGCTGTCGTACAGAAGGGCGCACGGTAATAGGCATTAACGCGATAAATTCTTGGGAAACCTTTGGAGCGCCAATTTATATAATAAAAAATATGTATGCCAGCCCCTTCAGGGTGGGCTTTTGTCCCGGTGGCATTGCTGTCCGTCAAGCCTTGGCTTCTAATCTGACGTCCTCTCTATAGCGAGCACATCCAACCCCGTTCGCCGCCTCGTTTCTCGCTTTTTTTTTTTTAGCTGGCATATTCTCATCCTCCTCCTTCTTCACCTCCTCCGATTCCTCCTTCTCTTCCTCCTTCTCCTCCTCCTACTCTACACCTCCACCACCTCCGCTCTTTCTTCATCAGCCATCGGCCATCTTCTCGATACTCTTCAGCTGTCCTCTTGTATCCTAATCGAATACGACGTTGGAGGGCAATCTATCCCGCAGGCAAATGCCGACAAATTGCATCCAAGAGCCTTGAAAACAGCTAAATCGTACGGTAATCGACCAACCATCATTTCGCGACGATGACGACGATGACGCTGGGATCTTTTTCGCTGAATAACAAATGAACCAGCCTTACTCTCGACGCGTTAAGACGCTTAACCCCAAAATGGTGACCTTTGTCACGTTGACGGGACGGGACTTAGAGTTTCTCTCCTCCTGTCGTATTCGCCATCTAATCCTCCTACCCGAAACTCGACGCTTCACCCCGATTTACCCCTTGGTAATTTCATCGTGACCATCCGGTTTTACACCCCTGTTGCAATCTCATCCCTTGCCGCACCATTTTCTCTAGACAACTTTGTCGTTTATATAATAATTTCGCTGAAGAAACACGGAGCTCGTATTTACTGTACGTTTAGTATAATGCTTAGACGTTGATCAGAAATATTCAAGTTCAGAACGTGAAAGGGAAACGGTTAAGTGGAACGTTTCAGCGTTACTTCATCTTTCCATTGGTGTCTTTTAAAGAGAGACTAGCCTCAACCGGTACTTTGCTAAATCGATTGGCCCTGAGAAATAAAACGTAGAGAAAGTTCTTTCAATTTCCCTGATTCGGTGGCATTCTGCCTGATTAATACGGAAATTTATTCGCAAGGGGAAAAAGTGAAGCATCGATCAAGTGCTTTCGCAGTAAAAAAAACCTTGTGCTGACAATGGCTACCGGAGAAAAAGCTAGTACAGAGCAACAAGATCGAAGAAACAATCTAGACCTACATAGACCGAGAAGCCACTGCGACTTTCTGTATTATAGTGAGCAGCAAGAAGCGTCAGACGAATGATTAATTAAAAAATCTGGAGGGTGCGATGCGGCACAATAGACTCTCGTGGGGTGCGCACAATTTACAACGTCGGTAAAATTGATTTTCTGTACGCGGATGATTCAGCGGTTCCATAGGGATTTACGGCACGTGATCTCGAGGAGCATCTCGATTCGCGGAGGCGTCGAGAGAGAGAGAGAGAGAGAGAGAGAGAGAGAGAGAGAGAGAGAGAGAAATAGAAAAAGGGAGAGATAAAGATAGATCGAGAGAGAGGGAGACGCTGATGTCGAACAGTGTCGACAAGCGGATGATCGAGCTGCGGGCTGATATGGTGGAGTTTTGGCGGCGCTTCCGGCGCCAGAAATCGACTGGAACTTCAGATAGTTGGATCTCGACGCAGCTCTGCGCTTCGCTCCGCTCCGATTTTCTTTGGTCCCAGTTTGAAACACCGCTCGCGGTAATTTCTAGAGAGTTTCGAGCTACTCCCCCGCCATGTTTCGTAAACATAAATCCATTAAATCGCCGCTCGTAAACGCCACGCAACAATTTGACCCCGCTCGACAGTTTCACGAAGAGTTCGACCGGTCCTCGACAGCAAAGTCGGAAAGAGAGAAAGTGCGCTCGTTGTAATTAAATCGTGACTCGGATAAAAGAAATTTATAAGCAACAACAACGTGAACAGTAGGGTGGGTTCTTTCCCTAGCGAGCCGGACGATTTGTGGCCCGATCCGAATTGTTGACTTTTAATAGCTTCGTACACGAAAACGACAGCCCGTGCCAGGTTCTTGGTGTCACATTTTCGAGCCAGTCTCGCGCTCGTGCACGCGTGAACACGCCGAGCAGCTTTACCGACCACCTGTCCTTGACACCAATCACCCCCTTGGCATAATTAACACCGCCATTCAATCCTAACTGCGATTACTTTTCATCATAATTTCCTGGCTACACCGCGCCTACACCCCATCGGTGAACATCGTCGTCAGAAGACTCGCTGACTTCGATTGCGTTGAACTTCGCAGGAACTTCACGATTACCTTCCTCTTACTTAGACTATTATTCAGTCTTTAACACGTGCAATAGGGTTGATGAGTTTCTGATAGCACTACTGTTAATAAATTATGCGTTATTATATAAGGTGTCCACATAAATGGGAACACCTAAATATCTGTCGTGTTTACAGTCCTATCAAAAAACTTCAGAGGACAAAGTGACACTATTGCAGGGGGCAAAAATAATGGTAAAGAAAAAAATTTTTTATGTCGTGTTTTTTAATGAAATGTTAAGGTCACCGGTTTTTTTTAAATGGAATAGTATATTTTTTTACGATAGCATGATAGACAATGAAAAACTGAATTTTGTGGATACCACCTTTTTGACCTTGAAATGACCTTGAGCAAGAATAATCATGTTGGAGCGGATAAAATGTGGAAGTTTAAAACTTACGTGTTTCAGCAAAGATTACGCGTTGTTTACGGCGGGTTGACCTTTACATATCATAATAAATGTTCGAAATGTTGACCATCCTCATTTATGCAATATTGCAATCTTGCATTAAATGATCTGTAGGCATTGTCGATTTCCTGAGACGTAATTGAAGCACATGCTGCAGTAATCCTTTGCCGCATATCCTCTGGCGTTGTGGGTTTATCTTTGTACACAATACATTTTATCTTGCCCCATAGATAAAAGTCCAATGGTGTCAGATCCGGAGAACGGGCTGATCATGGAATTGTTCCTCGTCGCCCAATCCAGCGTCCAGGATATTTCGTATTTAGCATCGTTCTAGCAATTTTAGAATAATACGCTGGACAACCATAATGTTGAAACGACATGCGCTCCCGATCGAGTAACGTAATTTCTTCTAAAAGGCCCGACAAATCCTGGCGTAAAAATGCAGCGTACTTTATACCAGTAAGAGTTCCTTGTATAAATTCGTTCGACGTTCTATTACGTCTCAGGAAATCGACAATGCCTACAGATCATTTAATGCAAGATTGCAATATTGCATAATTGAGGATGGTCAACATTTCGAACATTTATTATGATATGTAAAGGTCACCCCCCGTAAACCACGCGTAATCATTTGCTCAAGGTCATTTTAAGGTCAAAAAGGTGGTATCCACTAAATTCAGTTTTTTATTGTCTATTATGCTATCGTAAAAAAATATACTATTCCATTTAAAAAACATCGGTGACCTTGAAATTTCATTAAAAAACATGACATAACAAATTTTTTTCTTTGCCATTATATTTGCCCCCTGCAATAGTGTCACTTTGTCCTCTGAAGTTTTTTGATAGGACTGTAAATACGACAGATATTTAGGTGTTCCCATTTATGTGGGACACCCTGTATAGGTCGATGGTATTCTTCGATGCTGTCATCGTTTCCTTAATTTCTTTCTAGAATTAGCAGTTGTACCTTGATAATAGGGGACCTTGTATCTAGTGAAAGAAACTTTTCTTTTGCTCTACTTTTGCTAAAACAGTGTACAAACATTGGAATTTGCATAAAGATCCACCGTCTACTAATTTCTATCTAATTTTCTTTCGTGTGACTATTAGAAACGAATGCCAAGCTTTCCATACGTCGATGACTTTTCTAAAAATCACGAGCAGAGGATTTAGTGCAGCATAAGGCTGTGGTCTTCTGCGACGAGGATCTATCCGATGTTATCGCGTTAGCGGTCCGATAACCGGTCTGCGGAAATCGCAATAAAGATGGTAGACGCTTGTTTCCGATCTTTCCGTTTCTCCTTTCGTTTCTCGGCTCTATTTCTCGGTGTTTCTTTCGTCGACGTTTACGCGGTGAGGTACGCAGTACGCGAACATAATAACGAGGATACGTGTGCCGCCGCGCGCGATAAATTCCTCCAGAAAGTTTGGGCTGTTGCCAGGATGGATATTTAAAATTCTCCGCGGTCCTCCACGAACCCCCGTCTCCCTGCCGTTCGTTGGTTTTTTCTCCCTGGTGGTCCGAGAGGCCGGAGGGTGCGCTCGGCGTTATAGATCTATAGATCTATAGATGCTAATGGACGGGTGCATCAAGGCGGGTTGCCAATCGAACCGATTGCTATAATTACTCCAGCTTCGAATGCATTATTCACGCTGGCCCTGTCGCGGAGACGATTATGAATAATTCGATGCCGGGGATTCAGCCGCTTTTTACTCATCCTCCCCCGTTTTTGCATCGACTAGAATGTCGAGGGTTATCTTTGGCCCTCATTCTGGAGAGAGGATTGTTTTCACTGCGTCCACATCGTTACTTTCAATGTCTCTATTCGAGAATCGCGGAGTACCGGTCCAGCTGTTGGATCTCCCTGTTCTCCAACGTTTATCCTTACTCGAGTGACTTTTAACGAAATGCACACCCTTCGGCGTTCATGCTCGCGAACAGCTGGACTGGAGGCTAATTAAGTCCGCAGACTAAACACCGCCTGTCCGGGAATGATGGATCGGCTCTTAATTCGTTGTACCGAGCTGCGAATAATAATCCTGATTTATTCCACGGTAGCCCTTTGATGTACAAGGAACGCGATTCACAAGAGTGAATTTGTGAATTTATTCGTCAGGTTGTGGTTTGAACGAAATGATTTCTACCGATGGCTACTATTAATAATTAGGACTTTTTGTACAACGAATGTTTGAGAAAACTGCATACATATCGTATGCAGGGAAAAGAAGAGTTTTATTTGCATTGACATTGACATTACGCCACAGGATTATGATTTATTTAGATCAGGGATGGGCATTTTTGTCTCAATTGAGACAAAGCCGTCCCCACCATAGCGCCCACTGTCCCCCACCAGCATCCGTCGTTACCATAGAGCAGTGGTGGGCACGGGTGGAGCCTCTCAAACGCCTGCTTCTCCCACCAACCTCTCTTTCATGCAGCGCGCACGTTCGTTGCGTACGCTGATGTCTCGTGTCTTCGTTGCCCCATTGTACCGCGCTTGGTGGAAGGGGACAGAGGGCGCTACGGTGTGGACGGTATTGCCTCAACTGAGGCAAAATTGCCCATCTCTGCTATAGAGGAAGGAAGTGCTTCGCCCGTTGCTAACAGCGCGTAGGCCTCGCGCATAAAAAAGAGGTTGGTGGGAGAAGCAGGCGTTTGAGGGGCTCCACCCGTACCCACCACTGCTTTATAGTAACGACGGATGCTGGTGGGGGCAGTGGGCGCTATGGTGGGGACGGTTTTGTCTCAATTGAGACAAAAATGTCCATCCCTGATCTAAATAAATCATAATCTTGTGGCGCAATGACAATGCAAATGCAAATAAAACTCTTCTTTTATACTCCCTTAAAGGTATCAATGCCAGCGGGGCGCAAGTTCACTTTAAATCGTATTCGTCCTAGACCCAACCTCAGCAGATTTCTACGAAAGAAAAACTTGAAATTTTCAAAAATGAGATGCCAAAAAGATTATAGATAAAGCGAGTATGCGACTCTGAATTAACCCATTACCAGACTACGAATATTTATCGGTACACAGCGGATTTTATGCATTTTAGAATGGATTAGTCGATGGCAAAATTTTGGACATTACAAGAATTGAACGATGTTCGTATGTAATTCTCAACTTACTTAAATGATTAAACTAGTTGGACAATTTTTATTTTGCACAAAAATCCGTTGTCTATTTATTAGAGTATCAATGGCACAGTTTTCCGTTTGTTCGTAACTACGTCTGGCAATGTATGGAAAGGAATAAAAGAAGATGCAAAGTGGCAGAATAACGATCGATTTCAAGGTTAACTCGAGCCGCTATCGAGTTCCGTCGCATTGGATCGACGGAAACGCATCGATCGTTTCGGAATACAGTGTATTTCGGTGAACCGAGACATCGGAAAGTTCTGTTAGCCGATAATGGCGGTGAGCACTGAGGGCCAGAGTGCTCGATACTACGACGAATCCCGCAACCAGAACTCGGAAAAGCACCGCCAAAAATAATACAGGCCCGTCGTGAGGCAGGAAACGTTCGGCGAATATTAAAGGCGATTACAGCTGCGGGTGGAACGTATTTATGGATGCCGGACTTTGACGCACGACAGATCGTCTCTGCTGTGATTACTGTTCGATGATTCTCGATCACAGTATCACAACCTCGATCATCTAAAGACGAGAGACTGAATCCGGGCGCGTCACATGTTGCACGCCTATTTATTTCGTTTGGAATTACACCACTATTTTTAACCATGTTGAAGTATACAGGGGTGGTTTCGAGGCCGAAAGTAGCAACCCTCGCGTAAATAGCATTCGAACGTTGGATAACCATCTTTCCGTAAAAATGAGCACTTCGTGTGAAGTGTACATTTTACATTTGAGTACAATTGCCTCATTTGATGCATCCTGTTTCTTCGTAGAGTGAAATCTTTATGTTGCTGCTGTGAGAGTGAGCAGAGTAGCATCACGTCTCTCCGTCACTCGTCAGTCGTCCGATCGTCTTATGTTTTAGACTACAGTATTTCACCGGTAATTGTCCTAAATGTCTCCGACAGAATTGTCCCTGAGATATCCCCACTAGTGCGGGGTGTGCCCCCTTGAGGGGCCGTGAAGCTCCAGAGGCCTCGGTCGCCGAGAAATATGACACCATGCGGCTCGGGTATATCGGTGAGACCACACTAATCCGAATTTCCGACTTCTTTATTATTCATTATTTTTTTATGGGACTTTGATGACCATATTTGTGGCATTTTTCTAATAAAAATGATACCAAATATGATATAATTCCGATGATATCCTTCCTCGCGCCCGAAACTTTAATCGTCGATTACACAAGTAAATATCATCGGAATTATACCATATTTGGTATCATTTTTATTAAAAAAAATAGTGATTAATAAAGAAGTTGGAAATTCGGATTAGGTATGTTTACATTTCTCGGTGACCGAGGCTTCTCGAGCTCGGCTGCCCTTCTCCACGTTCGGCAAACCTCAAACAATGATATCCCTCCGGCATAATTGTCCCTCCGCAGACCCGTGTTGTGGACAATTATCGATGAAATACTGTATAAGGTTCGGATGCGGCTCCGCTGGAGTCAGTGCCAATCGAAACGCCGTTGTAACATTATACAGGGTAGGGCACTAACTTTGTCCACCTTAAATATTTCCGTTACTTGTAATAATATGAGAAAATGATATATACAAAAGTTGCACGGTATAGAGGGGGAAATGTTGTGATGTAGACATTTTTTATGTACGAGATGACATTTCGGAGATTTCGAGGTCTCCTTGATTTCTTTAAATGAAAAGACCTACTTTTTGCATCATGAATTGATAGAGTACCAAATTCTGCGTAAAAATGTATTTGACCTCTATATGTTCTAATGGTGTATTTCGAGGTCTCCTTGATTTCTTTAAATGAAAAGACCTACTTTTTGCATCATGAATTGATAGAGTACCAAATTCTGCGTAAAAATGTATTTGACCTCTATATGTTCTAATGTAATAGTTAACGAGATATTATTTTCCATACGTATCCACTATGTGCCACTGATGACAGAAACATACAAAACTGGGTGGATTTTCCTCTCCTCCTTTTCCCCTTCCACTATCCCATTCCAGTACCTAAGCACACTCCAACGTCCCCCACTAAGACCGTAATAGATTGGTCACGTGACGTGCCGCGCAACGTGTCACATATTACTCTGGTCACTAGAGAGGTGGTAAATTGTATTCCCCTCGATTTAACCGATCTGGCATCACTGCTATGTGCCTGGAAGGTTTATCGAACTGATGTCCCTCAACTTCAATATGGTGAGAACATATGGAAAAGTATTTCGATAAAATCTCATTAACTATTACATTAGGACATATAGAGGTCAAATACGTTTTTACGCAGAATTTGATACTCTATCGAATCATGATTCAAAAAGTAGGTCTTTTCATTTAAAGAAATCAAGGAGACCTCAAAATCTCCGAAATGTCTTCACGCACATAAAAAATTTCTACATCACAATATTTCCCCCTCTATACCGTGCAACTTTTGTATATATGATTTTCTCATATTATTACAATTAACGGAAATATTCAAGGTGGACAAAAATATTGCCCCACCCTGTATAATATATCTTTTTACTTTTACCAACGCGTTGATTACGTCAAGCCCTTTTCCACGTCCTACACTGCGTAGAAAAAGTTCAATTATAATACATTTTTTGCTGTCATCATTTCCACGCAAGATAGCCTAGTCTATGGTTAATAATCTGATTTTGAGAAATAGTATCGTTTATGTATGAAAAAAAATTATATTCACAGTGTCTAGCGTCACGTGAAAATTACAGAAAAATTTAACTAGCATTAGGAAGCATTGGACCACTTTTGAGCAGTTCCAACGAAGAAGATCTGTGTCTTTCCCACTCCGTTTTGTCGTTACGAAATCCTTTCCACGTGAAATGTAAAACTCGTTTGATCGAATGCTTTCTTGCGGGAAATTTTCCGCGAAGTTTTTCCCTTGGGCTTTCTTCCCCTGTTCGTTTCGAGCTTCTAGTCCGACGAGAATTCGTTCGCTAACGCTGTCTCGCGTTTCAATGAATTCCGGCTAAGTTTTCGCTGAGTTTGCGAGAGCTTTATTACCGCGGGCCTTTGTCGCGCGATGTTCCGTTGACTCGAAGAATGCCAACGAAGTATAAGAGACGAAATGAAATTGTCGCCTCGAAGGACGAGCTACGGCTAACAGCTGCTGTTAATCCGATCTCGATGGGATATTAAATGAAATGGAAATGAGATAAATCGCGCCCGTAGCAGGAGAGTAATTCGATTCCAAATGGATAAGAAAAGCGAGGAAAAAGAAAACGAAGCCGCAACGAGGAGAGGCGATCATCGGGGAAAGTGATTTGCTATGTATACCGGCCGAGTGTTTGTCCTCCCATTCAATTTTTCTACTCTGAATACCAATTTAGAGTATTCTTGCTCGCTAGACTGCGGAACTTGATGGATTTCTAGCTGGGAAAAATTGTATAACGAAGGTTTATCGTTACCGAACGCTGGATCGATTTACTTGATTTTGTTCAGTGTCGATTTCCTTTGTTTTGTCTAAAATTTCGCAATCAATTTTTAACAGAATAAAATAGGATTGGGTAAAAATGGAAACAGCGGGAAACCGAGAATTATTACAATACGCGTCGAAATAGAACCGGAATACGTGTCAGTTAAATCAGTTCCGGTCCGGTCGATATATCGCGAATCGATCGCCGGCGGGACCTCCTGCGGATTCTTCGGTTTTTTATTTCGCGATGCGCCGCTGCCATCGGATGGATCGATTGTTTGTTTTTTTGTCGATATCCCGCGAGTGCCGGAGCAAGAGATCATTAATTCTGGAACGTTGTGTTTTGAGTATCGCGTGCGCCTTCGCCTCTGCAAAAATTAATTCGCCCATCAACGTTGGAAGTTGTAAATAATCGTCCGAGTAACAAGAACGATCCTCATTTTTAACTCGTTGGCTTCGAACCACGCGGAAGTCCCTCAATAACAACGTGAATCGATTTTCAACGCTAAATCTACTGCCATCAAAATTGTAAAGACGCTTTCAATCTTATCTCGTTATACTCTTTTCATTTTTAACGAAGGAATTGTGCTGTACATCAATTTGACTGCTTATCTTTTCATTATTTGCACTGTTCATAGTTACGTTGAATTGGCACAGTAGAAGTAAATTAAGTTATACTGTTTTGAATGTCGAAGAATAAGTTTTTAAAGAATAAACATTGAAACGAAGCCTACGAAAAAGCTCCATCGGAAGCGTGAATGTTGTCGGGTCGGGTGCAAAATGCTTGTCGAAGACGCGTGGTGGTCGTGATTTAACGTGGGCCACATGTGTCGCTGAAATATATTTCGAAATTGAGTACTGGCCTAGGCACCATTCAAATTAGCGTTATAAATACACGCGATGCCACGCTGGAACGATTTTCACGCGAGTCGCTCGGATTCCGTCGCGTCGAAAGTCGGTCGTCGTCGATTTACACTCGTACTGTTCTCTGTGAACCTTAACCCCTTTAAATCCTATTTCCAATATGACTTAAAATCATAAAAATATGTTTCATAATATATAATTTTTCCGTATGCTTTTGGCTGGAGCAAAATTGCAGAATTAAATATAGTCCAAAAGCTGGGTAAATCAAGAATTTGATAATTGCGTAATTCCTGCACCAAACAATTGGTCAAATATAAAAATATTGTTGAGAATTCCGCTAAAAGCACTCGTCACGAGTCGCGGCGTTTATAAAGGAACAGTTTACTTATAGTAAACTCTAACCAGTTAACTGTGGCGATCTTTTTGCAAAGTGCGCACCAGTGTGTGTCGCGATAATCAAGCAATGAAGGGTATAGTCGTCAAACACAGAGTATCTTTTTTTATTTGCTTGTTTCATTTCGTCTTGACCTTTAGACATTTTAACTCTTTGCGGCACAGGATTTCAGATAATAAAATAGACCCATGTTGCATAGAAATTTTATTGCATTTTAAATGAAACAAAATTGGTGTATTTTTATTAATAAAGGTATCACATAATGTAAAAACATAAAAAAATACTAATAGTTTAATTAAATTTGTTGTTATAGGGTGGAACTCAAATAGTCCACCACCACAAATTTAAGCTTTAGTTTTTATTATAAAGCACTTCAGTTGCTTATATGGAACTAATTTTTATAAAAATTATTCAAATTTAATAAATAATAGTAATTTATATTTAATAAATTTAATAAATTTATATTTAATAAATAAATTTATTTAATAAATTAAATAATATTTAATTTATATTAAATAAAATTCTACAATTTTTCACATAAAACCAGGAAAAAAAGATTGTCGCAATAAATCTTCCGCTTGCAACAATTGATGAACCTGTATTGACATGTTGAATGTTGCCAACACAAGTGAATACATTTGTAACATTTGTTGAAGATATTACCAACTGCTTTACGTAAACAAAACGAAATATAAACCTGTGCGCATGCAGCTATTGCAATATTTCGAGGTGGGACTAAAAATGTCCCACCATGCATTACGGTGCATCAAAAAGGTGGGACACTTTTAATCCCAGCGTGCCCCAAAGAGTTAAACATATTAACATTTTCGAATATAATTTAGTTTTCGCCAAAATTACGATTTAAATATCAAACTGTAACAAAATTTTACGCATGACGGATATAGTCGTCATGACACAAAATTCTGCCACATCTCCATGACGGATATAGTCGTCAAACACACTTAACTGGTTAAATGGTTTACAATATACAAATGCAATGTGCAATATCGTTTTATGTCGCGATCGGTTGTCGACTCTCTCGCTGTCCGAGAACGACTCTTCAACTGTCAGTTGGTTAATAGTTTCTTGACAACCTCTCTTTTCCTTTATTTCCTTAGGGGTTGTCAATCACAGGGCAGTTTTACATTACGGCGAGTTTAAATTGATCATGCCGCCGTAACAATATGTAAAACTTCAGCAAGAACAATTTCTTTAAAAAATTGCCGAATTTTTGCACGGTAGTCTTTGATTATTGTGCACTGCGGAGGGTCAATTCCACGTTTCAATCGTTGCAGAACTTTTTCAGAGTGGTCTTTGTGTCTCGAAGCGCTCGGAGCCCTAATTGTCGCGACAAACACGTGATTGCCGCGATGCATCTTGTCGAGGAGGCTCTCTTTGAGCCACCAGCTGCGCGGTTTATTATTTTTCATTGGTCCGACGTTCCCCAGTCGATTTACAGCTCTTTGAAGATCCCTCTGGGCCGCGATGCACCGCGTTGCATCGCGTTTCGTGCACTTTCGCGGGCCGTTTGCAACGCCACATGGTAACAATCGTTCAAGACGCTTCGCCTCGTGCAACGGGGTCGTGAAACCAGATGAATCGGAGACTTTATTGCCGATTAGCTCCGTAAGAATCACCGGCGATGCTTGTTTTTCCACCAACGAGATCTCCCCGCGCTCGAAGTATAACCACGGATCCACGGATCCGCCACTATTCGCGATCCAAGACGGATGAAAATAAACCGCGGGCTTTCCCGGAAATCTTCCTTCAATTATACATTCTATTATTCCAGAACCGGAGGATCTCGAGCTTCTAGTTATGTGGAGGCGCGCCGCGTTTTATTGCGTCTCGCGGATATTGCGTTCTTCGCGAATCGAGGCTTCTGCAACCTTGATTCCAACGACGGTTCCTCTTCCAGAGTAGCAATTGAATTAAGTCCTACAAAATAACAACTTTAATACACTCCAGCGTAGACTTCATATTTCTTCTGAATTGACAGAAAGAGTTTTTGAAGCCACATGTTCTTAGTCTTTTCCTGTTTACGAAAATTGGATGGTTTGATTTCATATTTTACGGTCCCAGAGCCGAAAGCAAAATTTCTAATTAAACACTCATTGGCGCTTTATGGTTTTTATACTATATTAATTTTCTGTGTACTATTTTTGGTTGGGATAAAAATTGTATGGAACTGGAAGTATGTTTAGAGCAATGGTAGTTTGTAACCTCGATAAATAGGTTTGAAAGTACTCTAGAGATTTTTCATCCAATTTTTTGAGAGATTCTACTAGAACGTTCTATCGTCCGACGAGACAGGATTTTAGGGTTAATGGACAGTCTACATCGAGTTTTTCTTGACCCCCGGAGAAAAATTTCACTCGTGGAGACGGTGCACGGCTTAAGAGGCAAAAGTCTCCAGAGGCTTATCTTTACGCTTGTATTTTCAGCATGACGGGGATTAGATTGGATTTCCTTGGGATTTATGCGGCCATCCCAGGGCGACTCGAACGAATTCCGATACAGGACACCGATTGCGATCGTTTATTAAACCGGGACCGGTAATCTTTCGCGGTATGAATAGATTTCGATTAATTCCCGCGAGTCGCCGACACGATCGATCGCCTTGGACACGGCTCGGAATACCGTCGCGTCGGACCACCGAAAATATATTCCCGATGCGATCAGCCAAGAGAGCTCTCGCGGATCTTAAAATTTACGTTCTTTCGTAGAATCTCTATTTTGCTCGACGACACGCCGCGACGCGCGGCGCTGCGAGAGTGCGTTCTTGGCACAGAAATCTCTCCCCGCCGCATACTTCGCCCGGAGTCCCCGTTGGACAACGGTTTAAAGAAGCAGCGCGATGACTAAGTCCACAGAAACGAACGAAGGAAAGTTACCGACGCCTGTTCACGACCACGGTCACGATTCCAGCGGCCCCGTAATTCCATCAGCCGCTCCACTTTACGTTTTCCGAGCGGTACGCGTCGATAATGGTCATCGCGACACCGTCTTCGAGCTAACGCTCCGATACCATCCGATCTTACACGTTTTCGCCATTTACAATTTTCACAAACCGACATTCGAAGCTCGGGATCCCGCGGGAATTTATTTGAAATATTGTGGGAACGATAAAACCACGGAAATTGTAAGGTAACGATGAAATACTAGTCCATTTTCATACCAATTTTCAAAGCGAATCAAGTTATTCGGTTCATGTTGAGACGTGATTATTGTATGGCCGGCTCGTATTTCGGTTTGGGTCTACGCTACGGTCGATTTTGTACAAGTGCCATTGTCGAAGGATTTCTCCAACTCTTGGAAGAATTTATTGTTTTATGACCCGGGTACGTCTGGAAACTATCAGTTGACCATGGGAAAGTCAGCCCAGCCGTATCGCTCTCAATGGCACTTGGCGTAGCGTAGGCCCACGCTTAGCGCCAAGGGGGGCCTGTGGCCCAAAGCCTAAATTATGGTTTCCGGCGAAATTGCAGGAAACCGAGTGTCGTCTGTTTAGCGACACTCGTTACGACGTATTTCGTCTATGTGCGTTGCCCTTGTTTTGGGAGGTCGTTTGTAGCCTCCCAAATATTATATCATTGGCTGGGGCCCCCACTATTTTGTACTTTGTGGTGGGATTTTTCAACCCCACGTGGTTACTTGTTTCTCACGCGTTAGTTGTAAGATCAGTCGTGAATTATCTGTGGCAGAATAAGAGTCGTGAATTATCTGTCGCTGTTATACCGTCTCTTTTATACCGTCTTTCACATTTTTTATTAAAAGTTACTTAGTTATTCGAAACCCGATTATCTCTTTATTTAATTTATCTCTCTTTGAGGTGTGTATCTCAGCGGCTCACAAATTACTGTTTGAGCACTGACACGATACAACAGTTCACTTGTATATATCGTATCGACCGATAGTTCTCGAAACGCTCTTTAATATTCTGTATTAATTTTCGAACAACATTTTCAGCTTGAAAAGTCAATACGAAAGGATGTATGAAATTACGACTCGAAGAAAGAAAGGGATAACTCGAAACGTCACACGGATTGGAGTTAATTATTATTCTGTATAACAGAGATGAGTTGATAAACGTAGATAGTATATCGAATTTTTGTGCAATTTACGCTGCACTTCACCTAGTGTAGAATCGAGGTTGAACTCTCGTCGAACCTGGAATCGGAGCGTCTGACCATGGCCGACCGTTTCCACTAGCAATTACGACTCCTCTTCTTCGAACTCGATTATCTCGCAAACGAAGCATCGCACGTGCAAACTTCACTCCACACTTTCGACTCGTTTTTCCATGTAAAATATCATTCCGCTTGTTAGCTGAGAGCGCACGCTTTTATTCTGACGCTTTCCCCTCTTTTAGTTCGTCGTTTGGCTCACCATTCTATGTAAAAGACTTTTACCCAGTTGTTCCGTTAAAAAATGTTCTTGCTATTCGATTGGAAAGAATGGGAAGTCCATAAATGAGAAACGATAAACGAAAGAGTGTAGAACATTCAAATATACAGTCTTTCCTATAAGAAACACTTGAAACGCGATCGAAAATCGCGCTCAGCTCCGCGCGATATTGTAATTCAAATTGCCTCGTTCCCGGCACAGGCTATCGACAAGTCGAAGGCGTTCCTCTTTCGTTTCTTCCATTTTCTGGGGGTTTTTTCTTCTTTTCCGATGGACGACGGGAACCTCTTCGACCTGGGTCACAGCCGGATCACGGGCCAGTTCTATGTTTATATATAGTATAGGATGTTTAAATCGAACCGCGTGAGCGGATTTAACTTTAACGCGACGACAAGGTCGCTCCAGCTTGTCACAACACTGGCTCCGGCAGAGCCTAGCGTGACTCCATCGTATTTTCGGGTTTTCGGGCTAAGACGACTAGTCCACTCGTTTATCGTTCAAGGACGCTACGACTGGAGATAAATCGAGAAGTATGTCGGCGACGATCGTCTACCGTGCGCGACACATAGCCCGCTGATTTCGAAGCTCGCTCTCTCGAACGCGGGAGTAACAAAGTTACGGTTAAACGTTCCTAGGAAACACTTCCGCCTCGCCAAAAATCTCAAACACGCTCCACTCGTGGATCTAATGGAGCTATGACTTTCCCAGAACCATTTCACCCACGCTATCATCACTCGACACGTGCTGAACTAAACTATCCTTAGATCTAGCGTTATTTAGCTGGCGCCCCATTTCCCAGAGAAAATCGTGGATCTGTCCACTCCGGGTTTAACATTGCTGATTTGTAGTTCGAAATAATACTGGCAGAGGAAGGGGTGCTGTCCATAATTATCCGGACGACTCTGACTGGGGTGCTAATTCTGGAGAGGAGATCGTATTTACGATCCCTCGATTTCGTAGATGTCAATATAGGTTCTAAGGATTGCTCAGTGGTTCTACGAACGTCCATCGAAACGCATCGTGATCTAGTGACAGTGATCGCAAAATTGATGGTCCGTTTCAGTTGATTTTCTCACACGTGGTGAGTTTCAGTGATTTACCAGTTTCTCTTAGACAAGGAAAACTTGCGCGATAGATAGTTCTTAGAAAAATACAGCAATAGTAGTTGAGGGACAAAAATGTAATTGTTTAAGATATCTTGAAAACCAGAGGACTCCGGGAAATAATGGTTTTCTCTGTTAGCAGAAGAAACGAATCGCGGTACGAAAGTTTATTACCTAGTTGTTGTGTCGTGTCAGTGCTCAAACAATATTAGTGAGCCGCTGAGAAACACGCCTCAAAGAGAGGTAAATAAGTAATAAGATAATTGGATTTCGGATAAATTTAATATAACTGAATATAATGGACTGTATAATAGAGATGTTGTAACTATGGATTCTACTTCGCAACTTTCACTCTACGAGTCTTATTCTCCGACTGATGGTTTCGACTCTTTTTCTGCGACAGATAATTCACGACTGATCTTACAACTAACGCGGGAAAAACAAGTAACCTCGTGGGGTTGAAAAATCCCTCCACAAAGTACAAAATAGTGGGGGTCCCAGCCAATGATATAATATTTCGGAGGCTACACATGACCTCCCAAAACAAGGGCAACGCCCATAGACGTCGTAACGAGTGTCACTAAACAGACGACACTCGGTTTCCTGTAATTTCGCCGGAAACCATAATTCAGGCTTTGGGCCACGGGCCCCTCTTGGCGCTAAGCGTGGGCCTACGCTACGTCAAGTGCCATTGAGAGCTGCACGGCTAGGCTGACTTTCCCATGGTCAGCTGATACTTTCCTGTGGTGAATAAACAATAGGAAATGCATATTACTTTAACTAATACACTTTAATAGTATTACTTACAACTAGATATTAAACATTATTCCAGCTCTCACACGTGCTCGCCATGCATCGAGCATATCCCTCACAACGTGGAACCCTAACCTCAAACAATCTCACTCACTCACATTCCGGACTCTCACTCACTCTAGCGCTCACTCTTCCATCTGTATCATTCATTCTGAACTCTCACATACAATATAAACAATCATCATTCACATTTCCAGCCGCATCAGAGTCATAAAACAATAAATTCGTCAGAAGACGCTAGAGGACCCCTTCGACAATGGCACTGTTCAAAATCGACCGTAGCATAGACCCAAACCGAAATACGAGCCGGCCATACAATAATCACGTCTCAACACTAGTTTATTTCAACAACGTGCTACATTTTCCTTTTCAGGAAAATTCTTCAATCTGTACGGAGACCGGTAACTAATTACCACTAGATTAGCAATTTACTATTGTTCATTCCGTACTTGGTTATCAGTTTGATGGACGGTAAAAAGTTTCGAATAAATGTCACGGATATTGTCATCCATTAATAATCGAAACGTGTAATTAAACATAATCGCGGAGACTCCGGAACAAAAAGCCCGTTTCATTTGCGGCGATAAATTCGGCCCGTTTATAACGCGGAAGACATTAAAGATATCCGACGTATTACTGTCCCGGTAAGATAAGGGGCTTGTCGGTCTGTCAGCCGTAAATGTGAAATATTGATTTAAAAGTGCCAGATTGGATAATTTAATACGCTTCGCAGCAGTGCTCGACGACCGCCCCCTAAATCCTGGCGTATTGTCGACCACGGGAAACGGAAAATTCGCTATAATCCACGATCCCTCGAGTATTAATAATCCGTTCGGGCCGAGTATCCGAATAAATTCACGGACGTTGGTCTTCGCAATGAAAATAATACAGGACACCGTTTCCTGTCGCACGAGTTCGCGGAAAACCCATAAAATTCGCTGCTGTCGCTTCTCGGGAAAACGACAGTCGTCTAGTCCGAATTACTCAATCATCGTTGACAACTCGCGCCACTCATTTGACAAATCGATCGACACTGCAAAATAAAATGCAGAGAACATTGAAAAGTTCTTTCAAGTTTTACCATCCAGTGATATTAAACCTAACAATCTCGACCAAATTTTTGTAAAATATTCCTCGGAGGTTGTCTGTACATTTTGCAAACAAACATTTTTGTAGGTGTCCTGTAAGACAGGGATGGGAAATTTTGCCTCAATTGAGGCAAAACCGTAGCGACCTCTGTCCCCTTCCAGCAAGCGCGGTACAATGGGGCAACGAAGACGCGAGACATCAGCGTACGCAACGAACGTGCGTGCTGCATGAAAGAGAGGTTGGTGGGAGAAGCAGGCGTTTGAGGAGCTCCACTCGTACCCACCACTGCTGTAAGAGATTGCAGGAAAATTAGTTGACCCGGCTGCTCTCCATTTGTTGGCAATTGTGTTGAATTTATCCTAATTGTTACGTCAATCAGTAAATAATCAGAATAGGAGAGAGAATAGTATTCTACCCCTTTGAGGACGAATATTGTTAAATTGGAAATTTCAGGCCCATATATTTCATTCTTAAAGTTGCATACAAATAATTTATTTAGCATTAGCATTATCAGTGAAATAGAACGGTAGATTTCCTTACAGGATTTGTTACACGATCAATTTGTACTACTGGGAATTTGATTTTGTGCATGGCTTTGAGATTAGTATTTAAAGAATTTAAAGCTACTATTGTATAATTTTCAACTTATTGAAATTATTGAAGTGAAACTTCTTTAGGCGCGGTAGGCGTAAAACCTAGGCGCGGTAGGCGTAAAACTGATCTGGCGATGAAACGATGAAACGAAATTCTATTTTATTAGCATATACGGTTGAGGGTTCGGCATTGCTTAATAAAGATTATGATAAAATTCAATGATAGATTTCAACGTGAACTTTGTATCGGAACAGTCAAAATTATTAATAGAATTTTTAGAAGTAAATTAAGATTGGAAATGGTAAATAATCCTAATGAAGCGACAACAAGATCAGGACAACTCTCGATGCAGTATTTGCAAGACATTTAGACAAAATTGAATCAATAATAGAATTATAGAAAATTAAATGTCATAAAGTGTTAATAAAAATTCGAAAAAAAATTAAAGAAAGAAGTTTCACTTGAGCCATGTGGTCTAAGCACACACCAATTTCTTAGATCGTGTATCTTGAAATGAAACATAGAGTCAGCGAATTTTCCGCAATGTCTTCCAGGGTTGGAAAATGAAGGGAGGTCCCCGAGGGGCAAATTTGAAAGATGGTGGTTGTTTTTGCGGTCGCGGGATTAGGGGTCGCGGGCAGTTTAGCGGCTCGGAAAGATAAGAGTTTAGGCGGTCAGTATTCTGGAACGGCGCGGATAGCAAAGTAGTTCTCGCGGCTAAGTGACATCCTTGGCAAAGGGCCCAGCCCTGCGAGGCTGTCGAGGCTGTCTCCGATGCGAACTCGGCAAAATCTATTTCTAGTTCGGCCGATAAACTCGGCCTGAAGATTCCTGAAAAGAAATCCCCGCGAGCCCTAGCTTCTCTTGTCCGGCTTATCTGTCTCGGTATTTATTCCTCGGGAAGCTTCGTCTAGATCTCGAACGATTCTACTCGAAGCGACGAATCTCTTACCGAATTCTGTGCACCCCGTGACTCGGCGAAAATTTCGTTTAGCCCGCGAGAAAATCATTTAGGGGAGGCGCGCGACACGACGTCGAGAATGCGATTAGGGAAACGAGGTTTCGAGGGCTCGCTGTTCCCTGCAAATTGCCGGAAAAATGGGCCTTTGTCGCCCTTCGAAGCTGCGCCGGTGTTCGTCGATCTTGTACTCGAGGGACCGACATTTGTAAAACGTTTATGAGCGGAAATATTACTCTTTAATCAGGCACGTGGATATTTTGCGTATATAAATCATTGTTTACAGACAGCAAAGCTTACGTAGTTTCTCAAGAACATAGAAAACTACAATACATGGAGTCTATAAATATCAAGAAATTAAATGTATTTTATAAATAGACTGTGGATCTTCACGTAAAATAAAAAGTTTCTAAATCAATTACAATGCACTGCAATCAAGTAAAGGATTGAATATCGGTACTCTTAACATTTTATTATTGTGAAAAGTAATGGAAATTTGTTGCAATCACTGCCGCAAAAATACTTTTGGCATAAATATTAGTACGATGACGGGTTAAAAAAGTTTTCCGATCGACCAGAGAACTGTACGATTGATCGAGAATGAGGATAGACAGGTTCTTGATCGGCCGATATTCGGGTGATTGATTTTTCCGTGGATCGGTAGACGGGAGGTGCAAAAATGACCGGCAATTAATCTCCGGCGACCGATGGGAAACGAGACGAGGCATCGTTGCTATTCCGTCTAGGGCGAGCGCAATAGTGGAAACGAGTATTAATCATGGTTAAACTAGTAAACGCAATACCGTCGTGTCCAGCACACCGTTTCCAGTTAGCCGGCAATTACCATCGATCGGAGGGAATTAGAGAATGAACATTGTTTCGGGTTGTGTTTTAACGGGAGCCGAAACTATGCGCCCCTGTTTTTTATCCAGGGGGAAATGTTCAATGTATCCGTTGCACAGCAAGTTGCCCGGATGTAATTAAACTGTCGTGTGTGGGAAACGAATTAGAGCTCTCTCGGAGAACATCGGCGCAGCGGCAGAGGAAAAAATATTGAATAGCAAAAGGGGAACAGAATGCGGCGAAACTTTCGCGATAAATACTATCGGATCACGCTTGTTGCTCCGCGTGCTGTACATCGGCTTAATGAACGAAAAACGCGCGACGTTATCGCTCTTTTCAACCCTAAACGACTGACCCTCCGGAAACATGGCGATGGAAGCATTTGACTCTTCGAATATCAGGCGGTCCGTCGAATGGTTCAATTAACTCCTTGCTCTATGATTTTTTTCATGATTAGAAGTCCTTTGTTCATGCGATAACTATCTAGAAGAAAAAGAAATTTTACATCAATGGCGAAGGGTTAGTGAATTAAATAGCAGTCGTAACGTTTGCAATTTCATTTATCTTGGTTCTTTGTAAGGTAAAATATTTTTGTTGGATAGAAAGAGTGGTTTTATTTGGCGTGGTCGTTTTCCTTCGCGATGGCTTAATTATCCGGGGTTTAAATTATATTCTCACGATCGTCGGAACGCAGAATGGAGGAATACGTTCGTCGAAAACGACGGCGGAAACGTTTGTAATGCCTGGGAAAATAAAAGGGACGAAGGAAACCGGGTTCCGGCGGTAGAAGATGAAAATGAGGGCCAAGAATTTATGACTTCCCCGGGGAGGAGATTAAATTATTCCTCTAGCTGCTGCAGAACGGCGTTTTTAATGCTTCCGAGGCTCGAAATATCCAGTGGTGTCGTTCAAACAAAAGAAATGGAGTTGAACAATTTCTACCGTGTTGCGAGATAAATCAAATTAGCATCTAAAACGCAAAACAATGAGAGGTCGCTTGCTTTGGGGTTGCACCGTGAAATTACTTTAATTGCAGGTATTTCTTGTCTCCGATCCTTCTTCCATCCAGCATCTGCTAATTTCCATCCAACTTTGGTAGAAAGTTGTCATTGCGAAAACATTTAAAACATTGCTCAATCTTGCCACATAAAAGGATTGTGGATGAAAGACATATTTTAACTTGGAACCCAGATTATTTCAGTGAATCATCCTTCGAGCTCGAGAGGAAACATTAATCTTTTTCGTGCGAGTTCTAAGTGAATAATTATTCATTTTATTTTGCTGGCATCATTATAAGGGAAGCTGCCTCTTTCGAAGAATTTCTTGCATTTTTCAACCCCTCTCCCTTCAAGAATATTAAATCATGTTTGCCAAGCTTAGTAACATTCTTTACATTTCTACGTGCCCTGAATTTGAACGAAACACCATGTACATATTAAATTATTATATTTGGATAATACATAGCATCAAGGGCTAAGCTACAAGGGTCAATAAAGGAAAACAATCGCAATTATCCCTTCAGATTGAATATTTCATGAGTCGCAGGTGCTGGAGGAAAATTCTAAATGGCGACTCGTCTATCTTTTAGCAAATAATCTGTGGCAATGATCATCGTTTATCGTTTGATGGTTCGCACGTAGAATCGTGTAGGCTCAGGTCCTCCCTTTGTGTAAACGGTCACGTAATATCGCCGATGATTTCATCCGGCACGTTCCTGTTATGTTGATCAACAATTGGTGACGGGCCGCGCGTTCCTACGCATTTTCCATTTCCCTTCATTAGACCGCGATTGTCCTTCGCAGAATGTTTCGGCATTCGACGGGACTCAAGTGAGGGTGAATCGATGGCAGGCGAGGAATGCGGCGCAATTCGACGTGCCCCGGGACCGACATTTCTCTCGGATTCTGGTACGACGTCGGTACTCTTGCGACGCACTTGAAAATTCGCGATATATCCCTCGCCAGACGTCCCTCGCATTTTTCTCGACTCGCCCCTTCGACGAACCACCCCCTTCTCTCAAACGTCAACCCCTCTGTCACGGTATTACACACTCGTCAAGGTGTAACACTCTTGTCACGCGAACTGAAAAAGACACCTACTCGTTCCGGAGGTTCATTTACAAATTATTGAGCCGCTACGAGGATGGACACACACTGTCAGTCACAAAAGTTCATATAAGCTTGCCTTTCAAACGTATGAAATTGTTGAAACAGACATTTTGTGGCTAACAATTAATTTTTTAAGCTTAATCAGACCGAGTTTGAAGGAAGATTGACGTTGTTACCCTTCTTGTTAGACAATATAAATAATATAGAAGTAAGAGGATCCAAAAGTCTGTGATAAGCAATTTTCCTGTGATACAATTATTTTTGTCGTCCATAGTAAGCGAAATAAGTAGGTGACATGTATTAAATGATTCAAGCAATATATTACAGCGAGTAACATTTTTTTTATTTTAATAATGACAATAATAGTAACAGCAAGTTTCACGAATTTTAATTTATCCACATTAGCTATTATTTGTTTTAGCATTTCTACTATAAATTCACAACTTATAGTTTATTAGTTAAAAAGAGGATAAATTACGCTACTGTAGGCAAGTTTCTGTAAGCATGCATCCTATATATGTACGTAGGATATTGGACCCATCATATATGATGAGTTTAAGTGGCCCGCCACTAGCATCGTTCTATTCGAAGTTTGTTTCCAATAGAATCCGCGCGACGACAGCGCCGCGCTATCAACAAAACTGTAACGCTCTGCACGGGCCTCATCAGTCCCGGTTTAGTGGAATAGAACGTGATCGAGAGGGCTGTTATCGAATGTCGATTAAATGAAGCGTTCAAATTCGTTCACAGTTTTTGCAATACAAAGCGGAAAATCTAGTCGGTCGGAAACTTATGCACCGTTTGTTGCATCGATCCTCTCATTCGATCTAACGTAAATAATTAAAACATTGTAGGACTTGGCGGCCCCATCGACCCGCAATCTTCTTGGCATTCATGAAATTCAATTTCCTGTATTATCAGCATCAATTTCTTTCCACGACGCGGGTAAACAGGATTTCAAGGATCTCTCTTGAGGGACAGAAATTATGCAACCTCGAATTGTGCTAACCTATGTGACATTGTTGCGCGCCAACTTGCGGTTAAAAAGTTGGTTATCACTATACGAGTTGGACATACAAAGTTCGATAGTGGTGTTCGTGAAGGCGATTACGTTGCGTACTTTGGTGAGTAAAACCAGTTTAAAGCGAGGTTAATATTTGACGATTATCGATGCAGATATCTTGGGGAGGGGAGTACACTGTGAACCTATAAACCCTGTAAACCTGGTGTTTCCAGAGCAAACGAATACGTAGTATCCCCTATAAATAGTAAAATCGCGGATTTCTACTCGCACCACGTTTATGCGAGTCCAAGGTTCTTCGGCGACTTGTCAAATCGCTATATTTAGTCGGGCGCGAGAAAAGAAAGAGAAGAAAAGGTTAAACGTTGAACGTTACCGTTCGCTGAAATCGCGACGTTGTCGCTTCCGAGTCCGACGGTTCGTTGAACACCGCCAGGGTTCAAAACACCTGGTAAATTTACTTGTTTAACGACCCTCGTAAAATTCGCCCGCGATATCGTCGGCCCGCCATATTGCAGTTGTTTCGAAAGCATGCTAGTCCGCAAGAACCGTGAGGGGGCACGTCGCAATTAGACTTGTCGGCTGGAAGCAAAGGGAAATTTATTTTCATTAATGATAATTCCCGCTCTGACCATTTGTAAGGATCCAGAGTAAATTTGCGGTAATTTAGCGCAGCAAATTTTACGCGATACTTGGGATCTCCAATAACAGGTACGCCATTTGGTACCGCCGCCATCTTGGTCGTTTCAATACCGTCAGAAGCGTCCGCTTCTTTTTTGAATAAAATTCGACTATGAAAACGAATTTCTATTTATCAGAGAAGATTTCGACGTGGAAAATTAGAAAATTATGGAACGTTCGAGATACGCAAAATTTAGCAATTTTGTATACTTTAACGGTAAAAGCTACAGAAATGATTTTTACCGAGAACGATTCTACAGTCTGTTCCGATCATTATGAACATTTAAATATGTTATGCCAATGTTCAAGGTGCCTTGCTTCCTTTAAACATTGCTAAGACATGTTTAAACGTTCATAATGGTATAAAAAATATCCCGTTGTATCTAGGAGGGCTACAGAATCATTCTAGGTAAAAATCATTGAAATAGCTTTTATGTTCAAAGCGAAAAAATTCTCAAAGTTGGAAATTGTCCTTTTTCTCCCGAAAACTGAGGATGAATTACTTTCAAATTTATGTGGAGAACTTCAAGATTTATAACGATTGTCTATCGGTGATCGAAATACAAAATTAGCGTCGAAAGGATAGCTAATTGTAAAATCAGAAATTTGGAATGAATGATTTTGCTGCCCCAGGTAGTTCTAGCATGAATACAGCGTTCCGTTACGGAATTCTCATTGTTTCGTCGGAACAATCGGTCCCGGCCGAAATAGTGGAGCCTATACGACCAGTCAAGGTGGTGCTCATTTCTCTTTCGTGCACGCGTGTCATTCTGTTTGAGCGGCTCCTTTGAGCCGATGCCGTAAAAAATGGCTGAATGTGTCGCCGTCGCGTGAAACAAGCTGAATTAACCGCAGCTCGCCGTGTCCCGCCGCAGACAACCTAAACGACCGGCTACCAAAATATTTTATGGTGTGCACTCTAACGCTCACGCCAGATTTAGGATGAAGGTCGCAATGGGAACGGAAAACTGAGGGATCCTAGCTATTCTAGAGCCTCGGCTTCATGACCATTTCATAAAACGCTTTCTACTCCCCTCGTTTGAAGCGGAAACTTTCTTAGAACCAGTTCGTCAATGCATTGAGTACCAACGGTTCGCTTAATCCACGGAAAGTGGACGCTTCCTAATGCAGATAGTATTGGTAATTATTGTTGATGACTATACAATTATTTGTATTAACCCTTAGCACTCTAATGGCGACTCTGAGGCGCCACTATAAATTGCTATGCCATTATTTAAAATATTGCTTACATTATTAAATTTGTTTATATTTGATAAATTACTAAACATTTAAATATGGTATGAGGTACTATATCAGTTTCATACGTATAAAATGAAAAAAATTATGTACAATGGAAATATTCTAGGTCAAAAGAAATGTTTGATTTTTAAGTTGAAATAACTCCGAGTGCAAAGGGTTAATCTTCTCGTCAAGCAGGACTTCAAATTATTTGCTAGAAATTAAATAGTTGGATGGAATTAGACAGTTCGATCTGCACATTACACACCTAATAAACTGCTGTGTTTTTTAATTAGTTGTTAGAAATAGAGTATTTGGATGCTGCTTTTAAAACACTGGGTCAAATTGGATTAGTTCTCTAAGGACTAACTAGTCGAAATGGCTTTGTCTTGTATCCAGAAACGAGCACATTAGACAGAATTTGTATTCTATTCTTCGGGGTATTATTGCGAAACGTTAATAGCGTGCCTCGGCAAGAACAATTCAAAATTTGTAACCCACTAAAATTAAAAAGGAAATAAATGTCTACGTAGCTTCTGCACCTTGCAGACAATTTTCGCTTCGCACAAAGATCCGTCTATTACCCAGATTTCACGGTGTACGAAATCCTAAATTGTATAGCAGCCGCAGCGAACCCATTAAACTCCATGCTAATTATAGGAATGCTCATTAGAGGGATTTAATTTGGTTCTCACGAGGATTCTGGGTTTCCTAGTTTCCGACGGTGGCCACCCACGCGACGACGATAAGTTACGCTTGTCTGCATTTAGAAGAATCGAGGATCTATGAACAGAGTCCAGAATCGTCGGTGTTCCCGCCGACTTGTCCATTTCTGCCGGACTGTCTGACAGGAAAAGTTAATTTCGGACGTGCCTCGGAAGGCACGCCAACCACGCGCGCTAATGAGCCGATGAAAATTTACTGTAGCTCGGGCCACATTGCGTCCTCTGTACCTCCGAGCATTCCAGAGAACTAGAGATTGTTCAATTTATTCGAGAGAGTCCCTTGTCCCGAGGAGACGAATTTGTCTTTCGAAAATAATTGGAGATCGGGTTTCTTCGGGCCGTTGCTCGCCGAGTTTAGTCTTAGCCGCCAGCTCTTGCTAAGACGTTCAATGTAAGATGCTCGTTTAGATCGAACGAGATTACTGCTAGACGTTCACTTTGTAAAAAAAGCTTCGTAATACGCGTTGCTTAGCCTATTGCACTGACCTAATACTATAGATATTTGTCTTATAGTGCGTTTTGCGTAATAACACTCTGTGGTTAGGGCGTTCATATTGGGGGATGATCTTTTGGTTGTAAGCTTATGGAATTAATTGCTGTTTGTTTCTGTTTGCAGATCGAAGTTTTTTAGTGGCCAACGCTCAACAGGGACTATGTCACATAATATACTGCTCGGACAGTTTCTGCCGTCTGACGGGCTACTCGAAGGCGGAAGTGATGCAGAGACCGGCGATCTGCGAGTTCCTCCATGGGCCAATGACGTCGCCCCATGCAGTCGCAGCCCTCCGCGACGCTCTCGCCGCCGGCGTCGAAAAACATTTCGAGATCCTCTACTACAGGAAAGACGGTCAGTCACCTCCACATTTATTAACCTAATCAACAGACTCCGGATATTTCAGCCGCCATCGACAAAAATTCCACGAATATATATTATACCAGCCAGCACGTGGCTCAGTTACGTATCTGCCACCATGGGTTAAATCGCCGTTCTCCGTAACTCCTAATAGCCTGTTCATAAGTGTTCTTTTTTTTGTTTTATTTTACCCGTTGGCACAGCAAGTAAGTTTCTTTTTCTTTTCCGTTTTCTATGCTCTCTACACGGCTGTGACGGAATATTAAATTTTGTTTCATTTGCATTATATATATCTTTTTTAGACGCAATAAAGCCTCTGTGAAAATGATCCACATTAGGATCGAAACGTCGAGAATAATTTAATTGCAAATTTGCTGCTTCTTAATATGATCGAACCTTTCTCCGAAATCATAAAGTTTATCAAAATATATATTATCTTCGACTTTTCAGCCAATCATAACGCTTATTAGATAGATGTACAAATGAATTCGTGTCTCCGTAAAGTTCTTCATTTATGAACAACAGAACGTGATGAAGTCTTGCAAACTATACTCATCAGTGACGAGTCATCATTTTCTATACATTTTCATCATCTTAAATGAATGGTTAATTGCGAGGGTCACGAATTAATTTGTACGCCTAATATTTCCTCTTCCATCTACAAGAATGGAAAAATCCGCAGTCTGTTGATTATTCTCCGAAAATAGAAGGCTCTTTGGCTTCGTTTTGGTCGCGGAAACAGATTATGATCGATTCGACGGCGTTTCCGGCGAAGAGTCGTGCGATTGAATTTTTGGCGAGCGAGAGGGAGTGAAAACTGGCACGATTTCCGCGGAGCGAAGTGTCACGCGAAACGAGAGAGACCGGACATCCTGAATTCCGATCCGGTGTGTCGTCTGAACCCGTCTTGGCAAACCCTTTCAGCTTTCTAGGGACATTGTTTCTCGGATCCTCGAGAATAGACAAAGCGATTTGTACCTCTGCCAACCGCGCTCTCAGAAGACCCCCGCCATTTTCGAAATTCTTCGTTTCCTCCGGGCGTCGTGAGACATTTATTCCGCCCGATTATCCACTCGGTTGATAGAGGCTCGTAAACATCCGTGAAAACAGGACGTACAAGCGTTCGTTCGAACATCCGGCTCGATCCTGCAAAACAGAGAGCAAGGTAGGCAACGAACGATTTCAAGTTTAACCTTCTGTGATCGAAGATGTTTCTTGTTCTACAGAAAGAATTGCACTCTTTTTAAATAGGACTTAGCACGAAAATTTATTTGTCCTCTTTCGTTCTTTAAAGTCGTATCGCAACACGATCTTTAGCAACAATATTTCTTGGGTCTATATCTTGTTCCATACAACTATCGATTTGATAAATTTCAAGAGGCTATCTCTAGTTTATTCGATTATTCAATCAACACTTTGTCTACTGGAAGCTTTTTAATAGACTTTTCAATAATTGTGCTGTGCCAAACGTAAGCTAAAAAATCTTCTTTTACACAATAATCCCAAACAAAATTATTAGGTTACGTTATCGAGGGTGAGTTGTTGTTTTATGATTGAAGTTTCTGTCGCTGTTGAAGGATCTATTGATAAATCCATAGCCATAGGTCATAGACTTCTAAAAATTATGTAATAATCGCCGGTAGATAAAGGTGGTTAATTTATTGGGAATTTCAAATCTGATGCGTAGTCCATTCAATTCTTTGCGTTTTCGAATTATGTACCGTACTATGAAAGATAGATCATCGTCAAGTGTAAAGGGTTAATTTCTTTGCGTAGAACGTACACAAACGGGAATGTCGGGACAAAATATCGACGAATCTGTCAAAGCATCAGCGGAGTATTCAGAGAAAACGGGTTTTCCGAGCGGCGGGAATGCGTGGAGCAGCTGTAAACTTTCCTCGCGTCAGTTCCGCAAACTTACTGTCACTGTTATTAACCTATTCCACGGGTGACTTAGTTTCGAGTGGCCTGTACGCGGCCGTCATACCGCGGCCAGTGATTAGTTTCGTTTCTATTCTAAGTTTTTCCCGTTAATAATTCGCATCGTCACTTTCTTAGAAAAAGCTCGGTTTTATCGAATCGAATGTCGCGCTTAAACTATCCTTTTCCTCTTAATTCCGAACTATCGAACACACTGCTCCCAGTTTTCAAAACCAGATCTAGATTCGAAACAAGAGAAAACAGAGAAATAGCCTGGCAAATGTTTCGGTAAGAAGGCTTTTTTTATACCTGGTCGGTACGCTGTTTAACAAAGAATCCGCTCGTTCAGGTTCGTGGAATAAATATCTCTGTTAGGCGACTGCGGCTGGAATGTAGATTTGTCTCCATTTATGCTCAAATTTCTGAAATTCCAGTAAACGTCTGTATTAGTCAAAATGAATAGTATTTTTATCCTCGGTAGTTTTATTCGATTCAAAGAAATCTTTCACTCGTTCTTTATTTTACGAAGAAGAAATGAACTGGGAATTAGCATAGAAGTTCGCAGGCTGCTTGTAAATATTTCACGCGTCGTTTAAGGGGAACGCCGTTCGTATAATAAATAATGAATCAGTTCTTTCGATCCCGAGCTGGACGTATCCTGATTGTCCAAACAAAGTCCTGGGGCCCCGAGTTCCGCAGGACAACTTTATCGGCACGCAATAACCCTGAATTTACATATTCCAGCGAAGATCGTGATTTTCTAGTCGCGAGTCACTCTCCAGGGTCTGTTAGAACCGTTACGTTATTCAGAGCGGGAAAATTGAATTTATTCGCGAGTCGATGGTTGGCTCGGACTCGATTTTGCCGTAGTGTCTGACCTTAGGCGCGGCGAGATCAATAGTCAGTACTGTATAATTTATCATAGTCATAGCTCGAGGCCTCTTGGCCCACCTGAGTTCCTTGGTCCGTTTCCCCCTGACTTTAGAGTCGCAATAGCGCGCACAGGGACACGCCGCGTACAAACCACGCCATTTTCCTCTTTTCTGCCGATTGTATCGAACTTCTTGCTGCTTGGACAATCAGTATTACGATCTGCAAACAATCTTATCGTCGTTTGATCTCATCGAATTTTGTGGTTTCGATTGAACAGATAGGAGATTAAGAAGGAGGATTCTTCGATCATTTCCGAAGATTCTGATCTAGCGATGGAATACGAGCAGCACCAGGATTAGCTCGATTCGCGGGCCGATAGGAGTTGCATTGAGCAGTTATCGGGAAATGTAAGCTGATAGGCGGGAAGATGGTTGTGCACGTGTGACGGGTACAAAGGGGGACAACGGAAGAAGGAAGGGTTCGGATTGGGGAGCAAGGGGATTTTAGAGAGAAGGAGAGACGGAGAGATAGATAACTGAAAAGCGAAAAGTAGCGAGCGACGACCACCTGCAGCCACCTCGACCGGGTTTGGCACGGTCGAGGCGTGTTTCCAGTGAATCTGCCCAGGCGTATTACACGTCACCGGTTTTCCACTTTGACGGAGGCGAGCTTTCATTGTTCCCTCTCATTTTCCTCCGCGAGAGAGAGGACGCCCGAGGAATTGATCGCCGGGGGATGACACGAGAGAACGCGCCAACGATCCAGCGAGCGTGCATACATACACGGAGAGAGAGAGAGAGAGAGAGAGAGAGAGAGAGAGAGAGAGAGAGAGAGAGAGAGAGAGAGAGAGAGAGAAACCGAAAGAGAGAGCCTAAACCCTGGACCACTTTGCAGTCCTCATCGGGGGGTTGCGGCGAAACCGTTGACCGCCACGGTCCAGCAGCGTTGCGGGGAACAGTTAATTTCGGGCTCTCGTTTTTCCGTCGCTCGCGTCGTGCTAAATGTCGATTCGGTGTCGCGTGTCTCCGCTCCTTTTTTGTCGGTTTCGTTCTGTTTTTCACGGGAGCTTGCACCCACCCCCGCCGGGGGTTGATCGCGATCGAAATGTCAGGGGTCGCGAGATCCAGGGAATTCGAGCAGGCCTGTCCCGTCGATTTCGCAGACGTTTCGAGGCGCGCTGTCTTCTCGGGCCGCATTCATCGACTGCCACAGGAAATTAACGTTCATCGTGGTCGGGACGAAATATCAGGCTTTTATTCGCGTGCTCGCCAGCAGATACGTCATGCCTCGCCGTTGCGTTTCGTTTCTACGCATTGCCGTGTGGCTATAGTTCCTGTAGGGCCGACCTTGAAGCACCGTCGTTCAACGCGCGCTGCGACGTCGCAACCCTGAAGGATTCCGAGGGAGTCTATTGAGAATTAATCGATGGAGTACCGAGTTTCAAACTATGACTGACTGCGTCGGATAACGTCGGATAATTATGTCGGGGCTGGATTAACGGCCCGCTAATAACCTTCCGGGGTTTATCTCGTGAAACGTTAATGGCTCTCACCCCGCTGTGAGATCGCGTTACGCCGCTTCCGGGTTTTAATTGTTGCCCTTTCTTATCGGTCTCGCTCTCTTCCTTGCCCTCTCCCTTTACGGCTCAACGAGCAGTTCTTTTATCGGTCTTATCGTTATCGTTAGCATCTTCATTTTCACTGAGAAACGTCCCGTCGCGTCGCGCCGTTTGCTCATCACCGTCACATTGTCCTTTCGACGATTAAAGGTCTCTGCACACCCATCCGGGACGGGCCGGACCGGGATTTAGCTAACTAGTTCAGATAGTTTACTTTGAGGAGCTGTGGAGCCCCTGAAAACATTTTTTTTGTGCCATGCACAGAGGGAACTGTCAACTGTTTACGCTTGAGCTCTCACCTTTAAATGACCCCGGCAGTATCATGTTAACAAGATATATTTGCACGACAAAACTGTTGAACTGCTTGAAACGTATACCTAAAACGTAAACGTTCAAGTTTTATTTACTTTCCCATTCGTCGGTGCTCTTAAAACATCATCGCAGGGAAGAGCGACGGTGTTCGAGGACGCAACAGAACCTTTTGCGGCGTTTTGGCTGCTTTATAGTCATTTTGCGAGCCTGATCGCTCGGGGTGCGAAAGGTTAAATCGTCGCGACGATGTGGCGTGAAACCGACTGTATTCGGGGGGACGCAGAAAGTCTCGAATAAAACGTAAAGCCACGGTGACGCGACGTCTAAAAATTCTGGCGTGGTTCGGCTCACGGGAAATCAACGGTCCCGTTTCCAGGGTATCGATATCGGCGTTGATCGGCCCCATCAGCAGTTGTAGCCATTTCGCGAACACCTCCTCGAGAGTGCTCTTTCGCGTAGAGTTACGCAACCGTGCGAGAGAGCTTCGAACAGAGAGAGGGAGAAAGAGAAAGAGGGAGGGAGTAAGAGAGACGGAAAAGAGAGAGAGACAGAGAGAGAGAGAGAGAGAGAGAGAGAGAGAGCTCGATGTTTTCAAGCAGCCAAGAATAGTCGTGCGCTCGTGTTCTCTCCACCCCTTCCCTGACTCTCGTTCCCTTTCACGCACGCCTTCCCTCTTCTCTGGTTCGCATGTCCCCTCCAGGTGCCCTCTCACTATACCGACATATCGTGAGAGGAGCGTAGTCAATGACATCACGGCAAGGCGCTCGACCTCCCCCTCCTGCACCATTGGCCCACCTCACCATCCTCGAGCGACGTCACCGTCCGACGCTCTTTCTACCTCCATCTTTATCTCCTCCATTCGCCGATTAGCCTCTTTCTCGTTTTCTTTTTCCTATTCGTGAGCGAGCAGAAATTCTCAACTGTGAACAGAGTACACCTCCCCGTTTCTTCGTCATGAGATCACAAGGAACCCCTTCCTTTTTCTATTCTTGCGACATCGTTGTACGATAAACCTGTGGCATGGTTGCGAAGAGAGCAATCCGACTTTGCAGATTGTTCTCCGTTTTTGTAAATTACTTTACAAAGAGCACATTTAGTTGGATTTTCAAGTGGAAATGGCATGAAGTCGGACATGCGACTTCGAACTATTAAATCTGAATGTTGCGCATCTTTGTTATAAGACAAAATTCTGTTCTTCTGTAACCAAACGGGAAGCATTTTGAAAACTTGTTTAATGTAATCATTAATCTATGATTAATAATTTGCCTGTTCTCATGTGTGAAATTATCAAGGACGAATGATTGTAGCCGTAAAGAATATCGCATGGTACGGTGGTAATGTCTGTTAGTATGAAGGTTCTCTTGTGTTTCTTTGAATATCTGCAATCGACCAACTAGATTGCGGATTTTACATGTGTATAGCACCGTTGAGTTCCTAAAGTATCACAGAATGTTTAAAACGGTTTGCTACGACTTTTACATCCTCGGAACAGCATAGATCGTCTAGTTCGTGTTCGATCTTAACGGGAAATTAGTTCAGGCTAGTCTATACAGTGGTTCACGCGAGTGGAGCGAGTCGCGACGAATCGTTCCGGAAAGTAGAACAATTGACGCCAGTTCTAGGTACCGTTCTAGCAGCTATACGGTCCCCTGCGAAGTGTAACGCGCTCGTCTCGCGGAATAATCCACCGGGCTGCTGTCCTCCGACAATTTCGACAGCTCCGCCGGGGAGCCGCGGCGCTAAGACACCGCCTAAGGTGCGAGCTTGCGTCGGCTTGCGAGCTTGCAGTCATCGCGACGACGGCGAGCCGAGTATAGTGTCTCTGTCCGTCCGCGTTTTGCTCGCGTCGCTTGATTTTCGCCGAATCGTCGCGATCACCAGTGTCTCGAGGCGCGATCGGTTTCTCAAAGCCCATTAACCCTTTCGTTCCAGCAGATTGGATGCGCTGCCATCTGCAATCGACATCCCACAGTGCACTTATCGACAGCTTTCGGCATCTATCATCATCCCACAGTACGCAAATCGTTGGATTCTCGGTCGAGTCTGAAGAGTAGACAGCGGATTTTACGCAATTATGACAAAAATGAGTAGGTGTAGTTTAAAACAGTGAAATTATTAGAAGAGTTTGAAAATAGTGTTATATTGTTTTTACGTGTTCAACATATTCACACGTTGACTGCCGGATCCAAAAATCTACTTCAAAATCAAAAGAATTTACTGTATACGCCATTAACCTATAAATTTTTACAAAATTGCTATTATTGTATTACTGATCGAAACTGTGCGCCGAAGCCATCACACATTTATTCTAAAATTTCGATCGAAAAACATATCAAATTAATTAACCTTTCTACCTGATTTCATTTACCCGACTGTACCAGAATAAAAATGGACTTTCAGACTTGGTCAAAGAATAGTATCACTCGTAAATGACCGACCTGGCATTCAACATGTTGAAGAAAGAAAATAAATTTCTATTTCGCTCTAGTTTGTTGCAATTCGGATAGAACATGTTTGTTTTCCATAAAGATCCGCTGTCTAGTAAAGAGAGTGACGCGAAGTAGAAATGTCTGTCACGTATCAGACATTCAGAGCATCCCAAGATTGTGTTTTCTAAAGAAGAAACTATCGTTGTCTCAGTTAATGTGTCAGATCTATCAGCCTTGTTCCGAATCGACAGAAATTTATGTGAAATATCTTACACCATCTATGGTCAGCCTTAGAACTTGAAAAGCGCCCATCGTTGAGACTTACAGTCGCCTTTACGCTGCGAATATCGAGTCACTCCAGGAATAGTTCGACTCGTGGCCCGATTAGAGACACTTTCAGGACCCAAAGGGTTAATCCAACCAACGAAAGAGAACCTGTGGCGATCAAGAATGTAATAATGGCTGTAAAAATGGTGGTTTCGACTGCGGTGGATATCGCGAAGAGAGCCGGGAAACGCGAACGCGGGGCCGATACCCGCTTCGGGAGAAATTAAAAGGAACTGGCGGTTGGATATTACCTGTTGAGCCGTGCGAGCCTGTGCGTGGATTTCTCCCTGGGAAACGAGAGGAGAGAGCCGTACCCTGTTCGCGTGTAGCGGAATCGATTCGCGCGAGAAGATGCGGGAGAAAGCGATGAGCTGCGACCTGGAGTGCCCGGAGGAACAGCGTGAATGGATCCCCATGAGATTGTAGGTCAATTTTACTTGGCCCTCTATCCCTCGAAGTTCGCTCATTAAGAACCGCTATTAGTCCGCGGCTGCACGAGGGTGCAAACCGGTTCATCGCGGAAGTTTTATGAATTTTTCGGTGACCGGGTATACCCGCGTTCTCCAAACGCCGCATCGCGTTGGAGCGTTTGATATTGCTTCACGAGCGAGGATCAAAGCGAGCCTGGAATATTAACACCTGATTCTGCTGGAATTGTCCATGGCCGGCTCGGTTGTGCGCTCGATCGTGTGCTGGATCGAACGAATATTCTGCTCCAGATTAGAACCTAGATGCGTTCTTGTTTTCTAATCGCACTCTTTTCCACTATTGATGTTAGAAGCGAGATGCGAGCAGGACAGCAATATATGCACGCTCGATTGTTCAACGTCATTACATCCTAATCGGTTAACGTATTGATAAATCTTATGATTACGGCGCAAGGTTCGATCCCTTAATGACTTTTTTGTAAATTAAATTAGGAATAATGTTGTTGGATCTACATTTTAAAAGAAAGAGTTTTCTGTTACTTATCTTAGCTATAGACAATTTCGTGTAGGACCAGTCCTTGAGAATCATAACGGTTTCCACACCAAACATTCTTTACTGTAACTCAAAATTCGCTCGATAGAAATCATAAATATTCTTGACATGGACGCAAAAAATGTCTGGTTGTTTGTAAATGTTTCGCCATCCATGATATCGGTGTATTTTCTTTCGATCGAAATGAAGTATATTGATAAATCTTGTGATTTCGGCAACCTTGTGCCTTACACCTAATCGGTTAACGTTGTTATGAGTTACAAATGTGTAGGATCAAAGACGAGAAATATGAAAATGTATATAATTTAACACAAAAAATCACAACTAGATTTACAATTTACGTCTCGAATCATTCACGTCGTATTTTTTATCTGTTCTGAAAACCGCAATCAATAATATTGTTTAATAGATCGTCCCGTCGTTACCGTTACTATCATTGTAGTAGTCGGCGGAATTCGGTACGGTAATTTGGTACACTATCACCCCTACACTCCCTACAAATATTTAAAGGTGAGTGCTTAAGCGTGAAAGTCGCAGATTTTCAGCCTTTTCAGGGAATTTCGCCCTTATTTGATCACCTTTAAATGTTGGCAAATTATTGCGATAATATTTCGTCAACTACTAGATCTAGGACATACGAAGGTAAATATATTTCTACGCTGAATTCGATACTCCATCGTGATGCAAAAGATGGATCTTTTCATTTAAAGAAATCAAGGTGACCTTGAGATCTCTGAAACGTCTTCACGCAAATAAAAATTGTTTACATCGCGATATTGCCCCCTCTATACCATACAACTTTTGTAAATATTATTTTTTTATATTATTACAAATATTCAAGATGTGCAAGTTGCGTGGACCACCCTGTATATTAACACGTTCACTGTCTCTATTTGCAACGCACTTCCTTCAGGAAATATTAAAGCAATACAGGGTGTTCACGCTATCACTAGCCAGCGTTTTCCTTGTAAATAATAAATATTAGAAAAAAATGAAAGAGGAAAAAGTAGTACTGTTTTTTATGCGCAACACAATGGCGCATATAATCTTTTTGTGTTTATACTATTTTGTTAGATATGAAGGTGACCTTCCATTTCTAGACGAATTCATCTGTACACTGCACAGTGACCTTCAAAGTTATACAAGGTCAAAAATGGAAGAAACATTTTGAATATTCCGTACCAATGTGTTTACAAGTATTCTTTATTGGTGAGGCTACAGTAAATGTTCAATATGACTTCCTTGTGCATAAATGCACATTTCAGCACTATTAATTACATTTTTGGTGGCTCCCACTAATGTAGTCCGAGATACTAATGCACATGCTTGTGTTATTCTGCTTTTCAAGTCTCTCTCTCAATTTATTTTGTCTTTTATTTTCATTGCACTGGTGATAAATTCATACCATATCCGCATTCTCGTCCATCGAATAATAATATATTATTATGCGATATTACTAATTCGTGTCGGAAGTAATACTGAAATTGTATTGTAGAAGAAACTAGAAGTAAACACTCTGATTGTGAATGACATCATCTGATTCATATGAATAATGAATACTTGTATACACATTGGTATGAAATATACAAAATGTTTCTTCCATTTTTGACCTTGCATGACTTTGAAGGTCACTGTGCAGTGTACAGATGAATTCGTCTAGAAATGGAAGGTCACCTTCATATCTAACAAAATAGTATAAACACAAAAAGATTATATGCGCCATTGTGTTGCGCATAAAAAACAGTACTACTTTTTCCTCTTTCATTTTTTTCTAATTGTTGAAATAAAGTAGTTACATTGTAAGTAAAACTCACATCCGGGAATGTTGGGGCGTCGGCGCGGCGTCGCTTTGGCTGTTACAATGTAATAACTTGAAAAAAGGCTAATGGAGTGTGCGTCATAAGTCGAAATGAGGATCGGCACGAGACGAGAGTGGGGAAGACGTTAATTGCACGTCCGCCCCATAGTCAGTTCGACAGAAGAGTCGATTTGGGCAGGACATACCTGGTATATAATAAGTTCATAGTTCCAAGTTTTTATATTAAAGAAAGTTCCTTATTCACTAACGCTGTGCTTTATGATAACCATTCCTATCATATCCTCAACACTAATATTTACTATTTACAAGAAAAACGCTGGCTAGTGATAGCGTGAACACCCTGTATAAGAGAAAAAAGTCATAGAGTCTGCATATGAACTATGCTATGTAGTATGCCTTTAAATAGCAAACTGTATAAAATTAATTTGACTATCATTTAGTAAATTGCGAGACTGTCAACGTCTCATATGTGTGACACCGGTAGCGAACGTGCTACTATATTAATGTATTTAATTTAAAATACACGGGTACCCGAATTTTACATGGATATTACACGTGCACACGTGTATGAATTGCTCACGACAGCCAAAGTGGTACTCGAGACGGCACAGGTTCAGGGGGCGCGAAGCTCACAGACAGACGATGTGATACACCGAAGTAGTAGTGGTAATCTTCTCTACGAAGCCTGCGATTCAACTGTGTGTGCCTGACCAATCAGGCGAATTCCTTTCGCATTCTTTCCGAATACCACCACATTGGCTGTCGCGAGCAATACATACACGTGAAATAGAGATCTCTGGTTCAGATAGAGTTGGTTCCGGTGTAGGAGAAGCTCGAAAAGCTCGAAAAGCTCGAAAAGCTCGTAGATTATTCTTGAATGCGATGATCGATGCGCGGTTTCGCGAATTCTAAAGGCAGCTTTAGGATTCACGAGGAAGACGTCCTCCCAGCCGAAGAGGCTTCTCGAAGAAAGAGAAACGAGACAAGGGGAAATGGAAAGGTCAGAGGAGCAGCGAGCTGTTCTCGTGTCACGACAAAGGGTTGGCGGTTCTCTTCGGGAAGGTCGAATTCACGGCAGTTCGTTCGATAGGAACCTCCTGGCTCCCGTTCCCCCTGGTTCCCCTGGTTCCTCGAGTTCCGTGGAAGAATCGCTCGTAGATAAGGGACATTGTTGCGCCCAAATGTCCACTTTTCACGATAGACCTCGGTGTTCGATAGGCTGAACGAGATCGTAGACCTTGTTGCCTACCGCGAGAACCTTGAACGACCGACTTCCCGCCTCGACTACGTTGGTTCGGCCCTGCGAGAAAGAGAATGAGTGAGAGAGAGAGAGAGAGAGAGAGAGAGAGAGAGAGAGAGAGAGAGAGAGAGAGCTAGTACCTTGACTTAGGGACATTGAGAATTCCGATAAGACTTTTAAAACCTGGAACGATATCTCTTCGGGGAAGTTTAAATTCAGCCGGGCCGTTCCTGCTCTCTGCCCGTGGAAATGGTAGTCTCGCTCGGGCCTTCTGTTGGGAAAACTGAGATAGACGGAGGCCAGCTTCCTCGAAGGAAACTAGATCGCTTTTTCGGGTTCGTTGAACTTTCCTGTCCTCGGGCAACTGTCTACTTCCTGCTCTCGACGTCTTGCTTCCACGCTTGATCTCTTATTTTGTCCTTGTCGAAATCGTATTTGGTTGTTGCACACGAAATGACCGATTTTAGAATACGAATGATACGAAGCGTTTCGATCAGGACATACTATTGCAATCTACAGGTTCGTTATACGTCATTGTAAAGTACAAAGCTGTTATTTAAGGTCTTGTCTTCAATTTTTACTTTCAATCTCCGACGGCGGAGTCTGAGTTTATTTCGACCGAGAATATCAAAATCGTGATTCTCTTACTGAATTTGTGGCGATTATGTTCGACCAACGCTAAACCTACCGAGCCTTAAAAGTAATCGATATTATTGCCTTATGAAAATTGCAACATTGAATTTATTTCGACTTTGTGTGGTTCATATTGCAATATGTACTCTACTAGATATACAGGGTGTTTCGTTTATCTTTGAAAGGAAATATCTCATGACGCACTGAAGTTACAAAAAGAATTTATTTATAGAAATTGTTCGGTATGAAGGGAATAATTATATGGTGGCATTCTTTTCGGGACTGTGATGGTGGGGAGGGGGGATTTCAAAAACAAAATAAGTTTTTTAAATGGAACTATTTAATTTGTTTGTCATATTACGATAGCATTTTACGGGACGATTTCAACGATATGTCACATTATGTTATTTTCTGTTACAAAACATTAGAAATTATATTATAAACTTGTAACTTCTTAAGTAGGCAATGGTAGTATCTGGTTGCCGGTTATTAGCTGCACACTGTAAACAAAGATCGACCTTCTTGTCATTTGCATTTTTATTGAATATAATTTCTAATGTTTTGTAACAGTAAATAACATAATGTGACATATCGTTGAATTCGTCTCGGAAAATGTTATCGTAATATGACAAAAAAATTATATAGTTCCATTTAAAAGACTTATTTTGTTTTTGAAATCCCTCCTTCCCATCATCATAATTCCAAATAATGACACCATATGATTGTTCCCTTCATACCGAACAATTTCTGTAAATAAATTTTTTTTGTAACTTCAGTCCGTCACGAGATATTTCCGTTCAAAGATAAACGAAACACCCTGTCTGTAATTAATCATTTCCCAGGAAAACATCTTTATAATTTTAATAATTGCAAACTAAAATACCCGGAACCAGTCATTTTGACCAATGGTGGTAGGTTCAGCGTTAAAGACAACAGGAAGACAGACATGTCTACAAGAAGTGCCGACAAAAATATGTTTAAAATAATGTTTGTGTCAATCAGCGAATAGTTCTGAAAATCGTCAATTATAAAATTGTAAAAATCGTCCGTCGTCCGAAAGTTAATAGAAAGACAGCAAATTCAGTCTCTGTACCACGAACGGTGCCCGCTATTCGCAGAATCAAAGGCGATCGAAGTTGGTCGGTCGGTTAAAGCGTCGGTGATTGGTTCACAGAATTTTGATCGTTCTTTCAGTCGAACGGCGAGGTCCGTCACTGTCAAAGGCAAATTAGATCGGTGATCGGGAGTTCGTCGAACTGTCTTCGTGGAACCTTGAGTTCGGATCGACTTGGCTAGAAGACCATCGTCCTGTCATCCGGATCGTAGATGATCATAGCGGCGTGTAATTAGGGTCATTCGTAGTAAACCAGGCGAACCGCAACAGTCGCTGCAGCGATTCGCTGCCTTCCTATTTCGTGGACGCTTGACATTTTCCTGGGCCGGTCACGTGGTGGCCATTTTTGGCAAGTACCAACGGGCCGAGGAGGTTTCGTGGTTCGCAAGCCCGAAAGCACACTTCGAAAAGGGAGCGAACCCGGAGAGGGAGAGAGAGGGAGAGAGACGACAGTGCGGAAGAGGGAAAGGGAGAGAACGGAGGGAGAGAGAGACTCGGTACGTGGAAGAAGGAGAACAAGAGATGCGTGAGAGAGAGAGAGGGAGAGAGAGAGAGAGAAATAGAGAGAGAGGGAGAGAGAAAGCGCATGCTATTTCTGTGCAGTGCTTGGCCTGCAGCACACGTTGCCACGTCACAGGGGCATTGCACTCGGTGACGTCACGAGGGCACAGCGTCATCGACCAATTGGAGGGAGCCGTTAACCCATTAACCACTCGGCTGTTCGTTCCACTGCGGTATCGTGACCTCCTCACTATCCACCAATCGTTTCACCAGGTACCGGGACCTCATCAAGCGATAATTGCCTGGCATTTCTCGATTATACTCCCGATACCTACTTTTATTCGCCACTCCGGCACTGTCTCTCTTTCTGTCACACCCTCCGTGTACCGTTACCATTGCACCTGTGAGATCCTAGAATTTTCATTTGCTCGCGAACCCCCTTTCAATCTATCCGCCCGTGCACGGGGAGCCAGTCGACACTTCGACGAGCAGCTCTCATTTTCCTGCTTGCCAGGGAAGATCCTATATACATAATTCTATTGCGGTGGCCGCTGCAGCAGAAGTTAATCAAAGTGGTTTCGAGCGATTCGCTGCACGGTGCACGTAAACGCAATCCAATTTCAGTGTTTATACTTTGTTGATGCTAGCTTCACACCGGCGTCGCGTCGTCTACGAAGATAAATCGCATCTGCAGCAGCGATTAATTATTCAATACGGATTTTTCTTCGTTTTATTCGCTTTGTTGCTCGTGGAATAAAGAAATTTTTATTGGGCAATGTTCTCGGCACTTGGTTGTTCTTCATTTAATGCATGATTATTTCGAAAATATGAATAACAAAAATAAATATCTTTGGTTTCGTGATATAAAAAAGCAAAGATCTTATTTTTATGTTTCACTCATAGCAGACCAGTAATTATACCAACATTAAAAATTACTCTGAACAGCTTTAGCAATTACAGTATTTCATCGGTAATTGTCCCAAATGTCTCGCACATAATTGTCCCTGAGATATCCCCACTACTGCGGGGTGTACCCCCTTGAGGGGCCGCGAAGCTCGAGAGGCCTCGGTCGCCGAGAAATATGACACGATGCGGCTCGGGTATATCGGTGAGACCACACTAATCCAAATTTCCAACTCCTTTATTATTCATTATTTTTCTATGGGACTTCGATGACCATATTTGTGGCATTTTTTAATAAAAATCAATTTTTAATAAAAATCATTTTTTTAATAAAAATCACTTGTGTAATAGACAATTAATTAAATTAAATATCATCGGAATTATATCATATTTGGTATGATTTTTATTAGAAAAATGCCACAAATATGGTAATCGAAGTCCCATAAAAAAATAATGAATAATAAAGAAGTTGGAAATTCGGATTAGGTATGTTTACATTTTTCGGTGACCGAGGCCTCTCGAGCTCGGCTGTCCTTTTCTACGTTCGGCAAACCTCAAACAATGATATCCCTCGCGCATAATTGTCCCTGCGCAGACCCGTGTTGTGCACAATTATCGATGAAATACTGTATCTTTGATCTAAGGGAAGGAATACATACTGGGTGTTGCTGTGATAATCTGCAAGTAGTAGCAACGAAAGTTACAGAAGTCCTGCTGCAAACGCTTTGTAAATTCTTATAATGAAATATTGAACGCAATGTAAAATATGTTATGTATATTCATAGATACTCTTGCAGTCCATTTTCTTCCTAATTGTCTTACATGATGTTTCATACCCCGACAAGATAGAATGCGAAAGATAAGTAACATTGTTAATAGTACTCTCTTGTAGCTATTCGTTTCTTTGATTAATCGTAGCTAGAGTGCATACGGTGTATCATTTGTATGCTGCAGTGCAAATATCATTGAAACAGACGCATTACATATCATTTTCAGTATATCCATCTAAAAGTTTGCGACGAAGCATTCAACACTTTGATGGCGGGTCTCGGCTCCATTTTGACTTAACATTTTAAACGCATCACCTAGCCATTTAAATTCCGGTAACGAATTTCAATCGAAGGTTGTGCAGTTGTGTGTAATAAGAAGACCAATGGATCCAGCTAAAATACCATCAAAAATATATTTGAAAAGATTGATGAACAACTGTCTAAATAGAATCTACCCGACTTCCGCGTTTTAAGTAATAATTTTATAGTTAGAAAAAACGAAGACTCTGGCCACGTCTAAAATGAGTCAGGACTGGTACAGTAAAGAATAAAGGACTATTCTGTCGTGGCACGAACCCGAATGAATTTATGCAACAATTTCTTACAAAAGCGCCCTTCGAATTATGATAATCCCGAGAAGAAAAATGGGAAATTGATCGGTCTCTTCCGGTGCCATCAGAAAGGTTCATCGAGGTCAACGAAAAAATATTTGGCTGGAGGGTCGACTGGAATTTTTCGTGGGCCATTTTTGAAGAGATGTCGATTATCAGTGATCTCGGTGGATCGTGCACAAGGTCATCGTATGCGGTGCGGCTGGATCAGGAAGGGCCACGCGTAAATTAGTCGCACGAATTAGAGTGGACTGTGTGTATTTTCGGCGCAGGGGAGCACCGCAAAGGGGGTGCTTATTTATAGTGTCCGCTAGGTGGTAGGCCGGTGCAATTTTAGAAATTCATTTGGCTATGTTCGCGCGCGGAGCCGCGTGGTATTATCGACACCTAGTCTCTCGCCTGTCTCTCTCTCTCTCTTTCTCTCTCTTTCTCCGCTCCTCGTCGCTCCGTTCGTGTTTTCTATTTGATATTTTTTTTTAGCCACGTCCGATCTATCTATCGGTGACACGGATTCGCTCGATCGTGTCCGGGAGGCTGCCGCGATTGTCCCGGCGCGACCGAGCGAGCGTGTTCCGCGCGTTACACGATAGCCCATCGGTTTTACACGGTCCGATTTCGCGTTCACACCTTCGGATTGTCGTCGACGAATTAACAGAGGCGGGTCGGCTTAGTTTCCTTTCTTTTTCTCTTTTTTTATTTTCGGCTGGCCGAGCAGATTCGCCGTTGAAAAACGTTGTATCGACGGGGTGAGCTTCTCGACGCGCGGGGCCGCGTCTAAAAATATGGCTAGATGACCTTCGTGATTCCGTCGGATGGATTGCAACATTGTTCGAACGTGTCGAACGAGGCGTCACGATTTTTCTCGCGAAAAGAGGCAAAGCGAGGCGAGACGGAGCGGGGCGTGTCGAGGCGTGTTTCAGGCGATTCGAGCGGCCCGCGTACGAGCACGCTTTTCCGATTTAGCGGCTTAATTAAATAATTGGGTGGACGCCTCTCATGTGCTCGTATATCGTAACCGCTGCCGGCTAACCTTGAGCTACGGAATTAGTTTGATAAGGCGTACAGGTGAGAGAGAGAGCACGTGGGCGCGAGTTCGTCGACGCGGCTCGATTTCATTGCGGGGCTCGGCCGCGTGCCGCTTACTATTCCCTGCTTTCCGCTTTACTATGCAACGCTTACTATGCCGCAGCCATTACCCGGCTCAGAGCGTAGAATTGTTGCACGTGTAAACCCTATCGTGAGAACATTAGAAGTATCAACACGAGTTTATTAGTGTCTGCCCGTCGCTGTCTCGAAATAGACCCGGACCATTGGACTCTGTCTCTCGTATAACGCTCGCGCGCATCCTCTCCTCTCCTCTCACCCCATCTTTCTCTGTCTCTCTCTCTCTCTCTTTCTCTTTACCTCTCTCTATCTTCTTCGGAGGGCGTAGTCATCACAGAACTGTTACACGCTCCGCACCGGTATACTAACATTCGTCATAAACCCGACGTACACCGAGGTCCAAACTGTCATCCCTGAGTCGATCTCTAAAATAACTACGAATATACACTGTGTTTTAATAATTACAAGTAAAACAGTATACGTAGACGATTCTACGCGTAAAACTGGACCGAAGATGTAGAGTAACGTTTTCGAGAAAATTAGCCCGCTACGATACGCCGAACATAGAAAAGTAGATACGGTAAGCCATGGTCAGACATCTTTTTCGACACTTGTTCAATAGCAAGTGGCAGATTTTTCCATCACATTCATTGAACGTAGAAAAGTAGAAATGCCAAGTCATGGTTACATACAAGGTGATTCCTTGTGAATAAATAAGAGAAAAATATAGGATAAAACTTTTTTATCCGAAGCTTCGTTTTTTGAGAAAATCGCGTGCTATGAGATAGGACTGTCTGACGCGTCTGATCACGACCAACATATTCTACTGCCTGTATGCTCCAAAGCACGCGAACCAGAAACTCAATTTTGTCGTTATTATAAGGCAATATACGCCAGTCGCGTTTAGTGCTCGGTAGTTCTAGTGTTAAATGCATTAAAGTATAATGACACACTATTTTCAATGTATTAACATTATTGAAGCGAGAAGCAAATGTATATCTGGCTTCAATCTCTTGCAATTGATGAAGAAAATTTTTATTTTGCATAAAGATCCGCAGTTTAGCAATACGATATACAACATATACTAGGAGTAGAAACAGTGTTCTCTAGACAGACACATTTACCCACATCCTACATCACCGCATCTTCCTAGCTTTCTAACCCTTCATTCTCAAAAACAAAGGCGTCTACAGAAAAACTGTATATCGAACTTTCGACCCAGTTTTCGCCTCCCTCTATTCTAACTTCTTCTTCGAATTCTAAAACACTCTGTAGATCGATCCACTTCTTACCCACGTCTATCATCCCCTACGAAGTTTCCACAAGTTCCGGTTTTCGCCAAGTAAAAACACGAAAAAAGTATTGAAACGCAAAGGATGCTCCCGGAAGATAGGGCCTAGACCCCTCAGTCTCTATCAAAGGACAGGAAAACGTCGGAAGCAGACGTAACTCGCCTTGGCAAAACCTGGCAGCCTCGGAAAAATCGATGTCGGGTGTTTTACCCAGCCGGATGGATTATTGGTTTTTTCCTCCGAAGGAAAGTATCCTCGAGACGATGCAGCTTGTTGAAAGAGCGTCCACCGATACTTTCTCTCCTTCTCTGACGAAGAACACCGGGCTGAATGGATCCTGGGTGCGTTCAACCCTCTCTCGCGTTTCCCAGCTACCCTCTTTCCCTCTCATTCTTCGTCCCCTTCTTCTTCTTCTTCCCCTGGTTCCCTGTCCCGGTTTTTACATTTGGCTTACTGGTTGTAATATTTTATTTCTGACATGGCTTTCCATCGGTCCAAACTACTGTCAAAATAATAGATTTAATATTTCTTCCGAGGATCCCCGATTGATATGGATAAGATGCGACAGGGGGTCGAAAGCCACGAATAGACTGTGGATTTAATACACTTATGCCAAGAATTATTAATGTTGTACTATTTTCAACTCATTAATGTCTACTTAGATGCTGCGTTATGTCATCAATGCAGACAAATTTTATTTTCTATACAAATTGTAGTATAAAATGCAGCACATTTTATACCAGTAAGAGTTCCTTGTATAAATTCGTTCGACGTTCAATTACGTCTCAGGAAATCGACAATGCCTACAGATCATTTAATGCAAGATTGCAATATTGCATAAATGAGGATGGTCAACATTTCTAACATTCATTATGATATGTAAAGGTCAACCCGCCGTAAACAAAGCGTAATCTTTCCTGAAACACGTAAGTTTTAAACTTCCACATTTTACCCGTTCTAATATGATTATTCTTGCTCAAGGTCATTTCAAGGTCAAAAAGGTGGTATCCACTAAATTCAGTTTTTTATTGTCTATCATGCTATCGTAAAAAATATACTATTCCATTTAAAAAAACATCGGTGACCTTGAAATTTCATTAAAAACCACGACATAAAAAAATTTTTTCTTTACCATTATATTTGCCCCCTGCAATAGTGTCACTTTGTCCTCTGAAGTTTTCTGATGGGATTGTAAATACGACAGATATTTAGGTGTTCCCATTTATGTGGGATACCCTGTATATCCAAACCGAGGAAGATTCAGGTAGAAGCGGAAAAGGTGTTGTCGTAGTGTCCCTCTGTTGACGAGCATAGGAAGTAGCCGCCACAATAAAATGCCGTTTTCCTTCAGGTATGAATGTACGTACCGCCACCGCGTTTGGGCATTAGTTCTAATTGTGCGTCTGTCTTGTAGACAACGTCTTCTTGCAATATATTTTCCAATATATTTTTTCCACCATCTTCAAACATAATTATTTCATGTAACCTCTCAACTGTTACTCGTCAAAATGTTACCTTACTCCACGAAATGTTCAGGATGTATATAACAGTTCCAGATAAAAATGTTGTAAGAAGGAATCTTGTAACATTTTCTGCGCGATGGCCAGAAAATAGCAGTTTCCCGATAATTTCGTTTGCACCTCGTCTAGTAATTCTCCAAGCTGTTTCGAGGAGCCGGCGAGATTGATTTAGCAGACGAGGTATCGCATAGACGATGTAGACGATGACCACTTGCCCGAGGCTTCTCTCGACGGTTTTGAAAGCCAGGAGGACCTAACGAGACCGGACCACTCGACCGTAACAAAGCAAGTGTGCTCGACGTCTCGCTGGTGACACCTCCTGGGTCCTCTAAACTGCATCTTGGATCTCGATGAACGGTGCACCGTGTTCCGCATGCCCTTTTACGGGTTCCATCAATGAAGCTAAAGCAAACCGTGTGACCACGAGTTCCGAACCCAAACGCCTCCGACGTTGAAACACTTTTTTTCCACGGTTTTACTTTCTTCGCCTCGGTCGAGGGTGGCTTCAATTAAGTTAGAGTGCCACCGGGGTTCTCGCCGACTGCTTGCTCCGCGCACACATTCTTCTTGGGCAGCTTCTATTATTATTGCATCGTCCTTATTGTGCTGGAAGCATTACGAGATCCGATGCACAGCCTCGGCAATGAAATGGAAACACTGCTCAGCCGATTATTGTAGTCCTGGGATCGGTACCGGCGACAGTTCTACGGCATCTCCTTACCCAAGAGAATACGCTAAAAATTCTACACCACGAAAATAAACTCATTGCGGATTTTATGGAGTTGTGGAGAAGAGAAACGACATGTTTAATTAGCTTGAAAAGTAAAATCACGTTAACGTGGACTGAGTGGCAGAGTGCTTTAACAGATTATCTACTGGTTATTTTTAAGCTTCTTTTTGCTACGACTTAATTATTGAAAATCAAATTAACACTAAATCATCCACGGTCAAATTACCGGTTTTTTAATTTTAGAATTACTGAAATTATAGAGTTGCCGTCATGGGAAATTGTTGAAGAGATTTCTTTGTTGACGTATACAGGGTGTTTGCGAAAGCGTCGTACAACCTGCAAGGGACGATTCCTCACATAAAATCCATTCGAAAATAAGGAATATAGTTTTTCATTCGGGGCTTCATTTTCGAGAAAATCGAGTTGAAAGATTCGTCAGGTTCGCGTGCATTCGTGTACTTGATAAGTTGCAGTTGCTCAATAAGCTAAAGTAGTACTTGTTATTCGAATCTTTACGCAGTGATACTTGTTCTAACAAGTTGTTTATTTTATTTCTTTTGCGCCCTAAATTCATGAAAGAAATGTCGAATAGAAGTGAGTTATTGGAAAAGCTAACGAACATAAATGAAGAGTGCTCCGATATAGAATCAGATGCAACAAATTCTGAACTATCATCTGTAGATGAAGCGGATTATATTCAAAGTGAAACATCTGACACTGAAGATAGCGATGAAGAGTCGACCACCAAAACTAATAACTTGTTATATAACTGTAAATAATATAAAAAATATTAAAAATTAATTTTAAACAAATTTCATTACACATTAGTTATTCTTTCACAATGCAGTCATTTTGACTGCTTTTGAGAAATATAGGTATATACTAAGTTTCAGTCTTTCTAGTGTTAAACAAGAATTGATGTGTGTAGAAAGCTGTAAAGAAGTCGCTTTGCTGCTCGTGAACAACGATTTCGATTTTTCCGGTATCTTTTCGCGGCATTCTAATTAACATTAGCTCGTCGCGGCGCTCTTTTTCTTCGCGGCCTTCGAACAGGCTGGATCTCGAGCAAGACGTACCTAACGAAGTCAGAACAAAGCAAGTGTCCTTGCGTTCGCGGCTCCGCTTACTTCGTTGCCTGTAATTGAGACCGTAATTAAGACAATCCATGTCTCCGTCTACCTCTTCCTCCTTCCCACGTTCACGCTTTTTTTTTTCATCGCGTCTCTTTCTCTCTCTATCTTTGATGTTATTTAATTTTGAACGCCGTTAATCCAGCTTACTCGAGTCGTTCTGTCGTTGAACGGTATCCGGAAACGTTCAAACTTCCCGTTTGTATTTTCCCAGGTCGTTTCGCAGCTCCGAGGAACTTCTTTTTTCTTTCCCCGCTTCGCGTTATCCGCGTTTTACGACGCGTTTTCCGAAACACCCTCGTAAAGCCGTGTCTTGCAGCTACGGCTACGACCAAGTGGAAAACTATGTTTCCTTGTGATACGTCCTGTGCATTAACGCTTCATCGCGTCCCATGGTCGCGATGGGGTTTGTTGTTCCGCGAGAAAATTAGTTTTGTGACTGTTCTTTCAAGCTCGAGGAACAACGCCGTTTTTAAAGCCGTGTATTAGATTGCTGCGAAAGCGATAGGAATATCGAACTCTTTTTTTGGTGAAAATAAAGTCTGCTGACCTGATACAGTTAAAAAATTATTGGCATTAAATTAGGATATTCCGAGAATTAACAATAAAAATAAAAGCCAATAAAAATCTCTTCACACAGGGTGTTGAAAAATCTAGTCGAAAATGAGGAATATAGCTTTTTCATACGGGGCTTCATTTTCGAGAAAATCGAGTTTAAAGATTCGTCATGGTTCCCGTGCATTAGTATATGCGTAGAGTAGAATTGGACGGTAATGATCAGACGCGACAGCCGATTTTTATCTAATGGTACGCGTATTCACTGAATTTTCAAACTCCATTTTCTCGAAAATGAAGCCCCTTATGAAAAATCTATATTCCTTATTTTCGAAAGAATTTTATGCGAGGAATCATCCTTTTGCAGGTTGTACCACGATTTTGCAAACACCCTGTACAGTTGGAAACAATTTCGCCGTTATTAAATTTTTTTATATTTAATAAACTGCTTAGCGCGTTCAATTTCATTGTTTTCTTGTTTATAGTGTTCCGAGTCGGAAGAAGCTCTTCCGAGTTCAATAAAGTTCTGGACTTTCGACCAGATTTTATGTGAGGAATCATCCTCTTGCAGGTTGTACCACGATTTCGCAAACACCCTGTACAGTTGGAAACAATTTCGCCGTTATTAAAATTTTTTATATTTCATAAACTGCTTACCGCGTTCAATTTCACTGTTTTCTTGTTTATAAAGTGTTCCGAGTCGGATGAAAATCTTCCGAGTTCAATCAAATTCTGGATTTTCGACCAGATTTTATGTGAGAAATCATCCTCTAGCAGGTTGTACCACGATTTCGCAAACACCCTGTACAGTTGGAAACAATTTCGCCGTTATTAAATTTTTTTATATTTAATAAACTGCTTAGCGCGTTCAATTTCACTGTTTTCTTGTTTATAAAGTGTTCCGAGTCGGATGAAGCTTTTCCGAGTACAATCAAATTCTGGGATAAAAATAGTTTCGAGTGCAAGGGGTTAAATTGGACCGCAGTTGACGTTCAATTCTGGAAAAATGTAGTTCTCTCCTCGCCTGAATGTATAGTATTAATGTTAAATTGTTTTATATAGGGTGTCCCAGTATTGATGGTACAACCGTGAAGCGAGTGTTTCTACACGAGAAAATAAATTGAGAATATGAAATAAATGGTTTTTTTATTTTTTCATTTCGTTTTCGAGGAAATAGAATTTGATGATTCGGCGAACACGCGCGCTATTGTCTGTTCATGAGCTACCAATTCTACTTCTTAAAAACGTTAGGAACGCGAACTTGACGGATTTTCAAAGTCGATTTTTTCGAAAACAAGACATCAAATGAAAAAGATAAAATTCCTCTCGATCGAAAATGAAATATATAATAAATTTTGTGGTTTCAGCGCACAGTTCGATCAATTATAGAAACAGCAAATTTGCAATTATTTAAACATTCTTTTCAACTTGTATTATATATATATATATATATTAGTAATATATATAGTAATATATATATAGTAATATATATGGGATCAGGACCTCCCAGGCCAAATACTGTATGGAGATTAGGAAAAGTAGGAGGGTTCCGTGGGTATGTGTAAGAGTTGATCAGCTACAACCGCGAGGGTCCCGGGTTCGATTCCCGGCGCGGAATTCCTCATTTTTCCCAAGATCCTACATATATATATAGTAATATATATATATATATATATATATATATTTATATATTATTTTTCAGACACAAAAATGTCTCTCTTGAAAATGATCCATATAGGGATCGAAACGTTGAGAAGAATGTTTAAATAATTGCAAATTTGCTGTTTCTATAATTTGAACTGTGCGCCGAAACCACAAAATTTATTATATATGTCAAATGAAAAATATTTATTCTGTTATTGCGACTCATTTTCTCATGTAGAATCATCCCATCCACGTTTATAACATTTTGCGATACCCTGTAGATATATGGAATCAAATAGTTTACGAGACTTTAGAGACGTTTTTATAGAGAACGGTTCATTTGCATCCTATGGTTTCTTAAAGACTTTTGTTCCTTCGAAAGGGTACTACACGATGCGATAAAAAAATTAGACCTTGAATTTTTCAGGTCAATTTTGCGGCAACATTTTTTTCAGATCGTACAAATGCTAGGCAAACTCGACGGATTTCCAATATCAATTTTCTCGTAAACAAAGCTTCAAATAAAAAATAATGACTCTGTCCCTCCACAGTTATACTGGAACATCCTGTATATCTCGGTAAGAAAAAGTGTGATTGGAAGGATGTTGGTCTGCGAAATTACCGTTTGTGTCTTCCTGGGAGCAGTTTAGTTTCTGCTACGTAATTGTCAGCATAGTCCAGGGAATTAGCCGGAACATTGGCAGTGTAACTATTAGTCTGCGGAATGAGAGGACGGAAAGAACAAAGTCCCCGAAGAAGTTTCGTTGTCGCAGCATCGGGTCGGGCCGGGTTGGATCGGGTCCGCTTCTTGGGACGGGAAATTAATCATCGCCTCGAGAGTCGGCTGATCGTGTTTAAACGATCGAGAGGTCGTCGTGTCGAGCAGATCCCGTGGGATCGGGATAGTCTCTCTGACCCGGGGACTCCTCGACGACGTGAAAGTTTGATAAGGCGGGTCGCGCGGTCGTCGCATGAAAAATGGAATGGGAACAGGAGACGCGAAAAGCGCAACGCAGCTCGCTTGGGGCTTGTGCGCTCGTTCTCTCTCCCCCTCTCTCTCTCTTTCTCTCTTTGCCGTTCTCTGTTTCTCTGACATTCTCGATGTCTTTCTTCCTCGTATTTCAGTCGGGCCTAACAAGCCAGCTGTGCGTGACCCGTCTGCGTGCGTAATTCCACCGAGAGACAAAGAGGAACCGGGAAACAGAGAAAGAAAGGTGACTGGCGGATCGATAGGGACAGCTTGCTGTGTGACGTTGCCGAAGAAACCACACACGTATTGCACATATTAGCCACTATCCGGACACGGACCGATGCCTGTAAGAACGAGATCTTCCTCGCGGAGCGATCATTCAATTTTATCGTACCCTGCAACCCTTCTGAATGAACATCTTCGGACTCGTTACAGGAAGCACCTGGCTTTCCTGCCCCTGAACAGAAAGGCCAGACAAATTACCTTGGCACGACCACGTCGATCGTTCTCGCGATACTTTAGACCCTTTACCCTCGAAAGCCACTGGGTACACAGGACAGAGACCGTACCTAACACAGATTTCATCGTTGTTTAACCCTTCTGTCGTGCTCGCTTCATTATTGCCGTTCGCGTAGACTCTGAAAACTGCGCTCCAAGCAAATAGACAGTGTAAAAGAGTAAGAGAACCAAACTCCGGATTTTAGGCATTCATGACAAAAATGATCTAGTTTCAAAGTTGAATTGTAGAAAAATTAAAAGAATCTATGAGCGCGAATATATTATTATTAACTTCTCAAGATGATTAAAGACAGAAAGAATCATCTACATTTTCACCATCTCTTGCAATTAATGCAGATAATTGGACCGGTTACACTAAATACGTTATTACAATTAAATTATGTTACAGACGCAAAAAAAATCTCATCTCTTGAGAAAGACCCACATCTGGGTCGAAACGTTGAATTTCCATAGAGGTTTCTAATTTGCAAAATTGCTCATTTGTATCAATGATCGAACCTGTGCGCCGAAATTCGAAACACAATTAATTGGACCGGTTATTTTGAAAGTTGTGTAAGTCCATTTTTTCTTCTTTCGGCATATTACAAGGTTTGCATTTTAATCGATTTAAAAATTTAAATACAGTGTACTAAGTTTGGCAATGCTTTTATGAATTTGAAAATATTTAAATTGATTATATAAATGACATTTATGTGAATCGAACTAAAATATATATATTCTTTCTGGATCGTCAATGGACTCACTTTCATAATCGGCCATTAGGCGACATCATTTAGTGACGAATTTAAAATTCATCAAAACATATGGATATTTCAAAATACAAATTGTTTATAAATAAAAAATTCACTCTAGGTTATTCGTTTATTTTGTGATTTCTTAATTTTATTCAAAATTAGATTTACACCACTTTCAAAGTAAACAGTCCAATTTTGTTTAGCGAGGTGTTAAAAAGCTATGCACAATGTTGCCGATTGATTCTCCCGCGTTAAATAACCACTTTCTCTCCTTCCGCTGCCCGTCGCGGCTATCGATTACATAATGATCGGTCGTCGCTATACTACTCTTTATCCAGGCTGTCACGAGCTTCTCTATTTAAAATATTTCCTCTTTCTTCGAAGAGTAAACCACAGCTAAATATAGAAAGAGAGAAGCGTGTCTCGGATAATTTCGGCATTGTTTTCGTTTGGGATGGGTTCGGAATCGGATCTGACGTTCCTGGTCGATGACGTTCGTCGATCTTTGAATCCAGGTGGCCGATGGCATTGTTGGCAGCCTGTGCTGTCGATTACGCGGCCGCGTGCCACCTTGTTTTCAATCGGAGACGGTTGTGCAAGGCGGGCCGGTGTCCGAATCGAGCTGATCGGACGTTTTTGTCCTCGGTCGGTTCGGATCGGTTTGTTTCGGTTTGGTAGGGGCGTGGCTTTTTTTGCTTCGGGGACACAGTTTCCTTTTCCGAGCCCTTTTGGACCCGGTCCAGGGTACCTTGACTCGTAAACACGATGCCGCGACTGCTAATTAGTTGCGTTCGAGGCTCGCTCTCGCCCTCGTCGACGTTGCCGTTGTCGTAGTCGTCGTTGTTAATCGTGTTCTCGTGGCTGCGGGCTTCCGTGACCTTGATGCTGCCTGCAAACACCGCGAGGAAGCTTTTTACAGCGACCGCGAGCCTCGCGTTCCCTCCATGCCGCACAGTGATCTGGAAACTGGGATTTCGTAGCCAAAATTCAATTTTTGAACTTTCATATTTTTAACAAATTTTTGTATATAGCAATCGATAACCCTTCACAGCTTGGTAATCCGAAATGTCAACCAGAAGAACATTATTTAGATTATTATTTAGATAATTATGCGTGCGGGAGCATCGCTCTGAACAGAAAATTTCGAAACTCAAAGTGAAACCAATTATTCTAAGAACCCATTATACAGCATGTAATAACAGGTTTGGATTGTTGCAAAACTCGATCCTCTTCAGTGTTTTGGGGTTCGTAGAATAATTTGTTGCCAGTATTGCGTAGGACGTCGAGGAAGGAACTGTGTGCTTGTAGTAGTGGTGTGCTTTATGTGTTGAGTGAACTGTGTCGGTGTTAGAAAAGTAATTTTATGTATTGAAGACGGCGTCCAAGAAGAATCTGATAGTCTGCTTGGCGCTGTATTTCAAAAACCGATTGTCCTATTTGTTTAAAACTCTGCAAACATAAGTAGAATCAAGTCGGTAATTAAAGCAATCTTAGCCACAAGACTTGAAAAACCCTCTACTTCGTTAGCCATATTCTCGACTCATTCTTATACTCGCCTTAACCCCTGTAACTTCGAATCCAATTGATATTTTTACTTGGAACAAATTATACATATCCTCAGAACCTACGCAAATATGTACAAAAATTTTAAGATCAAACCGTGCGACAGTCTCTGTAAAAAAAAATTCTTAGAGATCCCCTACGTTTTCATCGAGGTTCCCTAGTTTCGAATTGTTTCTTTAAAAAAAGCTGCGAGCGTCGCTAGTTTTAGATTCTTTTTGAAACATTCGTTGCCTCGATCATTAGCCATACTCTCGACTCATTCTTATACTCGCCTTAACCCCTGTAACTTCGAATCCAATTTATATTTCTACTTGAAACAAATTATACATATCCTCAGAACCTACGCAAATATGTACAAAAATTTTAAGATCAAACCGTGCGACAGTTTCTATAAAAAAAAAATTCTTAGAGATCCCCTACGTTTTCGTCGAGGTTACCGAGTTTCGAATTGTTTCTTTAAAAAGAGCTGTGAGCGTCGCGAGTTTTAGATTCTTTTTGAAACATTCGTTGTCTCGATCATTAGCCATATTCTCGACTCATTCTTATACTCGCCTTAACACCTGTAATTTCGAATCCAATTGACATTTCTACTTGAAACAAATTATATTTATCCTCAGAACCTACGCAAATATGTACAAAAATTTTAAGATCAAACCGTGCGACAGTTTCTATAAAAAAAAAATTCTTAGAGATCCCCTACGTTTTCGTCGAGGTTACCGAGTTTCGAATTGTTTCTTTAAAGAGAGCTGCGAGCGTCGCGAGTTTTAGATTCTTTTTGAAAAATTCGTTGCACTCGATCATTAGCCATATTCTCGACTCATTCTTATACTCGCCTTAACACCTGTAACTTCGAATCCAATTGACATTTCTACTTGAAACAAATTATACATATCCTCAGAACCTACGCAAATATGTACAAAAATTTTAAGATCAAACCGCGCGGCAGTTTCTGTAAAAAAAAATTCGTAGAGATCCCCTACGTTTTCATCGAGGTTACCGAGTTTCGAATTGTTTCTTTAAAAAGAGCTGAGAGCGTCGCGAGTTTTAGATTCTTTTTGAAAAATTCGTTGCCTCGATACGATCAAGTTTGATCAGAGAATGTGCCTGCGGCGGATTTTTGGTTGAAACTGTGTCGTTTGTTAGGATGCGAGTCAAGAGTTTTGACACGCGTCACGATAACGCCGATGATCGAGCGGCCGCGGATCCTCAGATCAACGGAACAGCGCAATCGCGTTACCCCACTTAGCAATTTTACGCGGCTTCTGCAACAATCTTCAGTTTACGGTCGCATTACCGTGAACGCCGGTCGGGATAAATATTTGGATCGAATCCAGATGCGTTTTATAGGGAAGAAGTCGAGGTGGCCGGGGGAGAGGGCGCGAGCGCGCGGTTTTATGTCGTTCGGATCTTTTTCATCGCCTCGCGTCAGTCTTTATCATTCGTCGGTTTAACGTTCGACGTTTAACGTTTTCTGGTCTAATAGTCGTTCGACAAACGACTGTTCCGCGTATTTATCGGCCCCGGATATTTCTGTTCCGCGGCTGTTTTACGCGACCGACAAGAGCGCGTTTTCTTTTCCGCTCGCTTTGAGATATTCTTTTCTTCTCTTTGAACGCGTTCAGAGACCAAGGCAAGCGATCGTCGAGTTTCGAGTAGACTAGAGATTCGAGTCGACCCGACTCGAGTTCCGGGAATAATTCTGCTAACTGGGCTCCGAACTTTCTGTTCCAGGCACCAAGTTCTTGTGCAGCGAGGTGATAGCGCTAATCAGGAGCGAAGTGGACGACGTCTGCTTGCAAATCATAAACTTCGAGGACCTGAGCTCGCAGCCACCCCCGCAGCCTGCGATCCCGCCCCCAAGTCAGACCAACAACAGGCTCGTCACACGCTGTAAGCAGCAATTTTGATCGCGTTTCTCTGTATTCCTGTATCGCGTTGCGTCGATTGCTAATTGTTAGTTGCATACACTGTCGCGAGTCTTGTCTCGTCTCGTCTCGCCTCGATCGACTGTGAATGCAGCGAGAGCGCAATCGACGGCCGGGACCCTGGAACATTAGGGGAAAGATACCGTCGCTAGCTCTCTCGCCTCTCTGTTTGCCCTATTTATTCTCGCAGACATATTCTGTATTCTCTGTGCTTTTTTTTTCTCTCCTCTCTTCTCTCTGCACGCTTCGCTTTCGTTGTGCAACGTCGAGGACACTAGGTCACGTAGTTAAGTGTTAACGCTGGGTGTGTCTGTAGGAGCGTGCTTGAAACACACTGCGACCTTCCTTGCCAGTGCTACTGATGCACGAAAGGTGCTTGTCAAAATTACCACCGGAACGCTTTTTGTCCGGTAGAATGGAACTCGCTGAATCTTTCGCGCCGCCTCGCTAATGAAATGTCCACGAATAAATCCGTGGAACCAACTCCCTCTCTTTCTCTCTCTTTCGCTCTCTTTTTCTCAACAACTGCGAATTAATCTCTCGATCGTTTTTATCCTATTTGTCACACTATCTTCCCGAATTCCTGACCAGCAGCCTTCGAATCCGATTAAACCGCAAATTTTATTTTCTAGACTTCTATACCGAAGCTTAAAATTTTTGAGAACGTTTTCTAACTCGCTCTGCATCGTAATCTCTCTTGTTTTCATCATTAAAGTCGTTTATCGATCGAACTAGCTCAACAAAGCTTTATTACACGATTAACATTTTTTAGTAGAAGCGAAACAGGCATAAAGTAAATCAGATTGACACGTTGACTGCCGAACAATTACTTCCAAAAGATCCCAAAAAAGCAAAGTAATTTAGTCATTGTAATGGAAACTGCAGTGTCATCACAAAAAATTACTTCTTGAACTTTTCTGGATCGTACAAAGTCTGATGAAGTTCAGTTCATGCAACTCTATTACGAAGAAAATTCATTTTTAACCCTTAGCACTCGAATGGCGACTCTGAGGCGCCGTTACAAATTGTTACACCATTATTCAGAATATTGTTTACACGATTAAATTTGTTTATATGTAATAAATTACTAAACATTTAAATATTGTATAAGGTACTATATCAGTTTCGTACGCATATAATGAAAAAAATTATGTACAATGGAAATATTCTAGGTTAGAAGAAATGTTCGATTTTTTAGTTGAAATATCTCCGAGCGCAAAGGGTTAAAGATAGACGAATAATTGTGTTTCCCATACATGGCCGACATTGCAGTCAACGTGTTAATAGAAATAATTGAACGATAATATACAGGGTGGACGATTTATCTGAAGACATTGAAATATCTCGAGAATTATGCATCGGATCAAAGAAAGTGGGTAATGAAAGTTGTTTATCTCGAAGGGGGACATCCAATGATACCAAACTCGACCCCCCACTCCCACCCTCAGGGTGTGGCGGTGGGGGAAGATAGAAAACTTAAACGGGAACCCCCATTTTTTATTACAGATTTGGATTCTCCAGAAAAGAGTACCCCAATTTGACCTACGAGTTTCTGCATTTTGGTTTACAGATGGCGCTGTAATCGACACAAATCAAAGTCGGTGAACAATCGTTGAAAATTGGGGATATCTCAAGAAATACACATCAGATCAGAAAAATAAAAGTAGACGTATTTGAAATTTTTAAATATGCTATTCAATAAGACCATAATTGACCACCAACCCCCACCTCCTAGGGGTGGGAGAGGGAATTATTTCAAAATTTTCAATGGGAAACTCCTTTTTTATAGCAAATCTTGGTTCTCCATTGATTTGGTATTATTGATGTAATTTCTTTCACAAATGTCGCTGGAATCGAAAGCAGGTGGAAAAATTCATTGGTTTGTTTATCAATAAATCAAAAACTACTTTTAGCGTTACCCAGGAACAACGACGTGGACATTTCTCTGTTCCCTTTGGGGTGCTTGTTTTCAAATACGTCTACTTTTATTTTTCTGATCTGATGTGTATTTCTCGAGACATCTCCAATTTTATTTACCCATTTTGATTTTTGCCGATTACAGCATCATCTGTGAACCAAAATGCAAAAACTCGTAGGTCAAATTTGTTATACTTTTTTCTGATTCCCATTTAAGTTTCTTATCTTCCCCCACCCCCACCCCCAAGGGTGGCGATGGAGAGTCGAGTTTGGTATCATTGGATGTCCCCCTACGAGACGAACAACTTTTATTACCTACTTTTTTGATCCGATGTATAGTTCTCGAGATATTTCAATGTCTTCAGATAAATCGTCCACCTTGTATATGCTATCTATAATTTTAATCCTCGGATGATGGTGCACGGATCAATTTCGACCGATCCGTTCAAAGATTAGATTGCAATATTTAATTAGGAATGTAAATATTAGCAGAACCGGAAAGAAAAATTGAGACGCGTGTTTCGAAAAGTGCCGAGTTTCAGAAAGGACCAGAATAAATTTCATGCCACTCGTGGCGAGAAGTTTGTCTGCTAATGGAGAAGTGTCTACTGTAGTGTCGCGATGTCAAGACTCGCGGTCATTGTCACGAGGACTGGAATTGGAGTCGCTTCGTTTAGTGCTTCGAGGTGCGTGTTCCCCCTTTTTCTGTCTCTCCTCCAGCGAGGGTTGCTGCTATCTACGAGATTAAACAAGGGATGCAAATCTCGGGGGTGAAACACCGACACCGGCAAATTTGTTCTTTTTTTCCGCGGCAAGTGTGCTTCGAGTGCAATCTCACGAGCACGCTCTCGACATAATAAAACGAGTAGAAACTAATTAAATTAATTAATCACCTAACGACGGGATTTAAGCGGCCCGCGACGCTGGCCGGGGCGCAATATTCAAGAAGCAATGAATATTTTCCGGCAACTCAGAGCTGGGATTAATAAACCCGGAAGCTCGTTCTCGGGCAGATTTCAATTACCGATCCGGCGAATCTCGATATCGTTATGAAAGCCGCACACCTTTTTCGTTTATCGCTGCCTTCTTCGCATTCGAGAGATCAAAACGTTTAACATTCAACGCTGCATTTCCCGCGCAAACTGCACGCCGCACCGGAGAATCACGATTTTTACTCTCGCACTCCTTTATCTTCACTTTTTGCTTCCCCTAGCGTTCAAAGCTTTATACTTTGCTTGGAGGAAAACAAAAGGGAGCCTTGTTCCAGGCTCCGACTTCGATCCAAACTTCGTTAGTTACTCGAGACATAAATAACTATTTTAAATACACTTTCATCTCTTGCTGTGCGATTAATTTTTACGCAATTCTCGAACGAGTTTCAAAGAATTCGTTCAATTTTCAGTTTTATACAGAAATTTCGATAATACGGTCGCTGGAATATCTACTCAGCTTTCGTAGAGTCATTAACACTAGATTTACGGGGCCCGTCGAAATGACGGATTCAGGAATTTTTAATTTACGATTATTAAGAGTGTAAGGAGGCATTCGTGAGGAATTATTATATAGATTTATTTTTTTGTGTACATATTACAATAAAAATCGTTGATGATCTAAGTAAATACAATTTTATAATTTTTATAAAGCAATGTAAAATAATCAATTTTAGTGCTCCGTAAACCTAGTGTTAAACGCGCTACATTAGTTTCTACAGAGTTAGCATTACGGTTTCTACGATTCTATAACGAAATCAGAAGAAGGAAACGCACTTGGTGCTTCGATGGGCTGAAAATGTTCGATCAGAGTGAGGGAAGGACGAAAGTTACAGTGTCTCGAGCCAACGAAGTTCTGTGTCGGTTGTGGTTTCGCGTTTGACCAAACTGTTCGAATCTCTTCAGTCATAAAGCGATGATGTTCGGGCCGAGAAGACGGGGGACGCTTGACGCTTGACGCTAGACGCTCGACGCTCGACACGATATCCTGGCCAAGATGTTTCGTGCCTCGCTCGTATATAGTTTCCTGCGGCTTTTAAGCCGGAGGATCATTATTTTCTGCTGCACCGATCGGTATAAGACAGCGTCGCCGGCAACTGGGCCATGTAACACACACGTATCCTCTCTCTCTTGCTCTTTCTTGCCCTTCTCCCCACGCCTCTCATTGTGACGAAGATTATTACAATCGGAGATCGGGGTCAGATTTGTCCGCATAATGAGCCGTGCAACGATATCCTGCGCCATTCTCGAATTACTCTTTTGCACGTCCTTCCGCGTGTCACGTTCCGCGCGGACGAGCTTCGATCGCGCTCCCTTCCGAGTTCTGAGCGTGTCACTGCCAGGGAAAGTCTACACCCGGCATGTATCGGGCTGTTCTGTTGTACAGGTTGTCCCAGCGATCGAGTCTCACTCAATTTCTTTTTTAGCCCCCAATATCGTGTCGTCTCTATCGCTTCTAGCTTCTATATTACCTCGCGGTAATTGCGTAACGTATCTTAATCAAATTTCTGGCCAGTACAGTGTTTTCTCGATAATAGTCCAAAAGATCTAGCCCGTAATTGTCCTGGACCTATCCCCACTACCGCGAGGTATACCCTGTGAGGATCCAAGAGACCTCGGTCGCCGAGGAGTGTAACATAATACCGGTCAGGTATGTCGGTGTGAGACCAGAAGAGCGTGACACAGCCAGGGAAAGTCTACACCCGGCATGTATCGGGCTGTTCTGATGTACAGGTTGTCCCAGTGATCGAGTCTCACTGAATTTTTTTTTAGTCCCCAGTACCGTGTCGTCTCTATCGCTTCTAGCTTCTACTTTACCTGGCGGTAATTGCGTAACGTATCTTAATCAAATTTCTGGCCAGTACAGTGTTTAATCGATAATTGTCCAAAAGATCTAGCCCGTAATTGTCCTAGACTTATCCCCACTACCGCGAGGTATACCCTGTGAGGAGCCAAGAGACCTCGGTCGCCGAGGAGTGTAACATAATAACGGTCAGGTACGTCGATGTGAGACCAGAAGACCACTACTAATCCAATAACAAAACTTTTTCATTTTCCGTTATTTTTTTATGGGACTTTCACCAACATATTCGTGGCATTTTTCTAATGAAAAGGTTAATATAATTCTGGTGATATTGATTTGTGTACTTAACGGTGAAAGTTTCGAACGCTTTAAAACTTTTTTATTTTTCGTTATTTTTTTATGGGACTTTCACCAACATATTCGTGGCTTTTTTCTAATGAAAAGGATAATATAATTCTGATGATATTTATTTGTGTACTTAACGGTGATAGTTTCGAATGCAAAGAAAGGCAACGAATGGAAAAGAAAGAGATCTGGATATTCGCGGCCGCTGGCACTTGCGTCCGAAACATTTGCCGTTCAGTACACAAGTAAATATTATCAGAATTACATTAAATTTGGTATAATTTTCATTAGAAAATTGCCACGAATATTCTGGCGCAAGTCCCATAAAAAAACAATGAAAAATAAAGAAGTTTTGTTATTGGATTAGTAGTGGTCTCACACCGACATACCCGATCCGTATCATGTTACACTTGACGATCGAGGACTCCCGAGCTTCGCTGTCCGACCTTACGTTCGGCAGAGGTCAAATAATAGTGTCTTCCGCACGATAATTATCCCTTGGCAGGATCCGTGTTTTGGACAATTATCGAGAAAACACTGCGTTATCAAATTACTCGACTATGATCGAAAGTACTCCTCGTCCACGAAAATATGGCACAGAGACACTTGCAGGGATCTACGCCCCACTGCCCGATACCCCTAGTCCGTGCTACACGTCTTCCGCAATTGGCCGAATTTCTTGACGAAGACAGCAAATAAATTGAGTGCGATTAGAACAGAACAATGTGGTGACGCTCAGCTCAGAACGTTCGCGTAACTTCGAAATCTTCATCACTTGTCTGACTGGCTATTATAAGGCAGAAGATTTAGAATGCATTCAATGATATAAAATATACGGGAAAACATTTGCATTTTATTAATGCAGTAAGAATCCAGTATTCACGGTTAACCCCTTGCACTATGATTCATTTTACGGTTACAGTGATTTCTTAGAACAAAAAGAAAATCTAAATTTATTATATGCTTGTATATTCCTTAATATATCGACAGCAACAAAATAAAATTTTATTTCGCTTCAAAGGAAATTAATAATTTACATGTTTAGTAGATGTTGTTCGAAATTCTTATCACGAGTCTGACTCGTTATTATAGTGCAAGGGGTTAATAATTCCGAGAATATCATGTGCCCCCGTAGTTTACAGGGATCCTACTTCAAGGTCGACCGTTGGCGCCAGAACCTATAAGCGTAAAAGTGGGGTCTCGCAGATCCCTTTGCACCCCACTGTCGATATCTGTGCCATCTTTTCGTGGACGAAGACTACGTAGGTATATTATCAACACATGTAGTCAGAGTCACATCTAACTATCCGATTCGTTGCTGTCTATGGGTACACGCTCGAGCGAACCTCGAAAATTGCACATCCCCTACATAGAACAAGACGCTATCATCCGCACAATCGAGACTCCACCGTTTGTACTCCGTCGTCGGTATTGTCCACGATTCACGCAAACGGTCTACTTACACCTAAGTTGTTGTTTGTTGTACTCTGTTCCTTGTTCCGTCTAGATATGTATGTATCAGTTACCCAGTTGACAAACCCAGTATATAAATTCAATCTAATCGTTTGTCTGTTGTAAAACGTAGTTATGGAACGCATAGACTCGTGTTGTCGATATCAGCTCCTTGCAATTGAATATCTCTTCGCTTTATAGAGCAGTGGCCAACATAAACACGTACAATTTTCATGCTTAAAAAATGATTTATCTATTAATAGGATTTTCAAAAATTGTACTATACTAAAAGGAAGCTTAAACATTGTCTTTCACAAATCCCGCATGAAATTACTAAATTACGTTAGAATTGGTGTTGAATGGTCTATTGAAAAATCCTTAGTTATACAGGGTAACAGTTTTCACGATTTTTTTAAGTACTAGCGATAATCTGAGAAAAAATATTTTCAACAAAAGTTGATCAGTTTTCCATTGGCTATATATTGCAATAAAAAAAGTTCGAAAAACATTTTTTTTATAGTATTGTCAAGGTCACCTTCATTTTTTTAAATAGCACCTTATATTTTTGACTTAACAGTATTATAGCCCGCCTCAACACGAATTCAACTACCTAGTATACCATGACCTTGGGATGACCTTGAAGGCGATGAAATGAACATTTCAACAAAGCATGACAGTCTGCTTGAATGGGTGATAATAACATGTGTTTATTATTAAGACTCGAAATTACATTCAATTCAGAAACCTTGACTAAACGAACGCAAACGATTTCGTAAAAACGTCACGTCAAATGTTCGAATTAAAATCCGTTTTGTTGTAGGCACAATTCCGTTCTTCGTAGTAAATTTGCATTGGTTGCTCTTACGATACTGCCGTAGCGAAGTTCTTCGCATGCTGTACGGATTGGCTGCTTTAAATGTTCCTTATTTTGTATTTCAACAGCATAAACTATTGACTGCAAATGAACCCATAAAAATTGAATGTAATTTCGAGTCTTAATAATAAACACAAGTTACTATCACCAATTCAAACAGATTGTCATGTTTCGTTGAAATTTTCATTTCTTCGCCTTCAAGGTCATCCCAAGGTCATGGTATACTATTTCGTTGAATTCGTCTTGAGACGGGCTATATTACTGTTAAGTCAAAAATACAAAGCGCCATTTAAAAAAATGAAGGTGACCTTGACAATATTATAAAAAAAATGTTTTTTGAACTTTTTTCATTGCAATATATAGCCAATCGCAAACTGATCAACTTTTGTTGAAAATATTTTTTGTCCAATTATCGCAAGTACTTAAAAAATCGTGAAAACTGTTACGTGGGAGACCCTGTAGGCTACAGAAAAGTTTCGAAATAATCGCCAATAGACAATGTGTTAAAATCTTCGATAATTCGTGGCAACTCGTCGTAGCCTACTCGTAACAGAGCATTCACGAGCTGCACTGGTTGTTTCGGTAGAAGGACCGATCTCGGTATTCTCAACTTTCGTAGAATTGTCCTGTACGATTCTCGCAAAACATGAAATGTTTTTCGGTCCTCCCAGTTTCGCGGGCAAATCGATTCGAACATTTTCGATGGTGGAATTTTTAACGAGCATATCACGCGTGCGCCCTATACCGATAAATTTGCACTTTTGATGAGCCATGTTGGCACTGGATCAAACCAAAATACTGAAATCGGAATAATAACATTTACCGAGCTGGGGATTAAATGAATTTGACGCTTACACGCGGATGTACGCCGCTTCGGTCGTTTTAATAGATGAATGAAACGCGTCCGACGATCCATTTGTCGGACGTGTTTACGCGACCGTGTCACTGCATGGATTAAATATTCGTTCGACACACACACACACACACAGGCCACTGAAAATACCGCTCGGCCAAAGCGTCTGGCCATTGCTTGCCGATTCTACTTACTGTAATCAACGCGGCGCCGATGATTACTTGTCGCGTGTCGCGCTGTCTGAAACGCGATCGAACTTTCATCGATCGTAATACCAGATTCAAGCTTACCATAGGAAAAACAAGCTTCTACCCAACGTCAATAATCGACAATAAATTCTAGAAACCAGCAAGTACTCTTTCGAACGAGACAAATTGCAATAACGTTCCCCTACGTTTATCCGAGCAGCTATGTTTAAACATTACGAAATGGAAACGAGCTTTTGTTTAACACAGATCCTCGGTAATTCAATCTTAGAGCCTGAAAATACTGATTCGAGTACTATAAAGTACAGTCAAATTGTTTGCAATGTCTACATTAATTCTAGTATGTGTATTTAAACTGTTCGAAAAGGCAAGGAGCTTCTATTCAACGTGGATCTTTAGTAAAAATTTCTGCATATAATTCAATTATGTATTTTGAAACTGTTCGCAAGAAGAAAAAACTTCTGTTCCTTTTAAAAAGCTGAGGTAACTAGTTCAATGAACAAAGTACAACAAAATTCCCTGCAATCTGTGCATTGATTTAACACTAAACCTACCAAATATAAAACATTCAAAAATAAAACGCCTTAAAGAAATGAAAATATTGAATTTCTTTAACACTAGGTTTACGGAGCTCTAAAATTGATTATTTTACATTGCTTTATAAAAATAATAAAATTGTATTTTCTTAGATCTTTAGCGATTTTTATTGTAATATGTACACAAAAAAATAAATCTATTTAATAATTCCTCACGAATGCCTCCTTACACTTTTAATAATCGTAAATTAAAAATTTTTGAATCCGTCATTTTGACGGGCCCCGTAAATCTAGTGTTAAACTTTGTACCGTTTTCATTACAATATGTGCTTAAATCATGGTCAATTCAGTCATTTCCTATGAAATCGTTTTTCAAATTTAAATAATTACAAAATAGAAAACCGGTTATTTCGACCGTGGTAGGTTTAGTGTTAAGAACGCTCACCAGAATCTGTTCGCGAAGTAACCGGAGACAAATGGACAATTATTCCTAGAACGAATCGCACGGAATATTTTTATAAGTCACGCCCCTAAACCATGCCGCGCAGATTTTTTCCTCTGGTGGCAGGATCTTATGAGAAAAGTTGGTTCGTATCGAGAGGCTCCTTTGAACTCCGGGCCGTAATTGATCCGGTGGCGGCTGCTACCTCGGTTTTCTTTGTCTTCCGTGAAATCCGCTGCTTAATTCTCGAATGACCGATGCTAGAGCACGGACTTAAAGGACTGAGCATAAAGTGGGTTTATGGGTGAGAGGGGTCGTGCCGCGAGCGGGGAGGGATGGTAGACTGCGGCCATGTTGGATGGCAAAACTAGTGTTGTCATCTATATAACGTTGCGGGAACATTGATATGATTTGATTCTGAAAAATGAATGCATAACAAGTGTCTTTGTATATATATCTGTATATATATATATCTGTACATATATATATATATATATATATATATATATATATATATATATATATATACAAAATATTGCACATTCGGCTCCAATATAAATTTATAACTAAATTATGTGTATCTAATTCCCGCATGATTGCATTGCAAATTCGCGTAACTAGTATTTAAAGTTGCCTATAGATAGCGTTGGGATATAGCGCAAGATTTCACGCGCATGCGCGGCCAAAACAGTAATGTATCTATATCATGATGACAGAGGTAGTGGAGCCCTGCGACAGTTATATTGGCGGGAATGTCTCGAAACAATCTATTCCGGACAAAAAGACTTCAGGACGTGTCCTACGAGTTACAAAATATACACAAATACACATGTTATACACTCATTTTTCAGAATCAAATCATACCAATTTTTTAAAATTCTGCTGGGAGCTCAAGGTACCCCATTTTATCGAGAATCTTACTTTACTGAGGCTGAAATCGCCGCGCATGCGCGTGAAATCTTGCACCATATCCCAACACTGCCTATAGAGCGCACCACAGTGTTTGCCATCCAAGATGGCCGACAAGTTGATACCACGGACTTAAGGACTGTGCAATATGCTGCCGGGGTGAGGCGAACACTGTGGTGCGCTCTATAGGAAGTGTTGGGATATGGTGCAAGATTTCACGCGCATGCATATCCCAACGCTATCTATAGGCAACTTTAAATACTAGTTGCGCGAATTTGCAATGCAATCATGCGGGAAATAGATACACAAAATTTATTTATAAATTTATATTGGAGCCGAATGTGCAATATTTTGTATATATATATATATATATATATATATATATATATATATATATATATATATATACAGATATATATATACAAATACACTTGTTATGCATTCATTTTTCAGAATCAAATCATATCAATATTCCCGCAACGTTATATAGATGGAAACACTAATTTTGCCATCCAACATGGCCGCAGTCTACCATCCCTCCCCGCTCGAGGCACGACCTCTCTTACCCATAAACCCACTTTATGCTCAGTCCTTTAAGTCCGTGGTTGATACCCCTTCCGTCTTTCGCCTCAACCCCGCAGCATAATGCACAGTCCTTAAGTCCGCGCTGCTACCTCGGTTTTCTTTGTCTTCCGTGAAGTCCGCTGCTTAAATTCTCGAATGACCGATGCTAGAGTCCCTGGCTTTCCGGCGAGAGTTTCAAGCGGCGTTCGAATCGCAGTTCCTGCGAAATCGGTGTCGCCGATCGAAGCCACGTTCGTGCCGTTGAAATTGCTGTTGCGATCGTTTCGCTGCCGTTTACTGTTCGCGTGTGTCCACAGTGGCGAAGACACGCGTGCACACGCACACCCTCGCACCGAGGAAGAGCCGCGTGCTCGCATTTTATATCTGGAGTGTTCGCGAAACTATTTTTAGAACGACGCCGCAGAACTGTCGGTGGACGTGTGTGGCGCGCCTAACGGTTAACCCTGACCCGGTAATAAATGTTATACCCCCGTATAGGAAGCTATAGACACCCCCACCTGCCATGCCGGCTGATAATCCATCCGCAGCCCCTGCGGTCGAATCAGTTGATGGCTACGACGTCGGCGAATCAAATTGATTATTAAAATCGACACGACGCGCGACGCGACGGCTAGCTGTCGCCGAACGACACCGCACCTGTATGCGCAATCTGCGCGTAAAGGGTATAGCAGGATAAGAATGGTCTAGCGGCCCTAGGCCACCATTTTGTTGTCTATTAACACGTTGACTGCCATGGAGGTCACCGGTGACCGGCACTCGATTTGGCTACAGCGCCGTGGGGGCCACCGGTGACCGGTGACGCAGCAAATAATAAAAGTACATAATTAGAGTAAATATAGATACTGATAAATTTTTCAATAATACCATTGTTACTATAATGGTTTGAAGAAATTAATGCACGAAAAATGCTTCAAGCATGATTTTATAACTCACTTTATTTGCTGCAAATAATATTTCAACATAATATGCATCGCATAATGAAACATTCACGTTGGCGCCTTGGCAAACCATGGGAAATGCGCCTGGCAGTCAACGTGTTAATATATTGCAATTGGTATTGTGAGGAAAGTAATGGTTTTAGGTTGAAAGATAATCCCCCAAAATTTTAAGTCGCTAACCCTTCATATAAGGATAATATGAGGGTAAATACCCTTAACTGTATCATTTTTTTTCTCAGTTGTTAATTAAGATATTCAGATGGAATAAAAACGAAAATACTCGATCTTACCTCCTTCATATCATTTTTTTTTTACAATTGTGATCAAATTATTAAGGGTAGGAAAAATCATTGAATTTTTTAGGAGTGGGGGTTGCAAGTATCCCTTCGGATGACCACTTCCAAAAAATTCAAGAACAATTTATGTTACCGATCTAATATATACAAAAGTTTCAAGCTGGACGGATTTGAGGAACATAGTTAAATATTGAAAAACAAATGAAATTACGCCATTATAATATTATAATGTATACACAGTGCAGTGTTTCTTACGACGCTAATTAATAATTCTTATCAGGAGATTAAGTCCCTTCTTGATCAATTATTTCTTTTTAAACGCGACGCATGTCGTATTACATTCTGTTCTTATCTTCCCGAATTTATAAATAGACATTACGTAGGTGTAAAAGAGAATTCTAGGAATCATAATATAGATTTATTCAATCTTCGTCACTAATATTCCTCAATAACTGATACTGATATTAATGTAGCATTGATAAGTTTTGCGACTAATATTCCACGATTGAACTTTTACCCTTATACTATTGTTAGTTTCCTTTAAATATTCAATATTTAAAATATTATCATCCTTCATTAATTCCGCGAGATAGCATACTGCCTGGGTTAATTGATAGGTACCTGTAAATAATATTACTTAAGTAATATATAGCTTTATATGTGGTAATATTATACATATAGAATACGGGTAAATAATAGTATTAAAGCATGTATTTACCTGTAAATAAGATGTTCAAAATATTTCTCTGTTATTTCCGAAAAATAATTTCATTTGTTTTTCAATATTCAACTATGTTCCTCAAATCCGACTAACTTGAAACTTTTGTATATATTAGATCGGTAACATAACATTGTTCTTGAATTTTTTGGAAGTGGTCACTCGAAGGGTTGCTGGCAACCCACACCCCTATAAAATTAAATGATTTTTTGTACCCTTAATAATTTGATCACAATTGTCAAAAAAATATATGATATGAAGGAGGTAAGATCGAGTATTTCCGTTTTTATTCCATCTTAATATCTTAATTAACAACTAAGAAAAAATATAACACAATAAAGGGTATTTACCCTCATATTGTTCTTATATGAAGGGTTAGCGACTTAAAATGTTGGGGGATTATCTTTCAACCTAAAACCATTGTTTTCCCCACAATACCAATTGCAATATATTAATACACAAAAAATGGTGGCCTGGGGCCGCTAGACCCTATTGCATCCTTTTCTCAATTCCCGTTACAATAGAATCCCACCGAAATCGAAGTTGTATTCGTTGGAAGACATAGAAACGTTGTTAATTTTGATTCATCGCTGCGATCGTCATGCCGCGGATCTTGCTTTATTTTTGACGCCTCTACTCGCAATTTCTCACCGTTTTCTCAATCTCCGTTTCTATAGAATCCCACCGAAACCAAAGTTATTTTCGTTTAACGACATACGAACTGGAAAATTTTGATTCAGCGTTGCTCGTTAGTTTTCGTAAAGTCAAAGATGAAATTGGGGCAACTTCCTCTAATTTATTGAACTAATGAAATTTAGTACACTAGACGAGTTTAAAAACTTTATAAGTTTATAAAGTTTAGGAACTTTATAATTCATGGTCAATTAACCTCTATCACGTTACTAATATTGTAGCTTGTTTGCTAGCCAAACAGGTTTCGTGTGCGTCGACGTGCTATAAATCGTCCGAGAATTATATGTACGCGGTAAATGATTATTAAAAAGTTGTGACAGCGTTGTCGAGTCGAATAGCAATGAATAATGTTGCGTGTGAACGGTTGGGAGTACAACGATTTAATCTAAGCCCCGGTTCGAATACTTTCTTCGAAAAATTGATCTTTCCAGTCGAACATATCGAACAAACCGAACCTCGTTATACTCTTCTGCTCTACAGAAAGGTTAAAAGAGTAATATCCGTCGATTGAATAAACCATTTCATCACTGAGAGACTTTCACAGTGGCTGTTCCCTCTCTTAATGGTATTTCCGATTAGATTTTCAATCCGTCGCTCAAACAGAACGGTTCTATCTTCGTCGAGTCTGGTCCCAGAATCCGCAGCGTCGTATTTTTGCGATCGAGGTTCAACGACTCGGCTCTGGCGCAAAATCAAAGAACTTTAGGACGATCATAGAGGCTGGAGGTCTTGTGCCAGGAATCGTCGATCAATCGAGAGTTCAAAAACGAGGAAATCAACGAATAAATCTTTTTCGCTTCGCAAAAAATTAGTGAAAACCTGCAATATACAAGCACAAAATGACTGTAAATGGAATGGTAGAGCCTTTCTTACTATCGCATGCGTTAACGACCGTAACAATTACATGGAATAGCAAATGAGAGCTAGAGATTCTGCATATTTGAAAATTGGGGAACTGGAAATTCTAAATATTTGAAATTTGGGTCGCAAGTTAGTCCGAAAAATATTAGGTTGTCCCATAAGTTCGTGCCGCGGATTGATAAGTATTTTAATGAAAAACTACAGAAATTTTACAGTGACGGTGTAATATCTTTACCAAAAAAGTGGGAAGAGGTTGTAGAGAACTTTCGTTGACTTTGAAAGTACGTTTCAAATATTAATTTAAATAGTAAAACAGTAAACGGCACGAACTTATGGGACGACCTAATACATCTTGAGGGGTCCCGAAGCAAAAATCCCGAGAATTCCAGAAATCAGCTTAGGGTAACTGATGGATTCGTTATTTCTTTCTTGGATGGGCGCGCAAGGGTGGTCGCAGAGCAACAGTTTTCCGTGCTGTAGATCAGTTCTCGTGTTCCCGGTGTCCTCGGCGCGATCCCGTCTGTGGCCCCGGAAGTTTGTTTAATCCGGCGACTAACTTGGCTCGCGTGTAACTCGCTCGACCAGTCCCCTGCTCACCGAGAAAAATATATTGCGAGAAGCGACACGCGTACAGGTGAAAGAAACTTTTCCCGCGTTGCATAGCGCGAGACAAGGCTCTGAAGTTCCGTGGAATAGTTTGCCGCCTCGAGTTTCCGACGAGAAAATTAGAAAAGTCCAAGAAACAACGCGGATACTGATACTTGTAATTGTTCCAGCGAGAAGTTCCCTCTCTCGTTGATTTCTGTTCGCGTAGACGCGTTGGAAAAGCGTAAGGGTACTTCGGGAGAAAAATTAGTGCTTCCGCAATATATTTTCCGTGGTGTACAGTCAGCAGTTTGTACTAACAATCACTAATGAGATTCAATGACGTTGACTCGAGCAGTCGACAGGGCAAGGGCGTCCTTTCGGGCTGGCCTATCCAGGACCGGTGTCGTCGGTCTGCCGAGGGTCAGGAATCGACCAAGAACCAAGACCAACCTACCTCATCGACTTGCTGACGGGACCATCCTTGACGAGGACGCCTCCGAGAACTGGTGAGTGCTTCAATCTTTTCCCTCGCCTCGAAAACTCGCCCCTCTTTCCTCCGAAATGATCAAAACCACCGCATGCGATCTCATCATGCAGAAACTCGAATCCTCTCTCATGATTATTCGATGCAGCAGAAAGTTTCAGAAGATTTTCCAGCAATTACGAACCTCGTTATCATTTCCTCGCGATCTTATATCTCGATTCAAAGGCGCGCAGCAATTGCGACGTTGCAACATCTAGTATTCCGTGCACGATTCCGGCTGCTCGAAGTCTGCGAAAATTCGACTCGCCCTATCTAAGAGTTAATTATAATAATGTCCGGAGTTGTGTGGCATGCGGAAAAGTAGAATGCCAAAGTTCACGAAATTCGCCAAGGTTGCTGATTGCTCTCGGAGCGTTCGAGCCACTCGAAAAATCAGATACACGTTAGAGGAGATAGTAGGCAGCTCGAGAGAGAGAGAGAGAGAGAGAGAGAGAGATCCTCGAAGAGGGATCCTCCTGGACGGGTTTTTGCGAGTTCTCGCGAACCGGCGCGCGTCCCACGTTTCCATCTTGGCTGATTTGTCATATTGCGGGTCTTGTGCAGAAGCCAATTAAGAAACTGACGAAGCTGACCTAACTAAGCACACTCGGCTTGTTAATGATACACAGCATTGTTCCCGAGCCGTGTGTTCGCGTTTCCTTGGTCGCGGTGGCAACACAAAATGACGCTGGACCAACGCGAACTCGAAATACTAGTCTCGATACCTGTTTAACACCTTGCATTATCATTTATTTTTCAATTCCAATGATTACAGCTTCCTTTTTGTTCATAATTTCTTAGAAGATGAAAGATAATCGTATTTATCGTTTGCTGTGTACTCTCCAATGGATATATATCAGCAACAACTACGTAGAGCTTTATTTCGATTTAACCCTTTGAACACTGTTGGGGCCCAAAGGCGCTTTTAAAGTTTGGTTTCGTGGTTACTGTTGTTGCCTACAGGCGCTTAACTTCGGTACGCTGAAACGATAGGCGCCTATGCGTGGGAATGGGAAACTATAAATCAGGCATGTCCAGAAGTAGCTCACTTGGAGGCAAATTCGGGGGAGACGCCTACTTCAACCGTTCGCGCGTCCCGCCCCCCATGGCGGCCGTAATCCACCGAGCTCCTCAGACCCGTCCCTACCGTGGGTCGGGGAGTCGCCGCAACGCGCCACAAGCAGTACATGCAAGCGGTAGACACGGGTCTGAGGAGCTCGGAGGACTACGGCCGCCGCGGGGAGCGAGACGCGCGGGTGGGAAAAGTAGGCGTGTCCCTCGAATTTGCCTCCAAGTGAGCTACTTCTGAACATGCCTGCTATAAATTACAAATTTAGATTGATTCAATGTAGGCTATGTATGTATGAATATACGTATACTGTACTTTATCTCGCTTAGTGCAACAGAAATAGATCTCAGTTGAGATTTGAAATGCTTAACAAAAAAAAGTATATAATGAGAAATGCACGTTGACGAAAAATTTCACCGTTCTCGCCAGTGTCGCCAGATGAACCCAAACCTGGTTTGATTTTCCTCTACTCCTTTTCCCCTTACACTATCCCATTCCACTATACGAGGACAATCCAACGTCCCCCACTACGACAGAAGGCTGGTCACGTGACGTGCCGCGCAACGTGTTACGTATTACTCTGGTCATCAGAGAGGTGGTCTCCTCGATTTAACCGATCTGGCGACACTGGTTCTCATAAGGAGAAGACGCGGTCATGGGGTCTCAGATTTTCTCGAAACTTTGTATATTGGTAGATTTCATTCTCCTGTTTATGAAAATATAGCATTACAGGGTCAGATACTCACTAACTTTTGAGATATTTATAATTGAAATTTCATTATATTCGTTAAGTACAGTTTCAGTTGAAAATATTGTCAAGTGTCAAATGGCATGGTGGTAACGTACTAGGTTGGTACTAGGAAAGCCAGGATTCATATAAAAACATTTTGCACATGTTTCTAACATTTATGTTTTGTTTGTTTTTACTATAAATATCATTGCTGCAACTAATAATAATAGTGAGTATTACATTTCATTTCTATGGCTCGCCCGGGATGGGGGGAGCACCGATCACGGCACAATGGCGACGATAACGGACGAAGACGAAAACAAAGCGAGCGTAGCGAAGAGGTCGCACGTAAGCGAAGCGAGAAAAAGTGCTAATTGCGAATTGCGAAATACGAGTTACGAGACGAGTGCGAGAAGTTGTGTTGATGGCGCTGAGGCCAAACATACACAAAAGGACGATGACGCTGTAATGAACATTCGAGAGCGAATGTCTTTGCAGGACGACCGAGTGTGGGATTAGGACCCCCCAGACCACAAATACCGTAGGAAATTAGGAAGGGAGGGTTCCGTGGGTGAGCGCGTTAGTCGATCGGCTACCAGCGCGAGGGCCCGGGTTCGATTCCCGGCGCGGTGCCCCTTCCTTTTTCCTGAGATCCTACAATACAATGGATATACATTTTCTCCTTCTTCTAGGAAATTATAAACTACAAAAAAAATTCTAATCACTGAAACCGTCAAATAAATGGTATGACAAGGGGTTAAAAGGCTAATTATTAGAAAGAAAACTGGAAATTCGATATCGGATACACAAGTCGCATGCAGCGATTTAATAAATCTGTGCACGCAGGCTCACCAAAACAGAAGGTACATATGCGGCTGCTGGTCGTGTAGGTTTCTCTGTTTGCGAAAAATAGGAAAAAGACGGATGAACGGGTGAAACTGCTAGTCCGGGCCGGGCCGGTCCGATCGAAACCAGACGCGAGACCAAATATTGGCAGTCGCCTGGGTAAACAGCGGAATCCGTTCGGCACCGGGAATTGATTAAGGGTTCCGTAAACAGCCCTCGTCGATAAGCAATCGCGCGATATCTCTCGCATGAATGGGTCACGCTCCTGTCATCGAATTCCTTTTCGTGTCGATCTCTATCGCTCGGGGAACCGGAGACTTATGCGTTCCTCGTGTCGGGGGTCGATTACGTCGCCTCGAAAATCTCGTGGGTACGGTGACCCGAATTTTCGTCGACTGTAAATATCAAGGAACCCGTGGACAAAGTTACTACACTCACCCTACCATCGCGATAAAACAGCTCAAAAAAGATGTATCGGAAATTATTAACCCTTTGCACTCGACCGTCCCCTCTGAGGAAACATCGTAAATCTGGTCGGCAACGTCCCTTCCGAGAGTACACGAAACTGGCAATTATGGTACTACAAGGTATCCAATTCTTGTCAAACCCCGGTTCAATAGAGTAATTTTCTGATGAGCTAGCAAAAGAGGATACGGAAGTTAGTAACTCGTGCTTCGTTCCATTAGACTTAGAAAATCGACAACACATTCTATTTATTAGGTTGTCCCATAAGTTCGTGCCGAGGATTGAAAAGTATTGTTACGAATATGGCACAATAGGTACTCCCGTTATATCGTCGTTGCCTAAACGACGATATAACAAGGACAAAGGACAGAGTCGCTTCACAAACGTCGTACCGGTCGGACGTGCAATTCCCTTCCTCTTTTAATAAAGAGATTAATTGCCTTTCTATAACAGTCTTTCATTGAGTATGCCTAAATTACGCGGTCGCTCGCGTAACAGTATTTTAATGAAAAACCACAGAAATTTTATAGTGACGGTACAATATCTTCACCAAAAAAGTGGAAAGAGGTTGTAGAGAAAGTGGTTATATTTTTTCGTTCACTTTGAAAGTACGTTTCAAATATTAATTTAAATAGTAAAACAGTAAACGGCACGAACTTATGGGACGACCTAATAGATCTGAACGTTAAAAAAATCCCACAAAATTGAAACAATTTTCTGAGTTAAAACCTATCGTAGAGATTACCTGCTGAACAAACAACTGCATTATGCAGGGCTGTGAAGTCGGAAGGATTTTCTGATCAATGGAGTGTTGGTTTTGGGAAGCAAGGTGATTTTATAATAATGACACAGATGTCTTTATACAATACTTTTATTTGATGCTCTCTCTCCAGAAGCTATACCTCGACTAACAGAGCTCGGAAGCTCATCGGAATCGTTGGATCGCGTTGCCCATGTCGGCATGTGGACTCAAAGGACCGCGGCTCTATCTATGATTCCGAACTTAAAGGTACTGCGAAATGCAATGTTACGGTCTCGTAGATATGGCACCAGAACGTATACATCAGTGGTGGGCACGGGTGGAGCCCCTCAAACGCCTGCGTCTCCCACCAACCTCTCTATCATGCAGCGCGCACATTAGTTGCGTACGCTGATGTCTCGTGTCTTCGTTGCCCCATTGTACCGTGCTTGATGGAAGGGGACAGAGGGCGCTACGGTGTGGACGATTTTGTTTCAATTGAGGCAAAATTGTCCATCGCTGGTATACATATACGTATGCGTATAAATATATAATATTACATGAACAGTATTAACACGTGGTCTGCCGTGTCACCCATATATGGGTGACGGAATTATTTGTCCATATTTAAAAATTAATTATTACGCTAATGTAATCATTGTAGCAAATTTGGTTAATATCTGGAAAATGCAAGAAGGTTAAAAGGTTACTGAGTGTCACACATTTTAATTCTGTAATCGTTATTTTATTAAATATATTGTTTCGATTTTATGAAATTTTTGAGGTCGCTGCTTTGGCAGTCAAAGTGTTAATTTCTGTATATATATACATATATAAATATGGAGTCGGAGTCGGATAAATATATGCCGACTCCGATCGAGTGTTAGTGAATTCTACAAAAATCAGAAATGTGCTCAAAGTAATTAAAAGTTGTAGTAAAACAATTTGTACGTATATTAAACATACAACATTTGTTTCCTTTCGTTTTTCCTCTCGTATTAGAGAAGGAAAATCATGCTTTTTGAAACGTAGTAGAACGAAATTCGCGTTGCAGTTTGTTTTGTAGGAGTAGAAGTACTACAATTGTAGTGATGTCCATGCCCTTAATTAATGAAGAAATCGCTACATCAATTTCAGAGAATACCCTTTTCATTCTTTGTCTTTTATATTATCAAACGCTAAATTCAGAGGCGGAGTCGGAGTCGGGATTTTGATTGCCGCTTCCACAGCCCTGGTATTATGAACAAAATTAATTTTCCAAGGTAGACGAAGAATTGTGTCGCCCACATATGACCAATGTAACAGTCAAATTGTTGAAAATTATTATTTGTATGCTTTCAACCAAAATTCGTCTTGCATTCTTTTTCCCCATCCACCAGAAAATGATTTCCGTGAATAATAAATAAATGCGTTCGAGTGGCTACTAGACGATTCGAGAAACGTTTCCGAGCGCAGACGTTTAAAAATCGATTCCTCGAAGCCATCTGTTCCTAAAATGGCGAAGAGCCCCGATAGCCGATTGAAAAATTAACGGTTGAAGCGATCGATGCCACCGAATCGAACGTTATCGTGACTGAAAGGGAATCGAGGAAGGAGACAAGATTCAGGAGAGCTTTCGGCCTCCGTACTTCTCATTTTTCTTGCGCCGCTGCTCGCGGCTTATTTCCTTGCTTTCGTAGTCGCGACGATCGATTGTATATCCCTAGCTCGAAGCGATTCCGGCCTTGGCAATTGTATCGCAACAATTGCTATCGTCGAGCCGGCAATCTCATGACCGATCTTTCGAACACCGTTATCTTTTCCGATCGGCTTTTATCGCTCCCGGACGCTTCTTAAACTTTCGGCGGGCCTTCTCGCTGCTGCCCCGTTGATCGTTACAAGTTCAACACCCGGAAACCAGGTAGTTTATAATTTCAATCGGGAACCCGATCAATAAATTTGTTGGCTTAACTCGCCGAAATGTTTCCTGTTCCCTGACGCGATCGTGTTTCCTCGAACGTGTCCGACAATCGATCATTCGACGGAACTTTTATTGGAAATTTATCAAAAGCTGATTCTCTTTCCTGGAAAAGTGATCCTCGAAGTATCTGGCGCGAGCTTTTGCTGCCACTGCAAGTAGAAACTGTTGGAAATGGTCAGACGCTCCCGTGAGGTGCTATTCAATATCACTGGTCTGTTAATTCGGTTTCAGTTTTGAAGAAAATATTTTTATCATTTATCTCTGTCTGTACAGTAAAGTAGAAACGGTAAGCAATAATCAGACGCGTCGTTCTGACGCCTATTGGATACCACTAGATTATCTACTTGGCGCGTTTGTACGTCCCGTCTTAACCCTCTGTCTACCGTAAAAAAAAACTTTCATTATGCGATAGAAAATTTATACCACAAAACGTAGTAAATATAAAAAACAACTTTTAGCTTTAAATAATAAAAAATAAGAAAAGTAACAAAGTCATGCAACGACAAGATCCCAAGAATTTTAAAAGTTTAAATAACGGCAGTACCTACATACAGTCGGGTCCAATGGACCCGCTTGGTAGACAGAGGGTTAAAGAAAATGGTCTTTCAATGTTTCTTTCGTAGCCTCGTGTCTTCTACTTTAACCCTCCGACAGCGAAGGCTGGGTCTATTTGACCCAGAATATCAAAATCGACATTTAAGTACTCATTTTCTGCCGATTAAATTAAATGGACAGCTATTATTAGATTAGGTAAAAAATGAAGACTAACGTGTCTACAAGAAATATGTTCAAAAATAAGTTTCCAAAAATTGTTAAACAAATCAGTGAATAGTCATAAACATCATCAATTGTATAGTTGTAAGAACGATCCGCTGTCCGAGTTTTAAGTACCGTCCGTCCATCAGGAGATGACAGTGATTTTCGACAGTGCAGGGGGACTGCGAGACCCCACTCTAAACGCCAGGCTGCGGACCCCACTCTTCGCTTAAATTCTGGCGGGAACAGTGATGGTATATGGTCTCGTTTTTTTCGCGCATGCGCGACTAAATGCAGGAACGTACCGTACGTCTTATGTTTGTGGGGAAAGTAGGGGAGAACTGTTATTGGCGGGATACCGGACAGAAGAGTTCAAGACGAGACGATCGTACTTCGATATTTTTGTAAGTTAATGTTAATATATTCGATTTCATAATGGCAACTAGTATTGGAGAAGGAGCTACCTGCCAATTCATATTTGAAAATCGAAAAAAAATTTTGCGGAACTATGCGGGGTGACTAAGGTACCCCATTTTAGCCCAACTTTGTACTTTACTAACGCTAAAATCGTCGCGCATGCACGAGAAAACCGAGACCATATACCAGTGATGGGAAATTTTGCCTCAATTGAGGCAAAGCCGTCCACACCGAAGCGCCCTCTGTCCCCTTCCATCAAGCGCGGTACAATGGGGCAACGAAGACACGAGACATCAGCGTACGCAACGAATGTGCGCGCTGCATGAAAGAGAGGTTGGTGGGAGAAGCAGGCGTTTGAGGGGCTCCACCCGTGCCCACCACTACCATATACCACCACTGGGCGGGAACGGTCGACATAGGCGCTCAGCGTCACCACATTTCTCTGTTCCAGTCACACTAATATGCGCGTTTCCGTCTTTGTCGCGCGATTCGACCAATAGCGGTAGACGTGTAGCGCGTAGATGGGAGGGATCACGTGGTACCTACAAGTTTCTCACTGCCATCTCCTGATGGACGTACGGTAGAAACAGCTAGCCACGAACTTTCTAAGAAAAAAAGGGACTTGTTCTGTGTTTTTGCGAAAGGGTCGATACCCTTTTGGAAGCTAGAGACCTCGAAAGGGTTCGCCCTAGGTAGGTGTGAGTTCGTTGTGGAAGCAATCGGCGCGAGTGTCCCTAAGTTGTCGAGGTCTCTCAAGGATTATCGGTGCTGGAAGGAAAATGACGGTCGAGATGCCTCCGGTCTACCCTCTGGAACAGTTACTGACCTATTTCGCGACGATACTACCGCGTTGTGTTTGCTAAATGTGTCAGCCACTAAGTCTCTTTATCTACCAGTCGAATTGTGTCGAAGCTTAAAGACGATACCGCTGTTTCGGTGAAAATTGGTTGGTCTGCCGGGGTTATCGTGGATATTACCGCGAATTTCGATACCGTTTCGAAAGATACTCTTGCATCAGTGGTTTCGTGGAGTTTCGTGGGGGGGGGGGGGGGGGGGGTATCGGTACAGATGGGATCAAGTATACAGGGCGGGGCAATAAATATTGGCACCTCAGATATCTTCGAAACTATAAATTTCACAGAAATATTTGCTGAAATAAAATTGCACAGAACGAAGGGGGCCATCCGGTGGCGATAATAGTTTTTTTTCAGGTGGAGGTACTTAGGACATTTGAAGGTCACCTCCATTTTTTTAAATGGATCGGTATGGTTTTGCTTCCGTATCATGATAGAGGATCTTAAAACGAGTTCAACGAACTATTACATATGGTCATTGAAGGTCATAGAAAGTAGAAAAAGGCGATAATACTTACGGTTTTGGTAGTAAATGAAACATACGTATCGTAAACAGTAGAGGAAGGCGTAATACTTACCGTTTACTTCACTGAGAATAAACAATGCTTGAAGGACACTTTAATAAATTTGCAGGATAAGATAAACATGATAAGATTAGTATCGATAAATCGGTCAATCCGGCACGATGTATCCATTTGAAGAGCAAGTCGACATGCTTCTTATTTATGACGAATGCCAACAAAATTCTGTATGGGCGAAAAACTTGTATGCTGAACGATATCCACATCGATCTCAGCCTTCGCGTCAAACATTTAAAAATGTATGTGATAAACTTATGCCAACCGGTAGTTTAAGTGTTCGTAAAAGTGAACTATGACCTTCAATGACCTTATGTAATAGGTCGTTGAACTCGTTTTAAGATCCTCTATCATGATACGAAAGCAAAAACATACCGATCCATTTAAAAAATGGAGGTGACCTTCAAATGTCCTAAGTACCTCCACCTGCAAAAAAACTATTATCGCCACCGGATGGCCTCCTTTGTACTGTGCAATTTTATTTCAGCGAATATTTCTGTGAAACATAGTTTCGAAGATGTCTGAAGTGCTAATAGTTATTGTCCCATCCTGTATTATAAGCAGGCTCTCTCTCTCTCTCTCGAATCCGACTGGATAGTTCGGAATGTTTCACGAGTACTTCGAACAAGGAACTCAATACGCACTTTCAAGTAGACTCGAATCCAGACAAGATAGGTTTGAATTGTTTGTAAGTATTTTGAGGAACGTGACCGGTTCTCCCAAGTAGATTCGATCGTTTTGTGAGTACATACAATGTATTCGAAGAGATGGGACTTTCTGACGGAACACGTACCCATAAGAGGTTCGAACTACTTAAGGTCGAGTTATACACATCCGTCCGATATCGGACGCGTTTTTAGGATGTTTATATATTTCCAGCCGAACTTTGAGGTAACTTGAGAAGCGTTCGAAATATTGTAAAGGATAGCTACCGATGGTTTACCTAAAAGAGTTGTGGAGCCTATAGAATTAATAATAATTTTTTAATAATTTTTTTTGTGCCACGCACAACAGGAAGCCGTCACCCGCTGGAGATATATGACCTCCCAGACTCGAAGAAAAAGAATCGTTGAATAGTCGGACACCGATTTCCGTTTGCAAACACTCTCATTTAACCGGTGAAATTCCTCTCGATCGAAAATGAAGTGTATTAATAAACTTTATGATTTCGGCGCAAGGCTCGATCATATTAACGAACTTAATATGATCGAACCTTGCGCCGAAATCATAAAGTTTATTAATATACTCTTATTTAAATCTTGGTAACAATATTCGGTCTGATCCGAACTTCGGACATGTATAACCCGACCTTAACATGTACGTTCTCGAACCTGCGGGTACTCATTGTAGAGTACGAAACCAGCTGGTATGAAATGATTACGTAGTAAATATACTCATCGAAACTTTGCCGTTTTGAGTAGCGATCGAATCCTGCGAAACGACACTTGGTTATAGAAATTGACTTGAATTCATAAGTGTGTATCGAACTTGATCCCATCCCTTGATATCGGGCATATTTGTCTGCGCTGTAAACCGGAGTTTATGCCTCCCACGATCTGCTTCGGTAACTCGGGGAAAAATATGTTTTCAACGCGATTTCCGATAAAAGGCAGCTGACCCCGTCGTAGCTTCCCGTCGGGCTTGATCTCGGAGACAAATGCGACTTATACTTCCGGGCAACTATCGTCGGGGAAGGAACCGGGGAAGGAATCGGGGAAGTCCTGGATTATCCGTCGTGTTCCTCGGTGACACAGTTTCAACGGATCGACAATCTTTCCCGTGATCGTCGAGCTCTCTATTATCGCGTCTCAACACTGCTTCGATCGTTAACTGAATAAACAATGATTTTTCATCGGTCGATCCTCGATCGTCACGTTTTTCGGAGAGCGTACGAACATTGTGTAACGGTAATGAATATGCAATACGCGAACCACGTATATCGTTTAACCCGGTAGAGCGCGAAAGCACCGCCGGTCCGCGCAGAATGTCGATCTAATCGAGTTCGATTCAAATTGATAGCCCCGTGCGATCTCGCGATGACTATGTTTCGCACCCCCTTCGGTTTTCACAGTTTTAGCGTCGCGTCGACGCTATGGGACGAGCATTTAAAATTATCGCTGACCCGAGGCGAGCCAATTGGTCGACTTAATCGAGCTTAATGGGAACACGCTGGTACACGTGCCGCGCAAACAACAATTCGCGATAAAAGAGAGACCCACAGAACTTCCCTTCACGAAGCAGCTGCTTTCTTCTTTCACCAGCTATTTCTATTGTAGATTGCCGTTGAAATTGCTGGATGGTATGCTGCCGGCTTCCTTTCTTTCGATCCTCCGCGAGACAGATAATTCGTTTCTTTAAATATCCATGGAGAAGCTAATTAATTTCTTTCAATTCTCCGCAAGACAGATACATTGTAGCTTTAAATCTCCACGTAGAAGATAATTCTTTCTCTCGATTCTGCACGCGAGAGTCAACTTCACCTTTCAATTCTTCGTCAGACGGTTGCTTCACTCTTTCGACTCTTCAAAAAACTGTTAGTTTGTTTTTTTTCAATTCTCCGCAAGATAGATACCTTGTTGGTTTAAATCCTCACGAGGAAGATAATTCCTTTCTCTCGATTCTGCACGCGAGAGTCAACTTCATCTTTCACTTCCACGCGAGACAGCTGCTTCATTCCTGAAATTTTCCATAAAACAGCTGGTTTGTTCTTTCAATTCCCCACCAGACAGATACCATGTTGGTTTAAATCCTCACGAGGAAGACAATTCTTTTCTCTCGATTTTGCACGCGAGAGTCAACTTCATCTTTCAATTCCTCGCGAGACAGCTGCTTCATTCCTGAAATTCTCCATAAAACAGCTGGTTTGTTCTTTCAATTCTCCACGAGACAGTTACCTTGTTGCTTTAAATCCTCACGAGGAAGATAATTCCTTTCTCTCGATTCTGCACGCGAGAGTCAACTTCATCTTTCACTTCCACGCGAGACAGCTGCTTCATTCCTGAAATTTTCCATAAAACAGCTGGTTTGTTCTTTCAATTCTCCGCAAGACAGATACCTTGTTGCTTTAAATCCTCATGAGGAAGATAATTCCTTTCTCTCGATTCTGCACGCGAGAGTCAACTTCATCTTTCAATTCCTCGCGAGACAGCTGCTTCATTCCTGAAATTCTCCATGAAACAGCTGGTTTGTTCTTTTACATCTCCGTAAGACAGAAACCTTGTTGGTTTAAATCCTCACGAGAAAGATAATTCCTTTCTCTCGATTCTGCACGCGAGAGTCAACTTCATCTTTCAATTCCTCGCGAGATAGCTGCTTCATTCCTGAAATTGTCCATAAAACAGTTGGTTTGTTCTTTCAATTCTCCACGGGACAGGTACCTTGTTAGGCGCGCAGTGGGTCAGTGGATAGAGCGCGCGACTACAAACACTGTGATCGTGAGTTCGAATCCCACCGCCGTCACCTCTGGAAATTCTTCTATGTGATATTATACTGTGTTGCCCAAGGTGGTTCGGAGCCCACATTTATAAACTGTAGGTCCTTCATGCACACGTCCATACACACACACACACCCATCGTACACTCACCGATTACAGTACCAAATCTCATTGTTCCACCCTCGTCGCTAATGACCCTGGCAGTTGAAGCGACGTTAAATAACAAAATAAATAAATAAATAACATACTTTGTTGCTTTAAATCCTCACGAGAAAGATAATTCCTTTCTCTCAATCCTGCACGCGAGAGTCAACTTCATCTTTCAATTCCTCGCGGACAGCTGCTTCATTCCTGAAATTCTCCATAAAACAGCTATTTTGTTCTTTCAATTCTCCACGAAGTGGAATTCTCTTCTTTTCTTTCGTTTCTCCGCTAGCTTACTCCTTTTTCTTCGCGAGAGGGCTACTTTTTCTCCACGAAGGAACTACCTCTTCTTTCTCTCCGCGGAAAAACAATTATGTTTCTTCTTGCTCTCCGCGAGGGAGCTTCTTTACATTCCCAGCGAGGAAGAAAAATTGCAGCTTCCGCGTGGGACTTGTTTCGCGAGGTAGACAAAAAAGTCTGTTTGTCGTTGTCGAGACGCAAATATCCGTGGCGGATGAGGTTCGTCCTTCGATTCCCCGAAATTCTCGTAGCTCTATCTATTTTTGCGGCACTTCGTCAGGAGGACGAGTCCCGGAATGGATCAGGCGGTAGACGTTTATGGTCGAAAGCTCGGTTCGCACGCGAGAGGATCCCTAGCGACATAAACAATCCCCGGAACCGGGAAGCACGAGGAGCGACAGAGACTAATGCGATCGCGGCTCTGCGACCTTGGTGGCAGACAGGAACTGCCGGAGACAGTGGGCATACGGTGGCATGGTTGTTGTCGGTGACGACGGTGCTTGTAGAAGCTCTCTTTCTCTTGCTCTCTTTCACTCTGCTCTTGTCAAGGTGAAGCAGTACGGTGTCGGCACGCGAGCAACGACGGGGGGCTAAGCGATCAGAAAGTTGCGCGACGATGACGGATACCTTGGAAATTCTGACGAACACAACACGCTGCCGCCAGCCGCAGCAAAACTTTTCCAGTCAGGGACACGCGACGGCAATTCCAACCAACCAGAGATACCGATCTAAGACGGAGGAGGAAAAAGGGCCGCGACAAATTTCGAACAGCTTGTCGAGATCTAGAGAGTTTCGGGGCTGAAAGCCCAGGCCGCGTCAAGATCCGTATCGCCTAGATGATTGTTAACACGTTCGCTACCGGCAACCAGAAAACTGCCTCGAAATCGAAGCCATTTATTCACCGAAACGCAAACTAACCAAACAGTGCTCGCTATAGTTTCATAAATTCGGTACGCTTATATTCACCTTTACAGGCTTCAAGTAATTGGTGAAGCCTTCGCCCTTTGACGTGAATTTAACCCTTTGCACTCGAGTGGTGACTCTGGGGCACCACTAAAAATTGCGGTAATTATTTACATTAGGGGCTTCCTCACCGATTTTGATGAAGTTGAAATATGTTGTCAAGGTCATCATTCTGAGCAACTTTTTCCTATACATGTTACCGCCGTTCAGCTTTAGTTTCCGAGATACAGTATTTCACCGGTAATTGTCCCAAATATCTGCGACAGAATTGTCCCTGAGATATCCCCACTAGTGCGGGGTGTACTCCCTTGAGGGGCCGTGAAGCTCGAGAGGTCTCGGTCGCCGAGAAATATGACACAATGCATACCAATGAAATATTCTTGATCGAAAAAAAAAATTTGGTTATAGAGTTAAAATACTTCCGACCGCAAAGGGTTAAATCATATTCTATCCGCCTTTCCCGTTTCTTTTTAGCTCGATACGAAAGCTAAGTCGTTTCGCATGAAGACAGTACTTCATCGAATTTATGTACATAATGATCTTCGTCGCGAGGTACTTGATAAAAAAAATCGTCTAATTTCATTGGTACATGCTTCGATAAAAAATCCTACTAAACTCTACTTCGTTGATTCTAAAGGGTCTTCCCCAATTAGAAGCATTAACAGAAATAAGTTTGGATTCAATATTTCCCCATTTATCAAGAAAGTACAGAGTCAATACTGGTGAAATTCCTCTCGATCGAAAATGAAGTACATATTATATATATATATATATATATATATATATATATATATATATATATGTATATATACAGTGGGTGTACAAAGTATTCGTACACCTTTAAAAATCGAATAACTTTTTTAATATTGGATCAAACGACTTCAATTACTTTGAGATGTCAGACGGAATAAGTTTACTAGGTAGCGTGTAAATAATTTTTTTCTAAAAATTGCTATTGGTCGGAATTGCGACGAAAATAGTAATGATCATAATGTTTAACTTTTTTATCTGTGCCTCTAATAAAAATTTAAAAGACGTATTTTATAGGTCTAAGCAAGTTATGTACTTGTACAAAGTTTCATCGGAATCGGTTGACGTTGTTATGAATTACAAACATTTAAAGGTGATTACATAAGGACAAAATTAACTAACAAGACCGAAAATCTGCGACTTTCACCCTTAAACATTAATCTTGTAATGTTTTTAACTCATAGCAACATTAACCAACTTTGATGAAACTTTGTGCATGTACATAACTTACGTAGATTTGCAAAAGGCGTATTTTAAATTTTCATTATAAGCAAAGATAAAGAAGTTAAAAATTGTGACCTTTACTTTTTTCATTAGAATTTCGACCAGTAGCAATTTTTAGAAAAAGTTATTTACACATTACCTAGCAAACTAATCCTTTTAATATCTCAAAAGAACTGAAGTTGTTTGATCTAATTTTAAAAAAGTTATTTCATCTTTAAAGGTGTACGAATACTTTTTACACCCACTGTACATATCTTTTTCAGACGCAATAACGTCTCTTTGAAAATGATCCACATCATGATCGAAACGTCGAGAATAATGGTTAATTAATTGCAAATTTGCTGCTTCTAAATATGATCGAACCTTGCTCCGAAATCATAAAGTTTATTATGTACAGAGTCAATCGTAGTTACAAGGTCAATGTGGAAACGTAGGTGGCAGGAGCAAGAAAGCGAAATGAATAAGGGAGAAAAGATAGTCATCTGCGATTGCGTTGACTTGCGCCGAGCGGAAGCTAAATTCTTCAGAACAATGTTTCAGCTTAGAATATGTTAACAAATACTTAGCATAGAGTTTACTTGTACCGTGAGTTGGTCCACGAATCGGAGAAGTCGTAACCGCTGCAATTTCTGACGGATTCCGACGATTGTCGGACGTCGCCGCAAAAGCGACCAATTGCGGCGGCGTTCGTTGTTAGCGGAGAACAATCGTTGGGAAAGTTGATTGTACCTGCCCGGCAGAGCGGTTCTATCGAACTTTTGGGGGAAGAAAGTTGGTTCGTAAGCAGGTCTCCGATTAATCCGGGAAGCTCTTCGGGTAGCCGCGGCTTCTTGGACTCTCCGCAGTGACAAAGAGGAATGTCCCGGTTTTACTGCGCACTTCAAGGTGAGGCACGTTAACACGCAACGCGGGGAGAGAACAGCACGAGAGGTGGCACGGGGATTGAGAAACGGCCAGGTGAATGCGACAAGGCTACTCGGAAGGAACAGAAACGCGTCTTGTTGTAACGGACTCTTTCTCCCCTCCGTAAACGTTTACGCCATTCGCGGTGCATTGTTCGTTTGAACTTTGATTGAAAACGGGCTACGCGAGCTCTCTCGTGTTAGCGCCATGAAATTCCTCAGCCGTCGCTCCGAGGTCTCGTGTGCTTTTCTTTCGATCCCTTCCCTCATTGCTCGCAACTCCCCGAAAGAATCGAATGGTCTATGCAGCTGTTCATTGTCTGCGGTTGATCCTACGATCGTTCGGACTTTGAATGTTTTTGCACCGGTTGTGCCGACTAGATTTCTAAACTCGAAGGACCATCCTCCTGATGGGAAGCATTAAATTCACAATGGTTCTAAATACAACTGTGTTTCCATAAAGGAAAAACTCCAATAATATGTAATAACTATACAGGGTGAGTCACCTAACGTTTGCACCTCAAATATCTTTGTTGTTTCTAAAGATACGTAAAATATGGTAAGGACAAAGTTGAATGGTCTGCAGCGTCCGGTCGTACGCACAAAAGAGAATTTTTTCTTTCGTGCAAACGGCCAACGTAATTTACGGTTCTCGTTCGTCGAAGCTATTTTTGAGTTGACAATTTCCAGGTTTCGATATCGCATGTCTAGTAGAAGTTCTTTCCAAAAGTGCTCAATAGCAAACAGAGACCGTCGTAAATTAAGGGATTAACTGAAGGGCACTTGGGCGAACTCATTGGCGGTTGCCACGTGGGCCCGGCGCGGGTGGCCTGAAGGAAAGTCCCACGACAATTTCATCCCCTCCGATCACCTCGCCGTTCCGAAAACAAGCACGCCAAGGGCGTAAGGAATAGGCGGTGTGCCGGAAAAACTAACGGCTCTGATTGGTAGGATCCAACGTGTGGGTGAGTCTATCAGGGTTGTTTAGGAATTTTACCAGGGCAAACGCAAAGTGGAAAATAAAAGACAAGACACTTCGTCGCGGTTCGTCTTGAGATAAAGATCGCGAGGAGTCGAAATCGAAGACCATTTGTATATATTGTTAATAAAGACATTAATTTCACTCCGCAAAACAAGTACCGTTCAAAATCCTTCTGAAAATCATCATTTTAGTCAAAAAGGAACCTATTCTCAACATTTTATTCAATTCTGAGCATGGACGTCTTCGGAAGATTATAGCTAAGATTTTTGAGCTTCCTTTTGCTACAACACAATTATTGCAAATCCTGTTAACAGACTTCCGGTAGTTAAAATGCTAAGAAGTCTATTCTCCGATGTCTGACCATTGCTAACCATTTTTCCTTAAAGCTAATGGTTCCCAATGAACAAGGGCATTATCGGCCAATTATGTTAAGTTTCATCTTAGGTGCCTGACCATTGTAAATCCTGTTAACAGACTTCCGGTATGATAAAATGCTGAGAAGTCTATTCTCCGATGTCTGACCATTGCTAACCATTTCTCCTTAGAGCTAATGGTTCCTAATGAACAAGGACATTATCGGCCAATTATGTTAAGTATCATCTTAGGTGCCTGACCATTGCAAATCCTGTTAACAGACTTCCGGTAGATAAAATGCTGAGAAGTCTATTTTCCGATGTCTGACCATTACAAACCATTTCTCCATAGAGCTCATGGTTCCCAATGAACAAGGACATTATCGGCCAATTATGTTAAGTTTCATCTTAGGTGTCTGACCATTGCTGAACGTTTCTCCTTGCAGATTAGGGTTCCCAATGAACAAGGACATTATCGGCCAATTATGTTAAGTTTCATCTTAGGTGCCTGACCATTGTAAATCCTGTTAACAGACTTCCGGTAGATAAAATGCTGAGAAGTCTATTCTCCGATGTCTGACCATTGCTAACCATTTTTCCTTAAAGCTAATGGTTCCCAATGAACAAGGGCATTATCGGCCAATTATGTTAAGTTTCATCTTAGGTGCCTGACCATTGCTGAACGTTTCTCCTTGCAGATTAGGGTTCTCAACGAACAAGACCACTATTAGATCGTGTTAAATACATTGGATCTAGTACAAACATAAACAGAATTGAACGGCGAACGTCGAAACAACTTTACCGCGGATTTCTTATTCGTCCCTGGGATGTGACTTTTACCGCGTCGCGTTTTCTACGGGAAAGAATAACTACGACGGGAAACGCGGGTAAATAAAGAGAGGTTGAAAAAGGTAATTTCTGAGTGTATCTCGTGGAAATGATATTAGCCGTGCGCAGGAACGAGGCGAAGTGTTTCCATCGCTTGTGATCGCGCTCTGGTTCCTTTCAGCCGCAGAATCTCGGCCGCTTGGAACACGTTAAGCCAAGCAACGATGTCTATTTAACCGAGACGTCGTCGTCGGTGTCGTAAGGGGATCAAACCTCGTCCACCGTGAACTGCTTTCAGAAATCTGAAAGGGGTTGCATAGAGCTGTCTCTTTCAGCGATCGTGAAAGAGAGAGAGAGGGAGAGAGAGGGAGCGAGGAATGAGAGAGGAAGGCGAAGACAGGAAGGTGGAGCTCTCGCGTGAATAAAAACAGGCCCTGTGAATGAACCGTCACGAATAAAAACGACCGGAGGAGGCTGAATGAAGGCTGAGTTTCTCCTCCTAGCTCGAAGATCTTTATCTGGCGTCGAAGACCGTGCGTGACCATGATGCGAGCTCGGCAACGGCTCGCTAGACCGGAAACGATGCATCGACGGCCTGCCGTATAGCGCGGGGAGTGTAGAGTGCCACGTATCGAGGCAACCGGATGTCGCTGGACCGGAAAAGGAGCCGAGCACCGGCCGATTAATACACGTTTTCAGCCGGTCCTGGCTGGCACGCGACGCTCGCTCGCTTGAATAAACGACGCCCGGCTCGTTAACTCGCCGCGATCACGATCGGGACGAACGCGCGAGTTGGCCGCAAGTCGAGCAGAACGCTTCCAGACCAGTCTCGACCAAACCGAGCCTTAATTCTGATCTTTCTGCCAGCGAGCAAATGAATTTCGACGGACAGTGTCGACGTTAGAGGCGTGTCTTCGGTTAATTTTTATTTCTCTTCGATCGCACGAGTGGAATTCGGATTGGAGCCTTCTCCGGTCGTGGATCGTCCTCCCAGACTGGTCTCAAGAGGATTTTGGAACTAGAGAATCGTCGTTGTTATTCTAAAGCTCTTAGGAAAGTAATTGGAAACGCGTGGGTCGGTCTACGGAGTGGTTCGAGTGCGAGTGAAATGTTTTTCCTAGACTGCGAGAACGGGGATTCGTCTCGGTGTGCTCTCGAGGCGTGGACAGTCCTCCGTGATAGGGTCGAGAGAGGATTTTGTGAACCAATTGTCGTAATTACTCCGAAGCTTCCGGGATAATAATTCAAAACGCGTGGGAGGGTCTACGGAGTGCCTCGAGTGCTAATGAAATGTCTTTCCTCGTCTCCAGGAGTGGAAATCTAGATCGGAATGCTTTTGACTCGTGGATGGCCATGTTTTGAGTTTGTTTCAAATCGCTCTGGGGAACCAAGAAATTGATCTAATTACTCTTGCTTCCAGAAAGAGTGTGAACTCGATATTTCCTGTGTTGGAAGTAACGAGGTTTCTATCGTTATAACAGATAAAAGTGTATTATTATTATTTAACAACAGTACAAGCAAATTAAATGCTCGGCAAACCAAATAGACGCATCGGCTGTCCAGTCAGAGTTCAACTGCCCACGCGATGCGCTCCCGCGAGATGGGAGGAGAAAAAACAACAGATCATAGCGAAATCGGATGCTTCTTTTTTTCTCTTAGAGCGCGTTCTATAAGGCCCGCTGCACACATCCATTTTTTTAACGTGCGGCGACCGTGCGGTACCGCAAATGCGGTCTGAAGTACTATGAATTCAATGGGACGCTGCACATTTGTTTGAATCGGAATTGCGGCGCCGCGCGTCCGTCTTGCGTTTAATATTTGCCGCAGTTCCCCAAAGAAACGCACGGTCGCCGCAATCGCATATGCGATCGTCATTACATTATCGCATATCAGTTGATGTACACGTTCGTTATTCTGCCGCACAATGAACGGCATAAACGGTGATACATTTTTAGGCATTGAGCTTTTTATTGATGAAATTAAAAAATATCCTGAAGTATGGAATGTCGCAGCAGAAGAATATCACGACAGGATAAAAAGAAGAAGTGCGTGGATTGAGGTTTGTTGTGTTATGCACGATAATTTCGACGAAAAGGACGACAAAGATAAAAATGGAATATGTAAAATAATATAAATAATATATCGAAAATAATTATAGAATTTTTCTGGATTTTCTCTTAAATCAGCAAAGAATGTAACAAATCTGCCTCGTGTAAATCTCGAATCGATAAAAGGATGCACCCAATACCGTCTTCTTTGTTTGCAACAATAGTATTTATATACAAAATAGGCAAATACTATACGCTTTTTTTGGGACACCTCCATCTTCGATAGTAGTAGAAAATGCAGTGAAAATCGCAGTCGCCACACGTTAAATAAACGCAAGTGGACGCCTTTCAACTGAACCGCAATTCCGTTGCCGCGCGGTCGCCGCACGGTCGCCGCGCGTTAAAAATACGGATGTGTGCAGCGGGCCTTAACGGAGTATAAAAGTTTATAATCCAACATCCTGGATTAGCATCGTTGAAATCGCTGCACCGATAGCAGAACTGTACTCATTCATATACAAGTTCCTCGAGCAATTTTAAAGAAATTTCAAGGATTAGGAGAAACGAAATGGAATTTTCTTGGAAACATACGGTGTCGAAGACAGCATTTCCGGCCCCGGCCGATTCGACGAGTGCTCGATCGTTCTATTTGCCGGTAGCGCTGCGGGCGTTCTCGCGGAAAACAGAGAGCGTGTCGCTTATCGATCAGCTCGTTAAGGCTATTCACTCTCGCGAGTCGGGACTAGAAGAAATGTTTCACATAGTTGCGCGTATGAGTTTCTAGGAGTGGTACACATATAATATCGGTACGACGACGAAGACTGGATGCAATAGCGGCGACGTATCCCAGGAGCGAAACCGCCTTGCGGTCGGCCATCGCGCCGTCCTGCAACCGAGTAATTCCAATATTCTCCGTGCGGACGCCGAAGACGAACATGAACGCTGATCACGAACGCGAAACTAGCGTGCAATCCGTTGAAGGCTCTATGCTCGACGCGACGGCCGGAGGAAAAATGAATGACACGTCGACGGTGATCGATAGCTAGACAGCGGATGCGTGCGAGACCGGAAACAAGCCCGAGAAGGCAGGCAACGCGTTTCAAGGCGACGCGCTGACTATTTCAGGGTGAGGCACTCGCGTGCACGCAACCCTCTGTACGCCGCAGCGCCGCGCCGCGTGCAGCTTGAGACAACGGTGACAAAGGGATGCTCGGGGATCGCGGTATTTATCGGAACGCCACGGACTTCCACGGAACCCGCAGTAAATTGGAGACCAGACCGCGACGATCATTCGCCGGAATCCTGGCAATTTACTCGATCCCTCGTACAGTCATATTCATAAACTACCCTTTGATACCTCGGCTCTCGAAATAACCGAATTTATCCATTTCCCGGTAATAATTCTGCCTGAGCTTACAACCACCAGAAACGGATGACTATTCGGCCCTTGAAACTTGTCTCTTTGATATTTCTGTAAAGTCAAAAGCATGCTCGGATAAACATAATTGAAATATTAACAGAGAAGCGTTCCTAGATCGTCCGTTGACACTTTGATCTCCAAAGCAATTTGATTTTCCTGCGAATATTAGATTGAAATATAAATATGTTCCAATTTAAATTTTGGTACTTCCATCTTCTTCTTGTTCTACAGAAATATAATTATAGCGTTCATAATGAAATATTCCTAGGATCGTTTTCGATTAGAATTTTCAGAATGGTGTACACCAGTGGTCAGACATTGCTTATGGAAGCTCGCGGGCTAGCTTCTCGCGATTTCAGACATTTCAATCGGAAGTTCGAACGAAATTAGGGGAACAACAACGATGACGCGAAATGGAACGTGCCAGTTGCCTATCGAGCCGAGTGTGCAGTCGTTTTGAGAGGCCTTCGCGTGCTCGCACGCACTAGCCGATCCGAAGGAGGGCTGAGTTACATTTCGTTCGGGCTGCAATTAACAAGAAATTGCGGCTGGGACTTTACCGGGTCAAAGTAATTTCATCGACGGGTTCACTCTCGATGATCGAGCAGCCGCCACCGGCACCGCCGCGCCGCAGCCGCAGCCGCAGCTGTGCGCGCGCTCGCGTTCCGACAAATAAAAGAATTCCCCACCGGGACATCGTATCTGCTCGCATCTGAATTGTCGCGGTAACAAGCTAGCCATCGATTTCATATAACGTCCCGGTGAATGAATGTCCGGTACCGTGTCGCGTTAATCGGCATTGTTACTCCTTTCGCAGAAATTACGTTTCCGCCATTATAACGCGCGAATGGCTGAATACCGATTGTTCGAATTCATTTTGCGTTGAGAGAGAACGGTATGTTTGGACAGTTGATACACGCGACTCTTTCGGATCTGTGAAGAGCGTTCGCAATAGCGTGAGAAAACGGGGCGATTAGCTATTCTTCTAACGAAACGCTCGCTGATTAATATTATGAATATTTAACCGTAACCAGCGGCGCGATCCACGCGATCAAACAAGCGTCCAAGGAAACATAGAAAAAGCGGCAATGAGCTGTTCTTCTGAAGGGCTCGCGAGATCTCCAATTGAACTTTGCCATTTACGTTTTCCCCGCTATCGCGCGTGCGCCCACGCGAAATTCTCGCGAATTTCCGTTGTGCCGGAAACCAGTCGGATCGCGCGGCACGCTTGCCAAAAAAGATGTACTCTCTCTCGGGTGCATGCGATAATGAATCATGTTAACTAGGGGTGTGCGAGTACTCGAAATTTCGGGTTCGGGTCGAGCTGGGAAGTTTGTTCGGGATCGGGTAGGGATTCCGAAAGTTCATAAACTTCGGGTACCCGAAAAGGTAGTCGGGTCGGGCCGGATCGGGGTCCCGAAAGTTTGCAATATTCGGGTACTCGAAGTTAACACTAGATTTACGGAGCCCGTCAAAATGATGGATTCGAAATTTTTTAATTTCCGATTATTAAGAGTGTAAAGAGCTATTCGTGAGGAATTATTAAATAGATTTATTTTTTTGTGAACATATTACAATAAAAATCGCTGAAGATCTAAGTAAATATAATTTTATTATTTTTATAAAGCAATGTAAAATAATCAATTTTAGTGCTCCGTAAACCTAGTGTTAAAGTTAGGGCAAGTCTGCGGTCAAGTCAGCAATAAATAACTCTGTGACTCTGTGTATATTAAGACGTCCAATCATCGGTTGCAAAAATATTTAATTTGTAATAAACACTGTTTACGAAACAGTGCTCTTACACGAACAGTGTGCGGACGAAGAGTCCTTGTCTTGTATGAACAATGTTTACTAGAAACGGAAACGTCCTTTACATACATTCTCTCACATAATGTATTCTAAAATAGTTTTTTCCTCGCGAAGTTTGATAACCGATTACACTAAAAATACAAAAATCATTCTGAACCTGCCATTGAAAATAAAAGATTGAACTGAAAAATCATAAAACAGCATTATGCTTATATAAATACAATTTTAACTTCGAATCAGCAAATTTGCAATTATATTATTATCCCAACGTGTCGATCTGTGTGTTGATCATTCTCAAGAGATTTCATGCGTCTGAAAAATCCGTTCCCTACACGACTGTAACGAAATGGTAAATACGGTTTTAATTACATTATAATTATATAATTTTTCAGACGCATACAATCTCTTGAGAATGATCCACACACAGATCGAAACGTTGGGATAATAATATAATTGCGCCGAAACCAGATTTATCAATATAATTCATTTCGATCGAAAGAAATTACATTTATTTTTAACGTCGAGTACCCGAATATTGCAAACTTTCGGGATCCCGACCCGATCATTGTCCGACTCGACCCGAGGCTCGAGTACCCGAAATTTCGGGTATCCGCATACCCCTGATATTAACCCTTTGCACTCAAAGCAATTTTAATTCCAAAATTAAGATATTTCTTTCCACCTAGAACATTTTTATTGTACATTTTTACATTTAGAACATTTTATTGTATCTTATAATTTTTATATTGTCCACCTGAAATTAAACCTGTTATCTCATGCAAAAGTTGAATTTTTAGCAATTTATAGAACAGAGACGAATTTAATAATATGAAAACTGTTTCGAATAATGGTACGGCAATTTTTTCTGGTGACTCGCAGTCATTATTCGAGTGCAAAGGATTAAGCCAGCGTGGTGTATCGGGTGGTCACGTGCAAATGCGCGACAGCAATTTACCAGTTTTTAAGCATGTGAATTCCTTGAACCCAGCCCGAGAATAGCGTGCAACGCCGCAAGGTAAAGTTGCCAGCCTGGCGAAAGGAGAGCGGGAAATGGCGACAAGGGGGTTCAGGGGGCGAAGAAAAAAACGGCAGTCCATTATATGGATCTATTTGTATTACGAAATCATTCTGTCAACACGCCGCGCCGTGTGGAATCGATGTCAGGGCTGTCGGGCCGCGGTAAACGTCGATAATTTCACCGCGGGTTACGAAGCGATCGCGAGCTCGCGCTTCAACCCATTCGCCTAATAAGCAAATCCAAAAGTCAACCCTTGTCCGATCACCTGAACACTACAATTAACCCTTGTCCGATCACCTGAACACTACAATTAACCCTTTCGCTGTACGACACGATCTATTTGTTCTCCTGCGATCTCTCCGCACATTCAGTTCCAACTAGGGATGAGTGATTCTTGTAAAATATCGATTCTTGAGTCAATTATTCACAAAAATCAATTCTGAATCGCCTAACTGTAGTGCCAACCTAGCGGCCGGAAACTGTCCGCAAAAACAGAGTAATGCTTCGAATAGAAATAAAAATTGAAATGTTAAGGTTAATGATGCTGAGAGTGCTTTACCATTTTTCTTGCAAAAATTGATCTATAAATCTAGACAAATAATTCAGTTTCCCATTTCTGGGAGGCACGGTACTCGAAGTATTAAAGAGAACGTTGGTGAGATCTTTGCTTATTTTAGCCGTAGAATATTTTCCCTCGTTGGGACATTTACAAAACAGTGTACGAAAATAATAGTTAGCTTATACTGGGTGGGGCACTATAAACAGATCACCTGAATAAATTGCTTGCTTTTGAAGATAGAGGAAAATGCATCAGACCAAACTTACTTGATATCTAGGCGCTCGTAATCTGATGTCATTAATTTTTTTATAGGCGGAGAGGTCAAGGAGATTTGAAGGTCAACTCTGTTTTTTTAAATGGAACGGTATGGTTTTTTATTTACATTCTGATAGTGTGTTTCAAGACGAATACAATGACCTATTATGAAGATCATTCAAGGTCACGGAAGGTCAACTGCAATAGAAAATAAAGTGTCTCAAAGCGCTCTTCGAACACGATGACGATTTACATGTAACATGTTATTTACGTATTCACTGCTACTTCAAGTGTTCAAAATGACGACCTTGAACTTGAAATTAGTCCATATTTCATTGATGGTACGCTAAATAGTCATAAATACGAGAGAATCTTAAAAGACGTTTTGCCAGAATTGTTAGAGGACATTTCACTGGACATGCGACAGTCCATGTGGTTCCAACAAGACGGATGTCCTGCTCATTCAGAACGAAATGTTACAGAATTACTGAACAGGACATTTGAAGGTCGTTGGATTGGTCGATCAGGAAGTAATAAATGGCTAGCACGTTCCCCAGACCTGACACCACTAGATTTTTATTTGTGGGGAAAATTGAAGGAACAAGTGTACCGCGAAAAAATCAACAACCACAGTTGATGTGCAAGACCGTATAAAAAGAGCTTGCTCTGTAATAGATACAACTGAAATTTGTCAGGCAATAGCATCAGTATTGCAACGTTTTAGATTATGTCTCCGTGTTCAAGGTCGTCATTTTGAACACTTGAAGTAGCAGTGAATACGTAAATAACACGTTACATGTAAATCGTCGTAGTGTTCGAAGAGTGCTTTCAGACACTTTATTCTCTATTGCAGTTGACCTTGCGTGACCTTGAATGACCATCTTAATAAGTCATTGTATTCGTCCTGAAACACACCATCAGAATGTAAACAAAAAACTATACCATGCCATTTAAAAAAACAGAGTCGACCTTCATATCTCCTTGACGTCTCCGCATATAAAAAAATTAATGACATCAGATTACGAGTGCCTCGATATCAAGTACGTTTGGTCTGATGCATTTTCCTCTATCTTCAAAAGCAAGCGAGTTATTCAAGTGACCTGTTTATAGTGCCCCACCATGTATATCCGCTGTGCAGCCGTTACAAATTAAATTATAATAAAATTGTGAAGGAAGTATCGTTCTACGATGTCAAGTGGAACTGCCAAGGTGCAGGTGAAAATCGCGCAGGTTTATTAAAGTGATCGACGGGGTCGTTTAAGGTGCAGAGAGCCGTTGGCGCGATCCAATCAGTGAGATTGTTCTTTTGATGAGGAACGAGTGGCAATCGGGTAGCTTTGTTCCCGGAAAGTATACTAATTCGATGGCTCGACGGACAGCGAGGAAGACAAAGAGCCCAGAAGCAAGCGGAAGTGTGTAACGTCGAGCGTGGGAGTATTCTGATCAATCTCGGTGTTTGTTTTTTTCTCTGGTTGGTTGTTCTGGCTGGTAGATGGAATCTAGTTGTCGCGGAACGTCCGCTTGGCTACTTGATCCAACGAAATTACGAGCGTGCCGTTGCCGGCGCTTCGAGGCATACAAATGGTCGTTCGGAGACGGACTGGCGCATGGCGCGACCTCGCCGAGCCGCGAAAGCTCATGAGAATGGGGTTGATTTGTTCCTTGGTTGATATATGCCCGTCGATGGACGTATCGCGACAAGGGAGAGAGAGGGAGTGAGAGAGAGCCGTGTTCGGCAGCGCAGCGGCGAGGGAAATTCTCATTACGCGCTCCGGGAACCGTTGGAAACCGTCCAAACGAAACCACCGTGAACTTGTCGTCACCCTAACACGGCCAATACAACTTCTCCCCAGTGTGTCCCTTCGCAAGCCGAGCCGCTCGGAACGATATGAAATTTCATCCTAGCCGCCGGAATTTCCGGCAAATTGAGCATACCTCTCGCCGATCCGCAGGATTAGCGCCCGCTCCACTAGCCTGGTCGTAGTTCTGGGAAGATTGCTCCGAAACGAGCAGTAGCAAATTCATTCCACCGCTCGAGCAGCTTAACGCTCTAAGCAGCCTGCGGATTTTTCTGCATTCGAGACGAACATGGACGAGTAATAAGCAAAACAGCCGAATCGTAAAAAAATCATCACAGCATTGTAACAACATCATTCTCAGTTTACTGAAACATCCCTGCCCTCATAAAAAGACGTAGTTTCCTCGTGGACCTACGGCGACGCAAGTCTTCGTGTCAAGGATTTACAACTCTTGTTGACTGGAAGGCTAATTGCCCCGTGGACCATGAGGAAACACTTGATTTGCAGAATTACTACAATTACTACGTTTGAATTAAGGGCGCGCAATGACTCAGTGGATAGAGCGCGCGACTACAAACAATGTGGTCGTCGTGAGTTCAAATTCCACCGCTGTCACCACTGGAAATATTCTTCTATGTGATATTATACTGCGTCGTTGACCATGGTGGTTCGGAACCCACCGTAATAAACAATTAGAGGTAGGTGCCGCTGAAAAGTAGGCTGAAATAGGCTGAACATTGGCGTTAGGTGAGAGTGGAGAAAGTGGAGGAAGGGGGAGAGTTGGAAGAAGAGGGGAGAATGGTAAAATGGATTTGAAACCCTGAGGGGACCAAATACAGTAAGTCCGCGATCTAAGTCCTTTTTCGGTTCTCTGTCGGGACTTAGATCGAGACGGGAAACTATTTTTTTTTGGCCGCGTCGGCCGCGCCGAACGTAGAAAAAGACGGCATGTAAACACGGACCGCTGTCCTCGTCTACGTCCGAAAGTCACTGTACATATCGTCAATTAAACCACTAAATACAGTTGAAAATATTTAGCGTTTAGTGTCATTTTAATCAGAAAAATGCCAGAAATAAGTTGGTGAAAGTTTCATAAAAAAATAATGAAAAATAAATTAGTTTTGTAATTGGAGTAGTAGTGATTCACACCGATATACGCGACTCAAGATCAAATTACGCGGCATGTTTACACTGCTCGGCGACCGAGGCAGCTCGAGCTTCTTTGCCCCTCCGTGGATACCCCGCAGTGGAAGGAGTAGACGAAGGGACATAGATCGTAATGTTCCGTTGGACTTAGATCGCGGACTTACTGTATCAGTACCTACCTACGTTTGAATTTTGACGGTGTCCCGCGGTTCATTTAACACTTAACCGACCGCACGCCCCAGAGAGACCTGTACAGTTTCCACTGCGCTCGGGAAAGCCAAACTGCGCTGTCCACCGCGCATTTTTCTGAAGTAGCACGGACTGAAATTCGCTATTTGAAATCAAAAACGTCCGAAAATTATTTATGTGATCAATTATATCATACGGTAACAATTTCGTTCAACGATTTCACATATTGCTTATACAAAATTCGAAATTAAAAGTTTATAATAATTATTTTTTTATGGTTATTCAAAAAGTATAGTGTATGGAGTCAGAAAATTAAGAACAGTAAAGATGACTAAGGATAAATAACATAACTCAAATATGGAACAAAAAAGCAGTAATATATTTTAATATAGTTTCAGTGTATGATATCTCTCAGGTCAAAATGGGAGATCTACCGGATCGGTCGGCCACCGACTAGCTTGGAAATGGGTACATCTACTCGATCGGTCGGCTAAGTGTTAAAAATTAATGTAATTCCCCTATTTTTACTAGGAGAACTGTCCCGGTGAACACAATACACTGCCTCGTTCCGATATTCGCAGAACATGCGCATGAAAATACAGCGATTAAAAAACAGGTGCTCTCAGCCGGAAGCCCCGATTCTTTTCAATCTTGACCATAAGCTCGTAATTGCAAATCCGGGTCCTGTTCAGGACAGTGGCTGCGTCGGTGTCAGCCGGCCGAACAGAGGCTAGATTGTTTTCATGCCCAATTACCGTGGACGCCTTTCGTTAGCGTTCGCGGCCTGGCTGGCAAATGTTGCGGCAAACGCACGTCGTTCTTGCGAGAAATTGCCTATCGATCTACATGAACAGGCATTTTTTTCCTCTATTTTCCACGCCGCGCACACGATCTTGAATTCGCGTACGTCATCGGCGCGCAAGCGTGCATCTAATATCGGAAATTGTCCAGCGATTTTTGCAAATTTACGAGGCGTCGCGCTCGCGGGCTTCTGATAGGAGCTATTCCAGTCTCCGAAAGTTCGTAAGGGTATTGAAATCTCCGGGCAAAGGGCGGTTGAGGGGTGGGTAGAGGGTGGGTCCCACCGGAAAAACAGGAAGTTTGAAATTTCGCGATAAACAAGCAGATCTCGGGGATCATTTCTCACGTGCACTCCGAAAACGTCCGATCCCGGCAAACTCCTCGAGCTCTGATCCATAAAACACAGCTTGACCCGGCTCACAGTGTTGCGACTCGTGGTCCTAGCTGGATAGAACCTTCTTTCACTGTTTTCCCATCTTTCGTTTATGTGTTTGCAGATATTAGAAATACAGTTTCTATACACGATTTTTTCAAAACATATTTATAGAATCCATTGAGAAGATTGTCTTCTCGAAAATTTCTCCAAAAGTCAAAAAAAATTCAGATTGTGAAATAGCGGTCACTGTCACTAAAAATATAAATATTATTCATTTCCGCATAATAAAATGTACATGAAAAGAATGCATAAAATCTGCTCTAACGCTACCAATAAAAATTTTATTCGTTTGTTGATGCTTAATATATTGCATACATAACCTTAATAATGAAAATAATTGACGGAATTAATTCAGACAATAAAATGTACTTTCTCCGTCAGTTTTCATTCTAAAAATTTACTTCAGAACACAGAAAAAATTGGTGTGTGCTTAGACCACATGGCTGAAGTGAAACTTCTTTCTTTAATTTTTTTTCGAATTTTTATTAACACTTTATGACATTTAATTTTCTATGATTCTATTATTGAAACAATTGTCTTGTGATAGCTGAAATATGATATAAATATTCTTGATTCAATTTTGTCTAAATGTCTTGCAAATACTGCATCGAGAGTTGTTCCTGATTTTGTTGTCGCTTCATTCGGATTATTTATCATTTCCGATCTTAATTTACTTCTAAAAATTCTATTAATAATTTTGATTGTTCCGATGCAAAGTTCACGTTGAAATCTCCACTTAGCATCATCGGAATTTTATCATAATCTTTATTAAGCAATGCCGAACCCTCAATCGTATATGCTAATAGAAATAGAATTTCGTTTCAGCGTTTCATAGCCAGTTCGATTTTACTCCTACCGCGTCGAGATTTTACGCCTACTGCGTCGAGGTTTTACTAAATCGTTTCATCTTCTCATCGTTTCAGCGTTTCACCGTTTCATCGCCAGATTGTTTTTACTCCTACCGCGTCGAGGTTTTACGCCTACCGTGTCGAGATTTTACGCCTAACGCGCCTAAAGAAGTTTCACTTCAAAAAGTAAATACAAATCTTACTTTAAATATATCGATTAACATTAATTGGATATAACAGCTTGTGCAGACCACCTTACAAAACGTAGGAAAATATGAATTTAATATTCTTACATACTTCTGTCGATAAAACGGTCTTTGGGAGTAATACCAATAACTATCATATTCTCAATTTCTAGACATTACTTCGTATGACTAGCATCTATTTATTATGGAATTACGTTGTTTGTTTTGTTCAGCTAATTAGCATTGATCGTAACACTGTGTGCGGCTGCGGGGGTGGTTTCAGACTCTCGAGGTTAACATAGCATTACCGAAACCGCGTTAACGTGGGATTTCCTGTTCGAGATTTCCGTCGTGACAAGTAGCGCGCGTCAAACTTGTACGCGTCGTAATTGAACGTGCCGAAGTTGCGCGCGTTGAAGTTCTGTATGTTCGTGATGCACGCGTCCAAGTTGTATCCTTCCGTGCTGCACGCGTAGAAGTTGTATACATTGAACTTGCACGCGCTCGAGTTGCACGCGTTTAAATTGCACGTGTCTATATTGCACACTTGGAAGTTCTACGCGTTGACTTTGATGTATCGAAATTGTACGCGTGGAATTGGAATTGTACGTGTCGATGTTGCACACTTGGAAGATGTCTGCCTTGACTTTGACGTATCGGAATTGTACGCGTGGAATTGGAATTGCTCGTGTCCACGTTGCACGCTCAGAAATTGTTCGTGATGCACGCGTCCAAGTTGTATCCTTCCGTGCTGCACGCGTAGAAGTTGTATACATTGAACTTGCACGCGCTCGAGTTGCGCGCGTTTAAATTGCACGTGTCCATGTTGCACACTTGGAAGTTCTATGCGTTGACTTTGATGTATCGAAATTGTACGCGTGGAATTGGAATTGTACGTGTCGATGTTGCACACTTGGAAGATGTCTGCCTTGACTTTGACGTATCGGAATTGTACGCGTGGAATTGGAATTGCTCGTGTCCACGTTGCACGCTCAGAAATTGTTCGTGATGCACGCGTCCAAGTTGTATCCTTCCGTGCTGCACGCGTAGAAGTTGTATACATTGAACTTGCACGCGCTCGAGTTGCGCGCGTTTAAATTGCACGTGTCCATGTTGCACACTTGGAAGTTCTATGCGTTGACTTTGATGTATCGAAATTGTATGCGTGGAATTGGAATTGTACGTGTCGATGTTGCACACTTGGAAGATGTCTGCCTTGACTTTGACGTATCGGAATTGTACGCGTGGAATTGGAATTGCTCGTGTCCAAGTTGCACGCACAGAAATTGTTCACATGCATGTTTCGTGCATCTAAATTGCAAACGTGCAACTTGTACACACGCAACCGGTCGCACAGGAAGTCCCACTTTCATCTGCAACAAACAGGTTAAGTCCTCGCCGAAGAAAAATTTACGAAAGCCGAAAGAATGGCGTTCATTCTTCGAATTTGCAACAGTTGCAGAAAAGCATGTGCAGCTTTGTCGAAAGTGAACCGATGCGGGCTGCATAGAGCTATGCAGCAATTGCATAGAGATCCGACAGGCATTTTTCCGTTGTTTGATAAAAACGTGTGTCGATTTAGCGACTCGGTGGCACGCCCGCGCCACGTTTCCGTGTATCGCGTCGCGACGCGGGGCTCGTCAGCTTCTCTATCGATTGGTAAGTCTGACCTAACACTGACACACTTCACTCGCCAAGTCTGACCTCTGTTCCGTATCGACCATTGCCATAATCTTAGGATTTCCACGATTCATCGCGCTCTGGAACACTTTTGCCGGCCACTTTTTGGGATTAAGCTGACCGACCCGGCAAGGCCTGGTCTGTCGGTTTCGATTATCGACGACAAGCCTCGACTGGCCTCGCCTAACAAAGCCGACCAGCTCGCGTATACTCCTATTAGCGGAAATTGTCGTCGCGGCTGCAACGTTTATCGAATAAAGAGACGACGAACGAGGGATCTCGCGAAATTTCTCGCAGACTTTTTCATTTCCTCCGGCGCGAGATGAACGTTGATCTTTTACGAGCCGGGATCGATCGACGGAGGATACGTGCGACGAATCACCGAGGCTATACACTCCGGGATTCCAGCGATTTCAGGTTCTGCAGTCTCGTAAACCTCGATTTCTTCTCCCCGATCGGATGAAAGTTGTATCGTGGCTAGTTCTCGCCCGGAATGAATTATTGTGATCGCCGGTCTGTGGAGGTCCATGCAGATTTTCGTATTTTCGTCGACCGGTCTACAGAAATTCTGACCGCATTTTTATACTCGGTATCTGATTTGTTAACACGTTGACGTAAATGCTGTTTATAGACGTCCAATGCTGGGGATTGTAGATGCAAATGACGGCTATAGACGTTCGTTTATATTAATTTCTTAGAAATTGTCAATTGTGGACCCAATAGAATGATCGAAAAGTCTTAATAGCGAGTCGCAATAAAACTCAAAAAATCATTTTATGGAATATCTTAGAGACTATTAGAGCTACAGGAATAATTTGGATGTGAAAATTGTGTACCTTTCTGTAAGGAATCGACCCGTGCAAACTGATCAAGTTATACTACTTGTTTAAACAGTATCTTAAAAATTCTCGCGAGAGAATCTCGCATCGTACAAATTCTATCGAAAAGTCTTAAGAGCGAGTTGCAAAAAAACCGAATGAGTCTAAGGGTGCCACAATGAGAGTCGTAGCCAGAGTATCTTAGAATCATTAATAAATGCATATAATCACTAATCAAATCTACCACTAATAGCATTATCTCTACATTATAATGGCGTAATTTCATTTGATTTTCAATATTTAACTATGTTCCTCAAATCCGACCATCTTGAACTTTTGTATATATTAGATAGGTAGCAGAACATTGTTCTTGAATTTTTTGGAAGTGGTCACTTGATGGGTTGCTTGCAAGCTCCACTTCTAAAAAATTAAATGATTTTTTCTACCCTTAATAATTTGATCACAATTGTGAAACAAATATATGATATGAAGGAGATAAGATCGAGTATATTCGTTTTTATTTCATCTGAATATTTTAATTAACAACTGAGGAAAAAATGATACAGTAAAGGGTATTTACCCTCATATTATGTTTATATGAAGGGTTAGCGACTTAAAATTTTGGGGGATTATCTTTCAACCTAAAACCATTATTTTCCCTACAATACCAATTACAATATATTAATACACAAAAAAATAGCGACCTGGGGCCGCTAGACCATTCTTATCCTGCTAGACCCTTTCTTTTTAATTGAATTAATAATCATATTCATGTTCCTCTTTCCTTATACAAATCAATTTCTCCGTACCTGAACGTGTATTGAGATCTAGAGCAGGATTTCAAACACTTAAATCCAGATCTACACATGGATTATTGTATACAATAAATCGTATTATTGCAGACTCTCTATAATCGTAATGATTTCTTCAGTGGGTCTTTACAAACTTTTAAAAGACAATTACGCATCGGTCCGTTTATAGATAAAGAAATAATAATTTTATTCTGAAAGCTTATCGCACTTCCCAGGAATCAAATAATTAACAAAAAGAAAAAGTTGCTTTTGTCGTCCATCACCGATTTCAGAGTGAGCATCAACGTGTTAACGTTAGCTGCTTCATGAAATTCGTTCTGTCCAGTTTCAGAATCCATATATCCATATTGTAAGCTGTAATTCGACAGTCCGCGCCACCGTATATATAATTTATATATATTGTTCATGTTATGTCACCCGACATATATTAATCTTATTGAAAAACAATTCCTTGCCAACGAGAGGCGAATGTCAAAATCGACAAAAGAGCAGTCTCGTCGGGTCCGATGTCGGGAGAAGACGTATTTAACGCGTGAATAAAGTTATTGATTCTTATCAACATCTTCCGATTGCGTTTGCAACTCAATCCCAGCCTTACCTTACAATATATTTTTGAAGCTATCTCATTTCGAATTTATAGAAAAATTGTACCTACTTACTGGAAAAAGTGAAGTAAAGTAGACGGATCTGGAAGTCGCACAGACCAATACTATAGTTGTCTACTAAACAAATAAACTTTTTATTATATGGATTGCGTGACCTCTGGGTCGTCGTGTGTATAATAATAATGTTACATCTATAATACTTTTAAGCATAAGAATCTGCTTGAAATATCGAGGAGTACTTTCCGACAGACTTATTAGAATAATAGTCCATTAAGTTAAGAAGTTCCGAGCCTGACGATGTAATTACATTTGAATGCTGGTTGCTAAAATGGTGAATCTTGAAAAGGAACAAAAAATAAGCGAGTGGTTAATGATTGAACATTCAAAGAATCGAGGCAAGAGAAATAAAGAATAGTTTTCTTATCGGTGCTCTTGGGGTGGAGCTGTGGGTAGGGAAAGTAGTTCTCGATATATTGGAAGAGGCGGTTCCAGTTTCGTTTGCCGTTGGTCGATCGGCTACTGCCGTCCTCGTCCGTCCTTGTCCGTGTCTAATGGAAACCGACTTTCTATATTTTCCAGCCCACTAACATGTGGTTCACCCACGATGATGGAATCTTGGGGTCCTGGAAGGACTGGCACGCCCCCTCTGCCTCTCCCGTACCCGCCAGCTGGGAGCAACAACGGTGCAACGTCTGCAGCGACCACAAACGTTGCACAGCCCAGCACCACTGCGCCGATCGCCAGTCCCGAGGGTGTCAGCGACGTAAGTATTATACCAGAAATAAAAGTACACCGGACGAAGCCTAAGCGCGGCTTAAACGAGCGATGCGGCGTTCGATCCGACAAAAGGAACGTGTCGCGGCGTTGAGACGGCTCGAGAGGGAGAGTTAATTCGCGCGATTAAAGTCAGTACAGACACGTTTCGGATATCGGGGATTAATCCAGCCGTAACGGCCGCTCCTTTCATCCGTTTCAATTACCCTAGCAACCTCGATGATCGAGCGTAATGGATGCTGGCCGCGGCATCGAGCCGGGTTAATAGAATCACCGGAACATATCCGAAATTGTCCATTTCCAGCGCATCTATCCAGCTCCTACTTCACCTCGGTCCAGACGACTTTGATAAGCTTCGATCCATCGCACAGTGATTCCAAATCCCGAAAACACGGCCAAAACCTCAAAAATAAATAAACTACCTCGTTGTATAAAATTTAATTTTGTTTTTTGGAATTTTAACTTCATATTCGTAATCAGCGACCCCAAAGACCCCAAAAAGATCATTTTCCAAGCAGACATAACCATTTTTTAATGTACATGTCCACAATATTGGATCCGCCATTTTGTTTTTTGGAATTTTAACTTCATATTCGTAATCAGCGACCCCAAAGATCCCAAAAGATCATTTTCCAAGCAGACATAACCATTTTTTAATGTACATGTCCACAATATTGGTTCCGCCATTTTGTTTTTTGGAATTTCAACTTCATATTCGTAATCAGCGACCCCAAAGATCCCAAAAGATCATTTTCTAAGCAGACATAATCATTTTTTAATGTACATGTCCACAATATTGGATCCGCCATTTTGTTTTTTGGAATTTCAACTTCATATTCGTAATCAGCGACCCCAAAGATCCCAAAAGATCATTTTCCAAGCAGACATAACCATTTTTTAATGTACATGTCCACAATATTGGATCCGCCATTTTGTTTTTTGGAATTTCAACTTCATATTCGTAATCAGCGACCCCAAAGATCCCAAAAGATCATTTTCCAAGCAGACATAATCATTTTTTAATGTACATGTCCACAATATTGGTCCCGCCATTTTGTTTTTTGGAATTTCAACTTCATATTCGTAATCAGCGACCCCAAAGACCCCAAAAAGATCATTTTCCAAGCATTCTTCGAATATAAGACTCTTGATGTAGTTTTAAATTTCCTTTGTCTCTATCTCTCCGTATTTGCATTCCTACAAAATAGTCAGCATCTTCCAAATGAATCTTGAATTTTTTCTTTATGAAATGCATAATTGAATCAATTATAGCTTTATCTGTGGAACATAATAATCCACATAAAGTCCCAGTATCGTTTAGTGTGGTTCTAATAAAGTTTATTATAATAACTGTGAGGAAAATAATAGTATGATACTAGGGATGACGATATAACTGAATGGTGTAATGATAAACAACAGAACAGAGGAGTCAGAACAAATCAATATAACATAAACATCGGCAAGAACATAGAATAAACCATTAAAGATTGGTTTAGGCAAGGAGCATCAACTACCTGAAGTTCCTAATCTTTAACACTAGTTTTGTTTCGTTAATAAGCGGGTAAGGAATCGAAGCGTTTGCACAGTGCGCAGTGCCGACGATAAAATTGAAGATTATAAGCAGAAACGGAATGGAAAAATCGAAACGGAAGCGTGCAAGGGCGAGGTTAGCTGTTATTAAACCTACCCTTGCACTGTTAACAGTGAAAATGTTAAATGCAGGAGAAAAGGGTCTAGAAACGGAAGGGTCACCGATGAAATAACAGTTTTTCCAGAAATTTCGCGAAACGGGCTAACGATAAATCGTTGTCGGCAACGTCTCGAGTCTCTGTGCGCCGCGTCGAACAATGTCGGGGCTCTCTCGTCAACAAGCCTTAGCCTTAAACCATGCCCTCAACCCCGAACACGAGCCGTCCCACCCCTCGAGCCCTCGGTAAATTCAGCCTGATCGCGTGCACTCGCTTCAAAACACGTCCGGTATCGATCCTGTGTCGTAGGAGTATACGCGATGCTAACGATATTCCAGCCGGCTGTCACGTGAAACGGAAGTCCGAGTCAAGGGTAGCTGGCTGTGTGTGCACGTACCTCCCTTTTCGGCCTAAAGCATGGGGAGACTCGCGAAAGATGAAGTCCATCGGTAGAAAATTACTACGTTCCTCAAAAACTTGGCTAAAAGCGAAAATTCTGTATAGTAGAATATTCTGTAGACTGGAAATACAAGGTGTCAACGATTGTGAAATCAAGTAGAATATTAATCTAAGTGAAAAACTGAATCGAAAATGAGGAATACATTTTTTTCACACGAAGCTTCGTTTTCGAGAAATACGAGTTTGAAAATTGGTAACTTCAGCTAGCTATTGAAGATGAGTAAACGTGTCTTAACATAGCACACCGTTTCCACTGGCTGCAGATTGTAACACAAATGGGCTATTAATTATGCATCGACTACGGTGTCTGTCCATGTCAAACCCATTCCACTTGTATACATTATCGCTCACGGACCATGGAATAAGGATACTGTAGCGTGTCTGACCATAGCCAAGCTTTTCTACTTCTCGCGCGCCCCTACAGCACGGGCGATTTCGAACTCGATTTTCTCGAAAACGGAGCCTGATAGGAAAAACTATTGTTCTACATTTCCGAATCAGTTTTTTGCGTAGAATCTTCTTGGTTTATTTTAAATGTCCTCATTCCAGTCGATAAGGTTGTATACTTGTTTGAAATCGTAGGAGACGTCGCTGAACGAGTGTATTTGTTGGTTTTGTGTTTCAGGTCTCCCAAAAATCGGGGATTTGGGAGGGCGGCCATTTTCCTTCTGGTGGGGGCGCAGAAGGCGGTCCTTCTCGGAGCGTTTCGCACGCGGCGAGCCTGGATGCGATTTCGAAGAAGACGGTGAAACCGGATACGGCGAGGACACCGTGTCGCAGCCTAACCTGCAGCGTCTGTAAGTAGCCAGTTCGCTGATCATTGGACGTGTTGCTCGTTCGCTCGTCTTTTTACCTTCTGTTTTTTCGTGTTCTCGGTATTTCGTGGGTTGCCTATTCACGTACTTTAGCTCGAGCTTTTTTCTGTGGAACGTCTATTTTGTTCGTTTCGTTTCATTTTTTATATATATATCTCTGATTTTTTTTTCTTTCTGTTACTTATTTAATTGGCCGGTACATTACGTGTAATTTACATGTAGGTGTTGCATTTTGCCTCCGTGTGGTCACTCTCTTTCGTTCCGCGATCGGACGAGGACGAGAAACGGGATCATCTCGTTCCCGAGGATCCAGGATCAACCGTGTCTCGACCCTTCGAGATCTACGTTCCCTTTCCGGCGTGCTCCCTCCTCTCGTTGACATCTGTTCTACGTACGCGTGTTATCCAGCCTCGTAATTACAATCGATGTCGCGGAGGATAATGCTATCGCATGCGATATTTCGTGTCGGGAATGTTGACAGATAGCGACCGCCGAGTGTTCCTCGCCGATGCTTTCGTGCGCCGCGGTTATCGATAATGATGAATGCTCGCCGATCGAATCGGTTCTCGTACCTGATAATCGATGGATCGTGGTGAACGCCTCGCCGCTTTACGCGACCTCGCCTCCTAATCCTTCTTCTCTAAACGTACAGTCTGTGATATTTCGTTGCTTTTTAACCCGGCAGGGCCAACGTAAACTTCTGAAACGAAAGTGTCCACGTGGGGTGTTCATAGACCCCCAGTGAAAAGCAATATTTATACTTAATGTTTTATGTTTATTGTAACATTTATTTATACTTTTGGTAAAATAACAGTATAAAATATATGTACACCATATACAAACTAGTTATCAGAGTAGTCATCTATGTCTTCTGCAGGAAGGTGCGCGCACATGAAAGAAATACTTACCAAAATATAAAGAAAGTATAGTAAGAATTGTAGTGATACAAAAACAAGAATATATATATATATATATATATATATATATATATATATACACGGCCGTGTTGAATATTATTTTTTGTTCAACTTTATTATATATATATATTATTTTTCAGACGCAAAAACGTCTCTTTGAAAATGTTCCACATTAGGATCGAAACGTCGGAGAATAATGGTTAATTAATTTGCAAATTTGCTGTTTCTAAATTGATCGAACCTTGCGCCGAAATCATAAAATTTATTATATAATTCAATTTCGATCGAGAGGAATTTCACCTATATTTTTTTCACAATTGTGATCAAATTATTAAGGGTCGAAAAAATCATTTAATTTTTTAGGGGTGGGGGTTGCAAGCAACCCTTCGAGTGACCACTTCCAAAAACTTGTATTTGTTTTAAATATTTAACTATGTTCCTCAAATCCGATCATCTTGAAACTTTTGCATATATTAGATCGGTAACAGAACATCGATCTCGAATTTTTTGGAAGTGGTCACTCGAAAAGTTGCTTGCAATCCTTAACCCTAAAGAATTAAATGATTTTTTCTACCATTAATAATTTGATCACAATTGTGAAAAAAATATATGATATGAAGGAGGTAAGACCGAGTATATTCGTTTTTATTCCATCTGAATATCTTAATTAACAACTGAGAAAAAAAATGATACAGTTAAGGGTATTTACCCTTATATCATCCTTATATGAAGTGTCAGCAACTTAAAATTTTGGGGGATTATCATTCAACCTAAAACCATTGTTTTCCCCATAATACCAATTACAATATATTAATACACAAAAAAATGATGGCCTGGGGCCGCTAGGCCATTCTTATCCTGCTAGACCCTTTGTCTACTTACTTGGACGCGGTAAGACAGAAATTGATGATCAGACCACACTCTTTCTTTCTTAATTGCGATGTAAACGAGTGAATCTTCGTACTCGATTCTCTCAAAACGAAGAAGCATTGTCCTACATTTTCGGTTCCGTGTTCCGCCTAGAATCGCATAAAGGGGTGTCGACCACCCCTACGGAAGGGAAACAGCGTTGTGAACGTGTCGCGTCGCTATCTGTCGACGAGAGGGAAGCTCGAAAATCGAACGGGGCGCGCGCGTAGAGTTGTTTCGCGGATATGACGTGAGCTGGCGCCAGTTGACCGGTGTTTCATCCCCTTCGTAACCAGTTCAGAACTACCCCCGGAAGCCTGCTCGGAGCCTCGGGAACGCGATCTCGTCTCCGTTCCCCGTCGGTCATCTTCCTATCTCCAGGCATACCCGCGCGCATACGTCCGAGGTCCCCGTGTGATCAGGCCTTAACCGCAACCGTAACCGTAATCGTAGCCGTAGCCTTCCGGTGACGGTTGCGGGCTCTTGTTTCTCTCCAAAAAGTCAAACCATAGAAACGTATTTTAGTAGCGGGCCGAGGGAGCGAACACGTCACTCTCGAGCGACGGCCAGCGACAGTCGATAATCTCACCGAAGGTAAAACAGGAACGGAGCGGCCAACCAGCTGCTCCCCCTTTGGTTTTCTCTTTTAACCGACCGAGCGCCGGCGAGTTTGCACCCCTTTTACAACTTACCAAGCGCTTGCGAGCTTACTTTTTTGGTCATGAGCTTACCAAAGATAACGAACCGTTGTCCGATTGAGCTTCCATAGGCCTTTTTCTTTTTACTTGGACTTTTTCATATTTTATATATACCATATGTATAAATATATAAATATTTACTGCCTCCATACCTCCTATATATGATACACCCTATGTTTACTCGTCTACAGTCTCCGCTGTCTGTCTCTCACTCTTATTCTCTCATCCTTGGGATCTTCGAACGCGTCACACTCTCTCTCTCTCACTCTCTCTCTCTCTCTCCGACTCTCACATTCCCATTTCTTTCTATTTTCCGAGTCCACCGTTGAGCAAACCGTGATCCGATTACGCGTTGATGGTGATCATTGATTTTGCGCGATTAGTGTTTCTGTGGTCGGCGACTGTACTTGATTTCGTGCATTTGTGACAAAAATGAGTGGCCACTGGGAATTATTTACTTATTTCGCCGAGCAAAGAATTCTTTGAAATAACAATAAATCCTCGATCTAATCATCGACGACGCGTGATCAGATTACCTTTCGCTCAACTCTGCCGCAATCTGCATTAATCTGTCTCGTAAATGTCTACCGTATTATTTACAAAACGAGCACCGTAGCATCGCTCGGTCAGCCATCTTGTACTCCGCGTGCCGGATGTCGTTTCATCCTTCGCTCACCCCCGGCAGAAAAAAAGATTCTTCACAAATGAATGGAAAGAATGGTGAAGAATGAAGAGAGTCTAAAAATGATGTACGACGTTAAGTAACATTTTGGTTGTCAGACAAATTCAAATACAAATTAATGTAGGATCAAAGACGATAAATATAAAAATATTGGGTTGTTCGGAAAGTAATTTCGTTTTTCGTGTAGAGATGATATTGCTTCCATGTATTATTACTTAACATTATTCCAAGTCGCAAAATCATTGTATATTTTCAGAACTGACATTTCGTGCCTTATAGAACTTTATAATCTTCAAGCATTTTTTTGTTTTTTTTTTTGTCACATTTTACTGTTTTATTACCACAAGGGTGAAAATGCAGTGCAAACAAGGAAAAAGTTGTGTGCTGTTCATAGAGAGGATGTGCCATCGGATTACCATTTATTTCGTCCTCTTCAATACTTTTTAAGCTGTGTAAATATCATTTTAAATAAACGCGTCAAAAGTACAATAATATTAATAAAACTCAGGTATTCTGCGAATATGGGATCTCCAAATTGCCAGAAAGATGGCAAAAAATCGTGGAACAAAGTGGTCACTACATTACAGAATTCAAAAATAAATAGTGAAAAATCGTTTTTCATTTCCTTGGAAAAATGAAATTACTTTCCGAACTACCCAATATATATAATTTAACTAGAGAAACAAAACGAATACAATATTACACTTTTTACGTCTCAATCTCAGTCTGAGATTTACAATTTACGTCTCGAATCACACACGTCGTATTGTGATACCGTACCGAATTCCGCCGAATATTACGACGATAGTAACGGTAACGACGCGACGATCTGTAAAACAACGATAAGATCCTACATTAATTTAAAATTATCCGAGAAAGTGAAAATCCATAACAATGTTATAAATTTGCCAACGAGAACATTTACAAAAATTTCAAAGACAAATCGGAGGATGTATTGATATGAATTACCGCTTTTGTTCACGAGTCAAGCCCGGCTGACCACAACACACGGCTTCTACTTTGCGTCTCGGATCACGAGTTCGATCGTGATCATCGGTTCCTCGTCGATCCCTGGAATCGGTCCAGATCCCGGTCGGATTCTCAAACAGAACATACGAGTATCATTGTATAAATCATCATCATCATTATATACCGTCTATCCTGTTATACGCTCTCCCTGTTTCTTTGTTCTCTGTCGTATGTATCTGGATACGTACACGGATATAAACGTTTTCAAATAATGATTCTCTGCTACATACAACTCGAACCGTAGCGGTTACTGCATTTGTCTATACATATATCTGTTGACGATCTGTTGACTTACACGGTCTTTACAAAAAAACATTTAAACAATCTTTCTTTCACAGGTATGCAGCTTCCTAGTGCGAATTGACTAACTTGTTAACGACACACTACTTTAACGCTTCTAGATCGGAGATATAGGCTCGGTTGATCCGTTGGTTGGTTTCTTAATGACTTTTTGTTCACTCTATACGTCCGTAGGCTCTCTGATTATTGGCCACCATTTGTTACAATAGTTACACAGTTTTTCCAGAGTAATGAGCTTTTTGTTGGTGAATTTTGTGTCCTTTTTTCGTACATAAATTAGACTCGAGGTATCTCTTAGCTTCTTTACCACACCCACACACACGCACACAAACACACACACAAAATAATCCATAGACCCACATGTATTTTTTACATTTAATTAGATTAGTGCGTGTGTAAATTGTAAATTGTTGTTTTATCATCGTACATGTTACTCCGGGCGGTTTTGATCCTGCGACCTTTTTACATTTGTTGAAGAATAGTTTTATTAATTAATTAGCCGTCGAGCCGATCGATTTTCTTTTCGTTCACGCCTCGAGCTCGCTTTTTTTGTTTGGAGAACTCAGAATCGAATCAATAGATCGCGTAACACGCGCTAGCGCGCCAGGATTAATCAAGTTGTTCGATACGTTGTGATTTGTTTGGAAAACATAAGTTGGATAGTTTTGTTACTTAATCGAGCCTGTATTTCACATGTATAGTTCTTGTGATAAATAACTAGGTTGACGAAAGTCACCGTCCAGCGACACCGCGAAGCAGAATCTTCTTTCACGCGAGCGTTTGTGTTTCTAGCAACTAAACATTCGAAAATCTTTCCCGGCGTCGTGTCCGAAAGTGACTTGCAGAAATGGCGGACGTCCAAGGACCGGAAGTCGCCGTCGCTCAGCCAGGTGGGACCGGATTCCATCAAACACAAAGTGAGTTTACTTCCATCTCTCGTTCTTTTATCGAATCAAAATCCTGTTTTCCGAGCTGATTTTCCTCTTTTCTTTCTTTCAGTTCTCCTTGCAGGACAATGGATCAGCGAAATACTTCCAAGGGGCCATGCACGCGTCGAACATGGGCGAAAAAGTAGCACAGGTAAGTCACAACGCTCCAAAATCTCTGCATGTTGTCTTAAACGTCGATTCCGAAGGGTTTACATTACTCTGAAATTAATCCTCGAAATTAAGGGACGCTAAAGAGTATAATTTATACATAACCTAAAACTTTTAATCAAAGTATCAACATAAAATGTGTAATAGAGAGTTCGAAGAGACTTCCGAAAAGTTTCTCATCTATAAATTGCATTTAGAAAATGCTCGTTTTCGCGAATTCTTCTTCTCAAAGTTTTCATCCCCTGAAAGTGGACACGAGTATTTTTTCGAGAGCTACTCGCTATAGATGCGCAAGGTATACGCTATTCGCGGCGCATCCGGCGGCTCACCTCGAACTCTGGCGAAGAATATTTATGCAAAAGACGAGCCACTTTCAAACTCGGAAGACAGAATGCAACGATCCAAAATCTCTGCATGTCGTCTTAAACGTCGTTTCTGATGGGTTTTGATTACTCTGAAATTAATCCTCGAAAATAAGGGAGTAATTGAAACATAACCTAAAATTTTAATCAAAGTATCAACATAAAATGTTTAATAGAGAGTTCAAATACACTTCCGAAAAGTTTCTCATCTATAAATTGCATTTAGAAAATGCTCGTTTTCGCGAATTATTCTTTTCAAAGTTTTCATCCCCTGAAAGTGGACACGAGTATTTTTTCGAGAGCTACTCGCTATAGATGCGCAAGGTATACGCTATTCGCGGCGCATCCGGCGGCTCACCTCGAACTCTGGCGAAGAATATTTATGCAAAAGACGAGCCACTTTCAAACTCGGAAGACAGAATGCAACGATCCAAAATCTCTGCATGTCGTCTTAAACGTCGTTTCTGATGGGTTTTGATTACTCTGAAATTAATCCTCGAAATTAAGGGATGCTAAAGAGTATAATTTAAACATAACCTAAAACTTTTAATCAAAGTATCAACATAAAATGTTTAATAGAGAGTTCAAATACACTTCCGAAAAATTACTCATCTATAAATTACATTTAGAAAATGCTCGTTTTCGCGAATTATTCTTTTCAAAGTTTTCATCCCCTGAAAGTGGACACGAGTATTTTTTCGAGAGTTACTCGCTATAGATGCGCAAGGTATGCGCTATTCGCGGCGCATCCGGTGGCTCACCCCGAACTCCGGCGAAGAATCTTTATGCAAAAGACGAGGCACTTTCAAGCTCGGAAGACAGAATGCAACGATTTCACGGGCGCAAAGGGTGGGGGAAGATCCGAACTTTTAATAGTGTAACGTTAGAGAATCTGTTTTCCGGTCGAAGTATCGGAAATTCTTCTGGTCGTTTTCTCTTTCGTTCCTGCGAGAGTAGGACAGCTTCATAATGCAATCTCTGCCGAAGCAATTACCGTTCGAACCGGAGACTAAAGGAGGGATTTAAGTTTTCTTCCTGAACTTTATCAATTTCGATTAACCGAGCACCCTGGGGGGGAAACGTGTTTAGCTTTTAATAAAACCGGAGCAGCCGAGCGAAAGTTCGCGGACATTGGATTAGCTCTTCACGTTCGATGGGTAAATATTAAATATCGAAGAACATCCCAATTAAGTTCACCGTTCTACGGAAACCGTAGAAAACGTTCGAACACTCTCTGTTCGTGAATTATTCCTCGTCCATGACCCGAGAACGAACGACTCGGTTCCCAGTGTCCTATTCTACTGTCGTTTCGTCTGACCGACCGTTTTTTATGTGTTCCCTCGGCGATCATAAGCTTGTCCATCAGACGCCATTTTGTTCCGTCGATCGCGTAAAGCCTGTACCTTGACTCGCTATCTTTGATTTTGATTTCCAGCCAGCCTCGCCCAAAACAGAATGATATCTTTACGACGGAGTCGCATTTTCATATCGCTCGATTTTAACGTCTGACCTGTCGCGAGCTATTCTACTCGCTTCATAGGACCTTGTCGATTGTATGCTGCCCGGACATATTTGCCTGGAAATAGAAGCTTTTGTTCGAGAAGAAAATTTGTTATCCGGAGGACAAACTGTTCGACGTTTGTAACGTGTCCGACACATACTGGGCTATTCTACTGAATTTATAGAAAACCTGCTGGGACGCTGTCGCCGGTGCAAGGTATATAAACAGGGACCGGGGATTCTGAAGAGAAATATCGTCTTTCGGGAGAGAGGGGATCGCGCATTTGATGTAGGTCATTCGACGTGTCTGACATATTTCCTATTATTCCACTAGATCCGGAACGATGCAGACATCTGCCAATTTTTTCCCGTTCCAATCTCTTTCCGCTACACTACTGGTTATTTAGTACCGATTATAAACTATCCATTCCACGAACGAAAAAAGAATCAATCGCATTCGTCGCTGCCCGTCTGACTTATTAGACGCTGTTCCACTGCGACAACGGAGAATTCCAGCAAATGGAAATTCCGAAACGTCGACTTCTTGAACATTGATTCTGCCGTGATTTCGCTGTGATATAGTACTCGAAAGAATGCTCTACACATACTTTTTTTCTGAAACCGTCCGTTTACATTTTGTATATTCAAGAACTGTTTTCATCCCCTAAGAATGAACGCTTTCCGATATAAAAAGAGTACCTGTAGATTATTTTTGTTAGTACTAAATCACGTCAAGAGTACATCATAATCACTATTCAAACAGCGAAGATTCAATTTGTTTTTCGGATTCCCAGTGGAACAGCGCGCAATAAGTCAGACGAGGAGAAGAATATTTCAATAATTGTTTTTTCGGACGATCAATAGAATAGTTCAATCGATACTATGTATGTAATCTGTAATGTAGTGGGAAAGGATTGCAACATAAATAAATGGCAAATGTCTGCCTCGTTCCGGATAAAGTGCAACAGCAAGAAATATGTCAGACACGTCCAGTCGTTCATATCGTAAAGTTACTATTACCAAAGATTTCTGCAAAGAAACCCTTGAAACTGGAATTTTTCGTGTTGCATGTTTTTGCTGTGACTACGTACGAGCGTCTGACGCTTCTGCGGAAGAATTACGAGGATTATCGTGACACCGGGTCGTAATACGGCCCTGAGTGGCGCCGATCGGTCTGCGCCGCAGTTTAGTGGGCGGGAATCTCCTGCAGCGCAGGATTTCTACGAACCACCGGGTGTTTCGTGGCGCTGTAACGCGACCGCGTTGTTACATTGTTTACGAAGCTCCGTGGAAACGGTTTTCCGATCAAATGACAAGCAGTTCTGCGTCCCCACAACCTCCAGAGACAACAGCAATTCCGAAGATCTATTTCGGGAACGTCGAACGCGGCTGGAGCCGACGAACTGGTCGAATAACAAACGAATTCGGGGTGCTTCAGCCTGCAGAAAAAGAAAATGCAGTTCCAGATTTTCATCGTGCTCTATTTTATTTTATTTTATAATTATACGCGTGAATTCGACAATAAAAAATTAAAGACACTTGCAAGGTCCCGATCGCGAGAATATATTCAAGTAGCACAAGGCGATTTTAAGGAAACTTTTGTGGGAGGTAATTCTTAAAAATACAGGGTGGGACATTTATCTTGGCCACCCGGAATGTCTCAAAAACTAAATTGTGGAGAAAAAAATATTTCAAATAAAAAGATTAAATCAAGGAGGGGCTGATGCAGCCGTCATATTCATTTCCAATTTTGATCATGTTTTCAAGGTCATTCCAAGGTCAACTTTATTTTTTCAAATGGAAGCATATATTTTTCATTACAGATTCTTCATCCACGACTTGAAGCAAATAATATTTATTTGAAACGTTTTCTTCTCCGCCATTTATTTTGTATAATATTGAATTTTCAATGAATAAATACACTATGTCGTTTTAACGAAGAAAATCATTTTATTTATGATAAATGAAATTAATAACCAATTAAAGTAGTATCAAATTAACATGTAATCTTAATGAATAATTAAATAATAGCTAAATATTGAAACAGGCAAAACAATTAAATAAAACTTAGCAAAGAAATTCAACGTTGAGCGTACATAAACAGTTCACTACGCCCAGAAATGCACCAGTTTTTTACTATATTTTCTTTGGAATAAGATTACACATTCTCTCGCATGCAATGCAAATAACATTAGAATGTTACTGAATACTTGTTAAATTGATTTTCTTGTAATTAAGTTGCAATTCTCCTGTATTATTATTAATCAATATTATACAAAATAATCGGCGAAAAAAACGTTCCAAATAAATGTTATTTGTTTCAAGTCGTAGATTAAGAATCTGTAATGAAAAATATATGTTTCCATTTGAAAAAATGAAGTTGACCTTGGAATGACCTTGAAAACATGATTAGAATTACAAATGGATATGACTGCTGTATCAGCCCCTCCTTGACTTAAACTTTTTATTTGAAACATTTTTTTCTCCGGAATTTAGTTTTCGAGATATTCCAGGTGGCCAGGATAAATGCCTCACCCTGTATATTCGACACATGTTTTTTTATCGGCCATCGTCCACACTAAACGGGCGAAAATAGCCCTCAAAGTTGGTGGTCAAAAATACATTTTATGGAATATCTTGGAGACTATTAGACCTAGAGGAATGATTTGGATGAGAAAATTGTGTACCTTTCTGTAAGGAATCGACCGGTGCAAACCGATCAAGTTATACTACTTGTTTAAACAGTATCTTAAAAATTCTCGCGAGAGAATCCCGCACCGTACAAATTCTATCGAAAAGTCTTATGAGCGAGTTACAAAAAAACCGAGTGAGTCTAAGAGTGCCACAGTGAGAGTCGTAGCCAGAGTATCTTAGAATCATTAATAAATGCATATAATCACTAATCAAATCTACCACTAATAGCATTATCCCTACATTATAATGGCGTAATTTCATTTGTTTTTCAATATTTAACTATGTTCCTCAAATCCGACCATCTTGAAACTTTTGTATATATTAGATCGGTAACAGAACATTGTTCTTGAATTTTTTGGAAGTGGTTACTCGAAGGGTTGCGTGCAACCCCCACCCCTAAAAAATTAAATGATTTTTTCTACCCTTAATAATTTGATCACAATTGTGAAAAAAATATATGATATGAAGGAGGTAAGATCGAGTATTTTCGTTTTTATTCCATCTGAATATCTCAATTAACAACTGAGAAAAAAATGATACAATTAACGGTATTTACCCTCATATTATCCTTATATGAAGAGTTAGCGATTTAAAATTTTGGGGGATTGTCATTCAACCTAAAACCATTGCTTTCCCCACAATACCAATTACAATATATTAATACACAAAAAAATGGTGACCTGCGGCCGCTAGACCATTCTTATCCTGCTAGACCCTTTATTTTTAATTTAATTAATAATCATATTGATAGTCCTCTTTCCTTATACAAATCAATTTCTACGTACCTGAACGTGTATTGAGATCTAGAGCAGGATTTCAAACACTTAAATCCAGATCTACACATGGATTAATGAATCCAATAAATCATATTATTGCAGACTCTCTATAATCGTACTGATTTCTTCAGTGGGTCTTTACAAACTTTTAAAAGACAATTACGCATTGGTCCGTTTATAGATAAATAAATAATGCTAGACCCTTTGGCACTGTCCAGGTTTATGCAGGACCTCACGGAAAATCCTGCAAAACAAAAGCGCTCGAATGCGAAAATAGTATAGATGGTATAGCGATGGAGCTGTCGCGGAACAAAAATCTCCGGCGAGCTAGAAAAATATTTTGTCCGCCTCCACGCGTACCGGGACCATTTGTTTTGAATCGGCGAAGCCGTCGTATCGGTGCGCGCAACTAAAATGCACAGAGAGACTGGGGAATCGATAGGACTTATATCTCGGTGGCAGCCTCCCAAAAGTTGTCGACCAGGCCGGATAATTTATGATCCTCTGCCGTAGACGAGAGCTGGTAACAAAGACAAAGAGAGACGCTCGCTCTCTCGTCTCTCTTCTCGGAGGCACGGCGAACAAAAGCTCGCCGCAAAGGTCTCGTCGAAGATCAAGTGTCCACTCGTAGGTTCCTCGCCGCCCTCCCTCGTCGTTGGTTTTTTTCCTCGGTGAGCCTCGATCGAGTGGCTCCTCGATCGGTCCCGCTTAGGGACGCCGGTTTTTAAACCATTTTCTTGTTTGAAATAGCTGCGACACACACCCGCCCCAACAGAGACGGTCGAGCGTCTCGAGTTCCGATCTCCACCACTCTCGAGGAACATCACTCGACCGCAACACGCCGATTTTTACCGGAACTAGCGCATAGGAATGCTGCTCTATTTTCTGCAAAGAAATCGTACGGATTAAGAAACAATTGTCTCGCGCGTACTTTCTATTGGAATCGAGGTGGCCGACCGAGAGAGCGAAAGTCTGGTTTTCGGGTTCGAAAGAGTTTTTCGCGAGCAACAATTGGAAACGGATATCGATTCGCCGGGAGAAAAGGTTTGGGTTACCATGGAATTGTCGACAACTCAGTCCGCCGATACTGATTTCATCGATACGATTTGACGGACATTAACTTTCGTCGACACCATGTTTTCATCGACACGGTCAAATCTTCGACAAATGTTTTCATCAACAGTCCGTATTTACCAACAGGTCTGAATTCCTTCGTTTCCACGAACTGATAGCTACATAAGAAATTCTTGTTATTATAGATCCGAATTTTTAATGCTAATATGTGTGAGTACGTTTTCTGCTTTGGTACGTGATCGTTGCGTTAAATTGTTCGTAAAACTAATGCAATGCGTTCGACAAGCTAGATTAATTTTGAAGGAGTCACAGAAGTTATTTCGTCTATTCGTGGAAAATAAAAAATTGTAATTGATGGTGTGAGTTAGGTCTGGAACAGGTATAGGTTATGTCTGATTAATAAAGTAGCAATGAACACTTTGATATAAATAACGCTGCTTTGTAAGTCGCTTTGTGTCGCAAACATAAGATTGGTAATAACAATTAATCTACATTATCAAACACGAATTTGGTGTCAGTGGAAACGAATGAACTAGACTCTGTCGACGATGTGACCGTGTCGATGAAAACAGCGTCGACGAAAGTTAATGTCGGTCAAATCGTGTCGATGAAAACAGTGTCGACGAAATGAGTTGTCGACGATCCCAGGGTAACCCGGAGTGGGGAAGGCACGGGGTGTCTTCTGGTAAGAGGACTGTGTTGGACCGCTCAGCACTTACCCCAAAACCGTGAAAGAGCAGAGTCGCGATTCATAATATCTAACAAATACGTATGGAGATTAGGAAAAGTCGAAAAGTTCGGTGGATGTGCCGAAGAGCTGGTGAGCTACAAATTGCGAGGGCGCAGGTTCGAATCTCGCTGTGGCCGGTTCCCACTTTTTCCTAAAATCCTACAAAAGCTATCGCGTGCGAGCGTGAGCTCGTTTGTCTTTTGATGGGCCTTAATTAATGCTGTAAACATCTTAATCAACAACTGTATGCATAAAATAGCAATGCACACTTTGATATAAATAACGCTGCTTTGTAAGTCGCTTTGTGTCGCGTACATAATATTGGTAATAACAATTAATCTACATTATCAAACACGAATTTGGTGTCAGTGGAAACGAATGAACTAGACTCTGTCGACGATGTGACCGTGTCGATGAAAACAGCGTCGACGAAAGTTAATGTCGGTCAAATCGTGTCGATGAAAACAGTGTCGACGAAATGAGTTGTCGACGATCCCAGGGTAACCCGGAGTGGGGAAGGCACGGGGTGTCTTCTGGTAAGAGGACTGTGTTGGACCGCTCAGCACTTACCCCAAAACCGTGAAAGAGCAGAGTCGCGATTCATAATATCTAACAAATACGTATGGAGATTAGGAAAAGTCGAAAAGTTCGGTGGATGTGCCGAAGAGCTGGTGAGCTACAAATTGCGAGGGCGCAGGTTCGAATCTCGCTGTGGCCGGTTCCCACTTTTTCCTAAAATCCTACAAAAGCTATCGCGTGCGAGCGTGAGCTCGTTTGTCTTTTGATGGGCCTTAATTAATGCTGTAAACATCTTAATCAACAACTGTATGCATAAAATAGCAATGAACACTTTGATATAAATAACGCTGCTTTGTAAGTCGCTTTGTGTCGCGAACATAATATTGGTAATAACAATTAATCTACATTATCAAACACGAATTTGGTGTCAGTGGAAACGAATGAACTAGAATCTGTCGACGATGTGACCGTGTCGATGAAAACAGCGTCGACGAAAGTTAATGTCGGTCAAATCGTGTCGATGAAAACAGTGTCGACGATCCCAGGGTAACCCAAAAGGTTTGCGGTAGCTCGAACGAGCTGGCGGTGATTTTCTTACTAACCGAGTCCTCGAGAAAGTTTCTGCATACAATCCTAAGGAATCGATGCCTACGTTGCCTGTAGTTGCGGAAGTTTCGACGCGCGAATCGGGGGGAAAAATTTATGAACGATAAGGAGACGCGGAGCCGGCGAACGGCGGCACTTTCTTAAAATTTCAACGATCGGCTCTCGGGCTCTATAAACCGCGTGACTAGTGTCGGTTCTAGTTCTTTAAAGCCACAGAAGTGACTTCGTCGGGTCTTCGTGACTGGATCTTTTGTTCCACGAAGAATCACCAGACGTTCCCGCGTCGGGCGAATCTGTACGAACGACGCACAGTGGTTCCAAATTCCGAAAACACGGCCAAAACCTCAAAAATAAACTACCTCCTAGGAGTTTGTGATTGTAGGGTTTGGTAAAGTGGCGATATAGGCACTGAATGCAAGCAGGAGAAAAGGTAAAAACTTTATGGTGCGGTTCAGTAGTCAGTTCAAAGTTAGCCTTCGTTCGATGAGCATTTGTCGCGCGCATTAGTAGGAAATTGAACGCCCCCTTCTAAAGTGCAGAACTTTCAAAATAGTGCATCAATTTCAATTCTGCAAAATGGATGCTGTTCCTGGAAGTAAGTAGAATGTTTATCTGTGTTTGTATCTCCAAAATTGTTAGTCATTACGTTACACGATGGAAATATTCTTTGGAGAACGTAGAAGGTAAAACTTGATGCGCGTATTGTAGAAACGTAGACGTAAGTTAAAAGTTCACGGAGTACCACCAAAATTCCTCTTCTGACGTGTTGCTAATACATTTATCTTTCAAAATTTATATAAACCAACTGCCACTAGGCGCCACTCTGCTCATACGAGGGTAAACTTTGTTTCTTTTCTATGGATTTTAAAAATGCGATTTTACAATTGTTAGTAAGCATTTCTTTATAATCATTGCGAATTGAATAGATATCTGCAGTCTTGTATATTTCAAGTGTAAGGAAACTGCCGACAAAAAAAAATGAATAGTTTGTCTCCGGAAGCTGTAAATTTGTAGGTTTCGCCATTTGCACCTTATAAGGAAAGGCAAATGGTTACGCAAGAAGAAGATGGTTCCGAAGAAGGATCTGATATCGATGACGATTCGGATGATTAAATCTTATGTACATAATTTATTGTAGAATTATACTAATTCTTGATATAAAAAATGCAATTTTGCTTGTCATTTATACATTTTTACCTATCAACCACTCAAAACACATTTAATGCGAATTGTTGTGTAAATTTTAATCGGCCATTTTGTTTTTTGGAATTTAAACATCATATTTGTAATCAGCGACCCCAAAGACCCCAAAAAGATCATTTTCCAAGCAGGCATAACCATTTTTTAATGTACAGGTCCACCATATTGGATCCGCCATTTTGTTTTTTCGAATTTCAACAATTTGTAATCAGCGATCCCGAAAACCCCCGAGTACGAATTTTTGAGTGCATTAAAGTACGTTTAGAGGTTTTGGCCGTGTTTTCGGGATTTGGGACCACTGTGAATCGACTCGAATGGCATTTCACATCGTTTCTTCGGAGTCGAGAAACGCGACAGTAATGCAGATTCGTTCAATATGATAGATTCTAATGCTCACTTCAATATCTTCTGTCATGACTTTCCGACGGTATTTACTTCGATTCCTTTCAATTACGAGTTTGGTTTGAAACTCAGAGAATCTGCCGATCCTTCCCAGAAAATTAATAGACTCCTGAAGGATTCCTCCGCTCTTTCTATATTCACGGATGGTTGTAAGATTACGGATGCCGGCTATATGGGCTGCGCTTGCTTTTGTCCGACCCTTAATGTTCACTCTAACACGAGTATTGAGAAAAATGCATCATTAACACTAGATTTACGGGGCCCGTCAAAATGACGGATTCTGTTTTTCGAATTTCAACATCATATTCGTAATCAGCGGCCCCGAAAACCCCCGAGTACGAATTTTTGAGTGCATTGAAGTACGTTTAGAGGTTTTTGCCGTGTTCTCGGGATTTGGGACCACTGTGCGACAAGTTTCCATTTTGACTGGTTTTGAAACTGCGGGGAGAGAGACCGGTTGGATTTTTTCCGGTAGAACGTGTCCACGGAATTGCTGGCACGCGAACCGTGGCAACTTCGTTTAAATCTTGCGCCGTTCCGATCGACATTTTCCTTGTAAAAAAACGGGGCCAGTCCGAATTCCATTTAGACTGGCAGAGAGGCTTTTCCTCGCGCCGACATTCAATCGGCGAAGCTCATCATCGTTGCTAAAGCTATTTACGTTGGACGAACCCAAAGCCGCCGATATCGATAACCGATACTGCGCCTGTTTTTTCAGCCCCGTCTCAAACAATATTGTGACGACGACACGACGACGATGTCGCGGAAACTATTACGGTGAATTAAACGCACGTCCATTGTTGCCGGCAACAATCCTGTCTGACATTGGGAATCCCACGGCGGCCGCGGCTGCGTCCAATTGTGCGCCAGATGCTTCCGTTTCCGGTTCAGAGGACCGCCGACAGAATTTTCGAACCACGAAACTGGAGAGCCGAAACTCGCTAGCAATTATTCTTAACTGCACCGTCCTATAGCTTCGAATCAATTGTCTTCTCGAGATCACCGTGCTTTTGGATCTTAATTAGTGGTCATGGGTCTGAGACCTGTCTCTTCAAAGGCATCGTTCATTAGGTGGAATGAAGAATGATTTACCTTTTCATTTTTCGTTTGTACATCGATGCAAGTTCTGATGAAAATTTGTGACCTCGTCAATTTTTTTAAACATATTTTTAACGGCAGTTTCTCTAGATACATTGGTCTTCTTATTGTGAAAAATTGCACAACTTTCAATTGAAATTGATCGTGAAGAATACCCAGGCCGAATACCTAGGCGATGCCCTTAAAATACTGGATCTAAATGGACCCGGGTACCGCCATCCAAGTGTTAACCCTTAGCACTTGAATGGTGACACTGAGGCACCACTAAAAATTGCTATACCATTATTCAAAATATTGTTTACATTATTAAATTTGATATTCAATAAATTAGTTACCAAACATTTAAGTATTCTATGAGGTATCATATCAGTTTCATTTGTTCAAAATGAAAAAAACCATATACAATGGAAATATTCTTGATCGAAAAAAAAGTTTGATCGAAAAAAAATATTTCCGAGCGCAAAACGTTAGTATTCGTCGAATTCACATTCGCAAATGTTGTTGGACGTAACTTTTGAAGTACCTTTAGAAATATATTTAACCCCCATGTACTTGCAAAGATAAATATTTACTCTTCTATCGTGTTGCCACTTTGCCTGACCACTGCTTTCTTGTTCCACTTGCCTCACCACTTAACGCGTCGAATTGATTGGAAACTAACTGAATTGGAAAAATGAAGGGCTGGTACGGGTTTCGGAATGAATAAACATTTGGCTAAATGGGCCGTAATTAGTAGGGGTGTGCGGGATCCCAGTCGGGACATGAATTTTTCTCAGGAACGGGCGGAATCCCGAGAATTTCGGAACCCCGAAAATTCTCGGGAATCCCAAATATTTTAGGGATCCCGAAAATCTTCGGGAATCTCGAAAATTTTCGGGATCCCGAAAATTCTCGGGAATCCCGAATATTTTGGGGATCCCGAAAATTCTCGGGAATCCCGAATATTTTAGGGATCCCGAAAATTCTCGGGAATCCCGAATATTTTGGGGATCCCGAAAATTCTCGGGAATCCCGAATATTTTAGGGATCCCGAATATGTTAGGAATCCCGAAACCATACGGGATTCCCGAGAATTTCGGGATTCCGGAAATGTCCGGGATTCCCGAATATATCTGTGATTCCCGAAATTTTAAAGTTTCTCCATACTTTCAATAATTTAGTTTTTACTATGCAATGTATACAAGATCTGTCAACTTAGCTAAGCGATCATACAGCTCGAAGAACACAAAGGCATTCGAATCTCTGAAATTGTCAAGAATAACGACACTTTCGGGAATCCCAAATATTATTCTATATCCCGTACATTGTCGGGAATCCCGAATATTTTTGGGATCCCGAATATTCTCGGGAATCCCGAATCTTCGCGAGATCCCGTATATTTTCGGGAATCCCGAATCATCTAGGGATCCCGCACATACTCTGGAATCCCGGATTTTCTCGGGAATCCCGGATATTTTACGGAAATCGCGAATATTTTCGAGAATCCCCTAGTAATTAGTTTTCAGTCGTTAAAAGTGCTCCAGAATTTAAGAAACTTTGAAAGCCTCGATACGATTCCCCGCAAGAAAATAGTTTCGCCATTTTTATCCGAGGAATCTCGACTTTTCCCATCGACACGGTGGCAAAGGGAGGGGAAAGTGGTGCATCCTGGGATGGAGGGGTGAAAAGCGTTATGCGAACGAGGAAGAAAATCGAAGCGGAAACTATATATCGGTCATTCTGGGTCGCGGTGCGGGAAAAAAGGACGAAGGGCGGTGGTTATCTTAAGCGGAGAACAAAAACCGCTATCAACGTAATCAAAGGGAAAAAAGTAAAGTGGCAAGAGTAAAGAAAAAAGTTAAAAGAACTAGAAACCAATAGAAACAGAGTATTCTCCTTCTGGTTGAAAGAATGCTAATCAGTGGAATAACTTGCAACCCTTCGACAAGAAACGACGAGAGTTGTTACGGTAAGGGACACCCGTTGGAATCTCGGGGTAAAAGAACATCCTGGGGTTGTAGCGTAGAGCCAGGCGGTCTGGTCAGCCTAAATAAAGGGAAAACAGCCAATCTCCTTTGAACACGAGAGGCAGACACGTTGAGAGTGGCGCGAGAGCCGGAGAGCGAGAAAGGGAATGAGAGAGGAAGAAGAGTAAAACGGAGGGAAACAGAGGGAGATAGAGGGTTGGTGTCGGTGGGGGTGGCCATGGTTTGCTCGCCGACAGAAGGCGCTGCCGTCAGTGTCGCAGTATCCCCCGTCCTGCCCGGCAGGTTGCACCGTCGCCACTCCGTCCACTCCGCCCACGTCGTCGCCGAAGGAGCGCAGAGCACATGTAAACGCGGTGAACGAGGATCGGTGGATCCGGTGAACGACCACGCAACACGCCGGTCGTCGGTCGAACGGTTCGAACGCAAAGAGGGATCTATCGGACACTCGTGGCAAGGCGGGATAGTATAGAAGGGGATGGGCGGCATAAATAGAGCAGGCCGCGAAAAGGATCAAGGAGCCGGCCGTCAGCTTTGCGATCCTTGATCAATGAGGAGGAGGGGTCGTTGCACCTTGCCTCTCGCTGCTCTGGAAGCCAACGGAAGCATCGAATCGTCACGGCAACCCGCTAGGCTGCAGGATGTCGGGATAGGTCGGGTCCGGGGGTGAGTAGATCCTGGATCGATTGGTCGACCCGTAGGGAAAAGGGATCGTGGAGGGAACTTGCTAATCGAGTCAGTGACGTGAACGTGCGTGGACCCGATACTCGCTCTGGCGCAATCTTGCGCAGCATCCGCGAACGCCACGTGTTTCTTGACAACGGTAAAAAGATCGACGAAGGAACTACAGCAGGTTTTCGGTTTGGATTTCGTTTTATCGGGTTTGTCGGGTGCTTTCCCTGATGAGAACCAGGCAAGTGTTCGCGGTGGATCGCGTGCAGTTGCTGTTTCAACCCCCACGTGCTCCTCGCAGATGCGTCGCGCGTAAGCACGCTGAATCACGAATGGACGATGGAACGGGCGGTGGAACGACTATAATTTTCTCGTAGGTCATCCCCCTCGTTCCGAAGTTGCTGGCACCCTCGGTTATCGGGATAGTTGAAAGGGTGCGAGGCAGAAGTAGGCGGCACATTACGCTCTACGGCTAACATTAGGAATCAATAGCCGAGCATAAAGTTGTGAGCGACCGTGCGGAATGCTTGTCCAAGCGATAATTTATCGACCACGTATCGTAATTGGCCTTTGACAACGAACGACCTTACACCGGTCGCCTCCTCGCTCCTCTGGAAATTGCCTCTGTCCTCTCGCGAGACGCCTCGAGAAATTCGTAGTTTACATTTTGTGCTATTATTTTTAATTTCTTCGTTCCTTTCTGGAGCTTCAGTGGTACGAGCGTGAAATACGTCTGCCGCATTTCTTCTCTCGAAAACTGTTCGAGCCTCGGATTGATTTGCATGGAAAAAGATAATGTCTGTCGTTTATTTATAGTTTGATTGGCATGGAAGTGCTATTTCAATATCCATTGAGTTTACAATTACCAATAGAATATGCAAATCTTCTGTTGAAGTTTGAAACATTGGTTTTATTTACTATAAAAAGTACAATATTTATAGATTAGGCAACACAGAAGTGCTATCTTCTCTGTCCTCATAAATGCATAACGTTGCAAAGCCCATGCATTCAAAATCTACAGTATTCACTAGATTTCTTTAATTACTACATTCTGGAGTACCTACTCTTCGAGAAACAAACTTTACCCCCATTAATCAGACCTTCCTGTTTTCTTCGATCACAAAAATCCAGAGAATCCACCCTTTTAAATATCAATTTATAAGGATTCGGTAGTACGAGTCTGTCATTTACCAGACTTTCTTATTTTTTCCATCCTGAAGTACTGGAAAATCCAGATTGTAAAAATCAATTTAAAAGGATTCGGTAGTACGAGTCTGTCATTTACCAGACTTTTTTATTTTTTCCATCCTGAAGTACTGGAAAATCCAGATTGTAAAAATCAATTTAAAAGGATTCGGTAGTACGAGTGTCATTTACCAGACTTTTCTATTTTTTCCATCCTGAGGTACTGGAAAATCCAGCCTGTAAAAATCAATTTAAAAGGATTCGGTAGTACGAGTCTGTCATTTACCAGACTTTTTTATTTTTTCCATCCTGAAGTACTGGAAAATCCAGCCTGTAAAAATCAATTTAAAAGGATTCGGTAGTACGAGTCTGTCATTTACCAGACTTTTTTATTTTTTCCATCCTGAAGTACTGGAAAATCCAGGCTGTAAAAAATCAATTTAACACTAGATTTACGGGGCCCGCCAAAATGACGAATTCAAAATTTTTTAATTTACGATTATTAAGAGTGTAAGGAGGCGTTCGTGAGGAATTATTAGATAGATTTAATTTTTTGTGTACATATTACAATAAAAATCACTGAAGATCTAAGTAAATACAATTTTATTATTTTTATAAAGCAATATAAAATAAACAATTTTAGTGCTCCGTAAACCTAGTGTTAAAAAGATTCAGTGGTCTAAACCTGTCAAGTGTAACACCTTCCTATGTTCTATCATGAAATTGAATAAAATCTTAACCCTTTGCGGACGCGTGTCTGCTGACAGTCGCCCAAGCTTTTTGACCGTTCTACGAATGCGAATAATTTTTAAAGAAATTACTACTCTCAAAAAGTATCAAACAAATTTGTACTGAACACAACAAGTTTTTGTTCATTTAATCCATATACTTAACTCTTCAGCATACAATTTTGTTTCACAAGGAAAATATATTGGACCCATCAAAAAGTATGTCAAAAACAATTCCCGTCCGCTAAGAGTTAAAACCTTAAAAAAATTGAAGCTGAAAATTCAGTAGTGCGAGTCTGTCATCTATCAGACCTCCCTATTTTCTTCCAACCATATTTCAACGACTCCGCCCATTGAGGAATTGACCCAGTAGGATTCGATACTGCCCATCATTTATCACGGCTTCCCACTTTCTTCTGTCATAGAATTTCAGTTGTAAATATCTGTCATATATGGGACCTCTATATTTTCATCGACTACGTAGGAGAAATGAATCAATATGGATCATTTGGCTCGAGATTCGACAAAAAGTGTTAGTGTCGTAGCGGACCTATCGGTGCTAGGGTTTCGATGGAAATGGTCGCGCCTACGTTCGTTAACACTAGATTTACGGGGCCCGTCAAAATGACGGAATCTAATTCTTTTTAATTTACGATTATTAAGAGTGTAAGGGGGCATCCGTGAGGAATTATTAAATAGATTTATATTTTTGTGTATATATTACAATAAAAATCGTTGAAGATCTAAGTAAATACAATTTTATTATTTTTATAAAGCAATATAAAATAATAAATTTTAGTGCTCCGTAAACCTAGTGTTACAGACAATCGGAATGTAGGCCACCGAAGGGATCGTGTAACCGGACAATATTTCCGATGGTTTCTTTCTAATGAAGGCGCTAACGATAAGTAGGCTGCCGCGTTGTGGGAACGTGTAGTATTCCGCATAAAGAGAGGGAAGGAAGGCAAGGGAAGTGCAGTGGGTGTATAATGCAGGCGGGAGGGACGGAGGATGTCCGTAACCCGTTGCCAAATGCGTCTGCTAGAGAGGGTCCACTTTCGTTTCGCGGACAAAATCAATGGCCTGCATCCCCAATCCCGAATCCCGTGGGCCACCTGCCAAAATATTTTCTGACCCAGAAGACACCTTGGTAACCGGAGTGGCATGGCAGTCGTGCAACGGTGGGCGGAGGGGAATGTTTCTCGTTTTCTTTTGTTCTCCGCGAGCGCGGTTCGGCCGCCAGTGCCCGGCACTCTCCTCTCCTGGAGCTCTTATGTAAGGACCCGTACCTGGATCGGTTGCCACGGTGTCCAATTTTTCCCAGTGGAAAGTCGATAGTTTCGTCGGCCAGTTCTTCGAAGGACCTGGACCATCGCATTCGATGCTGGAACGTTGACAGTGTTCGGCGTCTCGCCTCGCGATCGCTTCAGTGGATAGTCTGCTAATCGGTGATACAATCTACGCTCGATCGAACTTCTTCTCTTCAACGTTTCGATCGAATCTGTGCGCTTCATCACCTCCGATTCGAGTCGATCCGTTGTCCGGTTTTTGAGTGAAAAGGTGCTCTCATGCACGGTACAGTTTGCCAACGAGATAGAAATATGAAAAAGGATCGCGGAGTTGACGGAACGGTTTATTCCCATGAAATAAACCAGTCGAGTTATCGCGCGCGACACGAAACCGCATAAAGTTTTTCGCAAATTTCCGAAAAATTCATAACCGGCCCGGTGCTCGATCAAATTCGTCTATGGTCGCTCGAGAAATTTATTCTTTCCGTTTCCATCGGATCTTTCCCGTAGATCGGTTCCCGGGCAGATTTATCGCTCCCAGCTCGCCGGCTCGAGACCTCCTCGTTACGCTGGCTCGCGCGATTTATCGACAACGCGCGGCACGGATGATTCGAAATTATCGGAAATAAATAAATCTCCGTTCCTTGGTTAATAGAGTTTCCATCGGCGAGTCTCGTCTGTCGCGACACGTAAATTTCTCAGTCAACAACCCGCGGTGTCCGTCCTTTCGATCGCTAAACAATCGGCCATTGTCTATCGCGGCTAGGTTCCATTAATACTCGGAAACAATGACGCGCAAGAAGTGCCATTTATTTCTCTCGAGGAGACACGAACGGATTGACAGCGAGCTAATCGATTGATCAATTTAGATCCAGATTAGTCGCGGGCGGCTTCTATTTGCTCGAGTCTCCTCGGAACATGAGCCATCAATATTTATAGACAATTCGAAAGTTAATGTCAAACCCTCGTTCGAAATCAAATTACCTTCGAGTTCAACCACTCGAAATGGCACATACAATTTTCTGACGTTGTTGACAGCAATTATTTCGACTTCCAAAAAATATTATTCATTCGTAGCACAATTGAAACACACTGAGACAAACTGAGATCCTCGCTTTCTTAAAAATACTTTTCTCCGAGAACTCAAGTTTCTCCCAGCCTTCTGTACCACTTATAAATTTCGAACAATTCTCCAAAATTCTGCATCGGTAAACTGATCTCAACGGTCGAGGGTCACCTAGAAAGCATTGGCAAGACAAAACGAGATTTCTAGTTTCAAAGACCCGGTCGGGACAGGAATTTTTGTCGGGATCGAGACGGAATCCCGAGAATTTCGGAACCCCGAATATTTTAGGAATCCCGAAACCATTCGAGATTCCCGAATAATTTAGGGATCCGGAAACCACTCGGGATTCCCGAATATTTTAGGGATCCTGAAACCATACGGGATTCCCGAATATTTTAGCTATCCGGAAACCACTCGGGATTCCCGAATATTTTAGGGATCCCGAAACCATACGGGATTCCCGAATATTTTAGGGATCCTTATAGATATATTTATAGGGATATTTATAGACAATTCGAAAGTTAATGTCAAACCCTCGTTCGAAATCAAATTACCTTCGAGTTCAACCACTCGAAGTGGCACATATAATTTTCTGACGTTGTTGACGGCAACTATATAGTTCGACTTCCAAAAAATATTATTCATTCGTAGCACAATTGAAACACACTGACACAAACTGAGATCCTCGCTTTCTTAGAAATACTTTTCTCCGAGAACTCAAGTTTCTCACAGTCTTCTGTACCACTTGCTATAAATTTCGGACAATTCTCCAAAATTTTGCATCGGTGAACTGATCTCAACGGTCGAGGGTCACCTGGAAAGCATTGGCAAGACAAAACGAGATTTCTACTTTCAAAGACAATCGCCGAAAAATCTGTGCAGCTTCGGAGGTTTTTGTTCGCTGTCATCCGGAAAAACCGGTAGTAAACTTGTGTCTTTCCTGTGGTCGGCAGATTTAGTCGATACGGCTCGTGAGTAATTCAAAGCGTTCGCTTCTAGTTCTACGCTGGAAATTGTTTTTCGGCGAAGGTCATAGCCACGCGGTTGATCAATGAATGGCGTCCTTGCTTTGCTACCGAGCGGTAATCGCCGGCACTGCCATAGGCTTCCGAGCGTTCGCAGGTGGCACACGTAAGCCTCCCGTTCGCGACGCACTACATTATTTCACAGCTTAGGCTCGCGCTATAGTCTTCGATGCGCGCGGACACAGATGGCTTGCGCAGAATCGAGCCGATCGGAGCTGGTTTGCGCGTGTCTTTGCGCGTTCGAGACCCGAACGACCGACGTTCGCGGGAAATTCGACGGTTCTTGACAGTCTTCGATAGTCTTCGATACTCTTCGATAGTCTTCGATAGTTTTCGATAGTCTTCGATAGTCTGGATCCCCGTTCGATCGTCGATCGTGTCCGTTCTCGCCGCGTCGACCTAGAGAACTCGACGAGAACCGAGTCTCTAGGCTTTTTCCGGGGGATTTCAGTGCAACGATGAACGCGGAAACTGTTCAGTGACACCAGGAAGACAAAGCTGTTCACCTCTGTTCGCCGATCGAACCGGAGATCGATCTTCGTCGAGTCGCAGCTCAAACTTTTCTACACGATCATTGCTCAAGTCGACAATAATCGCCGATCACGAAATTACCTAGAAGAATTTCGAGAATCACGACTGCGCGTTTCTTGCTTCAGCACGAAGAAACATTAAGTCAATTAAGATAGTCCGAGAAGAAGAAAAATCACTCGATTTACCTCGAAGAGGTACGGAAGACTGACCGATATGCCGGATGCTCGAAACTTTTTCCACTGTTCCGAGAAATTCCACGCAGAAAGAGATTTGGCCAGTCGTCGAGAGTGAAAGTTGCGGAGGAAGCTTGCGAAGGTCTCGAAAAGGAGGAAAGCGGGAGGGAGCAACTCTGATTTACACGAACGCCGTCTGAATGCCCTAAATGAGCGATGACGACGAAAGAGTGACCGACAGTGACCAGGAGTGGTCCGACAAAGGCCGTTGGGAGGAGGACAGCCAGGCGGATTCCGAGGGCGAAGCTGGTGACTCGTGTGAACTGGCGCCCCATAGTGCGATGAGCGTGGGGGCTGGCAGGGTTGACTCCCCCAGCCCCCAGGACATCAGGCTCCTACACGATCTCGTAGAGGACCTCTCCAAGGAACAAGACGAGAAGTCCAAGCCACGTACCGAGCAGGTGAGCCACTACAACGATAATCACCGGGGTTCTCCCAACTTCGCTAATTGGTTAACTTGACTGAAATTAATCCGCCAGATACGGGATAACTCTCATCGATTCATATTTCCATATCGCAGACATTCTTCTCGCGCAAACCATGATCGACAGAAAATATTTCAAACGGAAGAATCAACTTCGAGTCCTGTTAAAAGTCTGCGAGGACCTTATTGGTCGAATTACGAAACACTATTCTTTTTTCTTGATAATCCAAATCGAACTTAAGAAAATAAGGCTACAAACAGGCAAAGATACAGTCGAAAACAATATTAAAGTGACATCCTATAAGAACTAATAACTTTTTAACATTGGATCTAACGACTTGAGTTTTTTTAACATGGTAGAAGCATTACTTTGTTAAATAACAGATGAACAATATTTTTAAAAAATTGCTATTGTTCAGAATTGTGAAAAAAAAAATAAAATTCAGTTTCTTCAACTTTTTTACTCGAGCCTGTATCGAAATTTTAATCAATGCCTTTTGTAGACCCATGTCAATTATACAGCAAATAATAAATATTTGAAAAAAATGAAAGAGGAAAATAATACTGTTTTTTGCAAGTAACATAATGGCGTATGTAATTTTATTTGTATTTGCACTGTTTTCATGGAAATGTCGGTGACCTCCAATTTTTGTAAATGGGATGCTATATATTTTTTCATATTATATGAAAGCGTGTGTCAAGACAAAATCATTCGTATACCACACAATGACCTTCAAGATCGTACAAGGTCAAAAATGGAAGAAACATTTTGAACATTTCGTACTAATGCGTTTACAAATATACTTTATTGACGAGGCTATAGTAAATGTTCAATATACTTCCTCATGCATGACTACATATTTCGGCTCTATTCATTACATTCTTGATAGCTTCTTCTAACGTTGTACGAAATATTAATGCACACGATTGCGTTAATTTCCTTTGCAAGTCGTTTACATTTCTTAGCGTTGTTTATCGTGAATGATATCTTTACGAAATATTCAAAATTTTCCTGCCATTTCTGACCTTGTACGACCTTGAAGGTCATTGTGTTATATACGAATAAATTTGTCTTGACTCACGCTTTCATACGATATAAAAAAATATATAGGATTTCATTTAAAAAATTGAAGGTCACCTTCATTTCTAAGAAAATAGTGCAAACACAAGAAAATTACATACGCTATTATGTTACTTACCAAAAACAGTATTACCTTTCCCCCCATTATTTTTTTCTAATATTTATTATTTGCAAGAAAAACGCTGGCCAGTAATAGCGTGAACACCCTGTATACACGGTAAAAATTTCATCGAAATTATTCATTAAAATTTCGTTATAGGCTTAGATAAAAAATGTGAAAATACTGAATTTCATTTTTTCCAGAATTCTGATCAATAGCAATTTTTTATCAAAATTTTGTTCACCTGTTATTTTGTAAACTAATGCTTCTACCACGTTAAAAAACTCACCCATTTAATCCAACGTTAAAAAAAGTTATTAGTTCCTAAGGGGTGTCTACTTAATATTGCTCCCGACTGTACATACAAATATTGAACGAAACAATTCTTTCATAGAGGACTTCGGATTGTTAATTAATGTTATAGCAAGCATTTCTTGTTCGAATTAATCAGGTAACACAGACGCTAGTGTAATCCTTTAAATTTTTACGCCACCAACCAAAAGATAGAACATTTTATAAATCGCGAAGCAAATATTTCTTGCTCGAATTAATCACGTGACACAGACACTCGTATAACCCTTTAACTTGTTACACCACCGATTCAAGGGTCGAATAATTCACAAACGGTAGAACGAACAATCCGCGTTTGAATTAATCTTAAAACATGAGCACTCCTATAACGTTTCAAATTAATACATCGAAGGATAGAATAATTAACGAACGGCGGAGGAAAGATTTCTCGTTCGAACCAATCGTGGAGTTCGATGTTATTCGTTTAGCAGAGCGTGAAGTGGAAGGCGCGGCCATATTTCTAAGACAAATATCATTAAAATTTCTCGCGTTGATAAGAGAGGACCTCGTTAATTCCGCGCGAAATTTGTCACTTGATGTTCGCCGGTAGGATTCTACAAGAGTTTCTTATTCTCGGTGGCAGCGGCGCCGAGTGCATTCGTTGCGTTACATGCCGCAGCGAGCACGAAGTCTTTCGTGGGCGCATCGAGCCGTGCACAACCGCTTCAGCTTGTCACATACCAAGGGGAAAACCTAGAACGCTTGCACGGTCGGTTTTGAGGCTCTTGGACTCGGTTCTCCCTTCTCTGTCCTCCGCGAAACCCTCGAATTGTTTCTGGCGCTCTCAAACTCGAGATTACACGATATCACTTTGTCGTTATTCGCTGTTGCCTGACGAAAAGAAACTTTGCCAAGATGAGTCAACGATGAGCCGAAAATGGCAGTAATACTGATCTTAACACGTTGACAGAAATCGCATAAAAGCAACGCAATTTAATTAATGTAATGAAAATTGCACAACTGAATCTTATCATAGAGATTGCTTCTTGAATCCTTTTAGATAGTAGAAATCCCAATCGGTTCATGCAACTGTATTATGAACAAAATTGTTGTGTCGCGTCAGTGCTCAAACAATAATTAATGAGCCGCTGAGAAATACGTCTCAAAGAGAGGTAAATAAGTAATAAGTTAATTGGGTTTCGGATAATTTTAATAAAACCATAGGTATGTATGTATGTTTATTTCTTGTTCCCTTTACGGGTTACAAGGAGGCCCCGTTTCCTTTACAAATATCTTATATAATTTGCTCTATGGTTCTTTCATGTAAAACTATTTTTCTATGTACATCTATACTATATTATATACGCTATATACACATCTTATCTTTTCTTTTTTTTTCTTCGCACTCACTCTCTCTCATTCTTCCTTTCACTCCTTTGTCTTCTCATCTCTCTCGCTCTCCTTCATACTTTCCTTCTTGTCTCTCCTTTCTCTCCCTGTCTAATTTTTTCATCCATTCCTCTCCCCTCCCATCCTCCTCTAGTAATTCTTTCACCTTCTCTCGTATCCCATCTTCTATTCCTTGCTCCCCTGTGCATCTTTCTAGCACGTGTTCCCACGACTCTTCTTCATATCCACACCTTCTGCACTGTCTCTCCTCTTCTTCCCTCCAGTACCTTCCACTCCTCATTTCATTCCCTAGTCTGTACCGTGCTATCTTTATCCATTTCTCTTCCTTCTTTCCTTTTTCTAGATATGTAGGTCTGTTCTCTACTCTTATCTCCTTGAACCATTTATTATATCTGGAGTCCAACGCCATGTTCCTTATCTCCCTCCTCTAACTCTCTTCTATTCCCCTCTTCTATATATTTCTTTCTTCCTTTTTCCCATTTTGACAGTTTCATTCCTTCTCTAGCTATCTCTTCTATCTCTTTCAGACATTTCCTTGCCCATTCGCTTCCTCTTCCTTCTCTTAGTCTTTCTTCGAATCTCCATGTCCTCCTCGCTCCTCTCGCTCTCATTTTTCTCTCTTTGTCTCTTCCCTTACCATGTAACCTGGCGTCGCACTTTAATAAAACTGAATATGAAGGACTGTATAATAGTGTGGGATTAGGACCCCCAGACCACAAATACCGTAGGAAATTAGGAAGAAGGCGGGAGGGTTCTACTAATTCTAGATATCCTGAAGTTTAACAACACGTAACATTTATGCTGTGACGATGAGTGGTATATGTTTAAAAACACTAATATATGCAAAAAAGTCATGAAAATCCAAGAACTTTTAGTCAAGCTTGCGGATCGGTAAAAACACGTACAAAAAAATTTTAATATTGACAAAAATATGATTAATATAATGTACATACCTTGCGTAACAATATCCATCACAAATTTCGCCACAAAGATCACTTACAAAATAAATATTATCACGAGAAACAGATGCGTACGAAAGGAATGCTGCGAATAAACAGATGCCTATCGAACAAAATGCTATGTTCTAAGCTCAGGCACGGATGACTGTATGGGTAATCAATGATAAGGTGTGCACCACGTGATTGAATGTTTATGTATCTATTCTGGGACGCAAACACAACCCTGTATGCAAATATTTACAATTTTGATTTTTGGCCAGGTTTTCAGCTCAAATACCACTCTGTGCGTCGGTCAATTCCGCTACAGTTGGAACAATACCGAGACTTGAAAATCTATTGGTAATCGGTCTCCGAAATGAAATGCTGGGAATCGATGATCGAGATTTCTGAGAAGCGCGACCGGAAAATGTTCTTTCATCGGGATTGGTTCCTGGAAAACAATCGTTATTTGGTTCCAGCGACGGTAAATTGGGTCATCGATGTTCCTAGAGTCCCTACGCCCTGGCATGGTTGACCCAGATTGCGATTTATGCGTTCCAGTGGCATCGGTGAGAGCAACGATAGGACCACCGGCCACTCCCACCGATTTCATTTAATTGCCTGCGTCTAATTTGCAATGAAAATCTATGGTCGCTCGTACTCGAACAGGCAACGATGCCTCTACCCCGCGGAGAAACGGAAACACCGAGTCGCACTGTTCTGTATTCTCGTTAGCAAATACTGGAGGAGAATCTCAATCTCCCTGAAGGACTCTCGTGATCGATAGGATCTGCTGACACGGAAAAACGACGGGAACCACTTCAGAAATCCTATTCCTGATGGTCGCAGTTACGGAATTCACCGCGTAGTATAAACTTCTAGCAGATCCTCTAATTTCAGTATCATCCCTGGTCCTCTCGACGTGCGACTCGTACAGAGAATATGCCAGGAAATCTAATCCTCGAGTGTCTGGCAAATATCATAATGCCGAGGATAGCGTCCGCAGCTTTTCGCAGACGAGAGCTTGGGGATCCTTTGGTCAAAAATCTCTGAAATCTGGCTAGATCGTACGAGCGTTGGTGTTCAACTGATTTGATAATTATTACACATTTTGCATTTACAAGGAGAAGACGCGGTCATCGGGTATTAGATTTTGTCAAACTTTGTATACTGGCAGATTTCGTTCTCCCGTTTATGAAAATATAGTATTATAGGCATCGATAGTCAATAATTTTTGAGATATTTACAATTTAAATTTCATTATACCCGTTAAGCCGTTAAGTACAGTTTTTGTCAAGTGCCAAACGGCGTGATGGTAACTAGTGATGGGGTTCAAAATCACTGACGGTGATTTATCACAGTGATCGCAAAAGCACAATCACTGTCCTGATTTTTTCACGATCACGACTGTGATCCGAACTTTTTATCTCGAGTCATAGTCATTCTTCATCTTTGAGTTAAAAAATTGTATTATTTATGTAATTAGTAGAAAGGTAGAGACGATGTCTTATTTAAATACCAATACGTTACTTAATAATGATATATACAGTGGCGTGCAAAAGTATCCGGACACTCTTTAAAAACGAATAACTTTTTCAAAATTAGTTCAAACGGCTTGAGTTTTTTTGAGCTGTTGGACGTATTAGTTTACTAGGCAGCGTGTAAATAATTTTTTCTAAAAATTGCTATTGGTCGGAATTACGACGAAAATAGTAAAGGTCACGATTTTTAACTTTTTAATCTGTGCCTGTAACAAGAATTTAAAAGACGCGTTTTATAGGTCTAAGTAAGTTATGTACATGTACAAAGTTTCATCGAAATCGGTTGACGTCGTTATGAGTTACAAACATTTGAAGGTGATTACGTAAGGACAACATTCCCTGGAAAGACCGAAAATCTGCGACTTTCACCCTTAAGCGTCCATCTTGCAATGTTTGTAGCTCATAGCAACATCAACCGACTTCGATGAAACTTTGCGCATGTAATAACCTATGGAGATCTACAAAAGGTATATTTTCTTCGCCTTCAAGGTCATTCCAAGGTCATGGTATAGTAGGTCGTTGAATTCGTCTTGACACGGGCTATAATACTGTTAAGTCAAAAATACAAAGTGCCATTTTAAAAAAATGAAGGTGACCTTGACAATACTGCAAAAAAAATGTTTTTCGAAATTCTTTTATTGAAAACTGATGAACTTCTGTTGAAAATATTTTTTGTCAGATTATCGCAAGTACTTAAAAAATCGTGAAAACTGTTACGTGGGACACCCTGTATACTCTGAAAATTTCACCAAAATCGGTAAACGTTGCAATGAGCTATAGCCATTTAAAGACGGTCCAAAATTGAAGGTTTTCACAATTTTCGGTCTTAAACTGTAATAAATCGAAGAATTCTTCCATCTTCCGATGCCTGTCGCTGTTTTCCAAATCATCCGATTTTGATGAAATTTTCAGACTGTCCTATAATTGACACAGATCTACAAAACGTATCTCTCAAATTTTCAATATAGGCCCACATAAAAAGATCGTAAAAAACAACTTTCAGTATTTTCTCTGTAATACCGACCAATTGCAATAGTTTCAAAATTTCTTTCTCTCTTCATATAATAAACTAATTCTTCTAACTTCTCAAAAAAAATTCCAAGTCCTTTGGCCCAATGTTAAAAAAGTTATCGCCTTTTCAAGAGTGTCCGGATATTAATGAGAGTGGCTGTATGTGTGTGTTGGATTTAAAGGCGATGAAGCGATCCGGAATCCCGGCGCAATTTCCTATCACCGGTGGCGGTAAAGTGGCTAAATTCGTGAGCGACACCCTCATTTGCATCTCCGGAGTACGGGGGTGAAAATTTGAAAAAACATTTCGTGCAGGAAAAATTCCCGAGGCGTTCGTTGAACGCGTAGAGCAAAAAAAGAGAGAGAGAGAGAGAGAGAGAGAGAGAGAGAGAGAGAACGATGTAACAGTTTTTCCGAAGCGTTTCGGAGTCGCGTTAGCGTACACGGGAGAAATAAAAGCAATGGACGTGTCGCTGGCGAATAACGTGGCAAGAGAAAAAGAAGAAAAGAGAAGCATAACACGGGTAGTAAAGGAGGATAATGGGATCACAGTGGCGCATAAGTAAAGCCTGAATATCAGAAGACTGTCCGCTCGATAGGAAGCGGAAACTGGGGGCGGAAGTTGGCACGTGACGCCGGCGCTGCATCCAGGACACGTATCGTTTGTCGGAAAGTTGGACGAGAGAAGAAACGTAGAGGAATCGGGGCCATTGATGGTAGGGGGATGTTTACCGGTAGCCATTTCACCTATATAATGCTTTTCACCGAGGATCGACGAGCCTAACTGCTCACCGCTAATTGAAAACCAATCTGCACCGTAGATCCCGTTCTCACGGAATCCTTTTAGGAAAAGAAAATGATCCGCCGCGATCTTTAATTTTAATTATAACGTCGCCGAAATCTTGCTCGCGACAAACATTTAACATTTATCGAGTGTGTAGCAGCCTGTTGTGATCAACTGTGTACTAATATCGATTCGGACAACAGCGGCAACAAATTCTTCCGCGGAAGGCCGGCAGTGCTCGGACTTTTCATCACCGCGTAATTGGCAATGTGGTTAGCACCGAACTTATCTCGGCCTAGATATCGGGCAGCGACGCGTGCGCGCGCGTCCGCTATAAATACCTAGTTTTAATTAATCCTGCCAAAGGGCGTATCCACGTGTCGCCAGGAAATACGAGTAAATATTCCGAGAACTGTTATCGAGTCCACCTGACGCATAAAAAGAGAAACAACGAAAGCTGAGAACAGCTGTTGGTTTGATGGGAAAGGTCCTTGGAGAAAGATGGAAAATGGTCGAAATCTGTTTCTCTGCCAGCTAAAATATTGTTACGCGAGCGACCGCGTCATTTAGGCATACTTAATAAAAGACCGTTATAAAAAGGTAATTAATCTCTTTATTAAAAGAGGAAGGGAATTCCACGTCCGACCGATACGACGTTCGTCAAGCGACTCTGTCCTTTGTCCTTGTTATATCGTCGTTTAGGCAACGACGATATAACGGGAGTACCTATTGTGCCATATTCGTAACAATATTAACAAGACATCACTGTCGACTACAAGGAATGATGTAAGCAGAATCACTTACTTGACATTCGATAGCAACATTTTCTCTAAAGACAACGCTGCGTGGCAAGTTTCAAGTTGATACCCTTAACACAAGTCATAAGATTGTGGGATTAGGACCCCCCCAGACCACAAATACCGTAGGAAATTAGGAAGAAGGGGGAGGGTTCCGTGGGTGAGCGCGTTAGTCGATCGGGTACCACAGCGAGGGCCCGGGTTCGATTCCCGGCGCGGTGCCTTCCTTTTTTCTAAGATCCTACAAGATGGACATGGTTTGAATGTATGGCGGCTGAAAAGTGTGTGAGAGGAGGAAAAAGGAGAAGGAGGCGTTTCGTCCTAGGCCCGCTAGAGGACTCGTCGGTAAGGCTATCTAGCGGACCCGTGCCTTAGACGCGGGATGTCATAAGGACAGTTTAGGACGGTATATATACAAACGGAGGAAGATTCAGGTAGTAGCGGGAAAGGTGTTGTCGCAATGTCCCTCTGTTGACGAGCATAGGAAGTAGCCGCCACAAATGAATTATGCTCTATTTCTTCTGCTCTGCTCAACAAAAAATTCACGAACATTCGAATTGTTTAATGCAAAATTGATTTCTCATCGATTGCTGATTCGATATTGGAAACGAATGCGCAAAATACAAAACATCGAACGCTGCTTTCGTAGCTAGAAGTCGATGTTAATATACTATGTGGAAAGAAACTGTCTATTCAATAAGTTTCGTCGGCTGTTCGTCGATTAACGCCGAGCCGTGCCGGAAGTCTCGAACGTACGTTTCGCAGGGGTGGTAACAAAGCGCAGGAAATAAGTTGAGCGGAGCTTGCTCTCGAGTGTCCGGGGCGGATCGTTTGTCGAACGGTTGAATGTCAGAGAGAGGGAGAGGGAGAGAGAGAGAGAGAGTCGGCGAGGGACGGGAAGAAGATCGACATCCCGGAATAGTGGCTTTAACACGGCGCATCGTGCCGATTAAAGAGATCGATCGCAATACAATGGGCGGCTCAGTGGAGCCGGCGCATCAATGAAAAACGCAGTCAGCCAGCCGTAGAGAATGCAGGAGCCAGGGAAAGAAGATTAAACTCGACGCCTGAAAACCGTCGGTTCGTTTCAGCCGTCGCGATAATCGGTTCCGAGCTCGAACAATAAGGAAGAATCACGCTCGTACTAAAAGTCCCACTTCGCGCGAAGAAATATTTTTCCTCTCGGAAAGAGAGGCTGCACTATCAAACGGAATATCTGGATCATTGGAGAAGCGAGTCTTCAAGTATCGAGAACCGCTTTTCTCGGCTGTTTCCGGGTGACGTCGATCCGGAAGCGATGGCTAACGCTGGCAGGTGGGAGAATCGCCGAAACTGCGATTAAGAGATAGCGGGTTTAGTGCTCGACAAACATCGAGGGAATCGCTAGCTGCTCCGCCACTCGGCTACCACCGCCTGCGCTTCTGTTGATCGCTCCGTTTTATGAGAGTCGCTATATTTGTTTCGCTGACGGTACAGCCGCCTGGAGCGTCGTCGACGATTCTTTCGTCGAGAACGCGAAATGCAGTACAGAATCCTTCGACGACGTTGCGAGATTTTTCGGAGTATCGCGCACCGATCTCTCTCTCTCTCTCTCTCTCTCTCTCTCTTCGGTGGCCTCAGACAAAAACCGAATCTAGGCCAGACTCTCTCGGCCAAACAAGCAGCTCTTCTTCGTTCTACGAAGAGCTTGGAACTGGAGAAATTGGAGTAACCGTGAAGGAGAATTAGAATTCCGTAGTTATCGCGTTATTCGACGTTGCGATCGCAAGATTCGATCTCTAGTTACCGTGGAAATGGGTCACCGGAAGATCCACCGGAAACCAAGATCGGCCTGTAAACTGCTGGGCCATTAAAAAGTTTGCGGATCTAGGGAGGATTCCGGCGGTTCGTTACAAATTGCCACTGCGGTGATCGAAGAGATGGCACGGTTCTCACAGATGATGCGACGAACGCTTTCTCGAGATAATAGTGAAAGCTATTGGGCATTGTCGGCGAAGACCTACTACATATTTCCTGGCTCGTTGCGACAAGAAAAGAATAAAGGGCTCTTGGAATTCCTCGGCGAATATCTTCGATTGGTTGTATGAGACGTCAGGGAGGCCGCAAAAGGTTTAAAAGGCTGGAGGATGAAAGACTCTTCTCACAAGATCAAAGACTTGTCTTCGAATGCTTCATCTTTTTGGCAAGGAAACGGACCGGCACAAGTCAACTAGATATTGCAAGGTAAAGTGGACAATATACAAGTTCTTCACCGAAATCCTTCAGTTTGGTAGAGAGTCAAACTCTGAAAAGGTTTGTAATAAAATGGGACAGCGGATTGACTAGAAATCGACTGGCTGCACCATCCAAGAAAATATTCAAGAACGCTCGGATCTCTACGAGAAAATCTCAAGTTTGTTGCATAGTATGGCAACAAGGGGCCCGCACAATGGGTTCAGAGATCGCAATCCCGAAATGATTTGAGGTCCCTTTGTCCCTGCAACAATGAAAATGGGGCAGTAGAAGAGGGTCTACCAGATATCAACTCGAGGAAACAATCGAGTGTTTCGTAAACCTGCGGTGAAAATTTTCAATTTAAACCTATGATAAGCAAGGATAGATGCCGATCTTTCGGGGGAACCGATCCTGGAGCGGTTTATGTCCGAACGAAGTAGAATATGTACAGCAGAAGTCAGCCAGCGAAAGCCGCTAACGAAAATTCCAAATTGCTTCACAATTAGGTGACCCAGGGTAGACGTTAGCGAACGTCTCGGAGAGGTGGGTAGGCGGTCTGTATGTCCTAAATGAACGATGACGACGAAAGAGTGACCGACAGTGACCAGGAGTGGTCCGATAAAGGTCGTTGGGTGGAGGACATTCGGGCAGTTAACACCGGACAGTTAGCTTCCCCTAAAAGTCCACAAAATTAAAGTAATTTAGTCATTCTAATGAAAACTCCACAGTTAACCCTTAGCACTCGAATAACGACCCAGAGGCGCCACTACAAATTATTATACCATTATTCAAAATATTGTTTACATTATTAAATTTGTTTATATTTCATAAATTACTAAACATTTAAATATTGTATGAGGTACTGTTGGATTGTATTGACGAGTTCAAAACTGACTCGACGTTCTAAGAAACCTTATTCTAAATAAGGATAGTGGAAGGACTGCCAGATGTGTCGGCGATGGGTCCTGGGAAAAACCCTCGACACTGCAAGGCTAACTAAACAGTTCGTAGAGTCGTAGAGTTAAGTGTAGTCAGTCCCTTACAGAATTCAGTACGGTAAAGACGTTCTTTCTGAGCCGTTGAATAAAGACGTTTTAAAAAGAAAAAGGGCTGGTTCAATTATCCTATATTCCAATAGGTACTATATCAGTTTCATACGCATAAAATGAAAAAAATTATGTACAATGAAAATATTCTAGGTCAGAAGAAATATTTGATTTTAGAGTTGAAATAGCTTCGACTGCAAAGGGTTAACCGCCCAACAACAGTGACCGAGTTTATTTTGACTCATAGTATCAATTACTAAACTTCTAGCGATGAAATCAAATGAATCGCTGTTACATTAGAAACGACACAGAGACTAAGAGAAGTACCTTGAAGATATACTTCAAAAATTTCTAAATAAATCCGCGCGTTTGTCTCAAGCATCGTCGACTCTAAGCTTACAGAAATGGTCCATTTTCCAAGGATTAAAACGTATCACACTTCATGAACGCTTCTAAATCGTACAAAATCTCAATGAAGTTCGGTTGGAGCGACTGTATCGCGAAGAAAATGACTTTTTACAGATAGTCGAAGAATTGTGTCACATTTCATTTCCCAAGGATTAAAACGTATCACACTTCATGAACCCTTCTAAATCGTACAAAATCTCAATGAAGTTCGGTCGGAGCGACTGTATCGCGAAGAAAATGACTTTTTATAGGTAGTCGAAGAATTGTGTCACATTTCATTTTCCAAGAATTGAAAGGTATCACACTTCATGAACGCTTCTAAATCGTACAAAATCTCAATGAAGTTCGGTTGGAGCGATTGTCTCGCGAAGAAAATGACTTTTTATAGATAGTCGAAGAATTGTGTCACATTTCATTTTCCAAGGATTATAAAAAGGTATCACACTTCATGAACGCTTCTAAATCGTACAAAATCACATTGAAGTTCGGTTGGAGCGATCGTCTCGCAAAGAAAATGACTTTTTATAGATAATCGAAGAATTGTGTCACATTTCATTTTCCAAGGATTAAAACGTATCACACTTCATGAACGCTTCTAGATCGTACAAAATCTCAACAAAGTTCGGTTGGAGGGACTGTATCGCGAAGAAACTGACTTTTTATAGATATTCGAAGAATTGTGTCACCGACGTGGCAGACACCGTGTTAAGGAATCGCTATGGCGAATCGGTTCGGCGCGGCGGTCTTTGTTTCGGCAATAATAAAAATGGAACGACGGAAGACGTCGTCGTGGGGGCAGCATCCCAGAAATTAACTGGCTCCGATATCGACGACAGGGGAGAACAATCGAAAAATCCCCCACCGGGTCGAATCCTTGATTCGCATAATACGGACATAAGGGTCGGGTGGTCCGGCTCGCCTCGGGCTTGCGAAATAAAGTCAGCGGGGCGCGGATGGCCGCGAGGAGGACGAGCGCGCGTCTCAAGTTCTCCGGCGGGAGAAGAAAAAAGATCCGGAGCGGAACGGTAAAGAAATCTAGGCCAGACCGTGGGAAAAGTCGAGACGAGGGAAAGACGCGGAAGAAGAAGAAGACGGCGAGAGGTGAGAGGAGAGCGAGAAGGAGGAGAGAGTGGAGTGTAGAGAGAAGGAAATCGAGAGAAGAAGGGACACGGGCGAGGAGAGGAATTAAGGGTGAAGAGAAAGGAGAAGAAAAGAGAAAGGAGGAGAAAAGTGCTCTCTCTGTCACTCCCCGCGCGCAACGACTGCACAATGTGCAGCCGAATGGCAGCGGCGGTTGCTCGCGCAGAATCTCCGTTGGTGCGCACAGGCGCATAGCGCGCGGGCTCGGGTACGGTGGCGGCGGCGTGCCGCGCGCGAATCAATAAGCGTGAGCACAGGTGGGTCGTCGTCGGCAACGTTGACGGCGGTGGCGACGACGGTAGCGTCGGCGGCACACGGCACAGGGCACACGGCACACGACACACGGGTTGCCGCGCATCAGAGACCGACGCTCCGTGACGACACACGACCGAGCGAGAGAGCGAGAGAGTGAAAGAGTGTGGGCGAAAGAGAGGGTGAGCGGCGCACCACATCGGACGCACGCTGCGACATAGGAGAAACAGGAGAGACAGGACACGAGAGAGGAGGAGAGCAAGTCTGGGACGCTCGCTCCTCGGCTCTCCCGAAACCTCGAGACTCGGGGGGAACAGGACACGGATCGGGCACAGTAGACACTGAACAGCGGGACAGCCGAGTCCAGACGAACTGGAGCCGTGGACGCGCCCGTTACTTCGGCTCTTCGGCCTTCCCCTAGCCCGGTCGCGGCGGCTGCCCACCCACAAACAAGGCCGCGCCGCGTCGCGCGTCGTCCTCGAGGCTCGAGACGTCCACGACCACGACGGCTCGTTCCTTCCCATTCCGACGGAGACGCGTCTCGTCGCGCGTGTGTGTGCTATACGCGCCTGTGTACGCGTCCGTGCGTGGCCTGTGCATCGGAGATCACCTTGTTGCTGTGATCAACTGTACCACCTTTGCAGCTCCGTTGTGCATCTTCTCCCTTCGACGGAAGGTTAGATCAGTGCTTCGAAAGTTTGTCTCTCGTTCTCACGCGATCCGATCGCTTGCTCGCGGACATGGACTCGCTCGTGCTCGTTCCCGCGTCGTCCGTCGTGTCGGACCGTAGACGACGCAGTGGTCAGCGAGATTAACGGCAGACGGCGTCAGAGAGCGGAGAAAGCAGAGAGAGAGAGAGAACGTGGTTGCAAGATATAGGCAGCGAGGGAGACTGGTGGGTCGAGAGGAGTGGAAAATGCGAGTGACGCGCCGCTGCACGGCACGGGTACGTCGCGACTTCGCGACGCGCGAGATCCCCGATCGTTCCGGTGTTGTGTGATCGAGTCACGCGACGATCTCATCTCCGGAGAGGCGCGAGTCGTAAAATCGAGTTTTCATCTCGACCCGTCTCATCTCGTCTCGTCTCGTGTCGCGAGAGAGGTAGATCGATCGCCGACGACGGAGTTTCGCTAGGCCTTGGACTCTCGCGCGGGGATCGCTTCCTGTTGTGGGAAAGAGCTTGCCTGCTCGCTTTCTGTCGGACAGTGCGATACGACAGGATTCGCGCCTCGTTACGATGAGAGCTCGCGCATCGGCCGAAGACCCCTTAGTATTAGCTTGTGGTGCCAAACCAGTCGAACGCTCTGGACCCATTGCTCGACAAGTGTCTCAACGACGAATAGGACCGTCGAGGAGTCTGTGAGTGCACGCGCGCGCCGACGGAAAGCACAAGAGAAAGCAAGAGAGAGAAAGAGAGAGGCTGCGACTGCTCGGGAGCAGGACCATCGCGAACGAGCGAACGAGAGGAAAAGGAGGACGACCGAGGCCGAGGAAGCGGAAGACGAGGAATAAAGGGAAGGGACGAGGAGCCGAGAAGCCGAGGATAGAGGCTCTCTCCTCCTCTTTGTTGTTTTCCATCTTTTTGTCTTTTTTCCGCGATATCGTGCTTGCGCACTGCGCAATATTTCCCTGAAAGACGGGAGCAAGCTGAACCGGAGAGGAGTGGGGGGAGGGAGAAGCCGGGAGAGCGACAGAGAGAGAGGAGCAAGGTGAACGTTGTGACCGAGGAACGAACAGAGACAACGAGAGCGAGAGAGAGAGAGAGAGAAAAGAGAGAGCAAGAGAAAGCGGTAAACGAAAAGAGAGAAAAGAATAAAAGGTCGGAGAGCGAAGCAGAAGGAAAGTCGCGAACGAGACTGACACTTGAGAAAGTCACATAATCCCGACTGAGACTGTCGTCGTGTTCCATCCATTTCGTATTACTAATTACTAATTAATTAATCATCGACGGCCGATCGGTGCAACTCATCGGTCCCGTCGATTAAGAGTTAAGTTTTAAGTCAACGACCCTTTTACATTTTATACCGATGTTTTAAGAAACGAAAGCGAACGACCGACACCGCTTGCCGTCACTGCATGCGATTCAGAGCGAGCCGAGACCCCCGTCGAGACGCGCGCGTCGACGTCGACCAGAAGACAAACGGAGACAAAAATTTTTACGCGCTCCGGTAGGCTAAAAACAGGATCAAGAAGCACGAAGAGATTGGAACGTACAAGCGAAGCGATCGCGTGAACGCGCACGAAACACAGAGAGCACAAACCGGAAGGACCCGTGGCCACGTGGTTCGTTCGAATAATAATCACACAAACTAGAATTAAACTAGAAGCGGACAGGGATTGAGCGGACGAGCTTAACCGAGAAACATCGAGGCAAATCGTTGATGAGCAACCTAGTGCCCCAAAACAGTCTTTCAGAATCGTCGAAGCGTTAGCCTAGGACTACACTTTTTGTATCCGAGCCTCTCGATCTTGCGTACGATCGACCGAATACAATCAATCCTCTCTACTGTGATCATCGAAAGCAAATTCGAACGAGGTAGCATCAATAAGAAGAAAAAGAACAAGAAGAAGGTGATAGCTCTCAAGAAAGAGCAGGAAGAGGAACAAAGAGTGACAAACAGGTGACCCGAAACTCTGCCAAAATTCAGCTGTTCAAGGAAAAACTGTCCAAGTCCCAGCCTCCGGGATTATCCTCGGGGGAAGAGCAGATAGCGCTGAGATCGGTGGTGAAGAGTCCGCTGGAGACGGCGGGAGGAGGCCGGGCTGCGACGACGACGACGACGACGAATCGTCTGCCGCCACCGGTGGTGATCAGGCGGAAGCAGATTCCGCTGCGGCCGGCGAGGCAGGACTCCAGCGTCGCGGACTCGAGCGTCTCGGACGAGGGCGGCCGTTCCGCCAAGGAGGAACCGAAGGACTCGTCCGAGTGCTGCTCCTCCCCGCCGTTGGATCGCGCGAGAAGGCGACCGGAGGCGCCGGTGGATCCTCGGGTGGGCCCGGGCCCGGGTCCGGAACGTGCGTCCTGGGCCCTATCGGAGAGCGAGAAATCGCGGGCGCAGCAGGAGGCGGCTAGACGCAGGTGGGGCTTCTTGGCGAAATCGGCGTCGGCGAACGGAACCGCGAGAGTGTTCACGGAGACGGGGACCACGTCGACGAGCTCGTCGTCCTACGACCGGGACCTGCCGGGCTTGTCCCGTCGACCGGTCGACCACCAGATCTCGTTAGAGCTGAGAAGGGAGAGCAGATTCGCCAGTCGGATCAGCAACAGCACCTCGTCCGACTTCCAGGAGGAGAGCGAGCTCTCGTCGGAGGAGCGGGACGCGCTGATAGAGGGCGCCAAGACCCCGTTGACCGTCTGCAAGAACCGGCTGACCAAGTTTGGCACCAGACGCCGGATCGTCGCCACCTCGAACACCGGCAAGGATCATTTCCTAGCCGGCGATCGGCTGCTCGGCCTCCGGGAGAACGCGTCCTCCAGCTCGTCCACCGTCCGCTCGCCGATCGAGGACATCCAAGAGGACGAGCTGCCCGAGGACGATCCGAACAAGCTCGGCGTTGTCGATCCATCCTCCTCGAGCAACAACAACAAGCCTGTCTCCGCCCCCACCACTCTCTCCCTCGGCCGGAAGATCACCTCTTGGACCAAGGAGGGGAAGGATCTGCTGGTGAAATCGGTCTCGTCGGCAAACACGCTCGCCCCGGCGACGATGACCTGCATCAAATCTCCTCGTGCGATGTCCGAGCATCTGCTGGGCCAGCTCGAGGTCCCGGTGACGCCGACGGTGCTCGGCGCCCTACGAGCCAAAGGCGGCTCCCTGAAGGAGGGCGACAGGAGCGATAGGGTGACCGATGTGCCGCGACAGAGATGGAGCAGCGTCAGGGTCAAGGGTGGTAGCACCAAGAGTCTCTTGCTGGAGAACGGAGGCCCGCAAACCAAGCCGCTCAAGGGGGCTCTCACGGCAGAGGTATTCTCTCTCAGTTGTTGATTAAAATGTTTACCGCATTAATTAAGGCCCATCAAAAGACAAACGAGCTCACACTCGCACGCGATAGCTTTTGTAGGATTTTAGGAAAAAGTGGGAACCGGCCACAGCGAGATTCGAACCTGCGCCCTCGCAATTTGTAGCTCACCAGCTCTTCGGCACACCCACCGAACTTTTCGACGTTTCCTAATCTCCATACGTATTTGTTAGATATTATGAATCGCGACTATGCTCTTTCACGGTTCTGGAGTAAGTGCTGAGCGGTCTAACACAGTCCTCTTACCAGAACACACCCCGTGCCTTCCCTACTCCGGGTTACCCTGGGATCGTCGACAACTCATTTCGTCGACACGATTTGACCGACATTAACTTTCGTCGACGCTGTTTTCATCGACACGGTCACATCGACGACAGAGTCTAGTTCATTCGTTTCCACTGACACCAAATTCGTGTTTGATAATGTAGATTAATTGTTATTACCAATCTTATGTTCGCGACACAAAGCGAATTACAAAGCAGTGTTATTTATTTCAAAGTGTTCATTGCTACTTTGTGCATACAGTTGTTGATTAAAATGTTTACAGCATTAATTAAGGCCCATCAAAAGACAAACGAGATCACGCTCGCACGCGATAGCTTTTGTAGGATTTTAGGAAAAAGTGGGAACCGGCCACAGCGAGATTCGAACCTGCGTCCCTGCGATTCGTAGCTCACCAGCTCTTCGGCACACCCACTGAACTTTTCGACGTTTCCTAATCTCCATACGTATTTGTTAGATATTACGAATCGCGACTCTGCTCTTTCACGGTTCTGGAGTAAGTGCTGAGCGGTCTAACACAGTCCTCTTACCAGTAGACACCCCGTGCCTTCCCCACTCCGGGTTACCCTGGGATCGTCGACAACTCATTTCGTCGACACTGTTTTCATCCACACGATTTGACCGACATTAACTTTCGTCGACGCTGTTTTCATCGACACGGTCACATCGTCGACAGAGTCTAGTTCATTCGTTTCCACTGACACCAAATTCGTGTTTGATAATGTAGATTAATTGTTATTACCAATCTTATGTTCGCGACACAAAGCGAATTACAAAGCAGTGTTATTTATATCAAAGTGTTCATTGCTACTTTATTAATCAGACATAACCTATACCTGTTCCAGACCTAACTCACACCATCAATTACAATTTTTTGTTTTCCACGAATAGACGAAATAACTTCTGTGACTCCTTCAAAATTAATCTGGCTTGTCGAACGCATTGCATTAGTTTTACGAACAATTTAACGCAACGATCACGTACCAAAGCAGAAAACGTACTCACACATATTAGCATTACATATTCGGATCTATAATAACAAGAATTTCTTATGTAGCTATCAGTTCGTGGAAACGAAGGAATTCAGACCTGTTGGTAAATACGGACTGTTGACGAAAACATTTGTCGAAGATTTGACCGTGTCGATGAAAACATATTGCCGACGAAAGTTAATGTCGGTCAAATCGTATCGATGAAATCAGTGTCGGCGAACTGAGTTGTCGACAATACCATGGTAACCCCCCCACTCCGTGGCCAGCTCCTTCAGGGCAGAGTCCCAATCCTTGTGCAACGCACTCATCGCTATCTCTCTCTCTCTCTCTCTTTTTCTCTCTTTCTCATAAAGTCATTCCAAACTTTCACTCATCTGTTTCTCATAAACATCCCCGTGACGGCCGATAGCCGGAAGACCCAGCGCGGTCGCCTGTCATCGTCCATCGACGGTACTGTTTAGTCTCAAGCATCCCTCTTTAAGGCCTCACGCAGGCCAAGATCCTGCCATAAATCCTTCCAGGCCTAAGAGTCGCCTCGATACAAACCCTGGCTTAAAACACATTGACATATTATTTAGTCTGGGGAGGGGGGTCCTGATCCCACACTTCTTCTATCTCGTGAAATTTGAATTTTTGCGGTGTTCGATTCGCCACCGCGACCCTTATGCTCCTTCCGCTGTACCGGATTATTCGGTATTCTTGCTCATCCTATTAAAAGTTTCTCTCGACCCCGTAATCCCGCCTCGGCCCGCTTTTATCGCCGCGGTCTACACGCTGGATTATCCACTTCCGTCGCTTTGTGTCGTCTATCCAACCACGACCTGATGGATTGGATCTCTAAACGATCACGACTCCCGCGCGATCGTACTGCCGATATTTTCTACCTTCGCAATATCTAGGTAGTCGATAAAAATTGCATAGTGCAAGATTTAATGGTTTGCATGGAAAGACTAGAACTAGATACAAATGTCAGGATCGTATATTTTTAATGAGGAATCTAAAAATACGCTTTAAAAAATCGATGAAGCTGATCTACCCGTTCTGACAATCATCAAAAGGAATCCGCTCTCCATTGATCGCGTATGTTCGCCGAGCTGGCACTTGCTTATTCGATCAGAGATTATCGTAAATTATCCGAGCTACGGCGAACAAGCTTTTCCCCAGAGTAAGCTCGTCTTCCTACGAGTGTCCATCGAATTGATTAAGTGTTCATCAGAGTTGCTCGATAATTCCGTCGAACGTGTCTCGGGGCATCGATCCGGAAAACCAACTTTCGCTCAGCAGATCATCCCACGTGTCTCATCGTTCATCGCACTTCCTGTATGTAGATATCTAAAGGGCAGCGTTAAACGTTAAAAAGGGCAACGCCGTGGTGGCAGGCGCCGGTAAATATATTTTTAATGTATATGAAGAACATTGGAAACGATGTTCAACGGAATGATTAACCCTTTGATTGCGAAACATATATTTTGCAATCAAAATTTCTATACCCGATATACAGTGGCCCACAATAGTGTTCGTACGACATTTAAACTAGAATAACTTTCTTAAGATTTGACCAAACCACTTGGCATTTTTTGAGCAATTAGAAACGTTGATTTAGTAAATTACGTGCGAAAGAGATTTTGAAAAAATTGCAATTAGTAGGAATTACACGAAGAAATAATAATGGCACTTTTTTAAACTTCTTTATTTTAGCCCATAATGAAAATTCAAAATATGCCTTTTGTAGTTCTATGTTAGTTATGCATATGCTGAAAATTTTATCGAAATCGGTTGACGCAGAAAAAAACGACGCGCATCGAAAGATGTAAGAAACTATTGATTTTAAGCAGAAACTGACCAAAAGTCATAAAAAACTGCAATTATCACCACTTTCAACCGCTTGTAGCTGATGTGTTTGTTAACTGATTTCGATGAAATTTTCTGCACATGTGTAAATAACATCGATCTACATATCATAGATATTTTGAATTTTCATTTCGGTCTGAAATAATAAAGTTTTAAAAAGTGCCATTTTTATTTTTTCATATAATTCCTACTAATTGCAATTTCCTCGAAATCTTTTTTTGCACATTTTAAAAGTAAATTAATGCTTCTAATTGCTCAAAAAAGTCAAGTAGTTTAGTCAAATTTTAAAATTGAATAAATTTTGAAAATTAATTTTTACGTTGGTAGATTGAGTGTACAAAATTTCCTTACGATCTGAGGAATAGAAGAGGTTTGAAACAGTAATTAATATCACAAAACTAAACTTCTTAGTTTTTGTTTTATTAAATATATTGCTTTGATTTTGTGTAATTTTTATGATTGTGGAGTGGTCGCTGAACGTGTTAATACTACCCCATAAATAAAAGTCCAGAGGTGATAGATCTGGAGATCTTGCAAGCCACTTAACAGGTCCATATGTTTGAATCCAACTGTTTTGAAACATGTCGTTAAGATAATTTCTTACGATTCTACTGTTATGTGGTGGGGCCCCATCTTGTTAGAAGTACATACCTTGCGTAATGGATAGTGGCCGATCTTCCCAATAGTCTCTAAATTGCGTATTTAAAAACTCTAAATTTGGTACGCAAAAACATTGATACGCAGTATTCAAATTCTTCCTTCCATTTCTCCAATCCTGACCTTGCATGACCTTGAAGGTCATTGTGCAGTAGATGGATGAATTCGTCTTGACAAACGCTTTTATACGACATAAAAAGTATGTAGCATTCCATGTAAAAAATTGGAGGTCACCTCCGTTTCTATCAAAATAATCTAAATACATCAAAAATGCATATATAAATTTGTTGCGTATAAAAAACAGTACTACTTTTTCCTCTATCATTTTTTTCTAATATTTACTATTTACCTAAAAAAAAATGCTACTAGTACTATCCTGAACACCCCGTATATATACGAAGAAATTTTAATCGTGACCACATAAATTCTTTGATTTGGCTAAAATGACTATGTTTTAAATATGTGGGAATGTTTCGATGCTATCTTGTTCTTAAAAATGCGATTTTAGCATCCGCTGTAGTAATAATTTAATTGTGAATTATTTGAGTCGTCCATAGCGATCGTTATGCGAATATCGTACAGCAGAAGGTTTGTAGTTTTAGGCTAGAAACTACCATGGTCAATGGGTAAAAATTGAGTGGAAGAATTATTTTTTTTTTTTTTATTTCGGCGCACAGGTTCGATCAACGATACAAAATAGCAATTTTACAAATTAGAAAACCTCTTCGGAAACTCAACGTTTCGACCCAGATGTGGGTCTTTCTCAAGAGTGAGATATTTTTGCGTTTACTATAACAGGAAACAATATAATTGAAATTTATTGAGAACGAAACTGACTACATGCCGGCAGAAACTGAACTGAACATACACCAAATATACCATAGAAGAATTATTACTTCGTGCAGGGAGTCGGTTAGAAAAAGCGACGCGACTTATGGGATGACCTAATATACTTGGATATTTCGCGTTATGGCACTAACGGGCGCGCGGTTATCGACACGGCCTACTTGGACGAGCCCGCAATTATGGCGCATAGGCAGCGAGACTATCGAACCTCGTTTCGTCGAAAGCAATTGCCCCCGTATTCGAACGCGGCTGATACCATCGTCGTAGGCGCGACTATCCGCGCGGGAAATATAAACAGGCGCGTTGCATCGTTGCATCGGTGCATCGAGTTTCTCGTTCGCTCACCGTACATCATCTATTTTCGGACCGCATTCGTTCCGGTGCAGCGAGCTCGGAAACCTACCGCGAGGCAGCAGCGAATTCTTTGATCTCCCTTCTCCCAGTTTCTTATTTTCGGAACGTGTAACCACTTCGCGCGCATCACCCGACCCTAACCGATTCTGAGTTAGGGTTACGACTGTCTAGATCCGTCACTGACTGCGCCGCTGATTTACAAGGCCCGGCGAATGCTCGAAATAACTTCTTTAAACTTGAACCTTTATTTTCGACCATTGTTGTCCCGGTGAATCATGCTGCCGTGGCTCCGCTGTTATGGCTGCGTGGCTTTCAGCTCGTCTTATCGATTGCGACGCCTGGTGACACTAAAATGTTAGTCATATTTCTTCTTTATTGCATGCCCCTTCTGCCGATCGATCGCCACCCACGATATTACGACTGTGTCGAATAGCCTGGCAAAAACGTTTCAAACGGAAATGCACTGGTCTCGAGCGAAGAATTAAATGGTGCTAAGTCCACGGTGCCGTAACATATTTCATTTTGTTGTAGAGCCTTCAATTTGTTAAATTGAAGCCTACATAAAGTACATTCACCCTTCTTCGTTCGAGCAAAAGAGGGCACAGGTTCCAAGAAAGTTTCCAGCTAATTTTCCACTGAATACTGGGTCGAATTAAAAGTTTGTTTCGATCAAGTTGGTAAGCGAAGAATATAAGCGAACAATCTCTCCGAGTATTCCTTTCGTTATAAACTCGTCGAAGTTGGATTAAAACGTACGGGATAGTAGTTATTCGTGTTCAAACACGTACGAAAAAAGGACACGAACTTTCTGTCCATCGTCCAAAGAAATTACAATTAATATCGAACGCAAACGAATAAAGCGAGTAAAGGGAAAGACAATAATTCTGTGTGTGCTCGGCAAACACAAAGAGAAAAGATCCATTCGCGGATCGGTTTATAGAACGGATTGCCGGGTACACGTCGAATAAACGGCTTCTGGAAACACGTTTTCCATGGAATGGACTAATCCCCGCGAACGGGGGCATTGTGGTACCGTAGGCGGAGACAAAAAGGCCGGGGGACGCTTTCTCTCGGATAATTTCGTTCGGGAGGAAACGGCGAGACGAGTAGACGAGTCGCGGGAAACAATAATAATCGCGCGTGGCGGGAGAAACGTAATTTAATGGGACGTCAAAGACAGTCGGTGCTGCTGTGCGCGCCTGCTTTCGAGAGACGGATGGAATTAATTTAGTCGATACGCTCTTTTCCGTGGATGACGCGCGCGAATCCGCTCGCGTATTTCCCTTTTCCTCTTGCTTACACGTGCGACTTCCCAGGCTCGCGGGACTCGCTCGAATTAATACCGTGAAAGCCATTATGTCATCCGGCGTGGCCGAGGACAAACGAACCGGCGAATACTTGTGCTTCCGCCGCAAAATCGGATCCGCAGTCACGGATCACAATTAAGCTGGGCTCCTCGAGTGGTCGAGTGTAGCGCTACACCCGCCCTTGCAACCGCTGCACCCACTGTTTCACCACCTTGCGTTGCAGTCGCTGCACCCCGGCCTCTCGTGGCTGTTCCGCTTTTTAATTAATTCGGTCTCACGCTTACCCGCTCGCCACGAAATAACGAGGCCGTTCCCTTGAGCTTTCCACCAAGACTTTCCCCGCCGATCGTTTCCTTTTTCTTTGGTCAGTCCGCGGCTGCCTCGCCGACGGTAATATTCTGCTGCTGCGGCCCGTCGCCAATCTTCTTACCGGAGAGAACATGGTAATCCTCGGCAACGACCCCTCGTTTAACCATTTGCACTCGGAGCAACTTTCATTCCGAACTCAGGATATTTCTTTCGATCTAGAACATTTTTATTGTATGTATCTAGTTTGCGTTGTACATTTTATGTTACACCCGTTGTCTCATACAACAGTTGAATTTTTAAAGTTTAATAATATGAAAATTGTGGAGGGCGCGCAGTGACTCAGTGGATAGAGCGCGCGACTATAAACACTGTGGTCGTGAGTTCAAATCCCACCGCTGCCACCAATGGAAATATTCTTCTATGTGATATTATATTGCGTCGTTGACCATGGCGGTTCGGAACCCACCGTAATAAACAGTAGGTCCCGCTGAAAAGTAGGCTGAAATAGGCTGAACATTCGCGTTAGGTGAGAGTGGGGAAAGTGTAAGAAGGGGGAGAATGGTAAAATGGATTTGAAACCCTGAGGGGACCAAATATCAGTGCCTTCCTAACATGACAATTGTGACACAGTGACACAGAGTCACCATTCGAGTGCAAAGGGTTAATACGTCGTCACTCCCTCTCTATTTCTGTCTCCCTTTGAATCCTCTGAATGATCCCCCGGTTGCCGAATTTTATTAATTGTCTAACGAGAAGCGACGCGAGTGAGGAACAGTGCCGCGCGCTCACCCTTTACACAAAGGTGCTAACACATTCGAGGAATGTTCACATTTCTCCTGTCGATAACAGTGCGGCGTTCATTGTGCGAGAACGCGAGTTTCTTCAAATTATGCCTTCCCTTTAACACAGACTCCGTTGAACTTGACAACGATCTCATCATTATCATTATCGCCAATCTTCTTACCGGAGAGAACATGGTAATCCTCGGCAACGTCCCCTCGTTTAACCATTTGCACTCGGAGCAACTTTCATTCCAAACTCAGGATATTTCTTTCAATCTAGAACATTTTTATTGTATGTATCTAGTTTGCGTTGTATATTTTATGTTACACCTATTGTCTTATACAATAATTGAATTTTTAGAGTTTAATAATATGAAAATTGTGCAGGGCGCGCAGTGAGTTCAAATCCCACCGCTGCCACCAATGGAAATATTCTTCTATGTGATATTATATTGCGTCGTTGACCATGGTGGTTCGGAACCCACCGTAATAAATAGTAGGTCCCGCTGAAAAGTAGGCTGAAATAGGCTGAACATTCGCGTTAGGTGAGAGTGGGGAAAGTGTAAGAAGGGGGAGAATGGTAAAATGGATTTGAAACCCTGAGGGGAGCAAATATCAGTACCTTCCTAATATGAAAATTGTGACACAGTGACACAGAGTCGCCATTCGAGTGCAAAGGGTTAATACGTCGTCACTCCCTCTCTATTTCTGTCTCCCTTTGAATCCTCTGAATGATCCCCCGGTTGCCGAATTTTATTAATTGTCTAACGAGAAGCGACGCGAGTGAGGAACAGTGCCGCGCGCTCACCCTTTACGCAAAGGTGCTAACACTTCGAGGAATGTTCAGTTTTCTCCTGTCGATAACAGTGCGGCGTTCATTGTGCGGTAATCCGAGTTTCTTCAAATTGTGTCTTCCCTTTAACACGTTCGTTCAATATATTTAATAAAACAAAAACCAAGAAGTTTAGGTTTGTGATATTAATTACTGTTTCAAACCTCTTCTATTCCTCAGATCGTAGAGAAATTTTGTACACTCAATCTACCAACGTAAAAATTAATTTTCAATTCTGTATAAATAATTCCGTCACCCAACGCTGAACGTGTTAACATAGACTCCGTTGAACTTGACAACGATCCCATCATTATCACAGACAGTCTAATCTTTAAATTCGACGCAAGTGAACACGGTCTACGAATTGACTAAACAATTACACTGTCCAACACCAAATTTTCTTCTCAATTACTGTTTGAGATAAATTCAAAAATATCCTCAAAAATTAGTGCAAAAATGGTGTCTCTCCGTCTTTAATGATCGTTTAATCACGTTTAATCATTCATAATGTATTAATATTAGATATCACTGTATTCGGGAAAGTCTACAGAATCTTTTGCTGCAAAGAACAATTCAATATCTTTTATAATATCATTGAAATATTTGTTTAATGTTGAAAAATAGGTTTTTTTTCAAAGTCATGTTTCTCAAAAACTGTGCGTGTAGGAGAAAAAGTAACTGCAGATTCGTAATCAGCGCGAAAAACTCTATAAGAACCACCCAACAGTAATTGAGAAACATAAAAAAAGTTGATATTTGTTGGACAGTGTTACTTTCATGCACATCACAATTTTCTTTTCCTGGCGAATTGAAAGTTCTTTAACGCTTCAGGTATTTCCAAGTGATATTTTCTAGTAAATATTTTCTTTCGTAATTACCTTCACTGGTGGACGGTCAGGATTACTAGATCGTTAGACGATTGGTAGACTGCAGATTTTTATGAAAAATGAAAACGGTCTGCATCGGAAGTCAGAATTGATAGACATTGCTTTCATTAATAATTCCTGCAAGATGAAAAGTGATTACTAGATCGCTGGATGACTACCAGATTTTTTCGCAAAATAAAAGTAGTCTGCATCGGTAGAATTTATTGACACTTCTTTCGCTAACAATTCCAAGAATTTAATGCTTTAATCTTCTAAAATTCTTTCTAATCTTCCGACTTTCCGTCTGCTCGTTTCAATCGTCGAATTCGCAGCTCAAAAGCCACATACATAAAGCCACTGTTGCAGTATTAGTTTACCGAGTGTTTCATCGCGTCCGGAACGAGTTTCAGCGAGAGTTTACAATCGTCTCGGCACTTTTAGGACATCGAATCTCGTTGCTCCGGCTTTGAGACGTACCAGAACGCACGGCCAGAGAGATAAATAACGGGAAAAGATACAAGAGATGAATGGGGCGCGGAGTGAACTGTGCCACCTCGTGTTTTCGTGCTCGCAACGAGATCAGGGTTTTTCGTTTCGAGCGAAATTCGTCGAAGTTCGTGGCTCGTTTTGTGGGTTAACGATCGCGTTGGGAGCGATGTGGCTGGTCGTTTCTGGAAGACTGCCGTTAGGAGGATTTCATTTGTGTACACGGCCCCCGGAGTTTCTGTGTTTCGTCTGAGAATGGCTGAGAAGACGGTGTCCGTCGGTATTTACGGATTAGAGATGCCTGAAAACACATCCACGATCCGGTCCAACCGGATATACTCGTCGACGACGCAGCTTTACGACGCGAGATGCTGGACGGAAGCCGTGTCTCCGTTAGTTTATACATTATTCATTACTAGACTAAGGATTCTATGCATTTATGACAGGAATGAGTAGAAGAAAGATAAAACGATCTCTGATCATGAGTACTCCACAATTAGGGTTTGCAATACCGGACCAAAAATACAATACCGGTATTCGGTATTTGTTTAAACGTTGTACCGGAATACCGGTATTAACCCTTTGCACTCGGAGCTATTTCAACTTAAAAATCAAACATTTCTTCTGACCTAAAATATTTCCATTGTATATAATTTTTTTAATTTTATGGGTATGAAAATGAAATATAGTATCTCATACAATATTTAAATGTTGCATAATTTATTAAATGTAGAAAAATTTAATAATGTAAACAATATTTTGAATAATGGTATAGTAATTTGTAGTGGCGCCTCAGAGTCGCCATTCGCTAGCCATAGCTTTATTTTTAGTTTCATTAATAATCATATTGACTGTCCCTCTCTCCTTATGCAAATCAATTTCTGAGATCTAGAGCAAGATTTCAAACACTTAAATCCAGATCTACATATGAAATAATTAATCCAATAAATCGCATTATTGCAGGCTCTAACACTCTCTATAATCTGTATCTGTATTGATTTTTTTAGAGGGTCTTTACAAACTTTTCAAAGACAATTACATAGGATTATCGGATAATACCATACCCTTTGTACCATGAGTTTTTGTGCATGTCTCTTCTTTCTTATTTTATGTAAAGTCTTTTTTCTATTGTGTAAACATTTATGTAAAAGGTCATCGGTCCGTTTATAGATAAATAAATAAATAAATAAAAAGCGGATAAAACATAAAGAGAAGTTAAGAGAATTGTTACGTTATCAACGACTTTTTCAAATTAATATTGGAAGAAAGAAATTTTTCTTCGATTCTAGTACCTTGCAAACAATTCAGAAGGTTCTTATTTTACATAAAAATCCGCATTATATTAATTGCATGCCGGACAGTTTTAGGGACCGTAAAATCTTTCTTTAGTATTACTTGTTTGCTAAGATTCCTTCAACTTCACAGGAGCTGTTTTGTCAAGAAGAATCGAAACACAACACAATTTATTTCATTGTTGTGGCAATTAGAACTTTTTTACTGTTTAAATCAAATTTATAGTTACCGTATTTATTGTTTCGTAGTTTGGTTTGAGTGGTAGAATTCAGGCTTTTTCCGTGATGTGCGTCGGCGAGGAGAATTTTTTTAGGCCAGGTCGCGAACGGCGCTTCAGGCCTCTCGAAAATATCGCTGGGAATCATTAATAATAAACACCGATTCCAGATTCAGAGCTCGTTCCTGCTTGGAATATATATTATCAAACACTCGGCCGAGTTCCTAGCGTTTCTGCTTTTTTAGCGTCTCGCTCAAAGTTTTTCCCGCAGCGAAGTCGCAAACAAGTGTCATCATTGTCTCGAGAAAAAGTCGCGTTAATTATTCGGCGGTTAAGCAATTACGCCCGGCATTTCAACTTCTGCCTCGACTGCCGCCGGTGAAATGTCCGAGATTTGATCTTTGAATTGTTGGTCATAAATAATTGCCTGACGACTCTCATCTTGTGCAAATTACAAACTGAGATTTCTTGCGATTCTTATTGACTCTGTTGCAGTATACTCGCTTATCATGATACGGAAGCAAAACCATACCGATTCATTTAAAAAATTGGAGGTAACCTTCAAATGTCTGAAGTACCTCCACCTGCAAAAAAATTATTATCGCCACCGGATGGCCCCTATCGCACTATGCAACATTATTTCAGCAAACATTTCTGTGAAACTTATAGTTTCGAAGATATCTGATATATTTCGAAGATTCAGGTAGTAGCGGGAAAGGTGTTGTCGTACTGTCCCTCTGTTGACGAACATAGGAAGTAGGCGCCAGTTGATGGTGACACAGGGTCGTGAAGAGAATGAATAAGCGAAGTATGCGAACGAAGGTCGCGGGTTTCGAGTGTCCAAGGTTTCTCGGGCGCACGAGCTTCGATAGCCACGCGTCTTTCTCATCTCGCCGTTCATCTCGATCCACGAGCCCCTCTCGAAACGTGATGAAGGGGATCATCGAGTGTGCTCGCGAAATGCCAATAGTGCGTTTATCGTGACCTTTACGAGCCCGCGATCGAGGCGTTACGAGGTTAACGTGGTGTAACAGAGGATCAGCTAACGAACTGCGAATAATGGCAGTCGCAATTTAGGCGGCGGTTCCCCTTCCAACTTGTCTTCCGCCGAGTTACATCCTTCCATGTGCCTTGGACACTGCATTCTCGCCAATAGTGAACATCGATGGTGCATTTCTTACTAATTTTGTTCATAGTGTAATTCTTAGTGCTATTCTATTATGCTTATATGTGGGATTAGAATCGGGTGAAATAAGAAACTGCTTATATAATAAAAAGAAAACCAAAAGAAGATGTATATTTTAAAAATAGAATTTCGTGTGGTTCTTTACACGTTCGTAATTCGACTAACACTCCTCATTCTCGCACGCATCCACACCGCGGTCGTCCGCTTCATTTCTTTCTTCGCTCTCCGTCTTTCTTTCGCTCATGCTCTCTCACTCACGCTCTCCGTCTTTCTCTCGCTCATGCTCTCACACTCACGCTCTCCGTCTTTCTCTCGCCCATGGTCTCTCACTCACGCTATCTCGCTCGTAGAATTCTCTAGCATTCACGCATATACACGCATACACGCACTCATTCGTCCATCAAATCCTACATATATAAATACAACTTTAACTTCGAGTACCCGAATATTGCAAACTTTCGGGACACCGACCCGACCCGATCATTGTCCGACTCGACCCGAGACTTGGGTACCCGAAATTTCGGGTATCCGCACACCCGTAGTAATTCTTAATTTATTTTTCTAATTGCGTTCAGACTTTTATGAGGAACCTCATTTTCCATTGAATCCATTTCGTGGAAATTCAAACTGTCTGGCTATGGCAGTCTTATTCTACTTACTGTATGTCTGAACGTAACTGGAGCATTTCTGGTCGATATTGTTTATAGTATAGAAAATGTTCATATCGAAGCTAATATCCTTCAAGTGGAATAGGTACAGTATAGTGAATCCCCATTAGATCATCGAATATAGCTACTCGTTGAATTAATTTGATTATTATCGACAACAGCATTGCTGTTCAATTTTCGTAACAATAACGAAGCTATCCACTCCGTAACGAGTCTGCTCGTTGCTGTCCTATTCTATTCGATCCAATCCAGGTGTCTTCTGTTTAATTATCAATCGAAACAACAAACATCGTGTTACTGTATAAATTTCCAGAGCTTAACACTGGAATTACCGGACCAGTCAAAGTGACTGGTTTCTAATTTTTTCTTTCGCAAATATTGAAATTATAAATACGTTTCCAGGAGTAATTTTTTAGTATACTTCTCTATTGAATTACTTATTTAGACAAAAATTTTACGAAATCTGAATAAATGCAATATTGTCGTTATTATTAGTCAATTCACACGCCAGTTGCATTTAGTGCTCGGCAGTTCTAGTATTGTGGAATCAGGACCTCCCAGACCAAATACTGTATGGAGATTAGGAAATGTAGGGGGGTTCCGTAGGAATGTGTAAGAGTTGATCAGCTACAACCGCGAGGGTCCTGGGTTCGATTCCCGGCGCGGAATTCCTCATTTTACCTAAGATCCTACATATTTGGGGGCTCGTCCGGGATGGGGGGAACACCGATTCCCGCATGGTGACAGACGACGAACGCAGTAAGCAAGCGTTGCGAAGACGGTCGCACGCGAGCGAAAGGACGACGAAGTGAAGTAGGGACATATCCAAGGAAAACTGCTAGAGAGGGCAGTAGGATGGTGTTCCCGAAAAGTGACGAAGTTGGTGACGAGTTGTGTTGATGGCGCTGAGGCCAAAAAGACGATGTCGCTGCAAAGGACATTCGAGGGCGAATGCCGGAGCACGATGGCCGAGTGTGGGATCAGGACCTCCCAGACCAAATACTGTATGGAGATTAGGAAATGTAGGAGGGTTCTGTGGGTATGTGTAAGAGTTGATCAGCTACAACCGCGAGGGTCCTGGGTTCGATTCCCGGCGCGGAATTCCTCATTTTACCTAAGATCCTACAGTATTAATAAGTGCAAGTAACCAAATACTGCTCTCCCATTTCATAGAACTACAATTTAAACTCAATAACCTACTAGAGCAGAGGTTCAAAGAATTCTGCCAATTACTTCAACAACTGCAAAAACGAAGTCATTCACAATGATTTAACAAAAAGTGGAAGGAATACAAAATTCCTTCATGAATCTTACAGATCTAACACCGGAGAATTAAACAGACGCGAACCTAACGTTTCATTCACCATTTCATAAAACAATTTCGTCACCTGTCTCTGTCAATTCTACGAAACCGAAAGTTTCAAACAAGGTCCGATGAGGCGACCGCAATCCATAGAGAATCAAGTTTTAACTGAGCCATCGACGATAAGATTCAGCTTAGATTTGGGTTAGGTCCCATTGCGATGAAACGTTTCATCCAAGTTTTAACGAAGTCTCCGACCCTGCGGTTTATTAACGCGAAGCTAAAACGCTGAAACGCTAACAACTGCGAGCGAAGAATCGAAGACGCGATAAGTATCGCGGTGCTCCTGCAGTGGCCCTTAAAAAATTGATCCAGACCGCGAAACAATATCGAAAAGGGGAGAACGTTTCTATAGCACGCTGACGTTCGGCTCAGCTCCTCATGTAATGAACCGCATCTCTGGTAAAAATAGATCGAGCTCTAGGAAAAGAAGTTCGATCATTCGAGAGTCGAAATTATTCGTGGAATCGCGTTCACCGGGAAATCCGCGTCGCCTTCGCGCGTGGTCTCATCTGGAAGTCTTAAAAAACACCTGTCACACACAAAACGTACTACAAACAGGTTTGTTCGACGGAAAATTTAAGCCATTCATTAGCCAAAGACTAATATTAAACTTCTGATTGCTATCAGTAGACTGCTCTGATTTAACGCGATCATAAGAAAAATAAGTAGATGATCAGTAGACAGCGGATTTTTATGAAAAATAAAAAATGTTCGCATTGATTACAAGACACAGCAGCTAAAGAAAAATTTCTTTCTTCTTCTAATTATCTTATTAACCCTTTGCACTCGGAGCTATTTCAACTAAAAAACGAAACATTTTTTCTAACCTAGAATATTTCCATTGTACATAGCTATTTTCATTATATGCGTAAGAAACTGATATAGTAACTCATGCAATATTTAAATGTTTAGCAATTTATTACATATAAACAAATTTAATCATGTAAGCAATATTCTGAATAATGGTGTAGCAATTTGTAGTGACGCCTGAGAGTCGCCATTCGAGCGCTAAGGGTTAAGCTAAAACTAATACACTCGTGTCTTCAAAGCTTTTTAATATGTTCACTGTTTTGAATTGTGCGTACGCATTTTTGCCATAAATGCATAAAATCCGCAGTCTAGTGATCAATGATCAGTCCAATGAATGAACACATAAGCTGCATGTCTATTGAAATTAGATCCCCCTGCACCCCACTGTCGAAATCTTTGTCATCTTTTCGTGGACGAGGAGTACGAGCAATTTGAAACAGCAAAAACATTAGAAGTATTAAAAGATATCGGTGTATAATTTTCAATTTCTTAAAAATAATAAAGAAACATAGAAATTTGTATTTGGTTCCTATGGAGACTATTTTTATTTTACATACAGATCTGCCGGCAGTCAGAGTCTCTGCACAAATAACCGAAATTTTATGCATTCGTGACCAAAACAAGCGAGAGATAAGTAAGACGAGAAGTCAATTTCTGTGATTATTCTAGAGACAGAATCTGAAATTCACTATTGTAGGATCTCAGGAAAAAGGAAGGCACCGCGCCGGGAATCGAACCCGGGCACTCGCGGTGCTAGCCGATCGACTAACGCGCTCACCCACGGAACCCTCCCCCTTCCTCCTAATTTCCTACGGTATTTGTGGTCTGGGGGGTCCTAATCCCACACTCGGCCATCCTGCAATGACATTCGCCCTCGAATGTTCATTACAGCGTGATCGTCTTTTTGTGTATGTTTGGCCTCAGCGCCCTCAACACAACCTCGTTTCGTAACTTCACATTTTGTATTTCGTACACATTTCATCTTCGTCCGTCATCGTCGCGCCATTGTGCGGCGATCGGCAATAGGCATAAGCGATTTCTGTTGAAGACCCAAATAAACACTCAGGCCATACAATCCGCTTTAGTTTACATTATCGAGGCGCGATTGATATAACGAATTGGAGGAGGAAAAAATAAAGACTTTACTTTTATTCTTATATTTATTATTTGACGAACGAAGCAAACATATAAGGATTGTTTATGAAATAAGCTAGCCCGTCAATTTGACGGGTTTCGTAGAGATAGGTATATTACATAGAAATTTCAAAGATTAGAAAGCTTTAGGAAAAAATAATTGTGTGTATTCTTTGGATGAAGTGATTAATTTACGATGCGAAATGGTTCAAATTAATGCTATGGTTTTTGGTGTATTTCATTTCAAAATTTGAAATCCGTCAAATTGACGGGTCCCGTAAATCTAGTGTTAATAATGGAGGGGACCTATCGGAGACTGCAATTAAGGCGCGATTTGAATGCGAGCGATTATTGTCACGCAACGGCGAGTTCTTTCCCTCAAGACGCGCAGCTGGGTTAAGCCGTGTTTGCCACACGAAGTAGAAAACGGATAAAAGTCGTGCGGCGTTCACACGGGCCAGCCGAGTGGAACAGAATAACTCGCATGAGTTACGTTCAGCTGATGTGCCCCGTCTTTTCCCGGTCCCAGGATTTTTCCCGACAGTGTCTGCGAAATATACGCCTTATCGGACCTGTCCGTCCGTCTTGATTTACTGGGAGACATTCGAGTCACGAACCTAAGCTGCTTAAAACCTTTTTACTAGCTGTAACCCCTTGATCTTGGCAACCATTGCCGTTTCTTTCCAGCTGGTCCACATTTATTTGACCATTTTCCATCGGCGTTGTACAGTGAAACTTCACTCAAATCATTTGAGGTTTAGGAAACAAAATGACTACAGCGAAGATCAAAAGTGAATCAACACTATTTCAAAGATCATAACTTTTAAAATGTTAGACCTAATGACTTGAGTGTTCTTGAGAAGTTGGAAAGATTAGTTTATTAGATGATGCGTGAAAAACTTTTGAAAAATTTGCAATTTCTCAAATTTGTGATAAAAATAGTAAAAGTTGATTTTTGCAACTTTTTTATCTGGGCTTATATTAGAAATTTAAAAAAATGTGTTTTGCAGATTCAAATAAATTGTATACATACTGGAAAATTTCATCGACATTGGTTTATTGATTTTTGAGTTATAAACGATTAAAAGGGGAAAAATTGGAGTATTTCACGATTTATAACTGCAATTTTTTCCACTTCTAATAACTCATGAACCAATTGACTAATATCGATGAAATTTTCAGCATGTATATAATTTATTTCAATCTATAAAACATATTTTTTAAATTTTCAATACAGGCCCAGATAAAAGAGTTATAAAAATCAATTTTTACAATTCTTCATCGCGATTCCGACAAATTGTAAGTTTTTGTCATGCATCATCTAATAACCTAATCCTTCTAATTTCTCAAAAACACTCGAGTCGTTTGATCCAATTTTGAAAATGTTCTTCCAAATAGTGCTGATTCACTTGTGCTTTTCACTGTATAGTAACTAGACTGCGGATTTTTATGCAAAATAAAAATTGTCCAAGTCGCATTACAAGAAATGGAAGCTAGATAAAAATGTATTTCCTCTTTCAATAATTTTAACACGTTTAAAATAGCTCTAATTCTAAAATCTCTAATTCCTCTAATGTCTTTTGCAGTTTCATGTTTCATTCATTTTTGCCATAAAAGCATAAAATTTGCTGCAACGAAAGGATTATATTGCTTGTTTACAGTTTTTCGTAACTTATACTTCTGTAGAACCGAGCAGCTTAGTAAGAAAGAGAACTGACGATGCAGTTGGCGTTCTTCTTCTTGTTTGTCTTTGGTTAATCAGAAACTGAAAGAATTAGACACGCTGCAGTGAATTGAGCCTCGGGCACGGTAATCCCTGTCGCGAGGCTGAAGTCGGTCACGTTACGAGATTAACGTGGTACATTGAAGGATCGACACGAAATCCATCGATAATTCCACCCGTCTCACGTACACTCGTATCAAACACGCCATCGCTCAATGGTATTCGATTACCCGCAACATTCGCCGTTTGAAACGGGAAAGACATTCTTTGGTATCGATTGTCCACACCCTCGTCATTTAATTGTACGCGTCGTCTCGAATTTCGAATTTTTTTTTAATTCTTTGCACTCGGAGGAAAGTTAATTCCAAAATCAAGATATTTCTTTGAACCTAGAACATTTTTATTCCATGTATCTTTTTCACATTGTGCATCTGAAATTAAACCTGCTTTCTCATACAACAGTTGAATTTTTAGCAATTTATAGAATAGAGACGAATTTGATAATATGAATTTTGAATAATGAACCATTTGAGTGCAAAGAGTTAAACGCTCGACCATTTCTCCTTGACTAGAAAGTTGAATTATTCATAGAATAATTCCTCAAATAGTCTGATAATACCTTGCATATTGTACATACAGGGTGTCCCATTTAAGTTGAGATTGTAAATAATCTCGAAGACATATGATTTAAAAAAACAAACTGACACATGTCCTTTAGTGTTTCGAGTGGGGAATCAAATGGCACTACTAGTTTTCAAGGTTATTTCAAGGTCAATTTATCTTTTTTATCATAAACCCATATATTTTATTCAGGAATCATATTCTACGTAAAAAAAATGCACAACTTTTGTTTGAAACATTTTATTAAACGATTTACTAAGTGTCTAGAAGTTGAGGGTAAAAATTTCGAGGATGTATTATGATGTTCTTAAATGAAATAAAAAATCTTCCAGAAGAAAGTAACGTTGTCATTTTAATAGAAAAACAAAATTATCCTTGACATAAACATGAAAAATCAGCTAAATATCTTAAGAAATATTGAACTTACAAAAAGATGTTTCAAACAAAAGTTGTGCATTTTTTTACGTAGAATATGATTCCGAAATAAAAAATATGGGTTTATGATAAAAAAGACAAAATGACCTTGAAATAACCTTGAAAACGCCCACGCATTAGAAAACTAGTAGTGCCATTTGACTCCTCACTCGAAACACTAAAGGACATGCGTCAGTTTGTTTGTTTTAAATCACATGTCATCGAGATTTTTTACAATCTCAACTTAAATGGGACATCCTGTATATGGGGATTCAAACACTGATGCGCATTTTTCCAGAAAAAAAACAAGCTCAATGCACATGGAATAATTACTAAAAAATGTTGACAATATTCCAAACTTGGTACAACTACTTTGTGTCTCGGGATAGCTGTTATATTTACATACCAACGATTTTAAAAAGTTCTCAAACCGTGTTCTCCGCCCCCCCCCCCCCTCAAAAAAAGAACGAAGCTAAATGATCGTCGAACATTTTCCCAGCAATCTGTGTTAGTTAGAATCGCTTTGAGCTTCGCGGTACTCGTTGCAACTGCACTTCTGAATTCATAAAAAAAAGCTCAACAACCAATTCGACCTTTTATCAAGCTCGACGTCCATCGAACAAACAACGAAACATTTCCACAACACAATCCACTTATTACAATTACAGTTTCGAGCACCGATTCACATCTTTTCCACCAGAAAAGCGAGTTCTGCGTCTATCTACAGCTAAATACAAAACGTTGTTACACTCTGTACTTGTTAAACTTTGTGCCTAGCACTCGGTAAAAGAAATGGAGGAAATAGGGAAAATTGATCGGAAGAGAGCTCGTCAGGTAGTGTCGTCGATGTCCGTGGAAATCGGTGTGTATCGAGCGTAGTCGTTGGCGACGCTGCTGTCGCGTCGCCGGACAATAAAACGGTGCGGCTCGTCCTGCCCCTCGTGACATCTATGTAGTTTCGGTTCGGTGATCGTCGGCGAGCAGATGTTTTCTGAAAGCGTCTCGCGAGCCTCGCCGAAACGTCGGCGGTCTTCCCTTTTAGTTTTAGCGCGCGTACGCGAGCGAGCGGGCGAGCGGGTTGATCCGCACGCGAAGCGGATCCACGGGCCGAATCTCCGCCGAAATTAGATCTTGTCGCTCCACACTGGAATTCTCCGAGGCCCTGTCTACGTCGAATGCCTCCTCGGTTTCTCTCTTCAGGTCGATCCTACGATCTTCGAAAAACTATCCTCGCACGTGCACAGTGAACTCTTCGTGAACTCTTGGTGAACTCTTGGTGAACTTTTCCCGTGGATCTCGCATCGAAAAACGAGTCTCGGAGCATCTTCTTGGAGCACTTCCTTCGAAAGGAAATTGCCCGTTCCCGATACAGTTCAGAGCTTCCTTCGCCCACCTGTGCAATCAATTACTCGTTATCTGGAAACGGGGCGAGTGTTCCTTCCAGCGAGCAGATCGTCGATATCGTGGCAGTTTTCGATTCCATTCAGAAGAGTGCTCCGCTCCCGAGGAGTACAAGGAGAGGACCGGGATCAACGTGCCGCGCGATCGATAGATCCGATAACCGGGGGAAAGTTTGTCCTTTTGTGCCAGCCAGTCCACCGGGACCGATCACTCTTCGCCGATGAATGACGCGGGCTGCCGAACGACAACGAGACCGCTCCCCGGTGTACATCGCGATAGGGTTTCCGACTAATTGGATTCCACTTTGAAAGTACCACAAAGATAAGCCGCAAGATCTTGTTGTATCGATGAAACGATCCCGGTTGGAAACGAAGTGGAATCGGCGAGCAAGGTCAACCGAGACTGCTCGGACGCTGAACAGAACCGGAAGTGCTCGAAACCGACGCGGAGAATCCTCTCGAGGCGCGGCCTCGAGTTGTTGTTAGGTTGGTGCACGGCGAACGCTCGAATTCGATTACAGCTTTCGTTTATCGATGTTTTACTCGGAGCTTGTTCATAAAAATATATTCCATTGCAATGCACGCGTTTCACGGACTAAACGGAGCTTCTTGGCGTTTAGTTTTCTCTACAATCTTGTTTTGAAACAGTCGATGTAGTTAAACAGTCTTATCCTTGTCAACTACAATTTTTGTATCTATTCACAGCGAGTATTACCTAACCTTGTTTCAAACTATCCAATTATGTTAACTCTTACCACTGAAATGGCGACTCTGAGTTAAACAGTCAATGATCTATGTAGTTAAACAGTCTTATCCTAGTCAACTACAATTTTTGTATCCATTCACAGCGAGTACCGCCTAACCTTGTTTCAAACTATCCAATTATGTTAACCATTAGCACTGAAATGGCGACTCTGAGTTAAACAGTCAATGATCTATGTAGTTAAACAGTCTTATCCTTGTCAACTGCAATTTTTGTATCCATTCGCAGCGAGTACCACCTAACCTTGTTTCAAACTATCCAATTATGTTAACCCTTAGCACTGAAATGGCGACTCTGAGTTAAACAGTCAATGATCTATGTAGTTAAACAGTCTTATCCTTGTCAACTGCAATTTTTGTATCGATTCACAGCGAGTACCACCTAACCTTGTTTCAAACTATCCAGTTATGTTAACCCTTAGCACAAAAATGGCGACTCTGAGTCGCCACTAAAAATTGCTGTACCATTATACAAAATATTGTCCAAATTGTTGAATTTGTCTGTATTTGGTCTATTAGTAAACATTTACGTATTGTCCGAGGTATGTACATGATCAGTTTCGTATGCGTAAAACGAGAAAATCATATAGAATGGAAATATTTTTGAATTTGCCCGTATTTGGTCTATTACTAAACATTTAAGTATTGTAAGGAAAAGCCGTAAGAAAAGCGGTTTTTACTAATATATTTGGGCACACGGATAACCAAAGCGTTTCGACCGACGAGTTTTCGCAGCTGCTCTCACGATCGTTATTTCATTAAATTCTTCTGTTAATATTGATTTTCTTTTTTTATAAATTTAGCTATATATAGGGTTGTCTGTTAACATGCACATAAACATAGTTCATCCACACTTCCACTCTTATAGTATTGTCCGAGGTAAATCATATAGAATGGAAATATTTTTGATTTTGTCTGTATTTGGTCTATTACTAAATATTTCAGTATTGTCCGAGGTAAATCATATAAAATGGAAATATTTTAGTTCGGAAAAAATGTTTTGGAGTTAAATAGCTTCAAATGCAAAGGATTAGAAGCAGCCGAATGGAAGAGCTGCATAAAATCGTGTAGTTCGCGTGCACCAGCCATTTTCGCGGACAGAATGTCGCGGATTCGAACAGACCGGTTCGTCCTCGTGATCGAGTGTTCGTGACGATTGTCGAGACGCTCGAGAAGGTGGATAAGAAGCGCGAAGGTGTCTGTGAAGAGCTACAGTGAAACAGGTGGTTCCTTGAACGTTGGTTATTTTCGCTTTCCGAGTCGGGCCGGAAACACGCGGAGCACTCGAGCCTTGCCGACTCGGAGGATGACTCAGGAATTTTTTCTGAAAGTCTCGGCAACCATGATGCGCTCCTACTTCGTCCAAGGCAAGAAGCAGAAGTTCGGGTCGACCCTGTCGACGGTGATCGATGTTCGTATCCACTCCACGTTATTATCCCGATGCGAGAGAGCTAGTCAGCTTATCCGACGTGCGCGATCAGCCGCGTGGTTCGATTGTTACGCGACTTGTTCGCCATTGTCTTCGACGATTGTCGGATCCATAGTGTTCCCGGTAATCGAATCAGCGCTCCCCTCCCTCCCGGTAACTATCGATTTTTTAATTGGCACCCTTCGTCTCGTTTTCATGGAAGTTTCGCATCGATTCCGCGACAGCAATGGCGGACGCGCGTGAAGTGCGAAAGAACATGCGGGTTTCGCGACAATTTATAACACTTATAAAACCACCTACGAGACTGTGAATTGGTATGAAAATAAGAAAGATTAACGATAACGTTCTCCGGCGAATACATAATTCACAGTTCGCTGCAATTAGACTGCGGGTACTTTATGCGAGTTCCGCAAGATCTAGGATAAAGAGAAAAGTTCTTTAGGCGATTGAAAAATCCGATACGGTAAAAATAAAATAAAAGTACATCTATGTTCGTTGGTATACATGTTTCTGCGTATTCGACACGCATGCTAATGTCTGCAGTGTACAAGAAATTCGGAACTAATGATATCCAAAACAATTTCTGTCGTGACATTAATTAGAAAAGATGAGAAGATAATTGAAATTGTCCGGTGGGTTCGTGTTAGGTTGGCAGTACATTCGGATATTGCCGCGATCCCCGTGTCCAGTTCTCGTAACACGGCTCGTTACATTACCGAGCTTGTAAATCAAAGCGTCGTGTCCGCGAGTATTCATGGGCCCATTAATACGGGAACGCGTTTCAGTTTCAGGGATGCACGCGGCCGAGAACGGATGTGTGTACAAAGCGTGTGTGTAAGCGTGTAGCCGAGCGAAAATACGATGGAGAAGCATCGCAGATCGACCGCGCGGGCCACCATCCTGGCTGTGCTTTCATTAAAACGAACCCGTGTTATTTCCAACACGCAGACTCTCGAGGGGATTCGAGTTTTCCACGGTTCAACACCGCCGCGCTGTACCGACGTGTTTCCTTTTCAAACCGGGGCTTGGATTACATCCGAACAAGGACGTCGACGCGACCTGATTTCGAAATCCCGCGTGTGTCCAAGTGTCGATAGGCGTCTGATCAATCCCCGGGTCCTTTTATCGCTCCTCGGACGAGTTCGCGCGTTTCAATATCGCGGGACAAAGAGCCGTTCGGACGTCGAAGTCGGCCGGATCAAACCCGTCCCATTTCTCATTCGAAAGGATTCTGCAATTTTTGCGCAGATCGTTGCGGTAACGGTACACTGCACAAGTTCTTCAAAGCAACCTTTGTTCCTGGAGAAAATTAATTTAAAGAGTTCTTCTTACGGAAGTTCAAGGAGTCTGATCAAGACTGACCTCTTCTACTTATTGTACTTAGTGTTCTTGATTTCTCAACATTTTTCTTTTCTCGAGAAATAAGAAATAAAACTATATTTCTCGAGAATTTTTAATAAAATAAAAAAATATTGGAAAACTTATGATAGGAATATATGGATAGAAGATTTGGAATATCGTTGATAATATTTATCGAAAGCGCAAAAAAGTTTAACTCAATGTTTATTTCTGTCCAATATATACATAACTTTATAAAACAAGGAAAAAATAGACGCTAAATATAACCGATAAATTTATTTATTTAAAACCAAACTATTATAAAATGGAACATTACGCTTCTGTTTGAAATGACTTCTTAAGAAGTATAATGCGTCTAATGTAGAATCAGACAATCTACTTCTTGTTTTTGTAACAAAATCTGTAGCCGTAGAAAAATTTCTTTTATTTTGTGTGAATGTTGGATAAATTATCACATTGCAGACATGTATACGTAGGCAGCGATGTGATGCCTGTCGATATACTTTTATACGTACGCGATTGATTAGTAATATGCAATTTGAGTTAACTAAAAATTGATTTCCTAAAATATGCTATAAAATAAATGAGATTCATAAGAATTTTCCTAGATTTAAATTTCTTGAGAAATACTGTAATTTCTCGAGAAGTGAGAAATGACCAATTATAACATTTTGATTATAACATTCTGATCGGCAATGGGGTATTTCTAGTTAATATTTATTCTTGGTTCGAATGGTAGAAAATGTTTCTGTCGAAGTTTGTATTGCCCGAGTGGAATAGGTACGCCGTAGTCAGACAATTCCATTGAATTATTATTTTATTTTCCTCGCGAACGGTTCTCTTCTTCAATTTGTCCACTCTGTGCGGACGTCGGACCATTCCTCTCTTATTCTACTGAATGCTTGCGTTTATTTGTCAATGAGCATGCCAAGATCGTGTGTGTCTATGTACAGGTTCACAAGACTTAAGCAAAAACAATGAGCCATAGCGGGACAAAATAATCAAGCTCTATAATACAGAGCTCTGTTGAATTATTAATTTTCTTAATTCCCGGAGAACAATTTCCTTGGTCCATTTGTCTTAACCAAATTAGCCACTCTGTATTATGACTATTATTCTTTTATTCTTCTTAACACTTTGATCGCCATGTCACCCATATCTGGGTGACGGAATTATCTATGCAGAATTGAAAATTACAACAATTTCCTTGGTTTATGTCTTAACCAAATTAGCCACTCTGTATTATGACTATTATTCTCTTATTCTTCTTAACACTTTGATCGCCATGTCACCCATATCTGGGAATTATCTATGCAGAATTGAAAATTCATTTTTACGTTGGTAGACTGAGTGTACAAAATTTCCTGATGATCTGAGGAATAAAAGAGGTTTGAAAAAGTAATTAACCCTTAGCACTCGAATGGCGACTCTGAGGCGCCAGTACAAATTGCTACACCATTATTCAGAATATTGTTTACATGATTAAATTTGTTCATATGTAATAAATTACTAAACATTTAAACATTGTATGAGGTACTATATCAGTTTCGTACGCATATAATGAAAAAAACTTATGTACGATGGAAATATTTTAGGTTAGAAGAAATATTTGGTTTTTTAGTTGAAATAGCTCCGGGTGCAAAGGGTTAATATCATAAAACTAAACTTCTTAGTTTTTGTTTCGTTCAATATATTGCTTTGATTTGGTGTAATTTTTATGATTGTCGAGTGTTAACTCGATCAACGTGTTAGCTCAATCTAGACTTAGAAATAACATTTCTCGTATAAATGTCGCGCGTATGACTCGGCGAGAATAACAAAATTTAAGTGGAAACGGTGAACCATAGTTGACAGAATACCTAATCCATAAATGGAAGTCTCCGCTGTATACGTTCCTAATATCCCTCGCCTACAAGGAAACTACACGACTACGAATCTCGACGTTTATGAAAATGAATCGCTTCCTGTTATCGCCTGGATTCATCCGGCTGCACAGTTTACAATTTGGGAGACCCAGCTCGAGGGGATCGGTCCTGCATATATTAACGGGAAAGAGGTCATTTCCGCGTCGCTTCTACGAGCGAAGCTGCGAGGAAATTTCTCGAGCGATACCAACTAGGAAAAATCAAAACCAAATTGTATTTTCGTTACAAAGTTGTAGCGTCCGGTTGTACACAGAAAAGACAGTTTTTTCTTTCGTGCAAACGGCCAACGTAAGTTACAACTCTCGTTCGACGAAGCTATTTTTTTAGTTGACAATTTCCAGGTTTCGACATTGCATGTCTAGTAAAAGTTCTTTCCAAAAGTCCTCAATAGCAAACAGAGACCGTCGTAAATTAACACTAGATTTACGGGACCCGTCAAAATGACGGATTCAAAAAATTTTAATTTACGATTATTAAGAGTGTAAGGAGGCATTCTTGAGGAATTATTAAATAGATTTATTTTTTTGTGTACATATTACAATAAAAATCGCTGAAGATTTAGGTAAATACAATTTTATTATTTTTATAAAGCAATGTAAAATAATCAATCTTAGTGCTCCGTAAACCTAGTGTTAAGGGATTAACTGAAGGGCACTTGGGGCAAACTCATCGTCCTGTCGCCACGTGGGTCCGCCGCGGGTGGCCTGAAGGAAAGTCCCACGACAAATTCATCCCCTCCGATCACCTAGCCGTTCCGAAAACAAGCACGCCAAGGACATAAGGAATAGGCGGTGAGACGGAAAAACGAACGGCTCTGATTGGTAGGATCCAACGTGTGGGTGAGCAAATCAGGGGTTGTTTAGGAATTTTACCAGGGCAAACGCGGAGTCGAAAATGAGAGACACGACACTTAATCGCGATTCGTCTTAACCCCTTCCCGTGCCATTTAGCTCGACGAAACTTGGGCCCAAGCGGTAGGCATCGACGCGCGCTAAACAGACCAGACTGATGCTTGTAAACAGTCGCAATACGAACTACAAACTATTGGTGTGTTTTTTACTTTTTGCCAAATCCATGATTGTTGTGTCGTACTTTCCTCTCCACTACTCTCATCTATAATCATACGCCTTATACGCTTTACGACTGGCACAAACGCGTCATTATCAGAGGATTCGTTATCACTGCCTTCATTTAACATTTTTGTATCTTGCATTTTGAAGGGGTTTCTTAAATTTCAATAATTAAACTTCTTCGTAACAGCAACGATAAGAATTGCGACTAACTGTCATGAGGTACTGATAGGAACTAACATTCAGTCACGATCGTAACGGTCAAAAAATCAGTCCGCTAGCTCGGCTTGTTATGTTTACGTTTGGCTCAAGTATCTGGTCGCGAGTCTGACTGGCGATATTCGTATTTCGGCCAAAATCTTCATCGCGAGTCTGACTCGCTAAAGTACGGGAAGGGGTTAAGATAAAAATCGCGAAGAGTCGAGTCGAGAAGTTAAACCGAAATAACGACCACCTTGTATATATAGACATTAACACGTTGACTGCCGTGTCACCCATATATGGATGACGGAATTATTTGTCCATATTAAAAAATTAATTATTACGCTAATGTCATCATTGTATCAAATTTGGTTAATATCTGGAAAATGCAAGAAGGTTAAAACGTTACTCATTGTCACACATTTTAATTCTGTAATCATTATTTTATTAAATATATTGTTTCGATTTTATGAAATTTTTGAGGTCGCTGCTTTGGCAGTCAAAGTGTTAAAGGCATTATTTTCACTCTGCACAACGAGTATACATTTATGAGAAGAACCTCTACTCACAAAGTAAATCCCTAAAATGGAAAGCTGTGATTTCGCGGTGTCCGGCGGCTTCAATGATTTCTGGCAGTCGGACCTGTTGTTCGGGCCACGCGACTCTAATTGATCATGTCTCTGCATCCTCATCGAGACGTCGTGTACACCCTGCGCGCTCTAATTAACGATTAAACCCGCGCTCACCGAGCGGATTCGAATTGATTTCATTCAGTCACTCCGAAGACTGACTTTTCGAAGAATACCGAGAGCCTAGACTCTCTCTATCTATCTCTCTATTCATCTTCTAATCGAGGATTCTCCTCTGACATTCTAATTAGAGGGCCTGCGAGCGAGAGCACCAGTTGAATCGCCGCGGGGCAACTCGTGCCCCAATTACCGATCGAATCCGTCCGATTCACGGCGCACACCCGATGGTGAGCGACTTTTTTCCCCGATCAATCTCGGATTCCATTTATCGCGATCTCTCCATGCCTCTTTCGATCCTCCATGGAAAAACCTACCTCCAAACACGCTCTCTATTTATAACTATTAAACGCTTCTACGTGTAGAACTGGGTCAGCAGACTGCGCCCAAGTCGCGCGCTTGAATCAATCGATCTCTCGAGCGAACATCGAAAGATTTCTCGATCCAAAGCCTACGAACATTGACGAATCCGAGAATGATACACCTGACAGAACACGGTCGACCCAAACGGTTGTTGAATGCTGAATTAATTATTTTAATGCATTTTAAGAATGGAGAAAGCAGTAGGGCATTCTTTAACGCTTGGAAAAATGAAGATGATGGTGGAAATGGCCGAAACAATTTTCTGAATGTTTGAAAATAAATACTTTCTCCAATCCTCAGATATACAGTGCAGTGCGAAAGTATCCGAAGATCTTTTAAAAACAAATAACTTTCTTAAAATTACTTCGAACGGCTTGAGTATTTCTGAGATGACAGAAGGATTAGTTTACTAGGTAATTTATAAATAGATTAATCAAAAATTGCCGTTGGTCGAAATTGCAAAGACAAAAGTGATGGCCATGATTTTTAATTTTTTTATCTCTGCCTATAAAAAAAGTAAAAATACATGCTTTTTGTAGATATAAATAAGTTATGTACATGCGTAAAGTTTCATCTAAATCAGTTGACGCATAAAAAAATTACAGGATGGCGTAAGAATTTAAATTTAATGTGTTTTTCGATCGAAATTTTAGAATAATGTGTGATGGCTTCGGCGCACAGGTTCGATCAGTGATACAAAAATAGCAGTTTTGCAAATTAAAAACTCGACGGTTCGACCCAGATTTGAATTATTCTCAAGAGTGAGATTTTTTTGCGTCTGTAACATAATTTAACTGTAGTAAACATTCAATTATAACTTATGATGTGGTAATTCCAAATAGAACGAACTTTTACATACTTGCTACAACAGGAAATAATATAAATGGAATTTATTAAAAACGAACTAACTCCATGCCGGCAGAAACTGAACTGAACCTTTTGAAGGTTGCAAAGTAAACAGAGTATACATAAGAACGACGTATTCAAAATCGGCCAAACAGAACCAAGTGATTCATGGACGCTGAGTCGATAATAGGCGGTAAATTCAAATGTTACTAAATTTGTTTTCCTCATCACACACAATGCAATTGTACCTAACCATCGTTAAGGTACTAAAAAATTGACATTCAAATCATTTGAAAGAAAAACGCAATTATAGCTGAATCCGAATTATGGAAAAATTCCATCAATTATAAGAAACGTAAAAATCTTTTAATTTTGGACTTACAATTGCTCTAAATGGCAGTTTAGATCAATTTACACCATGTTTAATTATTTATAGCACATAGCAACCTTAATCGATTTTTATGAAAGTTTAAACATGATATAGCTGATTTGGATCTACAAAAGGCATATTTTAAATTTTCATTATGGACGCAGATAGAAAAGTTAAAAATTTGTTTTATGATTTACCTAGTTAATTAATCCTTCTAACATCCTAAAAAATACTCAAGCCGTTTGAACCAATCTTAACACTTTCATCGCCATGTCACCCATATCTGGGTGACGGAATTATTTCTACAAAATTTAAAATTAATTTTTACGTTGGTAGATTGAGTGTACAAAATTTCCTTACGATCTAAGGATCGGACAGAAGAGGTTTGAAACAGTAATTAATATCACAAAACTAAACTTCTTAGTTTTTGTTTTATTAAGTATATTGCTTTCATTTTGTGTAATTTTTATGATTGTCGAGTGGGCGATGAACGTGTTACGTCCGGATACTTTTGCGCGCCACTGTACGTTTCGTTAAATGCTCCTACACATTTTTCTCTATCGATTGCAAGAAACAGCACCTGAATAGACACCAATCTCATCTCTTAACAATTTTAATAAATCAGAAATAATATTTTATTTATATTTATTAATAATATTTTCTGCGAATTCTCCCGATGTTTCTTATCAAATTCGCAGTCCAGGTTCGCCGATAAAGCCTTGATCTAAACGAACGTCCACGCCTGGAAAGCGGCTAACCCAATAATCCAGGATTCAGGTTTCCGGAGACAGTTATGCGAATGGTACGCGTCCGGAAATTCCGAAATCATCGGGTGCAGTTCGAGCAATGAGTTTCGCAGAGGCCCCGCCTACGATTCGAGTCCGTTCGACGCGACGAATCGATGTCAATACACGAAGAAGCTTTCGCCGAACAGTCGAAATAGGTTTGCGTTCCTTGGACGGTAGATTCCTCGTTATTCCCGTAGCCGGAGCTCCTCCCCCCTCCTCCCCCCATTAACCGTCGCCTCGTTACTCCGTCACGAACATTCTTGAACGATTCAATGACGAAGGGTCATTGAAACGAGGCTGCCGGGTCGCGACCTCGCAAGCTATGCCTTCACACACCACTGTAAACCGAGAGCTTGCGAACACAGTCTCAGGTGGCACGCGTGTTCACCTGCCAGCAACGCTGCATGAATAAAAGATAATCCATCCGGATTTACATTTTCTCGGGTCTCGCTCGTCACGAGATACGACTGTCCGGTCCCCTCCCGCCGCAGGAAGAAGAAAATGGGTTTTCTCGTTTATGCGGGGATCCAATGTCCAACGTCAGCATTGTCGCGTAGCTTTTCGCAGAGACAGTTATTTCGGAGCCGAAAGGCCGACCATTTGGAAAATAGGGAATTGTTCTGGGTGCCTTTTTGGCACATTGATGAGTTTGCTGTTAATCACACTGACGTAATGCCATTTATTTTTCCAGTCTACTCGGGGCTTTAACATTCAGTCTCAACATCGGTAGTTGATTTTTCTGATGAAATAGGGAATTATTCGTACTATCTTCTTGGCACATTAATGAGTTTTCTGTTAACCCGGCAGTGTCCACGTGGGGGTCCAGCGGATCCCCACCGTTGAGATATGCTATTTATTTCTCATATTTCTTTCGCTACAGTTTTGCCATATAATGTCGCTTCTTAAAACTCGATACCGGCTGTATTGATGTGTCGCCGACTTTGTGTTGTGCGCTCAAAATGTGTTTCTACAGTTTCGGCTCTCTTTATGTCTACTAGCGAGTGTTTCAACCGTGTGTTCTTGATATTCAGTATTTCAGTTTCGATTGAGCTTTCTTCACAGGAGCATCGTTTACTTACACAGTGCAGTCAGTTTATTCTTGTTTTTGTGTGTATTTGGTTTATTTCAGCCTTACAGCCAAGAAATGTGACTTGGTGTACATTAACCTACTGTACAAATCTATCTTATTTCACGCATTCGTCCATATCTTCTCTCACACTTTTTCTTTGTCTCCCTCCTTCCTACACTGACCTACTCTGGTAGTCTCCTAATTACTGCTAACCCAATCATTTCACCCTTTCCCATTCCCTAACATTTGTTCATTGGTTTGGCATGTTCTTTGGTCTATTCATACTCTCTTTTCTCTCTTTCTCCTCAACTTCTCCAACCACTCTACGACATTTCTATCTTTCCTCCCACTCACTACATCCTCAATCCTGATCATTGCTCCCATTACCCTGCATTCTCTTGTCAAATGTTCTAAGCTTTCATACTTGTCCCCACATATTCTTGTTTTTGTATCACTAAAATTCTTACTATACTTTCTTTATATTTCGGTAAGTATTTCTTTCTTGTGCGTGCACCTTTCTGCAGAAGGCATAGATGACTACACTGATAACTAGTTTGTATATGGTGTATATATATTTTGTACTGTTATTTTAACGAAAGTATAAATAAATGCTACAATAAACATAAAACATTAAGTATAAATATTGCTTTTCACTGGGGGTCTATGAACACCCACGTGGACACTTTCGTTTCAGAAGTTCACGTGGGCCCTGCCGGGTTAATAGCACTGATATAGTGCTATTTACTATGGGTGTGCGGGTACTCGAAATTTCGAGCCTCGGGTCGAGTCGGGTCGGGATCCCGATAGTTTGCAATATTCGGGTACTCGAAGTTAAAGTTGTATTCATATATCATAATGCTGTTTTATGATTTTTCAGTTCAATCTTTTATTTTGAATGGCAGGTTCAGAATGATTTTTGTATTTTTAGCGTAATCGGTTATCAAACTTCGCGAGAAAAAAGATATTTTAGAATACATTATGTGAAAGAATGTACGTAAAGGACGTTTTGTGTTTCTAGTAAACACTGTTCTTACAACTACTCTTCGTCCGCACACTGTTCGTATAAGAGCACTGTTTCGTAAACAGTGTTTACTATAAATCGAAATATTTTTACAACCGATGATTGGACGTCTTAACACGTTGACTGCCAGGCGCATTTTTCATGGTTTGCCCAAGGCGCCAACGTGAATTTTTCATTATGCGATGCATATTATGTTGAAATATTATTTGCAGCAAATAAAGTGAGTTATAAAATCATGCTCGAAGCATTTTTCGTGCATTAATTTCTTCAGACCATTATTGAAAAATTTATTAGTATCCATATTTACTCTAATTATGTACTTTTATTATTTGCTGCGTCGTCGGTCACCGGTGGCCCCAACGGCGCTGTAGCCAAGTCGAGTGCCGGTCACCGGTGACCCCCATGGCAGTCAACGTGTTAATATGCACAGAGTCACAGAATTATTTATTTCTGATTTGACCGCAGACTTGCCCCAATTTTAACTTCGGTTACCCGAATATTGCAAACTTTCGGGACCCCGACCAGACTACCTTTTCGGGTACCTGAAATCGCAGGTCCCGAATAAATTTCCCGACCCGACCCGAACCCGAAATTTCGAGTACTCGTACACCCCTACAATTTACTTTTCCTGTTTATCCAAAGTTCTAGGATTCAATATCAAAAGAAACACTTGAAAGGCTAAAGAACTCTCGATACCGTTGGAAAATCGAGAATTACTATTGCGATTATGTCACATCAATGAGTTTGCGGCTGGCAAAGTTTATCTACGACTACTACGGTCTCGTAGTTTGTGCGTAGAAAGTTAAATTAACGCTCGAGAGCTATGAACTTTGAGAGTTGCTTGAACTACTGTGAAACTTACGTGCTTGCGTAATACTAAGTCAATTATCCTTGCGCCGCATATTAATAATAAAAAGACTCAAGCGTAATTGATTGGTACCAAGTGAAAGACGTCTGACACATCGTTATGTAAAACAGTAACGCAAAATGTTATTCCAGTTTTTGGGGAAAAAAGTAGTTTTAAAGAAAAAAAATAGTTTTTATCAAGTAGGTACTTTAAGGATAGATTTATGATGTCCCAAAAATGTTCGAGTTAATTGAAAGAGTTGATTCCTGGGGTTATTCTAAGAAGCTTTTTTCCTTTGCGAAAATATTTCATACTCAATTTCATTTTCTAATTATTAACGAAACGCACGGGCCAACCAGAGCGCAGCTATAGTTGATGGATTCCGGGTCGGCGCGGCGCTGCGGCTGACTCTACTGAGCGGTAGCGATGTTGTCGTGCCGCGCTCGAATCGTGAGCAAGAGAAGGAGTAACAATTTATTGAAATAAAATTCGCATATTCAGTTGTAAATGCACTTGCTGCTTCGAATTCTCTTATACTGCAATACTGAATTATGTTTACGTAATACCGAACAATAATTGCACGCATGCTGACTCAATTAGAATCAGCAGCAACGCCGTGCCGTGCCGAGGTAGATGCAGTCTACTGTAGCTGCGCTCTGATTGTCCTGTGCTTTCCGTTAATAACTCAAAAACAAAGTACGATATATTTTCGCAAAGGAAAAAACTCCTTAGAATAACCCCAAGAATCACCCATTTAAAGCAACTGGAACATTATTGGGACACCCTGTATATTGAAAAACTTAAGAAGAGTTACATTGGACAGAAGACGGTAAACCTGCCGAGAGTATATTAAATATAGACGATTTTGAGGGGAATCTATTTTGAACGTGGCTTTAAGAATTCTCCGAAGCGATCATCAATAATTCTAACTTCGACGGGTTTATTAGGAGAAAGATTAATTGTCCCGAAGCATCTCTCAAGTTTTTAAATAAATAATTTGAACAGAGATAGGCCAGCTGTTCCGACAGGTTGTATTGTATCGTGCAAAAGTAAACCGTCGCGTTGAGGGTATGGGTGAATTTATTAGAGACTCGTCGTATAGAAATGTTCGTATCAAATCTGACTATGGAAATGTTACATGTTCGACGTCGGATTTCCCGGAGGGCGATTGTTTATTTTTCGTTATGGAAACGCTAACAATCGCGGGTCCCGTGGATCGATCGGCCGCGCCGGTTAAATTGATTCCCCGCGTTACGACTAGGTTCAGTCAGCGGTCGAACACGTTGTTAGTGGAGTAGAAGTAGGTGAAATTTCCTGGTAATTCTCTGCGTGGTCGATTACCGGACACACGCGACTATCGTGTAACCGAGTTCAGGCCGCTTCGGGTTGATCCGCCCCAGAAACCCCGTACAAACTATTTGCAATTTAGGATGAACGATTAAAAAGCCGAGAGAGGAGAGAGGAATATGGTACGCGGCGTGCAGATTTCCGATTTAGGCACCGACCAGGTAAACACATCGTTACTCCGGCACCGAATCGGCCGGTGTCTAAACAAACGGCCGGGGATAAACCGCGAGGCGGTATCGAGGAAAAATAAATCGAGCGACGGCATCATCGCAACCAATGAGAGAAACGGACCGAAAACTTTGAATTTCAAATCGAAGAAAAACCATCTCCTCTTGCAACGTCCACATAGAATAACACATAGAATATCGAAATCTACGGACGAAATGAAAACTTCGAATTCGAAATTCGTAGACAAAACTTATTAGGAAACTTTGGTGATATCCACTTGCTGGTGTAATCCACATGGAATCCGCGTAGAATATCTACATCCAATCGGCATGCACTCAACATAAAATGCGCGTAGAATATCTATATACAATCCACGTGCAATCTACATAAGCCCTCGTAAAATCTATACAGAATATTTACGCACAATCCACGTAGAATTCACATGCAGTTTACATAGACTCTACGTACAATTCATATGAAACTCACGTGCAATCTACACGCAATCCGCATACAGTATCTACCTTGCATCGATGAAGCATTGACTCATCGGAGCATTGAAATTTATACGATAAATGTTACACACAATGTACCAAATTCATGAACGCGCAATAAGTTTTTATTAGCAATAGCACTTTTAACTTTCAACACAAGGATCCGCAAGCTCAACAATTTATAGCTACGTCATCGATTTACTCCGATAGGGAGCAACGTTCACCCTTGGCTGTACACGATTTCTTTAGAATTATTTTACGGTTAATAATCTCCTGAATGTCAAAGAATATTTACTCTAGCGAAACCAACGAAGACACCTTACATGATGATACAATTCTCTATGTTAATGTTAATTAAACGTACCGAAAGTGTCAAGACACTTCTTAAAATTTTAAATTAAAATTGATTGGCAAAGATGCATTGAAGGGAAATTATTGAATAAATAAATCTATTTCTTAACACTAAACCTACCAATGACAAATGACCGGTTTCAGATTGTTGATTTTCAAATCATTGAAGTTATAAAAACTACGGTAATTATATAGAAAAGGTCTGCGTACTCCGATTTTGATGAAATTTTAATATATTATAGATTTCGATATTTTGAACAATCTTTTCCGTTTCCAATATAGGGGGGTCGCTTTTAGTTTTCGAGATATTTGCAAAAAACTATCGGTAATGTTAATTTCATAACGGAAACCTTCTTTTTAGAAACACTGGGTGCGTGTGAAACACTGGGTGTGTGTGTGTGGTATTGTCGTTTCTCATCTCCACAACGTGTTTACAAACAAAAAATAAACAGATGCGGACCGAAAATCCACGAAATGGAATAACAGAAGAAACAAGCAGAATTAACTCCTGTAGATAACTCTGATCATACATAGATAGGCTGAGCTTTCAATTTTCAAAGACAATTCCTGGATTTTCGGACCGCATCTAGTTATTTTTTGTTTGTGAACACGTTGTGGAGATGAGAAGCGACAATACCGCACACACCCACCCAGTGTTTCTAAAAAGAAGGTTTCCGTTATGAAATTAACATTGCCGATAGCTTTTTACAAATATCTCGAAAACTAAAAGCGATCCCCCTATATTGGAAACGGAAAAGGTTCTTCAAAATGTCGAAATCTATAATATATTAAAATTCCATAAAAATGGGAGTACGCAGACCTATTCTATATAATTACCTTTTGATTTTCAAATCATTGAAGTTATAAAAACTGCTTCACGAGAAGTGATTCAATAAATTTCCTTATTGAAGCATACGTTATCATAAAAATCACACAGTCTAAATAAATTCAGTGTTGTTATTTTTATAAAACGATACGAACTATCCAATTTTAATGTTCGGTAGGCTTAGTGTTAAAACCACGGTAGACGCAGCGTTAATAAGATACAGTATCATTTACATCACCATCAGTAAAACAGATTTTCAGAAAAGCAATGGTTACAGTCTGAAATGACATTTACCAAGGAATCACAGTATACGCGACCAAAGGTTCACAAACCACAAAACACGGTCCCCAATCAGTATTTCCATTACCCCCCCCCCCCCCCCATGCATTTAATAAATACTTGAGATTCTCGTCGCGCCTCAATATTTCGCGACAAGTCATTAAACCCGTGGGATGAGGGCGGGGTTCGTAAATAGAGTTATAAAACCGAGGGTTGCCTGTTAAACGAAAAAAGGGGGACGGATCGGGGGTGAGGACGAGCCCGGCGGCGTTCGTCGGGCGATTAGTCGCTATTAGACAGGTGCACGGGAATCCAGGTAGCTTGTTATTGGCCTGAGCGAGGTCTCGGAGCCAGCGACTATTAAAGTAATAAGGCTAACCCTGCTAAGGTAGTATACTTTGAAACGTGGTCGGTATAGGGTGTGACAGCAGAGAGAAAGAGAGAAAGAGAGACATAGAGAAGAGGGCAGTCCTAACCCACACATACACACGCGCGTACACACGCGTGCCTCTCCCCTTTCACTCTCCCTCTCAGTCTCGGTTCTCTCTTTCTCTCTCTCCCACGGTGTCTCTCTCGCTCTCTGTTGCACTTTCGCTCTCCCCTTCGCCAATCGAACGCCGCCACCCTTCGCGGTCCGCATTGCATCAGTGTGAGGCCAGCACTCGAGCAGGACTCTTCCGGTTCTTCCTCGAGAGCGTGTTGCGCGCCGTATGCGAGAAACCGGTGTGTGTCTATAGTGTGTGCCGTTTGCCGCGTGGTAAACAACCGATATCCCGGTATTTAGGACGACGACGTGTGTGCCGTCCAGCGGATCGATATCCCCCGGTTCCTCGAGGCTCTCTCGGCTTCTCGGTTGCCTCTCGCTCGAGGGATCGACAGTCGTTTTGCCGCCGCTTTTCCGACACGGTGCTCTCTCGAGCTCGATACGCCCGGACCACCGCGTGCTTTAATCTACCACCTGCGGCATTAGAATCTTTCTTTTCCGCACGAAGTTTCTCCTTCTTCTTCTTCTTCTTCTTCTTACGGTTGCTTCGAAATCGACGAAGATGTTACCAACCGCGGATCCAAGAGCCAACTGAAAACAATCGGCGAGTGTGCACGTGTGCGATCTATGCTACCGACTCTGTTTACTTATGATCGTTCGACGGCCACGCGAACAGCTTAAATGGCAGAGGGTTCCATCAGAAAGTCGAAACGCTACTGTGCCAGGCAGGTCAGCTCCGTCACAAGTATTCTGTGTGCTATTTCTTCTTCTCTGTATCGATCAGTCGTGGGCGTTTTTTCGCATGGAAAATATTAATCGAAAAAAAATGTTTTTCTTGTTTTTTCCACGGCATCGCGCGCGACAATGCGCGCCGTTCTTTCACTGTTCGCGACAGGCGCTGGCAGTGGCGGTAATTGAAAATGTGGGACATGCAACAGCGTCCCTGTTGCTTTTTCATTCGCCCCGGTACACAGGATGCGCGTTCAGGTGGACGAAGTGAGAGATACCGGTGTTCGGTGGCAACACTCGAACCGCTCAGACAATTCCGATAGAAACGACTGTCAATAGGAGAGGGGAACGGGGCAACGGCTATTATTCCGCGTGGTAGTCTCTAGCCGGAGTTTGGATAAAGATAGCTGAGCAACAACGATTTAATAAACATGTAACAAAATTCGATTTGATCCTACAGCAATTTTATATTTTAACGCATTCGCAACCGGGTCATTTAGCACTAAATCTACCACATGTCAAATTGAACAATTTCTAATTAGTTTTATGCATTTATTTCGAGACAGAACTGTAGGGAATATATTGCGCGTATGCATTGGGAAGAATAGAGCCCTCCACGGAAGAGCAAATTTAAAGACGAATTTGTTTTCTTTCGTTCTCGAGAAAACTGAACAACAACGAAGGTTGCATAAACACGTAACAAAATTCGATTTCATCCCACAGCAATTTTATACTTTAACGCATTCGCACCCGGGCCATTTAGCATTAAATCTATCACATGCGAAATTGAACAATTTATAATTAGTTTTATCCATTTATTTCGAGACAGAGCTGTAAGGAATCTATTTCGCGTATGCATTGAAAAGAATAGAGCCCTCCGCGGAAGAGCAAATTTAAAGCCGAATTTGTTTTCTTCCGTTCTCGAGAAAACTGAGCAACAACGAAGGTTGCATAAATATGTAACAAAATTCGACTTCATCCTACAACAATTTTATATTCTAACGCATTCGCACCGGGTCATTTAGCACTAAATCTACCACATGCGAAATTAAACAATTTATAGTCAGTTTTATCCATTTATTTCCAGACAGAACTGTATGGAATCTATTACGCTTATGCATTGAAGAGAATAGAGCCCTCCGCGGAAGAGCAAATTTAAAGCCGAATTTTTTTTCTTTCGTTCTCGAGAAAACTGAGCAACAACGAAGGTTGCATAAATATGTAACAAAATTCGACTTCATCCTACAACAATTTTATATTCTAACGCATTCGCACCGGATCATTTAGCACTAAATCTACCACATGCGAAATTAAACAATTTATAGTCAGTTTTATCCATTTATTTCAAGACGGAACTGCAAGGAATCTACTACGCGTATGCATTGAAAAGAATAGAGCCCTCCGCGGAAGAGCAAATTTAAAGCCGAATTTGTTTTCTTTCGTTCTCGAGAAAACTTGAATGAAAGACGAAGCTGAGGAAGTTCTCTCTCTCTCTCGGTCGTGAATGTAATGAAGGTTTCCGTCACAGTTTTCTTCCAAGGCGTTGGTGGTTATGTGTTCCAGGTGCTGTCCCTTGGGAACGACATCCTCCCAGAGTACAAATTACAGTCCCCTAGAATCGGCAAATGGACCATACTGCACTACTCACCTTTCAAGGCGGTCTGGGACTGGGTGATACTGCTGCTCGTCTTGTATACAGCATTGTTCACCCCGTACGTCGCCGCTTTCGTCCTGTCGGATCCAGAGTACAACAGCAAGAAGGACAAGAAGTACAGCGACGATCCAATCGTCATCATAGACTTCATAGGTGAGCCAGATTTTCATCTTTCTACCCTCTCTGGAAGATATTCGATCGAGACAAATATTCAATTGAGATAAATGCTCTTATTCCTTCATTACTAGACGGTGGATATTTATGCAAAATAAAAATTGTCTGCATCAATTGCTATTAAAAGAAGTCACATAAAAACTGATTTCAGCTCTTAATAATTTTAATGGGTCGTAAATAATAGATAGCGGATCTTTATGCAAAATAAAAATTGTTTGCATCAATTACGATTCAAAGAAATTATATAAAAACTGATTTCAGCTCTTAATAATTTTAATGGGTCGTATATAATAGACAGCGGATCTTTATGCAAAATAAAAATTGTCTGCATCAATTGCGATTAAAAAAAGTCACGTAAAAACTGATTTCAGCTCTTAATAATTTTAAAGGGTCGTAAATAATAGACAGCGGATCTCTATGCGAAAATGAAAATTGTTTGCATCAATTACGATTAAAAGAAATTATATAAAAACTGATTTCAGCTCTCAATAATTTTAATGGGTCGTATATAATAGACAGCGGATCTTTATGCAAAACAAAAATTGTCTGCATCAATTGCGATTAAAAGAAGTCACGTAAAAACTGATTTCAGCTCTTAATAATTTTAAAGGGTCGTAAATAATAGACAGCGGATCTCTATGCGAAAATAAAAATTGTCTGCGTCAATTGCGATTAAAAGAAGTTACATAAAAACTGATTTCAGCTCCTAATAATTTTAGTGGGTCGTAAATATTATGTCAGTAGTATTAAATTCATCTGATGTTTCTTCTATTTTGTGTTTTACTTACTCATTTTTGTCATACATACATAAAATCCGCAGTCTAATCATTACATGAAACAATGGTCTGTTCGTATAACGACAAAACGTTCAAATGACTTTTCCTGATACTTCAAACGACAAAATAAACGAATCGGTATTAAATTTTCTTATTCTGTATTTTATATGGACGTGAATATATTGTATTTATTTTTTGTATATTAGTGTTTTCTTTATTGTACGACGAATTTGATCGCTAATATGAGAATAGACGTAGCTATAGACGCTCAATTTGTTTGATCGAATAGGTTTTGCCAGATATAGCTCTCCAACTCCATACATGTTGGGTGTCTGACCGTAGACCGACTCGTTTCACTGTGCGCGCAGGTAGAACTAGAACATGCAGGAATAGATAAATTATTTATCGATCTAATATTTTCCCTGACAATTGGATTGTCATTTGCTAGCTTTTAGAGACATGCTAGTACTCAAAAATATTTTTTATTGTTCACCAAACGTGTCCATACATATTGCAACAATTAAAGAACGTATAGATTAATACATATTTAGTAATCTGTCAAAACCTTGTGATGCTAATTTTCTGGAATTGTAAGATTGAATCTTTTCTGACCCAATGAAAAAAAGAACAGTAACTCTCTGTGTATCATTTTTTTTTGGAAAACCGTTCGCGTTTCAAGGATCGTTTTTCCGGAGGAAATATTTTTTAGAGACAGGACCAAAAACGCGTACGTTTTCCGTTTAGTTGGCTTATCTCGCAGCGTCATCTGGTCGACCATGTTCCCGTCATGTTCGTCTGTTTCTGGTTTTTCAGTCGACGTCACGTTCATAGTGGACATTATCATAAATTTTCGCACGACTTTCGTGAATAGCAACGAGGAAGTGGTGTCCCATCCTGCAAAGATAGCCGTCCATTACCTGAAGGGTTGGTTCTTCATCGACCTGGTGGCTGCCATACCCTTCGACCTTTTCCTCGTTGGCTCCAACACTGACGAGGTAAGTTACACACAGCACGCTCCGCGTTCTCGGAGAATCTTTCCTTCGCAGGCCCGACACTCTGATCGCCCCGTGTACAGCCATTTTTCTTTCGGCCTCGGCTGAATTCTTAAAGTTCAAGGTGGACGTGCCCCTCCGGCGCATACTCCGGTGTCATCAATTCCCATACCTTAACCCCCACCCCCCCTACCCACCCACGAAACACGTTTAAACGATCAACAACAAATTCCCGGAAATAAATATCGACGAAACGCGCGCGGCATGTAATTACATTAGGAGCGAAACGGCTCGCGACGCGACGGCCGATCAGGGTGTCCGCCAAAGTTTCTAGAATGTCGATGTTAGCTCGTAAACATGATTAGGATGACATGCCGAACCTACAGTTAAGTGCCCATAGGTGTGTCTTACCGGATTGGTGCTTAGTTCGTTTTCCCTTTTTTCGACGTTTCTCGGTGTTGAATGAGTTCTATTTTTCTTTGTCGAAAGTTAGTCGGCTCGAAATACATATATGTATCTCTCTCTCTTTCTTTCTTTCTCTCTTTCTCTCTTCCTCTCTGTCTCTGTCTCTCTCTTTCTCTCTCTCTCTCTCTCTCTCTCTCTCTCTCTCTCTCTCTCTCTCTTTTTCTCTCTCTGGCTCTCTCGAATGTTTACGATTTACGAAAAAACGCTGGTACAAATTATCGCGAACACCCTGTATATGTATATATATGTATATATAATATGCAGACGATATATATGTACCGACAAACGAGAAGGAACTTTAACGGATTCCCGTTGTCTGAAACGATTCCACACAAGGTTCACGAGTGGTACACGTTCGTCATTAGTCAGACATATTGCTCGAGGAAATCAGAGTAACAATTGATGCCTATGTTCGAACGATAATGCTATTAGAACTCGCAGTTCACACGGACAAGAACACGGATAGATTAGCCTCTCTGTTTCTCTTGTTAAGAAAAAGAGAGAGGCAACGGAAATTCATTCTTTCTCGAGAGAAACTGTTTGTACCTGTATTGCGCTAACGCACCTGGTTCGTGAACGCGTAAGTACGTCTCTCTCTCTCTCTCTCTCTGCCTCTCTCTCTATCTCTTCATCTCTCTATCTCTTTATCTCTCTATCTCTCTATCTCTATCTCACACACTCACTCTTAATCTCTCTCTTTGTCTCTCATCCTCTCTCTTTCTCTCTCTTTCTCTCTATCTCTCTCTATCTCTCTCTATCTCTCTCTATCGCTGTGACGATTTTCTGGTTGTCTAAACTGTTCCGAATATGATCACGTCGATTCCTTGCCAATGACTCTCTTGTGTACAGTCTTTTCCTGTTACTTTCCGTTCGACCACTGTTCGTTTCGAGCCAACCCCTTCGCGCCAAAACCATACCTGTTCTTTGGAATATTTCAAAAAGTCTAGAATATTCAAAACCGTCAGAAAGTTTCTTCCACTTCGTATGGTTTTTATAAATTCAAGTTCGATACATTTGAATATCGATGACACTGTTGAAGATGGAGGAAAGTGTTTCAAATAAAAGTTGAATGGTTTCGAGGGGTGGATAATTCAATCCGAGTAGATCTTGTTTACATGTGGGCGCTTAGAGAACGTACGAAGGTCAACCGTGTTTCCTTCAATCGTATCTTTAGAACAATAAAGCTTATTAATCTCTATAAGAAACATATTAAGCTACCTAAGGTTAAAAATCATTTATTAAAGAAATATTGTAACACCTAGATCGCCCACTCAACAATCATAAAAATTACACATAACCAAAGCAATATATTTAACAAAACAAAAACTAAGATAAGTTTAGTTTCGTGATATTAATTACTGTTTCAAACCTCTTCTAATCCTCAGATCGTACGGAAATTTTGTACACTCGATCAACCAACGTAAAAATTAATTTTCAATGCGGTATAAATAATTCCGGATATGGGTGACACGGCGATCAATGTGTTAATATAGAGAGATTAATGTACAGATTAAAATATCTCGCATTTATGGTTCTTAACCATAAGGGATCGACAAATTGCATCGATCAGTTCATTGAAAAATATACATATAATGTGATTCTAGGATTGCATGCCCTTCGAAATCATTCAAGTATTGTTTATACCATTTTTCGATATCGCCAGCAGTTTCATAGACGTTCAAAAAATTTGAGCCCCAACCTGTTGAAAAAAAACGTGCGCGCGAAGAGGTTCATTAGCGTCTCGGTTACAGTAGTCGTGAAAGAGATCCGAGGACGACAATGTTTCTTTTTCATTTTTGTTTTCTGCGCTTCGATCGGCGTCGAGGAGGAACGAGCGAACGAATAGAAAGGAGAAAAAGCAAAACGAATTGTAAAGAAAAGGAAATAAAGAAACGGAATATATTGCGACTGGAAGAGGGAGAAAAATTTGAGACGCTGAGTTGAACCAACGAGAACCGGCGTGTGTCATACACCTTGATGCGAACGCGAGCGTTTTACCCGTTTCACCCGTTTTACCCCCGCCGACCCCCTGAAACCACCTGAAAGGGGGAGCAGAAATAGGGCGGCGTAATTTTAATTGCGCATGCAGGAAAAGCTTGTTTCCACGATCAACACGCGTAAATTAATTATATTCTGCGAGAGACCGGCTGACGAGAGCCTTCCCCTCACAATCCCCCAGCGTAAACCAATCGAATCATCCTGTACCGAGAATTCTACGAGAGGAAAGAGAAATTTCTTTTTTTTTTTTTAACAAACCCTGCCCCGCCCACTCCAGTATTCTTCTTTTCAATTCAGTGATTATTATGATCAGGATGAATCTTCTCTCCACGACGAATCTCTGTCGACAAGACCAAAAAATAGTGAGAGCAATATTCTGTCTTTCTTTTTCCATTTCTCTCTCTCTCTCTCTCTTCTCTCTTTTCTTCTCTTCTCTCTCTTCTTTCTTTCACTCTGTCCTTCTGTCTCTATCTCTCTGTCTTTATCTTTCTGTCTCTCTCTCTCTCTCTCTCTGACCCGACCAGCCCCAGTTTCTTTCTCTTTCTCTCTGTATGAACAACAATAAAAAAAAATTCTCAATCACGAAATCATGAACGAACGAATTTTAACCTCAGTTTAACGTTTTCGTAGCTCGGCTTGGACAAGGACGAGGTTAGTTGACACACAATACACACAGAGAAATTCTACTCACAGGCTGATATATTCTAATTTTGTTCTCGTTTCTTTTCCGTTCTTTCTTTCCTTCCTTTTAACGAAACGCAGATTTCGATATCACACGTTTTCTCTCCATACACATGTACACTGTCTCTCTCTTTTCTCTTTCTTCTCTCTCTCTTCTCTCTGTCTCTCTCTCTCTCACACTCTCTCTTTTTCTCACGACCCACACTGAAATATTATGATTAATTACACATCACCGAACGCAGCCATGAACTCTTCTGAACGTTTCTTTCTTATCTTCTTTTCTTACTGAATTTCTCTGTCTTTCTGTCTATCTATTTCTCTCTCTCTCTCTTTCTCTCTCTTTCTCTGTCTCACGAACACACACACACACAAACATCGAGACTTCTCTGTGTTGACATTGCGATTTCTCTGATCTTTTTTCTGCACATCGCACGTCGGTCTAAAATGCAGTTTTGGCTCAGCAAAAACCACTGCAGAATTTATTTTGCGCTAAAAATATTTAGAATAATTTTTTTGCTACATTAGAATCAATTAGCTATCAACTAGTCAGCAAAATCAATAAAAAAAAAAAAGCTAAAGAATAACATGAAGAAACACTAAATAAATATACAAATACACATAAAGTGGACACACATTAAAAATAAAACTAACGCAAATAGATATGTATAGCATTAAATAATTTTGCTCCTGCTAGGACCGCATTCTAAACTACAGTGCACCGTTTTCTTCCTCACAAAACTGAAACTCGAAGCCACTGTCAATGTTCCACGATCACTCTCATAATCACCACACTCTTCGCCTACATCTCATACCCCTACACATATACACACACGTCAACCAACACACAGTCACAAGAAGAAGTTAATCCAACCAACTGCAACCCCACGATTTATCAAGGAAGTTCGAGCGAAGTCAATCGACAGTATCGCGACCTAAATCAACTTTTTCTCTTTCTTTCGCGGAAACGAAACAGCGAGGTTGCTGTACATACATTGTGTAGAGGGTGTGGTCTTAATTACGATACCACAAGTAGCATCAATTACGGTACTGGATCGGAACGAGTAACATTTCTTCGTCCGAGTGTTGCGCTCTACGAATTCGCATGCACGCGCGATCACGATAAGTAGAAACGGCCTTCGATGATCAGACACGAATCCTGTATGATCGAGTCATTTACAAGCCAAATCGATTAACCATCTTTCAAATTTGCTTCTATTTTAGTACCAATGCAATCGATTGTCGCTTAAAAATTAATTTGTACTATTTCATCGATTTTCTCTATTTTTTTCTTGTTTGTTGGTAATCGATTTGGCAAATGAGCGGCTCGATTCGCGAGAACCACACACCTCCTATGATTGCGGGAATCTCGGACGAACGAATGTTGTTCTTCGTGTTTCTCGTTTATTTTTTCACAGCGAATCGCGCGTTTACCGTATCTTCGCAAATTGAGAATCGCAGACGTCGAGAATTTACTCAGGCGTGTGTGTTCCGTAATGCTTCCGTAAACTGCGATCGACTTCCTCCCGAATTTCACGACGGTGAAGTCCTCGGAGCAGTCTGCATGTCCACAGTAAAGTATTTACGAGAACGGGTACTGTAAATATTTTCTCTCTTCCACTGTTTTACGATCACTCTCTCGGTAGGACTTGCATCAGAGTATGAAACCGTAGCGTTAAAGAGTAAACCTACTTCTCTACTTGTTCTATATTTTTCTTTTTCTTTTTTTTTTTTGTTCTCTCTTCCCGAGCCTTGTAATCTTCTCTCCCGCGCGTGTACAAAACGTTTTTATCTGTGAAACAGTATACAGCCGCCCGACCGCCCGCACACACACAAATACAAACACTTCGCCGACGGCATACACACGTATGAATAGAACGAAGAAAATAGAAAACGTGATATGCGATAATAATACACTCCGTACCATATGTGCGTATTATAAATATATACATACATATAAACACACGTCACGATTAGATAGTTGATAGATCTTAGACGATTGTCCCCCCCCGAGAAATCTTGACCCACTGTTTATATACGAGCGAACGACATCCACGATCATTCTCTCTTCTTTTTTCTTTTCTCATACTTCAATTTTTTTCGTCGTCCATCCATCTTTCTTGATCTATGCTCCCTTGTTTGTTTTTCTTCTGTCTTTCTGTCTTCTTTTCTTTCCTTTTTTTATGTAGCGACGTAGACGTTCGTTGGGTATCAATACTTGCTGAGAACGACGCCGAATAGTTAGATTGGTTTTTTGTAGATAGTGATCGACGATTTTTATCAAATATTGATGCTCGGACACGAATCACGTACCCCCGTCACTCCGTTCTACAACCACTGACCGTCCACCAAAATTAATTGTCAACGCACCAATTGGAGTTCGACTCGAAAGAAAAATCGACGATTGATCTAGAGAAGGCATGGGCGACGCTGGCTCAAAAAGCACATGTTGCTGCTTCTCCTCTTCGCCTGCTCGGCGAGGTAATCCCCACCACCTCCACTCCCGTTCTCCCTTCAGCACGGGCCCCACGACGCAGCCCTACCTGCCGATGCAGCATCGTGGGGCTTTTTCTTTTGAGCCTGCGTCGCCCATACCTGGTCTAGATCGTTAACCCCTTGCCGTATTTGAACACTAGGTTTACGGAGCACTAAATTTGATTATTTTACATTGCTTTATAAAAATAATAAAATTGTATTTACTTAGATCTTTAGCGATTTTTATTGTAATATGTACACAAAAAAATAAATCTATTTAATAATTCCTCGCGAATGCCTCCTTACATTCTTAATAATCGTAAATTAAAAATTTTTGAATCCGTCATTTTGACGGGCCCCGTAAATCTAGTGTTAACGAGTCAGACTCGTGATGAAGATTTTCAATAAAGTCAAACAAATATGAATGTTATGCCTTTCTTTTTAGTTGAAATAAAATTATACTTTTTGTGCTCAATATGTAAGGATTAATGCAAATGTAGCCATACGAAAAATATAAACTTTCATTCATCATCTGTGAAATTTTTGGCGATGAAAATGTTCTAATCACTGTAACCGTAAAGAAAATGGCACAGCAAGGGGTTAAACACGTCCGCTTTTGGGGTCGCAGGATTAGCATTGTTCGGTCGACAAATGTCACACTCATTTTGCGTTTCGGTAACTAATAGGAAATAATTGAATTTTTGAGGTAAAGGTCAGAGGTTAAGCTTTAGGAATTTTTCGTGCCGCAAACGGGGAAGCTGTACAAATGTTTCTTCCATTATGTAGACTCTTCTAAATAGTACAGTCTACATTTTGTGTAACATTATAAAGATCCAAGTATGTTTGAGCAACGTTAGAAGCAAAAGGTACCCTAGCTTTAGTAGAACTATTTTATTCTCTCAATCTCTCAAATTTTCCGTGGTTTCTGCATAAATGAAGTCTGTTCTATCACGCGGAATAGTTCTATATTGGAGATCTCTTCATTTCCGATAAAAATTGAAAAATTCCCGAGGAAATTCGCTCCGACGAAAAGCATCCGAAAAATCAATACCCAACTCCCTTCGAACGTTGTTTAAACATATCCTAGCGATTACCAATGCAATAAAAAATACAGTCGCGCGCGGGAGAGTCTACAGAATCGTTTTATGCAAGAAATATCCGCGCAGCTTCTGTGGCTGAAGCACAAAAAATTCTTGAGAACCCGGAACATTAGTTCAGTCTCTTTTAACACTAAACCTACCGAGCATTAAAAATTGGTTATTGTGTATTAGCTTGTAAAAATAACAAGACTGAATTTTCTTAGATTTTGTGTGATTGTTATTATAATATATGCTTGAATAAAGAAATCTACCGAATCAATTCTCGCGAAAGCAACTTTACAACATCATAAATTGTGAAATACAAAATTGGAAACCGGTCATTTGACCGGCGGTGGTAGGATTAGTGTTAAAAGTCGAGGTTGGTCGGAAAGAACGATTTCAGACGACTGATTATTATCGAGACGCGAGTCAAAGGTGAAATTTGTCGGCCAGCGTGGTTAAGGGAACATCGACCGGCACGCAAACACAGAGCTACGACACACGCTTCGTAAATTCTGAAACGATACTTGTTGCACGCCCGTCGTCGATAGGATCGATCGGTTCGGCCGCTGTTCTGCCGTCGCGATTCCGGTTTCGCGAGAGCCGATGTCTTTCAGTCGAATTGCGCTAGATAGAGCGGGACTAACGGGGAAGCAAACCGGAAACAACCGGACGCCGTTAATAGAATTAAAAATTCTAGTAATCAATCGGAGGATTTCCAAACGGTTGAGCGACTCGCGTTCATCCCTTGTCCCGCCGACAAACGAGAGACACTTAAAATACGCTAGCACAGAATCGCGTACACACTCGAATACATTCGAACACGAACCTCGAACACACATATACAAATCCACGGATACAGAAAATAGAGAGCGAACGACACGCGAGAGACGCAGAGGATCACACAGTGAACACAACGAAAACGTCCCCGAAAAGCGAAAGAATAATCAACGGGATTTTGTGAGGCTATCGTATGTAAGCTTTTGACGTTTTCTCTCTCTCTCTCTCTCTTTCTCTATCTTTCTCTCTTTCTCTCTCTCTCTCTCTCTCTCTCTTTTTTCTTCCTCGTTCTCTCTGTCTTTCTCTCTGTCTGTCCCTCTACCTGGATTCTATCAAATCGAGTCTGTTGGTCCCGTTTTTTCTGTTGTCGAGAGCTTCCGTTTTGGTACCTGTTTATTGTTATGCTTCTGTTGCGAGCTGTATAAAACTCTACAAGCCCAGCCTGAATCAGTAATCAGTTTTTTGCGTGCGTTCATGTTCATCCGAGCTGCAACCGACTCGCTCTGTTGCTCTGACGTGTTCTCATGCATTTTGTAATTTTTGCGCTTTCAGAAACTCGGTACGGGCCGATACTATACTCTTTCTCTCTCTATCTATCTCTCCGTCTGTCTGCCTCTATCTATTTCTGTCTGTCAGTTTGTCTCTCTCTCTCTCTCTCTCTCTCTCTCTCTATCTCTTTATCTCTCTATTTCTCTATCTCTCTATCTTTCTATCCCTCTATCTCTCTATTTCTCTATTTCTCTGTCTTTCTCTCTCTCTCTCATCCTTGTTACGTACATCATGTATCTCACCCATACATGTAAACTCTACAAAACTAGACATGTGTATCTGAACATTTTGTTGTACACTATTGAGTGATCATGCGTGTTTTTTCTGTCGCTTGAACGCTTCGTCTTCTTTCCACCCACGTGAAATGTGTTTTTTTGTGTTAGAGCACGGGTTGCTGGGCTGACATTATCGTTGATCGCACCGTTTCGAATGGTCGTGTGTCGCACCTCGAAGATCACGTTCGCGCGCAACGATTTACATCGTCAAAGAGATCTCGATACGTTCGCGATTAACAAGGAACAGCGACGGCGACATCCACGCGGAAGAAACACTCTCCAGTTTGTGAAACCAATTTTCCTCTCGCTCCGATTTTTATCGAAACAACTTTTACATAGAAGTCTACGGAGCACTTGTCGTTATTCCACGGTATCGATCGATGTCATTTTATGTATCTCGATCGCGAGATACTTTCCAGTCCGCGAAACAAATTTTTCTCTCCGCTCAGATTTTTATCGAAATCATTTGCATAGAGATCTGCCGTCTGCTCGTTATTGTGCCGTCACTGAAACCAACCACGGTATCGATCGATTCACTGGGCGAACTCAAGAATACTTTCGCTAAATTCGGCTCACTAGGTTCTAAATATTCATTCGCAAGATTCACCGAAACAATCTCTCGAGCATCTCGCTGACCGTTGAAATATCTCGCGAGTCCATCGGCCGAGGGCCATCCAAGGCATCCGATCTCGATAGATAGAGTGGATCGATTAACATGTCCAGAATAAACAAGGCACAGATTGTTCGAGGCTATCGCGCAACATCCGTGACTTTCAGAGTCGTTTCACCGCTCAAGATAAGATCACGACAGACAATAAGACGACCTGTCTCAGCTGTTCCAAAAGCTTCCAGGAGATCCTCTCCCTCGCGTGTACGCTACCATAACACATTCCGCGTGCTATCTGCCACGGCTATCAAACGTCCTCGGGTATTCCTGGGATCCCAAGGCCGGATGATAGACGAAAAGGCCGAATTTCTGCTCATCCTGATCGTCGAGATAACTTCGATGCACCGCGACCATTCGAACCGAATAAAATAGAAGATTATCGTTGGAAGTCACTCACCTAAGTACCGTCGCTACATTGTCGTTTCCGCCGGAATCAACCTGTTAACCGGAGAAAGTCAATTTTTTCATCAATCGATTGTTCGATTTGAAAACTTTTCCCTTTTTGTGGTAATCAATAGTCTTTTCAAGATTTTTCTCGCGTCGATAAAAATGCAGTATATGCTGTGCGGTGATGCACCAATGAGTGATTCACATAAAACATACAAAAATGGAATGAACTTTCTGCTTGACCAGTTTTAACCACTTGCGCTACGATTTAACCCTTTGCACTCGGAGCTATTTCAACTCAAAAATCAAACATTTCTTCTGGCCTAGAATATTTCCATTGTACATAATTTTTTTCATTTTATGCGTATGAAACTGATATAGTACCTCATACAATATTTAAATGTTTAGTAATTTATGAAATATAAACAAATTTAATAAATATGTCCTTTGTATCGATCGTAATGTTCTTAATGAGAAATGTTGGGATTTACGGCGCTACGGTTCGATCGTTTGTTAATTAATGTTACCTAGCAATTTTGCTAATGATCAAATAATCGACGTTTCGATCCACGTTTGGATCATTATCAAGATTAATTTTGAAATCATCCAAACGTGGATCGAAATTAAGATTAATTAACAAACGATCGAACCGTACCGCCGTAAATCCCAACATTTCTCATAAACAAATTTAATAATGTACACAATATATTGAATAATGGTATAATAATCTGTAGTGGCGCCTCTGAGTCGCCATTCGAGTGCTAAGGGTTAACTTTCGGTTGCCGTGCCGCGCTCTACAATATAACATGCGGTAAGGCGTCACACCGCGTCTATGGTTAGCCGTGGGTTAGCCGACATGAATAACACGTCGATTTTGTTTCTGCGACAAATGCCCATCGTCGTGGTATACACGTCGCTTTCGGCTTTGGAACAAAAGCATCTCGACGCGCGTGGCACGTCTTTATAGCGCAAGTGGTTAAGTCTTTGCAAGTCCTGTAACAGGAAGTCGCAGCTCGTAACAATTTTTCCACCGGCAAGAAAATCGTTCGAGCCAGCATAATTGTGGCAGCGTAATTTCTGGCTGGACGGCCGACAAATCGCCCGGTTGACAGATTGAACGATTCCACACCCGATCGATCATCCCTCGAACGTCACCGAGCAACCCGTGCACCAAGTATCAACTCCAAGACTATCGTTAGCAACCAATTAGACGAATGGTTCAGTTTGATTGGAGAGTAGACGATTCATTGCATGATAGCCGATACCAACACGCGCGTCGTACTTTCGGGAGCTCGGGATTCGAATCTAGTCTCGAGTCCACCGACAGGTAAGATGTCCGAAGACAGCATGAGCAACCTGCTACGAGCATCTCTCTCTGTTAGAGGAACGTTCGCAACGACTCATTCTACCGAAGCGAAGCCGCTCGCTGCGGTTCTTCACGCTTCGCGAGTTTAATTCCGTTGAGAGCAACGAAACCACGCCTCCTCGACATAAGCCACGCCTCCTCGAAAAAAGCCACGCCTCTTCGACAAAAGCCAACACCTACTTTTCAGAGAAACAGTGAAATAAATTGTCCTTTATATGCGGGAATCGCAAGGTAAGTTTCCCAGATGAGTAATTAGTAGACTACGGAACTTTTAGCAAAATAAAAATCTTCTACGTTCGTTATAAAATATGGAAGCCACTCGAGCGATCCTGTTCCTTCATTTAATAATTTTACTAGATGAAAAGTAGAATATTGATGATATTCAATTCTTTCGATCTTTACACTGTGTCAAATTGCAGCTACTCAATTCTTATTATAATTGCATAAAATCTGAAGTCTAATAATTAGTTTCTGTATGAGCAATGACAGTCGCTCAAATCAATTTTCCAATAAATTTTGTTCTTTCGAGAAATTTTCCAGTTTTCGAGAAATCGAGGGTCAAAGTTCGTTCAGTATGCGAGCGTTAGCGTTTACAGTCTAAGTAGAAACGGTCAACCGTGCGCAGACGCTCGATGAATATTCTCACTCGATTTTTCACGAGAGCTGAATTTCGTGTGAAGAAATGTGTGTCTACACTTCCTGTGCCTTTTTCTTTTTAACTGAGAAATACATCGTGTACGATGAAATAATTCTTTCGATTAAATTCTGTGTATAAATAAAGAAATATTAACCCGATGCACGCATAGATTTTCACGGATTAATTGAATACAGAATTTGAGGCGTGGCTTGAATCAAAGTAGGCGTGGCTTGAGCCAAGGAGGCGTGGTTTCATTGCTCCTGGAATTATTGGAGAGGATAAACATGATTTCGAGGGTACAATTTTGGGTTTCCTCGACACTTTGCTCGATAAAAAAGATAGTTTTGAGTAAAATGGAACGCAAAGCGTCGGGCGACCGAGTTCGACTTGGATCGATGGGACTCGGATGGATCCAACGAGTCGTTTGTTCACGCAGACCGGAGCATGTATCTTTCGTTCGTCACTGTGAATAGCAAAAAGAAAAAAAAAGAAAATCACGAGTTCAGATATCGAGAAGTGTATCCTTTGATCGCTCGTGTACCATAATTGACCGTGATATACGATTCGACTCGAGCGGATTTTAGTAAGTACACCGGCTAGAATTCTCTTTGTCTCGCGGGACAGTTCGTACAGTTTACACAATGAATAAAAGCGAATCGAAGCCAAGGTAACCGAGAGAACCACGAGCGGAGGTGCACGGAGGATTGTCGCGAGTCGGAGTTCGGACTTGACCGCGACTGTCGTTCCAGGAATCGGTGGGATTGTAATACGAGCAATCGGAGGAAACGCGTGGACGTATCCCTGACACTGTATTCCCGAGAATCTCATGCATGGAATATTACGCGGGCGGCTTCTGGCTGACCTAAAAATGACCGGTGACGAGCCGATCGATCGAACACGGGAACGACAGTCGCATATTAGACTCTCCTCGTAAGACCAACCGCTACAACCATCACTCGAACGGTAGAACTGACTTTTCCGAGTGTCGAACGCTTTGCTTCGATCCTATCCGTGCGACACAACGATTTATTCTCTACCGATTCGTTCGACAAGCAGCGGATGTTACATTTTTAATCCCTCGTTCCTTGATTCCTCTCGTAGCTTGCATTTTATATCCAATAAATCCTATTTAAATCCTCGAATCGAGTTTCTTGCAGAAGAATTATCTGTTCTCTCTGTAAAATTAGTTTAAAGAAACTAGTTCGGAAGTCTTCTACGAAGCTGTAAAAATTCGCAAGATGTATTATAAATTACCGATCGAATCGATAACGAATAAATTGTTTAGAGCAACGTGCACTTTTCAGCGAATCGTTGAACCGAACGGAAGTGCACGTGGTTCTCTGAATCGTTGGACTGTAAAGAATCGATGAACGACCCAAAATTAAAGGACGAGATATCGGAACGAGTGAAAGTCGGTTCTTTGAGCGTTCGATGGGAAACTCGAGTAACGAACAAGAGTCTCGTACGGCCGAGCGTGAGATCGACAAAGTGTGACGTGTTCTTTGCAGACGACCACCTTGATGGGACTGTTGAAGACGGCGCGCCTTCTGCGACTCGTCAGAGTAGCTAGGAAGATCGACAGGTACAGCGAGTACGGAGCTGCGGTATTGCTCCTTTTGATGGCCACCTTCGCTCTTATTGCTCACTGGCTGGCGTGCATATGGTAAATCATCTCCCATTTCTATACTTACTGCCGTAAAGACCGCTTCTCCTTAGATAGTCACCCTAGAACGACCACTAGGACGCTTTTGTCCTCGCGTCGATAACAATTGATACTTCGAATCTCCTTCAACACTAGATTTACGTGAGCCGTTAAAATAACGAGTTCTAATATTTTCGAAATATTCAACAAATTTAGGTAATTATTTACATTAGGCGCTTCCTCAACGATTTTGATGAAGTTGAAATATATTGTCAAGGTTATCGTTCTGAACAACTTTGTCCTATACATGTTACCGCCGCTCAGCTTTAGTTTCCGAGATATTCGCAAAAAAGTTTGAACATCTCGAAAAGTGATCGGAGTAGGTCTGGGTTAGATTTGAAATTGTGGACGTCGATAACGCAGCCACGGTTACAACTTAAAACGACTTCAATCAATTGAGACCCCACTGTCTTGTCTGTTTATGTTTACGAACTGAAACGTGAAATGAATCGTGTGGAACGCGAACTCATTTCATTGTCAGCTGTGTTAGCATACAGAGTATTAAGCATGAAATTATACGAATTCTTGGATACAGTATTTCATCGATAATTGTCCACAACACGGGTCTGCGGAGGGACAATTATGCGCGAGGGATATCATTGTTTGAGATTTGCCGAACGTAGAGAAGGACAGCCGAGCTCGAGAGGCCTCGGTCACCGAGAAATGTAAACATACCTAATCCGAATTTCCAACTTCTTTATTAATCATTATTTTTTAATAGGACTTCAATGACCATATTTGTGGCATTTTTATAATAAAAATGATATCAAATATGATATAATTCCGATGATATTTACTTGTGTAATCGACAATTAAAGTTTCGGGCGCGAGGAAGGATAGCGTATGGGAAGGAAAGAGACGCTGAGAGTCGCAGTCGGCGGCCTTCCTCGCGCCCGAAACTTTAATTGTCTATTACACAAGTAAATATCATCGGAATTATATCATATTTGGTATCATATTTATTAAAAAAATGCCACAAATATGGTCATCGAAGTCCCATAAAAAAATAATGATTAATAAAGAAGTTGGAAATTCGGATTAGTATGGTCTCACCGATATACCCGAGCCGCATGGTGTCATATTTCTCGGCGACCGAGGCCTCTCGGAGCTTCACGGCTCCTCAAGGGGGTACACCCCCACTAGTGGGGATATCTCAGGGACAATTATGTCGGAGACATTTGGGACAATTACCGATGAAATACTGTATCTGCAACAATCAAGAAAATATATAACAACCCAGTATGTAAATATATAAATATATAAGTAATATATAAATAACCCAGACCTAACCCAGACCTAACCCAGACCTACTCCGATCACTGTTCGAGATGTGGAAACTTTTTTGCGAATATCTCGGAAAGTAAAGCTAAGCGGCGGTAACATGTATAGGAAAAAGTTGTTCAGAATGATGACCTTGACGACATATTTCAACGTCATCAAAATCGGTGAGGAACCCCCTAATGTAAATAATTACCCAAATTTATTTATTTGGACAATTAAAAAAGTGGCTACAAATTTGAAAATTTGGTCAAATAGTCACTTTTAGTGCTGCGTGAATCTAGTGTTAAAAACCCGTAAAATGGCTTCAGCTTCGATGCACACGACGAATCCATCGAATCTCCTTTAAGACATTGATTAATATCCTTGTAAAATTGCGGTTATCGACGCCAGGGCATTGGATCACAGCTATCTCGTTGCATTAGACACTCTGAGACCACTTGTTCCCCGTAGGCCTTCAAGTTCGATGTACAGTATATGTGGCAAACGATCTCGTAGAACAAAATCTAGCAGTAGAGAAAAGATTAGCGAACGCAACAGGAAAGATTAAAGATATACACACACGGACATATCCGTTGGGAAAATAAAAACTCGTAGACACCCGCCCTCGTGCACTTTATGCAAGGTGTGCTTCCAGGGTTAAAGATCCGATCGAAGCAACGTGTTAGCACGATGAATCAGGGAGCCCGCGAACTTGGAAACCTGATAAGGCAATCGTTCTCTGTTGCGCAGGTACGCTATAGGGCACGCGGAAAGGCCAATGTTGGAGAGCAAAGTCGGCTGGATCGACATTCTGGCGAACGACACGCATCAGTTTTATTATCACAACAACACCGGAGGGCCAACTATAAAGGTGAACAAACTCTGCTCGAACATGCCGATAAATGTCAGCGCTGCCTCGTGTGTCGTTGAGTCGAGTGCGCAATGATTTCGCAATGATTTCACAATGATTGCGTACGATCCCGGCCGTGCAAAATTGTCTTCATTTCTGTTTATTCGTGATCATTAGAATGCGGATCTTCAGGCAAAATAGAAAATACCGGTATGGCGGCTTTCGAATTATGAAAAGATGGAAAAAGGCGAAGGAAGCGTTTCGTCCTATGCCCGCTAGAGGACTCGTCAGTAAGGACAGTTTAGGACGGTATATATACAAACAGAGGAAGATTCAGGTAGTAGTGGGAAAGGTGTTGTCGTCATGTCCCTCTGTTGACGAGCATAGGAAGTAGCCGTCACACCGGTATTAATTGCAAGAAACAGTAGCCATATAGACCATCCTTTTCTTCTTTAAGAATCTTAACAATCTGAAGGCAATATATCGGCATTCTTAAATTCTTTGAATGCCTCTACTGTTTTAAAGTGCACCTCTTCGTTTTTTTCATGAATGCTTAAAATCCGCAGTCCAATGATTATGTTTTGGGTGGCGATGTAAGAGCTTGAGATAGATTTTTAATTTTTGCTCGGCCGGAATTCCATTTCAGAAGAACGTGAGCTACGGCCGACGCCACGCGACACCGCGAATCGATGCATTTTGTTTCGCACAAAAAGGCTGCGCCGCCATCGTCGCCGCTCTACTAATCCGTTTGTTCATCCGTTTGATTACAGAGCCTATATATCACAGCACTGTACTTCACCTTTAGTAGTTTAACGTCGGTGGGCTTTGGAAACGTAGCGCCGAACACGGACACCGAGAAAATCTTTACGATTGCCGTTATGTTGATCGGATGTGAGTAGACTATCCCAAAACACTTTTACAATCTTACATTCGTATCGGTAAATCCCAGAAAGTTGATTAGACCTCCATCGAACACAAAAAATAATTCCCATATATGTATGTATATATATATATATATATTCAAGGTCGTTTTCAAGGTCATTTGAAGGAAATTTGAAGGTCAGCTTTGTTTTTTCAAATGGAAACCTATATTTTTTATTATAGGATCTTATTGTACGTAAAAAATCCAGCAATTTTCGTAGGTTACTTTTTTTTATCTGCTTTTATATATATGTATAATTTTTCTAATATTTATTATTTGCAGGAAAAACGCGGGCTAGTAATAGCGTGAACACCCTGTATATATACATATAAAGTATTCGTACACCTTTAAAAATCGAATAACTTTTTAAAAATTGGATTATACACATATTTGTTATATATATATATATATATATATATATATATATATATATAGTATATTTGTATATATATATATATATATATATATATATATACAAATATGTGTGTAATCCAATTTTTAAAAAGTTATATATATATAAAATTGGATTATACAATTTTAAAAAATTTATTCGATTTTTAAAGGTGTACTATATATATATATATATATATATATATATATATATATATATATATATATATATATATTGTATAAAATTGTATAATCCAATTTTAAAAAAGTTATTCGATTTTGAAAGGTGTACGAATACATTTTACACCCATCGTATATGTATATGTATATTTATTCCCCCATGAAGTACATATCCTTAAATTTCTCTCAATGTGTAGCCAATAGTCTACAGTCGAGTTGTACTTCAGCATTTTTGTCTCGGGAACTGTTAGGGCAATCGCGTAGATTCTTTTTTTATTTGACTTTAGAATGTTCGTAATTAATAAATGGTGCTCCGCAGCTCTGATGTACGCCAGCATCTTCGGTAACGTCTCGGCGATCATACAGAGGCTGTACAGCGGCACGACGAGATACCATACACAGATGCTCCGCGTCCGCGAGTTCATACGGTTCCACCAAATCCCGAATCCGCTCCGTCACCGGCTGGAGGAGTACTTCCAGCACGCGTGGACCTACACGAACGGGATCGACATGAACAGTGTTCTGAAAGGGTTCCCCGAGTGCCTTCAGGCGGACATCCGTCTTCATCTGAATAGAAACCTTTTAAACAACTGTAAAGCGTTCGAGGGCGCCAGCCAAGGTTGTTTAAGGTACGCTTAACCCGCCCGCGATTCTGACCCACATTCGACATCGGTAAAACTGCTGTTTATTGCGAGAGTTTTCTGCGCGCCGAGAAAATCTTCGCGACGGCAGCTATATCGATCACGCTCGAATAGACGAGCTATAAATGTTTCTACAAGCTTGCGCTCTCGTCGACGGATTTCCACGAGCCGGATGAACGACTTCCGTTTCTCCTTTAAAACAGCAGTTTTACGTTTAGATTTTTACGTCTAGAGTTTTACCTCTGGTGTTCTACGCCGACGTCTCTTGACACGTTTTTTAATCGATCGTTTTCTCTCGTGGAACAGAGCATTATCGTTAAAATTTAAAACAACACACGCACCGCCCGGCGACACGTTAGTTCATCGCGGCGACGTTCTGACGTCCCTGTACTTCATATCGCGTGGCAGCATAGAGATATTAAAGAGCGACGTGGTGATGGCGATACTGGGCAAAGACGACATATTCGGCGAGAACCCGTGCATCTATCCGACCGTCGGCAAGTCCTCCTGCAACGTCCGCATCCTCACCTACTGCGATCTGCACAAGATACACAGGGACGACCTGCTGGACGTTCTCGCCCTCTATCCAGAGTTCGCGAACCACTTCAGCCAGAATCTCGAGATCACTTTTAATCTCCGAGACGTACGTACATTTATACCCACGTTATCTCAGACACCAAAAGACATATGCTATTTTTTTAATAAGCTTTTTAATACTAAGGTGATCGTAGAATTTTTTTCAAAAACACATCCTCGCGTCATAGACTCCGATGAGAATGGATAGGGATAAAGATACAAATTCTTCTGTAACGCGGACAGATGTTTCATCAATGCACACGATTTTCAGGAGGAGCAGGCCGGTGTCGACCCGATGTCAGCAAGGTTTCCTGTCAGCACTCCAACGGACGTCGAAGTCGACACTAGGAGATTCGTTTTCCGTCCACCAAGATGCCGTCGAGGGCCCATAGGCCCCGGCACCAATCTCATCCCCACCGGTCGACAAGACTCCCTTCAGGGTGACCAGGAAGACTAGTAAGTACCCTTACTTTTCTCAGACCAGTTAAACTGATTGCTGACCAAGTTAGACTGACCAAGTTAGACTGACCAAGTTAGACTGACCAAGTTAGACTGACCAAGTTAGACTGACCAAGTTAGACTGACCAAGTTAGACTGAACAAGTTAGACTGACCAGTTGGACTGACCAATTAGACTGACCAGTTAGACTGACCAGGTAGACTGACCAAGTTAGACTGACCAGTTAGACTGACCAGTTAGACTGACCAGTTAGACTGACCAGTTAGACTGACCAGTTAGACTGACCAGTTAGACTGACCAGTTAGACTGACCAGTTAAACTGACCAGTTAGACTGACCAGTTAGACTGACCAATTAGACTGACCAATTAGATTGACCAATTAGACCGATCAGTAGGGCCGACTAGTGGATAGTACCCTTGAAAAAAATTTGTTTCAATTGCAGCGACAAAGCAAGCGGCCACGGAATTCTGGAGTTCAGTACGGAGAAGGCCGGCCAGGATGTCACTCCGTTGAACCTGGAGTTCGATGAGCCGAAGCAGCGAAGCTCGACTCTGAATTCGATAACCGGTGAGAGAACGATCCTTATTTGAGGATCATGGTCGATGATCTCGCTCCGGTTCTACGTTTTGGACCTTGCGCAGTTACACGAGAACCTTTCATCTTTTTATACTATCCGATTCTCTTTCTCTGTGTCTATCTCTCCTTGTCTGCCTCTACTTTACTGGTCTGAGGAATGTTGTTCTCTGCACGACAACTAGACGTTATTAACCCATAATTGGCGAGCTGGCTCTCGGCACAGGCCCTCTCTATGAACAGCAGCATTTTCATGAAACGTGTCCAACTTCATGTAACAAGTAGAACAACTCGTAGATTTGTCCGTAAAAAGTTATTACATTCACTTTGCTAAATTATATATAAAATTCTTAATTCAGTGTCGAGAATAATGTAAATGCATCGCGGAACGTGAATGCCGAAGACAACAGAAATTAACATACAGCTATCGTGCAACAATTCTGACATGGAAAGTATGTATACAGTAGCTTCGATGAAAATGTATTTGCAACAAAAATGGTCAGATAATCGATAGTTTGCGATTGTTTGCGCTGTCTGAGAGACCCGTCTCGTGAACGGAGGGTTAATAATACTCGATCGAAGGATTACGCGGCCTTACACGGTGTCCCTGGTTTCGTTTCCCTCGGGTCTCGAGGCTGTTCGGTAAATACGGTTGCCTATCGAGGGATGACGGTGCTAATGAGTTGAGGAATAGAAGGTACCTTTTGAGTAATGCTTTGTTGCGCCAACGCCAGCCGCATCGAATGCTTACCATTTTTACGAGAGATCCGCAAATACGAAAGACACGATAGAGAAGCATCTTGTGACGTATACCTACATTGTGTACATACGAGAGCTCGGCTTTACCCTACGCCCACACGTACGCAGACCAGTCACGTTCCACTTTTTCTTCCGATTTAATCGACTCGTCACTAAGGCTGTTACTTTCCTTCGCAGGTCGAAGATTTCGAAGCTTCGAAGCTTCGATTTCAGAAACTTCGAAGGTGATGAAAATCGAAGTTTCGAACCTTCGATTCATTTCCAGTTAACGAATAAAAGGAATAAATTTTCATAATTTGTTTCTATATTCACCATTTGAATTATTTCAATAATTTAATGTTCAAATAATTGTTTAGACAATGTACACGTATTTACATAATTAATATAGGAACACGTTTCTATAGAGTATAAAAATTTATAATCTACAGAAATTTTTATAATCTATAGAAATTTTTATAATCTATAGAAATGTGTTTCTATATTCATTATGTAAATACTTGTACATTCTTTAAATTATTTTAACAATGAATTATTGAAATAATTCACATAATGTATATAGAAACAAAATATGAAAATTTATTCATTTAAACCATTATTTTAACAATAAATAATTGAAATAACAATTTAAATAATGTATATAGAAACAAATTATAAAAATTTATTTATTTAAACAATTATTTTAACAATGTGCTATCGAAAGGATAATTGAAAGTGTAAATATATTATCTTAACAATAAATTATTGAAATAATTTAAACAGTGAATATAGAAACAAATTATGAAAATTTATTTCTTTTATCCGTTAACTGGAAACGAATCGAAGATTCGAAGTTTCGAAGGCTCGAGGGTCCTCGAAGTTCCCTTCGTTCCTTCGAATCCTTCGAAGCTTCGGAAAAGTAACAGCCCTACTCGTGACACGGATTTTATACCGGCTAATAATTCCTCGGAGATCTTTTCCGGTCCAATTAACGGCACCATTGCGAAAAGGTAATTTCGATTCCCTGCATCCATTATAATCCCCTCTAATTGCAAGGCGATCGCCGAGAGAAGCTGTTACAATTTACACCTTGACTCGCGACAAAAGAAAAGCTCTCTCCGTCTTCTCCCTACGATCGCCGCGATTCTCATCCGAATCTACACGCCACTTGCTCGTGTTTCATGAAGGTCTTCCTCCGTAGAACTTTGACGCGACTCTTCGTAGCTTAGTTCGTTACCACTCGTCTCGTCCCTTGCGTTCCACATCTTCCGCTATGACATCCCCTCGACTCAATCGCCACGAAGATCTTGAGAGCTGATAAATAAAGAAAACTCGTGCAACGACATGCAGCATTTTTGAAAATATGTAACGCCGGTTCTGTAAATATCGACTGAGTAGCAGGATATAGTTTAGAAGAGATTGTAGTTGCTTGCATAAGTTCGCCCACGTTTCGATACCGATTCAGATCTGCTGCAACTCTCGGTTTAATCGAGCTCAGACATTCTTAGAACACGCTCAAGTAGATTCGGCAAGTCTTAGTCGGACGACTCTTCGAACTCGTTATACTTGAAAAAAAGCCTCATACTAATTTTTATATTCCTTATGTCCACATCTACATACAGTAAGTCCGCGATCTAAGTCCAACGGAACCAGTGATGCCAACCTCGAATTGAAAAAAGTCTGTAGACGAGAATGTAAAAATCAGTAGAACTCCGTAGCTCTTTCTTGGAAAATCAGTAGATCTACTGAGTTTTTTCATAAATGTAAATAAGTCATGTGAATTGAAGTTTAATTTAATTACGACAATTTTATATTTTCCAATGGTGTATTCAATTGTGTGGTACTTAGCTTAAAACTTCAATTACAATCATTTAGGGTAACGTGTACACTTATTGACCACCTTCAGAAAAGGAATTATATACATTAAGAAATTGATGCTTTTATACAGGGTGTCCCACATAAATGGGAACATCTAAATATCTGTCGTATTTACAGTCCTATCAGAAAACTTCAGAGGACAAAGTGACACTATTGTACGGGGCAAATATAATGGTACAGAAAAAAAATGTTTATGTCGTGTTTTTTAATGAAATTTCAAGGTCGACGGTTTTTTTAAATGGAATAGTATATTTTTTTACGATAGCATGATAGACAATAAAAAACTGAATTTAGTGGATACCACCTTTTTGACCTTGAAATGACCTTGAGCAAGAATAATCATGTTGGAGCGAATAAAATGTGGAAGTTTAAAATTTACGTGTTTCAGCAAAGATTACGCGTTGTTTACGTCGGGTTGACCTTTACAAACCACAATAAATGTTTGAAATATTTTTCATAGTAAACAGCGTATGTTTATGTTAGAGTATGTATCATTGAGATCGTTAACAGAAGGTTAATCGGTTAGAATAAGTACGTTATTCGTTCTGCATTATTCGAATTCGAAACGTGAAAGTGATAACAATGCATTATACTGTACAAGAACGAATCGATATGGTTTTCACTTATGGCGAAAGCCACCAATATTTGAGGCAAGCAGTACATTTGTATCTTGAAAAATTTGTGAATCGTATTTGTCCTTCGTTACACGCATTTTCCGTTGTGGTAAAACAATTTAAAAATACCGGTAGTGTAAGTTCTGAAAATCGTAATAATTACTGCAGCATGTTCTTCAATTACGTCTCAAGAAATCGACAATGCCTACAGATCATGTAATACAAGATTGCAACATTGCATAAATGAGGATGGTCAACATTTCGAACATTTATTATGATATGTAAAGGTCGACCCGCCGTAAACGACGCGTAATCTTTGCTGAAACACGTAAGTTTTAAACTTCCACATTTTATCCGCTCCATCATGATTATTCTTACTCAAGGTCATTTCAAGGTCAAAAAGGTAGTATCCACTAATTTCAATTTTTTATTGTCTATCATGCTATTGTAAAAAAATATACTATTCCATTTAGAAAAACATCGGTGACCTTAAAATTTCATTAAAGAACACGACATAAAAAATTTTTTTCTTTGCCATTATATTTGTCCCCTGCAATAGTGTCACTTTGTCCTCTGAAGTTTTCTGATAGGACTGTAAATACGATAGATATTTAGGTGTTCCCATTTATGTGGGACACCCTGTATATTAAATGTATTTATCGATCGTGTTTCACTCATTTGTTTCTCATAAACATGCGCCTCGATACAAACCCTTGACCTGGCTTAAAACACATTGACCCTAACATGTCCCTTCGCGATCTATGTCCCGGCAGAGAACCGAAAATGGACTTAGATCGCGGACTTACTGTACCTACCCTCAACATACCGTTACAGTTTGTTGCATATTCTTGTTGGGGAAAAGACAGATCTACCACCGTAGGTTTTTATCTCAGAATTAAATAAGAATCAATTACCAAAGCTAGATTAACACTAGAACTACCGGACAAGTCAAAATGACTGGTTTCTAAATTTTTCTTTTACAAATATTGAAATTATAAAAATGTTTTCCCTAATAATGTTTTAGTCAAATTCTCTATTAGAATACATATTTAAACAAAAGTTGTACGGAAGTTGAATAAATGCATTCTTGTCGTTATTAGAATGCAATATACACCAGTCGCGTTTAGCGCTCGGTAGTTCTAGTGTTAAAATTATTGAATACACGAGGATTAAGCGAAGAGTTCAGCAGGTTCAGAGACTTTATGGAACATTGAAAGATCGATCTTTCGTGCTGCGCGCTGTAAAGCGTAGACAGGTGAAAGCAAAAGTGTGGTCGAGGCGATTGGGTCGGGAGAGCGTGCAACGTTTAAGCTTTGCGTTTGCGTTTGACATCCCGAGTTCGTTAACACCTTGAAACCTGGTTGTTCAGGCATGCTAACCCATCTCAAGCGCAGCATACCGGACCTCCGTCAGCACAAGATCCACCTGCAGCCACTGACGAGTCACGATTACCTCTCAAAGCAGAGTAAGTATCCCGTTTTCGGTTTCGTAGACGGCTTATCTACTCGATATGAAAATTCAGCCCCGCCACGTCTAAAGAAGTTTGTGACACAGTTGATGATCAGCCGGCGAATACCAACAAAGAGACCCAACGGGAGAATTTTCTTCTCTCTCTCTTTTTCTCTGTTTATCTTACCACTTTACATTAGCTATCTATCTTGTACTCTCTTCTTCGCCGCTGACCTCTACCCCCCGTTCGCCTGCGTTCCCCCATTCCCCTCGGATATACACGAGAGGCCCGTTTAGAGGATAGGAAGGCTTCTCTCTGCTATCTTCTATCGGTCTCCGAGATGGTACACTGATTCTCTGCGTGGGTGTTTATTCAGTGACCACTCCGTTGATGAGGCCAACCAGGAGGAGCTCGGCCGCCGGTGAAAGCAGCCTCAGCCAGAACAACGTGCACCCGACATCCACGACGTCCAGTCATTACACCACGCCGTCACCACCGCAACATCCGCAGTCTCAGGGTGGGTTAGGTGGCCTAAGCGCTGCAACTAAGATGACAGCTATCACCTACCTCGGACCCTGTCCCAATCTTTTACGGATCACCATCTCGTGGATACCCGCTGCGACAGAACCGTCTTCGCGGTCGAAAACCCATCTTCGTCCTCTTCAAATCGCAACACCAAAGCATTCTCCCCAGAGAATTGCCTTTGAAATAATCCACAATCTATAGAAATTAGTAAACCGGTTAACTGGTTACTTGATAGATTAGTTAATCTACATATTCAGAACAGACAGTCTATTCTTCATTTTTCTGATTCAATTTGTTTGAAACGACGAGTACTTTGATTTGAATCTCCTTCATTGAAAGTAAGAAAGTAGAACAAGATCTTTGGGAATGATTTGGGTTTTTGATCGCGAGGTTTTGTCCAGGGGTATGTCGGTGTTCGAGGAACGACGAAGAGGACACCCGGGGGCCACTTCCGATAACCAAAGTTCCGCGAGCGCCTCGCACCAACTTCCTAATCGGCCGAACAACCATTTCTGCGGGCCAGTCAATTTACCCTGGTGCTCTATCTTTTCCAGGGGACTTCCAGAGCGGACCAGGCCGGCCTATGGAAGAGATCAACGCCAGGATAGACCAGCTGTCGCGTCAGGTGTCCTCTCTGGAGCACTCAATGGCCGGAGACATCCGGCTGATCCTGACGTTGCTCCAGCAGACGCTGAACTCTTCGAGGGAGAGCTCGAGCATCGAGATGATGCCTGGCACAGCGCCAGCTGGCAAACAAGGAAGCAGAGCTCCAGCTTTGGTCCAGCGATCGGCCAGCGAGCCACAACCGCCCAGTGTACCACCATCGACCAATGGCAATGGGAAGATCCAGCCGAGCACATCCCATGGACTGTTCAGGTGAGCAGTTGTGAGTTACCAAAGATTGGAAGTCGGTCGGGTATTGATGATCATCGCGGCTGCTTCTGGGAGAGACGGCTGTCTGACCACATACGATCTATTCCACATGGAAACGATAGACTGTTGATCTTTGGGCGAGTTCCTACTTTCAAACTTTCACCTCCTAACCGGAAGCTTCCCTGCGACAAACCACGAAGCCAAAATATCATTAATGATTTGTTTGTTAACGCCACCAGGCGATCTAATTATAAACCTTGGAGCAAAAATTGGGCAAGATCACTGCTATTCAAATTGTACGTGTTAAAATTTGATATACAGGATGGCCCACATAACTCTTAACAGATCAATATCTCGAAAACTACGCCATCGATTTTAAAGTTCTTGGACTTAAATTGCATGGATCTGAAGGCCTTTCTAACTACATAAACGTGAAATGAACACCCCCCCCCCATCCCCTTTAACACTAGGTTTACGAGACCCGTCAAAATAACGGGTTCTAATATTTTTAATTTACGATTATTGAGATTGTAAAGATTCCCCCGTGTGAAATTATTTAACAAATTTATTTTTTGTGGTTATATATTACAAAAACAATGGCTAAACATTTCGATAGACATATTTTTGTAATTTTTATAAAATAATGTAAAATAGTCAGTTTTAGTGTTCCGTAAATCTAGTGTTAAGGGGGGTGGGGGTACCATTATAATTTTAAATGGAACCTCCTCTAAAATGTTACATATTTAGATTCTACAGGAAAAAACAAGTAAATTTTGTCCAAGTGCTTCAAGTAAGCACCTACAAGCCGAAACTTCAAACTGTTATATCTCATCATGGAAATATCTGACAAAAAAATGTTTCAGACAAAATTTACTTCTTTTTTCCTGTATAATCTAAATACGTAACATTTTATAGGAACTTCCATTTAAAATTATAAAGGTACCCCCACCCCCCTTAAACGGGATTGGGGGGTCACTTCACGTTTATGTAGCTGGGAAGGCCCTTCGAATCCATGCAATTTAAGATCAAGAACATTAAAATCGATGGCATAGTTTTCGAGATATTGAGCTGTTAAGAGTTATGTGGGCCACCCTGTATATTTTTGTGCATTCCTGGTGGTTGCGTCAAGGTGTCCAATTGTTAAAATTGTAAATATACTTTAATCAGTTACTTTTCATAAATCAATAAAGATCGTTTAGCAATGTCGTGCAATTAAAAGGAAGATCTCGGATGCTGTCTCTCCGACGTAGCACCGTTAGTCTGTCTGTTCTAGCGATAACTGTGTCTTTCTTTCTCTGTCTCACTGTTTTTCTATTTCTCTCTTTTTTCTGTCTGTCTCTCCGTTATTTTCTCTTTCTTGTCGTTCTCTCCGTTTCTCTCTATTCGAAAGGATATTCGAGTAGACCTGGACTGGATACGCAGAGAACGGGGCGAGCGCGTTTGTACGTTCGAATGTGTGAATTACGTGTGTGTGTATGCGTGTGTACGTGCGCCCGCGTGTTTGTGTGTGTCGTGTTTATTCTTAATCAGTTTTGTCAAGTAGAAATTGATTCTGTTTTTCCTAGGAAGTAATCAATGTTTTTATTCTTGGAAAGCTTTCTTTCGAAATCCCTGGATCAGTTGCATTTGATTTCGGCGTCTTTTATTTTGGAAAGGTTGGACAAGTTCCGAAGGTGACCATAACTCATACTCTTCTTTGAAACCCTTGTTTTGCGAGCAGTGTCGCGCGAGTAGAGAAACGAAACACGATTTGACGTGCGCTCAAGTTTGTTGGTGACGAGAATCGCGCGCATACGTGTAGAGAGAGAGAACCGATTGTAAAAATCCGCTAGCCTAATACGAATTCTCGCTAAACGTCCTTTTTTTCCACGGTCTTGTAAGTACAGTTGAACCATTGAACCTTTGTACCTCTTCTCTTCGTCCTTTTCATCGGAATTTCTTCGAATTCCTCTCTCGAAAACGCGATCAATTGGAAAATCATAATCGACATCGACATTCGCATCGAGCCGATCGATCCGGTACCTCGTAGATCTTTTCTTCTTTCTTTTTTTTTACGAAGATAGCGCTAGATCTCTTTCGTTATGATCGATAAAACTTTTCTCCTTGTTTCTTTCTAGTGCCGATCTACCCCTTCATTTTGTCATTCACATACGCGTCCATTTGAGAGTATAAATATCGAAGATTCCTCTTGAGAACATAATGCATCAGTGTGCACTCTATTGAAGGCAGTAGATGTCCATCAAACTTGTGGAGAATGCATTCGTTCTTCTGTTATTTGTGGTCGGACATTCAACTTCTACTGGACTACACCAAATTTTCAAGCTGTCGTGCATCTTCTATACGTAATTCTCGTTTCACCCGTTGTTTAATCCAGCATTTTCGTTTTTCTAATAACTATATTGCCACGTGATTTGCCAGAAAACCATATACAGGGTGGGGCACTATAAACAGGTCACCTGAATAACTAGCTTGCTTTTGAAGATAGAAGAAAATGCATCAGACCAAACTTACTAATCTAATGTCATCAATTTTTTTATAGGCGGAGACGTCAAGGAGATGTGAAGGTCAACTCTGTTTTTTTAAATGGTACGGTTTTTTATTTACATTCGGATAGTGTGTTTCAAGACGAATACAATGACCTATTATGAAGGTCAGTCAAGGTCACGCAACGTCAACTGCAATAGAAAGTAAAGTGCCTCAAAGCACTCTTCGAACACTACGACGATTTACATGTAACGAGTTATTTACGTATTCACTGCTACTTCAAGTGTTCAAAATGTCGACCTTGAACACGGAGACATAATCTAAAACGTTGCAATACTGATGATACTGCCTGACAAATTTCAGTTATATGTATTACAGAACAAGCTTTTTTTATACGTTCTTGCATATCAACTGTGGTTGTTGGTTTTTCGCGGTACACTTGTTCCTTCAAATTTCCTCACAAATAAAAATCTAGTGGTGTCAAGTCTGGGGAACGTGCTGGCCATTTATTACTTCCTGATCGACCAATCCAACGACCTTCAAATGTCCTGTTCAGTAATTCTGTAACATATTGTGCTGAATGAGCAGGACATCCGTCTTGTTGGAACCACATGGACTGTCGCATGTCCAGTGAAATGTCCTCTAACAATTCTGGCAAAACGTCTTTTAAGATTCTCTCGTATTTATGACTATTTAGCGTACCATCAATGAAATATGGACCAATGTCAAGTTCAAGGACGTCATTTTGAACACTTGAAGTAGCAGCGAATACGTAAATAACATGTTACATGTAAATCGTCGTAGTGTTCGAAGACTGCTTTGAGACACTTTATTTTCTATTGCAGTTGACCTTGCGGGACCTTGACTGACCTTCATAATAAGTCATTGTATTCGTCTTGAAACACACTATCAGAATGTAATTAAAAATCCATACCGTTCCATTTAAAAAAACAAAGTTGACCTTCATATCTCCTTGACGTCTCCACCTATAAAAAAATGAATGACATCGGATTACGAGCGCCTCGATATCAAGTAAGTTTGGTCTGATGCATTTTCTTCTATCTTCAAAAGCAAGCGAGTTATTCAGGTGGCCAGTTTATAGTGCCCCACCCTGTATACGTCAAACGGATTAATTTCCGAGAACACTTTCTCTCGTCTATTGTGTCCATTTGCTCGAAATCGAACACCCTAATTCTCAGATACCCTCGAGAGGAATCATCTCAAACGGACCCGTGGCCGGATCATCGTTCACGTTTAACCATTCCCACGATATTGTCGAGCTCAAGGAAATTTTCCAAGAAAATTCTCTTAGACAATTTCTTCTGTTTTTTTTTTTCTATCGTTCACACGCTAGCGCATTCGGAGAATGTTTTAGACATCACTGAACACATCGCAGAGTTCGTCCATTTCAGACCCACCTTCGAATCCGCTTGAAAAGAAAATCCCACGCTAGTTCATCCATGAACCGTATTATAGCACACACCGCTTAACTTTGCAACCCCTATAGCAACGTATATGTATAGTGGCGATGGAACGAGGTAAGAGACTCATCTAGTAGCTGTTCCCGCGAGTATGAACTGCCACTACGTAGAACATAAGTTCTCATTAGTGCACACAAGCATTTACGTATGATCTGCTAGTCCCGTTTAGCGACGGCGCGGTCTCGATAGCCCTGGACAAATAAGAAAGAGTTCAATTAAAATCCTAGAAAAATTATTTGTCCAACTTTAAGCTGCTTTCTGTCGCAAGATCTTTTAGAGGTGACAAGTTTCAAGGTTTAAGATGCGTCAAGACTGCGCCGTGATCCTTTTAGCATCCGAGCGAGTGTACGTTTATGTCGGAGCTGAGATGAAAGCTATAAGAACGACGGTAGAAGCTGATCAAGGAAGCTGTGTTTATAGTGGAGCAGTGATTAAATATGTAGCACGGTTTTTCATTCGCTCATTGAATTCTCTAAACCTTGCCCCTCTAGAGATATCTCTATTCCTCTAAGAAAAGATAATAGTTTGCTGCTCTGCTGATTCAATAGAATGCAGTGCTTCAACGCATCCACTATGTTTAAATATCGCGTTAGTTTGAAACGTGCTTGAATTTCGCGATTATCACGGTCTATATTCGTTGGTGACCTCCTCGATGTTATTCTTCCGAGGAGCCAAACAACCAACAATAGTTCAAGTAAAAACGGCGTGACTTTCTGGCTACCAGCTAATGTCAGCCGATAAACACGGCGATCGGTGGATCAACGTGCAAAACGTTCAAATCAAACTCGTGTCGCAAAGGTATAGAGCCACAAAGAGAACAACATACAAACATACGTTGAACAGAGACAGTCGGATAAGACAGAGACAGCGCCGCGTAGCGGATCAGCTGAGACTCTCTCCCGACGTTCGTCGCCGCCTGACAGTTCGCGTTCACTTGCTATTAAGGCGCGCTAGCGAACACTTGGCTTACGAGTCTTCGCAGCTGTCATAGTTCTCCAGTCGAGCTGTTGGATACTTGTATCAAGTATTTGGCGGCGAGCTTTGGCACGACTGTGCGACCGGAACTGAAAAACTACAGAAACGAAGAAAAAAAGTAAAACTACAGAATGTATTTCTCTCTCTCATCGTCGCTCCGATCGTCTCCAGCTTCGACATAAACGTAGCCTAATCTCCCGCCGATCACGATAATCTCGATCGTGAAGAGACAGCGGCGCGTGTCTCCGTAGAGCGACCGCTGACAATGTCGATGTCGGATTACCTAAAAGATAACCCCCCGTAGGAGTCCCGTAAACGCTGCCAGAGCTGCGACACTGTTCGGGACACTTAGAGGAATTAGAGGCCTACCGAATCCCTTTGTACATAAATCACGTGCTTCAAGTATGAATTCAAGCTCTGCTGCTCGTAGCGGCGCAATTGTCGCTGCCTTGGCCTCGATCATTGACTCGATTAACGGGTTCCATACGATTACCGGTATTCGACAGACCGCAGCCGAGGGAGCCGACGTCCACGTCCTCGGGAACCTCCCGCCTGACGGTCACGTCGGACACGTCCGCCCTAGCGACTGCCCTGCAATCGGCCCTGAACGGAAGAACGGCGCCCACGAGGTCGCAAAGCCAGCCTGTCGACCTGGCGGTACCACCAAACACTCAGCAGACACACATGCCGCACGCCTGGCACAGCCAACCCGCTGCTTTCAGGAGAGGAGAGTTCAGGAGTGGGTAAGTTTCCTCAGGTTACTCTTCGAACGCTACCTTACGTTGCTTCTCAAAAGATTACACCTATCTCGAGCAGAAAGTGGCACAGTAAGAATTCGTTCATAATTTACCGTGCGATTAAAACTCGTGTTTCGATGAAACTAAAAATTCTTGCTATGGGTTGATCCTTCCTAATTCAGATAAAAAAAGAACCAACCAGATCGGACTCGTAGTTGCCTCTTAGAAGTTAGCCTCCCACTTGTTGTAATAAATTGTTTCAACAGTTGTGCTAAGTTTGTGCTACATTGTTCTCGAATATTATAACAATACTATAAATAATAAGACTAAAAATTGAGAAAAACGATTTTTTTTAGTAGCCCCCCACTTTTCGTTTTTTTCAAATTTATTAATTGTGCTAAGTTGTGCTAGGTTCTGCTAAGATTGTGCTCGACTATTATAACAATAATATAAATAATAAGACTAAAAATTAAGAAAAACGATTTTTTTTAGTAGCCCCCCACTTTTCGTCTTTTTCAATTTTCACCTCTCTACCTACTCTACTTCCATTTTAACTAATGGCTCCTTGTAACGATCCAGGTACAGCTCGTTCAACAAGCGTTCGGAGCCGGAGGGCGACGATCCCTGGAGCTGCGTGGTGTCCGTGACGGATCGAGGAGGGATCCAGCGTCCCCGTAGCAGCGAGTCGCGAAAGGAGCCCCCGAATCACCGTGGATCCAGCGATCTAGCGAGTAGTCAGCGATCGGATAGCAGACAACCGGTTCAGGAAGCGATGGCGCAGGCCGTCGGCCCGCGGCAAGAGACCTCGAGGCAGACCAGCGAGGACATGTCATGGGAATTCACGATAAACGAGGCGCCGATCGCGAGATTAGAGTCGTTGGATGAGCTCGATCAGGACCACGGCAGTTAAGGGCAACGATCTCGCCACGTTCTGAAGATATCTCACGGCGAGACGCGACCAGAGGCGGCGTCGAGCGACCGATCGTTGTATTCGGATGGCTGTGGACTCCTTCCGGTTCCCTTCGAAGGGTCTAACGAACATGCCCGAACATCCGACGAGCACGCCGAACGATTTTCTTCCGAAGATTCGCCAGTCGTTTTACTGACAACCATTTTATTTCTATACTTGAATTTGGTCGCTTCGGAAGCGTCCTTGTGCTTCGTAACACGCAGTCCTGGCGCGTTTTATACTTTTTCGTAGCATCGACATCTCGGATGTTCTTGGAGAATCATTTTTTCATTTCATAGAGACGAAAGTATCGGTTTCTACTGTTTTATCGCTTTTAGATGCATCTCGTGGATAAGAAGTCTATTTTTGGTCTAAATCGAATCACCAGCTTGCGAATGACTTGAGAAGAATTTGTTCAGACTTGGGCTAAAACAAGGGCTGATTTCGAGATCGTACATCACTTTTACAATCGTTTCGTACTTTCAGCGAGGCTCGAACGAGCTCGGAGGACTCTCCGGAAGAAAATCGGCCGGCGATCGTCGGAGCGACGGGAGGTAAACTTAAGGGACGAGAAGACGAGGGGAAAAGAGTGCAAACAGAAAACAGAGAGATAGAGGGAAGAGTTTGTACGACGGAAGTTTTTAGGGGAGAAATGTTCGTCGTTCGAGCCTACAGAAGAACCAATTGCCTTGGAGTTATATCTGTGGCCTCGTGTCGATGCTGTATCCTTCGAGGAATTTTTTAATCGACGAACCGACACACGCCCACGCTCGCACACGTGCTCAAGGCATATTCCCCTCGGAGCACACCGGCCGAAACACACACACAAGGATAAGGAGAGAATCGTCTTTTCGTTTCCGGGAAGCTTCGTTGCTCGCGAGAGAACACAAGACCGGAGGAAACGCTGGCGTGGGAGGAAGATTTCTAATGAATATAATATGAAAGTACAAGCAGGCAGCGGAGGTGGATCAATTTGTTAGCGGAGAGAGCGGAGTTCAGAGGAACAGAGAGAGAGAGGGGGGTGGGATATCGCGTGTAGAGGGGAGAGAAAACGTAGCTCGTGGAATTTGTGAAATTCCCGAGCGCTTATATCACGCCACGGTGAGACCGCGTAGTTATTGAAATTATTAAGGAAATTATATCGACTGAGAGCACCTTCGTTTCTTATTGCTTATAGGCGACGTGTTTCGTGGGCGAGAGGTAAAATAGTGATCGGTGGAGAAATAGAGAGAGAGAGAGAGAGAGAGAGAGAGAGAGAGAGAGAGAGAGAGAGAGAGAGAGAGAGAAAGAGTTGACGAAGGGCATTGCCAGATTGCAAGCGGAAACAGGTTCAGAGGTTCGAGAACTGCGGGAAACGATATTCTGTGTGCCACCTTTGTCGCGTTGAAATACGGTCGCAATGTCCTTTATACAGACACGCCGGCAAGTTGCAGAGAAGGATCAAGACGAGAGAGAACAGCCAACGACAAAACAGAATAAAGAGAACACAGAGAACACACAGAGGGAAAAGAAATTCAGAAACACGCGAGACGAGGGAGACGCTATTCGGGAAATTATTACGGAGAGAATTTAGATAATTGCTAATATTCTTGCTATTATTATTGTTATATTATTATGATTAATATGATTATTGCCGATTATTATTGTATTGTATATGATTCTTGCCATAAACAAATTAGGAAAGAAACGCAAGCGCGCGACGGGGAGAGGAGGTCGGTGAATAGAGTTTAATGAAATATCCTGTTCGGTATTTCGAGAAAAACGGGGGAAAAACGACAAAAAACAGATGGGTAAAACGATTGCCTGCGCAATAAACGATTATTATAAATAATATACATATTATACATAATAAAAATGCGTACGTGCGTGTACGCGTGAACGCATTATCGCGCGTCCCCGCGCGTCTACCGCGCGTTGTAACAAATTTTTTACAAAGCATCTCTCGAATTTTCATTGTATCGTATATTTGCTCCTAAGCGTACGTTGGTTTCTCTTCCTCTCTTTTCGTTCTCGAACACCTCCCGAGTTTACTTTCTTTCACCCACCCCAAAACGCGATCACACAGTGATACAAGGGTGAAAAACGGCGATCGGTGATCCGCGGACGATCACGCTCCACTGCAATCTACGATTGGCTCCCTGGATCCGCGAAATTCCCGTCACGAGGAAAAACTTCGAATACAGAAAGGAACGCGCGAGCACCGATGACCTTGTTAAAAAATGTTTCGAGTGTCTTTTGATACCGCGAACATGCACGATATTGAACGAGATGGGATTCTCGGATCGAGGGAGAACGGCCTCGATCGCGGACGATCGATCGCCGGTCTATTCGTTCTTTGCTCAGTATTTTAGGCTGTAAATGATACCGATACATTCGATGTAACGATTAAACGACTCGTAGTTACTTTTTGCGACGAGAGGAACAGCGGCGCAGCGCTACCGAGAAGCAGCTTTTTAATTACAGATAGAGATGGTTATCTTTGATTATTACTTACCAAGTAGTACACGCAGCACACGTGGATTTTCGCACCTAGGTACACGGCGAAACGATACAGATTTATTCGCGGATGTCCCTTAACGCGGACGTCGAGACATGGTCCAAACAGTAGGGGGCAGCAGTGATTTCCGGGAGAATAGAGAGCATTGTGTTCCTTTTTCTTTTTTTCTTTTTTTTTTTTTTGACACTTACATACGACCAAATAACGATATATAGTATCTTTCTTACGATTTAGCATCGAGAAATCTGTTTGATTCAAAACGTCACAATCGAATCTTCAGAGTTCTCCGATTCGTCAGAACGAAAGAACGTCACTGCTGTTCTCGAATTACGTTCGCGTGCAAACGAGGACGCGACGAGGCCGAGCGAATTTTCAAAAACAGAATCGGTCGACCGAATTCTCCAGGAGCTCGAGCGCGATTCTACGTCGAAGAAACTGGCTTCCGTCGATCATCATCGACACTCATAGATCCTAATAATCGCGTCCGCAAGTCTGTAATCGAGATAAAACGTAACAACGAATACGCAGATTCGAAGGAAAGTATTTTGCTTTTTAATCGTCACCAGCTCATTCTCGAATCGAGGAGACGAGGAACAGGTCTACTCCGACCGAGATGCGCGCTAGAGGTCTTCGGGATGCAGGGAGTGTTTTATTTTCCCTGAAACAAAGTCGATTAACGCTTTATCTACCGGCAGATGGCCGATAACTCTTTTGTTTTCTTCGTTTTCTTAACACATTGACTGCCAAATCAAGAACGTCAAAAATTCCATAAATTCGAAATTATTTACTTAGTGAAATAACTATTGGAAAATCAAAATGTAAGGTGCTCAGTAGTCCTTTAACATTTTTGCATTTTCTAGATATTAACCAAATTTGGTATAATGATTATATTAGCGTAACAATTAATTTTTAAATATGGACAAATATTTCTGTCATCCATATATGAGTAACACGGCAGTCAACGTGTTAATCAACCGTTCGCTAACGAAAATTGTCTCGTGTAATCCACAAACTTTCTGTAAAATATCATTATTGAATCCTGTATAATATTTTTTTACTTAGTCGAATCCCCATTTTGTAAAAACGTGCAATCACTAGTAAAGCACAGTTTGTCGAATTAAAGTGTAAAACGGAAACAGGAGAAAATCGGGTAGGATCTTTTGTATCTTACGTTTTAGAGAAATATATAAACGATAAAAGATAATTGTTGAAAATACTTCCAGTAGTTAAAGCGTTGATCAGCGTAAAGATGGTTGCTCGTCCGTCGTCGTTCCGATCGAGCGAACTCTTCATGGACCTGAAAGTCCTCGCACGAATGGCTTAGGGCTTAGGGTATCTCGATTAACAATTCCGGGACGAACAAACCGAAAGGGGAGAGGGCAAGTTCAGAGAGAAAGATCTATAAAATAACGAACGACCCTCGTGACCGTCATCGATGACATACGTCCACCATCGGCCGGAAGTTTGCGGTCGCTCCGCCGATCCGGAGATAGAGATGCGCTTTGTCAAGTAATCACGTTAACTTTAGAGAACAGTTGCAGTAGCTGTTTCGAGAAAACATTAGCTTCGAGAATCTAATCCGATACGATTCGACTGGGATTAGGCGGTGCCAAGGTTTCGGCCGACGGTGCACGTGCATACATGCGCATACACACATATTGTATCCGTTTTTTATCGAAGCTGCCTCTCGCTTATCAATTCTACCGCGGCTGAACCGAGGAGAGGGAGAGAGTGTGAACAAGCGAGCAATTGAGAGAGAGTTGGACGGATGAAACGGTGCGAGACACGTTCCGAAAGGTGTTGTTCGAGGTAGATTCGTGCCAGGACCGAGATTACGTGGTCACGACCAGGCTGTGCGACGAGATTCTGTCAAGAGTGATCCTCGAGGCTGTTAATTAATCCTCACTCTCGTTAAAGCCTAAAGGCAGAGATCTTCGAGCTGTTCGAACGACTCTAGCAGTTCCGAAATAGACGTTCAGATTTCGTGGTGTGTAGAATCGACGAACAATTCGCATAAGTTCAATACGTTCGCTGCGCACCACGAAATTAACGTTGATTAATCAAGATTAGACTTTCGTGAATTTAATGGGAGAATAATTTTTGAGAACCTACTTTAATTATCAGTTTAGAAAGATCAACTGTGACCGCATTAACCCCTTGCCGTACCATTTTATTTACGGTTACAGTGATTAGAACATTTTCATCCCCAAAAATTTCAGAGATGATGAAAGAAAATTTATATTTTTCGTACGGCTACATTTGCATTAATGCTTACATATTGTGTACAAAAAAAAGACAATTTTATTTTGTCTAAAAAGAAAGACATAAAATTCATATTGGTTTAACTATATTGAAAATCTTCATCGCTAGTCTGACTCGTTAAAATACGGCAAGGGGTTAAATTCGTGATTTTATTATGTTCAGTACGTTTAATCAACCGCCATCATTGGTGTACTATATTGTACTTAATATGTAACATTTACGATCGGGAATTCATTATAATGATAGCGAGATCAGTTAACGTGGGATTTTTGAGGAATTATTTCGAAGATCGTTCGAACGATCCAAAGGGGTGGAGGAGGAGGAGGAGGAAATCGAGGAGCACTCGTAGCAGATCGCGTCTTTCGTTTGTAAAGCGTTTGCGAGGATATTAACGTTGGGATGAGATTATGAAGAGAACACGGCGGAATAAATGGGGGGGAGGGGAAGATGTAACGAAATCCTAACCCGCGGTAGATGAATTTACTCGCGTTTTTTCCCAGATTACGCAATTTAAGATTGTTCTGTATATATATGACATAACCTTGGATCGTATCGATTATAAACGGTGAGCGCACTGATTTGTAACACGTAACAAGAACGAGAGCGAGCGAGAGAGAGAGAGAGAGAGAGAGAGAGAGAGAGAAAGTGAGTGAGAAAGAGAGAGAGAAAGAGCGCAAGAAAGAAAGAGTGTTTGTGCGAGCTGAGAGAGAAAACGTGAGTGACAGCGAGAGAGAAAGAGAGAGCGCGAGCGAGGGAAAACGTGTGCGTGTGTGTTGTGAGAAGGAAAGAAAAACAAGATTTTTGTACCATCCCCTGAATCAATTCCTGCTCTTCGCCTGGCACCCTACGATCCGATCATATTAATCGATTTTAATTACCCTAAATTACATTTGTTATTTAACCGATGAACAAAAATATTCAATAACGATTTGATCGAGAAAAAAAATTGCTGAAATTTGATATCACAGTTTCATCGATAATTCTGGTCTTATTAGAAAAAGTTGTGTTATATTATTTTCAAAGATCAAACTGTATCGAACGATTATAATATAGACGATACAATAAAGTTTGCTCCGGCTGTCAATTAATTATTGAACGTTAAATTTGAAACGAAATTAACGCGATAAGGTGGCACGGTGGTGGCAGCAGGAAATGGTGGGGGTGGCGGTGGTCCCGGTGGCGACGAAGCCGTGTTGTGTAAATCTATAAGTTTTCATATATTGCATAAAATATGTTTATTACATATTTTCACTATGCCGACACGTATTTGTGTGCCTCACTACCCTCCTACCGACGTATTTTATCCTTCGGTTTTTATCATATCTTTTGACTGTACAACAGGGATGGAAAATTACACCTTTGCAGACAGAATAATCTAGTCTATCAGAATTATCGAGGAACAATAAGCAGTTTTTAAATAGTTAGATGAATTTACTTTGTTTGAATACTTCTGCTTATAGTCATATTAGTTTTCACTCTTGCTCTTTTGTAATATTGCAATGAATTCGTGAGGTGAGAATTCGAAAAAGACTTCTATAGCTTCTTTTTATAACAATAAAGGTTCGATTTTTCTACGAAGGCAAATTTTAGACAGGTAAGTATCAATATTATTAATAACAATCGTACAAATTATAATATATGGTAGACAAGTTTTAGTATTGTATTTTTCGTTACTATGTAGCAAGCGATTAAAAAATGATTGAGTATGTAATGTTTAATAAGTTGAGCGATATTGTGGGATCTCCGAGACTCCTCACACGTCACTGGAAAGCTCTGAACTTTCCTCAAGGATTTCTAAGAGTTTCTGAAAACCCTTGTAGAAACCCAGCGTCCTTCCAACGCTTGCACCGCATCCATACCCTGAGCACGAGACTTCCAGGAGTTCAAAGAGCTCCCAGAGATCTCCTGCAAGTTCCAACACATGACGGATTGAAATTACACTTTTCTTTTTTTGGGGGTAATTTTCTTAGGGTAGGACAAGTCTTAATCTGGCGACACTCGCGCATAGTATAATCTCTGAGAACTCTTTGAGCCCGTGCAGATCTCGAGTCCGTGAGCTTCTTCGGAGGTGTTCCGATTAACAACAGTTGATAGAGCAACAAATTAAGTTCTATACAAAAGTATCTGCTAATGTGTTTCGCGTTCAGTAGCTCTCAAGCCATGGAAGAGGGCAGGTCCGCAGTGTTCTTCGGGTAGATCGCATCAAAATCGATCCTCGGAAAGAAATAGAGTGCTCATCATAGTAGCTGATACATTTCTCAGCTGAATGCATACGGTGACAACGCTACGCGCCATTAAATGGTGCCAGGCGAAACAGCCACTGCCATGCGATAGTTTAATTCTATTTTGCATATGTACACATTTAATATTGCAATTTATTTGGTGAAAAATAAAAAATATTAGTTACAATAGATAGTGTTCTCTTTTCCCCACCCTGTACATGAATATTCGATATTAGAATTAAATTGACATCTTCGAATATTTTGGAAACCAAACATTTTTGAAATTGGAGGAAATTAAACTTTGTATTAGGTGAACATGATATTGAAGGAGGTAGCGCGAAAATTTGGTGCCACCTCCTTTGCTCTCACATTCTCCTAATAGAAATATAAAAATTTCGAAAAATTTTCGGAAACTTCGAAAATTGAAATCAGTATTAGGAGAATATAATTTCAAAGGAGGTATTCGAATTTTGCACGACCTCTTTTACTATCATATTCTCCTAATAGAAATCTATAAATTTCCGAAAATTTTTCGAAAACCTTGGAAATTGAAATCTGTATTAGGAGAATATAATTTCAAAGGAGGTATTCGAATTTTGCACGACCTCTTTCACTATCATATTCTCCTAATAGAAATCTATAAATTTCCGAAAATTTTTCGAAAAATGTTAAATTTAATTTTTTCATTAGGAGAGCATGATAGGGAAGGAGGTGGCATGAAACTCAGTAGTTCGAATTAACAAGTACAACATTGAATGAGTTTTCGAAAAGTCAGTAGTATAAGTCAGCGACAAGTCGGACATCGGGAACTTTTTGCTTTTTCTAAGTTTCGCTATTTTCACAATTCCAAATCAGTAGTGCAGCTCAACGAGGAGTAAGACGAGCAAAATTCTTGTGGAATTCAGTGATATAACTCAATGAAAAGTCGGACGTTCAGGAAAAATTGGAGGTTCAACAATTATAAATGCAAATACGTTTTTTAATATCATTGTCTTTATTTATTCATTGTTATGTGATTAGGTGATTGATCTACTCCTACACTTCGTCTGTGGGTGAAGTTGTATTTATATACAGGAAAGTTCATAGTGGTGCCATCCGTGGTGAAACGCTGAAACTTGTAGACAAGCAATACCGACATGGCAGGTAAAATTCATAGTGGCGCCATCCGTGGTGACACGCTGAAACCAGTAAGCAAAGGTTACCGACGGGTAAGTGGACAACTTACCGCCGCGTCGGTATCGCTTATCTACAAGTTTCATCGTTTCGCCACGGATGGCTCTGCTATCTCTCGACGCAAGCATACCATGCATGGTGCCACCTGCTTTCAAGTATTTCTCATGCGGCTCCTAATAGCTTCAGAATCAGTTTTGTATTAGGAGCACATGATAAGCATGGAGGTATTAGACAAGAGTAAGTATAATACTTTTACGTGAGTGTGATAGAGACAGATATATTCCGCTTCGAACCACAGTCTGGCCAACAATCCAGCTGACGAAAACATACACGAGATTTTTATCATTTAAAATTTAATAGTTATCAACCATTTTTGAAACGCGTAGCCTACACTACCGCTACATTATTTAACGTGATCTATATCGTTTATTCTCCAACTCTTCAAATCTATATGAAATATTTCAATTTTATTATGTTGTCACACTTACCGTGTTTGTTTGTCACGTTTTCCGTCGTATGTCGTACGTCGGTTGCAATTTTCTATTGGAAAAGATAGGAAGTAAATACTTAGACATTTTTGTTAATTAATTAATTGTGAGAAATGGCAGATGATGATTTTGATGGTGACGAGTGAGTAATCGATTCATTTATTATACAATGTTAGAAAATCTAATAGTTCACGCGTTTATGGAATACATAACCTATATTCATTCACTTTATGCTGTTATTTACATTCTTTTCTTATAAATAGAATTCCTACCTATGCCTTAAAAAATTTATTTATTTTCTAATCCGACCATCTTTGATATATACTGTTAAGAATAATTAATGAATACTATTCTTTTTTATACTACATCATCCTGTCAAAAGTTTATTACCTTTTTGATTTTATACAGAGTGGCAGATGATTTTGATGATGTCGATGATGACGATAACATTGAACTGGAACCTCAAGAGGAAGATGGAGAGAATATAGAACTGTTAGCAGCTGGCGAAGCTACCGGTGGAGTACAGAGATCAAAACGGATTACGACTAGATACATGACAAAGTAGGTTACTTTAGAATTTTTTCATATGAACATAATATGAATATTATGTACAAGGAATAATAATTATTTATTTACAGGTATGAACGAGCCAGGGTGTTAGGGACAAGAGCATTACAAATAGCCATGTGTGCTCCAGTTATGGTAGAATTAGAAGGGGAGACGGATCCGTTACAGATTGCAATGAAAGAGTTGAAACAGAGGAAAATTCCAATAGTTATAAGACGATATTTGCCTGACAACAGCTACGAAGATTGGGGCATAGATGAATTAATTATTATAGATCATTAAGCTCTCAGCAGTTATGTATATTTCGATTTAAGAGGCATTGGAATTTATTGTATCAATAATATTTCAATTATTATGTATGCGAATACTTGTACAAAAAATGAAAGAATAATAAACTATGTCTTTTGTGTAGATCGTATACTTTTGAAACTCTTCTTATTAACATCTTGAATGGAATTAATGACTAACGGATCAGGACTTTCGTTGCTACTAGTTGTGAGGTTAGAAAATGTTACATCAGCTTCGAGTGCTATAATGCCTTCGTGTGAAGTAATATATTTAAAAAATAGATGAACTATGTACCCAAAAAAAACAGTGAGATGTCAAAAACAATCCTATTTAGGAGGTGTGTGAATCATCTTATCACAAGCTTTATCGGATCAATTATATGATCGGTAGCAGAGACAAAAATTTTAATTTGCGGTGTGCAACAAGTTCATCAACGATCTCAATACTTCATAAACGTAAATTAAGAGGTCCGAGAAATTTAATAGTATGCAAATTTTTGTAAATATATGTAGAATATGACGTGGTGAGTAGAAATTATTAATACGAAAGCCTACTATGTTAAAGAGGTTAGCAAAGTCATCTTTATATGTATATATTATTATAACACATATAGGAATCCTCTGAAGAGGAATCATTTAACACAGAGACCTACTCCAGCACAGCCTCTGTTATCCCATACGGAGGACAGGGATCTCGATGTTGCTGTGCAAAGACTCATTTAGTATGTATTAATACCACTACCTATCTGTGCACATAGATTCTTGAAAAAAATGAAATGGAATAGTTTCTACTTGAAAAGAATATTTGTCTCTTAAATAGTTCTTATATTTTTCAAGTGTCGAGGATACTATCAGGAAACTGACAAAAGAAATGAAGAAATATGTAGAGGCTGTTACGAACTTGGACCGAGCTGATCAAAGACTAACATTAAATCTGACAACTTGTGGCTTGGGTCATCTCAGCGATGAGTTTAGGAAGGTCTTGGAAGATTATCACTCTGTTACGACACAGGTGCGTTGGTACAGTATGTCCCTAGTATATGCAACACAGCTAAAATTTGACTGTATCAATAGGTAGGAAAGACCGTGCAAGACATGGCAGTCCTCTGTCAGAGAACCTTCATAGAACCTTTGAAGAAGCTACGGGACGAGTTTGCTCTAATAGCTGCTGCGATAGCCAAGCGCGAAGAACTGGTAAATAATTGGAAATACTCTTACAATCGGGTGAAGAAGTTGCAGGAGAAGAAAGACAGAACTGCTAGCCACATCGCGAAGCTAGAAAGAGAACGCAGGGCAGAGGAAATCGCTGCGAAGGAGTTGAAGATCGTCCACGCTCAACTGCTTGTCGAGTTGCCTTCGTTTTTGGACAAGAGATTAGAATACATTAAGCCTAGTGTACACGCTTTGATCATGATACAGTTGGATTATTATGGAAGCACAACCAAGCTGTTCACGCAACTAATGCCAATTCCAAACGTTTCGGGATCGCCATCCAGTGCCATGATACCCGAGCAGGAGTACCAGCAATCGATCGCTGTTCAAATGAACAGAATAAGAGCACTTACTATCGTGAAGAATCCGTGAGACCAACAGCGGTTTACCAACGATGAACACTCAATGATATATTATATACACGAACTACTGGAAAGAGGACCGGATATTGTGATCTTGGCGTAGGTACGAATGTATTTATCACGTAGCAGTATTTACATTAGTATTGTAAAAGTATAGGTACGCTTAAGATGGAACCATTCCCTGATTTCTTTTCCATTGGGCGCCTGAACGACGACTGTGATTGGCATGCGTCGATTTATGGGTGTTCTTCTGTTGTCTATTGTGTAAGACATCCTTCTTTTGCCCGTGGCCTTTCGGTTTGCCTGCCCGATAGAAAGGACATAGATATTTATAATATTTTACAGGAAATATACAACCCTGTAAAGGGTCTTAGCATATTAATAGAATTTACCTGTAACGTTGGGTGCACCTCTTCCACCTCGCATAGCTTGCCTTCGCTGTTCGTATTTAGCGCGCAGTTCGGCCGGATTCCGAATGAAATGATCCTTACCATTTTGCTCAGCCCCTTTGTCATCGTCCTCCGATTCTGATTCTTCGACAGTTTCGGTCTTTTGCTTCTCTAGGAGTAACTGCAATTTTATAAAATGTTTTTAACACGTCTCTGTATATATTTCTATTGACAATGTATGAACAGTTCGAACCCTGGGTGTAGTGAAAGGCCTGGAATCAAGTTCAGAGTCGTTCTCCGTGCCTCGTACGTCACGATTATCATACGTGTCGTCATACTCATCTTCGTAATCGTAATCCTCCGCGATGAGGCTGTAACTGTAACAATTATGCTTAGTACCACGAAATAGTTTTATTTTTATCGATGTTATTGTATATGGTTGTTACGTGCAAATAAATCATTATTTTATAATATAATTTTTATATTCCTCTATTTTTTTTACCACTCACTTTCTAGTTATATATTCTTTAGGCACCTCAATCTCTTCCCGCTTTTTAACGTAGACGTTATCGCGTTTGTTATCGTCGTCGTCGTCGTCTATGTTGAACAAACCGAGATCTTCGATACGAGGAATTACATCTTCGTTGACTGTGGTCTGCTAAAAAATACGAGACAAGTAATTTCTTGTTCGCGTAATATGGAAATTGCTTGATTACCGTAAAGTGGTCCGGTATTTCGTTTATCGCAGGCCCCAATTCTTTCAAGTCTTTCAATTTCGGTGGCAAATGGTCTTCGAGTATGGCATTTATTATAGCCTCGGTGTCGTAGTTGTAATGCTCCAAACACACCTGCAACATTTTTTACACATGTTTTACTCTGTATTGTCTCTTTTTAATCATGTTGAAATTGTGTTACCTCGATGAAACGATCGTCTAAATCGTTCAGAATATCCTTTACTGCAGAGATGAGGGATGGCATGTGTATAGATTTCTTTGGTAATGTTATCTTATTATCTGAAGTATTCGTACTGGTAGCCGGTTGACTTTGGACTAATGATTGACTCTGGACCGATGATTGACTCTGGATACCACTGGGTCCAGCTACAGCTTCCTATAAAGACAAACATTATCATGACACGTGAAATGTTCTTTCTTTATCATCTCTACTCACACTTATATGATTAAACGAAGAAGTAGACGAAATATTGGGTTGTCTAGTAGGTGGTTCTATCTGCTTCAATATGTAATTGCACTGTATCATATCGCTAAATATATGTTAAGTATTGAAATATTCACGATAATGCCTCAATTGCGGTAATGCAAGTATATGAATTAAAATCAAAGGATACAGTTCATCGTAAATAGAGGATAGTATGACCAGGTCTTCTTCAACTGAATAAAACTGATTATAATCTGTAATGAATTCTTTCTCAGGAATGGCATACGTTAAAAATGTAAAATAATCTTCCACAAGTTCCTTTTTATCTGCTTCTGATATTGCATTTCTAAGTACAATGTCATAATTATATTTCTTCTCTTTTCTAATACACAACTGATTGTTATTGTTTCAAATATACATACATGTTATATTTATATACTTACATGTTCTTTTGCACGTTTGCTATTGGATCATGTAAGATAATTCGAAAAAGGTTTATAATTTCAACCCTTGTCACATCCAATCGGTGTTTCAGTTCTGGGTACTTCGACATGTTTTCGTCGTTGCATCCTAACTTATCTAAGCTTTTATACATCTCAGGTATTGTGTTCTCATATATTGAAACGATTCTAGTTTTAAAAAGGGAAAGCACATTAAAAATTAACCGAAGCAAATTAAATCGTTAATTTATATACTTACTTTTTAACAAAGTCTTCTTTATGAAATAGGCTTACTGCAGGAGGATAATTGTCTAAAAATACAGTAATTGTTGACAATATATCTAATACATATAAAATCAAATCCTCTAAATTAAATAACGTCAGATTTTTATGACCAGTGTTCTGTTTGGATAATAAAATTGCTTCATTGGGATTGTGAACCATAGAATGATCGAATTTCCTTTCGACATTTTCAAGAGCCTGAAATAAAAATATTCATGATCACTTCTATTTATAGAGGTAATAATTCTTATGAGTATATCCGAATCTTACCTCCATAAGGCAAGGAACAGCTTTTTCGAAATCATTATTGTACTGTTTCTCTAATTCAAATAAATAATGTAAAATCTTCTTCATTACTTTCCCATTTTCCCTGCCATAAAGTTGACAAAGATCAAAGATAATGGGTACCGTAAATATGTACTTTTCATAGAGTAAGTTCCCAAAAAATACTTTGTCCATGTACTCCTTGGGACTGTCCCTGTTCGTAATAAGACGCGTAAAAAACACAAGTACATAGTACCGGATTTCTTCTAGGAGTTTCAGCATTTGTGGACAATTTGGAAAATTTTCCAAAGCATAAAATGGTGGTGCTTCTTGTAATACAGATACCAATGCATCTAATATTGTCTTATTGTATATAACGTTCGACCAAAATCTAAAAAAGAAAATAATTTTAACAAGTAAAACACAAGAATTCTGCTATTATAAATCGAAACTGCTTTATGCTGGTAGTAGAGGAATCATTGAATATTTTTAGTTATATGCTCACCTAAAAAACGGAAGACTGAGTAACCATTTTATATCGTCGATCATGTATTCAACAATTTTTATCCAACGTTCTTTGGCCCCCATAATCTCTGATCCATCTTCATTGTAAATGTCAGGAGCTTCATAGTGCAAAAAATAACGATCATCCGCCCACCTATCGCTCTAAATAGAATTGACAAAAATATTTAATAATAACATCTTCTAAATAATGAAAAACAATCAAATATCAAGACCTATGACAAAGGAAAGTCACTGTGCAGTTTTAGCTGATATCTTTGAAAACATATTGTTTTTTATAAACAAACGTACCAAGGCATCAACGTACTCAACAACACCCTCAGTTTTAATCTTCAACTTTAATTGTTCCAAGGGCAAGCAATCAGGATTCTGTGAAATAAACGAGAAGGTGGTGCAATTTTGTAAGGTCGATTATTCTAACCTTTTGAAAGCAGTGCTCTATAAGAGAAGAAAAACACGAACAATTAATGAAAAGATTACCTCAAATGGTTCCATGATATCGTGTGATGCATTTTCCGTCATAAATAACACTGATTGTTACTGAACAGCACTATGTAACTGCCAAAGTGATCACCGAAACAGTTGCAGTACGACACTGAAACACGCGGCAAATGCGATCGTTCTTTGTTCGACTAACCTACGTTTACGAAATAAAAGTTATGAAAAATTGAGAAACTGGGAATCCGCGTGAAGCACGTGCTATGCTTGCATTATGAAATTAGTACTACGCCAAAAAATTCCTGCGATTTTTTGACAGCTTCCTGACACAACAGACCTTTGGAGGTTATGTTGTTCCAATTTTTGAAATCCGATTGTCAAACCTTCAAGCTTATATATAGACGTTCAAAAAACTCGTTTCCAAATTTGATCATATTTTCTGTTATAATGTCGGCGAATACTAAATTGTTTGTCAGACCGAAAGTTAGATTTTGTCAGACCGATGCCGACAAACCAAACGAGTTAAAAAATAGTGTGAATCAAAACAGTTCTAGTCAGTCGAATAAACCGAGAATTAGGAGCATTATAACTCTAGATAAGCCCGTCATTGTATTAAAATCGAATAAAGCGTTTGATAATCTTGATTGTAAAGAGATAAAATCTACTGATCGTATCCAAAGAACTGAATTATCAGAATGCAACAATGTAACTCCTTGCACAGAAGAAATAGCTACTTCTAATGCATCTTGTAAAACTGAAAATCAGGAACCTGTAAACAATGTAGATAATACTGAGAGCATTAAAGTATGCTCTGAACAGACTGACAAACCCAAAAAGTCCAACAATTCTGTGCCTGCTTTACGAGAAAAAGCGTTGGACAAAGTATTGAAATCACAAAACAAAGTTAAGACTGATACTAAAAAGGACTGCATCAGAGATAAAAAAGGAAAGGAAAACAATGCATTGTTTGCTAAAAGGGGCTTCAATGGTACCAATAGAAAGAGTTCGGACTCGAAAGTAACACAACGCACACCTAAACCTTCTCCGAGTAATATTAACAGTAAAAAAGTGACTGCAACTAAGCCATCTAGTGTCTTGCTTACATCTAAAAAAGTAAAGCCAGCTGTCAGTGTTATGCCATGTTATAAGTACAACACAGCTGCGTCAAAGAACAAAGCTTCTTCAGTAAAGAAGAGTATGGTGCGAGATGTGGTTGGTCCCAAAATAAAACCTTACATTGGTCCAGGAGTACCACATAAGAAACAAGATACCCCGAAGATTACAAAGATCGATGACAATGCTCGTACAAATCCATGTATTTCTGGTGAAAAGCTGGCAAGACCAGAATACAATTCTATTATGTGTACAATTAATGAATTGAATGAAACAAAGAAGCAGAAAGTTGCAGTCGACTTTGAGCATTTGTCACCTAATTATAAAAGTCTGATAAATGGAAAGGTATTAAGAAGAGATTTCTTACAATATAGTATCGGGAAATATCTTCATTTCTTTTTACAGATCTCTAGTGCCTTGGACTTCCCCCTTGACGAAGTCATTTACAAAAACTTGGTGGATTTGTCTATAGATGAAAAACAACTGCCTAGTAGATTAATGCGTAGCAAGGTTCCAGAACCACGTCAACGAGACATTGTACCAGTACTTTCCGACTTCTTCACGCCAGAGTCCACCGAAGAGTACTGCACTCCTGTTTCTATCAAACCAATGACTGCGGAAGCTGTAGATAGTTGGAGCGCATTTAGAATAAGCGACAAAATATTCGAATGGAAGCATAGCTTGGACCATGTATAATGTAGCAATCCCTTTTTATATATGTGTATAAGTTATTTATTAATTGTTATTTGGAAAACACTTACTTTGGTAGATGCATCTTTTCGTAAAACGTGACGTATTTTTTTTTATACTAATCATGAACGGATAAGTTACCTTAAGAAGATGCTCTGTGAATATAGAGATTGAGTTTTAAAATATGACGCGAAGCAATATATACAATAAACCATTTAATATACAATTAATCTCTCGTGTTTCATACGAACATCTTACCGATCGATGCACAATATACTTGTTTTATAAATCACGCGAAGCACCAGAAGATACAGTTGTGGTACGATGTACAGATGATGGAAAAATAATATAAAATACATAATGTATCTAGAGAAAAAAATTGCGGATGCATACTTGAGAGGAATCGCTCTACTCGAATCTAGGATTGGACTCTTGGCTTTCACAGCCTGTTGACACGGAGTTTTTTCCTCCGATCGAGGAAAAACTGTACCAAAACTAAAATGGATCTATTGAATCACTTTATATCGAGTATAATAACACTGTCCAACAAGTTGTAATTCTTTTGAGTAGTTTCAACGTTCGTAGAACTTTTACGGTCGAAGTAGAAAAAAGTTGAAATTTTCCTTTAAAATGAAATTCAAAAATGCAAAATTCCTGTTAGACAGTGTGATTAATATTTGTCATGTCTTTTCTTACAAGCCTCAACAGTTCTTGGTCTACGAAATCTTGTTCACGTACGGATCACTCATGGGACTGACGGTCGCCAGAGGAAAGAAATGCAGTTTATCTAGTGAACGGATTCAAATTTTTGTTGTAGTCTTTGTCGTCGTCGTTGTTGACGTCCTCTTCATCGTCCTCGTCCCCCGCGAATGGATTCTTCGACTCGTCATATTCCGACTCGAACGGATTAGTCGAAACGGGTGTTTTCGGAGGAACGAAATTTTTCTGTACTGGCGACGATTTTGGCGGGGTGTTATTCATTATATTTAAATGTCTTATGGGCACCGGCGAAGCTTTCCTCGAATTTCCACGGGGAGACACGTCGCTTCCGGTACCAGAAATATTAGCTTCCACTGACGAGAAATAGTTCTCCGACTTGAAGAACGATCGCATACGATCATCCAATGCTGGGAAATTGTCGACTATACGGCGAGGTTCGACTTTTCCTAATTATTTCACAGAGTATTTATAAATTACTTTACACGCTCAGCGATAATACGATTTTAATAAAAAAAAATTGATTTCTACCCAAGGTTGAATTCTTCCCCTCCGTCAATCTGATCCTCGCTTCCGCCCCTGATCCATAATTCAGTTTCGATTCCTCGAATTTGGTAGAGGTTGGCGGCAGCAATTTGTCCGTGTCAGTGATTACCATCAACTTTTTGAACACCCCACGGCCAAAGTAGTCGGCGACCAATGAAAATGGATCCTCAGCCCGGTCAAGCAAACTATGGAACGTCTCGTGAAGGTCCTTCGATTGTTCCAGCGCTTTGATGATGTCTAATAACTTTTTATTTTTCGGCAAACAAGTAGGACACTCGTTCTCGTTCTCCGAGAATCTTTGGAAACAGCTGAAACAATGAGAACAAATAGAATAATTTCTAAACAGTGCTCGCGTTGTCCAACATCAATGTAAACTCACTGTTGATGATACGAGTGCTGGCACATGAAATGCACGGAAGGCAGCTCCAGCTGATGTTGACACGCGCTGCAACGTGCACCTTGGAAAATGATCGTGCTATTTTTAATCGACTCGATTTGTTCTCTTATTTTTTGAGTGTCCGTTCGATACTTCTCGGTCAACTCTATGTCCGCTTGTGTTTGTTCTTGCTCTGTTCGCAATACACTGTTCAGATAAGTCTTCACGTCTCCCAGCGTGCAGGAGAGCGAAGTTGAAATCGCGTCGACGACCATTAGCGGTGATAACAGTCTTTCTTGAGCTGAGAATCATGGATCGTTTTCGGAAAAATATACGACACAATAGAAAAAGTGATAACGCAACGATCCACAACTGTACCTATGTAAGCTAAAATGTCTGCAAGTAATTTCGTCGGAGCATCCTTGTTCCTGGCCACGCTCCATAAAGCTTGAACCCACAGATTTGGATCCTGATGACCGAATCGCTTGCAAGTGGCTAGTACTTGCTCGCTGTCGCCCTCTCGCAAATGAAATCGTAGGATCTCTTGGTATCTAATGACAGAAATTGTTGAACGAAGTGGTGTTCTCGAATATGATACTTTCGATTCATAATTCAACGTACAGTTTACTTTCTTCGTAAAGAAACAGCAGCCCGCGTCTGAAATTGTGCTGATGGCACAGAATCAGAATCTGATCCTTGTCGTAACAGGCCTCGGAGCTTTGCAGAAGCCTAACTATCTTCTGCTCGTATTGCACTTTCGACACGTCGTTGTCCAAGGCTGACCACACGTGGAGATAATGTTCTACCAGTGTGTTGTACACTAAAGTGCTCCACCTGAAATAATTCATATTGATTGCTATGCAAGAGAGCGTTTGTTTCTTCGTATTTAAAGGGTATACTGACTTGGTGTTCGTTTTAACCAAGTGTTCTAGGAACTCTACAAGACATTCAGAATTATTGAGAAACAGATGAATGAAATCCTCGGGATTAGCTTTGTCAATTTCCTGTTGCACGGTGCCATCTAAAGCTTCCTGAATGAAATACATTAACTTTACCGTTACACCCGCGATCATCTTGTAATTTATCGATTTACCTGATCCACAAGAGGTTTGTTGGAAGGTCTATAATTGGTGCACAAGGCCTTCAGAAATTGCGTGGACTCGTTCGGGACGTTTTCTATCAGAATATTGCCGTACTTCTTCATGTTAGATTCTGCCTGGAAAAGTAAACGCAATTAGTTGCTTGCAACGCGTTCGAAAAACGTAAATACGAACGCACTTCTTCGAACTCCAAAGTTGCCATGTACTCCAACGCCTTCTTGTACTCGTGTTTGTCCTCGATCTGAATGCGAAGATACCACTCGTGGTGGCCGTGCTTTTGGGCGAGGAGTAAAGCGTCTTCCGGAGACGCTTGACGGCAAACTTTTATCGCAACTTCCACGTCGAAATCGACTTCCCTATCTTTCGTCTGAAATTGCAAATATAGACGACGAGAAGAAGAAGCAGCACCGATCGATAACAGTCACATCGAATCACAAGCTAATTACCATAATAAATTCTTTCAATTTATCTGTTTGATTTAGCTTTGTGTAGCAATTCAATAACAACGTTGTGTGATCTTCTGTTCCTTGACCGTTTTTATGCAGAGCTTGCAAATAAGTGATTAAATTATCTATGTGCTGAGAGTCCAGGAATTTCCTGATTACGTAGGAGGGTTCTAGTTTCCCAATGGTCTTTATATACTGTTCTATGGCACCATTGTGGTCTCCTTTTGAATACAAGTGGTCCCCATACTGCCGGAATATGTCCACCAAACTTTCAGCATCGTACTGTTGATTTTTGGCTATCCTAAGAGCCACGAGAGATTACATTTCATTAAACGATCACATCGGACGATCGAAATTAGACGACTAAATGAATTACCTTATAGATACGTCGTATAAACTCTTTTTAAAGAGTAAGGCTAATTTCGACTGCAAGTCTTTTTCGTCCAAATGGTAAAGCTTGCTATCCCCACTGAGTATAAAAAATCCACCCCATTCTGATAACACGGCTTGCATAGAGAGCATCGGCGCGTAGAAGACGATCAATTTGTTTTTTATATCCAGTACAGTGATCGTATGTTTATCTGCGCCCTGAGGTATCGGCTCTATGGTACTGTAAACACCTAGAGTTAATTAATCATGTTCTTATTTAAGGATCGACTCGAATACGCGTATAATTCTTGCCTTGGTTTCGCAGAAATGGTGGTGGTCCTTCTTGGAACATTAGCAGCTTCTTTCGATATTATCACTAGGTAACTTCTAAACCACTCTAACATTATTTTTTGGCCTCCTACCGCGTAACAAGGACCTCTACCATCGGGCGTGTAACAATATATTGCCTAATAGAGAAAAAAACGTATTACAGAAGAGTGTTCACAGCCTCCTCTAATAGAAAATGTTGATGTATTTATTACATCATTGCGACCGATCATGAAGTGACTGTCTTGCATCGATTCCGCGAGGACGCTGCAGTTCCTGGCGCAACCCATATTGTCCAAGGGAGACTTAAATTCCTTATCCTTTATGGTAATATTGTACAAAAAGATGCTGTTCGTTGTAGCAACGAACAGGTGAGTTTGTTTGCTCATAGCCCTTATCGCAAGACCAGTGATAGAAACATTTGTGCTTTTCAACACCTTTATCTTGATCTTTCTTTCCCTGGTCAGGTCACCTCTACGAACGAATAATATGATCAATTTAAAAGTTTTAAAATCATCTTTGCGCATATTTACCTGTAAAGCATAATAGAGCCATCTCCAAATCCGATTGCCATTAAAGTGAGACTAGTATGCACATACAATGCAGTCGCAGGAACTCCTTTGTTGCTGGGTATAGCTCTGCTTATACGAACACAAGTCGGATTGCCCTGTTTGTCTGGTTTAGCCAAGTTCCACACTTTTATCGTAGGATTACAACCAAGATCATCCTCCTAAACGAATATATATTTTGAATAAATGCATTTGCAAGATACAAAGAATTGTATAACCATACTAACACCAATGGTGAACAAGAAACTGGAATGCTGAACTTGCTGAGCTAAGGTTAAAGTGATCTCGTATGCCCGGAAGGTGTCAACATTGTAAGTCCTGTTAACTAAATGTACATTCCCCCTGTTGTCTCCGAATACCAAGTTGCCGTTTCCGCTCGTAGCTGCTGTGACTTGACCGTCCTGTTTAACACGGTCCACGTTAGACACGTTCGAATAACTTAACCTACGAAAAACGATCGTGCACTGAATTCGATTCGAACCGAGCATAACTCACCCTGAGAGCCCTGGCGATCTTTCCTTCATCGACCTCTTTCTTCAGATCGAAGAAATTGAAGCGTCTCCACTGGAAAAACAAACGGATTGTCATTGCGAGGGCGTCGATAACGAGGTTATGATCGGACCATGGAAAACAATACGCGAAACGATCAAAGAGAACGATGAACGAACCTCAAGGAATGCCATGGCGTGGTCCGGTTGCTTATGTAGACATCAGTGACAAATACCGTTGGCTCCGTGAACGAACAGTGCATGTACGCGCTGTCTTCTTTGACAGTTACCTGACAACGGATTTAATCGGCCGCACGTTCACCATCTTTTCAACTATATCTGATCAGCTGATTATGACATACCTCAAGTTCTGCGCGTGCGCCTTGGCGGGCGACATTTCTCCTGCAATATCGACTGCATCGATCTACAGTTCCATGCGACACTAACGGCAACGAACTGAAACTATTTTCTACTATACCGACTCTGCAAGTAGGGCAGTCGATAAGAATTTATTCGGTTCACTGTCATACCTTCTGTGCTAGAAGTAATTTAGCACTGGGTTCAGGCAACTTTCGCAGATGTCGCAGATTAGGTTCTATTATACCGACTGCAGGTTGCCCGCAAACAACGGCCGATGAAAGTTTGTCAAGTTAATTCACTCTGACATATCACGGGCGCCAGAAATTGTACAGGGTTCAGGCAATTTCCACGGATGGCGCTGCTGGAGAATCGAAATTTCAGCGCCACCTATGCGACAACTAAATTTGAATTCTACGCTGAAATTAGAATTCCTTTAATTTCTTAGATAAATATTAAATAATATCTGCGCCTCTTATAGCTTGCTCTAGTTGCAATAAATATGGATTTCCTGTGCTCGAATAAAGGAGAGAATCAGAAATAATTTTACCGGTTACCGGAGGAAGACGAGTTAACTAGACATTTTTGTTTAATGTTCCTTTTTTTTTTTCATTAGATATTTACAATTATTAAATATTTACACATCGAATCATCCGGTTAACGGATTAAGCTTCGTCTAAACGGAAAGGTATAAAATCGTTCACCGCCTCTCGAAAAGTAAATTGCCTCTCCGAAAGTTGCAACTGAAAAACAACTCGAGGAGAAGTGACAAGAATACTTCGCGAGCCCAGAATGCCAAGGCAATCCCGTTTTACGCTTCGAGCGCTTGATTATCTCGTTCCCATTGGACGATCTACGGTATATTAGTATACGACTCTGGACCGGACGGATTGCGGTAGCTTTCCGGATCGCTGTTCAGAATTAGTAAGACGTAAGTTCTGTTATATTTGTTAAAAAGGACGAACAGTTAGTGTCGACGATGGGGCGGGACGTGTTTTACAAGGTCTGTGTCCTGTCCTCGCGGGGCACGCGGGGTATCAAGAAGAAATGGTCGCGAGAAACTCGGGAAATCGATTATAAATACAACGCGAGCTCCGTTCTGTTCTGTTCTCTGATATTAGCCGGAATCGGAGAGGTTCAAGGACCAAGAACGACGAGATCCTTCGTCCCCATCGCTGCGCCTTTAACCGCGAAGGATCGTCGTTCTTCCTCCACCCTCGTGTCTCCCTCGAACCGAACGAAATTCGCGCAGGATTTCAATTCGCACACCCGTTCCTAACTGTCGGATTATTTTCGAAAATTCTGAATGCAATAAATACAACGAATTCGGTCAAACTGAAATAAGCTTCAAGCCGACCTAATATCAGCTTGCACACCAATTTTCGAAAAGATTCCTACTCTTTCTGGGACAATTCCATTGTTTCCTAGATTCTCGACTTCCTGCGCGAATCTGGATCGCTCAGAGGGGGTGTGCTACCCTATCCCTCGCTGTTCCGTTCATTCCTCTCCTCCTTAATATTTTGTACCGTGGTCGTGCTCGCATCGGAAAGAAAAGGTTTCGTTCTTGATTTGTCTGCGATCGCTTCCCTCTAAACTCGACTCGACGCGACGCGCGCGGAAACGGCGATCATCGTCCTTTTCGTTCGTTGTATATCGCGTACAGAGTGTGCGATTAATAATCAGCTGAACACGTTCGTTCGTCGTCAATCTTTTTGCGAGCCGGTCCGAGGCACGCGATTTCGTCCTTCTTCGAATTTGCGCGCGTTGCCACAGAGTCCTAGATCGGAGTAGAAGAGTTTTCCAGAGTGCAGGCTCTCTCTCGTACCGCCGAGATACGCGCCGCTGTAAAACGCTGTAAAACGCTGTAAAAGTCGTCGTCGCGCTGCGTCGACATAATCAAGGTTCTTCTCACGAGCATCTTTATTTCATCGATCTCTCGGCATTGAATTTTGAAAGTTATTGCTAAGTATACCCGACGGCGGAGTCTTCGTTCCGAGCGAGTGCTGTTACAAAATACTGCGAGAGCGAGATCCTCGATCCTAGGGTTTCAATGAGCGCTCTACTGTAAAACGTTGACGAGAGTTGCGCGCGCGAAACCCGCGTTACATACTGTCATCGATGTGTCTCGACGGAAAATCCTCTGTCGGCGGTACTAGAAAATTTTCTTGGGGGGGGAATCGGTGCATCTCATGTTTTTTCGGGTGTCTTGCAGCGACCCTCAACCCGGAGGAACGATCAACGAATATGTTAATCGGGGGTGGAAACGGAGCCTTCAACGTTTTACGGTAGCGCTCGTCGTGAATTGACAGACAGTTGTTTGTTTACTATATTAAACGATTTTCTCTTTCTCTCTCTCTCTCTTTCTTTTTACTCTCTCACACTAGCTCTTTCTCTCTCCGTCTCGTACAAGGGATTACCGAAACACGACGATTCACTTCGATTTCGTTCTACCTCCACTTTTATTCACGAGGGCTCGGGGTAGGGACGATCGGTAACGCGAAGATTAGTGTGGGACTTTCCTTCGAAACTTTACAGACGTAGCGTAATTACTTACTTCTCTAGCTATCGACTATGTGTACTCCGTGTGTCTCTGCGCGTGTTACGTGTGGCTCTGTGCTGCTTAAAATCGGTTTGGATCGCGAACTTGAGTCGTGCGATCTTCGGGATCTCTCTTCTCATCCTCTTCTCTCGCAACGCTACTCACACTCGCTCTTCCTTTTTCTCGTTCTCTCTCTCTCTCTCTCGCTTTCTCGTTTATCAAACATTTAATTCATATATAATATATCTATATTATATATCTATATATATACTTTACAAACAGGAAACGATTAGACACTAGGGCTTCGCGTTCGGCCCGAAAAACGGCCGAGTATTCCTTTTCAGGTTGAGAATGGACCGGAACGGAGGATTATCTTCCCGCTGTCATCTCGGCCAGAAATTTCTTTCTGTACCCCCTCTCCCTCACCCCGAAATCGAAAACGACTCAATCTTCAAAGGGATACTCGTGCGCGATTGCGTTTAAATGGCTTAAGGATGCACTTCATTGTAAAATACAGTATTATCCCGCCTCTGCGTAAGTATATCCGTTTAGAGATTTGTTCTTCGTATTTCTCCGTCGTTTCTTCTCTCGTTTCGAACTTTCTCTATCTTTCTCTCGCTCTTTCGCTCACACTCTCGCTCTTTCTTTCTTTTGTTACCGTAAATTTATACAATAAAATATCACAGTTCTGTTCGTACCACGCAATATAATCAATATATTGTTTTTTTTTCCTTACCATGCCTACACGATTCTCTCCCTGTTTTTCTCGCTCTCATTCTCAGTCTCTCCGTCGTTCGATGCTTGCCGGTTTCCTGTGCATTCGCACGCACAATACACACACACACACGCACGCACGCACCATGCACGCAAAGCACGTACCCCATCGTCCCTCTTCGATCTCTTCTCGCGAAAAGGATTTCGAACCGCGTTAATCTCAATCGACGATAGATCATTCGACGGAGGAAACTGCGAACGAAAAATCACTCGACACGGCCGCGAAACACACTTGCCGTTCGTGTAAAATTCGCAGCCGGCATTCGATTTTCCACGCAACTCGCGAACAGGAAGTGTCACCGACGCAATGTATCGCGTCGTGGCCGCGGCGTTGTACTGAACGGGAGAATTAAAGTTTCTAGCTTGAAAGGGACACATGGAGCAGTAATAAAACCATTTTGACCGAGAAATCGTGCTCGGGGTCCTATGGAGTGATTTATGGGACCGGAACAGAGGGCACATTGTGCGAAGAAAAACTGGTCGGGTGGTGCATCGTCGTAACGTTGACCTGTGTTTTGTCTTTCGACAGACCTCGAGCACGTTGCGACTGTTTTACCGTAGCCCTCGTATTTTTTTTCTGTTTCTCTCTCTCTCTCTCTCTCTCTTTCTTTTTCTCAAACGTCAACGCAACGATTTCCGCTCGAAGGAAGCGCACCGGTAGGCGCGCAAGCGGCGAAAGGAGCGCGATCTTCGATCTTTCTCTAATTGGCACATCGACGGAAAAGAAATGCTCTCTCTGTCTCTCTCGGTCGTTGAAGATCGTTCGAAAAAGCAAAAGGGATGAGATTCTTGGCTATTAATCGCTAACAATTGACACGTCTGCGATCGAAGAACGATCCTTCCGCCTCTCGCCGTTCTGTCCTCTATCCTCTTTCTCTCTCTCTTTTTCTCTCTCCCGAAAGCACAATGGACGGCATCTTTCCCGCGAATTTGCTCGCAAACGAGCCTGAATTAAAACGCTGACTGAAAACAGGATCGCGGAGTGGAAGGGGAGGAGGAAAGGAGATTCTCGTAAGAGGATTTTCGAAATTTTTGAAAAATGCGAGGACATTATTCTCCCGTCGCGAAACGGGACGAAAACAATAGCGTAACGGACTCACCGGTGAAGAAGATGGCGGAGAAGGTTGCTTGATGGTGGGTGGAGGTGGTTGTGGGTGTGGGTGTGGGAGGAGATAGAGGTGTCTTCTCGTCGGGGAAAAGAAAATTCTTGAACAGGAAACACGCTGTCCAGGGCGCGTCCCTCCTCTTCCACATCACTCGAACTTACGCTTTCTGTTCTTTGTAACGTGATAGTTTATTAAACGAAATTATAATTATAATAATAATAATTAATAATAATTAATAATAATAATAATAATAATATTAATAAAATAATCATCAATGAAACTAAAGGGTAGACAGAAAAAGGATCACAATTAAAGCGCGGGGGTACTTGACACTGTAACCGCCCACCCACAACCCCCCTGGAAACTAAACTCTCGATAGTGGTCCCCGTCACTTCCCGTAAAAACTACCCCCCGCCCCCTTACGCTCCCCAGAAACGATTTCGCTGAACATCAACAAAAAGAAGGGGAAACGATCGAGGATCATTTTCCCGAGAAAATTCATTGTTCGTTCTGTTCACCCCACGCAACCCTTTGACTTTTTTTTTCTCGGTTCCTTGATCACGTCCCCTCTCGAGGAAAATCGTGGAAATCGTCCAAGGGAGCTCGAAAACGCGATCTCTGTGTTTCTTCGATCACAGAGAACTCTCGATCTCGCCCCTCTGTCCCTTTCGTTTTCTCTTTCTGTCTCTCTCACACTCTCTCTCTCTCTCTCTCTCTCTCTCTCTCTCTCGCATACGCATTCTCCCCGACCGTTCGCTCGTCGATTTGTCTCTCTTTCTCTCTCACGCACGCGTTGGTCCATTCGTTCATCGCCTTAGTAACGAACTAATAGTTTTTTAAACAACTTGAGCACAGGTGAGGCGTCGACGTGTCGCGTTCTGAGAGCTTCTCTCCCCCCTCTCTCTCTCTCTCTCTCTCTCCCTCTCTATCCATGTATCTCTCTTTCATCTCTCTTTATCTTTCTCTCTGTCTTGGGACATTCGAGTGCTTCCTTTGAATTTTGGAAAATGGAACACGTTGACGGAGAAGAAACGAGAGGGGTGAAAATCAAAAGGAGTCTTTCGGAGAAGAATGGGTGGGGAAAACGAAAGGGGTAGAAATCAAAAGAAAAACGCGGCGATTTTTCGGGAAAGAATGGAGCCTCGGGACGGGACACGTGCGACGCCGTAACAAGAAATTATCTACAGTATACACGTGTTCTATTCTCTTCTCTCTGTCCCTTCGCCGGCGTGCTTCCTCTCGACGCCTCGAAAAATTTTCTACGCTTCCCTCGGCCGCCAACGATCCACCCCGACGCGAATACTCGATGCTAAGATCGCACCGAATAGTCAACGAATTGGACGTAATACCGAATTAACGCATTACCAATCGGCGATCGTGTCTTCGAAAAATGTACAATTGCTGAAGATTTTCTTAACAAATTTCTCAGCGACGCATTTATTAAATAAATTTCTCGGTAACGCGATACGATCGTTTCTCGTCGTTATACATAGTCGTTTGGTGATTTTATTAACAAATTTCCGATAGGCAAAGTGTCAATATCGTCGAAGTCGATCGAAGGTGGCGCGAGGATTTGGAACGGAAAGGCGCTCCTACGAAACAAGAAATTATTGTAAATAACTTTGGACAACGATTGCTTGCTTCTTGCTATTTCACGCACACATACTTGGTACTTCTCTCTCTCTCTTTCTCGCTCTCTTTCTCTCGCACTCGTTAGACAAGGTACTTAGAATATCTTCAGTAGAGAGTCTCTATCCATCCTCTCGTTAGCTTACGCACCTACCGAATATTGATCAATTAATTAATTAATCAATTAATAATAATATATAATATTTATTTATTCGTTTATTTACATATATATCGTAGGATCCTAGGGAAAAGAGGGTAGAGGACCGGACGAACCCGCGAGCTCGAGACTCGTCGACTAGCTAACAGCGTCCCCCAAATTATTTTCCTAGCCGCCCCCGTCGTTCTGTCACCGAAAAAATTCACAGGGTGGTTCCGATTCGGCCATCTTGCTCTAGAATCACAGCTTGCGTCGTCGTTTCGTTTTTCGTTTGCTCAACCATCTCGCCTCTTTCTCGAGAGAGTGTATGTGTGTTTGTGTGTGTGTGTGTGTGTGTGTGTGTGTGTGTGTGTGTGTGTGTGTGAGAGAGAGAGAGTTAGAGAGAGAAAACAGCGTCCTCTCTGTGGCCTCTTATAGCAATTTCTCTAGTCTCTAGCGGTTCTCTCTCTTGCGCGTCGTCGTCTACCCCTGTCATCGGTGTCCCCGTACCTCCCACGAGCCCCCAAATTATAGTATCCTAGGGAAAAGAAAGGATCCAGCGGGTGGAGCTCGAATTCGGGACCTCCAGATTCGTCGACCAACTATAAACCAAAACTCTAAGCACCACAACCAAAGAGTTTCCCGAATTTCATATAGATAGATTCAATCCTTGCGTGAGCAACGAAATTTAACCTCTTGTGGTCGAAAGTGTTCCCTCTCTTTTGCTTCGGAACTTGCTACAAAATGGTTCAATTCAATTACAGTTTCATAGGTAGCTCTACTAACCGATTTAGAACAGTAAAGAAATAGTACAATTGTTCTTACGTATCATACAACTGTAACATTATTTACGAATATAATGGGCTTCGATAAAATAAGAAACTACTGCTGCAGAAGTGAATGCCGAGTATGGCTCGACATACGACCGCAAAGGGTTAATAACTGATTCTAAAGCGTCAGCATTCGAAAGTCGTCGAGAAAATAAATGTACACTTACAACGATTTTGTATTTCCAGAGGAACGTAGAAAATTGTTAAAAGAAACATAGAAAACGGTAACCAGGATAACCGATTTCCTTGCACGAGGGTTAAGGGTTGAAATTTTGATCACGAGCCGTTCTTTTAAGATCTAGAGCTTCTTTTGCATGTTCAGCGATGCGTTATCTGTGTAAAGCGATGCAACGAGATAGCTGCATTACCTCTCGGTGAATCTTTCAAGCGCTCCATCAGATTCGATACCGAAACTGCAGACTTGGAATCGACACGAGATCGATCCTCCCAGTATTTTCCGCTGATCAAAGGCGTCGATTTTCGAGAAGGAGGAGGGGGAACTCTGATGTCGAAGGAATTTCGGATTGTTTTAGAAACAATATCCTTCCCAATTATTCGGGAAATGTAAATGAAACGGTGGACCGAAAGCGATCGTGTTCGCGTGAGGGACAGCCTCCTTGTAGTTCTGCGAGCGAAAACGGGGGGTTGAAAATAAAAAGAAATCAGTACGAGAGGAGTCGATGGGGCCGGCGTTAATTCCGTTCTTTTCACGTTCCAGCCTCCGAGGAGCACCGCTCGTAAGAGGGAATAGCAAAAGCCAGGAGAAATCGTGCCGTGGAGTACACCTATTTTCCAAGGGGTGGCTCTCGCCCCCTCGAAGGCGGAAGGGGGTAGTAGGCACACCTTTCTGGGTCGAGTGGACGTTTCACTCGCAACGGGATAATTAACGAAGAGCATGAGACCGTGTACGTGTGCGCACATGTGTGTGTACTAGGGAGAGAGAGGGTGAGAGAGAGAGAGAGAGAGAGCCGGAGAAAGAGTAACAGGAGAATAAGCGTCGCACGCACCTTTTAAATAGGAGTTACGCGCGAGCACACACGTAAAACGCATATTTGCTCGATACGCGAGAACAGAGAGGGAGGGGAGAGAGAGACAGAGAGAGAGAAGGTGGGAGAAGGGGTAGCTGGAGTTAGGGTTGCGCCAGAAAAATGGCAGATGCGAAAATAAGAGAGATGATGGAGGATTAAACACCTAAGGCATATATATTTTTAAATATAATCGTTACTCTGGAACTTTAGATCAATTTATTGATGATATAGGCTGGCGCTTAATCTTTAAACTGATAATTATTTGGTGTGCATAATTGTTTAAAGATCTAGGCAACCCTTTCCCGTGTTACAGTGACTTTGATACCGTAAAGTAAAAATGATTGTTATTCGTTAAGAATTGGTCAGAATTCGTTAACGCAATTTAAAGTCCACTTAAAGGTTAACGCTGGATCTATCAAGCTTTCTCTTTTCAATTCATTGCTGTTGAAATAATAAAAAATACTTCTATAAGAAACGATTAAACAAATGCCTGAAAAATTGCTTGAAATCTCGAGAAATCCGATTTGTGTAATTCTTACACAGAAAATAATAAAATACTCGTCGGTTAAAGGACGAAAGCATTCGAAGAGAAAGAGATAGATTGTTACAGGTGTTACATATAAACATATGTATAAATCGAAAGATCAGGAGAATTCGGGTTCCTCCGAGATGCGTCGGGAGACTAGAAAAATCGTGTCACTAGCCAGTCAACGACTCTCAAGATCATATATTCCTCATTCTCCTAAGACACCGCGATCAAATGACTCTTCTAAGGTAGCACCGATCAGCAGCGAGAACGCTGGTCCATAAAACAGAAGAAGAGCGCCTAAAACACGGAGACACCGTGAACAAGAGAATGGGGAGATGAGCAGGACGTCGCCTGAACCCTTCAGAAATGTCCGAGGCTGAGAAAAGCTTGGCTACACGTTGAAGATGGCGGACGAGCCCCGAAGTCGCGGGTCCGAGTCCCGCTCGATCCTCTTTCTCCTGGGACCTTACAGTACGATTAAAAAAATACAAACAGGAAAACGATTGTTACGATCATCGTTGGGACCGGCTAAGCGTCGAACAGAGAAGACGAGCTCTGCGTCGGAGAAGGCTCGACAATTAACCTAAGGAGATCGTCGCTGGGGGGGGGTTAGGGGGAGGGGAGTGGGTTGAGTTGTGAAAGGACGAAGAAGAACGCGGTCGTGGGACGGGACTGTGGGGAAAAAGGATAAAAGGAGAGGAGTCACGAAAGTAGACCAGGGTAGAGGATTCGCGCCTGGTGGCGGTATCATCCTCGTCTCCGGGGTGACTATTCGCCGCGGGACTTCGTTCCGAAGATTACCGGGAAACGCGGTTACCCGGTAATCATTCCCGGGTACTACTTTCTAACAAACTTCGAGCGTGAAAGTTAATCAACGGCCGAGCTGCTCGATCGATCCCGCCGATTCGAAGCGGCGATCGAGCCTTTCTAATATTCGCCGTTCATGCATGGACGCCCGGTCGCATTAAAACGATTAAAAGTCGCTTGGTCGATCTGCATTCTCTCTCTCTCTCTCTCCCTCTCTTTTTTTTCCTCTCTCGCATGCGCACACGCTGTCCCACCATCGAAGCCGGATTCGCTTTCACGCAACGAAAGAAAGCAGCATCCTTGAAAACGTAAAAGAAAAAATCGGATCCTCTTCGCAAACGGTCGGCTTCCACTTACGGTACCACCACCCTAAGTGCGCCCGATGCGACTTCAAACAGAAAATAGAAACGAAATGACGAGCGGGCCGAAACCGAGCCTCGGAGCGAATAGCCACCCCCGCGATTAGGATCCACGCGATCTTGGACGCGCATGATCCACGGAGATCGAAGGGTGATGAACGAGGTTGACAGAAGAGGGTTATTGTTGTCCGTTCCTCTGTGATACGGAGGACACAGATGAGGAGGATAAGGGACAGGAAGGAGGACAGGTGTAACGCAAAAGAAGAAATCGGGCAGAGACAACAGCGGTGGTTGTTGCGCCTAATCTCCAAGACCAGCCGGAGTTACTGTTTCTCCTTGAGTCCACCGAGGAGAGCGTGGCTCTCCATCGTCGCGCTGAGGTTGCTCAGGTTGCTGAGGTTCCCAAGGTTGCCGAGATTCCCGAGGTTGCCGAGATTCGGCTGGTGGGCGTAGTTCCTGATTTGATGGAGGCTGATCAGCTGGTTGGGGAACGAGGTGGCGTTCTGGTTGCTGGTCGCGCCAGAGGTGACGCCAGACGATGAGGAGGCCGGCGAGGATTTTTGCGTCGTATTGAACGCTTCGTAGAGGTACGGCCTTGAGGCGGGATGATGGCTGCCCGGGTAATGTAGATGGTTCAACGGGTTCAGCGGGTGCTGCATCGAAGAGATCGAGTTGATCGAGATCGAGGAGATCGGCGTGAACGCGGAGCTGCTGTTCGGATGATGGTTGCCGCCCGGTTGGGGCGTCTGTTGCCTGGAGTCGTTCTCGATCGAGTCGGTCCGGTGACCGTGGCCCGGCAACAGCATCTCCGGATTCTGGTTCTGGTGGTAGTCGGTGTGATGATGAGGCAGTCGTTCGTGCAGATCCGAGATCACCGAGTCCGGACTGACTTTCGGCCAGTAGTGATCCTGATGGTGGGCGGCCATCGCGTGGATCGACGGCCTAAGACCGGTCCCGATGATCGGCGGTCTCTTGTCCGTTCTCTCCGCGTGTTTCTGCATGTGCTTTGCCAGATACGTCTCCTGCGTGTAGCTCTTGCCACAGTACTGGCAGATGTGCGTCTTCAGGTGCTTCGATTCCTTGTGCTTCGGTATGTGCTCGAGCAGACTCGGCTCGTCGGAGAAGCACTTGTAGCAGGAGTTACACTTGTACGGCTTGTCGGTCTGGTGGCAACGGGAGTGGCTCTGTAGGTTGCTCAGCTGGCTGAACGCCTTCGTGCAGCCTGGATGCCGGCACTTGTACGGTTTGTCGCCGGTGTGCGTGCGGATGTGCTGCTGTAGGTGGCTCAGTTGGGTGAACTTCCGTTGGCAAATCTCGCAGCGGTACGGCTTGATGCCCAGGTGGATCCTGGTGTGCTGCGACAGGTACGAGGAGTTCGCGAACGCCTTCGAGCACTGGGTGCACTTGTACGGCTTCGCCTCGCGCATGTGGATCTGCGTGTGGAGCTGCAGGTCCGCCTTGCTACCGAAGATCTGAAAATGGAAATCGGCACTCGGTCAGCGAAACATTTCCACAATATACAAATCCATTCATTCAAGTCACCATCGCCTTTCATTTTCTTCGCTTCTCATTTTTATTCGTTAACACCTTGACTATCGTATCAGCCCTATATGGATGACACAATCATTTTTTCGAGATTGATACATGATTTTTATTGCAATGTATTCGTTATTCCAAAATTGGTTTAACCGTTTAAGTCCCAAGCAGCGCGACCGCGCTGTTGAGATTTTATGTCGAGAAAACCCAGCACATTTCGAGCATTGTGAAAAACTGACGGCGCGTTACCGATTGTCGAAGTCGCGCGCTTAGATTTACTGACGCAAGTACAGCACACAGCTCCTTTTAATGTAAATAGTACAATTTACAATAGGTAGAATAATACTATAATAATGCATTAATACATTACAAAATAAAATAAAACAAGCGCTATCGCGCTGCTTGGGTCTTTTCGTAGTCATTTAGAGAAAGCGCGGTTGCGCTGTTTGGGATTATTCGAGAGTGTTTTTTCAATACCCCCTGGGACTCAAACGGTTAAAGAATCATCTAGTATCGTGTATATTATATTTTAAATTTTTATTTCATTAAATAAATTACTTTGATATTACAGAAATTTTTGAGGTTGCTGCTTTGCCAGTCAAAGTGTTAATAAGGATAACATTGTACTATGTGTTTGGTCAAGTTCTATTTTGCAGGCGAATTTCACAGAAACTGGAGCGAGATACACGGGTTAGTAGCCATGTTAGGGGATGCAGAAGGTAGACCGGTAGCCAGCGGTGCCGAGAGATAATAATTTAAAGGGGCAGGATGCGGAGAGAATTAAATATCGAAGGTTTCGTGACGGAGACTCGTTTCGTACCGGGGGAACTCCACTTTGGACCAGTTCAAAGATACTAGCATCGAGAAATACTAGTTCAACGATATTGTTGTTATTAAACCGCGTGTGTCTCGTCTGATCTCTAATTTCTTAGCAACTTATTTAAATTGCTATTTAGATTCAGTTCGGTAAAACGACGGACTCTGATCTCAAAGAAACAAGTTCGAACGGATTTAGCTGTAACTGTCGTTCTTATCGAAATCGTTGAATTAAGTCGGTGCAAAAATTCGTGTCTGATTTCGTATGAAAATACAAGTCATCGAACACGAACTTTCGCACCGGCCTATCGTTATATCGGTCAGAAAGTTTTGTAAAAAATCCCGGGTCGCGAATGACGATGTTCGAAGGTTGTCGCACGGTTGCCAGCAACGTGTATAGCGATTGTGAAAAGCAGGGCGCCTGGACGGTCAGGTTCGCGCCCTGAACAGCCTAACAGTCGAATAACGTGGCGAATCGACAGGTGAAGGGGTTCCATCGTGTCTCGGTTCTCCTTCCAGAGCGTGCACCGCTTCCTCTTTCCACGGCGACGAGGTTGTTCATGTGCGTGTGTGTCGGCGCATTAGCCGAGCGCCGCGGTATATTTATAAATAAATAAAATGTAAACGAGGATTGGCGGTAGTCGGAGCGTACGTGTAGAGGCGGGGAGAAGATGACCTTGTCTATCATGGCCTAGCCTCCAGGCATACCTGACTGACTGGCTTCAGCTACCGCATAGAGATCTCTCTCTCTCTCTCTTTCTCTCTCTCTCGGTCTCTCTCTCTCCCTTTCTGTTCCTCTGTCTCCCTCTGTTCTCTCTTCCTCTCTTAATTCCCCTTCCCTTCTTTTTATTCCACCGTTCCTCCGCGTCTCGCGTTCTCCTCGCTCCTTTTTCGCTCCACTCGTGTCTCTCGGCTCTCTTTGTACGGTAGTCGGTCGTTCCTTCTCGGTCTAGGCAGCCTTAAATGCCTCCTTTTATTCCTCTCGGTCCTCTCTCGATCCTCTCGCGTCATCTCTCTCCTCTTCCTCGACAGGGAACGAACCAACGACGGAAGAGGAGCTCCACGATCGGCCACGATTCCTCGCGATTAACCGAGCTATCGATATCGACTCGTACCGGCGCGCGGCGCTCTAATTTGTCCGGTCTCTAATTGATACCTCCAGAAGGAAACGCATTCCGCGTCGGAAACAAACTCGACGATTCCGCGAAAACCGACTATACGCGAGAGGATCTCGGAGCCGGACCAGTTCCCCGTGACTCTACGGAACGGAATCCTTCCTCTGAACCGTTCTAAATGATGCCAAGTTTCGATTCGATCGTGCCTCCGGGGTGATAGACTGCGGACACTTTATGCATTTATGAGAACAATGATAGATGGCGATAGTCTATCGGTTGCAAAATATTTTCCTCGGAGCAGCATGTTTCAGACTGTTAAATAAGTCAGAAGAAAATGGAAGAATACCTGGAACTAGCGGATTTTTGTGGAAAATAAAAAATGTCTGCATCTGTTGCCAAAAAAAACAGGAACCATTCAGGACTGTCCTTCTTTCTTCGATTCTTTTAATCTTCCTGTTACTTCAGATTATAATTACATAAATAGTCTACATAAAACTATTGTAAGAAAGAAGGAATATATTTCCATTTAACTTCTGTTTCTCACTTCTGCTAGCTGACTTGGACCATTTTTATTCGATATAAAGATCCACGGTCTATTCATTGATAATCCTTCCGGTTCTCCGAAGCTTGTCTAGCAAACACAAAGAAAGACAGAGAGAGGGGAGACGAAGAGAAGGACCGGATGCAACAAGTAACTCATTCGAAATTGCGACAGTTTACCGAGAGTTAATCGACGGTTAGATACAGGGTGATGGCGTTCTTGTACGGATGAAATAAAGGTACCGCGAGGACCATGTATACAGGAGGAAGGATGCGAGGGCGTCGGTTTCCTGGCTGGTCTGTAGATCGTTACGTAAAACGACAGATTCCTTTCATGGATCAACGCGACGCGACGGATCGGTCCGTGCCACGCCCCAGGATTGCAGATCGTAGATCGTAGAGCTACGATCGACGGCCTTCGAAGGATAACGCGCTCTTACACGGATGTCGATGATCCGATTCGTCGGCTCGCGTTCACGTCGGATCGACTCGACACTTTTAAGGGGTCTTCCTACTTTAAACGCCGGTGGAAGAAGGGATTTCCTTTCATTGCATCTTCTTAACCCGCTAAGAGCCTTAACCCGGCGATTCCTCGATCGTAAACATGCTGGCCGCGATAAACGCCCTGCGAAAATCATTCGACGCGATTTATCGACGCTTAAACCATCCTGTAGACCAATCTTAACGAACAGGATACGGTTAGCAAGACAATCCGTTCGGAAAAATTGTTCCACTGTCACGAGTATCTTAAACCTTCGCTACAGAATCAAGCGCGAGAAACGTTGGTAAAAGAATTGAGAATAAAATGTTCGGTGATAAGATAGAAGAGATTCGTGCGAGAAGAAGTTTCTGGAGGAGGAGTCTGAAGTTCGATGATGTTTGCCGTAATGCTCCGAGTGTATTAGAAGTTGGTCGGTGATTAAGATTGAAAATCTCCAAGTTGATCTGGAAACTATAAAATCCTCGCAAATGATACAACGCTCGGAGATCGTAGTTCGAAGATATCGGTTCCAGTGGAAAATAAAATTGACGATTTTCAGGTAGCGTAATGAAAGTTCCAAGTTCGAAGATGTTCCGACGTTTGAAATGGCCGCTCCGAAGATTGATTACGATTGCAACCGGGTGAAAAGTTTCCTGCAGCAGAGTAGCACAGTTCTATTTTTCAGGAACCGTGTAGCGGTCGAGTCCGACAGAAACCTGATTACAAATTAGGTCGAAGTCGTAGGATCGCGGAGTCGAGACCAAATTCGAGCGAATTGTCCTGCGAGAGGCAACAAATACACACGCACACACACTCACAGAGAGAAAGAGAGGGAGTGAGGGAGAGAGAGGATTCTGTACGCCCGTGATTTGGACAGAATTCTCCCGAGGCGGAACTATGCGGTTCCAGACCGTTACAAATTTACAACCGTTATGGCAATAATTTAGTCAAAGCTCGGGGGCTAGTTGTCCACCGGTTGGATCGGCAAACGAATTTCTCGCCGGGCGAAATATCCTCCGGTGGACTGAATCGGTTCCACGGATGATCGATGACGGGATCATCGGACCGTTATGGCCACGGAACGCTACACCGGAAACCAGAGATTTCGACGTGGCTTCTAGATCGAGGCGGGACCGAACGCGAACTCTTGATATACACTACCGATCGAAACGGAACGAAACGAACCGAGCGGAACGAATTAACGCGAGAGATCTGCGCGACGACATATTGTGCGGCTGTGCGGAAACGCGTTAGTAAATGCTGCCACGCGGCCGACTCCGGCGGAAACGCGTCAATTATTTCTCGTAACGATCAAGCAAGACGTAATTGTCTACTCTCCCGTTCTATCTCGCTCGTTTACAAATTAATCCTTGTTCCTGGCGACTCTTCCACCGAGCATCTACGCCTTCCTTCGTGCGACAGTGTTCTTTGTGTTCGACGCGTTTTCTCTTGACGGGATGAAGACAATCGAAACTCGAGCATCTTGCGCTTCGATTATAAAACGAATAAATGGAATTCGCGGATTTAATTTTGAAGCAGACATACACGCGTATATCGATTCCTAGCATGGTTCACCAAAAGGATTTAATCCTGTCTTCGCGACTAATGTAGACAATTTTAGCATTTTATCTAATTATTCATAGATATTTCAATAATTGTCCTGTACCAAATGCAAGCTTAGAAATCTCCTTTCACACATGATTAGAAATGATTAGAACACGTTATTCAGGGTGAATTGTTGGTATATTATTGAGGTATCTTTGTCGAAGGATCTTTTCAACAATTCTAACAATATCAACAATTATGGAATAATCGCTAGTAGATAATGTGATAGTAGAGGAATTGCTAAGAGGAACATTTGCATCCTGTACAAAAATCCGCGGTCCGATCACGACCAGCAGAAATCGGTAATTTTTGCGATGAACCTGCTACAACGCAACAGAAAGGAACGAGGAAGAGTGTACAAGGAGCTCGTTGGACCGATGCGTTAATTCCGTGTCCTATCGCAACGGTTTCCTTGAACCCTAAGGATGTTGCGTCGAAAAAGTCGCGAAGTATAAAAATGTCGGAACAAAAGGCGTCCGAGAGGCCGACGGCAGACGGGCATAATTCGCCTGTCCCGTTACCGGTTTCGCGAATCGCGCGAAGACGTTCGTTAAATCCAACGATCAACGGAGCTCTCGAGGTCGAGTCTATCGATCGCGGGATCCTTTTACTCGTGATTTATTCGGCCCCGGTCGGGTTTGCGTGCGTCTTCAACAGCTGACTCAAGAGCCAAGAGAGCCGAGAGGAGAGCCGCGTCCTTTAACGGTCCGGGGCCAGCCGTGTATTTTTTATTTCCTCCTTTCGAAACGCGTCCTTGCCGGTGTCAAGTTCGCACTTGGGGCCCCGCGTAACGCGATCGCTCTCTCGCCTCTCCCCTTCTCTCTCTACTGGGCCCCGTCCGTGGAACGTCGCCTCTCTCTTTCGGGGCCCGCGAGAGACCACCGATTAATCGGAGAGGATTAAGGAATCGAGCAGGAAATTCGTCTGGGACATGTTTCGATCCAACGTCGAGGAGATCCTCGATCCTCTGGGCCTTTCGCTTCCGCCGCAGCTTCTTCTCTCTGTTTTCATAATCGTCAACGTCCTTCCTGTTTACGACGACAGAGACTTTTTCGTCTTTTGAACGCGTTCAGTGTCAAATTTTGTGTGTTTTCATAGAAACAGTCATTGTTATTAGTAGACTGCGGATTTTATGGAAAATAAATAATGGCCCACAAAAGTGTTCGTACGACCTTTAAGTCAGAATAACTTTATTAAAATTTGACCAAACTACTTAATTTTTTTGAGCGATTAGAAGCATTGATTTACTTTTAAAATGTGCAAAAAAGATTTTGAAGAAATTGTAATTAGTAGGAATCAAATGAAAAAATAAAAATGGCACTTTTTAAAACTTTATTATTTCGACCCATAATGAAAATTCAAAATATGGGGTTTGTAGATCTATATTATTTACAGATAGGCTGACAATTTCATCGAAATCAGTTAACGAACACATGAGTTACAAGCGGTTGAAAGTGGTGATAATGGCAGTTTTTCACGACTTTTGCTCAGTTTCTGCTTAAAATCCATAGTTTTTTTCTGCGTCAACCGATTTTGATGAAATTTTCGGCATATGTATAACTAACATAGATCTACAAAATACATATTTTAAATTTTCATTATGAGCTAAAATAAAGAAGTTTTAAAAAGTGCCATTTCTATTTCTTCATGTAATTCTTGCTAATTGCAATTTTTTCAAAATATTTTTTGCACGTGATTTACTAAATCAATGCTCAATAAAAGTCAAGTGGTTTGGTCAAATTTTAAGAAAGTTATTCTGATTTAAAGGGCGTACGAACACTTTTGTGGGCCACTGTACATAGATATCATTTTTGAAATAATTCTAACCAGTTGGAAGTAGTACAACAGTGTTTCTAAATTCTTTAACACGTTAACAGTGCAAAGAAGTTCTTTATCGCGAATGGAATTCGGAGACTCGAGGAGAATGAGTCCCAATCAGAAATAGCTCGATGATTTCAGAGGATGCCGACGATTCTGGCGATCTTTGCTAATTTACTATAACTGATTTATAGCTGTCGATCGCGCGACTGTATCCACTAAGATGGTTCTAATCTAACGAGTTGGGAATTAGAGAAATTAAACTTTGGTACATTGATCAAAGTCAGCGCGAATGTCTGGGATATTTACGAGCATTGAAACTTTGAACGAGGTTCGTGATGAAAATAACGTTAGCGAAAGACCTATTAAATAATAATCCATGATCGGGGTTCGGTATGGGGTGTGAGCTGTTGATCCTCGGAATAAAATTACGTTTACGCAATTGAAACATTTATTACGAAATCCGAGTGGATTGCAGGTTTTTCGAAACTACGAAATATTCGCTGGTGACGCGACGAGGTTTCAGTAATTTCGTAACTTGTTTCCCGTGTTTCCGAACGTATATTGTTCGCGCAGGGTAGAGACAAGATAATGATAATAATGATAATAGTTTGTTGCATTGCGCTGTTAGAACAAGCCCCGCCATTATGAAAAATCCCGCTCGCTCGTAAATTCGAGCGCGGATAAGGGGATCGTAAACTAGCCAATTAACGCCGATTCCCCACGACCGATAGAACCTTTACTGCCGATCTAATTTCGTCGCGTCCCAGCCCTACGAGCCCTTCTCACTCCTCTTTCTTCTCTCTCTCTCTCTCGCTCTCCTTTGATTCTCTCCTCCCTCTCTCTCTCTCTTTCTCTCTCTCACTCTTTGGCGAACGTTTCGCGAAAATCGTCCACTCGGTTAATGCCACGCGTAATTACACGGTTATCGAAAACGTCGCGAGCCTCGCGACAGCAATCGGGTTTATTCGTTACTAAAATTTTATTGCTCTCGAGGGAATGGCTGCGCGAAACACTCTGCTCCTGGCCTGCCGCTCTTGCGAAAGATCAATCTTCCGACTACGAGCGGTTTATGCTTCCCCGAAAACCGTCAATCGATAGCACGGCCCCCTTTCCAACGTTACAGTTCCCTTGATTTTTCTACGACCACCTCGAAAGATCAACCTGTTCGCTGGGCCAATTAAGTTGTCGTATTTCTCCTACCGCTAACCAAAACGAGCTCCACCTAATTATTTTACCGAGCCGCATCCGTAACAGAAAAGTTCCTTCGAATGTTCCAGCGAATCAAACACGGGAAATGATTTTAATGCTTCTTTCATTGTTCTCGATTTTTTGGCTACCTTTAGTACCTAACCTTCTATCGTTCATTCGACTCTTTAAATAATAATTAGACCTTGTATACAGGGTGTCCCATTTAAGTTGAGATTGTAAATAATCTCGAAGACATATGATTTAAAAAAAAACAAACTGACACATGTTCTTTAGTGTTTTGACTGGGTAGTCAAATGGCACTACTAGTTTTCTAATCCGTGGACGTTTTCAAGGTTATTTCAAGGTCATTTTGTCTTTTTTATCATAAACCCATATTTTTTATTTTGGAATCGTATTCTACGTAAAAAAATGCACAACTTTTGTTTGAAACCTCTTTTTTTTAAGTTTGTAAGAACTTTATTACGTGTTCATGAGTCTTTTATTAAACGAATTACTAAGTGTCTCGAAGTTGAGGGTAAACATTTCGAGCATTTATTATGATGTTCTTAAATGAAATAAAAAATCTTCCAGAAGAAAGTAACGTTGTCATTTTAATAGAAAAATAAAATTATCATTGACATAAACATGAAAAATTAGCTAAATATCTTAAGAAATATTGAACTTACAAAAAGATGTTTCAAACAGATGTTGTGCATTTTTTTTACGTAGAATATGATTCTGAAATAAAAAATATGGGTTTATGATAAAAAAGACAAAATGACCTTGAAATAACCTTGAAAACGCCCTCACATTAGAAAACTAGTAGTGTCATTTGACTTTCTACTCGAAACACTAAAGGACATGTGTCAGTTTGTTTGTTTTAAATCACATGTCTTCGAGATTTTTTACAATCTCAACTTAAATGGGACACCTTGCATATTTGGTATATTTCTATTCTTAAATTGTTGAAAAGATTCGAACTCGGCGAACTTGATGGATGAAATTTGGAAGCGACGTGGGTCCTTTTAAGGAAGAAATTGGTGGCGCAGAGCTCGAGAAACGCGAAATTTATGGTAGGATAAAAACTGCCGATGAGACAGTCTTCGTCTCCGTCGACGTCGCAAGAAATACTTTTTCCGGCGGCGAATTATGAACGGCTGATCGAGAATGAGCGATCACCAAGGTTCTTCTCGTAAATAATACCGGGGACCGATGGATGCAAATTACGCGGCGCCGGTTGCAAATTTACACTTTTAATTGATAGGAGACTCTGTAGGGGGGGGGGGGGGGGACGCGCGACCCTGAAGAGCCTCCTCACGAAATCCCGTCGACGACGACGATGCCTCTCTCTTCCCTCTTGCGATAATTCGACATCGATTACGGGCCAATTTCGTCGCGAGAGAAAGGGAGAGACAAAGAGAAAGAAAGAGGGAGAGAGGCGAAAGGAAAGAGCCGGAGCTGGAAGGATCAAAATTAACGAGCAACCACCGGCGATCGAAGAGAGAAACGATTGCTCGACTTTCCTCCAAACGAGAAACAACTCGGTACCCGTTCGCTGCGAAACGGTCGGAACGGTCATCGAGTAATTATTTATTGGGAGTGGACACGGCCCGGACGCGTTTAATTGCGCTTTAATGGCGGAACATCGTCGAATCTGGCTCGGTATTGCTCGAGATGTAACTCGATTAAAGGGGCAGCCCGCGAATTAAATGGATCTCTTTCGGAAAGGAAACACACTGCTCCTTTCTCCGCTGTCTGCCATAACAATTTTGCGAATCGTTGCATCTTTAACGATTTAATCGGTCCCCTGTCCCGGCTGAAATATTCATTTATGTTGCAACATGGCGCGGAGACCCGACGATCCTCATCTCGTCAGGATCTATAAAACTTGCAACGATTAATCCTGTTCGTGCCGAATGCGAATCGTTAGACCGCCGATCTTATGTATTTATTAAAACTACTACCGAATGCCGATATATTATACCCGATCTGGTCAAGTTATTAAAGAAGAAATCTTCTACTCTTCTCAATGATAATCTGCAATTCAAACAATATTTAAAAATTTGTGATATATTTAGAGCAGATGATTTTTTCCCAAATATAGTGTTTGAAAAATCAGCAGTTTGGCAATTTACGTGTTCCCGTCGATGAAATGCCGCCTTCGGTTTGAAAAAGTCTCGATTCCAGTTTGTGGAATTTCGAGAAGATGCGAGGCTCGAGGAATTAGCAAACCAGAAGTTGACGACGAGGCAATCAAGTTTGATAGGCAAAAACGAGCAAGTCTCTTCGATCTGAAGATTTCGTTTAATCGACGAACAAAGTCGCCTCTCGATTTCTCGATTAATATCAAGAGCGATCCGATCGAAAGTTATCGACGGAAGTAACGAGTCGACGACGACGACGTCGATGACGCGGTCGACGACGCTGATAGTGGCTCGAATTACCAGGAAACCGGAATTAACGCTTTTTTAATTACGGTACGGCGAAGCAGCGTGAAGGCCCGAGGCAGATTCGGCGGCGTTGCCGCGATCCCTTGATTAATTGGCCACGATTTACTCTCGGGCCCGAGGAAATCACGCTTGCGGTGATCTCTTGAAACGCGCCGGCCCTTGATGACTGCTAGGAATCCTGATTAATCGAGTCAAGCAAAGTTTCTTTTTTCAAATTACACCGTCGCATAGTGGTCCGGATCGAAGAATTTTGTGACATTTTGCCAAAAAACGAACTTTCTCATATATCGATTAATGTACTTTGGTCCATAAATGTCTGTGGACCTCGGAAATTGAGAAAGTAGTACAAATATTACAGTTGTAATAAACATTGAAGTTAAGATATTTTAAGAACAGTATTTTTCAGGACAGAAATTGCTTCTCTTTGATGCGATGTCCTGACGATCTTATTTAATAATTTCACTTGCTTGTTTTTTCAAGTGAAGAACAGACTTTCGCGATGAATATTATATCTTGGAATAAGGATTACTGTAAATAATCTATTTAAAAAATAATATAGAATTAGAATTTTTACATTGTAGTTATTCTTGTTATGTATAATGTAGCCAGCGTTCTTTCTTATAAATTGTAAATATTAGAAAATAATGAAACAGGAAAAATTAGTACTGTTTATCATGCGCAATACAATGGCGTGTGTAATTTTTTTGTGTTCATACTATTTTGTTAGATATGAAGGTGACCTTCAATTTTTTAAATGGAATGATGTATATTTTTTTATATCATACGAAAGCGTGTGTCTAGACGAATTCATCCGTATAATGGACAGTGACCTTCAAGGTCATGCAAGGTCAGAAATGGAAGAAACATTTTGAATATTTCATAACAATGTGTTTACAACATTGTGACCGGATGTTCTTCTAAGTACTTCAATTTACTTTGTCTTTTATTTCCATTGCACTGGTGATAAGTGCGCTCCATATCCGCCTTGTCGTCCATCGAATAATAATACATTACTATGCGATATTACTAATCGGTGTCGGAAGTAATACTGAAATTGTCTCATCATAGAAGAAACTAGAAGTAAACACTCTGATAGTGAATGACAACATCATCTGATTCGTATGAACAAGGAATACTTATTATATATTATATATATATGTATATACAGGGTGGTCGCGCTATTACTAGCCAGCGTTTTTCTTGCGAATAATAAATATTTGAAAAAAATGAAAGAGGAAAAAGTAATGCTGTTTTTTGCAAGCAATGTAATGGCGTATGTAATTTGTTTGTATTTGCACTATTTTCATGGAAATGTCGGTGACCTCCAATTTTTGAAAAAGGTATGCTATATATTTTTTCATACCATATGAAAGCGTGTGTCAAGACAAATTCATTCGTATGCGACACAATGACCTTCAAGATCATACAAGGTCAGAAATGGAAGAAACATTTTGAACATTTGGTACTAATGCGTTTACAAGTATACTTTATTGACGAGGCTATAGTAAATGTTCAATATAACTTCCTTGTGCATGACCACATATTTCGGCTCTGTTAATTACATTCTTGTTAGCTTCTTCTAACGTTGTCCGAAATATTAATGCACATGATTGCGTTAGTTTCCTTTGCAAGTCGTTTACATTTCTGGGCTTTGTGTATCGTGAATAGTATTTTTACGAAATATTACGTACGGAATATTCAAAATCTTGCTGTCATTTCTGACCTTGTATGACCTTGAAGGTCATTGTGTTGTATACGAATAAATTTGTCTTGACACACGCTTTCATACGATATAAAAAAATATATAGACTTTCATTTAAAAAATTGAAGGTCACCTTCATTTCCAAGAAAATTATATTTATATTACTTAGCAATAACAGTATTACTATTTCCACTATCATTTTTTTCTAATATTCATTATTTGTAGGAAAAATGGTGGCTAGTAATAGGGTGAACTGTATATATATATATATATATATATATATATATATATATACATATAATTTATTAATATATATATATTTATATATATATTTTATATATATTTATTAATATATATATAAATATTTTTAATATTTATATATATACATATAAATATTAAAAATATTTTTAGTGAAAATTTCATTGCATTACCTGTAATGGTTCAAAAGTTATAACAAAATGTCAGTAAATTCTTCGATTCGGACCACTGTGCGCCGTCGCGTTGGGTACGCGCGCTAGATTCCTCCTGGACGCGACGCGCGGTACACAATTTATTTCACGGGATCGATCTTTTACCTCTCCCGGATGCCGATTTCCCAAAAGTTCAAAGTTTGCGAATCCTGTCGATAAAGATCCGTTCAATTAACACGGCCAATTAATTTCGGCTGGCATACTCGCCCGATATAACGACTCCGCAGCGCGTCAATATTCCCCGGGGACTTTTAAATCTGAAATAACCATGAATAATGCATGCTCCTAGTCTAAAATTAACCGGGACTCGCGAAATTCCAAGAGCCTTCGGCTTCGAAGTTCTTTAGAAACTCGGGGGGCCCGTTGCAGGCCCGAGAAATCAATGTGGAATAAAATCTGACAAGAATGCGGGCTTTTCGATCTTGTTAATTAGCGTCGTGGCGTCTTTTACTGAGAATTAAATTTTTCTTAGTAGAATTGCATTTTTTAGAGTTTTTTCAATCTTGGTATCCCGCCTTTATAATCACAATAATTGTGAAACGAGTGTCCATTTGTCATTCTGCGAATTATTTCGATCAGATTTGCTTTTCATTTTTGCTGTTGGTAGAGTGCAATGCCGTAAATTAGAGTTTCGAGCCGGTAGTACCGAGATAAAATCTGGCAATATTTTTCGAGACGTTCTAACGATTTGGTAGGACAAATTAGCGACAAGGATGGTCGCTTCTTTGGCCGTCTGATCTCGCATCGATCGTCAGCTCGTGACCGGTGCCTACGCGTAGCCTCGGGCCAGGACTCGTAAATTCAATTTAAATATTCGACCTTAATGACGGTGCGCGGCAGCCGCGAGAGACTATTCGGTAGTCGTCAGGGCCGCGTCTCGAAGATAAAACAAGAAAGAGCGAGAGAGTATGAGGGAAAGAGAAGAAAATAACCGCACACCATCGAATTTCCTTTCATGTTGCTCGTCCTCCAAGATGTCTCGAAGAGTTCGCTCCGCCGATTCTTCGGGAGAACGGAAGCCGATTGCCGAAAGCAAGTCTGCGAGCAATCAGCGACGCGACCGAGAAGCCCCGGCAATTATTTATTGCTGTATTAAACATCGAGCGAGGCCGAAACAATCAACTTCTTGCGTCTCCGTACTCTCTCGCCATTCCGCTTCTTTTTCTGGCTCGTTTCCCGGTCGGACACTTCCCTCGGTTTAATTAGTAATAAAGGGAACCGCGAAAGCACGAAATTATTTATTGCGATTAACGAGTGACCGTCGCAGAGAACCCGAGAGCCACGCGTAAAAGAGTGAACATACCAACGAGAGAAAGAGAGAGAAGGGGAGAGACATTAACGCGAGAAATAAAAGGTGAAATTGATTCGATGAGATTGCGTTACGGGTTAATCGGCGCCGCGATCGTCTCTGGATTATTTTATTGTATTAAAGAAAATTATCCGTCGGACGCGATTACCCTGATCGTCTCGAGTCATCGCCACCATCGTTTTCCCTTACCTTCACCTGCCCTCCTCACCTCTCTTCTGTCCTCTCTTCTCTCACCACTCCTCTTTTCTTCACGAGCAAACTCGAATTCTATCGAATCGTCTCCGGGAACGCGGTAATTAACCAAAATTACCGAGCAAACGATAATCATTATCGTGCTCTAACATCCACGAAATTGAATGTAAATACGGATTACTCGGCCCGGACGCGTGGGCAACGATATCCCCGCTGCATAAACCTGATGCACGACGTTTTTATCCCGGCTGCAATTATTTGCTTGCTTAGAACAGACTTTATTAGAGGAAGATAAAATTTCCTGGCAAAAAACCGGTAGCTTGTTAAACGGAATTCATTTTTGACTACAGATTGCTTCGATCAGTACCATTTGGTAGTGGATTTATGCGTTTCTAACAAAAGTGAACAGAGGAAACACAAAATCTGAAGACATTAGGTGCATTTAATATTGTTTGATTATTTCTTCGCATACTAGTTTCCCACAATTAACTTAGCAAATTTGTATTTTGTCTCATAAAGGTTTCATTGTACTCATCTAGCACAATGAAGTTTTACCGACACCTTTTTCGTTGTCTCCGTTATCTTCGTTATAAAATACGCTAGTTAAGAAGCACAGCTAATATGCATCCGTGCTTATTTTGCGTTCAACGAAGAATGTGGCATAAAGACGAAGTAATATTAGAAAATAGTATGGCTGTTATAAACATGATAAAATACTGTTTCATCCCTTTCGTTATATTTGTGTTTATTTTAATAACAAGTGCGAAGTTGCTACTATTACTTTTCATACAACAGTGTATCCTGTTTCTTTTTATTTTGCGCATGATCCAACGAGTTGTGCGAAACGAAGACGAATTAAGAACACTGCGAAGAATGCAACTCTAGCTTTTAAAAACACGCAGTGGTAAATATTACGTTTAGGAGAGGCACCTCGGATGTCCTTGACCTTGACATATGTTGTTAAGATCACCTTTCTGAGTAAGCCCCAAGAGGTTTCTGACGGCGCTCGTTGTTTATTAAAAAGTTATAAACAAAAGAAGTTTTCAAAATATAGCAGTTATTTATAAAACAATATCCTGTATTGACATATGCTATCAAGGTCACCTTTCTAAGTAACCCCCAAGACGTTTTAGCCGTCGCACGTTTTTTATTAAAAATTTATGAACAAAAATATATCGATGCTACCATATTGCAATTCGCCCATATTTAAATGAATGTGATTTTGTATTGGACATATCTTATCGAAGACATTCTCTGAAATTGGACGACCTCAAGATAGCGCTGGGTCTGGGTTAGGTCTGGTAATCTAACCAAGTATAACCCAGACCTAACCCAGACTTAACACAATCTTGAATGTTTAGCCGTCGCTCGTTTTCTATAAAAATGTTAACAAATCAACTTGGACTATGTCTCCTTTTGACAGTTTGTACGATAATAATGTGTACTTGCAACCAAAATTTAACGAAGGTTTTTTGCAACCATCTCGGAAACTAAGTCCGAGCGACGGGTAGATGCATACAGGAAAGTTGTTCAGAATGTCGTCCTTGAAAAGATATGTGAAGGTCAAGGTCATCCGAGGTGCCTCCCCTAAACATAATATTTACCCACGCAGTAAATAGAAATAAAAACTTCTCAGCTTAATAACTACTACTTATCGTGCAAGCAAACTTATCGTTAAGTCAGAGTAATGATTTTATAAACAATATTTCATTTATTTCAAGCTGCAGTGTCCTCTATTCTTTGATAATTTAGCCATTGCGACGTAAATCTCGTTAAAACAGAGAGCAGCGTACAGTTCTTCGGAAAAGACGGTCCAAACAATGCGACGACGTAATTAATCGCAAATATCGGCGATAAAAAGCAATTGGGATGCGCGATAAGAGAGGCGAAATTAGCGATCGGGAATAGGCGACTGGTATCGCGCCGTTGAATTACGCATCGATTGCGTCCGGATCGTGGGACCGCGAGAAATCGGGAATTTAGGATCGCGGCACGGGAAACGACGAATAGCCTCCGTCAATGTCCCCCGAGTTGTTTTTCAATCTGTCGGGGTTGGAAATTACCGGGGCTTCGTCGAGCCGAAAACCGATTTTCTCGCGGTGCTCGAATCGATACGGTTATTTAACGAATAAAGCGATCCGCCACGCATCAATTTCCATGGGTCCGCGCGCGCGGGGGTAGCGCTCGTTCAACCAACCTCCTCTGTTCGGGGGGGGGGGGGGGGGGGGGGTGCGAGAGTGGACGAAAGCGATTCCCCGTGGACAGGTCGAAAACCGCGGTCGCCATCCCCGTGACAACCTGTTGATAGAAATTTTCGTCCGGTGAAAACGAAACGCGTCACACGAGCCTCGGCGCTGCTCCCGGTCGACGCGCGCGATAATTGCATCGGCGTCGCGACGCCGGATATCCTCCCGGCCACCGACTCTATTTTCCTCGGGCTTTTTTTTGGTTTGCTTTTCGGCCGTTCCCGCTTTGTGCACGGCGAGAGATTTTTATTGTTCGACCGATCGAATTTTGAAGCGCTCGAAATCACGCCCGGTGTCCCTCGGAGCCCGCAATGAAACAATATTCGCGATGAATTTTAGAAAAAAAGGAGGACCACCACGTAGATTTATCCGCATTCAATGTGTTTCGTCGAGCTGCTGCAAACAAACCAGCAAGATGCGTCAGCCATTTAGTCGGAGCAATTTAGTCACGTAATTGAATTTGGATAATGATCCTCCCGGAGTGTGTATAAAATAAAATTGTTCTGAAAAACGATTTCAACATCGGTTCTGTCCTGTTGGTTTGCTGGAACATCTCTCGGCGTAAGGAAACGAAAAAGAATCGGTTCCCCTTTTCTTTTTTTTCAAAAGTTTTACGATACGATTCTTAAAGAACGAGGAACATGCTACAAGCGCATAAAACCCGCAGTCTAATTATTATAATCCTTTCGAGCAGCATCGTCGGCCTTTAAGGAACTATTTATTGTGCGCGATATAATTAAAGTTACGATTCAAAGTTCGGAGAGTTCGCCTCGTTTAATTCACTGATTCTGAATGCGAAAAACGAGGAGCGCAACAATACCGACGATCTTTCCGCTTTTCGGTTGCCAGTTAACAAAAACGCCCATTGTCCCGTCGTTTAACGGTTCCATTAAAACGCGCAAGCTATGAGACGAGGCTGAGAAACGATCTGCCGCGCCGGGACAAAGAAATACGCGCGGAATTAGGATAAATATTCGCCTAGAACCGGCGAAACTGTTTCAACCCTTCGGAGACACGTGATATCCGTGCGGAACCATCTGAGAAAATAATCCGGGGGTCCATCGATCATTCGTTTCCTCGGGCATTGATAAATTTCCGGCTTTCGGCGGCGAAATCTCGAGAGGGGCGCGTCGTAAGCAACGTGTTGCAGCACGTTGGAACGCGTTGCATCCTTGCCGGATCAAAAGAGGGGAGATATCACAGAATAGCCCTCTCGTCGGAGAAGAATCGACAGATTACCAGGATGCGGCTCGCTCGAACGATCCTCGAAAAATCCGAAAAAGGCACTTACACGCGACCGTAAGGCCCATTCGAGCGACCGGGCCCTACGGCCATCCGTCATTCTACAAGTTGACGTTCAAACTCGAGGTCCAACGCAGGGAAAATATTTGTCCGACGCCCAAACAACCGGTCCCCTCAGAAACCTGCCTGATGTTTCAATATTCTGGATTATCGAACCTTTTCTTCGGCTCTCGATCGTCTTCCAAAATTTTTTACCGTTTTTCTTGCTTTGGGTATTGGAAAATTAGTTCCTGCGTCATGTGACCTCCGCTCTTCAATTTTTAAGAGTCACTTCATTTTATGAAACAAGAAGAATTGTATAAATTAGCACTCATGTGGTGACTTTGAGCTACCACTACAAATTGCTGTACCATTATTCAAAATGTTCTTTACATTACTAAATTTGTATTTAATAAATTAGGTACTAAATATTTAAGTATTGCACGAAGTATTATATCAGTTTCATATCTACGAAATGAAAAAAATCATACAGAATGGATATATTGTTGGTCGGACAAAACTGTTTGGTTTTTTAGTTAAAATAGAATGAATATATTAGTAGTTAAAATAAAATAAATATATTCCTGGTCCGATGATCTCCGATCTTGGAATTTTAAGTCAGAACAGTTTTTGAAATGATAAGAACGATATAAATCGACGCTTCTGGGGTGGATTTGCTAAGGCGGTGGTTTCCAAACACTTTAAAAGAAATGTGAGAGTAAAATGAAACAATGCCGTCCATGCTATCATAGATTTTAATACTTATGTTCTCAACAAAGACGTATAATATCTCAATAAGTTATCTCGAGTAATAAAATCTTGGATAGGCCGTATCCTAAGATTATTATTCTAAAGAAAATGATCGAGCTTCTTTTAGAGACGACACGGTTGTTCTTACATAAAGATCTACATCCAGTAATCACTGTTGCATTCAATAAATAATTGACACTCTTCTTACACATGATAAAAAAAAACGTTTGAAATGCAAAACATAAGTTAAGATAAGCGTCGATGATACCGAGGCAAATACGCAACATTGCGGTAACGTAAATTTCGCAAATCTTTTTTGCCGGATTCGAAGGTTTGATCGGCGGAGCTCGACGCTGTTACAAAACGATCGAAACCCCGGGTAGGAGAATAGTAGATTGATTTTTCGAAAGTTTCCTCCCCTGAAATTTGTTCGTTTTCGCAAGAGCCGCGCGCGGACTAGCGACGATTGTCTCTGTCTCTCTCTCGAGAAACATTTATTCCGGATAAAGGGAGACTGACGAAGCGGATTCTTGCGGCCAGAAGCACGATTTACCGGAACGGTATTGTGCAAGCCTCGTGTCTCGGTTGACAGGTTTCCAAGGCATCGTGCTCCCGTCCAGTACCAGTTGTTAGCGTTTCTCGAGCGTCGCGGTAATGATACACGACGACCACGATGACGACGACGAAGACGAGGAGACTGCTCGATACTGAAATCGAAACGGGTTCTAGGGCCCGTTTAACGCGATTATTCCGAGAATTATTAATTACCCCCGGTTTGTGCAACGTCTCCAAGACGAACACGAACGCAAACTGCTCTTCCGTTCTATCCGATGCGTCGAGTATACTGTGCTCACTGCCGAGCCGGTAATCACAAAAATACCACAAAGCTTTTCAAGATTTGTCATTACTAGTCTTTCATCTTCGTTCACTTTTGGTATTATTAGAGAAACGGTAGGACAACGGCGACATCTTTGGGGACGATTACTTAATGATGGTCACGGTAGGCGCCCCTCAAACGCCTGCTTCTCCCACCAACCTCTCTTTCATGCACGAGGCCTGCGCAATGTTCGCGACGGGCGAATCACGTCCTTTCTCTATGGTAACGGCGGATACTGGTGGGGGACAGTGAGTGCTATGGTGGGGACGGTTTTGTCTCAATTGAGACAAAAATGCACATCCCTGGACTTAACCCCATGCCTTACGGTTTATTATACGGTTTCAGTGATTAGAACTTCTTTGTAGTTCACATTTTCCTAGAAGAAGGAGAAAATTTATACCTATTGTATGCCTATATTTTTCCTTATGGCTGCACAATAGCAACAACAAAATAGAATTTTATTTCGGTTTGAAGGAAATTAATAACTCTTTGCACTCGAAACAGTTTTAATTCCATAATCAAGATATTTCTTTGAATCTAGAAGATTTTTATTCCATGTATCTTTTTCACATTGTGCATCTGAAATTAAACCTGTTTTCTCATACAACAGTGAAATTTTTAGCAATTTATAGAACAGAGACCAATTTAATAATTTTAAAAATATTTTGATGGTTTGGAAATTTTTACTGGTGACTCAGACTCACCATTCGAGTGCAAAGAGATGATATACATATTCATTAGCATACTCACACGCTGTTATAGGACACGGGGCTTAAGCCCATCATTTGTAACAAACGACAGTCACTGTACGACAGGCGTGTTCAGTTTATTAAAAGCGAGAGTTTAGGTTATACGTGAATTGTTTCATTCTCCTATTCTGCATTTTACAATCCTATTCGAATGTGTATAAATATAGGCGAACAATTGCGAAAATCGTAAGTAGATTGTGGATCTTAACTTCGGCGATCTTTTTGCAAAGCGCGCACCAGTGTGTGCCGCGATAATCAAGCGATGACGTTATGAATCCAACTCAAATTATTTATAATTTTTATTTGCTTGTTTCATTCCGTCTTGACATCTAAACATTTTAAACATATTAAAATTTACGAATATAATTTAGTTTTCGCCTAAATTACAATTTAAATATCAAATTGTAGCAAAATTTTACGCATGACGGATATAGTCATCATGACACAAAATTCTGCCACATCTCCATGATGGATATAGTCGTCAAACACACTTAACTGGTTAAGAAAGAGAGAGAGAGAGAGAGAGAGAGTAAAAATTGCCGTGCTCAAATCCAGAAAGGTGAGACGACATAAAAACGTGTTTCTTCTTCTTGTTAATAATTTAAAACAAAATTGTACCCAGCATACAATAACAGAATACAGCAACTCGGCTGTGATTGTCTAAATAATTTTTCCCAGCGAATGTTGGAAGATCAAGGATGCTGTAAACGCACAATGATCACCGATCTTCTCGTTCCTCGTTTGGATTCAATTCGTGTATTCTTTTCCCGCGATTGTCACGCTGCGAGCACTCGTTTTTGACACGAATAGATTTCACAGGGAACGGTGGTCACGAGTAAGACGATTATAACGCATTCATTCAGCGAGGTATTATGAATGATCTATCGAAGATACGGAGGATATATAATTTTAGCGACCAATTGAAGCTCGACTGCGTTTCATAGAGTTTTAATGTTCCTCGGTTCAGTTTAGAAGACACGAGATTAAATGAAATATTATCTCGAGCATATCGATAGCCTCGGAATGATCTAAGGACTCTCCGAAATAGCGGGTTCGGTCTGAATTTCGTATTCTGTGGATCTGCTGATGCTATTACGGGCTATAAATGCACGAAGCACGTCGGTCGTAATCGCGCGAAAAAGAACGAAGAGAGAACTTGCAGAGAAGAAGAAGCGGAGAGAGAGAGAGAGAGAGAGAAAGAGAGGGTAGAGAGGGTAGAGAAGCAGAGGTAAAACCAGAAGCAGAAGAACATTCTCCGTTTAAGGTCTAATTACGCGTCAATCATGCCGACGGTAAACCAACACACGCGATGCGCTCAGTATTATGATAATCGCTGATAATCCCCCTTCGGCTCCTCCGTCCCGGAAGATATTGTTCGCGCGAGGATAATCGCGCACACGCAACAAGGACTACTTGATTTTCCATGCGATTTATGCGAATGCGATTGTGTCGCGGGAAAAATCCTCCTTTCCCATTCTTTCCCTACCGGAGGCTCACCCCTTGCTGGGACCCATTGGGACTCACGTGCACGGAAAATCATGAAAGGGTGCCTCATCCCTTTCTCTCTCACTCACTCTCTCGTTTTCTCCTTCTTCTCGCTCTTCTCTTCCCTTTTTCTGTTCGCAGGGGAGAACAAACATGGAGACGAGAGAGTGAGACAGTGTGTAAATAGAGATCGCTGATGCCCGATTCTGCGGTGACGCTTTGTGGGCCTTTCGTCGGGACGCTTTATCGCTCGGGACGATCGCAGGACCGGCAACGATTCGGAATAACAGGTTCGCGTGTGACGGAGAACTCGCGTTCGCTTGGAATTCAAGGGACTACCTGAATGGCTTTGTGCTACTGTTTACTACTGTTTACGCGACCAATTCTATTCTACTTAATGCCAGACATTCTCGAGTGTCGTCCCGTACATCGCCCAACGGGGACCTGTCTATCGATGATCGGCCGATCTTTCGATTATGGACAAGCTGATCAAACATCCTGATTCTACGCAATTTGTTCCCGCTTGTAGTTCGGCCATCCGTGTGTCTTGATTTTTATACGTTCATCATTTTTAACTTACGTTTACTGCCAGACGAGAGTACAATCTATTCTATTTGCATCGACAATCCCAAATATTGGACGGCAAAGTGTTAAATAAATCGATCACGTCAAATGAAAAGAAGACTCTATTGTATTGGGTTGTTCGGAAAGTAATTTCGTTTTTCGTGTAGAGATGGTATTGCTTCCATTTATTATTACTCAACATTATTCTAAGTCGCAAAATCATTGTATATTTCGTGCCTTATAGAACTTTATAATCTTTCAAGCATTTCTTTTGTCATCTCATCAAATATGTAAAATCAAAGTGAGCATATCCGTCACATTTTGCTTTTTTGTTACGGGTATGGTAAAAATGCAATGCAAGCAGGGAAAAAGATGTATGCTGCTTACAGAGAGGGTGTACCGTCGTATTACCATTTATTTCGTTCTGTTCAACACTTTTTAAGCGGTGTAACTATCATTTTAAATGAAGGCGGCAAAAGTAATACATCTCAATTATTTGCTAATAAAAAACAGGAATTCTACGAACATGGGATCTTCAAGTTACTAGACAGACAAACCGAATAAATAAATAAATAGTGAAACATCGTCTTCATTTTCCCTTGGAAAAACGAAATTACTTTCCGCACAACCCAATATTTGCATTTCTGAAAAATGCAAGAAGGTTGAAAGAGTACTCTCGACGTCGTACATTTCAACTTCTTTTATTAGGAATATTTTGAATTTTAATTGAAAAACCAATTAAAGCCAATTTGAAAACACCATTGAAGAATGCGCCTTTCATAGTGAATTTACCAGAAGAAAATTCGTCGGGATATTTCAAGAAAAATATTAAGAATAAATATAAGTGTCGTATTTATTGCGATCGGCAGCACTGCGCGACGCTAGGAAAGATAGTATTTCCGCGATAGTGCGTCGAGAACAGAATTGCCACTACATCACCGAATAAATAAATAAATAGTAAAACATCGTCCTCATTTTCCCTTGGAAAAATGAAATTACTTTTCGAAAAACCCAATATTTCCGATTTACCCCTCCCAGAGTTGGAGGGTGGTCTTCCTGCTACAGGAACTTCAAAAATCGCGACTCGTGAGTGTTGTTTACAGATTTATTAGAACGTTGTGAGGTAAAGTCACAAAAGTGTATATTGTATAATAAATTACATAAACTTAATAATGCGCAGAATGTATTACAGTTTAAGTGATAAGGTTTTAACCCTTAGCACTCGAATGGCGACTCTGAGGCGCCACTACAAACTGCTACCCCATTATTCAGAATATTGTTTGCATGATTCAATTTGTTTAAATGTAATAAACTAATCTACTAATCATTTGAATATTGTATGAGGTACTATATCATTTTCGTACGCATATAATGAAACAAAATGATGTGCAATGGAAATATTCTAGGTTAGAAGAAATGTTTGGTTTTTTAGTTGAAATAGCTCCGAGTGCAAAGGGTTAATAGTTCTTATTATTAGCGCGGGATACTGCACACCTCGGTTACACACGAGCACACCTCTATCGGCTATATTCGGGTTGTTGCGGCATCCCCCTCACTCACACAGAGATTACTCTCTTTACAGTGAGACGCAGCGAGATTGAAGGAGAATTCCCTTCATCGCGACGCAGTTTTTCAATTTTTCTTTCGCGCTATAAATCGCTTTGGTTCCGCGGAGTAAGAATCTCCTACTTCGAAGGAAGTTGATCCTTCTGGAAGAAAGAACGTTTGCGGCTAACCTAAACGCCAGAAATCTGGATTACGCAATGCGGTGATTGGCAAAGAGCGTAGTCACGAGTCCAAGAGACTCTTGCACGCAATTTCTCGTCGAGCTCTTGAAAACTGGTTCTTTTCTTTAATGGCGTACGATGACGATTATGATGCTAATGATAACGACGCCCCGAACGGGCCGCATGGAAAAAGGAAACATAGTCGGGCCGAGTCGGGCCAGTGGTTCTCGTTATCGATTACCGTCATTCCCCCCTCTCCCTCTCACTCTCTCTCTCCTTCTCTTATTCCTTCTCCCCATTTAAATTACGAGTACGCTGCCGGCGCGGCGCGGTGACAATGTAAACCCGGTCTCGCATGAATGATGACGCCGAGCATAAAGATGCGACGATAAGAGGCCCGTGGCGGGAATCGCAAGACAGATGCTCTTGTAATCGGGCACCGGCTACGCATTTTCTACCTTTAATTAGAAAGCCGGACGACTACTCTACTCTCTCGTAAGAGACAACGCAATCGCCCCGGTATCTCGAAAAGGGAAAAATCAACTAGCAAAAAGAAAGGGAGAAACTTAGGAGAGAGAGAGAGGGGTATACCTTTCCGTGGATCTTGTCAGCGTCCTGGGCCAATGATAATGCTAATGAAGATGCTCGATGCACCAAGGTAAAAAACCGATCCTGCTCTACAAACTGCTAACACGCCCCCCCAGATTAATGTCCGATAATCCTTTCCCGAAACAAAGTCGTCGAAATGTTAACTGCTCGAGGAATTTCGTGCCAACTATCGTGAATGAAAATCCAGATCAAAGTGAACATTCCCTTCTTCCATTCAATAGACTCCGAGTTGCATTCAAGTCTAGGCTGGGAAACCAGCAACAAGTAGGCAACTTCATGCATTAATAATTTTCATAGACTTGAAATACTATCATGCTTCAATCCTTTTAAAGCGTTCACAATCTCGTAGTTGAAATAAAACCAGTTCAATTTATGTTATATACGTTATCAACATAATATTTGCGGAATCCATGAGTTTCATTTGCTGAATTGTTTTAATATTTCTAAAAGAAGGTACACCGCATTTAAACAAATATTTTATCGACGAAGATAAGCATCGAGACAAATGGTCATATACCGAACGTGTTAATCTTCTCACTGTTTTGAATTCCATCTTGTCAACGTTGTCATTTATATACAGTCGGTCACAAAAAGATTTGGACAATTTTAAGCCTTTGCGGACGGGAATTATGTTTAGCGTACTTATCGACGGTTCGAATGTACAATTTTCCTTGGGAAATGAAATGGTGTACTGAAAGCTACGCATAAGAATTAACCATTTGCGGACGCGTGTTTGCTGACAGTCGCCCAAACAATTTTACCGTTCTGCGACTGTGAATAATTTTTAAAGCAGTTATTAGTCCCGAAAAATATGAAACAAATTTTTACTGAACACAACACGTTTCCCTTCGTTTAATTCATACACCAAACTCTTCAGCAAACAAATTTTGTTTCACAAAGAAAATTTATTCGACCCATCAAAAAGTATGCTAAAAATAATCCCCGTCCGCTAAGGGTTAAATGAAGGAGCAAGTGTTGTGTTTGGTAAAAATTTGTTTGATGTTTTTTGAGAGTAATGATTTTTTAAAAAGTAATTTTTAGTCACGGAGTAGCAATTTTACTTGTCTGCAGACACGCGTCCGCAAAGAGTTAAAGAGACAATAACCTTTTTAAGATTGGACCAAACGACTTCAATTTCTTTTGAGACGTTAGAACGATTAATTTACTATGTGACTTGCAGATGAATTGCAGAGAAAATGCTAAATATTGTTTCTACACCTTTTTTATATATAAAATTGAATGAACTCGAGGCAATTATATCTGGTAGAACAAAGATTGAGGCAGCGATAGATTTTTCTGGATTTTGAAATGAAATCGGTGAGTCAGCGTGCGTTTGAAATTCCCTATTCGGAAACGGGAGCACAAAGAAGCCGGGAGAGTGGACCGGAGCCACGACAAAATCATCGGCGATTACAATAATGATGATAATAAGGAGGATGACGAAGGAACAGGATGAATCGATCCTTTCGGTTATGCCGGCCGATGAGATCGCCGGTTCCCGGCGCGGCGCGGCAGCTGGTAGGTGCCCGGACGAGTATCCAGCTGATTCTTTATCTCCCCAATTATACAATCCTCTTTCTAATTGGCCGGCCGTTCGACCACCCTAACGAAAAGCGAAACCCGACCTGGCGGATTATTTTTCACGCCAGCGGGACGACTCCCGTTCGATTCTCTCTCCTTCTCTCTCTCTCTCTCCCTCTTTCTCTTGTCGATCCTTTCCCAGGAGGAGACTCGTCGAGGAGGATCCTGTTGGCACCTAATCGATCCGCAGGATCTGCCGATTCTCTCGTCGCACAAACTCTCTTTTGTCTTGTTCGATCGAGAAACTCGCTTCCTTCTTTCGCTCGTAACCGATCGACTTTCATTTTTCTCCATGCTAATTGCCTCTCGTTTATGCGTTTGCAACTACAGTTTGGAGTCTGCGGCCAAATCGCTGAAGCTTATGCATATTTATGCTTTCCTCGAGGAATTTCGAGAAACCGAAGGCGTTCACTTTCTTTTCCCACTGTCTTCTACCGACATTTGCCTCTTGACACTTCTGAATGAGTGAGACGTTAGAGAGAAAACGTTAATTCGAGTCATGAAATAATCAGTCACGTTTTAGTATGCCGATTTTACTTATCGGTATCATAAACGACGATTGCTTCTCGATCAATTGTACATTTGAAAATATGTTTTACATTCCGGGTATACTTTAACCCTTGGACTGTAAACGTTTTTGCGATACTCTTAAATTGTAAAGGTGGGTCTTTCATGTCCCACGTAGTTTTTAGCGAGTAATATAGTTCTTAAAACAATCTAAACAAATTTATGTATTACCTTCGAACATCCTAAATCGATACATTAACACAAACATTTCATACGAACAACACAATTCCGTCTACAATTTCTGGAAGACCAGGCACTCAATGTGTTAGGGGTTCATTTGCTGTGTGTTGAACACCCCCTAAGAAATGGCAGAGGAAAGGAGACCGTGCGTGAAAATTAAAAAATTCGTGTGTGCTTAGACCACGTGGCTGAAGTGAAACTTCTTTTTTTAATTTCTTTTCGAATTTTTATTAACACTTTATGACATTTTCTATGATTTTATTATTGAAACAATTGGCTTGCGTTAGCTAAAATATGATGTAAATATACTTGATTCAATTTTGTCTAAATGTCTTGCAAATACTGCATCGAGAGTTGTTCCTGATCTTGTCCTCGCTTCATTAGGATTATTTACCATTTCCAATCTTAATTTACTTCTAAAGAATTCTATTAATAATTTTGATTGTCCCGATGCAAAGTTCATGTTGAAATCTCCGCTTAGCATCATCGGAATTTTATCATAATCTTTATTAAGCAATGCCGAACCCTCAACCGTATATGCTAACACATAGAATAAAATTTTGTTTCATCGTTTCATCGCCAGATCGGTTTTACTCCTACCGCGTCGAGGTTTTACTCAATCGTTTCATCATTTCGTCGTTTTATCGTTTCATCGCCAGACTAGTCTTACTCCTGCCGCATCCAGGTTTTACGTCTACCGCTTTGAGGTTTTACTTAATCGTTTCATCGTTTCATCGTCAGATCGGTTTTACTCCTACCGCGTCGAGGTTTTACGCCTACCGCGCCAAGGTTTTACTAAATCGTTTCATCATTTCATCGTTTCATCGTTTCATCGCCAGATTGGTCTTACTCCTACCGCGTCCAGGTTTTACTCCTACCGCGTCGAGGTTTTACTAAATCGTTTCATCATTTCGTCGTTTCATCGTTTCATCGCCAGATTGGTCTTACTCCTACCGCGTCCAGGTTTTACGTCTACCGCGTTGAGGTTTTACTAAAGCGTTTCATCGTTTCATCGTCAGATCAGGTTTACTCCTACCGTGTCGAAGTTTTACGCCTACCGCGTCGAGGTTTTACTAAATTGTTTCATCATTTCATCATTTCATCCTTTCATCGTTTCATCGTTTCATCGCTAGATCGGTTTTACTCCTACATCGTCGAGGTTTTGCGCCTAACGCGCCTAAAGAAGTTTCACTTAAAAAATTTAGCAAACGTGCGAATAAATATAGTTATAATGCAAAATGAAATTATTTATGGAACGAGAGTTCCAGTTTCCCTTTTCGGTGTCAAATAATGTTTGAAATTGGTCGAGCGGAGAGCTCGTTGAAACGTGCTACTTTTTAATTAATTGGATCCCTTTGCCGCGACGAAAAAGAGGGAGGAACGGGAGGGAGGAACGGGAGGGAGGAACGGGAGGGAGAAACGCTTGCTCTCGCCACGTGGGTAGGTGTGAAACAGGCTTAAAGCCGGCGGCCCGCGAAACCGCCATTCATTAAACGCCGGCCGCGTTCCCGCTGCTCTGTGTAAACCAGTCATTTATACGCGAGCTTCATAATTGAAGATCACATTAGAGCTCCTCGCAGTTTACAATCCGTCGAAAAGTTCCCGGCAATTTGTAGCTCCGCCTTTATGGCTCTCGTGCAGGATCGTTTGCGCGGGAACACAGCAACCCCTTGTCTTCCGATTAATCCGGGGATTCTAATTTCTGGGTCGGGAAACGGGTCGAGCTGTAGATCTCTCTATCTCTCTCATTCTCTTTCTGCAACTGCTAGGTTTACGAGGGTGAAGAATTATCCCGCGCAGAACAATAAAACCACGAGAGTGAACGAACCGCGATGGAGCCGAAAGTTCAAGGTCCCGGACTTTCTCTACGTTGAGATAGGTCCTCGAAATTCCTAAAACTAGAAATCTCCCAGCCTCCAAAATTTAAGAGCACTTAAAACGAGTGGAAGAGAAGATCTCGTCGATTACCATTCTCAAATATTTTTATACAAATTACGAATATCAGAATCCTTTGAAGATGAGAACCCTCGAATTAAAAGAGTCCCGAGTTCCTTGAAATTCTGAAAATTAACATTTTCTTAACGCTCCAAAAAATTAAAGAACACTCTTGAAACCGGAATCTCCAATTCAAAAGCTTACATCTCCTCCACCTCGAAAATTTCCAATTTCTCAAAACTCCAACTTCCTGAGTGAACTAAAAAATTAGGTGACACTAAAAACCAGAGGTAGAGACTCTAAGAATCACTATCCTCGAAAATCTCCAATCCTATCGAAGCCACAATCCTTACAAACTGGAATCTCCAATTTAAAAGCTTGCACGTCTCAAAGATTTTCAGTTTCTCAAAATTCTAACTTTCCGAGAAGAGTGTACAGACTATGCCCAGAACTGTATCCGAATGATCCTAACCGATTTTGAGATTCTAACCCTTTGGAGAGAGTCAAATTCGTGCGTGAAGATCACAAGGAATCGCAACCCCTAAGCGTTCCTAGTCTTCGGTGAGACCATCCCTTGGAATTTTCAAGTCACAAGTGTCGGATCTTCTTGGGGGCGGATGCTGCATGCCGGAGGCTCGCTCGGAACACCGAAATGTCCCGTTTCCGGCGGTAAAACCGTGACACCGATTTCGCGGAGGCTCGTGAAACGCGATCGGTCGCGGATCGCCGGTGAGAGGACACCTTTTACATAGAAAGCCGCTGAATTCGAGGATCCGTCGCGACGGAGAAGGGAAACGGGAGCAGAATCCGCACCTGTGGATCGAGCTTCAACGACCGTGGCTGGCTATTCTCGCCATTCATTACTTTCGCCGCGTTCTTCGGTGTTTCTGGGTCCCGAGAAGCGGGAATAAACGCTCGAGGGTGAGGAACAAGCAGAGACGATCAACCAGTGTGCTCCTCTGCCTCTGGATCGCAATCTAAACTGTCGATCTTCATGTGTGCAATAAAAACTTTCCGCGTTGATTATAACCGGACGGCAGATTTTATGCATTTATGGCAAAAATGGATAAATGTCGGCTAACGAAGACATCGAAAGAATTTAAGAACAGTTTTGCACTGTTTCTCATTTTATTAACACGTTAAAAACGCCAGGCCAATTTTGTCTTACTTTTCATTCCACTTTTTCTTGAAATTTGTATGCAGAAATACTCCTGTGCATCAGCGAGAGACTTACTTATGTAATTTATGTATATCCTGTTTCAATCAAATATATTAAGACGGCGAACATATTTTTCAATCTTGTACTATTTATCTATTATACAGGGTGTTCAGGCTATTACTATCCAGCATTTTTTTTTGTAAATAGTAAATATTAGAAAAAAATGATAGAGGATAAAGTAGTACTGTTTTTTATACGCAATAAATTGACATATGCATTTTTGTTGTATTTACATTATTTTGATAGAAACGAAGGTGACCTACAATTTTTTAAATGGAATGCTATATTTTTTTTATGTCGTATGAAAGCGTGTGTCAAGACGAATTCATCCCGAAGACGAATGGTAGAAATGGAAGAAACAATTTGAATATTGCGTACCAATGTGTTTAAAAGTATTCCTTATTGATACGAATCGGATGATGATGTCAATCACTGTCAGAGTGTTTACTTCTAATTTCCACCATAACGAGACAATTTCAGTACTACTTCATATACCGATCAGTAATATCGTGTAGCAATGTATCGTTATTCGGTAGACGAGAAGAGGGATATGGTACGCATTTATTTTCAGTGCAATAGAAATAAAAGACAATGTAAATTGAAATACTTAGAAGAATATCCGGAAAGAGTGCAACCAAATGGAAATCAGTTTGTTTTGCTTGTAAAGCGTTTCAAGGAAACAGGGTCCGTAGAAAATAATTGTCACAATCGAAGATTTCTTATTTCAGAAGATAAGAAATTAGAAGTCCCGTTGCATTTTGAAGAAAATTCAACAACTTCCGTACGAAAAGTAGCTTCCGCGTGTGGTATTTCATTTGGCTCAACCCATAATATCCTAAAATGCCGCCCAGCGATATAAACGACTTGAAAAACAAAATAACACAAGCATGTGGATTAATAATTCGGACCACATTAGAAGAAACTACCAAAAACGTAATTAACAGAGCCGAAATGTGTATTCATGTTCAAGGAAGCCATTTTGAACATTTGTTGTAGCTTCATTAATAAAGAATACTTGTGAACACATTGGTACGCAATATTCAAATTATATCTTCCATTTCTTCCATTCCTGACCTTGCATGACCTTGAAGGTCATTGTGTAGTAGATAGATGAATTCGTCTTGACAAATGCTTTCATACGACATAAAAAAATATATAGCATTCCATTTAAAAAATTAGAGGTCACCTTCGTTTCTATCAAAATAATGTAAATACAACAAAAATGCATATGTCAATTTGTTAAGTATAAAAAACAGTTCTACTTTTTTCTCTATCATTTTTTTCTACTATTTGCTACTTACAAAAAAAAATGCTAGCTAGTAATAGCCTGAACACCCTGTACATTATTTTGTAAATTCGATACCGTCGATCACCAGGGACTGACGTAGCGTTCAACGTGTCTAACCCCTTGCCGTACCATGTTCTTTACGGCTACAGTGATTAGAACATTTTTATCCCCAAAAATTTCACAGACGATGAAAGAGAATTTATATTTTTCGAAAGGCATAATATTCATATTTGCTTGACATTATTGAAAATCTTCATCACGAGTCTGACTCGTTAAAATACGGCAAGGGGTTAACGAAGAAATTCATTTTTATGTAACTCCTGTTTCCTACAATCGAAGCAGTACATCTTAATTTTGCACAAAATCCGCAGTCTAATTATCAGAAACGGAAATTTCTTTCATTTAATGCAAATTTCGACTGTTTAGGGGTTCGTAAAATCTTTTTCTCGTTCCGTTCTCGGCTCGAGGAAAGAGAATAACGTTTCTCCGAGTAATTGAGATCGATTGATCGAGTCTTTTGGGATGATTTGATGGAATGGATGTCAGAAAGGAGACGCTGACGTAGGGTGAGCACCCAGCAGATCGGTCTTCGCCTCGTCATGCGCAAGAGTCCCGTTTCCACAATCGCCGGGCTAATTTTTATTTGCCATTTCTGCAGCCTCTCGCCGCGCTAAGTAATTTCCACGGAATTACAGGCTCGAAAGGATACCCGGTTTATCTGGGACCGCGATACGAGGGGACTTTCGTTTCCTCGACGGTCGTTTCCTTTTGCTCTCGGATGATTTGTGTTCTCCGTCGGCGATTCGTGGCTTGATACATTGGAACGTGGCCGAGCTGTAAACCTGCTCGCGAATCTAGCTCGCTAAATAGAAGGTATCAGGGGAGGAGTAGAACCGTCGTTCCCGTTTCCTCCGGAATGATTAAACGACGAAAAAACGCCGCGTTCTCAAACGCGCCGGGACCAGAAAGGCCAGGAAAATTCCTGTTTCCGTCGCTGGAGATCTCAAGAGCGACGCTTCGGAATGAAAACTCCTCTGTTTCGGTTCTTTCGATCGAGAACGGAGAGACAGGATCGATTTTCCTCGAGCGATTAGGTATCGCGGACAGAGAAGCTCGGGAAAAAATTGAAAACTAATTGCAACGTGCCCCTAAAAATGAAACGTTAGACCGGTTCATCGAAACTTTCGGGGGAAAAGCGACGAGGAAAGAGATCGAAAGTTTTCGCGCCCGTAATTGGCGTGGAAAACTTCTCCCATCGTCGATGAATAAAAATACTATAAAAGAGGATGAAGGGGTAGCGGCTGAGAGAGAAAGGGCAACGTTCTTAAAGAATAATCGCTCTGTATCTCGCGGACGGCCCTCTTTCTTCTCGCACCCTTTTGTTTCTCCCGCCGCTTTTTCGAGAGGGCAAAAACGCCGCGCTGCTAATCGAGGATTTAACGAGTGAAAATTTATCGAGCCGCAAGAGTGCCTCGATCCTCTCGCCTTCTGCTCCACTTTTGCTCGCGATCGGCTGACCACAGCAGAGAAAAAGAACCGATCTAGAGATCGAGAGACGTCTTCGTTATTGTTAGACGAGCCCGAGTCTTCGATCTCGATTTTCCGGTCTCAACCGATTAGATTCCAGAGTAGATTTTTTCTATTCTCAGATCGCGGATTTCATCACGTACAATGTTCCATTAGCAATTAACGTTGAGTGCGCCGAGACTTTTAGCCGTGAAACGAAGATTGGAAAGATTCACATGACGATACCAAAGGAAATTATTGGACTATTTTACTTTCAAAGCGGCTGGAAGTCGTCGTTACTAGAGTGAAGATATTTATACATTTTTGGAATATTTAACATTTTGACTACCGAACCAGGAACCTTATAAATTCCATAAAATCGAAGTAAAAATTGAATTAAGCGAAGTAGAAATTTAAAATTTTGACTACCGAACCAGGAACTTCATAAATTCCATAAAATCGAAGTAATTTATTAAGCGAAGTAAAAATTCAACGTTTTGACTACCGAACTAGGAACCACATAAATTCCATAAAATCGAAGTAATTTATTAAGCGAAATAAAAATTGAAAGGTTAAAATATGCAGTACTGAAATAGTCCTGCAACCTCCTTACTTTTTCCAGATCTTAACGCCTTGTACTATTTTCTTTTGCATAAAATTTTTATTTGCGAAATATTTACAGTGTATTTACAGGAGGCGCAAATAAAAATACTAAAAATGACCTTAGGATAATGAAGAATATTTGGCGTACATAGTAGTCAGTCGCTTCATGACAGTATTGGTGGTTGGGATGTGTATATGTTTGCTCGACTTTAAAGATTTAGTTGTGTCGATCATATCGAGTCAGACTCGTGACGACGAGTCCAAGCAGATTTTGCTAAATATGTTAGTTGTTAATTTCCTTCGAATTAAAATGAAATTCTGTTTTATTGTAGTCAATATCTAGCCATTGGAGAATACGTGAGTATACAATGAATATAAATTTTGTTTTCTTTCATAGTGAATTATAAACGTTAACAAAGTTCTCACAATTGTAATCGCACAATATTTCGTAGTGCAAAGGATTAATCAAACTGTGCACAATGAATTTATTAACCCTTTCGCTACGGCAGACTTTGATGCATACCGCTCGTACCATACGGCAGGAATTTAATCGCGACCTCCACTGAGAACGGCGAAATTTTACGTCAGCGTACATTTCTCATTGTCAAATGAACGCCAATAGGCGCCTATCGTTTCGGGAGACCGAAGTTAAGCGCCTACAGGCGCCCACGGTAAAGTAATTATATTTACTGTCATTGCTATTTCGTTGTTAGTATGTAGAATTAGCAGGAATTCATAAGGGTAGGAGAAGTGTATTTGATTCAAAAGTTAAAGATGCATCAGGACCACGAAAGCAAATTTTAAAAGCGCCTTTAGGCGCCAACAGTGGTCAAAAGGTTAAAATTCCTTTTAAAACCCGGACAAATAATTCAGTCGCATATAGATAATATGGGCGAGATGGCAGTCAACTTGTTAACAAGAATGAGCAGTCTTTGAACGAGACACGGCAAGAAATTCAGTCAACGAAGCAATTTTTTCCGGTTAGCTCGGTTTTTAGAAAGCTAGTCACGGATGCGGGGATTCGTAGAACGATCTGGAGTCTGGTAACACAGTCTTGTCCGGCGAACAAAGATGTTGTGGAAATGAATAAAACAATCAAGTCAATTCAAGTCGAATCAAGTCGAACCAAGTCGAATCAAATCGGATGAAGTTGAATCAAGTCGGATGAAGTCGAGTAAAGTCGAGTAGAATCGAATCAAGTCGAATCGAGTCGGTTGAAGTCGAATCAAGTCGGATGAAGTTGAATCAGGTCGAATCAAGTCAAATCAAGTCAAATCAAGTCAAATCAAGTCGAATCGAATCGAATCAAGTGAGAATGAAGTCGGATGAAGTTGAATCAAGTCAAATCAAGTCGGATGAAGTCGAATCGGGTCGGATGAAGTCGAATCAAGTCGATTCGAGTCGGATGAAGTCGAATCAAGTCGATTCGAGTCGGATGAAGTCGAATCAAGTCTAATCGAGTCGGATGAAGTCTAATCGAGTCGGATGAAGTCGAATCAAGTCGGATGAAGTCGAATCAAGTCGGATGAAGTCGAATCAAGTCGGATGAAGTCGAATCAAGTCGAATCAAGTCAAATCAAGTCGGATGAAGTCGAATCGAGTCGGATGAAGTCGAATCAAGTCGAATTGAGTCGGATGAAGTCGAATCAAGTCTAATCGAGTCGGATGAAGTCGAATCAAGTCTAATCGAGTCGGATGAAGTCGAATCAAGTCGCATCAAGCCGGATGAAGTTGAATCTGTTCGGATCAAATCGAATCAAGTCGAAATATCTGGGAGGCGACAGTGAAACGAGGGATCCGCTATTCCGTTGGCTGCTGTCGGCAAAAGGGTTAAAAGCCGAGAGACTAACTGTCCAGGAAGATAATCCGCGTCTCTATTCCGTCGCGTCGCGTCGCGTTGGCGAAAGAGCGGCACGACTTGAAACGCGCGACGAGGCAAACAAAAAGTATGCAAATTCTCTTTCGCAAAGATTGCCTTTTGCCGAAGCGAAGCGAGGTCCCGGAATGAAGTCGCCCGGAAAGCGAACGAGAGCCCGCGGAGAGTGAAATCGCGCCGTTTTGTTTACCTGTATTCATTAAAATGGAAAATATCGCGACGGTGGGAAACGTACACGGTGTTTCCTTCGTCTCGCCCGTCTCGCCTCTTCTCCTCCCTCTCCCGTCTCTCGTCTGGCCTCGATTCCGTTTTCGTCTCGTTTCGTTTCCCTTTTCCGCGGTCTCGGCGATTACGCAAACGGTGTGACGCAATGGGAACAATTCCGCCAATCGGAATAAAGGCTAAAATATATTCCGCGGGGCCGTCTCTATCCGCGTCCTCACGACGGAACCGGATCGAAACGTAACGAAACGAACGTGGCGCGGCCTCCTTTATTTGCCCCGGCGCGGAGCATCATCATCAATTTTTCACCTGCTTGCGCTGCCCTTTTCTATCTTCTCTCTTCCTCGCCTCGCACCACCGCTATATCGATACTATGTCGTCGCCGACCGCCATTTTGAACAAACCCCATAAACTTCGCATTACCCCCGATACCGAGACATAAGGATCAATTACGATTCTAACCAATTTCCTAATCGTTAGTCCCCGATCGACGACAGAACCTCCGCTGGATAATTTCAACTCGACGAGTTCGAACGAATAAATCACTGACCGTTTTGAGAATGTTGCAGCGTAACCGTACCTACGCGATCGAGTTAATTATATACAATATTTTATACGTAATTAAATGTAAAATGTCAAGTCTTTTGTGTGACGCACGCCGACAAAAGCCTGTATTCCAATGCTCTTTCTACCATGATTTAATTAATTTCAATGGCAGGATGCACGCGCGTTTTAATTAGATTTAGGGCTCGGCTCGCGGGTTTTATTAAACGTCCGATTGTTCTTCCTTGGCGTCGAAAAAGCCGAAACGGAAAATCGAAAAACGTACCCCGACGCCACCACCGTCACTGGGGAAGAGATCCAAACACCCCGCCACGCTTCTGTTAATTATTTCCGCGCTTTTCGCGCTCCTTCAAACGAACATAATTAGTGTTTGCTTCCGAGAAGGAACAAATTGTTCGTGATAGCAATTAAAACGTCACTCGCCGTCCGTCTTTCGTCGCACCCGACGTTCACGTGGACGCGCCATCGAGCGGACCCGAGCAAAATGCAGCCGCCATTCAACATGCTCGCATGTCCTCACTTACTGTATCTATCAGTGTTTGAAGTGTGCAAAATAACAGTTCAAGTTAATCACTTGGCCATGCGAAATTTATACGAATTCCGTTTTCGATGTCTCATCCCCTATTCGTCTCTTTCGAGGATCAACCCTTATATGGTATCGCGAAACTATTCAATAAATTTATTGAACTCATTGGGTGCGAATGCTCATACATTAATAGACTGCGGATGTTTATGCACAGTAAAAATTGGTTGCTTTAATTACAAGATACTGGAGCTACATAGACATGTATTTTTTAACCCTTTGCACTCCGAGAAATTTTTAACAAGACGCCAGCTTCTCTTTCGATGTCGCCTCAGCGGCGACAACGAAGTGCTAAGGGTCAATAATTTTATCGAGTTGAACATAATGTAACAGTTTTTTTAAATTCTCTAAATGTACTCTTGCATTCGAACTACTCATTTTTCTCACAAATGCATAAAATCGGCAGTCTATACATTAATAACATCAAAGATAGCGTGTATAATTTTGTAAACTCGCAAACAAATAATTTAATTCCTCAAGTTAACAAGAGAGTTGCTTTTAAATGAAGAAGAAAAACATGTTTCCTATGTTATTAGGCAATTGTATTAGCTGAACGAAATTATGTATTTTGCTTTGGGTCTGATTTGGTTATGTATCTTGGAGAAAAGACATACAATTTGCAGCGTTGTTGTTCATGGACTATGAGTGATGGATCAGGTGTAATCTAGGCAGTAGTTCAAATTGGTGTGCTTTTTCCCATGCTTCTTTCTTCTTAGTATTTTCGAACGTAACAATCCAGTTTTTTCTCCGGAAAAAAGTTTTAAATTATTCCAGAAAAATGCTCGTCTGCAATTGGTCAATGTATGTGAATCTTCAAGTAGCCACACCGAAACACACCAGACAATTATCCGGATAAACTTAAACAGTTGCCACTGGTAAACTTAAGGGTTGAACGCCCTCGAGAATGTCTTTCGAAATTTTTCCGCGCACTTTCACAGCTTTCGGAGCGATTGGAGAACCACCCCCAAATTTTCCAACGGTGGAAAACCACCCCGTCGCGTTTTCGCAGCCCCCGTTAACGATTCTGCATGATTTCGGTGCACTTTCTCCGGCAGCTCGAGAAACTTTCTTCGAGCGACATCGAGCGCGAGGGGATGGAACGCGAACAACAAAATGAAGCAGAGTGTCGAGCCGGTTCAATCAGGAGGCCATCGTCGTCGGCCGAGGGGTTAGGGGTGGTGTGTTACAACCCCCAAGTGCAAAGCAGGGATCCACCTCCTCGAGTTTGCATCGACGCACGAGACCAGCGGTTGAAGAGAGAAAGACTATAAGAGAGACGAAAAGGGAGAGAGAGAGATATCGGGGGGTTGGACGTTTCGATCGGGGTGGTATCCCTTGGCTATGCTAACACGGATGCGGACTGGTCCTAGGGGAGGATTTTTTTCCATCTTTTTCCCCGCGTCTTTTTTTTTTAATCGACCACCTAGGACACGCTGAATAGTGCACGCGTGTGCGTGCGCGTTGCACACCCCAAAAAACTATGGAAAGGGGACAGCAGAGGCCATCTGCGCCCTGCGAAGGATACTTCTAACGGTTTACGCGAAAGAATGGATTTTCGAGAATTATTGCCCGCGCGAAAATGGCCGCGATTAAGAGCGAATAATGGTCCGACCTTTGCTCCGCACTTTTTTTCGCGTGATTTTATTTTGGATGAAACCAGGTGCGTCTTCGTTAACCTTTACCCCATAGCTCTAGATTAGAATTTATTTGAAGATTAATGCTGAACATCTTTCTGGATCTAGTAGCTAATTATTTCAGCTGGCTGCCACTTCGAAAAATTAGAATTTAGATAGATTTCGATCTCTTTAAGCAACAGGAGATCTACACGCAGATTTTGCTACAAAACGGGGCAGGCTGCGAAGACGAGAGGGGTAAAAGAGGGAGAAGATTGTTTAAGAAATCGAACGACGGCAGGTGAACGGCACGTGCGTAAACGGTGAAAGGAGAGCAGTGCAAAAACTCCTGAAAACCGCGAGGATACAGTAAGAGAGTAAGCAAGGAGGGGGTTGAAGAAGTGGAGGGAAGCTAGAAAGGGGAAAACCTGTCAAAGAATATTTTTCTACCGTTCCCTTCCCATTCGGAATAAAAACCTAATCAGGCTGCGCTACTTTCAAGCAATTTTAACCCTTAACACTAGGTTTACGGAGCACTAAAATTGATTATTTTACATTGCTCTATAAAAATAATAAAATTGTATTTACTTAGATCTTCAGCGATTTTTATTGTAATATGTACACAAAAAAATAAATCTATTTAATAATTCCTCACGAATGCCTCCTTACACTCTTAATAACCGTAAATTAAAAATTTTTGAATCCCTCATTTTGACGGTGTTAAGCAACTATGTACTATTTCGAAATGCACCTGCAATAACTATTTCAAACAATTACAATCATGACTATTATCCTTAAGTGGCTGCACCGTGACTCCTAATCTGACCCAGCACTGTCCGTTTAAATAAAACAAGGAGAAAAAAATTGACAAAGCACAACCTACTGTTCAAAGTGTCCACTTTCTAAGGGTTGATTGACGTAGCCGCCGCTTCCACGCACGATAGCTGGGTTATCTAGGGTCGAAGGTTAACACGTTCGCTACCAGCATTTGTTTCGCTGCTTACCTTCCGCGTTCAAATGTTTTATTAAATGCAACGTAACATCTTTATGAAGATCAAAACAATTTAGCAGAAGGAAGTCACGAAGTCTCTGAACATTATCCTATGTATCATTGGAGACAGCGAAAGTGATACAGGAATGCGAAAGGAATTCGCAAATACGCTATCTGATTGGTCAGGCGCAAACAGTTGAGTGGCAGGCTTCTCGCTATTCGCTGAGAAGATTACCACTGCTACTTCAGATGTATCGCATCGACTACCACTTTGGCTGTCCCGAATGGTACTACGATCTAAAACAGTAAAACAAATAAATGAATTTGACAATCTTTAAGTCGACTGCAAGATTGCGGACGTCACATATGCGCGACGGTGATATATGTGCCCATAATTATGAAAGTGGTCTAAGTCATATATTTCTTGTTTCGAGATATTTAGTGAATTGTGTTTTAACGAATTAAAAAATATTTTTATATTATGCGACATTTTAATTTATAATTTTCTTAGTCTTGATTAATGGAAATTTATTATGAATATGAAATTTTGTATGAATTTCATACGAAAATGTTGTTTTTAAAGCTCTAATTGACTTACACCATTTTCAAAATTAATTGAATGTCCTATAAATGACTTAAAGCAATAAAGAACTATGAATTTTATTTGAAACAATAACTTTAATGAAATAATTCATGAACATTTATTAATTATTTTTAAAAAGTAATCCATTTTTATCATTTTTTCTAGTTTTTAAGATTCTTAAAATGTTCCTGATAAACTGGAGGGATGTATGGTAGTAAACACATAATATCTTTATGTTTTTCTTCCGTTACTGGTCTAGGGGTGGTGTACAATGGAAGTAATTTAATATTTTCGTATAATTTTGGTCTTCCTGTTTTAGGTGAAAGATCCAAAACGTGGAATTTAGAATCATCTAAAGAAGTTTTATAGAACATTTTATAAGTTTCATTTTTCAAGAATCTCATCCATTGAATTTTCAGCCAAGAGACAGATTCGCCCGCGGTATTTTTTACTCTTCTTGTTATTGATTCTTCTAGTGACTTCGTTGAAATAAAATCCGGCTGCGACATTCGTTTTATCGAAAATGGCTTTCTCCTTCTACACTTTTCTATCAATTCATAATAATGCTCAGGGTTGTATAAGTAAGTTGCTTTTTTCATTTTCATTTCTATCAAACCGAAATCACGGTCATTCGGTAGAAAGGAATGACCCGATAACAAAAGTTTGTCGTATCTTTAAAATTTCTTCAAATTTTTGACTTAGACCACTTTCATAATTAACACTAAATGAATTCCGTATAACGTTGAAATTACATCCACTATCTAAAGGTTCATTTTTGACGATATCGTAAAAATTACATTAAATACATATAGTTTAAGATAATGTGGATGTGAAATAAGTGATAAACTCATTTTTTTGAAACTTTGACTTAGACCACTTTCATAATTATGGGCACATATAGTGAACGTGTTGAGGAAACTCGAATGCATCGACTGTAACGAACGTTTTGTCGGCTAAGCTGCTCATAGAAAGAAAAGCAGAAGAATCGAGTTGGCCGTCGTGTCGCTTAAAATCTGCAAGTCTTCGGGGGCGCTTCGCGTTCCGCTCGACGGAAATAAAAATATGGAAGGAAGCTCTCGCCGGCCGGGCCGTTGGAAAAACTCGAAAACCGAGGGACTCCTCGATATCCAGGAGGAAATTACGCGGGGGTGGCGAGGGTTGGGCGATGGCCGCGAAAGAAGATAGACTATCGAGATGCGCGAGCGAGCAATGGGGTGGGTTAGCGGGGGGCCTCGGGGTGAAATCACTTTAGAAAAAGGAGCAGGAAAAGCGCATAACGCCGGCGAGGCACGGCGCGGCGGAAGGAGGCGAGTAACCGGAGAAAAGGCGAACACGAGAGCATGGTCCGGCGGAGAGAAACAAGCCCGGGGATGGAGGACAAAGTGGAGAGAGGGTGCGAACCGGAGGAAGGTCGAGAAACGAGACGGGGAAAGACGGAGAAAGCCGAAGAGGAACCGAGAGCAGCAACAGCAGGAGGATGAGGAGTAGGAGGTAGGAGGATGATGCTGATGAGAACGGCGGCGCTAACGATTCCTTAATGAAAGCTGAAGCAGAGGGCCGCCTCGAGTTTCGTCAGCGGCCCGGATTCTTTTACATCGTTCTACACCCTGTGTGTGTGTGCGTGTGTGTACAAGGTGATTCAAATGTAAGTGGCCCGGACTCGTGTTTCCCGGGCCGTCGTCAAAGCGAGGACACCGAAACTCGCTTTTCCCTCGTTTATTCCCAGTTCTTCTACGGGGAAAATGATTAGCGGTTTCGCGATATGAGATTGATGGTCCTCCAGAGGCTCGAAAGGGTGGCACGGATGGGACTGCAGGATCAAAACGATTTTCCTGCGCGATTTCCGTCGGAAGCGAATCGTAAGCACCGAAGACACTCGACAGAGAGGAGCGCGCAAATATTTGCGCGAAAATATTCGATGAATCAAAGACAGAGGCCGACGGTAAATTAAATGATTATTCGACCCCCAAAATGGAGGCCGTTAATCTTCGCGACTGGCGCAGCTGCTCCGTCGGCCGGTGTGCATCGTCGCGCTGCATTGCCGTGATGCATCGCGTAACTGGTCGCGCTGCCGCAAAACAGTTCTTTTATCTCGTGGAAACCTGCGCGCGCGCGCAAGTTTGACAGAGGGAAACTCGACGAAACGCGCTCTCCCTTTGTGCGATCACGAGCACCGCCGCTCCGGTCTCCGTTTTCCAACATGAAAAATATTAGGAACCTACTGCTGATAAATCTCGCCGAGCACCCCCGAACAAAAAGATACCCCCTTATCTTTTAACCTATGCGTTCTTGCAAAATTCCGGCCGATCCGCATTTCGAAAAATAATCCAAAACTAGTCCACTAGATCAGTGGACAGACCTAACGGAATTTAACACGTTCATTGCCGAGCAATCATCCCACAAAAATCTCAAGATATCAATGTAATTTAATCATTACCATTAAAATTGACGTTCGGTTCAAGCAACTGAATTATGAACAAAATTAACCCTTAGCACTCGAGTGGCGACTCTAAGGCGCCACTAAAAATTGCTGTACCATAATCCAAAATATTGTTCACGCTATTAAATTTGTTTATATTTAATACATTACTAAACATTTAAGTGTTGTAAGAAGAGGTATTATATCATTTTCATATCCATAAAGTGAAAGAAATCATATAAAATGAAAATATTCTTGGTCAAAAGAAATGTTTGGTTTTGGAGCTAAAATAGCACCGAGTGCAAAGGATTAATAATCCAATGCGCCATTCTGTTTTTGACATAAGAGATCGGTAATGGACGTTCGAGTATCCTTGTAGTTGACAGCGAACGTCTTAAAGAACATCAATTGGAATCAGTGTCGCCAGATCAACCCAAAACTGGGTTGATTTTCCTCTCCTCCTTTTCCCCTTCCACTATCCCATTCCAGTCCTGCGCACACTCTAACGTCTCCCACTAAGACTGTAGACTGGTCACGTGAGGTGCCGCGCAACGTGTTACCTATTACTCTGGTCATCAGAGAGGTGGTAGATTGTATTCTCCTCGATTTCAGCGATCTGGCGACACTGATTGGAATAATCATTTAGCAGCTTGCAATAGGCTGCCGATATTGATTATTATTGGCCTGCAGATTTTGCACAGCCACGATAAACATGAATAAGTGAAATTTATAACTGCGGTTAGATTAAAAGAGTTCAAGAACGACGATTCGAATGATTGAAGAATAGAAATTTTGCTTTTGGCTGTCTGCAACGTACCGCTTGCATACGTTTTTATACAGTTTCCGTACACTCGTGATAAAAATTAGTGGATGAAATTTAGACCGATGGAAAGATTAAGGGCCGATACACACTATCGGTCCGGTCAAGTATTTTTTCCATCTTGACTGGACCAAGATCGATAGTGTGAACTAGAAATTGGCAATTCTTGCAAAACAATTGATTTTTTAAAAATCGATTTAAAAAAAATCTATCGAAATACTATTATGTTTATATCGACATGCATTCTGCATGGCATATTGCTATATCGCAGAATGCGATTATGTAAATCGGACCTAAAATGCAATGCTTTATTTCTTATGTCACTTTAGAACCGATTTACAAAATCAAGCAACAATGTTAAGTGTTCACATTTTACAGCACTATCGAGATACCAATGTCATGGTGAGATACTGTATAAAAAATTTTACATTAAAAATGAAGAATTAACAATAATTTAAGTATTCAGTAATCATCACTTATTAACATCATCAGTTTCCCGACAATCCACTTCTAATCACGAACTCTTCAGTGCCCCCCCCCTCCCCCCCTTGAATTAACCCTTAGCACTCGAAAGGCGACTCTGAGGCACCACTAAAAATTGCCATATCATTATTGCAAATATTGTTTACATCAGTAAGTTTGTTTGGACTTAATATATCATTAAGCATTAAAGAATTGTATGAGGTAGTATATCAGTTTTATATGCACAAAATGAAGAAAATTATATACAACGGAAATAATATTCCCGATCGAAAGAAATTGTTAGTTTTGGAGTTAAAATACGTCCGAGTGCAAAGGGTTAAAGATCGATTCATAACTAAAAGAATCGATTCGTTTGAAAATTGAATATCCCAGAATCGATTTAGAAAAATTGAAAATCGAAAAGAATTCGAAAACATTAAACCGATTAAAGAAAGAATGCAGCTTCTGTTTGGCAACTATATTTTGCGATCAATGTCGAACATTTTTATTTTCCAAGATCCCCGGCAGACTGTTGTGAATTGTGGATGCGAGAGAAGAGATTCAGGTGGAAAGGTTAGCGACACGATAATGACGTTTCTAAATCGAAGAGGGCTTTTAAATAATCGTCGATGCAACTCGACGTGCACTCTGCGCAGTCTGTGCACTTTGTTCGCTCCGTGTCTCGCACCTCGTGCGACGCTTTTCGACGATTTAATATTTATGCCTCGTCGAGCGCACTGTCTAGAGTCCAGAGTCTAGACCGAGAGTCTATAACAGGAGAAATGAAGCGTGTTCGATTAGAGAGGGTTCCCTCGCTGTCCGCCGATTTTTTCGCGTATCGCGAATTTCGCGTCCCGGACAGTCCTGGAACTTTTTCCATTTGCTCGGCAGAGAATTGAATAACTTTCGAACTTCTTTTATCATTCCATTCTCCCACCGTCCACCCCCCTACGAACGATATTGTGCTATCTGCCAGCATGACAAACTCCGGGAATTAATAGTATCTTCTCGCACTTTGCGCCAAAGAGACCTCATCCCCGTTTCTCCTCCCGTGAGAATAATTTGTAATGCTTGAATATTAAACGCGACTCTAATTGATACAGCGTTCGTGAATATATTAACGAGGGACAGACGCTCACGCGGCTAACAATGATCGATTGTTGTTCGATTATTGCTCGTGGCTAGAGCAACCGTTTCCACCATTACGATAAAGATGCAACCACGTGACGAAGCACGTTGCCAGAGGATCCACACCTTCGGTGCTCCGCCTTCACGTTTCCCAGGTGGCTCGGACTAATTTCCCACGGAATTTTCGGGTCTTGCCTCAAACCAGACACCCGATCATTATTCTCTCTCCTGTGGCGTCTAACCAAACGCTTCCATCGCAGACGCACTTTTCACGCGAGAGAGCAATTTGCCATCGGCTCGAATCCGTTCACAGCTTCGGATCTCCGAGTTGCTTTATTTTAAAATATGTTTCGGTACGTCTGATCACTGGACTGCGGATCTTTGTGCAAAATAAAAATTGCCTTTCTTTAACACTAGAAATACCGAGCATTACACACGAACGGCATACATTGCCTTATTATAATGAGAAGAATGCATTTATTTAGATTTCGTATAATTATTGTTCAAATATGTACTTCAATAGTGTAAGGAAGAACCGTAAGAAAAACGATTTATTTAATATATTTGGGCACACGGATAACCAATGTTCACAACCGCTCGGGCGATCGTTCTCTTTCAAATTCTTCTGTTATTATTGATCCTCTATTTTCTAAATTTAGCTACAGTCACTCCCATTAATATTCGTTCACTCTAAAAGGCGATTACGTTTTTAATATTGGATCATGTGACTTGGATTTTTTTTGTTTAGAAGTTAGAACAATTAGTTTACTACACGTTGAAAAACAGAAATTTTGAAAAAATTGTAATTGGTCGGAATTACAAAGAAAATACTAAAAGTTGTTATTTATAACTGTTTTATGTGGGTCCATATTGAAAATTCAACAAATACGTTTTGTAGATTTGTGTCAACTGTATACACACTGAATATTTCACCAAAATCGCAAACGTTGCAATGAGCTACAACTGTTTGAAGATGGTAAAAATTGCAGCTTTTCACAATTTTCGGCCTTAGACTTAAGGATTTTTACGATTTTTAATAAATCGAAGGATTCTTACGTCATTCGATGCCTGTCGCTGTTTTCCACGTAATTCAAATTGGATGAAAATTTGAAAATGTATACAATTGATACAGATCTACAAAATGGATGTTTTAAATTTTCAATATAAGCCACATAAAAAAATTGTAAAACACAACTTTTAGTATTTTCGCTGCAATACCGACCAATTGCAATTGTTTTAAAATTTCTTTTTCACGTCATGTAGTAAACTAATTATTCTAACTCCCCAAAAAGTCCAAGTCGTATGGTCCAATACTAAACAAGTTATCGTCTTTTCAACCCTCTGTCTACCAAGTGGGTCCATTGGACCCGACTGTATGTAGATACTGCGGTTATTTAAACTTTTAAAATTCTTGGGATCTTGTCGTTGCATGACTGTTACTTTTCTTATTTTTTATTACTTAAAGCTAAAAGTTTTTTTTTTATATTTACTACGTTTTGTGGTATAAATTTTCTATCGCATAATGAAAGTTTTTTTATGGTAGACAGAGGGTTAAGAGTGTACGAATATTAATGGGAGTGACTGTATATACAGGGTTGTCTATTAATATACACACAAACATACATAAATCATCAGTACCTTCAGTTCGGCCATCCTGACGATTAATCGTTCCGATTAATGAAGCAAATTAATGAAATACAATACATGATTTAACATAAATTACTCCCGAAAAGATATTTATAATTTCAATATTTTTGTGAAAGGAAAAATTAGAAAGCAGTCATTAGTATTGCAATAAATTTGGTAATGAACAGTATTGTTGAGCTAAAAACAAGAAAACAGATGTAGGATGTCCTTGGTCTAGAAATAAATGTTCATTTTGCTTATTTAGAATGTCATAAATATAACCTAAAAAGAGTTATATCGATTAAGGACATACTCTAACAAAAAACACCCTGGTCCATGGTGGAAGATTGTTTCCTCAGATCCTGGTAGCGAAACGTGTTAAACCAGTACCGGGTTAGCAAGTTAATGACGACATTTTGTTAAAGTTTCGTGAATGCTCTGTTTCTCGAAATGAATTGACGAGTGTCGGAGAAAGTGGAGGGTTGATCGATTTCACGATTGGCGATCGCAGCGGATCGATTTCGTAGTGAAGAAAGTCGAAGGAAACGATGGCAATCGACCGAGGATCGATCGTCGTCGATCTTCCAGCAGGCATCGACGGAGGTTGAGAGAGAAGAGCCTTCTAATTGTACGATGACGAATGGAAGGCTGGCTTTTCTGGCTTTTCCGGCAATTTTCCTCTCGGCGGAGCTCTCTTCTTCTCTCTCTCTCTCTCTCTCTCTCTGGGAGAGCGGCGGGAACTGGGTCCGGCGCTCGAGCGCCGCGGAACACGAGACAGACCCCCGGCAAAGGACTTTTTTAACAGGTCAAGTTTCAGAATCTCGGTGACGCACAAATGGAATTACTCGTCGACGACGAGAGCACAGCCAGAAGAATGCCCGCCCCCGTCGCTTTTCACAATCGTCGGAGCCCCTGAAGTCCCCATGCCGGAGACATTCAGGATTCACCCTCTTCGAGGATCGAGTCGAAAGAAGAAGACCAGCCTCGGGAAATAAGGAGCCGGATGACATGCTTCAAATAATTAGCCTTTCGAGTCACGGGAAATTTATCTTGTTCAACGCTAGTCTAACTAAGGAATGATCCGAATCCCAATAATTATGAAACTTTAGTAATACGTAGTAGTATGAACTAAACGAAGTATGAACACTTGAAAATAATGCAAAATAGTTTTTCATTTTATGGATGAGGAGGAGAGTGGAAGAGTGGAGGGAAAATGCGAATGGTAGGGGAATGGAGGAGGATGGAAGGGAGTAGGAGTAGGAAAGACGGGGGTGTGAGTGATGAGCGGCCGGAAGAGGGGGTCCACGGGTAGGGGGGAGAGGAAAGATGAGGAGTAGTTCTAAGATAGCACTTAAGATTCTTTTGTATACAGATTTATCTCTCTCCCTCTCTCTCTCTCTCTCTATTTATAGTTGTTAGAAATAGTTAGTTTTAAGTTAGTAGATAAGGTAGTATAGATTAAGTTAAGTAAGTTCTGAAGATTAAAGGTCAAAGGGAAGGCGGATAATGGAAGCGGGTGTTAAGAATTGTAACCCTTAGGGGAATCAATAAAACTATTCAAATAGTTTTTCATTTTATAAGTATAAAATTAACACAAAATCGCAGAATAGCCAGATTTTTAGAGGTAAATATCACATTTCATCCCCTTAAAATGAATTTGCTATGGTATAACCGAAGGACGATAAATCCGGATGGATAAAACGCGGGTGTAAAATCGTGGGGAGGCTAGGCGACGTTTACTCATCGAGATCCTGTTTGTGCGATGAGAAATCAGCTGCTACTTGTTCGGATATTATTCATTAATCGAAACTCTTTACCCGGTTAATCAATTTACCGATCTCGGCTGCATTGATCACGTTGATCAATGAAACCTTCGTGTAAATAGTTTAGCCGGAAAGAGTACTCGATCAGGGAAATTAAAATACATCATCCACAGAAGGGTGGTTCTACCCTGACATATGTAAATAAGTTTTGAAGCTTCTTCAAAGAACTATACATCGATCCATTATTTCAGTAATTAATACTTGCCCGGAGAGGGTTAAAATTTGAACAAACCCTGACGCAGACTCGAAGAACGAATCGGAGCGGGAGCGTAGAAAAATCGTTCAGGAAAATACAGGGCACGGTAGGTTTAAAAAATGAGAGTCCATCGAATAAAGAGGGGTGGTTAGCGGAAGCCACAAGTTGCACAGGCACTCGGGGGTGGAAATATTGAAAGGATTGAATCGCGGAGGCAGCAACGCGAGATAAAGCGGAAAAAATCTGCTACAAAGAGAACGAGCCACAGAACAGAGAACAAAGCGGGTAAACAGCTGAGAGTCGAGCGAGAGAGACAGCCAGGGAGGGAGAGGGAGAGAGAGAGAGAGAGAGAGAGAGAGAGGGAGAGAGAGAGATCGGTCGAAGAAAACGATGCTGTAACGAGAAGGGAAGGAAAGATTCAGGACTCGATTGTATCGCTTATTCCTGCGTCCAGGACGGTCGATTATTTTTCTCCGTGCCTCCCCGAGCCTTTATTGTGACAGCGTCTTATTGTCGTCCACTTCTGGAAAATTGCGCGGCATGAATGCGCCTTTAAGATCTCTACCGGGGTCAGTGGATCGTCTCTCTCTCTCTCTCTCTCTCTCTCTGATCCTTCGGGATCCCGGTGTCCCTTATGCAGAGACTCCGTGAGAAGATCGCCAAGGAGCGGGCGACATCGAACACCGCCAGGATTCTACTCCCCCTTCATTCAATCGCGCCTCCGGTGATCCTTGATCTCGTTTCAAGCACAATCGCACGAAATTTCTTCTTCCGACTACACCCTCGCGAGCCGGTTTCGGATTTGCCGCGAATTTTAGGGCGACTGCCAAGTATTTCTTGCTGGATCGCTTCGAATAACTCTGAATCGAATTATTAGCATTACGTCTGTTTCATAATTATTTACGTGTCACAATTTGGTCTGGGATTCGAGTTTTAAATGGTTGGAAGCTGATCTAGACTTTTGTGAACAGATCAAAGAAGCCTGAAAGAACTTCTTCGACAAGAAATTTTCTAGCTCTTGTTAATGGTTCAAAGAAATGAAACGAAATTTGGAGTAAATTAAATTTCCTGTTAGACTATCTTTTCAAGATTTTAACCTAACACTGTATTTATAGTAGACTGCACTTTGCGACGCTTCTGTACAATGCTACATATAATTAAATTTTACACAGAAGACTTTGAAGATGTTTCTAGACAAAATGCTAACTAAATTAGTTACCTATTGAATAGAATAATGTATAAAAAATTTAATAGAACACATAGCCACTAGATTAGTGTAGCATATGAACTAATTCTAGCCTGCAGGATTTTATCGAACTCTGTATTATTGTACATATTTCGAGAAAAAAGAATGAAATCTATTAAAAATATTCTTGCTTTCAATCTAGGAACGATCAAGAACAAATATCTGACTAAACACCTGACCATCTGATCTTCTATGCATGATCGATGACCAAGAGTCTGTCGAATGGAGGCCGACACGATCGACACGATCAATAGATTAGTTAAGGATTCTACGACTAGCTCGACGCAAATGAGAATTCTTCGGACTCTGACCCTGTTGACAACCAATAATTGCAAATCCATAGCGCGAAGACGTTGGTAGAAGGCCTCAGGTTTGTTGCCCACCGCGGGTTGATGAAAATGTAATCAAACTAACCGAGACGACTGGATCGATCGCGGCTCGGCCGTCGCGGAGACGAATTTTAAATAATGCAACGCGATTAGCCGACCGGCCCGAAATCCGATGAACCGGCGTCGTTTCAAGGGGAATATCGAAGAGGCGGCCCTCGCGTCCCGCCAGTTCGATTCGAGACTCGGAAACTCGATTACGGATTTCGAAAGTTTGCCCGCGTAACGAGACCGGAGTGCATCATCTCTGTCCCTTGAAACCGCGGGGGCGGAATCCGAGAGGAACCACTCACTTCCTATTTCTCTCTCTTCCCTTTCGGCTCGCGGCACCGAGACGATTCTTTCGAGGATCGATTTTTCAATCCCCCGACAAACCCTGATCTTCGCTGCAATCTCGAGAGGAAGCTTCGCGCGGCTTACGATCTTGTCGACGCCAGAATCGAGCAAATCCCGTCGAATGCGTCGTCGGGAAACAATGCAAGATTTATTAATCGCTGTGGATCTTCCTGAGAAGATTCCGTTCTTGCAGATCGCTGGAGAAATTAGCCCTTTGATCGCGGTGAAGATCTTTGGTCGAAGAAATCGGCTTGGACGTGCTCTGCTAGGTTCATCGAGGAAGAGGCAATTTTATTCGATGTGGCAAACGTGTTTCATGTTAACAAATTTGTGGGATCAAACTTTTTGCACTCGAAGCTATTACCGCTCGAAAATTAGCACGTTTCATCTAATCTATTATTATTTTCGTTCCAGACGGCTCTTTCCATTTTGTTCATACAAAATCGGGTGTATTTACTAACGTCACACTTGAATGTTTTGCAATCTATTATTTAAGAATGCAGGAATTGCTTTGAATTGTAGTCTAGTAATTTTTAGTGGTGTCTCAGTGAGGACAGTCGAGTGTAAAGTGCCAATATTAATGTCGACAAGTTGTTTCACTTGCGGAAACAGATGAATATACTACGCGTAGTATAACTGCACAAGAATTTCCGATTTATTAATGATCCTTTCGATTGAGATCAATGGAGCATGAAAGAGAAGGACAAGAGACGATCAGGACTCTATACCTGCCATCGCGCAATTGCTACAAAGCGCGTCTAGGATTTATGATTTTCCTAATCGAACTAGAAAAATGTGCTGAGAGTACTAAATAAAACAAACGAGTATAGAAAACCAAACTAATGATTTGTCGAATGAAAGTACAAAGACGATGAACGGAAAGCGATGCGAGGTACTTGCTTCGCGATTGTGAAATCGAGAATCCGCGGAGATCGAGAGTCGTTTCTTGCAAGACTGATAAATAATAAACAAATAAATAAGAAAGAGAATTCGCTAACGAGACGTTTACGCACACAGTGTTCGATCGGTGTGCAACATCGACCGCTGTCACTCGCGGCAGCGTTCCGAAGCAGTGTTACGAGGCTTTTTGCGTCGATTCTATGCGAAACGCGTGTTCCGAAACCGATGGGCTTGTTGCGTCTGTTACGCACGTGGCGTGTTCCCGGTCGAAATCGTCCCTTCCGGCCACGAGCAGATCTACGAGCAAATAGAAGATCGTGTGCCCGAGAGACGAGGAGGACTCTCGAGAATCGCTTCTCACGTGACGAATATTAGCAGAGAGCCCCGGACATACACGAATTGTGAAACGGTGTTCCGTGACCGCGGTCGGGGCAAATGTTTGAGCGCGGGCATTTCGGTTCGATGCAATATCCGCTCGAGTCTCTAGGAATGCTGGTTGTTTCTCTCGAGTCTCAAGGCGTTCTGGGAAACACGTGTTCCGCCCGCGGACGCACAAAGACACACTGCACGGGCGAAAACGCGTGTCGCACCACCTGTGGTCCCTCGAAACCACTTCGAAACTATTTCGCCCGGGAACTTGGAAACGTTCACCGGAAACTGGTTCGAATACTTTCCAAATTAGACGATTATTCTTTGGACGGTAAGCAAAACGCTGTTTTCCTGCCTCTCGCTCCTAATCAGATTTGTATGCACGATAGAGATTACTCGCAGATGCAGGAAAAGATGTTCCATGCGACAAGAGCTACTTGAGAAATTCTTTCTTTGATGTGTTTAGTACTTCTACTGTTACAAATTGCAGATAGCCATTTTTGTCATAACGTTCACAGTTTATCGAGCAATGTGCAGTTCTTGTTATTTTGGTGAATATTTATGAAAACGGAACCGTTCCTGGATTTCTCATACAACCTACCCTTAATCCATTTCTGATCGAATTAGAAATATAATATAATACAAATTGGATTAGAAAGCTCTGTTTCTTTGTAAATACGTACACCAACACGTACAGTTTCGAGGATATTATCAGTGGAATTTCGTGTACCATTTTTGGGGTAGTTGCATTTGAGCCTAGTTTCACAACCCTATCGCTACAAGCACTATCCAATACCACGATACAAGTCATCAACCACTCGCGAGTTTATAGCTTTGAACCACCCCCTATGAAATCGAAATCCTTGATCGCCGAAGATCAAGAGCAACCCCAACTCTTTCGATACTCTAAAGACCTCGACCTCACTCGAACTTTTTTGCCAAGGCTTTCCAATCTTTTCCAAATTTTTACTTCTTCTAACGCGTGAACTGACCTCAAAGAAACCAACCCCTAATAGTCTTCGAGTCTCCCGGAGTCGGTTAAATTCGCCTACGCGCATCTAGACCAGCACGATCGGTGCTTCTTTCGGCGGTCTGGATGGTCAAGCAGGGAGTCTTAGTTTTGAAATGTCGTTTACCTTGTCGTCGTCGTGCGGTGTGGGTGGCGTGGGCGGCGTGTACATGCGAGGCGCGTAGTCTCCGATCGAGGAAGCGCCACCGGTGGATGATCCCTGGCTCCTCGGCGGACTGAGATCGGGTATGGCCGCGTGATAGTCCTGTAGTCCCGTTGGCATCACCCCCGTGGGAACCACGGGACGATACTCCATCGCGCGCACTTCCATACCGATGTCTCTCGGTAACCAATCTATCCTGGCGACGATGGTGACGGTGGTGTTGCGCACCTGCTGCGGTCGTCGACGACGTTCCTGACGGCGGCCGTGACGTTACCGTAACCGGTGTGCTCACCGTGTCCGTCGTGTCCCGGTCCTCTCGATCCGTGTACCGATTTCTTCGGCGACCTTGAGCTGTCCGTCTCCTCCGACCGTCTCGAAAGTCTCAGCTGCGACCTTGCGGGACGCGAGGATCGAGCGCGATCTCGCTCGGTCTCATAACACTCTCTTCGCCCTGTATCCTCGGACCTGGTGGTTACGCGAAGCAACGAAGCAGCCTCCCCTAATCTTCCAGGGATTCACTATAGATACTACCCGGAGGGTTTTACAGCTTCTCACAGGGAACACTTTTGTTTTTATATAGTCCAGTCGAATCTCCAATGCGTGTGTACACAGTGTATACGTGTGTATGTGTAGCACGCGGTGTCTCACTTCATCCGGACGGATCACTCTGTATCTTTCTCTATTGTACTCTCTTTATCTCTCTCTCTCTCTCTCGCTTGTGGAGATTTGCGGAGGAACCACCGCAAGGATCAAACACGTGTGTGTTTGCGCGTGTGCGTGTATTTGTATGTGTGTGCGCGCGCGTTTCGGACGGCTTCGGTTTCCTTGTTTCTTCTTCTTCTTTCTCTGGTTTGGTCCCTGAAACCACTCGGGAACCACTTTTCGGAGGGAGGAGAGAATCGGAGGCGAGAAAAGAAGACAAGACACGACACACGAGCTCGAGCGGGCCTCTTTCACCTCTCGGGTATGTACAGAGATATGTGTGCTCGGGCGCACTCTACACCGACAGATAGGATATGCGTGGCTCGGGTTCCGGTACCTCAGGGTGATGCTCACCCCTTGGCTACTTTTTGCCGACTGAATGTTTTGCGCCGCCGTGGCGGCCCTCGGAGCGGCTGGAGCGTGCACTACCCCCACCCCGTGCCGACCGAGACCGAGTGCCGGAGTGCCGGAGTGCCGGGCCGTCTCTCTCTCTCTCTCTCTCACTCTCTCTTTCCCGCTCGCTCGTTCTCTCGCGCTCTCGCTTTATCCCGACCAGCGAGAGAACGCCTCTCTCTTGCTCTCGCTCTCCCCCTCCTCCTCGTCGCGCGGCTCCACGCAGAGAGCCCCCACCACGCGGAGCAGAACGCGCGTTTACTCGCTCTACTCGCGATGTAGGAACCGAGACGGACCGAGCCGGAGTGCAAACAGAGAGACAAGGAGGCGAACACGAACTAGGCGCATACGTGAGAGGCGCACGGAGGGATAATTAAGCGGGCATATCGCGTCCTCCGTATGCTCCGATCTGTCTCTCTCTCTCACTCTCGCTCTTTCGCTCTTTCTGTCTTTCCCCGTCGTTGCCGTCGTCGGTCTCTCTTTCCACCAGACGATGGTTAAACTATCCGCTCTCTCTCTCTCTCTCTCTGTCTCTCCGTCTCTCGTTACCCCCTCTCTCTGGCAACGTGTTCCCTTCTAGTCGGCCTTTTTCCTCTCTGTCTCTTTTACCCTCGCCACCGAGACACGCAGAGCGTCTATTTCGTCCGGGTGCAGAGTTCTTCTGTTGCTCGAAAAATCTGCTCCTTCTCTCCGTCTTTTTTCCTCGTCTCTTCTCTGCTCTCGTTCTTTCTGTCTCTCTCTCTCTCTCTCTCTTCCCTCTCTCTTTTTCTCTCTGACGATGCTCCCTCCTCCTCCTCTCTTCGTTTTTTCACGTTCGTTCTTCTCTTCATCGTCCGAGCCGCGTGTGCACACACGCCGCGCGCGCGGGGAGAGACCCGGTGAAGGGATTCGGAGAGCTGACGATTCGCTTTTTTCGCCTGTTTCGTTTTTTTCTATCTCTCTCTCTCTCTGTACTCTCTCTTTATCTCTATCTCTTTTTCTCGGTGTGTGCTTCTTGACTGTTCTTTTCGCTCGTTTTTCTCCCGGTGCCGATGCGAAGCATGGTAATTGGTTTGGTTAATTGACGGAGATACGATATTATCGCGGAAGAATATAGTCGGATGGCGAACGCGAGGAGGCTCGAACGTGTCGCGCGGACAGTTTAAATCTCGCTCCCCGGGAAAATTCGGTGTCTCCGATTTCGAGAGACGATACAGTCAATAAGAGAGACGGGAGAGAGAGAGAGAGAGAGAGAGGTTTCCAGTCAATATTGGCTTTGGAGGACCGTCGTGGTAAAATTGATATTGCTTAAATAAGAGGGAGGTCTCTAGAAGGGGGGTTAATTAAGCGGGCACGGCGGCGGCGGCGGCTGCTCTTCTATCGTACGTTTCGTTTCGCTTCGCTTCGCTTGGCCTCTTCTGCCGCCAGCGTCCACCCTTTTTCGCCCTTCGCCGGCGATGGTTTATTTTATCAAACGAACCCCCCGAAGATTGCCCTCCTTCCCCCGCTCCTCGCCGTCCTAGCAACCATGAAAATCGAGGCACGAAATTTCCCTGTTTCCCATGATCGCGTTAACTCACCGTCAAAGCCTGCGTTAAATCGTTGCACATCTCTGCGACCATCATCCCGCTATTATTACAGTAACAACGAAACAAACAATTTACCTCCGCAATCTTCTAACGTATCAAATTTTTAAGGCTGTCAACACTTGCTCCATGAAGGAATTTCAAACGCAGAATCCATCTGGTGGAACGCTTCTCCACCCCCTTACATTATCCAGAAATCTTTAACTAACAAAATAAATTATTTAAAGTTTCTTATCACTTTTATCACTGTCTTTACACCATCATAAATATACTTGACCTGCTACAACTGTGAAAAAATATCAAACGCATCATCCGCTCTTGTCAAACATGTCTCCACCCCCTCGACCTATCCGCAAGCTTCAAACTAATAAAAAAAATTCTTGGAGGTTGCTTACTATTGTATTTAGACAATTATAAATCGACATAACTTGCTCGAGTTATGAAGAAATTTCAAATGCAGCATTCAGTCCTGCCACATTTTTCCACCCCCCCATTCTACCAACAATTTTTATATCAATATATTAATATATCCTCCAAAGTTGCTTGTTACTGTTGTAGGATATTACGAACACATTCATCCTCCCATTTTATACAGACAACATTTTAAATGCATCATCCACCTTCGAATGAGTCCAAGAAATAATATCATCCCATTCACGAACGATATCAATTAATAGAATATAATTAGTAGCTTCCGCCGAGAATGGATCGTCCGAGTGTCCAATTCAAAGCCGGCCAGATTAATTTGCTCGTTGATCGGATAATTTCGTTGGTTCTCTCCTCGTTTGCGGAAAGTACAGCACTTCGCTTCGTCCAGCCAAAAACCGGACGTTCGATATGAATTCACGACGAATCTCTCTCTTTGCTTAGCCTTTTCTCTCCTCCTCTCTCCGGGGCTTTTGTTTCGATGGGCTCTCCGTCAGTCGGGAACCCTCGTTTTTAGCTGTCTCAAGATACGTCTAAGATAGGAGAGAACGACACTCCTCGCGCAATCCGGCAGCTCGTTTACAAGATTTTCGATGCACCGGGGATCTAACGAGCTCCGTGCGTGCAGCTTATCTACCCTTGCTTCTTTCCACGATAACGGGCCGATGGTTTCTAACTTGTTAACCGTGAGACGAAAGATCAACCACATCTTTCTTTGTTTCCAATTAACTTCGTTCGGTGTTCGATTAAACGTTATGCCGATAAACAAACTCGTCAACGATCATTGATAATGTTACACTTTACAGTGTCAACGCATATTTTTATTCCTCAAATATAAAATAATAAAAAGATTATTAGATTGCGTATTTTATGCATTTATAAGAAAAACGAGTTGGTACAATTCAATACAATAGAAGGATTCAAAGAATTTAAGAATGCTGATGTACTATATTGAATTTGTTAGGATTATTAAAAAAGGAAAACAGCTCCTACATGTGTCCTGCAATCGATGCAGATACTGTCAACGCGTATTTTTATGCCTTAAATGTAAATTAATCTGTGATTATTAGATTGCGTATTTTATGCATTTATGAAAAAAAATAGTTGGTACAATTCAATACAATAGAAGGATTCAAAGAATTTAAGAATGCTGATGTACTATATTGAATTTGTTAGGATTATTAAAAAAGGAAAACAGCTCCTACATGTGTCCTGCAATCGATGCAGATACTGTCAACGCGTATTTTTATGCCTTAAATATAAATTAATCTGTGATTATTAGATTGCGTATTTTATGCATTTATGAAAAAAACGAGTTGGTACAATTCAATACAATAGAAGGATTCAAAGAATTTGAGAATGCTGATGTACTATTTTTAATTTGTTAGGATTATCAAAAAAGAAAAACAGCTTCTACATGTGCCCTGCAATCGATACAGATACTGTCAACGCATATTTTTATGCCTTAAATGTAAATTAATCTGTGATTATGAGATTGCGTATTTTATGTATTTATGAAAAAAACGAGTTGGTATAATTTAATATAAAAGAAGGATTCGAAGAATTTAAGAAAGATGATGTGCTACTTTCAATTTCTTAGGATTATCAAAAAAGGAAATCAGCTTCTAAATGTATCTTGCAATCGATGCAGATACTGTCAACGCATATTTTTATGCCTTAAATATAAATTAATCTGTGATTATTAGATTGCGTATTCTATGCATTTATGAAAAATACGAGTTGGTATAATTTAATACAATAGAAGGATTCGAAGAATTTAAGAATGCTGATGTACTATTTTCAATTTGTTAGGATTATCAAAAAAGGAAAACAGCTTCTAAATGTGTCTTGCAATTTTCAATTTTGCAGAAAGATCCGCAGTCTAGTGATCAGGAACAAGAACAGAGAAATCTACAATAATTTTGCTATTTGTCAATCAAAGTATTAAAGAACTTGAGAATACTCGTGTAGCTGGCTATTGTAACTCAAGTTATACAACTCAGGGGTCAAGAAATTTTTTTAACGCGTCTAAGATTGTCGCGGTGTTCTCAGAAATTCGATATATCGATACCTAACTGCCGCAGGAAACGATCGGCACCGTAGACAATACGAATTTCGAAGCGGATCCTTCGCAGGACGAGAAACGCATCGTCACCGAGGACCTTCCGTTGTTCTCGGCGCGGAAGGATGCCCGGGTGCATCGTGACGCATCGTTTTCCGTCGTTTCGGGCTGCGAGTAATCTTTTCGCGGCTTCGGCTAGCACGTGACTTCAGAGGGGAGGTTTAGTGAACGACGTAATAGGGTGAAAAGTCGAAATTTGTCGAGAGACCCCATAACTCCCAGATCCTCAAAGCCTCCCCTCTCGAACCTGCTTCTTAGACCTCGCGATGCACTCTCTACCGGTTTTTAAACGAGTTTAGATTCAATGAACAGCCAAAGAAAAATAATAATCTCGATCTGGTTATTTATTCCATAACCAGACTCGCGAGTCATATAAATTGTGCAGTTAAAGCAGGTGCAAGTTGACCCTCAACTTTCCGTATTTGTGAGCGGCGCCGTGGATCTTTATGCAAATTTTCATTTTATAAAAAAAAAACTATTTCTTTACCCTGCCGATAATTTTACCATATTCCGGGAAGGATGAAAACAATTTTGTTATACATTTTTAAACGCTATTAATAAAGATGATAGGATTTTTAAATTGAATTTAATGTCTTCGCAGTGTTCTAGCTTAGATTCTATAATGGAAGGGTTCGAAGATACGATTCAAGAGTCAGTAAATAAGAAAAAAAGGTATACACTCGAAAAAAATGGAGGTTAACAGGTCAAACAGTTCTGGTTTTTGTAGGGCAGACAAACTATCCACAAAACCTGCATTTTTTTCAGAGATCTGTGCAGCAAGAGCCATTGGATGATCCTAGCGCCATCGAGAAAAAATCACGAACAGGCATCGGGATATTAAAAAATTTGTGTTACAATGCACAGTTCGATTTTTTCGAGAGGGATGGTCCACGGTGGGCGCCACCAAGAAAAACTACCCTGTGCTGCCTTCCACCCCTCTTTTTTCACAATGTTGCTGCTTTTTTCCCCGTTCCGGCGAGCTCGCCGCGACGACTCAATTCTTTCCCTCTCTCCGTTCCCTTCGTATCTGCGGTTGACCGACTTTTTTGCAATGTTCCGGTTGTTGCTGTTGCTCTTCGTACTCGGTATTTTTTCCTTCTCTTTCTTTTCCCTCGGCGCCCCCCCCCCTCTCTCTCTCTTCCGGGGTGAAGCGAACTGCAGTTCTTCACAAGGCTGATCGGAATCGTCGCGGGGTGCCATGGCTGTTTGATTTTTCGGCTTGTTGTGACTTTTTTCCCGCGAGCCTGTTTTTTTACCAGGCAACAACGTTCACCCCGGATGAATGACATCTGGCGTAATTTCCGTCGATTGATCCCTGGTTACGACAGATGCTGCGCCACACTCGAGATTAGTCGCAGGTAAAACTTGCTGCTCGTTAACGCCGAGCAAATAGTGACTAGGTTGCTGGATTTTATGCAATTATTAGACAGAGGATCTACACTACCGTTCATTGAAGTAAGGACGCTTCTTTAACACGTTCAGCGCCATGTCACCCATATCTGGGTGACGGAATTATTTATACACAATTGAAAATTAATTTTTACGTTGGTAGATTGAGTGTACAAAATTTCCTTACGATCTGAGGAATAGAAGAGGTTTGAAACAGTAATTAATATCACAAAATTAAACTTCTTAGTTTTTGTTTTATTAAATATATTGCTTTGATTTTGTGTAATTTTTATGATTGTGGAATGGGCGCTGAACGTGTTAACATTTTTTTTTATATAAATAATCATTCGTAACTTGTACAAAATGGGTTTACGTTGCCATCCCTCTGCGAATTTACCAAATAATAAGTGAATATTTATATAATAGTTTATTAAGGGGGAATCAGAGGAATTCTTGACGGGGGAGGGGGTCAGACAAGGCTGTCCGCTAAGTTCGACACTGTTCATAATATATCTAGCAGACATGGAGGAAGAACTTAGGAAAGGACTGGTGGGAGGAATAAGAGTGGGAAAGGAAAGATTCTGGCCACCAGCTTATGCAGACGACGTAGTGGTGGTGGGAAGTAAAGAAGAAGACCTGAAGTGTATGATGAAGAGACTGGAAAGGTATTTGGACAAAAAGGAATTGACGCTAAACGCGAAGAAGTCGAAAATAATGATTTTTAAAAGGAGGAGAGGAAAAGGGAAAAAAGCTGTATGGAAATGGAAGAAGGAATGAGTGGAGGAAGTCAAGGAATTCATTTATTTAGCAATAATCTTTTATTTTTTGAACATCTACATGAATGTCTTATGCGTTAAAAAACATTTGCCTCATTTCTAAAAAAGAGGAGGGCTATACCGGATGAAAAATTTAAAAATTAATACGACGAACAAAAGAACATTCAGATTTAAGAGTTACTACTTTGTTTCTGTTTCTATATTATTTAATCATTTGTGCACAATTTGTTAAAAGTTATACTTTAGGAAATTAAAAACTGATCGGAAATAAAATCATTTTGCGGTGAGCAACTTCTGTACTGATTTTTTCGCTTAATGTTCAAGTGTCCATACTTCCATGAGCGGTAGTGTATATGCAAAATAAAATTTTTGTACGTTCGCTGCAAGGTACAGGAGCCATTTAAGAATGTTTTTCTTCCCTTAATAATTCGAACAGGTCGAAAATGATGTATCGATACTCTATGATGTTTAAAATCTTTTTCTGCTGTTTTAATTACCCATTTCTGTTATAAATGCATTAAATTCGCAGTCTAGTAATTATAATATAACAAGCTAGTGGAATGCGAAAGAGTGGAGAGAATTCCAGAAAATTGTTAAGAGAAGAAGTAAACCTCTGTTCAACCCCCGTTTGTTCGATGCAGAACTTTGCATCTCGCATAAAAATCCGCAGTTTAATCATCGAACACAGCCTCGAGGAACCTCCATTCTATTCTATAAAGATTTTTCTGACGTAGACGCGCACGCATTTTTATCCGATAAAAATATTCCTGAATCCTTTGCGCGCGAATAGCAACCCTGAGGCACCAAAATGTCCAAGTAGCTGCTCTTCTCGCGAAATATCCTGAAGAATTCGACTTCGCGCGAGCATCTACGGTCCAGCCATTCTCGAAAACATTTTTCGCAGCTAGCAGAGGTCTTCGGGTTCTCCGAATTCCCATTTCCCAGGTTCCATTATGCGAGAGGGAGGTAAAAAAAAGCGGATCTACCGTTTTCAATCCGTGGAGTGCAGCGTAATTGAATTTGTTCGCAGGATTCGAACTTCGGGCCGCCCCGTCGTGGATGACACGACGCTGGGCTGTTTTCACGGGCGGTCGACGAAACGGTGTTGTAGCCAGCGATAATTATCTGAGCATCGGAGCGCGAGCAGTGACGAATCGCGGCTAGAGCGATTTTCGGAAATGAGCTCTCCCGTGATGATCCGAGCGGAAAGGAATCGTGCGCGGCTGCCATATGTCCGCGTTTTCGCACCGGGATACTCCGGGGCCGATTGTTCCGAGGTATCGTCGCGTGTCCTGTTCGGCAAAAGGATCCCTGGATCCTCTCTCCTCGATCTATCGATAAGCGAGCGTAGATCCGGAGCAACCAAGAGAAACGCAAAAACCCAGCGAAACGGACCGGAGGGCCCCAGATAGAAATCTGTGCTGCGAAATCCGTGCGCGCTTGGCACCTTGGCACGTTTTATTACGATTAGGCGCGATCAACCGTGGCAACCGATCGACCTAACTTTACTCCTCCAATACCGAAAACCAGCGGACCGTGCACCGTGGCCATTTTATCGTCGTCGTCGAAAGTACGACCGGTGATGGCCACCGCGGATTGTCTCCGAGACCGTGTCTTCCGCAAGCCGTCCCGCGACCAGATGCGTGCACGTGGTCGTGGATAATGACCGGTAAAATCGGCGAGGCGGCGACGAGGAGCTGCCATCGAATCGGCCGCCATTGATTCTTGCCATGGCCGAGAGCCACGCCACGCCGCGCCGCGCTCGTGCGTGAGAAATCGACAATGCCGATATCCGCAGGAAACCGTGCGATCTGAGGCTCGATTCTCCGGGATTTCGAGGCGATTCCAACATCCCGCGCGAATCCGCCAGGTGTGGCGCAACAACCCAATGTTTCACCGATGAAATCGGCGTTGAGCAACTCTATTCTACTCGAAGGAACGACGGATTACTTGCCAAATCTGCGCGAAATCGGTGACACCAAGTCCACGCTCCCGCTAAGGAGATCATATTTCTGTGGTTGTCAGGAAGAACGCCGCATGTCATATATTTTCACTTTCGAGATATTGCCGTTTAAAGTTTTGACCACTAATGCTTTCACATAGGACATCGGTCAAATTGCATTACTTTTTTGAGCCTTTGTTTCCGTGATTTTTGTCTGGTAAATACGTAAATCTTATAAAGCTCAATTAATGCATAAACTCAAATTTTTTGAAATTGTGACATACGGCGTTTATCCTTGCAACCACAGATATATAGGGTGTCCCGAATTTAAATGGCAAAACTTCGGGAGCGTGTAGGGGATCGAAAAACTAAGACAAAATGTCTTTTAGAGATTTGCTCGTTTTTGCTTCGTTTTGGAGAAAATCGCAAAAATTCAATATCTCGTTGTCAGTTGCTCTCTTGAGTTGTTGTATACAGTTGTATTTGTGATTGTTTTGACAATGTTGTGTGAGTTGTGACAGTGAGATATGCAAACACTTGATGTTATCCTTTACATTCTTTCGTTTGTTTACATTCTTGCTTGAAGCAGGAAGTTTATTCGGTGCCAATCAATTCAAGAGAGCAATTAAGAGACCGAATCATAGATGCAGTGCACCAAATATCACCAGAACAATGTTTAGATGCAATTTATCAAGTCAGTGCTAGATGTAATGCTTGCATTGCTGAGGGCAACATTTTGAACAATATCTATATTAAATAGATGATAACGTAAATAAAATGAAAATAAATAAGTGCAAAAATGAAACCTTGTTTTGTTTCTTTTTTTGCGATTTTTTCCAAAACGAAGCAAAAACGAGCAAATCGCTAAAAGACTTTTTGTCTTAGTTTTTCGGTCCCCTACACGCTCCTGAAGTTTTGCCATTTAAATTCGGGATACCCTGTATAATACTTTGTTTCTTCTGAATTTCTTGAAACTGCCTAGGAATATTAACTCCAGATAACTAACTAAGCTTTCGTACAAATGGCGATCAGAACAATTGAATATCGTGACATCAAGCGGTACCAAGCATTATTCATAATTCTAACACATAGCATGACATTCGGAGAACTTGCAATATTTCTGTGAAAATATCTTTTTCCAGATTTTACAAGAGGATACGCTGCATTTGACAAGAAAAACGAGTTGGTACAATTCATTACAATAGAAGGATTCAAAGAATTTGAGAATGCTTATGTACTATTTTTAATTTGTTAGGATTATCAAAAAAGGAAAACAGCTTCTAAATGTGTCCTGCAATCGATGCAGATACTGTCAACGCATATTTTTATGCCTTAAATATAAATTAATCTGTGATTATTAGATTGCGTATTTTATGCATTTATGAAAAAAAAACAAGGTTTCGGTCCCCTACACGCTCCTGAAGTTTTGCCATTTAAATTCGGGACACCCAATATAATACTCTGCTTCTTCTGAATTTCTTCCGAATTTCTTGAAACTGCCTAGGAATATTAACTCCAGATAACTAACTAAGCTTTCGTACAAATGGCGATCAGAACAATTGAATATCGTGACATCAAGCGGTACCAAGTATTATTCATAATTCTAACACATAGCATGACATTCGGAGAACTTGTAATATTTCTGTGAAAATATCTTTTTCCAGATTTTACAAGAGGATACGCTGCATTTGATAGAATATTGTAACTATGAAGGCTATCGTTGAAATAAGAGGGTGGTTCGAAGCAACGATCGAGTCCAGCGAACGCAAGAAAATGTCTGATGTGTTCGGTGCCCCCTAAAAACCGGCTATTCTGCCCGTTAGCTTGCATCTGTGCCCTGATCTGCATATACGGTCCAAGCGCATCCCCTTCGAACTTCTTCAGCTTTTTCTCCCGTGATCGGCGGCTCCATCGAGTTTAACTCCGTGAAGCTTGCCCCGGACTTTTGTCTGAGGGGAAAACCAGCCGAATATCGGTTCTAGGGTGGCTCGGAGGGTTTCGACAGAGAACTAGAGAGAGAGAGAGAGCAAGAAGGAGAGAGAGAGCCGCCCTAATTTCAACCGTCCGATCTCCTCGGTGTACTTAAAGTCGTTTGAATGACAATGATCAGATCCTGCCGGGGACCTCAAGGCGATTTTCCACTTCCACTGCGGCGCTGGATCTGCGCCCAAGATCTGTCTTTATTTTTTCCTCTCCTCTCTCGGCGATGGTGACGGTGTCCCCGAATCTTCTTGGCCTCCGTGCCATTTTTCCGCTCGTTCCTTCGACGCGGAGACGATCGATCAAACTAGATGAAAACGCCGCTGCAACCCGATATGCAAATATTTTCGCTGCGCGGCTCCACTTAACCGCGGAGATTAATGATAGCCGCGAGATCGGGCCGGTGCTCGACGCGGGTTCGTCACGCTGACGACCGCTGACGACACTATAGGGGGGGACTTAATTCTCGATTTTTCTCGGGCCCCGTGGGAGCGACTAGGCCGAGCTGCGGCCTCGCGATTTTTCTTCGTACCTCCCTGCCGACGCTGTCTTCGACCCCGGGGAACTGTCTAATTCGAGGAACCTTGCGCATATCATTACTATCACGTTGCCGTACATCAAATGTCTGATTTTAAAACTTTGACTGCCAAAGCAGCGACCTCAAAAATTTCATAAAATCGAAACAATATATTTAATAAAATAATGATTACAGAATTAAAATGTGTGACACTGAGTAACGTTTTAACCTTCTTGCAGTTTCCAGATATTAACCAAATTTGATACAATGATTACATTAGCGTAATAATTAATTTTTAAATATGGACAAATAATTCCGTCACCCATATATATGGGTGACACGGCAGTCAACGTGTTAAAGGCGTAGGATCACACGGAGTGTACCTATATACTTGTCCTGAAAGGGTTCTTCCTTTTTTTAATTCGATTTAAGAGAGGAGAACGGGCTCTAGCGTTTGTTAGAGCGAAATTAACCCTTTGCGCTCGGATGTATGTTAACTCCATAACCAAACTTTTTTTTCGATCAAAAATATTTCCATTCTATATGATTCTTATCATTTTGAAGAAATTAAACTGATATGATACCTCATAGAATACTTAAATGTTTGGTAACTAATTTATTGAATATCAATTTAATAATGTAAACAATATTTTGAATAATGGTATTGCAATTTTTAGTGGTGCCTCAGAGTCACCACTCGAGTGCTAAGGGTTAAGCGTTTCCTCTTCGTCTTTCATTGATGACGTCTCTATTGATTATTGCGCTGTGCTTTATTTTTGTTGTCGGTACTATGAAGTCTCTATTCCAGTGGTGGGCACGGGTGGAGCCCCTCAAATGCCTGCTTCTCCCACCAACCTCTCTTTCATGCAGCGCGCACGTTCGTTGCGTACGCTGATGTCACGTGTCTTCCTTGCTCCATTGTACCGCGCTTGCTGGAAGGGCACAGAGGGCGCTACGGTGCTGACGGTTTTGCCTCAATTGAGGCAAAATTGCCCATCTGTGCTCTATTCTATTAAATATTCTATTAACCACTTGCGCTATAAAGACGTACCACGCACGTCGAGATGCTTTTGTTCCAAAGCCGAAAGCGACGTGTATAACAAGTCGATAGGCATTTGTCGGCTAACCCACGGCTAACCATAGACGCGTTGTGGCGTCAATGTAACGCCTTACCGCATGTTGTATTGTAGAGCGCGGCACGGCAACAGAAAGTTAAATCGTAGTAGCGCAAGTGGTTAAGTAAACCATTCTATTAAATTCTGTTTGATTCCTAACAGCAACATAAGGCAAACATTTTTTCGAAATAGATCTTGTTCACCAAAGCAAGCGCAATTATAATCACCATGTTTTGTCAACGCGCTAAAAGTTGATTAACACTAGATTTACGGGGCCCGTCAAAACGACGGATTCAAAATTTTTTAATTTACGTTTATTAAGAGTGTAAGGGGACATTCATGAGAAATTATTAAATAGATTTATTTTTTTGTGTACATATTACAATAAAAATTGCTAAAGATCTAAGGAAATACAATTTTATTATTTTTATAAAGCAATGTAAAATAATCAATTTTAGTGCTCCGTAAACCTAGTGTTAAATTAGCTTTCTACATTTTGTTATCTGTAGTCATAATAAAAGTTTCTCCATGACTTCCTTCTGGTACCTAAATTGTTTCAATTTTTCCGAATGCGGAAACATTGCGTTTAATCAAACATTTTAACAATGAAGGAGGGCAAAGAGACAAACACTTAACGTGTTAGGATGTAGCAGCATTTTGGCCGCATGATAGACAGAGCCAGAAAGTCGAATTTCGAGTAGCGCATTCAGGAAAAGCAGCTTTCTGTCACGAGACACGGTCACGCCTCGACGACTAGACACGAAAGACGAAGGGGGGCCAGGTTAGGCCAACTTTGTCTGGTTTTTTCGGTTGGATCCGGCCCCCGCGCGGACCCCACGCCCGGACGAATTAGGAACGCGCGTCAAACCGTGCCCCGGGGCCCCAGGGCCTGGCTCCTTTCGAATTCGTGACACCCGGTATTGAGCAACACGCCGCGACAGATCGGATGCGACGCGTACAACACAGTTTTTCTGTTCCGCGGCGAGATCTAAAAATACGTCTTTTCTTTCGGTGCTTTGATTGCGCGTGGGTGGTGCACACCTGGCTGATAGTCAATTAAATATTGTTCATAATGTCCTGGCAAATTTAACTGGAGCCGTACGAAATCTAAAAACGACATATTTATAAGATTTGTGGACTAAATTGTGGAGATATTTATTACGAGTTCGACGGAATGCGATTTCGAGAATAAATTGCATTCATTGGAGATTGGTTGCTCAACTACCAGCCGGAAGTACCGCCTACAAATATTGAAGGAATAATTTTCTCTATCTCTAACTTTCTAGAGTTAATTGGCATGGCAAACGAGCAGCATGCTTATTAACCCTCGCTCAGCCGATTCAGGTCACTTTAGAGCATTTTTCCGAGGAAAATAAAATAAAAAGGGCCAGCCTCCGCCGACGAGGATTTTCAGAATTCGCAAAATTCATCCAGACGGTCCCCGGTTCCTGTCGCTACCCCAAAATTTCCGGCAGGATGGACGTCTCAAAGGGTTGTCGATGAAATTTACGACGGAGCTAAACAGCTCCGTGCTCAAATATTATTCGTAACAGGGCGCACGACAAATTACCCTCTCGTCAGAAATTTTTTTCCGCCCCCGGGTACGGCCACGGTCTCGTGCGTTTTCGGCCAGTCATTACGAGCCGAGAGGAGAGAAAGAGAGAGAGAGAGAGAGAGAGAGAGAGAGAAAGAGACCCGATGGAAATGAGGTAGGGAAATTTTTTTGCGAAACCCGGAGATTCCCGAAAATCAAGCATGTCCGTGGTTCCCTTTCCGACTCTCGTTCACGCTCGAACGGGGACCGGGCAAAAAATCCGGGTTAGGGGGGTGGAACAACACGAGACAACGCGAGGAAAGCGACGACACTTTGCTGTTGGAGGAGCAATGTTTAAGAAACATGGGCCATCCGAACGGAAGAAAAAACGGCAGAAAAAATTGTCCAGGACTACTCGAAACGTTAATAAAGCTCGGAAGAAAAAATCAAACGGACCGACGCGAAAGGGTTGACCAGAGCTCGGACGAAACTGGAGAGAGAGAGAGAGAGAGAGAGAGAGAGAGAGAGAGAGAGAGAGACGTGGCAATAGCGGGAAAAGGGTTGCATTTTATGACACGATTCTCGCTTTACGACGAGCGCGCGGGAAACTGGCTTCTTTTTTTTCACCTCGACCCGGTTTAATCCTTCCTCGGCAAGTAAAAAGGGGCATTATAGGGCCCCGTTCGAAGCGCGACCACCGCCACCGGATTATCCTGTTATAAGCCAGGATTCGCCGGTGACCATCGCTCCTTCCATGTTTACCCCTTTCTCTGGCCCAGCAACTAGAGGTACAGAATTTATTGGGGCCCCTGCACTTTCCACCACCGGTGCATCTGATTCTCCTCGAAAGGCGTAAGTCTTCGACGGAAATCAAATACCATCCCCGTGAAAAACTGTCTCCGTTCGTTAGCTGTCTTCGATGGAGGGTGAATTTTTAACTGAAATTGGAAACCCTCTTATTCTTCAAGATTTGTTTTTGTTGCCTCAGCAGCGACAACGAAGTGCTAAGGGTTAATTAACAGCACCAAAGGTGTCGAAAGTCATGTTTGAAAATTTTGTATAAAAATTGATCGAGACTGCAAAGATGCATTAAAGAGAAATTATTCAATGAATCTATTTCTTTGCATATACAGGATGATCGGAGACTGGTGATGAAACGGAAAAAGGGGTGATTCAGCAGGAAAAAATCAGTTGAAATAGGTATACGTAAAACTGTGGTAGAAATACGGTTAAAAAAATGAATATATCATACCGAGGAGTCACTACAGCTCTTTCTGAAATTGCAACTCGCGGTCAATGGAGAGTTTCACGATTTTCATTCTGCTTTCCCCTATTTTTCAAAGGAGGCTGCTAAAAAATCGCACGTGCCGGTTGAAGCGTGCCCCGGGCCCCAAAAAGAGATGTTTGAAGATTTTGTATAAAAATTGATCGAGACTGCAAAGATGCATTAAAGAGAAATTATTCAATGAATCTATTTCTTTGCATATACAGGATGATCGGAGATTGGTGAAGAAACCGAAAAGGGGGTGATTCTGCAGGAAAAAATCAGCCGAAATATGTATACGTAAAACTGTGGTAGAAATAGCGTTAAAAAAATTAATATATCATACCGAGGAGTCACTACAGCTCTTTCTGAAATTGCAACTCGCGGTCAATGGAGAGTTTCACGATTTTCATTCTGTTTTCCCCTATTTTTCAAAGGAGGCTGCTAAAAAATCGCACGTGCCGGTTGAAGCGTGCCCCGGGCCCCAAAAAGAGATGTTTGAAGATTTTGTATAAAAATTGATCGAGACTGCAAAGATGCATTAAAGAGAAATTATTCAATGAATCTATTTCTTTGCATATACAGAATGATCGGAGAATGGAGATGAAACCGAAAAGGGGATGATTCTGCAGGAAAAAATCAGTTGAAATAGGTATACGTAAAACTGTGGTAGAAATACGGTTAAAAAAATGAATATATCATACCGAGGAGTCACTACAGCTCTTTCTGAAATTGCAACACGCGGTCAGTGGAGGGTTTCACGATTTTCATTCTGTTTTCCCCTATTTTTCAAAGAAGGCTGCTAAAAAATCGCACGTGCCGGTTGAAGCGTGCCCCGGGCCCCAAAAAGAGATGTTTTCGGGAACCTTAACGGCCGTGCGGGTCACCGATGGTGTCAGCAACCGTCTTTCGGCTCCAACCGAAAACTGACCAATTTTTTTTTTTCTCCCCAAAACGCTCGATCACCGTGACAAGGATCTAGACGATCGGCGAAACTGTGAGAAACTCATGAGAACTGGCTGGTTTCCTCCGCTGTTTTGCATCTCCCCTGGCCAAACCCCCTGGCAAACAACACCGTTAGCATTATCTCGATACCGATGAAAGTGGGGAGGGCGGGCCAAGTTTTTGGGAAAAATCTCTGGTCACCGTCCAGGAAGTCGCAAAACTTGGAACATATGCGTGACCTACGGACGGAGGTCACCACGGAGGAGAGCTCTCTCGACGAGCACCTTAGACGCGGGGTCAGCACAGGTCATGGGAACCCATGGGGGTCCGGGAGACCCTGCACCTTGGCCCACTGTCGGGGTGTTTTCTCCTGACGTCACCGATGCGATGGCCAGGTGACCGACTAACCACCTTTCTACCTCGTCCCTCGGAACTGTAGTGGACTCTCGGCAAACGAGGGTCTCCACGGATTTGATCAAGTCATCCTAGAGACCCTCGGTCCATTCAGGATGCTCGACCTACCCCCAACATGCGGGAGGTTTCCGGAAAAATTAGGAAACCCATCCCGAGGAATCAGATCAATTTTTATGTCACTATAGAAAGGTCTGCGGCGTCATTTCTCTATAGATTGATGAAATAGTTCTAGGTGCAATAAGGTTACAAAATATACCCTTCGTATCATATAATGCTTAAATAAAAAGTGGAGATCCCTACATGATTAAACAACTCATTTGAGATCAAATAAAAGAGGGTTATTTTTTCAATTATTTATTTCTAGATTACTTTGCTTGCAAAATACACGTGTAATGCAAAATACATGTAATTTTTAGCAAAAAAGTGGAGACCTCTATCTGATTAAACAACTCATCTGAGATAAAATAAAAGAGGGTTATTCTTTCAATTATTTATTTCTAGATTACTTTGCTTGCAAAATTCACGTGTAATAAAAAATACATGTAATTGTTAGGAAAAAAGTGGAGACCTCTGTCTGATTAAACAACTCATTTAATATCAGATTAAAGGGGGTCGTTTCTTTTAATATTTCTTTCTAGACTGATAAAACAGTCCTAATTGCATTAAGGTTACAAAACATACCTTTCGTATCATATAATGTTTAAACAAAAAGTGGAGATCCCTACATGGTTAAACAACTCATCTGAGATAAAGTGAAAGAGAGTTATTCTTTCAATTATTTATTTCTAGATTAAACAATTCACTTCGCGGGAGGAGGGGTGAAACGCATTCAGTTTTGCAAGAGGCACCCTTCCTTTGAAAAATATTCTATTAAATTTGTAGGATGTTCTAGGGGGTTGTTTCTGGAATTAATTTCTAAACGGTATTAAGTATTAGAAGACAGATTTTGATTGCTGCTCTTAATGCACTGGGTATATGAATTGCAATGGATGCAAATGAGCAGAACCTCCGCCAGGCGCGAGCATTGTAACGAGCCTGATCAGACCGCGATCCATCATCGACAAGTGCACCAGTTTCACCAGGCTCGTTCCAGTTCTGTTTTCCTTTTTTTCCCGACGGAGAAAAGGGTTCGAGGGAACCCAGCCATAGGACCCATTGATCGCAACCCCTATTTATCGATCAATTTGCCTAACTTTGCCCTTTTCTATGCCTTTCTTCGCCCTCCTTCGCGATCGAAGGGTTGGACGAGTCTCTTTATGACACGATCTTTTGACGCACGGCTCGTTGACGTTATACTTTAACACTTTTCAATACCTCCTACCCTTTTCATATGCCACAGAAAAGATCTTAGAAGTCACTACTAATTTTAAAAACTATTTACCTATTCTCAACCTTCTCTCGTCCCCGAAACATTATTATATAAAACTATGGATAATCAACCATGTGCAAAAATGACGAGAGGGACATTTCAATCCATTGTTAACACATTCGCGACCGCTGACGTGAACTCACGTCTTTTCAAATTCTATTCCTGGTTGCCGCTGACGTGAATTTACGTCTTTTCAAATTCTATTATTTTAAATAACACAGTTTTACAAGATTGATATTTCAAATCGAATGTTTTATCCACGCCCTAACGATAAAAGTTTGCGACAACCAGCTTCAGGATTTCTTAATTTTCGCCGGCAATAGAAAATTTGCCGGTCGCGAATGTGTTAACAACTATAGATACAGTACTCAATACATCTTACCAATTTATAAAATCGAGTTTCCTTACAAGATAAAATGTTTCCTTGTCTTAAATAAAAAGGATTCAACTGCACATTCGCGTTACTCCTAGACAACAGTAGTTTAATCCTTCGCAGACGGGAATTATGTTTAGCGTACTTATCGACGGTTCAAATGTACAATTTTCCTTAGGAAATGAAATTGTGTACTGAAAGCTACGCATAAGAATTAAATGAAAGAGGAAGTGTTGTGTTTGGTAAAAATTTGTTTGGTGTTTTTTGAGAGTAATAATTTTTTAAAAAGTAATTTTTAGTCACGAGCGACTGTCTGCAGACACGCGTCCGCAAAGAGTTAAGGTTAATTAGTTTTCTCTCAAGATTCATTGCTAAGAACAAATGTAGCACTTGGTAGGAACAACGAAGAAGACTCGGATAAGAACCGATTTCCGGGTCTCGTCAAAGGGAAAGTCAAATCGCGCGACAAACGAGAGGCGCGGCCGCAACAAAGAATTACCAGAGTACATAGGGGGTTGTCGGGGGACGGGCGAAATCGATCAGGAAAATAACGAGGCGCGAGATCAATCGAACCCTTTTTTCCCCCCGGCACGAAGAAGAAACGCGTCCTCACAATGGAAAAGTAGAAAAGAAAGAAAAAGAGAGGGGAAAGGATCGAAGGAAAGCCGAAAAGAGAGAGAAAGAGAGAATCGATGCACCTGCGAGCCGCAGCGCGCGCCACCCTTAATATTTTGATGGCTCAATACCGTCGACAATGCTATCGGCGGTGGATCTGTGCACGCATACATGAGCATACGCGAGAGCATTCAGACGCATACACATGCGCGCAGCCGATGGAACCCCTTTTCCTCGATGGCAGTTCAATACCCAAATTGATTCCGGGCGACAATGCCGGGTTCGAGCCCTCCGCAAAATCGGCCCGCAAACAACCCCTTTTTCTTCGGCCTGGCAGGCGAGGGGGCACACGCCACGCGGAAGGTGTTACAGAACCGGGAAATATCAAAAGGAATATCGTGCCACGGGGGCGAGGGAATCTCGGTCGATCGTTCCTGATCGCCCGTAATTCCTTTTGTCCGACCTCTTTGTTATCGGACGGGGGGAGACCCCCCTGGTAAAAACGAACGAACCGGATCGCCCGGTAAAAAAGCCCTAGACAAGCCTCTTTTTGCCCGAAAGGGGTGCAGAATGGATCGGGCTGCGTGGGCGGACTAAAAACTTGTGTCCCGACACGCGGAGCAAATTATTTTGCCGCAAACTTTATTGATTTTTAACACTTCGAGCGCCGCGACTCTCGGAAGCGCGAAACGGAATTATTCGTTTGCAGATATGTAAATGAATTTTTGCGTTAACGCGTCGAGTAAAGCGAGTTTGGTTAGGATCTGCAAAGTATAACATCAGAAAAACGAATGAATATTTTTAGTATGATAGACCCAGTGGAAGGTTTAGTGAGAAACTATAGGGGCTATAGAAAAACAACAAAGGCACAAGTCACAAGAATAAATACAAATGACCAATTTGAAAATAAAAATAACATGTATGAATGACGTATGAAATGACAAGATATCATTTAAAGCCTACGGGAGGGGCATGCAGAATGCAAGTACCTAACTCCCTTTACTATCAGAACATTTTTAATTTATTTGAGAACGTGTATTTAATTTTAACTACAGTTGAACTTAGGTTGGTAAGATTGGTAAGGTGCATTTTAAATGCATACCAAAGTTTATTTCAAATTTTATTCTAAGTTGATCTCGTATTTTAAAATAAACCATGTTATATCCGTCCTTGGGTACACCTTAAACATTCAGTTGTTATTTCATTCGATAAATGTCTTCTATTTTCTTGGATTTCTGAAGCTGATGGTTGGGCACTCAAAGTGTTAACACAGTGTCGAATTTGTAAAATAATGTATGATATATAATTCATACAATATTATAAAATATGTTTAATAAGCAGGTGTTTTGTTTACGCACAGACGTATGCTAGTCTTTAAGTTTAAAAAGTGAAATGAAAAAGGAGACAAAATTGGCTCCTTGTTGAACGTGTTAACAATTAACAAGTCTTTGACAACTCGCCTCAAAAAATTGAAATAAAAATATTGTGTTATTCTGTACCGAAAATAACGTATTAATTTTGAGGAAGTTCCGTGAAGAAGTTGTGGGACAAAACCGTGGGCGGGTGTTTTGACACGCTCCGGCGCAATTTAATATTGATTACGCTCCCGTTTTTCCACGATCCCGAAATGTCACGGACAGGATGAACATTTAAAGCCGCAATTCAGTTGTGAAGTGCCGAAACGATAATTGGGGAAATGTTCGCGATCACCGAGCACCGACAAAGATTTCTTTTTCCGGCGCGCGGCGTGTAGAAGCACTGTGGGCCCGTAAAAGGGCCCCGAAATGATCAGCCCGCGTCCGAGTCAGCAAACAAACAAGCAAACAAACACGAAGGAGGCGGTCACCGGGAAAGAGAGAAAAAAAATCCTCGGCTCCGGCACGTTTGATCTCGTTCGCCGGGATTTTCGGGGGTGGCCCCGAAACAGGGGACCGTGTTGGGACTGGCCGATCGACGGACGAGCCCAAATAGGGCCCCCCCGGTCGACCGAGGAGCAAGTGCACGCGGCTCTCTTCGACTTCGTCTTTTTCCTTGACCTGTTCTCTCTTCCTTCTCCGTCGGAAATCACCGTTTCTCATTCTCTCTCTCTCGTCTTTCTCTTTCTTTCCCTTTTCAACGGACAGATACCTTCTCCGACTTTATCTCGGTCGTTTGGTCGATGTCCCGCCACCGAAACTGACCCACTAAAATTGCGAGAGGATACCCTCGACGAGGTAAAACAGCGGCCAGGATCGTTTCGTCCTTTCTGGAGCTTTGCGTGCACAACCGTTCGTGAAATGGAGCACGACTTCGTACACAAGGCTCCTGTTTAGTCCTCGAACGGCACAGAGTCTCCAGGACTTCGTGGTCAACGAGTAGGATCGCTCAACCCTTCAGGGACGACGTCCGTGCGACGTACTGACTCCAAGGTATATTTAAAAATTAATAACAGGAGGAGGAATTATTGCGGGCAATTTGTTCTCATGTATTATTGTCCGTTTTCTAGAATTTGGAGATCGCTAGTGAAAATATTGGAAATTCTAAATTATCATTGGCAATGGCTATTCGCCCCTAAAGTGTTAAATTTTTGTAATTTGTTTAGTCTTCAACCACCGAGAGTCTTCAGAACTTCGTGGTCAGTGAGTAGGATCGCTCAGCTCTTCAGGGACAACGTCCGTGCGTCGTACTGACTCCAAGGTATATTTAAAAATTAATAACAGGAGGTGAAATTATTGCGGGCGATTTGTTCTCATGTATTATTGTCCGTTTTCTATAATTTGAAGATCGCTAGGGAAAATATTGGAAATTCTAAATCATCATTGACAATGGCTGCTCGTTCCTCAAGCGTTAAATTTTTGTATTTCAAACGCCTGTTTACTCTTCAACCACCGGGAGTCTTCAGGACTTCGAGGTCAACGAGGAGGATCGCTCAACCCTTCAGGGACGACGTCCGTGCGTCGTACTGACTCCAAGGTATGTTTAAAAATTAATAACAGGAGGTGGAATTATTGCGGGCAATTTGTTCTCATGTATTATTGTCCGTTTTCTAGAATTTGGAGATCGCTAGGGAAAATATTGGAAATTCTAAATCATCATTGACAATGGCTGCTCGTTCCTCAAGCGTTAAATTTTTGTATTTCAAACGCCTGTTTACTCTTCAACCACCGGGAGTCTTCAGGACTTCGAGGTCAACGAGGAGGATCGCTCAACCCTTCAGGGACGACGTCCGTGCGTCGTACTGACTCCAAGGTATGTTTAAAAATTAATAACAGGAGGTGGAATTATTGCGGGCGATTTGTTCTCATGTATTATTGTCCGTTTTCTAGAATTTGAAGATCGCTAGGGAAAATATTGGAAATTCTAAATCATCATTGGCAATGGCTGCTCGTCCCTAAAGCGTTAAATTTTTGTACATTAAACTCCTGTTTAGTCTTCAACCACCGGGAGTCTTCAGGACTTCGTGGTCAACGAGTAGGATCGCTCAGCCCTTCAGGGACGACGTGCGTGCGTCGTATTGACTCCAGGGTATATTTAAAAATTAATAACAGGAGGTGGAATTATTACGGTTGATTTGTTCTCATGTATTATTATCCTTGTAATATTGTGATGTTTATGAGATTCGTTTCGAAGCGTCGACAAAGAGTCAGCGATTTTATGAATATCCTTTTTTGCAATTCTGTTGTCCGCATCATGCATCGACATCCAATATCGCTGTAACATAATATCGAGGCGTTACATTTCCGCGACAGTAAAATCCGACTGATCTCCAACCCCCTTTTTTCCGGCGATGTTGCGTACGTCATGAGATACAATTTTTGCACCAGTAATTCGCATCGATGCTGATTACACAAAGCAACATTCTCTGAACGATAGCTGTACGTGGGAGGACAGCGTAGGCTGATACACAGAGCGAAGAATGTTGTATCTTCTTTTCGTCGTCGCGTTGCGTCGGCGGGAACTTTTTATTCGTCGAGTCGAGGAACCGAGTTATCCGAGGGGTGGCGCGATTCCTCTGTGCTGACTCGAAGGATTAAGTTGTGTATTCGTCGATCTGTTTTGCCACCCCCGCGCTCGATTTCGCGTGAGCGTGGGTCCTTGTTTAAAGAGGCCGGCTTTGGAAACGGATCCGAAGATACGGCTGCTCGAAATGCAGATGTTTGCGGAAGGGATTCCGCGCGCAAGAGGCCGGTCGCGACGTGGAAATCGGGCTTGTTGGGGTGGACGGAGGTGTACAGGGTTGGAGCAAGTGGCCGAGTATTTCCGTAACGAGATTATCCAACGGAAGGGAAGCTGCCTGTACCGCAGCGTTTACCGAATCCCTTTCTTCCTTTATTCGAACGAAAATGAGACGACCACGCCTGAGAAATTCGTGAATATCCTGCCCTGGCCCATTCACAAGGAGTTTGGATCTTTTAGCATGGTGTTAACACCACAATTGGACTATCCTGTAAATATTAATCCATTTGCGTCGCGGGAGAAAACGAGAAATAATGTTTTTATCGCCAAATTTTTATGTTATTCTATTTAACATATATTTCCATTGTTTAGGATTGGACAAGGGGTCCTGTGCGACGCCTGCGACGTACTGGTTACAACCAGTTTTGAGACACTTTGCGAGACACTTAGCGAGCCATCTCCCTGTCAATTTCGGAATTAGGCGTCTTAACGTCTCGCGTGAATTTGACGTCACGCGATGAGTCAACGTGTTTCGCGGTAGCGAGCTCGTCGACCGTTAGATTCCAAAATTCGACCCCAGAATTCTCCGAACGCTTGTTTCGATCGGCACGAATTGCTCGAACTCTCAAGTCGCGATCCGCGCAATATCTCTACCTTTACTTCGATCTTTCATTTCATCCAACAGTACATTTCATTTCATTTACAGTATTCTCTAACAATTTCATTTATTGTCATAATTCAGTACATTTCATACAGTGTTTTGTTATCGTGAGATTTTGACATCGTTTCCTTTGTATTACCCGCGTACACACATTTGACTGTTGAACAATCTCGTTCGAATAAAGAACATTTACAAAGAGTGTGTGTTACTTCCTACCGCGCTCCTGAACAGCATCGTAACTTTAACACGTTGGCTGCCATGTTACCCATATATGGGTGACGGAATTATTTATACAGCTTTTAAAATAAATTTTTATGTTAATATATACATTGCAACAAATTTTAGTAATATCCATACAATGCAAGACGATTGTAGGATCAGTCAAGGTCATACATTTAACCTTTTCAGTTTTTATTTCATTAAGTAAATCAGTTCGATTTTATGGAATTTTTGAAATTGTTGGATTGGCACTCAACGTGTTAAATAGGCGACCAACATCTGAAATTGGAGATACACAATCGACAGTCAATGTTTGCGGATGCAAATGGGTTCATTTCGAAGATTAGGAAGTTCGCGTTGAAGATTCAAGAAATTCGCTCACCTGTTCCACGGTGAATTAATTCGATGAAATAGAAAAGTGCGGTGACGGAGGGTGCTACGACGATTAATATTCGGCAAACTGGCCGGAATCAAAACAGCCGATGCCCCTATTATGGGAACGGTGCGCGCAGAATCGATCCGGGTCTACCACGTGCGAGGGAAGCTGTCCGAGATTCGGTGAAAGGGAAGAATAAAAAGCGGCAGGAAAAATGGAAAAACGGTCGACGTTTACGCGGCATTAGGCTATGGATTATTCAAAACCCCAGCGAAATGTTCTGAATGTGTCTTGACGCGGGTAAGAATGCTGACGCGCGAGACCAGTGCCGGATCCACAGAGGAATCTCTAAATGAAAACCACCCGGCAGAAATATATATTGCACTTTACATAGAAAAGAAATATTATAAATTAAATAGCATTTTGCACTTTAATCAAAAAGTGGCGCTTATTTATTTTGATAAGATTTTACTTTGAAGAGGAATTTTAGATTTTACTTTTACTGGTTTTACTCTTACATATATTTATATTTTAGTCAAGTTCATACGTGTTTACACAGAGAATGATTCTTACAGACTAGCTCGCTCGTCACTCGTGTCGCTTCACGCATCCACACACATACACACACACACACATTCATACGTTCGATTCGGTTTATACGGTCGCTCGATATGCCACAGATTCGCAGTTGCCTATCTGCCAGTTGATTTCTTTACATATTTAATAAGACACCGCCTACAAAAATGGCAATTTTGTTTCAGGCCACGGAGCTTCCGGAAAGACAGCAGAATTATAAAAAATTGCTTTACGTTCAATAGACATTTCGAAATTAGCCACAATTATAATAGCAAGGAATAGCCAAGGAAAATATAAATTATGCAATGGATCGATTTCAACGCAAGATCTCAATAGATCAGAGGGTTGATACAGGGAATTTTTTGAGAGAGAAAATGTATTTTTCAGGGGGACGGGACCGGCAGGTCCACTCCTGGGGGTTGCGGAGAAGCTGGAGGATCCCGATTCACCTCGAATCAAGGAATCGGCTCGAGTCGACTTCCTATTGTGTGTCCGGGCACGAAAACATCTGTAATCCGTTTAGCCGTGCAAATTTCCCATTGACAAGCTACCCCTGCTGTCAAAAATCCACGCCACCGCTGTCTAGCCCCCTCTCACTCGTCACGGAATGCATAATAGCCTCGAGAAACGCGGCGTCTGCGGAAAGCGGATTTTCTAGGAACCGTTCTTTTTTTCAGCCCCAATTGCGTCGAGATTTTGTCCTCGACGTATTGAAAATATTAGCGCAAAAATTGAACAAGTAAACTCCGTTTCCTATTTCTGGGAGTTCTAATGGGGAATTACACCGCCGACGCCCTCAATCTCGAAATTTACTTAACCCTCTGTCTACCGTAAAAAAAACTTTCATTACGCGATAGAACATTTATACCACAAGACGTAGTAAATATAAAAAAAAACTTTTAGCTTTAAATAATAAAAAATAAGAAAAGTAACAAAGTCATGGAACGACAAGATCCCAAGAATTTTAAAAGTTTAAACGACCGCAGTATCTATATACAGCCGGGTCCAATGGACCCGCTTGGTAGACAGAGGATTAAAGTTAGTCAAATCAAATTTTTACACTTTGTTGTCTCAAGCTATAGTACACAGTATAATATTTCGAGATTCCATGGCTTTCTTCCGCTAAATTCTTTCAATATTTTATAACTAGACTGCGGATTATATGCATTTACGACAAAACTGTGTCAGCGAAATTTAACCCTTTGCGCTCCGAAGTATTTTAATTCCATAACCAACCTTTTTTTTCGATCAAGAATATTTCCATTCTATATGATTTTTATCATTTTGAAGAAATGGAACTGATATAATACTTCATAGAATACTTAAATGTTTGGTAACGAATTTATTGAATATCAATTTAATAATGTAAACAATATTTTGAATAATGGTATAGTAATTTTTAGTGGTGCCTTAGAGTCACCACTGGAGTGCTAAGGGTTAAAACAGGACAAACACCACGAGCATTTAGGAGCCTCACTATTTTGAACTTTTTAAGATCATTAAAGAAAGGAAGAACTTTTTATTTGGCTTTTAGTCTTAATAATTGATGCAGACAATTTTTATTTTACATAAAGACCCGCAGTCTATTCATAACACTTTCCGTGCGAGCTTGGTAACCTCACAAGTCGCATTAAATCAAACTAACTCATTTAATGAAATAAAAATTGAAATACAAAGACGTACGATACCGAGAGTATTTTTTCACACGTTTTCGCATTTTTCAGACTCCGATTAAATTTGTTGCGTTGAATATATTAGCAAAAAGTTCATTTTTCAATTTGGTCAAATAATGCCATCTACCGTATTTCTGATAGACAGTCAAAGTGATAAGGGAGGTACAATGCATTTAACACTTTGCCGTCCGCACGTCTCGTAAAAATTTCTTCGCTTGGCGCTGGCCGTTTTTGAGGTTATCGGGTGATTATAAATTTTCAAGTTTTACTAATGTCATCGTTAGCTCACATGAGTTTTCAATCCTGCCCCCTATTTTCATGAAATTTGGAAGATATACACATGTAAATAAAAGTAAAATTTGTTTTCTATATTTCTTTATTTACGTTTTCTATGGTAATAACTTAGTATTTCTCTTTTAAATGATATGCAGCAAAACAATCTTTAAGATGTAACGCAACTCCACAAGACTTGCACATTAACCCTTTGCACTCGGAGCTATTTCAACTGAAAAACCAAACATTTCTTCTAGCCTAGAATATTTCCATTGTACATAATTTATTTTCATTATATGAATAAGAAACTGATATAGTACCTCATACAATATTTAAATGTTCAGTAATTTATTACGTATAAACAAACTTAATCACGTAAAAAATATTCCGAATAATGGTGTAGCAATTTGTAGTGGCGCCTCAGAGTCGCCATTCGAGTACTAAGGGTTAAATTTGTTGTCCTTCTTTTTTTGTTTTTGGAACATACATAGCAGTTTCTTTGTTTTCGTTTGTTAGTTTCGGAAATGAGTATTACTTGGTGTTGTTTTAGCTGACCGGAAAGTCGGTCGATCGAATCATGATGGGACGCACGCGATGTAGTAGCGATCTCCGAGTTTTGCTCAGGAACAGGTACATGTTCTTTTATCCACGATTCAGACACTTTCAATAAAAAATCATGAAATCGGAGACTCTTGCGTTCTGTATTGAAATGTTGATATGTCCTGAATGCATTAAATAATGTGCAATTAACACTATGCCGTCCAGTACACCACTGTGGTGTCGCCGGCCGTTGAGCAATACTTTGTGCGCGACACCACTGTGGTGTCGCCGGACGGCAAAGTGTTAATGAAACATTTTAAGAACGAGAATGAGCACCGAAAGACGTTCGCGAACTAACGAATTAGCGTATTAGCAGATTTTCTGGGAGGGACGAGAAATCAGCGCGAAGAATCGTGAAGTCGCGAGTCGATGGAGCGAGGTCTGCGCGATCTCGGAAATTATTTATGAACCACTTGTCTCGTGTTTGTAGTCCGTTGTGCACGTTCGAGTGGGGACCCGTAGGCGGTGAGAGACTCGGGCACAAAGCCCGATCGAGCTTGATTTCCCTGAAAAGGGATCTCTAACCACCGTTCACGCCACACGTCGTCCGCGGAACGTCCACTTTCTCCGTCCCCTCGAACTCGGAGGAGCCGCGCAGCCTAGCATTGTGACCGGCGAAAGACGGTTAGGCAAATTTTCAATGAAATTTTTTTCCTCTCGCCCCTGACCCGGGAGGGGTGAACGGACCGACGAAAAAGCGAGGAAAAAAAAAAAGAAGAGATTTCGAACGTTGCCGGACGTTGGGCAGGGCTCGGGACAAAGGGGTCCGAAATCGAGGGGTGGAAAATAAGGAGACGTCCATCGTGTAGAGGGGTGAAAAAAAAACACGTACCATGTGGCGCGTGGAAGGAAGCTGCGTGGATTTTTTTAGATCGATCCGGGAAAGGTGGAACGGAACAAAACGGGGGAAAAAACGATGCAAGCTACCCCGGAAGGGAAGAGACCCCTGGATTTCCGAATTTCCGACAAGAATCCATAAATTTCTGCTACAAAAAAGTACGCAGGCTGCGCGCGTGCCCCGTCGACTCGCCCCCCAGAAGAGGAGGAACGCGAGAGACCCGCAGTTTGCACGCGTCCACCATCTCGTAGCCCCCCTCCTTTTGCTTTTTTTCTGCGAAAAAATTTCCTCGTTAGAACCCTGGTTGCACGCGACCGCGAGACAAAGGGGTTGTCGCGTGCCACCAAAAAACCAGACTGCTGCGGAATTTCGAGAAAACCACTTGCGCGTGCCATGGATTGTCGGCCCCCCGCTCCGGGAGTGCCGAAGAACCATAATTGTTATTGGTTTCCTCACAGTTGCAAATCAATCTTATCTTTCGTTAATCTTTTGGCTATATTTTTCCTATTTTTCTCGTTACATCTTTTCAATTTTTTTGGTCACATTTCTTTTAATAAATTCGAGTTCCTTGGCACTTTGTGTAACGAGGCTGTTCAATTTTTTGTATGAGACTCATGCAAGTGGACATAAAGTTATCCAAGAACTGTAAGGAGGTCTAATAAAAATTAACTATGTTGACTGTCCCACTACTGGTCCAGAGAATTCGATAAAATCAAAATAATTTAATCAATGAGCCTACGACTGCAGAGTTAGCCTTTTTTGTCACGATCTATCGTCTAGTAATTATTAGCGGTGTGCGAGAACTCGAAATTTCGGGTTCGGGTCGGGTCGGGAAATTTGTTCGGGATCGGGTCGGGATCCCGAAAGTTTATAAACTTCGGATACCCGAAGAGGTAGTCGGGTCGGGTCGGGTCGGGGTCCCGAAAGTTTGCAATATTCGGGTACTCGAAGTTAAAGTTGGAGCAAGTCTGCGGTCAAATCAGCAATCAATAACTCTGTGACTCTGTGCATATTAACATAAAATCGAAGTAATTTATTTAATGAAAAAACTATTGGAAAATTAAAATTTAGGACACCGAGTAGTTTTTTAACCTTCTTGCATTTCCGAGATATTAACCAAATTTGGTATAATAATTATATTAGCGTAATAATTAATTTTTAAGTATGGACAAATAATTCTGTCACCCATATACGCGTGACACGGCAGTCTACGTGTTAAGACGTTCAATCATCGGTTGTAATAATATTTCGATTTGTAGTAAACACTGTTTACGAAACAGTGCTCTTATACGAACAGTGTGCGGACGAAGAGTCCCTGTCTTGTAGGAACAGTGTTACTAGAAATAGAAACGTCCTTTACGTACATTCTTTCACATAATGTATTCTAAAATATTTTTTCCTCGCGAAATTTGATAACTGATTACACTGAAAATACAAAAATCATTCTGAACCTGCCATTGAAAATAAAAGATTGAACTAAAAAATCATAAAACAGCATTATGCTTATATAAATACAACTTTAACTTCGAGTACCCGAATATTGCAAACTTTCAAGACCCCGACTCGACCCGACCCGACTACCATTTCGGGTACCCGAAGTTTATAAACTTTCGGGATCTCGATCCGACCCGGCCCGATCATTGTCCGACTCGACCCGAGGCTCGGGTACCCGAAATTTCGGATACCCGCACACCATTAGTGTTTACACTGCGAAGTTCATATAGAGAAGAAGGAGCCGCGTACAGCGGCGACACGCGTACCTTACCGAGGCACGCACACACATGCACACATATTCTAATTAGCGCTACCGTGTTATGAACACGATACAAATAATATAAGTAAATACACAGAGATGTCGCGATTAATATACTTCAAAAGGTTCGCGAAGTTAAAGTTGGAGCAAGTCTGCGGTCAAATCAGCAATAAATAACTCTGTGACTCTGTGCATATTAATACGTCCAATCATCGGTTGTAATAATATCTCGATTTGTAGTAAACATTATTTACAAAACAGTGCTCTTATGCGAACAGTGTGCGGACGAAGGGTCTTTGTCTTGTAAGAACAGTGTTTACTAGAAACAGAAACTTCCTTTACGTACATTCTTCCACATAATGTATTCTAAAATATTTTTTTCCTCGCGAAATTTGATAACCGATTACACTAAAAATACAAAAATCATTCTGAACCTGCCATTGAAAATAAAAGATTGAACTGAAAAATCATAAAACAGCATTATGCTTATATAAATACAACTTTAACTTCGAGTACCCGAATATTGCAAACTTTCGGGACCTCGACCCGACCCGACTACCATTTCGGGTACCCGAAGTTTATAAACTTTCGCGATCTCGACCCGACCCGACCCGGTCATTGTCCGACTCGACCCGAGGTATCCCGCACACCCCTAGTAATTATATTCTTAACGTTTCGACAGCCCACAGATTGTAATGAAACTCTACAAAATGATAGCGCCAATTTAGAGCAAGGACGATGCTGAAATAACTCGGTTCGAAACGAATTTCGTCCCGTTTGGTGGGACAAGTATCAGCGGGGACTAAATGCTCCTTATTTGGGAGAGCTATTATTAGCAAGAGGACCGAGTGTTTTGGAAACAGGAGCGAAGGGAGTCGTTTAAGCGCTCGACGCGTTAGTCAAAGAATAAATAACTCGTGTTACATCACCGGAAAATGATTCCAGAAGGCAATCAAGGCCCAGCCGAATGGGAAAGTCTCGAAAATAGTTCCCACAGGGTCTCTCGTACTCGCCCCTCCCCCGTGAGCGCTTCTCGTTCGTGTTTGATAAGGGCCTACTGGACTTTTTTGTGAAACAAAATCTGACCAGATGTCGGCGGGACCCTTCGACGAGCAGGGGCCAGGTAAAAAAATACCTTTGGGAGCGGAGAAAGAGAGAGTGAAAGAGAACGCGAGAGAGAAGCGGTTGGAGCACTCCAGATTCGTGTGGGAGGCTGGCTCGGTTCGTCATTAGCCCACTAAATCAATCCCGCGCCGAGCTCACGGGATCATTTTTGTAGGGAAGCCCTTCTGGACCGAGCAAAGGGTTGCAACTGGAACATCAGGTATCTCGGTCACTCTACGACTACCTTCTCAGCTCCCTGCCCTTGTAATTTTAATGGGGATTCCTGTTCTCTTCCCTTTGATCTTTCACGATCGAGCAGCGTTCCCCGTAATCGTGCGCAAACTTATGTCTGCGCGAGAGCTCTCGGCGACAGTGGATCGCATAACTTGACCTGCCTTCTGTCTTCGATTTACAAACACCCTTCCCTAGGTCCACTCTTTGCGCTCGCAGCTACGTACCTTGCAAGGTATGGAGCCAATTAAAAATTTGTTTCTTCTTTTAACAGTTATAACAAGATGACGATACTTTATCGATTCCTTTACCTCTCCAATGTTTTATATTTCATCTATCCATTTTTGTTACAAATCCATAAAATCTACAGTCCATTTATTATCTACGCAAAATACGAGTAATTCTCGAGCGAACAGAGCAAAGTATAGTATACAAATTTTGCTGCGAGCACCACAATCGGCAGCAAGCAACCTTCTAAAAATGTTACACGTAATAAAAATGTTACACGGATTAACCCTTAGCACTCGAATGGCGACTCTGAGGCGCCACTACAAATTGCTACACTATTATTCAGAATATCGTTTACATGATTAAATTTGTTCATATGTAATAAATTACTAAACATTTAAATATTGTATGAAGTACTATATCAGTTTCGTACGCATATAATGAAAAAAACTTATGTACGATGGAAATATTTTAGTAATTATAATTTCTATCGATCTTATTATGAGATATATCTAAATAATTTGATATCGGAGCAAGGTTCGATCTATTTGAAATGTTCAACAAATTTGCCTTTAATTTAAATTCCTTATTGGCAAATATTAAATAGTACAATGTGATTATATTTAACTAATATATTTTTCAGACGCTTTTTTCCCTTTGAAAAAGATCCACACATGGATTGAAACGTTGGGAATTTAAATTAAAGGCAAATTTGTTGAACATTTCAAATAGATCGAACTTGCGCCGATATCAAATTATTTAGAGAAATATTTTAGGTTAGAAGAAATGTTTGGTTTTTTAGTTGAAATATCTCCGAGTGCAAAGGGTTAAAAATTACACGAATATCATCCGCGAGAACACGATCTCTTCGTCCAACTCGCAGTGCAACTAAAATTACAAGACCCGAGAGGCAAAGGATAAAACTGTAAAGATTTAAAAGACGAAAGCTAAAGAGGACGAGGGGCGGGGGACGAACCCGAAGAAAAAGAGGAATTCAATTTCAACGTAATGCCTTCATGAACAACATCTTCGAGGAAGTTTAATTAAAGTCGCGCCGAAGAATCTGAAGATCAAGAAGCGAAACCCTAGGGGGTATCGGATGAGCGAGAGCGAGCTAGCAGCAAAGCCCAAGAAAAAATGAGCAAGATCCGATTTTTCCGCAACTTTGTTATCAGGTTACACGGGCAACTAGTTACACGCTGTTCGGGGCAACTTTCGATCCTTTGAAACTCTGCGTTCCCTGCGAAGATCTTCGATCGTCCGCGCGAGCAACAAATTCGCTAGTTTGTTTCCCGCAACGTTCAATTTTAGCCCGCAGGAAAAACCGATGGCGAATATTAATATAAAGCGGAACTTCCTAACCAACCGCATCGAACAAGTTCCTTCAACCATTCCGCGATTATTTTATCATTATTCGATACGGTTGAAATATAATCACGACAGCTGTGGTGGCTAGACTGCGGGTTTGTTTCATTTGTGATTTGCTGCATTTGTGACAACAGTAAGTAGGTGCGATTGAAAACAGGATAACCATTACAAGAATTTCGGAGCGTCGATACACTATTTTGATCAATAATAATATTAATATTTGTGAAGAAATGGACTGGTAGATAGGCAATTGCGAATCGGTGGCATCCCGAGCGATCGTATCGGCGGAGTCGAAAGTGTGAATGTGTATGTGTGTGTGGATGCGTGAGGAGACACGAATGATAGGCGGTCTAGTCTGTAAGAACGATTAACTATGTAAACACGTATGAACTTGAATGAAATATAAATATATGTAAGAGTAAAACCAGTAAAAGTAAAATCCAAAATCCTTTTCAAAGTAAAATCTTATCAATATTAACCCTTTGCATTCGACTGGTGACTCTGAGGCACCAGTAAAATTTGCCATACCATTATTAAAAACAGTTTTCGTACATCGCTGTTAGAACGCGAACCTTTTGAAGTATATTAATCGCGACATCTCTGTGTATTTACTTATGTTATTTGTACCGTGTTCATAACACGGTGGCGCTCATTAGAATATGTGTGCATGTGTGTGCGTGCCTCGGTAAGGTACGCGTGTCGCCGCTGTACGCGGCTCCTTCTTCACTATATGAACTTCGCAGTGTAAACACTAATGGTGTGCGGGTATCCGAAATTTCGGGTACCCGAACCTCGGGTTCAGTCGGACAATGATCGGGCCGGGTCGGGTCGAGATCCCGAAAGTTTATAAACTTCGGGTACCCGAAATGGTAGTCGGGTCGGGTCGGGTCGAGGTCCCGAAAGTTCGCAATATTCGGGTACTCGAAGTTAAAGTTGTATTTATATAAGAATAATGCTGTTTTATAATTTTTCAGTTCAATTTTTAATGGCAGGTTCAGAATGATTTTTTCATTTTTAGTGTAATCGGTTATCAAACTTCGCGAGGAAAAGAATATTTTAGAATACATTATGTGGAAGAATGTACGTAAAGGACGTTTCTGTTTCTAGTAAACACTGTTCTTACAAGACAAGGACTCTTCGTCCGCACACTGTCCGCATAAGAGCACTGTTTCGTAAACAGTGTTTACTACAAATCGAAATATTATTACAACCGATGATTGAACGTCTTAACACGTAGACTGCCGTGTCACCCGTATATGGGTGACAGAATTATTTGTCCATACTTAAAAATTAATTATTACGCTAATATAATTATTCTACCAAATTTGGTTAATATCTGGGAAATGCAAGAAGGTTAAAGAACTACTCGGTGTCCTAAATTTTAATTTTCCACTGGTTTTTTCATTAAATAAATTACTTCGATTTTATGAAATGTTTGAGGCCATTGCATTGGCGGTCAAAGTGTTAATATGCACAGAGTCACAGAGTTATTTATTGCTGATTTGACCGCAGACTTGCTCCAACTTTAACTTCGAGTACCCGAATATTGCAAACTTTCGGGACCCCCGACCCGACCCGACCCGACCCGACTATCTTCTCGGGTACCCGAAGTTTATAAACTTTCGGGATCCCGACCCGATCCCGAACAAATTTCCCGACCCGACCCGAACCCGAAATTTCGAGTACTCGCACACACCTAGTAAACACGTATAATTTGTAAGTTAAAGCCGGGATTGAGGCGCAAACGAAATCGGAAGATGCTGATAAGAATCAATAATTTTATTCACACGTTAACCCTCTGTCTACCGTAAAAAAAACTTTCATTATGCGATAGAAAATTTATACCACAAAACGTAGTAAATATAAAAAAAAACTTTTAGCTTTAAATAATAAAAAATAAGAAAAGTAACAAAGTTATGCAACGACAAGATCCGAAGAATTTTAAAAGTTTAAATAACCGCAGTATCTACATACAGTCGGGTCCAATGGACCCGCTTGGTAGACAGAGGGTTAAATACGTCTTTTCCCGACATCGGACTCGACGAGACTGTTCTTTTGTCGTTTTTGACATTCGCCTCTCGTTGGCAAGGAATTGTTTTTCAATAACATGAATATAAGAATAATATATGTCGGGTGACATAACATGAACAATATATATAAATTATATAAATTATATATACGGTGGCGCGGACTGTCGAATTACAGCTTACAACTTCTATATTATATTAAAGTATATGTCCGTAAAGTGCAGATAGACTATTTCCATCACTTGTAACTCCAAAGCCAAGCTGCATAAACTCCAACAATCGCGAATATCCCAAACGCAACAGGGACATTCAAACAAAAATCATTTGTACATCTAGTAAATAAGTCATTAGAGATGTCACGATCAGTATGAATCTGACGTTCTAATATTGTATCTAACATTGAACCTTTAAAATCATTAAAGAAAGAATTTAGCTTCTATTTTCAATAACTGATGCAGAGAATTTTGATTCTGCATAAAAGTCCACAGTCTACATCCCCTAAAAAGAGAATACGAAGCAGAGAGGAGATAATCGAAAGAAACGGTGGGGATAGGACGAAGAAAAAGAGTCGAAGAACAGACCCTGACCCAGGACAAGGGTCCTGATAACGCGAGGCGCGAGAAACGGGTAGAAAGACGACCTTAGGAGTCGGGAAAGGAGAAAAGCAAAGAGTCTCGGAGCACGAACGACGACGACGAAGCAGGAGAAGAAGAAGCCGGAACAAGAGACAATGGGGCGAGAGCACGATGCATGTTCAACATGTAGGAAGACATCGTTGCTCCTTCCAGACGCGGCGCAAGGGACAGGTGGCAGACTGGGCCTCGTGGCCCAGAGAGAGACCGATCCGGTTCCAGAAGGGCCGGACAGGGACGGTGAGACCGAGAGGGCATGGGAACCTGACTTTCGGGGGCAGCATCCCTAGGAAGTGAGCAAGGGGGCCCCCTCCTCTATCCCTCCCTTCCCTCCCCTCCTTCGACCGCGGGGATATAGGCACCGGGGAGAGAAAATGAGAAATAGAGGGGCCCCGATAGAAACGAGGGCCGACCACTGCGCGCACTTAAACACACACACACACACGCTTCGCTCTCTCGGTCTTTCGATTTTCTGTCTTGCTTTTCGGAATCATAGGATTCATCGTCCTACCGCGTCTGGCCAGCCTAAATAACCGACCCGGTGTCTTCCGAGTCTCAGGATTCGACGATTCCCCGCGAAACAGGACGCTCCTCGTGGCTCCTGTTTCCACAGAATTGGGTTACCCACCGTGTCGCTTCGTTTTGACGCCACGGAGATACAGGATCGCTTCTACTGGGTCACTTCTGACCCATTAAATCAGCTGGTTCGGTACTTCACGAGAAGAGTCTGCGGCGGTTCTTTGTGCAAAATAGGAATTTTCTTCCATCGCTAACACGGCACTGGGACCAAATCAAAATTTGTTTCTTCCTTTTTAACCCTTTGCACCCGATGCAAGTTCAATTTCAAAAGCAAGACATCTGTTTCAAACTAGAACATCACAGAGTAACGTTCTTACTAAGCATTCGAGAAAGTGATACGCAATTAAAACACGGAAAGACGCTTGGAGAAAATGGAGAAACAAGATAAATGAAATGTAGAAGAAATTCATATGTTTCGCTCGCGATTTTTACAAAAGGTTGATTATCCAGGAATGAACCAGGTGTTCTATAAGGATTGATAAGGCCCGCTACACATATCCGTTTTTCTAACGTGCGGCAACCGTACGGCGACCCCGCGGCAACGGAATTGCGGTTCAGTTGAAAGGTGTCCACTTGCGTTTGTTTAACGTGCGGCGACTGCGATTTTCACTGCGATTTCTACTACTATCGAAGATGGAGGTGTCTCAAAAATGCGTACAGTATTTGCCTATTTTGTATATAAATACTATTGCTGCAAACAAAGAAGACGGTATTGGGTGCATCCTTTTATCGATTCGAGATTTACGCGAGGCAGATTTGCTACATCCTTTGCTGATTTAAGAGAAAATCCTGAAAAATTCTTTAATTATTTTCGAATAAGTGTTCACTCATTTGATGAGCTGTTAGATAGAATAACAGTGAGAATCGCATTACAAGATACATGGATGAGATGTGCTATAACTCCCGTAGAAATGTTAGCTGTAACTCTAAGGTAAGTAAATAGAATCGAGGTATAACACGTAGTATAAGAATATAAGGGGGTGGAGGAAATGACGGAGTACCTGAGAAAAAGATGGAAAGAGGAGGAGTGGAGTAGGGTGGCGAGATATAAATTAGGAAATATTGGGAGAGGGGAGGTAGTGGGAGATATTGGTAATATTTCAGGTGTTTTTTAATTTCATTAATAAAAAGCTAAATGTCTAAAAATGTATCACCGTTTATCTCGTTCATTGTGTGGCAGAAGAACGGACGTTTACATCACTGATATGCGATAATATAATGACGACCGTATATGCGATTGTGGTGACCGTGCGTTTCTTTGGGGAACTGCGACAAATATTGAACACAAGACGGACGTGCGACGCCGGAATTACGATTCAAACAAATGTGCAGCGTCTTAATTGAATTCATAGTACTTCAGACCGCAATTGCGATATCGCACGGTCGCCGCACGTTAAAACAACAAATGTGTGCAGCGGGCCTAAATAGACCAATGTTGCAGAACGATTAGACGCGTCCTCTTTCCAAGATTTGATCGAAGTTCCAAGCATTGTGCGCCGAAAAAGTAGCACGCTGTGCAAAACAGCAACATCGTCGCGACGTCAACACGTTTTAGTGCGCTCCGCGTGTCACGGGATTCTCTAAACGCATAAACCCTGCAGCACGCGGTTTAAATGTATACCGAGCGATCTATTTTTGATAAATGAATAAATATATATTTCCGTAGATTTCACCTGTAGGCACGGATCCGCGTTATTGGAAATTTTTCCGTTGAGTGGAGTTGGCATTTTCGGTGCAGGCACACGGCGTAGAGAGAAAAAGCAGAAAGGTCGTATGATTCAGTGAGCACGACCACTTTGCGTTTAATTTAACCCTCGTAACCCTCTGTGTCCGCAGCAATTCGATCCTGAACGGGAGTTATTTAACTTTTATTGACTCTGTGGATCGGAGAAGAGAAATTGAATCGTTTCGGGATCCGTTCTCGATCCTGTCGCAGGATACGAGCGTCATCGGGAGAAAGAAAGAGAGAGAGAGAGATTGAGAGAGACAGAGAAGAGGGAAGAAAGTGAGGAGAGGAGAGAGCAGACTCGCTCTCGTTCGCTCACGCTAAAATTCACCAGTCCTTAATGAAGCTCCTTTCCGCGGCTCGGGACGACGACGCTGCGGAATTAATTAGGGAGCCGCTCTGGCCCATTTAAGTTTACGACCGCGGGTTTACGTTAATTATTACCGGGAACTAGTTGTAATTAGTCTTTCTCGAATACAAAATATCGGTTGCGCGGCACGCGGGGAGAGGGAGAGCAAGAGAGAAAGAGAGAGAGAGTGAGAGAGAGAGAGAGAAGGAGAGAGAGGGGAGGGGAGTGGCGGCCGGACCAAGGAAAAAGCCAGATCGTAAAAGTTTTTAATGCCGGCGCGTAGATTTATTAAAATGCGCGCGACCGTCCCGGAACAAAAATCGGGATTAATGGGACGCTCGCGTTTTGCATTATCCAAGGATACAGGGACACGGGGACGCAGGCGCGCGCGCGCTCACAGGATTCCTTTTTAATCCGCTTCCTGATGCCACCGACATCGAATAAGCACCCTGTTGGAATCGTCCCGAAACACTGCGCATCACCATACGAAAACTCCCCAAAACACCAAAAATTAACATTCCCAGCTCGAAAATAAATTATTCGGATACGAGCCGGTCGTTCGGTAAATCAATTAAAAATGTTGTCGTTTAGTGGTATTAAGCCTATATCCAGAGCCTAATTATTCAGGAAATTTATTCTCAAACGTAAAAAGGTCAAGCGTCCGTCGACTGGTTCGGCAAAGAAATAATAAAGATTTTGAAGGTGGAGTCGATTGGGGACACAGATGTCTCACGAACCACGACAAACACGTATACAGTCAGTCTCATAATCAATGGCACTTCAAGAAACATCGCAAAACTTGTGAAGAGCAACTATATTTCAACTATATTTTTCGATACCTACTGTAACTCAGAACAAATGCAATTTTCTATACAGGGTTGTCCCAAAAATGTCGAGAAAACTTGAAAAAGGTGATTCCTGAGGTCATTTGAAGTAATTTTTTCCTAATCGAAAATTCCCGCCTTGGCTTTGTTAAGGACTTATTAACGAAAAACACGGACCAATCAGAGCGCGGCTATAGCGGACGGATTCTGGCTCAGCCAACGGCAACGCCATATTCAGCGGGACCTGTCGTCGCGCCGGAATCCGTTCGCTATTGGGATCTGACATTTTGAGTGGCGCCGTCTGCTGTCGAAAAGTAGAAATACTCTAAGCTTGTCTTGACTTGGCTTATAGCAGCTTACAGTGTTAACAGGTGTTGATTAAAGTGTAAACTTGCAGTGATAAAACAGGTGTTAATTAAAAATAACGTCATGGAAGCTCCAATTTTTCCACCGTGTAGCAAAAATAATTTTGATTACTATTCAGTGAAAGATTGTGATAGTAGAGCGAGCAAAAATTTCTTGCTCCATTTCCACACTTTGAAATGAAGTATGTGAAGTGAACTGCTTGAAATTTATAAGACCTCCATTTCTAAAATATAAGAAACAATTTAGTAAAGAACAGTCTATTTTAACAGCTAAAATAGCTAAAGCTAGAGCGCATATTGAAAGATCTAACCAGCGTATAAAGACCTTCAAAATTCTTGGTTCAGTGATGCCTGTGCCATTGGTGCCTCTAATAGAAGATATTTGTACAATTATTTGTGGAGTAATTAATATGTCCTTACCAATTCTAAGCGATTAGAAATGTATGAAATTACAATTATAAATTTAGTAGGTATATTAAAGAACAAATTTTTCTTTTTTAAAAAGGCTCTCTCCCTCAACAAACTTTCTTTCTGCAGGATTTGTACCTGCCCACTTACAAGTTTCACCCATACTTACAAACATTTCAAGTAAAAACAAAAAAGAAGATATCAACACAATGTTAAGACCAAGCACTTCGTCGCCATATTGAATAGCTGTATATATTGTCCACGCCCCTATGTCAGTTTCCAATAGCCGCGCTCTGATTGGTCCGTGTTTTTCGCTAATAACTCCTTAACAAATCCAAGTCGAAAATTTTTCCATTATTTAAAAGATTAATCCATCTAGCTCGGCGGGAAAACTAAAATCGCTTTGTCCACTTATAAAACAGTTTAATCTTTATTTAAAGTGTGTGCGATCGATTATGAGACAGACTGTACGTGTTCGAGAGTTTACCGACTTCGAAGATTTCGTTGGTTCACACAGCTCGAGCTTGTCCCACCCACGTCAATCGAAGATCACCGATAGAAATCGATCTTCGCGTCGTTCGATTCGTCGTTGTCAAGGAAGAATAAAGGATCTCGGTGTGTCCTCTTCTCGGTGAAACGATGATACACTATCGTCGGGAGGGTCGATCGAGGAACCGAGGAGAAACTTATCGGGGATCGATTCCCGAAAAAGATTACGAGATCAACGGCTGCGACCGGCTGTGGTTCGACGGTGTTTTCTGTTTCTCTGGACGGTTAAGCCTTTCCGGGGAGCTGTGCAGGTTTTAGAGGATGAAGAAGGGGGGGGGGGGGAGGCACGTCGACGTGCAAGCCAACCACGGCCGGGCGATAAAGTACGACGGATAATTAATTTTATAGCTACTCAATTTCCGAGGGAATCGGCTACCGGGGGCCGCAGGGGCCTGTTTTCGTTAGTCGCGGTCCAGCAAAAAAGCAGATAAAGGCTCCTGCGTGCGGCTACCGGATCGAGAGAGAGAGGGAATCCACAGAGAGAAAGAGAAACTGCTCTCTGGGAAAGAGATATATGTACATATATAGGGTGTTAAAAAAAACCATTCAATATTTACATGGCATATAGAATACACTATAGTGAATAAAAAAGCCTTACCAAACGTAAGTCGAAAGGTTAACCGATTCTGAGATATAAACATTTTCGTTTCGTTAGAGTAGGAATACGCTGACATTTTTAGCACGATACTTTGTAAATGTGTGATATTAATATGATCTACAACTGACCGACTCCCGATGATATCTACTGTCGGCGCTAGAATGAGGACTCATTCCCAATATCTCAGAAACGGCTGACCTATCGACCCGTAAAGTTTCTTTATTCAGTACAGTATATTTTATATACTATATAAATATTGAATGTTTTTTTCCAGCACCCTGTATATAGAGAGGAAGAGGGCCCAGGGATGTGCTGCTTCGAAGAAGAATATTTCGATGGAGCAAGATGTATCGGCAAAATAGCATTCGGATAACCGAGAGACTCCCCTGACCCGAATATTTGAGGATCTTCAGAAAAATCGAGGAAAGGCGCTGTGAAATCCATGTAGGAGAAAATTGCCAAATATATACTAGCCAGGCGTGAATAGAACAAGTGTAACAATTCCTTAATATTTATTACATGCGAGATCTATAATAAAATCGTTCGTTTCGTAGCAGTGTGTTCCTTCGTACTCTTCAGACAGAATTCGAAAAAATCAGGTAGGACCGGTATAACTCAAATCAGTTGTACAATCCGCATTATCATTTCTAAAAATGTCTCAACTATATTTTCTTGTACATCGATTAAACCTACCACAAGTTAGAGCAGCCAGTTAGAACCGAAAAAATTCGTGAAATAAATTTTATGTACTCCTATTATGCATAGTATTAGGTTGTCCCATAAGTTCGTGCCGCGGATTGAAAAGTATTTTAATGAAAAACCACAGAAATTTTACAGTGACGGTGTAATATCTTTACCAAAAAAGTGGGAAGAGGTTGTAGAGAAGGTGGTTATATTTTTTCGTTGACTTTAAATAGTAAAACAGTAAACGGCACGAACTTATGGGACAACCTAATATATTAACATCCATCCCGAAGTTAATCTAAAACGTTCCACAAGATGTCTGAAGATATCCCAGGTTTTACTACTCCGTGCAAGATTCATAAATCTGGAATGGAAGGGCTCGGAGCCTACGAGCGAGGTGTTATTGTTATTCGAAGCGAAAACACGGTCGAAAAGAAATAAAGTCCACACGAGGATTCCATGGAAGGGAAAAATCGGCGGCAAACAGTCGAAAAAAAGGGAAGGAAAACAGAGGGGTTGGAGGAGAGCCACACGAAACGCAATAGGCAGTTAAACAAGGGAGAAACGGGAGAACGATCGGAGAGGAGAACGGTATGCATATGCGCGCAGGGGAAAAGACTGGGTCGAGAGGGGAGAAAGCATATTCGGTCGGTGATGAGGCCCCGGCCACAGATTTACGATCGGCAGCCTCTGCGAGCAGAGCACCACTTCTTATTTATTCTCTTTCCTCTGTTTCGCTTTGGTTCCCTCTCTCTCTCTCTCTCTCTCTCTCTCTCTCTCTCTCTCTCTCTCTCTCTCTCTCTCTCTCTCTCTCTCTCTCTCTCTTTCCATCGAGCCCCCCTCCGCGCCCCGTTTACGCGGCTACCGAACCTGCTGCTGCAGCAGCAGCCGCCGCCGTCGCCGCTTCTTATTCTTCCTTTTCTTCTCGTTGCCACTTGTTCACCCGATACATTAAGGCCCAGAATCCCGGCCGCGATCGGGCCCCGTTCAAAAACTGCCACGCGACTGCGTTCTTTGATTCCGGAGGCCGCGACTTCAATCTAAGTACTCTTACGACTAGGTTATGCCAAAAATACGTATCGAAGCAATAGAAAGATTCGCAGAATCGAAGAGCATTGATATAGTATTTTCAACTTGTTCAAATTATTCAGAACTCTTCCGCTGAACGTGGCGTTGCCGTTGGCTGAGCCAGAATCCGTCTGCTATAGCCGCGCTCTGATTGGTCCGTGTTTTTCGTTAATAACTACTTAACAAAGCCGAGGTGGCCATTTTTGAAAAGGAGAAAATTACTTTAAATACCCTCAGAAACCGCCTATTTCAAGGATTTTCAACATTTTTGGGACACCCTGTATGTTGTCTTGTAAAAATGACAAGATTGAACTTATCCTCTTATTTAAAACCATCGACACATATAAATTATTATAAACATATTTTATTTTCTTCCATCCAAGTGCCAATATTGACTTTAACACTAGAACTACCGGACAAGTCATAATGACTGGTTTCTAAATTTTTCTTTTACAAATATTGAAATTATAAAAATGTTTTCCAGAGTAATGTTTTAGTCAACTTCTCTATTAGAGTACATATTTAAACAAAAGTTGTACGGAAATTGAATAAATGCATTCTTGTCGTTATTAGAAGGCAATATACACCAGTCGCGTTTAGCGCTCGGTAGTTCTAGTCTTAAACAGTTGCAAATTAATATGCATGATAATTGTACTTTAGCAAATTGTAATCTGTAAATCATGTGGTTGCTAATGACCTCGCTGTTAATGCGACTATATTGAAATAAACTGCAAACAAACAACAAACAAACAAGATTGAATTTATTTGGACTTTGTGCGGTTCGTATCATAATCTGTGCTCTACGTAATATGTTTACTTAAATTACTTGCCACGAAAGCATCTTTATAATTTCAATAATTGTAAAACAAAAAGTCTGGAACGGGTCATTTTGATCGATGGTGGTACGGTTAGGTCCCATGAAAACCACCGACACAGGTTTCACCGACACAGATTTCACCGGCAATATTTCACCGACTCCAGATTTGACCGACAATGACCTTGACCGACAACAACTTTGACCGACAACGACTTTAGTCGACGACAGTATCATCCAGTAGTAACATCGTGTGACAACAATAACAACAACGTTAGCCGACTGCCTCTAACTTTATACAGTGTAATAATTATATTTTTATACAAAAGTAAAAGTGTCAATGCAGAACAGTTAGGTCTGGGTTAGGTCTGGGTATATCAAGAAAAAATTACATAATCAATGAGGTAATACGTACGCTGGTTAAAATCATTGTCGGTCAAAGTCGTTGTCGGTCAAATCTGGAGTCGTAGAAATATTGTCGGTGAAACCTGTGTCGGTGATTTTCATGGGACCCGGTACGTTTAGTGTTAAGAGCCGAACTTACACCCAAGTTAAAAAACGATGAGGGGATGTGCACCCCGAAAAAAATTGGACACGCGACAAACCTCGCGTTTTTTCGCCGGAAAGGAACCGGAAGAGGATCGTTCGGGGTCGAAACGAGTAAAAAGTCGGTGGACGGAACGCAGGCGGTCGGGGCACGCGGAAAAGCTCAAGGAAACGATGTAAATCGTGTTACACGGACGGCCGGTGGCTCGGTTGGCGCCTGTTTCATTAATTAGACGCAGAACGCGCGACTCGTTGGTGCGTTCCGAAATTGGCAATATTCGCGGGCCGGGCCAAACCAGGCCGGCCCGCGCCGGGAAACGCGAAAAGATTGTTTGGTTCGGCGTGGAAAAAAAACAAATGATCCGTCAAACAACGGGAGAGAGGGAGGGGGGAGAGAGAGAGAGAGAGAGAGAGATGGAAGACGAGGAGAGCGTGTCGAGAGTGCAGCGGCTGCTTTCGTCACAGATCGCGGCCGATGAAATGACGAAACGCCGGTCGACAGGTGAGAGGGGGCACGTCCGGGGAGAGGAGAGCTAGAGCAAGGAACGAAAGGGAGAGAAAAAAAAAAGGAAACGATGAATCGAGTCAACTAGTTACGGTCGATACGTGGCGCACCGTTCCTCGGAACGGGACGTTGTCTGTGTCTGTGCGGAGAGAATGAGTTCTGACCGTGGGCAGGGGGTGTAGGGGCGCGGAGGGGCTTCGGCGGAGGGTTTAATCGTCTTGCCGTGGCATCACGTGATCATCCGGCCATAGGTAATTGCAAGTAAATTCGAATTGTCACGCATTATCACGGCGGCTTCGAGTTGTCTGAACCCGACAGTGGCTCTCAAACGAAGCTCTGCCGTCGTTGCCGCGGAAGTTCCAACGATATGGAAGATAGTCCATATTGTTTCCATGTCCCGAGGCGTTCTTCCACTTCTGTGCCACTGGATGGAGACTGCGTGTGGTCTTTCGGCAACGAAAACCTGCTTAACCGTTTCGGTGGTAGGGATCATTGCGAAAACCGTGTCGAAGAATGCCAAGCAGCGATCGCGCTGTTGTCCGAACCGTTTTCGCAGTTTTTCCGATGGACCATCGCGATCAAACGCTGTGGCATTATTCGACGGGGTCCTATGGAAATCATCGACATAAAATTTCACCGATGCGACACCCGAACAGCGTGATCACGCCGCTGTGACATTAAAAAGGTCAATGTTTAGGACTTGTCGCAGAGACTGTGCCAACCTTCGAGCTCCGAGCGATGGCCGCGTCGAAGTGGTGCGGCGCGCTCCTCGGGGATGACACTTGATGTCTTAAAATAGGACTCGAGGGGGGCTGCAGGAAGTCGCTTTTTGTTTTCGGCCCGGGATTTATTGGACAGGCTGCGTGGGAATGGATTCGGCTGTTTAAAATGGAATTCCGTGAGGGAGATTTGTCCCGTGACGTATTGCTCCGTGAAAACACGGTGTAAGCGCTCTTCCTCCGGTTGTACTCCTCGAACCCCCATAGCTTCCTGGGGGTCTCCTGCGAGTCTCAGTCGTCGCAGTCGCAGGTGTCGCGTTCTCTTTAACTAGTCTCGAAACCGCAGAGAGAACACGCCTCCTGTTCGCTCGCCTTGCCTGCTTCAGGTGGAATCGAACAACGGTGTCTCGGAAATTGTTACACGGCAGAAACGAGTTTCTCGGATTCCGATCGCGCATCGAGAACACGCGTATATCGAGTGGCTAATCTTCGACAATAATTACTAGAACCATGGATATTTATGCAAATTCCGGCGTTCGTAGATTATTCTCCGAGAACCGGAATCGCGGATAATTATACCAATCCGGAGCACTATTAGGCTAGGTACAAAAGAACGAGCTTTGTTAACCTTGCTGCGGCGTGGCGTGCGCTCCGTTTCACGCGTCCCGGCAACACGAATGCTTGTTCCATCGTTTGTTTTGCACCGATTCCGATGAATCAATTGCCGGTGGTCCGTGGATCAGAATCTTCTGCAGTGTATTCTTTTAGCCTGTCCACAGTTTTAAATCTCAGCTACTCATTTTTGTCGTGAATGCACAATCAAATTCACAGCGTTAGTCATTAACGACAAATAATATTGAACACCGCGTTGACACTGCCGTATCATCTATCTTTGAGTGACGAAGTTTTTCCTCGAGAATTAGACATTTCTTTACACTCTGCAACGCATTTCTGCAATGGTAGACAGAGTGTGATAAATGGACTCCGGATCTTCAAGCAAAACGGAAATTGTCTGCATCAGTCGTAAGAAACAGGAGTAAAATCAAATTCTTTAATAATTACAACAGGATGAAAATAGTACATCGATAATCTTAAACTCGTTTAATTCCTTTCACTCAATTTTAGTTTTACCGAATAAATTGACGTTTCCCAATTTTGGTGATCACTGAATGGACGCGGAACGCGTTGATCCTTCTGTACCGTACTCGTTCTAGTAAAAGTGCTAATTCTTTGGATTTCTACAGGAAAAGAAAAGCTGAAATTCTAGAGGATAGAACAGCTTCGACATATTAGACGTTGTTTTTTTTATGTTTTTCGATCGAAATTTTATAATAAATGTGTGATGGTTTCGGCGCACAGGTTCGATCAGTGATACAAAAATAGCAGTTTTGCAAATTAAAAACTCGACGTTTCGACCCAGATGTGGATCATTCTCAAGAGTGAGATTTTTTTGCGTTTGCTACAACAGGAAACAATATAAATGAAATTTATTGAAGACGAACTTACTCCATGCCGGTAGAAACTGAACTGAACCTTTTTTCAAAAGAACCTAAAAATGAAATTTATTGAAGACGAACTAACTCCATGCCGGCAGAAACTGAACTGAACCTTTTTTCAAAAGAACCTAAAAAGGTTCAGTTCAGTTTCTGCCGGCATGGAGTTAGTTAGTCTTCAATAAATTTCACTTATATTGTTTCCTGTTGTAGCAAACGCAAAAAAATCTCACTCTTGAGAATGATCCACATCTGGGTCGAAACGTCGAGTTTTTAATTTGCAAAACTGCTATTTTTGTATCACTGATCGAACCTGTGCTACGAAACCATCGCACATTTATATTAGACGTTGGCCTAACGAAGTCTGGTTTCCTCGGAAAAATCGCGCGTGCAATCTCGGCCGTAGATCGTCCCTTTCCGCTCGAGCTGGATCTCGGTCCGCGTAGTAATGTCGGCGAGTGCGTTCACACCGAATCGAGAAAGCTATCGTGCGCCTCGATCCCGGCCCATTCAGCATCCCGAGGCCAAAGAAAAGCTTTTCTTGGGCAAGACGTACACGAACGGACAGACGCAGACGGACGGTTACATAACTCCTATGGACTCGGGGCGACGAGAGAGGGGGTGCGGGGCCTGGCATTGTGCCCCGACGATGTACATAAGAGGCATACAGGGGGCAGATCGGACTTAGAAATTTAGTACGTGGAGGTAAATGGGGTATCATGTTCAGTCTAAGGCTTAAGGACTTTTGTTTGGCGTGGGAGGCTCGCTGCTGCACTGCCCGCTGGGCCTTGTGCCCCACCTGACCTTCCCAACCCGAGGTGGAGTTGGAGGGGGGGGGGGGGGGGCCACAACCTGACCCATTCAGCCCTCCGCACAGCTTTCCGTCTTCGTTCGATTTCGTGTTTCGCGCCGGGGTGGGGGTATTCGACGGAAATTGTGTCGGTTGATCTCGTTCTCTTCTTATTTCCAAGGTTCCCTCGAGTTCCTTGCCCCATCATCGAAATTTCGAGCCGGTGTTTTTTTTAGCCGTCCCTCGAAAATCGTTAGAAAACTATTCCTGGTATATTTCTTCAACAATGTTGTAATTTTGAACGAGGTCGATTCTTTGATCCCTGCTCGGGAATTAATTGCGGCCCTCCTTGGGGACGGACCTCTCCCGGTCTGGAACCTGTCAATCCGTTTCCCCGGGGTTCAGGGAATCCTCGATCGAGGAGTCAGAGTCATTATCGCAACATTGAGTGTATCCCGATCGTGCTTCGAGCAGAGACCAACTTCCTGGAAGCAATGAGACCTCCAACGGCCCCCTACGAAACCGTCGGTCACGCAACGAGGAAACGAGTCTAGGTAACAAAAGGCTTGCCCGAAAAGGATTGCCTCTCGCTCCGTAGTCGGCCGAGAGGGGCCCCCATTTTCATGGGGCACACCTCGCGGCAGAGACTCGATTAAAATTAGATCTAAGCCGATGTTTTTGAGACGGTCGGGGGCCCCATGCTACATCGGCCACTTTCTTCTTCTCCCTGGCACCGGGGAACGGGGGCTCACCGACGAGGGGCATAAAAAAGAATCGAGTGGAAAAAATGACGGGCCTCTCGCTACCGTGGTGCGTGATCAGGTGAGGCCCCCAACCGCATCCCCCGTGCCCCTGACCCCTCCTCTCGCATTCACGAGAATCTGTAATTTCTTTGTGCGGCTGCGTCATCAATTAGCGCTATGGGACTTTTGACACCGGTCCTCCGAAGTCCTTACTCAAATTTGTTTCAATTTTATTCGGAAATATCCTTTACACATTAATAGAGCTGATAATTATACTGCGAAATCCTGTGCAAATTCGTGGACCGTTTTATAAAAATTGGAACCTGTTGATCAGAAGATTTTGATTGACCGATAAATTTTGATTGACCGATAAAATCAAAGTACTGTTCATCGATTGTGTCTTTGTAGATTTTCAGGAGAAATATTGTTTGTTGCCAGCTCGCGTTTCTAATTATGAAACCTATTAATACACTTTTATAAGAACTGGTCGACATCATATTCCTCTCAATAAAAATCCCCCGGGATATTATTACCCAACATTACAAGATTATTCAGACTATGTAAGAGACATTACGTCAGCCTGTATTAATTTATTCGAAGGCGCTCGATTGTTAATCCTCGATCCTTAAAAGACTATTAAATCATCGGCCGATCGGTAAAGCTCTAACAGTATATTCATCATTTACGAATTTTCTTATCAAACAAATAATAACAGTAATACCCAGGCGATTCGAAAATCAATCTACGTATCTCTAATTGACTTCCAAGGTAATAAGTTAATCAATAAAACAGCGAATTTGCATAAAAGTCTGCAGTTTGCGCTAATCCAACGAGATTTAACGACTGGAGCGCGATCCCAGTGCGAATTCTTTATCGACGGAAGAGGGGGGAAAAAGAGAGAAAAATGGTCTCTCTCTCGCGCGCGCGCGGCACGCGGAGAGAAGCTAAGTATTCAGAGCACTTGGACGGTCCCCATTAAATTCTCTAGTCAGACGTCGCCGAAGCAAAAAGAAAGTGTCGCTTCGTGGAAACGGGAGCCCTCGATCCGGATCATCTCGCAGCAAAATCATCGGTCCGCGTTTAAATCGGCGAACGTGTTGGAATAAATTACCACTGGACGACGATGAAGACGGCGCAGCCGCGCGGCTGATTTGTTGCCCGCGTTGCAGGTTGGAGTTTGCAATTTGCACCGTTACATACGGTTTGTACGTGCGAGACGGAGGCGCACACGCGAGTCGCCTCCCAGATATACGAAGGGACATTTTCTGTTGCAAGGAATTCGTAGCCTCGGCAACGAGCCACTAGCACCTCGATATCCAGGATACGTATAGGACAAGGTATTACCACGGAGCGTACGACGCGACGCCTCGCAGACGTGTAATTTGAAAAATTGTACCGCACTCCGATTGCCGCTGCACCGGACAACTTCTGTGTCCCGTTTTGCCCACGGCGTTGCTCGACAAATAATATCGACCATCGGTCGTTCTCGAAAGGTATCGAGGAAATTCAGCCTAGCCAGAAAATCGCATCGAAACTCAAATAATTGGAGGTCTTTCTCTCGGAGTCTGTCTATCCTCTTAGCAAACGATTTCAAAACAATTGAACTTCGGAAAAATAGTTTTAAGAAATTCTATTTCAATGAGACCGAGTTAATCTTTTTCTAGGGTACAAGCTGTTGCGATTCTGGTGTGCTAGATACTCTGAGCAGATAGTTTCAAGATACGTCCGTAATCTAAAAAGATAATTTTAAGACAATTCTACTTTTTAACTTCTAAGGAAGTTTTCAAGATTTTTAAAAAGTTCAGGGCTCTGTGGAAACACACAGACTTAAAGGAGAAATAAAAGAAACTGGAGTAGAACGGCCACTGAGCATTTCAAAGGCCCGAGAAGATTGGTTTCCGTGCTTGACCCAATAACCTGACAAGACAAGTTTACTCGTCATTTAATACTCTCCTATATTTCTGAATAATTTCTAACTTCCTGATCTGTGGATCTAGAGACTCGAGCCTTCAACTATAATTAATAGACCGTGTTCTGTCCGTGAAAATGTTTTACGTGAATTGCAACAAACTTGAGTGGCATAGAAAGTTATTTCCATTTTTAATGTGTTTAATAGGAGTGAAAATTGCTCTAATGTCTTTGATGTCTTTGATGTTTTAACCCTTTGCTTTGTTTTCACCCTTTATTTTAATTCTGAAAGCAAATTCTTTTTTCTAATTTAGAATATGTCCATTTGGAAGCTGTTATTGAAAGAAGCTAATTTAGAAGCTGATCCAATGTGCGCACACAATACTTAAATATCCAGATATTTATTAAATACAAGTTTAATAACCAGAAAAATATTTTAAATAATGATGTAAGAATTTATAGTGGTGCCTCAGATTCACCATTCGAGTGCAAAGGGTTAAATTACACCTACTGATATTTGTCATAAATGCATAAAATCCACAGTCTAATAATCAAACCAAAAAATGTGTTGTAAAATGGCTTTTATAAATTTCCAAAATAAATATCAATGAGAAATACGACAAGTTAATCGATCGGACGCGTCAAAAGATCGCGTTGCAATGGGGACAAGAGTGAAAAGTAGTTTGGAACATCTAATTCCGTAAAAGCACCGAATAATTATTATAAAATGATCTCTATAAATCTAAAATAAAAAACTGTCAGAGAAGATGAAGGCAGGTTAATTGGTCGAACTGTGAATAAAATCGGATTGCAATGTGGACAGGCAGGTGAAAAGTAGTTTGGAATAATTCCGAAAGAAAAGTGGACGCGAGGGGGGCTTGCATGCGGTGGAGGGAGCCTAATCGACCCGACTGTCACTTCGCAACACTGTAATCTCCCGGACGTGGTTCCCCATCGTCCTTCCAGAAGCGGCGCACACACTGGGCCCGAGCGGATCAGAGCGGAGCAGAGCGAAGAAGAGCAGAGCAGAGCAGAGCGTAGCAGAGCGGCTACGGAGCACGGGAACAAGAAGCAATAAGGAGGAGAGAAGAAGAAGAAGAAGAAGAAGAAGAAGAAGAAGGAAAAAAGAAAGGGTAAAAAAGTGGCTGGCTGGTGAATGAAGCTATGCACCTCCGTGCCCGGGGGGCCCGGGATTCAAGTCCGGAGGCTAGTGTACCGTGACGAGCACAGCATCCTGCCTCATCCTCCTTGTCCATCGTTCTTCGGTCTTCGGTCTCTCGGCGTCCTTTTCCAGCCGATTCCCTTTTCCTCTCCGTCGCGCCGAGCCGATCATTCTCGCTACCGACTCTCTCTCTCTCTCTCCCTCTCTCCCTCTCTCTCTCTCCCTCTCTCTCTCTCTCTCTCTCTCTCTCTCCCTCTCCCTCTCGTTCTCTCGATTCTCTTCCAGTTTCTGCGACGTTTCCTCCGCCGTCTCTCGCTTTCCACCATTTCCTTTTTAATCTTCTCTCCCGCCGGACTTCAGCTGTCTCGACTTCACCCTCTTCTCCTTCTCCTTCTTCCTCTTGGACAACACTCTAGATAGCCAATCCGAACTTCGCTTTTCATTTTGATGCTTCGACTATTCTCGCTCTTTGTACTTTCGATTAATATACCCTCGTCCGCTCTTCGGCGTCCTATTCGCCACAATAACTGTCGATTCGGTGCACCGTATCATCGGGGTTCTGGGAACGCGTCTTCCCAGGCTCTTCTTCGTTCCGAGTTCTTCGGAATGTGTTCTTTGAGACCATGCAGTTGTATCAGAGCAAAACGAGCTTCGTAGATTTGTCATCGATGGATCTTGTCTTAGAAACCCCGAAACGCGGGCGGTTTTCTTTCGTCGACTGGAAAAAATGAAAATCGAGGCGAAGGAAAATGAAAACACTATGCTAGGTAACATACGCTTCTCCGTGGAATTGAGAAACTTCGGGCTGCCATAGATGTATTAACACGTTGACTGCCACGTCGATCATATACAGGGTGAGTCAGCTAACGTTTGCACCTGAAATATCTTTGTTGTCTCTAAAGATACGTAAAATATGGTAGGACAAAGTTAAATGGTACAATGGGGCTGACACGATGCCTAAAACGAAATTTTGTTTTTATGTCATTTTTTGTAGAGAAACACCCTTTTTTAAACACCTACAATGATAGTCTCTTTCATTGCGAATTCAGTGACTATAATTGCTCAAGGTCATTCAAGGTCGCGGACAAAGATAACGTATAAGATTTAACATCGATACATGCCTGTAAACGGGCTTTGAAGGAATGTTGAACTCTGTCCGTGACCTTGAATGACCGTGAGTAATTATAGTCCTGAATTCGTAATGAAAGGGACTATCATTGTACGCGTTTAAAAAATGATGGTTCGATTTAAAAAGGTCAAGGTGATCTTGATATCTCTAAAAAAATGATATAAAAACAAAATTTTGTTTTTGGCATCGTGACAGCCCCATTGTACCATTCAACTTTGTCCTTACCATATTTGACGTATCTTAGGAACAACAAAGATATTTGAGGTGCAAACTTTAGGTGACTCACCCTGTATAAGGGGACACTGCTTTTCCATCGGGTTTATAAATTCATTGTTACTGTGTAGGATTCGATGGACGAATTAGTGCGTGTATATGCGTGAATGCTAGAGAATTCTACGAACGAGAGAATATGAGCGAGAGAGCGTGAGTGAGAGAGCTTATGCGAGAGAAAGACGGAGAGCGTTAAGAAACAAATGTGGCGGACGACCGCGGTGTGGATGCGTGCGAGGATGGGGAGGCAGTCGAATTATGAACGCATAAAGAGGCACACGAATTCCATTTGTTTAAATATACATTTTCTTTTGGTTCCTTCTTATTACATCGGAGATCCTGTTATTTCACCGGATCCTCATCTCATAACTGTAATACAGGGTGTCCCAAAAATGTTGGAAATCCTTGAAGTAGGCAGTTCCTGAGGTTATTTAAAGTGACCTTTAGTTCGCAGAGGTGAGTGTTTAACAAACGACTGGAGCAAATTGGATAACCGCTGTCTCTAAACAACGGGGAACTTGTCAGGACTGTGCAAGTCAATTAAACGGCAGGACAAAGAAATTCCTAGAGTTTTAGCGGATCGTTTGAAGTCGACGATCCTCGAGTACGAAATTCTCGGTTTTATGAATGTTTCTCGCGACGACCGCGGTTCTCGATCAGGATCCTTGTCTGACCGTTTCTCATTCATCGACCTCTCGATTCATGTTCCACGAGGCAGCGGTAGCAGCAGCAGTAGCAGATCAGTAGCCTTGGCGCAGGCGCGTTGGTCTCTTCGTCCCTCGGCCTTTTCCGTTTCCATCGGGCCGCTTTTTGCCCACCTTTTCGATCAACTCTCCTTCTGCTCGTTCTTTCTGTTCGTTTTCCATCCTCGAACCATCATCATCGAGCGATCGATCGATCGAACGATCGGGAGCCCCCTCGAACCGGGGCCCGAGCACGGCGCAGAAGAAAGAGAGAGAGAGAGAGAGAGAGAGAAGGCAGAGAGAACCCCGCCCCGCCGGAAAACCGCAACGCGGATCTAGTTAACCGCGGCGCGGAAATTATTCGCGGAATAATATCGGCGCGAGTCGTCTCGCCCTGCCCCGCCACGGTTAGGTTCGTTCTCCTTGGTCGAATCGTCGAGGTGAACGCGCTTCCGTGCGGTGAACAATCACCGTTTCCCGCCACTTCCGGGGGCGATTTGTTTTTCTTTCTTCATTTCTCGATCATTCTCATTTGTCGCGTCTTATTGTCCCGCGAAATTCTGTTCACGATCGTCCGCGATGAAGCCATACAAAACATCCAAATTCGAACCATTCCATTTGTACCGTTAACACGTTGAGTGCCACGTCAGCCTTCGGTGGCTGACGCTGAATTTTCCGTTTAGGCCGCGTCAACTACCGTTGGCTGACAGTGTAAAATATGAGATAAAACTAAAAAATTTAAGCATTTCATTCTAAACGTAAATACCACCGACTGCGATAAGAAACAATGGCCCTAATATATTTACACATCTGTATCGAGTACATTTCAATCTGTTAGTAGTGCGCTTCGCATTGCTATACCGCAATACTAAGCAGCGCGCGTGGCCTGACGGGGATTTCCTTAAGAATTCGCGTGGCGCTCAACGTGTTAACTGTCAGTCCAAGATCCCAGCTCAGATTACAATTCCTCCACGATGTAACAAAATTTCGCTGTGTCATCGATTCAAAAATTAATTGCTAAGACCGCGGCTCCAATTTTAAATTCTCCACGAGACAACGCCTCCTAGAAGTTAGCCCCCCACTTGTCGAAATAAATAATTCCACAGTTGTGCTGAGTTGTGTTAAGTTTGTGCTACATTGTTCTCTAATATTATAACAATAATATAAACAATAAGCCTAAAAATTGAGAAAAACGATTTTTTTTTAGCAGCCCCCCACATTTCGTTTTTTTCAATTTTCACAATTGTGCTAAGTTGTGCTAGGTTGTGTTAAGATTGTGCTCGTTGTTATAACAATAATATAAAAAATAAGACCAAAAATTGAGAAAAACGATTTTTTTTAGTAGCCACCCACATTTCGTTTTTTTCAATTTTCACAATTGTGCTAAGTTGTGCTAGGTTGTGCTAAGATTGTGCTCGAATATTATAACAATAATATAAAAAATAAGACCAAAAATTGGGAAAAACGATTTTTTAGTAGCCCCCCACTTTTCGTTATTTTCAATTTTCTAAATTGTGCTAAGTTGTGCTCCGTGTGCGGATCGAAACGTTGAGTTAACAATATAATTGCAAATTGGCTGACTTCCAATAAGATCGAACCTAGCGCCGAAATCAGATTCATTAATATAATTCATTTCGATCGAAAGAAATTACATTTATATTTAGAAAGATTGCTCGGTACCGTAGACACATCACGATTCGCAGTCTATAGCTGTGTTACGATCGTCTGTCAAGTTTCATAATTGATTTTAAAAGCACGGCTGTATTTCCTGCTTTCGCGATTACAGTTCGTGCTAAGCATATGGACATTATATTTAGTGTTGTTTGATCGACAACAACGTATTCCGTGGATGTAACCGACACGAGGACGACTCACGAGTGGGCTTCGCAGCCCTAACGGCTGAAGGGAAATATTACAGGATTCTCATTACCGGTCGGAGGCGTTCCTCCGTCCACTGTAACTCCGCGGCTGCTGAAAAATGGCCGCGACACGCGTAAAATAATACTTCTGACGGGCGGCCCGTTTGATCGGAGCAACCCCCGGTTCGATAATGAAGCGAAAAAAATTATTTACGCCGCGGGTACATATATTGAGGATACGCGGAGGGTAATGCGAAACGTTCGTGCCTCCTTTGGAAATTCAGCCGTGTAATGTTCACGCAATATTGCTGTCAAAGAGCGGATCGTTTTATATAATATTTGTCCGATGCGCGATTTTTCTCTCTCTCCCTCCGCTCCCACTCTTTCTCTCTGTCTCGCGAATCCATGCAAGAATATAAATAATAATCGTGAACGGACAATTACGGGGGCGCGCGACAAGATAGTATATAGGTTAGGTTAGGATAGGTTAACCACTTGTCCTATAACACCGAGTCAGACTCGAGTTGAAGATTTCGAACGATGAGTGATTAGAATTTCTTTGTAGATCATAATTTCTTAGGAAAAGGAGAAAATGTATATCTATTGCATGTCTATATGTTCTCCAATGGCTGTACATTAACAACAACAAAATAGAATTATATTTCGGTTTAAAGGAAATTAATAACATACATCTTTATTAAACTCTGTTCAGAATCTTCATCACGTCTCTCGGACGATATTGTAAGCGAAGGGGTTAAACTTGCACGTTACGAATTTTCTTTAAACCGGAATAGAATTTTATTTTTCTGTCGTCCGTAGATGTTTAATCATCAGAGAAAATACGGACACACAATAAATATCAATTTCGACAAAGGTAAGTTGTAATCGCTGTAACCGTAAAGTAAATCATAGTGCAAGGGAGGTTAATGCAATTCGGAGAGAGGAACCGAACCGGCCGAAAAAGAGAAACGATAGTTTCTCGGAGTCGGTCTTACGAAACGTAGGAAATTAAAATGGCGGCGTGTCGAGGCGGGAGAGAACATGAGCGAGATTAAATCACCGAGTAACGACGTAAACGAGAGAAAGAATGGGCTCCGCGCCGCGGATGCTCGATCTCGAAGGAGATCCATTTCCTCTTCGAATCCGGCTCTTTCCGCCCCCCCCCCCCCCCGAAGAACAAACCCGACAAAACAATGGCGTCGGACGCCGGCCATTACGGCCGATGCGCAATTAATATTACCACGGCTGCTTCCGTCCGTCTCCATAAACTCGAAATTTACGATTCCTGAGGCCGGGTCCGCCGCTGCCGCTTAATTACAATAAGAATCATCGTCCGGCTGTAAAATAATACGTAACGAACGTCGACCAACCGACCGACACCGCCACGCCGTTCCTCGTAACGCTAATTATTAACTATGGTCCCGAGGAGGAATCCGTGCATCCTTATCCTCCACCACCACCGGCTTTTTCCTTTTTGTCAATCGAGATTTTCTTTTTCTACGGACCATCTCGCCGACGTCTCTCGCCTCTCGGCAATTCGAGATCCTGATTAATTCCAGCAAACGAACAACCAGGATAGAGATCAATCTCTTCGGATAATTTGATGCTCGAAGTTGCTCGATTCCAGTGAAAATTAGCTATTGCCGATGACAGAGACTTTGCGAATTCAATCAGCGCTGCTTGGCTCTACACCGTGTTCCTTTTACTCGAAGGCGGAGCACGGGTCTATCTAAATTAACTGAAATATTAGCAAGCTATTTTATTTTTTTATTTTCCAGGCATGACGCGATTGAAATTTTTCTAATCAATCACTGCTTGCCTTAACATTTCGAACGCCATTTAATTTCCCATGGATTGTCAACGCGTTGTTGCACAGAATAAGCCCAGATATAGACACCCTTTTTTTTTCATTATTTTCTATTAGCTAGCTGTACTAGCTTCTTGCATTTACGACGAGTAGAAGTCTCAAAAAATCTGTAAAGTATAATATCTGATGGCTCGATTTCACTCTGTGCATAGACTAGGCGTGGCCTGGTCCAAGTAGGCGTGGCCTAGTGGCCCCCGCTTCCAGCAGAGTCAGGTTCGCGGCTCCGGAGAGCAAGCGAAACAAATTGCGGTGTAATGACTGTAAAGCTAGTCTACTCGATGAATCGTTGAAGAGGAGGATGCAGTCTCCATTCATCCCGATACCCCTAATTCGCGACTAGCCGCGATAGTCGTCCCCGGCGTCGGTAATTGAGGAAGCGAGCGCGGGGAGCTCGGTTCGTTATTATGATTTTGTTCATTAAACGTCGATCAAGGGAATAGTTTAATGGCTCCGCGGGCCTTATCAGCGACAGGTAGGCCCGCTCTCTCATACGATTTACAAGCGCGTACAGGCGAGTATGTATATGCGAGTACAAAGGCAGCCTGCGCTGTTCTCTCCGCGTCGTCGACCCGCTTATTCGTCAGTCGCTTATTTCAATATTACAGTGTAATAAATACCGAGCTCACTCGTCCAGGATTAAATCGACGGAAATTACAGATCGTCGCGATGGGAGGGCCGCGAAAGAACCGGGGAGAAGGGAGGCAGAGAAAGAAGCCGGCCCGGGCAAATTACATAGATCTTGTGCAACGGTACACGCATGTACCCGGCGAATTTTTGCATCTTCTCTCGCTCCCGCAGATGGAAAAGAACCCGCGTGACGGATCCTGCGAGATCGTCCGAGACCGCCCATTTTATCGATCGAGACGACGACAATGTCGGCGGAATTGATTCTGGTTTGCTGCTCTCGAGGCTGAAGCGTGTACCTTTTCCCGTGGACTAGCGTCGGCTTAACCGATTTGCATCATTAGCGTGTATTTACGCGCTACTTGCCTGATTGCAATCAACCGAGCATAATTTCGTTACTATATACACAACACATACGCACAAATTACCGAAACACTAAGTTCCCGCGTACTTTTTACAATTTTTTTTCTCACAAGAACGTAATAAAAACAAGATGGTCGATAGCATCGATGGGAAGCGATTGGTGAAACGTTATCATCGGATCTTATTAACTCCAACGAAGCATGTTTAGCATCGTGTAGAACGGTCATTCTTCTCTTTCAGCTAAATAAAATTTCAGCTTCATCTCCTCCGCGCGCTTCTTCTTCTTCTTCTTCTTCTTCGTGTTCTTCCGTCTTAATGCATTCTCGATTGTTTCCATCCTATCTCGGTTCGTTTAATATCCACTCATTTCAGCCGTATAAAGCGCGACTAGAAATTAAAACGATTCCCATCGCGAAAGGAGGAAGGCGGCTGTCTATGGGCTTTTGCGGTTTAATTATTATAGATTTTTAACGGTTTTTAAGCCGTACCGATGCGCTAGCGCGTGCTAAACCGAGCCGAGCGAAATCCGTCGCGCGATCCGCGTCTCTCATGGATTGCCAAGCCCATACGCTGAATGGCCAGGCAATAATTGCTGTTTTTCAACGGAAACGGGCAAGGTATATGTGTCAGATCAGCCGTGATGCGTTTCACTGGCCTCCGCTCTATGATAATCCGTCCTATTCTATAACCGTCCGGTGAATATCATTAAATTTTAACGATCCATCGTATGCCGCGCGCTGCGCCGAATGTCCTTCGACCGCTGATCTCTCTCTCTCTCTCTCTCTCTCTCTCTCTCTCTCTCTCTCTCTCGACTCTCTCCTTTTCCTTGCATCTTCCTCCGATATCCAGCATGTCAACTTCTTATTTCGCAAACCTCGTCCTCTTACAAATCCACCATTTTTTTCACTTACGTGCATCACTTTCACCGTAACAGTCTCGCCTTTCTTTAGGACTGGTAAAACTGTTTTCTTCTCGGTTTAGAGAAAGCAAGACATTATTTTATTCGGTCGAACGTTGTCCAATTAGCACACCTGCGTATAACTAGGTCCCCGTGCAAGTTCTCTTATCATTATACCGTGGGTTTCGCGTATTTACGACAAAACTGATTGGATGCAATTTAAACCAGCAAAAACATTAGAAGAATCTAAAAATACAGTATTATATCGATAAATGTCCCATCCACGGGTCTGGCTAGGGACAATTACGGGCTAGCTATACTATTCTTTGACTTTTGCCGAACGTAGAAAAGGACGGCGAAGTTCGAGAGGCCTCGCTCGCCGAGAAGTGTAACATAATACGAGTCCGGTGTATCGGTGTGACACCACTACTAATCTAATGACAAAACTTCTTTATGTTTCATTATTTTTTTATGGGATTTTCACAAACATATACGTAGCATTTCTCCGATGAAAATGAGACCAAATATCATATTATTCCGATAATATTTACTTGTGTAACGAACGAAGAAAATTTCGGAGGCAAAGAAAGACAGCGTATGGAAAAGAAAGAGACGCGGATAGTCGGCACAGTTCAAAGACCCGCGACTCTTTACGTCCGAAACTTTTATCGTTCATTACACAGGTAAATATTATCAGAATTATATCATTTTCATCAAAAAAATTCCACGAATATGATGGTGAAAGTTCCATAAAAAATAATAAAAAATGAAGAAGTTTTGTCATTGGATTAGTAGTGGTCTCACACCGATGTACTCGACCCGTATTATGTTACACTTCGCGGCGACCGAGGCCTCTCGAGCTTCACGGCCCCTCACGGGGTATACCCCGCGGAAGTGGGGATAGTTCTGGGACAATTATCGGCCAGATATTTTGGACATTTATCGATAAAATACTGTACCGCTATATTATTTTCAACCTATTAAACATATCTAGAAAAAAAATCAACACAGGTTTAATTTCAAGTGCAGAATGTAAAAAAGAAACAGAAAAGACATGGTCTAGATTGAAAGATATATCTTGATTTTGGAATGAAAATTGCTTCGAGTGCAAAGAGTTAATTCTCCACCTTGTTCCGTGCTTCTCTTATTTTTCCCCTGGTAGGACTCTTCCCCTCGTTATCGTCTTTCCTTTTTTATTACGAACTTCGCCACTTTATCTCGGCCTGGTCTTCGACTTCTGTTATACCTTAACTCTCTTTCCTTGTCGGTTGTTGCATCTTCATCTCGTTCTCTCTTCCGGCTACACCCTCTCCTGTTCCCCTCCTTTGCCACCCGGATTTCAGCTTCCCGTGTCATTAATTACATTACACTTCATCATCTTCTTCTTCTGTATATTCCTTTTTTTCCCCCTCGAAATTTCTTCTTCCTCCTTCGGTTTCTTGAACTCCCTTCTCGCTCATCCCTTGCACCACACCGGTGCACACCGTTCGGTGTCGAGCGTTTTTATTTATAACACAGCCCTACCCCTCCCCCCCGTTTATTTTTCCCTGTTACGTCGCCTCTCTTTAATTTCTTGCTTTATATTCTCGCGGTACACACCCGTCCCTTCTTAATTTGCGTGTCTTCGTTTCGATTCGCGTGTCTCGCTCTTTGTAACCCCATGTCTACCTTGTGCTCGGATGTTTCCTCGTTCGATTCTTCCGTATGGTTTCCCGGTTGGGCGAAACGCGATTTATAAAACCGTGCGCCACGAAATTTCACGAAATCCATCATCGGCGCACATAAATCTTGCTGTCCGCCGCGTAATTACGGATTCCCCGACTACTTCCGGGCGCGCAGTGTCTTCCCAACGAACCTCGGATCGTTGCTAGATCGCTGACGTTCGATCCCGAGAAACCGAGAGATCGAGGATATCGTCGAAAGCCGAAGGGCTCGCTATGCGATTTTTTAATAATATTTTTATTCGATTGTAGAGCATTGAAACTGTCATTTCCTGAAATGGTTTTTGAAATTTCTAAAATTGAGGAAGTTACAGTAAATTGTTAAGTACAGTAAATTGTTCACGTCATATTGTACAGATTTATTATTAGATAGATTTAAAAAAGAACCTACACTAATTATATGTTTCTGGAATCGACGATTACATGTTTATCACTGATATTTATGTTCCAAACCAGTATATCTCGAAAATTAATAAAAGAATTGAGTTGAAATTTCATACAGAGCTTCGTTATACAATTACCTAGTTCCAGGATTTTTCTTAAAGTGTTACAGTTTCTTTCTAACGAATAATAAAAGATGATTTATTCCTGAAGTCAGACTTCGGAATTAAAATAGCTGCCATTTTCCCGAAAAATCAATATTTTAAAAAATGGTCATGGCAAAACTACCTTTCAGTGTGTACTCCTACAACCGAAAATTTTGTTTATTTCTTTCAGATAAAAACTATAGAAGTTACATATTGGTTATCGCTAGCAGCCTTTTCGCTGAACAGTCTGCACAAGACCACAGGACTCGTTTCTTGATATTCTTCGTTACAAATTACTGTGTATACAGGGTGTTTCGTCTAAAACAGGACACCTAAATATCTCCTCTACCTCTGAAAATACAAAAAATGTTTCTAACGTAATCTAAATGGTTTCAAAAGACGAATCAGATGGAAGAATCGTTTTTTATAAATTGTAATTTTTTAATCGTTTTTTCAAGGACACTCGTGTCTTTTTTACATATATACACACATTTTTTGTTGTTGTATGTTATAGCAAACATTATTGTGCATTCATCCATGTTTAATAGCACGACCTTGAAATGACCGTGAACTCTAAAATTTGCTATTTAATGCAGAACTTACTTTCAGCGACATTTCAGATTTCATCGGTAACAGAAAAAAATGTGTGTATATATGTAAAAAAAACACTAGTGACCTTGAAGAAACGATTAAAAAATTACAATTTATAAAAAACGATTCTTCCATCTGATTCGTGTTTTGAAACCATTTAGATTACGTTAGGAACATTTTTTATATTTTCAGAGGTAGAGTAGATATTTAGGTGTCCTGTTTTAGACGAAACACCCTGTATACATGAAAGTATGCGTTTTAAGATGTATAAATTAATTTTATAATAAAACTGTTTTTCCAGGGAACAAAAATTCTTTTCTTTGACCCTACTTTTCACGTTTCAAGGTGTATGTAGTCCCTTAAACGATTCGAAGGCGTTCGATCGGATTAATTAATAAAAATGCGGAAACAGTGTGCCGGAAACCAGGCAGCTATTGTCGCTCCTGCTAATCCGTGGATAATCGGGAGTGTCATTAGGTCATAACAAGAAAAAATAAAAAACCGTAGGAAGAAGCGGCACGGGAGAAGGAGAAAGTACAAGGACTTCGGCTTTCACGCTCGTTTCACCCAGCAGTTAAAGGATTAGAGGACTTTTTTAAATCCGCAAACAACCTCGAAAAAAAGGGTTAGAGCGACGCGCTCGGCAAGGAAAGGCACCCGTGAAATCCGGTCGTAAACGCTCGTCTCGCCCGGGAAACATCGGCGACGGCTCAATTTTCGAAAATCGCCTGTCCTCTGCTTCTCTCAACCCTTCCGCTACCTGCCGCGACAGCCCAAACAACGCTCCTTCAGACCGAGGATCAGGAAAAAGCCACGGCCACGTTCTTCGACTTCTTTATGCAACCCTCTCGAGGATTAACCGATTGCCTCCGCTAATTTGCCAAACAAACCACCACCGGGGAACTCGAAACAAACGTACAATCCGATTTTGAACTGTTAGACAATCTTTTGGAAGACGTTTGTGCGAATTAACACGTTCGGTCGATTGGAAGACTTTGTAATACCCGTGGAATGAAAATCTCTAATAGACTTTAGTTTAAGCTTTAAAATAAATATAGACGTATGACAAACACAAAGTTTCTTTCATCTTCTACGAAATCAGCTAAGACAGTTTTAGGCTATTCTTTAGCCAAATTTCATTAGGAAATCCTTTTTCGTGTAATACGCACAGCGGACTTTTACTTTTATCAATTTTCAGAAACTTCTTTACCAATTGTAGTACGTCATTGTTCCTAAAATCTCTTAACCATTTGCACTCGAAGCAATTTTAATCTCAAAATCAAGATAATCTCTTCACCTAAAACATTTTTATTCTGTATATCTTTTTTCCATTGTGCACTTGAAATTAAACTTGTTTTCTCATACAACAATTGAATTTATAGAAAATTTATAGAATAGAGACGAATTTAATACTGTTTTGAAAACTGTATTGAATAATGGTATGGCAATTTTTACTGGTGACTTACAGTCATTATTCGAGTGCAAAGGGTTAATTCAAGATTTTAAATTGTATCTGCATATTTTTGCCATAAATGCGTCAAATCCAGAACCAAGTAATGAAAATTTCGAACTGAGTCTACTATTATATTTTAAGCTTTAAAATAATCTTGGATGTACAGGGTGTAAAGAAATGTTTTGTCTTGGCTGCCATAAGTGTATTCTACATCTTCGGATCGATGAAGATCTGTAAAAGAAAGTTGCCGCAAAATTGTCCTTGACCTTGATTTTCAAGGTCAACTTTTTTTATGGCACTGTAGCATACGCGTCATGGGAATAAAAAGTGTCGAAACTCAATAGTTCTCATAAAAAAATAACACCAACGTCTCGTTATTAGTACCAGTTATTTTCTTAAAAATTGTTTATATTTCTAATAAAGCAAGTAATTTAGTGTTGTTTTTTAAATGCTGTTTATCAGAAGTTTAACATAATCAGTCATATCAATATTACTTTCTAAGTAGTTCTAATAATATAATGAGACTTTGCTATTATTTTTTGTGAGAACTATTGAGTTTTGATACATGGTTCCTTTCACACTTTCTATCCCCATGACGCGTAGGATACAATGTAATAAAAAAAAAAGTTGACCTTGAAATTCAAGGTCAAGGACAATTTTGAGGGAACATTGTTTTACAGATCTTCATCTATCCGAAGATGTAGTATACGCTTATGGCAGCCAAGACCAAACATTTCTTTATACCCTGTACAATCGTTATAGCTGTGGACATAATCATGCAGCAAGGGGTTAAGGGTTGTCCGCGATACCCTCTGTAAATCGAAAATAAAATGATATAAACCCTTAGCACTCGAGTGGTGACTCTGAGGCACCACTAAAAATTGCTATACCATTATTCAAAATAATGTTTACATTACTAAATTTGTTTTTAATATATTAGGTATTATACATTTAAGTATTGTACCAGTTATTATATCAGTTTCATATTTACAAAATGGAAAAAATCATATATTGTGTTGGCAATTAGACGATTGCGGATTTTGTCGATTACTAATTTTCTACGAATTTTCTCAAAACATTATTAATTTAAATGAAGTATTAATTCACAAATTGTTACCGATATATTATCCACTTTCAAATTATAAATCATTTTTGTTCACCGATGAATTGATCAGAATTACTTCCCAGACATCTTAAAAGTATTAGTTGTGCCCAAACGTGTTTATTATTTCACAATTACTTTCGTTGCGCCGAAATATACATGTCATAAGACGCATACATTTTGCGTAAGCTCGAGCACACGACTAAACAGCTAAATGGCTCGATGCGTGACCAACCTTCTTGTCTATTATGGCCCGAGCAATCGGGAGTTAGCGGGTAGGACAAGGGGTTAAACAATTGCCGGGCGATGCAGTCGCAGATACTAGATAGGTCGTAGTTTGGCTGGATATATGAGTGGATCCCATACAATTATAGTCCGAGATATCGAAAGTACGCGCAGGAAAAGTTCTTGAAAATATCGATGTCTGCAAAGTATCTAAAACTCAATGAAATTAGAGGTTAGGTAGCTAGGTACGACAAGGGTACGACAAGGGGTTAACACGTTCAGCGCCATATCACCCATATCTGTGTGACGGAATTATTTATACAGAATTGAAAATTAATTTTTACGTTGGTAGATTGTGTGTACAAAATTTCCTTACGATCTGAGGAATAGAAGAGGTTTGAAACAGTAATTAATATCACAAAACTAAACTTCTTAGTTTTTGTTTTATTAAATATATTGCTTTGATTTTGTTTAATTTTTATGATTGTGGAGTGAGCGCTGAATGTGTTAAGAGAGGTCGATCGGCAAATGATTTTGAACGAGGTTTGTTGACACATTATCTACCGGCAATTATTCCACAAGTTTTGGAAGTCTGTGATCCATGGCTGAGGATTTTGTAATAGATCCTTCAACAGCAACGGAAACTTCAATGATAAACTACCAACTCACCCCTAAATACGTAATCTAATCATTTTGTTTGGGGTTATGATGTAGAAGAAGATTTTCAAGGTTCCTTTTTGTACAATGCAATTATTGAAAAACCGATTAATAGGCTTCCGGTAGATAAAGTGTTAACATTTTATCGACCGGTCGTGATTGAGGCTGCCACTCAGTAAGGACTGGCTTAGTCGCGCGCGCATTTAATTCCAGTACCGGCTAAATTTTCGCTATTCATTGTGTTGTGCTTATTCTTTTTGTTTCAAAGGAATGTAATTTTATAGATATTTATACTTTATTTTGCATTTATTTTATATAATAAAGGACCTTATAAACTAATCAAAAAGATCGAACCTTGCGCCAATATCATTTTCCTTAACTTATAAACTAATATGCATAAAATATATTCAAGGTAATAGTAATTCAATTTTTTAATAATAAACCGTCGATAACCAAAAGCCGATTAATAAGCTATCGGTCGTAAAGCGTGGTCAATCGAAAAGCCGATTAATAGGCTAACGGTCGATAAGCGTTGGCAATCGAAAAGCCGATTAATAGGCTAGCGGTCGATAAAGTTTTAAAAAGGATCCGAGTCTGTTTGAGGAGGAATTAGAACCATTAACAGCGCACGGAATCGAACGGTGGATCCCCTAACAATCTATGGTCACGTAAATCTGACGTGTAAGTGGGAAACCACTCGTTATCAGAACGATCACTCTCGCTCAGAGATCGCCGCAGAAGCGTGTCGGCAGTGTTCCTTGCCGAGGCTGGAGGATCGAGGATCGAGGATCGAGCGTCTAATATTCGACGTTCACGAGCTGAGCGGGCTCGAAAACGCGATAATCCGGGGCTTTCTGGGTGCTAATCCACGCCGGAGTCGGGGGATTACAAGATGTAAACGGCAAGTCCTTGTCGTAAACGAGGCTCGGCGTGTTCTCCTCGATTTCGAGAAACAGAGTCGATCCCGTTCCCTCTACCTGCCAAAACCCTAAACTCTGCGCCGCTTCAAATGGAAATAAAATCGATACGGGCCGTGCCGTGTGCGAGATACGCTATCGTCGATTGCATATTCTCCAAAGCATACCGCCAAACCACAATTTTCCAATTGAACTGTGTCCATCATTCGTACGTCAGTATTAATGTGTGAAGACATCATCGAGTTCAATGATGTCAATCAGTGCACGAGCTTGAAAAGTACATTCGCGACCGACCCTTTTTGCACATTCAACCGTTGCGTGGTTCTTTGAAGAAGAATCAAATATTTAAGAACCTGTAATGCGTGTATCGAGACATTAGCAGTGGAAAAGTTAATTTAAAAATTTCTACAGCTTGTTTCAAGATTTTCAGAACATTTTAGGAAGCTCTCGTTACATTATAAACAACTGACAAATGTTGTTCAGTTTTTTATGCTTAATGCATTCTTGTGAGAAAAATAATAGAAAAATATTTAAGAACCTCTAATGCGTGTATCAAGCCATTAGCAGTGGAAAAGTTAATTTAAAAATTTCTACAGCTTGTTTCAACATTTTCAGAATATTTTAGGAAGCTCTTGTTACATTATAAACAACTGACGAATGTTGTTCAGTTTCTTATGCTTAATGCATTCTTGTGAGAAAAATAATAGAAAAATATTTAAGAACCTCTAATGCGTGTATCGAGCCATTTGCAGTAGAAAAGTTAATTTAAAAATTTCTACAGCTTGTTTCAACATTTTCAGAACATTTTTTGAAGCTTTCGTTACATTATAAACAACTGACAAATGTTGTTCAGTTTCTTATGCTTAATGCATTCTTGTGAGAAAAATAATAGAAAAATATTTAGGAACCTCCAATGCGTGTTTCGAGCCATTAGCATTGGAAAAGTTAATTTAAAAATTTCTACATTTTGTTTCAACATTTTTAGAATATTTTAGGAAGCTCTTGTTACATTATGAACAACTGAAAAATGCCTCGTTGTTCAGTTTCTTATGCTTAATGAATTCTTCTGACAAAAATAATAGAAAACTCTTGATAAGACCGATCACATGCAGACTGTAGTTTTATGGGGTGGAATCAATGTTAGCGAGCCGCTAAAAATTGATAGAAGCAGTTGTTATTTTAGCTACTTTTTTAAACTGTCTGTTACATTAGAGACAACTGTTAAATCTACTTGTTAATCAATCGTTTTTTTTTTTTATATATAATACTTCTGTAGAGAAAATAGTGAGGAACCTTTGATCACGCTGAATAGTTGTGGGTAGCGAAGTTAGGGAGTAGTTGTGGGTGGAATACATTTATTCGGAATGGCTAACAATTTATAGAAGGGGCGTGACTCGATGCGAATTCGAATCCAAATTGAGAGATTTCCAACTACACCCCTATTTCTCCTAGAACGAACCAAGGGATCGTGTCACCCTCCGTCGACGGTGTATGATTACAAAAAAGAGTGGGAGCCCTCTTCCTCAATTATTTATCGCGCGTAATCGCGACCGTTTCCTCCTCTCTTTGTCTTCATGACGTTTTCCTTTGAAGTATATGTTAGAAGTATAATTTACTCTTGAAACCAGTCACCGTACTTCTGAGTAGCGAAGTATGATTGATACTTCGTCAATAGTAGATGAGACGTTGTACCGTAAGTTAGAAGTTGATTATTGTGGAAACGTGCCAACGGAAGGGAGGGAATTCTGTAGAAAATTTTAGCTTCAACTTCGATTGATTTTTTTCTTGGAAACTATATTTATTCGTCTTGAAAGTTTTATTTAATTCTACCGGTGGCAACCAACAGTGTAAATATAGTGTAACAATGTTTTGCACGGTGTTTTCGATGCTTTGAGAGAATAGCTATTGGGGGAACGGATGTTGAATAAGCAATTTATATTATTTCTTCAGGAGCCTGAAACACTTAACTTCCGGCCGAGTCAGAACCAATTTATGCACTCTCTATAAACATATCGAGAATACTACACTGGCTCACAAAAGTATTCGCTCGCCCTTTAAATTAGAATATCTTTCCTAAAATTTGACCAAATCAATTGATATTTTTTGAGCAATTAGAAACATTGATTTAGTAAATCACGTGCGAAAAAGATTTTGAAGAAATTGCAATTAGTAGGAATTAGATGAAAAAATGAAAATGGCAGTTTTTAAAACTTTTTTATTCCAGCCCGTAATGAAAATTTTAAATATGCGTCTTGTAGACCAATGTTAGTAATACACATGCTGAAAATTTCATCGAAATCGATTAATGTATGCACGAGCTACAAGCGGTCCAAACTGATAAAAATCGCAGTTTTTCACGACTTTTGTCAGATTTTGCTTAATATTCAGATTCCTACATCTTTCGATGCGTGTCGTTCTTTTCTGCGCCAACCGAATTCGTTGAAATTTTCGACATCTGCATAACTAATATAGATCTATAAAACGAATATTTTAAATTTTCATTACAAACTGAAATAAAAAAATTTTGAAAGTGCCATTTTTATTTTATCATATAATTACTGCCAACTGTAATTTTTCCAAATTATTTTTGCATCCCACTTAGTAAATCAATGGTTGTAGTTGCTAAAGAAAAAGTCAAATTATTTGGTCCCATTTTAGAAAAGTTATTCCAACTTAAAGTGCGTTCGAATACTTTCGTGAGCCACCGTATATATTGGATTTATGGTTTTGAAACAATCCAAAATAGAAACACTCGAAAATTCTTTTGAATCTTGTACTTGTATTAACTGTTTACAGAAGAAAGTTACAAGGCAAAGAGGAGAATAATGCCGTGAAAAGTTCAACTGCTGTTTACTTATTTCAGCCCGTAATGAAAATTCAAAATATGCGTTTTGTAGATCTATGTTATTTACACATATGCTGAAAAATTTCATCGAAATCAGTTAACGAACATTTGAGCTACAAGCGGTTAAAAATGGTGATAATCGCAGTTTTTCACGACTTTTGGTCAGTTTCTGCTTAAAATCCATAGTTTCTTACATCTTTCGATGCGCGTCGTTTTTTTCAGCGTCAACCGATTTCGATGAAATTTTTAGCATATGTATAACTAACATAAATCTATAAAAGGCATATTTTAAATTTTCATTACGAGCTAAAATAAAGAAGTTTTAAAAAGTGCCATTTTTATCTCTTCATGTAATTCCTACTAATTGCAATTTTTCCAAAATCTTTTTTGCGCGTGATTTACTAAATCAATGCTTCTAATTGCTCAAAAAAAGTCAAGTGGTTTGGTCAAATATTAAGAAAGTTATTCTGATTTAAAGGGCGAGCGAATACTTTTGCGAGTCACCGTATAAGTTTTCTTTAGTGCTGCAAGAAAAATAAATGGATCAATACGTATGATAAATGTATATTTATCGAACCCCATTAAATATTCGGGAGGAGCTTCGGAGGAATATAAATTCAAATATCCACAAAAAGATTTTAGGAATGCTTTGCGTATCGTTAGAAAAAATTGCAAATAATTAGTGGGTCAGAATATTCTTAAAGTCGGAAGATTTTTCCGGAACAAAGGCCAGGAAAAATAAGCCGAAGCATCCCCGGTGGAGATTAATCATCGCGCAAAACTGCCCGGGGAGGGGGAGAGTGGAAAGAGAAGAAACAAAGAGCAAGAATGATCAAGAAAGCGTTTCAAAGCTTTACGAGTCGCGAAGATAGAGTTCGCGGAGGGTCGAAGGGTGGTTCGAGTGCGCGACAGATAGCGAGAAAAAAGGGGAGAACCTCTGTGTGTTGTGTGAGAGAGAAAAAGAGCGAGAGAGACGGAGGAGCGAGGAAAGAGGAGAAAGTCTGTCTCTCCTTCTCTCTCTTTCGTCTGTTCGTCCCCCTATAGTCGGCCCGACGGTGTATTACACCAGGAGCGGAGAAAAGTGGTTGCCGGCATGAATGGCCGGTGTTTTACAACAGTGGCGAGAGCCGAATAACCCTCGTGGCTTTGTTGAATCGCGGCCTTTACGAATGTACCTGCGGTAAAAATCAGCCACTACTGTGCCGAGGAAGCCTCAGGCTGTGCCCCGAACGGCCCGCAAAGGGTTGAAGCGCTGTAAAACGAGCCATTATCGGCTCAAGAATGTGCAGTTATGTCCTGCACCGACCTACCTCGTCTCTTTACCGATTTAATTGCACCTCGTCGCCCCTCCCCAACCCCCTTGGCCCCACTAATTTGTGTTCTTCTCGCAGCCTTCACCCCCTTCAACCCTTTTGGCACCGATCAGATAACAATATTTTTATTTTAAGATCGTTTCCTTCCGTCCGAAAGCGAGGATCAATCAAAAAGGGGATGTTTAATTTTTAATTTTCATTTGTTTAACTCGAAACCTACCACTGCGGTTAAAAAATAAACCGTTTCATATTTTTTATTTCACAATTATCGAAGTTGTCAAGATTTAGAGATAAAGAAATGACTAAAAAACGTCTATCAGAAAATCGTCGACTAACCTATCTTCGATTTTTTTAAAGAAACTGATCGTCAGTAGGTAAAATATTAACTTTAACTGTTTAGCTAAGGAATTTGTTTGACTTACTGGTCTAGCAAACTTAGGGTCTTTGATTTGAGTCATACTTGTATTTTAAATGCATTTTGAACCAAATGCATATAAATATGTGAACGATGCGATAATTTGCTAAGGAATATTGAAGCGATTAGAGATACAGGAATGATGGAGGGGGTATACGCTCCAGTTTCTGATCGAATATTTCAAAAATGGCGCTGCAAAGGTGCGTCCGAACGCAACGAACTCTTTGCGTTCGAAGATACAGTCAGTCAAAAAAGTTTCCGTACACACTTTGAAATGAAATAAGTTTCTTAAAATGAGTTCCGACAACTTTAGATTTTTTGAGATCTTAGAAGAAATAGTTTATCAGCTGATGTACCAAAAAAAAAAAATTTGAAAAAATTCAATTTTGTTGGAATAGCAGAGAAAATACGAAAAGTTGTTTCTTCAAATTTTTTATGTGTCTATATTGAAAATTTAAAAAATAGGTGTTGGAGATCTGTGTAAATTATACACACGGTGAAAATTTCATCGAATTCGGTCAACGTTCGTATGAGCAACAAACGTTTCAAGATGAAAGCTTAAGGGTGAAATCGCAGATTTTCGGTCTCGTTAGAGAATTTCACCCTTAAACTCTCATCTTGAAACGTTTGTTGCTCATATAGGAACGTTGACCGATTTCCATGAAATTTTCACCGTGTGTATAATTGACACAGATCACCAAAAGGAATTTTTTTAAATTTTCAATATAGACCCACATTAAAAATTTGTTATAACAACTTTTCGTATTTTCTCTGCTATTCCGACAAAATTCAATTTTTTCAAAGTTTCCTTTTTGTAAACTAATCCTTCTAAGATCTCAAAGAATCTAAAGTCGCCAGAACTCATTTTAACCCTTAGAAGACGTTGATTATTTTTAGCATATTTTTTTATGGATCGAATAAATTTTCTTTGTAAAACAAAATTGTTTGCTAAGGAGTTTGGTGTACGGATTAAATGAAGGGAAACGTGTTGTGTTCAGTAAAAATTTGTTTTATATTTTTCGGGAGTATTAACTGCTTTAAAAATTATTCACAGTCGCAGGACGGTAAAATTGTTCGGGCGACTGTCAGCAGACACGCGTCCGCAAAGGGTAAAAAAACTTATTTTATTTTAAAGTGTGTACAGAAACTTTTTTGACTGACTGTATAAGTACCGGATGCTGCGAAATAGTAACAAAAAAAAAATAGATAATTCGGTAGACTCACCTGTGGGCACATCTTGCACTGGTACTTCCTCGGCGGATGCGAGTGCGGTCCACCCAGGTGAGGGTTCAGGTGCGAGGGATGCGAGGGTTTGACGGTCAAAGGCTGAGGGACCACCAGCAAACTCGCCGGTGGGCTCCCGCTGCTGGATCCTCCGGCGCCTCTGTATTGATCCTCCCCTGGAATCATCGATCGTCGTTAGAATCGTCTCCGAGCGGTCTCCGTCTCGCCTTGATCCCATAAATCGCGGACAGGTTTTCTGCATTGATTTCCGGTAAACAATCGTCAAGGTGCATGCCAGCACGTTAACGAGTTGCAAATAGATCGTTCTCGTTCGCGAGCGATCCAGTTTCGAACGGCGGCGAACGATACTCTGTATGCGAGTCAGTTTTATTTTCGAGCGAGCGATCGAAAGCCGGAATACGGGGAACGAAAACGGCTATCGGCGATGGTCGCCTGCTAAATTAGAAAGCGACTGTATCAGCATCGGCATATAGCCGGAATAATATTTATTTATTTATTTACGAGACAGTCTAGGATCGTAAAAACCAGCGAGAGATTCTCTTGCGCTCGCCACTCACCGGGACAATTAGTCCGAGATAATACGTCACTTAGCAAACGCTGAAATATCGGTGAGAGAAAGGAGAGGAGAGCAAAGAGACAGACAGACAGACAGATAGAGAGAGAGAGAGAGAGAGAGAGAGAGAGGGAGAGAGAGAGAAGGGAAAAATGTATGGCTAATGGATCGACACAACGATCGAGCGCGCAATCAGCGACTAATAATAACAAAGAAATGTTGCAAAATTCTCGGAATTTTGCCCGTGCAATTATCGCCGCGACCGATCTGGATTAAAAGGGTAATAATTAGAGAACATTATGCGATGCTACGGAAATAGATACCGCTAGAAAAATCGCCGCCTATATAATATGTATTAGTCCTTTTTGTCGTTGCCCGGTTCTATTCTCCGTTGCATCGCGATAAATAATTCCAGCGGATAGATAGAACGAATTATTGCAGACTCTGTCGTATTAAATACTCACTCTGTTAGGAGATTGATATCTGGGCTTCGGTCGTTAATACGATCGAAGGAAATGGAGCGGCTGGATAGAGCGATCGTTTCGACATTGTTAAAACGCTGGCTGAATTATGGTAGCAAGAAACTATAGTGCTGCTTCTTCTTCTTCTCGGCGGAAATTCGCGGAGACTTTTATCTCGAACGGAAACACGGAAAATCGTCTCGTAGACCACAATATAGCACTACGATATCGAGACAAACTGGCGACGAAGGTTTTGAATAGAATCTATTAAATATGGATTGTCTTCTTTGGCTTCAAATCGGGATAAAATTCGAAAAAGATGGTCGGGCAAGGGTTAATCCTTTTGTACTTTACGGATCGAGCAATTGGAGCTGAATATTGGAATTGATATTTTATTAGGATCAGTTTCTTTCGGAGGGGGAGAAGGCAGAATCTTTCGGGAAGCATTTACTAAATAGGGATGTTAATTTTTTTATTCAAATCGGGAAAAAATTCGAAAGAGATCGTAGGGCAAAAGCTAATCCTTTTGTATTTTACGGATCGAGCAATTGGAATTGATATTTTATTAGGACGCATCTATTAAGTAGGGATGTTCCTCTTTTGATTCAAATCGGGATAAAATTCGAATTAATTCGTAGGGGCAAGGGTTAATCTTGCAACCTGTAGTATTTTACCGATCAAGCAATTTGAGCTAAATATTGGAATTGATATTTCGTTAGGACGCATCTACTAAGTAGGGATGTTCCTCTTTTGATTCAAATCGGGATAAAATTCGAATTAATTCGTAGGGGCAAGGGTTAATCTTGCAACCTGTAGCATTTTACCGATCAAACATTTTCAGCTAAATATTGGAATTGATATTTTATTAGGAAGCATCTACTAAGTAGGGATGTTCCTCTTTCGATCCAAATCGGGATAAAATTCGAATTAATTCGTAGGGGTTAGAGTTATTCTTGCAACCTGTAGTATTTTACCAATCAAACAATTTGAGCTAAATATTGGAATTGATATTTTATTAGGACGCATCTACTAAGTTGGGATGTTCCTCTTTCGATCCAAATCGGGATAAAATTCGAATTAATTCGTAGGGGTTAGAGTTATTCTTGCAACCTGTAGTATTTTACCAATCAAACAATTTGAGCTAAATATTGGAATTGATATTTTATTAGGACGCATCTACTAAGTTGGGATGTTCCTCTTTCGATTCAAATCGGGATAAAATTCGAATTAATTCGTAGGGGCAAGGGTTAATCTTGCAACCTGTAGTATTTTACCGATCAAGCAATTTGAGCTAAATATTGGAATTGATATTTCGTTAGGACGCATCTACTAAGTAGGGATGTTCCTCTTTCGATTCAAATCGGGATAAAATTCGAATTAAATTGTAGGGGCAAGCGTTGATCTTGCGACCTGTAGTATTTTACCGATCAAGCAATTTCAGCTAAATATTGGAATTGATATTTTATTAGGACGCATCTACTACCAAGGAGAAGACGCGGTCATCGGGTCTTAGATTTTGTCGAAACTTTTCATACTGGTAGATTTCGTTCTCCTGTTTATCAAAATATAACATTATAGGCGTCGATACTCAATAATTTTTGAGATATTTACAATTTAAATTTCATTATACCCGTTAAGCCGTTAAGTACAGTTTTGGTTGAAGTTTTTGTCAAGTGCCAAACGGCGTGATGGTAATGTACTAGATTCATTACCGGGAAGGCAAGTGTTCAAATCCCTTTTTCCTTTTTTCCATTTTTTCTTTCTTTCTGTTTAGTTTATCTATTTTAATTAATTGTATTTTGCACATGAAAAATACACTCATAATATCTATAGGAAACAAAATATAAAAATTTTATTGGAAAGGAACATAATATGAAAGAAACACTAACTTCATCAATCTTAACGTATCTCAAAAGTTGTTCAGTATCGACGCCTATAATGCTATATTTTCATAAACAGGAGAACGAAATCTACCAATATGCAAAGTTTCGAGAAAATCTGTGACCCCATGACCGCGTCTTCTCCTTGTAAGTAGGAATGTTCCTCTTTTGATTAAAATCGGGAGAAACTTCGAATTAAATCGTAGGGGCAAGGGTTAATCTTGCAACCTGAAGTATTTCACCGATCAAGCAATTTCAGCTAAATATTGGAATTGATATTTTACCAGATCAGTTTTGTTCAGAAGGGAGGGAAAGGTCTTTCGAAATTAAAGAGACGAGGAAGCGATAAAGTTGGACTCGAAACGGACGGTTTTATCGATCGTCCGTCGAAAATCGCGCGGAACGGCCGCGATAAATGTCCGCGGGGATAATTAATGGAAGGTATCCGGGTGATATGAAGGATTGCACGATCGCGGAGAGAAAGAGGCACGCGGACACCGATTGACGCAACACCGAGGGGCAAGGTTCCTGGCAGGTTGCAAGGACGAGCGGTCCTGCGTTACGAGTGGCTGTCGTTCGAGCTCTCGATATCGAGATCGGTGCGCTCATGCACACCAGCCAGCAGGTGCATCCGTTGAATGTGTGCGTGTCCGAGTCCGCGGCGTGCTCGATTCTACAACTTTTATCTACCCTGCTGCAAAATAGCCAATATTCTACATCAAACGGATTCATTTTTATCACAGCGGAGCTTCGATGCTCAAGAAACGATAAGACGATGTTAGCTTGAAACGTTTCAAGAGTAAATATAACGTCTTTCAAAAGGAAGATGGACGTATACAGCGCGGATGATTCATAATTATTATTTGTGACGCTTGGGACGATGATGAACCATCATTAGATCGAGAGACGGAGGACGAAGATGTTCGAGGTTGAGAAATCGATAGATGCAACGTGCACTAAATAGCGCAAGACTTCAAACCGAGTTTTGTTAAGATATTTTCATCATAGATTTTCAAAAAGAACAAGAATTTCTTAACCCTTTGCACTCGAATGGTGACTCTGAATCACCAGTTAAAATTGCCATACCATTGTTCAAAACAGTTTTCATATTACTAATTTCGTCTCTAATCTATAAATTGTTAAAAATTCAACTGTTGTATGAAAAAAAACAGGTTTAATTTTAGGAGCACAATGTAATAAATAGGCAGCGGATATTTATGCAAAATAAGAATTGTTTACCTGAATTACAACAAATTGGAGAGAAATAGAAGTTTATTTTCTTTTTTAATATGTTTCATATGTTGAAAATAATATAAGAGTTAATTTTTAAATTTTGCTAATGTTTTTACTGTTTCAAATTATACATGCTCATTTTTGTTATAAATGCATAAAATCCGCTGTCTAGTAATAAAAGATACATAGAATAATAATGTTCTAGGTTGAACAAAATAGCTTAATAAAATTGCTTCGAGTGCAAAGCGTTAATATTTCAGTTCAACAGCCTAAACAATTCCACCAAATGAAAATAACTGATCTGAAAGCACCCTCTCACAACATTCTTCGATTTTGCATTCTAACAAAATTCACAATGTTCGATACAATAACGCCACGCAACTAAGAAGAATCGTCAACCTGCAAACTATGCAAAACTCGCCTGACATTAGACACATCATCGTCCATTGTAGAAAGTACTCTACCAGCAGACAGCAATTTAATATTAACCCCACCATGGAAGACAACGTAAAGCAAGGATGGGCATTTTTGTCTCAATTGAGACAAAACCGTCCCCACCATAGAACCCGCTGACCCCCATCAGCAGCCGCCGTTACCATGGAAGAAGGAAGTGCTTCGCCCGTTGCGAACAGTGCGCAGGCCTCGCGCATGAAAGAGAGTTTGGTGGGAGAAGCAGGCGTTTGAGGGGCACCTATCGTGCTCATCCCTGACTTAAAGAAATACAAACGGATCGAAGACTTACTAAAATACACCAAATTATATAGCAAACTATAAACTCCCACTGTGTGTCGCTAATAACCCGAGTGAGGTTGATGCGACAATAAACAAATATTTAAAAATAAAAAAATAACGTCACGATTCATTTATAAATCTGGTCAAACAATTCTGTCTCCCTTTTCTAGGAGACGCGGGGGGCACTCGAAGTGTTAACGAGAAATAAAAATTCGCTGGACCATTAACTGTTTGGTTTATGAAATCGCCATAAACGCGAGAGCTGGATACATTAAATATTGTTAATGGTTTTTTCAGCTAAAAGGATATATTCCGTTTCTTTTATCGGCGTTTAACCGCTCGAATAGACGGGAAATTCCAAAGGGAATGTGTTTTTGTTGCAGCTGGCGAGGTACGAGAGCGTCGAGGTCCGACGAGCAACCGCGCTGGCCGAAAAAATGGCAGTGCAAGGGCTTAAGGAGCCGAAAGTCAGTTCTCCTTTGGTTTCTGACTGGCGTTCCTGGTGTATAGTGCACCCGATCTCCCCATCCCCCGTTTATTCTTGCTCCCTTTTTCGCGCACGCGGAGCCCCGAGAGCTGCTCTTCTTCTTCCTGCAAGATGAATTTCAGCGCGCGAAGAAAGTCGGGGAGCGCCGTAAAAAAACCAGCGGAAGCGTTTGCAGCGTTAAACGGAGGAAGCCGTAATGAATTACGTATCCGATCTGTTTCCTGCCTGCCGGCCGCGGACGGAGAAAAACTATCGTTCGGCCTTGCCAACCATCGGACATCTTAAAAAATCAGATTCAATTACTGGAGCAGCACGGCCGGCCACCGAATCGCTTCTCCGACGCTTCTTCTGTTCCCTTAACGATCGTGGATCGTTCGTGGATCGTTCGTTGTTCGAAACCGGGGGCACCGAGTCGAGGAATTTCGTGAGCCCTCGCGTGCTATTCAGAAAAATAGTTTCGCGAAAAATTGTATATTTCATTATTCGTCCAAACGCGTTGTAATTCTGTACTCCAAACGAATCCGTCGAATCGCGTAGTCGAATGGGAAATAATAGATTTGATGTTATTTTACGGTGTATCTGGGAACACAATAAAGAGTGAATCTTAATTCGAGGAAAAGAATTTGTTTCCCCAATTTTAAAACGGAAACGTTTGCCACGGGACGATACTAAACCTCGCCGATTGTCTTTAATAAACTATCCAAGCGCCTCATTCGGTAATTATATTTTCCTTTGGTGAATCTCGCGCGATTAATATCGCGCTTCCCTTTATTTATGTACTCGAGCATCTATACAGTTTTTCTCGGCCGATCTGAAATGCCTCTTATTTCGTAATTCCTTGTTAATTAATTTTCATAAAGAGCAAAGGGCGGTTTAGCTCGTTAAATAAATTACTGCTATCATCCGCGCGAGCACGCACGCGTTTAATCCCTTCTCTAGAATCGTCTTTCAGTTTTCAAAAAATTCGCTCATTATGGCCAGACCGAATCGTAAACAATATCCGGCGAAAATTAATGAAGCGGCGATTAAATAAACACGAGATCTAGCGAGAAAAGAGCTGAGGAATTTACAAGAGTCGAATATTTCACCGAAACAATAGCTCTTTTTCTCTCGTCAAGGAGGAACGTTTCCGCTATCTGAACACTCGTTTAACGCGAACTCTCGAAGTGGAGGCTGAAGAAAAAGAAACGGGGAAGAAGAGTTTCGCGGCCGTGGAAAATCGAGAGAAACTAAAGACCTCGAGAGAGACCTTCTTCTTTCTGTATCGGATCGGATCGGGACGGAAACGAAAAGAAAGAACAACGAGCAAAACACACTGGTGTCAATAGCTGTGACGGGAGCGAATACTGACGCTAATTAATCTTCGTGTCGAACGGTGTGACGAGCGTCGCTGCGTTAACTCGATGTTGAAAAATTTTTGCAAATCACCGTTTTGCGGTACAGGCTTCCTCCTTCCTTCCTCTTCTTCTCTCTCTCTCTCTCTCTCTCTCTCTCTCTCTCTCTCTCTCTCTCTCTCTTGTCTTTTGCCAGCCGCGATCCATTACCGCCGCGATAGCCGACATTACCTCTGCATAAATGGCCGGCTGCATCGTGTAATTGCTCGTACCTACGCAATCGCGACACTTTAACCCCTTCACAACCGAGAAACTGCCGTTTCCAATCAAATCCGAGGGAATCTGCATGCCACCTTTAGCTTCCCTCACAGAATCTTCTGAATTCCTTCGGAGGAGTTTCTTCTCCTTTCCTTCTTCCTTTGTCCCGCCGTTTCACTCGTGCTTTTCCACCTTCACTCTTATTTTCTTAAAGGGAAGATCCTCGGCCGACGCTTCTTCATTCATAATTTGGTAAGTTAAAGCCGAGCGGCCGGAAGCTCGAGCATTCAGACGGATAAAGTCTGCTGATCTCCGGAAGGCACAGCATAGCTGCGAGTTTAAACTATTAACAGCAGCTTGTAGACTCTTCTGCGAACATTCTCGGCAATTTTCATTTTTTAAAGGCAAACATTCCTGTGACAATTGTGTTTCTTCTATTCATCTTCCAAATACTGGCGTTCCTAAGTGGAAAGGGGACTTTGCTAATTTTTTTTACATAGCCTTATAGTCTTTGTTTCGGACTGAAATTTTTTTCCTAGTAAGCTGTATCATTAAGTTGTATGCACAAAAATGTTCAACAATATCCGTCAATCGATACTATTCCTAATAATTATCTAATGCGTCGGTTCGTTGAGTTGTTCGTTTTCTCTTGCTTTACTCGAAGTTTCTTCAATTCTTTTTAATACACTGAATTTTTCAAAATTTTTGTTCAATATACAATGATTAATCAACGAATGTAGTGTAGAATTGACATACAATTGCTCTGTTTTATATACGGTCAGTCATAAAAAGATTCGAACATTTTTAAAAAGACGATAACATTTTTAATATTGGACTAAACGAGTTGAATTATTTTAAGACGTTAGAAGGATTAATTTACTATGTGACGAGAAAAATTTCGTTTGAAACACACTGCAATTGGTCGGAATTGCAGAGAAAATAGTTTGTTTTTACAAATTTTTCTATGTGGCCGTACATTGTAAATTTAAAAAATACATTTTGTAGATCCGTGTCAATTATATACATTTGGAAATTTTCATCAAACTGGGCCAACATTGCCATGAGTTACAAACGATAAAAAATGTTTAAAAAAAAGAAGTATTTTCACAAATTCATGCTTCTTTTCATTTCACGATGTCTGTCGTTTTTTTCCGCATCAATCGATTTCGATGAAATTTGCAGAATATATATAATTTACACAGATCTAGATACAAAATGCATTTTTTAAATTTTCAATGTAGGCCCACATAAAAAACTGTAAAAACAACTGTTAGTATTTTCTCTGAAATTCCGACCAATCGCAGTTCTTTTCAAAAAATTATTTTCTTGTCACACGGTAAATTAATCCATCTAGCGTCGCAAAAAAATTTAAATCGTTTTGGTCCGATCTTAAAGAAGTTACCGTCTTTTCAATAGTGTCCAACATTTCTTGCAACCGTTTGTACGAGATTAAAACAACTGTTAGTATTTTCTCTGAAATTCCGACCAATTGCAGTTTTTTCAAAAAATTATTTCCTTGTCACATAGTAAATTAATCCATCTAGCGTCACAAAAAAATTTAAATCGCTTTGGTCCGATCTTAAAGAAGTTATCGTCTTTTCAAAAGTGTCCGACATTTCTTGCAACCGTGTGTACTAGATTAAAACAACTGTTAGTATTTTCTCTAACATTCCGACCAGATGCAGTATTTTCAAAATATTATTTCCTTGTCACACAGTAAATTAATTCTTCTAGCGTCACAAAAAAATTTAAATCGCTTTGGTCCGATCTTAAAGAAGTTATCGTCTTTTCAAAAGTGTCCGACATTTCTTGCGACCGTGTGTACCAGATTGGAACAACTGTTAGTATTTTTTCTGAAATTCCTACCAATTTCAGTTTTTACAAAAAATTATTTCCTTGTCACATAGTAAATTAATCCATCTAGCGTCACAAAAAAATTTAAATCGCTTTGGTCCGATCTTAAAGAAGTTATCGTCTTCTCAAAAGTGTCCGACATTTCTTGTAACTGTGTGTACTAGATTTTATGGAATTCGTTGAAATCTTTAAACAGAAAAATAATTAAAAGAATTAGCCGAGTTTCGTTGACATCTTTCTCAGGGAGATCGCGATGGTTATCGATCTTGGTCCCGATTTCGACGCCGGTCTCGACGATCCGCAATATTTTTCGTCGAACCGTCGTCGCAGAATCGCGACCACATAACATTCTCCTCGTAGCACAACTAATTGATCTTTCCAGCGCGCTTGAACCCGATAATTATCATTAGCATACGTGATCTCGTGCACCGAGAGTCCCGATCGTCTTTCTCGCTCACGGCTCCGATCATTGCTGAGAGACAGAGGGGCGGGGAAGAGCGAGTGGGGGATGAGAGGGGGGCAGGGAGCAGGGCAAGTTCCCCTTCGGCATGCAATTACCGCACGCAATATCGCAACCGCGGAAAACTGCAACCTGCGAGGCTGTTTTTCTGCATAACTCGGCGAGATCGCGAACGCGCGACCTTTCGTGATCGCGATTTCTGGCGTCTCGGCGATCTCATACTCTACCGACATCTTAAACAATTCAATCAATCCATTTATTCCAACTATTCTATCGAACAAATTCGTCGGTTCGAGCCTCTCTCAAGTATTAACACTTAGGGGACGGGGATTATTTTTAGCATACTTTTTGATGGATCGAATAAATTTTCTTTGTGAAACAAAATTGTTTGCTGAGGAGTTTGATGTATGAATTAAATGAAGGGAAACGTGTTGTGATCAGTTAAAATTTGTTTCATATTTTTCGGGAGTATTAACTGTTTTAAAAATTATTCACAGTCGCAGAATGGTAAAATTGTCCGGGCGACTGTCAGCAGACACGCGTCCGCAAAGGGTTAATAATCATCTCCTCGTTTAAATTTAACTTCCTGGAAAATAATTTATTTCAACTATTTTATCTAAAGATTACGGCATTTAATTTAGTCTTTGGACTTGTATTAATAGTTTCACGGAATCGTTTTAATTCGTCCCGCTTCGGAGTAAGACTGATCGGATTGATCTCTGCCTAATGATTTCAGCGTTCTGCCGCGATATTTACTGCCTTCGATTTGTCTTTTCGTTAATACACCGAGTACCTCTCAAAAATAGAAGGCAGAATTATTTGTCCAATTTTGACAATATATCTTCACGTAAACACATTCGGTATACCGAATTTAGCTCTTAGCGGATTGGAATTATTTGTAGCATAGTTCTCGGTGGGTCAAATATATTTTCCTTGTGAAACAAAGTTGCGTACTGTGGAGATAAGTATACGAATGAAACGAAGGGAAACGTATTGTGTTCGGTAAAAATTTGTTTGAATTCGTGCATCAGTGAAGCACGAATCAAATTGCAAATTATCCATATTCAAAATCTCATGGCATACGCCGTTCTCCAATCCTTAATATACAGGGTATCCCAAAAATGTTGTAAATCTTTGAAATGGGCGTTTCCTGAGGTTATTTAAGGTAACTTTTTCCTTTGCAAAAATGGCCGCCTGGGCTTCGTTATGGAGTTATTAAAGAAAAACACAGACCAATCATGACATCGTTACAGCGGACGGATTCCGGCTAGGCGACAGGTCCCGTTCAGCGTGACGTTGTCATTGGCCGAGCCGGAATCCGTCCTCTGTAACAGTGTTCTGATTGGTGCGTGTATTTCTTTAATAACTCCGTAACAAAGCCGAGGCGGCCATTTTTGCAAAGGAAAAAGTTGCTTCAAATATCCTCAGAAAACGTCCACTTCAAGGATTTACAACATTTTTGGGACACCCTGTATACAGAGAAATCGTCAAATCACAAATTCATTATTTTTACTGACGCTGAAAGTGTATTATCTGCATTACAAACATTCGAAACTGGTAACACACTAATCCAGAACATCATTGAAAAAAAGCAATTCGTAGCAGTGCCGGTAAAGAAATCTTATATTGTTGGATTCCATCTCATACAGGCATCAGGGGCAACGAAGAAGCAGACGTTGTAGCAAAAGAAGCAAGCACTAGCACATCTGAATCACATACCATACCTATAATCCACGAAGATCTCCAAAAACATCTCGCCCTAGTCTTAATAACACAATCGAATCACGACTGGAAAAATTCTAGATCTACTACCTCACACAAAATTCGCGATAATATACATGATGTCAGCACAGCAGTATATATGAATAAAAGAGATCAAGTAATTGTGACTTGACTAAGAATAGGACACTTCAACCCAACCTTTTCCTTGTGAAACAAAGTTGTGTACTGAGAAGATAAGTATACGAATGAAACGAAGGGAAACGTGTTGTGTTCGATAAAAATTTGTTTGATATTTTTGGAGGGCAACCATTTCTTTAAAAATTATTAGCAGTCGCAGAACAGTAAAATTGCTTGTGCGGCTATTTGCCGACACTCGTCTACAAAAGGTTAGTTAGAATCTGTGAAGCTCGATAGCTTGGCATTCAATGTGTTAAACAGTAATCGCAAAAAGAGTCACGAGGAAAGTAGAACATGCATAAAAGTACACAGTATGAGAATTAATAATGTATAGGAAGAAACGATCGTTGAAGGTAAAAAAATTGATCGATGAGCAGGTGAAACGGCGTTAAACGATGAGAGGAAATAAAGATCATGATCCACATGGTTGGGAACGCGTTTGATCGAATTCGTCTAGTTCGACTGGATCGATGTTCCCAGCAGATCGAGAAGAATATTTCTCCCGGTAATAATCGCGAGAAGACGCAACGACACGCGTGTCCTATTTCGTAACTGTGCTGATTCTGGAACGGCAATTTCGATCGCGCCGAGAACTATGACTCGGCGAAGCGGACTGGGAAAAAATATTGGCACTCGCGTCGATACCTTCAATCGAGTATCGCAATTTTCTGTGTCACGGCGTGCACGCGATCCTCTCCGCGTCCAAGGAAACCGTTCGAGACAAACGTGGCGGGACAATTTTCGTCGGAACGACGAGAGCTCTTCTCTATCTTTCTCTCTCTCTGCCTCGTGTTTCCCTGAACTACAATTTTCTACCTCCCATACGTCCGATCTTCGTTATTAAAATGACACCGACGCAGCAATTTTTCCTACTCCAATCTTCCCCGGCGTTAACTTCGACGGAAGCCATCCCCTTGTCAATTAAACTATTGCGAAACAATAGCGCCGGTTTTTGTGTAACTCGACGGTCGAAACAGCAGTTTTCTGACAATATTCTCCACCGGAAATAAACTCGCGATCGACCTAACGCGGCATTCGAGATTAATGCCGCGGATGCAACAGCCGCGATGCGTGCGGTTAATTACAGCTCGAACGAAAAAAATCAGAAAAATGGAGCTACAAGAATTTTATAGAACTCGTTATCGTTGGCTAGGTGTCAAACTAAAAAATTTAGAGAGATCGAGGGTACTTTAAGCATCTATCTTGAATTAGTGGCAAGGTTTTTGTTCTTTTTTTTCGAAAATGATAATTACGAGGATGGAGGAGCGGTAGATCGGGTAGAGGAGCGAAATGTTAATAAAACGGGCTGCTAAATTTAGACGCAACGTAATTCACTCGCAGCGAGATGCATTCTTTTTTCAACGATTGTTTTGTTCGACGTTGAATAATATTCTTCATTTTTTTCATAACCCCCCCTCCCCCTCCCCCTCTCTCTATATCTCATTCAATCGATTTATCTTTCCGAGTCTGAACGAAGGATGCAGATTTGTCTGGACTTGTTTACGATCCGAAATCTCGAGGACGATCAACAGATTTCTGTGATCGAGTGTTCCGACTCGATGCTAAGTCATGGCAGTTTATTATGTCGTCTCCACGTTCACCAGGCTCTGCGTCATTTATTTTTCTTTTAATTATTTTAAAGGAAAGACAACGTTAACGTAACGACCGAGAGTGTATTAACACCGACTACACACGTCAGCGTGAAACATGCATTACGCAAATCTACATTATGCACACTACATAGAAGTGGTATATCACTTAACCCATTAACTATACAAAAAAAAAAGACATTCGACTCGCGTAATTTACTGTGACGATATAAAAGAATAATCTGCCCGGGTCAAAGATTAATAGCGGTCGATCTAGACTACAGATATTCCTAAAACTTTGCTTCCTTCTTCGATCTATATCGATCACCGGAGAGACTCTACATCATTCCACGACTGTTTTTATTCCTATCTCGCGTTCTACCTTGCAATAATCGCTATCCACGGGTTTGTTCGCCCTTTTCGTTCGCCTCGCATCAACGAGAGCTCTCGTTCCCCTCTGTTGTACATTAATACGTTCGCTACTATCGTTTGCTTCGCTAACAGTGTCCGTAATAAGGCTTCATAGTTGCAATATATTATTTAATGCCATCCCCTTTATGAAACATTAGAAGCACGGTTCTTTTAGTATAATATGCAGTGTCCGGAAACGAGGATGAAATTGAAAGATTCTTCTTCAATTGGTTCCAAAAATTCTAGACCCTTTCTCAGCTTTCCTAATGTCTTCCCAAAAATTCTACGACCTCCCAGTCTTTCAGAGGCGTCCCAAGAATTTTAGTACCTATCGGAGTCTTCCCAAAGTCCTCCCAAATAATGTAGCATCTATCAGAGCATTCCGAAAGTCCTCCAAAAAATTGTAGGACCTATCAGAGTCTTCCCAAAGTCTTCCCAAAGTCTTCCCAAATATTGTAGAACTTATCAGAGTCTTTCCAAAGTCCTCAAAAAAATTCTAGGGCCTGTCAAAGTCTTTCAGAGGTTTCCCAAAAATTGTAGGGCCTATCGGAGTCTTCCCAAAGTCCTGCCAAAAATTGTAGAACCTATCAGAGTCTTCCCAAAGTCCTCAAAAAAATTCTAGGGCCTGTCAAAGTCTTTCAGAGGTTTCCCAAAAATTGTAGGGCGTATCGGAGTCTTCCCAAAGTCCTGCCAAAAATTGTAGAACCTATCAGAGTCTTCCCAAAGTCCTCTAAAAAATTCTAGGGTCTGTCAAAGTTTTTCAGAGGTTTTACAAAAATTGTAGAACTTATCAGAGTCTTCCCAAAGTCCTCTAAAAAATTCTAGAAGTTACCGATGTTTTCCTCGCTCGCCATTTAAATCCTCTCATATGAATGCTACTACAGGCTCCAGGAGTATTTCCTCAAATCGTAAAATCTATCATAATCTTTCAGTGACTAGTAGGAAATTGTAGAGCCTACCTAGAGTCTTCCCAAAAGTTTATAGGCCCTATCACAGTATTTCTAAAGCTTTCTAAAAAATACTAGTATCTATCAGAATATGCCCAAAGCTTTCTAAAAATCTCCAGGACACACTAGAGTCTCTAGGAGTCTTCTCTCAAACTGTAAGATCTATCAGCCTCTTTCAGTGACCACTAAGAAATTGTAGAGTCTTTCCAGAAGCTTCCCAAAGTATTCTAAAATATTGTAGGCCCCACCAGAGTCTTCCAAAAGTCCTCTCAAAATTCTAAGACCTCTCAAAGTCTATCAGAAGCTTCCCAAAAATTGTAGGACCTATCAGAGCCTTTCAAAAGCTTTCTAAAAATCTCCAGAACCTACTAGTGTCTTCCAGAGTTTTCAAAAAATCACAGTCCCTGCCGCAATCCTACAGAGTGTACCTAAATACAGTAGAACCCATCAGAATCTTCTCAAGTTCTTGTAAAAAAATCCTAGGATCTTGAAAAACATTAAAGATATACATACATATATTTTAGTGAAATTGGACGAACACTTGAAGATTGAATGGGTTGAAAAGTTGCGTCAGCGTTTCGAGAATCGTGGGTTCAGAGATCGTTGAACGAAGTCGGGAACGTTCTTGGCGGAAACAGGTGGGGCTGTTAGGCGAACAGGATCCTCGCGGTGGGTTTGATTGATTGCGAATGATCGGAGACGAGCAGAAGAAGAAGAAGCGTTCCGTCTGTTGGTCGCGGTAACGCGTCGCTCGTGACGATCGTTGTACGCGTTAATTCTGTCGCGCGTTTTCATCTCGCCGGGATCATTAACGAATGGCATGACGTCAGGCAGCGCCCGCGGCGTTCTACGCGACGTGTAACTTTAATGGAATTATCGCGGCAGAGACCGTTTCGGCGCCTCCGCCCCCGCACCTCGCTACTCCCTCTCTGTCCTCTCTCCTCTCTCAAGCCAACGCGCGAAAACCGTCATTTTTTTTCCCCGCTTCTTTCTGCACAGCGTTCCCCTTTGTCGCGGGCTCGTTCAGTCGCGACGCCCACCATCTTCCCCATTCTTCTTTCCTGCTACGCGAAAAAGAAACTTTAGGCGAGCTCTCGCGGCATTTTTATTGTCTTCTCTTTTTCTGCTCGTTCAATTCCTCCTTATTGAAAACAGAAACGAGTTCCTTTTCCTCGCCGCTGCCACTTTGACAGCTACTTATTTCCGTCGTTCGCTATTTATTGGATCAGAGATCGAGACACATTCAACACTGTCATCATGTTAAAATGTTTTCCTGTTGGCGTCTTCACAGCGCATCACGTATCTTGCTTTACCGTCTATTTGTTTAACAGGTTTTATTCTTTCTAACGTTACCACGATTTTTCAAGTGAAACATTGATGCATTGCTTACTGTATAATAACTAGACTGCGGATATTCATGCAAAATAAAAATTGTCTATCTTAATAGCAAGAGACACGAGCCAAATACACATTTAATTACTTCATTAATAATTTTAACAAGTTGGGAAAAGTACGTCGATATTAATTATTTTAACTTTCTTTTATTTTTGTCATAAATGCATCAAATACGCTGTCTAATAATAATATAAAACGGTCCGGGAATTTGATTCGGTCCGGAAACTGAATCATAACCTCTCTGCCTTGATTTTACACTTTTCGTATTCATTCCATTCAATATTCGAGTGCAATCTTTAATCTGTTGACATCGACAAATACCTAACCACCGCAGACAGAATATTAATTATCACTATAAACTCCTTCAGTTATTTTAACTTTTCTTCATTTTTGTCATAAATGCATAAAATACGCAGTATAATGATAATATAAAATGGTCCGGGAATTTGATTCGGTCCGGAAACTGAACCATAACTTCTCTGCCTTGATTTTACACTTTTCCAATTCATTCCATTTAATATTCGACTCCAATCTTCAATCTGTTGACATCGGCAACTGTCGATGTTAACTATCACTTATTAATAATATTAATTATCACTATAGACTCCTTCAATTATTTTAACTTTTCTTAATTTTTATCGTAAGTGCATAAAATCCGCAATCTAAATATCCAGTCTTCGGAGCTGTACTTTGCATAGATGAATATTATTTATTGGTTCGCGAAACGAGTTACATTGGAAATCTTATTTCACGAGGTCTGAAAAAATCAAACCGAAATAACCGACTGTAGACTGTAGATGCAGTTCAATGTCTCCTTTCTTCCGTGAAACAGGTTAAGGAATTAAAAACTTGTCCGTCCTGTTGGACGTGCATCGACGCGCAATTAAACGAAAGTTTACGAAAAATCGAACGCACGCGCGCGCTCGCGTGTGTGCTCGCGACGCGATGGTCAACGTCCGAGAGATTGAAGGAGGTTACAAGTAGCAGAGGTCTGTGACAAACGCAGGTTCCGAAAGTTTTTATTTTGTTTGGAAGATGGTTGTAACTCCGTGGAAGTTTTATGGGAGTTGGTCTGGTAGTCAGAGCGATAAGATGAAGTAAATAGGAAAAAGTTCGCCAAGAGAAGAAGGAGAAGAAAGAAAACGGCCGGTAACTTCGTCGAAATAAATCAACAAAGGCCAGAGAGAACAAGAGCTCCGACTTTATCTGCAATTGTTCTAAACGGTGAGTTTATCAACAGGCATCAATGAAGCACGAATCAAATTGCAAATTTTCCATATGTAGGATCTTAGGAAAAATGAGGAATTCCGCGCCGGGAATCGAACCCGGGACCCTCGCGGTTGTAGCTGATCAACTCTTACACATACCGACACATGCTCCGACTTTATCTACAATTGTTCTAAACGGTGAGTTTATCAACAGGCATCAATGAAGCACGAATCAAATTGCAAATTTTCCATATGTAGGATCTTAGGAAAAATGAGGAATTCCGCGCCGGAAATCGAACCCGGGACCCTCGCGGTTGTAGCTGATCAACTCTTACACATACCCACGGAACCCTCCTACTATTCCTAATTTCCATACAGTATTTGGTCTGGGAGGTCCTGATCCCACACATATTTAAAATATCATGGCATACGCCGTTCTCCAATCCTTAATATACGGGGTGTCCCAAAAATGTTGTAAATCCTTGAAATGGGCGTTTCCTGAGGTTATTTAAGGTAACTTTTTCCTTTGCAAAAATGGCCGCCTGGGCTTCGTTATGGAGTTATTAAAGAAAAACACAGACCAATCATGACACCGTTACAGCGGACGGATTCCGGCTAGGCGACAGGTCCCGTTCTGCGTGACGTTATCATTGGCCGAGCCGGAATCCGTCCGCTGTAACAGTGTTCTGATTGGTGCGTGTGTTTCTTTAATAACTCCGTAACAAAGCCGAGGCGGCCATTTTTGCAAAGGAAAAAGTTGCTTCAAATATCCTCAGGAAACGTTCATTTCAAGGATTTACAACATTTTTGGGACACCCTGTATACAGAGAAATCGTCAAATCACAAATTCATTATTTTTACTGACGCTGAAAGTGTACTATCTGCATTACAAACATTGGAAACTGATAACACACTAATCCAGAACATCATTGAAAAAAACGCAATTCTTAGCAGTGCCGGTAAAGAAATCTTATATTGTTGGATTCCATCTCATACAGGCATCAGGGGCAACGAAGAAGCAGACGTTGCACACTAGCACATCTGAATCACACACCATACCTATATTCCACGAAGATCTCCGAAAACATCTCGCCCAAGTCTTAATAGCACAATGGAATCACGACTGGAAAAATTCTAGATCTACTACCTTACACAAAATTCCCGATAATATACATGATGTCAGCCCAGCAGTATATATGAATAGAAGAGATCAAGTAATTGTGACTAGGCTAATAATGGGACACATCAACCTAACCCATTCTTATCTTAACACCAAATCAAGTCCAACGATCTGTGATACATGTAACATCGAAGTATCCATCGAACATATTCTAATCCAATGTTCCAAATACAAAATGAAAAGAACACAATATGAAATAGCTAACCTAAAAAATATTCTACAAGAACAAAATTTCTGCGTTCAAATACTAGTGTTTATCGATCGAAATTTTTGATTAATTGTGTTTGATTTCGGCGCACAGGTTCGATCTGACCTGTGCGCCGAAATCAAACACAATTAATTCCTGAAGGATATTGGACTTGGTTATCTAATTTAAAACAAATACACTGCGATCACTAATAACCTGAAAACGGGCATGTGACCTAAAAAATTCGATTAAAAAAAAAATTGCAAATTTTAAGAATTGACTGTTCTTTACTGAGGAGCGTGAAAGTTTCTGTTCGTAATCGAGTATAGTTGTTGCTGGGAGATCGCTGTGGTAGAACCGAAAAATCATTCGCAGACCGGAAGCTTTCGAAACTAGCGTGACCTCGGGCAAACAATGTCGTGAACTCCCAATTACGCGAACGCGGATTACTCGATGGACACTCGGGGAACGTGGAAGAGCAGAAAATTCGAATTACGTACGAAATTGTGGTGCCGCTGATTTACAACGATTTTGTGGATCGCTGTAGCGTAGATGGATCCTCCGCCACACGATTTTCTATCCGAGCGATCCCGAAGAAATCGAAAGGATCCGGGATACGCGTGTTTTATGGTCTCAGAAGTTCGTTGCCACAATTACGCAACTCGTGCTCCCAGTTTTCTATAATAGTCTTGACCTAGTTCGTTATTTGACACGGATTTAGCAATTTCTGCACGACGTACAGTGCGCTGAAAGGTCCGTTTTTTAGACAAAATTCCATTACTCGAAAATTATAGTTGATACGAAAAAATGTTTTACACGAAAGTTGTAGGATATAGCAGAGAGTAGATGATTGTACTTGTTTGATATTGCAATAACAATGTTAAACATTATAGTTGATACGAAAAGATGTTTTACACGAAAGTTGTAGAATATAGAAGAGAGTAGATGTTTGACATTGCAATAACCTTGAAAAGCGCTGTAGAGATTACAATTGAAATTTTGAAGGTGACACCAAAACGTTTTCGAAACACTAGAATACTTTCATTTTTGGATAAACTATTGATAACAAAGTTGGTGTGCCGACATTAGCATTATGCAGCGTACATCACAAAGTTGTTCAGTGTAACTTTGCATGGCATTATTCTCCTCTTTGCCTTGTAACTTTCTTCTGTAAACAGTTAATACGAGTAGAAGATTTAAAAGAATTTTCGAGTTTTTTCTGTTTTGAATTGTTTCAACACCATATATCCAAGATATACGGTGGATCACGAAAGTATTCGAACGCACTTTAAGTTGTAATAACTTTTTTAAAATTGGACCAAATAATTTGACTTTTTCTTTAGCAACTACAACCATTGATTTACTAAGTGGGATGCAAAAAAAATTTGAAAAAATTACAGTTGGCAGGAATTACATGAAAAAATAAAAATACTTTTAACCTGGTTTGATATTTTTCACCGGTATTATTGATCGAATTGCGGAGATTTAAGTTGATTGGAAATAAGATTAAAGAATTGCAGAGGATAGGGATAGATACCGAGAGTGAAATTTAACTAAACAAGATCGCGAAAACGCGCGGGCCCTTTTGCGGAACTCAGGCCCGCGGGAAACGCGGCTAATGGCCGTGGGAGCTCGGCAATTGTCTCCATTGTGACACATGTTTATAATTGTTTACCAGCTGCGTCGAAACGAGCCGGAATTCGACGAGGCTGCCGCTTCTATCGTGGGGAGATTCTCTCGGTAATCGAGGACTCCTTCTTGGGCTTAGAATAACCTAAAAGTCCCTCTCTCGCCAACTCGATCATCAAGTATATCGATTTATCTTCTGAATACAAGCACCTACGTTAAAAATCGTCAAAAAATATTCTTTCTATACAGAAGCGATCGATGATCAACACGTTCATACTTACAGCATTTTATTAAACTTTTCCCTCCCGTAAAATATGAAAAAAAGATATCGTTACTGGAAAAGCTACAAGTTCTGTCGTGCTACGCGTGAGGATTACAGATGACGACACGCACAAAATTAATTTGTTCTGATTAACAAAAAACGATCGTTAAAAATCGTCAAAAAACATTACCCTTTCTACTCAGAAGCGATCGATGATCAACACGCTCATAGTTACAGCATTTTATTAAATATTACTCTCTTGTAAAATATGAAAAAATATATCGATACTAGAAAAGCTACAAGTTCTCCGAGTGTCGTGCTACGCGTGAGGATTACAAATAACGACACGCACAAAATTAATTTGTTCTGATTAACAAAAAACGATCGTTAAAAATCGTCAAAAAATATTACCCTTTCTACTCAGAAGCGATCGATGATCAACACGTTCATACTTACAGCATTTTATTAAATATTACTCTCTTGTAAAATATGAAAAAATATATCGATACTAGAAAAGGTACAAATTCTCCGAGTATTGTGCTACGCGTGAGGATTACAAATAACGACACGCACAAAATTAATTTGTTCTGATCATCAAAAAACGATCGCTAAAAATCGTCAAAAAACATTACAGTTTCTATTCAGAAGCGATCGATGATCGACACGTTCATATTTACAGCATTTTATTAAATATTTCCCTCTTGTAAAATATGAAAAAATATATCGATACTAGAAAAGCTACCAGTTCTCCGAGTGTCGTGCTACGCGTTAGAATTACACAAAATTAATTTATTCTTTTTCATAGTATTATCAATATCTTTGATCGTCACGCACATGCGACGCTGTTCGCGAACTTGTTAAAATGCTTGAACAATGAAACAAAAGGTAAGAACATCTCGAGTGTTCGGAATCGAACGAAACGGTTGAGTCGTCGGATGCTGGCTGGTAATTACAGATTAGATTAATTAGCGATTAAATTCGAGAGCTCGCGAAACGGTCCATTTTCCGACGGCAAACAAGCACGTTTCGCAGGTAACCGATCATGGAGTAGGTTCGTTGAATATTCAACGAGACAGACAGCGTCTAAAAAACTGAGAGAGGAGTGAGTGAGAGAGAGAGGGGGGAGGGGGATAGAGAGGGGAGGGAGAGAGAGAGAGAGAGAAAGAGGACAAAAAAAAGTCTCCTCTGGATAGAATGGAATAATAAAATCTGTTCACCTGTTATCATTACGCGACTCTCATTCGGGCCATTAAGATCGCTGTCGTAATCGCGATGAACGCGACACCGTGGCCTGCGTTGCTCTCGACGGATTCATGAATATTCGATCGATTGTTGTCCCGCGAGCGATCCTGACGTCACCGAGTCGGAAGGATCAAGGATCCAGCCGCCACTTTGCATTCGGCTGGCCGACGACGCGCCGCGCCGATGCACCATCGAGAACGAGTCGTCGTTTCGGCGATAAGAACCCGGCAAAAACGTTGACTAATTTCGCGAGGAAAACGAACGAGACAGCATTTCGACACAGTGGTTCCTGGTTCCGAAGAGGAAATTATGCTAAATCAAAAGATAACCAGGAAATATCCCACGATAACGAGGAATGATCCGTTCGTAGAGATTCGATTGCCTAACCGGCCGGCAATAATTCGAGGAACGCGAATTTTATCGAGAGTTCTCGATTAGGAAACTTGATCGTACGTGCGGAAACGATGATTTCGAGGATCGCGGAACATACAGTCGGCGATAAAATTAAGTGGATACTTTATAAAAACAAAAATTTTTGTTAAAATTCGGCGGTCGAAGTCGGAGGACGCGGGGAACAACCATTGGTATTGCAAGAAGTAAGAGTAATTCAACTTTGGGCTTACGATTGACTTGTGTCAGGAGATTTGGTATAATAAAAACAATGCTTTATTCTCACAGTTTAATTATAATATCTTGAACTATATAGGGTGGCGTACATAACTCTTAACAGTTCAATATCTCGAAAACTATGCCATCGATTTTAAAGTTCTTGGTCTTAAATTGCATGGATCTGAAGGGCCTTTCTAACTACATAAACGTGAAGTGCCCCCCTTCTCCTTTAGGGGTTGGTGGGGGTACCTTCATAATTTTAAATGGAACTCCCTGTAAAACGTTACATATTTAGATTCTACAGAAAAAAACAAGTAAACTTGTCTGAAACATTTATTTGTCAGATATTTCCATGTTGAGATATAAAAATTTGAAGTTTGTCGACTTGTAGGTACTTCAAAGTGTTATATCTCAACATGGAAATATCTGGCAAAAAAATGTTTCAGACAAAATTTACTTTTTTTTTCCTGTAGAATCTAGATATGTAACGTTTTGTAGAGGGTTCCATTTAAAATTATAAAGGTACCTCCACCCCCCCCCCCTTAAAGGGGAAGGAAGGATCCATGCAATTTTAGACCAAGAACTTTAAAATCGATGGCATAGTTTTCGAGATATTGAGCTGTTAAGAGCTATGTGGGCCACCCATAAAATGCGTGCGTTTCACATGACTGCGTGGAGGAGACTGCACCTTCTCGATGCAAAGAAATAAAAGACGTTACTGTCGCACGACACGCCACCAACAATTAACTGTATATTGATACATGTCGATAATCTAGAGCCCGTGTATAGCACTTGTCGATTTACACTTTCTTACAACTTGAACAAGTATTGCCATTTTCAATCATTTACAGCTCACAGCAACCTTAACGGGTTAAGTGCGGAACAATTTTCTTTCACTTTCCATTCCACTTTTTATTTAAGTTTGAACACAAAAATGGGACTGTGCATGAACAAAAGACTTTGTGAACAGTGTGAACATTCTATAATATCATATGAATTACATATTGATTTGTAAATTCGATACCATCGGTCCTCGGGGACTGACATAGCGGTTAACCTGTTAATCGATTTTTATGACACGTTGTAAATAAGCACAGATAAAAAGCTTAAAAATCGAGAGCTTCACTCGGTTTCTTCATAATTTCGGCTAGTGGTAATTTTTAATTAATTTTCTTGACACGTTATCTAGTAAACGGATCCTTCTAACATCCCAGAAAAGTTCGAGTAGTTTGGTCCGATTATAAACAATTATTAGTTTTTCACACTAGAACTACAAGACGAGTCAAAAGAACTGTTAAATATGTTTCCAGGAGTAATTTACTTTTTAGTAAACTTCTCTATTGAAGTACATATTTAAACAAAAATTGTACGATATCTGACAATGTGAAAATGCAACTTTGTCGTCTTTATAAGGCAATATACAGCGGCTCACAAAAGTATTCGCTCGCCCTTTAAATCACAATAACTTTCTTAAAATTTGACCAAACCACTTGACTTTTTCTGAGCAATTAGAAACATTGATTTAGTAAATCACGTGCAAAAAAGATTTTGAAGAAATTGCAATTAGTAGGAATTACATGAAAAATGGCACTTTTTAAAACTTTATTATTTCAGCCCGTAATGAAAATTCAAAATATTCGTTTTGTAGATCTATGTTATTTTTACACATATGCTGGAAATTTCATCGAAATCAGATAACGAACATATGAGCTACAAGCGGTTGAGGTGGTGATAATCGCAGTTTTTCACTTTTGGTCAGTTTCTGCTTAAAATTCATAGTTTCTTACATCTTTCGATGCGCGTCGTTTTTTTCTGCGTCAACCGATTTCGATGAAATTTTCAGCATATATGTATAACTAACATAAATCTACAAAAGTCATATTTTAAATTTTCATTACGAGCTAAAATAAAGAAGTTTTAAAAAGTGCCATTTTTAACTCTTCATGTAATTCCAACTAATTGCAATTTTTTCAATATCTTTTTTGCACGTCATTTACTAAATCAATGCTTCAAATTGCTTAAAAAAAAGTCAAGTGGTTTGGTCAAATTTTAAGAAAGTTATTCTGATTAAAAGGGCGAGCGAATACTTTTGTGAGCCACCGTACGTCAGTTGCGGCACGAGTACGATTTCCGTGGCACCTCGTTTTGATCCGCCCCCTCCACGATCTAACCACAACTCATTCTATTCACATGATTTTTCCATTACTAGTTCAAATTCTGGATGACAGCTACAATGCAAAGAGTATGCGAATAAAATTTCATTTTCTACAAGAAAGGTCTCTTGATATTTTGCCATAATTCGCATAGTTACCGAGATACTTGCAAATTTATAAAAAACAGGAAATCTACTTTATCTAATTTGACACCATGTTATATATACATTTTTTTCTTGAAATAACCCCAAGAACACTAATATAACCCCAAAACGGGGGGCCACGGAAATCGTACTCTCCCCTCAGTTGCGTTTAGTGCTCGGTAGTTCTAGTGCTAAAAGCACATTATTTTGTCCTCGAATATATACGAAATAATACCACGGAGAGAAACAGTTATGTTAGAACAGATTTCTGCTGCAGAATTTATCGGCTATCTTCGGCGATAGATTGCGATTGAACTCACCGTTCTTTGCATCAGGTTCGGATGAATATTCAAGTTTCAACTTGTCAGCTGCGCTCGTCACGGTCTCGCTGTGTCTAACACTGTGTCAGAGATCAGCCAGCCGACTATTAATTACGCTTCTTGCGACGGTTCGACGGAAAAATTGCGACACTTCGACGGAAAAATTCCGACGCTTTCAGAAAAGCATTAAGAGACACTATTATAAACGTCTTTTAACGCCGGCGAGAAGTCACGTAAATAACTATAAAGATTGAAAGCGCTCTGGTAAAATTGACTCTGTCGTTCTTGCTAATCAAATCGCCACAGTTCCTATAAGTTAGAGCAGAATGGCTTGCTCCATTGACACCGTTACAGATTCATGAACTATTAAAATATATTACAACACCGTCAACCATATACGCTGAATAAAATGCTGAACAAAATTACACAACCGTTACAGATCCATAAATTATTGAAAAATATCGATTGACATACAGTGGCTCACAAAAGTATTCGCAATTTTTTCAAAATCTTGTTTGCACGTCATTTAGTAAAGAGGAGAGTACGATTTCCGTGGCCCCTCGTTTTGTGGTTATATTAGGTCGTCCCATAAGTTCGTGCCGTTTACTGTTTTACTATTTAAATTAATATTTCAAACATACTTTCAAAGTCAACGAAAAAATATAACCACCTTCTCCACAACCTCTTCCCACTTTTTTGGTAAATATATTATACCGTCACTAAAAAATTTTTGTGGTTTTTCATTAAAATACTTTTCAATCCGCGAAACGAACTTATGGGACAACCTAATATTTGTGTTCTTGGGGTTATTTCAAGAAAAAAATGTATATATAACTTGGTGTCAAATTGGCCTGGTTTAGCCGGTAAAGTAGATTTCCTGTTTTTTATAAATTTGCAAATATCTCGGTAAGTATGTGAATTATGGCAAAATATCAAGAGACCTTTTTTGTAGAAAATGAAATTTTATTCGCATAATCTTTGCATTGTAGCTGTCATCCAGAATTTGAACGAGTAATAGAAAAATTCATGTGAATAGAATGAGTTGTGGTTAGGTCGTGGAGGGGGGGCGGATCAAAACGAGGGGCCACGGAAATCGTACTCGTGCCTTAGTAAATAAATGCTTGTAATTACTCAAAAAATCTCAAGTAATTTGGCAAAATTTTAAACAAATTGTTCTGATTTAAAACTTGAGTAAAACGATGTCACACAGTTTATTTACCTGTTATAAATTCCCAGCGACATGGGCTTTCGAGATTCGGTAAACCAGAAGAACACACTTCATCACCGCCGCCAAGGTCACTAAAATTATTCCGAAAAAGGAGTCGACAGTTGTCAAAATGACTACGAAGCTGCTCGACGGCTCTCGGTGAGTAGGATAGAACATTGCCTCGACGAAAGACGAAGACAGACTGACAAAACAGAGTACTTTTCACCTTCATCCGGACAAACAAATCAGCCAGAAAGAAGAGCCAGAGGATTCCTCGGTCTTTAATGTTTCGCTTTTTTTTCGCGGGCAAGGCATTTCGGTCGATGACGGACGCTTCGGGCGACCATTGTCCCAAGTAGAAAGGAGATGCACCGCTGACAAGGTCGTTATGTCATCGAGCAACTATTAGACCACCAGTAGAGCCGGTTTCGCAAATAATTTCGGCGCGCGTTCCTCTCCAAAATATTTTTCACCGTGTTTCACCGTGATTTCGAAGGCCACGCGAGTCGAGGTGGGGGCTAGAGAGAGAGAGAGAGAGAGAGAGAGCGAGAGAGTGACGAGAGAAGGAGGACTTCTTCGGCATTTCAAATAGTTTTTCATTAGAGAGAGTGCTTGGCGGAAATTTTTCCCTTTCCTTACCCTCGGTCCTGCGACACGTCGGAATTTCCACGGAAGCGAATTTGCTTTCGCACATCCGGCAACCATTCTCGTTTTGCCTAAAATCGAAATTTTTGGAGGCGCAACGAGCTCAGACGAATTACTTTTTAACCTTATAGTAACAAGGCATGTTACTCGATAACAATAACAACGACGACAAAATCATTGAAGAGACATTGTAGAAATCATTGTAAAAAGACAATTTTTGATTTTCTTTTCCAGAGTAAGATTTATGGTTCAGTTTGCTAATGGTACCAAAAATTATCGAGTGTGTTAAGGATTAACAAGTGAACCTCTCGTGGCAAGATAAAGTAAACATTTCTATGACTTTTTAATTGTTCAAAATCGTTTTCATTTTTCTAATTTAATTACCAGAAAGCAATACAAACGCAATTGGGAAACGACATTTCTCGTGCTAACAAACAACTAAAGCATCCTACACTCATAATGAATGTATCCCTCGATATTTTACAGATATATAACAATCTCAGATTAGAAATATTAGGATTCCAATTTAGGTTACTGTGTAACTAAAAATAAGAAGAATTCACATGTTTGTAAAATCGAGGAAGCAGTCAGCTGGTAGATTAGTGAACGGGTTAGCTCACCGTTGTGTCTGTGCGTGGCGCACCGATTCCACTTTGCTCGATCTGGAGCGATAAAAGAAAATTTTCCGAGGCGGTTTCATCGAAAACAGGTTTCCCTGCGGTTGTTTTCATCGCGTTAATTTTTATCACGCGGGATTCTGTATTGTCAGGTGCGATCAGCCTTGTAAATGCATCGTTTAATGTTTATTCTGAACCGCTGGTTTATGAATAAGGAATCGATCAGGTGAGATATCGGCAGGTTAGAGTGCAGCCAAGTTCAAAGATCGAAGTTCCCGTCGCGAAGCGCAATGTGGCGTGGCGTGGATTCAGAAGAATTTGAATCCTCGGGAATTCAAACGGCCGAGACGAGGGGATTACCTCGGTTCGTTTAATGAAAAACTGAGCCACGGGATTAGCGCAGTCCGAAGGGAGGAGAAAGCCGAGATTCTTGATGGGAGAAAGAGGCAGGCGTCGGCGGCGGTGTTTTCGTTCGTCTTTTTCTTGGTCTTTTGCAGCAGGAATTCCGTGGAGTTGAGAGAAGGTTTTCTCGGTCGGCAGACACACCGTCTGGCGATCGTCTAGCTTCGATGATCGGTAGTTCAGGTGTTTTTACGGTCCTCCCCACTCTTCCTCCTGCTATCCCCCCGACGCGCTATTTTTTTTTTACTTCTAGCCGCCGCCGTTTCGGTTTGATGGCTTTTCCAGAGATTTTACCGTCCGGGCGCCAAGTTTTACGATGTCGTTCCTGGATTTTATATCACGACGCCCCGTTCCGCCGATGAAGAACGAGTCGATTTACACGTCGCTTCACGGAAACATGGCCCGCGGAAACGAGCCCTTTTTCCACCGTAAATTCCCTTGGAATTTACTCGCCGCCACGACGACACCGAGGAACCGCAAGGGATCTACTCTCTTGGTACTGTTTTATCGTCGCTGTTTACTTTAAATAATAGTCAACGATGGACGCCATGATTTATAGGTTCCATTCGATCGGCCTTTACAAACCACGCGAACAACCTAGCATATTGTTCGAGACGCGTTATAGTTTTCTGACACTTGCCTCGAAACTTATGAAATACATCATTCCCAACTGCAAACAATCTTTTTAAACACTTGAGTTCTTCGACGTTAATCGGTGTCTTACCAGAAGTCTCGCAACAAATCTAGGACCTACCAGAGGTCTCCCGAAGTTCTCAAAAAATTCTACAACCGACCATAGTATACAAAAGTACTTCCAAAAAATTCTAGGACCTCTCAAAGTTATTCAGAGAACTTCCAAAAATTCTGAGATCTAGAAGAGTCTTTCAAAGACCTCCCAAAAACTCGAGAACCCATCAAAGTCTTCTCAAAGTCTTCTCAAAATCTTCCAAACAATTCTAGGATCTTCCATAGTTTGCCAAAGTCCTGCCAAATATTGTAGGATCTATCAGAGCATTCCCAAAGTTCTCCAAAAAATTCTAGGGCCTTTCAAAGTCCTTCAGAGGCTTTCCAAAAAGTGTAGGACCTATCAGAGTCTTCCCAAAGTCCTCCCAAAAATTATAGGGCCTCTCAGAGACTTCCCAAAGTCCTCCCAAATATTATAGAATCTATCGGAGTTTTCCGAAAGTCCTACAAAAAATTCGAGGGGCTGTCAAAGTCTGTCAAAGGCTTTCCAAAAAGTGTAGAACCTATCCAAGTTTTCCAAAGTCTTGCCAAATATTGTAGAATCTATCAGAGCTTTCCGAAAGCCCTTCAAAAAATTCTAGGGTTTTTCAAAGTCCTTCGGAGGCTTTCCAAAAAGTGTAGGACCTCGCAGAGTCTTCCCAAAGTCGTCCCAAAAATTATAGGGCCTCTCAGAGACTTCCCAAAGTCCTCCCAAATATTATAGAATCTATCGCAGCTTTCCGAAAGTCCTACAAAAAATTCGAGGGGCTGTCAAAGTCTTTCAAAGGCTTTCCAAAAAGTGTAGAACCTGTCCAAGTTTTCCAAAGTCTTGCCAAATATTGTAGAATCTATCAGAGCTTTCCGAAAGTTCTACAAAAATTCGAGGGGCTGTCAAAGTGTTTCAAAGGCTTTCCAAGAAGTGTAGAACCAATCCAAATTTTCCAAAGACCTCCTAAATATTGTAGAATCTATCAGAGCTTTCCGAAAGTCCTCCAAAAAATTCTAGGGTTTTTCAAAGTCTTTCAGAGGCTTTCCAAAAAGTGTAGGACCTCTCACAGTCTTCCCAAAGTCCTCCCAAAAATGATAGGACCTCTCTTTCCAAAGTCCTCCCAAATATTGTAGAATCTATCAAAGCTTTCCAAAAGTCCTCCAAAAAATTCCCAAAGTGTTCTAAAAAATTCTAGAAGCTACCAACGTTTTCCTCGCTGGCCACTTAAGTCCACTGATATCAATGCTATTAACTTCGTTGACAGGCAGCGAAGCGATTCATTAATCTGCAGTTGCCGACCGGAAACGAAAGTGCGGGATATCAACGGTGGATCGTGCGGATCGAAGTCGATCTTCGTCCACTTTCCCGTTTCGATATTTATCTTCATTAGAGAGAAACGCGCGTGAACGTGTTTCGAAACGGGTCGCGTCGCGCGTCGGTCCTCGCGGCCAATTACTTCATCGAAACTGTCGTGGTTCTCGTTTCCGCTGTTCTTTCGCGACCCCCTGATTTGCCGCGCGAAGCGAGAGAGCGAGCGGGAGCAACGTTCGCCGGAATCGGGCCCTCTTTCGAGAGACCGGAATTTCGGCGACATGCGATCCGAGCATTAAGGAATAGTCGGGGAACGTTTACGCCAGCGCTCCGGGGCTGATCTCGGCCAGGCCGGAATGAAAATGTTCCTGGGATTCGAATTCGAGACACGCGAGGCGATAATAATGACGGGTCGAGGCCGATCTGCCGATTGAGTCATTACTTAACGCGTTCGATCTTCCGGGTGCGACGTTACCGGATCGAATCGACCCTGTTCCGCTAACGAGCAATTGTAACGACCATTTACGCAGCTCAATCCCTCGTTTAAAAATACAATTTAGGCAAAATCACTGACCTAACCCTCCTAGCCTTCCACGGTGTCTTTAACCTCCAGCTCTCGCACAAGTTTCGTCAAAATCGGCTTGCGCAACTCGACCACGTTCCTTCGTGAGAAACTCAACAGGATCTCGAGCGCTGTATGTATTCAATTTCCAATCAGTAGTTTGCCTTTTGAACTGAATGACTGTTTTGATATTTTTTCACGGTCTAATACAGTTTCGTAACTCCAGTAGAATAAGCAAGCCAGTGCATGGTATCAAAGGCTGACAGAGTCAATAGCTGACGGTTAGTGTCACCGCGCGTTCCCTGAGAGTCAGCGTCGAGAGAAGTTTCGTCACGACTTCCGTTACACGAAACGTAATCGCGGCGAATGGTCGACTCTAATGACCCTTTGGCTTCGACCATGGTAATTCCCGGTCGTGAAGCGATTCCTCCGCGGCTCTCTGCCGATCCCATGACGCCCTGGCTGCTCGTTAACGTAACAGATAACGACTTTCACCTATGCGTGATCCGCAGCTGCGGAGATGCTTGCCGAGACTACCCCCCACCCCTCTCTCTTCCTCTCTCTTGTTTGCTCGCCGTGATAGCCGGCCGAGCTTTATTTTCTCGGCTCTCCGTGTCGCCACAGGTGGTTAACACGGTGTTTCCAACCGGGAATGATGAATATGTTAAGCAGCCTCGTCCGAACGTGCGCGCGCGCCTCGCTCGTTTTGCTTTCTGCTAGGCGATTCTTCCTGGCGAGAGAACTACCCCCAGAAATATTCTCAACAAAATATAACGCCGACAATGTCCAACGATTTAGGAAACAGATTCCACCAAGTTGCATAGTGTGGCAGCATAATGGGCAAAAATCAAAAAATCACTTTTCATGTTGATATTTAAAACTTTCATAAAAGTGTTCCTAGATACAGTCTTTCCCATTAACACGTTGACTGTCATGGGGGTCACCGGTGACCGGCACTCGACTTGGCTACAGCGCCGTGGGGGCCACCGGTGACCGGCGACGCAGCAAATAATATAAGTACATAATTAGAGTAAATATGGATACTGATAAATTTTTCAATAATACCATTGTTACTATAATGGTTTGAAGAAATTAATGCACGAAAAATGCTTCGAGCATGATTTTATAACTCACTTTATTTGCTGCAAATAATATTTCAACATAATATGCATCGCATAATGAAAATTCACGTTGGCGCCTTGGGCAAACCATGGAAAATGCGCCTGACAGTCAACGTGTTAATATTCGGACACGCGTAAAAAAGGCGATATCTTTTCTAATATTGGACCATGTGACTTTCTTGCCAACAGTCCTCATAGTTTTTCAAACAACTTTTTTAAACAACATCGTACACCAAAGCAATTTTATTTTCATTATTGTAAAATAGAAAATTTTGTTAAAAGCATATGTGAGGCACTGGTAGCGAACGTGTTAAATAGCATATATCGCACTTGCTTTAAATGTCAGATTTTGTTTTGTTATTCTATTATGATCTATGATCGATATATTTCAATACTGTTACAAAAATTTTTGAAGTGAAAGTAGGAGTAAAACCAATCTGGCGATGAAACGTTGAAGCGGTGAAACGATGAAACGATTTAGTAAAACCTCGACGCGGTAGGAGTAAAACCGATCTGGCGATGAAACGAAATTCTATTCTATTAGCACAAGGAGTTCCAACCTATTCCCCTCAGAGAACTGCAAGGTCCCCACCATCGAACGTCTTCCCATTACTACGTACAACCGTAGAGTTAGCGAGTGCTGCGCGCGCCGCGCGGCTCTCGTGGTGGGAGCTTCCAACCACTGTACATTATAACGATGAAGTCCAAGAGTGGGGGAAGAACCCAAGCGGGGAAGGTGCCTCGAGTAGGTTCGGAGCTACTGGTTGGAACTGCCTGTATTAGCATATATGGTTGAGGGTTCGGCATTGCTTAATAAAGATTATAATAAAATTTTGATGATGCTAAGTGGAGATTTCAACGTGAACTTTGCATCAGAACAATCAGAATTATTAATAGAATTTTTTAGAAGTAAATTAAGATTAATATTGGAAATAGTAAATAATCCTAATGAAGCGACAACAAGATCAGGTACAACTCTCGATGCAGTATTTGCAAGACATTTAGACAAAATTGATTCAAGAATATTTATATCGTATTTTAGCTATCACAAACCAATTGTTTCAATAATAGAATCATAGAAAATGTCATAAAGTGTTAATAAAAATTCGAAAAAAATTAAAGAAAGAAGTTTCACTTCAGCCATGTGGTCTAAGCACACACCAATTTTTTTTAAACAACATCGTACACCAAAGCAATTTTATTTTCATTATGTAAAATACAAAATTGTGGTAGATGCATATGTGCGGCGTTGGTATTTAGCGAACGTGTTAAATAGCATACATCGCACTTGTTTTAAATGTCAGATTTTGTTTTGTTATTCTATTATGATCTATAATCGATATATTTCAATATTGCAACAAAAATTTTTTTAAATGGCATTCCTTTAATAAACGAATTTCTGCCACGTTTTGGAGATCTTGCACCACTGTGCGGTGGGGCAGAATAGACTCGGGTACTGCTGTCGGAGGGTTGATATTTCTGTCTGAAACGATCGAGGACTGTTCCCCGGATCATCGATCCCAGTTTCCCGCGGTGGAGCAGGCTCTCGCCGGCAATGACCTAGCCCGTCATTCTTTTCCCCGTCGCGTTGCGGTCTCCCCGAAGGGATTAAGTAATCCGGTGGCTTCAATCGTAAAAGGTGAAGCACGTTTCCATAAATGTTTTTCACTGCCAATGGCACGCGCGACGTGTCGTGTCGATCGGCCATTTACGAGACACACGCGCTTTCCCCCCGCCGCGCCGCTCTCTGCGCTCTACGCGCAGAGCAAACTCCGTGAGCGCCGATTCACCCGATAAGTGAAAAGAACCGGGGCAAAAAGTCACCTGTGTGCTCATTCACCGGATCATTTTTTCCCCCGAGCCGATCCCGATGATGAACGAACGGGACGCGCGGCTCTCCATTCACGCGTCTCCTTCGCAACACGCTCTCGATGATTATTTATCGCTCGCATTCGACGAATGTATCGCTCGGGATCTACAGTGGCTCAGGAAAGTATTTGAACGCACTTTAAAACAGAATAATTGCTTTAAAATTGTGAATCGAATGACTTGACTTTTGTTGAGCAATTGGAAGAATTAACACTTTGATCGCCATGCCATCCATATCTGGGTGACGGAATTATTTATACAAAATTGAAATTGATATTTTACGATGGTAGATTGAGTGTACAAAATTTGTTCATGATCTGAGGAATAGAAGAGGTTTGAAACAGTAATTAATATCATGAAACTAAAGTTCTCAGTTTTTGTTTTGTTAAATAAATTGCTTTGAATTTGCGCAATTTTTGTGATGGTCGAGTGAGCGATCAACAATTTACTAAATGGGGTGTAAAGAAGATTTTCGAAAACTTGCAATTGGTATAAATTGCATGGACGAATGATAAAGGCACTTTTTGAAACCTTTTTATTTCAGCCTGTAGGGGAAATTTAAAATATGCATCTGGACGATGTTAATTATACGCATACCGAAAATTTCATCGAAATCGATTAACATATACACGGAGCTACAAGCCGTTGAAAGTGGTGAAAATCGCAAATTTTTACGACTTTTGGTCAGCTTTTGTTTAAAATCCACAGTATCCTCCGATGCGTCTTGTTTTCCTCTTCGTCTATTGATTTCGATGAAACTTTAAGCGTGTGTATAACTAACATAAATCTACAAGACGTACATTTTCATTACGAGCTCAAATAAAAGAGCTTTAAAAAGTACCATTTTTATTTTTACATGTCATTCTTATCAATTGCAATTTTTTCAACATCCTTTTTGCACGCCATTTAGTAAATCAGTGCTTCCAATTGCTAAAAGAATTCTTCCGATTTAACGTCACGTAACCAGTCTACGGTCTTAGTGGGGAACGTTGGAGTGTGCGCAGGAGTGGAATGGGAATAGTGGAAGGGGAAAAGGAGAAGAGGAAAATCAACCCAGTTTTGGGTTGATCTGGCGACACTGCGCCTCAGAGTCGCTATTCGTGTGCGAAGAGGACACTGCTCTTAAACTAATAATTATTTACCAGGCATAAACACAGGTGTTTGAAAGTTTAGGCAATATTCTACTATCTCATAGTGTATTTACTGCTGCGCAGAAAAATAGTTTTTCATTTATCAATTTGTCAAGAATCAACATTAAATGAGTTGAGAGAGAGAGAGTTGCTGCACATTTGAAAGCGTATTTGAGAGTCCATTAACTAGGAGGACTCACAGAAAACAAACTGTTGCTTGAATCTGCTGTCATTAAAAATGATCGTGGTGCTCGAATGAATGTCTTTAACGAATGTTTGCGGTGTATCGCGGGCCAGTCGAGCCAGGAGAAAATAACGAAGCGAGCAAAGAGTTGACTCGTCTTTTCCGGGGTCAAAGGAGAGACGGAGGGATCCGCGAGACGCCAGGGGTCGCTTATTATCGGATTCATCAGCCGCGCGAACTTTAATAAGAGAGGAAAGGGGGTTGGGCTGGGTTCTCGAGTGGCCCGCGAACTTGACCCATTTCAGCCCGAGGAAGAAAAAGAGGGAAGAAAGCGGACAAAAAGCCCCGACACGCGGAAGAAGGAAAGTATAAAACGAAGGACAAAGAGCCGGACCGGTAACCGGGCACGGCGCGCGGCACGGCGAAAAATAAAATAACAGCGACGGGGACACGGCGGAATGATAAATTCGCGTTCACACATGTTTTTTGCCCGGCCTCCACCTGCCCCCACCTGATTCGATCCTAATCGACGATCTTACGTCACGGATGCAAAGTCACAACCGGTTTCAGACAGCGAACGGGCCTTACGAACTGTTTACACGTAGCGTGCGTCAGCTCCGGGCCCAGTCTCTCAATCTCTTTCTTTGTCTGCCTTCGTTTCCTTGTCCTTCTCAGCCTCGGATTCTGGACAGCCAAAGGTCTCTCCGGAGCTGCGTTATCTAATAATAACCTCGCAAGGCAAGACAAAATCGCTCGGTGAATCTACGTTCGGTCGCACGCGATCCATCGATCTCTCTATGCTCGAGAAGATTGCGAAATCGAAGAATTTTTAGACAATATATGCAGCTCTTTAACGCTATTTCCGTTGTCGCAAATAACTATCTCCTGATCTCTCGAAACCGACAATTAACACTTTGCACACGACTCTATTCTCTATGGCACCACTAAAAATGACTATATTTTAAATCAAAAACAATTCTTACATTGCTGAATGTTTTCATGTTTAAGAAATTGCTAAAAGTTTAATTGTGGTGTACATAAATAGGTAAATATAGCTATGAGGGACCCATCTCGGATCACCTTAACCTTGACATATGTTGTCAAGGACAACATCCTGAACAACTTTTGTCAATACATCTATCCGTCGCTCGGACTTAGTTTCTGAGAAAATTGCAAAAAACTGTTGCTAGTACTGAATTGAATTTTCCGTATTGCGTACGCATATTTCCGATTTTCGTATGCGTGGTCGGGCCGACCGTTAGGCCCCATCCACGATCTAACCACAACTCATTCTAATCGCATAATCTTTGCATTGTAGCTGTCATTCAGAATTTGATCTAGTAATTAAGACTAACCTAACCCAATCCTAACATAACCTAACCTAACCACACGACAACTCATTCTATTCGCATGATTTTTCCATTACTAGATCAAATTCTGGATGACAGCTACAATGCAAAGATTATGTGAATAGAATTAGTTGTGGTTAGGTTAGGATTAAGTTAGGTTAGTCTTAATTACTAGATCAAATTCTAGATGACAGCTACAATGCAAAGATTATGTGAATAGAATTAGTTGTGGTTAGGTTAGGATTAGATTAGGTTAGTCTTAATTACTAGATCAAATTCTAGATGACAGCTACAATGCAAAGATTATGTGAATAGAATTAGTTGTAGTTAGGTTAGGATTAGGTTAGGTTAGTCTTAATTACTAGATCAAATTCTAGATGACAGCTACAATGCAAAGATTATGTGAATAGAATTAGTTGTGGTTAGGTTAGGATTAGATTAGGTTAGTCTTAATTACTAGATCAAATTCTAGATGACAGCTACAATGCAAAGATTATGTGAATAGAATTAGTTGTGGTTAGGTTAGGATTAGGTTACGTTAGTCTTAATTACTAGATCAAATTCTAGATGACAGCTACAATGCAAAGATTATGCGAATAGAATGTGGTTAGGTCGTGAAGGGGGCGGATAGGGCCGACTGTTAGACCGGGCCCCACCACGCACACGAAAATCGGAAATATGCGTACGCAATACGGAAAATTCAATTCAGTACTAACAACAGTTTTTTGCAATTTTCTCAGAAACTAAGTCCGCACGACGGATAGATATATGGACAAAAGTTGTTCAGAATGTTGTGCTTGACAACATAAGTCAAGGTCAAGGTGATCCGAGATGGGTCCCCTCATAGCAATATTTACCCATAAATACACGTCATGTGCATCGGAGATATTATAGATCAGATGTAATACATGGATTCTGGTGTGAAAATAGCTCTACGAGTACAAAGGGCTAATTATTTCTTTTGATTGCCGGAGGCCGAGCCGTCAGGTTCCATCTGCTTATACTAGAGGAATCTATCCGCCTCAGGATAGACCGAAATGAAATTCACACCCCTCCCGGTGAAAACTAGAAAAAGTGTGGCCCCCGTTCGGCGTTCTCCTCTGTTATTTCAATATCCGCGAATGGCAGCGCTATCGAGTATTGAGTGTAAATATTTGCGCGGCGCTCGACGTTTATTCAACGGCCGAAACGGCACCCCCTCCCCCCCCCCCTGTCATTCGGAGAGAAAGGTCGAGGGCCGGAGAAAGACAGAGAGAGAGTGAGCGGGAGATGGAAAGGGTTAGAGGGGAAACGCGCATAATTACGTGGTTCCTCCGCGAAGCGCGCGAATTTTCGAGCAATTAAACCGGGGGACGGAATTAAGCAAAGAGACAGAGCGGCCGCGCCGCACTCACCCTTCTGCAGCTGGCCGTGGTCCGCGTTCATTTTCGCCTGCAACAGAAAGTGCTGCGCTTCACTAAGTAGAATTAGCACGGGGCCCGCGAAAATTCCGGCGATTCGGTTAAAATATGTGCGACCGGCTGGCTCACCTCGTAACCTTGTTTCGCGCCCCGTCCGCCGCCCCAGTAGTCGCTCTCCTTGTCGTGGGGGTTGCATTGCTGGAACAGAAACCATGGGGCACCGTTACATACTCGGAACATTTCGCTGAAAAACTCTATGCAATCTTCTTTCACCGGTATTAGATCGCTGCGTGTCCGAATTAACAAAATTCCTTTCGGATGAGTTCTGGTAACATTCGTTGAAAATAGGGAGAGCGAGTTCGGACATTTATAAAACTAGACTTTCAGTCATGCTGGCTTTGAATGATTCCGGAAGTTGCGAGTCGTCAAAATTTAATTCTCCTTTTGCTAGCTTCCGTGGATGCAAGACGTGGCTGGACTTTATTTCAACGAATGAATCTTCATTCAGGTAAAGTTAATAAAAATGTTAAAAAATAATCGTGATATAGTTCATGCTGAATTAGGGGGAGTTTAAGTGATCGTTCTGTTGATTTCGAACGATTACACAAGATAGGAGCAATCAAAGTATACCCTGCTTTTTTCAAGCAACTATGAAAACAAGGCACTGAATTTTAATGGATATATTTATTAAATTGAAATATTAGGTATTAGGAAATATTAGTATTAGTATTAGGAAGAGAGTCTATGCTATCGGTTGACTCACTGTTAGTTGCTATATTGCGTAGGAGAAAGTTTAGGAAGGGTGCCTATTGTTCCAGAAGTGTTATTCGAGGAATCCTCGAGGTTGTCGGTCGGGAATCGATGGTTTTCGTTGGAGGGCACGTGCACCTTGAAAAGCAACGCGGGTGGCTCGATAATTGGCAAGCGTGGTGGCAGCAAGGGTTGTAGGTGAGAGGCCTCGCTACGGCTTGGCAAGGTGGTGGAGTGTGATATGTCGGTGGTGGCATTCGAAGTGGTGGGCGGCGAAGAGGGTCGTGGCTGGCAAAACGAGGGTGGCGGGGGGCGGTTGGAAATACTGTCTAGACACAACAGAGACAAGGGTGGCGGACCTGGCCTCTGACCTTGGGCATCACTCGGCCTTCTGCGAAGATAAACAATCCCGACCGTCGAATGGTGTTTCTCAGCGTAACTTGTTACGCGCGGACTTCTCTCGCGCGAGTTGCGTGGGAGTGATACTCGAGGGTCGAGGGCTGCGAAGTCGAAACTGTCTCGAATTTCGTCGGAATATTTAATAAATACCCTTCGAAACGCTCCTCGAGGTATTTACCCGAAAAAAAGAGAAAAATTACCGTGCGGGCAGGAAAAATTAGATTTACGTCGGAAATTCGATCTGCCCGGCCTAAAGGGCGTAACAAATAAAACCCTTAATTCCGAGCGCTGGACAGCGAACGTCCCACGAGGGAGTGCCCGAAATCTTTCAAATTTGTTCCCGGTAAATCACTCGGCGATCCACTAATTGCTACCCCGGAGAAAATTCTATCCCAGTTCCAAGCGCTAGGAGTTCGCAGAGGGGTGGTTTAAACGGCGAAGCGGAGGCGTAGGACGCCGAGGACGCCTACGGATGACCTCGTTTCCCTTCTCATGACCCCCTAAACCACAGACGAGACCCTCCGCCATTCTACAACTCGAAGGACCTTGCGTGTGGTCACGTATCCTCCTCGAAGGACTCGGGAACGCGATATGTAAAAGAACACGCGGGGGCGGTTTATTTTCTGTCTCGAAAGCCAGAGGGGTTGGAGGATTTATTATCCGAATAAAAAACGTCGAGGAACAGAAGTATACTGGCATTTCACTTCGAATAGAAACGTTAACCGTCTCGTAGGATCATTTTCTCTGAATGAGTAGCGAGCACGGTCGATAAAATTGGAGAAGCCGAAGGGCAGACTGCGAGCAAAGGGACTTTTTATTTATCCGGGAGGTTCACGAGACGTAGGAACGATCGACCCGGTTCTCTCTCGCCAAGAGAATCGATATTACGGTCGTTCCGCGGGCCAAATTTTACGCCCCCGTAAATCCGAGGGTGCAGGGCCGACCCAGAAACCGAGCGAAGGGACACCATAAGGCGTCGAAAGGGCGATACTTTCGTCTGTCGCTCTACAGGTGGCTCGTGAAACGATCCGATTCCTGCGAGAAACTCGAAGAACGCGAAGGGATATGCATTTTGGGGGGCGAAGCTGGTCAAGCGAGCCCTAACGCGACGATAGCTCTTTCTCCACCATTTCTCCGAGGGAATCCCTTTGGCTATCGTCCCGGTATTCGAGGGTAATTTCGGGGAAACCGAGCCCTGACCGAGATACCTCCTCCGATGTGGATCCGGAGTCTTAACTGGCGAACGCTTCTCAACCATGATGAAGACGTCACCGAACCCCGCAAGATTTATTCTCGTTACTCGTTCGGGTTTTAATGGCTCCGCTCGAGTAATTGCTTAACCCATTTGCATCGTTAGCGTGCACACTCGCGCAACTTTTCTCGTTGCTATTACCAAAGCGCGCCATTGCCTTCTTCGATAATGTTGTAAGTTACTTTTCAAAGCAATTAGTTTACTATGCATGACAAACATGTACAAACCACTGAAATACGAAGTTCCCATTCACATTTTCGAATTATACGACTTAATGCTTTGCTGTACAAATTCTCTGCACCTAAAACTATCAGTACTTCTATTGCATTCCTATAATTGGATCAATGTTAATATTTAGTAGATCTTGTAATAATACGAGAAATGATAATAAGATCATCAGTTTCATTCTTTTTGGAGATGATAGGAATGAAAGTCAGAGTGAGAGATTTTGAAGGGTGGGAAACACTCCAGGACCGGAAGTCGGCGCTGTTCGTCTATTTTAAAATTAGGGCGACGCTGGAGCAAGGTGCAACACCTATCTCGCAGGAGGAAATGGTTTTTCGAGCAGGATGGGAGCGGATCATCCCTTAAATCCGCTCGTCCTCTGGCATATGGTATCGTGATCGGTCACGCGACACTCGGGATTGCTTCCCAAACGAGCAAGACAAATAATTGAAGCGATTCGATCCCGGGGACAGGCTCCGCGCGACCGTCTAACGTCGGCCTCTGACATTTCTCTGACATTTGCGATGAGGGTAGCGCGGTCCGAAACACGGCCCACCTAATCGAGACCGAGGCACGGACGATTTTTGCACCTTTCTTGCAAGTAAAATGGGAACTGTCTGTACGGTGTTGCGAGGCCATGGTCGTCGATCAATTCACCCGAATTCACCCACGACGAGGACACAAGGTTCTTCAAAAATTCAAGTCGATAATTTCTATACAGCCGGAAGCGCGGTGGGGGTCTGTCCGAACCAACCCTTACGTCCAGGCGAGCGTGCACACATACACGTAGTAGATGGTTCACATACGTACATACGTAGAGAGGCGAGTGTGTACGCGCGCTTGCAGAAGGGGTAGGTGGAAAAAGCGAAAAGGAGGGAAAAAAAATGGAAAAACGTGCTCCACGATCCCCGGATTGGTAATCCAACCTACCACGAGCAGCTCGAAGCGAAGATAAAGAAGGGAAGAAAAAAAAATACATTTTAGCTCGCATCCAGGCGCTGCAGCCACCCTCTCCTTCCGCTCCCACCCCCTGCCTTCCTGCCTGCCTCCCCAACCCCCGCGGCCTCCTGTTCCGTACGTCGGTGTAGGTGGTCGGGCCGATAGTCGAGAGAGCGTCCCGATAGCAAAAGGACGCCTACGCCCGGCGTCGGAGGGTGGACGGGGAAAAAAATCACAAGGATAGTAGGGTGTACGGGGAAGGAAAGGGGGTGAGAGGCCGGCGGGCGAAGAGGCGACGAGAGGAGAAGAGAAGGAGAGAGAAAAAGAGAGAGGAGCGCGCGGATCGAAAGGAGAGAGCAAGAAAGGGGGATGAAAAAGAAGAGAAAAGAGACAGAGAGGAAGGAGGGCGCTCGAGGCGAACCTGGGCCGAGAGGGGTGAGAGGGACATGCGGAGGTGGCGGGCGAACCGTCGGTCCGGGGCGGGGGAGGAGCAGGAGGAGGAGGAGGAGGGCAAAGAGGTGTAAAAAAAAATATCGGAGCCGAGGAAACGGGAGGAAAAAATCGGCCAGTCTCTCCGGAGGAAGGAAGAGGAGGAGGAGGAGGAGGTGGAAGAGCGCCGCCGGGGAACGAGGGGCGGAAAGATAGACGCGGAGGGGGAGGATCGTGGAAGGATCGAACGATGGGGGGCTGCAAGAGAAGGAAAGAGGGGTGGCCAACGGGACGGATGAAAAATACATCGGAGGAGAACTCGGAGTCGAAGACTGCGCCGATTCGAACGGGAAAACGTACGCCACGGTGGCGGCGGGGATGAAACTGAAGAAACCCCTTTGGAAAAATCAATCCGTTTCCAGAAAAACATTTAAATGTTTCGGGATGATGTGTATCGAACGTCGGGACGCGGAGCCAATGAAATCTCCGGTACCGGAGACGTTGGAAGCGGGTAAACCGCGATCTTAGGAATTCCGGTCCCCAAATGAAGCTCTCGAACCAAGAGTCACGCGTTCTCGGTGTCCAGTGGGCGTTTGAGGTGCGACAGAGGAGGGGTTCGGAAGGATCTGGTAAGGGGGTGGTAGCGGCGCAAAAAAGAAGACGAAGAAGCCGGGGACGTGGACGAAAAGGGGAGAAGGCGTACGCGGCAAGAACCGGACGAAGACAGAGAGACGCGCGCGCGGCGGGAAAAGTGGGTGGTCGGCGGAGGAAAAGGGAGAAAAATCGACGGTAAAAACTGTGAGAGAGAGACAGAGAGAGAGAGAGAAAGAGACCAAGACAGAGATAGAGGTAGAGAGAGGGAGACGAGGAGAGAGCCAGCAGGAGCCGGAGGGAGGAGCGAGACAGAGAGAAAGAGTGAAAGAGGGGCCCACACCGTGCACATGCGTGACCGTCCGTCCGCGTACGAGGCGGCGTGTATTGATCAGCCAAAGAGCGCCACGACGCCGGGCGTCCTTTCTGCGAGCCTTGCTTTTTTCGGCACGACGGCCGAGGGTGGAGGAGCTGCTAGATGCCGGGGAGGGCGGCCGGAGGGGGTGGGTTAGGCGGTTCGCGGCGAGAAACGAGAAACGAGAAACTAGAAACGCGGGGGTGGAGGCAGGGGAGGCAGGAGGCCGCGTCGCGACCTAGCCCAACGGACGCCTGTCGTGACGTCACCCCCTCTTTCTTTATCTGTCGTTATTTGCCACCCTCCTCGCCACCCTCGCCCTCGCCTCCAACCTCACCCTTCTCCCTCTATGAAGGGACGCGACCATCCCTTTGTGTATCCCGAGAATCGGCGAGATTTTTCGACTCCCTATAATTTTTAACGACGTTACTACGGCCTGCTTTCCGGAAACTTCTCCTCGACTAGATAAAACGCGTCCGGTTTCCCCGCAGCTTTCCTCAAGAAATTCGTTAGGGATCTACGAACAATGATCCAAGATTACGGAGATTTTCAGTTGGAGACTTCCCGCGCCGCGCCAGCGAAAGTTTACGCCACGGGTTAAATATTGGGTCAGCCCACCTAGGAGTCCTATTATCCATTTCCATTCGTTTATTTTACTTGCATCTACTCTTAAGCGTCGACGATGCTTTAGATGATTTTTAGAGAATTTTCTCCCATTTATTGATGAACTTACGGATTCCATTTTCAAACAACTGATAGTATTTCGAATTGAACATCTTCTGCATCGATTAAAGAGGTTTCAACGCTTTCGATATTAATACTAGGTTTACGGAGCGCTAAAATTGATTATATTACATTGCTTTATAAAAATAATAAAATTGTATTTACTTAGATCTTCAGCGATTTTCATTCTAATATGTACACAAAAAATTAATCTATTTAATAATTCCTCACGAATGCCTCTTTACACTCTTAATAATCGTAAATTGAAATTTTTTGAATCCGTCATTTTGACGGGCCCCGTAAATCTAGTGTTAAAGGTTTTGTCGTTCGCCTCGATCATAGCTGATCGGAAAGAAACCCAAAACTCTATCCTCAGATTTGGAGAACCACCCTTGTCGCTCTCTTACATTCGAATCACGTCCTCCACATACGTCGCAAATACTTTTTACGGCATCTTTGTCTGTATAGTATTTTTTAAATTCTCACAGCACACACGACTTCAAGAATGCACTCCGCTCACACTTGGTTCTTGGAGTCTGTTTTAAGCAGAAAATATTGTTCCAAATATTCCGAATTCGTATTTAAATGGAGGACTATAGGTAGAATGTTTCAAGAAAACCACGGGCGTCTACGCACGCACAGCGAGGAATAAGAAACGACACGATGACCTAATATTGCCCCGTCTCGGAGCAGGGAGATTATTACGTAGCAACGAGAGGTGAGTTTTCCTCCGTTTCCTGCCCTTCGTCGAGCCGGTACTCTGATTTTTATTGTTTCGTTACGGGCCGGGCGAGAAAACGGCGCGTAAAAGGCTCGCGGCGAAGAGTGAAACTTTCGGAATTCGTTCGCGGATTTAATTCCGCTAAAGACACTTGCCGTGGAATATGATAGCTCGTTCCAGCGTATCCTGCCGTCGCGCCGCGCCGCTCCTGTTGCCTTTTCATTTATTTGTTTCACGTTCGCCGTCTCTCGTCGCTTTTCCGGCCGCGTACCACACGATGCTTCCTTCGTTAACGCAAAACAAGTGCTTCGTTCTGTGTTCTGCTCGCCGGTCGCCGGATTAAAGGGAAGCTGTATAATCCGCGTTGTTTCAATCTTTCGCCGAGAACCGAGCGTACCAGCGGGAAAGACATTTCGAATCCGTAAGAACCGTCCCCCACCCCCTCCCCTTTATGGGAAAAACATTCGCAAGCCCTTCGCAAAATCCTCTTATTAACTGTCCAGGACAAAAGACGGATTTCTCTTTTCCTCTTGAACGTCAATTCAGCCGAGCTAAGCGGACAAGAAACGGAGAAATGAATCGCTCGTTGGTGGTACAAGCTTATTGGCTGAACGCTGGGAAAATATGACGGATGAAAAAATAATAGAACGGCAGATTTTCGGATTAAATAATCGGCCGTCGACCCTACCAGAGTTTTATCTCTCTTGCTCTCTCTCTCTCTCTCTTTCTTTCTTGCCTACCTCACGACGACGATCCGGCCGACATCGATTCGACGCCGAAGTAGGCTAGACCGCTCAATTCCTGTCAATCTTTCACGGTTAACGTCACGTTCTTCCGCCACCCTTTCCTACGACCGTACCTCCGGGCTCTCCCTCTCCACCACCATGGAAATTTTGCGAGGGATTCTTTCGTGGTCGCCGACCACTTTTCGGTCGGGCAAGATTAAAGATCGGCGGTCGACCCCTTTTAGTCGTCTCTTACGACAAGCAGGGGACACAGAGGCTGAATTCTCACCCCCGTTCACGGACGGTAACCTCGCAAAGGGTGAAACACCATCCTACATACCGAATCACATTTTATTCGAAGTCGATTCGAATACTTCCGAACATGACGGCTTGCAAAATAAAGGCAACAATCAATTAATTGTTCCATGCCCTGCATAGACTTTAGAAAATTTGTCTAAATTAATTTTAGAAAACAGAACGACATTAAATTATTAACTTAAATTAAAATCAAAATTTTATAATAACCTAATTTTTATCTAATTAACCCCTAAATTTTAGATAAAAATTTCAATTCTATATAATTTTAGACCACTTTATAAGCTGTAGGTCCTTCACGCACACGTCCATACACACACACACACCCATCGTACACTCGCCGCTACAGTACCAAATCTCGTTGTTGCACCCCCGTCGCTAATAACCTTGGCAGTTGATACGACGTTAAAAACAATAAAATAAAAAAGTTAAATATTTTGTATCATCCAACAGTTTTGATAGGCTCTAACGTCTTTAGAGCTTCCGATTTCAACTGCTCGATCTCTACAGTCTCTGCAACCCTTCTCAAGGGTTAGTTTAGAAAGAGAATATTTCTCATATCTTTATTGAAATTCAAGAAAATAACTGATAAAGTATGAAAGCGTATCGTGTATAATAATTTGACCACGTGTAATCAATCTTTAAATATTCATCAGAGCAATTATGGTGTACCGAAGTCATTCCTGAAGGGTTAATGAAACACTGGACAAATTAAGGATTGGGTAAGAAAGATACATGTACATTTAGGGGAACAATAAAGAATGATTGCTATGGCAACCCGTTGCTCCCGTTCGTAGAGAAACCGTATCGAGAGTCAACAAGAGTATGTACTTAACTTTCCGAGTGCAGGTTCGGTTGTCAAGATCCACAGGGTTCCCCGAAAAAACTCCTCGGCCCTATAAAAAGCGTTTCGACCCCCGTTTCGTCGCTGGCAAAGTGCGTCGATGTTGTGTCTTGCCGGCTGATGGGACGATCCAGTGTTTGAAAAGGACTACTTAATTCTTAATGCCCTCGAAGGGCCTCTCGTAGCTCGACTATCTACCGGGATCAACGTTCCGCTGGACCCTCGATCCCTATCCGTTTTATTCTCCGTCGATCATGCGACTCGATGCGCTTCGTTTGCGGCGAATCGAGTCACGGCTCGATGGACAATTAATAGACAAATTATCCGCCCATTGCAGCTCCATTTCCAAAACAAAAATCATCTGGCCTCGCAGAGTCTTAACCCTTTGCGCTCCGAAGTATTTCAACTGCATAACCAAACTTTTTTTTCGATTAAGAATATTTCCATTCTATATGATTTTTATCATTTTGAAGAAATGGAACTGATATAATACTTCATAGAATACTTAAATGTTTGGTAACGAATTTATTGAATATCAATTTAATAATGTAAACAATATTTTGAATAATGGTATAGTAATTTTTAGTGGTGCCTCAGAGTCACCACTTGAGTGCTAAGGGTTAAATTATTGAAAGGGGAGATAAGCAGTTAGGTTAACCTTTTCTTTATTGGAAGACATAGCTCGTAGGGGTGTGCGAGAACTCGAAAATGTATGGATCTCGATGGTCGAGACAGGTCCGGAAGACATCGAGACGAGACGGGTCGGGTTCTCGAAAATTTTGGGATTCTCGATTATGTCGAGATTCTCGACGGTTTCGGGATTCTATGAAAGTGTCGAGATTCCCGAGAATATTCGGGATTCTTGAAGGATTTACAACACTATACTAATGAATTAAGGAAGAAGAAAGAAGATTTGTTGAATAAATTTTATAATGTGGTTTTCTTAAACGCCTCAAATATTGGAAATCCCATACCGCGAGTATGAGCGCCCTAAATTGAACGCCCTAAAATTTTTGAGAATCTCGACATCATCGAGAATCCCGAAATCTTCGAAATTTTCGACATAATAGAGAATCTCGAAATTTTCGAGAATCTCGACATAATCGAGAATCCCGACATTTTCAAGAATCTCGACATAATCGAGAATCCCGAACTTTTCGAGAATCTCTAGGAAATCGAGAATCCCGAAATTTTCGAGAATCCCGAAATTTTTGAGAATCTCTACGTAATCGGGAATCCCGAAATTTTCGAGAATCTCGACATAATAGAGAGTCCCGAACTTTTCGAGAATCTCGACATAATCGAGAATCCCGACATTTTCAAGAATCTCGATATAATCGAGAATCCCGAACTTTTCGAGAATCTCCACGTAATCGAGAATCCCGAAATTTTCGAGAATCTCTACGCAATCGAGAATGCCGAAATTTTCTAGAATCTCTACGAAATCGAGAATCCCGAAATTTTCGAAAATCTCTACGAAATCGAGAATCCCGAAATTTTCGAAAATCTCTACGAAATCGAGAAACAAGAAATTTTCGAAAATCTACGAAATCGAGAATCCCGAAATTTTCGAGAATCTCTAAGTAATCGAGAATCCCGAAATTTTCGAGAATCTCGATATAATGGAGAATCCCGAAATTTTCGAGAATCTCGACATAATGGAGAATCCCGAAATTTTCGAGAATCTCTACGAAATCGAGAATCTCTACGTAATCGAGAATCCCGAAATTTTCGAGAATCTCGACATAATCGAGAATCCTGAAATTTTTGAGAACTCGTTCCGATCTCGAAAGAAATTCTCGTCTCGTCCCGACTCAACATTTTTGGGTTCTCGCACACGACTGGTAGCTCGCCATTTTTCGGAGACACGGTCTAAAGAAGCAGCTATTACAGATAGCTGTACAGTCCCAAATAGGATGAAAACGTACTAAATATAATTTTAAAATGACTTTTTCTGTACAAAGACAGACCTCGGAGGAATTCCGAGGCTGCCGGTGCGTAGAGAGGATGAAAGATATTAAAAATAGATTAAAGAAGACTTCCTGGTCTATTTAACTCGACGCCGCCATTTTCGGAGCAAGGGGGGCCGTATCGTCGGAGAATTCCGCAGCGGAGCCGGGGAGAGACAGCATTAGGAGCCGCGGTCCCGAAGAACCTGATCGTCTCGTTCGTCGTCGTCTTAATGACTTATAGCGAGCAAGCGGAGCACTAATGACAGAAACCCGGGATGACGACCCGGTAGGTCCCGAAGCGACGGAGCCCGATTCCGGGAACAAGCAAGCGATCGAACAGGGTGAAATGTTCGAGAGAGCCACGCCATGCTAGGCCATGCTATGCTATGCTACAGCGTCGGGTTTCCAAGTCGTGACAGAACGAAACTGCGATCGACGAGCCAAGGTCCTCGACATCAACCCGACTCCGAGGGACTCTGATAAATTGCTGGCAGCTGGCAAAACTCTGACTCTCTTCAAGGGTTACCGGCACACACGTGGCCGAAAGAACGAACGGGTGAGGAACCTGTCCCCCTGGCTCGACCTGAACGACATTCTCCGCCGAAGTTTCGAACTTTTCACTTTCCGTTAGGCCAGTGGTCGGCAAACTCATTAGTCAACAGAGCCAAATATCAACAGTACAACGATTATGATTTCTTTCGAGAGCCAAATTGCTTATACTTAAACTATACAGGTTGAGGCACTTAAACCCTTGTCCTACCCGCTAACTCCCGATTGCTCGGGCCATAATAAACAAGAAGGTCGGTCACGCGTCGAGCCATTTAGCTGTTTAGTCGTGTGCTCGAACCTGCGCAAAATGTATGCGTCTTATTGATGGAATGATGCGAGTGGGTAAAGCAACTTGTTGTTTGAAGAGATATATTTGAATATATATTTAGAATACAATTTAGTTAACACGTGTTACTTGGTCAAGAGTCTAAACGAACATTACAAGAGTCTAACAACGCATTACAGGTGTAATCACGTGACTGACATATGTCTTACAATGATATAATAGATGTCGCGATTAGTCCTGTTCTGACACTTATGACATGTATATTTCGGCGCAACGAAAGCAACTGTGAAATAATAAACACAATTGAGCACAAGTAATACTTTTAAGATGTCTGGGAAGTAATTATGATCAATTCATCGGTGAACAAAAATGATTTATAATTTGAAAGTGGATAATGTATCAGTAACAATTTGTAAATTAATACTTAATTTAAATTAATAATGTTTTGAGAAAACTCGTAGAAAATTAGTAATCTTCGAGTTAGTGTTGTTTACGTTTGTTACGAACGAAGTACCACGAGCCAGGCTCGCGTTGTTCACATTTGGTCCGAACAAAGTACAGCAAGCCAGGCTCGTGTTGTTTCCGTTTGGTCCGAACGAAGTACCACGAGTCAGGCTAGTCGTTATTGATACGGAAGCATGTATTGAAGCGTCGTTAACACTAGATTGCCCAAGGAAGTCATTTTGACTGCTTTTTAATTTCAATTAAAAAAACAATTATGTATATAATGACACAATTTCTTAGAATCTTGTGACTTTTTGTACAACATATAAATGCGTTTATTAATAATTGTAGTTACCTCCCCCCTCCTTCATTTCCGGTATATATGTAGGATCTTAGGAAAAATGAGGAATTCCGCGCCGGGAATCGAACCCGGGACCCTCGCGGTTGTAGCTGATCAACTCTTACACATACCCACGGAACACTCCTCCTTTTCCTAATCTCCATACAGTATTTGGTCTGGGAGGTCCTGATCCCACATATATAAATATATATATATATATATGTATATATATATATTTTTAATATTCTTCTACATTCTTAGCAATAAATAAAGATTTATACAAAATTAGTGGTTATTGGTTCAGTTATGCTCCTTACTGTATATATGTATATATATATATATATATATATATATATATATATATATATATATATATGTTATACCTAAATTGCCCAAAAGCAGTCATTTTGACTGCTTGGAAAATTTTAAATAATCAAATGACTCTTATTATTGAATTGAGTAAATTTCTTATATGACCAGTTCGGCTCTGTATTGAAACAACCGTTTTCATTTTTTTTCGATTATAGTCACATGATAACATACAAGTACATGATAAATTGTCGATTTGGGCATATACTTGATAAGTTGCAGTTGCTCAATAAGCTAAAGTAGTACTTGTTATTCGAATCTTTATGCAGTGATACTTGTTCTAACAAGTTGTTTATTTTATTTCTTTTGCACCCTAAATTCATGAAAGAAATGTCGAATAGAAGTGAGTTGTTGGAAAAGCTCACGAACATAAGTGAAGAGTGCTCCGATATAGAATCAGATGCAACAAATTCTGAACTATCGTCTGAAGATGAAGCGGATTATATTCAAAGTGAAACATCCGACACTGAAGATAGCGATGAAGAGTCGATCACCAAAACTAATAGATTGTTATATAACTGTAAATAATATAAAAAATATTAAAAATTAATTTTAAACAAATTTCTTTATACATTAGTTATTCTTTCACAATGCAGTCATTTTGACTGCTTTTGGGCAATATAGGTATATACTAAGTTTCAGTCTTGCTAGTGTTAAAGATGCTGGAAGAGTGACAGAGTAGGTATTCTTATAGTCATTCTTCAACAAATTTTTATTTCGTCCCATAAACTGCTTTGGTTTCATAGAACTTTTGAAACTGCTGGACAGTCATTCAATGCGTGGAACCATATGAATTCTTTCAGTCGAATCAGAATGTTATTGTCCAGGGAAACAAAATTTGAAGCATGTTAAAATTCATTCGTGGAATTGGGGATGTAGTATAATCTTACGCATAGAGATAGGTTTGATGTAATCTTGATTCCTCGTGAAAGATAGAACGATAAACCGTCAACCGAACCCCGTAAATTACATGTAAACGACGACAGCGAGGGCGAGAGCGAGAGAGAAAGAGGCAGAGAGAGAGAGAGAGAGAGAGAGAGAGAGAGAGGGGGGGCTCTATACGAGCGTTTCCCTGGGGAAAGAGGATGGTGGTGGTGAAAATTGCAAGGCAGAGGGGATGATCAAGCGAGCGGTGGGCGATCGAGGAAAATCGCGGTTCGCAGTTCGCACTGCGCGTCGGTCTCTCGACCTATGCGCCGAGAGATAATGCCTGGTTGAACGGTGGCGAGATTGATAGAGCGGGTGGCGTTTGCCAAGAGAATGAATCAAGCAAACGGCGCGGGGGAGTAATAGAAACTATGAGGCATCGGCCGGAGTAAATTGTCCTTACCCGGGCTAGGATAAATCAAGAGGATGCCTGGGCGGAAGAAAGAAAGTATCGGGGATCTTTTTATTACCGGCCGCGCGGAACCGTAATCCAGTGGAACGTCCGAATCTGTTGCGATAAATAATTGAAAGAGCCACCGAGTTAATCAATTCGCTGCTCTGGAATTCCATCCACGGCTGAGATCAGTAGGAGGACTACTCTGCTTTTCCCAGGGAAACTCTCCGGTCTCCTAAGGAAGTTATGGGGTTCAATGGATTATCTCGGTTCGAAGACCCTCTCTCCAGGTCCTCCTGCTTACCAGCTATCTAAGAAACGCACATGTGTTCCCACAGGGTGTCAGTATCGCTTTCGTGGGCTTTTTTTTGTCGGCTAGGCCTACAAGCCGAAACGAACAGCGGAGAGACGAGGATAGAGAGATGGAGGGGAGAGGAAGAGAGGAGAGGGTGGCGAACGGGACACATGTGGTCTGCGTCACGTTAAACCCTGCCCTCTGCCCCTCGCGCCGCAGACACGAAACACGAAGGGCAACGCGGGGGTGGGAAAGACAGCCAGTGATAAAATTCAACAGTTGGTCCCGAATTGGCGGTTCTTCTCCCTTGTCGCCTACGTCGCCCTCGCTCGGGAGACACTGTTGGCCCGATAACCGATCGCTCGGAATTTTACGTGACTTCTGACCCTTTGCCCCTCTCGCTTTCCCGCTTTTCCCCACTGACGAAACAACGTGGCGTCCCACGGGAAGCGGAAGGGCTCTCTCTCTCTCTCTCTCTCTCTCTCTCTCTCTCTCTCTGCGAGGCTTCTCGAAATCGTCAACCCGTCTCGAAAATATCGCGCGAACCACTTTTGGAACTTCTTTCACAAACACACTGAGGAACGACACCCTCTCCTGGATCAATCCTGATTCGTGACTTGCGAGAGTTTGCGACTGAATATGGCTTTTGGATCAATCTACTGCTTTCGATGGGTATAGGACTTATTAAATCATCCGTTTACAATCTTCTACTCTCTATTTCGGTTCGAAACTTTTATGGAGACTTAACTTAGACCACGGACGTAAAGGACTGAGCGTAAAGTAGATATATGGGTGAGAGGGGTCCTGACACGGGCGGGGAGGGATGGTAGACTGCGGCCATATTGAGTGGCAAAACTAGTGTTGCCATCTATATAACGTTGCGGGAACATTGATATGATTTGATTTCGAAAAATGAATGTATAACATGTGTATTTGTATATATATATATATATATATATATATATATATAAATAAAAATAAATGTATATTAAATTTTAATATTTCATATGTATATATATATATATACATATATATATACATATATATATATATATATATATATATATATGCACATATATACATATATATATATATATATGCACATATATACATATATATATACATATATATACAAATACACTTGTTATACATTCATTTTTCGGAATCAAATCATATCAATGTTCCCGCAATATATATATATATATATATACATATATATATATATATACATATATATATATATATATATATAAGCAAAGTACATAATGAAACAATAAAATATATTATTTGGCAGAAACAATTAAAGAATACCAACATTTGTTGCTAGGATAAGGAATACTGCCAAAACCTTACCAGTATTCACAAAACAAAAATTACATTGTATTATTAGAAAATAGTTTATAACTAAAACAAAATATTGCAGATTTGGCTGTCTTTTCTGAAAAATACAAATGAAATAAATAAACAGTAAAAATAAACAAATCCGTGACGTGGGTTACACTAGTATTTAAAGTTGCCTATAGAGCGCACCACAGTGTTTGCCACACAAGATGGCCGACAAGTTGATACCCCTTCCGTCTTTTAGCTCACCGTCGCAGAATTAGGCTCAGTCCTTTAGATCCGTGACTTAGACTCGACATGAAGTTGTAAGTACGAAAAGCAGTATTCTTTCATTGACAACGATTATAAAAATTGTGTAAATCAGCTAGACTTGTAGAATCTGCGTCCCAGTGATCCCGGTTAAGGATTGCATATCTTTCTCCTTTTAATAATCAACTACATCCAACGTATCAGCTTATAAAAATAAATTTGATAAGACAGTGCAGAACCTGTGTCAATGATTGCCATTACCAAAAATTAAATCGGATCCTCATCTATCGGTAGATGATTCTCTAATAAGTGGATGCCGATCACGTTGCAGCAGCTTCTTGGGTATCGAAGAGGATTGACAAAGAAGGGTTGCAGGAAGGTGAGCAGCAGGCGACAGGATCTCTGACCCAAATGTCTCGAGGAAGGTGGATGGAAGGTGTCGGCCGGAGGTGCAGGAAGGGGATCTGACCCAGACGAGTTTTTCCGCTAGTTTGCCGGCGGTTTCCTATTTTTCCCCGGTCGTAACGTCGGGCGGCGGGGTGGTCGAGTCTGCAGACAATTCGCAGTAAAATTTTTACAGCCGGCCCCAGCCCCGCCGCGACAGCGGTACCGACGGCGGCGAAGACGGGGGATAGAGGCAGAGGCAGAGACAGGGGTAGCGACAGGGGTGGGTTCGCGGGGGTGTGCGGTGTGCTCCAGACGCGCGGAATGGCGGAATGGCCGCGGCCTGCTCGCGGAAACCCATAAACCTATACGTCTCCCTGCCCTCCAATCTCTCCGGCAGCTTCTCTCGGCGTTTCCCCGGGTCCGCGGCTGTTTCGCTGCCCCGGGAAAATATTTTACGCCGTCCCGACGTTTATCTGCGATCGGGACTTTATCTTTATTTCCGCGTCGGGATTGATTCGAGGCCGGGGTTATTAGAGTCTGAGCGCCGCTTTACGAGCGTCTCGTCTGGCCGCGACCGTTGCTCCACTTCCTCTCTCCGCCTTTTGTCTCTTAAAATGGAAAGTAGCCCGCCCCTCTCCGCTCCTTCTCCCGTTCTCTTTTCTGCCTCAAGGAAAAGGTCTCCGCCGGGTAATTAACGCTCCTGGAACCGGACACTAAAACCGACTGCCCTCCAGCGTCTTCTACGAGTCACGATTCGCGATTATTGAGATTTAGTCTTGATGGAGGACGCTTATCCACTGTAGCTCCTCCTGCAACGTCTCATATTCCTAATGTTCTTCAAATGATTTTAAATCGAAAATCTGCTTGCTAATAGGAATGGAAGAAAATTTCTATACAACTTCGATTTATTATAGTCGTCGTATAGAATTTTTATTTGACATAAAGATGCAACCATGGAGCATCCTCCAGATGATCAATGAAAGGATTGACGAAGAAAAGTATGGCAGGACCTCTTGAATTTCGTAGAATCGACAGGGGGAGCTGTTCGTAGGTTGTTTCTCTTTCAAAAAAATCGGCCCCGACGGCTAGCAACGTCTCCCATTCCTAATGTTCTTCAAATGATTTTAAATCGAAAATCTGCTTGCTAATAGGAATGGAAGAAAATTTCTATACAACTTCGATTTATTATAGTCGTCGTATAGAATTTTTATTTGACATAAAGATGCATCCACGGAGCATCCTCCAGATGATCAATGAAAGGATTGACGAGGAAAAGTATGCCCGTACCTCTTGAATTTTGTAGAATCGACAGGGTAAGCTGTTCGTAGGTTGTTTCTCTTTTAAAAAAATCGGCCCCGACGGCTAGCGTTCCCTAATTAAGGATCGATCGAGCGGATTTGTGTTCGGAGTAGATTGTCACGGCTCATTTGGCAGCGGAATGAGATTACGCGGGCCGTGAACCACCCTCGCGTCGCTCGGTTCAAGTCATTCGGTGATAACGAAGTATCGTGTAGGGAAAGGAGCCTAATGAGAATATCCCCGGTCTCGCGTTACACGGTTTCCACAGTGCTCGGTTGGCCAGAGTAGCTCGGAGTGGCCGCTGGGGAGACTGACGCGGTCCATTTAGGGGAAAGGACTCCGCGCTCGATTTACTGCTTTCTTCGACGACGAAACACGAACGGGAACTCTGTTAATAACGGCTGCGTTTAGGCGAGACTGACTCCTAATAGGTACGCTGGATGGAAAAACGATTACCCCCCACGATTACTTACCGTGGTTCAGAGAACCCCGCACTAATCATATGGAAAATCTATCCCGGTAAAACCAGTTGGATTTTTTATATATTGTAGCTTATGATCTACTGAACAAAAGATGTAATGGGCACAAAACTCAATAATGAACAGTTATCGTCGATCCTCAAAATAATTCAACCCTCTCCTGTCCCTTCTAACGAATTAACATGTTTCTCCTTCTTTCGGGCGCGAACAGTTTTATTTGAACAATCGTGTCGATACTCTGGAAATTGGTGTAGATTTTTACTTACATGGCATAAAAAGAATCCCGCACTAATCATATGGAAAATCTATCCCGGTAAAATCAGTTGGATTTTTTATATATTGTAGCTTATGATCTACTGAACAAAAGATGTAATGGGCACAAAGCTCAATAATGGACAGTTATCGAGTTATAATCAGTCAAACATGACAAATTCGAGCTGCCGAATACTAAAATCTCGGGAAGTATTTATTATTTGGAAAAATGTTTGAAACAAAAATAGTAGGGTTTCACAAAATCTGTTAGGTGGTGACATTATTTTTGAATTTGGAATGACCTTGAAAAGGTCTATGAACAGAAATCTTTCACAAAAATCTTTGCGTGTCACAGCAGAGATAAGGACACCATGGTTCGTCACTACCGTAGTATTTTTTGACTCCAAACCCTCTCTGCTGTGTGTGTGTGTGTTTGTGTGCGTATGCGTGCGTGTGTGTGTGGATTAATAAAAAAATGATCTTATTATGTATTACCAAACAGTATGGAGACCAAAATGTATAGAATACATTGATATCAATAATATAAATTTTACCATTCTCGCCTTCTCTACACTTTGGCCACTCTCACCTAACGCCAATGTTCAGCCTATTTCAGCCTACTTTTCAGTGGGACCTACTGTTCATTACGGTGGGTTCCGAACCACCATGGTCAACGACGTAGTATAATATCACATAGAAGAATATTTCCAGAGGTGACGGCGGTGGGATTTGAACTCACGACCAATATGTTTGCTCAGAGCCACTGCGCGCACATATCTCTAATAGATAAGAAACTAATAAATAATAAGAAACTAGTTATCTCCGAACATCTGCACAGATTCGTGTCTCGATATCAGCTACCATTCACCACAACGAAAGTCCCAAAGTCGAGTGACCCATAAGGGGCGAATTTACGGGCCACTCTTCATTCCAGCAGGCTCGTCGATCGTTATAGGAAGTTCAGAGTGTCTCGAAGACCGCGAGAAGGTGCGGGAAGGACGGAAAGCCGGGTCCGGAAGTCCGCAAAACGCGAGGATACACCGCGTGACCAGTAAACGCGACGATGACATAACGCTTATAAATATCCGGCGGCGGTAATGAATTTTCTATGGACACGGGCGTCGCGTCGAGGTACACAGGTGCTTTATTACCCGGGGAAGTTTACAGCTGTCTGGCCGATGCAGAAGCATATAGACAGGGGAGGGGAGAGGGGTGTAGAGAGTGAGAGAGGGGCAAGAGGATAAGGAGAATTCTGCGGAACGGCCGCGACTCGCTCCGTTCGCGGGAAAGCCGTAAAACTGCGCGCGTCTGCACCTAAAACTTCCAATCTCCGGCCGCCTCCTAAAACGGCGTTACGATAGAACGGCGGCTTGATATTCATTTAATTTCGCGGCGGCCACCGCGGTGCGTCCTTGTCGACGCTATTTCGACGGTTTTCGTTAGCTTCGCCCGGCAGCCGGTGCTTTCACGGCTTGCCGGTTTTACGCCGACTTTGTGCTGAAATATTGCGGACTTTTCGTCGCGTTCGGATTCGTCGCCGCGGCCGTCGATTTTATGGAGCACGCCCGCTTTATCCGTATCTTTTATAATATCTTCGCTGAGCCGACATCGGCGATACAATACCAATCTTCGAGGCGCGATAAATAATTTTATGAAATTTTTTGAAGTAAAGAAAACTATGCGGCTAACCATTTCAATCGTCCTAGGGTTGATTCGTTGATTTTGAAGAATTTGTTGCACTGGATCGCCTGCAGCTCTATCGAAACCTTTGAATCGAGTCAAAGTAAACGTTCCATTCTAGGAAAGAGCTGAACTGTTGACGTTAAATTGATTTATGTATCTAAGCAGGAAGAGTTACAGCGAGAGGAGCAAGTGTCCCGAGCGTCGACAAGTGACAGAAAGTCGACCCAAGCCATCGAAGGGAGACCAAATCCCAAAACGGAGCAGCATCGGCTCAAGAAACGGCTGCAGTCTCTTAGCCTAGCAGCAGAGAGCGCCAGCAGAACCAGACTCCCTCTTCCTCGACCTTTATTTCTGTTTTTCTTTCTTTCTTTATAGCTGCCAAGACCTCCTCCTTCGCTCCCCTACTTCCCACCCCCGCGCTCTCATCCCTTTGAGCGCTCCAGTTTAGCTCATTCTCTATTTCCTAGCTCTGTTGTCTGTCTTTTTCGACGTAGCCCGCCCTCTTTCGATGTTATTTCACCCCCTCATCCCCTCATCTCTTCGCGCCGCGGCATCCTCCTGCAGGTGCAGTCTCTCGCTACTCGCTACGAACGTATTACTCTGTTTCCCTCCCGGCCTTTATTTCTATCGATCGCGCGTTCTCCTACTCGCCACTCTTTGTTTCTGCTTTCTCATTGATTCTGCTCGCTTTTCTTTCTTTGCCCTCTCTATCTTGCCGGCGAAACGTTCTCCGGGGAGGTAAGGCCGTTGGTTTAGGGGATGTCCCTTCCGGTTCTAGATGCGCCCTGGGAAACTGCGAGAACCTGCCAGCCCGAGCTTTGATCAACTGTACGATTAATCGAAAACATTCTTCCCTTGGCTGACAAAACTCCGCGCTTGAGGATTCTAGATCCTAATAGATGGATAATCTCTTCTATTAGCGCTTTCATGCATTAAAAAATTGAGGAATATTTCTAGTAGTTGTTATAATGCACCGAAAATTCCGAGGACCTAGTTCCCAGCTCGAAAAATTGATATTCTTTTCTCCAGCTATTAGTTGTCCAAATATTGTCCATCTTCGAGTAATCTCACGATTAATCTAAAACTACGCCGTTTCTTCCTTTGGCTGACAAAATTCCGCGCTTGAGGATTCTAGATCCTGATAGGTGGATAATCTCTTCTATTAGCGCTTTCATGCATTTAGAAATTAAGGGATATTTCTAGTAGTTGTTATAATGCACCGTAAATTCCGAGGACCTAGTTCCCACCTCGAAAAATTGATATTCTTTTCTCCAGCTATTAGTTGTCCAAATATTGTCCATCTTCGAGTAATCTCACGATTAATCTAAAAGTACGCCGTTTCTTCCTTTGGCTGACAAAATTCCGCGCTTGAGGATTCTAGATCCTGATAGGTGGATAATCTCTTCTATTAGCGCTTTCATGCATTTAGAAATTAAGGGATATTTCTACTAGTCGTTATAATGCAGCGAAAATTCCGTGGACCTAGTTCCCAGCTCGAAAAATTGCTATTCTTTTCTCTAGCTATTAGTTGTCCAAATATTGTCCATCTTCGAGTAATCTCACGATTAATCTAAAACTACGCCGTTTCTTCCTTTGGCTGACAAAATTCCGCGCTTGAGGATTCTTGATCCTGATAGCTGGATATTCTCTTCTCTTGGCCGTTCCTTTTCTTTGTCAATAATCTTTAAGAATCGTTTGTTAAAAAATTAAGGGATGTTTCTTTTATTATTATGCATTGAAAATTCTGGGGACACGTCGTTTGAAAAATTCCCATTCTGTTCTCTAGCTATTGTGATTGTCCAAAAGATTTGAAACGCAGTTATCATTTAATCAAGAACCACCCTCTTCATCGACGTACGCTAAAATAATCTTAGAATACGTTTAAAAAACTACTACTATGCTACATTATTCAGCGTTCTCTCTTGTGGTCTCTGTTCGTCCGTTTATCAAAAAATTCTACGTTATATCACGAGCTTGTGTCTTTGATCTTTTTCCACCTCAAAGATCAGTCTCTCCTCTGTTTCCACGATTGAGAAAAACTACCTCTAACGGTCCAGCGGCGATGCAGCAAAATTAACAAAGAAATACAGGCTGTAATTCTTCGCGTATTTATGTTATAGCGAAACTGTGCAAGGTCCAAGAGAACGAAGATTAATCTAAAATTCAACCAAGTTTTTCTTCTCTCCACCATCTAATAAAACCCACAACGAAAGGCCCACAATTTTTTATAGTCTGTCTTGGTGAATGAATCTAACAAATGTAAATTCGTACAATAACGCTCGGAACATCGTTCAGCTATGTCCGCACTGAATCAACTTTTAGTCACATCTTACTGTTTTTTTCTAAATTGTACTTTGTAAAAAAATTAGAAGTTACCAAAAAAGTACACAAAATTGGTCGATGTTGCTTCAGTGTGGGGCATAGCTTTAGGTATTCATCGATGCAACAGCTGAAGTTTAGAGTGAAATATTATTTTTAATATAGAATTAGAAGCTAGTAAAGGGATACACAAAATTGGTCGATGTTGCTTCAGTGTGGAGCATAGCTTTAGGTATTCATCGATGCAACAGCTGAAGTTTAGAATAAAATATTATTTCTAATATAGAATTAGAAGGTGTTAAAGGGGTACACAAAATTGGTCGATGTTGCTTCAGTGTGGGGCATAGCTTTAGGTATTCATCGATGCAACAGCTGAAGTTTAGAGTGAAATATTATTTTTAATATAGAATTAGAAGCTAGTAAAGGGATACACAAAATTGGTCGATGTTGCTTCAGTGTGGAGCATAGCTTTAGGTATTCATCGATGCAACAGCTGAAGTTTAGAATAAAATATTATTTCTAATATAGAATTAGAAGGTGTTAAAGGGGTACACAAAATTGGTCGATGTTGCTTCAGTGTGGGGCATAGCTTTAGGTATTCATCGATGCAACGGCTGAGAGTAAAATATTGAATCGAACAAATTGAAAGAATGTCAAATCAAGACAGAGAAGTATGTGGGTTAGCTTCAGTGTGGACGTAGCTTGAGATTCGTTTGCTCCGGCATTTTTCGAAGGCAGGGACAAATCGTGGCAACACGTGGTGACCGGCTTGGTTCCCGCGTGGGTGTATTTACGCGTTAGGATGCGCGGTGGCAGGCGTACGTGTGAAAGATAGAGTTACAACACGCCGACAGCAGGGCCAAAGTGCGTCAGATAGGCCCGGATCGAGGCCGACTTTGCGTTTTAAGCTCGCTGGAGCTACTTGTACGATTTTAATGGCGACGGAGAGAATCTAGAGAGCCGAGAGAGTGGGAGAGAGAGAGAAAGAGAGAGAGAGAGAGATAGGAGAGAGGGTACCATACCAGAACAGGCCGACCGACGAGTGGAACCATGTGTTCCCCTTTGAGACACCGCGCGCTCCTTTCCGTTCGGACATTTTTATACGGGCTGTGCAGAGCGGCGCGTTTGCCCGGCTGCAAGTGATATATAAATGAACGTTTTGTTTGAACACCGTTCCCTCCTGCCCCGTCCACAGTCGGTTTCAGCGTCTGCGCTTTTTCGGGCTTTTTATCCCAGGCCCTTTAACGCGCGACCTCCTTCGGGATTAATGGAGACTCGCGAACTCCAAATTTTCCCAGCTGGTCCCAACACCGTTAACTCTTTTGATCGCGAAATCCCTCTTGTGTGCTCGTCGAACTTGTGTAGGAAAAGCTAGAAATAAAGCTTCCTTAACTCTGACGAACACCTCGATCGAACCTTCCTCAAGTTCTAAAAATGACGAATGTGTCTAAAAACAAAATATGATTCAACTTCTAGAAGAAATTCCACGTTGCTAATGGCCGTTAAATGCTGTTAAAGCAACATTATAAAATGTATATATATAAATAATATATTTAACCCACAGTTTTATTTGATATGATTCGTGAAACTTGTCTGCTAAGAGCTAAGACTCTACATACATTAATCCTATGATCGATAATTACAAGATTGAAATTTTCACTTTAAGAACGTAAATGATCGCGTCAACGTCGAACGGGATTTCGAAGCAGAGGTATTTTTGATACTTTTATCTTCCAAGGAAACGTAGAAATCATTTCCCCAATTGATTCTGTAAGAGTTCAGGCAGGAAGCACCGCTGAAAGAGTTTCGGAAGCGTGCTAAAATTGAAATTTAATAGATTTAATATTCCAAAGGAAGCTTTCACGAATCTCTGAGTAATGGACCAATAATTGAATATAACCTTTTTGGGATTCTCCAACTATCACAACCGCGAGGAAATAGATGTTCGCGACACACGTACATGGCGGGTGTTTATCTCGCCTCTGGAAGAATCTCCGCGAGGTACCAAAGGACGATTAATTCCACAGAACCGCGTTCCGTTTTCTAACGGAGCCAAAGCGCCGAGATTAGAAAGCTAGAGGGTGATCAACGATTTCGACAACCGTTCGCGCACCAATTCGCGACGAGGGGCTCGTTTTCCGCGAGTTCGCGGCGGCACGTCGAGTTTTTCGCCAAAATAAAACGAAAACCCGGCGTCCCAGTAATCCGGAAAAAGCCACCCTTATAAATTCGCCGACCGAAAAAATTCGAAGGGGCGGCACCACACGATACTGACGGAGGTGAACCTGCGGAACAACTATACCGGTCCTCTGATTTCGATGATTTTTGGATATGTTATAAATCTCGAGATTTTCAGCAACTGTTTCCTTTGTATAATAGCGGTGGTCTCGATTAATGTTAGGTCTTATGGTGTATTGGGTTGGTTGGAATTAACCCTTTGCAGTCGAACGGTGACTCTGAGTTATCAGTAAAAATTACTATACTATTATTCAAAATAGTTTTTATATTATTAACCCTTAGCACTCGCATGGCGACTCTGAGGCGCCGCTACAAATTGTTACACCATTATTCAGAATACTGTTTACATGATTAAATTTGCTTATATGTAATAAATTACTAAACATTTAAATATTGTACGAGGTACTGTATCAGTTTCGTACGCATATAATGAAAAAAAAAATTATGTACAATGGAAATGTTCTAGGTTAGAAGAAACGTTTGATTTTTTATTTGAAATAGCTCCGAGTGCAAAGGGTTAAATTCGTCTGCATTCTACAAATTTCTAAAAATTCAAATGTTGTATGGTAAGACAGGTTCAATTTCCTCTGCATAATGTAAAAAAGATTACGTACAATGAAAATGTTGTAGGTTGAAAGAAATGTGTTGATTTTGGAATTAAAATTGCGTCCAGTGCAAAGGGTTAACTAGTACTCGGTAATGTAATGCTGTGGCTAAATATAATACTACACAGTTGAGGGTTGTGTACAAGATAGGAAACGAACTGCTGGAGGCGAGCGCGAACACTGAGGCGCGGCGTCTCTTCGAGCCTCGAGGGTGGCGCCTTAACCCCTTGGCCTCCAACGAGTGAGACTCGTGGTAAGAAATTTGGGCCAAAAACAATAAGGATAAGCCTGAGTCGTGGGACTTTGTTCGGACAAAACGTATACAAGCCTGACTCCTGGTACTTCGTTCGTAACAAACTTGAACAACGCGAGCCAGGATCGTGGTACTTAATTCGTGACAAACGTAAACAACACTAACACGAAGATTATTAATTTTCTACGAGTTTTCTCAAAACATTATTAATTTAAATTAAGTATTAATTTACAAATTGTTACTGATACATTATCCACTTTCAAATTATAAATCATTTTTGTTCACCGATGAATTGATCATAATTACTTCCCAGACATCTTAAAAGTATTACTTGTGCTCAATTGTGTTTATTATTTCACAGTTGCTTTCGTTGCGCCGAAATATACATGTCATAAGTCGCATACATTTTGCGCAATTTCGAGCACACGGCTCAACAATCTTGTTTATTATGGCCCAAGCAATCGGGAGTTAGCAGGTAGGACAAGGGGTTAACTACTCGATAGACCGTAGTTTGGCGGGATATGTGAGTGGATCCCATACAATTAGAGTCCGAGATATCGAAAGTGCGCGCAGGAAAAGTTCTTGAAAATATCGATGTTTAAAACGTACCTAAAAATCAATCAAATTTGAGGTTAGGTAGCCGTTCTGCAGGTTAGCCGAGGTAGAAAAACGGCCCGAAACGGGAGAAACTTTCGCGCAACGTGATCCGCGATGATTCAACGCCTTCGACAAACAGCGTGGGTTGTTGCGAAGGGGTTGGCGGGCGGAACGCGAAAGAATAAATGTAATAAGTGGCGGCAAAACGCAGTGCGCCTAAATTCCACGGCACGGTGGCGTAATTCGTGCAATTAAACGACGGCTTCCGGTCGGCGAAAGGTGAGAGGAGCGAGAGAGAGAGAGAGAGAGAGAGAAGCGGCGAAGCCCTATTTTCCCACCCCCGGGGAATGTATGCCTGGCTGCGGGGGCGGCCGATCTTAGATTTAGGATCAGAATCGCGGGGCAAACCGTAGTAATTACGGCGAGGCCGTTCAAAGGGGATCCGTGGCTCGTTTAAATTTTCCGAGCGCGCGCCGGATGGAAATACGCGCGTCGAGTGCACGGAAAAACTGCTAAGGGCGTAATTTTCGTTTACATCGGGCCGGGTAGCGAGCGAGCAGGCGAGCAAGCGAGCTAGCAAGCGCCAACGTCAGCAAATGAAAAAAAATATCGCGGGGAAAAGAGAGGAAGGGGTGGAGGGAGAAAGAGAGAGGAAAGGAGGGAGAACGAGATAGAGGGAGTTCGCAATTAACGTTAAAAGGTCCATGGACACTTCAAAACTCTCTCGGAAATTCTGCGACCCGTGGGCGCGCATACTCCCTCTCTATCCCTCTCCCTTTGCCTCTGTGCCACCCCCTCGGCCCCTTCTCTACACCCACGGTTTTGAAAAAAGGGCCGCGTTACTACTCCCTTTAGGTCCAACTTTCCGTTTGACCGAGTTTTCCAGCTTGCGTGCCTCTCAAGGGCGAAACTTCTCGAGCTTCGTTTCCCTGTGTAGCCGCCCTTTTTAGGCCCTATTTTCGCCATCCGTTGGGGCTCGTTACAGCAAACGGCCTCGAGCACCCGCTTCCTCCCCCACTCTCTCTCTCTCTCTCTCTCTCTCTCTCTTTCTCTCACCCCCGCCTGCTTCGTAATTAATTTAAAGAGATTATTAATATCGTCGACGTTCTACTCGTTACTCCATTACTCGCTGCGGACAAAAAGATCGTGTCTTCGACGAAAGCGCGCCACACACCATCCTTTTTAATTGCTCTCTGTATTTTTCGAATATCTCCGGCCACCCGAGCGGTACGGAGAGCTTTATTTCACGCCTTTTACCGAGTCTCCCTTCAAAAACGAGAGAAACAGCGGCGCGAAAACGCTTTTCAAAAACTAGCCCCGGTTAATTGCGGAGAAACGCGGTCGGCTATCCAGGGAGGAAGTTCTCCGAAGAATTTTCGAGTCGCGATTTTTGAAATGTTCAACGGCCCGCAAAACTCGTACGGAGTTTGCCTGGAAGTTTTGAGAAGTGTCCTTTTTTCTCGTACGGGATTCTGGATTCTCCCGGGCGGATTGAAATTCCAGGTCCAGGAGGCAGTCGAAAAAATAAGGGGCGCGGATATGTGTACGGTCGATCGATTCCTGCGGCGGATCCTGATACCGCGTTCAATGGGAGAGAGGCAAAAGAAGCAAAAAGAAGTCGAGGAAGTCGCATTGAAATGAAATTCCTGAAGGGTTGGCCTCCCACGGTTATTCAACCCTTCGCCCCAGATTCGAGGGACATCCTGGCGGATTAAAGTGAACGCGGAACAGCGGACCGACAGCGGACGACGTTCTTACGAGCATTTCAAAAACATTATTTATTGCACGCTTCGCCCGTAAATATAATCTCCGCATTGAAATGAGAATAAATTCCCCGCCTTCGAATGTTTTCTAATATTCGAGCGAAATCCTGTCCCCGAGCGCGCAGCTTTATCAGCGCCGGCACGTCTGGAACGAATCTATTTATTGTTTATTACTCGCAATACACCAAAGTTGTCTCGAGTAAGAAGCAAATGTCATACTGTAAACGAAGATCTGTGTTTTTGGATATGATAAATTCTTTAACACTAGGTTTACGGAGCACTAAACTTGATTATTTTACATTGCTTTATAAAAATAATAAAATTGTATTTACTTAGATCTTCAGCGATTTTTATGGTAACATGCACAGAAAAAAATAAATCTATTTAATAATTCATCACGAATGCCTCTTTACACTTTTAATAATCGAAAATTAAAAATTTTTGAATCCGTTATTTTGACGGGACCCGTAAATCTAGTGTTAAAAGCATCTTCAATGGATCTCGTTTTAAAACTATCGGTGGTCTATTTTATTCATTTTAATTAATTTGAATTTTTGTATTCGTAATAAATGCACATCCGATTTTATGTATCGTTGATCGTCAGTACAAGGAAATTCGATGCGCATCGACCTAATATTTAATTTCCTGCTACAGGGAATTTTGATTCAATGGACTGGTCGGGAGTGGATGTCAAATAAACGTAATTTTAATTTTTCCGGTCGCGGTATTCGCGAATCGGTTCGGGATCAAAGGGAAATTCCTCGAGGTTAGAAGTCGTGTTTGAATTTCGACGGAGATTCCCTTTAAATCGTAATCCGATAGAAATATCCCGAGACGTCTCGAGCGACATTCCTCGAAGGGTTGATCACCCCTTCGATGTTACGACCCTCCGCAAGAGCTGCGATAGGGAAAGGAAACCCTTCAGCCCAGTTTCGAAGGTCAATGGCGGCCGGGTTAAGGAACTCGCGGAGTTTCATTCAACCTTCTCGAGTCTGTTTCTCGCGAAACCTTCCTAGGGTTTCCGCGTTATTTTTCAGGCGATTTTCGATTAAAAATCTGCAGCCTTGGATCGACTATACAGCAAGGTTTATTCACAAAATGAAAGAAGAATAAACACAACTTCGACGTACGAGCGCACACAATGTTTCCAGCATAACAAACGGTCCTAGCAAAATATTACAAAAATGTAATCGAATAATTTTCGGAGGTGGGTAAACGTTCGTCGAAATTACAAATTCGTTCAATTACCCTGTAAAACCCTCGACCCGGTGTTTGCTTGATCAATCAATTAGCGGAATCATTGGTCCAACAAACGTTCGCAAAAATTACAATCCTGTTTTCGTATTCGACTAATAAATCTATCGTTGTTTTCCAGCGAAAAACAGAGAACGTTGCTGCGCGCAGCACGGGGAAACGACGCGGCAGCTCGCGAGTGTTTGCGCAGGGTTTGAATTTTTTAATAACAATCCCGTAGAAAATGGACGAGAAAAACGGAGAGCTTAAGGTACCTCTCGTAATCCATTTCCCGATAAAGATACCGGCGGTCGGAAGTGGAATTCCTCGAAGGGTCGAGCACCACCGATGATGTTACGACCCTTGAGCTAAGCCGAGGGGGTTGCCGGCAACCTTTTGCCCCAGTTTTCAAGGTCCGAGACTCGCCGAATCGAGGGCTGTTCGGGACTCGAGTCGAAAGGAGAAAACTCCATCGCAATTCCGTAATTTGTTTCTCCGCTGGATCGAACCGATTCTAATCAACAATTACTTGCGCGCACGCGCTCCCGTATTTCGTTCGAATCACGGTTTCCCCGAGTGCGTCAAGAATAATGCAAAAATAATGAAAATAACAGGAGAATTGCGCGCGATGCCGCGGCAAATATTATTCCACCGTAACACGCCGAGGAGAGCGAATATTGGAAAGAAATTTTTGTTACGCTACCGTTCAATCCTGGGGCCAGGATATTGAAAAAGTTTGATTACAATTTGCACACTGCAACGCGCGCGCCGTTGTTCGATCGTGTCAATAATTTTTCAAATGTTCCCGAAATTTCGCCAATCGCGGAAAAACCGAATTTCAAGACAAACAAGAAAGAACGATAACAGCATCCACCGCGCCGCGCCGCCGAAAAAAAAAAAACTGAATCCCTTTGTTCCGCTCGATTCTGCGAGTAAAACCAACCGAGAAAACCGTGAAAGCGTCTCTTCCATTACGAAGGATCAGACGACGCACAATGGTTCGATTATTGTTAATTACCCAAACAAAACTTGTAACTTGCTTTCGAGAAACGAAGATGAGAAATGGCTGAAAAGTAGACCGTATGTAAAACAGAGTAATTAATAACCATCAGTATATACATGAAAAAATAAGAATATTCATTTCTTAAACTGACACCATAAAGCGCACGATAAACATAAGAAGAGAATTCCGGAGGGTGGAAACCACCCTGCATAAGGGAAGCTGATGTTGACGCAACCCTAAACGACGAAGTCGACGTATAGAGATGGAGAGAGATTCTTGGAGCCCTTTGGCCCAGTTTTCAAGGTCCGCGATGCGCAGGTTAAGGGACGGTATATTCCCCCGTATTCTCTCGTATTCCCTCGGCTGCGGGGGTGGCGGAGTGTCGTCCGACGCCCTTCTTCCGGCCGTGGTCGGGGTGAGTAGGTCAAACTTTACGGCCCTGCCGTCTAGACGTCGTTGCGCCCCGTGCACGGCAGTAAAACCATTTTAAGGGGCTGTTTTACCGGCGCACTCAGCGCGAGACCTGTTCGAAAGGGGTGGCTCAGCCGGTTCCGCTCACCCCCGCTCACCCCCGGGCCCACGGTCGCCTTTATTTCCTTCCCGTGGCTCTGGATCCTGTGCATCCAGACGAGCCGATGCTCGGCCTGGAACGGGAACGGGAACGGCTACGGGAACAGGACCGAGGAAAGGAGGGAGAGGGTGGGATAGACGTAAAACGAGGAATCGTCCGCGAGAATCTCACCCCCGGCGCTTCAACCCCCTCCGGAACGTGACGGAGAAATACGAGTCTCCGGCCCGCTTTCTGACTGAAATTACTCTATCGAGCTCGTCTCGCCGAGATAATTCCGTTTATAATTCGAGGGATGAATGACGGGGTGGCTGCGCCGACGACATTTACTGTTGCGTCCACAAAGAGATTGATTCGACGCTTCGTTTTCGGCGTTCATCCAGCGCTTTGCAATGTTTAGACTGCAGATCCCGTAACAAACTTAACGTTCCGCCCTACCAACAATTATTTCACGGTCTTCCAACGAGGAACAACTAATTCTTGAACCTTTTAGTCGATTCATCGACAGCAACTTCCTACGGCATCGCTTCTCAAAGAAACGATCGTCGAGGTACTTCGGGTGGATGTTGAATTAAACGGGGATTAAATAAAGCAAACGTGTGGTTAAAAATACTTGGCTAAGTGTGTTGGACTTTTTCGTTCTTTGAATGAATACTTGGATCCACTTAATATTTCACTTCATTATAATATACGTGTTCACTGTGTCGCTACCGAATCAAGAAGAAAGGTGAGGTACAAGAGGATGTCGCGACAGCGTATGAACACAATCACGTGATTATACAGATTGTTCAGGTTATTACTAGCCAGCATTTTGTTTGTATATAGTAAATATTAGAATAAAATGATAGAGGAAAATGTAGTACTGTTTTTTATACGCAACAAATTGACATATGCATTTTTGTTGTATTTACATTATTTCGATAGAAACGAAGGTGACCTTCAATTTTTTATGCCGTATGAAAGCGTGTGTTAAGACAAATTCATCCATCTACTACACAATGACCTTCAAGGTCATGCAAGGTCAGAAATGGAAGAAACGGAAGAAACAATTATTAATAGAATTTTTTAGAAGAAAAATTAAGATTGTAAATGGTAAATAATCCTAGTGAAGCGACAACAAGATCAGGAACAACTCTCGTCGCAGTATTTGAAAGAAATTTAGACAAAATTACAAGCCAATTGTTTCAATAATAGAATCATAGAAAATTAAATGTCATAAAGTGTTAATAAAAATTCGAAAAAAAATTAAGGAAAGAAGTTTCACTTCAGCAATGTGGTCTAAGCACACACAAATTTTTTAATACAACATCACGGTGAGGAAGATTAGCAGCGAAACAAATGCTAATAACGAACATGTTAAAAACTGTTTCCATTTTTGCCATTCATCATTGATTTTTGAACAGCTTACTTAAGGTATAATATTAGCATAGTTTAATTATTACAGAACATGGTTGACCATCAAGAAGGCACGCTTCACGAGATGGACATTTTAATATTACATTGTAATATTACGAATAGGATAAACGCTCGATTTGTCGACCGAACTCACAACTTCTGCAGTTTTTCCCGTCCGAATGGCAGTGGATAAGGGACTCTGTCCCGTTTGCCGGCCAGAGACGCAAGTTTCGTCGAAGAGAGTCGCGGGAACGATTTGCTTCGGAAACTCTCAACCGTCAGGCCCATTACTCTCCCTAATTTAAGGTATCCAGAAGAGAGCAGACATCTCGAGAGGACTCTTCCTGGCTAGGAAGTGGTGCTTGGCACCGGCGAGCACTCAGCGACAGAAGGCAACAAAAACACCCCCGAAAATGGTGGACACGCGGTGTACAGAGGAAATCCCCGGCTCGTTTAGCGAACTTCTCCAACTTTTCTCGGTGCGCATAAACGTTCTGTAACTTTATCATTGCACCGCTCTGCACCGTTCTCTTCGATCATATTTATCCTGGCAACTCGATCCCAAGATAAACCTCGACCGCAAATAATTCTCTCGTTGAGTTATTCAATTCTGTTATTGTTCGCTTAACCTACAGTTGCTACTTTGCGAGTCTAGGAACAGAAATACATTTGAACTTCTAAATTTCGTGTAATAATCAAGCCATCTGTATCTGTTGAATCGTGGTAGTTAATAAAGCAATATAATCTTATCACGGTATCGGCATAATTAGTTTAATCGTCACACAATAGATGTACCTGATTGATAGCTATCGATGTCAACAGTATCGTTGACTTCTTGCATTATTCAATTTCTTAGTCGGTTTCAATTTCCTAGATGAAAAGAAAGATTGATATTCACTGCATGGCTAAATTTTTGTTAATGGTTAAATATAACGATAACGGAAAGATAGATATTAGAACGCGAACATTCTTGTTGCACTAATCGCGACACCTCTGTTGGTTCATTTGTAGGTTATGTGTACCGTGCGTTATAATACGATGACGCTCGACATCATATGTGTGCGTATCTGTGCGTGCCTCGATAGGGTACGCGTGTCGCTGTTTACTTCTCAATGTGTACTCGTATTGCAAACACGTATTTCTATATTAAAGTATATGTCCATATTCTAATACAGTGCAGATAAATTATATGTATCACTTAATGCTCTTATATAACGATAACGGAAAAATAGATCTTAGAACGCGGACATTCTTGTTGCACTAATCGCGACACCTCTGTTGGTTCATTTGTAGGTTATGTGTACTGTGCCTCATAATACGATGGCGCTCGACATCATATGTGTGCGTCTCTGTGCGTGCCTCGATAGGGTACGCGTGTGTTCACTTCTTAATGTGAACCTCGAATTGCAAACACGTATTTCTATATTAAAGTATATGTCCATATTCTAATACAGTGCAGATATAATTATATGTATAACTTAATACTCCACTGCAAGTTGTATAAACTCCAACAATAGATGTTACGAGTACACGAGTGTAGATTTTATGCATATAACAAAAGTGAGGTGGTTGTATCCTAACAAAATTAATGTAAACTAATTATAAGTTAGACACTATGCTATATTGTAACATAACCATATATTGTATAATTTGTAACGTATATGCTATATAAACCTTATATGGTTTAAAGCAATAAGTAAATAATAATAATAATATAACAAAAGTGTATATGCCAAATATAAAACTGTAAAGACATTAGATGAATTGAACGATATAATCACATTGTATTTGATTTTCTTATAATGTACTTGAATAATTTTTGATTCTAAACAGCAATCTGTCTTCTATGTTTCATGGAATGATTTTTAAAACTATTTGGAAGGAATAGTGTACGATGATTTTCTACTTTTGAGGTTAACCACCCAAACGGAGGTTTCAAGAATTTGTTGGATCGTCGGTGGCGGCGTTTCGACGAATAAATTGGCGATTCCAATCGGTCGCAGGTCGAGCAGGAAGATGAGGAGCGCGACGAAAACCGGGGAATTGGCCCAACAAGTGAATCGAACACTCGAGGAAGGAAACGAGCAACAAAAGTGGTCCTCTCCCCCCTGTTTGGGAGCCAGAGAAGGGGGCGAGACATCGGAGAGAACACAGAGGGCCGGTTGTTTCGTGAAATTCTCCCAGAGAGAGAGAGCCGGCCCTTCGAGAGGGCCCTCGAGGGTCGCGGTGGCTCTTCGAGTGCGACATGCTGATTCCAGCCTTCTAATGCCCGCGATGACGTCTTTGCGATACGGGGCCATCGACGTTTTCAAGTAGCTCCGCGGCCCCGGTCTTCTCCGAAGATCCTCTCGAACGCTCGAATGTTCCTCTTCGCGCATAATGGCTCGTCTATAGCATGTAAATACCGTGCTCCCGGTGTGTAAATTACTCCGCGAGACGACGTCGATCCGACTGGTCCAAATTTCCATGGGACACAAGGGTTGAACGGCTCCTGAAAGGGGTGGCTTCCGGTTAAACGCTGCACGGACTCTCTTCAACTCTCGTGCACCTTCTAGATCGCTTCTCCGGGAGAAAATCATTCGTTTCAACTAATAAAGTTGTGTAGTCGTGGAAGTTGAGGGATTGGTCGTCATTGCGAGAGACAATTAAAAAAAATTACGTTGTAACTTGCGAAAGAGAATGGTTTTAAAATGTATATTTCTACTTGAAACGCAAAAGTATGTATAATTTAGAACTCGCTCTTCTAGCTTCTCTGATAGTATTATAATCAATAATCGATAATATTAGGGTGTCCCATAAGTTTCTTCCGATCCACGTTATGATTGACTCTAGCTGGCTGTGTTTATATGAACATGCAGGCTTATCCCTTGGCCGTTTAGGGCATCGGTTCAGTCGTTCCAGAGCTCTTTTAACACTAGAACTACCGGACAAGTCAAAATGACTGGTTTCTAAATTTTTCTTTTACGAATATTGAAATTATAAAAATGTTTTCCGGAGTAATATTTTAGTCAACTTCTCTATTAGAGTACATATTTAAACAAAAGTTGTACGGATGTTGAATAAATGCATTCTTGTCGTTATTAGAAGGCAATATACACCAGTAGCGTTTAGTGCTCGGTAGTTCTAGTGTTAAAGTACGTTTCATTGGTGACAAAGTCTCTTTTAAATTTTTTTTCTACACCGTTCAGTAAGGATAGCTAAAAGAAACATTTGCGGCATGTTATTCTTCATTGCTTTAAAAAAGGTAATAGTGCAAAGGACACTGCAGACGCGACTTGCACCGTTTACGGGAGTGGTACTACGACTATTAGGGCCGTCGGCAATTGGTTTAAGAGATTTAGAGCTGATCAATTTTGACTTGAAACATGAAGACCGGAGCGGCCGCCCAACAACGACGGATACGGACCTTATCAAGGCTATGTCCGCTGAAAATCCGCGATACAGTGAATGCCACTAACATTCCCAGGACAACGGTACATAAGCATTTAATCAAGATGGGATATGCGAATTGAAGTTTGGGCTCCACACCTATTGACGGAGACCGGCCTTATGAACCGTGTCTCTGCGTGCAAAACCGCGTGTTGCGTTGGTCGTAAGACAAAAATTATTGCAGTTCGATTGGGACGTTCTACCTCATCCTACGTATTCTCCAGACCTTGCTCGATCCGATTATTACTTGTTCCTCTTGTTAAAAAATTCTCTCCGTGATAAACGGTTGAAATCCATAAGCGAAATAAAAACGCACCTTGATGAATATTTTGCAAGTAAGCCTCAACAATTTTGGAAAGAGGGAATAATGAGGCTTCCTGAGTGATGGAAGAAGATAATAGAGTAGAACGGTTCATAAATAACACAATAAATCAACCTTAAACAACAAATATCGTGTAATCATTTCGCATAAAAAAAGAAGGAAAAAACTTATGGGACACCCTAATAATAGAAACAGTGCAAGAAAACTTACAAATTTCGTTTCCCACGCCACGTGGTCGATTCGCCAATTCCACTTGCTGATTCTTACGATTGTGAATAACAGCGATATATGGTTTTATCAACTCACGATGATTAACACTAGAACTACCGAGCGCTAAACGAGACTAGTGTATATTGCCTTCTAATAACGACAAGAATGCATTTATTCAAATTCCGTACAACTTCTGTTTAAATGTATACTCTAATAGAGAAGTTGACTAAAACATTACTCTGGAAAACATTTTTATAATTACAATATTTGTAAAAGAAAAATTTAGAAACCAGTCATTTTGACTTGTACGGTAGTTCTAGTGTTAAACTTTAATCCACCACTGGGCCCATAACCTAATTGTTGGTACGAGTGGAGATATAAATAATATATTTGCGTATTGAACAGTGGATTGTACACTTAAATTACACTGGTTGAATATATGTATACGTCTGTTCGGTTCGAGTGTCTATCAGAGAAGAGCGATGCGATACAATATAAACACACATTAGCATGCTCAGTAGTGTGGCATGCTCATTAGGAAATAAAAAATATTAATAGATGTCGCGATTACAATTATACGGAAGATTTCTACATTTCTTAAAAGTTGAACTAACTTCATCTAATAAAGATCTGTACACGTTAATTTCATCCCTTTTGTTTGTCACAGGTACGTCGAAACTTCCTTTGACTAGTATTAATGTTTTTCTCGTATGCATATTAATGCGATTAACGTCGCAATCGTCTGTCGGCGGTAAATTAATTCAACTCGGAATATGATAATACAATTAGCTGATCCGTGGACTGGCGTGGAACAATGTCTCCATCGAGATTCACGGCGATCGACAATTTTTGCGCTCCTCCGAGCACCGTCGACCGATCTCTCTATTCATTATTGAATTATAGTGATGCGAGAGAATGGATATTGAAATTACATTGTTATCACGGCCACAATACAATCCCGCCGCGAACAATGATCAAGTTTTCTCAGGTTTCGAAATTAACGGTGCTAATAAATTATCCGGCGAATCGATATGTACGTTCGTCAGAGCCAGCGGAAAAAAGAAAGAAGAGTCTCTGCTATCCTGGGAACGAAATATCGCGGAGATGGACGGATTGCGAACCAGTTACGAACCCGTTCCCGAAAAATCGTGGTTCTGTGCCGACGTTCGTTCTGTTTTCTCCGATCTATCGTTCTCGTATCGGGGAAACAGGAGAAAACGAACGAGGGGTCGCATTTCGCTAGTTTTCCGGGGAGTTGGTTCGCTCGAAGGGCCCATTGTCGATTTGCTTGCGATCCACTGGATCACGGCTCACCTGCTCGGCTGCGATTTACGCACCTGCCGCGCTGGGTACCATCGGTGATGCAACTCGAACGGGAACTCGGCCGAAATCGGGCAATTTTTCCGGGTCGGTATAAAAAAAAAAACCGAAAAATCTCGAATTTCCCTGACAGAAAGATGTGTGGAAAAAATCCAGACAAAATCTTCGAGAATCACTCGGAGAAACGCGCGTTCCCTTAATCCTCTCGGATAGGTCTCTCGGCTTTTTTTTCTCGCCCCCCTTGCGCTCGAGTTCTCCGCTCGCGGCGCCAGCGTCACGATAAATCTCTCGACGCAGATGTCGGAATATTTAGAACACTTAGCCGCGTAGAGAAGCGAGAGAGATCAACGAAGATTAATGCGTCGATCACGGTCGTCCTCGAGGCCCGTCGATCGCTCATTTTCACCGGGCTTCCCCCGATCAATCTGTTCCCGGGGACGGCGCGCAGGACTCTTGCGAATCGTCGCCCCGGCAAAGAGACGAACATTAAAAAAACATGCTCGTAGACCCGTGTGATCGATTGTGGATCATAGAATCGATATTAGACGGCTCGGGGAGGAGGGGTGAGGGGGTCGACACGCCGATACCTGCGCAACCCCGGCGAGAAACTGTGTTCCGATGCCGAGGGGCGCTGATAATGGCGTGTAATAACTTCCAACGATTACCGAGCTCGCCGAGATATGAAAAATAGATCGTCCCGCAGAAGAGCGATGTAAAGATCTCAATCGCGAACCCTTCTCCGAAGACGACGATTCGCAAAAACATTTTCGAAATATGCACGTTCAAAAAGTATGCGCTCACGAAAGTATTCACTTAAAGAGTAACAGAAAATTCTGAACAATTTTTTCGTGCCCTTATTAATTAACACTTTGCCAGCAGTGTCATCCATATTTACATGATGTGGTTACTTCTATAGTCTCAAAAATGAATTTCTGCGGTAGCAGATAGGATATGCTGCTTATGGTCTGCGAAATTCTATTCTCAAATGATTGAGAAAATAATTGACACCATAAATCTTAATTTCTCATCCTTTGTATTATTAAACGAATTTTCTTGATTTTACTCGACGTTTGCGGGCGCTGAGTTGGCAGTCAATGTGCTATAGAAAGCTTGATCAATTAGATTGTCCCAAAAGTTCGTATCGTATTCGATTAATGCACACAATGCAAATTCAGCCTAGTTTTTTGAGAATGCAAATTCCGTGACTATGTAAAATAAAGGTTGGAGAGTAATAAAACGTTAACGAACAGATGATCACGTTGTTTGTATATGCTCGTGTTATTCAACAATATAAAACGTACACATTGCAAAAGAAACTTTTTGGACAACCTAATATTAACCCTTAGCACTCGAATGGCCCCTCTGAGGCGCCAGTACAAATTGCTACACCATTATTCAGAATATTGTTTATATGTAATAAATTACTAAACATTTAAATATTGTATGAGGTATTAAATCAGTTTCGTACGCATACAATGAAAAAAATTATGTACGATGGAAATATTCTAGGTTAGAAGAAATGTTTGGTTTTTTAGTTGAAATAGCTCCGAGTGCAAAGGGTTAAGCGAACACGTTGTTCGACCCTCTCGGACAGCGATTTCAGGTTGATCAACTTTACCTCGCAGAGTATTAAAATTAAAAAAAATATATGATCGCATTACTCGAGGTCCTGTCAAAAGAAACGAGCTTCGATTCAAGAAGATATCTTTAGAATTAACATGGGGAAGCAATGCCAAAGGTAGCGTGTTCACGTTCGATTACAGAGAAACGATTGGCTGGAACATTTCCCGAGCAATTCCTCCTTGAACACGGTGCTCCCGCTGGTCGAGGAGAGCACACACGATTATTCCGATTGTTTTATTATGCCGCGGTCGCGTCCGTGGATCGGCCAGCCGAGATGCAAAATTAAGAGGAAACGGTCTCGCTGAAAGGATATGTACAAATGAATAAAAGGGGGTGGGGGCGGTGCGGCGCGGCTGTTCGACAGTGGCAGTGGCATTTATTATGATATCGGGAGAGAAAGAGGGGGGCACAGAAAGGGGTGGAATTGCCGGTACTCGACTCAACCGTTCCTGTAAATATTAGGAAAGAGAACGCCTCGCCATTGTACGTTCCTTCAAAGTGCAGCCCGGGGTTCTCCGGGTGCACACGCCGCTTCCTTTTTCTCACTTTTCTCTTCCGCCCCCCTCGCTGCCGCCCCTCGATCCCCCTTTCGCTCGCCCACCACCCCGCACCCCTCCAGGCGCAGAGCACTGCTCCTTTTTCCGGGTCGAATATCGATCCTGATATTTCTTCGTCCTTTTTTTTCAACGTCCGTGCGAGCGTCATTTCCAGGAGTTCTTTCTTTCGCCCCCCGCCTGCCCCGTACCACCCTCGTGCCACTGCCCCCTCCTCACGGCCCACCGTACCACCGCCCCCTGTTCCACCCACCGAAAGAAGTTATATTTCTCGATCTAGCGTGCCGGGGTGCGCTCATCGGTCACCCGGAGGGGGTGAGCGACGAATTTTCTCGCGATTCCTTCGCGTTCGCCGTTTATTCCACCTTTTGCCCGTACCGAACTCCGCCCGCTCTCTTTCTCCCTCTCTCTCACTCCCTCCCCCTGTATCCCTACGGTTTCGTTGGCCCAGACGAAACGTTCCTTAATAAAAATCTCATCGACACCCGCCTCGTCCCCTGAGCCGGAGGTATCTACCGTGGGGACGATCGCCTCGAGAACGGATAAAATCTACATTTTTTCTTCGGGATACGAGGGTCTTTTGCGTAGCATCCGCTGCAAAATAGCGTGTGCCCTGCCGTTGATGTAGACAGGTGAGATGTTGAGGAAAATCTTCTCGTGGGTCGCAGGAATCTGTGACGGAAACGATTCCTCCGAACTGGGGTAAACTCTACGCACCCTCCCTTTATATTCGATAGCTGTAAAGTCGCAGAAATTCTCCGAGCGAACGATTATCTCGAACCTAGGTAGAATCAACATTTTTCCGTCGTAGTCTGCTTCGATCCGAGAGACTAACTTTGCCGGAATTTTTATCGCAAAATTGTGCAAGCCGCGCCATTGAAGAGGACAAACGAAAAATCGAAGGGAAATCTTGCGACCGGCATTTTTAATTTCACTTGGGCGAGAACGAAACCCAGTGATTAACGCCACGATTATTTCGTGGACATTACGGGAAGCGGTTTGTAAGATTGTTTGCAGATTCGAGAACATGTCGGATTGAAGGTAGCTTAGGCAATGAGGGTGCATCGATCGCATAAAACGCGAAAAAGCCGCCTCGGACGAGTCGTGTGAGCGGTTGAAGAAAACTGCGGACACGAGCGGGGCTCGTCGATATTTCCGCAACATATTGAAAATCTTGCTTTTTATCGCGTGCCACCGTCCTTCCTCAAAGCCCCATCTCTCTCGGCTTCTTCCTCTTTGTACCTTCGTTCTCTCCCGCCCTTCTTTTTTTCCGGGAGGTGGTTCAATATCGATCCCGTGGCCGGTTTTTCTTTTTCTTCCATCCCCTCTGGCTCCTCTGCTTCCTTCCTCGCCCCCCGCTTTTTCCCTATTTCCGCGAGTGCCGCCCTTTTCCTCCCTTTTTCCTGTTTCCATCAAACTAGCGGCGAGATAGAGGACGCCTCGGGCTTCGAATAATTTTATAAAAATATCCCCTGGCTTCGTATCGTCGAAGAGAGACCGAAAGAGAACCAGAGAGAGAGAGAGAGAGAGAGAGAGAGAGAGAGAGAGAGAGAGAGGGAGAGAGAGAGAGAAAACCGAATTGACCGACTATCGATATAACATCGCCATCGACGATCGAAGGGAAAAACAATTTCTCCTCTTTACCATGGAAACGCAGTCGTAGGGTGACGTTTTGTAATCTCACCGGGTGCGTTTCAAGTTTTTAAATCGTTTCTTTCTATCCAATGATCGTTTATGCGAATGTCGGCAAGAATTTTCCCGTTGTTCGCGCCTGTCGCGGATTTTCTTTCTCGCCCCCTTTTCCCACCGGTTTTCCTCGTTCAATCCATAAAGTCCGGCAACGGGTAACTATGACCCTCCGAGGTTCATTCTGCCGCTAAATTGCAGCTCCTTTTTTCTCTCGCCGACATTCTTTTTTCGAGATATCGATCTTCGTCAGTCGTTCCAGCCCCACCGCTACCCCGTTCACCACTCTCCTCCTCGGTTTCGCCTTTTTCTTTCGCCCGCCTTTTTTTCGTCGGCGACTCGACGCCCCGGGAAAACATTATTTTTTCCGGCGCATCGGGCTGCGTTTTATGGAGCGGTTCCTGCCGCAGAATTACGCGACCGTCGATCGCCGCCGCGAGAAATTCAACCTGGATCCCTTCCGAACGGTTCAACGAACTATCCTCGCCTTGCTCGCCTCTGTTCCAACCACGTTTTAAACCTAAAATCAACTATTTTCTACTGTTCTCGCTGTAGAGGTTCTATAGCGAGGCTTTCAAGTTCTAGCCAGTGGATTTATTTTCCCAACGTTTCGCAAAGCATCACCGCCAACTTCAGGGGGTTGAAGACACGCTGATATAACCGGTATCAATCATACTCGAAGCAGTAGCCATACAAGAAGTTCTATTTTTCTTAGATAATCCTAATATGATGAAAATAATATATTGGCATTCTCAAATTCTTTTAATCTATCTACTGTTTTAATATGCATAAGCTCACTTTTGTCGTACATCCATCAAATCCGCTGTATACTCATCATTAGACTGCGGATCTTTATGCAAAATAAAAATGTTCTGCGCCAACTACAAGAGGCAGGAGCCAAGTAGAAGGGGCTTCCTTAGTTTAATTATTCTAAATTATTGAAAATAACGTATTGATATTTCGAAATTCTGTTAACACTAGATTTACGGAGCCCGTCAAAATGACGGATTCAAAAATTTTTAATTTACGATTATTAAGAGTGTAAGGAGGCATTCGTGAGGAATTATTAAATAGATTTTAATAAATTTTATTATTTTTATAAAGCAATGTAAAATAAACAATTTTAGTGCTCCGTAAACCTGGTGTTAATCGTTCTTCTGTTTTAAATTGCACGTACCCCATTTTGTCGTACACCCATCAAATCCGCTGTATACTCATCATTAGACTGCGGGTTTTTATGCAAAATAAAAATGTTCTGCGTCAATTACAAGAGGCAGGAGCCAAATAGGTGGGCCTTCCTTAGTTTAATTATTCTAAATTATTAAAAATAACGTATTGGTATTTCGAAATTCTGTTAATCGTTCTTCTGTTTTGAATTGCACGTACCCCATTTTGTCATAAATACATAACATCCGCAGTCTACTCATCGTCTATTGATAATCGGTATCAGTGTGTCTTGAACCCCCCGACGAAGCTAGCTGCGATGCTTGCGGAACTTTACGAAAATAAATAATACTTTATATCCTACAAAACCGCATTAATATTCCTAGAGCGTCCCGATGAAGCATTCTCGATTATTTTCGGAGATAGTAAATCAGTTGGATCCAGCGTAAGGTGCGTTTAATTTCATTCGTCGGCGAGGTCAGCTCCGCGATCCTGTTTTAAAACGAAATTCTGTTAATCGTTCTTCTGTTTTAAATTGCACGTACCCCATTTTGTCATAAATACATAACATCCGCAGTCTACTCATCGTCTATTGATAATCGGTATCAGTGTGTCTTGAACCCCCCGACGAAGCTAGCTGCGATGCTTGCGGAACTTTACGAAAATAAATAATACTTTATATCCTACAAAACAGCATAAATATTCCTAGAGAATTGAGCGTCCCGATGAAGCGTTCTCGATTATTTCTGGAGATAGTAAATCAGTTGGATCCAGCGTAAGGTGCGTTTAATTTCATTCGTCGGAGAGGTCAGCCCCGCGATCCTGTTTTAAAACGTCCAAGTCGATTCCGACCCTTCCATCGCAACTCGTTCCCCCGAACAGGCATAAATGTCCCGGATCGAGTTTTCTAATTCCACTCTACCGGGAATAATTTCTGTAATCGAATTAAGAAGTTTGACTGACGGCTTCTCGTCCAAAGTCCATTCGTCCACGAACTTTGAAGCGGAAACGATCAAGTTGACGTATTTCCGACGTATATTAATTGCGACCAACAGAATCGAGCGGCGGTCAATCATGCTGATAAAATAACGCCTCCTACATTTTTAACTCCCGGGGAACTATCCGATTAATCTCTCCACAGATAAATCCCTTCCTTCCAAGCAACTTTATTCCAAAGAATGGCATTGTCTGAAAATCCCTGAAATACAATAGGGAGAATTTTTCCACGATTCTTTCCAGTTTCAATCCTCGTTGCATTTTTGTACCTCTTTGTATACTTTCGCCGCGTAGATAAATAAATAAGACGACGGAGCAACGAAGAATGCTCTGGAAATTTTTCGCAGTTTCAATGGAGGCCCTGAAACGCGTGCAGCGGAGAACAGTCTCCTCGCATATTTAATTACGTAAATATCCCGAGGAGACGTCCGCACCCCTCTTCATCCCTCGACCCCCATCCTCCGGCTCTACCCCTTTCGTCTGATCTTCAATATCGCGCGACAGATGGAAGAAGCCCGGTCCTTTTTCTCTCCCGAGATCCATCAAATATCGGAAAGATGGCGGCAACATTGGTAGCTACGGCTCTTCAAAGGCCGGTCCGGCGCCTGGTTGAGTTTTCTTCCATTTCCCGTCTTCCTCCGTCGCCGCCGGGGGTCAAATATCGATTCCGATATTTCCACGGGCAGTTTCTCCTCTCTCTCTTTCTCTCTCCTAGATTCTTTCTACAACCGTGTTCGTTGGCTTGCTCGCGTCTTCCAGTCGCTATTCCATTCGCTGCTCTACCACGTTCGGTCCCATGTATTCTTCATTAAGCGGCGAACACGCGAACGGAAAAACGGGGAAAATTTTCACCGGAGAAAGTGCTCGCCACATTCTCCCTCTGTTATTTCTGGCGAAAAGACTCCTTCGTTGCGATTTCCCTTTTCTTTGCGACAAACAGCTCGCTCTTGACCCTCGTAGTCGCTGCTCCGACATCGATGGAGCCTCTCCGCGCATAATTGCTTCTATTTCCTTTTAATTGGCGCGATCGAAAACGTGGGGCGCGGAGAAACTTACCAACTAAGATCTCGGCGGCGAAAGTTTCTTATTCTGGCTCGAGTTTCAACGATTCAGTCCTCGATCTTCTCCTCATTTGTTGAATTCAGCGCGCTCTGCTCTAGAAAGACTCTAGAGAATGTTAATCATTTCTTTAAATTCATTTCGATCGGCGAAGCGTGTTGCGTGAAAGAACAAACGAAAACGGAATTCGACATTTCCTACAATGTTCGATAAAAAATTCTAATCGTTGAACTTCACTGCTTCAGCATAAATAACCCCGCACTAATCATATGGAAGATCTATCCCTGTAAAATCAGTTGGATTTTTCATATGTTGTAGCTTATGATCTACTGAACAAAAGATGTAATGGGCACAAAACTCAATAAAGAACAGTTATCGTCGATCCTCAAAATAATTCAACACTCTCCTGTCCCTTCTAACGAATTAACATGTTTCTCCTTCTTTCGGGCGCGAACATTTTTATTTGAACAATCGTGTCGATACTCTGGAAATTTTTGAAGATTTTTACTTACACGGCATACAAAGTACCCCGCACTAATCACATGGAAAATCTATCCCGGTAAAATCAGTTGGATTTTTCATATGTTGAAGATTATGATCTACTGAACAAAAGATGTAATGTGCACAAAACTCAATAATGAACAGTTATCGTCGATCCTCAAAATAATTCAACACTCTCCTGTCCCTTCTAACGAATTAACATGTTTCTCCTTCTTTCGGGCGCGAACAGTTTTATTTGAACACTCGTGTCGATAATCTGGAAATTGGTGAAGATTTTTACTTACACGGCATACAAAGTACCCCGCACTAATCATATGGAAAATCTATCCCGGTAAAATCAGTTGGATTTTTCATATGTTGTAGCTTATGATCTACTGAACAAAAGATGTAATGGGCACAAAGCTCAATAATGGACAGTTATCGAGTTATAATCAGTCAAACATGACAAATTCGAGCTGTTGAATACTCAAATCTCGGGAAGTATATTTACTATACACGTTTGCCGCACCCCCACACCCGCCACCCCACTCCTTCGATTTTCAAGTTGCGCGACCTAAATGAAGTTGGCAACATACTAGCGTTCTTGCTGCCGAATTCTATTACTTTCTTCCATTTCTACGTCCGATATTTATATTATTGATATCAATCTATTCCATACATTTTGGTCTCCATACTGTTTGGTAATACATAATAAGATCATTTATCACCAAACACACACACACAGTAGAGAGGTTTTGGTGTCAAAAAATGCTACGGGAGTGCCGAGCGTGGGGCCCTTATCTCTGTTGTGACACGCAAAGATTTTTGTGAAAGATTTCTGTTCATAGACACTTTCAAGGTCATTCAAAATTCAAAAATAATGACACCAACTAACAGATTTTGTGAAATACTACTATTTTTGTTTCAAACATTTTTCGAAAAAATAAACACTTCCCGAGATTTGAATATTCGGCAGCTCGAATTTGTCATGTTTGACTGATTATAACTCGATAACTGTCCATTATTGAGTTTTGTACCCATTACATCTTTTTTTCAGTAGATCATAGGCTACAACATATGAAAAATCCAACTGATTTTACCAGGACAGATTTTCAATATGATTAGAGCGGGGTTCTTTGCATCGGCTACAATATTGATGGGAAATGTCGATTCGGCAGCAATAACGCTAGTATGTTGCCAACTTCATTTAGGTCGCGCAACTTGAAAATCGAAGGAGTGGGGTGGCGAGAGTGGGGGTGCGCCAAACGTGTAAAGTAAATATACTTCCCGAGATTTGAGTATTCGGAAGCTCGAATTTGTCATGTTTGACTGATTATAACTCGATAACTGTCCATTATTGAGTTTTGTACCCATTACATCTTTTTTCAGTAGATCATAGGCTACAACATATGAAAAATCCAACTGATTTTACCAGGATAGCTTTCCAATATGATTAGTGCAGGGTTCTTTGTATACTGTGTAAGTAAAAATCTACACCAATTACCAAAGTATCGACACGAGTATTCAAATAAAACTCTTCGCGCCCGAAAGAAGGAGAAACATGTTAATTCGTTAGAAGGGACAGGAGAGGGTTGAATTATTTTCAGGATCGACGTCGACGCTGTTTGCAATGTTTAAAATTGCGTATTGTTTTCGTCAAAATCGAGGGTCCCCGAATGGAACGTTGACGAAAGATGCAGCTGGCGAAATTTCGGGATGCACTCGGAGGGTTTCGGATTCGATATTTCCTGGGGGCGCCTGTTCCTATCCAATTTCCCTCGGTTGCCGTTCCCCGGTGCGTTTGTGCGTCTGGCTTAAACATCGATTCCGATATTCGCAATTTCGCTGCGAGCCTCGCTGTCGTTCTCCCCGGGCCAGGAATTCGCGAAACCGAGGAGACAGAAATAAGCAGCGCTTGGGTTCGGTACACGTCGATTCGATCGGCGCGGGAATGGACCAAGGGAAACGGGGATGGAGAGAGACGGAACGGACGCGCTGGAAATCCCTTTCAGTAGTCGAACTTTCGGGATTTTCCTTCGGCCCCGAAGTTCCACGGAAAGTCTTACCGGAACTTCCGGGAATCTCGATTGTGACGTGCGGAAGTAGTTGAAAGTTTAATCGCGTAACTTTCCGCGCGCGCGTCTCCGCCCCTCCTCCCTGACCCCCCGAAAAATTTTCGACAGTTTCGCGACCGGTGTTGGTGCTACCCTGCGGACAGTCTTTTCAATTTAATTCGACATCCTCCCGCGTAACTTTTTCTTATCGTTTCGCTCCCGCCCTATTTCCGCCGGGGAAGTCTTAAAACATACGATTTCGTAGGAATGTGTTATCCGATTGAATCGGAATGGAATGTAGCGTGAAGCTCCGGAGCTTTCTGACCAACTTTTTCCGCTCCACAGAAGAAGAAAAAGAAGAAGAAGAAGAAGAAATAGTCGACGAAGAACCGAAGACGGTTTCTTTCTCTTCTTCGCGCGAATTGCAGTTTGCTTTCTCGGACAGTTTCCAAACTTTCCGCGGGGATTTTTTTTCCGCCGGAATTAAATCAACGGAGCCGAGACACCACGGATTCTATTTTTCCAGACCGTTCTCCTACGGGAGTAAGAGACTCTGAGGCGCTTTGTTCGTCGAAAAAGCACTGGGAGACACGCTGGGCCCCCTTCGATCGACGCGCCACGAAACGCCATAGCGTCTGCTACTCGTCATTAAAAAACACGTGGCCGTCTAAAACACTGAATCTACTGTTTCTCCGCGACACGCGTTTCTACGCGCCACTTTAACGAGCTGACAACACGGAATGCATTAATTAGATTCTCCCTCCCGTCTAGCAGACGGCGTCGCCATGCTGAAACACCATGGCGAGCCGCGACGTGGGAGCAACAACCTTTTTTTAACAGTCCATCAACGCCGACAATCGAAATTGAACGCGATCCGCAATCTGGCTAACTTCAATCTTTCAATTAAAATAACCCTCGATATTTTTTTGCTACTCAAATCAATTACAAAAGTCTGAGCGATCAAATACGTATTAATCAAATATCTATTCGAGATCTTCCTGCAATTACCATTTGTTCCTCTTTTTTCACTCACTCTCCTACTACTTCGAAAGATTGTAATCTATCTTTATCTTGCTGAAGTTCCTCGATCGTTGCACTCAGTTTCACCCACGCTCTATTTATTCGTTTGTTTCATTCACTGACGAATGAATTCGAAGACGTCCTAAAAATCACCATAACCTTGCTAAGTTCATTTGTATTTATTAAATTTCGAAACGTTTAAAAGTTGCATTAATAATAGCCGGATTTCATGCGCATAAAACGGAAGAAAGACATACAAGAATAAATATTTCAGGTTGGAAGAAATGTCTGAATTCTGGAAATGAATTCTGTCTGCTGACAGTCACCCAAATAATTTTACTGTTCTGCGACTGAGTAATTTTTAAAACAATTAATACTCCCGAAAAATATGAAACAAATTTTTACTGAACACAAGACGTTTCCCTTCATTTAATTCATACACCAAACTCCTCAGGAAACCATTTTGTGTCACAAAGAAAATTTATTCGATCCATCAAAAAGTATGCTAAAAATAACCCCCGTCCGCTAAGGGTTAAAACGTTTTCGATCAACGATCGAGAATTAAATTCGATTGTTTTCCACTGAAAATATTTGCGATTGTCAGAGACTGACGCCTTAACAACCCACCAAGCATTGAAATGATCGATAAAGGTTGCCGTTTTTAAATAGGAACACAAAATTCGTCGAGATTGTAATTTTTAATATAATACGTAATTTAAAATTGTAATTTTTAATATAATGCTTAGATCAAGAAATTTATTCTATTATTTTTCATAAATGAATTTTTATAATTTCAATATTTGCAAAATATACGACCGGCCATTTGACCATGGTAGATTTAGTGTTATATTAATCGACAAGAGCCTGCCTGAAGGTGTAAACAACTCTATGTTTTAACTCTTTGCGGACGCGTGTCTGCAGACTATCGCTCAAGTAAAATTGCTACTCCGTGACTAAAAATCACTCTTTAAAAAATTATTACTCTCACAAAACATCAAACAAAATTGTACCAAACACAAAACTTGCTCCTTTATTTAATTCTTATGCGTAGCTTTCAGTACACCATTTCATTTCCCAAGGAAAATTGTACATTCGAACCGTCGATAAGTACGCTAAACATAACTCCCGTCCGCAAAGGGTTAAATCCACCCCCGACCTAACCCAGGTACTCGTTTTTCCGATAAATTACCATAGATTTAGAAAAATTCCCCAATCGTCCTCGATTTCTCCGTGTTCCCGGCGAAGCAACCCTTCGATCCCGATCGAGCACGACACACAGTTAACCCGTCCCGGATAATTATGATCGATGATCATCGTTCGGCGAAGAAATCCGTCCGAGTCACGTACGCGTCGTCGTCTGAGAAGCGTCGTTCCCATATCACCGATGCAGAAATTCAAATTCGCCGTCATTAATAAAAATTAAAGAGACATCACGAGAGGAACGGGGCCCCGGGTATGTATTCGGGGGACGGCCTGAGGGCCGGCGCACCTTTATCTTACCTGGGCCACAATAGCGTGAGACTATGGGCCCTTTGTACTCCACTTTCACGACGATCTGCATACGCACCCCTCTCTCTCTCTCTCTTTTTCTCTCTCGCTTGACGCACCCCTAGCAACCGGCCAACTTTTTCCTCTTCTCCACTCTCCTCTGGGTTCCTCGAGAGCCGGGACATGTAATCTCCGGAAGAAACGTTCCGGTGCCGTGTCTTTCATGGGTGCTAACATTTTTTTCCGTCTAACGGCACTCTTGGTCACGTCTTCGGGGATAACGGTGAAAGCTTTTTCATCTCCGCGCGATGACGAACTCTTTTTCTTAACCCCTTGCCTTACGATTTATTTTACGGTTTTAGTGATTAGAATTTCTTTGTAGTTCATAATTTCGTAGAAAAAGGAGAAAATGTCTATCTATTGCATGTCTATATGTTCTCCAATGGCTGTACATTAACAACAACAAAATAGAATTATATTTCGGTTTAAAGAAAATTAATAACATACATCTTTATTAGACTCTGTTCAGAATCTTCATCACGTCTCTTAGACGATATTGCAAGCGAAGAGGTTAAGGGGCCAGATCCCGGACCGTATTCGTGGTTAGTAGACATTGGTGGTTATTTTTTGTAACAAATTTTCCGAAAAATTGGCGGACGTCTATAGCCGTCTTTTGCATCTGCAATCCTAAGCATTCGGCGTCTATAAATGGTATTTACGTCAACGTGTTAACCAGCGACAAGACTCCATTGAAAGGTGTTCATTCTGTCCCATAAAATATTAGGTTGGGGAGAAAGTTTCTTCCGTATTTTAATGCAGAAATGAATCAAGTTCTTTTCATTAAATGAAGTTTATTAAATCAAGTATGTGCCATTTTAATCGACCACCTTTTGCCATTTTCCGAGGTAAAACCATCTTGTTTAATTGTTTCCATGATTTTATCGACTTTTTCAGTGACTAGTCAATCAGAACGAGAAATATCTTTGACATCAAAATTTCCAGGTTGAAAACGCTTGAACCAATTTTATGCTACACGTATTGATACTGTATCACATCTATAAACATCGCAAATTTTTTAGCAGCTAGAGAAGCACAAATTCTTTCCTTTTTTGTAATAAAATTTCAAAATGTATCGAATTTCTTCTTTATTTTACTCATTTTCTAGGCGTAATAACTTTTGACTAAATAAACAAATACCACAATTTCTTGTTTTTAATTATGATATATCACCTTTCAGACGCATTTAAGTAATGCCGGATCCGATTAATATTAACAGAGTAATGACATGGTACGACATATATCGGGAAGATACGAAGAAACTTTCTCCCCAACCCAATATAACGAAAAATTGTTGTAGTTCCAATTGCAGAGGATCGTCAAACACGGCTGTATGATAATTGTATACAGCGAAGAAAATTAATTTTTGTGCATATTAATACAAATTGACAAAATCCAAAGAAGAATGCTAGACATTATTCGCACCCATCCAAGATCATTGATGCGAAACGTTCGCTTTTGATCGAGATCAGCGTCCTTAAAATCGTAATTTCCCAGCCGAAGAAATTTCACGGGCAGCAATTTCTGCGTTAAGACCCCTTCATCGGGGGAAACCCCCCGTGGCCAGCCATCAAAGGTCGTCTGATCGGGGGTTGCAGCAGAGACAAAGGCGAAGTCGCATCGAGCAACCCCTTTACGGCGCTGGTGTCACAACATTTGGGCCCGGGACAGAGTTATGGCCGTTTTTCCCGCGATTTCGTCCTCGGATCGTACGGTGGCCGCTCAGGCGGAACGATTTCTTGGTGATTTCCCTTTCAGTTTCTTCTCTCCGCCATTTTATTTTCTCCTCGGCTAGAATCGCGAGAGACGCAAAACGCTGCAGGCTGCGGTGTTTCCAGGCGGTCGAGCGGCGAGAAATTCCTTCGGGGAAAGCATTTTCGATTCGCGTCTACGACATTTCTATTCCCGAGGAAAAAGCTGTCGTGACGACAAAAAAAAAAACGATGAAAACGATAGCTAGAGATTCTACCCTCGCCGGCTCCGCCTCTCGGATTCCATTAAATAATCTCCGAAAAAATTAAACGAGTTGTTCGCGGCCGAGTCTCGAAATTAGAGGAGAATAATAATAAGCCGGCCCTCGCGGGAAATCCGGTGAACGGAAGTTGACTGCGTAACCCCGATCCCCTAAAAAACGCGTGGATAAATGACGCACGGAGAACCGGGACAGCCGTCAACCCCCGGTAACACAATGTAACAAGACTGGTGAAAAAATCCGTGAAAAAAATCGCGACCGGTTGGCCGGTCTATAGCGATCTATGCGCGATACGTTACGCCGAAAATTCATTAGGCGATCCAGATCGAGAACGAAGGGGTTGCCCGACGATCATCCCCTCTCGTTCGTTCCCGTCGTCATCGAGACAATGAGTCACTCCCCTCGTTCTTTTTTTGTCTCACGTCGCGCAGAGACAAAAATGCCGTTGCACGATTTGCATCCGTTGCTCCGCGAGCAAAAAAATCCAGAGAAAAAAATTCGATCGGTGTAGAAACGCACGCGGAGGGGGTAGAAGACGTCGCAGAGAGAAAAAGAGAGTGGGGGGGGAGAGAAAAAAAATTGGCAGCAGGGTACGCGGACGGAGGGCCATTATTTTAATTTTCGTCCCCGGCACCGTGACAAAGGGGGACGAAGAGGAGAACCGAAACCAAAGGGGTGGAAAACTCTTTCTTTGCATAATCTTCGTAAGGGTAGTTTCCTTTTGCGCCGGAGTCTCACGCGGCACACCGGATTCCAGTTAGTCGCTTTCGGAGCCCGGCCGGTGTTTTCCAAGGTGTTTTGCATCTTCACCTCCGGGCTGAATCCATCCCCCTCCCCTACTCAGTCGCGAAATTACCCTAAAGAGCTGCTCTAAGCGTTTTAAGGGATTAAGGTCGGGCAGGCGTAAAAATGCGCGGAGAAAGGGTTGACCACCCGCTGGGCGAAACCGGCGACAGATTACAACATCCGAAAACGTGTTTACAGGGGTACGGCTCCTTTGCAACACCTTTTGGAAGACTCGCTCGGGGCACTGCGAGTGGCCTTGGACTACTTCGGGCTCCTCGGTTTGCCCCACTTGCACCCTGTACACTTTTTTAGTACCAAGAAGATACCGTTTACCGAGTAAAATCATCTTTTTTTCAACGCTGAGATTTTTTTGCATACCACAATAAGGGTTGCGCTTTTTGCGAGGGTCGTGTTGATTGAACTATGACGAGCAGGGTCGCTTTCAGCCTTTCGACTTTTTGGTAAAAAAATTCGAGAGGGCAATTCTGTGATACCGGGTGTCCCACGTAGCAGTTTTCACGATTTTTTAAGTACTTGCGATAATCTGACAAAAAATATTTTCAACAAAATTTGATCAGTTTTCGATTGGCTATATATTGCAATAAAAAAAGTTCGAAAAACATTTTTTAATAGTATTGTCAAGGTCACCTTCATTTTTTAAAATGGCACTTTGTATTTTTGACTCAACAGTATTATAATCCGTGTCAAGAAGAATTTAACGACGTAGTATACGATGACCTTGGGATGACCTTGAAGGCGAAGAAATGGAAATTTCAACAAAACATGACAATCTGCTTGAATAACTTGAATAACTTGTGTTTATTATTAAGACTCGAAATGTTTATAACAATGTCCTAAACGGGCCCATGTAGGTTAAGAACATATTCAAACAAAAAACACCCTGGGCTGTGATGCAAGATTTTCTTTTCCGATCCTGGTAGCAAACGTGTTAACCCCTTGCCGTATCACTTTCTTTACGGCTGCAGTGATTAGAGCGTCTTTATTCCCGGAAATGTCACAGAAGAGAAAAGAAAATTTATATTTTTGCTATGACAATATTTGCTTCAATGATCAAGTTCATTGATTACAAATGAATAAAATTTTATTTCGTCTAAAAAGAGGGGCATAACACTCATGTTTGTTAACGTTCGTTTAAAATCCTCATCCCGAGTCTGACTCGTTAAAATACGTCAAGGGGTTAAAGACAAAAAGGTCCGAATCGTTGCAAAGAAAATCGTAGTGCAAGGAAGTGTAACGTTCAATCGGGAGATCTCATCTCTCGGAGACAGTTGCCTAGCCAGTTACGGGTGCATTTTCAGTGAACCCAGATCGAAAGAAGTTCGTGGTCTGAACCCTCAATTAAATTCTTGCTCGAAGCCGTCGATCATCCCTAGAACGCGCGGCAAAGGGTTGCCAGCACCCGTATGCAGATTGCGCGATTGTCTTCGGTTGGTGTCTTCCTGTTTCTCTCGGTGGATGAATCCCCCACCCATGACCACGGGCCACGGGGCCCCGTGAGAATCTACCGGGCATTTGCATGCCGCGGATTATTTAAATCGTCCCCTCATTGTCGTGGCTCCTTGTTTTTTCCTGGAGGCCTCTCGACAAAGTCCTGCGGGCGCCTAGACAGGCCTAGACAAAAAAGAACCGGCTGATCCTCCGGGGCCCACGGAAGCGTCTTCCTATCCCTGTCCCTTCATCCCTTTCCCCGACTCCCTGAGCGGTCATTCGGATTCGAGGATGCGAGGATGGGAGTCGCAGCACCTTGCGACGTGTCACGGCAAGAGGCACCGTTGTTCCAAGGCCATTGTCTCGCGATGGAGGGGGTAGTTTTTGATTGTCGCGATTGTCGAGGCATACAAGGATAGTGTTGCTTTCCGTTGCTGCACCGTTGTGAATCTACGGTGTTTGTTTTCCAGACGCTCACAAAAGGGCTTCGAATCTTCGAGGTGCACAAAGAGGTAGTTGTCGAGATTACGCGGCACAGTAATGAATTATTGCGAGAATCTACGTGTCATCCCTTTACAAATGGATCGTCGAGGGCGCCGATATGTTGAAAGGCATCATTGAAACCCCCACAGTACAGGAAGGATCATTTGGACATTTGAAATCTACCCTTATTTGTTCATTTAAAATTGAAGTTTTGGGTTTAAACAATCAGCTAAACTGATTAAATTTGCGGAGCTCTGTAGAATCCTGAAGGGTTGAAAGATTTACCACCATTAATTCTGCCCACAGAATTATTGTTAATGATTCCCGCGTCGACAGGAAAGCGAGATCCGTTAAAAAGTCTATCAAAAAAATCTACCGCGCCAAAAAAAATGTCGAGGATGTCGTTGCGGCATACGGGAAGAGTCTCCCAGCCGGATTCCGCGCGTATTCAAATCAACCCCCACCCGGAGGTCCTGAAAATTTTTTTTCGCGCTTCCGTCTGTTTGTTTTTTTCCCGCAGCTCGGGGCGGAGCGAGGAGTATGCAAAGAGGATCTTCAACCCTTTCCAACTCTCTCGCCCCTCCACTGGTCCACGGTAATTTTTTTCCCGCTGGTCCCATCGGTCTCTTTGTCTTCCTTCCGAGTCCTTTCACTTTCACCGCTTCCTTCTCTAATCCAGCCTCGTCGAAATTATGCAGGATTCCGGCGCGCGGAGACAACAGGGGTGAGATGGAGAGGAGGGGGTAGAAAGCGGAAAACAAAATCGAAACGGGGATACAACCCGTTCACCGGCGAAAAAAAACTGTCGGATCCTTTTTTTTTCGCGGATTTCGGGACGCGTCTAACGGCGTCTTCCGTTGGCGCAGCATCCGTCGTTTAATGTCTTCTGTCGTTTTTTATGCGTCTTCGGGGATCGTCCGTTAGGAGAGATTATTTTTTGTGGTCGTTTGATATTCAAAATACTGAGTTCTACCAGCTCCTACCATCCTTTATCGCTTTTTATATCGGTGAGCATTTGTTCCTTGTATGTTTTAGGCTTACAAAGAGATTCTTTAAGTTGCGAAGCAGTTGAGTATTTTTAATGGGAGGACTAAGGAGTGACCAGCCATCCCTTGGAATTTTTTACACTGTCCACAAACTATATTCTATGCTTTCACTTTCACGAACAAATTTTTTCACCGATCCCTGGATCTGCTGAACATTTTCAACTGAATGATCTGAATGTGATAGCATTCCCTACCAGTCCTTACAATTTTGTATACCGTGATAAGCTGCTACTGTCAACGATTTCAAGGCTCGCAAAAAATTGCCGCACTGCATTCCAGGGCTGCGGAAAATTTTTAACTGAAAGTTTACTGTCCCATTTTCCATGCCCTTTGTTACACGTTTCCGTGGATGAGACGCGCAGCGATCTATGACAGCGAATATTATACAGAATGGTTGTAGAGACTCACGTCACTGGAGAGACCGTTGTTCCACGGATAGGGTGGTTGAGGCGGCGACTGCTGTTGATGATGAACACCCCCAACCCCGGTCGCAGAATGGGGGTTGTGGATGTGCTCCGCCATCACGCTGACCCAATGGGCCAGTCCACCACCCCCGGTGGCTGCTGGGCCCGTGGTTCCAGTTCCTGCACCTCCGCCTCCACCGCCTCCGCCACCTCCTCCACCACCCCCGCCTCCGCCACCACCCTCCTCGCCACCTTCGGACCATGCGAAAGAGGCCTTCTGCAACAAAAACATCCACCAAATTAGCCTAAGCTCCACCCACAAACTGAAATAACCATCATCAGCAAATGGACAATCAACGCTTTGCATTCAGAGACCTCTTTGTCAGATCATTCGACAGTGGCCTACGGATTTTATGCATCTATGCTGAAAACGAGCTGGACCAATTTAAAACAGTGGAAACATTCATAAAGAATTTCAGAATGTTAATATTACTCTCTTCAACTCATTAAGATTGTTAAAGAACAAAAGGAAGGTCTACACTAAGGATGGGCGATTATGAATCGAATTTGAATCAAGAAAACAAGAATCGCCCATTCCTAGTGTACAGGGTGAGTTACCTAACGTTTGCACCTCAAATATCTTTGTTGTTTCTAAAGATACGTAAAATATGGTAAGGACAAAGTTGAATGGTACAATGGGGCTGACACGATGCCAAAAAAAATTTTGTTTTTATGTCATTTTTTAGAGATTTTCAAGGTCACCTTCATTTTTTAAAGTGGAATTACCCTTTTTTAAACACCTACAATGATAGTCCCTTTCATTGCGAATTCAGTGACTATAATTACTCAACGTCATTCAAGGTCACGGACAGACATAACGTATAAGAATTAACATCGATCATGCCTGTAAACGGGCTTTGAAGGAATGTTAAACTCTGCCCGCGACCTTGAATGACCTTGAGTGATTATAGTCACTGTATTCGTAATGAAAGGGACTATTATTGTAGGGTGAGGCACTAACTATTGTCACCTCAAATATCTTTGTTGTCTTTAAAGATACGTCAAATGTCTGAAAAACAAAGTTGAATGCTTCAGTGGGGCTCACACGATACCAAGAAAATTTTTTTTTCATGTCATTTTTTAGAGATTTTCAAGGTCACCTTCATTTTTTAAAGTGAAATTACCCTTTTTTAAACACCTACAATGATAGTCCCTTTCATTACGAATTCAGTGACTATAATCACTCAAGGTCATTCAAGGTCACAGACAGAGTTTAACATTCCTTCAAAGCGCGTTTACAGGCATGTATCGATGTTAATTCTTATACGTTATCTCTGTCCGCAACCTTGAATGACCTTGAGTATTTATAGTCACTGAATTCGTAATGAAACGGACTATCATTGTAGGTGTTTAAAAAGGGTGGTTCCATTTTAAAAAGTCAAGGTGACCTTGATATCTAAAAAAATGACAAAAACAAAATTTTTTTGGCATCGTGTCAGCCCCATTGTACCATTCAACTTTGTCCTTACCATATTTTACGTATCATTAGAAACAGCAAAGATATTCGAGGTGCAAACGTTAGGTGACTCACCCTGTATATGATTTCAGTTTCTTGCAATCGATGCCAACAATTTTTCTCTTGCATAAAGATCCGCAGTCTATTTATCGACGGAGTAGCACGTAACGTTTCAAATAAAATATAAAATATTAAAAAGAGATATTTAAGTTGCTATGTAGGTTCGTAATGTTTCATTAGAAAAAGTGTTAACTTTCCTTAGAACTCGCAACGTATTTTTATTATCATTTTGAAAAAGCGTCGGAGTACAAACTAGTCACTTGTTCAACCCAACTTCTGGTTAAATTGAAGAATTAGCCAACAAATTGCCCCTGAACGAGAAGAAGAATAATCAGCAAAATCCGCGTCTACAAATGCGGACAACAACGGGACAGCCGAGCGAGAAGGATAAAAATTTAGCATCATCGTCAACGAAGATCGATTTCGCTTAAACACGCTGGCGTCAACATCGATTAACAACCGCTTATGAAACGATACCGAGAGATTATCGTTCGTGAAACGTCGACGTTAATAATACGAGAAATAATCGAAGTTCCCCGTTTCGAAGTCGGAGAATTAACGAGATCTGTCGAGGATCTCCGATTCGCGGGCGGTTTATCGCATTTACTCGGGGGTTGCTAGTTCGAATCACTCTTACCACCGGACGTACGCGTGGAGGACCGTTTACGAACTGTCGATTAAACGAATTCCGGGATATCGCGTGTCGTGCTACGCCGGCAACAGTGTTGCACAAAGCGGTCCGAGGCGAAATTACACAGCCGAGCAACAACAAGCGGCAGGCTTTTCGATTTTTCCGCGCGCGGACAATTTCGAAAATAAGCCTCGGGCGACGATTAATACGGACCCGGGGCATTAATCACCGTAATTATGAGGCTCGCTCTCGACCGACCGGGCTGCTTCATCCGATATTCATGATCGAACGCACGAGAAGAGCTGACCCATTAATAAATTGATCGATAAATCAGCGAGCGTGGCGCCTGAACACCTGAACGGCTTAAGCCGCGTTCACGCCAGCCACTTAGTCCAGAGAATGCGAGCGACTTTGTTGCATGAGCAACATCAAAGCGAGCCCGGGTAAACAAATTGATCGAAATCGGTAATTTTAGTTCGTCGAACGAAACTGCATTTTTCTCTATTCGAGCCGTTTATCTACGTTCTTCTGTTCTCCGAATTCGAACCAATTCGTTTCAAACCGTCTTTAACACTATAGGCTTACCGGACACTAAAATTAACTATTACTCTCTGAAAATAACAGGAATGTATTTATACAAATTTTCAACCATCTTTTTTATAGTATATACCCAAAGAAATACCATTGTTGAATAATTCCTCATACATCTTTATATTCTCAATATCTGTAAATTGAAAATATTAATATTCTGCGATTGGTGTCACTGGAATGATATGGATCTCAATATCAAAAAATGCAATGTTATGCGGTTCTCCTCTCTCTTACCGTCTAAATGACTGTATTCTCTCTTCAATAAGAGAAGTTATGGACTTAGGAATTCATTTCTCCTCTACCTTGGACTTTTCCAACCATATTTATTATATTTTTAACTCCACTTCAAGAACACTCGATTTCATTCTATATCTTTCCACTGATTTTCATTCAATCCACACATACTAAGATTGTTATATATTACCCATGTCCGTCCCCTGTTAGAATATGCTTCTATTATACAATTGTCTCCGAAAAGCTTTAATTACGAAATCATGCTCGAGAGAGTGCAGCATAAATTTCTCAAATTTTGTACATATAAGCTAAATAATCTAATGTCAATCTCTGATCATGATTACTCCACAATATTAAACATAGTCAACCTGGAAACATTGTCTGCTCGAAGAAGAATATTCGACCATAGCTTTATATTTAATATAATTAATAATCATATTGATTGTCCCTCTCTCCTTATGCAAATCAATTTCTACGTACCTGAACGTACATTGAGATCTACAGCAGAATTTCAAACACTGAAATCCATATCTACATTAATTAATCCAATAAATCGCATTATTGCTGACTCTAGCACTCTCTATAATCGTATTAATTTTTTTAGTGGGTCTTTACTCAGTTTTAAAAGACAATTACGTAGGATTATCCGATAATACCATACCGTTTGTACCGGGAGTTTTTGTGCATGTCCTTTGTTTGTTATTTTATGTAAAGTCTTTTTTCTATTGTGTAAACATTTGTGTAAGAGGGCATCGGTCCGTTTATAAATAATAATAATAAATAAATATATTGACTCTGACGAATATTTAGAAATTACACGTGGTTAAATTATTAGACACGATAGTCTTTCGTGCTCTATCATTTACTTTCTAGAATTTTAAAATAGTTGAGGAATATATCTAAATCGCCAACAGATTACAGTAACATAACCTCACAGAGAAAGAAACCGTCGATCGAACACTTATTTTAAGACGGAAGCGTGAAGAATCGAAGATTTTGCCAATCGACGGATTGATTTGTAGGATCGAGTGAATTTGAAGGTTTTTACGTTGGTTTTCTGACCCCTTTTTTCTATTGTGCAAACATTTATGTAAGAGGGCATCGGTCCGTTTATAGATAAATAAATATAAACGAGATCGTGATTTAGCGCTTTGCACTCGAAGCAATTTTAATTCTAAAATCAAGCTATTTCTTCCAACCTAGAATATTTTTATTCCACGTATCTTTTTGTACATTATGCACCTGAAATTAAACCTGTTTTTGCATACAACAGTTAAATTTTTAGCAATGTATAGAATAGAGAGAAATTAAATAATATGAATACTGTTTTGAATAATGGTATGGCAATTTTTACTGATGACTCAGAGTCACCATTCGAGTGCAAAGGGTTAATCAATTATTTAATTAATTTCCCGGCGTGTCAATAGCCTCTCGGGGCTTAAGCCATCGATTAAACGTATCGTATTTCAAACGGGAGCAAGAATCCGTGTAGTCTTGAACGCCACGGACCCCCGAGGCTGTGTTTTCGAGCTTCAGGATGAGTCGGGAGGCTCTTGCAAATTACCCCTGCAAACTGACAGCCCTATAAGATCGAAAAGACTCGAGAGCAAGCCCCGTTCAAGACTCTTAATCTGTCTCGGCTACCGTGTTGAACGGGCACGCATGGCAGCGAATAGCGTCAATTTGAGATACATTGTTGCCGTGCAGCCGCCAATTTCGAGGGAAGCGGATTGCTCGTGGTGCACGTGTAATCTGGGAAATTACAAACCTGATCCCGTTTCCATGACGTTTTTCACAGGAACCCAGCGGTCTATCATTTCTGCTCGCGACGCTGCCCGCGATTAAACTAAAAACTGACACGGTCCGATCGGCCATAAATTCCAAGATCCGGCGCGCCGGAGGTGGGGAGAAATTAAGGATTTCTCGGGCATAATTCAGAAAAATCAGAAACCTCGAGACTTTTTAACACTTTGCACTCGAATGGTGACAGAGTCACCAGACAAAATTTCCACACCATTATTCAAAACAGTTTTTATATCATTAAATTCGTCTTTATCTTATAAATTGCTAAAAATTCAACTGTTGTATGAGAAAGCGGGTTCATGTTCACGTGCACAATTTAAAGAAGATACATTAAATAAAAATGTTCTAGGTTAAAAGAAATATCTTGATTTTGAAATTATCACTACCGACCATTAAAAGTGGGTATTATGTGCTCCCTCATAAAAATGCCACAATTGAATTTATTTAAATTTTGTGTCATTTTTATCATAATGTACACTTGAATAAAAAGGTATGCATAATCATTTCCAGTGGAATCTTCCATTCCAAAATGTTTCTTCCATTTCTGACCTTGCATGACCTTGAAGGTCACTGTGCAGTATACGAATGAATTCGTCTAGACACACGCTTTCATGTGATTCACAATAAAAATATACAGCATTCCATTTAAAAAAATGTACTAGGTTGAAAAAAAATATCTTGATTTTGGAATTATGGGCTCCCTCATAAAAATGCCACAATTGAATTTATTTAAATTTTGTGTCATTTTTATCATAATGTACACTTGAATAAAAAGGCATGCATAATCATTTCCAGTGGAATCTTCCATTCCTGACCTTGCATGACCTTGAAGGTCACTGTGCAGTATACGAATGAATTTGTCTAGACACATGCTTTCATGTGATATACAAATATACAGCATTCTATTTAAAAAATTGAAGATCACCTTCGTATCTAACAAAATAGTATAAACAAAAAAAAATTTTTCCTTCCATCCAAACTTTTTCCTCTTTCATTTCTTTCTAATATTTACTATTTACAAGAAAAACGCTGGCTAGTGATAGCGCGAACACCCTATTCGTCTTACTAAACCAATAATTGTCAGCAGAAATTGGAAAAAAATTAATAGTAATTGTCTTTGCAATTTCGCTGATAAATAGACTGAGGATTTTCTGCATTTATGATCAAATTTAAGGCAGTGGTCATATTAAAAAGATTTATGGACATCATTGAGTTAGTTTCAGCTTAATACGGTAATTAAAAGAAGAAAACGTACTTTATTTGATGAAATACAAAATCCGTCAAAATGACGGATTCCGTAAACCCAGTGTCAAAAATTTATTTTCACAACTTCAATATCTGTATAATGAAAGACTGTAAATAAATTTCTCATTTCTTTCGCCACAGTCCCGTTAAAAATTCTCAAAATTACAGTAGGGTGGTTTCTCCCCTTAAGAACAAAGATCGGCGCAGTCCGATCCGAAATAAGTTCTACCGAGGGGGCAAACAAGAGAGGGCAATGGATTCTCCGGCGAAGTTTATTTATAATGGAAGACAGAAGTCGATTCGAGTGACGAGCCGCCGAGGCAACGTCGAACGGGGGACAAGAGCAAATTTACCGAGGGGGCTGAAGAGGAAGCAAGTTCGAAAGGCAGGCTTGAGAATAAAATCGACAAATTCGTGTATAATTGCGCGACAGGATATCAGACGGTATCGATCGGCCACAGAGGCATCGTAAGAAATTCATGGCCCACGGAGAAAGGAGAGAAATGTCAGCCGATGGCGAATCGATACGTCGTCGAACGCGAGTTGGCATTGCCTGCCCCTATCCGCGTCGGAATAAAAATAACGAAAATAATATTCGCCTGTCCAGCCTGTGTCAAACGTCTCTCGCGATCGCCGCGATGGACCGTTCATTAACACGCCTTGAATAATTAAACGTCCCGCGTCAATTTACCCCTTCGCTGCGCTACCTTCTATTTTCTATCGAGCACTCATCCACTGTTTAAACAACTCCCGAGAAAGAACTGGAACATTATCGATGCACAACCAGCCTGCTACTTCGAAAATGCTCGAAAGAATGATTAGCAATTCAGAGGATCGTTGACATTTGAAGTAAGGAGACTCAGCAACAACCCTTTAGAATGTAATGAGTGAACTGCAGATTTTTAGGCAAAATAAAAATTGTCTTCATCAATTGCAAGACATAGGAGCCAGATGGAAATTTCCTAATTTCGTTAATGACTTTAAAAAGTTATCGTATATATCGAAATCCTCTAATTCTCCTAATCTTTCCACCGTTTCAAATGTTAGTATTCACTTTTCTAATAAATGCATACAATGCGCAGTCTAGTAATGACTTAGGAAATGCTCGAAAGAATGATTAACACTTCAAAGGATCGTTGACATTTGAAGTAAGAAGCCTCAGCAATAACCCTTTAAAATGTAATGAGTGAGCTACAGATTTTTCTGCAAAATTAAAATTGTCTCCACCAATTGCAAAACATAGGAGCCACATGGAAATTTCTTACTATCTTTAACGAATTAAAAAGGTTATCGCATACAGCGATATGCTGTAATTCTCCTAATCTTTCCACCGTTTCAAATGTTTACTATTCACTTTTCTAATAAATGCATACAATCCGCAGTCTAGTAATGACTTAGGAAATGCTCGAAAGAATGATTAACAATTCAAAGGATCGTTGACATTCGAAGTAAGAAGCCTCAGCAACAACTCTTTAAAATGTAACGAGTGAGCTGTAGATTTGTATGCAAAATAAAAATTGTCTCCATCAATTGCAAGACATAGGAGCCACATGGAAATTTCCTAATTTCGTTAATGGCTTTAAAAAGATATCGTATATATCGAAATCCTCTAATTCTCCTAATCTTTCCACCGTTTCAAATGTTTACTATTCACTTTTCTAATAAATGCATACAATGCGCAGTCTAGTAATGACTTAGAAAATGCTCGAAAGAATGATTAACAATTCAAAGAATCGTTGACATTCGAAGTAAGAAGACTCAGCAATAACCCTTTAAAATGTAATGAGTGCAGATTTTTATGCAAAATAAAAATTGTCTCCATCAATTGCAAGACATAGGAGCCACATGGAAATTTCCTAATTTCGTTAATAACTTTAAAAAGTTATCGCATACAGCGATATCCTCTAATTCTCCTAATCTTTCTACCGTTTCAAATGTTCACTATTCACTTTTCTAATAAATGCATACAACCCGCAGTCTAGTAATGACTTAGAAAATGTTCTCGAATTATTGTCCAATGCTTAGAAAATTTATTAAGCACACCCTGACCATCTCAAGAGAATTCCACAAATTATACAAATGAACTAGACTGTTGCCCAACGTTTAAACAAATTGCAGAGCAAATATCAACCATCGTAGATTGAAATGCAGAATACTCTTATGATTTGGTGCTCAGAAGATTGGCTTACAGGCTGCTTAGAAAATAGTATGAAAAATTCGGAGGATCATTGACGAACAAATTGTAGACGAAATAAATTGTAGAAAGTGTTCGAATGTTTACCAAACATTTCGAAAAATTATAGAGCAGACTAGGGAGATTGTAAGGAATGGTTAACGATCGAGAGGATGGCCAGACGCCTCAAGTAAAAGGATGTCGAATCCGAGATTCCTCGGGGTTGCAACCCCATGGACTGGTAATTAGCGGAGCCCGGCTGTTAATTGATCTCGCAGCACGCATCGTGAGAAAGCTCGTTAGAAACTGCAGGTCGGATTGCTTGGCGGCTCAAAGAATCACCCCCTCCCTCGACAGGGCCGGAGGGTTGATATTTCTTGAACGATAGAAAGAGAGAGAGAGAAAAGGGTGGGGATGATGCGTTTCATTATTGCCTCGCACTTAATTACATGGTCTCGGACAGGGCATGTGTTCCGCGTGTCGTTGCGCGCCTCCCTTCTCCGGTTCTTTTCGCGGTGCAACAAAAGCTCGGCCCCGGCTCAAAAGGGATCGATTTTTGTTAACTGCAGAAGCTTTTAATTCGCTCCTCTGTCTCTCCGTGGGTCTGCCGAGAACACGCGAAGAGCTCGGAGCTTCCTTGACTAGCTTCTATTCTAGAAAATTATTCGTATCCTACCTCGATCTTATATACACCGGGTAAAAATACACTTTTATCGCCGCATTATTGCTCGAGGCTAGTGTTTGCAATACCGGACCAAAAATACGACACCGGTATTCGGTATTTGTTTAAACGTTTTATCGGAATACCGGTATTAATACCGGTATTAGGAATTTCCAAGTAGGTACAAAAACACAGTTGTTTAATAGAAAAAAACATTAACTGATTTATTAACTAAATATTTTTATCAGCTCAGGCTGCAATGGAAACATTCAGTGACTCGGTTTAATATTTGCACACTCCTTAACCCTTATATCAATTAGGGTTTGCAATACCGGACCAAAAATACGATACCGGTATTCGGTATTTGTTTAAACGTTGTACCGGAACATCGGTATTAATATCGGTATTAGAAATTTTCAAGAAGGTACAAAAACACAGTTGTTTAATAGAAAAAAACATTAACTGATTTATTAACTGCATATTTTTGAAATGTGATTGTAAAGAAACATAATGCATCTATTGAACTGTCCTTAAGCCTGGAACGTATTTTTCTGCAAAAATTACTTGAGGTTGAAAATACTCTTTCCGCATCCACGCTGGTTAGTGGTACTATTAACACTAGGTTTACGAAGCACTGAAATTGATTATTTTACATTGCTTTATAAAAATAATAAATTTGTATTTACTTAGATCTTCAGCGATTTTTATTGTAATATGTACACAATAAAATAAATCTATTTAATAATTCCTCACGAATGCCTCCTCACACTCTTAGTAATCGTAAATTAAAAATGTTTGAATCCGTCATTTTGACGGGCCCCGTAAATCTAGTGTTAATAATGAGCGATATACTTTCTCTAAATATTTGCCTCGATGTCCTTCATCTTCTAACAACTCGGTCTCTCGTCTGGCGGTTTTGGATAAACCTATTTTTTGTATTACTTTTGTATTATTGTTCGTGGAAATTTTTATATTTATAGCTAATTGTAATTTCTTCTCGAGAGACAATTCTTTTTCGATATTAACATCAACATTATCTTCAACGAATTCTTCTCGATAGGTTTGTATTTGCTTTTCATAAATGTTTTTGTAGAAATTGACGACGAACTTAACGTTTTCAATTCTTTCAAATTATACCTAATAAACGCGTCAAATCCGCAATCTAAAAGTGAACGTGTTTAACCAATAGGAATTGTTAGAAAATTAGAGAAGAAGGTGGAAAGAGGATTGAAAAAATATTAGGAGACCGAAAGAGGATTTTGAAGAAAATTAGAGCAGCAAAGGATTAAGCGGCTATTACAAAACTGCAGCAGGGTTTCCAAGAGAATCGCAGCAGCAGAAAATAGAGAAGCTACAGGGGAATTAGGGGAGGGTTCAGAGGAAAATTAGACGAGTGGAGAATTATTGGGGGGTCGAAGATGAGATTCGGCGTCCGGGAAGAGGAGAGGCTTCTACACACACACACACACACACAGAGAGAGAGAGAGAGAGAGAGAGAGAGAGAGAGAGAGAGAGAGAGAGAGAGAGAGAGAGAGAGAGAGAGAGAGAGAGAGAGAGAGAGAGAGAGAGGGGGAGAGAGAGCATCACGAATTCGGGTCAAGCCATGTCGCGGAATCAACTAAGCCGAGCTCGAACCGCGAACGTGCCAAGAAAAGTTGCCTCGTGGCGATAACTCGGTCAGAAGCAAAAGGAAGCAACAGGAAGTCGAGAAGTCGGAGCCGGAGCGGCGTCGTTGCGAGAAATTAATGAATTAAGCCGCGGAAAAATGCTCCGGCCAAGAAAATCCGCGGTTCTCTCGAAGGATTTTAAACGCGGCTCGTTTGTTTGCGCTCGACTTGAATGGAGGGTGGAGAGCTCCGAGAAAGAACGACCTAAACAGAAAGAGAGAAAGATAGAGTAACGCAGGGAGAAACAGTGAAAGCCGGGACTGGGAAACTATGCAAAAAGTTCGGGGCTAAAGTATTTAATAAATGTTGGGAAAGTACTTGTAGAGCAAGATTACGTTACCGCGGCGGTCCCGTTCGAATTCAAACCGAGATTTACATTTCAATTTACATTCAAATTCAAGAAACGTCGGTGCGGCGAGGAGCAGAGGCAGACGCGTGGAAGAGAGGAAAGGAACAAGAAGAAACAAAGGCGAGAACGAAGGAACAAAGTAGTTCGTAAGTCGAAGACTGGATTTACTGGCGAAACAAAAAGTAATTGTCAAGCAAACAGGATTTCCTTCGAGCCAGCCGGGATCGCCTGCGTCGCTCCCGCAGACTCTTTACCCCCATTCCGTGCTCCCATTACGCGAAAACTCGTCGCACTTAAGTATCCGCTAACTTTTTAACCGACAACTTACACACAGACCGTCTCGCGACTGCCCCTGCGAGCCGCGTTCCATCACCGAAACTATTTTCCCCGGGGCTCGTCTAACTCTTTCCTCGCTGCTCGCACGATCTAGATAATATTTTCGCTAGTCTACCACTCGTAAATATTACTATCCAATCATTTTCGCTATCTGCGCCGTTTTTCCGCCTGTCTACCGCGCGAGCACACACACCCTAAATCTTTCGTTTGCCATCGGCGCGCACGATCTGGACAATATTTTCGCCATTCTACCAGTCATAAATAATTTTTTCTATTTCCCGATTTTCCACCAGCGCCCTTTTTACTCCCAGGGAAATTGGCTTGTTTGCTCGAGGGTGGTTCTCGTACGATCGTTCCGCGGTGGTATATATTCGACGAATATGTTTTCTTCCTCTTCCGAGGGTCGCGCCGGGGAAGACCGGAAGAGGGTAGGTCAGTGAAGACGCGGATTCTTTTGGGGATTATTGATCTTGATGCTCCCGTTTCGAAACGGCTTCGAGCAGAAGGAGGCCGTTCCTCGTGAAAGTTCCCAGCTTTTCGACCATTGTTCGGGTCTCGCCGGCCGATCCCGATAACTCCGAACCACGGGAAAAACTTGAAAATAATGGAACCGTCTCCGACTCGAAACACAGCCTCGATTCTACACCGAAAGTTAATTGGAAAAATTTCCGAGCACTTGATTCGCGCCTACAACCTGTTAGCGGCTGGAAAACCTAGTTCTCGAGTTCGCGTAGTTCACCGGAAGCTTCTATTTTGCAACCGGAAGACTAAAGCTTTCAGTGGCAATCTAGTAGTCTCAAAAATTGCATACGATCTACGTAACGTATTGAGTGAAATGAAAATTGAAATGTTAACCCTTAGCACTCGAACGGCAACTCTGACGCGTTACTACAAATTGCTCCACCATTATTCAGAATATTGTAGACATAATTAAATTTGTTTGTATGTAATAAATTATTAAACATTTAAATATTGTATGAGGTACTATATCAGTTTCGTACGCATATAATGAAAAAAATGATGTACAATGGAAATATTCTAGGTTAGAAGAAATGTTTGGTTTTTTAGTTGAAATAGCTCCGAGTGCAAAGGGTTAAGGTTTATGAGGCTAGGGCTACTTCCCCAATTTTCTAGCATTCAGTAGACGCTAACCAAATGTACTATACTCGATAGATTAACAGGATAAGCGCGGAGCAATTTCGTTTCGCTTTCCATGCCACTTTTTATTTAACTTTAAATACAAAAATACGACTGTGCAGACGCAAATACCTGCAGAATCCATTTCTGTTTAATCTGTATCGATTAAATCTATCAAGACAGTGTGAAAATTGTTTAATATTATAAGAGTTATATTATATTATATATATATATTCTTCTGTAAATTCGGTACAGTCAGTCTCCAGGGATTGACGTCGCGCTTAACCCTTGCGTAGGCAACGAAAATGTTCACTGTTGTCGACCAACCGGGGTAGCGACAATTTTACTGTTATTTTTTTCCACTGAACGTTAATTTACATGAAATTGTACAAAGAATGGGGATCCGGAAGGGTTTTGCAATATTTTATCAGAATCATTAAAAGATTACTAAAGGAAAAATGGAAATCGGTACTCGGTTGCCTACACAAGGGTTAACGTGTCCTAGAACGGTCGTACGACCGGTTTTCTATTTCACAATTTAAGCACATATTATAACGAAAACTGTGCAAACTTTAAATAAATTCGGTAAATCTTCTCACTTCTATAAGGCCTTTCACTTTGATGTTTTGTGCTTTGTAAGTTTGCGTGAACAATTCATTTATAATTCTAGACAAATATTTCCCCTTTTCTGGGAGACGTGGCTCTCGCAGTGTTAATGTCGGCTATTCATCCTCGAAATGTACTAAAAGAGAGAGAGAGGGAGAGAGAGGAAGTCAACCTCTTGCCCTATGGAACTGAAACGAAAATTTACTTCTCTGTTATCTGAATCATCGTTGAGAACGCAGGGATGCGGACAAGTAGAAACTTTCTATGAGGAATTGTGAAGAAGTTTTAATTGTTGCGGATGCAAGAAGGTTAAAGGGGTAAGAAGGTATCGCGAGGGCTGACCTCATCGTGATCTTCCCGGTGTAGAGCGAGGTTCCTCGGGAAGGCTGGCACGCTGCTTACGGTCAATCCCTTGAGATCCTTCAGCTCCTTAAGGGCGCCGAGCGCGTTCAGGTTATCCTTCAGATTGGCCAGATTAAAATTAATCCCCTGCTCCTTGAAGTTTAGGTGTCTGTTGAGGACGGTCTTGCCGAGAGCGCTCGCCAGCAGGCTGTTGTACAGCTCGTTCCGCAGGATGAACTTCTGCTCGGCGGGTCCTTCGTCCTTGCTCGAGATGTCGTTCGAGGAGTCCGAGTCGACCTCGACCGACGAGTTCGATACGACACTCATCGTGGACATGTTTGGTCGACTGTTTCGAGTATTACTATGCCAGACGCCTGAATCGTTGTTGTTTTTTTCCTTTGATCGCTCTTATTAAAAAACCTGTACATGTGCTCTTTGCATGTGTATAGGAATATAGAATTAAATACGCTTTCCAATCGGTTTTCTTTTTATGTATATATATATAATATAGATGTGTGTATATATATATATTTTTTATTTATATTGTATATATATCTGTTCTTCTCCGTTGAAACTCCTATAGTTAGTAGTTAACGCGGCTGAATCGGTATCAGGAGGTTTAAAAACACCGTCGATGCACCACCGAAGGATTGCTCGAGTCGAGGCGGCCACGTGGCAGCGGCTCGAAGAGGACCAGGTCCCTCGACGACCTCTCCGCGATTCGAAATCTCGCTCGTAAAGGCAATCGGGTTCGCGATCGACGCCGAAACGCCGAAAAATACACTCTTCCTTCCTCCCAGGCCTTCAATCTATCTCTCTCCCTCTCTTTTTCTCCTTTTCTCTCCGGTACCACCGCTCGCCCAGTGAGAAAATCAACAACGTCGAGTATCTCTACCCTCGGTTTAAATTCGTTTGGTATTTTATTGCCTTGCGAACTTGAACGCGTTTTTAAGACACGGTGCGTTGCTTCGTTACTGTCGGAGCACCGTCTTCCGTTCCCGGAGAAAAACGCTGTTTTTCCCGTTGATCGGAATCAGGCTGTTCGTCGTTGCTGTCGCTCCCCTCTATCTTTCGCTTTTCAGTCATTAACTCTATCTACTCTCTGTCTCGGCTTATCGGTAGGCTTATCAATATTATCGGTGGTCGCCAGCGGCGCGGCGGGACGAGTCGTCGTCCTCGTCCACGGGAAAAAACATCGCATCGTGGCGTTTAGGAACTTTTGCGCGCGCAGCTCATTACGCATGGCCGCGGCCTTTCTAATTGGCTGGCTAATTAGCGCGGGAGGGTGTCACCGGTGCCGCGGACACGAGGTTTCCGGCGTGCTCTCGCCGTCACACGCTCTTCTCGCGCGTTATCCTCCCTCTTCCCTGCGAGGTAGCCCCGGGACCTCTTCCGAGATCCTCTCGCTTCTTAGATCCTACTTGATTAGAGACGAGTTGCGCATAAAACACGTGAAAAATAGGAACTTTGGTTGATCGTTTCTCTCGGCCCTCGTTGGCTTCTTCTACCCTCTCTTTCTTTCTCTATTTCTGAGCAGCTTCTCCCGTTCGACGTTCGTTCTCCTTATCTCTCGTTCCTTCTCTCTGTTCTCCTCCTCATCGGCGTGCGACTACATCGAAAAAATGATCCACCGCGGAGCGGTTTTATTCCGTTCTCACCGTCGACAGGTCCCGTGTAGATCCTCCCCCGCCTGGTCGGACGCGTCCGTCGGCGTCGCCAGGTAGCAGAAGAGGTAGCGCGGTGAGAAGGAGAAGAAGAAACGAAAGGAGAGGAAGAAGTCGATACGGATAGAGGAACATCCTCCTGGGCTGGTCGCGTCGAGGAACATGTCCCTTAGGCCTCCATCGGGATCACGGTCCCGCGAGCGTGTCTCTTCTCCTTTTGGACGGGAGCAGCTCGGGAGAGCGGGTGTTCAGGAGGCCCTACGGCCTCCCCTCTTCATGTGCCGAGAAGTCGGTGGTCTTCGGTGGGGGTCGTGGAACGCGATTGGTTGAACTTGGGCCCGCGCGGGACCCGACGGAACGCGACGGTACGCGACGCGACCCGAACCGACGGGCCTTTGGGCCGCTCGCGCGTCTTCGTGCGGTCTCGGCTAGCCTCGCGGCGCTTCTACGCCGCGGGTGGTGGGGGCAAGCGGCCGGTTAGTCGCGTTTCGAGCGTCGCCGAGTCAATTAACTCCCGAGGGTGGCAGCAAGAACGATGCAACGCGAGCCGATGCCAAACGAACGAACGAACGCGCGCGGCAACACGACGAGTTCTCTCGTCGATCCCGACGAACACGAACAACGACGACGATGACGAGGAGGACGACGACGTTCCCAGGCACCGAGTTCCTTCCGTTCACGGAAACCGCGTCGCGATTCGAGAAGGGGGTTGCCTCTCGAATCCCAGTTTCTTATGTGAACGCGACCGCGCGACTGGTTGATGCAGTCCGCGGCGGAGCATAAGGAAGCGGAAGCTCGCCGTTCCTTCTCTCTCTCGGTCGCTCCGTTTTCTACCCGCTCGCGGTGTCCTTCTCCGTTCTTGACGTTCTTCCTTGTCGCGCCGCCGGCCAAGGAAAGGCGCGCACGCTTCGCCGCGGCCGCCGGCGTCGTCGTCGACGTCGTCGTCGTCGTAGCCCGTCGTCGTGGTCGTGGTGTGCCCTCCGTCTTCCACTTCCTTTCCCGCGTCTCTCTCCGTTGCTCCAGCGATCCAGCCGCGGTCGCGTCGTTTCCGCCCTCGAACTTCTTGGTCTCGCTCGCACCCGCCCGAACACCGTGTACACCCATCTCTCATGGCCGCAACCCGCCGTTGGGAGGCAAACGGGGGGTGTACGGGCGGCAAGTCGGGTGGAGGTAAGGAGAAGCCCGAAAGGAACGAGGAAAGAAAGCGGCGGCATCGAGCAGGACGGAGACACCAGGGACGATGCGCTGGAGAGACGGAAAGGTGGCGAGAGACCGAGAAAAGGGGTGGTGGGAGGAGACCGAGAAACTCCAAGGTGGAGGTGGAGAGAGGCGAAACGAACAAAACGAAGCTGGCCGAGAGAGTGGCGGCGGTAGCGGCGGAGGGCTTACGTAGGGGGATCGGGGGCAGGGAGCCGTTGGATCGGTGGTGGATCGGGGGGTGGAGGGGCACCCCACGTATCCCGCGAAGAAACAGATAAATATAGATATTTTTCCTTTGGTCGACCACCTGGAGAGAGAGCAAGAGAGAGAGAGAGACAGAGTGAGGGATGAGGAGGTTCGAAGGGAGGGAGAACGCGGCTCGCGGGTGGTAGGAGATTCTCGGCTCTCTCTCACGGGGGGCGCAAAAGGGGGTGTAGGGGGCCGAGAGAACAGAAGGGAGGGTGTTGTACGCTCGTTTCCCGCCCCCCAGACCGAATTGGAAAAATGGAAATAATAAGAGTCGCCTCCTGGGGGGGTTGCATGGCGGGCTGCACGAACAGCCGAAGGGGTTGCAGGGGGTGCAAAGGGAGAGAGCCGAGGGTAGAGTAGGTGGATAGGTGGGATGGGGATGGTGGGGGTTGTGCGCAGTGCAGCATGCGCCCTCGCAAGACGGGGTAGAAAGCACACGTCGTTTTTCGTCCGTGTGTGCAAGTGCGCGCCCGCTTGCTCTCACACGTGTGTCCGCGGGCAAGAAAGTGGGGCTCGGGGTGGAAGATCGAGAAAGAGTCTCTCTCGCGTGATGCGAGGGGGAATGCCTTGACGGACACGTCGAAACCAACATGGCCACCGCTCTCCCCGAAATACTCCCGCGTTCCGCGCATAAATTAACCCTCGGACGACCACAACCGTATAAGTCCGACTTTGAATTCCTTTCTCCGCGCGCGCACGGTCCCGCAAACTCGTTCGTCCCACTCAACCCTATCGAGGGCCACTCGAACGCGATCCTTCGCGATCCTTTGCGATTCTGCCGCGAGGAGAAAATTACGAAACGATTTGAAAGAGCCCTCCGACCGTGTCCACGCGACTCATTCTGTAATACCATACCGAAATTTTCGGATGATTTCAATAAATACACAACGAGCCTGTCCTCCGGTTTCTCAAATTTTTCTCAGCCTTGGGCGATTCTCCGCGCCGAAAGGGATGGCTTGAACCCTCTGACTGCAGAACACTGCATGCAGTTACGGTCGCTGACCAGGGAATAGTTTTTCGCGTAACGTAGATTTGGTGTAATGTTTCTCCTTGTCATAGTACAAGCTGTGTGCCGATCTCAAATATTGATGATTTCTGCGAATTTCGGGTGTATAAAGAGCGTCCCGGAGACGGACAAAATCAACAGCGTAGTGATCGTGTTCATGCGAGACAGTTGTTGGAACGCGCAAGCAAATCGGATAATTTTACAACATACACGCTCCGTCTTGCATTGCAACGTATGATAACACAACAAAAAGGGACCACAAGATGGAGCGTGTGTAAAACATCGGCGAATACACGCCTACGTCCACAGTCCACATCGACAACCTTCGCAGGACACGCGTATGCGTCCATGAAGTCAAAGAGTAAACGCGCGGGTCACTGTCGCTGCGTAACGAAAAACCCCGATTATTTGGCCCGCGGAGAAAGAAACGTAGAGAGGAAGAGCACGAGGAAGAAGGGGAAAAACGAATACCAGGGCAGTTCGTTCCAGTTTTCCGCGACGGTGATCGAACCGGCGCATTCCTCGTTCGCGCTCCGAACGATCGTTTGTTTGTTTGTTTGCCCGAGGATGTTTTATTGGCGGCGGTAACGAGACGCAGTTCGAGGCGATGGCCCCCGATAATGGGGGGCTGGCCCATGTTAAAGTAATACGCCTTCGAGGACGGAAATCATCGTTTCTCCTCCAGAGCGCGATTTAAGTGACAAATGACGTCGTTGCGAGACGAGCGCGGAACGGATGCGTTTCCGTTCACTGGCTCGCCCGGCGAATTGAAAACTCCCCGATCGCTTTTTGGGGAATTGGACGCGAGGTGAGGCGGCATCGAAATTTCGGTGCACTCTCCATCTCTGTTCCTCTGTTTCTCTGTTCGCCGACCGACATACGACTTCCCGGAAACACGGAAAATTTTATTCTTCCGATTCAACCCCTCCCCGTGCAGGAACAAATCAGTGAAGATTTCAAACAAATTCTACTAAACACGAACGCCATTTTCTTCTCTTAGATCAAGGAAAAATTCTACACTTTTATAATCAGTACTTAACCTTTAGTTACTCGCACCCCAATTTGTGCACAATTCTTAACTAGTTCCATAGGGTCAGCCATTATTCTAGGACAACTTGCTACTGGGATCAACACTGAATCCCAGGATGGAATTAATTAAGTAGCAAATTATACGAGTTATTTGCGAAAACATGGAAATTGCAATGACCCCGTTCGAGTAATTAAAGGTTCAGGATTGGAGCAAGTGCAGTCTCTTCTGTGGACTCTGCGAAGGTGTTAGTAGTTCTGAAGTATACTAATCGCGACATCTCTGTGTATTTACTTATGTTATTTGTACCGTGTTCATAACACAATTATCTCGTTAGAACATGTGTGCGTATGTGCGCGTGCCTCGGTAAGATACGCGTGTCGCCGTTGTACGCGGCGCCATCTTCTCTATGTGAACTTCACAGTGTAAACACGTATATTTCTATATTATATTAAAGTATATGTCCGTAAAGTGCAGATAGATTATTTCCATTACTTGAAACTCCAAAGCCAAGCTGCATAAACTCCAGCAGTAAGTCTGCAACTTAAATATAAGAAGGTCGGTATCGCTGATCATAGTAACAGGCATTGGTCTGCACCCTGCTTTAAAGACTGCCATTATAAAACAATGGTATACATTTCTACACTGTGCCCTCATCGCCGCTATTCAAGATACAGATTATTTATCGCACGCGTCTTTACCCTAATACGGACATATAGAAAATGAAAATGAATAAGCCATTACATTTAATTAGAGATCGATACTCTAATTATGGTTCTTAACCTTTTTGAAGTCAGGGAACACTTTTGATTATATGAAAAACTTGCGGAACACCAAAAGTAAAGATAAAAAAAAACGAACAAGAATATCCCGCATAGGAGTAAATATTGGGTTGTTCGGAAAGTAATTTCGTTTTTCCAAGGGAAAATGAAAAACGATTTTTCACTATTTATTTATGAATTCGGTAATGTAATGACCATTTTGTTCCACGATCTTTTACCATCTTTCTGGCAATTTGGAGATCCCATGTTCATAAAATACCTGTGTTTTATTAATATTATTGTACTTTTGACGCGTTCATTTACAATGATATTTACACAGCTTAAAAAGTGTTGAAGAGGACGAAATAAATGGTAATCCGATCGCACATCCTCTCTGTGAACAGCACACAACTGTTTCCTTGCTTGCACTGTATTTTCACCCTCGCGGTAATAAAACAGCAAAATGTGACTGATATGCTCACCTTGATTTTCCATATTTGATGCGGTGACAAAAAAAAAGCTTGAAAGATTATAAAGTTCTATAAGCCACGAAATGTCGTCCGAAATGTCAGTTCTGAAAATATACAATGATTTTGCGACTTAGAATAATGTTAAGTAATAATAAATGGAAGCAATACCATCTCTACACGAAAAACGAAATTACTTTCCGAACAACCCAATAGATTCTATATTATCTGTCGAGGTTTTATCTGTCGTTTCATCGTTTCAGCGTTTCGCCGTTTCATCGCCAGATTGGTTTTACTCCTACCGCGTCTAGGTTTTGCGCCCAACGCTCCTAAAGAAGTTTCACTTCAAAAATTCGGCTTCCATAATTTCGCGGAGCACCGTTGAAGAACCAGTCTAATAGGTGTCTCGATCATCATAGTTTTCGAATATTTGGCACTCATACTGGACCAGCCTGTATAGCAGTGCGGAACAGTGATCGAAAACGAGGTGGTTTGCAAGTACATCGGAGGAGAGAGGAAACAATACGATCCACCACTTATCATATCGTTATCAATCGCTATAAAGCATTCGGATCAGGCGGTATGGCTATAATAGATGTACCGTACGCTAACCGGGGTCTCCATTCTGGCGAGCGTGCGTCGCAGGCAGGAGTGGAGAGAGTCTGGCAAATAACAGATGGGTCACATGAGCAGGTAATACCGTAGTTCCTCTCGAGTGGTATCAAGCTTTTGAGGTTGCCACGGATCCGCCGTTTGCGCACACTGACGTGGAACCTACACGTACGCACAAAGAGAAACGGACGAACGAAGGAACGAACGGGAGAGACGAACCCGGTAGCCAGAAGGAACGTGACTCCGCCGGCGTTCCGGAGATGCTGTTTCACGTGGTTGCATAAAAGTCCAACGGGAATCGGGGATCGAGTCGCCTGTTACCTCTAATATCCTCTAACGGTGCATCCCCAATTACCATTGTCCCATTCACATGCAGATAGCTTCACACTCCCGGATCCCACCCCTTTTTCTTTCTGCTCGTTTAAGTAGCCCGATGGGAGCAGCCTCTCCTTTCATCGCATCCAGCCACCACCGTTTCTCCCATTCCCCTGTCTCGTTTCTCCATTATTTGCCTCTCTCTCCGACGGCAGCCGTGATTATTTGTGTTTTGGTTTTTCGGGCGGAGCGGAAGAGGTGTTCCTCGGTTTACGATTACCCGTATCGAGAGAGACTTGTTTCCTCTCTCCTCTTTCTTCTTTTCCACCACTCGATCTACGAACGGTTTACCGTTGCACCGCGAGAAGTCACCCCCTCGGAGCTATGCTTCCGCTTTCTTCTTCTCTCTCCTTTCAGTATCTTCTCGCAGTTTGGATCATGCCTTCTTAACGGTTCGTGGGATTTCGAGCTGCGAGGAGGTTGCAGATACGCGGGTATCTGGGTCACGAGATGCGAGAGCAAGTTTTCATGTGAAAAAAATCGCTTGGGAGTGGCATTGAATGGCTGCCAACGAAGAGACGATCACAGCTCGCCAGGAGACTTATAAATTAGGATGCTTAATACTGTATGGGATTCTTCTGATACCTCGTGGTTGTTGCTGAAAATCATAGAAGAGTATTCTAAAAGAAGCAAGATGTTCTGGAGAAAACCACAAAGGACTCTAATAAATGCAGCTTTTACGAGTCTTACAAAGAAAAGACCAACTGTCCGACTTTAACGAGCTTCTGTAGGATGCAAACATGCACAGTGGTATACAGGGTGGGGCACTATAAACAGGTCACCTGAATAACTCGCTTGCTTTTGAAGAAAATGCATCAGACGAAACTTACTTGATATCGAGGCGTTCGTAATCTAATGTCATTAATTTTTTTATTGGTGGAGACGTCAAGGAGATATGAAGGTCAACTCTGTTTTTTTAAATGGAACGGTATGGTCTTTTATTTACATTCTGATAGTGTGTTTCAAGACGAATACAATTACCTACTATGAAGGTCATTCTGCAATAGAAAATAAAGTGTTTCAAAGCACTCTTCGAACACTACGACGATTTACATGAAACATGTTATTTACGTATTCACTGCTACTTCAAGTCATTAATCAAAACTGAGTATGAAATTGATTATTTTACGGAAGATTACGGAAACGGATGTCTAATTCATCCAATAGTGGTTCACTGTATCCGTTTCCGTAATACGAGTTTTGAAATTTTGCATACATGTAAGCTACTGCATAGTTAGTTTTGACTAATGACTACTTTGCTATGACTAACAATCAATGAGACAGTTAGTCATTTTTAATTATTAGCTGATTTGTGCCCTACTCTGAAAATCAGAATGAAACAAATTGATGGTGGTCTATAGTAATAGGTCGCACGTTACATTTTGTAAAACAAGAAGACGTAAAAAACAATTCGTTTCCCCATATAGCAACGAAAGCCAGCGTAACACTCTGACTGGACCCTCTAGTGTTATTATCTGTTCGGGATTAATTCAAGTATAAATCTTGGATTAATTGTAATTCGAAATGAGAACACATGTCTCAAGAGTTGTTTGTGGTTGAACTCGTGTTCGACCTCGGCCTCGCCGCTTCGCTCTAATTTTGCGTCCGCGACAAAAACCGTGCGCATTGTTTCGCACCTGTTCGACTGCGAGCGCACAGTTTTTATACACGATGTTTGTACAGTCGACCGCTCCCAAGGATTGTCACGCACTCCCTCTCTTCAAAAATGCTCATTAGGCTAGCCAATCATGGCATTGTCGAAAATTTCGGAAGAGCGCGACAATCCCTGGCAACGGCCACTTCGATTCAAGTCTCTCCAGGAAGCAGCCGATTTTCGCACGCGATCTCTCATATCTCTATTTCGGCGACTGCTTCCCCTCAACTCATTTCAAATTCTGTTCAAATATATTTAGTTCGTTTCATTTCTGTTCTTTTCGTTTATTACTTTTGTTTCATTTGTACATATAGTTTCACAAAGTTCTATTAAATCTCTAGTCCAATTACATAAATACAGTCCACTTCTCTTTCGATTCATTCGCGTAACCGCGCTTCACATTCACCTACACCTTCCATCTTCCGGGTGCACGCACAGCGCTGCGCGATTCCGGCGACCCTCTGGAGCTCTCGCCAAATCTCGAGCGGAGTCCTCAACATTATCGAATACATAAAAAGGTTCGCCGAAGTACTTTGGCACTAGTTGCAAGAAAAAAGTATATTTCAGAAAATTTGTAATTAGGGTGTTCACCTCGCAGTGGATGGTACGCAAAACGCATCCGAGAAGTACAGGTGAATTCGCTGAAGAAAATAAAACGTTCAGAGGCATGGTTAGCCGAAGACGAAGACGAGGATGAAGAGGGTATGAAAATAATCGCGGCCCTATCGCTGGCAGAGAGCCACGCGGCTTGCCGCCACGGCTAGCACGTCTGATAAGACGCAAAATCCGAGAACAGCTCGGAGGAGGGTGGCACGGTGGGGACGGGGATGGGGGGTGTAAGGGTTGGGGTTGTCGGGGTGCGAGGTGAAAATTAAAGAAGCGCTAAGTCGGGCGCTAAACTGAAGAACCACTTGTTGAGCAGCTTGTGGCGGCGGCGGCACGTTGGTTAGAGGGAGGCCGAAGGGGTTGGAAAGCACGGGAGACAACGGGGTGGCGGGGGTGGGCCGGTTGACGGGGTGGCGGCAGGGTGCGGATATGCAGATGAGGGGTGGCTACCCCCGTGTAACTAACTTCTGACTTTCGCGTAAAGGCCAGCGGCAGACTTCCGTTGGTTTCGCGCTACCTCCCCTACCCACGGGAAAATTAAATCGGAACGGGCCGAGAGATTTTTCGCGAGCGCCGACGAGTACTTTTCTCTCTCTCTCTCTCTCAATGTTTTCAGAAGACGCACCGCTATGCGATTGATCGATGGACTCGCCCACTCCCTTGGAATATAATAAGCTTTCGAGAACGGAAAGATTGCAAAGTTCTCGAAGAGAAGAGCACACCTACGCCGCCCGTAAAAGTGCGAATACAGTAGAAAGTAACTTGTGATATTTTTTGCTAGTGACATGTGTAAACGCTTCCGAGATTACGGCCAGCTTGTTGAACTCACTTGCGACAGTTGCTCTCGATGTATTTATGATGCAGCAAACCCTCTTACAATGCGGAGCAAACATTGCGATTTGATTTGTACCAAATTTAATTGAATTTCATCCGATTTGTACTAATTCCGAGTTTCTCGTAACGCGGTACGAATTAATCGCGTTATAGGAGAGTTGACTGTACATTATGCAAACAAGTGTACACGCGTCTGCAAGTTATTCTCGTAAGAAGACGTGGCAAGTTACGCGCCTGTGTATTCGCACCTTTAGTTTCCTCGGCAACTCGGAGAGGGGGGGAAAAAAGAGTCGTAGAAATTCGAGAACCGTTTTCTCTCCGGCGGAGTCCCCGTTAAAAGCGTTCCAGGGGTTGGGACGAGCCGTAATCACCGACGAGGAACAATTTGACTTATCATCGTGCGCTATTCCCGTTCCCATCCCCTTTGGCCCATCCCGTTGGTCGCGCTCGCGCAACCCACCGCCGCGAAAAAAGATAGAAAACCGCGAAACAACGGATCGCGGCAGTACTTTTCCCCCTTTCGACGTTTTTCCCGGCGCACCGCTGCCGAAAAAAAGCCAAAGAAAAGGACGTCTGGCGCCGAGACGTCGGCGACGACGAGTCTCGACCCAGATATCCCGTCGTCGTCGTCGACGACGTCGTCTCCTCCGTGGCTCCGGCTTTTCTTATTTCTCCCTTTTGCCCACCCATCGCGAGCGAGCGCACTCTCCAACCCCCGTTGGGGTAGGTTTTTCCACCCTGGTCCACCCCCGGAGACGTTACACACACCGCAACGGGAACGTGTGCGGCCACCATACACCCCCGCAACCCCCGCGTCACACCCTCTGCGTACGGGAATAGCGGCGGAGTGGTGGTTTGCGAACGCTAAGGGTGGGCGATCCCGATTTTTTTCCTTTTGTTAGACCGCCATGCCGGTGGGGATGGACGACTTTGCGCAGTGGATTTATCGACAATCCGCACTGTCTTCGATCATCTCATTGTCCCTCACCTGCGAAATTGCCGTTCGTTTCCTCCTAAAGTAATAATAATTCATCCTCTCCGCACAGTCGACGGTGAACCACGAAATTTGTGTTCTAACGAAAATTCAGACAAACCGACTTCGAGGCGCCACTGAAAATGATTTTACCGTGATCCGAAGCAATTCTTACGTTATACCGCGTGTTTCTATTTGAGAGATTTGTTAAAGACTTTTCGCGGCTGCTGAAGATGTGTTAGAGGGAAGGAAAATGGGGTGTTTCGTCCTAGGCCCGCTAGAGGACTCTTCAGTAAGGCTATCTAGCGGGCCCTAAGCATAGACGGTTACATGCAGGGTGTCTCAAAAATGTTGTAAGCCATTGAAATGGGCGTGTGGCGGCTACTTTCTATGCTCGTCAACAGAGGGACATTACGACAACAGCTTTCCCGCTACTACCTGAATCTTCCTCTGTTTGTATATATACCGTCCTAAACTGTCCTTACGACATCCCGCGTCTAAGGCACGGGTCCGCTAGATAGCCTTACTGACGAGTCCACTAGCGGGCCTAGGACGAAACGCTTCCTTCTCCTTTTTCCATCTTTACATAATTTTCAGCCGCCATAGGCGGTTCCTGTGGTAGTTTAAAGTAAATGTTGAAATTAACAGAACTATTTAAATTATATTTTGGATTCGTGAAAATAGAATCCACTTTGGAAGCAATGCTAACAAAATTGCAGAACAGACCTAAAGGACTGAGCGTAAAGTAGTAACATGGGCGAGAGGGGTTCTGTCACGAGCGGGGAGGGATGGTAGACTGCGGCCATATTGAATGGCGAAACTAGCGTTGCCATCTATATAACGTTGCGGGAACATTGATATGATTTGATTCTGAAAAATGAATATATAACAAGTGTATTTGTATACATATATATCTATATATACATGTGAAATATTAAAATTTAATATACATTTATATACAGGGTGGCCCGCATAACTCTGAACAGCTCAATATCTCGAAAACTATGCCATCGATTTTAAGGTTCTTAGTCTTAAATTGCATGGAACTGAAGGGCCTTTCTGACTACATAAACGTGAAGTGGCCTCCCTTCCCCTTTAACGGGGGAGGGGAGGTACCTTTGTAATTTTAAATGAAACCCCCTATAAAATGTTACATATTTAGATTCTACCGGAAAAAACAAGTCAATTTTGTCTGAGACATTTTTTTGTCAGATACTTCCATGATGAGATATAACAGTTTGAAGTTTCGAGTTGTAGGTACTTGAAGCTCTCGGAAATAGCGTTATGGAATTATACGCGCTTGAGTCCTTTGCTTATTCATGAAGAAATAAAATGTACTTTAAATTAAATGTTCAAAATGTCCACCACGGGCTTGTAAACATTTATTTACTCGAAACATCAAAGTTGTTCTAACATTTTTTAACATTTCGGGAGTCACTGAAGCGCAAGCGTCACGTATTCTTTGTTTCATATAATCTTTTGTCGTCGGTGGTTCAAACATAACTTTGTCCTTTACATATCCCCATAAGAAAAATCTAATGGTGTTAGATCGGGGGATCGAGGAGGCCATTGACGAGGTCCCCCACGACCTATCCATTTGTTCCCAAATTTTTCGTTCAAAAATTGTATATATATATATAATTCACACTATTTCGAAGATGGGAAAGAGAAGGAGTGCTACAACAACTAAGTAAAGTACATAATAAAACAATAAAATATCATATTTGGCAGAAGCAGTTAAAGAATACCGACATTTGCTGCTACGATAAGGAAAACTGCCAAAACCTTACCACCACTCACAAAACAAAAATTACATTGTGTTATTAGAAAATAGTTTATAACTAAAACAAAACTTACGTTAATAATAAATACATAAAACGAAATATTGCACATTTGGCTGTCTTTTCTGAAAATCTAAATAAAATAAATAATCAGTAAAAATAAACAAATCCGTGACGTGGGTGACACTAGTATTTGAAGTTGCCTATAGAGCGCACCACAGTGTTTGCCACACAAGATGGCCGACAAGTTGATACCCCTTCCGTCTTTTGGCTCACCCCCACAGAATTAGGCTCAGTCCTTTAGGTCCGTGGATACAAGAACGGGCCCAAAGATGGAGTAGGCAATAGCATTTGGAGTACTGATATGAAATTTCGAAATTACGAGCGCAGCATTGCATCGAACGGCAATATCTCGGTGTTTTCGCGCGCATGCAAAAACCCGAGGAGCGCAGCTGCATACGCTGATAAGAACTCCCACGGAGCAGCGCGCGGCTGGCGCGGCGTGGCGAGGGAACAAACGCGGAAAGATCGAATGAGCTTTGCCAGCTTTTCCAGCCTTTCTTGCACTTCTTTCCCGGCCGAGCGCGAGCCCCGAAGATTTTTCTTGGGTGGCCCAGTTCGCCCCCATTGGTTACTGCATCCCTGGTCCACCCCTCAATCCGAACGAAAAACGCCTGCGTTATTTTTTCTCCCCCCGCCCCCAACCCCGGGGGTCTTCGACCCGACGGTATTCGCGATTTTCAGCCGTCGGGGCACTTTGGGCGCTACGAATAACGGAAACTGTGCAAATACTAGCCGTTTCTCCTCTATAACAATTTAACGTCGAACTGGTCGCCAGACTTCGGCAGAGAATTCCACTTCAATTTAATTTTTAACCCTCATACGTTCCTCAGGATGAAAATTCACCGATTTAGATTTCTTACATATTGTAAAACGATTGATTTCTTTGTGTTTTATGCAATATAATTATGTGAAACATAATTGGTTGCTTTAAAGCAGGCCTAGCCAACCCAAATGGTTTTACGGGCCACTTTGATGACGCGTAACGTTTCAGCCGGTCCGCACTTTCGGTAAGCATGTTTTTAAAAATCATACAAATACAAAATGAATAAAAATTTATTGTTATAGTATCATTCAATAGAATTAACTCTCGAGTCTTAATTAATGAATATATTTGTTTATCCTTCCTTTCACTTAATTTTTGTAAATCTATATTTATGTTCGACATTGCACATCTTAGCTGGTTTTCTAAATTGGTTAATGGAAAATTGGTTAATGAAAAATTAACGAAAAATCGGTTAATGAAACACGTGATGAACTTTTTGTCATCTTCAATAACAATTTCTCTATTTTTTAATTTTATATTCTATAGACTGGGCCAATAAAAGTTGTCTCCTTAAAACGTTCACAAACAGTCACGTATGTATATAGAAGTATACCTCTGTTCATTCATTAGAGATTAATGTTGATTCATTGATCATTTGGTCCATTTTTCGTTTAACCCTTTGCACTCAGAGCTATTTCAACTAAAAAACCAAACATATCTTCTAACCTAGAATATTTCCATTGTACATAATTTTTTTCATAATATGCGTAGGAAACTGATATAGTACCTCATACAATATTTAAATGTTTAGTAATTCATTACATATAAACAAATTTAATCATGTAAACAATATTCTGAATAATGGTGTAGCAATTTGTAGTGGCGCCTCAGAGCCGCCATTCGAGTGCTAAGGGTTAATGCTATGCTACATTTTTAATACAAGCTGTAACCATCAATTATTGTTAGAGTTATGTTCTGGTATGTAAGACTTTAACAATGGCACAGTCTTTTTACAGAAACAGCACTCAATCATTTGCGAATATTAATTTCAACAAACTTGCAGCTCAAGTGTTCATTCACTAGACAGTCTATCCTATATCATCCAGAACTTTTAATTTCTAAGTCAGAGTATAATCTTTCCTTGCAAGTAGTCTGCGTTTTTCCATGAATAAAAAATTGATCTCGCGTTTTAGCGGAGTTATTCTATTTACCGAACATTGCTAGAGGCGTTTACGGTAGTTATCCGTTGCACGAGATTGAAAATTTCAGTTTAATTCGCGATGTTTAGCCGATTCGTCCGCAAAGCCGTAGTCTGCCGGCGCACCATACTTGCGAGTGCCCGGTGCACACGTGCGCGACGCATAAAATAATAAATTAAGTCAGAACGATAGGATCAGCCTGGGCCACGATTGGTCGTCGCCGAGAGAGGGCCCCTTTTATTATTTCTCCTCGTTTTTTTTATCGCACCGTACGAATCTCTCCGCTGCACAACGCCGCGCGCCAGCAGACATAGGGGCTGAGTATCCCGGCCATCTTGAATTGCAAATAAGTCTCGGATAGGAAACAATAAAATGAAAAAAAAAAATTAGATCCCGATGCCTCTGACCCGCCTGCGACTTGTCGCCGCTTCTCCCGGCAAACGATTCAACGATTCTACCGAAACTATCGGTCTTAACACTTTATCTACCAGCGATTATTCCATAATTTTTCGAAGTCTATGGACCATGGTTGAGGATTTTTTAATATATCCTTGAACAAGAACAGAAACTTCAGTCATAAACCAACAACGCACCCTCAATAACGTCATGTAATAATTTCGTTTGGTGTTCTTTTGTAAAAGATTTTTAAGCTTGCTTAGGGTACAACAAAATTATTTAAAAACCTAGTAATAGACTTCCGGTAGATAAAGTGTTAAGGGGCCCTTAGACGATCAATAATATTGTCCATGTAGGTTGACTAATAATATTGAAGCTCCCGTCAATACGCTTCAATAATCTCGTTAATCTAGCTATCAATACGGCGCTACGCACTGTTGTTTTGAAAAACTGTTATGTCAGCCATTTTACCTGTGCGACCAGTACGGCGCAGTGTCGCCAGATCAACCCAAAACTGGGTTGATTTTCCTCTCCTCCTTTTCCCCTTCCACTATCCCATTCCACTCCTGCGCACGCTCCAACGCCCTCCCCACTAAGACCGTAGACTGGTCACGTGACGTGCCGCGCAACGTGATACATATTTCTCTGGTCATCAGAGAGGTGGTAAACTATATTCCCCTCGATTTAACCGATCTGGCGACACTGTCGAATCGGCAAAGTTTACGGCGTCGTTGAATTATTCGCTTTCGAGGCCTCGCGCTATTTTTTAGTTGAACGATGCGCGTCCGGAATGCAATTTATGATCACCTGGCACGGTGGTGATCTTCTCGGAAATTAATTGGATCCGAGTCGAGAGTGACGAAATATTGACAACTAAACCTCCTAAACGTCAATGCGCGCACCAATATGGCTCCCGTCAATGCGCTTCAATCAAAATTACTATCAATATGCTTCAATATATTGACACTGCGTTTGAACCCCTTCTAAACGGTAAATATGCCATTTCAATGCGCCTCGTCAATATTATCGATGGGCGTATTGACAATATTATTGATCGTCTAGGGGCACCTTTACAATTTAGTAAAAAGATCGAAGTCAACACCGAAACAATTGAGAAGACATCCAAAACGCGACAGGTGTATCACGGTGCCGTCTCCTTGAGTGAGAGAGAGAGAGAGAGAGAGAGAGAGAGAGAGAGAGAGAGAGAGAAAACGGCCACACGCGACCGACAAAAACTAATTATTATAAAAACGAAATATTGACAACTAAACCACCTAAACGTCAATGCGCGCACCAATATGGCTCCCGTCAATGCGCTTCAATCAAAATTACTATCAATATGCTTCAATATATTGACACTGCGTTTGAACCCCTTCTAAACGGTAAATATGCCATTTCAATGCGCCTCGTCAATATTATCGATGGGCGTATTGACAATATTATTGATCGTCTAGGGGCACCTTTACAATTTAGTAAAAAGATCGAAGTCAACACCGAAACAATTGAGAAGACATCCAAAACGCGACAGGTGTATCACGGTGCTGTCCCCTTGAGTGCGAGAGAGAGAGAAAAAAAACGGCCACACGCGACCGACAAAAACTAATTGTCCGAGTGGCAAAAACGCCGCGTAATTACGATGTAATCAAAACCCACTAAATTACACGCGAGTCTAGCTCCAATCAATCAAGTGTAGATCGCTCTATTAGATTGCCGGTCCGCGTCGCAGAAAAACTGTCGGAAAAAAGGGGAGAAGACAGAGGCTGGCTCTTTCTTTAACGAATTAACGAGGCTGTTACAGCGATTTATTCGCGCGGATTACGCGGCGGCCGTGAGCGGGAGATCGTCCCGTAAAAATCGCGTCTTCTCTCATCAGCTTTAAGCCGTCGCGTCGAGAAATTACAAATTACAAAAATTTTCTTACCGCCCGCCGCTTCGTCCTTTAATTGGACGTCTTTTCTCTCGATCGATCGATGACTTTCGCGAAAGTCGTCCAATTTTTTTGCGATCGTCGCACAATGTTTCCCATCGAAACGCGGGGAGCCGTTCTCGAAGCGCAAGACATTTTTCGTTCGAGTCACGAGGCGATGAATTATTCAGCGAACATGCGAGATGCTCTTTTAATTCTGTCGTCTTGCGTTTTTCTCCATCGCGAGAAAAACGCAGGAAGCGCTCGCGATCGTGGCCAGCTGGGGGAAAAAACGTTTAGATCAACATTTCCCGCCACGAACGAAGAATTTTGGAGACGCGAGGTGATTCAATTTAGAAAATTAACTCCTGCGAAGAGGAGGAGGAGAAGGGGTTGTGAACCGTTTACGGGGGGTGGGCGATCGATGGAATCTATGAGAGAGAATTGGATTGTTTTTTAAGAACCTAATAAACTCGTTGCAGAACCGACAAACTCGAAGGATGAAGAGTAAATTTTTAGTATCGTGGTAAATTGAGAACAAATTCCGCCCAGGGGTGAAAGCAAACACGTCGTTTGTCGATTATTCAAACTGCAGGCGTGACGGGTCGCGAATTTCAAAGTTCCGCGGGAAACGAGGTCCGCCGAACGACCTCGAAAACGTAGAGCAGGATAAAAAAGAGCACGAAATCCTTGGTAAGCGGCTGCGCTTAAGGGAAAGCGGTGTAAGTCAATTACCGGGACTAACGGAATTATCTTGTTAACGGTGTAATTATTTTTAAACTGGACGGTCAATGATTTTTTTCACCGGAGAAGCTCGGTTCCCGCCTCGCTGAATATAATACAACGAGGAAATAGTTTGAAAATATCGTGGTAGCATAAAACCATCCGTAGATGGAGCCACTTAAAACGTATAAACAATAGAAAACGATGGAGTTGCGACCGTAGACGGGTTGGAACAACTTCAACAACCGCGACAAAGTTTCAGCAAAGCCGAATTAAAGGAGACCGTGCTTTAGGATCGCGATTACAGGGCGAGTTTTCGTTCGCTCTAGCAATTCGTCACCAAGAAAAGAAGATATCCACTTTCCACGATCCGGATGCATATTTTATTAGACTTTCAATCTTCTTTTTTTTCTATGTATTCTTCTACTTAAAAATTTCAGAAATTCCCAGAAATGTTCTTGCTTGGTAACATCGGATTTTCTTAGAATTATTTTCATACAATATACACATCGGCTATCAATGTTTATTAACTCTTAGCAGACTGGTGACTCTGAAGCACCACTAAAAATTGTTATACCATTATTCAAGATATTGTTTACATTATTAAATTTGAATTTAGCCCTTGGCGGACGGGGATTATTTTTAGCATATTTTTCGATGGTTTGAATAAATTTTCTTTGTGAAACAAAATTGTTTGCTGAGGACTTTGATGTATGAATTAAATGAGGGGAAACGTGTTGTGTTCAGTAAAAATTAGTTTCATATTTTTCGGGAGTGTTAATTGCTTTAAAAATTATTTACAGTCGCAGAACGGTAAAATTGTTTGGGCGACTGTCAGCAGACACGCGTCCGCAAAGGGTTAATAAATTAGGTACTAAATATTTCAGTTTTGTGCGAGGTATAATATATCAGTTTCAAATCTACAAAATGAAAATCATCATACAGAATGGAAATATTCTTCATTGGAAAAAATGTTTGGTTTTGTAGTTAAAACAGCTGTGAATGGCTAAAACAATAAAAATCCAGGTCTCGATCTTTTAACAAAAATAAAGAAAATGGCAACTAATGCAAAAATTTGTTAACGGTGCAAAGGGCAATTTCTAAAAACAACGACGAGGGAAGCACGTTGTTGAACATTTTTACGCGAGCAACTCGGTATCAATGCTGTTTTATAAAAAAGATTCGGAACAAAAAATGAACAGTACAAAGGTATGAAAAAATGTATGAAAATTCCGTTACCATTTGGCCAGACGTTGGATGCAAAGGATCGAGATAGATCCGCGAAATTGGATCGATACCGAAGGATCGTTTGGCGCCAGTGGCCCGGATTTGTTCGGGGGGGGGGGGTTAAAAACGCGGCTCGGCCGTGCAGGGTAAATTGTTTAAGGGTCGGGGTGTCCTTAAGCTAAGGTAAAAGGTTGTCTGGGGCGGCGTCTAGCCGTCTCTATCGATTATCCTCCATCTTCGTCTGTCTCGTCCGATCTTACCACCCCCTGCACGCTCCCCACCACCGATTCACCCCGTCTCTCTTCTGCCTCTCGCTCCTCGGCCCTGTTTCGATCCACCTTCGTCCACCCCCTCGCTCCTGACCTGTCGCAAGCCCACCTACGCATTTACGCACACTAGGCCATTTCCATAAAATAGCTACAGTTAATCTCTTAGTTAAACAACTTCAACTCAGTTAAACAGCTTCAAACTTGGTCTGTTCGCAACCCTATCCTCGATCGAGATACTGTAATAAGTGGGCAATGTTTATTCTTCAAATTGAGAAAAGAGACAGCATGCAACGGTACTTGTAATATTACCTTGGGAACTACCCTGAAATCCTTTGGAATTTTTTGGAAATAGATTTGCAGTTTCAAGAGAGTCGCAGAAATCGCTATCAACGGTAACTCTTTGATATATTTAATTAGGGTAGTTTGTCATCCTAGAAAATTGTGTGGCACCAAAGTCAAATTCAACAACCCCAAAAATCTGCAAATCTGTTCTGTTCACGATTAATAGACTGCAGAATTCCTTTATTTCTTCAAATCATTTTAGTCATTGAAATGTTTAATGTGTCGACACTGTTCAATTTTTTAAATATTTTTATTGTTTCGAACTGTAGTTAATCATTATTATTATGTGTGCATAAAATCCGTAGCCTAGCGATTAATTTCGTCCAGCTGTTTGCGATTCTGGGACACTGTACGATAATTCAACATCGAACATTTCCGACGAGTGTTGTAAAGGGGATGAAACGAATGAACAATTAACAACGAAGCCACCTCCGCTGTGACCTACGATTTCGACGACCACAGGTTCGAATCTCGCCGAGGGATGAAAGGGGTGAAGAGAGCCGAGGAAGCTCTCGATGGAACTCGAAACGTTTGCTCTTGTGCTTTAGGGAGAGGAAGGGAGGGTGAATTCTCTGCGCCTCTCATGGTTTTTTGGGTCGCTCTACAGTATTAATGTGTTTCCACGAGTTCTAATAAAACTGGCCCAGAAACGCGTGTTTGTACTCTCACCGAAAGATTTTCCACGACAAGGGAGAGAGAGAGAGCCCAGTTCTTTGTTAGGATATTTAGCGAAATGCCAGCGAGAGACGTCGCAGAAGAAAGTCGGCACGCGAGCAACCCCTTCTGTTACTTTAAAACAAGGCCACAAAGAAACCTCCCCCTCTCCGGTTCGATTGTTTCGACGGGAATTCCGTGAGCTGACTGTCGAACGTCCGATTGTCTGCTGCTCTGAACACGTCTGTGCCGCGACAAATGTCCGCTTTGCCCGTGCTTCCAGAAAATAGATATCACTCCCCTGAAGATCCAGCAAAACCATCTCGTTAGTCGTCGAACGTTATATCTGCAGATTTTTTTTGATTTTCAAACCCTTTGCGACCGAGTTTTCGAACATGTCCCTTTGGAGAGGACGTAGAAAATTTTTAACAAACAAATAACGTAAATGATAAGTAAGTATATGCGTTGCGGGTAGATGACCTTAGAAAATTCTCGGAGCACAGCAAATGCAGCACTCTTCAATTTTATAAAGTAATTACGGCTTCGTCTGATGTATTACTAATTCGCTTGCCATCTCTTTTGTCTAATTTCATCGTAGATGCGAATTGAAAGAGGAATACAGGATTGAGAGGGGGGGACGTTTTAAAACACTGACCGAGTGTAAGAGTGCAAGGGGTGAAAAATCCAGCCGAAAAACGAAGGTAACGACAGGTCGGACAGCGTTTCGGCGTTGAACGGTGTGCGTGGGTGACGGACAGGTCGTGACCTAGGCCGTCTTGAAGGGCAGACATTTTTTAATCGATAACCCGGCCCCGCTCCTCGTACCCCGGCCACCGACACCCTCCAAAGCGCGGAGAAGGTGGGGTAGTGATCCCTGGCCAAAGAGTAGCAGCGCGAAGAGCCAGGAGGGGTTAGAACAGCCCGGGAGAGAATATCGTGGAGGCGTACAGACGTAACTCCGCCACCCCTATACCACCAGCCTAAATAAAGGCCCAACCCTTAAAGCGGACCGGCTCGAAAACATTGTTAAAGGGGATGGAACGGCGAACGCCTGCGGGGGTGGCTCTTCTCGCCCATTCAACCTGCTGTCATTTGTACCGGCGGAATTATTCATGGAAACCTTGAACCTGCTCATTCCCACCTGCCAGCGCAACTCTCCATCCCCTCAAGGTTAAACAAAATAATGAATGATTGATTTCTCTGTTCGTCGACCATTCTCTGCTTGATAGTTTGCAGTCTAACACTTTGCCATACCATTTTCTTTACGGCTACAACAATTATAACGTCTTCATCCCCAAATATGTCACAGAAGAGGAAAGAAAATTTATTTTTTAGCATGGCTACATTTACTTCAATGCTGAAACATTGATTAGACAAAAGTAAAATTTTATTTCGTCTGAAAATAAAGGTATAACTTTCATCTTTGTTAGACTTTATTTTAAACCTTCATCACGAGTCTGACCCGTTAAAATACGACAACGGGTTAATATAATAGGTGAGAGAGAAATATTTTCAGAAAAGGCAGGAGTGGTTTTCTTGTTTTAGAATTTAATATTCCCTCGATAGTTCAACCCACTAATTTCGAATAATTGTCAACTGATTTATCAAATAATATTATTATCACTGCTACTTAATTTTTCCAAATTAACCCCCGGGGGTGGTTTTCCCGCTCCGATCCAAGCTTCTGTCATTTCTACCGCAGAAATGATTCACGAAGATCTTTCCCCATCAAGACAAAATAAAATAGTGAACAATTAATCTCTCTGTTTGTCGACAATTTTCTGCTTGATCGTTTGTCAAAACTGTCGATCACGATTCTGATGTTAAGTGGTCAGAAAGAAAAAAGTTTAGAAAGCACGAGGTTAGTCTTTTCATTTTCTAATTTAATGCTCGATCTAGCTGAGCCCACTAATTTCAAATAATTGTGAACGAATCTATCAAATAATATTATTATCACTGCTACAACAAATTTTTCCAAATTAACCCCCAGGGGTGGTTTTCCCGCTCCGATCCAAACTTCTGTCATTTCTACCGCAGAAATGATTCGCGAAGATCTTGCCACTTCAAGACAAATTAAAATAGTGAACAATTAATCTCTCTGTTGATCAATAACTTTCTGCTTGATCATTTGTCAAAACTGTCGATCGCGATTCTGATGTTAAGTGGTCAGAATGAAAAAAGTTTAGAAAGCACGAGGTTGGTCTTCTCATTTTCTAACTTAATGCTCGATCTAGCTGAGCCCGCTAACTTCAAATAATTGTCAACGAATTTCTTAAATAATTTCATTATTAACGCTACCAGCAATTTTTCCTAATTAACGCCCATGGGTGGTTTTACCGCTCCAATCCAAGTTCCTGTCATTTCTACCGCAGAAATTATTCACGAAGATCTTGAACCTACTAATTTTCACCTGCCAAGGAAACTCTTGATTGCCCGGAGGAGAACCTGAAATTATAGCCAATCGATTCTCTAAATAATTCGAAAATTGGCCAACGCGCATGAAAGTTCGTAAAAATTGCAAAGCGATTGTCGATCGTTCTTAGTTAACGCCCAGAGGTGGAAAAACGCCTATCACGAGGAAAGGAATGAGCGAACGGAAAAAAAGCTGGCAATGGTGCAGGTAGCGGAAGGGGTGGGGGGTGGAAAACTCGGGAAGCGAGACGGGAAAATATTGTTTTTCCATTCTTCTCGCGGACGACGATGGCGGGACAAGGTGGTGGCGATGTTTTCAGAAAAAATAGAGCCAGGCTCGGCTCGCTCGTGGCTGTCGATCTGTGCTTTTTTCCACGGTGCCGTTTTTCGCCGTATCTTTTACCCCATCACCGGGTTGCTTTGCAAATTTCGAAACGATAACACCGGCCCGGACCGAGGCCGAACTTCCTGACCGTGCTTCTTTCACCGGCGAATAAAAATTTGAATTCGATTGTTTGTCGTTCAAACATCCAATGCTGGTCGCATCTAACCCTTTAACGAGCCCGTACCTTTTGGCAGGATCCTTGGAAAAGTTAACACAGTTTTTCCGAATTGATCGCAGGCTGGACGTTCAAATTTTCTTTCATCGAGCTGATTTTCTTCATCTAGTTGATACAAAATTTGTTGTGCACTTGAATGGACTTTTTTCTAAAACGTGATCTCGTAAAAGATGGCAAGATTGAGTTTAATTAGCGTCAACTTTGCAGTGTTCCTAATATTGTAAAACTGATTTTCGATTGTCAATTCGATGGGAATCGACATTTCTCATCAATATTGTAGCCGATGCAAAGAACCCCACACTAATCATATGGAAAATCTATCCCGGTAAAATCAGTTGGATTTTTCATATTTTGAAAAACGAAGGAGTGGGGGAGGCGGGAGTGGGGGTGCGGCAAGCGTGTAAAGTAAATATACTTCCCGAGATTTGAGTATTCGGCAGCTCGAATTTGTCATGTTTGACTGATTATAACTCGATAACTGTCCATTATTGAGTTTTGTGCCCATTACATCTTTTGTTCAGTAGATCATAAGCTACAACATATGAAAAATCCAACTGATTTTACCGGGATAGATTTTCCATATGATTAGTGCGGGGTTCTTTCTCTCAGAGATAGGTGAACTTTCCTCTTCAATGTTGCCTCATAATGATGTCATTATTCGGCTTATTTAGTGTTAAATTGCAGTGTGCTTCTAATATTGCTAAGTAAAATGGATTTCCGATTGCCAATTCGATGGGAATCGACATTTCTCATGAGTATTGTAGCCGATGAAAATTTTTCTCGCAGATAGGTGGACATTCCTCATAAATGTTGCCTCATACAGGTGTCACTAGTGTGATTCTAATATTGCTAAGCAAAATGGATTTCCGATTGCCAATTCGATGGGAATCGACATTTCTCATCAATATTGTAGCCGATGCAAAGAACCCCGCACTAATCATATGGAAAATCTATCCCGGTAAAACCAGTTGTTCAGTAGATCATAAGCTACAACATATGAAAAATCCAACTGATTTTAGCGGGGTAGATTTTCCATATGATTAGTGCGGGGTTCTTTCTCTCACAGATAGGTGAACTTTCCTCTTCAATGTTGCCTCCTAATGGTGTCACTATTCGGCTTATTTAGTGTTAAATTGCAGTGTGCTTCTAATATTGCTAAGCAAAATGGATTTCCGATTGCCAATTCGATGGGAATCGACATTTCTCATGAGTATTGTAGCCGATGCAAATTTTTCTCGCAGATAGGTGGACATTCCTCATAAAGGTGTCACTAGTGTGCTTCTAATATTGCTAAGCAAAATGGATTCTCGATTGCCAATTCGATGAGAATCGACATTAGGAAAATTGAGCGAGCTGTTGCTCCGTTAAAGTGCACTTTTCAATGTTCACCCGAGGATTAAAATCATAGAATTTATAACAGAAAAGTTGTAAAGCTTGATTAACCATCACGCTTTTCACTCGGGCATGAGGGGTTGTTGGCAACAAAAAGTATCGAAAGGATGCCAGTTGAATCGCGTTCGAGTTGGAGCTTGCCGGGAAAAACGGGGAGAGCGGTCGCCATAGGGAGGACGAGGTGAAACGTCAATGCCTCGTTAGCAGAAATTTTATTGATAGTTTTATTCATGGGCCGACAATCACCTGTTGCATAAACAGAGCAACGCGGATGCACTTGGTGTTGCGCCGAAAGCGGGTTGCATTCGGGCCGGTGCATTGATTAAAAGGGGGCTGGCTTTCAGCGACACTCGCACACGCCGGAATCGGAGCGGTTGTTTCGCTCGATACATTGCTTAATTACTCTTCAGATTCGGATTAATTACTGCATGGCTCCGCGGCAGGCATTATTTTCGCTTGCGAGGAGGCAACGGGTGAAACGTTATTTTTATTTCCGCAACGAAAAGCAAACCGCGGGCCACCTCGCCGGATGCAACTTGTTGCGGAACATGCGAAAATTGCAGAAACAACACCGATGTTTGTCGGGATCGGAAAAAAAGTTGTTTGTTTCCGCCTCCGTTTCGATGCTGAAATTGCCAAATTCGGAAAACAGTTCGGACGCCGTTCGCCTCCCGTTGTTTCCGTTGTTTGCTATGCTTTTCGAAAAAACACTGCGAACTTTTCTTGGCTGCCGAACTTTCGCCTCGAGTCGGAGGATAAACAATTTTGGGAAGTTGAATAAAGTATAGCTCGTAAACAAGGGAAAACCTAGGCGACGATACGCTATTCTTTTTGAATAAATCGTCGGGTACGAAAGATGTCTGCGGTGTTTGGTAAGATTCGACATTCTTCGCGACATCTTATTCGAGTATCCGCCAAGCAACCGCGGTTTCCTTTTCATGATAATCGACACGACTATCGCGTCGAGTTACCCTCGTGCAACCACCCCTAAAATAGGGGTTGGTAAGCTGCAGCAGACCTCCCTGTTTTATCCACCGAGGGTACGGTCGGGCAGCTGTGGCGCTCTTAAGGGTAACTGCGCTCTTCCGCATCGCATGGTGGTAACTTCCGGTGCAGCAACCCCTGTGCAATTATCGGCCAAATTTCCGCTCGATAATACGCAAAAATTCGGACTTGGAAATTTCAGGCTCTGAGCGGAACGGCACTTCGATCGACGAGAACTATTCCGTAGACATTCTCAACAAAATAAATAGATCTACATATCATGCGTAAATCGCACTCGATAAATTTTGTTGTCGAGGGCAAGTTCCAAGCGGAAGAGGAATTTCCCATGGCGTATTCGCACATAGATCCTAATGACTGTTCCAAACATAATTGCAGAGAGGATCTCGGTAAACCCAGCGCAGCGGTCGCGAGTGCTTGCGATTCCTTTTACGAGGCCCGCAGAGTCAATTCTTTTTCTAGTTGTCGCGAAAGGGAGGACAGCATACGCCGCGTGAATCATGGACGATGATTGCGTCACACAGCATTTGTATACAATCCCGTGTATACATACATATATCCACTCTTGCAACCTTTGTTCGGAAGGCATGCGTTGACCCCGAACATAATCAGCCGTCCTGCTTTCTCCGTCTCCTAAACACCACGATTGCGGTAACGTTGACCAATCTTCGCTCATACTCCAAACTATCAACGGCTATGAAAACCGTTGCCACATCGAGGACGAACGCTAGTACTCGAATTTGCTTAGGAAAGGCCGAAGACTATACTCACTGTTTGAATTGCCAATTTTGAAACGCGCACTCGAAGAAACAGGACCGTCTAATTCACCTACGCTTGCCTTTGTTAGAGGAACTCTAGAACTCTTTACTCTTTCGAGATCAGAAAACTCTTTTGATCCTCCTAGCAAATATAAATGAGAAATAATGTTAATTCGAGGAGAATAATGTTGATATTCTTGAATTCTTTTAACCCTTTGCACACGGAGCTATTTTGGTAAATGTTACGTTAAGGGGAGTCACCTCGGATGACCTTGACCTTGACATGTCTTGTCAAGGACAACATTCTGAACAACTTTTCTCTATACATCTAAATACCCGACGCTCAGACTTTGTTTCCGAGATATTTGTAAAAAGCCTTTGTTAAATTTTGGTTGCAAGTACACTTTACTCTCGTACTGTCAAAAAAGAGATATAGTCCAAGTTGGTTTGTGGTTAGGTTGGTGGTGGGGGATAACCCAGACCTAACACCATTTTGAGGTTATCCAATTTCAGAGAATGTCTTCGACAACATATGTTAATTCCAAAAGTTTTTTGTTTGTAAAGGTTTTTTCAGACGCAAAAATATCTCTCTTGAAAATGATCCATATAGGGATCGAAACGTTGAGAAGAATGTTTAACCCTTTGCACTCGGTACTATTTCAGCTCCAAAACCAAATATTTCTTCGGATCTAAAGTATTTCCATTTTATCTGATTCTTTTCGTTTGATGCATATGAAACTGATGTAATTGACTCGGACAATACTTAAATTTTTAATAATTTATTAAATGTAACAATGTGAAAAATATTTTGCATAGTGTATAGCAATTTTTAATGGTGACTCAGAGTCACCACTCGAGTGCAAAGGGTTAAATAATTGCAAATTTGCTGTTTCTGTAATTGATCGAACTGTGCGCCGAAACCACAAAATTTATTATGTTAATTCCAAAATCACATTCATGTAGATACTGGCAAATTACGATAAGGTAGCATCGGTATATTTTTGTTCATAACTTTTTAATAAAATACGAGCGACGACTAATAAAAGTCATTTTATTACAACCCAATTTCATATTACACATACTCTGTGTTCGACGAGTATTAGTCATCGCTAAAGTTGTGCGAGGCAATTTAGATACGCATTTTCCAAAGAGGTCGAAACAGTTAATTGGTTAAGATGTACTTTTCGTCTCGAAAGTGGTTGGATCTTTTTCGCAAACAACTCGACCCATTGAACGCATCCGACCATTCGAATAGAGTGCCACTCGAGAAAGAAACAACGCGGTGCGGCACCTGACTGACGTTTACCGGTTGACCCTTGCTCATGGTGTCGTACGCGCGTTTGCATTCCCATTAACATGTACACGGTGATTCCGAAACGGTGGTCATCGCCACTAAGCCGCGGAGGAAGTTCAATATACAGAACCAATGACGCCATCTTTATTACGCTGTTTTAACGCCTCGTGCCGATGCTTCATGGAACAGAGAGCTTATTACCTATTTAGAATACCAAATCGTTACCAGGAATCGACGCAAGTCGATAATTCCAGCAGATCATACCGCCATTAGATCTAGTTCATCTAAACAACGCTCAACTCTGGCATTAGGCGTTTATCCGTCGATACGAGGGAAACAATTTTTTCTCCTTGCAGTTTCTGACAAAACAATTAACCCGTTGCCCTATACTAAACGTCTGCGTTAAGCACAATACGTTGCAAACAATCTTCTTCTTTTGCTAGGAAATTACAAAGGATAAAGAAATTTTAATCGTTGCGAAGAAAATCGTAGTGCGACGGGTTAACTCTTCAATTCTGATTTCATTGACCGGTGAACGGTTTACTTTGGCTATTATGAGCAATTATTGATATGAGTGGTTTGAAAATGGTCTGAGTGGGGTGAGGAGTGGTCTGATCTTCGGCTGATATTTGTAGCGTAATTCCGTTTCTTTCCGACGACTGTTCGGTCGATCGATGATCGATATTGGGATCTGACATGGGGGCGTGGACAATATATATAGCTATCCAATATGGCGACGAAGTGCTTCGTCTTAACATTCTATTGATATCTTCTTTTGTTGTTTTGACTTGAAATGTTTATAAGTATGGCTGAAACTTGTAAGTGGGCAGGTACAAATTCTGCAGAAAGAAAGTTTGTTGAAGGAGAGTGGCTTTTTAAAGTACGCTCTATCAAAATAATTCATTTTACAAAAAAAATTTGTTCTTTAATATACCTCCTAAATTTGCAATTATAATTTCATAAATTTCGAATCGCTTATAATTGGTGAGGACATATTAATTACTTCACAAATAATTGTACAAATATCTTCTATTAGAGGCACCAATGCCACAGGCATCACTAAACCAAGAATTTTGAAAGTCTTTATACGCTGGTTAGATCTTTCAATATGCACTCTTTAGCTATTTTAGCTGTTAAAGTAGACTGTTCTTTACTAAATTGTTTCTTATATTTTAGAAATGGAGGTCTTATAAGGTTCAAGCAGTTCACTTCACATACTTCATTTCAAAGTGTGAAAACAGAGCAACAAATTTTTGCTCGCTCTACTATCATAATCTTTACTGAATACTAATCAAAATTATTTTTGCTACGCGGTGGAAAAATTGGAGCTTCCATAACGTCATTTTTAATTAAAACCTGTTCTAACACTGCAAGATTATACTGTAATTAACACCTGTTAACACTGTAAGCTGCTATAAGCCAAGCCAAGCCAAGCTTAGAGTATTTCTACTTTTCGGCAGCAGACGGCGCCACTCAAAATGTCGGATCCCAATTCTGGGAAGCAGTGGCTCAAGAAACCGGAGTAGCATGATTCGAGTAACTTGTACAACCCGAAAGTATCGAGCACAACCGAACCAGTCAAAAATTCTTCCGCTCAGGTCCGTCTCTCGTCTCGGAGTCCGGTCATTATCAATGCAACCTCTCTATCAGCCGATCGCTTATCGTTCCATGTAAATCACGGCTCGTCTTTTTTTTTCCCTGGGCCCGAAGGGGGTAATTAACGCCTGGATCCGTGCACGTCGTCTCGAATGTATTTCGAGATCAATCAGCTGCTCGCTTATTACCCGGTGCCTTTTTTACCGGGCGTCCTCTTCTAGCGAATCCGCGTAATGGATCGTTAAAGACAGGTACGACGGTGCATTAAGTGCAATTTTGCTACAATGTAGCGGCCGGTGCACGTCGTCATTAACTCCGCTTCACCGTGGCGATACGTGGGGGGAGGGGATACGAGGGGGCGCCGAAGAGGGCGGGAAACTGGCCCCCGGGGTTACGACCGGTGATTCAATGCCGAATCGTGATTGATTGGCAACTTGTAACCTCCGTTTGCATCGCAGATTCCTCCGATGCGATCGCCCCGGTACCGCGCTCTTCAAATCCGCTCTTCATATGGTATAATCAGCCGAAATTAATTTTCCTTCTTAGCCTTCATCTGAATAAATACGTTGCTCTGATTTTATCACAAATTTTTCGATCGCTGAGCCGACGAGCATCGCGTGCAACCGCCGGTCAAATTACCGGTTTTCAATTTTTTTTATTACACAAAGACTGAAAGTATTATTATTATTTATTGCTGACGCGTGGTGGTTCAGTGGATAAAGCGCGCAACCACAAACACTGTGGTCGCAAGTTCAAATCCCGCCGTCACCTCGGGAAATTTTCTATGTGATATATGTATTACACTGCGTTATCCAAGGTGGTTCGGAGCCCACCTTAATAAAACAGTTGGTCCGCTGAAAAATAGGCTGAAATAGGCTGAAATTTGGCGATACGGAGAAGTGGAAATTGGAAGAAGGGGAGAGTTGGTGAATGGATTTGAAACCCTGACCAAATATCATTACCTACCTGCCTATTTATTTATTGCTTTAAATCGAGCATGGTTTATTAACACTAGATTTATGGGGCCCGTCAAAATGACGGATTCAAAAATTTTTAATTTACGATTATTAAGAGTGTAAGGAGGCATTCGTGAGGAATTATTAAATAGATTTTTTTTGTGTACATATTACGATAAAAATCGCTGAAGATCTAAGTAAATACAATTTTATTATTTTTATAAAGCAATGTAAAACGATCAATTTTAGTGTTCCGTAAACCTAGTGTTAAGACTGAAAGCATAAAGATGCTCTCACTGGATACGATTATACACGTGAGATACAGGAAATCTAAATAAATTAAATCTTGGCATTTTTATAAGGCACCGTGTGTCAACCACTTTTAGTGATCGATAGGTTTAGTGTTAATGCAAGATTAAATTGATTTGTTAACTGAAAGCAACGTTAAGATGTTGCTCATCGATTTCGCCACAGTGGCGAATCACGAAAGTATTCGAAAGCCCTATAAATCAGAATAATTTGATTAAAATTACTCCACACTACTTGACTTTTTTTGTGCAATTAGAAGCATTGATTTACTAAGTGGCGTGCAAAAAAAATTTTTTAAAATTTGCTAATAACTGTTTTCAACCGCTATCGGAAACGATTCCGACTTGTTTTATATGCACAGTACGTACCTGAAAAACTAGACAAGCAGAAGTTTAACCCTTAGCACTCGAATGGCGACTCAGAGGCGCCACTACAAATAATTATACCATTATTCAAAATATTATTTACATTATTAAATTTGTTTATATTTCATAAATGACTAAACATTTAAATATTGTATGAGGTACTATATCAGTTTCATACGCATAAAATGAAAAGAATTATGTACAATGGAAATATTCTTGGTCAGAAGAAATGTTTAATTTTTGAGTTGTCATAGCTCCGAGTGCAAAGGGTTAAATGAACCTAAGTAATACCGTCTATGCTATCTATAAAAACCTAAATAGTCCAAGAATCGACAGAAAAGGAAAGAAGTGAACGTCCTCTAATTTTTCGACCTAAATGCTATAAGTGAAATGAATTTCTCTGAAGATGGAAAATTTGTATCGACTGATTTCGTTGAAGATGAATTATTGGAGAGGAAATGGGGGATTTTTTAGCAGAGGGGATTAAAGGAAAAATGATATCGAAGCGTCGATCGCTTGATCCCTTCGAGCGTGCACGCGTCTTTAAGTCGCGCCGAGTTCCGGTTTCCGGAAGAAGCGGCTCCTTTCTGTTCGCTCCCACCCACGCCTCCTCCTCCGGGAACCTTTTCCAGAAAGCCCCTCCGATGGAAACGCGTACAGTGTCCCCGGGAGCACGCAGCCAGAGATTTAGGGGAGGGTAGGTGGATTAATGGCATCCCCCGCGGCATAAACGACTGCGGCTTTTCCTCTCGAATTCGCGATCGAACGTCCAACAGCTGATACGATCTGTCCACGGATTTCTGGACCACCAGGCGATCCTCCTCCTCTTGGATCCTTCTATGGATCAACCAAAGTGTAGTCGACACATTTCGATCTGAGAACGCACCTTCCCAATCCGGTTACACGTTGCAAGAAACATTTCCCAAAATCACTGAAAAATGTAGATTAACACCGACGAAGTAGCCACCTCAAAAACACCATAAAATCATAGTACTGTTTTTAGTAAAACAAACATTTAGAAGATCAAATGCAGGGTACTGAGCAGTACTTAAATCTTCTTGCGTTTCCTCGATCTTAACTAGACGTGGTGCAATGAATATATTGGTATAAAACTTCGTTTTGTAATCTGGACAAATAATTATATGACACTCAACGTTAAATTGAACAAGCTTGTTGGTAAAATCAACTTTTTCGTTGCAAGTTATTCCTGCATGGCTAGGAATCCATATAATTTTGATTTTATTTCCTTTCTCTAGGATCTTTTGATGAATTTCGAATATTTGGATTACAGTTTCGTTATTTGATTGATGGTTTTGTTGAGAATTTGTCAAAATTAACCAGAAGGGATACGTCTTGTATTGCACACCAAAATCAAGTCTGAAATACTGCAGAGTGCCAATATCAACCTGCAAACTCTTCAAAGAAGATTCGCAGTATGCTTTCAAATTGAATAGTGCACTGGTTCTTAACCGGTGTTCCGCGAAATTATGAAAGCCGAATTTTTTTTTTAAAATGATTTTTATAATATAGAATTTATTTATTCCTACGCGGGATGTTTTTGTTCGTCATTTTGGATCATTACTGTTGGCGTTCCGCAAATTTTTCATATAATCAAAAGTGTTCCCTGACTTCAAAAAGGTTAAGAACGACTGGAGTAGTGCTTCCAAAAGAGGACACCTTCGAGATAGGGTTGTTATTTTCCTTCGAAGGTCGAAGATTTCGAAGCTTCGAAGCTTCGATTTCAGAAACTTCGAAGGTGATCAGAACCGAAGTCTCGAAGCTTCGAAGCTTCGAAACTTTGAAATTTCGAAGCTTCGATTCGTTCTCAGTGAACGGATAAGAGGCGAAAAAAGTTGAATCTGCGCGAATGAAGACGCTCATTTTCGAAAATGCGTTACAACGTAAGACAGCCACGGGAAGCCTTCACAGAATTTAATAAATCTCGTTGAAATTTTGTTTCCAAAGTATTATTTTTCAAGTAAATTTGTGATATGATCCCAAAATTTATTAATAGAATGCAGTTTTTTAAATTTAATTTAATTACGAACAGTCCAAACGGAAAGATCAGTCTCAGTCACCGGTTACTGACATGGCGCTTAACGTGTTAATATTTTTATTTATCAAAAATCGTGACATGCTATGAAACTCATAAATTACAACTTCATACGTTTCGAAGACTTTGAAATTTCGTGCACTTCCAAGATTTCGAAACTTCGAAACTTCGATACTTCGAATACTTCGAAGCTTCGGAAAAATAACAGCCCTACTCGAGATGGAGGATAATATTGGTTCCAGTAAGAAGATGGTTCAGAAGTGGTTTCTGTCGGAAATTCGCGAGAGCATCGCGAGGTACAGCCGAAAACCGTTGGAAAAAATGCGAGGCACGCAGGCTGGAACGCGAACAACCCCCGTGGCGAGGTTCTGGGTCCGGCAAAACCTGTCGCGGCCGTGAATTGAACGGAAATCGCGTCCGGTCGCAAACGGTGCCGTCCACCCGCGGTCCCGCCGAGGAAAATATTTTCTGTTTTTACGTGACGGGGGTCCGGTGGTCTCGCGAGAGTCCCCGTTAGGAGGGGCCGAAAGGGGCAGCGGACGAGGGCCCATAGGGGGCAGAGCGGGGGCCGGAGAGAAGCTGAGCCGACGCTCAAAATTCCGCGGCGGTGCCTTTTGTCCCCGCGATGCCTCGCCTTCTCCCTTTTTGCCACGGTTAGACGACGAGCGCCGGAGGAGAGCGGTCTGCCCTTTCTTCTTCGCCTTCCTCCTCGTCCTCTGCTTCGTCTTTGGCCGTCGCCAGCCATCGAGATGACGAGGAGAGAGCGGATCGAGACGAGAAGCAGCAGAAGCTCTGAGCAGAAGCGGTAGCGCCTAGCAGTCAAGGGACCCAGAAAATAATCTCTCTTTCTGCTCCTCGTTCTTCGCTTTCGTCCCTGGTTTCCTCCTCTTTCTCTCTCTCTCTCTCTCTCTCGCTTGCTCTTTAAACAGTCTCCTCCCGATCGACTAGCACGCGCGGATTCGCCTTGAGATCGAGTCTCGGGCATCAATCTCTCGTCAAACCTCTCGACTAGTCGTAGAAATGCCGACACAATGCCCCTTCTCGTTTCTGCCTCTCTTCGCGACCCTCTCGCACTTTCTCTCTCTCTCTCTCTCTCTCTCTCTCTCTCTCTCTCTCTCTCTCTCTCTCTCTCTCTGTGTCTCTCTCTCTTTCTCTCCATCGGAATTTCTCCGTTTCTTGCTCTTTCCGCTCGGATCTGTGGTTCCACTCGTTCGATGGGTTTTCTAAACCCGAAGGTCCTGGGTCTGGGAATTTGGAAATTCCGATCGACTCTTCCCTGTTACTGGCTCCTGCTCTTGATGCTGCTTCTGTTTCTGTTGCCTCCTCTCTGCTCTCCCGGTATTCCAGACGAATTATGAGATTGCGAATAAAGGGGAGAACATTTCGCGATAATTGCGACGCACGAGCGCGGGATGGCACGCGGAACCGCTCGCCGGATTCTTTCGTCGGGGATTCTTTCTGGGGAACAGAGCGGGCGAGCCGCGGCGATGAATCGCTCCTCGGGATCGGAACAGCACGCTAAACCAACGTTTGCTTCTCTGTACGTCTCGGTGACGGTGCTACATCCGTCCCGAATGCACTCGCACCGTCCACTAACCTGCTGAACGATTTTCGGATCAAGAGAACAACGTGGACAAACGTCCCAACTGTTCTTCGATTTGGCCGCCCCATTTTTATTTCAACGTCCTCAAAGTCGTTTATGCTTTTGAAGATAGTGTCGAAGTTGATACTCGATCGAAGTATTTGGATCGTGAACTGTACCCAACTGTTCTTCGATTTGGCCGCCCCATTTTTATCTCAACGATTTTAAATTCGTTTATATTCTTGATAGATAGTGTAGAAGTCGATACTCGATCGAAGCATTTGGATCGTGAACTGAACCCAACTGTTCTTCGATTTGGCCGCCCCATTTTTATTTCAACGTCCTCAAATTTGTTTATATTCTTGATAGATAGTGTTGAAGTCGATAGTCGATTGAAGCATTTGGATCGTGAACTATACCCAACTATTCTTCGATTTGGCCGCCCCATTTTTATTTCAACGTCCTCAAAGTCGTTTATGCTTTTGAAGATAGTGTTGAAGTCGATAGTCGATCGAAGTATTTGGATCGTGAACTGTACAACGAACCAGTGATGCCAGAACGGTTGAATCGAGGGGAATACAGATTACCACCTCTCTGATGACCGGAGTAATATGTGATACGTTGGGCGGCACGTCACGTGACCAGTCTTAGTGGGAGACGTTGGACTGTGCTCAGGTAGTAAAATGGGATAGTGGAAGGGGAAAAGGAGGAGAGGAAAATCAACCCAGTTTTGGGTTGATCTGGCATCAATGCAACGAACAAGTCTATTTAATAACCCGTTGTGCTATAATATAGGGCAGATTCTTGATGAAGACTTCGAACAGACTCTGTTAAATATGTATGATGTTAATTCTATTGTATTTTAATGAATATTCAGCCATTGGAGAATGCCTGGGAATGCAATTAATATAAATTTGCCTTGCTTCCTAGAAAATGATTAACGTCAAAGAAATTCTAATTGAAATCGTAAAATACATCGTAGTGCAAGGGGTTTAACCTACCGAGCATTAAACGTGACTGGCATGTATTGCTTTATAAATATGAGAAATTTAAATTTATATAAACTTTCAGCTATTTTTATAATACTACATGTTCGATTTAAGAAATATATTCAATCATTTCCTATGAAAGAGATTTTATCATTTCAACAAATCTGAAATAAATAATCTGGAACCGGTCGAATTGACCGGCGCTGATCAGGTTTAGTGTTTAATAAATTGCCTAAATGAATCAGCTGAATTGGAACACTTTGATCTTTCTCATCGAGGCGTAAAAAGTAAGGCGAACAAAAAAGTAAGATCAAGTATATTCAATTCTGGACATCAAGATCGACTCTATTTACAAGATAAATCAGGTCAGTGCAAAAATTCGTGCCTGATTTCGTATAAAAATACAATATGGAATCAGGCACGAATTTTGCACTGACCTAACGCATCGTATACGATCTAGAAGCATTCTCCATTCTTTGAGAACGATTTTTTGCTCACCTCGGAGAAATACTTTCAGACGATTCGCGATTTAGTTAGTCCCGACAGCGATGTCGAAAGACTATGAAAGCCGCTGGCGCAACGAGGAAGACGAACGCAGGGTGAGCGTGAAATCGCGCAATAATTTTCACGTCACTTTCAAAGAATCTCGAGAAGACGCACCGCCGCATCGCGCCCAAGCTCGAGAAGCTCCAAGCTCCTCGTTGTTCGAGCAGAGATCGCGTTCATAGAACGTCGAAGATTTCTAATTGCACGGTGCGACACTGTGCAATTTTCTGAAAAATTGTGGCACGGTCGAGTTGCGAGGACGTTACGTAAACGGTGGCACAGAAAGAGAGAGAGAGAGAGAGACACAAAGAGACAGAGAGAGAGAGAGAGAGAGAGAGAGAGAGAATATACGAAACAGGAAGCGATGGACAAAGCAACGGCTGCCGTGGCAAAGCGGGATCGTGTCGGCGAGAGGATAATGAGCCGGCCGAACGGGAATCGCCAGAAACGATTCCTGGGCCCAGCACACACGAACTCTTTTCATGGCCGAAAATTATAACGGCGCTTCCGACACGCGCGAGCTAGTCCCATTGTCCACGGAAAATAAACACGAGGCGTACGCGCAAATCGAACACAAACTTTGATCGTCGGCAACGATGGAACAATTCTCTGCTCGAGAGAAGGCGATCATCCATTGTTGAATGAAAAGTAGAACGTTTCTACTGCCAGCCTGGACACAAGTGTAAGCACTAATTGTGGTCGACGAGGTGAATAGTATTAACTAAGGCTGTGACTTTACCGAAGTTTTGACTCTTCGCAGCTTCTAAGGATTCGAAGGAATGAATGAACTTCGAAGGAACGAATGAACTTCGAAGTTTTCGAAATATCGAAGTTTCGAAGTTTCGAAATCTTGGAAGTGCACGAAATTTCAAAGTCTTCGAAACGTATGAAGTTGTAACTTATGAGATTCATAGCATGTCACGATTTTTGATAAATAAAAATATTAACACGTTAAGCGCCATGTCAGTCAACGGTGACTGAGACTGATCTTTCCGTTTGGACTGTTCGTAATTAAATTAAATTTAAAAAACTGCATTCTATTAATAAATTTCGGGATCATATCACGAATGTACTTGACAAATAATACTTTGGAAACAAAATTTCAATGAGTTTTATTAAATTCTGTGAAGGCTTCCCGTGGCGGTCTAACGTTGTAAGGCATTTTAGGAAATGAGTGTCTTCATTCGCGCAGATTCAACTTTGTCGCCTCTTATCCGTTAACTGGGAACGAATCGAAGCTTCGAAATTTCGAAATCTTCGACCTTCGAAGGAAAGTAATAGCCCTAGTGCGATCTAGGGGAACTAGCTATTTTTGCGAAATGGACCTTCCGTTTTTTCATAGATCGTTTCCAGGCAACTGTAACGAGTTCTCGATATCGATCAATACAATCCAATCACTTCAAGAACTGCCAGGTGTTCGAGTTTTGTCGACAAGGCACGGATCAAGCCGAAATATGGGATCATCGCTAGACTGCGGATCTTTATGAAAAATAAAGACGTTCTTGCATCTGTTGCAAGGAACAGTATAGTTGCAAAAAACAGTATAGATACAAGTGTATTTCTTCTTTCAATAGCTTCAGTAATTTGAAAATAATACAATAGGAATATTCTTATTCTATACTGCGAATTATATGCATTTATGACAAAAATGAGTAGGTGTAATTTAAAACAGTAAAATCATTAGAAGAATTTAAAAACACACTTTTACATTATTTTCAACCCATTAAACATAGTAAGAAAGAAATTGAATTTTTATTTCCCACCAGTTTATTGCAATTCAGGTAGAAAGTTTTTATTTTGCATAAAGTTCCGCAGTCTAATCATCACAGTTGTATATATAAATTCAGCACAGGATCATCGCAGGATCCATTGAGTTTCCAAATCGCAAAAGCTGGACCTCGATGAATTAGATTCAGATTTAATTTGCCTTCAGCAGCGGTTCCTTTCGATCGATAGGTCGTTAATTATTCCATGTTCTTCTACGAGGAGAAAAGGTATCGATAGTTCCTCCGGATCTACAGGCTGGTCGACGATGAAAATGCCGGGCCAGAGGGAAGAAGTCAAAACGAGCGTAACGAGGAGTCGTAAAGTGAACGAAGACACGAGCAATTAGGGTCGGAAGTGGACGCGTACGTACGCGATAGTTATTTAAATAATTGACAATGTTTACGGACGACTGACGTGTTCCGGGGTTCCAGGGTTCCGGGCCACGGTAACAGGGGGAATTGAATTAAACGGCGACGTATGGTGAATAATTAATCGGAAGACGGTTACTTAAACTGCCAGCGGGGCTGAGGGACACACGTTTCGCTTCTCGTTGTATAAATATATGTATATATAGTCGGTTATCGCATCGTTCGTCGCGAGTCGCTTCTCTTTAGACGATACACGGCCTTATCGATGGCGATTCATTGTCGGGATGACAAAAAATGGTGAAATCCCCTTGAAAAAATTATCTGACTCCGGATGATATCGGGCCGAGTGACTAACCGCAACGATCCGGATCCACAAAAATATCGTGCAACTCTTTTTTTTTGGAAATGCTCATTTTAGGCGGCGCGTGGATTAACGTTTTTTATCAATTGCTGCTTCCGACGGCGATTCGTTTGTTCAGATTTTTATTTCTCTTATAGATTCATTTCTTTTTCCTACTACCGTTCTTTTGCATTTGATCTTTTTGTACAACAGGGGTGGGTACGGTAGGGGCCCCTCAAACGCCTGTTTCTCCCACCAACGTCTCTTTCATGCGCGAGACCTGCACATTGTTCGCGACGGGCGAAGCACTTCCATCCTCTATGGTAACGGCGGATGCTGGTGGGGGACAGTGGGCGCTATGGTGGGGACGGTTTGTCTCAATTGAGACAAAAATGCCCATCCCTGTTCTATAACATCAACAATCGCATTAATTTCATCTTCCTCGCCATTGTTCCTTCGCATTTTATTCGCGTTTCTTCCATAGTGTTTAATTAATCGTTCCTTCGACGCGGATGAACAAAATATTGCGTTAAGTCCTTCTTCCTCGCTATTATTCCTTCGCATTTTATTCGCGTTTCTTCCAGTGTTTAATTAATCATTTCTTCGACGCGGATCAACAAAATATTGCGTTAAGTCCTTCTTCCGCGCCATTATTCCTTCGCATTTTATTCGTGTTTCTTCCAGAGTGTTTAATTAATCGTTCCTTCGACGCGGATGAACAAAATATTGCCTTACGTCCTTCTTCCTCGCTATTATTCCTTCGCATTTTATTCGCGTTTCTTCCAGAGTGTTTAATTAATCATTTCTTCGACGCGGATCAACAAAATATTGCGTTAAGTCCTTCTTCCGCGCCATTATTCCTTCGCATTTTATTCGTGTTTCTTCCAGAGTGTTTAATTAATCGTTCCTTCGACGCGGATGAACAAAATATTGCCTTACGTCCTTCTTCCTCGCTATTATTCCTTCGCATTTTATTCGCGTTTCTTCCAGTGTTTAATTAATCATTTCTTCGATGCGGATCAACAAAATATTGCGTTAAGTCCTTCTTCCGCGCCATTATTCCTTCGCATTTTATTCGTGTTTCTTCCAGAGTGTTTAATTAATCGTTCCTTCGACGCGGATGAACAAAATATTGCCTTACGTCCTTCTTCCTCGCTATTATTCCTTCGCATTTTATTCGCGTTTCTTCCAGTGTTTAATTAATCATTTCTTCGATGCGGATCAACAAAATATTGCGTTAAGTCCTTCTTCCGCGCCATTATTCCTTCGCATTTTATTCGTGTTTCTTCCAGAGTGTTTAATTAATCGTTCCTTCGACGCGGATGAACAAAATATTGCCTTACGTCCTTCTTCCTCGCTATTATTCCTTCGCATTTTATTCGCGTTTCTTCCAGTGTTTAATTAATCATTTCTTCGATGCGGATCAACAAAATATTGCGTTAAGTCCTTCTTCCGCGCCATTATTCCTTCGCATTTTATTCGTGTTTCTTCCAGAGTGTTTAATTAATCGTTCCTTCGACGCGGATGAACAAAATATTGCCTTACGTCCTTCTTCCTCGCTATTATTCCTTCGCATTTTATTCGCGTTTCTTCCAGTGTTTAATTAATCATTTCTTCGATGCGGATCAACAAAATATTGCGTTAAGTCCTTCTTCCGCGCCATTATTCCTTCGCATTTTATTCGTGTTTCTTCCAGAGTGTTTAATTAATCATTTCTTCGACGCGGATCAACAAAATATTGCGTTAAGTCCTTCTTCCTCGCCATTGTTCCTTGGCGTTTTATGTCCGTTCGTTTCTCTGTGGTTAATTAATGTTTCTCTCTGCGCGAGGACGAATCAAGATTTCATAGACAGCGTATCATTTTCTCGTTACTGTTCTCATCTTCGACTACGCACTCATTGCAGATTCTCCCCCATCTATTCGTCCAAGGCTCCCTGAAATTACCTCTGTCTCCTATCCAGCTCGAAGAGCATCGGAGCAAAGGCAAAGAGACACACTGGTGAGCTGAAATGAGGAAAGAGGGCAATCCTCGTCTCTCTCTCTCTCTCACCATCTCATCCCTCCCCCCTCTGTCTAATGGTTTAGGAGTCGTTCCGGACATTAGCTTCTGCGCGCGTAGAGAGAACGGCAGCAGCTCTTCTTCTTGTTTTCCCTGTTCGCCGTTGCTCTCCACCTTCTACGCGTTCAGAAGCTGTCCCGCTCTCTTTCTCCTTCTCTCTCTCTTTCCTCTTCCTACCGGTCTCTCTCCGTCTTCTCCGTTTCTCCCTGGATGCCCTTTGAAAAATGACCCGCGTCCTCCCCGAGATATAAGAGTGTCATCATCATTAGCCCGCCGAGTTACACGGCGGACCCGTACGCACACGGAAACACGCGTGTCCGTGGCTCACCGAGAGCTATTAGCCTCCCCGCAAAACTTTCGTGGCTCCTCAGAAACGTTTCTCCTCACTGCGCAGAAATTTCGAGGCGTCTGGAAACCGTGAAAATTGAGAACGTCGCGTAACAAAACGCTCGTGGCTAGAGAGAGAGAGGAGAGAGAGAGAGAGAGAGAGAGAGAGAGAGAGAGAGAGAACACCGCGGTCGAAGGGTTAAAGACTTACACGACCGAGTGTATTGTTGATCGATTGGTACAAAAAGTAAAGAATTTCCAAAAAGAAAAATTGGTGTGTGCTTAGACCACATGGTTGAAGTGAAACTTTTTTCTTTAATTTTTTTTCGAATTTTTATTAACACTTTATGAAATTTAACCCTTTGCACTCGAAGCAATTTTAATTCGAAAATCAATATATTTCTTTCAACCTAGAACATTTTTATTCTATGTATCTTTTTTACATTGTGCACCTGAAATTAAATATGCTTTCTCATACAACAGTTGAATTTTCAGTAATTTAAAGAATAGAGACGAATTTGACAATATAAAAACTGTTTTGAATAATGGTATGGCAATTTTTACTGGTGACCCAGAGTCACCATCCGAGGGCAAAGGGTTAATTTTCTATGATTCTATTATTGAAACAATTGGCTTGTGATAGCTAAAATATGATATAAATATTCTTGATTCGATTTTGTCTAAATGTCTTGCAAATACTGCATCGAGAGCTGTTCCTGATCTTGTTGTCGCTTCATTAGGATTATTTACCATTTTCAATCTTAATTTACTTCTAAAAAATACTATTAATAATTTTGATTGTTCCGATGCAAAGTTCACATTGGAATCTCCACTTAGCATCATCGGAATTTTTTCATAATCTTTATTAAGCAATGCCGAATCCTCAACCGTATATGCTAATAGAATAGAATTTCGTTTCATCGTTTCATGGCCAGATCGGTTTTACTCCTACCGCGTCGAAGTTCTACGCCTGCCGCGTCGGGGTTTTACTAAATCGTTTCATCGTTTCATCGTTTCAGCGTTTCACCGTTTCAGCGTTTCACCGTTTCATCGCCAGATTGGTTTTACTCCTACCACGTCGAGGTTATGCGCCTAACGCGCCTAAAGAAGTTTCACTTCTAAAATTTTTGTAGCAGTATTGGAATACATCGATCATAGATCATAATAGAATCACAAAACAAAATCTGACATTGAAAACAAGTGCGATATATGCTATTTAACACGTTCGCTACCAACGCCGCACATTTGCGTTTACCACAACTTTGTATTATACCTAATGAAAATAAAATTGCTTTGGTGTACGATGTTGTTTAAATAAGTTGTTTGAAAAACTATGAGGACACTTGACAAAAATATCCAAGTCATATAATCCAATATTGGAAAAGATATCGTCTTTTTTACGAGTGTCCGAATATGAATGGAGAGACTGTATCTAGGAACACTTTTATGAAAGTTTTAAGTATCAAATAAGTTTCATTTGAAAAAATCCGGTCTTGCCGTGTTTTTTGCGGCAAGATCTCCAATTAACCTGTCGACGACGACTCTGTCCAATCAACTCGAAACGCAGCCAGCTCGAATTAATTTCGAGCTAGATCGCCCTCCGTTGTCAGCGTCGCGACGTCGAACAGGTATAATCCGTCCACCTGTCCCATTGTTGCAAATTCCGCGCGAAGCGTAACAATGTGTTCGCAGAGCGGTGCCAGCAAAAATGAAACGTGGCCAGCGTGAAAGTCTTTTTCGGACGCAGCTGCCGTTGGCTTTTGCCGCGGCTGCTGCTGCTTCGGCTGTTTCTGCTGGTTCGTATGTATACGCTCGACCCCGGCTCGGTCCGGCCCGGCCCGAGAGGGCAACCGTATAGCCATAATAAATCTCCATTAGCTGCCGAAATTCGGGGTACGCGCGTTTTGCCCAATTACCGTGCCCTCCACTCCTTCCTTTTCCCAGCAAACTGGACACGATTTTATCGACGGCCTAATTGAATCGTCTGCCGGAAAACAGCGCGAGCAAATAAAACCGACGGCCTATTTCGACGGCAACAACCAGCGCTGCGTCGCGTCTCATCGGGTCGTCGCGCGCGCGTTCCGCGGCTCCTTAGCCACGTCTCCAACCAATTAGCCACGAAAATTACAATCAAAAAGGAATTTTGCTCAACGATCCACCGAATCCGGCCCGCGAAGATTGCTACCGCAAGAACTGTTTGCTCAGCAACTGGTGCCATTTTTATAAGACAGCACGTACTACTCGCTTTCAACCCTTAGCGGACGGGAATTATTTTGGTAATTATATAGAAAAGGTCTGCGTACTCCGATTTTGATGAAATTTTAATATATTATAGATTTCGACATTTTGAACTTTTTCCTTTTTCAATATAGGGGGGTCGCTTTTAGTTTTCGAGATATTTGCAAAATATCGGTAATGTTAATTTCATAACGGAAACCTTCTTTTTAGAAACACTGGGTGCGTGTGAAACACTGGGTGGGTGTGTGTGATATTGTCGCTTCTCATCTCCACAACGTGTTTACAAACAAAAAATAAACAGATGCGGCCCGAAAATCCAGGAAATGTCTTTGAAAATTGAAAGCTCAGACTATCTATGTATGATCAGAGTTATCTGCAGGAGTTAATTCTGCTTGTTTCTTCTGTTATTCCATTTCCTGGATTTTCGGGCCGCATCTGTTTATTTTTTGTTCATAAACACGTTGTGGAGATGAGAAGCGACAATACCACACACACCCACCCAGTGTTTCTAAAAAGAAGGTTTCCGTTATGAAATTAACATTACCGATAGTTTTTTGCAAATATCTCGAAAACTAAAAGCGACCCCCCGATATTGGAGAAGGAAAAAGTTGTTTAGAATGTGTTGCTCCATAACATATTAAAATTTCATCAAAATTGGAGTACGCAGACCTTTTCTATATAATTACCATTATTTTTAGCATACTTTTTAATGGATCGAATATATTTTCCTTGTGAAAGAAAATTGTGTACTGAAGAGTTAAGTATATGTATTAAATGAAAGGAAACCTGTTGCGTTCAGTACAAATATGTTTGATACTTTCTGAGAGTAGTAATTTCTTTAAAAATTATTCGCAGTCGTAGAACGGTCAAGAAGCTTGGGCAACTGTCAGCAGACACGCGTCCGCAATGGGTTAACCCGTAAAGCTCCGTTGGCTCCTCTACAGAGACATCTAACATTTGTTCGCCGTTTTAACGCGTCAAAATGATGCGTTTCGATATTTTTAAGTTACCATTATTGAGAGTGTAAAGATGCATCCACGAGGAATTATTCAACAAATTTATTCCTTTGAGTATACAACATAAATAGAATGGCTAAAAATTTGAATGAACACATTCTTATTATTTTTATAAAGTAATGTAAAATAGTCACTTTTAGTGACGCAACGCATTGGAATGTTGAGGGTTAACCCTTAGCGGACGGGGATTATTTTTAGCATACTTATTGATGGATCGAATAAATTTTCTTTGTGAAACAATATTGTTTGCTGAGGAGTTTGGTGTATGAATTAAATGAAGAGAAACTTTGAAAGGGAATATTGAAAAAGAGAACATTGAAAAGGGAATAATTGTGTTTGATTTCGGCGCACAGGTTCGATCAACGATACAAAATAGCAATTTTGCAAATTAGAAAACCTCTTCGGAAACTCAACGTTTCGACCCAGGTGTGGGTCTTTCTCAAGAGTGAGATTTTTTTGCGTTTGCTATAACAGGAAACAATATACTTGAAATTTATTGAGAACGAAACTGACTACATGCCGGCAGAAACTGAACTGTTCAGTTTCGTTCGCAATAAATTTCAATTATATTGTTTCCTGTTATAGCAAACGCAAAAACATCTCACTCTTGAGAAAGACCCACATCTGGGTCGAAACGTTGAGTTTCCGAAAAGGTTTTCTAATTTTCAAAATTGCTATTTTGTATCGTTGATCGAACCTGTGCGCTGAAATCAAACACAATTAATCAAAAATTTCGATCGATAAATACATTTAATAGATACCATGAAAAGGGAATGTTATAAATGTGGATATTCTGTTGATTTAGCAGGACACTGAAGATGAACCGATTAACTGCTTGCCTGAATCTTGCGATTGATCCAGAACGTTCGGTTCGTGAAGAGAAAGAGGGGGGGGGGGGGGTGAAATGGAAGATTTTCGTGAGGAAGCTGATTTTCGTGGCGCTTTTCCTCGCGAAGGAAAAATGGTGTTCGAAGGGAAAGCTCCCTAACGGAGGTCGCGAGACGGAAGTGCAGGGCAGAAACGCAGGGACAAGATAGATGTGCGTCACTTCCGGCCGCGACAGGGGGTGGCGTCTGCGGGTCGGCTAGCCACCCTCGGCCAAAGCACGAAGGGTTCGCCAGTTTTGCAGAATATAATTACCGGAGTATGCGGGAGCTGTCGGCAGTGTCGCACTGGCAACCACTGGCAACCACTGGCAGCCACTGACAGGCAGGCAGACCAGCACCGCAGTCAATGGCAGCGAGCGACACCGTCGCCGACGGCTCGGCACGAAAGAACTCGACTATCGCGCGCAAGCACACGGAATTTATTCGGACCTGATAAATGAATCCGGGCTCCCAGGATCAAAGCGAACCAATGAGATAGAGACGATGGTGACGTGTTTCCAGGGCCGGGGCCAACTATTTAATGCGTGCCTTTTTGCCGGGCTTCTAGATCTCCTCTACCCTTGAATTATTAATAACAACGGCGGGGGGCGAGCTTCGAAATCCTGTGGTCACGAAACGCGACTCTACTCCGCGTCCTCTATTTTGCTTCCATTTATAATTGGATTGGAAAGAGGACGTGAATGCGCCATTCCAACGAGAACTTTCAATGCGCAGTAGTCACACTATTCATTTATTTCGCTCGAGCCTCGCCGAATTGCCAAACGACACTGCGGATTTCATACATTATATTTTCTTTTGAACACGTTGAACCCGCCATGGTGGTCACCAGTCACCACTGCATTGCCTAAGAATGATTGTCGTAAAATGGATGGCATTGAACATCAACTTAGTACTGTCGAAATTATATAGATTAATATAACAATTATAACAATTGTCCTTAATACTGTTTATTGCTTCTGTGAACGATATAAATGAAACTTTGCATGAAGCACATAAAATCTGCACAGCATTCGACAAGTTAACCCTTAGCGGACGGGGATTATTTTTAGCATACTTTTTGATGGGTCGAATAAACTTTCTTTGCGAAACAAAATTGTTGAAGAGTTTGGTGTATGAATTAAAGGAAGGGAATCGTGTTCAGTAAAAATTTGTTTCATATTTTTCGGGATTATTAACCCTTTGCGGACGCGTGTCAACTGTCAGTCGCCCAAGCATTTTTATCGTGCTGCGACTGCGAATAATTTCTAAAGAAATTATTACTCTCAAAAAATATCAAACAAATTTATACTGGACACAACACGTTTCCCTTAACATAATTCATATGCTTTAACTATTCAATACACAATTCTGTTTCATAAGGAAAATTTATTCGACCCATCAAGAAGTATGCTAAAAGTAATCTCCGTCTGCCAAGGGTTAAGTGCTTTAAAAATTATTCACAGTCGGAAAACGATAAAATTGTTTGGGCGCCTGTCAGCAGACACGCTTCCGCAAAGGGTTAATCTCTTACAACTTGACGCAGAGGACAAAGTTCGGAATAATTTAATAAGATTCTTATATTTATTGATGTATAACGCCACGTCTGATAGGGTTAAGAAATTTTGTTTCCACTTTCTATAAATTAACTTATCGAAATTTTTATTTGCACGAAAATCCGCGATCGAATTAAGGGTCAAAAGGTCCACGTATCGATAGCAATGGTGAACTATGAGGATCTACATATAGACTCTATCTCTATAGGTAGGGGTGTGCGAGTACTCGAAATTTCGGGTTCGGGTCGGGAAATTTGTTCGGGATCGGGAAGGTACTCGGGTCGGGTCGGGGTACCGAAAGTTTGCAATATTCGGGTACTCGAAGTTAAAGTTGGAGCAAGTCTGCGGTCAAATCAGCAATAAATAACTCTGTGACTCTGTGCATATTAATACGTCCAATCATCGGTTGTAACAATATTTCGATTTGTAGTAAACACTGTTTACGAAACAGTGCTCTTATACGAACAGTGTGCGCACGAAGATTCCTTGTCTTGTAAGATCAGCGTTTACTAGAACCAGAAACGTCCTTTACGTACATTCTTCCACACATATTCTATTCATTCATTCATATATTCTAAAATATTTCTTTTCCTCGCGAAGTTTGATAACCGATTACACTAAAAATACAAAAATCATTCTGAACCTGCCATTGAAAATAAAAGATTGAACTAAAAAATCATAAAACAGCATTATGCTTATATAAATACAACTTTAACTTCGAGTTCCCGAATATTGCAAACTTTCGGGACCTTGACCCAACCCGACAAGACTACCATTTCGAATACCCGAAATCGACGAGTTGTAAGGATCATTCAAATTGAGTTGTGGACTACCTATCTGCTAAGATGTTTCCTTGAACATTTTTGCTTATATTTTATCATCTGGTCAGGGATTCATTTACATAAATATCGGACTGTAATGTTGCGACAAATTTGAGTAATGAAATAAAAAAATAAAACTCATTTTATTACATCCCAATTTTATATTACACATACTCTGTGTTTGACGAGTATACTCGTCATCGCTAAATTTGTGCGACGCAATGTAGATACGCATTTTCCGAAGATGTCGAAACTGTTAACTGGTTAACACGTTGACTGCCATGGGAGTCACCGGTGACCGGCACTCGACATGGCTACAGCGCCGTGGGGGCCACCGGTGACCGGCAACGCAGCAAATAATAAAAGTACATAATTAGAGTAAATATGGATACTGATCAATTTTTCAATAATACCATTGTTACTATAATCGTTTGAAGAAATTAATGCACGATAAATGCTTCAAGCATGATTTTATAACTCACTTTATTTGCTGCAAATAATATTTCAACATAATATGCATCGCATAATGAAAAATTCACGTTGGCGCCTTGGGAAAACCATGGAAAATGCGCCTGGCAGTCAACGTGTTAATGAACTGTGACGATATGCTAGGTTCGATGGTTCCTTCGCGACTGACTTTGGTCCTCGTGTTTTCCTTACGTCAAAGGTCGCTTACCCCTAAGGACCGTAAACCGCCCCTTAAACATTCAATTACGCAAGTGGCGATAGTTGCACACCGACACGAATGATACCGCAATCGTTTCCAATGGATTCCACGAATTCGCAGCACTCCGCCGAATCCATATCCATCGAATCGACAGAGATGATGGTGGATGGATTAACGTAGGTGTGGTTCGCTTAATTCCCGCTCGTACCCCTAATTAAACAGGGAAAAAGCCGGAGGGCGTGGTGCGTACGAGCGCAGCCGTGACTTTCGACGGAGTAAGGGCATGAAACAATGGCCACTGTCTCGCGATCTGGATCTACGTTCCATTCCGCGCGGCGATTATATTAATTAGGCTGCGGATTTTATGCACTCGCGCGTGAACATGCGGAATATTCGATAAATTAGAGACTTCGAACGAAACCGCCGATCACGGGAGCTGTTACTCTACGCTCTCGACGGCTGAATGTTATTACAACACCGAAATTATTGAATATTTCTGTACGATAAAAATTCACCCTATGCCATAAAACATGGGAGAACATGTATGCAAAGTTTCAAATCGATAGTTCTAAGGTTGTTTCCTCATTTTCAGAAATACCCTACTGCTCTTAAGTAAAATCTTGCTTGCCTAAGAAATGCTTCCTGTTCTTCGCTCTAAATAAATTTTGGCTTGAAAAAATTTCTGCATGATCGTGAAACGCGCAGAAACAAGCATGTACAATGCCCAATCGATAGCTCCGCGAATTTTCCTTCTACAAATTGTAAAAGGCCTACCCTTGCTTCCAAGTCGTAATGAAATTCGGTCCAAGTAAGAGATGCTTCTTGTTCTTCGGTCTAAATAAATGTGGGCTTGAAAAAATTCTTGCAACAATATGAAATATTCAGAAACGAATATGTAAAATTCCCAATCGATATCTCCACGGATTTTCACAATATGAAATTGTAAATGGCTCCCGTTGCTTCCAAGCCTTAATCGAATTCGTTTTAATAAGGACTGCTTCCTGCAATTCGCTCTAAATAAATTTGGGCTTGACAAAATTTCTGCATAACCGTAAAACATGCAGAAACAAGCATGTACAATGCCCAATCGATAGCTCCGCGAAGTTTCCTTCTACAAATTCTAAAAGGCCTACCCTTGCTTCCAAGTCTTAATGAAATTTGGACCGAGGAAGAGATGCTTCCTGTTCTTAGCTCTAAAAAAATATTGGCTTCAAAAAATTTCTGCATGATCATAAAACACGCAGAAATAAGCATGTACAATGTCCAATCGATAGCTCCGCGAATTTTCCTTCTACAAATTCTACAAGGCCTACCCTTGCTTCTAAGTCTTAATGAAATTTGGTCCAAGTAAGAGATGCTTCCTGTTCTTTGCTCTAAATAAATTTTGGCTTGAAAAAATTCTTGCAACAATATAAAATATTCAGAAACGAATACGTAAAATTTCCAATCGATACCTCCACGGATTTTCACTCTATAAAATTGTAAATGGCTCCCGTTGCTTCCAAGCCTTAATCGAATTCCTTATAACAAGGAATGCTTCCTGCACTTCGCTCTAAATAAATTTGGGCTTGAAAAAATTCTTGCAACAATATAAAATATTCAGAAACGAATACGTAAAATTCCCAATCGATATCTCCACATATTTTCACTCTATAAAATTGTAAATGGCTCCTGTTGCTTCCAAGCCTTAATCGAATTCGTTCTAAGGAATGCTTCCTGCACTTCGCTCTAAATAAATAAACGTCTCGTAAATTTGCATGGAGATGCGTGTTCGTGCGCTGGTAGTCGTACAGCGACAATTTCCTCCAACGAAATCATCGCGGATATCAACAAACGTTCCTCGAAAGAGTAACAGTCCGATCTCCGTAAACCGGCCGGTGGTTCGCGATTGAGGAAACCGTATTACGGAACCGTGGAAGAGGACGGGGCCCCGTATTGCATTTTAATTTCCCGCTAGGGGCACGTCCAACCGCGGATGCGAACGGTTTAGAAGGTGGCTAGGCGATTACGGCGAGCATTGTGGCCGCGAGTTACAAGCCCACGAGGATATTAACAAGACGCTAATAATTCAATAATTCCCGGCATAAAATCGCGAGCTTCCGGCGTTTAGTATACGTGCACACAGGGTGTCTCAGCTTTTTAAGCAGGTTAAACCTTGCCAGCACACTCTGTGAGTCTAAATAAGAAATACAAACATGTATCGTACAAGTATATAGGTTTTCTTTTTTTATCTAGAAAATCTCACAAGAGATTTATTACAACATTAGGTACAAACAATACCAAAGTCTACAGAGAAAGTAACCTCTACAGACTAAAAGCTAGGGTACGTTACTATTTTTTTGCTTTTTTTCCTTAAACACGCAGGTTACAGCTTTTTAGGAACGAAAGTATATAGAGGCAGGCTTTAACGTTGGGCCCAGCCAGAAACATAGAAACGTCCAAAGGCAGTTAAATTCTTAACACTAAACCTACCACGGCCAAATGACCAGTTTTATATGTTCTAATTATTCAAATTATAAAAAATTCATTTCTGGAAAATAATTGTATAAATTTCCTTGTCGAAGCATCTATTATATTGAAAATTGCGGAAAATCTTAATAATTATAGTGTTGCCATTTTTATCAGACAAATTTACCAGATACTTTTAATGCTTGGTAGGTTTAGTGTTAACTTACAGAGATTATTCAACCATAGTGATCTTTGCGTATCGTTGTTCAATGCTTTGTCAAACAGTTCTGCACGAAAGTTATAAGGAATTCAAAAGAAGAAAGATGCATCGTGAATTGATATGAGGAATTAAAGATTCCGTTCATTGCGATTGAACAAAATAAAAATGCACTTCGTATGGTAATAAGCTCCATTAACACTAGGTTTACGGAGCACTAAAAGTGACTATTTTACATTATCTTATAAAAATATCAAGAATGTGTATATCCAAATTTTTAGACATTGTTTTCATAATATGCATCCGAAGAAATAAATTTATTGAATAATTCCTCGTGGATGCAAGGTTATAACCTCAATAATTGTAAATTAAAAATATTAGAACACGTCATTTTGACGGTTTTCGTAAACCTAGTGTTAATCTTGCATTGTTAAAGGTGGTGGGTATTTTTAAACAGAATTATGTAATTATAGTTTACGAATTTAGTGCAATAATTAAAATTTTAGCAGAAATTTGTATTGATTTAATGACTGCAAACAGAAGCACGGCTCATATAACCCTTTGAGGACGGGAATTATGTTTAGCGTACTTATCGAAGTTTCGAATGTACAATTTTCCTTGAGAAATGAAATTGTGTAATGACAGCTACTTAACAGCTAATTAAATGAAGGAGCAAGTGTTGTGTTTGGTAAAAATTTGTCTGATGTTGTTTGAGAGTAATAATTTTTTAAAAAATGATTTTCAGTCACGGAGTAGCAATTTTACTTGGGCGACTGTCTGCAGAAAATGACGTGGAAGAATCGTGAATTGTTGTCTTCGAATTCCTTGTTTTCTGTGTAGTATTTTATGAAGAGGCGTTAAGCAATTCACGGCTTGTCAACCAATATTTTCTTATCTAGGTTCATAGAGTGCATTGATAAAGTTTAGACAGGTTGAAGTTGGCACACGGTGTATATAGTGTGCACACAGAGAGATCGGTGGAAATAACAGGCCGCCTACCAGGGAAAATAATCGACCAATAATGGTGATAATGAGGATCGGAGGTAATCGCCGTCTACCCACGGCGATATCACACAGTTGCAACAATAATAATATTAATAACCGGCGCGCGATGTTTGCTCATACCTCGGCTCTCCTCCGACGGCCAGGCAAATTGCTACTCGATGGACGAACGGAAAAAACGCAGTTGCTATCGTTCTAGCATTGATGCGCCACTATCAATATTCAATTATCGTTATCAGCGATTACGCTCGGCGATCGTACACGGCCTCGTTTATTCGAACGTCCGCGGTCCCTGCGGCTACATCAATCTCGTAATTATGAATTTATAGGTTTTTCTCGGATGAGAAAAATCCAATTCGAAATTACGAGTCCGAGGCATTTTTTGAAATGCTTTCGGTACGCCGATGCACGCGGCTGTTCCTTTATCGGTGATCGGATGCCCCGTAAAAAGACAGGATGAATCAACCGGTACAGAAATATAGTGTCTCGAGTTTCGAGTCGTCGAACTACTTTTGCGGTGACTGTGTTGCGTTTCATGTTTGCGGAGAATGTCTCGTGGCGATCGGCACTGCCCAGTCCACTGTATCGATTTCTTTCGGAAAAACGACGGAGAACTTAGCTTTGCGAATTTGCAATTCGTACGTCACCGAGGAATTCATTCTGAACGCGTGTGTTAGCGCAGGGCCCCATTTTTAATGATTTCCAGAGACCTGCGGTAAATATTCGAGAAAACGCTAGGATACCCAAAAGAAAAAAGGAATCTAAGGGGAGGGGCACCTGGAGCGGCGTTAGTTGGCATCGATTAATGTAAAAACATGAGAGTGTCATACGAGAGACAACTTCATTAACCAGTTAACTGTTTTTGACGAGTATACTCGTTATGGAATACAATTAATTGCTTGCTATTTGAGTTAAAATTGTTGTGAAAATTAAAACACATTAGTAATTTGTTGACATTTTAGAATATTTCGAGTCAAATACGAAGTAAAGAAACGAAACAACGAAATTAAAGTGACGTCAATGTGATAAATGAAATATTTAAAAATTCTTAGCACCCACATATAAATTCGAGCTACACAGCTAACTGGTTAAAGAGCAGTCCAACGAATATACGGTTGTTGAATTTTCTTGTATTTCTATACAAATTAACTGAAATAATAAATTAATATAAAATTTTGTTTGAGTTCTATTAAATTACCCCGATTTATATAAATTAATTGAAATAGTAAATTATATCACGTGCGAGAATCAAAAATTCATCACGGTGCACAGTGGCTCCGAGAGCGGCAATTTATGGATTAATTTCAATTTTCCTGCTTTCATATTTGAACAAATTTCTTTTTTCTATCAAATAAGGACTCTTTAAAGCAGGAATGGACACGGTAGGGACTCTTCAAACGCCTGCTTCTCCCACTAACCTCTCTTTCATGCGCGAGGCCTGCGCACTGTTCGCAACGGGCGAAGTACCTCCTTCCTCTATGTTAACGGCGGATGCTGATGGGGGACAGTGGGCGCTATGGTGGGGAAGGTTTTGTCCCAGTTGGATTAGATCTTTCAGATAACTTTAATTTTCTATGATTCGATTATTGAAACAATTGGCTTGTGATAGCTAAAATAAGATATAAATATTCTTGATTCAATTTTGTCTAAATGTCTTGCAAATACTGCATCGAGTTTTGTTCCCGATCTTGTTGTCGCTTCATTAGGATTATTTACCATTTCCAATCTTAATTTACTTTTAAAAAATTCTATTAATAATTTTGATTGTTCCAATGCAAAATTCACGTTGAAATCTCCACTTAGCATCATCAGAATTTGATCATAATCTTTATTACGCTATACCGAACCCTCAACCGTATATGCTAATAGAATAGAATTTCGTTTCATCGTTTCATCGTTTCATTGCCTGATCGGTTTTACGCCTACTGCGCTTAAAGAAGTTTCACTTGAAAAAGAAGATTCAATGAATAAATTTTAGAATGTGGCTTTCGGAAACGCTTCAAATATCGGAAATCTCATACCGCGATCGGTTTTGAAGCGAGTCTCATAACGGTGATCGAGTACTAAACACCCTAAAATTTTCTAAAATTCCGAGGCTTCCAAGAATCTCGACATAATCGAGAATTCCGAAATTTTCCAGAACTTGTCCCGATCTCGAAAAAAAGTTCTCGTCTCGTCCCGACTCAACATTTTCGGGTTCCCGCACACCACTAGTAATTAAACTATATAATTGGATCTCCAATTTCATAGTTCTGCACTTAAAACGCTATATCTGCTCGGAAAGGTATCTGAAAGATGCAAAGTTCACGTTGAAATCTCCACTTAGCATCATCCGAATTTTATCATAATCTTTATTAAGCAATGCCGAACCCTCAACCATATATGCTAATAGAATAGAATTTCGTTTCATCGTTTCATCATTTCATCGCCAGATCGGTTTTACGTCTGCCGCGCCTAAAGATGTTTCACTTCAATAGAATAGAATGTCGTTTCATCGCTTCATCGTTTCAGCGTTTTATCGTTTCATCGTTTCATCGTTTCATCGCCAGAATCGGTTTTACTCCTACCGCGTCGAGATAACGTAGGAGAGATATCAAAAATAAAGGAGATATTTAGGTGGACCACCCTGTACATCTCAGAACTTATAACACTTTCGAAAGCAACGGCTCAATAAAAATAAATGTCCCAATGTACAGAAAGGAGATCATGGCTTGAACCGCAGCGGGACAAAAATTCGAATGAATCTCGCTGCCACGTAAAATGCGGTTTCAGATTAAGCTCGCGGCTTCGTATTGGCCGTGCGCGGTCTAGTAATCGATCCAGAGCAGAAATTCCCGGTCATAAAATTTCTCCATCCGATTACAGTGACCGATCTCCCAGGCGTTTCCCTCGTTTCGCAGTTCCAGGAACGCGGAGATTAATCGTTCCGAAAATCAGCACGGTTCAGAATGCAACTGTGCATGTCTCTCCGCGACTCGGAACGACGACGGTGTAACGATGAGGAGGAGGAGGAGGTGGGAAAAGGGGGGGGATAAGGGGCCCGAGAAAAATTCCGCTCCAGTTACCGTGCACGTTCAGTCACGGATGCGGCCGTTTAGGTGAATTATCGGCTGTGCAATGTTGCTCTCGATATCCGATTATCCGACCGCGGCGTGTCGACTCGAGATTTTCTCGGTAACGGCCAAGTCCTTGGACCCCGGAGTGGGTTCGGAACGGGTCGCCTTGGGGTTCGGTACCCGCCCAGAGCGTGCACGCGATCGCTGCCTACCCTGCCCTGCTTACCCTGCCCTGCTCTGTACTGCCGTGTCTTGTGCCTTGCCTTGCGCCTTCTGTCTTGCGTCTGTAGAGCTCTGTCTTGTTGCGTTTGTGCTGACCGGTGCCGCGTTTCACCGTTGGGAGAGACCTTCGCCGATTAGTCGTCGAAAGTCGAATTGCGACACAACGAGACAACGTATTCACGGCGAGAGAGCTATATAACGATCGGTACGCGCCGCAACGCGATCCAGATCCGCGAGGTGCCACGATCCGGTAGCGGAAAATCGCTATTACAAACCGATCAACCTCTTTTTACTCTCGAAACCTCCGCTCCAACCGGAGAATCATCTCTCCCGTTTGGCGATTACGAAGGTTTTACTTCGAAGATTAATAGATCGCAGTTTTGTACACAAGGTTGTTTAACTAGGAAGCTAATTAGTTCATTTTAATCCAAGAGAATCGTGTTTGACACACGTTCACTGCCTTCATCCCATAAATCCTATAAACGTCCCACAAACGCAAAGTAATTTCATCAAAAGCGTAAAGTAATTTGATCAAAAACGCAGAGTAAAGCTGATTACAGGAATTACTTATCGAACTCTTTTACACTCTCGAAGACTTTTAGAAATAATTGGGTCACACATAAATGGCCGAAGTGGCAGTGAACGTTTTGACCCTTTGCACTCGAGTGATGACTTTGAGTCACCATTAAAAATTGCTATACGCAATCCAAAATATTTTTCACATTGCTAAATTTGTTTGTATCTAATAAATTATTAAATATTTCGATATTGTACGAGTAAATTGCATCAGCTGCATATGCATAAATTGAAATGAATTAGATAGAATTGAAATATTGTAGGTCGATAGAAATGTTTGGTTTTGGAGCAGAAATAGTTCCGAGTGCAAAGTGTTAATCCGCGAGAATTGTGTTTGACACACGTTCACTGCCTTCATCCCATAAACGTCCCACAAACGCAAAGTAATTTCATCAAAAGCGCAAAGCAATTTATTCAAAAGCGCAGAGTAAAGCTGATTACAGGAATTAATTCTGGAACTCTTTTAGACTCTCGAAGACTTTTAGAAATAATTGGGTCACACATAAATGGCCGAAGTGGCAGTGAACATTTTAACCCTTTGCATTCGAATGGTGACTCTGAGGCACCACTACAAATTCTTACACCATTATTTAAAATATTTTTCTGTTTATTAAATTTGTATTTAATAAATTTCTGGATATTTAAGTAATGCGTGTGCACATTGGATCAGCTTCATATACATAAAAAGAAGGAATTGTATAAAATGGACATATTCTAAATTAGAAAAAAAAATTTGGTTTCAGGATTAAAATAACTCCCGAGTGCAAAGGGTTAATCGTCGCAAGAGTTCACGAAGTTGTCCGAACTTCTATTTGACCAGTCTTTTGATAAATCATTTCTGTTGTTGCGAATGGGAACATTTGAACGCGAAGATTAGGAGGTCGTAGATTCAAGAAAGAATGTGTAATTTCACTAGGACGTTAATTAGTTCATTTTATTTTTAGAGGATCATGCCGCTTAGTTGCAAGAGTTGCCACGAAGCTGTCTGAATCTCTGTCAAAATCAATTTTCTTCTTGCGAATGAGAATATTCGAGAGCGACACATAAATGGCCGAAGTCGCAGTGAACGCGTTAATCGTCGCAAGAGTTCACGAAGTTGTCCGAACTTCTCTTTGACCAGTCTTCTGATAAATCATTTCTGTTTTTGCGAATGGGAACATTTGAACGCGAAGATTAGGAGGTCGTAGATTTACGTAAGGTTGTTTAATTTCACTAGGACGTTAATTAGTTCATTTTATTTTTAGATGATCATGCCGCTTAGTTGCAAAAGTTGCCACGAAGCTGTCTGAATCTCTGTCAAAATCAATTTTCTTCATGCGAATGAGAATATTCGAGAGCGACACCTAAATGGCCGAAGTCGCAGTGAACTTTTTAATCATCGCAAGAGTTCACGAAGTTGTCCGAACTTCTCTTTGACCAGTCTTCTGATAAATCATTTCTGTTGTTGCGAATGGGAACATTTGAACGCGAAGATTAGGAGGTCGTAGATTCAAGAAAGGTTGTTTAATTTCACTAGGACGTTAATTAGTTCATTTTATTTTTAGATGATCATGCCGCTTAGTTGCAAGAGTTGCCACGAAGCTGTCTGAATCTCTGTCAAAATCAATTTTCTTCTTGCTAATGAGAATATTAGAGAGCGGCGATTAGTAGGTCGCAGAACGACGAAAGACAGTTGAATTGGAATGTTAAGTCGTTAATTTAATTCGAAGAGAATTATGATGGACCGTTACAAGAGTTGCAACTTATTTTCGATGGACACGGCGTCGATAAAGTCGGCAAATAAAAGCCGTAGACACGGAACCAGTTATCGATCGATCCAAATTGGGATCAACAAGTTTATCGGGCGGACGAACTTTGAATTAGCCGCGGGATCAACAGCATTATCGGACGGACCAGTTTGGAAGCAAAGTCTGAGGTTAACAATAACAAAGTTTGCTCTGCCAACAAGTATTCAACTTCTTTTTGGAGTCTACGTATTTAATGAATACTTCTTGCAATCATGAAACAAACGATTTGATTAGATGACCAAGATCAGTAACGATTACTTAACCCTTTGCTCTCGACAACTTAACAATTATATCAACTCTAAAATCAAACATTTCTTCCGACTTACAATATTTCAATTCCATCTGATTCTTTCCCAGGTAGCACCGTACGTCCCAGGGACGTCCATTTTAGGTCTGAACGTCTGAAGATCTAAAATGAACGTCTTAAGACCTAAAATGGACGTCCATTTCGGGACGTCTTAAAGAAGTATGAAATTTACGTCTTTAAGACGTCTTTAAAACATCTTTGTGCTATCTGGGTTTCAATTTCTGCAAATATGAAACTAATGCAATTTACTCGTACAATATTTAAATATTTAATAATTTATTAAATACAGTGTATAGCAATTTTTAATGGTGACTCAGAGTCATCACTCGAGTGCAAAAAGATAAAAATGGCTGACATGAATGCAATGCCACTAAATATCAATTTATTAATACCGAAACTGACTGGATCATAGTGTAAGGCGAGACCTTCGTTACCAAGTAACTAACAATTGTTATTAATAACGTCGATCGCTTCTATGAACGATAAAGGTGAGACTTGTGTGAATTGTACAAATCTGTTAAATTTACTATTGAATTTACTTGGATTTTGTGCAACTTTTATAATAATATATGCCTGGATAAAAATGTATGCATAATCATTTCCAGTGGAAATTTACCAAGTAACTAACAATTGCTATTAATAACGTCGATCGCTTCTATGAACGATACAGCTGAAACTTGCGTGAGTTGTACGAATCTGTTAAATTTAATTTAACGAAATGAAAGTTGCCTTTAACACTAAACCTACCGACTATTAAAGCTGATTAGTACGTGTTGCCTATTATAATATATGCTTGAATAAAAAAAGTATGAATAATCATTCCCAGTGGACGCATCTTTATAACTTCAATAATAGTATAATAAAAAATCTCAAAGTGGTCATTTGACCGGCGGTGGAAGGTTTAGTGTTAACCATTAAAATATGCAAAAATACTAGTTCCAATGCTGCAAAATGTTGAGTCACTGGATTGAATATTGAGATCCTCTGCCGACAATAATTAAAACGAGCGATTCTAGACATAATAGTTTAAAAGTGGCGAGAAGGGTTCGAAGGAACAGAGAGAATTGGGTCGTTTGTTATGCTCGGAGGATGCTCGGATCACCTGTTGCATTTTCCACGTTCCGCGGAGAGCCGGACCAACCAATCGAGATATCCGATCCCGGGCTAGGTCGCCGGTTTACCATAAATTAATTATGCATCTGCGGCAATTAACGCGAGCAGAGTCGGCCGCCGCTATAATAAGCACGATCTCGAAATCGCGAGCGAGTTTTATTATCTGTCGCCAGGAAATCGAATCCTTGAGCGAGGCGGCGCTCGTGCTAGACACACGCGTCGAAATCGTCGATCGATCTCGGCCACAGCCAGCCAGCTCTCGATCTCGATCTGTCGCGATCGCGGAGAGCGCGCGACGCAATTAGCCGCGACCTCCATTGCACTCTCGACGATCCAGTTCGACTAAATCCCTCGATTACCCGAGAATGCATAATCACTACCAAATGACGGTGTGCCGCGAGACGTATGCAAATGATACTTCTCGCGTAACTCGCTGCTATACTCCGCGCCTTTTTCTCCGGCTGGAAGATCACCGGCAATCTTTGTGGGGATATCTGTGGTGAGAATGAGAGAGAAACATTTATGAATGAAACAAAAAAATTGGTGTGTGCTTAGACCACATAGCTGAAGTGAAACTTCTTTCTTTAATTTCTTTTCGAATTTTTATTAACACTTTATGACATTTAATCCTTTGCACTCGAAGTACTTTTAATTCCAAAATCAATATATTTCTTTCAACCTAGAACATTTTTACTCTATATATCTTTTTTACGTTGTGCACCTGAAATTAAATCTGCTTTCTCATACAAGAGTTGAATTTTCAGCCATTTACAGAATAGAGACGAATTTGACAATAGAAAAACTGTTTTGAATAATGGTATGGCAATTTTTAGTGGTGACTCAGAGTCACCATCCGGGTGCAAAGGGTTAATTTTCTATGATTCTACTATTGAAACAATTGGCTTGTGACAGCTAAAATATGATATAAATATTCTTGATTCAATTTTGTGTAAATATCTTGCAAATACTGCATCGAGAGTTGTTCTTGATCTTCTTGAAGCTTCATTAGGATTATTTACCACTTCCAATCTTTATTTACTTCTAAAAAATTCTATTAATAATTTTGATTGTTCCGATGCAAAGTTCACATTGAAATCTCCACTTAGCATCATCGGAATTTTTTCATAATCTTTATTAAGCAATGCCGAATAATCAACCGTATATGCTAATAGAATAGAATTTCGTTTCATCGTTTCATCGTTTCATCGCCAGATCGGTTTTACTCCTACCGCGTCGATGTTTTACGCCTAACGCGCGAAAGAAGTTTTACTTCAAAATGAATGAAGTGAATTTAGAATGGTTGTCATTAATATGTTGTGTTGAATATATAGTTATTTGTTGAGATACGTGATAATTCCATTCACTGCCTGAAAAAATTTCCGAGAAGATCACCACCGTACCAGGTGACCATAAATTTCATCCTGGACGCGCGTCGTCCAACTAAAAAATAGCGCGAGGCCTCGAAAACGAATAATTCAACGACACCGTAAACTTTGCCGATTCGGATGCCAGATCGGTTAAATCGAGGGGAATACAGTTTACCACCTCTCTGATGACCAGAGTAACATGTGACACGTTGCGCGGCACGTCACGTGACCAGTCTACGGTCTTAGTGGGGGACGTTGCAGTGTGCTCAGGTGGGGGAATGGGATAGTGGAAGGGGAAAAAGGAGGAAAATCCACTCACAAGGAGAAGACGCGGTCATGAGGTCTCAGATTTTCTCGAAATTTTGCAGATTGGTAGATTTCTTTCTCAAGTTTATGAAAATGTAGCATTATAGGCGTCGAAATTGGATTAGTAGTGATTCACACCGATATACCCGACCCATGATCAAATTACGCGGCATGTTTATACTGCTCGGCGACCGAGGCAGCTCGAGCTTCTTGGCCCCTCCCGGCACACCCCGCAGTGGGTGTAGACGAAGGGACATACATAGATCGCAATGTTCCGTTGGACTTGGATCGTGGACTTGCTGTAATAAATATAATAGAAAAGATGCACAAAGAAACAGTCTTTGTCATCAACAGTCCTTCGTTTCTAATTTCACAGATGCGATATTAACCGTTTGCATTCGACTGTCTCCTCGCCATCACTAAGAATTGCCGTACTACAATTGAAAACAATTTCTACATTGCTAAATGTGTCTGTGTTTAATAAATTGATAAACGCACGAGTGCGGTACGAGTGAACATACATTATTTCGTACGAATCAAATGAAAAAGGTCGTATCAGATAAAACGTCCAAATTCTGGTGAGAAAATAGCTACGAGTGCAAAGGTTTAATTACAATGAAAAAGATAAAAAGAAATTAGCATCGTTGGAAACACGGTGTACATCGTCAAAGAAGAGTAATCCACGATCAAGAGTCACCACAGCCGGCAAAACGAAGAACGGGAAAAAATGCGCGCGGAATGTCACGATCGAAATTTTCACTGGCGATTCAATCCGTGCGGGGATCTACACGCGCCAAGCAAAAACGATCAACGTATCGTGACTCTATTCCGGAGCGTCGCGTGATCCGGTCGATCGCAGATTGACGAGCGCGGAGGCGGAATCGTGTTAATCGGGTTTATCATTCGGTCCAATTGAATCTCTCGCGTGCTCCGGGCCCGCAAAAACCCGACCAAAAAATTCGAGACCGGGGCAACGAAACGTTTCCGACAACGAGAGCCGCTCTCGTCGACGGTTTTTTGCCGGCAGAGACGCTCCGCGAAATTGCCCGCGCTTATTCGTACGGATAAATAGACTACGAGAGAGACAGACAGACAGAGAGAGAGAGAGAGAGAGAGAGAGAGAGAGAGAGAGAGAGAGAGAGAAAGATTGGGAGAGTGGGGGGCAATCGCGGAGAAGAGCGATTCTTATTGCAGGAAATACGCGAGTGCCGTGACCTTTGATTTCGGGAGTAAAAACGAAGCCGGCACGCGCGCGATTCCGCTCGATATCGAGGCCCGGAGAGAACAAAACGAGAAAAAATCTCCAAGCGGTATCTGCGAGCTCCACGAGGTCTTCAACACCGCGATCAACGTTTGCGTAACGCGTCTCCGACCGAGGAGAAAAAACGATAATTAAATGGTACTCGGCGTAAACAGTGCTCTGGGACCACAGATCTCCGAGAACTGTTTATCTTGCGATCGTTTCCCGAGAAAAACAATCGCGAACGATTCCGGTTCGGAACGATCCGCGCCGAAGTCTGATTTCGGAGAGGGAACACGTCGATCCGATCGTGACAAGCCAACTTTTTTTTATCGGATCCGAGAGAAAATTCTGGATTTCGGTGGGTCCGTAGAGGCTCTCCGGATTTTTTCGAGACCGTCGCAGAGACCCCTTATCGCTACTAATCTCTGAACTACGACCTAAGCCCTTGAAGGGAACCGTGACTGCAATATATCTCGAGATATCGATTTCTACATCTGTCCATGAACCGAATCCGCTGCGAGACACGCTCGGGAAACAACGTTTCTCTCCCGGGTCCAGGAAACTTCTGACTTCGAGGCGCAATCGAAGTCGAAATCGGCCCTCTGAACGGGCCGAGATTGATTTATCGCATCGATGAAGATCCACAAAGAATTTAAGGTACCATAGAAAGATCAAACGCTGGCGAATTTGTGCAGACAAATTTAGAACCACGGGGAAACAAACGAATAGCTGTTGAAACGCTCAGAAAATTGTTTTAGTAGATTTTATAGTGTAGAAATTATCTAAACTCTAGCTTCACGGAGCACTAAAAGCGACACTATTTTACATCATAAAAATAACGAGAATGCGTCGGAATTTTTAGTCAACGTTTTATAATATTGTTACGACGAGTGGACACTCCGCGATCGTCATTGGATTTGGTAAAAATTCGATTTTAATGAAATTTTCAGAATGTGTGTAATTGACACAGATTTACAAAACATATTTTTCACAATTTTAATATATGCTCACATACAAAAGTTGTAGAAAACAACTTTTAGTATTTTCTTTGCAATTCCGACCAATTATAATTTTTCAAAAATTTGTTTGTTGCGTCATGTAGTAAACTAATTATTCTGACTTCTCAAAAAAAAATCCAAGTCATATCGAATATACGATCGTCATTGGATTTGGTAAAAATTCGATTTTAATGAAATGTTCAGAATGTGTATAATTGACACAGATCTACAATATTTTTTAAATTTTCAGTATAGGGCCACATAAAAAAGTTGTAGAAAACAATTTTTAGTACTCTCTTTGCAATTCCGACCAATTCCAATTTTTCAAAAATTTCTTTGTTGCGTCATGTAGTAAACTCATTGTTCTGACCTCACAAAAAAAATCCAGGTCATATGGTCCACTATTAAAAAAGTTATCGCCTTTTTAAAAGTGTCCTAATATTAATATGACCGACTTTATATCCGTGTATTAAATAGTATCCGGACTTCCGCACGGATATATTAATTACACATTTTCAATACACGTGAAATGTGTATCTCTAGTCTCCAAAGATTTCGTTCGAGCTAAAAAGACGGCCAAAAGACCCACGGTTCAATTGTCCAGCAATTAGTCGAAATATCAAGCGAAAAAAGAACCATGCCAGAAGCGGGAGAAGAACAAAAAAATCGATGGTTGAATTACCGTGCGTAATGAACAATGGTATAATGTTTCTCCGAAGGCTGTTCATGGCGAAGGTCGGCCAGAAGACGAGCACAAGGCTGAAGGCGCTGTGAAATCGGTTCGAGATCGTTGATTCGAGAGCAAACACGATAAAGGGATTGGTACACCGGCCACCAGTTCGGGCCCTATTATAACGATCGTTCAACTTCCTCGGCGAAGTATAAAGAGTATCGTGGAGCCCGAAAGTGTACCTAGCTAAACCGAGGACGAAAGAACCGGGGACCATTTATGTCTTACTCGGCCACCTTCCACTTCTTCTTCGTTTACTTCTTCATCACCTCCATCATCTACCGACTCCTCGGCTGCTCGCGGCTCGTCTTTTTGCTGCCACGGCGAAGCAGTAAAACGCATTTCATGCGAGCTACAAAAAAGGGAGCAACGAGAGACCGACCGGAGAGAGAGAGAGAGAGAGAGAGAGAGAGAGAGAGAGAGAGAGAGGGCAGAGGCCATCGAAACGCGACTACTGGCTTCACGCGAAAATTCTAATAAGCTGCCCTTCCTGAAATTAAAATCTCCGAAGAAGGGGACGAGCAATCGAGCGAATGACAATCGAATGACTAGGTAGTAGTGGTGTGCGACAGAGTAGGGCACAAATCAATGTTATTAACCCACAATCTAATAATTAACCCTTTTCGAACGCGTGTCCGCTGACAGTCGCCCAAACAATTTTACTGTTCTGCGACTGTGAATCATTTTTAAAGCAATTAATACTCCCGAAAAATATGAAACAAATTTTTACTGAACACAACACGTTTCCCTCCATTTAATTCATACACTAATCTCCTCAGCAAACAATTTTGTTTCTACAAAGAAAATTTATTCGATCCATCAAAAAGTATGCTAAAAATGATCGCCGTCCGCTAAGGGTTAAAAATTACTAATTGTCTCATTGATTGTTAGTCATAGTAAAGTAGTAATTAGTCAAAACTAAGTATGCAGTACTTTACATGTATGCAAAATTTCAAAACTCGTATTACGGAAACGGATACAGTGAACCACTATTGCATGAATTAGACTTCTTATCACGTGGTCCGTTTCCGTAATCTTCCGTAAAATAACAAATTTCATACTTAGTTTTGACTAGTGACTACTTTGCTATGACTAACAATCAATGAGACAATTAGTCATTTTTAATTATTAGTTGATTTGTGCACTATTCTGGTGTGCGAGTACCCGAAAATCTCGAGTCGGGACGAGACGAGAGTATTTTTCGAGATCGGGACGAGTTCTCGAAAATTTCGGAATTCCCATTTATGTCGAGATTTTCGAAAATGTTCGTGATTATCGAAAATTTCGGGATTCTCGATTATTTCGAGATTCTCGAAAATTTTAGGTTGTTCGTCTTTGTAAATGTATTTATTTATCTATAGACGGACAGAAGCCCTTTTTACACAAGTGTTTACACAAAAGAAAAAAGACTATACATAAAATAACAAAGAAGGGACATGCACAAAAACTCATGGTACAAAGGGTATAGTGTTATCCGGTAATCCTACGTAATTGACTTTTAAATGTTTGTAAAGACCCACTAAAAAAATCAATACGATTATAGAGAGTGTTTGAGAGAGAGTGTTTGTAGAGAGTATTGAAGTGAAAGGAGGCAATGTTGAACACTGAATGTAACTTTTTTGTAAAACCATATATTATGACTAGTCTAATAAATGTCACTGATTTGTACGTGATTTAAATTTCTGATTTTTCACGCAAATAATGCGTTGTTGAAATGTTTCTATTATAATCTAATATAAAGGGTATCTGTTCTTGCATCGAATTTTTAACACTAGATTTACGGGACCCGTCAAAATGACGGGTTCTAATATTATGAATTTACGATTGTTTAGATTGTGAAGATGCATCCATGAGAAATTAGTCAACAAATTTATTTCTTTGGGTATATATTCTTTAAAAAATGGCTAAAAATTTGGATAGACTTATTCTCGTCATTTTTACACTGTTATGTAAAATATTCACTCTTAACGCTCCGTAAACCTAGTGTTAAACACACCACTTTGGAGATTCTTCTCAATAATTCAAGTCCGTATCAGTTTCGTGGACATTATTAGAATATTCTTGTCTTCGTTCTCGCAAGTTGAAAGTATTGTAGAGATACTTGTCGCGGTGACAGAAGGCAACGAGAAGAGTCCAGGGGTTAACAAAAGGTAACATACGATGGCGTGCGAGCGACGGTGTTCGTTCAGCGTTTGCATCGACCCAATAATAACCGTTTCGACGAATCGCGATTGTAAATAATTCGATAAGGCCTGGGGCGTTCGTAGCGCCGTAAAATATCCCTCTCTCGAGTCTTTTCCTCCGCGCGGAAATTATTCTGGAGAGCGGTGAGGAACAACGTCCGGGAGGAGTACTGGAAATAATTATTGAAAATTGTAGATCCACCCGGTGGTTTCCGAGAAGAGATAGGTGTCTCTGCGGTTCTGGCCGTGTCGAGAATAATATTCCTTTCCGTGGCTAATCGAAGAAACCGGCTTTCCAGAGCCGCTCGAAAATTAATCGAGCTTTCTATGGGCAGGAAATTAGAGGAAGGTCAGGTTGAAGGCCCTGTCGAGGCTGCGGCGAACAAGCGAGCTGAGCTCGAACTGCCCGAGAGCAAACCGAGAGAGAGAAAGAGGATGAGAGAGGGAGAGAGAGAGAAAGAGAGAGAGAGAGAGAGAGAGAGAGAGATCAAGCGACGTCTTCTTCCGCGTGCAATTTCGTGCCGATTCTTTTTCGACGATTTTTACCACCTCGCCGAACGACCGAAACGCGGTTTCGACGCGTCGCGGATCACTCGAGCGGAAAATAAGCCGCGAGAAACGTGAACGCGAGATAACGACCGATCGAGAAACCGATCGACCAGCGAATAATTTCGGGGAAAGCGGAGGCAATCTTCGGAAAACGCGACCGACGCCGAGGAATCTCGAGAGAAACGGTTCACGCTCGAGAAATCGGCGACATTGCCGAAACTGCAGCCCGACGAACTCTACGAACCAACGAAGGAACACAAGTTTCAAATAATGTAACTATTCGGTGTGCAACTGTGATCGGTAGGTTACAGATCTTTGTGCAAGATTTGTTTCTTCATTTAACCAGTTAGCTTTTGCGGCCTCTTTGATAGGGGTGTACCTAAAATGTGTCGCAAAAAGTAAGCGAACTACTTTATGCACACTGTATACAGGTTTTTCATAAAATTTAAATTTTTTATTTAAAATAAAAAATTTATATTTTCGTATTTGTGCGTTTTATTTCGTCTTGGCCTCCAAATATTCAAAACATCTTGAAATTTAAGAATATATTTTAGTTTTCACTAAAATTGCAATGTAAACAGAAAATTGTAGCTACTTTTTACGCATGACGAGTATATTCGTCATAACAAAAAACTGAGCCATTTCTTCATGACGAGTATACTCGTCTAAAGCAGCTAACTGGTTGATAAACACTAGACTGGGGATTGTATGCATTTGCGGTAAAAGCGAGAGGGTGCAATTTAACCCTTTGCAATCGAAGCAATTCTAATTCTAAAATCAAGCTATTTCTTCCAAAATAGAACATTTTTATTCCATGTATTTTTTGTTTACACTATGCACCCAAAATTAAACCTGTTTTCTCAAACAACAGTTGAATTTTTAGCAGTTCATGGAATAGACGATGAATTTAATACTAAACCTACCGAGCATTAAAATTGTCTAGTATGTATTGTTTTAAAAAATAACAAGATTGAATTTATTTAGATTTTGATTATAACATATACTTCAGTAAGGAAATTTAGTGAATCAATTCCCATGAGGTCGTCTTTATAACCTCAATAGTTTGAAAATAAAAAAATCAGTGGTAGGTTTAGTTTTAACAATATGAAAACTGTTTTGAATAATGGTATGGCAATTTTGACTGGTGACTAAGAGTGACTGCACCATTCGAGTGCAAAGGGTTAAAACGATAGAAAGATTATTATTCATTCCCTTTGAATAGAAATAAAATTCTATCTTATCGAAATCAATATTCAGCCATTGGGTAATACGTAGTCATACAATAAATATAAATTTTAAGAGGTTAAAATGATTTAAGTATAACAATGTATTATTTTCAGGTGTTTAAAATTATTTAAAAAAGAATGAAATATGTGTCTGGCTTCTACCTCTCGAAATAAATACAATTTTTGTTTCACTAAAATTTCAGTCACACAGCAATTGAAAATAGCAATGTCCATAGATAGTCTCCTGATGGTTTCACAATATTGTTCTTCGCGTACACATTTTTGCCACAAATGCACAATACCCGTACACTACCGATGAGAAGATATTGACTTCTAAAACATTCAGGTCTAATTTTGGGCGCAATCACCTTGTTGATCGCGATGGGATAATCGATCTTTTGCACCACCAATCGTAGTGTACAAAACTGTTGAGAAGATTGCAGAGACGCAGGATTTGCATGAAATTCCACGACTTACAACAGCAGCTGGCGGCGCACGCAAGATACCTGTTAATTTTGTAACTGGAATCGAATCGATCAGGGCGTTCGAATCGTCATCAATAACGCGTAATCGGCTCGCGTTTCGCTCGAAGGTTGTGTGCGAAGGGGGCCCCGCCAGCAAAAATAGAGAAAATCGGAACGAAAGCGAAATAAACCGCGACCAACGCGAAAAGTATCGAGGCGTCTCTCGCGGCTTCTGGAGTTGTCCGCTCTCGAGAAAGAAAACAGTCCCGAGTATGAAGCGAGAGAGAGAGAGAGAGAGAGAGAGAGAGAAGCGAAGCAGAATCGAGGAGAGAGAAGCGAAAGGGGATGGAGATCGGTGCACGCGCCTGTGGCGAACGTGATGATTGGCTCCCGAAAGCAGAAGAGGCAGACATTAGGCTCGGCCCTCCAGGTGTGCAGATCGGGCCAGATAAAGCTCGCTGCTCGATTAACCTTTCGCGTGAGAAGAAAAATATCGCCCGGCCGAAATTGCCGGTCCCCGGAGGCCTCGGACAAACCAAGACGAACGAGTGTGTTACTGACGATTGCGACAGTCACCGAAACAATTCGACTCGCTGTCTCTTCTTCTTACCACTTCTATACAAACATCTGAAAATCTCCGATGCGACGAAACGCGAACAGAATACCAATATACGTTGCTCCACAATTATTAACCGTTCAGGAACGCCGTTAGTACACCATACTTGTTGGAATTCAACGATACTATTGCGTCTAGGTTTAAGTGCTTAGGCTCAAGGGGAGGTTTTTCCCAAGGACAGAAGGGCCCAGGAAAGGGCATAAAATGAGAACCGTCGTCGGTTCTTAAATATTAGTTAGCCTGAACGCATCACAGAAGTTTCTCTACATACAGTTATACACTTATATTATTTACAGCAGGGATGAGCAATTTTGCCTCAATTGAGGCAAAACCGTCCACACCGTAGCGCCCTCTGTTCCCTTCCAGCAAGCGCGGTACAATGGGGCAACGAAGATACGAGACATAACCGTACGCAATGAACGTGCGCGCTGCATGAAAGAGAGGCTGGTGGGAGAAGCAAGCGTTTGAGGGGCTCCACCCGGGCCCACCACTGATTTAGAGGATACGCGGAACCACTATGGAAGCAATATTAGAATATTACCTTTGTTATACATAATAAACTATTGGGTTGGAAACTAAATGATTGCGGATTTTGTCGATAGATGTTCTAGCACATTCTCTTGTTTTGTCAACGCGTTCAAAGCACCTATATTCAGTGATGGAAACTCCGTGGGCGCTGGGTGAAGAAGCTACCACCACTCTGACGTACCGTCTTCCCCTACTTTGCTTTTACCGCGCATGCGTTACATACAAGCGTACCTCTACCATGTCCGTGTGAGCTGCCTGTTCGACGGACAGAGTAGAGGTACGCTTGTGTGTAGCGCATGCGCGGTAAAAGCAACGTAGGAGAAGACGGTACGTCAGAGTGGTGGTAGTTTTTTCGCCTAGCGCCCACGGAGTTCCCATCACTGCCTATATTGTTTTCTTGTTGTTTGGACTTCCACCTTTAATTAGTAAAAAAAATTGTATCGATTAGATATTTAGTTTCGTTTTTATCCCCATTTAAAAAGGGAACAACAAAACGCGAATTTCAGATATATTTTATTATTATTTCCGAAAAGGTAGGAACGCATTGCAAGCATACAAGAAGTTATGTGCCGTATATGGGGATGAAGCCTTGAAAGAAAGGCAGTGTCAAAATTGGTTTGCCAAATTTTTTTTACGTTTTATGGAATTATGGCACTGCCTGAAAGATGGCAAAAGGTCATCGACAAAAACGGACAAAACCTAATTTAACACTAGGTTTACGGGACCCGTCAAAATGACGGGTTGTAATATTTTTAATTTACGATTATCGAGATTGAAAAGACGCATCCATGAGGAATTATTCAATACATTTATTTTTTTAGGGTACATATTATAAAAAGAATGTCTAAAAATTTAGATATACACATTTATGTTATTTTTACACAATAATGTAAAGTAGTCACTTTTACTGGTCCGTAAACCTAGTGTTAATAGTTATATTTTCAAGTCAAAATTTAGAATGTTCCTTTTTTATTTAAAATCCGCGATCACTTAGTTACCAACCCAATATATGCTGAACAAAGCGCGCTATTCATTAATTGACAACGTCAATCATCCAGAAAACGTGCAACGCTTGCTCGTCGTCTTCGAAGGGTTAATATTGTGACAGAAACAAATCATTTCTTATTCGACTTGAACATTTTGCAACCGACGCAGACGATTCGTGTTCCGCGCAAAGATTCGCGGTCTAACGATCATAGTCATCCGAATTTGTATAGCTACCATGTTCTGAAGGCAACTATGGTTACGTGGCTGAGGTCCGGTCATCAGAGGCGCGATGGAGCGACGTCGTCGTCGTCGAGAATCTCGAGCGCAGAAAAAGGGTTGAAATTGAAAAAGCGAGACGGAAGCGGTCCAAGGTCGGTCCCCGAGGGATCGTGGGCCTCGTGGAAGGGCCCGCTGGTTTGGAAGGCAGGAAGGAAGGGCCTCCATCGAATCGGCGCGGCTCGGTGGATCCGTGAGACGGCAAGTTTCGAAAAAATCGAGCATCGGTCGGCGCGGAGAGCACGGAGGAGAGAAATTCAGAGCAGAGAGCGGCGAGGACGAGAGAGGAATCCATTCACCGCGGGTAATGAGGTCCTCGCCACCAGGAGGCATGAATGAACCCTGGAAAGAGTCTCGAGACCGCGGCCCCCAAGGAGCGACGAGAAGAGGAACAAGTTGGTGGGACAGGTGGGAGAGGGCGAAAGAGGACGGAGAGAATGAGGCCAAGCAAGATGAATCTCCCTGCAGGATATTGGAAATACTTGAGGGCTGTTGAACACGGAGCCATTTAGGGGCCACGCCACTATTATAATCGAGTTCGACACGAAGCATACGCAATAAAACGATCCCGTGCGCTGCTCCCGGAGCCCTAGGCCACTCTGATGGACTTCCCGAGGACGGAGAGAGCCGAGAAACCAAGAGAGAAAGAAAGAGAGAGAGAGAAGCGAGTTAATAACGCCGCATTTCCGTCGACTTTTTGCTTTTAATTGGCCACCTGAGATTTCAATTTCGACCGACGGGGGATCCGATCCTCTCTGTTTAATCCCGCGGCCAGTTTGATTAATAGCCGCGTTGATCATTTGCGTTTCGCAGCAGCCACCCTCCTCCACTCTCCCCTCCTCACATCCACGTCTCTGTTCTTTGGGCGGTTCCAAAGAAATACACGTCAAACGTCTCTCGCGGGTTTCCTTCGGATTCCAGGAGAACCGGAGGCCTCGGAATCTCCGGAAGAGCTGATCATCTTGAATCAACGTCATCGATTCTAATCACGTTGAAGACCAACTACAGGCGACCCTCCTATAACGCGATTAATTGGTACCGTGCTACAAGAAACTCAGAATTAGTACAAAGCAGCTCAAACGGAATTCAATTCGCAATAGAAATCAAATCGCAATTTTTGCTCTGCGTTACAGGAGGCTTCACTGTAAACCCGAAGAGCTTCTCGAAGAGATTCGCCAAAGACACCTAGAGAGTCACCGACGAAAAAAGATAGAAGGATCCGCTAACGATCAACCCGGGCCCCGGTTGTCCCCAAACTTTCCCAAAGCGATCGCTCCATCGTGTACAAGGGAAAGAGGACAGGGGCGGAGAGAGAGAGAGAGAGAGAGAGAGAGAGAGAGAGAGAGAGAACTGCGGCCTCCACACGGTGCCAGATAGTCTGGCAGCTATTTTTTTGCGTCATTTCTCGACGTCATCGGCAGATCCACCCCGAAACCGCAGCCAGAATTCGTCCCGTGTCTCTTCTCCTTCGGGAGCCTGTCTCTCGTCTGTCTTCCTGGTTCCGCTCTCCCGTCGAGCCACCCCTCGTTCGCGGCCAGGAATCACACTGACAGCCTCTGATTAATACAATCCTTAATACCGGTCCTCTCTCTCTCTTTCTCTCTCTCTCTCTCTTTTCTTGAAAGGCAAGGGGTGGTGCGCGGAGACCAAGTCGAATGAGAAAACGCGCTTCGGGAATCAGCCTGATGTACGGTCCTCCTTTTATCGCTGGAACGACCCTTGCCTTCTGACGGACAGCTTGGCGAGCGTGAATCATTGTCCTCTGTATCGCTCCTCGTTCCAGATATACTATATTGCACTTGAAATCTTTGCTACCGAATTTTGGACACCGGCGAATTTGGACCAAACGGAATTGGCACGTAGGGTCACAACACTAGGATTCTGCAACGACTCGTTCTTCTATTATATTTGAAATCCTCGGTAGTAGAGCGAAGAGAGTTGGCAGCTAGTATCGGAATTTTTGATCGAACAATCGTGGTCAAATTCAGCGACAGCCTGGTCTTCTGCGCGCCATTGCGTTCTATCTAATTAATCCCTTCTCTGCGATAACCGAATGGCATGTAGAAACGCACGAAGATCGTCGCCGATCAACCTGTTAGACTGTCGAAGCAACAACCTCAAAAATTATAGAGTAACTTATAAAATAACTATTCAAAAACCGTGCGACACTGTCCTTCAAACTTTCTTACATTTCCCAGATATTAATCGGGCAAATGTTACGTTAAGAGGAGTCACCTTGGATGACCTTGACCTTGACATATGTTGTCAAAGACAACATTCTGAGTAACCCTCAGAAATTTTAGCCGGTGCTCGTTGTTTATTAAAAAGTTATAAACAAAAGAAGTTTTCAAAATATAGCAGTTATTTTAATTATTGAAGGCTAAAACAATGTACTGTATTGACATATGTTATCAAGGTCACCTTCCTAAGTAACGTCCAAGAGGTTTCAGTCGTCGCTTGTATTTTATTAAAAAGTTATGAACAAAAATATACCGACGCTACCTTATTGTAATTTTGCAGTATTTACATGAATGTGATTTTGGATTTGACATATATGTTATTGAAGACATTCTCTTAAATTGGACGACCTCAAGATGGTGTTGCTTCTGGGTTAGGTCTGGTAATCTAACCAAACCTAACCCAGACCTGACCCAGACTTAATACCATCTTGAGTGTTTAGCCGTCGCTCGCTGTCTATGAAAAAGTTAACAATTCACTTTTGACAGCTTGTACGAGAATAAAGTGTTCTTACAACCAAAATTTAACGAAGGTTTTTTGCAATTATCTCGGAAACTAAGTCCGAGCGATGGGTACATGTATGTAGAAAAGTTGTTCAGAATGTTTGACAACATATGTCAAGATCAAGGTCATCCGAGGTGACACCCCTTAACGTAACATTCACGATTAACCGGTACAATAATTATGTTAGCGTAACAATTAACTTCTATATATAGACAAATAATTCTGTCACCCATATAGTACACATATACAAGTGACATGGCAGTCAACGTGTTAAACAGTTCTCTCACTTCTCTTTTTCTATTTTTAGTGTCCTATTTTCCGATGATCCGGAATCACCGTCGTCGATTCTGATCGCGCGGGAGACCAGCAAACCCGAGTAGCTTCTCAAAGAGAAAAGGCACTCGAGGTCATCGTCGAAAAAAAGGCAGCCGGATCCGTAGTAGGTGAAAACGGGGCAGGAAAAACTGTTGTCGCGCACCGTCATCGTTCCGAAAAATCAATGGCTACGCCGCGCCGGTAGCCCGGCAGAGATCAAGAATCCCTCCGTCATTCCAGAGATCCATCGGCGTCGGCTGGTAGCATCCTCTCCTTCAGCGGAGAGGATGCTCTCGGTCTCCCCATCGCATTATGGGCACAGAGACGGGGGCCTATGGAGGGAGACGGACGTAGAGGGACAGCCATAAAGAAGACGAGGACGAGGACGAAGTAGCAGCCGCAGCAAGCCGAAGCAAGCGCAGCGTTGGAAGAAGCAGAAGAAGACTACGGCGAAGAAGAAGAAGAAGAAGATGAAGAAATGGTGGACGACGAAGAAGAAGAAGAAGAAGAAGGGGGTGGTTAGCCGAGGGGGTCCATGGCATTAGTATAGCACGCCGGAATAATTGGGTACAGTCTGGTCGGCTACCGTACGTAACGTCGGCTCCTTTCAAGCCAGGGGAGGAGGAGGTGAGGACTGCAGCTCCGTCCTCTCTTTTCATCCTCAACCCCTGCTGGCCCTCGTCCTCCCGGCTGGGCTGCGCGCCGGCAAAAAGATCAGCTCGACCCGCGAAAAAGAGAGCAGAAGAACGTGACTACTGGACGGAGTGCGTACGAGAAAGAAGAAGAAGAGGGCCCGACCGCGCGGCCTGCACAAGAAGAAGAAGAAGAAGAAGAAGACGACCACGGGGACGAGCGATAGATAGAGCAGAAAGAGAAAGAAAGTAAGAAAGAGAGAGAGAGATAGAGGGAGAGAGTGAAGCCGATCAGCGAGGAGAGCTCGCTGATTCCTGCGGTGGAAACAGGAGCAAAAGACCAGGGCGCTGGCACCGCAACAGCAACCGGGAGAGGAGAGAGACGAACAAAAGCAACGAGACACACCGGCGCTAGAACAAAAGCAACGAGACAGCCGCAAAACAACTGACGAGTTCGAGAAGGGGGAGAGTCATAACTGTCTCGATGCCCAGTGGCGCGGATGTCCTGCAAATACGAGCGAAACTCCTCTCAATCTCTCTCTTTCTCTCTCTCTCTTTCCCCCCGTCTCTCTCTCTCTCTCTCTCGCGTTCTTTCTCCCTAGTTTCATCCACTCACGCTTCAAACCGTACGCTTCTTCCTGCCGCCTGTGCTTCTGTGCTCGTTCCTTCGGCTACTCTCCGACCGACCGGTCAACGTTAACTCGGTTTCGTACACTCTTCTTCTTTCGGGCCCGGTTGTTCGGTGGATTTCCTGAAGGGAAGCGACCTACCCTTCCCGTTCCGGACACCGAGGAGGCTTGTTTGCGAGGAAACTCGGCCGCCGATCGATCCCTGCCCCCCTCCCCGCAACTCTGTCTTTCTTACTGTCTTCGTGGCGAACCTTGCACCACTTGGCCCAACTTTCTTATCTCTGTCCCATAGCCCTGGCTCGACTCCCTTCCTCAGGCTTTTCTTTGATTCTTTGATTTGATTCCCGAGGCTCTTTCCTCGGTCTCAATATTTTTCACCTGCCATCATTGGATCTTGAATCAAGTTAGAAACAAGAGGATTTACCAGGCCCTTCTGATCCTCGTCGCGGTTGTCGTCCAATTGTCTTTGACTTCTAGCAAGTTTACTGTTCCCAGATTAATCAAGCCTCGTAACTTGACCCATTTGCGTCCAGAGAAAATATGAGAAACAATGCTCTTGTCGCTAATTTTTCTTCTTTATTGTACGTAGACAGGCGATCAAACTCTACACGTCCGATAACAAGAGAAAGATATAGAATCTTCGAATATTATGCTGTGTACGACGATTTCAAATAGCGATGTGTAGAAAATTAATTTCGCTATATTTAGGTAAATTGCGCGATTGTGAACGTCACATCATATGTGTGAGAACGTGTTAAATCGAAGACGATCAATTGACAGTCGAACGTGTCGATTATTTCGAGGTGGTTTGCTACAAGCGACAGTTATGAGTAGATTGCGGATGTTTATGCAATTTTCAGTGGTAATAGCCTTGTTAAAATGTTACTTTCAGTCATAATAGCATTTGTAGATCTGAATCACATAGAAATCGTACTAAATTCCACCGAATTTTATATTCCAGCATTTTTTGATAATTTTTACAAGCCGTATATGCATAAAGATCAGCAGTCTAGAGTGGGTTAAAAGTCCAGATTTCATATTTTCGTATGTTTATTTCTACAATTGTTGGGTTGCGAAGAAATTCAAGAGCAAAGAAATTTCTTCAATTTTCCAGCAATCCGATCGCCTTCGCAGTTGACTTTGCCGAAGACTAACCGGAACAAATTTTCGCCGCGTCCCGGTGTGGAATCGAGGATGTAGTTTGTCTTTATCCCCAGTATTTCTCCCTCGCGTCGGAGGTGCGCTGTCCGATTCGGCAAACTCCGGTTGCGCGTCCGCCGGAAACGTCCGTGGAATTTCATCCGTTCTGGGCCACTGAACGCCTCGCCGTAGGATTCTTTTCCCGAGCACAAATGCGGCCCGCCCGTTAAACTTCGCACACCATGCTGCGACTAATAACCTTTGCCCAACTTCCGATTCCAAGCTGAAAAATTAGATCCTCTGATCGATGCTCGCTTGCCGTCGGCAAAACTCGCGACGCGACCGTGAGCGTCGCTCCATTACCACGATCTACAAAACCAAACCAACTCCATCCTCTTCCGTAAAAATAGATCAAAAACCACAATTGAAACACCCTGGACCTCAATAACTAATTCAGAGCGTCGATATTGGACGATACGAACAACTAATCTCAAAAACATACCCTAAAACTTCAGCCTCTCAACGGTTTTCTCGAAGAACTGTCCACGCAGATCGGATTTGGAGTATTGGGACACGATAAATTATGAAGAAAAGGGTGGAAGGTAGATTTTAACATGATTGGCCCTTAAAATTTTACGAGGATAACCATTCGGAAGAATTTTGTGAAATTAAAAAATTAATTTGGAATATTGGAATTAGAATATTCATCTGCCAAGTTTTGTAGGTAAAACAAAAGATATGCTCGAACTACAATCGTTTCACTCTAGAATTAGCAAATTAATTAATAAATAATAATAATAATACTTTATATATTTCAGCCTCACGCCTAAGAATTGAACTTGGCTTTACATAAAATCCAACTTAACACTAAACCTACCAGTGCCGGTGAAATGACCGCTTTCAGATTTTTTATTTTACAATTATTGAAGTTATAAAGATGCTTTCACTGGAAATAATCACGTACATTCAAGTATACATTGTAATAAAAATGGCACAAAATCTAAATAAATTCAATTGTGCCATTTTTATAAGACCGCACATAGTAGTCACTTTTAATGGTCGGTGGGTTTAGCGTTAATCTAATCACATTCTGTCACTCATTATCTCATTCCCATTTACATCCTCTTCTTCCTTTCTACATCTATTCCTAATTAATTTCCCTATCCCATCTACCCTGCCTACCCTATCGATTGCACCCTATTGCACCCTTTACTATATTACTCTTTGGATTCCCTATTCCTCTGAATTAACAAATGAATTTACACCGTTAGAACCAGTGCGTTCATCTGCTAATTTCTGAAGAACAGAACAATAGATAGGGTCCCAAAGCCCAGACAATAATCGTTTCATTCTAGCAGTAGTAAATTAATCTACACCGTTAGAACCAGTGCGTTCCTCTGTTAATTTCTGAAGAACAGAACAATAAGAAGAGTTTCAAAGCTTAGACTATAATCGTTTCACTCTAGAATCTGTACCGGAGGATTCTAGGATTAGCAAATTAATCTACATCGCTAAAATCAGCGTGATCGTCTACTAATTTCTGAAGATCAGAGCAATTAGTTGTCAAAGCCCAGATTGTAATCGTTTCAGCAATTGTTCCAGAAGATCGAAAAATGAGTTTACTGGATTTAGAGGATTTAAACGAATTTGGAAGGAAAGATTTCTTTTTTAATGAAACACGGGCTTGGACTTTGAAGGGACGAGCCTGGGACGCTGCAATGAAGCTAATTGATCGTTTACCGATGCACAAGAAACCGGCAAGCGTGCAGAATGTCCTAGTGAATTTTCTGCGGCGAGTTAGCCGGAGGCCGGGAACCGGGCGGCGTGGAATAATGGTTTCCGCGAGTAATCGGCCCGAAGGATAGCTGCTTAAAAGGCGAATAGAGTCGTCATCTTTGTAAAAACCGTATTCACACGGAGCAATGACGTTGTTTCTTCCATGTACGGGGCTAACAGTAATTCCTCTTTTTCCGAGCGAGAGAGCCCCGCGCCGCCGCGTCGCGGTTTCTTCTTTTTCCCAGGGAACTAGCGACATTTCTATCTCGTGATATGAACTGCTCCGGGAAGCACAAATCGTTCCGCCGTGAAAAAACCAACCGGGTACGAACGGAACGAACGTCGGCCCCGCGTAGAATTTCAGTCGGAAGAATCGGAGAGGCTCCTAGAAGATTCTAGAGACGAAACTAGCCGAGGGAGAGAGAGAGAGAGACAGAGAGAGAGAGATATCAATTATTGATGTCGTATCGGGAATATTCGGATACCCGGCATATAGTTTTAAGATGTAAACTCTATGTATACTTTAGGCCCGTGATAGGCACGGTAGGAGCCCCTCAAACGCCTGCTTCTCCCACCAACTTCTCTTTCATGCGCGACGCCTGCGCAATGTTCGCGACGGGCGCAGGCCTCGGGTCCAGAAACCTGCGGTAAAGATTCGAGAAAACGCTAGGACGCCCAAAAGAAAAACGAATCCAAGGGGTGGGGCACCTGGAGCGGTGTTAGTTGGCATCGATTAATGTAAAAACATGAGAGTGTCATTCGAGAGGCAATTTCATTAAAGAGCAGTCCAACGAATATATGGTTGTTAAATTTTCTTGTATTTCTATACAAATTAACTGAAATAATATATTAATATAAAATTTTCTTTGAATTCTATATACATTAACCCGATTTATATAAATTAACTGAAATAATAAATTATATCACGTGCGAGAATCAAAAATTCATCACGCTGCACAGTGGCCCCGAGAGCGGCAATTTATGGACTAAATTCAATTTTTCTACTTTCATATTTGAACAAACTTTTTTTTCTGTCAAATAAGGACCCTTTAAAGCAGGAATGAGCACGGTAGGGGCCCCTCAAACGCCTGCTTCTCCCACCAACCTCTCTTTCATGTGCGAGGCCTGCGCACTGTTCACGACGGGCGAAACACTTCTTTCCTCTATGATAACGGCGGATGCTGGTGGGGGACAATGAGCGCTATGGAGGGGACCTTTTTGTCTCAATTGAGACAAAAATGCCCATCCCTGCAATTTTGGCGAACATCTTAAAGTTTAGGATGTAGCGTGACGAGGGCTGGAAAAAGGCCATGAAAACGTCGATGCCCACATTTGGGCATGGTGAAAAAAGTACGGATAGGGCAAGCGTGGGGTGAACCAAGTTTTCGTTACGATAGGGATGACCTGAGAGAAGCAGTCGTTGTCTGGTAGTCGTTGTCTGAGAGTCGTGAAGAAAATAATATAAAGTTGAGGGTTCATGTCGTATAGTCGTATAGTCGCATAGTGGCTGATGTTAGTTTAGTAATTAGTGGTAATTTAGCTTAACAGTTGTAATCGCGTAACTATTGTAACCCTATTTCATTTTCTTTTCCATAAAATAAATAATTAATTATACGTGTTAACACATTGATGAGCGAGAACCGATCGAAAGTTGTTCTTCGAACTTCCCTTTAAGGTTCAGAGTAACCGAGGAACGAGGGGCAGTTGTTCCTACGCCCTTGCGTTTTAAATAGCTTGTTTTATGCGAGCCGAAATCAACTGGAAAAAATAGGCAGGCTCTCTTCCGTCTTAATGGAGTCGTAACTTCTGGCACGACGCCGCGCTAACAAACTTCAACGGCGTGTGGCCTGGCTTTGTCGCCAGCCTTTTTGATCATCCGACGTCGCTCTAAGCTTTGCTCACTATACTTCCCTGTTTGGGAGACTCGACTGGGAACTCAATTTGCAGGCACAAAGATGAGTCAAACATTTTTTTTGTTTAAGAGAAATTGTTAGCATTCTTTTACTTTCATTCAAAATTGGTCCAGCCTTCTCGCTTTTATAATGCTTGCAGTCTGGTTATGGCAGAAGGTAAAAGTATTATTAGATTGCGGATTTGATGCATTTATAACCAAAGTCAGTGGACGTAATTTAGAACAGTAAATACATCGGAAGCATTTTAAAATCGTATTGTATTATTTGCAGCCTATGAAACATATTAAAAAACAAAATAACTTTCTATTTCATTCCAATTTGTCGAAATTCAGATACATCGTTTGTATTTTGCATAAAAATCCGCAGTCTAGGCATTATTAACGCGTTCACTGCCACGTAAACCATATGCGAGTACCGTAATTTTTCGTGTAATGTTGAACATTCATTTTTCTTATAATATTGTTGCTTGAACCGAATTTGATTAGAACTTGTGCGATCTAAACGGGCCCCAGAAGTAGTTAAATTGTGTGTACACAATTACACTGTGACAAAGTTTAGCTTTACGGTTTTAATTAAAGTGACGAAATTATTGTGATTCTGTGGGATGTTTGGGGGTAATTATTCGGTAGTCAATGTGTTAAATAATGCGCATAAGATTGCAAAGATGCGGTACTAATCAAGTGAGCAGCTTCCTTGACGAACAAATATATTTATGAGATACTTTTTGATTGTTTAACAATGTGTTACGAGAAGGCGCAAAGTTTTACGCAGAATATGCGATCAGAAACATTTGGGCAGCGGCGTAGGATCACGGAGAACGAGAGCAGCGTTTCCGATCCAATTAAATCGAGCCAGGACGAACTAGGAACCTAGTCACTCGAAATTTAATCAACGTTGCGTAATTCCAGACGATCGGCGCAAGAATAAGAAAAGGAGCAAGAGATAATTGGCTGACGTGACCGGGCCTCATTAAGTTCGCCCGTCGAGTGGACGAGGAAGTGCCTGGTCGTTTCCAAAAATAGAGATCGCCGAATCAGAAAAGTCCTGGATCGTTAAACCGTCCCCGCGATCCCGTTGGAATTTATCGCGGAAAGTTGAAAGTGCGCCGCGAAACCAACTTAATTTATCCCAGAGACCACAGTTTCGTCAACTCAAAAGTTTGAACAGCAAAATTTTACAATGTGGTGTAACGTTTAATTTAAACTCTTCTTTTATGAGCTGAATTCTGTTTTTACAAACTGAGTTCTTTTTTTAAGACAATCCTCTTCTTGTTGCATGTACATTGTGTTAATTTTCAGTGATCAGATTAGGCAAAAAATTGCCCAGGATTTTTTCTAGGTAATTCGAATCGTGGAGGTTATTGTGGATTATAAGAAAAGGAAGGAAAAGACAAGATGAGACGAATAAATAATAAAAAGGAGATTGTGGTTCGAAGAGGCGTTCATAATCGCGCGGCTGCTAACGCCACGCCGCGGCAGAACGCAGAACTGTTTCGACGTTCTCGAGTGAAGCTTCGATGGTACACGCTCGCCACTCTCTTCTTCTCTCTCGTTTCCTCTCTCGCGATTCTCCTATTTCTCTCTCACGCCTGTCGCACCGTGGAAGGAGAAAATACGTACGGAGCGGTGGAATCGATTCCCCCACGCGTTTCGCGCCGAAGATCGAGCGATCCAACGATGACCACGTGCTTTTGACGTTTCGAGATCCTTTTCCAAATCTTTCTCACAATTTTCCAATTTTTCTTCTCAGACTTTCTCTTAGCCGAGAACTTTGAGCATTTATGCCCTAACTTGGCAATTTACTCTCAACATCCGCATTATCAGTAAAAATCCTTAAATATCCTGAGTCAATACGAGGTTCAAATTTTGTTTTTTGAGTATGCGAAAGCTGCTTTAGCACTAGATTTACGGGACACGTTAAAATTACGGGTTTTAATATTTTTAACTTATTATTATTGAGATTGCACAGATATAGGGGAGATACGGGACATACACGGGGACATGTGTTAAACGGGACATATACAGTGATGATCCGATCTGGGCGACGATCCAAATTCGCCAACTCTCCTCTATCCTTGAGGAATTGTTCAACAAATTGATTTCTTTGGGTATATTTTATGCTGAGCAAAATTTCACTCTTTAACCCCTTGCACTGTAACGAGTTAGACTCGTGATTAAGATTTCGAGCAGAATCTGCTAAACATGTATGTTATTAATTCCTTACATATCGAAATAAAATTCTAGTTTGTTGTTGTTGATCTATAGCCACTGGGCAATACATAGGCTATCAACTTCCGTCTTCTTCTATAAAATTATGAGCGTCGAAGAAGTTCTAATCACTGCAACCGTAAAATAACTTGTAGTGCAAGAGGTTCCAACGGTTATACATGGTGTCTCAAAAATGTAAATCCTCGAAATGGGCGGTTACTCGCGATATTCGGAGTAACTTTTCCTTTGCAAAAATTACCGCCCCGGCTTTGTTAAGGAGTTATTAACTAAAAACGCGGACCAATCAGAACACCGTTACAGTGGACGGATACCGGCTCGGCGATAGATCCCGCTGAGCGCGACGTCACCATTGGCCGAGCCGGAATCCGTCTGCTGTAATGGTGTTCTGAGTGGCCCATGTTTTTCGTTAATAACTCCTGAACAAAGCCTAGGCGGACATTTTTGCAAAGGAAAAAGTTACTTTAAATAACCTCAGGAACCGCCCATTTCAAGAATTTACAACATTTTGGGAACACCCTGTATATTAAAATAGGGACATCAATACGTATTCCAGAATGATTTTAGATTTTTTGAAGGCTTAGGACAAAACAAAAATGATTCTTGAATATAAACGATCCAATATGCAGACAGCGTTGATAAAAATAAGCTTACAGACCGAGGGTTAAAAAAGTGTCCAAAAATTTGTGTAGTCACTAATAATAAAATATTCACTTTTCGCGGTCCGTAAACGTAATGTTGAGAGATAGTTTTCGAATTGACGAGAGTTTTATATTCCTCGAGATCTTTCTGTTGATGTTGGGCAAGAGAACGGAAGCGCAGCGCACGGCGTCGAGCAACACTGGATCGGTTAATTGGATATTAAATAACATAAACTGGATATTAAAGATCTAAACCGGCCACCGGAATACCCGTGTAATTTACGATCGAACGCTAGATCCATTAAGTCAACGGCGATTATGGATGCTGTGCGTTCCCTCGGTACACGATCGTTCGACGTTTTCCTTTTAACAATTAAGAAAACGCGTTCCACGTACTAATTGGGCATCAATCAATCCGGCGCGTTAATTATACGAGGCGAAATGCACGCGGACGGCCGGTAGCTCGCTCGCGAGTAAGATTCGATTCGAACACTCGTGTATACATTGTCAGTGCAAATTAAATAACGCCTGAATAGCCGGCGTCGTTGAACCAATTATTAGACTAGCCACTAGTCAACCGTAAAACCCTGATACACCAGGTGTACGGATCCAGTTTAATAACCGGCCCGGTCTACGTTTTTGCTGGTAACCTAGCGCCAATTATTCAAATCTTGCGCTAGATTTATGGCGGACCAACGATACCGCACGTCGTCGCATTATCGGCTACCCGTTCGCTTTTAAACCACCAGAATTTCCCGCGCAATTTGTGCTATTTCATTCTCTTTTGCCCCCCCCCCCCCCCCACCCTTTTGTATTCCCGAGTAACTATAAATTTTTTAATTTTTGATAGTCTATTTATGCTAGGTTGTTTATTCATTTTTTCATTTTTGATAGTCTATTTGTGCTGCACTGTTTTTATTCATTTTTTAATTTTTGATAGTCTATTTGCGCTGCACTGTTTTTATTCATTTTTTAATTTTTAATAGTCTATTTATGCTGGACTCTTCATTCATTTTTTAATTTTTCATAGTCTATTTATGCTGCACTGTTTTTATTAATTTTTTAATTTTTAATAGTCTATTTATGCTGGACTGTTTATTCATTTTTTAATTTTTGATAGTCTATTTATGCTGGACTGTTCATTAATTTTTTAATTTTTGATAGTCTACTTATGCTGGAGTGTTTATCATCTTAATATAATCTTTGTGTCTGAAACAATTCATCGGGAACAGATGTCTCGCTTTCCATGTCACTTTTGATTTAAGTTTAAATACGCAATAGGAACGTTAAATTAATCTGTACCAATTAAATCCATCAAGTGAACATTTTTTAATATCATATGGATTATATATTATATATTCTTCTGAAAATTCGGTGCCGTCAGTCCACAGGGACTGGCGCCGCGCTTAACGTGTTAATTGTTCTCTGTCTTGCTTGAATAAATTGCGTCAAAAGCATAATCTGTCGACTTCTAATTTCGAACTCTCTCGTGCCTCCCCTTGAATCGAAGATCGATATATAACTAAAAAAACTCGATTCGTTTCAAAACCAAATATCCAAGCATCGATTAAAAACAATTGAAAAACACTTCAAGAAAAGAGATTCAGAATCGCCCAACACTACTTTCAAGAAAACATGAAAATATTGCCATGTGAATGTGGACCATTTATCACCGCGATATAAACCTTGTGGTGGCAACAATTCATCGGGAATGGACAGCAATTGGTTTCTGATTAATTGCTTCGTGTCTTGATCGAACAAATTAACAACCCTGTGCACTGTAAATCATAATCTAGCCGGTAGCTCGAATCAGTGATGCCAGATCCACCTAAAACTGGATTGATTTTCCTCTCCTCCTTTTCCCCTTCCACTATCCCATTCCACTACCTGAGCACACTCCAACGTCCCCCACTAAAACTGGTCACGTGACGTGCCACGCAACGTATCACATATTACTCTGATCATCAGAGAGGTGGTAAACTGTATTCCCCTCGATTCAACCGTTCTGGCATCACTGACTCGGATATCCCTTTCGAGAGATCGCGCAAAGATTTCTGGCAATTTTTGTACTGATCGATCGTCATGGCAGTGGACCATTTCACATCTTGATACAAACTTTACGCTTGGAGGAATTCATCGAGGATAGAGACAAATTATATTACATGTCTCGTTCGAAGATGATAGTATTGTAGTCATACCTGTCATGCTTCACATCACAACATTCAGTACACATTGAATTTGAATTTGGCGCTCTTCCATCGCCTAAATGTCCCTATTCACTCCTTTATTCTCACATTGTTCGGGCTCGTTTGATCCTACGATTATAAATAAATTTATACAAATCGCAGCTAACATAGAATTGCATAAGAGCAAAATTATGCTGTGTTCGAAGTGATTTCTTCCTGTCGCGGCTTTCTGGATCATCGATCGCGAAGAGGCGAGTGTGGCGGGTCTTGAAGAAAGATGGTCTCGCGCAGTGAAAAATCGAAACGTTTTACAAGCAATAAAGTCGAGTTTCCTTGCGTCCCGCGATCGTTAACGCTAATCAGACACGGGGAACGCTGTAAACCGTTTTGACGAGTGGACGTTACGATCCAGGAAAGTTACGATCGAGGGAAATTCTATGCGTCCCGCGCGTCCTATGTAATTACCTTCTAGCAAACGAGAGATTCTTTAACCCCGAATGAGCTATTCGCCGCGGCGCTTTTCCCGCTTATATCGCCGAGAAAGTAAGACCACTGCTTCCTGAATCGACCCACGAAACGTCAACTTCTCCCCTCATGCATCGACCATAACAGCAAATCACAAGTACACTGTTGCACCGGCAAATTTTATCGCGTACAAACGAATTTTTTTCCAAGGCCTCGCCCCATTCTGAAGATAATCTATGAAATTATTACTCGAAATCCTCGGCGTCGTCGACACAGTTGCGACGTCGATTATATTTATCCAGTTTATTCTGTCTTGCAATTTGATCGTTGCATTTCGTGGAATAATCTCGCTGTCGTTATTACGATCGTTAAATTAAACGAGAAGAAATTCCTCCAACACTTTGCCACGCGTACACTGTACCGAATAATAAGATTTTTATCTTATTCGGAGCACGGTAATGATGGGGATGAGTTAAACGAGCCTTTAATTGACTCCAGTTTCCATAAAAACGGCCCGTAAAAAGTGTAAGCCATCCTTTAAGAATAAAGTAGTATAAACCGGCGGTTTGCGAGGATCAGTCAAGAGTGATCTTTCCGTGATCTTCCGTATGGTGTTTTCATAAAGTAACTATCCTGTAGGGTCTTGCGGACAAAAGGATTGATACGAATTAACTAGTTCTAATGAGAACGAAATATATTATAACAATAGCGAAAGTCTTCCCGAGCTTCGAGGACGATGCACAAAACAATTGCATTGCGATGCAATCTCAGCGCTTAAACTTGCGCCCGCCGCATCAGTCAAATGACCGGTTTCAGAATTTTTAGCTATACAATTAATATTATTATTATTACTTATTTATTGATGCCGCAAACCATGTTTGGTTTATATAGTATACATTAGTATAACACTTTACAATACATAATGGAGTATAAATCGCTAAATTAAATTAAATTAAAGTGGACGGTAGACACTAAATGCTGATCTTACATTTTTTTAGGAAATTAAAGATAAATATTATTTATATTATATATTTTATATATTATATATTATATTAGGTTGGGGAGAAAATTTCTTCGTATTTTAATGCAGAAATGAATCAAGTTTCTTTCATATTTTAAATGAAGTTTATTAAATCAAGTATGTGCCGTTTTGATCGACCACCATTTGCCATTTTTGAAGTAAAATCATTTTGTTCAATTGTTTGTATGATTTTATCGACTTTTTCAGTGACTGGTCGACCAGAACGAGGTATATCTTTGACATCAAAATTTCCAGATTGAAAACGCTTGAACCAACATTGTGCCACACGTACCAATACTGTATCACGTCCATGAACATCGCAAATTTTCTTAGTAGCTTGAGTCGCATTCTTCCCTTTTTTGTAATAGAATTTCAAAATGTATCGAATTTCTTTTATTTTCACTCATTTTCAAGACGTAATAACTTTTGACTAAATAAATGAATATCACAATTTTTAATTACTCTATAATATATCACATTTCAGGCGCACTTAAGTAATGCCGGATCCGATTAATATTAACAGAGTAACGACATGGTACGACATTTATCGGGAAGATACGAAGAAATTTTTTCCCCAACTTTTTCCCATACTTCAATTTAAGCTCGCTGGGTTTAATGTTAGAGGAATGCTAAAATTGAACCTAGCACGGAGAACCCAAATTCTCATATCGCTTGACCGTTCGGTTTGAATTGGGGGTGGAGGGATTTTCGCATCTTGAGAACGAGGCGTAACGCGTAGCGAGGAAGCGCGGGAAGAGAGGCAGGCCAAAAAATGGAAGAAGTTTACGTTGCACGGATTGAGTTATGACATGATACGACATTTATCGGGAAGATACGAAGAAACTTTCTCCCCAACCAAATATATTATATATAACATAATATATTGTATTGCACAGAATGAGTCTCGTAACGTGAAGATCTCAAATAACTTGTACGAAAAAATATTTCGACCAAAAGTTGAATGGTTTCCTGTGGGAAACTCAACAAACCCTTTAATTTTCGAGATGTTAAATATTTGAAAATGAGCTATCTTTTCAGTATCCCGCAGAGATAAAATGGGATCGAGGGAGTCACGAAAAATGGTAGAAAAAATCGAGCGGTATGCAGAACGAGCGTGGACAAGACGCGAGAGGAGAGGAGAGTAGGAGGATCGTATCTTCGTTTACAAGCGGTGCATGCTCGCTTATCAACGGATATCGGATCTGCGAAATCTCCGTATTCGTTATCTGTAATCTGAACAACTTCTCGGTGGGGCCTCGGTCCTCAGAAGTACAGGGGCACCGGGCTACAGGTAGCCAGGCTGTTTTACCTGGCGAACGAGGACGGTGGCGCATCGTGTTCCTTCTATATACACGCGTGGATAAACCAGATGCCACGGGGAAGATTACGCCCGAGGGAGCACGCTGACACTTAACAGGACCCAATTAAACCCATTACACGATTAATTATCTAATTAATTAATATCGAAGGGAGCGCGAGGCCGCGGCCGAGTTCCGTCGCCGAATTCGCCCGCCGCGGATCGTTCGATCGTTGGATCGCTACTCGATCCTGCCCCATGCCCCGCAACTAAATAGACCGTGTCAAAATCTCCGCCGGCGATAAATTCTCCGAGACTAGCACCCTCTCCTTCTCCCCCCTCTCTCTCTCCCTCTTTCTTCTCTTCTCCCTGGCCCCCTTCAACCAGGGATAATTAACGCTCTCTGGTGTTTAATTGAGTTACGTGTTTCGGGCTCTCTTGTCGATTACCCGTTAGATCCTCTGCATCGGCGACTCGCCGATCCATTGATCTCACTAGGTGGGTACACACGCTCTTCCCAGTAATTAAACTACCTTCCTTCCGCTCAGTTTCTGCACTCTCCTTTTTCCGCCTTCATCCCCGAACGATCTATTAATCCCTCGATACACGATCAACGTGCTCCCTGATCTACATCTCCGAGACCCCTCCGATCCTCCAACGATCTTCCAACATCCAACTTTTCTTACAATTGTGATTTCTTACTGGATTTCGCCATGAATTAATTTTATTTCTCACCTTTAATCTACCACCTTCGTTTGCTAATTTAAATTGGTAACTGATTTTTACCTAGCTCTTCAACTGTCACTACGTGGGTCATTTAATATTTGTCTGTTTGGTTCTACAACACTGAATTCATTTTATTTCTCACCCTTAATCTACCACCTTCGTTTGCTAATTTAAATTGGTAACTGATTTTTACCTAGCTCGTCAACTGCCACTACGTGGGTAATTTAATATTTGTCTGTTTAGTGCTACAACCCCGAATTAATTTTATTTCTCACCTTTAATCTACCACCTTCGTTTGCTAGTTTAAATTGGTAACTGATTTTTACCTAGCTCTTCAACTGCCACTATATGGGTCATTTAATATTCCTCCGTTTGGTGCTACAACACATCTTAATGGTTTGATTATCGTTAACAATATGAGTGCCGAGTCTCTCAAAAATGGGAGACGAAATTATTTGTTCCGGTTTGTAGACGAATTTTTTGGCGTTGTTGTATCGAGTACAGCAAAATGTTAGAAGAGCACAAGAGTATCATCGTATCAGAAAAATATTGCAGGAAGATACGAGCCGTTTAAGGTAAAAATAGTGCAATTGGAAATAGATCATCATTGAATAATAATGTCTTCTGTAAGCCACGCTAAAATTATATTGCAATTATTTTATTCAATACTTTGAGACCTCATCTAGTAGCCTCGAAAGTTCCATAAAATCAAGGCAATTTATTGAATGAAATAAAAATTGAGAAGCTAAGATTCTCAAATTTTCTTCATAATCTTAGCTTCTCAATTTTTATTTCATTCAATGTTTCAGTGCTTTGATTTTATGAAACTTTTGAGGCTACTAGATGGGCACTCAAAGTATTGAATACACATTTGTCTCCGCAAATACTCAATTAGAATAGTACGCTGCACATCGAAAAGCTCACACTGCCATACTATGTGATTAATATCTAGATTGTGATAACCACATTAGCACATCGGATTGTCTATAATGCGGATGATCGATGGTTGCGATGAATTCACGAGAGAGGCCCTTAGAAGCAAACCATGGTCTCATGCTCTCCTTACAAAAATGTTGAAAATAGCTTTGCCCTTTAAATCGACCTTGTTCTTTTAGCGTGGCTTGCACAAGACATTATTATCCAATGATCAACTGTTTTCAAATTGCACTATTTTTATCTTAAACGGCTCGTATCTTTCTGCAATATTTTCTGCGGAAAGAGCGAGCGTAACATATGATATTTCGTCATAGGATGCAAGTAACGAAAGACGAAATTATCCCCTTGCACTATAATAACGAGTCAGACTCGTGATAAGAATTTCGAACAACATCTACTAAACATTTAAATTATTAATTTCCTTTGAAGCGAAATAAAATTTTATTTTGGTGAATATAGAAGCATATAATAAATTTAGATTTTCTTTTTGTTCTAAGAAATGATGGACGACAATCAAGTTCTAATCACTGTAACCGTAAAATAAATCATACTGCAAGGGATTATCAGAAAAGAGAAGAAATTAGTAGCAATTAGAATAGTACAGCTGTGTTGAAGTTGCAGCCGTCGCAAAAATTTCAACGAGTGTCTATAATAGTATCGAGAGGGTTAATTGCGAAGTCTGTTAACTTTAAGTCAGAGGACAATTAAACCGCCGTCTTCGGATCGCTGCCGTACAAACACGCGGCTCTGATGTTTATTCATGCCCCCTTGTTCCTCTGACCCCGCCGCCATTGTGCGGGGCCTTCGAAGTCCCACGATCTATCGCGCTTGTAACTTATACCATACCTCGACCACGGTGACGACAGGTTTTCATTCGCGGCCGTGAGAGGGTATCGCGAGGGTGCCATTGTATACCGTTGCATCAAGGCCACAATTATTAAATTTATCCACGAATCAAGCGATGCACCTCTGATAATTGCGCTGAATGACGGCTCCCAATTAAACGTATCCTGCCACCGAACTACGCGAATGATTATATTTTACACACTTTGTTCTTCCTTGTCTATTCTGAATCGCTCCTAAAGCGCATCTTTAAATTTATTTCTCAGTAGATCTCTGTCTTAATTCGCGAGTTTTCAAAAATGATCTCACTCGCAATTCAGATAGTTTCGGATTTTATACCTTTGAGTATAAATTCTCAAAGATCTTTTCAAATATTTGCAAACTTAACACTAGGGACGACCGAGAATTAAACACGACTGGCGTATATTGGCTTATAATAACGACAAGATTGCATTTATTCAAATTTCGTACAATATTTGTTTAAATATGTACTTCAATAGAAAAGTTCACTAAAAAATCACTTCGGAAATCACATTTATAACTTCAATTTTTGTAAATTTAAGAAAAAATTAGACAGTCATTTCGACTTGTGTTAAGGAAGCATTATTTTTAAGATTACACACCTCCAGCGAGTGTTAGATTCAAAAAATCGCAAGGAGAACAGCTCGAAAGCCGATTTTGTATTTAAACGTCAAGCTTCTTCAGATTACGGGCGTAAAAAACACACAGAATGGGGCTGAAAGCTTCTATTGTCATTTCTAGGTATATCCAGCTCAAAAATCATTCACAACCCCCAAGAAATTAATTCTCCAAGATCCCCAGCATTATCGACCTCGAAGCCAATACAATTACACGAGATGGTTGAAACATCCTAATCTCAGACTTCAAGCAATAAATCCTTCAAGATTTCTCGCACTATCGAGTTTCAAGCTAACAGAACCACACAGGAGGGTAGAAAAATTACAATCTCAGACCTCGAGAAACAATTCTTCAAAAGTCGTCACATTATCGAACTCGAAGCCAATACAATTCCACGAGAGGGTTGAAACATCCTAATCTCAGACTTCAAGCAACAAATCCTCCAAGATTTCTCACACTATCGAGTTTCAAGCTAACAGAACCACGCAGGAGGGTTGGAAAATTGCAAGCTTAGACCTCGAGATATAAAATATTCAAAATTCATCACATTATCAAACTCGAAGCCAGCACAATTACACGAGAGGGTTGAAACATCCTAATCTCAGACTTCAAGCAATAAATCCTTCAAGATTTCTCGCACTATCGAGTTTCAAGCTAACAGAACCACACAGGAGGGTAGAAAAATTACAATCTCAGATCTCGAGAAACAAATTCTTTAAAATTCATCACATCATCGAACTCGAAGCCAGTACAATTACACAAGAGGGTTGAAACATCCTAATCTCAAACTTAAAGCAAGAAATTCTTCAAGATGTTTCGCACTATCGAGTTTCAAGCTAACAGAACCACACAGGAGGATAGAAAAAAATAGTAATTTCATACCTCAAGAAACAAATTCTTCGAGATCATTCGCACTACCGAGCCAGAACCAAACAAAATGACGCAGAAAAATCCTAATCCGTGGTCTCGAGAAATGAATTTTTCGGTATCCGGCTTGTTATCGAGCACGATGCTAATAGAATAGCACAAGGGGTTGAAAAATGTCGGCCTTGCGACCCTGTACGGTTCATTAGCGGTCAGCTCGCGACTTTTCGCGGTTTTTTTTCTTGGTCCGAGGATCGTACGGTAAATCGTGGCGAAACATGGGAATAGTTGAAATTCTTTCTACGGCCCTGCGATCCACGCATCTGTCCGACTGTCAACGACCCCAGAAAAGACTGGCAACGGCGACGACGACTCCGCTGCCATTCTTCCCGCGTTTCCGTCCATCAATCCTAGACTCCGGCGTCGACGCCGGAATGCACGCAGAATATCGCCTCTCCTCATCTCACCCACACGAACGGACCGGTCGTGTGTTTCTTTTTCGTAATAACGAGCGAACGCAACCTCGCTACCACTGCCACCACTGCTGCCACCGCTACTGCCACCGCTGCTGCCACTGCCACTACCGTTGCCGTCCTTCTCCCGACTGGTTCGTTTCGCTCGCTCGTCCGATCCAATTAAAACTTTGCACGAGACCGCGGATAAGGGAAACACGTTTCTCGAATTGTTCGCGGCGCGATATTTATTGCCTCGCTGGGAAATTTAGTCGATCCGTTTCGTCGCGGGTACATTAAACTGGTTTTCCATCCAGGACTCTTCTTCAATTCCTCTTTTCTCGACTCCTCGTTCGTTTGGAGGTACGTTTATCGTTTGATAGGGTAATTGTTCCAGTAATCAGCCATCTTAACACATTATCTACCGGTGATTGTTTCATAATTCTTTAACCCTTAGCGGACGGGAATTATTTTTGGCATACTTTTTGATGGGTTGAATATATTTTTCTTGTGAAAAAAAAATTGTGTACTGAAGAGTTAAGTATATGGATTAAATGAAAGAAAGCTGTTGTGTTCAGTACAAATTTGTTTGATACTTTTTGAGAGTAGTAATTTCTTTAAAAATTATTCGCAGTCGTAAAACGGTCAAAAAGCTTGGGCGACTGTCAGCAGACACAAAGGGTTAAAGTTTATGGCCCGAGGCTAAGAACATTTTCATTGATTCTTAAACAGCAATAGCAACTCCAATCGTAAACCATTGACTTACCCTCAGTAACGTAATATAATAATTTCGTTTGGTGCTATTAGATAAAAGGAGATTATTAAACTTCTTATAAAGTGTTCAACGTTGTTATTACTAACATACTGTTTTCTACATGTTTTATATCAGGACATGAAGCTGTACATTAAATCATATGTCATAGATCATTTTCAGAAAGGCTGAGTACTACTGGATAGCACTGAAATAAAGCACATTTACCCTGGTCTTAAAAATTTATTCCCACAAATGGAGACTTGTTGGCTAACTGTTCAGACGATTCTTTGATCAAGCATCGTTGTAATTTCATAAAATATCAACGAAAATGACGAGTCAACAGATTGTAATTAGATCCGATAATTTGGCAAGCGAACAAGGAATGGAGGACGTTGACTTCTCTTTTCTCTAATAAACGGATTTACAGTCTCTGACAGTTTTTGCCCGATCGAAATGAGCTATCGTTCCGGAAAACGAACGGTTTAAATCGACGGGTGTTAATTAGTAGAAACACAGTCTCTTCGCGCGAACTTGGATTCGATAATGGTTTTCGAAATAGAAAACAGATTTCCATATAAGTGGATTAGAAATTCAGCGTGCGTTTCGCGGGTAACATTGTTAGGATTTATTGCCATTCGCGGAAGACGATAATGGCCCGTGTCCAATAGCGTGCGGGAATTTCGTGTCGAATGGAATTTAAGTCTGTCGACGGACGAGAGGAGCTAGTGGTTAGAGGCAGCCGTGGCCAGACATGGTCTGGATCAAAAGGTGTGAGAAAATCGAAAATCCTCTGCTGGAAGACATTGTTTGAAACGAATGGTTTTTCCCTCTCTACAACAAATAGTAAATCGTTGTGATCTTTCTGATCACACTGCCACGTCAGTCATACGTTACTGACACCATTTTTTACTAGATTCCAACGTTACTTCGTAGGGTAGCAGGCGGAGTAAATCAAAATTTTGTTTGGAGATACGAATTATAAGAAAGTTAAAAAAGCAGTGACTGTAATAAATCTTGACTTATCAGTTACGGGTTCCATTAAAAAATTGATTCGATTTCTTGGAATTTTGTCACGTGCTGACGCGTGGCGCTTAACGTGTTAACCCTGGAGAACAAACTCAATACACCAGCAGTTTTTCGCAGCTAATGGAATTGGAAAATGAAATTAAAATTGAAGGCGCAGTAAAAAGCTGCATTTATAATGCAAAATATTTTCATTTGGCATCGTCATTTCCACCAACGATATTTCAAGTTAACGAGTCTCGATTCGTCGATGACAAATAGACATCAACTCTGTCTAGATATTAATTACGTTGCTGCATATGAAATGTCCGATCTTAAAAGGTAAATGTTACGAAGCTTGTTAATTAAGAAATACCATTATAGTATACAGGTCTATCATACAATCACTCGAAGATGTAAAGCTGATCTTTAAGGTCCTATCTCCAATTTTTATTTAGATATCCAATTTGACTTTCAAATCATTTTAATTTCAAAATTAATCAATGCTATTCTCGTGTATTCGTTGTTCTACGAATCTAAAAACAATCGCATTATTCGTCGCTGGTAAAAAGATTACATAATAGAGTTATCAATCTTGTAAGTGAATAACATGAACAATCAATAAATACAATTTCTCCCGTAACAAAGTCGAGAAACTTATAATTCATTGACAGAATGCGTTGCTCACAGTGGTGCTTAGTCTGATGAATAGACTGCGGATCTTTATGCAAAATAAACATTTTCTATCTGAACTGCAGCAAACTGGAGAGACATAGAAAAATATTTTCTTTCTCAATATGTTTAATAGGTTTAAAATAACACAACAGTATCTTTAAATTCTTCTAATGTATTTAGTGCCTTAAATTACACCTACTCATTTTCGCCGTAAGTGCATAAAATCCGCCGTTTACTGATGAATAACTTTATTTAGAATGAAGTGTTTATTTAAAGGAACTAAATACTCTAAATTGAATCTTGAAAAATAATATTCCAGCGGAAGGAACAATTCGATCAAGCCGCTTCGTCCCTCGAATTGCTAAGTCCCACCCACTCCAGCGGCCAGCACTATCCTTTCTATTACACCTGACGTGTTTCTCCACCCCCAACCCTCCCTATCATCCCGAGGCAGCCGCGCCACTCTCTCTCTTTCTCTCTCTAGCCATTCAGCGAAGAAAAGAAAGAAGAAAAAAGAATGTTGGAGAAAAGAAAAACGAAGAATCCTCCCTCTCGACGTCCGGTGGCCGGGAGAGTCGCGCACCCGGGGTATCCGGTGCGCGTTTCGCTGTCGTGTGTTCGCGTGCAGGAGGCAGTAACCCTGAAGGTAAGGCGAAATGCCACCTGGCAGCTTTTTGCGGGGCTACGCGCGAGATGCGATATCGTTTTTGCCCCGTGAACCCGAGTGGAGGAGCCGCGTCTGCCCCTCTAGCTCCCCCCCATACCACGCTCTCGTCACGGCCCCACTTCCGGTCTGGGTTAGGTCTCGGCGAGGTACGCCGACCAATCGGAACGGTTCACCACGCCTCCCCCACCCACGCGCACCTGCGATCACGCCCACTCCGATCGGAGGACGTGCTACCTGTGCCGGTGAACCAGCTCTCCGTCGCTACGAGAACGAGCGAGCTAGAGGGAGAGAGGGGAGAGAGGGAGAGAGAGAGAGAGGGATTGAAAGAGAGAGGGAGAGAGAGAGAGAGAGAGAGAGGGAAAGAGGCGCAAGCGGCCACGGAGAGAGGGAGGGAAACAGAACGGAGACGTCCTCCAGTCAACGACGCGCACGCTCCGACCTCACTTTCCTCTTTCCTTCCGTCCACCTTTTCCTTTTTCCCCCCTCGGACCACCCTACGACCTCCCCCGCACCTCCCATAACCACGCACAACCCTCTCCACCGCGTCCTCATACTCGTCGTACCGTTTCTCTTGTTCTCGACGCGATCTCCATCGCTCTTTGTGCCCGGAGACTTCGATAGCTTTGCATTCCCCGTCATCGATCCGGCTGCTTAGGTTCTCGGCTTTCCAACATCATCTTTCTGAAGATACGTCATCGGTAAGCAGGCGGTGGTAGAACTTGGTCGGCTAAGACTGCATTGATTCGCAACTAGCGGCAATTCTAACAGAAACCATACGAAAAAAATTCCTCTTGTAACAGCTTAAACCGAGAAGTCTTGAGCAGCGAGACCAACTTTATTTTCTTTAGAAGTCGCAGGTGAAACGTGCTATTGTTGTACAATTTTAGGGGTGGTTTGTCGAAAACTGTGTTCAGGACGGGATTAAAAAATTTGTTCACGTTCTATCAACTCTCAGAGTAAATCAGAATGTCTCGATTCGTTGTAACACGTTTACAAAAATGAAACAGCGAAGAAGAAGCAGAGTGCAACCCCTTAAGGGATGATCAACCGAGTCAACAACGAGATAAGATTTAGACATTTCCTTCAATCCCACAAGGGAAGAATTCTTCCGTCTACTTGAAGCTAAGGATTGCAATCTTCAACCCCTATGTTTTTAATTTTTAATAAACAACCCCTCTTCGATTCATCAAAAAATTCAGTTCTTCATGTAATGGAAAGGAAGCACATTCATTCTGAAGGTGGAAGGCATAGTTTGTGTTCCCGGGAAAGGAAAAGGAAGTCGAAGGACACGAAGCCGAGAAAATCGAACGATTCCGGTGTCGATATGCGTGTCCAACGGCTAGAAAAGTCGCGCTGAAGCGGGAAAGGGATAAAAATTGTGCGCCTTGAACTTAACCGTGCTCTCGCACGAGGGAGGAGCGTGTGCGTAGCGTCGCGTAGCCTCACGGCCATTTTTGCGACAGAGCCGACAAAAAGGGCCTCGTGGCCGCCAAATTTGGAAAGCCGGCTGGGCCCGGGAGCGGCCTTTTACGGCCTCCCAGCCACCAATGGCCGCCTTCAACTTGAAAATCGAACGGCCTGCTCGCCCGACTCGTGTTTTAACGCCTACGACACACGTCTGTCCTTTTACTCGACGCGTGCCCCCCACCTTTTTCACATTTTAAGACCGATATTACCGTCCAGAAGATTCTCCAGTCCGAATAATCTAACACACCATCCAAATAAAGATACTTAGCGCTGTTACTATTACCGCTATATCGTCTTTGTTCTGCTAGCATTCTAGAGAATACAAAGAACCCCGCACTTATCATATGGAAAATCTATCCCGGTAACATCAGTTGGATTTTTCATATGTTACAGCTTATGATCTACTGAACAAAAGATGTAATGGGCACAAAGCTCAATAATGGACAGTTATCGAGTTATAATCAGTCAAACATGACAAATTCGAGCTGCCGAATACTCAAATCTCGGGAAGTATATTTACTTTACACGTTTGCCGCACCCCCACTCCCGCCGCCCCACTCCTTCGATTTTCAAGTTGCGCGACCTAAATGAAGTTGGCAACATACTAGCGTTATTGCTGCCGAATGCTATTACTTTCTGGCATTGCGACGTCCGATATTTTTATATTATTGATATCAGTGTATTCCATACATTTTGGTCTCCATACTGTTTGATAATACATAATAAGATCATTTTTTTATTAATCCACACACACGCACGCACACGCACACAAACACACACACACAGCAGAGAGGGTTTGGAGTCAAAAAATACTACGGTAGTGACGAACCATGGTGTCCTTATCTCTGCTGTGACACGCAAAGATTTTTGTGAAAGATTTCTGTTCACAGACCTTTTCAAGATCATTCAAAATTCAAAAATAATGACACCACCTAACAGATTTTGTGAAACCCTACTATTTTTGTTTCAAACATTTTTCCAAATAATAAATACTTCCCGAGATTTTAGTATTCGGCACCTCGATTTTGTCATGTTTGACTGATTATAACTCGATAACTGTCCATTATTGAGCTTTGTGCCCAGTACAACTTTTGTTCAGTAGATCATAAGCTACAACATATGAAAAATCCAACTAATTTTACCGGGATAGATTTTCCATATGATTAGTGCGAGGTTCTTTATCCACTGCAGGACGAAGTATAGTACGAGTATCACTTGTAATCGATAATTGTTCGAAGCATCCTCAACCCCTTGCAAAGGGTTCCATCAATAAATTGATTAAACTTTCCTTAGCATTCACAATTTCTAACAACAACAGAAAGGGAAATGAATGTCCATCGTGTCCGTACATTTTTTAAATGGCTGATATATTAATCTCATGAGTAGCAATTTCTGTTTTAAATAAGGGGTTGATGAGTCCAGTGGTCTCGATAAACCGGAAAAATGGCACCATCTCGCTCGCCCTTCACCCAATGAAATTAAAATCAGTTCGCAGAAGGATCGAAAGAAACAAGCGAACTGAATCCCGCTCAGAGGAAAAAAACCCCGCAGAATTTCATCGCGGTACACGCGAGGCGGATTTTCGCTCGGGAAACGGAATCCTCTTCCGCGTGCCCGCAACTCCGCGGCGGCGGTAAAATGTTTTTCTTACAATTAGTTAAACGAGCCGCATTCCCTCGTCCCCCGCGTAAAGGAGCAGCCGGTACGGTGGAGTTTTCCCGTGCGGAAAAATCAACACGGCCAGTTAATTTCATTCAGATTTATGAGAATTAATGAACAAGTCTCGGTCCCTTAATTTCCTTTAGCGGCGCACCGTGACCGCGGTCCCACGAGACCGCTTCTGACTTCAGAAAAAGATCGTCGACATTCTTCTTCTTCTTAAAAATCTATTTTTATTCCGGTTAATCGGTTACATTTGGTTTTCAGATCGTTTGGCTCCAAGAGGAGATAGCCGCGAGACCTAAAGAAATTAATTCAATCTTGGAATTTCCAAGGTTTGTACACGGGTTAAAAAAGACTATAACGATATGTTTATTTATTAAACTCATTCAATGAGGATTTTCTTAGATCACCTAACAGTAACTCGAACACATTCAATCGCAAAGTAATAAGTAGACTGTGGACTTCTATGCAAAATACAAATTTTCTGATTTAATTGCAGGAGATGCGAACCATATACGCATTGAATTCTTTCCTGAATAATTTTAACCCTTTGCACTCGAAACTGTGTTAACTTTAGAATTCAGACGTTTCATTGAATCTACAATATTTTTGTTAACGTATAACCTTTTTCATATTGTTCGTACAATATCGAGTACATTTACTTCCGACACACTTGGACAGTCAGCAATCTGTTAAATACAAAAAGATTTGGTAATGTAGATATTGTGTTGACTTATAGTATACTCAGTTTTAGTGGTGCCTTGGAGGAGACAGTCGAGTGCAAAGAGTTAACACGTTTGAAATAGTATAGCTACGTTCTTCAATTATTCTAATTTCGGTGCTGTTTTAATTGCACCTCATTTTCATTATAAATTCATCAAGATCTACAGTCTAGTACTAAGTAACAGTTCAAACAAAATATAAGACGGCAACAACGCTGAAAGTAATTCCTCCGATTAACTCTTTCGACGTTCAACAACCGTGAGGAGTAGATATACTCTCGTCTCTAAGATAAAAAAATTGACCTTTGCTATTCAAAGTAACATTTCGGACCGGTTCGAAGTTGGGTAAAATGGGTACTGCGACGAGAGACGAAAAGGGTCGCAAAAACGCGAACTAATGTCGAGGTTTCCGGTCCGTGGTACCGGCAACGATCAACGCTTACGGTCGCCGAGCGGAAAAGTGGTGAGACAGGACGAAGGGGAAATTGGTTGCGCGTTGCACTTTCAGAGGACTTTTTGTCAGTCAGTCTTCCCGAGGAGCCAATGAAGTTCTCTTTCGTTCGGTCGTTATGGAGCCCTGCCCTCCGGCCGCGTTCCCGCCGACAGGTAAGAAATCCCCGGCAGAATTCGCGTCATGCGTCTCGCGAGAACGCGAGAGAACACTATCTCCAGAATACATTCGCTATTGGACGAATGGGCACAGGAAACGGGGACGATTTCGACGAACTTTCAACTACAACCTTCTTTTCAATTACTCCACCGATGGACAAAACTCTCCTGCAAGGTCTGTCAGCATTTTCTAAATCCTCCAACATTCCTCGTCGAGGTGAAACCAGAAGAATCATAATTCGACGGTGGATCTTTAAGCTAAATAACAATTTTACAAGTCAGTTTGAAAACAACAGATATTAAATGAAAGTGCGTTTCCTCTTTGAATAATTTTGACTGTTTGCACTCGAAGCTATATATTGACTCCAGAATTCAGACGTTTTATCCAATCTGGAATATTTTTGTTACACCTTTTTCATTTTGTCCATACAAAATCGATGGAGTGTCTCAAAATAACGTGACATTTTGAATTGCGCGCCATTTTTTTGGTGACGAACATAGAGTACTAATCTTCGACAACTGGCATCAAGAAGTATGGAGGTTTAGTCATGGAGTGTTACACGATCGAGCAACGCATAGAAATTGTGAAAATTCACTTTTATTCTTTCAACAAGATGACGCAACCTGCCACACTGCGGACGAAACAATGCAGTTATTGCAGACGAAGTTTCATGGTCGTCTTATCTCGCGCCGCGGCGCAGCGATGTGAATTGGACACCAAGATCGTGAGATTTGACGCCATTGGACTCCTTTCTTTGGGGTTTTCTGAAAGAAGAAGTGTATGCCAATGATCCACAGACCATTCCGAAGCTGAAAGAATCAATTGGACGCACCATTGATGAAATTAATCCGCAATTATGCCAAAATGTTATTGAAAATTTTGTCAAAAGAATGAACCTTTGCAAACAGGGGGCGATTTATCCGATATTGTGTTCCACACATAACCTCCATGTTTGTACCTTACATTAAAATAAAAACATTTGTACTTTCCAAATAAATAAAACGTTTTATTAATAAATTAAAATGTCATGTCATTTTGAGACACCTTTTATTTACTTGTGCCACACTTGAACATTTAACAATTTGTCGAACACGAAGACATTTAATAGTGTCTTAGGAATTATCTTGAATTAGAATATACTAATTTTCAGTGATGCCTCAGAGTAGACAGTCGAGTGTTAAGAATTAATAACCAGAGAATAACATAACAACAGTATTCAGTTCTTCTAATTCTTCTAATGAATAAAATCCGCAGTCGAATTGTAATGTCGGAAAATTGCAAGATATTTTCCGGAAGTCGTAAAATTCCGTATTAAAGAAATCTCGAAGATTGCAAGAACTTTTGGAGGGACTGAAACATACACATCAGACTGATTTCTTTGTACAGCGAAGAGACTCGGAAGTTTCCATCTCGAGATCCGTCAGAAATGAAAAACAGGAAGTAGAATGAACCATCGGCAGCAAGGATCAGCCATCAAAGAATGGATGTTATAGTTGCAAGATTAAATGCATTTTTCAGTAGCTTCGCCACCATTAAGGGAAACAATCTTCCAGTTCCGTATACCACAGACAACAATGTTTTCTTCTTTGCACACGATAGAAGAGTTCCGTACACCACAGACAACAATGTTTTCTTCTTTGCACACGATAGAAGAGACCACAAATTTCCTTTCCGAGATCTCCAAGAACGAAAGACGGGAAGTAGAATGAGCTATCGGTAGCAGGAATCAGATACCGAAGAATGTACGATCTGATATTAAACGAACCGAACTAGTTTTTAAATTAACTTCAGGATCTACGGTAACTGCAGGAAGAAACAACATTTCTTACTTTCTCAAGCACAATTCGAAGGCACACCTTCGTGTCTTCATATTAATCGTTCGCTTCACATTAACACTAAACCTACCAGCACCGGTCAAATGACCGCTTTCATATTTTTTATATTACAATTATTGAAGTTACAAAGATGCTTCCACTGGAAATGATTATGCACACGTTTTTATTGAAGTATACATTATGATAAAAGTAGCACAAAATCTAAATAAATTCAATCGTGCCATTTTTATAAGAGAGCACATACTGGTCACTTTTAATGGTCGGTACGTTCAGTGTTAACACGCCATTTCATAATTTTTGAAAGTCGAGTAACGTAATCTAGTAACTTCGTTTGAAATTATTATATGAAAAAAAATTTGTGAAGCTGCCTGTAGCATCCTCCTTTGGTGCAGAACAATTATTGAAAAGATTATTAACCCTTTTAATTTAAAGATTTCTAATAATATTAGAATTCTTTCTTGTTTACTATACATATTATGATATTAGAATCTTATTCTAAAGGTGACACAAAAATAGTGAATCTGTCAGAATCTATCTGCTGTAGCCGCGCTTTGATTGGTCTGTGTTCTTCGTTAATAACTGCTTAACAATAAATTTTTATTCAACCCACCAAACATCTTGTCAAATTATACCAGTGAAGCATACGCCATTCTCCAATCCTTAATATACAGTGTGTTCCAAAAATGTTGTAAATCCTTGAAATGGGCGTTTCCTGAGGATATTTGAAGTAACTTTTTCCTTTGCAGAAATGGTCGCCTCGGCTTTCTTAAGGAGTTATTAAAGAAAAACAAAGACCAATCATAACACCGTTACAGCGGACGGATTCCGGCTAGGCGACAGGCCCCGTTCAGCGTGACGTTATCATTGGCCGAGCCGGGATCCGTCCGCTGTAACAGTGTTCTGATTGGTGCGTGTGTTTCTTTAATAACTCCGTAACAAAGCCGAGGCGGCCATTTTTGCAAAGGAAAAAGTTGCTTCAAATATCCTCTGGAAACGCCCATTTCAAGGATTTACAACATTTTTGGAACAACCTGTATACAGAGAAATCGTCAAATCACAAATTCGTTATTTTTACTGACGCTGAAAGTGTACTATCTGCATTGCAAACATTGGAAACTGATAACACACTGATCCAGAACATCATTTGAAAAAACGCAATTCTTAGCAGTGCCGGTAAAGAAATCTTATATTGTTGGATTCCATCCCCCACAGGCATCAGGGGCAACGAAGAAGCAGACGTTGTAAGAAAAGGAGCAAGCACTAGCACATCTGAATCACATATCATACCCATATCCCCCGAAGATCTCCAAAAATATTTCACCCAAGTCTTAATAACACAATGGAATCACGACTGGAAAAATTCTAGATCTACTACCTTAAACAAAATTCGCGATAATATACATGATGTCAGCCCAGCAGAACATATGAATAGAAGGGATCAAGTAATTGTGACTAGGCTAAGAATAGGTCACATTAACCTAACCCATTCTTATCTTATCACCAAATCAAGTCCAACGATCTGTGATACATGCAACATTGAAGTATCCATCGAACATATTCTAATCCAATGTCCCAAATACCGAATGAAAAGAACACAATATGGAATAGCTAACCTAAAAAATAGGCTACAGGAAACAAATTCCTGCGTTCAAATTCTAGCATTCCTGAACGATATTGGACTTTGTTATCTTATTTAAAACAAATACACTGCGGTCACTGATAACCTGAGAAGGGGCATGTCACCTCAATAATTCAATTTAAAAAAGCCGAGGCAGCCATTTCTGCAAAGTAACTTTAAACAACTTTAGGAATCGCCTATCTCAAGGGTTTTCACTATTTTTGGGACACCCTGTAGTATTAGAATCGATACCTTATTCTCATTTACGAATTCCTCTTGAGTATCAGAAATTTTGTTCAGTATATTGTCCTTCAACTTTAATTTTTCTGATGAAATCCGCAAAGTGTAGAGACCGGATCTTTGCAAAGTAGCTTCGTGATTAAAAAAGTATAAGTGGTATCGGTGGTGAGACGACGAAAAATGGGCGTGCCGAATAAAATACGATGGCCGAGAGTCTCGAGGCGGCACGGCTCGGCTATCGATATCCTCGATTAGCATAAGAATATGGGAATGGTGGGTTGGTGGACCTCAGATCAGGGGAACGATTGCCCGTAAGCAGGGCAATTAGTCACGGCCTTATGACCCGCGTGCGCACACGTTGCACCGCAATTATTCTCATAATCTTCTGTCATCGCGCGTTTTCCCGGTAATCGTCCGCATTATATTCATCTCCGCGGTTCGCGTAATCGCTCTGCCGCGCCGGCCGGCCGTGCAACACAGCAGGGGAGCACGAGAACCCGAAACACAGAAGAGCAGAAAACTCCGCCGAGGGATATACTATAATATACATAATTAAAAGTGCTGCCCCGCTAACTACCGTGGCAATTACACGTTGCAACCAGGATAGAGGAGAGTTCATCTCGTCGCCTTTATTCAATTACTCGCCGCGCTTGGCAAATCCGTGCACCGTAAACTTCTTCCATTTTTTGCCCCGCCTCTCTTCCCGCGCTTCCTCGCTACGCGTTACGCCTCGTTCTCAAGATTTGAAAATCCCTCCAACGCCAATTCAAACCGAACGGTCAAGCGTTATGAGAATTTGGGTTCTCCGAGCAAGGTTCAATTTTGACACTCCTCTAACATTAAACCCAGTAAGCTTAATTTGAAGTTCGGGAAAAAGTTGAGGAAAAAGTTTCTTTGTATCTTCCCGATAAATGTCGTACCGTGTCATAACTCTGTTAATATTAATCGGATCTGGCATTACTTAAGCCTGTCTGAAAGGTGATACATCATAGATTAATTTGGCAAATCCGTGCACCGTAAACTTCTTCCATTTTTTGCCCCGCCTCTCTTCCCACGCTTCCTCTCTACGCGTTATGCCTCGTTCTCAAGATTTGAAAATCCCTCCAACGCCAATTCACACCGAACGGTCAAGCGTTATGAGAATTTCGAGCAAAGTTCAATTTTAACACTCGTATAACATTAAACCCAGCGAGCTTAATTCGAAGTTCGGGAAAAAGTTTCTTCGTATCTTCCCGATAAATGTCGTACCATGTCATAACTCTGTTAATATTAATCGGATCTAGTATTACTTAAGCGCGTCTGAAAGGTGATATATGATAGATTAATTAAAAACTAGAAATTGTGATATTTGTTTATTTAGTCAAAAGTTATTACGTCTTGAAAATGAGTGAAATAAAGAAGAAATTCGATACATTTTGAAATTTTATTACAAAAAAGAATGCGACTCAGGCTGCTAAAAAAATTTGCGACGTTTATGGACGTGATACAGTATCAGTACGTGTGGCACAAAGCTGGTTCAAGCATTTCCAATCTGTAAATTTTGATGTCAAAGATACACCTCGTTCTGGTCGATCAATCACTAACAAAGTCGATGAAATCATGCAAACAGTTGAACAAGACCGGTTTTACCTCAAAAATGGCAAAAGGCCGTCGATCAAAACGACACATACTTGATTTAATAAACTTCATTTAAAATATGAAAAAACTTGATTCATTTTTGCATTGAAATACGAAGAAACGTTTTCCCCAACCCACAATATTTAACACGTCAAGCGCGGAACAATTTTGTCACGATATCCATGTTACTTTTCATTTAAGTTTAAATACAAAATAACGACTGTCCAGACGCAAATACTTGCTCACCCCTTTTCTCTCCAATCTGTATCAATTAGATACGCGCTTTACCATTAAATTATTCTTGCAATCTCAGTTCCCAAACAGATCAATTTTCCTGCAGACTCTAGCACGATAAATTTTCGCGGTGCAGTTGGCAAGTCGAATAGCGAGAGAGCAAAGTGCCTATTGCCAAATCGTGAAAATTGTGCGCAAGTTGGACACGTAACTGTTGTCGAAGGGGAAAGAGAAGGAAAGCAATTGCCACGATGCACGAAACGGTGGTTTCGCAACAAGGATTTGATTGAAGCGATGGCATCATCGAATCCCCCATCGATTTCTCAATTTTCCTCGACGCCTTTCCTTCGCAAATTCAGAGAAAAAGTTAGCGGAAAGAAAACAGCGTTCCGTTCTCCGTGCGGAATCTTTCGCCAGAAATTCCCGATGATCTCTCGCCGACGTTTTCAACGACACAGGGGCACTTAACGACTTAGCGCAAGCTGTAATCATCGAAAGCCTGGCCACGGGCAACAAACCGCTCCTCCGCGATCGCAGTAGCGACACACATACACGAGCTATTAAACCTCTTTTTTTCCGTCCGAGAAAAAGCATCGTTTATGGCTCACATCACATTGTCCATGTTTTTATCACCTGTCCATAGTTTCCTGCATCCGACTCGTATGAAAAAAGGAACTTCGCACACCGGCAACCTGCTGGCTTCTTTTTTCCGCGATCGGTTAATTGAAACGTTGTTTGATCGCGCTATCGCAAGAAAAGCGCGAGGTGGACAGGAGAGAGAAAGAGAGGGAGAGAGAAAGAGAGAGATTCAAAGGAACGCGAGTCGTGTCCGCGAAAGAAAATCCTCGAAACGGGCGAACGTCGTAACTGTCTATCAACGGGATTATTTCCAACGCGATGACTAATTGACGGGAATTATTATGATCGATACTGGATCTCAATCGGTGCTCCGGCCACAAAGTCGCATCGACCGTGCTGCTCGATCGTGCTCGTTAACGGTTAAAGACCGGTGCGCGCGCGCGCGCGGTGCGGGCGCGTCACGCCGCCATTAACGCCTCGGCTAATTATCATTTCGCGCTAAGATAAAAGCCCGCTGCCTTCCCGCGTCGAAGAGACCTATTACCGCGCGAGATATCCCTCGTCACGCCACACCTCGATCGACTACTCGTTCTCACCAATCTCACCGTCGTCGAATCGATTAATCCTCGAGTTTTATCGAGCGCCGGCACCGATCCCGGCAACAAATTGAAACCGACGAATAAAAGCCGAGAAAAGGAGGAACAAAAGAAAACCCAAAGGCGGAGATAGAAGTCGAGGCCGCGCTATACGTTTGCCCTGTTAACGCGCATTTATCGATCGATCGAACGAACCGAGGAGGTGTATACGGATCGGCGATCGATCCGCTACCAATCGATTTCCACGATCCTGCCGCACCGTTACATTCCAGCCGGGCAAAAAAACGCGAAAAAATACCGCTTTCTAGCTCGGCGGCGATTCAAAAACCGTTCCCCAAGCGCACGGAGAAGGAGAGAGAGAGAGAGGGAGAGAAGGAGAGAGAGAGAGAGGGCCGAGTACACGGCCGGCAAGAGATCGGGATCGCGTCGCGAAGCGTTCGCGTCTTTTTACCGGCAAATCATTTTCACAGGTTGACACTACGGATTATTTTCTTGCGCGGCACCGAGCCGAGCCGATTCCAAACGTTTTTCCCGCCACGTGGCCGGCCGACGAGAAAAAGAACCGAGCCGATCGGCGAAACGATTAATTACATAGTCGCCGTAGAACGCGCGCGAGCGCTCGGATCGGATGAATCCACACCCCAATCCTGAACGAGCCTCGATCCGATCCACACGTTCTTTTCCAGAGTCTTTGTGTCTGATCTCTCCCCTCTCTCTCCTGTGTCGCTAATTTCACGGAACCGGAGAGGAAGTCGGTCGGATAATTGATAGACACAGGCGGTTTTCACGGTAGAAATTCTTTTGTCTCGCTCTTTTCTCGGTTCGAACGATTGTTACAATGTGTTTTGAAACCGCCTAATTACGTCCGTGACCATTAACCGCGGTCCTACATTCCGCAAACTGCGTTACCTCACAGAGAAATTCACCATGCAACTCTTTGGATAGTCTGTGCAAGGCTGCGCCGACTTCTTGGTGGATACTGAATCTCGTCCGAGTTTTATGCAGTTGTGAAAACCTATTTTTACCGATCTATCGGCTGTTTCTATTACTAAAAAGATTATCCGCTAGCTATTTTAGCTAGCTACTGCATCCCTAAACATTTCCAGTCCGATAGTTTACACTTTTCAATCTCCCAAGTTACATATTAACCTCGTGCACTATAACATCGAGTCAGACTCGTAATGAGGATTTCGAACAAAATCCAATAAACATGTATATCATTAATTTCGTTTAAACTGGAATAAAATTCTATTTTGTTGTTTTCGATATATTACCTTTGGCGAATATACAGTCAAATAATAAATATAGATTCCCATTTTCTTCTAGAAAATTAGGATCGATGCAAAAGTTCTAATCACTGCAATCACATAACAAATCGTAGTTCAAGGGGTTAATATACAGAGTCGTTTGAACCGGTCATTTGGTCTAATTTTAAAAAATTTATTTGATTTTTAAAGGTGTATGAATACTTTCTACACCCACTGTATTTATTTAATAATTTCCCACGCAAGCATATTTACAATTTCAATAATTGTAAAATAACAAATGTGGAACCTCTCGTTTGACCGGTGTTGATAGATATTCAATTAACACTAGAACTAGCGACCACTAAATGTGACTGGCGTATATTGCCTTATAATAACGACAAGATTGCATTTATTCAGATTTCGTACAATTTTTGTTTAACCAGTTAGCTGTTGCGACCTCTTTGATAAGTGTGTACCTAAAATATGTCGCAAAAAGTAAGCGAACTACTTTGTGCACACTGTATACAGTTTTTTCATAATAATTATTTATATTTTCGCATTTGTGCGTTTTATTTCGACTTGGCCTCAAAATATTCAAAACGTCTTGAAATTTAAGAATATATTTTAATTTTCACTAAAATTGCTATGTAAACAGCAAATTATAGCTACTTTTTACGCATGACGAGTATATTCGTCATAACAAAAAACTGTGCCATTTCTTCATGACGAGTATACTCGTCAAAAACAGCTAACTGGTTAAATATGTACTTCAATAGAGAAATTTACTAAAAAAATTACTCCCGCAAACACATTTATAATTGCAATATTTGTGAAAGAAAGAATTAGAAGCCAAGTCAGTTTGACTGGTCCGGTAATTCTAGTGTTAATTAATGGTGACATTAAAAATAGTGGCTTCGTCTACTAGAAAGCGGTAGAAAATGATCCATACATGCAATAAATCGAGCAGATCTCTGCAAAAGCTGATCGAACCATGTTTCAGGCATCCCCACATTGTCAGACATTAATTATTACCGAAGTCACGCGATAATTCATTTCCATCGGAGATGCAAATAACACGTGGAACTTCGACCCGTTGAACGTCCGACGATTAGGTTCCGAAGCGCATCGTCTTCGGGAACACATAACGCTGTTATAGTCTCCAGGAGGATGACACCTGAGTTGACATTAAAAAGATCGTTCCCCGGCCTATTTTTTGCCGATCTTTTAATTGCACGACGATACATTGAAATGTACACGAGATTGATCATCCAGGATCATTGGAAGAACCGCAGAATTTCCAGGTAAAACATTGCGATCCCACGCTAATTTCCAGAATTATCCCATTTTTTTTTTACTAACAAAGAGAGGAGTTCGAACAAAATTGCTGCCTTCTACGGGTGATTTTCTGGAGCATTTTCTTTTCTGTTGAATTTTGAACAGGTACAATTACTAATTTAAAATATAATCAAGATTTTATAATAATCCATTTTTATCTAATCAACCCCCTAAATTTTTCAGATAAGATTTTTTAGCTCATAATTTTACATAAATTTAGCTTCCTCATTTTTTACTTTGAACATCTTGAATTCCTCAAAAAGACATTTGTCGCGATGTATGCGACTCGAACGGTGAATTTTGCAATTTTTCATCAGTGGAGTTAAACCAGTCCGGTAGTCTGTGTGTCGCGGGCCCATAAATCTGACAAAGAGGAGACGCGGTCATGGGATCTCAGATTTTCTCGAAACTTTGCATATTGGTAGATATCGTTCTCCCGTTTATGAAAATGTAGCATTATAGGCGTCGATACTCAACAACTTTTGAGATACGTTAAGATTGATGAAGTTAGTATTTCTTTCATATTATGTTCCTTTTCAATAAAATTTTTATATTTTGTTTACTATAGATATTATGAGTGTATTTTTCATGAGCAAAATACAATTAATTAAAATAGATACACTGAACAGAAAAAAAAGAAAAAATGGAGAAAAAGGAAAAAGGGATTTGAACACTGACCTTCCCGATAAAGAAATCTAGTACATTATCATCACGCCGTTTGGCACTTGACAAAAATTTCAACCAAAACTGTACTTAACGGCTTAAGGGGTATAATAAAATTTAAATTGTAAATATCTCAAAAATTATTGAGTATCGACGACTATAATACTATATTTTCATAAACAGGGGAACGAAACCTACGAGTATGCAAAGTTTCGACAAAATCTAAGACTCGATGACCGCGTCTTCTTCTTGTAAGTAGTAGTCGAGTGGATAAATCGAAACGATGATTTCTGCTAGAATTGCAAGGTGGCGCGGGAAAAATCCAGAGACCTCGGTAATTTCGCTCGATGATTTGCAGGCGACTTCGCACTCCAATTTAGAGAATGCTCGACGATTTCCTAATTATGTTTGATTTACTACGCGATCCTTTACGATCGCGAGAAAAAAGCTAATCTGCCGGCTTCCTGTTCTCGGCGCTTTCTGCGTTTTGTAATTGTTTTCCAGCAAGAAACGGGACGCGATCAACAGAGTAAAAGATCGTTTATGAATTTCAGAAAGTAGGGAATAATTTTACGAAGGAATTATCTCGGGAAGCTGGTTTCGTTGCAGAGGCGTTTGCAGTGCTCCGCTTAAAAGCGAGTTTGGAATTTCTTGAAACGGTGCGTCGTGTCAAGGCTGATACAGACCAGTGGAAAACTTTCTAGTGGCATCAACGACGAAAGGATTTTCCTTTTCCATAAAAATGTGTCTCGCAGCTCAGCCGCTGCCCTTCGTCTCTCTGCAATTATGTCAGCGCTTTGGTATGAGGATTCGCTACCGAGAAGCCGCGTCGCGTTGACGAATAGCGAGAAAAATGAGTCGCGGTTTCAATTGGAATCGTAACGCCGTATTATTCTTCTTTTCTTTTTCTGTATGAACGCTAGGGTTTCCCGGAAACCCCTGTTGCGAATTTATTTTCGGAAACAGTGATGCTGTTTTGAAATGGGTCGTGGTGTGTCGGTCCAATGTCTATCAAAGGTGAAAGAAAAAACCATCGACGGTAAATAAACAAACGGTTCGATGACAGATAGAGAGAAAGACTGCTTTTTAATGAAGGCTCGAATGTGGTCGGAAACAATGTAAATCGCACGAGCACAAAATGCTGTTAAATGCAATTACAAAACGCGATGTCCGAGGGAACGATTAAATTACGATGAATGGCTGGCTCGAGAGGAAAAAAACTTGCCTCATTCGAGCCAATAAAATATTTATGGATCTGGGATGATGTAAATGTTGGTAATCTATTCATACGTCGAATTACAGGCGCTATAATAAATAGCGTAGAACTTTTTCTGTTCTTGACACGAAGCTGTCTTTGTTCTGGAAACACGATGGTGGAAAAAGCAGCAAACTTTGCTAAACGTTTTCTTTAAATGAAGAAATTAAATTAAATGGATAATCGATTGACGTACAGTGTATATCGTTAGTACCCCGGTATTAAATCGTATCAGATTTAAATAAAAGAGCCTGTAGAAATACAAAGTGGCGAGACTTCTTTGCACCGCTGAAAACCATGCTCCGAAAATGCCTAATAAAAACGAAACACGCGAATTACAGTGGTAAAAAGTAAGCCGGAAAAGGAGACGATTTATTCACAATCTGGTGTGAAAGTTACTATTGTGGGATACAAAACCGGTGGTCTAAGAACTTTTTTCTGTCGGGAAATGTACAATCTAATGAAATGCGTGCAACATAACGAACCGTTCGAGTTACGGATATAATCGCTCTGTTGCGAATTGAAACAAAGTACAAATGGTGCAACTTTGATGCGCTCGCACAAACGCCCGCAATGCACAACTCTTTTTACGTCCTCTTCGCGGATAATAAATGTTAAACATTTAAATAAAATATCTCCGAAGAGCAGGTAAAATCACTAACAGGGCTAGAATTAAATGCGCGAAATTCAAACCACGCCATCTACCTTCGTTTGAATGTTCCCGCTAAATTCAAAATTGCACCACTACCACGTGACCACAATGGCCGCGCGGAACGTTAAAAAAACCATACGATCTTCCCCCATAGTATTGTTACGACGATATGAAGTTGCTTATAAATAAGAGTTCATAAGAGTTAAAAGTTAATTATTAGTTATGAGTTCACCAACGGGAAGTGGGCGCATTTTACGGAACGGTCGGATCATAAGTCGCATAGGTCGCAACAGTATCTATGCAAATTCCTCACAGTATTTAACAAAAATACCTTTACAATTTCGAGGCAGGGGTTCATAATTGTAAATAAAGGCTCCATCGATAACGTGCCACCTGTAAAACCATTCTACTTGCACAGGTTCTGTAGCAACTTTCACGGTTCTAAACAAACTTAGGTCTGATAGGGTATCGACAACAGAAAGCTGACTGTGTACCTTCGATCTATACCAAATTCTGAAAAGTGCTGTTACCTTTCTGTTGGTCTACTTGTTTTTGAAGGGAAGGGGCAAATTCACAGGTTAAGGGTTAACCCCTTGCCGTATTTTAACGAGTCACACTCGTGATGAAGATTTTCAATAAAGTCAAACAAATATGAATGTTATGCCTTTTTTTTAGGAGAAATAAAATTGTATTTTTTGTACTCAATATGTAAAGATTAATGCAAATGTAGCCATACGAAAAATATAAACTTTCTTTCATCATCTATGACATTTTTGGTGATAAAAATGTTCTAATCACTGTAGCCGTAAAGAAAATGGTACGGCAAGGGGTTAAGCAGGTTGCCGGGTTGGGGTTGGAGTAAACACAGAGCGATTGGATCTGGCGCACAGTGGCAAGTTCCACCGAAATCTTGGCCAAAAATAATAATGTACTTTTTGAACGTTATCAATACAGGAATAATTTTGTTAAAATACAATAATGATTTTACCTACTTGTGGGGATGTAAAATATATTTACATCCTTTTTACACCCCTCCCCTCCCATAGCTTTTTACGTAGTAGTTTCTAGAAGTATATAGTACACTAATAATTAATTAATTAATTATATAGTACACTAATAATTAATTAATTAATTAAAATTCGTATAATCTTGACATTACTTGTTTCGTATTTTTATACGATTATACTATGAATGTACTACTTCGAAAAACCAGCATGGCCATGAAGGTTCAGAATTGGGGATGCTAAATGGTCAAAACACGATAATTCGTCCCTATGACACTAACGTATCACTCCACGAACGGTACGAGGCTTCCGTAAGGAACTTTCAAGGTTTATTATAAAAATAAAATTGCCGCTTGATCTCGCTGGATACATAAACATTTCCATAGGAGACTCAAACAAGTATACATAGAGGTCCTGTAGTCGCCACTATAGTAGAAGATTAAACGAATCAATGAAACCAGAATATAAATTAATTTCGAGTATGTTAGAAAGCTACAAACACTGAAAGAAAAGTATTATAGTCCAATACTAAATCAAACTACTTCCAATACTACTTCAAACATTGTATACTACACAACTTTGAGATCGCGTGACTACGAAAGGATAACAACAACAACTGGTATTAGTGAAAAATCATAAGCATTACTGAATTAAGTGCAATACAGTAAACCACACCTATAACGCCGGAGCAAACATTACGATTAACACTTTGCCGTCCGGCGACACCACAGTGGTGTCGCGCACAAAGTATTGCTCAACGGCCGGCGACACCACAGTGGTGTACTGGACGGCATAGTGTTAATTGCGCATTATTTAATGCATTCAGGACATATCAACGTTTCAATACAGAACGCAAGAGAGTCCGATTTCATGATTTTTTATTGAAAGTGTCTGCTGCTCTCATGAGAGCTAACGATGACATTAGTAAAACTTGAAAATTTATAATCGCCCGATAACCTCAAGAACGGCCGGCGCCATGCGAAGAAATTTTTACGAGACGTGCGGACGGCAAAGTGTTAATATGAAATTTAATTTAATTTGATCCGATTTGTTCTAATCCTGAACGCGGTACAATTTAATCGCGTTATAGGAGGGTCGACTGTACCTAGATCCTTTAAAAAGAATAAAAAGAATATTTTTATTAAATTTTAGCCAGGATTTCGGCAAAATCCTATGGCGTTTCGAAGGTTCGGTGAATCAAGTGTAAAGTAGCAGGAATAGAATTTGGACTCGCCTTGCTCTGGACGTAGTCGAGGGCCAGCATGCAATCCGAATATCCGCTCTCGGTCTTGATGGTGGTGCCGGCTTGTCCTGGTCCGGTGGAGCAGAACCCGGAACCGACGACTCCGACGGGGCCCCCGAGTCCCGCGGCGGCCGCCGCCGCGACGCTGTCCCGGTACCACGGGTACATATTACACTCAAAACACCCGTGGATGCAGTCACTCGAAAAATCTATTTCCCCTAGAAATCACTGTACACCCCCCCGAAAGCCTAGGGTCCGGCTTCGAGTCGGTCCTAGGTTGTTACGGGTCCCGGTGACGTCACTGGGATCACTTCCGTCGTGTCGCTTGACTCCGGACTATTTTCGGATATCTTCTTTTAAGATAACCCAGTCTTTTTCCTCTCGTGAAAAAACTCTTTCACGGGATAAGCAAATATCCCTGATGTCTTCAACGCATTTCACAAACCGTTGAACACTAGGGTCGCCGCCGCGCCGATGTAACGATAGATAGAACGGAACCGATACACATGCGTTCGACTAGCGCGGTACACTGGCACGCGCCGCACACCATGGATACAAATCGACCGAAGGTAGATAGACGACAGACTATGTAAACAAGCCGCGTCCTCACAGGAGACAAGGGTGAACACACTTCTGTTATGTTTTCCCGTGCGACGACGCGACCTTCGGCCGATCGGAGAGTACAGTTTCTACTTCAAAATATACACCTCTTCTCCTTCGCTCTTCTCGACATGCGATTTCTGTTTCTCTTTTGACTAGATTATTCCCTACGTTACCCCCCACTCTCCCGTCACTAAACGACTCTAGCTATCCGTGTATGTATACAATAGGTATATATGTACGTATGTATATATGTATATATGTCTCTTTCTTATAGTTTCGTGTAGGTTAAGAATTTGCTATTGCACACGCGTGATTGCACTCGGTAAACTGCACCAGACTTACTTCGATGGTCCACGAGCCCGCGGTCCTCCGTCCCTGTCGACCACGCTTCTCACTGTCATCGCACGCCTCGTTGACTTCGATCGTGTCACTATCTTCCTCTCTCTTTCTCTCTCACACTCTTTCCCTCTATTTCTTTTTCTACTCGACGCCACGGCAGAGGATGATCCGCGGACGGTCCATGACCGCGTTTTTCGTCCTGCGTCCGAGGAACGTTGCGTCGAGTCCTTTTGTTCAGCTGAAGCCTGTCGGGTCCCTGGGCCAGTCTACCGGGTCACCGACGAGATAACCTCCGTCGTGTGGACGCGCCATGCGACGCCAGACACGAGCATAATAAACCACCGAGCGACTCGACTGTCCTCGTCCGCCTCCTCTTCTTCTTCTTCTTCGTCGTCGTCTTCTTGTTCTTCTTGTTCTTGTTCACTCGCGAGACACCGACGAACAGGTCCGCGGCGATGACGGTGACGCGACCGCGGCCATTTTAACCGGCGACGAGAAGTGGCGCGAAAACCGGCAGCGCCCGGAAAACACGGCCTCTTTTCCGCTCGCTACTAGATCCGATACACGCGATCGATCGAGCTCTCGATCAAAATCCAACGAGCACCACCGTCCGCACCGCTGACCGGTGAACGTTCCTCTTCGTTTTGCTTTCGTTGTTTTTGCTCGGTGTGGCCAGAGGTCAGGAAAAAACAGAACCGACGGGGTCCGGAAATCGTGAACCGTGGACCGCGGACGCGGTTTCAGCACTGACGCGGGAGTCGCGATTCGAACAACCGTTCGGCCGTGCTCGGACCTCCTCGGCTCGCGTCGGCTTCTCTCCGCGCGATACACCGCGACTTGCTCGTGGCCAGAGATCAACGGTGGGGGTAACGAGCCGACGCGGAGGGGCGGACGCGAGGGTGGGGAGGCGGGCGGGTTTTCTTCTCCTTCTCTCTCTTGCTCGCTCTCTCTTTCTCTCTCGTGAGCCCCTTCTCTTCGAGAAGATACTCTCTCCTTCTCTCCCTCTGTCTCTCTCTGTTCCTCTCTTCCTGATTGTGTATATTATTGTAATTCTAATAGTAACAGTAATTATTGAACAATAAACGTATCGATGATGCGTGGCTTGTACAAAAAGGAATTAACCGAGGGAGAGAAAATGGAGAATTGTGCAAGGTAAAGCAAATATTTATATGATAATTGAATACTTAATTGAATAGGTAATATCGAAGATACGAGCAAATTAAAGAAAACATGTAGATAATTAGGGATGAAGAAGGAGGTGTGGTTATAGAAAATGGAAGACTTCTGGTGGATTTTTCGAAGCCATTGTTAGCAATATTTGTGCTCATTTATTCACGTTTCTGTTTGATTGTGTACATTCGATGAAAAAGCCCAATAATCGATACAAATTAACTACCCTGTTTTATATTCTTATAACTTTTGTACTAACTTTTATTTCCCACTTTTTTCACACTTAATTAAAGCTCTCATTCCGAGAGAATGGCACCAAACATATTTTATCTCAATATACGTAGAAAATATTCCAAAAAATAATATAGAAGCTGCAGGTGATGGAGTTGTTATTGTATATGTCCAAGATTAAATAGTTTAACCCTCGTACGGTCAACCAACATATATAAACGAGATTAGAGCTCCAATAATTAAACCATCTTACATGAATTCAAATTTTGAAGATGAGAAAGAACGAGAATCTTGAGTGACTCTACGAAATCTTTGCGAGAACACATCAGAATCGTTAAGAAAAATGGGTAAGAGGAAAACTTCCAGCTTTTTCTAAATTAATCAATAATGTTGAACATCCAGTTCACAGATGACTGAATGCTTAAGAAAAGCATCTCCCAGCACTGCTGGAGTAATCGCCAAAAATAAAGTAGGAACCATTCCGGATAGGCAAAGATTGTTTGGCCGGAGAAGGCAGACTAAACCCTGACCCGGTTCAACTTAATTTCACACTGGCAGACGCGTCAAGGAATAGGTTGGAAAAGGTCACGAGTATCGCGAGGCATCATGCAAAAAGCCGCCCCTGAAACGGTCCACGAATTCCTGGGGAATTTCTTCGTAGGAAGGGAAAAAACGGTCCCTAGGATAAAAAGTCACCCCACCAAGACGAGGGGTCGGTGGACGCGTGCACAGAAATATCTCTTGAGCCAATCCCCTTCTCATTTGTCTTCTATTCATCATTCGTCAATTATTCACAACTTCGAGAACCTCCAGACGACTGAAAGAACGGTCAAAATCCGCTGTCCACTTGTTGAAAAATACGATAGTCCAGGAAAACAATGGCCTACATAAACGTGACAAGATGCGGTAAGAAATGCGATCTTGAATGATTGTTCTCACTCGATTTGCAACCCTCTCGACCGTGATTTTCGAACTTGAACCCCAAACATCCCTCGAGCGGTGCGTCTGTAAAAAGGCATCTAGCAGGAAGCGACGTCATCGACCCCTGCGGCGCGGCGTGGTCCAGAAAAGAGCTATAACCACAAATCTTATCGCCAAGGGTAGAGGCAGACCAGAAGGGGGTTGATGGTCACGGTTACAGGGTCACTGGACTAAAGATGCTTCGCTTTCTTAAATGTCGGCAGTTAGCATCCGTCTCATAGGTCAGTTCCTCCATGAAAAATTCGGGGGTGATCCCGGTGCATCTTGAAGCATCCTAGAAGAAGGCAAACAAATAATCTTAATCTTTATACTGTCAAATATGGAGTTCTCTAAATTTAGAGAACAACTAACATCTCATTCTGCACGCACCGCTAATAAAACCATTAAAACAACATTTTAGTACTTTCAAACAATCGTCAGCATCCTTATTTACTTTCATGAAAGATTACCTATTTTTTCCAAGGTCATTCTCGAGTGACACTTGGTCCCCGAGGTCTCAGAATTTTGCACCTCTCGGACAGCTGCAATTCCGACCAGAGTTCCTAGGGTTTAAAATTGGGGAATCAGGATTGAAGTGCGATGACCTTGGAAAAACCTATCGAACTACTGTCCGACTAGTTGGGAACCCTAGAAGAGGACCTAGGCGAACCGTGGTCGTGGTCGACCCCCGCAGCGCGCTCCAAAAACAAGCTATAACCACAAATCTTATCGCCAAGTCGCGGGACCAAGTAGAAGAAGACGCGAGCGAGGGGGGTGGCTGGTTAGGTTCAATGGGGAGTTTGTCCCACCTTCTGAGCTACCTAACAAGTAGCCTGTAAGAAGAGCCGTTTCGCCCGGTGATTCGTGCTCGTAGAGCTGCCGGCGGCGTCGTTGCTGGCCGGAGGAAAAACTGCGACACGGTTTTTCGGCCAGCGAGAGAGACTCCCTCGAAGTTCAAGGCCATCCTCGAAGAAAGGGGAGAGAGAGGGGAGCTTTTTTGTTTTCTGCTGCTGGCTCTGCGACGGGAACGACCGACAAACCGACAGACCCGGCTGGCCGACGCGTCTAACTCCTCGCCGGACCATTTTTTCGACACCTGTTCTACTGGGGGCCGATACGGTGACCTCTCTCGCGAACGATTAGGCTGCCCGGATCAACGAGGACCCCGTCGGAGACAATAGGGAACGCCGCGGCCGGTTCGATGCGTTGAATCGGTTTCAGTGGACATCGAGAAGCACCGAAGATGGAATAGAAGATCGTCCGTTGAATTTAGAGGAAAGAGAAAGAAGGAGATTTCGCGATGGAGGACGCCGACACGCTCGGAGATTCATATTCCTGTCGTGTATCCCTGGGTAGCAAAGGAAACCGCCTCGCGAACCCTGGAAACCATCAGCGGCATTGATCGAGACCGCGTTTGGTCCAGGATGTCGCGGCCATCTTCCACCGCCGGTTTTCACCGACCAATCGACCGGACTTTGCCGGGCGAAATTTGAAAAATCCCGGGACGAATCGTCCGGATGGAGCTCGTTGGTCGGTTCTGGTCGGCCATGATGCCACCGACGGGAGGGGAAGAGGCAGGGAGGAGGGCGAAAGAGGCGGCCGGCCGGATAGCAAGAAATCTTGAAACAGAGCAAAAGGGTGGAGACGGAGATTAATGAGAAACGAATCCGACCGGGAGAGGAGAGGAGAGAGTGGGAGAGAAAGAGAGAGAGAGGGGCGAGGAGAAAGGAGGGACGGGAAGGAAGATCGCGGATGAGCCTTCTGAACCGATCCTCGAAAAGGGCTCGCCATGTTGGAAGGGAAATAGACGACATTCCCGTGGCGTTGGTACAGGTCAGGGTTAGACGACCGTCAACTTTTCCAGCCAAGTTATTTCTTATTTCAGTACTCTTTCCCCGCACTGTTTCCATCCGCGAAAGAACGATCCCAAGAAACGGACCAACGCGATTCTATTCGAATCGGACCGTTCCTCGGGTCTTCCGACTCTCGTCGAATTCCCATTTCGGTGGAAAAGGGCGTTCCCCGCTTACTCGATTAGAATTCCACACGAACTGTTTCGCGGGAATTCCACTTCGCACGCACGCTTCGCATTTTTTTCTGCATCGAGCCACGAACCGCCCTGATAATGCCGATCTGCAACCCCGGCCTCATGCATAATTAATTAAATGGATATGCAGTTTCGATTGCAGGCGATGCCACGGGGGAGGGGGGGGCGGTACACACCCCATAACCTCCCGGAAGGTTGGGTTGCTCATTTAGAAAATGAAATTGCAGGAGAGGGCGTGCACCCTCCCCGGGAACATGCGCACCTCGTTACATCATCCCTCTAGGTATCGCGGAGGTCCAGCAACCCGCGTTCGATCCACCTACAGAGAGGACATCTCTTCCTTCCTCCGCCGCAACGGTGCCCTGCGCCGCAAGGAAAATGGAGGCGTTTTTGCCGTCGGTGTACATCGACGTGCTTACCATTTTATGACCCGCCCTGCGGATGAATTTTGCTCGCGACTATTATCGTTAATTAGACTCTCGAGCTCTCGCGCCCAGGGAAATGGATGCTGCGAACGTCTCCAATTACAAACTACGCCATTTTTAGGCTCGCGGCCCTCTGCCGATCCTGCACGCGGTAATGGCTGTGCATTCTAAACTCGGAGAAATCTGTGGGTAATGTTTAATCCTCAAGTGGGCTTTCAAAGTGCAACAATTCATTCGTCGAATACCGATTCTTACCAAACCGGATGTCTCAAATATTCTGATCATCAATTTTTCAAAAAGTGAGGGTTATATAGGGTTAATAGTATTGTGTAATTCTTCGATAATTTTAGGTTCTCTACGATAACATAAAACAATTGTTACCATATACGAAACGATGCCATTTTTGGAGTAACCATTTCAGACGATCCTACAACACCCCTGGCAAAAATTATTCGACCTCATTTTAAAATATCGCAAAGTTTTTTTAAAATTGAATCAAATGACTAAATAATGGGCAAAAAATTTTTCAAAATGGCTATTGGTCAAAATTCCGATGAAAAATGTAAAAAAGTCATTTTTTGTATCTGAACCTGTAATGAGACTGCAATTCTGATTAACAGCAATTTTTTAAAATTTACTTTACCCGTTATGTAATAAACTAATTGTTCTAACATGCAAAAAAATCTCAACCCATTTGGTTCAATTTTAAGAAAATTATGTGATTTTTAATGTGGTCGAATGCTTTTTGTTTGCAGTAATGTGGTACACCCTCCACACAGGGAAATTGTGAATTTCACACGGAGTAGAACACAACAGCCACTTTCCTGAAAAAAAATAATTTTTATACGAATCAACAGTGACCTAGTATGGCTCTGCTGCGTTGCTCCAAGTTTCTCTGCCCCGACTTTCCTGTTTTTTCGAGATCCATGAAGATGAACTCGATCGGTTTCGAAACGGGAGGTTTTCGATTGTGCTTCGAGTACCTACCCAGAACACAACGCGCGGGGCTTTCGGGGCAACACCTCTCTCTCTCTCTCTCCCTTTCGAGGAAAACTGTCGGCTAAAAACGGGGCCATAGATTCGGTCCTCGTTGGAGGATCGGTTTTTGCCGGGATCTCGCGGTGTCGCTTGCTGGAGGATACTTCGCAGATGGCGCGAGAGCCGGGAGAGGACTCTTGTGATTAATTAAAACTCGTTTCCGCGGGTTTCGTGCCGCTAACTCCGGTCGCGAGGAAGACGGGGAACACCCGAGCCTTGGACTTACGCCTTTGGACCAGCTATGGGCGGCCGCACCCCCTCGAACAAGGGGTTGGTCCTCCCGAGGAACCGTTCTCCAGCAGGTCCGCTGGCAAACGAAAAGCGGCCATGCGCACCTCTCTGCCATCATGAAACCTTTACCCCCTCCCCCTTCTATCCAGGGGTGGAGGGTCGATGCTGCCACACCTGTGCAGCTGCAGCTCGTCGATCGGAGTGCTGCTCTGGCTCCGGCTCCGGGAACGGGGTAGGGGACAGCCCCGGACACCGATGTTGATTTCCACGCTGAATAATGGCCAACCGGGGAATATACGCGCCGAGGAACACACGGGATTACCATAACATTTTTTACCCAGAAAATCCCAGTCACCTGTTTTCGATCTCAGCTTCTTCACAGCTTTTCTTGTATCGTTAACCTTTTCAGGCGACTTTCCGATAGTGGATGCCACTGTGGAATTATTCGGTGAACTAGGAAAACAAAAGGTTTCGACTAGGTAATTCGTCGTTCGATTTCACTAATTTCAATTGGTTGCATTGTCTATATAATTGGTATAAACTTCAGCCATAACAGCTTCAGAAATCCCGTAGGACCAAAGTAATTTATTTAAGGAAATAAAAATCGTAAATTTAAGATGTGTAGGATACTGAAAGTACTCTTTCAGTCTTCTTCCATTTTATAGATCGACCTAACCTTTGTTTGTTACACTCGATGCATTAACGCGAAAATTAATTTACAAATCCGGACGAATAATTCCTATTTCTGAGAGATGCCGCACTGAAAGTGTTAAAGGTCTTCTCAGGTGGAGAAAAATAATCCGCCGATTGGATATTCAATTGGGAATGGAACCGTAGTCTTTCACTCGCCCGGTGACTTGCCATATTCGTGTAAATATGGCCACCATAGTACCGATCATACCAGTTGAAAGGGGTGCAGAGAACCTAGACCATCTCGGTCGACTTCCGTCGTATCGTGAGCGTTCTTTGGAAGGAACCGGGATGGAGGATAGCCTGGAAGAGAGTCGACATTCCTCTCGACAGGAGAAGACAAAGGGAACGCCTCGCATAGACTCGGAGCGACTCGAGAAGCGGTCCTTTGTCGCGGCGAGTATAGCACAGAGATGGAAAGATAGCCAAGCAGAACGGCACAAAGATAAAAAGAGGAATGTGATCTTTTTACTTGATCCCGCGTGTTACATGATTCAATCCGTTGATATCATTATTCATTGATGTTCGTTAATGCTTCGACAAATAAGGAAAATACATGTGCTCGATAACCGATCAAATTCCCTCGTCCAGCCATTTTGTGATCTCGGTAGAATATGCTTTTATCAGCCAATGAACTACGGTTTCGCCTTGGTGGTCAAAAAGTAGAAATAATGGTTCAAAAGTTTGAAGAAGTTTCGCTATAGCAGAGTCTAAGCATAGTCGAAGCGAGCATACTCAAAGAGTAAAGCAGGAGCAGTCGTTCGAGAACTGGTCATTAGACTGCGGATTTCATGTATGTATAATAAAAATAAGAAGCATCAATACATCGCTTTCGACAGACTAAAATTATTGAAAAAAGGAAGACGTTAGCCAACGTAGCTCCTGGCCATTGCAACAGATGCAGAAGAATTTTATTTCGCATGAAAATCCGCAGTCTAGTTATCATTGGCGAAAAAGGGAGGGTTTTGGACCCGGTCGGTCCGAGAAGCAGCCCTACACGGAAGGGCTCGAATTCTGGAGAAAGGGTCGCGGCAAGAGAGTCTATCGGGCGTCGCGTCGTCGGAACGAGAGAGGCTAGCAAAGGAAGAGCGTCGAGTCGAGGAGGAGCGACGAGGAAACGACTGGGCCGGCCGAGTGCGACGAAGAGGATCGATAAGAGGGAAAGGCAGTTATCGGAGGGGCTGCGGGAGCGAGGGAGAGCGAGCGAGAGAGGACCGGCCGCGGTGAGGTCGATGAGGAAGGCAGCCTGGCTCGGTCGGCGCACTCAGAGGCGTAACCGGCAGCTACGTCTCGATTGGTCGAGACCGGAGCTGCCCGGTTCCCACCCATCGCAGGCGCAACGCTTGAAAAAATCCCGACCCCCTCCAGGAGGTGGAAAGCGAGTCGAGGAAGGAGCCACGAAGGTGGACGGGAGAGGAGACAAGCGAAAAGGAGCCAGACAGGAGCCGCTTTGGGACTCCAGAGGCCAGCTAGTCCTCCGCGCCGAGGGGCAACCCCGCCCGAGGGTTGACTTCCAGGTCCCTCCAGCCCTCGAATGCCGCCATCACCGACTCGCAACCTCACCGACCACCCCCCGACACCCTGTTTCATCTACCAGGACCGCGGCAGGGTGTCACTGAATCCAGGATCTCATCGGACTCTTTCTTTTTTCACGGCGCTCCTCCGCCCCCAGAGAGTTTCGTCATTTCCGAAGGAGCTTGAATGTTTTAAAAGGGGTTGGGGGGACGGCCGTTGCACCGACCAACCCCCCTCACTCTTTCTCTCTCTCTCGTTCTCCCTCCCCCGTTTTTGGACGCCGTTTCGGACAGGATGGCTCGACGGCCGGAGCTTTTTGCTCAACGACTGGGCTTGATCCCCGATAATGTTGTTTTGAATTCTGACGGCTAATTGACTGGCTGCCGGCCGAGTGATTTTGGAACCCCTGTAGCACCGCGAATTTTTCTACTGAGATTCTACTAGGAGGAATCCCATGTCTCAAATTGTCCCTGAAAGCTCGGTCTCGGTCTATCTATGCTTGTGACCATGTATTCAATGAGGGACACGAGCGAGGATTCTTTCTGCGCACGTCTGAACGAACACCATCCTCTACCCCTACAATGTAAGATTGACGCTTATTTAACAGCATCGAACATGAATGACACCAAACCCAACATGTCAATGTATTCGTCCCTATTAACCCTTTGCACTCGGAGCTATTTCAACTAAAAAACCAAACATTTCCTCTAACCTAGAATATTTCCATTGTACATAATTTTTTTTCATTATATGCGTACGAAAATGATATAGTATCTCATACAATATTGAAATGATTAGTAATCTATTATATTTAAACAAATTTAATCATGCAAACAATATTCTGAATAATGGTGTAGCAATTTGTAGTGGCGCCTCAGAGTGCTAAGGGTTAAAAGAAGGAAAAAAGGAATATCGATGCTGTCCTGTTACGAATAGGTGGAAGCATTCACATTTTAATTACATAATATAACAATGTGGTAAACGCGATGACTTTGGTCCGGCGTCGTTCATGCGCGGTCCTGTTAAATGTGTGAGAACCTTCATTCTAGGTACAGCGACTAGAAGTCGCGTCGTTCGACTACGAGAGCCAAAGTATAATCTTCGAATGCGTGCTGGCGGTAATTGCCGAGCAAAATGGGATCTTGAAGGCTGCGGCCGGGGTCCACGGTGCACCGTGAGACGAATTCGAAGGCGAAATTAGCGACAGCCACGTAAGAGACCCTTAACGACCGGACAGTCGCGCGGCTCCCCGGGCCGAAATGAGCTGAAAACGGTCCGAAATAAAATTAGGATGCCACGCGGCGTTCCGGGCGGCTGTCTCCAGGTAGACATTGAGTTTGCCCTCGCACATTCCTCGTCCTTTTGCGGCAACTGGAATTGGAACTAAAATTCTGAAAGGATACGCGCGGAATCGCGGTCTCCCTCGGCCAGCCCTTAAGTAATCCCGGGGCCCCGGTGAGAGTATTCTAAAGAAGTCCGTAGGAGGGTGGAAAAAAAACTCGGTGGCATTTTAGGCGAGGATCAACCTCGGCCATCTGTCCCCCACCCCCTCTTCGTTCGGTAAAGAAGGATCGCCAGATCAAAAACGATCGATTAACAGGCCAAAGAAGCGCCGTCGATGATATCCGTTGACGTAATTTCTCGAATTCCTCGCGTCCTCTCGAAGTCGACGACAGATGCGCAAACGCGTTTTCTTTCGAACCGATCCATAGCTCTCGGATCCGCGGATCCTCCCTTCGAGTACTTCTTAGGGTGCCATTTATACTGGATACGATTTTCGATAGCTTGTTGATCGTCTCACTTGTTTCGTTCGGGAACCAGGCGGGGTTAAAGTGACCCCAGAGGTTTCAAAACTGCTATTTTCAAATATAATAATAAGAAGTCTTTTTACCATGATTTCAGATTTTTTCTTGTACAATTCGTAAAGTTATAGAAATGTTACCATAAAAATCCTATGAAATCAGAATAAATTTAATTCAGCTATTATTATAAAAGGATATACCTCAGTTTCGTTTAGGAATCGGTAGTTCTAGTATCAAAAATAAATTTTTCATTTTTAAAAGATAATATGTTTTACTGTGATCTGATCCTATTATAAAATGGAGAAAACACTGTAAAGTGCGTTTTTATTCAAATAGCGTATTTGTAAATGGCTGACGGTGACTTTTATTCACCTGGTTCGCGGAAGGTTAAACGCGTCCGCTGACACGAACGCATAAAGACCAATGAAACGATCATCTCGTCTCACGGAACATCCAAAATGAATTAACCAACCTGCGTACAAGACAGAACACGAATGGTCCCTCATTTGTCTCAATGTGTCTCGAGTCTCGATCCGTCTGATCGAATGCACTATAGCAAGAACGATACGGCCGCGTTAAAAATGCATCGAAACAGTATGCGTCTCGTGCGATCGGAGAGCGCATCCGGTGCATCCGCACTCTTACTCGATCGATTTACGAGCGAGCATCCAGCGCGGAGGTTTTCGATGAAACGAACAGAGGCGATTAAGGCCGGAAGGATGGCTCTCGTCGATGATGGCGACCGTTCTCGAGGCTATCGACGTGGCGATCTCCGGTCTCTCCGCGCCTTTTCCTATTCCCATATACAACGGTGCTAATTACTGCACGGCGATTCGACGAGTGGGTTTCCCATACAGGGAAATGGAATTTCCTTGGCGCGCGGAGTTCAAAGTCGTCGGCTTTCCTGGAGGCCGGAAAGACGCCGGGAGTCAACGGACTCGGTTCTCCTCGCGGTTCGAGTACCGTTTCGACGTCGATCGATGGATCCGCGGCACTCGACGAAGATCTTAAATACCTCCGCGGATCAATTAATTCCTTCCTCAGAAAATAAGCTCGGATAATTGCTCGTAGTTCTTCTGGAGTCGCTGGAACACTCGCGCAGGGTCGTTTCTGTCGCGGGTGCACGGCAAATTCGAAAAATCAAAAGAAACTTCTAAAGAAACGTCTAACTTTTGAAGTATCCGTTGTAACATATCCAACCCCTCGGGGATGACGTTAGTATACCATACTGAACGTATATTGAGATCTAGAGCAGGATTTCAAACACTTAAATCCAGATCCACATATGGACTAATTAACCCAATAAATCGTATTATTGCAGACTCTAGCACTCTCTATAATCGTACTGATTTTTCTAGTTGGTCTTTACTCACTTTTAAAAGACAATTACGTAGGATTATCGGATAATACTATACCTTTTTTATCATGAGTTTTTGTGTATGTCCATTCTTTGTTATTTTACGTAAAGTCTTTTTTCTTTTTTTTATAATATATAATAATAAATAAATATACTGACTCTGACGAATATTTAGAAATTGATTATACGTCGTTAAATTATTACACACGATAGTCTTCGTGCTCTATCATTTTCTTTCTAGAATTTTAAAATAGTTTCGGAATATATTTAAATCGCCAACAGATTACAGTAACATAACCTCACAGAGGAAGAAACCGTCGATCGAACACTTATTTTAAGACTATAGCGTGAAGAATCTAAGATTTTTCCAATCGACGGATTGATTTGTAGGATCGAGTGAATTTGAGGGTTTTTACGTCGGTTTTCGAGTGGATCCGGTGTCCGGGAGTCGCTCTGATCCCATCGATCATCCCCGAATAATTCGAGAAGCGCGGGGAATCCCGGGGCTAGCGCTGATAACTCGCTTAACGATCGTCTCGAGGACGCGAAAAATCGCGAGTCACGTGGAAAAGGGGATTCCCCGTCGCGAGGGCGAAGGGACAGCAAGATTACACGGCACAATCCGCAAACGACCGAACTTGGCTCGTGTTCTAATTGCGAATATGACTGTGCTTAATTTCCCCCAGCGCCGTCGAGCAGTGCACGCGGAACCTCGATAGAATTATCGCTGCCATTCAAACGGTTTCGTGACCACCCTCTCTCCCTCTCACTCTCGACCGACATCAGTTCTTAGCGCCGTTTCTTTCGAGAGGTATCGATCGAAGAATCCACGGACCTGTCGAACCCATCCAACTAAAATGTAGGTTGAAGTTTATCTATCGAATAAACAGCCGCGGGGAAAAACTGTCTTCGGAAAGGTGCGCCGGGAGCCTGTTCGATCGAGGCTCGGCGTGAAAATTCAATTCGTAACATCCGTGGCTCGGGTTTCCTCGACGGTCCGGCAAAAACTAGATGGGAAGAGGAGGCTGGCCGACTCCTACGCTTCGTACAAGAGACGGGGAGAGACGCGACAACAAGAAACCGATGACCAACTTTAAATCCGTGGCTCGTGCGCCCGCCAATACTGTTACGTGTTATTGACACCTAGTCTCAACGCTACCTGGCAGCCTTTCATTCACACCGAACCGATTCAGAGCATCCGCTAGACTCCGACTACTTGACGAAATAATTTTTTCGACTTCCCAGCAATTCGATCAAAAGCTGCCAGTAAATCCTGAACACGGTGACTTCGGAGTGTAATCGACGACACACGAAATCGTGCATGGACTTTTGCACCGACCTAACCTATTTCTTTAGAAAAGGCAAAGTAGCAAAATCAAGGAACACGTTACAGTGGCTCACGAAATTATTCGAACGCTCGTTAAATCAGAATAATTTGTTTAAAATTGGACCAACCAACTTGACTTTTTCTTTAGCTATTAGAAACATTGATTTACTAAATGGCGTGCAAAAAAGATTTTAAAGAAATTGCAATTGGTAGGAATTGTATGAAAACATAAAAATGACACTTGTTAAAACTCTGTTATTTCGGCCCGTAATGAAAAATTAAAATATGCATCTTGTAGACGTATGTTGGTTATACACTTGCTGAAAATGTCATCGAAATCGATTAACGGACGCACAAGCTACAAGCGGTTGGAAGTGTGTTGAAAATCGCAGACTTTTTACTTTGATCAGTTTCAGCTTAAATTCCACAGATTCTTACATCGTCTGTTAGGCGTGAACCGATTTCAATGAAATATTCACTATGTGCATAACTAACATAGATCTACAAAACACATTTGTGCCATTTTTATTTGTATCAATTTCACTTTTTCCAAAATCTTCATTGCACGTCATTTAGTAAATCTATGCTTCTACTTGCTCAAAGAAAGTCAAGTTGCAACTTTAAACAAATTATTCTGATTTAAAGACGCGTTCGAATAGTTTAACTTTTTCGATTACATGCTTTTGCAGATGCTTTCGACAGTTTTCTGGCAGTTCTATCGTTCCAATCAATTTTCATCGAATTAATCGAATCGATTCGCTCTGGCTTTTCATGCGGAATACTGTGAAACGTAGTACATCGACACTAGCAGCAAAACTGACAGCCGGACGGACTGCTCAAACAAGAACCGGTGACTGCCAATCGTTACGTTACCTGGATGCTATCGTGTTTCGAGTTCCAGCCCATCCGAGCAAAAGGAGCACGGCGAAGGACGCGAGCCAAACAAACTGGCTCGGTCGGCAAATCATTCATTCGAGTGTTCATCATTTGAATAGCAATAAAAACGAAAGAATATGGCCGAGGAAGCGAGAAAGAGACTGATAGAGAGAGAAAGGTTTCCGGAGCGATGGTAGTAGACCGCGAGGAAGAAACCCGTTAAAATAAATACACGGTGTGGCGAGCGAGAGCGCGAGCGAGCGTCCGACTGTTAAACCGAATGAATATTTCCCGAGAGCGATCCAATTACACGTACAATTGCTGATCGTCGTGTAAAACACACCCCACACCGTCGCGCCCCGAATACACGCGAGGCAAGAGAACACGCCGGACTCTCGGTCCGGGGCCGGCCTCTCTCTCTCTCTCTTTCTCTCTTTCTCTTTCGCTCTCTTGTTCTCTCTCTTTCCCCGATCTCTCTCGCGCCTTCTCTGGACGCAATTATCCCATTTAAATTAAGCCGCATAATTGGACGGCCGTCTATTCACACTCGTAAAGCACCCGCGCGCGAGCTTTTACAGCCCCGGCCAGAGGCAAGGCTGAATTTAAGAAACGGCTCCGCTCCGACCCGTCTCGCTTCGCCTTCCTCTTCGCATTCGTCTTCTTCCTCTTTCACCTTTGCTTCGCCTTTGCTTTGCGGGAAAAAAGAGGGGTGCAGCCGCGCCACCGAGAGCACAAGGAGAAAGGGCGGATCCTCCGGGTTGAAAGGATCCTGCTACTGTTCGCCTCCGCGAAACGATTTTGTCTTTCCTCTTCGTCCGTTTCTGTATCTTTTTTTCCCTCCCTCTCGTTTTGTTTCAATCTTTCGGTCCTACTTTCCCCACACCACCTTTCCTCCTCTCTAGGCCGAAGCGCCTCTATTTCCGTCCTTTTCTTTCTTCTTCATCAGTATTCCTCCGCAACGCACAACCGATGTCCTTGTCGCTTTCCTTTCCTCCCAGTTTCTAAGTTACACCCCTGAAGTCGATGAACTTTCGGAACGTTTTTCACGTTTCGCGTACTTCCATTTTTCTCGCGTTGTAATTTGAATGTAATCGGCCGTGGAGAGCGTCTGGTTAAACCGGGATTAGGGCTTCGCTGCGAACCCTAACCGGCTTTCCCCACTGACCACCTGATTTCCGATTCCCTTTTTAAAAGATTCGGTGCGCCTCGGGCGACGAAGGCTCTTGCTCCAAAGAAATTGTTAGTGAAGTCTATATTCCATTTGTCGAGCGTAGAAGATGGATTTATAGACTGTGGACATTTATACGAATTCGGATACCAGTTTGTAAACTGCAAGATCCTAGTCTAACCCACTTTGACCTAGTCTATGACCATTCTATGAAATATAGAATATTGGAAATTTGTTTTCTTCTGGCTAAAATTTTGCTTGCGAAGATAATTGGAAATGAATGCGGCACGACGAGCTTTTGTAATTTACTAGTTTGTAGACAGTAGTTTGGATGTTAGTCTAGCTCACTTCATAGACCTCTGCAGAAACTCCCATTTTCTTAGACAATTCCGTGAAATATAGAATATTGAAGGTTTGTCATCTTCTGGCCTCTAAAAGCATGCTTGTAAAAATAATCGAGTGCAATCCGACGAATTTTTGTAATAGTTACTAGTTTGTGGACTGCTGTTCCAATCTTAGACTACGCCAGTTTGTGAATCTTTGTAGAAACTCCCATTTTCATAGACCATTTTGTAGAATATAGAATATTGAAGGTTTGTCACGTGCTGGCTAAGAATATGCTTGTAAAAATAATCGAGTGCAATCCGACGAATTTTTGTAATAGTTACTAGTTTGTGAACTGCAGTTCCAATCTTAGTCTACGCCAGTTTGTGAATCTTTGTAGAAATTCCCATTTTCATAGACCACTCTGTGAAATATAGATTATTGGAGATATGTTTATTTCTGGCTGAAAAGTTTGCTTGCGGAAATAATTGAATGGGGCACGACGAATTTTTGTAATTTATTAGTTTATAGACAGCAGTTTGGATATTAGTTTAGCCCACCTTATAGACCTCTGTAGAAATTCCAATTTTATAGATAGAATACTGTAGATTTGTTATCTGTTGGCTAAAAGTTTTCTTGTGGAAACCATCGATTGAAAGGCCTCTGTATCTAAGTTTTAAGGATTCACAGCCTCCATCTTGAAAGTCTCGTTAATTGTGCGATGGTTTCCTCGTGGCTTGTGCTAATTATAATTCATGGGGTATCACTCGTATTCTCTTTGTAGGGTATTCCAGGGCGGAAAATTCATTTTCAGAGGGACTTCGCGAGGATCGAGGGTCAGCGGAATAAGAGGGGAATACTTTAGCCGCTAATTGAATTTGCACTCGAGCAGAAAGAGCGGTTCGGCGATGTTTGTAGGACCAGATCGAGGAATTCGGGGATCATCGGGATCGACGGTGGAATGCATCGATCGGTCGGTCGTCTAGGAAGGGCTCGGGGATCTTTAAAGATCCACGCGGCATTTCGGGGACAAACGTTTCGGCGGGAATAAAAGGCTTCCTGGAAAGTCCTGGAGGAGGCTTCGCGTTCCAGCGAAGGTGGTCCTCGATATCTCGAATTTCGAAGAGGCTCGAACTGATCCTCGATTAGCACGATCTTCGTAGCGCAACGTCGCAATAAATAATCCTCTCGCGAGAGCAAACGGAGGGTGACGATTACAATCGTTTAGAGCAGGATGTGGGATCGATTGGTCCCTGGCTCGATCGACGAGCGAGGATCGTCCACGCAAGACCAATTAGCCTGTTAATGCAATCAGTAAATTGGCGCCAATGTCGCGGTCGACTGCTTTCCCACAAAGTTTCAAGCGGAAGATCGGCCCAATTACGCGTTAGAGCGATAATTGGTGAATTTATAGTCGGCTGTGTCTCGGTCGCCGGTCGAGCGATCTCCTCCGTTCGTCCCGGGACGAGGAATTAATTGTCTAATTATCGTTAATACTGGCCCTCCGACGGACCTCTCCACCCACCTCTGACGCTGCGCCACGATCGAACACCGTTCCACCAACCGTTCACCGTCTGACGGTCGAATTATTCGTTGCAACGGTGCATAACGAGGCCGTTGAGCAATTAACCAAGCTGCAAGAGTTTCGTTTTCAAATTCCCAACACGCTTCGACTTCCCTTTCGATCCATCAACCAGAAAATTCAGAAATTTGGTCTTCCTTCTATTCGGACCTGCAAATAGTTTTGATATAGTCCTCGCTGCTGAGGCTTTACTTCCAATGGGACATGACTTATACTCAAAAGCCACAATAGTGAGAAATGTTGAAAAGAACCCGGCACTAATTATATGGAAAATCTACTCCGGTAAAATCAGTTGGATTTTACATATGTTGCAGTTTATGATCTACTAAACAAAAGATGTAATGGGCACAAAGCTCAATAATGGACAGTTATCGAGTTATAATCAGTCAAACATGACAAATTCGAGCTGCCGAATACTCAAATCTCTGGAAGTATTTATTTTTTGGAAAAATGTTTGAAACAAAAATAGTAGGGTTTCACAAAATCTGTTAGGTGGTGTCATTATTTTTGAATTTTGAATGACCTTGAAAAGGTCTGTGAACAGAAATTTTTCACAAAAATCTTTGCGTGTCACAGCAGAGATAAGGATCCTACGGTTCGTCACTCCCGTAGTATTTTTTGATTCCAAATTCTCTCTGCTGTGTGTGTGTGTGTGCGTGTGTGTGTGTTAGTGTGCGTACGTGTGTGTGTGGATTAATAAAAAAATGATTTTATTATGTATTACCAAACAGTATGGAGTCCAAAATGTTTGAAATACACTGATAGCAATAATATAAATATCGGATGTAGCAATGCCAGAAAGTAATAGCACTCGGCAGCAATAACGCTAGTATGTTGCCAACTTCATTTAGATCGCGCAACTTGAAAATCGAAGGAGTGGGATGGTGGGAGTGGGGGTCCGGCAAACGTGTAAAGTAAATATACTTTCGGGGATTTGAGAATTCGGCAGCTCGAATTTGTCATGTTTGACTGATTATAACTCGATAACTGTCCATTATTGAGCTTTGTGCGCATTACATCTTTTGTTCAGTAGATCATAAGCTACAACATATGGAAAATCCAACTGATTTTACCGGGATAGATTTTCCATATGATTAGTGCGGGGTTCTTTATTTGCAGGTTCGAATAGAAGGGAGATCAAGTTTTAACAAAACCGGGACTTTATCATACAGTTCTCACTGTTGCGGATTTACTTTCAATGGGACATAGCTTATAGTCAAAATCCACAACAGTGAAAACTGTAAAAATTTATTTGCAGGTTCGGCAGTGAGAACTATACGATGACGTGTCTCTAAATTTTTTAATTACTGTTTAAACCTCTGCTTTTTACGTAAGGTTTGTTGGGTAGAAGTTTTGCGTAAAATGTAGCTTCTCCTAAACGGAGGAACGGGTAACGTTCGCAGGAAGCTTTTGTAGGCGCTTCGAACTTCCATAAATATTGGAAGTAAAATTTATCGCTCGGTGGTTATTAGTTTTTACGTCGGCCAGGTTTAAACGGGATGCGTCTTCGCCCATTCAGCTCCGTAAATCAGCGTAGCTCCGCGAGATCCGTCATCAATCATCAACGGACCGTGAAGCGTTGAAATGGTCCTGCCTCGAGAACCATTTGGATTCTACGAATTTCTAGTCCGGTTCGATCGGAGGAATTGCGATAAATGTTCGGAACCCGGTAAACTGTTCTTCAATCTTGCTACCGCAGTCCATCAGCGGTTCTTCAGTCGTTAAGAATCGCTTTGGTAATCCTGGTTGCTTCGAACAAGTTTCTGTCGATAAGATCGTCGCAATAACGTGCCAAAGTGGATCAAAAATAATCGGTACAAACTGATGTTGTTATAATAATTTACATGTCTTTGGATTAAATTGTTACAGATACAATAGAGCTCGATTTTTAATAGAAAATATAATTCGCGTACTTTCCTGTGCTGCCCTGTATCTCGATCACAGCTTTCTATTTTCCCCGTCTACATAATAATTTAATACTCAGTGATTTCGATTTCTAAGGGATGAAAATAAAGGACCAAATTAACCCTTTGTTTACTGTTGGCGCCTACAGGCAGTGATGGTATATGGCTTCGGTTTTTTCGCGCATGCGCGACTAAATTCAGGAACGTACCGTATGTCTTATGTTTGTGGGGAAAGTAGGGGAGAACTGTTATTGGCGGGAAACCGGGCAGAAGAGTGCAAGACGACACGACGAGACGACTTCGAAATTTTGGTAAGTTAATGTTAATATATTCATTATGGTAACTTGTATCGGAGAAGGAGCTACTTGTCAATCCAAATTTGAAAATCGAAAAAAGAATTTACGAGACTATGCGGGGTGACTAAGGTACCCCATTTTAGCCCAACTTTGTACTTTACTCACGCTAAAATCGTCGCGCATGCGCGAGAAAACCGAGACCATATACCCAGTGATGGGAATGTTGGCGCTTTTCACGCGCATGCGCGGCGATTTTAGCCTCAGTCAAGTACGAAAATCGGGTACCTTGGTCGCCCCGCTAATTTCGCAAAATTTATTATGATTTGATTTTGAAAAATGAATGTACAGCATGTGTACGTATATATATATAATTAATAAATATTTATTAATTAAAATATAATATATACATACGTACATAGAATATATAATATTTATGCATCTATGTACAATATAATATAATTTACTCTTCTTCATCATCTTGGGAATAAGGAAGGGAAGGGTACTAAATAATAACAAACCCACTACTTTCGCCCCAATAGTACCCCACAAACTTCGGACGTAGCTTCGGTGCTGCCGAAACTCGCGCATGCGCGTGAAAAGCGCCAACATTCCCATCACTGCATATACCAGGGATGGGCAATTTTGCCTCAAGTGGGGCAAAACCGTTCACACCGTAGCGCCCTCTGCCCCCTTGCAACAAGCGCGGTACAATGGGGCAACGAAGACACGAGACATCAGCGTACGCAACGAACGGGCGCGCTGCATGAAAGAGAGGTTGGTGGGAGAAGCAGGCGTTTGAGGGGTTCCACCCGTGCCCACCACTGCCATATACCATCACTGTTTACAGGAGCTTTTAAAATTTGGTTTCTTGGTACTGTTGGCGCCTATAGGCGCTTAACTTACATCGGCCCACTGAAACGATAATAGGCGTTCACATTACAACGAGAAATGCACGCTGACGAAAAATTCCGCCGTTTTCAGTGAAGGTCGCGATTGAATTCCTGCCGTATGGTACAAGCGGTACGCATCAAAGTCTGCCGTAGCAAAAGGGTTAATTCCACGTCCAATATCGAAGAAAATTTCTCATTGCACCAGCAAACCCTAATGTGGATGCGTCGAGCTTTTTAATAGAAAACATGTGCACGAGGATTGAATGTTTTAATGGGCCACAGTATACATACATATACGATAGACACATTATAAACCAATCATTTGGAGAGACCGAGGCAGTCGGAAAGAAGCAGCGGCCGTTCGACAGGGTGCACAGAGTGGACAGGTAAAAAAGGGATCTATTAAGGCCGGAATTAAGATCGGGATCCAAGAATCCCTCCATATTGATATGAACCGGTGGAAAGCAAGAATCGAGGAGGACGCGAGGGGCGCGGCGAGTCCCGCGGAATTGGCGTATTAATTCACGATAGGCGAATTAGAAATGGTAATCGACGTTAAGAGGGGGCGCGCACGGGGGTGATTAGTTTTTGCCGTGCGAGGGACGGCTAGCACTCGACTCAAATTAGTTCCTCGCTGCATGAACGTATACGCGGGACCAAGGCTGGTCGCGACGACGAAAAGGGACAGGAGACCGAGAACCCGAGAATGAGGGAGAACAGAACTAGAGAGCGAGGGAGAGAGAAACGGGGAAAAGGAGAGAAAGAGAGAGGGAAAGAGTGAGGGGGAGAAATAGAGAGAGGGAGGGTGAAACAAGTGGGAGGGAGCGGCCTCTGGGAACATCACAAAGCACCCGGCAAAGCGCGTCTCCTCGTCGCTCTGCCTTTTGCCTTTATTTCCCTTCGTTTTTAATTCCTCCCAATTCCACTGTCAAGACCCGGCCCGCCGCCACCAAAAACTCTTGGAGATGTTCTCCGCCCCTCTCCCTGCCCCTTTTCTATCCATCCATCCATCGGTTCTACAAGGTACCAAGGTCTAACAGAATTATGTGATAATTCTGCAACGATTGAAAGTATATCGCAAACCGAATAGGATATATGCCTCGAATATTATAAATTCGCCGGCGTGCCGAAAACGGGAACGCGGCGGGACGAAATTTATGAAGCCCCGACGAAATCGACTGCCGTTTCCCTTTGCCGAGCGCCCCGTCGGGACCCCGCTAATGTCATTATAATGGCCCGTCAAGACACCCGACCATTTGTCTCGAAATTGCCGAAAAATAAAGGATCCTAGCTTCCCTCGGAACGAGACTCTCGCGGCGTTCTTCTTTCCGGCTAATGTTTCCGACTGCGATCGTCAACGAGACCGTGGCCGGCCTTGACGGGGCCGAGGACATCCGCGATCGCACCCCTGATCCATCTGCCAACCAGATACAACATCCATAAACTCTGAGTGAAACGCTTGTCGAGATTCAACGAAAAATCATCGGGTGGCCTGTCATTACTAGGCTACGGATTTTATGGATTTATCACGAAAATGAGTGGGTACCATTTAAAACAGAAGAAAAATTAAACGGATCGAGGGACATCAACGTAATATTTTCACAAATACTCTTTGCACTCGAATGGTGCGTCTCAGGCAGCAGTAAAAACTGCTATTATTTAAAACAGTTTTTATATTAATGCGTTTGTATTCTAGAAATTCCTAAAAATTCAAGTGTTGTATGAGAAGGTAGGTTCAAGTTCATGTGCATAATGTAAAAAAGATTAAGTAGAATGAGAATTTTGTACGTTGAAAGATATGTCTGGATTTTGGCATTGAAATTGCTTCGACTTCAAAAGGTTAATAGGCTTTTCAATAATACTACTGTGCCCAATGGTAGCTTAGAGATCCTTCTTTTGCACAATATCCCCATACCAAATTATTAGATTACGTCATTAAAGACGGATCGTTTATGATTGAAATTTCTTGTTGTCCTTGACGGATCTATTCAAAAATTCTCAGCCATGTGTCATGGACTTCCAAAAACTATGGAATAATGGCCGGCAAATAATCTATTAAAAATGGTACCATTTCTCTGACACTTGCCGTAGCAGGCAAACTATTGATCGTTCACAGTTTTCGATAGAGTCTTTATGCCTTAACCCGTATCTTCTGGAAAGACGAGAAAGTATTCATAATATCTGGAAGACTTCAGATCGTTGACTCTAGATACGCGGAGAGGATAGAAGATGATATTCGTAGGTTCGAGCATGAGATCCGGGGATCCGTCTTCAAACCGACGCTAATTGTGCAGGAATTTGTAATGGCAGGGTCTCGGAGGAGCGGGTTCGGGGTCCGTCTCGCCGCTGCATCGATTCCTCAGGATTTCGATTTCAATCAGGATCGACGGGAGAAAGTAGCTGGCGGACATCTGTCGGCTCGGGACTCTGCCGGCGTCCGATAATCGATCGCTTATTGGGGCCATCTTCCACGGGGTGCCCAAAAAGTCCCTCTCAGCCCCGGTTCTTTCCGTCGTCGGTTCGTGGAACGACGTTTCCAATTCGCGTCGCCGCGGATTTTTTGTAATTAATCCTCGGTGCATCGCGACAGAACACGTCGTGAGACGAGGAGAAGAAGAAGACGAAGAAGAAGAGGAGGAGGAGGAGGGTTGCGGAGAGGGGAAGAAAAAGAGAAGCTGGACGGAGACAAAATGAAGAACAGATAGCGAAGAGAGCGGGGCGCGGTGGAAGGGGATAAAGGGGGAGGGAATGAACGAAATGAAAGGGGATAAAAGCAAGGGCGAGAGGGACAGAGAGAGAGAGCGAGAGAGTGTGTGTGTAGGAGAGCAAAGGAGTACGAGAGAAAGAGGAAGAGAGAGAGAATGAGAGAGAGCAAGAGCTAGGAGAAGGAGAAGAGGAAGAACGGAGACCAGTCTGGCGCGGTGTATCCGGTTTTTGCGGGCGTCAGATGACAGTCGCTTATTTACCGGGGCCCGCGGCCATCTTGCTGCGATCTGACTTAAGGAGGAAGGCCCCCCGAACACCGCGGAAAAAAGGAACGGGCGCAGGACGCGATCGAAGCGATCGAGGCTGATCGAGGCGATCGAGAGAGCTGAACCGAGGCGATGGACGTGGGACTCCGCTCGAATTAATCGATCGGTTATCAATGTCCCCCGGATTCGTGGAATGGAAGAAATATGGCAGCCGTGGGCAGCTCCGATCCTGTATACTGTACACCTCGTCACCGGCCGTTCCCTGGCTCCTATCATTTCTTATTGTTCCAGAGCCGCTCGAACTGTTACCCTCCGGTTAACGGCTGTGTCTCCTCTATACGTTCTTCTCTTTCTTCTCGACTCTCTTTTTCATAGTTCTCCACCATGGTTTACACTCTATCCCGATGCATATCGTTTGTTAACAAATACTGCCATACTAGCATACTCTGACCCTTACACTATATTATCGGTAGAATGTAATCTTTAATATCAGTAGAACAGCTAAGCGTCGTCAGACACCGTACAAATTCGCAACAACAAGAGTCACAAGAATTTTCAATTAAATCTTAATCTTTTCCCTTACGATTTTCTTCGTTGCTACAGAAATTAGTTAATCTCTAATGCTTAACTCTTTGCAAACAACTGTACCATCTAAGACACCACTAAAATCTGTACTATAATTCAAAACAATTCCTACAATACTAAATGTTTTCGTGTAGCCCGAGTGACTACACTTGATTTTTTAAAGGGAAAATGAAAATGATCATATTCTGGAGTCAAAATAGCTTCGAGTGCAAAGAGTTAAATAAATATTGACAGCAAAATAGCTGAATGTTCTTCCAATTTAAGAGAAAGAAATAATTTTCGCACTTAGCAGATATCGTTCGAAGCGTTCAGCGCGAGTCAAGTAAAGAGATATACATATAGATAGATGCATATATTATATATATCGAGAGAGAGAGAGAGAGAGAGAGAGCGAAGTTAGGAGATTAATATTAATAGGAGTGGTTAAATTAAAGAAACGCAGTGCTTGAAGAATCGCGTGGGACTCTCGACGGAAGCGGAAGCGCAGAAGGGCAGAAGGAAAACGGTCTTCGGCACGAACCTGCCGCTGAAGGGTTAACAGGTTTGCACACGCGTGCGCAGTAAAGCCCAGCGTTTATTATTATTATTAATTATCCGTGAGGATCGTTCGGCGAACGAGCCGCGAGCCCGGTGAAATTAATTATGCCTCCCGCGTGTGTCCTGCGGGTGGAGCGTGTCTACGACGGGAACGAACGAGAGATTCCAGGTAACAGGTAAACCACGTCGAAAGGAGGGAACACAGAAGCGTCCGATCCACGGCGGATAGTGGCCGACTAGCGCGCCTTAATTACCGCTAATTAACATGTTCCTGGCCGGTCGAAGTCAGCGCCGTTTACGGCCAACCACATTGCAATCCTCTTCGAGCCGAGCCGAAGGAAACTCAATTGTTATATTTCTCTCGTTTGTTGACTTTTTACCTCGTCCATCGCGTTTTACGACTCTTCCACGTTTCTTCTTCTTAATGACAGTATTTTGCGCGATTTTTGATCCTCCGGAGGAACGATAAAAGGTATCGTTAGCTCGGAGATAAATTTTACAGTACAATACGAAAACCTACAAAGAATCTTTCAGTGTAGAACCTTAAGTTGTTGGGTACATTCGGTGTTGATTCTCAATAAAAAATATAGCTCATATTTTTCAACACTATCCTATATCTCCTGACCATCTCGATCACAGATTCTCTGTTTTCAATTTTCATCAAAATCATCAATTTTTAGGGGATGGAAAGACAGAACGAAGTTAGCTCCAGGTCCAATTTTGCAGAAGTAAATGCAAATACAGTCCGAATATATCTCACTGCACCAGCAGCTCCCAAAATGGATGTATCGGTGGTGCTTTTTAATAGAAAATATGGCGCCGGACAGGAACAACCCCGAGGAAGCTGTAACGCAACGAAGAGGAAGAAAGATCCCGGTACAAATGAAACAGTTCTCTCTCGGCCTCCCTCGCGACGAGAGATCTCCTTTCATTTGTCATCTCAGCTTTGCGTTTGACTCGCCAGTTTCTCCCCATTGTTCCCCTGGCAGGGATAGTTTTGTCCCACGCCCCGTGAACCTAGCAAGAAGATCGAGCAACGATGTTCACAGATCTTGAAGATCGCGAACAGAACGGTCCACGAACAGCTTGCTCGGATTCTCCGGACGGATAACCGCGACTGACCTTGACTGTTAAGATCAGCGAGAGGTTCCTCAAGGTCGAGGGGCCGGTCAACACTTCCTCCCCTCGACGGCCGCCCCCTTTCTCCGCTTTCTTTCTGCTCTGCCACGATCTTGTCCCCTTTTTTTCAACGAGACTCCTTTCTCCAGGAGTTTCTGTTTTCTTTCCCGCGAGTGGAACTCGCGAAGACGCTTTTTGCTGGACGTCGCGGACCAACCCCTAACTCGGGGTGCGTTTCAAGATCGATCCTGCTTCAAGATTTCAACCCACGAAGAACTAATCTTTCGTTAAACCATTCGTATTTCTATTTAACAGGGTATTCTAGTTTCTCGTCTTCAAGAAATCGATTCTTTTGCATTTTCTTTAAGTCCAAGTATTGCAGGTTCGATCATATTGAAAAGCAGAAAATTTGCAATTAAATTATTCTCTCGACGTTTCGATCCATGTGTGGATCATTTTCATAGAGGCTTTATTGCGTTTGCTGTGCAACGGATAAATAAAACAAAAAAAGAAAAAAAATTATGAACAAAATATTAGGAGTTACGGCGGAAAGTGGTTTAACTCATGGTGGCAGATACGTAACAGTTTTTTGTTTCATTTTAACCGTTGCACAGCAAACGCAATAAAGCCTCTATGAAAATAATCCACACAAGGATCGAAACGTCGAGAGAATAATTTAATTGCAAATTTGCTGCTTTTCAATAGGATCGAACCTTGCGCCGAAATTATAAGACTTATTAATATACTTCATTTCGATCAAAAGACATTACACCGATATTACAGAATATGTTGTGGTTATATAAAAATATACAGGGTGAGTCACCTAACGTTTGCACCTCAAATATCTTTGTTGTTTCTAAAGATTTCGTAACATATTATAAGGACAAAGTTCAATGGTACAATGGGGCTGACATGATGCTAAAAAAAATTTGTTTTTGTAATTTTTTTAGAGATATCACGGTCACCTTGACTTTTTTAAATGGAACCACCCTTTCTTAAACACGTACAATGATAGTCCCTTTCATTACGAAATCAGTGACTATAATTACTCAAGGTCATTTAAGGTCACGGACAGAGTTCAACATTCCTTCAAAGCCCGTTTACAGGCATGTATCGATGTTAAATCTTATACGTTATCTCTGTCCGCGACCTTGAATGACCTTGAGTAATTATAGTCACTGAATTCGTAATGAAAGGGACTATCATTGTAGAAAATGACACAAAAACAAAATTTTTTTCTTGGCATCGTGTCAGCCCCATTGTACCATTCATCTTTGTCCGTATCATATTTTACGTATCTTTAAAAACAACAAAGATATTTGAGGTGCAAACGTTAGGTGACTCACCCAGTATACAACTCACGTAATTCGACTATATTTACTTGCTAAAAATCACACGCGAATACCGATAATTATGTGCGCAAAATCCTAATGCAAAAAGCACCGTAATGCAAAGCTTTTCTGAAAAATTCGCCCAAAAACCGCTTCGAAGATATTGTAAGAATACTCCTTTGATAGGTTTTCAGTTGTTCAAGAATCAAAGTGTTGAAATGTCATGAATAAGGGTAGTCTTATAAAATGAAACTAAAGTATATAATAAAATGAATAAACTTCGGACCCTGATGAGCTGACTGCAAATCGAAATAACGCTAGGACAATCTAGGTGCATCCAAGTTCTGGCCAAATTGGCCTCTTCTCCCTGAAAGAACGTGGAATAGGGTTGCAAAGGGGCGAGTGGGCGTCGTGTGTGGACGTTCGCGCGTTAATTAGTTGTCGAGAAGTTTCGAAGCAGCGCGGAAGGACTTCTGGGTTGGTTTCTAGGTGGTCCCGAAGCCTCGAGTCATCATAGCCTCATTTACTTTGTAAAACAATTTTGCCGGCAGTTCAATAGGCCTAACTGCATTAAACTTTGCCACCGCGTAATTAAACTTCCCTGTAACTCAACTTGGAATTCTCGACCGGCCTATCTTGGCGCACGTTAATTAATTAAATAATTAATAGCTAGATGGTCGAAATCGCGTCGGATGGTGGCCTATACCTTTTCTACTCGACCGTTTTAGCCGCGTTCTTTACGAGCGAGAATGTTTCGTGGTTTCTCGGCCCTGGTAAACTGGAGAAGTCGAGAGACGGATTAAGGCGAGCTTTACCAACGGCTGAGCCTCTTTTTCTACTGATTTTCCGCGTCTAATCCTTACAAATGCCACGGCAATCTAGCTTTTTCCCTAATTCGTATTACCAGGGGACCCGCATCATGCGAGTCCTAATCTTGACGGAACGCGGCCCGCTACTTCGCGGCTATTTGTTGAACATCTTCGTGCTCCATAAACACCGCCAATAATCCCGCGAAGGATCGCCGGCGATCATTCTACTCGAACACCTAAACGAAAGTCCATAGATTCTACGTAACACCGGAAGCAACATCACCACCAATTATATCGGATCGTCTGAAATATACAAAATAGAATTCTAGACAACGTCACAACGTGATACTCAACTCGAATTAACTTTACTGATGCCATGGGCAGCAATTTCGTTGAACTAAAATATCAAATCAAAATTCTTTAGGTTTTCAGGTGTTGAAATCAATCTGATAACTGGTTATCAAATCGCAAACTAAATTTATTGCTAGATAAACACATCTTTCAGTGAACTGAAATAGTGAAATAAAACTTCAGACCCCCCACAGACTCCCAAGTGTCAGAATCAATTTGATAACTGTTTATCTGATCGCGAATTGACTTCGATGATACACGAAGACGTCTCGGAAAGCAATTTCAACAAACTACGACACGAGAAGACAGTTCCAGGCCAAACATCGCTCACAAATGTTAGAATCATCTATCCAACTATCTGCAGAATCGTGAATTGAATACATTGTACGATACAAATGTCTTACGAATGCGTTTCAATATACTAAAGCATCACGTTCAAAATTCTGAAGTGCATCCAATTGCGAATTAAATTTAGCGCCGAATAAAAATGTTTTGGACAGTCGCTTCAATGAACTAAAATACCACTATAAAATGCCGAAATTCATCCAATCGCAAATTAAATTCACTGGCAAATCAAAATGTCTTGAACAATTATTTCGAATAACTAGAGTACCAAGATAAAATTCTCAAGTGCATCCAGTCGCGAATTAAATTTAGCGCCGAATAAAAATGTTTTGGACAGTCGCTTCAATAAACTAAAACACCACTATAAGATGCTGAGATTTATCCAATCGCAAATTAAATTCACTGCCGAATCAAACTGTCTTGGACAATAATTTTAAAGAACTAGAGTACCAAGATAAAAATCTGAAGTCTATCCAATCGCGAATTAAATTTACAGCCGAATAAAAATGTTTTGGACAGTCGCTTCAATAAACTAAAACACCACTATAAAATGCTGAGATTTAACCAATCGCAAATAAAATTCACTGCCAAATCAAAATGTCTTGGACAATAATATCAAAGAACTAGAGTACCAAGATAAAATTCTGAAGTCCATCCAATCGCGAATTAAATTTACCACTGAATAAAAATGTTTTGGACAGTCGTTTCAATAAACTAAAACATAAAATGCTGAGATTCAACCAATCGCAAATAAAATTCACTGCCAAATCAAAATGTCTTGGACAATAATTTTAAAGAACTAGAGTACCAAGATAAAAATCTGAAGTCTATCCAATCGCGAATTAAATTTACCGCCGAATAAAAATGTTTTGGACAGTCGCTTCAATAAACTAAAACACCACTATAAAATGCTGAGATTCATACAATCGCAAATTAAATTCACTGCCAAATCAAAATGTCTTGGACGATAATTTTGAATAACTAGAATACCAAGATCAAAATCTGAAGTCCATCCAATCGCGAATTAAATTCACCGCTGAGTAAAAGTGTCTTGGAGAGTCATTTCAAAAAGCTAGAATACAATGATGACATGTTAACTCCACTTTAAGTTAGCAAACGTTGAATTGACTCGAAATCGTGTCGGTTACCTGAGCGTGGAGGAAGCAGCGTGTCACCAGCATGGCGAAAGGTCTGAAAACGAAGGATCGATGCAAGACCGACAGGGATTAATGTGCATGGTCAGTACTACTGTGCCTTTTATTTCCAATACCTACGACGAACAGTAAATTACTCCTACGATTCTTGGATCGTTCGCGCACACCATCCAACCATTCTCTCTGTATACGCGATAACAGCGGCACACCATCCCGTGCAAACACGCATCCCGACCGAAAAACACGCTAAACACCAGTCGTACGATTCTTCTTCAAACGCTGTCAAATACTCTTTCTCTCTCTTTCATTCTTTCACTCCGTCCTCGGAAACGTACAATGATCAACTATAAAAACGGCCGACGCGCGTCGTCGGCGAGCCTTCTCTCTCGAATAGAGTATAAAGTTACGCCCGTAATCCTAATCAGCACCTCGTTAAAGACAGAACCGGTGAACGTGTGTTTGCGATCGCGGAAGGACGCACACGATCTCCCAAAAAATTATGTACAAAATCCATCGAGAAAAAATCCCCTTTCGCGTCGACCAATTGAAAATGTTTTCCTTGGTCTGACCGCGACTGACCGATTCTACTTACGGAAACAATGTCACATTTCTTTTTAAGGAATCGTTCGATCCTGTTGAACCACGATCGTCATTACACCGTGTGCTCGAGGAGACTCGGTCGCGATCACTATGCTACGAACACGCTCCCATGGATTCGAAGAATAAATAATAATACCGCGTCTCGAGGAGCCACGGTGCGAATCGACGATAGACAATTATTGTCTCGACTAATTGATCTCCCCCGTCTCGAAAAGTCTCCCGACTTCGCGAGAACCAGTTCGCGAATGATCATAGAAAGTTAATCGTTCGAAAAATGAATATACTCTCTCTTCCTCTCTCTCTCATTCTCTCATTCTCACTCTCATTCTCACTCTCATTCTCTCTCTCTCTCTCTGTCTCTCACAAATCGGATTGATTCGCTCCTTGCGTCTCGACGTAGACGATGCGAAGCGCAGTACTCTCGTTAACGTATCTGTATGCATTTAACATATACATATAATATATATACAGATTATTTATATATCTATATATAAAACAGGTCTGCGCAACCGATTGCTGAAGGACCGTTGACGCGTGAATCGCTACCCCCACCACCGAGCTCCGGCTCGCACGAGCACGAAACGGGAATACGAACTCGCTTTTCTTACTAACAAAATTAACAACTAAACTGCGGAATTTTATGTAAAATAAATATTGTCTGTATTCATTACTATGTACAGAAGCTACATATATCGTATATTTATTTCTTTTCTTAATCGTTCCAACGCGTCCAAAATAATACGACAGTATTTTTAAATGATTGGAAAATAAAATCCGCAGTCTAGTAATAACTTGCAGCAGTAACTACAGAGATGGGCAAAAGTTATTTCGGTTTAATAAATAAATCGGTATCTTTTCCGTTACCTTCTTATTCGTATACAAAATAGCGATTGAATTCAGTAGGACAGCACAGTATGTATCTCGATAAGTGTCGCCAAATCGCTGGAATCGAGGGGAATACAATTTACCACCTCTCTGATGACCGGAGTAATATGTAACACGTTGCGCAGCACGTCACGTGACCAGTCTACGGTCTTAGCGGAGGACGTTGGAGTGTGCGCAGGAGTGGAATGGGATGGTGGAAGGAGAAAAGGAGAAGAGGAAAATCAACCAAGTTTTGGGTTGATCTGGCGACACTGAACTCGATTCTCGATCGCCAGCTAGATCAAAAGCGAGTCGAATACGATCGAGAAACATAATTGCTTTACGACTTTGGCCGCCAACTTGGTCCCAATCGGTGTCGCTAATAGGCAGACTACAGTGTAACGAATAATATCGGCGAATAACGAATAACGATTGAGGAACTGTAGCCGAATAACGAATAATATTTCACTCGTTAATCGTTATTCGAATAAAAATTTCTTTGCATAATGCACAACTCTGTTACTCGCTAATGAGAGTAGTAACTAGACTACGGATCTTTAAGCAAAATAAAAACTGTCCACATCGATCGCAAGAACAAGTAGCCATTTAGAAGATTCCTTTTTCCTTGAATAATTTTAATAAATTCAGGATAATATATTGGTACACTTAAATTCTTCTAATCTTCCTACTGTTTTAAATTGCACCAGCTTGTTTTTTGTTATAAATTCATAAAATCCGCAGTATAGTAACAACTTACTAGGTGAGCTCGTGTTCCCCTCTCGGGAGTCGCAGCGCGGAAGGAGGGGAGAGGTGTAACTGCTCGAGCATCGACAGCCCGTGAGCAATCAGTTGGAGAGGCTTGATATACAATATCATATCGACTCGTGTACAAAAATATTTTATATTAAATCGGCTATCGTCACTGAATATCCCGCCACGAAACGATTGGCTTCCCCCCGATTCGCGATGACGCAGATCAGCTCGGCACTAATTCCGTCCCTGGAACAAACAGATCATTATATTAATCGATCAACTCGATCGACGTTTCCTCTTTCTCTCTCGCTCTCGCTCGCAGGAAGGCGCAGGAAGGCAGGATCGAAAGAAATCTGACGGAAAGAAACGAGGTTACAATGTGAGGAGAGTGCTCGGATAAATCGGATAAGCGATGATCATGCGAGACAATAGAGTGCTCCGAAGGAAGAAGACGGGAAGGTGTAGAACAGCCAGTACAAGACCATCGACAAAAAGCCGATTGCTCGTTCGAAGTTCCAGTTCGAAAAGCAAAAGAAAGTTTCTTTTGTTGTTCACCCGTCAATCCGCTCGGTTTCTCTTCCAAAAATCCGACCTCGCCCAACTTTTTCGAACAACAAAACCGCGGCCGGCTCTTGTTCGAAAGGAGGGGCGCGCTCGAGCAGAATTTCGCGGGCAAAAACCGATCCAGGAAGAAATACACACAGCTCAGAAATCTTCCAGAAACGAAGCTTTTCTCTTGGCCGAAACAGACTTCCAGACCCAAGAAACCCGCTCTCCGGGAGAGTAGACTTCCATTGTTTTATGAAGGGTCCGGCGGCTCTCCTTTCACGACGTAGTAGTGGCCAGCGTTATGTGGACGTAGCCGAATGAAATGCGCTTCGCGCTCCACTGACTTTTCCGAAATGTTTTTCCAGAGAGCAGGAAACTGGACTGGTCGCCATTCTCTCGTTCTTTTATCTTCGACCGCAGAATCCTTTCTCGATATGCCGCGTTACGCGAAAAAAACCCATCGCTGAATGGTTTTGTCTATCGACAAAAGCGAATGGAACACGATGGCCAACGCAAATTCTCTGATCGGGAGCGAAAAATACGGTTTTCCTATCGTTATGGAGTCTCCAGCATGTTGCCGAAGAAAAATACACGTGCCCGAACACTGGAAGCATGGATTTTGGTAGATCTCTTCGAGATGTTTCCTGCAGTTCTTTAAAAGCTGGAGAAATCACAATTTAACCCACCCGCGTTCCTTTAAAATTGATCCACAAGAGATCCTAAGTTGACATGAACTACTTTCTGTGGGATCAGGACCTCCCTGATCCTACATTTCTAGTTTCTTTTTATTTTATAGATCAAGAAGCTGCGTTTCATTTATAGTTAAACACTATTCGAACGATTTACGGTGTCCGGAGACAGAAAATGAACGAATCTCTTCATTCTGAGGTGCTTATGTGAGTTAATAAATTGAGGATTGTAGAACTGCAAGCTGAATAACGATGTCTAAATGAACAGAAAAATTAAAACGTCCCCTGCTTGCACATATTTGGAAAAGATCGAGCAGCAGATACGAAAATACATCTGGGTTTAAACGAATTAAAAGAAACCTGAACAATGAAAGAATATCGAAAGATACAAGGATATTGAAAGAATAACAGAAAGAATGAATGAATTATCGAAAGTAAGAATGAATGAAATTGAAGCAGAGATTTTACTAACAAACTAACCAGTTGAGGAAGATATTCTGCTGATTTTCGACGTGGAAAAGTTCGGAATTTGCACTTCGAGAGCCGGAAGTAGCAAAAATTGCATCTAGCGAAGACTCGAGAGGTGAGTATGGGCTCGCAGCACCGGTGGTTTCCGGGAAAAAATTGCAGATTTTTCGCGGCGTGTGTTTTCCGGTTTTTAGAGGAAACGCCAGATGCTGGTCGCCGGAGGACACACCGGGTTGCAGGACTTGGAAGGATCTCTTCTCTGATTCCGCGTCGGTGGACGTGCACGCGTGAAACATCCCCTCCGTTCCCCCCTATTTTTTGCTATTAGCTAAGTATACCGCCTCTGGCTTATGTTAAGCTTCGGCAATTATTTGTCATAGTCAGCTGAAACGAAAGCGGAGACAAAGGCTCGTTGGAGAGAGTGGGAGAGAAAGAAAAGTTCGAGCCCTCCGGCTAAGACGCTCTCATCAATTTTGTCGCTATCGTTCCCGTTCTTCGTTTCCCTACTTCCGGTGTCCTCTTCGGACACTTAAAACCGTCTTTTCTCGTTGCTGGAACTGGTTTGGATTTTTCTAAATTAATTACGAGAGTATGTTCATTGAGATTTCGATCGAAGAAGATTTATTTCAATTAATCGTCTGTCGTGGATCAAAGAAGACGGGAATGTTGTTGAATTTTATTAAAGCTTGTATCCTCGGTCATATTGTAAATGTACGAAGTTGATACAGTGAATGCTCGATAATTGTCCCAATAATTAAACAGTGGATCTTTATGCAAAATACAAATTTTCTATCTGAATTGCAACAAACTTGGGTGAAGTAGAAATTTATTTTCAGTCTTAATATGTTTATTGGGTTGAAAATAATGTAACAGCATTTTTTAATTCTTCTAATGTTCTTAATGTTTTTAATTACATTTTCTCATTTTCTTCATAAATGCATAAGATCCGTTGTCTAAACGTAATACATACAGGTCAGGTATGCCTTGTCCGTCCTTACGTTCGGCCGAGGTCGAAAAATAATATCTTCTGCGCGATAATTGTCCCTGTCCGAACCCGTGGTTTGGAAAAATATCGAGCATTCGCTGTAGTTCTTTTTATTCTATTGGGAACAAACCGATTTATTTAATTATTTCCTAACAGATCATCTTTTATCGTTTTCAATCATTCTGAAGCAAGAAGTCCAATAGGAATCGGTTCAATTCTGACGCTAAATCCTCAAATGATTAAAAATAGTTAATTATTAGTTTCGAGACCACAAACAGGATAGTTTCACTTAGAATTTTATGAATTTAGAAAGTACAAAGAAAAATGTAATCCTCGTTATCCAGCAACCTGTTACGAGCTTTGATGAACAATTATTTCTTTAACAAGATCGAGTAAGGAAACACAGTACCGGTATGAGAATTTCCAGTGCGCCAATAGAAAGCAAAGGCATTACGACTAGCAAGTATCAAAGTGCAGGTCTCTGATCACGAACATCTAAATTCTTAAAAATGATATCTCGTCGATCGCAGATTCGATGAAATATTCTAAGACAATGATTTCAGCGGAAACGTTTGTATCCGGGGAATAATCCCGTGGATCCCCAAGGATGCGGTTACGGTCTCCGGTTGTTCGAAGCGTGTTCGATAGCTCCGTTCAAAAAGCCGCAACCCCCGTGAGCAACAAGAACAACCAGAACAGAGTTAGTCCCGCGAGAAAACGCAACGAAGCCATTCGGGCCGCTCGTGAAAATGCTTGGGGCCCGTCCCGAACGACATAATAATCAGCCGGCAGCCGAAGATTGCGAGGAGCACCGGTTCCCCGAGACCCCGGAGTCGAGCCCCCCCTTTCTACCTAACTTATACTTATTATTGCATTATCTCCTTTGGCCTAGAATGCCGCGAGACCGGGGAAAAAGCTCTCGAAACTGACTCCGTCCCGTGAACTCGCCGCAGAATTTATACGACCGACCTAACTGCGACGATGCTGAGATTCAGGGGGCAGGGACCAGCCATCCAGTACTGCGACACCCCCTTGCAACCCTGCGCCCCCCTTGGCTGCACTGATATCACTAAATTGCGGATCTTTATGCAAAATAAAAATCGTTTTCATGAATTGTAAATCACGGGAGCCGAATACGAATTTCTTATTTTCTTTAGAAATTGTTTAAAATTGAAAATAATATATGGGCATTCTTAAATTGTTTTATTCTTTCGACTGTTTGAAATTGCACGTACTCATTTTATCCATAAATGCATAAAATTCGCAGTTATAAGCGTTGTTTGATTTTTTGCGTAACGTGTGGAAATTTTATGGATTTAAATAAAAAATTAATAAGTTCGAGTAGCAAATAGATTCGAAGATTTGAAGAATATCAATGCACTACTTCTAGGTTGGTCAATTATATCGAAGACGCAAAGAAATTTCGATCTGGCGCCCGTTTATTGCAATTAAATCCACAATCTACTCATTACACGGAAGACAATGTTTTGCGAAAGAAGAGTGAAATAAACTGTCCATTATCTCTATTCGATTCATGATCCTTAATTGGTCAGGAGACTTCCATATAGTTCAATCTTTCTGCCCAGGTAGCAACATTTCGATAATTTCAAAGCACCGAATCTAAAATTTTACTTACAACGGATACAGGCAGTTATACATACGGTTACTTGTTTAAAAATTTGTGTGCAGTCTGGGATGCCCTACCTCACAAACTGAGGGTTAAATAATGAACATTAACTCGTACGAAAGGTAGTGAGTTAATTTTTAGAACATCCACGAACGATGAAGAACGATTAGCTACGGCGGATTTGATTTCGAGAGGATCGAGAAGATTCTAGTTGAAGGAAGAGCAAGATCGACTTTGCCTCGGGGTTTCGAGTTTTATCGACGCTTCGAGGCAAGGATAACGAATCGATAGAACGTCCAATGCTCGTCCCACCTCCCTCGAAGACCGAAGAAACTAGTCGTTAAAGTATAATGGCCGTAGAACAGATTTTTCCAGGGGAGTTTCGATTCCACGCACTCGGGTGACGTCCCTTGTTAGCGCACCAATGGACAGGTGCGTCCTGCTTCCTCTCCTCCCCGCCCCCCTCTCTCTCTCTATCTATCTCTCTCTCTCTCTCGCTCTCTCTCTCTCTCTCTCTCTCTCTCTCTCTCTCTCTTGCTCTCCGTCCGTACTGTTCGCGTCTTCTTTGCGTTCTTGCGAGTCTTAAACGCGCGGCCAACGATCACGATAATGTCTTCATCTCTTACTTTCCGCGAGCGGCGGATTGCTCGCGTGCGGATCCCGCTTCTTATCTGTGCGGAGCTTTTTGCGATAATAGCGCGTGTAATTCTAGCGGCTGGTAAAAAGCTTCCCAACAAAACAGGGGAGGGGGAGAATTGATACGGCGATGGGAAGCGTCGTGATTCGCGAACGGGTCAAGGATAATAATAGTTATCTCTTCGAATCCTCCCTTCGCATTGTCTTGCGATTTTCTTGAAATCACAATACATCGAATACGAACTTTTTTCCCAATGATCAAAAGTGGAATTTAGAGAATTTGGAGCACTGGTAGTGCCTATGAAGTTGCAATATGTCTCGGGAAAATGGTGGATGCTTATTAAATCACCGTGGTAGAATCAAAGCAATGCTCAAGCTTGCCAGAGATTAAGGCACAGCTGTGTAGCCAGTTATTATATTCTAATTTATCGAGCATCTATTTTTCCAAAGGGTGGAAGGCAGAGTTTTCAGAATATGGAGCAATGTGACGGTCAAAGGAGCTGCAACGTGTCTCCAAAAAAATGGTCGATGCTTCTTACATCACCGTGGTAGAATCAAAGCAATGCTCAAGCTTGCCAGAGATTAGGGCACGCCTGAGTAGCCAGATATTATATTCTAATTCATCGAGTATCTATTTTTCCAAAGCGTGAAACGCAGATTTTACAGAATATGGAGCAATGTGAGGGTCGAAGGAGCTGCAACGAGTCTCCAAAAAATGGTAGATGCTTATTACATCACCGTGGTAGAATCAAAGCAATGCTTAAGCTTGCTAGGGTTTAAGACACGCCTGTATTGAGAGATAATATATTCTAATTCATCGAGCATCTATTTTTCCAAAGGGTGGAAAGCAGAGTTTATAAAATACGGAACAATGGGACGGTCGAAGGAGCTACAACGTGTCTCCAAAAAATGGTCGATGCTTCTTACATCATCGTGGTAGAATCAAAGCAATGCTCAAGCTTGCCAGAGATTAGGGCACGCCTGAGTAGCCAGATATTATATTCTAATTCATCGAGCATCTATTTTTCCAAAGCGTCGAACGCTGAGTTTACAGAATATGGAGCAATGTGATTGTCGAAGGAGCTGCAACGTGTCTCCAAAAAATGGTAGATGCTTCTTACATCACCGTGGTAGAATCGAAGCAATGCTCAAGCTTGCCAGTGATTAGGGCACGCTCGTACAGTCAGTTGCTGTATTCGAATTTATTGAACGTGACTTTTTTTTCGAGGTTAGGAGGCGGAGTTTAGAGAATTTGGAGCAGTGGGAGTGTCGAGAGAGTTGCAACGCTACTCCAGAAAATAATATACGTTGCTAATCTCCGACACGACCACCGTTTCTGAAGCGTTCACCGCTCCCGCATCGGGGGTGGCTTTCTCATGAATGTGCCGCGGAGTTTCGCGAGCTCCTTAATGAACCGAGTTTCGTGAAAACCATTAATAACCGAAAGCCAAGTCCGGGAAGAGAGGGCAGGCGAGGGATGACGGGCTTCCAACCCCGTGAGAAACTCTCGGCGTGCTCGACCGAAATACTTTCCCTCCAGGAAGAAAGAATTCTTCCTTGTAGGTACTCGAATTTGTTCAAATATCGTCGAATCGACCATAGGCATGAGCACAGCAAAATTAATGATAATGAAATTCCGGCCGTGCTGAATGCTTATTACCAGATTGCAGATTTTTATACAGAATAAATATTATCTGCCGTGATCGCAAAATATCAGGAGCAACGCAAACGTTTATGTGTGTTCTTAATCATTTTTATCGGTTGAAAATAGTATATAAAATCCGCAGTTTACTCATTATATATTTAGGAAATCATCGATGCTTGTATTCTAACCTCTATGTACATGTGTAGGGGTGCGTAACCTAATTTGGATCAGCGAAGGAAGAAAAGTTTTTCCAGTGTTGCTAAAATATGAATTGGCTATGAATATAATAATTGGACCTGTTTCTGCGTCAATAAACCGGGTTTAATCTAGCCGCTCGTTCAAATTCAGTAGCTCTTACATTTAGCAACAACTTGGGCAACAGTATTTATCACATGGAATAAAGAATATCCAAGAATATAGTCTTTTTACCGTAGCTGCAATAAAACGCGTGAAGTAATCAAAGAGTGCAGCAGTGTTAAACAATTATCCCTCACAGACGAAGCGGAATTTGTCTGCGACCTCCGAGCAACAAATCCAGGACCGTCGAAAGATTAATAAACCCTTTCAGCGGCAGAAGCGTAAAATCAAAGGGCTCCGGGGATCGTCAAGAGAGACATAGTTCCATCAGAACGGTAGAAACGCGGCCACTCGTCTTCGCGGAGAGATCACTGTTCGAGGAAGAAGTCGTCCAAGGGGGTGTCTGGCAGCCCTAATGCTCGGTATCAATATACGTGGGTGCCGGTGATGGGCCAATATCGCATAAGTGGCCCGATTCACCGTCATTTGTTACGTTTTGTTCGGTCTAAGTAATTTAAGAGTCACCCTTTGCTCTGCCGCCCTCTTCCGCGGAGGAAACCCGGCTGCTAGAGGGTGTGGGGGTGGCTCTGCGAGGGACAAGGATCCTCGGAATGGCGGTGAGATAGAAGGAAACGGGGTGCCCGGGTGCACTTCGCCTCCATTCTTCGGCAAATCGCGGCATATTTGTCAGATTTTTGTTCGGGAACAAAACCTCGACGACCTTCCCTCTTCGGGGGGCGGGAGTGTGCGAGCGGGGGTTGGGAGTTAAGTGGATTGGTTTCGTTGGAGATCGGCAAGACCGTCTGAAAACGCGACCGACTTAATTCGAACCAACCCCCGCCGGCAGACAATCTCACGACTTCCGATCCGCGAACGGCGACTTTTCTTTCTTGAGGGGGTGGTTTTTGTAAGAGCGACTTTCTTCGGACGCTCGGCGAACTGCTAATTTGTTTTCTAATTGATTTGCATCCTGATACGAATATCGGAGCTGTTCGTGTGGATTTAGGTCTGTTAAAGGGCGATGTAAATTCTGGAGTAAAAGGAAGGGGTGGTACTGTGTTCCCATTTAACATCATATCTACCGCAACTCTATGAATAGGCTTTTCAATAATTTTACTGTACTAGTGAAAGCTTAAAAATCATTTATACAATAATCCCAAACGAAATTGTTAGATTATGGAGGGTGAGTTGTTGGTTTATGGGTGAAGTTTCTAAACACTCTGCGGTGGGCCATAGACTTCCAAAAATTATGGTACAATCGCCGATAAATAATGTGTTCAATTTCGAGCAGTATGAATGGTTTGTTTGAATCAGTGCGTTAGGAATTAGATTTCCAGGGTTGAAATTGCTTGGTTGAGATTTTATCCTCTTCCGAAGCCAACAATGTAAATACTGAGGTGAAATGAAGGGTTGAAACTGCACCCTCTTTCGGATGCTGAATTTACAGGATTTTCAAACAACAGAAATGATTTCTTCCGGTCAATTCATGCATAGGAGATTAGATGTTTAGGTTTGGAAGGTCGAAATTCTGGATTTCGAATAGGGGTAGTTTCGTGAAGCGGAATTACACAGGTGAAATGATGGACAGAATGGAAAGCGTGTACACAGAGGGTGAAAGATTGTCTGCATGCTAATAATCTATAGAATAATTTGGTATAATTTTGAAGGATCTTTCGCTCACCCTTGAAACCCTTTTCCGGGGCGGGTGACTCTAGGTGGTCCGCATCCGCCTCGACGTCCGCCTCGTTTTCTATCGGTGCGTCGATCTGAAAACAGAATAGAGATCTTCAAGGTTAATCAAGAATCGTCTGATGGTTACATAAAATGTGTTTAACACTAAACCTACCACAGCCGGTTGCACATTTTTTATTTTACAATTATTGAAATTATAAAGATGCCTTTATAGGAATTGACTCAATAAATCTGTTTGTTCAACCATATATTGTAGTAAAAATGGCACAAGATCTAAATAAATTAAATCTTGCTATTATCGTAAAACAACAGATGCTAGCCAATTTTAATTCTCGGTAGGTTTGGTGTTAAGTTGCAGATACACTGGCAAGCAACTTGCGACATTTGCAAGAAAAGCAGTCATTTGAAGCAGCAGAATGATTTAAAAAATCGGTACATTACTCTCGACCTACTCAAATTATTAACACTAGGTTTACGGAGCACTAAAATTGATTATTTTACATTGCTTTATAAAAATAATAAAATTGTATTTACTTAGATCTTCCGCGATTTTTATTGTAATATGTACACAGAAAAATAAATCTATTTAATAATTCCTCACGAATGCCTCCTTACACTCTTAGTAATCGTACATTAAAAATTTTTGAATCCGTCACTTTGACGGGCCCCGTAAAGCTAGTGTTAAGGAAACAAAGACATTCCAAAATGGCTCGTATATCTTGCAGTGTATACGCACAATTTTTATTTTGCATCATGCTCCGCTGTCTACTGGCTTGGTAGACATAATCTTAACCTTTGAACGGTGGACCATTCTTGCAATTATGTAACTAATAATATTTAAGACCATTCACTGCTTTGTTTATCAATTTTTTTAAACATATTTTTGAAGGCACTTCTTCTAGACAGGTTAATCTTCCTGTTTGCTATTAAGATAACACACTTTCATTTAATTTAATTGCTAGAGATTTAACTTCGATACTTTGGGTCTAAATCGACCCAGGCTCCGCCGTCGGGAGGTTGAACGTGTTCACACACGCGAGAGTCGGTCACGCAAGAAATGTCGCATGGTTGCTTGCCAGTGCATCTGCACCTTTACGCCAGAGATTCGAACGGACTAGGAAATTTCCGAATTGAAGTTGGCCGGGGACGGCTATCGAGAGAAATAAAAAGAGCGGATGATACTGAGCGATGCGCATAAATGACACATGTGAACAACTGGCGACGTCCGCAAGCAAGAGCGTCTTCCCACGCGTCTCCGTGGATCACACGTGGGGATCTCGAGGCGTTCCACATGGAACCGAAGCCACGTGGATCGCTCGATCGCTGGTGTTGTCTCCTATGGTCACACCAAATGTTCACAATGACAGAAACTGTTTATTTTCCTCGCAGTCAACGATCATACGGCCAATTAACCCTTCAACCCTTCCGTAAGAAATCGTTTCTTCAACGAATGAGAACTTGTTCTCCCACGAACCGATCGAAACGACTAAAAACAAGATTCGAACAGAAAGATGACACCGATATCTTCTTTGTTAGATTTTGTTATACTTTTTTACACTTTGTTACACTTTGTTCAACCCTCATCGTGACCCCTTGACCTTGGTGAACGGACTCGCTTCTCGCAGATTTTGCAAAAACCGTAAATAGTTTGAAAAAGACGCCACAACGAGATCTGCGGCGACAAGAACTGGTGCGAACGACGAGGATAGAAATGCTTATCGATGAATACTAATCGTCGAGGTTCGCCAGTACACGGTGGAGACGGTGAGACACGATCGAGGATCGAGAATCGAGACGGGATTTCTCAGAGCGAGTTTCGCGTAGGTGTAATTATGTCTGCGGAACCCCTTTTTCCCACAGAACTAAATATAGCGAGTGTCATCCGATGGCCTGGACACACATGTCCCGCGCTCCCGAGCCACATCTGGTCGCTGTTTCCTGCTAGCTACTGCGATATGATTTATTTTCGAGCCGTAGGAATCCCAGAGATTCACCGGCGAGCTTCTTCGGCCGGAACCATCGCGTGAATTTCAAATTCTTAACCCATTCCGAACTACTGAACGTACCTCCTATAGAACGAGGCTGCTTTATACATTTTGAATTAACACACGGTCAGAGCTAAACCATCTTTACAAGCTCATCGTTTAAACAACGGGCGATCTTCAAAGAAAACTTATTTTGTTGGTGGTCTCTTCAATTTTAATATTTTACAGTTCGCTGGCTGTGTAAAACAGTGATGCCAGATCGGTTAAATCGAGGGGAATACAGTTTACCACATCTCTGATGACCAGAGTAATATGTGACCACGGACTTAAAGGACTGAGCATAAAGTGGGTTTATGGGTGAGAGGGGTCGTGCCGCGAGCGTGGAGGGATGGTAGACTGCGGCCATGTTGGATGGCAAAACTAGTGTTGTCATCTATATAACGTTGCGGGAACATTGATATGATTTGATTCTGAAAAATGAATGCATAACAAGTGTATTTGTATATATATCTGTATATATATAAAATATTGCACATTAGGCTCTAATATAAATTTATAAATAAATTATGTGTATCTTTTTCCCGCATGATTGCATTGCAAATTCGCGCAACTAGTATTTAAAGTTGCCTATAGATAGCGTTGGGATATAGTGCAAGATTTCACGCGCATGCGCGGCAAAAACAGTATTGTATCTATATCATGATGACAGAGGTAGTGGAGCTCTGAGACAGTTATATTGGCGGGAATGTCTCGAAACAATCTATTCCGGCCAAACAGACTTCAGGACGTGTCCTACAAGTTACAAAATATACACAAATACACATGTTATACACTCATTTTTCAGAATCAAATCATACCAATTTTTTTAAATTCTGCTGGGTGCTCAAGGTACCCCATTTTATCGAGAATCTTACTTTACTGAGGCTGAAATCGCCGCGCATGCACGTGAAATCTTGCACCATATCTCAACACTGCCTATAGAGCGCACCACAGTGTTTGCCATCCAAGATGGCCGACAAGTTGATACCCCTTCCGTCTTTCGCCTCACCCCCCCCCCCCCCAAGCATAATGCACAGTCCTTAAGTCCGTGTATGTGACACGATCCGCGGCACGTCACGTGACCAGTCTACGGTCTTCGTGAGGGGACGTTGGAGTGTGCTCAGGTAATGGAATGGGATAGTGGAAGGGAAAAAGGAGGAGAGGAAGATCCACCCAGTTTTGGGTGTCTCTGGCATCACTGGTGTAAAGTCGAAGATCACCAGTTGAGAATTTATAGAACAATTTCTTCTGAAATTATTAGTTAAAATTTGGTGGCAGTTGGAAATCTGTTAGAGAAGGAAAAGGAGCGTTTCGTCCTGGGCCCGCTAGAAGACTCGTCAGTAAGGCTGTCTAGCGGGTCCTGCCTTAGACACAAGGATATCGTAAGGACAACTTAGGACGGCATACATAGGAATCGGCGATGGAACTGGTACTAGCGGGAAAGGCGATGTCTTGTCTGTTTGTCCATCTGGTGACGAGCGTAGGAGGTAGCCGCCACAAAAAGAAAACGACGAACCTCTTTTATATACAGCTCAGTCATTAGAGAGTATCAATTGTCTGCACTTAGTGAAGTCGATAGTAACTAACTACTATTTTCAGACGACTAATTTCTAGAACTATCGACTAAATTCAGTTGTTTGAAGCTGTCTCTTGATCCATATACTGCTGGAGCTACCAATCAACTGAATTTAAGATTTTTAAATGAGGACTTTTAAATGAGTTTTACTATTAAATGGATGCCATAATTTTAAATAGCTCTATACTGAAGCAACACTTACTGGATTTTACATAATATTTTCAAGAATTCAGGAAATTATTACTTGTAATCTAATTGATTTTCACCAAAAATTTAGAGCAGGTAATTGTTTAAGTACAAATATTAAATAAAAAATCAAAATAGTAGTGATTGTTAAAAAAAACTTGTTTACCTCTTACAATTTTGAAATTCTAATTATAAATTAATTTTACAAAAGGTAAATACATCGATGGTGTTGCAGTAGATTTGATGACATAACTGGACATAACCACTAAAGCGAAATTTCAGTCGACTAAAAACTGTCGACTAAAAACTATCGACTAAATAGTCGATAGTATGCTGTTACTAAATAGTAAGTAGTCGATAGCTTAATTTAGTCGATAGGGCCCATCACTAACTGCACTCGACTGTCTCCTCTGAGAGTCCGCCAAAAATGACTATACTGTAATTCAAAACAATTTCTACATTGCTAAATGTATGGTCACATGTATGGACTGCAGTGAAAATAGCTTCGAGTGCAAAGGGTTAATAATCTTCCGGTAGACAAAATGTTGAGACGAGATAAAATCCAATTCTTTTTGTATGTTCGGCTGCTAGAATAAATCTAATAATTTGGCAAACGCACGAGTATGATAATATATGGATACATATATGGACTACAGTGAAAATAGCTTCGAGTGCAAAGGGTTAATAATCTTCCGGTAGACAAAATGTTGAGACGAGATAAAATCCAATTCTTTTTGTATGTTCGGCTGCTAAAATAAATCTAGTCGTACAGTAGGTATAAATTTTAAATACGATCTGGAGGATGTGATAGTCTCAAGGGTCAACTGTCCAGGAAAGATTTATAATTCGCAGCATCTACTGGTCGTCCTAAATTCTCCGAGAGAAGCTCGTTAACGGACGGGTAAAAATCGTTCGACAGGTTTCTATCTGCGATCTCGGTTGAACCGGAGCAGTCCAGAGGGTTGAACCATGTTCGCAGAAGACAAGTTCGCGGATCGAGGTCACCAGCGGGATCGGGAATGCGCGAGAGTGCTTGCGTTTCGAGTTCCCCGAAGTTTCTTTCTTTCATCTCCGAAACATTATTCTCAGGCCTAACAGCGGGCCCGTTCTGACCGTGCGGGGTGGGCAGGAAGAGGGGCCCAAGAAGGCAAGGTAAAGAGCGTCTACGCTTCGGCCAGTTTTGAAATGCCGGGCAATATAGTGAGTTCGTTACGAGGCTCGCCCGGACGTGGTATGGCTCATAATTGTAGAGCTGGGTTTCGAGCCGCGCACCTTGAGGCACGCTGTTCCCTCGGCCTGACACCTATTGACCGTAGGAAAATTCATTCCTCGTAGAAAACCAGATAGAACCGTACGAAATCTAGGTCCTTGAAACTTTCGAGTTGGTCCATGTGTGAACCAAAGCTGGTCCGCAGAGTTTGTTCACTCCGGAAACGATTTCGAACGGTTCGAAGGGGTTCGAGAAGCGGGAAGAAAAGCGGGTAGACCGCGGACAAAATATCTACGGGCCGAGGATGAAAATTATTAGCCCGGGAATGTCTTAATCCCCGTGAGCGGAGCGAAGACTCGCGCTGCTCGACTTAACATAAACTTTTTTCCAGAGCGGCCGATGTAAGTGGTGCAACGCCGGGCTTGCACACCGCGCCGGCGAGCATAATGCATGCGAGGCGTCGGTCGCCGTTTGAACAGCGCCGCGGTTTTTGCACCGGGACTTCTGGTCTCACCTGATACCTTATCACCTGGAAAAATTGTTTGCTACAACTATTCCATTGATATGAGTCCTTTTGCAATCTGTCCCATCCGAGGAAACATACAGTGGCTCACGAAAGTATTCGAACGGCCTATAAATCAGAATAATTTGTTTAAAATTGCACCGAATGACTTGACTTTTATTTTTGAGCAATCGGAATCATTTACTAAATGGCGTCCAAAAATGATTTTGAAAAAATTCCAATTGGTGCGAGTTACATGAAAAAATAATAAAGGCACTCTTTAGAACTTTTATAAAGTTTAATAGAACTTGACTGTGCATTTGATGCGTTTCACAAAAGTTTCGTTTATTATATTCGCGAAAGCGACCAGCGTTACTAATAAAAAAGTTGAGTTACTTGATTGTAAAGTCCTGAACATACACTATAATCTAGTTAATTTCTGCTTCGATAGATTGACGTATTATTGAAATCATTTTTAAATAATTCCATAGCGCCGTTGACCACCGTGGCGCTCAACGTGTTAACAGAGGGGTAGAATCAAGGGTGAAGAATTCTAGAGAGTTCGTTCTACATGACTTCTACATGAGCGTCTCAAGTTATTCCCAAGCCGTCCCGAGTTATTTATCTGTCTACACTGAAGGGGTGAATCTCACCCTCTCCTCTGACCGCGTCTTAATACGCGGCGAGGAGTAAATAAACGCGAGCAGCGCCGTCCCCGTGACGGAGTCCTTCGAAAATTAAATTAATCCCTTCCACGATCGTCCCATTAAAGCCATGGAAACATGGAAATATATTTATCTGTCCGCCACGAGAGCCGGGCAGGCTCGTTTGTCACCGATCTTCTGCGAGTTCACGATACATGGAGCAATTTCCACCAACAATTCACTCTGCGACCTCTGTTCTATCAGAGGTTCGCATAATTGGACTGCGGATCTATATGCAAGATAAAAATTATTTGCATTTGTTATAAAATACAGGAACCACTGAAGAACGTTTTCGTTTCTTCAATTTACTCATGTTACTCCGGTCGAAAGTAATGTATTGATGCTATTCAGTTCTTTCAGTGGCAAATTTTACGTTAAGAGGAGTCACCTCGGATGACCTTGACCTTGAAAAAACGTTTGTTAGTTTTTGGTTGCAAGTACACTCTAGTCTCGTACAAACTCTCAAAAGGAGATTGTGATTAGGTTGGTGGTGGGGGATAACCCAGAACTAACCCAGGCCTAACCTAGATCTAACAAAATTTTGAGGTTATCCAATTTCAGAGAATATCTTCGATAACACATGTCAAGACCAAAATTACATTCATGTAGATACTGGCAAATTACGATAAGATAGCTTCGGTATATTTTTGTTCATAACTTTTTAAATAAATATGAGCGGCGACTATAATCTCTTGGAGGTTACTTAGAAAGGTGACCTTGATAACATATGCCAATACAGCATATCGCTTTAGCCTTCATTACTTAAAATAATAGCTATATTTTGAAAATAATGTCCTTGAAAACATATATTAAGGTCAAGGTCATCCGAGGTGACTCCCCTTAACGTAACATTTACCCTTTCAGTTTTTACTGAAGGTAGGAGGCCTCTGATTTTATTAACACGTTGACTGCTAGGCGCATTTTCCATGGTTTGCCCAAGGCGCCAACGTGAATTTTTCATTATGCGTTGCATATTATGTTGAAATATTATTTGCAGCAAATAAAGTGAGTTATAAAATCATGCTTGAAGCATTTTTCGTGCATTAATTTCTTCAAACCATTATAGTAACAATGGTATTATTGAAAAATTTATCAGTATCCATATTTACTCTAATTATGTATTTTTATTATTTGCTGCATCGCCGGTCACCGGTGACCCCCACGGTGCTGTAGCCAAGTCGAGTGCCGGTCACCGGTGACCCCCATGGCAGTCAACGTGTTAAGATTCGAACAAACAGCTAGAACGATTAACGATCGAAAGATCTAATTGTTTCCTGATGAGAATTGGATCCTGAATCAAGGTTTCGGAGCGGAAAGAGAGCGAAAAGCAGAGGGAGGACTTAATACGGAGGAAGTTACGCGGCGGAAGACCGCACGGTGTATAAATTCAAAGTAGATTAATATTGTCCCCGCGGCTGTCGCGGCGGCAAACTTATGGCGCTAATTCGGCCGACGAATTATTACTCGGGGCTGCGCCGAGTCAGCCCCGTCCTGTGTTTTGCGAAAAGGGGGGCGCCCTGTCGTTAATAGAAGCCGTACGTGCTCCGCAGGACACCCGGGGAACGTGTCCTGGGATATTAGGACCCTGGCTGATCCTGAATTCCGACGGCTAAATGAAACGTTCGCGATCAACCGAAACTGCTTTCTTGTCCCGGCAACGATCGTACAGAGCCATCGAATAATTTCGTGTCTGCGAACAATTTATACCGGGACAATATCAAATCGTGATCCTAATCTGAATTTTACGCATTTGTATCGCTCGCAAATGGAAGTTGCCAGTGTTCTGATAGTAGAACAGTTAGATAAATAATTATAGTGTTACGATGCATTCTTATCTACTGAATTTGGATGTAGGGTAACCTGTCTAGTGAATGAACACTTAAGCTGCATGTTTGCTGAAATTAGTACATATTCGTAAATCATTATGTTATTTCTTGAGTCCTATTTCTATAAAACGACTGTGTGATTGTTGAGATCTTACATTTCATAAGACAATTGTAATAATATTTCATGGTTACAGTTTGTATTAAAAATCTAGTGCAGGATGAACCACTTGCGCTAGAACGACGTGCCACGCGCGTCAAAATAACACGCATCTGTGATATAGTTCCCAGCGCAAGTAGTTACACGCAAAATGTCCCAAATGACCAATGCATAAACATTAATTTTTAATGAATGAACAAAGCTAACCCTGTGAATAATAATTACACAAATAAATTTATCATGGAACCGTTGAGCCATCTTGAAATTCAAATTATTATTATTATTATTATTATTATTATTATTATTATTATTATTCAAATACTCACTTTGGATAGGTGAGATGTCGTTCGAACAACTAGTAAATAAATTACTGTGTCTAATAGGTTATCAAAAACAAATCTCTTCAGTGAGACATCTGTGAACTTACAATAGAATTTATAAATGTTAACATGGAAAGGGTATCATAAACAATTTGTTCGTATAATACGAATGATGGTCATTAACACTAGATTTACGGGGCCCGTCAAAATGACGGACTCAAAAATTTTTAATTTACGATTATTAAGAGTGTAAGGAGGCATTCGTGAGGAATTATTAAATAGATTTATATTTTTGTATACATATTACAATAAAAGCGCTGAAGATCTAAGTAAATACAATTTTATTAGTTTTATAAAGCAATGTAAAATAATCAATTTTAGTGCTCCGTAAACCTAGTGTTAACTGGGAAGCGTTCATTCACTGGACTGTGCACCCTATGTGGATAAAGATTGTGTTGCTGCAATGTTCAATTTAAATTTATTAATTTTTTGCTGGTATTTTCTTTGGGACATCGTTGAGTGTAATTAATGCAGAGTCCTCGACCAAGAAAATTCGCGATCAAATAGCCAGTAAAAGTGTTCTGCTCTCTTTGGACGCGAAGCAGCGATAATCTGTTGGACCGTTTTCCCCTGGCTAAAAAATTCGCATTGTCATTCTAATCGGTCAGAAGCCGACGGAGAGGGGTGGCAGGTCCGCGGAGGTCTTTTAAGAAAATTAAGGAGCCCCTGCATTGTCTCTCGTCTCGCGGAGGAGAGTAGGGAGAAAGCGTAGACAACAGCTGTTTAGCATCGCCGATGAAAAACTCGGGCCGGTGATTATTCAAATTATTTTCAAGAAGGGCCACGGTTTTCTGTCCGGACCGTGGACGTCTTTATACTCCCCCGCGTCTACCGGGTGCGAACGAAGTGCACAGTGGGCCTCTTATGTCCCGGGGTCCTTGAGACAAACCACAAATGGTACCTTTGTGTCTGAACTTTAGGGACGGGAAATGTTGTAGCTTCGATACTGGTGTTTACGTTGATAATTGACAAATGTGGGAGCTTGCGGACGACTATTTCGAGCAAGTTCTAAGTGGAAAAATTCTCGGCTCGATGCGATGGGAGCCGCACTGCAGTTGGAAGCAAGTCAGATTTAGGTCGAACGCGGTCGACGTCAACGCCCGTCGATGGGAGGCAGAAAAATGAGCTGGAGCTAGCTGAGGCCGTCATCCAATCGAGCGGAAAACTCATCAGTCACCGCGGCCAACACCTACGGGTGTCGGTGATCGCCTAAAAACATTCTCCGTCTAATCTCTAGCTTCCCGTCACCCTTTCGCCGTTCCCCTTTCCCCGCTCTATCCGTCTTCTAACTCTCCATTGAAAGGGACCAAAGCGTCGAGTCGATTTCTTGGCGTTGCACTGACTGTGAACGTCATAAACGATCAACAATTTTATACAGTTAAAAACACCTACAATTCCGTGTAGATGTCACAGCAGCAATTTCTGATTTTAACCCTCCATTAGCTTGGAGAATTTTATAATCGTAAATTACAATGACTAGAAACGGTACGTACTCCATTTCTACTCTGACTAATTTTTCTTTTCTTTTCGCATTAGTTTGGTCCGTTTATAGATAAATATATAGATAATTAATTCCGTGTAGGTGTCACAGCCGCAATTTCTGATTTTGACCTTCCATTAACTTAGAGAATTTTATTATCGTAAATTACAATGACTAGAAACGGTACGTACTCCATTCCTACTCTGCCTAATTTTTCTTTTATTTTCGAATTAGTTTGGTCCGTTTATAGATAAATAAATAAATAATTAATTCGGTGTAGGTGTTACAGTCACAATTTCTGATTCTAACCCTCCATTAGCTTGGAGAATTTTATAATCGTAAATTACAATGACTAGAAACGGTACGTACTCCATTTCTACTCTGCCTAATTTTTCTTTTATTTTCGAATTAGTTTGGTCCGTTTATAGATAAATAAATAAATAATTAATTCCGTGTAGGTGTTACAGCCACAATTTCTGATTCTAATCCTCCATTAGCTTGGAGAATTTTATAATGGTAAATTACAATGACTAGAAACGGTACGTACTCCATTCCTACTCTGCTTAATTTTTCTTTTCTTTTCGAATTAGTTTGGTCCGTTTGTAGATAAATAAATAAAATCCGCAGTCTACTCGCCAGTCTCTGCATCGGTTTCGCTCTTCCGTGCGATTCTCCGAATCCCGGGACAGTCATTGCTGACTAAAGGGATTCGGGAACGTATTCTCGATGACTCGGGGATCGGGAATTCTCGGGCGAGAAACAACCACGTGGGCTCGGTTGACGCGCGAACCCGAGGAAACCGAGAGAGGGACCGGCATGTCGAGAATCACTTTAGACACGTCGCCTATCAAGAACCGAAGCATGCTTCCGGCAAAACACAAAGACCGCCTTCATGCCACGCACCGTTCTCTCCGCCTCGTCGTGCTCGCCGTCGCGTTCTTTGACGACCAAGAACCAAGCTAATCGAGCCTGCCTCGCTTCGTCGAGCCCTCGGTCGACTTGTTATCATCGCGCTCTCGGCGTCTGCGTCTGTTCTGCGTTCGCAGACGGATTCCGATTGTCCGAATCGATCCCTGACACTATGATACAGACCACAGAAACCCTAAAATTATTATTACTCGATCGTCCGAAGTTTGGTCCGAACTTTCGAACCTGAAAAGATCACGGGGATGTTTAACGGATGAATCTTTCTCTCAGATTTATGGGCCCGCGACGCACAGACTAGCGGACTGGTTTAACTCCACTGATGAAAAATTACAAGATTCACCGTTCGAGTTGCATACATCGCGACAAATATCTTTTTGAGAAATTCAAGGTGTTCAGAGTACCTGTACCTATCCAAAATTCAATACAAAAGAAAATCACCCGTAGAAGGCAGCAATTTTGTTCGAACTCCACCATGATGATCTATTAGGTTGTCCCATAAGTTCGTGCCGCGGATTGAAAAGTATTTTAATGAAAAACCACAGAAATTTTATACTGACGGTATAATATCTTTACTAAAAAAGTGGGAAGAGGTTGTAGAGAAGGTGGTTATATTTTTTCGTTGACTTTGAAAGTACGTTTCAAATATTAATTTAAATAGTAAAACAGTAAACGGCACGAACTTATGGGACGACCTAATATATCAGGCCTGGCCAACCCAAATGGTTTCACGGTCCACTTTGATGACGCGTAACGTTACAGCGGGCCGCACTTTAACTAAACATGCTTTTAAAAAATGTAATACGAATACAAAATGAATAAAACTTTATTGTTATACTATGATTCAATATAAATAACTCTCGAGTCTTAATTAATGACATATTTGTTTATCCTTCCTTTCACTTAATTTTTGTACATCTATATTTATGTTCGACGTTGCACATCTTAGCTGGTTTTCTAAATTGGCATCAGCTAATGAAGCACGTGATGAACTCTTCGTGAATTTCATCTTCGAAAAAAATGTTTCACAAACATATGTGGATCCAAAAGAACTTACAACTCGTTTCTTACAAACAATGTTGCTCGTTTTCAATAACATGTGGCGTTCATGGGTATCCAATATAGAACTGGAGTTCGTAGTCGCACTTGCGCATTATAATAATGACACATTCAAATTTTCATTTATTTAATATCTTTTGTATGCATACAACGAGAAACAAAAATTTCAATAGAAATATCAAATCGCCTGGCCGTGCGCACAATTTAACGTGGCGGGCCGCGTGTTGGCCAGGAATGATCTATATAGAAGACATAGCAAGATGATGATCGTCTTTATCTTATAGAGGGGATAAAAACAATTTAATTGAAGTGTTCCGTACATTGTTCTGAGAAAGTACATATGTTGGATGGTGTTATTTAAAATGAAGATTGTCTGGTTTGAATCGTTTAAGGCAGTCTAAGTGCAAACAAAAAAATTGTGTGGATGTTTAATAGATGGTATGATCATCTTTATTTTACAGGGGGAATAAAAACAATTTAATTGAAGTGTTCCGGACACTGTGCTGAGAAACTGGATGGTTAGGTGTTATTTAAAATAACAATTGTCCGGTTTATATGAAATATTCTAACCTATATTGTTTTCTCGTTATTTGGACTTCCACCTTTAACCAGTAAGAAATTTGTATCGATTAGTTATTTAGTTTCGTTTTTATCCCAATTTAAAAATGGAAGAACAATTTCAAGAACGCGCAATTTCAGACATATTTTATTATTATTCCCGAAAAAGCAGGAACGCATCGCAAGCATACAAGAAGTTATGTACCGTGTAGGGGATGAAGCCTTGAAAAAAAGACAGTGTCAAAATTGGTTTGCCAAATTTTATTTTTGGTTTTATGAACATGGAATTATGACACTGTCTGGAAGATGGCAAAAAGTCATCGACAAAAACGGACAATACCTAATTTAATAAAGTTATATTTTCAAGTAAAAATTTTGAATTTTCCTTTTTTACTTAAAATCCGCAATCACTTAGTTGCCAACCCAATACTTGAATTTAGATGGTCCGAACAACTTTGCCTACCATCCGCAGCTTAACAGCTTTTGAATAGTTTCTATAGTTTTACACGGAAAAGAAACAATATTATGCACACTGTAATAGCTTCGAGGAGAAAGATTGCTCAACAAGATTCAAGACAAATGAATATTAATTATAAACGTTTCTGCAGAGCTAATACACCGTGGCATTTTTAGGCAGCTACTGTACAAGGTGTGCATGATCTAAAATAAATAAAGACTTGAAGGGATGAAACGGCAACAATTTAGCACCCTTTGCATGACGAATCAAGGGTGGGAAACACGTTGGCAAATTGTGGGCGGCGGTAAACGGCGATGAAGAGGATAATTGCGAAACAAAGAAATTGCAAAAATGAAGAAAACAGTCCCATTTCTACGTCTAAATTTACAGAATAAACGAAGAGTAGGGGAACAAGGATGGTAAACATTGCTAACAAAGTATAGACGGAGGTTCTTCCGACAAAGAGCAACAGCAGGAAAATACTGAGAGATAAAGAGGGGCGAGGAGCAACCCTCGAGGAGACACGCAGATAGTCAGCGGTCTTAGCGTGTCGCTTAGCACCCTATCTGCCGGGATCTTCTCCCTGGTCCAACCCCTCTCTCGGCCCCCCGGGGGCTGCGTTTGTCGTGAGCATTACTCACTTTCTAGACGCCTACTTGCGAACCCCATCGTCGAGCCGTCCCCGAGGCTCACTGACTACATTAGGGGACAAATCTTCGAGCGCTCGGCCCAGCCAGGATTCGACCTAGCGAAGGGGGTTTCTCTCCCGGTGTCACCCCCTTCCAACCCCCCCTATCAACCGTAGACTGGACACTTTCCACGAGCAGGACGCGTGTACCCGCGTGGACCAGAGCAGCGCCGATAGGCGTGAATCCTTCTCTCAGATTTATGGGCTCGCGACACACAGACTCCTGGATTGGTTTGCTCCACTGATGAAAGATTACAAGATTCACAGTTCGACATTCTCCCTCATTTCGAATCGCGTACACCGCGATAAATATATCTCTGAGAATTTCAGGATGATCATAATATTTGTACCTGTCCAAAATTAAACACAATCAAAAATGCTCCAGAAAAACACCCGTAGAAGCCAGCAATTTTTCTCGAATCTCACCATGCTGATCTACATCAGTGATGGGCAATTTTGCCTCAATTGAGGCAAAACCGTCCACATCGTAGCGCCCTCTGTCTCCTTCCATCAAGCGCGGTACAATGGGGCAACGAAGACACGAGACATCAGCGTACGCAACGAATGTGCGCGTTGCATGAAAGAGAGGTTGGTGGGAGAAGCAGGCGTTTGAGGAGCTCCACCCGTGCCCACCACTGGTCTACATACAAGATTAGGGGTAGTTTAAGTCATCACTTTACTGATTTCTCATTTGTTTACAAAATACACGACTTTAAAGTTAACAATCTCTCCCGATTCTCATGAAAGCACTTGCAGGTGCTTAGTCATTTTTATCTCGGAAACTATTGATCGGATCGAGATGAATCTTTTTTTGTTTCAATCAACAAAGTCTGTTCTAACATGGAAATTTTTTAAGTTCCTAAATTCTAAAGGGTCCTAGGTCCAGAACGCTATCTTTGATACCCCTTTCGTAACGAGCCACTAAATCCTGCTCAAGGGTGTCTGGAGCGAGGAACTACCTGTTTTATTTAAATGAACTCGTGTTTATCGGTGTCTGACTACGGACCCGACCCTTCCCCTGTCTCCCTCGGTCTCTCTCGTCGGCAGATGACGCAAGAAAGAGTTGGTCTGCTACGCCGAGACATCTGGCGCGTCTTCGGAAAGGGGACGCTTTATTTTGTCAAGTAGGAAGTGTCGCCGAATTCTACCACGCTTCTGAGAACCGTCCACACGCGTCGAATATCCTCTGCAATTATTTCTCTTCGTCGATCTCGTGAGAAACGCTAGTCTGTACTTCGAACCACCGGTCAGGACCGTAGATCAACGGCGAAGCAAATAGAAACTGGCAGAGGCCGGAGGAGACAGGCGCGCTTTCATATTTTAGACGGAACGTTCGGGTTCGGTGGAAGCCAATGAATATTTACACGACTGTTCGGCCGTGTTTAACCCTTCCAATGAACTTTATATTTCCGGCTTCCACTCAAAACGCTATTACCGACTCGTAAATCTTCGTTCGAATGTCTGCCTAGTTACCCGCCGGTTGGTCTTATTTGCTTACTTGCGACGGACAAGTCTGCGGGTGAAATGAGTCTGAAACGGAGACGCATAAATGACTTTTGAGCTACTATAAAGCTCCCAGGCGAGTCCTCGAGCCCTGTAAACCCTAGAGAAACCTCTGAAGACTTTCGAGAAATTCTGGAAGTTTCTGAAAAGTCTCGAAAGATTTCTGGAATTTCGTGAAGGCGATGAGGTCTCTGTGACCTTTCCAAAAAATTCTCCAGGTTCCCTGAACCTCTCAAAGGTTCTTGAAGAAATCGTAAAGGGATTGGGATTTGTAGGAGAATCTCAGAAAATGGTCAAAACAACTTCAACGCTTTTAAAGGATCTCGAGATGTTTAAAAAAAAAATTTTTTAATATCCTCAGGATAGTTTGCAGTGGACGTAGGACTTGCAAATGTCCTCGGGATCTCCCGAAGGCCCCCGGGGGTCTTCCTTGGTGTCTCGAAGACCCATTCGTCCCAATCACTTCGATATCCGCGTGGTTTATGACTCGTCGGGACCGTACAACGAGACTTAAAGTGGTTATTCGCGCTGATGAAAGATTTCCGTGGAAAAATAGTCGACGCGCTAAACGGGCTGCTGCTAGGAACCAATTATGTCTGGTGCATCCGCGGGTTCGGTCGGATTGTTCTCTTATTGCACAGGCGAAACGTAAACGAGATATTTATGGCCGTGTACACGTGTTCCCACATACACTCCGATCTATATTTGGCCGCGCTGCTAACCCTGAATTCCTGCTTGGTTTCTCGTACACACTGTTGTGCGCGATCAGTGCGGTATGCCAGTAGACGGTCTCTACAGGTTGCTCCCTCGAACAAGTGGTCTTGGGTGCGTGCCGATAATACCAGACACATGAATCTCGTTAATCTCTTAGAAAGATTCCACGAAGATTTTATAGTGCGCTCCCGTTTCTTCCTTTACCTCCGCGGAGAATAGCTCGTGGACACTTCTAATAAGGCACCTCGGGAATCCGATGGTCTTGCGTTTCGCCTTTGCAATGAGATGTTAATGCGCTCGAAGTACACGGACCCGTGCAGTTTCCCGGTCTGTATTTGTATTGGAAAGCTAGAATACTTATCCAAGAAAATTTATACCGAAATGTGGACGAAATTCTTCTTGTTCCTGTGAGAAAATGTTATCGCCTTCACTTCGGGCGCATAGACACGTGCAATGATGTTTCGCTCAGTACTTCACTGGGAAGTTAAAATATTTTTCCAAGAAAATTTATACCGAAATGTGAACGAATTCTTCTTGTTCCTGTGAGAAAATGTTAACGTCTTCACTTCGGGTGCATAGACACGTGCGATGGTGTTTCGCTCAGTGCTTCACTGGAAAGTCGAAATATTTCTCCAACAAAATTTATACCGAAATGTGGACGAAGTTCTTTTTGTTCCTGCGAGAAAATGTTAACGTCTTCACTTCGGGTGCATAGACACGTGCGATGGTGTTTCGCACAGTATATCACTGGGAAGTTCAAATATTTCTCCAAGAAAATTTATACCGAAATGTGGACGAAATTATTCTTGTTTCTGCGAAAAAATGTTATCGCCTTCACTTTGGGTGCATAGACACGCGCAATGTTGTTTTGCTCAGCACTTCACTGGGAAGTTGAAATATTTCTCCAAGAAAATTTGTACCGAAATGTGGACGAAATTCTTTTTGTTCCTGTGAGAAAATGTTATCGCCTTCACTTCGGGTGCATAGACACGTGCGATGGTGTTTCGCTCAGTACTTCACTGGGAAGTTAAAATATTTCTCCAAGAAAATTTATACCGAAATGTGGACGAAATTATTCTTGTTTCTGCGAAAAAATGTTATCGCCTTCACTTTGGGTGCATAGACACGCGCAATGTTGTTTCGCGCAGTACTTCACTGGGAAGTTTAAATATTTCTCCAAGAAAATTTATACCGAAATGTGAACGAAGTTCTTTTTGTTCCTGCGAGAAAATGTTAACGTCTTCACTTCGGGTGCATAGACACGCGCAATGTTGTTTCGCTCAGTACTTCACTGGGAAGTTTAAATATTTCTCCAAGAAAATTTATACCGAAATGTGAACGAAGTTCTTTTTGTTCCTGCGAGAAAATGTTAACGTCTTCACTTCGGGTGCATAGACACGCGCAATGTTGTTTCGCTCAGTACTTCGCTGGGAAGTTCAAATATTTCTCCAAGAAAGCCTATACTGAAATGCGGACAGAGTTGCTCTTACTTTGTGTAACAAAATATTAGTTGCACTCGAAGTGCATAGACACGTGTAATTCTTCAGTTTTTATTTGATTGGAAAGCCAGAATGTTTACATCAAAATGTGGATACATTTGCACTTTGTTTCTGCAATACTTGCTACCGAGTGCAGTATTTAATATCTACTTTCTTCACAACGTAAAAATATTTGCGATAATGTATAAATAGATTTGAAAATTGACGGTCCCCTAGTCCCCTAGTCTCCTGGTCAGTTTAGGGAAGCGTTTTGGAGAACCCTGTGAACAGCGATGACTCGGGAAGCGATTTCCGAGAGAAATATGAAATCGGCTGTCTCGTTGCATCCGTATCCACTGCGTCCCCCGACCGGCTATGCAGCTCGCGATTTATGTTTTAACGAGCGACCAGGAAGAGCCGCTTCGAAACCAAGAATTTACGATCCTTTTAAGAATCCCGCGCGACAGAGTTCCTGCCCGGTGCCCGTAAATTGTACCCGACGAATAGCGACGAAAGAACCATATTTGCTTTACAACTAGCAAAGTGGTTCGAATTACAGCGGTCTCGCAAAACATCGAAACCAGAGGCCGGGAGATCGGAGCTGCTTCGAAACGTTCTGCCTCCGTTTTATTGCTAGATTAAAATACTTCCAGTTATACAGACCCCCTGGAACATCGAGGAAGTTCGAAAATGTTCATCAAATTTTCCGGGCCACACTGGAAGCATCTTTAAACTTCCGCTGGTCTAGACATTTTTTAAACTTGTAGGAAATTGCAAGAACTAAGATTGAAAGCTCAGAGATTATTGGAGACTTTCATCCATCGTAAGGAAACGCTGGTTGACTATTCCACAATTTTATAACCGGCTGTAATATTTTTCTCGTACATTTCTAGGGCCTGGAATTGCAAGAAAATGCAAGAAGAAAAATTTAAAGATCGGTGATCATTTGAGACTTTGATTAGCAAGTATTCTTCTGCAAGTTCTGTCTTCGTAAGGCAACGTTGCTTGACCATTCTGCAATTTTCTAAACCCAGATATAATATTTTTTATAGACATTTCTTAGACTTGGAATTGTAAGAAATTGCAAGAGAAAAATTGGAAAGTTGGAGATCATTCGAGATTTTGATTAGCAAGTATTCCTCTGCAAGTTCTGTCCTCGTAAGGCAACGCTGCTTGACTATTCCGCAATTTTCTAAACCCAGCTATAATATTCTTTTGAGACATTTCTTAGACTTAGAATTGTAAGAAATTGCAAGAGAAGAATTGGAAAGTAGGAGATCATTCGATATTTTGATTAGCAAGTATTCCTCTGCAAGTTCCGCTATCGAAATGCAACACTGAATGACTATACCGGAGTATTCTGCCAATACCACCGTCATCGTCCCCGTTTCATCCCTAAGAACGAGCTGCGTCGTGCATCATCCAAAGGAAATGGCCGTTTAATCGACGTTCGTCGATTTCACGCACGAACCTCGCGTTTCCGAATTTCCTGAATCGAAAACACGGGGCAGAAACAAGAATACAGCTCCCTCCATAACTTATTCAGCGTTTAAGGGTGGTTAGAGGGTGGTTCGACAGGGGGTGGAGGCGTAGAGGTGGCCGCAGGAATGGCAGAGCCCCATAAATCATGGCATTTTCAGATTTCCTTTTATCAGCGGCGCTCTGGCGGTGACCACCGTTGACCTGCGCCCATAAATATCCCCATTAATATTAACTTAGGCTAGGCTAGAAGCCGAGAATCGCGAGTGACCGAAACGAGTCCGGCAAAAAATCAGGGCCACGGGGTGGTCCTGCTACGGAAGAAAAAAAGATCTCGTATGCCAGGGACGAATCTCATATTGGCCGCAGCTGGGAATTGGCCGATCGAAAAATTCATGGTGAGCCGAATTTCGAGGGGGGCCACCCTCGTCACACCACCGGAATCGACGCCCCGGTATATTAGTTTCGTCGTTACGCTGTTTCCGGGGCTTATTTCTTTCCTACGAACGACAACTGTCGCGTTCTTGCAAACTGCAGACACTATCTACTAGGAAGAATTACATGAAAAGTGTTTCCAAGACCCTTCAACGCTCGCGTTAAACAATTGTGTTCTAATTAGGTTACAAAGAACAAATTTGCGAGTGAGAGCTTGTAGATCAGTAATTATATTAGATTGTGGGCCTTTATCCAAATTCCAACTCTCATAGATTAGTTCTATAAAGATTTCTAACAAAACCTAATTATTGCAGCGAAACAAATTACAAGTGAGAGGACAAGACTTGTAGATCAATAATCCTTAGATTATGATGGATCTTTATGCAAATTCCAACTTCAACAGATTATGTTATAAAAACCAAGATGAAGACCAAGATCAATCTATCAACTAGAAAATGCCTTACGGTAAAAAGACAGTAGAGATGTTGTTTCTGTTTGTTACTATACATGTTTTCTTGTACGTTAAAAATGTATAAATACTACAAATTCAGGAAGATCCGCAGTTTAGTTATTAGGCTTGAAAGTAAATGTACAAGGAACTTTGCGGTCTGCTTAAGAAAAGGTTCAGCTACTTCAAGATCAGTTTGATGATTAAAGGAACAAGTGTGGACAAATTGTTTGGGAATTTTTTGGAATTACAGGATCGTGGAGCAGACTGTTTCAGCCAGCAACAAGACGCGTGTCTGCTAATCTTGTTTCTTCGGGACGCTCGATACCTCCACGTCTTTCGAGTCACACTTTCTTGCGTCGGATCCGACGCCCAGTCCGCTTTCACGTCGCGTCGCTTGGATCGGCGCGCAAGAAAATCGCGATGGCGGTCGGGACGCGTGAAATGCAAAACGGTTGTGTAGCGTCGCGTGCACGAGGTTAAAAAACGCGCGATCGATCGGGGGAAGAAAGCCTACGATCTCGATCCTTCCGCGACGTTTTCACGGTCCGTTGGACTCAAAACTTTGCGCAAGAAATAAGTCATATTCCTTTCAATTCGCCGAAAAAAGAGCTACGCGTCGTAGAATTGACTAGATAAAAATTTGTCGTAATAGAGCAAACATTCCTGATTGAAACAAAGAAAGAATCATCTCGATCCGATAACTGATTGTCAAAATAAAAATTCCCAAGTGAAAACTAAATGAAAGATACTCCTTCTTTAAATGTAGGTGAAAATCCAAAAATTAAGTGGCCCGTATTTTTTAAATAAATTCGAAACGGGCAAACTGAAATATTTGTCATGATAGAGCAAACCTTCGTAATTGGACCAAAAAAGGATCACCCCGATCGCATGATTGGTGGCCGAGATAAAAATTCATGAGCGCAAACTCAGCCCAGGCACCCCTTCCCTGATGGTAGGCGAAAATTTTGAAAATTCAAGTGCCTGTATTTCATAAACAAATTCGAAACGTGTAAAATGATGACTTAAATCCCTTCTAATTTCGCGTGTAATACGACACCGTATTTTTCATTTCGAGTAGAATCACTATTATCGACAGGAAAAAGGGTTCTTCTCTGCCCGAGTCCTTAAGAGACACCTTTGTTTGCGTCAACGCGATTTCATGTTTCGTTAACCAGTTGGCCGGGGGTTGACGAGTTAACTCGTCGTTCACGATCGTTGGTCGACTTTTACGACGCTCCCTCGGGAAGGGGGATTTCTCTTTATACTTCCTTTGTTTACCATTCTGTGGCGCACGGCGAGAGAGGTTTGCGCGGGCTGTGTCGTGCGGATAATGACGATTATTATCCTCGTTACGGTGAACCCATTAAAATCGATTCTCTAGTTTGCGGGATTCCTTGAACCTTCTTCAGTCAGCGAACTCGCCGAAGCTCGGTGTAGCGCAATTGCTCGCGGGGCGGAGAAGCTTCCTCGAAACGATCTGAGAAGAAGGAAGGTCTCTCCTCTCTCTCTCTCTCCCTCTCTTCCCACCCCCGCCAGGATTCTCCCGTGAGTTTTTCTAGGTTAAACCGATCGCCTCGGCGATATCACCTATCCTCGCGGCTACATTGATGCCCTCTTAAGCGGTTCAGGTGAAGGAGCGGGATCGAGAGAGATCGAGGAACGGTTGCCCGCCTCCTATCGCTCGATTATTTTCAGCTCGGAGCGAGCGTGGTCTCGAGCAGCAGCAGCAGCGGCAGGACGATGATGACGGTGCCCTTTTCGAAGCCTGCATCGGCTTAATTGATTTATTTCTGAGAGGGTCCAGGGAGTCAAGGAACCGGGGCCGCTGATTGGCCGGTCAAAGAAGGGCCGTGTCAGCCAGGACGATCGCGGCCTCGGTAGGAGGAACTCTTTCTTTCTCTCTCGCTCTCTCCATCTACCCTTTCTTCGATCTTATCCTCGAAAGGCTCGACAATTAAGGATAATAATTACGGTGTTCCGGCTACTGATCTCCGGCTACCGGTCTTCCACGGGCAAAACGAAAAAGAGAGATACCGAAAAATAAGCGAAAAAAAGACGCAAGAAAGAGAAAACGAAAAAAGCCGACACCAAGATGGAAAAAACGATGAAAAGACCGGGTGTGCCCCCGTCGACTACAATGTCGATATATAGCGGTAACAGAGAGTGGGCAATTAATAGTGGCTCGATTTTCACGGCCGGGTGTAATTAGCACGATTTCAGCGCCGGCCCCCGCTGATGGAATTACTCTGTATAATTAACGGTGGATTAATGTCACGGTAATTAGGACGACTTTTAGCCCCACCGATCGAAATGTGCCCCGGGCCTCGCCGTATATAATTAACAGCGTACATTTTTATCGGCGTTGTCGTTATTACTGTTTTATTTCCGTTTCTTGCCACGTATTTGCTTCGGATAATTTGTTAATGCTCGCGCTCCTCTTGCCGTTTCTTATTGCTACTTAGTTTCTCTCGTTCCCTTAAACCTGCTCGCCGGCGACGATACCGGCGCTCTCGATCCTTTTGTTCGACCCTCTCTCACACGTTCCTCTCTCCCAATTTATTTATCCGACCGATTTCTTTCTTTAGTTTTATCGCTCGGGCTTTTTATCGCGAAGGCTTTGCCTCGAAATCTACGTCGTGACTCTCGTAAATTAGGTACGCGCGTCTGTTTTTTGATTCAACGATTTATGCACATCAGGCTTTCAAACACGACCTGTTACTCCTTCGTAATACATTACATGTGTGATGGTTTGCACTGCCTTCAATTTTAATCGTATACGTATTCACTTTTGCTACATATATATTTATTTGTACTGAAAGTACTTCGATCGTATTCATAAATAAATGAATATTTGGCGTTATTGCTGGACAGATCTGATCACACAGATTTCAATATTGTATACTACACTGCGCCATTTTTTACATGGCCACCCTGACATCCTAAATCAATCAATCTTTTCTTCCAATGGATGTTTCTTTGTTAATAGCCAAACCCAATATAAGGGCTTGTCATGACATGTTATCATTTTTTAAAAGTTGCGGTCTCAATGTTTAAGTTTATGGTCTATTCTGTGTTTAATATTTGTATTCACGTTATCGTTATAATACTTATGTGTCTTCAGTCTCCTATTCTGTTTAAAAATTGTCTCTTGTTTGTAATCAGTGTATTGTATTCTTTGTAATGTTGAAATAAATCTCGTATGAGAGTTTCTTTACTAAAAAAAAAAAATCCTAAATCAATCCTCTAAGTTCAGACAGTGCTTACAATTCCTCAACTATCTCACAATTTCTGAAGCTATTATCAATTTTCAGTGACTATTAGAAACAATACTAATCTGAATCATTTGATATCTATCTCCTTAACAAGCATTTCTACGTCCACCTCTACTCCGACAATTATAAATTCATTTCTTCAGAGTAAAGACTCGGGGTTAATACGTTGGCTGCCATGTCAGCCATATATGGCTGACGGAATTATTTATACAGCTTCCAAAATAAATTTTTACGTTAATATATTCATTGCAACAAAGTTTATTAACACTTTGCCGTCCGCACGTCTCGTAAAAATTTCTTCGCTTGGCGCCGGCCGTTCTTGAGGTTATCGGGTGATTATAAATTTTCAAGTTTTACTAATGTCATCGTTACCTCTCATGAGTTTTCAATCCTGCCCCCTATTTTCATGAAATTTGGAAGATATACATATGTAAATATTAAATATTAATAGTAAATAGTAAATATTAAATAATGCGCAATTAACACTATGCCGTCCAGTACACCACTGTGGTGTCGCCGGCCGTTGAGCAATACTTTGTGCGCGACACCACTGTGGTGTCACCGGACGGCAAAGTGTTAATATCCTGAAAATGCAAAAAGGTTGACGGACCACTCAGTGTCATACATTTAACAATTTTTATTTCATTAAATAAATGACTTCGATTTTATGGAATTTTTAAAATTGCTGGATTGGCATTCAACGTGTTAATCGGTGATTCTATTGACAACGCGGCCGGCAAGCCGTCTATCAGTCGTTTACAGGTTAAACACACTCTCGGTAATGCGCCGCTCTATATGATGCAGAAAAGATCTTATGGGTCTAACGCCGCCTTGCACACTGTAACCGTCCGGATGCCCGAGAGCTTTAGATAATAAATAAATAAATAATCGGTGATTCAGTCTATTAACTGGATGCAAAATGTGCAACGAGCACGGTCCGGAAGCAGCTCCATTTTATACTTGTATACACAGTATGGCTAACTCACCTCGCAACCTAACATTTCCATTCGTTGAAGTCTCCGGGGCAAGGGTTGTACCGCGCCATCGAAATTGCAGAGCCTGCAAATGGCGATCGAGGCGCAGTCGGTTTTATTGGTTGATTAACACTAAACCTACCAAGCATTAAAAGGGACTAATGTGTATTGTCTTATAAAAATGTTAAGATTGTATTTATTCAGAGTTTGTACAATTCTTATTTCAATATAAGCTTGAGTAAGCAAATTCATATAATTATTACCAATGAATGCATCTTTATAGTTTCAATAATTGTAAAATAAGAAATTTGAGACCGGCCATTTTGATCGGCACTGGTAGGTTTAGTGTTAATAATACGGTGATTTTATTGATTCCGAAACTATTGATTCCGATATATGGTTTTCAAACAATTCAAAAAAGACACGCTCGAGGATTCTTATAAATCTTGTATTTTCATTAACCGTTTCCGGAAGAAAGTTACAAGACAAAGAAGAGAATTCTGCCAAGATAAATCTAATTCAACAACTGCGCGATCTACACTGCATAATGCCAATGTCGGGACATCAACTTTGGGCGTTTATATCTCGATAATAGTTCATGCAAAAACAAAAGCATTCAAGAGTTTTGAAAACGTCTTGGTGTCACTTTCAAAAATACGTAATCAAAAATATAGGATTCTACACAAAGTTTCAATTGCATTCTTTACAGTGCTTTTCAAGGTTGATGCAATGTCAAACAAATACAAACATCATGTAGTCCCTTCTATACCCTAAAACTTTCATTTGAAACATTTTTTCGTATCAGCTATAATTTTCGAGTAATGGAATTTTATCCAGAAATCAGGCTTTTCAACGCACTGTGCGACGCAGCGGGCCAGAGGAATGAAATTCTCGGACGGGCGACGTTGACGAACCACGCGGAATCTCGTTCGTGGAATTCTTGCGCGTTTCGGGGCCGTACCGGGCCCTTTCCTGGCCCCCGAATCGAACGGGAGGGGGCCTGCCTTGATGGCCACTTAATTAATCGTCGACGGTTGCCCCCGGGTCGCGACGAATATTAACTTGTTAACCAAGAAAGACGAGTTGAGATCGCTCGGTTCGCTGACTGGCCCATAACTGTCTTTCCTTTAATCTCCTTGAGTTCTTTGGGCCTTCTCCAGTCCATCTTTTTTGTTTATATAACATTAGCGTGACTGTATAATTATTTCTCGGCTGAGCAATGATATTGAAAACTTGATAGTATGTAACTGATAGAAAGTCTTTATGGGATCAAGATACGACTGTGTACAAATGTTGAAATGTGAACAGAAAGACCATGTATCGAAGCTTGTAAAACTTTGTGCACATTCTTCGATGATTGTGATCTACTTATATGAAATAATGTAAGATGAGAATGGAGAAAAATAAAAAAAAACGCAATATTTAAACGTACAATGACGAAACATCTCTCTTTTTCGAAATACGAATCAATTTTACTAAAGAACGGGCACAAAACATATACAAAATTAATTTTTCCTAAAAGACCAGACCCAGTAATAGGAACTCCGTGGGTGCTGGGCGAAAATACTACGACCACTCAGTGTCGCCAAATCAACCCAAAACTGGGTTGATTTTCCTCTCCTCCTTTTCCCCTTCGACTATCCCATTCCACTCCTGCGCACACTCCAACGTCGCGCACTAAGGCCGTGAGTGGTCACGTGACGTGCCGCGCAACGTGTTACATATTACTCCGGTCATCAGAGAGGTGGTAAATTGTATTCCCCTCGATTTCAGCGATTTGGCGACACTGCCAACACTCTGACGTACCGTCTTCCCCTACTTTGTTTCTATCGCGTACGCGCTACACGCAAGCGTACCTCTACTCGGTCCGCGTAGAGTAGGGGAAGCAAAATAGGGGAAGGCGGTACGTCAGAGTGGTGGTAGTATTTTCGCCCAGAGCCCACGGAGTTCCCATCACTGACCAGACCTTTTCTTTCAATTTCAATTATTCCTGCTGAAATACATCAATGAACAATGACTAACAATAGTTTGTACACATTGCACAGGAAGTAAAAATATGGGTTTTGTTTGAATCTAAGTGTCGACTATGTTCCAACTTAATTCTCAAAATGCAAGTATCCCAATTCTTTCAAGCAGAGTTGAAGCGCGGAAATGTGGTAGGCGTTGCTAAATAATTGTTTAAAAATTGAATGTCGACTATGTTCCCACTTAATTCCTAAAATGCAAGTATCCCAGTATTTTGATGAAATAAGTTAGAGAAGATGCTATCGGCGCCACGGTTCGATCTTGGATCTTCTCTAACATAATTCAAAATTCGATCGATAGAAATTACAATTATATTTTGATGAAAAGTTGAAGCGCGAGACTGTGGCAGGATCGGTAATTGTTTAAAATTGAATGTCAACCATGTTCGAAATTAATTCTCAAATTCTGAACGTCCCATTTTGTTGGGCAGGTGTTGAAGTGCGAGACTTCGGAAGGCGGTGCTCGGTAATAATAATATTGTAACAGATGTCACGGGCTGGTCGTAATAAATGTAAATCCGACCGGCCGGCCGGCGGACCGATTAATCGAACGTGTAATTGATCGTCGAAATTACAGGGAACAGCAGATTCCCTGTAGATTGTGTCGGACCGTTTTCACCGGTCGTTTATCACACCCGCGTGTCGTCGGACGATCGCGTAGCAGAGCAGAGAGACCAGCTCTTCGTCGATCGAGGCATGTTAACAGATTCGCCGTGATCGGAACGGCATCCTGTTAATAGGAAAAGTACACGTCCCACGGTTACACGGAATTCGCGATCGCAACGAAACGAGGAGGAACGGAAAGGCCGTAACCGCGTGCAACGGGCTGCAATTACGTGATTAATGGACGAGCAAATAGAATTTTATTATGGGATTTTATTACGGTCGTTCCGAGCTTAAACGCCGCTTCGTGGTCGGGACAGACTACCGAAGAAAGGAACACAACCAGGATTCTTTCTTTTGCGAGCCGGGGTCCTTGCCGAGAAAAAACGAGCGAAAAATCGCTTTGCTTTTCCTGAAGATCCTTCGATCTTCATCGAACGATTAGTCGTCGTCCACCTGTGGATTAATTTCATTTTTAAATTAAAGAATCGAGGGCCGATATCGATGTTGTATACCATCATTCCACATGGTAGATACCCGGCTCCCTGTTTTCCATCCAAAATATTACACAAACTCATCATTTCATCCTTGACACATCCTCAAACTCTGCCTCATCCTCGACCTCTGTCTTTGCGGCATCATATTCGAACCATTGCCTGACCACGTCACCTTCAAAACTCTGACCTTATCATTCTATCCCTTACAATTCCTAAAACCCCCACCATTCAAGTTAGCACTCATATACAGGATGGGGCACCATAAACAGGTCACCTGAATAACTCGCTTGCTTTTGAAGGTAGAAGAAAATGCATCAGACCAAACTTACTTGATATCGAGGCGCTCGTAATTTAATGTCATTAATTTTTTTAAAGGTGAAGACATCAAGGAGATATGAAGGTCATCTCTGTTTTTTTAAATGGAACGGTATGGTTTTTTATTTACATTCTGATAGTGTATTTCAAGACGTATACAATAACCTATTATGAAGGTCAGTCAAGGTCACGCAAGGTGAACTGGAATAGAAAATAAAGTGTCTCAAAGCACTCTTCGAACACTACGACGATTTACATGTAACATGTTATTTACGTATTCACTGCTACTTCAAGTAAAATGACGACCTTGAACTTGAAATTGGTCCATGTTTCATTGATGGCACGCTGAATAGCCATAAATACGAGAGAATCTTAAAAGACGTTTTGCCAGAATGGTTAGAGTACATTTCACTGGACATGCGACAGTCCATGTGGTTCCAACAAGACGGATGTCCTGCTCATTCAGCACGAAATGTTACAGAATTACTGAACAGGACATTTGAAGGTCGTTGGATTGGTCGATCAGGAAGTAATAAATGGCCAGCACGTTCCCCAGACCTGACACCACTAGATTTTTATTTGTAGGGAAAATTGAAGGAACAAGTATAGCGCGAAAAACCAGCAACCACAGTTGATATGCAAGAACATATAAAAACAGCTTGCTCTGTAATAGATTCAACTGAAATTTGTCAGGCAGTATCATCAGTATTGCAACGTTTTAGATTATGTCTCCGTGTTCAAGGTCGTCATTTTGAACACTTGAAGTTGCAGTGAACACGTAAATAACATGTTTCATGTAAATCGTCGTAGTGTTCGAAGAGTACTTTGAGACACTTTATTTTCTATTCCAGTTGACCTTGCTTGACCTTGAATGACCTTCATAATAGGTCATTGTATTCGTCTTGAAACACACTATCGGAATGTAAATAAAAAACCATACCGTTCCATTTAAAAAAACCGAGTTGACCTTCATATCTCCTTGACGTCTCCACCTATGAGTTCTTTTTAATGTGCCATTTAAAAAAACAGAGATGACCTTCATATCTCCTTGATGTCTTCACCTTTAAAAAAATTAATGACATCAAATTACGAGCGCCTCGATATCAAGTAAGTTTGGTCTGATGCATTTTCTTCTATCTTCAAAAGCAAGCGAGTTATTCGGGTGACCTGTTTATAGTGCCTCACCCTGTATACCCCGTTTCCCCCCAACAAGGCAGATCCTCAGATACTCTGTTCTCCAAAGCACACATTCAGTTCGTTCAACTATCGTAGTCTATTGTCATATTCCATACACGTACAATATATTGTCAATGTGTTTCCAATTAAGTTTCGTTGTATCTTATTAATGAAATACTATTTAACGGAATACAACATCGACGTCGCATAAATCGATCGGCGAATCGACACTCGCGACATTCAATCCAGCTGTACAGGGATATCATGGGCAGGTTCGGGCCGGGGCCCGATCGATGAATCGATGGTTATTTTGCAGCGGAGCCGGTCAAGCGTTCCTTTTTGCCGGGCCTTCGGATCCAAGGCATAAAGGGCCCTATCGGATGTTTCCAATTTTCTGTTGGCGCGCGGCTACGGACTACCGTGCGTCGCGTCGGTCCCAGCTATATTGGAATCCACCGCGAAAAAAATAAAAAAAAAAGCTGGCCACGCTTGCGCTCTATTCCCAAAGACGACCGCAAACAAAAAAGAAACGCACACCAGGGCAGGATATTAACTAACAATCGGACGCGTATCGCTGCACGGTAGAGTGTCAGGACGAGGAACAAACAAAGAGGTTGAAAAACGAGAGGATTTTAAAACATCCAGGACAAAAATGTGGACCTTCATGCAAATATGAATTGTTCGAAATTAATTTTATCTGGATCGTGAAGGTAACAACAAGACACGATTAAAATGGCTGAGGCTAGATTGTGGATCTTCGTGTAAAGAAAAATTGTTGGAAATTAATCTTATCTGGATCGTGAAGGCAACAACAAGACACGATTAAAATGGCTGAGGCTAGATTGTGGATCTTTGTGCAAAGAAATATTGTTGGTTATTAATTTGATCTGGATTGAAGATGCAAACAAGAAGATACGATTACAATGCCTGAGGCTAGATTGGGGATCTCTTTGCAAAATTGTTGATAATTACTTGAATATGGGTCGCGAAGACATCAAGAAGATGCTATTAGAATGGCCAAGGCTATTAAATTAATGTGATGTTTGTGGAATTAAATAGAAAAGTGATTCTTTCGTCAAATGCTCCCAGAAGATGGTGTGAAAAGAAAAATGTGGTTGAACTGCATTAAAATGATTTGACTGTACTGTGTATGAAGGAACGGTGCCTCATGACAGTGCATTCAATCAATCGATTGGTTAGAGTCGATTAAAATGAATTTAGATTTTACAGAAGAACAAGCTCGATATTCCTTTGAACATAAAAATAATAATTCCTAGGCTATACAATTATACATTACATCGTGTCTTTATGAAAACAATGATACTTTGCGTACCCAATACTACAAAAAAAGTGGTAATTTGCTACTGTGTATTTACCACTGTCTGCAACTATGTGTCCAGAGATGAAACAGATCGGCAGCTGGCAAACCGAGAGAGGGTTTCCTCGAAGATTCGAGGACCGGTAGCAGCGATCAAATTCGCGATCGATCACCCGATGGAATGGCGTAAAAAAGGGGAAAAAGGGAGAAAGAATGAGGCGAGCGAAAGGAGGAAAGCAACGGAATTAGACGGGCTAGAGAACGTCGAGAGAGAGAGAGAGAGAGAGAGAGAGAGAGAGAGAGAGAGAGAGAGAGAGAGAGAGAGAGAGAGAGAGAGAGAGAGAAAGAGTGGATCGAGTGAAGGAATCCTACGGAAGTCGAACGGAGAACACTGTACCGTCGAGACACGCGGAAAGAAGAGAGAAATGTCCGGCGAGAGGAGACAGAGGGAACAGAAGGGGAGAGGAGAGTGAGAGAAAGAGAGAAAGAGAGAGGAGAGCGCGTCCAACGCGGACATTCGTCACACGACATCAAACGCGGCTGCCGCCCGTTCGAGGCTCGACCGACCGACTCTAAAGACTCCGGTCGATCAGCCATGAAGAGAGGGCGCACAGTGAGGAGGAATTGCAAAAAAATCGGGGAAAAATGAGTAGAAGGAGGAAACGAGCGAGAGGGCCCACAGACTTTGTAAGCAACTCTGTTCCCTTCCTTGTTATTCCCGCTCGATTAATTTAACGCGTCTCGCGGTCGGCCGCGAGAATTGCGTCGCTAATTGGCTAATTGCCCTCGGGGGCCGACAATTTTTGGATCCCCCATAGACAAAGGATTCATGGTGCCTCCTGAGATCTCCTAGTCCAGGCAAAACTGTGCTGAACTTCGAGAATCGTAAACTTATTTGACATTTCTCAGCTGAATTTTGCACTACAGTGATTCCCCATTTTCTCTGGCTACCACTGGTCCAAGAAATTGTGACAGAGATACCGAAAGATGTACCTAACCGTTGATATTCCTTGAGAAATTTAACCCTTTGCACTCGAATGGTGACTCTGAATCACTACTAAAAATTGCCATACCATTATTCAAAACAGTTTTCATATGATTAAATTCTTCTATATTCTATAAATTGCTAAAAAGACAACTGTATTGTAAGCAAACAGGTTAAATTTCAGGTGTATAATGTAAACAAGATACGTAAAACAAAAATGTTCTAAGTTGAAAATAGTACGTATCTTGATTTTGGAATTAAAATTGCTTCGAGTGCAAAGGGTTAACTATTAAAGGAAGCCGGCAAAAGAATTGTTTTTTACACAAAATTATTCTGCTTGACCCTCTCCAACAAATTACACTTGTATTGAACAGTTTGTCATTTTTATTTCGACTCTTGCAGATTATAGAAAACTGGCAGACGCGGTTAGGCTCGTGTCAGTCATCCATGGAGTTGCACTCTAGCAGTAGATCGTCTTCTTTTCGCGATGCAGAAGAGGTGCCCGAGGATTAATCGTGGCTCGAACGGCGGGAATTATCAGCGATCATTTTCCCCGGACAATCGAGCAAGGCGATGTATCGCGGGATGTAGATCTTCAGCCAGGACTCCGTGCGCTGACTTCGTAATCGCGACCTTGAATCATCGTGCTAGCGATGACGAGGCGGTATTTAATGTATCGAAAGACGTTCCACGGCTGATTCCGCCAGCAAGTCATCCCTGTCATTGTATGTTCCAGGATTCTGAGCTGGTAGCTGGCTCGTTCGATACACATGTCCTGGGAACTATTCTAGAGCGATGAGATTCTTTCGAACGAAGATGAACTTGTCTCGACTCGATTCCTGCGTAATTTCCAATTTTCCTAATCAATGTTCTGCCCGAAGGAATCTTCCATAAAATTCTCTGCTGTTCTTAACCGCTTGAACTTCATTATCTTTTACAATGTTTTTGGAACAAAAATAATATTTATATCCTATACTTTCATTTCTGTTTAAATAAAGATAACAAGGAAACGGAATTTTATTTCAGTTTAAAGGAAACGAGTAAAGTACGTATTTGGAAGATTTTATAAAGGACTATAAATCTCGCGAAGACGCGTTCGCCAACGCGGCGGTTAATTAAGGATACGTTAATTCGAAAATCCTTTGAAAAATCGGTTCACGGAGCCGCCGGTTCGCGGTGGGGCAAAAAAAGGGGTTCGCAAATTTCCCGGCGGATGACTGTAATTATTTCAGTGGCAGTGTCGAGTTCGAGGCACGGTCTATCGGTCCTCACGGTCGACGTAACGATAGTGATAAATCCTTTTAAGGATCGTCTAGCTGGCTTTAACGGCCGTTGCACGCTATCGCGGCCGTAACGCGGCTGAAAAATCCACGGCCGACGGATAATTGTTCGCAGTTATGCGGATAACCGTGGACCAATCCCGCGGCAAGAAGCTCCCGCGGCGCGCGCGGGATTGTTTCGCGAAATCTTCTGTCGTAAAACAACCACCGGCGAATAATCCTATGAAATTTAACTGTTGTTCAGCACTGATTGTTACTGTCCCTCGGCTCTGTCCAACGATTAATCCATTTTCCCGGAACAAGACCGTTCCGAACGCTTTGTCAGCGCTCCAGTGCTGCTGATCGATCATTGAATTCCTAACATTTTCCAGAGCCATGTTTCACCGAAAATTCTTCATCTTTGCGGTACTGTTTCATCCATTGTCTTACAATCTCTTGCATCAAAGTTACCGTGTCGTTGATAATTCAAAATAGAAAATGGAAATCTTGTGTTCATTGTAGGTCTGATCTTCACACATTACCTACCGGTGAAAATTTGTTCATTTTTAAAAGTCTTTGGTCTATAGTTATAGGCTTTTGAATAGATCCTTCAACAGTTGCAACAATTTCAATTGTCAACCACCAAATCATCCCCAGTAATGTCATCTAATGGTTTCCTTTGGGATTATAATGTAAAAGAATATTTTTAAGCCTCTTCTGATAACACAATTATTGAAAATCCTACTAATAGGCTTCCGGTAAGTAAAGTGTTACTTGAAACACTCTAAGAAAAGTATCAAATCATTTCTCGAGTGACGTCATCCTCTTCAAATTAGAACTTCATTCATCAAATCTCCTATCTATTTTTTGCAGTATTAACCAGTGCAGTATTAACAACAGAAGAATAAACTCATATCTTCATAGACTATTTTATAAGACACAGAATAAGGGAAACATTTGCTTTCAATTCTATTAACCCTTTGCAGTCGGAGCTATTTTAACTACAAAACCAAACCTTTTATCCAACCAAGAATATTTCCATTTTATATGTATATGTATTTGATTTATTTCAGCCTTACAACCGAGAAATGTGACTTTGTTTACATTAACCTAACTGTACAAATCTGTCTTATTTCACACATTCGGTCCATACCTTCTCTCACTGTTTTTCTTTGGCTCACTCCTTCCTACACTGACCTATTCTGATAGTCTCCTAATTTCTACTAACCCAATCATTGTATTTCCATTTTATATGATTTTTTTATTTTGTAAATATGAAACTGATATAATGCCTTGTACAACTTTTAAATCTTTAGTACCTAATTTATTAAATATAAATTTAGTAATGTGAACAATATTTTAAATAATGGTAGAGCAATTTCTAGTGGTTCCTCAGAGTCACCACTCGAATTCTAAGGGTTAAAAAATTATCAATAAGTTAAAAAATATTAACAACAACGATTAATGTATATTAAGAGGGTATATGCTCCCTTTGTATTTCATGCGCTTGCACATGTTATAAATGCATCTACAGTCCAATAATAAATTGTTACGATCGAACGTCTGCTTTCTCTTATATGACCCTAGAAATAATTTTTTCTTTCCCATCAGGAAGAAAATTGGGCGATGCACCGAAAAAAAACCGATCGATCATTGCCGGTAGAAATGAACCCGGATTCCTCTAGACGCGGATCGCAGTTTTATCGGTGGATTAGAGCTCGGTCTGCTCCTTCGACAGCGCAAACACGGTAAAAACCGATCCGATAACCACGCCGCGAAATTCCGCGAGGGTCGACGATCTATCCTGGATCGCCGGTGCAGTTGGACCCCGTCGAAAATCTCGGGGATCGAGGAAAGAACGCGACCGCAAACCCAGCAGACCGTTTATCGAGTCTATTATTTATTTCGTTGATTAAATTTAGATTGGCGAGAAGTGAGCGATTGGTTTTTCGCTTGACGCCATGACAGTTGTCGATGGAGAAACAATGCGATCGGGAATGCGAGCAAAAATCCCTCCGGGTTTTGTAATTGATTCGCGACGATCCGTAGAGCGGATCGACGATCGGCAAAGTAGGTGTTCGTTAATAACAACGAACTTTCTTGATAGCATTGGTAGCTCTATAGCAGTGGTAGTCAACTTTATCCCTACTCCACTTGATCGCTACCAGTGGGCGTTCCAGCTTTCATTTTGGGCGGTGGGGGTTTTGTCCGATACTGAAGCACTTTCCTTTTGTTTCTTAATTTAATTGACATTTTAAAAACATTGAAATGGAAATTTTATAAGGTAAAGTTACTTCCCTGTTTTATAAATTACCATTACTGTGGAACCGATGGGCGGTTAGAAAATTTTACTACTAACAGAGATAGAAAAGTGGGCGGTAGGTATAAAAAGGTTGACTACTTCTGTTCTATTGGGATCTGACATTTTGAGTGGCGCCGTCTGCTGCCGAAAAGTAGAAATACTCTGAGCTTGGCTTGGCTTATAGCAGCTTAAAGTGTTAACAGATGTCGATTATAGTATAAACTTGCAGTGTTAAAACAGGTGTTAATTAAAAATAACGTTATGGAAGTACCAATTTTTCCACCGTGTAGCAAGAATAATTTTGATTACTATTCAGTGAAAGATTGTGATAGTACAGCGAGCAGAAATTTGTTGCTTCGTTTCCATACTTTGAAATGAAGTATGTGAAGTAGACTGCTTGAAATTTATAAGACCTCCATTTCTAAAATATAAGAAACAATTTAGAAAAGAACAGTCTATTTTAACAGCTAAAATAGCTAAAGCTAGAATGCATATTGAAAGATCTAGCCAGCGTATAAAAACCGTCAACTTTCTTGCTTCAGTGATGCCTGGTGGTATTGATGCCTCTAGTAGAAGATATTTGTGGAGTAATTAATATATCCTCACCAACTCTAAGCGATAAAAAATTTATGAAATTACAATTGTAAATGTAGAAGGTATATTAAGGAACAAATTTTTTTTAAATGAACTATTTGATAAAACATGCTTTAAAAAGCCATTCTCCTTCAACAAACTTTCTTTCTGCACGATTTGTACCTGCCCACTTACAAGTTTCACTCATACTTACAAACATTTCAAGTAAAAACAACAAAAGAAGGTATCAATACAATGTTAAGACCAAGCAGTTCGTCGCCATATTGGATAGCTGTATATATTGTCCCCGCCCCCATGTCAGATCCCAATAGGATGTGCGAAATCCTTAAAAGAGACCTTAGAGATTATTAACCCTCTAAACTCGAATGGTCACTCTGAATCACCAGTACAAATTGCAATACTATTATTCAAAAACGGTTTTCATATTATTAAATTCGTCACTACTTTCAAAATACAAATTCCTAATTGATTAGTATCGGACGATAGATTTTGTTAGATGACAATAATTCTTACCTTGAATATATGGATGTCGTTCGAACCATTGCTAAATAAATTAATATACTGGCAAATAAGTTGTAAACAAAAATTAGATCTCATTTGCGAGACATCTGTGAATTTATAATACCGCATAAATTTCAACAGACCCGAGAGAATTGAAATAAAAATCAAGAGCGATGAAATTACACCTCCGGCCGTGGTTTCCAAGTTATTAACTTTTCTCGAGCTGCGTTAAGTGCCACCGGAGTCTAAAAAAGACGCTTTAATTGCGAACAACTCGAAAACAAAGATGAAATCGCGATATAATCACGGTAGAATCGACTCTTAACATTTTTAACTGGTCGAACACCTTGTGGCGCGGCGTTAATACTCGGCTCGCCGGAGAAAAAGGTGAGATGCTCCTCCCGGTCTTTCTAGAAAAGCGACCGGAGTCGAGTGTGTTCTTACTGCTGTCCGACAGCTTCTTAATCGAGTTGATTAATCGGATTTCTATACCTACGCAATTACGAACGGCGCGACGGCGGAAAGGACGGTAAAACTCCATTACGATCCTGCGAAACCATCTCGCGACCATCATCGAAAGGTTGATGATTGCTCCAGCTTGTCCAGAACAGATCGTATCTGGATACGCCGATTTTGATGAAATTTATGCGAGAGGTAGTTCTTGGATAAATATTTTAGAAGTGTTTATTGTTTTATCGGCCAGCATCCGCGTTAAAAGTGTGAAAGCTCTTGATGAAGTACCTGTGCATGATATGCGGCATCTGTTTAAAGATAAGTTTAAAGATTTCCCATATATTTTTAATAGTAACATATAAATCTCATCGAAGATAATCTTAACGACATTTCCAAAATAACTAAATACAATTGATGTTCGAAAAGGAAACGAAATCGTGATTATTTTAGAATTTGAACACTGACCACTAAAACTGACTGCTACATTCTGTCCAAAAAGAAAAAAATGACAAGATTGAGTTTATTTAAAGTTTGTGTGGTTCTTATTTAAATCTATGCTCGGATAAATATTTTGATTCAATCTTTCCCCATCTATACAATTGTAGAATTTCACTAATAATAAAATAAAGAAAATTGAAGCCGGCCGTTTGACCGACGATGGTAGGTTTAATGTTAACGTAAATGAGTAGACTGCGGATTTTATGCGTCTATGGAAAAATGACTAACTGTAATTTGTAACAGTAAAAATAAATTATAAGAATTCAAAAATATTGACATGTTACTTGCGACATACTGAAATTATGAAACACAGAAAGAAATTCCGAAGTGATTTCTATTATTTGTAGCGGATGTACGATGGGTGTACAAAGTATTCCTACAACTTTAAACATCGAATAACTTTTTTAAAATTGTGTCTAACGACTTCAATTATTTTGAGATGTCAGACGCATAAGTATACTAGACAGCGTGTGAATAATTTTTCTCGAATACTCAAATCTCGGGAAGTATATTTACTTTACACGCTTGCCGCACCCCCACTCCCGCCACCCCACTCCTTCGATTTTCAAGTTGCGCGACCTACATGAAGTTGGCAACATACTAACGTTATTGTTGCCGAATGCTATTACTTTCTGGCATCGCTACGTCCGGTATTTATATTATTGATATCAGTGTATTCCATACATTTTAGTCTCCATACTGTTTCGTAATACATAATAAGATCATCTTTTTATTAATCCACACACACGCACACAAACACACACACACACACACACACAGCAGAGAGAGTTTGGAGTCAAAAAATACTACGGCAGTGACGAACCGTGGGGCCCTTACCTCTGCTGTGACACGCAAAGATTTTTGTGAAAGATTTCTGTTCACTGACCTTTTCAAGGTTATTCAAAATTCAAAAATAATGACACCACCTAACAGATTTTGTGAAACCCTACTATTTTTGTTTCAAATATTTTTCCAAAAAATAAATACTTCCCAAGATTTGAGTATTCGGCAGCTCGACTTTGTCATGTTTGACTGATTATAACTCGATAACTGTCCATCATTGAGCTTTGTGCCCGTTACATCTTTTGTTCAGTAGATCATAAGCTACAACATATGAAAAATCCAACTGATTTTACTGGGATAGATTTTCCATATGATTAGTGCGGGGTTCTTTGGCGTTTATTATTCTCTCATCGAATATAACAATTTAGGAGGTGAGATTGTAGAAAAAATCAAAAGTCGCGAAACAAGAACCACCCGATTGTCCAGCTGAGGTCTCCGAGGATGGAACGGTACGATCCTACCGCAACCGACAATTAGAATTCGCAGCTGGAAGAGCGAAAACCAGTCCGCGAGAGAGAGAGAGAGAGAGAGAGAGAGAGAGAGAAAAGAGAAGAGACCATCAGTGGCTCTGGTCTCGTCTCCGTCGCGTTTAACGGTTTTGACATCCAAACGCCCGTTGTCCGCCGGTTCGCTTTCATAAAATCAGTGGACTGTGAACGGCGGAATGCGCTGGAATGCTGGAATTATTCCGGCGGTTTCGGAGACGGGCAGAACGGACGAACGGACGAACGGAGACGGTCCACAGAATTTTTCTTTCGACCGGCGCGGCGACAGCGTCGGGGCGACGGCATGGCGGCCGCCGCCGACAGCTCCTGACCCGGCAAAAACAAGGCACGTCCGCTGAATTTTTGGCTGAATCTTCGATCCTCGCGGCCCGCGCGAACTGCCAGATATGCAGCCGGCTGAATCGCGAATGGCCATCGCATATGCCCGCTCTCCCATGCCCCTGTGTGTACCCCTCGAACCCCCTCACATCCTGCTAGAATATCAGCAGCAGCAATTTTGCACGACAAGACCCCACTGCGAATCTCTGCAAATCGGTGCAGCCGTGATCTATGCTAAATTGAGCCGAAAAGTGCTCCAATGATTCCGCGTTCTCAATTGTGTCGATTGTATTAGGCCAAACTGAGCTTCAAACAATAGACAGGGTATATCAATTTAACTTTATGATTTCGGCGCAAGGTTCGATCATATTAAGAAGCAGCAAATTTGCAATTAAATTATTCTGAGTAACTGAGTTACGTATCTGCCACCATGGGTTAAATTATCGTTTTTCGTAACTCCTAATATTCTGTTCATAATTTTTTTTTATTTTACCTGTTGGTACAGCAAACGCAATAATGTCTGTGTGAAAATGATCCACATCAGGATCGAAACGTCGAGAATAATTGAATTGCAAATTTGCTGTAATATACAGGGTGTTCACGCTATCACTAGCCAGCGTTTCTCTTGCAAATAATAAATATTAGAAAAAAATGATAGAGGAAAAAGTAATACTGTTTTTGGTAAGTAACATAATGGCGAATGTAATATTTCTTGTGTTTGCACTATTTTCTTAGAAATGAAGGTGACCTTCAATTTTTTAAATGAAATGCTATATATTATTTTGTATCATATGAAAGCGTGTGACAAGAAAAATGTATTCGTATACAACACAATGACCTTCAAGGTCATACAAGGTCAGAAATGCCAGCACAATTTTAAATATATCGTACGTAATATTTCGTAAAGATATCACTCACGGTACACAACGCCAAGAAATGTAAACGACTTGCAAACGAAATTAACGCAATTATGTGCATTAATATTTCGGACAATGTTAGAAGAAGCTAACAAGAATGTAATTAATAAAGCCGAAATATGTAGTCATTCATAAGGAAATTATATTGAACATTTACTATAGCCTCGTCAATAAAGTATACTTGCAAACGCATTTAATACGAAATGTTCAAAATATTTCTTCCATTTCTGACCTTGTATGACCTTGAAGGTCATTGTGTCGTATACGAATGAATTTGTCTTGACACACGTTTTCATATAGTATAAAAATATATAGAATTACATTTACAAAAACTAGAGGTCACCGACATTTTCATGAAAATAGTGCAAATACAAAAAAATTACACACGCCATTACGTTGCTTGCAAAAAATAGTATTACTTCTTCCTCTTTCATTTTTTTCTAATATTTATTATTTGTAAGAAAAACGCTGGCTAGTAATAGCGTGAATATCCTGTATAGACTGTGGATTTTTATGCCTAATAAAAATTGATTATATTAATTGCAAGGGATGGGAACCAAATAGGACTTCCTTTCTTTCTGCAGTGGTTTTACCCGGTTGTAACAAATAAGTATATATTCTTAAACTATTCCGACCTTTTTACTGTTCGAAATTACACGCACCCATTTCTGCTGCGTTAATTTAACTTGATTCCTAAAGTGATCAAGAGAACAGAGAAAGAGGAAGAATGAGAGAAATGCCTGTGAATTTGTATCCAATACCAATGCAATGTGTAAAACATATTCTAATAAAGTAAAATACCTTCAAATCAATGATAAAATATCAGAATGATGAAAAGAATCAATTTGCGTTTAATTTGTGTTTTCTACGTTTTCGTAAATTGTACCAAAAAATTTGTTAGAGGTACCGGGTACCTACTTTGTTTGAAGAGGCACAAGTGACTCCGGGGGATCGGAAGGATTGTTATCAGCGGGTGCGCAAGATAAAGAAGATCGTCCAGAGCTGAATCTCGCCTCGGAGAGCTAATCTTCCAGCAAGCGCTAGGCCAATTAACACTTCTAATCTAGGTGGGCGACGTTGCCGGCTAATCCCAAGACGAAATCGGCGGTCTTGCCGTTATCTTGGACCATTGCCGACGTTACTTATCCATTGTCTCGGGCTTAAGGGAAACGGTGGCTAGATCTTAAATCTAAATTGCACCTGTTTGTCACTGTCCGCCGTGCCATGCCCGCGTGCTCGACAAATGTATCGCTACGACGACGATTAACTCGCTGCCGGTGAACGATCACGACCATTTCTGGAAACTGGGAACAGTCACGATCTTCCCGAAAATGTAAGAACTAAACATCGAAATATTGGATACGGAAAGCATGAGAGAGTTCCAAAAAATGAAGCCTAGCTATGTCTCAAAAATTACAAAAAAAACTTAGAGCGTCCTTAAATGTCAGACATTAAAATATTAGAAGTAGAAATCCTGAAAAAGTCCCACAAAAATATGTGCAAAGCCAAGAGTATCCTCAAACGTCGAAAATATCTAAATTTTGAAAATGTGAGCGCTGAAAATGTTCCAAAAAATTACAAAAAAGCCTAGAGCGTTCTTAAACGTCAGACATTAAAATATTAGAAGTAGAAATCCTGACAAAGCCCCCCCCCCCCCCTGTAAAAAAATATGTGCAAAGCCAAGTGTATCTTCAAACGTCGAAAATATCTAAATTTTGAAAATTTGAACGCTGGCAATGTCCCAAAAAATTACAAAAACACCTAGAGCGTTCGTAAACGTCAGACATTAAAATATTAGAAGTAGAAATCCTGACAAAGTCCCCCAAAAATGTGTACAAAGCCAAGTGTATCCTCAAACGTCGAAAATATTTAAATTTTGAAAATGTGAACGCTAGCAATGTTCCAAAAAATTACAAAAAAGCCTAGAGCATTCTTAAACGTCAGACATTAAAATATTACAAGTAGAAATCTTGATAAAGCTCCCAAAAATATGTGCAAAGCCAAGAGTATCGACAAACGTCGAAAATATCTAAATTTTGAAAATGTGAACGCTGGCAACGTTCCAAAAAATGACAAAAAAATCTAGAATGCCCTTAAACGTATAAAACATCAAACTACGAAAATTGTGTGCCCCGAGGAAGTCCCAAGAAAATCTAAAAAAGTTTACACTGTGCTTAAAGGTAAAATGAGGAAGTATTTGAAAAATACGAAGCACAGTTTTTCCCCCGAATAGGTTTTGTTCCAGAGACATTGTCCGTCGATTGTTTCCATTCCGCACATCGAAGTTCGTGCGTCCAAAGGTCGATCAGTTGATCGATCTATCTCTTAGAAAAAGTCTCGGCGAAAAAGCAGAAACCGATCTCGCTGTCTGTCCGTGGCGAACACGGCTGACTAATCCGCGAGTTATGCTCGGCACTGGGCATTTACGTAGTCAACTATTTATCGAAGTTGTCGGGCACGCCCCGCTGCCTCTCTATTCCGTCCAGCGGATCGCTGGAACTCGCCTCGATCGTATCTTTGCCGGATTTTTCAGGTAATCGCCGGTGTAGCGATCCGTTTCAACAGCGATAATTGATTTCCGACTACCGGCGACGCAACGAGAGACCCTGGCAAAAATCGATCGACGATTCACCGACGCTGGTTCGAGCCTAACTAAACCATCTGTCGCTTCTTCTGGCTCGGCCGATCCTAGACGATCGCGGTTTTCTACAGGCGGCGTCATCACGCTTGTCCGTTGCAACGAAAGACCTTCCATTGCTCTCCGTTTCGAAATAATGCTGGATGACTGCTTCCTCGCTGGTAGCAACATGTTTCTAACCCGGGTAACTCATTGTTAGACTGTCGATCTTTATGCAAAATAAAAATTGTCGCCAACAATTAGAAGAAACGGTAATAATGCAGACCTTCGTTTTCTTCTTTAACAATCTTAACACGTTCGCTATCATCATTTCTTACAAAGCTCATCTTCATCGTTAAAATGTTTGATCAAATACAATTAATATTTTTAATTTACGATTATTGAGTTTGTAAAGATGCATCTACGAGGAATTAGTCAACAAATTTATTTCTTTGCGTATGTATTGGGAAAAAAATGTTTAAGAATCTGGATAGCCACATTCTCAGTATTCTTATAAAGTAATGTAAAATAGTCACGTTTAATGCTACGTAAACGTAGTGTTAACAAGTTGAGCACAATAAATTGAACTTTTTAAATTCTTTTAATGTTTCTACTGTTTTAAATTGCACCAAGTTTGCCATAAACGCATAAAATCTGCAATCTACCTATTATCTGCGATTGTAACTTCGAAACTTTGAGAAATCGCCTATGCCCCCACTCTATCTTACAAATCCCCTACACGTTTCCCAAAAATTGATGAACCGAGGGACAAATGCTTGAACTAGGAAACCATCAGCGTGTCCTAATTCAATCACTGCGAGTATTGCAAATACCGTATTTTGGAACTGTGAAATTCCGACTGGTGTTTCGCGTATACAACCATAAGTACATTATCCGCTTTGGCCCGGATTCCAACAAACTAACGGTTAAAATGTCTGAAAATTGAAAGCAGGAAGCGTGGTCGGCTCGTATCCTTGCGTTCTTGCGACAGAGAGACACGTCCGAGGACCATTCTGAACGTTCGGCTACGATCCTGAGGGTCTTGCTCGAATGTTTGCCGGTTTGGAATGCGATGCCAGGGATAACGGGGAGAGAAGTTTGCTCCGTGGCTTATTAGCGGGGCCATCGTGTGACCGTTATCAAGGCAATTGCCCCTAATCGCCACAAAATTTCGCATTTTCTTTCGTTAGAATGCCTTTCGGATAATATTCCGACGAACTTCGATTAATCACGTTCTTCTCTACGAGTTGGAATTTCTATTTTCGGAGGTGGAAGCGTACATCTAGAAATGTGGTTGAAGAAAGTATTGAGAAAGAAATGGGAGAGAAGTTGAGGCCTACCTTTAAGGTGAGAAGCGCCCCGGGAAAAATGCCGAGCGCCGCGAGACTCTGACTGTGATCGGTGAGCTCGTGTTCGCCGAGCATCAGGTGTTGGTCGTAGGGTCCGGCGCCACAAATCCGCATGGTCTGAAGCAAAAAACGGTTAAAATGTTAAGAGGCCAACTCACGAAAAGTGACCCGATGTGTTCAGGCGTGTTAAAGAGAGGATAATCCCTGGGAAAATTACAATAGTTGCTCCGCGCGAAAAAGAAGATAAAGGTTCCGGGGACCTCGCAGAGGTTGCTGTACGACGATAATTAAAAATTCCAGCGTCTCCAACTCACGAAAAGTGACCCGATGTGTTCAGAGGTGTTAAAGAGAAAATGATCACTGGGAAAATTATGTACAATGGTTGCTTCACGCGAAAAAGAAGACAAAAGATACGGGGACCTCGCAGAGGTTGCTATAGGATGGTAATTAAAAGTTCCAGTGACCCCAACTCTCGATGAGCGTTGGGAGTGTTACAAAGAAAATAGTCCCTGAGAAAATTGCGATTGTTGCTGCGCGAAAGAATATACAAGCTACGGGGACCTCGCAGAGATTGCTGCGCGACGATAATTGAAAATTCCAGTGACTCCAACTGACGAAAAGTGACCCGATGTGTTCAAATGTGTTAAAGAGAAAATAAACCCTGGGAAAATTACAATCGTTGCTCCGCGCGAAAAAAGAAGATAAAAGCTTCCGGGGACCTCGCAGAGGTTGCTATACGATAGTAATTAAAACTTCCAGTGACCCCAACTCACGAAGAGCATTGGGCGTGTTACAAAGAAAATAGTCCCTGAGAAAATTGCGATTGTTGCTGCGCCAAAGAAGACACAAGCTTCAGGGACCTCGCAGAGGTTGCTGCGCGACGATAATAAAAAATTTCAGCGACTCCAACTCACGAAAAGCGACTCAATGTGTTCAGACGCGTTAAATAGAAAATTATCCCTGGGAAAATTATGTACTATGGTTGCTCCACGCGATAAAGAAGACAGAAGATTCAGGGACCTCGCAAAGGTTGCTGCGCGATGATAATTAAAAATTCCAGCGACTCCAATTCACGAAAAGTAACCCGGTGTGTTCAGGCGTGTTAAAGAGAAAATGAACCCCGGGAAAATTCTGTACAATGGTTGCTCTACGCGAAAAAGACGACAGATTCTTCAGGAACCTCGCAGAGGTTGCTGCGCGATGGCGACTAAAAATTTCAGCGACTCCAACTCACGAAAAGTGAGCCGAGGTGTAAGAAGTGTTAAAGAGAGGATAATCCCTGGGAAAATTACAATGGTTGCTCCGCGCAATAAAAGAAGACAGAAGTTGAGGGGACTTAGCAGAGGTTGTTGTGCGATGGTAGGTAATTAAAAATTCCAGCGAACTCGAAGATCGCGCCTCTGCAGCCGTTGAACTCTGAGAAGAGAGGCGCGGACGAGGTAGACGAGGAGGAGAGCAAAGGAGCGAGCGAAGGGCCAACATCGCGAAGTCGGAATCGAGAAGAGCATGCGTCCGGGTAATTGCTTAATTTGTGGAAGCCGCCTCGAGAGAACGGTTTCGCGTTCGCCATCGGCCGGTTCCTCTCTCCTGCAGGAGACCAGCTTACCCGTTGCCGGTGTAAACGTGCGGGTCGGTTTCTGTTTTACGAGCGAGTAACCGCCGGGAAAAAGAGCCAGGGACGCGCGGAAGACGAGCGGGAGGAGCTCCGAGAGAAGCTGGATGAGCTGGATGAGCTGGAAGAGCGGGAGGAGGATCGCGCGAGCGCGCGCGCGCACCCAACACCCTGGTTAGACCGTGTCCGACTGTAAACTGAGTTAAACTGTCGGCAGAAGGATCCTCCTTGTGGATCTGTTATTCTTTTACCCCCTCCCTCGTTCCTACCGACCTTGATCATAATTCTCTCGAAATTTGGACGTGGCATCGAGAATATTTAACGTCGAATTTAATGGCTGAATTGAATTTGTATATTTCTAGGAACCTTAGTGTTGTTGTGTTCTTTACGTGTTCACAGTATTCTAGGCGTTGTAGCAGCCCGTTGCAATGGTCGACATTCTCGTTGTTGCACTTTGCATTCTCAAAACTCGTGTAATTGTGGTTGTCTTTTGTTCCGTGACTGGTTTTGTTGATTCAGTCCTTTGTATTCCTTATTGTTGTACTAGCTCTTCTATCAACTGTCTATATTTGTACACATCTTTGATAATTTTCTAAACACATTTTCGATAAACAATGTCCGACTGTAAACTGAGTTAAACTGTCGGCAGAAGGATTCTCCTTGTGGATCTGTTATTCTTTTACCCCCTCCCTCGTTCCTACCGACCTTGATCGTAATTGCCTCGAAATTTGGACGTGGCATCGAGAATATTTAACGTCGCATTTAATGGCTGAATTGAATTTGTATTTCTCTAGGAACCTTAGTGTTGTTGTGTTCTTTACATGTTCACAGTATTCTAGGCGTTGTAGCAGCCCGTTGCAATGGTCAACGTTCTCGTTGTTGCACTTTGCATTCCCAAAACTCGTATAGTCGTGGTTGTCTTTTGTTCCGTAATTGTTTTTATTGTTTCACTCCTTTGTATTCCTTATTGTTGTAGTAGCTCTTCTATCAACTTTCAATATTTGTACACATCTTTGATATTTTTCTGAACACATTTTCGATAAACAATATATGCTTTTTAAGAGATTCTCTTGGTTATTTAATTCACTTTACATTATTTATCGACTGGCTTTCGCATCGAACGAGTTTCGAGCGTCCATCGATCGCGCCATCGTTTCTTTTTTTTTCCTTTTAGAAATATCCAAGCTATCCCGATTACCTATGGTGACGCTGCAAAGAGGGCCGCGTGAAATCGATTTCACGAATTCCAGAAATTAGTTCCGTCGTACCGATTTCCATGTGTACGATTCTCGCAGCCAGTTTCTCTCGGCCTAGCAACGTCCGTCGCTCGACGAACCAAAGCAGCAACAAACCAAACAACGACGACCAAAGCGTACAAACGCGTTCGTCCGACCGATTAAAAAAGCGCAAGAAAGAAATCGGCGAACAGAGGACGTGGAGCACAGCAGGGGGAGGGAAAAAATGTGATCACGACCGGTGACACGGAATGTGAGTAGAAAGTAATATTTACCGGCGATCGGCATTACGTCGATTACGTAAAACGATCGTCGGTCGAAGCGCACCGGCCGTTGTCCCGATTTGCTCGCTTGCTCGCGACTTGTCGCGCGCTCGACCATGACACTCGTCCAATTTTTGCCGGTCGGCAAAAAACAACAGGAGAGCTCTGTCGATTTTTGTCAAACAGTCCCTGACCCGCGAGCGACCCTCCGCGGCTATTTCCGTGGCGGAATCGCCGTCTAATCTCCGCCTGTTTAGTCTTCATGCTCCAGGAACGACAAACGGATCCTCTACTTTCGCAACATCTTCTCCGAGAGCACTCCGCAAACGTCGGCTCAAATTTCATAGTTTTACTACTGGCCAGACCTGGCAATTATTGCGGTGAAACCGCCGGGCCGGTCTCACTTTGTGCTCTCCGCAATTTTTCCGCGTTTTTCTGTCGGCGGTATGAAAGACAGAAAATTCGTTGACCCGTTGCTGGAGACGATTAGACGCCCTAGAATTCGTTACGAATCTCCAGCGGAGATTGTTTCTACGGTTTCTCCGGAGGGAAATGCGACGGGGAAGAGAAGCGATGGCGGCAGCCTCTAGAACGGTGAGCTCTCTTGACACGCTCAATCGAAAATGGAAGAAAAAAGAGAGGTTGCCTCGGTCAGTGGAACTATAAAGAGAGGGGCCACTGAATGAGAAGGGAGCAGGCTCGTCCTCCCATTGACGCCGGCAACCTTTCTCGCGGACGGATATTAAAAAACCTGAAAAAACCCGGCCGGCCACCGACGAAAATTCGGTAAATAGGGACCGTCAGAAACACGGGGATTAATAACGTGTTCCTTCCTATTAAATATTCACGCTGCTTCCCCATGGTTAACCTCTATCGCGGCGCTCGGCGTCGATTTTATTTTTTAACAGCACGCGCTACTTCCTCCTCGGGATTATTCAATCCAGTTCTACTGGAAACAAATTCTTCGGAATGGGAAAGAGCTACAATATTTATGTATCTTATTTTTGCTTAGGTGTACGTTGCTTTAGTTAGAAATTCAATTTCAATCAATTCATCTGGTCTAGACTCTTAAAAAACTGTCCCTCGATTGCAGTTTTATACAGATACGTAGAAGTGTTTTGTACAACAGTCGGCACAGATATAAAAGATATATGTACTGATAGTTAACCCTTTGCACTCGGAGATACTTCAACTTAAAAATCAAACATTTCTTTTGACCTAGAATATTTCCATTGTACATAATTTTTTTCATTTTATACGTATGAAACTGATATATTTAGTACCTCATACCATATTTAAATGTTTAGTAATTTATCAAATATAAACAAATTTAATAATGTAAACAATATTTTGAATAATGGCATATCAATTTATAGTGGCGCCTCAGAGTCGCAATTCGAGTGCTAAGGGTTAAGCTGTGAACTGTATACATTTATGAACAACACTTAGTTTGCAAAAGCTTGTGCCCGATTTCGCATTAAAATACAAGGAATCGGACACGAACTTACCCGCTGGCCTAATGTATCAAAATTCTTAAAATTCTTTAACACTAAACCTATTAAGCATTAAAAGTGACTAGCACGTGATGCTTTATAAAAATGACTGGCTCAAGTGTGTTTAGAGTTTTTGCTATTTTTATAAACCTGGAAACATTGTCTGCTCGAAGAAGAATATCCGACCATAGCTTTATTTTTAATTTAATTAACAATCATGTTGATTGACCGTCTCTCCTTATGCAAATCAATTTCTACGTACCTGAACGTATATTGAGATCTAGAGCAGGATTTCAAACACTTAAATCCAGAACTACGTATGAATTAATTAATCCAATAAATCGCATTAGTGCAGACTCTAGCACTCTCTATAAAAATCGTATTGATTTTTTTAGTGGATCTATACAAACTTTTGAAAGACAATTACGTAGGATTATCGGATAATACCATAACCTTTGTAACATGATTTTTTGTGCATGTCCCTTCTTTGTTATTTTATGTAAAATCTTTTTTCTATTGTGTAAACATTTATGTAAGAGGGTATCGGTCCTTTATTAGATAAATAAATAAATAATAATATACAGGGTGTTCGCGCTATAAGTAGCTAGCGTTTTTCTCGTAAATAATAAATATTAGAAAAAAATGAAAGAGAAAAAAGTAGTACTGTTTCTTATTTGTAACACTTTTTTATTAGATATGAAGGTGACCTTCAATTTCTCAAATGGAATGCTGTATATTTTTTATATCGTATGAATGAAGTGTGTGTCTAGACGAATTCATCCGTATACTGCACAGTGACCTTCAAGGTCATGCAAGGTCAGAAATGTGAGGAACATTTTGAATATTTCATACCAATGTGTTTACAAGCATTTTTTATTGGTGAGGCTACAGTAAATGTTCAATATGACTTCCTTCCAATTTTCTTCTGAAATTGTCTGATCACAGAACAAACTGGAAGTAAACACTCTCATAGTGAATGATAACATCATTTGATTCGTATGAGTAAGAAATAATTGTAAACACATTGATATGAAATATTCAAAATGTTTCTTCCACTTCTGACCTTGCATGACCTTGAAGGTCAGTGTGCAGTATACGGATGAATTCGTCTAGACACACGGTTTCACGTGATATATAAAAATACACAGCATTCCGTTTAAAAAATTGAAGGTCACCTTCATATCTAACAAAATAGTATGAACACAAAAAAATTACATACGCCATTGTGTTGCGCATAAAAAACGGTACTAATTTTTCCTCTTTCATTTTTTTCTAATATTTACTATTCACAAGAAAACGCTGGTTAGTGATAGCGCTAACACCCTGTATATTTGATTTATGAAATGTACTCAATCATTACGTATGAAAGAGTCTGTATAATTTCAACAATTCTAGAACAAACAATTCGACCGGTACTGGTAGTTCTAGTATTAAAAAAGATAAATAAGGGATAAAGTTTCCTATAGCTCCCGCTTCTTTAAATCGCTCCAAGAAATCTGATTTCGCATAATGATCCACAGTCGAAACGAGACAGAACTGTATCAATGACTCGAACCTCTGAAAAATTAAAAACTAAAATACATACTGTGTCTCGTAGGAAATTAAAGAAACACAAGTGTATGTACACATACATCAGCGACTTCACTCTCTTGAAAAAGGAAATGAAAATTGTTTAAGGTTCTCATCATCGATGATGAACAAAGTAATCGTAATCGTGTAAATAAGAAATCTGGACGTTTCTTACGAACTAGAGGCATCGAAGATGGAGTCGAAGAGTCGGAGGTGCTAGCAGAGACGAGGACGAAGAATACGGTTTCGCGAAACTCGAAACACGAGCGGAAGCAACACCTCGAAGAAGATCTGAAAAGAGGAGAGAGGAAGAGAGAGATAGAGAGGAAGGGGACCGTGTTGAAGAGGGATCGGTACGAGAGGAAGGAAGGCCCAGAGAGTCGAACGAAGTGGAGTGAAGTGGAGTGGAGAAGTCTGTGAGCGGAGAGGCCTGTTATTAGCGCGAGGTTTATGCTCTTTCGGGTTTTTGCCGGTGGCCCCGAAGAAGGAGAAGGAGTCGGGCGCAGCCTCGCAATATAAATACGCTTAATAGTTTAAGCACACTGCCGGGGCCCGAGCATATGCTAACCAGCCATAACTACGGCTTTACTACTTTCGTCCACCGAACGAACCCGACGAACTTCTCTCTCTTTCTCTTTCCCTTCCTTTCTCTTTGTCTTTTCTCTTTCCTCTGCTCCCGTTCTCTGTTGCGCAGGGTGTCTGACTTTAGGAGGACCTCTGTCTTCGTCCGAAACCCTCGTAAAACGATGCTTTTCTCCAGCTACAGCAATCTCTTTCAATTACCCCGTGATCACTGTCATTGTCAGCAACTACGCTCGATCCGTGGAACTACGGTTAACCATCTCCGTAATTCAATACGAGACACTGGACCTCCGGAAGCCAAACATCGAGACTTTAGCGACCAATTGTTTGGACTATCCGATGTCCATTCGATTAGGTTAATCAACTCCCGTTTGACCCTCAACTTTTTATTCCCGATCCACGATTGTTTTCTTCTTGCCACAGAGTTCGTTTTTTAAAGAAGGAATTTACAAATGGAAATAATTACTATATTTTAATCCTTAATACCCTGAGCAGTTTTTGATGCCATCAACAACCCCAATGGTTACAGCTCTTGGAAACCAAGAATTTGATTTACTATGGCTTCTCTTGGTGGTTTACTTTATTGTGAGATTAATAAAAATAATACTACCACCGAAGAGTTAATTAGGATTTGGCATAAAATTGTGTTGACAACTATATCATATTGTACCAGCTAAATACAAGCAATGTTTTCATATCACTTCGAAAGGGACATTCGACTTGCTGAATAGCAATTTGCAGAGTGCAAAGAGTTAATCAGATCGATCTCTTTACGATTACGACAATTGGTCGCACAAGGGGAAAATGAAATCAAAAATTTTTCTAGATTATCTTACAGGTCCAGTCAACTGCCCAAAACCTCCTAAAATTGTACCAAGCCCGTTCAGAGGTACTCATAGTTAGTTAAGGAGCACTCACCATCAGTTTCATGTCCTTGAGGGTGATCTCCAACGAGATTTTCACTTAACCTGACGTTCGCCACTTCAAAGTACTCACCGATTGTCTAAACTAAACTAGCATAACTTTTGGTACACCTAGAACAAGTATTGTTCTAAAACTGCCTAAAATTGTACCGAGCCTGTTCGAAGGTACTCATAGTTAGTTAAGGAGCACTCACCATCAGTTTCATGTCCTTGAGGGTGATCTCCAACGAGATTTTCACTTAACCTGACGTTCGCCACTTCAAAGTACTCACCGATTGTCTAAACTAAACTAGCATAACTTTTGGTACACCTAGAACAAGTACTGTCCTAAAACTGCCTAAAACTACCTAAACTTGTACCGAGCCTGTTCGAAGGTGCTCATAGTTAGTTAAGGAGCACTCACCATCAGTTTCATGTCCTTGAGAGTGATCTCCGACGAGATTTTCACTTAACCTGAAGTTCGTCTGGCTGTTCGCCACTTCAAAGTACTCACCGATCGTCTAAACTAAACTAGCATAACTTTTGGTACGCCTAGAACAAGTATTGTCCTAAAACTGCCTAAAACTGCCTAAAATTGTACCGAGCCTGTTCGAAGGTGCTCATAGTTAGTTAGGGCAGCACTCACCATCAGTTTCAGGTCCTTGAGGGTGATTTCCGACGAGACTTTCAGTTCGTGGGATCCCTTCAAGTTTCTCCTGGTCCTCGAAGGCCTGGCGCTGTCCATCTTGGGTCTCTTAGCGGCCACCTGAGCGGACCAAAAGAAACAACCATTACACACCCTGCAATCGCTATAAAGTCTTCATCCACGTATGTTGCCACGAACACTTTGACCGGTCCAAGAATAAAAGAAAAAAAAAAAGGAAGGAAGATCTCGACGAGGGAGGCAGGTGTAGGCCTGAGGTCGCGCCACGGAAACGTAATGACGATTATTATCGTGAAATGGACGAGATGGGGCCATCTCCTTATCGACCGGCATCAATCTGGACCGGTTCCAGAAGACTCGGTGACTCGGCACCCCGGCACATTAACAAAAATCTCTTTTCGCCTTCTCCGCGTCGCTACAATGTTGCAACGTAGTTCGTCCCCCGTTTCTTCGTTGATTCAACCCACCTCTGTGTCTGTTTCGGATTTCGATCCGTCGTGGTCGTCCACACACTTCACGTAAATAGTGGCCCTGTCGTACTTCAGGCTCTCCAGACGCTCTCTTTCAACCCTGGCTAGCATGCAGGCTGCACACAGACCTGGAAAACACGAGAAAATATTCTAAAGAAGCTGAATTGTTTCTCTGATCACGTGTCGTTCCATAGAAAAATTATGAATGTCATTTGCAGATCCGGTACTTGAATTTTTAAATAGTGTCATACCTCCAGAAATAAGCCAACCGTTGATTTTTCAACGGGTATTGTGCTTTCCAATGTATGAATAAGAATAGAATATTTTTACGATCATAGTGTATCTTTAGTGCAATTCTCATTAGTACATCGCGGATTTGTGTGCGCAATAAAAATTGTTTGCATCAATTACAAGAAACAGGAACCAAACGCAAAAAGAATAACCTATAGAAGTGATACTAGTACACTCTGACGTGTTACATTTCTTACATTTCTCTAGACCATTACTACCTTAACTCTAGGTTTACGGAGCACTAAAATTGATTCTTTTACATTGCTTTATAAAAATAATAAAATTGCATTTACTTAGATCTTCAGCGATTTTTATTGCAATATGTACAGAAAAAAATAAATCTATTTAATAATTTCTCACGAATGCCTCCTTACACTCTTTATAATCGTACATTAAAAATTTTTGAATCCGTCATTTTGACGGGCCCCGTAAATCTAGTGTTAAGAGACTGAGTATTTCTAGAGAACATTATATGTATACAATTATATTTATATTTTAATGCTTATTCAATTTTTTGGAGAATTCGCTATCGAAGAAAAAGTATTTCGTGAAGACCGTGCGTTGATTCCAATCTGAAAAGGGCGCTAATGGGTGGCGCTAAGAAAATAGGCGATCGGTTTCGAAAAACCGCCCCCAAAATCGATCCAATTGCTCTCGGGGGGGTGTCGTCGAACGTTGCTGGCCAATTTCAAGATTCCTTTAACACCCTTCCCGTTGGCCACCCTTCGTTAACACCCTTAGGGGTCAGATTACATCGTGCAGCGAAGTTACAAAGTCACCGAATGAGAAAGGGTGTCGGGGCAGAGGGTAGCAGAGAACGTGGGCGGGCGTTTTGACGACGCCGCCGACCACGATGTCGACGACGACGCCGACGCCGACGACGACGCCGACGCCCGTTCGGCCGCCGGCTCTTATCCCATGTATAATAGATTGCTTACGGCCGGCGAGATTAATACAGTAATTAATAATATACGGTGACCAGAGCGGCGTAAGAAGCGGCCATTGTTGCTGGCCGGACACCGCAAAAACCGGGCTGAACGGCTTTCAGGAGCGTTACGTCATGTTCAGACAGTTGCCCGGTAAAGGGGCTGTCGGCCAACCCCCACGGAGGAACGCTCTGACCCCGAATGAATTCGAATGTCCACCGAGCTGCGCCCGGGGGAGCCTAATTACGTCGTATCGCGCCGACACTCCGCAAGAAGAGACTCTCCAACGATTACCTGACTCGAGATGACCTGAATAGGGGATGCTCCACAATTCCAACGAAACCCGTCATCCATTTTTCCCGGCAGAGACCGCTGAAAGCTCGGAAAAGCTTTTTAACTTTAAATCAATTCTTATCCAAAGGGATGAATACACACGCATCGGTGTAAGCTACAACAAACTTTTTGACACAAAATTAATCAATATTCCAATAACCCTACAAATATCCAAATAAATGGATCAACGCCCACCTAGCTCAACAGTTCGAACAAACTTATCAACGCAAAATTGAACAATATTTGAGTGTCGCAGAAAATATCCAAAGCAATGAATCAACCCCCACCTAGCTCAAAAGCTGAAACAAACTCATCAACGCAAAATTAAACAATATTTGAGTGTCGCAAAAAATATCTAATGCAATGAATCAACCTCCATCTAGCACAACAGCTCCAACAAACTTATCAACGCGAAATTAAACAATATTTGAGTGTCGCATAAAATAACCAAAAGGCAGAATCCACCTGCATCGTGCTCAAAAGCACACTTTACCTTCTATGTAACCAGTGATGCCAGAACGGTTGAATCCAGGGGAATACAGTTTACCACCTCTCTGATGACCAGAGTAATACGTGATACGTTGCACGGCACGTCACGTGACCAGTCTACGGTGTTAGTGGGGGTCATTGGAGAGTGCTCAGGTAGTCGAATGGGATAGTGGAAGGGGAAAAGGAGGAGAGGGAAATCGACCCAGTTTTGGGTGTCTCTAGCATAACTGTATCTAACTTCTAATACATCAAGACAATTTCTCAGGAATCCAGGATTCTAATTTCACCCTCGATAGGGTTGAAATTTTCTCAGAGACCATCATCAATTTTTCTCTGTAAGTACCAATAGAAGATTAACTACAGTTTTGAACACAAGAAAAGTTAGAGTTTAAGAGAGTATCATTTTGAAACAAGTGGAAGAACTCTGTCAGCGGTCGACGAGATCAATTTTGACGGTTGATTCTACTTTTCGGCAAAGTTGCAGAACTCAAAGTGCAACTCAAGGGAAAAGAAGGATCTCGCAGCGAGTAAGAAGAGAAACAATCGGATTTTAGTTGCGACGCCTGAACGTTTCCGAGAATCACGAAGGGATAGGTCGTAGGAACCGGTAGATACTTGAAATGAATTCAAATGTCCACCCTTGGAGTGGATCCTCTCCAATTACATCGCCGGCGGTAGGGTGCACACGATAGGATCGTTCGCTATCGAGTTTAATCGGAAATGCGAGGAAACCTGGACTAATCAGGGACGCGTGGGGACGACTGAGAATCAGCGGCTGCCCCGTGTGCAACCCCTTTTCCAAGTCTTTTAACCCTATCACTGTAAATCATCCCCTTCGGATCGGCCGACCGTGCTTTCTTGAGTAAACGTATTAGAACGAGTCGGGAATTTCAACGACACCGTTTCAATTAATCCCGAAATACGCAAGTATCAATCCTAGTGACTTCGATAACGAAAGATTAACAATCGAGAGCTTCCTAAAATCATATTTTCAATAGCAATGGCAATTTTACTCGCAAACTAACGTGTGTTTGAACTGAGTGACACAGTTTAAACGTATCTTTTGAAATCGTTATTTAGGAGAATATGATTAAAATCCTCAGTTAGTAGGCTTGCAGTATATAAGAGATTGTCATTTGGAAGAAAATAATTAACTCGCTTTGAAACGTAGCACAGTGATTGGGAAACCTGTTAATATGCTTGCAGTAGGTGAAGAGTGTAGGAAAAGGAAGGCAGCCTTGCTAAGAAAACATTTGCTAAGAGGATGCACTGCGGGAAGAAAGAGGGGGCCTGAAAATCGAGGAGAAATCGCAGGAGGCAGCGATGCGTGTCTCGAACAAACAGCAAGTGGGTTTTATTGGCTAATAATACACAATAGGCTGTAGCAGTTCCCGATAGAGTGGAGCAACGGCGCGGATTTCCTCGTGTATTTCCCTAAAGTGCCATCCGAGGGCAGTCAAACCATAAACGGGCGCCGTGAGAGGGGCAAAAACTTGGACGGGATCGAGCGGAGAAGTTTGCCGGCTGCGGACAGCCCCGATTCCTTTGGATTTTATCGCGCGCGAGGAAACGGCCCGCGCAGAAATCCCTCGTGGGACACCCAATCGAACTTTTCTTCGAGTTCGAGACAATATAATTTCCGCGGTTCCCTACGAAATCCACTTACAAATTATAAGTGACGATATTCCTTCAACGATTCCCTACGAAATCCACTTAAAGATTACAAAAGAAAATATTCCTGCAACGGTTCCCTGTCAAGCGAAATTAGAAATCGTAAGGGACAATATTGCCCGGAAGATTTCCTACGAAATCTACTCAAAAAACCTGAGACACAATATTCCTCCGACGATTCTCTGTGAAAAGAACTTACCAATTATAAAAGGGAATATTCCTCCAACACTTAAAGATTGCAAAAGAAAATATTCCTGCAGCGGTTCTCTGTCAAACGAACTTACAAATCGTAAGTGACAATATTGCCTGAAAGATTTCCTACGAAATCGACTCAAAACACGTAAGTCACAATACTCCTCCGATGATTCCCTATGAAAAGAACTAGCCAATTATAAAAGGCAATATTCGTCCGACACTTAAAGATTGCAAAAGAGAATAATCCTGCAACGATTCTCTGTCAAACGAACTTATAAATCGTCAGAAATATTGCTCCAAAGATTTCCTACGAAATCTACTCAAAACACATAAGTCACAATACTTCTCCGACGATTCCCTATGAAGAGAACTTACCAATTATAAACGGCAATATTCCTCTGACACTTAAATATTGGAAGAGAAAATATTCCTGCAACGGTTTCTCTGTCAAACGAACTTACAAATCGTAAGAGACATTACTCTACATTCTTTGCTATGAAAAGAACTAAAAAATAATACGAGACAATATTCCACCAAAGATTTTCTGTGTGAAATCAACTCAAAAATCTTTATAGACAATATTCCTGCAACCATTTTTCCAAAATTGAAGATTTCCAGCTCCCACAGGCACCGTCGTTGCTGTAATCAAAACATTCCAGAATCGATCAGACACTTGCCTAATCAATCACCAACACCAATCTTCTTCCAGATTACAGCGATAATTACGTTGCAGTTGGTGATCGAAACTCCAATTATATTTCAGACTGTCCCCAGAAACGAATCCTACAATTTCTAGGGATCGCACCTGAGACTCGACAGGCACCAGTGATTTTCATAGGAGCTAATTAAGATCGATAAATCAAAGTAACAGTTGGACAGCCGTGTCGGACGTCCCGCAGGAGCTGCAGTGACACGGAAGCTCGGGGATCAGCGTAATAGTGAGTCGGAAAAAAGGAATGCGCGGAGTAAAAATCGTCGAAAAGGGGAAGAAGAGAACGCTCGGGGGAAATTGTGACCGGTCCGTGAAATTGGATGATCGATGGCTTCTCCAAAAACCGAAGAAAAACGATTCGTCGAAAAAGATCAATGAATATTTTACTAACTGGCAATCTGCGACAAACATGAAAGCCCTAAATAAATTTTTTGCCCGTGTTGTCGGTAGACTGCGGATTTTATGCCTTTATGACAAAAGTGCGTACGTGAAACATGAAACAGTAAAAACATTTTTTTTTTAAAGGAAGGAAAACATTTTTAATTGGTTCCAGTACCCTGTAAATGAAACAGTACATTTTGCATATATAGATCTAGTAAAACACAGTCTAAATAATAAAACAAAATGAGGAAGCTAAATTTATGTACAATTATGAGGAGAAAAGTGATCAAATTCGAAAGGGCAACGAGATTATATTAAAAATTTCGTTCACAACTCAGACTTAGGTTCGTGAATGAAAGATTAATGGTTTGCAACCCCTCTAAAATGAACATCAGGCCACCCCCGTTCGGCTTATGTGTTTTCTAAGATCTGCAAGATGTAGACAACAAGTTTTTGACTGAAAAAAAATTAAAGAGACATTCTGTTGGCAATTGTTTGCTGAATCTTGGTAAGAACGTTGTAAAAAGTTAGTCTGCATAGCAACCAAGGAACGAGCTACTCGAGGAGGAACGCGAGAGCACAGAAGGAATTTACCGAATCCAAGGAGAACGCGGTTTCCGGTTTTAAGCGCTAACGATGTCAGCCGAAGAAGGAGAAGATCGTCGCAACAATGATTTCGCTAACGAACGTCTTCGAGCGCCACAACAAAGTCGAAATATAATCCTCTTACGGATCCGGGCGGGTCGCGCGTGTAATCGGGGCTTAAAAGCGAGCATTACACGCGGCTTTCCGGATCCGCAGCCGGGACTCCGTGTCTCGAGGAAATCGGAAGGACCTGCAGCCGCTAATGGATCCTCGATCAACCAGTTAATTAAACGGGAACCGTGGTTTCAACCCACCCCTCTCCCGAGCAACCCCTTCACTCCCTATTCTATTTGCAAGCAACAGAACGCTCGAATTACCTACGAGAACTTTTTAAATTATACTCGCTGAAGGGTGCAAAATAATTGCAAACATGAAGGCCTTGTACATTCTTCAAAAAAAAAAAAAACGGATCTTGTAGCCTTAAGCTGCATACTTGAAAATGTTTTAGTGAATTTTTAAAGAATTTTTCCGAAGATTCGACATTTTATAAGTCAAAGTATTCTGGACGAAGCGAGTTGAGTAAGAATTAAATACTTTACCAATTAAATTGTTATCGAATCTATGCGACTCGAGTAATTTCGAAACGGATATGATAAAATGCATTATACCTCCAGCTAAATAAAAATTACTTAAAATTATAGGGGACCATTGTGCAAGCCCACGAAGTGGAATAACACTTGATTTTAAATAAGATTATAGAATATTTCTCGGAGATTCGAATGGGAATTAAAAATCGCACATCCTCGTCGCGTTAACCTAATCCGGAGGCTCCCGCGCACGTTCCTAAAATGAAGAAAAATACATCGTTTGCGTCCCCGTTTGCTCGAGCAGCCTCAAATTCGCCGCCCGGAAAAAAGCGAACTGGAGCACCGGGGCTGGAGTCCGGCGATCCGGACGATTAGGCTTCTGGATTAACGAAGGCTCGTCGCTGTCAGTGCCGCGAACCCCAGGTCCGTAGTCGGCAACGAAGGGATAGGAAGGTTCTAAGTGAGCTTTATCCTCGTTTTATCTTGTTTTCCAACCGCCCCGCGATCCCCTCGCGAGCAACGGACGAGCATCGGTCATCTAGGCGGTCCATTTAATCCCGTTGGAAAAGAACCCCCGTCGCGTGGAGACAAGTGGGGGATATCCTGTAGGATAAGGAGCAGGACACGCGAAGGGAGAGAGAACACCAGGACCTGGAGCAGGTCCAGGACCAGAAACCGGCGGGACGTCGCTAATTCGACCCTTCGAAACTTGACCTGCTCGACTTTCCGCGTCCACTTCCGCTCGAATTTACGACGATATCTACCGCGGCGACTGATGAGTCCTCTTAATTGTCCGTGGATAATGTCACTGCCTCACCCTAACCCCAAACTTCATAGCTGAGAAATAATTTCGATGGCGATTTAATTTGGAGTCGGTCGTCTCGAGTCTATAGCGAAAATGAAATCGGTGACTGACTGGAGAAAAGCAATTCCTTAACACTAAACCTACGGTCAACTGGCCGGTCCTCTATTTCACAATTATTGAAATAGTAAACATATTTTCATAGAGAATGATTCAATTAACTTCTTCATTTAAACACAGATTATAATTGAAACCGTAAAAAGTTAAAGTAAATTAAATCTTTGCACTTCTATAGGGCATTTTACTTACATATGTTTGGTGCTTGGTAGGTTTAGTGTTAACAATCGATTTTGTACCCCCTCTCTTCGAGACCAATAATGTTCCTTGAGGAAGCTGTTAAGGGCGTTAAGACACTTCAGAGCGCTCGAAAATCGGTGACTTTTAGGAATTTTTTTCTTAATAAATACAAAGCGGATCTTTTTCAAACTTTCTTGGTATCATGTTCTGTATTTAAACAATACAAATATTGGTCTACTATAACGATTAATATATTTGTTGTCGAAATATTTATTTCACTACACAGCTCCGCGCCATCAGGATCATCAGTTTGTGTACATTCTACAGCCTACAATTTTCATCTGAAACAGAAAAACCGGGGTTTTTCTTAATCCTTATAAAATTACATCGTCGATGAATTAATAAAATTTATAAATAGTTTAATTTTTCCATTTTTTTTTCGCATTACAAAGCTGAAATTTTTTCGCGAAAATCGTAACTTTTTTGTTAAACCTCAAAATTTTTGCATTTTTATGCTTTTTCGGATTTTTTTTTAATTCATCGACGACATAATTTTATAAGGATTAAGAAAAACTTTGGTTTTTCTGTTCCAGATGAAATTTGTAGGCTGTAGAGTGTACACAAAGTGACGATGCGGACGGCGCGGGGCTGTGAAGTGAAATAAATATTTCGACAACAAATATATTAATCGTTAATGTAGACCAATTTTTGTATTGTTTAAATATAGAACGTGACATCAAGAAAGTTTGAAAACGATCCGCTTTGTAGTTATTAAGAAAAAAATTCCTAAAAATCACCGATTTTCGAGAGCTCTAAAGTGTCTTTCCCTCTTAACTTAACCCTTTCTGAAATAACTCTACGCCGAGAACGGCGAAATTTTTCATCAGTGTGCATTCCTCATCGTGAAGTTAACGCCTTCAGGCACTTATCGTTTCAGAAGACCGAAGGAAGTTAAGCGCCTATAGGCGCCGACAGTAGCAAAAGGGTTAATGTTTATTGAATCGGAATTCATTTTAAATAGCCCATTCACTTTCTAAATCGATCATCTAATAAATAATAACGATTACTCCACGAATAGACTATTTCATGCATTTTGTATAACGTTCCATAAAATAATGATCATCAGATATTTACGGCAAAAAAATTGGGTGTGCGAGACACAAAATAGAAAGAGAATGAACTGAATTTAATATTAATGGCACAATATTTATTACCTATTAACCTAAAGTAAGTATTTTAATTCCATAACCAAACTTTTTTTTCGATAAAGAATATTTCCATTCTATATGATTTTTTTCATTGTGAAGAAATGAAACTGATATAATACTCATAGAACACTTAAATGTTTGGTAACTAATTTATTGAATATCAATTTAATAATGTAAACAATATTTTGAATAATGGTATAGCAATTTTTAGTGGTGCCTCAGAGTCACCACTTGAGTGCAAAGAGTTAAAATTATTAAGGGAAGTATACACTGCCTTTTCGTGAAATAAATGCAAACCATGTTTGCTTTGCATAAAGATCCACAATGTAATGATAATTACAGAACAGTGAATTGCTACGGGGAATATGAAGAATACATCCAGTCGATGATTCTGCGAGCAGTTTTTCCGGTGGAAGAAGGGGCTAAACGAGTCTCCGAACTGCAGAACAGGATCGCTAGGGAAACTCGAGCAAACAGAGATCCATTTCGGGGTGTCCGGGGAACAAGTCGCAAAGTCGTGTCCATTGGTCGGCGAATGCATATATTAAGACGTGTCCGGCGCACTTGTCGCAGCCCGGCCAGCTCTAACAAATGTCCCTTCTGAAGCGTTTGACCCCCGGCAAAGACCACCCCCACAGACGAAATTCTCTAGCCCAAAAGGGGGAGGTTAGGCGAGCAGAGAACCGTCGTTCATAGCAGCGACTACGCGCGCCCAAACTAATCAGCAAATTCGTGTTCTAAATCTAAATCGCCGACCGAATATTAATTCGAGACTGCTGGCTGTGTCCTGTCTCTGTTCCTCGGACCCTCTCGGCCGCAGATTCGAGAAGTCTCTTTCTCTCTCTCTCTATCTCGCTCTTCTACAGACGTTTCCACGGTTTCGCCTAGGTTTTGCGATACAGAGACAGTGCCGTAGCTAGGCTCTGATTTGTGGCAGCCTAAGCGATATTTACGAGCGGCGTTCACGGAATCGAAAACGCCGTGGTCGGTTTTAATCGCGTCGAAAAGCCAGCCTTCCCGGAAACCGATTTCGAGTGCCAGTATAAAAACAACAACGCGACCGCCGCGCAAACTGCAGTCGCGACTAATTCGATTTCCTGCACCGGCTTCTTCCGGTCTGCCTAATTTTGCTGTCTTCATCGGCCGAGCACCGTCTAGACAAGTGGTGGCGAACCTATGACACGCGGGTCAGATACTGACTCACAAAGATTTTGTAAGTGACCCAGGCAAAAGTTAAAGTTATAAATCAAAAAGGAAACTTAAACCTGTTTTTAATTATTTCAAAAGTGAGAACCAAAAAGATTCAATTGTCAACTTTATCTTTTAACAAAATGTTTCATGTTTCCAAATAATTGGCACCCTTTTCACCCCCCCCCCCCCTTTCTAATTGATGCCACTGACTTATGACCCACGCGGCTAGTATTTAAACAAGAAATAAAAATAATTGACCCACTCTTAACAAAGGTTCGCCATCATTGGTCTAGCAATAAAGATTTAAAAGAACTCGAACCATATTTTCATTTATAACATATTTTTAATATTTATTGTATGAAATAATAAAATAACATGTTTTTGACATTTGAAATATTTATCTCAAATAAGAAAATAACTTGTTATTTTATTATTTGAACTGATGTATTTCACGAGATAAAAGAATAAATAATCATTTCCTAAAATTATTTTGTTGGACAAAATATAACATAATTTATTTCAAATAGTGAAACATTTTTGTGAAATAACTTTTTATTTCAAATAATATTTCAAATAAGTTTTAAAATATTGTATTTGAAATAATGCCCAGCTCTGGTACAGGGGTTGAAGGTCCCCGGACGTCGGAACTGTGTATGCACCAGGTGCAGTTGGCTACTATCAGGAAAAACGAAGAAGATCGTTAGCCCGTGGATCTTTCGGCTGTCCTCAGGCCATTAACCGGGCGCAGTCGGACGAGAAACATTTCCTTCCCCGGTTTTCCAGCGTCGCGGTGATCGCTATGTCGTCGTCGATCCTAGGAGGGATATAGGGTGGTATTCAATCGCGTCACCTCCGGTTCTGTCAACCGAGAGGCCCCGGAATAGCCGAAGACGACGACGAAGCCGAGCGGAGCCAAGCGGAGCAAAGCGAAGCAGAGAGGATCAGAGCCGAGCAGAGCCGAGAGAGCGATCAGGGTTGTCGAGTGATTGATACGAGGTTGGACGGTACCTAATGCGCCTCCGCGAACGACGGAGAAAGAAATGGGAAAGGACAAGGAGGAGAATAGGGAGCAAGGGACCACCCTTCGAGGATCTAAGAGTGGAACGAGCGGAACGATCGTCCGCCGCCGGTCGTGCTCGTTAGTCAGGCCCGTATCAGTCACCGAAACCAACCCCCGACTTTTTTGCCAACCACCCCTTCTCGTCCAGCATAGTCCTCGAAACCAACTAAATTGTCAGTTTGTTTTAGCCTTCATAGAGGATCTTTAGAAAATAGCTAGATAGCATTTCGATTGGATATTGGATGAAACGAGTGGGGTTTGACTGTGTTCGTCTTTGCACGGTAACCCTAGGAAAATTACCCATTTCACTAGTATAAGTGACTATAATCACTCGGGATCGAGTACTATCCCTTATTTGTCCTTTGTGACAATTTTATTCAATTTTTATTCAACATTCCTCGCTGTTTCTGGGATACTATCACTAAACCTACCACTGCGGATCAAACGACCGGTTTCAGAATTTGTTTTTTCACAATTAATGAAGTTATCAAGGTGCTGCCACTAGAAATGATTATACATGCTGCTTTATTAATGTATACATTATAATAAATAGAGTGCGGATTTTATGCATTTATGATCAAAATGGGTACCACAATTTAAGGCAATGGTCATATTAAACAGATTTGTGGACATCATTGGGTTAGTTTTAGCTTAATACGGTAATTAAAACCAGAAAACATATTTTATTTGGCGCCTGTGACTTACAATCAATACAAACATTTTTTATTTTGCATAAAAATCCGCAGTCTAATAATAAAAATCGGAGAAAATCGAAATAAATTCGATCGTGTCATTTTTATAAGGCAACATATACTAGTCGGCTTTAAATGGTCGGTTTAGTGCTAGCATATCCTGCGCATTACCTCGTCGTTTGTGAACGACAAAAGGAAACCAATTTTATCTCGACGTACCTCAGCTATTCATTTTTAACACTTTCAATGGCCAACTATCAGCCTAGAATTAAAGTAATTTATATAGCGAAATAAAAATTTAAAATTTAAAATTCATCATCCTGAAAGTACTCTTCCAACGTTCTTGCGTTTTAACCATTTGCTACAGATGAGGTTCATACTAACGTTCAGACAAATATTTCCGTCTCGAATTTCTGATGGACATGGCACACAATTTGTTGAAGTGACGCTTGTCTAGAAAAGTCCCACAATATTACAGTACCAATTGCTGCTTTGATATTCAATAAAATATTAGTCACTACTAGACTGCGGATTTTATAAATTTATGAAAAAAGTGGGTAGATGCAATTTAGAATAGTATAAAGATTCAGATAATTTACTTGGCTCCTGTATTTTACAATCAATGAATACAATTTTGATTTTGCATACAGATCCGCAGTCTACTAATCAGCTTGTAAAACTCGTGGGATAAAACTGACTATCACCTGCTGCTTTGATATTCAATGAAATAGTAGTCACTACAAGACTGCGGATTTTATAAATTTATGAAAAAAACGGGTCGGTGCAATTTAGAATAGTATAAAGATTCAGAAAATTTAGAAGTGTCAATGTGTTATTTCAAGCCCACTAAAATGATGAAGAATGAACTGTTTACTTGACTACTGTCTCTTACAATCGATGCATACAATTTTCATTCTACATAAAGATCTCCAGTCTACAAATCAGCTTGTAAGACGCGTGGGATAAAACCGACTACCACTTGCTGCTTTGATATTCAATGAAATAGTAGTCACTACAAGACTGCGGATTTTATAAATTTATGAAAAAAACGGGTTGGTGTAATTTAGAATAGTATAAAGATTCAGATAATTTAAAAGCATCAATGTATTATTTCAAACCCACTAAAATGATGAAGAATGAACTTTTTACTTGGCTCCTATCTCTTACAATCGATGCATACAATTTTGATTCTGCATGAAGATCCGCTGTCTACAAATCAGCTTGTAAAACGCGTGGGATAAAACTGACTATCACTTGCTGCTTTGATATTCAATGAAATAGTAGTCGCTACAAGACTGCGGATTTTATAAATTTATGAAAAAAACGGGTTGTTGCAATTTAGAATAGTATAAAGATTCAGATAATTTAGAAGCGTCAATATATTATTTCGAACCCACTAAAATTATGAAGAATGAACTTTTTACTTGGCTCCTGTCTCTTACAATCGATGCATACAATTTTCATTCTGCATAAAGATCCGCAGTCTACTAATCAGCTTGTAAAACGCGTGGGATAAAACCGACGTAACCGAGGATGTAGATCAGACGAGACGGTAGAAGATATCAGAGTTTTAAGGCTAAACGACATCTCCATCTGGGCGATCCGTGATCCGCCGGTTGGACATCCAGGCCCGAAGACGCCGGCCATTCGACGACCGAGTTCTCTCTTTCTCTCTATCTGTTGTTGGCCAAGTTTGCAATTCAAATAACTTCGATGGAGGATCCCCGGAGCCTCGGAGAGAAGGCAGAGCCTTGACAAATGTCGCGGGGAAAAAAGGCCGCGCCATCCGCGACCGAGAGACGGACAAGACAATGGGATGTTTAGAGGGCTCGAGACTCCCGAAACGCCGGTTCCTCGAGGAACGGAGAGGACGTCGAACATCGGATCCCCCTGGTGCTACCGTGAACCGAGAGCCAATTTGCCTGCCAGACCGACGACAAGGATCACTCGTTCGACAAAGTGGCCGCTTGTGCCTGTGCCTGTGCCCGTGCCCGTGATCGCGCGTGCCCCAAACAACGTCAACCCCGCCCGCGTAAATCTGATCGGACGGCCCTCGACCACCAATTGAATCGTACACGCTATCACTCGATTCTTTTCAAGCCCTCCTTCCTTCCCCGTTCCTTTCTCTCCTGTCTCTCCTCGATGCTCGATACGAGATTCGACTACAAACGTTTCTTTCTGAGAGTGAAACCACCACGGAGGAAGTCTCACTTGAAACAGAAAATGAACAAGGTGCAAGAACCAGGTAAGTCCTCGTTTTGAAAATTGTTTAACGCTAAACTTACCACAACCGGTCAAATGACCGGTTTTAGATATTTTATTTTAGAATTATTGAAGTTATAAAGATGTCTTCATAGGAGTTGCTTCAATAGATTTCTTTATTCAATCATGTATTGTGATAAAAATGGCACAAAAATTTAAATAAATCAAATCTCGTTATTTTTATAAGACAATATAAATTAGTCAATTTTAATTCTCGGTTGGTTTAGTGTTAATTCTCGCTTCACGCGATCAGTAGCATGCACAAATGTGTAAAACTTCGGTGAGTACAATTCGTACGAGATTATATTTTTATTTGCAATACTCTTCTTGGAAAATTGTAGCTTTTGTAGCCAAGGTACGTGTGAAACTCTGATTCTGAAGTCTTTGTTTCTTAACCCGGGATAACTAAAGTATGCATATGGATGACATTATCACTAGAGGACTTGTGTGTAAAGTAAAAATTGTCTGCGTTGAGACGAGATACAGGATCTACATAGACGTTGATTTGTTTTCTTAATAATTTGAATCTGTTGAAATTAATACAGCAGAATTTTCAAAGATTTTTAAATGCTTTGGTTGTTGTGCAATTGATCTGGAAATTTTATCATAAACGCATAAAATCCACAGTTTAATGATAGAGAATCAGAATTAAATATTCTAATAGAAATATTAAAGTAGCCTGAAATTGGCTGAAAAATTAGGCGATAGTGAGAGTGGAAGAAGGGGAGAGTGGTAAAATGGATTTTGAAACCCTGAGGGGACCAAATATCACCTACCTAAGAGAAATATTGAGCTTTGGATATTTTTCGAATTGAAAGCTTCTAGACAAATAAATAGCGATGTAGAAACGCAATGAGAAGTGTTTCACAAATTAATTCTGCACTGTAAAGCGAATAGAAATCTCTTATAAAGGAACAGAACGAACTATGAATATTTTTTCGAATTGAAAAATTCTAGACAAATAAATAGAGAAGTAGTGATGCAATGAAAAGTGTCTTATAAATTGATGCTGCACTGTAAAGCGAACAGAAGTCTGTAATAAAGGAACAGAATTAACTATTCTAAGAGAAATATTGTTCTTTGAATATTATTTCGAATTGAAAGCTTCTATACAAACAAATACAGAAGTAAAGACGCAATGAGAAATGTCTCACAAATTGATTTTGCACTGTAAAGCGAATAGATGTCTCTTATAAAGGAACAGAATGAACTGTTCTAAGAGAAATATTGTTCTTTGAATATTTCTTCGAATTGAAAGCTTCTAGACAAATAAATAAAGAAGTCGAAACGCAATGAGAAATGTCTCACAAATTGATTCTGCACTGAAAAGCGAACAGAAGTCTCTTATAAAGGAACAGAATGAACTATTCTAAGAGAAGTATTGTTCTTTGAATATTTCTTCGAATTGAAAGCTTCTAGACAAATAAATAAAGAAGTCGAAACGCAATGAGAAATGTCTCACAAATTGATTCTGCACTGAAAAGCGAACAGAAGTCTCTTATAAAGGAACAGAATGAACTATTCTAAGAGAAGTATTGTTCTTTGAATATTTCTTCGAATTGAAAGCTTCTAGACAAATAAATAGAGAAATAGAAACGCAATGAGAAGTGTCTCACAAATTGATTCTGCATTGTGAAGCAAATCAAATAAGAAGACACGTATCTCGTGTCACCAGAGATGCTATTAAGTTGAAGAATGTGTAAGAAATATGAAGAGAGAAATATAATACAAAAGATTGATTCTAAATTGCATAGAGAATTGTGCAGCAGTAAATGCACACCGGTCTTTAATGCGTTCGAAGGAACGAGAAGAGAAGAGGACGCAGTCGACGGACCAGGGGTGAGAAACTTTTAGAACCCCATTTGGACCGGCACCACCTACTCGTCCTGCCTCCATTGCGGCGCCGGTTTTTCTGTCGGTTAATTTTCAGGATACTTCTTAATTATAATGAGACACTTTGCGAGCGCCAGGGGGGGAGACATCCGAAACAAAGATGGTAGGGGGGATTTATGTAAATCGACGGCTAATGTCTTCTGGCATTATTCCTCCGAGTTTCGAAGAGGATAGAACACGGGAGAGAAAGAGAGAGAGAGAGAGAGAGAGAGAGAGAGAGAGAGAGAGAGAGAATGATACGAGGGGGTGGTTGCAAGTGTAGAGGGTATACTCGAACGCCTATTTACCAGGCGCACACTTTCACGCGAAAAATGTCCTCCGTCGTCTTTTCGCGGACCGATTATATCTGCGAGCGCGATCTGGAAACGCGAAGGCCTTCGAAACTTGACTAATTAATCCGATATTCTGGTCAAGCATCCCCGCTAAAAGGAACTCTCGAGTCCGGTCGATTTACGAGAAACGTTCACGGCTCGATTAAGCCACAAATAAGCCCCAGACATATTGAGAGAGCCGGTCGCGATTTATCACGATTCTAATGAAGCTTTGCGACTTAGAAAAAAGGCTTGAGTTGCACGTACACGGTGTCCCACGTGCAATGATTCCTCGAGCAAAGAAAAACCAAAACCGTATTCCATTTTGCTCTATTTTAGAGGCAATTCACTCTGAATGTTCGTAATACATACTCGAACAATTTAGCAGCGTTCCGTTTTGCTGTTCTATTCCTCGTTACAAGCAAGAAAAGACGAAGAATTGTTCGAGGAAGATAGTTTACAACTTTGTGGAAGCTTCAGGCTAATTTATATACTCCAGAATATTTTCCAATAGTACAATATAGAAAAGGAAGGACGATGTTTAAGAAGACTGTAAAAGATTATGCTGTTTCCTCGGTTATCCTCAATGTATTGGAATTACAGGCAACCCAATGCAGCAGAGTTGTGCTAATTTAAATACATTGCAATTAAATTACGTAATTTAATTACATCGTGTTTTATATATGCAGTAGTTGGATTACATTGTAATTACATTATATAATTCGAACCTTTCACCTGATATAATTGCGAGTTACACGCATCATGAGTGTAATTAAAATACAATATAATTGGAATAAAATGTAGTTGAAATAAAATGTAATTGAAATAGGAGATAGTGTAATTATTCAATGTGTATGTTACTCGCCTTCTGTGACATATATCTTTCATTTCTATCCGTGTTTCTTCCGTATCGCATTCACAGACAACTCAATTTTATGTTTTGTGACTTTCTTTGTTCCGTTGACGGTACTGCGTATCATTTGTTTTCCATTCAACGTGAGCCATTGCATGTGCTTTTTTTAAGGTCTTTCCTATTACAGTGTTACTTTTTTTGTACTAATTTTGTCCTATGAGTCGTACTAAGTGATTGCCATAAATATTGTAAGCTAGATAAAGAATGAAATTTCTTTCTACAATTTATATTTCTTTTCTGAAACGAACGTAATAAACCAGTTTATTTTTTATCACATAATATGAGTTTATGAATAATACTATGATCATCACCGATACTAATTTTTTTCATTTTCGAACTCTTACATAGTTCCTTTTCATCACAAATTCCCTCTCAAATTCGTTTCTACCACCTCTTATTTTTCTTACATATAATTCACAATTATGCTTTATTTTGAAATTGTATTTCAATTGTAAAAACGAATTACATTGTAATTTAATTGAATGAGAGACCAGAATTTCAAATTACATTGTAATTTAATTGAATGAGAGACCAGAATTGCAAATTACATTGTAATTTAATTGAATGAGAGACCAGATTTCAAATTACATTGTAATTTAATTGAATGAGAAACCAGAATTGCAAATTACATTGTAATTTAATTGAATGAGACACCAGAATTGCAGATTACATTGTAATTTAATTGAATGAGAGACCAGATTTCAAATTACATTGTAATTTAATTGAATGAGAAACCAGAATTGCAAATTACATTGTAATTTAATTGAATGAGAGACCAGAATTGCAGATTACATTGTAATTTAATTGAATGAAGCGACTGAATTTCGAATTATGAATATAATACAATGTGATTGATTTACTTTGTAATTATAATTCGTGAAGTAATACAATTGTAATTCAACACAACTCTGCAATGCAGGCTAGATGAAGCAGGTCCGTTCATCACCGGCCAATTCTACTTATTTTAACAAGGCACGCGCAGGCGTTAAAGAATATAAGATCACCCTATCGTTTCATGTCTGTCCTCGTCGAGACGCTGAAGCTTTTTAATTCAAGGCCCTAACAATTCTTTAAAAACTGAATCAAACTTGATGAATTCATTCTTGATGGATAAGAAAGGATGCAATTCGTTGGTTACACAATGAGGAATACATCGATGAATAAAAATAAATGTAAATATTCAAGTTAGCGTCAGAAAATTACACTGAGACAATCTCATAAATTGTCAAATAAATCATGTCACATTTTCGAGGCATAGTTCCTCGGTAAAAAGTCTTGCGGATTGTCGAGCCACCGGGTACATGACGAGAAGCGCGACGCGATTAGGCCACGAACATATTCTAGACACATCGCTCGCAGAGAGATCCGGTCGAAAGCAGCTGGAATGAAAAAAGAAGGAAAATCAACGACGACGGTGTGCGTCGGATTGTGTACCGATAATTAGACCGGGCACGTACACAGAACCGGGGAGAAAAAGAAGGAGAGACACATGGGGGAGCGCCCGGAGCCGGTAACGATCCGCCTAGGGACGATCGTTTACATAATGACCCCCCCGGAATCGTACGAAAATTAATTGCCGATAAGATCGAACGGTCCCAGGATGGAATAAAGAGAAAGCCGTTAATTGCGCGCGATCGGTCTTCGGCCCGCAGTCCACCAGGAAATTGATACGGCTATCGTCGCACAGAAGTCTACAGATAACCGTCCCGCTATTAGAATCGTTGCAATCCTCCCGCAACTTTCCTTTTCATGCGACTTCAACACCCTAATCTCGTCGTTCATTCCTGTATTGACACGTTTCATGTTTTCGCAATTAATCGTAAGATAATGCATACAAAATGTGTAGGTATTAGTGTACTGCGATAACCCGGAAATGTCGAGTCGGGACGAGATGAGAATTTTTTTTCGAGATCGGGACGAGTTCTCGAAAATTTCGGAATTTTCGATTATGTCGAGATTCTCGAAAATATCGGGATTCTCGACAATTTTCGGATTCTCGAAAATTTTGGGATTCTCGACAATTTCGGGATTCTCGAAAGTTTCGGGATTCTCAAAAGTCTCGGGATTCTCGAAAATTTTAGGGTCTTCAGTACTCGATTACCGTTATGAGACTCGCTTCAAAATTACATTCAAAATTACGCGGTATGAGATTTCTGATATTTGGGGCGTTTCCGAAAACCACATTATAAAATTTATTCATTGAATTTTCTTTTTTCTTCCGTTTGAGATTTTCGAGAACCCGAAACTCTCGAGAATCCAGAAATCTTCGAGAATCTCGACAAAATCGAGAATCCTGAAATTTGCGAGAAGCCGACCCGTCTCGATCATCGAGATCCATACATCGTCAGGTCCTCGCACACCCTTAGTAGGTATCCATCTTCTTTGGATTAACCCCTTGCACTCGAGTGGTGATCCTGAATCACCATTCAAAACTGCTATGTACTATCCAAAATATTTTCGACATTGTTAAAATTGTTTGTATTTAATAAATTATTAAATATTTAAATATTGCACGAGTACAGTTTTATATGAATAAGTTGAAAAGAATCGGATAGAATTGAAATATTGTAAATCGGAAAAAATGTTTCGGTTTTGAAGTTCAAGTAGTTCCAAGTGCAAAGGATTAATTCAGGGATGAGCATTTTTGTCTCAATTGAGACAGAACCGTCCCCACCATAGCGCCCACTACCCCCCCCCCCCCCCACCAGCATCCCCCTCGGGCATGAAGTTGAGGTTGGTAGGAGAAGCAAGAGTTTGAGGGGCGCCACCCGTGCCCATGCCTGGATTAATTTGTTCCAACTACCAACTTGTATAAATTCATATTACTTAGAATTCTTGGAAACTAACAGAATCCAATTTTTGTCATTTACTTTTGTCACCTTTGTGCTTGGGTTGCCAGCTTGAAAGAACAATTAATCATCGATATAATATCATAATTATATTCATTAACCCTTTTGCTACGGCAGACTTTGATGCATACCGCTTGTATCATACGGGAGAATTTTAATCGCGACCTCCACTGAGAACGGCGGAATTTTTCGATCAGCGAGCATTTCTCGTTGTAATGTGGACGTCTATAGGCGCCTATCGTTTCAGTAGACGGAAATAAGTTAAGCGCCTATAGGCGTCAGCAGTACCAGGAAACCAAATTTGAAAAACGCCTATAGCGCCAACAGTAACCAAATGGTTAACTTGGTCCTTTATTTTCATCCTCTAGAAATCGAAATCTCAGAGTATTAAATTATTATGAAGACAGGGAAAAGAGAAAGCTGTGATCGAGATAGAGGGCAGCACAGGAAAGTACTCGAATTATATTTCTATTCAAAATCAAGCTCCAACGAATCCGTAACAATTTAATCCCAAGACATGTAAATTAATTAGGCGCCAACAGTAACCAACGGGATTAAGCAGTACACCGCTATTCAATCAATCGAAGTGGTACCTGATAGCGATTAGAATGGAAAAGACGATAGCACTCACCAGGACTTGTGCAGAACTCGGGCCCGTTTTTCTTGATGGCGATCGTATAGTCGACGTCGTAGAACTGTATCAATTTCGACCATTCTTCCGCGGTGACTATACTGTACCTGCAAACAGTGAAACAAAAAGCAATCAGTGTGGGAAAAAGCGGGCGTCGAAAACGATGACGGATATACACAGAGTCGAACGTAATAAGCTTCCAGGACTCGGAGCATGTGTAAAGAGAGTAATCAATGTTTCTCGTTTCTTTTTCCGTCGCGCGCGCGTTGCCTCCAATTTGAAACAGTGAAGCGATCTTCGGTCGGATTGTTTACCGAACAATGTGCAACGATGAAACGCACAGAGAGAGAGAGAGGGAGAGAGAGAGAGAGAATCGGCGTGGCTTTAGCCGCGATCGAGCCAGAGCCAGGGGCGTATTCGCAAGCCGGAATTCACGATTTTCCGACAACGGCGTAGAATCCGTGATGGTTTTTGCCCCGTCTCCCTTAATTATACCGCAAATTAGAAATTTCTTGCCGCGCACCGGCTCCAGCTTTTTGCCCCGCAATTGTTCACCCGATCCTGGCGTGGTTCCTGAAGCTCTCGCGCACCAACCCGGAATCTCGCGCCGCTTCTGATCGATAACACTTTGAAAAATTGACCCGCGAACCCCGCAAAATGTCCTCCGAAATTCACCGATCAGCTCACCAGAAAATCCAATCTGACCGAAATTCCACGATCCTTCGGTGATTTCAACGATTGCGAAGAAGCGCTTCGATTTTATCGCTTCACAGTTTTGTCAACGCATTTATCCGCACGATTGATTTATACTGAATCAAAGATTGAAGCTTCCTCTTTGCAACGGAATTCTGGAAATTGACGAATGATTTCTTTTTTGGCAGGTTTATGGAACAAGGTTTATACTGCAAAGTCGACGACGGGACAGCTTTCATTCGAAGCACGGTAAAAGGATTAATACTAAACTTACCACGGTCGAATGACCGGTCTTATATTTTGCAATTATTGAAATTATAAAAATTCATTTATGAAGAATACTGGAAAAAGTTTCTTGATCTAAGCATCTATTACATTGAATATTACAATCTCAATAAATTTCGTGTTTCTATTTTAGAATGGCATCGTTTACCAATAGTTTTAATGCTTGGTAAGTTTAGTGTTAAAAAAACCGTGCATGTTTCAGTGGTTTGTTGTAAAGGGGAAGCTTCAATCTTGGAACCTACAATCAAGTTGGAAATTCAGTTGACGCTCTTTAAAAATTAATAACTTTTTAAAAATTATACCAGACGACTCGAATTTTTTGTTTGTTTTAGATGTTAGAAGGATTATTTAACTAGGTGATGTCTAAAAAGAATTGTTTCAAAATTGTAATTGCTCGGAATTTGGAATAAAAAGTGAAAGCCACGATTTTTAACTTTTTCATCTGTTCTTATAATAAAAATTTAAGATATCCCTTTTGTAGACCTAAGCAAATTATATACGGGCGAAATCCCCTAATGACAGAAATCACATAAGGGAGAAATTCCCTGAAATGTTAAAAAATCTACGACCATCACTCTTAACCCCTTGCCGTACCATTTTCTTTGCGGTTACAGCAATTAGAACGTCTTTAACCTCAAAAATGTCGCAGAAAATAAAAGAAAATTTATATATTCTTTATGACTATATTTACTTCAATGCTTAAATATTAATTACAAATGAAATCAATTTTATGTCATCTAAAAAGGAAGACTTAACATTCATGTCTCTTAGACTTTGTTTAAAATCTTCATCGCGAGTCTGACTCGTTAAGATACGTCAAGGGGTTAAGCTCTGAGTTTGTAATGTTTGTAGTTCATAGCGACATTAACCGACCTCGATGAAACTTTGTACATGTATACAACTCACTTTTATTTGCGAAACGCATGCTTTAAATGGTCTTTACGAGCACAGATAAAAAAGTTAAAAATCTTCACGTATTTCTTCCGAATTTCCGAGCAATTGCAATTTCAAAAGAATTCTTTTTACACTTTACCTAGTTAACTAACCATTCTAAAATCTACAAAAAACTCGTCGTTTGGTAAAATTAAATCCAACGCTACAATATATCTCTACTGTTGTAAATATATTAATATAGTTAAATATGAGAATATAATTAAATTATCTAAGGCCGGGAGAAGTCCTGAAATAATAATAATAATGAGTTAAACAATAATTTCCCAAAAATCGAAACTCCAAGTGCCATTTAGATCTACTGTATAGCAGTTTAACGTAGACACCGGTCCAAATTCGGCAATATTCGCGAAGTTAGGCGTTCGAAGAGAGATTGAACGTGGACGGGGTGAAAAAGTAGCGCGGGAGGCTCGTTAAACGATTTAATTGAAAGTGATCGCGGTGGGTAATAAAAATTAGGGAATACGGGTCGGCGGACGAGGGCTGGGAATTTATGGAGAACGCGATGGGCACGAGAGGAGAGCAGAGAGACGGCTCTGATACGGGACGATGATGACTCGGCCCGATAATTAGTTGCGCGACATTAATTTCGATTCAGCGCAATATGCCGCCGCGGTCTCATTTGAATTTTCACGAGGCAAAAACCGCGCGGACGAGCTTGTCGCCTCTCCTCGTGTATTTGCCTAACGCCCGAATAATGGTGGATGCATCGAGGAGGCCCCGGAGAAAAAGGGAGGGAATCAGAGAAATCATCGTCGAGGGGACAGAAAGAACCGCACGGGCCGACGGGACACGATATCGCTGGCTTTTATCGAGCACAATTATCGCCGTTGACGGATCCTAAATCGAATATCGTCCGAATGAATTCTAATTCCGTCGACGAATTATTCTTCCACCGACCCCCTGGTACATTTAATCCCTTGCCGTATTTTAACGCGTCAGACTCGTGATGAAGATTTTCAACAAAGTCAAACATATATGAATTGTATGCCTTTCTTTTTAGACATAATAAAATTGTATTCTTTGTACACAATATGTAAGCATTAATGCAAATGTAGTCATACTAAAAATATAAATTATCTTTCATCATCTGTAAAATTTTTGGGGATAAAAATGTTCTAGTCACTGTAGCCGTAAAGAAAATGGTACGGCAAGGGGTTCTTAAAAAGAATATACACGATTCTTTTATTCCTTTTGTAAATAGCAGGATTCATAAATACAAATATTCTACAGAAACCATAAGGAGAGAAAAATGCTTTGCACTTGCTAGAAGATTTTTTATGATAACTAGACAGCGGACTTTCTGCATTTATGACAAAAATGAGTGGGTACAATTTAAAACAGTAAAAATAATAGAAGAATTTAAAAATACTGTCACACTATTTTCGACTTCTTAAACATATTAAGAAAGAAAATGAAGTTCTGTTTCACCTCAGTTTGTTGCAATTCAGGTAGAAAGTTTTTAATTTGCATAAAGATCCGCTGTCTAATGATAACCGCAGCATAATAACGTGATTCATACGTTTGTTAATATGCACGTTACCTTCCGCGCGCAAAATTTACATAGAAATGCATAAACAACTGCAATCTGCCTTTTTACGAATTAAATTAGATCAGCAGTGGTCTGCTTGTGGCTTAAATTGAACAATGCACGAGGGTTAAAAAATTGCTCGTTGTTGCTAATATCCAATAGTAAAGTGACCAATCGTCCTCTCTTAGGGAGGACAGTTCTTCTTTTATAGCACTCGTTTAAATAATAATTAGTAGGCATTTAAGCATAATTACAACATAAAATGTTACAAATGTTTTTATTATGCATTTAACCCTCCGCACTCGAATGGTGACTCTGAGTCACCAGTATAAATTGCTGCACTATTATTCAAAACAGTTTTTGTATTCTTAAATTCGTTTGTATTCTATAAATTCCTAAAAATTCAAATGTTGCGTGAGAAGATAGGTTCAATTTCATGTGCATCATGTAAACAAGATTACGTACAATGAAAATGTTGTAGGTTAGGTTGATTTTGGAAATAAAATTACTTCGAGTGCAAAGTGTTAACATATGGACCGGTTATTTTGAAACTAGTGTAAGTCCATTTTGTCTTCTTACGAGAATTGTTTATAAATTAAAAAGTATACTCTAAATTATTTGTTTATTTTGTGATTTCTCAAATGTTTCAAAAAGTGAATTTACGACACATTCAAAATAAACGGTGGCATATTATAGTGTATTATTGCTGCAATGAATAAAATGTTTCCTATATTTACAATAATTTTTTCTCTTTATTTTATTTGTGTCCTCCTTTCTATTGTAAAAAAGATGATCACCTTACTATTAATAGTACAAAAACGGAAGAAGTTTCATGAAAATTATATAAGAATCAACGGATTAATTGACCGAGAAGTAGTTTCAATGATCCAGGATAAAGGATGTATTTTTTAATGTCTCGAAAAGTTGAGAGGTGTCTCTTCAAGATTCAATTTCCTCCCGATAGAGTTCGCGAAAAAGTCGGGAAAAATGATTTTTTAACGGGCTCGAGGGTCGAGCAGACGGCCGACTTAAGCCGTCGGCTATCTTAGGCAGATAGTGGACAATGGTTTAGCATAATGGTCAGAGGGTGGATGCCAACGTTGGCCCGGGGCCGTGTCGGTGACATTTTCGCGTATCCATCACGTCACAAGGCCTTGGAGGACGGGGAAAAGGAAGAAACCAGTGCCAGGAGGTCACGCACTTTCGCTTTATAATGCCGTGGCCCCCGGAGAAGATCTTTTCTCTTGTCCCTGCTCGGAAAAAGAGACGTCTCAATAAACATGTCTCCGTGGAATGGACACCGTGGTTCGTTACATTCCACCGCCATTTTCACCGAACAATTCCATCTCGGACACAAACTACATTCTCAAAGATGTCGCGCTCTCTGTCAAAGTGGAAACAGGACTTCCGGTTAGTCACTCGCTTTATGTATATCGTGTCACACTCTGAAATATAATCTTAAGTCGATTAGAACTCTTTCATCGTTACTAACTGCTAGACTGCAGATGTTTACGCAATTTTCAATGTTTGCAAGCGAATTCTAAGAAAGTGGAATCAAATAAAATCCAATTTTTTAGTGGGAACAATCTTTGTACATCGAAAATAAATAAAAATTCTACGAAATTCTATTGAATTTTATATACCAGCATTTTTTGTAAATTTTCGTAAGCGTTAAATGCATAAAGATTCGCAGTCTACAAATTGCCTACTAATCAGTGATGGTATATGGTCTCGGTTTTCTCGCGCATGCGCGACGATTTTAGCGTCAGTAAAGTACAAAGTTGGGCTAAAATGGGGCACCTTAGTCACCCCGCATAGTTTCGCAAATATTTTTTCGATTTTCAAATATGAATTGCTCCTTCTCCAATACTAGTTGCCATTATGAAATCGAATATATTAACATTAACTTACCAAAATTTCGAAGTACGGTCGTCTCGTCGTGTCGTCTGCACTCTTCTGTCCGGTTTCCCGCCAATAAAAGTTCTCCCCTACTTTCCCCACAAACATAAGACGTACGGTACGTTCCTGCATTTAGTCGCGCATGCGCGAAAAAGCCGAGACCATATACCATCACTGCTACTAATTGTGACGATAGAAAATCTCTAATCAACGTAGCTGTAAACTAAATCGTAGTGCAGGGGGCTAAGGAATCCTAGACTCTCTGCAGATCTACAAGCATCTCCACTCACCCCTTGCTGCCTCAAGTAAAAAGCAGAATAATCAATCAACTAATTTTCTAAACGATAAAATGACACGAGAGAAATTTACTCACATCTCGTTGTTGGTCGTGGGCGGGTAGAGAAACCCCCTGTGCTGCACACAGAGTAAAACACCGTTCCGAATTCCTATGGGCGGTGCTTTCGAGAATACTTCTGCGTACCTGTAAAGTATAAAAATTGCAAAATTAAATAAACACCGAGCCAGAATAAACGATAAACGTTCAAAGAAAAATAGTGGCTCCTCTTTATAGACCAGTAGCTCGAAATTACAATTTTCCAAAAGCCAGAAGCCTCGGCAAGAAGAAATTTCGAGGATGCCGAGACACGAGTGATAAATCCCCGGACATTAAAAATATATTTTCAGGATTATTTTTTACGGGAGACTGTCAGCCAGTTAATCGTTTCGAATAATGCAACCTCGTCCGTGACACGTCTTCTGGGTCGTGGACCAGAAAGACGACGAGGAGGAACGCTTCCTTTGGGACATTCCGGGGGTGGAGATGTGTCGAGGGATTGGGGTTGTGCATCATTTTTCACATACCACGAGGGGGCGGACGGTTTTTGCCGTCTCCCTACCCGTCCACCATCCGGATAATGCTCTTAAAGACAGATATCTCCCGCGGAACGAGCCAGGTACGCAGCCTCCAGAAATCTGCCTCCGTTTTACCAATCTCACCCCCAATAGACAAATCATTTCGGACAAATATTCTCGCAAGCGAACAAACGCAATGTTTGCGACAAAGAACAGCTTCGGATGACGGCCGTCGCTGCTCGAAAAGATAGAATTTTCCCCGAATCATTTCACCTTCTCTGTCGTAGCTGGACTGCGAGTTTTATGCATTTACGATAGAAATAACTGTTTAAAATACAAGGTGTATCTGCAGGAGCGAAAGCGCTAAGATTTGAGGAAAGAGTGGAGAACACGGAAGGGAAAATTTTAGTGAAGGAATGCATGAGAGGAAGAGAAAAGTCAGGTGGGATAACAAGATACAGTAAAGAGCGGATGGAGTATCTGAATGGAAAGGGTTATAGTCAAGCGGGAATGGAACAGGAAAAAAGAGAAGGAGAAGAGATGGCCGGAATAATTGAGGCGTTAAAGGAGAGGGATAGCCAAATTCAGGGACAATGGCAATATAGAAAAATATTAGCATCTACGTACTGCGAAAGATATAAGTATACGAGGCAAGGGTGCCAGAGTATCTTGTAAATAGAGGAGAGGGAGACAGTCAGAGCCTGATGGCCAGGGTAAGATGTGGAAATACGGAGGAAGGGAACAAATACTGGAGAAAGGAAGAGTAAAGAAGGTGTAGGATATGCGAAAGACACACGGGGAATTTGAAGCACCTGGTAGAGGAAGTAGACGGAGTAGACAGAATAAGGACAAGTTTGGAAAAGATAGTACAAGAGAAAAGGTTGCTAGGAACTATAGACTGGTCGAGGAGCATAAATAAAAAAAGGAAAGAAATAACGAAAAGAAGGGAAGGAGAGGCGATGGGGTTTTAGGTTTAAGAGTGGGAGCGTAATTTCAGGATGGACGGACGTAGAGGTGGAAGGATGGTGAATGAATGGCACAACAGCAAATTTCATGACCGCGAAGTCGAAAGTAAATAAATTATTACTGTATTATTAATACAGGGTGTATCAAAAATATTATAAACCGTTGAAATCGGCGGTTTCTGAGGTTATTTAACCCTTTGCGATCGGTGCCGCTACAGTGGCGGCATTTTCAAATTGTGACCCTGGCGTCATGATCTTATTCATTATCGTCTGAATTTGTAAAAAAATGCAATTGCATCTGAAAAATTACAAAAATTTCTACTTTGTATGTATTATATGTATTATTAAACACAATAGATAAGCTTCAATATGTTTTTTAATATCCATGCATTTGCTTTAGCTCACTCATCGTTAGGGAAAAATAACTCCGGAAGGCTAAATTTGCTCCGACTATCTGGTATTCCCATCAGAGAAATTTGCCGATCGCAAAGGGTTAAAGTAACTCTTGCTTTTGCAAAAATGGCCGCCTTTATAGAAGTAGCGAAATGAAATAACGATTTGCGAATACTAATTTTAATAGACATGCAGCATAAGTGTTCATTCATCGGACAGGTCACCCTACATTCTTAAACTCTTTCGGAAGAAGAAAAGTGGCATTCCAGTAAGTCTTGAATTTGGTTCTTCTCCGAGGAAATGATTAGAAAATGTTCTAATAACTCCACGAAGCGGGGGACGCAAGAAGAATTCGGACAAAGGTTCAGCAACCGCGTGTAAAGTCTGGAAATCGACTCTGGCAAAAACGTGTCCACGGCGCCGCGTGGGCTACGGGGATGAGAAAGGAAGGCGATAAGCGTTCGGAAACCGCGAGAACGCCGTGGAAGAGTAAATATCCGCGGCGGATGATTTAAAAAATGTCTCCCAGCCGGCTCGCCTCGGGCGGGTTTTCCAGGAGCGAATACGCGTATTAATTATGAGGCTTGTTCAAACACAGTCGAACGTAGGTGGTCCGCTCGCGCGGAGCGGAGGAGAAAATTGGTCACCCTTATTACAGTCGGCTCGGGGACACGTTCTCTCTGTGTCTCTCCTCGTTTCACTATGTTGCACTCTGTTTCACTTTGTTTCACTTTGTTTCGCTCTGTTTCTCCCCCATCCTTGTTTCCTTGCATATGAATCCGCCTGCTCTCCGCTCTCTTTCTATCTCTCTCGTCTCTCGTTTTTTTTTATTTCTCGTTCGAGGCTTTGTTTAACGTCTGTCGCGGAATTTTTCCGGCCCGCGGCGATTATTGCTCCCTGGAGAAAGGAGGAAAACGGGAGTCTAGAACTCGTGTGTAGGGGGTGGACTCTCTCTTTCTCCGTGACCGACGGGGATGGGAAACGGTCACTCGCAACGGCCGAGGAAATCGTTTGGAAATGCCTCGATTATTTCGAAACCACCCTCTCGATCCTTCGAGTACCGGCCATTGGTCCCTAGAAGCAGCCACTCGAACTTCCACGGATGATTTTTATCAAACTACTCGAAGTACTTCAGCTTTTAACCCTTGGACCTCCAGATGAAGTCTTTGAGAGTCTGTAGAATTTGTCGAACCAACTATAATCTGACTGTATTCGCTATTACACTGTAGATCTTTAAGCAAACTGTAAATTTTTCAAATAGGTTGTAAGAAACAGAAGCCAAATGAAAAAGTGTCCCATCCCTTAACACTCTATCTAACAGCAAATCTATTAGTAGAATTCAATAGTAAATGTACATATACAGGGTGTTCAGGCTATTACCAGCCAGTATTTTTTTTGTAAATAGTAAATATTAAAAAAAAATGATACAGGAAAAAGTAGTACTGTTTTTTATACGCAACAAATTGACATATGCATTTTTGTTGTATTTGCATTATTTTGATAGAAACGAAGATGACCTCCAATTTTTTAAATGGAATGCTATATATTTTTTAATGTCGTATGAAAGCGTTTGTCAAGACGCATTCATCCATCTATTACACAATGACCTTCAAGGGCATGCAAGGTCAGAAATTGTTGTAGCCTCGTTAATAAAGAATACTTGTAAACACATTCGTAAGCAATATTCAAATTGTTTCTTCCATTTCTTCCATTTCTGACCTTGCATGACCTTGAAGGTCATTGTGTAGTAGATGGATAAATTCGTCTTGACAAACGCTTTCATACGACATAAAAAAAATATATAGCATTCCATTTAAAAAATTGGAGGTCACCTTCGTTTGTACCAAAATAATGTAAATGCTTCCTCTATCATTTTTTTCTAATATTTACTATTTACAAAAAAAATGATAGCTAGTAATAGCCTGAACACCCTGTATAATGCGAAATAGAATAATAATACAAAACCAAATTATTAGATTACTTTATTCAGGGTGACTTGGTGGTTGACGATTAAAGTAGCCATTGCTGTTGAAGAATCAAGAATTACGAAGTAACGTGTTAGTATCTTTGCAGCTTAGAATTTTGTCCTGTAATTTTTCTCCTAAATGGACGGTTGGTTTAGAAGAAAGTGTACGTTTCAATTAAATTCTTATTTTTCTGATTATTTCCGCAGAAATTCAGGAGATTTGCTGCTGGAATTTGGTAATCAACAATTTAAAGTAGTATCGCTTGGTTTTGAAGAAGGCGTGAAGATTTAACCTTGCGAAATCCGAGCAGGAGAATAGGATGATCGAAGCGGTTCGAAAGACGAAGTCGAAGGAAGTTCGACAGGTTTTCCTCGCGAGCTCGGATGCTTGTTGGATGATTCACATACCGAGCGTGATGCGTCTTGAATCAGCTTGTAATGATTGCGGTTTATATGATCACTGCGGTCGAGATATCATCATTCGGTACCGGTGCGCAATATCCTGCTCTATGCACGACCGATCCTGGAGACAACGTGATCCACCGAGGAGACTTTAATCAAGAGCGAGTCGAGTCGAGTCGCGAGGCAAATCTCGAAGAAAACGAGTAGCGCAGAGCGCTCGGTTCTTTGCTCTCGGCGAGCAACGACACAGAACGATTTCAATTTCACGCTGTCAGCCGTATTAGCTCTCTCGCCCCTCTCCCCGTGTTCGTTGGTAAATCGCTTTTCCTTCGACGATAGCTTATTTTTCCTCGATGCAAAAAGGAACGCCGATCGCGACACAACGCCGAGAACACCGGTAGCAAACGCAAATTATTTCCAGCGATTGTCGTGCTCGCTGATCATTGTTCTGCCAACAGAAAACAAACAGCGGAGCCTGTAACGATCCTTGCGGTATCGTTTGGAAAATATTTGCGGTGATCGAGTTAATTAGAATTCCTTCGGGAAATGATTTGCATAGGGAGAACCGGATGCCGAAGAGAAAAAGACGATAGGAAGTTTGGTGATACAGATCAATTTCTTGGCAAGACCGGAGGAGCATCTAGCAAACGGCAATCTTTTCATTAGCGACGTCAAAACTGACACGCGGCGAAGAAGAATCGCCTCGAAGGGGACAACAATACCATTCCTACCCCGAACATCCCTTTGAATGCGACCGATGGCTCGATATTAGCCCGAGCAAACCGCTTTCGAGGAGGACGACACGATTATTCGAGCGAAACAGGGGTGAATCCTCTTCGTTTCACTCGCCAACACCCCGATAGCCTTCCCCATCCCTTCGTTACGTTCCTCCCCTATCTTTTCCCTCCCTGACCTCTGCTTCACGGACTAACCACTTGCACCTAATGTTCCCAACCTACGAAACCGACGACTAACAGAAAAGTAAACCTTCGAGACAATGCTTCCAATCTTCGAAGTCCCGAATCCGTAAGTTATCGGAAACTTTGTGGCGGTTACTTCCTGCGGTCGTCAACAGAGGGACACAACGACAACACCTTTCCCGCTACTACCTGAATCTTCCTTTGTTTGTATACAGAGTGTCCCGTAACTGGTGGTACAACCGAGCAGGGGGTGATTCTACATGAAAAACTAAGTCGAAAATATAAAATAAAATTTTTTGATAAAATGAGTTTGAAAATTTGTCTAGTGCGCATGCACGAGGCTTACTTGCGGCTCAACGAACTTTATTCTGAGTTACCTCAACCTTTTTTCGCAAAGGTTTTCGAGGTTTGTATACATCGAATAAATCGAAGGTCGAGGTTACAATGTTAGAATTACCTTTGAAGACTTCGTTTAATTCATGAATTGCTGGAAGTGCTGTCCACGTTGTTGCAGACATAATTGTGCTCTTCGTATTAATCGAACCTCTTGTAATGTGAAATTATTATGTTGCTTTAAGTGTTCAAACGCTATCACAATTTTTTGTTGTAATTGTTCGATGCTCGTTATGTCATCACAATACACAATCGATTTCACCTGATCCCACAAATAAAAATCTAACGGTGACAAATCCGGAGATCGTGGCGGCCAAGGTACTCTGCCACCGCGACCGATCCAGCACTGATAATTTTCACTTAAAAAACGTCTTACTTCGCAACTGTAGTGCGGTGGTGCTCCGTTCTGTTGAAAAGTTAGGCGTAATTTCATAAGGATGGGAAAAAAATAGGAGCGATAAAAGTGATATCATTATACTGACAATGTTTGTAAACAAATCTAGAAGTACGAAGGCAATTTCCGAGATATCCAGACGTGAGGCAGTGGAATCCGTTGAGCCGCAAGTAAGCCGAGTGCACGAGCACTAGACAAATTTTCAAACTCATTTTTCTCGAAAACAAAGCCTTGTATCAAAAAATTTTATTCTATATTTTCGACTCAGTTTTTCATGTAGACTCATCCCCTGCTCGGTTGTACCACCAGTTACGAGACACCCTGTATATACCGTCCTAAACGGTCCTTACGACATCCCCGCGTCTGAGGCATGGGTCCTCTAACGGGCCTAGGACGAAACGCTTCCTTCTCCTTTTTCCATCTTTTCATAATCAATGCCGCCATAAGTTATTGATAAATGTACGATATATAGATAACATGAAGCAATTGTCGACCATCCGAAAAAATTCGAGATTTTTTAAACCGTTCTGGTAATTATCGACAGCATCACGGTGTTGCCAATATTTACCGATACCGACATGGAGAACAGCATCTCTGGTCTCGCGTTTGCAGTCGATCCTGCGTAGCAAAGAAGCGGAGCAAACTTTCATCGCAAAAATCGTGTGATCCGTATCGCCGAGGCTGGTGGATCGAAAAGAGCCGATGGCAGAGAAAAATGGTGAACGACAGGGCATCGAAGGGGTATCGACGAAGCGTCATCTCCATCGCGAGAGGAACACAGAGTGGCAGCGACGTTCAGCGACACTCGGGGACGATATCGTGCTCGGGGCGACCGGGCCGGGCCGGCCTCAGCTAAAAGTAGTGCAAGAAAATAATAGAAGCGAGTATGATCGCGTCGGCTCGGATAACGAGCCGGATGATTTACAGTTTATCCTTACACCTCCATTTACGAACGGACCGGCAGAACTGTGATCGCTTTAAATTCGCTCTCGTTGATGCAACTGGTCGTCCGAGAACCGGGGGCGGGGGAGGGAACGAGAGAGAGAGAGAGGGGGAGAGAGAGAAAGACCGGGGGTCTGTTTCTCATCATCCGTTGCCCCTCGTTCCACCTCCGAACCCCTCGCCAACCCTCCGCCCTCGTTTCTCTTCTTGTTTTCTGAATGTCCCGCGGTACCGGGCGCAACATTGTTTTTCTCCCTCCTCGTCTCTTTCTCCTTTTCTCCCCTCTCTCTCTCTCTCTTTTCTCTCTCCAATGGTCGTTCCCGCTCTCGGTCGATCCGCGGACGAGCTTTTTGGGATTCCTTTTTCGCCGGCCGGACACCGGTGGACCTTTTACCACGGACACGTACACTCTCCGGTGTGCCTCTCTTTCTCTCCTCCTCATCCCATCCTCCTTCTCCTCCTCCTCATTCTCTCTCTCTCTCGCTCTTTCTCCACTCCTTCTCCAGCTACCGTAATGATCGCAACGCTCCGATGCGCCCGGCCTCCGTGAGTGCATCATCCACAGGATGCATTTTCAGTGTATCTCCACGAAGCCGTCCTTCCCTCGCGCATATCACGGTGGCCGCCTCGATTGTTATGTTATAAATTATTATCGCGTTATTACCGCGCGATGGTTTCGTGGCGTGGAAGCCTCCTGCGGCTTCTTGCCGTGCCACCGAAGACACGGGTGGCGTTCAAGTTTGTTTGCTCCCAAAATCATTCAGCATCCAGGATGCTCGAATCAATGAAGATCACAAGAGGATTGGCTGAGGAAGATTTGATCTTTGGCACTCTTGTGTCTCGATCCTCTTGGGCAACTATTCAAGAAAAATGGCGAAAGAATAATTAACCCTTTGCACTCGAAATTATTTCAGCTCCAAAACGAAACATTTTTTGTGACCTAGGATATTTCCATTCTATCTGATTCTTTTCATTTGATGCATATGAAACTGATACGATTTACTCGTACAATACTGAAGTATTTAATGATTTACAAAATACAAACAAATTTAACATCAAATATTGCTAGAATTGTGTTCTGGAATGTAAGAACTTAACAATAACACAAACCTTCTTATAGAAATAGCACTCGGGATATGAAATTACGATTGGCAAATAATAATTCCACCAGACATGCAGCTTAAGCGTTTAATCATTGGGCGGGCCATCATATGAGCGGTGGATTGAAATTTTTATTTAAAAAATTTAGGGAGTCGATTAAATGAAAATAAATTGGTATGAAATTTCGTGTATAATTTAAATTAGTAATGTGATATCGGTAAATTTGTATAGGGTTGAAATTTTTATTTAAAAAATTTAGGGGGTTAAATGAACTGCTTTGATTTCATGGAATGTTTCAGTTCGAACTGGCATTCGGAGTGTTTAGAAGCGGGAAGCTGTACTCTATGTAATCTTTCTTTCTGGAGAAGCATTTGGAGCATTGTCAATTTATTCTTTGGACGATAGGACACGTGGAAGAAGCGTGTTGACCAAGGATCGCGTGGGATCGTTCCAAGCTCGATCGTCGTATCTCCTCGATCCGAGAGCGTTTAGTCAAATACCGTCGCCGGGAGCGGTAAATCAGGGAAAACCTGGGGACAGTCGTGTTCCCTTCTTCCCGGTCCGGAAGACAAATGTCAGCGGGGAGTTGGGGGTGCAGTGTGGTACGGTGGCTTGGCCTCTCTTCCACGCGTAGATGCATGGCCTCGCGGTCGGTAAATCAAGCCCGGTGATATTAAAAGGCCGCTTATACGCGAAAACACAAGATTTATTTCTGCTGAAAAGGAGAACCGGCAAGAAATCGCCTCTGCGCACCCAATCAATGGACAACGAGTGAGAAAGAGGGACGACGACTCAGAAGAGGCAGACACAGAGAGTGAGAGAGAGACAAAGAGAGGGCGAAGAGCCAAGCCAGACCAGTCGGGGACAAGGCGAAACAGGGACCGATTCGAAATTAACGAAACGGAAAGAAAGAAGCCCCCCGAGAGACGGTCCCGAGGAGGAGGTGGAGCTCGAGATAAATAGAAAGCGCGCGTTTATTCTACAAGTGAGATCGGTTTCTTGCTGCGGGAGCTGAGACTCGGAAGATCGAATTTGTAGATCCTCCTAAAAACCGTTAACAGGCAATCCTCGCGTTCGCAACCGTAAAAATTCATCCGAAATCTCGGCAAAAATCAACCGTGGACGCGGGTCGATGGAATTCGCGGTCCACGGTGATTCCTTCGACGATCTCCCTAGCGGACAGGGATCGATGATATCGGTTCTCTTTAGATTTCGAGGGAGTCGGGCACGCGGCTGGCTCTCCGCGAGTTCTACAGGGTTCCAGGACCCGGAGGCTGCATACCGTGATCGCCGGAGAGAGCATCGTCCACGGATTTCGTTTTTACCGCGCGACCGATCTTCTTGTTTGCTCGAGGGGGCTGCTCCCTCGGTCGCGAAGATAGCCGCCGCCGCCGCCGCCGCCCCGGACTAAATTTACGCCGCCGCGAGTAGCGCAGTTGACCGACGGACTGCGGGCAGGATGTCGATTATCGACGGTTTTTGCGGAGCTTGGGAGGCCCCCTCCTCTCCGGGCCCCTCTTCTTTTTCAGCAACCGAACGCATAATTAGCTTTCGTTATTCTAGCGCGCAAGGCTTCCGCCCGGCTAACAACGATTCCGCAAACGATTCCAGCGTCGCCTCTCTCGCCTTGATCCGCGCTCTCCTTTCTCCCCTCTGTCTCTGTCTCTGTCTCCTCGATACTACCGTTCCACCTGAGGAAGTTGTGAAATCCTCCGCGCGTTTCCCTCGCCGCCGTGCGGTTCGCATTTTTTCCGACCGGTTCATTGCGTCTGATTTGTTTTAGAGATTGCTCTCGATCCGCTTAATCGAGCCGGAATAACTCGTATTGTCCTCCCCGGTTGCCTTGAATCCCCTCGATCCCGATAGAATCTGTTGCCACCGGAGATTGGTACCGATTTACGATCGATCAGTGTCTCGGGCTCGCTCGAATGCCCTCGAAGATTTGTCTAGTGTCATTCCTCGAAGGACTCGTCAATCGAAATCAATTTTATCCGGCCGTGGTCCTCGCGTCTTCGAACAGCATCTTTAATGATCTCCACTTTTACATACATACATTCCAATGTATTCCTAGCGATCTTTTGGTAAATCTAGTCTGGATAACTGAGAATTTTAGTAGGCCGCTGGAACATGAGCAATTAGGTGATACGCAACTTCCTCGGAGATCGTCACTCCCTCCAAAATCCACTCTAGATAGGGGTGTGCGAGTACTCGAAATTTCGGGTTCGGATCGGATCGGGAAATTTGTTCGGGATCCGGGCGGGATCCCGAAAGTTTATAAACTTCGAGTACCCGCGATTTCGGGTACCCGAAAAGGTAGTCGGGTCGGGTCGGGTCGGGTCGAGGTCCCGAAAGTTTGCAATATTCGGGTACTCGACGTTAAAGTTGAGGCAAGTCTGCGGTCAAATCAGCAATAAATAACTCTGTGACTCTGTGCATATTAAGACGTCCAATCATCGGTTGTAATAATATTTCGATTTGTAGTAAGCACTGTTTACGAAACACTGCTCTTATACGAACGAAACACTGCTCTTATACGAAGAGTCCTTGTCTTGTAAGAACAGTGTTTACTAGAAACAGAAACGTCCTTTACGTACATTCTTTCCCATAATGTATTCTAAAATATTTTTTTCCTCGCGAAGTTTGATAACCGATTACACTAAAAATACAAAAATCATTCTGAACGTGCCATTGAAAATAAAAGATTGAACTGAAAAATCATAAAACAGCATTATGCTTATATAAATACAACTTTAACTTCGAGTACCCGAATATTGCAAACTGTCGGGACTCCGACCCGACCCGATCATTGTCCGGCTCGACCCGAGGCTCGGGTACCCGAAATTTCGGTTACCCGTACACCCCTAACTCTAGAATCAAAACTCTATTTCAGTAGAATGTAACTGGACTGGCCAGACGATTCTTTACAGTCGCGTATTTTTCTTCGGAAATTCATCGAGAATCAGGTCCAACGAGGATGAGAGCTCTGTCTATTTACAATAACATCTATACTAAAGACGGTAAATGTTACGTTAAGGGGAGTCACCTCGGATGACCTTGACCTTGACATATGTTGTCAACAAATTTTTTTAGTTATGAACAAAAGAAGTTTTCAAAATATAACTTATTTTAACTAATGAACTCTAAAACGATATACTGTATTGACATATGTTATTAAGGTCACCTTTCTAAGTAACCTCCAAGACGTTTTAGTCGTCGCTCGTTTTTTATTAAAAAGTCAAGTTAAATAAAAGTTAAAAAGTACCGATGCTACCTTATTGCAATTTTCCAGTATCTACATGAATGTAATTTTGGATTTGACATATGTGATGGAAGACATTCTTTGAAATTGGATAACCTCAAAATGGTGTTAGGTCTGGATTAGGTCTGGGTGATCCAACACATAACCTAATCACAAACCAACTTGGGTTTTATCTCCTTTTGACAGTTTGTACGAGAATAAAGAGCAACCAAAATTTAACAAAAGTTTTTTGCAATTATCTCGGAAATTAAGTCCGAGCGCCCGGTAGATGTATACAGAAAAGTTGTTCAGAATGTTGTCCTTGACAACGTATGTCAAGGTCATCCAAGGTGACTCCCCTTAACGTAACATTTACACTAAAAACATTATGCATAAATGACAAGAATAAGATGAAAAGAATTTCAAAGAAGAATACAATGGGCTCGTTGTTTCTTGCGACGAATGCTGGCAATATTTATTTTACATAAAGATCCGCAGTCTATTATTGAGACTCTGAAATACAATTTTCAATTTAATTAACCCTCATCGCTCGAGTGGTGACTCTGAGGCACCACTAAAAATTACTACACCATTATTCAAAATATTGTTTACATTATTAAATTGATATTCAATAAATTAGTTACCGAACATTTAAGTATTCTATGAGGTATTATATCAGTTTCATTTCTTCAAAATGATAAAAATCATATAGAATGGAAATATTCTTGATCGACAAAAAAAAGTTTGGTTATGGAGTTAAAATACTTCCGAGCGCAAAGGGTTAATATAAGACTACGAGTCTCGGCTTGCGATCTCTAAGATAGTCCCAATTGTTCTTCGAGTGGTATAAGAATGATCAAATTAATTCGAGAAGGAAAGTGAAGAAAAGAAAAATGAGTAAAATGAATGTAATTCATGGTTATAAAATTTCGCAGCGAAACAGGCGAGTTTCTATCTAGGATAACGTCGTTGTAGGATCTTTCGTTGAGATGAGAGACGGGCTAGCCGAAGAAGCTGCCGGAAGCGTCTCATGAGAAGAGAACGTCGCACGAGGATCATAGTCGCGATTACCGGGCGATTCCGCGGCGAAGACGACAGATTGCCGATCACCTATGACAAAACACTTCCGAGGTATGCGACGTTGGCTTAATTATGACTTCAGCTTAACCCTGCCGCGGAATGATTTAATGCACGGGCATTCCGACGAAGTTCGCCTCGCCGTTCATTGTTCGAAAAACCGATCCCCGCCCCGTGCCCGGCGTCCGGTATTTACAAAGTTCGCTTGTAACGAGGCTTCGTTAACGGTACGGGAGGCAATAATCGTTGGAGTCGCAGCGAACCCGCATTCCACGAGTTATTGGCGAGTGGATCTCCCTCTCTTTCTCTTTCTCTCTCTTTGCTGGTCGTTCTCGTAGGATATTACGTTTGAAGGAGAAAAAGAATAAAGAAGAAAAGAACGGTGCAAGATTTTCGACACGGTCCGAGGTCGACACTTGCGGAAAATAGTCGGAACGTAGTTGCGACCGCGACCGCGGTCGTTCGAGTCACGTTTCGCGATCGTTGATCAATTAATCGCGGCCTGGCAAAAAAATTCAAATAGAGCGAACAGCCTTTCGCCGAGACCTCGAGCTAGAAGCGATTCGAGGCAGCGATCCGACCTTCGCGTCGATCGGCTCACCTTGGCGCGATCGATGAAACCAGCCGAGCTGAAAACTGGACATCGATCGATCGAGATTCCGAACTTGAACGAATTTCGAAAGTCCCCCGGGAGTTCCAGAGAATTTTAACCCTTTCGATACGGCTGTATACTTCATCGATATCGCACATCTTATCGAGGAGCGACGGTAACAGTTGTTTCTTTATCGTTCACTATAAGTAGGCTCGGGAATCTTTATGGAAAATAACAATTGTTGGCATTAGTTGCGAGAAACAGTAACCATGTAGACGTTCTTTTTCTTCTTTAACGAACCTAATAGGTTGAAAACACTATATTTCTTGCAGTCGATTTTTATTTTGCATGAAGATCCGCAGTCTACTAACATAGATAGGCGTAACTGGAAGTTATCCTAAGCCGAAAGGCGAGAATTGTAATAAATAGACAGCGGATTTTATGCATTTATGAAAACATGTGTAGTTTAAAACAGCAAAACCATAAGAAGAATTAGGAAATACTGTTAAATTATTTTCAACCTATTAAACATATTAAGAACGAAAATAAATTTCTATTAGGTTGTTGCATATGAAATGTCCTAGTTTAGAATGCAAACGTTATAAAGCATTTTAATCAAGAAATACTATTACAGCCTACTGGTTTATTATTACATTTTTTTAAACTACGAAAGTGATACTAAAGATACTAAAGATGTGGGGAAAAACAACGCATTGACGATATCATCATGTGATCTTTAGGGAAGATGTGGTCATTAATCAACGTTCTATTCGTTAATGGTAAAAAAAACTCCAAAATTGTGATGACGATCTTGTACATGAAAAACGTGAATGACCAAAAAATTGAGTTTCTGCCACAATACAATCAAGAAATTTCAACGTCATTAACTGAATACGTTGATTACAATGGTGCTTACTCTCATCAATAAGCTTATTTAGAAAAAAAACTGCGATTGTTCAACGATTCTGTTAAAAATCGGACGTTTCATATGCAACAACATAGTATGCTGCAATTCAAGTAGAAGATTTTTATTTTGCATAAAGATCCGCTGTCTAATAATAAATAATATAAACGAAAAAACACAAATGAATCGCGGAGCTAAAGAAATAGATAACTGTGAAAATAGTGTAGCTTTATTACGTTCAACTGACAACATGAGTCAATGCAAAATGTTAACGTACGCAGTATCGAAAGGCTTGAGCTCTCGCTGGGAAGTTAGAAGAATTTAGGAAATGATTTGACGAGTTTCATCATCGGTCCGGAACGCAGCAGAACGAAGAGGCCAGGGAAATATCGATGCGGCCGTTTCTCGAAACGAGGCTGCGGCGAGAGGCCGAGGGAATCGGCGAATCGTTGCACCGCGTTGCACCGGTGTGCACCGCACCGCACCGCACCGGCGGCTGCGCTGCGTTTTTGCTCGATTTCTCAAAACCGATCGACCGTTCCCGATCAGGGAGCAACACGCGTACCTTGCACGCCAGGCGTGACCATCGGCTACCGCGATACACCACGAAAAACGCAGCCGCCCGCCATGCTCAGTCGCTCACGTCTATTTACATTGGACACCGTTGCGGGGAACGATCGACCCTGCTCGGACGTGCCTCCACCATCGACGACAATCGGATTCCTCCCTTGTCGAATACCAATCGACAATAGCACGGTGGTCCCCCAAAATTACTTTCAAAATTTCTTCCTGGTACTCCAACAAACCATTCCATTAAATCCTCTTAACACAGAATAAATAATGTTATTGGAGCAAAGGTTCGATCTTAGATCATATTATTAGATCATAGATAACATTATTTATTCTGTATTTAACAAATTTACGATCGATAACCGAACTAACGAATCCCCTTAACGGTCGCCCAAGAAAAATTACAGCAACCCTTGCAAGAACATGCGAAAATAGAGACGTGTCGAGGCTGTTGTGATTTTCTGTAGGAAAAGCATTGGACGTTTATATTGGGATGTTCGGAAAGTAATTTCGTTTTTCGTGTAGAGATGGTATTGCTTCCATTTATTATTACTTAACATTATTCTAAGTCGCAAAATCATTGTATATTTTCAGAACTGACATTTCGGACGTCATTTCGTGCCTTATAGAACTTTATAATCTTTCAAGCATTACTTTTGTCATCGCATCAAATATGCAAAATCAAAGTGAGCATATCTGTCACATTTTGCTTTTTTGTGACGGGTACGGTAAAAACGCAATGCAAGCAGGGAAAAAGATGTATGCTGTTTACAGAGAGGGTGTACCGTCGTATTACCATTTATTTCGTTCTTTTCAACACTTTTTAAGCGGTGTAACTATTATTTTAAATGAAGGCGTCAAAAGTAATACAACTCAATTATTTGCTAATAAAAAACAGGAATTCTACGAACATGGGATCTCCAAGTTACGAGAAAGATGGCACAAGATCATAGAACAAAATTTCCACTACATCACCCAATAAATAAATAAATAGTGGAACATCGTCTGCATTTTCCCTTGGAAAAACGAAATTATTTTCCGAACAACCCAATACATTCGGCATACTCTTGCAAATTAACCCTAGGACTGCTGACCATTCTTATAACTATATGAATTGTGGATTTTTATGCAAAACAAAAATTCTCTGCATTAATTACAAAATGCAGGAGCTACATGGACATTTACTTCCTCTTTTAATTATTTTAATATGTCGAGGATGATACAACAGTTTCTTTAAATTCTTCAACGCTAAAGCCACCGACATTTAAAGCTGACTAGTATGCGTTGCCTTATAAAAATGGCACGATTCAATTTATTTAGATTTCGTGCGATTTTTATTATAATGCATACTTTAATCAACCAGCGTAATCATTTCCAGTGGAAGCGTCTTGATAACTTCAATAATTATGAAATAGAAAACCTGAAACGGGTCATTTGAACCACAGTGGTAGGTTTAGTGTTACATATTTCGAAAATGTCAAAGTAGACCCGGACTCCGAGGATTAACCCCTTGCCATACCATTTTCTTTACGGCTATAATAATTATAACGTCTTCTCCAAAAATGTCACAGAGGCGGAAAGAAAATTTATTTTTATGCACCACTACATTTACTTCAATGATTAAATATTGATTACACAAAAGTAAAATTTTATATCGTCTGAAAAGAAAGGTATTTTCTAACTTTCATTTTTGTTAGACTTTATTTAAAATTGTCATCACGAGTCTGACTCGTCAAAATACGACAAGGGGTTAAAAGAAAGCTAACTATTCTTTAGACTCCTCCGTACCTTCTTCCACCCCAGAATAAATCGCAACTTACACATAAAAAGATACAGATATTTTCAGAAACAATTCCATGAAATCTATTCGCTGCCGAATGGGTCGGTTCGAACATGGATCGAAGTAGAAGCGATCGAGAAGCTTGAAAATCGAAAAACAACCCCTGGAATGAATCAACTTCCGTCGGAGACTGTTCTCATTAAAAGCGAGCACGCAGGAGAACGTAACGAACCCCGGTTGGTCCGAGAAAGCTCTCTCCTCTACTTGGTCCACGGTTTCGGTTCCGCTTTTCCCACCCCTTTCCGCAACTTCTGAAAGACCGGGGGAGAGAACACGGAAAAAAGGAAGGAGCCGCGAGAAAGGGCGAGAGAAGCGAAGTAGACGGAGGAGGCGTTCGGCTCGCTTTGCCCGAGCACTGATGATAGTTTTTGCCCGGCACAAGATTTTTTGCCGAAGCTCCCCGCAACCCCCTTGCGACCACCCCTCCGGTGGTGGATGATATATGACCGCCCCCGAGACACTGGCCACCCCCGCTGGGAGCTGCGCGAACGAGAGACAGAGACGGGGCGAGGGAGATACATCCTGATTCCGGAAGAATTCGTTCGGTTCGCGATTCGGCCGGGCATTTGTGTCTCAAACGGCGCGCGGTGGATCGTTAGCGCGGAATTTCTGTAGGGGGGGGGGGGGGGGGAGGAGATATGTGAATGGTAATTCGAGTTCGATTCGTTTGTGTCTCTACCCCCCTGAAGGAATCGAGAAACACGTATTAATTCGTAAGAAAACTTTTAACCCCATGCCGAGAGAAACGAGCTTAAAACTTTGAGCACCACGTCGATAACTTATAACTAGATCTTTATGCAAAATCAAATTTTTGTGAATCAATTACAAGATACAGGAGCTAAGTAAACGTTTATTTGTCTCATTAATAATTATAATATATCGAGAATAATATGTTCACTGTTATAAATTGCAACTATTCATTTTATGCGCATTTATGATAAAAATGAGCAAGTGCAGTTTAAAGCAGAGGGCAGTTTAAATGAATTTAAAAATATCAATGCATTCGTTTTAGCTGATTAAAGTCAGTATAGAAAGAATGACATTACTGTTTGGCTCCTGTGTTGTACAAATTATACAGACAATTTTTATTTTGCATAAAAATCCGCGGTCTACTTATAAACAGCACAATTTTTCTGCTTAGCTTGAAAATCATTTTCTACTATAATCTATTAACACTAACCCTGCCACCGCCGGTCAAATGACAGGTTATGACAGGTTGTAAAGATGCTTTCACGAGATTTGATTCGTTAGATTTCTTTATTCAAGCATATATTATAATAACAATCACTCAAAATCTAAGAAAATTCAGTCTTGTTATTTTCACAAGCTAATACACAATATCCAATTTTACTGCTCGGTAGGTTTAATGTTAAGTACTCCAAATTTGCGAGCTTGTCACAAAAATTATTGTTATGATAAACCTTGTCTTTTCTATTCTTGTATTACTAAATGAGTCGTTTTGATTTTGTGTGACTATTATGGGCGTAGCACTTAACGTGTTAATTACGTAAGGGTTGTATATTTGCTACATCCAAGACGCAGATGAAATAAATAGTTATTCTCATTATTTCATGAGAAAGGTTTACCCTTTAACCTCTTGCTGAGAGACACGAGCTTCGCGAAGTAAAGGATACAAATTTTTCTTTCGAACACGCTGCAGATTGAATAAATAAAGTGCCGAGAGTCGAATGCAAGTGCGTTTGTTTGATTAAAATGTCCGGGGAGACTCGTAACGTCATCGAATCTTTGAAGCGCTACAAAGAAGAAGCATAGATTTAGGAATACGCGATACAAGGGGCGCGGAGGGTGTAAATAACGACGGGAGGTGTAATTGCCCGAGTAAAACGTCCGGGCGGTGTCGTAACTCTTTGGAAGTTTCGTTCGAAGCATCGAAGACAAAGAGCGCAACGAGCGAAGCAAGAAAAACTGCCGCATTGAAAACTGTGAACAGGAAGGGCCCGAAGCAGCAAGATCAAGTGTTTCAATTAAACTGATCGAAGGAACGGCTGCGAATTCTGTATTCCCCGTCAGTTAGAACAGCTTCATAAACTCGAGGATGTCAATTACCGTGAGAGTGGTCGGGAAGCGACGCACCCCAGGCCGATATCGGACAAGAGACTGTTTATGGGAGTACGGGAGAGAATCCCGTGCAGAAAAACGTCGATATTTCAATCCCAAAAAATATCCTATAAGTCTCGCCGTAAACATGCGAATCTTTCGAGAATTAGCAAAAATATCAAGTTTTCACGGGGTTGAAGGAGAAGAAAGGGGAGCGGAGGAGGTGTCGAGTGTTTCCATAAGAGAAACAAGGGGATCGAGTCCCGACTCTGGGCTGGCTGCAGGGCCTGCTGCAATGAATCAACTTATTTAAGGGTAGTTGGATTTCGCGAGTCGATGCACGCCGACTACAACCACCCCTCGCAACCCCCCGCAACCCCACAGAGCTCCGACGCAGCACGCCTCGCAGAATGATTTATAGTTTTCCTTCCGTGGCCACCCAGCCACCTTGCCGCCCCCTGCTTCGCCCCACCCCTCGGCGAACACGGCACCCCTCTGCCAAATGTACGCAAAATAGTTGGAATTTGCTCGCAGCCAACCCCTCGCCAACTTAAATCCCGGTGCACGAAGATGGAGTGCCGCGGATATGAAGTAACGACTCCCTTTCTCCCTTTCTCTTTCTCTCTCTTTCTCTCTCCGTCTCGATTAAGACGTTCGAGAATCGTCGATGATTGGATATTTAATAACGGGGCGAGAAGAATGGGCGGCCGACACTGTCGAATGATCGATGGACCCGCGCGAGGTGTTGTCGTCCAAAGAATTTTGCATTCCGGGGCGTTCCTCAATTTTTTTCCCCGCGTGTTTCATATTCAAAGTGCCGCGTGGTAGCCGAACTACACCTTTGAACTTAAAAGGAACGTGTTCGCGCGTTGCTACCCCCTTGTACAACCCCCCGTTTCCCTTATTACAAGGTGTTCAACCCCCCCCCCTTAGGGTTGCCTGACACAATTCCATCGTAATTGAAATTTTCTAGAAAATTTTACTACGAAAATGGCACCGTTTTATGAGCTCCAGTGTTCGGTAATAATTATTTCTTATTTTTCTCTTTAGCGATAGAACTAGCAGAGAGTTTTGCAGTTATTTTTATATGTATAATAGTCAGTTCCGCTGTCCTCTGTGGTAGTAAAAAAATATCTCGAAACACAGAAAATATAGGAAACTGATGTTTAGTACACATGTAGCCGTTAGCCCAAAGGAGTGCACGAATACGTTTTGATCTCGGAAATCCTTCAGAATCAAGTATTGTTGTTAATATTAAATATGTCATTAATAGACTGCGGATCTGTATGCAAAATCAAAATTTTCTACCTGAAATGCGACAAACTGGAGTGAAATCGAAAATTATTATTTTTTTTTTAATGTGGTTAACAGATTGAAAATGATACCGTAGCATTTTTAAATTCTTCTAACGTCTTTACTGTTTCAAATTACGCTTACTCATTTTTGTCATAAATGCAAAACATCCGCAGTCGTTAAACTGAGCTTATACACTAAAATATTGGGTTGGCAACTAAATGATAGCGGGTTTTATCGATAGATGGTTCTAGCACATTCTTTTGTTTTGTCAACGTGTTCAAAACACCTAACCTATATTGTTTTCTTGTTGTTTGGACTTCCACCTTTAATTAGTAAGAAAATTGTATCGATCAGTTATTTATTTTCGTTTTTGTCCCAATTTAAAAATGGAATAACAAAACACGCATTTCAGACATATTTTATTATTATTTCCGAAATGACGGGAACGCATCGCAAGCATGCAAGAAGTTATGTGCCGTATATGGGGATGAAGACTTGAAAGAAAGGCAGTGTCAAAATTGGTTTGCCAAATTTTATTTTTAATTTTATGAACATGGAATTATGACACTGCCTGAAAGATGGCAAAAAGTCATCGACAAAAACGGCAATACCAAATTTAATAAAGTTATATTTTCTAGTAAAAATTTTGGATTTTCCTTCTTATTTAAAATCCGCAATTACTTAGTTGCCAACCAAATAGTAGCATACCTCCAGAAATAAGCCAGTCGTTGATTTTTCAACGAGTATTATGCTTTCTGGTTGTAAACATTAGAATGCCTCCACCGATCTTTGGTTTTTAAGTATCACTACATGTTGTGAAACAAGAAGGATCGTACAAATGGCTACTTGCGGCGTTGCCTTGCTAATTGATCAATGAGAAAAGTAAAATGTAACGATGTAGTCTACGTTATCGTCTATCTTGACACTTATGTTCTCGTCAAAGACGTACCGCGGAATCTATTTAGCGAATTATCGATAAATCGTGCAACGAAGAGCGAATCGCGTTCAAGGCGCGGAAAGAGAAAACGAAAAAGACGCGAGAACCGGAAGGAATCGTCGGCGAAGGTTCTCAGGGGTGGTTCTCTAAATAATTATTAATGACCCGGCCAAAAATGTGACTCCGATCGTGTTGACACTGCATTGTGAGCCGCAGACAATGCTCCGGTGGCTTTCTAAGCGTGTGCCACCGGCTTGATGGAGGACCAGGACGGCAACGTTCGGGGCCACGGGGCCGTAATTAATAACTTGGAATTGATTAAGGTGTCAGATAAGTCCATGGAGCCGGTGGCTCGTGGGCTCTTTCTCCCTTTCACCAGGGCCTCGGCTCTCTTTCTCCGTCGGCGAGACGCGTTACGATGTGATTAATAATTTCGAGATAACGCCACCGCCGCTACCGCCGTCCTTGCCGAGTCCCTGCGACGCCGTTGTCCCTTCGAGAGGGACCGATTTGCGATTTGCGATTTGCGGCCCCACTTACGGCCTCATAAATGACTAATTATTCTACCACCGTCCTGACCGCTCTCTGACCGCCGAGCTACCCGGGAAAATTCGGAATTGCCGTCCTCCGACGACCGGGAAAACACATAACCTCAAAAACTGCAATCCGCGATGGACCTTCTGCTACTCTGGCTTCTCAGTTATAATCACGCGAGCCTAAAGTACCTAGATCCGGGCTAAATAATCTACTCTTCGGCTATAATTTAGACATAGTTTGAATTTGTAGAGGAAGCAATATTCTCTTCGGTCCAAAAAATTTTCGAGTTGCGATAGCTTTAGCTTTCCAAATTAAATCACGCGAGCCCAAGGTAGCTAAATCCAGAATAAAGGACCTCTTCTATGAGAAATAGTTTGTTGATTTTGAGGGGAGGATGGAAAGATAAAGTTTGAGATCGGAGATTTCACGAGGTAAGGGGTTCGTTCTGATAAAATGGCCGCGAAACGGAGCTCGACGACCGAGCAAACCGTTCCCGACGCATCGGGGGCAATAAAAAGACACGGGGGGTCTTCCCGATAGAAGTTGAGCGATCGTCTATGCAAATACGTAATCCTTTCGCGGATCCATCCAGGTGACGTTGACGGATTGGCGGAGGACTTTGCTCGGAGGCGGTCCGAACAGATTGCAATCCGCGGGACCATTTGTTTCCCCGAAGCTGCGAAGAGGTCTCCGGTTCTGGGGAGAACGACTTTCGATTAACGGGTCTTTGTTAATTGCCGATCGAGGGAACGGAGACCGGACGACGCGAAGCGACGGCTGTTTCAACGAGGACTAAAAACCGAGTCTTTGCAGATAGAAATCGAGCCTGCCAGTTCCTTCGATACAACGTCCCAAAGACAATTTACCAAATCGAATAAACCAAGTCAGCTTCTAGCACTAATTATTATTAAGACTAATTTCCATAATTTATTTTGATCAAATCGTAATAGGACAAACACTTACGTTGTCTATCAGGACATACCTAGCGATAGAAAGAATAATTTTAATACTTTATCTACCGCAAGTCTATCAATAAGATTTTCAATAACAGTGCTGTACCAAAGAGAAGCTTAAAAATATTATTATAATTTCTAACGATCGAAAAATGTGTTAATCTGATAAGATGCTATTGGCGCAAGGTTCAATTAGATGGACCCTTGCGCCAATAGCATCTTATCAGATTAGCTTAAAAATATTGTTGTACATACTAATACCAAGCGAAATTATTAGTTTACGATTGAAATAGCTATTGCTGTTGAAGAATTTAATCAAAAGTCTTTACCCATGCACCATAGACTTCAAAAAATTATAAAATAATGGTAGATAATGTGTACCGAGGACCACTTAATAAGTTTTTTACAACAGCAATAGCAGCTATAATCGCGAAACAAGAAGTCGTCTGAATTATTTACCACCTAATTGTTTCGTTCGGGGTTATTATTTAAAAGAACGTCGCTCGATTCGTCACCGAGAATCCCGCTAATAGGCTCCCGGTAGCTAAATCGTCAATCTACACCTCTCCGTGTGCCCGGTTAACGATCACGCGCCCTGCAAATGCGTAAACGCGGTGAACTAATGACGCGAGAAGACACCCAAGATCATCTTCCGTCCCATTCCCAGTGGCAAATTGAATTCTCCAAGTTCGGAACGGAAGATGATCGCCGCGCGTCGGTAGAGGACTCGCGGCGAAGAAAAACGATCGGCGAAGATGTCGCGACGGTTCCCCGGCGCGAAATTAAGCCCGCCTCCGAAACACCGGTGTTAAATCTTTCTGACACCGTCGGAAAAAAGCCCCTAATGCCCGGGCGAGGGTATTACGGGAGCGCAGAAGCGGGCTGATTATACGCTTCCTCCTGGACGGTCAAGATTGACGGATTCAAATTTGCCGGGGCTTAAGTCCCGCAGGTTCCACGGTTTACGGACAGCCGGCTAAACTGGGATCAACCCTTTGCGCGGATTACGGCGTGTGTCATGTCACGCTTGATTTCGGTGCCGGCCAAAGGCTCGTGAAAACCCCGAAATAAGTGGCCCCGTTGTTCCATCCCCCAACAAACAAGGGGGTGAGCCTTATCGCCCCGGTGTAAAAGGATGAAACGAGCGGTGATTAAATTTTAATTGCCCAGGACCGATTAACGAGTCCGACACTCCGCGGAATTGGGTGAAGACAAGGTAAACGATCTTGAGACGAACTTGACGAAACGCTTCAATTTTCATCAACGCGAATCAATTTCATTTTTTCTCAACACGTTCAGGATACCATTCAAAAACGAACAAGTTTTTTGAAATTGGTTCAAATATTTTGACAAATCAGAAGAGCAACGAAACAAGCGCTGGTAGCGAACGTGTTGAACTTTAAACGCGGGTCTACGATCAAAGCTCGTAGGGCATTTAGAGAATAGAAACAGGGGAATGCGATTTTTTACGTCTCACCCCTTCAGGCCTGTAAAAATCTAGAAGAATGCGAAGAACGCCCTGAAATCCCAACCCCACGATTCCCGGAATTCGCTAGTTGAACGAGAACGGTTTCAAAAGGAGAATATTTTTCCGATGCTATTGTCTTCGCTCGTGGTTCTCGGTGATTAATTTTTCAGACACCCTTTCCTACATTCATGGCGATTTATAGCGCGGATAAAAATTGTTCGAAGATTCATTGAAGTCTGGAGAACGCGCCGACTGAAATGCCCGACGTGAAATTATCCTAACAATTCCATACTCAACAAAATATGTACCAACTCTACAAGAATTGTACAATTCTTTTTTAACCCCTAGATTACGAGTCTTCGGTCAATTTTGACACAGGGAATAAAAATTAGCATTTTACTGCCACTTTCTAGATAGTTAATGATATTGGCTGATGTTCCGGATCAATCGGAAGACTGAAGTGCCTAGCAAAGGTAACTCGAAAAATATTGTTCAAAGGATTGGAAAGTAACACTGTAAATGATGATAATGAATATCAATTATGAAAATGGTTTGTTACCCGAGAGTTAACCGAAGTGAACTAATAATTTCCCCAGGATATCAACCTTGGAACGTTTCCTTTGCTGAACGATCAAGATCAACGTACCAAGCGAATCGGTAAAGGCAGAAAAGTTTCTACAGAGATGGGCCTAGAATTTGGCAAGAGCGAGAAGTGGAGGGCAGAGCGGGGACAGCAGGGGCGCATTAACGAGCTTTTCCTAATTATGAGAAAAAACTGGACCGCGCGATTAAGGGCTGCGGTGGGCTCCCCCATCCTCGTGTGGATGCCGGGGCAGCAGCAGCACGGAAAACTAATTGAAACCGCCTAACGACCCGCCGGCAAATGATACATCAGCCTCGAGGAACACCATCCGCCGCCGTCTTAATACCGTTTCGCCTTATTCGGGGCTCGTCGCGCGGCCGCAATTTCGCCCCGTTGCCACCCCCGCCCGAGGACCGATTTTCCGCACGGTCCCCGAAACAGTTACCAACCCCCGTTCGCTTAGCTCGGACCCGAGTCTTTCGTCGCCTAATTGCGCGCTCGAACGAAGATCGAGGACGTTTCCCGACCGGATGGAATGATTTATAGCCGTTTCTGGCTCGTTTCACGCGTTGTCTTTCGTCGCGGTTGTTTAAGCGCTCGGAAAAAGGGATGCAGTGAAATTTTATCGAGACTCCCGATGCCTCCGCAGTGTTGCACCCCAACAAAGAGGGTGCATCGAGCCCTCACATCCTCGGTGTTCAATTCGAGGCTTTCTCTCTCTCCAAAAATCGTAAAAATTGAATAAGTTGCAAAATGCGCCGATAATAGAGAGTGACAGAAAATTAGTTGGATTTTTTACTATCTTTAGTAATTATTTTACATAGGCAGCATTACTTGAATGATATTGAAATTTTTAAGTGAAATCCGATAACTGTTTACCATCAGCAATTTATAATATATCGTTAAGATGTCATTTAACAAAAATAATGCTTTTTTAAATTGTTTAACTCCTCGGAGATTATTGTCGCGCCATCTAGCGTTGGCAACGGCGTATGGGTCCACACGATCGCACAATGGCGGCAGCACTTGTCGATCCCAAATATAATAATTATAACTAAACTGCAGATCTTTATGGGAGTATAAATTTTGATGAGCAGATTTACAGAAGAATATTTCTTTTTCTTATTATGGATTTTATTGTACTCCAAAGAGGCTAGAAATTTTATTACATTTCTTTGAATATTTTTCGACGCCGTGTTTCAACAGATCAAAAATACTGTATGTGCATAAAGATCCGCAGTATAATGATTACTTGAAGGAACTCACCGAACGAAAGAACGCCAACTATCCAGGAAGCCTTTCTCCACGATGTAGAATAACTTTTCGGGGTCCTCGCATCTTTGTATCTCGTTCTTATTCCGCCCGTGGTAAAGATCGTTCAGCTCGTCCTTCTGGTGTTTCGCCTTGATCTTGTCGTCTTTCTTAGCCTTCTGTGCGTTCTCCATTTTCTCCTGGAACAGCGCAAGGAGTACACGTGAATGCAGTTGCACAAAATGCGTTAACCCTTTCGTCACTACTGGCGCCTGCAGGCGTTTTGAAATTTTCCTTTTGAGTTTTAAGCTTTCCAAGAGTCTAATATAATACTGTGTTTCGACTAATTCAACACACATTCTGAAAAGTGTTGCTGTTCATAGCGTAGGTTGTGATTGAATATACAGGGTAAGTCACCTAACGTTTGCCCCTCAAATATCTTTGTTGTTCCTAAAGATACGTAAAATATGGTAAGGACAAAATTGAATGGTACAATGGGGCTGACACGATGCCAAAAAAATTTTGTTTTTGTCATTTTTTTAGATATCAAGGTCACCTTGACTTTTTTAAATGGAAGCACCCTTTTTTAAACACCTACAGTGATAGTCCCTTTCATTACAAATTCAGTGACTATAATTACTCAAAGTCATCCAAGGTCGCGGACAGAGATAACGTATAAGATGTAACATCGATACATGCCTGTAAACGGACCTCGAAGGAATGTTGAACTCTGCTCGTGACCTTGAATGACCTTGAGTAATTATAGTCACTGAATTCGTAATGAAAAGGACTATCATTGTAGGGTGAGGCACTAACTATTGCCACCTCAATTATCTTTGTTGTGTTTAAAGATACGTCAAATGTCTGAAGGACAAAGTTGATTGGTTCAGTGGGGCTCATACGATACCAAGAAAATTTTTGTTTTTATGTCATTTTTTTAGATTCTCAAGGTCACCTTAATTTTTTTAAGTGGAACCACCCTTTTTTAAGCACGTACAATGTTAGTCCGTTCCATTACGAATTCAGTGACTATAATTACTCAAGGTCATTCAAGGTCACGGACTGAGCAACATTCCTACGAGGTCCGTTTACAGGCATGTATCGATGTTAAATCTTATACGTTATCTCTGTCCGCGACCTTGAGTAATTCTAGTCACTGAATTCGTAATGAAAGGGACTATCATTGTAGGTGTTTAAAAAAGGGTGGTTCCATTTAAAAAAGTCAAGGTGACCTTGATATCTCTAAAAAAATGACATAAAAACAAAATTCTTTTTTTGGCATCGTGTCAGCCCCATTGTACCATTCAATTTTGTCCTTCCCATATTTTACGTATCTTTAGAAACAACAAAGATATTTGAGGTGCAAACGTTAGGTGACACCTGTATATCGTACGCCGTGCACAGTACGTATAAAAATTTGCCGTAGCGAAAGGATTAAGGAATATCTTGAAAGGCAATAGTACCTCGCAAATGGAACAAACAGAAGACACAGTCGTGTACTCTTTCGACTCTGGGAAGTACTTCCGGAGGATAACCCAGGCTTCCTTCGGTACCACCTTCCTGGACGAGACGGGCGTCTTCAAGGACCCGTGCTCGCAGAGCAGATCCTCGTTGAAGTAGAGTATCGCCTCGTTCTCCTCGCTCTCCTCCACATCTTTCGAGCCCTCGCTCTCTTTACTGCTGCTTTTACTGTCTTCCTCGGGCTCGTTCGATGGCTGACCATCCTCGTCTCGAATCTCATGCTCCAAATCGTCTAGGAACTTCTCCATCGCTAATCTCCGCCACGATCTCCACGAATCGGCACCCACGACGTAACTCTCCTCGGCACTGCGATGAACAAAATAATCGTTGTACAATGTTAATATTCTGATACAGGGGCGACGAGCTTTCTCCTGCTCCGCGGAACGTATAATTTGCCCTTGAACTAGTCTATTCTTCCACCATCAAAAATATGAGCGTCGAGCGCGAGTAAGATTGACGTGTGCATGCGAAGCGTGAGTGCAATGGAGATATAAAGAAAAGTGAATCGCGGAAGAAAGAGAGAATGATGGGACTCGTATTCCTATATTACTTGATTTACGTACGGACCAATTCGTCGCACCTGTTCTAATTAATCAAGCAACTTCGAATTTCAATGACTTACGGCTCCTTGAAGGTCCGGGTAAGCTCGGTGACCTCCTTGTAGTCGCGCTCCAGCGAGATCTTGAACCGTAATAGCTTGTACCGCCGCCTCACGCAAACCTCGCACAGAGAATTTTCATCTAACCGCGGACCACCACGGTATTTGTCGTATATTAATTCCGCAGCTGTCAGAGGTAGACACTTCGCGCGATTCACTTTCAAAGGATCGAGCCGAAAATGCGGACACAACAAGATGGAATTGTCTATAGGCGGCACACCTTCGGTAAACGCGTGGCCGTTTAGCCATTTCGATAACCAGTCACTTGGGACCCACTGATACCTGTCCCAAGAGACTGTGCTGGCAATAATGTTATAGATGTCTATCACAAGCTGTCTCTTCAAGTTCTGGTCTTCGATTTCCTTTTGCTGGAAAGAAAATGGATACGAGTGATCGTCAGAAATATTTTGGAAAGACAATTAACCGCATAATTAACCGGTACATACTTTTTCTTGTTGGATAGCCAACAAACTTAACTCGTGCTTTACGTTTTCTTGCCTCACTAAGTCGCGTAACGTGGAACTGACTTCCCAGCTCTCAAACTCCATCTGCAAAAGATTAGGACCGTATAGTATTTTGAATGTAGCGTTCAAACAACGCTGTCTTACCTCTTCGTAAAAGTCTCTCTCTCCGCAGCTCATGGCTCTATGCGCAGCACCGTTTAGCCTTTTATAGTCTACTTTTGTACTGCTCTTAACTTCGTAATGATTTTCCTTGTTGTCGGCTTCGTAATCTTTCCCATTAGATGTGGAATCTACAATTTCCGAAGGGGACACTGGATCTTCGCACTCCATCTTCTTTTCTACATCCAGCTTTAGCATTTTCATTGCAGTGCCGGAATTAAGGAGAATAGAATCTGGGCCGTTCTTGCGCTTCCCTTCGTCCGACGAGTCTGCTTTCTCTTTATCGCTATGAGTCTCCGTGTTATGACTATTCGTTTCGACTTCTACTTTCCTCAATTTGCTCTTCTTCCCGTTGTTCATTCGCCCGTCCATAGCCACTTTTTTGTAGACCAACATGTACGCCGTGTTGGACGACAGGAAACCCTTTGGCACACGACCACGTTTAACAGCTTTCGTTGTAGTCTCTGAAATCGATAAAAAATATTCGACTGAACAATCTATAAAGTCCACGCTTACTAGAGCTGTGCGAGAACCTGAATATGTCGGCTCGGAACAGGTCGAAAATTTTATTCAGGATCGCGATGAGTTCGTAAAAATTTCGGGATTCCCGAGCATATTCCGGTTTTTCGAATGTGTCGGTATTCTCGAAAATTTCTAGACTTATTATCAAATAATTATCAAAAATATTCAAAATTCTCAAGTATATTCAAGAATCCGACTCGACTCGACCCGTCTCGACCATCGAGTTCATGCACACCACTAATGCTTACCAGTCACGCTGTCCTCGATCCGTTTGTTCTGCATTTTCTCTACTTTGTCATCGCTAAACTGATACCACTCTCCGTTCGAATTACATATATTGGCAATGTAGTGGCCCGAGTGCGCGGACGGCCCTTTGTGGCTCAGAACAGCGACAAGGCCGTACACTTGAGACTGCGGTGAACACCTGACATACTCGGACATGTCGAGGACCTCCGGGAACTGTATAAAAGAGTTGAGCTTTCTTTTCTGACCGGCATCTCTATCGGACAGAGCAACGTGTAAAATTAACGCAACGAGCATTAGGGTACGAGTACATTCGAGCTGCGAAACTAGCGAAGAGCCGAGACAAAACGTTTTATAGTGGTAGCGTTCACATTGAAGCGATCAACACTCTCTTCGCTGATATCGCAACTCCAATGTACTCGTACCCTTAAGAAGTTTAAGACAACAGGCGTAGACAAGTACCTGTGAAAGACGAATCGCATCAATTGTATGTTCAAGGTTTCGGGGAGGGATTCCAAGCGTATAAATCGGCGCGCATCCTTTTTATCGTTGCAGGTAACGCAATGATACTGATTTGCTCCGGTCAGGTGTTCCACGGACAAGTATTTCTCTATCGCCTCCTTGATGGTAGCCGCGAGCTGCAGGTCCAGCTCGTAGAAGGTGGTCGATGTCGGGTATTCGGTGCCGCACGTGGAGCAGCTGCATCAGACATAAAGCCTCGGTTATTTAGGAGGTATTAGCTTCCATATCGGTCAGATCAGTTGATCGCACCAGTCACCGTAGCGAGCAACGTGTCCTACCATGTTCTCATCGTCAAGATCATCAGCATCATCATCGTTTAGGACAATTCTCATTTGTTTTCCACTTCAGAAAACCCACCAATTGATATAGCTGTATTTCCCTTGTGTCAGCCTCTGCAACATCTGCCTCAGTGCCGCGTTTTGTTGCAGTTTCCCTTCGATATGGCACAGCAGTAGCTTCGAGAACTCCTGCGCATCCTGCTGAGTTCTAGTGTCCAGAGACAACGCGACCGCAAGATTCATTGGGTCCAGGAGACGCCGGTTTCCGAATTGCATCATAGCAAATATGTATTGCAACTGGCCGACTGCTGTCACTGGATGAAATGGTAGTCCCGCCATCTGGGCTTGACACTCCGCCTCCCTTTCCTCTGGGTCCTCTGTGATGTTCCACTTGTATATTATCCTCCTGCAAAAAATATATAAATCATTTATTTTTGTCTTATTAACATTTTTATGTGTACCCTGACGTGCAGAGTGTATTCAAAGAAAATATATATATATATATATATATATACCTCATGTCTTCGTTGTGAAACCACATTTGAATTAAACTGTTCACATAGCAAGTAGCACCCAAATTCTTTAAACCCACGTACTCTGTGGGGTCGCGTAATTCGGATAAAGAACTTTCTAAGGACGCTACTTCTACTAGTTGAGACTTCATATACTTTTCTTCGCCTATGCCTGTTAGACATTGTGGATTATTTGTGCAGTTACGCCTATAAAAGAGAAACATAATTATATGGAATGTTAAAAAGAGAAAAAAGCAAAGGAAACATTTCTTTTTGGAATTGTACAACTTACTTGCAATTTTTACAAGCTTTCAAACCTATCCTATAGGCAGACTCTAGATGTACTTTCTGTATTTCTGTTGGTAAAACACCTTCCACCCAAGCCCATGCTAGTTTATCTAAATCAATCTTCTTGCTTGGCGGCATTCTTCTCTGAAATAAAATAGTTACATTAGGTAATTAGATATGGTAAAATGTTGCTACTTGTATAGATTCATAAAAAAATTGCTTGAAAAGTTATACATTTTTAAGTTAAACTTTTTTATCGTATTTGTACATGTACCTACTGTAATTTATGTGCTCTAACTTTATAATAAAAGATAAAATATTATTTTGATTCGATAAAAACCGTATTAAAATGTGTAAATTTGTATCAAAACTTGGTTTTTATAAATTAATTTAGTAACCGTTGCACTTTGCATGAACGTTTGCAGCTCAGTAGTGCAATGGTGCAACGTGCAAAAGCACGCGTTTCATTTCGCGCCATGAGAAAATCACGATTCTGTTGGTAAAATAAAAACGTAACGAAAGTGGCACTCGATACAATTGATTCTGAAAGATTTCTACGTTCGAGGATAACAATAAAAAAGAAAAGACGGACAGCATAGTGAATCGGTAACAAATTGAAAACATATGAACAATCCAACACTTCTAAAAATCATAAGCTGTATACCTGCACGAAGGTAGAATTCGTTGCTGATGTTCGAGGTTATGAGAAACGCCGCTTTTATTTTTACAACATTATATTCTTCCCCTACAACATTATCTTATTGTAAGGGAACACTTATCACGCTCGTCAAGCCAATTATCACTAGTTTCTATCAATATTTTTTCTTCACAGGTAAAAAAAGTAACATAAAAACACTCTAACCGTCCGATGTACACTGACCGCCATATGCAATTGGTTTCTCTCGATGCGCGCGTCGAATTAATCTCTAAATAATACAATATGCGAAAAACTAATATAAAATCATATTTTACCCATTCATCTCTAGTCTCCTATTTTGATAACACATTAATTTGAATATTTTTATCCGCTTTTATCTTGATGTTCTACATCCTCATATAAAAATAGTTTTTTTTAAATTATCTTTATTATTTTTGTATAAATTTTTAATACATACATCATCCATAAGGGCATAAATTTTCAGAAACTTCCGGGAAGTAGTAATTATTTAAGTGGTAAAACAGAAATCAAAATGTCTCAAGATAAGATAGGTAAATAGAGTTAAGCATTATTAAATTAATAATAAATAGAATTACTGACTGAAACTATTTGCAGTTGGTGTAGATATCTTATTGGAGTTTCTGGAGGTGGCATTCAATCATATATTGTACTTCAGAAAGTTATATCCCAAGGAAATCTTCAGGAAGAGAAAGATCTACAGCACAGTGGTATACGTTTCTGAACATCCTGAGCTAAATGAGTACCTGAAAAATGTCCTCAATGCTATTAGAGAGCTAGTCAAAGAAGATGAGAACAGCGTGAATGCAGTAAATCTTGTTATGTACAACATAAAAAAACAACCAATTGAGAAGTTCACTTTTGATCTTGTTAAGCTACAAGCAAATAATACAGAGTGCGTATACTAGATAATAAATTAATAGTTACAACTTACTAAACATTTTGGTAATTGTTTCAGGAAGGATCCATACTATTTAAAAACAGAGGAGGCTCTCAGAACAATTTGTTTAAAATTGTCCATGTGTGAAGCTTATCTGAAACCATTGCCAGAGGACTCAACCTTTTCTATTGAGATTCAAACATATGAAGCAGCCCATGTTGGTCTCAGCGAAAACCCAAACTGTGAGGATTTCCCATGGATCATCAACGAAGAAGTACCTGAAATGACCGATGCAAATTTATTACCACTCAAAACCATTAAAACAGACTGTATGAATTTGCAAATGTATGTAATCGAAAGTGAAAAGAATAAGGAAACGAACTAATTACATATTTATAAATAAATAAATTGAATGTTAACTAATAAAATGAAAACTCAACGAAAAATGTTCTCTCTTTATACCTTTTTCAACAAACAATTGCAGGAGATGGACAATATAAGACATGGATATAAGAATCCTATACACATGATATAAGATCCTTCAGCTTCAATATTTATTACGAATTCAAATTGTACGAGGAAAGTAGATTACAACTCCAGAAAACAGTGAATCGTGGCGTCATTGTTCACCAGAAATTGAAGCTGAGAACACGGTCATGGTATTTACCGTACGATGGTACAACCACGAACCACAGACGAGATATAAGACCAGAGAGGAATGAGAGTACTCACGCCCGGGGTTTGGCCGTTTAACAAATTCATTTCAATTTAATTAAAACCCCCCAAAATTTTTTTAATCAAAATTTTAATGCCAACTTTTTACTTTTAAGGCTGGAACAGAACCTGTCTCATCTTTTGACCCACTCCAGGTAAAACCATGAGGTAGGATCTGATCCAGGCTAGATTGAGACCAGGGGCACTGACATAAGTTACCTACAGACATTCCACACAGACTTAAACTACTACAGACATTGCATCTTATGGGCTTTTCTGTCTAGGCCTCGGGGGGCCACAGTGGCTCCCGTACCATTTCGGTGTCGCGCTCAATATTACCGATAGTTCACGAATTTAGCCGTATTAGCAAGAACTGAATATTCCGTATACTTTATTTTTACTACGGTTGTTTTGAAGGCTACTAATGCATACGGCGCGTGTATTTGAACGGTGAAAATAATATTTATGAACAATGTATTACAAAAATACGAATTGTAGTAAAATTAATTTGGTTTCTATACGTAATATTATTTTTATTACTCGTGTCACTAATGAATGTATATTATAATAGTTTTATACACTTTAAACCAATAGTTTACTTTCTTTACGGTAATGCGGCAAACATGAAACAGATCCTGCCTCATCTTTTTATCCCCTCTAACGCATGAATCAGAACTAACTTTTAGTCTGGATAAGAACTAGTTTCAACCAATTATTTAATTTGAATATAAAATAATGTTTCAATATCGAAATAATATGCGATATGTAACGTTCATCTCAGTACGTACATCATATTTAGACTACATCAGAACCTACAATCTACTGCAGGAGTGCAAATCTATTTAACACTCGCTCACGAGAGCAAGAGTTACATGTATTCTGAAACGAAAACTTTGTATTAGGATTATTAATTGAAAATAATTGTTGAAGTTGGGACATCGGAAAAGGAAGAAAGTATTAAAAGTTTTACATTCTACTATGAAATACATATTTACGCAAATTCTAAATGTGCAGCTATTAGCTCGATATTATCCACTACATGCAAGATACTACAATTTATAAGTTATAATATCTAGCGAATTGTGAATAATATCGATTGCCCAGGTCTCACCACGAGGAGGTTGCTGCACAAGAGACCCGAAAAGGAGTCAGAACGAAATCTCCCTTCGTTCTGTCTACCTTTCTTACAACGACGATTCTTAAAAACTAAGTTCGCAGGTCGCTAAATGGAAAAGTAGTCTTTTTCATGGAAAAGACTTCTTTTCCATTTAGCGTATGTCGAGTAATTATTGCGGGGCAAAGAGTGAATCGGAGAAGAAGTCTCCGATCTACGAGGGACCAAGGGCGAATCAGGCGGAAGGCTCTGATTCGTTCAAAGAGAGAAACAAGATCGAATCAGAGCAGAAGGCACTGGTTCAAGGGTGACGCGACGCGTTCAGTGCTTACAAGTCCTGAGCCGACCAGCCCGATACCCGTCACTCCATCACCAAGAAAGATGGCAAAGAGATGCGCTCAAACGGTTTCTGGCGCTACTGGGTGACATGAGAACATGGCGTGCCCAGGATTACGTTAACACAGAGGATCGTCAGAAGACGAGTGAACGAGTCTCTTAGACATCCCTCTCAATGACTTCACGCCGGATACCGAAACTGGACCGGCTCAGAACCTGCAAGCAAGGCCGACACAGCAGAAGGCTGTGTTGGAGTCGGAAAACGGAGCGAGCAAAGTTAAGTTACGGCAATAATTACTCGACATAATTACAACGACGATATACAATCTTAATAACTAACGCACGCACTAAAATTGATTTATAAATAATCTGGAGTCTTCGTTCGATGATTGCTCTTCGATCGATGAATTTTCTTCTTTCGATGAATTTGCTTCCTTCGATGAATATTTTTCTTTCGATGAATTTTCTTCTTTTGATGAATTTTCTTTGGTCGTTCTGACTAACAAGAGCAAGATGAACGACCCAAATCGAAACAGAATCGAAAACCAATTGAAAGAAAATCGAAACAGAATCGAAAACCAGATGAACCAAAATCGACACCAAATCGAAAACCAGTCGTAACAAAGTCGGAACAAAATCGAAACCACATCGAGCCCAAATCTAATGATTTGTGGACGCAACGACCTATAGGCGATTCGGGTGCCCCCGGGGACGCGAGTCCCCGTACCCACTCACGGGCCCCATCCCGTGAGTGAGGCCCTGAGGGAGCCGACCGCAGGAATATCAATTTCAAACAAACATATCAATTTGGAAAAGTTGAACTTTGAAAGTTCAAGAGCATATACCAATTACAAACACAAAAATTAATATTGAAGGTGTTTGTTTAAGGTACATGTATTCTGAAATAGAAACTCCATACTTCAATTATTAATTGAAAAGAAATGCTGAAGATGAGATAATGGAAAACGAAGAAGGTGTTAAGTCTTACATTCTAATATAAAATACATATTAACGAAAATTCTAAATGTGCAGCTATTAGCTCGATATTATCCACTACATGCGAGATGCTATAATTTATAAGTTATAGCATTTTGCGAATTGTGGATAATACCGATTGCCCAGGTCTCACCACGAGGAGGTTGCTGCACAAGAGACCCGAAAGGGAGTCAGAACGAAATCTCCCTTCGTTCTGTCTACCTTTCTTACAACGACGATTCTTAAAAACTAAGTTCGCAGGTCGCTAAATGGAAAAGTAGTCTTTTTCATGGAAAAGACTTCTTTTCCATTTAGCGTATGTCGAGTAATTATTGCGGGGCAAAGAGTGAATCGGAGAAGAAGTCTCCGATCTACGAGGGACCAAGGGCGAATCAGGCGGAAGGCTCTGATTCGTTCAAAGAGAGAAACAAGATCGAATCAGAGCAGAAGGCACTGGTTCAAGGGTGACGCGACGCGTTCAGTGCTTACAAGTCCTGAGCCGACCAGCCCGATACCCGTCACTCCATCACCAAGAAAGATGGCAAAGAGATGCGCTCAAACGGTTTCTGGCGCTACTGGGTGACATGAGAACATGGCGTGCCCAGGATTACGTTAACACAGAGGATCGTCAGAAGACGAGTGAACGAGTCTCTTAGACATCCCTCTCAATGACTTCACGCCGGATACCGAAACTGGACCGGCTCAGAACCTGCAAGCAAGGCCGACACAGCAGAAGGCTGTGTTGGAGTCGGAAAACGGAGCGAGCAAAGTTAAGTTACGGCAATAATTACTCGACATAATTACAACGACGATATACAATCTTAATAACTAACGCACGCACTAAAATTGATTTATAAATAATCTGGAGTCTTCGTTCGATGATTGCTCTTCGATCGATGAATTTTCTTCTTTCGATGAATTCTCTTCTTTCGATAAATTTTCTTCTTTCGATGAATTCTCTTCTTTCGATGAATTTTCTTCTTTCGATGAATTTTCTTCTTTCGATGAATTTGCTTCCTTCGATGAATATTTTTCTTTCGATGAATTTTCTTCTTTCGATGAATTTGCTTCCTTCGATGAATATTTTTCTTTCGATGAATTTTCTTCTTTCGATGAATTTTCTTCTTTTGATGAATTTTCTTCGGTCGTTCTGACTAACAAGAGCAAGATGAACGACCCAAATCGAAACAGAATCGAAAACCAATTGAAAGAAAATCGTAACAGAATCGAAAACCAGATGAACCAAAATCGACACCAAATCGAAAACCAGTCGTAACAAAGTCGGAACAAAATCGAAACCACATCGAGCCCAAATCTAATGATTTGTGGACGCAACGACCTATAGGCGATTCGGGTGCCCCCGGGGACGCGAGTCCCCGTACCCACTCACGGGCCCCATCCCGTGAGTGAGCCCCTGAGGGAACTCCGATCCGAGCAATATTGATTTCAAGATAAAAATATCAATTTCCAGAAATAAATATCCATTTCCAGAAATAAATATCCATTTCCAGAAATAAATATCCATTTCCAGAAATAAATATCCATTTCCAGAAATAAATATCCATTTCCAGAAATAAATATCCATTTCCAGAAATAAATTTCAATTTCCAGTAATAAATTTCAATTTTCTGAAATAAATATCAATTTCCTGAAATATGTATCAATTTCCTGAAATAAGTATCAATTTCCTGAAATAAATTTCAATTTCCAGAAATAAATTTCAATTTTCAGAAATAAATTTCAATTTTCTGAAATAAATATCAATTTCCTCAAATATGTATCAATTTCCTGAAATAAGTATCAATTTCCTGAAATAAATATCAATTTCCTGAAATAAATTTCAATTTCCAGAAATAAATTTCAATTTCCAGAAATAAATTTCAATTTTCTGAAATAAATATCAATTTCCTCAAATATGTATCAGTTTCCTGAAATAAGTATCAATTTCCTGAAATAAGTATCAATTTCCTGAAATAAGTATCAATTTCCTGAAATAAGTATCAATTTCCTGAAATAAATATCAATTTCCTGAAATAAATATCAATTTCCTGAAATAAATAACAATTTCCTGAAATAAATAACAATTTCCTGAAATAAATAACAATTTCCTCAAATAAATAACAATTTCCTGAAATGAATATTAATTTCAAGACAAATATATCAATTTCTTGAGAAATATCAATTTCCTGAAAAATATCAATTTCTAGACAAAAATATTGTATCAATTTGGTAAAGTTGAACTTTGAAAGTCTTACAAAATTAAGTATTACCATTCTTACAAATTACATAAGAAATTTAAAACTCTAAGGTCTAAAATTCTAGATCGGTACTTCTAAAACTACTTTAAATCGTGGCTATTTATTCGCAACATTAACTAGACATTAAGTCAACTTTGAAAATTTATACTATTACAACGCGTGTTACAATTTGTTTCGCAACGCTACTTAAAATCGCGAATGTTCTTATCTTACATTTGATCGTTGCAACTGGAGCATGGGCGCCTGAAATATCGAATCATTCTAATACACACGCAATCAAAATACTATTTAAATAAGAAAAGAACTCTGACGTCTAAAATTCTATATCGGTGTTTCTAAAATTACTTTAAATCGCGACTATTTATTCGCAACATTAACTAGGCATTTGATAAACTTTAAAAATTGATACTAGTACAACGCGTGTGAAAATTTGTTTCGCAACGCTACTCGAAATCGCGGATGAGCCCATCTCACAGTTGATCGTTGCAGCTTGAGCATGGGCGCCTGAAATGTCGAAAGACTCGAAAGCAAACGCGAACTTTTGGTGCGCAACGCTAATTCAACCAACAGAGATCCAAAAAAGATTACGCTAATTCAACAAATCGAAATTCAAATTGCTATTTAAATGAGAAATTTAAAATCCCAACGTTTAAAATTGTCCATATGTATGTCTAGATTTACTTTCAATCGCAAATATTTATTCGCAAAATTTACTACACATTTAATCAAGTTTTAAAATTGATAGTAGTACAACGCGTGTGACAATTTGTTTCGCAACACTACTCGAAATCGCGGATGTGCCCATCTCACAGCTGATCGTTGCAGCTCGAGTATGGGAGCCTGAAAAGTCGAAAGACTCGAAAGCAAACGCGATCTTTTGGTACGCAACGCTAATTCAATGAACAGAGATCCAAAAAAGATTACTCTACAGTTTCTGCAAAACGAATCGCGACTGTTTGTTTCGCAACGCTATAGTTTGAACAAGCTATATCGCTGATAGAGACTACTATTACATTTAGAAGAAAGGCTAACTTTGATCTCTGTTCAAAATCGACTAACGCAACGCGTACTTTTTTCGCAACGCTAGTGCAAATCGCGGACGTTCCCATCTCGGCTGATCGTTGGGGCGGCGAGGCCTGCCCATTCATGCAACTAACTACTTTTACATTCTACTACAACTCTATTTCTACAGACGAGTATAACGACAAGATAGTGATAAAATGACTCACTCGAAGATGCGAAGACGTTGCACTGATTGTCCCTTTGAATGACAGTTTGTCCGGCATCTTTGGCATGAAACCTCGTCTGCTCCTTCGGCCCATCCCGGCAATTTGTTTCGCACCGCTACTCGATATTGCGGAAGTACCCATCTCACAGTTGATCGTTGCAACTAGAGCATGGGCGCCTGAAATATCGAAAGATTCTATTGCAAACGCGATTCTTTTGATGCGCAACGCTAGTTCAACAAATCGAATTTAAAATGCTATTTAAAAAAGAAATTTAAAACTCTAACGTCTAAAATTCTAAACAGATATCTTTAGAACTACTTTAAATTATGACTATTTATTTGCAACATTAACTAGACATTTCATCAACTTTAAAAATGGATACTAGTCCAACGCGTGTAACAATTTGTTTCGCAACACTACTTGAAATCGCGGATGTGCCCATCTCACAGTTGATTGTTGCAGCTCGAGCATGGGAGCCTGAAAAGTCGAAAGACTCGAAAGCAAACGCGAACTTTTGGTGCGCAACGCTAATTCAACGAACAGAGATCCAAAAAACGATTACTTTAGATTATATGTAAAACAACAACAATATGAACTTTAAAAGCGCAGTTATCAAATTGAAATGTAATTTTGAACCGCGACTATTTGTGATCCGCAAGGCTACGCTCTAAACAATCTATACCGTAATATTAGCTTTAATCTCTGTTCAAAATCGACTAAATTCGACGCGTGGTTTTCTCGCAACGCTAGTGCAAATCGCGGACGTTCCCATCTCGGCTGATCGTTGGGGCGGCGAGGCCTGCCCATGCATGCAACTAACTACTTTTACACTTTACTACTACTCTATACTACTACTTCTACAGACGAATATAGTGAAAAGGTAGTGACGAAATGACTCACTCAAAGATGCGAAGGCATTGCAACGACTGCACTCTCTGAGCCGATCAGCGCGGTAATGACTTGATGCCGGATACTGCAAATGGGCCGGCTCAGAATCCAAGGTAAACGAAAGCAGCATTGAAGAGACCATGGCCCCCCCGAGCTAGTTTAAAGTAGGCCAAGGAAGTTTTAAATAACCCTTGGACTACTCTAAGCTAGCTAAAGGTAGACCATGATAAACAATGGCAGGCCATTGGTGGAGGACCCTTGGTTAACCATAAGCCAACTGAAGGTAGGCAAGGTAGACTAGAGTACTCGTGGAGGACCACTGGTCAGCCTCAGGGTAAGCAAGGGAGGCCCGAGTAGGTCTGGATGACCACTGGTCAACCTCTGGGTAAGAAAGGGTAAACCAAGGTAGGCCACTGGTGAAGGATCCATGGTCAACCCTAAGCCAGCTGAAGGTAAGCAGGAGTAGGCTAGGGAAGCTCTGGATGACCACTGGTCAATGTCAGGGTAGACCAATTTAGGCCACTGGTGACGGACCCTTGGTCGACCCTAAGCCAGCTGAAGGTAAGCAGGCGTAGGCCAGGCTAGCTCTAGATGACCACTGGTCAAGGCCAGTTTAGGCCACTGGAGGTGGACTCTTGGTCAACCCTACGCCAGCTGAAGGTAAGCAGGGATAGACTAGGGCAGCTCTGGATGACACTGGTCAACCTCGGGGTAGGCAAGGGTAGACCACTGATGGAGGACCCTTGGTCAACCCTAAGCCGCTAAAGGTAGGTAAGGGTAGACCTGGGTGGCTCTGGAGGACCACTGGTCATCCCCAAGGTAGGCAGGAAAGGCCAGGGTACGTCTGGAGGACCCCTGGTCAGCCCCAAGGTAGCCGAAGACTCTCCTGGTCCCGGAGCTCTTCCGCTCCTGCCGGAGCCCCCGGCCCGACTGACTCACTGAGCGCGTTCCTCGGGCTTAGGTAAGCAGTGATGCGCAGCGCGCAGCGAAGCGCAACGCTCCCCACCCCAACTAATTTTGGTAGATCTCGATCGCCGTGATAATAATTATTGATAAATGTATTATTTCTGGCTGTATAATGTTTATAACAATTCCTCTTGCCAACGATGTCGACAAGCATCCTGTTCACTATCTACCATGTTATTTTTAAGTAAAAATTGCTAATAGTACTCAAGATACAGAGTAACTTTTAACACATGAATATTACCAAACAATATTATATCAAGCAAATGTAATTAATAAAGTTACTATCTCTGGCTGTTTAATGTTTATAACAATTCCTTTTGCTAATTATGTCGATAAGCACTCCCTCGACTATCTGACCATCTAATTTTTCAGTAAAAATATGTAATGGAACTCGAGATATTGAATATCTTCTGACACATGAATATTCGCGTACATTCATTTATCGAACACAATTCACTGATAAATTTATTATCTCTAGCTGGTTAATATTTGAAACAATTCCTTTTGTCGATGATGTCGACGAGCACTCCGTTGACCATCTTGCCATCTAATTTTTTAGTAGAAGTAAGTAATAAAACTCGAGATCCAGCATAAATTATGATACATGAATATTACTAAGCATAATTATATTGAAAAAATGTAATTAATGAATTTGTTATCTCTGTTTGTTTAACGATTACAACGATTATATGTTTAGTTACCTCACCACCCAATTTTTTAGTAAAAATAGGTAATAGTACTCGAGATACAGATTAACTTTTATGCATGAACATTTGGAGTATACAAGATATTCAATTGTCACTAGTATGCACAGTTTCATTAGAACAAGAGTAACAAAAACTATTTATAACTAATTAACCTCTTCTAGAATCGAATTGAAAACTATACATGAATGTTGCCGAAGGTCCATTCTATATTCTTCGACAGCTAATATTTATAAAAATTACCTGAAGTAATTTATCAACAATTTTTGCGGAGGTAACTTCTATCTTCTATGCCCGCAATGAGTAAGACAAGGAGAGTCCGAGTATTTGTCAAAGGTAAACACACAAATCGTTGTGTCACCTCTCTGGAAATTGTAAATAACTAATTAACTAGGCGTCGAATCTACATAAAACTGCAATAGAAATGTAGCTGAGACATCATTCTAGATCCTCCGATCACAAGGAAGATTATTTTTTACCAGAGATCTGTTAAATTATTTGAGTTTATTTTAGAACGAGACTTAGAATAATTGTTTATAACTATTTAGTCAGAAATAAAATGTGACGATAAACTATATGTGAAAGTAGCTGAAGGTTTATTCTATATTTCCTAACTGCCAATATTTGTAAACAATTCCTCACAAGTGTGTTACTAATAAATTTTCTGTCGAGTGTGCACAGTATTCAGCAGCTCTGTGTCTGTCTTTCTTTCTCTTCTTAAATGTGCATAAGTTTGTCCTTGTCGGATACAAACTTCTTTATCATGTTCGCCAAATTTTTACCAGCGGGTTCGAAGTCCTGTAAAAAAATAGGCGGCACAAATGAATGACAACGCTATAAAATCGAGCCTCCTCAGACACACACTTTATGTGTTGCAACCTCATGTAGTTCACCACCTGACCGTTCCATTTCGATAGAGTCCGCTATCGTACTAGGACATTTTCTACAGAGTCGGTAATTCAGAACCGTAGACAGAAAATGCATTGCATCACCGACGAGATACTGTTAAAGACATCCAGCCCCCGTGTATTCGGTTGCGCCGAAAAGTGGGCTCTGATGGGCTCTCAAACCGGTCGGTAACGGGTCCGATGGCATCGCCGGTGGTTTCGTGGAATGGATAAAGTAGACTTATGAAGTTCCACGGTGCAAAAAGTTCCGCGCTCTCTACCTACATAGACCATTTGCTCGTCAACTGCGCACGACTGCATGAGTGGCGTAGAGGTAAATGGTTGTAATACCTTAGGTAATAAATAAATGAAGAATGTCATTATCTATTCTGTGATTTCTTGGAAAATAATTACATATTATTGTATAATTTCATTAAATTCTTATCGCCTACTTATTTTCCTTATTGTTCAGCATTGGAATCACTGTTTTATAATCGATAGCCTGTAGATGTAGGAATTTATAAAATATCAGAATTTACACTTAATTTAATTAATGGGATATTTATAAAATAATTTTTCTTAAAGAAAAAATATTCTATAATAATTGTAGAATAAAAAGGTAGAATAAATACAATCTACAAGAAAAGATCAAATTCAATCGTTCTTATCGAGATCCTTAGTAGAAAGCAGAAACGTAATTTTTATTACTTATTTTTCCTATAATACCACGTCTAATGCTCGACAGCACTGTCTGCAATTATTAAATGCAATTATTTTGATCAGAGAAATATTACATATATGATGATAAAAGTCTCCTAAAAGATTAACTAAAAATGAAAAAGTGTCATCATTGAATTACTGTTGCCTCACCGATGTTATGTACCTGACCTGTACATAATGACCATACACCTGTATATGATCCGAATTATATCGTGTTTGGTATCATTTTAATCAGAATAATGCCACAAATCGCAAAAGTCTCATAAAAAAGTAAGTAATAATAAAAAAGCTATTCCTTGGTAATACATTGTGAGGACGTGCGAGCCTTTGAACTGTGCCGCCGACTGCGACTCTCCGCGTCTCTTTCTTTTTCATACGCTATCCTTCGTCGCGCCCGAAACTTTAATTGTCTATTACACAAGTAAATATCATCGGAATTATATCACATTTGGTATGATTTTTATTAGAAAAATGCCACAAATATGGTCATCGAAGTCCATAAAAAAATAATGAAAAATAAAGAAGTTGGAAATTCGGATTAGGTATGTTTACATTTCTCGGTGATCGAGGCCTCTCGAGCTCGGCTACCCTTCTCTACGTTCGGCAAACCTCAGACAATGATATTCCTCGCGTATAAACTAGGACTGTTGCTTTTCCGAAGCTTCGACTCTTCGAAGCTTCGAAGGATTCGAAGGAACGAAGGGAACTTCGAAGGTGATGAAAATCGAAGTTTCGGACCTTCGGACTTCGGACCTTCGAACCTTTGATTCGTTTCCAGTTAACGGATAAAAGAAATAAATTTTCATAATTTGTTTCTATAATCGCCATCTGAATTATTTTAATAATTTATTGTTAAGATAATATATTTATAATTTGAATTATCTTTTCGATAGCACATTGTTAAAATAATTGTTTAAATAAATAAATATTATAATCTGTTTCTATATTCATTATTTGAATTGTTATTTCAATTATTTATTGTTAAAATAATTGATTAAGTAAATAAATTTTTACAATTTGTTTCTATGTTCATTATTTGAATTATTTCAATTATTTATTGTTAAAATAATGGTTTAAATGAATAAATGTTCATATTTTGTTTCTATATACATTATGTGAATTATTTCAATAAATCATTGTTAAAATAATTATTTAAAGAATGTACAAGTATTTACATAATGAATATAGAAACACATTTCTATAGATTATAAATTTGTATACTCTATAGAAACGCGTTCCTATATTAATTATGTAAATACGTGTACATTGTCTAAACAATTATTTGAACACTAAATTATTGAAATAATTCAAATAATGAACATAGAAACAAATTGTAAAAATTTATTTATTTAATCAATTATTTTAACAATAAATAATTGAAATAACAATTCAAATAATGAATATAGAAACAGATTATAAAATTTATTTATTTAAACAATTATTTTAACAATGTGCTATCGAAAGCAAAATTCAAATTATTATACTTTAAACGTCCCTGCGCAGATCCGTGTTGTGGACCATTATCGATGAAATACTGTACATGGTAAAGTTGTGTGGCTTCGTGTAAGAATTACAGATGTGAAGACAGATTTCAAATATCACCTGTTGTTGAAAGAATATATTAAATATCATTCATTATTCACACGTTATTGTAATTTTTCAAGCATTTCCAGTGCTCTGACAAAAAATGTTTCTGATAAAAATTACTCAGTAGTCACTCTTCTATAAATTTCAATATAAAAAATTAAATGTAAAACGCCCCGTCCCAGAATTACGACCAGCCTAGGCGTCACGTTGACGCACCAGACCCCGGAAGGCGAGGCTCGAAACAAGGACATCTCAACCAATCTCAACGCCAGAACCCTCCCCCGCGCTGCGTCCCTCAGAGTTAGGCTGCCGAACTTCAGCAGTACCCTGGTCGTGTGGAAGCCGAAGGACTCGGGAGGGCAGAATACTTTGACATTGCTTGCGAAAGCATCGACGAAATCCGAGCGAAATTATTTGTATTGATACGCACTTTTACGGTAGTTTTGGACACGTACGATCACCGAGTCCTAAGACATCTGCATGCCTTACATAAAACAATTCTTTTTATTCGATAAAATTGTAAGGTCTCCTTGATTTTCTAATCGTCACTATATATTTTTTACTTAATAATGTTATTGCTGACGTCGGGATGAATTCAACGACTAAAATAGTTGTGAACAGCTAATTCTTCGATTGGGACCATTGTGCGACGCGCGACGCGGCGAAAATCGAGCAGTCGAACGCGAAGGCTTAAAAGTAGGACTCTCCGCGTCTCTTTCTTTCGCATACGCTGTCCTTCCTTGCACCCGAACCTTTCGTCGTTCATTACACGAGTAAATATCATCGGTATTACATCATATTTCGTATCATTCTCATCAGAAAAATGCTACAAGTATGTATGTTTGTGAAAATCCGATAAAAAAATAATGAAAAATAAAGAAGTATTGTTGTCGGATTAGGATCCGGGATACGGATCCCGACCCGTATTGTGTTACACTCCTCGGTGACCGAGGCTCTCGAGCTTTACTCCGTCCTTTTCTCCGTTCGACATGGGATCGCGGAACAGTCTCTTGAACGCTGAATGTCTTATTTTATATGTAATCTAATCTTATTTTATTTGTCAAAATTTAGCTTCCTATTTAAAATATATCGTTTTTTTAAATATTTTTTTTATAATTAAATTTGGAATATTTTCTCTTTAAAGGACCTACCTAGAGCAGTCCCGTTTTAATGGTTTTTGGTCAATCACCCGTATTTAATTGCATGCAAAAATATTGAAAAAATCTGACGAATTGCGGTTATCGACATCTATATTTAAGAATTTTTGCCGATTTTTCGGTTGAAAATCTTATTTACAAAAAAGGAAAACATAGGAATTCGAAAATTTCAGGTCTCTTTGGAAATTAAAAAAGGACATCGAATAAATTTTTACGGTAGCAACATATCCAAAAAGAACTTCGATTTATGAGAGTTTACAGTTTATTCGATCCCTGCTCTGGTCATTGGGCGATACATTGTAACGCGTGTTGCATCTTTGACTGCTCGGTCTTCGCTATAGCATTCGAACGCGACTCAGAAAATTATTCGAAGTCGAATAAACCGTCGAATAAAGGTACAGATGAAAATGAAAACTTTATTCACCGCTAAAGATGAATCACTCGACGAATAAAAAAATTATCTTTATTCGCCGAATAAATTTTCATCGAATAAAACTTTATTCGACCCGTGTCGAATACAGATAACCATAATCATTTCTTTTGTCGCGTGACAAATAATGTTTTTATTTTTTATTCGCTGTTTGCATCGATGCTCCTACAATTATATTAATTCATCCTCGCGAATCTCTCTCCAACTCTATATTATTCGAAATAGTATGTCAAATAAACGTTAATCTGTTTTTCAACATATGTATGTTTCCAGAGATCGATTCTTAGAACAATTATGTATTAAAAAGTGTAAGGAAATAATGCTTGTTTATGAAATATTTTTAAGTTACAAAATGAGGTATTTCGTATGAAATCAGAAGTAGGAATTATTGAATATTTTTTTGTCTTTGATATTAATTTTACTTTTAGTATTTTAAGCCTTAAAAACCAACACCAAAATGTTTGTTCGAGAATGTAACATCTGATCTCACTGCTGTATGCCGTCTCACCGTCTCAAGAATCTCCTCAGAGGCCTTCTGCACCGACGAAATATCGTCGGTGGCCTTCTGTTTCTTACTCCAGCCAAAATATATCCTAGAGGGCGTAAGAGAACGCTTGAATTATTCGGGCTACACGAACTCCCGTAAGGCTGGCTGTCTTTAACAGTATCTCGTCGGTGATGCAGTGTCTGTAGGTATCTTAAGTCTGTGCCAGGGGGCACCACTGTCCCGGCACGGCAAAACCTTGAGCATGAGCACTTTCATTTTCATTCCTCTCTGCCATTTCTAGTCTTGACGAGTGAATGCAAGGCAAGTAGCATATGATTCTTGCCGTTGTCGCATGACGTCTTATGGCCAGAATGGCAAGAATCATTTGTGCTTGCATGTAAATTTTAATCAAATGAAATAGAATGGTTTGAAAAGGTGTAAATAAAGTGGTAATACATAACAATTGTTAAAATTATCTCTTTCTTAGTACTCGTAAAAAAAATATAAAAAATAAACATACAACTGTAGACTACTTAATTCTGTCCCATTTGCTTAGATATAAATTCTTTGTCTCTATTCCAAAGTATACTGCAAATAGCATTTAGTTGATAAGAACAATCAAATATTTCAGATCTACTGGACAATTTATTAATATCAAGTCTAATAACTTTAACTTTCCATTTGTCTTCAAACTCTTTGATTCTTGTATCTTCTATTGTAGAACTTGACCAAGGTTTAAATCTACAAATCAAGATGTTAGTAAAAATCATGTAAAATCTTTGTGGCAATGTATATGGAAATATTAAATTACTTAGTTCCTATTATAATATTAGCAGGCTTTTCTTTTATAGCAGCCATTGTATTCATCAAATAAGGAACATCATTAAATCCTGTGGCATCATCGAAACAAAATACAGAACATATTGCATCGACTTTATCCTTACATGCCTAGAAAAATAAATGATTGTGACTTTTGCTCCTGTACAATTTGAATATATCCTACCTACAGGCAATATATGATTATATTTTTTAATGCTTGTCTCGGAGGTATCCCAAAATTGTAACTTGAATAATACAATTTTGTCCCATATCTTAACAGGCCAAAATATATTTGTCTTCTTTATGCCATATGTTTCTATGTAATTATTGGATTCTTGTATTCCAGCAAGACGTGCTACAACAGAAGTTTTTCCTACTCCTGATCTACCAACCATAAAAATTTTATAAGTAACTTCCTCGATCGAAGATGGTAGAGGTGGTCTTTCAAGTATACCTATAAAATTGTAAAACATGTGAATACAGAAATAAAATCTTATAGATTCGTCGATTGTGTGATCAACGATTTTATTTACCATAAAATCTTCTTTTTTTCGATGTGTTTACATAAAAGTGATGTACCAATGACTCTCCCTCCACCGAATGCAACCAGTTCACATTTATTGCATTCATGATTGAATACAACACGATTAGATAATGGTGCAACAATCTCAGGAATCATTGATAAATATCGGAGGTGGCAGTCAGAACAATCTGTATGAAAAACAAGTTTCATTATTAATTAGTAAATACTTCATTGAATCGGTTTGCGAAAAGGAAGAATAATATAAAGAACATTGTTCTTCCTCAAAATATTGACGAATAACCAAACGGACACGCTATTCCCAACTTAGTTCATTATGAAATCATTTGAAAGCAACAAATAATAAAACCGGCAGTTTCTACAAATATCGTATATATAGGGTGTTCTGCGACGTAAACAGATAAGCTTTGCCGGCATGTTTAAAAATGTTATCAAACGCAAAGAAAAAATGTTATGCCATGACTTTACACTAAAATATGCAATAGATATTGTGAAGGCGTATCAAACGATTTTAAAGAAGATAGATCAGGTGTAATCATCATAGAAATAGATGCATTAATAATTTAATCCTCATTTCGGTAGGAGAGCTGAATCAGTCTTTTGTTTGCGACACTTTGATCAGAGTAATGTCTCGAATATGTTGGAAAGTTTCTCGGTTGAATTGGGGGAACACCCTGTATATGCGATCCGTCAACCAATCGGGAGCAGTCCCGCCTTAAGGGGACCAATAAGATCGCTTTTAGGATGTCGATGCAAACGGGGACAAATAATTCCATTAGCAGTGAAGTTGGCGTCGATTCGAACGAATGCCACATTGACCAATAAAATCCGTTTACAACACGTAACGCGTTGTTTGCTGTTGCGTCGCCATATTGTATATTTAACGCGGGTTTACTGGCGCGTGTATGGGCTTTCTGTAACATTTTCTACCGAGTAAAAGCGCGTGGATTAAAAAACCGTTATCGAATATCACGCGCGATGGATCCGGAAAAATTGAAAGTGGTCGAATTAAGGACAGAACTCTCACAGCGCGGACTCGATACGAAAGGCGTCAAGTCAGTGCTCGTCGAAAGACTTCGTAAAGCATTACAAGAAGAAAATGCGAGCCGTAAGTTACGCATATTTTCTCTATTCGACGCTCTTCCGTTATTTCAACTACATCCACATGGATTCTTTGTCGCGTAATGATCTTTGCATTCGTTCGCCCCAATGTTGACAAACATTCGAATCAGGTGATAGCTACCCTTCCATCGAGTCTACTGCCATGTCTTTCTACGACTGAAAGATAAGTCAAAACGATTTAAACCGCGTCTTTGGTCTCGCCGGAATCAATAAACAGTTCTACTGTACATATTTCTTGTATTTTCGAATGTATATACGTGAGAACTTTATATTCTTCTCGCGTGTTTACATTTGTTCCTGCGCGCGACGCTTCTTGACAAATTTCTTTACAGTCAATCGATAATCTTCTTCTCGAAGTTCGCTCTAATTGCCTTGTCATCTTCGTTGTTATTTACCGTAATGTGGCAATGAAAAATAGGCATTTTTTAGAAATTTTTTTGCATAGATGTAACTTTGTCAATGTGTTTGTATTGTAGAAGAGGATCAAGGAAAAGGAAATGTCAATGCAGACAATACACATGACACAGCGAATCAAGAGAACGACGAAAAGTCAGAGTCTGCGAAGGTACCACAGACGCCGAAGAAATCAAGCAGATTGTCCAAAGGTGTCGTACCAGTAACGCCACGAGAAACCCCTGGAACAAAGAAACGGAGAACTTCTAGGGTCTCTTCGTATTCCTCTAGGAAACGAACATCTCCAAAAAAATCAGATCAAAATGACCTGTCTCGCGAATCATCGCCTGCGATCTCAGAACCTGCTTTACAAGAAGAACCCGTTATACCGGAAGAAACTACCGGGCAAGAAGAAATTGCCACGCAAGAAGAGAAAGCTGATTCCTTAGAGCGAGTCGAGGAAACAGAAGCAAAAGAACCACAACCGAACGTGGGAAATAAAAGTGCAGGTACAAAGGGAGCTGCAAAAGATGTGGACGAAACAGAAAGTAGCAAAATCGAAGCGGAAAGTGCACAATTACAAAATGCAAAGTCACCCGCAAAGGCCACTATTCATGAAAATTTGTCTCCGAAAAAGTCTACTGTTCATGAAACTGTGTCTCCTAAGAAACCTACTATCCATGAAAATATATCTCCGAAAAAGTCTACTGTCAATGAAAACTTATCTCCAAAGAAGTCTATTGTCAATGAAAATTTGTCTCCAAAGAAGTCTACTGTCAATGAAAATTTGTCTCCAAAAAAGTCTACCGCCAATGAAAACTTGTCCCCGAAGAAGTCTCCCGTGAAAGAACATGTGACTCCGAAGAAGTCTCCCGTGAAAGAACATGTGTCTCCGAAGAAGTCCCCTGTGAAAGAACACGTGTCGCCAAAGAAGCCACAGGAAAACAGAGATGAAACAGATAAACTGCAACAGCCTGCAGAGGTTACTTCGATAATAGAAACAGCTGAAAGTATCGAGACTTTAAAAGAGAGCAAGCATAGCGAGGAAAATGTAATAAAATGTGATGAATCAAAAGCAGTTACAGAAGAAAGTAAGATAGACGATGTTAAAGAGGAAATCGTCGAAAGCGGCAAAATGAATGTAGAAACAACGGATAACGTGCAAACTGTAGAACCTATTAGTAATGTTAAGACTAGCGACATTCCTGAAACAGAAGCAACAACAGACGATTTGCTTGAGCAAGAAGAAAATGCTGACGAGAACGAAAACGATGACTCAAAACCTAAAGATGTTTCAATGGACGATCAAAATATTTTATCAGGTGACGAAAAAGTAATGGATGATAAACAAGATGAACAGGTATGCGTCAATAATTCCCTTTCGACAGTACTATTTTTAGTGTAAGTTTGTTCTTTTAATCATTAATCATTGTATTCGTTCACGTGTACAGGATGTAGAAATGGAGGAACCAAAAGCTGAAGAAGACGCAGATGAAGATGTAGATTTGAAGGAACAAGATAAGGATAATATGGATGTGGATAGGAAAAGGAAAAGATCGCCGAGCCCTTTGGAAGAGCGTGAAGATTCACCGGCAACTGAGATCGTCGAGAACGAACCCGAAATTGACGAAACTGCTTTAACTTTATCTTGGTGTAAGTTTTCATTGAAATTGTGTTTCTTTGCACAACTTTACATGGACGCGACGATGTAGCGGGATTCTCTATTTTCAGATGATTCGGATTTAAATCTCGTTATCGACAAGGAGGGATTTTTCACTGCTACTCCTATGCACAACGATGGTTTTTCACACATGTGGGCTGGTGCAAGAGCTTCGTATGGTTTTCTTCATGGGAAAGTTTATTATGAAGCGAAAATAGTAGATCTCTGTCCCATTGATACAGAAAACGAAGAGAATCCATACATACTTAGAGTGGGTTGGTCAACTCCGTATACATCGATGCAACTAGGGGAAGAAAAATTCAGTTTCGGTTACAGTAGTATTGGGAAAAAATTGACAAACAATCAGTTCGAAGACTATGGGCTTCAGTTTGGTAAGGACGACGTTGTCGGATGTTACCTCGATGCAACATCCGAGGATAACATCGTCTTATCATATACCGTGAATGGGAAAGACCAAGGAACTGCATTCAACATCACGAAAGCAGAGCTCTGCGACAAAGCATTGTTTCCGCACATCTTGAGCAAGAACTGTAGCTTCTCCTGCAACTTCGGCCAAGAAAATCCGTGGGCCGAAGAAGTTTTAGAAGGTTATATGTCAATTGGCAATATGGATTCTCAGTCCAAGGTTCCTGGTCCGCGTAGACCAACCAAGAAAGAGGAATGCGAAGTAATAATGATGTGCGGATTACCCGCCTGTGGGAAAACATCTTGGGCAACAAAACACGCGGCTGGACAGCCTTACAAAATGTACAATATTCTAGGGCTTGGTAGTTTAATCGACAAGATCAAAGTGCGTACTTTAAACCACTCGATGGATGCATGTGAATTTGTGACAAGTTTTATATTTCGACGATGTTGTTTCAGGACTCGGACTTGTCTCATAAAGAGAACAACAATGATCAATGGGAGGTCCTTATCGACAAGTGTACGCGCGCATTAGACAAATTATTGGAACTGGCTCCAACTAGAAGGCGCAATTACATACTGGATCAGGTATATATATATCGGACGTTTTACTTTTCTGTTTTTCGAAACACATAGTTGAATGTTTTATTAAATCTTGTTACAGACAAATGTATACCCTTCCGCACAAAGACGTAAAATGAAGACTTTCAATGGATACCAGAGAAAAGCGATAGTATTGGTACCGTCTGAAGAGGAATACAAATCACGCGTTGCTAAGCACAAACCGGTTGAAGGCAAGGAACCTACCGAATCTATGCTGATGGAAATGAAAGGTTTGTTGAGACTAAGATACTTCTGCATGTTGTTTAATATACTTCATCTGACCCGACGCATGTGTGTGTATGGTTTTAGCAAACTTCAGAGCTCCGGTCGTCGGCGAATATTTCGACGCAGTTGACTGGATCGAGCTCAATCGCGAAGAGGGTGACAAACTTATAGGAAAATACAGCAAAGAAGCAAAAGAGGCTGGTTATGGATCGCAACAGAGTAAACGTCCACGACTCGAGTCAAGACCAGAGAATTCTCGAGATAATCGCAGCACGCGACACAATCGCGACAACCGTGATTATCGTGATAGACGGGGCAATAATTGTAAGTATAGTAAGAAGAATATAGTAACGCAAAGAGAGGAGAAAGAATCTGAAGAGGCAATGTTCACAGATTCCGAGAGGAATCGAAATCCAGGCTGGCGAGGCGGTAGCAATATGGGTTGGAGAGACAGACCTCAAAGGAGTGGTCATATGAGGCACGGTGGAGGCTACGGTCCACCGGCACAATGGAGAGGACGAGGAGCACTCGCACCACTCGTACATCGTGGAATGGACAGAAGGGGCGGCAATATGGACAGAAGAATTGGAAACGACAGAGGTCGAGCACTGGGATCCCGTCAGGGTGGTTGGGCTCCAGTGGGGTAATTAAAATTCCGGGTTCTTTTGTCTTTCCACTTAAAAATGCAGATTAAATAATGAGGTTTCTTTTTTCTTCCTTTTCTTCTTTGTAGAAATTATTCAGGATCACAGCAATCGTGGAATCAACAAGGCAATTGGTCAAGTGGCCAAGGTGGCCAGGGTAGCCAAGGATGGGGACAGAATAACTGGGGCTCGCATTGGGGAGGAAGCTGGAAGAGCTACGGACAGAGCTCGTACAATCAACAACAGGGTTACGGTAACGGAAGCTGGAACAGTTGGAATCAGCAGTATTACAATCAGTATTGGGGCCAACAACAACAGCCGCAGCAACAGCACCTGCAGGGCGGTCAGACAACCGCAAGTGGTGATCAAACTGTAAACAAACAATAATCCACCGTGATAAACGTCACAAGAGTGGAACAGTGAGGTATTATGAATGGCTGTAATTTTATTCTCGTTCAAGTAGTTTTTCGGTGCGAAATCAAACAATTTTATATTTGTAAAATAGTTGACGAAAAAGAAAAGAAATAAGACAACAAAATATTGCGGGAAAAAATTCCCCCAGAAAGAAATTGAATTCGCGATACCGTAATAAGTCAGCAGGATTCACGTGATGTGTGTGATATTCTTAACACTATTCCGGTTTACTTTTGCAGGCAAACACAGTGGATAATGTAAAAACTGCTTTAGCTGGTGATTCCACAGTAGGATATAGTCTCCCTCAAAAACCGTCGGGGATATATGAAAACAAATATACACCTCGTCCTTGAGTGTCGTCATTACCAGACATTGGTTTTGATCACACACACGCAGATAAATGGACAAACTTTTCCACGACAATATATTCACGATGTTCTGTTCGTATATCGTGTACGATATACAGATTCCAAAGTTATTGCGGTCTCTCATGATTCAAGCAACAATATAGATTTGTCGCGTGAAGGCACCGTTACACATGCACCGTCAAACTGGTTTGCATTGGGAAATGCAGTACATATATTGAATTGAATTGTAAGCATTATGTAATTGTAACTCATGATTGATTTTTCTGTTGGAAGAGAAACTTTTCGTTACAACGCAAACGAATTCGAACTACGTACGTAATAATTTTTTAACGAACAAAAGGGGGTAACTTATACAGGTTGTCTATTTTATCTCAATACAGTGAAATATCTTTTAAGGATTGATGCTATGTTTTGTGTACCTGTTATGGCGAGGAAAATTTTAAAATCAATTTAATTTTTAACAGTCGTTTAATAAATTGTACACACAATAATAGCATAAATATAGAAATTCACTATTTTAGTTTTATATTGCGATCAAGTTAACAAAACCATCGATGCGGGTAGGGTCAACCAACCGATTTAGTAACATCATTCCCTTAAAAGACATTTCACTGTTTTGGGATAAAACGGACATCCTGTGTAGTATAACGTCTTGTAACGTCTTTGAACGATGGGACCTGTCAAGAGTAAACCAAGTATCGCCTATGGTTATAATATACGATTAACATGAAAAATATTCAAACACTTGCAACGGCATATCGCTCTCGGAAAAGAATCGTGTAAATATGTACAGATTTTCAAACGTATTGCACGGAACGTTTATTGGAAATCTATTTATACATATATTAAGCGAAGTACCATGTAATAAGGGGAAAAAGGAAAAAAAAGAAACAGATCTAGGTTCTCGACAACACACGAGAGTGATATTGTATATGATTTTGTCTTATCTTTCTATACTAATGACAGTGTTGTACAAAAAAGAGAATATCGTGTCACGAATAAATTATTAGACTTGATTTTTATTTATCCGCGTTTTATTGAACGAGTCGAATTTGCGACGCTTACCAGAATATACATCACACTTTCGATTGGAAATCTTCTATTTTGTAACTGTGTCATGTTACTCCAAGATCAAAAAATATGCGTTCGTTACCCAACGTACTTTCTCCTTCGTCGTCCTTCTTCCTTCTTTTTTGGTCAAGCCGTGCCCTGTTGTCACGTAGATTATCGAAGCCCCCCCCCCCCCTACCCATTTCGTTTTATTTTAACAACTATCGGTTGCCTGCTGGAACAAACCTAGTTACCGGCAAATAGCACTTATCTTTGAATATTTTGTCCTTTTCGATTCTAACGATGAAATCGTTCGCTCATAGTTACAGGATGATTGTCTTTTACCTCCTTTTTTAAAAATCTTATGTACAGCGTATGAGACTTCGAATCGTAAAGTGGCATGAATTTCATTCCTGGCAAAATCTATTCGATCAAACGAGTTAAGATGATGTTGGAAAGATTATTAATATTTCTTTCGTGCTTGCTTTCGCATGTGGCAATTAAATCTTTTCTCAAAACAAAAAGCGGATCACATTAGGAGTAGTAATAAAAATTATTTTTAATGATGTCTGGCGATGGATAGATCTCGCGATTGCTGTTTAGTTTATTGTTTTGCATTTTGTATATAATCCAAGATATTTATTTACGTATTGTTTTGTGTAACGATATGCGGTTAGATTTTTTTATCAGACGTTCAGTTTGTTCGGTGAAATATTTTTTGCCAAGGGTGGTAGCTTGAAGAGGATGTGGTAGAAAGTAAAAGAGGAGCATATGACCACGATTCGAAGTCAGCCACGATCAAAGTGTACTACGTTGCGAATCGCTAACTAATGAACAAAATTCGTTTATCTTTTCTCTTCCGGTCGAATATAGAATAAGAGTATCAGCAAATTAATATTCGTAATCGGAGAATTTACTTGTTGACAAAAGTGTACAAACTTAAATCGTAAAAATAAAAAATATCTTCTATTTATTTGGAGTTTAAACTATTTACAACCCAGATCGGATCAGCGCTATTACCCACTAGAAATATCCTGTAACAGTAATTCAGTCTTCACGCATACTTAACGTAAATCGTCAACGACTATCGCTGACTTTGTTGGTCTACGGACGAAAATTTGTAAATTAATTCAACATGTTTTACACATGAACGCGTTGCAATTTATCCGACAATATTTGTAACGCATTCTTGGAATCGCACCGGACATTTTGATCGAAGGGATAGAACTGTGGAACTTTCTTAACTACTACTGTATTTTATATTTTCAAAGCTGCATAGGTTCTATATCGCGTGAAAACTATCAAATAACGTTTTAAAACAATGTTTTACCCGACAAAATGAAAAAATGTATACTGATTAAAAATAACGATATCGAGACTGGTGGTCGTTTCTGTTAGAGATTCTTCAAGAGATGAATGCAGTGTTAAAAAAAATTCGTAATTTGAAACAATTCGTGTACCTACACCGAAGGACCAAATTGTGAATTTTTACTCAAGTACAAAGATATTGTAAGTAACTTTCTTTTCTCGAGCGATAACCCGTTCCGACACGGGTCACATGAAACTAATTATAGAAAGTGTTATTGCAGTACCATTTCTATGCGACAAAACATCTCGGATACAGTGCAGAAAAATGAAAAAAAAACCATGGTGTAAACAAGACTTATGCGTATTAAATAGCGTTTAATTGTATTGTATTTACTAACTGCATAATGTAATAATAAATACGAAATCCTGCGTATATTCGTCGTTATAGCAACGATTAGCTATGTTCGATTCGCGATCAATAATAAATTAAATATGTTAGTAGAGTTTTATCTATTAATTTAAAAACCTATATATATTACACTTAATTCAAATAACACTGGGCTTATGAAAAATATATAATGGTACTTTTGTGCAATAAAGCCTCGCATGTACTCGATTTCGTTCTTGTCGGTCTATATCCGCTCCTTTATATGCGGCTGTGTGATTTATACACTCGCGCACGCGTCTCTCGCTGCCCCTAGATCCTTCGATCGCCGGCCAACGTATAATTTGTACACTTCAGTGTATTAGTTATTCGTTACGAAAGAAATTTACAAATACTTTTATACAATTCTGCGATTCTAATTATATTAGAACTCTGCGAGAAGTAACAGTTCTTGTTAGATGAAATTTGTTTCAAAGACACGTGTTGTCCCGCGTTACGGGACCAGATTCTCGATCCAAGTCGATCCGTTTTACAAAAACAAATCCTACTCCTATGTTCAATAGAGAAGATACTTACAATTTTAACGCGGCACAACAGTTAAAATACTCTAGAGACGATCGCGGATTATCTTCTTCCCGGATACCGCGACGCGATATCAGCGCGAAACGGAAGAAGCTAATCCAAGATGGCGAAAACGATAATGCTAGGAAACTGTAAAAGATTTCGATTACATCTACAGCCGCCTGAAATTTTCTACAGCTTCGCGCACGCGTGTAAAAACAACATATAAAAAGATTCCGATCGATGCGAGTCCTCCACGGAGACTCGCAGCATTTGGGTACTCGATTAAATATGATACGAATGGACGGGTCGCATTAATAGTGCAAGAAGAAGGGGACGCGAAACATTTTTGTCAACTGCCCCACGAAACGGATCGAGTGGAATCAATTGAATTCACGACAAAGCAGAACGTTCTGATTACAGACATCTCTGTAAAGGGGTTAACAATGGTCCGTATCGTGTACGGATGCCAATTAATGCCGCATTATCGTTGCTGTATAATCCAATGTCACGGATTTAATCCACCAGGCCTTTTCCGGTTCCGTCTATTCCTCTCCAACAAGAACGACAAATCCAATGGATCCTTCTTGTTCGGCATTTTTTGCAGCAAACCAATCAAAATGTTATTTAATCTCCGCCTTTGCTCTTCTCTCTGCGAAACAGAGTTTGCACGCGTTATTATCGTAAAGAAAAAAATAGAAAATAATGAAATAATTACCTGAGCGTACGACGTTGCCGGTGTAGGGATAGACAAGATTTCGTTCGATCGTCGTCTACTCTTGCTCGTAGAAGATTTCTGCTGATCTTTACCGTGTGTTTTCGAACTATCACTCGTCTCCGATTTTTGAGTAGAGTCGAGATCTTGGTTGCTCATTTTCTTTTTGTCTTTGTTCATTTTACTTCCAACCTGTATCCCTTCGAGACTGTGAGGCTGTAACATTTTGCGAATATTAAATTTCACTTCTTACTGTTTCACGGTATATATTATGCATTGTAGTTGCAGTACTCACCAAATACGTTCGGTAGTGTTTAATACGCTGTGGGAACGTTTCGAATGCATAGGGTTTCGTGCAGACTTGATGCCTAGCTCTGGCTACCTTGGTGAAGAGGCGAGCAGCGCGATCGACCCGATACTCGCACACGTATGTGTGTTCTGGCGTGGATCCAACCGGTCGGCCTTTATTTCAAAGGAGAAAGAATGGAGAAATGTGCGACAACATTATTAAACAACTAGTCAAAAGACAAAGGAATATATTAGGGAATAAAACCAAGTACCTTTGCAATAAGTATGAGGATCGAGGACCCAACAACGTTCAGCAACCAAATCGCATGGTACTGCTTCGTAGAGGGGAGCGCAAACGACCTCGTTTTCATAGAATTTTCGAGTGGGCTCGTGGTAAGTTTCGTGAGGTCTCAAATAGTGGTGGCCGAACACGAATCTTTCTCCCCTGTAAGAACAAAACGATGTGAACATCTGTACCAATCTACGATAATCAAATTCCCAAGAAACGTTCTTACTCTGTGTTCTTCCAAAGCCTCTCGATTCTGAAGATGTCCATTTGTTCGTAATCAGGTTTTTGAATGGTTTTGTACGTATGTTTCTCCGGCGTATCTCTCAACACGTACACCGTGTCTCCTTGTCTAAGCTGCAGATCGCCGCGCATCAAAGTGACATAGTGCTTCTTGCCTTCCTCTTCTTCGTCTCCTTCCAAAGGTATTTCCAAATCAACGGGGCGCGGCTGGCATCTCTCGCAGAGGTACGACTCGATACTGGTGTCGGCTTTCACGCAATCGCAATGTTGCCAAACCAGACAACGCTCGCACTGAATCATCAAACCTTCGTCCCTGTGTAGACAAGAATTTTCTATATAGTAAAACCTTCATACTGAAATTTTCATTTCCTGTTAGTAGTTTTTTTCATTCTAAGCTCACCTGTGCAACCCGCATATACACCTAATAACGTCTTCCTCCCCAGCAGTGGACCCTCTAGGTGGTAAAAATCCTTGAGAAGGAGGACAACCTATGGCCTCCGTTATCGCATTCACAAAATCAGGCTTGCTACCAAGATACAATTTTCTCAATCTAGCTGCGGCGATGCCTAACTCTGATGTTCTTCCGAAAAACCGGACATTATTGTCGAAGAGCTTGATCATGTCGTGATCGAAGTGCTCGGCGGTTTTGTAGTGGCCTGTTCCGATGCATTGGTCGATCGTGGTCAAGTCTATGGGGTCTGATATCTTCTCATAGTAATCCGCTAATTTTCTTTTCGAGGGCAACGTTATGAACGGTGAGCACAGCAGTTGGCCGTTCTCATCGTTAGCCGTTGCCACGACGCTGTATAGGTCTTTCAACACCTGAAAAATCAAATGAAGATAAACGGATCTGTACCGAATACGACTACGCGACAGATTCGCCAAATCTGATTTATTCACCTTCGCCAGCTTCGCAGTTTTATGCACCTCCGGATCGTCTTGCGCTTGTGCCAACCTCCTCGTCCTCACCGTTCGCGTGTTGGTGTTGGTCAGGGCGGTTAATTGCGAGAAGAACGCGTCCGATTGGATTTTCGCATCTCCGTGACTCTTCTCTTTGAACGTACTCGCGTTGCCGAATTTTGCCTTGCCGTTTTGCATTTGTACTTGGTTCACCGACGACTTTACCCGCCTCATCTTCTCCAAGTTCCGCAGCAGGAAGCAGTGATGCTGTTGCGCGAAACAACGCTGCTGGTGAGACATCGGTTTCAACGCGGGAACGTGCAACAGACTCGAGTCGCCGACTTTCCGCGATTTACAGATTCCCTTCGAGTTGACAGACTGTACCGCGTTCGATTTCCGTACGTTCTTCCTCGGTCTACCGACCGACCGTCTCTCCGTCGGTTCTAATTGAGATGGGAGTGGAACGACCGTCTTTGGAACCCTCTGACTCTTTCCACCTGCCGAATAAAATGGTGTTTTCAATTCGATCAAAAAATTGGTAATACAGGAAACGTTTCTCATTTTTATCGAATCTTGATCTCATTACCTATTACGCCTCTGCAGGCATTGCTACCACACCTGCACTCCTGTCCCTCGGATGGGTTGAACAACGCGAAATTATAATCGTAAGTCAACTCTTCCCCCGGCTTGATATCCCTGGACGCGAATAACGCCATACGCGGGTGCCCGTGGACGCTCCACTTCTGCATCTCACAGTTAGGCTCGCAAGAATGATTCACGAAACGCCCGTCGCCTCCCATCCGATGACCGTCGATCACCAGACCTCCGTCGAGATGCAGACAATAATGGTGAGTGTCGTTCGCGTACCTGAAATAATTTTACACTCTTTATACTCTGGCTAAAGGTTTATATGAACAAGTATGCTATATTTCCCGTTGATATACCTAGTCGCCATTCTAGATTTAAACTCCCTCTCAGATACGACTTCTCCCACGTACTCTAGGATGAAAACCCCGGATTTGATGGCTTGCTGAGTCCTCACTCCCCAACCTTTGTCCTCTGTCATGAACTTTTGCAAGCCCGGCGCCCACTCGTGCTTCTGAATCTTCTGGTTCTCGCATTTTTCCCCGCACGGGCAGAGCTGCGGGGAACATTCGCTGAGGACCATGCGATTGATGCAGTCGTCGCCGCAACCACTTTCCGGTTTGCATTCGCATGCTTGAGCCTCGTAGAGCGTAGTTGGTTTCACGTCGTAGTAAACATTCATACGAATTTTCCTGCGGGAAAAAAACAAGATGAATGAATGGTTGATCAAGATTGCTTCAGATGATGAAAATAATCGGTGATCTTACTTGTAATTCCACGATGGTACCGACTCCCTGCCAGGTGGTCTGGACTGCGTGTGCAACCACCATAAATCGTAACGCAATTGGAACGACATTTTCCTCTGGCGCAAAAACTTGCCGCACTGATACGAAGCGGATAGGAGAACAGCGGAAGCAGCATCACTCGCATCACCAACTATTTTGTTCTTTCCAGCAACCTCCACAGTTCCACTGGCGCCACTCCTTGTCTTCGACTCGGACTCCTTGCCGAAATCTTGCAGCACGCCGCCCTGCAGATACCGTTTTTTCCATCTGGACTGTTTCTTCCTGGTGTGCGTCGCGTTCGAGTGCTTTCCTCCGGCCTCAAGAACATTATTGTTCGACAAGTTATCGTTCTCGGTATCGTAGCCCGAGCTGCGCAGACGCTTAACGTTTCTGGGCGCCAGGGTGCAAGGGCTGGCAGAACCACGTCGCTTTTTCTGATTACCATTCAACGGTGCAGCGTGCTCGGTCTTGATATTCGTCTGAGAGGCAGCGCGTTCAGGAGGATGCTTCGAGTTCTCTTCCACGGCCTCCGCGGCGGCGCATCGTTGCTGCTGCTGAGCCGCTTCGTACCTTTCCAGAGACTCCTCCAGGGGCGCGTTCTCGTCGTATGTCCTCAGATCCTGAATCTTCTCGAACTTCACCGGACAGAACTTCTGCGCGGCGTTCTCTTCGCTGTCTGCTTCCACCAGGTCCTTCCTCACTCTCAGCTGACCAGCGCGAGACTCGGTGACCTCATTCGCGCAAGCGCGAAATGATCCCTCTCGTTTCGTCGAATCGGAGTCCTCCATAGCGAATTTGTCTGAAACCGCTTGCCCGACACTCCCCGCGTCAGCGCGCTTGTCAGGGTTCTCCCCGGACGCGATTTCTCTCATTTCCGCGCTCAGCACGGTCGGTTTGCTCTCTTCAACCGCATCCTCGATTCCTTCTTTGGACGAGCTCCGGTCGCCATCCAGATCCGCGTCCAGATCCGCGTTGTCGTCACTGGTCAGAGCAGCTTTCGTCGTCGTGGCAGTCGACGTCTCGCTCGCGCTCAACGATCTTTTCTTTTTCTTTCTCTTCTTCAGGGTCGGGAAGCCGGTGCGGTTGATCGTCTTGCGTCGCCTCATTTTCTTCTTGGTGAGCACCAGCGCAGCGGCGGCTGCTGCACTCAACGGGTTTGGAAGGTTCGGAGCAACATTGTCCCGCGGAGGTTTGCTTTCTCCAGCTGTCTCGCTGTCCTCGTAGCTTTCGGTTGCATTGAACTCCGCTGCATCCGTCTTAATATTCTTCTCCAAACGAACTTGCTCTGACGAGGACTGCTCGTGCTTCTCCGCAGCTTGGCCTTTGTCGGACTTGATCGACTTCTCGGTGATCGTTTTCTCATTTTTCGCGCCGTTTTTCTCGGCAGGGTGGCCTTTCTTCGACTCTCCAACACATTTCTCCGTCTTCTCGATCTTTCCGTCGACTCTCTCCGACTTCTCGGCTTTTTCCGAGTGACCGCTCTCGACCGGGAGTTTGGTCACCGTGACCCGAAGGTCCTTGACAATCTTCTTCTTCCGACGCGGTTGTATGTCCGCTTGGCTAAGCGGTTTCTCGTCGAGCGCCTCCGAAGAGGCTGTCGGCGATTTGTCGGGACTCGAACCTTCCACGTCTCTGTGTCTTTTTTTCGGAGTGACGGGTACAGCGTCTTCTTGAGAAGAGGAAGCGGAACTGCTGCCCCCGTATCTCGTGATCGTAGCCTCAATCGCTTCCTCTATGTGACTCTCGGTGCAGTTGCTCTCGTTGGTGGTTGGGTCGCTGGAGCTCGCGTTCGAACTCTGAGAGCTGTGAGGACTTGAAACGTGATAGTGCCTCTTTTTCAAGGGCAGTCTCTGCTCGTTTGGATTCGAGTTCGCGGTTGCGTTCACGCCACTCTTCGAGTCAGTCCCCGCCGGCATCTTCTCCTTCTTCGAACGTCTCTTCAGCTTCTGGTCGTCGCTCGACGTAACATCGCCTTTCCTCTTCTTCGTTAGTTTTTTCACACGGAAGATCTGCGGCAGCTCGGCATAACCGACGCTTGTGTTATTCCGGCCCAAGCTGCACGACCTGGTGAACTCTTCGATCAGTTTTTCTAGTTCCTGGATGATGCACGGGTCGATTCGAATCGGAGTCTTCGGAGGATTCAACGGCAACCGCCGCCGGTGCTTGTGATGATGATGGTGCTTGTGACAATGGTTGTGTATGGGTTGCGTAGCTTTGTCGCACTTATTGCTCGGTCGCTCCACCTTCTCCGACTTGAGCACCTGACCAACCGGCAGCGAGATCAGAGTTTGAACCCCGACACCGTTTGTTTCAAACGTGGCCGACGACGTCCTTTTACTATTCTTGTTCTCCTTCAAGACTCGTCGCGTTACCGGCGCCACGTTCTTCTTTAGCAAGCTCTGCCTCTTCGACGATGGCCCGGAGTTATTTCTGTTCTCCTTTAGACTTCTTCTACCGGAGTTGACCGCCTTCCTATCGGCTACGATCCTCTCGCAAGAAGACTGCTTCTGCCGGCGCAATTGTGTGGTAACCTTGTTACCCGCGCTCGGTTTGTCTTTCCTCATCTTCTTGCACATCCTACGATCACACTGACTCCCATCCTTCCCGTACTTACTCGTTACAGTTCTACTTAGGCACTTGACGCGTGTGGGGGAACTCGCGTTGTTCCTCTTTCCGCTTATCCTCCCCTGCGAAAATTGTTTCGAAACGTTACAGCTACGTTTTTTCTGGCAAACTCCGGAAGGCTTCTCCTTCAACTTCTTCGCCGATTCGCTGGTCTCTTCCTCCTTCTGGTCTCGGGCCGCACCACTTGTCTTGTGCTGCACCGACTTCGACTTGCCCCTTTTACTTGGCTCCTCTTTCGGAGGCTTTTGCTGAGGCGTTACCTCTTTTTTCTCGTTCTTCTCCACTTTCTCCGTCTTTTCTATCTTCTCAATCTTCTCCACTACTTCCGGCTTGAGCCTTGGCCTGCCCGGACCCCGCGGTTGCGCCGATATCGTCGTCTTCGCCGGTCGTCCGGGCTTTCGTTTTGGCGGATACAAAACCCGATCCACGTTCACCGCTGGCTTCGGAACCACGGCTTGGATCGGCGACTGCGTCGGAGCTGGTGGACTCGCGGGACTGATTGCCAAGTGCAGCGGACTGTTGTCCACCGACTGGATTCCCGAGTCCGGGGACACGTTCGAAGCGCAAGGATACTCCGGATCGTTTAGCTTTTTGCTCGCTTTGCTCCGTCTCTTCCGCGGTTCCGACAACAAAGCCGTTTTCTCGACGAACTGCTGCAATAAAGTCGAGCTATACACAGGTACAGGATTCTGATCGCCGTTCTCACTCGTATCCGAGTCAGCTCCGAGCGACATTCGTTCTATAGCTTTCGATACCAGCCGACCGCTTTCCGAGTCCTCGAATCCGTCGAACGGTGCGTCCTCGTGCTCTTGATCCGGCAGGATAGCTGCTAGATCCTCTTGATTTATCTCCTGCAGCGGAGGATGTTGTTGCTGCTGCGGTTGTTGCGGTTGCTGTTGCTGCGGTTGTTGTTCCTGCTGCTGTGGCTGCTGCTGTTGTTGCTGTTGCTGCTGTTCTTTCTGCGAATTATTGGGCGATGGCAGGCGACCCTCCGACGTGTCTGAATCGTCGCTGCTGCATTCCGACGACTAAACAGAAAATGAAGAAATTGTCGACAAAAGCTGATCGTGTTTCAGCCGCGTTCTATCAAAATAGAGTCGTTTACCTTTGTCTCGCAGTTAGGTTTAGGTTTTTTTGTTAAGCTCCTTCTGGTCTTGTCGCACCGCGTCTTTTCCACGTCCTCTTTCTTCGGTCCTTTCATCGTGATCTTTAATTTAAGCGCACCCTGCAAGGTGAGTGAAAATTAAATGGTAGATTCATTTACAAGCCAGATCGTGTTCCGATCGTACCGATTCGAAATTGGTTTCTTGAATGGAGAACGTTTGTTCGCTGTGCTCAGACGTGCAATCTGAATTTGAACCTGTGTCTTCCTCTTCTTCGTCGCCGCTGCTCTCGTCGTCTGAGTCCGAATTCGAATCCGAATAAGAGCAACTGCCTTCGGTGCCACCAGAACTTTCGTCCTCAGAATCTGAATCTTCTTCGGAATCGACAGAATGTGTTCCTGCTCGAAGCACATATTTGTATCAGAAATGCCTGAGCAGTAAGGCTATAAAGGGAATTAGTATAAGCAAACAGTTTGATACCATTAGGTTCAGTGGTCGGATCCCAGCTACCTCCACCTTTTATGGCATCCATGTCAACGGTCGAAGGAAGTTCTCTTTCCTGCTCCCCATCGTTTTCTTCCCAGTTCCAGTTCTGTAGTTCTAACTCCGAAGGATGGTGAATGACAGCGCTCCATCCTGAATCACCGGACATTTTTTGGCTTATCTAACATCCAATAGAATCCAATAGAATACCATTCCTTATGATTTTGTTGGTTGATCGACTTCTTCTGTATTCTCATAAACCATGTCCCTCTTAAAGCATACGATAGTTAAACCTTATGCGTATCGGTAACGCTCCCATGTTTGCTTATTCATATCCGATGTTCCTTGCAAGTGTGTTTTACACTTTACTCATAATTACATATAGCTGTAACAGCAAATGCAAACACATTCCCTTGTAGAAATAACATTGGCCGATGTATACAACTTGTTATCATGTATGGGTAGACAAAGTTATGAAAATGAATGCAAGCGATACTCGTGGGTAACGATACAAGAAGAGAATAAACCCAGTGATGCGACGAACAAGGGATCTAAATCTATTTAACGATTTTCCATTTATGCTAAATTCTCGAAAATTCAAAATATCTACAAGTTGCGGATTTGAATTGACCCAGATGGGTTTATTGCTCTGCTGTACCATTACCACGGAGTGCACGTTGACCGAAGCTGAAAAAGAGAGCACAAAGTTGCTGTCATCGAAGTTTCCAAATCTTTCGAAACTCTTTACTGACCGGATTAGCATAATATTTCAGAGAAACAGAAACAGATGTTCGATCGGTATTCGGGTTTACAGTGATCCAATTTGACCAAACGGTTCCACCGTTTCGCACACGAGTGGGAGACGAGAGTGTTCGAAGCGCGGGAGATCGTTTACGTATAACCTCGTCGAACGTTCGACCATCGACGGAGCAGAATCATGACTGTTGGAAAGCGGACGAGCTTTTCCCACGGTCGAATCGTTTGCTCCGAAAATGATTCGAAACGATCAGAGACACCGTCACCGAGGATCTGTTACGCGTCGTTGGTACGTCGATGCGCGCGTATTTCGGGTACACGCGCGTCACTTTTGTGTACGCGCAAACAGCAGCGACGATGGCAACGGTAACGTAACACGAATACACGCGTAAACGGCACACGAGGCGGTGCAAGAGACCAACGAATTTTATCCAAAACCGATCGCTCTGTTTACATCGTCGATGAAGCGTACAGAGATCTCTCAAGAGTGAAAAGGAAAGGGGGGAACGGAGGCGGGGATAGACACAGAAAGAGAGACAGAGAGTGTGTGTGTGAGAGAGAGAGAAAGATACCGCGAGAAAGGAGCACAGGGAACAGTCGAACGGACAGAGCAAAAGAGAGGGCAAGAGAAAGATAGCATAAGAGCAAGCAACCGAGGGAAGGGGCACAACGAGTAAATGAAAGAGAGGGAAAAAGAGAGAGAAGGAGAGAGGCGAAGAGGGAGAAAGGTTCCAGATCGTAGAAATGAAAAGAAAATAAAAGGCAAGCACGTTATTGTCGAAGCGAGCGCCTAAAGCGTGGTGAAGAGTGGTGAAGCGAGAAGTAGGTTCGTAACGCGGACAATGACAGACACGATACCCTGGGGCCTTCTCCTCCGCATCTCACAACAACGCGGCCAAGGATCCACAGAATTCTGGATCGACGATTAACCGACGATATTCCTCAAGTTGCTTCGCCACGGACAGCTGTTTCTGTTTCTCGGTCGATGCGCCAGGTGCGTCGGCGACAGAATCCCGTGGAAACTCCCGTATATTCAAGTAGAACTCAAATTGTCGCGCCATCTAACGTCCAACGTTACCGTTATACTTTCGCAGGCGGTTTATATGAAGTATGTATATTTTTTATTCCCTTCGAGTTTACTGGCCCTGAACCGCGAGCTCCAATATTGCGCTCCAATTCGATCCTGTGTGTAACACATTGTAAACAATTTCATGATTAAACATTTTATACAATATTAAGCAGGAAAAATTAATTAGATCTTGGTCAGAAATTTCAAACCGTTTTTATTTTCTGTAAGGCAATTCACAATAAAAAAAAGTATACGGTTAATCGGTTTGTTTCGATTGCGATCGCATTATTCTCGTATTATATCGCAACCGCAATTGAATGCGTCAAAATGATGTTCGATAGATCGACGAGTCTGTCGCCTCGCCAACATGAAGTCGATAATCGAACGCATTAACGTATCTGCGTATATATCTGATACGAGATGATATATTAACTAAAAGATTTGTATTTTTCGCGAAGTCGATAGACAATTGTTCAATATCGAGTCGAATCCGTTTGCGATAAAGAAAACTGACCGATGCGTTCGATTCGTGATCGAAGTTCTGCCGTTTTTTTAGCACCAATTTCCTTACATTTACGCGCATGCGTGAATCCTGTACACCGTGAACGTGGCTTCAAGAAATGTGTATGAATTGTGAACGTATTTATTAACTGTTTTACACAATAAATCAGGTAATCCGGTATTTGTTAAAATTTGTAATTATTTTGCAAAACTCCTGTTGGCACTTTAAATGTTCGTGACCTGAAAATTTTGACCTTACATTCAAAGTAAGTAGTATTAGGTAATTCTGTAAGTTATCATTTCTTAAAAATTCATTTTTAGTTTCGCATGATGTATGAACTTAAAAAGAACAATGCAGTTAAACACACCGTTAAAACTATTTGCAACGTTCATGGATAACATGTTTAGAATATAACAGAATGACAAAAGTAGTTTTTTAAATTTCGAAACGGTGTTTTCGATGAACCAAAATTGGGTCATCCAGCACCTTTGATTTCGAGGTATTAAAAGCTCTAGACGAGGTAATAGTTTCTAAATTGGAAACGTCAAAATGAAATGATGATTGATACATCAATGGTTAAGAGTAAACGAAAGTAAGTATACAAATTTTGTATTTAAAAAATTAAAAAATAATGCGACTTGTAGGATGATCTGTAGTTGTGTTCATGGGTACGGCCTCAGTCGCGCATGCGCGCTTGAACGCAGACTTCTAAGGCTATGTTCACGATAGTACTCACTTACCGACGCGTACACATTGGCACAGAGTGGGAATTAGTTGCCGAAAAATGCCACAGTTTCGCCTCAGTAGCAAACATGGCATGATGGGGTTACGTTCGGTGTTCAAGTGTCCGCTCTAGATATGCGCGAGTGCTTCGAGACGAAGGGTGGTAGGAGTATGGGCTTGGAGTCGGCAATATGGCCGGCCAGATGTGCATAGGCAGGGTGTTGGGGTGGTGTTAGTGTCCTGTGCGTTATTTATGTCGAACTACCGTAAATCCTGCCCGAATCTTGCGTGTTTTCATGGAATCGGTGATATATTGTGCAGAAGCAGGAATACGGCTTGCATGAAGGCATAGCATACGCTCCCAAGTCAGACAAACATGACGTAAGTTCCACGTACGTGACATAGCATTCGAAGAAAAGAGAAGCCCGAGTCTCGATTCCAGTCTCGCGGGTTCATGGCTTCGATCACCGCTCCGTTTCGTCCCCGATCGTTGTCCACGCCTGCATGGCTCTGTCCGCTTCGTAATTTCGATTTTCATCTCGCGCATTGACATCGATCTTCTCATTTTTCTTCGATGTTTCGTAACGGCGTTCCGGCGTTTTCGTTTTACTCGCGAAAGGGGAAGGTTCTCCTGTCCGGTGTAGCATTCGGTTTCCACCGGGGGGTAGGACTTCGATAACGATATCATTTTTCGTCGAACGTTACCATTTGCGTTCCATTTTTTTTCTTTATCGTTTCTCGTCCGATCCCGGGCGAGCGAATTCTGTCGAGCGTTCTTTTCGGTGTCGGTCTTTCCACCGTTCGATTTCCATCAATTTTGGCATTGTATTATCATATTTATTAGCCTTTCGATAAAGCCGATCAACTGACAATGACGCAGACAGCCCATACCTGGCTAATCGCAAACCGGACAGAGACTTTTGTTGTGCGCGCCGTGTAAAACTACTTTTTCGAAAGCATTAAATTCTGTCGTACAACATTTGCGATATATGTACATCTAATGTATAGTAATTCAGAATCTGCTAGAGACATGCAAATATTTTTCATTATTTTGCTTATTAATTTGACGTTTTGATAAAATATCATATTTCATCCATAGAATACGTGATTGCTAGATACGTTTTACGCATTTAAATGTACTTGCTAGTACACGTTATTGTCACTAAAAAACACACCGTAGGGGTTGGGTAAGGGTTGAAAAATCTCGGTTCGTAAGTGTGTCTATGGGTGTCGTTGAAAAATGACGAGTACAGTCGTTCGATTAATAGTAGTTATGTTTAAAAAAAAATTGCGGTAAAACGTCAATTGATAAATTTGAATTGGAACCTCGGTTTTTCTCAGCCTACAGTTTGTGTCTCGCGCTTCGCGTTCCAAAATCTTTACGTGTATCCCAAAACTGAAACCGTGCTTCATCTTCTCTTTGCTCGTTCCGTGTGCTTTTTATGTGACCTGTGCATCGGTTGCAGTTTGCAGTACGCGAACCAGCCAGATCCGGATGGAAATACAACGCCGAAAAATTGTATGTCACTCGTTTGTTTATGTCCGGCGAAGCGTCCGTTCTTACGCAGGCGCGTGCGTTTCGCAATTATGCTGTCACTTAAAGATTATCTTTGTGATTGCGTGACAATTTGCCCGGGTACTTCCGGCATTCGAAAAAAATCTGGTCTATAATCGGTGCTGTCATTGAAATTCCCGATAATCGCGCGTCGATTCCTGATGGCTTGTATTTGAGCAGGACATATTTTACTACATAATTAGTCGTTTAAAAATATAAAAAGTACACGATAATAATCATTTAGTACACAGGAAATGATACATTTAACACGTTCAGCGCCCACTCCGCAATCATAAAAATTAAACAAAATCAAAGCAATATATTTAATAAAACAAAAACTAAGAAGTTTAGTTTTGTGATATTAATTACTGTTTCAAACCTCTTCTATTCCTCAGATCGTAAGGAAATTTTGCACACTCAATCTACCAACGTAAAAATTAATTTTCAATTCTGTATAAATAACTCCGTCACCCAGATATGGGTGACATGGCGCTGAACGTGTTAAAAAAATTTAAACGCCACACGAAAATAATTATTTGATACGCAGGAAATTGTGCATGGTAAAATTATTATTATCATAAAATCATGAAATTAAACAAACGGGACGAGATAAATGTATGAAAGCGACTTTGATTCCTTTGAGGAATATAAAAATAAATGCTTCTTACATTACAATTTGACATTTTCATACCCAATAACGAAAGAATATTATATGCAAGGTAGTTGCGATTGCCCAGCTTTCTTCAAACATTATATTTGCATACACATTATTGGTATTGCAATAAGACTAAAATTAATAACATCACCATCACGCATTTAATATTTACTTGTGTAAAATATTTTTGTATTTTATTATTTTCGTACGGAACATCATTAAATCTGAGTGAGAAATGCATTATTAGAAGTCGCAATTCTTCACGTCCATGTGTCATATCATTATGCCTATGTCGCATTGTATTATTTTTGTGTATTAAATTATTGTAAATCATTACACTATTTTCGTGCCAATATTATTTCTTTTTGGCGCATTTAATTATATTTATGTGGACTTTTAATTTCCGTGTGTAACTTTTACATATTCAGAAAAATAATTTCGTCGTTCATTTTAATATACACCATTTCTGATTCACTGATTCCTCGTTCTTCCTCTGGAGGGTGATTCATATCTGGTTCATGCGATTACACGAAATACCTTAGATTACGCGCTTCCATGGTACACTTATATCTTTATTGTTGCAATACAAAGAGAGAGGGGGAGCAGAGAGAGAGAGAGAGAGAGAGAGAGAGAGAGAGAGAGAGAGAGAGAGAGTTCCGGGATGTATCATTCGATCACCTCGCGATAGAGCTCGTTGAAACGATATCGAAAAAGTTCAACAGAAATTTCTACATCTAGCAGATAAAGTAGACGCGCGTCGTTCCATAAACTCGTTGTAATCGTGATCCTCCGAGTCTTTGGTCTGCTAACTTCGGGACACGGAGGAATAGTATTTGATATTTTGTTTGTCAACAACGATGATCTAACATCTTTCCTGATATCGTTCAAGAATTTATTGTTATTATGACTGCGTTATTGTGCAATGCTTGTATACAATTACAGTTTAGACCGAACTGCGCCAGAGCTAGTCGCAGTGTGAGGTCATTGTAACATCTCATGAATACGGCTGGGTACCGCGTCAAGTGGAATACTTTCATCTGTTGCGGATCACGCGAAAATGCGTCAAATAACTATCGCGCGTTTTTCAACGTCTATGAAACAATTTGTATATACAGTCACTCTCATTAATACTCGTACACTCTAAAAGACGATTACGTTTTTAATATTGGACCATGTGACTTGGATTTTTTTTTTAGAAGTTAGAACAATTAATTTACTACACGTTGAAAAAAAGAAGGTAATTATATAGAAAAGGTCTGCGTACTGCGATTTTGATGAAATTTTAATATATCGTAGATTTCGACATTTTGAACAACTTTTTCCTTTTCCAATATAGGGGGGGTCGCTTTTAGTTTTCGAGATATTTGCAAAAAACTTTTTTCGATCGTAGATTGTTTTCAATGTTTGAATGCTTTTGGCACACAGGTTCGATCCTTCAATAATATTCTAAGACACTATTTGCAAATTAGTCTTAGAATATTATTCAAGGATCGAACCTGTGCGCCAAAAGCATTCAAACATTGATTTGCAAAAAACTATCGGTAATGTTAATTTCATAACGGAAACCTTCTTTTTAGAAACACTGGGTGGATGTGTGTGGTATTGTCGCTTCTCATCTCCACAACGCGTTTACAAACAAAAAATAAACAGATGCGGACCGAAAATCCAGGAAATGTCTTTGAAAATTGAAAGCTCAGACTATCTATGTATGATCAGAGTTATCTACAGGAGTTAATTCTGCTTGTTTCTTCTGTTATTCCATTTCCTGGATTTTCGGGCCGCATCTGTTAATTTTTTCTTTGTAAACACGTTGTGGAGATGAGAAGCGACAATACCACACACACCCACCCAGTGTTTCACACGCACCCAGTGTTTCTAAAAAGAAGGTTTCCGTTATGAAATTAACATTGCCGATAGTTTTTTGCAAATATCTCGGAAACTAAAAGTGACCCCCCTATATTGGAAAAGGAAAAAGTTGTTCAGAATGTGTTGCTCCATAACATATTAAAATTTCATCAAAATCGGAGTACGCAGACCTTTTCTATATAATTACCAAAAAGAAATTTTGAAAAAATTGTAATTGGTCGGAATTACAAAGAAAATACTAAAAGTTGTTATTTATAACTGTTCTATGTGGCTCCATATTGAAAATTCAACAAATACGTTTTGTAGATGTGTGTCAACTGTATACACTCTGAATATTTCACCAAAATCGGCAAACGTTGTAATGAGCTACAACTGTTTGAAGATGGTAAAAATTGCAGCTTTTCACAATTTTCGGCCTTAACCTGTTATAAATCGAAGGATTGTTACGCCATTCGATGCCTGTCGTTGTTTTCCACGTAATTCAAATTGGATGAAAATTTGAAAATGTATACAATTGATACAGATCTACAAAATGGATGTTTTAAATTTTCAATATAAGCCACATAAAAAAAAATTGTAAAACACAACTTTTAGTATTTTGTCTGCAATACCGACCAATTGCAATTGTTTTAAAATTTCTTTTTCACGTCATGTAGTAAACTAATTATTCTAACTTCTCAGAAAAGTCCAAGTCGTATGGTCCAATATTAAACAAGTTATCGTCTTTTTAAGAGTGTACGAATATTAATGGGAGTGACTGTAAGGCCACAGAACAAATTCTGCAAAATCAAATTCTGAGTTGTTATTCCGTGAAATAGAATTGCTTTGGTCTTATCTAATTTTGGTGGTCTCCGAGTCTGCGTTGAACGCGTGAGGACTTCCGGTAACCGAAATTTTCAGTTAGCAATTCCGAGGGAAACCGTGTTCCGAGAAACGTTTGCCGGAGGAGGGAAAAATCTAGTGGAAGGAGTCGGGACGGGCATGGTTAAGAAATGTTGGTTGTTCCGCGGATATTACACTGCTTGTTATCGTAACGCCAGTTCCTAGCTGGCTCTTGTGGCAAGAGGAAGTGGTCAATATCTTTTCGTATTCCGCTCGGTTCTGTTCTGGTTTCGCGAGCAATCCGTCCAACTCGGCCCGTGGCCCGTGGAACCACGGTGAAAGTGACATCGAGCGTAACACCATGCTCGATGGAATCCGCCGGTTCTTCCGCCGTTGCGAGAACACGCGAATCGCTTCATCATCCTTGAGACCGTGCCGTGGCCGCGAGAACCGCAGTTCTTCTCGAAAGCTCTCTCTAACACGATGATTTCCGAGCGACATTCGCGCGATAGCCAGCGGTTCCTACCGCGACGAGGGGACTACCAATCGTGGTAACGAAATCTGGAAGCCGTCGCAACTCGAGGATGAATTTTTTAATGTTCCTTTTGTTCCCCGCTCGGTTTCAGCGAAGTGAGCATATCGTCCGCTCGTGCGTCGGTAATGGTGTACGACGACGTCAACAAGAAATGGGTGCCGAGCGGCAGCTCCTCGGGGCTCTCCAAGGTCCAGCTGTACCATCATCTGGTGAACAACACGTTTCGCGTGGTCGGCAGGAAGCTGCAGGATCACGAGATCGTCATCAACTGCGCGATCCTCAAGGGGCTCAAGTATAATCAAGCGACGGTCACGTTTCACCAATGGAGAGACAACAAACAAGTGTACGGCCTGAATTTCTCCAGCAAGGATGACGCCGACGCGTTTGCCAGAGCGATGCTGCAGGCGCTCGATGTGAGATAAATAGAGAGAAATACCAACAATCATTTGCCAAAGTCTTTCGTTCTTCGTTTGTTAATTTTTACATTTCTTTTTCCAGGTGCTCAGCAATGGAAGCAACATATCGAGAAGTCTTGCTCCCGCGGTTGGTTCGACCACTCAACAGCAACCCGTTTTCCAGCAACAACAACAGGGCAACGCTCAATACGACGAGGACATGGGCTACAGGTTCGCAACTTCGTAATTCCGCTGAATTTATTATGCGATGCGACTAAGAATCTTAACTTTGTTTACAGAACCATGACAAGGGAGGACGTGGCGATAATCCAAGAGCGCAGAATGTCTCAGCAAAGTCAGGGTATTGTATCTATCGCGTTTCACCGTCTGGTTAAGTGGAAGTCGCAAGAACCGCGCTCGGAACCGTCATGACAACCGCATTCTCTTTGCAGCAACCGGCAGTCCGAATGCAATATCTCCGAGCTGTCCTCTGGGTAGCCAACAGCAACAGCAGCAGCAACAACAACAGCAACAACAACAACAAACGCCACAACAACAACAACCACCCCAACAAGTTCAAGTGCAACAACCGCAACCACAGCCGCAGCAGCAACAAACGTCAGCCCCTCCACTGCCTCAGCAACAGACGCAACAACAGCAACATCAAACGCAGCAGCCGCAGCAACCACCGTTGCAGCAGCAACCGCCGCAGCAACAGCAATCCGGTCACCATAGAACTTCTTCGGCGCCGCCTGCACCGCAACCGCAGCAATCCATGATGCAATCGATTCAGCCGGTTGGCGGTTTAGGGACGGGAGCGGGACAAATTTCGAGCGGCGGAGCTCCTCCGGTTCCACCTCCTCAACCTCCGGTGCCGCCGTGTCCGCCGGTGATGATGAATTTCAACGCGCCAGTACCGCCACCTCCGATGATGATGAACCAGTACGCGCAATCCCCATCGTCTCAGACGAACTTGCCGAGCCAACCGCAGGCTCAGTCGATCTACGGGAGCGGGCAAGGAAGTCAGTACGGCACCGCGGCGAACAGTAATCAGTACGCGACCGCCTCGGTAGTCGGTCAGAGTCCCTGTCAGTATTCCTCCGGGAATCAGAACAACTTTTACGGCAACAACGGCCAGATTAGCAACGCGTACTCGAGCGGACAGCCGGTTCAAACGAGTCAGTACGGTAGCGGAAGCGGCGCTAGCGGTGGAGGCAGCGGAGGTGGCGGTGGAAACCAATACGCGAGTGGGAATTCGATCGGTCAGTACGCCAGTAGTGGAGCTGCAACGACCGCGGGTCAGTACGTGGTCGGTGTCGGCGTCGGCGTCGGGGCTGGCGTGAACGTTGGTCAGCAAGTACAGAATCAGTCTCAGTACAGTGTCGTGTCCCAGGCACAGTCACCGTACAGCACCGGTCAAGTACAAGCCACGTCGAACACCACAAATCCCTATGGAACACCCGCGAACGCCGTGAATCAGTACAACAGTGGCAGCGCCGGCGGTGGTGGTGGTGCAGCTTCCGTTGCTAGTGGAATCCACGGGCCGACAGTTAATTCGAACGTTTACGGGCCCGTTGGCAGCGGTGGTCCTCAACCGCCGCCCATGGTACCGTTGACCGGTCCCGCTGCACCACCTCCACCTCCTCCGCCACCCGTGCCAAACGCGAACGCCATCAGCCTTAACCCTCCCGGTTCCACCGGGTCGATGAGTTCCAACAGCAACAACGCGGAACCACCGCCGGACGCCAACTCGTTGGCTGCTGCTCTTCAAGCGGCTCGTTTGAAGAAGAAGCAGGTTCGCGCTTGCCTGGATTAGAGATTTCTATCCAGTTTTATTTTTTTGTTATTCAGTATTGTATCCGGTTGTTGTATTCTTTGCTTGACCGTTGTCGCATGATTTCAGTCGGCGCAGCAATCTGTAGAGAATAGCAGTGGTTCGAATAGCAACAACAGTGGCAATACCGGAGGCGGTGGAAATTATGGTACGTTGGGCAGAGGAGGAGGTGGCAGTATGGCTTCCATGATGGACGAAATGGCAAAGACCCTGGCGCGAAGACGAGCCGCCGTCGAGAAGAAACAGCCCGAGCAGCCGCAGGTAAATCTGATCGTTCTCTGCTTTGATTTAGTAGTGTTAATGTTTGTAAACACTTTCGTCAGCGTGCTCACGCGCTTCTTTTCGCTCCGGCAGGAACCGGAAAGCTCGCCCGACAAGAAGTCTTGGGACAAGAACAATTCGTCGAACAATAAATTCTCGAACGGTGCCGAATCGCCGAAATCTGTTCGCAAGAGGTTCGGCTCCGCGTCCGAGGACACTTTGCTGAAAGTAAACGGCGTGAACGACGGAGCCGTGCTCACCGCTCAAGAAATGGAGGCGTTCAAGGCGGAAATCATCAAGGAAGTGCGCAAAGAATTCCAAAAGATGAAACAGGAGATCGTGGACGGTAAGCGATCCGAGAGATCGGATGATTTAACACTTTTTCCCGGTATCAGCAACCTTTTTGTCGTATCTCTGGAGCGAAGTTGCTCATCGCGCTTTTGTTCTTGAACGGTTCTAGCTGTGAGAGCGGAGCTGAGCAGAAGATAAAGACGCGACGCCGGGCCAGACTCGATGAAAGCGACAATGGGAGAAGAGAGAGGGAGAGAGCGAAAGAGAGAGAGAACAATGTATCGCGTAGGTCGGACAACCGAAACGATCGTGTCGATGGCCGCGCGCGCAACACAGGTTTTTTTACTACGTATTCGCGAGAGTGAAGCGGACTTATACCCCGTGTATATCAGGCACGTTCGTGCGTAAGTACATTATTATCTAGCCTAGCAATCTAAGTAAAAACCGTACCCTTTCGTTGTTTACTAAACCGATGGTAAGCGACGTTCCATTATGGATAACAAACAAACAACAACAAAAAAGAAATCGATTCTAATTCTGCCAATTTGACGCACAACAGACAATTTTTGATCATGAACCGCTCGGTAGTTGGATGCTACCACGTTCGAGAACGCGTGTACTGTCTTCGGTGGGATCGCTGAAATCGATCTTTATGAACGGAATCGTTCGTCATCGTAGAAACGCGTCGATCCATCCCTCACCCACGCCTCGCCGATCGAGGACACCCGCGACTAATTAATTTATGTAAATATCGGTCGAGATTCGACGCGCAGCACCGAGAACAAACGCGAGCGCGAGCTCGATCATTTCTGAAAAAAGCATGCCTCTAGTCCGAGACGCGATTTCGACTGGGATTCGAGCGATCGACTGCGCGCACATTCTCGCGCTTCGCTAATTTCGAAGCGCCCCGACAGCGCAGTCGGTGCGTCGAATCAGCGCTTGCACGCGGCACATTGCGAGTCTGTAAAACTCGAAATTCCTGTATCCAGCCTGATTTCTCACGCTTTTCGTACATACACCCACACACACACAGCACGACTATTTTTTCCGTGTACATATGAAATCGATACGCACAGCTCGTTACATTCCAAGAGACACACGCAATGGTTCCGTGAAACGCGAACAAAAGACGACAAAATGAAAGAGAACGGCAGAGAGGAGAGACATGACGAACACGTGGAAAACGTGACCACCGATCGACTGCCGCGGCTTCGAACGAATCAAATGAATCTTGAAACGGTTCGAGTGCCGTTTTCGTTCACACAAATACACATACATTAATACATACGTTCACGTACATATAGACGTAAACAGAGCCCACGTACACCGATCATCCGAAGCGTTTTAGAAATTTTACCGATTTTTCTATTTCACGCAGAACCGACTCAACGAAATTCCACACTCTGAACGCACGACGATTGAACGATCGTGTTTGATATTGATATTGTATATTATTCTCCGTTCTTATATTTTTTTATCGTCTCCCGTACGATTCTCATGGAGCGTGAGAAGAGTAACGTTGCAGTTCATATATATTCTATGTACCTATAATATAGTCGTATATACGCTGATCTGCACCGGCTTATTGGCATTTATTGCAATTAACGAAAATACAAAACAATGAAAAAACAGCAAAAAAAGAACGAAGGAGTGCTACAAAGAAACTTGCGTGAAAAAAAAAATGCTAACCAAACAGGACAGCGAGATACCTGGAGAATGTGGAAAGAGAGAAAGAGAGAGAGAGACGAGGAAGAAAAGAAGAAGGCAAATTAAAAGGGAGAGGGGGGACACATAGAGAGAGAGAGAGGGGGGAGCTGAGAAAAATGGTACCCATCGTTCCGTGTAGCAGCGATATCTTTTTCTATCAGTATGTATTTCGTAAACGGCGCGCTATCCTTTCTCGATGCGCGCGAATTTCAAACTTTTAACGACGCGAAAAGGGGAAAAAAGAAAGAAAAACGCGAACGTTCGCGCGATGGATTCGCAACGACTGACAATGAGACTCGAAAAACTGACACGGTTATCAACCTCGTCAAGTTTCTCCTGATTTATTATCGAAACACAGACGTCTTTTATTCTAAGCATATCCGCGGGTCTAAATTTTGAATCTCGGTTTACGCAACAATCTTCTAGTCGACCAGGAAAACTACAAATCGGAGAACAGAACGGAACGTCCGTGACGATTAAAAGCGCACGGTCAGATTTGTGCGTTTCGCGATAACATCTGTCGGCCATCGAATGGACAACGCGGTATTCACACACTGCCATCCTCGTTTCGCCTGTAACAGTTTCCACGCGCACCTATTTCGATTATCGTAGCGTTTTTTACCTGTTAACCGACCGGAGACGATCGTTCTCGACTTTACCTTGGTCACGGTAGCCTTTTACATTATTTATTATTTAATCGATGGTTTATTCGGTTGTACCTTTCGATCCGAATTAGTACAAAGTCGAAGAATTTGATTCGGTGAAGCATTCACGATCGTAGAAACGAATCGGTCGGTTAACAGGACGATCGATCCCGCGACTTCGTCGAACGCTATTCCCTCTGTTCTCGCACCGATCCGCCATCTCCATCGAATCGCGCGTTGCCACGCGCACCAGACTCTCCGCGTCGATCTTCCAGTATGACAGTATTCGTTATCAATTTCCTGTATCGACCTCCCGGACTATTATTCGGCGATGCGAGATAAGGGGAACGCGCTCGAAGTTCGTGCCAACGCGCCGGATTTTCCTCCTCCGCTCGGCTTTACAAGCGGGAGTGTGATCCAACGATGCGGGGGCGTGTAACGATTGTACCAGAGCGAGGGTACAAGCATGCGAAACTATATGCCTCGGCCATTAGGTAACGGAAAGTTCGTGCGGATTTAAAGCGCAAGCTACGGGGAGAAGTTTTTCAATGGTTGTTTTATCGCATCGAAATATCGGCACTGTTTCCAAAGCGCTGGTCTCAAGGACGCGGTCTCGAACTATGAAGAGGATGTGGTAGAACTTCCTATCCGACATCCTTTACTTCGCAACGGATTTCATGGGCACGTTTCCTATCCGCGAGTGCAGCAAGATTTTATGAAAACGTACCGAAGGAATTTCGTAAACCTGTACACGTCGTATTGGAATACAGTATTTCATCGATAATTGTCCACAACACGGGTCTGCGCAGGGACAATTATGCGCGAGGGATATCATTGTTTGAGGTTTGCCGAACGTAGAAAAGGACAGCCGAGCTCGAGATGCCTCGGTCACCGGAGAAATGTAAACATACCTAATCCGAATTTTCAACTTCTTTATTATTCATTATTTTTTTATGGAACTTCGATGACCATATTTGTGGCATTTTTCTAATAAAAATCATACCAAATATGATATAATTCCGATGATATTTACTTGTGTAATAGACAATTAAATATCATCGGAATTATATCATATTTGGTATGATTTTTATTAGAAAAATGCCACAAATATGGTAATCGAAGTCCCATAAAAAAATAATGAATAATAAAGAAGTTGGAAATTTGGATTAGTGTGGTCTCACCGATATACCCGAGCCGCATCGTGTCATATTTCTCGGCAACCGAGGCCTCTCGAGCTTCGCGGCCCCTCAAGGGGGTACACCCCGCAGTAGTGGGGATATCTCAGGGACAATTATGTGCGAGACATTTGGGACAATTACCGATGAAAAACTGTACTTTGGTAACATCGATATGCATTTTGTAAATGAGATTCGAGGAATTCGATTAACACTTTGATCGCCATGTCACTCATATCTGGGTGACGGAATTATTTATATAGAATTGAAAATTAATGTTAGTAGATTGAATGTACAAAGTTTGCTCACGATTCGAGGAATAGAAGAGGTTTGAAGCAGTAATTAATATCACAAAACTAAACTTCTCAGTTTTTGTTTTGTTAAATAAATTACTTCGATTTTGTGTAATTTCTGTGATTGTCGAGTGGGCGATCAACGTGTTAAAGATTTCTGTGGCCAGAGAAACCGCACGAAACTAGTCCGATGTCTATCGATTAGAGGATAAGCGACGAAGAGCGTGTATACTCGCGACCGTCGATGACGATGATGGTGCACCGCGATGAGCCCCGGCTGAGAACGATGCTGGCGGAGGACCGAGAAACAGGGATAGAGAGAGAACGAAGAGTGAAAGAGCACGCGAGAGAAAGAAAGAGAGAGAGAGAGAGAGTGTGTGTGTGTGTACGAAATTATTGGATGGAAGATTTGTCGGGGAACGGAGAGCGAAGAGGGCGTGATCGCATAAATCGGGGTACGAGAGACGGCTGATCGAGGGGAAGCGACTAGTATTAGATGCATTTATATTGTATTTAATATATGTATATTTCTATATACATATATCATAGATGGATAATTTTAATACGGCAAGTTTATCGCGCGAGTATTACGAGTGTTTGTTACAATTGCAATTATTTAAGAAGCGACACCGGCGAGCCGATGAGAGCGAGAGACAGCGAGAAAGGGAGAGAGAGAGAGAGAGTCGTATCGCATCAAATTGAATCGAATCGCGAGGCATACCACGTCCAGGGCCATTAAAGAAGCAACGTGTGCGTTGAACGGTTTACGTATCGGCGAAACAACAGACAAAAATCGCTGCGCTCGACGCGTTGTTTCACGTGTCGCGTGCATGAAACAGAAGCGGCGACGACAGACGAGACAAGCTAATTATTGCTCCACTTTTATTTACCGACCGCACCGTTTCGATAACTCGCGATTATAGTTATCGTCTCGGCTATTACTTTTATCCGAGGACAACGACTTCTGTACATACATGCACGAGAGCGCGGTAGCACGCACACTATAATATTCGAACGACCCGTGTCCCGTTTTAACGCTTCGCGATCCGCGGCCAATTCGAATCGTTTTTCTATTCTGCAGGATGTTTCCAATCGCTATCGCCAGACCGTCGTGCATTTTACGCGCGTTTATGGCAGTAATGGACGAGCGAGAAACGCGATGTACTAGTATTCCATTCGCGGAACGAAACCTTGTACGATAGACGTATGATTTAGTATTACTAGAATAGTGTGATGTCCACGATTTTGTATTTTGCATAAAGAAAAACTGAATTCCACACATGTCGTTATTTACATTTATAGCACACAGCACGATACTCGCGGAGAATTTACAACTTTTCTATGATGGGTACGTTTGTTCATATTTTATAAGATGATACGTTATATTCAGTAGATCGTTACAACCGGAAAGACTGTTAGCGTTTCAACGTGAGATTAATATTACTAGTTCTCATTTATTAGATTAGCCGCAAGAAACTTTCCAGTCGACGAAAGACATTCACGCTGCATTTTTTACTTTTATAAAAACGACCTAGAACAATAAATATATTCGCATAGAGGTTTGCCGTATATGTCTCGCTTCGGAAACATCCTGTACGGATACAAATACTAAATTGGAGCTACTAGTCATCGTTTGAACGGTGTTGCTTGTGTCTCCAGCGATTAGAGGTATCATCGATGAGAGATAACAGGGGTCGTCGAAGTAGTATGTGCCGTGTTGTCGACGGACCGCAAAACGTTGACAGCCGATCGCGTCTCGCCGCCGTTTCTCACGCAGGATTACCTCGAACGACATCGAAACCAGAGAGGGAGAGAAAGAGAGAGAGAAAGAAAGAGAGAGAGAGAAAAAGAAAAGGGAACGAATCGTTCGGGAGCGTGGCGTCGTCGAAACGGAAGCGCCCTGATGCCGTTTTAGGACCGATGCACACGAGCGATGCAACCGCAGCGATTCCGTGTTGACACCTTCAGGACGGCTCGGACCGAGATAAGGAAAGTCGTGAATAAATATTCAAAAATCAGTATTAATCGACCGGTATCGATTCCTAATGCAGCGCCTTTCTACACTTCAAACTTTAGATTTTACTTTTGCTCGCGGCTGTCCTGAATGTGTCAACGAACGTAGCTGTACAGTGTTCGTTTAATCCTTTCGCTACTAGCTGTGACCGCAGACGGTGATAAACGATCATACACGATTTTACACGACTCTGCAGTTTTATTTTTCAATCAAGCGGGCACTTGTTAGTAGACTGTGGATTTTATGCATTTATAGGAAAAGCACGAAATTGGAAGAATTAGGGGATATCGATGTGTGTAATTTTAAATTTCTTTAAAGCTATACATTCGCTTTAGGGTCTCTGCACACCCATCCGGGACGGGCCCGGAGAGTTTTTTTTACATAGCTTTGGTATAGGGAGGGCTCTCCGAGATTTCTGATCCGGTGTGGTACCGATTCTTCCCTCGCGCGACCGAAGGGCCATAATTCTTGCATTTTCGAGCGCGCGTTGACAGTTCTCTCTGCGCATGGCACGAAAAAAATGTTTTCAGGGGCTCCACAGCTCCTTAAAGTAAACTATCTAAACTAACTAGCTAAATCCCGGTCCGGCCCGTCCCGGATGGGTGTGCAGAGACCCTAAGGGTCTGTGCACACTCATGCGGGACGGGCCCCGGAGAGTTTTTTTTAAATAGCTTTGGTATAGGGAGGGCTCTCCGAGATTTCTGATCCGGTGTGGTTCCGATTCTTTCCTCGCGCGACCGAAGGGCCATAATTCTTGCATTTTCTGTGCATGGTAAACTATCTAAACTAACTAGCTAAATCCCGGTCCGGCCCGTCCCGGATGGGTGTGCAGAGACCCTTAACCATCGGACATTGAGCGATTAAATGTCAATTTTGATACTCTGGATCAATACCGTCGGAGGATTAATTTGTGATAGCTCGATCGGAGATCCTGTAATTTTTGCAACGCGAAGATGCAACGGAAAAGTTACGCGTTCGACGGGCATCAAAACGTCCCATAACGGGAGGGTTAAAGATCGCGTAGCTCGAGTGCATCGGGATTGTACAGTCGCCGACTGTAAACACAAAGGCGGCGACTACTCACGCGGGACAGCGTCGTCCAATTCGCATTCTTCGGATGGTTCGAATAGCGAATGCATGCCGACGTTTCGTTAATCCGTGCCGACCCGCTCCGTCGAGCCTCGAGCGACGAGAAGCGACCCGCCTCGCCGGATGGTATGATTTTTTGCCACCGGAAACCATCGTTGTCGCGTGCAGCTCGGATGCACACAACTCGACGGAGGCGAGATCGTCGATCGGTGTCGGCGACGGATCTTTGTTCTCGAGCGACGACAACGACGAAACGGAAATATATCCCGGACGCATCGAAGGGGAGCTCGACGAGGCACACCACAACCGCGTAGCGTATTATTTTGCTAGTATTTTAAGTGATCGCGGGACCCGCGAGACAACATTTGTACGAGAAAATACGTTTAGCAGCGTTAGTGCGCGCTGAAAGCGAGAGGGAGCGAATGGGAGAGAGAGAAAGAGAGTTTGAATCGATGCCGAGCACACTGTTTCTTAAGACGTATCTTGAAAATATTTGTATGTAAATTGAATGACGAAACAATAAAAAGTATACGCCGAACACACTCGGATGTAGCGCCGCCGTTTCGTTCGTTCCTGTCCCGGGACCCGATTGCACCTGCGCTTATGCAACCGCTTCAAACTTTCTACTATCAGAGATAATCGTCTCCTTCCTGTTTCTTTAATACGATTAGACTGCGGATCTTTCGGCTCGTTCGTCTATCCGACAGCGCAACCAACCTTTGCATAGAAAAACATTAACGATATTTCTCATTCGGTTCTATGTAGATACTTTTTCTTCAGAATTTGCGCACAAAGATTAGCAGTTCAGGGACGACGCGTATCGGCAGACTCGTGCACAGATTGCTCCGAAGTGCGCTCTTCTTCCTCCGATGTCATCGGGCCCGGAAGCAACGCGGAGCGCTTGTTGCTCCTGTCGCTGCTCTAGCGATTCATGCTCGGGTCTGGTAAGACCCCATGAACCGTACAAAAATACACGAAACTCTGACTTCCAGCAAGAAACTGGTAGAACTAGTTAGACAGACTGAAAAGTCTTGGGATTTGTTTCGCGCGATAGTTGAGTCATCGACGAATATACTCGCGCGTGCCTTCCATAGTGTATCGATCGACAAATTTACTGCTAGCCGAGTGTCGACTATTTGTTCTGGATTTGCTGTCCAGATCGATGACGAGTACCAAACAATCTTAGAGAAGATGAGCCCAATCGTAGATAACTGTCTTATAATCTTTCTGTAAAAGTATTTACATGCGAGGATCGTTCCTAAAATGAAAGCAAACAATTAGAAAATTGAAGGCTGATCATCAGACTGCGGATATTATGCATTCATGACAACAATGAGTAGGTGTAATTTAAAATATTAGTAAAAATATTAGAAGAATTTAAAGATACTTTTATATCATTTTCAATCTATTAAACACATGAACACGTTCGCTACCAGCGTGACAACAATGAGTAGGTGTAATTTTAAAAAATTAGTAAAAATATTAGAAGAATTTAAAGATACTTTTACATAATTTTCAATCTGTTAAACACATGAACACGTTCGCTACCAGCGTGACAACAATGAGTAGATGTAATTTGAAAAATTAGTAAAAATATTAGAAGAATTTAAAGATACTTTTACATAATTTTCAATCTATTAAACACATTAACACGTTCGCTACCAGCGGGACAACAATGAGTAGGTGTAATTTTAAAAAATTAGTAAAAATATTAGAAGAATTTAAAGATACTTTTATATCATTTTCAATCTATTAAACACATGAACACGTTCGCTACCAGCGTGACAACAATGAGTAGGCGTAATTTGAAAAATGAGTAAAAATATTAGAAGAATTTAGTTACTTTCACATAATTTTCAATCTGTTAAACACATGAACACGTTCGCTACCAGCGTAGCAATGCGTAGGTGTAATTTAAAAAATTAGTAAAAATATTAGAAGAATTTAAAGATACTTTTACATAATTTTCAATTCTATTAAACACATGAACACGTTCGCTACCAGCGTTTCTTTAAAGCGTAATGTACCTTTTTACAAAATATGAAAAAATCATTGGCACAAAGACATTATTATAAGATCTTCAAACGTGATTCTGTATGTCATAAATTTAAAAACTACATGCAGAAATGTAATTTCATTTTCCGTGGACAAAAGATGAGATCGAGTTTGCCAGTCACATATGTGACAGTAACAGCGAACGCATTAAAAAAGAAATCAAATTTTGATTTCACTCCAGTTGTGGAAAGTTTTTATTTTGCATAAAGATCGACAGTCTACTGGATACAGTGCATCGTTTGTCTTCTCTGAATTGAATTCGTTTTGATGGACGATCGCAATGTATCAGAGCTGATGTGATAGGGGTAAAAAAGGAATGTATTGTTTAAAAATGCGCGCACGTACGGGAAAAGATGACGGCAAGGCTAATTTCGCTCAGCTAGAATCGCATTGGAAACCGGCATGGCGGTGTGCGTGATCGTCGTCGGCGATCTTTGACCGATCGCGGTTACATCGACGATATTACACGTCGTCGGTCGTTCAGAGAGCATGACGCAAGGTAACGGAACGAAGCGACGGGTGGGAGTGGAGCAGATGGGCGAGAAAGGCACGGGGAGAGAAATGAATGACGCGTGAAGTGGGATAGAGCGGGGAATCTAGTTTGGTCGATCGCGAGGCAGAGCGGTGTTTGTTGTTTCCGCTCGCAGGATCGGGAGAGGCCGCACCTTCCAGAGGCCGCGTGGTCGAGGCACGCGCGCGCGCACGTTGCCATAAAGACAGCCAGTGGAAGAGAGAAAAAGACAGAGATAGATAGATAGATTGAGAGTTAAAGGCCACGCGTGTGTGTGCTGCAACGTGGGTGCTACGACTGGGTTCCGTGGGTGCGTCCTGCGGGTGTTTTCGCGACCGCGTCCGGATCGATACCGTCGGAGAATCTGGAACGCGACAGCTAGTCTCGGCTGGTCCGCCTTTAGGTCGAAGGAATCGTCGAAGGGGAGCAGAAGGGGGTCAAAGAGGGCGGCTGGAAGAAGGTGGCGCCGAGCAGGCGGCCGGCCGGTCGGTGCACGCGATCCTCAGGGTCTGCAGCGAAGGAAGTCGTCCTCGCTGGCCGGAGCTACCGGAAGTCGACGAGGACGCGGCTGGCTGCGACCGTGAAACTCCTCGCTGCAATCAGCACCGGTCCCAGGGAAACCAGGTCACCCGTGACGCCCCGTGCAGAATTCTGGAGGAACCAGCGAAGAATCGAACGTTGTTAAGGTAAATCCGCAGCAACCCGTGGTGTCGTGCGGCGCTTGCGCCTCTCGGAGCACGGTCCAGCGTGTGCGACAACCAAGTGTCGGAGAACCGCAGAGTCGCGTCGAGCTCGACCGCAAAAACTACCAGGGAGAGGACCAGGGTGACTTAGAATTCGGAGTCGGGTCGAATCAAGTCGAGTTGGATCGATCGATCAGCAACACGGTGTGGTGCGTCACGGTCCCGATACAGTACGAGCGCTCGTGCAGATCCGAAGCCGAGATTATGCGTCGGCGACGCGCCACCCTTGCCGACTGCGTCACCGCTGAACGGTTTGGGGGTTGGTCGCGTGGATAAAAGACTCTCCGATAGCTTCTTTCATCCTCCTCGGACGATTCTGCACGATTCTTGCGATACTCGCGATCGTCTTGGCCAGTGGGTCGCAGCTGTGGCCGTGGATCGGCAACTGAACGTTTCGTATTTCAGAAACGGGCCACCGTCGCTGTGAAAGCGGGGACACTGGATACGAGTGGATCGGAGACCACCGCGGACCGAGAGGGAGCGAGATAAATCAGCGATCGTGGATCGCAGGAGACTGACGAGAGGGAAAGTCGAGGAGAGGATTCCACGAATAGAAGATGACGCGACGCGCACAGTGACGGAGCATCGGTAAGATACAGCAATGTCGATCCAAGCACGAGGTACGCTCGCGATCCACGCGGTCAACGCGGCTGTTCGCGCTCGTTCTACCGCGCGCAAACACGCGCCGCGAATGCGAGCCGGTGATAAGTCGCTGTGGCTTATCGAGGCTTCATTGTCCGTCCGTCGCGAGCCGTGAACGGATCGCGCTCCGCGAGTACTATCGATTCATCGATCGGCGACGCTCTCCGGCTGGGTAAGACAGCGTTGTTTACATTGCCCGATTCTCTTACATTGACCGTAATTCTCTTCGCTATGCATCTTTCATGCTACTCGATCGTATACGCATAATTTACACGGTAATAAACGTGAAATAATCCGAAATCGGCCCCAACATACGTTCGTCAACTGGACGAGGTGAAAACCAACCGTGCATACGTTCGTCGTCTCATAGCGTGCTTCTGGTTTCAGCTCAAAGGGGCAATGATATCGTCGACATCGCGTAATTTACACGGTAATAAACGTGAAATAATCCGAAATCGGCCCCAACATACGTTCGTCAACTGGACGAGGTGAAAACCAACCGTGCATACGTTCGTCGTCTCATAGTGTGCTTCTGGTTTTAGCTAGAAGGGGCGATGATATCGTCGTCGACATCGCGTTGGAACATCGCTGGACACCGTGGGAACAGCTCTGGATTCTTATCGACTCGATGACCTCATCGAGAAATCAAGATCGGATTTAGATCGGACCTACATGCACTGGAATTTTACTTGAATAAAAGCGCCGATGGTCGAGCCATCCGCGTATAAACAGAGGATCGGCGTGTAGGCGCGGTCGACGCGTTACGGATACGACGGCTTTTCAACTTGCTAATCGCCCAATTTTTGGAGCGCGGACAATCGCAAAGATTCGAATCGATGTGATAAACTGAACAGAGTAAGAATCAGTGGACGAATTATTGGTCGATCGACCCTGCGACGGCACATTGTTTTCAATTCAGAATATGCAAACATACATATAGTGTAGTTCAAGGCTACAAGATTGTATTGTCCAAACGTAGCTAAAATCAGTGTAGAGATAACTATGTTAGCCTAGAGTGCGGTAGCAGGTTTAACCGATGCGCACTGTTCGCGAAAGCATGATATTTCTATAATCGATGTTCAATTAGTTTATACATCTCGGTAAGAAAAATTGCAATTAAAAGCAAAGGAACCCATTTGCATCGTAAGTAATCTTTTCACCGAATGAAAGAAGAAGAATAAGGTAACAAGAGGCGACAAAAAGTTACTCGATGTTGCTTCAGCGTGGACATAGCTTTGGGAAGACTGAGACGTAATTACATTATCAGCAACATTGGTTTAGCGCGTTCAAGTAGGAAAATTGACGTACGCATTACCGATAACAACGACAATAATGTAGACTAATTATTGTTTAGGAAATTAAGAAGGCAATTGGCTTTGATAATAACGAGCAGAAGTGGTGAGCGTATATGTGCACTCTGGCGACTAGATAGCGGCTAGAAAACAACGCGTGCACGTACGCTAACGATGCAAATGGGTTAAAGAAATGATAAGTTAACATCGAGGAGAGAGAGTCAGCCGATTGTTTTTCGGTTTGTAGATCGAGAAAGTAGGAGGACCGCGCGGAAAAGCGGTTCAAAGCGAGCGCGAAGAGGTTGGTGGGCCGGAGCAGCGGAAGAAAGAGTTTTCCGTGGTGTCCGTCCGTGGCCGACGCTGCACGAGTCAAAATCGAGACGGAGCCAGTGCCGTAGTCCTGGGGGCCCAGGGTATAGGTGTGGCGTATTAATAGCCCGCGATAGGTCGTTGGTGGGGGGCGTCGCGTTCGCTCGCGGGTGAAAATAGAAAAGAATGTTTTTGGAATCCAATTGGACTTGGTTGGTCGAACGATGGGGCAATATGGCCGACTTGGCCGAGCGGGTGGACGATCTGATATGCAGTTTCGACTCGGCTGGTGACACGACCATGGATACGTTATCGATGCTAATATTCGGTTGGATGTTGTTCGGGCTGGTGGTGTTGTGCGTCGGCAAATACGTTTACAATCGGTTCGTTTTAAACGAGGCCGCCTCCGGTACGATAATTGCCGCGAAGGACGGCCATATCGTTCACGGTGATAGCGTTGGTGTCGGTGGTGGTGGCGGCGGTGGTGGTGGCGGTGGTGGCGGTATCTTCGGAAGCAGCAAGTTGCTTTCGTTGGGAAAACAGAAATCAACATCGTCCTCGGGATCGTCGGCCGGAAAGGCCTCCGCATCGAGTGGCGCAGGTGGTGGCGGTGGCACCGGTTCCGCTTCCGGAAGCGGAGGACTCGCCAGCAGCTACACGTCCGCGGCTACCGGAAGCGTTGCCGTGCCATCCGCATCTCCCGCCTCTTATGTCCCGCCGACTCCACCTGTTCGGAAGCGCCTTACCGCCAGGAAGACTTCGGGCGTTCTGATCAGCCCAGCCAGGAGCTCCAGGAGCTTGAACCTGCCGACCGCGACTGGCGCCGACCCGGACGCAGTGCGCTGGGTCAACGAGATCATTGTCTGGCTTTACACCGACCCCGCGATCCTCGACGAAGTGCTGTCGGTCTGGGTCGGCTCGCTGAACCAATTCACCGCCAACTCCGTCGACGAGGTGAGCCAGCCTGCGATCGTCTCCCCACCGTCTCGCTCGAAGATGACGAGCTAGCCGCGGGACTAGATAAGGGGCGAGGCGAATTTTTGGTCGCGCGTGGGTGGCCGCGGCACCAACGGAAACTCGACGAGTCTCGTCTGGTCTCGTGTGGTATCGTCTGGTCTCGTCTGGTCTCGTCTCGTCTCGTCGCAACCACTCGGCGTCGGACAATTTTACTTTGCCTGTCAGATGTACGCACACGCGCTCGACCACCGTCGAGGCGAACTTTTACGACTGGAATACATTTAACGCGTCCCCGACCGTTTTTCCCTCCTCTGTTTTTTCTCGGCTTCGCTCCGAGCCGCGATTTATACGGCACGTCTTGTGTCCGAACGTCGAACCGTCTTGTTTATCGTCGTACGAAAGCAGCTTCTCGCATTCAAGCGATCCCATTTAACCGAGGCATTCTGGTACACCGTGCATGAACGGGGAAAAATGTTTCGACGGGTCATTGCTGTCGCGCGCGCGGCGATTGCGAATCGGGTCTTTCTCAATCGAATATTTAACAGGCATTTAACGCTTTACCTACCAACTGCACTGTCCGTAGAAACCTTTCAATTTAGCAGTTTCATTTATAGACGTACGACTCGTCTCCAGTAGCATAGTCTAATAATTTGATTTAGGATTGTTATTTGGAAGAGGGTACCAGTAGGTAAAGCGTTGACTATTCCTTTTAACGTATCGTTAAGTTGCACTGGCATGATAATCGCGAGCAAGCAAGTTCATGGATTTAATCGACGACTGGTTTTGCAGCATGGGGTTGGAGTTGAATTTGTCCGGGTTCTCCCTGAAACCTATCCACCCAATCTCTCCAATATATTTTGCGAATGCGATTCGAAGGACGACGTGGTACGTATGCAAAAATCCATTGATCGGTCGTCGAGATCTTTGCTCGAATCCGCTTAAGCCTGGATAAAGACCAGCCGGCTGCTGTTTCATTCCAGACGATCACGTGCGACTGCGAAGCTACACCCGCACTGCAGATGAAAGCGTTTCGCCGCAAAGCGGACAAGCTAGAGGTCAGCCACTATCGCGTCAACGTGAACCGTTTTCGCGCTCGTTTGCACGTCATCTGCATCACGGAGAAGCTTCTTCTTGACCTAAAATGCGACGGGTGGCCGGAGGTTTGTTCATTTAAGTAGTGGATAGCCTATCGAGATCGATCCTTGACACTCTTCGGAATCGATTCGCCAGGTTAAAGTCTCGCTGGCACCTGTGGGAACGATCAAGAAGGACCTCGACGAAAGTCACCTGCAGGAAGTCGTCACGGAAATCGTTGTCGGCGCTCTGAGAGGGACCAACGTTCACCTGAACCTGTTCCAATACCCGAATTGCCCGCGACTATGGAGGGAACAAGCATCCAGCCATCATCCCGGTTTCTCCGTGCCGGTGCATTACGATAGCATGGTAAGATTTCCGAGTGCGAAACACGGATGCGTGGTCTGAAGGGGATACACACACTTTGGAGCGTGAAAAATAGGGTCAAATCAAAGAATTTTTATTTCCTGAAAAATTATTTTTATTACCAAATGTGTGGTTCACTGAGGCGATTATTTCATCATTTTTAAGAGCCCACGGTCCATAGATAAAGAATTTTTAGTGAATCCTTCAACGGTAACAACAATTTCAATTGTGAAACAACAAGTTAGTTTCAGTTTCAGATTATAATATAAAAGAAAATACGTAGGCTTTCTTTTGGTACAGTACAACTATTGAAAATCCTGGTCGATAAAGTGTTAAAGTACATACACATATACAGGGTGTCCCAGCTAACTTGACCACCTTGAATATCTCGCTTAGTGTTAGTAATAGAAAAAAACGTTATAGGACAATATTAACCTAACCGAAGGGGCAATATAATGATTCTATTACATCGCGATAAAAAAATATATAGTTCCATTTAAAAAAAAAATGGATGACCTTGATATCTAGAAAAAATGACCTCGAGAAATGTTTTTTCCGAATCGTTATATTTCCCCTTCGGTTAGGTTAATATTGTCCTATAACGTTTTTTTCTATTACTAACACTAAGCGAGATATTCAAGGTGGTCAAGTTAGCTGGGACACCCTGTAGACACAGCATTTATATGTAGCCCCTGACGCCGAATTGGCGAACGAACGCCTCGCGCTACTTTCGCGTTAAACGGTTCAAATGACAAACGCTACGATAGCTAGACCACTGCGGTGTCCCGAATCCAAATTGTTGCTCCGTTCGCAGAGCGCATCCAGCGGCTCGCTGCAGGCTCAACAGATGCGGCACCAGCAGATGCGGACTCGTACCCCGACCCCGGCACAGAGTCAGTACGTACCAGGTGAGAAGAGATTGTTAGTGAAAGTGGTGAGAGCGACGGAGCTCGGCGGCGAGCAAGGTGCCACGGAACCGTACTGTGTGGTCGAGCTGGACGAGCCACCGCAAAAGAATCAGACCTCGGTGAAAAAGGATACCCGGAACCCATTGTGGGACGAGGCGTTCTTGTTGTAAGTTCCCTCTAAACCAACGATGACTTCCTTTCATCTATCGCGAATCGAATTTTAGTCGCTCGTTTCACGGAGCTACCTCAAAGAATCTATAAATTTCAATTGGAAGTGTTTCTACAATTTCTCCGAATTAAATTCTTTTTCATTGATCGTGGCTTAGAATTCTTTTTCGGTTAAACGAGAAATGATTAACACGTTCAACGCCATGTCACCCATACTTGGGTGACGGAATTATTTATACAGAATTGAAAATTAATTTTTACGTTGGTAGATTGAGTGTACAAAATTTCCTTACGATCTGGAAATAGAAGAGATTTGAAACAGTAATTAACATCACAAAACTAAACTTCTTAGTTTTTGTTTTATTAAATATATTGCTTTGATTTTGTGTAATTTTTATGATTGTGGAGTGGGCGCTGAACGTGTTAAAAGCAGAAGGGTAGATGAAATGAGTACAATTTGATGGTACGTTTTGGACCTCAGCGACGTGAACCGGAACACCACCGAGGTCCTGCTGGAAGTGTACGACCGCGCGAACAAGTCCCAGCGGTTCCTGGGTTTGGGAATTGTTGGGGTGGACGAGCTGCTCGCGAATCCTAGTCAGAGGCAGATCATACCTCTCCAGTGTCGGCCGTACGAGGAAGAGGACATCACCGGCACCTTGACCGTCGAGGTAAATAAGAATCCCGGTCGTAGACGCGAAACCGAAGAAGCCTCGTCGAACACCGCGTCGCCGGGTCGTTGTTCTGTTCACCCGCTTTCTCTCCAGACCCCGTCACCCCCTGTCTCTCTCTCTTTTTCTTTCTCTCTTTTCCCAGTTTCTGTTCATCGAGGGTGCAGAGGTGCCTCAAATTGGGAGCAAACCTTACAAGGTGAAGGAGACGCTAAAGCCGGTGTCACCGACTCCTCGTACCTACAATCCGACAAATCTCATCAGCGACAATAGTCTAAATTACAACAATGGTAACAGCACACTTATCTTGTACGACTCTACCGTTCAGTCCGATGGGGGTAATTACCAATTACATTATCTGAAAGGCATTGCGTTCCTATTCACGAGTGTGGAATCATAGTGATTAGTGTCGCGCCCGTACACTTCCTCCCATACACCAAACGCGCAGAACTGTTCGTTGTTTTTTCCATTCGCGAACTACCGTTCACTCCGAGTAACAACGTCTGTTTCACGGCGCAGGGAACCGATCTGTCCTATTTGTCACCTGCCCGTCAAACGAACCTGGTCCCGCGTACTTGCCCTCGTTCTCTTCGGCCAAAGCCGTCGAATCGCCGCTCAGTGTTCCGAAAGTTAGCACTCCGTATCGTTGAGCCGTGAAAAATTATTTTCAAAAATCGCATTAGCTGCTACACCCTTGGATGGCGATGTCGTGGTTTGAATTTCGGCACGAGTACGATTTCCGGGGCCCCTCGTTTGAATCCGCCCCCTCCACGACCTAACCATAACTCATTCTACCGGCGACCCTCGACTTTCGCACAATTCGCTATTTCGCACATTTTTAAAGATTCAACTGTTTAATTCTCTGCGATCGGATGTCCCCTCTCAACACGCCTCTTTAACTTCATTATGTATATATATATTGATAGGTACATACTTTAAAACACAGTTTTTGGTGCATATTTTTTTATCCCTCTACTTTCGAACATTCAACATTCGCACACATTTTCAGGAACCAATTATGTGCGAAAGTCGAGGGCCTACTGTATTCACATGATTTTCCGTTACTAGTTTAAATTCTGGATGACAGCTACAATGCAAAGATTGTGCGAGTAAAATTTCATTTTCTACAAAAAAGGTCTCTTGATATTTTGCCATATTTCGCATAGTTACCGAGATATTTGCAAATTTATAAAAAACAGGAAATCTACTTTACCGGTTAAACCAGGCCAATTTGACACCATGTTATATATACATTTTTTTCTTGAAATAACCCCAAGAACACAAATATAACCTCAAAACGAGGGTCCACGGATATCGTTCTCTCCCCTGAAATTCGACCGAATTCAATTCAAAACAACAAAGAGACTAATATACCTGTAGCAAGTACCTTCGAAAATATGTCGAGTAAAATTAACAAAGCTGCTGTGAGTGATATTGAGCATTGTCGATCGAGTAGACGTCCAGAAGATCCGCTATCCCAGGGTTAAAAGAATCTGACAAATGCAGTTCCGTCGAAACACTGTGCGTCGCGATTGTGCGCAGTTGTACTCGCATGTAGATATTCTCGTGTAGCGCGTAGAATCTTTGTCTATCCCCCTACCTCTTCTTTCTTTCCTTAAGCGGCCCATACAAGCGATAAACATTGAATTAAAACGATTACTCTCGAGAAAACAGTGTAACGCTTCGATCGACCGGAAAAGCTGTAGCGAAGCGTACACCACGCGACGAATTATAACACGTTTATGGGCCCCTTAACGTTCGTGTTTAACGCCCAGCACGATTTTGAATGGTTTTCACGCTCGCCTCCCGATCGGAATGTTTTCCCGGTACGCAGTCCTTCAAAAGTTATTTCGGCTACCAGAGAACCGATCTTGACGAGCAACGGTGACAGTAAATCACGATTTACGTAACCGCCCGGGACTTAGCCAAACACGAAAAATTATCTGGTAAACGAAATGACCGATGCTTCTTAGAGAAACAATGGACAATGTTCGAGCGTCTCGTATATACGATCGCGCGGCCGATCACACGAGTGTATTTCTTTCGCGCTTGGACCGTGAACCAACGAGGCCACCGATTGAACTTAAAACGTGTTCTATGCTTTCTCGTAGATTACCTGACCAATGGGAACGCCGTCGATTCGCCCTACAGGACCGGCCAGAGCAACGGGAACAAGGGAACCCTGATCGTCCACAGCCAGCAGAGGGTACGTATTCCCATAAAAGTTCCGCTTCGATGGATCCGCAACGGCAGCCAATACTTTTCTTCTTTTTTCTCTTGTCTAACTAGTACTTGACTAACTGTACCGTATCTTTTTCTCGGTTTTCTTTTGCAGCAACCGGAGCGGCAAGTAGTTAAGGTAACCCGTTACACACTGCATGGCATCATTCGAGACGATAAACTCTGCACTCCCTCACCTCCTCTACCTCGAGTCGAGTCGCCGATACAACCACACTTTATCCGCTATCTTCTCCTGGGTCTTTTTTTTAATTTTTCTTTACGTTTCCATTTTAGTTTTATCGCGAGGTCAACCTCAGACGCTTGGTATCAATCGAACTGTCCAACAAATGTTTACTTTTTATGGATGATTCATGTAGATTTTTTTTTTCTTTTGGAAGATATAGATTATTACCATTAACAATTTTCTATGCGATACCGTGTTTTGTTCGAGAAGGTTCTGTAGACTCTTTTAAATGCGATGGTATATTCTTTTGCAATGATACTATCATTTAAGATGTACAAGGTGTTTAAACCTACCGGGTATCATCTGTTGGTTAGCTGAACACAAAACAGATGTTCGACAGCGCAATTTGTCGTATCCAAGCGTCTCTTTAGCAGAAGAGCGACAGAGGTTATTTCTAGGGAAAATGTTCGGGATTCCCGTAAAATATCCGGGATTCCCGAGAATATTCGGGATTTCCGAAAATATACGGGATCCCACGAAGATTTGGGATTCCGGAGAATATTCGGAATCCCAAAAATGTTCGGGATTCCCGACAATGTACGGGATATAGAATAATATTTGGGATTCCCGATAGTGTCGTTATTCTTGACAATTTCAGCAATCCGAATGCCTTTGTGTTCTTCGAGCTTTATGATTGCTTAGCTAAGCTGACAGATCTTGTAAAAATTGCATAGTAAACACTAAATTATTGGAAGTATGGAGAAACTTCAAAATGTCGGGAATCACAGATATATTCGGGAATCCCAAACATTTCCGGGATCCCGAAATTCTGGGGAATCCCGAGTGGTTTCGGGATCTCCAAAATATTCGGGATTCCCGAATGGTTTCAGGATTCCTAAAATATTCGGGATTCCTAAAATATTCGGGAATCCCGTATGGTTTCGGGATTCCTAAAATATTCGGGAATCCCGTACGGTTTCGGGATCCCTAAAATATTCGGGAATCCCGAATGGCTCCGGGATCCCTAAAATATTCGGGATTCCCGAATGGTTTCGGGATCCCTAAAATATTCGGGATTCCCGAATGGTTTCGGGATTCCTAAAATATTCGGGAACCTCGTATGATTTCGGGATCCCTAAAATATTCGGGAATCCCGAATGGTTCCGGGATCCCTAAAATATTCGGGATTCCTGTATGGTTTCGGGATCCCTAAAATATTCGGGAATCCCGAATGGTTTCGGGATCCTTAAAATATTCGGGATTCCCGTATGGTTTCGGGATTCCTAAAATATTCGGGAATCCCGTATGATTTCGGGATCCCTAAAATATTCGGGACTCCCGAATGGTCTCAGGATCCCTCAAATATTCAGGATTCCCGAGAATTTTCGGGATTCCGTCCCGATCCCGAGAAAAATTCCCGTCCCGACCGGGATCCCGCACACCCCTAGTTATTTCTAATTCCTACTTTATAAATGATAATAACGAATGATATGAACAAATAACGAATAGATTGAGAGTAACGGTGATCGAATAGCGATAAAAATTTCATTCATTGTTCGTTATTCGAATAATGCCGGACTCTGCTATTTAGAATCACAAACCGCGCTCACATTGACGTGTAACTGTACGGATTACACGTGGTTTTGAACCCCGTAGATATAGTTGTATCCTCATAGCTTTAATCGAAAGCAACCCTCCGTATCACGAGAGCTCTAATAATCGTCAGCTGTGTGGCGTGTGTTAACTAATTCGACAGGTCGCCCTCACGGAACATGGCAGCTGGCAGGAGATATCTCCAGAGGTAATTATGCTCGGTGCTCGAATGTCTACGTGTTCACTGTTCGATGTCAATTAACTCCTACGTTGCAAAGTATTGATTAAATGTACAATAGTATGGACGATAACGCGAACTGTATCCGTTTTAGCATGGCACGAAAGACACCAGCGCGACGTCAGGACCAGAAAGCACGCCGAATTCCTCTAATTCCGAAGGTACTTTATCCGTCGACCCATATCTGCAGTTAGAAACGTTCATCTGGGCGAATGTTAATAATTTTCGCTTTGTTACAGAACGAGGGAGGACTCGAAGAAAACGGCGGGACTTCTTCGGCACCATAAAGAAGCGACTGACGAGATCGAAAACGAGGAGCAGGTCCGTGGGACCGGAGGGCGACTTAAATCACGAGGATCCTCATTCTAGATCCATATCCGCGGATAGAGCACGCGATCCTGGATCCGGTATGATTCTGCTTTACCAGTTTGATGTTTCTGCCAAGTATTTTAGCACACACAGATGTACACTGTTCGAATTGAATCAGTGAGCTGGAAGAGTTAATGGGGTAACACCGACTCAACTGCCCGACTTTCAATCCTAATTTTATGTCTCGATGTATACAAACAAATTTTTGTTTGCCAATTTCATTAAAAATGGCGGCGGAAGACGCTCTTGAGTGCAGGAACTTTTTTTAGAGAGAACTTTTATAATGACAACTAATAGCCACACTGCTTCAAAAAACCAAAGTTTTTCTTAATCGGGCGGTTACATACGTGATATCCCCTAACCGATAGTTTCCCTACAGTTTGCCGTAGTTAGGCTAAACGTAAGAAGATAAGATAGTGAAATGTAAAACAAAACCTCCGCTTAATTCGAGTAGCGTAGAACTACATACAATCACTCCCATTAATATTCGTACACTCTAAAAGACGATCACGTTTTTAATATTGGATCATGTGACTTGGATTTTTTTTGAGAAGTTAGAACAATTAGTTTACTACACGTTGAAAAAAGAAGTTTTGAAAAAATTGTAATTGGTCGGAATTATAAAGTTGTTATTTATAACTGTTTTATGTGTGTCCATATTGAAAATTCAACAAATACGTTCTGTAGATCTGTGTCAACTGTATACACTCTGAATATTTCACCAAAATCGGCAAACGTTGCAATTAACTTAAACTGTAATAAATCGAAGGATTTTTACGTCATTCGATGCCTGTCGGTGTTTTCCACGTAATCCAAATTGGATGAAAATTTGAAAATGTATACAATCGATACAGATCTACAAAATGGATGTTTTAAATTTTCAATATAAGCCACATAAAAAAATTGTAAAACACAACTTTTAGTATTTTCTCTGCAATACCGATCAATTGCAATTGTTTTAAAATTTCTTTTTCACGTCATGTAGTAAATTAATTATTATAACTTTTCAAAAAAGTCCAAGTCGTATGGTCCAATATTAAACAAGTTATCGTCTTTTTAAGAGTGTCCGAATATTAATGGGAGTGACTGTAGGTCCATCACTAGCTTAAGTTGAACTTGTCTGTTGTGCGTACGAATCGCCTGTGGCACGGTGTGCGTGATGCTCGGTGAGTATTATCACCCGTATCGTTAGCGAGGATGCTATCGGTGTTCCGGCTGTCGAGAACAATCTCGCTGTCAATGAAATTTCAGGCGCAGTCCTAATAGATCCTATCACATCGGTGTAGCTGTCATTCTATTTCCAAGCTGTAGATATAGGCGAAGCTTGAGGGATTCCCTGTATTGCTAAGCAGCCCTAAACGATGCTAATTGCCAGAGCGAAAGTTAACACTTTAGCTACTAGGTGCCTATTCATAGGCTTTTGCTATAGGAGACGTTCACAGGGCGAATCGATCGTTGATCTTTTGAGTTATGAAACAAATCTTGAACTATTTATCTTCGCCTGATTGTGGGTAAAGTGTTAACGCTATTGCCAGTGCTGGTTTTCTCCCGCTATTACTTTCCATAGAGCGACTAACGCAACAGAGTGCAAACAATGGTTTCGCTTGGGTTTTTATAGCTCGTTTATCGATACCAGGAAGGGAAGAGCACTCGAGGCGGTCCAGTCTGAGCGAGGCTTCCGGTATAAGCGGAGCGTCGACGAGGACGTACGTCAATGAAGCCTCCACGCTGGTTCTCGAGACCCTTGAGAACGCTATCAAAAAGTAAGGATCATAAACCTGTCTCTCATTGTTAGAATGCGGATTTTTATGCAGAATAAAAATTGTCAGCATTAATTGCAAGCCACAGAAGATATATCGACATTTACTTCTTTTCCCAATAATTTTATTCAGTTGAAAACTATTTCAACAAAAACATGCAAAAGCTTTTTTGCTATGGATGCATAAAACCCGCAGTCTTTTCATTATCCTTCTGAAACCATTCGGATTCAACAGATCAACCGCTAAACTTTGTTCTTGCTACATTTCAGGCACTATCTGGTACCTCTGTCGCTTGCACAGAAGAGCAAATGGAGGAAAAAGGGCACCAAGCTTCACATATTCAACGATCACACGTTTATAGCGAAACACATGGCAGGGTAAGCAAAGGAGTAGGCGCCGTTCTCACGGTTAAAGCTATCAGATGTAAGCCGTGTCGTGTCCTGTAGGAATTATTTTCTCTCAGAGTCTTCAACCCCCTTGATAAAGCTAGCTGCAATGCTTGCGAAGCGTTGGGAAAATAATTCCTCCAGGACACGACTTACACGCGAAAGCCTTAACCCCTTGCACTATAATAACGAGTCAGTCTCGTGATAAGAATTTCGAACAACATCTACTAAACATGTCAATTATTAATTTCCTTTGAAGCGAAATAAAATTTTATTTTGTTGCTGTCGATATATAGCCATTTAGGAATGTACAAGCATATAATAAATTTAGATTTTCTTTTTATTCTAAGAAATGATGGACGACAATCAAGTTCTAATCACTGTAACCGTAAAATAAATTATAGTGCAAGGGGTTAATAGCGAGAACTGTATACTGCTGGACGTTGTAAACGCGAAATCTCTGAAAAGGAACAGGTACAATTATCAAACGGAGAAACAGATTTTAAAGAAAACTGGTCATGTTTCAGTGGAACAGTATGCGAAGTCTGCAAACGAACGTTGGCGAGACGGCTGGGTAAACAGGGCTACGAGTGCAGGGACTGTCAAATGAAGTGTCATAAGCACTGTCACGTCAAGGTGGACACTACCTGCCCCACATCCACCATACAGAACATCGAACTGTAAGTGAATCGTTTCCTTGTTCCTCGCGAACGATCGAATTAATCTCTACGGATCAGATCTCTTTCGGGCGAGAGATCTCTTTCGGATCGTCCTTGAAACGTTTCGACTAGCTAATTCTATTTTCTGTTGATTCGATTCTCGCGTAAGGTCCTTACTGCCAGTGCTCAGTGAATAGAATGGGTAAGTCTACGAGAAGTTCCCAGATAGCTGAGCATGATTTCTCGTTACCTATGATTGACTCTTCTGCGTTGACGAGCTGTTTCTTTTCTTGCCTGTCCAACTAATCGTTCGGTTGCTTGCGTAATTACAAGAGAACATACAGGGTGAGGCACTATAAACAGGTCACCTGAATAACTTGCTTGCTTTTGAAGATAGAAGAAAATGCATCCGACCAAACTTACTAGATATCGAGGCGCTCGTAATCTGATGTCAATAATTTTTTTATAGGTGGAGACGTCAAGGAGATATGAAGGTCAACTCGGTTTTTTTAAATGGCACGGTATGGTTTTTTATTTACGTTGTGATATTGTGTTTCAAGACGAATACAATAACCTATTATGAAGGTCATTCAAGGTCACGCAAGGTCAACTGCAATAGAAAATAAAGTGTTTCAAAGCACTCTTCGAACACTACGACAATTTACATGTAACATGTTATTTACGTATTCACTGTTACTTCAAGTGTTCAAAATGACGACCTTGAACACGGAGACATAATCTAAAACGTTGCAATACTGATGACACAACCTGACAAATTTCTACTCTTTTTAAACATTTTTGCATATCAACTGCGGTTGTTGGTTTTTCGCGGTACACATGTTCCTTAAATTTTCGCCGCAAATAAAAATTTAGTGGTGTCAGGTCTGGGGAACGTGCTGGCCATTTATTACTTCCTGATCGACCAATCCAACGACCTTCAAATGTCCTGTTCAGTAATTCTGTAACATTTCGTGCTGAATGAGCAGGACATCCGTCTTGTTGGAACCACGGGTACTGTCGCAAGTCCAGTGAAATGTCCTCTAACAATTCTGGCAAAACGTCTTTTAAGATTCTCTCGTATTTATGACTATTTAGCGTGTCATCAATGAAATGTGGACCAATTTCAAGTTCAAGGTCGTCATTTTGAACACTCGAAGTAGCAGCGAATACGTAAATAACATGTTACATGTAAATCGTCGTAGTGTTTGAAGAGTGCTTTGTGACACTTTATTTTCTATTGCAGTTGGCCTTGCATGACCTTGAATGACCTTCATAGGTCATTGTATTCGTATTGAAACACACTATCAGATTGTAAATAAAAAACCATACCGTTCCATTTAAAAAAACAGAGTTGACCTTCATATCTCCTAGACGTCTCCACCTATAAAAAAATTGTTGACATCAGATTACGAGCGCCCCGATATCTAGTAAGTTTGGTCTGATGCATTTTCTTCTATCTTCAAAAGCAAGCAAGTAATTCAGGTGACCTGTCTGTAGTGCCCCACCCTGTATATTTGAAACTAGTTACAAAAATGTTCGACATTTATTTTTGTCGTATTGGCCATAGTTTGTGTCGAGGACGTGATCACATCCCTCGAAAGATCGGGTCCCTATTTGGCTGAATATCTTGTACAGTCAACCCTTCTATAACACGATTAATTTGTACGGTGTTATAAGAAATTTAGAATTAGTGGAAATCAGATTGACTCGACCGTGTTATATTCTTTTTCAGACTAGGTAGCTTGAGCTAAACAATTTATGTATAGGCAGACTACTTAATCTAAACGAGTTGTATTATAGAGAAATCACGTTACAGGAGTGTTGACTACTACTTTTGCGATATGTGCAGATGTTATTTGGTTGTGTTTCCTTGTTAGATTCCAGAGTCCTGTTTGTATCCCCGGTCTAATTGATTTTCGCAAGTAGAATCGTCCCTTTTGTATCTACTAATACGTAGACGAGATGCTCGCTCATGCGTAGACTGCAAATTTTTATATAAAATCACAAAATGAAAATTTACAGTCTACTCGCGCGCACAGGCTTGTTTTGTATCGTCGTGCGCGATCGCTGGGGAGTGGCTGTCTGAGCAAAGCAGTTGTCTATTTTCTAGAACGTGTATAAAAGTTCCACGACTCGAACGAATACCATCCAGCCAGCTCTGCTGACCAGGATCGAGCCGAGAGGGTGCTCGATGGACGTCGGCCGCTTCACTGGAGCCATCGCCCGTGTAACCAGCGTTGTCATTTTGCCCTGAAATTGTTGTTCGAATCGCTTCGTTGATGACCGTTCGTAATTTGCAAAGAGCAACTCGCGCCGCGCTTTTGAACGCACGATTATATCGTTAAATAAACGATGATATATACTGTTGCTTACCGGAGCAACGGTGGAAGAGCCAGCCGCGCGCAAATCAAACGAATAAGGATCACTCGCAGACGAGAGAGACATACAGCTTTGTCTCGTTTGCTGCGCTTCCGAAACCGGCACGAACGAACGAAAAAAGAATTTATTGAAACGAAACACGCAAACAAACGAACCGAAACGAAACGGAGCGAACAGAATGGAAGAGAATCACGCGGATAGAATCGATACGGCGGCATCTTAACTCTGTCGACGAACGAGATAATCATATTTTTACATACCTCTTTCGCCGTGGTCCTCGGACCAGGGCAGTCGAGAACGTAGTAACGACGGACGATCGACGATCAGACCGCGCGGATCTTTACGCGAATTCTCAAAAGGAGAGTAAGGGAAACGTTTCTTTCGTCGACTAAAAAGAACCCTCGTGGTAAAAATGAAATTAACAGATTGTCACGCATTTTCTTGTATTTTCGATGCTCGCGATAAAAGCGTAAACATCCGCCAGTCTATTTATGCTCGATCGTCCGTCCGTGATTCTAGATTGACGCGTTCTTTCTCACTCGGATTTTTATGCAGTTTTTTACGCTTCGACGGACACGTATCCTTTTCCATTCTACGTTAAGGCTCAACTTTTCTAACGATATTCCAAGCTTCACGCTTACAACAACGTCGTGTCTCGCGTGTACTCTTTCTCAGCCGTTTTCGTCGATCTCGTTTCTCACCTGGTTCTCGTTCTCGTTCGTGCTCGAGAAGCGGACGCGGGAAACGGGAATGGTCGTGACGCGATCGGGAAACAAGATTCGCGAGAAACCGGAGTTCCGCGATAATCAAAATCTGTCGACGATACCCAGTGCCTCTACGCGCGAAAGCTTCTAATATTTCGGCTGAAAATAATGTTATTACGATCTATATGCTATTGCCTCGGCGATCGGATCGACGAGGATCGTGGATGAAGTGTCGCGATATCGCGGCAACGATGGCGGAACAAAGACGGAGAAAGGAAAACTTGTTACGGTTTATGATAACGATAGCGATATTGTGTTATAATAAGAAGAATAATATATTACATTATGATTCTACGTTGGTCGATTGTTATTCCCGTCTCACAAGCCACACCGTTTCCTCTCCTGCGTGTTCGTCTGGTTCCAATTGACGATGCATCAAGTGCATCGATAAGTGCACAATTTATTTATTCGTGGTTTGTCTCTTATGTTGTTGCATATGAAATGTCTGACGTGTAACGGTATCCTCAAACATTACTCGTCCATTCGATATGGTTAATGAACGAATACGATTAATGATCGATGCGTTTAATTAATTCTTGATGCACCTAACAAGCAGTTGCTATTGGAAACGGCACAATGCAGAGATTGAAAGAGATACATAAAAGATTACAATTGTTTTGTGAAGTAGAGTATGACAACATCGTATTAGATTCTCACAAAAATTACGAGAGCATACAAACAAGTTGTCTTTTTTTAGCAAATTATTCATTTAGTTGTTTGCGGATGTTACCGAAATATTTCGAATATGCAGATTCTATTTGTTGGTTTACTGTAGAAATATACAAAATATATTATCTATTTCGGGCTATTTCAAGGAGGATTTTCATTATTTATGTAACTAGTGTTTATAGATGTTTCGATTACGTAGGGAGGTCTGCTTGGACATTCGTTCGCGCAGGTTGCATTTGTTTCTTTTCTCTGGCCAACCCTTTGAAAAGTTGTTTTAGATGATTTTGGACCTATAACTGCGATATTCACGATTTGCATTCCTTCGTTTCGAGTGTTACCAGACGAGAATCTATCAAACGTATTTCCATTTGCATTCGTGCAAGCACAGATAAAAAAGATACAGAAAACTTGGCTATTCTGTTCTCGATTTCATCTAATCTCTTCGAGATCATTTAGTAAACTAATTCTTCTATCTTCTCAAAGAGACTGGTGTTGTTCGGCCTAGTTCTAAAAAAGTTATTCTCTATTAAAAAGCATTTGATCAATTGCGCAAAACACTGTACATTGAGGAAGAAAAATACTTGCAGTGCTACTAGTGTTACTATTAAACTACGACTTGTGAATTAACACTATTGCTATCTTGGTTTTTTGTATACTTATTCCAATTTATTTTATTATATAGAATCTCCTCCTTTTCGATTTTACCACCAGTGACCGATCATTTTGTATATTCAAAGAAACAATTCAACAATTTCTGTTTAACACGTTCTCTACCGGTGTTTGTTTCGCTGTTAACCTTCCTTCTTAAAATATTTAATCAAATGTACGATACCTCCTTTATGAAATATTAAAACATTGCAGCAGAACAAAATCAAAAATTCTCTGAATATTATGCATCGCGCTATGACTTTCAACAACAAAATGGATAAAATCCAATTTGACTATCATTAACACTAGATATACGGGGCCCGTCAAAATGACGGATTCAAAAAATTTTAATTTACGATTATTAAGAGTGTAAGGAGGCATTCGTGAGGAATTATTAAACAGATTTAATTTTTCGTGTACATATTACAATAAAAATCGCTGAAGATCTAAGTAAATACAATTTTATTATTTTTATAAAGCAATGTAAAATAATCAATTTTAGTGCTCCGTAAACCTAGTGTTAAGTACACTGTGAGCTTGCGAACGTCATTGTGACGGTGGTAGAAAATTCAAAAAAGTGTCTTTTGATACCTTTGGTAGGAATAAAGTTCAGCCCAGGTGTTTTTAAATTCGATCGCTATCCTTTGTTAATTTGTTTGTTCGATCCCGAATCATTTGAATAGAGTAAAACTGGCGTACAATCCAGAATGGTGAAACAAATGCGGGCTAGGCGGTGGGATGAAGCGTGTAAAGTAGCCAGAACCGCGAAGGGTTGAAAATCTGTAAGATAGGCAGTGTTGGCGGCGAGATATCGAGGTTGGTCAGAGGGACGCGGGTTTCGAGTAGCGAAAAATCCCGAAACCGCGATTCGTCGAGCAGCGGAGATGTAGGTTGGCGCATCGCGGGGGAAGGAAGAAAGGAAGGAAAGCAGTTCCTCCTCTCGGAGGTTGGAGGCTGGAGGTTGGGGCTCGGATTTGGGCCGCTCGTTCTCGCTCTCGCTCTTACGCTCGCGCTCTGCCCCAAAGTGGAGCAACGCGGCGACCTAATTCGCGGTCGAAGCCCCAATTTCCAGCGGGTTCGTCGAAGAACGGGCTGCTCGTCGACGACGGAACAACGGGGTATCCATGACGACGTGACGCAACGAGCACGTCATCGGGAAAGCGCAACGACCCGGCCCGTACGTTCTCGCAACGCGGCTACGCCAAGGGCTTGAATGGGCTGCTGCGACGAATTTTCCATTATCCTCGTCCCGATTGATTCGTTGCCCAGCTTACCCGGCTTCCTCGTTTTCCCCATTTTTACCGTATTCCTCGTTTTCGGGGCAGGAGACCTGATCCGAAACGCGTCCCCGTTTCCTCATATCCGAATAGATCTACCAGCGACACGCTGCACAGTGCGCCGGAGACCTGTTTTTCGTGGCCAAAATGAATTTTCGAAGTTTCATATTTTGAAGAAAATTTTCTATCCACCGATCGATAACCCTTCAATGCTTAAAAATCCATAATATTAGCCATTTTACTAGATTATATGCGCGGGGACATTGCTCTAAAGACAAATCTCAGAAATTCAAAGTGAATATACATATATAAATTTGATGTTTTTCGATCGAAATTTTAGAATAAATGTGTGATGGTTTCGGCGCACAGGTTCGATCAGTGATACAAAAATAGCAGTTTTTCAAATTAAAAACTCGACGTTTCGACTCAGATGTGGATCATTCTCAAGAGTGAGATTTTTTTGCGTCTGTAATATAATTTAACTACAGTTAAATTGAAAATGATCCACATCTGGGTCGAAACGTCGAGTTTTTAATTTGCAAAACTGCTATTTTTGTATCACTGATCGAACCTGTGTGCCGAAACCATCACACATTTATTTGAATATACATATATATTATAATTGGCGTATTTTAATTATTTAATTAGTTCCGAAGCATTATTTAATTCATGTACACAGATGCCGCCATATTCATGTAAGCGACATCGCTCGATGAGCGATCCATGGCATGAACGGACTCTTAATCCTTAGCAGACGGGGATTATTTTTAGCATATTTTTTGATGAGTCGAATAAATTTTCTTTGTGAAACAAAATTGTTTGCTGAGTAGTTTGGTGTATGAATGAAATGAAGGCAAATGTGTTGTATTCAGTAAAAATTTGTTTCATATTTTTCGGGAGTATTAATTGCTTTAAAAAATATTCACAGTCGAAGAACGGTAAAATTGTTTGGGCGACTGTCAGCAGACACGCGTCCGCAAAGGGTTAAAACACGAGAGAACAGACAAATATGAAAGTGAGTAGAAAGAGTAATCCATTCCCTATTTCGCTGTGTATGGGATAAGAAATGGAAAGATCTATACCCATCTTCGTCAAATAGTAACGTAGTCCTCTTTATCTATCAACAGTTGCTCCAGGAACAATATCGATGCGTTCTACTAATCCGTACCAGTCCCTGCACTCAAGACACAGTCTCATCTGTGAACAGATGCTGCAGGAACAATATGGATGAGTTTTACTAGACACTACAAGTTTCTGTGCTCGGGGTACAGTCTGTCTCAAAGGCTCGACCCCTGTCTCAAAGATTCTCACATTCAGGACCCTCTAAATCTTTCCCAAGGTTTGGAAAGAGTTTATTCCTCGAAGAAGAGACGTCCAAAGTTCCCTGATCCTAGCAGATCTTATGGAACTAATGGAATCCGAACGATCTTACGGAATTCTGTATAAAATTGCGATGATTTTGCAGGGAGCGAGGTGGGGAGATCGGCGCAGGATCCTGTATGAATCGGGATCGAAGGAGGAAGGAAGTGTCGGGGTTCCGGAGAGGATCGTATGCGTGCGTACGTGCGCGCAATGACGCCGAGTGATCGAAGGATAGAGAGACCAGCTGGAACCGAGTTTATTCAATCGCGAGCTCGGAATTAGGGCGCGTTGTCGGCGGTCTCCTCAATGACGTCGATGACGTCACCTGTTTGAAAGGAAAACTAGGGCAAACGAGGAGAGAAAAAGAAACGCGTTCGAGGGGAGCGATCATCGGCCGACGTTGACGCCGCGCCGCCGCCGACGTCGTTGCATGTTCGCGATCTTTCGCCGATTCTTCGCGATCGACTGTTTTGTCGTGTCTCTTACCATTTTGTCAAGAACGTCGGGGTCTTCGATTATCTTAACTGCACCTCTATATGATCACATCTTCCGCTGGTATCGGCAAACTTTTAAATTGTTCAGGGTGTTGCAAGTTCCGAATTTTTTAGAAAGCTTTGCAACTTAGGTGTTTTTTAAAGAGTTCTTACCCTCGGAAGTTCTCTCATAAAATGTTACAAGCTGTTTTCGTAGACTCTCATGGAGGCATCGACTTTATGTATTTTTTCAAATTAACTGGTGCAACGAGGCTAATTTTCGGAGGAAGAAGAGGGGTCCATAGTCGTATTGAAAACATTTATTCTACTGTTCATTTTTCTGACGTCGCTGAATTTTCCTATCGATTAATACTTGACGATAGAAGTACCGAGCAGTTGAATCGACCGGGTTCTCGTGAAATTGAAAAGAACGTTTATTAAGGTTTGTTAACGGACATTTCGTATCCAAATGATTTCCAGTCACATAAGTTAAAAATTTGTTCTGGGACTATTTTTAGAAAGAAGATCGTTTCGATACAGCACGATCATCGAGGATCTATTAATAAGTTTCCGGTAGGTAGAGTAACTCGAGACGAGTCATTCGGGGCTGATCGGTTGGTTATTCCGGCATTGAATCCGCGCTCAAGGTAGCCTCCAGGGAAAAGAGCGATAAGCCTACTCGGTGGGAAATATCAAAACGATCCGATGACGTATCTCCGAAGCACAGTGAGCTAGAATTGCGAGAAGCTGGACAATATTCATGTCCCAGTTAATTATACGTTATTAATAACTAGACTGCGGATTTTATGCATGTATATCAACAATGAGTAGATGTAATATAAAAACAGTAAGAATATTCAAAGAATTTGAAGATACTGTTACATTGCTTTCAACCTATTAAACATATTAACACGTTGATCGCCAAATCGACAATCACAAAAATTGCATTAAAATCAAAGTAATTTATTTAACAAAATAGAAACTGCGACGGTTAGTTTTGTGATATGAATTACTGTTTCAAGCTTCTTCTATTCCTCAGATCGTAAGCAAATTTTTGTACACAGTTAATCTAGCAACATCAAAATTAATTGTCAATTCTGTATAAATAATTCCGTCACCCAGATATGGGTGACATGGCGATGAAAGTGTTAAGCAAGAAAATAAAAATCTATTTCACTTCAGTTTGTTGCAGTACGCAGGTAGAAAATATTTATTTTGCATAAAGATCCGCAGTCTATTAATTACAAATAACACAGTTTCAAGGATTCTTCGGTGGAATCTAACTATGATATTACATATTTGCTAGAATGAGAAATTGTGTTTATAAAACTACCCTATTAGGGGGAGTTTGAATCTAAAATCTTAAAACTTTGCTAGCTGATTTCGAATGTGATTTTAAGCCATTAATGTCTCGGGAATATTGTTAAAATAGCATGCATTAGGAAAGGATCTAGTTTGAGACAATTTGATGACATGAAAATTTTTTAACTAATCCCACCTATTTTATATTGTAGAAACGGCAAAAAGGCCTATCGTGTGACGTCGCGGTTCCTCAAGGAGACAGTACCTGCAAGCAAGGGAATAGCGATTCGCGGGGTTGGTTAGGGGGAGGGGGTAGGAAGAGGAGAATCGACGAGGCCATGGATCCAAGTATAGATCGGGCGGGTGCGGAAGAGTCGCTCCGACGTTTGGCAGACGGGATCTTTGAATGAACTATGGTATTTCATGGGGATGGACCGAGCGTCGTCCGATCTAGGTCAAAGAAGGGTCGTGAATGGCGTCGCTTGGCTGTAGTGACGTCACGGGGTGTCGCGTGCAAACCCCTGCAAGTGGGTCACTCGTTGACGCTGTCATGGCCGTGGCTATAAACGGACGAGCGGCGTCCTTCCTCGTTTTCGCGTGTTCCTGCGGACCGTTTTCCGGTAGCCGTTTCCCGCGGATCGCCACGGTCCGTCACCTTGGACTTTCGCCGGCCGCATCCGCATTGTCCCTCCCCCACCACCACCTACTAAACCGAACACCTCTCAACATGAGGTGGCGTCGTTCCCGTTGTCTGTCTAAAAATGCCATCGCACTGGCCTTTTGCCTATTCTAATCAACCCTCGCCCCGTTCCGCTCGATTAGCCTTTACCAGACATTTTCCTAAAAGTCAAAGCTTGCGTTCGACACACGAAAATATTCGAAAAAGTTGATTGGCATTCCTAGAGCACGCGCGTCATGGGTATTCACTGCTGCAATCGAGATTAGCAGCAGGGTCGAACTACGTCGATCGGTAGGCTGCGGATCTCTTTACACGATGTTCGCATCGATTCTAGAAAGAAGGACAATGGTGTTCAAATAAAGCGATAGTACTAATGGTTTTTGATTAATATAGACGTTTATAAATGCGTGAAAGTCTATGGTCTAGCGATCGGACCGTAGATCTTCGCGCCGAGTGAACATTTTCTGGAGTTAGATACAAATTGATAAAATAACATCGTCCTAAAACAGTCCTATCTTTATATGGTTATTCTCTTGTTTTGTATTTCGCAACATTCATGCATATAGTATAGTCCGCAGCCTAACAAACGACAAGACAAAACGACGCGCATTCCGGCGTCGATCGAAAGTAGACAACGGTACGTAATAACTTCCGGCAAAGACACTGGGGTGCTGTAAACGACGCTTGGGAGACGTTCGAATGAAAAATCTTTATTTGATAAGTAAACTACGAGTATCGACATTGGTAATACTTAAATACAAAACATTCAGTCCTGAGATATTCTGTCATTCTCGCATTCGCCCTACGGAGTCTACTCCGTTTGCTCGCCTATTCTCGAGAGTAGAACGTAACGTCGCGCGTAACGTTCAATCATCGTATATGCCAATTGCTTCGTGATGTGTACCGTGTACCGTGCAATCACGTGGCAAATATTTACAAGGCACTGGAAGATCGCATTAACGTGTGTTCCGTGTGTACCGCGTGTGCACCCTTCGACCACCGATCCTTCGAGCGAGCCTAACACCCTCGAGCTCAAAATCGCCTGCACGGTTTAGGCCCGTTTCCAATTACACCGTTCGCTCTCCCGCGAATCGCCGAATGGCTAAAAACGAGAATGCCGATCGATGGTCCAAGGATCGAAGGGCCAGCGCGCGTCGCGATTTAGGGGTGGAATCGTCGAGAAAATCGTTGCAATCCTAGGCATGTGCACTGCCGGGGATTTCACGACGCTAAAACACGATCGAACAACGTCGCGCAACTCGTAGGATAAATGGCGACGCTCGCTCCGGGCCCTTTCACGCTCGTTTTCTCCGATCGATGAGAATTCCTCACGATAGGTCCGATGACGAGAACAAGACAAAAGCTGTTCTCGCTCGATTCGCGCGCTGCAGCCGCTCGACTCGTAGCCCTCGGACGAAGACGAAAACGACCCCGACCGAGAACTCGCGAACGCTGCGTCGCGTCGCGCCGCTCGAAACGCGCTACGATCTTCGAATCGTGATATGTTTTTAAAAGTACCCTTAACGAACGAGATATTCTACTCTGCAGGGGACTGCGACGATCGTGGTACAATCCGGACGCTTCGTTTGATTGATCGCTCGCGAGTAAACCGCGGATCTCCGCGTGAAATCTTGTTGAACTCTTGGAACGTTTCATGATATCGGGTTTCAGAGACGAAATCCGTGGTCTGCTCGCGGAAACGAGACATTTAGGCGCGGGATATAAGTAGAATTGGTAGGCAACGATCGGACGCGGAGGCCGATTTTGATTAATCACCCGGGAACGAAACCTCGCGCGACAAAAGTTTGATTTTCACTGTTTCCAACTTTCTCCGTTTTTATTTCACGGTCCCCGATTGTACCACCGGCAAAAGTCGGAGCCCCCGCAGTACGTGTATCCGAGTACACACGATCGAAATGGACTCTCAATCGTTTCCACCCTGTTTGACAGAAGACGCGTCTCGTACCGCGCGATTCTAACGTGTCCACATAATTGACTTATAAATATGTATGTTACGTCGCGTGGCTTACGTCGTAAGCGACGAATTGATTCCGATTCCGTCCCGCGAAGAGTAACGATCCGCGAGAAGCGCGAGGGAGAAATTGGCCTCGTTGCGAACCGAGAAAAAGAGTTTTGTTGCGCAACTGGGGAAAGAGATCGTCAATTGTTCGCAGACGGTCGCGCAGCTGGTGCTCGTCTTCGGTTCACCCTTTTGTCCGGGCGGATATGTCGCGATCGAAATAGAAGCAATTGCGAATTGCTCGGCTCTGACAATCTCCGATGCGCTCGTAGATATGGTGCAACGTTTGATTTAGACTTTAAATTAGATGGTATACCGAACAGATTGGTGTTCGTTTTGACCGTTCACGACAAGTCGCTGACAAGTAGTTACGCGTAGAAAATGAATCGCCCGAAGTCGACTATAATAGAAAACGAAGAGTCTATGAACGTTGTACAGAAGTACTCGAAACGTTGTAGAACGGTGGGCGTGGACATTGTGCCGCTTCAAAAGTATTGATACACATTTTTGCTCGGTTATCGTAGGAACAACAACTACGTCGTTGCGATATCAACGACAAGAGACTTTGTCGGAATAATTTAGCGCCTTTGAAAAGTATCTAGATATTAAAAGAGACCTATGATACGAGTAAAGATTCTTTGGTAAATTCGGTATACGTTTCTCTCGGAGATATTATTTAAATGAAGATAGATAGGCTTTCGGTGGATAGAGCGTCTCGATGTTTTCGGTGCAATTTCAACGTTCCCCGCGGTTTGGTTATCCTGGTCAGAACGGACCGGATCGTGTTCTGATTCTATCGGAATAACGATATATGTATGTCGCGACATTTAAAATCTGACGATCGATTCGTCGAAGTATCGGCTGTCTCCCCATAGGCCGACATACTCGCCGTTCGAAACGGTTGCGCGTGTACCATCTCCGTGTATACTCGTGGGTGTACTAACCGTTCCTACAGAAGGTACATAAGTATGTATACGTGGTGGAACGACTATGTTTCTCTCTACGTGATTCTATCCTCGGTTTACGAATAGTAGCGAGTAACCTACGACGCTATTGACTCCGCGCCGCCGATTTTCGAAAACTTCCCGCCCTGCTGTCCGATAGGAAAGAACCTGCTTCGGACGTCCCCGTGGGATGTCGGCCGCGTGGATCCACCCGGTTGCGATGTTTCTTGTTCCCGGTGCGGTTGGCTGCCATTTGATTGGTCGTTGGTCTTCGAGATGCTGCTCCGTCTCGCAGGAAACTTGACTTAGGCAGTGCGAGAGGAGATCTCTATCGCGAGATACGATGGTCCCACGATGCTGGATCGCGGTCGCGACCGGCGTGCACCGGCTTGGACACGAAGACCGTGCAAGAGGGAAGGCTTCGGAGTCGAGCGAAGAGTCCAACGATCGAAGCGATGCTCTATCGATAGTGGCCGACGTGTTCCTGGCAGGAGCAGGGCATAGAGAGTTGCTGGGCCACGCTCCTGGGGACCCTCTGGGTCGGCAGACCGGACAATCCTCTGACGTAGGTGTAGGCTACGGGGCTGCGCAGGATCCTTTTGGGGCTCTTCTTTGCGTGCTTATTCTCCTTGCCTTCCCACTTCGAGGTGATCTTCAGAGTTTGGAACGCTCTGCGAATGGTGTCCGCGGTGAACGTCTTTTTGAACGAATCACTGTCGCTGCTGCTGCTCTGCACGTCGGAGGGACTCGGCGAGTAGCTGAGCGAGTCGTTGGTCCTGGTGATACCTCGGACGTCGCCCGGGCTCCAGGACCGCGATGATTTCGCTCGCACCCGCTCCGTACTCCTCTGCACGCTGGACAATCGCTCCTGCGAGCGCGTCGGTCTCCCCCGCAGCCGGTCCAGATAGCAATGAGTCTTCGGCGATCTGGTGGCTCGGCAGAGGCGTTCGCTGGAACCGCGACGAGACAGTCTCTCCGCGCTACCGATGCTTCCGCCGCTGCTGCACCCGCTATCCGTGCTGCACTCGTCGTCGCCGAAGTCTCGACGACGCCTCGAGGACTCGACCCCGTTCGACGAACTGCTCCCCCGTTTGTCTTTGCTCTTCTCGCTCGGGCTACCGCGTCGGCGACGATCCTCCTCCGGATCGGTCAGCTTGGTCGCATCCTCCATCGTCGGCCCACCGGCAATCCAATCGAAATTGAAAGGCGATCGGCCGCGCGTTCTCGACGTCTCGAACGTGGCTTTCGTTTTCACCGTGATCGGTCGCACCACGCACGCTGCTGCTCTGGTCAAACACTGGCACTCGTCACCGACCGTTAATCCAACTGACTCGTCGGCACTCGTTGCATATCGTTCACAAGATCTCGTCGTGATTGCTCTTTGTCGTGATCGAATTTCTCCGCTCACCCTCGTGTGCTACGCGAAGCTCTTTCGCCTTCACTGTCCCTGTACCCCTGTTACCGGGCTGTTCTTCGTTCACTTCCTTAGCTTCTCGCTAGGTCGGAAGCCCTTTCGAAGCTCGGAGCCGCCGCTGTTCAAGGAGCGCGCGTTGTCAAACAATGCTTCTCTGACTCGTATTCGGGTTCGGGATCGGGTTCGTTGCGGTGGAGCGCGTTAACGAGGGTGGACTGAGACTCGGTACTGTGCGCTCCTCTCTTTTATACCCTCGCGCCTCATCGGAGGGTGCGCGCATGTCCTCTTCACCACGTGAGGGTTACGAATCCTCCGCGAGGACGCTGCACCGTCATCGATGCACGTACCACCCTCACCGAACCGCCTGCAACTAACCGATCCGAGACCAAACTGTACCACCGGTGCGATCGTTGCAACCCGCCGATTCAGGAAATTTGATTTCATTCAGCAACCCCCGATGTTCGAGATCAAATATCACGCAGACTAATCCTGTCTCGGGTCGGTTTCAACCGGTGCAACGCTGCCGATCCAATCTTCCAGTTCAACCCATAATATTCTGCCAGGACATCGAGCACGTTTATCTCTTTTCAAACCGAACAGATTCTTTGAACGCATTTCTCCGATAACAATATCTTCAGTAATAAACACACAGCCTCCGTTCTGTATATTTTAGTTCAAAGAACGAGGCGTTAGGAAAACCTTTGAAGTATAACATTTTCCCATTATTGCTCCGCGTCATTTGATCTTATATTCCATTCTAATTATCTTCCATATATAGTTCTTAATATTCTAAAAGTATGCTCAATAATAATTTATGCACTGCAGATTTTGATGTAAGTCTGAAACTTTTCTCTAATAATTTCAGTGAGCTGGGAAAACTTTAACAATATAATGTAGGTTCTTTAACGGTTTTTACTGTTCTGTATTAGACCCACTCAGTGTAAGAATGCATAAAATTCGTAGTTTGATAATTGAATATCTTTTGATTTAGTATCTTCCTACATGCTTCTCCTAACTAGCAAGAAAACTTCAAATACAAACTCGGTAATCGAATTTCATCCTCCTACTCTCAGCGATCTCGATTTTTTCTCGTCGTACATAGACTGAACGAACGCGATAACGACGTCGTTATAATTAGTTAAAATGACTGACAAATCAAGAGGAAACGTCCAATTGTTCAGAGAGAGTCCGTCCCCGAATATAGGCGGATCGATATTCCTGCTCCACGGGACACGGGTTCGTTAAATTTAACGATGCCCCGATTTAACGGAGGTACGGTTAAAAGTGTGGCGACGGACTGGGCCAACGATAGGGAAGCGGCCGGATATGCTGGGGATGCACGGGGTGCAGCGGGTGCAGAGGGGCTGTGGAGTATTGCAACGTTCGTAAGGAGAGAACCGTAGGTCGGTGAACCCGCCGCGGCGATCGATGCCAAGAGGTGGATGCACCGGCCGGAGCTGATCGCATCGTGCGCTGCTGCATCCCGCCGATCAATAATTTTATAGAATCATCGGGAAACGTTAACGTCCCTTCCCTGCATTCTCTCCCGCAGAAGATCTTAAACCCCGATCCTCGCTTCGGTGAATCACTCGAATCGTTGCAGCCGCATGCAATTTTCGTTGCAACCATTACGATATTTACATGTCGCTAGTATAGTCGTTAACCTTTAAAAAGTATCAAGCTTTCACAGTTGAATATAACACTCGAAGAGATAAAACTGAATCTATGGCAGTAATATGTACACTACCGCTCGTTGAAGTATGGACGCTTCTTTAAAAAGTTGGTTTTCATAAATAATCCTTCGTAACTTGCGTAGAGTTTGTTCACATTGTCATCTGCTTATTTATCAAATAATCAGTGACCAATATTTTATTTTCTTAAGATCTATATTAATTTTTGTATGTTTTAGAAAAAAATGGACCATTTCTAAAATCCAGCTCTGGACACTATGTTACGAGAAGCATAGAAGACTATACCAGATGAAAACAATAAAAAGATTAATACAACAAATGCTACGATTAACGAAAGATATAAGAAATGCCAAAGGAGGATTTTTCGACGAAAAGAACATTTAGATTTAAGAGTTATTAATTTGTTTCTGTTTCAATGTATAATTTTCTGTTTCAATTTATAATATTTCTGTTTCATGCATAATTCATTAATTTTATACTTATAAAATGAAAAACTGATCAGAAATACAATTATTTTGCGTTAAGCAATTCCTGTACTTATTTCTTCGCTTAATTTCCAACTGTCCATACTTCCATGAGCGGTAATGTGCATCAAGCGCGTCAAATTCGATTAGATCCTATGAAACGTGCACGGAGACAGAAGTAGCAATACATATTTTGCACGTTGCTCTTTATATTAATAACCCTCAAGTATTATGAACCTTCACCGTTAAGACCGTCATCAACCGCATTCAAAATAGAAAGTCCGCTCGAGGATTGTATAAGTTAGTTTGATTTCGTGGTATTTTGTGTCAGGCGCGCTAGATACACGCTAATTGCGATGCGAATAGAAATCGATGACGGATCGAGCAGATGACGGAAATCTTGCGGCGAGTGCAAGGAATGTCGTCATTGGCAGCGACGCATAGGGCGTAGCCCGATAGACAAAAATGAACAAATCAACTTTTATGTTGACACCCACGAACCTCACGGAAATGTTCCTGGGTATCTATTTCAAAAGTGAGTGTTATTATAAGATCCAAGCGAACGTCAACCATGTTTGGATACATTCCTTTCGAGTCAGAAACAGTCGAAGATCGTCTTCTAATCTTTTTACATTTTTCTTTTTGTTTAATTGGATTCGTTGAGTAAACAGCTGTACTTAGGGGCAAAGACGCTCTTTTACCGGCTAAAAATGAGTTCTATTATTTGGATTGGTATTACCAACATGAAGTCTTAGACGAAGTTTTTCTTTCAATCAAGGTAGCGTACTATTAGCGTATTATTTCCAAACGGGGTGTGTTAATGAAGGTAAGTACTCCTTACTTTTATATTCCTTTGATGTTTCTTTTTACTTTTTTTTTTATTAAAACATCTTGAATCTCATTTGAGATTCATCTTCATTGGTGTTAAACTGGTAATATAAAACTTCACATTTTTGTTAATTTTCATTGAAGTTTTAACCCTTTCCACTCGAAGCAATTTTAATTCCAAAATGAAGATATTTATTTCAACCTAGAACATTTTTATTCTATGTATCTTTTTTACATTGTGCACCTGAAATTAAATCTGCTTGCTCATACAACAGTTGAATTTTTAGCAATTTATAGAATAGAGACGAATTTGAGAATATAAAAGCTGTTTTGAATAATGGTATGGCAATTTTTACTGGTGACTCAGAGTCACCATCCGAGTGCGAAGGGTTAAAAAATATTCCCCAAAAGTCCTTCGTGGCCTTCAATGAAAATATGCGTACATACGGTGATAATTTATATAGATAAAACACTGAAAATACGATAATTTGTTAAAATGTGTATGCATACGTCATTGAAATTCAAAATATAATTTTTTCCCTCAATTCCCATTGACTCGACGCACTAGGCGGCGCGCGCCGCGGCGGCAAAGTTAAAAATACGGCGGTGAGCGTCGGCAGCCCGTACAACGTACGAACCTCGTTCGAATCGACGAATCTGCGGCGAGCGTATCGGCAGAAATTAATGAATGCATCGGACGCGCGTCATTCATACCGTTATCGCCCGACATCACCTGGCCGGCCTGGAGAAATCGATTCTCATCTCTGCATAGTATAACGAGTACATAGATAAAGAAAATCAAAAATCAGTTTACTATTAAAATCGTCATGTTTTAATATTATTAATATCTTAATCATATTTATATACTATAAATATAATTTTTAAAATAAAATAATTGAGTAACATATATATTTTTCGAGCAACAAGGAGAAATGAAATATATACATTTTGTATATTGTAATAAAACAAAACAATTGGTGAAATATAATATTTAAATAAATTACAGTGATAATATATTTTTAATTAGCATTATTATCACTTACCGACAGATTCTAAGAAATCAATTATCTCAAGATAGAGCACTCAGGAGCAGATAAAACTTATACCATAGAGGGAACTAATTTTAATGAAAAAATGAAAAATTGATGTTCCCTTTTTTGTCTCCTCTGAAAGTTGCAAAATGCAATGTGGTACGAATAATTGTAAATACGACAACTTTCAAATCCATATAACAACTAAAATAAAAAACTTATAATTTATTTACGAAAAAGAAACAAATAAAATAACTTACATATACAACAAAATTTCACTTCATAAATATTGACTATTTGTAATGTATGCTGACTTGCGTGCTTTACTCTTCTAACTAGATTTCTGAGCTTCCTCGGTTATTTGTGTTGCTAAATCATGTTGTTCTCATATTGGAAGAGTGTTCACTATGAAATTTTAGAAATCGATTTTTTTATTTTTGAACGCGAACCGTCACACGATGCGCTGTGCGAAAAATTGCGGCGGTCGATAACGACGACGAGGACGACGACGTCGACGACGACGATGTTCACCTGTCGAGGAACGCAAAACGGACTGGACCTGACGATAATACTGCAAAAAAACGCATCTGCTCCGCACCGAGCTCCATCCGCTGCACACACAGCTGCGAGGACATTGCATGTACCTTTACGTAACTGTTCAGTATTGTTTCCGTTTGTTGCATAATTAACTCTTCGAAACAAAAGCGCCCGCGGGTTAGCGCAGGGACGAGATCCACTAGGCGGCGAGTCTCTAACCTTTCGACAACATTTAACGCGTCGTTCCTGGATCGCGATAGTCTTTTTGTTCGATCGTTCTCATGAATAACAAACGAATAATGTCCGAATGGTACTAGAATTTCGATTTGTTCGGGACATTCGAACGACAGATTTAGCGGAGATTGTCCACCCGATTATCGTGATAAATAGAAGCGATCCGCAGGGAGCAATGCGTCCACGAGTCAAGATCCATGCTTCGAATCAATGGTACACCAGTTCATCGGGGATTCTAAACTGCCTTTGCCCTGGAGGGAACTGGTTCAGCTCCGTCAACAAGTATAACAACTAAATCGCACCTACTCGGGGCTGGAGGGACCAAGGTAAATAGTCCTCTGATTTTAGAACGTTAAGTTTCTTCTGCCTCGAACAGGAGCACATTGATTGCCCCGCGAGCCGTTGCTCCGGCTCCGTTTGAGTCGAGTGCCGCGGGGCCACGTCTACTCTGCACGGAACCAGCGAAATAATACTCTTCTGCTCGCAGGATCAAGAATCTCTTTTCTCGTTATCATCGCTTAGCGGTAATGGTGACTTTGGAAAAGATGAAAAAAAGGAGAGGTGAGCGTTTCATCCTAGGCCGTCAGAGGACTCGTCAGTTAGGCTATCTAGCAGACCCATGTCTCAGACGTGGGATGTCATAAGAACAGCTTATTGTTACGACGATATGGAATCGCGAAGTTCATGAAGTTGCCGATGAAGCGGACGCGAGGTTTCCGTAACAATACGAAAGGAAGAATCAGGTGGTAGGAAGAAAGTTGTTGTTGCACTGTCCATCTGTTGGCGATCATAGGAGACAGCCGCCACAATCGTTTTAACGAAAGTTTGTTAAGGGCTATTCCAGAATAATTGTTGCCTTACAGCTCCTTCGGATGCTTAAATACACAAAATCTTTCTAGACTAGAGTCTTCGTTTTTAGAGCACGGATAGATTAAAGAATCTAATGCCTATCCGACATCCAGATCGTTCGCTATCTTTTGTTTTGTGTTACTAGCACAAATTCGTATTGTGATAACCAGTTGTTATTATTGTCATGTCGTACTCCCCCGTCGTAGTGTTTTGCACGCTCTGGTTGGGGGAAATGCGGTGTGCTTCGGGGAGCAGCCAGCACCTCGCAAAAGTGTACAGTAGGTTCTCGCTCGTTGCACTCCCCGTCGAATGCGCAAGGTCCTTTGTTCGCGCAAGCGGGGGAATGTAGCTTATGGTGGAAATGGTAATTTTGTAAAGTCGATGCAACAGTGCGGGAGTCATATGTGGGAAATATGCGATCGATTGGACACTGCGTTCCCTGCAGAAACCGCGGATCTTGTCTGCAATTCCAGTCCCGTTTTCGTGCAACTAGCGAGTACCCATTGTAATTCGAGGGGTACCGGTGCGGCGCCGGGTACGATACAATTTTTACTTGTGCACGTATGCACCGATACACGCGGGTGCTTGTACACGGATCGTTTGAAGTGTGATCACGCCCACGTCCGCGCTTACGTAATCGGATTTATAAAGCGACGGCGAATCGCGTAACGAGTTCCCCCTCGGCGAGGCGAGGCAAGGCGAGGCGACTGCCGCTCATTAACAAGCGACCAATTGAGCGATCGGTCCGGACGGTCCGCGGTCATGTCCGAAAGGGTTGCGAAGCAACGAGACAGAATGACAAGTATGCGTGTCTGCTTTTAAGCGGTTTTATTCACACCGAATTATCGGAACAGAGAATTCCATGGAGCGGTCTGACAAGTAGGTGGAGAGATGAAAAGATGCGTCGCGCGATTAATGATTCGTTTTCGGAGAATGGACAGAGGGTCGATCGATCGGTTGGCTGTTCGTCAATGTGGTTCGGTACGGTTCGATTCGATATGATTCCGGTTGCCCGCGTAGACGGGGCCATCTTAGTAGATGACGTTCTTGTAGATGAGAGACGGGGGCACGTAGCTGGCATAGTTGAGCGGTGCCGGATAGCTGGTGTAGATTAACGGCGAGGCGATGTTCGGGATGAGAGACGGGGCCAGCGGAGCGATCAGAGGTCCGCCGATAAGCGCGGAGTTGCCGGGAGCCGGAGCCGGGGCAGGAGCCGGGGCTGGAGCCGGAACCGGTGAGGGAGCGGCGATGGCCACCGCCAACAATCCAGCGAACAACAGCTGCACCGAGAAAATCCCATTAGCTCTTATCATTGGCTAGTTCTTTGCTGTTGGTCTACGCACTAGACAAATTGTATGGTACTCACCGTCTTGAACATGGTGGCTACGTGTGGAAGGAATACGTGGATGCACGACAGGCGAGTCGAAACGATCATACTTGAAATCACGAGGATTCGCAGTTTATATAGGCGTACACCGCGACGAAGATTCTCATCTTTCTGCATCCCCCTCCCCGTCGAGTCGCATCGTCGGCTTCTCTCCCTCGGGATCGTTCTTTTTACCCGTTTTCATCGTTCCGCGAAGGGCAACAGCCAGTCCTCGGAGCAGCCTACCTACGAACAGAGAGATACACTCGACCCCTTCTCGTTGCTTCGACAATTTTTTCCAAGTCCAGCCTCGACCAATCGACTCGTCGCTCCCCTCGCGCTGCTACCCGAGAAAGGTTTTGCGCCCAAGAAACCGCGGATTTCTTCAAGGTCTCGAGAGCGCCTCCCCCGGGTTAGGTGTGCGTCAGGCGTGGTCCAACAATGCGCTCAGTTTCCATTCGGTTTTTTCGCCGTTTTCTATTTTTCATTTCTATCTCGCCGCGGCTACCGGCCGCGCTCTTTCCGACGAGTTTTTTCCGGCAAAATCGCAAACTGGTTTTCCCCTTTTCGCGATCGACCACGGCGTCCTTGCGATTTCGAAAAAACGCCTCTTCGCCGATCGAGAACCCGTCGAGGATCCCGTGCCGGATCTCGCCGAGCATTCAACTTCCCTCATCCTTCATCCTTTATCCTTTAGCGATGCAATGTGCGCGCTCGGTCCTCAGAAAAACCTTGTCCTCGAGAGAGCTCGCAGATTTTTCCACGACTTTTCCTTGTCCTTACAAGGGCCGGTTGCGAAATTACGAATCCTGTTTCCGTCGTGGACGATTCATTTTTCTCTCTTGATCTTTGCTTGGGTCGCGCCTAGGGGTTCTAGTAATTGCTTCGTCTCGTTTCGGTCTTCTTGACCGTTCATGGACACGGAGTACTCCGTGGAGGATTTTTCTGGGCTCCGACAACGATACACGATTCTCTATTCCCTTATATTGTGAGTAGTCTGCGGATTATAGGCATTTATAACAAAAACGAAAGGCAAGGAACAGACTTCTACATAGCTACCATTTCTTGCAATCGATACAGACAATTATTATTTTGCATAAATATCCGCAGTCCAGTTATTGGTATAATTTCTCCAGTCTTCAGAGTTTCTTTTTGAAGTGAAACTTCTTTAGGCGCGGTGGGCGTAAAACCGATCTGGCGATGAAACTATGAAACGATGAAACGAAATTCTATTCTATTAGCATATACGGTTGAGGGTTCGGCATTGCTTAATAAAGATAATGATAATTATTATGATTTCAACGTGAACTTTGCATCGGAACAATCAAAATTATTTTTTTCAGCGTCTCCTTTAAATTTAATAAACTTTCGAAATACTCAAAATTCGCAGGAGTTTCTTTTTGAAGTGAAACTTCTTTAGGCGCGGTAGGCGTAAAACCGATCTGGCGATGAAACGATGAAACGAAATTCTATTCTATTAGCATTTACGGTTGAGGGTTCGGCATTGCTTAATAAAGATTATGATAATTATTATGATTTCAACGTGAACTTTGCATCGGAACAATCAAAATTATTTTTTCAACGTCTCCTTTAAATTTAATAAACTTTCGAAATACTCAAAATTCGCAGGAGTTTCTTTTTGAAGTGAAACTTCTTTAGGCGCGGTAGGCGTAAAACCGATCTGGCGATGAAACGATGAAACGATGAAACGATGAAACGATGAAACGAAATTCTATTCTATTAGCATATGCGGTTGAGGATTCGGCATTGCTTAATAAAGATAATGATAATTATTATGATTTCAACGTGAACTTTGCATCGGAACAATCAAAATTATTTTTTTCAGCGCCCCCTTTAAAGTTAATAAACTTTCGAAATATTCAAAATTCGCAGGCGTGGTTCTGTGTCTCTAGTTTGAATCTGGAGAGGATAAGCTCGAAACCAGGATTATTAGCAATTGAATGAATGGTCTGATTAGATCCCACGCGATGTATCCATGTAACTCGTTTTAATCTCCTCGTCGCCCACGCCGGAAAACAACAGTGCGAAGTTTTCATGGAAGAGCGGTGCCTTTGACCAGGAAGCATTGAAATTCGTTGGACCAGCGAACAATGCGTATATGGATGTCCATAAAGCCAGAGAATTACCCCTCGCAAAAAGCCCATGGCACACCTATGGTGGAAGAAGCAGGCGTTCTCCCGTTCTGGACTCGACGAACTTGAACTTGAGAAAAAACCGGGTGCTTCGCCTTGAAGTTCTCCGGCCTTGCGGAAGAGGAGAGACAAAGCGAAGACGTTGTTGCAGCGGTGAAGAGAGAGCGAGAGGGAGATCGAGAGAGAAGGGCTACGATCAGCGACCGCGGGACCGAAACACTGCGAGTGAACGGATCGAAACTGAATCGCGGAACGGAATCGTTGAAATTGTTCACGAATCATTGATAATCGCAAGAATAGGCAGCGGAAGGATTGCGCTGCAATTTCTGTGAGGTCAACCATCTAAGAGATTAGCACTGCGAATGGAGTTGAACGACTGCTTAATATTCTGGCTTAATTCTGTCTCGTCTACTGGACACTTTGCGGTCATGCAGGATTAAAATTAAAATGGTGAAGGCTGAAAAAAGGTGGATACAAACTACGGACTTTATTGCTACCTCTCGAATGACCACCGAAACGATGCTTGTTGAGGGAACTTCTGGTCCTGAGAGCGTTTCTTTTACCAGCGTGTTTACTTTTTCTGTTTAACGCTCGGAATCTTTCAGAGAAAGATGGCGTTATCTGGATGCAAACGATCTACTCTCGATTTTATCCTTGCTGGTCCCAATGATCGATCTGCTTGGAGGACGATTTTATTCTAGCAGAGTCTACTCTTTCGTTTATCGTTGAAACCACGTTTCGTGTCTGCAGCGCAACGAGCGCTTCCGGAAGGTGACTGGCATGGTACCGTTTCGAATTCATCAGATCGAAAGGGAAAATACGGCGAGAAAGTGTGAACCGGGCCGGTGAAGGGTGGTGGGTCAAAAGTAGAGGAAAGTGAATTACAAGTAATTGAAGCTGTGGATCGTGTGGGAAGCGAGACGCGGCCCGCATAATCCGTTATAACCTTGTTACGCTTTTCAATCGGGCGGACGGATGAACGGACACATAGTCAAGAGTGTTATACAATTTCTCCGGCATAGTTGCTTACATAATTCGACCATACCGGCGAAGTACGCGTCCGGTCGCGGCGTCCCTGTTCGGTGATCAAGGTCACCGAAATCGATTGATCGATCGATCCCGCGAGCCGAGGGATGAAACGAGAGGATGAAACCGGGCCTGTGAGACCAGGCTCGCGGATTGAAAACACGGCGAACCCGGTCGATGGCGGAATCGACGCAGGATCGCGCGCAGAAAGCGCGCACGGAAGCGCGTTCGGCATTTCAATTGCGAGCGCTACCAACGAAATCGATACAGGACGTGTCGTGGCCGACTATACGTGCGGAGGTCGAGGCTTTCGCAAGCCCCGCCGATCCGCTCCGCTCTGCTCCACTCCGCGCCGCGCCACGCTTCAAAAATTTTCGTAAGTCCAGCGACGCGCGACAAGAGCGGTGGACATCGGTATAAAGTGAGGACGCCCCGACGATTCTTCACACTCGCCCCAGAGTAACCGAATCGATCACTAAGCTTCAACATGATCAAGTCAGCGGTAAGTCGTACTCGATTCCACACCCTGGATACACCCACGATTCGCTATTCTAACTGCACCACCATAGAAATCCAACCGATTCGATTCTCAAAATCTTTCGGTTGTCAAAGTACTATTGGTTAGCAAGAATTGACTCGAACTGGTACCCGGGTACACCTACTTTCGATTTATCTTTAAAAATTTGTTCATGTTGTCGTCTACGACTAGACCACTAACAAAATTACTGTGGTCTTCTATTTTCTTGCAGAAGAAACAATCGATATTGCACTTTATATAATATTTTGTATATTTCAAATTACTAAACATTTAAGTATTGTATTAGTAAATCGCGTCAATTTCATATGTATAAAATGAACAAAATCGTATAGAATGGAACTATTGTAGGCCGAAAGAAATATTTGTTCCGAGTGCAATGAGTTAATCGACTGTGGTTTGTAAATTAGATTCAACTTAAATGCAAGTCCAAATTCAGTTATGTCCCACTTGGAGTAATTATAAGACCAGCCGTGGTTGCATTCGAAAGATTGCATTTGTCCTCAGGACTACAACAGGCTTCCGAAGCCTTGATGTCGTTTAAACTGCAATTGCATCTGTGTTTAATTTTTCAGTGCCTCATCCTCGCCATCGCCACCATGGCGTCTGCAGGTTTGATCCCAGCAGCTCCGCTCGTAGCGGCTCCAGCAGCCCCACTTGCAGCTCTCCCAGCGCCCATAGTCACAGCAAGGAGTAGCCAAGTCGTCGCCAGAAACTACAACACTTTGGCCGCTGCACCCCTCGCTTTACCTGCTGCTGTACCTGCTGCTCTACCCGCTGCACCGTACACTCTCGCCGCTGCACACGCTGCACCGTACACTCTCGCCGCTGCACACGCTGCACCGTACACTTTCGCCGCTGCACCATCCGCACCGCTGCCATACGCTCCGTTCGCCTACTCCGCACCATACGTGCTTCCTTGAACGACACTTTGCTCACCGGATTAGCCGATTTGTTCTCTGTTTTCTGTTCTATTAAATAAACTGCCTCTCTAAACACACACAAACGCACGCATTGTCGTATTTTTGAAACTTGCCATCCTTCAATTCGACGTCCCACTATCCTCGGCCCTTTACATTTCAAAATGCCAAATCCGCAAATAATTACCACGTGTACGTGCTCGATTTTGTCTAATTATAAACCTTGTTTATACTGGTATATAATAATTGTGACACAACATTATTTGCGGAACAAGAATCTAATCGATACCGCCGCACGAATTTGTTTCGGGAATTGCAGTCAACCTTTAACAACGATATCTTTTTCCGGAATTTCCGAAACGTTTCGCACTAATGTGCAAGAAAATACCTGCGCAAATTTACACTTCTGCACTTGGGCAGACTTTCAATGCGGATTTCAGAAAATCATCGATTCAGCGACCACATTAGATACCTGTCCTATTCAATATTCATAACATACACGCATCTTCAAATAGTTACACCGATAATGCGTGGGCCGACCAACATTGAATATAGATTGCGGACAGTGCCTCGATATTTCCACAGAAACAGAAATTGTTAATGAAAACGTAGGAAAGGTTGCTCGGTTGTCCACAAGAGGGTTTAACACCACAACCAGTGGCGCGTTATAACTACTTGGGACCCCTGGGGAAAATAGAATTTCGGGGCCCCTAACCTCAACTAAATAACTTTTATGTTGGAAAAAATAAAACAATTGTAAAAACATCGACATGTTTATTATTGCATAGAAAGTAAAATAAATTCTCCTTCATCCATGAAAACCTTTTACATAAAAATACAAAATATTTGGTTTGTGTTCGGGGACCCCTTTTGCTTGGGGCCCCGGGCATTTCCCCAAGTTGCCCATAAGGTGATACGCCACTGACCACAACCTACCGAGAATTAAAATTGGCTGGCATGTGTTGTTTTACAATAGTAGCAAGATTTAATTTATTTAGATCTTGTGCCATTTTTACTACAATATATGGTTGAACAAACAAATTTACTGAGTCAATTTCTATGAAGGCGTCTTTATAATTTCAATAATTGTAAAATAAAAAATGTGCAACCGGTCATTTTACCGCCTATGGGGTAGGTTTAGTGTTAATACCGTTAGAAACATAACCCCCGTTTAAAACATTAGATTTACGGAACACATTCCCAAGTTTTTAATTTACGATTAGTTGAGATTGTAATAAATGCATGCATGAGGAATTATGCCTACAAATTTGTAGATACACATTCTCGCAATTTTCATAAAGTAATGTAATACAGTCTGATTTAGTGCGCCGTAAACCTATTGTTAAGGGACGAACGTTCGAAAATTGTGAAACGATTTATAATAGTGGTGTGCGAGTACTCGATTTATTCGAATATTCGAATTTCGAGTCGAGTAATGATCGGTCTCTCGAGCCGAGTCAAGCATTTGAATTTTCCGAGCTACTTGAAATCGACGAATTCAAGCCCTCGTGAAACTTCGATTTACTCGAAAATGAATTTTCAGCTCGAAATTTTTCAAATTACTTAAATATATTCGAACAGATCTTTAACTTTCGAGTTACTCGTAAAAATTCGAATATGTTTTCTTCATGAAAACATGAAAATAAAACAGAAGCATTAATTTAGAGTCATATTTTTCTTCCTTATAGTTACAATAGTGTTTGATAGTAAATAAATGAATATTCAAGTAACTCGAGCAATTTGAATTTTTACGAGTAACTCAAAAGTTGAAGATCTGTTCGAATATATTCGAGTAATTCGAAATATTTCGAGCTGAAAATTCATTTTCGAGTGATTCGAAGTTTTACGAGGGCTCGAATATTCGAGCCGGTTGATTTTTTCAAGTAGCTCGATTTCTTTTCAAGCAGTTCGTCGATTTCAAGTAGCTCGGAAAATTCAAACGCTCGACTCGACTCGAGCAATCTAATCGAGTTTAGCTCAGCTCGTAAATTACAGGTACTTGCACATCCCTAATTTATAGCACGGTGGTGTTACGCGTCTGTGCATCGGTATCCGATTCTACTTATGTCCCCAGGTAATCCTGTACTTTAATCCTCGTACGAAGTAAACACTGTTATGCACCCTTCGACTTATTTGCGTCCATAGAGACTGGCCCCCGTCACGATTATGTTACGGTCGCGGCAACGATCCTTCGTATCTACTTGTGACAGATTGCGCCACGGATTGCACCACGCACGCAACAACGCAACAAAGGGAAAAATTTGGTTATAAGCGTATATTATTCATAACTCCGCGTGATGCAAACAGGTTAATATAAGCATTCCGGTGTTGGTTACGTTGTGCGAACGTTACGCGTCTATCGGCATCGACGGTGTACAACAATAACGGCGTGATTTGTTCTCCTGTTCCATTGCGTCACATTGTCCAACAAAGGAATTTCGGAATTTCTCACGCGACAGGAGGATCGTTAACGCGCCGAAACCGGTATAACAGGGCGTCTAGTGGCACTCGACAAAACGCGAATAGTTAATTATACAAAATTATATAAAACAACGGATTCGGAGCCGTGTAACGCCGTCACGCGCGCACGATCTATCTTGTCAACAGGCGCGTTACGTGACAAAATATTAATTATAAATCAAATATAGATTAAGTTTACGAGTGTCCGCTTTGAGGCTCGGTTCGCAAATACCAGTTTTCAATTATAGAACGACTTCTTGTTATCACCGTAACAGAGTTCACGCGTATGATCACCTTGAAGCTACCAAAGCGAATACTCGCGTTACGCCGCGCCGCTCGAAAACCGGCCGCGGATTAAGAAATCATACATACACGACCAAATTAACAATTAAGCTCACAGAGAAAGTCTAGGAATGAAGCCATACTAGTCGCGAAGGTCGCGGATACAATTAACGAGAACCATCCATTGACCCTTTCGCTCCGACACACGAAACAGACGAAACAGACGGCTACCAGGAAATTGCATTGTCTTCTTAATCGTGTCTTAATTAGAATTTATCGAAATAAAAATGTAACAAATTCTCTAGCCAGAGGTCGGACAATTTTTTTATTCTTTTTTCGAGCCTGTTCGTTGCAATCCATCGCGGTTCATCGACACTGCACCTCGTCGACGATTTGTCGTCGCTCATCCCCCGAGGCTCTCCCGACGCGCTGCTCTCTCGGTCGTTGGCCATGACGATAAATTGTCCGGGTCCCGCTTTTTCTCGTCACCCAATTTACCGAAAAAGAACGGTTACGATTCGAGTCGACCTTTTTTACGGGCTGGCGCGGCGCGACGAACCAGGGGAAAGTCTTAGCGTCCGAAGGAGAATCGTAGACGAGACGCCATTCCACTAGGAATTCGAGTCACGATCGGTGGAACGATCTTCGAAACTTACGGTGTCACAACCTCGCGACGCAAAACGTATGTATGCTCGTTTTTCGTATTTAGAACGTGAACGAGCCGCACCCAATCTGTATTACTGGTTCAAGTGAAACTGGCATTCCTGCTGGACAAGGATTATGTCATCCAAGGGTCGGCGGATGACTCGGCCTCGCGGTGCCGATGACACCGTCCATCTTCCGAGAAATTCCCTCTCCATTCTTAGAAACCCTTTGGGAAATACTTCCTCGCGAGGAACAACATCGGATGTATTCCTCAAATTAATACATGGAGAACATCAAGCGGTTGTCACGCGTACGATAATCGATCATACTAGATCGACTCGTTGAAGGGACAAAGAGGACATCGATTTTTACAACGATCTGTGATGAAAACTGCGGCACTTCTGGCAATGCAATGAAACTACTAAATGAAACATAAAAATTGTTTAGATTCAGTCGAGCACAATATTAAGTGGATACCCTTCAAAAACTAATAATTCTTTTAACATTGGATCAAACGACTTGAATTTTTTTAACATAGTAAAAACATTAGTTTACTAAATAACAAGAAAACAAAATTTTAAAAATATTGCTATTCGTCAGAATTGGGAAGAAAAAAATAAAATTAAGTTTTTTTAACTTTTCAGAGAATTTCGCCATTATGTGATCAGCTTTAAATATTTGTAGCTCATAAAAAGTTAAATTCAGATACAAAAGTTACAGAAACTGAATTTTATTTTTTTCTTCACAATTCTGAATAATAGCCCTTTTTTCAAAATTTTATTTACCTGTTATTTAGTAAACTCATGCTTCTACCATGTTAAAAACACTCAAGTCGTTTGACCCAATGTTAAAAAACGTTATTGGCTCTTAAAGGATGTCCACTTGATATTTTCCCCGTGTGTATATTTAATACTAAACCTACCACGGTCAAATGACCGGTTTTATATTTTCCAATTATTAAAATTATAGAAATTAATTTATGGAAAATAATGGAATACATTTCCTTGTCCAAGCAACTATTATATTAAAAATTACGGACATTCTCAATAAATTCAGTGTTGCCATTTTTATAAAGCAACATTCACCAGATACTTTTAATGCTTGGTAGGTTTAGTGTTAAGCACGAAGGGACAAATTAATAGAACAAAGTAGCGTACACGTCGGATAATTTTTCTACAAAACTGTTGTTCATCGAAGCAACATTCCTGTGAAGAAACACGGACGAATTCGTTACCGAAGATAACATAAAAAATTATACCGGATTTCCTAAGGAGGGATACATCGTAAACACGATCCGGTCCATAGTCTGGCGATGACGACACCCGGATGAATGCGGAATTAGATCTGTTCGGAGATCTTGGAGGAACCGATTGATCCTGCAATTAGTCTATCCACGGACAATCGATCTCCGGCTCGGAGCTCGAAAAAAAACATGTAGATTCGACCTTAGAGCCCGGCCGATGAAAGTAACGAACCCGGGCGTCCCGGTACAAAACGAACAAAGCGATTTGGTATTCAGAAGCGTGTTCCTGGTCGCATCGTGCCTCGCAACCACCGTTCCATCGCTACCATCACGCGTAGTGGGAGTATGTGTCTCGCACGGAACCACCTATAAAAGCGGTCCGCCTAATCGTTTTGGTATCACAGTTTCATTCAACGTTCCACTCGAAACACCCTCGAGATCTCCAACAAGCAAAATGAGTTCCGCACAATTCTTGGTAAGTGGAGCCGTCGAAAGCGCGCAAGTGGTTCAAGTTAACAGTTTAAGTAAAATTCACAATTGGACACCGGTTTTCTATATTTGCATTTTTCGAACTAAAAAGTACAAATCTACGAGATGTTATATCGGAAGAATCATTCCATCAAGTGTAGAGTCGTTAACCCTTTGTACTCGAAGAGGTATCTCAGATCAATTGCCAACGGATTTATCGGCTTGGTAACAAATAACACTTCGAATAAAATATCAATAAAATGACAAAACGCTGGAAATCATTATTCCATACGATACAGATTGTATCAGACAAAATTTGTAGATCTTGCAAGTATGGAGTGCAAAAGACTGAAAATCTTGTATTCTAATTCTGAAAGCTTCAAGCAGCATCCACTGGAGATAGCAATTATTTTAACGACCTCGCAGCATCGTGTAGAGATCTTTGAACTTCCGACAAGATGTGGTTTATAAACAAAAGTGAACAGTTTCGTCCCATGCGGAAAGTTGTGCGGCTTGTGTCCGATATATGTGCTGCAATCATTTTGGCTGCTAATCTAATTGATATCGCTGTTTCTTTTCCAAAGGTCCTGTTCGCCGGTCTGATCGCCGTGTGCTCAGCCGGTTTGATCCCAGCTGCCGTTCCAGCGGCCGTGGCAGCCCCGATTCCAGCGGCTCTGACCGTCGGAACTTATGCTAGCAGCTACAACGCTCATGCGATCAATCACGCTTTCGCCGCACCCTACGTCGCGAGCCCATTGGTCGCTCATGCTGCTGCACCCCTCACAGCTCCAATTGCATCCTACGCCTATTCGGGCTACCCAGCAGCGACCCTGATCGCCGGCAGACGCTGAGTTTTGTGCGAACCTTAGCCCGCTACCTCGAGAAGACGAAGATCCTGGAACATCGTGTTACAACCGCCATCGTCGCCGAAGAACCCAACCGTTTCCGGTATTCGTTCTCCAACGTCGCTGCAGGATGTTCCAGCAACCGTCTTCGTTAGTTTCCTTTCATCGCATTGGCAATTTCTACCGTGTACATTCTACAAAGCTTAAATAAACAATCTTTACCTCTCTTAATTTCATCTCTTATCTGTTATGCACCCCTTGTACCCTATTGTTGCTCGCTATTAGCCGAATGCTGTTAAAGAGATTCGATATATTCTTGTCAACAATTCATTTACTTTACCTTCTGTGGACTTTTATGTATGTAGACTGCGCATCTATATGCAAACTAAAAACTGTCTGTATTTATTTCTTCTCTTAGCAATTTTATAAAGTTGAAGAAAGTGCAACAGCATTGTTAAATTCTTCAAATGTTTTTACTATTTTAGATTTGATTTACTCATTTTGTCACAAATGCATAAAATCCAGAGTATAATTATGTATCAAAGTCTAAAATGCTAGGCAAACAGATGCGTGTACTCGTCTTATATTATCTAAAGCTAGGTCCACACTGAAGCAACATCGAACTTTTTGTCGCCTTCTTTTATTTAGTAAAAAGAACGATTTTGGAATATAGTGCGATATGAGCCACACAAAATTATGAGCTGCCATTTTAAGGAGTGGGAAGGAGGTTACCTATACACCTGTATAGACACAGTTTTTCTTTAACACTAGATATTCGGGGCCCATCAAAATGACGGATTCAAAATTTTTTAATTTACGATTATTAAGAGTGTAAGGAGGCATCCGTGAGGAATGATTAAATAGATTTATTTTTTTGTGTACATATTACAATAAAAATCGCTGAAGATCTAAGTAAATACAATTTTATTATTTTTATAAAGCAATGTAAAATAATAAATTTTAGTGCTCCGTAAACCTAGTGTTAGTATCTCAAAAACTAATAAAGACTCGCCACTGAAATTTCTATATTCAGTATTCTCTCCATCTTCATCCCCTCTCCTCAATATCTCAACTCATAAATCTGTGTGGGTCATACAACACTACAACTCGATTTTGCTTCAGTATAGATATAGATTAAGTAATTATATCGCTTGTTTTGAATATTAGGAATTACATAAATACACGAGACTGGTGTCGATACTATCGATTTTAACATTCTTATTAAAAAATGTAAAACTGCTTCCAGAAGTTTATGCACAGAGTCCAATGGGACAAGAACAACAAGAAAAGAAGTTGCTCTGAAACAGTTTACGGAGCGATTCCCGCAGAGACAAAGTAGCTTCGACAAAAAGAACCATAACTTCAAGGTACCTCCGGGAGAGGCGATCCAGTTCGACGTTCTCTGCCGGAAACAAAAGATTCGTGGCAACCGTCGAACAAACGACGACTCGTTGATCGTCGTTGCGGAGGTCGAACCTTTCCGTTTTCGTGCGTACGCTCGGGACAATCGCCTCGTTTCGAATTAACTTCACATTCGTGTCTCGCTGTTTTGATCAAGCGGAGAAAAATCAGGCGAGTCGTCCTTATCATTCTTCCAAATCTGTTACATCCGTTCCCAACGAGAGATAGAGGGATTCCGTCGCGAGAAGAAAGAAACGAATCGTTCCTCCGACCTCAAAATCAAAAGAAAGCAGGAAAGGAACTGTTGCGAAAATGCGTGAGATCGCGCATCTCCAAGCGGGCCAATGCGGCAACCAAATAGGAGCCAAGGTAAGCCATCCGAACACCCTATTGTATTTCCTCTTATCTTGGGGAGACTAAAGCCACTCTACAACACGAAAAACATGTGCAATTGTGAGAATTTTTTGCAGGAATGCAATCAATGAAATGAAAAATCTATTTGAAGTCTTTATTATGTATGTATGTATTTATTTAGTGATCCCTTTCGGGTTACACGGGCTTCCGTCCCATTACATTGTTTTATTTCTTTCGACTTACATCTATCTCTTCTCCTCACATTCATCCTCATTCATCCACTTTCTTTCTCCCCGTCTTACTCTTCCACTCTTCCTCTTCTACCCTTTTCTATTTCTTTCTTCCTCTAAATTTTTTAACCATCTTTCTCCCCTCCCATCCCCTGCTAATATTTCTGTTACCCTCTCATACATACTTCCTTCATCTTCCTTCCACTCTCTACAATATCCCAAAACATGTTCCCATTCCAAGTCTTTATTATACAGACTTCGGAGTGCAAACAAAAATTTCTATATAATATTTGTTATAAAGTAACGATCGTTAAAAATCATATTGTTATAAAATAACAGCTCTGCAACGCTAACCTCTAAGGATATAATTCCCGTAAGAAAATTCTCAAAAGTAGATTTGTTTTTCGCGGTGTAAAATGAATTTATCTCTGACTGTAATAAGTTAACCGATTGCTATGATCCTGCACAGTTCTGGGAGGTGATTTCCGACGAGCACGGCATCGATCCGACCGGAACCTATCACGGCGACTCGGATCTCCAGCTGGAGCGCATCAACGTTTACTATAACGAAGCTTCCGGGGGAAAATATGTGCCCAGAGCGATTCTTGTCGATCTGGAGCCCGGAACTATGGACGCGGTCCGATCCGGGCCATTCGGCCAAATCTTTCGACCAGATAATTTCGTGTTCGGGCAAAGTGGCGCCGGAAACAACTGGGCCAAAGGACACTACACGGAAGGCGCGGAATTGGTGGACTCCGTCCTGGACGTTGTACGCAAGGAAGCGGAAAGCTGCGACTGTCTGCAAGGCTTCCAGCTGACCCATTCCCTCGGCGGCGGGACCGGAGCCGGTATGGGCACGCTGTTGATCTCGAAAATACGCGAGGAGTACCCGGATAGGATCATGATGACCTTCAGTGTAGTTCCGTCTCCCAAGGTACCCGGCGATGACGCTCGTTCGTCTCTCTTTCATCTTTTCCGACGCCTACAGTGATGGGCAAATGTATTCGCAGTGAGCATGCTTTTCACGAAATATCAATAAGCACTGCAATTCGGAGAATAAACATATTTAGCACGTTGTCAAAAATATTATATTGAACAAAGTTTGTTTTCGACTCTTTTGTCCGCCCACTAGAGATCCGCATTGTATAAGTTGTGTTGCATATAAAGTGTCTGATTTTAGAATGAAATTGTTACGAAGCATTTTGATGAAACTTGCAATTCGTTAACAAAATATTTCATTACCCAATCGAAATTATACCGTGACGATAATTTTGTTCAGCACTGTACGTCGTTTCTCGCTTTTCAGCGTCGTTTGCGTGGGCTGATCGATAACAAGTTCACGAGAAAATATAAAATAGACGTCGGTTTTTTCCGGGAAAAAACGACTTTATTTTTTAACGTAGTATATTCGATGTACATTTTTCTGTCGATGTTCCACGGCTAGGTGTCGGACACGGTGGTGGAGCCGTACAATTGCACCCTGTCGGTACATCAACTGGTCGAAAACACGGACGAGTCTTACTGCATCGACAACGAGGCTCTCTACGATATATGCTTCCGCACGCTGAAGTTGACCACGCCGACTTATGGCGATTTGAACCATCTGGTGAGCGCGACGCTGAGCGGCGTCACCACGTGTCTCAGGTTCCCGGGACAATTGAACGCCGATCTGAGGAAACTCGCAGTGAACATGGTGCCCTTCCCAAGACTTCACTTCTTCATCCCTGGCTTTGCACCCCTAACTTCCAGGTACACAGGCAAAATACGCTCACGGCTTTCCTGGAGCATAGTTTCCCAACGTGAACACTGTCGTCTTTTCAGGAGCTTAAAGGTCTCTGCACACCCACCCGGGACGGGCCCCGGAGAGTTTTTTTTACATAGCTTTGGTATAGGCAGGGCTCTCCGAGATTTCTGATCCGGTGTGGTTCCGATTCTTTCCTCACGCGACCGAAGGGCCATAATTCTTGCATTTTCGAACGCGCGATAACAGTTCTCTCTGTGCATGGCACAAAAAAAATGTTTTCAGGGGCTCCACAGCTCCTTAAGGGTGTAGTTATACCTCCGGGACGTGATTTTTTTTACATAGGATGGGGTCTAGAGAAAACCCCGACCGCAGACCCCATCCTATGTAAAAAAAAATCACGTCCCGGCAGTATAATTGGACCCTAAAGTAAACTATCTAAACTAACTAGCTAAATTCCGGTCCAGCCAGTACGTTTTAATATTCTCCAATTCATACTGTAATTCCGTGCATCCACGATTGAAAGTTTACATCGTACAGACAGATTTCGAATAGACAAAGGGGAACTGAAAGCTAAAGGAAGTTAGGAAACTCTGTTTCAGAGCATTGTTAAAAGCATAGACGAGCGTAGGTAGGGTGATACAATGGACGTCAAAGTGAATGGACTGTACACTTTGCGTCTCGTCGAAAAGTGTCATGGTTTCTTTAACAATTTTCTGAATGAAATGCTGTAAATGTTCGATTCTTGCGAAACTCTCGGAACCGTCCCTTTCCAAGAATTTCATAGTGACACTTTTTTTTATGACCTTGCCGAAAGTCAAAAGTCACTGTACATACCGTCAATTAAACTACTAAATACAGATTCAATTATATCGTGTTTAATGTCATTTTAATCAGAAAAATGCCACAAAATATGTTGGTGAAAGTTCCATAAAAAAATAATGAAAAAAAATGAAGTTTTGTAAATGGATTAGTAGTTTCACACCGATATACCTGACACCGTATCGGGTTACGCGGCATGTTCACATTGCTCGGCGACCTTAGGCAGATCGAGTTCCTTGACCCCTCGCGGGACATACTCCCAGTGAAAGGGAAGAGTGGGGATGGGCGCTTTGCAACGATCGTACAGCTCTCGTTTGCATGAATCGAAAATTTAATGTAGTTCGTATTTGAACGAATTTCTCGAATAATACCGACACCGTGTATTTCTCTTTCAGAGGATCGCAGCAGTACAGGGCCCTGACGGTCCCCGAGCTGACACAGCAAATGTTCGACGCAAAGAACATGATGGCTGCCTGCGACCCCCGTAATGGTCGCTATCTCACTGTGGCAGCGGTGTTTCGCGGCAGAATGTCGATGAAGGAGGTGGACGAGCAGATGTTGAACATACAGAACAAGAACAGCAGCTACTTCGTCGAGTGGATACCCAGCAACGTGAAGACCGCCGTCTGCGATATTCCTCCTCGTGGCTTGAAGATGTCGGCAACGTTCATCGGGAACTCAACGGCTATTCAGGTAAAGGATTTCGATCTAGGAAGTTCAGGAACGTAAGAAATGATCGATCGATCGTTCGATTGGCATTTTAGGAGCTGTTCAAGAGAGTGTCGGAACAGTTCACGGCGATGTTCAGGCGGAAAGCGTTCCTGCACTGGTACACAGGAGAGGGAATGGACGAGATGGAATTCACCGAAGCTGAAAGCAACATGAACGACCTGGTGTCGGAGTATCAGCAATATCAGGAAGCCACCACCGAGGAAGAGGGCGAGTTCGACGAAGAAGAGGAAGGCGAGGGTGAAAACCAGTGAGGTCGACCGACCCGGTGCAAATTTCCACGCGAATCTCGTCCTACCTGCAAACCGGCATTGCGACGATCGCGTCCAGATATCTGTGGCTGTCTCCCCCTCTCTCTCTCTCTCTCGCCTCCACTACAATCCGTTTCGTTTTTTCCACGGTACAACTTCCATGGAATCAATCCTGCCGGCTGTATGCACATGCGTGCGCGCGTGTACCCTCTTATACATACGCGTGTGTATTCGCACGCGTACACATGCGAATGCAGTCCGACACCCTCCAGAATCCCACCCCCTACTTGTAGTTGTCCGTTTCAACAGCGTTACACGCGCATGCATCTATCGCGTTACAAACTTAATTCTTTGTTGTGTTCTTGTCTCTCGAAACTTATCATAATACACCATGTGAAATATAATGACACCTGTTTCTATCGTACCTGGGTAACAATAAATGGGCGTCGTTTCATATACTGGAACCGGTCGTATCCGGTTCGTTCTAATCGCGGAATACTTCTCCTCTCGACAATGTTAAACCATCCATTAACACTTCGACTGCGTACTATGGATTTCCGATACAAAATACTCGTCTAGTCTAAACAAATTAATTTTTAGACAAAGAACCTCGCACTAATCATATGGAAAATGTATTCCGATAAAATCAGTTGGATTTTTCATATGTTGTAGCTTATGATCTACTGAACAAAAGATGTAATGGGCACAAAGCTCAATAATGGACAATTATCGAGTTATAATCAGTCAAACATGACAAATTCGAGCTGCCGAATACTCAAATCTCGGGAAGTATATTTACTTTACACGCTTGCCGCATCCCCACTCCCGCCACCCCACTCCTTGGATTTTCAATTTGCGCGACCTAAATGAAGTTGGCAACGTACTAGCGTTATTGCTGCCGAATGCAATTACTTTCTGGCATTGCTACGTCCGATAATTATATTATTGATATTAGTGTATTCCATACATTTTGGTCTCCATTCTGTTTGGTAATACATAATAAGATCATTTTTTTATTAACCCACGCGCACACAGCAGAGAGGGTTTGGAGTCAAAAAATACTACGGGAGTAATACCGTGGGGTCCTTATCTCTGCTGTGACACGCAAAGATTTTTGTGAAAGATTTCTGTTCACAAACCTTGTCAAGGTCATTCAAAATTTAAAAATAACACCACCCAACAGATTTTGTGAAACCCTACTATTTTTTCAAACATTTTTCCAAAAAATAAATACTCGAGATTTGAGTATTCGGCAGCTCGAATTTGTCATGTTTGACTGATTATAACTCGATAACTGTCCATTATTGAGCTTTGTGCCCATTACATCTTTTGTTCAGTAGATCATAAGCTACAACATATGAAAAATCCAACTGATTTTACACGGATAGATTTTCCATATGTGCGGGGTCTTTGTAGCAAATACGTATCGTTATTCGTTGCTTAGTCTGCCTTTCCACCTTTGCGTTAAGGTGCTCCGCAGTCAAAGAAGTTTAATAACAATACAGAGCCAATGGAAACTACGGTAATTATATAGAAAAGGTCTACGTACTCCGATTTTGATGAAATTTTAATATATCATAGATTTCGACATTTTGAACAACTTTTTCCTTTTCCAATATAGGGGGGTCGCTTATAGTTTTCGATATATTTGCAAAAAACTATCTCTAATACTGTATTGAATTTTACACTGGGTGCGTGTGAAACAGTGGGTGAGTGTGTGTGGTATTGTCGCTTCTCATCTCCACAACGTGTTTACAAACAAAAAATAAACAGATGCGGCCCGAAAATCCAGGAAATGTCTTTGAAAATTGAATTAAATCTGCATGTTTCTTCCTGGATTTTCGGGCCGCATCTGTTTATTTTTTGTTTATAAACACGTTGTGGAGATGAGAAGCGACAATACCACACACATCCACCCAGTGTTTCTAAAAAGAAGGTTTCCGTTATGAAATTAACATTACCGATAGTTTTTTGTAAATATCTCGAAAACTAAAAGCGACCCTCCTATATTGGAAAAGGAAAAAGTTGTTCAGAATGTGTTACTCCATAACATATTAAAATTTCATCAAAATCGGAGTACGCAGACCTTTTCTATATAATTACCGAAACTATTTTTATCGCGAATTATATTCTATCATCGGAGTACCGCGGTACACGAGTCGTCGACCTCTGCTCCGGACAAACGTGTCGCGTCGCTTTATTTTGTCGGGCTTTACTTTTCTCACAGCCGAGATTCGATCGTTGGTTCCCAGAGCGGATTGAAAAGACTGGAGATCGTCGTCACGGTAGACGTGGCTCGCGATTCCTCTTCTAGCCGTGACACGTTCGAGGTCTCGACAGAGATAACTGGATGGGGCGTGAACCGGCGAGATCGTAGACACGCGAACCGTATCGATATCAACGGAAACGTGCGTCGGTGAATACGTTTCAAGGATTCCGCGGTAACGCGCGGACCTTTCCCACGACAGAAACAATACTTTTATTCTCGACCATCTGTCGTCCTCGTTAGAAGTCCCGTGTTTTCAAGGTTTCCGGCGGTAGGCGTGTTCCAGGGGAGCCTGCGCAACACCTCGAACGCCGTCAATGAAACGAGTACACGATGACGACATTGAAAGTCTCTAACGTCGAGATAGAAACGATATTATCACCCAATCTCCCATAAGCAACGTTTACAATTGTTCCGTCCGTGCATTCTTATTAATTTACCGACCGGGATCCGAACAATACAATTTCCAGTAGTTGTACTGTACCGAAAGGAAGCTTAGAAATTTTCTTTTACAATATAACCTGTGAAATGCAAGTCTTAGATGACATTACTGGAAGTAACTTGTTTGTTCGCAATTGAAATTGTCGTTGAAGGATCCACTAAAAATTCTTTAGCCATGGAACGTGGGCTTTTACAAAATATAAAATAATCGCCGGTCGGTAATGTGTTAACACGTTCAGCGCCCACTCCACAATCATAAAAATTACACAAAATCAAAGCAATATATTTAATAAAACAAAAACTAAGAAGTTTAGTTTTGTGAGATTAATTACTGTTTCAAACCTCTTCTATACCTCAGTTAGTAAGGAAATTTTGTACACTCAATCTACCAACGTAAAAATTAATTTTCAATTCTGTATAAATAATTCCATCACCCATATATGGGTGACATGGCGCTGAACGTGTTAAACGGAATGAATCGTCCTGATCGATCAGCGGATCTCGGACGTTTGCACCTTCGGCAAGTCAAAAGTTGAAATGAATTGGAAATCCCTATTTTTCGAGAGCAACGTTTATCTCTTACGAACAGTTCCGAGCAAAAAGAATTGTTCTAATCGATTTGACGAATCATGGACGTCTGTACGTTCGAGAGCGAAGATCCAGGCTTGCGTCAGACCGGAAGGAAACCGAGCACGCGCGCGCGCTCGATCGGAAGGTGCGTGCGCGAGGGCGGTATCACGGCGGAGGATCAGAATCAGGATCGTGGCCGAGAAGGCAATGTCCTAGGATAGCGATCGCGAGGAGCTTCGACGTCGATACTGCTCGGTGCCCTAATAAACCTCGACTGATCCTGGACTCGAGGATGACTGGTTCTTTTATAGCGAGACGCGCGCCCGATCTGAAAAGAAACTGGTTAACGTCGCCCGCGGCCCTCGTCTTGCCAGGACAGGCCAAGGTCTTCCGGATTTGGGCGTAGCCATCGCGCGAGCCGGATCTTTGATGTTTTTTATTTCTCTTGATCGATCAACCATCCGTCGAGCCGTCAAAACAGCGGACCGCGGAGAAAATAAACGATGTGAAAAAACTGGCACCGAAAAAAGAAAACAAAATAAAGCTGAAAGCACAGGTTTTATCGATAGATCGTTAGCGATATATTCGACGGGGAGAGCGACGATTTACGAAATCGACGACCTTGCTACGAAATTGCTCTGCAAACGTGGTTGACAAAGCGAAAAAAAAAGAGAGGAGACACGAAACAACGGGTCGGAGAGAGCTAGGAACGGGGACAGGCGCCAGGGAACGGCGAGGGGAGGGTTAGACGAGGTGGACAGGTTCCGTAAAGAACAATCGAGGATTGCTGAAATTGCTATACATGCCGGGTACACGGTGATTTAATGCGCGCGTCTCGTCGAGCAAAATTTCACCTGCATTTCAAGAAAATGAACGCGATTGCTGTACTGCAGGTTGCAACCGAGACGGACAATTTCTATTTCGCACAGACGCGGTCGGATCGTTACGAAATGCTTCATTTTTGAATTTCTGCTCAGCTAGGACTGCACGAAGCGACGGCTCGATTTCGCAAGCTACGGATCGATGAAGCGCGTCGCGGCGCGGCGTCCCTTCGACGCGCGGTTTGCTTAGGCCCGATACTCGTCGGTATGCGATGCGTCGCGATGAGCCTCGAAACGATGGCGGGTGGGCGTTGAAACCGTTCACTAATTATTACGCAATTGTATTCTGCCGCTCGAAGTAAACACGATGTATAACGTAACGTCATCTGTATTGGCATTAGCACCGACGAGCCGCGAGCGCGCAGAAAGATACTTGTTACGTTATCGTGGAAATAGGGAGACTACCGGATGGGGATCGCGTTTATTAATCAACGCGCAGTCAATACGTTAATTAAGTGGAGTTATCTCTAAATGCGAGGGTTGTTCGCCCGTTATAGACTAGTCGATAGGGGACCGATCCGACTCGCTGCGCGTTATCTAAGAACACAGTTCACCCACTCAAGGCTCATTCCATAAGAATGTCCACCGCGATCAAGGTTCCCCGTACACGGCGAACGATATCGAAAGGTCGGTGGCAGCCGGTTCGGCTAGCCTCAACTACACTGTCGTCCAAAAGTCTCGGGGGCATCTACGCGGGGTCTCTAACAGCGAACCATATTTCATCCTGCTTGCGAATTTTCTGCTAGTTTTGCAACTGTCGGAAACCTTTGTCCCATAGGTTCATCCTTTAGCTACCCTCCAAATGCAGATGGACATGACCGCGCGGTTGGCTACGATTGGACCAACTTGGAGCCACCTCTTATCAAGATCCCTTAACCCTTTGCGGACGCGTGTCTGCTGACAGTCGCCCAAACAATTTTACCGTTCTGCGACTGTGAATAATTTTTAAAGCAGTTAATACTCCCGAAAAATATGTATTGATATAAGGGCAAAAATTAATACTACAACGTCACATCGGTTCTCTGTCTTAAAGCAGATACCGTAGGACGAATATTTATTTTCCAAGCCAGGTCTCTTAGACCCAAAGGTCTCGGTAATAAAAGACCCAAAGGCCATGTATTTAGACGCAGATAGAGCGAAGGGGCGTCAGCCCAACTAGCATGGGTCCTGTTACATTTTCGTTGCAGTCGTGCTGTCAGTTGCTTTTTGAAAAGGCTCAGAGAACACTTCTCTTGCAAAGTTCGAATCTAACACAACGCATTTTTATTTACAATCCTGCTTCCTAGAAAACCAATAATATGAAACACAATTTTACTGAACACGTTTCCCTTCCCGTCATGTTCCCCATTCACGTTTCCATTTAATTCATACACGAAACTCCTCAGCAAACAATTTTATTTCACAAAGAATATTTATTCGACCCATCAACAAGTATGCTAAAAATAATCCCCGTCCGCTAAGGGTTAACCCTTGTTCCCTCCAACTCCGGTTCTATGTCGAGCCAGACTCGACATTGATTTTTGCACCAATAATTATTTATTGAGGTACATTACATTCATTAATAATCCCATAACTCTATATGTAACAACAATTGCAGTATCTCTCACGGCTGAGAGATTATGGGAATACAATTGAGTTATACAATATTTCAACAAGTTCTGAAACTAAAGAGAGAAAACACGTCGGACTGCAAAGGGTCGACGCTGTACCTACTCAACCGGTCTCTCGACGATCGTGCTCCGGTAAAAAAGAACTTCGTGTAGTTTTGCTTTCAACGACGATCGTAGAAGAGAGTATTATCGAATCGAAGTTGAAGACTTTGAAACAAGACGGATAAAATCGATGCAACAAAAATGTTATCGCGTCAATGTACACAAGTACAGAGCATGGCTGATATCTATACCAATGCGGTGGTATCGTACAAGGCGAAAGAACTGTTTGTTGAATTACAAATTGATCGAATGGATAAATCAAACGATCAACGAGTTAACAACGATTCGCTCGAGTGTTTGAAAATCATTTCAACACTTCTGAGCAGCCGTGTAAGCGAATGCCGCGATGCGAAGGTGTCGAGAAGAGGAAGGAGCAGGAGGAGAAGGACGAGGAAAAAGAGGGGTCGAAGGGCCGTTCGAGTACGTTGCACGCGGATCCTTGCTCGCTTGGTCGATCGGTTCATCGTCCTTGACAATGTACTTCCACGGGCGAGGAACGAAACGAAAGGAATCGAAGGGAAGCGAGGCGTATCGGTCGGAGAAGACCCTGAACCGTACGTTGTACTTGTCGAGAGGCACAGGAGGGAAGTGGTAGAGAGTTGCGCAGGCAAGCAGACAACGAGCGTTGTCCCAGGACGAGGAGGAATCGGGGTCGGTGGTGGCGAAACGAAACGAAACGAAACGGACAACGATATAGTGATCGCGTTTCGGGTGGGAGAGGTCAGTCTTGGCCTGGAGGAGGAATAAAAGGCGCTTATGTTCGACGGTAGAGCATCATTCGTCTCTCAGCAATCACAGCTGCCTAGTACGAAGCTTTTGTTCTCTCGTTGAATCAACCGAACCAACCAACCAACCGCAACCATGTACAAATTCGTGGCTCTGTTCGCTCTGTTCGCTTGCGCTCTCAGCGCACCAGCTCCCGAGCCGGCGCCGGGCTACCTGGCCGCTCCGGCAGCGTTCCACGCCGCCCCGTTGGTCGCCGCAGCTCCTCTTGCCGTCGCACACACCGTCCCGGTCGCCACCAGCTACGCCAACACCTACAAAGTCAGCGTGAAGAGCCCGCTGATCGCCACGGCCCCGTATTACGCCGCCTCTCCCATCGCCACCGCTGCCGTCGTGAAGACAGCCGCTCCTCTGGTCGCCGCCGCGCCGGCTGCTGCCGTCTACGCTCACGCTCCGGTCGTCGCCGCCGGATACACCCTCTGAGCAACATCGCCAACAACACCCGACCGGCACACCGTTCAACCATGAACAACGAGCCGCTCTAGTCGACCCTGATCTGCTCTCCAAAAACACCTCGCGTCGATGCACGCATCAGCGACCAGCCACGGCTACGGCGTGATCGCTCGCGACGTGGTCGTCTAACCTTCGACAATAAATTTTATCGATTCTCAACTCAAAATATCCGTCTCGTCTTCTTTTGGTTCCCCACTCGTCCACCTGCTCTTTTCAAATGCCCATTCCATCTCTACACCTCTGAATAATTAACCCTTAGCACTCGAATGGCGACTCTGAGGCGCCACTAGAAATTGCTACACCATTATTCAGAATATTGTTTACATGATTAAATTTGTTTATATGTAATAAATTACTAAACATTTAAATATTGTATGAGGTACTATATCAGTTTCGTGCGCATATAATGAAAAAAACTTATGTACGATGGATATATTCTAGGTTAGAAGATATGTTCGGTTTTTTAGTTGAAATAGCTCCGAGTGCAAAGGGTTAAATCTGTTTCGATCACAATTGTGTACAGCACCTTTGCTGTTACGTTGAACGGCGGCCCCCTTCGTATCTATTATAATCTGATGACCGCAGTGATTAGAATAACAGCAGTTGCATAGTAGAAATAACAAATGTATTTATACAAATGTACCGACGACTGGAGAAGCAGGAGTTGGTCTGCTGCGATCATCGAATTCTAACAGATACGGAGGGAGCAGTTCAGCGTAACAGCAAAGAAGGAGAAATGTCTCGCGGTTCAACTCATTAGCATGCCTAGTCCAGAGAGAAAGACATTTTCTACAGAGTGCCAATTTTACAAGTTATTCTTAGAGTACCTCCATGTTGGAGCATTGCTCTCCTCACTTCTTCGATCTAAGCGCTTTCATTGAAAAACAGCACGGAATGTGTATTTTTATGTTTTGCTCTCGTCGCCAACGCTTATCGTTTTCTCGCAGTTCCAACATAAATGTAGGATCTTAGGAAAAATGAGAAATTCCGCGCCGGGAATCGAACCCGGGACCCTCGTAGTTGTAGCTGATCAGCATCCACGAAACCCTCCTACTTTTCCTAATCTCCATACGGTATTTGATCTGGGGGATACTGATCCCACATAAACATAGCCTTTTCGAAGGCATTGGAAGACTATATCTTGAGACCTATGGCGACAGAATCTGTACAACCCAAGATAAGCCGGAAAAGAGAAAAATCATTTTTGCAACTTGCCATTTGAAAAAACAAACACACCGATTATTTAATAGCTCTTTTAGACTTGAGCAACGTCGAATAGCAGTGGACAGCTCTTAAGGCTCCGGACGCGTTACAAGCTTCTCCCAGCGAGAAACAGGTCGTTGCGGAACAAGTAGAGACACCCAGTCACGAACAGACAGTTTATTCCATTTCTATACAGGGTGTCCCAAAAACAATGAACTTCCTTGAAGTAGGGGTTCCTGAGGTTAAAGTAACTTTTTCCTTTGCAAAACCTTTAGTTAAAAAGTTATTAACGAAAAACCTCGGACGAATGACTGCATGGCTACAGCAGACAGATTTTGGCTCGCCGAGTCCGAATACGTTTGCTGTAGCGGCGTTTTGATTAATCCGTGTTTTTCGTTAATAACTCCTCAACAAAGCCGAGGAGGAACTTTTCGCTAAGGAAAAAGTTACTTTAAATAATCTCAGGAACCACTCATTTCACGGAGTTTCACTATTTTTGGAACACCCTGTGTATACGTACTACGAAATTGGTAATGCAGAGCTTCTTTTTCCCGAGACTTATCTCTGCCCTGGAATAACTATGACGATACCTGTTGCGCCACTCATCTGTCGGGTTTCATTATTTCTCGAGCAACATTAGTAGACCGATCGTTGCGCGGGACGCTTATCGGAAGAGGCAACGGTTCTCGCGAAACCAGTTCCAACCCAGACCATGGAATCGTGCTCGCTGAAAGCAACGTACATGGAATGGATTTTTAATTGATAAGAGAGCTAGCTATCCTACTTTACGTAAATCCTCGACGTAATTTATACGACTTCGGAAATCGAGATTAAGCCGGGAAATCTTCTGGAACGCTCGCTTGCTCGCATAGGGACGAAGTACTTAGCGGCTTCGGGAACCGGTTATAATCATCCCGCTCGATTTTTGTCGTCCGAACAGGTACGCCCTTGCCTCCTCTTCGCTGGCAGCGAGACCGCGAGGGAAAAAATCGACGGTAGCGTGTTCCCTCGCTCGCGATTTATAACACACGGAATCGGTGAAATAATCGGCAATGTCCACCACGAAATTTGTCGAGTGAAAAAGGATCGCCAAAAGCGTTCTCTCACCAAAAAGTCGCTCGATGCTCCCCGCAAAACCGGCTACCATTAGGCGAGCCTCTTCCGAGGTTACGGCAGGGAGCACTGTCCGGGATGAACTTTTTTTTTGCCGCACCGGAACGATCGCCGAATCCTGTTTTTCGACGGTGGGATGGGTCTGCTCCCCGTGCGGAGGAGACTCGATGTAAGCGCTTCTAGAAATTTTCTATCGCGTTCCCCGGCACACGAGGATTCAGGGTGGAGCGAAGTTATGGGGCGATAAGTCCCGCCCCGCGGTCTCCGGGGCGAACAGCGATGCGCAGGGACTGGTGGTCCCAGGAACGAGGACGAGTTTCCTTTTTACGGCACCGTCAGGATCTCTATAAGTACCGGCCGGCTCGCGGCGATCCTTGACTCAGAAATAGTGGTGCGATTTGAGAGGTGCTCGCAGAATCCAACGAATCGGAATCGTCATGTACGCCTACGTGAGTACTCTTCGAAATATCGTACGCGTCGTATTTGTGGAAGGAAACGTATCTGTACTGTTTCTCTGTTCCTTCTGTTTCGCAGATTCTTCTAGTTGCTGCGTTCGGTTCGGCTACCGCCGCTCCGTTAGCCTCGCAGATCAAAGTGGAGACGAAAGCCCAAGAGGCGCCAGCAGCAGCCCCGTTGCTACTCAAGGAAGCTAATGCCGCGGCTGCTGCACCCTTGCTCGCTGAAGCTCCGATTTCTGCATCCGCAGCCGCAGCCGCGCCTGCAATTGCAACTTCGGGAGCTGCACCTTCCGCGGTGGTGGCGGAAGCTGCACCCACTGCGCTCAAGGCTGGCGTCCCGTCTCCGAAGGCTCTTTCCCTCATCTCCGAGATCAGGAGCCCGCTGATCACGCCTGTCATCGCGCCGCTCGCCACTCCCATCCTCTCCACTCGCCAGGTTCGTAACATTGTTCACAATTGTTCGCCGCGACACCTGTTTTACCTGAAGAATTCCATCTGAACTTCTTTTGCCACCGGGGAGAGTTTTCTTTGCACACTTATCCCGTTTTTAGATCGCAAAGATGCTCTATTTTGTTCAGACTGTCTAGAGAGTCCACATTTTACCGTTGCACATCGGAACGTCCGATAGCTACTGTATAGTTGAGACACTTTTAACACTTTGACTGCCAAAGCAATGGCCTCAAACATTTCATAAAATCGAAGTAATTTAGTTAATGAAAATACTATTGGAAAATTAAAATTTAGGACACCGAGTAGTTCTTTAACCTTCTTGCATTTCCCAGATATTAACCAAATTTGGTACAATAATTATATTAGCGTAATAATTCATTTTTAAGTATGGACAAATAATTCTGTCACCCATATATGGGTGACACGGCAGTCTACGTGTTAATCGCATTAAACAACATAGCGATAAATAGACTACGGATTTTTATGCGAAATAAAAATTGTGTAATCTGCAAGGTACAGGAGCTATGTAGAGAGCTATTTATTTCTTGATGATTTTATAGAGTTGAATACAATACAGTAGCATTCGCAAATTCTTTAAATGTTTTTACTGTTTTGCATTTGATTTAATAATTTTTAAATATATAAGAATAAATCAAGTGTAGAACAGTAAAAACATTTAAAGAATTTGAGAATGCTATTGTATTGTTTTCAACTCTGTAAAGTCATCGAGAAAAGAAATCTGCAAAGTACAGGAGCTATGTAGAGAGCTATTTATTTCTTGATGACTTTATTGAGTTGAAAACAATACAATAGCATTCTCAAATTCTTTAAATGTTTTTACTGTTCTTCGCATAAATTTTTATTTCGCATAAAAATCCACAGTCTATTTATCGTTATGTTGTTTAATGCGATTGAAAGTTTATGAACTATACACCAGTCCAATGTAAAAAAATACAGTCAGGAGCATACGAGAACATGTTAAACTTCAGTGGACCCTCCATCTGAGATAATGTTAAGAAAAGGGGAACAGTAAGCATTTCTTTGCAAGAAAAATGCGAACGGATTAAATAAAAGATTATGGTAGAACAAATAGAATAATTGTGACGATATTTGAACTTCCTAGCTGCAATTTCGACAACGAAACGATGATCCTCAGTTTAGTCCTATGAATCATTTCGGGGGATCCACGGTGATCTTGTAATGGAACGTCAGTTTTTAGAGAATTATGTGATTTGCAAGTTGTAATGGCACGGATCGTTTTGGACGAGGTCGTTGACTTAGGCTTGGTTCGATTGCAGATCGCGCCGTACATTTACACCGCTCCGGCGATCGCTCCTCTGGAACTGGCAGCGGCACCTTCCAGCTACTCCATCGAACAACACGGCTATCGCATTACCTACTGACTTGGCGAATCAGCAGCGATCGGCGATCCCGTTCGCTCCGCGCGGTAACAGCGCGTCCTCGCGCGCTGATCCAGCAGATCCGGAACCATCAGTGTATCCGCAGCCAGACCCCGGCTTCTCCGCTCACCGGTGATCCTCTTGTACCTTGCATCGATAAATTCGTCTCGCGTGCTAACACGACCAGAAAACTGAAATACATATTCCTTCTGTAAAACGATATACGAGAACCTTGTCGACGAACACCTGTACCTTTCCCCTCCGCATCACCGATCGTAAATCGAAATGGAAAGTGAAGATAGGCTCGCTTTCTCTCGACGAACGAGCCTTCTAAGGCGTCACTAACTGTAACAATCGACGTTTCACGCGTTTTCATTCGTTTTTTAATTTTCTATTCGCTCTCATTTCATAAAACACGATCAGCACATTAGCCTGAGAAAGTTCGCGCGGATTTAAAATACAAAGTTTGAGACTTTCGGAACGATCTATAAACTTATAGGATCTTCGATTTCTATTAGGAATAAATCAGCTAATTGTTTGCTAAACGATGTCCAGTATATAACGAACTTGTCTCTTCGTCTTTGAAGAGATAGAAGCTCTTCTAAAAGAATGTTAATGCACCGGGTCAATAAGATAAGACGCGTCCGCTATTCCAAACGAGTTTCCGAGGGAAACGAGAACCGATAGCAATCTGGCGGATAGAATCGGGTCGCGCGCGAGCTATTCCGCGTAAAACCCCGAGGGTTACGAGACAGGGTGGAAAACCCAGGTTACGCAACGGCGTCGCTCAACGCAGAGCACGCCAGTCGCGTCGGTTTCGATCGTTGAGTTGGTAATCTGACCCGAAAACCGATCGCACACCGTTTTAGCGATCCACGGGGAAGTTGCCGGAAGCCCTGAAAGAAACAATAGCGATCCGAAGAGGACGATCTTCTTCGGTCACGATCGCGAATAGATCAGAGTTTTCGTCAACGCGGGGGAACACTTTCTCCCGGAACTGGTGGGTGCGAGAAAGAGCGACGGATTATGAAAAAGGCGTTCGAACCGTGGCGCCGTTTCGTTTCGGCTTCTTCTTAACCTTCGGCAAAGCTTTCGTTCGCTTCCAAAATCGGAAAAAGGCTTCGGACTTGGAACAATCGTTGGTTTACTTTCCCCGAGCGATGCCGCAAAACAACAAGGAGAAACTTTCTTAAAGCTGCGGCGGCTGTCTCTATGCTAATCGCGCCGCTCGTAAACACAGGACTGCAGTCATTATGCGTTTAGACCGTATGCGATCGCCTGAGACGCGTCATACGAAAATATTTTATATAATGCCGTCGGGATTCCACGATATTGCAATCCTCCCGTGGTTCTCGAAAGAGTCGACAGTACCGATTCGCGGGAAATGAAATTTCTACATCTGACCAGGGTCCTGTGACGGGGTCCCACGGCCGACGGGCCTCGAAACAGTCCAGCTTTCTGGGAACCGTGTCTTCTCGGAGAAACACGCCCGCCTGACGCTTTACTATGTTCCTTAGCACACATTGCATAACCCTATTATCGAAAAGCCCGCGTTACACAATTTGCTTGCGTACCGCGCACGCACCTACGTAGTTGAGGAGCGCGTCATCCATTTTTGGGTGTCCTAATCGCAAAACGCTCCCTCCACGACCGAATTTAACTTCAATGATTCGCCGAAGAAATAATCCTCGCGATCTCCACCAAACGATCAGATAGATCGATTACAAACAAAATGTCAGGGGCCGTGAAACAGGCGTTTACCTTTAGGAACACATACATATAATTGTTTTTCCTTCGTCGTGTATTTTCATCCGATTTTTTATGTCCACCTGGATTAACACGTTCGCTACCATAATGCCTATCCTTAACGAAATATTAAAATAATTTAATAGAATAAAGTCATGTAGTCCCTGAATATTATTCTGTTTACTATAATTTGAAATCGCAGTGTATAAAATTAATTTGTATTTACGTAAATTGTAAGATGTTACAAAAATGCATCTGACGTTGCTCTGGATTAAGAGATCATGGTGTTGCATCGTACAGAAAAATAGAAAATTGGTCCTTGCCACCAAAGATTTGTTTTATTGTATAAAAATAAAAATATTTCGAAACGTATAAAAAACTAAAAACAAAATGTCAACACTAGACAGCGGATTTTATGCATTTATGACAAGAATGGGTAGGTCTAATTGAAGACAGTAAAAACATTAGAAGAATTTAATAGTACTTCTATATTATTTTCAACCTATTAAACATATTAAGAAAGATATTACCTATTAACGCTATGTTTACGGAGCACTAAAATTGATTATTTTACATTCCTTTATAAAAATAATAAAATTGTATTTACTTAGATCTTCAGCGATTTTTATTGTAACATGTACACAAAAAAATAAATCTATTTAATAATTCCTCACGAATGCCTCCTTACACTCTTAATAATCGTAAATTAAACAAATTAGATTCCGTCATTTTGACGGATCCCGTAAATCTAGTGTTAATATCACCTATGAAACATATTAAGAAGAAATTTCTATTTCATTCCAGTTTGTTGCAATTCAGGGTGATAAGTTTTATTTTGCATAAAGATCCGCTGTCTAGTCATCACTTTCAGAAGATATAGCAATAATGCATCTAGGTTTTGTAGGTCTAATTACTTCACTACTATTAGAATCGCAACCTTCGATTTTTCTCAACAATTCTTTTTTGTTGTACCCGGAAAAATACCTTAATCTGATTGCAATCACCACTCACCATTAACTGCGTGCATGTATGCGCTCTGGTTATAAAGCCCCAAAAATTGCGCGTATATATGCGCTCTGGTTATAATGCCCCAAAATATTGCGCGTATATATGCGCTCTGGTTATAATGCCTCAAAAAATTGCATTTATATATGCGCTATGTTGACAATGACCAGAAAAACTCCGCGCATATATGTGCTAATGATGCAAATGGGTTAACAAAAGTATGATTTTGAAAGGTGAAACATAGCCGATATTGTCCGTAGTAGTCCAACTAGTTACTACTCCAAAATACAGGGACTTCGATGGATAAGAATGCAGGCGTTTAAGAATGGTAACAGGAAATGTAGTAATCGAAATGCAGGAACGATCGATCGCCGGGGTTGATCGAGCAGGGCGAGGCGACGTAGTTTCTACTATTGCGATCGAGAAACACGAGCTGTGTGCAGAATGGATTCGAGACACGATCGTCGACGAGGATTTGGCAAGCAGACGCACAGGGCGACGAAAACACGGCACGATGCGGTTCGGGGAACCTATTCGAGACGGATGTCCGGCCATTCGATGACTCACGAGCGTAACCCCACCGTCAGTTCGGCCACCCGTTCCAGCATCTCGAAAAGGGACGTCTATATAAGATAGGAATGGCACCGGGGAACACGCAGTGTAACCTCGTTCATGGAGAAAGTGTTTGGTTAAAGAGCGAAACTCCGACAACGCATCGCAGACGTTCGCCGACAGCCGTTCGTTACAGAGATCGTTTGCGCGGAGAAATTTTAATCGGGACGCGAGCTGCACGAGACGCGTCTGAACCCTAAGGTGAGTTTCCCTCGGATCTAGAAACGCTTTTTCCACCCTAATCTCTCTTTTTCTCACGGATCTTCTTTTCGGAACTTGATTCGACTATTAGAAATTTTTTGGTTTCTTTTTTTAATTTCTGGAACTCATTTGGTTGCGACCTCTCACGCTTTTTCGTTCCACCTCGTTCGATAATTGAGCAACGGGGAAACAAAGGAAGGACCGGAAGATAAAATTAGTCGTCACCGCTTGATCATTACGTAATAACTTTCACCGGGTTCGAAAATTTTCGAAAGAGCGGACGCGAAGAAAGAGCCGGGCGTGGGATGAACACAAGACGGAGGCCACGGCGAGGCCAGTCTACCAACTTTCTCCCAACATCCTCTCGCTTTCGTTGATCGCTCGATTTCTCGGTCAAACCGGCCGTACCGCCCTTGCGCTCCTCGATTCGAACGATAGTTTTCCTGCGAATCGCGTCTCCGATTTTTCTTCACGACGTTGCTCTACCATCAGCTATAGAAACGTTTCACGAATTGTTTGCAGGATGAAGCTGTGGGCGATTTGGGCAATATGGTGCGCCGCAGCGGCGGGTACCTTTGCCACCCAAGTACCGGTCGAACCGAGTCCTCAAGACTGGTCGTGGCAACCCTCGGAGAACTTGGAGACCGCGGTATCGGCGGGCGGATTGCAAGACGGTGGCACGGACGTGAAATTCACCGCAGAATCAAACCCGAATAAAGAATTCTTCAGCGACGATGTCACAGAACAGAAATCGGTAAGAGATCTTTCGGGTCAGCCTAAAAGACACGTCTTCTTGGACGGACCATTGGAATAAATAATTTTTCTATCGTAGGTCGAAGCCGTAGTCGATGAAATCCTGGTGTCCAATCGTCAGGGTCGCAACATCGAAGGTTTCGATCAGGTGTACGCCGATCCGAACGTGAAGAACGCGCTCGAACTCGGAAATGACACGGTCGCTCGATCCTACATCAGAGACAAACTATGCACGCTTGGTTTAATGAACGTGAGTTTATCCGGTCGCTCGAAACTCTATTAACATAACATGAAAGACCTCGCCGTCTGATCTTTGAACTATTTACAGTGCGAGAACGTCGAGGGACGCCGGCCGTATTACTCTCCTCATCGCGGGATATATCCTCAGGACATCATCTACGCGCAACCCGTAACGATAAAGCCAGTGGGTAGACCATTGCCTGCTATCCCTGTGAAAAGACCCTATGGCCCGCCCAAAATACCCCCCGGTTTATCAGGGTCCAGCAGTTTCGCTTCTTCCGGTGTGACTTCGGACGTCGTTTACGGAGTCGGCGGTGGACCGGTGCCTCCTCCGTCCATCTCCCATTTCCCCGGAGGACCCGGAGGATTCGGAGGACCCGGCGGACTCGGAGGACCCGGAGGATTGATCGGGTCCTATCCGGGTGGTCTGAAGAAACCTGGACCTCCATACCCGTCGTACGCAGCCTCGAAGCCCGTGTACGAAGGATCGCTGGCGGGAAGTTTCGAATACGAGGGCAATGATCGGTTCATCGACAAGAAGCAGCTCGCGTTGAGGCCCAGCCTCGCGGGAGCCGACATCCAGCAGCACGTCCATCATCATTATCATCACGGCGAGGGAGCCGGTCAATCCGGTGGGTTCGTCGGTAGTCCGTCGATCGGTCTGGGAACCAGCTACGATCCACCCAGCCAATCGATCTACGCCGGTGGTTTCCAAGAGTCGGACGACTACAAGAAAGCGTTCAAGGTGAAAGCGCCTTCGAGCAGCGGAGGTAACGGTCTCATCGGGTCCGACGGTTCCGCGTCGGCGAACAGCTACGCCGATCGGTATCCCGTCTACGAGAAACCGCCTCGAGATTTCACCTACGGGAAAACGGACAGCCAGAAGACCGGCAAGTACTACGGACCCGGCAATTACGTCTCTTCGAACGCGGTTCAGGCCGGCTCGAATGACTACTCGTTCGGCTCCAGCAACGCGAACAACAACTACTACAATTACCAGAACGAGAACGAGGAGTTTGGAAACGATTTCACCGGGAACTACGGTAACGGAGCGGCGGACTGCGTGTGCGTGCCCTATGAGCAATGCCAGGCGTCCGAGCACGCCGGCCGCAAGGACGACCTCTTCCTGGCCATCGATCCGCGAAATCTGAACAAGAACATCGAAGCCGAAGGCGCCGATTCGACGGCGGAGATGTTGAATCTCAAAAGTAATGGAACCGCGATTGTCGATTCGCCGATTCCCAGCGAAACGGAAGTCAGAACCAAGAGAGAGGCTGTCAAGGAGGAGGACGAGACCGTCGAGGGCAGGAAGAAGAACACCGGAGAAGGGGTAAGACCACTGATGAGCTTTTTTCACCGTTAGTCGTTAGTCGCGACCCTTTTCGACGCGGAAACGGGTGCGTTCCGATGCCCCGATCGTCGTACTGTCAATCTGGCGTACTTTCGCCCGCGACTAAAGCCGCGATCGATCGGCAACGATCTATCTAGGAGACTGAGATCTCTATCTGCGTGTCCGTTCGACCCCTGGTTGCAGAGACTCGATGCTAGTGATCTGGACTCATCGAAATTAAACTTGAAGCCGACCTGGGGGATCAGTTTCGGTCTACCGCAAACCGGCGGCGGCCCGTACCCGATCAATCCTTACGGCGGCAATCCCCTGGTAAACCCATACGGCAGTTACGGATCCGGATCGAATCAGGGCCTTAATTTGGGCCTGGTCTCCGTGAACCCTCTGCTAGCCGTGCAATTCAGCAAAGACGAGTACGGCGACAAGGTGGTCAAGCCGTTCGTAAATTTCCACGTGACGCCGAATCGGCACATCGTCCAGAAACTCGGTGATCTTCTAGCTCACAAGAAACAGGCGATCTACGGGAACTACGGGCCTGGACCCGTGTACGGGCCCGGTTACGCGCCCCACTATCATCACCCTCCGAAGCCGAGCGTGTACTACGAGAAGCCTTACTATCCCCCGAAACCGATCTACCCGGCTCACGGTCCCGCGTACCATCACGAACCCTTCTACCCGAACGCGGACTATTCCGATTATTATCGCGAAGGCGAAGATTACGATTACGACTACGACGATCGGTTGTACGCGCGATCGAACGCGAACGCGAAACAACCGTCGTCGACCGAAAAAGATCGATACGCCGACGAACAGACCGGAGCAGCCCCGAATGGAAGCAATTCTGGAAAGGTATCGTTCCCCGGCAGAAGAAAGCGCGACATAGACGCAGCGCAACTGCGATTGTCTAACGACACGCTCAAGGTAAGTATCAGCGATGGAGGGTCGTCGTCGGCGAGGATCCAAAAGGTACATGCTCGCGTCGCGAGTCCTCGGCGAGTCTCTCTCTCCGTCGAACCTGCCGGTTCGAGCGACTCCCGTTCCTTTATTGCCCATAAGACACCGCGATCGTGCGTCCAGCTCGTCGTCCAACGAGATGTTTGCTTTCTCTACAGAGACAGTTCATCGCCGGACCTCCCAGATCCTGCAGCCCCGGTTTTGTCTGCTGCCGCAGGAGACAACAACAGATCTCGAGACCGCGACCAGGACAGTGCGGAACCAGATACACCCAGGGCATCAACGGACGCATCAAAACCCCCATCAACGTCGACGGTGATGCCGAGTTTGGTGAGTCTTCCCTTTTCCCATTGCAGAGCCACTCTCTATCCCCCTTGAGAAATTTAGCTGTGTCTAAGCCACGATCGTTTTGTTATCCACAGGCGAGTACCCGTGGCAAGTAGCCATCCTGAAGAAGGACCCGACGGAGAGCGTATACGTCTGCGGAGGCACCCTTATCTCGTCCAGGCACATCCTGACTGCAGCGCATTGCGTGAAAACATACGCTGCCCGTGATCTTCGAGCTCGTCTCGGGGAATGGGATGTGAACCACGACGTCGAGTTCTATCCTTACATCGAGAGGGACGTGGCGAACATCGTCGTGCACCCTGAATTCTACGCGGGCACCCTCTACAACGACATCGCAATCCTGAGGATAGATCACGAGGTCGACTTTGTCAAGAACCCGCACATCAGCCCTGCCTGTCTGCCGGACAAACGCGATGACTTCGCAAAGAACAGGTAAGTTTCCCAGTTGATCTTACAATTAGTTCGTGTAACCCCTTCAGAGTCGAAGTAACCGAACAGAGTCTAATAAAGATGTATGTTATTAATTTCCTTTAAATCGAAATATAATTCTATTTTGTTGTTGTTAATGTACAGCCATTGGAGAACATATAGACGTGCAATAGATATACATTTCTCCTTTTTCTAAAAAATTATGAACTACAAAGAAATTCTAATCACTAAAACCGTAAAATAAATCGTAAGGCAAGGGGTTAACACTAAATCTACGAAACATTAAAGTTAGCTAGTACGAATTGTCTTGTAAAAATAAGAGAGTTTAATTCATTTAAACTAAATCGGATCACACGAAAACTACGAAAACTACAATCGAACGAAATTGGTTTTATTAGCGAGAAGATAACTTCGACCGAATACAGTGACTCTATTCACAGAGGAAAACGCAGAATCAAAATTCGTACGTGCTCGCAGTGGAGGTTTTCGTAGAATTGTGTTCGGATTAACGGTTTGCATCGCGCGTACAGGGGGGCTCGTTTCGAAGCGTCTAAAGTCGCGGTGCCATTGGGGCGACGCAACGGAGGTTCGCGGCGCCGTGTTGTCGCAGGGTACACTCGAGCGTTTCAGACAGATTACTATAATATAATTGTGATTTCTATCGATCGAATTTTGAATTATGTTAGAGAAGATGCTATCGTCGCAAAGGTTCGATCTTCTTGATGAGATTCGATCAAGAAGATCGAAACTTTGCGCCGATAGCATCTTCTCTAATATGATTACTATAATGATCGAACAAAGAAATCTATTGAATCAATTCCTGTGAAGACATCTGTATAATTTTAATAATTGTAAAATAAATCTGGAACCGGCTGTGATAGGTTCAGTGTTGAACCGATGCTGGAGAACGGGTATTGAAGTGGAAGGTTTGTAACGATGATCTGTTGGAACAGGTGCTGGACCACCGGTTGGGGCAAGGACGCTTTCGGAGACTTTGGCAAGTATCAGAACATCCTGAAGGAAGTGGACGTGCCCGTGGTCAGTAACCAGCTTTGCGAGCACCAGATGCGCAGGACTAGGTTGGGTCCAGGGTTCAACCTGCATCCAGGTTTCATCTGCGCTGGAGGAGAGGAAGGAAAGGACGCTTGCAAAGGTGACGGAGGCGGTCCTATGGTGTGCGAACGACAAGGTCGCTGGCAATTGGCAGGAATCGTGTCATGGGGAATCGGATGCGGACAGGCAGGTGTTCCAGGTGTCTACTCCCGCGTATCCCACTACCTCGACTGGATCCAACAAATCGTGAATCGATACTGAGGAATTTTGATTCGCTGCCAGACTGCTTTTTCGAGATATTCGCTTTCGAAAATCATTCATGTATCTTTATGTATAATTTATAAAATGTAGAGGGTGTGTAATATACTTGTAAGAATGCGTTAGCGTAAGTCGGGAGAGTTTCGATAAATTATGTAGCTCGCGTCGTGTTGTACTTGTTGAGGGTGTGATTCGAAATACTTTCGGATCGTTGAGTAATGCATTTTATTTGCAATCTGTTTTTTATGTAATATCGTTCCAATACATTTAATGTAATATTATCGACCTGTTGTTTCTTTCTTCCTATACTCAGTTACAATCAAATACAGAAATCTTTAAGTACGCGTATCATGGAATGTTAAAGGAACTTCTTTGTTTAAACAGTTGGTGGGGACAGATATTTAATATAAATGATTGTCCAATTTCGTTTGACAAGAGTCTATGATTAACGAGCAGAGAAAAGTAATAGAAAATAATATAATGTAGAAGTATTCTATATAGACTCAAGGATTTTTCATGAGATAGTTCAATCACTCATTAAAACAATTATTATTATAAGCAAGTCCTCCCAAGCACTCCTGCGTTTTTATTTTATAGTAACAACTGTAAAGATTATGGCAGGCATCATTTGCTGTTTGAATCTGGTGCGCGTTGACAGCAGTGCCATCCGTGGTGAACGCACAAACTTACACGCAATCGATTCGACGGTAACGACCGTGGCGCCATCTACGGTGGCGGGTTCGTGAACTAATTTTCCCTATTTTCCCCGTGTGTAAGACAAGAACAGCGATAGCGTGCGACAAAGACAGTAGAGGTCTCATTCGTGCCACCTACTCTTTTGCGAGACTTCGAATCCCCTGGTACGTATCGTTAAAACATGACAAGCAAGGAGGTATCCGACAATGACAAACTTATGCAATCCACGCAGAGAGAGAAGGACAGACGACATGTCTCTCTCTAATTCGTTAAATCGATGGAAGATTTATTAACAACATATTTATTTATTTATTTACTTATTTTGTTATTTAACGTCGCTTCAACTGCCAAGGTCATTAGCGACGGGGGTGGAACAATGAGATTTGGTATTGTAATCGGTGAGTGTACGATGGGTGTGTGTGTGTGTGTATGGACGTGTATTTTTGTTAGCAGTAATTTGTAAATATTTGTAATTGGAAAGTATCGAACAGACATCCAGCTACTTTCACATGTAGTTTTTGATTAGATTTTGTTTCGAATTAAATAGTTACTTTCAGTTTTTGGAACTACCGCATTGAACTTACATACGGCATGCAAGCATCGATTGCATTAATCGTCAATTGATTAAATTTATAGTCATAATTTATGAACTTTTATGATTGAAGAATCTAGTATGAACCCCCAGCAACTTTCCCATTGCAGTTTTGAACTGATTTTATAGCTACTTAATTAGTTATTAACCATTCCTGAGATCGATGCGATGCGATCCATAAAATAATGAATTAGTCTCCCGAACGTTATATATTTCCTGCAATTTACGCAATTTATTAATGCATTTTCACAGTCGGAGAAATTAGCCTGAATCTCAGCGTAACTTCCAACAGCATTTTGAAATACAATTTGTACGCAATTAATTAGTTATTAATGATTTTTGGAAGCTTGTTCGTTTTGTTCGATATCCGCCATATGCAAGACAAGGAAAGAGAGATTGTGTGACAAGGATAGCTATAGCCAATGGTGGCGCCATCTAGCCGTGATTGTCAGAACTGATTAGCCAAATGTTTCAATATTCCACCACAGGTGGCGGCACAGTTCGCTATTATAGCATTATTTATTAATTATTCATTTATTACTCGATCCAAGTCGAATTTCTTTATATTATGGTCACAAAACAGGTCAATTAACAATACTCTGCAATAAAAATATTTCTATCTGCAAATAAATTAATTCATAATGATTTTTCAATGTTTGCATGAATCGGAGGTATTTAACTTTGTTCGTATCATACCATACAATAATCGGTCTCTAAAAATTGTTAATAATTAATTAATTCGAACCGAAACATACACAAAATTATAATGTTAAGTTTGCTAGGTATTCATTCTAGATTCTTTAATCATAAAAGTGCATAAAAGAAATCTGTAAACTTAGAAAATTATTAATTAGCAACCAGCCTATCGAACGCTACAGAGTTATCTCAGAATATAAACTAAAATAATTGTTGATAACTATTTAATTCGAAACAAAATCCGATCAAAAGCTACATGTGAAAGTAGCTGGATGTATATTCGACATTCTCCAATTGCAAATATTTACAAATTATTACTAACAAATGAGCTATTAATGAATCTTCCATCGATTTAATGAATTAGAGAGAGACATGTCGTCTGTCCTCCTCTCTCTGCGTGGATTGCATAAGTTTGTCATTGTCGGATACCTCCTTGCTTGTCATGTTTTAACGATACGTAACAGGGGATTCGAAGTCTCGCAAAAGAGCAGGTGGCACGAGTGAGACCTCTACTGTCTTTGTCGCACACTATCGCTGTCCTTGTCTTACACACGGGGAAGATAGGGAAAATTAGTTCACAAACCCGCCACCGTAGATGGCGCCACGGTCGTGTTGCCCGCGTCCCGCGTACATCCACTCATCCACACTATGAACGTGTTGTAATATTACAAAACGTAGTTATTGTTTTCTTAAATTATTTCTGACATTGTTTACCTAAATTAAATTTGTTTGTACATTGGAAATATTTTTCAGTTTATATGCTACAGCGTTGAGTCGATACGTTGAAACGTGCAAAGAAGAACAGGTTTCTTGTGCTAAAAGTTACAGACGTTTAAATAAAATAGCAAATAAACAAAAAATAATAATTAGGTGCATAGGTAATATTTGGTAAAGAAATGGATGACGAAGCTGAAACGTATAAATTGTGGCGAATAAGAAAAACAGTGATGCAGCTTTGTCACGATCGAGGTTATCTCGTTACTCAGGACGAGTTGGACCAAACATTGGAACAGTTTAAAGAACAGTTCGGTGATAAACCGAGCGAGAAAAGACCAGCACGCAGTGATTTAATTGTTCTAGTTGCTCACAATGATGATCCCACAGATCAGCTGTTTGTATTTTTTCCTGATGAGCCCAAGATTGGAATCAGAACAATTAAAACTTATTGTCAGCGAATGCAAGAAGAGAAAATTCACAGGTAACGTTTTAATCAACTTTTGGAACAAAGAAATCATTATTTCTAAACTATTAATTTCCTATGTACAGTATTTGATGCAATTATTTGTCACAATAGGGCTATTATTGTTGTTCAACAAGGCATGACACCATCCGCTAAACAATCTTTGGTAGACATGGCTCCAAAATACATATTGGAACAATTCTTGGAATCCGAGTTACTCATTAACATCACAGAACACGAATTAGTACCTGAACACATTGTACTTACACCAGATGAAAAGGAAGAACTGCTTACCAGGTATAAGTTGAAAGAAAATCAATTGATGCGTATACAAGCCGGTGATCCTGTTGCTCGTTATTTTGGCTTAAAACGTGGACAAGTTGTAAAAATTATCAGGCCATCCGAAACTGCTGGAAGATATATCTCTTACAGACTTGTATGTTAAATAAACAGTTTTGTATGTAACAACTATGTCAAACATATGTATTACCTCAAAATGAAAGTACCAATGTATCGTACAATTTTCATAAGTATAATGTAAGATAAAAAATGTACAAAATATATTGACAGTTATTTTTTAAATTGACAAATGAACAACTGTGTTTGTAGGTAGTGATTTATTACAACACAATTGCTTTTGTTTGATGCAATGTAAATAGTTTTTATTGTTGTACCAGGATTAGCAAATGAAACATTGTTCAAACATGTAACTTTATTACATTCGATTATTATACAATTCTTGGTCCAGATACATCATGGTGTACCGTTGTCTCGAAACAACTCAATTCCAAATTGGTTTAAGCAATTTTACACGGATTGTGAGGAAACATTGCTTATAGCGAGTGAATGTGTACCATGCTTCCATATTTTGCATCAACAATCAATATATAATATTTTAACAATTAGAGAGTGCAAAACATATCCAAAGACTATTATCTAACAAGAACTCATTAAAATGAAACTAACTGAAAAAGTATACATTCTGAGCATAAATATGCTTGTCAATACGATATAATCATCGAATGTGAGATGCAAGTGGATCTATATATTTTTAAGTCCTTTAAAGTCTAAGCTAAAAATTTCTCAAAGTTTTGTCAAATATCTATTCTACGTTTCCACATTTCTGATAACACTAACTACAAAGGTAGAATGAAATTCCTAACAATTTGAATGTTTCTTAAAACCTAATCAAACGATCGCCACTGTTTTCAGGATCAATTCAATGTATTGCAGTTTTTCTCCCGATTTGATCAGGATAACACTTGCGTTAATAGGAACTATATAAAATGCTATAAATTATTTCGAAAAGTGTCGACAATATAAAGGGGATTATTAAATAACTGTATATGTATACTTTTTAATCTCTTATTCGTAAACGTCCATCGCCGTGGTGTTGGATCCAATATTGAAACCAAATGATTTTGAATTCTGTAATTATTGCAGTCTTTGAATTAAGAAGAACTTATTATTATTTTAGAATAATTGCCACTTTTGTGTTTTTACTTTTTATGTAAATGTAGTGCACGCACAAGTACCATATAAGTTTCAATGGCTACAATAATTAACTTATAACAAAGTTGTAGTAGTTAAATTACCACTTGTTACGTAACAAGTATAAAAAATTATCGTGGATTATGGGCGTAAGTAAACAAATCATGCAAGTGTAATTAATATAATATATTGTTATCAATAAAATGTAACATAACGAATAATAATAATAATAATAATTACAAAATAGGGCTACGTATTTTCACTGTTTACACGAAGATAAAAAAGTAAGGTCTGCCGAAATAATCTGTTAAAACCAAAGTATTTAAAAAATATACACGAACTTCTGTTCCTTGAAAATTACATGTTTCACGTTATATAGACAAGTCTACTTCACATGGCCGATTTGTGGAATTATATTTCATTTTGGCATGTTTGTCGAAAAATGCATTACGGAACACAAATTTATCTCGATTCTAAGTTTTTCTTGGATCGCTAATTTATTTCTAACGCGTTACAAAGAATAAATCAGTCGCTCGTTGTCGTCGAGTTCCATTAATATATTATGCGTATAACACGTATCATGTTCATGTAAAATTGGCATTTTCGTTTGTTTCTTTATGTAATAAAATCTCTCTAAAAAAAAAATGAAATAATTACCATAACATTTCAAGAAAGAAAAGTTGCGTTTCGTAAAACAGTTGATAATCAGAAAAATAAAATTCTCCGATCGAGAAAAATTTAAACCATGAGATGGCGTTACAGGAATTGCAAATGTATCTTCGCTAATACTTAAAAAAAAAGGTTTCCCTCGAATCTTGTCTGAACGATTACTGAACGTACAGTCTGAAAGTACAAGTCTATATTATATGATACACAGCAAATATATCTGACACATCGGTATCAGATTTGTCTCAATCGTTTCGAGGAATATTATCTTCCTCTTCTTACTTGTAAAAATATCCACAACATAGAGGCATAGTGTGCATTTTATGCCAAAAGGCGACGCGTTTTAATGCTATATCTATATAAAGTTCTTGTATCTCGCGTACTAGGCTCTTTATCACGAAGGTCACCCGTTCTTCGAACAGCGAATTCTTGTATATCGAAAAATACAATGTTTACGCCAGCCTCGCGTTAAATCCGACTTCCGAAACAGTATGTATTTTTCGTTTAATATGGCCGATACCCCTTGTTAACCGATGTACACACAAGGTCGAATTGTACCTTCGCGTTTGAACACTCCATTAATGGACTACCAAGAAATAGGAAACACCACTCCACGATTCGTTTGTCACACGTAAATGTTATGAATGTATTTTCAGATCTACTCTCTACTCGATTACTTGTGAAACTGAAATATGAGATGCTTACGGGGATGTGTCTATTTTACACGCATTATGACTATTAATAAATTCGAGTAGTAATATCAGTCTCAGTGAAAAGTTCTCCCACCGCGCCGCGCTAATTGGATCGCGAACCAAACAAACAAACAAACAAACTTACTACGTTGTCGTCGTCTGCTACACGATCAAACTCTACATCTGTGCATCTGTGTGATACTAAAGTAGGAGAAGCTTTTTCAATGGGACCGATAAAGAGTATTAATGGTGTATCAAGCCAAGCTAAAAACTCGACGTCTAGACCACCAATGCATCCTGGTAGCCCATTCGATTGGCGGAGTTTGCAAAATCTTCTTGATAAATTCTGCTCCAGCTCTGATCCTGTATGTAGTAGTAGTGGGACATGGCGGCCGATGCTTTTGGCCTCTGTGCGCGCGAGATCAGGTCTACAATCAGCAATCATTCCATTCTTATATTTATAGCAAATTAAACGACAAGTTCAAGATACATACACCGCTGATGTACTTACCTAGGAGTGATAAGGAGTGACGTATGTAGATGGGAAGAGGCCCCGTCTGTTGCCAATTTCTCCGTGCCACCAATGTTGATCCGTACGGTCGGTTACAGTAATTACATCGCCTCGTTTGAACTCGAGTTCACCAGGTTCTTGTGGCATGAAATCGTATAACGCTTGTACTAGACACTGAAACCAAATACGGTAACACGACAAAATGTAATACTCCTTCTATATCATATATATTTAATTAGCTTCTTCATATAATTACTTCTTCTGGAACCATGTCTCGTAGTTTAACATCCTGCGAGCGAGAAACAGACGCCGTACGGTGATATTCTACTAATTCGTTAAGACTGTTAAATTTGACCACCCACAAGAAGAATTTTCCTTGGGCATCCCTCAATACCTTGAAGTGTTGGACACCGTCCGAACATCTGGAAAGAACCATAGAATAATTATTAATCGACCAAAATATATGGTCTTTATGTAAACACCTGTATGTAGTTCCTTTTAAAAGCATTTTACTAACTTAACAGACAAAGAGAAATCACCAGGCGAACTTTCACTAATTCTAATAAGAAAAGCGCCTTCTTGTTTGTTCATTAATAGTCTCTCTGCGTCCGCTCTGGTTATCCTTCCGTAATACCAGCTGTAAAAGATAAATGAAACATGAGCAAACAATGAAACAAAAAACAATTCCATTTGCAATTTACAATAAATTAATGAGAAAAAAATGTATTGGACACCCACTCGTGGTTTTTCATTTCTATGTAGTTACTTGGAATGAGTCCTTCTCTGGAATCTAGTTCAGCTCTGTACCAGTTCATGTCATCCTCCATATTTAGAATCTGTAAGAATAACATAGCTGTTATGCTGTGCGTATTGCAGTAACAATGTTATGTATTAAATCTATCAAGCCTAACAAATATATAGCTCTAATACAGAGATGAACAAAGTATTGTTATATTGTGCACAATTTCATTGCATTAAATAGTTATCTCGAAAAGTCTGATGCTATTCTCAAAATAATATATATGCACACACAGTCTTCCTGATAGAAAATGTTTTTTTCCATTATACTCCGAAATAATTATACATCGAAAAATTTAATCGTAGAAAATTAAAAGCAATGACTCTGGAAGATTTTACAAGATAGACATCTTCAAATGGTGGAACACTATAATTTACCAGTGAATCTTTTGAAAAAGGACCAATCTGTGCAAGACTGCATGCTGAAATAACGGATTCAATCGTACGGATTGATATTACACGATTTTTCGACGAACCGCAAAAGGAAGAGGAGAATGAAAGGAAATTGTTATCTTTGTATCAATTCCAATGTAATTTTTCCGACTCGCGTTTCGTGCGGAAACAACATTGAAAAACAGTCGACGAGCAGAAATCAACAAGTCACGAGCAACAAACTCGCCGAACAATTGGAAACTCGACAAAAAGACATGAACATCGGGGAGCATCGTTTCGCGTAGAACGCTACGCATTGTCGCGAATATCCTGAAGCGACACGCGACATCCGTTTGCGCGATAGCAGTTCGGAAAGTTCAGGATTGGTGTGCACCATGTGCCAGAAACTAGCATAGGCGGTACACCGTTTTCCCCGAATTTTCCGTTTTCGGAGCATATCGATACAAGATCGAGTATAGATCGTACAAACCTTGAGGATTTGGCTCCTTCGAAAACTAAGCTCATCCTCGGCGGTAGCCGTAAAATCATGCTTTGCTATCGCCTCCATTCTGTTTCCTCGTCCCACGAGAACAAGAACGACAGAGAGGGAAAGAGAGAGAGGCAATATTATATATCCAGTGGTCGAAGGCAGCACTAAAACTAGCCGCCTTTGTTTGTCAGTGGAAAAAAGTAATGACAGATACTGGCTGTTGTTAGTTTCGTAGTTTCGTACGGCGGTAGGTATTTTCTGATTGGTATTTCTATACTATGAGTCAAAGACACGTAGGTGGTCACGACAACGGAACGGAACGCGCGACACACACGAGCGAGCGAACGAACGAACGTACGAACGACCACTTGTGCTTTTCTCTGTTGCTTGCGCTGCCTGCGATTATCTGAATCAGTCCTCCGTCGGTCCGCCTGGATCAATGGCACATTGGCACGAACATATTAGGCGCAACACGACTGCTGCTCGCGGAACTGTCCGTTTAGCGGTTCGAGTCACTTTTCAGGGAAGGTGAACTGTCAAAAGCAAAGGTAGGATCACGCGCTCGCACGGCTGTCCATCGCTCGTCTTATCAGACATTACACTCTCGACTCTCCCACTGATCTTGGTGTCTCCGTGTTTCGGTCCACCGATGCGCACTGGCCCACTGCGCCGACAAGCCCACCTCGACGTCCGGATTCGCCTCTAGACCAAATTGAAATGCGCTCGATGCATTCGATGCCGATACCGATACGTATACCGATCGAACCACTATCGGGTTCCAGTGAAACCAATCGACGCACAACCAACGCGGGCTTTTCCCAGCCACGGGGACAGAGAACGCGATTCTACCAGACGAAATCTCAAGCATACCATTTTTCTGTGGCGCAGGCGCGCGCATGCGCGCTTTACGTGTGCTGCGTCGACTGCTCTGCCACCATTTTGTACTTTATGATATCACCCGTATGCGTACGTATACAGTATACAACATATGTACAACCAATGTTGCGACTTTTCAAGCCTGTACAGTTTTAAATAGATTTCTGCGCTACGGAAACCTCGTTTTCTCAGACACACTGCAACAAACCAAAATACCCCAAACAAATTCATAATCGACACGGACTCCATGAGTGTCATGTCTGCATTGGAAGTTGAGAACTATACTCACCCTATAAATCACCAAATTATCGAAAAATATAATAAATTAATTCAAAATAACCTAACCACTAAAATCATGCTAGAGTGGGTTCCACGTCATGTTGGAATCACAGGTAATAAAGAAACCGACCAAGCAGTAAAACAAGCAACAGAGAATTAAAAGTACCTGTCTACTATAGGGAAGTCATAAAAAACTTCACTAAAATCCTGCAGGACAATTGAAACATTATATGGGAAAACTCTCGCCAAATCCAAAGCCACCATATAAGAAACGACATGTATCAAATCAGTCCTGCATACTTATTCAACAGGAAAGAGCAAGTGACAATTAACAGAGTGTCGGAATAGGACACACAAACTTCACTCACACATACTTAGTAAAAAATCAGGATAAACCCAAGTGCCCTAGCTGCAACACAACAAACTCAATCAAACACATAATTATATCTTGCCAAATATACCACCAAGAAAAAAGAACATACAAAATCCAAGGAAATATCAAAGATACCAACGACTCCCGAAGCACACTAAATTAATTAATCAAATCTAAAAAACGACTACTCATGTGCAAACTTGTAGTTGCTAACGACCCTTCTGAGGTTGATGCTACTTAATGAAAAAAAGAAAATAATCTCGTTTTCTATCTTTATCGTTCCGATATCTATCGTTTATGTACCAAGCATCATGTATGATTTATTTCTGCGCAGTTCGATCGAAATCGAATGCTCTGGAATTGTAAATCGGTAAATCGATTCGACGAGCTTTCAATTGATCGAGCGAGAAGCCGCTACGAGTTCCGGTTCACTCAAGTTTTTTTCATGGAATAGTTTACATAATGATATTTTCCGCGACGGATATTTCGTTTTCGAAATTCCATCGATGGGTGGAAATCAAAGACCAGAGGTAATAAGGTACTGCGCATTTTCCGTTTTCCGTCATTTCCTGCTGTGTAGAATAAATTGCCGTCGAATAATTGGATACTGACCACGCGATAATAGCGAATGAAGTCCGTGTTCGTTGCGTAATTATTTCACTCGATCATCAGAAGAAGCATGTTTGCGTTAAATGACGAAATTACGAAGCAACGAACGGCTAAAAATTTGACTCGTTGCGCAAGCGATACCGAGACACCGATTATTTTACGTTGGAAAGCGTCTTACGCCATGAAATATGCAAAAGAGAAATAGAAATAGAGAAACGTTCGAACTCGCCGCGAAATGCTTGTGTACCTACATTTCCCGCCGACATCATTGTCACCGATCACGTGAGTTGTCAACAAACGTGCAGTGAAAGCAAGATAGGTTATAGCAGAGTATTTGCAGCATTCAAACCAGGGGTTGAAAACAATTATTATATCGGATTCGGTTCTTGACACACTTATATGGAGGACCGAAAAGGTCTCAAAACTGTTATAACGTATACCGGATCTAACTTATATTGATTACGGATATTATATTGGTTCTATAACTGTTATTTTTCGGTTCTGGGTTTCCCACTCTGTAACTATTGTGAGTAAGAGAGAACGACTCTATCGCGCGTTCTCTCATGAACCTAAATATGTTCTCCTCACCAAAGGCAGCTCTTCATTTGTTTATACATATTTTTGTGTGATAGACAAAAAAGCTCGTGTGGCCGTAACCACAGCTTGTCTTACAAAGTATAACAAAGATGCGATTGTACCGCACACATTTTTTACTCAAATATTCTGTAGGTATGTATAGCCGACAAATAACAGTTATAGAACCGGTATAAGTCAGAACCGATATATGTACCTTATAACAGTTATGAGACTTCTTCGGTTCTCCATAACTGTTTCAGGTTTCAGTCAGAACCGATATATATATATAAATAACTATTATATATATAATTAACTATATATATATAAATAACTATTACAGATTGCTATATATATACATTTTTTTTTTAACATTTTCAGTGGTTAAAATACAAACGATTCGAAGTTGAAATTAGGACTGTCATCCTCGCGCATGCACATATACGTATGTGTACGATGGAATCATGGTAAAAATATTTGAAACAAATAATCGATCGCTTCGTAGATATACGTGGTCAAACATACCGCGTAATTTCCACGGCGATTTAGGTACCGGAAATTATCTTTTGGTTTACAAAGCGATGTCCGCTCGTTTTTCAACTCTATTTACAGTCGACTAGCGGGTTTCGAGAGACGGATCATCGATGCGTCAGCGTCAAGCTATTGTTACCGACGTACGGTTGTTTTTGCAGCAGAAAAATCGGAACGATAAAGATACTCCATCGACTCCGTCGTTGTTCTGCGATGAAATACGGTCGAAACAGTAGCAGACCCGATTATCAAAAGAAACCTGCCGCACCGCTGAGTGATTCACAGTGCGATTTTACCCGACCAATAATTATTCATAATTACAGTAGAATTTATAATAAATAGAAAGAAAGAAATTATTCTGAGCATCTATCACCTAAAATGAACGCATTTATTTTATGCTTTGGCACAGCGAGAACCGCATTTGAAATGAATGTGCGCCGCCACGGCGCGTATCGCCCGCGAGTTTAATTGTTCGCGCGCGCCAATCAATAATTGTTCGCCGCAAGTAGGTGTTGTTAACGAATTAACAAAACGCGCATTCATTGACCTCGATAAAAGTCTGTTGTCGAGACACGTTATCGGAACAATTCGGCGGGATCTTTCAGTTGATCCTTTCAACGCGATTGAATTTATAAAACCGAAGGTGCGATATTTTGAAGAAATTCGAAAACGATCCTCTAAATTTCAGGATTACGATTAGTTTAAACGTCGACCGTGACACGTCACTCGAATCAATGGCTCACTTTACCGTGCCGATCTGTTATCTGAGGCCCATGCAAACGCATTGTTCATTCGAGTTATTGTCTTGGACTGTTTGTACAAGAACCAACGTTTTCAGAGGAGCAACTGGAGAGCAGGCGCCCGTGCGAGCTTGTTGCCGCGGAAATTAAATTACCTTTGTGCAACGGTAGCGTTGAAAGCGAGACTGGATTGCACCGCCTTGCGAACGAGCTTCCAATTAAACGCGGCAAAGTACTGCAATTTGTGCGACAAAAAATCAGGACAGTGACCCATCTGTAATTCTCACCTAGCAGCGGCTGTAACAGTTACGCCATTCGTCCCGTGAACAATTTTTCTCCGAAACGGGAAAACGTGCGATCAGAATTTTTTGCGGAATAGATCAGTGGGCTGCAAACGCGCGAATAACGCGCGCGTTTCGCTTTCCGTTCAAGATTTACGGGCGTCGCAGATCCACGCTTCCGCCCACTTTCAATGAAAGTTCCCGAGAGATTCGCACGCCATTCGATCGTGCTAATTCCTGGCGACCAGAGCAATTCCTTGAACAGGCTTGCGCTTCAAATTCATCGCGAAACATTACCGAGTCTATTACCACTTAGGAGGGTCAAACAGGGGGTGTAATTTCCTGATCGAAAAGGCTGCGTCTTCGATTTTTGCGTTGCAAATGTTCGCTAGCAAATGGTTCGCAAAGCGTGAAGGTTAAAGAGCAAGGATCCGGGCACAGGAAGGGTTTCGATTTGCGGGAAATATAAATCGCGATCCGATCAAACCCGGTTAATCGAATTTAAATGAAATTCAGCACCGGCCTTTGTTAAGGTTTCTCACGACTCCTACCTGACGCGCCGTTAGCGCCATCCTTTTCATTATCATAACCGTTACGTTATCGCGATCTGCTAAAGGATGACACTGTTGCACGTTACACGCACCGGAGGATTGTCATTAACCGGGAACAATTAAATTAACCGCGCGTGCGCAGTGTGTTCCTGTTGAATAACTAATGACCTCGTTATTGCACAGTTACTTAACCCAGACCGTAACCCCCTTTGCCATTTAATAATCGACGAGTATGCGAAGAGAGTGATATAAAGAAACCTATTTAAACCCTAAATTATATATTTATTTCTCGGTTGAATTTCAACCGAGTTGACAAACTGCTGTACGATCGAAGAACGAACGAATTTCTACTGCGAGATGACACGGGTATCGTTCCTAGTAGTTCGCAGCTTATCCGAAACGTAGGCTGGTTGCACGGTTAATCTCCAAGGAGGAGAAACTGGGGTCAACAAACAAGACGCTGAAAGAGAAAAGAGAAAAGAGGAAAGAGAAAAAAGAAAAAGGAACGGGGCATAGAGCGAGGCGAAGAAGAGCTGAGTCGTGCGACAACGACAGCAACAGCGACAAAGACAACGACAACGACAGGACAGGACAGGGCGAGAGAAAAGAAGGAAGATGAAACGTAACGAGAGATGAAAAGTAGGCGAAGGAGGCAAAGAACAAGACAGGAAGGGGTCTCTCTTCGCGTCTGAGGGCGACCCTCGGTGGAAATGCAATTTCGGTTCTTGTCTGGTGGCGACGTTGCAACCGTGGTTCATATCTTCTACGAGGCGTAGCCCCTTCAAGATCGTTGAAGAAACAGCCTCTCCTGCAGCACACACAGAAGTCTCCTTTCTCTCTCGCTCTCTCTTTCTCTCTTCCTCTTTGTCTTTCTCTCTGTCTCTGTCTCTCCCTCTCTCTACGGCTGGCGTGTCTCAGCAGATGAAAGACTCCCGTGGCTATCAAAGGGAAAGGGAAGAGGCAAAGGCCCCACCAGACAATAATGGCCCTGAGTTCCAAGGTTTTCAGCCTGCTTGTCCAGGGCTCGGTGGTCCAGTCGCGTGATCACTCGAACCGAACCTGTTCGCCGATTCTACGATTTTTTGCGAATTAGAACGATACATTAGCGCGTTTCTACTACGCACCTACGTCTACGCATTATACAAAAGAGAGGGAGAGAGAGAGAGAGAGAGAGAAGAGCGGATTTTGGTTTCGCCCGAACGAAGACAAGTTTTGGATGTTTATTTTAAACTACGCGACCGAGCTAGCCAGCCAGCCAGCTTCGACGTGGACAACTTCCTACGCGGAGCGAAACAGCGGAAAAACTCTGCTTGAGGATTATTCACGGAGGAACGTTTCCCCTTTTAACCGATTACGAAACGGAGAAAGAAGGCGGTTCTAAATTTGTGTCGGTTCATTTTGCATCCTCGTACAAGAGGTGAACGCCTTCTGGACCAGCGACGCTCTCTACAGACTCGCGTAGACTTCTTCTTCGTCTTCAGTTTCAGGGCCGTCGAAAACCGGAACAACGGTTCACGATGATTTTCCTACGACCCGTTCTGAACATCTCGCTACAATGATTCAGCGTTCTCGATGGATTGACGAGAAAGGGAAACGGGGATACCGATGGTGCGCGTGTCTCCTATTACGTTACAATCTTTATAGTAGGGGATTCTCAATGAAAGCTTTTGGTTTCGACAGTCAGTATCTGATTAAAAATGTTAAGGAACGCGTGTACACGCTGAAATGGAGAGACTCGAATTCAGTCGATGAAAATCTTATTGTAAATCGGCGTTAAGATCGTAGCTGACGTCATCATCTGAAACTCAACCGTCGCCCGACTTCGTGGTTTGCGCTATTCGACGAACATTTTGAGTTGTAATTTCCTGTTTCTATCGCACCAAGGTTTTCTTATCGTCGTTGGTTTACCGAATCTTAAGAAAACGGACGATTGCGTTACAAAAGAGTCTCTCCGGTAGGTTCAAATAATTCGTACAACTGAGAAATGGTATAGAGGCATATCCTTTACTCCCGAAGGGTGGTATAGCATTTCTAGAAAATACTATATATTTATATAAGAATATGTCTACGCTTGAACATGTATCCTCGATTTCACGCGTTTTCGGAGGTCCCACGATTTCAAATCTTACAAAGTAAATTCACCGAAGGGATCAATCAAATTGAACAGTCTTTGTTTATGTTATAATTGTAAGGTAAAAGCACGGTTAAGACCACAGTCGAGATATAGGAACTTCCTATATCTCGTCTGTGGTAAGACGTAAGACTAGACCGTTCATCTTATGGACAGAGATCTCTGTTATGGATTTACATCTAACAGTTGACTACCTTACCGACTTGGGAATAACGACGTAAGCGCCCTTTCCTCAGAGCGGTTGGTAGAAGAACTATTAACTTGAGGAGCATTCGAAGGCAAGAAGAATGTTCTATCACAGACAAGATGTAATAATAGATTCAACATCTTGTGAACTTTCGTAACATAATATGACTATCTCGCTAACTTTAAAAATTAAAAAAGCGATTACAAAGAAGAAATTTTATCTTTGCTTACATTGAAATTTCTATGTCGGTAAACAAGTTAGATTTAGTCACGATATTTGCGCACTCGATACGTGCTGCCATCTTCAAAATTGTTCAAAGTATTCGATAAGGTAGAGCTCGGCTGTCAGAGAGACGGATAGCTCGATATGTACGAAAATAAACAGATCCGTCTCACATTGCTTTGTAACAGGTGTTTTCGCTGCCTGGTGGGGCAGAGGGGAGTTCGGACCGCTGTTCGTATTTACATTGTTGATTTCTATCCAGATTCGGCAGTATCCATTGTCGTAACGTCACGTAACGTCGACAAAGATCTGTACCTTGACGTGCATTTTACAGACAAATTTCATCGCAGATTCGGTGCAGCAGACTTTCTTTAAATTGCAATTTTGAGAGTAAGAAGCACCCGCGGATCTTGCGACGTACAGACTGAGAATAACGCACGTGGAACAAATGGAGATATAGTTGTTCTCGACTGTTTGCCCTTGAGGCTAGAGCTGTTGCTCATGAGATACCCGGGTTAACAGAAATTACCTGGGTATTCAGGTAAAAAAAATTACTCGAGTATATTATTATAGTTTTTATTATTATTACAAAATAGTTGATAGTTGATTTTTTTAATGTTTATGAAGCAATTTGTATGTTTTTTATAAAAATAATTAAAAAGTCATTGATACAATTATCAAATTAGATGTTTTTATTTTTATATAAAAATACCAGCAAGTCTAAGTTTTCTGGTAATAGTACCTGAATCTGAAAATGTTGACTTGATACTTACATTAAAAAATAAGGATATCTAATTTCAAAAATTATTTCTTTCATTGTTTTAGCATTTGATACGAAAATATACATTACTCGAAACATTATAAATATCTGCGTATCGCGGAGAGGATTCGACTATTTGCGTGAATCGTGAAGTAGAATATTTATCTAATTGTAATTATATTTCTAAATGTTGTCCTTTACCTGGAAATGCTGATTTACCATTATTTTTCTACAAAAATAAAAATATTTAATTTTTAAATAAGTAATTATTTCATATTTATTATTTTATACAACAATATGAATGAACCGAATACTCGAGTAATCTTTATCCCTCTACACATCTACGAAAGCTGCGAATAGCTAATTTTCTCTAGTTTACTCTACGATTGTTCAACTTTAATGAAGACTTCGATTTACACGAGAAATCTCGTTGAAGACTTTTAAGAGGTTCATTACGATATAGAAATTTGTGGTTTCCAGAAGTCTTGAAGTCGAGGTAGAAAAAGTGCTTCACACGGATATACCAGTAATACAAAGATAATATCCGAGCCTCGAGAAACAGCAGTGTTCGCGAGTGCGAGAGTGCTAGACTGTGAGAGACTGAGCGCCCGCGTCCTGCACTTTCATAAGCACCTGCGGACTCAGAGCGGATCCGGCAGGTGCAACAAGTGTACAAGGAACCCCGAAGAGTTTTATGGCAACCCTCGCCCTTCCACCGACGTTCGCAGGTAACACGATACAACGTATACGAGAAATTGCGTGCAATCTAGACTTCGCTCATTACGGCGCGCTTCTATAGATCCCACGGGACATAACGCTACAAAAATGCGATACTTTTTAGGGTTTGCTTCATTAAATAAATTATTCTTTCGAGAAGATATAATCCGATCGATTTGTATCGTTTTAGAGCGCCAGGAAGGTACAATTCTCGTTATGCAAGGGTTACTAACAAACGAATGCATTTATGGTGCACAGACACAACATTCGTTGCTGTTCGTTCATTACGATTCACGCCCAAAGGAACGTGTTTCGTGTATTTTTTGAATGTTGTAACAACGAGATTTTGGGAATCTATGCAACAATTGCCGGCAGGTAATGCGGTACGGTGTCGAGGAGAACGGCTAGAACGAGCGAAAGCGATGGACGATCTTCCTGTTGTTCCTTGTTTCCTGTTTCCGGCAAAGTTTTGCTTTGGTCGGACTTTATCGTCGGACAAAAAAACTCGTTAGGTCGGCGCAGCCCAGCTGGCCAGCTTCCAGATCCCACCGGCAGAGGTCCGTCGTTGAGTCAGAGATCGAGCGAGGCCGACTGCCGACTGCCGACTGCTGCCGACCGACGATGGATATCGTGACGTAAGATGCAACAGAATAAAACCACCGTAAAGGCTTGCCGGTTCATTAGCGGAAACCGCGGAGTACCGCGGAGTACCGTCGAGCATGACATCCTTGTAGAGAGAGAAAAAGAGAGGGAAGAAGAGACAGAGGGACCGAGAGAGAACGAGGTTATAATCCATAGTCTGATCCCAGCCTATGTACGATATGCTTTTGAAACGTAAGCTTCGTTGGCCCGAAGCTCAACGATGCCGTTTCTCGCCAGAGAATCCTGCTTCTTCGCTTACTCATTTTACACCGAAGTCGTTGAGTCTTCGTTGTCTGGAAATTCGTCGTGCGGTCATAGGTCTTACGTATTCCGAAAATTGTGACGCGGTACAAGTCAGGTAGAGTTAACTCTACTAATTCTGAGTTTCTCATAACGCGGTACGAATTAATCACGTTTTAGGAAGATTGACTTTATAGCCTGCGCGAGCGCTCGAACAAATTGAGCCACGAATTTACGTTGTAACTATTGTTCTCGAATTGTTGCAGGTTCTTTTGTTAAACGCGCTACAGTGAAATCTTTACAGGCGGGAATTATTTTTACTAGGAACAAGTGTTGCGTTTCGTAAAAATTTGTTTCATGTTTTTTGAAAGTAATCACCTTTTAAAATGAGATTTGCAGTCACGAATTAGCAATTTTACTTGAGTCTGCAGACATGCGTCCGCAAATATTTAAAAGCGAGTAGAGACCGATTTGTTCCGAAAGTGGTGACCCTCTCGATATCGATATCGAATCGATCGGCGCCGTATCGCTCCGTCCATGAAAGGCCAATGGAGACACCAGGATCTTTAACGAGGTCGATCCGTTACCAAAGCCCGATCGTCGAAGGATAAATCGAGCACGTGTTCGGGCGGTGAGTGAATTTCAGCGGCCCTTTCTTTCTCGTTTTCGTTTTCATTTCTATTGTTTTGCAGAAACGCGTTTCAGACCGTTAGAGACAGAACCGGAGGATATCGTTCGCGGACTTGTTCGCGTTCCGTGCTGCAGCGAGACGCTGCATTAAGGAGAGTTGTTCAGATAATGTGGTTGACTCGCGCTCAGAGAGGTCGGGTAGATAAGCGAGAAGCGAACCTGCGGAATTGACTTTCGTAATTACCGACCGAGACTGTATAGGTATATGTATGTACGTGCGCATGTATGTAGATCCGAATAGTATAAGTCGTATATTGCTCGGTTAGGATTGGGACTTAAAACGGTTCTGAAAATAACGGTTTAAATCTGTTATACGAAGGTTCTGATTCAAACAGTTATCAACACATCTTATACCGGCGATTCTATCCTAATTTTTGAAAAGCTAAACGGTCCATGGCTAAAGATGTTTTAATAGCTCCTTCAACGGCTATAGCAATTTCAATCGTGAACTTATAACACACCTCAAGTAACGAAACCTAATAGTTTTGCTTAGGATTATTATACAGGGTGTCCCACATAAATGGGAACACTTAAATATCTGTCGTATTTACAGTCCTATCAGAAAACTTCAGAGGACAAAGTGACACTATTGCAGGGGGGCAAATATAATGGTAAATAAAAAAATTTTTTGTGTCGTGTTTTTTAATGAAATTTTAAGGTCACCGATGTTTTTTTTAAATGGAATAGTATATTTTTTTTACGATAGCATGATAGACAATAAAAAACTGAATTTAGTGGATACCACCTTTTTGACCTTGAAATGACCTTCAGCAAGAATAATCATGTTGGAGCGGATAAAATGTGGACGTTTAAAACTTACGTGTTTCAGCAAAGATTACGCGTTGTTTATGGCGGGTTGACCTTTACAAACCACAATAATTGTCTGAAATATTTTTCATAGTAAAAAGCGTATGTTTATGTTAGAGTATGTATCTGATACCTGAACCCATTGGATCTGACACCATTGGACTTTTATCTATGGGGCAAGATAAAATGTATTGTGTACAAAGATAAACCCCCAACGCCAGAGGATATGCGGCAAAGGATTACTGCAGCATGTGCTTCAATTACGTCTCAGGAAATCGACAATGTCTGCAGATCATTTAATGCAAGATTGCAATATTGCATAAATGAGGATGGTCAACATTTCAAACATTTATTACGATATGTAAAGGTCAACCCAACGTAAACAACGCGTAATCTTTGCTGAAACACGTAAATTTTAAACTTCCACATTTTATCCACTACAACATGATTATTCTTGCCCAAGGTCGTTTCAAGGCCAAAAAGGTGGTATCCACTAAATTCAGTTTTTTATTGTCTATCATGCTATCGTAAAAAAAATATACAATTCCATTTAAAAAACCGGTGACCTTGAAATTTTATTAAAAAACGACATAAAAATTTTTTTCTTTACCATTATATTTGCCCCCTGCAATAGTGTCACTTTGTCCTCTGAATTTTCCTGATAGGACTGTAAATACGACAAATATTTAGGTGTTCCCATTTATGTGGGACACCCTGTATAAGATATGATTTTCAAGCTTGGTACAGCATAGTTGTTAGTAATCCTATTAACACGTTGACTGCCTTGTCACCCATATATGGGTGACGGAGTTATTTGTCCATATTTAAAAATTAATTATTACGCTCATGTAATCATTGTATCAAATTTGGTTAATATCTGGAGAATGCAAGAAGGTTAAAACGTTACTCAGTGTCACACATTTTAACTCTGTAATCATTATTTTATTAAATATATTGTTTCGATTTTATGAAATTTTTGAGGTCGCTGCTTTGGCAGTCAAAGTGTTAATAGGCTTCCGGAAGATAAAGTGTTAAGAACATTTATCCTAAATAACTGTTACGAAGAACCGAAGCTTCCCATTACTCAGGATATCTATTCCAACGAATTGTTTTCAAGCCTTGGTTACGATCGAAGTAAAAACGTTTTCGCAGAACAGGCCTAACACAATTTCGACGTCGATCCTTCTCTCTACCTCGCAAACGCAAATTCATCTCTTTTTTTCCAGCTTGGATGTTGTCGCTCGGAACAAGATACATCGCGTGCACGCTATACGTGCATACGCGTAAGTACGTTGCGCGTAAAAAGTCGATAGTATGGAGGGTTGCGTAAAATCGGTAAACTGACGTTTTCTATAAAATGACGTCAATCCGTACGTAAGCGTTATCCTGCGAATCGCAACTCGACTCTAAATGACGCGAAACGTTCGCGCAGCGAAATACGGTCCCGCGAACTTCCTTTTACGGTTGGCGTTACAAAATTTGATTCGCTATTGTATTTCATAGGAGGATTGGTCGAACATGTTTCGAGGACAGACAATTTTTACGTGGACTAGTACTTCGGGAAAAATATTGTGGAACCCCGAGTCGAATTCGCGCGAATTGGAAGAAGAAGGATCGCGGACAGACCGGGAGAATTCTGGCACGGAAGAAAGTACATACAGTCGCTCCCATTAATATTCGGACACTCTTAAAAAGACGATAACTTGTTTAATATTGGACCATACGACTTGGACTTTTTTGAGAAGTCAGAATAATTAGTTTACTACATGACGTGAAAAATAAATTTTAAAACAATTGCAATTGGTCGGTATTGCAGAGAAAATACTAAAAGTTGTGTTTTATAATTTGTTTATGTGGCTTATATTGAAAATTTAAAACATCCAATTTGGATTACGTGGAAAACAGCGACAGGCATCGAATGACGTCAGAATCCTTCGATTTATTATAGTTTAAGGCCGAAAATTGTGAAAAGCTGTAATTTTTATCATCTTCAAACAGTTGTAGCTCATTCCAACGTTTGCCGACTTTGGTGAAATATTCAAAGTGTATACAGTTGACACAAATCTACAAAACGTATTTGTTGAATTTTCAATATGGACCCACATAAGACAGTTATAAATAACAACTTTTAGTATTTTCTTTATAATTCCGACCAATTACAATTTTTTCAAAATTTCTTTTTTTCAACGTGTAGTAAACTAATTGTTCTAACTTCTAAAAAAAAAATCGAAATCACATGATCCAATATTAAAAACGTAATCATCTTTTAGAGTGTACGAATATTAATGGGAGTGACTGTATCTGATTTCTATAACAGAGAAAATTGAAGCGCGAGCTCGTGTTGCGAAGCGACACTTGTCGAGGCTGCGAAAGAATGTAACGCAAGCGCGCGTGTCGCCCCGAAACAGTTCAGTGTCACGCGTCAGCGATTTGTTTTCGCGATGCACGAACGTTTCGTTGCACAACGTCGATTTATCGCTGACGAGGAGAAGAACGCGATTGCCGCAGCTCGCGATCGCCGAGCAACGCGTTATCTTCCCGGTTCTCCCGCAGCCGGTTTTCGAAATCGATTCGTCACCACGCGCCGAGAAACGCGACGCGAACAGCAATGATAACTGCTTCTAACATTTATCAATCAAACGATTCGGAGGAACAGAAACATTCCAAATATCTTTTTCGCATCGCGCTCGAAATTTTCGGTGTCTCGAATAGAAAACTAGTCGGGTCAGATCGGGAGCGCGTTATCTTATCAACGGGCAATAGTAACGGCAATAGAAACGGCCCAAGTTTTCACCGTCCAAATGCGTGCCAGTGTCAGTGTGCGGCAGATAACATTCCGCCTCGTGGCACTGCCAATGAGATTCTATTCGAAATCCCTCTCGGTCGATTCTGGAGAAACCAGAACCCGGAATACGAGACGCGGAATACGAGACACGAGATCTCGCGCTCATCTCGATTTCAATTCTCGCGATCGAACGGCAGCTTCTTGTTACCTTGTAATCCTGTCGAACGAGTCCTTTAGTCGGTGACCTAGACATCCTCTGTACCGCGTCTGGCTAGTAGAACGTGCACGACAGACTTTAAAGCTTCCGTGGCACCGTTCCGATCCAGTTCGCTCCGAAAAAACAGACTTTCTCTTTGTTCCTCGCGTACATTCTTTTCGCTTTTTCGGCCCAACTGTACACGCGGGATGTACTCCAGCCAGAGATCGGAGGTAACAGTTATCTTTTGTTCTGAAAAAATTCTATTCAAACCCCGAAGGAACGAAAATTTAATGAAACAAATTGTTTTAGAACGTCAGATGCCAGAACAGCTCTTTTATCTTTCAACGAATGGTCTAGAACACGGTACTAGTTCTCGATCGATGGAAAACTATGGGAAACAGCGAGAGAACAACGAGAGATCCCGATGACGCTATCGTGCCGCACAGTTTACCGCAGACAACGTTCGGATTTCACAAAACCCGCGGTGCTGACCTTTTCTTTGAAAAAACAACATGGCAGCAAGATGCTGGCCGTGCACAACGGAATCGAGAGACTATGTTTGATGCGCAGTCCTGAAAGGGATTAAGTAACAATTACGTGAACGGTCGCGCATCGAGGTTAGAAGCCGCGATTAGATAATAGTCGAAACGATCGTTGCACGCCGAACGCGCAATATTCTGCAAACGGCGGAACGCGCACTCAGTTTGTGCATTCTTTGTGTTGTAGGTCGGGTCCCTTTAATGTCGTTATCAGGTTCTCGAGGAGAAAACACTAGAACAATCCATTGACGAAGCTTTATCAGCTGTCGACGAGATGATAGCCGGACGGTTTAATCCTCCGGTGATCCGAACGCTGCACGGAGGTTTCGCGTCTCGTTGGTGAAACCGTTCTCGCGCTAAGTTTTCGGGTTAACCCCTTCCCGTACTTTAGCGAGTCAGACTCGCGATGAAGATTTTGACCCAAACACGAATATCACGAGTCAGACTCGCAAACAGATACCTGGGCCAAACATGAATATCGCGAGTCAGACTCGCGACCGGATACTTGGGCCAAACGTAAACATAACAAGCCGAGCTCGCGGACTGATTTTTTGACCGTTACGTTCGTGACCCAATGTTAGTTCCTATCAGTACCTCATGGCAGTTACTCACAATTCTTATCGTTGCTGTTACGAAGCAGTTCAATTATTGAAATTTAAGAAACCCCTTCAAAATGCAAGATACAAAAATGTTAAATGAAGGCAGTGATAACGAATCCTCTGATAGTGACGCGTTTGTGCCAGTCGTAAACCGTATAAGGCGTATGATTATGAGAGTAGTGAAGAGGAAAGTACGACACAAGAATCATAGATTTGGCAAAAAGTAAAAAAACACACCAATAGTTTGTAGTTCGTATTGCGACTGTTTACAAGCATCAGTCTGGTCTGTTTAGCGCGCGTCGATGCCTACCGCTTGGGCCCAAGTTTCGTCGAGGTAAATGGCACGGGAAGGGGTTAAGGTCTGGGATTGTGTTTCCATAGGTCAGTTACATAGCCTCTCTACACTCCTCTCCGTACTCGTATAATTCGTTCCCGCCGGTCCCGAACCCGCTCCGTAGGAATCGCATAGGTTGCGCCGCGAATCGAGCGTGCTCCGTTTGTTTACAAACGAGACACGAGTTTGTCCTGGGTCAAGGCTGCTCGGTTTTATAATCCAATTCAGATAACGGTAACATAGATTCCTGGACCTTGAGAGCGTGCCCGCTAGTGAGCGAAGGAGGGACGGCCGAAGAGAACACGAGAACAAACCACTCGGTGACTCGTTTCCCCGAGCAGTTTGTCAAATCATCTGTGTATCCCTTCTCTCCCCCAAGACCCGCCCCGATTCCCTCCCTTGCTCCCTATCCGCGGAGAGAGCGAGATAGTGAGAGAGGGAGAGAGAGAGAAGAGCGACAACACGTTTATCGCGAGCATAGTGCGGTGGTACGGGTAACGCGCGCACGTGACATTTCGAGTATCTCGAATTAAACTGTAAACATCGTAGTACAACGCGTCTACGGTCGAAGCTCGACCACGCGGACGGTGTCAATGATCCCACTAATTTATTGGATCGTTGCTTACGCACGCCTCTCCGTCCTGTGCTTCCGTGTGCGCTCTCGTCCGTGTGCATGTACCTCTGTGTACGTGTATCGACCGTCTGTATCGACGCCGACGGATGAGGCGCCGGCTCTCCTTCCTTGTCTGGCTTTTGTCAGTCGCGACCTCGAGGGTCGCTACTTCCGCGCGTCTGCCTCTGTGTCGTCCGAATCTCCTTCCGCGAGAACCTTACGGTTATCGTAGTAGAGTTAGTAGAGGATCTCGGATGGGAGCCGTGTCTTTTAGAAATACAAGCTGCCTTCGTCAGGGGTCGGAAGACGCACCGCTACTGGTGTTCAGCCGATCAATTAACACCTCCAGTGCTGCGTCTCTCAGAAATGGAAAACGGAATTATTTATCTAGATTTATAAATGAATTTTTGCTTTAATATATCAGGTGTAGCCAATTTGATAGGGATCTGCTGAACGCGAAAAGGTTGGAAAAGTACTCTCAGCATCGCAACGATTAACATTTCAATTGTTATTTCATTCATTGATTGGTACTCAGTATTAAAACGTATTTTTTCTATTGGCGAGTAACGAACCGGAATACGAGCCAGGTTCATTAGATCAATGAACCACTGTCAGGCACCGGTATCAGTGTGCATCTTCTGATCTTTGAAGAAGCTAGACTCAATGGTTGAACTAATACTCTGTTTTTCAGGTACTCCATCTGATCCACAGCGATTGACTCTAGTTTATTTGGACAACCTACGTCGGCAGAATTGAACAGGTCAACGCCTAAACGACAAGAGACCAGTGGACGTCTAGTAAGTGCGCTCCTGTTGAAATACTATATTTAAATAATTTGAATATATCGATCCTGTCAAATGCCATTCAATCGTTGTATTGTCATATGAGCGACGATCTTTCAGTAGTCTTTCAGTGTCTTCGCGAGTGCCAAGGATGGGGCACGTGGGACAAATCGTGTGTGCTATCGTTCCCTGTGACGTTCCGACTGGCAACTCTTCAGCTGTCGATGGTAGTTTGATTCGGTACCCACGGACACGGTATCGCTTAGTTTCTTGGACGATCTCTGAGCGACGAGTGGATCAGAATAGAAGTACGGCGAACGATTCGTACCCGGATCAACTTGGAGTCACGAGTGTTCCACGATCGTATGGGTCGGCACACGGAGGTATAGGTAAAAGTGGGCACGTGCGTCTACCTCTGCGTTCGCGTGTCCGCAGTTTGTGTCGTTGACTGAGGGTGGTGGCGACGGCGGTAGCAGCGAAAAGGGGGATCGGGGGGGAGGGGGGGAAGGGTGATGGAGAGGGAGCAGCCACGTGTGAGGACGTACTACGATTTACTCGCAGATCGGTGGAACGTCTTCCTCGTTCCCTCCCTCGCCCCCTTTCTCTTTCTCTTGGATGGCTCTCGTTCTTTCTCTTCTACCCTTTCCCCCTATCGCGTACTTCTCTTCCTCGTTCTCCACCTCCTGTGTTCGCTTCTCCTCCTCCTCTTCCTGCTGTTCCTCCTCCTCGTCCTCCTCCTCCTACCACCAACATTATACTACTACTACGGGGTACTCCACTTTCATTCAGTCGCTTCTAAAAATAAAGTCCCTGATTCACAATGCATGAATGACAATCACACTGAAAGGAATACCGCACAGACTTGTAGCCTTTCTCTCTTCGTCCCGGTGGCCATCTTTGTCGCTCTTTCGATCTCTCGCTCTTGCTCTTACCGGCCCGTGTCCCATCTCGCTCCTCGTGTCTCCGGCGACTTTATCTTGCTCTTGCTCTCTCTCTCCCTCTTTCTCTCTCTCTCTCTCTCTCTCTCTCTCTCTCTCTCTCTTGCTCTCTCACGTGTCGTTTCGCCCGTCTCGCTCTCTTTTTCCGACTCGATCTCTCCCTCTTTCCGTCATTCACCCCCGCCTGTGCCCACCGCCTCGCTCCGCGCACCTCGCGCTCATGCTGCCGCGAGTCGGTCTCTCTTGTAAGAGAGCGAAATCTCGATTCGCCTGTTGCGTCAAACTATTGGCTCCGTGTAAATAGATCCCGTGGAAATTCCAACTGCCATTGCCGGCGGGTTGATCGATTCGTAGAGGAACAGGATCGATCGTGCGCGGGATACTTGTTGCTCTGCACGTCGAAATTTACGGATCCGACGAACCGCAACCATTCCTCCGTTCGTACCTACAGGATCGTGGGATCTAACGGACGGCTTTGCCGTCGCACACGGGAAGAGTTCGCATAGCTTTTGCGATCGCGTCCCGCAACTGTCGTGGTGCTAAACCGACTGTACGCTTTCCAGATCAACAACGAAGATAGTTGTCAGTGCAGAGGTAGCTCGGCGAACATAATTTCGGAGTACTCGGTCGTTTCTCGTAACGCTCGAGAAATTCGAGGAAATTGGAGCGAGCAACCCGAAGTACGGCCGTCTCGAGATCTCTTCGTCCCCGAGCATTCAAGGAGAACTGGTTCGGTACTCATCATCATCGTCACCTAGCCGCCACGATTCAACGTTCCAAAATAAAAAGTGGATAATCGAATGTCCCTGACTGCGACAAAACATCGGACCCGGCCGAATATTCTAGAAAGTCGACACGCGCGCGTTAAAAAATGTGGAGACCAACCTTGAATCGTCAACGACGAATTCTGCGATCCAGTCGCGGTGTGGAATTCGCCGACTCGTTTAACATTAATTTTGGTCAAGGCTTGAAAGCAATGCTAAATAGCGAAGGAAAACGATCTCTATCGAGGCAACAAATTTCTGTAGCGTAGAATTTCTGCGTGGGAGACGGACAACTCCGTCGGCAGAGTTTACACGCGATGGTTATCCGTCGCCCCGAGCTTCTACCTCTGCTCTAAAGAGACTCTGAGACTCGAAGCATGAGGCATAGTTAGGTAGCAGCAGCAGCGGCAGCAGCAACAGCATCTAACCAGCGCAGCGGCTCGAGCTGCTCACAGCTAAATATATCTCTCTCTCTAGAACTACTCAAGGTCACAGCGCTCGGATTGGCTCACGATAAAGCCGAGCCTGGTGCCCGTCTCTCGGCCGACTGGGCTTATGCTCCATCCGCACACGTTCCGTACCGCTGTCGTTGCCGCTTTACCACTGTCGTGTCCCACATGTTGCCTTGCGACAATGTCGTGTGGCAGCCGCATCGGGAACACGTGTTCGTATCGAACGTGGCTATAGCGGCCCACATTCGAGCACCGTATTTCAAACGCGATACAGGATACAACCATTCGCGACTGCAGTTCGCTCTGTTTCATTTCTCTTTCGCGCCAAGTTGCATCCTCTCCTCTTTGCTTATATACGAATCTACAATATTTATTCGTAGAAAAGAATCCGTTTAAATAGCAACACTGATAAGTTCATTCGAAACATAACGTGACCAGTTGCGGATCTGTTTTTCCAAATAATCGGCGAAGAGCCGTAGAGCCTCGTACCGTACGCGAATTACAAAAAAATTGTAGTTTAATATCTACAGCGCCGCGAATCTGTAGTTTATTCGTGTGCAAAGAAAGGAAAGAGGTGGGACGATTTCTCGTTGGGGAGAGACAATGCGGGCTCGAGCAGCATGGGCATATTCGAGAGTAGTTTTCGGCCCTTTTGAACATTGGTCGATTCAATTTTGAGAGGGCTGTTCTGCGGTTCGTCGGTGCTGATAACAGAACCGCGCCGCGCTCGTTCTGCAGCTGAATTTGAGGTTAGGTTATTGTCCGGCCTTGCGGTGAGCATCGATAACGGCGCGTTACAACCGCGCGCACGTCCTGCTTCGGCGATCTGGCAACCATGCAGCGGTCGACAGTGCCGGGGTTGAATTTCAAGCGCCCGAGGGACAGAGGGGGTCGGGCCTCTCTCTTTTGTATAGGGGGCACGAGGGCTTCGCCGATGCTCGGGCTCGGCGCATAACGGTGAGTCCGACGGCCGTGATGCGGGGCTTATAGTCGGCTGCCCGGTCGGTTCTCTTACCTCTTGCCTCTTGCCTGCTAGTGCTAAAGCGCTTCGGAAGAAAACCGGCCTTTCTCTTCGTCTTCCCCTGCTGTCCGTGTCCCTTGTAACATTATCTGCGCACTCTAGGCCTACGGGGTTGAGTCTCGGCGTAATCGCTCGTTTCTCACCACCGAATATTCCCCCGCATATTCGAATTACCAGACTCTCTATCGTCCCCTACCGCGGTGGACATTTAAATCCGATAAACGACGGCGACTCTCGAGCAATTTTTCGTCTCGACATCTGCCTTGAAAGAAAACGCGGCCCCTAGTCAATTATATTCTTTGTTTCCATAAAATGCGAGAAATTCTAGTCGAGTAGAATCGTAAAATTGGTTGCCGAGTCAGAGAATACAAAATTTCTCAGAACGTCGTGTCGGGTTCCGGCGACGAGGCAAACGCTGCTGCAACCCCTGGTAGATGCTCGGTGTCCGTCTACCTGCACCATTGTCCGCGCGCATACCTGCCGGAACTTGGAATTCCTCGCTCTCTGTCATACCCCACGATTTTGAAAATTCTCGAGGCAAACACGAATCCCTGTAATCCCGGTAGACAACGTCGTAAATTAACGGGGATATACCGAGAAGACTTTGTAAACGCGCTTGTACGGAACTCCTGTGTCGTTTCAGGGAATAAGGGTTGCGCGGTAAAGTAGTCGCGAACATCGCAAGCGTCCTCGGTGCACCGTCTAAAGACCTGTTTAAACGCGCCGAGGAAAAGGTGTTGGGCACGGGATTAGTTGAGACGCGATTTTATGGCAAATTGTCAGGGGCAGCCCGACAACGCCGATGATCCGAAGGTTTCGCAAAAGATTTCCGGCAAGTTCGCTCGTTGTTGCTCCGCAGGAGCAACGATAATGGAAAGTTACCGAAGCGCAAGCGCTCGCTCGGCACTTTCCACGGCTACAGTCGACTGGCTAGCGGTTATAGAGCGCATCGGTGGTAGTGATGCTGACATTGGTAGTGAGGCATTCGCTATGCCATGGTACTCATGGGCATGGCTCGGTTGACGAAGCGAGATCTCACAACGATACGATACACAGCGTACCTACACGAACACACTGGTATCGCGTACCAATACGACCGCGCGCGGCTGATTATATGCCAGCGCTGCTCTGCTGCCACCAACGTGGCATGTGGGACTGATACGGTGGTGTATATATAGCGTATGCCGCGCTGCAAAGAACGCCCGTTCTCTCACGTACACGAACGCAGCGCAACTAAACAAACCCTTCGCGCGAAATACGTATCGTTCCGAGGAAACGGTCGCAATTTTGCGCGACGGTCACGGACGCTTGGGAGAGAAAAAGGGGCGAGCGAAATGGGGGACGAGAGATTTAAATCGATCCGACGCGGTATTTCGATAAGCAACTACGGGAGAGACCGTAGCGTTCCGAACGAATATCTCTAGGAACAAAAAGAAGTCTAGGACGACGAAATTCCGCGAAGCTCGTTAAGCTCGTAAGCAATTACGGCGGAGCGGTTGTCGCAGCTTTAACGAAAAATTGCGAAATCATTCGAGTTTCGCCAGTTTGCTCTCCGACGTCGTCCGCCATGAAAAAAGAACCCCCATCCTTTTGGTTGAGCCGCGTCGACGAGGATCGCCGTTGTTCCATGAGATACGAAAGCTCGCAGGCTTTTCGAAAATATGTTCCGTTCGGCGTGACGCGAGGGTTGTTCGCCCGCCTCTTCCACAAATGCCCCGTTTCGCACGCGTGTGTGTGTATGTGTCGAGCCACTTCTGCTTGCACAAACATACACAGACACGCGCGCGGCAGAATGCGCACGCGCACAGCAGGGACCCGCGGACGTATTCGCGGAGCGTGACGCGTCGCACACAAGCTTCGACCTCTTCGTAGAACGAACCCCAGTCTCTACCTACACGGCTTAACCTTGCGGAGTATAGAGCGGCGGTGTTCGCGCATATAGAGGCTCCGGCGCACACAGGGATCGCGATCCGTGTGTGCCAGCCGTGGTACGGCACCGCTGCTGGCAGTGGCGCGCCTCTGTCCCAGCTTTAGCATCGATTTCCAGTCGGACGACCCAGCGCGATCGAGCGAACGGTACGCGCCTTCACGAGGACGTATCGAGCGGCCGCCTCGCTCCGAGCAAGCTGGGAGCCCACCAGCCCACGGCCGTGGATACGGCGCGAGAAATCGTACCGCTTGTCCGTCGTTTCGACGGATACGAAACGCGCATAATAAAGACACGGATCCATCGCGTTTCTTCGTCCTCTTCTCGCGTCCGACGAAGAGGGGACAAATGCGCGCGGGGAACGTCGGGGGACAAAGGGATCAACGTGATAGACGAAGAGCGAATTATATTGGCCCGTCGGAGAGGGGGCAGCGCGAGTGGGAGCAAAGAGCACCGCGGTGGGGAGATAGGGTCGGCGCTTTGCGGTGATAGAGTGTCCCGAGGGGCACGAGGGAAGGGGACGAGCCAGAAGGCAGCGAAGGCGCTGCCCTCAGTCGGTCGCCCGTTTCACTACAGTCAGCATACTGATTGTGAGCATAGAGGAAAGCGAACGATTGACTATACGTGGTCTCCGGCTAAGCGCGCAGTACTTCGTGTTCCCGTTTTTCGAGGGAAGGCTTCGAGCTTCGTTCTGCCCGCTCTTTCGCTCGGTCTCGAGCGAATGTGCGCGCGCGCGCATTCGACTTGACTCGCACTCTCACATATCGTCGCTTCGAAATAGACGGCCGACCGCGGAAGAGACAGAGAGAGAGAGAGAGAGAGAGAGAGAGAGAGAGAGAGAGAGAGAGAGAGAAAGGAAGAAAGACTGAGAAAGAGAGAGCGAGCGCGTACACAGCCATCGAACGCGGTGATTCGTACAGAGGCGGACGTGCAATAGAGCGTAACCGAGGCCGTTTCTCGCGAAGGAAAAAGACGGGTACGCGAGGCAAGGCGAGGCAACTCGACTCGAGGCGACTGTGCATCGCGCTGTCCTCGTCGTGTTCTCTCGTGATCGCCGCGAGCGATTGTCGTCGATGAAACCGTCGGCGGAACTTTGTCGACGTTCGAGCGTGGACTCTTTCCGCCGTAGAGGAGCCCGTCGAGAGACGACGAGAACGCAGGGGACGGTTACATGGAATCAATCGGTAGAAGACCGTATTCCGGCACAACAGAGAGGACCGTCGAAGACGTTCGTGAGTAAATAGAGCGAGAAAGGGGGCGAGAGAGCAGCAGCGCACGTACCCCGCTGCGGAACGTGAACTGTACACGCGCGTACAGTCTCGCAGCGACCGATCGAAGCACGCGAGAGAGCACAACCGTGTGTATTCCGAGAGAGCTGGTTCGGTAGATCGTCGGTGCAATCGTTTGACGAGCGACGTGCGACGTGCGTGTACGAGGGCCGAGCGGTGGGGGAAGACCGTCTTTGCTTCGCGGACATCCGGCGGGGAATCCGCACGCATTCGCATTCGCATTCGTACGAGCCTCTCTCGTCGCGAACTTCGCGAGAAAAAAGGAGAGGAAGGATCTGGCGCCGAGGGAAACACGGCGCTCTCGAATTCTCGGGAGAACCGAGGCTGAAAGAGAGAGAGAGAGAGCGAGAGCGAGAGAGGGAGAGAGAAGGAGAGAAAGGAGGTTCCCGGCTCCCGTATCTTGCGCGTTCTCCTTTCCGACGAGCCTTACGAGAGCTCGAACGGCACACGACTTGTCCTACGATAACAGAAAGTCGTCGTCTGTGTGTCGTCGCCGTTGTCCTTACCTTGTAACGTCGATTCTCGTGCGTGTGCATCCACACGTAACCGTTTAAATTTTCGGTACAAATAATAAGGGTGGTGAAAAAGAGGTGGAAGGACGTGGCAAAGGTGGGACAGAGACGGAACAAGAAAGAGAACGATCGCGCTTCAGCGAGGGGGAACCGTCAGCGAGTAGGGTAGAGCGAGAGAGAGAGAGAGATAGGCAGACAAGAGATAGGGTGGGAGAAATAGTGGGAAGGAGAGGGAGATACACGCCGAGCAGTGCTGCTCCCTATTGGCGACGTCGAGTCGCGCTCCCCACCCGGGACAGTCGAACGAGGTCCGAAGGCGAGTTCTCGGCGTGTAACTACGGTGATTTTCCCTTACGAGAGTGTACGCACGAGACCTCGTAGCCGAACCAGTGCACCTCGCATCGCGTAAACATTGCCACGGTCTATTTAATACACCGTGTTCAAATACAACTGATAAATATCGTTTCGGTGTAACGTCGTCCTTGGGACCGTGACGGGGAACCCCTACGTGGAAATCGAAAAACTGCCAAAGGAAGAGGAACACGGAACGATCGTCGAGCCGTCGGCCAGACAGAGAGAAAACAGTGTGCCAGTGTGCGAACTACTCGTCGCGTCCACGTCGAGTCTCTTTGATCCGTGCACGCGTCCAGAGACGTTCCGTGTGTGCGCACCGATCGTGAACGCGTCCCACGCGTGTGTCGCGTATCACCGCCGCCGGTGAAACCGAGAGAATTCGAACGAGGCAGAGGGTAAAATAGGATTTCTCGCGTGGTCGGTCCTCTCCCGAGGCACGCGCGGAGAGGGGTGCACCCGTCGGACCGCGAGAGAGGGAGAGCGCGCACCGACGACGGCGAGCGAGGACAGCACACACCACCGGAACAGAGGCGAACGGCGAGAGCCGCGGAGAGAACGAGAGAACTGGTGTACGAGCGAACGCGAGAAGAAGAGAAGGATAGACGATAGCTAGGAGAGGAAAGGAACGAAACCGTGTTCGAGTCCGAGATACGCCGCTTCGACGAAGATAGAAGAGCCGCGCCAGCTAGAGGGACGGAGACGGGCATAACGTGCGGAGGCGCTGCTGCTGCGCCCCAACGGCCGTTCCGAGAAGCTCAGTTATCACAATGGCTTCCGTGAAAGACACAGCGACTTTCTTCGCGGAGGGTACCGCGAATCAATTCGAACACGTTCTCAAGCTTTATCCTCAGGCGCTTAGGCTGAAGGCGGATCGCAAGACGAAAAAACCCGAGGAGCTGATCAAGCTGGACAACTGGTAAGTCGATCGAAAAGCCTCCGTTCTATACCTTGGACACATTACGCCCGACACTCGGGCCTTCCTCTTCAACGAGGGGCTTCCACCACGGGCACCACACGGGACAATGAACCCGTGCCGTGGCGCGCCAGTTGCCACCGCGTACCACCGCATGCTCGTCTATCTCGCGTATGCGTGTGTGTACGCGTACTGCTACTGCTGTACGCGTACGTATACACGCATACGTGTGTGACTCTGTCCCGTGGCTGCCTACCTCCCTGCGCTTGCTTGTGCCCGTGGCCTATGCTCCTCTCCCTCCCTCTCTTTCTATCTATCTATCCCCCTCTCTCTTTCTTTCTCCCCCTCTTACTATTTCTTTCTCTCATATACCTGTGTACGCGTACCGTTTCGTTCCGTGTTCTTCCATGTACCCGTATGGCACCCTTGCGAGACCAGCCACGATTTCAGATTGTATATTTACCCCCCTCTCTCGTTGCCGCGATCGGCGATGATCGGGAAACTGTGATCTATTCGAATCGCTTCGAGAAACACATACTCGCAGTCGCTCTTCGTTTCCCGACGATCCGTCACGTGTCGTCTAGCCCCTCCCCCCTACCCATACCCCGACTCTTGTTCCCTTTGAAATTTTCGCGATTTCGACAGGTTTTTCCAAACTCGGCCGAATGCCGATCCTATCGACTTGTCCGTAATAATTTTCTGCCAGCTCATCGAGGAAGTCCCGACGTTGCCGTTACGCGTTCGCACCTCTCCATTCCCGATTCTCGTCGCTGTATTTACCTCTCGAGACACAGTGTTCCCAGAGTATTGAGGTATACTCGAATCCTGACGACAAAAGGATACACCAATTTTTCAGCGGATTTTTTCGAACGGTTTAGGTCGATAGCAGAGCAGATTCGGCCGCGTCGGTCGCGCTGGCAACGATGCCAGTGAAAGAGGCGACTCGCCGGCGTCGCTTTCACGGCGACGCTCGACGCTCGTCTACTCGACTCCCTCGGACACACCATCGACGAAGACCTTTCTCCACTCTTATTTTCGCGATCCCTTTTTCCTCGACATGCGACCCGATTCGCACCCGCCCTATAGTGGGCCGTCTCCATAAAATAGTTAGAATTAATTAAAAAATTTCGGTAAGTTGATACTTCATTGAGATAGACTGGAAAGGACGCAGACTTTTATTTGATTATTTTTGTTAAATAAATAATAATCAAGTTGAAGAGCATATTGCTACGCTCTGTTTCTAAGCGAATATTTTCTTACCAATTAACACTAGATTTACGGAGCCCGTCAAAATGACGGATTCAAAAATTTTTAATTTACGATTATTAAGAGTGTAAGTAGGCATTCGTGAGGAATTATTAAATAGATTTATTTTTTTGTGTACATATTACAATAAAAATCGCTGAAGATCCAAGTAAATACAATTTTATTATTTTTATAAAGCAATGTAAAATAATCAATTTTAGTGCTCCGTAAACCTAGTGTTAAGAATGGATCTTTTATAGTACAGGCATTTATCTGTTTCTACTAGAAAAAAACTTTTATACTTTTACCTCCTACTAAAATCGTAATTCACCATTACACTATCATATAAAATAATATTCGATGATTTTTATATTGGACTGGGATAGGAATTTTGTAATTTTTTTTTTGGTATATCGTATTAAGTAGAAGAGATTTGTTTTGCGAGTTGAGAGAAGATTAGTTTTAAAAAGACAGTTTCTCTTTCCAGCAAATAAGTGATACGAATTAACAATTTATCAAATAGTTACCATTCATAATTATATACAAGACTAAAAAAGACATTAGAAAAATTTTAAAATATCACTGTTATTTTCAACTTTTTTAAGATGATCAAAAGAGAATATGCATTTTTTTAACGTCAGTATTTTATAATTAACTTTGACAATTAATTAACAGGATGCGAATTTTGTCCAGCTTTATGCCATTCCGGGCCACCGTCCGCCGACCCTGTTTCTCGTGAAAATAAATAACCCGTTGGCTCGCAAGCTTCCGGACAAAGGAACCTAACCGGAGGTCTCCTCTCACAGCGTTCTTTCGCTCCATTTCCGATTTCGAACGATCGTTGGTCCCATCGAAAACGAAAGTGTTCTCTCGTCGATTCGGATCCATCCCGGCTTGGGCTCTATTGTTATCAATGCAGATAGCGCGCGATATTTGCACACGAACTCTGAAATGTACGGTAGTCGATAAACGACGCGCGGAACGTCTTTAGAAATCGCGGAGCCTAGCCGGCTGCGATACACTGTCGAAAAGCGTGCCGGAATTTCCGCCGAGCTTAATCCCTACAGGCGCGTAAATCTCGCGCTCGGTGAGCCCGAGCCTGAGCCCGAGCCCGTGACTGGAAGGTTCGCCGAGTCGCGGACCGGTAAGTAGAAAATTTACTGACAAGGGAGGCTCCTCAACTTCGATTTTAACGAGACTTTATACGATGGCACCGTACAGGTCATCGGTGATAAAATATGGACTAGGATCACTCGATAGTACCATAGATACATACACTCTTCCGCAGTTTCAACCGGTGTTTGTGATATTCGCCAGTTTTATTCGTATGTAGCTCCTAGCAACGTTGATATTTTCAGGTTGTATACACTGAAAGCGATCTTTAGCATTTCTTTCGCGATTCGAACACCCTACAATTTTCTCAAAATTCTTTTCACTCGTCAACTTGGTAGTTCAGTATCAGTGTGTCTTCTGACCCCCTGATGAAGCTAGCTGCAATGCTGGCGAAACGTTAGGAAATCTCTTCCTTTAGGACACGACTTACACCCGAAAACCTCAACAGACACAACTTGGTATTTATTCTATTTTTAATGTTGTTCGATTAATCGTGCAAGTATCTGCGAAGAACTTAAGAACTCGAGTATGCGAAATTCGGTGCAGACATGGCAGAATCAAAGTGGGGCAGTTGAGGTACCTCCCTTTGTTAAGGGAATTGGATTTGGCTGGGCCCGGGCGAAATCCGAGTCCGTGAAACTTTGAGATTCGAGGTTGAATTCGTACCTGAAATGAGGGGATGGTTTTCGCGACGAGACGAGGCGAGGCGCCATGGCTTGCGAGCTTCAATTCCTCTGGCGTCGCGTCGCGTCGCGTCACACCGCACCGCACCGCGTCGCACCGTGTCTGCCTCAATTAATTAAAGGCAGATTCGAGTCTCGTCGAATACCGCGTCGTCGAAGCTTTTTAGTCTTTCTTCCTCAACGACGAGCCGGAATCGGGCAATAATAATGGGATCTATTCCCCTGCTGATCGCGTTTTACCGTTCGATTGTTCGATCGTTTCCACGAGGACGGGCATTATCCGTTACGGAGCCTCGAACTTCATCGCGTCGAGCATTCAAATTTTCGTACGTTGAAAATTACAAAGTTCCCTCGAACAACGAAGATTTACCTTCCTTGGAAAAATCTCGACGATCGTTCCAAACCGATCTACAAATCGTATCTTTATCAGTTTCATTATCGCGAGAAAGAACGAGCGCGAAATTTTATTTGATAAATTATAGGAAACAGCGGCGTCGAATTCGAATGCGCAAAAAAAATATAAAACTAACGTAACTCTTTGCACTGGCGACTCTGAGGCGTGATTAACAACAAAAATGATCATGTCATAATTCAAAACAATAATAATAAATTCCTAAAAATTTCAACAAAACATTTCTTGGAACAAGATTTCCAAGATCAATGAAGGCTTAATATTTTACAAAGGGGGGGTGTATAATAGGAATTCAACGCGGCCGAAACGTTAAAAATCGACGCGTTCAGTGTTATAATAAGGTGACCCAATTTTTTTACAAATAAAATCAGGACACAAATAAATGGAAGATAGAAATATTGTAAATAAAAGAAACATTTTATTCAGTGCAATAATAATACACTATAATATGTTAAATGCATAATAAAAACATTTGTAACATTCTATATTGTAATTATGCTTACATGTCTATTAAGTATTATTTTAATGATTATTACAGAAAGAGGGCAATTGGTCACCTTAGTTAAAATGGTTATTCTCCTCGTTGAAGAACCGCGACCGAGGCTCCTCATCCATATAGCCCGCGCTCTATTCTCGCGACCAGCAACTTTTTTTGGTTTTTACACGATCGGCAAGGTGCTTTACGATCGTTCTTTCCTCCATTTATTTTCCCGATGCTGTAACGTCTGGTTGTGCAATGCCACGTGTTTTTCGCGGTCGGCGATGGCCTCTCTCGCTTCGGTCACGTAGTTTTTTCGTAACACGCGACGAAAGCCTGCGAAACGACAGGGTAGGCTCTTGCCGCTGCGTTGGGGGAACGGTGAAACGATTTCAGTTCCGACATCGAGATCGGGTATTCTCTGTGCCGTACCTATAACGATAAATCACGGCAAGACCGTGTTCCGTTTCTGCGACCGAGCCGAATTCAAGGTTTCCTCGACTCGCGAAAACAGGAAATCGTAAACCGCGACAACCGTCCGGTGTCTCGTTGATTTTGGAAAGCAGCGCTCGTTTCGTACCGATGGAGACCGTGATTCTTCTCGTCTAGGTGTCTCGACTATACGTGAGAGAAAGTCACAGTTCTTGTTCCGTTTTATCGAAAAGCGAGCGGGAATTCGAGAAACGGGACGACAACGGCGAGAGTTCTCGAGCAATTCGCGAAGCAAAGAAAAAGCGAGCGACAAAGGAGCCAGAGAAAAGCGTCATGGAAAAACAAGCCTCGCCGAGTTCTCGCGAGACACAATCCTCGTGCTGAAGCGCGGCGATTGTGTCAAGGTTGTTTTTGCGTAGCGTTGCAACGCGTTGCATTGCGTGGAGTACAGTACAGTCGAGTGGAGTGGAGTGGTGTGGTGTGTCACAAGCGCAGGGCTTTAAAAGATTTCACGGCTGCCTCGAAAAGCCCGTCCAAACAACGCGTTGTGGACCACGGACCGCTTCTAGTCCCTCGAAAGCGGACAATCTTCTTACTTTTCCGAGAATCGCATCGATTCGCGTCTCACGGGCTTCGTTTCACCGGAGAGGGAGAAACGAGCGTGGACTTTTTGGCTTCCAGGCAAATCGACTCCGAAGCAGCTTAATTTTGCCAAGTTACGAGAGATCTATCGCGAGCTTATCTTCCCCTAAGCGGCGGTATCTTTATCGCGACGGATAAAGCCACCCTGGAGTTTTGGCTTCCGGGAAAATCGACTGGCGCGAGTTTCGAGTTTCACGGGGACCGGACGAATTTTAACCGCTTCGCGTATGATAACGAGCCGGGCTCGTTAGGAAAATCCCAAACGTAGACGCACGATGAGTAGACACTTTCTTTCTCTACACACAAATTATTCGGTTGTCCAGAAAGCTCATTTCGTTGCTCACAATGAAAATTCAGACTAATTTTTTAAAAATGCAAAAGGCGTGGTTAAGTAAAAGGAAGTTTAGGAAATAATAAAACAAAAGCGTAGAAATGATTGTCAACAGACATATTGTCCGCATATGCGGATGGTATCTAACAACATTAAATTTGCACATTGCGAAAGAAACTTTTGGGACAAACTAATATTAAACTGCGGATCTTTGTGCAAAATAAAAATTGTGTAGGCATCAATTGCAAGACACAGAAACCAAGTAGAACATGGAAATAATAAATTTATAGTTTGAAATTCTTTAAATTACTGAAATGGTATACATGAAACTATTGGAGAAGAAAATGGAAACTAGATGTAAAAGAAAATGGTATATTGAAACTGAGATTTGTGCCTTTCGAAACCGTTTTCAGCTTATAACAATTTCTAATCCATGTAGCTTTCAAAAATTCCATAAAATCAAAGTAATTTACTTAAGGAAATCGGGATTGAAAAATAAAGATGTGTCACATCAAATGCTTTTTCAATTTTCTTGCAGAAAATTTGGTACACTGAACATATTCTGTCTCTGATGTTTGTGACTGCACTCAAAGTGTTAAAGAAATTCGTCCGATTTAGAGGGACTTGACGAATTAAGCGGGTCACTGTATATTTCGTCGTGTTAGGCTTACAAAATTGCATTGTATGCAATTTAATCGCTTTCCTTTCTCTGCAAAAGATGACTGATATTTAGACTGCGGATTTGATGCATTTCTACTCGAAACAAGTAGGTGCAACATCAAACCTGAGATGGATTCAAAAAATGTAAGAAATTCAATATATTAGACTCAGCCTAACGAAATGATTAAAAGAAGAACGAAATTTCAGTTTGTCTCCTGCTTAGGGTAATCGATGCAAACAATTTTAACTTTGCGTGAAAATCCTACTGATATTGTTTGGTTGAAAATTTGTGGGAATACTGTTTTGCCCGGCCACCAGAGAGAGAGATAATTTGCCTGGCTCGCTGTTGCTTTTGTCCATTGATCGGAAAGATCGCGGCACGCTATCTCGGGCTGGTAATTGTTTCGAGCCGCGTGCCTCGATAGTCGTTCTGGCTGCGTCAAGTTAGCATGGTCTCTTCCAAAGACAGTGTGAGAGAAGAAGAGAGCGCGTGAGAATGCGAGAGCACGCACGCGACTGCTCGTCATTCACGGGAACACGTGACCAAGTGTCGCATTATTATGAATGAAATACAAACTATCCGCAACTAAGTTTAGCTCTTCGGCCGTACAGCTGATCGGAGCAACCTCCGAAAACTCTTACTCGCAATAAAACCACGCGGAGAGAGAACAAGCGAACGAGAGAGCGTGTTTCTGTTTCTCTCTCTCCGTTTCTCTCCGTTCCCGTCCCGCGCTTCCTCTCGTCGTCGTTCGTTTCGCTTCCGTGCATGGCTTGCGGAGCCCGTTGCTCTTCCTGAGAAGAACAACGGCCAAGCGAAAACTTGTCCCGTGTCGATGACCCGAATAATAGGGACAAAGAGAGGCCAGGGGGAAAAAAAGGAGGAGGAAACGTTACCTGAATCTCGGCTGTGTTCTCTCTTGGACACGGGAAACCAGATTCTCGAAAACAGGGTGGACACCTAAACCCGATCGCGCGTGTTCTTTCGCCCTGCGTCAGCGAGCTCTGGCCTCCTCCATCCGGCTCTTTAAATCCTCCCGGGCGATTCCTGATCGTTTCCAAGTACCGCCGATGAATAATCGGTGACATCACCGTTCGGTGAAGCACGCGGTGCCAAGTCGTTTCGAGAATTTCTACGCGTCGATTCCCGATCTCCTTCTCCGTCCATTTCGAGAATCAACATTATTCTTGTGGCACACGTGGCCGCGGGTACGATTCTCTTATATGGAGAATCTGGCTATGAATTGACATTTATCGTGTAGATAGAGTTGAAAAATGAATTGTCCGATTAATTCAACTCTTTCGATATTTGTTTCTGTTCGCAGGTATCAGAATGAGCTTCCAAAGAAGATCAAGTCGCGCGGCAAGGACGCTCATCTCATTCACGAGGAGCTGGTGCAAACGATGAAATGGAAGCAAACAGTGAGTATACACATTGTATATATGGGGAGAACCCGTTGACCGTTTTCAGGAAGCAAGATCTGGAGATATCAGGTTGTTCACGATACGATATCGAACCGTTCGATTGTTCGCAGCGTGGCAAATTCTACCCCCAGTTGAACTACTTAGTCAAAGTGAACACACCACGCGCGGTCATGGCGGAGACGAAGAAGGCGTTCAAAAAGCTTCCGAACCTTGAACAGGCGATCACGGCTCTCTCGAATTTGAAAGGTGTGGGCACCACGATGGCGTCGGCCCTGTTGGCAGCGGCGTCGCCGGAGAATGCACCGTTCATGGCGGACGAATGCCTGATGGCGATACCGGAAATCGAGGGCATCGATTACACCACCAAGGAGTACCTCAACTTCGTCCAGCACATTCAAAACACCGTCGAGAGGCTGAATAAACATAGTGAGTGTCCCCGTCGGTCGGGCTTGACCCGTGCCCGGCGAATACAAAGTTTATCTTTACACATTTTCGTATGTTGTCGATTGTGCAACGCGAAACATTCGTCGGTTGCTACAGGATCTGTTTTATTTATAAATTTACAAACCGAGCAGAGCGCGGATCATTCGTGAAAACATAGTCGAGTATCGGGAGTCCGAGTAGATCCTGTATAGGGGTGGGCTCGTAGGGGATTGGTTCGCAGGTTAACACTCGCACGGCCTGAAATCACAGATTTGCTATCTACGTTTTTCTATGGCTTTGGACAATGACGTAATTTTTAGTATGTAACATAGTATATTGTATATACCACAGTACACAGTACATGTGTAGCAGTAATATATTACATAGCACACATAGTACACATGTTACTAATGTAACATGTCCATTTTCTCCTCCTGTGGAATCCATTTGAGATCTTACTGCGTCTGAAGTTGTTCTACTAGTGTCATGGGAAAGACAGTAAATATTGTTATAAATATGACAACTGTAAGTAGTTTATACGGAAAGCGCATTCAAGGAAAACAATAAATGTCGAATGTATAAATTGTGGTAGTGACTCCTAAAAATCTCTATAATTTATAAATGGTTTGAACTACTTGCGATCTAGTGTGTCCTTCTCTTTTACTTTAGAACTTGCTACAAAATGATAGAATTCAATTATATTTCGATAGGTAGCTCTACCATCTTGGTTAGAATTGCTACGAAACTCTACAATTGTTCTTCGGTACCATGTAATTGAAACATTATTGATAGATATAATGGGAATCAATAAAATAAAAAACTACTGGTGCATAAGTCAATGTCTAGTCTGGCTAGATATAGAACCAAAAAGGGTTAATGTAAACTTTTTAAAAATACTGTAGTCTGTTATATATTGCAAAACAAAATTAATTAAATAACTATTTTCACGTAAATATTAGTATAAAAATGTTTGGGACTAAATAGATCCACCGATGGCCGCGCTAGTGTTAATTGGTCTATAAATCGAGTTCTCGCTGGGGTAGTGGTAGTCGCGATTGGATCGGAAATCGAAGCTAACCAGGGAGTCTCTCTACTCCCCGTGTTGTAAGTATTATAATTGGGATCGAGGGTCGAGCGAGAGCAAGGTAACCAGGACACTTTGGGTCAAAGGTCAGGCAGGGCAGGGCGGGGTAGAGTAGGCTAGGATCGGGCCGGGCAGGGCGGCATAGATAAATGTTGGGTATGAATTGCTCGGTTTCAGCGTCAAACGGGAAGTCTTGGAGCGCGCACAGGGTGGAGCTGGCGTTGTGGACACACTACGTGGCGTCCGAACTGAAGCCGGAGCTGCTCGACGGTATTCCAGGATCGACGGAGAACGGGAACTCCCATCCGCCGAGCAACGGCGAGGCAACGGAGCCATCGGACGACAGCAATCAGGAAGTGGCGGTGAACGGCAAAGAGCCAGGCAGTATTGATCCAGCGGCCATCGACGAGAACAGCACGACCACCTCGTTCACAGAGGACTCGATGGACAAACCGGCGACTCCGATCACGGTTGCGGTCGCCAGCGAAGACACGAACGATTCCCTCGCCACGAATGACAACGACAACGAGGACAGCAACAACACGCCGCGACCGACCGACAGCGAGGACACCGAGGACTCGCAAGACGCGCAGGAGCCGCCCACCAAGAAGAGCAAGAAGTGACCCACCGCTAGCCAGGGAGCCACCAATGCGAGCAACAACGTCGTCAGCACCCTCGTGTCGGCCGCCAATCTAACGCTGATCGCAGCGAGGCGCTTCTAAAAACCGCCAGGGTCACCGATCAGGGTCAAGGATAGTAGACCTTGTAGCTACCATCGCACCATCACGATCGTTTCTCGATGATCCTCCTTCGCTCCAGCTCTCTCTCTCTCTCTCTCTCTCTCTCTCTCTATCTATCTATCTATCTATCTCATACATATATACACACTCTCTTCCTTTCTCGTAGACCCTCGCTCTTCGACTCTTCATCTATCTTCCCCCATCTTTTCCTCTCGCACCACCGACGATTTCTCGAGCACCTCTTCTTTCTAATCGGTCACACTTCTCCCAAAGCTGTCTCCGTTCATTTCCCTTCGTGCCGTTTTATTTTTATATGATTCTCACGCTTCACGTACGCCACTTACCTCTGTCTCCTTGCCGAACACACACACTTCTTTTTGAGCTTTTTGTGTAAAATAGGACACTCTCGTGCACACGATGGACTGTTACTCCTGCGAAAGGCGCCTTGCCGGTTTTTAGATCGATCGCGGGAGAGGCCTCTCTCTCTCTCTCTCTCTCTCTCTCTCTCTCTCTCTCTCTCTGTCTCTCCCTTGCTCTCTCCCGATCGAAGGCAGAAATAAAAGAGGTAAAGCTCTCGGACCAAAGTCTCGAAGATGACGCGCGAGTTTTGCTATTTCCGTAGCCGCCTCTGGTTCACTTCGCTTTCTCTCGACGGCTCTCATAGACGGAGTATACAATATCATCGGTTCCGCTTGTCCCACCGGTGTTGGTGTGTATCGTTTATTCACGAATCAACGGAGGAAAACACTAGAGAAAAAGAGAGAGTGAGGAAGAGGAGTGAGAGACGGTGGAGCTTTTCCTGCTTTTTCTGGTTTTCTGCCGCAGAAATTATCCTCTGTTCTCGGTTCGTCGGAACAAGACGATCTCGATGCTGCCTTTTCCAGCGGATCCGTTTTCCTGCCTCAAACGTTAACCTTAACACGCTGTTAACATACTGTTAACACCGTCTGCCCCCTATACATCTCGCCCTTTCTCAGCTTTCGCGTCGCACGATAGCGAGAACGGCCGTAGCCTTTTATCGACGAAAACGACAGTATCATTCCTTTGTACCATGATTTGTACCGCATGTTCAAGGCTGCCGTTGAATTACGAGCGCGATCTGAATAGGTCGAAAACACACGTTAACACGTTTTTTCTATACACGTATAGAGAAGCATATATCTGCGAGCGTCTGTGCGTTGCGCGTTGCTGGAATGCGTGTATGTGCCGTATGAGAGAGAGAGAGAGAGAGAGAAGAGGGGAAGGAGATAGCCAACGTGTGTGCATGTGTGCGTGTGTGTGTGTATGCGCGGGCGAGAGGGAGATAGAGACGAGTTTTAAAGAGAAGAAAGCGGGAACCGTACGATTAGGTGTTAGAGAAAGAATGATCGAGCAACTGATTCCGTGACCAGCAAGAGAATTAAACGGGCGGTACACCGTACACACAATGATAATATTAATATTAATAATAATTATTATTATAATTATAATACAGAATCATTACCATAATTTATATACCTAAACGAATCTGCATGTCAGAGCGATGCATGAAGCAAAACCAAATACCTTGTAAGTAAAAGAAACTTTAGAAGGAAATAAAAGTAACGCTTTTTTGAATCCACCAAGAACGAGTGACAGAGTGGCGGCAGAAACCTAGAAACTACTAATCACATACACACGCCATACACCCACCCACACACACACACACACAACATAGACGTATTCAAACGACACGACAGATACGGAAGCAACTCGGGTACACGCGTACGGCGTTTCAACGCGGAACGCAACCACCAAACATCGTTGTTGTGTCGAGGTTTTCGTGTACAGGGATTTCACTAGTATTTTTGCAATTGATTAACGGTTATCGTCAATCGTTCGAACGAGCACACGAAACAAATAGACGGCTCGATCGACGAAACGGAATACCAATGACGACAATGATGTCTCGTCGATAATCGAGATAACAAAGAGACGAACCAAGCGGTCCGTAACGAGCACGCTATACGGAAGCTTACTTACGCGAAGAGATTGCGACCAACGTCGAAACACGGAGAGGCAGACGTCAAGAGAGAGGGACGGAATGAAAGTGAAAATGTGAGAGTGAATAGTGGGTTTGCGTGTGTCCGAAACGTGGAAACGACAGAACGCGAGAAAGAAAAAGAAAGAACGCGTGCGAAGAGAGTAAGAGAGAGAGAGAGAGAGAAAGAGCGAGCGAGCGGAGATTAAGGAAAATACAAGAGGAAAAGAAAGAAACCACTATAGCTTGATCGAAAACGTTCATTCAAATTTTATAAATATACATATTATATAAATATAAATATATATAAATATATATTTGTAATTTAGAACACTTGCGCGGCCGAGGGGCTGCCCTTTAGTACTGACCCTATTATTATTTGACACGGGGCCGCGCTTCTTTCGCTGCACGAAAGGAAACGGTAACGGAACCGAAGAGATTTCAGAAGTTCCGGTGCATCGATTGCCGGTGTCGTCGCGTCCCCCTCTCCTTTAACACGGAAACGTGCCAGCAAAGCAAAGATACGCGAAAAGGCAAGAGGAAGTCGAACGAGGAAAAGAGGAAAGAGTACCGGTGACGCGGCTTTCGCGTCGATCAATCTACCCAATAATAAAAAAGAAACAAAACTGTAGCGAACAGTTCTATTTATTTAGCGCCTAATTCATTCCGCATCGATCGTTTCGTTGGCAAGGGATGATGTAGAAAAAAATATATAGATAAATTATTTATATATATATATACATATACATATATACATATATGCATATACATAGTCATGTGCGAGTTCGCGGAAGAGTGTCGAAGATCTCACGTTTCCAGGATAACGACGACAGCGAGCACTACGATCACGATGATCGATGAACGGACAACATTTATTCTGCGGACGATATGTCGAATAGAGAATAAACTTAGTAATTTGCCCAAAAATTGATTGACGCGCGTCTGCGAACCACCACGACGAGGGTGAATACGATTGCTATTATAATTACGATTATTATCATTATTATTATTGCTATTACCATTATTATTATTATTATTATTACTATTATTATTATTATTACATCGTTGTTGCTACTGCTACTACTACCGCCACTACTACGAATCATAGCGAGACAGAATAGTTTTTAGTCGTCTTATAAACATAACGGACTTAAGTGTAGCGCAATTGTTCTTTTCTTTGCAATTTAATCTCCACGACCGGCAAAGAGGCAAATTGTTCTTCGCGCACTACATTCAAATACATTCCACGTTCACACACTCGTACGTACAAGCATTCTTCCATTTGTTTCTTATTCATAAACAATCTGTTCATTTTTTTATGTTCCGCCAGACAGACACCACAAAGCCCGGCGGCAAAAGTCTGCATCGAATCGAAAAGAAGAAGAGACTATCTGCTCGTGTCATCGTCTCGTGCCTCTTTACTCTCTCTATCTCTGTCTCTCTTTCTCTCGTTCTTGCTCTCTCTATATTTCTCTAGGAAAACGGTGTTTCGTTCTCGGTCTCTCGGCAGAGCAGAAATTCGGAGCGTGGTTTCGCGACGTTCGAGAAAACCGACGAGCTCTACTCGTCCCACCTAGGATATAAGCCATATGCAGAACGGAGAAGCCTGTGGTTTCCCATAGCTCCAGGAATCGACAGAAGAACGTCCACCGTGAACGGAGACAGAGGTGTGTTTCCGGCGAGGATCGGGCCGATCGGAGACGTTCGCGTGTCAGGTCCAGAATCCGTTTATAAATAAACTTTAAACGATCGATCGGGATCGCCTTTATTACTGCCATTTACCATAACTAAGAAGCGATCGCAGGATCCTTATTGTCCGTTTCGCGGTGGTCCGATTCCCTGTGACGCGTCGCGACTCGCGACGGCCGCAGTCGGAGTCGCGCGGAGGGAATCGCGATTGCAATCACGATTTTGCCTTGCTTTCGACATGGACCTCGCGTCTAAGCGGCTTCCAATCGAATCGTTCCATACACAGATACACACACACACAGAGACAGACATCCTATCGACATTGCACATCTCCCGAATTCCTTTGGTCCGAGAACCCCCGCCCTCGGTGCACCCGATATTCTCTCTAATTTTGTATAGAGCGCTTCAGCGACCGAAAAACCGTTTCGTTTCTCCTCGAATAGCGACGTGTAACTTTTGGATTCATTGTAAAGTAACGTGATGTCATTACGAAGTACGAGGTTAAATAAATTATTTGAAAACGTTACGAGCTGTGCTGTTATGCCTCCACTATGCGGGTCCCAAAGGCCCTCGGTTTCGAGCCTTCATCCAGCGGGAGCATTTCGGTAGAGTTCTCGCGATGCTCCGAGTCGATTCTCGAGAAACTCAGTCGATGGAAAATGGAGTCCGCCCACACGGCGTGTTTATGCGTTCCCCGTTGGTGCTCTCGACGCGAAAACATCGCTATTTTTTTGTCTACCGGAGCGGTGCCTCGACTCACGCACGTCTTTACGGCAAACGTGACCGTCGAGTTTTATCGGATGCGACGCGACCGAGCAAGGGACAGGAGCTACAACGCGTGTTTTTTACCTCGATCGATCCCCCGTTCCCGTCCGCCTTTTGTTAATTTTTAACACGCGCGAAAGTTCACTGGGCTGATTAATCGGTTCACCGTCGAACGCTCCGTCAACGTTGCATCAATACTCTGCTTGCCGCAAACTCGTACGCGATTCCTCTGCCACGTCGTGTAGCAGAGATCCTGTTCTTTATCGTTTGCTCCCCGCTCGACCACGGACCTCCAGAGATTCGACTCGCTAACCTTGGTCGGGTTTAATGAAACCCCCGACCGAATCGAACGAATTCAGGATCAACCGAAAACGTTCAGAGGTAACTCGCGTGAACCACGCGACATCCACAAAACGGTGGTTGTTGTCTGATCGCGATGTCTATTATAAAACGTAAAACGCTCGTAATAAATGGCACAGAAATGGTAATTATAAAATATCGATTACTACGGACTACAAGTGACTGAATTAGCTATCGCTGTTCGCGTTGGAAACAGAAGCGCGAAAGACTCGCTCGTCGATGCTTTTAGCGAATTCGTCCATAAATCGTGGAAGGCCAAGTTTTCGGAAAAGTCGCGAACGCGGTTACCAGGCGTAATCAATGAAATGCGTTCACAATTTCAGGGGTAATGGTATCGTACTCGCTGCTGCAATTACGCCACCATTAACCGAGCCCACGACGAACGTTGCGGCGTGGCGTGCAGCCCAAACAAGCCGGCAATCCAGTCGAAATTAATCGAACCTAAAAGGAGCTATTATGCCTCGCGTTTCGGTGGGAACGGTTGTCTGGCGATCTGGCCGATTCAACGGTAACGAATCGATCGCACCGATCACGATATAGCGGTTAATTGGCCGGTTAATTGGGAGCGGAACGGCTCCGATCAAACGGAGCGACGACGAAAGCGCTCGCTCGCACGTATGTACCAATACAGGGTGTCCCGTAACTGGTAGTACAACCGAGCAGGGGGTGATTCTACATGAAAAACTGAGTCGAAAATATAGAATAAAATTTTTTGATACAACGCTTTGTTTTCGAGAAAAATGAGTTTGAAAATTTGTCTAGTGCGCGTGCACTCGGCTTACTTGTAGCTCAATGGACTTTATTCTGAGTTACCTCAACCTTTTTTCGGAAAGGTTTTCGAGGTTTGTATACACCGAATAAATCGAAGGTCGTGGTTATAATGTTAGAATTACCTTTCAGGAATTCGTTTAATTCATAAATTGCTGGAAGTGCTGTCCACGTTGTTGTAGACATAATTGCGCTCTTCGTATTAAATTCCTTCGAACCTCTTGTAATGTGCAATTATTATGTTGCTTTAAGTGTTCAATCGCTATCACAATTTTTTGTTGTAATTGTTCGATGCTCGTTATGTCATCACGATACACAATCGATTTCACCTGACCCCACAAATAAAAATCTAACGGTGACAAATCCGGAGATCGTGGCGGCCAAGGTACTCTGCCACCGCGACCGATCCAGCACTGATAATTTTCACTTAAAAAACGTCTTATTAAGTTAGACGTTTAAGTTAGACCTCTAAGACGTTTTTTAAGTGAAAATTATCAGTGCTGGATCGGTCGCGGTGGCAGAGTACCTTGGCCGCCACGATCTCCGGATTTGTCACCGTTAGATTTTTATTTGTGGGGTCAGGTGAAATCGATTGTGTATCGTGATGACATAACGAGCATCGAACAATTGCAACAAAAAATTGTGATAGCGTTTGAATACTTAAAGCAACATAATAATTGCACATTACAAGAGGTTCGAAGGAATTTAATACGAAGAGCACAATTATGTCTACAACAACGTGGAAACTTTTCGAAAACAAAGCCTTGTATCAAAAAATTTTATTCTATATTTTCGACTCAGTTTTTCATGTAGAATCACCCCCTGCTCGGTTGTACCACCAGTTACGGGACACCCTGTATATGCAGGTATAATGTGCAGGTGCAATCGGCGACGGACGCGCGCATTCGAATCCAAGAACTGCTACCGCGGTTTCGAGAATAGCAGCGTTTCAAAAGCTATATCCACAGCGATGAATCAAAAGCTATGTCCACTCTTTTAGGGTCTCTGCATACCCAATCATGGACGGGCCGGACCGGGATTTAGCTAGTTAGTTTAGATAGTTTACTTTAAGGAGGTGTGGAGACACTGGAAACATTGTTTTTGTGCTATGCACAGAGGGAACTGTCAACGCGCGCTCGAAAGTGCAAGAATTATGGCCCTTCGGTCGCGCGAGGGAAGAATCGGTACCACACCGGATCAGACATCCCGGAGACACCTGCCTATACCAAAGCTATGTAAAAAAACTATCCGGGGCCCGTCCCGGATGGGTATGCAGAGACCCTTAGGGATTTTTTTACATAGCTTTGGTATAGGGAGGGCTCTTCGAGATTTCTGATCCGGTGTGGTTCCAATTCTTTCCTCGCGCGACCGAAGTGCCATAATTCTTGCATTTTCGAGCGCGCGTTGACAATTCTCTCTGTGCATGGCACAAAAAAAATGTTTTCAGGGGCTCCACAGCTCCTTAAAGTAAACTATCTAACCTAACTAGCTAAATCCCGGTCCGGCCCGTTCCGGATGGGTGTGCAGAGACCCTTATTCGGTAGGAAAAGAAGAAGGCAACAGGAGACGACGAAATGTTGCTCGATGTTGCTTCGGTGCGCATACAGCTAAAGGTTTGGCAGACCCGACGAGGATCGGCCGAGAAATATGTATTCGTCTGGCGCCTCGATGCTCGACCGGGAAAGTGAAAGCGAACACTCCGATCTCCTCGACTTTCTCCGAGAGCAGCCTCGCCGAAACGAGCGCGACGTTGTCTTCGACTTTAGCTGATCGCGTCGTTTCGCCGTTGGGAACCGAAATAAAGCGAGCCGCCGAGCTGCGAACGTCGCGCGTTATTATTTTCGTCGGGAGAAGCGTCTTCCGAGCGTCTAAAATTAAGGAGAGACGCGGAGGGCCTGGCCTCGTGGTTCGCTGCCAGGAACGCGAGCCTCGTCGGAGAGCGGAGAAACTTTCCTCCGTCGGGAATGCTGCTCGACCAGTGGAATCCTGGTCGGTACCGGCCGCTAATCATCCTCCACTGGAACGGGTCGATCTTTTGAAGAATTCACCGACCATCCGACCTCCCTCCTCTTTCCTTGCGATCTCTTTGGACCGCGGAGTGCAAGATCGGTGACTCGGATGGGGGCTCATCGGGATCCGAGAGAGAGAGAGAAATGGTCCTTGGAGTCTGCCTCGTTGGTGGTCGTTGGAATAGGATCGGAACAAGATAGTAGTTTACTTCACCGGACATAAACAAATCGGCAGGCTAAAAATCAAGCCTTTTCGGGCTAGGATGCATGTATTCGTCATGGCTGAAGACAATGACAGCGATCGACGACAGATTACCATAAATTGAGATTGAGTGAAATAGAACAAGCATCGACTGATCGGCATGCGACAAATGAAAACTTTCTCCCCATTCCGCTATAATTGAAATAACGTCTCTAGCCCGTAACTCTGCCCTCATCTATGCTCTAAGCATTATGGCCTAAGGCTTGCTGAACAGCACTGACGTAGACTATCGTTGGGAGCACGGGAGGTGGTATAGTCCGCGATAGGTCCCAAATATCGGGGGCGGTCTTGGTGCACCATCACGCGGCAAGATATCACCTGCATACTCCTTATTGGTCAAACGCATGGACCAACCACCGAGAAAGATAGCGAGGGGATTTTTTGGGGGACGGACAATTCGGGACATAGAGCTACCTTGCATATGTTTGCACCCCCTCCGTGGCAAGCTTTCGAGCTGCCAACGATAGAAGGAACTCGGTGCGAAGGGACGCGGTGCGGGGTCATCGAGGTTGTTCCAGTGACCTAGTCGGCTCTGGCACGACCTTCGAGGCGATATGCGTTCACCCATTTAAACCATCCTCCCACCCTCTCTCTCTCTCTCTCTCTCTCACTATCTTTCTCTCTCTCTCGGCCGGCATTCTCTCCCACTTTCACTCTCTTGCATCACGAGGAGAGTAGTACCTACACGAGTGTATGTAGCCAGCCGCGTGTACATATGGACGAACATGGATAGTGCCGTGACGAGGAGGAGGTGCAGGAGATGCAGGAGGCGTTGGTGGAGGATGAGGAGGAGGTCGGGGGTGTTGGAAAGGGAATTCCGAACACGGTGCTCTCTCGCGAGACGAAGAACCATCGGGAGCCGAACGGGTGCAAGAGGGAAGGTGACGAGTGTGTACACATCGACGGAGAGAGAAGCGAAAAGAGACAGGGAAACGCGGCTAGATAGAGAGGCCAGCGAGCGCCGGGTACGACGAAGACCGATAGAGAGGCTGGGAGAAAGAGAGAGAGAGAGAGAGATACAGGGAGACAGAGAGGAAACGCGCGGGAGTCGGAACGATCGAAAGAGAAGGAGGCCAACGACAGAGGAAGAAAGAACCTAGTCCTCGGTCTGGGTGCGAGGCTGTGCAGCAGGAGCGAAGGGGGGTGTGGCGAGCGGGACAGGATGCAACAAAGCAGCGACAGGTCGTGTGATACCCCGTTACGTCACAGACGGAACAACTGGTTGCCTCATGGGGAGTTTGAGGAGCTCTCTCGTGCACGCGTTCGCCGCCTCGCCTCGCCTCGTCTCGCCTAGCCGCCTCGACGCGGACGCGGACACGGACGCTGAAAGGGAGAGGAGAGACGAGAGACGATACACACCGGATGGGGTATTCCCGAGTCCGCGGGACAGCGGGGGAATCCCGCGGGCGTTAGGAGGGAGGATGATATATACAAAACACAAGGTCACGAGTACGGCTATAGGTATCTCTCTGTAAACACGCGGTGACGTAGCGAGCACGTGCTACGACGTTACCATGGCGGGGACGATTCGAGGGACACCCTCCACCCTCTGCACCCGCACCCGTACCCGCTCCTGCACCGTTCTTCGCTCTTCGTTCTCTTTCTGCCTTCTACTTTCGATTCCTCTTGCCGACACCACTCGACTCGGTGTCTCGTCCACTGTAACGCCTCTTTCCGTCGTTCTCTCTCTCTCTCTCTCTCTCTCGCTTTGAACATCTCTTTGCTACCGCGTAAGAAAACACCGACTTTTAAACGTTTTCTCTGACAGTTTGACTTTCGCCGTTGCAGATCACGGATGGCGCAGAAGAAGAAACCGACGTGGACGCTCGAGGACGTTACAAATTAGCCCTTCCCGATACTGTGTCCAAGACCAAGGAACTTGTTCTGCGACCGCGGTGCAGAGAACAGTCGTTCTTTGTAGCTTCGTCGGCTGAGACGAACGCTCGGAAATAGTCGGACAGTGCTCCTTGTACAATATAGTTTTGTTTCAAGTTTAACAAAACTGCTTCCTGTCTTCTAGGCTTTGGCAACGGGGCCCTGGATAAAAAGAGTACTACCATCGGGAAAAGGACACTGGGAATAGAAGAGGAAATTAACGGAATCGAAGAAGGAACTTGAACGGATCGACTTCAACCCTCCAGGTTCGCCGCTAGCCTATACATATAACGTCATAGGATCTTGATAAGGGTCTACATAATGAAACACGGAATAACCCTTTTGTAGTACTACCTCAAGCCACACCTGAAATTAACTTTTGCACCAATAGTTACTTATTTTACTAATTTGCGTCTCGTATTCTTTTAACCCCTTAACCTACGATTTACGTTCGAGAATTTTGGTCCGAAAACGTAAACAAGCTCGCGCAGCCTTCGAGCCATTCGCACGACTTGTTTAGTACGATGATCGGGCCAATCGTAAATTTTGGCCCGATCATCTACTACGGGCTGTGCCCGTAATATTTATATTTGGCCCGATCATCGTATTACGGGCTATGCCTGTAATGTTCACTTTTGGCCCGATCATCTACTACGGGCTATGCCCGTAGTTATAGGTTAAGGGGTTAATATTGCCCAACTGTTCGAAACAAGGAGTATATGATGTTATATGATGTTACAGCACTTAGGAGCTCTTTGTACTTCAACGGATTAGAAAGCAAGAATAATCTGTTATTGCGATAATATCCGGACTCGTTGACGTACAACTCCGGAAACATCGTCCTCAAATTTCTCCGAAAGCTCGGTCTCTGAATATTTCAAGTCGCGTGCTAACGTATTCCATTGAGCCGGAGGAAAGCGCCCAGGACCCGCTTTCCCGCTGCGATCCCCGAGGGTCAGGGCTGTCCCTTTGTCGCCCCTTTTCAATACTGCGTCTGCCTGCCTGCCTGCATGCCTGCCCGCCCGTCCGCTTGCCTGGTTCGCCCGCTGCTCGCCAGCTGCTTCTCTCTCTGGAAGAGACGTTTTTCAAAGTCCCCTTCGTGCTAACGATCACCCGGTCTCTTCCTAGCCCCGATGCGAAACGCTTCGAGGGTCGAAAATCCCGCTGGGAGATTATTTTCCCTCGCTTCTCTCCGCTTTGCCCGGCTTCGCCCTGCTTCGCGCTGCTTTGCCCCGCCTTGCTTCGATCCGCCCGTTTCGTTCCGCCACCTAGCTTCCATCCCTGCCTCGTTTCTCCGACCTGGCCTCTCGTCCCGGCGAGTATACTCCGTGCGGAATATTGCGAGCAGATATAGGGGGATGCTTCCCTCGATGGGAAGAAGAAACTTTTACGGTTGAACCAACAGAGCAGCTACCTACCCTCCGACATCGAAGATCTTCGGATATATTATAAATCTCAACATTTTAAACAACTTTCTGCGTTGTATGATACCAGCGGGTCTCGCTTAGTTTCTAAAATTTTCGCGAAAAACTGTCGATACCGCTACAGTGAATTCAACCTATACTTGTGCGTCGAACGTTCAGCTATCGACTGACAATAGTCCTCGATCGTACTCCCTCGAATGTCCCTTTAGCGTTCGCATGTCAAGAACAGGAGGCAACAGAAGCCATCGTATACCGCGAGGCAATCATGGTAGTTGCTAGTCCAGCATACACGATACGCGTCCAAATGTAGCGGCCAAGAAACTGCTATGAGTCTTTCATCCGATTCAACTTTGGTTTCAATTATGGTCTGATAGGTTTTCACGACCGAATGGATCGGCTGACCAACGAACGATTCCTCGAACAAACTCTCGGGTGAGAAGTCGAGACCGATTCCACGGACGAAGAACTCGATACGGGGAGAAGCTTCGACCCTGCTCGGAAGGCACAAAGACCAGGAAGCGGAACGACTATGAATTATAGAGTATCTCGACTCTCACGCGCTAACCGAGGATCGATATCCACTTCGTGGGACTAGGCGATGCGTACCAAGAATCGATAACGCCATGCATTATCAATGCGTCTTCTTAACGACCACGCCAACACCAAAATTACGCGGGGACATCGATCGAAATATATTTTTCTTCTCGCGACCCGTCGTTTTCTATATTTAATTTGTTTTTCTTTTTTTCTTTTAATGTTTCATGCTCGTCGCGCGCACCGACGATCATCGTGCGACGTCACCGACTATCCGGTGGACAGCGGCGGGGATGTTTCTCTTTTTGCTGGTACGTTCAATGACCCTTCGCCAGGATCGATATTTCGGCTAGATAGTCGAGCTAAATTATAAACGGCGGACTCTTCATCGCGGAATCGCCTGAACGTACCGCCGCGCATACCCACCGATCAATATTTCTAATTTACTTTTCCAGCTGCGACGCGACAGGCAATTTTCTCTGCGAAATTATACGAATACGCGTGCCCGCAGCTTCCCCGCTGATTCTCGCGATTACCATTGTCGCAAAAATTATTCGATGATTCCGCTGAATTCCGGTCCTGGACTGGCAACTGTTAGCAGTCGACAAAGTGCGGATGGACTCGGAAGAGTTGCCAGACAGTCTCGCAAGAATTTCGATCGGGAAGGAACCACGAACGAAAATACACGAGCTGCGGCAACCTCGTTGCCTCGTGATCTCGTCACCTCGTCAGTGACCTTAAGGCAAGTTGCGTGGACCAGAGGAAACTCCGAGAAGCGGAGGAGCGGAGGCACGGTGCAACTGGCCGAGGCGAGTTGAAGAAAGAGCAAACCAAACAGAGCAATCGCGTGCACGTGTGCACCTCACGTGACACACAACGATACGGGTTACACGTTTACACGCTGGCTCGCAACGTTGGTGCACACGAACACGCGGACAAGCGAACACACGAACACGCGAATAAAGAGAGGCAGAGAGAGAAAGAGAGAGAGAGAGAGAGAGACGTGAGCGCGAGCGAACGCGCGGCCTATGTATTGAGACGTGTACATAGCGATGCGTGTGTCCATGTATATGTACACCATTGACCGGGATATCGTCTGTCTCGGGATGAATGAACCATTACGTCACGCACTTGTACTCTCTGATCCCCTTCCGCCTCTCCTCCCTCTGTGCTTCTCCTCGTCCGTCGATTCTGTCTCGGTCTCTCTTTTCTACAGGCTCTCGTGTTCGCGTTATGTTATGTGCTCTGCACCGTGCCTGCCTGCCTGCCCGCCTGCCTGCGCGCCTTCCTTCCTTCCTCCTTCCGTCCGTACCTTCCTTCCTTCCATCGATTAGCAACGGAATTTCAAGTGGGTAGGGAGGCGGCGATAGAGCTATAGTTTCGATTGGAGGTCAACGTATCGCGGTGGCTCAGACACCCGGCAGACGTGTCTGCTCTGTAAAACCTAGTGGGACGAAGAGAGGGCGAGGAAAGGACGAGGAGAGCGAAGAGACCGAGCGGGCAGCGTGCGGGGAACAAGGCCGGCGAATCGCTTTCGTTGCACCACTGATACACTTTCCTGCTTAACTGTGCACTCCTATCTGTGCCCGCGGCCAATCTCCCCATCCTCCCGATTCATTCCTTCCTTTCCCTCTTCGCGATAAATCGCGCTCACATCGGATCAAATAGTACAGCAACGCACACCCGTTTTCTTTGGAAAAACGTCAATTAAAAAATCATTATTTATCGATAAACTTGCCGGTATAACTGATTCTAACATTGGACAATACGGTAGGTAATGTTCAGCCCTCTAAAATCGGCTCACGAGGTTCCCGACCGGGTTCCTTCAAGTTCGGATACAACTTGGCCTTGTGACCATCGCTGTTCACTCTCCCGTGGAAGTCCGGCTTCTTTTCTTTGGGAGCGCTACGCTGCAACCAAACGTCCAACAGACTCTTCGGGGCGTAGAAACCACCCTTGTGCAGTTGCTTTCCCAAAGACATCGATGTACTTGGCGGCGGCGACATCGGCGAGTCGGTGGTTGCTCTTATCACACTGGCCCGGGCGGTTCCGTCTTCTTTCCCGAACCTGTGAAATACAAAACGAACACGCAGTAGCACGTTTTCTCTTTGCGTTCAATCATCAAGCTTATTTACCCGTCCAATTCGCGCAACGCCTGGTCCAATTCGACCTTATCCTTGTCGTCTTTGCTACGTACGTCGAGAAGGCAAGTCAGAACTTCGGAATGAGCAGCGGAATTGTTCGCGTGATGCTTCAGGAACGTTTCTAGTTCTCCCCATAACAGCCTGTAATGTTCTTCTCGCCGTACACCGCCTTTCCCGCCACGTCCGCCACCTATACTCGGTAATGGCAACGCCTCGTGTTTCGTTTCCAATTGTAACAAGCTGAAAATCACTTGTTTGCATTGTAACACCTCCTCCGCGGCAAGCTCCTCCTTCACCATCAAGTCTGGCAGCGGGTCTATTAACTGAAACACGATGAAAGTCACGCTAGCACAGTCTAGAAGGTAAAGCAAAATAAAGAATATACTGCATTGAGTAGCAACAGAATCTACCTGTTTTAAATTATACATTAGTGTACTGGAAATGGTGATCGGCCAATACTTTGTATGTCTCTCCAATCTGGACCTCATTTTCTCTGCCGGGCCTTCGCCGTTGCTGTTTGTACTTTGTTTCAAAGGCACCAATACGTTATTCCTCATGAGCCTTCCAAAATCCTGTGACAAACGCAGCCGTTATCAAGAGAAGGAACCTGTATTGTATACCGTGCATGTTACTTACAGTTATTCTGTAATCGGTCACGCGTCCACCGCAACCTTCGCTGATAGACGGTGGATCCTCTAATACGCTTCTGGCAGTAGACAACGTATGTATAAAGATTTCTCCACCGTGTGCAGCGAGCAAGTGCGATATAGTTTTACCTCCGCTTTTCCGAGCCATTTCGAGCATCACGGATCGACCGTTCAACAGGAAATTGATCAAACAAGACGATGGTCTACTATTTACATCCACCGGCGTAATTCTATGCATCGCGGTGCAGTTTTGCATTTCCGCTGAGCTGCATCCTCGCGGCGTACACCATTTCAAAGTCACCGTTTCGTACTCCGACCCCTCCTCGAATCTTCTGAACGTTTTAATCAAGGCTGAGTCTTGCGGATTTCCTGTGAAAGCCATCAAACTATACGTATTCAAGGGTTCCTTACTTCTTTGCATTTTCATTCAGTATCAAGCTACCCTTGAGAATCGCAGAATGCGCGGCCGATGAGTGAAATATCTCAACATCGTAATTAGCAGATGAGCTGGCATTTTGTTCTTCCTTCATGGGTATACCCGTGACCGTTGTACTCGCCAAATCATAGTGAGATAGGATTAAGTGAGAAAGTTTTGAATGTAGAGCTGGTGCCTTGATCGAATGTACTTCCACCGTTAACAACGGCGAAACCTAAAGCAAAATAGTCTATAAAATATGTAAAGAATTTGTAGAAATATGAATCACAATACCTCTCTAGGTCCCTGGCTAGTAACTTGCGACTCTATATTGTTAGGAAAAATGTTCAGTATAACTAGGTGGCAATAATCCACAGGTATCAAACTGTAAAAAAAGAAAAATGACCATATTGTAATGTCGATAGCTGTTAGCTTCCAACGACATGTTAAAAAAGAATACTAACTGATCCGAAGCTAAAGCAGCTTTATTTTCTTGAGCCAACTCGTTCAGAAATATGTTTTCTAAACTCTTCATATTGCTATTGTCTCGTGCACTGGTAATACATATTACTCTGCCCCTGTTCACCAATTTGCTAGCATTCTCGTTCAAGGATGTTCTTTTCTCATGCTGAATTTCTGAACATTCATTCAGTGTTCCTATAGCCACCCTTAAACCATGGATTACGGAATAATCTTCTCCAGGCTCTGGTGTTTTTGTTGGTACTCCCAAAATGGCAGTGCCATTCATAATCTATGTTGTAACAGTCAGTTGCTTTTAGAATATTACTTTTCAAAGGAAAGGTAAGAAACAAAAATAAGTAATCCACGATAGCTTACGTGATTTAAATTCTGCTGTGAAGGCTTCCATGAGTTCAGTACGTAAGCTGCACGATCGGTTACAACAAATCTTATCTGAAATTAAACCAGAAAAATAAATGATAATACGTTTTCGAGTTGTATGAATTTTTAACATTATACATAACAAAAATGTTATACCAATTTTCCAGTTGGAAAGAGATCCCACACTATTCTGCAATATTCTAACGAGGCTTCTACACTGGTAGTCCACAGAGATTTACAAACAGGTGCTAAAGGAATTAGATTTTGTCCGCGACTTTTTAGAAAATCAAATTCCAGTGGACATTCGGTGGATATACCAAAATACGGTGTATGGTCCAAAACGAAAATGGTCTTATGATTTGCCGGATACATTCTTCTATACCATTTTAAAAATACGCCTCTTTTTCAAAGATAATTCGTTACAACCCTATTGTTTACACATTCGTTATAAGCAGAATCGTGCATCGCCGACCTCACATATTATAGGTTAGAATACACGACACTATAAAATCGTTATAGTCATTTTCATATAATTGTAGCTGTAAAATTATGGTTGTATAAGAAGAACGTTTAAAAATATCGTATATTTGCATTCTTCTAGAATTAAATGTCGTTTCATTCAACTTAACCATTATTTTAATATTTCAATGCAACTGTTACAATGATCTCAATCTAATAAAACAAACGATGCCTAAATTATTAATGTTACCAATTTAGAAATTGAAGTATTTATTATTAACAAATTGGAACATTATTATACTGAACTAGAATCATAAATTCATTTTTCATGTAATTTATGTATACTCGTCTGTTAACGTTTCAAATTTCCCGGTCTAATCTGAGTACACTCCCGTTACTTTGCTAGTTCAAAGTTATTTATATATTTTATCATTTGCGACCAATTAATTTTTACAATTTAGGACGTAGTATTTTAAAAATTATTATTCTATCCTCAACACCCGCTAAATCGAGTCTTTTTACTGTGAAACTATTTATTTTGTAATTCAATGTTCATGTTTTGATCGAGTCGTACTTTGTAAAAGGTTCGTAACATTCGTAACTTCCTTTCCGATTGGAAGTCTCCTAGTGGCATTGATAACGTAAGTTCTCCTTAACATTATAGCTATTTATAACAATAATTTCCCTTTAGAAAATAAGAAGATGTTATTCACTGAGTAATAAAAGTACGAGGATTAATATTTATATAAATATAAGTCCGAATATCGAGTAGTTACAGTATATACGTAAATATTCAAGTCGGTCAATGCACGTGGCATTGTTTCTTTATAGTTTTAATAGTAAGCATTTTATAATATAGAACCATGAGCCTTTAAGTTATGCGTTTGATACTTTGAACTTCGTTATTTATATTTTTGATATACTGATTATGTTTGAAAAGGAGCACACTGTTTAGTTGAGGTTAGAATATGAGGTTATCTTCCTGTGAAAGTAGATTGAAGCTATTGCTGCAGCTATGCAGTGCACTGAATGTACTGTAATAAAATTAATAATTCGATCTACACCGCAATGATCTGTATATTTCTTTTTTGTTCAGGTTAATCGTAAGTTAACCACAACGTTAAGATGTCAGGAGGTTTAGACGTATTGTCTCTCAAAGAGGATGATGTTACTAAAATGTTAGCTGCATTCACCCATCTGGGTGCAGAGAATGTCAACTTCCAGATGGAACAATATGTCTACAAGAAGAAGAATGATGGTAATTCTATATTAAATCAGATTAATAAATTCTAGATTGAAAGTATACATGTTAATATCTATTTTCAATTTAGGAGTTAGTATTATCAATCTCTGTCATACGTGGGAGAAATTGCTGTTGGCTGCACGCGCCATTGTTGCCATTGAACATCCTAGCGAAGTGTTTGTCATCAGTTGCAGACAAACTGGCCAAAGAGCAGTTTTGAAGTTTGCTCAACACACTGGAGCTACACCTATTGCCGGTCGTTTTACTCCTGGTGCTTTCACCAATCAGATTCAGGTTATTTATCTTTTTCTTTCAGTTATTTCTATAAGATATTACATTCGATAATCACCCAAATGATGAACAACATTTCCATAGTTTTTACATGTTGGTTTATTTTGGCTTAATCTTTTCTGAATGCATAAATTCAACAAATATAATTACTATATAAAGTCGCCATGCCTATAACTTATAATACTTCTTTTCAGTCTGCATTCCGTGAGCCACGTTTACTGATCGTTACTGATCCATCCAGCGATCACCAACCCATCACAGAAGCCAGTTACGTGAACATTCCGGTCATTGCTTTCTGTAACACAGATTCCCCTCTTCGTTTTGTTGATATCGCCATTCCTTGTAACACAAAAAGTTTGCACTGTGTTGGTCTTATGTGGTGGTTACTGGCGAGAGAAGTTCTTAGACTGAGGGGTTCTATCGCACGTGAAAGTAAATGGGATGTAGTCGTCGATCTGTTCTTCTACAGAGATCCGGAAGAGGTTTGTTGGATAGTTGTGAAACATTTTACGTTCTTAAGTCGTTTTTTATTCAAGCTGATGAGACACTAGTTGCCAGAAAAATATTTGTTGACCTCGTTTAATTATGGCTTAATCTTTTCTGAATAGACTTCTCAATCTTATCTTCTTTACCAAATAAAAGTCTGATAAATAATAGAACTTTATTATGTTATTTTAGGCTGAGAAGGAAGAACAAGCAGCTAAGGAGATCGCTCCGGCCAAAGAATTTACAGGACCTGTCGAAGTTGCAGCCACCACTGAACCTGGTTGGGTAAATGACATTGAAACTACGGGAACAGCCCCAACAGAGAACTGGGCCGACGATGTTGCACCGCCAACCGCAGCTGCACTTCCAACTGCGGGTGCCGCGCCAGCTTTCCCGGCCAGCGGAGATTGGGCGGCTCAGGTAAGCAGAGAGTTTTTCATCAAATTAGCAATAAATTTCTAGCAGATGAAATTACTTATTATGCTTTTAATTATGTAGCCTTCTGAAGAATGGACTACTGCACCAGCTGCCACAACTCAGAGCTGGGGTGGTGCCACGCCTGAAAAATGGTAATCTTATTCCCTTTGAGAATTAAATATGACACACTTTGTACAATGTAATAAAGTGATTTAAAATGTACTTTACTTCTTCATTTTCTTGTGTTTGCCGATGTGTAGGAACACATGATATATGTGGTATGACACAACGCAAAAACTGCAAGAATCATTAGTGTTCTACAGGGCTTCTTTGTGTGACTAGCGGCGTCATCCATGGTATTGCTTATTTACCAAGATCAGTTATTTTGCCACTGATTGCGTCACCAGAGCAACACTGAGGGCCGCTTTACACTGTTTGCACAGACACGTAATGTATCTGACCAGACAAAAATTCTCCAATGCATTTAATAAGACGGTCGAGCAGGTAACTGTACGTGTCTGGGCGGATAGTAAATCGGTCTTTACCCACAGATTTAGTCTGTGACTTCCCTTGCCCAAAGTTGAACCGAGTAGAAGCACAGATGAGGTAGGTCTGTGTCTGTGATAATACCGTTGATACCAAAAAGCTGGTAATGCTATCTGTGGTTAATCCCTTCGCTGTTACGAGTAGCGGCCCCCTCTACTTAAGCATAGGGACTGGGAATCAATTTAAGTAGAAATTCGGCACAGCTTGGCTCCAGTGTCACCAGACAGGGGAACAGTCCGTTCTTTTCTTTCTCCGTAAAGTTCATAAGTTTGTCTTTATCCGGCATATAATAATCCAAGGACATAGGGCCGTTCAGGGGAATCTTTTGCAATGATCGAATGCAAAAAGAACTGACAGAAATCGAGCATTATTTAAATATTCATTAAAATAGTAAAAGTGGATCGAGAAATTGAATGGTGACGACATCTAGCGGTGAGACGAAGAAACCCCGAAACAGAAAAAATTCAATAACTCTGGAACCAGAGACATCTGGTTCCAGAGTTATTGAATTTTTTCTGTTTCTGGGTTTCTTCGTGTCGAGAGGAATGAGAGTGCTCACGCCCGGGGTTTTGCCGTGCCAACTTTTTACTTTTAAGCTTAGACAAGAACCCAACTCCACTTTTTACCCCCTCTAACGATCGAATCGGAACTAACTTTTAGCCTGGACCAGAACCCAACTCCACTTTTTACCTCCTCTAACGACCGAATCGGAACTGACTTTTAGTCGGGATCAAAACCTACTTATGGGTATTGTCATCGTTAACAATATCTCCAATTTTTCATATTTTTAGCTACGGCACAGACTTAAGATACCTACAGACATAATTTAATGAATTTAATAAATTTATGAAAATTTAATGAATTCTTATTTCTCTACAGATGAAAAGAATGCATTTTAAAAATAGGGAAACACAAGAATAGTTAATATATGTGTAATGTGTACGCACTCAACAACTACATAGAATTTATATTAATTAAGTATAAATAAGAAAGTAAACTACTGGTTTAAAGTGTATAAAATTATTGTAACATACATTCATTAGTGACACGAGTAATAAAAATAATGTTACGTATAGAAACCAAATTTATTTTACTAGAATTCGTATTTTTGTAATACTTTCTTCACAAATATTATTTTCACCGTTCAAATACACGCGCCGTATGCATTTGTAGCCTCCAAATCATATTAAACACCCGTAGTAAAAATACAGTATACGGAATATTCAGTCCTTGCTAATACGCCTAAATTCGTGAACTATCGGTAATATTGAGCGCGACACCGAAATGGTACGGGGGCCACTGTGGCCCCCCGAGGCCTAGACAGAAAAGCCCATAAGATGCAATGTCTGTAGTAGTCTTAAGTCTGTGGCTACGGTTACTATTAAGCAGACTATTAACAAAATGGATATCTCTGTTACTAATAATGAAAGATAAAATCTAATTTTTCCGATGAACATCGGCACACATATTACAACCAACTGTTACGAATCTACTTCCAACATGAAATATTCGTTTTTACCGGTTACGAATCTCGTAACGAATCCGAAGCATTTGGACACAGACGAGGTATAAGAGTAGACCAATCACCATATGGGGTTTCGTGTCTCACACAATAACAACTGGTTTTCTTACGCCCTCTACGCTGATGAACGATAAATGTTTGAACTAGATCCACGAAAACGAGCAAAAACAAATGACTAACGAGTTGTGTCTGTGAAAACAGTTATGATATCGGTTTCGGTCCCTGAAACAGCTACGAAGGTCCGATATTCTAAATAACTGTTATGAAGGACTGAAGTTTTGGTTGATATCAGCTTAGATTATTTGTATATATCTAGACAGTATTATATATATAGATCTGCTCTCTAGTATATGTTCAGATTATATTTTTTTATTTGATAAAATTCATTTTATCAGTAAAATATTAATAAATAGAAATACAAAATTTCCAAATTATAGAAATGCAGTTTTTATAAATCTTGAACGTACATAAGTTTATTCCCATACGTATAATTATTATTTGCATTCTTACAAATTTTCTAACGTTATTAATACGCATCTCTTTTGAATATGTGGAGTCCGCGTAATTGCAAATTTGAAAAGCAACAGCCGTCTCGCGAAAGTGGTGCGTAAACACCGCAATGTGTCGCGAAAGACAAAGCGCAAAGAGTGCGTGTGTGTGTGTGAGAGAGAGAAAGAGAGAGAGACAGACAGACCGAGAGAGAGCGCGAAGACTATGCATGCGAGAAAAAAAAGAGCGTGAAGAGTGTGTAAGAGAGAGAGAGAGAGAGAGAGAGAGAGAGAGAGAGAGAGAGGAAGAGCGCGAAGAGTGTGCGTGCGAGAGAGAGAAAGAGCGCGAAGAGTATGCATGCGAGAGAGAGAAAGAGCGCGAAGAGTGTGCGTGCGAGAGAGAGAAACAGCGCGAAGAGAGTGCGTGCGGCCGTAACGTGTGCGATCTCCCGATGATCCCAGTGCCCTGGTCGCTCGTCCGTTCCATATCGTGATTCTGTCGCTCTCTCTGGCGTGAAAGAAGGTTTTATCCACCCTAGAGTGCAATCAATGTTTACAAACATCAGCATATGTATATAAACATAACATCACAACAAAATATACAAAATATATATCTACACATTTTATTACGTAAAAGAACATTGAGTGTACTCTGAATCGTGAAAAAAAAAGAATAAATAAGGTACTAAACTACTAAAACTACCATATTCTTTTAGACAAAGCAACTACAAATTACAAAGCAACTATATATGTATTTCTTAAATGCTTCTACAAAAAATTCATTTACATACTGTTTATTAACCTAGTTTTCAGAGTTACATATCCGCGATGTTGGAATTTATTCACGAAGCAAAAATAATCTTCTGTATTTAGTGGGCGCATTCGATCGCTTGACTTTCGAGCGCCTATACAAATAATTGATACATTGTATCTGTGCTGCCCGCGTTATGGGACCCTCGACTCTCGGTCGATCGTTTACTTTTTCCAGAGCGGTCCTCACTCTAGAATATTTCGTTGTAGAGTAAAGACGTGCCTCAGAACGTGTCTTCGAAAGTATTATATAGAATAAATTCTATTTTATATTTAAAGAGGGTGTACGTTATTTTATACCCATAATCCAACACGCGACGTATACACAAATCTCTGTGCGCGAAATTCCGGAAATATGATTAATAATTGATTTTAATGAATTTATTATAGACACATTTGAAAAATATATAGAAATACCAACAGGATTACTGATAAAAATGAAAACATTTAAACATGTCTGAAATGCGATAATTTGGAAGATGTTTTCGCGGAATTTTTTTATACATCTAAATTTCTTTCCGAGCCATAGTGTATTGTTATGAATTTTTACAGACTTCATTTTATCAAAAAAATTTGGAAAAACATGTTCTTCGGATAATTTGTAAGCTGCTCGCGTACTTTTGTCTTTCTTTAAATTCCAGAGAAGTACTATATCGCGTCACGAAACTATACAATCACTAATAGAAAAAGCATAGTTTAATAAATTATTTCTAATGCTCTTGAATAAATGCAGATAATCAAAAATGTAATAAATTTTTTCACCATTTCTTATAAAAAATGGCTTTTCAATAGAAACACGTTCATCTGCTACGCTTTGATAATAATTACTTCCCTGATCGGAAACAACTGCGCAGACTTTCAAACCTGTTTCCTGTAATGCATTTAATATTTCATCTACAATAATTGATATCATGTTTCTTAACACTAGTTTTTGATACAAAGAACGCCAATGGATGTTTCCAATTAGTGAACAGCCCGCGTATTATAAATACAAGCACCTGTGTACCCACAGCTACATTTCTACACAAAAATACTAAATCTTCGAAAGCTTCAATAACCTGTCGTTCTGGATGGAAATCGAGACACTTTCTGATGGCCATTTCATCAAACACAAGAATGCAATTACGATCTGCAATTTCCATATGTGCAGATTTTAGTTTCAATGCATTAAATCAAATGCATGAACTATCGAATAATTGTGGCTGGACTTGGCAAATGAAAACCAAAAATATCACGCATTTTGTGATATAAAACGGGAGAAGGTTTGTGTTTAACACGATTTGGGTTTAAATAAAATAAGAATAACAAATGTTAATGAATAACCGGATATTCTTTTGCAACCGATTCATTGCCTTACACTTTGCCAGCCAATTCAAGCGAAGAATATTATATTTTTTCTTCTCTTGCTCTAATTGCATTTGAGCTTCCATTAGCTGCTGTCCCAAAACATTGCAGCTTTGTATTGATGAAACGTCATTTTGTACAGACATACTGTCTGATTCAGTGCTGAAACTATTATTATTTATATCGGACGTATGAAAAATTACCGGTATGGCATCTTTGCGCAGTCTACCCGACTCGTGAAAAAAATTTTTAGAAAAATGTCGACTGCATACATATTTTTTTTGTAATTTTTTATCAAACAATTCCATTTCCACTCAATCACCTAAACCACAGTTAATCAGCCACGTTATGCACCGATTACTATCTCTCGTTCGAAATGAATGAAAAGAAATACTGTTTGCTCTATTACGGTTTGTTAAACCCCAAAAAGAATAGACACATTTTTTATAATGGGTTTTATTTTCGTTTCGCTTCATTGTTTGCGAGAAATAGAATAGCAAAGCGATTAGATAGAAATAAGTAAGGAATTAGATTAAGAAACGCTAGTTTTCTATAAAAGTAAATGCAATATTTACTAAACGCATGCAATATAAAATAATATATGTATATGTAATATTCAGGTAAATCATATATGTATGTATACATATACATACGTATTATGTATATATGTATATGATTTACCTGAATATAAGCTTTCCCACGTAGAAACGTCTTCTTCGATGCAGTCGCGTAACAGACGTAACGGAATTAAAAGGACACAATATTCTTTTCTTTCATACATCATTTATATAATCCCCGATATTTCGATACCAAATTCTATCAGTAATAGCGCCGTTGTAGAATATCAGTTCCACAATATTAGTTTTGGTCGATACGGTAGGATGTGACACGGAATGGTAAGGGGGCTCTAGAGCTCCCGGGGCGTGAGACAGAAAAATACATGGGGTGAGTGGTCTACTCTTATACCTCGTCTGTGATTTGGAACCTCTAGCGACACGATGTTTTCATTTTTTGCTTCTGGGAATCCCCTAGTACCTTATTCACCTTTACTGTATAGATCGATTTAACGCTTACTATTTATACGTTGGGTTAAATTGATCGTTTAGGAATAAGATTCTCTCCAACACGCTCACCACCAATCATCAAAAATTAGGTAAAATCAAACCAATATATTTAATGAAACAAAAACTGACAATCTAATATTTGTGATGTTATTTACTCTTTAACGTGCATTTCGCGAAACGTAAACCATTTTGGTACACATCTATCGTTACAAAAATGAATTTCTATGTCTTCACAAATAATTCTGTCATTCAAATACATGTAGCGCGGCAATTAAAGTGTTAAATGCTTTAAACACCGTTTTTTAATATCTATCTCTTCAATGTCTTGTGATCTATTTCCAGGCATTCTTCCAGATATTCATGAAGTTCTTCCTTATATAGAGTGGTAATGTAATACATCTGTACAGAGAGATTAAGTACATATATTGTCTTTTACAAATCTTTGAAATCTTGTTGGAATCTGGTCAAGAATCTCTTCTATATGTATATTGCATGTATGTACTAGTATTTTGATAATGAAATTCTGGTAAAAGAACTTTGAATGTTTGAAAATATAGTGACTGAATATAGCAGTACATAGCAGTTTTAAATAAATAAAATGAAAAATTTTACGAAGGTATTTCTTTTTTTTTTTAATTTTCATTTGTGACCAAGTTATCTCCTAATATTAGAAGTTATATTTGGGTATCTTTTATTACAGATGGAACAACTTGCATTGAAATACCAACAATTTTATTACGAACTTCTTCCTGACTGGTTTTTATATACACCGGAGAATTATGAGTATATACAGGAGAGAATTAAATTTGCATTATATGGTCTTCCTGAATGTAATAAAGACAAAAGACCGATTGATAACGGGACTACTAATTCATCTACTTCAAAATATGACAAGCAGTTACGTAAAACGATTAGTAATATCTATAAAAAGATTCTTCACTATGGCAAGACAAACAATATTTATGGTGGTGATATTTATATGAGTATAATATATAATATAGCATTTAATCATACCACATTGGATCAAAACTCCAAAGAGATATACGCATTACCTATTTTTAAGGTCAAAACAAATGCAACCAATGTATTGTATATCGATAGTAGTGCCAGAATGTATAATAGTTGGGAAGATTATGTTAAGAAAAATACATTACCAAAATGCATGATGGTTATACCAAAAGATGGAGTTTATCAGTGCAATCCGCATTGCACAGTTACCAAAAGATCTTCGACTGTTTGGACCTACATGACACAGTCGCCTGCCTGTGGTATTGCAAAAAGGGTTGGCAATATAGCTGATGTTACTGTAGGTGCTGCAGGCTTGACTGCAGGTGTAGGAATTGGAATAGCATCGTTATTTGTTCCTGCTGGACCTATATTAATCGGTGCAGGCTTAATTAGCAGTGTTGTAACTGGAGGATGGACTATAGGTCGAAGTGCAGAAAAATTAATAGATCGGGTCACACACAAAGAATCTGTAAGCCCTTTGGAAAGCGATGCTTTGTCAGCGTGGGTTGGATTAACCAGCTCTGTATTAAACATTGCAGCAAACAGTGGAACCATGCTTTTATCAAAAGCTATTGCACGGGGGTCTAATATTGGCATTGCAACAAAAATTGCCTACAATTCTACAGTAATAAGTAGTCTCACAGCCAACGGATGTGGCATAGTTTATCAAGGATATCATTTAATTGATCAATACCAAACGCACAAGAAGGTTGACATGTTCGATATGATTATGTTCAGCTCGCAAGTCCTATTCTTTAGCAACTCTCTAGTAAATATGAAACTCGCTAACGAGCTTATAGGGACATCCAACGGGACTGTTCTCGAGAAATTCAAGAACATGCTACGTTTCGAGCGCCTCGAACAAGAGTACAACAGAATAGTAGGCGGAGAGAGCAATTCCAAAGGAATAATACACATTCTTACGAGAGCAAAAAATGCAAAAGCTTTTCTGGACAATCACAATATGAAATTACAATTTGTAGGTGGCATGATCGTGCTGAATGGTATCACTTTGATAGATCCTTTCATGGTGGTGGAACCATTGCTAAACTATGGCGTAACAGCTCTCGTAGGACCAGCAACAGGAACACTGCTCAATAAAAAGATAGTGATCGGATTAAAAAAGTTACTTGTGCAGTTGCTAAATGATTTCTTTTCTGAACAACCATCTGCATCGAATGAACAATGCGATGATGTTAGTGAGCTCAACGGAATGTTTGATGAAATGGCGAACATGAATCATAGTATGAAACTCTTGAAACTGATTTTTCAAATTAGCACGCGTTTGGTGCTGACCGGACAAGTTCCCGCGCAGCTCTTGCTAGATGCCATTTGGTTTGTGTGGGAATATTCAAAGGCGAATTTAAAACAAAGCGCTGCGGACAAGTCTTCTCCCTTGCAAGGCAACTCTGAACTGTACACATTGTTGACCAAAATTATTACAAATCTGTTCGATTTCATCGATCGGTTAGCTGACGAGTTGTATTCAGCTTTTTATTCGTACATGTCCGCTAAAAACGACATCAAATGCTTGAATTAGCAATGAACACTAATTATATTCATTGTATTTATAGTATTTATATTGATAGACTGTTGCAATAATGTATTTCTGCTGAAAAGAGTTTGTATTTTGTGATAAGAAAAGCATCAAATAAACAAGCTGTTACTCAACATAACACTGTCAAACAGATTTCAACATTGTTTTTTGTGCAACTTAATTTCAGAAAGAAGAGTTCTAACACTACTTAACACTGTGCTTACGAGGTACTGGATGTGACAATTTTGCATTAGTTTATAAAAGTATCAAAATTCCATCTAGCCAAGTGTTTAGCCATTTTTTAATAATATATATCTAAAGAAATAAATTTGTTGAACAATTCTTCATAGATGCATCTTTACAATTTCAATAACCGGAAATTAAAAATATTATAACCCACACCCTTAGTTTATATCATCATTTTGATATAAACTTAGTGTTAAAGGCATTTGAGAAAATTTATATAAAGTTATAGAAATTTCGTAATCTCAGTAAACAGGGTACTACACTTAATACTATCTAAAATTGCATGTCGAAAACACACTCCTCTACTTTCATGCGACTTTTTAAATACTTACCATTGCGATTGGGAGTCGAAATGGCTAGAACGAAAGTGACGCTCGCGTTGCACAGAAGTAAAGGCATTCATTTATTTCATTTCTCCCAGATATTTAGATTACAACTCACACAAATATATACAGACGATACTGAGCACATTTACAACGTTTCTTTCGATCATTTGGTCGCGTTTATCAATTAGACATCCACAAGCGAATGTTACAATTGCTTCTTTAAAATACCTTAAACGATCACGAAGCGTCGAGGGTCGGGTGTGGATCTCTCGATCCCGATCCTCTCGTCGATCTTCTTCGAATTCGTGCCTCGCACGCGCGTCAAATAAATTAGGCCTAAACTAATTTAACCGAATAAATTATTTAGGTGTGTAAAAAAGAAGAAGAGAAAAAGAAGAGAATACAATAGAAACAAGAGATAAACGATTACTCGGAGAGTATTGATCCGTCGTTTGGCCGCGACAAACGATGATAATACTGATCCAGCGTCAGAAGAACGACTCGCGGATCGAAATAAATTACCGCCAAGCATAAATACGAAGAAATTTTTCTCGCCTACGAATAAATATTCGACTACATCGGGGTGTTTTTATCTACAATTTAAAAAAAAAAACGGAAGATAAAGGAAACCGATGGAGACGTCATCCCGTGTGATCGCAATTACATCGTGATCGACCCGGCTGATCGCGTTACATCGTGACAGTCGGTAATACTAATTATCATAACGCGTTATAATAATTACTATCAACTCGCATGATTACATCGTCGATCGATCTCGTACCCGCTCGCTCCACTCAATTAATTACAGCTCGCGTGTATTTACTCGGCCGACTCTCCGGAAAAGAAAATTAATTTCTGACGAGACATCGCGAATTCCCGTCGTTGCGAAAGTTCATGCGAATTGAGGGGTTCATAGTGAAGTACGATCCTCGTGGACAAATTGCCGAACCGCCTAATCTTTCAAACGATCGTTCACCGAAATCACACCCGTGGCGCTTGTTCGTTTCAACCACGATACAAATGTGAATCGCATAAATAATTTCTGTAAAAGTTGTATCTTGAAAATAGATCTCATAACCCGTTACGTATTCGTAAAAACCATGATTTCGCTACCCTACATCAAAGAATCGAACGAAATGTGCATTCATTAATGCACGAGGTGCGGAGAACCATAAGAGAATTTTCAGACTCAAAGATTTTCTGTTCTTCATCGAGAAAGAACAGCGTCTTCTCTTGTTCCGAGTATAAAATCGTTTAGACAAGGATCGTTTTCGCTTCGCGCTCCCCAACCGTCGTCCTCAGCGTGTGCGTTCGAAGAGAAACCGTTTCTTACACGTTTGGTACATACATAATATGTACAAATATCACGAACGTAGAAAATAATAACGAAGGTGCAAGGAGAAGCGGAGAAAGGAAAAGTAGAGAGTCCTGGAAAGGACACCGTTGGTGGGATCGTCGATTCGTTTAATAGTTATACAGGGTGTCCCAAAATGTTTGCTTGTACCTGAAAGCGGTGATTCTCGAGGTAGTTCCGAGCATCTTTTTCCTTTGTCAATTCGTGTCCAAACAATTTGTTTTCGAGTTATTAACAAAAAACTTAGTGTGGTGTTACTGTTAGCCAAGCCGAAATCCGTTTACTGTCGCCGCGCTCTAATTGTTACGCGTTTTTCGTTAATACAGTAATTCCGCGATCTAAGTCCAACGGAACGTTACGATCTATGTCCCTTGGCCTACTCCTTCCACTGCGGAGCTCGAGCTGCCTCGGTTGTCGAGCATTGTAAAAATGTCGCGTAATCTGACCCTGGGTCGGGTATATCGGTGTGAATCACACTAATCCAATTATAAAACTTCTTTATTTTTTATTATTTTTTCATGGAACTTTCACCAACATATTCGTGGCATTTTTCTAATGAAAATGATACCAAATATGATATAATTCCGATGATATTTACTTGTGTAATGAACGATGGAAGTTTTTTTATTGGCATTACATTGTACGGACACGCGGGCCTTAGAACTGTGCCGGTGCCCGCGACTCTTGTCGTCTCTTTCTTTCCTATACGCTGTCCTTCTTTACGTCCAAAACTTTCATCGTTTATTACACAAGTAAATATCATCGGAATTATATCATATTTGGTATCATTTTCAAAAAATAATAAAAAATAAAGAAATTTTATTATTGCACTAGTATTGTCTCACCGATACGCTGTCCTTTTCTACGGTCGGTGCGGTCGACGCGGTCACAAAAGAATAGTGTCCCTTCGCGATCTACGTCCCGGCAGGGAACCGAAAAAGGACTTAGATCGAGGAATTACTGTAACTAGAAAACAGAGCCTTTCGGCGCGAATTGGCAAAGGGTAAAGGTGCTCAGAATCACCCCAGAAATCACCCCTTTCAGTTACATTCAAACTGTTTGGGACAATCTGTAGGTCATGAAGATTTGCTGATTACACGGTTCTCGTTTAGTTTGGTCTCGGGTTTCGTTCTATGTCCTATTTCGTCGATAATGAAAAATAGGTCTCCGCCTATTCGTATTCTCCCAACAGCCGAGAAACAGCGACTTGGAATGTTTGCTGATTGTTGATAACCGAGCAGTCTCTTGTGTTCCTCACTGAACACCAATGGAAGCCCCAATCCACTTCCACGATCGATTAGCTCCCGATCGATCAATTAGTTTTTGTTATTAAATAATTGCCTAACACCCTTCCTCAATCTCCGAGTATTCCCTTCGATGGTCGGTGCTTGTAGCCATCGACAAATAACCTAACCGGTGTCCCATCGTCCTCGATCTTGATCACGGACAACGAAACGTTGATGAAACAGACAAGATCTTTCGTTTCCTCTCGATTCTACTTGGTCGCGTGTTCGTTGAAGATTCGGATAATTGCGGTGTGTCTTTGACTCTCATAATTTGGCAGCAATTCCAGTAGAGTATGACAGTTTAGAACGCCTCCGTGTAGGTCTATCAGCGATCAGTGTCTCGTACGCAGCAGTATGATCAGCACACATGATTGTAGTATTGGCTAGTCTTCTCTTAGCCGTGATCTATGTATTCTAATCGGTCCTTCAGGTCTTTGAACGGTTTGTAAATCGTTCGAGTGACTCGTGATCAGAGTATACTTCGTTTTAGACCCATGCTCGATTATCTTTCTACTGTCGGTACTACTGGTGAACAGTCTTTCTTCTACATCTACGTCGCTTAATCGATACGAAACTGGTCCTGACGGTCGCAGAACGTTCTGCGATTCGTTATTTCACAGCTCAGAGCGATCTTGACGTCGAATTTCAGACTCGAGGTTTCTGGTTGTTAAAATTTAACTGAATAATGAAGTTAAAATAGCGCTTTCTCAAATAAAGATGATCTGACGAATTTCTGTTTTCACAGAATACCGATTGGAAGATTTCGAAACTGTTCTGATCACATCAGGATCGTCGAGTAGCCATTAAAAATTAATTTCACGTTTAACGTTGTTTAGTCTTTGATAAAAATATAAGGAAAAGGAGTCAACAAGAAAACCCATGTCTCGTTCGCGTTCTTCGTTGATTCAACAGTCGTCACGGCGGTTTTCCATTACTATTCCGAACCTAGGCTACCAATACGCTTCGTCACATCGCCGAATTACGCAATTCGTGAATTACTTTGTTGCATCTCTCTAATGAAGATTAAAACAGCAGTTTTTCCTGAACTGCCTAAATCCTAAAAACCAATTTCAAAAGTTACATTGCTCGAGTTAATGATAAAAACTGTAGAAACAACTGCGCTGCTTCTTTGTCAAGATGGCGGACATGTCGGGAAAGCTATATCAAACATTCTTCCCTAGATTATTATCAATTTGTGGGAGCACAAATAGTCGCAGAAATGTGAACAAGACGTCTACGGTAGGCAAGTAATCTGCACGACTCTGTTCGAAGCCAGCAGATTACTCCAATAACCAGTGATATCAAGTATCACTGCGTCCGCCATCTTAGAAAGGAAAATCCACGTTGTTCTCAGCGTTATCATTTTTACCAGGGATTGAAGAAGCAGAACATTTTAGTAGATTCATAGAATGAGTAACTAAGCTATTCAGTACTGACAAATAAAATGTGTTCCTGCTTTAAGGAGAACGTTTCTTTTCACGTTTGATAGGTCCCTTTCAAACTAAGACGTTCGAGAAGCTTGTAAGAACATTTTTTAAAAAAGATTTCACGATTCATAACTTAAACAAAACCTACTGAAAAGTGCCACTTCAATCCCGGTGAACTCCACAGAAACAAACATTTTGTTAAACGAGGAACGAAAGCCCTAGCAGAGCCTTTCTTAAGAACGAAAGACACCTGTCTATGGCGGTAGCAATGGGTCCTTTCGGCAGAGTTTCCGTCGCAGGATCGGCAGGAAAAATTGCTGTTTTAGCTTCGATTCAGCGACCGAGCCTAGGCTAAGTGGGCCCTAGGGTTGGACTCTGGGTTACCAGCGGGATCGTCCTTCGTGGAGCAGACCCAGGTTTCTTGACCAGGCTGCCGTACCTCTGGACACCTGGGAAAGGCGGGCCGGTACTCTGCGGTGAATAGTAGCCGCCTTCCAGCTGATAGTAGTTGCCAGTCTGCTGATACTGGTAGTGATCGCCGGGCGGAAGGATGTTGCTGTATCCGGAATAGGAACCGTACTGCAAGGAGTACGTCGACGAGTATCCTCGCTCGCTCAGGCTCCTGTAAGGCCCCGAGTGCTGGGGCCTGCCCTCCTGTCAAACGGGGGTGCTAACCGCCGCGCTGGTTATGTAGTCGATGTCCCCGATGCTCTTCACCCTACGATGCCTCTTGTTTCCGGTTATCGGCCTCGGTGGAAGCTGAGGCGGTGGCGGAGAATTGCTGCGGGCGCTGCTCATGTACTGGCTCGCTAGACTTCCGGTGTCCGAGGAGGATGACGGGGAGGCCTTCTCGCTCCTGGGTCGCAGACCGAAGGCTCGACTTAGCGATCCCTGTGGAAGGATATCGAACGATTAGTCTGTGGCCTTGGAAAACTGCTATCCGTTCGTTTCTGGACGCAAGGCACAGCGAACTCGTGAATCTATTTTTAGAGGCTTATCTACTTTGGGAGGCTCAACAGTTTAGCTAACGGGTGGCTGTAATAAGAGTTGGAAAATTGAAAGAGTTGAAATAATGGAAGTGTAGTAATGTATCGATACACAGTCAGTTTCATAATTGATGGCGCATACTTCAAATCTGACTAGATCTAGGAATAGTTCACTAGTAACTATGATCTAAATCAGGCATGTCCAGAAGTGGCTCACTTGGAGGGAAATTAGAGGGAGACGCCCACTTCTCGCGCCCGCGCGTCTTGCTTCCCGTGGCGGCCGTAGTCCTTCGAGCTCCTCAGACCCGTGCCTACCGCTTGCGGTATGTACTAGGGCTGTTACTTTCCTTCGAAGGTCGAAGATTTCGAAGTCGAAACTTCCACACTTCGAAACTTCGAACCTTCGATTCGTTTCCAGTTAACGCATAAAAGAAATAAATTTTCATAATTTGTTTCTATATTCACTATCTGAATTATTTCAATAATTTATTGTTAAGATTATATATTTATAATTTGAATTATCCTTTCGATAGCACATTGTTAAAATAATTGTTTAAATAAATAAATTTTATAATTTGTTCGAAGCTTCGGAAAAGTAACAGCCCTAGTATGTACTGCGTGTGGCGCGTTGGGGCGACTCTCGGACCCACGGTAGGGACGGGTCTGAGGAGCTCGGAGGACTACGGCCGCCACGGGGAGTGAGACGCGCGGGCGGGAGAAGTAGGCGTCTCCCTCGAATTTGCCTCCAAGTAAGCTACTTCTGGACATGCCTGATCTAAATTATATCGTGTTTGGTGTCAATTTTATCAGTCAAATGTCACAAATATGATGATGGAAGTTTCATAAAAATATAATTTAAAATTCATCTTTGATTTTTAACGACTCTAAAATAGCTATTATTTGCTAATATTTAATATTTAATGATTATTTTTTTACTGAAAGTCTTGGTTCACAGTTGTCACAACTGTCTCAGAATTTGGTTGCGATTAGGCTTGTTTTAGCCATCAGTGTTCCAAAAATGATCCTACCTACTATCAATAGCTTGTTTAATTAAATTGTACGAGTTCGGTGTACCTTGTCGACTGATCTGACTATAGGTTTCGCTATAGCTAAGGAAACGATGATCAGATTGAGGATGTTAGTGGATGAATGACTTGACTATGGTTTCTCATGCGACTTCGGGTTCTTTGAAGTAGAATCAATGTCTAAAGGAGACAGAAAAATTGATTCTTCGAGATGATTATTATGATTTGGTAAAAGGATGTCGAAAACTTCCTTTGTAAAATAATTTCTTAAGATGAATAAATCTGACAAGAGAAGCGAAGATAAGAGTCAGTGAACTGATCAAATGACGGATATACGATGCGTCGAAGTGTTCAGAGTTTTCGTTAGAAATTGTATTTCGTGATTGAGCTTGAATGATATACGACTCCATGATTGGCAATGAGTATAAATTCTTTTTTCTCGTGATCGAAAGAAGTGAGATCGAAACGTTGAGCATGAGTTTGCAGACGCGTGCAAACTACAGTAAAGTCTTGACCTAAGTCCGATTCTCGGGTCCGTGTCCGGACATAGATCGTATATCGCTACTATTTTTTGACCTCAACGACCGCGCTGGACGTAGAAAAGGACAGCATGTAAATACGGACCGCTATCCACTTCTAAATCCAAAGGTGACTGTACATTGTACATACCGTCAATTAAACCACTACATACAGTTCAAATTATATCGTGTTTAGTGTCATGTTAATCAGAAAAATGCCACAAATAAGTTTGTGAAATTCCCATAAAAAATAATGAAAAATAAAGAAGTTTTATAATTGGGTTAGTAGTGGTTCACACCGATATATTCGACAGAAATCGGATTACGCGGTATGTTTACACTACTCGGCGACCGAAGCAGCTCCAGTTTTTGCCCCCTCGCGGGGTATGCCACCCAGTGGAGGGGATAGGCTAACTGACAAAGATCGCATACCTCCGTCGGACTTAGATCAAGACTTTACGTACATACACCGAAAATCCAGGAGATCGCGGAAACATTGGGAGCGATGATTTAGCAGATGTCACACGAACAAGAAGCAGTTAAAAATGAAACGCATGTTAACATATTTAATCTGGTGATTCAAAACAACAGAACACGACAAGCATTCTTTAAACTCTCTATGGATACAGAAATTAAAATGGGTGATGTTTCCGTTGAGGGATTGGAATACTTGCTATGAAGAGGAAGATAAAGAAGGGTTAAGCTGATGATCAAAATTGGCTAAATTAGTATTCGTCAAGTGTTAAATTCGAGTAGAACAATCTCGAAAATTAAATTTCAGAATGAATTGAGTAATCAATTTAATAGATGCTGTAGATTCTATAAATTGCAAGACGAAGTCTTGTTTATTAACACTAGGTTTACGGAGCACTACAAGTGATTATTTTACATTGCTTTATAAAAATAATAAAATTGTATTTATTTAGATCTTCAGCGATTTTTTTGTAATATGTTCACAAAAAAATAAATCTATCTAATAATTCCTCAAGAATGCCTTCTTACACTCTTAATAATCGTAAATTAAAAATGTTTGAATCCGCCATTTTGACGGGCCCCGTAAATCTAGTGTTAATGAAGGTAGATGAAATAATTAGGATTAGCCAATTTCGATGTTACTAGGCAGAAAAGAAAATTTCGAACGGCTACCTAGCAATGATCGGGGGCAAATGATGAAGAAACACGTACGATGACACGCTAAATAGATGATGATGGGCGCATACCTGTGAGCTCTTCCACGACAACTAGTAAAGGACGAAACAAGGTCGATTAAGAACCCACACACCGTGACTTCCACATTGAAATCCTCAGTTTATATTTACACAATGGCATCGTCATCGTTATTATAATTAGTTTGTTTAGGTGGCTAGAAATCGAGCGTCTGCGGGCAATTCGTTTCAAACGCGGCATTCACTACAATTAAGACGTGTATACCCTTTCTTGGGAACGGGACACTCCGATTAACATACATTGGAAGGCGATAAGGTAGCAATCGACTGTTTCCAATCTTTTCCGTTATCCTTTATGTACAAGTGTTTACAATGTGGCGGCGATACGGTCAGCCCTTTGAAGGAAAATATAGTCGAGAGTAACTATAGGGGTCGCGATTGCTCGCTCGTAATTCGTCCGACTATCCAGAACCACGAAAAAGTGGTCAGAATTAATCATGGAGAAAATAGAAAACTAATTGAAAACAGGTTGAAGGTTGTGGCAAAGATTAGTTAAAATAGTAATCGTGTCCTCGACTCCAAACATCAATATTTATACATTAATGTTTCTGTTCACAAAGTCTTTCAAACAATTTTATTCGTTGTATCATGCTCATCAATTGTAAAACACCAAAATACATTATGAAGTAACTGAACAGTGGGAACAATAGAAATATACGTATACAAGGTGTCCCACATAAATGGGAACACCTAAATATCTGTCGCATTTACAGTCCTATCAGAAAACTTCAGAGGACAAAGTGACACTATTGCAGGGGGCAAATATAATGGTAAAGAAAACAATTTTTTATGTCGTGTTTTTTATTGAAATTTTAAGGTCACCGATGTTTTTTTAAATGGAATAGTATATTTTTTTACGATAGCATGATAGACAATAAAAAACTGAATTTAGTGGATACCACCTTTTTGACCTTGAAATGACCTTGAGCAAGAATAATCATGTTGGAACGGATAAAATGTGGAAGTTTAAAACTTACGTGTTTTAGCAAAGATTACGCGTTGTTTACGGCGGGTTGACCTTTACATATCATAATAAATGTTCGAAATGTTGACCATCCTCATTTATGCAATATTGTAATCTTGCATTAAATGATCTGTAGACATTGTCGATTTCCTGAGACGTAATTGAAGCACATGCTGCAGTAATCCTTTGCCGCATATCCTCTGGCGTTGTGGGTTTATCTTTGTACACAATACATTTTATATTACTCCATAAATAAAAGTCCAATGCTGTCAGATCCGGAGAACGGGCTGGCCATGGAATTGTTCCTCGTCGTTCAATTCAGCGTCCAGGATATTTCGTATTTAGCACCATTCTAGCAACTTTAGAATAATGCGCTGGACAACCATCATGTTGATACCACATGCGCTCCCGATCGAATAACGTAATTTCTTCTAAAAGGCCCGATAAATCCTGGCGTAAAAATGCAGCATACTTTATACCAGTAAGAGTTCCTTGTATAAATTCGTTCGACGTTCAATTACGTCTTAGGAAATCGACAATGTCAACAGATCATTTAATGCAAGATTGCAATATTGCATAAATGAGAATGGTCAACATTTCGAACATTTATTATGATATGTAAAGATCAACCCGCCGTAAACAACGCGTAATCTTTGCTAAAACACGTAAGTTTTAAACTTCTACATTTTATCCGCTCCAACATGATTATTCTTGTCTAAGGTCATTTCAAGGTCAAAAAGGTGGTATCCACTAAATTCAGTTTTTTATTGTCTATCATGCTATCGTAAAAAAATATACTATTACATTTAAAAAACATCGGTGACCTTGAAATTTCATTAAAAAACACGACCTAAAAAATTGTTTTCTTTACCATTATATTTGCCCCCTGCAATAGTGTCACTTTGTCCTCTGAAGTTTTCTGATAGGACTGTAAATACGACAGATATTTAGGTGTTCCTATTTATGTGGGACACCCTGTATATTGAATATTAATTATTAAATTTAATGTGCAGACACATAAATTATTCGAGGAAAATAGAAGTCTTTGTATAAAAAGGAAGAAGCCTCCGTATAAAATGTATAAAATCGAATGTAGAAGTGATTGAAGCTAATTGCAACATATTTTAAATTTTTAACACGAATAGATGGTCAAGTAGATTTTAATGTTCAAGTATAACGTCGAAATAAAAATTCTAGCTACATTTTAAGAGGAAAGAACAGATTCAGAGGTATCTGTAGGATCGACGAGTTACGAGCGGAGAATACCAACCAGATTTCCCTAAAAATTTCACTAACAAGTTAAGCTCGTGATTTGCGAATATCGCGAGGCCGACTATCGCATCTTGCAACGAATTATTATCTCCGAAGAATCATTTTCATCGGTGACCGGTCGCTGCGATCGTCGGCAAGATACGAGGGTTTACAAGATTTACAAGTAGACAATTTATCCAGGAAGTGACGATTTATTTTGCCGCGTTTTACCAACGCACAACAGTGCATTACGATTGCACTTGTGCAGCCCCGAATCTCAGTCTTTCTTCTTCTCTACCGATTTCCGAAGCGGGACTTTCAAAAAACGCGAGTTCGTAATTATCTAGAAACTGGAATCGAACTCGGAACGAATCTCACAAACTCGGACACCGTTGTCACGCAATCGGACGCTCGTTTGTCGTCCGTATTTTCGAGGTTCGTACAATCGAGATCGATAATTCGTGAGGATCGTTCGATCGTCGGCGCCGCATCGGACGAGCACGATTTCTAATTAATAACAACGAAAATTAATTCGACGCGGCAGACGCGTTCGATGCTTCGTTGACGATCGAGCTACGTCGACGAGGAGACATCCTCCAGGTGGTTTGGTGGTGAGGATGTCTCCTCGTTCTCATGGGTGATCTAAGATAACGATGAGTATCTACTATGTCTCTACGAAGATCTTGGAGTATGCAACATGGACGTTAGATCGTTGTTTTTGATCATGTTTCTTCCAGAAATTGGAAGTGGAGCTTTGGATGATTTGAGTCATTCGAAGTATTTTCAAATAATGTTTATCCGTTCTTGAAATTTTAAAATACTAATAATCAATGTTTAAAAAAAACTGTATACCCTGCTCCTTCCTTAGTTGTGACACAAGATTTTATCAGGAAAATAAATTATTTTTTGTTGGGTTCATTCAAAGGTCTCTTCATAAACATCTGACTATATTGTAAACATTTGAAATCATTTTTACCTATAATTTAGCAGGTTTGACACACCTTCACTAATAATGTTCTTGTATTATAAATTCAGAAGGATCAGACATATATATAATTTATTAAAAGCTTTTGTAAGGATTCATGGAGCCTTTAGCATCATTTGTAAGTTTCAATGAATTCATAGTTTAATAAACTGCACTAAAAGTTGAAGCTCTGTATGAGATTTTTATGAAAGTCATACTTAAATAGTGAACCCTTCTTATGCATCTATATTCATAAAAGTAAAAGTATAAATATAAAATCTAGATTTTCGACAAGTTTAAAAATTTGACTAAGTTCTAACAGAACTGAAGCATAATAATAATAATAATAATAACTCAAGTATACTAGAAAATTTTTTAAAATTGTAATCCGCAAGGACGTGAATCACGAAGTAATTCTAACCTGCCTCTGCAATAATTTTCAAACCAGTCAATAATTAAAAATTAACGAATGGAGTGATGAAGAACGATCTATCATGCACGTTGCACACCCCAAAGGATTTGTTTCGAAGTTTCCCGAGGGATATTGATTCTCTTGAATAGAGAAACGAACTATAGTCTTATAGTAACCTCGAGGAAACTTCGAGCGCAACCAGGCCTCGTGAACGACACCTCGGTGTCTCGGCGATAGAGTAATGTACAGAGACGTAGGCGAAAGAAAACGATGGATTAATATAGATCTAGATACATGTACGTATATATATAATATATACATATATACCGAACCTTTTTCAAGTAAAGAAGACTGCAGGTCTGCGACGATCCACAGGATGCAGGGACAATGATTAACGTTAGGTCCGAGCTCATAGCTCACAGCTTGCGACCTTTATCGCACGGAGGTTCGATCGCGTCGCGGTTATGGTTGCGCTTGCGAGCGTGCCATCTCGCGTTCGTCGGTACCATGTGGAACGTATTAGAAAAATATTTCATCTCGGTAAACTGAATACCATACCTGAGCAAAATTGGAAGTTTCATCGATTCTCCATCTCGAGCGTTATTACTTTTATTTTTTGTTCGGGTTAATCGGGGTCTGATCGGGACGACGATCGATTCTCGATCTCTATGATCGTCGCGAAGAGATCGTACCATCCGCTCGATAATGGTCAAAGCGAGTTTTCAGGATGCATCGAGACAAGGAAAACACATTTTTCTTTTTCTTTTCGACTTTTCGGCGGAGCGAGCGTCGTTACCTAAGCGATGCCATGCAATCGTGCAAATGAGAAACGAAAAATCGAGACAGAAAGAAACATAGTCAATATATACAGAAATGAGATGACCAGAGACTGATTTGATAGTTCGGAAAAGGTGCATGGTGTACAGAGTCCCCTCAGGGAATGGTGGCTCGAGTGGTTTTTTTAATCGAAGAATTAATTTTCATCGAATAATTTTTGAACGAAATGTTTCTCGCTCGAGCGACCATCGAAAGCAATGCGTGACGGTGATATAGTGATTGTCAGTGATGGCTTTCTGTTGTATAATGGTGTCTCGAGATGTGCGATGCAATGTGGTGTTCAAAGTGGGAAGAAAGTCATCCGTTAGCAGTGACACTTGGATGTGTTATTCAAGGCAGATTGCTTCCACATGTGGTTTCGTTTCTTGAATATTTACCTATTTTTGCGAACGAAAATCCCGTCTACTTTAGCTTTTAGCCACTGAGGCGGGCTCAGCGCTCTCTCAAATATTTATTCTCTTACTTAAGACCCCGTTACGTTTCGAACTGTCATCTATCTGACGTCCCTTCGTTCTCATATCTGGTGATTTCTTTGAAAAGTACCACTCCATAGATAACTACTGAAATCAATAAAAATTAGTCTTATTTTTATGCGGTTGCGAGACTCGTTAGAGATTGTTTGTAGCGTGTGACTGGTTTCGACTGGTTATGGCAATTTAGTGTCCTGTGCAGTGGGCGCTAAACGCAAAGTGTGCTTCGTATTCTTTGAAATCAAGCAATGCGTCTCAGATTCTTCATTTTCTAATAAAAGTAAAAACAGCTCCGTAACGTCGCGTCGCGTGGTATAGAGGTACGCTCGAGAGTAGTAAAAATTATTTTGCATTTGCCTTTATTGGCTATCGTTTATAACAAAGTGGTGGGGATGGAAATATTACATTAGAGGGGTCACCGAAACGCGAAGTTACGGAGGAAACATTAAACTATTCAATTTCTTCTTTACTAACCTCTTGAGAACAGCTACTAATAATTTTAATATTCTAACTTGGTTTATATCGTTTTTGCTACTGATTCTGCTAAAGCCAATCATAATAGCTCTAAAAGTCACGATATTTGGCACTAAAGGTCATGTGAAGGTCATGACATAGATTTCAGGTTTTCTCTAATTTTTTAAATAGTCTAGTCAAGAACGTAGTTTTACAAATTCTATTTCAAGCTCATTTAATGTTCTTTTTAGTTTCATCTTATCGTACAGGTTACTATGGTTTATTTTTGGAAACGTAGAAACATTTGAAATACGCTCATAGTCATAATAATTGACCATCCTATCGGTATTATTTCAAATTTGAAACGTAGAAATCAGATGGACAGCTATTATGACTGTGAGTGTATTTAATGCGTAGCCTTTCCAAGAACAGACTATAGCATCAGCATCCATCGTTAGTAACAATAAGTAACCAATGTTTAACACTAGGTTTACGGAGCACTAAAATTGATTATTTTACATTGCTTTATAAAAATAATAAATTGTATTTACTTAGATCTTCAGCGATTTTTATTGTAATATGTACAAATAAAAATAAATCTATTTATTAATTCGTCACGAATGCCTCCTTACACTCTTAATAATCGTAAATTAAAAAATTTTGAATCCGTCATTTTGACGGGCCCCGTAAATCTAGTGTTAAAAGAATCTATACACTCTGTGTCTTCCTAATTTTTGAAACAGGACCTATTAAGAACATAAATTCTTTTCCAAGGTCATCCAAAGGACTCTTCAGATCCATTTCAACATGTAAGCTGCTAGCACCAGCAACAACGAACGAAAAGAAGCGATCACGATTGATAACGATAAAACACCAATAACAATGATTTCAAGAAGCTACACACCCTGTTCCATCCTAAATCACGAAACATGGCCCACCGAGCCTATAAATTCTTTCACAAGTACACGAAAGGTACACTTCAGGTTAATCCGATTGCAGAAGCTACACAGTTCCAGCACCAGCGACTGGGTAAGAAGCGATCTGCCAAGAATTGCCCTCGTACCCCGTGCAAGTTTGAATAGATAGATTATAGATAGATAGAGATAGTAGAGTATACGCTAAGAAGATGGAGTACCAACGAGTACCCGGTGCAGTCGTGTATGGACCAGGTGGTGTTAAATCTATGCGGTACGTTACCCTGAGGCTGGATCTGCGTCTATCGACCGTGCCAGTGTGATTAGCCGTCATGTGCAGGGCCGAGAGGGAGCTCTGATGATGCTGAAGATGCAGCGCCCTGCTTCCACGACCGAGGCTACCCCCTGCGCTCACGGTGCTCATCGGACGACCACCGCCGCTGCTGTTCCTCGGGACCACCTCCAGCTGACTTCTACGCACACGCACACCACGCTTCATGCACGCCTTTCTGCGTACACGCACTCCTCAGACCCGCTTATATGCACACACCCCCTTTGGTGACACCGCGGACACACACACGTTCGGCACAGTTTGCAGCGAACCTCTTTCTCTTTCTTTTCCTGTACCGTCCCCTCCGCTTATCGTTGCAGCAGTGTTCAAAAATTTGCAATTGTCATTAACACTGAAGTTTTCGAATTGACGTCCTGACGTGCGTGGGTAACTTACAAAAAGATATAAGTTAGCGAATAGAAATTGAAACGAAGAAGCACGGTTAATTAATTCAGACATTTGCATAACTGCAGGAAGAATAACTCATAGCGGTTTAACCCTTAGCACTCGAATGGCGACTCTAAGGCGCCACTACAAATTGCTACACCATTATTCAGAATATTGTTTGCATGATTAAATTTGTTTAAATGTAATAAATTACTAATCATTTCAATATTGTACGAGGTACTATATCATTTTCGTACGCATATAATGAAAAAAAAATTATGTACAATGGAAATATTCTAGGTTAGAAAAATTTTTTTTTTTTTTAATTGAAATAGCTCCGAGTGCAAAGGGTTAATACTAACCGTCAGACCGGTCCGATGACAGGTTTCACATTTCGTAGCTTGTAATTAGTAGAATCTTCAAGCTTTAAGATGAGTCCACGCTTATTGCTATACCATTCTTTGTTATGAAATAATAGAAGAATAAACAAAATAAACATTGTTAATTTCTTGAGTACTTGAAATTTTTTTTACTGCTGATCTTCGACTTTGCAAATTTAAGTGAGCACTACTGCGCGAAGCTCGAGCACCCATTCGTGACGGGACGTGGGGTGCTTCTTCTGGGGGTGCGAATCGAGGATTGTTTTTGCTATTATAGTTGCTAGTGTAGGGGATGGGTTGGGGTCGTGCAGAGTTGGGCAATAGTTTGACGCGTTGAGTGTCGATTATATTATTAACCCCAGACATTCTCACAAAATCAAAGTAGTTTAATTAACCCTTGATTACTCGTATAGGGCACATATATAACCAAAATTTGGTGTTCATTTTTCTGGAGACATAAACAAAGGTCTCGCTTATGCTGAGAATTATTTATAAAATAGACGTTTTCTTAAATAAAAAAATATAATCGTATCGTCATGTATGACTTCATGTAGGCAATTGTGGAGAAAATGTATATAGCGAGTAAATGAAGGTTAATGCAACTGAAACTGGGAAGCTAAAGTTTATCATAGTGGATGCTACTGTAACCCGTTTGCATTGTCTATTCTAACATGATAATCTGACTATATCGTAAAAGTAAATTTTTTAAAAAACGAAATGGGGTGAAAATGTAAAGAGTAACACAGATACTGAATTTTCAGCAGGTAGGTCCCGGGGTTGGAAGAGGTTTTTTTCATATAAGAAGAAAACAGTGCAGAGAATATGAGGGAGGTAAGATTGAAAATCGTTTTGGCACACAAAATCTATCGTGATCGATAAACATTTGAAATTTAAGGCTCGCTGCAAGTGCTCGACGTTGGGACCAGATTGATCATAATGAATATCTAGTTACAACATAAATATACATACACAAGCATTTTGTGCACCATTGATATATATATATATGTATATAGAAGAATGGTATATGTTCGCTGGACACCGGATGCGCAGGATCGTCCGCGGAGGATCGACCGAGACGCAATCGGGGCCAACTGGTCAATTGGAATAAACACCGAACAGTCAAAAATGTAAATATCAAAGTTGGCAAATCAGAAAAAGGTAAAAGGAACCATAATGCATACTGGTGTAATCCATGGTTACATACTAAGTCAATAAAACAACCATACATTTCTATGTTCACTGCTTTCTTCATTTTACCGACTGAGCTAATAAAAAAAACACTGAAAATATTCAAACTCAAATTTGGGGTAATTGTCACAAAGATTAATCTTTGTAAATGTATATCTGTAAGTCTCAATTGTTAATTTTTGGAACATCCAACGCTACCTAGAGCTCTCCACAATGTCTGCAGTCTACAAACTTCATAGAAAACTTGCAGTCCAGCGCCATTTTGCTTTGTCTCCATTGTTTCACTCTGTTTCCATACCTACTGTGTATTTAATCGAATAAATATTATAGCGATGCATTGTATTGTTTAAACAAGTTTACTAACATTCTGCAAATTAAAGACGAGCTTCTGAGCTCTGGTTTTAAACAGACAAACTGTAAAAATATGCAGAGGCATCGCAAGAAGATGGACTCTTGGATGGCGCTTAGCTAAAGGATGGTCCTTCAGGGTTATAAGCTCAGATTGCCGTGTTTATTAAAACTTAGGGAGTTTCTTTAGAGTAGTGTTCTAAATTGCTCTATATTTATAATATTAAGTAAACTCTAAAGACAGAGCCAAAGCAAAAGGATGGACTCTCGCGTGGCGCCCAGCTATCGGATGGTCCTCGAGATTCTCAAGCTCAGATTTGCGATCGTAACTTATGCGTTTTCTTCACAGCAGTGTTCAGAATGCTTCGGCCACGGATCACACCAGAATTACTAATATTAACATGTGCTGTACATAGCGCAGTGCAGTGCAGGCGGCAGCTGTGGGCTACGGCTCAGCTATGAAAGACATTACCGATGGATCCGCGATCGAGTGGACTGCAGACCCAGCGAATTAGCTGCGGTGCCGAGTACAATGTTTCAAGAACCATTTCATCCGGGTATGTTTGTATATGTACATTATGTCGACTGTACTGTACTGTATTTACGTGTGTGTATTCCCGATATATCCAAGTATGGCGTGTGTATTACGGATGAGAGTACTTAGGCTACGGGGCGGGTCCCGAGCGACCCCGATACGATTTAGGCCTGCAACGATTGGCGGAATCGATCGGGGTTGCCGAGACCCTGCGTGTACAGTTACCTCACTGCGAATCGATCAATCGATCATGATCGTCACTCCGGTCCTTCTAAGGACCTTCGTGACAAGTCTGATGTCTGATGTCGATGTCTGAATGAACTTATGTTACGAGCAGCGACCTATTTTTGAGGGAACCCAACTAGCTTTGGGAGCTTAGATTTAGGGTATTGTACGTACAGTGGTCCCTCGTTGTATGCACGCCACGGAATTAAATGAGGGAATAGTTGCTTGGCACGGTGCACGAAAAATAAAATTGTGATCATTTTCACGAGTGTTTTTAATTGATTGAGGGGTTACAGGGTAGCATAGACATTCAAGATCACTATAGTCTCGCCAGTATACTGAAATTTCTTTCTAGGATTGCACTAATTTTATTGATCGTCCACCGAATGCACAAAACTTGTGATTGTAGTAAATCTTACTGTTTTTAAATAGCTACCGAGCTCGGTGCACGAAAAATAAAATCCTGCTTATTCCTGAAAGTAGGTGTAGTGCCTTTAGATCACTATAGTCTCCTCAGTTTACTGAAATCTCTTCTTAGAATTGTACAAATTTTATCGATCGGGCACCAAATGCGTAAAATTTGTAATTTTTCTCACTGATTGTTTCTACCTCCGCAGCGACCTCTTAACGAGGGAACACTGTACTTTCGAGTACGCGTGCTCCGTTCTCTCACACTTCTCTCTCTCTAGCAAATTGTAAACAATTACTCGATTATTTACAATCTCCCGCCGTTAAGAATGCTTTATCTTAAACGATACCGATGCGGACTATTAGTATAAGCTTGCCGGTTGCTATAAGTTATTTACAGACGTCTCGGGACACGATAATTTAATAGTCGAGCCACGTCCTCTCGCGAACATAGAACGTTTTGTTGCGATCGTTTACGATATACTTCGAAAGTAGAAACCCTGGCAAAAAGATCGAGGCCTGTAACACTTCGCGACTTTATACAATAACAAACGACTTCGAAGCTAATCTCGCGTGGCAACTCTCTGTATTCACGATGATATTTTAGTGCTATCGAATTATTCAACGTCTCGACACAATGTCCACCGCGAATGGAAATAATTGACAGTGACTCAACGAACGTTTCCCTACGGATAGCTCTAACTATTAGAAGATAAAAAAAGGATCCGCGAGATTTGATATTATACATAGATAGTCTCTGAACGTCGTCCGTGCCGGAAGTGGCGGTTTCATTGACTTCGAGTGCGATTGTTAACCGGTGTACAATCGACAAGCTGCGACGTCGGTGCTCGAACGAACACGAAATCTGTTTGAAGTAACCTGTTGCATGGCCCGAGCTCGAGAGGAGACCGGGACACGCGTCAAACACCGTCCAACTTGTTGCCATTAGTTTGTGCATGAACTGTATGACGATGTTTTCGTTGGCTGAGAAGTCAGGATAAACCGAGGACAGTAGTAGCACGTTCAGTATCGCAAGAGATGTAATAGATGTTAATACAAATTTGTTATATGTGGATTTTTATATGAAAAATTGTCTGATTTAATTGCAAGATACAGGACCTACATAGACACTTATTTCTTTTTTTAATAATTTTTCTCTGTTAGTAATAGTGAAACAGTATTTTTAAATTCTATATAATCCACGGTTTAATTAAATGTGATGATTTAGGCGTACATTCATGTCTCTGAGCAGTGTAGAGATATACAACAGTCATGTATAAATGAAGAAAATAACTCTTTGATATTCGGTAAATTTTTCTTACTGATTGAAAATTGAAATACAGAAACTTCCTTTGTAGATACGTGCTGTTTCTATGTATTAATTGTTAATTTGACCTCTTTTGAAGCAGTACATGATCGTTACTTTGCACTCCCGACCGTCTCGTTAGTCAGCATTTATTATTCAAAGTTTATAAGTTCAAAAGAGAGAAGATTAGAACGGAATATAGAGAAGAGCAAGGGAAAATACTGAAGAAAAATTGTTGGACTGCAGTTGAAAGGGAAGAATACTTTCAGCAGCTACGAGAAAAGAAATAATGAGTCTACTGATGAAGAAGGTAAAGGATTTATATACTGTCTTGCTTGGTAAGATATATAACACGAGCGAGGCAAATGAAAAATGAGTTTGTTGAATATAAGAGTTATGCTCGTGAAGAATGCATCAGCTAAAACGTTTTCCTCGTTAGAGCGATAACTGCACTAATAATTACGAATTTTATTTCCTAATAATTCTATTTTGCAAAGTTAAATTTATATTACTAACAATCCCATGTTTCCTCTGTTTATTTTATTTACTAATAAGTCATCACTCGGTCAAAAGTGAAATTATTGTCTCTCAAAAATGTTGAGTAAGTAGGTACCATTTTTCCATAACAATTTTTGCTGGAAATGTAAATTCTAGCATAATTGTATTTTAAAATGAAAGCGTTGCTACTGCCCTGGATCTACCTTATCGATAGTTAGTTTAGCTACCATCTGTAGTATTAATGATTTGTCTGCAGTCAGTGCCATTTTATGAAGGGCAACGTCCCCGATGAGAATCTCTCGAGCAAGGACAGTTGAAATGGAAACGCGAGAACGATGAATCGTGTTTTCGGGGTCGATCTCGTTATGTCGATTAGTGAGCGTTGTCCAATGTCGCCTCGGGATGATAGAAGACTGAGTACCTTGCTGGAACGACGAGGGCTTCCAGTTCGGCGGTCAGGTGCCGTCTGATCATGTGTTTAGCTGGTGGTATTCCCAAGGCTGTGGCCATCGTGTCGCCGGTGAAGGATGGCTCCAGCACGACCAGGGCACCGTGCACACCGGAATCTAGTTTCGGATGTTAATCAGTCTTCCTATCGTTCGAAACGAGCCGAAGAAACGAGTCACTGAGACTAGAAAAATGGCACCTTTGCTCTGGCAACTTTTCCCGTGATCAAAATGGAGGGAAACTTCATTGAATCTGGATTCCATTCATTTTTATGCTAGAGATGCATTCGACTGTGAATCTTTATGGTGTGGGTATCATTTTGAAATAGGAAATGTGTTCATTGATATAAACTTATAGATTTATTATATTATATTTTAATTTGGCTGTACTATGAGAAATCGTTGGGCTGGAAGAAGACATTCTTTCTTTATACTAGTTTGTATAGAGTGATGAATGAAAATTGGAATTTGCTGATAATAGTAAAATGTGCCATTTTTGTAGAATGTTTCATAAAAGTGCCATTTTTGTAGGATATTTTTACAAATGACTTTTGTAAAAGTCATGAGCCAAAGACACTTTGTTTAAATTTGTGAGGTCGTTGAGTTAACGATGAAATAATAATGGTACTCCACTAATAATTTCTTATAATGAAATGCACTTATGGACAGATTACACTATGTATGTATTGAAAATAGTTCCAAGTTATGAAATCTTTTTCAATGCTTAACATCTTTACAAGACGACTTGCTTGTTTCAATCCTAGAAGTTAACCCTTTGCACTCGAAGCAATTTTAATTACAAAATCAAGATATTTCCTTCAACTTTGAACATTTGTATACTATATATCTATTTTACAATCTGCACCTGAAATTAAATCTGTTTTCTCCTACAACAGTTGAATTTTTAGCAATTTATAGAATAGAGACGAATTTAATAATATGGAAACTGTTTTGAATAATAGTACGGCAATTTTGATTGGTGCCTCAGAGTCACTCGAGTGCAAAAGGTTAGTAAGATACGATCGTTGATGGATTATGGAATGAAACTACGTATTTTTAATGTACCAACGAAATAAAATGAGAAAACTGGAAGGTAAATAGATTTCCTTCGAATACTAGAACCAGAGGATAAATAGAATTATTTATAGCTTTCGATTGATTCAGTGGCTAATTATAGACGTACCTTTCAAGTTTTCAGCGTATTCAGTTAGATCGATGTTCCTCGCCCACCGAATGAACCTCTGGTTCGTCCAAACCAGAGGATCCGTGTCGACTTGCTCGCACTGGTGTCTTCTGACTGCTAATGCCTGTCGAGGAATATGATTAACAGTGTCCTTTGTGCGTTGCCGTGATCAAATTTACAGTAAATGAACGCAGTCGTGTCACATGCAATCCTTAAATACGTTCACGTTTCCCAAAAGAATTTAGAGACAGACCTTAATAACTTGAATTTTTCAAACCTCTAAGTATCTAGTGGGGCTGTTGCAATCTTATTCAATTCAGTAAAAATAAATATTAACTAGGTTGATTCAGTTCTTGAGAGCTTACTTAGAGGATGAACTATCTGTTTGTTAATTTGTTTTTAACCTATCTGACATCTTTCGCTGTTTTAATAAATTTTACTCAGGCAGTGTAGTTCACTAATTCACACAGACTATAAAGATGGTAGACATATTGGCCATACCAACAATTTTATAGATGTTGCGGAACATTATGTCCTACACTGCTAATGTTATAGCTCATTTAGTTCATTTTGTTATGTTTCTCATTGTTTTATAAATGTAGAAGTTGTGAATTTGAATAAAAGGAACATATCAAATATTTCTTGTGAATATAAAATCTGTACATCGCAATATAATAATCGATGAATCTTCGTTTGAATATTCTATACGTTGTACATACGTTCGATTTAATATAAAAATCAAGAAGTGTAATTTTTTAAATGAATCGTAAAGAAATTCTTTTTACCTGGCGATCGTAGTTGAGCATCCGCAGCAAATGGATGCCGTGCACGATGCTAGCTTGATGGAACTTCCTGGTGACGCCGAGCAGCTTCTCAAGTTCCTTTTTGCCAAGGTGATCGAGCATCCTGGCATCCACCATATTGGTAGCGAAGCTCTCGGAATATTGTGCGAGTCCAAGGTCTGGCAGCCACTCGGAGCTGACCCACGTGTGACCTAGTTGAGCAATGCATGGATACCGAACTAGACTCGGATGTCGATGCTCCTCGATAGCTAAACGTAATTTCTTTCTGTGAAGGGGGTGCGTCACCCCTAACCCTGCCTCTAATTCTGCGTCGCTGAGCTCCAGCAGTACCTAAACAATTTTCAACAATTAAAAACACTTCTTTGATTCATCGTACAAGAGATCCCTTGGAAATATTGCTGCATTAAATAATTTTCAACAACTAGAAATAGGGCTTCTTCGATTTTATATACTTAACCCCTTCGCTTACAATATCGTGTGAGAGACGTGATGAAGATTCGTGAACAGAGTTTAATAAAGCTGTATATTATTAAATTCCTTTAAACCAAAATATAATTCTATTTTGTTGTTGTTAATGTACAGCCATTGGGGAACATATAGACATGAAATAGATATACATTTTCCCCCTTTTTCTAAGAAATTTTGAAATACAAAGAAATTCTAATCACTAAAACCGTAAAATAAATTGTAAGGCAAGGGGTTAATAGATCCTTTGAGGACATTACTATACCCCTGAGGGTAATTATTACGTTTAGGGGAGGCAGCTCCGATGACCTTCACCTTGACATATGTTGTCAAGGATAACATTCTGAACAACTTTTGTCATTACATCTACCCGGTGCTCGGTCTTAGTTTTCGAGATATTTGCAAAAATCTTTAGTCAAATTTAGATTACGAGTACACTTCATTTGGTAATTAATAGCCCCCTCCGCCCCCTCCCACGACTTAACCACAACTCACTCTATTCGCAAAATCTTTGCTTTGTAGCTGTCATCCAGAATTTGAACTAGTAACACGTACTTAAGACTAGATGACATCTACAATGCAAAGATTATGCGAATAGTTGTGGTTAGGTAGTGGGAGGGGGAGAAGATGGCTGGCCGTTAGTCCCGGCCGCCCGACTACACATACGAGAATCCAGGAGGGTAATTATATAGAAAAGGTCTGCGTACTCCGATTTTGATGAAATTTTAATATGTTATGGAGCAACACATTCTGAACAACTTTTTCCTTTTCCAATATAGGAGGGTCGCTTTTAGTTTTCGAGATATTTGCAAAAAACTATCGGTAATGTTAATTTCATAACGGAAACCTTCTTTTTAGAAACACTGGGTGCGTGTGAAACACTGGGTGGGTGTGTGTGGTATTGTCGCTTCTCATCTCCACAATGTGTTTACAAACAAAAAATAAACAGTTGCGGCCCGAAAATCCAGGAAACAGAAGAAACAAGCAGAATTAACTCTTGTAGATAACTCTGATCATACATAGATAGGCTGAGCTTTCAATTTTCAAAGACATTTCCTGGATTTTCAGGCCGCATCTGTTTATTTTTTGTTTGTAAACACGATGTGGAGATGAGAAGCGACAATACCACACACACCCACCCAGTGTTTCACACGCATCCAGTGTTTCTAAAAAGAAGGTTTCCGTCATGAAATTAACATAACCGATAGTTTTTTGCAAATATCTCGAAAATTAAAAGCGACCCCCCTATATTGGAAAAGGAAAAAGTTGTTCAAACTGTCGAAATCTATAATATATTAAAATTTCATCAAAATCGGAGAACGCAAACCTTTTCTATATAATTACCATCCAGGAGTAGTCTCTCAAAATTGAAAGCTCATCTTATATATGTATGTATGACCAGAGTGAAACCCTGTTTTCTTTCTGATCTTCACAACGTGTTTACCAAAACAATAAACAGACGCCGCGCCGCGATGGAGCAGACATACGTTGCCACGGAGCGTGCACGAATACGGAAAATTCAATTTAGTACTACCAATAGTTTTTTGCGATTATCTCGGAAACTGAGTCCGAGCACCGGGTAGATGTAATGACAAAAGTTGTTCAAAATGTTGTCCTTGACAACATATGTCAAGGTGAAGGTCATCGGAGCTGTCTCCCCTAAACGTAATAATTACCCCCCTGAGCATTGCTATGTTGAAGGAACGCATTGTTATAAACAGTGTTTCTGACAGGAATTGATTTTATACTGGTTCTTCCAGTTTACAAGCATTCAGCTCAAGAAAAATTGAGGACATGTTAAATATTTTAGCATGTACCTAGCTTGCATACTTGACTGCATCGAATACCAAAATGTTTAGAACAACACTGCGCAAATAAGTATCGCTACACTAAAATGATGCATTGTTATAAACAGTGTTTTTGGCTGGAGCTGATGTTTGATCGGGTTTCGTTTGAGAAGATTTACCTTTCCAGACTTGACGTTCTCGGCGCAACGGGGACCATACTGCGGCATCCCGAGAGCAACCTCTAACCATGCTAACACCGTCGGTGCCCTCCATCGTTCCATAGGCACGGATGCGGCTTCTCTAAGTAAACGAAGTTTCTCTGCGTAACCTTCCTCGGTAAGAGGTGACCATGATCTATATGGATCGAAGCCGTCGGAGCCCTCGTTGCTTCCGCTCCCACCGCTCGAGTTGTTTGCAGCCTTTCGATGCCGAGAACGGGCGAACACTCTGAAAGCCCGATTTAAAATGCAGTTTTCAAACTCCGCAGACTCTCGAGGCGCTTATTTTATCACCATCGTGGCCATTCTCGTTCTGCCATTTCCATTTGATTGTAATTTCATAGTGACTGCGGCTGCTGCAGTTATTAGGGGACCGACGCATTTTTGGCAGACATGTAGTTGTGCAGACCGATTTTATAAAAAAGGATCAATTTTATTAATGACCATTTTTGTGCTCCTTAGCTCCACTTAATTGTAATTTTATAATGGGATGTGTACTGTAGTTATTATTATCAGACTGAGACATTTTTATCACAAATGTAGTTGTGCAGACCGATTTTATAATAAAGGATCAATTTTATCAATGACCATTTTTGTGCTCCATAGCTCTACCCAAATGTAATTTTATAATGGGATGGTTACTGTAGTTATTATTATCAGACTGAGACATTTTTATCACAAATGTAGTTGTGCAGACCGATTTTATAATAAAGGATCAATTTTATCAATCACCATTTTTGTGCTCCATAGCTCTACCCAAATGTAATTTTATAATGGGATGGTTACTGTAGTTATTATTATCAGACTGAGACATTTTTATCGCAAATGTAGTTGTGCAGACCGATTTTATAATAAAGGATCAATTTTATCAATGACCATTTTTGTGCTTCTTAGTTCTACTTAATTGTAATTTTATAATGGGGTGGTTACTGTAGTTATTATTATCAGACTGAGACATTTTTATCACAAATGTAGTTGTGCAGACCGATTTTTTAATAAAGGATCAATTTTATTAATGACCATTTTTGTGCTTCTTGGGTGTATGACATTGTAATTTTATAACAGGGGTGGTTACTTTAGTTATTATTATCAGACTGAGCCATTTTTATCAGGGATGTAGTTGTACGAACCAATTTCTCAATGAGGAACTAATTTTATTCACAATATTGGTCATTTTCGTGCTTCTTCCATTTAGTTATATGTTTGTAATAGGGCTGGTTGCAGTAGTGGTTATTATCAGATTGAACCTTACTCCTACCAGAAATATAATTTTCCGAACCAATGCTTTAATAAAATACTAATCTTGCTTCTACTGTGGCTATTATCGTATCATTTCCTTATTTCCACTTACTTATAATCTTATATTAGGGGTGGCTGTTGTAGTTATTATAATAGTGTTCCCTTAAAATTGCGGAACCGGAAGTAACCGTTGCGGAACCAGAAGTAAAATTCTTGCATCGAGGTTAAACATTTCAAAAGGATACCGCGGATGTCAATAAAATAAACGCGCATTAAGGAAACTTTCAAATTCAGTAATTTTTGTCCAATCTTTTCAAATATGGTACCAACGGATTGTTGACTTCTTCCGATTAAAACGAGTCCAAACACGACGTAAATCGGTACACTTTCATATACTTCAAACATAGCAATCATACGTGTGTCCTTAACCATGTTATTTACATGAAGTCTACAAAACTAGTCCGATGCAGTGATGCAAGAAACACCCAAAACTGGGTGGATTTTCCTCTCCTCCAATCTCCAATCTCCAAAATCTCAATAACCCACTGGTACTACGTTTGAAAATGTTCGACAAAAAATACTGAATTTGCAATTTTCTTTATTGCATAGTTACCTTTTGGACATCGGGCACTATTGGTGAGGAAAGAACAGGGATGGATCGTGTAAATTTGAGTGTAAGAGATTTAACAAAAAGCGAGCACCACTGTATACATATAGAATGATCAGAACAATTCACAGAGGTTTTAATATCGCCATGGACTCGCGAACGTCAGCGCTCACCTGGAAATAGAACCCCACGTGCCTCCTCGGGTTGCTGAAGAACGCGAATGCGCGGCAGGTGCTGCGATAGGTGTGTTTTGTTTGCTTCTCCTCGGTTCGGATTCCAACGGGCTCGACAACTGTTCCACCGATCGCGATAACGACGAGTTGTCCATAGACCTAGAGAACGCGTTCAGGGGTGACAACGTAGGGCTGCAGTCCTTCGGCGTGGTCGCTGCTGAAATTAAACATAAACAGAACCATAGATCATCGACTCGTTTCGCTGCTCCCACGGTTAACACAATATTGTCACACCCTGAAAGTTGACCCCTTGCCTCGTAACATTTTTGCTACCCTCTTCTGCAAGAATCACTTCGTTTCTTATAATCAGTGGGGGAATTCATTTTAAATAACCATCACATTTAATGTAAATCTTGTACATGCATTCATTACTGTACAGAAGTATTTGTTTACACTTTATGTCGTTTATCGCCAGTCTTTTACGACCAGCCTTTTTTAGCCATTCTTTATCCTCTTAAAAATTATTTAAACATAAACAAATGTATAGAATTTTATGAAAATGTATATTATTTTATTTGGGAGAGTCTACAGATTTTTTTACGGTCAGCTACGATTTTTGTAGCTTCCACAGATAGATCATAAAAAATGTTTAAAGTTAAAGATCTGATTTCTTAAGGCCTGAGTTGAGGAAAGTGAAAAAGTACGTGTATCTTAATCGCTTAGAAAATTATTTAAACATGTATGAATGATGCTAATGTTATAAAAATGTATACCATTTTACTCTGAAGAGTTTACGGAATCGTTTACTGCAAGTAACATTTTTGCAACTTTCACAGATAAATCTTAAAAACCGTCTGAAGTTAGAAATTCGATTTCTTGAAAACTGTCTGAAGAACTGAAGGCGAGAAAATCGATCTTCAGATTAGTATTCAATGCACGGAGGCCAACAAGCTCCAACTATAAACTATCGGAACAATGAGGGAAACAAAAATTAGTTGGATATCTCACTGTGAAAGTTAGACACGAAAGTATGTTACTCTCTCCGGCGATCAGCAGTCGAATCGCGAATTGCGATTCTTGGCTATCTCGTAAATCAATAGCTCTGCTCGGTAGTCTTCTCGAGAAAGACGAAGAAACGGAAGGAGAGGATGATCGTCGAGTAGAACAGAGAGAGAAGAAAAAGAGAGAAAGAGAGAGAAAAGAGGCATAGAGAGAACAGCCAGACAGAAAGAGGATGGACGAATAAAACGAACAAAATAGAGTCAGAGAGAAAGAGAAAGAGAGAACAACCAGACAGAGAGACAGACACAAGCAAGAGGAATCCTCTGGACAGTGGAGGACGATGATGAAGAAACGGAAGGAGAGACGACGATCAGCGATTATGTTTGGACACTTACACTGGTATATGTGGGATGGTGCAATGTAGGAAACCACGGAGATGCTGTCCATGTCGAGACCGCTCCCCTCGACCGTAATTGTCGGTGTCCCTGCGCGAAAATGTACAACGTATAGAAAAAAAAAAATAAAAAATAAATTTTGCGTTTCAAACGTGTGTATCGTTTATCTCTCGACTTACAGCGAACCGATAAAACATGAGTGAGAGAGGAAGATTTCGTAGCCGATTTTCAATTTCCGTTTCATCATTCTGTGCGTGTGTATGTTTCTCTAGATCCCCCGGTTTGTTAACGAAAATTTTTTCGTGCGCCGTTGAAAATAGTGCTGTATTTGAGGATGGGTTTTGTAAACTCGACTGGACACGATCCTGGGATAGTGCAGTTTTTCGGGGACAGAATATAACAGGCTCATATATTTTTGTTTTCCATTCTTTCGTTGCACAATTTCTTCGTAGTGTTTTAAGAATAATTTTTTGTTTAGGTCTTTTAAGAATAATTTCTTTTATATAGGTTGGATAAGTGAATGCAATGTGCGAGTTGTTTTAATATTGCACTGCTTAAGTATATCTAATAAGTAATTAAAACAGAATAAAATTTGTCTCCATTATTTTCAAGCTACATAGACGTTCATTTGTTTTCTCAATAATAGTATAAAACTGGAAATGATGCAACAGTACATTTAAATTATTTGAATGATTTTACTGTTTTCCATTCGACCAATTCAATTTTAATATAAATGCATAAATTCCACAGTCTAGTAATAAGTATAGTAGCATGCGAACGAATTATCACTTTGTTATCTAGAAGCGATGGACTTGTGACAGATTTTTAGATGATACCGAGTGAACAATAGTATGAATTACGGAAGACGCTGCATCGATTTTTATACTTTTCTTGTGTGTTCCACAGAAAATTTATTCAGCACTTAATAACTTGGCAACTTCTATTAATGCGATTTAATGTATACATTATGTACATTATTAATTTCTATTAAAGAAATTTTTAAAGAAACTTTTCATCATTAATCATCATTATGGCTGTAAAAGAATTCATTGAAGAAGAGGTTAAAGTTCTTCTATTAAATAACAAGCCTACAGAAAATTATTGAAATTATTTAAATCACTATTGCTATTAAAGGATTAATTAGAAAAATGGATAAATGGATAAATTAATTTATTATTTTCTCTGCATTCGATAGAAAATTAGATAAAAATCCGTTCTCTAAATACAATGTTCAGTAATTTTTGCATATCTAAGATTATTATGACTACGTAAAGCAGGGATGGGCATTTTTGTCTCAATTGAAACAAAACCGTCCCCACCATAGCGCCCCCTGTCCCCCACCAGGATCCGCCGTTACCATAGAGGAAGGTCGTGCTTCGCCCGTCGCGAACAGTGCGCAAGCGCATGGAGAAGAGGTTGGTGGGAGAAGCAGGCGTTTGAGGGGCCCCTACCGTGCCCATCACGGACGTGGAGTCTCAAAAAAAAAGAATAAAAAATGTTAAATCGTGGGATTAAATTTGCGATTCTTTGAGTTATATTTTGTGTATCTATTTGAACCATAATTCCGATTCCGGAAACGTTATGTTAGGATGCATTTTATTCTATAGACTATGGGCATGGTATTCGCGGGAGGATATTCGCGCGCACGCATGCGATCGGCTGCGAAGTATGTTTGTCCTAGACAAAATCGATCAATCCGTTTTAATGCACGGACACGGCGAGCCTCTGGCTGAATAATACATGAAGGAAATGCGCTCGATTAGCCCGCCACCTACGTTCGGCTAACATTCGCGGTTGACGGTACTATCTCCTCTCTTTTCCTTTTTCATCTTTTCTTCTTCGTTGTCTTTTTCTCTCCTCTCTTTTTTTCCGGCAACGAGCGCAGCCAGACGATGCGACGGGATGCACCGTAATGCACTTTAACTAGACGATTAATCTTGGCGCACTCGTCGCACACCTAAGCGCAGGAATCGTTGCGAGCCGCCCTGACATTCGGATGAATAATAATGGCGATTACGTTGTTACGCGTCACTCGGCTTCATTCATCAAGGCGATTACCCACGGATGACTTCTGCGTGATTACGTTGGATTATGGGTTAATTAAAACCGGCACGCTTCGCTCTGGGGCCCTGTTGCTTCGGTATGGCGACAAACAGGCTTTCTCCTCTATTCTGTTGTTCATTAAAGATTTTTATAGTATAGCGCGATTTAATCATTTTATCAAAACATAGGTCGCTTCAGGTTGAGTAGCTTGAATATCTTTCTTGATGACTGATGATGCGAAACAATGTAAGAAAAATACGAGTAAGTTGGAGGACACGGACGTTGGAAGCAATGGACGGTGGGTTTTATGCGTTTGTGACAAAAAAGAGTAAAGAAGATGTGAGATAGTAGAAGAGGCTAAAAGAATTTAAAAGAAATATGGCCTCTTCAATTTATACAAAATAATTAACACAGTGTATGGAAGTAAATTCTGACTGATCTTGAAAAAAATTTTAAATGTCAGTTTTTAATTATGATACTGCTATACTGAAAATTTTTATTTGATCATACTTAGTTCCTTCCTATTTTGTTTATTTAATAAAATACAATTTTCATCATCTTTAGCTATTTTATTTTACAAAATACTATTTTCATCATCTTCAGCTATTTGATTTTACAAAATACTATTTTCATCATTACCGCTATTTTAATCACTACCATTTATTTATAAATTGTTATTGCCGTTATACCACCGTTTAATCAATTTTATAAAATGCCATTTTAAAATGCATCTCAACCGCCAATGTATGAAACACGTAAGAATTATGACACCGTGTTGAAGGAAGAAATTATTTTCGATTTTAAGTCTCGTTTTTTACAATTGATGCAGTCAATTCTACATTTCCACGTTCGTAGTATAGCGATCATCAAAAAGTTTTTCTCACAGAATTTTTCAAAGGAAGATTCTCGAGATGTATCGATAGGTGCAACAGCTGTCCAACCCGCTCTTGTAACCCATATGTTACGAGTCAGGTGTAAGCGAAATGGGGTAGCAAGCCGTTATGGGTCTCGTCTTTCCAGAGACATGCTATAGTATTTACGGAGACAGGTAAAACCTATTTCATGTCGTTATAGTTACCACTAAAAAATTCAAGGTATTTCTCGAGTCGAGATCGACGTAATACTAGCTGGGAGGAAGTATGATGTCAGAACTTCTAGTCCTACTCGACAAAAAACCACAAAGGAATAAACAATGTTTCGTACATTTGTTGTACATATACTGCCATATAAAATATATACAGTGAGTCTCATAATAATGTATTCAATCATTTTTCATTAAACGAGTCGTTATAATTTCAAACCGAATGACAAACTACAGAGCCACACGAACACAGCTCTACTAAATTGTTTATAACTAGACTGCGGATTTGTATGCAAAATAAAAATTGCATGTGTTAAATGCAAGATGCAGGAACTGTATAGACAATTACTTTCTGTTTTTAATCATTTTAGTGGGTTGGTAATAATGTAACAGCATTTTTAAATTTTTCATACGTTTTCATTTATTTTGTATTTGATCTACTCATTTTTGTCGTAAATGCATAAAATCCGCAGTCTATTTGTAACACATAAAGAGACATATTTCATTTTGGTTTCAGCAATAATATTAATTCACCGACACTGCGAAATCATCGAAATTGTTGGTAAATTAACACTAAACCTACCAAGCACAAAACATATAAAAGTAAAACGCCTTAAATAAGTGAGAAGATTGAATTTGCTTAAACTTTGTACCGTTTCCATTACAATATGTGCTTAAATAAAGAAGTCAATTCAGTCATTTTCTATAAAATCCTTTTTCTAATTTCAATAATTGTGGAATAGAAAATCGGTCATTTTGACCGTGGTAGGTTTAGTGTTAATATTGTGTGCTTAAATAAAGAAGTCAATTCAGTCATTTCCTATAAAATCCTTTTTCTAATTTCAATAATTGTGGAATAGAAAACCGGTCATTTTGACCGTGGTAGGTTTAGTGTTAATATTGTGTGCTTAAATAAAGAAGTCAATTCAGTCATTTCCTATAAAATCCTTTTTCTAATTTCAATAATTGTGGAATAGAAAATCGGTCATTTTGACCGTGGTAGGTTTAGTGTTAATATTGTGTGCTTAAATAAAGAAGTCAATTCAGTCATTTCCTATAAAATCCTTTTTCTAATTTCAATAATTGTGAAATAGAAAGCCGGTCATTTTGACCGTGGTAGGTTTAGTGTTAATATTGCCAGCTAATCAATTTAGGTTAAATGTTGGCGATTGAAACATTGTCGGTAATCTGATACAAACTCCAGAGAAGTGATCAGCAAAGCCATCAAACTTCATGCTATATCTTTGCAAGGAAATTGACAGAGCCGGTGTATTTTTATCGCATACTCCTGCCGAAGTCGATGCACGCGGAAGAATGCCAGTCAATTCGATATTCCGCCACTTCCAAGCTGGGAATAGGCGAATCCAGGAAGTTTGTTCGACCAGTTCGAGATAAAACGAATGCGACTTACCATCGGTGGTGGAGTCGGATAGGTTTCCACCCACGCTGGTCGCGCCTCCGCTCTCTCGATCGCTGGATCCCCTCACTCCGCTGTCCGCGCTGCAACTTCCGCGATCACCCGCCTGTCCACCGGAAGAGCCTACACCTGCCGCATTCCCGACGTTCCCAACGGTCACTCCTAGTTCTGTGCTGCCTAACGGCGGTTGAGAATTCATATGAGGGATGATACCACAGCCGCCGCCGCCGCTGCTGCTTCCGGCGCCTGGCGTTGCCGCCCCATTCACGCTGCCCCGAGGGAACGAGACCAAGGACTCCTGGTCGCTCAAGCAGATACCGCCGCCGCCCCTTTCCGCCAATTGACGCTGCAACTGTTGACAGAAACGGTTCCGTTCACGTGTCGTTCGTGCTCTTTCTTTCGCATAACTCGCAGAACAGTGGCCGATTTTCATGAAATAGACTAGGATTGTCCCGGACAGTGAAGGCCGACCAAGATTTTTCTTCCACTCTACCTTACTTCCTCTACGGTGTCGAGTATCCCCCAACAATACGGTAGAACTCCGTTTGTATGAACTAAATTTTACATGGTTAACCGAACTTTAGCTGACCGGAATCGTAGACAGTAGTGAGAGAAAGATAAACTCCGATTATTCAGGGTGTCCCAAAAATAGTGAAACTCCTTGAAATGGGCGGTTCTTGAGGTTATTTAACACCTTGACTGCCAACGCAGCGACCTCAAAAATTTCATAAAATCGAAACAATATATTTAATAAAATAATGATTACAGAATTAAAATGTGTCACACTGAGTAATGTTTTAACCTTCTTGCATTTTCGAGATATTAACCTTTGATACAATGATTACATTAGCGTAATAATTAATTTTTAAATATGGACAAATAATTCCGTCACCCATATATGGGTGGCACGGCAGTCAACGTGTTAAGCTAACTTTTTCCTTAACGAAAATTTCCACCTTGGCTTTGTTAAGGAGTTATTAAAGAAAAACATGAAACAATTAAAGCACGGATATTGGGATCTGACATTTTGAGTGGCACCGTCTGCTGCCGAAAAGTAGAAATACTCTGAGCTTGGCTTGGTTTGAGTTACAGCAGCTTACAGTGTTAACAAGTGTTAATTACAGTCTAAGCTTACAGTGTTAAAACAGGTGTTAATTAAAAATAACGTTATGGAAACTACAATTTTTCTACCGCGTAGCAAAAAAAATGTTGATTACTGTGCAATGAAAGATTGTGATAGTAGAGCGATCAAAAATTTGTTGCTCCGTTTCTACACTTGCAAATGAAATATGTGAAGTGAACTGCTTGAAATTTATAAGACTTCTATCTCTAAAATAGAAGAAACAATTTAGCAAAGACCAGTCTATTTTAACAGCTAAAATAGCTAAATGTGTGTATGAAAGATCTAATCAGCGTATAAAGACTTTCAAAATTCTTGGTTCAGTGATGCCTGTGGCATTGGTACCTCTAATGGAAGATATTTGCACAATTATTTGTGAAGTAATTAATATGTCCTCACCAATTCTAAGCGATTAGAAATTTATGAAATTATAATTGTAAATTTAGAAGGTATATTAAAAAACAAATTTAGTTTTGTAAAATGAATTATTTGATAAAACATACTTTAAAAAGCCGCCCTCCTTCAACAAACTTTCTTTCTGCAGGATTTGTACCGGCCCTCATATAAGTTTCACCCATACTTACAAACATTTTAATAAAAAACAAAAAAGAAGATATCAATACAATGCTAAGACCAAGCACTTCTTCGCCATATTGGATAGCTATATATATTGTCCACGCCCCCATGTCAGATCCCAATAGTGAACAGGTACCGCTGAGCGCGACGTTGCAGGTGCCGAGCCAGAATTTGTCTGCTGTAGCTGCGTTCTGATTGGTTCGTGTTTTTTGTTAATAATTCCTTCACAAAGTCGAACCGTCCATTTTAAGGAGTTTCAATATTTTTGGGACATACTGTATAAACCACTGACTAACTCTTAATAGGTCAGCCGTGCGGAAACGGACACTTTCTGGGCAGTATTACGGTAGTGTGGGATTAGAATGGGGTGAAAATAAGAAACTCCTGATATAATAAAAAGAGAATCAAAAGAAGATGTATATTTAAAAATAATTTCGTGTGGTTCTTTATACGTTCATACTTCGACTGCCCCTCATTCTCGCACGCATCCACACCGCAGTCGTCCGCTTCATTTGTTTCTTCGCTCTCCGTCTTTCTCTCGCTCATGGTCTCTCACTCACGCTGTCTCGCTCGTAGAATTCTCTAGCATTCACACATATACACGCATACACACACTCATTCGTCCATCAAATCCTACAGTAGTGTCTCGATACGATTTCCGTGGCCCCTCGTACGATTTCCACGACCTAACCACAACTCATTCTATTCACATGATTTTTCCATTACTAGTTCAAGTTCTGGATGACAGCTATAATGCAAAGATTATGCGAATAAAATTTATTTTCTACCAAAAAGGTCTCTTGATATTTTGCCATATTTCGCATAGTTACCGAGATATTTGCAAATTTATAAAAAACAGGAAATCTACTTTACTGGCTAAAACAGGCCAATCTGACACCATGTTATACATTTTTTTCTTGAAACAACCCCAAGAACACAAATATAACCTCAAAACGAGGGGCCACGGAAATCGTACTCTCCCCGTCACTTGTGGTGTGTGCAAACGCTATAAAAATTCGCATGACCATGGAATATTTTGAAGAATAATAAGAAAGTTATCCACCATCGTCAGATGCACCCCTTGCAAGAACAAAATTGAAAACAGCGAAGACAGTTCCCGCTTCCAGTTACTTTCCCGAGGCATTGCGCTTCGCATCTTCGGTCCGGTTGTCGTTTGCAAAACTGTTGATTAAAGTATAAATCCGCGGGAACGTTTACCTACCACTTCTATTTAATGAAAGTAGAGAGAGAGAGAGAGAGTGTCCGAGATGTGCGCAAGATCCTCGTCGAGGCGGGAAAGTGGGAGTATTTCGGAGCGTGCGTGACTGCCGAGCAGATTCCGGGGGCACAACCCTCGAGCCATCAGTTTTAAACTCGTTAGCCGGAGCGGCCGTTTATGCACAGCGTCGAGGACAATTTGAGGGCTCAAAGCCGGGGCTCACCCTCCGCGTAATTGCATGTGCAGGCAAAAGAAATGCTTCTTACCTAACTGCTCGTAATAACCGGCCGATCGATCGCCGATACTTCTTCCTCGCCCCTATTCCCGATCACCCCCGCGAGTGGTTCTGACCGTAAAAAGAACTTTACGCCGGTGTTCTTTAAGTAACGGAATTACACAGCCCCCCCGGAGACGCTCGATTTAACCGAATCCCTCACCGACCTCCATGATAATTAGTCGAAACTTTATCTTCTAATAGCCTGAGACCGACTTTTCTTAACACACTCAAAAATACTCTCCCTGCTCGACTAAAAATATTTCTGTCTATAAAATCACTTCGGGAAAAGTGTCACCCCTAAGTAACGGGCATAAATGTTGCTTGGATATATTCGAATTGATTGAATTCTTCAACTGCCTTTAATTATGCTATATTTTTTAATAACTCAGAACCACTCCATTTTTACTGGCTTTAAAGTGTGTTTCATACCACTAGCGATTACTCGCGGTTGCTTTTAGCCGAGCAAGAAATTCATGGGAATGTACTTACATAGTACTGCTCGCTCTTTGCACAGAGAACTTACTCTAAGCTAAAACAGCGATACTGTTACGGAAAAATTGAATGAAAGTGCGAATAAAGACTGGATGGTCGAAGACAATTTTTAAAATGGTATTAGTACCATTGTCTTTCTTATGCCCTTTAAAATGAGTCTAGTAATATTATAAAATAGTTAGCTGTTCTTTATGTATATATATATATATATATATATAAAACATTAAAATACAAGATTCAAGAGAATTCAATTCGATTTTAATTTATTCTCGCTTCAACGAAACCCACTACCATTGAAAATAAAAGTCTACCTGCCCCACTTTTTTACAATTAACTTCAAAAATGAAAAATGGAGGGAACGGCCCCGAAGAAGCTCCGTAAGGGCTAATCCGACAGTAAAAGTGTCAAGGGAATCGCGTAAAAGAAGTTTCTTACCTCTCCCGGTTTATTCAGAACCGCGTTTTCCGCGAACTTGAACTCTAAAACAACAATACTGATACTGAAAAATTGAATGAAAGTGCGAATAAACACTGGATGGTCGAAGACAATTTTTAAAATGGTATTAGTACCATTGTCTTTCTTATGCCCTTTAAAAAGAGTATAATGTTCTAAAACATTAAAACACAAGGTTCAAGAGAATTCAATTCGATTTTAATTTATTCTCGCTTCAACGAAACCCACTACCATTGAAAATAAAAGTCTACCTGCCCCACTTTTTTACAATTGGCTTCAAAAATGAAAAATGGAGAGAATGGCCCCGAAGAATCTCCGTAAGGGTTAATCCGACGGTAAAAGTGTCAAGGGAACGCGTAAAAGAAGTTTCTTACCTCTCCGGGTTTATTCAGAACCGCGTTTTCCGCGAACTTGAACTTTTTGGCAACGTCAAAAGGGAAAACCGGGGACAATTTAATGGAGCTCTTCATGGCGAAAAAAAGGCAATTTCGAGGTAGATTCGAAGTGACTTTCCTAGCCGTATTCCCAGCAGCATTTAATTCCAGGAAAACTTGGTCGCATAACAATTTCATCGTTAAAACCTTAGAGACCAAACTTCGCTCGGGCGAGGCTAACTCCGCTAAAAGCAGAGTCAACGCGTCCGGTAAATAATTCAGGAAGTTCAGCATCCGGCTGTCCCCACGCGTACAAAAAAATCTCTTTCTCTCTCCAAGGAGTTCCATTTTAGTTATTATTCGTCGCGAAACACTCGAAAATAATAGCCACCGACGGCATTGAACTGACCATAGTCACTTCCTGGCCGTGTTAATACATACTCCTTCGCCGGGGTTATTTACTTATCGACTCGCTCCGCCATTTTCCCTTGGAACAGGAAACCTCATTAAAATTCCCCCGGACACGACGGAAAGTTCTTTTCGAACACAATAATACTTTCGCCGAGAAATGCCGACGAGCGTAATGCCGGCGACACCCTGTCATCTTCCTCCGAACTTTTCCGGCAAACTATGCCGCGAGGAAAAAAATTTCTCCCCAACAAAAGTCGTTTATTCTTCGGTGACAAAGGGGCCAGGGATCCATTTATTTAAGACATGCGTTCGGGAAGCGAAAACAATGGAAGACAGCTTCATTTTTCTTTAATTCGGATGACGCGCGAGATTTTCGAGAGAGTCTTTCTTATTCTGAACTTTAAGGGTTGCTTCCACCTCTTGTATGCACTTGTATTATGTCACATATTAAAAAGATAAGCTGTAAATATTTTTGAAAGAAATGTGCTATCATATTAAGTATATTTTTATTTCAAATTTTAACTCTTTCCTCGAAACTTTGAACTTTGAACTAAAAATGTCGAGTGACACTCGACATAGGAGTGCAGAGAGTTAAAGGTCGTTTTTACCTCTCGAATATGAACATGAAACATAAGCTACGAGTAAAAAATATCAATTGTATTTAAAAGAAGCTGTCATTCTTGTATAATTAACTATATCTGCAATAATGTCTTTCAGGGGTTGTTGTCACCCTTCGTATATAAATATTGAGAGTAAAAATATTAATTATATTACCAGGAAATGAATCTGTCAGCCCTACATAATTTAATATATCTATAATATTTCCAATGCAAACATCCGCTATCAAAAATTAATTTCATCAAAATTATTTGAAATGCTATATTTTGGGGACTGTATTCACACCTCGCCATTAAATATAAGAGCAAAAACATTAATTATTAGAAAAATGGAGCTGTTGCCCATATATAATTTAATATATCATATTTGAAACGCTGAAGGGTAGTATCTGAGAGATGAGAAATAAAGGGAGCAGAGTCACCTATTTTTTAAGGAAACGGGGCCGTTACACTTGTGTTATATGCACGCCTCTTGTTCGTTTATACACTGTGTATCACCTGTGTACGGTAGCTGATGAACGGGTGGAGGGGGCAAGGAGGAGGAGGGTAGCTAGCCTTGTTGAAAAGGAGATCCTTACCTCTTTTATAGTGGCGTGTGCGTGCGAGAGGGCGGCCTCTTTGTCGGCCAAACTAGCCGCGAGGCTGAGGCTTCGATCGGCTTCGTCCCTCGCAGCCCTTAGCAGACTCCAGCGTTCCCTTTCCCTCTCGCGTTCCCGTTCCTCCGACGGCATGCCGACTCCTTGCTGCTGAAGGCGTCCTAAGGTCGCCTCGTTCTCCCGCATCCGCTGCAATCAACGGTCAAAGAGACCCATATCCGGGCAGTAACTCCACCCAAAACCACCACCGTCTAACAATGCATGCGAGCGTACAAAGTGCAAACTACTTGCTTCCAGACAAAGCACAAATGATTAACGCGTCGACCGGCCAACAATCCTGGATATCCAGCTTCTTTCTGTCTGACTAACTGCTAACTCAACGTCCTGACGTTGCTTCTGCCACCCTTAACAATTTTATCGATTACGAGAAAATGTAACAGTGGTCTCAGAATAGGGGTAGCTGGTTGCAAGATCGTTTTATGGGAGGCTCTAGACAATTTCAGAATTAACTTAATTAACGTTTACTACCCCTAACTCTCTCTTACTCTTTCACTCGACGTCCAATCCTGACGTTGATCTTGCAACCCTTTACAATCTTCACTGATCAAGAGAAAGAGAGACAATGATGCTGTAAGTTTAGTGTCTGCAGATTTTTAATATAGGGTGTTTCATAATAGGGGTGCTACTTGCAAGAACGTTTCATGAGACTTGGAGGTTCTAGTTAATTTTGACCAACATCGTCATAACCCAACGTCCAACCCTGACATTGCTCCTCCAACCCTTAATAATTTTCACTGATCACAAGAAAATGTGCTTTAGGCTCAGTGTATGTAGATTTTTGAACATAGGGAGTTTCAAAATAGGGGATGCTAGTTGCAAGAACGTTTCATGGAACTTTGAGACTCTAGACAATTTTAAAATGAACCTAAGGAATGCTACTCCTAAGTTTGTATTACCCGATAACCTCTTATTCCCAGTATAAAAATTGACTAATGTGGTGTATCATATTTTGTACTAGTAACCCGTAAGACTCCGAGAATAAAACTGTTGTTCATATAATTGAACTTGCAAAATTGTCCAGCACACAAACAGTAAAATTGATTTTTTCCATTTATTTTTAATCTAACCCCAACTTTTCCTCCGCAAGTCTCAACGTTTTTTTGGACGGAAGGTGATTTCACATAAATATAACTCAAAAACGGAAGAATAAAATTGTTGTTGACGGAAACTGAACTTGAAAAATTGTTCAACACACGAACAGTAATTTATTGTTGCTTACAGACCAAATTACAGCTTGATGCTAGAGTGAATTTGTAAAGAGAACCGATTTTAGCGTGCGAACTTCGGATTTTCGCGCAAGACGACGCGGATTGAATTCTACCCGGGTATTTTTTCGTTGCCGGTCGATCGGTAACTCAATACAGGTGCGACTCGAGACCCGTTTATTTACAGGTGTCACGTACCCTTCGCTTATTAGCCGGTCGGGATATCAGCTACGGAGAACTTAATCCACTTATCTTTCCCTCGGGCGTAAGTTACTTCACGCTACGTAGAACAGGTGCTGCAGCTGGTTTATCGGCTAAACTTCGGGACAACGCGATTACTGCCACTCCGGCGGATCGGTCAGGTGTTAGCCGGTGTTGGCGAGTCAACATGTTTCGGGGGTTAAAAACTGTCGATCGCGCGTGTTACTCGCCCGCTCGACCGGAAAAGCGTGCTCCCTTACGCGGAAACAGGTTAGACTTCGTTGAAGAATATTTCGTATGTGTTAAATTTTAGCTGAATATCTTTAACTAGAAGAACTTGACAGCCATTTTCCTAAAGTCATTTCTGCGAAACACCATCTGTGATTGAAATAAGGGAAATCCAAAATTTAAAAAAAAAATATAAAATCACGTTTCATGGAAAAATTAGTATGTTGTTGTATGATATTTACGTAGTATTTTCTGAAAAATTAAGATAAATATCTTAAACTAGAAGAGCATGGCAGTCATTTTCCCGAAATCATTTCTGCGAAACTTCGTATTTATATCAAAAGGAAGAAAAATGTTTCAAATAACAATTGTCAGGTGTAACAATAACTATCAGACGAATAAGAAGATTAAAGTTTAACGATTAAAGTTTACAGCCTTTCCACCTCTAGTAAACTTATCTCCAAGATAAATCTCTTAAACTAAAAGAGCATGGCAGCCATTTTCTCGAAGCCATTTCTGCGAAACTTCGTATTTATATCAAAACGAAGAAAAATGTTTCAAATAACAATTGTCACGTTTAACAATAACTATCAGACGAATAAGAAATGAATACATTAATACATTGACAAAGATTAAAGTTTACAGCCTATCCACCTCTAGTAAACTCATCTCCAAGATAAATCTCTTAAACTAGAAGAGCATGGCAGTCATTTTCCCGAAATCATTTCTGCGAAACTTCTTATTTATATCAAAACGAAGAAAAATGTTTCAAATAACAATTGTCAAGTTTAACCCCCTGCCGTATTTTAACGAGTCAGACTCGTGATAAACATTTTAAACAAAGTCTAACAAATATGAATAGTATGCCTTTCTTTTTGGACGAAATAAAATTTTATTCGTTTGTATTCAATACGTAAGCATTGAAGTACATGTAGCCATACATAACCTATACATTTTCTATTATCTTCTGTAACATTTTTGGAAGTATAGACATTTTAATCACTATACCCGCAAAGGAAATGGCACGGCAAGGGGTTAACAACAACTATCAGATGAATAAGAAATAAATGCATTAAGCCCTTGCCTTATGATTTATTTTACGGTTTTAGTAATTAGAATTTCTTTGTAGTACACAATTTCTTAGAAAAAGGAGAAAATGTAAATCTATTGCATGTCTATATGTTCTCCAATGGCTTCACATTAACAACAACAAAATAGAATTATATTTCGGTTTAAAGGAAATTAATAACATACATCTTTATTAGACTCTGTTCAGAATCTTCATCACGTCTCTCAGACGATATTGTAAGCGATGGGGTTAATACATTGACAAAGATTAAAGTTTACAGCCTTTCCACCTCTAGTAAACTCATCTCCAAAGTTTTCTATACTATCAAATATCAATTCCCCTTATCCATTTACTAAAATTTCTAAATACAGAACAAAATACAGTTGGTGCCATTTTATTAGATCACCTTGTACATTCTGAACGATGGTGAGCTGAACAGGTGAGCCTCCCAATCAGAGTACGTCAGTCGAAGACCCCGAAAATCGATAAGCCTGTTGAAACAGCGGCCATGATCGAAAAATGTGTATCCGTGGGCTGTCAATAATTTGTTTAAGCGACGAGTTTCGTATTTTACGTTCGCGGATATTCTTCCGCGTATCCGCGCGCAGGATGTTAGCGAAACATTAAACAACGAGATCCATGGAAGCGTGCATGGAAACGTTTACGATGTCAAACAACAGAAGAGAGCCGGGGATATGGCGGAGATCGACGAGATTGTCGGCGTGTTTCTGTTTGAACAGCTTCTGGCGGGGGGTGGCTGGACGGCGGGGGTTGTCGGATGCGCGGATGTTAAGCCGACCGGATAAAAAAATCATATAGGGTGGTTCTTTCAGGTTCTTTCTCCTAGAAGGAACAAGACCGGTGCGACACGTCGGACCATTCGCTCTGGTGATGAAGTGGATTACATGCGATCCGACAAGACGGAAGAGTATAAAGCAAAAGGGGAAATTGACGTGCTCCGTGGAAGAGAAATTGCTGTAAGACCCGGAACAAGGTCTGTTTCCTTTCATGTTCCATTACGAAGAAGTACCGTCCGCTTTCTAGTTAGGAGATATCCGATGATAACGGATAACGCGGGACCGCCGCCATTACGAGCCACCGTGATGGACGCTGATGACCCCGAAGACCATGAAATTCGGTGGAGCAATAATAACGCGTTTAATGTTGGCTCTCTGGGGCAGACAATGTACTACGAGCATTTACTATGACGAGATTTCAACGATTTCATGCTCGGAATTTATCATAATCTCCAGGGTTGTACTTTGATATTTGAAATGGTGGAGAAGCGTTTCATTTTTTACCTATTCAATAAATGTGTACCTACGTTGCGTACCAAAAGAGGATTTTTATATTATTTGCTGCGGAGGATTTATTATAATTTTAAGGGTTGCAGTTCAATATTTAAAATGATACAGAAGAGTTTGATTTTGAAAATGTTTACCTACGATGTGTCCTAAATGTGGCAGATTTTTATATTATCCGATGCGAAGAAGTTAGTATAACCTTTAAGGGTTGTACCTGAATATTTAAAATGGTGCAGTAGCATTTATGTTCTTACTTGTTTAGCCTGATTTTTAAAATATGTACCTACGTTGCACAGCAAAGTTGGCAGATTTTTATATTTATTCGCTATGTGTGCATCTACGATGTTTCATAAAAATTCGTAAATAATATATACCTCGTACAGTTCATTTTCGAGTAACTTTTGTTAATTTATTTTATTTCGTCCCGGGGTCAACATTATATGTTTTATGAAATGTTTTAAATGTACGACTATGTTCTGGCTTTCACGAATATTTTAACTACAGTGAGAAATGTTAATCACTCTTTTTACGAACACGAAAATTACTATATTTTATGGTGAGTACGCTCGTCGAATACAGTTACGCGGTAAAATAGAAAATGATTTTATGGTTGTTCTTGTGAAACAACAAAGGATTAATTTCGGTATTAAACAACATCTTTTTCGATTGTTCTTTTTAAACAAGATTATTGTTACTTGACGTTAGGTAATTATAATATATAAAATTTAAATCAGCAAACGATTTAAACAATATTTACGAATACCATTTAAATAATTGGATGCAGATATTTGTTTATGGAGAAACGAACACGAAACGAAAACAAGAACCACACTTTCTGTGATTTTATTTAACAGTACATATTCGTTAACGTGATATTTAAAAAATATGAACAAATGAGAAGGACGAGGTTCGAAAAATATTTCTCTGATATCAGTACATATGTAAATATTTGGATAGCTTCTGGACTGCAGTACACGTATAGTAAAACGAAGATAATGCGAGCGGAAAAAAGTATAATTAAGAGGGGAAAACAGAATGTAATTAGAAGCGAAATAAACAGAAAATAACAGAGATACGCGCGTTATAAAAATACGGATACGTAAATGAGAAGGTATAATACGTGGAACTGTGAAATAAATAAAAAACACCGATAATAATGAGGTACCATTGCAGGCATTACTATTCAAATTAGATTCAAGAAAATGTAAGTATAAAATAATATTATTAACGCACCTCTGTGATTTCGCTTGCTCATTAAGTTTTTAATGAGGTACTACAATGACTAATTATATCCATAATAAATTCTCCTATATACCCTGGTCAACAATTTTATTTGTTTCATTTTATTTAACAAGAGAGTGCGATGAATATTATATTTACATGTGCATCCAGAATAAAATAAAGAGAAGAGAATGTTGGTGTAATTCTTATACATGCACCGCTTTATGTGTTTATTTGTTGAAATTCTGCAAAGATCAAAATATTGTAATTTTTCGAAGAATATGATATCTACTATTTTCTATAAATACAACTATTTTACTTCTCTGTATTTTCTATTACAATTTAGGATTCAAAATGTTTCGATTTAGGAAATTATGTTACCATCTGGGGTTAAAAACAGTTATGATATCGATTCCGGTTCTTGAAACAGTTACGAGATCCGCAAAAATGTTATAACTGTTGTGAGAATATCGGTAATCGCTTATATCGGTTACGGTTACGGTTCTTGAGAACCGATATTATAACGGTTCTATAACTGTTATTGTTAGGTTCTGGATTTCGGTTTCGTATAATATGTCCCGTATCGGTCTCATATCGGTTTTGCAGTTCTGCAACTGATATTTTTTGGTTCTGTATCGACTATACAGAGTGTCTCAAAATTCCTTCAAAATCCGGAAATGGGAGGTTCCTGAGATCATTTGAAGCGACATTTTCCTTTGCAAAAATGGCGTCCGCTGCTTTGTTTAAGAGTTATTAACGAAAAACACGGACCAATCAGAGCGCAGCTACAGCGGATTGATTCTGGCTTGGCCAACGGCGACGCCACGCTAAGCGGGACCTGTCACCGAGTCGGACTCCGTTCGCTGTAGCTGCGCTCTGATTGGTCCGTGTTTTTCCATAGATTAAAATCAAGAGAAGAGAATAAAATGCAGTGATCATTAAGATTGTATACTGCTTTACGTGTTGACTTGCTGAAATTTGTCGTTAAAAAAATTGAATAATTATACCACAAATAAACAGTAATCATAAAGATAGACTAGCGTAGTGACTATTAACACATTATTAGACTGCGGAACATTATGCAAAATAAAAACTTTCTACCTGAATTGCAATAAACTGGGGTGAAATAAAAATTTAATTTCTTTTTTACTATGTTTAATGGGTTGAAAATAATGTAAAAGTGTCTTCAAATTCTTCTAATGATTTTACTGTTTTAAATTACACTTACTCATTTTTGTCATAAATGCATATAATCCGCATTATCTATCGGCGATTATTTCGTAATTGCTGGAACTCTATAGTCCACGACTAAGGATTGTTTAATCGATCCTTCAACATCAATTTCTATTGAGAACCAACAACTTGCGTCCAATAACGCAATCTAATAATTTCATTTGGGATTATTATGTAAAAAATGATTTTCAAGGTTTCTTTTGGTAGAGCACGATTATTGAAAGGCCTATTAATAAGCTTCCGGTAGGTAAAGTGTTAATAGCCGACTGATCTGCGATGCAATACATTTTTTTATTTTCTTGAATATCACGGGGGCACACCTGCAAGATTAAAAATAGTTGGCCAACCTTTCGCTTGTTGAGAATAGAATATCAGGGTTGAGGAAAAGCTATAAACATTGTTCCCTGCGAAATAACTTGGCGAACGAGCGAGAGACGGTGTTTCTTTTGCGAAACGAGAGACCGGGAACTTCGAATCGCGGGGCGCAGTTTCAACGTTTAAAAAGGCAAGCTTGGCAATGCTAACGGAGACGTTCTTCCAGAGTTTCGGGGGAGGAAAAAGTTTAAATTAAAAACGCGATTTTTCCAGTGGAGGGAGGGGAATCTTGGACAGAGTTCAGTCAAGGTTGTCGAACTGCAATACGAGAAGTTTAATCATAAATCACGGGGTTCGTCGGAACTAGCATCGCCCCCCCTCCCCCCGGTAAATTATTCTTAATTAATTGAACCGCGCGCGCGGGCTTATTAAGTTCGCCTATGCGTCGACATTTACGGCTTGTTTCTAGGAGCGTTTTCGTCGTTTAATTTCGGACACGGTATTTACGATCGCCGGCGTGGAATATAATATTAAAGGATATTAAAGTGTTCGTTCCGGGTACCCCAGGGAAGACACGGTTGCCGTATGATGCATGGTACTGGTTCTTATGAGAATTTCTCCTCTCCATCTCTCGCTCGCTCTATCTCCTGCTCTCTTGCTCTCTTACACGATCCACGGAGAGTAAACTCTGTATTTTTCGCTGGGAACGCCATTACTGCGCCTTAAGCTGCTTGCAAGAAACATTAAAGACTGTCTTTGTAGAACGGGGCATTAGCGATCTCGTTCTTTTGTGAACGTCGAGCTCGATTTTTGTCGACGGGGTGGAGACCGAGAGCAAAGGGAGCGCGACAGAACGAGAATGTTTTTTAATTTTCCCTGCAAATACTTTAAGCCGATTCCCGTAATCCCTGTTTAGACTTGGCGCGACTGGCGTACTTCAGAATTTGCGAATTCGGGACGATCACTATTAACAAGTTCTGACAGTTCGCGATGCCTGACTCGACGTGACGTTATTCCGCGAATCTTGCGAAATTTTACCATTTTTCTTTTAGGTTTGATTTGACGTTGTAATATTTGTCTGTAATTTATTCAGTTATATACCCAACTCTTTTTTACACGATTTTGACACAGTGGATTAAAAAATTATACTAAATTTTCCAGTCTTGAGAAATTGTTGATGGTTAAACAGTGACGATTTCGTTAAAACAAATAGTACAATCATTATTCTAGTCTCATTTTAAAGCTTTGGACTTCTACTTGTACGAACTGTCATTCATTTTTGCCTAAGACTATTTCAAACGACGTGACAGGTGGAAAGATATGTTTTTCCTCGAAAATGCTGCCAATCGAAACATCTGTATTGTTCCTGTAATTTTTCCCGAATATATTTAATTTTTTTTATATAGCTTTAATCAATTGATTCTTGGTTTTATAAAGAGAAAGTCCCGAAAAGTACGTGATCGATTGCTCAGAAATTTTAATAACTAATTCCACATACAGTGAGTACGCGATCTAAGTCCAACGGAACATTGCGATCTATGTCCCTTCGTCTACTCCTTCCACTGCGGGGTATCCCCGGAGGGGTAAAGAAGCTCGAACTGCCTCGGTCGCCGAGCAGCGTGAACATGCCGCGTAATTTGATCTGGGTCGGGTATATCGGTGTGAATCACTACTAATCCAATTACAAAACTTATTTATTTTTCATTATTTTTTTATGGAACCTTCACCAACTTATTTCTGGCTTTTTTTCTGATTAAAATGACACTAAACATTAAATAACTTCAACTGTATTTAGTGGTTTAATTGACGATATGTACAGTGACTTTCGGACGTAGACGAGGATAACGGTCCGTGTTTACATGCTGTCCTTTTCTACGTTCGGCGCAGTCGGCGCGGCCACAAAAGAATAGTTTCCCGTCTCGATCTAAGTCCCGTCAGAGAACCGAAAAAGGACTTAGATCGTGGACTTACTGTACTACTATCACCCAACGGTATTATATTTGATTTATTAAAAATGTTATTCAAGCAAGTTGTTCGCTTCATAATGATACGAATTTTTCATTTTGTTCATCGCACAAAATTGTGCAGCTAATAAAGACTGGTTTTTTGGGAGAAAATTCATTTTCATAGAGACAAAAGTTAATGGGGTTTTCGCGCGAGAGCCGGATAAACGAAATTAGTTTTGAAAATGCAGTGTCTCGCGTCGCGACGGGTTTTTGAACGTTTGGAAATCTAATATGAAAGACATCACGACGTTAAAAAATGTTCGTCGCTCGACGTTCAACAATTTAATAACAGCCAGAGGAATAGTACCTGATAAAAACGCACGACATTGTGCCCTGGTTTCTACACAAAGAGCCCTTCTAATGCGATGCGCGTGTACCACGGCAGAAATATTCTTCTTTCAATCTGTTTAAAGCCTTAGAATGCGGTTCTCCGGTCGGTCCAGGAATTTCTCGCTCAAAAATGCATCCTGCTGCTTGAAACTTTGAATCCAAGTCGAGTGCATTCTAAGGATTGCAACGCCCGGCTGCTTTGAACGAATTGAAAGGGGAAGATCTCAGTGTGCTTTCCATGCTAGCTTGGGAAAGACGATGCATTAGGCGTTCGAATTAATTCGGTGTCTAGGTATTCACTCACTCTTATTGTTAGGTCTGCAAATTAATTCTTGATATTACATTCGCTATTGCATTTATTTCAATGGAAAATTTTCAAAGCTTGGAATTTAATTTGCTCGAGTCCGAAATGAAGATAATGCGATTTCTATAAGCTTATTATATCACTGCAGAGCAAACAGGTTTTCAAAATTTAATACGATTTCATTTCTAATTTACTAGGGTCGGAAATGAACATGATAAAATTCTACTAAATTTATAAAAATTTATATTAGTATGAAGCAAACAGCTTGCTAAGATATAACACAAATTCGGTGTCTAGATATTCACTCGCATTTGGTGTTAGGTGTGAAAATTAATTTTTGGTCCTGATACTACATCAGCTGTTACATTGATTTCAATGGAAACTTTGCAAAGCGTGGGACTTAATTTTTTTGAGTCCAAAATGAGGATAGTACAGGTTTACTCCAGTTTTATAAATTTATTATATTACTGTGGAGCAAACAGGCTTTTAAAATTCAATATGATTTCATTTTTAATTTGCTAGGATCGGAAATGAACTCTACTTGATTCTACTTGATTTATAAAAAATGTATATCATTGTGAAGCGGACAGCTTTCTAAAATTTAATGCAATTTCAGTTTTAATTTGCTCAAATCAATAGTGAAGATGATAAAATTGTACTGGATTTCTAAAAATTTATATTACTACGGAAGAAGCAGCTCGTTAAGATTTAATACAATTTCATTTTTAATTTGCCACGGTCGAAAACGAAGATGATCAAATTTTACTTGATATCAGTTTCGCGAAGTTCCACAGAAAAAGTAAATTGGCATAACGTATCAGCAAAAGAAAACTTTAGCTTCACTGAAGAGCTTCGATCCAACAAATTGAAGAAGTTTAACGCCGTCGAGTTTCCAACATTTGTTATACGAAAATCAAACGCTAATATAAAAGTTATTCGTAGTAAATTTCAATTTTAATCCATCCGTGGAAAACATCAGGTACAAAAGGTGTTTAAATTTGATAAAATTACACGAATTCATTTCCACGATTAACAAACTTTCACATTCATATTTTTACAGTTCACAAACATATTTCAAACTCAGTCAAAAGAAAAAGTTCCACTAAATTCAATGCTGCTTCATATTGTCCACACATTTTGGTACACTGTTTAAATCTCATTAATGAATGGCGGATTTTAATTTATAATTAAAAATTAATAGTTGAAATATAGAACTGTGAAGATATTGGAAGAAGTTAAAAGTATCGGTACACTATATTCGACTTACAAGAATTGTACTTGCAGAGAATGCAGAAAACAAAATTGGTGTGTGCTTAGATCACATGGTTGAAGTGAAACTTCTTTCTTTAATTTTTTTTCGAATTTTTATTAACACTTTATGACATTTAATTTTCTATGATTCTATTATTGGAGCAATTGGCTTGCGATAGCTAAAATATGATACAAACATTCTTGATTCAATTTTGTCTAAATGTCTTGCAAATACTGCATCGAGAGTTTTTCCTGATCTCGTTGTCGCTTGATTAGGATTATTTACAATTTCCAATCTTAATTTACTACTAAAAAATTCTATTAATAATTTTGACTGTTCCGATGCAAAGTTCACGTTGAAATCTCTACTTAGCATCATCGGAATTTTATCATAATCTTTATTAAGCAATACCGAACCCTCAACCGTATATGCTAATAGAATAGAATTTCGTTTCATCGTTTCATCGCCAGATCGGTTTTACTCCTACCGCGTCGAGATTTTACGCCTAACGCGCCTAAAGAAGTTTCACTTAAAAAAATCGGTTTTGTCAAAATGAGGAAACAAAAGTACAAGCTTAATTTAAGTGTCGCGAATAGGAAAATGTAAATTCGGGTAAACGTTTCGGGCGCGCGAACCCCGCGGATTCACTCTGGAAAATGAATCGGCTTCGGGTATCGATGAAGCATGAATATTGCAGATCAGTTTTCGCGAGATTGCGCGGCGAGGATCAGCGCGCGTTGTTCATTTGACGAAATTGAAATGACCGACAGCGTCGTTGGCGCGCGGCGCAATGCACGGGCGATAACGGTGTCGGGAAAATGAGAAATTCCACCAAGTTTAATGAAAGTATTTAACGGGCAAAATTGCTGTCTCGCGTAGAAACCTCCTCCCCTCCTCCGTGCCGCCCTCTTGGTTGTTACCGGCGAGAGCTGAAGTTGACGCGCGCGCCACAGGGAAAATTGAAACGCCTTTCTACGAGGCCGTTCGTTAAAGCGAATTTTCCCGCGGTTATTTTTCCACGAAATTATAAGGTCAAGTCGCGGAGAAAAATTTAGGTTCCCGAGGGGAATCGGTTCGAAGGCCACAGGGTCCTCTAATTAGTAGTTGGCCCCCTCTGATGGGCGCAGATGAGTTTTAGATTAGCGAAACGAGCCCTCGGGCGAACTTTGGCAAACATTGGATTAGCTGGACACGGCTCGGTTGCTGGGCAAAATTCGGTCGTGTTTTTTTTTGCGAATTTTTTGGTGTGTTAAAGTAAGCGAAATATTGTTTATGTTGTTCGTAAAAGAAATCCATGCTGTTAAGAACAATAATTAATTGTTTCATAACGTCGGTTTTATTGTGCAGTATCTTTTATTGACTTTTCTAATAAAATTATAGCTGAGATTCCCGGAAATCTATTTTACCTAGAGTTTGTTAGGACCATTGTAGAACTAACACAGTTTCAGTTGATTAAATCCTGATCTAATAAAACAATTCTCGAAGGAACGTAAATTTTAAGCAGATTAACACAGTTTTGTTTAAAATATAACATTTTAATTGATTTGATACAGCTTTACTTGGTTCTCTCAGTTGTCCAATCGAAAAATTCGAAGTGATTTGAGGGAGTTTTATTTTAAATTTCATTTACTCAAACGATTTTTGAGAAACGTAAAATTCTAAGTGAATTATCACAGTTTTACAATATTTGTAATTTACTTTAACGATTTATGGAAAACCTAATATTCTGAAGAGATTCTGTCTTTTTAAAATCTAGAAAAATATAAAAATGTATGCAAATTGATACATTAACATAGATTTATTATATTTGTAATTTACCCAAAGAATATGTCTAAACGTAAAATTCTGAGCAATTTCTGTGTTTCTAAACGGGGCCTAGAAAAAATGTGAACATTGATTTGAATTCATTCGAATGAAAGACATCGTCTGGAAGAAAGAAAGGAGAATCTACAAGCATGTCTACCCAACTCTCCCACCACCTGCATACTATATCTGCCATGCAAACTTCTGAAATCAACGGAAGAACGACTCACCTGTTCGTAGTTTCTGATGAAGTCCCGAAGTTCCCGTTCCTTGTCCTCGAGGGTGCCGTACAGCGCCTTCATTTGATTAAGCAGGTCGAACTTTTCCGCCTTGAGCCTCTTCCGGTCGGCCTTCAGCGCTTGTAGAGCTTCTTTCGCGTGCTGCAATTCCATCTCAAGTGCAACGAATCTAGCCTCCTCCTCGAGTACTGCATCCTCTGATCCGACCTCGCCTCGACCAGCTCCGCTGAACAATAGCTTCCTCAGTCTGGCAACTTCCGCTACCAAACGTTCATTCTCCAATCGGAGTCTTCTCGCGCTGGCTAGCTCCACGGAGCCGTTGCTTCCGCTCCCGTAGATGTTGGACAGCCTGGATGCTACCAGTGGATCCCCTATTCCTGGAAAATTGCGTCCCAAGTTAGTACAAGTAACAGAAAATGGGATTCGTTATTTGGAATTTTTGGGTATACCAGGGATGGGCATTTTTGTCTCAATTGAAAAAAACTGTCCCCACAATTGCGCCTACTGTCCCCCACCTTCATTCGCCGTTACCGTAGAGCAGGGATGGGCAATTTTGCCTCAATTGAGGCAAAACCGTCCACTCCGTAGCGCCCTCTGTCCCCTTCCAGCAAGCGTGGTACAATGGGGCAACGGAGATACGAGACATCAGCGTACGCAACGAACGTGCGCGCTGCATGAAAGAGAGGTTGGTGGGAGAAGCAGGTGTTTCAGGGGCTCCCCCGTGCCCACCACTGCCGTAGAGGAAGGAAGTGCTTCACCCGTCGCGAACAATGCGCAGACCCCGCGCATGGAAGAGAGGTTGGTGGGAGAAATAGGCGTTTGAGGAGCCCCTACCGTGCCCATCCTTGGGGTATACATTTTTGGCACGGTGAAGTGGAATGAACGAATGAAAAACCTAATTACTGCTTCTTTAGAAATTTTAGGTAGATGTACAAAGATTAAAAGTTGTCAAGCATCTACTAACTGGATAGCATAAATTCTAGGCTAGACTAGGCAGTCAGCTCCAACTGGTCCCCTTCAAGAGCCTGGGATTATTTGTAATATTACAGTTGATAGCAAGCCTGCAGTTTTTAACTATTTCATAGCACCTATAGGTAGATCCATTCAAATTTTCACGCATCAATCTTTTATACACATTTTTCAGCTTATTTCTTCGAAACCAAGGGTCATCTTATTATGAAGATGCTGTTGTATTATTTCAAATCTATTATAATTAATAAAAAAAGAAATGAATGCCTATATAGACCCTATGTCTTGGAATTAATTCATTAGGAACTATAAGCGATATCATTAAAATTTTTTTTTTATTTTATTTCTCTTATATCTACAAAGAAATGAATGTATAGACCCTACGTCTTGGAATTAATTCATTAGGAACTATAAGCGATATCATTAAAATTTTTTTTATTTGATTTCTCTTATTTCCCCGCGTACTTCAACGAGAGGGTTTCCAAAAATTTGTTAAATTATATTTTTGGAAAATTTTTAAAGTTTGGTCCCAAGAGAATTAAACAAAATTGCACTCACAGGTATATAATTTTTGTACATAGCAATATTTTGAAAACCCCCGTTGTTCAAATATACAAGAGAAAATAAGGAATCAAGAGAAAAAGAGTTTTTGAAGATAGTCCTAGTAGTTCTTGAGAAAAGGTACATTTTACGCGATAAAACATAATTTTCGGATAACACAATTCAAAGTTTAGGAACGAGACAAAAATGCTCGAGACCGAACTATTTATCAGAAATGAGAGATCTCGGTCTTGAATTAAGCTTGCGAATACGTAGAAAAAAGTCAGCTAAAAAATCGAAATTCGAATTTCTTCATCAAAATCAAAGTCTCCTTAAACCAAATCACCCCTTTTCCTCCTCGCTGTACACTAAATCCTTGCATCTCAGACCATCAACCTCAGCATCGCCGCCCTAACAATCCCCCAAAACACGATGGGTGAAGTCTCTAACAACGCAGACAGGAGCAGGCTCAATCGCAGCGTAGCACAGCCGAGGGCAACTCTAAACAGCAAAGGAACACACGCGCGACTACATCGATCCCTAGAGCCATCAGCCAAGAGCGCAGAAGGAGCAGATTCGGCGAGGTAACGGAAGGATGATGGCAGATAGAGAGCGAGAGAGAAAGAGAGAGAGAGAGCGAGAGAGTGAGAGAAAGCTAGAACGAGCTAGAAGACCAGCAACGCGTCATTCTCAATAATGCACCGAACCGGTGGCTAAGCGGAACATCTCAGAAAGGCGTCTCGTTAGTCACCGAGGCCTCCGCCACATTGAAGAAAGATCAGGCTGGCATTCATCTTGCGCCGGAGACACCGTTTAATTCCCGGGATTCGTAGGAACGAACGAGTCGGTGCTAGGAACAATCGCGGACACCGAGTGCACGGAGGGCGAAGTTGAAAGGGAGGGCCTTCCATAATTAAATGCTGGGGTTACCCACCGAGGGAATTAGCCGGGGACGAGGGTCTGCTGCCCGGGGCTGGTCCAGGTGGTTCATTGTCCTCGTCGCCAGGCCGCACCTCGCCGTCCACCAGGTCCTTCTCGATGTCCTTCTCGTGATCGTTCATCTCCTTGCTAGATCGCTGGGACTCGCGGTTCGTCGATATCCGCAGCCTGTCGCCACTCGATCGATCGCTGCCACCCCGGTGCAAGAAACCCGATCTGTTGCTGGATCCTCGATCCGGGCTAGCGCTGCCTGATCGAGAGTCCACGCTGCCGCCAGAGCCGCCGAGGCGCGTCTTCTCGAGCGCGGGGGCGTAAGGACGACGAGTTTTGTCGATCGGACTGCGACTCGGTGACCCATTGAGCTTCTCTGTGGTGGAAACAGACGCTTTTGATAATGCTTGCGATGACCAGATGAGGATTAAGGGGTTTGCGACGAGGATGTGAAACGAAGATAGAAAAGTCGTAAGTAGACCGCGGATCTTTGTGCGTTTGTGACAGAAACGAGTGGGTGAAATTTAAGACAGCAGAAGAATCAAAAAGCCGTTCATCAGGAGATGGCAGTGATTTTCGACAGGGGTACAGGAGGACTGCGAGACCCCACTCTAGAACAGTGATGCCACAAATGTCAGCATTTCACACATGCGTATTGCGGCGCGCGAGGAATCCAGTAACGTATACGCGCCAAAAAAGAGAAACATCTGGGTGGCATGCCGGGACCTAGCACTGCCATAGACGAACTTGTAGATAACGGACGTTATTTTTTATTTACTTGTTTATTTATATAATTAGAAACTATATTATTGTTATTTTGGATACTGGAAAGGTTTTTGGTAGTTTTCTTTTGTCTTGCAACAAATGTTGGTATTCTTTATAGATTCTGCCAAATAAAATAAAATGTTATATTATGTTATGTGAAAGTATGTGAATGTTGAATGAAAATCATTATTTTTAAAACAGGGCCTTAAAGAACTCTCCAAAATTTGAAATTAGTACATTACTGATGCCACGCGCGAATACGCATGCGCGAAAAGCTGACATTTCTGGCATCACTGCTCTAGACGCCAGGCTGCGGACTCCACTCTTACGCTTACGTTCTGGCGGGAACGGTCGACATAGGCGCTCAGCGTCATCACATCTCTCTATTCCAGTCACACTAATGTGCGCGTTTACGCCTTCGTCGCGCGATTCGGCCAATAGCGGTGGACGTGTAGCGCGTAGAAGGGAGATCACGTGGTACTTAAAAGTTTCTCACTGCCATCTTCTGATGGACGGACGGTAGGTACATCGATACTGATTGGCGTGATTGAAAAAAGGAACAATATTTTTATGTGGCTCCCGTTCCTTGTCTCTCAAAAAACGATTTAAAGTAAGTATTGTCTAGCAAAATTGATAGCATAATTAATAGTACGTAATAAAATACAACAATAAAGATTGTTACTCTTCAGATCATTGAGAAAGAGCATTTATTTGATTGGTTCTGATTACAGAATTCTTAATAGACAAAAAAACAATGCAATATTTCAGAAACAATATCAAAATATTCTACTTACTAATATTTCTACTTAATGCGAGACTGTCTTTTGCTCATTCATTTAAGTTCAGGCAACGACATAATCGTCATAACTAATTATAAGAAGAATTATGAACACTCCCATAAGACACATCAAAGAGACGGAAACCAGTTAATAATTTGTATCAAACGTTACCGAGTTAAATCATGGAGCAGTGACCGAAGTGCCTCGTACGGAACAAAATTAACTCAGCAAATTGAATTATTAAACCGAGTAGCTTAGACGAAGTAGTCGATTAGCCTGATAATAAAAGTTTCACGAGCCATTAAACAAAGTGCACGTGATCCTGCGTTTGCATATATCACAGTCGCCGACTAGAAACGATTGTACACGTATCCCTCGTAAATTAGACATAATGTATATAACAACCGGTAGAAGTTTCATAGTTTAATTGGTCTGGAATGCGGTGAATCTTTCATCGAAACACGTACACGTTGCCATACACGAGGACAAAGGATTGAGAGAGAATAAGAGAGAGAGAGAGAGAGAGAGAGAGAGAGAGAGAGGGAGAGAGGAAGAGAGGAAGAGAGTAAAAACGTAATGAAATCTCCTGCTGCTCATAGAAGAATCTTCACAAAGGCCGTGACAGCTGGCGCACGGGGTTACACGCGCTGTTCCCATCGTATTACAAGTTGTAGGAGAAAATGGTGAATCATGGTCCAGTCGTAAAACTGGCATCAAGTAACTGCGAGATAGTGAGGTATATACACCGTGTTCCGGAAATCAAGATAAACTTTTAACCGTGAGCTATGCACGAGAACCTACAGTTTTGAATTATACGCCCGGGGAACTTTTCCCGGGGAAAAGATTTACGTGTACCCTAAACGTAAGTTAAAGGTACGAACATTTATGGGAGAAGTTGGAACGGTGTCGTCTGCGAACACTTTTAAGCCCCGAGCCCCGGGAACTCTTTTGTTGTGTCGAACTACTAAATCAACATAAAACTTCCTCTTTTTTTTTGTCGAAGGCGCCAGTTGCTAACGAATAGGTCAGGTGGCTAATTAGCGAAACCACAACGTACAGTCATTGTTTCTTAGTGGCGCAACCATGGAGCTTTGTAGTTTTAACTAAAAGGATTAGCGGCTCGTTTTGATCCTTAGAGATGTAATTGTCCCACCTGGCATTTAAAACATTTTCTATCGCGTTGGCTAAGAAGCTGTTTATTTTAACACGTTCATTGTTCAGGTCTTCAACATACCATAGGTCATTAAAATGCTCGGTTTAAATTCCGTTTTTCTTATTCATGATTACTTGTCATCACTTTTCTATTGCATCACTTTTCATTGATTAATACTAAACAATATTAAAAAAGCTGACCTTATAACAGTTCAACGAAGACGTTTCAACTATGCTTTAAACAGCATCACACGTTCCGGCTCACAACTCCGGTTACAATAAACATTCCCAACATTTAAAAATGGCTGTAAATAGCCAAAAGTCACAACTAACAGTCCACAAAATCCCAAAACCATAACTCTTTCCATCACCCAGAACAAAAATACCAAAACCATCGGTGTCATCGTTTACCCAAAGAATGTATCTGCTGTTGTCGGTCAAATAGAAAAGTTTAATTATGGTGACTATACTAACCGACAGGGCTGGATCGACGATCGACGGGGCTGGTCCTCTCCTTCCTGTCAATCGGACTGGTTCGTTTTTCTATAGGGCTGGCAGATTTGTCGCTGGCCGAACTTCTCTTGTCGACGGGGCTGCTGCCAGCGCTGAGCCTCTTGGCGTCCTCTTGTTGTTGCTGGACGACCTCTGTTGATTCTTGCGTTCCGGGGCTGGTGTTGTTGGTGCTGCTAGCTGCCCCGTTGTTGTTGCTGTTCCCTGGGGCAGCGGTGTTCGTCCCGGCCCCGTTGTTGTTGTTCAACACCACCGGCAACGCGCCTCGAACATCCCTCAACTCGCCGCGGAGGGTTGCGCACTCACCCCTTGCACGTTCCAGCTCCCCGTCAAGCCGGGCGCCAGTCGCTGCGTTCTCCTCCACCATCACGCGAAATTTTGCCTGGAACAACAATACAAAACAGAAATTTAATACTCTTGTTCATTCAACGAAAAATTTCATATTGCTCTATTGGGGTCTGACATGGGGGCGTGGACAATATATATATATAGGTATCCAATATGGCGACGAAGTGCTTGGTCTTAACATTGTATTGATATCTACTTTTTTGTTTTTCCTTAAAATGTTTGTAATTATGGGTGAAACTTGTAAGTAGGCAGGTACAAATCCTGCAGAATGAAAGTTTGTTGAAGGAGAGCGGCTTTTTAAAGTATGTTTTATCAACTAATTCATTTTACAAAAATAAATTTGTTTTTTAATACACCTTCTAAATTCACAATTATAATTTCATAAATTTCTAATCGCTTAGAATTGGTGAGGACATATTAATTACTCCACATATAATTGTACAAATATCTTCTATTAGAGGCACCAATGCCACAGGCATCACTGAACCAAGAATTTCGAAAGTCTTTATACGCTGGTTAGATCTTTCAATACGCACTCTAGCTTTAGCTATTTTAGCTGTTAAAATAGACTGTTCTTTGCCAAATCGTTTCTTATATTTTAGAAACGAAGGTCTTATAAATTTCAAGCAGTTCACTTCACATATTTCATTTCAAAGTGTGGAAACGGACCAACAAATTTTTGCTCGCTCTACTATCATAATCTTTCACTGTACAGTAATGAAAATATTTTTTGCTACGCGGTAGAAAAATTGTAGTTTCCACAACGTTATTTTTAATTAACACCTGTTTTAACAATGTAAGTTTAGACTGTAATTAACACTTGTTAACACTGTAAGCTGCTGTAACTCAAACCAAGCCAAGCTTAGAGTATTTCTACTTTTCGACAGCAGACGGCGCCACTCAAAATGTCAGATCCCAATAACTGGGACACCCACGCACCAATCACCATTATTTAATCATCGGACGGCGGACTACGTTTACAACTAGACTGCCGATTTTATGCATTTACAAGAAAAATGTGTAGGAGAAATTTAAAATAGTAAAAAGATTAAAAGACTCAGAGGATATCAATATGAAATTTTCAATTCATTTAAATTGTGTTGGAGAAAGAGAAGAATTTCAAAGTGACACCTATCTGTGTCTTGCATTTTTATTTTGCATAAACTACATTGAAGCGCGAGATATCTCGTCGGTGGTAGCCAAGGGGTTAATGACCTTAAACATATTAGTAATTTATATTCTCAAAAAGTAATTTAAAAATGAATTGTTAACTTAATGGCATTAAACCGTAATTTATATTCTTTATTTAGTAACGAATAATTTGGCACGGTGGCTGGGAAAAGCCACGAAAGAAAAATGCACAGGTGAAATCGCGAGCCGGAAGCCATAGTGGACGCGCCTCGCAAACTTCGCGAAACCGGAAGTCCCTGGAACAATCGTCGATTCGTCGACACGGGCGGCGAACTTTCCAAGCGAATTTTCGAGGGGCGTTGACCGAAAACTTTTTAGCAAATTTTTCGCCCCGCTAATGAAATAATGGCGGCGACCCTTTGTTTGTTTAACAGGGCTTCTACCGCCATAGTTAATAGGGGAGAAAAGGGGGATAAAGTCTGGCCGAAAGAATGCGTGACGGAGAAAGTATCGAAAGTTCTGGGAAGTTGCGATACCGGTTGCAATCGCGTTGCACGCCGACCTTTTCGCGATATTGCGGGCGCTAATGCGGGCCGAAGTAAAGCGGGCAAACAGCACCGTAGATAAAAGTTTGCTTCGAGCCTGAACCCTTTGCAAGATTAATAAGTCTACCGCCATTGCACCTCTGTTCTTCTTTTCCGCGGTGACCCGCCATCTTTTCGAGCCACTATTTCTGGTGCATCGTAAAAATTGCAGTGTTTTCTGAATTCACGATCTTTCAAAATTTATAAACCTTTGGACAATTTAGTTTCCGGAGGTTTAAGAAAGTTTTGTGAAATTGGCACGGTATTGGCAAATTAATTGCAACTTGAGTTTATTAATGGAAAAAAGTTTAATCAGTTTGTTTTATATTACGATCATTTTGAGAGCTATGCTCGTGTTGATAAATCCAAAAATTGATTTTTTGTTGCAGCTTTTCTCTATTGAACACTGAGGTTTTTGAGAGCGCTTTGTTTAAACAGCCACAACTTTGGACATGACTATTATTACTATTTCTTCATACAAAACATTTTCACATACTCTCCAAAGATAGGCAAATTTATCTACGAAGTTTGGAATTCATACCTTTGTTGCTTTTGTTTCAAAAATTTCTCAAAAGTACCATTTAAAAGAAAGTTTGCGAATTAATTGTAACAGAAGTTTATTAATGAAGAAACTAAAGGTTGTATTAATTTACATTATATGTAGTAGGATAACTAAGAAATCTCCTCATCAAGACAGATCCGAAAAATAAATGTTTTTGTGCACTCTCCAGGCGCTTCTTCATCTCGAAACCAAGGATGAATGTTCTCCTACAGCACTCCGATTAAATTGCCCTAACTTTCCACACAATCACTATTTCTCAATCAAAAAAATCTCCGTACTCTGCGAAGATGTACAAAATTTATTCACTAATTTTGAAAACGATGCATTTAATACTTTCGGTTCAAAAAAATTCCCGAAGGTTACTATTGGAGGAAGGAGAATGCTCAACAATTCTTCGAGCGAAGGGCGCGATTTTCGAAACGAGAATGCAGCGATGCATTGTTGGACAAATGAAGTAGTAGAAGCCCGCAGAGAGACAGGGTAGATTTTGAGCGGGCAGATGAGCCGGTCGGAATAAACAATGCAGTAGATAAAAAGCTGCAACGGCGAAGCGTGCAATATTAATAAGCCTACCGCGGTGCATAGAATAGGAATCCCATTGTGGACCCGGCATTGTGCCCGTCGTTCCGAAAGCTTCGTTTCATGACGATATTGACTGTGCTCGGGGAAGTTTCTGTCTGGTTCTGCTCGTTGCAAAATCCAAGCAGCGGCGTCGACGCACGCGGGAACAAAGGATTATTTGGATATTCAACACGGGGGACTGTCTTTAAGCGTTTGCCTCGGCTAAGACGCGGCCTTCTGTATCGGTAGTTCATCTCTGCGAAGCTCGCTAAGTGGCAAAGCGGTAATTTCTCGCGTACTCGAAATCATTTTGAAGAGATTAAACGTAATTGTCGTCTGGAGCTCGGCGCGGAATTGTTATACAGGATTATCACAGTGTACTCGGTGTGTGACTACGGTTTTTCGGAATTAACGTCGATTGATTCAGAATTTCGCGGAATACCCCATAACCAACTTTTGGCTAATCAGGAAAGGAGTTACAACTTCCAGCTTTGCCTCCTCTTTGCTTCAACATCAAGTTTTCTTAGCATCTAATCAGACATTTCGTTTATGGCCATGAACTAATGAGTAACGTCTGCAATGACCTCGTTTTGCTCGTTTCATGCGGCTCCGGAAGTTTATTTGTTTGACAGTGTTTGCGCAGTGTTTGTATGGAATTTTTCGAAACTCTAAGATCTTATGCAGACATTTTCCATTTAATTTAATCGATCCTTTAAGACTTCACGAGTTTCGTTTTTGTGCAATGTTTTTTTGAAGACCTTATAATTTATAAGATGGTCATAAATGCATTTGACCAGATTAAGATCTAGTTCTACGCGACGGAGAATCCCGGAAACCACGGTCGGCTAAACCATACGCACCGTGTGCGGCCGAAGACCACTCGAAAGGGCGGTGTCTTTTGAAATCGTGTCGCTTGCTGCTGAAACTTGAGAACTTTCCACACCCCTCTACACCGCAAGGGATGCCTATGGTAGAACCTCCGAGATTTTGGCGTAGTCCCGGACAAGTAAACGGCTTGTGAACCAGTCGATAGCATCGAGAAAAAACATATGTAAAAGTTTAACTTTAAATTTCGACCGGGAGGGTAGTTGAAGGGTAAAATGGAAAAAATTAGTTTTCGACTGGTTTCCTCTATTTAGTCAAGTGCGAAAATTCTGAAAAAATTCTAACAGATGTCAAACGCCTAGTTACATGTACCGCAATTAGTTCAGATTTCTAAGTTGAAAATCCTGGTTGTAAGAGATCCAAAACCTCGGAAAAATGCAGATGTTGTATCGAAGTTTATTGTGTAAGTATCGTTCACGAATTTTTTCAGATTTTTTGATAAGGTGAGCCGTGGTAAAAAACTAAAAATTATTACAATAGTTATAATTGAAGTTTTCAGATTTCGTTAGAAGATCACCGTTGGATTTCCGGATGGGAGGATGACACACGGTTTAATAAAAGAATTTCATCGCGGTGAAGTTTTCTTGTTAAAAGGTGGCGCAGATACCCTTTAAGGAAAGCTGGCGCCGGTCCGTGGAAGGTCCGTTCATTAGCGTGATCCACGAAATGATTTATTTACGGAAGCCGGCAGATTCTCCTCGGTTCCCACGACTGCGGTTTGCAAGGGAATGTTGTTAATTGCACCGAATCTCGTCGAATCTCGTCCGAGGGTTTATCAGGGCCGATCGGAGAACAACGTAGAAAAAGAACAGCATGGAATCTGTTCCGGCGTGCGTCCCGATAACGTCGATAACCATCGACGACGCTGGGCTGGTTCCCCGTCGCTTTTATCCGCCTTCCCGAAGATGTAATCTCGGAAACGTTGACCTACATGCCGAACCCGAACCAGCCACTGATACACGAGCCTCTGCTCGCTAACTGGGCTCGCTTTATATCTGCACATGGTGCGCAGCCTGCGCAACACAGGCCCTTAAACACATAAAGCGTCCGCAGGCATTGTGGCGAACTTCTGGTAAACTAAGCCGACGTTTGCTTCGCTATTCTTGGCAGCCGCTCAGCAACCGAGCCATTGTTTGCCGACTGGTACGTTTATTTAGTTAATGTTATTAACTTCCGCGGTTGTTGACCGGCTACGGCCTTTTTCCCGTGCTACGCTCCCCACCCCCACTACAGAATCGAAATAATTGTACCCGACAATCGCGAAACGCTCGCTTAGAAACTTAGAAGTTGTCATTATTCGGTTTCCGGGTCGAAATATGATAGTTTTCTGGAAAACTGTATGTAGGAAAAATCTTGGTGGATTTAGTTCGGAGTTACAGTTGCTCTGGAGCAAGATTGTAATCCCTTTGGAAGGGTGCTAATGGGAAATGGTCGCTTGGAAATTAAGGAAATCCCATTATGGAGCTTCTAGGGTGCAAAGTGCGATTTTGAGGAAAATTGCACATAGGAAAATCGTTGGTGGATTTGGTTGGTGTTCCAGTTGCTATAAAGCAAGTTTACAGTTCCTCCAAAAGTATGCTAATATGAAATCATCGCATGGAAACTAAAGAGACTCATTATTGAGTCTCTAGGGTGTGAGTAGCGATTTTCAAAAAAAAAAAAACAGTGTGAATATCAGACATTTTTCACTTTGTATTCATTTAATAAACCGTAAAGAATATAAAAATAATTGCTTCTCTTACTTCACAAAATGGCGACTCTACAGGTTAGACGTGTTGCTTAAACCGCTCTTTCTACTGTCGTATCTAAATAATTTTCATATTTTTGTCTAATTCAGTTAAAATGTATTACGAAAATTCATTAATATTGTATAGTGAACACGGTAATACACATTTGAACCCTTCAAAGAACGGTACCAAACAAGGTAGAGAGAACCCTAACTTAATAAATGAACACGAAACAAACATTGCCGATCAATACACTGCACATATTCGTGCAATTACAAGGTGAGGTTTATTAACGTCAATATTCCGAAGTTTTAGCTTATTTTTATAAAATAATAGTGTCCTCATCCAGTGCGCAAAACCTGTATCCAAATGGTACTCCATTTTCCTCGTTACATTAAGAACTATGTTACCGATGTTTTACGCGTTCGTAATGGGTACTAATGTACAAAACGCGCGGTCGAATTGTTGTACGCGGAACGATAGTCGATAAATCTCGACTCGCAGGCTGTCCAATGGGGTTTCTGTCGTCGAATAGAAATTGATCGATGATCGTGCGGTTGCCTAGTGCGAAGAGGGCGTGAATGCGAGTCCGTCGTTGGTCTCACTCTCTCCCTCCCTCTTTCTCTCCCACTCTTGCGATGAAGGGAAAACGGAAGGCGCCTCCGGGAACGCAACAAGTTTGCGATCCCTTTATCCTCGCCGGCTATCCTTTTGTGTCCCTGGAACTTGGCCAACAGTGGCTCACCGCTGCTGCTGCTGCTGCAGCCCGTCCAACTATCTCCTCCCTTCGTTTATCCTCCGACCACCCTCGCCTTCGTTTATCCTCCGACCACCCTCGCCTTCGGGTTCTTATCTAACCCGAAAGTGCAATCAATCATTTCAGAGGGCGATCACTCTCTCGCGACCGACTGCTACGAGCAAAGTTCGGGCGCGATTGACCGTGTAACGAGAGCTCGCCACCGGTTTCCACTTTACCGGAAACCGGTTCCGGCCAACGATTAAGCAGATCGTTCTGCTGCGATGGCAAGTTTAAGGGTTGCACTTTAGACCGGCACGTTATCTCGGTTCCACGCAAAAATAGCTCCGTCGAAAGTGCGGTCTTGAAACGTCTCTCGTAGTTAGAGTGGGTGAACAAAGTTGTAGAAGTGCTTGGAAAAGCTACCGATTTTATATTAACACTAGAACTATACTGCAAAAGCTGACGATTTCAAATCAATACTACAACAAACTTGTGAAATTGAAATTATATTAAATCGTGACAGATTTTATATTAATGCTAGAGCCACTTTGTGAAAGTCGAGGATTTTATATTAACACTAGAACTACCTTGCAGAAGTTGATGATTTTATATTAACATTAGAACTGCACTGCAAAAGCTGACGATTGTAAATCAACGCTAGAACCAACTTGTAAAGGCTGGCGATTTTATATTAATGCTAGAGCCACTTTGTGAAAGTCGAGGATTTTATATTAACACTAGAACTACCTTGCAAAAGTTGATGATTTTATATTAGCATTAGAACCACCTTGCTAAAGTTGATGATTTTATATTAGCATTAGAACTGCACTGCAAAAGCTGACGATTTTAAATCAACGCCGGAAACAACTTGTGAAAGCTGACGATTTTATATTAATGCTAGAACCACCTAGCGAAAGCTGAGGATTTATATTAAAACTAGAATCACCTTACGAAAGTTGAGGATTTTATATTAAAACTAGAACCATCTTTTAAAAGTTGACGATTTTATATTAGCATTAGAACTGAAATGCAAAAGCTGACGATTTTAAATCAACGCCGGAAACAACTTGTGAAAGCTGACGATTTTATATTAATGCTAGAGCCACCTAGCGAAAGCTGAGGATTTATATTAAAACTGGAACCACCTTTTAAAAGTTGACGATTTTATATTAGCATTAGAACTGAAATGCAAAAGCTGACGATTTTATATTAATGCTAGAGCCACCTTGCGAAAGTTGAGTATTTTATATTAAAACTAGAACCACCTTACGAAAGTTAAAGATTTTATATTAATACTAGAATCACCTTTTAAAAGTTGACGATTTTATATTAGCATTAGAACTGAAATGCAAAAGCTGACGATTTTAAATCAACGCCGGAAACAACTTGTGAAAGCTGACGATTTTATATTAATGCTAGAGCCACGTTGCGAAAGTTGAGTATTTTATATTAAAACTAGAACCACCTTACGAAAGTTGAGGATTTTCTATTAAAACTAGAACCACCTTTTAAAAGCTGATGATTTTAAATCAACGCTAGAACCAACTTGTAAAAGCTGACGATTTTATATTATTGCTAGAGCCACGTTGCGAAAGCTGAGGATTTTATATTAACACTAGAACCGCCATTCAAAAGTTGATGATTTTATATTAGTATTAGAACTGCACTGCAAAAGTTGACGATTTTAAATCAACGCTGGAAAAAACTTGTGGAAGCTGACGATTTTATATTAATGCTGGAGCCACCTTGCAAGAGCTGACGCAAGCAAAACTGGACGCGCGAGACCAATTAAATTAGGGGCTTGCAACAAGGAATTTCTATGAGACAATACCGAGATTACGACCGTCGAACGAAGTCCAAGTGTCAAATACAACACGATTGATTTCGATTAATATACCTCTGATGTGGTCCGGTAGCACGGTCGTCTCACCGATGTCAGCGCCTAACCGCAGCTCTAGCTACATACCGCAATCATTGACCTATCTCAATGAACAGGCTGCCATGTTAGCCGGAACAGGAGAGAACTGTCTATCATTCAGTACTGAGGATTCCGTGGTAATTGAATGAGAATTGGCTCATCTAGAGATTCAATCACGTCACTTCACCCTGTTGTTCGAACGATCGAGTTGTCGTAGAGGATACCTGGATTCCAATTTTTTGGTGGTTTATCAAAAGCCAGCGTTGTCCGGAAATGTTTTTGTACAGTCCACATTCTTTACTCATTTTTCCTTTTTTGGGGGGATTCTGATCGTTCATTACTGGCTTTATTCGTTTGTCACGCTCACTACTCATTTATTACTATCACTATTCGTTTATTCACCACTCATTCTACTTATTTATGGCTGAGTTTATCCATTTATTACTCTATTGCTACTTACTCATTTTACTCATTCATTACTGTCTCTGTTCAGGATTACTTTATGACTACTCGATTAGTTACTCATTCTACGCATTCAGTACTATGTCTATTCATGTTTCACTAGTTCTACTCAATTACCACGACTTCTCCATTAATTTACTACTTCATTTGTGTTTAGTTGCTCGTCTCTCTTTCTTTTTACTCATTTGTTACTCTCTACTCATTTACCACTTTCTACTAATTTACTACTCTTCACCCATTTACTATTCTTCACTCATTTACAACTGCTCTACTCTCTCTATTCATCTAGGATCTGTTTCGCTCATGCCAATCCCTTTGTCGCTACACTGCAGCGCCTTAAGCCAAATAAAAATTATGTGAATCATTTGCAAGAAACTGGAGCTAAATAGAAATTAGTTTCTTCCTATAATAATTCTAATAAGTAGAAAGTAATGTACCGACGTTGTTAAATCCGTCTAATCATTTTTGTTATAAATGCATAAAATCCGCAGTTCAATTATTACATTATTACGAACTTATTAAAATGATCGAAAGTAGAAGTACATTTTCACTGAACTTCAGTGCCCTATAACTGACTTGGCACATTTTTATTTTAGATAAAGATTACACTTATCACTAGACTGCGGATTTTATGCACTTACGACAAAAATGAGAGTGTAATTTAAAAGAGCCGTAAAAGTACAAAATTTTACAAATAGCGATGGATTATTTCTGTCGTATTGAAGTTATCAAAGAAAGAATGAAATTTCTTCTTGGCCCCTGTTTACATGCAATTGCGGTAGAAAATGTTCATTTTGATGAATTGATTTGATTTCAATCTCTTTCGATTCGTGTCTGTACATTCTTCGTTTCCCGGAAGAGCGTCCACTTTTCTGTAAAGTCGTGGCAGCGATCCGAAAACGAGGGCAAAACGAGACGCAAACCATTTGACGTGATTTCCGGGACAAATACGTATTGAAGCCGATGGCGCAATCGTCAGGTTCGCCGTAGCATTAGCGCCGGGAAAGAAATAAGAGTTGCCGGAGGTGGAAGAGAAGTTGAGGAGGAGGAGGAGGAAAAAATGAGGCGGAACCGACGGTGAACAGGAAACGCGGAAGAGGAACGAGCCGGAGAATGAGCATTACGGGAGCCACTCGAATTTATGAAATTGCAATTTCAGCTCCCGGTAGCAATTTATCCGCGCAGCACGCGCGCCGAGCAAGGAAAATAATCTACCGCCTTGTTCCTTTCCGCCGCATTTCTCTCCGCTCGCGATCCGGGACAGCGTCTATGAATTTCATTCGCGAATTGCTTTTCAACGCGAGCAGACTCGTCGGATACCGTCCCGATCGTTTTCCCCGCACCTTTCCCCATACGTATCGGCACGCTTCCGTCGGCATACAAACAAAAATATCAGACCTATTTTAATCAAACCCTCCCCGGTAAAATATGACCCTGCCCGCCATAGTGATATCCGCAACCCCTTGCTTTGATACCGGATCGATTCGAGAACGTCTCAAATTGAATTTTATTACTCCCGACTTTTATACCTCACCGAAAACGTGTAAGCTTTTCAGTAACTAAATTGTATGTGAAAGTAACTCGATAATTTTCTATTATACAGGATGTTCGGCGGTCCACAACCAAAAGGATAGTGGTTTTACATAAAAAAAAGTAGCTGAAAATGTAGAACAAAAGTTTTTGATAGGAAGCTTCATTTTCGAGAAAATCGAGTTTGAAAATTCCTCGAGCGCGCCTGCAAGTAGAAACGGCTAGTCGTGATCAGACACGGTCGATTCCGGTTTGAACTCGATTCACTCGAAAATGAAGCCTCGTATAGGAAAACTTCAGTCTACATTTTCCATACAGTTTTCCTCAAAGAATGAACTCTGATAATTTTAGAAACGGCCACGCGAGCGTAGATTCTGGGTTTTTACAAATTAATGTAGTTAGTTGTAGTTACTTGAGTTTTCCAACTTGACAACTGCATTTACAAACCGGGGCACAAAAGTAACTCTTAGTTTCTATAAATTTGATGACCTTTCAAGAAAAAACAATGCTACTTTCACGAAAAATATATTTATTAGCTTGTGAAATGTTGGAAAACAATTCTAGATTGTTGCACTTATTCTATGGAATTTTTAGGTTACTCTGCTGTCACTCCAAGCGTTAATCTTCATCGTTTTAACCATTCGAATGTTGACTCTGAGGCAGCAGCCAAAATTGCCGTACTATTATTCAAAATAGTTTTTGTATTATTAAATTCGTCTGAATTCTATAAATTGCTAACCATTCAAGTGTTCTGTAAGAAAACAGGTTTAATTTCATGTGCGTAATACAAAGAAGGTTATATCAAATGAAAATGTTCTAGGTTGAAATAATGGACTTATGGCGGCTTTAGATTATGAAAAGATGGAAAAAGGAGAAGGAGGCGTTTCGTCCTAGGCCCGCTAGAAGACTCGTCAGTAAGGCTATCTAGCGGACCAGTACCTTAGACGCGGGATGTCGTAAGGACAGTTTAGGACGGTATATATATAAAAACAGAGGAAGATTCAGGTAGTAGCGGGAAAGGTGTTGTCGTAATGGCCCTCTGTTGACGAGCATAGGAAGTAGTCGCCACAGACAACCCTTGGCACTCGAATGGCGACTCTAAGGCGCCACTACAAATTGCTACACCATTATTCAGAATATTGTTTACATGATTAAATTTGCATATATGTAATAAATTACTAAATGTTTAAACATTGTTTGAGGTACTATATCAGTTTCGTACGCATATAATGAAAAAAATTATGTACGATGGAAATATTTTAGGTTATGTGGCGGCTACTTCCTATGCTCGTCAACAGAGGGACATTACGACAACACCTTTCCCGCTACTACCTGAATCTCCCTCTGTTTGTATGTATACCGTCCTAAACTGTCCTTACGACATCCCGCGTCTAAGGCACGGGTCCGCTAGATAGCCTTACTGATGAGTCCTCTAGCGGGCCGAGGACGAAGACTTCCTTCTCCTTTTTCCTCCTCTCACACACTTTTCAGCTGCCATAGTTAGAAGAAATGTTTGGTTTTTTAGTTGAAATAGCTCCGAGTGCAAAGGGTTAATTGTGTGAATGATTTCGGCGCACAGGTTCGACCAGTGATACGAAAATAGCAGTTTTGCAAATTAGAAACCTCTTAGGAAACTCAACGTTTCGACCCACATGTGGGTCATTCTCAGGAGTGAGATTTTTTTGCGTCTGTAACATAATTTAACTGTAGTAAACATTCAATGTAACATATGATGTGGTAATTTCGAAAGAAGAAAAAACTGTTTCATACTTGCTATAACAGGAAACAATATAAGTGAAATTTATTGCGAACGAAACTGACTACACGCCGGCAGAAACTGAACTGGAACTCTTGAAGGTTGTAAAGTAAACAGAACATGCATAAGAAGGACGTATTCAAAATCGGCCAATCAGAACCAAGTGATTCTTGGACGCTGAGTCGATAGTAGGCGGTAAATTCAAATGCTATTAGTTTTCCTCATAACACACAAAGCAATTGTACCTAACCACTGTTAAGGTACTGAACAATTGACATTAAAATCATCTGGAAGAGAAACGCAAATATAGCTGAATCCAAATTATGGAAAAATTCCATCAATTATCAGAATTCCATCAATTATAAGCAAAGGGTTAACTTTGGAATTAAAATTGCTTCACGTGCAAAGAGTTAAAATGAACAATTGCTAATACAAAAATAATTCTTAAACATTTCCCCAAGTACTGTTTCTCTTACTGTTGCCTTTAACTTTGATGAAAATTCTGGTCTGCATATTGAAACATCTGAGAAATCAGCACGTACAATTACTTAGAGTAATAAACAACGCTCGGAGCAAGTCACTTAAAAAATTAATTTCAAGGATTCAGGGAACTGTGCGAGACGCTCGTGTGATAATGGTAATGAAAAGGTTTCCAGCAGTTTTCGTGAAGCTCACGGACACTTATGGACCTCGGTGTGGGTTTGATTTAAACAATAACGGTGGACGAGCAGCGGTTTCACGCCAGCAGCGGAAAAAGTATTACGGCCATTCATAACCGCGGGAGCTTACGGAATTAGCCGCGACGAGGCTGCGTGACACGGAACAACAGGGAACGTGGACCGCCATGCTATTTAAATCATACGTCCCTTGTCGAGCCTCCCAATGTAGGTCAAACTCGAAATTATATCCGACAAAGTATTTCAGGCCATAATTTCCATGATCGCGCGGTGTTCCAGGGATTTCCGGTGTTCACACCTTTTCGGCCTCAAATGCGAAAACTTTGCTCGTTCCCAATAAGAAACAAGCCTAACTCACTTAACAGAAGAGACATTGTTAAACATGCTGAACAACGAAACAATTTGTTGTAATTATCTCAAAATCTTTGGCGAAGATCCACAGAAGTGAGAGTTTTAGTTTAAAAATCATTTTAAATCGATTTCTGAGGTTCAAAAGATCTGTATGTACAATAATCAAACAAGCAAATTAAGAGTATGCTTTATAGTAATTTTTAGATTGTCAGGTTTATAAAATCCAGAAGAGTAAACATTTTTAACATAAAATATCAGAAGGTTTCTGCCCTGGTTAATGTGTTAAAAAATATAACAGAATCCCTAACAGAGGAAACAATTTTTTTTTTCTTACATCAATTTTTATAAATCACTCCATTAAAAAATATATTCTGCACAACGATCCACAGTCTAATTATTACACATTAATTTAAAGTCTTTTGAAACTAAATGTATTCTTATGAATCCAGAATAACACTTTAATAAAATCTTCTTGACTAGAAAAGACGCCCTATTACTTTTAATTGTATCCAGCTTGGGTCCAATTTGACCCAGAAGCAAATCTATGATATTCACACATGTTGTTTCGTAAAAGAAATACCTCAATGTAAAACAGTATTTATTCTAAAAACTATACAAGTAATTTTTCATTGTACTTCTTCGAAAAAGGAGTATCTCAATGAAATGAACTATTTATTCTAAAAATGATGCAAGTCAGTTTTCGTGAAAAATGAGATAAAGATGCTTACAAAAATGAAATTAATTTCAGCCACTCTTAGAACAAATTGTTCAAGTATCGATAGAGTTGCAGATGCATGTCCCTTAATTGGACGCCAGCTTCAACTGCACTTTGCAGAGTGTTAATGTAACAATTATGTGAACATCGAGGAAAAGTTCAAAGGAAAAGCGTCGGCGGAAGGAACACGCGTGAATAGGGGCGGAAGAGCGTGACAGAACGAAAGCAGGAGCGCTCGCTGCGTTTCGTAATGATTACGAGGCAGCGAACTGAGACCGCGTAATAAAAGAGAGCGTGGCTTCCTAAAGCGGGGTTAACGAGAGCTACTGATTTCATTGTTCCCAAGAAGCGTCATCGCCGCGGCCGAGTTTGCCCGGATTCATTATAGAAACTTTTCTCATAGTTTTTGCGCTGCTTTTCATCATCGACGCGGTGCTGCTCGTTATGAAACACCTTGTGCGCGGAGGATTAGCTCGAAGTACACCGGAATTACTCTGGCTTCTCTTATCTACACCGTGGGCGATTGTGGAGGTGTGAAAATCAGACAGTAGTTTGAATTTTGTTCATCCGTGTACTTCTTTAGCTAAAACTCGAGTTAAAATATCGCGTAAATCGTGTAGAAGTAGAAAATGATAAAATAAGGTATAGCCATATAAACATTATTTAAAATTGTATAAATTATGTTTAAATAATCGATTTTTCATAATGTACAATATTAGCGACTGCGAGTTTGGAACTGCTCTGTGAATTAGTGAAATTGTGCTTACCAAACTGACAAGCTCGACAAATTATGTTAATTTATAAATAACAAGAGCTACGTTTGCGTGATCGTTTTTAAAAATAGTGGAGCTTATTCATCGTGGAAAACTGCATCGAAAATGCATAATAAACTTTTTCGTACAATGCTTCGTTTTCCGAGAGAAAATTATTTGAAAATTCCTCGGGCGCGCCCGCAAGTAGAAACGGTTGGTCATGATCAGACACGGTCAATTCCTGTTTGAACTCGATTTACTAGAAAATAAAAGTCTCGCATGCGAAAACTATATTCTACATTTTCGATGCATTTTTTCGTGAAGAATAACCTCTAGTAATTTTTAAACCGTAAACTGGAACGTAGCTGGTGTATTTTATAAATTAACAACTGACAATTGAATTGACAAGTAGTGACTCAAAAGTAGCTTTTATTTCTTCTAAATTTCACAAGAAGTATATATTTCTTGTCCTTTTAATTGGGGTGTAAGTGATAAAAATTTTATAACTCAAAATAACGAACAATAAACAAATAATGTATCCCTCGCTGAGCACAATCTTTCAAAGACGGTAATCTAGATATTTAAATAAATCTAAAATTTGAAGCCGCTGAGAATCTGTTGGATCAAAGAATGATAAAATTACGCGACGGTGTGATTATTTGAAATCCAAACTCTGGTACCTGATGAAAATGTTTGTCTTGGTAATGCATGCAGCAGCAGAGATGGCAAGATGTGTTCGGAGGGTTAATTGCGACGCGAGACGCGAATTGTGGTGGAACGCGGATCACGAAACCGGAAAGTCATCCGGATCGCGATGAGCGGATAGAGTGGTGGAAGATGGCGAGGATGAGGGAGAAGTAATTTCTGGAATTACAAGAAACGCGGCGCATCAAAACAGCCTTTGACGGTTCTCCGTCAAAGATTAAGTCGGCACGAATTAATTGGATTGATTGCGACAGTTACAGACCCGTAATTTCGCCACTGTACAGTTACTTCTGTTACTTTGCTCGAACGCTTTGATGTGCTCGCGAGCTTTCGCAACTCCTACGGGCGGTTTCCGGTCCGTTGGGACTCTAACGTCAGGTAAAAGCGATGCTAATGAAGGTAAGGAAGAAAAATTGGAGAAACCAAGTCATCAGAGATCATTATCCCTCGGCGAGCAACACAACATCAGTTTTCAAAGATGTTGTTCGTTAGTTATCAAGGGGGCTGTGGATCTTTATGCAAAATAAAAGTCATCTGTCTGAATTGCAAGCAACAGGAGCAAAAAGAAATGTGTTTCTTCGTTTAATAATTTTAATAGGCTTAAGACAGTGTATTGATGTTCTTAACCCTTAGCACTCGAATGGCGACTCTGAGGCGCCACTACAAATTGCTAGACCATTATTCAGAATATTGTTTGCATGATTAAATTTGTTTATATGTAATAAATTACTAAACATTTAAATATTGTATGAGGTACTATATCAGTTTCTTACGCATATAATGAAAATAACTATGTACAATGAAAATATTCTAGGTTAGAAAAAATGTTTGGTTTTTTAGTCGAAATAGCTCCGAGTGCAAAGGGTTAAACTCCTTTTATCTTTCTACTATGATGGATTGAACCTACTTACTTTTGTCATAAATGCATAAAATCCGCAGTCTAGTTTTCAAGTTTCATTCCAAAATTAATTAAACATTGTACACTAGAACCTTGATTATCCTCCGATGTCTAATGTCTCTATAGTATCCCAACAATCTCCAAACAGCTCAATCTAAGTTGATGCAACACTATTTATTGTATAAATCAATAAAGACTGAGATGAGCATTGTGATTAATTAACTGTTCAATTTTCCTTCATTATTAACCGTATCCTACCGCTAGCAATATAGTTTTTTACTAAACCGGCAGCATTATAGGTCTTTCATTCCCGGACCTAAATTTTTATTATCCCAGCTTATAAAAAGATCTGAAAAAATTCCGCGGTACTTATTCAAATCTCTAATTTAATGTACAAGCGTTGATTAAGCGAAATGTCTAATCAGTTCTACAATAAGAATAAAAATTCGAAGGAAGAAATTGAACAAATAATTTTTCGCGTGGCCTTAACCGACCTATGATGCCGGCTGATGATTAATTGTTAATTTTTAGCCGATAATTGAGGAAGATCTAGACGGTTGGTGTTTGGAACGGCCTGTATAGTTTGACGGGGGCGAAGACTGTACCACTTTCGCAGGAATCCGATGCGTTCGAACGGGGCACGCCGGGTCGCTCGCTAAAGTCCGGTTAATTATAGACGGGGACGCATAATTTCGGCCGCGTGTTAAGTTTATATTCATCTGTCACGCTCCGAAAAGGTTCACTGCACCCGGCATACTGCGGCACCGACTGATACGGCACGGCCAGCGGGTTCGCAATTAAATGTTCTACCGACGCCGACGTTGTGCAGGAGAATTCCGTCGACGCCTTTGCCGAAACTGTGCCGTGCTAAGCTTTGATCTTCGCTCACCCTGCTTAACCCTTCGACCAGCAAGTTATGGCGGCAATAACGCGTCATTGGTGCCGCCCGCGCCACTACGCTCTGCTATCCGAAGATTAATTTGCTGCGCGTCGAGAACCTTGCTCCGAGACTCTCGCAACAATTTATGATCCTTTTTTGAGCCCCATCTTCCTGGATTGGAGCTTGTAGCTGTTTGCACAGTGTGCAATTTATTACTTGGTTAATTCTTTCCTGGATTATTACGTAGCTTATATAGTCGTTTCAGGTTTACTCAGCTTGTTGGCTGAATTCATTTTTTCGTTTCCTTTCGTCTTATTCTTTTGTGTCTGTACTTCTGGTTTACTTATGTTTTCTTTCCGGTGGTTTATTTGTCATTTATTGGTTTTGTAGTTTATTTGCATATTTTACATCGTATAGTTAGGCATATAGAAGAATATACCAGCATATACTTGAATATATCAGAATATAATAGAATATACTAGAATATATTAGAATACACTATAATATACTAGAATATAGTTGAATATATTAGAATATACTAGAATATACTAGAATATATCAGAATATATTAGAATACACTATAATATACTAGAATATAGTTGAATATATTAGAATATACTAGAATATACTCGAACATACTAGAATGTACTTGAATATACCAGAATGTACTTGAATATACCAGAATATACTAGCATATACTCGAATGGACTAGAATATAGTTGAATTTACTAGAATATATTAGCATATACCAGAATATACTAGCATATACTCGAATGGACTAGAATATAGTTGCATTTAGTACAATATACTAGAATATACTAGAACATACCAGAATATCTTAGAATATAGTATAATATACTAGCATATACTATAATATACCAGAATATGCCAGAATGTATCAGAATATACGAGAATATCCTAGAAGATACTATAATATACTAGTATATACTAGAATATAGTATAATATACTAGCATATACCAGAATATACCACAATATGCCATAATATACCAGAACATACCAGAATATACTATAATATACTAGAAAAAACTTTAATATACTTGATTACAACAGAACATACTAGAATATACGCAAATATACTAGAATATACTTAAAAATACTAGAATATACTCGAATATACTCGAATATACTTGAATATACCAGAATATAGTAGCATATACTCGAATGGACTAGAATATAGTTTCATTTACTAGAATATACTAGAATATACTAGAACATACCAGAATATACTAGAATATACTAGAATATACTAGAACATACCAGAATATACTAGAATATACTATAATATACTAGCATATACTAGAATATACTAGAATGTACTACTATATATATTTACATATATAATATAATATAATACTAGACTATACTACAATATACTATATACTATAATATAATATAATATAGAATTGTACATTAGGTTATTTTAACTTAATGTACAGTACTTTGTATGTATGACGGAATTTGTATTTTTACTTTGGTTTCTTAATGTCGTTAATTTAATGTATGTGGTTTATTTGGATCATCTCATGTTTGTTAGAACTTTTCCTTCTGTCTTCCACTTTGTACTTGTATGAAATACAAAAGTATGTCAGTGGTACAAAGTGCAAAAGTGCCTTTTATAATTTTAACACAAGACGAACGAAATTTCTGTGTAGCTCCACTAGTAATAATTAATCGTGGCCAACAACATTCCGTCGAATATTTCTGGGAAACAACAGCCCACTAACAACCACGTCGAAACAACCTAATGAATTCCGGGAAAAAAAAAACGAGAAACACCTTCGCTCGCAATTTAAGTTTCCTCCTACGAATAAAAACGCAAAAATAACGGCCGATTGTTTCTCGTATATTTGTACGAGTTTTTCTAATGACTGTAATTGATTAGTAGAGCGTGGTTAACGAGTTAACGAAATGAACGCGGCATCGGTTCGGATTTTTGGGTAGCTGACTCGCGGAGAAATAGCAACGAACAGAGACAGAGAGAGAGAGAGAGCGAGAGAGAGAGGGTAGATCAGAGTTTCGAGTGGCGATTTTTTTTATTGCACCTTCGTGGCCTGATTCAGCCCCGGGGCTCGCCGTTGGAAAAATAAAGGAATGCAAATTTAATTACCGGAGTGCTCGGCAGGTTGACGAGCGTCGAGTACACGTTCCGCGAGCACGGCCCCATGACGTTTCGCGAATTTTAGTTTAAATTAATCTCGTCACCGTAATTCCCCCTTGTCCCCGCTCCTTCTGTCCCCCTACCACGGTCGCCATCCTGTTCGCGCTTGTCCAAGATCCACGGGGATACGGTAACGTTGTTATAACCCGCATTATGCGAGCAGAATGTTGCAGCAATTCCGTGTTAATTGGACCGGCAACGGCGGGCCGCGCGAATGGACGAATTACCTCCTTTTGACGCACTTTTCGGCTAGTAACGGTGGACACGGTGAATCTTTAATTCGCGTTTGATCTCACCAACATCCAACACAGCGTGTCGCATAATGCATTTCTCACTGATTCGGTTAGCGCGAGCCTAAATTGTCGCTTGGACCAATTCGGACCGCCAATCGCGGCTGTAATGATCGAATGTAAAAATGTCCTTTATCGGATTTCGACGAAATTATAGCACCGAGGATTTAATAGCTGTGTCAGAAATGAATTTAAAAGTTTCGCGAAAACTGTGCGAAATCGCCGAAGAAACTGCGCCATGTTAGTTCTTCAATTTAGGATTGTGTAGAATTTTTAATCCTAAACGTATATTTCACTTTTATGCAGAAGAAAATATATACCGTCCGTCCATCAGGAGATGGCAGTGTGAAACTTGTAGGTACCACGTGATCTCCCTTCTACGCGCTACAGGTATACCGCTATTGGTCGAATCGCGCGACATAGACGGAATCACGCATATTAGTGTGACTGGAACAGAGATATGCGGTGACGCTGAGCGTCTATGTCGACCGTTCCCACCAGAACGTAAGCGCAAGAGTGGGGCCCACAGCCTGGCGTCTAGAATGGGGTCTCGCAGTCCTCCTGCACCCCACTTTCGAAAATCACTGCCATCTCCTGATGGACGGACGGTAGATATAATTTAGAAGCTTCGGTATTTAAGATTTCTGCTTAAATTTTTATTTTAAAACCATAAATCGATAGAATAGAAATGTAGTCAATGAATAGCCAAGTACCTGGTCGCCTAAGTAAGAAAAATTAAGATTGCACTACAGGGTCTTTATCAACTGTTCAGACTAGTAGTTTAAGGAGAAATTTATTTGAGAATGCTATTGCCTTCGTTGCAACAGTATGTAAAGATATTACGTTTGATTAAGATTATGCCGTCGCGAGTGTTAGTGTTAGTAATTTCATGTAACCTCAAAAGTATTTATTTGGAGCAGTAGTTTAATGAACATTTATTTCAGAATGATATTGCCTTCGTTGCAAAAGTATGTGAAGATATTACGATTCATTAAAATTATGCCGTCGCGAGTGTTAGTGTTAGTAATTTCATGTAACCTCAAGAGTATTTATTTGGAGCAGTAGTTTAATGAACAATTTATTTGAGAATGCTATTGCCTTCGTTGCAACAGTATGTGAAGATATTACGATTCATTAAAATTATGCCGTCGCGAGTGTTAGTGTTAGTAATTTCATGTAACCTCAAGAGTATTTATTTGGAGCAGTAGTTTAATGAAAAATTTATTTGAGAATGATATTGCCTTCGTTGCAACAGTATGTAAAGATATTACGTTTGATTAAGATTATGCCGTCGCGAGTGTTAGTAGTAATTTCATGTAACCTCAAAAGTATTTATTTGGGGCAGTAGTTCAATGAAAAATTTATTTGAGAATGCTATTGCCTTCATGGCCTATTGCCTAATGTATATTGCCAACAGTATGAAAAGATATAGTTATTGTGTTCGATTAAAATTATAATGCCGAGAGTGTTAACGGGTAATTTCATGTAGCGTCAAGAATAATAATTCGGAGCAATGGTTTAATGACAAAATTTAGATTGTTGAAAGCGTCATTAATTTCATTGCAGCAGTAAAATGTAAAACGATTAGGTTCGATCGAAATTATAACGTTGAAAGTGTTAATAGCGACTGAATATAGAACCGCAAATGCTCATTTGAACAAACGGTATAACGAGTAGCGGATAAACGAATAAAGACATGAAATTGTTAACACCGTTATCACTATGCAAATTCAAGCCATTCAATTTCTCGGTTATTTGATTGCTCGATCGCGTGTGTAACTTCTAATTTGTTTCATCACTCATGCGAATTTATCTAACATCGCGTCGATGTTATTATTCGGTTGGAATAATAGTGTTTGATTGTGCAAAATTCACGCGAAATAAAGTTCAGATAATACGGGGAATAATTGAATCGTTATTGTCGAGCATGTGTGCCAGAATCTGGCAAACATCGATTATCATTTTACCGGTGGATTTATTTAAAATGCTCTCGAATATTTATCAAATTAATTTTTCCAAATAACTGCAATAAACAGTGCACGATATTTCGCTGTTTTAATGAAACGTTGTTGTTCTGCTACCATTCAATTTCAATTTTTAAACCCGCATCTGTCGATAATTAATTGCTGCGATCGAGTAAACAATTCTTGTTCGACGGGGTACGATAATTTGTACAAACAAGAAAATATAAAACAACCGAAAGGACTACAGAAAGGATTACAGAATGTATTGCGTACTATCGAATGATTAATGCTTGTTCATGTTTTTTGAGGGCAAAGTTTCGAGATTCACTTATAATCCTAATAGATGTCCATTCAATTCCAATTACTTCAGACTCGTAATTTAGGTGGACAGCAATTATGATTGTCGGTATAGCGCGGTGGGGCAATTTGATACATCCTGTCCACCCCCCTCCCCAAAAAAAAATTAAAACATCGCCCGCTGCAGGAGTGTTAATATCGTAGTATTTTCGGAGTGTTATAAACAATGAATGCAGCGACATATACGTGGTCCAACGATGCAAGGTGTGCAAACAGTTGCACACAGATGGGCTGGTGTATAAACAGTGGGTGTAAACAGTATTCGTACACCTTTAAAAATTAAATAACTTTTTTTTTCAACGACTTCAATTATTTTCAGATGCCAGACGCATAAGTTTACTACGTAATGTGTAAATAATTGTGAAGTAAAAAGTAAAGGTCCCAATTTTTAACTTCTTTATCTGTGCCTATAATGAAAATTTAAAATACACTCGTTGCAGATCTACCGTCCGTCCATCAAGAGATAGCAGTGAGAAACTTGCAGGTATCACGTGATCTCCCTTCTACGCGCTACTCGTGTACCGCTATTGGCCGAATTGCGCGACAAAGACGGAAACGCGCATATTAGTGTGACTGGAATAGAGAGATGTGGTGACGCTGTGCGCCTATGTCTACCGTTCACTGCCATTTCCTGATGGACGGACGGTACGTAAGTTATATACAGTGGCGTGCAAAAGTATCCGGACACCCTTTAAAAACGAATAACTTTTTCAAAATTAGTTCAAACGGCTTGAGTTTTTTTTGAGATGTAAGAAGGATTAGTTTACTCGGTAGCGTGTAAATAATTATTTATACAAATTTCTAATGGTCGAAATTGTGAAGAAAAAAAGTAAGTCATGATTTTCAACTTTTTTATCAGTGACTGTAATGAAAATTTAAAATATACCTTTTGTAGATCTTCATAAGTTATATATATGCGCAAAGTTTCATCGAAATCGGTTAATGTTGCTACGAGTTAAAAACTTTACAAGATTAAAGTTTAAGGGTGAAAGTCGCAGATTTTCGGTCTTTTCAGGGAATTTTGTCCTTATGTAATCACTAGACTGCGGATTTGATGCATTTATGACAAAAATGGGTGAATATAATTTAAAGCAGTGAACATATTAAATAGATTTAAGGACATCGCTGTACTAGTTTCACCTTAACCCTATCGCCTACAATGGCGTGTCAGAAACGTGATGAACATTCTGAACGGAGTCAAATAAATATGTTATTAATTTCTCTTAAACCGAAATAAAATTCTATTTTATTGCTGTCAATGTATAGCCATTGGAGACCATATAGACATGCAATAGATATACATTTTCTCCTTTTTCTAGGAAATTATGAACTACAAAGAAATTCTAATCACTCAAACCGTAAAACAAATGGCATGGCAAGGGGTTAATAAGATAATTAAAAAAAGAAAGAAATTTCTATTTGACTCCTGTGTCCTGCAATTAATGCAAACACTTTTTATTCTGCATAAAGATCAGAAGCCTAGTAATCACTTTTTGTAACTCATAACAACGTTAACCGATTTCGATGAAACCTATGTACATGTACATAACTTAGACCTATAAAATGCGTCTTTTAAATCTTTATTACAGACACAGATGAAAAAGTTGAAAATTCTGATCATTACTATTTTCGTCGCATATTCCTACCAATAGCAATATTTATAAAAAAATTATTTACACGCTACCTAAGTAAACTTATGCGTCTGACATCTCAAAATAATTGAAGTCGTTTCAACCAATTTTAAAAAAGTTATTCGATTTTCAAAGGTGTACGAATACTTTGTACACCCACCGTATGTGACGAGATGAACGCGAAGCGAAGCGGAGGAGAGGAGGCAGAGGGACGTTTTCCCGGAAACGTTACGGTAAACGTTTTGCGGAAAGATCCCTTGTGAAACCGGAAGCCGGTGGTGTTTCGCGGATCATGTACCCCGTTGAACGGGCAATTCCCTGTTTCGTTGTCGAGCTGAAGGGCTCTGTTACACTTGGGGTGGGGCGATCAGGGCCGGTGAAGGGGCGAAGGGGGAATACGAAAGGAACGCGGTGTAGGAGGGGCCACGTTTCAAATGCAAATAGGAACACGCCAGCCGCATAAGAGGCCGAGCTTAGCAGTTTCCAGGGGTGATGGGCGCGAAGTTTTGGGTTCGATAAAGAGTAGAAAAGCAATTTGGTGGTGGTGCGGCCGAGGGCTTATGTGTTTCGCGGAACGAACGGGAACCAGGCGAACGGGGAAATGGAGAGAGCGAGAAATTACGCGCGAGAAAACGGATCTCACGGTCCGACTCGCCGCGTCGCGGAGGGTTCTCTCTCGTTGATTCGAGGACAGTTTTATTGTGGGACTTCTGGAAGGAACACCGAATTCTTCGCGATCCTACGCAAACGCTTCTCTGTTCGCTTCTGTTTGCTTCTGTTCCCCGATATGTACACTTGTTGACGCGATCGATCGCGAACACCTAGGCTTGTTGGGTGTCCGGTGCGATGCGATCGATTGTTTCGATGGCTACCGATGATGTTTGCGCAATCTCTGAATTCTTCAGTGAGAATATAAGGAAATTTTCTTAGGATATTTTTAGACAATTTTTAGGTAAGATAGAACGCATATTATCGCGTAAAAAATGCACAGTGTACATTCATTAATATTATTATTAATTGGATACTTCTGTTATATACTGGTAACTAATATACTTCTGTTATATTATTATTAATTGGATACTGTTGTTTAGCATTCATTTTTTATATTTCTGGTAACAACACTACACAGTTAAGACGATCACTTGAATTCTCCGAGAATAGGTACATTTTCCAGATTTCTTTTCAGTGCAGTGATTTGATAGAAAATTCGGAATTTTTTACTACATCAGTATAGCAGTATAAAGTATTTGCAAGCCAAGTATGAACTCCAACGAATTCCTTTATCAAAAGCTAGAACTATCGATATGTACACTTGTTGACGCGATCGATCGTGAACACCTAGGCTTGTTGGGTGTCCGGTGCGATGCGATCGATTGTTTCGATGGCTGCCGATGATGTTTGCGCAATCTCTGAATTCTTCAGTGAGAATATAAGGAAATTTTCTTAGGATATTTTTAGACAATTTTTAGGTAAGATAAACAACGCATATTATCGCGTAAAAAATGCACAGTGTACATTCATTAATATTATTATTAATTGGATACCTCTGTTGTTTAGCATTCATTTTTTATATTTCTGGTAACAACACTACACAGTTAAGACGATCACTTGAATTCTCCGAGAATAGGTACATTTTCCAGATTTTTTTTCAGTGCAGTGATTTGATAGAAAATTCGGAATTTTTTACTACATCAGTATAGCAGTATAAAGTATTTGCATGCCAAGTATGAACTCCAACAAATTCCTTTATCAAAAGTTAGAACTATCGATATGTACACTTGTTGACGCGATCGATCGCAAACACCTAGGCTTGTTGGGTGTCCGGTGCGAAAAGATCGATTGTTTCGATGGCTGCCGATGATGTTTGTGCAATCTCTGAATTCTTCAGTGAGAATATAAGGAAATTTTCTTAGGATATTTTTAGACAATTTTTAGCTAAGATATGTAACGCAGATGTTTATAATACTTTGCCATTTTGATTGGGAAATTTTTGAGAGCGCAGGACCAATTTTTGAAGCAATTTTAGTTTTCATTAGACTGTGGATGTTTGAGCAAATATGAACATCGTTTGAATTGATTGCAAGGAACGGAGGATAAGTGAAAATGTGTTTCTTTTGTTACTGATTTCAATAAAACGATAGTCGTAGACGGTTTTGTATATCGACATGTATGAGGGTTAAATGAAAATGCTGCAGTCTATCAAACACTCCAAATTTTATAAGATTTCCAACAGCTAAAGGCTGTATTTTATTGATTCATCAAATGATTCGGTTGGGTATAAGCTGCATGAGAAGCATCAGAAATGCCTATAATGCTGGATTATACATTCTACCGTCAGCAGATTTATTCGTAAATAAATGAATATTTACCGAGTTGCTGATGAAATGTACCGGTGCAGTGGTAGATATTTCATTCGTTGGGTAACGCAATATTGAATTTAATGAAATATATAAAAGACTTCATTATTATGTACAGTATCATCAATTAGCTATTATCGCGTAAAAATGCACAGTATACATTCATTAATATTATTATTAATTGGATACCTCTGTTGTTTAGCATTCATTTTTTATATTTCTGGTAACAATACTATACAGTTAAAATGATCACTTGAATTCTCCGAAAATAGGCACATTTTCCAGATTTTTTTTCAGTGCAGTGATTTGATAAAAAATTTTGAATTTTTTACTACATCAGTATAGTAGTATAAAGTATTTGCATGCCAAGTATGAACACCAACAAATTCGTTTATCAAAAGTTAGAACTATATTTGTAAAACGCATTTTAAAGAAGTAGAGTAAAAATGATAACGAACAATCATTCTCTTTATTTCAGCAATCTGCATTTTCTTTTATCAAAATAATACTGATTGCTGCTTCAGTAATGCTACAAGGTACCCTGGAAATTTCAAGACAATCGTTTGCATAATGTCCAAGATAAAAAATTCCAAAAAGTCACGCGACTTCCGACGACATGTACAATGTTCCTCCTTTAACGAATGCAATAAGGACGCCATTATCGTTAATGCAATATTCAAATACAATATTTCACATTGTTGCTTCAATAGTGTGATAACATTCTTAGAAAATTTGAAAGAAACTGTCTACATAATTTTCAAGAAAAAAAATTCCAAAGTCGCAATTTTCAACAAATCACACAAGGTTCTTCCCTTAATGAGTGCAATAACGACGTCATTATCATAGATATCACAGCCCAAAACTTTATATTGGTGCTTCAATAGTGCACCAACATACTCTTAAAACTTAAAAAAGTCAGTTGCATAATTCTAAAGAGCCACAAAAATTTTGAACAAGTTATACACTAATCCTCTCCCAATGGGTGCACTAGAGACGTCATTATCATTAATATTGCAACACAAAAATTCATGTTTTCGCTTCAATAACGTAATAACACAATCTAAAAATTTCAAAAGTATCGTTCACACAGCTCCCCAGAAAAAAATTCCAATGTCCCAATTTTCAACAAGTTACACAAACCTCTTCCCTGAATGAGTGGAACAAAGATGTCACTGTCATTAAAAATAGAACGCAACCACGTTACAATATCAAACGAGAGGATAGTGTACGCACAGATAACACACCATCCTCAGTACAAATACTGCAGCCAGGCACCAAAAATAGAAAAATCATCGACAAACTCACCCCCGCAGGATCTCGACGTCCGCGTTTCGATCTACAGCGAATTCGGACGCGCGAACGATCGTTGACGTCGCAAAAATCTGCAATATTCGTAAGTGGTCGGGCGAAAAACACCAACGGTGGCACGACCAACACGAATTTCCCGTGACATGCATATATCCGCTCGGTCGCCGGGCCAAAGTTCGAGCACGCTATTTCCCCGGAGGTTTTCCCTGATAGCGCCACCGCGAGGAAAGTCGTTCCCGCTAATGCATGTGAACGTATTAACGTCACGTTCGGAATTACGACGGGGATACACCGGTAGCCTGATTAAAAACACCAGACATCGTGACCCACTACTCTTCTCCGATATGTTTACGGAGCACGGGGGTACTTTGTGCGTGCGCGAACAATGCTTTCGCTTCCTCCTCTCTGCCCCTCTTCCCCCCTCCTCCTCCTGCAACCACCGCAAAACAGCTTTCTCCGGTCTTAATGCAGCGGAATCGATTGTCGGCGTAATGCGTTTCCCGTACGCGCCAACACTTTCGTCTTCCGGTACGCGGAATTTTTTCCGCCATTTTTTTCTTGCCCCCGAGGTTGAACAAACGCGCGAGAACGCAAGCCCTAACGCCTCATGTTCTGTGGAGGTCACTGAAGACGAAGATTCGGGGTCTATTTGATCCAGAGTATTTAAATCGATATTTAATTACTAGGCTGCGGATTTTTATGCAAAATCAAGATTGTCCACATTAATTGCAAGGTGGAAGGAGCTTCGTGGGCATTTCTTTCTTTTCTTAATCGTTTCGATGAGTTCAAAGTGGTATAATAGAATTTTCAAATTCTTGAAATGGTTTCACTGTTTTGTATTTGTAACCTAACCAGGACCATGATAATTATAAGTCATTATTAGACTGCGGAATTTTATGAAAAATAAAAAATGTTCGCATTGATTAGAAGATACAGGAGCCAAATAAAAATTTGTTTCTTCTTCTAATTATCTTATTAAGGTAAAACTAATACACTGATGTCCTTAAATCTTTTTAATATGTTCACTGTTCTAAATTGTGCGTACGCATTTTTGCCATAAATGCATAAAATCCGCAGTCTAGTCGATATGTGTGAACGATTGAGAAAGACTTAAATTAAAGTTACAATTGATTAATTCCGAGAGCTACGAATAAATTTGTACGTGGTGCTACGAATTGTTATTAAACCGAGAGAGCGATTGGATTCGTTTCGGTTTTTCAACGAGCGTCACGATCATGCTTTGGCTGCAACGTAGCGTTACATAACGGTTAATTCAATAGCCGTGGGAGTGAGGCTGAAACGGAACTAACAAACCGTCGTGCTCGTAAAATTCGCGGCGCTTGTTCGCGCGCGTGGATTCACGCGTCGCGCGGGCATTATACGTGCCTTAACACCATCGGTGACGGATTAACCCCCTCCGAGACCTAACCATGCTACCCGTATTACCCACAGGACTCTCTCTCTCTCTCTCTCTCTCTTTCTCTTGCATGTTCTGTCGCCCAGCAAGAAAACGTCATCCATCACCATTACCAGAGAAACCATCCGTTCCCTGAAAAAAGCTTGACAGTCGAACAGACAAGCGTCTGTGTTCGTCGTAAGCCGATTTGATGGGAATACACGAAAGAATATATTCGTATCCGGCTCTTTACTCAGCGAATCCTGCATCCCTGCCACTACATTCACAGAGCACTGAAAGTGACTATTTTACATTCCTTTATAAAAATAACGAATATATGTCTATCCAAATTTTCGCCATTTTTTAATTACTATAGAGAGTGGGGCACTATAAACAGGGCATCTGAATAACTCGCTTGCTTTTGAAGATAGAAGAAAATGCATCAGACCAAACTTACTTGATATCATGGCGCTCGTAATCTGATGTCATTAATTGTTTTATAGGTGGAGACGTCAAGGAGATATGAAGGTCAATTCTGTTTTTTTTTTTAAATGGAACGGTATGGTTTCTTATTTACATTCTGATAGTGTTTCAAGACGAATACAATGACGCATTATGAAGGTCATTCAAGGTCACGCAAGGTCAACTGCAATAGAAAATAAAGTGTGTCAAGGCACTCTTCGAACACTACGACGGTTTACATGAAACACGTTAGTTACGTATTCATTGCTACTTCAAGTGTTCAAAATGACGACCTCGAACACAGAGACATAATCTAAAACGTTGCAATACTGATGATACTGCCTGACAAATTTCAGTTGTATCTATTACAGCGCAAGCTCTTTTTATACGTTTTTGCATATCAACTGTGGTTGTTGGTTTTTCGCGGTACACTTGTTCCTTCAATTTTCCCCACAAATAGAAATCTAGTGGTGTCAGGTCTGGGGAATGTGCTGACCATTTATTACTTCCTGATCGACCAATTCAACGAGCATCAAATGTCCTGTTCAGTAATTCTGTAACATTTCGTGCTGAATGAGCAGGAGATCCGTCTTGTTGGAACCACATGAACTGTCGCATGTCCAGTGAAATGTCCTCTAACAATTCTGGCAAAACGTCTTTTAAGATTCTCTCGTATTTATGATTATTTATCGTGCCATCAATGAAATATGGACTAATTTCAAGTTCAAGGTCGTCATTTTGAACACTTGAAGTAGACTTACATGTAAATCGTCCTAGTGTTCGAAGAGTGCTTTGAGACACTTTATTTTCTATTGTAGTTGACCTTGAGTAACCTTGAATGACCTTCATAATAGGTCATTGTATTCGTCTTGAAACAAACTATCAGAATGTAAATAAAAAACGATACCGTTCCATTTTAAAAAAAAGCAGAGTTGACCTTCATATCTCCTTGACGTCTCCACCTATAAAAAAATTAGTGACATCAGATTACGAACGCCTCGATATCAAGTAAGTTTGGTCTGATGCATTTTCTTCTATCTTCAAAAGCAAGTGAGTTATTCAGGTGACCTGTTTATAGTGCCTCACCCTGTATACCCATAGAAATATATTTGTTGAATAATCCCTCATTGATGCATCTTTACAATCGCAATAATTGTAAATTAAAAATATTAGAACGCGTCATTTTGACGCGTCCCGTAAACCTAGTGTTAACAGTGGACGTACAAAGCTCGTACCAAAATGGCGGGTGTCGAATTTTTTAATGAACGATTATTGCATAATAACCAAAATCCCAATTTCACAGTGGATCGATCACATTTGCATTTTTGCACACAGCCAACGAGATCGCGCATCTCTAGCACGGTTCGTCCTCGAAACGCAAAAATTCATGATCATGGGGTGTCCTGAACAAAGGGGTCGTTTGTTAATCGGTGCGCGCACGTCAGGAAACTCTGTTTGCATTGTTGTCTTGAATTACCGGTTTCTATGTTAACCAGCGATCCGCGGCGAGTGCATCATGAATCACGCGCACTTACCAATGCGCTCGAGCGAAAAGGGGACAGGGACTAAATGAAAAATGCAAAATCAGGAGACGCAGCAGCCGTCGTTCTCCCTGCCACCCCCGTTCCACCCTCTTTTCCAGCCTTTTTTCCGCGTACCGCGTGTTTGTCGAGCTGCTAAGTGGTACCCCGCTATGCCTCACAGTGAATCCTCTCTTCCTCTCCTCTTGCTTCGTCTTCTTCGAGCTCCCTTTCACATTCGCCGCAACCACCCCGCTGTCGCCCGCCCAGTCTTCTTCAACCTCCAATGGAACGCTGTCTTTCCGCCCTAGAATGCCTCGGGAACCGGAAGTCTTTCGTACCGAAACCGAACGCAGAAATACTCGCGATGAAACGCTCATTGTGCTTGAGTTTGTGCCGCTCGAATTTTTGACGATTTTCTCCTTCTGGTTCGCCGGAACACTATGCCACCGTGTCTTGAAATATTTTAACGATCAACATGCTCCGCCACCGGTTTTATATCAACTTTACATGTATAGAAAGTATTTTCGCATGTTTTAATGCGCTTTCGCATTTTCTTCGCTGTACGGTGGAACCACGTTTACACTGTAAATCGATGCAACAATTGTGATAGAAATTACTTCACTATTTATATCGATTGAATGATTTTGTACGAATTTTGTTAACTCAAGGTCACGCGAAGGTCAGAGTTTTATTGGTCGTTGGATTCGTCTTGATTGCAGCTACTATACCGCGATGACGAATGCATATAGTTCTATTTAAAAAAAAAACTTCGATGGACTTGATATTTCGGAAAAAAATGAATTTTTTTATTCACTGCAATATTTGTCCTCTTGGAGTTTTAATCCTGTGACATTTTTTTTACTAACGAATATAAGCGAGATATTTAAACATCATTAAATTGAAATTCAAATGTAGTGTGTTTATTTTGTTTGAATATTTATTATTCTTGCAAATAGTACCGTCAATGAACTAAAAACAATAATGCACTTGATGGCTAATCTAATATATTGAACTGTATTATTCTACTGCAATTGAGATTATAGATTCTTCTACTATAATAAAACATCACACAAAATCTAAATATATTCAATGGCAAAGTATGTCAGTTAAATTTAGAGCTCGGTAGGTTTAGCGTTCATATGTTTCTTGGATTACGAGAAGCCATAAATGCATAAACATGCACAGCTATAATACGTTTAATACTCGAGCGAAGCAATAAACGAAAACATCTAAACCTCTTTATTGTTCTCAAACAAAATAAAATATAATTTATATCTCATGGTAAAGCAAAATTGTTCGAAAATTTCGAAGAAAATATTTTCTTCAGCATTTTTCTCACTTCAAAAACGTTGGTTCTAAATAAATATTGTACAAAATTCACCAAAGTGAAATACACGATACAACAACAATGTCTTATACTATTTTTAACAAATCTGTTCTATCACGAACAAGCACATTCCATTTTCCAAAAAATTCGTTCCATAAACACATTCAGATAAAGCATTTCTCGCGCGAAGATAAAACCGTTCGGAAAGCCTGACGCGTCGAGGGCCCACCATCTTGGCTCCTCATTACAAAACCAATTACAGTCCTATGGAACGGATTTCCATCGTTCGAGGATCGCGATCATGTATTCGGGCCGACGATTTCCATCAGGGCGTTTGCTTTTTGTTACTTTTGCCCGGGGATCCTCGAGAGCTTCGAGGGGCGAGAAAAACCGGGGGATCAGAAAATCGAACGCGACGCGCATAAGAGGGCGATTCCGACGTCGAAATGTCGGACATGGAATTCCCGGTTCGTACCCGGTGCAGGCTCTCCTACCTTTAGATATTTTTCAGCGGGCTATTGATCATTCCGACGACACGGTGTAAGATTGAAAACGTGTCTCAGTTCGTGCCGCCGGCCAATTTCCGCCGTGTCCTCGTTCCCAGGTTGCGTGGCACATCTTTTTCTTAATTTTCGACAGTCGGCCTCGATTTTTCCCGGAAACTGTGACCGGAATGACGGATGATTCCTCTTTGTAACAAGGATTGTAACGCGCCAGTTACACGGCAAATGATACGAAGCGAGAAATCGGGATTTGCTGCGATCCTTCGACGTCTGAGCGATGGCTGACCTATACTACTGGCGCAGATAAACTCGCTTAGGATCGGTCTACCGATGAATTACGTTAAAATTATGGATTTGTAATACACTATATGGTTTCTGGGAAATGTCTGACATTTTTTGTTGTTGGAATTTCGTGTAAAAATGGAGGATTTTTAGCCAGAAAGAATTATATTCGAAGTTAAAACAAGTGGAATTTCTTCGTACGAATTGGAAGAAGCTGTGTGGCAAATTGAGGCAATAATTGAGCGTTTTTCGTGTTTAACATGTGTTATAGAAGCAATACCAATTTATTATGCACTTTTTTCATTAGTTGTACGATATTATACGATATTAATTTGTAAGTTCGTTTGAAATACATCAATAATCTGTATATACAGGGTGAGTCATCAGGTTTGCACCTGAAATATCTTTGTTGTTTCTAAAGATACGTAAAATATGGTAAGGACAAAGTTGAATGGTACAATGGGGCTGACGCAACGCCAAAAAATTTTGTTTTTATGTCATTTTTTTAGAGATATCAAGATCACCTTGACTTTTTTAAACACCTACAATGATAGTCCCTTTCATTACGAATTCAGTGACTATAATTACTCAAGGTCACTCAAGGTCGCGGACAGAGATAACGTATAAGATTTAACATCGATACATGCCTGTAAACGGGCGTTGAAGGAATGTTGAACTCTGTCCGTGACCTTGAATGACCTTGAGTAATTATAGTCACTGAATTCGTAATGAAAGGGACTATCATTGTACGTGTTTAAAAAAGGGAGGTTCCACTTAAAAAAATGAAGGTGACCTTGAAAATCTAAAAAAAATGACATAAAAACAAAAATTTTCTTGGTATCGTGTGAGCCTCACTGAACCATTCAAAACTTTGTCCTTACCATATTTTACGTATCTTTAGAAACAACAAAGATATTTTAGGTGCAAACTTTAGGTGACTCACCCTGTATAATACGGTCTTTGAAAACTCAGTAAAATGTTTAAAAGATATTGCATGACATTTTTATCTTTCTCAGAATGTAATACAACCTCTTACAACTTAGAAGAATCGTTTCCGACTCTACTTCCTATAAATTATGCCACAAGCATCAATATTCTCAGTACATTCAGAATGGTACAGAGTAAAATGAATCTGTCTACTTCCAAATGAAAACATAAATTTATTTAAAAATTAAGGAAGAAGTCTGAGAATTTAGAGTGCAATAAAACCTCTAATAACATAGAAAAATTGGTACCTTTTTCCAATTTCTATGAATTCGTCCACAAGTATCCATATTTTCGCAGCCTAATCGGAATGGTACTATAAATTTGACTTCCTAATAAAACCATAATTTTGTTTAAATTTATGAAAGAGCTCTGTGAAGTTGGAGGATTCCGTGGACCATGAAAATCCACAGAATCCACCGTCAGAAGAGGCGAAATATTTAAACGCGAGTGCACCGTGTGAACCGATTAATTTCGATCACAAAAGAGTACAGGCGTTTGTGCCAGCGTTTAGTTGTTCGAACTAACTGAATTCCGGTGGGATAAGAGAAAGAAGAATTCTTGAAATATTCCACACGGTTCTGTGTACCCGATAAAATCCCCAGGCATCGAAAATATCCAACGAATTCGCGATCCGCCGTCGAAAAAATTTCATTTACGCGATGCGTGTCTCCTAAATATTTGAGCGGATCGCGTCGAGGCGAGGATAGCGGTAGAATGATCGCGAATAAGTCGCGGGAGCAAACGGTTTCATAAATAACGCAGAACGGTGGCGCATTATTCCTTCCCATCGAACCCGGGGACAACCGCGATCCATGACCATCATTGGCCGACTAATTGCTAGCCGTCTATTTAATTGCGTTAATTTCAGAATCACCGCAACGGTCGCGCGCAGGACCCGATTTACCGGATAATGTGTTTATACGGGAGGCGATTCGTTAATTACGCGGCCACCTCCCTCGTTCGTCTGTTCCTTCAATTTTTATCATTTTTCCCGTGGATAGGGGACGCCGGATCCCGTTTTCAATGCCGGTGAGCAACAACGGACGAGGAAAAACGTCGGAGGGCTCGCGGAGAAAGGTACCGCCATGGAAAAGGGACCAACAAAAGTCAACGAGACGGCGCTTCATTTCATTTCCCGTGGAAACTTGTTCGATGTACCTGGTGGCGCGTTAATTCGTTGCCCCAGTCCAGGATTACACGTGCCGGGATCAAAGGTAGAATGTTTCTAGGGAAACATCATGGGAAATAAATTTTCCACCCTTTAAAAATTTCTCTTTGAAGCTCCCTCAAAAGCTGTTCTTCAACAGTGCTTACGTCTATAATATTATATAACATTTTAAACCCTCTCAGTGCTGCGTACACACGCTTATTGTATTCGTAAATATTAAGTTATTCAAGTTATACTGCGGTATTGCGTTTTAAGAGGTACCAGCTTTACGAAAAGCATTTTATAAATCACGTCATATAAATAAAATAAATTTCAACGTCAAGCCTTCAGTGTAAAAGTCTTTGAGATTCTACAGGGTGTCTCAAAAATGTTTTAACTCCTTGAAATGGACGGTTTCCGAGGTTATTTAAAGGATGTTCTGATTGGTCCGTGTTTTTCGTTAATAACTCCTTAACAAAGCCGAAGCGGCCAATTTGTAAAGGAAAAGGATACGTTAAGTAACCTCAGGAACCGCCCGAAGATTTACACCTTTTTTGAGACACCCTGTATAGTAATAAAAGGTTTTGAAAACTTTATATTCATAGATATTAATTTATGCATATTATAACAACGATATCATGCTTTAAAAAAAAAATCTTTCATGAAAAATGAATTCTAATGTTACATTTTCAAAAAATTAATTTTTTTGCATTTTCTTTAAGTACAAATGTTGTTGAATATATGTACAAAAGAATTTATTTCTATCGTATGTATTGAATTAACATAGTTATAGTACGATAAGTGGTAAAAGATCGATGGATTAAGAACAATCTTCATTTTCTCAAGCATAAAAACTTGTTGAACGTCAACCAAAAAGTCGAAAATATTTAAAATCGAAAGGGATAAGCAAATAATAATTTTATTGTTTCTATAATCAACGAAATTTTAATAGCATCGTTGCTTTAGCTGCAATAGTTAATTTGTTTCAATTCTTTTTAATATACGGAAAATGTAAAATATACAACATGCAAGATTGTATAAACCAGCATTGAGAAAACAAATTTCATCTTCTTCTGTGGCTAAAATAAATTATTAACTTTTTTCTCTTGAAGTCATTAATGTATCAGGCAAATGGACGTTACATGTCGCATTTTGTAATGGCTGCAGTTGCCCAGCTAATTTATTAATGAAGAACGACAACGGATGGTACTTATGACATACGAATATAGAATTCGAAGTTGCCTGACGTGAAGCAGATTGGCATCCTGTCGATTTTAAAGTATAGAACGAAATAAACGGAGTAACAAAGTATGAATAACAGAAAAACTGTCGAGCATGTATGACTCTCTATTCGATTGATTTTTCTGCTTCTACTAACAACAAATTGCCATTGGTGCTATCTTCTTTCTTTACCGCAATAATTCGCAATTTCGTCTGTCCGCGTTTCAATGAATTATGGTTGGCATTCAATTAATATTTACTGATTCAGATTGTTTCAAAGCTGAAATACCGACGTCGACGAACACCTCGTTGCGAAAAATGTGATCGCGAGAAAAATATAGTTCGACCGCGTCGGCCATTTTAAAAAACAATTTATCACGACATTTTATGGAGTATTCGTGTCATTTCGTGGGACATAAACTTCAGTGATTTTTAGCCGGAAATGTAGTTAACGAAAAGCATTTTTTAGCTGACGGTGGATGGCGTGTTTTGCGCTCGAGAAAAACAATTTTTACGACGAAGGTGTTCGAGGATGATTTCTTGCTGACGTTTAATTTCTTTACAAAAAACAATCTATTGTTGGAAGTAGACTCACCTGTGCATCTGCAAGGATGCGTCGCATCAAGGCCAAGGTGGGGTTCGTTGTAAGATCATCCTGAAGGGCAAGGGCCTCGCCTTCTTTGTTCAAGCGGTTTAGTGTGTTGAGAGCTGAAAAAAATAATTAAACTGTCAGAAAATAATTGGTAAAATTGAATGCACGATTGCATTTTTATTTCATGTAAGTATCTTGTCTATAAGATTTTTTCGACAAGCCACAGGGGGAAGCGAAGGAGCACCATGTTAGTTCCCAGTTAATATTTGTATACACTATACAGATCTATGTTAGTAAATATCGCCAATTTCTAATACAGAGTAGTGTTTCCGTTGATTATACTAAGTATAGATTATTTAGATGTACAATACCTGAATATCCACATATCTTTTTAGGTTAAGTTTTGTTCAAAGTTAGTGGGTAGTTTATAGTCTAATATAGTATATTTAGATGTACGATTTAGGTGTATAATACCTGAATATCCAAATATCTTTTTAGGTTAAGTTTTGTTCAAAATTAGTGGGTAGTTTATTTAGAATGCACAGGATTATATAAAATTGTGTATTATATTATACATAAAATTGTATAAGAGAGGAATCCTTGTTGAAACCGAGAGGCAAGGTAATGTAATAAACACTGAATAGTAAACTAATAATAGTGCTTCTGTAAATAGAAATTAATTTCTAATACAGAATGGTAATTTCGAAATTTCTATTAAAGAAAGGCGACTAGCAGCGGCCATCTTGCCAAAACCGGGTCCCTTAGTTCCTCCAGTTGTCCCATACATAATCTCTCTCTCTCCCCCTCTCTCTTTCTGTCCCCCCCCCTCTCTCTCTATTTGTCTGTTTATCTGTCTCTATCTCTGCCCAACTACAGCAGACTCGGCGTGCTTAGTGGCACGCATCCCTTGATATTTCCTGTATCCCGATTCCGGCCAGATGTACCAGTTAATGAGAGAATATGTAGGTCCCTGGCAAATTATGTATTAGCCTCGCGTGGCGCTGAGTACAAGATTAGTATAATTAATAGATCGCTGCGTATCGAAATGCTCTATATGCATTGTACCGCGGCGCGCAAATTGCTGTACAGCTAATTTCACTGTAACAAGCTTTTCCCTGCAGTCCGGGTTTCGAGTTGTTTCCTGAAATTCCGTTGCATTGTGATCTAGTGCGAAAAACTGTTTCGAGAAACTAGAGACGCCATTTTGCTTGGAGGAAGTATCTGTTGGTCAGTGATAGCGTGGGTTCATGAGCTTTCTTCTTTGGGTATTGTTGAGCGAACTATTCTTGTTTTAATGTTGTTCTAAAATCTTCCATCTGACGCTGCTGCAGCTTCATCTTCGTGTTTGAGGAAGATCATTATTGTTCTTCGAGTTGTTTGTCTTTGGAAGAGTTTAAGGAAGTTTGGAGAGATAGCACTGAAGTTCTGCTTTGTATTTTGCCCTTATTTTATTGGAAATATTATGTTCTAGTTGCGATCAAAGAATGTAGTGTCATTGAGAAATGGTTATCGAGATGTTGATTCAAGTTGTTTAACAAAAGTTAATAAAAATTTATGATGCAGAGTGGTACTTTTAATAGAATTAAAATTTAGTTTAATAGAATTTTTTTAATAGAAAAGCTAATTTTTAATACAGAATGGTACTTTCAAACAGTTTTAATCTTGAATAAGAGACTTAGCTTGTCCAAACAAGCTTTCAGCCATTAGTGACATGTTGTTTAATATTTTTTAACTATATCTTACACTTTAGAAGACGAATATGCCTATGAACACAATTTCTTAAAATATTAAGAAATATCTAGTTTAAATTCTCCTTAAAATGATCACTAGACTACAAATTTTTATTATGCAAAATAAAATTTCTATGCACCGATTGCAAGTTATAGGGACTACATAAAAATTCATTTCTTCTCTTAACAATCATAATGAGTCACAAATAATGTACTCGATTTCTTAAATTCTTCTATTGTTATTGTTTCGTATTTCACCTACTGATTTTTGTCCTAAATGCATAACTTCCGCAGTCTAATTATTACGTTTTAACCTATATGTTAGACAAAATGGTACTTCACTAACACATAATGGTACTGTAAATCAGTTTCACTATATTCGGATATCTCGGACAACCTTTGACGCGCGTTTTAGAACGAGGAAACAAACTTTTAGCCATTTCCGGTACAAACTATTTTTCATACAGCGACGAAGATGATCGAATAAGAAATAGGGACAGAGAAAGAGATAAAAAATAGAGCGAGAAAGAGAGAGGAAAAGGAGAGAGAACTGAAGGAACCATGGGACTCGGTTTCAGCCGGCAAGATGGCCGGCCAACTCGTTCATCTCGCATTACCTTCACCGAGTCGTTCTCAGCGATGGGGATAATCGAATTCTCGGGGAGCACGGTGCTCTCGCTCGTGGCGCGAACGCAGAAAGGCCCGAGGGGTGCCAAACTGTTATCGACAAGTTCGTGGGAGAAGCTCGTTTCGGGCGCACAGGCCAGGAACGCCATATCCCTCGGCCTTCCTCCTTGCCAGCGTCATGATACATCACGTTGGACTTCCAAGTGCTCTTTGATGTAGATCGCCTGAGAAACTTCTGGCGATCGAATCGTCCTCTCGTGCCTCGATCCACTTGGCCGGCGACCATTTTAAATCTTCATGCTGCCCTCTTGCCTTCCTACCTCCGTGCTATGCAACCATTGCTACTTCAGTAACATCTCGTTCCCACATTGATCATTGTTTATAGCCCTCGTATCGCTCGTCTGGGCGAGCTCTTGTATTATTTAGTTGCGCTGGTTTTTGCGATATACGATTTTTATGAGTTTCGTAGTGACCGAGTTTTCTTACTCTTTTAATGCCCATGTTCTATGACTTTCTTGTTGCTCGAGGTCTGCTGTCCTTTCGTTCTTATTCTAAGATTCTTAAACTGTTGCATTTCATTTTTAGTACTTGGGTGCAATGAGTATTATACTGGAAGGTTTCGTTGTTTTCATAGTGCTCGGATTTCATAACTTTCATATTTTGCTCGATTGCTATTGTATTTACAAAGCTTGATTTTGAGATCTTGATACCGTAGAACAGGCATGTCCAGAAGTAGCTCACTTGGAGGCAAATTCGGGGGACACGCCTACTTCTCCCGCCCACGCGTCTTGCTCCCCGTGGCGGCCATAGATCTCCGAGTTCCTCAGACCCGTGCCTACCGTGGGTCCGAGAGTCGCTCCAACGCGCCACACGCGGTACATATTGCAAGCGATAGGCACGGGTCTGAGGAGCTCGAAGGACTACGGCCGCTACGGGGAGCGAGACGCGCGGGCGAGAGAAGTAGGCGTCTCCATCGAATTTGCCTCCAAGTGAGCTACCTCTGGACATGCCTGACGTAGAATGTCCTGGCCTCGATGCTTAACTTCCATGATTATTGCATTGTTTAATTGAGGTAATTCTCATACTGCTCAGTTATTATGATACTAATACTGCTTGAGCTGCATGCATTGCTCAGCTTTTATGATCCCTACACTTGGATTTTGCTATTGCTGTAGTGTTCACATTCTGAAATGTCCAGATTGTAGAATAATAGTAAAAAAATAATGGCTACGATTATTGTGATTCACATATTGCTCGTATCCAATGATATTAATATTGCTCGGCTCATTAAAAATCTCATAACACTGTTTATTTTAATTTTCTACACAGATTGAACAGATTTTTGGTGTCACCTCTCATTTATCAGTGAATTCATAAAAATATCAATAAATCAATGACGGAAAGAAAAATTATATTGTACGTGTAGCAAAAATATAAAACAATACTGTGTGCATGAAATAACTTTTTTATTATATTTTTAACTTAAAGGATCACTGGACATTTGTAAACGTTTGACATTAAAAATAAAATATTAAAAATCAAATGAATACTTTATGTGAATTCAATATACTTTGGAAATTACAAAAGATATGAAAAATTAATCAATAAACAGTGTCGCACTTTCTTGGTTTTGTAGTAACTAATGAACTAAGATTCCAAATACGTTTTCTGGCCACAGAACGTATAATTATATGCACCAGTCGCAAAAGCTGATTTAGTAAAAACGAGCATTACGAGATCCAGGATTCAGAAGCACGAAGATCAATACAATTTCCTGAATTTTACGAACAGCTATACTTCTCGATGTGCTCATCGATCGATGAAGTAGGGAACTTCTATAAGCGTTTACCTCGTAGATTCAATTTCGCGCGGGACTCTCATTCGCCGAACCAAATACGTCGACCATAAACACAGTTCGACTAATATTGCGGTAATAAATGGAAGTATGATGAAACAGGTATTGAACTTCGAGCCAAACGTTCGATAAGAGTTTCGAGTGTGCTTCGAATCGACATTTATGAAAGCTCGAGCGTCAGAGAGCACAATACATTCACAAAGACCAGGACAATAGAAACTTCGGCTCCTTCGAGTGCCGTTTTAAATTTATATCTTGTATGGTCTCGTGAAACGGAAGTTTCCACACGAAATCGAATCTCCGTCTTTAACCGAGTGTTTAAACATCCAACGATTTTGCAATAATTTTTAATTTGCTTCAATCGCGTCTCGAAAACCTTCATCGTTCTCCTAACCTAAAGAATAATGAACTAGTTATCTGATCGTGTATGCCTTTATCTATAAAATTTGTTTCGTTACTCAATCTTTCAATCGTATATGGCGAGTAGGCCGTGGATTTTATGCACTCATGACGAAAATGAAAATTGCAATTTAAAGCAAAAGAAATATACCAATTTATCAGATTCGGCTTATTAAAATCAATAATGGAAGAAAGAAATTTCAATTTGACTCCTGTTTCTTGCAATTAATGCAGACAATTTTTATTTTGCATAAAGATCTGTCTAATGTCTGCGGATTTAATGCATTTATTATACAAATTAATCGGTGCAATATAAAACAGTGGAAGGGATACAAAATTTAAAAATGTCCATGTGCTATTTTTATCTTCCTGAAATGACTAAAAGAAAAGAAGAAACTGTTTCGGCGTCGCTTTCTTACAATTAATACAGACAATTTTTATTTTGCATAAATATCCACCTGTCTAATGTCTGCGGATTTAATGCATTTATTATACAAATTAATCGGTGCAATATAAAACAGTGGAAGGGATACAAAATTTAAAAATGTCCATGTGCTATTTTTATCTTCCTGAAATGACTAAAAGAAAAGAAGAAACTGTTTCGGCGTCGCTTTCTTACAATTAATACAGACAATTTTTATTTTGCATAAATATCCACCTGTCTAATGTCTGCGGATTTAATGCATTTATTATACAAATTAATCGGTGCAATATAAAACAGTGGAAGGGATACAAAATTTAAAAATGTCCATGTGCTATTTTTATCTTCCTGAAATGACTAAAAGAAAAGAAGAAACTGTTTCGGCGTCGCTTTCTTACAATTAATACAGACAATTTTTATTTTGCATAAATATCCACCTGTCTAATGTCTGCGGATTTAATGCATTTATTGTACAAATTAATCGGTGCAATATAAAACAGTGGAAGGGATACAAAATTCAAGTGTGTCCATGTGCTATTTTTATCTTCTTGAAATGACTAAAAGAAAAAAAGAAACTGTTTCGGCGTCGCTTTCTTACAATTAATGCAGACAATTTTTATTTTGCATAAATATCCCCCTGTCTAATGTCTGCGGATTTAATGCATTTATTGTACAAATTAATCGGTGCAATATAAAACAGTGGACGTGATACAAAATTCAAGTGTGTCCATGTGTTATTTTTATCTTCTTGAAATGATTAAAAGAAAAAAAGAAACTGTTTTGGCGTCGCTTTCTTACAATTAATGCAGACAATTTTTATTTTGCATAAAGACTGACAGTCCAATAAGTAGAAGATGGATTTTATGCACTTATGGTGAAAAGGAGTTGGTGCAATCGATGTATTATTTTCAATTTATTAAGATTATTAAAGAAGAAAAGCAATTGTAATCTGTCATCTGCTTTTTTACAGCTGAATCAAACAATTTTTATTTTGCATAAAGATCTGCAATCTAATAAGTATACTCGTCATTGGGCAGAAATATCTACTATTTGCTATTTACATTAATATTTTTATGTAAATGGAATCATATTTAAAAATTTCAGACAATTTAGAACATTTCGGGGCAGAGAAAACAAATAAAGAAGTAATTGAAAGAATTCGAAAGTATTATACACAGCGTGATGGATGAAATATGTACAAATTTTTGGAACACGCTATAAAAATCGAGCTACACAGCCCCGGTTAATTATCTTTCAATATGTTTCGTAATTTTAAGGTCTGAATGTTTCATGCAATTTGTCGGTGCTCTGCGACACGGTTGAAAACTAGTCGAACCGGATTACAAATAAACAATTCAGCGGTAAACGCTGTATTTCCGTAGCCGACCGCGACTCGGCCGAGAGCTATAATTGCACCGATACGACAATTAATTAACCGAGAATCTTAAAAGCTCGTTTGGCGGCTCGCAACGAATTCCTTATCTCGTTGCATCATTACTGCAGCCAGCGAAGTTCTTGATGAAAGGATGCAGCCGCTCGCTTCAAGTGCGAACGCGGATAAGCTTAACGCAATTACGTTGTGAATTATTTGTTTCTCGGCTGGGGAAAACGAAATGAATTTAACCGGGGAAAACGCGGGCCCCGAGACAGTAACTCTCGAGCACGGTAAATTGTCTCTAAAAAATTTACTGGCATCGCTGCCGGGACGCACGTGCTTAAGTATTAAAACACTTATCAAACGTGACGTGGTACCGATACGGTAGAACAGTATGCTCGTTGCACGAGGATACAAAGTTTATGAAAAACTAGAGAAACTTCGCAAAAAGAAACTCGAGATGCGCGAGAAAAATTATTTTCCTTAGAGGTACTTCCTGAGCAAAGGAAATCTTGGTTCGTGCCGAAAAAAACAAGGTTCATTGTAAATTAAAATATTTGTTCGAAATTTTTGTTTTAATTCTCTGTGGCGGTACTGGGAAATATTTCTTCGAAATTTTTGTTTTAATTTTAAATTTTGTCTAATTTTGTCTAAATTTTCTCTAATGATACAGTGAAGCTACAGCTTGTTGCTTGCAGGAAACTCCAAGTTTATAACTTTCTAAATTATAGAAACTTCACTTTATCCCCAAAGAGTCTACAGATTGTGCCAGATATTTTTATTCTATACGTCTCAGATTTTTATTGTAAGTATTGTGTAATGACGCCGTGGAGTTACAGCTTGTAGCTTGCAGAAAATTTCAAGTTTCTAACTTCCTAAATAATAGAAACTTTATTTTATCCTCAAAAAATCTACTAATTTTACCAGAAATTTTTATCCCGAGTCTCAGTTTTGTATTCTAAATTTTGTCTAATGATACCGTGAAGCTACAGCTTGTTGCTTGCAGAAAACTCCCAGTTTATAACTTTCTAAGGAATAGAAACTTCATTTTATCCCCAAAGAATCTACTAATATTACCAGAAATTTTTATCCCGAGTCTCAGTTTTGTATTCTAAATTTTGTCTAATGATACCGTGAAGCTACAGCTTGTTGCTTGCAGAAAACTCCCAGTTTATAACTTTCTAAGGAATAGAAACTTCATTTTATCCCCAAAAAATTTACTAATATTACCAGAAATTTTTATTCGGAGTCTCAGATTTTTGTTTTAAATGTAGTACAATATTAATTGGTTTTGTGGTATAGTGAAAAAATGTGTTTGAGAAGAAGAGATTTTCAAACACTGCAGACTCCGAATTGGCTTCCGGTGTGAAGAGTACTCTGCGGACTTGACTCGTTCGCATCGTTCTTAATTAGAATTCACTTTTCTTTGTTATTAACGATTCCCACGCGGGGCAATGTTGTGTATCCCAGCGAAACGGTAATGGAATTAAGGAAACTTTGCCTGGGAATAGATCATGGTGTTAGTAAGTTCCTCGATATTATACTGTAGGCATATCGCCAACGGCGATCGGATCTAATAATACAATTAATGTGTAGCTATCGGTGTGCAACGAGTATGTTTGCGAGTTTGAGAGTCGTGCATTTGGACGGGAATTGGCAACTTATACGCGTGTTCCGAATGTTCGGTGGAATTGAATCAACAACTTGGAAATTCAGTGGCTTTCGAGGACATTGTTAGTTAAATTCGGGATCTTGAGGTGAGCCGAAATTATCTTGAATTGGGATCGAGGTAGTCAAGGTGGTATTAAGATGTATTATTCAGTACTTAATCATTTCCAATTATCTGGCAAATTGCATTTGAGATCCTGGGAAGTGAGACGGATTTTCTAGATAAAATTGGAAATGCATTTCAAGATTCTATGTTTTCGAACATTCTGCATTTCTGAAGATTTCACAACTGTAACGGCATTAGGGAATTTCAGGAATTCCAATGTTTTCATAATTTTTTAACGTTTTCGAGGATCTGAAACTTTTAAGATTTTCAAACGGTCAAAGACTCGAAATTTTTTTAGAATCCTAGCATTTTCGAGAGCTACACGACTTCGCTGGTATTCGAGGATTTTAGGACGTTCAAAGCTTTCAGTCTTTCAAGAATTTCTACCCTTTTCTCGAAACTTTTAAGAATGTCAAGGAGTTTGAGACTTTTGAAGCATTCAAGGTATAAGATTTTTGAGATTCCAAGCATTTCCAAGACTTTCACAGCTTTTTGAGATTTCAAGCACTTTCAAGGCTTTCACGACTTTTTTAGTATTCAATGATTTCAGAACGTTTTAAAAATTCGAGAATTCCAAGACTTCTGAAGCATTTCAAGCCTCTGTTATTTTTTGAAGAAATCAGGAACGTCACGGAGCCCAAGACTTCTAGAGCGTCTACAATTTTTATTTTTAAACAATGTGTGAGAATTCAAGCATTTCTAAAATTTCTAAGATTTTGTTTACACCAGAGCGATTAGAACTTCGAAGACATCTTAATCATTTAGATATTTTAAAGCTACGAAGGCTCCTAACAAATTTTAATCTTTCCAGACTAATTTTCAAAGTCTCTAATAATTTTAATATCTTCAAGACTTAAAGGTCTCTAAATTATCCAATTCCAAAGCTTTGTGGGCTTCAAAATGTCTTTTGAAAAGTTTCTCAAAATTCGAATCATTCAACAATTCCAAGACTGCCAAAATTTTTAAATACTCCCAAAATTCTCAAAAGTTTCAAGACCTTCATTACAGATTTACGAAGGTCCCAACAAATTTCAACACCTTCAAAATTACAGAACTGTAAACTACACTATTCCAATTCCAAGACTTTGATGGCTTCCAAGTATCTTTTGGAAAGTTACTCAAAATTCGAATCATTCAACAATTCTAAGACTGCCAAAATTTTTAAATACTCCCCAAATTCCCAAAAGTTTCAAGACCTTCCTTACAGATTTACGAAGGTCCCAATAATTTCAACATCTTCAAATTGACAGACCTGTGAACTACGCTATCCGAATTTTTGAAGGCTGAACTATCCGAAGTATTTGAAGGCTTCCAAATCTATTTTGGAAAGTCTCTCACAATCCGAATCACCCAAAAATTTTAATGATACGCAAATCGCACCCCCGCAAGAAAAGTGACACAACTCAAAAATGCAGCATTTCAGAAGAATCAACTTAAAGAATACTTTAAAACTAATATTGAAATAGTTTAAGCTTCTTTTAAATTTCAGGTAAGTATGTATGACAGTAAATTCTATTATATTCTATATAATAGTAATATGGATCTATAGCTCTGCTTTCGTCGAATGTGTGGTGTTATAAGGTAAATATTATTTACCTGATAACACCTCATCCACATTACTATTCTATAGAATTTAATAGAATTTGCCGCCATACATACTTACCTAAAAGGCGTTGATTCAAAATAGGCCAAAATTACCCAAGATCAATTTTCCTGAAACTTTGCATATTGGTAGCCCTTTGTGTCTAACATTGATTCCGTGCAAAAACTTCTTCCCAGGACTTCACGGTTACGGGGGGGGGGGGGGTCAAAGTACGTATTTATGAAAAAATCATAAAAAATTTAAGTTTTCCAACGGTGTATAAGTTCATGTAATTTATTTATTGCTAACATAATTTTTTCACGTTTTTCGTGTTTTTCAAGGCGTAAAGAATTCAGAAAAATTGCAATTCCCAAAAAAAAGTATCGCCTGATTTTAACCAAAAACGCTGCATTAATAATACATTCCATGCTCTTTCGAATGGTGTTTGTCATACCTTGGGGAAATTATTCGTTTTTGAGTTATAACGTAAAATGTGAGTAGAAGTTGAGGCGTGCGGTCAACTACTCGACCTATATATTCATTTCAAACGTGGAAAAAACGCTTCCTGTGATTATATATACACTTTGGAAGCGATAATTTGTACTTTTATTTAAATATACACATGTTCCGTCACAAATGGTAAATATTTTATCTTTATTTTCCTGAATTTTGTTTAAATGAAGAGCTATATTTGATGTCTCCTGGTTTATTTTCTCTCTTGTTATGTTCCCCCAAAAATGAGGAACAAACTATGACATAATATTATCTTGCACTTCTGAAATTATTCCACATACCGTAGGTTGTGACTTATTTATCATAGCTCCAATGTCTTTTTAGGACGAACCACGATATAAATTCATGAAATAAATTGCCACCTTGTATATTGAGTTAGTGTCCTCACTTCTATTGAAACAGTATTCAGTTAAGTTTTGTAGTTCGCTTTTTTCTAAGACAGTCCAGGTTTTTAATTCGCTGTTGTGTAATTGATCAAAAAAATTATTTACGCAAAGTTTCAGGAAAATTGATCTTGGGTAATTTTGGCCGATTTTGAATCAACGCCTTTAAAAGAAGCTTCAACTATTTCAATATAAGTTTTATAGAATTCTTTAAGTTGATTTTTCTCAAATGCTGCATTTTTGAGTTGTGTCACTTTTCTTGCGGGGGTGCGAAATGTTTAAAAACTCTCAAGAATTTTAAGACCTCTAATACTGATTTTCAAAGTCCCTAAAAATTCTAACATCTTTACTGCTAAAAACTTGTAAACCATCCAGTTCAAATTTCTTGAAGGCTTCCAAATTGTGCAACCCTTTCGAGATTTTCCCGATTTCCAACATCGCAATAACTGCGAAGTCTTTGAAGCGTGTATATCGACGTCAGAGCGAGCTTGAGCGTTCTCGAAGGTGTGTGTCGGTTGGAAAACGATTTGCAAGAGGAGCCTCGCGTCTTGAAGTCCCATCGCCAGGCGGCACAAGCATCGGGTTACGGTCAGGTATGTGCATTAAAGCACACGAAGGCCTGGCCCGACCCTTCCAGGTGGTATATAGGTCTACGTGCAAACACGCGAGCACGTTAAGTGCGCTTCCAGCACGAGGTCGCTATGATACCGACGAAGGGAACCGCTAAGGGGTTAGCCTGATGTATGGGATGGGCCCGATATTATGCGCGTACACCATGGAATAGCTATTCTTTACGACCGCCCGCGAAAACTGAAAACCTGTTCAATATCTTCTAGCCACAGAAAACTCCGCGAGGATGTAAACTTTTTTTTTCGTGAATGTGTATGAAGGATTAACCCTTTGACCGAGGAGCACACTGGCTCAACGCCACAAGAGCTTTGCTGCGTGTTATTTCCATGTACATCGTTGTGGCTGGCTAAAATAATTCATAATTGAATTAACGCGTTCGTTACCAGCGTTTGTTATAACTACACTGCGGTTTTTATGGATTCATGATAAAAAATGGGTAGGAGCGATTTAAAACAGTAAAAACATTGGCAGAATTTAAAAGTGCTGTTGAATTATTTTTAACGCATTAAACATATTAAGAAATAAAATAAATTTCTATTTCTCTACAGTTTGTTGCGATTTAGGTGGACAATTTTTATTTTACATATACATCGGTAAGATAGTTATGACTAAATTGCGGATTTTATGGATTCATGATAAAAATGAGTAGGAGTGATTTAGAACAGTAAAAGATTGGCAGAATTGAAAAGTACTGGAACATTATTTTCAACGTATTAAATATAATAAGAAAGACAATAAATTTCTATTTCTCTACAGTTTGTTGCGATTTAGGTAGACAATTTTTATTTTACATATACATCGGCAAGATAGTTATGAATAAATTTCGAATTTTATGGATTCATGATAAGAATGAGTAGGAGTGATTTAAAACAGTAAAAACATTGGCAGAATTTAAAAGTGTTGTAGCATTATTTTCAACGCATTAAACATATTAAGAAAGAAAATAAATTTCGATTATACTAAATCAATGCTTCTAATTGCTCAAAAAAGTTTCAAGTAGTTTGGTAAAATTTTAAGAAAGTTATTTTGATTTAAAGGGCGAGCGTGTAGTTTTGTGAACCACCGTATATCCTACAGTATGCCGGTGTATTAATTAATTATGAATCGAATGAAGGTGTCGAAATAGCAACCCGGTGTCCCACCACCACAACAACCCCATAGACCAGGGGTTTCACGAGGAGTAGGTATACTATAATACAGGATCCAATCACCAGAAAAAGCCCCATGTGCACCGAAGTAATCCCTGAACCATTTTGTGCGTCTCTCACCAGACTCACCTTCCTCGAAGGGCTGCGCCCGTTTAGCGAATGCCTTCGAGAAAACGCCACGCGGCTTCGAGGCCTCCACGCCGTTTTCTACGGCTGCGCTCATTTTTCTGAGTGGTCCTTCACAGTGGTGCTTCTATTGCCACGACGGATAAAGGGACCATCTGAAATTCACGTCACACTCTAGATCTCTCTGTTCGAAATCCGACACTGTTCAACGTTCGCGAACGCGACATATCAGTCGAACATCTTTAGTCGGACATATTTAATCGAAAATAATTAAGCTGACGGCACGATTACGATTTCCGTGGCCCCTATTTTGAAGGTTAAATTTGTGTTTTTTGGGTCAATTTAAGAAAAAAAACTGTATATATTATAGTTACCAAATCGGCCTATTTAGCCGGTCAAGTAGATTTCCTGTTTTTTATAAACCTGCAAATATCTCGGAAGCTATGCGAGATATGGCAAAATAACCTAACCTAACCTAATACGTCAATAATATTCACTGCTAATTGAGTTTTAATACATAGACATTTCTCGAGTCTCGTATAAGCAGTTGTGAACGGAGTCTTTACGTTCCCCCGACCATCATTTCGGGAGGGAGGCAGTTGTTCTGCGACTTCACCGAAATATAAATATACTCGGAAACTGCGCAGTTGATAAAAAAATGTCATACGACATAAATTGTTTGATATTTAATTTTCTACAAAAAAGGTCTCTTGATATTTTGCCATATTTCGCATAGTTACCGAGATATTTGCAGATTTATAAAAAACAGGAAATCTACTTTACCGGCTAAAGCAGGTCCATTCGATACCTGTGACATGTACATTTTTTTCTTAAAATGACCCCAAGAACACAAATTTAGCCTCTAAACAAGGGGCCAGGGAAATCGTAATCTCCCCAAGCTGACATACGGTGCAGAGCAACAGTGAATCAACACTATTTGAAGCAGCATAGCTTTTTCAAAATTAGACCAAATCAATGGAGTATTTTTGAGAAGATTGAAGGATTAGTTTATTAGATGATGCGGAGAAAAAGTTTTGAAAAAAATGCAATTAGTCGGAATTGTGAAAGAATTATTAAAAGTTGATTTTTACAAATTTTTTATCAGGGCCTGAACTGAAAATGGGGCTTGCAATCCCGCAGAGTGGGATCTCGCAATCCCGCAGGATCCCGCAATACTTTTTGGTCCTGCATTTTTTACATAGGTGATGCGGGATCCCGCAAACTTTGCGGAACTATGCGTGTAGGGCTTGCAATCCCGCAGGATCCCGCGTCATTCCTGATCCCGCATATTTTACATAGATGATGGGCAACCAAAAATGACGCAGGGTCCTGCGGGATTGCGGGATCCCATTCTGCGGTATTGCAAACGCTGATTGAAAATTTTGAAAATGTGTATTATAGACTCAAATAAATTCTATACATGCTAATTGGTTTAAATTGCAGTTTTTCACGATTTTCGACTTATAACTGCAATTCTTCTCACTTTTAATCGTTTATAACTCGTAAACCAATTAACCAATATCGACGAAATTTTCAGCATGTATATAATTTATAGGAGTCTATAAGACACATTTTTTAAATTTTTAATACAGACCCTGATAAAAATGTTGCAAAAATCAATTTTTAATATTTTTTTTCACGATTCTGAATAATTGCAATTTTATAAAAAAATTTCAACGCATTATCTAATAAACTAATCCTTCTAACTTCTCAAGAACACTCAAGTCATTTGGTCTTATTTAAACAAAGTTATGTTGTTTCGAATGATGTTCATTCAATTTTGCTCTTCACTGTATTTAATCGAACATATTTAAACAAATATCCGAACATCTTTAGCCGAACAATTTTAGTTGAACGTCTTTAGAAAAACAGTCGAATCTTTTTTTAAGTAATATTGATTGATACGTTGTAGCGTCTTGGTTGAAACGGTGAAGAATTCGATCCTGAAACTCGCCCCTTTAACATGAATACATTGGAAGAAGTTATGGTAAAATCGTTAACATTAGTTGAATTTTTTTAATAAGTTTTTAATGCTTTGGTAGATCAGTTTGCCTATGAATACAATTTTTATAGTTGAAATTGACTGACAAGCTGTGTTCCTTCCAATGTGCATTAAAAAACTTCGATGCAGAGACATCTCCCCAATGTTAACATGTTGTGAATCATGATGGAAACATTAACAGTAATTTAATGTTTCAAATATATTAATAATACAATACTTTAACGTTGTAAGCTTTATTGGGAACATGAACAGAATTTTTTAAACATCTTATATTACTTCAGAAGATGAATTTGTATATTAACACAATGCTTGTAGTTAAAATTAATTGATGAGCAGTGATACCTCGAATGAAACAGTCAAGAATTCCATCCAGAAACTGGTCCCTCTAAACTCATTACGTTGAAAGCTTTGTTGGGAACATGAACAGAATTGTTTAAACATTTCATAGTACTTCAGAAGACGAATTTGTATATAAACACAATGCTTGCAGTTAAAATTAATTGATGAGCAGTGATATCTCGAATGAAACAGTCAATAATTCCATCCAGAAACTGGTCCCTCTAAAATCATTACGTTGAAAGCTTTGTTGGGAACATGAACAGAATTGTTTAAACATTTCATAGTACTTCAGAAGACGAATTTGTATATAAACACAATGCTTGCAGTTAAAATTAATTGATGAGCAGTGATACCTCGAATGAAACAGTTAAGAATTCGATCCAGAGACTGGTACCTTTAAAATCATCATCAATATTTTAAAAATAAATCTGTGTATGCACACAATGTTTGCTGTTCAAATTAATTGATGAGCTGTGATGCCTCAAAAGAAACAGTCAAGAATTCCATCCACAGGCTCATCCAAAAGCTTCTACACTATGCATACACTGTTAAGAATAATTGTAGTACAATTCTCCACAATGTTATAACAACAGTTCGTACATCACAGACGAAAAATTTCCAACGATGATTCAGTGTTCTTTAATTTCACACGTCAGTGTATTTTTCTAAAATAACACTGCTCGCAATAACGAATCACGAAACCTGGCCAATTAAACTCCAATTAAAATTCTTCTCTCGACTCGACAAACAAGCCTCTCCCGGTTCGCTCCGCGATTCCCAATCATTTATCTAAATAAAAGTTTCGTTCCTCCTCTCTCTCTCTCTGTCTCTGTTCCTTCTAATTACGCAGGGTGGCACGCACCATAGCGAATCGCAACGAAACATTAACTCGCTCTGCGTAGGAGACATCGGAGCATCGATCCCCAACGCGGGTTGCTCGGATCGCTAGGACGCATAAATCAACGCTAACCTCGTCGAAAAGTCCGGTAGAATTTATCGAGCGCGTCCTTTACCGTGTGTAATGATAAATTATGACGATCGAATATCGGGTTCCAGGCTGGGGGACGCAGGAGACGTGTGTGTTTACACAGTGTGTATACATCGCCTCCCCCCTCTGTAATAAGGGTGGTTCTAGCCTTGCGCAGTTTTTAGGGGACGCTGAAGGTATTAGTGTATTAGTGTACCTACGCTCGACGTCGAGGCGTAATGACATTAACTTACCGACAGGACGGTAAACAAGGGTTATCGAGCTGGTCCCGGTACCAGATGTCTGCAAACATCGGTGAGCTTCGTTGACGCGAAAGTATCAACCCTAAGATTAGACCTAGACTTCGCAAAGTCATGCTCGAACCCTTCGTTCTTCAATCACACATAAAATGAAAGCACGTACAGTTATGTACTCCCATTAATATTCGGACACTCTTAAAAAGACGATAACTTTTCTAATAGTTCATCCTTACGACTTGGACTTTTATAAGAAGTTAGAACAATTACTACATGATGTGAAGAAGAAATTTTGAAACAATCGCAACTGATCGGTATTGCAGAGAAAATACTGAAAGTTGTTTTTCACTATTTTTGTTGGAGTGTACACCGAGATGCACGACTGCAGCGGAAAGAGGAAGGTCTTTTTTTGACCTGCGTTTTATTGCACGCCTAGTGCCACGTTTTCTGTTTCAGCACTGAGAGGCCTAAGGAGCCATAGGGCAAATCGTCGTCAGTCGGTCCGAACTAGCCTACCGAGCAGGTCACAATCCGTGAACACTTTCTTTCCCTTTTGTTTTATATAGAGTCACTTTGCGTTACGTGCAAGTATTATTCGCACTTGATATACGTGTATTCCATGCGTTGTTTCGACTAATAAACTAACGTTTATTATAAAGGGTTGTCATATTCATTCGCGCAATACATACCTAAACCAACAATTTTGTTTATGTGAGCCTATATTGAAAATTTGGAAAGTTCTGTGTCAGTTATACAGGGTGGGGCACTATAAACAGGTCACCTGAATAACTCGCTTGCTTTTGAGATAGAAGAAAATGCGTCAGACCAAACTTACTTGATATCGAGGCGCTCGTAATCTGATGTTATTAACTTTTTTATAGGTGGAGACGTCAAGGAGATATGAAGGCCTACTCTGTTTCTTATGTTTAAGGCCTATTCTGTTTCAAATGGAACGGTATTTTATTAGAACAGTTTTTTACTTACATTCTAATAGTTTGTTTCAAGGCGATTACAACGACCGATTATGAAGGTCATTCAAGGTCACACAAGGTCAACTGCAATAGAAAATAAAGTGTCTCAAAGCACTCTTCGAATACTACGACGATTTACATGTAACATGTTGTTTACGTATTCGCTGCTACTTCAAGTGTTCAAAATGACGACTTTGAAGTAGAAATTGGTCCATATTTCATTGATGGTACGCTCAATAGTCATAAATTCGAGAGAATCTTAAAAGACGTTTTGCCAGAATTGTTAGAGGACATTTCACTGGACATGCGACAGTCCATGTGGTTCCAACAAAACGGATGTCCTGCTCATTCAGCACGAAATGTTATAGAATTACGGAACAGGACATTTGATGCTCGTTGGATTGGTCGATCAGGAAGTAATAAATGGTCAGCACGTTCCCCAGACTTGACACCACTAGATTTCTATTTGTGGGGAAAATTGAAGGAACAAGTGTACCGCGAAAAACCAACAACCACAGTTGATATGCAAGAACGTATAAAAAGAGCTTGCTCTGTAATAGATACAACTGAAATTTGTCAGGCAGTATAATCGGTATTGCAACGTTTTAGATTATGTCTCTGTGTTCGAGGTCGTCATTTTGAACACTTGACACAAATCGTCGTAGTGTTCGAAGAGTGCTTTGAGACACTTTATTTTCTATTGCAGTTGACCTTGCGTGACCTTGAATGACCTTCATAATAGGTTATTGTATTCGTCTTGAAACACGCTATCAGAATGTAAATAAAAAACCATACCGTTCCATTTTAAGAAAAACAGAATTGACCTTCATATCTCCTTGACGACTCCACCTATAAAAAAATTAATGACATCAGATTACGAGCGCCACGATATCAAGTAAGTTTGATGCATTTTCTTCTATCCTCAAAAGCAAGCGAGTGATTCAGGTGCCCTGTTTATAGTTCCCCACCCTGTACACATTTTGAAAGTTTCATCAACTTGTTAATTTCGTAAACTTTAAACGTACGTTTCAAATATTAATTTAAATAATAGAATCGTAAACGGCACGGACTTATGGAACGACCTAACAGATCTATTAGACCTATCGAAAATGAAGGAAATATTCGTCCGGAAAGGGTTAAAACGTGACTTCAGAAGCAACAATGGGACTCGAATAAAGTCGAGTGAGCTCAACAACCGAATAGTTGATATAAAACCGAATTATAGGAACAACAGCATCGATTCTCGAATGTTCGCTCACCGTGGGAAAGATTATCGAGATTCATTAAATTCGAAGGAATTAATTGCAGCTGGCCGGGAGCGTTGGTACGTCATTTCATAGTGGGAACAAAGGCATCGAAACTTGATGGAAATCTACAGAGAGAGATAACAATCCCAGGGAACCAGGTGGAATATCGTCACGAGCAGACACTTTGAGCAACAAACAACAAGCGCCGACGCGTTTCGAAATAAGCCAGTAATTTCGGATATAACGGAGGGCCGAGTGCTGTTGTCACGTTTATTCGCAGACCCGGCGAGTTACGAACCTTGCACGACCCCCCAGAGTTCAATTCCGAAATGGACATGCTACCAGTTTGTCGATCCCTTTTGTCAGCCGGCGGGAGAGAGCCCGGCGAGTGACAGTCTCATCTACGGGGATCCTGACAAAGCCCCATGCAGAGCACCGATTTCTTAGTCACCCCGCAAACTAGTAGAACTTCTTCGGCATCTTCCTCTTCCTAGGCTTCAAGGTCGTTAAGCAGACATCTTGGAATTTTGAGAAAGATCAAGAAAATACGAATATTACATCGGAAGAAGATACTAACCTTTTCTTCTACGATTAGAAATGTATCATTTGTGGACTGCAGATCTTCGTGAAAATTCTCATAGATTGTTTTATAAAAACTACATAGGAACAAGTTTAATTTTTCAACTAGAGAATTTTGTTATAGTAAACATACAGTAGAGAAGTCATTAATGTCCCTTACAATACATGATTTCATTTTAAAAATGTGCACATTCTATAAGTGCATGAAGATACGTAGTCTAATGATTGAAATGAGAGAAAAGTATTGATGCATTGTATACAATTTTCAAACAATACCGTTGGAAGTAGGGCATTTTTAATGCTAACAGATATGCTCAACTTAAATAAATGAATCACAAGTGGGATTTAAAATCTGAAAGGAGAACATATTTTTTCCTTTCGAAGAAATTAATAATTTGACTAACTCTGAAGCGAAGTACTTGGTCCCTGAAGTTTAAATTACAGTAAAATTGTTTTGCAAAATACAAGAATGAAACCTTCTTGTTTCCAGAGGAGAGATCACCAATTTCAGCTGGAAAATACTAAAATAGATCTTTACGCAACAGAAACACCGAATTATCTTGAGGAAAAGACCAGTTTCGAGGTCCAGGTGACGTTAGTCAGAGAAAGTCCAACGTAGCAACGTTTCAATGCGAGCTCTCCGTGTAATTCGAGATTTCTGTGCTACTTGGCTCCTCAGAATAGCAAGGTAATGCCGATGTAATTTGTATTTACGGCCCCCCACGGTGCCATTGTACCGCATTGCTCAATGGGCCACATATCCTTTTGGAGGACGCATCCATCGGCCGACAAAGCGAAGAAAAGGAACCGGGGACTCTTGGTGACGTAGATCCTGCCTATCTAAAGCCCTTCTACACCGACCTTGATACATTTCATGCGAAAATTCACTGATGGGAATAAGACGTCGAATAGAGCCGCAGAAGAATATCATTTCCGCTAATATAATACCGCAGACTTTTTCTTTTGGTAATGGCTGCTGCGTCGAGACGCGGCTTAAGACGTCCATTGGAACCGTGGATGACAATAGAGTACGCAAAATTTGTGTAATTTTAGCACGGTGTTAAAGAAGAATACAGTTTTCAAAAATAAATGTATTGTTGTAGACTTATTCTCTCGGCAGTGGCTGCTGTGTGGAGACGCGGCTTAAGAAGTCCTTTGGAATCGTGGATGATAATGAGACAAATCAAATTTGTACAATTTTAGCGTGGAGTTAAAGAAGAATGTAATTTTTAATTTGCAGATTTTTCTTTCGATAATGGCACTTATGTGGAGACATAGCTTAAGGAGTCCTTTGGAATCGTGGATGATAATGAGACAAATCAAATTTGTACAATTTTAGCGTGGAGTTAAAGAAGAATGTAATTTTTAATTTGCAGATTTTTCTTTCGATAATGGCACTTGTGTGGAGACGCGGCTTAAGAAGTCCTTTGGAATCGTGGATGATAATGAGACAAATCAAATTTGTACAATTTTCAATCACGGGGGAAGAGATTCGCGCCCGTGAGATTACCAGAACGGTATACGGTTGGCGATAATTAAGCGGATTCTACCGTCGGCTCATGAATATTAATGGGAGCGCGCGTGTACAACTCCGCGCCGAGAAAAGCGTGGACAGGGCCCTCGATGTTCTTTGAGCGGCTCGAAACAAGGAGCTACCTCGTTACCAGCTACCTTTTATTTCGTGCTCACCTTTCATCAGAGCCGGACACGATCGACGAATCTATCAGACTTTCAAACATCCCCTTTGCAATGGCGCGTTTCACACCGGGCACACCTTCCGCGAAGTTTGCTCGATATTGCCGCTCGGAATATCGATGCGATAGAATTAACCTTCTGCTGGCTCATTTCTCGCGGATTAACCGTCGCAAGCTCGTTCTAATTGCTCTGTACGACGCCCATTTCGCGTCTACATGACCAGGTGGACGAGCCTGTTGCGACGTTCAGTAGATAATTCGCAATCACGTTTAAAGGAATTTAATTTTGAGGTTAGGTCGTGTTTGAGAATATTTTCTGCTTGGAAAGGAAAAGCTATGTGAATGAGTTTTGCGTAGGACGAGTCTGTAAACTCTTCCGAATATGACAGTATTATAAACAAATCGTATGATTGGTTACCTTTTTCCTTGAATAACCTGGATTCGCGCTAGCATTTTCGGTCCCGTGCAACGAGCGAGGTTCTACTGTACATCACAATGAACATGAATAGACATTGAATTTTCATGAATATTTCTCCAATTCATAGATCCTGATTAGACTGCAGATTTTATGCATTTATGACTAGATTGCGGATCCGTATGCATTTATGGCTTGTCTAGATTTGTAAAATGCTACGAAACGTATGCATCAAGAGGAACTAGTAGGGTTTCTATTTTATTTTTTACAGTGAGAAGTCTTTTTAGTTGATAAGGAAATTTTTCCTAATTCTGATTTTTATTAAATCACGTATGAAAATGAGAATTGTCATAAAGATCCGTCTATTTGTGACAAAAATGGATTTGTACAACTTAACGGAGTGGGGATATTACAAAGATTTATGGACATCAGCATATTGTTCTTACTTTAATAAGATAATTAGAAGAATGAAGAAATTTCTATTTGGCATCTCTTCTCGTCTAGCGAATCGATGCAATCATTTTTTATTTTGCATAGAGATCCGCATTCTATTCATGATCTGCAAATGTTCATAGATTATTATCAGACTGCGGAACTTTATGCAAAATAAAAACTTTCTATCTGAATTGCAATAAACTGGGGTGAAATAAAAATTTTATTTCTTTTTTACTATGTTTAATGGGTTGAAAACAATATAAAAGTGTCTTCAATTTCTTCTAATGATTTTGCTGTTTTAAATTACACCTACTCATTTTTGCCATAAGTGCATATAATCCGCAGTCTAATTATTATATAAAGAACAGGAAAACGTTTTCTCCATGGATTAAGATGCTCTTCGAAGTGAAACTAAAACGATTATCGGATTAGTGGTTCATGCAGATTATGCGACACTCCGTACACGAGTATGCAGGAAGCAATTTTTCAAGACACCGGACTGCCATGTACGACGAGATCTATAAAGATGTTTATCCGATAAGACGGTGCACGTAAGTCCGAAGACGGAATTCACGATCAGGGGGGGTTACTGTTCCCGATCAGCCGGCTTGATTTACGTCGCACGAGAACAATAAGCGTTGGAACAATCTGTCTCGCTCGAAAGAGCATTCAGGATGAGCCTTAACGGTGAAAGCCGGACCGGAAGGATCGACGATCCGTGACCACCGGCACGACAATGCGAACGGTATCTAAACCTTTTGCTCCGCGGATAATGCATCGTGTACGCTTCCCCGCCCGTCACATAATCATCCTCTATTCCTTTCTTTTTCCTCCTGGCGTCCATAAAATCTTACCACTAAATTCTTCTCTCCATGGTCCATTCATTATTTTTTTTTTCTAAACACTAAACCTAGCACTGTCGGTTCAAGATTTTTGAGTTTACAAATCTTGAAATTATGATACTTTCGGTGGAATTAATTCAAATTATTATAATTAGACTGCGGATCTTGATGCGAAATAAAAATTTTCTTTATTAATTGCAGGAAACAGGAGCCAAATACACAAATATCTTTTTTCCTTTAAAACTTCTCTAGAGATGAAAATAATACATTGACATGGTTAAATTTTTATAATTTATCTATTGTTTTAAATTTCATCTACTCATTTGATCCATAAATGCATAAAATCCGCAGTCTAATTATAATACAAATTGGAAAACATTTACACAAATTCAACTTTGTGGGAATGTCTTGAGTTTATCTCCGGCATTGAACTAATTAACCAGCTAGCTGTTTTTGACGAATATACTCGTCATGAAGAAATGGCACAGTTTTTTGTTATGACGAATATACTCGTCATGCGTAAAAAATAGCTACAATTTGCTGTTTACATTGCAATTTTAGTGAAAACTAAAATATATTCTTAAATTTCAAGATGTTTTGAATATTTGGAGGCTAAGACGAAATAAAACGCACAAATACGAAAATATAAATAATTATTATGAAAAAACTGTATACAGTGTGCACAAAGTAGTTCGTTTACTTTTTGCGACACATTTTAGGTACACACTTATCAAAGTGGTTGCAACAGCTAACTGGTTAAAAAAACAATTTTCTCATTTTGGCACTCACGGCCTTGAATTATACAGAGTGTGACTGAATAACATGTACAAGCAAGCACGAAGTGATTCCTTGCGAATAAATATGAAAAAGGTATAGAATAAAATTTGTACATCCGAAGCTTCGTTTTTGAGAAAATCGCTTTTGAAAATGCAGCGCGAATACGCGTGCTATTCGATAGGAAGCGTCCGACTCGCCTGATCACGGACAACCAATTCTACTTCCTGCATATATTAAAGCACGCCAGCCCCAACGGATCTTGAAACTTGATTTTCTCGAAAATGAGGTGTCGAACGATAAATGTTATTACTTTTTTCGATTTATTTTTACATGTGGAATAATTCTGTGCCCGCTTGTAAGGTAAAGGCACCAGTAGTTGACCAGTTAACAGAAGTTTTCCACGCGAACACTAGTAACCACTTGCTCTGTCATCAAATAGCGAGTGTCGATACCTGAAGACACTCTTTAAGTCTTCTAAATTATGTAACAAGACCACTTTTTAAAAAAAGTTTAGTTACACAAATTTAAAAAAGCATATTTAAAAATTCAGTAATTGCTTCAGAAGTTGACCACTCTCAAAAATGAAAAACCTAGTGTTTGTTAGTAGTTGACCACTTATATTAGAAAGAAGGTTAAAGCAATAATGTTAGAAATCATTTTAGTATTATTTAGTTTCAACAATTACCAGCACAAATTACAATTAAAGGATAAACTAAGAAATAAAACAAATCAATTCTATAACAAATTCAATTTCGGAACAGAGTAGACATTGGGAGTCAATATTTGACCGTGGAAGCAATCAATAGTTGACCATGTGGTCATCCTCTAAAACACAGTATGCTACAAAATTTAGAATTATGGTTTGCACTCCTAACAATCTTAGATGTAAAATGGATACATTATAAATCGAGAACAAATTTAAATGAGTCACGTTAGTAATTGACGTTGATTTATCGGGGGGTCAACTTCTGAAAATTGTTCAAATAACAGTATTCAGAATTTGACCACTCAATAAACTATTATTTTGAGGTTAGAATAACAGAAACGATGACATTTATCACTTATAAAACGCTGTGAGAATTTAAAAAGTAAATAATTCAGTCGCGAAAAGTTCACAACGTATGGATTGTTTACCTGAACCGTACAGCTGTTCTTAACAGAAACGTTAAGGAAATAGAAATATGTCGGTATATTACTTACCTTAATGAATTTAGACGTCCGTTGTTACTATGCATACTTCACTTCGCATGTAATTGTTTTAAAATTTAACCAACAGATATTGTGTCATCCGAGGTTCGCTTTCATCAAAAGTGCAGAACTTATAATAACCTTATTTTTTATGTTTTTCTAAAAACTGGTCAACTACTGGTGCATGGTCAACTACTGGTGCCTTTACCCTACATGTTATTCGGGCGCTCCTTGTATTGGATCTGAACTGCAGAATCCTGATTCGGGACCTCTGTAGGACAACATGAAGATCAGAAAGGGCGATGCGGCATCAGGTTCGCCACGGAAACAATAATTCCTCTTCGTCTTTGGTTTTCCTGGTGGGGGGCAAGCGGGGCACATTCGGGATTAATGAACACGTTCCTCTAATTCGAAGACCTCAGTGAGTCACTGTGCAAGCGTCCCTGGTATCGATTCTCCGTGGAACGGAACGGAAGCAAACAGAGAGCCAGAGAGAGCTGGAGAGAGCGATAGAGCGAGAGAGAGAGAGAGAGAGAGATAGAGCGAGAGAGAGAGAGAGAGAGAGAGAGAGAGAGAGAGGAAGAGAGCGAGTATATTCGTGGGAGCGTTCACGAGCGGCGAACAATCGATACAATTACGGCGCGAGCAAGCTTTTAATTACAGCCGCGCGTAACTCCGCTTACTCAATACGTTCTCGCCGCGCAGAAAAGCGAGTGAGGGAGTCTTTCGAACCGGGCTTGTCCTTTGTGTCTTGAGCACTTTTCATTTTTCTGCCGCCCGTTTCCGCTCCGGGTAATCGAAAGCTCCGCCGACAACAGAAGGGGAATCAGGTGGAAAGAAACGGGTCGCGGGTTTCGGAGGTTCTCGTTAAAGAGAGAGACAGAGAGAGAGAGAGGGAGAGAGAGAGAGAGAGAAGGATAGAAAAATGGAGATTCGCCTAACGTCGAAAACCCCGCGTTATAATTAGCGGTCGCGGATCCAGGGCCGCTAATTAAGCCAGAAGTAGGAGAAATAAAAGTCAAAGGCCAGGCTCAAGCCGGCTTTACTCGCGTGCTCGGCCAATTCCAAACTTTCTCGGCGTGTCCTTTCGATCCCGGACTGAGCCGATTCGATTAAAAGCGACACCTGCTCCGACAAACTTCCTCCTCGACGATTTAATCGTGTTTCAGGGCTGTTCGTGCTCTTAACTCTGTTCCGCTCTGCTCTGCACTGCTCACAGATACGCTAGGACCTGTCAGCCAAGACTCGCGCGATAAAGAATGCTCACCGAGTGTATTCGAAATGTTAATTATTGCGCGCAGACGCGTTTTTAGGTCTTCCTCGTCGCGAAGCATCCTCGTGCGCCTAGAGCAGCGTAATTATTGACTTGTCGCAGACGACTTAAACCCTTTTCCCACGGTAATTAGAGCGAAACTTTGCAGGTTTGTCGAGTCCGCGGTGTCGCGAGCGAATTAACGCAGTGTTCTAGTTTTGCACTTTAGAAAAATTAATTTTTTGGATTTTTCTTGAAGTATAGGCATGCTCTTGGGCATGCGTGCGTATTTGTTTGTATTCGTAGAATCAATTTAGTTGTAGGCTAGCTTGAAGGATGCAACTTGCAGTTACGACGTAAAATCATTTTGTACTTTTTGATACAGCTTGATCAAAATTTGTAACAAAATGAAAACTCTTGGAGACCATCGACATATGTATATAATAACGTTTGGTTTGGTATTGTTACTTTTGAAACAGAATGTATAAGTAAAAATTCTACCCAAAATGGCCCAACTTGAAACTAATGAGACAAAGGAAATGTGATACTTTCAAATGTGCAAATGAAGCTTGTGAAAGTTGATTTTTGTGTGCAGATTCGCAGCTTCTAGATCGTGAGGCTTTCGAATATTTGTGAGGATGAAGAAAAAGTGAATATTCTTGGAGCACATCAACAAATGTATACGTTTACTAAAGTTTGATAACGTTGTTTTTCAGAAAGCTTGTACAAGTAAAAATTGTTCAACTTCTTTATCATACATGTACGAATCTCAGACCGTGACACATCAGATTATGAAAGAAATATGACAAAGAAAATTCGATATTTTTAAATGTACAAATGAAGCTCATATAAATATATTTTTGTCTCAAGATCTCAGCAATTAGGACGTGTGCCGTTGAAATACGTGTCAGGATCAAGAAAATGAAAAGTTCATGTAGCACGTCGTACATGTATAAACCTCAGATTGTGGCAATTCAGATTATGAAAGAAATGAGACAAAGAAAATTCGATATTTTTAACTGTACAAATGAAGTCAATAAACATTTATTTTTGCGTCAAGATCTCAGCAATTAGGACGCGTGACGTTTAAATACGTGCCAGGATCAAGAAAGTGAAAAATTCATGTAGCACGTCGACAGATGTATACGTTTACTAAAGTTTGATAACGTTGTTTTTCAGAAACCTTGTACAAGTAAAAATTGTCCAACTTTCTTTTCATACATGTAAGATCCTCAGACTGTGACAATTGAGATTATGACAGAAATGAGACAAAGAAAGTTCGATATTTTTAAATGTACAAATGAAGCTAATAAAAATTTATTTTTGCCTAAAGATCTCAACAATTGGGACATGTGGCGTTTAAATACGTGTCAGGATCAAGAAAGTGAAAATTCTTGAAGCACGTCGACAGATGTATGAACCTCAGATTGTGGAAATTCAGATTTTGAAAGAAATGGGACAAAGAAAATTTGATACTTTTAAATGTACAAATGAAGCTCATAAAATTTTATTTTTGCCTCAAGATCTCAGCAATTAGGACGCGTGGCGTTTAAATACATGTCAGGATCAAGAAAATTAAATATTCATGTAGCACGTCGTACACGTATGAACCTCAAATTGTGTCAATTCAGATTATGAAAGAAATGAGACAAATAAAATTCGATATTAATAAATTTATTTCTGCCTCAAGATCTCATCAATTAGGACATGTGGTGTTTAAATACGTGTCAGGATCAAGAAAATGAAAAATTCATGTAGCACACGTCGTACACGTATTAACTTCAAATTGTGTCAATTCAGATTATGAAAGAAATGAGGCAAAGAAAATTCGATATTTTTAAATGTACAAATGAAGTTAATAAAAATTTATTTTTGCTTAAATATTCCCAGCATCTGGATCGTGAGGCGATTGAATATTCTTCAGGATCAACGAAAGGAGAATTCGTTGATGGTATCGACAGATGTGTAAGTGAACAATAAAGTTTGGTATACCTGGTTTTTAGAAATGATGTATAGGGTGCCCCACCCATGAGCATAGCTGGTCTACTGAGCCAATTACCGCATAAGATCTCTCTCCTTCTCTCGCAGCCCCTCGTGCCAGTACAAGACTCGTCAGGATGACACGCGAGACGAGGCAAAGACGAAAAGTGGAATGGAACAGGCCGAGGGAAAGAAGACTCGGCGCGTTAAACGCGCGAGAGGAAAATGGCTTGAATGTGGAACAGAGATGACTGAGGGGAGGATCCATGAATATTCATGCCGCGGTTATATCGCGGAGCTAGCTCGGGAAAAAAAGGAACGCCACCCAGCGTCGGTGACCCGAAGCAACACCACGGCCGAAATTATTGAATAAAAAGAAAAAGCCACTATCCGGCCGCGTAACATGCTGGATAGTAGATTGCGAATTTCATGACGACACGATATTGTTGAAAATTCTACGCCCCATTATTTGTCTTCTACCGTTTCAGATATATTTTTTCACTTGGAACTCTTTTGAGGCTTTGATACTTTCTAGAGCAATTTTTTAATTTAAATTAATTATAAATTTTAGTGTTGGATATAGGTAATATAGATGTAGAATTTGTGTTACGTATATTATATAAACATGGTTTTATAAACTTTTATCTGTTTTTATACTGTGGGTTTTATTTGGTATTTTTATTATTTCAAGACCTATGGGATTAAAATAAATGTAAATTTTATCAATTTTTCTACAGTGGATTTTATTTCGAATTTTGGTCCATTCGAGACCAATTTTTTCATAAATATTATTTTAAATTTTCCTTCTACAGAATTAATATAAATGTAAAGTTTATCAATTTTTCTTCAGTGAATTTCACTTCGAATTTTGGTCCTACCAAGATTTGTTGAATTAATATAAATGTAGAGTTTTTCCCTATGTTTATCACTAGTTTGGAAATTTCATTTCATTCGTAGTTTGACGCTAATTGTAGATAAATTAAGTATTGACCAGTCAGTCCCTGAAAATTTGATTTTGCAATTTACTAGAGACGAAACCCGAGTTCAAGGAGATAAATATTGAATTATGCTTGCTTGGTGATTTTCGTTCGGAAGCTCGCTGTACACACTGTCGATGCATAAAATGTAGTATTCATAAAGGTGCATAAAGTAGAACCTACAATTCAGTTATACGAATTGATTTATTGCTTTCTGGCTGAATTATAACTTAAATGAACACCAAATTACGTCGTTGCTAATGACAATTACGGACGAGCAATTATTATTAATGACATTCGCCTGTATGCGTTACCAATGGCCCCATAATCGTTAATCCATTACTGTGATTAAACTGAACGCTGCTTGTTACGGATTGCATTTTAAATAACTTTAATACCTATAATTTGTCTATAATTTCCGCCCACCCATAAACTACTTTCGTATCGTAATCATACTGAAAACCATATACAGCCAACAATTATTTTCAGATTGAATATTCAATTTTATGCAGAGGAACAAACACGAAAAATTTCTGTAAAACAAAAGTACCGAATTAAAAACCTTGCGTAGCATTTTATATTCTTCACAATGAAACAATGGTCGAAGTTGTATAAAGGTAAAAGGTATCCAATAAAATATTAAACTCGTTTATCCAGGGAAAATAAAGTAAAAATGAGCTACAGCACAAAAATAAATTCCTAAACGAAAATTTCATAAACAGCGACGACGAATACATAACAGACGCACTCGCGTTATTTATTCGATGAAATATGAAATTCTGCAGCCAGGGATACTGACGTGAAAAATTGTTATAGCATATGAATGAATTCCTAAATAAACTCTTTCGAAATAAAGCCGATAAACACGCTGATATTAAATTCTTTTACCCAGGGAAACAAAAACAAATTCCTGTTAGAAATCGTTGTAAAAAGAGCTTTGTGTTTTCTCTTTTGAAAATAGAGAAACAAAAAGAGTGGAGAGATGGAAGAGAAATAGAAATAGAAGCGCGTGCGAATTTTGCTCGAGTTCCGTTTCTTGTCAGAAAAATATGGATCACCGCGTGTACACGAAAAGACCGATTGCACGGAATTTTCAGTTACCAGATGTTGCGTTTACTCGTGTGACAGCATGAGCAACGTTAACCTCGCTCGAGTAAGGATAACTTTAAATACGTATAGCCGAGCCGCCGAGAGCACACGGATAGAGCTTTATCGTCGCACGCTGTTGCGAAAGCTCGTTCGCGAGAAGGTGCACTAAATTGCTTCTTAATTGCCAGCCACGAAGTTGCTTGTACACATGTATGCACACGTGTACACACAGCCATTGAATATACGGGGTGGCGCAGCATTAAAACAGCCCGGATTCGCGGAAATCATTCTCAAACATCGAAAAGAATGAAAACATCCTGCAAATTTTCTTGTTTCAGATCGACGAATTTTTCTAAGGATTTTTTCAAAAGAATTTGATGTATTAAATTTATTATTTCCATCCTATTTTTTTGGGAACTTTTTATCATTTGAATGTTGTTAGAAAATATTGTACCGAGCTCCATTATAGATGTATTTTGCTAGAATTAATTAATTTCTCTGTTTTCATGTCTTCATTTCTCTTTCTTTGATGTTTGTGAGAAAATTGACTTGTTTGTGAAGTAAAACAATTCAGCAGACTAACTCGAAGGGATATTCGCAATGAATTGTATTATTTCTCTGTTTTAATGTTTCCATTTATTTTTCTTTGGTGTTTATGAAGAAAATTGACTTGTTTGTGAAGTAAAAGAATTCAGCAGACTAACTCGAAGGGATATCAGCAATGAATTGATTTATTTCTCTGTTTTAATGTTTTCATTTATTTTTCTTTGATGTTTATGAAGAAAATTAATTTGTATTTGAAGCCAAATAATCCAATCAACTAAATCAAAGAGATATTAGCAATGAATTAATTTATTCCTCTGTTTTAATATTTCATTTATTTTTCTTTGATGTCTATGACAAAAATTGACTGGTATCTGAAGTAAAATCGTCCAATGGACTAAATCGGAGGGATATCAGCAATGAATTAATTTATTTCTCTGTTTTAGTGATTGTACTCCATTTTTTATGTTTATGAAGAAAATTGACGTGTATTTGAAGTAAAATAGTACAATAGTCTAAATCAAAGTAACATTAGCAATGAATTGATTTATTTCTCTGCTTTAATGTTTTCATTTATTTTTCTTTGATGTTTATGAAGAAAATTAATTTGTATTTGAAGCCAAATAATCCAATCAATTAAATCAAAGAGATATTAGCAATGAATTAATTTATTCCTCTGTTTTAATATTTCATTTATTTTTCTTTCATGTCTATGACAAAAATTGACTGATATCTGAAGTAAAATCGTCCAATGGACTAAATCGGAGGGATATCAGCAATGAATTAATTTATTTCTCTGTTTTAGTGATTGTACTCCATTTTTTTATGTTTATGAAGAAAATTGACGAGTATTTGAAGTAAAATAATCCAAAAGTCTAAATCAAAGAGATATTAGCAATGAATTGATTTATTTCTCTGCTTTAATGTTTTCATTTATTTTTCTTTGATGTTTATGAAGAAAATTGACTGATATCTGAAGTAAAATCGTCCAATGGACTAACTCGAAGGGATATTAGATTTACCATAAAACGAGGATTTTATTCGCCCGAAAATATCCCAACAAGCTCAATCATTAAAAAAATATATTAGCATTAATTTCGCAAGTTGCTGGAGGGTGTCCTTCAATTTAGTAGAGACGTGTAGAGTCGCAAGCACAAATTCCATTACAAAACACCTTGAGTTCTTAATTCAAGTGCATCCTCCTTGTTCCCCGCGATAAAGACAAGGACTGGCTTAACGACCCACCGAACAGCATGGGATTTATATGCAGTTCACTGGGAGCGAGAGAGAGAGAGAGAGAAAGTGTGTTCAACCGACTGCTATATGCGTCGCGACGATTTAATTCCAGAACTATAATTAGACTCCTATGTTTATTAATGAGCCGGCGTACCGTAGTTCCTGTTTGCACTGGTGCAGCCTTCAGACTTTCGTTCCTCACTCTCAGAGTCATTCAGACTTCGGCAATTGCAATCGGACAGAGTTTTTATGTAGGTTGCTCGGTATCGAACTCGGCGGATGATAGTTCGAAACTGACATAGACGCGCGTTCCACTTGAGTAATTACGGTAATTGGTGAAAAGAAAGTTTAACGGAAGAAGAGCCCGAGAAATTATATTAACACAACTAAATACATACAGCTAATCAGTCTCATTTTAGACAAATAAAACTGATGTTTCGTTGAATTTTTATCGATCATTTTTATCGATCTTTTTTATCGACGTTCTAGTGAAACTTCTCTCTCGCACGGAACACTTAATGGCTTCCTGATTAAATATTCAGAGCAGAATCAATTTTGTTGGCAAACTGTATAATTAGACAGCGGATTTGATGCGTTCATGATAAAAATCGATAAATTGAAATATAACGATTTAGAAAAATTAGAAGAATTTAAAAGTTTCTATTTTAGAAATAAGTTTCTATTTTGCTTCTGTTTCGTGCAATTGATCCAGTATACATGTGTATAATAATTAGCACTATAAAAATTTGCAGATTCTAAATTTAAGCATTTCATCTGGTCAAACATAAATAAATTCATCCAAATAATCATTTCCTCCGTGTTATTTTGATCGAGTGATTTTAACTCTTACGAACAATCTTGAAGTGATTAAAATTATAAAGTACTTCCATGCGAAAAGATTAAATTACCCAAGCATATATTATAAGAACTGAAAATTTCAAAAAAATCCAATTTTTTCACTTTTGTAACGCAAAATACATTTTTAGTGTTTGGTACATGTTTAGTTTTAATTAACTCATGAAAGGAATTATTTGAACCTGATTTATCCGAATTTCAAACGTAGTTTCTCTCTGTGTGTTATTCCCAAGATAAAAGTCATAAATAGACTGCAAACTTTTATGCAAAATAAAAAATTTCGGTCTCTATTGCAACGAACAGGCTTTAAATAAATATTCATTTTCTTCCTTAATAATCTTGATAGGTTGAAAAGATTATTAACAGTGCTCTTTAATTCTTCTAATATTTCTGCCATTTTGTGTTTCATTTACATGCTTTTGCTATAAATGCATAAATTCCGTAGGCTAGCCATAAGTTGTTTAAAGCAAATACTTTATATTTTATTTGTAATGTTTAAGCCTGTCTCGTCTTGAAAGATCGAATTAGCTTATCTCCGTTGCGAAATTATGTTAACGAGACGTTACAGGGACATCGAGTATCGGACACCACGGAACAAGAACTGTTTCCGGTACCTGTAAATCTGTAAACCTCGAAACGGAAGATTACTGTCCATCCGCGGACGTCAAACTGCAGATACGTCTACCATGGTTACAGGAAGCAATGCGTGTGACGTACAATGATGCGCGATGTAGTCCAACGTTGCACGCCGGCGAATGTGAATATTGTATAAACCTGTCGTGCCAGTCTGACGGGCTGTCATGCTGCTCTCCAGATTTTATTTTTTCAGTTTCGAGCCTGCCAAACCTCGTTTCTAATGGCAAACAAAATGTCTTTCGCGTTATTCTTTCCACTTGAAATCCGACGCGGCTGAGATCGACGTACAATATAACAAAACAAGATTAATTTGAGATTAATTCGAGATTAATTCTTTGCAATTCTCCTTGTAAATCTCGTATATTATAGAGGATTTCATTTATTGAGAGATCTTAGGGGTGTGCGAGATCCCGAAAATGTATGAATCTCGATGGTCGAGACGGGTCGGGAAGACATCGAGACGAGACAGGTTGTGTTCTCGAAAATTTTAGGATTCTCGATTTTATCGAGATTCTGGAAGGTTTCGGGATTCTCGAAAATGTTCGAGATTCTTGAAAATTTCGGGATTCTTGAAAGTTTCGAGATTCTTGAAAGTTTCGGGATCCTTGAAAGTTTCGGGATTCTCGAAAGTTTCGGGTTCACGAAAGATTCGGGATCCTCGAAAGTTTTGAAAGGAATATAAGAGATGATCCAACAAATAAATTTTATGTTGTTTTCGGAAACGCCTCAAATATCGGAAATCTCATACCGCGAGCGATTTTAAAGCGAGTCTCATAACAGTACTCGAGCATTAAAACACAATAAAATTTTCGAGAATCCCGAAATTTTTGAGAATTCCGAGATTTTCGAGAATCCCGAGATTTTCAAGAATCCCGAGATTTTCAAGAATCCCGAGATTTTCGATAATCCCGAGATTTTCGAGAATAACGAGATTTTCGAGAATCCCGAAATTTTTGAGAATCCCGAGATTTTCGAGACTCCCGGGAATTTCGAGAATGCCGAAATTTTTGAGAATTCCGAGAGTTTCAAGAATCCCGAGATTTTCGAGAATCCTAAGATTTTCGAGAATCCCGAGATTTTCGAGAATCCCGAGATTTTCGAGAATCCCGAGATTTTCGAGAATCCCGAGACTTTCGAGAATCCCGAAACTTTCGAAAATCTCGACATAATTGAGAATTCCGAAATTTTCGCGAACTCGGCCCAATCGCGAAAAAAATTCTCGTCTCGTCCCGACTCGACATTTTCGTGTTCTCGCACACGACTAAGAGATCCTCAACGGTTGATCTTCGGTTTTCAAAAAAGTCTGTATTAGAAAATTGCCATTGAAATATGTATTCGTAGCGTTGAAATATCAAATAGTTATCAGGAGCAAAATTGAAAACAAAATTTATAGTTCGAAAGTTTAAAATCCGGGATATTTTCCATAGCAGAAAAAATGTCCATAAAATGGTACGTGAGAATAAAATTGATGGTCTAATCGCAAGGGAGAAGATTCGGTAGGAAGAACTCGATCCGAATGTGTGTCAGAAAAGCGCAAAGAGGAAAAAGAAATGCAAATGGTGGTGCGGGGAGGCATTCGTTGTGGGCGTAGTAAAAGCTGCACGGCGTGTGCGCGCACGGTCACCGTGGAAAATTGAAAGATGCCGAGGGAATGGAAAACGCGGCGCACATTCATGCGCATTCATTGCGTCACATTCTCGTCGCGGCATTGAAAACGAGCAAAAGCACCGCGGGCCATTTAAGGCACTTGTGTCTCGTCGCCGTGTTCCCGTTTTACCGTAAAGGTTGCTCTCTCGCGACCGGACGAGATACCCGGGTGAACAAACCAACGAGAACCACCTCGAGTTCTTGATCCGATCCGATCGAGGATGACGGACAACGAAACCATTCCCCCTCCAACCGACACCTTTTCCCCGAAACCTTCAACCTTCGGCCCTTAAATGGTCGCGGGAACGATATCTTGCGTAACTTTTTCTTCGTAGACCTTGCACACGTTGCTTTTCTGCCGAGATACTTCGAAAATACCGGTTTCGCTGCCACCGTTTCGATCCAGAATGATTTGTCAATGTTTCGATGGTCGACAGTGTCAACCCTGTACTGTCGATTATTAATGCAACATTCGCGAAAGTCTCGCGAAATTATAGCAATTTATTCTGCTGAGATGAAAGTGATAAATTCACGATTTTATTACGATGCATCTTTTTGACACGTTCGCTACCACCGTCACTTATACAGGGTGACCGGTTTTAACACGTTAAATGTTATGTCAGTCCCTGGGGATTGACAGCATCGAATTCACAAAACAATATACAAGGTGCCCCACGTAACAGTATTCACGATTTTTTAAGTACTTGCGATAATCTGACAAAAAATATTTTCAACGAAAGTTGATCAGTTTTCGATTGGCTATATATTGCAATAAAAAAGTTCAGAAAACACTTTTTTTGTAGTATTGTCAAGGTCACCTTCATTTTTTTGAATGGCACTTTGTATTTTTGACTTAACGGTATTATAGCCCGTGTCAAGATGAATTCAACGACCTAGTATACCATGACCTTGGGATGACCTTGAAGGCGAAGAAATGAAAATTTCAACAAAACATGACAATCTACTTGAATGGGCGATAATAACTTGTGTTTCTTATTATGACTCGAAATTACATTCAATTTTTGTGGGGTCATTTACAGTCAATAGTTTATGCTGTTTCAATACAACATAAGGAACATTTAAAGCAGCGAATACGTACAGCATGCGAAGATCTTCGCTACGACAGTATTGTAAGAGCAACCAATGCAAATTTACTACGAAGAACGGAATTGTGCCTACAACAAAATGGATATCAATTGGAACATTTGATATGACTTGAAAATTTAGTCAAGGCTTCGGAATTGACTGTAATTTCGAGTCGTAATAATAAACACAAGTTATTATCATCCATTCCAGCAGATTGTCATGTTTTGTTGAAATTTTCATTTCTTCGCCTTCAAGGTCATCCCAAGGTCATGGTATACTAGGCCGTTGAATTCGTCTTGACACGGACTGTAATACTGTTAAGTCAAAAATGTAAAGTGCCATTTAAAAAACTGAAGCTGATCTTGACAATACTATAAAAAACAATGCTTTTCGAACTTTTTTTATTGCAATATATAGCCAATCGGAAACTGATCCACTTTTGTTGAAAATATTTTTTGTAAGATTATCGCAATTACTTAAAAAATCGTGAAAACTGTTACGTGGGACGTATATCGATGAAGAAATAGTCAAATTAATTTCATACACTTTGCAATTTGTAATCTGTGGTGTGCGGCATAATATTCAGAGACTCCACGTTTGTCCACTATTAAATTGTTTTAATACTTCGTTACGAAGTTGCGTTGTATTTAATCAAACATTTTAACGATGAAAGTGAGCATTGAAACAAATGGTAGTAGCGAACGCGTTAATCTTCCTTTGTACAAACCAAAAATATAAACTTCGTTTATTCTGAATTACTTTCTGCTTGTTTGCTTTCAAAGACTTTATTTCATTTATAAAATTTGCTTTTTGTAGTTCGTCCAGTGAAATCGTAAAACCGGTTCCTTTACACTGTTCCGCGATACTGCCAATAGAAGCAGCAACTTTGAAGTTCACAATAAAAATTTTATTTCTGTATTACGGCGCGGTGGGAGAAAAGGACAACGAGCAGGGACGAAAAGGGGCAAAGTGGTTTCCGTGTGTTGCGCGGGGAAAATGTCGACCGAGATTCGGTTCAAGACATATCGATTTTTCAGTGGCACTCGTCCTGGGCAGCCGGCGTAGTAAATTCTAATAAATATTTATTGCCAGATAAAGTAGCATGCAAATACGCGGTCACGCGGCGGAATTTCGATCATCGGGATACATGTTAACCGAACTCCTTCCGGTTATCTGAGCATTCGACAACCCTCCGCGGTTTCGTGCACGCTGTATACTGTCTCCCTGAATTTTCCCCGACACCCTCGCCGTGACTGGCAAGTGTAATAACGTTGCCAATAATGTTCATCTGTCGGATAAACCATTTTATCCAACGTCGTCCTGTCAAATATATTTCAGAGCCTGAATATAATACATTATCGCCGAATCTACCGAGCATCAAAAGCAGCTCGTATACGTTGCCTTATGAAAATGACGAGAGCAGCATTTACATAGATTTTGTAGCATTTTTATTATAATTAGACTGCGGATCTTTATGCAAAATAAATATTTTGTGCGTCGATTGCACGAAATAAGAGCCCTGTAGACATTCTTCGTAGATTTCTTCTCTTAGTAATTTTAGTAAGTTATAATCAAAATAACGAGAGCAGCATTTACTTGGATTTTGTACCATTTTTATTTTATATTTAGACTGTGGATCTTTATGCAAAATAAATATTTTTTGCGTCGTTTGCAAGAAATAAGAGCCCTGTAGACATTCTTCGTAGATTTCTTCTCTTAGTAATTTTAGTAAGTTATAATAAAAATAACGAGAGCAGCATTTACTTAGATTTTGTACCATTTTTATTTTATAATTAAACTGTGGATCTTTATGCAAAATAAATATTTTTTGCGTCGTTTGCAAGAAATAAGAACCCCGTAAACATTCTTCGTAGATTGCTTCTCTTAATAATTTTAGTAAGTTATAATAAATATGACGAGAGCAGCATTTACTTAGATTTTGTACCATTTTTATTTTATAATTGGACTGCGGATCATTATGCAAAATAAAAATGATGTACGTCCATTCTACAAAACATTCAATTCTCTTAATAATTTTAATATGTTACACGTAATATATTGGAGTACTTAATATCTTTTGTAACTATTTCAATCTAATTATAATGTATGAATAAAGAAATCAATTCCCATGGAAGTGTGCTGAGAGAAAAATAATATTGAATAACATTGTCGAATGTTGGGATGATTTAAAATTCTCATACGAGATAGACATCAATTTTATTTCGATGGAGATTAATTTTCGATTCGCGTAATTGCTTCGCGAATCCGCCGCGCAATTTTGCAGTTTTTAGATGATTTATTTTAGATATAAAACGAAATTTCGTATGCAGCTATTTATTTGCGTTCGCGTTGGATTCTTGTAAAAAGATACGATGCACTCGCAAAGCTGTTACCATCCTCTGCATTCGAGGGAAAAGTAATCTTTTATCCTCTGTTCATCGCTTAATTGTTTTCATTAGTTTCAAAAGATTCGTGGTTTTACGCTAATTGAACGCCAAAGAAAAATAACTCATAAATGTACAAGAAACTGAAATGAAAATTAAACAATTAAGCATTTGATTGTTTTGTCAGATACACGAACATTGAGAATCATGGTGGAATACTAAAAATATTCTACAGTTTGATAAAAATAATTGCCCGATTATATGAATAATATTGTGAGACCAAAATGGAGGAACGAAATTAATACCAGATGTCTCTTTCATGCTTACGTAATTTTATATGCTACACAAATTAATACGGACCTTGAATGATCGATCAACATGGAAAATAGAGAACCGTACTCTAAATTTAAACTCATTAAATTCTGAATAGCCACTCTAAAATTACATCCAAACACGATCAATACTTTCCACCGGGTGTTTCAGAAATAAATATCCACCATTCAGAAACACAATAAATCATTCAAACATGGGAAAACATATTTCATAACTCAAAATTATCGGATAACCAAGAAAGTTACTGTCGCTTCTAAATTCTGCAATATTAAACTAAATCTCACATTTTGTACATTGAATTTAAGCTCATTGATGCTTAATCCTTTTAGTGCCGACCGAAAAATTAAGATAAAACGAAAATTACTGAGCCAAAATTATACCAAAGAGGAATTCAGAAACTAGATTAAAATAAGTAAGATAAATAAAACTAGAATAAGATTCTAATGTTCTAACATGACAATATGTATATTAAAATAAGATAGGATTTTAATATTATTAGAAATCTGTAAAAAAAATAAAACAACCACTTTTCGCGAATGAAGCCAACGACGATATATCGTTTTGCGGCTCTAAAAATGTTTAAAAAAGCTTATTTAGCGCAGAAGTCAACTAACGACTACTAATTAATTTAACTAAACAACGAATGCAAATATTATAAAGCGTTCGCATAAAAAATTACTATTATAGCCTGTAAATTTATTATACACCGTTTTAAGATACACAGCTGATCTTTAACCCTTTTCGTGCCGACCGAAAAATTAAAATTGAATGAAGAATACTGAGCCATATATATGATACTGAATAGGCATTCATAAACGAAAATAAGGTATCGATTCTAATACTAGAATAAGTACTCTAATATTCTAATATGACAATATGTATATTAAAATAAGATAAGATTTTAATATTATTAGAAATCTGTAAAAAAAATAAAACAACCACTTTTCGCGAATGAAGCCAACGACGATATATCGTTTTGCGGCTCTAAAAATGTTTAAAAAAGCTTATTTAGCGCAGAAGTCAACTAACGACTACTAATTAATTTAACTAAACAACGAATGCAAATATTATAAAGCGTTCGCATAAAAAATTACTATTATAGCCTGTAAATTTATTATACACCGTTTTAAGATACACAGCTGATCTTTAACCCTTTTCGTGCCGACCGAAAAATTAAAATTGAATGAAGAATACTGTGCCAATTATATGATACTGAATAGGCATTCATAAACTAGAATAACGTATCGATTCTAATACTGTAATAATATTCTAATATGACAATACGTATATTAAAATAAGATTGGATTTTAATATTATTAGAAATCTGTAAATTAGAATAGAACAACCACTTTTCGCGAATAAAGCCAACGTCGATATATTATTGCTCGGCACTAAAAGTGTTAAGGTCCCATATTCAGTTTTTATTCCGACATCTAATTTTACTTTTGAATGAAGTTTGTTTTAATGTCTATCAATACGATCGCCCTCTATGCTTTCTAACGAGTGTTAAAATCAAAAGTTTGTGTAACTTGAAAATTTTCCCATGTCGGATAAAACCCATGCAGAACTAGTACGCTTCCATTAACGATCGACCGCAACAACGCGAGCGCGAGTCTCGTATTCGTTCCGTCATCGTGTCCGAGACACACAAATTGCAGAGCAATCGGCAGAACGAATCGCCGTTTAATTAACTCCGATCAAGATTCAAGATTCAAGAGAGCCCAGTCCAAGAGAAACACAACCGGCCGCCCTGCAGAACAATGCGAAGTGTTCCAATAACGACCGGCACGATGACCCGAGAACCGAATGTAACAAGAAGAGAGACCCGCGACGGTTTATCAGTTCGAGGCTCTCCGGACTCACAGATAAAACGATGGGACGAGGTCTCGGGGCGAGAGTGAGCGTCGAAAAAGAGAACGACGGTCGACGACGACGCGACGGGAAAAGAAAGAAAGGAGATGTTGAAGGAAGAACTCGCCGGTGAGCATTCCTGCGCTCTGAACCCGAAGAGAGCTCGGCCTGATCCGGAACGCGAGCGTTCCCACGCCGCCGCGCCGAGCGGATCCGCATCGGAACCCAGCCGCTCCCTTCAATCGCGCGTCCACTTCCGTTCCCCAGTTTCTAACTGCTTCTCTACCGTCGCGGCTCGGAACTGTACGCTCTTCTAACAATTTCTTCCACTTTTTCAATTGGAAAATATCGCCTGAGAATATTGTAAACGATTTTAGACAATTGACGAATCTACAGGGTCCAATCGAAAAGCGTTAGCTTCAAACTATAGAGCTCAAACGAGAATTTTTAAGACAGCAAATTGGGAATAATTTTTATCAGTGCACTGACAGGAGAAAATGCGGTCATGGGGTCCCAGATTTTCTTGAAACTTTGAATATTGGTAGATTTCGTTCTCTTGTTTATGAAAATGATTATATTATAGGCGTCAATACTCAACAACTTTTGAGATACGTTAAGATTGATGAAGTGGTAATTATATAGAAAAGATCTGCGTACTCCGATTTTCATGAAATTTTAATATGTTATGGAGCAACACATTCTGAACAACTTTTTCCTTTTCCAATATAGGTGGGTCACTTTTAGTTTTCGAGATATTTGAAAAAAACTATCGGTAATGTTAATTTCGTAATGGAAACCTTCTTTTTAGAAACACTGGGTGCGTGTGAAACACTGGGTAGGTGTGTGTGGTATTGTAGCTTCTCATCTCCACAACGTGTTTAAAAACAAAAAATAAACAGATGCGGCCCGAAAATCCGGGAAATGGAAAAACAGAAGAAACAAGCAGAATTAACTCCTGCGGATAACTCTGATCATACATAGATAGGCTGAGCTTTCAATTTTCAAAGACATTTCCTGGATTTTCGGGCCGCATCTGTTTATTTTTTGTTTGTAAACACATTGTGGAGATGAGAAGCGACAATACCACACACATCCACCCAGTATTTCACACGCACCCAGTGTTTCTAAAAAGAAGGTTTCCGTTATGAAATTAACATTACCGATAGCTTTTTGCAAATATCTCGAAAACTAGAAGCGACCCCCCTATATTGGAAAAGGAAAAAGTTGTTCAAAATGTCGAAATCTATAATATATTAAAATTTCATCAAAATCGTAGTACGCAGACCTTTTCTATATAATTACCGATGAAGTTAGTGTTTCTTCCATATTATGTTCTTTTCCAATAAAATTTTTATATTTTGTTTCCTATAGATATTATGCGTGTATTTTTCATGTGTAATATACAATTAATTAAAATAGATAAACTGAACAGAAAAAAATAAGAAAATGGAAAAAAGCAAAAAGGGATTTGAACACTGGCCTTTCCGGTAATGAATCTAGTACGTTACCATCACGCTGTTTGGCACTTGACAAAAACTTCAACCAAAACTGTACTTAACGACTTAACGGGTATAATGAGATTTAAATTGTAAATAACTAAAAAAGTATTGAGTATCGACGTCTATAATGCTATATTTTCATAAACAGGAAAACGAAATCTACCAGTATGCAAAGTTTCGACAAAATCTAAGTCCCGATGACCGCGTCTTCTCCTTGTGAGAGTTTCACTGCAATCCTAGAAATGTGTATGCAGTGCTGAATAACATTAGAAAAATGTGTCGGTGTGTTTTGTACATCAGAAGCGATGTCCTAAGTATGTACAGTGGCTGAGACTATGTCTAGCGAAAAGAGTAAATTGTCTTCGAAAACTAGTCGATTGAATTGATTGAAACTTTGCAAAAATATTCAGTAGGTGTCTCTGGATAGGATTAAATTGATATTTTTGACATTCAAGCTTCGTAGGTTGAAAAATGAATTTCTTTTGAGAACCGAGAAATCAAGAAAATCGAGACATTTTCTTCCAGATGGCATCGCTTTTTAAATTTGTAGTTTTAATTGGCAATTCTCAAAATTTCTAATAATATTCATCTTTATTTTAATTCAAACGATTGCCGTATAGATGAACAATTTTTGTACGTTTCTTTTTATATCATACCACTTCAGCAACCACAAAGATTATTTTCATCAAGCCCGTCGTGAAAAACGATCATTTCGAAGCGCTCTTGTTAAAAAATGCCATAACTTCGAATCGAATAAATAATTTACCTTGAAAAAAATACTACAGATTCTTGAAACACCCACAAATAAATGTATGAAGTTCGAAATCAATACAGTTAAGATTTCTTATTTGAAAATATTTCTGAATTTCGCCTGTCTTTTTTAAAATTGTAGGTGAAGTCACCCTTAATAAGTGTTCGGTTGAACGCACCCCTACGGACGTTAGCACACGATTTTCAAAGCGGGACTCTCATTTGTGACAGGCGAAAAAAAATTAATGACCACGTCCGCAAATGATGCAACACTGTCGCAAACGAGAAACTTTAGGCTTTCACCTGGAGTTTTTAATGTCGAGGAAAAAACTCCCGAAAAAGGTACGCATAAACTGTGTCCTTAAAAAACTGGGTTGGCCAAGAAAGATTTATAGTATTTTTTGAAGGAATTTTAACTCTGTATTACTCGGCTCAAGAATGTTATTGCTTAGATTGCATTCGCCCCGTTTGTGAATGTTTCAAAGTTTCCTGGCATCTGCGAGGGGTGAAACGAAAGAAACAAGACTTCTGGCAGTGTTTCTTAATTAAGACCATGAAATTATACGAAGCAGTAGTCTGGCATTATGTAGAAATACGTGTATTATTATTTTGGTAACAAAGTTGTACAGAGACAAGTTTCAATTCCTTCGAGTTAATTATTTTTCCAATGCATTCTCCTCTTTTAGTCCTTCCGGCTGTCAGTACTTATTTATTATCAGACTGTGATAAAGATTTCAAACATTATTGACAAAAGTGAGCACGTGTAGTTTTAAATAATGGAGAGTATAAAATAATTTAAGAATATCTGTGTACCATTTTCAACTCGCTAAAATTATCCCAGGAAAAATTAAATTCTAACATGGGTCCTATTTGCTGCAATCGACGAGGACAATTTTTCTTTTGTGTACAGATCTACAGTCTATTTATTATATTGTTGTTTATACTACTGCTAGTGTATTATATTGTCTGCTTGGTAATATTAACCATTAGCGGACAGCAATTATTTTTAATATAGTTCTCGATGGGTCGAATATATTTTCCTTGTGAAACAAAGTTGTGTACTGAGGAGATAAGTATATGAATTAAACGGAGGGAAAAGTGTTGTGTTCAGTAAAAATTTGTTTGATATTTTTTGAGAGCAATAATTTCTTTGTAAATTATTAGCAGTTGCAGAACAGTAAAATTGCCAGAGCAGCTATTTGCCGACACTCGTCCGCAAAAGGTTAATAATAATTTAATATTTGATGAGCATCTAGATATTCAACTGCCAGCGCTTGAAAAGCAAAGTTCTTAGACGAATAATAGTAATAACTCTTGACTAAAAATAGGGAAATAATAAATAATAATAGTCCGACTACATTTGTTACAAAAAAGAACATTGCAAAGTGGAGTTACTTGACTCGATGAATATTCAGATTTGAAATCGGTGATTCGAGGAGGTTCTTGCGACGAGATCGAGACAAGGTTTATATAACAGCTCGCGAGACGATATTAATCCGCGATAGATAGTGATATTCCCAGTGCCTGAATATTCATACGACGATGAAGTGCATCCATTAGAAAGCCGTCCGCGTCCCACTTTCCCCGCGGACAAAATCAAAAAACAAAACGCCTCGCGTCCACAATATAAATAATCAGAGTGTAATAGTTCCGTTCGATATCTCAATTAAGCGAACACGAGGGCACGTTTGTTTCGTTAACGCATGTTGGTGGTACACGCCGCTCCAAATTACACGTTCCGCGCTATAAACCTCGTTTTGAATTGCTATGAACAGTAGTCATGCACTCGGGGGCAACATCGTCGAGATAGAGAAAGCTGTCTAACTAAATCTGATGGGATGCACATATTCCCATGAAACAATCATCGGAACAATAAATTACATAACGCTCTTATGTAACTGCTGTAAAATTCTACATATTTAAAAACAATATTTCAGAACGACCAATTAAAATCGACTTTTAATAATACACTAAATTACATCTTTTGTTGCTGTGCTGCTTCCCAAAATGACTGAACTGCAGATTTTATGAATCTTTAAAAATTAGTCACTGATATTCTCAAACAATAAAAAAAATTAAGAAAATATAAGACTCGAATTGTTAAAGAGAGAATGATATTTTTATCTAGCTTTTGTTTCTTGTAATCGATACAGAATAGTTTTGCTTTCACATGAAGATTCGCACTCTGATAATCATCATAAAGTTCTACTATATTTAGAAATAATATTTAAGATTGACTTTCATCAAAATTCGCGTTTTGCACTCTAAACTGTGTCGTTTAACGATTGTCTTCTTTGAACGACGTGTATAAAATTATTAGATTGTGGATTTAATGAATTCAAAAATTAATCACTGACATTCTCAAACAATACAAATATTACGAACATATAAGACCTGATTTGTTAAAGAGAGTATGATATTTTTATCTAGCTCTTATTTCTTGTAATTGGTGCAGAATAGTTTTGCTTTCACATAAAGATTCGTACTCTGATAATCATCATAAAGTTTTACTACATTTAGAAATAATATTTAAGACTGACTTTAATAAAAAGACACATGGAACACTCTAAATGGTATTTTTTAATGCATGTCCTCTCTCAAACGTGGTGTGCAAAATGATTATACTAAAACACTAAAAGGATTAAAGGAACTTAAAGCTAGAATTCATAAACAAAGGAAGAAATTTTGATCTGGATTCCATGGAAAATTGATGGTCTAATAATCGTCACAAAATTCTACTATACTTACAAATGATATTTACAACGGACTATGATCAAAATTTGCATTTGTAATATTCTATATCAGGCAGTTCCAACCAGTAGCTCCGGAGCTATTCGAGGCACCTTTCCCGCTTATAGTCTTCCCCCACTATTAGACTTCGTCGTTATAATGTATAGTAGTGGGAAGCTCCCACCACGTGAGCCACGCGGCGCGCGCAGCACTCACTAACTCTACAGCTGTAAGTAGTAGTGGGAAGAAGTTCGATGGTGGGGACCTTACAGTTCTCGGAGGGGAATAGGTTGGAACTCTCTGTTCTATATAATGTCTTTAATCGTTCATCCTCTGTAACCAGTTAGCTGTTGCTACTAATTTGATAAGTGTGCACCTAAAATGTGTCGCAAAAAGTAAGCGAACTACTTTGTTCACACTGTATACAGTTTTTTCATAATAATTAATTATATTTTCATATTTGTGCGTTTTATTTCGTCTTGACCTCCAAATATTCAAAACATCTTGAAATTTAAGAATATATTTTAGTGTTCACTAAAATTGCAATGTACACAGCAAACTGTACCTATATTTACGCATGACGAGTATATTCGTCATAACAAAAAATTGTACCATTTCTTCATGTCGAGTATACTCGTCAAAAACAGCTAACTGGTTAAGCGACATGTACAAAATCATTAAATTACAGGTTTAACGAATTCATTACAAAAAAATGAAGTTTCAAGACACCAAAAAGTCTAACAAGAAACAAGACTAGAAACATCAAAGAAAGAAATATTCCATCTCCCGTTTCTTGCGATGCAAACTCATGATTCTCCATATAGAGCCTCACACTTCATCATTAAATCCCGTCATGTTCACGAACAATATAAAAGAAGACCGCGCGTTTAATGGTCCCCATCGTGGCTTTTATAGTCCGTCCACGGAACGATGTTAAACAACCGAACTTCCCGGGAGTCTCGAATTTAATTAAAAACTTCGGAACGCGAAAGCCGGCCGAATAAATTAATCGACTTGAATCCCCGTCGTCCTTAAAAACATTGTCGGCCGGTTCGGTTCCATTAGAATAATTTTCGAGCAGCCTCTTTTCACCGGGCAATCTCGCATCATCGATGAAGTAGCAATCAGCCGTCGATTCGACGTTTCGGACTCGGGTTCTTTTCCCAATTACAGTGAAGAGAAAGAGAAAGAGAGAGAGAAAGAGGAAGAGAAAGAGAAAGAAGAAGAGAAAGAGAAAGAAGAAGAGAAAGAGAGGGAGAGAGAGAGAGAGAGAGTCGGCCGCAGTTCTCCTTTTTTAAATTCAATTTTCCGGTAGGAACTTCTGGTTTCTTTGTGACCGAGGGTTCACAACGGGAAAAGCATCGGACCAAGATGCAGCCGAAACTTTTCGCTCGGCCACGTCGACGACAGTGCCACGCTAATTATCTGCTCGAATCGTGAAATGAAGCGAACGCAATTTACGGGCGCACTTTCCCCGTAATTCGCGGACAAAGAAGCACTACCGCGGTAAATATAAAACGAAGAACCTGCGGGCGTAGAGAAAAGAGAGGAGAGGAGAGAAAGAGAGAGAGAGAGAGAGAGAGAGAGAAATGGAGGACGGAAACCAATCGTAATACGTTTATCAGCGGAGTCACATTTACGATGCCCAGGAGCCCTGAAACTCGGTCGACTCGCTGAACAGAACAAAGAAAAACGATCCCGACACCGCACCACTTCCATCTACGCGCGCGGTTTCTCTCGCGCGTGTTTTCTAATTTCTTTCGATACAGCCCCGCGCGCCGTTGCACTTTCATCTCGTCTAATTTTTATTCTCCGTTGCCCTGCGCTTTCTGTACAATCGTCACACTCCATCTGCTTTGCCCGACCTGACACCCCGATCGATACACGTGCACACCAACCCTCAACTTCTTCTTTTTCTTTTTATTCTTCTTATGCTATTTCCCCTTTTCTTTCGTCTTTACTTCAGTTGTGGACGATGTTGAACGCTCTGTCGATTTGCGCTAGTATTTCTCTCGCGTATCAATGGCCGTCGATCAGTAATTATTGTTAACCGGATGTTCCACGCCTGGGATTATAGTCAAAATTGAGTACGATGTAGTTCGCGCGAGATTAGGGCAGGTTTAATTCATCGTTTCGCTGAATTAAATGATGCCAGATCGATTATTCGAGGGGAATACAGTTTACCACCTCTCTGATGACCAGAGTAATATGTGATACGTTGCGCGGCACGTCACGTGACCAGTCTACGGTCTTAGTGGGGGACGTTGGAGTGTGCTCAGGTCATTGATATATATACTAGTATATATAGTGGCTCAGGTGGTGGAATGGGATAGTGGAAGGGGAAAAGGAGGAGAGAAAAATCCACCCAGTTTTGGGTGTTTCTGGCATCACTGAGACCGATTGTGCTTGTGGATTTTTAGCTCGGGAACTATTTGTCGGATTGAGATGAACTTTTTTTTGTTCAAATCAGAAAGGCTTGATCTATTATAAGAATTTTTTATTTCAGTTAGAAATAATTTACTTCGTATGAAATACTTTTTTATTAACACTAGGTTTACGGGACCCGTCAAAATGACGGGTTGTAATATTTTTAATTTACGATTATCGAGATTGAAAAGACGCATCCATAAGGAATTATTTAATGCATTTATTTTTTTGGAGTATATATTATAAAAAGAATGTCGAAAAATTTAGATAGACACATATTTGTTACTTTTACACAGTAATGTAAAATAGTCACTTTTAAAAGAAAAAGAAATTATACGAAATATTCTTCTGTAAATCTCACCTTGCAAAATACTTGTCTAAAAATTTTTTAAAAATATGATTATAGTCCTTGAGGTCTCGTTTACAAAATAAGCTTCGATTTAGTGTGATAGCTTCAAAATTGACGTCACAATTATCTATAGATTATGTTGCTATAGGTTATAAGTAACAAATTATTTTTGTAACCGGATCCATGGGCTATATTGTGTTTAGGACTCCAATTTTGCTGTTAATAAATACAATAAAGTCGACAGGTATCACCAGTTTTATCAATCTCAATTTACTTTGCAGAAAAATTGCAGTAATTATTACAATCGTTAACAATTGTTTAGAATTTTTCGGAAGGCCAAAAAGTATCGTTGAAGTGGAAATTTTTTTTCTCGAACGGTTATCGGAGTTTTCAGCTGGACTCCCGCCGAATGGAGAAGCTTTTTGGTTACAGAAGCTTGAGGAGTTCGGATAATTGGGTAGATAATGGGGCAACTCCTCAATTACCCGAACTCCCTAATCGCCGATTCGCTTCCGTTCACCCGATACTCTTGTAACCCATTCAAACAGCCCCGATACAATTCCAATAGACCATAGCTAGACCAAACTATAGCGACAACTGGCTGAAACCGCATATCCTTCTCTGCGGACGTGCAAATCGCACAGACGGCGCGACGCATGAATCAATTACTATAGCAGAATAATTACATTTACACAAATTGTCATACACAAATGTATATCTCTTCAATAGCCCGAAGAAATTGAAATCAATTGCATTATTTTATACAAAATCTGAACACAAAAATATATACTGGCTCGCATAAATATTCTAAATATTCAACACCCTTAAAAACCGGTAACTTTTTTAATATCTGACTCTACGATTTGGTTGTTTTTTATTTAAGAAGTTAGAACAATTAATTTTCTACATGACGTGAATAAAAATGTTTGAAAACAATGCGATTGAAATTACAGAGAAAATACTAGAAATTGTATTTTACAACTTTTTTATGTGAGCCTATATTGAAAATTTGAAGAATGCGTCTTATAGATTTATGTCAATTATACATATTCTGAAAATTTCATAAAAAAGCTTCGAAAAAAAGATTTAATTTATTGAATCTTAAATTATTTGTTAGGTGAAATTGCGGTTCACGAGATCATGGAAAGCGAAAGATTTAAAACAATTCTTAATCTGTTCTGAAACCACTGATAGCAGAATCAGTTGCGCCAAATAAAATTTCGCAAAATAGCGCTTGAAACTCAACCATCGAAAATTACGATTGTAACTTTCTTAAAAAGAATATGAAATGTTCAGCTTAGGAACATTCTTAGAAATTTGTTTCTGGAACGTGCCGTATCCAACGTCTAGCAAAATAACGTCGAAAAGATTCAATCGGATTGGTCGAACAGTTTCATTTATTTTTCCTACGACGGAAAAGGAAGTTGTTCTACGAAAATCGAAAGATTTGTTGCTGGAGTTTGAAGTTCCCGGTAGTAAATTTTGGAGATGTCGAAATCGAAGTTTCTTTACGAAATTCATGTTCTTACTACACTTATTTTGCATTCCTGCAGACATATATTTTCAGAAAACGGGAGAAAGTATCGATTTGTCGAGATTGACTTCGAGGAGAAGCTCTTCAGAGTCATGGTTTTGTTAATATTAAAAATATTAATGGAAGTACGTCTTTAAAAATGTATTCAACAGATTCAATAATTTATAAGCAGAATATATATTGAATTATTGAGAAAGGAGTAAAAGAATGATACAGTTTTAAATCCTGGCTAAATGATTGAATGATTAAAAAATTATGACAGAAATGCATCTGTAGAAATTTATTCAGTAGATGGAACCACTTGTACGCAGAATACATATCAGGTTATTAAAATTGGATTACAGGAAAAGTTCGTTTGTGAGTCCTGGTTCAAGTATTATTAAAAATATTAAGACAAGCACGTCTGTAGAAATGTATTCAGTAGATTCAGTAATTCGTAATAAAATCCTGGTTGATTGATTAAAAACTTTTAATAGGAACGCATCTGTAGAAATGCATTCAGTAGATTGAACCACTTGTACGCAGACTACATATCTTGTTATTAAAATTCGATTCCAGGAAAAGTTCATTTGAGAGTTCTGGTTCAAGTATTATTAAAAATATTAAGACGGGCACATCTGTAGAAATGTGTTTAGTCAATTCAGTAATTCATATGCAGACTATTGATTGATTTATTGATTTATTGAGCAAGCAGTAGAGGATTGATCCATTTTAAAATCCGGGTTGATTGATTAAAAACTTTTAATAGGAACGCATCTGTAGAAATGCATTCAGTAGATTCAGTAATTAATACGCAGACTATTTATTAATTTATTGAGGAAGCAGTAGAGAATTGATCCATTTTAAAATCATGGTTGTATGATTAAAACATTTTAATATGAACGCATCTGCAGAAATGTCTTCAATTTATTAAAATTGGATTACAGGAAAACCTCTTTTCAGAGTTATGGCTCTACTGTTATTAAAAATATTAATGAAAGCATTTCTGTAGAAATTTATTCGGTAGATTGAATCATTCATACACAGACTATACGTCGATTTATTGAAATTGGTTTAAAAGAATGACCCATTTCAGAGTTCTGGTTCTATGATTATTAAAAACATTAATAAAAGCACCTCTGCAGAAATTTATTTGGTAGATTGAATCATTCATACACAGACTATACGTCGATTTATTGAAATTGGTTTAAAAGAATGACCCATTTCAAAGTCCTGGCTCCACTACTATTAAATATTGTAATAAAAGCACGTCTGTAAAATTTATTCAGTAAATGGAATCATTCATACGCAGACTACATATCGATTTATTGAAATAGGATTAGAAAAATTACTCTTTCCATGCCTCTGGTTCTACGATTGATAAAAATATTAATAAAAGCACCTCTGTAGAAATGTATTCAGAAGATAAAACTTCATTCATGTACAGTTTACAGTAAAACTTAATAGAGATCTCGATAAGCGTACCGGTTTTATCATTCATGCAATAATACCAAATCTAGTTTGTCAGTTTGACAATTTTAATTTTAATATGATTTTGAACAAAGTAACCTATGAAAATAGGAATTCGTACGAATGGGAAATATTACTTATTGCAATGAAATTTGCAGAAGAGAATGAAAGGAAGCACGAAGGCGACGTTTATTGAATTTAACAGACAAAATAATGTTGATTGCTTCCTGCGATAGGTGCAGAATTTATTTAAAAGATATTAATAAAAAGACTTCTGCAGAGATTTGTGCAGTAGGTTGAATCATTCATACACAGACAATATTGAAACTCATTAGAGATTTCAATAACTACATGTTTGCGATTAATATGATAAAACCAAGTAAAATCTGTTCATCAGACATTAAGAATTATTACATTAAGAACTATTATATTAAGAATTCGAACGAATCAATATTTATTTATTGCAAGAAAATTTGCAGAAGATGACAAGAGGTAGCATGGAGATGACATTTATTGCTCGAACAGGCAAAGTAATTTTAATACTTTACGGCGGCCGATATAAAATTGATTAAAAATATTAATAAACCTACTCCTGCAGAAATTTATTGAATAAATTGAATCATCCATACAAAGACTACAACGAAAGTCGATAGAGATCTCAATAAATACATTTTTGTGCGTGATATAATAAAACCGAGCTCCATCTGTTTCTCAGCTCAACAATTTTAGTTATAATTCGATTTTGACAATGTAACCTGTGAAAATGGAAATTCGTACGAATCCATGCTTATTTATTGCAACAAAACTTGCGGAGGGAGGCAGTAGAGAGCCTAATGGCCACGTTTATTGCTCGAGCAAGGCAAAGTAATTTTAATTCTTTACGGTGGTCGATATAAAACTGATTCAAAATATTAATAAACCTACTCCTGCAGAAATTTATTGAGTAGATTGAATCATCCACACAAAGGCTACAACGAAAGTCGATAGAGATCTCAATAAATACATTTTTATGCGTGATATAATAAAAACAAGTTCCATCTGTTTCTCAGCTCGACAATTTTATTTACAATTCGATTTTGACAATGTAACCTGCGAAAATGGAAATTCGTACGAACCCATGCTTATTTATTGCACGAAACTTGCGGAGGAAGACAGTAGAGAGCTTGATGGTGACGTTTATTGCTCGAGCAAGGCAAAGTAATGTTGATTGCTTGGTTCGGTGGATGCAAAAAGCCAAGGAATCGGGCGCGGGTAAATTTCAAATTCATGAGAAAAGCCTCGTCTCCTCTGGTGTGTTCGCGCAGCGGATATCGTTACAGGCGAGGGAATATTAAATAAAAAATGTCGAGCCGGTGCTATTAACTCGCTTCCGTTCGTGCATCCACTTGTGCCCCATTGAAATAACTACGTGCCGCCGAGAGAATCGAGTAGGTTACGGGTACTACACGGTTCGTAGCGAAATTCTCGCCGAACAAATCAAGGGAGAGGGACTTCGGTGAGGAACGAGGGGCCCGGAGGGGTGGGACGGGATTCACGGCGCGGAGATACAACGACGACAGCGCTGAAACAACCGTGGGGGAGAAAGAATTGCACCGGTGAATGCACTCACGGTGCAATTCATACAAACGCAACGAACCAGTCGACCCCTGTTGACACAATATCATATCGGGCTCTCTTTCTCTCACTCTCTCTCTCTCTCTCCCTCTCTCTCTCTCGCTCTCTCTCTCTCTCTCCCTGTGGAACATCGAGCCAGCAGAAAGTAGAAAAGTTTATTCCTGAATGTTGAATTCAGTGACGCCGCTTGAAAAAGTCAGTTGAGAACGCTTGATTTCCAAATATCGGGGTCTCTTTCTCTCCCTCCCTCCCTCCCTCCCCTCCTCTCTCTCTTTCTCTCTCTCTCTCTCTCGCTCTCTCTCGCTCTCTCTGTGGAACATCGAGCCCGCAGAAAGTAGAAAAGTGTATTTCTGAATGTTGAATTCAGTGACGCCGCTTGAAAAAGTCAGATGAGAATGCTCGATTTCCAAATATCAATCGCGAGTCGAAAATGTTCGATTCCGACGTTGAAAAGCGTGATATTCGTTATCGGGCACAGAATTTTCGGATTCACACGGTCACGTCACGATATAGAGTCACTCCCATTAATATTCGGACACTCTTAAAAAGACGATAACTTTTTTAATAATGGGTCATACTACTTGGACTATATTTAAGAAGTTGAACAACTAGTTTACTGCGTGACGAAAAAAAGATATTTTGAAAAAATTGCAATTGATCAGAATTGCAACGAAAATACTAAAAGTTGTTTTTTTATAACTGTTTTATATGTGTCGGTATTGAAAGTTTAACAAATACGTTTTGTAGATTTATGCCAATTGTATACACTCTGAAAATTTCACTCAAAATCGGTAAACGTTGCAATGAGCTACAGTCGTTCAAAGATTTTCACAATTTTCGGGCTTAAATTGTAATAAATCGAAGGATTCTTATGTCTTTCGATGTCTGTCGCTGTTTTCCCTGGTCATCCGATTTTGATGACATTTTCAGAGTATACATAATTGACACAGATCTACAAAATATATTTTAAAAATTTTCAATATAGCGTAAAAAAATAGTAAGAAACAACTTTCAGTATTTTCTCTGCAATACCGACCAACTGCAATTGATTCAAAATTTCTTCTTCACGTTATGTAGTAAACTAATTGTTCTAACTTCTTAAACAAGTACAAGTTGTTTGGTTCACTACTAAAAAAGTTATCCTCTTTTTAAGAGTGTCTGAATATTAATAGGAGTGACTGTAAGTATGTAAAAACTTGTGGTTAAAAATGTCATTTACATACATCGTGTACAGACATCATTTTCTGACCTCTTGCCACTATCGGTGCAACTATTTTGCCACTATTTATCTATGTAAATTCTAATGATTTTTTTTTTAAACTTTGAATAGAATTTACTTGTGTAATCTACGATATAGTGGAACCTCGATTATCCAAACTGATCTGTGGAACATGATTATTTGGTTGATAGAACAATTACCTAGCTACTATGTTAAATTAAATTTTCACTAATTTGTACAACGAATAGTGTTGAAAATTAATCGCTTTAGATATCACCAGTTCGGATAACGGTGGTTTCACTAAACCGTGACAATTGCACTAGAGTTCCTAATTATACCGTGTTGCGACTCGTTTCAATCGGACAAATGTGACGAATGTGTAAGTGAAAGTTCCACAAATTTTATTAATCACGTTACTGTGGAATAATTTGCGCATAAAAATGTTCACTGATTTGTACAACGAATCGTGTTGAAAATTAATCGCTTTAGACATCACCAGTTCGGATAACGGAGGTTCCACTAAACCATGTCAATTGCACTAGTGTTCCTAATTGTGCCGTGTTGCGACTCGTTTCTACTCGTGTTCTACAAATTTTATTATTCACGTTACTGCGGAATAATTTGCGAATAAAAAATGTGCATAGTCTAACAGCCTAGTGATACGAAAATAGAGAGATAAAGTGTGTCGCGGGTAAGAACGATGCAACCGAGATGCGATTTCTATGACACGGGAAACGAAAATAGAAAGACCTGTTCTCATCCCTGGTGCCACCGACATTTAAATCTTAATGCATCGCTTCCGAAGACAAACTGCATCTGATTGCAAGTTTATCTGCCTTAAGTTAATTCGCTGTTACGTTATCAAGGATTGAAATAAGTTAACGTTTCAATAATAAATGGGGCCGGCTACTGCAATCGCGAAGTGCAATCTCTTGTAATCATTTCACAGTGGAAGCTAACAGACACACAGTTCGAGAACGCTCGACGAGAGGGAGAGAGAGAAAAAGAGAATCGGAAAGAGATAGAAAGAGAGAGAGAGAGTATACCGATGACTAAAATCTCTCTGGTGAAACGTAATGCAGAGATGCGCCAATGATAACGATGAACAAACGTTGTGTACACTGACTGCACCGGTACTTTCAATCGGACGGTGCAATCTGAGATGGCAATTTCGGCCACTGGGAAAACTGCATTGGCTCGCGATGCACATTTCTGGTTTAAAACAATTCGCAACTAATCGCGAGAAATCGACTCCGCCGCAGGAATGCAATCCCCGACAGAAATCGACTCGAGAAGAATTCGATTCGACCCTTTCCAATAATTTCTAATTGTCCAGAATTTAATTACCGCTTTTCCTGCTGTCACGTGCAGGATTAAAAATCCAACCTCTCGCCCGAAAATGTTCTTGCAAACTGCAGGCACAAATGTGCAGATTAAATGAGAGCTCGATGTGCACCATCTTGCGCAGAGACGGCGGAAAAAATCATTAACGAATCGTTGAAATAAATGAAATAGCTGGAACAAATTTTATAAACCATCTGCATGAAGGTAAAATTTACTGATTCAAAAAAGTTAATTTTTTCTGGAAAGTCAGGACTGTAAAATTTGTGTTAGAAACATATGAATTTTCCCTTTTCTACAAGCTTGATGGTAACCTCACCGATCATTTAATTAATTTCATCTTCGATATGAATTGATGAAGAGGATATTGAATGCTTGTTCACATGTTTATTCAAAATTGTACTTGATGTCTATAGTCTTCGATCACACGTTAAATTAAAAAGAAGTTGAAATAATAAGTAGCACAGTAAATATTTAAATAGATCCTCAGACAACTTTTAACTGAAAAAAGTTAATTTTTTCTGGAAAGTCAGGACGGTAAAATTTTTGTTAGAAACATATGAATTTTCCGTTTTCTACAAGCTTGATGGTAACCTCACCGATCATTTAATTAATTTCATCTTCGATATGAATTGATGAAGAGGATATTGAATGCTTGTTCACATGTTTATTCAAAATTGTACTTGATGTCTATAGTCTTTGAGCACACGTTAAATTAAAAAGAAGTTGAAATAATAAGTAGCACAGTAAATATTTAAATAGATCCTCAGACAACTTTTAACTGAAAAAAGTTAATTTTTTCTGGAAAGTCAGGACTGTAAAATTTGTGTTAGAAACATATGAATTTTCCGTTTTCTACAAGCGTGATGGTAACCTCACCGATCATTTAATTAATTTCATCTTCGATATGAATTGATGAAGAGGATATTGAATGCTTGTTCACATGTTTATTCAAAATTGTACTTGATGTCTATAGTCTTTGAGCACACGTTAAATTAAAAAGAAGTTGAAATAATAAGTAGCACAGTAAATATTTAAATAGATCCTCAGACAATTTTTAACTACTCTGAACCTTCGCAAAAAGATAACTTTTGGAATATTTACTTTTGCAAAGTAATGTGAAAAAATCTATAATGGTCGAATATTTCTGTATAGTGGCCATAAAAGTATTATTTCCTCTCCACACAATTTTCTAACTAAATTTCACACCGACTGCATAATTTCCAGATATTTTAACAAAAAATATATTTTTGTATTCCAGATGCACCGGTGCATCGATGCACACGATATTAGAATAGAAAGAAGGGTTTGGTAAAGTAGGTACACGTCTCGAAAAATCGACTAGTTTTCCTCTCGGAGAATATCTGAATTTTTTTTTTGCTTTCCAGTAGCGTCGTCGTTTCCGTCACAGAATTTTTCAATCGGGACAAGAATAGGGACGAGGAAGAGTGCAGTTGTTATTGTGCGCGAAAGCTGACCGATTCCATTGCATTGTACACGGTTTCGTAGCAAGCTAACAGCGCCCGTCTTTCCTTTTCTCCCCTGTCATCTCGCGGCTTCAGCCGTTTCCAAGAAGAAGATTTCTACCTTGAAGTGGACCGTGAATAATAGCGCTCCGAGCGAGAAGCATGCTTCACGGGCGCAACGTGGAAATGCATCGAGGCGAAACCGAACTCCCGCGACCGGCACACCGATGAGATCGTGGCTCCGATATTACTTATGCAGTTTCCATTGATGAAAACGAAACGCCGCAGATAGGCTGCTGAATGTTTGCGCAGATTCCTGCGTTTTTCAATTTGAATCCCGCGACAGCGAAACTCAGAATTTAGCCACGGTTTTAGACGAAAAGAAATACTGCATTCGGTTGTCTCCAACTTTCAATTTTTTCTTTTCTAATCAGGATTTTGCATAGAAAATTCGTCCATTTATATTCTACCGATACAATACAATCGGTTGAACATTGTGAAATTTATGTATTTCTGGTAAGAATGAGTAGATCGAATGCAAAACAGGAAAATCATTTAAAGCAAATATTGTTGCTTAAATCAATATCGCTGTAAATACACTGCGGTTAATAACCTGAGAAGGAACATGTGATCTAAATAATTCGATTAAAAATAAAAAAAATACTGTTGCCTTGTTTTCAATGCTATAACGTTATTAAGAAATAAAGGAATTAAGAAATAAAGAAACAAAGAAATAGAGATATAAAGAAATAGAGAAATTAAGAAATAGAGAAATAGAGAAATTAAGAAATTAAGAAATTAAGAAATTAAGAAATTAAGAAATTAAGAAATTAAGAAATTAAGAAATTAAGAAATTAAGAAATTAAGAAATTAAGAAATTAAGAAATTAAGAAATTAAGAAATTAAGAAATTAAGAAATTAAGAAATTAATAAATTAAGAAATTAAGAAATTAAGAAATTAAGAAATTAAGAAATTAAGAAATTAAGAAATTAAGAAATTAAGAAATTAAGAAATTAAGAAATTAAGAAATTAAGAAATTAAGAAATTAAGAAATTAAGAAATTAAGAAATAAAATATTAAGAAATAAAAAATTAAGAAATTAAGAAATGAAGAAATAAATGTTGATGCAGCTCCTGCATCTTGCATGTTTAGCAGATAATTGTAACGGTTGGAAGGCGATTTGTAATAGACTAATTTTATGTTGCATAAAAATTGGCAGGTTAATGAGATAACCTTTTTTATCGCAATTTTGTGGTGTATACTACGGTTTGGAGAAATGGTTAACAAATAATTGTTCATCAGTGTCCTATACGAAAACGTTTGAATTAATATTTACACTATCAAGCGTACAACTTGATCCATTTTATTAAAGAAAAATAATAAAATAATTATTCTAGAAGTATAACTTGCATTGTCTTTAACTTCTCTCCTACACCAATTTGTAAATACACTGTGATGAGTCAAATGTTTCTTTCCAGAGGCGAGTTTGCATAATGCATACCGTTTAGGTTAAAAACAGAATCGCACATCTTATCTTTTAGATAAGACATTGTATTTTTCACTGGTCTCTCTGATACATTTTGAAAAGAAGTATTAACGCAGAAAACTAGAGACAAATATTCTTTTGAAACCAATTAATTTGCCATCATTTATTCAAAGTAAACATTTCTGTGCGGAAATAAAATCTCACAATATTTTTTACCGTTTTCTGGTAAACTTAAATATATCAGAAGATTATTTTTGTAGTCTTGGCATTATTCAACAACCAAATAACATTTTAACATAATGCGCAATCAGGTGACACGTACAAAATATAATTTAAAACAATTAATTTTCTCTAGTATGTTCTTCACGGAAGAACGGAAGTTTAATGGAATAATAGAATCAAGTTGTATTCGTTTCGTTTAACGTCTTCTAAATATAATATTATTTTGCAGAATTATTTAAGAAATAATGGATGAATTTTGAACAGAACCTTTTCGCGGAGAACACAAAAGTCGCTAAATCGCATCGAGTAGTAATTCGCATCGATCGGGGCAGTAAATCCTTTCGAAATAATCGCGCACCTAGTTTTCCTTTGTCGACGAATTTACTTATCGCGTGCAAGTCGTTCAAGGTGATTTGTAACAGTCCCGATTGCAAAATTTATCGCATCCAAAACGGTAAACACCACGGCGAACGCCGGTCGAATGTTTGCACACCAATTGCAATTTGGAGCGCAGCGCAAAAACAGAAATTGAGCAATCGTTTGAATCGACGAGTCAGCGAGTATACTGCACCCCGGACGCAACCTGTATTAATATGTTTTGTCGTAAGGTACACACACCGTGCACCAGCCTGAAATAAATCCAATCGTGCTCGTCCCCGATACGTATGAAACCGTGGACAAGTTTACATTCTGCTAATATTTGCTCGGAGTAAATACTGGAGTAAACAAAACGTTTCTCTACGGCGCTACAGGAAGATCAATCGTCTTTTGTGTTCGCAAGAGATCCAGAACAATTTATTACATCCAACCTTTTTACTGGACTTTGCGCGACCATTATTGCTCCAGATAAACTCGCGAAACCCGCAGTCTATGCGGCAATAATTCATCTTAGCGATTTCAATTAATTTACGTGGTTATTCAATTTAGCGTCTGGGCTTGAATTGTTTGCGTATACAGTGTTCGGGACGCTCGTCGCATCATTTTTGTACATCTTAAAAAAATTGGCAAAGCAGAAGTTTATTCTCGAAATTTTTAGTTTAACCCTTAGCAGACGGGGATTATTTTTAGCATATTTTTCGATGGATCGAATAAATTTTCTTTGTGAAACAAAATTGTTTGCTGAGGAGTTCGGTGCATGAATTAAATGAAGGGAAACGTGTTGTGTTCAGTAATAATTTGTTTCATATTTTTCGGGAGTATTAATTGCTTTAAAAATTATTCACACTCGCAGAACGCTAAAATTGTTTCGGCGACTGTTAGCAGACACGCGTCCGCAAAGGGTTAATATGTTAGTTGAATGAAACTGATCTCTTCAATCCTATGATCGCATGTGTGCAAAGTATCGATTTTTATCTGTAGAATAATGTCTTTACATAAAAATTTTGAAAAGCCAGTAAATGTAATAAAAAGTTCAATAAAACTGTATTTAATTTTCGTCCGTTTCTCTTATAAGCAATTTTTACAAAGAATAAGTAGTAATAAGAATAACTAGTATAATATAACAGTTTCGTAGTTGTTTAAATTTCCTTGCAAAAATTCCTAGTAAAAATTCGATATTTTTAGATATCGCTAACTACTCGAGTGATACGCAGAAAATTAAATAGGTTCTGCAGGAACGACAATTTGGTTGGATAAGATAAATCGAATTTAATTAAATCACCAAGTTTAAAATGCTCGAATAAAATTATTTCAGTTCCAAACGTGTTTTGCGAGTGTGAGAATTATTTAGGATTGGATATCGGCTGGCAGAATGCATTCTACATATTTCGAGGTTTCGGGTTCTAGATTGATTCTGCGAGCGTTGATGATTCTCATTCACGGTATACAAGAATCCGAAACGGGTTTAAGATAAGCGAGTACAGGAACGCCCACGTTTGCACTTCGGGAACATCGATATATACGTCAGTTTCGCAGTAAAATAAGGAAACAGTGACGTGGTTTATTTACAAAACTTGGACGTAGCGACGTCGATGAGAGGCTACAAGAGAAACTGCACTACAATATTAACAATTGCGTTGTACACGTTTTACAACTTGCAACACTCCCTTCCATTTTATTTTCGGAAATATCAATTTCAACAGATTTATATTTTTATTCGACAAATGTTCTGGAAGCTGTACTTGTAGAAATGTAGAAAATATTTAAAGCGCTAAATCTTTTCATTTGTATGTCTCTAAAAATTGTCTAGTAACGGTAATATTATTTTAATATTGCCAGAAAACTGTTTCAATACTGCAAGAAATTTAATTATACAAAGTAAAGGGTACTTTTATTTGTTGGTAATATATGATGAAAGAAAACCACTTTAATAATGCAGAAAAACTGATTAAATAAACCACGGAGCATTGAAAATGGAAAGTCGGTTTGCCATTTTTGAAACATCGATTTTTAAAAATTTTTATTTTAAATTTACTTGAGAATAAAGCCATTTTAAAATTACAGCAGAATAATGGGAAATGACTTCACAGAAACAATGTAACAGAAGAAAAGCGTTTCATTGTTATCCGATAAAAATGTTTAAAAAGCGTAGGATTCTTCGGATATTTTATATCACAGCATATTTGATTAGTTATTGCTCTCCAATAAACAATATTCCGGTGAAATTGATTCGAGGTACCGAGACAAGAATATTGCAATACGAAATCCAAAGTTTTTTTAACACTCTAACGCGTGCGGGACCGGGCACGTTCGAAGTTGAACAGTGCCACAGAAAAATCAACTCTTCAAAAAGCGGTTAAAACCGGGCTGATACTTTTTATTTTCACAACCGTGTCCGTGCATTTTATTTCCCGCAGAGTGTCGCCCGAAAAAATACCGCAGGGAAAAGGTTGAACGTGTTTCGTGCTGTACAAAGAAAGTTTCCTGAGCAAAATGAACGCGAGTGGCTCAAAAAGTCCTTTACAACGATCGAACAAACGTAACAACCTTTCCGTGTCGATACAGAAAATATTACAACCCGGTATTCTCCACATTCGAAACACGCTGTACAAAACGAAACCACTCGATCACGGCTCGCATTGGTCAAAAGAGATCCGATCGAGCACGTTCTCTTTGAAAAATTCATGAAAAATGGACTCGGAATCCTTTTCCATTTCAATCGAGCTTTCGCTCGCTACAAAACAAAAATACTGTAGTTACCTACGCCGTTGATAAACGTCAAAGATACCGTGACACAAAAACTCTCGTTTACACAGAAAACCTCGGAGAAACAAACCGCAAGAAGTATCCTTCACCAAAAAGTCGCATAAAACCGGACTGATTATCCTTGAGGGCAATTTGAAAGAAACTTAACACCACCGCGAAGAAAGGCAAGCAACCACCGCTACGAGCACACCGCAAACTTGTCGGAATTCTCTAGAAATATCGATCCTCGTTTACGGATCGACAAAAACCACGATCATCGACGAACAGAGGCAAGAAACCGCACAGAAAAAAGGTAATGCACACGTGAAAACGACACTGCACCTGCAACTACCGGTGCAACGGGCCCAAACCACGATGGAAAAAAAATAAATTACTATAACGAAGAACCACACTCAACGAAATCTGAACAAACCCATTAAACTACAACTCCTGAATCGCTCATCTTACGAAACTATGTAGGCCCAACGGGCCCAAACCATAATAAAAAATAATTATTGATACCGGCAACCACACGCCACAAATTCCGAACAAATCCATCAAAAGACAACTTCAGGACCGTCCATTTTACGAAACACAGTAGTCCCAATGGGACTCATGACCCAAACCGCGATGGAAGCAAAATTATTGCATCGGAGAAACACACTCAACAAATTTATTAAAAGACAATTCTGAACAAATCCATCAAAAGACAACTCCAGGACCGTCCATTTTACGCAACACAGTAGTCCCAATGGGACTCATGACCCAAACCGCGATGGAAGCAAAATTATTGCATCGGAGAAGCACACTCAACAAATTTATTAAAAGACGATTCTGAACAAATCCATTAAAAGACAACTTCAGGACCGTCCATTTTACGAAACACAATAGTCCCAATGGGACTCGTGACCCAAACCGCGATAGAAGCAAAATTATTGCATCGGAGAAGCACACTCAACAAATTTATTACAAGACGATTCAGAACAAATCCATTAATAGACAACTCCAGAATCGTCTGTGTTACCAAACACAGTAGTCCCAATGGGCTCCAGGGCCCAAACCGCGACAAAAAAACCAAATAATTGCATCCGAAAAGCTCACTCAACAAATATTCAACATATTGATGAAAAGACAACGCATCGACTGCTCCGCTTACGAAACACAGTAGTTCCAAAAAAAAAACGGGGACGCAGCGACGGGGGCCCTTTAAATCGAGGGCCCAAACGAGTCTCTCTCGAATCTTCACCGTTTGAGGCCCAAGACCTACTTTTAGGTCCAGAGGTCTACTTCTTTCGGCTCGGGAAAATTCAGCAAAATAAAACTGGATACGGTACCGGTCATTGGTGCATCCCGATCGAAATTGGGCCTTGTTTCGATGATCATTTAGGAGAGAACGCATCCGAGGAACGGCACTAACGACACTGACACAAAGAGGGGACACTGTGAGAAACACTCGTAGCACCGGTCGCCGCAGAACTGAGGACGGAAGAGGAGGAGAGGCTCGTCGGACCTGTTCGGGCTTCGGGCCCCTGCACCGGGCCTCCGTGTGGTGGGGGCAGCCCCTAAGAGCCCCCGAGCCACGGATCGGGTTCCAGGGTTACCACTGACGCGACGTCAGCGGCTGAGCAACGACTCCGAGTCATTATCGTATCCGCTATTATCGTTCGACCGCATTTTCGGCTGCTCTCCCAAAGAGGAAACAATCGGACACCAGGCTACGGACGAGATCGGTCCGACGGCGGATCCCTCCATTGTCAACGGGGATGGGTAGCCAGCAATTGCTGCTAACGAACTGGTTCTATCACGGCGCCAATGGGACGAACGGCTGAAGTTTCGGATGGATCTGGATCGATTCTTGTGGGTCTTGTCATTTGGTTGTTAGAGGATTGGTTACGTGGATGAGTTTGTGTTAAATATACGGTGGTGTAAAACGAGTTTGTTTATTGAGGTCTTTTTGATGTTTTCATTGTTTGTGCGTGGGTGAGACAGCTTTTGCTTTGGTTTGGAAAAGCAGTGTTTATGGTGATATAGTGAGTATGTAAATTCTTGTAGGTTCTATCTATGGCCTATGGGATGTAAGCTGATTCATTTTTTAAATATTCGCTTGATATACGGGTCACAAAAAATGTTTAAAAATACTGTGACTCTTTTATGTTTTTAGTATATTGAGTTTTGGATTTGGTAACTTTTTGTGGTAGTGTATCGTGTGTGCGCAAATATTTGTAGAGTCTTTGGGATGTAAGAAGATTGACTCTTTTAATATTGTTTGGATTTATTGGTCACAAAAATATTTTAAAAAATTGTGAATTGAAATATGTAGCTTTTTAGTACATATACTTCGAGGTGGGATTTGTTAATCTTTTGGTGGTGATGTTATTGAGTGCGCAAAATTTGTCAAAGGTTTATAGAATGGAAGATCAATTTTAATATCGTTTAGTCATATAAAATTGTAAATTGAAATATGTAGTTTTATTTAATACATATATGTATAATATATTGTTGTTTAGGAATAGTTTTAGGGATTGTTTTGATTGGTGTGGGTTCTACACAACGAATTATTTGCAATTCTACTTTCGAAACCGAATCAGCAACAAGAGGAAATTTAGATCGGCAATCAGTGGCTTCGTTAAGCTACAATTAAAACAAACAATTCTCCGTTTCTGCGGATACTCGTGTTTCGATGTATCGTGTACCACATTATCGTCTGCCATACATGCACAACGAACCATAACCTACTTAATACTCGACTGAATTTTATGCGTGAAACAAGCATGGTATCATTTCAACTAACGATTTAATAAGTGCACCGGTAAATTAGCAACTCGTGAACATTCCATCGAATGTAATATTTCCTTTTGTGGGAATTAAATGATTATGCTTATGATTATGTTTAATTAAATGATAATTAAACAATTACCATTAAAATGTTTCAAATTTGTAAAATGCAAACAAATAATTTACCAGACGTATAAGAAGTTGTTGTTAAGAAAAATGTTATCCCATTCCTTGAGGCATTTAACCCTCTATAGCACGTTTGGAAACCAACCGTTCGTAAATTGAAGCCTTCTCTCGGTCTTCGAGGAGAAGTTGCAAATTTCCAGTGTATTATAATCGGGTTGATTGCAAATGTTCTCTAGGTATTATGTTAAATAAACAATTAATGGTTCTGGTAGATTCTTTTACGGAATCGCCGTTTGTGATTTGTTTCACATACTTTGACTGGCCAAGCTTTATGTCCATGAGGGAGCAGAATTATTTTCTATATTTTCTATATTATCTACGTTTTCTACACTTTCTACATTTTCTACATTTTCCACATTTCCCACATTTTCTACACCTTCATATTTCCTATATTTTCTGTACCTTCTACATCTTCTATTCCTTCTCTTATACATTCTACAATATCTTCTATACATTCTATATATTCTACAATATTTCCTATATTTTCTAGATCTTGCACCCTCTATAGCAATGTATAACTTTCAAGTCACACATTCTTAGTCACTTATTCCTTTTTCACACATCAGATCCAATTCATTTCGATATTAGCTGTTCTCAAACTTTTTTCGTCTGTATTCTATAAATTACTAAAATCTCAATTGTTGTATGAGGAAACAGGTTTAATTTCATGTGCGCAATGCAAACAAGATTTCACAGAATGAAAATGTTCTTGGTTGAAAGAGATGTCAAGATTTTGGTAGAGATTTGGATAGATCAAGGAACAGTGTCTGTACACGATGTAAGCGACATTTCGGTTCCGAATTTTTACGCGCATATGAAGATAATGCTGTATAATAATTACCGAGGACTTGTTAACGCAAACAACAATTTCGCGTGGATCGGTTCTCGGAGGGATCGGTAGTCCCTCTATTTCCTCCGAACAAACAGAAATCACGGATCAATTGCAGTGGCCGGAGGGGGCAAGCTCTCGATCCTTGCTACACAACTGATTCCTGCGTCAATACGATTTGCGTTATCGTCGGGCGCAAAACTCTCCCCGCTAATTCCGAGTCCTCTCTCTCCTCTGGCAAACCAGGGGCCCTCTCAACCCTTATCTCGAGTGGAAAGCGAGTTTTCCGGGGTCGAGGCGCGGTGCCAGCCGTCGGCAGGGTCTCTCCTCGAGCCAATGCTTTTCCAATAAGCTCCCAGATATTCCCCGTCGAAAGGAAGAGAAATTCGAAGGTCGGAAGCTGGGCCGACGGCCACGTTCGAAAAGGGTGCCAGACGAGAAACGAGGAAGGAGAAGACGCGGGGTTGGAAAACCACCCCATCTCCCGCACCGCCACCACCCCCCAACGTTGAATAATGTACGACACGTAGATCCTCAGTCGGACGCTTTCTCTTTCCCCGTGTCCTCTGGACTTTCGACAACCGGGCCGGAATCAGCTTTCGCGAATTCCTCTGATCCCCGTTGTCTGTCCAACCCCTGGTCAGCGTCAACAGTCGGCCAAAACGGTGAGAGAGAATATCTTAATGAAATTTTTTTCGTTTTTTCTTTCTTCGTCTTACCCCCAGGGACCAGGGTCATCCGAGACCCGAGATACGTGTCTGGAAGTTTTCACTGATGCCTGTGGAAGCTCTACATGCGTGGGGCTTTAAGAGACTTTTTAGAATTGTGGTCTGAGGAAAATTTGCAGCGCCGTTTTTTATTAAGAGATTTTCAGGATTGGGTATTCTTTGGGGTATTGTTGTTCAGGTTTATGGAGAGGTTCTGTTAAATATTGTGTGCGGTGGCGAAGATTGTGAACAGCGAGGTTGTGTAGGCTAGGACGTAACGGTTGGATTTAGGGTATTTCTACTTTGATTTTCACTGTGTTCTTCAATCTTTATTTTGTGCTTTGACTTTAACTCTGCTCTTTAATTTTTATTTTGTACCTTGTTTTTAACTGTATTCTTTAACTTTTACTTTATACTTTGATATCGACTATATGTTTCTTAATTTTTATATTGTACCTTGATTTTGACTGTGTTCTTCAATCTTTACCTTGCACTTTGATTTTGACTGTCTACTTTAACTTTCTCTTTGTACTTTGATCCTAACTGCGTTCTGCAATCTGTACTTTACACTTTGATTTTGACTGTCTTCTTTAACTTTTACTTCGTACTTTGATTCTAACTGCGTTCTTCAATCTGTACTTTGTACTTTGACTTCGACTGTATGTTCTTCAATTTTTACTTTGTACTTTGACTTCGACTATATGTTCTTTAATTTTTACTATGTACTTTTTTTTTATTGAAAGCTTAAGTAGAACTCTCCATGGGGGGTTATAAAGCTATACATTAGGATTAACATGTTCTTCAATTTTTACTTTATACTTTAACTTCGACTATATATTCTTTAATTTTTACTATGTACTTTCTTCCTCTATCTACTTTCTTTTTTTGTTGAAAGCTTAAGTGGAACTCTCCATGGGGGGTTATAAAGCTATACATTAGGATTAACATAATTTGTTTCTACCCTTAAATATCAGATCATTACTTTATAAACCGAATATCCAGGCATGCCATGTTCTTTTTAATTTTTTCAAGCAATGAAATTTAAAGATTTAAAGTTATGTACTTAATGCGTTCTATTCTACTGTACCTACACTACTAATGTATAACTGTAAGATGTATACGTATTACTATACTATACTATAAACTTCTTTAATTTTTACTTTATACTTTGACTTCGACTATATTATGTTCTTTACCTTTTACTTTGTACTTTGATTTTGACCGTGTTCTTTAATTTTATCTTTGTACTTTGACTCTGACTGCGTTCTTCAATCTTTTGTTTGTACTTCGATTTTGACTGCATTCTTCATTCTTTACTTCGTATTTTGATTTTGAAAATGATCTTTCATTTGTAATTTGTACTTTGACTTCCCCTATGTTGTTTAATTTGAATTTTGTACCTTATTTATTTAAGTGTATTCTTTAACTTTCACTTTGTACTTTCATTTTGTGTTCTTGAATCTTTACTTTGTACTTTGATTTTGTCCGTGTTCTGGAGCTTTTACTTTGCACTTCGATTCTGACTGTGTTCTTCAATCTTTACTATGTTTTTTGACTTCGACTATATGTTCTTTAATTTTTACTTTATACTTTGATTTTGACTGTATTCTTCAATCTTTACTTTATATATTGATTTTGACAATGTTCTTTCATTTGTACTTCATTTGTTCTTTCAATTATGTTCTATAATTTTTACTTCGTTCGTTGATTTTGACTATTGTCTTTATTATGTATGGCCATCGTTCTTAAAGATTGTGAGCAATATTTATAATTGATACACACAATATGGACACACTCAAAACGTGTTGTATGTTTGGTGATATCCAACTACAATGAAAAATGAATTCCGATTCAGGTCTCCCATCTTTAACGTTTGACAAATGAAGAACGACGATTCGCGTTTCCCGTCAACAATATGTTAATTATCATTTTATGATAAAACTATCATCAGTTCTGTGTTGGCCTTGCATCATCCGGTATCTCAATCATCGAAGGCTGAACTAAACATTAAATTATCGAGTGACGCGTGTTGGCTTTTAATCGCGATTCTTCCTCCGCGACAGTATTGCAAATTCTACTATGTCCCCGGTGCATCCATGCGGCCATAGCTCCCTTTAACGGGTTAACGAGATCGAAATAAGAAAAATGAGTAACGTGTTCTGGCACCGTTTCTGGTGCACGCCGGTTGAAATCGGCCGATCCCCTCCCCCTCCCGCCGGACTAGAATATTCTCTGGACACGAGACAAGAGGCAATAAAGTTTATGAGCTGCATTTAGTAGGACAATAAACATCTGTGTGCAGGGGAAGAACGCGCCGGTGTACCGATGGCGTTTGTGAATTTAAGTGCTCCGATATTTATGTAGCTACAAATTACACGGGACACTGTGAAACGTTTGGAAACCAACCGTTCGTAAATTGAGGCCTTCTCTCGGTCTTCGAGGAGAAGTTGCAAATTTCCAGTGTATTATCGAGTAATCGGCTTGATTGCAAATGTTCTCTCGGTATTATGTTAAATAAACAATTAATGGTTCTGGTAGATTCTTTTACGGAATCACCGCCTGTGATTTGTTTCACATACTTTGACTGGGCACAAGCTTTATGTCCATGAGGGAGCAGAATTATTTTCTATATTTTCTATATTATCTACGTTTTCTACACTTTCTACATTTTCCACATTTCCCACATTTTCTCCACCTTCATATTTCCTATATTTTCTGTACCTTCTACATCTTCTATAAATTCTACAATATCTTCTATACATTCTATATGTATATTCTATAATATTTCCTATACTTTCTAGATCTTGCAAGTTCTACTTTTTGCAACTCCTGCAAGTTATACAATATCTTCTAGACTACAATAATTTTACAATACCTTCTATCTTCCATCTTTATCTTCCAGATCTATCATACAATCGACATATGTATATGATCTACGTTTTCTATCTTTTCTATGTTTCCACAATTTCCATATATTCTATCATCTTTCTATATTTTTGAATAACCTGTATTATTTAATTTTTTAATTTTGCCTCCTATAGTTTCTATATTTTCTAAAGTACCTATACTATATTCATCATTTTATACGTTTCGTGCATTTTCTGCATCTTTTATACATTTCCTACATGTTTTTTACATTTTTTCTACATTTTTTATATGTTTCCTACATTTCACATGTGTTCCAAATTTTTATATTTACCAAATTTTGTACAAAGTATCTTCAACATTTTCCATATTTTTATGCTTTCTTAGATTTTTACTTTCTCATACATATTACGTGTCCCTTATGTCTTATAAAAATAATAAATTTCAGATAAATTGTGTCTTCTTTAAAATAAAAATAATATGTGAAAATGTATGTTCGCGATAATAAATGTAATAAATAAATGTACAGAATAATAACAACAACTGTAGAAAGGTACGTTCGTGATAACAGTAAATGTAATAATTAACATTCATATTTTCGTGCATTTACCGCACTTCTTTCATCGTCTGAATTCTTGAATTTAAATTTCAGCGTCCGCGCGGAATAAAGATATTCGTAAACCGTTTACATTTCGTGCTGAATGTTGACGTTTGAATAACCATTGCTGCAAACACCGTTCCTATGGAAATTTGTACGCGATCCAACGTGTATATCCATTTCATGTCGTACTTTATGCGATACGACCCTTCTACGCGATAAACGCGACAACTCTTAATCCTCTTAAAGTTTTCAGGTCTTCCTTTAAACACATAAATCGGGGGACAATATGTAATCTCGTAAATTTGAGGGGGCGCCATAACTTTTAGGACCGGTTACGAACGTAAGGAAATTTTATTACTAATTATTTCGATACTTATCGGCGGCGGACCGCACGTTTTGCACAATTACGGAAAATACATGGAGCCCTGTAAAACATACGTAAATCCCATGGTTGATGAAGCCTACACCATATTCTACGCTTTGTTACCATCATTATGGAAACACTGTACGCAGATTAACCCTTAACAGTCGAGTGGTGGCACTCTGAGGCACCACTAACAATGGTTATAGCATTATTCGAAATATTGTTTACATTGCTGAATTTGTATTTCATAAATTAGATACTATAACTAGGAACTATATCAGTTTTACAGTGAAGAGCAAAATTGAATCAGCACCATTTGAAACAGCATAACTTTTTTAAAATTATTATAGATGACTTGAGTGTTCTTGAGAAGTTGGAAGGATTATTTTATTATAAGATGAGTAAAAAAACTTTTGAAGAAATTGCAATTAGTTGGAACCGTGGAAAAAATAGTGAAAGTTGACTTTTACGACTTTTTTTATCAGGGTCTGTATTGAAAATTTAAAAAATTGATAATGTACACTCAAATAAATTATATATATGCTGAAAATTTCATCGATATTGGTTTATGAGTTATAAACCATTGAAAGTGGTAATAATTGCAGTTTTTCACGATTTATTACCACTTTCAATCGTTTAGAACTCATAAACCAATTAACCAATATCGATGAAATTTTCAGCATATATATATATATATATATATATATATATATATATATATATATATATATATATAATTTATTTGAGTGTAGATTATCAAGTTTTTAAATTTTCAATACAGGCCCTGATAAAAAAGTCGTAAAAGTCAACTTTTACTATTTTTTCCGCGGTTCCGACTAATTGCAATTTTTTACTCATCTTGTAATAAAATAAGCCTTCCAACTTCTCAAGAACACTCAAGTCATCTGTACTAATTTTAAAAAAGGTATACTGTTTCAAATGGTGCTGATTCAGTTTTGCTCTTCACTGTATATCTACAAAATGAAAAATCATATACAGTGAAGAGCAAAAGTATGATCTTGATCATTTGAAACAGCATAACTTTTTTAAAATTGGACCAAGTGACTGGGAGTGTTCTTGAGAAAATAGAAGGATTAATTTATTAGGTGATGCGTAACAAAACATTTGGAAAAATTGCAATTAGTCGGACTAGCGATAAAAGTGCGAATGATTAGTAAAAGTTGATTTTTACAACATTTTTGTCTGTGTTTGTATTGAAAATTTGAAAAATGTGTTTTATAGACTCATAGAAATTATATACATGCTGAAAATTTCATCGATATTTTTTTTTACGAGTTGTAAACCAATTAAAAAATATACTTACATGCAATTTTCAGCATGTATATAATTTATTTGAGTCTATAAAACACATTTTTTAAATCATCCGCTTTTGGTCTTCAGTGTACATAAAATGGAAATATTCTTGGTCAGAAAATATGTTTGGTTTTGTATTTAAAATAGTTAATAAAATATTTAAAATAGTCCGACTGCAAAGGGTTAATACATAAAGCATACGTGAAATACAAAGATATAATTTTTTCTTTATGTTTCCATATTTATGTTGAAGTATTCATGAAATAATATGATTACTAGACTTTATTGTTAGACTGCAGATTTTTATGAAAAACGAAAATTGATTGTATTAATTGTAAGATGCAGAATTACATAGACCTTTATTTCTTTTCTTAATAACTTTATTGAGTAGAAAATAAATACAATAATATTTTTGAATTCTTTAAATGCTTTCACAGTTTTGCATTTGATCTTCTAATTTTTCTCATGAAAGCTTAAAATCCGTAATCTATTGATTACATTCATTGACGTCCTGCTATATTCAAAAACCAACCAAAGTATTCAAATTTCATCTAGTAGCTGCTTTTAGAAAATAATAAAAAATAATCTAAACAAAAGTGATGAGTAGACTGCAGATGTTACACATTAATGATACAAAATTAGTTGGTATATATAAAAAAGGAGAAAAATTTTAAAAAATTAAATATATCAATATATTATTTCCAGTTTATTAAAGTTATTTATGAAAGAAAAATCATTGTTGCACAAAAATCTACAGTCCAGTGATGATTAAAATTTGCATGATGTAAGAGGAATTAATGTTCAACAAATTGTGGTCAAGATTTTTTGAAATTTGTAAGTGATTGGGAGACTGCGGAACTTTATGCAAAATAAAAAATGTTCGCATTGATTACAAGACACAGGATCCAAATAAAAATTTCTTTCTTCTTCTAATTATCTTATTAAGCTAAAATTAATACACTGATATTCTTAAATCTTTTTAATATGTTTACTGTTCTAGATTGTGCGTACGAATTTTTGTCATAAATGCATAAAATCCGCAGTCTAGTGATTGGGGAAGGAATTAATTTTTGTTTAACTTGAGCTTGAAGATGGTGGATCTGATTTTATTAAAATTTCGCGTCTCCGCGGACAGTTGCGACGTTTGCCAAGTCATTTTCGGTGTGCAGGTGTTCGTTTGGACGAGACGAGGGTTGAGGGCAGTTTTTCACGAATCTTGGCCGAGCGACCCGCGTGGCCCGCACAGTATACCGAGCTTATGGTGGCCCTGAAGGCAGCAGGTGGTGGCTGTAGGTTCACCTGGACCTTTCGGATTTCAGGCGTTTCCGAGTTCATAAATAACGAATTTCCCCCATGGATGTCTGCTGCAACGAGCCCCTTCTTTCCCTGGCTCTCGTTAACCAGTTGCCTCTGTATTCTTATTAAATTATTTTTTAATTTTCCTCCAAATATTGCATTTCAAGCTATGCACGTTTCGCTAGAAACCTCCCTGCTTCACTATATTTTGTTAATACACGACTGTAGACTTTTAGAGCTCGAAATTTAATTTGCTATTACTGCAGAAAATAAAGTCTCACTCTGCCAAAAAACTGAAGACTCCAATTAACAAGGCTGGCTAATTCTGACTGAAGAATATAAAGAATATAAAGAGAATTACGATTATTCAATTGTACTTGCACGAGTGAATAGAAGAACACCGGAAGAATTAATATCAAAGCTACTTTGTAAAACGCGCGGGGTTTCATTAAACAAAGCACCGTTCGCAATTTGCGAAGCCCGTATTATAGAATAACGAATCAGACGTGTGAAAAATATTCCAAACACGATTTGACGAATGCGAATATTATTCATTTCATACGGGATAAATTGCAGCTTTATTTCATTGTCATGAATATTTAATCCTCGTGATATCTAGAAACAGCCTCATCGTTCGATTTTATTATTTTAATTTAACGAAACATCCGGATACAATCGGCGCAAAGACGATTTCCATAAAAAAACAACAAACTAGAAAATTTAAAGAAAAATTGTTAAAATTCACGCAAGCACTTTAAAACCTGTGTTTCCGAAGATTTAGACTTAATTTATATAGGTTGCAATATATTAAAATCCCCTCAAAATTAGTGAGATAATTTTATAAAGAAAAAGTGAAATATGTAAAAATGTCAACATCATCAGCCGATATTGCCAAGATCAAAACTTGAGAAAAAGGTTTGAGGGAAAATTTCGAAAAAATAAATTGGTTCTCTGCCAGAAATAACAAAACAAAAAACTAGAAAATATTCTTAAAACATAACATACACAAACACTTTAAAAACCTGCGATATTTGAAGCTCTTCTTAAGGACTTAGACTCAATTTATATCCAAATAATTTTATAAAGAAAACAAAACGTATAGAAATATCGACACGATCAGACAATTTTATTAAAATCATAATTGTCTACAGAGAATCACGGAAAAATGTTTTCAGAATTTTGGAAGGTTTGCTACCAAAAATAGCAAAACAAGGAACTAAACAAAATTCCTAAAGCACAACTCGCATAAGCACTTTAAAGACCAGCGCCATTTTAAACCATTTAAACCATTCAGTCAAAAGCCTCTAAAAAATTAGTGGGTTAGTTTTATAACGAAAGTAAAACATTTGAAAATGTCAACATCGCCGGCCAGTATTGTCAGGGTCAAAACTTAAAAAAAGTTCAACAAATCCTTTTGTAAAAATTTCAAGAATCCCTTGTCGGTGTGAGCAGCGTGCAGGGCCCTTGCAGCGAGCGCATTAAAAATGTTCAGGAACGTTTACATCGTTCGTAGTTCAATGTTAACCTGTCAGGCAGCATTCGAATAAAACGCCGTCCCGTCTCGTTAACGATTCACAACCAGACCCGCATTTTCCGAGACGTCTCGTGCATACGAGTTCTCTCGCCTTATTGCCGAAGGAGACGACGCGTGGGTGGATTGCAAGTGCGTCAAACGTGTCAGCTCTCGTTAAACACCTCGGTGCATTCATAGGTGGCGAAGTTCTCCGGGACCTATCGCCGTCGTCGTGCCAATATGTATGCGTATCATCCTCCGGATCAGCGCTGTACACGGGCCGGGGTTGTTTGCACGCTTTATGATACGTGTCGACTTGGAAATTGCTCTAGAAACTAAACATCTCTGCTAGACAGACACCTACGAGGTATTCCTACCGTTGCTCTTGCTCCTAAAAAAATACGTGACGGAAATCTACTACCGAGTCGATAGAGACATGAATTGTTGACAATGTTTGTGGATACGCAGCGTAAGATCTTAATCTTGAATAGCTCTTACTTTAATATTCACCTTTACGTTGTATTTTTCATTTTTGTTCTGGAGAAATTATTTGGATCTTCGATAGTTGTTCTTATGTGAAGACGCAGCATAAGCTTTAAACTTTGTATATATAGCTCTGAATATTAAGAAGCTTTTATATAAATTTCAATTTTTGCGTTGTATTTTTCATTTTTGTTCTGGAGAAATTATTTGGATCCTCGATAGTTGTCCTTATGTGAAGACGCAGCATAAGCTTTAGACTTCGTATATATAGCTCTGAATATTAAGAAGCATTTATATAAATTTCAATTTTTGCGTTGTATTTTTCATTTTTGTTCTGGAGAAATTATTTGGATCCTCGATAGTTGTTCTTATGTGAAAACGCAGCTTTAGACTTCGTATATATAGCTCTGAATATTAAGAAGCATTCATATAAACTTCAATTTTTGCGTTGTATTTTTCATTTTTGTTCTGGAGAAATTATTTGGATCTTCGATAGTTGTTCTTATGTGAAGACGCAGCATAAGCTTTAAACTTTGTATATATAGCTCTGAATATTAAGAAGCATTTATATAAATTTCAATTTTTGCGTTGTATTTTTCATTTTTGTTCTGGAGAAATTATTTGGATCCTCGATAGTTGTTCTTATGTGAAAACGCAGCTTTAGACTTCGTATATATAGCTCTGAATATTAAGAAGCATTCATATAAACTTCAATTTTTGCGTTGTATTTTTCATTTTTGTTCTGGAGAAATTATTTGAAATCTTGATATTTTTTCTTATGTGGAAACACAGCTTAAGGTTTAGACTTTGTACGCATAGCTCTGAATATTGAGAAGCTTCTACTTCAATTTTAATTTGACGGTTACTTTGTTATATCTTTTATTTTTATTCTGTAGGTATTGTCTGTAACCTCGACAGTTGCTCCTATGTGTAGCTGCATCATTAGCTTCAAATTTTAGAAACCCTCCATTCCACTGATCTAACTACTATACATATCTTATTTTGTTTTTGCTCTAATTGCTTGATACCCTCGATAGTTGTTCTTATGTAGAACCGCAGGCATAAGCTTTCGATCTATAAAGCTCCAAGTCTACTAGTAATCTTCTTCTTATTCATTTATAATTTTTCTGATATTCTGGAAGCATTGTTTGATAGCCTCGATAGTTGCTCTCGTGTGGAGAAGTAACCTAAGCTTCGAATCTTGAAAAACTCCTACAGCACACCTAAATTCCTTATACTATAGTGTGAACACAACATAACCTTCGAACCGTAAAAGACTAACCTGTTTCTCACCCTGTTTAATTTCGTTTGATACTCCACTGCCTCGAAAGTTGCTCTTGTGTAAACACGCAGCATAAGCTGTATCACAGTAAAAATCGCAGTGTACCGCAGTGCTCGTTCATTTCCCAGTTAGTGGGAGGGGAACGTGTCACGTGAAGAGCCCTACCCGTCAACGTGGACACCATGGGGTGTTCATGGAACCGTATAGTGAAAAGACTAAACGAGGTAAGGTGGGGGAACTAACGGAGATAGAGTGGGAGTATTAATGGGAGCAAACTGGGAGAACTAATGGGAACAGAGTGAGGTTAGTAATGGGGGATATTTTGGGGGAACTGATGGTGGCAAGGTAGGAGAAATAATGAAGTCAAAGTAGAGGGAAAGATTAACGCAAAATGAGAGAAATTAAAAAAAAGGTAATATTAGGGACACTAATGTGGACAAAGTGGGAAAATTGATAGAGGCAAAGTGAGAGAATTGATAAGGGTAAATTGGTGGAACTGACAAACACATAGTAGGAGAAATTAAAGGTAATATGGCGGAACAGATGGGGGATCTAATAAAGGTAGTATAGCAAAACTAGAAGGACTATTAAAGGCAGAGTAGGGGAATTAATAGGAGGAAGGTGGGGAGGAACTAGTGCAGATAGAGTAGGAAAAACTAATAGAGATAGAATAAGGGAATTAAAAGAAGTAGATTAGGGGAAATTAGTAGAACCAGAGTAGGGAAACTAACAGAGGCATAGTGGGGGAAGTTGGTAGAGTCAGAGTAGGGGAAACTACTACAGCCAGAGTAGGGGAAACTACTAAAGCTAGAGTAAGGGAACTAATAGAGGTAAAGTAGGGGAAATTAGTAGAGCGAAAGTAGGAGAATCGGACAGAGCTAGAGTAGAGAAACCAGAGCCAAAGTTGGTTAACTAGTAGAGTAGGCTTAGCTAATAGAGCCAAAGTAGAGAGACGGAACAGAGACAAAGCGAGCGGAGTAACAGTGTATAATAATACCCTAGAGTGCTTCAAAGCTATGCCACGTGTCCGAGTGACTCACGCGAAATTTTAGGGGAGGTAAAATTTGTATAGCCGCGGCTACACGTCCAAAAGAGACGTCCAATGTTTGAAGTGACACTCCTGAGTCAATAGGTAGCGCGGCTCGTGCACCAGAGCAGCGAAATCTCTCGAAACTTGAGAGTACAAGTTGGACACCACTGTCCCCGGATACTCGTGTATCCCGGGAACTATCCTCATCTATGCAGATGCTCCGGAACGACGACACTCGGGGCTCGGTCTCCTCTGGTTTTTACTACGAAAGCGACAGCTGTTCTACGGTACCTTACAGCGTTTGCTGCGAAGACGAGGGGTCCAGGTTGTTTTCTGTGGCCGAGTCTTAACAAGCCTTCCATCTGGAGATCGGTCTCTCCCTCTCGGGATGAAAAAGAAAAAGAATGGAAGAAGGGAGGGCGCCGGGCACGTTCCGCCACTGATAGTACTTAAAAATATATTGGTTCCTGTTTTCGCTCCTCCTTTCGTGAGGGGGAAGCGGAATGAGTTTCGTAATCGGGTCTCGGGACTTCCGTTTAGCTGCTGGTGCGGCGAATGGGTGTTCCTTACATTTCGAGGCCCGTTACCAGCAGACTGCAAATTATTAACAATTCCAACTGAATTAAGGATTTTCATTTTAACATACCTAGAATTGGACAGAAACTAAACGAACTTTCTACACACGGTGTTCGTGCTATCACTAGCCAGCGTTTTTCTTGCAAATAATAAATATTAGAAAAAAATGAAAGAGGAAAAAGTGTAGGACGTTGGAAAGGGCTTGATTTAATCAACGCGCTGGTAAAAGTAAAAAGATATATTATATAATGATACAACGGCGTTTCGACTGGCACTGACTCCAGCGGAGCCGCATCCGAACCTTACATAAAACATAAGACGATCGGACGACTGACGAGTGACGGAGAGACGTGTTGCTACTCTTCTCACTCTTACAAAAGTAATACTGTTTTTGGTAAGTAACATAATGGCATACATAATTTTCTTGTGTTTGCACTATTTTCTTAGAAATGAAGGTGACCTTCAATTTTTCAAACGAAACGCTATGTATTTTTTTATATCACATGAAAGCGTGTGTCAGGACAAATTTATTCGTATACAACGCAATGACCTTCAAGGTCATAGAAGGTCAGAAATGGCAGATAAAATTTTGAATATTTCGTACGTATTATTTCGTGAAGATATCATTGACGATACACAACGCCCAAAAATGTAAACGACTTACAAAGGAAACTAACGCAATCATGTGCATTGATATTTCGGACAACGTTAGAAGAAGCTAACAAGAATGTAATTAATAGAGCCGAAATATCTAGTCGTGCACAAGGAAGTTATATTGAACATTTATTATAGCCTCGTCAATAAAGCACATTTGTAAACGCATTAGTACGAAATGTTGAAAATGTTTCTTCTATTACTGACCTTGAATGATCTTGAAGGTCATTGTGACGTATACGAATTAATTTGTCTTGACACACGCTTCCATATGGTACGAAAAAATATATAGCATCCATTTACAAAAATTGAAGGTCACCGGCATTTTCGTGAAATTAGTGCAAATACAAAAAAATTACACACGCCATTATGTTGCTAGCAAAAAACAGTATTACTTTTTCCTCTTTCATTTTTTTCTAATATTGATTATTGGCAAGAAAAACGCTGGCTAGTAATAGCGTGAACACCCTGTATACTTGCACGAGCATGACCAGTGCTGTAATTGGTAGAATAGTTGCCTTACTTATAACAAATCTAACAAATCTTACAGTGGTGGAAGCAAATATCCAAATATTCTGCATATAAATTGCATGTTTTGTCACTAGTGAACCGAAGAAATGATTAAAAAAACAGGCAACTAATAAAAATTGTAGTGATATAAATGATAAGAAAATACAAGAATCATTAAGGAAACCAAACTAATAAATCAAATAATGTAACCTATTCTTACGCACACTATGATGTCGCTAATAACCTAGCAGTTGATGCGACATAAAACTATACATAAAAACAATTTCTAAATGGTGAAAAATCGTTTTTCATTTTCCCTTGAAAAGACAAAATTACTTTCCGAACGTCCTAACATGTGGCCTTGGAGAGATTAGATGTAGCGCACATATGCAATCATTTTGTCCAGAATAGTGTAGCGTTTCCGTTCCTTTTGTTTGCAGAAACCCACGGCGCGTTCCCAGTGCCCCCGCGGATTTGCTGCACGTCTGCAGGACGTCTAAGGAAATTTCAGGAGAGTAGGATCCTTCCCCTCGATCCCCTCTTCACGTGACCCACCCTCGGCGCACTTAGTCATTCTCCCCTAACCTCGTTTCAGGCTCGTGGCGACGACGGTACAGGACGTTACAAAGGGCGAGATAGAGAAGGGCCGAGGGCTGAGCCCGAGTGTAATGCGTCGCGAGAAAATACGATATCCGGAGGATTCCCGGCATCTCCTCCATTTTCCTTTCTCCCGGAGGCCGAGGCTGCTTTTCCTTCGTTTTCATTTCGTTCGAGAGTTACCGCCCACCCGTCGAGTCGCAAAAGTTACGCGAATCGATGGAACACCCGAGGATATTGCGTTCTCTGATGATACGCTGAACGGGATTTATGATCCGTTGTTAACACGATGTTGACCGGCCGTGCTTTCCAGAAATCGATGGCACAGTGGTTGGGAATTGCGAAATTAACCTCTATTTCAATCGCTCACTTTCAACGCGAACTGAGGCCAGTTCCCGATATTCGGGAATTCATTTCGAGAAAACGGTCGCAACTATCGAGCTGCAATTTTCTGGGCGTGCTTGCGTATGTTTGAAACAATAGCATGAATTCTCGTTATACGTTTTGTTGAAAATTGTCGGAGTTGTTAATAAATATCGTATTAATTCTGTCCGTTGCATTCGGCTGAATGAAACAAATGATGTTTTATTTGTCTTGGGCGTGGTTATTGTTGGACCTACAATCAATAACTTTGAAAGCATTGACGAAATAATAAAACTGGATATTCAATCGGAAAGCTCTGAATTTTACTAAAAAATTGATATTTTCCTCGCGCGTTACAATTTCCACAATTTTCAATAGGAGATCGTATAAACATTCGTGATATATTACTTCAAACATGTATCAATGAACACATACAAATTCATCTCAGTAGCTTCGATCGTTTTCATGAAATTAATTCTCATATATTGTTCTAAAATCTCGGCTTTAAACGAAAATACTCCCTTGAAAATAATGAGAAATATAGAGACGAATTTATGAAGAACAAACAAATTTTCTGGTACGTAAAAATTGTTTGTTTCCAAAGTAAAAATTCTCATTAGCTCGGCAAATGCACAGTTTTCGTCCCGTCAAATAAAACTTTAAACTTTGTGCGAGTCTTTCAAACTATATGTTTTTCGACGCTGTCAGCGTAGTAATAAAGGACAGACCATCGTTTAAATTGTTGATTCTCCTACTGGAACTGACAAAAGGCGAAAAGATTGGGTCCCGTGTAATAATTTGCATTCTGCGCGACGGTTCGTTCGGAGCTGAAGCTGCAATTGCAGGAATAAATCGCGCGTAGACAATTAAATCGGCTGGTGGGGGGAGTATTTTGAATTCACGATAAGAGAAAGGACATCCAAGCAGATCGATATCTTAATTGCAATCGAGCTCTGTCGAGACTTTATTTCGTTCCTGGTCGGGAATAAATTAATCCGCGATCAGACAATTAATTTTGCCGTTAAATCGGAGAAACGATCTTGTTCTTTCTCCGTCATAAAGTTCTGTCTAGTTAAAGGCCGCGTTCGTTCCGGTAAACAAACAAGAGATCATTTCAACTCTGGAAATAGAACCTCGAAGAAATTTTGCAGCAAAAAACTTACAATCTCTATGGATGCTTTAGGCATGTTCTTTACACATTATGTATACTTTCGTTAAGATTATACATTATACCCTTCTAACAACCCTTGTTTTATGCAAAATAAAAATGTTCTTCATTAATTGCAGCACACAAGCACCAAATAAAAATGTACTTCCATTTTAACCATTTTAGCGAGTTGAAAACAATACGTCTTAAATGCTTATTATTATTTTAAAATGTGCTAAAATCTTATATTCTATTTCACCAGCGTTGTTAATTAAACTTCAGCCAACTATTTCACACGGTACATGGAATGTTCTGAAAAACAATGGTTTGAGTTTCTGTGAACAATGATTCGTTATTTTAACACAAATATTTTTCTGAAACAATGGTATTGGAAAAATATCTAGATCTCATACAATATACACAATAGCAAATTTTTAAAGTAAAAGAAAAGGAGTCCATTATAAAATGTCAGATTCATTAAAACAACTATATTTAACACTAAACCTACCACGGTCAAAATGACCGGTTTTCTATTTCACAATTATTTAAATTAGAAAAACGATTTCATAAGAAATGACAGAATTGACTTCTTTATTTAAGCACATATTGTAACTTTAAATAAATTCAATCTTCTCACTTTTTTAAGATGTTTTACTTTTACGTGTTTTGTGCTTGGTAGATTTACTGTTAAACCCAGATAAACCATACTACTTCGCCATTTAAACAAATTTCTAACTTCCCCGGACAATAACGTTCCGATAAATTTTTCTAGCTTTCCCAGGAGCATATTTTCGCAGCTCTGATCTCAAGATCCAGGTCTCAATAAACAATGGCGAATTCCCAGTTCGATACCAGACAGCGAAGAAATGTTTCGCCGACAAACCCGCCCCGGCTAATCTGGAAACACAGAGATTTTCCCGCTGTGTATCGACCGATCGAAAATCCAGGATCAGACTTACGATTATGAGCAACATTCCCCTGGTTTTTTTCCGTCTCTATCCCCGTCGACCGGCAATCACCGTCGAATTTCCGGCAGAGCGAAACTGCTTTTCCGAAGTCGATGTTCGTTCGTACGTGTTTTCGCGCCACCTTGTATTCGACGATGGGGGTGGTCGGAAAATCGAGGGTGGAACAGGGTGACTAACTACACGAGCACGAGGAGGGTGGCCAAGAGTACGCCTAGCGAATACCGAGTGTCCTTAATACAGGGTGTCCCGAGAAAATATTCCCTGTCGTGTTTTATACCGCGATAACGAACCTCTTTTATCACTCTTTTCCTCGCTCAACCGACCCCCGAACAATGGTTATTTATACTTACGCGCTTAGGTCACGATCGTGACACCCCATAGCCGCACCGTGGACATCCCTAACTCAAGTATAATGGCGGTAGCTTTGAATTCTTGCACATTTATTGCTTCAGAAAATGAGCCACTGTACGAACACAATAGGATGAAAGGGAATATTGTCTTATTTTTATTTGGTTGGAGAGAAAATATTTTAGTAGAGATTAATGTAGGGTGGATATATTGGTAGTTATAATATTAATTACTTTTATGTTGGTTTTAGTTCGTTAGGGGGGAAAAATTTGAATTCGAGGTTCAAGACAAGATGATGCTCTACTTGCAAATATTTTCTTAGCACTATTTGGATGTAAGCACTGTTTCAAACTATTCTGAATTCTTTACTGGTGTATCTTTTGTGTCTATAAATTTTATTTTTCTGAAAAGTCTTCCTTTTTTTGAGTAAATTTCGTCTGACACAATTTCTTTGTTTTCTAGCAAATTTCGTCTTTTTTAACTAAAATTTTAATGTTCTACATCATGAAATTTTCTTCTAAATTCGATTATTTGTGTATCCTTTATGTCTATCAATATTGTTCCTCCAGAACATCTTCCTCTTTTAGAGTAAATTTTGTCTTTCACAATTTCTTTAGCCTCTAGCAAATTTCGTCTTTTTTAACTAAAATTTGGATGTACTACATCATGAAATTTTCTCCTAAACTCGATTATTTGTGTATCTTTTGTGTCTATCAATATTTTTCTTCTAAAACATCTTCCTCTTTTAGAGTAAATTTTGTCTGTCACAATTTTTCTGTCCTCTAACAAATTTCGTCTTTTTAAACTAAAATTTTAATGTACTACATCATGAAATTTTCTCCTAAAGTCGATTATTTGTGTATCTTTTGTGTCTATCAATATTTTTCTTCTAAAACATCTTCCTCTTTTAGAGTAAACTTTGTCTGTCACAATTTTTCTGTCCTCTAACAAATTTCATCTTTTTAAATTAAAATTTTAATGTACTACATCATGAAATTTTCTTCGAAATTCGATTATTCGTGTATCATTTGTGTCCATCAATATTTTTCTTCTAAAACATCTTCCTCTTTTCTCTAACAAATTTCGTCTTTTTGAAACAAGCTTTCGATGTAATACATCAAGAAATCTTTGTTTAAATTCGATTATCAGTATATTATTTGCGACTATCAATTTTGTCCTCCTAAAATGCGTTTCTCTTTTGCAGTCAATTTTGTCCTCCTAAAATGCGTTTCTCTTTAGCAGTCAATTTTTTCCTCTACAATTCTTCGTCGTGTATTAGTTCCGTTTTAAACACTATTTCGATGTACAATTTCAACAAATTTTCATAGAAAGTCTATCTCTGGAGTGTCTACCCTATCTATCATTTTCTTTCTCTTACAGAATACATTTTTTCTTGGACAATGTCTGGCTTCGAGCTCGTGGTTCTTCTTGAAACTTTCTTTCTCTTCGCGCGAATTATGGAAGTTCGGAGGTGGGTAGCAAGAACTTTTAATGGCGCGAGGACTATGTACATACATACATAATCGCGGGCGGAGCTAACAGAATATCAACGTTCGCCTAACAACACGGCGTGACCAGCAGCGCTAACTAAGCAGGGCGACACATTTATTTTCTCGGTTACGGGTCTACGTGCAACAATATGGTTCTCGGGCATGATCCAGCAGGGACGTATGTATCAACGGCGGTGAATGGAGCCACGCAACACACAGCACGTGACGAACACACGACCCTTATATCCTAACCCTTACGTTCTTACCCCTGGTAGACCTTAGCCCTGTCTCTCTATCCTCTCCTCGGACACTCGTTACCTTCGTCCAACGAGTTATCGGCCTTCCTTCTAAGTTCCGGATAGCTTTCCGTTATTCTATCGACGAGAGAAACTCGTGTTTGCGTGCCATCGGCGACCATAAGCTTAATAACGCTGATAGAACCGGCCGACGTCATAGTGTGACGGTTCGCGTTCAAAAATAAATAAACGGAATCCTACAATTTCATGTTTGTTTTGATGGAATAGGTATATTGAACACTACCTAAGAGCTCTGGGTCAAAATGGACACAGACTCCATACATATTTTCTATTATTTGGAGTATACATTAGAATTTTTTGAAGTCAAAATAATTAAAATTGTATGAGGTACAGTTCCTTGAAAAGGGTCGTATAACTGGTCTAGAGCGTCATTTTGAAGACTTTTTTTGGAAATTTTTGTAAAGAAATCACACGACTATTTTGCATCGAAGTTTTGCAAACATATTTTCTATTATTTGGAGTATACATTAGAATTTTTTGAAGTCAAAATAATTAAAATTGTAGGAGGTATATTTCCTTGAAAAGGGTCGTATAACTGGTCTAGAGCGTCATTTTGAAGACTTTTTTTGGAAATTTTTGTAAAGAAATCACACGACTGTTTTGCATCGAAGTTTTGCATACATATTTTCTATTATTTGGAGTATACATTAGAATTTATTGAAGTCTAGATAATGAAACTTGTACTAGGTATAGTTCCTTGAAGAGGGTCGTGTAATTGGTCTAGAGCGTCATCTTGAAGACCTTGTTTGGAAATTTTTGTAAAAAAATCGGACAACTTTTTAGAATCGAGGTTCTACATACATATTTTCTATTATTAGGACCAGAAGACAGAATTTTTATTGAAATCGAAATACTTAAAACTTTAGAAGTTATAGTTTCTTGTAGAGTAGTATAAAAGAAAAATGTCTTATTGGCTGACGCGATTCCAGGCGTTCTATTCAAAGAAACGAATGAAGTAGCATTTTAATGCATATAAATACAGTTATGTCGTGAAACAAAATAAATATTATATCTCATTTACTCAATGATTCTTATAATGATAGAAGTTAAAGAATTTATTACAAAAATACATAGAAACATATGAATGCACGACCACTTTCTATATAATTATTTTTATACAATCACATGGGTCGTACGTGACCCAGAAACTGCGTTGTGTCCACTCGTAGTCTGGAAGTGTTAAAATTTGGTTTTACTTTAATGTAGTTATTTATTTAGCATATTTTTCTTATTGGGATATTTTGTATAACTGCACAAAATTTATGGGACAGTTATAGGTAACAATTACTAATTATTCGTAATTTTTATTATGCTGATACAGGTGTCTGTTTTAATGTTCGGGTATTGTTTAGCGAAAGACAGGGCATCAACGCATCGGTATTCATTAACGCACGCAACGATTCGTCAATTACCGGTCTCGTGCGAGTTTAAAAGTTGCGAATTGATTTATTAGACAGAAACCGATGAGCGACGGGATTCGTTCCCGGCATTACGTTGCAGAAACTGGCCCTGGTATTAGCGTCGCGACGCAGGGGTCGTTCTCATGAGTCACCCTCGATCCACACCCCCCAATAGAAATGTGACTCCTCTGAAAACCCGAGGAAATTCCAAAAATATTTGACAATATTAGCCTGTTTCATGTTACACGTTTATTTTATCGATGTGACAAAACATACACCCAGCTCCACTTCAATGAATGAAAGTTATTAACAATAATCATTGAATTTTCGTGATGATTCGATACTCTGCTTTATTGCTTAACGAGGTAACTTTTGTTACTGCAATTCAATCAATTATGCACTTTATTCACACTCGTATACAATAATCATTTATCGGTACGTTAACGCTTTAGAGATTAAATTACATTGAAATTGATATCCAATTAAGAGTACATTTAATTGTAATTTGAGTGCAGCGTGTAATGCAGATCAGCAAAACTCAACGTGAATGGAGTCTATTTGTAACACAGATTCATCCCCTAAATTTTCCCCATCCCTCAAAATAAATTACAAATTCTACAATTTACTAAAGAGCAACTGTGAACTCATTTTATTTCACAAGTCATTAAATTCTATGAAGTGTAAAATTGTACTTCCTGCTGCGAAGCCTATTTTGTGTTAACATAAACTTCACCCTTAAAATCTTTCAGTTCTCTATACTGCGCAACAAAATCCACGATTCACCAACAAGCAACAATATTTTTATTTCCCATACAAATTCCGACAGATAACGAAATATTAAGTGTACAAATTAATTCGAGATCTTCAGAATTCAGCTGTGACTTTGTTTTGAATTTATATTTTTCACTGGATTCATTTCCTACTGCAATTCTGATTTACTTACCTGCATAATGGAATGAATGTATAAAAATTCATCGGGATTATTTTTCAAGACATGTATTTTAATTGTATGTAAACGAACAATAAATTCCCGTCGAAAGAGCTCCGAATTAATTCTAGTAACCCATTACTAGACAGCAGATTTTGTGCAGTTATGACAAAAATGAATAGGTGAGATGCAAAACAATATCTTCGACTTATAACACATTTTAGTATGTCTTCTTTCCTCTGCAATCGACTTGGAAACTTTTTATTTTACCTAAAGATCCGCAGATAACATTTTAACCAGTTAGCTATTTTCGACGAGTATACTCGTCATCAAGAAATGGCACAGTTTTTTGTTATGACGAATATACTCGTCATGCGTAAAAAGTAGCTACAATTTGCTGTTTACATTGCAATTCTAGTGAAAACTAAAATATATTCTTAAATTTCAAGATGTTTTGAATATGTGGAGGCCAAGACGAAATAAAACGCACAAATACGAAAATATAAATAATTATTATGAAAAAACTGTATACAGTGTGCACAAAGTAGTTCGCTTACTTTTTGCGACACATTTTAGGTACACAATTATCAAAGAGGTCGCAACAGCTAACTGGTTAAATACCAATCCCTAAAAATTCTACATTTCCTCTACATCAAAAACACATCGTAAAATATATTTCTATCCCCCATAGAGTGCCATAAGCGTCGTTTTTTAAGTTCCATTCGGAGTCCTTGAAACAATGCCGATGCCCGTTCGATAACAGGGCGGTTTTGTCGCCTGCTTTCGAAACACCCTGTATGCGAGGTCACCCCACCGCCAGATATTGATTTAGTATTACAAGAGAGAGAGAGAGAGTAAGAGAGCGGTAGAGAGAGAGAGAGAGAGTGAGAGAGAGAGAGAGAGAGAGAGAGAGAGAAAGTGTGTGTATGTGTGTGCATCGCTCCACACAACAGGGCCACTCTGTCGGCGACGTTTCTCGCATTCAGGCCAGCGTTCGCTGGTTTTTCGAAAACGAATTCGACAAAAGCCCGCAGAGCTGATCACAATGCCACGTGTTTGCCGCCTTGCCATCCCCGGACGACCGCTTTCCTACGACCGTCGCCGTTTCTTTTCACCAGAGGACTCCCGTGTAATCGTTTCACGCGAAATGACTCCTTTGTCCCCGGGCAAGTCTCTTCGCTACCCTTTTAAATGGGGATAATTGAAACGGTTCAATTGGAAAGTACGCGCGCGCTTTCGAAGATAACATTCGTCCCGAAGAATGGACAGTCCTGTCAATTTTTATTTCTCAAGGAATTAATTGTTGCACTCTTACAAATTTTTCTTGAGAAGAAAAATTTTGATTTTAAAATTTTTAGAACTGTAATATACGGGAGACCGGAGCTAGTTGACCAATATTCAACATGTTTAATTTTTAGAAATAAACTACCGGTATTTGGTTGAATTGTTGAATACCAAAAGTTGTCGAATTTACCTAGGGTCTGGGATGAAATTTTCAAAATATGTAGGGTGACTTGTACAGTGATTGAACACCCCACAGTGAATGAACATTTTCCGTATTATGTAAAAAAAGTAAAGTTTATCATATCCATTCCATATTGAAATTTATACAGTTGCTTTATTATACACCTACAGATGGCATGCAAATGCAATTTTGATTCTGCTTAGCATTTGTTTCGCATTTTATTTGTTTTTTTTAGCAGTTGTCTCAACGACGTCCCATGCGTTCAAGATAAGTATTGGTTTTTTTTTATTATAGAAAATCTCATACGATATTTATATCAACAATATACAAAGTCCAATGTAACAATGACAACAAAAAAGTAGTTTCGCAGGACAAGCATGTACATTATGAGTGCAATTTACAGCTAATGTAATACAATAATAGAAAACTATAATTATATATTTAGACCGCAGCTTTTAAAAAATGACAGCATATAAAAGCAAGCTTTGATATTATGCTTGATTAACAGTAATGAGACAGGGGTAGCTGAAATTTAATTTTACGAAGATTTTCAAGTATTGCTACGTGAAATCAACAATTTGTATTTTTAGGTGTGTTCAATGAAATTATGCTAAAATTGTTTGGACAGTATTGTAGTTTAGAAGTTCCTTTAACGAAGACTTATTGCACGGGCAAGGATTTCTAAAAGTTTATCGATTTGGTAAAGTGTTCATTCAGTGGTCGTTTGACATATATTCACTAAATTCTATATTGCATTTTTAAAAAAGGCTATAACTGGGGGAAAAGATGCTAAAATTGTGTTCAGGGATGTATGAATATAGTAATAAAATAGCTCACTTACGATAATATAATTCAGGAGATTAAATAACAATTATTTTAAAAAACATGCAGGTTAAGTGTTCATTCATCAGAAAGGTCACCCTATAACAAACACAAATCTACAAAATGCATTTTTCAAATTTTCAATATAGGCTCTCAGAAAAAAGTACGTAAAATTCAACTTTTAACATTTCCTCTGCAATTCTGACCAATTTCTATATTTGCAATTTGTTTTTAAACTCATTGTTCTATCGTCTTTTTAAGAGTGTCCGAATATTTATGTCAGTTACTATAAATAAAAAGCATAATGCAGCCAGCGACTTATGTTTATATTGCAAATTGAATCGATTAAACGGACACGTCCGGATCGCTGGACGTTTCATTTGCGTTCCCCGTTCTCGTTTTTCGATTGTAGAAGTTTATCGTTGCAAAGAGAAGCGGATCATCCAGATATCATACGAAATGTCCCCTTCGTGACTGAACGGGCATACTCGAATACCGGTGTAGTAGCATCCACACGACTATTTTTATCGTTATTACCTCGTTCCTCGCTGGATTACATATATCTCGATTGGATAAGCGGCTCCCAGGCTGAAACGAAATTAAATTCCGAGCTTTCCGAATCTATTCTGAATTTTTAATCCAAACAACAACGCAGGGTCGTGCAAAATATCCGATCACAGATATTATAAATCCATTAGGTTGATTCAAAAGTTTCTTTCGCAACGTGCACATTTAATATTAATGAATTCGCATCGAAAGAAACGATGAAAAATAATGCCATTATCGTCAGCTTCTTTTATTACATTGAAGCAGAAAAAGTAAAAAAGGATTTCATATTTCAGTATCTCGTATGAATTGTTGTAGAGAAGGTAACATTTGCATCGAAAGGGAGGATAAAAAATATTACCTTTATCGTCAATTTTTTTTATTACATTCAAATAGAAAAAATGTAAAAAAAGATTTCATATTTCAGTCACTTGTATGAGTTTGTTGTTGTACAGATGGTTATGTTTGCATCGAAAGGGAGGATGAAAAATAATATCCTTATCATCGAGTTTTTTTACTATATTTAAATGGAAAAAGTAAAAAAGGATTTCATATTTCAGTAACTTGTATAAGTTTGTTGTACAGATGGTTATGTTTCCATCGAAAGGTGGGATGAAAAATAATACCCTTATTATTGAGTTCTTTTATTACATTTAAATAGAAAAAGTAAAAAAGGATTCCATATTTTAGCAACTTGTATTTATTTGTTCTAAAAATGATTACGTACATACGTATTATTGATAGTAGAAGTAGATTATTTTTTTGTACAGAAAAATAGCGCACGTATATGCCGGTAATGGTCACAAATGGATTAAATATATTTTGATATGCGTGGTAAAACATCCACTATAGCGTTATATATGTATACAGGGTGTTCATTTGAAAACTTTCCAGTCGAATATCTCGAAAAGTATGAAAGATATTAAAAAGATGTAAAACACGCGTCCAAGGATTTCGGGGGGGGGGGGGGGGGAAGAGGGCAGTATCAGTTTTTTATTTGGGTGGCGTTTTCAAGGTCATTTGAAGGTCAACCTTGTTTTTTCAAATGGAAATCTATATTTCATATTATGGGATCTTATTGTACGTAAAAAGACCAGCAATTTTTGTAGGATACTTATTTTTATCTGCGCACTAGTTTCGGAGATATTTAAAGAGAAGTAGAGCGAGTCATACTTATACTAGGGGAAAGTTTGTAATTTCTTTATAACTATAACAAATTTTCAAAATGTTCTCCGTTGTTTTCTAAAGAATAATACAGACAATTCTTAAATTCTGAACGAACATTTTTTAAGGTATCTGTTGGAATAGCTCTACATTCCTGTACAAACGCTCTACTTCTTTTTAAATATCTCCGAAACTAGTGCGCGAATAAAAAAAGGTATCCTACAAAAGTTGCTGGTCTTTTTACGTATAATAAGATCCCATAAAAAAAATATAGATTTCCATTTGAAAAAACAAAGTTGACCTTCAAATGACCTTGAAAACGCCACCCAAATAAAAAACTGATACTGCCCTCTCCCCCCCCCCCCCCCGAAATCCATGGACGCGTGTTTTACATCTTTTTAATATCTTTCATACTTATCGAGATATTCGACTAAAAAGTTTTAAAATGAACACCCTGTATATTAACTTCTGGCTCTCGGAGAGTACAGCAAAAAAGCTTTAATAGATTGCAAACACTGATCCAAAAAATGGGTCAGCCTTTTTCTGAGACGTAAGAAAACTGCAGAATGAAGCGATGCACCAGTAGAAAATTGTATAACGCATCAAAATCCAGAGGAATCGGTTAAATGCGTCGACACCTCGAGTAGAACAGTCTCGCGTGTTTCTCGAACGAAACAAGGGCCAGAGGGAAGGTGTGGTACGAGGATAATCAAAAAGTATATCCCAGCCATCGAGGAATATTTACTCTCGAGGATTAAATTGAAAACAGTCGTGCAGAGGAAACGATAAGAGCCGACGATTATACTTCGCCCGGCGAGAGAGGATATCCTCGACTGGACAGGAGCGAAGGGACGAAGAGAGACACAGAGTGAGTGAGAGAGAAACAGAGCGAGAAACAGAGCGAGAAACAGAGAGATGGAAGGGCCGATGGTAAACGGGAAATAAAAAGAGAGAAAATGGAGGAAAAACGAAATTGTCGCACGGCTGCAACGTTTCATCCTCAAGAATCACTCCGGAGTACCGCAGTAATCCGCAGGACTAGAAAGGCACGCGAAATTGAAAAGATTTCCGTCGATTTTCCCTCGTCCCGTTCCGCGCGGCGAACACGGGAGAATTCGAGGATTTCCAATCCTCTTCGGGATGCACAGTTTCACCTGACGAACCGGAACGATTATCGGGGAAATATATGTCGCGGAAGAGAACGGGTGAACGTTATCCTTGTATCGAATTGATGGCGGAACAATTTTCTCCGCGGGCAGATCCGTGACGAAGATACTGCAAACGCCGCACAGTGCGTTCACAATGGACAAAAATGAAAAAAAAATCAACTTTCATGTTAGTATTTCAAACCTCCGTAGAAGTGTTCGTAAATATTTATTACAAACATAAGTAACAATTAGACTGCGACTTTTTCTGCTGTTGTAGGTCGTGAGAGAGTTAAAAAATTGTTTAAACAAGGAATTGCAATTTTTATCGAGTATAATTTCTATTTTTATACACAAATTATATGAAGAGATTAAACGAAACTTACGTACAAAAATAGAAATTATATTTGCGAAAAATTGCAATTCCTTGTTCATGCAAGGGATCCATTCGTTATTTTTTAAATCAGTAGTATTAGACTGCAGATTTCATGCATTCATCATTGTAGATTTTTATGCATTCACGTATAAATTGGATCGATGAAATATAAAACGGTGAAAGACTAGAGAAATTTAAAAATAGTGTAACGTTGTTTTCAATGTAGCAAAGTCGTTAAGGGATTGAAATCAATTTTTATTTTTCTCCCGTTTGCCACAGTCAATGCAGAATATTTTTATTTTGCATAAAGATCCGCAGTCCGGTAATAGTATTAAAATCAATAAACAAGTATTAACTATTTCTGAATACTTCACCAGCATGTGAAAAGATTCTATTAAAAATAAATAAAATAGAAAAATTAATTTAGAGAAAACCATGACTAGTTTTATTAAATCTTACATTTTTTATTTTTTTACAATTCAATCTAGAGAAATCTGCATGAAATTTTATCAAATCTTATATTTTTAAATTTAACGAAGGCTTTCACGAGGAAAAAAATTTTTTATCGCTTCCATCTCCGTTAAATTAACCTATGATATAGATTTGCATGGAATTGCACAATCTATCGATAAGACAAAGTTATAATGTAAATTCCTAATTTTTTCAGTAGTCATCTTCAGGTTAAAAATGAAAACTGGCATTTCGAAAGCATCATTTGGAATTTCCCGTTGCAAACAATTATAAAAATTAAGTTAACGAGTTTACAAAATGACGAGCACAGTCGAACACTCTGTAAACATTGGCGCAGAAACAGTTAGCAACGTCTGCAACATGAAAACCGCCCGATAATTGTAATTGGAGGAAAATCGAATGGAGCAGAAGTGTTTAAAAAAAGACGAGCAGTTTCCTGTCTGATTACTATGATGCTTGTTCGATTATTGTCGCGAGCGCTCGACGTGGTAGAACCTAGGGACACATTCATTGAATTAATAACGAGTGCGAATTAAATCCGTCAAATAAATCATACGAGCCGCGAGCGAAAGTCGAATCGATTATCGAATGAAAGTTTAATCGACTAATCCCTGACGAGTAGGGTTTGCAATACCGGACCCAAAATACAATACCGGTATTCGGTATTTGTTTAAACGCTGTACCGGAATACCGGTATTAGGAATTTTTAAGAACGTACAAAAACACAGTTGTTTAATAGAAAAAAACATTAACTGATTTATTAACTACATATTTTTGAAATGTGATTGTAAAAAACATAAGGCATCTATTGAACTGTCCTTAAGCCTGGAACGTATTTTTCTGCAAAAATTACCTGCAATTGAAAATCCTCTTTCCACATCCAGGCTGGTTAGTGGTACTGTTAATAATGAGCGATATACTTTCTCTAAATATTTACCTCGATGTCCTTCATCTTCTAACAACTCGGTCTCTCGTCTGACAGTTTTGGATAAACCTATTTTTTGTATTATTTTTGTATTATTGTTCTTGGAAATTTTTTTATTTATAGCTAATTGTAAATTCTTCTCGAGAGACAATTCTTTTTCGATATTAACATCAACTTCATCTTCAACGAATTCTTCTGGATAGGTTTGTGTTTGCTTTTTATGAATGTTTTTGTGGAAATTGACGACAAACTTAATTAAAATTGACTTTGTTAGCTTCTTTTCTTCCTTTTAATTTTCTTTTTTAAAGTCGTTACAATTATGTAAATACCTTAAAATATTTTCTAGTTCACTATGTCTTTTCTGCATAGGAATTTTCAATGCACTGTATAATTCCTCAGACAGTGGCGTGTCCTGATCTTTAAGTGATTGCAACATAAAATTTATTATTGCATTCGCTGTTAATAAGTTGGAATCCTTCCGACATAATGCTTCCACAGTCAGCTTTATTGGAAGCAGAGCTGATACAGTTTTTGATATTAAATCGAATTCACTATCGGAAAAATTAATTTGTAAATTTCAACTAAGAATAGATACCCCCCAAAAAATATTTATTATTTATAGCTAATACCGAAAATACCGGTATTTTACCTTAGCAAATACGGGTTTCACGAAATTGCAAAATAACACGAAATACCGGTGTACCGGTATTGCAATCCCTACTGTCGAGGAATCGGTCGACAGATTTGCTAACCCTGGAGCAGAACGCTGATTGCAACTTTGCGATCTTTGGTGATTGTGTATATTTATCCTGGATCGCTCGAGATTAGTCAAATATTAAAGGTAACCGACGTGAATATCTTTTTATGGTAAATAAGGATTTAATACATTTTGCGGTACTTTAATTTGAATAATCATTACAGAATTTCTTCTTAATTAATCCTTACCTTTTCACGTCAACCTAAATTCGATATTAAAATAATTAAATATTTTAAGAGTCGTTAAATTATGTACTACTGACATTGCAGGAGCACTTGATGCATTTAATGCAATTTTAGCACTATGCTGTCTCACAAAACTGTTCGCGTATCTAACAAGATAAGATTTAATTGATGAAATTCCATTGGTCCGTTAATTTGCTATTCAATTAGATGGGATTTTATTGACTGCGAACTTTATTTGAATCAGAAATGACTATTATAAAATTAATAACATTAAATCGAGTGAATTATACGTTGTACATCATTTTTGCGCTGCTTTTAAACTGAGACATTGAAAATGCAGACCAGTCAAAATTCTGAAGATTTTAATGTGTTTCGTCAAAAACGATGCTTGAAAGAATTTTTAGAATATACGAAAAGACTATCGGGACGCGTCGGTGGATATACTGTAAAAACATTTCTATGTCCGCCATTTTTTTTCCGGCTGGGGGATGCGCGATATGGATTTCCGAGCACGGTCGCATTCTCATTTCTGCCGGTAATGGTGTCCCGCGAATTTCATCACGCTTTTGTTGACTCCATGGCGTTATTTCCCTGGACGATCTTTTGCTTCCATACTAACTTCCATCATTTCGGGGGAAAAAGGATCCACCGTATTCTGTATACAGTGTGTCTACAAAAAATGTTGTATACCCTTGAAATGGGCGGTTCCCGAGGTTATTTAAAGTAAATTTTTCCTTGGCAAAAATAGCCGCTTCGGCTTTGTTAAGAAATTATTAACGAAAAACACGGACCAATCGGAGCGCCAATAAAGGTCAGGATTGTTCGGAATATTATTTTGTTGTTACCAATGCCTATTTTACTTAAACTTCCTTCTTTTCTAAGTAATTACTAACAAGGAGAAGACGCGGTCATGGGGTCTTAGATTTCGTCGAAACTTTGCATATTTTAGATTTCGTTCTCCTGATTATGAAAATGTAGCATTATAGACGTAGATACTCAACAACTTTTGAGATACGTTAAGATTAATTAAGTTAGTGTTTCTTTCATATTATGTTCCTTTTCAATAAAATTTTTATATTTTGTTTAACATAGATATTACGAGTGTATTTTTCATGTGTAAAATACAATTAATTAAAATAGATGAACTGACAGAAAAAAAATGGAAAAAAGGAAAAAGGGATTTGAACACTGGCCTTCCCGGTAATGAATCTAGTACGTTACCATCACGCCGTTTGGCACTTGACAAAAACATCTACCAAGACTGTACTTAATGGCTTAACGGGTACAGTATTTCATCGGTAATTGTCCCAAATGTCTCGCACATAATTGTCCCTGAGATATCCCCACTACTGCGGGGTGTACCCCCTTGAGGGGCCGCGAAGCTCGAGAGGCCTCGGTCACCGAGAAATATGACACGATGCGGCTCGGGTATATTGGTGAGACCACACTAATCCAAATTTCCAACTTCTTTATTATTCATTATTTTTTTATGGGACTTCGATGACCATATTTGTGGCATTTTTCTAATAAAAATCATACCAAATATGATATAATTCCGATGGTATTTAATTGTCTATTACACAAGTAAATATCATCGGAATTATATCATATTTGGTATGATTTTTATTAGAAAAATACCACAAACATGGTCATCGAAGTCCCATAAAAAAATAAAGAATAATAAAGAAGTTGGAAATTCGGATTAGGTATGTTTACATTTCTCGGTGACCGAGGCTTCCCGAGCTCGGCTGTCCTTTTTTACGTTCGGCAAACCTCAAACAATGATATCCCTCGCGCATAATTGTCCCTGCGCAGACCCGTGTTGTGGACAATTATCGATGAAATACTGTATAATGAAATGTAAATTGTAAATATCTCAAAAATTATTGAGTATCGACGCCTATAATGCTACATTTTCATAAACAGGAGAACGAAATCTACCAGTATGCAAAGTTTCGACGAAATCTAAGACCCGATGACCGCGTCTTCTCCTTATAACTCTAAATCCTACAATTTTTAAGTTTCAGAAAATGTGTTCATCTGTTCTGAAACCTTTTTTAGTATCGTCGCAATCAAATCTTTAATTACAATGTCAGAAAAATATGAAACAAAATGACGTGAAAATTTTCCAAGGGATGATTTAATTCCTTCTGAATAATATGCTACAAAAACTAAATTCATTTTTGCACGAAATACTATTTTATTCTCACAAATATTGATATTTAAAAAATTATTCAGATTAATTCTGTCAAAATTAAAAGCACAGTACATACATTTCGAATATAAGCAAAATCATTGAAATATTTTCTCGCAACCCGAGTGTAGCCTTTCTGATTTCGTTATTCCGATATTAGCATCCGCCTGTGACCGTAATTTCATTGTGAATGCCAAAGGGACTCGGTGTGTTCCATTTGCAAGCAATTATCGCGCGGCTCGTTCAAAGAAAGAAATACCGCCGTAAACGGATTAAACTGTGCGGCGCTAAGGGCTGAAATTTCGAAATTCAGTAAAACCGCTGGCGGGATCTACCTGTTTTGCAAAATAATTCACGTTTCCATGGGCCGCGGTATTTTCGCGTGCTCCCGCGTAGACGTGTCGCGGAGTTAATTTACTTGGTGGGCGAGGCACGAGGGTAGAACACGGTGTTACGGCGGGAAAGTCAATTTTCCGACGAGGATGGAAAACGCGGGACACGTAGCAGAGAAGCTCAGGGCTCAGGAAAACCCGAGGAGGAAAATCTTCGCGAATTTACGAGGTCCCGGGGAGACAACGAAAGCTCCCACACAGGATCAGGACTAGACGCCTACGAACGACGATTACTATGCACTTTCCCGGACAAAATGATTGCGCGCGTGGGCTACCTTTAATTTCTCGAAGACCGTATAGAATTTCTGAAAGAGACGGACAGTATCATAATCGTTACGATGCAGAAAGAAGAAGCGTGATAAAAAAGTTTGAGACGACTAGCCTTTAAAAACGAATAACTTTTTTAAAATTGGTCCAAACGATTTGAGTTGTTTTTTTTTAGATGTTAGAAAGATTAGTGTACTAGATCAGGCAGTTTCAACCAATAGTTCCGGAGCTATTCGAGCAGTGATGCCAACCTCAAATTGAAAAAAGTCCGTAGACAAGGATGTAGAAATCAGTAGAACTTCGTAGTTCTTTCTTGGAAAATCAGTAGATTTACTGAGTTTTTTCATACATGTAAATAAGTCATGTAAATTGAAGTTTAATTTAATTACGACAATTTTATATTTTCCAATGGTGTATGCAATTGTGTGGTACTTAGCTTAAAAGTTCAATTACAATCATTTAGGGTAACGTATACATTTATTGACCACCTTCAAAAAAGGAATTATATACATTAAGAAATTTATGCTTTTATATAATACTCAAGATGTACTGTATATATACTGTTTTATGTAAAAAATGCATTATATTACGTAATATTCGTTATTTTTTTAGGAAAACGGTTAAGAGGTTAAGCACAATTGGTTTAACCTAAGTCAACGTGGGCCGCAGCACGAAGTCCAGTGGAACCAAAATTATAAAAATTATTGAATTAAGAAATCAACGAGTAACTGTTCCCGACATTTTAATATGCAATTTGGTAAGAGATTCTGCAAATTATGCAAGGAAAAAGATTGTGGTAGACTGTCAGCATCGTCATACCCGGAAAACGAGTCATTATTCGTGTTGCCTCTTTAGCATCGACATTACGCAAAGTTGCACAAGAAGTAAGCTTCGCTGAAAATGTCCTGGGCTCGGGAAAACCGGAGGAAGAAAATTTTCGCGAATTTACGAGGTCCCGAGGAGACAACGAAAACTCGTGCGGATCAGGGCTAGACGCCTATGAACGGCCATGCCGATTATAGTCGCCGAGGACGCAACGAAAGGGAACAGATGGAGAAGGAAGATAATCCTTGAGTAATCCTAATCGACGGATTACTCCTCGGGCTGAAATCGGTCATTCAACTCACCGCGAGGCCCTAATGGCCGACCACTTCCATCACCTGAATTTTTCAGGCGCTCGCTGTTACTACGAAATGATTTACTTTTTACGCTCGCCGGAAGATGCGCCACTGCGGCCTCTGAAACGGTCTTCAAGAGGGAATAGGGTTGTAGAGGCTGTGCCGAGTTATGGATTCCATGTTCGAGGTAGCTTTGAACCCCTTCTTATCGGTTTATATTCAACTTTTCATCACTCGGTAATTTAAATTAAATATTTTAAAATTAAATATCTTAGTTTTAGTATTTAGTGCTCTGGATGTTGGATATTTTAGTTATAGTATTTTATATTCTGGAGTTTTATGTACATTGCCTCTTTAAGCCCTAGCAATATTATATTGCAAATGGTTAATATATTCAATGCCATTATTTCTGTGATGTATTTCTGTAGTTTATATTGTCATAATTTGACTACGATGCTTCTATGTTTCATATTTTCCATTTATTATTTCGACTTCAGTATTTCTATACTTAATATTTTTATTCCACTATTTCAATACGTGATATTCCAACGTCAATATTATAATATTCAATATTTGATTATAATATGGAGCTTCAATTTCGAAACCTTGACTTTAATATTGTAATATTCTATTTATTGACTTCGATGTTCCAATCTTTAATATTTCGATTTCAATATTGAAAGTCTCGATTTCACTTTTCAACAATAATCCTTATATGAAAAATATAATAAAATGTCGTAAAAGGCAGACTTACAACAGAAAACGTCCACGAGCTTCCGTCCTGCAAAAAGAAAAAATAATAAAATGAAAATGATGTCATTACTACTGTAGTATTTTATAAATTGTATACATTAACTTTCACATATTTCTATGCAATACAAATGCATAAAATTGACAAAATAGATCATTATCACGATCTCTGGCAATAATTTTGAATGTTATTAACACTAAACCTACCAAGCAATAAAATTATCTGGGAAATATTGCCTTATAAAAATGGAAACACTGTATTTATTGAGATTGTCCACAATTTTCAATATAATAGATGCTTAGACAAGGAAATTTATTCTATTATTTACCATAAATGAATATTTATAATTTGAATAATTGGAAAATATAAAACCGGTCATTTGACCGTGGTAGGTTTAGTGTTAATGAAATGTAGCTCGCGATCAACGAACTTTTGCCTGCAGTTTGTACATATTATTAATTTTTCGCATATTTCTGCAAAATATAAATACATAAAATTTATAATGAAATGATTGTTACGATCTCTGGAAATAATCTCGGGGATTATCAATGAAATGTAGTTCTCGACGAACTTATGTCTATAATCTGTACATATTTATTAATTTCTTGCATATTTCTATGCAATACAAATACATACAATTTACGTTGTAACGAGTACCACGATCTCTCGGGAATAATCTCGAGTGTTATTAATGAAACGTGGCTCGCATTCGATGAACATTTAATAGGACGTATACTTTCGTGGTAGTGTGAAAACTTTCTTGGCTTTATCAGCGTTGATTACGTGTCCTCTCGAATCACGCAATCCTATTTCCACGAGGTGTCCCAAGTATTTTCGGTATCAGATCAGATACTCGTCAGGACGCATTTAAGGAACCCTCTTTTAATCGTTCTCGCCGAGGAAACAGGCGAAAGCTTCAACCGAGTGGAAATCCAATAACAGATCCTACGACAGCGATAAATACCGGCAACGTTTCCACGTCGGAATGACAACGTGTACGAAGAAAACGTCGGAGGAAATCGAGAAAATCGTAAAAAAATATATACTCGAAGGCCTGTCCAACTTTTTTCCTTTTCAAAGCAAGCCCACATTCAACGCATAACAATTCGGTTTAATATTAGCTGCACCATTTAAATTGTTCTTGATGCTGCGTTCCTCCAAATCTTCCACTCAGACATGCATTTATTAATTCTATTATTCTTTAAATTCTTTTTCTTCGATTTTTATAATAATCTATTATTTAGAGAACGCGTTAACCTTTTCACAGTCGTTATCCTCTCACAAAAAATGTTTAGCAACGAAATAAATTGTGCACAATCACCCAACTGCAAAATATATTTCGCTTGGATTTTAGCAGCCTGAATAATTTTAAATTTTGTATAAAATATTTTAGCAACAAGTGTCACAAGGGATTGACAAAAAAGGAGTTTAAACAGAATAATATAAAGATCAGAGTCTAATATGTACAAATTTTTATATTCGACTGTCATTTACTGATATGTGAACTTTCTCACAGTGGTTAGCTTTTTATCAAATATTATTCAATAGAGGAATAAATTGTAAATTATCATCAAAAGACAAACTATAGCATTTTTCTTCAATAATCTTCAAGTTGAATAAATCTAAAATTTAAAACGTGTTGGCAACAGGTCCAATTGGGAGTTGAAACAGAAAAATACACAGATCAGAACCCAGTATGTATGGTGACTATTTTATCAAACAAATTAAGCAAAGGAATAAATGATGAACAATCCAACTACAAAATACAATATTTCTCTTCAACTTTCTCATCTTCAATCGCTTCGAATTTAATTTAAAATGTTTCGACGACAAGTCTGAATGGGGATTGTCAGTTAAGGGGTTGAAACAGAAAAGTACACAGATCAAAATCCAGTAAGTACAAATTTTTATACTTGACTGTAGTTTAGAGACTACATGAACCTTCTCACAGTGGTTACCCTTTTTTCAAAGCCACGAAGCAAAGAAATAAATGATGAATAATCGTCCAACTACAAAATACAATATTTTTCTTCGACTCACTGTTCTTAAATCGCTTTGAATTTAATTTCAAGTGTTTCAGCATCAAGTTTGACAGGGGGTTGTCAGTTAAGGGGTTGAAATAGAAAAGTACACAGATCAGAACCCAGTATGTATAGTGACTATTTTATCAAACAAATTAAGCAAAGAAGCTAGCTTTTCTTAAATCGCTTTGAATTTAATTTAAAATGTTTCGACAAGTCTGAATGGGGGTTGTCAGTTAAGGGGTTGAAACAGAAAAGTACACAGATCAAAATCAAGTAAGTACACATTTTTATACTTGATTGTAGTTTAGAGACTACATGAACCTTCTCACACTGGTTACGATTTTATCAAAGACACGAAGCAAAGAAATAAATGCTGAATAATCGTTCAACTACAAAATACAATATTTGTCTTCGACTCTCTCCTCTTAAATCGCTTTGAATTTAATTTAAAATGTTTCGACGACAAGTCTGACAGGGGGTAGCGAGTCAAGGGGTTGGAACGGTTGAGAAAAGCCGGCGTATCATTGACAGAGACGATTCTAGGGTGACGTTCGAAGGAATTCGAAGTGTTAGCGACGGTGTATCGTGTCGGTGGCGGTTTTCCCTGTGAAACAACGCGTGTAAAATTGGTCGGGCGAGGACGAATCGGTTTGACGTCCGTCGGAACGTCCCGAAATTGGCGTGGAGAATTTGCCGCGTCCCCGGGTGCCGGGGTTCATTTGCTACGTGAGAGGCGTCGAAGACGAGGAAACGATTTATTATCGACAGGATACCCGTTATTCTCCGTCTGCGGTGGAACCAGGCCGAGAGAGCGTCCGTTATCCGTCGCTCCAATTTCCCTGCCGGTTTCTCTGTGTACGTGTGCACGCTGCGGGAATCGATCGAAACCCGTGGCAGCAGCGTTTCGATCAGCTCGACGGGAATCGCTTTATCTCTACGCCCCTGCGTTCAGCTTTTCTTTCGAGACCAACGAGAGAGAGAGAGAGAGAGAGAGAGAGAGAGAGAGAGGGAGAGAGAGAGAGAGCACAAATACTGCCCGGGACCGGTTCCACCGGCCCGATATTGCTCCGTCTAAGAACACTTGTTCGCGATTTCGTTCGAGTGCGGAAGGTCAGGGATTTGAGGAGTCTACCTACTTCCACGACCTCGAATAATAGAATTCTTCTTTTATGCCCCGACGAGTTTGCGATCCCATGCCTCGAATACCGGCTAGTCACAAAATTGCCTGCACCTTTCCGCATTTATAGCGTGCGTCGAAATTTGGGGAAACGCGTGTACGCACAATTTTCTGGGAAAGAAATCTTTTACTCACGTTTATAGCGACATCGTCAAAAATCTAGCGAAATTTAAAAAGTGATTATTAGACCCAGATTCTTTATGCAAAATAAAAAGTTTGTGCATCAATTGCAGGACACGGAAACTGCAGAGAAATTTTTATGTTTCACTAATAATTTTAATATGATGAAAATAATAATCAATCTTTTCATTGTTTTAAATAGTACCTATTTTTTGACAGTAATGCATAAACCCGGAGTTTAGTCGTTATTTCCCTATATTCGAGATAAGATGCTCAGACTACGAATACATCGTCCGTCCATCAGGAGATGGCAGCGAGAAACTTGTAGGTACCACGTGATCTCCCTTCTACGCGCTACACGTCTACCGCTATTGGCCGAATCACGCCACAAAGACGAAAACGCGCATATTAGTGTGACTGGAACAGAGAGATGTGGTGATACTGAGCGCCTATGGCGACCGTTACCGCCAGGACGTAAGCGTAAGAGTGGGGTCTCACAGTCCTCCTGCACCCCACTGTCGGAAGTCACTGCCATCTCCTGATGGACGGACGGTACGTATTAATCTTTTTGTAATTGAATAGTGTCAAAATACGCAGAAAATCAAAATTGGGGAAGAACTAAATAGATGAAAAATAGTCGATATTTGTCTTATAGTAACAGTTTAAAGCAACATTGAACAACAATCTACCAGAACTCATTTGTCAAGACCCTTGTATACTAAGAATTGGGTGGAACAGTGAAGATGGCGCTTTTTAAAAATTTCGCAATTTAGAAAATTTCTACGGAGCTCAACAAATTTTTCTCGCGATTCAAACTGCAATGGAATTGAAGACTGAAGTCTTCTCTTTACAATGGCGCCGTTAAACTTGATGTACGATTTTCTTTTGTCATTCTATTTCACTTTCAACATAAACTGCGCCGTAGTTCGTACATCAAGTGCATTTTTCATAAAGCTCTCGGATCGAAGTAGCATAACTGAACAAAAGCACAATTTCATCATACTCAACAAATTTGTTAATATTCTTCAAACGTCGAGAAATATACCCCGAAAGTTAAAAATTTCGAAGTCCATGCATTCTTTTAAAAAAAAATCCCAACATTATCACTTTCGAAACAAGCAACTCGAATCATCCGACAAACGAAACCTGTCCCTGAATTACCACTTCCGCCTAAAACAAGAAGCTAGTTACCTCCCATTGAGTTGCTCGCAAGCGGAAACAGTCGTGCAAACGATCTCGCGGCAAAAATATTCGATCAGGGAATGAAAGAAAAAAGAAGAGAGGCAGCCAAAATAGTCTGATCCGCGGCAGCGTTTCAATTACGATCGCTCAAAAGCGTTCCCTTTCGACCGTCGAACGCTCTTCGAGCTTCCAGAAATTACTTCATCATTCCACCGACCGTTCGACCAAACCGCAATACGTTGAACAAACGATCGGGCCCGGTCGTTTTTTCGATTCTTTTCAGAAAACCGCGGTTATATATTTCGGGCGCAGAGGGAAATAATTGGCTCCGCGGGCGAAACCCGATCGATCAGCGTAACAACGTGATGCTTTAGGGGGTTGCACGGGTTCCCATAAGGCAATTGTGGCATCGTGGACCCGTGGTCGGCTCCCGTGTATCCTAAGGGATAGTTTCGCATTGTTCCTCATTTGTCTCGTGTCTTCACGCGAGTAAAAAGAGGGAAACCTCCGAAAGAAACCGCTTGGACGATAAGGGGAAGATTCGAAAATTTTCACCGAACTCAAACAATTTTCCTGGCGACTCAAACTGCAATAGATTTAAAAATTAACGTATCTTCTTTGGGATGACCTCATTAAATTTGGTGTACGATTTTTTGTGACCATTCTATTGCATTTTTAATGTAAGTTGTGCTGTACTTCTCACATTAGGTACAGTTTTCATAACACTGTCTCATCGAACTAGCATAACTTAGAGAAATCACCTTTTCAGCATACTAAAAACAATGTTGTTATATTTTCTAAATATTAACAAACGTAACCAGAACGTTAGAAATTTCTATATACATTCATATTTTTAAAACACAGTATCAAATCTTCCAAAACAAGCTACTCGCGTCAGCCAACAAACGGGACCAGTTCTTCTAAAAAATGTTGCAGATTCGAAAATTCTTACAGAGCTCAACAAATTTTTTTTCGCGACTCGAACCACAATAAACTTAAAGATTAAGGTCTTCTCTTTAGAATGGCGTCATTAAATTTGACATACAATTTTTTTGTTGCCATCTCACTGTACTTTCAACATAAACTGTACCGAATTTATTTAATTAAGTACATCGAGCTAATTTTTTGAGACCCTTTTGGGGGATAGTTTCGCATTGTTCCTCGTTGGTCGCGTGTCCTGTGCGCGATGATAAAGAGGGAAAACCTCCAAGAGAAACTGCTTGGGCGATAAGAGGAACGAGGGGGGTGAAAAAGGGGTGGAAAATGGGGGTGGGCACGCGAGAGGATAGAAGCGGAGAAGCTCAAGTATCCTTTGGCGCGCGTTTAACCTCCCCCCGAAAAGAAATTCATCGCGAATCCACTTTTAGAGAATCGGGAGGCGCGGGAAGGGGGAGAGGCACGGCACAAAAAGCTCGAGTATTGTTTACCCTGGCAGAGGGACGGGGGGCGGAAGACGAAAGGGAGTCGCAGAGAATTCGACCGCGCGATAAAGGGATGACAAGGAACGTGGCTCGAGTGCCGGAACCCGACTTCTACCCCTTTTTATTCGACGAGCGAAAGGCGTGTAAACGAATGAAAATGGGAGACCGACCGGCCTCGACTCTGTTCTTCCTTAGTTTGGAACGTTCACGGATTTTACGGTGGATATTCGCGGCGATATTCGCCACTGGATCTTTTTGCCAATTTTTCAACCCCTTGTGGTGGCAAATGACACTTGATGCTCGAACTTAATGACGACGGCGGATCTCTGTGCGAAATAAAAATTTTCCTGAAGGGAAATTTATTTTCTTTCATGGTATGTCTAACCAGTTAGCTGTTTCCGACGAGTATACTCGTCATGGAGAAATTACAAGATTTTGTGTTATGACGAGTATACTCGTGATGCATAAAAAGTAGAGCAAGATAAAATTTGCTGTTTAAATTGCAATATTAAGTGAAAACTAAAATATATTTGTATTAAGATATTTTGAATATTCGGAGGCCAAGACGAAATAAAACGAAAAAATAAAAAAATATGAATAATTATTATAAAAAAACTGTATATAGTGTAAACAAAGTAGTTCGCGTACTTTTCGCGACACATTTTAGGTACACACTTTTCAAAGAGGTCGCAACAGCTAACTGGTTAATAGATTGAAAACAATATAACAGTTTTAACAATTTTAACATTCTTCCAATATATTTAAAAATTCTTAACACCAAAAATCGAGCTACACAGCTAAATGGTGAAATAGTGAAATCTCTCTACTCTCATGCATCGAACATCAATATAATGTTCGTAGTGCTAACAGTTAAGAGAAAATATTTTCCTAAACTGGAAAAAATTGTCTTATAATTTTGATGTCTTGATTTCGTGGAGTGCCGTGTTCCCGTAACAAGTATTTTAAAAATTTTTGTTCGTAAATTCGTGAACCGCAAATTTTGCCGTCGCTGCAATTCCAAAACGAAGAGAAAAGGAGGGAACACGTATCCGTTTGGAATTCCTTTCGGGCGTCTCCGAGGAGATACATAGTTCCCGAAAAGAAACTATCGATCGGAGCGACCGCAGACCGCAAAACTACAGGCTGGCAAAGTCAGTGTGTCAGCGAGCAGGAATCTCCCGGGAGACGCTACCTGGACTGTCAGCTCTTGTTACGAATTCGCGAGCCACCACCGCCGTCAGATGCTACAGGTACAGTACACGTTTTCGCCGGTGGAGACCGATACGCGGGATTGTCTAAAGCACTGGTTCTTAACCGGTGTTCCGCGAAATTATGAAAGCCGAATTTTTTTTAAAATGATTTTTATAATATAGAATTTATTTATTTCTACGCGGGATGTTTTTGTTTGCTTTTTTGGGTCATTGCTTTTGGTGTTCCGCAAATTTTTCGCCTTGGTTCGTTTTCTCAAAGAGAAAACAAATGCTTGGCTAGGCTTCTCCGGAATTGAATGTAACAATTACGTGTAACAGTTATGTCCACCTGTCTCCCACCACTATGATTTTTTGATCATTTAACCCTCTGTCTACCAAACGGGTCCATTGTACCCATCTACCCAGTACGGTAGATAATGAAAGTTTTTTTTACGGTATTCAGAGGGTTAACAGGAGTTCATATTCATATCAGAGAATTGCTTTCAGCTAGAGTTCCATGTAACCAAGCACTGCTAAAATTTAGTTCATACAATCAGAGAGTTCCATTGTATCCTTAAAAGCATAACAAGTAAATATGTACACCCGAGTCCCAAGTTACTTAAATCAGACAAGTTACTTAAACAACACAAACACCCTCACCAAACAGCACAGCATCAAATTCCTGTATCAAATCAAAACACACCATCATCTCCAGATCCCACAGACCCACCCACTATTAGCACCTCTATTACCAAAACCGATCAAAACATCAATCAACTTATCGCTCCGAGATCTCTCAGCGTAGATCCATAGAAATCCCGGCGCAGGTCTGGGCTAGGTCCGAGACACGCAGCCAGGTTCGGGGCCACGGGCTTCCGATTGACCTGAGAATCATCTATCAAAGGGTCGCCTAGCATCAGCTAGTCGGTAACCAGTTCCCGATAGGCATCGCGGCAGTGCCAGGCACAAAAGGCAACACGGGGGGTGGCTTCTCGCGGAGGGTGGCACGCGAAGTCAGTTCACGGCGTTCGTAGCCTAAACGAACCGGCGAAAATCGCTCGAAAGCTCGACAGTGTTTCCATCGAATCAACAGTTCCGCTGGTTCGATCATCCCTCTTGCTCTTGCTCCTCGTCCTCGAGGCAAGCGAGGCAGCCGAGGCGAGCAAGTCGAGCAACCGGTTCCATAGGGTTGTCCTTTTCCACCCTGATAGCGGACTATTCTTCTCTGTCCTGTTGGCTCTGCACGTTCCATAAGGTTGTCCTCTTCTTTCCTGGTAACGAACCATCTTCCTCATTCCTGTTGCCTCTGCACGCTCCACAGGGTTGTCCTCTTTCGTCCTGGTAGCAGGCTGTCCTCCTCCATCTTGTAAGCGGGTTGTGCGCTTTCTATAGGGTTGTCTTCGTCGGTCCCGATAGCGGGTTGTGTCCTCTTCTGTTCCGTTGGCGGGTTGTGCGCGTGCCACACCACGCTGGCAGACCCCTGCACGCTCTGCAACCCGCCGAGGTATTGATCCACGAGCCAGCAGCTCCCATCCTACGCAGTCTATCGAGTTCCGCCCCTGCGGGAGTAGGATTGTGGCAATGGTGGAGCGCCGGTGAGCCAGGACGGCGTCGATGTTGGTGATGTTGGTGATGTTGGTGATGTCGGTGGTGTTGGTTGCGTTGGCGGCGTTCGTAGTACTGGTGCGCAGCTGGAGGGACTCGAACCAAGAGGCCAAACTGAACCGAACCGAGCCAACCCCTACCTTGAACCGAGCCGCGTCCCGAGCGACTCGCCTCGTCCACCTACGGACACACCACCCACGCGGCCAGAGACGCATAAAAACCGTCCCTATTGCTCCATCGACACGCTTGCCTCACTCTTGCCTCGTTCCTGCCTCGCTCGCCTCGCTAGCCATGTACCAGGGTTCGCGTGCGCCATGTCCCATCGGCTAGCTCCACGGCACGCGTGAATAGTTCTCTATGCGCCTTTTTACCTGTGTCCAGCGAAACCACTATCGTCGGGTCTTCGTTATGCACCGCTCCACCCCTGCAGCCTGGACACCCTCCACAGTTCCTGCAATCTACATTACTAGCCGTTTGTGTTCCGACTCGGTGATACGAACCGATGATTCGTATCGGTTCCTGAGCGCGATCGAAAAGAGAAAAACCGCTCAGACGATAAGGAGAAGATTCGAAAATTCCTGCAAAACTCAAAACATTTTTCTAGCGACTCAAGCTGCGATCGATATGAAGATCGAAGTCTCCCTTTTGGAATGACATTATTAAATTTGATGTGTGATTTTTTGTTACAATCCTATCCCACTTTGAATGTAAACTGTGCCGTAGTTGTTACATTATATACATTCTTCATAAAGCTCTCTGATCGAACTAACATAACTGAAATCACCATTTTTTCATATAAAAACAATTTCATCACATTCTCGAAATATTAAAAGGTGTATCCAGAAGATTTGGAATTTCTATGACAACTCGTTCTTTTGAAAAAAAATGCTAACTCACGTCAGCCATCAGACGAGACCCGTTCTTGCCGAAAATTGCGTAGATTCGAAAATTCCTGCAGACCTCAATAAATTTTTCTCGCGACTCAAACTGCAATGGACTTGAAGATCGAAGCCTCCCCTTTGGAATGGCATCATTCAATTTGGCGCACGATTTTTTCGTGAATAGTTTTCTATGAACCTTTTTACCTGTGTCCAGCGAAATTACTATCGCCGAGTCCTCGTTGTGTCCCTCTCCACCTCTGCTTCCTCGACACCCTCCACAACTCCTGCTGTCTACATTACCAACCGTTTGTACTCCGACTCGGTGATACGACCCGGTGATTCGTCGCGGGTCGCTATACCGGTCGATACCCGCGCTACCCTGTTGAACCGGGGGTCTCTGATGCTTACGGCCTCGATTCAATTGGCGATTCCGGGGGCTGCGATACACCCGAGTCTCGCTGCGTGATCTGCCGCGAGCATTGCCGGGCGATGGTTATTGTTATGGTTTTTTGGAACAGCGGAGGAAGAAACGAGAGGGTTGGGTGTACTTTGCTCGGAGGTGGACGGTCTCCTAGGGGTTGAGGATTTATGGCACAGCTATCGGGGATTCTTAAGGTTGCGACATGGAGACTCTCTGTGTGATCAGTGGACTGTGGTTTTCTCTATATAAAATGAAAATTATTTGCATTAATTGCGAGTCGTAGGGAATATATTGGAATTTATTTTTCTTTTCACTGAACTTGTTAAGTTGCGGGAAATGCATTGATATTCTGAAATATTCTTCATCTTTTCACTATGTGAAATTACACTCGTCTATTTTATGCCTTTGTGATCAGTAGACTGCGAATCTTTTCATGCAAAATAAAACTTGTTTGCATTAATTGCAACAAGTTGGAATAAAATTCATTTTCTTTCTAATAGGTCCAGTTGGTTGAAAGCAATGCGATAATATTTTAAAATTCGTCTAATATTTTTATTGCTTTATTTTAGACTTGTTAAAGATTTCTTTATATAAAATGAAAATTGTTTGCATTAATTGCGAGTCGTAGGAACCAAACTGGAATTTATTTCTCTTTTCACTGAACTTGTTAAGTTGCGGGAAATGCATTGATATTCTGAAATATTCTTCATCTTTTCACTATGTGAAATTACACTCGTCTATTTTATGCCTTTGTGATCAGTAGACTGCGAATCTTTTCATGCAAAATAAAACTTGTTTGCATTAATTGCAACAAGTTGGAATAAAATTCATTTTCTTTCTAATAGGTCCAGTTGGTTGAAAGCAATGCGATAATATTTTTAAATTCGTCTAATATTTTCATTGCTTTATTTTAGACTTGTTAAAGATTTCTCTATATAAAATGAAAATTGTTTGCATTAATTGCGAGTCGTAGGAACCAAATTGAAATTTATTTTTCTTTTCACTGAACTTGTTAAGTTGTGGGAAATGTATTGATATTCTGAAATATTCTTCATCTTTTTACTGTGTGAAATTACACTCGTCTATTTTCTGCCTTTGTGATCAGTAGACTGCGGATCACTTCATGCAAATTAAAAATTGTTTGCATTAATTGCAACAAGTTGGAATAAAATTCATTTTCTTTCTTAATCGACAATATTTTAAAATTTGACTAATATTTTCATTGTTTTATTTTAGACTTGTTAAAGAAACTGGAGCAAACATTTATTTTCTCTCTTTCCGAAAGCATTAACTAGTAAACTTCGTTCTTAACGTAAGGCAACATATTTCTTATGGATAAATAGCTTGAAACACGAATGACCTACAACGGTAAATTTTAGAAACGATCTATCTGGTTTCTAACTGTGGCGGAGCACGTTATTATTAAAACCGAACCCCGGTAACATTTCAGCAATATTTCAGGTGATAAAATTACACGAAACCGGCGGTATACTAATGAAAGAGCCACCGGTTCGTGTGCACCGCGATAACTCAGCTATTCGATGTAAATCTAGCATGAACAAGCTTGTAACGGATGCAACCCTGTGGACAACAATATCCTGGTACAAAGCATATTCCGTCGCGATAGAGTAACAAAGTTACTACGCTCTCTCTCTCTCTCTCTCTCTCTCTCTCTCTCTCTTTCTCTTTGACTCTCCCTCTCTCTCCCTCTGTCTCTCTCTTTCCGAGTTTACATCGAGCTCGAAGGGTGCACTAAACAAACCGCCGAGTGAAACAAGAATTCCTAGTATCGACGAACCCGGACTTGTATTACAGTCCATTCTCGAGATAGGGGTAGTTCCATCCCTTGCACGGAACACGGAAAGTCGATTATAAAATCTCTTTGTGCACAACATCATTCTTAATCACGGCAGATTAATTCTTTGTTTCGTTTGAAAGAAAAAAAGACGGTTCAGATGAATATTTAATAGCTTTTACGAGGAGGATCGCTTTGAGTGCATCCATTATTTTTTACTCATTCGCGAATCTTATTCTGCAGCGTAAAAAAATATGTATGTTAGTAAAAGCTATATTTTGTTTGGTATTCATCGAAGACTAGGTTTATCGGTTTTTGACTACGGTACTGTTTGAAAATATTGAATTTCTTGCCCGGAGACCAATGATGTTCAGTGACAATATTGTAAGTGGATGTGTCAATTTTAGAATCGTTAAAAGATAACAATACTAATATTTTAATTTCACTATTCTTTTATATTGAGTTTGTCACAGATCAGGGAGTTCCAACGTATTCCCCTCCGAGAACTGCAAGGTCCCCACCATCGATCCTCTTCCCACTGCTACGTACAGCCGAAGAGTTAGTCAGTGCTGCGCGCGCCGCCCGGCTCTCGAGGTGGGGGCTTCCCACTACTATACATTATAACGTTGAAGTCCAAGAGTGGGGGAAGAACCTAAGCGGGGAAGGTGCCTCGAGTAGCTCCGGAGATACTGGTTGGAACTGTCTGTCATAGATGACATTCCCGAGTTGTTTTAACCCTTCGAAATTTAATTACTCATCTTCTGGCGGTTAAATTAAATGCACATCTGTTATATGGGGAAAAAAGGGAAGACCAAAGGGTCTAAAAAAAATACCTTCAAAAATATGTTACCAAAAATTGATAAATAAAACAGTGAATAGTTATACACAGCATCAATGATACAGGGTGGGGCAATAACTTTGTACACCTTGAATATTTCCGAGAATTGTAATAATATGAGAAAATTATATATACAAAAGTTGCGCGATATAGAGGGGGAAATATTGTGATGTAAACATTTTTTATGTGCCTGAAGGCATTTCGAAGATTTCGAGGTCCCGAGAGATCTGTCCGCTGTCCGAGGGTTAATACATGTATCAAAGCGTGATAAGAGTGATTTATTTAAAATTATACAGCACGAACAATTTAAAACGCAAGAACCTAGAGGATTGTCCAAAGCTATATTTAATTTTTCACTTGCACAATTAACGTCCCAAAAACAACCCACGACTGTGTAAATAACACACACGCGAACGCAAGCATGTTTAACAATAACCAAAGCACAAACGCGCAGTCCTCCGAACGAAATTACATTCAATTACCAACTTGTTCATACCATCATTTTAATGAAAGTGCCGGATCAAAGTAGCTCGCTCGAAAATTAATTAATCCTGCGGCAGTCGCAGAGCGTACAAATATTAAAACCCAATAAAACCCTGCCGCACCGAATCCTGATTACCAAAATCCCCGGACAAAGTATCGAAAGCACGGCAAAAAAAATGTCTACCACAAAGCCGGCGATTCACGAAAAATTCGCTTTTCTCCGTGAGATCCGATAAATCGTTTTTTTAATGGAACAAACGATACAAATGTATAACCGTCTTTTTCGTAGATAAAAAATTTCACACTGTTTCATTCATTTTTATTTCCTCGATTTTATTGCATTTTATTTATTATACGTCAGTAACAACTCACTTTTATGTGAGTTATGAAATACGTGTTGCAAAGCTTCAAGTCGATTTCTTTTCATTGACAAACAATTTTTTCAACTGTAAACACAATCACTCGCAATAATATTCGGAAACTCTTAAAAAGACGATAACTTTTTTAATATTGGGGCCTACGACTTGGACTTTTCTGCAAAGTTAGAACAATTAGTTGACTACATGATGTCGAAAAATAATTGAAATATAACAATTGGTCGGAATTGCAGAGAAAATATTAATAGTTGGTTCCTACAACTTTTTTTATGTGAAGATGTATTGAAAATTTCATTGAAATCGATTGATGCGGAAAATGGCGACAGGTATCGAAAGTGCAAACTGCAATGTTCACCATTTTCAAACGTGCATGGTTCATTGTAACGTTCACTGATTTTGATGAAATTTTCAGAATATATATAATTGACACAGATCTACAAAACAAATTTTTCAAATTTTCAATATCAAAATTTCCTTTTTACGCGACGAAGTAAACTAGTTACTCCAACTTCTCAAAAAATTTCAAGTCGTATACTCCGATATTAAAAAAGTTATAGCCTTTTTAAGTAAGTCTTAATATTACGGTCAGTCACTAAAGTTCTCTACAAAAAACTAAATTTTAAACTTAAATAAATGAAAAATGAGTTAAAAAACTGACGCCGTGGAACATTTCAAAATCACAGAACCTCAGAATATTAGTTGTGTCGAGTTTTCGTCCATTATTATGCGCTTTCTAGAATTTGAAGGTATCCAGAAAAAATGTGAAAAAGTCAAAATCCTCAAGAGGTTATCGTAACCTCTGTAACAACCCCTAACGTCAACCCTATAGAAGCGAACTGAGAATCCATCGTCCTCCCCGAAGAGTTAAAGATACTTTATCAGGATCACAAAAAATGTCTAGCTCAAAGTCCCCAATGGGTACCCGGTTACGAGCGGAAAGGTTAAACCGAAGAAAAGGGGGATGAAAAATCGGAATTCGAGACATTGGGGAGAGAAAGAAATTAATGTTCGCTCGGACGCGTCTCGGACACGGCACAGGTGACCAGAAAATCGCAGCCACGTGATTACGACTGTAGTTTCTTTTCATCGGGCCGGCTGATCCGCGTTTGGTATTAGCCGTAAGCCGCTTTGCGTGGGCGTTTGACAAAGACGAGAGTAGAGGGAGCGCGAGGCAAAGGAGGGGAACTGGCAGAGAAGCGAGGGTAACGAGGAAGCGAAAAAAAAGGGAGCACGACGAATGGAACAAGGGTGGAGGGCTGCTGAAACGACCTGTAGTAGGGTGAATGGGGATCGCACGGTCCTGGGATACCTGTGGCTCCACACGACCATCGCCGCGATGCTTTTTTTCTCTCCGCCCCTTTGTCCGCCGCACCCTCTCCCTCTCTCTCTCTTTCTCTCGACTTTTACCACCCCTTTCTATTTCTACCCCTTTATCGCCACAGAATTTCCACCACCGCGCCAACCCCCGCGTCACAGAACCGCCGCCGCCAGTCGACGCGAGCATTATCGCAAATATCGACCACAGATTCGGCTACTGATAACGAGTTTTCGTCCGCATGAAACCCCCGTGGCCGATCGAGAGCACCGTGCGCGCTACACGATTTTTCACGGTTTCCTCGACACAAGCTTTGTCCCGTGCCCGCGATACTAAACCCGCCGCGCGTCTGCCCGTAATGGTGATTACCAGACGCGCACGCGGGACCCTCAATAGCTGAACTCGGTCGAATGAAATTCCTACTGCACGGAGAACGCACGCCCAGAGAGCTCGTCTCGTAAATCATTCATTTCCTCGGACCAGCCTAATTAATGCGCCACTCATTTTTTCCGTATTGTCCCGCGGCGATTGAACGCGACTCGCTTCATTGAAAATCAATGAAAATTTTAGAAAAATTGTATTTTTTGAGGAATCACGTACAGAGATAGTAAAGATATTGCTTTTCACAGAAAGGGAAGAATATTTAAAGAGAAACGGTTGGAGCCAAGCAGGGGTGGAAGAGATGAGAAGACAAGAGAGAGAGAGATAACGGAGAGGTTAAAGGATAGGGATAGCGAAGTACAATGGCAGGAGCAGCATACGAGAATAGAGCAGTCCAAATACAATTAAAGGTACAAGAACATAAGAGTGGCAAAGTTACCGGAATATTTAAGTAGGGAGGGTAGAGGGGACAGTCAAAATCTCATAGCACGGGCAAGATGCGGAAATACAGAAAATTGGAACAAATATTGGTTAGAGGACGAGGCAAGAGGACGCGACCTATGTGGGGACCGGTGTTGCCAGATCGCTGAAATCGAGGGGAATACAATTTACCACCTCTCTGACGACCAGAGTAATGTGTAACACGTTGCGCGGCACGTCACGTGACTAGTCTACGGTATTAGTGGGGGACATTGGAGTGTGTTCAGGAGTGGAATGGGATAGTGGAAGGGGAAAAGAAGGAGAGGAAAATCAACCCAGTTCTGGGTTGATCTGGCGACACTGGTGGGGACAAGTATGGAAGCCTAGAACATTTAACAAGAGAATGCAGGGTAATGGGAGAAATGATCAGGATCGAGGATGTAGTGAGTGGGAGGAATGATAGAAATGTCGAAGAGTGGTTGGAGAAGTTGAGAAGAAAGAGAGAAAAGAGAACACGACTATACCAAAGAATACACCAAACTAAAAAACAAATGTTAGGGAATGGGGAAGTATGCAATGATTGGGTTATTAGTAATTAGGAGACTACCAGAGTAGGTCAGTGTAGGAAGGAGTGAGATAAAAAAAAAGTGTGAGAGAAGATATGGACCGAATCGTGAAATAAGATAGATTTGTAGTACAGTTAGGTCATTGTAAACCAAGTCATATTTCTTGGCTGTAAGGCTGAAATAAAGCAAATATTAGGTTGTCTCAAAAGTTTCTTCCGCAATGTGCACATTTAATGTTGTTAGATACCATCAGCATCTACATACAATATGTTTGTTGACAATCATTTGTTCGCTAATATTTTATTATTTCCTAAACTTCCTTTTACTTAACCATGTCATTTGATTTTTTTAAAAATTAGTCTGAATTTAGGTTGCGGGCAACGAAAGGAACTTTCGGGACAACCTAATACATACAAGTACATACATATTGCTTTTCACAGACGTTTTTTATCTGATCCTGCAATGAAGGTTTGGAAAATGACTTATGGGAAATTGTTGTTGGGAATATTTGATGTGGAAGAACAACTATTATAACGAAGCGTTTAGTCTAATCGAATTTTCGACGATATACATAGATGACCCGCGGGTAACACAGCAGTTAGGTATCGAAGTCTCTAGGGTGAAACTTCCTAACATCGTGAACCACTTATGTCTGAGCGACTGGATACAAGTTGACAGCGCTTCAACACATTGAACACATGCCTTCAGATCCAAGTTGATATGTTCCGCGGATAATGTTACCTGTACTCATCAAGTAAATGGATCCGTGGCTGCGATCGTAAGGCAATGCGACGTCGGTTATAATTATCTAACGAATTTAATCGGCCTACTCTATGACAGCCACCAACCAGAATTTATGCTTTAAAGATATGCATTGTTTCAACCCCTGGCGCGTCTTTCTTTTTTTAGAAAAGTAGCTCACACGAAATCATAACATTAAATGAGAGACAGAGTATTAAACCAGACCATTACATTCAATAACTAAATTAGAAAAGAAACTGTCTTTCAGTATGTCACAAAAATAATATCTTTTGTGAAGTAGATCAACTAAAGAGTCCATTTTTGTCTGTGAAGGGTAGGTTTTCAATTATCTTCATCATTGTGTTCAATAAATCAATTGGGAAAATAATACTTTTCAGTGTATTGCAGAAATAATATACAGGGTGTTCCATTTAAGTTGAGATTGTAAAATATCTCAAAGACATGTGATTTAAAAAAAACAAAGTGACACGCGTCCTTTAGTATTTCGAGTGGTGAGTCAAATAGCACTACTAGTTTTTTAATGCGTCGGCGTTTTCAAGGTTATTTGAAGGTCATTTTGTCTTTTTTAATCATAAATCCATATTTTTTATTTTTGAATCATATTCTACGTAAAAAATGCACAACTTTTGTTTGAAACATTGTTTTTTAAGTTCAATATTTCTTAATATATTTGGCTCCCAGCTGGAAACACTAAAGGACATGTGGACATGTGTCAGTTTGTTTTTTATTAAATCACATGTCGTCGAGATTATTTACAATCTTAATTTAAATGGGACATTCTGTATATTCTATGAAGCAAATAATGTAAAGAGTCTATTTTGGCCTACCAGGGGTAGTTTTTCCTTTTTTTGCATAAGATAAGAAGCAGATTATAAAATCAAACCAGTGTATTCAATAGATGAATTAGAAAACAAACTACGACTTCCAGAATATTACAAAAATACAATAAACGCCGGAAATTAAAAAAATTATGAAACTTTGGGGATACGTAGTGTATATTTAGATATGTATTACGCAATTTTGTTGCTGCCAAATTTACTTTAAGAGGGTGAAATTGACCTGTGACAATTTAGCTATTCTTAAATAAACATTTGATAAATGTTATACCAGACAATAGTCCTCATTAAAAAGAACAATTTCTGTCTCGAAACTTTTTGTCCCTATCCCTTACATAGTTTGCAAGTTACAACGCAAATTCAAAAAATCGCCGAATTTTCAAATATCGGTTTCACACCCTTAAAGTGAATTTTAGCAGCAAACAAAATTGCAAAATGCATGCCCACGTATGCGGTTCGTATCCCCAATGTTTCATAATTTTTTAAATTTCCGGGTTCGGGATTATTCCTTGTCAGTCAGTGAGGGGTGGTTTTTACATGTTCTCCATCAAATAAAAAGCAAGGTATAAAGCTAAACTAGAACTCCGAATAAGTATACTAAAACAACATGCAATGTTTTACAGCATGTTATTAAAGTGCCACGTCCCACGAGATAAATAGTGTAGAGGGAGTAGCGTGGCGCAAGGGTCGTTTTTCGAGGAAAATACCGGCTCGATCGAGCCCTACTCTCATCCGGAAGTTAACAAGTACCGGGCAAGATAGCTCGAAGCTCGAAAACGCCAATAAAAGTCACCCCCAACCCTTTCGGACGGGGTTCTGCGTTCTCGCGTGACCCACGGAATTCAGGTACTCATTTAAGTTTCGTTTACGTTACGTGCGGGATGCAGGTTGCACCCTCTCGTTTTCCCTGCGCTTGTGCATCATGGACGCACGCGAGCCAAGATGAGCGCCGACCTTCCAGCTCGATAAATTAGTTGGCTGGATACTACCGGTCATCGCGGCAGGTGCTTTTACCTAGCAGAAGGTTTGCTCTCTGCGCTGGGCTCGGTCGATTGATTGCTACATCTGGGCTCGACCTGCGAAATCTACCCCTACCTACAACCCCTAGCAAAAAGTATGGAACCGCAATTAAAAATCGCATAATTTTCTTAAAATCGAACCAAACGAGTTGAGATTTTTTGACACGTTAGAAGAATTAGTTTTCTAAATAACGGGTGAACATTTAATCAATGCGTTTTGCAGATCTATGTCAATTACAGGTATGTACAGTAGGGTGAAACGAAAAAAGCAAAATTGTACGATCATTATCTAATAGTGTAATAAAGTTCCCTTTTATTTTTCAGATTAAGTTTGCACAAGTTGGGTTATGTCAGATAAATTTTTAAGGTGTCGCAACAGCTTCGAAATTTCAATTCCACGTTTTCTTAATTAAATTATTCACATTTTAATCTATGAGCATTTTTATAATCTTAAGAATATAAATTTTTTTTTATTTTCACCTTTGGGGAGTATGATGTATCAAGTCGTAGCAAAATAAAAAACAATACACTAATAAAGAGATCCGCGATTTTGAGAATTGGGACTTAGCAGAATTTTGAAAGCAAGACACATTTGTACAGAGGGCATTAGAAAATTTAAAATTCCAAAAATCAACTTTGACACAAATGACTACGTTGATTTAATTTCATGGGAGAATTGTGAAATTTTTGAGCCTTCAGTACTGAAAGATATTACAGAGGATGAATTACTCGAAATAACATCTGAAGACCACATTCAACATTTACCATTTGGGTTTCTACGATATCCTGGTCATACACAAGCGGTGGAGAGAATGGTGAAACTTACAAGTGAAGCTTCATCTGCTGTCTGCGCTTAGAACTGCAAGAGATGGATTCATAATGGCTAGTATTGAATTGCGTAAATCTATGTCTTCTTTTGAAACCAAGAAACAATACAAAGTAAATTCATAGATTTGAAGAAATATCGTACAGTTACAATTTTCATTCTAAATGCTTCTAACATTTCACTTCCAATTAATTTCGCCCTTATTATATTTGTTAAATAGCTCTTTTTCTAATTTTCAGTATATTATTTATTACTTCTCCATTTCTGCATTATCAATTTATAATATTCTAAAAAGAATATGTAAAATGATGCCTGACATCATAATATACTGAGCAAATACAATTCATGTAATTGTAATACAATATTTTTATTGATTTATTTCCCGGTCATCTTCTTCCACAAATAGTTATTCTAACAAATTACTTCATTCACACAATCCTTGTAGTAAGAAATGTGTATTTCTTAAAAACAAAAGCAAAGTTAATAAAAAGATCAAGTAATATTCGTAAAATCAATAAAAATAAAGTTCGACTAGCTCGCGGTACCTTAAAAAAATTTATTAATCGTATTCAAATTTTAACAGCTTACATATTGCTATAATTGGCAACTTCTGGTCACTATTAGGACTCGGCAATAAAAAAAAAATTTCGTCCCTATGTTTCGTTCCATCCTAACGAAAAATGTACGCCGTGATGGGCACGGTAGGTGCATCTCAAACGTCTGCTTCTCCCACCAACCGCTCTTTCATGATCGACGCCTGCGCACTGATCGCGACGGCCGAAGCACTTCCTTCGTCTATGGCAAGAAGTTCCAATTTATTCCCTTCCGAGAACTGCAAGGTCCTTCGAACCTCTTCCCACTGCTACGTACAGCCGTAGAGTTAGTGAGTGCTGCGCGCGCCGCGCGGCGGATGCAGGTGGGGGACAGTGGGCGCTATGGTGGGGACGGTTTTGTCTCAATTGAGACAAAAATGCCCATACTGTGCAGGGTGGACCACGAAACGTGATCAGCTTAGATTATTCTGCTGTTCGCGGTACGACCGGAAGTTCGTTTAGCTAAAATAACATGGTTCAAGGAGAGCTTTAAGATGATTGTACCAAACTTCTTTGTCAACCCTTTTTTCTAGAGTTATCAAGGTCACCTTTAGTTTTTTTTTAGGTAAACCTACAATTTTTTCACAGATATTTTCCTGAAAATGTTATTTTACTAAAGCAACTGAATAACATGAAAATGTTATTTTACTGAAATAAACTTTAGTTGTTGCTCGAATTCTTTCAGTCGTTGATTACGGGCGTTCCGTCGTCATTCAACTGATTAATTATGTATTCGCGGACTGAGGATGTTATGAAGCGAGAAGCTGGCGGGTTCATTTTCAATTAAGAAGGATTCACCGAGGATTTTAATATCATTTTAATACCGTAGCAGCAGCGATCGTTCGGTCCTCATAATTTTCCAGGGTCGTCCTGGGAACGAGGCAGATGCATTCGTCCGAGAGTTTATACAGTTCCTCGGAATTTTAAGAGAATTTCTTCTTCCAATTTTCAGCGAACGAACGAACACAGACCGCGGCCGAGTTTATCGGTGTTTATTAAAAAAGGCAAGAAAAAATCACTTGCTTTCGATGCGACGATAATGGGAGTTCAGTTTTTCGGCATCGGAGAAAGAGAATCGTTGACAATAAACCGAGCGGACATTAACAAAAGTTTATACAACGGTTCCTCTGCGGTCGCTTTACATTTTCCTTTGGCGGTCTACGAAACCGAATGGTAGGAAATGGTAATATATCGAGACGGTCCAACCAATATGCTTCGACATTTTTTAAACAAATCCTTTGACTCCATTCAGTTCTGTCTGCGTCTCTTGTTTGCCGTCTTCGCTCCGCTCTTTTTATTATCGCGTTCTTATGTTTCACTCTGAACCGTCTTATTTACAAAACGCACAAATTTACAAGATTACATGGGCAGCCCGCAGATACGAACACGAGTATCAAACTAAACAGTTCGGTCGAGACGCTCTCTCAAAAAGTGAAACGCAGAGCGACAACGAAAATGTCTCTTGAACAAATAGGGGTGAGTTTTGAACAGCTCCTGGAATGACTAAAAGCGAATTTTTGAGCATACAATGAAGCCGATTTTTCATCCACGGATCTTTACGCACTCAGTGCGTTTATAAATTTTTGAAATATAAAAAGACTGTCAAGGTTTTAAAAATTAAGCCTGGTGAGTCCACAACAAATTCTTGGAATCTCCAATAAAGATCCACTAACCATAACAATAACCTCCAAAAACAATAGCTCCAATAAAGACTAAAGATTATAAAAATGAAGTAACTCCTGCTAGATCCACAAAAAATTCTTAAATCCTCCTAATAACGCTCCCATAGCAATAAGAGTAACCTCCAATAACAATAACTCCAATAAAGACTGAAGATTATAAAAGTGAAGTAACTCCTATTAGGTCCACAAAAAATTCTTAAATCCTTCTAATAACGCTCCTATAGCAATAAGAGTAACCTCCAATAACAATAACTCCAATGAAAAGTGAAGATTATAAAAATGGAGTCTGTTAGGTCTACAAAAAAGTCTCCAATAACCTCGAATAACAATAACTCCAATAAAGAATGAAGATTATAAAAATAGAGTCTGTTAGGTCTACGAAAAATTCATAAAACTTCCAACAACCTCCAATAACAATTACTCCAATAAAGGCTGAGGATTATAAAAATAGAGTCTGTTAGGTCCACCAAAAATTATTGAAACCTCCAATAACACTCCAATAAAGTCTGAGGGTACAAAAATTGAGACCGTTAGGTCCACCAAAATTTCTTGGAACCTCCAATAACAATAAGAATAACCTCCAACAACAATAACTCCAATAAAGGCTGAGGATTATAAAAATAGAGTCTGTTAGGTCCACCACAAGTTCTTGAAACCTCCAATAACACTCCAATAAAGTCCGAGGATTATAAAAATTGAGTCTGTTATATCCACTAAAAATTCTTGATACCTCCAATAACAATAACTCCAATAAACACCGAGGATTATAACAATTAAGTCTGTTAGGTCCACACAAAATGTTTAGGACCTCTAATAACCCTCCCATATCAAAAAGAATAATCTCCAATAACAATAACTCCAATGAAAAGTGAAGATGTTAAGTTCACAAAACATTCTTAAAAGCTCAAATAATGCTCCAATAACAATAAGAATAACCTCCAATAACAATAACTCCAATGAAAAGTGAAGATTATAAAAATGGAGTCCGTTAGGTCCACAAAGCATTCTTATAACCTCCAATAGCAGAACTAAACCCCAAAAAGGGGTAGTTCAGCGGTGCAAAGGGATGAAAAGCGTATTGGGGATAAAACGGGGGATGCAGGATTGAACGAATGCCTACTGCAACAAACACTATAACTCATTCTTGCTTCCACGGCTCCAATTTCTGGATCGCTTGGTAGCCGAGTCGCTTTACGAAGGTTTTAGCACGCGGAATAAAGAAAAGAAGTCGGAAGGTGGCGCGAACATGGAAAATTGAGCTTGCAGAAACGACAGGCAGTAAACCGACGAGATATCGTCCGGAGCGGAATCGTAATAGAGCTGTAAAAAAGCGAAACAGCCGCCTGGATCGAGTTTATTGGACCCAGTCACACGTCAAAACATTCATGGTGCAGAACCTAATCGCCGGATAGACGACCACGGGTCGATTTTGAGTTCGATGGCCGCGCGTTTGCTGATAATAATTCGATAGCGGATTTTATGCACTTACGACAAAAATGATTAGAAGCAATTTAAAACAGTAAAAACATCAGAAGAATCTCAAATTGTTTTTTTTTAGAAAGAAAATCAACTTCTAGTTGAATGCAGTTTATTGCAACTCTGGTTGAACAATTTTATTTTGCATAAAGGTCCGCTGTCTATTCATAACTAAACCGAAACGAATAGGTGGAACTTAACGCTAAACCAACCAACTACAAAACATATGAAAGTGAAACGCTTTATACAAGTGAGAAGATTGGATTTATTTAAACTTTGTACCGCTTTCCATCACAATATGTGCTTAAATAAAGAAGTCAATCTTGTCATTTCCTATGAAAGCGTTTGTATAATTTCAATAAATGTGAAGTAGAAAACCGGTCATTTGACCGTGGTAGGTTTAGTGTTAAAACGGTAAAAAGGTTGAACGAATTCAAGAATGTCGCTGAACTATTTTAAACATTTTAGAAATATTAATGAGGAAAATTAATTTGTATCTAGCTTCTGTAGCCTGCAATGTGTGCTTAAAAATTTTGTTTTGCATCAAGATACGCAGCCTATTCATAACATTTGCATTATAAAATCGGAAATTTTATTCGCAACAATCTATTTATTTTCGATATTTAGACCTAGTTTGATTGAACAGAAAGTAACTTGAAGCTCGATGGACCTCGTGTTTTCGTTCTAGACAGTTTCACATGGAACTAAGCTCGCAACGTTCTAACGACTTCTTGCCGATATAGTTGACCCAAGTACTCATAATTGGTAGACATAGTTGCAGCCGCAGCGTCGCGGCCCATTACCCGAAACGCGCACATACAGCGAGCCCCTAATGAAATTAGATGTAATTGGATCAGCTGCGCCGCTAGTCAACGTATTAATTATAACTTTCGAACTAATAATTCAATGTTAATTCATCGAAGGTCCACCGTCCTTTGTTCGAGTTTTATTCCGCGGACATGGTAACCCAGTTTCGCGGATCTTCTTTTAGAAGATTTCTAATTGAGTTCTCGTTTCAGGCGAGCGAGTACCTCGATCGTGATTATAGTTGCCCAACCTGTTTAAGGAAAAATGTCGCACACTGTGTCAACTTTTCAAACATCGTTGAAATAACAATCATAAATTTATTCCATCTTTTTTCGATGGTAACTTCCTCTTCCATTTTAATAGGGAAATCAGAAACAATTCAGGTGATTGTATATTTTTAGTTTTCTTTCTTTCTTCTTACCTCAATTTCTTGTTAGATTGAAAAATTGATAAATTGTGAAAGTCCATTACTAATTCTTAAATGAACGTTTCTAATATTGTGACTTACCACGAAAGCTCAAAAAGCCGTATTAATTTATGATTACAGCTCGCAGCTGTTTCATTTCAGTTTCTTTGACTGGAACAGACATTCTCATCTTCGTTCAAAGTTTCTTTGATCTATAATTGAACAAAACATTTTCGCAGAACAAGCATATACATTACAAGAACAACTTATAGCCAATGTATTAACAGTGATAAAGAACAATAATTATATATTTAGATCGCAGCATTAAAAAGTTGACAGCACATGAAGGCAAGCCTTGATATTAGGCTTGACTAACAGTAGCGAAAGGTCCATAGGCGACTGAAATTTAATGTTACGAAGATTTTCAATACATTTTTTTCTTTCCTCATTGTATAAGTTACACTGCCATAAAATATGGTTCAGAGTCTCATCTTCCAAATTGCGTCTACATTTGGGATCATTGATGATGCCTATTTGAGCTAGAGAAGCGGCGATGTGATAATGGTCTGCTCTACATATATTGAAACCGGTCCTATTGTAAGAGACAGTGATTGTTTAAAAGTTTCTGCCATTGTTTAATAATCTTATAAATTCGGATATAGTACATAGACATTCTTTTTAAACTTTCTACTGTTTTAAACGTCATCAATTCGTTTTTGTTATACATACATGAAATCTGCAGCTTAAGGGGGGAAGACACTTCAGAGCGCTCGAAAATCGGTGATTTTTAGGAATTTTTTTCATAATAACTACGAAGCGGATCTTTATCAAACTTTCTTGGTGTCATGTTCTATATTTAAACAATACAAAGATTGGTCTACATTAACGATTAATATATTTGTTGTCGAAATATTTATTTAACTTCACAGTTCCGCGCCGCCTGTATCGTCAGTTTGTGTACATTCTACAGCCTACAATTTTAATCTGAAGCAGAAAAACCAAAGATTTTCTTAATCCTTATAAAATTATGTTGTCGATGAATTAAAAAAATTTATAAATAATTTCATTTTTCAATTTTTTTTTGCATTGCAAAGCCGAAATTTTTTCGCGAAAATCGTAACTTTTTTGTTAAACCTCAAAATTTTAGCATTTTTTTGCTTCTTTCGGAATTTTTTTTTTAAATTCATCAACGACATAATTTTATAAGGATTAAGAAAACCTTTGGTTTTTCTGTTTCAAATGAAAATTGTAGGCTGTAGAATGTACACAAACTGACAATGAGGGCGGCGCGGACCTGTGAAGTTAAATAAATATTTCGACAACAAATATATTAATCGTTAATGTAGTTCAATTTTTGTATTGTTTAAGTATAGAACATGACACCAAGAAAGTTTGAAAAAGATCCGCTTTGTAGTTATTAAGAAAAAAATTCCTAAAAATCACCGATTTTCGAGCGCTCTAAAGTGTCTTCCCTCCTTAATAATAATTATTTATTAAAGAACGCATCGTCTCGATTCGTGAATTTAATTGCAGAAGAAGTTAAGTGCCGCGTGATGCAACGGCGGCGCGTGTGCGACGGTCTTCAGGGTTCCTTTTCAATAAGCACGATCATTAAGAGGTTAATCCCTTCGTCGCCCTTATCATCCTAATTGCCAGCGCCTTGTCGTCACGCTTCATGATTTAGACACAGAACGCTATTGTCCTCCCCCGTGCATGACGTAATCGTTATCTTTTAAGAACGAAAGGGTTCAGGGTCTCGTGATTATGCCTGGCGGGGTCGACGCTGATAGATCGTGTGTCCCAAGGGTGTAAAACACTCTCCCTCGAGAGGGGCGCAAGTGGCTTCAACGGGTGAACAAGCATGATCCAGAGATCGGGCCTAAAGCGACTAGCTAGATACGCCGTCCCTTTAATTACACCATCCGCGAACGTGATCCTTTTAATCTTCGACCAAGAAAATGTACATACTTTTTCCAAAAATCAGAAATCTTCCACCAAACGACTCGACAAACTTGTACACCTACGGTGGCTGGCAAAAGTATTCGCTCGCCCTTTAAATCGTAATAACTTTCTTAAAATTTGACCAAACCACTTATTTAGTAAAGCATGTGCAAAAAAGATTTTGAAAAAATTGCAATTACTAGGAATTACATGAAGAGATAAAAATGGCACTTTTTAAACTTCTTTATTTTAGCCCATAATGAAAATTTAAAATATGCCTTTTGTAGATCTACGCTAATTTTGTACAAATGATGGATAATATTCTGTTATTAATATTCCACAACCGCGGTATTTACAAATAAATTCGTAATTCGATGAATTTCCGTATGATTGTATTCCACGTTTACTTTACGAGCGACACAACAGAAAATTATCGAGGAGAGGCGAGAGATACATACACTCTAGCGAGGAGAGACTGATGACCGCTTCGAACCACTGCCAATAACTCCGGACAGTTTTCGTCTACGATATTATTTCACTGTATTTACGTCATCCAATTCCCCACCGGTTCTAAACCCTGTTATACCGCTGACGATATAATGCTGGATTAATATACAAATTGCGGAGGCGGCAGGAATGCTCCTGTCACTGACAGAGGTAAGGGCGGATAGAGGCGCGGGTGGGAGAGGAGGATGCAATTGAGAAAATTGCTGGGATATCGGTTTCACCCTCGTATCACTCGGGGATGCTGGATGCTGGATGCGAAATGCAGGCTAACTGAGGAATCTTCCGGTCTAACGCCGGCTGACGCAGCTGCTTGCCTCCAAAATACAGTAATGCCTCGCTAAATGTGAAAACTGCGGAACCAGCACGTCACTTGTATCGTGTACAAACGCGGATCTCTTGCCGCTAAAACACTGTCACAATACTAATGATTAGACAGCGGAATTTATGCGTTTAATATTAATCCATCAATTTAAGAAAATTCAATCAATTTAATACAAACGAGTAGATCGAATGCAAAACAGTAAAAGCATTTAAAGAATTTAAAGATGCGCTATTTGCAGCTCATTAAGATTATTCAGAATATTCAGAAAATAAATAAATGTCTTTGTAGATCAAGGCAATTTTTATTTTGCATGAAAATGCACAATCTAGTAATAACAATGGTTAATATTTCGACGATTAAGCTTTGCATTTATTTCTTAATAGAATTTCGATGTTACACCAAAATTAGAAAAAATTCTCAATTCTGTGCCTAATAGTTACGCGTTAGCACAAAATTTTAGCAATGAGAATTAAAAAATGGAATACAGTGCGTACTATGAAAAGTTTGACGTATTTTACACATTCTGTGAAATCTTGTTTCCAATTTTATCGATTCACTGTTTTAGAAAATTCGAAAAGTTTTTGGGTTTATAACCCAGATCTAGATTTAGTATTAGATCTAGATCCAGATCTAGAATTATCGAAATTTAAAGCAGTGAACAGATTAAAAGAAACTTTTAACTTACTAAAAATATTAAAGCAAGAAAGAACTTGCTACATGGTCTCTATGTCTTGCATTTTATGAAGACAATTTTTATTTTGCATAAGGATCCGCTGTCTACGAATTTTGTTTGTTTCTAGATCTTGTTTGTTTCTAACGATTTTTTTATGAAACTTTCACCGACATATTCGTGATATTTTTCTGATTAAAATAATTCCAAACACGATACCATTTGGATCGTTTTTACTTGTGTAATCCATGATAAAGTAGAGCTTCGATTATCCGAACTAATTACTGGAACATTTTATAGCTCAGATAATAGAACAGTTGCTTAGCTACTGTTTAAATCTTTACCGATTTGTACAATAAATTGTGTTATATATGGATCGTTTCAGACTGAACTGTTCATCATTCGGATAATAGAGAATTCAAATATCTTCAGTTCTGATAATCGAGGTTCTACAGAATCGTGAATTAAACAAAGAATTAAGCTTCCGAACTGTGTCATGTTTGGACTCGTTTTAATCGGGAAAACATCACGAACATGTTGGTAAACGTTTTGCAGAAGAATAATTGGAAATAACAATGTTTCGTCATTGGATTAGTATTCTGCAGCAAGTGTTTTCTGTCGGTACGCTATCGAACGGTGCAATATGCGTTAAAATCGATTTAAGGACACATTTGACACCCTCATCCTGCCATACCCTTTCCCACAAATCTGTCGGATGATGATATGATTGAGAAATTCTGCGAGAACCAAATTCTACGTTTGAACCGCCATACCTCGCAAATAAACGATTTTCGCTATAATTTTCGTGTAGACGCCAAGATATTACAGCTGACGCGAGCAAAAGATGACATTCAATCTCTGGGAGTGGTTTTGTGACGATTGGTATCCACGTCCTGAATTAGATCGTTTCCATATTTTAAAATTATACAAGGTGTCTCAGCTAAATATCTCTTTTATTTTTAATGGCACAAAAATATGGCATAATTTAAATGGTATCGAAGGAGGAACATCACAGAAGATATTCGCCAATTGCAAGGAGTAAAAATCAAGAAAATTGTTTCTTGCTTTAACAATTTGAATAGATTGAAAATCATATATTGGAACGCTTAAATTCTTTCAATCATGTTGGAAAATGAATATTAACCCCTTGACCTACAATAATGACTGAGACTCGTCGTAAGAAATTTCGGTCAAAAACAATAAAAACGAGCTTGACTCGTGGTACTTCATTCGTGACAAACGTAAACGACACTAACACGAAGATTACCAATTTTCTACGAGTTTTCTCCAAACATTATTAATTTAAATTAAGTATTAATTTACAAACTGTTACTGATACATTATAAACTTTCAAATTATAAATCACTTTTTTTCACTGATGAATTGATCATAATTACTTCCCAAACATCTTAAACGTATTAATTGTGCCCAAACGTGTTTATTATGTCACAATTCCTTCTGTTGCGTCGAAATATACATGTCATAAGACGCATACATTTTGCGCAAGTTCGAGCACACGGCTAAACAGCTAAATGACTCGACGCGTGACCGACCTTCTTGTTTAACACTAGGTTTACGGAGCACTGAAATTTATTATTTTACATTGCTTTATAAAAATAATAAAATTGTATTTACTTAGATGTTCAGCGATTTTTATTGTAATATGTACACAAAAAAATAAATCTATTTAATAATTCCTCACGAATGTCTCCTTACACTTTTAATAATCGTAAATAAAAATTTTTGTATCCGTCATTTTGACGGGCCCCGTAAATCTAGTGTTAATATTAGCGGGTAGGACAAGGGGTTAACGCTAGAACTGCCGACCAGTGATACCAGATCCACCCAAAACTGGGTTGATTTTCCTCTCCTCCTTTTCCCCTTCTACTATCCCATTCCACTACCTGAGCACACTCCAACGTCAACCACTAAGACCGTAGACTGGTCACGTGACGTGCCGCGCAACGTATCACATATTACTCTAGTCATCAGAGAGGTGGTAAACTGTATTCCCCTCGATTCAACCGTTCTGGCATCACTGCTACCGACCACTAAACGTGACTGCCGTATATTGCCTTATAATAACGACAAGATTGCATTCATTCTGATTTCGTACAATTTTTGTTTAAATATGTACTTCAATAGAGAAGTTTACTCCCGCAGACATATTTATAATTACAATATTTGTGAAAGAAAGAATTAGAAACTGGTCATTTTGATTGGTCCGGTAGTTCTAGTGTTAATGAAAAATGAATTGCGTTATCTATTTTCGGATATCACGGTCTAAGAAGTTACCGATCAGCGGTTATCATATGCTAAAAAGTGCCAGCTTCAAGCCACCATACAGATTCCCCTCGAAACTACCCTCTATTCCGCTATCAGCGCTATTCCATCGGAAAAGTTCCGCAATTCGTCGGATTTATCGCCGTCCCACCCATTCGCAACTGACTTTCAAATTTACTAGTGTAATCGGCCACTGTAAATGGTCCCCCAAGGTGTTTCGTCTCAATTTCATTTGAATATCGATCTTCCTCGACGAAGATATCTAGGGTAAAATATAACACGCGTTACTATTCAGACACCAAATCTACCACGTTTTATCCCCTTGTCCATTAACAAAATTAATAGACGTATAAGATTAATCAGTTCCACTTGAACAAAAATCCATCGAATCAGCTATTCAACCCTCCAAAATACTGCAGGAGTGCTCGAACAAAAATACTTTATAAAATAGTGCGTGAGGTAAAGTCGGTAGGAATCTAAAGAATTTTATAATCTAATTATCCGTGACCTAAATTGTGTCATTTTTATCGGGATCTTTGTATAAGATACCTTAGAAGTGTTCAAATAAAACATGTACCAAGCAGAATTATGTTCCGTGCTGAAGGAAAAACGTACAAACGCATAAAATGGTATTTCAACCCCTAACTATCAACGCGAGATATTAGAGATAACCATTGGTGATTTAAGTTATGTAATTTTGACTACTATTTTTATACAAGATACTTCAAAAGTGATCAAATAAAACATATACATAGTAAAAATATTGTCTGTGCTACAGGAAAAACGTACAAACGCATACAATGGTATTTCAACCCCTCACTACCAACGTGAGCTATTAAAGATAACCATTGGTGATTTAAGTTATGTAATTTTTACTGCAATTTTTATACAAGATACTTCAAAAGTGATCAAATAAAACATATGCATAGTAAAAATATTGTCTGTGCTACAGGAAAAACGTACAAACCCATACAATGGTATTTCAACCCCTCACTACCAACGTGAGCTATCAAAGATAATCATTGGTGATCTAAGTTATGTAATTTTTACTACAATTTTTATACAAGATACTTCAAAAGTGTTGAAAGAAAATATCTGCATAGTAAAAATATTTTTTACGTTAGTCAAAGAGCATACAAATAGATACAATGGTATTTCAACCCGAAACCGCAAAATTCAAGTCTTAGAGACCTCATACAGTTTGTTAAAATTATATTAATTTCCAATAAACTTTTAAATAGTATCATCTATTTCAAAACACACTTGAGATTGCCTCGATGCTTGATTATCAAAGAAAATATAAAAATTGTACTACGTGAAGAAGAGAGATCGAAGTACATGAAAATTCACCCCCAACGGTGGATGAATGAAATTTCGATGAAAACAGATTCAGAGCAGTACAACAATGCTATGGCAACATTCTAAGCAATATAATAAATCTAAAGCAATATTTTAGAGTTGGAAGGCAACAGCAGCATGGTTCAAAATATGAAGGGAAAACGTGTTTCCGGCGCGAACGACGTCGGAAGATCGGCTCGACCGAGTTCGAAGCTAGTTCGAAGCTAGTTGGAAGCGTCGGATAGCCCTGGCCCAATTCCGGCCGAACAATTTGACAGTGTAATTAACTGGTCCTCGAAATTTCCTGCCAGCGAATCGGTATGATGTTCGCGAAACAACGGGAATCACGGGCCGATGCTTTTGTGATTTACAAGCGGGCTAAACGGCCGATTAACCGCCGCGCGAACCGGCCTCGTACGATGATGCGTTAACAACGATGCGAAAGCGATTGGAAACGAGATTCGCAGTGGCCGACTGCGGATTCGAAATCATGGGTCAATAAAACACCCGCGAGGATCCCCTTGATCAAGAGCATCGAGTTCATCGGCGAGGCTGCCAAAGGGAGGGTTCTATCCTAGTGTCGGTTATTTCCGTGGGCTCGGTTTCGAGGGGTTGCACGCCGACGCTCGAATCAACCGAATTTCGATTGGACGGGACTTAAGAAACAAAGGAACTTTCAATTAATCCTGTACAATGTCATTGGCGGTCGATTAACGCTAATTACTAATTAGTTAGGAAGCTCGCTCATTTCGCCGGCAGTCCATTTCAGACCAAGCTGCGACTCGGCCGTAATCATGATTACAGGATGGTCCAAAATAAGCGGCAATTTAAAATTTACCGCGCGTTACGTCGTCAAATGTAATCTTTGAAAGGATTTTAATATTAGCCATCAATCCGTGGGAAGGATTATTAAAAACAAGTTGAAAATTCGCTCTTACAAATCGGTACGCGGTCGTAACTTTACAGAAGAAATGACGCTACAACAATCAAGTGAACTAGAACACTTAACACGTTATTCCATAATTTTTAATAGTCTACGGCCCATGGCTAAGGACTTTTTTAATAGATCCGTCGCCAGCAGCAGAAACTTCGATCATAAATCAACAACTCACCCTCGATAATGTAATCTAATAATTTTTCGTTTCGGATTATTGTGTAGAAGAGGATTTTCAAGCTTCTTTTTGGTACAGCGTAATTATTGTAAAAGAAACTTAATCATTTTCACTTGAATTATAATTTCGGAAGAAGTTGTTACAATTATAATAATTCTACAAGTTTGTTGACTTATAGTACGCTTTTGAACAATTTATTGAGAAATTCTCCACTGTTGATCTTTGATTTTAAAAAGTCTATTCGAAAATTGCCGTTGTCGTACACGCTAGTTTAAAAAACGTTCATCAATTTTCATTTGAATTATAATTTCGAAAGAAGTTGTTACAATTATAATAGTATTACAAGTTTGGTGACTTATGATACGCTTTTGAATAATTTATTGAGAAATTCGCCACTGTTGATCTTTGATCTCAAAAAGATTATTCGAAAATTTCCGTTGTCGTACACACTAGCTTAAAAAACGTTCATCAATTTTCATTTGAATTATAATTTCGAAAGAAGTTGATACAAGTATAATGATACTACAAGTTTTCTGACTTATGGTACGCTTTTGAACAATTTATTGAGAAATTCTCGACTGTTGATCTTTGATTTTAAAAAGACTATTAGACAATTGCCGTTATCGTACCTGCTTCTCCCACCAATCTGTCTTTCATGCGCGAGGCCTGCGCACTGTTCGCGACGGGCGAAGCACTTCCTTCCTCTATGTTAACGGCGGATGCAAGTGAGAGACAGTGTACGCTATAGTGAGGACGGATTTGTCTCAATTGAGACAAAAATACCCATTCCTATCGTACACGCTAGTTTAAAAAACGTAGTTTCAAGCTACATGCGTATCATTCAATAAATAATAAGAGGAATCGAACTGAAAATCCCTAGTCCTATATATTCAATAGTGATTCTAAAAAAATTCTTAGAAATCACTCGTTTTTCTGCTGTTACACGAGAAGACTGCCTTAAGAGTTATACCCTATGGCAATGAGGGTAAATTTTAGCTGAATATCCTGCACAGCTTCTTCACCTAATCTCGATACGACCGTGTTAGTGCTAATAACCGAGTGGCCCGCCCCTAAACGCCGAAAAACCTGCACAATGGCTCCGCCATCCTCTAAGATCGTCGAACCATGTCTCAGCGGCTCGTGGAGCCCTCCGACCATGAAAATTCCTTTCCCTGCCGCTAAAGATCAATCCATAGGTCGGCATTGCGAAGACTCGACGTGGAAAGCCGCGTTCCAGTGGAATTATCGTCGGTCGAATCACTAATTGGATAGCCAGGAATGGCTGGAGAGGACTCTCGATTTGCGGGCTTATTTTCGGGAGGGTCGTTCAACGAGAAAGCAGCCAGCCCGTAGTCCGGGTATACGGAACAGGAATGATGCCGACGGACAGTCGATGGAACGCGATTAAGACCTCCCAATCCCAATCCCAATCCCCGTTGACGGGAAAATATTTTCCCTGGTCGGTAAACACGTCGGCGCTCTCGTGGCGACGAAGATTGGCCTCGGCTAACTTTCACAGGACAAACGGAGTCCAAAGTAAATCAATGGCGGTTGATTGGCCACGTCTCCGTCCACGGGTCCCAGGCCTCGACCAATTACGTGGCCCGTCCTATAACTACAGGCCACAATGACACCCCGTGATTTTGCGACCCCCTAACTCGACAGGGTGCGCGCAACCTTCACTTTTCCACTCTTCGGCTCGCCGCGCTGGACCTTCGGATCCGCGATCCTGATCGCCCGATCAAAACCAAAGTAATTCCCGTGTTTGGCCAGCCAACTGCTGCTCTTCGAACAAATTTGTATTTATTAAGAACTTTTTGTGTCGATTTTTCTTTTCCGCTGTGGATCTGTGGACTTCCTATGCGAAATAAAAATTGTTTGCATATATTGAAAAAGACAGAAGTGAAATAGAAACCTATAGTATCTTCTAGTCAGAAATAATGGGACGAGAGATCAAAAGATTGTATTGAATGTATTATGGCTTTACACGTTAAATGAATGGACCATATTTCATTTATCATTTTACATTTTAACCCTTAGCACTTCTAGTATTTTTTAACACTAAACCTACCAAGCATTAAAAGTATCTGGTGAATGTTGCCTTATAAAAATGGCGACACTAAATTTATTGAGATTGTCCGTAATTTTCAATACAATAGATGCTTGGACAAGGAAATTTATTCCATTATTTTAAATAAATGAATTTTTATAATTTCAATAATTGGAAAATATAAAACTGTGGTAGGTTTAGCGTTAATTCTATCAACTACACGCCATCAACTCCAACTTTCAAAGTGAAAATATTGAGGACCAACAAGATCATTCTGACAAGAGAAACTTGTACATTTTTATGTATCCCTTGATTTTGTTTCCGTTTATGAGTTTAGAAAAAATGGGTAAATGAAATTCAAAACAATTTAATGATATCGATCCATTATTTTCAGCTTTATAAAACTTCTAAAGAAATGTAGAAGTTTGCATTTAGCCCATGTGCCTTACAATTGACAAAGAAGGTTAAAAATCGTGACCTTCACGTTCTTTTTCCGAATTTCGAGCAACTGCAATTTCAAAAGAATTCTTTTTATACATTACCTAGTGAACTAATCCTTCTAACATCTCAAAAAATCTCGTCGTTTGGTAAAATTTTGAAAACGTTATTAGTTTTTAAAGAGCGTCATCTTAATTTCCGACTTGACTGTAGATCAGTGTATACGACTGAATTTGCAAACACGTGATCTTCAGCTGATTGAAATAATAGAAATCGATAGGGGTGTGCGGGTACCCGAAATTTCTGGTACCTGAGCCTCGGTCGAGGCGGACAATAATCGGGTCGGGTCGGGTCGCGTCGGGTCGGGGTCCCGAAAGTTTGCAATATTCGGGTACTCGAAGTTAAAGTTATATTTATGTAAGCACATAGGTATAATGCTGTTTTATGATTTTTCAGTTCAATCTTTTATTTTCAATGGCAGATTCAGAATGATTTTTGTATTTTTAGTGTAATCGGTTATCACACTTCGCGAGGAAAAAAAATATTTTAGAATCATTATGTGAAATAATGTACGTAAAGGACGTTTCTGTTTCTAGTAAACACTATTCTTACAAGACAAGGACTCTTCATCCACACACTGTTCGTATAAGAGCACTGTTTCGTGAACGGTGTTTACTACAAATCGAAATATTATTGCAACCGATGATAGGACGCCTTAATATGCACAGAGTCATAGAGTTATTTATTGCTGATTTGACCGCAGACTTGCCCCAACTTTAACTTCGAGTAGCCGAATATTGAAAACTTTCGGGACCCCGCCTGACCCGACCCGAAGTTTATAAACTTTCGGGATCCCGACCCGATCCCGAACAAATTTCTCGACCCGACCCGAACCCGAAATTTCGAGTATTCGCACACCCCTAGAAATCGATCATACCAACGATTCATAATTTTTTTCCAACACAGCGAGTTATTTAAATCCAGTGCACAATTAGGAAGCTTGTAATCTGTTCGAGAGTGTAAAATAAGAATCTAGAAACTAAATTACTAGTCGCAGAGAAATCCAGGTAGGGGTCAATATTGAATCGCGGAGCTGAGAAAGAAGAAGCGCCACTTGGCATTACCAGTGCCATTTATATCGCTCCATCGAGATGCGAATGCAATAGGTGTCGGCTCCAAGTTTGCACTTGTGGGATCTGCCTCCCTTATGACAACAATGCTACGGCTCTTCCGTCGAAGAATTCGATATAGGTGTATCTTTCATCGAATTAAAGTTCGTTGCTATCATTGAATTTGTGAGGATTCCAGCTCGATCTTGGACTCTGCCTCGTAAGGATTCATAATTTGCTCACTCGTCAGATTCCCTGACGTTTCTAAATACTCTGGGAGAATCTACTCTATTATATTTTTCTTGTAATAAAACCGCTAATTGTTGAACGAGAAAGAGGACAAGAGAGAGAGAGAGAGAGAGAGAGAGAGTTTCTCCTGTAATTCCATAATCCGTTTTAGAAACAACAATGGCGACACGGAGTTCCAGATTCCAGTATGTTTGTCACTCTCGGGGAAACTAATTTTACATACTCCGTTACCATTGTGCTTGCACACGTGTACGAGTGTATGTGCATACAGAGTGCATACAGAGTGCACACAGAGTGCAGTTCCGCTGAAACTCTACCTTAACGCTCATCATCATGCGCCGCGTGGTAATAGATAGCCGCTCGTTTTGCGGTAACCCGTTAAAGTCCGCACGATAATGAAATCACCGGCCGCTGCTTTGTTTTACATCAAATAAAATAGAAGCAACACGGTCCCGCGACGCTGTTTAGACGAGAGACACGCTCAACAAACCGTCGAAATTGAAAACCCTGCCATTAGCCGATTGGATTCATTTTGCTCCAACAAATTAAATCACCGACATTCCCATTCACCATTCGGATATACTCTCTTATTAACCCTTAGCACTCGAATGGCGACTCTGAGGCGCTACTACAAATTGCCACACCATTATTCGGAATATTTTTTACGTGATTAAATTTGTTTATATGTAATAAATTACTAAACATTTAAATATTGTACGAGGCACTATATCAGTTTCTTACGCATATAATGAAAATAAATTATGTACAATGGGAATATTCTAGCCTAGAAGAAATGTTTGGTTTTTTAGTTGAAATAGCTCCGAGTGCAAAGGGTTAATTCTTAACACTAAACCTACCAAGCATTAAAAGTATCTGGTGAATGTTGCCTTACAAAATTGGCAACACTAAATTTATTGAGATAGTCTGTAATTTTCAATATAATACATGCTTGAATAAGGAAATTTATTCCATAATTTTCCATAAATTAATTTTTATAATTTCAATAATTGGAAAATATAAAACCGGTCATTTGACCGAGGTAGGTTTAGTGTTAATCAATCCTAACCATTCTCTCAACCTTTCGTCACTTTTCGCCCATTCAGAGTTGAAACTGATAAGTCATACTTTTAGTAACTTACTTTTTTTGCATTTAATTTAATTTGACAATTTCAATATCAATATCATCATATTACCAAGAATCATAGTAGAAATCCACATTTTTATGTACGAATTAAAAAATTTTAAAAATGCAGGATTAAGTAAATTCTAGTTTTAATAGTAACTCATGATTAAACGCGTACTGCATCGATTGTGGGAAGCAGGAGTTAAATAAAAATTGATTTCACCTGATAACGTGTTTGATGCATTGAAAACGTCATAACAATATTCTTAGATTTTTCTGATCTTTCACTGTTTTATATTTCATCCCGCCAATTGACTCATGAATGCATACAAATTTATGATCTACTCGTGACAACTGCATGAAATCCACAGTCTAATATTAAATACTAATTTAAAAAATAGCGAATTGATCCATTGCACGAATGAGAAATTGCCATTTTTATCCAGTATAATTTCCATTTTCATACACAAATTCCAAGAAAGGAATAAATAAAATTTCACTTTCTGAGGCACTTAAAAAATTGTTTAAGTCTCATCGTACCTACGAACGCACAAAAATCCAAGTCTAATAATTCCACTTTCGAAAAAACAGAAAGAAAGTATCGCCCGGTTATACGAAGAACATTTGTTGCGCTCATTCGCGAGCATAATCTCGTTTGACGAGGAGCAAAGCACCGGGAAGTCTGCCTAGTCTACCAAAACTTCGCTTGTTCGTACAACTGCGCGCCGCAAATGTTTATTACCGGCAACTATTCCGTTCCCAACCCCGTTCGCTGAACTTTCCGCGATGATTACAAAAGTTACAGGACCGTTCTCGCTGACAGACCCAAGCTGTACACGCTCTGCAACAATCATAAGAATTGAACGACGCGACGGAGGAGCAGAAAGGACGTGTAACGTAAAACCGCGAAAAATTCTTTCGCCGTTGCACAAGAAGCTGGTCCTGCGCGCCACGCCGGAAACCTTTCATTGCCGACAATTTAGGCAATTCGTCGCTGACAGGTCGGATTTGAGATGAGCCACGCTAATTCCGGGTGTTAACATACACTTCGATGATGTAATTGAATTTTACCATCGGCTCTCATCGCGTTACATTTCATCTCCACCGAGGCGCGCACGAATTAAACATTTTTCCCTCGAAGGAAATTATTAGGTGTAGAAATGAATTCGGTGCCTTGATAATAACACTTTGCACTCGGAACTATTTTAACTCCGAAAACAAACATTTTTTTCGGCCTAGAATATTTCCATTCTATATTTATTCTTTTCAACTGTTTTAAATGGCCTACCCTGTATATTTAATAGAACACACATTATAATACCAACAAAGTCCAAATAAATTCAATCTTGTCATTTTCATAAAACAACATACACGAGTTACCTTTAAAGCCCGGTAGGTTTAGTGTTGGCACTAGGGACCCATCGAAATGGCGGGTTCTAATATCTTTAATTTACGATTATTTAGATTGTGAATATGCATCCATATATACAGGATGGCCCACGTAACAGTTTTAACGATTTTTTTATTCGTGTCTTAATAATAAACACAAGTTATTATCACCCATTCAAGCAGATTGTCATGTTTTGTTGAAATTTTCGTTTCTTCGCCTTCAAGGTCATCCCAAGGTCATGGTATACTAAGTCGTTGAATTCGTCTTGACACGGGCTATAATACTGTTAAGTCAAAAATACAAAGTGCAATTTAAAATAATGAAAGTGACCTTGACAATACTATATAAAAAAATGTTTTTCGAACTTCTTTTTATTGCAATATATAACCAATCGAAAACTGATCAACTTTTATTGAAAGTATTTTTTGTCAGATTACCGCAAGTACTTAAAAAATCGTGAAAATTGTTACGTAGGTTATCACCCTGTATACTCTTTAAAAAATGACTTCAAATTTTGATAGATAGATTACTGCTATTTTTATAAAATTATGTAAATCTTGTGTTAAATGGCGCAGTGTTCTTCAGATTACGAAGTATCACCTTTCTAAAATTCTGTCCAAATTTTCTCAATCGCCTTCAAGTATATAATTTTAAACCAAATAATCCAAATGTTCTAATGAAGCTAAAGTAACTTGATATTCGCACAATAATACACAATACATTTGTACGATACAGTAGCAAAAATTATTGTACAGAAATTTTGTTGTGGTCAACCTAACCCAGACCCCAATAGGTTAGAATTGAAGAAGAAATGAGCAACATCCATGTGCATTAAAATGTATCCGAGCCCTACGTCACGAGCGGATATTATAAAATGGTTGAAGCAGACATAGAAATATCGAATTTGTTGATTCTAACAGCCAAGAAGCTATAGCGTTGTTGATTTCGATAACCAAGGTGTTTGTAAATTCGTGTGATTATTTGCACAGTCGGATGGTCACTCACTGAGTCGAATCACGTTCGCGTACAGGTGATAGAGTATCCATTGGCAGCAGAGGAACACTTGTAGAGCGGCCGGTTTCAACGGCAGCATGACGATTGTTTCGCGAAAAGCTTCTTGATCCGTCGCGAAGACGGATAACCGTGTGATCCACGCATAGAAGAACCACGCACTGAAGTGGCCCACATATTAAACAGCGGCATATCGCATCGAGGTCCGTGGCTGCATAATATGTGGGACCATTGGGCGCGAGCAACAGGGAAGAAAGAGGAAGAGCGCTGGAACGAGGAAGAGGGAGTCAACACATGTAAAGAACCGAACCACCCGTATACATGTACATACATACGCACGATATTCCCCTACTCGCGCGAACGAATGAATGACGCCATTCGTTCAATTGCGACCAAGATCCGGATGTGTCGAATCTCAAGTGTTTATCGCGGCTTCGAGAAAACGCGGCAACTCCGAGACCCTTCAATGCACCATTTCACATGATTTCGCTCTCAACTACGAAGATTACAGTCAGTCCCTTCAGCTAGTTCGAGGAAAACAGATAATCGAACGCTTCGGACCTTTGATCCTCGTCCATCTAAAATTTTATAAAATAATACGTAACGCTATAGTTCTGCATTCCTTTTTTTCGAACTTTTAGACACTCGAGTGTATTAACCCTTTGCACTTTAAGCAATTCTAATTCCTAAGTCAAGACATTTCTTTCAACCTAGAACATTTTCATTTTATATAACCTGTTTTTTATATTGCGCACATGAAACTGAACCTGTTTTCTTGTGCAACATTTGAATGGTTAGCTTATGGCTTAAAACTTAAACCCTTCTCAATGTATGAAAAAATGGAGTTATAGCACTTTCAAAAACAACGGCTCATTTGATGAATTGGAGAGAATTTTGTTGTGCGAACGATTTGGAAAAATTCGTATTTGATTCTTTAAGTTTTAATAAAACCTAAAAAAAAAGCTTCGGTTTTTTTTACTGGCTATTAATAAAATACGGAGGTCACGAATTCATACGACGTATGATAATACGTTATAGGAATACACGGGTTTAATTATATCGTCATAATGTGATTTCATGTAATGAAATCTATCTCAGATCGTCACAAGACATTTTCATGGACACCAGTGCGCCCTATCGGTTTATGATAGCACAGCGCCATGGATCAAAGGCTGTCATGAACAACTATGTATATGTAGAGGTGCGCTGCCAAAAATTGTCAGTCCCTCGCAGTCCCTCGCGAGCTGCCCGAGAAGACGGATCCTCCGCAGTGTCGCCAGATCGCTGAAATCGGGGGGAATACAATTTACCACCTCTCTGATGACCAGAGTAATATGTAACACGTTGCGCGGCACGTCACGTGACCAGTTCACGGTGTTAGTGGGGGACGTAGGAGTGTGCGCAGGAGTGGAATGGGATAGTGGAAGGGGAAAAGGAGGAGAGGAAAATCAACCCAGCTTTGGGTTGATCTGGCAACACTGACCCTCCGGGCAGTGTTGGGATATGGTCCATCTTTTCTCGCGCATGCGCGGCCAAAACAGTAACGTATCTATATCATGATGACGAGGTAGTGGAGCCCTAAGACAGTTATATTGACGGGAAAGTATCGAAACAATCTATTCCAGACAAAAAGACTTCAGGACGTGTCCTACGAGTTACAAAATATACACAAATACACATGTTATACATTCATTTTTCAGAATCAAATCATACTAATTTTGTAAAATTCTGCTGGGTGCTTAAAGTACCCCATTTTATCGAGAATCTTACTTTACTGAGGCCAAAATCGCCGCGCATGCGCGAGAAAAGATGGACCATATCCCAACACTGCCTCCGGGAGCTTGGAGAAGTCCCAGGGTCCGTCCTCCTGGTACCTCCAGAGGACCATATGTAGGTCTCTGCTGAATCTTGGTAGTGATCCTCCCTTTATCTTTCCCTCCACCATCCCATCCCTCTTCCATAGTTTTCTCTCTCTTCATAATTTTCTATACCCATTGCCTTTACCTCATTACATAATTTGCACATACATTAATAGTATTATAATTTATAAAGAGTTCATAAAAATCAATGCACTTCCGCCGTATTCAGCCTCGTCAAAATAAATCTGCGCGCTATCCGATTTCGAAGAAGCAGTCCATAAAAATACGAATTTCCATAAAGATTAGCTGATAAAACATAACAATGCGAGAAACTTCGTGGCGAGTTTAACGGGTTGCTTCTAAGTGAAAAATTATATAGACCGATACGAAGGGCCAGTGCAACACACGATTAAAGATCGGGAACAAAAAAAAAAAAGAACGCGAGAGAAGAGAGAAAGAAAAACGAAAGTTCCCGTAGGGTAGAGAGCAAACATCGCGTGACTTGTCGTTGTAACTTTATGTCGCGGTTACCATTTCTCTCTACGGGAACGCACTTTATGGAGGATATTATCGTTCTAATACCCCGCAGAGCCGGCTGCCAAGGGACATCTGGAATCCTTGAGGATCTACTTTTTCCCTCTCTCTCCTTCGACTAAGAACGGTCACAAATTTCGCGTATTCCTCGGCCAAGACCGACGGAGATATAGAAACTGACCTGTTATGATCGTTTTTATGCCGACCCTGATACACCGTGTTCTCTCGAGACAGAATCCTCTATAGTTTATCGGCTGTTGTACCTTCGCCATCAGGATTATCATGCTACCTCGGAAAAATTGTACTGTAAAAGCATTCCTCTTAAACTTCAAATGATACACTGCCTAGTGTAAATAATTCAAACTTAAACGACACACCCTGTATACTCTGATGTTTATAAACGTGGGCGTTTACCAAACATTTTATTTTCGTTGGTAGCCTATCCTGTTCTACAGTTTTTGCTTACAAAATATTTATTCGAATGAAAATTTGTGTAAACGAGAAGAGCTGAAGGATGAGAAAAAGTAATGTACCCCTTTCTATCATTAAGTAAGTCAATAATAGTAGGGGTGTGCGAGTACTCGAAATTTCGGGTTCGGGTCGGGTCGGGAAATTTGTACAGGATCGGGTCGGGGTCCCGAAAGTTTATAAACTTCGGGTACCCGCGATTTCGGGTACTCGAAATGGTAATCGGGCAGGGTCGGGTCGGGGTCCCGAAAGTTTGCAATATTCGGGTACTCGAAGTTAAAGTTGGGGCAAGTCTGCAGTCAAATCAGCAATAAATAACTCTGTGACTCTGTGCATATTAGACGTCCAATCATCGGTTGTTATAATATTTCGATTTGTAGTAAATCGACCCGATCTGACCCGACCATTGTCCGACTCAACCCGCACACCCCTAAATAATAGTGATCACCAGTCTAGTACAGCTATTAATATTTTTCCTAAATTCTAAAACGTTCGTAATTACATGTTCACCTCATGAGTATAAAACGGACTATAATGGTTAAACAGACGAACAGCGCCAAGAAGGATCCAATTTTCTCCAGTCGCGGCTCGTATGTATTCTGTTGGTCGCAAATAATAATCCGTAAAGATTGTATGACGTGTGGGGCAGGATAATGGAAGAAATTTCGCGAAAAACTGGATGAAACAATGATATCACGTTTTACCCGGTGCCCATGGCTCCATAATACATGCTCGGAAATAAGAGAAAGAAAATTACGATTTAATGCGTTCGGTACGGCAGACACGAGTACGCAATTACTATGGAAACGCGAGTTCGAAACGTGATATTACCGGAAGACATTTCATGCCACACCGTACAGGTAATACTAGCCTTGCGGTCTCACCGCGAATCTGCAGAAAAATCCGGATCCGAAGATTGATTAATCCTCGTCCGCTTTTCACCGGACTAAAATTAGGAATTCGCGATACCAGACACGCTCTTGTTATTTTTTAACGGTGTTCGAATCTCGTTTCAAAATTATCACGCTGAAAAGTGATTTACGATTTTTAGCACATCGTTTGGTAGAAGCAGAAGATCGAAGAGCTATACAGTTTACAATATAAACAAACCTTTTAACTCTCTTTTTTCTTAAAATATCCAACATTTTATAAATAAAAAACCTTTCATCCTTAGTTTATATACTCTTTTAGTATACAAAATAAATTGTTTGTTGTAGTTCCTGTGGTGGTGTCATTTATAGATGGCGCTCACTGCACTGCTTACAAAATATGAAAACGGCCACGATTACAAAAAAAAGTTGTGGAGTAATTCGAAAAATTCTTGCGGCATCATTTTCGTTATTGTATTGGCTATCGCATGAATCGAGAAGATGAATTTTGGAACATGAATTTCTTTGATATTCATGCTTTTATACCTAAAATAGACCGTTCTTTTACGTTTTGATTAAACTCTCATTAAGTAAGTCCGAAAATGTTTTATTTCCTTAAAAAGGATGATTCTTCAAGTCATTTGAAGTAACTTTTTCCTTTGCGAAAATGTTCTCCGCGGCTTCGTTAAGGAGTTATTAACGAAAAACACAGACCAATCAGAGCGCGGCTATAGTGAACGGATTCCGGCTCGGCCAATGCCAACGCCACGCATAGCTGTGGCCGCACTCTGATTGGTCAGAGTTTTTCATTAATAACTCTTTAAGAAAGCCGCGGAGAACATTTTCGCAAAGGAAAAAGTTACTTCAAATGACCTCGGGAATCGCCCCTTTCAAGGAAATAGAACATTGTTGGGACACCCTGTATAAATAACGACACAACAGGAACCTCAACAATTTTTTTCGTACACTAAAAGAGTGTACAAACTGAGGACAAAAGTATTTTTATAAAATGTATATTTTCAGGAAAAAATATCCTATCATCTCTGTTTTAAATGATTGTATGAGAATAATATTTTCGATCGTACGATTCCTTCCTTTATAATCTTTCCAGTACGTTGCACACGCAACAGACAATAATAGAGAAAGTTTACGTAGAACTACAACTTGCAGTATACGATGCAGTTGCAGTTTTAAATTCTCCATTGCAGTTTAAATACCGGGCAATATTAACACATATTTCCGGTTCTAAGACTTTGAAGTAATTGATTATACCAACAATTGGTTTGACACGTACAGTTGTATTACAGGGTCAAGCATCACACCACATAATTACATACATATACATAATAAATATAATTGAATTCGACTTTGCATTGAGTTCAAAACTCACCGAATTACGATTACGCGGATCGGCAGTTGAATTGTGTATTCCAGGCGATCTCAGGGTTCACAACCGCGGTATAAGACACTGTGATACACAAATACACTGTCTGTTGACCTCTTCAGTAAACCTGAAAAATAATAAGAAATTAGCGAAACTTAAAAAACAATTTTCTTAAAAATAATTCGGATCAACAAGAATTCTATTAAACCATTCAAAGCCGATGCATTTGATGATTTCGTGGTAACTATTGTTACATACATTCAAATCTTTATTTATCAATATAAATTTACACATTTTGGAATTTGCTTCTTTGAAATTAACGTTGAACATCTTACTAAACTTAATACAAATAGTTAACGACACGAATTGGTACTAGAAAATTAGAATTTAGACAGAACGTGTCTAACTCTGGGTTAAAGTTGACCCAAATTACGCCTTTCGAGGTTTAAAGACTTAATTATATACTAAAACAGTGTGATGCTGACAGTGTATGGCATAGATTGCGGATATTTATGCAAAATAAAAATGATAAAAAACCGAAGTTACATGAAAACGTATTTTCTCTCTGAATCATCTTAAAAAGCAGAAATTAGCATAACAAACCTATTCTTTTATGTCATAAATACATAAAATCCGCTGTCTAGTAATACATAGACAGAATAATTATCTAAAAGCATCCGCATTAATTAACGATGCATAATAATTTGCTTTATACATGAAACTGCATTACAAGTTTCATTTATAAACATAAATGAAACACCCTAAGAAGCTTTCGCAGCACGAAAATCGAAGAAGGACAACCATAGCTCGGAAAAGCAAACATTTACGTTCAAACAAAGTCCAAGCGAAATCCCGTCTGCCCTGTAATTTAATAATCAACCCACAGTCTCGTTTAAGCCTTCCGTCTCGAAGACGTTAATTAGTCGTTCATTAAAATCAGCACCGAAGTAGAAAAGCTGCTTGTAGGAAAAACTGCAAAGAGTTTAATGAAAACTGTTCTCCCCTTGTACTTTCCATAATTCGCGTTCCCGTTTGAAAAAAGAAAAACTCGGGAGAAATATGTTTCCGAAAATTCGTATTTAACTGTCTCAAGAAGTAATCGAGGCCATGAATAAAAGGGAACGAGCATTATTCGATTAGGTGGCCGACGAACATCGAATCAGGTAAAATGTATATTGCTCCACTTCGCTGCCATCCGCGACTGTATATATATCCTTGGATTATCAATAAATGATTTCGCCGGCTCCGTTAATCGTTACATAGCCTACGGTCGTTGCACTAGAAACTTCAGTTCAAGAGAGAGAATAAGAGAGAGAGAGAGAGAGAGAGAGAGAGACTCAGTTTTGTCTAGAATACTCGCCGGCTTGACCCTACTTTGCATCACGTGCCAAGCCGAGTGGGATCAGGTACCATTTATCCACTCGAACCGGTTGCGATGCTGTAATTCAAACCGTTTCGAGGGCTACCATTGTTGGCCAAGAGAGATATCAGTGTCGCTTTGACGTTAACTTAAATACTTCATATTGTTCGACTGGACGTTAGTAAAAAATCAAGGAGATAACCAAAACCTGAATCGGACCTAATCAAATCACAGTGATTTCATTTTTTCAGTTGCCGGTTGTGGCAAATTCATTTTTGAGAACTCTATTTCTGTTTCACGATAGGACACTGATAAGCCAAAAAATGATAGCAGGAAGATACATTGTTTTTCAACGGTGATCCGTTTGCCAGAATTTATTCCGGCTCGGCTGTTCGCAGCACCGTAACTCAAGCTGCAAGAGAGGATATCCATTGTCAGCGGAGAAAGATATCAGTGACAGTGAGTTTAGGTACTTAGTCGCGAGTCGCGTATCAAAAGGGGGGAGCCATTCGGAGGCACAGCGATGGGTATTGTCCGTAAACGTGCCTTTTGTATTCCAATTGAACCTCGAATGGATCATCTGCGTCGCGGGAAAAGTACGTCGCATTCCGCGGATCCTTTTGTTTAAGGGATACGGAGTATAACGGGAAGGGTGGGGCGGGAGTGGGCGGTCGAAAAGATCCACTCGGTGTCTCTGACAAATGCAAAATGTGCCCTAGACCTTCGAATGCGGGTAAAGCAACCTCCGCATAAAATTGTTTGACAAAGAATTTACCATTATGCTAGGGAAATATTCCTGATTCAAATGCTTCGAAAATATTTATAATTCAAAGTAAATTCACGAATTAAACCTGAACCTAAAGAATAAACTATGAACGTATTTATAAACAGACCAGTGTATGAATAGAATACAAAATATTTATCAATTTTCAAAGTAAAGAGCTAGTAGAGCATTCAATAAATTCAACACGTTTCGAAATCTTCGATGCAAGAGGAACTATCAATTTATTAAAGGAATACAAAATATTCTGAGCTTCGAACTTCGAAAATGTTTTATGAAATTCACTGAACTCGGCAAAGTTTCAAAATCGTGGATGTAAAGGTTGTACCAGTGTATCAAAGGAATACAAAATGTTCCGAGTTTCTTCAAAATACTCGGAGCCATCGAATGCAAGAAAAATCTTTGGTGCAACGAATGCATTTTCTTAAATATAAAAAGAATTAGTCTGTACAGCTCAACGAATACAAAATATACCAAGATCCCGAGTGCCAGATGTTCGGCTTGCGAACCGAATGCAAAGCATTCTGGAATTTTAAATGCAATAAGGGTGCGTTTGAATTTCAGAATGCAAGAATCGTATCAGGATAGTTTAAAATATTCAGCCGGGAGAAGGATATCAATGCGACAGAAGTAGAGCTCGACAAAAAAACCAAGGAACCGACGATATTAGAATCTCCAGGGGAACTTAATATGTACTCCGGTAGCCGTAGAGATGAGTCTACTCCGGTAGAACGTATAAAAATACACATGATACGAAATCTCGCGTTTTCAGGCCGCGCATTCTGACCTCTCTAAATATAATCCTCATCGATAAAGTTGAATCTCAGCCGGGCTAAATTAATTTCGACCAACAACGAGCTTTCGGAAAAGAATAACACGAGCATTTTCCACCTCCGCTCAGGGACCGCGAGTTATTAAAAAATTGTTCGATTCCTAGAAAGAAACGCGGCTCCCAATGTAAATTTAGACGAATATTTTCGGCCGTGTGGCTCTCCGAGTGAAATAAATGCATAAGATGATAATTCCATTTTATAAAGGACATTAATATCGACATTATATACATATAAAACTTTAAGTACTTTTTCAGTTATTATATTTTACCTTTCACGAAACAAAGCTACAAAAGACCTACTCCATATTTTTCGTTTCATATTCGTCCCTTCAAGGAACCATAACTCCTACAATTTTAAGTATTTCGACTTCAAAATATTCCGTTGTACAGTCTAAATAATAGAAAATATTCATGTAAAACCTCGATGCAAAACAATCGTCTGATTCCTTCAGAAAAATTTCCAAACGAAGCCTACGAGATGACGCACTAGACCAGTTATACATAGTCCTCTTCAAGGAACTATAACTCCCACAATTTCAAGTATTTCGACTTCAAAAAATTCGATCATATAATCCAAATAATAGAAAATATGCATGCTAAATCATAGTATAAAACAGTTGTATGATTTCTTTTAAAAAATGTCCAAACAAAGCCTATAGAATGACTAGATCAGGCGAGTCCCCCTTAAGCGAAGATCTTTTGGGTAACGTAATTAAGAGCATTCGATAACTGGGGGTACAACCGAAAAAGGGATGATGCTACATAAAAAAGTAAGACGAAAATGTAGAATAAAATTTTTTCATACGAGGCTTTGTTTTCGAGAAAATCCGCCAAGTTTGCGTGCTTAGCTTTTCTAAGTAGAATCGGTGTGTCATGCACAGACGCGCCAGACAGACACTTCTTATTCGATAGCGCGTGAGTTCGTCAACTTTTCAAACTCGACTTACTCGAAAACAAAGCCTCCTATCCAAAGATTTTATTCTACATTTTCGATTTAATTTTGGATGTAGAATCACTTCGTTTTCGGTTGTACCACTAGTTTTACTAGTTTTACTAATGGTACCACCCTGCCTCATAGGTACTTCACTCAAGGGGATCTTCTGTATAAAATCGAACAGTGCGTCTAATCTTTCTTTATGGAAAATAAGGAGCTGAAGAACAGCGAAAGGAGGGTCGAATGTGATTGCCAGGCAACGAAAGAAATGGGTTCCGGTTCGTTTTAACGCGTGTAATAAAGCGCGATAACGACGTGGCGCGAACGTGTGTTTAGGAATCACGATCGGGGAATGAATGAAGCGGGAAATTAAGTATTACGGGAAATGGGGGTCCACCGACGCGCAACACGCTCTCTCACGATAATAAAATTAGCCGGTTCATAACCGTTCGATGCTTCCTTATCTTTAACTCGTTACCTTCCCTTTGTGTTCCGCCGTTGCAACGACGATATGGGTTGCGCTCACGTAACGCGCACACTTTTGCGAGCCGTAATGCACCTTTTTTCGTCACGGCACACGAGCGTAGATTAGATTTAACCTCCGCGTTGTCTTTACCTTGGAACGAGGTCGCCGAGGAAAAATGCACTACACCCGTTTTCAAACAAACACAAAACAATTTAGACCTTTTCAACGTTACTTGCAAACTCCTTCGTTTATTTAAAACCACCAGCAACGAAGCATTAATGTGCTGCATTAATTCAGCAATTACTGTGCTCGTTATCAGCATTTCTTTCCAAAAATATTCTCACAATGTTCAAATAAATGCGGGTTACTTGCATTTTTAAATACAACGTTCAGGGTATCTTCTTTGTTAAATCTTGAGAAAAGGTGAAGAGCTCATGATTTATTTTTTTAATGTTAGTTCATATGATATTTAAATGTGGTGAATGCTTGTTTTTACGATCTGATATTGTGATATTAAATATGAGACATCGTTTGCGAGCAGGTTAATCATTCTCCATCGAATATACAAGAAATGAAGCTAATTAACCCCTTGTCCTACAATATCGTGTGAGACACGTCATGGCCACTCTGAATAGAGTCTAATAAATATGTATGTTATTAATTTCCTTTAAAACAAAATGAAATTTTATTTTCTTGTGGTTAATGTACAGCCATTGGAGAACATATAGACATACAATAGATATACAGTTTCTCCTTCTTCTAGGAAATTATGAACTACAAAGAAGTTCTAATCACTGAAACCGTAAAATAAATCGTATGGCAAGGGGTTAAACAACTGGCTTTAAATACTCCTATAAGCGAAGTCAAGTACATTCGTTGATCTTAAAATTCATCTGTTATGGACTTAAATAGATGAAACTGTTAAAAATAGCTCTGCCATTATTATAATTTCATTTATGTTTGAAAGTAACACGACGTCGTTCTTTAAATATATTTTACTTAACCAGAATCTAAAATACTTCACAGAAGCCTGTGAATAGACTATGGATCTTTACGCAAGTTTCTATTTTTATAGATCATTTTATTAGTAATAAATTATTTCGACAGCAGAAAGATTCCGTATAACTTGACTGCGGATCTTAATGCAAAATAAAAATTTTCTTCATCAATTGCAACAAGTAGAAGTCATATAATATAATTTCTTTCTTTAATCATTTCTGTGAGTTGAAAATGATGTATAAACATTCCGAAATTCTTCTAACTTGTCTCTGAATTGTGCATGTTCATTTTTGTCATAAATGCATAAAATCCACAGTCTAACCTTAACAAAGACAATGAAAAAATTCGTCAAAACTGCGAATACCATGAATACATTTAGATCAGCATTCTATTTATGAATGAAGTACCTCTATTAAAAAATGGAGGAAGGCTGAATGAAATTCTATAAATAAATTCTTGTTTGAAAATATAGTTAGCAAGAAAACAAGGCTGAACGTTGCGTTAAAATTTCTTTTTTGTTTTTTTCCCAGCAAGATGCTGCCGAGGAGGTAGTTTGTCTTCTTCGCTGAATTCTTTCGGTCTCGATTATTCATCGGCGCTAAAAATTGGCTAGAACAGAAGACAGCGTGGTTTTCGTGACTCTGGCAATTTTCCACTGATAATAGGATGCCGTTAATATTAGGGTGCACCAGGGCTTGGAAAATGTTGCTTGTCTGCCCCGCGCGGCATAGAAGCGTGTACCCATTCGTTCTATTTCGAGGATATTGATCGGCTTTCATGCCATATGAGAATATAAGGTTTCGAGGGAAAGTTAAATCGTTGCCTTACGCTCGACCTTAATATCTTTAACCATGATCACTATAAACTTTCTCAGGAATCTGCGTCCTCATCTCTCGCCTGCTCGTCCCGTTCCCGTGTGCAACTAGGCGCGGGCTAGCTCTCTAGTCGTGACTATAACGCTCTCGTTCTTAGTAAACATTTACCACGGAATCGTGACGTTTCTATTAGGCTAGCGGCGTCGGTAGACCGCGGGGCCTTTGCGCATAAGTTGCATGTGCAAATCGCTATTGGTATTGCTAACAGCGACTACAAAAGGTTTTCACTTTGTCCACGTCGATAGAAAACAACCGGATGGACAAGTTAATTCTTCTTGACTTGTAATTGAGTTTCTCATCAATTGCAGAAACCGCATTCGCTTTTCATGTGTTTTTTCCCTTTAATTGTGCAACGACTCGACTGTGAATTTTAGTGCGCAATTTTTATAGGTGGAATGTAGAGAAATAGTTTGTGGATCAACAATGAGTAAAAACTATATTAGATTTTATGAAACTGTGTTTTGGTAATTTTTTAAAATTTTTATAAGTTGACGGCAGACTTTATGGATTTATGAGAAAAATGGATAAGTATAATTTAAAGTGGAAAATTGATTAAAATGTATTTAAAAATATCAATTTGTCAATTGCAGCTTATTGAAATCATTAAAGGAAGCAAATATTTGTATTTGCCTCCCGTTGTTGTAAAAATTCACAGTCTAGTGATTGCATCCTTTGAAACGTATATCAAAATGTATATTACTCAATCAAGGAATAATACACACTAAACAAATTTCATTATAAATATACAGATTGTGGAAACCACAAACAAAATTTGCCAACGCACACAAAACTGTAATTCTCATAATCAAACAGTGTTTCGTCGGTTTTAATTAATTTTACTTCAAATATTCCATTTTCATCGTCCCAGCATTCGTTTCATTTAATTAATTTGTAAAATTAATTATCTAGATATTTTATTATAATTGCTGATTAAATTGTAATGTTTCGCTGTACTTTAGAAGTGATTAAATAATTGATATTTTTAATACTTTTATTTGTGATTATTTGCATAACAACGCCAATGTCCGTTGCAAAATTCGATTATTTAATCAATCGTTATGATTCAATGCAACGCGTTATCATTGACACCGCGCTACTCGACAGTGGTTATTATAGCCACCCTAAACTCTCGCGCCAAGTGTCAATAGTGCTTGCATTAACAGAACTGTCTATTACTACTAAAACTCCAATTGTACTAATGCGCGAATGATAACAAAGACCGACGACGAAAATCAATAATATTTTAGGACCAAATTGCACTGTGCATTTTTTGTATTGAAAACGAAAAAAATATAATTTCAATAGCATTACCTCTGATCCTGCGGACCTAATAATACAAATGGCGCCCATAGTTCCCCGTTGCATTTAAGATTCTATCACTGACATTTTCGATGTTGAAAATACTACATTGACAATTACAATGTAACGGTCTATCGTTGATAATGGAATAGAAGCTGAACAGTACAGCGTTTTAAATGAACACACACATATACAACGTTCTCTCAACATACATTCAACGTACATTCAACATAGACTCAACGTAGACTCAACGTACACCCCCTAACAAGTCTTAAAATTAGAGGTCAAACTTACAATTTTCCCGATTTCTTGCAAACTACAAGAGATAATAAAACATTTCTAATATGACGGATAGATTATCTAAAAAATCACTTGTTTTAATATCATATTAAAAATTGGACTTAACCTGTGACCCAAAGTGGGGGGTACCAGTTTCCAGAATTTCTAGTCCACCCTACCAATGAACAATATTAACACTAGAACTACCGAGATTTTTTCTTCTACAAATACTGAAATTATAATTATATTTTCAGAAGTAATTATTTAGCGAACTTCTCTACTGAAGTACATATTTAAACAAAAATTATACGAAAACTGAATAAATGCAATCTTGCCGTTATTATAGAACAATATGCGTCCGTTGCGTTTAGTGCACGGTAGTTCAAGTGTTATACCACAGTTCAAGAATTATCCCATCAATTTCTACAAGTAAAAGTAAGCAGTCGTCCATGTCGACTACGTAACCATAATCCACCACTTAATCGCAGCCTTACATTCGTTCACGCCGAATTAGGTTACTCGTAGAACAATAGAACCTCGGAAGACTATGTTGTGAGCAAGTATACAGCATGTCATTCAATCAAACAGTTTGTAAATACGTAGCACTAAAGGAGCGACCTTTGATAGTGCAGCCGAAACCGAAAAATCAATTGTATATTTACCGTGTGGTGGTCCTCCGTTGGAAGATTCTCGGCGCACACCTGTTTAAATCCCCGTTACGACTAATTATCCGTTTCTGCGCAACACTAACGCGCCTACACTGTCGATTCTAATTTGGGGGGATCCCCTGTGTCAATGGGGACTATCTAGATCCACGGGTTGGGGGGCACAAAAGAGGGCACAGCGGATCCTCCGCTTTATTTACGAACTCCTACGACACTGTTGATCGCGGCGCGAAATCGGTCGCGATTCGAAACCCGCCACTTCGACATCGCACACGTTTTCACCGTTAAACGCCGCGGGGATGAAAAACAATCGGCTCTCGGAACAACAGTGCAGGAGGGAATATAGAGACAGGGGAAAATAGGAGAGAGAGAGAGATAGAGAGAGAAAGAGAGAACGAGGACAGAGATGAGCGACGTCGATTCCAGAATTAATCCGAACAGCTCGCGACACTGACGGTTCGAGGTCGTCACGACGACTGGCGGATTCGTCGGCAGAGTGCGACACGACAGCCCTCGGCCGGGCCAACGCATGCGCAGTACCAACGCCGTGCCCAACCCTGTTTTTCCCCGAAACCTCCCTTAAAATTGCGATCACACTTTCCGCTTGACGTTTATCAAAGTGCATCGAATATTTGACATTTCTCCTTGGTCCTAGTACAAAACCGAACAACGACGATCATTCGTGCAACACCAGGAAGGTTAATACTGCGAATACGTACTACGGGAAATAGATATTTATTCAACGCTCTGTGTAATTAGTAATTCGCTGCGGGTACGCCATATTCGGTGCACGAGCACGCGAGGATCAAGAGATACTTTATACATAACGTACCCTAAGCTGTTTTGTTTACTTTACTGAATAAATGACGAGTTTTATATTAACTCTGCCAAGAGTTACATTTATTATTTAGGGAAATGAATGATTTGTTTCATGTCACCTCCATTTTGGAAATAATTTCGTCAGTGATATATGTAATACGACCCTTAGCAACTGTATTATTATTGTACTTTCTTTAACAATTCTTTATTTTCTTGTAATTTATTAAAAAAAACCACCCTGAATTTATTCGGACATTATTATACACCTCTCCGTAGTAAATTATTTTTAATAATCATTAAAAACAGACGGCAAAAAGACAGCAAATTGCGAAAAGAAGATTAAACAGTAACAGTTTTACACCTTTCAAAATTTCATCTAATTAAAATTGAAAAAATTGAAAAATTACGAAATTGAATATTATTTGTATTTTACATTATCTAAAAAAAAATTAGAAACAATTTCGAAACCTTCAGAGGTTGCGATTTTCGCTTTGTCACCAAGTGAATAATGAGGAATTCATTCTAATATCCGCGTTTCATCTCTACCTCATTTTCCCGTCAGTTTCGAATTTATGAATTTCGAAGTCATCCACGGGAAGAAATTATCAAAATTTCAGCGTGTTACGTTCGCAACGAAAATCGACTGAAATGTCACTGCGATCTAATTATTGAGAGAATTTCAATGGGTAGTACGTGAAACGTACACAATGCTGTTTGTTTGTCAGTCGATCCCTCAAGTCTCCTGGGGACAATAGACTTCGAAATGTCAGAACATTGTGGCAGAATGCTTGCTGTTCGATAAATTCGCATGCAATACTTCATGAATAAAAAGCCTTTGATTGTAACAACGTTCGATAGGTTGTATAGAATATAATTATTCCATACGAGCGAAACTTACGATTCTATATCGGAAATTTGCGGCAACGATTATTCGATTTTGAATTATAATACAGAACAATGTGCCTGAACCTTGAAACAAAATATTGTAATACTTATTCGTTGCGCGGAAAATGTTCAAACATATCAAAGTAGAACGAGATTCTATTCAAAAGGGGGAATTTCATCTGCGGGCGATGGCTCGCGAACGGAACTCCTAACAAAGGGCCCGAGTAATCCCTAAACAGCCCTAAAATAGCAATTTCTATTCCTAACAGTTTTCGGTCGTCGTTCGTCCCCCAGTTTCAAAGAGAAAAATGTCTATACGCGAAGATATTACAGCGTAATACACGTATACCGTGTTTTAATACGAGATTCATGAATGTACATCGTTCATTGCCAAAGAGAAAACACGAAATTCACTCTTCAAGCTTTCATAAATTCTACCCCCTTTTCATACTTGCGACCGGTGTCAAGTAATTTACAGTTGCATATATCGGCGTGGCATTCATTCGTAGAGCACGGTACATTGCGATGCAATAACAGAAGGGTCCTCCACCGTGGCAAGCAAACGCGACCTGATTACTCGATGAATAGAATTTCAGATACGGCCGATAGCTCGTAGAAGCACAATAATTTGTATCTCACGATGCTACAATAACCGTGTGTGAGAACGCAGTATCTATTTAAATTCCAATTGCCCTTATACGAGCGACCGTAAAGCTGCGCGGAAATAATATTACTTTTCATGCGAGTTGCAAACTGTTGCGGATTCTGACCAAGTCCTTCGCTGATTTAGATCATGAATTTTATAAGAAGAAAATGAATCGAATAATATGCAGCTCATACCTGCTCTCAAAACGACACCAGCTACAACGCTTAGCAATATTTTTGCAAATAATTCGACGGACTCTGAAATTTCATTCAGAATTTATAAATAGAAATAAAAATATCAGGATTGATGAAAAAAAAAACACTTTATTCATCTAAAAATGTGTCATTCAGCTCAAGTTTCGGAAACTTTACTCTTTGTTCGATCCACTTCGCTACTTTAAGGAGCCTCTCCTCGTGAAAAGGGGGAGCCATAAGCTGGAGGCACAAAGGTAGACCACTTTTAGAAAGTTTAATTGGCACATTGACTGCCGGTATTCCCGCCATATTAGCGGGCTGAGTACAATAATCTTGAATCAAACACTGGGTCTGATTATCCAATGAAATAAATTCGTCGTAATTCGGTGCCTCTGTTAAAGTGGTGGGGGTGAGTAAAAGGTCTACATTATTATTCCACGCTGAGTCAAAATCGTTTGAGATCAGTCTTCTTATTTTCATTGCTTTTACATAGTACTCCTCGTAGTTCTGTTCCAACAGAAAGTAATTTCCGATTAGGATACGCTCTCTCACAACTTTACCGAAACCCTCTGTTCTCGTTTTTCTATAAAGTTCCTGCATGGATTCCCACTCATCTGCTCTGTGACCGTACTCCATGCCATCGTAACAAGCTAAATTACTGGCAACGTCACAACGATTCAAGACTGAATAACAAGCTATAGAGTAGCTTGTATACGGCATTGATACGGCAGAAACAGATGCTCCGGCTTCCTTCAAGTACTGAGATACTTCGTCCCAGCATTCTTGAATGTCAGGACTTATATTTTTGACTTTGTATTCTTTTGGTATTCCAATTCTAAGGTTACTGATGTCTATTGATTCTGGTAGATTCAATGGTACATATTCTTTTTGACTACAGGTTGAATCTGCTATGTCTGGACCAGCTATAGCATTCAGAACCAGCACCGCGTCGTCAACATTTCTCGCTAGAATACCAGGTACATCCATAGAATTTACAAGGGGAATTAATCCATATCGAGATAGCAAACCGTAAGTGGATTTTAGTCCAACAACACCACAGTAGGATGCTGGATTTCTGGTTGAACCACCAGTATCTGATCCTAATGCAGCGTAACAACTTCCAGTGGCAACAGCTACGGCAGAGCCACCACTACTTCCACCTATAATTTTCACAATGTTTACAAGGAATGTAGAGGAAAAAATGGATAAATTATACCTGCTATATGCCATGAATTCTGATTACTACTTTGTTCTGTACATTTTTCTTTGGAAATACTATTACGATAATACTTTGTTGATACATCTGAATTCCACAAGTTTTTAGTTGCCCCATAATATGAATCAATGGTTCCCGAACCCATAGCAAATTCATCAAGATTGGTTTTGCCTATCAAGACTGCTCCAGAATCTTTCAAACGTTGGTACACAGTTGCGTTGTACACGGGGATAAAATTTGAAAGCATCATTGAGCCACATGTTGTCCGATGACCATTTGTGCAATAATTGTCTTTAACTGCAATGGGAATTCCATCCAGCTCGCCCAACAACCCATTTTTTCCCTGCCTAGCATCTGATTCTTGTGCCTCTTTATTTGCTGTTTCACCAGTGACAGTGATATAAGCATTTAACGGTTTAATAAATTCTGTTAACTTGACAGTGGCTTTTGTAATGTCCGAAGGACGCAGATCGCCAGCATTTATTTTCTGGCTAATCTCTTTTATTGACGCGGAAAGTAGTTTATTCATTTTTCTGTCGACACCGCTAAAAGGAGCAACACGTCTTCTTAACCTCTACGCGAAATATAACCTCAATTGGTATCTGCACAAACTATGGAATATAAAATAAAACTGCCGTGTAAAAATAATTATTCTATTTACATATTGACTACATATTTATATGATAAACCATATTCGTTATTTTTAAATAAATGATTTTTAAGTCAATGAGCGCAAGAATAACCTGTACTTACACCATACATTCAAATATACTTAGGTAGTCGTTGCCAACTATTGAGAACGATATATTTTAAAGGAATTGTATGTGAAAGGATTTTTTTAATAGTTTGTAGACGACCTGGTGCTAATTTATACATTTTTTATATATTTATATATTTCCATTCAAATTAAACCTATGTCAGTAAGTACATTTTCTCTAAATTTATTAATACAAACAACCACCTAGCGGTAAAAGATGGAACCGTAAGAACAGACCTAACAGACTAACATTTTGTTAGTAATACCTGGCACAGACTTAAGACACCTACAGACATTGCATGCAATGCATTTTTCTGTCTACGGTTCTGAATTACCGACTCTGTAGAAAATGTCCTAGTATGATAGCGGACTCTATCGAAATGGAACGGTCAGGTGGTGAACTACATGAGGTTGCAACACATAAAGTGTGTGTCTGAGGAGGCTCGATTTTACAGCGTTGTCAGCTTTAAAACGCAATTGTATTCGTACAAAAATACTCCACGTATTATTCACTTGTGTCGCCCATTTTTCTACAGGACTTCGAACCCCCCGGTAAAAATTTGGCGAACATGATAAAAAAGTTTGTATCCGACAAGGACGAACTTATGCACATTTAAGAAGAGAAAGAAAGACAGACACAGAGCTGCTGAATACTGTGCACACTCGACAGAAAATTTATTAGTAACACACTTGTGAGGAATTGTTTACAAATATTGGCAGTTAGGAAATATAGAATAAACCTTCAGCTACTTTCACATATAGTTTATCGTCACATTTTATTTCTGACTAAATAGTTATAAACAATTATTCTAAGTCTCGTTCTAAAATAAACTCAAATAATTTAACAGATCTCTGGTAAAAAATAATCTTCCTTGTGATCGGAGGATCTAGAATGATGTCTCAGCTACATTTCTATTGCAGTTTTATGTTGATTCGACGCCTAGTTAATTAGTTATTTACAATTTCCAGAGAGGTGACACAACGATTTGTGTGTTTACCTTTGACAAATACTCGGACTCTCCTTGTCTTACTCATTGCGGGCATAGAAGATAGAAGTTACCTCCGCAAAAATTGTTGATAAATTACTTCAGGTAATTTTTATAAATATTAGCTGGCGAAGAATATAGAATGAACCTTCGGCAACATTCATGTATAGTTTTCAATTCGATTCTAGAAGAGGTTAATTAGTTATAAATAATTTTTGTTATTCTTGTTCTAATGAAACTGTGCATACTAGTGAGAATTGAATATCTTGTATACTCCAAATGTTCATGCATAAAAGTTAATCTGTATCTCGAGTACTATTAGCTATTTTTACTAAAAAATTGGGTGGTGAGGTAACCAAACATATAATCGTTGTAATCGTTAAACAAACAGAGATAACAAATTCATTAATTACATTTTTTCAATATAATTATGCTTAGTAATATTCATGTATCATAAATTATGCTGGATCTCGAGTTTTATTACTTACTTCTACTAAAAAATTAGATGGCAAGATGGTCAACGGAGTGCTCGTCGACATCATCGACAAAAGGAATTGTTTCAAATATTAACCAGCTAGAGATAATAAATTTATCAGTGAATTGTGTTCGATAAATTAATGTACGCGAATATTCATGTGTCAGAAGATATTCAATATCTCGAGTTCCATTACATATTTTTACTGAAAAATTAGATGGTCAGATAGTCGAGGGAGTGCTTATCGACATAATTAGCAAAAGGAATTGTTATAAACATTAAAAAGCCAGAGATAGTAACTTTATTAATTACATTTGCTTGATATAATATTGTTTGGTAATATTCATGTGTTAAAAGTTACTCTGTATCTCGAGTACTATTAGCAATTTTTACTTAAAAATAACATGGTAGATAGTGAACAGGATGCTTGTCGACATCGTTGGCAAGAGGAATTGTTATAAACATTATACAGCCAGAAATAATACATTTATCAATAATTATTATCACGGCGATCGAGATATACCAAAATTAGTTGGGGTGGGGAGCGTTGCGCTTCGCTGCGCGCTGCGCATCACTGCTTACCTAAGCCCGAGGAACGCGCTCAGTCAGTCAGTCGGGCCGGGGGCTCCGGCAGGAGCGGAAGAGCTCCGGGAGCAGGAGAGTCTTCGGCTACCTTGGGGCTGACCAGGGGTCCTCCAGACGTACCCTGGCCTCTCCTGCCTACCTTGGGGATGACCAGTGGTCCTCCAGAGCCACCCAGGTCTACCCTTACCTACCTTTAGCGGCTTAGGGTTGACCAAGGGTCCTCCATCAGTGGTCTACCCTTGCCTACCCCGAGGTTGACCAGTGGTCATCCAGAGCTGCCCTAGCCTATCCCTGCTTACCTTCAGCTGGCGTAGGGTTGACCAAGAGTCCACCTCCAGTGGCCTAAACTGGGCTTGACCAGTGGTCATCTAGAGCTAGCCTGGCCTACGAATGCTTACCTTCAGCTGGCTTAGGGTCGACCAAGGGTCCGTCACCAGTGGCCTAAATTGGTCTACCCTGACATTGAACAGTGGTCATCCAGAGCTTCCCTAGCCTACTCCTGCTTACCTTCAGCTGGCTTAGGGTTGACCATGGATCCTTCACCAGTGGCCTACCTTGGTTTACCCTTTCTTACCCAGAGGTTGACCAGTGGTCATCCAGACCTACTCGGGCCTCCCTTGCTTACCCTGAGGCTGACCAGTGGTCCTCCACGAGTACTCTAGTCTACCTTGCCTACCTTCAGTTGGCTTATGGTTAACCAAGGGTCCTCCACCAATGGCCTGCCATTGTTTATCATGGTCTACCTTTAGCTAGCTTAGAGTAGTCCAAGGGTTATTTAAAACTTCCTTGGCCTACTTTAAACTAGCTCGGGGGGGGCCATGGTCTCTTCAATGCTGCTTTCGTTTAACTTGGATTCTGAGCCGGCCCATTTGCAGTATCCGGCATCAAGTCATTACCGCGCTGATCGGCTCAGAGAGTGCAGTCGTTGCAATGCCTTCGCATCTTTGAGTGAGTCATTTCGTCACTACCTTTTTGCTATATTCGTCTGTAGAAGTAGTAGTATAGAGTAGTAGTAAAGTGTAAAAGTAGTTAGTTGCATGCATGGGCAGGCCTCGCCGCCCCAACGATCAGCCGAGATGGGAACGTCCGCGATTTGCACTAGCGTTGCGAGAAAACCACGCGTCGAATTTAGTCGATTTTGAACAGAGATTAAAGCTAATATTACGGTATAGATTGTTTAGAGCGTAGCCTTGCGGATCACAAATAGTCGCGGTTCAAAATTACATTTCAATTTGATAACTGCGCTTTTAAAGTTCATATTGTTGTTGTTTTACATATAATCTAAAGTAATCGTTTTTTGGATCTCTGTTCGTTGAATTAGCGTTGCGCACCAAAAGTTCGCGTTTGCTTTCGAGTCTTTCGACTTTTCAGGCTCCCATGCTCGAGCTGCAACAATCAACTGTGAGATGGGCACATCCGCGATTTCAAGTAGTGTTGCGAAACAAATTGTTACACGCGTTGGACTAGTATCCATTTTTAAAGTTGATGAAATGTATAGTTAATGTTGCAAATAAATAGTCATAATTTAAAGTAGTTCTAAAGATATCTGTTTAGAATTTTAGACGTTAGAGTTTTAAATTTCTTTTTTAAATAGCATTTTAAATTCGATTTGTTCAATTAGCGTTGCGCATCAAAAGAATCGCGTTTGCAATAGAATCTTTCGATATTTCAGGCGCCCATGCTCTAGTTGCAACGATCAACTGTGAGATGGGTACTTCCGCAATATCGAGTAGCGGTGCGAAACAAATTGTCATGATGGGCCGAAGGAGCAGACGAGGTTTCATGCCAAAGATGCCGGACAAACTGTCATTCAAAGGGACAATCAGTGCAACGTCTTCGCATCTTCGAGTGAGTCATTTTATCACTATCTTGTCGTTATACTCGTCTGTAGAAATAGAGTTGTAGTAGAATGTAAAAGTAGTTAGTTGCATGAATGGGCAGGCCTCGCCGCCCCAACGATCAGCCGAGATGGGAACGTCCGCGATTTGCACTAGCGTTGCGAAAAAAGTACGCGTTGCGTTAGTCGATTTTGAACAGAGATCAAAGTTAGCCTTTCTGCTAAATATAATAGTAGTCTCTATCAGCGATATAGCTTGTTCAAACTATAGCGTTGCGAAACAAATAGTCGCGATTCGTTTTGCAGAAACTGTAGAGTAATCTTTTTTGGATCTCTGTTCATTGAATTAGCGTTGCGTACCAAAAGTTCGCGTTTGCTTTTGAGTCTTTCGACTTTTCAGGCTCCCATACTCGAGCTGCAACGATCAGCTGTGAGATGGGCACATCCGCGATTTCGAGTAGTGTTGCGAAACAAATTGTCACACGCGTTGTACTACTATCAATTTTAAAACTTGATTAAATGTGTAGTAAATTTTGCGAATAAATATTTGCGATTTAAAGTAAATCTAGACATACATATGGACAATTTTAAACGTTGGGATTTTAAATTTCTCATTTAAATAGCAATTTGAATTTCGATTTGTTGAATTAGCGTAATCTTTTTTGGATCTCTGTTGGTTGAATTAGCGTTGCGCACCAAAAGTTCGCGTTTGCTTTCGAGTCTTTCGACATTTCAGGCGCCCATGCTCAAGCTGCAACGATCAACTGTGAGATGGGCTCATCCGCGATTTCGAGTAGCGTTGCGAAACAAATTGTAACACGCGTTGTAATAGTATAAATTTTCAAAGTTGACTTAATGTCTAGTTAATGTTGCGAATAAATAGCCACGATTTAAAGTAGTTTTAGAAGTACCGATCTAGAATTTTAGACTTTAGAGTTTTAAATTTCTTATGTAATTTGTAAGAATGGTAATACTTAATTTTGTAAGACTTTCAAAGTTCAACTTTACCAAATTGATACAATATTTTTGTCTAGAAATTGATATTTTTCAGGAAATTGATATTTCTCAAGAAATTGATATATTTGTCTTGAAATTGATATATTTGTCTTGAAATTGATATATTTGTCTTTAAATTAACATTCATTTCAGGAAATTGTTATTTATTTGAGGAAATTGTTATTTATTTCAGGAAATTGTTATTTATTTCAGGAAATTGATACTTATTTCAGGAAATTGATACTTATTTCAGGAAATTGATACTTATTTCAGGAAATTGATACTTATTTCAGGAAATTGATACATATTTGAGGAAATTGATATTTATTTCAGAAAATTGATATTTATTTCAGAAAATTGAAATTTATTTCTGGAAATTGAAATTTATTTCAGGAAATTGATATTTATTTCAGGAAATTGATACTTATTTCAGGAAATTGATACATATTTGAGGAAATTGATATTTATTTCAGAAAATTGAAATTTATTTCTGAAAATTGAAATTTATTTCTGAAAATTGAAATTTATTTCTGGAAATTGAAATTTATTTCAGGAAATTGATATTTATTTCAGGAAATTGATACTTATTTCAGGAAATTGATACATATTTCAGGAAATTGATATTTATTTCAGGAAATTGATACATATTTCAGGAAATTGATATTTATTTCAGAAAATTGAAATTTATTACTGGAAATTGAAATTTATTTCTGGAAATGGATATTTATTTCTGGAAATGGATATTTATTTCTGGAAATGGATATTTATTTCTGGAAATTGATATTTATTTCTGGAAATTGATATTTATTTCTGGAAATTGATATTTTTATCTTGAAATCAATATTGCTCGGATCGGAGTTCCCTCAGGGGCTCACTCACGGGATGGGGCCCGTGAGTGGGTACGGGGACTCGCGTCCCCGGGGGCACCCGAATCGCCTATAGGTCGTTGCGTCCACAAATCATTAGATTTGGGCTCGATGTGGTTTCGATTTTGTTCCGACTTTGTTTCGACTGGTTTTCGATTTTGGTTCAACTGGTTTTCGATTCTGTTTCGATTTTCTTTCAATTGGTTTTCGATTCTGTTTCGATTTGGGTCGTTCATCTTGCTCTTGTTCGTCAGAACGACCGAAGAAAATTCATCAAAAGAAGAAAATTCATCGAAAGAAGAAAATTCATCGAAAGAAAAATATTCATCGAAGGAAGCAAATTCATCGAAAGAAGAAAATTCATCGAAAGAAGAAAATTCATCGAAAGAAAAATATTCATCGACGGAAGCAAATTCATCGAAAGAAGAAAATTCATCGAAAGAAGAAAATTCATCGATCGAAGAGCAATCATCGAACGAAGTCTCCAGATTATTTATAAATCAATTTTAGTGCGTGCGTTAGTTATTAAGATTGTATATCGTCGTTGTAATTATGTCGAGTAATTATTGCCGTAACTTAACTTTGCTCGCTCCGTTTTCCGACTCCAACACAGCCTTCTGCTGTGTCGGCCTTGCTTGCAGGTTCTGAGCCGGTCCAGTTTCGGTATCCGGCGTGAAGTCATTGAGAGGGATGTCTAAGAGACTCGTTCACTCGTCTTCTGACGATCCTCTGTGTTAACGTAATCCTGGGCACGCCATGTTCTCATGTCACCCAGTAGCGCCAGAAACCGTTTGAGCGCATCTCTTTGCCATCTTTCTTGGTGATGGAGTGGCGGGTATCGGGCTGGTCGGCTCAGGACTTGTAAGCACTGAACGCGTCGCGTCACCCTTGAACCAGTGCCTTCTGCTCTGATTCGATCTTGTTTCTCTCTTTGAACGAATCAGAGCCTTCCGCCTGATTCGCCCTTGGTCCCTCGTAGATCGGAGACTTCTTCTCCGATTCACTCTTTGCCCCGCAATAATTACTCGACATACGCTAAATGGAAAAGAAGTCTTTTCCATGAATAAGACTACTTTTCCATTTAGCGACCTGCGAACATAATTTTTAAGTATCGTCGTTGTAAGAAAGAGAGTCAGAACGAAGAGAGATTTCGTTCTGACTCCCTTTCGGGTCTCTTGTGCAGCAACCTCCTCGTGGTGAGACCTGGGCAATCGGTATTATCCACAATTCGCAAAATGCTATAACTTATAAATTATAGCATCTCGCATGTAGTGGATAATATCGAGCTAATAGCTGCACATTTAGAATTTTCGTTAATATGTATTTTATATTAGAATGTAAGACTTAACACCTTCTTCGTTTTCCATTATCTCATCTTCAGCATTTCTTTTCAATTAATAATTGAAGTATGGAGTTTCTATTTCAGAATACATGTACCTTAAACAAACACCTGCAATATTAATTTTTGTGTTTGTAATTGGTATATGCTCTTGAACTTTCAAAGTTCAACTTTTCCAAATTGATATGTTTGTTTGAAATTGATATTCCTGCGGTCGGCTCCCTCAGGGGCTCACTCACGGGATGGGGCCCGTGAGTGGGTACGGGGACTCGCGTCCCCGGGGGCACCCGAATCGCCTATAGGTCGTTGCGTCCACAAATCATTAGATTTGGGCTCGATGTGGTTTCGATTTTGTTCCGACTTTGTTTCGACTGGTTTTCGATTCTGTTTCGATTTTCTTTCAATTGGTTTTCGTTTCTGTTTCGATTTGGGTCGTTCATCTTGCTGTTGTTAGTCAGAACGACCGAAGAAAATTCATCAAAAGAAGAAAATTCATCGAAAGAAGAAAATTCATCGAAAGAAAAATATTCATCGACGGAAGCAAATTCATCGAAAGAAGAAAATTCATCGAAAGAAGAAAATTCATCGATCGAAGAGCAATCATCGAACGAAGTCTCCAGATTATTTATAAATCAATTTTAGTGCGTGCGTTAGTTATTAAGATTGTATATCGTCGTTGTAATTATGTCGAGTAATTATTGCCGTAACTTAACTTTGCTCGCTCCGTTTTCCGACTCCAACACAGCCTTCTGCTGTGTCGGCCTTGCTTGCAGGTTCTGAGCCGGTCCAGTTTCGGTATCCGGCGTGAAGTCATTGAGAGGGATGTCTAAGAGACTCGTTCACTCGTCTTCTGACGATCCTCTGTGTTAACGTAATCCTGGGCACGCCATGTTCTCATGTCACCCAGTAGCGCCAGAAACCGTTTGAGCGCATCTCTTTGCCATCTTTCTTGGTGATGGAGTGGCGGGTATCGGGCTGGTCGGCTCAGGACTTGTAAGCACTGAACGCGTCGCGTCACCCTTGAACCAGTGCCTTCTGCTCTGATTCGATCTTGTTTCTCTCTTTGAACGAATCAGAGCCTTCCGCCTGATTCGCCCTTGGTCCCTCGTAGATCGGAGACTTCTTCTCCGATTCACTCTTTGCCCCGCAATAATTACTCGACATACGCTAAATGGAAAAGAAATCTTTTCCATGAATAAGACTACTTTTCCATTTAGCGACCTGCGAACATAATTTTTAAGTATCGTCGTTGTAAGAAAGAGAGTCAGAACGAAGGGAGATTTCGTTCTGACTCCCTTTCGGGTCTCTTGTGCAGCAACCTCCTCGTGGTGAGACCTGGGCAATCGGTATTATCCACAATTCGCAAAATGCTATAACTTATAAATTATAGCATCTCGCATGTAGTGGATAATATCGAGCTAATAGCTGCACATTTAGAATTTTCGTTAATATGTATTTTATATTAGAATGTAAGACTTAACACCTTCTTCGTTTTCCATTATCTCATCTTCAGCATTTCTTTTCAATTAATAATTGAAGTATGGAGTTTCTATTTCAGAATACATGTACCTTAAACAAACACCTGCAATATTAATTTTTGTGTTTGTAATTGGTATATGCTCTTGAACTTTCAAAGTTCAACTTTTCCAAATTGATATGTTTGTTTGAAATTGATATTCCTGCGGTCGGCTCCCTCAGGGGCTCACTCACGGGATGGGGCCCGTGAGTGGGTGCGGGGACTCGCGTCCCCGGGGCACCCGAATCGCCTATAGGTCGTTGCGTCCACAAATCATTAGATTTGGGCTCGATGTGGTTTCGATTTTGTTCCGACTTTGTTTCGACTGGTTTTCGATTTGGTGTCGATTTTGGTTCAACTGGTTTTCGATTCTGTTTCGATTTTCTTTCAATTGGTTTTCGATTCTGTTTCGATTTGGGTCGTTCATCTTGCTCTTGTTAGTCAGAACGACCGAAGAAAATTCATCAAAAGAAGAAAATTCATCGAAAGAAGAAAATTCATCGAAAGAAAAATATTCATCGACGGAAGAAAATTCATCGAAAGAAGAAAATTCATCGAAAGAAGAAAATTCGTCGAAAGAAGAAAATTCATCGATCGAAGAGCAATCATCGAACGAAGACTCCAGATTATTTATAAATCAATTTTAGTGCGTGCGTTAGTTATTAAGATTGTATATCGTCGTTGTAATTATGTCGAGTAATTATTGCCGTAACTTAACTTTGCTCGCTCCGTTTTCCGACTCCAACACAGCCTTCTGCTGTGTCGGCCTTGCTTGCAGGTTCTGAGCCGGTCCAGTTTCGGTATCCGGCGTGAAGTCATTGAGAGGGATGTCTAAGAGACTCGTTCACTCGTCTTCTGACGATCCTCTGTGTTAACGTAATCCTGGGCACGCCATGTTCTCATGTCACCCAGTAGCGCCAGAAACCGTTTGAGCGCATCTCTTTGCCATCTTTCTTGGTGATGGAGTGGCGGGTATCGGGCTGTTCGGCTCAGGACTTGTAAGCACTGAACGCGTCGCGTCACCCTTGAACCAGAGCCTTCTGCTCTGATTCGATCGTTTGTCTCTTTGTAAGAATCAGAGCCTTCTGCCTGATTCGCCTTTGATCCTCATGGATCGGAGACTTCTTCTCCGATCCACATTTTGCCCCGCAATAATTACTCGACATACTCTAAATGGAAAAGAAGTCTTTTCCGTGGAAAAGACTATTTTTCCATTTAGCGACCTGCGAACTTAGTTTCTAAGAATCGTCGTTGTAAGAAAGGGAGCCAGAACGAAGGGAAACTTCGTTCTGATTCCCTTTCGGGTCTCTTGTGCAGCAACCTCCTCGTGGTGAGACCTGGGCAATCGGTATTATCCACAATTCGCAAAATGCTATAACATATAAATTATAGCATTTTGCATGTAGTGGATTATATCGAGCTAATAGCTGCACATTTAGAATTTTAGTTAATAAGTATTTTATAATAGAATGTAAGACTTTCTTCGTTTTCCTTTGTCTCAGCTTCAGCATTTCTTTTCAATTAATAATACAAATACAGAGTTTCTATTTCAGAATACATGTACCTTCAACAAACACCTGCAATATTATTTTTTGTGTTTGTAATTGGAATCTGCTGTTGAACGTTCAAAGTTCAAGTTTCTTAAATTGATATTTTTGTCTTGAAATTGATATTCCTCCAATTGGAGATTTATTAGGGGCTCACTCACGGGATTGGGCGACCCGAGTCGCTTATAGGTCGTTGCTCCCACAATTCAGTAGATTCGAGTTTGACTACGGATGTTTTAATTTGATTTGGTGGCTACAATGCATGTAGTGCGTGTTTTGCACGGTGAAAATAGTACTCATGAAGAATGTATTACAATAATACGAATTATAGTAAAATTAATTTGGTTTCTATAAGTTACATTATTTCTATTACTCGTGTCACTAATGAAAGTATATTGCAATAGTTGATACACTTTAAACGTATAAATGTTATAAATAATGTATAATGTTGTTCGAATGAAAATTTATTCGTTTAAAGTGTGTAATACTATTGCAAAATACTATCATTAATGGTACGTGTCATAAAAATAACGCTACGTATAGAAACCAAATTAGTTTTACTATAATTCGTATTTCAGTAACATATTCTTCATAAATACTATTTTCACCATTCAAATACACGCGCCATATACATGTATAGCCTCCAAATCATAGTAAAGCAGCCGTAGCAAAAATAAAGTATATATAATATACAGTTCTTGCTAATAAGCCTAAATTCGTGAACTGTCGGTAATATTGGGAGCGACACCGAAATGTTGCGGGGGCCGCTGCGGCACCCCGAGGCCTAGACAGAAAAGTCCATAAGCTGCAACGTCTGTAGTAGTTTCAAGTCTGTGCAAGCGTTCAGTAAATATCGCATATCGCATTTACTTTTACAGAAAGCTAATGTTCTATAATCTATTTGCTTACAAATGTCGGTCTGATCGTTTTGCAATTGCATTTTTCGCATAAGATGAAACGGAATAAAATAAAATACACTATAAACAGTGTGCCTTTCCGCTTTGTGGTTTAAGAAACGGTAATATAGCAGATGGTTGCAGAAATATGCGCTTGATAAACATCACTTGATTTTTAAGCCCAATAACTACTATAATTTATTAAGTATGTACAAGTATGTTTTTATGTCAAATTGTAAATGCATTCTGTTTAAGAGACCATATGAATACATATCAAACATCAAAAAATTGTATAAATAAAGAGAAATGTATAAATAATGTAAAATTTATATTTATTAAATGGTTCAGCTTACAAATTAAAATTGGCGGCTTCAGCGGCGGCGCACTGATCAGATGTAAGTAACTAAGAAAACCACTTATATAGTGAGGAAAACACACTGAATTAATAAAACAACCTTCGTTCAGGCGCCCTATGCGAGGTGGCGAATGGAAAAATTATCAAAGATGGTCAAATTGAAAAATCGTACTGGCCTGCTATATAGATCAGTGGTGAATACATAGTATGGTTATCTATGTACGCTATAACCAACGCCATACGATTTCGCGTTGCATTGAAGAGGCGTTTCGAAGGAGTGAGTCACTTTCGATTTTGATAATTGTACAAAACAATCGTGATTCGATAAACAATCGACACAAATTGTCGTAAACAGGAGTGGAACACCAGTCAGTATAATTTTATAAACTCATCTACGGTTTCTTAACTTACAAAAATGCCAGATACTTCGAGTATATCGCACTATCCATTAAAGGTAAATATTATCAAAATTTTCACATTATGTTTTTCCAATTCTATAACGTGATATTTTCCGCTGGATAAAAGTGATTTTCTTCGCAATTCTAAATGCCGTTTGTTGCATGTTAACTATTCGTTATCCTCTTTATTTAATATTCGTGTCGCCTCCCCCCTGCACTTCCGCTCGCAGGTATTTAAATGAGATCATTTCGTAGAACAGATGCCTTATAATCTCTCATAATTATATTTCGAAACGATATTTCATGCGGTACTTTCAGCGCTATGTACATTAACGTTTGAAATAAAATACACTTATGTAAGGGTGGATGGCAATGAAACAATACCATAACTTGTTTGACAAGTTTCTCATATCGTTGCGGCGATTCACGTAATACCGCAATTTTCGTGAAATCGAACTACCATATACTCACCTGATATTGTAAGACCATTTTTTACGATCCTATCGGATTTTTTCAGGTGATATTTGCAATACATTTAGTGCTAGTAACATGGTAAGAATAAGTTTTATATCTTAATACATGTCAATTACAAAGTACTTCATAATCGAGTTATAGTTTAGATTATGAACTCTCTGTTAAGTAGATTAAACAACTAATTTTTAGGAGTGTTCAGGGGTACTGGTGTCCAAGATCAGTAATGTTTTACAATTTCCTCTTCTTTATTTGTTTATTATGGGCTATCCACCATATCGAGTCAGACGAACCACTGCAATTCGTAAGCTAGTAAACAATATAGTTTCTTATGTACTATTTTATTCATGTATGCATAATCGAATTGATTGTTTTAGGCGCTATTCATAAATGTACTTTCCATATTTTTTGATGTAATAACGTTAGCAATTTATTTTCCAACAACATGTAAGTCAGATTTTTAATGGATTCACGACTAACATATACCGTATGGTATTATATTATTTTGATTAACCTCCTTACACAGAAGATGTGTCTATCTGATCACACAAACTTGTAGATGCATCTGAGAAGTTTAGCGCAGGGATTATGATCATAAATCTAATCGTGCGTGTCTTCACAAGCATATCACTTCTGAGAATAGGCCAAGCGAGAGGTGGATGTTTAGCGACAATGTTCTCACAGAGTCCAGCAATGGGTCAGTAATACATTGGACAGAGATCTGTGTTTTATAGGCCTGCATTGCTTCTTCAAACTTTTGCTTTAAGTAGGTGCATGAGATGTTTTTAAGTTTCTGTAGAATAAATTTTACTTTACTTTAATTGCATCTGCAATCATTGTCCTTATATTGTCTCAAAGTTAGCTTGTTACACCTGTAAGCAATATTTCTGCTGTTTCTGTAATGTGAACGTCACACCATTGTCTTGTATATGTGATTTAGATAATAAAAATATATGTCTATAATGTTTATTTTATTTAAGGTTTCGGACGACAGGAGTATGAGGACATATCTCACCCAATCCCACAGAATTCGGACTTCGCCGGAGTATAAGGGCACGATATGAAATTTCAAAAAATTTATATCAAAACCAATATCAAAGTCTCTGCTTTATCTGTGTTAGCAATAAGATACGTAAGCACGTGTAATTGAGCGATACTCAGATCTATTTTCTACAATCCTTTCGAACAATAGTCATACTCTTTGCTAAAGGCAAACCGAATAGAGGTGATTACACAGACACATTGCCTCCTTTCAGTAATGCAGCAATAACATACACATCGAAACGTGACCTGCAGTACCCATCATTGGTATCAGCTTATACATTAACGATGACAGGAGATTGTAACATAATACTACACGAAGAAGTGTATTATTCCACCACACTAACAAATTTTATCTTCGTTGCGTATTTCGTACGTTAAATTAACGAAGATTTATTATCGAAGATATATTGTTGTTTGTATTTGTAACTTGTGAATAAAACTGCTCACAACAATCGGCTTGCAGACTGCGTGGATTTGTGTCGTCACCGAATCCGATATTTGGCTTACATTTACCTTTTAATTATAAAAACCCGAATATACTAACTTAATGGTTTTATTATAGACAATGTTGTAAGTAGACTGCGGATTTTTCTACGAAATCAATTCCTATTTGATTCTTGTGTCTTGCAATTTACGCAATCAATTTTTATTTTCCATAAAGATCCGCAGTCAAGTTGTAAGAGCCAAGCTCCTCAGAAATACTTACAATATTTTACACTTTCTTTTCATTATATAATTTTCCAGCAGAATTGAATGAAACAAGGAAATGGTAACCCAGACGTAGGGAAATACAAAATTTGAATATGTTCAGAGTATGAGAATGGGTATTCATGAATTTTTATGTATGGGATGAATCAGTGTTGAAAGTTGGAACGTAGGAGTAGTATTTGAATTTGCCGGGCACGAGAGGCGGCGCAGGTGCCGTAGGCTAGGTGGCAGCACCGCCGATATATAAGAAGCGCGTCGGTGAGTCGGCTTGGTTCAGTAGTGTGCGTGACCGTTCTGGTAGGAGGGTGGCTCCGCGCGCGGCCGCACCGCGAAACCGTGCCCACTCTGCTCAACCACGGACGTCCACTCGTTTTCTCGTCTCGTGAAAACATGGCGGCCAGCGACGACGAGCCGATGCATCTCTACGAGGTCTTTCAGAACTGCTTCAATAAGATCGCCAACAAGCAGCCCGGTGAGTGTCGTCAGCCACGAAACAGTCCCTTTCCCGAGCCACGGCCACCGGAATCCCAGTGTTGTGCGTGCGCACCGTGTGAGAAAAATACACGGCCAGTTTCTTGTGTGTCTCTGGTGATCACTACGATCAAGCATCGCGGGTTTAATATAGCGAACGCGTCGCTCTGGTGTGCTAACCTTTGTGGACAGATATCTCCCGCGAGGCTGAACGAATCGTCCGGTAGTAGTGGTACGGTCGATCGAGCCCTCGATCGTCTCGAGAATCGCGCCGGACGAGAATCTCTCTCGGCCGACTCCGCTCCGCGTTCTGTGTTTTGGTTTGCTTGTCAGTGCTTTGGACAGTGCTGCCCCATCATAGTGAACTAACCCCCGGGGGAGAGATCTGTTCTTCCTCATGTTCTATCTTGTCTCTTTTCGTCGTTTCGTCCTCCGGGTACCACGGATTTCATCCATGCTACTCGCGGACGTACACGGAAAAATTGTAATCATAACCTAACCTATACACGGATTATATACACCAGAGACACGGACAGGCTATTCTCTCTCAGCACGGTGCTGTCATGTGCAACAGCGTCACTGTTGTGACATGCCCCGCGATGCCGTGACGGCTGCAGCCCGCATGAGAAAAAGACTTTTCAAGGTTACTAGAGAGATTCTTCGCGAATACGCGTGCACGACTGCCTTCGGTCTCATGAATGCCAGCAGAAAAGAGACGCGTTAGTTGAATGTTTGGCCACGGACTGGGCGTGCTCCGCGCTCGCTCGCTCGTTCGCTCCTCGTACCACGTGTCTTCAGCGTCGCCGCTGGAAGAAAGAGAGCAATCGTTAGAGGTTAATCGTTCGAACGTAATGCCACGAGACCATAAATCCGAGTCTTTTTCTCGGCGGACTGCCCCCCGGGAGATGTCGAGGGGAAAGGATTACCGTGCGTCTTTTTCCCTTTTATTTGTTTTTATTTTTCTTCTTTTCCATACACCTGCCCGATCCAAAACGAGAGGATACTCTCCTTGCTTGATAAAAATGGCTAGATAGTTTGAAAGAAATTTCTTCTCACATTATAATAGTCTATTACAAGATTTATGATAATATTAGAGCAGTTTTGTATTTTCGTTCACGGCTCGCAAAATTTACCCGGTTAATTATGGGGTGATCTAAATCAGGAGTTGAAAATAGTTATTATATTGGTTTCGGTTCTTGAAACAGTTATAGAGAACCGGAAAAGTCTCATAATACCTTATGACAATTATGAGTTCTTGTCGGTTCGCCATAACTGTTTCAGTTCGAACCGATGTGAAACAGTTATTTTCGGAACCTTTTCAATACCTGATCTAAATCAAATACAACTATACAATATATATGAGGAGAAATATCGATATTTTCAAAACATCGATGTACCGTTGCTATCTCTAGAGGGAGTCCGAGTGGCTCTTCACGATGTGCCGTAAACAAAAATGTTTCGAATATTATCCAAATTTATATCACGTACTGCAAATACAATATTTTAATTTATCTAGTTCAAACTGTCGCATGAAGTATTTTTTATATTCGAATTTGAGAATGAAGTAAGTAATGTCTAGTGGAATAAAGCTCCTTTTAGTATGTATTTCTTCGTCTGATCATTTTAATAAGTCGAATATAATATATGTGATAATTTCAGTTCTGAATATCATCTACTCTTGTCGCTACTACTTTTGTCGCATGACAAAACATTTTTATTCTAATTTACAGATTTAGAAGTACAATTTCATGTAACCTAGACTATTTATTATTGAGGATAGTATTTCATTAACTACTGGTTGTTAGTTTATCCTGCAAAGAGGTTCTCATTCTTTTCGCTTGTCAGTTCAGGTACGCGTCTCTTACTCTCTCTCTTTCTTTCTTTCTTTTTTTAAGAGATTATCGATGCTCGCACACGCGCTTTTCGCCGTCGAAATGTTTCTTATCTGTTTATAAAAAGACCAATCTTATCTGACTGACATTGTTCAGCTTTGATTTATCGTCGATAGCGATAGAAAACATGGCAGCGCTCTGCTCGCCAGGAATTACTAGAACGTTTGAAATGTTTATGTATATGTATATTCGGCTGCGCCGGGAAGAAGATACATAATCGAATGGTTCTCGTGACGATCGGGATTCCCAGATCGTAGTTGGTCAACCCCGGATGTTTGTTTAGCTTGAGAGATGCTGTTTGGAAAACGACAGAGGTACTAAACTCGAGCCGAACGCCATCTTGGCGAGTTTGGAATTTTCGCGGGCCCACGTTGCTCGACGTCAGCTTTGAATTCTTCGCGCGGGAAATTCAAACGTGCAGTTCAACTCCGAAAGTTTATTCTCATAGTAACTCGTACAATAATTCGTGTAAAATATATTTTGTACCTATTATAATTCAGTATGATGGATAGGCTGTTTACAAAGCATCAGAAATGGTTCATTTCTCAAAAATTATTTTCGCTAAATTGTATTTTGTTTGGAATTTAGTAGAATTTAGTAAAATTTAGTAGAATTTATTAAGAACATTTTCTCAAAGAACTAAATTTTGTGTCAATGTTTTATATAATAGGAGAAATTAAAAATATGCACTGATTGATTTTCTAATGTAAACTATTATAGTTAATAATAGCGGGTCTAGTTCTCTGTAAGTTAAATGTAAAATTTCTTTCCGACTGAATGGAATTGAATTTCAGTTTCAGGAAATTATAAGGCCGTTACAATTCAACTAAATTGTATCGCATGATAAACCGTGTCGCAAATTAATAACGGAAGTGGGACTTCCACGTGCGAAATGTTTGATAGATTAATTGCACGGGAACGAGCCGCAATTTTATTATACGATGCATGCGCGCCGCTCGTGTTTAATCGGAGATTAGATACATACATGCACGCACACAGAAACGGGCGATTCGTTGTCGGGTTTTACGCGGTGTTTTCGAGTGTCGGATCAACGGCGATTTCGAAAATATATATCCGCTTGTTTTGGGATCGATTTCTCGTCTTACTCATTTATATTCCGATGTTCGAGCGGCGCGCGGTGTCGGGTTCGTTAAGCGTCAATTGTTCTGGCGTGCCGGTCGTCAATTGCCAACAATCCGGTTAATTCTTCGCTCGTTTTGCCCGGTTAATTTTCAACGATTGCTACTTCGAGTGGAAACATTGTGTACGATACTGGGTGTTCTGCAAACTCACAAACTGACTAGAACCGTGAAAAACTAATGATCAGACGAAATAAAAATAAAAATTTTATGCATCGATTGTGAGAAGCAAAGAATATGTAGAAATGTATCTCCATCCTTATCAATCGTGACACATGACAAATAATAAGACAATGATCTTTAATTTATATTTATACCGTTCTCCTCATTTGTCTTAAGAATTTTTTATAAATTTTATTGCGTGAAATCATTGCTCGATTAATTTGCACCAATCGTTACTTTTATTAGTCGGTGTGCTCCAATAGGTTTGGGAATAAACATACTCCAAAGTAGAAAGTTTAGCACCTACATCACGGCGATATTAAAAAGAAAATATTTTAAGAGCCTATTGACTCCCAGGTTTATGTAAGCGTCATGTTTTGTAGTATAATTTGCTCGAATTTAAATTTTCGACTCGCATTCCATAATTTATCATCGTTTCCCCTCATTGATGATAATTGTGATTTTCGCTATCTCGTAATCATGCATCGTTTCAATTTTCTTAGCCAGCACAGTGCTCAATCTAGTAAGAGAAATAAATGCCGATTGTCTCCTGTTTTTGATTTTGAGAAAAAATGTTTTCGGTCAGTAGTATAGTATTTCAAAGGGTGCATCCGACGATGGTTGAACAATTTCCTTCACTGTTATTTTGTACGAGATTTCAAGATTATCAGTAGACAGCGTATTTTATGCATAACAAAAATGAGTGTCGTTTAAAACAGTAAAAACATTAGAAGTTAGAACATTAGATATTAAGAAAGAAAATCAATTTCTATTTCACTCCAGTTTGTTGCAATTCAGGTAGAAAATTTGTATTTCGCATAAAGATTCGCATTTAACACTAGATTTACGGGACCCGTCAAAATGACGGATTCAAAAATTTTTAATTTACGATTATTACGAGTGTAAGGAGGCATTCGTAAGAAATTATTAAATAGATTTATTTTTTTTGTGTACATATTACAATAAAAATCGCTGAAGATTTAAGTAAATACAATTTTATTATTTTTATAAAGCAATGTAAAATAATCAATTTTAGTGCTCCGTAAACCTAGTGTTAAATGAAATATCTTTTCACTGTTCAACAAAACAGGCGTTTCACTATGAGACGACGTAAATATAATTTTTTCGTTGAATACGAATTATGTTCATTCACTCTACGTTCGCAATCGAAGGGTTAACGACGAAACGATTATAGTTCGAGAGGATCGAACAATTTGGAAAGGGTCAGGGCTCGGTCCAAGTGCAAGGGTATCTAAAAATACCGATCGAATCACAGCCGCGACGCTCCAGAAATATTTTCTTCTCATCGAGAGCGATCCGTTCGCGGCTCCAGCGTCGTCTGTATCGACTCCGAACGCGTTTCCTTTTGATCGAACTTTCGATTCCGTCGCCGGCAAAACGATCGAGAGTGGCGTGTAACGCGGCGAAAACAGGAGCGCGGATCTCGAAGTCGATCTAAAATTATCAGCCAGTGACTCACGAGTAAATCTACCTGAAGCGGAGTTTGTTTCAGGAAACGATAAAACGTTGAACGGCGCGGCGCGGCGTGCGTAATCGCGCGCGCGACAACCTAAGGGTAAATAATTCGCATTAATTATCCATCGTCGATCGAAATTGCACGGAGCGATCCAAGGAGAATAGAAAAAGATTTATTGACCGCAGCTCTGCAAAAAAAATTAACCGGAAACTCTTGCCACCGTCCGATACAAAATGTTTCTTTAAAATTGCCTGCAATTGCAAGCAGACGATGCAAGTGAATTCTTAAGTCGATGGTGACTTCATTAACCCTTATGTAATTCCCCGTTTTATTACGTGAAGTGGAGAATCGTTAAGTCGTTCGAAATCCTGTGGTTTACTGATTATTTTGTATTTCATGAATGTTTTGTTTTGTTGGAGTTATCATTAATCCTCCGATTTGTTAGATTTTGTTGCGCAAATTTTATGAAAGAACTAAAATAAGTTATCACTTTTGCTTTTGAGGAATGAAGTTTTTCCAGAAAATTTTATTTTAACCTTTTTCATTAACTCTGTGATGATACGAGTTCCTAGACTTCAAGGTCCAGAGTCTGTCATTTCGTTGGGCACTTTTTGTTGAAAAAGTAGATTGTGTTTTCATTTTTGTTGTTAAGGAATGCAATTGGATAAATGTCTGGAAGAAAGGAGTAATGTTACAAATTTTTCTGAAATGGACTTCTCCACGCAATGAGTGCCAATGTGGTATACAAATTACTTTGGCAATTAGTACTCAGCAATGGTAATGGAGGTTCCACAATATTGTAGAATGTTGCACTTGCTTCCACTGCTACATAGAGTAACGGATTGTTTTTACGTCTTCTTGTTTTACGAAATTTAACATACGCCCTTCTTCGAAACACGCATTCAATTTTCCTAATAAGGGAATTTTATTTTCATTCGAGTGTCTTGGACTCGAAGGCCTAGAGGGTGACATTGCTGAAGAGTCGAAAAGAAATTTCGATTTCTTTAGGTAAACGTCGGCGATGAGTAAGCCCGACTGGCAAGCAATTCGTAGAGATTACCTTCTCGATCCGATCTGACCCCAGAACGCCATTTCTGAAACTCTCTCGTTCCCCGGAGCGAGAGTTTCAGCGAACAACCATAAACGAGCTCCAGACACAACACTCGTGACTTAGCTCCGTTTCTTTCCTTCTCTCACGATTCTCTTATCCCATAAGACGGTCTTTGTCCTTCTCTCTTTCTCTCCCCTCTTCGACTTGTCTCTTTTTATTCTCTTCCCCTCTTGTATTTCCTCTCTGCCCCCCCTCTCTCTCCTGCTTCTTTCATCTTTCTCGTACTTTCTCTCGCTCTGTCTCGCTTTCTGGAGAATTATCGAGGGAGTGTCACCGTGATGCACCTGCCTCTTGCTCTCTCTCTCTCTCTTTCTCTCCTCTTTTTTTCCTCACTCCCACTATATCCTTCTTTTCCTGCCGACCTCTCCTTCACGCTTCCCCTCTCTCTTCCTCTTTTTCTCTCTCTTTTTCTCTCTCCCTCGTTCTTACTTTCGGCTCGTCCCGCTCCTTTGGTCGCACACGCGCCTCGCACACGACTTCGGAATCACCATGGCACGCCTATGGAAATTCGCTTTGGAAGTCCCGACTGATAGATGGGACGGGGTTTGTTACACGGGGGATGAAGTTTCTTCGAAATGATGCCTCGCGTCGATGCGACTCTGTCGCGACTTGTACTGCTTTCCATAACACTGCTGAGCAAAAATTTACCCTTTGCGGTCCGCCGCGTTTTCTCTTTATTTTATCTCGGAAATGGCTAAAACATCGTATGACTCAATTGCATTCCCATACAGTGGGACTCCATTTATCCGACCTCCATTTATGCGAACCAACACGGTCGGAATTCCCAATTTACCCAGTTCTTTTATTTTTAATGCACACTCCGGTAAAAAAATCGCAAGAAACAATCTTTAAAACTTTTTCCACGATTATGACATTTTTTCAACTGATCACCGCTGTGTTCAACGTGTTAAAAATACTGGGCATTCGTGATTGAAATTTTTAACCCTTTGTGGACGAGGATTTTTTAAAAGATTTTCAATGTTTTCGTTAGAAAGTTACATCGAGTGCACGGGAAAATAAAATTATTATATAAAATAACTAAAAATTACTTGTATGCAACATTAAAAATTCAATATACGGATCTCATGTTGCCAATATGATGGCATTCGTCCTCAAAGGGTTAAAATATATTTTGCAAGCCTGGGAGTAGTTGGTATTTGGAGGATGCATTTTGTACGTGAGACACAAAAGTTTTTTTAAAATGATAGGCAATTCATGTCAAAGTCATCTATATCTTTAGGATGTCATAGTCATTTAGCAACACGTTGGTACACAGAGGCAAGGACGATTTTTTAAAGTTGTTGGTACATTTATGATCATGCTCTCTAATGTGTTTTATAAGGGTAGTGAAAATAGCATCATGGGGCATCGTCGTTTCACTTACAGGATGGAGTATCTCGCGAATGTTATTAGAAGCATCGATTTCATAATCACGATTTAATATTTACACTGCTATCTCTGGGAGGTATGATTCAATGTTGTTGATGTGCCTATAGTTTTATTTCAAAACATTTTAGATAGCAATTGTAGCTCCTCTTGAATATTCTAAATACGATCATAGAACTATCTATGGAAGTTGAAGTATATCATATTGTTGCAAGTTCTGAAATAAAAGAGAGGGGATATCTTAAATCGCAAAGACTTAAACCCTTGCACTATAACATCGAGCCAGACTCGTCGCGATGATTTCGAGTAAAATTTATCAAACATGTATATCGTTAATTCCCTTCAAACCGAAATAAAATTCAATTTTCTTATCGTCGATATAATAGCCATTGGGGGAATACAAATATAGATTTATGTTTGTTTTTAATAAATATAAATTGTCTTTCTCTTTTGCAAGAGGTATTGCAAGGGATTAACAGACTTGTGGCAGGTGAAATATTAACTCGTAAACGCGGAGCAATATTGTCTAATTTTTCATTTCACTTTTTATTTAAATTTATATACAAAAATACGACTGTGCACAAGCAAATGATTTGCTTACTCCATTTCTATTTAAACAGTATCAATTAAATCTATTAAAACAGTGTAAACATTTTTTAAAATTATGTGAATTATATATTATATATGATTTTGTAAATTCGATACCGTCAGTCCCCAGGGACTAACGTGTTAATAATCATTCATCGCCTAGAGTGCACTGTACAAAAGCAACCTAAACAGTAGCACGAATTTCTCCCGGTCGCAACTTCAGCCCATAGCATCAAAAACGACTTTAAAACGACTATGAAGCCCATTCTTCGAAAACCGTCCGAAAAGTTGACCAATTCATTAGCAAGTGGTTTTAGAGCCGTATAGATCTGTTCGAATGTTTGCACCGTGTCTTCCGGAAGCAGTCGGTACCCTCTTCGGAAGAATTCGGAGCGAATCCGTGGTGGAAACGGTTTCCCGTAGACAGCCACGGCGACTTTTCGGTTCTCTCCTTAGGAAAGGCCAAGTCCAAAGTGCGTGGCACACGCACGCCGACGCACACACTCGAGGGATGAGCATAATCTACATTTACAGGAGGGGCACGATGAGCATCTGCTTCTGCACCCCTCTCGGCCTCGACCCCCCATCCCCCTTGCGCCCTAGCCCCGAATCCCTTTCTCTTCTGACGAGAATCATCCTCCCACCGTGCACGCGTTCTCCCAATCATGATCGTCCCCTCTTCGTCCCTGCACAACACGAACGCCTCGGCTTCGACCAGAGTTTCCGTCTCTCTTCATCTCTCCGTTGTCTTCTCTCCTCTCTTTCTCTACCGTAGCGGATCGGGAAACGCACGCGTTGCAGCGCGTTGCAACGCGCGTTGCACTGTTCGGTGTGCGATAGGGGTCATGCGGCGATGATCGCCTCGTGTGTTATCTTCCCTGTAGCCTTTATTATTCGCGGTATCGCGCCGCGAAAAATTCGTAATCGTTTCTCGGTCGAGTTTTCAATTCCCCACGAGTTTTTCGATCGGAATCATGTCCGGCTATTGCGTCGCAGGAACAGCACACACGCGATCTGCTTTTTGCGATTCCGTCAGCGAGCATTGTCGGCGATGGTAGGCGCATCGCTCTGTCGGTTTCTTGCCTACCCAGTTCCACCAGCAAAAATTCGCCCGATAAAATGCTTAATGAGCAGGTTACCGAGCGGCAGCGTTCGATTTTGCGGTGGATTATGGAACACGCGTCTCCGCTCGTTCTCTTTTTCGTTTCTTTTTATCTCGCTCGCTCCTACTCTTTCTCATTCGCTTTGTCAGTCGCTCTTTCACGCAGAGTGGAACGATGCTTGATACGGAGTTGTAATTTTTTGCCAGAGCCGCGTGTTCTCCGCAGTAAATCTTGTTGTGGGTCTGTGCTTACTTTTGTGGGGCGTTGTAGAGAGTTAATCGCTTTCAGGAGCGGCCTTCGGTGATGTTTTACTCGATATTGAATCGGTTCGACGGAGTAGAAACTGTGGACACAGTCTGGATGAAATTGGTGGTTTTGGAGGGTGGTTCGATGTCTTGTGAATTAATTATTAGAATTACTGACGGTTCAAACCCTCGATACAATTGGTAATGCAATAGTAGGGAGCACGGTACTTTTTTAAACATCGCCTCAAAAATGCAGAGGTGTAAATGAAACATAAAATTGATTGCTTGGAAACGAAACACAAGAAAGTCCAACAATCTAGTCAACAATCCTAAGAGGTGTACCAGTCTAGCAGCCATGCTATTAACAACCCTAAAAAGTCTTTCATCCCAGTAGCTACACTATCGGCAATTCCTAAAAATCTATCAATTCAGCAACCCCCCTCTATCAACAATCGTAAAATGTATCAATCTAATAGTACGTCTATAACCAATTCAAAAAGTCACCCAGTAGCTTCTTCCTGAAACATTCAACTCCCACAGTTCACCCATAGAAAATTGCTTCAACAGTATTTTCAGTTTCCCAATCAGCCCTAATCCGCACCGTATCTTATGTCCCCAACGCCCCTTTTACGTGCGTGGATGGAAAAGATCTTTGTATTTGACTTTTCTCACATCCGTCACTTCTGGCTTGGCTACTTAAAACCGCGTCAGATGGTTAATAATGGTTGAGGAGTTTTAAGTAACAGTTTCAAGAAATGCGCAGAACTGTGTTAATAACAATAATATGTATTAAGCTTTGAAGACTGTACAAAATTGATGTGGCTTATGTGAATAGCTACTGAAGACTAACTGTAGGATAAGAAAAATGCCTGTTAAGAAATTTGTGGTGAAGCTGGTAAAACATAGTGGTAGAAAATTGGGGGTGGACTATGGAAATGGTGGGGACACTGTCTTAGGATGTAAATCGTATGGTGCCGGAAAGTCGCAGAACAAAATCTGGCGAGTCCCGTCGCGTTGGGATCAAGAGCGTTCGACTCTTAACCTAATTTATTGTCTCGAGTCGGGTGGTCGAATTCGTTGGCATTTGGTGTCAAATTCTGAGGATACTCTCGTGGGGACCACATTACGTTATGTCTCAACAGCCCTCATCGCAAATCTTGTTGTCGCAAGGCTCAAGCTTGGTCACAGCTATAATACTTTCTTGGTGTTTTACCCAGAGCTGAAAACTCGTCGGATAAATTCGGCTCGCTCGCAAATTTCCAGGTTCCGTGTGTCGGTTGGCTCGCGAATTCTACATCCAGTTGGTAGTCGAGCGAGGGGCTGAAAGGGGACGGTCGGGAGGGAAGTTCGCGAAACGGGCTAGCGCACGCTGCAACTCGAATTCCTGACTAATGCAAGTCCCTCGTTACCGAACGCGACCCGCCATTCGCCGCGCTCCCGTTATGGTCGATATGAATTTGCCACACCGTGAAACACCGTCGTCGTCGTCGTCGTCGTTGTTGTCGTTGTTGTCGTTGTCGTCGTCCTGAAACTCTCCTCTCCGGTTCCTTCCCTCTCCGTTCTGCATCCCAACCATCCGTCGGTCTCCGTTTCTCTTTATCCTCTTGCTCTCCGAAGCGTTGTCTTCGGCGTCTTCCTTCTCTCGTTCTCTCTTCCTCTTTCTCTCCCCGTCTCTTTCCATGGCGGGTTCGAACTGGTCCCCAGTAAATTCGCGATGCTCCGCGGGGAAGAGCAAAAGTCCATTAGCCGGCGCGAGAACTGGGTTACTGAAAGGGGCTTGGACCGATAAAAAAGATTCTCGATGATTCTGCATCCGCCGCGATCATCCGAGCGGACGACGCGATTTCAAGCTCCAAAAGGAACCCCCAGTCTACAGGGTGATTCAGGCGGCCAGTATGTAGATCTAGGGATTTTTCGGTTGGAGTAGGAGACGTCCTCGAACACCCCCCTTTCGTTTGATATCTCATTTTGTGATCATTGAGATGCGTTGTGGTAATCTTTCTTCTATAGGCAATGGGACTTTTGCGTTTCGGAGTGGAACAAGTTGGCTTTCCAGTGTAAAGTATGCTTCAGATTAGAATGCAGATTTAAGGATTTTTCGGTTGGCGTGGGAGACGTCCTGGAACACCCTCTTTTCGTTTGATATCTCATTTTGTGATCGTTGAGATGCGTTGTGGTAATCTTTCTTCTGCAGGCAGTGGGACTTTTGCATTTCGGAGTCGAACAAGTCGCCTTTCCAGTTTACAGTATGCTTCAGATTAGAATGCAGATCTAGGGATTTTTTGGTTGGAGTAGGAGACATCCTCTCTTTTCCTTTAGTGTCTCGCTTTGTGATTGAGAACAAAGAGTTTACAGTATATTAGGGTCTAAATAAGTAAAATCTATGTAATTGTACTAGGAAATCTGAAAAATGACCGAAAAATGATCGCATCAAATATTTTTGCGATGCTTTTCATTGTTTCTTGTATTAATACTAGGTTCGCGGGACACGTCAAAATGATGCGTTCTAATATTTTCAATCTACGATTATTGAGATTGTAAAGATTCATCCACCAGGTTTTATCCATTAAATTTATTTCTTCAGGTATATATTATACAAGGAAATTGCCAAAAATTTTGATGGACACATTCTGGTTAATTTTACAAAGTCATGTAAAATATTCGCTTCCAGTGCTCTGTAAATCTAGTGTTAGATTGAGATATTCGATTGCCCTTTCGTACAGTGTACTCTTGTGACTGTTCGGTTGGGTTTTCCGTGTGGAATTTGAGGAAGCGCGGCTTATGTATTTTTAGTCAAAATGTCCGTCGCACAAGGAGTAGGGTGCAGTATCAGGGGTTACAAGTATTCCTTGCTCAAGAATGTCTTTCCGTCCTCCGGAAAGACGAGCATCCATCGTCCTAGAGAGTCTCTTAGCAGTCTGACTGAAAGCACCACCCTACGAGGTACCATATCCTGGTATCCCCTTGCTCCATTGGCGCAGGCATCGCTGTTCTCAACTTCCCTTCGCCATACTTGATGCAAACTTTTACTGTCGCCTTTGATCTCCTCCATAATTGAATCGTTCATTCGTTTTTCTTTGAGCAGATCAGAACCGCCAGATTTTTAGTATATTTGTACCTCCACGAATACAGCTGGCCGAGTTGTGTGCAGTTTACAAAATATTCCGAACCTTGTCATGGTTTTTTAGGCTGAGGATCTTTATGCAAAATAAAAATTGTCTGTACCAAACAGGAACCAAATGGAAATATCATTCTTTAATTATTTTACCAGCTCAAACTAACACATTAATATTTTTAGATTCTAATAGTCTGTCCGTTGCATTAAATTGCACTTATCCATTTTTGTCGTAAATGATTAAAATCCGCAGTCTAATTATTATACTTTAACGCCTGTGCATTGTCCGGGCAAATTTAATTCAACAGCAGACCGTGGCTTACATGATGTACTATTGATCACATATGACAATTCTTTTGTTACACAGTTCAATTTAAGATCCACGGGGTTCCAAAAATCATTATTATTATAAACTTTATCTTATCTCTTCTTATGTTATCAAACAAGCTGCTTTGATTTTTATGCGACTTTTATGGGTATTCGCGTGACAGTCAACGTGTTAATCAGTTTGTATACATTGTTCGTAAGAATTAGTTCCTTTTCAGACTCGAGTGCCAATTGTGGCTCAATTTAATCGAGCGCATCAGAGTAGATAAAAGTGAATAAAGATAAATAAAAATAAATAAAAAGCCGTCACCATGGTCACAACATCAATCGTCTCAAAGTACACGAACACATTCTCAAATATATCCAAACATCGCCTTAAAAAACGCTGGTTCAATTGATTATCCTCCATATTTCAAGTATTAGATTGTCCCTTAAGTTGGTGCCGTTTACTGTTTTACTATTTCAATTATTTTAAATTGAATACATGAAACATACCTTTATTGATTACGATAAAATGTAACAACCCCCTGGTTCCACAAATTCTCCCCACCTTTTTGGTAATGACATTATTTTATCAGAAGTGAAAAACACACCGCGAAGAGTATAAATATTTATAGTGTAGGCGAATTCTCGAATGTGCGATAAACGTATCTTAGTATGATACAACGTATCGATTATAACCAAATAAGAGCAGAGCCGCGCGGGTCGTTGCCAACCGACCAAAAAACGGTAGTGATCACGTCCTCGTAAAAGTAATATCGTAACATCTGTATTCTTCGTGTTTATTTAAATAAAATGCCCTACAATATGTATATGCATATGTATGCGCGGCACAAACTCACGGGACGACCTAATACTATACCACAAACTTCTACACACATCTTTATTTTCAGAGAAAATTTAAAAAATGCAACAGCGTCACTAAAGTCTCAAACTAGCATATTCCAAAGCGTAGACAAAGATCGTCTGGAAAAAATGCTGATTCGATCAATTAACGTCTAAGCGGTCAAAAAACAGTTGTGATCACGTCCTCGTAAAAGTAATTTCGTAACATCTGTATTCTTCGTGTTTATTTAAATAAAATGCTCTACAATATGTATATGCATATGTATGCGCGGCACAAACTTACGGTACGACCTAATACTATACCATAAACCTCTACACACATCTTCATTTTCCGAGAAAATTTAAAAAAGACAACAGCGTCACTAAAGTCTCAAACTAGCACGTTTTAAAATCGTAGACAAAGATCGTCTGGAAAAAATGCTGGTTCGATCAATTAGCGTCTAAGGGGCCATGTACATCTCGCCCGAAACGCAGGAGAACCACCTGCAACGATTGCAGCGTGTAGCCACCGGCGAGTACAATTTCTCGTGGTCTCCGAAAATAAATCTCCCTTTCCAAAAGGATCGAAAGAAACCCGTCTCGAGGCTGCGGTGGTCGGTGCCGGTTCACAGAGACGGAAAGGTCGATCGCGGCCCGATAAGAACCGGCCAGGAAGAGTGATCGCCACCTGTACGAGAGCAACAAGCCCCGGCGAATCCGCCGGAAAGCTGTTTCGCGTGCACATGCACGCGTAGGCAACCGTGTGTCGACAGCGTGTGCATTTATGGTTGCGCGCAAAGTGCACGCAAAGTGCAGAGAGCCCGCGCGCCACGCTTGCTGGTGGGTCTCGTGTGTTTGTGCCGACCTGCACCACGTTCGTAATAGACATCTGGCCAGATTTCGTGAACTGTGTCTGGGCCCACGTGTACACACGTGTATCACAACGAATAAGCCTTGTGTGTATACATAGATACACGTGTGTGCGCGCGCGCACACACACCGGGTCTCTCGAACAAATGTGCATTCGGCTCTCCTGGCGCCAGCCGAAAAGGGGGCTCTGATTTTTTGGCAGGTGCCACTGTCCTCGGTCAGCGTCACCTTCCGACGTTCAATGGCCCGCAAACCGAGCAAAAGGAATCCCCGAGGAATCTTGATTCTAATTGGACCCCGAGATCCCCCGGGTCATCGCCGATCGTCGAACTTCTGCCCTGTAATTTCGCTCTGACATAGATCCACCGGCTTCTAGACTCTCGATCCTCCACCGACAGTCCTCTATACTTTGCCGACGATCCGGCGAATGGATTTTTACTCGAGTTTTTGAGGAAAATTGCCATGGATGCTGCGTCGATGTTGCTTTTTGTAGTCTGGGCAGAGATTGAAAGGAAGTTTGTCTGGTAGGTTCGTGTCTATGGTGTATTTAGTTTTGGGAATCCTTATCCATGAAGTACACGCTTACCGGTAGACCAAGGATTTGTATGGAAAATAAAAACGATCCTCATCTGTTGTCAGAAACTGAGTGGCTAAATTAAAATGTATTACTTCTGTTAGTAACTTTAGTGATTTGCGAAGAGTGTAACGAGATTCTTAATTTTTACTGATGTTTACACAGTTTGGTATTTTTTCTTCTAAGAAATTATGAACGACAAAGAAATTCTTATCACTGTAACTATTAATACTAAACCTACCAAGCACAAAACATACAAAAGTAAAACGCTCTACAGAAGTTAGATTTAATTTATTTAAACTTTGTACCGCTTCCATCGCAATATGTGCTTAAATAAAGAAGTCAATCTAGTCGTGTCCTACAAAAGCGTTTCTATAATTTCAATAAATGTGAAATAAATAAGCGGTCATTTGACCGTGGCAGGTTTAGTGTTAAATAAATCGTAGTACAAGAAGTTATTGAAATGAGGATAAAATAAATATATGAGGATAAAGTAAATATGTGGCACGTATTGTTCCATAGACGATCACAAAAATTCCCTAAGACATATCCGCCTGAACAGGGTTAATCTCCATATCATTGAACTATCCAGAAAACGATGAGAAACGTCCAAAAAGAGGTTCTCAATGAGCCTGTTCCAATTTTCGTTGAAACGAGGAGCTCGCTGCGTGAGAACGCGTGCGCCTGGAACATGGAGGTGAAAATGGCGGCCGGCTCTCACCTGTTGAACGCATCCCCGAGGCGAACAGCAAGATTCGGTTCTCCTGCTGGTATCTTGGCTCTGCCGAGGTGGTCCTCCTGTTTCAGCGAGGTGGTGTTCGCGTGAACCTGTGAATGAAAACGCGCGTTAACTCGGTGCAAAACCGACCCAACAGAGGTAGAGACCGAGAAAGGAACAGAGAGAGAGAGAGAGAGAGAGAGAGAGAGAGAGAGAGAGAGAGAGAGAGAGAGAGAGAGAGAGAGAGAGAGAGAAAGAGAGGCGTGGAGACGGAAGGCGGGAAACCGGAGCACGTGTACGCCACGTGCCACCGACACGGCACGAGCTCGCGAGCTTGCGCGCGCGCAGTCGTACCCGTGCACACCTTTGCGACCGTTTTTTTCCCGAAGCGACTTTACGTGGCGCTCTCGCTCGTTTTCACCGGTCCCGAGAATCATCGTCTCCGTGGACCTGTTCGCTTTTACCCGGGCCCGAACCGGACGAATTTCTTGGGCCTCGATTGCAACACAACGATTTCTTTTGCGTCTGCGTTCTCCCATCGGTTAATTAAGGAAACACTGTTAATGCCGTTCTGATTGATCTGGTTAAAATTATTCGGTCGTACACATCAAGAGTCCGTTGTTATTCGCGTTTTCAATGTGGAAAATATTTTCCATCAACGACGAAAGTGAATGGTCAAATTTGTCGTAGGAGGTCCACCTAAATATGCCCTTTAATTGTTATGGTATAAATAATATTTTGTATGCAATTTGACTGATATCGATGGACGAATACGTCGTAGAGAATATTGTTATGTCAAGATCATTCTCTGACCTTCTTCACTCGCAGATATATTTTTCACTATACATCGACTGAACAAATTATTAGAGACACCTGCTTAAATTGACAAATTTACATTGCAACAGTTAATTTCTAAATGAAAATTTAGCTACACCGAATTCTTGTTATCTTTAGGAAGTATTGTTGTTTGCAAATTGGAAATGTTTGTTTAGCAATACATATAGGCAACATCATCCGCCACATAGAAAATAAATATATTTTTCGTACAGTGACTCTAATCATTTATTTATGGACTGTAAGTGTATATTTTCTTTGACTTCTAAAACTAGAATTAAATATGAAATTTATTTCTAATAAATTAGATACAATAAATATTTTTGTATCAACGCAACTGAAGGAAATATTGATGTGGCTACATTCAGGTGGACTACCCTGTGTAAAGAATATTATTACATGTATTTTATGCATTCGTTTTAATTTGTCGTTCTGTAAAGGCAAATCGCAAAAAGGACACGGAACCTAATCGTTTAGGTTTAGTCAACTTCATTATACTTTTCGAAATAATACTCCTGATAAGAAATACCAAAATAAGAATTGTCCAAGTCAATTATAAGAAACAGAAGTCAGGTGAAAATAAATTTCTTCTTATAATAATATCAGGAAGATTGAATGATGGTAGAACAACATCATTGCAAATGCATAAAATCCGTAGTCTAATTATGATCGTCATCCACGCATGATTTCGCCACAGAGACACCGGGTTAGGCTTATAGTGACGACTGTTGGAACTCTCTTTCATCCTTTGAGGACGACTGTCGCCATATTGGCGACGTCATGTTCATATAATCTCCCGAAGAAAATATTTCCAATATTTTTTAAAATCTTCGCCCGCGGATTAATCCTGAATTACCTATTGCCAAGCTAAGAGTTTATCTTTATTTATCGTCGCCGCTCGAGAACCAGTAAAAACTACCAAATCGAATCCATAAGATCCGTAGCGGCGTTAGCAGAAGCCCTGGTCGATACACCTAAATTTCGAGAGTCTATCCCCGGTCTCTCTTCTTCGAGCGAGTTGGACACCGTCCAAAGGAGAGGAGCGAGGGAAGATACCCGGGACAGATAATCCATTTCAAGAACATTCCGGATCGTTCTCCGCAATCAGTCGAGCATTCGTCCGCCTTTCGATTGGTCCTCCGGGTCTCCGTGGCAAGAATTCGTCTCGTTAGCCCCCGTGGAATCGATAGAGTCTTAACACTGAACCACGGTCAAGTGACTGGGCTTTTTATTCTATATTTGTTAATTATATGGTTGATTTAATGGTTGACTTAATTTCGTCGTCTAACCGTGCGTTATGATTAAACAGTGGATTTTGTGAATTTATGGCGAAAATGAAATGAATTTGATTATATTGATGTGTTACTATCAATTTCACAAAATTATTAAAAGAAGAATGAAATTCCGATTTGTCTCCCGTTTCTCATAATTAACGTAGGCAACTTTTATTTTGCATGAAGATCCGCTGTCTGGTTATAATAAAATCGTTCAAGATCTAAGTAAATTCAAGCTTCTCACTTCTGTTAGGCAAAAGACGAGATCACAGGTCCATTGCTTTTAGTTTTATAGAGTCTTTTAATGTTCTAGGGTCTCTTGCGACCCTAACGTTTGGATTTTGTTGCATTAGACTACCAGGGTCCATTAACAAGTTCATTACTTTTTTATTTTGATAGAGGTACGTCTTTAACAGATATGCAGCATATGTATGAGTGCCTTGCAATTGATGCAGAAAACTTTTATTTTAAAGATTCGCACTCCAATCATGACTCTTCATAGTTTGAGACAACAGGGAACTATTTCGGGTTTTTCTATATCTACATATACAGATATTCGCCTATCTTAAAACGCAAATTAGAGAGGGGGTGCAACTTGCTAATTAATTTTCTTATATATCTGAAACCATTTCAATAAGTCTCCTCAGAATTCTCAGGAAGAATCGCCTATTCAACATCTGAAGAGCCAGGGTACCATATCAGGTTCCTCTGTCACTATTATAGAGATATACATCTCTTAAAAAACAAGTTTGAAGGTCCTACAATCTGCTAACTAACTTTTGTATACAGCCGTAACTATTTTAGTAAATTTCTACAGTAATCTCAGGGAAAATCCCGACACTTTAACGTCCGCAGAGACAGAGTACGATATCAGGGTTAATCCGCGGGTCACGTTGAGATCCACTGGATCCACCGCAGTCTGCGCCACTGTTCTCCGATGGGCCCCTTCTAGGGTAACACGAAGGGGGGCACTGACAGCGACAGCTGCCGCTGCTGTTGCCGTGCCCCCTCTTCCCTTTCCGCGTCCCTTCAACGTCGACTCCGGTCCCTTTTGCCGAGCCGTAGCCCTCTCGGTCCCGCGAGGCCCCTTGGCACCACGACGTCCCCACCATCGGGCCCCATGGTCGCGTGGCAGTCAGCCTTCTCCACCACAAAATACACCTTCGCCGTACCGTTTACTCCCAAACGCCGCAACGGACGATCCTCTCCCTTCCCTCCCTTCTCCCTTCGGTCTTTTGCTTCTCCGTCTTCCTCTTCCACTCTCTTTCATCCAGCTTACTCTCTCTCCCTCTTTCTCTTTCTCTCACCGTCTCGTTCTCCTCGTCTCGGCAACACACGAGCCAGCGGCGCTGCTCTCGCTGAATTTTTCAGCTCTCCTCTCTACGTGGGCTAGGTCGATTTGACTGGTTTGTTGGCACACACCAGACTCTCCTCTCCTGCCGTGACCGACGCCGGTCCCGGCCCAGACCGGTGTTCTTTTCACCGGGGAATTTTTATGCGCCTCTCTTGCTACCTTTCCGTTCCAGAAAGTAACGGTTCCGGGATATTTGCTCCTCTCTTTTGCACCAGCCGCCGAACCTGGCGCTGTCCCCGCGGCTGCTCGATCTCGGTATCATCCTGGCTTCAGCTGCATCATGTATCGGCAGAAATTCGTCGGTGACCGGGTCCAAGGGACGCGTCGACTGATGTCCCAGGTCGACCGACAGTCTCCTACTTATAAATATCCTCCTAACAAAGAGACCTTGGCAGCGAAGTCCTGTTGCAACAAAGACACTCGTCTACCGAGTGTTGCGGAGGTTGTTTTGTTAGTGTTATCATCAGAAGAAGCTCTTATTCGATCTGTCGCTTCTCCGAGTTATAGAACTTGGTAGCCAGTTTTGCTGAGGACATTTGTTGGACTGGTTGGAGCAACGAGGACATTGCTGGTTTCGAATCCTGTGAAAATCTTGCTTTTGTAATTCGGCAGCAATTTTAGGACATCCAAGACTTTGAGCTAGAGAAGTGTTCCTAATAGAGAATTCTTGACAGTCATATTATGACAAAGACTGCTGTAGAATGTACCAAAGCAAAAATTTGACTTAGCAAGAGAAAGAACCTAGTTAATGCTTAATCCGAGTGTCCAATCTAGCCATGAAAATTTCTGGACACCGATTGAAGCAGCAGAGTCCTCTAAACTTCTAAAGGAGAGTAGAGATTCTAGACAGTCAACAACTGTGCAAGTCGCAAAAGTCTCGCAACAAAGACTATCTAGCAGCCAAAGATAGAAGAGTCCGAACAAAGCCTCTTCCAGAGCAGTCTGAGACTTCCCGAAGTAATGATAAATGGCTCGATCAGTCTTATTTTCGTCAGCCAGTTTGGTAGTCTGAGAATAGTTTGGATCGAACGTATACCGCGTGGAAGAATTCTACGGACAAAGTATCTTTTTGTCAGGGACTATACTCATCGGATGTGTTTGCAACGACAAATGTCCTTGCGGTCAGCATAACGTATGGCCGAAGGATTTCAGCGCGCAGAAATAACCTTTTAAAAAGACCATGTATTCGCAACGAAAGGGTCTCCGCTACATATAGACGGGACCCGTCCAATAAAGACTATCGGGACGGTTTCTACACACGGGAATACCGTTCTGGTCGGGTTCTACACGGGCCGGTGGAGGTTTTACATGCACGGGGACGCGGGCACGCTTGTAGACGAAGACATCCAGTAAAAACTGAACACAGAACACTAAGGAAACCTCAAGACCAGAGATAAGTCGGTCCGGGAAGAAGTAAAGAAGTCGCGTGGCGACTTCGTTCCTCTCCGACGACGATCGTGGTCGTGGTCCGTGGGACTCACGGATCCGATACACATATAATGCCTTGTGGTTTCGGGCCCCGGCGAACCCTGCCAGTGTCCGACAAGGTGGGATATTATATCTGGAAGTGTAGTGTACACGCTCTTCCGATTATTCTCAGTCCGTTGGTTCCACTGTGTCCTGGCGAGGGCAAGCTTTCGAGGCCCTGGAGATGGCCCGATACTCCTGTATAACGGGTGGCCGAACAGTTTCGGAACGACATCCCTTTTATTCAAATCTTTTGATTTTTACAGCATTTTTGGGCAATCGGTAGAACCATTTTATAAGACACCTGAGGAGGAATTATTTTTTACATGTACAGGGTGATTTAGTTTTAAGAAAGAAAATTTCAATGTTGAGGTACAAGTTATTGTCGTTGGTGTAAGGATGGATAATTGATTGCGTATCTGCTTACAGAATATTTTTTGTATACGATTTTTCGAGAAATAAGAGAATGTAAAAAATTTTGTCATATTTACAGGTTGTTTCATTTTTGCGACCTAACATGGCGTCATTGGGGTATAAGTTACGGTTGTTTTGTATCTGCTTGTAGAATGTTTTCTGTATATGATTTTTCGAGGAATATAGGAATGAAAACAATTTTGTCAGATTTATAGGCTGTTTCGTTTTTGCGAATTCGAAAGGCATCGTTGGAATACAAGTTATCTATTACGAAAATCGATTTTGTGTCTGTCTTGTAGTCTCTTTTGTATATGATTTGTTTAGAAATTTGTTTAGATTAAAATGGCAACGTTGGGATACAAGGTACATATTTGGTGCAAGGAAGAGTAATTGATTTTTTTATCTACCTGCAGTCTTTTATGTATACGATTTTTCGAAAAATAGGAGAGTGAAGCATAATTTTGTACATGTACAGGTTGTTCCATTTTTGCGAGACAAAATGGCATCGTTAGATTTGAAATTATCATGACGGGTGTGATCAAGGATAATTGACTGCATCTTTCGTACACCATTTTTTGAAAAATAATAGAGTGAAGCATAAATTTTTACATGTACAGGTTGTTCCATTTTTGTGAGACAAAATGGCATCGTTAGATTTGAAATTATCATGAGTGGTGTGATCAAGGATAATTGACTTTGCACCTTTCGTAGAACATTATATGATGAATAACAGAATGAAGCATAATTTTGGTACATGTACAGGTTGTTCCATTTTTGTGGATTGAAATGGTAGCATTAGGATATACAATATTATAAATTATTATTATTGGGTTGGTGAAGGAATATCGACGTGATATCTGTCTTATATAATCTTATTTCTATACTATGGTGCCATCCATGAAGTGGCTAGATATTTATAGATTGATTCACAAGTGGTGCATGAAGCAATAACTAACTCTATGGTTTATCTTGGAATTTTGTGACCATTTTATGAAGCTATTTATTCTAAACTAATTTTTCTTCCCGTTGCTCCTAATGGAGCAATTGTTAATTTAAATTGACCTTCAGCAATTAAATAATTATATGACGATTGCTTTAGTCAGGACCAATATGAACTCGGATACTGTCTTCAACAATTCAAATACACCGTAGCTGAACCAACAGTGTCGTAACCACAAAGTATACCTGCTTAGTTAGCTGTCCAGGTGCCTAAACCTTCAATCTACATACAGGCTGATTCAGAATTATTACTGTAAATTTAATTTCATAGCTTTCTATTTATACGAGCACAGCATGAGCAAACTTCGGACATTCCATCCTCTACAAAAGCAAAAGTAACAAATAAATCGAGCAAAACTCACACAATAATTAAAATTAAATTTGAATCCCCTTCCGACCTGAATTCCAACTTAATTGATTCAACATCGTCCAGTTCTAAATGAATGGTGAAGATATAAAAATTTTGCACCATCCTAGGGGACATACGTATGGAATTGGATGACGATATTAAAAAATTCGTCAATAAATTTATTAATTCAACGTCGTCAAGTTCCAAAGGAATGGTCGACCTATCTAAATTTTGCATCACTTAAGGGACATACGTTTGGAATCGGTTGACGATTTCAAAGAAATGTCTAAATGAATTTATTAATTCAGCGAAATTTCAAACGAATAAACAAGATATCGAAATTTTGCACTTGGAAGACCCATGTTTGGAGTCGGTTGACCTTGTTAAAAATGGCTCAATGAATTAATTAATTCAAGTTTCAAACAAATGGTTAAGATATCGAAATTTTGCAGAATCGTATCGCATGGTGGACTCGATTCGAAAAGTATCGACCGTAGAGCGAGTCGGTGCATGTAAGGCAACGGTTGAGCACCATTGGCTACCTGAGTTCTTTTCCACATTTTTTTCGTCTTTCTCCTGGCCCTCTATTCTTCCTCCCTCGGTGTATAGGTGTGCGTCTCCCCTCTACCGTTGGGGTCGAGGGCCCCAGGGGTGGCAAACCCGCCCCGTCCCCCTTCCTTTCGCTATTCTCTGTCGGCCTGTGAGTTTCGTTTATCCTCTTTCCTCGTTCCTCGTTTCTCTCTCCGTCTCTCTCGTTCTTACCTGCGCGCACGGTACACCCTTTTGGGTCGCGTGGCACCGTGCACCGGCACGACGGTACACACGCGAATTCTCCCATAGAAAATGGCTCGTTGGGGTGCGTGGGCCCTGCACACCGGCGGTCCACGTATCGGGTGTCCCGCAAAAATATCGGAGCACCGTCCAGAAAAAAAGTTGTCGGCAGGAAAACCGATATCTTCGAGCAGACACGTTTTGTACCCGTTTAATTGTTCACGGGCCCTCTGGGACAACCGAACACATACATCCTTTTTACCATTTTTCTGGACGAATTCGCAGCTGAACGAGAACCTTTCTCTTTTTTGCTTCTTTCCGCGCACCTCTTTCGAGGACACTTTTTTCGTGAAACAAGTCCCATCGGTTCGGATAATCGAGGCTCTTTTATATCGCTAATCGAACAAGCAAATTCGATTTAAATTGTATCGTGTTTGGTGTCGTTGCGATCGTAAAAGTGTCGCGAGTAATGTCATTAAAACAAATGATGATAAACAGATCGACACTTCGTTTGCAAACCTAGAAACCTTAAAAATTCTATAAAATTAAAACGATTTATTTATCAATGCAATACGAATTGTAAGGTTAAGCTGTAGAGTACTCGTTACTTTTTGCACACGCCAACCACAAAAAAACTAATTTAAGTTAAAAACTATCTAACCACGAAAAAATTAATTTTTAAATTTGTTTCGCGCGCTCGAAGATGTCCAACGTTTTCAACCGTTCGGCGGACAACGCGAAACGTCGAGGGCGACTATTAAGATTTATTATTCGACGGTGTAAAAAATAATCCTCCCGGGGAGATAATCGAATTAAGACTTTCCAGGCAGGTGTTCCATTATTTCTTTCGCCGTTTTACAGGGCTGCTTCGCCTTTGTCGCGGCTCGTTCGCCCGGATTTTTCGTCTTTGCCCCGTTCGCTTACGTTCGAGGCTTGATTTAATCGTTCTCTCGGCAGGTGGTGATGCGTCGCGTTAGGAACTCGATCCTCGGTCAGATAGCCCGACGAATTATTAGCTTGTCGCGGATTAATTGTATTTTTTTATGGCCCCGGATCCAGTGGCGTTCCGCTTCTTTTACAACTACATGCAGATTAACGCGCGCGCGCGCCTTTGTTTGCTTTTGTTTTATCCCGCGTCGCTTCGGGAAATGAGAATCCGCCGCGATCGGATGCTGCGTGCCCCCCTTCCCCCCTTATAGGCTCGTTAATGTTCCTCTGTAACGACCCAACGGACAGAGGAAGCTGTAAATTCGCAATCGTCAATTATATTTTCTTATTATCGTTTCCGATCGATGAAACTTCGTGCCTTTTCACGAGAAGATTAGTACTCGGTTTCTTTCTATCGATTGGAGATGAATGTTTAAGGGGGGAAGACATTTTAGAGCGCTTGAAAATCGGTTATTTTTAGGATTTTTTTTCTTAATAACTACGAAGCGGGTTTTTTTTCAAACTTTCTTGGTGTGATGTTCTATATTTAAACGATACAAAAATTGGTCCACATTAACGATTATATTGGTTGTCGAAATATTTATTTAACTTCACAGCTCCGCGCCGCCCGCATCGTCAGTTCGTGTACATTCTACAGCCTACAATTTTCATCTGAAACAGGAAAACCAAAGTTTCTCTTAATCCTAATAAAATTATGTCGTCGATGAATTAAAAAAAAATTCCGAAAATGCATAAAAATGCAAAAATTTCGAGGTTTACCAAAAAAGTTACGATTTTCGCGAAAAAATACCTGCTTTGTAATGCAGAAAAAAATAAAAAAATTAAACTATTTATAAATTTTTTTAATTCATGGACGACAATTTTATAAGGATTAAGAAAAACTTTGGTTTTTCTGTTTCAGATGAAAATTGTAGGCTGTAGAATGTACACGAACTGACGATGCGGGCAGCGCGGAGCTGTGCAGTTAAATAAATATTTCGACAACAATAATGTAGACCGATTTTTGTATTGTTTAAATATAGAGTATGACACCAAGAAAGTTTGAAAATGATCCGCTTTGTAGTTATTAAGAAAAAAAATCCTAAAAATCATCGATTTTTTGAGCGCTCTAAAGTGTGTTACCCTCTTAATCAACGAGTATGCTAATGTGTACGATGCAGTGTCGCCAGATCGCTGAAATTGAGGGGAATACAATTTACCACCTCTCTGATGACCAGAGTAATATGTAACATGTTGCGCTGCACGTCACGTGATCAGTCTACGGTATTAGTGGGGGACGTTGGAGTGAGCGCAGAAGTGGACTGGGATAGTGGAAGGGGAAAAGGAGGAGAGGAAAATCAACCCAGTTTTGGGTTGAGCTGACAACACTGGTAGGATGTAAATCGACGAGACGCGTAATATCGACTTAACTGCGGATTTTATAACAAAAATAAGTGGATGAAATATGAAACAGTCGAAATAAAACGTTGAGACAATTTCAAGAACACAGTTTATACTATTTTGAACGCATACAAATGATTATAAATACAACAAAATAAATCTCTGTTTGCATAACAATCCATCTTGCTACAGTGACATAAACTTGACGTGATTTTTAAGGGGATTTCAATTTGCAATATGGTCGGTTATGTTATGTCGGTGTTATCGGAGCGGAGTGCAGCAACATCAGAATTTTTTTGTCCCGATTCTTTGTAACTCGATCGAAATTCGGCAAATTCTGCTCGCATATGGGAACGAGACGGATCGGTCGGTCTAAATTTCACGAACTCCTGCAACGTACCCACGCGGATCAGGCGTGCGATCATTTTTCGAAAAAGGGGGAAAAATCCTCCGGGGACGAACTGGACACACAGGAATCCTGGGTCAAAGTACAGGCGAGCGGTCATCCAATCCCGGGCCTGCATTAAGGACGTTCGACCGAGCGTGTGATCCTGTATTTTAACACCCGAATTTTCAACATGCAGACCTTCAGCTTCGCATACTGCAACCATGCATTTCTGGTCTCCCTCGCAGACATCGGCTTTCTTACCGAAAACTTCGTTCCTTAGACAATATTTCGATAACATTCTCCTGTTTCTTGATACAGTTTTGATATTCACTTTTATTATTCTCAAAAATTAAAACATTTTGTGGTTCGTATAATCTGTACACAATAATACTGATTTTAGTATTTTCTGACGTTCAATTTTCGTATTTGGTTGTAATGAATTTATTAATGAATATTTATTTTCATTAATTTACAATTTCAGTATTTCGTGAAATATTATGCAATTTTTATTATTACGTTTTCCCCTATTTTCTTTTATTTATAACCACGCAATGTTAATTTATGCAAACATACACATTGATTGACAAATTTTGGGGAGACTAAAGGTAAACAGAATTTTCTGCTTCAATGTTTTAAATAAATAAAAAACATAGTCAAACTGCAGTACATTGTAGAAATTCAAGGCGCAATATTATAATTTTATAAAGATTTTTATAGATGACTCTATTATTAACAGATTATTCAAATGTAGATGATGTTTATTTTACACAAACACCATCCGCCATATTTATCTATCCGTCACAATCTTCTACGATTCTTTCAATTCAACGTCAACTTAAAAAATTAATCTCGAAAAACGGCACACAGAGGAGAATTAAACAATAATGCGGTTAAGTCTACATTATATAAAATTCCACCATCATCACGAGCATTCTGAAAACAAATGAAATTAGCCTAAACCTTCAGTTTCAAAGAAGCCGTTAAAAGGCTATCCAAAAAGATAAATTGCATCGTGAACCGACCAGTTAGGGGCTGAACATTCTCGAGCCGCGAAGGGTCGAATATGAAACGGATCCGCTGCGGAATTCCTGTTCCCTTTTAGAGGAAAAATTCCGGTCAGAAAGGGTTAATGGAGGATCTCGCTGGCGACGGGGGAGAGGGGGAGGGGTGATACGATAAGTCAGCCACTCGGCGGTTGCAGGGATGGCGAACGACGAGAGCACACGGAGAACTCTTTTGGTTGGAAATATTTTTTTTTGCGCGCGATCCGAGACCGCGAAATGCAGATAGGTCGTGGCAGTTTTCCCTCCTCCTCCTCCTCCATCCGTCCATTTTGTTTTTTATGCCCGGCCTCTTGTTTTTCAACGGTTCGCGTTCCACGCGCTTTTTTACGAGATCGTCAACGCTGAAAGTGTCTGGCGTTCTCGCTGCGCGTAATATTCCACGATATTCCCCCCACCTACCCCTCTCTGCCCCACCCGTACCCCCCTATGTCTCCCTTCCGTACCCCTCTTTCCCCCCGTGCATCGTTTCCCACCCCCGCGTTCCTTTTTTTTTCCGCGTCGCCGCGGCGAATCCGCGGAACGGTGTCGGCGCGGTTTAATCGATTCGCGGAATCCCCTTTCCGGCGATTGATTTCGCGAATCCCGGCGCTTTCGAAAATTCATTGAGAATAATAACGACGCCCGGTGATGCTCTCTTTTTTTCGCTTTTTTTTTCAAACCGACGCGTCCACTGCCACATCGCTTCACCCACATACGGATGATGAAACTCTCTGTCTTTCGGGTCGCAGGGGAAATAATACTTGATCGTAGGGATTGAGGTGTGAAATGGAAGGTGTGGGGGTGGTTGTGATCTATGGATCGAGGTGAACTTCGAAAGATGATCTACGGATTTTCTGTGTTTGCCCGACTGGTACTACGGGGTGATTAATTGCGAATGAAATGGATTTTGTGATGAGGTGGCAGATTTTTATAGAATTTCGGGACTTGTCAAAATGACGCGTTCTAATATTTTTAATTTACGATTGTCGAGACTGTAAAGATGTGTCCGCGAGGAATTAGTCTGCAAATTTATTTCTTTGGGTGTTTATTATAAAAAAATGACTAAAAATTTGGAGAGATCCATTCTCATTATTCTCATAAAGTCAACCTAATGTTAACTCTAAAGCCGAACATTTTAACGGCGAATATTGGCCGTGAAAAAGGGAAATCGAGCACCAGCGTCGAATTATACTAGGCAAACGTAATACAAATTTCGATGTGGGTCTGAAATGACCCAGTTCCGATCAAGAGGTACTGAATGTTTTGTTCGTAGCGACGGGATGTTTTTTAAGTATTTTTCATGTGGTGAATCAGTTAATATGGGTTGAGAAAAAGGGAAATCGAGCATCAGCGTCGAATTACACTAAGCAAACGTAATACAAATTTCGATGTGGGTCTAAAATGACCCATTAGTGTTTGAAGATGAAGTAGAGGCTTTTTGGTAGCAAGGAAACATTTTTTAGAAGTTTCCACATATCAAATCTGCGAATATTGGCCGAGAGAGAGGAAAAATCAAGCATCGCTGACTAAATACAGTAGCCAAACCTAATAAAAATTTTGATACGGGTCGCAAATGACCCAATTCTGACCAAGAGTTACTGAAAAATTTGTTCACAGCGATGGGTTGTATTTTAAGTATTTTTCATGTGGTGAATCATTGAATATGGGTCGAGAAAGAGGGAAATCGAGCGCCAACGTCGAAGTACACTGGGCAAACGTAATACAAATTTCGATGTGGGTCTGAAATGACCCAGTTCCGATCAAGAGTTACTGAATGTTTTGTTCGTAGCGACGGGATGTTTTTTAAGTATTTTTCATGTGGTGAATCAGTTAATATGGGTTGAGAAAAAGGGAAATCGAGCATCAGCGTCGAATTACACTAAGCAAACGTAATACAAATTTCGATGTGGGTCTAAAATGACCCATTAGTGTTTGAAGATAAAGTAGAGGCTTTTTGGTAGCAAGGAAACATTTTTTAGAAGTTTCCACATATCAAATCTGCGAATATTGGCCGAGAGAGAGGAAAAATCAAGCATCGCTGACAAAATACAGTAGCCAAACCTAATAAAAATTTTGATACGGGTCGCAAATGACCCAATTCTGACCAAGAGTTACTGAAAGATTTGTTCACAGCGATGGGTTGTATTTTAAGTATTTTTCATGTGTTGAATCGTTGAATATGGGTCGAGAAAGAGGGAAATCGAGCACCAGCGTCGAATTACGCGGTACAGCCGGCCGCTGACCGCCGCGTTACCATCTACACGGATTTCGGGCGGACATCAATTCGGCATTACAGCTCGCGAAACGCGCGCGACACAACCTCGAAAACCGCGCGGCTCGGCGCGCGCTGCGAACGGCGATTTTCACCGCGCGAGACACGACCACGATTTCGTGGTCAGCCCCGGTACGGCGTCGTATATCAGCGCGACACCATCGAATTAGAATTACCTGAAATTATCGCACCCTTTCTGCGGTCCTGTTACCTTGTACGAACCGAAAGTGGCATCGATTTATTTAGCGCGGATGAACAAACCGAATGGACTGTCCTATTTACAAATGCCGTTGCTCGTCGAAATCACTGAATTTCGCAAATCTTCTAGTTGAGAGCCTCAAGTGTTAGATCAATTAGCACTCGGCGTGTTAACCCTTGAAAAATCATGCGATTCTTCAAACCAATCATTGATCTTTTCAATCAGTTTTTGGTTTTTTAGTTTAGCAGCAATATTATTGTACTTGTTTCATTGTAGTTCAATTTAAGACAGGGTTGATTTGTGCTCTACTTTAGAAGATCGATCAATTAAACGAACTTTTTAGAATTGTTTGCTAAACTGAACATCAACATTCGTTGATATATTTATTAAGATCATTCAATGATATCATGGATTGATAAAAAAGCGCCATGGAAATTGGCACAATACTTGCAAATGAAACAGTCTTACAGATTTAGTACTACATTACTGGTGGAGGGTTAATTTTCATTTGTTGTAGATAAATTTCTTGTACCACTGGGATTACAAAAATTTGATTAGGATGTAGAAAGGTAGATGAACTTTGTTGACCATCGTTTATTCAATTCCAGAAAGTTTCCATGTTGCATTAAACAAATTATCAAGTGAAAGAGTTAGTCGAAGCTATCGAAGCAAAGTAGAACGAAGTTTTCAAGTGATTCAATTATAGACGGTGGATCTTAAAGCGTTGGTGATGCTCATCACTGCAGAAGAATCAAATGAACATTTTCAAAGTTGTCCAACAATTTTATACATTCTTTAACGTAAAACTTATTGAAAGATATTTTCTACAAAACCTAGAATTATGAAATTCTTGGATGGCTGTACCAACTTTTTAAGAAAGCTACAAATAATCTTTTACAGAAAAACGGATAAATTACTTAACCACTAACTGTCTAAAAAAGGACGAGGACTGCTATCAGCAAATTTATTCTTCAATACCCTAAACACGTCTTTGTGATTAGCACCCCTAACCTCTAACTCTTTAAAAAAGCTACGAATGATTTTGACACTTACCGAAAAAATTGTACGAACCGCGTACGCAAATTACACTTGAGTAATTACAATGTTTCAAACACAAGGACTGCTATCATCAATTTATTCTTCAATATCCTAACAACGTCTTCGCGATTAGCATCCCTAACCTCTAACTCTCTAAAAAAGTTACGAATGATTTTGTCACTTATCGAAAAAATTGTACAAATTGCGTACGCAAATTAAACTTGAGTAAGTACAATGTCCTAAACACGAGGAGTGCTATCAGCAATTTATTCTTCAAAACCTTAACAACGTCTTCGCGATTAGCATCCCTAACCGCTAACCCTCTCAGAAAGGTACGAATGATTGTGTGACTCAAAGAGAAAAGTGTCTAAATTCCATTCGCTAATTACACTCGTGTAATTACAATGTTTGAAACACGAGGACTGCTATCAGAAATTTTTTTCTTCAATACCTTAACAACGTCTTTGCGATTGTTCCATGCCCCAACCGCTAACTCTCTAAAAAAGTTACGAATGATTTTGTCACTCACCGAGAAAAGTGTATAAATTCCATACGCTAATTACACTCGTGTAATTACAATGTTTCAAACACGAGGACTTCTATCAGCAATTTATTCTTTAGTTCCTTAACAACGTCTTCGTGGTTAGCACCCGTATGCCGAGCGTAGAATTACAATTGCCAGGAGTCCGTGACCACTTGGAGTACGAACATTCTATCGTGGAAAACAATCGTACAAGGCTAGCAGGAGCTCCGGAATCTCGTGGGGGCACATCCGTGGTAATTCTTCATCGTTGCCAGTACTCGATAGAGGTGACGCCGGCAGCAGCCAACGTGGAAGACGAACTAGTCGTGACACGAAGCTGCCCGGTGCTCAACACTACGTCATAACGGTCGAGCTGGCTTGCATCGGTCCTGAGGATGACACGATGGACCATGGTTTAGCTTGTCCTTTGATGCATGATATTGCAGACTCGGTGCTGCACGCTTCGGCAAACATGTCACGAGCAAGCCGAAACTGTTAGGATTCATAGTTATCTCGGCCCGATCGTGTCGTAGTCGGACACTCGCCCTATCGTCCACGCACGGATATATTCGTCCTAGGTAATGTGATATACTCCTCCTGGGCTGCCCTTTCGCGGTTATCAGAGTAGCCCGGCCCTTTCTGCTTCTCGGCTTCTTTGATCCAGCCATGGTACTATTCCCTTCAATTTTGCTAAATCTGTTACACTTAACACTAACCGTACCGAACAGAAAATGCGACTAATATACGTTATTTTAGAAAAATTACAAAACCAAATTTTGTTTAGATTTCTCGCAATTTTTATAACACTACAAAACTTTAAGAACATTATCTGAATGTTACCTGCAACAAAAGAATACATGCTCTTTACATACAAACAAATTGTACAACCGATAGAAAATGAATAATCGATAAAGAATAAAGTGAAGACAATTAACCCTTTGACGTATTTTAACGAGTCAGGCTCGTGATGAGGATTTTAAACGAACGTTAACAAACATGAGTGTTATGCCCTTCTTTTTAGACGAAATAAAATTTTATTCATTTGCAATCAGTACTTGATCATTGAAGCAAATATAGTCATATCAAAAATATAAATTTTCTTTTTTCATCTGTGACATTTCCGGGAATAAAGACGGTCTAATCACTGCGCAGCCGTAAAGAAAGTGATACGGCAAGGGGTTAACAAAGTGAAGACCTTTAATATGAAATAAACTCGATCCATTCGCCGTAGTGATTTTTATCAGCGAGTTAGTTAAAAAAGCCTCCGACGACTACCTATCGGTGGCCGAAAATCAAGCAATAAACATTTTTATTGGCATAAATATTCGCGCACTCGTGGCAGCCGAACGGAACGGGCCCGCGGTCGTCGAATACAAATAAATGTAAATAGCGGAAAGCGATCGTTCATTGAAAACCCGACCGAAGCCTGCCCGCGGGGGAAGAAATTCATTGTCGATCGGCGAGGGGTGGCGTGGGGGTGGCTGGGGATACAATAGCGGTCGGTAGTGATAAAATATCGTCGAATTAAAGTTAATCCGAATTCTTCCGCGGCGGTTTTCGAAACCAGTAAATCCAGCCGATCCTCATAAATTGCTGGCAAGACGCAGGCCCACGTAGTTTCTCCCTCTCTTTTCTTCTTGCTCGTTCTTCTGCGCTCTCTTCCGCTCTCTTTCGCTCTCCCCTGTTGTCTTCGTCTCTCTCGTACTTTTTGCTGGTCGCTCCTATCTATCTCTCTCGTTCTCTTCTGGTCTTTCCTTCACTCTGGTTCTCTCCCGTCTCGCCGTGTGCACGTACGTACTCGGGGGTGGGCATTAATAACGGATGAAGCCTCCTAGCGCACCGAGCACGGGGAACCGCGTAATGTTTATCTCGTTGTTTATTCCGCGTGCGTGGCAGCCGCAACGCGGAAAACGCGCGGCCCGCGGATTCTTAGCGCGATCGCGGTTTTGATTTATAAAGACGCACCGCGAATTTATGCCCGACATTAATATTGCATCGACTAGCGCGCCGCGCCGTGCGTGCACGTCGGGATCGTCTTCTTGCGATACCCTTCTTCTCTCTACCCTTCCACAATTTCTCGCGCAAAGAATATTCCGCGATCATGGGCTAACGTTGCTGCGAAATCGTTCTATTTGCTTCCTCGAAATCGCTGATTTACACCCGAATTTTATTGTCTATTTTATTTACTCTTCCCGTTCAATTTCTTCGTGCTCCTTTGGAAATTTTTAATGTTCAAACGGCTGGGCGTAGATTTGTAGAAATTTTTCTGTTTTTGCTGGGTATTTTGAAGAATCTGTACAAATAATTTCAGCTTAAAATATTCATTTTTTAATAAGATACGGTATTTTTTGTATGGATAAGCATTTTGACATTTTTGCGGATAGGCATTCGGAAACTCTGATTTTTAATAACTGGATTGTTAGGTATAAGTTGCTGGAAATTTTACTGTATTTAAGGAATATGTTGAAGAATGTATACAAAAATGTTCAGCTCAAAAGATTCAGTTTTTAATAAGATATGATTATTTCTTTATGGATATTCACCTGATTGACATCCTCATTGACAGGCATTCAGAAGCTCGTTTTATACTGTAGGTGAATGTTTCTCTGCTTCATGGTGAAGTATTTCGCGGCGAGAATACCGTTTTAATACAACAAAATATATCTACCCGTGGTTCCCCGCTTTTTGACAATTTCAACGAGTATTTTATTGTTGTCCATTCGTTATTTTCAGTCGTGCTTGCAGCTTTTCCCGCGCGCTGAAATACGATTTCCCTGAACATTCGTGTACAACGATCCACAAATAACGCGAAAAGTCGGGAAAAAAGGAAAAAATAAATAAACGTTCGATCGTCGACTACAAACAATGGAAAGTCAAAATCTCGAACAACCAGCAAGAGAGAAAATGTTTAATACAGCTCGTCGCTGAAAAAAAAAATATAATTCCGCGATTCAAGAACAGCAGGCGAACAGTTCCATTTTCCTAACTTCCTGTGACAAATAACGCACTAAAAAATAAAAAAACAATGATCTCTCTCGGCTTTACGATGCCCGTGGCCCAAGAACTGTCGTAACTTTATTTATTTTAACGTTTAGCGGAACTTTATTTTAACGGGGACGGTTCTGTTTCAACGTTCGCTCGTTTTTTTTTCTGTTGCAGAGAAGCCGGGATTCCAGTCGCCGTATGGCCCCACGATGGACAACGGAATGGTGAGTACCATTTTCCCAATTATCCCACTAAGATCCACCAGGTCTTTGTCCTTTTTTCCTCCTGGGGGATGATCTTCGGGGAGTTGAGGGGTGGGCTGAGGGTTAGGCGAGTCTAGGATTTTCTCGCCGTGAGAGGGCTCGACCAACTCGAATCTCCAGATAAAGCTGGATTACGTAAGAAACAGCGGCGTAATAATTATTGCAGTCGTGGAGGCAAATTTATCCGAGAAAAAGTTACTCCGCTCTTCCTTCCCTCCTTTCTTACCCCCTCGCGCACGGCTCCGGATAATCCGAAAACTTTAGACCGGGTCATATTCTCCGTAGCGGTTCTCATCGTGCTTGAAAAACCAACCGGTGCCCTTTTTCATCCCTAGCTCTGTAAAATTCGCCATCCCTTAAAAATTACCTCCTCGCTCGTGTTCCGCGATTTTTTAAACCTTATCCTGGCCTGTGGCTGTTTCGAGCGAAATGTTGCTTTGAAAGAATTATGGAAATCATACGTTGAACTGCTGCTGAAAGTTGCGGAACAAGATGAACAATTTAGGAGATGCCTGTTAGCTTCGTTTTTGACAGAATCAGCACAGTTAATTAACGGGCCATTAAACGCAAGCGCGCGACGTCACGAAGACGAAGGACCAAACAACAAGACACAATCGGCAATATATTCCGACGTTAAACTTTACATTAAACAGGGGTTATAATATTTGTTAACTCGCGTGAATACTTCGCTTAGATTGCGTATGTCGGGGAGAGTACGATTTCCGTGGCCCCTCGTTTTGAAGTTATATTTCTGTTCTTGGGGTTATTTCAAGAAAAAAATGTATATATAACATGGCGTCAAATTGGCCTGGTTTAGCCGGTAAAGTAGATTTCCTGTTTTTTATAAATTTGCAAATATCTCGGTAACTATGCGAAATATGGCAAAATATCAAGAAACCCTTTTTATAGAAAATGAAATTTTATTTGCATAATCTTTGCATTCTAGTTGTCATCCAGAATTTGAACTAGTAATGGAAAAATCATGTGAATAGAATGAGTTGTGGTTAGGTCGTGGAGGGGGCGGAAATCGTACGAGGGGCCACGGAAATCGTACTCTTGCCCGTATGTCGATCATATTTCAGCCAACAAGACATTCCCTCTTTGTATCAACCCTTAAATAACGAGGGGATGCTAGTTCTGAAGACTCCGTAGAATTTTTTAAACTTTTAATATTTTGTTCCTATTCGTTACTGGTCGTGTGTTTGCGAAACATTCTTCTTGAAAATTACTCGATGTAATGTTTGTCCAAAACAGGCACGACAATATAATCCATTTTCAGGGACATCATATTGATACAATGTTCTAAAGTAGCGATGTCCAAACTCGGCTCCGGGAGCTGAACGCCATCCCCACCACGGTTTCCATAGCGCCGTGACGCGGCGAACCGATTACCAATATGCTCGTTTCCCGCGTTAAACAGATGATCGTCGAGTGTTTTATGACACGCGGGTCGGTTACTCGGTTTCTTGATCGGCGGGGAGAGAACACACTGCGCCTGCGCAAACTGAGTAGGAAGGGGAAGCAGGCGCGTGAGAGGCCCCTACGCTGGACACCGCTGTTCTGAAGTCTAAAGCATGAATATTTTTTAATGGTATTCTTGTATTTTATATTTACAAATGACACTCATTTTTTTCTTTAAATCTAAATAACTTCAGACATTTTTGAAGTTCAATATTGGCTGAATGACGTCCTTATGTCTGCTGTACCTAAAATGCTCACGAAGTTTTCTTTAAAATTTAAATATGTTCAAACATTTTTGGAGACCAACCCCAAGAACTACCCTGACGAATACAAAGTCGGAAGCCTCTGTTCTCGTTTTACCAAAAATGTCTAAACTAACCACCGAAGACATCAGCATTTTCCAAAATTAAGAATTTCGCACCTCCCACACAAACTGCTAGAAGAACATTGTGCAAATCTTGAAATTGTGAATGAATACATCACATTGGGTCATCATGGCGTTCATTTCGAGTCAGACAGGTTTCAATGGTGGACAATTAGTCGCTCGAGATGGAGCTTCCATCGGTCCGCGATTTCCTCGCGATTTACCAGGCGATATTTCTCCGTGGAGAGGAGATAGAGGGAGAGGGGGGAGAGAGAGAGGAAAAGAGGGAAATTAATCTCGAACGTGAAGCGTTCCTTTTCTCCCGGAAATAAGAATTACCCAATTTCACGAGGGTTGAGTGTCGTCAACCGGCAGCTTTAATATCACTTACGTTCTCTCCCTACATTCGCGACGCAACATTGTGTTTGTGAAACGCGCACACCACCGGGTCCGGTACATACTAATATATACATTATGTGGAACAAAGGAATACGATGGGCGGGGGTGGTTTAAGCCAGCCCGGATGAAAAGTTATTCGCGGAGCGCGAATAAAGTCCCTCGTATTTTCTTCTGCCACGGTGTGTCGGCCATCCATTTCTTCCGCGCGACCTCCGTGACGATCGCTAATTAGTAAAACATGCGGGAGAACCATTACGCTCTTACGTTTACAATTCAAGGCCGATTAAATTGGTACGTTTAAGTCACGCTGCTATTTCTTCGCGCGGGGGTGGTTTCAATTTTATTTTTCCCGACCTTCGACGCTTTTGTTCGAAGGACTCTGCACCTAAATGCTTATAATTTTTCTTTGGAACGTAGATATAGTTCAGAGGTTTTTGAAAAATATTTTTTATTTTGAGAGTGGGATGAAAAGTGAATTTTTAGCGTTTAATATATATTTTAGTGGCGTTCTCGTATTTTATAAATACCACCTTCTATTTTTCTTTAGCTTTTGCATATTTTCACTCATTTTTTAAGGTTGACGTTTTTTTAATGACGTTCTTATATTTTCTATCATCAAAATGCCAACGAGTTTTCTCTTAAATCTAAATATATTTGTACCTTTCTTACAGCCCATTTAAGATTTTGCGGAGAGGTTGAAAGCTGAATATTAAGGACTAAATCTTTTTTTAACAGCGTTCTCATATTTTTCACCCCTAAAATGCCTTAAATTTTCTCTTCAATTTAAATATATTCGTGAATGCCTTAAAAATATTCTTCATTTTAAGGAACGCAAGAAAATTGAATTTCATAATTTGAATCTTTTTGTTAGTAAATGTGGTTCCTACAGAAGGTTGTTTAATTTGTGATTGAATAATCAGTTGTGATAGGATTATAAAATGGCTGTTGTTCCATGATGGTAACGATTATTACACAGTATTAATTAGAATCTTTATTTTAAACTTGTACTACAAATTGAAACTTCGTAAAATGTCCAAAGTAATCCAGTAAATTGCTTCCGGATACGAATATTTTATTTCCAAAGTTCAGTAATTGGCACTTGAACATTTTAATCCTAAAGATTAAATTGAAAATAATTCAGAAGGTATCTCAAAGTGATTAGCAAACATTTGGGAGGTGATATTATGCGAGTCATGTACATTTCCGGAAACTTCTTTGTTTGAAGATAGTAATCTTTCATTTATGATGGAGTGCTGTAATATTTACTCACGAAAGTTTGTTAACGTATTATTCTTCTTGTGACTCATCGAAAGTATATCGGACGTAGGCGTGTTATTCGAACTGGGGAAGGGGAATTTTAAGAAAAGCTGGTTTTATCAGGAACATGAATTTTTTACGAGAAATAAAGCAGGCCCCTTTACCTCGTCTTAAACCAGAAAATCTCGACGAAACCCGCAAATTGGAATTGTTTAAACCAACCTGCCTTTTAATTAAATTTATAATCTATTTAAAAAAATAGTATAATCTATTTATAAGAATTTTCTACGATATTCAATAATGTTACACTTTATAATTTCATTGTACATATACTTTTACGCTTCAAATGTAAATCCGTGATCATGCAAGACCATAAAAGCCTACAATAACTTTTCTAGTTGTCAACAACAGTATTAACCCTTTGCAGCCGGGGATATTTTATCTACAAAATCAAACATTTTTTTTTACCAAGAATTTTTCCATTCTATATGATTTCTTTTCATTTTGTAGATATGAAACTGATATAATACTTCGTACAATGCTTAACTGCTTAGTACATAATTTAGCAAATACAAATTTAGTAATGTAAACAATATTTCGAATAATCGTATAGCAATTTTAGTGGTGCCTCAGAGTCACCGCTCGACTCGTAAGGGTTGAAGATACTTTAAAAAGGAATTGAAAGTACCCCGATACCCTGTTATTGACATAGGGGTTAACAAAAATCGATACAAATTATTCTAACAGTACCTAACATCAAATAAATAAAGATATATCAGATACGCAGACTATGGCAGTATGTATACTCGAACAGAAATGTTTCCTAGGCAATTTTCCCAAACGCAGATAATTTTAATTTCGCATAAAGATCCCGCAGTCCTTTAATGAGTATTTTGTACGCTCATTTGCGATTTCGCGAAGGTAAAATTTGAATGAAACTTTAATTAAAGCCCCGTTAACGTGCTCGTTTTATAGCGTACTCCTCGCGCGCTATAAACGCGTAAAGGCCGCCGACGGGGACGCGCGACGGAATAAAACACTCCGTGTTCTGATCGGGACGATAATCGACAAGGGTCGGTATCGAGCTCGTTAAACGAATCCTTCGAATCGAATAAATCGATCGGCTATTGGAATGGAAAATCGCAGAAGCTTTCGCGATTTTACCAGGCGAAGCGAGATTTCCGCGATGGTTGATTAAAACGACTGCCCTCGCCCCCCCTCCCCCCACCCTCGACTATCGGCGGTTTCGACTCTCTCTGAGAGAGAAGAGACGAGACAGACCCGCGTCGAATTTATAAAATGCGTAATAGGATGGCGACCTTGCGCCCGCATTCATCGCGCCTGTTGCTACACTTTTAATTGTCTTATCCCGGCGACCTTACTTTTAATCAGTGATCGGTGATGGTGCACGGCAACCTCGCTATCGAATTAGGTGATCGTCGAATCCTTCAATGGATAATCCTACGGCAACTGGTATCAGTAGCATGGCTCCTTCAGAATCAATATTCCTCAAATATGCACGCCGATGCAGACATCTGTATCGTTGACGGAAAGGATCAAAGATTTTCAATAATCTACTCGGAACCGGTTGAGGTGAGCACGTTGCCCTGTGGGACAGCGTCCTCGGTGCCTCGGGAGCAACAACACCACGCCTACTTTAGATAGTTTAGAGAGGAGCGAGATTGACAGTCTTTTGTGGCTATTGTTTTTCTAATTCATTAGGTAGAGGGTGTTACATTGTTTTGTATGGCTCTTAGCAGAGAGAAATGATTAGGATATTACTCTGTTATCTGTGGTACTGACTCTCTTAAGAGCAACAAGACCACGTCCATTTTGGACCGTCTGTGCATAGATAAAGGTGGACAGCGTTCTGTGGCTGTTATTTCTGAATTAATCAGACAAAGAGTGTTATACGCTTTATTATGATCTTTAGCAGAGTGAAATGATTAGGGTATTGGCACGTATTGCCCCGTGTAGCTCCCCCAAGAGCACCGAAGCCACGCCCACTCTAGATACTTCCAGGCAAAGAACAAAAGGGACAGTTCTCTTTGGCAATTCATGTGGAATTCACAAAATACACAGTTCTATTTATGCTTGTGGTTCTTAGCATAGTTGAGACGGTCGTAGATTATTCTCTGGAGCACCACTATGACTGCTTCAAGAGCAACTAAACCACGCCCACTTACAACTTACAACTATCTTGCGAATTGTATTATATAAATTTGTAACTTTATGAAATCATGGACAAAGAAGAGATGTTTTCCATCCATAGATAGACTCCGTATGGTAAAATCACAATGAAATAATATTAATTTTCGTTGTTATACATATGTTAAGTTGGTGACCATAGATAGGGGTTGACAGACGGGATACAGAGGTTGGAACGATATTTCAAGCGACAGATGAGAAATGTGGTGAAAGCCGTTGAAAAAAACGAGGTCGTAGGGATGAGTTTCAGATTTGGTTGACTATGATAGCTTCTCCTCGATGATGTTATTCAAAAAGTGCGTTCATGACTAGTCGACGGTTTCTAGGAAGAGGCGGAGATAGTAGATATTTTTTGACGGCGCCGTAGGGCAGTATCTAATCGGTAGTCGTTAAACCATAACTGATAAGAAGTATTGATTTCGATGGGTGATTTATTGGAGCCAACTTCTATCCGCTTCTTTCCTCCGCTTCCTCTTCGCCGATAGCAACGGCCAGACGCGGAATTATTAATTACGAACGTGGCTGGCTCGAAAATTGTTTCGCGACGTTAAATAACCGTTTATCCTCCTCTCCCCTTTCAATTTGATCTCATCACCATTTTTCTCCAACACCTTAGCCTGTAATTTTTACTTTGTGTACTGTTTACATTTTATATTCGTTTTTGAGGTTATCTTCTTGCCATTTTGTTGCATTTTATTAAAGACTCTATCTGTACCGTAAAAATGTTATTATTGTCATGATAAAGACTGCAATAATTATTTTCAATGGAAGCATTTTTGTAATTGCAATAATTGCACAATAAGAAATGTGATGTCGATCATTTGACAAGTTAAGGTACATTTTTTGTTAAATATTAGATCGTTGCATGTGCAGAATGCAAATGTTACGAAGTGTTTTAATCAAGAAATACGATTACAAGCTACTAATTGTTTAAGTCCTATCTTCAGTTTTTATTTACACCTCCAACTTTGCTTTTAAATAAAGTTTATTTCAATATCGGTCGACACGGACGTGTATTCTTTAGGGGTGCGCGAGTACCCGAAATTTCGGTTACCCGCACAACCCTAGTATTCTTTTATTATATGAGTGAGAAAATGTGGATATTGAAGACAACATTATGTGGTGCTCAGCACAAATGTGTCTAACAATTGTGGGAGGTGGACGACCAAAATATTCAATTTTTACCGTAGTGTACTCCAAAAAGTTGCCATTGTTTTACAGAGTATAATAATTATGATTCATTAATCGTTAAAGATGATATTTAATTAATAAGTTTTATTTAGGGAAAATTATGTTTGTTTAAAGTTTAAAGAAACTTGTGGGTTTGCAATGCATAATGATTTGTAGTTTGATGATTATGTTTGGTTCCCACAGCCTTCAAATAAAGGGGATGAATTGTTCTTTTTGCAGACGTACGGTGGAGGAGCATACGGTCCGACAGCAGGGGGGCCAGGCGGGGGGCCAGGGGGAGGCGGGGGCGTAGGCGGCGGGGGCGTCGAGGGCGCCACCTACCCCCCGGATTCCCCTTATTTCCCCTTTGGAACCCGGGGTGTACCGCCCTCCGTTGGTACACCCACCCCCGCTGCCAACCCCGCGGCACCCACCGGCACCAACGGAGCACGGTTACCAAACTCCGCAGCTGGTTAGTCTCCTTTCAACCCTTTCTTCGTCTCCAACCCCAAAATTCTTCGAAGCTCAAGCCTCTCTTCTCCGATGTTTCAGGTGCTGCGGCGATCAAGAGGAAGAAGGATGTAAGTATCTTTGTATATCTATATTTTTTAATCTTATACCGATGCTTTTGTTGTCAGTTTAATCGGCTATTTTGCAGGTCCTTAGAAGATTAGAAAATGTCTCCTGGTGCTTTATCGTTTTTATTAGTGTTATGTTGGCTAGGGCAATAATTTTTATTTGGGGAATATACAGGGTGTTCCAAATCGTAGGGACATAATTTCAGGGGTGGATTCAATACGCTGAAATGGGAGAAAAAAGTTCATATAATTGTGAACTAAATAATGAGTGGAAGCTACTTGTAGACTCCATATAATTTTCAAAAATTGCAATATTTTGTTTATACAGGCTGTCCCAAAAATGTTGTGCTTCCTTAAAAGGAGTGATTCCTGAGATCATTTCAAGTAACTTTTTTCTTTGCGAAAATGTTCTCCGCGGCTTTATTAAGGAGTTATTAAAGAAAAACACGGACCAATCAGAACACCGTTACAACGCACGGGTTCCAGCTCGGCGACAAGTCCGGCTGAGCGTGACGCTACCATTGGCCGAGCCGGAACCCGTCCGCTGTAACGGTGTTCTGATTGGTTCGTGTTTTTCGTTAATAACTACTTAACAGAGCAGCGGAGAACATTTTCGCAAAGAAAAAAGTTACTTGAAATGATCTCAGGAATCACCCATTTTAAGGAAGTACTACATTTTTAGGACACCCTGTATAAACAAAATATTGCAATTTTTGAAAATTATATGGAGTCTTTTTAAAAAATTATAGATCGTGTGTTTGAATTATTCTTGTGGTTACTCAATCTAATTTTGTTTAAGGCAGATAGGACAACAGGATCCTTTTTAAGGACATTATATTTATACTATGTTCTAAGAGATTATGAACGTCACTAAAGTTCTAATCATTACAACCGTGAAACAGATCGTAGTGCAACGGATTAATTGATAATGAAATCGAAGGTTGAATAGCTAGATTCGTTTGGTTAATAATTTAGAATGAGTTCATGTCTTCAGTGGATATGAAAGAAGAAATCTGAGATCCATTATTTCGATGGGGCTGGTACAGGGTTAAGGGATGAATAGATATTCACCGAGTAGGGGATGATGATTATATTCTGAGTGTTTTTAAATTGAGGGTGAGAAATGGACTAGATGGTAGACGTTCGAAGGAGGAGGGTCTCGGTATACTCGTATATTTTGATGCTGTCTTACTCGGGATCTGGATATCATTAATATACATAGAAGGAAATTATTTATTATGCATCAATTTTCTTATTCATTTGTGTCTGCAACTTGACCCACTACTTTCATTGGTTTATTCAGCTGTGGTTGAAGAACAGTATACAGGAGACTTTTTTCTAGCTCTTGAGTTCAGAGTGTCTACAGATTTATTTAATGGAGCCTAGCAGAGAACATCGTCCATAAAAATAGTATACTTTATTATTATTGATGTTCGTGGTTGCCTGTAAATCTACTTCATCAGACAAAAAACTAGCATCAACAAAGGGAAGCTTAGAGCTCAATCGCTTGTGTTCATAACTGGTCACAATATCTATGCAGAAAAGTAGAAAACAATGTGAAACAGAATATAATAAACCTCGTTAATTATATTATTGTTTAATGCGAGGTTCCAAAACAATATTTCAACGCGTGACAAATTTGTGCCAATATTTTTCTGCTTCATTTCATCTTTCTAGATCAGATAACCTCCATTCGCTTCAAAATGAAGAAAATTGTTCAAATGTAAGGAAAACTGTCGGAGTGAATGGACATGATAAAAGATACAAAACATTAATTTTTTAAATTTCTGATTCGAAAACAGAAACCTACGATGCAGTGAAATTATTTATAATAAAATTCTTCGTGTCACAAATAACCAAACAATATGCAGAACAAGTTCATTAAACACTAATTTACTCAGAATTCGTGAAATGTGTCTCAATGAACGGATCAGGGTTCCTAAAAATCGCGTCACATTTTTCTGTGTCTACATTTCTCTGTATCTCAATGTCTAAATTTTCTGTCTTCAATGTCTTAATTTTCTGTCTTCAATGTCTAAATTTCCTGTTTTCAATGTCTAAATATTCAGTCTTCAATGTCTACATTTATCGGTATCTCAATGTCTAAATTTCCTGTCTTCAACGTCTAAATTTTCTGTCTTCAATGTCTAAATTTTCTGTCTTCAAGGTATAAATTTTCTGTCTTCAATGTCTAAATTTTCTGTCCTCAAAGTCTAAATTTTCTGTCCTCAATGTCTGAATTAGTGAAAAATGTGTCAAACCGACCAATGAACAAGTGTTCACAAAAATCGCATCACATTTTTCTGTACCTAAATTTGTTTGTATCTAAATGTGTCCACTTGATACGATGAACGGACAAAACTGTTCACAAAAATGGCATTCCATTTTTCCGTGTCTAAATCGGATTCTAAAATAGAGGATGACTAACTATGAGCAGAAGAAAGTTCATTACCACTGGGGAAAGGGTTCCGATAAACCCAGTTTAGCGTCAGAAGATAAGATCGATGTGCCCGAGTAGTTCGATCGCGATCGAGCTGTTCAAATCCGTGGAAATCGACTGATCGTTTGCTCTTTTATTCAGCAGGCCCTGGACGGACCGGACGGCGAGGTTGTAACAACGCAGCACTGGGTGAGTGACTCGGAATCATTTGATAAACGCATGCCGAGTTAGGTCAGCCTGTCGAGAAACGTGTTCCCCATTCGATAATCTATCGGGACAAACGCGAGCCTGAGCGGCGCGATTGATAAACGCGCAGCGCCAGGAAAAACGACGGAATTAGGTTGCCTCTCGGCGAATAACACGCGTTTTTTCGCGTTCTCTCGTTCCCCGAACCGCGAGTAAGACACGCGATGATCTCAGACACCGTTTATGATCGTAATCTTTCACAAGAGGTCGCGGGAGATAATGATTTTAGCAGCGGTCTGGATCGACACTCGAGATTCAGGGTCTCCGGATAGTTTCTCACGACGATTTTCATATGGTTTAACAATGGCTCCCCTTTATATTTTTCTAAAAAAACCTAATAACTATCTATCGCACTATGCGCGCGCAAATGACTTCCGTAAAGAACGATTATGGTGTGATGGACAGATTTTATGATCGATTACAAATGCTAGACTTTTTCTTGTTTATTATACGTCGTTATGCAAATATAAATTTTTACGCACTGATTTAACACTGACAATTCGAAGAAGATCTATCTCAAACACGGATGTGATAAAAATTCGTGAGGTTCGTTCAAATCAAAGAACGATCGCCGGCGTCGCATCTCGGAGGATGCTAAAAAATGTGACACGCGCGCAGCGTACGGAAGAGGCGGTCTCTTCGGCAAATAGAATGTAATATCGATCGATAGGCGAACGTTAAATATTTGTCGTCCCGGTGTTCGTGACTCTCCTTCGAGTACCGGCGGAAAAGAAGCGAAAACAAATCGCCTCTCGATCATCAAACACGCCCCCGCACCTGTTTAAATTCTTCTACCGCGCATCCGTTTAGATGATTTATCTGGAGATAATTCGGCGGACACTTTGAGGTTTATCATTCCTTTTTCGACGTTTTTAAATATACAGGTTGAATCACATAAATTTATTTTACGCAAAAATGCCAGGACATGTATCGACGAACTTGAGAAAAAGAATTTCTAAACAAATTTATCATACGTCTGGGCAGATACAAAATATTATTTGTGTCATTTATTTACATAATCCACCCTGTATATTTAATTCCAAATGCGCCGTTCCGCCTTAATTAATTTTTTAAGTTTTAAATATTTGTCTTGGCACATTGGACACGATTGGTGAAGATTTACAATTGAGATCATCAAATATGAACATTGTTCAGTTTGTAGAAATTGAACAAAAATTCTGTTCGAAAATATTACAATGTTACAATATTGCGAGTTCTAATAAATCATTATTTCTCAATGGAATCAGTTGAGTTACAGTGAAAGTGATTCTCGCGTTTTCTACAGCTTTTCGTATCAGTGTCGCCAGATCGCTGAAATCGAGGGGAATACAATTTACCACCTCTCTGATGACCAGAGTAATATGTAACACGTTGCGCGGCACGTCACGTGACTAGTCTACGGTCTTAGTGGGGGACGTTGGAGTGTGCGCAGGAGTGGAATGGGATAGTGGAAGGGGAAAAGGAGGAGAGGAAAAAACAACCAGTTCTTAGATATCTAAATTTTTAAGTACTATATTTGTTCAACAAACTGCGGATCTTTATGCAAAATAAAAATGTTCAACCTGAATTATAACAAACTAGAGTGCAACAGAAGTTTATTTTCTTTCTTAATGTTTTTAATAGGTTGAAAATATTATAATAGTTCTTCTAAATTCTTGCAATGTTATTGTGATTTTAAATTACACGTACTTATTTTTGTCATAAATGCATAAAATCCGCAGTTTATAGATTAACTAATAGTTTCAAATGGTTAGTGGACCGTTCCGACTTGCACGTCAAAATTACGGCACTCGCGAAAAATGGCGGAGCCAATAGAAACTGTGAAATGTGATACGAAAAACGCGTCCCTGAAGTCCGCTGATTAGGATGAAGCGAATCACTCGATTTCCGTGGAAATTAGTCAGGGATAACGCGATTGGGACGCGGCAGATCGATAAGATTAATTATAATGATCTTCATTTTCGGCGACCCGTGTGATTCAACCAATTGGCCGAGACGCGCGAGCTGATTATCGCCGCTAATCGCGAGTCCCGATAACTGTTAAGCCTGCGTTGACGTTCCTTCTTGTAAAGAATTTTTAATTAACCAACCGGCACTCGTAGAAGATCTAATCAGTCGCCATTCATTTGTACACGAAAATCGAAAATACGAAAAATCAATGCATCGCTTATCGCTGTTGCCGCGTTATCGCGAGTACATATCGAGTCGACGCTGCGGAGTGTCCCGAATTATAGCGCCGGTACATATTTTTTTACCAGAAAGGTTAACATGAAAATTCTGATCTCAATCTCTTTGAGAAAAATCGTTTCTGGAAGCTGAAATCAACCTTCGAAATTTTTAAAAGGGTTAAAATACACTTTATTGCTTAAAAATCAGTATTGTTGCCAACAGGTAATTCATTCAGTTCTTCATCAGTTTCTTTCAATGTTTTAGACATGGCATTATCGTCAAGGGATGAATTAAATCCTCAATATTTTTACTAGAGTTTTAAATACATTTTTGTTGTTTTCAATTCAAGGTTGTTGTTAAAAATTCGTTCATTCAATGCGTCATCAGTTCGTTTTAATCATTTAGACATAGAATTGTCAAGGAGTGAAATCAATCCTTAATATTTTTATTAGCATTTACATACAATTTTGTTGTTGGTAAATCAGTCGAAAAACAAGTTCTTTTAATTTAACATCAGTTCCATTTAATTTTTCAGAGATAAAATTATTTTTAAAAATACAATTTTTTAACGATCCGTAGAACAATAAAAACGTAATAATTTATTTTTAGTATACCAAATCTATAAACTTTCTAGATTTCATTAGTCGTAAAAACAAGTTCCTAATTGTTGAATAAATTGTCTAAAATGTATTCATATCTGTACATAAAATTATTTTTACAGATATAATTTTTTAACAATCCGCAGAACAATAAAAACGTATTAATTTATTTTTAGTATCCTAAATCTATAAACTTTCTAGATTTCATTAGTCGTAAAAACAAGTTCCTAATTGTTGAATAAATTGTCTAAACTGTATTCATATCTGTACATAAAATTATTTTTACAGATATAATTTTTTAACAATCCGTAGAAGAATAGAAACGTATTAATCTATTTTTAGTATCCTAAATCTATAAACTTTCTAGATTTCATTAGTCGTCAAAAACAAGTTCCTAATTGTTGAATAAATTGTCTAAACTGTATTCATATCTGTACATAAAATTATTTTTACAGATATAATTTTTTAACAATCCGTAGAAGAATAGAAACGTATTAATCTATTTTTAGTATCCTAAATCTATAAACTTTCTAGATTTCATTAGTCGTCAAAAACGAGTTCCTAATTGTTGAATAAATTCTGTAAATTATATTCATGTCTGTACAGTTCAAAATTCAGAGTAAAGTGCAGTCTAAAAAATTAGCTAACAGTTCCATTCAGTCGACTTTCTGAAATTAAACTGAAAATTCCCTTAACGCCAATATCCGTCAAAAGTGTCTTCCACCCCAGCCTAATCTATTATCTATTATGCATTCTCAATAATCCCGAGTCCGACAGAGGCGATCATAATTATTGCCACTACCCTCGCAGGATGATTCATTCCGCCCCGGTATCCGCAGTATCATTATCCCCGCCCCAACATCCCCTAAACGATAACAAGGGTAGAAATCTGTAGCCTAGATCCACCGACAAAAAAATTCTATTTCGACCTGCGTGCCGATCTAGCAGCCATGGTATTTATATTACCAGAAGAAGGCATGGTTGCTGCTGCGTGTGTTTTCTTACGGGGGCGCGTCGCCACCGGTCACGGTCGGCGGACTTTGAAGAGAGACCGGGGAAAAAGGGACGTCGAGCAGAGGGTGTTGCGGAGGGAACGATAAGTGAAACTCCCAACGGAGGTAGCTTGGGAATACGGTTACAACACCCTCGAGGACACTAGAACGCTCATATCCTAATAGAAACGTAATCGCGTAGTCCTGCGCGCTGAATAAATTATTAGCAGGCTTACGCTGTGACTGCATAGGCCGAGGGTTGTTCAAGCAACACACCATATCGCGTGGATTAACGACGATCCGCACCGTGGGATACTCAAGGATTTATTCGGCCGTGACTCTACGCTCTTATTTATTATTGTTTTGGCCCCATTACCCCCGTTCTTGGCCACCGATTTTTACCGACGACCGGAGGGGATGATTTCTGTCGGGTAATCTTGTTATGGCATCGAGCCCCTTTGCGCCAATTTTATCGCGAAAGATGAACGAATAGGTCTTGCACGATTTTTCTCATTTACGAATTTGTTTATCCTTGATTTTTATTAATTAATTTCTTCGACTCCACTCCTACGACTAATTCAAAGCAAAACCGAAGCTAATTTCGAAAAAGTGAATATATCACCGCATTCTCGAGTGACACGGTTAACATGCCGACACATATAGTCAGCGAAAGAGCTAAGCCAGATCTCCCGATGTCCTATCCGCTCGACATTTTTCTCCGGGGTATTGTTAAAAAAAGAAATTCTTGGTCTTATCTGGTTTTCGGTTGGACGCTTCGTCGGCGCGCCGTTCGTTTCGGTTAAGATCTCTTGGAGCCCGTATCTTTCGGAGGCATGTTTGTGCATAGGGGGCTCATGGGTATCGGGAGAAGACCATATGGTGTCGCGTGCTACGGTCGCCAGACCGTGGAGCCCTTCCAGTTCGGCTCCATGGCTCGCGCTATGGCTGCCTGAATGGCTTCTCGCTAATTCGTGGCCTCGAGGAATTTCGTGGCCGCCTCGAAGAACCCGAGGATCCGTGCTCCCGTGTAAGTGGCACGCATTTTCACGGGCCGATGGACCCTTCCACGGTCTGGACCACCTCTAACTTTCGATGGACGACGACCATGCTCATCCTGTGTCAAACTGGTCCTCGCTTTCCTCACTGTTGAACAGGATCTTTACGCAAAATCTTTGGCGTTGATTGCAAGAAACGAGAACTGGTTCCTCTATTCTTGTGGTAGTCTGAATAAGTTACAAATAATTAGACTGCGGATCTGTGTGTAAAATAAAAAAATTTCTGCGAAGATTGCTAGGAATACAAGCTGAATAACAATGTACTTCTTCTTTGAAGAATTTTAATAAGTCGAAAACAGTATAACAGCATTCTTGAAGTCTTGTAAGTAATGTCTGCATAGTTTTGTATTGCATGCAGTCATTTTTGACATGAATGCATAAAATCCGCAGTCTACTGAACCTATCACAACGGTTCAAATGACCGTTCCAGATTTTGTATTTCGCAGTTATTGAATAAATATTGTAAACTATTTATTGCATAAATATCTTTAATAGAGTATGTTTGATAAATCACATAAAATATGGAAGAATGAAGTACCATTTTGATTCACTCCAATTTGTTGCAATTCCGGTAGACAATTTTTATTTTGTATAAAGATCCACAGTATAGCGATCAGTGAGGTTGATTTTGACACTAGGAGCAATGTAAAAATGCTCTTGAATAATTTTCAGTCTATAAAAAATATCAAAATAGGAAATAAATTTCTGCTTCACTCCAATTTGTTGCAATTCCGGTAGACAATTTTTATTTTATATTTAGATCCACAGTCTAGTAATCAGTGAGGCTGATTTTGAATAATTTTCAGTCTATTAAAAATATTAAAATAGGAAATAAATTTCTGCTTCACTGCAATTTGTTGCAATTCCGGTAGACAAATTTTTATTTTGTACAAAGATCCACAGTATAGCGATCAGTGAGGTTGATTTTGACACTAGGAGCAATGTAAAAATGCTCTGGAATAATTTTCAGTTTATTAAAAATATTAAAATAGGAAGTAAATTTCTGCTTCATTCCAATTTGTTGCAATTCCGGAAGACAATTTTTATTTTATATTTAGATCCACAGTCTAGTAATCAGTGAGGCTGATTTTGACACTAGGATGAATGTAAAAATGCTCTTGAATCATTTTCAGTCTATAAAAAATATTAAAATATTATATAAATTTCTGCTTCACTCCAATTTGTTCCAATTCCGGTAGACAATTTTTATTTTATATAAAGATCCGCAGTACAGTGATCAGTGAGGTTGATTTTGACACTAGAATGAATGTAAAAATGCTCTTGAATAATTTTCAGTCTATTAAAAATATTAAAATGGGAAATAAATTTCTGCTTCACTCCAACTTGTTCTAATTCCGGTAGACAATTTTTATTTTATATAAAGATCCGCAGTACAGTGATCAGTGAGGTTAATTTTGACACTAGAATGAATGTAAAAATGCTCTTGAATAATTTTCAGTCTATTAAAAATATTAAAATGGGAAATAAATTTCTGCTTCACTCCAACTTGTTCTAATTCCGGTAGACAATTTTTATTTTATATAAAGATCCGCAGTACAGTGATCAGTGAGGCTGATTTTGACACTAGAATGAATGTAAAAATGCTCTTGAATGATTTTCAGTCTATTAAAAATATTAAAATAGGAAATAAATTTCTGCTTCGCCCCAATGTGTTATAATTCTGGTAGACAAATTTTATTTTGTACAAAGATCCACAGTATAGTGATCAGTGAGGCTGATTTTGACACTAGGAACAATAGTGTTCTATTATATTTAAAAGAGCCACGATGATGGTCGGTTGCCTAGATCCTCCACTCGAAAAACGCGGGCTGTAATTTGAAAGATCCCCGAGAACGACCCCGATAATGAGTCCCGTGGGATTCCAAACGTGAACGTGGCCCACGTCCGGACACTACGGCGCCTACGAGACCATTCCCCGGCTTTTCGAAACGGCCGGGTTCAAGTAGCGCAGTAGCCAACCGTTCATTATGAAGCATGAGGCGCCCGATCAAATAAATGATACAACGTTCGTTTCGGGAGTCGTTATCGGCTGGCCGGATTAAGCTGACAGGAAGAGTTTGTCAAATTACCGATTCCAATGGAATATTCTGTTCCCACAATGAGTCTGTGGTTCGGACAATTTTTCACTCGTGCCCGTTTTAGACTTAGAATTACGATTTGATCATTTTTCTTCGGGAACTTTGAAACTGATTAGTAGCACTGCAGGAACTGAACGAACAATGATAAAAATCCTGGAGCTAGAAAACTATTCGGAACGTTGTATCTAAATCATTTCTTTTATGGGAATAAAACTAGTTTTGGGTTAGTTGTTTGAAGACTGACTCTGGAAAGATGTAGGACACAAAAGATAAATTTAGATTGTGACTCTGTATGTATATATATGTTTGTAAGTATTGGCTTGGTTAGAAAATCTTGTTGTTTCTCTTTTTAGTACGTCGATACAATTATGTACAAAAATGAAGACTATCGTTATCGACTAATATGGACAGTAGTCATATTTTATAGAGTTCAAGTTTATTTATTGTGAACGTTTGCACTGAATAAATCGGTGTCAAATGCAGCAAAATAAAATTTCTATTTTGACAAAGTTTACCATTATACATTATTCTTAACACAATACAAGTTTCGATATGAAAAATAAAATAGTGCCTATTTTCTTCTTTATAAAATATGAATCTAGTAATTGCGAACTAGTATAAAAATATTTACTGTACTGATTAAAGCAGGTTTAAGGCTTACTTTTCTATTTCATGTAATGTTTGGACGAATGAGATCATGTATTTCATTTAATGTTTGGACAAATATGATCATGTATTTCATGTAATTTTTAGACAAATAAGATCATGTATTTCATGTAATGTTTGGACAAATAAGATCATGTCTTTCTTGTTTTGTTATGTACCAGAGTCTAAAAATTGTAAATATACGTATACAAAGACGGTCAGCCTGTTGGTTAAAATGTAATAGATTTGAGCCTCATTTTAATATTTGAAGAAATAAAATCACAGTCCATTTTTCTCCTTACTAGAGTCCACAATTATGAATGTTTGTTAAGTAAAATGTAAAAGAATTGGGGATAATTTTGCTACTCGATGTAACATTTGTACAAAATCGCAGTCCATTTATCTCGTTTATAGAGTATAAAATTTTGAATTTACACAAAGATCCCTAGTCTAGCAATTCTGAAAGATTTTCGGCTAATTGCCCTAGTTAATGTGCCAAGAAGAAACGAAACATATAAACCGCTGGCAACAGCTAATGAAGAAGATTGATTCGGGTGTGTCCAACAATTTCAAATCACGCGATATCGTATTTCCCTGAAAATGTAAATTTGTATTAAGACCTTCAGTCTACCAACGAAAACAGATTTGAGGTTATTTTCCCTACTTGCTGCGTCAACAAGAACATAAATTAGAAAACAGCTAGTAATAATTGGACTGCGGATTATATGCATTTACAATAAAATTGGGTAGATCAAATTAAAGACAGTGAAAATGTTCCTAGAATTAAAAAATATCGTTATATTTTTTTCGACTTATTAAAATGATTAAGAAAATAAATACATGTAGCTTCTGTATTTTGCAATGAATGCAATCAATTTTGCATAAAACCCTGCAGTCTAATAATGAAGAAAATTTACTCGAAAATTTACTAGACTATGTCTAATAATTTTCAATCTTATAAAATTGTGTTTTTATCTTAAAAGTGTGAATTTGCATAAATATCTTCAGTCTCCAGCTAAAATAGATGCGAAACTAACACCCTATTTCTAGAATCAAAAATAAAGTACACAAAAAGAAAATTCGCTCGAGTGTGTGCAACAACTTCTAATTCGACGATCTTTCATTTCCCGACGAAGATTGCTATTCCCCAGTGGATCCTGAGACCAGAAAGGATCTATCCGACAGCTCGGCGCGACTTTCTCGCAGCCTCTCGAATTACGCAGTCGATAAACGTCAAGCGGGACAAATGAATATCGAAAATCGCTCGTAAAGCTGCTACTCGGTTTGACGAGCGGGTGTGTGCGCACCAGAGAAAAGAAAAAAGAATCGGCTAGGCCGGTTCATTAATCGTGCACGCGCGATTAAGCACGTCTCGGAAACGAGATCTAGCGGCGTGTAACCGAGTTATCTAACAAGTCGGCGCGGGAACGCGAATGTGCGCGCAAGAACACGAAGAGAATCCGCGAGTTTTCGGGACGAAACGACCGGTGATAAATTCTTTTGGTATTTGCCCCATGAAAATAACGGCCTTAACGATCCCCGCTGTAAACCGTCTTGGCCGCGAGGTGGGGGGCATTACGGCGTAATTAAAAGCGAAACCTCAAAAGTGGCCGCGGTTTAATTTCTTCGTGAAAACACACCTGCGACTCTCTGTGCATCGTAAACCCGAGTCGAGTCAATCAGAGCCCACCGGCCAGCCTCGAAACTCTTTCATCGATCTGGATCACGGTCCCCACGTGAAAACTGGACTCGCGACGGCCGCGTGCGCGCGATCTGGTTATCCGCTGCAGTCGCAGAAACTGCATGTGTGCACACATTTGTAAATACGTTTTGTACAATTTGTAGCTCCGGCAGAATTTGTTTGAAATGGAGGTACATGTGGCTGATCGAATCGTGAGAGCCATTTGCATACGTTAATGATGTTATATTAACACTTTATTTATCGGAAATTATTAATAGTCTTTTCAAAATCGAAGATCTACGTGTGAGGATTTTTCAATTCGTTCAAAAGCGACAACACTTTCCTTCGTGAATCAATAAATTTTTCGAATTAATATAGTGTACCAAATTCTTCTGAAATTGTAATTTAAATGAACATTATTGTACTTCTGTTACATACAGATTGGTTATTGAAAAGCTTATTAACCAGTTAAGTGTGTTTGACGACTATATCCGTCATGGAGATGTGGCAGAATTTTGTGTCATGACGACTATATCCGCCATGCGTAAAATTTTGTTACAATTTGATATTTAAATTGTAATTTTGGCGAAAACTAAATTATATTCGTAAGTTTTAATATTTTTAAAATGTTTAGAGGTCAAGACGAAATGAAACAAGCAAATAAAAAAAATACTCTGTGTTTGACGACTATACCCGTCATCGCTTGATTATCGCGACACACACTGGTGCGCGCTTTGCAAAAAGATCGCCACAGTTAACTGGTTAATGAGCTTCAATCACCACCCAGTGATATAGTAAATTTTACTATAGTAAACGTAATTTAATCATCGCAATAAAAACTATAAAGTTGACCCATTTGAATCATTAGTTCAGGCATGGGCTCGGACGGAGTCCCGCCAACGTCTGCTTCTCCCACCAACCTCTCTTTCATGCGCGAGGCATGCGCACTGTAACAGCGAATGCTGATGGGGGACAGTGGGCGCTATGGTGGGGACGGTTTCGTCTCAATTGAGACAAAAATGCCCATCCCTGCATTAGTTCATCATTAGACTGCAGATCTTTATGCAAAATAAAAATTTGCTTCACAAATTGGAAGAGATGGGAGTCGGATACACTTTTGATTCTTTCTTGAATCATTTTAACACGTTGGAAATAGTATACCTTTATTTTTCAATTATCTTATTTTTTCTTCTGTTTTAAACTGTACCAATCCATTTTTATCATAAATGCATAAAACCCGTAGTCTATTCATTACATAACTTCATTCTTTCCATTTTGAAATGGGTAGTTTTCTTTTACTTTTATATATTTTTCAATTTTAAGTCAATAAAAAAATTGGTGATCACTATTTTTGTGTATTCTTCCTTTTGATGCAAGTGGGTTAAAGTTTATTACAGAAATTATCTCTCGAAGTCTTTCAGATTATACAAATCCGACTGAAGTTTGATTCAAGCAACTGTGTCATGATTAAAATTAATTTTTGAAGACAAGGCAAAGAATCATGCCACTCGCACATGATCGATATGGCAGTAAACATGTTAAAACAATTTTTGATTAACAAACTGGTTAAATTGAAATCTTCGCTTGATAATCAGTTGACAATGAATAATAAATTTGATACAGATGTCTTCCTAGTAATAAACACATTGCTAGTAATATTTGTTGACGCTATTGAACAACATTTTACTTCGATGTGCACAATGGCATAAGAAACGCGTGACGTATCCAAGAGGTCTTTGTACATCAAGGAATTAATGAAATTGCTGGAATACATTTAAAAGTAATCTGAGCAATATCATGTCGCATAGATGAAAAATTTATTTTTCATAATCTGGCTCTAATAATTAGATCATTCAGTGTGGCACGTAATTTTAAGTAATTAATTTTTTCCATCAGTTTTCTTCGAGATCCCGATAAAGGAAGTTTGTGATCGAGATGATGGAACGATAAGTAAGTTTTAACTAATTGTGAAAGCAAAATGAGATAAGATTGATCAAATACCGACTACAAACTTACAAGCCCATGCACTTAATTAATTTGCTAAGTACATATTGAAGGTAAATGAAATTAATTGAACTTCGTACGTTGCTCAGATATCTGCACTTACACTTTGATTGGAATTTTATGCATGATTTAATATTGGAAAGCATCACGCGTCAAATTGTCACACAGACATGAAGAAATGAAAGATTTGACAGTGAGCTGAATGAATTGTTAACGGAGGATTAAAATGTCTCATTAATCTGATGTATGTCGATGATGAATGTAGAAATAAAACAAGATTAGTGAAAGTAGGGACAGGTATTTCTGCGTGCAAAAATCAATTCATTATGGTATTATCGTCATCGTTAATCAATTGTATAATATTCCCTGTTTTCTAATATTTAATTCCATTCTTTTTAGTACGCTATCTATTTCTCAATTTATGATAATAATCTCGTTACAGCATGGTTGAATAGCACCATTGCTTTCCTACCAATAGATACGATTATGTAGAGGAGAGTTTCGAAATTGGAACAGCGCCTAGATTGGACCTAATTTACAATTCATAGTCAATTAATACCTCTAATAACACTGTAAATATTTCTCTTCCGCAAGATACATAGCTAAACCAGACCTCAAGCATAACTCACAGTCAATTGATACCATTAATAACACTGTCAGAATTTTTCTTCGCCGAGATATATGGCGGTTCAATCGAGACACTCACACGAATATTTCTACCCTTCTCTATTAACAGGGGTTGTTTCGCAAATTATAAGCAAATTGCAGATCATTAACCAGTTAGCTGTTTTTGTCGAGTATACTCGTCATGGAATAAAAACTAATTGCTTGCTTTTTATGTTAAAATTGTAGTGAAAATTAAAACGCATTATTAATTTGTCGACATTTTAGAATTTTTCGAGTCAAAGACGAAGTAAAGAAACGAAACAAAGAAATTGACGAGAGGTCAAAATGTTATAAATAAAGTTTTCAAAAATTTTTAGTAGCCACATACAAAGTCGAGCTACACAGTTAACTGGTTGAACAAAACGTTCAGTTCCATATTATTATTTCCCCAATACCTGAATAGAAGAAGAATTCACATCAGTGATGAAAAATTCTTTGTAAGAAAATCAAAGCAAGAACATCATTGATCTTTTTCAACCCTTGAATATTTAAAATGATTCTGTCACCCCATAATATTTTTAAACGAGTAATAACTCACTCAAACTTATTATGAATGAAACTTTAGTTGCTTTACGTCCTTCTCTTTACGATCATATTAATGTAAGTTTGAACGGTTCGTTTTGAAGAAATGTCAAAGTGTTATTATCTGAAGAAAGATATTAAAACGCGTCGTAAAACGCCGAACCAATTAACCCTTTTACTGCTCATTAAAATGAAAGGGGTTAATCAAAAAATGTTTGTCTCTTATATAACGCAGATGGTTTGTATCTATATTATTATTGTGTGCGTATTATATCGCTTGTATGTGTTTATAGTATATTGCACTTTTATCGCGAACGACATCCAAAAACATTGAGACACTCGCAAATTCCAAAAATACAGAAATATTTTATACTATAAATGTATAATAATTAAATATTTATATTATATTAGATATATTTTATATACAGGGTGAGTCACCTCACGTTTGCACCTCAAATATCTTTGTTGTTTTTAAAGATACGTAAAATATGGTGAGGACAAAGTTGAATGGTACAATGGGGCTGACACGATGCCACAAAAAAATGTTTTTTTTGTCATTTTTTTGGAGATATCAAGGTCACCTTGACTTTTTTAAATGGAGCCACCCTTTTTTGAACGCCTGTAATGATAGTCCCTTTCATTACGAATTCAGTGACTAAAATTACTCAAGGTCATTCTAGGTCGTGGACAGAGTTCAACATTCCTTCAAATCCCGTTTACAGGCATGTATCGATATTAAATCTTATACGTTATCTCTGTCCGTGACCTTGAATGACCTTGAATAATTTTAGTCACTGAATTCGTAATGAAAGGGACTATCATTGTAGGCATTCAAAAAAGGGTGGTTCCATTTAAAAAAAAGTCAAGGTGACCTTGATATCTCTAAAAAAATGACATAAGAACAAAATTTTTTTGTGGCATCGTGTCAGCCCCATAGTACCATTCAACTTTGTCCTTACCATATTTTACGTATCTTTAGAAACAACAAAGATATTTGAGGTGCAAACGTTAGGTGACTCACCCTGTATATATAAAATTATTTCTCGAGACCCAAAAATTGATTTCTGTAGTGATGCATTGAGTGTGCTAAATTTGTTTATGGTCTCTGCAATGCATAAGGATTGAAAAGGTAGTTAACACCATACATCCTAATATTTCAATTTATATTTTACTAAACAAATTGCTTCGATTATGATGAGTTTTTGTGGTCGCTAAAATGAGTGATCAATGTGTTAAGCTTGCCAAATTTTTCTATCATCCTCAATTCAAAAAAGCAATCCACAATTATTGAAATTTCTATAACAATCCGTAGACTACTTACATGATACTAATATGCTTAACAGTATTCTATTTTGAATCTTGCTCGAAGATCAACGAAACGAATTTTACTATCAACTTGGTTTCCATAAAACAACTGACGAAAACTAAAATTTCCATAAATATCTACAATTCTTAAGACGCAACTCTTCAGAAACCTGCATGATGGTCGCTAAATGAGTGTCCGAATGGTAAGGACAGTGCCAATCATGCATCATTGCTTTATCCAGAAGTTCCTAATGGCGACAGGCTGTTTCGACCGCGAAGTTTCCGAAATCCCATGGATCGGTCGATGAACGGCTGGCCAGTTGGACAGAGGGTAGAGCACGGGCTGTCTTGACGACGAATCAATTACCGTGGATCGCGTGCGAGAGAGCCAGGGTAGAAAGAAGGCGAGAACGTTGGAGAGAAAAAGACAGAGCCAAAGGGGGGGGATGGAGAGGAAGGTCAGCAGCAGGAGCAGCAGGAGCAGCAGGGGCAGAAGCAGGAGCAGCAGCAGCAGCGTAGATGAAAAGAGAGAGAAAGAGAGGACTGTTCGCCGGAGACGTTGAACGCTGTTTGACGGACACCTGTTGCTGGTAGCACACGAGCCAATGCCTCTCTGGCTTGCGCTCTCTCCTCTCTCCTTTCCCTGCTTTGGCCCGTTCTTTGGTTCGCGCGCCATTTTACCAAACCTTTTGTTCCCTCTTTCCGCGTGGGCTTCGCGGTCTGAGGGTTTCGTAATTTCCCTCGCCGAGGGATCGAGAAACCGAGGGCAGCTCAAGCGGAAACCGCCGCGTCATTTCTCTCTCTCTTTAGAGATCCCGCGCTCCATTTAGGAGAGAACCGAATTTAGGGCTCTCGAAATCTAGGAGAATTTTCTGCTATTTATTGCTCTGCTCCTCGAACTACTATTATTATACAGTGACGCAACGCGCGGGTTCGAGAAATCGAGGATTTTTCGTGGACTCTCCCGATCTCTCTCTCCGTCTCCTTCTGTCTCTCTCTCTTTCGTGGACTCTCATAAAGTCTTCCGGTGTCGAGGCCGGACGATTAGGCGAGTGTAAGTGCACTCCGTCGGTCTTGTTGCTTATCTGTAACGCCGAAGTGGTCCCCGATCGAGGAAACGCGTTTTGCTTAATCCCACGGGACCCCCTAATCCCCCTTACAATTTCACTTTAGACACCTCGTGTCGAGCCGCGCTATTGTGTACGGCCCTGTTTTCGAAGTTTACGGGCTAGATCGAACTGTAAATCGTTGTATCATATTGATATTTCTTCGGCAACGGAGATCAATCTACTCTTTTTTTTTATCAGAGGGCGATAAATCCAACCCCTTCGGAGTAGTGTTCGGTTTCTTTATCGTGGCGAGTAATGGCTACGCTGGCTGGACGTTTTAGCCGAAGTTGGAGACTGTCGGATGCATGGTACTTGTTGATTTATCTTGTTTACTGTTTGTAGTGGATTAAGTAACTTTGAAGTTGGGTGTTCGGTAATTGTTCATTGGTGATCAGGATATGTTTTGGATTTAATTTGTAAATGTGTGACAAAATGTTAAGTAACAGTTTATCTGGGCTCATTCCGCAGGCTGAAGTCTCCATTTTGATTTCTTTGTGTTCTTCTTGATTGCTCTTCTTCGAAAATGTGTTTTTTTTCCTTATGAATGGGCTAGTAAATTAAAAGTTGATTTTTTTGCAAATTCAAACGTCACTGTGGGGCATAAAAAATTATTTTCATGATTCAAACTTCAACGAATTTTTAGATTGAAATTTTCTCTTTTGCAACGAGATAATAAAACAATTGAGGGATGTCGATATATTATGTTCAGCTTTCTACAGTTTTTAAAAACAATACATGAAATTTGTGTTCGCCTCCCGTAATTTACAATTGACAGTAGAACATTCTTACGTTGCATAAAATTCACAGATTCCTAATAATTGTGGATTTTATGCACTTCTGGAAAATACAAGGTGCAGTTTAAAAGGGTCCCATGAAAACCACCGACAGAGGTTTCACCGACACAGATTTCACAATATTTCACTAATTACAGATTCAACCGACAACGATTTTGACCGACAACAATTTTGACCGCCAACTAACTTTATATAGTGTAATAATTATATTTTTATACAAAAGTAAAAGTGTCAGCGCAGAATAGTTAGGTCTGGATATATCAAGAAAAAAATTACATAATCAATGAGGTAGTACGTGTGCTCGTTAAAATTATTGTTGGTCAAAATCGTTGTCTACCAAAGTCGTTGTCGGTCAAATCTGGAATCGGTGAAATATTGTCGGTGAAATCTGTATCGCTGAAACCTGTGTCGGTGATTTTCATGGGACCCAATTTAAAACACACAGGAGAATAAAACAATTTAAGTATATCTATATATTATTTTCTGCTTTATAAAATTTTTGAACAGAAGAAGAAATTTGTATTTGCTTACTGTGTCTTTGCAATTGATACAAAAAATTCCTATGTTGTATAAAATCCTCGGTCATCTACTAATAATAACAAACGAAATTGTCTCAGTGGGCACGATTGCACACCATGTTCCCAAGAATTAGACCTCTATTTGCGAAAGGGCGAATCCTTGCGTGCGAAACCGACAAAATGCACCGGTGAAGTCTGTCATCGCAGGACAAGGGGTGGTTGTCGATGGTGAGGAGCCAGCAGCGATGGGATTATCGCGCGGTTCTTATCGTATTTACCCCCCTTCCTTTTCTTTACCTTTCCCTGTCGATCTTTCACCCCTCTCCTAACAAACTCTCCCCCCTTCTCTTGCTCTCTTTATCTCTCTATCTCTTTATCTCTCTCTCTCTCTCTCTCTCTCTCTCTCTCTCTCTCTCGGGCAGCGTGCAAACTTGCCGCAGTGTACAGAGTACACAGCGCGGCGCAGCACGGGTTTATAGAGTGAGTTGTCGACTTACAACGGGTAAACCACCACCCTTCGGGGGTTGTGGAGGGCAAGGGGAGAGAAACGAGCGGTTGTGTTGGCGTGGAGAGGCGAGGGGGAGGGTTTCTATCGGGCCTGGATAAAGCGAGCAACCGAGTGAGCGAGAAAGAGAGAGAGAAAGAGAGAGGACGCTGAGATATGATCTATACACATATTTTCTGGCTTCGAACGATACGGCAACTACATACTGCTCGCACGCCGGCTTGACTATTGTCCGGCACGGCACTTTAATTTGTTGCATCGAGCGTCGTTAAGCCGCGTAATTGAAACCGAGAGTGATTTTTAGCCGGTGATCTAGTGTCTGATCTGCTTGTTTCTCGACGGGAAAGCGATTTTGTTAAATGCCACTCGATTCGGGATGGTAGGGCTATTTTTTATTTTAGTTCATTGTTTAGAAAGCTTGTTAGTTTTGAGCTAATAATAAACAGTAAGATTTGACGTGATGTAACGTAATTACATATTGTCATTGTTTTCCTACCAGTAGATGCGACCATATAGGGATGATTAATCTCTTAAGGATAGCTTTTTTCAAAGTGTTTATAAAATATTATTCTCGGAATTCTGTAATGATGGAGTATTTAGCTCTCCCACAAATTTTAATTTTAATTTTTATTTTGAGTTATTGTAATTTCAGAAAGACTAAACGTACATAACGCACGCATGTGTGTCAGTATCCTAGAAGAGGTTAATTATTTATAGTCAGATGATTTTTAAACGATACTCGGTTAAAGATGATGGGGTGGTTTTGGGGTTGAAGATGACAAGAATAATTTATTATGTTTGTTATTGGAGGAGGTGTTTTTTCGCGAATTTTTACTGATGAATAAAATGCTTTGGAGTAAAGCAAATATTTACATATAATTTATTTTTTAATATTTAGAAGTTAATAGAGTTAGGGAAAACATAATGAAGCTAATCAAATTTCTAGCTTGTGTTAGAAGTAGCTTTACGCTTACTCATTATGTTCACCCGTGGTCCCTTCATCATGAAAACAACAAAAATTCATGTCTTGAAACATTGAATTTGTTGGATCCAAGATAAAGTAATAAATTTTACCTATAATTGATGAATTCAATATTTTATTTTTGGTTGATTCCTATTTTCTTTCATGATCTGCAGTTTAAACTAAAGAGTAAACTGCAGATTGTATGCATTTGTAGAATTTTTTTTGTGTTAAAACTTGTCCAAATATACTATTCATAGATATTTTATAAAATGTTTTGTCTTCTTTCGAATATTGCACAACCCTTAACAGAATTAAGATATTTCTCCCGATTGCAATTTCTACAAATAAATCCATAAAAATCCTTTCCTACTGAAGAATAATTCTTTACGAAACTATTGTTTTACGGGATGAAATATTATATTCTGATTTCTCTGTTATTCTCCTTTGACATAATCGTAATTGCATTTCGTTCTTTGTCGTGTCGAAATAAATGTTTTACAATCACACCAATTAGCAGACCTTTAATACACCGGTGATCGGTACGATAATTCGCATTACAGTTGGATTTTCGATTGTTAAGGCTGGGGCGACAAGGTAATTGATATTATTTTACATTTTTGATGAGGATATTAAGCGCAGATGAATGAGAACAGCAGAGAAAAGGTAGTGATTACAATTTCAGAGGTAAATCCTGGTTCATTCTGGTACACTGGTAATTATTATTGATACATTCCCGGTAATAATCTCGACGACCCAATTAATACTATCGACATACCGATAGGCGCAGTTGCGATACACCCAATAATTTATCGCGATAATCCCACAATGACCGTAAACTATCGCTCACGCGTGCATTTTCGGCCGATCGCACGCCAGATATATACGTTCGCCGTGTCTTCCACACCCAGCCGAATGCGGATCGTGTGTAATCTGAACCGGCAGGATAGATCCTGATTCTCCGGTGAAATTAATTTCCTGTAAAAACCGTGCTGGATACGATCTCGTGTTCTGAATCAATCTGCATACACGATTTGCATCTACGAAATTGTACCTTGTCGATCAAACTTTAACACTAACCGTAACACGACTAGTTTTATATTTTTTATGTGATAGTTATTGAAATTAAGGGGAGATTACGATTTCCGTAGCCCCTTGTTTAGAGGTTAAATTTGTGTTCTTGGGGTCATTTTAAGAAAAAAATGTATACGTCACAGGTATCGAATGGGCCTGGTTTAGCCAGTAAAATAAATTTCCTGTTTTTTATAAATCTGCAAATATCTCGGTAACTATGCGAAATATGACAAAATAGCAAGAGACCTTTTTTGTAGAAAATTAAATTTCCAACAATTTATGTCGTATGACAATTTTTTATTAGCTGCGCAGTTTCCGAGTATATTTACATTTCGGTGAAGTTGCAGAACAACTGCCTCCCTCCCGAAATGATGGTCGGGGGAACGTAAAGGCTCCGTTCACAACTGCTTATAAGAGACTCAAGAAATGTCTATGTATTAAAACTCAATTAGCAGTGAATATTACTGACGTATTAGGTTAGGTTAGGTTAGGTTATCATTTTAATGTTTTTTATAGGAAATTCAATTTCCTACAAAAAAGGTCTGTATATATTTTGCCATATCTCGCACAATTTCCAAAATATTTGCAGGTTTATAAAAAACAGATTTGGTACATATAACATATACAGTTTTTTTTCTTAAAATGACCCCAAGAGCACAAGTTTAACCTTCAAAGTAGGGGCCACGGAAATCGTAATCGTGCCGAAATTACGAAGATGCTTCCATGAGCAAATGTTGAACAAATTTCTTCATTCAAGCATCTATTACTATTACAAACGGGAGAAATCGAAATGAATTCAGTCTTGCAGTTTTTGTAAAACTACATATATGCATCAGTCGCATTTGATTATATTTTATGCATTCATCAGAAAAATGGATAAAGAATTTAAGAATACCAACAAATTATTCTGAAGTTATTAAGATCGTTACAAGATGATCGGTATTTCTATTCGCCTCGCTTGTGAATAATGAAAAATTATATTTATTTTGCATTAGATCCGCAGTTCAATCATAACAATTCGCATTTCTGTCGAAAAATTCGCACATTTTCATCGGGGTCCCGGTAAATTAAAAATAAATAGAAACTGCCAGGAAATTATAAATCTGCCAATGTTTACACTTTATAATTGTTCGAACATTTTTATACGCTACGATTACTGAAAGTTCTCTGTTTCCTGGTACTGTATCATTTTTTGCGGAATCAATACTGTGGACGAATGTAGAGCCACTTGGATCCTAGCCAGGAATTTTAATTACTTTATTAAACACTTGATACATAGAATAAAATCCTGTAGAAAGATCTAGTGCTTTTCACAAAAAATTCTGTTTGTCTCGCAAATGGTTACAGTAAATTACAAATAAAACGACGTTGTTTCAAATTCTATTGTTTGCATTTTATAAGTGTTTAAAATATTTTTATACTTCATGAGTTTATAAAGTTCTGCAGTTTACTCTTTAACATCCTAGCTTTTATTATTAAACTAAAAAAGTAGGTGGGTATTAGGGGGTGGCTCTTATTTTTTGACACATTGATGCTAATTTTTGATCGAGCTTTTTCCCAATATATTGCAGTTTCGTTTATTATTAATTTCGAATATTAAAAAATAGTACTTACAGCACTTGTAAAACTGACAGCAATTGACAATCAACGATTTGTGATTTGTAGTTGTCAATCAAATGTACAGCCGTATCCTTCTGTAAATTGTGTGGCGAAGACATTATCAAGTATACAAAAGCACTATTTAGAACGACACTGAACGAGAAGGTTTAGCTGCGAACTATAGTAAGTCAGTATAGCAACTGAAATTCGAATGTCAGGAAAACTACGTCCGAAAATACGGGAACCAGTTAGGTACAACCCTAAGGGGAAGGGATAGCTGTAATAAACAAAGTATAGTCGCAAGGACATTTTTACCTGCATTCTCGCTTTACAAAAACAGGTATATTTAAATTGTAAGGTGGGTCCGGTACTTGTAGGGTCGTGCACAAATCATAAACATTACCGTTTTGACCTGCGTCTATATACACCCTCACCTGCGCGCTGAATATCAATGTACGAGGCAGTACGCACACTGGGAATCTCTCAACGTTAAACACTATTATCTTGAAGATTGTTAGGGGTATGAAAAATATGGTATACAGGGTGGTGCAATAACTTTGTCCACCTTAAATATTTCCGTTACTTGTAATAATATGAGGAAATGATATATACAAAAGTTGCACGGTATAGAGGGGGGAAATATTTTGATATAAACAAATTTTTTATGTGCGGTGAAGGCATTTCGGAGGTTTCAAGGTCAACTTGATTTGTCTAAATAGGTAGACCTACTTGTTGTATCATGAATCGATAGAGTATCAAATTCTGTGTACAAATGGATTTGACCTCTAAATGTCCTAATGTAATAGTTAACGAGATATTATCGAAATAATTTTCAATACATACCCATTTTGTGCCTGGAAGCTTATCGAACTAATATTCCTAAACTTGAATATGATGAGAACATATGGAAAATTATTTTGATAATATCTTGTTAATTATTACATATAGAGGTCAAATACATTTTTACGCAGAATTTGATACTCTATCGATTTATGATACAACAAGTAGGTCTTTCTATTTAGAGAAATGAAGTTGACCTATTTAGAGGAATCAATTGACCTTGAAACCTCTGAAATGTAGTAACGCACATAAGAAATGTTTACATCACAATATTTAATCCTGTATACCGTGCAGTTTTTGTATATCACATTTTCCCATATTATTACAAGTAAAGGAAATATTCAAGGTGGACAAAGTTATTGCCCCACGCTGTATAATAAACTTTGTCTCTTTCAATCTTATTTGAACAAAATTTCGTTAAAACCTACTCTTTTTGAGAAATTCATTATATATTAAGAAATATTACAGAAGTTTGAAACTTTAAAGCTCCGTCTGCACCTTTTCCCATTATCCGATCGAAGTAATCGTCCATAAGAATTCAAGAGAGATTTTTTGATCAAGTGTAAATGATATTTATACTTGAAAGAGAGGACTATTTTACAATCCTTTAAAGTCAAAGACAAATTATCGAAGGTTTCTAAATAATCGTTTAACAGCGATAACAATTTCATACATACAACAACAAATTGCCTCGAGCAATGTAACAATTTCTCTCGAAATTACTACTTGAAGGAAAGTAATTAAACGTCCTTCAGACACAACACAGCCATTAAGGAGCCTGTTATATAGCTTATGGTAGCTAAATTGTTAAGAGAAGCAGTCAATGTAAAGATTTGGTGGATCTTAAAAAATTGCATCTCCCTCGAATGGTTACAATAAATTATAAATAAATCGTATAATGCCTTACTAAATTTGTTTGCATGCTAGAAATTTTAAAATGCTAGAAATGGATTAGAGAGAAATTTCTATCAGTATCGTATCATTTCTTATGATCTCATTCTTTCAACAATTGCTGCAGCCTATGAAATAAAATAGCGACTTCTTCGACACAAAATAAAATTACTACCTCGTCTGAGGTATAATAAATTTCAAAACATAAATTTTCCACCCCTTCCAAGAATTGATCAAGATTATAAAGTAATACATATACAGAAATCGTCTACCAAAAATAAAATTACTACCCTACCAATCCGTCCAATCAATTCCATATCCCGAAAAATAAATTCTCAACCTTTCTTTCAACAGTTGCTGCAGCTTACAAAATAAAATATCGACTTTATCTACTAAAAATAAAATTGCTACCCTACCTCAACTCCAATCAATTCCAAATCTCAAAAACAAATTCTCAACCTCCCATTCAACAGTTGCTGCAGCTTACAAAATAAAATATCGACTTCATCTACTTAAAATAAAATTGCTACCCTACCTCAACTCCAATCAATTCCAACTCTCAAAAAATAAATTCTTAACCTTTCATTCAACAGTTGCTGCAACTTACAAAATAAAATATCGACTTCATCAAAATATAAAATGACTACCTTGTTTTGAATCCAGTAAATCGCACATCCTAAAAAATGAGTTTTCAACCCCCCAACGACTACTCTACTAAAATTGAGATTTATATGAACATTGATGGACAAAAAATGATATCAATATTTTCTCAGGCTTTCTATTCTCATATTAATATGACAAGCTCTGAAATCGTGGTTGTCTAGCTCGAACAAAAGGAGGACACCGCGATTACATGGTGCGTGGTCCGAGAAGGGTTGAAAACTGGCCCATACGGCGTGTCCCATGGCTGGTTGATTCCACCATGGCGGGATATTCAACCACCGGTAGGTTTCCTACAGCGAGAGATCAATCTATTACCTTCGACCGACAGGAAATTTCGAGTGGCCACTATCTGTTCACCCCCCTGTCCGAGGTCACGTGTCTCGCAAGGGGGTTTCCTATTCGAGTGGCCGGTTCGCGTGTGCCGCGCGATCGTTTTCATGGGGGATTAACGATCGCGGTGAGAACTGCACGCCAATTAACATATCAATCGTCCTAAATGGATTCATCTCTCGATCCTTTATCCTCGCAGAGGAGTCGGGCGGACTCGCTATCTGCTGGTTGAACAAACGATGCGGTACAATGATCTTTCTGTTACGCTACAATCTCCTGTTTTCTTTTGTGGCTTCGGCACGATCATTTTCGAGCACCTCCGTTCCTCTACTCTCATGTAGCATTAAGTGCACGTAATCTGTAACGCATCGGTCGATTTTTTTATGGGAACAGATGCGAGAAAGTGGTGTTTTTGTGTGGGGAATGTGTGAAGCAGATTGAAAATTGAAGTGTTATTAGTGGGTGGTGTTTAAGTGTTAATTCTGTTTAGTGGGATTTTATTTGCGGAGAGGTATGCAAGGATTATTTTATTTTTAATTATTTTCTAGCGGGGAAAATTGTATTTTACATAGACGTGTATCTTTGCTATGAAAATCGCAGTTCAAAAATCAACCCCTTGTAATTGGAATTTATTTTGTGACCAGATTGGCAATTACAAAATATTTATATTTAATTCAGCTATGTTTCAAATACTCAGCCAGTATTTGACTTGAAATTTTATATAGTGAGATCAGAATAATATTTAAACGTTGATTGAAAATTGAAGTGTTATTAGTGGGTGGTGTTTAAGTGTTAATTCTGTTTAGTAGGTTTTTATTTGCGGAGAGGTATGCAAGGATTATTTTATTTTTAGTTATTTTCTAGCGGGGAAAATTGTATTTTACATATAGGTGTATCTTTGCTATGAAAATCGCAGTTCAGAAATCAACCCCTTGCATTGGAATTTATTTTGTGACCAGATTGGCAATTACAAAATATTTATATTTAATTCAGCTATGTTTCAAATACTCAGCCAGTATTTGACTTGAAATTTTATATAGTGAGATCAGAATAATATTTAAACGTTGATTGAAAATTGAAGTGTTATTAGTGGGTGGTGTTTAAGTGTTAATTCTGTTTAGTAGGTTTTTATTTGCGGAGAGGTATGCAAGGATTATTTTATTTTTAATTATTTTCTAACGGGGAAAATTGTATTTTACATATAGGTGTATCTTTGCTATGAAAATCGCAGTTCAGAAATCAACCCCTTGTAATTGGAATTTATTTTGCGACCAAATTGGCAAATTACAAAATATTTATATTTATTCAGCTCTGTTTCAAATACTCAGCCAAGTATTTTACTTGAAATTTTATATGGTGAGATCAGAATAATATTCAATCGTTGAAATGTAAAATATAGTTCTAACAATTAATGAATACTTTCTGCGAATTTTTTGTATTGACTAGAAAATTGCGTGTTACAATTTCAACAGTAATATTCATTTTCGTTAATACGCACGTTCCCTCGGATTTTAGAAATTGTCGCACGCACCGTTGAAAGTGTCGCAAATATGCAATTTGTCTCAATGCGTGGCAGGTGTCCCAGTGCGTACACGCACAGGTTCTATTTATATTCATGCGAACGAGTTGATCACTTCAAAATCAAGATTTTTCAGTCGTGAAACCACTTTTTTTGTACGCATTCTTATATAATGAATTATATAACCATTTCTGTATGACATAAATCGCGTATTGTGTTAATAATCTCGTATATGTCTTCGCTAATGATATACATTACCGTTCATAAATCATGAGTACACTTTAATCGGTAAAAAGTTTCTCGAGGAAATAATATATATTTTCCTGAAGCACACTCATCGAAAAATTACATGCTACGTTATTTTTGAAAAATTTCTTTTTAACGTACGTGCTTTGAAATTGTGTTACGTTCACTCCAAATTTTATTTTAGAAATATATGATTAACGTAAAATGGGATGAAAACTTGACTTACATATAATTAGAGGTACTTTACAGGTTTAAGAATAAAATAAAATACAAAAGAATAACACAATGTTTGAATTTACTCTTTACTATTACTTTTTATTAGTGCTCCTCAATTGTTTCTCCTATTCCAATATCAAGCTCATAATCTTCCCCTATTATTAAACATTTTGAATTTTTATTCCGTTCTTTTCTCAATTAACATATTTTTCTCCACTTGCTTTTATGAAGATTGCAATTGTTTGCCTACTTCAATCTTTATTTAATCAATAAATATCAATAACAACCCTTATTGACACTCTAATCTTATATTTCTTTTTCATTCTCCAACAAACAAGGCAGAAACAATTTACAGATTTCTCTTGTGTAAATTGTGTACATTTCTCTCCACTTGCTGTTATAAAGATTGCAATTGTTTGCCTACTTCAATTTTTATTTAATCAATAAATATCAATAACAACCCTTATTGACACTCTAATCATATATTTCTTTTTCATTCTCCAACAAGCCAGCCAGAAACAACTTACACATTAACAAAAATTTACACATTTGCAAGAAAAGTATTTTATATCACGTTACACAATTAACCAGGTATATTTGTACAATAATTTACGTACCTACCCCAACAATTGTAGTCATTCAAAAAATTGTTCCTGTTTGTGCAGGCAATTTTACAAAATTCCAAGAGCAACCGTGGCTACTTTCTAGACAAAAATTTCGTGCCGGACTGGTTCTCGCGAAGATAACGGCCGCGATAAACCGACACGGAGAGCCTCCCCTTCCGGTTGCACGCTCGGTGCAGCTAGCGCAACGGTGCAACGGTGCGACGTTGCATAAGCGTAAGCGTAAGGCGATGGGGCTGCATCCGCGGGTATTCTCCCCCTTGAATATTCGAGGGGGCCACGAGGGTGGCGCGCGTGGATCCTCGCGTGCCCCAGCACGTGAAGCGAGTAGTCGCGTGTGCGCCGATCCGCTCCGCGTGTGTTTGAACAGACCGCGTTTCAACCTGGGTCTCTCCCGTTGTGGTTTCCCTGTTGTACCGGACGGGCCGGTATCTTATTTGCTTCGTAGATCAACCGTGGATCATTAGCACACTTGCTACCACTTTTTCTTGCAGCGTACCGATGCATCTTATTCCATTTTGCTCCATTTTATTCCAGTTTATCTCATTTGTTCCATTTTGTTTCATCTCGTTCCATGTTTTATCATTTTGTACTATTTTGTTTTATTTTGTTTTATCTCGTTCAATTTTATTTGATGTTGTTCCCCCTTTTGTTTCATCTTGTTCCATTTTATTTGATATTGTTCCATTTTGTTTCATGTTGTTCCATGTTGTACCATTTTGTACTATTTTGTTTTATTTTGTTTTATCTCGTTCAATTTTATCTGATGTTGTTCCCCCTTTTGTTTCACCTTGTTCCATTTTATTTGATAATGTTCCATTTTATTTGATATTGTTCCATTTTGTTTCATGTTGTTCCATTTTATTTGATATTGTTCCATTTTGTTCCATTTTATTCCATTTTACTTGATATTGTTCCATTTTATTTCATGTTGTCTCATTTTATTTGATATTGTTCTATTTTATTTCATGTTGTTCCATTTTATTTGATATTGTTACATTTTGTTTCATGTTGTTCCATATTATTTGATTCTGTTCCCTTTCTTTTAATTTTGTACCATTTTACTCGATACAATGGATGAGCCATTTGCATTACAATAGATCAATGAGTTTATGTTGAAACAGTCAATTATTAAATGTGGACTTTGCCTCACTGAATTCCATTTTATTTCATTTTCTTCCATTTCGTTTCATTTTGATCCATTTTATATTATTTTACTCCATTTTGTTACATTTTATTTGCTTTCATTTTGTTTCATTTAATTTTATTCTGTGCCATTTTTTTTCATTTCGTACAATTTTATTTGGTCCTGTTCCATTCTATTGGGTCATGTTCCATTTTATTTAACCTCGTTCCATTTCATTTGGACTAGTTCTATTTTTTGTTCATTTTGTACCATTTCATTTAGTCTTGCTCCATTTTATCTGGTCATGTTCGATTTTATTTGGTCTCGTTCCATTTCATTTGATTTTGTTCCATTTTCTTTCATTCTGTCCTATCCAACTTGACACAGCAGATAAGCCACTAGCATGGCAACATTCTTTTCCTTATGAAAAATCACAAACGACAAACAAGTTCCAATCGTTACAGATACAAAAACATAGTGTAGAATCGTAGGTGTGCGCTTGTTCAATCTTAATTTCGTCCTAACGCAATTCGTTTGGAAGCTCAGTAGATACTATTAACGCGTTCCGGGTGGGGAAACAATAGTCAGGAAGCTCAGCTGCCAGGATCAAGAAGACATTAGCGAAGATCCACTCTAACCGTCCACACACGGGGCAGATTCGGTGCCGGAGTATGTATCTATAATTCCCTAAAATTACATGTGTACACAGGGAGACGCGTGTGTGTGTTTGCTCTAGGTACGCGGCAGTGTTTGCACGATGCGTTCAGCTCGGCCGAGGGTGCGGGTTGATACGAGCTAAATCGAGCACCACCCAAGTGTGCTTCATTTGTGGCGTACCGGCCTGTGAAATTCGGGGGATGCCATTCTCTGTAACCCACCCCCGCAGCGCCCTCTTGTCATCACCCCCTTGGCTTGCGACGATTCGCCGACTCTCCCCTCCACCGGCGGGAAGGGGTGAACTTGAACCTACCGACGGAATTCATGTTAGATTTTCTCCAACTTCTGTAAACAATTTATTAACCCCTCTTAATTGGCCGGGGAAAGCCGAGCAAATCCCATGGGGGATGACCGTCTTAACTAGATCGTTCAACTCTTCCCTCTGAAATAGGCGCTTGCTCAAGAAAGTATTAATCTAGAGTACTGTTAAATCTACAAGAGTTTACAGTGTTTAGAAATATCGCACCCCCGCAAGAAAAATGACGCATTTGAGAGAAATTTATTTAAAGAATACAATAAAACTTATATTGAAATAGTTTAAGCTTCTTTTAAATTTCAGGTAAATACGTATGGCGGTAAATTCTATTATATTCTATAAAATAGTAATATGGATGAGGTGTTATCAGTTAAATAATATTTACCTGATAACACCATACATTCGACGAGAGCAGAGCTACAGATCTTACCTGAAATTTAAAAGAAGTTTAAACTATTTCAATATAAGTTTTATAGTATTATTTAAGTTGATTTTTCTCAAATGCGTCATTTTTTAGTTGTGCCACTTTTATTGCGGGGGTGCGATATGTGAAAATGAAAGCATTAATGTACAAAAGTATAAAATCTAGAAAATCTTACTGTCTTCAGAAACATGTGTAAATGAAAGGGGTGGATGGTAGTGAATGTTCTTTCAACCTAAGCCTGTTTAAATTTTTGCTGACGTTTTGAAAAAAAAAGTCATTTTTTCAGTACTAGGAGTTGGAATAGAATGTAGTATATTAATTCTTTGCAGTACTCTGTTAGTTGCCATATAATTGAATAAATGTATAGTCAAATTATATTATGAGTTAATAGCTTCAGAAAATTTTCCTTAGAGTCATACATAAAGTACAATTTCCATAATTTCGTGATTAACAATTAATAACCGATTTTAAAATCCTCAATGAAAATAAAATAAAGACAGTATATAAGTTAATCTTACCCTGTATTAAATCTCCAGAAAGTTTATTATTATATTGAGCTGTATTCCATCATTTATACTACAGCTATGAAACTGTACGCTTAACAATGAAGTTTATATTGTTTGTATTGGCAGCAAGTTGAGAATAGGATATAAATAATATTTCCGCGACGAGTTAATTTGTAGTATTATTATCATCGTCGCAGTGCTTCACAAGCAAAGGAAAATAGATAGTTGTTTTTCTAATTTATCAGGAGAAACGGGAACTCGCAGCCATTCACAGTCTACTTACCAACATAAACGTGATATAGAGTCTCGCGGGGGTGGTTAAGTATCCCGAAACTATTTGAAGAGCAGCACGTACTTTAACTACGAGCCTAGAATTTGAGCCTACCGTGGGGGGTGCACGGGTTATTTACTTTGAGGGTGTGTTTGCATACTCGATCGCGGCTTCCGCTGGCTTCGTGTTTCCATCCCCGTTTCAGTGAAAGCCTCTGTTTCACCTGGAACCTCGGTCAGCCACGTTCCTGACCCATCAACGGGACCCCGAATTCGATTTCCAGGACGTCCTACATCTTTCCATCCCCTGACTTGTTAGTTTTACGCCCTGCTGGATACGCCACTTCGCATTTTTCACGGAATTAGAACGAACGGCGAGCAAGCCGACGAAGAAAGGGGGCTCGACTACCCTTGCGTACTTACTTCACACTCGCACCCTAATTTCACCTGAGACCCCAAATCATTTGCAATTAAAACAGTTCCTGTTTCTATCATTATTGCTCTCTCAATTTGAATATTCTGTTTACTAACAATTTTTCAAATCAAATCAAATGGAATGAAAGTAAATAAAATGGTACACAAAATAACAAAACGGAACGATGTAAAATGTAGCAAAACCAAATAAAATGGAACAAAATCAGACAAGGTGGAATGAGAACCAAAACCATAAATAAAATGTTACAAAATTTAACAAAATCAAATAAAATGTTACAAAATAGGACAAAATCAAATAAAATGTTACAAAGAGGAACAAAATCAATTAAAATGTTACAAAACGGAACAAAATCAAATAACATGTTTCAAAATGGAACAAAATGAAATAAAATGTTTAAAAATGGAACAAAATCAAATAAAATGTTACAAAGAGGAACAAAATCAAATAAAATGTTACAAAATGGAACAAAATCAAATAACATGTTTCAAAATGGAACAAAATGAAATAAAATGTTTCAAAATGGAACAAAATCAAATAAAATGTTACAAAACGGAACAAAATCAAATAAAATGTTACAAAATGGAGAAAAATCAAATAAAATGTTACAAAGAGGAACAAAATCAAATAAAATGTTACAAAATGGAGCAAAATCAAATAAAATGTTACAAAAAGGAACAAAATCAAATAAAATGTTATAAAATAAAAAAATAGATAAAATGTTACAAAAGGGAACAAAATCAAATGACATGTTACAAAATGGAACAAAATCAAATAAAATGTTACAAAATGGGACAAAATCGAATAAAATGTTACAAAATGGAAGAAAATTAAATAAAATGGCAGAAGACGTCCTCGACAGTTTTCCAAAATTCGGTAGTCTAGAGCGGCGGAAGGCGTTGGAAGTGCGAAAATATTCGAGATGGTCAATCACGAACGCGTTAAAAGACAAAAAGAAGAAGAGGAGGAGGGAGAAAGGGAAAAATGGGAACGATTTTCGAGTCCGCCAAGTTACCCGCGCCACCAATTACCATAAATCGAGGGCGCGCGTTAAGCGTCCGCGGCTACGAAGTATAAAAAGCAAAAAGATTCCTTGGTCGATCGTGAACGATCGAGAGAAGCGAATGGCCCCCGTGGACCATTACCATTTTCGGGACCGAACGAAATATGGCACCATGGAATTAATTTAACGACGCTATTGCGAGGCGATCGAATTTGATGGAACGTATGCTCTCACCCGATTCTTCGTGGCTAACATCCATTAGTATGGGAAAATGCCTTATATTGTGTATGCGCTGGTTGCGGGATCATATTTTTTGTATACAAATTACTTCTGGGTGGCCTCGTAAGATGAAAGAAAAATATGCGATGGAGTGTGATCGAGGGGTGAGAGTTTGATAAAATATTTTAATTGTCATTAATATCGTGCGAACGCGGTAATTTCATAATTTAATACAGGGAACGGACGGGGGGTAAATAAACTTGTAAGAATCTGAGGATTAATAAAACCTGACACTAAATATTTAATATTGAAATTAAATAAGGGCACAGAATGAGGATACTGAAATGAATAGCAGCAATGGAAAATACAAAAATTTAGAATTAAAAAATCGTTATGATAAAGAAGAAGCGCTTGAATTAATTTCACGTTTGATCCCTTTCAAAGGAAAAGGAGGGGAGAACCTTATTTTTTCGAATTTACTCCGAAAAATTTTGATATTCGATTGATAATAGTAGTAAAGTAGAGACTTGAATAAGTACCCAACATTTTTTTCAAATTTTTTGAAACCCGAAAATAATACAAAAAAATAGTTTTGAACATAAACGAGTGCTTACGGACTTAGCGAAAAGATGGAGAGTTAAAAATTTCAGAAACGAACTCAAGTGAAATTAAGGGTGGGGTACAAAGAAAGTAGATTGTTTCCACCCTTTCTCTTTTTCTATGTTTTAGCGCGACGCGTTCGAGATTGACCCTCCCGAAAAACCTTTTTGTATTTCAGCCGCGTCCCGCCCTTCTATGTCTCGGAATCTTGGAAAACTATCGAGGGCGTACAGCGAGGCTGATTAGAATTTTATTATCGCAAAGGAGAAGAGAAAAAAGCAGGGAAGAGGTTCACGAAGGGTGGCATATGGCGCGACTCCTCCAGCTTTTGAAGTTTCGGGGATGAAAGAGGCCGACGTTCTCGAGTTTACTTGACTCCCGCCCCCTCTGCCCGAGGATTCCCCGCACCCTACAACCACGTACGAACCCACCCACACAGACATACACCCCCTTTCGTTTTCCCATACCATGACGGAGTCGTTACTCACGAAACGAGCTACGATCCCTCGTTCCAAGTGGCCCGACTTGTCTCCCGAACTCTCGAAACGACTACCGCCACGGAAGACGTTGGCCAAACATCCGTGTGAATCCTATGGTTAGGCCATCTAGACCCTGAGGAGGAGCCACGAAAGCCTGTTACGATTTTACGGAGGAGTTTTACTAATTCTTGCGACGAGATTTCCCTTCTCAGCTATAAGGGATTTTTACGAGAGAATTTCAAGCACGAGTTTGCAGTATTTTGAGAATTTTCATGGGCTATTTTCAACCCTTTGATGACGAATTTAGCACGATTTATTTGGTAGAAAATTTTCTTGACTGCGGATTTTTATGCAAAATAAAAATATGAGCTGCATCTTAGCGGGGCGCAGAAGATACATAGACATTTATTTACTTATTTTATTCAGATTTTTCGTATCAGCGATAAGAGGATTTTAGGTGTGAATTTATAGTGTTCCCAGAATTTTAATGGATTGTATTCAACCCTATAATGATGAAAGTACATGTATTACTTTTTTAAAGTTTTCTTTTTTCTTTTACAGTTTTAAATCCTTTATATGTCTTTTCTATTTTGCATTTGATCTACTCATTTTTATGTTGAAAGCACAAAATCCGTAGTCCATTTATTATTACATTTCATTGTTGTTTGTAGAAGAAAATGACAGGATGATGGTTTTTAGGGGTGTATTTAGCTTATTTGCGGGTGACAGATTTTTTGAATGAGGTGTTTTTTTAACCGTGGATCACGATTCAGTCTAGATTTATTTGTTATAAAATTTTCATTAGGGTGATATTCTTCTATAAAATGTCATTATCTTTTGTTTCTATTGTTTTTTAAGTAAAATAGTGTATTCAAGTTTTGAAGGATGAATTTACGTTACTTAGTGTCAGATTTTTTACGTTGGCGTTTTCAACCGTTGACCGACAAATTAGTCAAGAAAATGATTAACCTTGATCAACTCTTATATCAATAATCAAAATTTTCTAGGATATTCCACGATGTCGCACTTTATTATTTCAATGCATACTTTATGCCTCAAATGTAAACGAATATGTGACCATTCAAGATCATTAAAGTCCACAATCATTTTGCTATTTCTTCACGACAATATTAAAGAAGATATAATAAAAAGAACTTAAGAAGTGCGTTGCCCAGGTACCCAGTTATTGAACCAAGAGTTAAATTGTTATTTTGGATAAGTAGAGATTTCCGTGAGAAGGCCGAGAATGAATTCGTGCACTGAATAAATTGCGGGCAACGTCTCGCTCGGTAATTCGAAGTGTCCAAATGTTCGCGTTGAATATCTGGTCGCTTGTAAAGGAAGAGATACGGAAGTCGCGGGGATGTTAAACGGGACAGCAAATTGACAACGAAGAAGGAAAATGTTTCGCAGCCGGAAGAAGCATCGCCCGGTGGCGTAGGGTGCGGACGAGGATACAAGGTCGTACGAGCAGGCGTAGGTCGATCGTAATAAATTACCAGGAAAGTTGGATACACGCGAACCCCGCGCAAGCATCTCTCTCTCTCTCTCTCTCCCTCTGTAGGTGTGTGTACCGCCGTGGTGGTTATCCATCCTGGTTCACCCCACTCACTGTTATCTTATATGGCCGTACTTAGGGTACATTACCCGGAATACGAAGGTACCGAGCCCCGAAATTTCTATTAGTTCTACAGGAGGAAAACCACTTCACGAAATGGGGACCCTTTAAGTTCCCCTGCGGAGCAACGAAAGCGAAAGAATCCTCGCAGAAGTCTCCGCTTTCGAACGAAAACACCCTGCGTTCGATTATTTATACTATCATCCCCCGAGGGGTTCGACGTTCAATCCTCAATCCGATGCGTGCGAGAAATTTTGCCTAGTTTACGGTGATGATACTTGCTTGAACCTTTCTTTCGAGATGTGCCGAATTGTCGCCTATTGTTGTGGTTCCGTGGTTCCTAGGCGATGGGCTGGATTATTTTTGCAATTTCTATTTGATTTGTTTCGTTTGCTTGATAATCCTTACAATTTCTACAGGCTGGAAGTTTAAGCATTTCCTCTTCTTCATGGATACTGAATAATCTTTGATTTATATCTGTTCATATGCTCTCCAGTATCCACCACTATACAGTCCCACGTAACAGTTTTCACGATTTTTTAAGTACTTGAGATAATCTGACAAAAAATATTTTCAACAAAAGTTGCTTAATTTTCGATTGGTTATATAAAAAAGTTCGAGAAACATTTTTTTATAATATTGTCAAGGTCACCTTCATTTTTTTAAATGGCACTTTGTATTTTTGACTTAACAATATTATAGCCCGTGTCAAGACGAATTCAACGACCTAGTATACCATGACCTTGGGATGACCTTGAAGGCGAAGAAATGAAAATTTCAACAAAATATGTCAATCTGCTTGAATGGGTGATAATAACTTGTGTTTATTATTAAGACTCGAAATTACATTCATTTTTTATTCGATCATTTACAGTCAATAGTTTATGCTGTTCCAATACAAAATAAGGAACATTTAAAGCAGCGAATCCGTACGGCATGCGAAGAACTTCGCTACGACAGTATCGTAAGAGCAACCAATACAAATTTACTACGAAGAACGGAATTGTGCCTACAACAAATCGGATTTCAACATTTGATGTGACTTTTTTACGAAATCGTTTGCGTTCATTTAGTCAAGGTTTCTGAATTGAATGTAATTTCGCGTCTTAATAATAAACACAAGTTATTATCACCCATTCAAGCAAATTGTCATGTTTGTTGAAATTTTCATTTCTTCGTCTTCAAGGTCATCCCAAGGTCATGGTGTACTAGGTCGTTGAATTCGTCTTGACACGGGCTATAATACTGTTAAGTCAAAAATATAAAGTGCCATTTAAAAAAATGAAGGTGGCCTTGACAATACTATAAAAAGAATGTTTTTCGAACTTTTTTTTACTGTAATATATATCCAATCGAAAACTGATCAATTTTTGTTGAAAAGATTTTTTGTCAGATTATCGCAAGTACTTAAAAAATCGTGAAAACTGTTACGTAGGACACCCTGTGTACTGTTCATTCTAAATTGTTCTGCGGATTTTTATGCAAAATAAGAATGTTTTGCATCCATCGCAAGAAACAGGACTTGCATAGATATTTATTTCTTCTTTTAACAAAGAAGAAATAATAATAATTCTAATGGGCTACAAATAGTAAATTGGAATTCTAACAATGTTTTAATATTGTCACTATTTTGTGTTTCACCCACTCATTTTTGTCATAAATACGTAAAATAGTCTAGTCATCTGGTATGACGAGTTGAAATTACAAAGTTCAACATGATTGAACATCGTAGAAAACTTTCGTTATTGTCAGAACGGTTAAGAGAACAACTATTCTGTATGTTTTCGTTCTCTTAACCCTTCTGACAATAACCAAAATGTTCTACGATGTTCAATCATGCTGAACTTTATAATTTCAACAAAGTTCGTCATACCTCGTCTATGACGAAAGTGCGGATTTTACGCATGTTACGACTGCTCTGCATATTTTCGTTCGAAGTTCCTCAGGATCCAGCCCTAAACCGTTCGTAGCTCTTTTAGGATCTCGCTCGCTATTAGTTCGAAACAATGTCGATCGAGGCCGAAATAATTCAGATCCGTCGTCGTGGTGTACGGTCAGCTTTGTTTCCGAATACCATGAGAATCGATTCCTCGAGTTCGGTTTAATCCTGCCCGGATAAACGACGCTCTCGGGTCACCGTTGATCCGCGTTATTCCGTAACTGCGTCCCTGAAGTTTGTGTCCCATCGCATGGCCTTCCGCGATCTGGCCACGCTGACGAAGGAAAATCGGGGAACCGATCAATTCCCGGGGACAATATTTTGCAGTAGTTTGATATTTCTCATGAGTATCGACTATAGTTCGGAGGGGGGGACGTACGGCCATCGTGCACTACAGCCAAGATGGGTAGACTAAGCGGCGGAGGTTGGTACTAAATCTCACCCTAAAGCATCCCTACCGAGCCACCCCTAACTACGCTACTAGTGCTCCTGCCACCCCTCGTTCAGTGTCTCGCATTGGCGTAGCTAGCGCGCCGAGGAGGCCACGATTTTACCCAGGATTCCTTCGTCTGCTGCTCTCCTCTTGCTCCTTTAAGATGTCCGCCAGTCACGTTTCTTGTCGCATCTGCCTTTCTGCCCACAATTTTCTATCAAACGCAAGCGTACTTTCTTTTCAACATATTTTAAAAATTGTGACATTCATTGATTTTCTCACGGTCGAGCAGATTATTTGTTCCTTCTCTGTGCAAGGTATTGGATCCTCTAGAACAGTTTTTATCAAGTCGATTTTTAGTAGAAAATATTTGTCTATTTAACACTAAACCTACCACCGCCGGTAAAATGATCGCTTTCAGACTTTTTATTTTACTATTGTTGAAGTTATAGAGATGCTTCCACTGGATTATGCATACTTTTTTTATTCAAGTATACATTATAATAAAAAGGGCACAACATCTAAATTAATTCAATCGTGCCATTTTTATAAGGGAGCACGTACTGGTCACTTTTAATGGTCGGTATGTTTATTGTTAATTCTCCATTTCATTCTGTTAGCAAAGAAGAATAAAATCGACGCCTGCTTGCGTTTTTGGATTTGATTAATCTCAATGAACATTGCCCTTCCAACAAAGTAAATGAAATTGCACATGATTCAAAAACTGTCCAATATGAACATAAGACTTCTGACAAAACAGCAGAAAGATTTAAAAAATCGAACAGTGTTAATACATTACTTCCTACTCAAATTATTAAAGGAAGAATGACTCCTGCATCTTGCAGTGCACGCAGACAATTTTTATTTTGCATAATGATCCGTAGTCTAGTGATCATACGCAAAAATCCTCAAACAAACGACAACAGTCTACTAACAAAGACTCAATCAGATTTATTGAATAAACAAAAACTTTCAAATTCGATCACGAAATACATAGAATTCTTTCCTGTACTGTCGCGGATCATTCAGAGCGAGTTGCAGCAAGTTTTCACAGCGGCACGAGTCGAAGCTAACTAAGTGAACAACATTTATTCCGTCCGCTGAAAATCCTCCGTGAAGCAGAACGATCGATAAGAGCGGCGATCGGTCTCGAGCCGCTAAAGCGATCTAAAAAGAAAATAGAATGGCGAGCAAACGAGGGACACGTCTCTCTCGATATGGTCGTTGGCTTTCGTCTCCTTTTTAGGACACTCGGCTTCATCCACCTATAAACTGTGTGTACATATGCCGGTATTATACCGTTTCTCTCTTCTCTCTCCCTCCCTCTCTCTGTCTGTTTGTCTCTCTTTCTCTTTTTCCTTTAACTTTTCCCGTCTTTCTCGTTCGCCGCGGCGCAAACGAGGATCTAGGAATCGACGTGCCGGGATACAACGTCGTGCGCTGGCTCTCCGCGATCGAGATTCGTTAGGTCGATCTATATTTGGACGAATCGATCGCGGGGAGGGGGGAGATACACCGCTAGACCAGCCTCGATTAAGGCTAATCGGGATTAATCTCGCGGATCTTACAATGAGAGACCACGAACGAGCGAGCGAGCTCGCAGTTCTTCTGCGTCTATCCAGCAGGCCTGCACACACCGAGAGCGAATTAAAAAGAATTAATTAGAGAGAGATTAGATATGGAGGCTCTTGCTAACGACGAGAGCTGGCTCCGGACCCCGGCCGCGAGTCACGCAGTGATTCTTTTCTATGTGTATTGCACCGTGGTCGTCGTCTTAGTCGTCTCGCTCGGTGCACGTAACCGGTGCATAAATCTATCGAAAATTGACCCTTCGTTAGTGGCTTAATTAACAGGATAAGTAACGATGGAACGCGGAACGCAGCCACCAACCACTGCCCCAGCCGAGATTTATTTCCTCATTCAGAGGACTCTTAACGCGGCCAACCAGTCGGCGATCCTTCAACGATTGTTCCACGGTCTTTGCAAATTCTCCGGGAGAACGCGATTTACGCGCCGGACCTCGATATATGTACGCGCCTCTCTTTATGCTCGCTCTGAGAGCCGACTCTAATTACATAGTGCAAAAATTATTACAGATTTGTCATGCAAAGAACACACAGTTCTTTGTAGTATTAAATATACTCGAAGAATCAAAATCCAGTAATTGAACCCGTAATAGCTGCAGCTCAAACCAAATCAAACCTCGATTCCCATTTATGCGAATCGTATTAGGCCTATTCCTTATTGAAATCTTAGCTCTTTCTCAAAAGATTGTCCAATAAAAATCGACCCCTTCAACGTGTCCTCCAACCCTGTGGATTATCAAACAATGTGAGACAACGTCAATCACCTAGATTTCCATTTGTACAAGTCACATCAATCTTATCTTCACAACTTATCTTTTTCTTAGAAAGGAATTCAGCTGTAATTCATCATTGTCCATCGTGTTTTCCACTGTCGTGGACCATCGAACAGTGCGAAACCAAATCAAACCTCTATTTCCACTTGTCTCATTCGTTGATCATCAAACAACACGAGGTCAAATCAAACCTATACTTCTATGTACACTTTTCGTCGATGATCAAACAACATGCGACCAAACCGAACCTATCCTTCCACTTGCACCTTTCGTCCATGATCAAACAACGTGAAGCTAAATCGAACCTACATATCTATTGATATCTTTTACCAATGATGAAACTACGTGAGACCAAATCTAACCTACACCTCCAGTTCTGCCATTCGTCGATGATCAAATAATATGACACCAAATTAAACCTATTTCCTATGTGTACCAACGTCAAACAACGTAAGACCAAATCGAACCTACACTTTTACATGTACCTTCCATCTATGATCAAACAACTTGAGACTAAATCGAACCTATCCTTCCACTTGCACCTTTCGTCGATGATCAAACAACGTGAAGCTAAATCAAACCTACATATCTATTGATATTTTTCGTCAATGATGAAATTACGTGAGACCAAATCTAATCTACACCTCCAGTTCTGCCAATCGACTATGATCAAGTAATATGAGACCAAATTAACCTATTTTCCATGTGTACCAACGTCAAACAACGTGAGACCAAATCGAACCTACACTTTTACGTGTACCTTCCGTCGATGATCAAACAACATGCGACCAAATCGAACCTATTCTTCCACTTGCACCTTTCGTCGATGATCAAACAACGTGAAGCTAAATCAAACCTACATATCTATTGATATTTTTCGTCGATGATAAAACAACGTGAGACCAAATCTAACCTACACCTCCAGTTCTACCGTTCGTCGATGATCAAATAAAATGAGACCAATTCGAACCTATATCTTCACTTGTACCTTTATCACAAATTCGTTCACCAAAAATCATGTTCACTCCGACGTCCACTAACTACACACACATCCAACGGGATTGTCCATCTCTTCCTCCACCCCCGTCAAACAACCCGATACCGGGCCCGTGCGAATTGATCTCCCTTTCAAAATTCACTCTTCGCTACTAAATCGCCGGCGGACGATCTCCTTGGCTATTTCCTTTTCTCCGCGCGATAAGTCTCGCGGTTCTTCTACTAGGAGGGGAGTAGTAGGTTGCTGGTAGGAGAGGGGGGTTAGGTTTGAATCGGTCCGATAATCTCTGAGCGGTAGTGAGTGCTCGAGGTGTGTGCCCCGTGTCGAGTACACAAGCCAGTTGCTCCAGTACACCTCCGTGACTCGCAAGAAAGGTCAGATTAAGCCGTCTTCATGCTACGGTACCGAGCAATCCCGTTTTCCATTGAGCTTACGCCAGTGGCGTCGCCCTCAACCCATCTCTATATACCCCGTCGCCCTGCAGTTAATGTGTTCCAGGGTGGAACCCTGCCTGCTCCCCACGTCTCCCCGCACCCTGCCCCCCCCGAACTCCCCTCCTGGCAGACCGCCCCCAATTTCAGCCCTCTTTCCACATCTACCCTTACCAGGAGAGAGACAGAGATAGAGAGAGAGACAGTCTCTTCCCTCTCCGCCCCTGAAAACCCACCGTACTCTCCGGGATCTGGGGTTCGCCTCAACGAGAGAATATTTCTCTTTCTCTCTCTCTCCCCTTCGCTCATCCCAGACCTCCTCTGTTCTTCCAACCCCCTCGTAACCCCTCGAACTTCTAGATTGGCTCTTTCTCTCTCTCTCGCTCTCTCGCTCTCGCTCTCGGTTTCCGTCTCGGTTTCTCTGGGTCTCTCGTCCTTCTTTCACTTTCTCGTCCTCGATCCAGCACCGTGTCTCCTCCTACTACTCCTCTTTCGCCTCTTCATACAGCTCCTCCTCCTCCTTCCGCTGTCTTTGTTTTAGAAATTAGAAGCGGATTACCGAATCCCCTTTTCAGCTGCGCTGCGTTATTAACTATTACCTTTTAGCCGGTCACCCTCCCGACGGCCGAACGAGTTGTACCCGGGAAATTAAATCACTTTTATGGAACACCCCGCGACGATTCTTTCCAACCCCGCGATGGGGGTGAGTTTCGGGCGAAGTCGCGAAGGGAATATCTTTGCGGAGGCCCGTTGGATTTGGTTCGCATGTAGAATGATTTGGAATGGTTCCGGGGGGATTTGCGGATGTGTACTGCGGTTTGCGAAACTGTTTGATACTGATGGATAAAGTTTATTCTGTTTCATTTTGTTTATGATTTCGTACGATACTAAGTAACAGTTGTTTCAAAGATCTTTGCATAATATTTCAATTTTATAGACTCATTTTTGATTCACAGTGTATTTGATTATAGTACATTTTTTATTTAACTCGACATAGCATATTTATGTTGTCACGGATTAATATGATTTGCAATATAAACCGAGGAAAACCAAACGTTTTACAGTGACTAAAGAAATTGTGTGCATTTTAACATTGAAGAGCGAATGATAGTAATATGTATATTAATACTATTTGTTTGAACAGCATTTCTATGAGAAATAATTATATAGATCTACAGCTTATAGTTATTTAATCCTGTTGAGTAAGAATTCTAGTGTTACTGTTGCGAAGTCTTAGCGTTTTCACTGTGTCTTTGCAATTACGTTCTTTTTTGATAATTCCTATTCCCATAGATTATTTCATAAAATTCCGAAAAGAAATTGCTTTTATCGATTAAAGGTGTGTTTGCAAAGAAACTAAAATGTCTTCGTGCAAATAAAATAGAAATGTCACCGGTGTCTATCAACGCGTCCACGTGTATCGCTAAAGTTATAAATGCATAAAAATCCGCAATATCTTATATTAAACGGAAAATGTAATTGCTCGGTTCTCATTTGCGAAACTCCCCGCTTTACGAGCGAATCACCTTCTTTAGTGGTTCTTTATTAGCGTTTAAACGTTCTGTTATAGCTAATCTGAGTGAGTATATGCTGTTCTTGAAAAGATGAGACCCGACGTACACTATCTGTCATAATAGCTGTCTAGTCTACTGCAATTACTCCAGATTCATTACACGTGACCAAGGAGAGGATTGGGTTGGACAGCTGTTATAACTATCTGTAAACGTCGAGTTGCATCTTTCAAAAAAACGGAACCATGGTAATTACATTATTGATCTTTGCACGATGTTTGATTTGTATTCCCGGTTTATAGTTGCTTTTTCTCCGCGGTATTTTATTTATAATTGCCCTATCTGTTCGACGTAAATTTTCATGTTGGTACTCGGGTTACGGTAATCCGTACAAGTCAATAAATCATGGAGTCAATGATGAGTCTGCAAAAATCAATAAAACACAAGATCTCATTAAACTTAACGCGGCTACGGATCATCATTAATCTTCCGAATCTCTCAACGCATCAAATAAAATTTCGATTAATCTCGTTACCTTCATATCGATCCGAATTATCACTTTCTATAAACGTCTAGCGTCTGATGTACTAGCAAATAGTGACGCCATTTGTTTAAATAAAATTTTAAATGTGTAAAGAAAACAATTACACACACGTAAAGTAAATGTAGTTAATGACTAAATTGACATCGACTTGTGTTCAGTATTTATGGGGATTTTGCAGTTTTTATAGAAAATGTTGCAAGCCTTATCCTTGAAAATACTTATATGATATATATTTTCAATGATTTTTTTTTATTCACTTCAACTTTATACGTTGGTTTAACACATTTCATTTGAATAATTTTTTATTTCAATTATATTGTTCAACTAAAAAGATCATTCACCCTCGATAAGAGATCATCGCGAAGTAGCTAGATTAATTATTAAATTTAGATATTATTTATTTATTGCTTTAAACCATGGAGTTCCAACGTATTCCTGCATCTGAGTGCTGCGCGCGCCGCGTGACTCCCCCTACTATACATTATAACGATGAAGTTTAAGAGTGGGGGAAGAACATAACCGAGGAAGGAGCCTCATATAGCTCCGGAGCTACTAGTTGGGACTGCCTGCTTTAAACCATATGAGGCTTATATAGCATATACATTACAAATTATACAATATATGGTTATGTACAATATTATATACAATATGGCTTAGTGTCTAACATACAATTATTGGGTTGGCAACTAAATGATTGCGGATTTCGTTGATAGATGTCCTAGCACATTCTTTTGTTTTGTCAACGTGTTCAAAGCACCTAACCTATATTGTTTTCTTGTTGTTTGGACTTCCAGCTTTAATTAGTTAGAAAATTGTATCAATTAGTTATTTAGTTTCGTTTTTATCCCGATTGAAAAATGGAAGAACAAAACGCACATTTCAGACATATTTTACTATTATTTCCGAAAAAGCAGGAACTCATCGCAAGCATACAAAAGGTTATGTGCCGTATATGGGGATGAAGCCTGCAAAGAAAGGCAGTGTCAAAATTGGTTTGCCAAATTTTTTTTTTATTTTGTTAGTTTTATGAACATGGAATTATGACACTGCCTGAAAGATGGCAAAAGGTCATCGACAAAAACGGACAATATCTAATTTAATAAAGTTATATTTTCAAGTAAAAATTTTGAATTTTCCTTTTTATTTAAAATCCGCAATCACTTAGTTGCCAACCCAATAGTTTACATTAGTTTTGTTTGGTTACAACTACCTCATTGAAATAAATTTTAATTGAACATATCTTAATGAAATGAAAAATAATGTTCAGGCTTCTAATATCTAGGCCGCATACGATGGAATGGATAGAAATCGGGAGACATTACTTGTGTCGGAAGAGCGCTGATAAAAGCGTGTCACGCTCAGCTTAATAGATTGAGCATTGCCAAATGACATAATAGAGGTCTTGTGATTCAGCACTAAACTCACAAGCACTGTCTAAAATAATATTAACTCTTCCCAATTTTTGCAGTTTAATGATTAATGTTTAGCTGTACACGCATTTAAAATTGTTCTGTATTAAACGAAATAAATAGCATTTCGTAGAGTACGTATGGTTTGATCATTTCAAATGAAATTCAAATAGTAAACAATTTTTAAAAAATTATTTGACTGTTCAAATAAACGAACACAATTATTTCAAGTGACGTGTAGCCAAATAATATATTAACGGTTATTTTTCAAATAAGTTATTTCGATAATGTCCAACCCTTGATAAGAATCGCCAAAAGTCTGAGCGAATCTGTCCAATCTCCCTAAAATACAAAATACCCGCAATCGGTAGTGTTTCGTGGATCTAGCGTATTAAGAGGAGCGTGTTGCCGGACGGTAACCTGTGCAGAAAAGAAGGAACGCACTTCCTCGACTGCACGGCAATAGCCTCCAAGAATTTACACGCGTTGACTTCGGCGAATCGCCGAATCGAAACGGATCGGATCGGAGATCGCGGTTGTTCCTCGTCGCCGGATACTTTCCCCGGAGCCGGTCCCGTCGGCGCTTATCGTCCAATTTCGATCTCAGTCAATTTTCGCGTTATCTAACGATCGGCCTTAATTATATCAGCTCTCGACTGGTACGGCGTATGGGTTCGGCTGGTAATGGCACGAGGCAACGTCGGAGTTCCGTCTTCTTGCTCGCGTGGGCTTTTTGCCGTGTCCTCGCGAGAACGCTCGACAAGGAGCATCAGCCGACAACGACCGACAGCGGTCTTATGATTATTTTTTTCTTCTTTCTCTCTCTCTCTCTCTCTCTCTCTCTCTCGTTCGTTTTTCTTTCTTTCGTTCTTTGCGCTCGGAGAACGCCGGTCTCGCGAACGGGGAGGGACCACGCGGCGACGAACACGACGAACGAGAAGAAGAGGCGTCCGGGTCGACGACTCTCCACCTTTCTTTCTCGTCTCCGTTTCTGCTTGCTCTCTTTCTCTCGCTCTCTCCTCCCCTCTCTCTCTCTCTCTCCATCTCCTCGTCCCTTGTAGTTTCGATGTGTCTCCTCGAGTCGAGCAACGCGGAGAACGGATGATCGCGAGACCCGCAGTTTACACAGTTGGCCTGGCGAGGTTACCTAATTATTTGTTGCCCGCCGCCAATGACGAAACGCTCCCCACGCTGACAGGTTACATTGCTCTTCGTATTCCACCGTTAGTGCCGCGACCCTCCCTCTTTTCCTTTCCTCGATCGTTTTCTTGGTTACCCGTCGATCAAGTCACACGTGGAATAATTTCTAAACGATGCGTCGACCCCGAACAACGTCTATGACCGGTTCCGTGCTTTGTGATCGAAGAACTGGGGTGTCGAATGAGTGAAGATGAGTCAGAGTACCTTCTTTTCTTTATTAGTTTTCCTGTTTTCCTGCGACCTGCTGTTTAAGTGACACGTTGAATAATTTCTGGGTGATGCGTCGACCCCGAGGAATGTCTATGATCGGTACCATGAACTGTGATCGAAGGGTTAAGGTGTCCGAACAGTAAAGATGGGTCAGAGTACCTTCATTTCTTTGCTAGTTTTCTTGTTTCTCTGTGACCTAATCTGTGGTAATGCATTAACACAAAAATCTACAATAATTTTCTACCATATTCGAGGACGTTGCTCTTTATAGTTCCGATGAATATTTGTATACCGTAAATGTAAATTAATCTGTAATCATTGGACTGCGGATCAGTGATGCCAGAAACAACCAGAACTGGTTCTTTTTTTCCTCTCCGCCTTTTCCCCTTCCACTATCCTATTCCACTACCTGAGCACACTCCAACGTCCCCCACTAAGATCGTCGACTGGTCACGTGACGTGCCGCGCAACGTGTCACATATTACTCTGGTCATCAGAGAGGTGGTAAACTGTATTCCCCTCGATTTAACCGAGGGCAATGCAAAATAAAAATTGTCCTGCATCTGTTGCAAGACACAGGAGCCAAACAAAATACATTGGCGTTCCTAAATTGTTTGAACCTGTCATAATTTGTATCTACTCATTTTTCTCATGAATGTATAAAATCCGCAGTCTACTGATCACACGGGGTAGTCTCGGCTCGGTAAGCTGTTGAATCAGCTGCGAAGATGATGAGGAATTGGGGAAGATCATGGGGAAAATTTTTGATATAATAATTTTAATAAGCTGAAACTAATACATTGATGTTCCTAAATTGTTTGAACCTGTTTACTGCCTTAACCCTTTCCACTCGGAACTATATCAGCTCGAAAATGAAACATTTCTTTCGATCTACAATATTGCAATTCTATTCGATTCTTTTCAATTTACGCATATAAAACTGATGCAATTTACTCGTACAGTATTTAAATATTTATTAATTTCTCAAATACAAACAAATTGAAGAATGTAAAAGATATTTTGGATAGTGTAATGGAATTTTTAATGGCGACTCGGAGTCACCACTCGAGTGCAAAGGGTTAATTTGTATCTACTCCTTTTTCTCGTGAGGAATTGGGGAAGATCATGGGGAAGATTTTTGATATGGTTCGATCATGTTTATCGCTTCGGGGGTCAACGCATTAGCGGCAATCGTATCCAAGTGGAATCGTACGAGTTGTTCACCCACGATCCCACGTCGCAGGCAGCCGGACCACGCGAAACATATTCCGATGGCAACGAGTCCGAAGAAGAAGCATCGAGTTGACACCAATCGTCTCGGGGACCTTTCTATTGGAGACACTTGATCCGAGCTTCGAACCCGTGGAAGAACAGTTGGAACGGATCGATCGATCCTCGATGCTCGCCCCGATAGGTCTGCACGGGGCACAGGTACAGCAGACCCTCCCATATCCGTACTCACAGGGAGACAAAAGTGTACAACGGAATTTTCGGATAACGGAACAAACACTTCTCTGACATTCAACACTAGAACTTCCGAGTCTTAAATGCGACTAATGTATATTGCTCTGTAATAATTACAAGACTGCATCTATTCAGACTTCATATTTTTGCAATATATGCACTTTTTCTTGCAATGTGTGCTGCAATAAAGAAGTTTGTTCGGGAATTTCTGATGAAAATATTCTTATAATTTCAGTAATGGTGAAACAGAAAATTAGAAACCAGTCTTAAAATTACAAGAATTAGTTTATTTAATAACGGGTGAAAAAACGGGTATGTGCACTTTTTCTTGCAATGTGTGCTTCAATAAAGAAGTTTGTTCGGGAATTTCTGATGAAAATATTTTTATAATTTCGGTAATCGTGAAAGAGAAAATTAGAAACCAGTCTTAAAATTAGAAGAATTAGTTTTCTTAACAATGGGTGCAAAAACGGGTATGTGCTCTTTTTCTTGCAATGAAAACTTGCAAAGAACTTTTGCAATGCAATTTTTCTTCAATAAAGAAGTTTGTTCGGGCATTTCTGATGAAAATATTTTTATGAATCACTAAATAACGGGTTTGGAAAAAATAGTTTTATCTGAGTCTGCAGTGAAACTGTAATCAACGCGTTTCCTCTGGGAGGACACGAGGAAAACCTGTTAATGTGTCGAACATTTTACGAATTAGAGACAATGGTTGCACAAGTGGAGACTCAGGTTGTAAAACAGTAAATCCTGGAACAATGAATCAGGGAGTAGCAAAGGGGCTGCGAAGTCAAGCTGGATGTGAGGGTGTCTTGCGGAAAGCAGTCAGGTGAAAAGAAACGATGAATAACTATGGCTGGTACCGGCTGTAAAATAATTAAAGACGACAGGTACCGAGGTTCATTTAAAATAAGCCTCTAGGACAATGAGACACCAGCACTGTACAGTTAGGGGATACCTTGTACCTCAGCTTTGTCCGTGGGCGTGAGAAGTTTCACTAACAACCCCCGTGGAGTACGTAGACCTGCAACTTCGACGTGTTCGTGATTTTTGAACCAAACTTTGGATGTTGTCTGCATTAAACCATTAAGTACCAAATTTTTAAATTTTTACTTCCGTTGGTTAGTATGGTTAGTTGGTTTTGATAAAAATATATTTCTTCTCTTAATCATTTCAGTGAGTTGAAAATAACATAACAGCACTAGTTATGTCTTCCGAAGTTTTCACTGTTTTATGTATGGTTTAGTCACTGTATAAAAGTGACATAAATGCATAAAATCCGCAGTTTAGCGATAGTTGGATTTTATAAAAATATATTTCTTCTCTTAATCATTTCAATGAGTTGAAAATAACATAACAGCACTCGTTATGTATTCCGAAGTCTTCACTGTTTCATGTACGGTTTAGTCACTGTATAAACGCGACATAAATGCATAAAATCTTCAGTTTAGCGGTAGTTGGTTTTGATAAAAATATATTTCTTCTCTTAATCACTTCAATGAGTTGAAAATAACATAACAGCACTCGTTATGTATTCCGAAGTCTTCACTGTTTCATGTACGGTTTAGTCACTGTATAAAAGTGACATAAATGCATAAAATCCGCAGTTTAGCGATAGTTGGTTTTGATAAAAAATATATTTTTTCTTTTAATCATTTCAATGAGTTGAAAATAACATATCAGCACTCGTTATGTCTTCCGAGGTTTTCAGTGTTTCATGTACGGTTTAGTCACTGTATAAACGCGACATAAATGCATAAAATCTTCAGTTTAGCGATAGTTGGTTTTGATAAAAATATATTTCTTCTCTTAATCATTTCAGTGAGTTGAAAATAACATAACAGCACTCGTTATGTATTCCGAGGTTTTCACTGTTTCATGTATGGTTTAGTCACTGTATAAACGTGACATGAATGCATAAAATCTGCAGTTTAGCGATAACATTGAAAAGATTTACGGATACTGTTGTATCGTTCCCAACTCCCTAAGAATTGAAATAAACGTCTACGCAGCTTCTGTATCTGACAATTGATACAGACAATTTGTATTTCGTATAAAATACGCAGTCTACTTATTTCACGGACTAAAAACAAAATCCCTCGTCAATTTGAACGTTTTGTTTGCAGTTATGAATTCTATAAATGCGTAAAAGTCCACAGTTTACTAATAAGAAAAATCGGATGCTCGGCCTGCTTCAGAACTCTGTGCTTAATAAATTCAGCGGAAGTGCTCGATTCGGAACTTTCCCTGCAGTATGGCGTGTTCCCCATTTTTACGATCCCGTAAATAATGGCCGGAGAGGCGGCCACCGTCAATTTTATCTGCATCAAGATGTAATCTACACACGGCGTGTATCAGATCGGGACACTCGAAATGGAGAGGAAAAGAAGAAGTCCCACGGTGAATTCAAGCGCGCGCGGCAGAAAGTTCGTCAAGCTAGATGATAAATAACGACGTTGTTCAAATAAGCAGTTGCGTAATTCCGATTCGTTGATTCGGTTGATAAGTATCGTAAAAGCCTGGTACGAGGCCGCGTTTTAACGACCGATCCGCATCGGTTTCTCGTCCGTGGGTTTCTCGGGCCGGTCCCTCCGGCCAGAGACGAGAAAATTTTACGTCTCTCTGCCATGGGGATTCCCCGGGACTCCCGTGGTGCACTTGCTGGCATTAATATGGCCGCTGTAAATCTCGAAAGGTACTTGTCGCGCCACTACACCGGCATATGGTCATCCCGAATATCATTTCGACGCACCTTGCCCTGTCCTAACGAAAAAATGCCGCCCTGACCGTTACCTTTCCCGGTTAGGGCGGCCTGGAATCACTCTAATTGCATGCCGAATTCATTTCTCACTGAACCGTGCTTCCTTAGATGTTGCATCACGAAGTTCTAAACGCATCGTAACACGGATAATTAAGGGACTGTACACAAAAATTAACTTTTATTGCTTTGAATGTATTTCGGAAAGGATGGTTAGATTATTCCTGGAATGAATTCTTTTGGTAAAAGCTGACCTACTGGGTTTTTATTATTTTTTTTTTGTAATGTTTATTGGGAGTTTTAGGATCGACAAATTAATTTTTATTGCATTAAATGGACCCCTGGAATTTTTAAATGGGTCCCAAGAAAATAAAAATTTTGGCTAGAAGTCTTCATCTTCTTTTAACCCCTTGTCCATTTACTTTGCGGCTAGAGCGAATAGAACGTCTTTATCCCGAAAAATGTCACAAAAGAGAAAAGAATCTTAACCCTTTGCACTCGGAACTATTTTAACTCGAAAACTAAACTTTTCTTTCGTCGTAGAATATTTCCATTTTATATAATTTTTTCATTTTATCGACATGAAACTGATGCAATTTACTCATACAGTACTTAAATGTTAAGTACTTTACTATGTTTAAATAAATTTAATAATGTAACAAATATTTTGAATAATAACATAGCAATTTTTAATGGCGCCGGAGAGTCGCCACTCGAGTGCTAAGGGTTAATACTTTTGTTACGGCTACATTTACGTTTAAATATTGATTATAGAAGAATAAAATTTTATTTCGTCTACAAAGGAAGGCAGAACATTCATATTTATTAGACTTTGTTTAAAATCTTCATCACGAATCTGACTATTTTAAATGTGACAAGGGGTTAATACTCGTACTGGGAATTTTGGGATTGCAAAAATAATATTTGTGGCATTGAACAATGGTTGGTGGAGGTCTGGCTCAAGAAAATATATTATTAAATGAATAATTACGAAGAGAATTATTCTTTTTATTTTCTTGAACCAGACCTCCGCCAACAATCGTTCAATGCCACAAATATTATTTTTGCAATCCCAAAATTCCCAGTACGAGTATTAACCCCTTGCCACATTTAAAATAGTCAGATTCGTGATGAAGATTTTAAACAAAGTCTAATAAATATGAATGTTCTGCCTTCCTTCGTAGACGAAATAAAATTTTATTCTTCTGTAATCAGTATTTAAACGTAAATGTCGTTACTTGACGCATAACAAGATTTCTTCAATTTTTTTGGGGGGTTTTGTCATCGTTGAAGCTGAATGTCCAAAAGGTTAATTAATTTTTTTATTTTTCGAACGCGAACCGTAACACTGTGCGGCGGTCGCGGCCGAGATCCACCGAAAAATCCAGCTTGTTACGCGTCTCAACGAGCCGGAGAGGCGTGCATCAATTCTGCGAATGGACCGGGGCTAAGTTGCGCCGTGTTGAAGCGTCGCTAAACGATCTGTTAGGCGAAAATATCTTCATTCCGCGGGGCGAAAGGGCCGCGACGATACCACGGTTTCGGAAAATCTGTCTCGAGAGACAAACGAGATACCTCCGTGGCGCCAAAGGTAGTGCTCGTTAGTTGGAAATTCGTGAGTAATTTTAGTGTCGTACCCACGCGACTGGCCGAAGGTATATAATTACCTAACCTCACCCGACCCAATCTAACCCACTTGGCAAACGAACGAGAGTTCCAGTTTTCCCGGATTGAAATCCGGATATGACCAGCCGGACGTTCGACAAGGAAAAAAGTTGCTCGATATATACACTAGGGTACAACCCAAGAACCACTGTCTACATCGCCTCGATACATGTCCCGAGATGGGTCCATTAAAACTCTCTTAACGAGACAGACCCCTACTTTCATCTCTGAAACCTTTGTTCGACACCGATTTCCTTTCTGTCGCTGTTTCATTACTTCAGTCACTGAAGATTATTCTGACTGGCTTCGAAATTTGATTAAGGTAGTGAAGTTATTTTCCTTTGCTTCTCATCAATATTTTATTGAATTAATTTTGTTGAGCATTTTCGTAAACTTTAGAAACACCGAGGCTTGAAAAATGCTCGGTACTGTTATTGTATCGAAGAAAAGGGTAACATCTACAGTTCCTCACGAGTAGATCTCTATGTAAAATAAAAAATTGTACGCATCAATTGCACGAAACAATAAACATACTGTAGCTTCTTTCTTTTTTCAATGATCTTACTAAATTGAACGTAATATATTGACATTTTTAAACAGTTTTAACGTTGATGTTTTAACTACTGCTGTTTTAAATTGTACCAACACATTTTTGTCGTAAATACATAAAATCCAGACTACTCACGATGGAATGCTTTATAAGAGTTCACGTTAACAATTTTCGGCGGTCTTCGTCGAGAAGACCACACAGTTTGTGACCATTCCCCGCCAAACGCTTGGAGCAACGGTACCTGAATTTTATAGTATCGAAGAAAAGGGTAACATCTACAGTTCCTCACGAGTAGATCTTTATGTAAAATAAAAAATTGTACGCATCAATTCCACGAAACAATAAACATACTGAAGCTTCTTTCTTTTTTCAATGATCTTACTAAATTGAACGTAATATATTGACATTTTTAAACAGTTTTAACGTTGATGTTTTAACTACTGCTGTTTTAAATTGTACCAACACATTTTTGTCGTAAATACATAAAATCCAGACTACTCACGATGGAATGCTTTATAAGAGTTCACGTTAACAATTTTCGGCGGTCTTCGTCGAGAAGACCTCACAGTTTGACCATTCCTCGCCAAACGCTTGGAGCAACGGTACCCCAATATTATTTGATTGTCTCAGGCAATATCTATGATGTCCCATGGAGGATTTTTACAACTGTTCAGATGGACAATTTTCAGCGGTCTTCGAGCAAGAAGACCACACAGTCCGAATGTCTATGTGTAGTCGCCCGAAGCAACGGTACCCTAAAAATCGTGTGAGAAGTAAGGCGGCGGTTTGACCGGACGGAGTCGAAAGGTATTTCACGAAACGGGAAAGTCGTGCTTCCCGTGTGGTGTACGCGTCCCAGTCTCGGTGTTCTAGTTCGATTTCGCATCCGCAAAATCCCGTGGTTCTTCGTTCTCCGGCTTCCTGGTAACGTCGGAGCTTTTGTCTCCTCCGACGACGCCAAGGCACTTTCGCGTGCACCACCGGAAAAGAGTCTCCCTCGCTCTCTTTCTCTCTCTCTTTCGGCTCTCTTTCCGACTCAACAAGTGGACTGATGTTTTCGGGATGGCAGGGAGAGAGAGAGAGAGGGAGAGAGAGAGAGAGCCATCCACCCACACTCGTCTCCCCGTCGTCGTCGTCGTCGTCGCTACACGAGAAGAGTGGCGGGTTCTGCGGGCAAAAACGCCGGCCCTTCGCGCTAGGGGTTGCTTCCTGTGAGCAGGGAACGTGAAGGGGGGGGGTGCAGAGGGAGCCGAAATGCTCTCTGGTCCGACATACCGGCTCGAGGGGAGGAGGAGAGAGAGAGAGAGAGAGAGACTGCTCTCGCAGGGACTGAGAAACCCGAGTCTAGCGATGGCTCTGAAAGAACCGCGTTTTAGGTCTCGAGAAACATTTCGAAATTTTACAACTCTTTCGTCTCTTGTTTTTCTAACTTTACTTAGCAACACGTTGACTGTCGTGTCATCGACGTTTAAGTGACGGAATTATTTCTTGAAGCTCAACAATACACATGTGTTCGATTGCCAAATTTGCTTGTGGTCTATGAAATGTAAAAGGATTGAACAAAATTTTAGTTTCTCCTAATTTTTGTGGTTGCCGAGTAAACGAGTATTAAAACTAAAAGAATGGTTAAAGGAAAGGATTGTTGCTCTTACTATTTACAAAAACTCGAAACTGTGAAAGAGTTGATGAGATGTGTGCAGGAGTATTTCATATACGCAGAAAGTATCGGTGTGCATTGTATAGTTTTCTAGACGGAAATTTTGAATGCGTCACTGAATTAATCAACTGCAAAAACAGGTGACTCCAGCATCCATCGTTCAACACGCACACAATCGTATTTTATTTCGGTCAATGTATACTATTATAGTATTTATAACGTACGCAAATGCTAATCCATCTAGCTGTCATCAGACACTCAGCTTGGAACTCTTAAAAATAATCATTGAATGAAGATAGATCCTCCGCTCTAACATGTCAGGTCCTATCAACTGACTATTCAAATTCTATAGAAACGCAGCAAATTTAATAAATCTTAGCTTCTTTTTCTGAACAAGCTGGACACTTGTTCAGGCATTCATAAATAGGACTGATAATAATCGATTGCAAATTTTTTGTACAGTCAGTTTGAACTCCAAACTGTTCCAAATATTTCCATCTATTCAAATATTACTTCTTCAACCCATATAAACTCTCCAGTAAATGTTCACTCTCTGCCGTTTCTAAACACTGCAAATCGTTAGATACTGAACCATAGCTCACCTGACAGTGTTACAATTTATTCAAACTTCCAAATAGAACACACTCTAGGAAATCAACCTGTAGTTGAGGTAGGTAGTAAATAGGTGAAAAATCACCCTAATTAACCACTTAACTTTTCTTTAAAAGCCTGTACAATCTCCAATTCTTTTCGCATTGTGAACTAAACTCCAATTACTCCAAAAAATACACCGCACAAAACAAACTTCACGAGATCAAACTGTAAATTGAATTGAAGAATCTCTCTAATCGATTATCTAACTATTTTTAAAAAAAGCTGTATAAACTGGAATTTTGTCCACATTGTGAACCAAACTCGAAACACTCCAGAAAAACACAGTTCACTCCAGAATCCATGCATTTGAAACTTTTAGAGCACAATTCGAGAGTAAGAGGTTCGGACGCCCATCGCTAGCCGCGCATCCGTAGCCGGTTGGAGGGGATTAGTTTGACACTGTGGTGGGGGTAGGCATAGCCGGAAGGGGAGGGGTGGGGCGGCCGCCTCCCCTCGCGAAGCGTCAGTCTCGTCGCGTACCCCGTACAGGAAGGATCCCGCGTGGTTGCTCCTCGTCGTCTGTCCACGCAACTCGCTTCTGCCCTGCCGATCGATCTCGCATCCGAAATTCTCGCCTTCCACCGTCACGTTGACCATAATCTCTCGTGCACAGTGCTCCATCGCTATCGTTCGTCGAGTGGTGGGTCCAGTTTGTCTGTGAACAGTCCTCCCGACTTTTCTCTGCGCGCGTCCCCAGTGCACTTTCGCTTCCTGGTACAATTCCGTGAACAGGTGTTCGTCTTTGATCGAAAAACCGACGCCGCGCGTCGGATGGTGCGTGGACGCGCGAGTGAATGCTAGTGGTACGCGATGCGTCCTCGTGGCACGCGGCGGCGTCGAACCTTGTGAGGCTCAACCCCGTATCGAGCAGTGCTTCGATCTGACTCTGCCTCCCAAAATCCTCAGTGAAAAACCGAAGGACCCCGTTGCCAGTGTGTGCCCGGTGGTTCCCGAAGTCCCATCCACAGTGGCCGGCTGATATGCGCCCCGAAATACTAGGAACGTGCGCGCACTGTCCAGCGGAGTTCATCTGCTAGAGCTATCCCTCAGCGAGCTGTGCTCCGATCTGACTCTGCCCCTTAATCCTCTTTCCCAGTGAAAACCCGGAGGATCTCGTTGCCAGTGAGTGCCCGGAAGTTCCATTCTCAAGTGGCAACCTGGTATGCGCCCCGAAATCCTCTGTGGAACGCGAGCGCACTGTCCAGTGGAGCTCAACTCTTAAAATCATCCCCTAACGAGCAGTGCTCCGATACGACTCTGCCTCCTAATTACCCGAGTTTCTCAGTGAAAGACCGAAGAACCCCAGTTTGTCGTTGTGTGCCCGGTTGTTTTACGAGTCCCATCAGAAAGTGGCCGCCTGATATGCGCCCCGAAATCCTCAAAACGTGCGCGCACTGTCCAGCGGAGCTCACCAGCTAAAGCCACCCCCTGGCGAGTGACTCTGGCTACCTAGCCGGACGATGAGAGCGATACACCACGGTCGAGGCGCGATCGTCACCAAGATTTGATAGCGAACCATTTGACGGCCGAGACCCGGCCTCTCTCTCTCTCTCGCTCTTTCCTTCCTCCTCTACCCTCTTCCCTCCTTAGAGTAGCGACAGCTTAATCGCGAAACCATCCCCCCCTTCAACTATCTTTCCTACCACCCTCAAGGTGGCCGCGAGATGCAGTCGAACACAATACTGCGCGACGTCGCCAGCACGGAGAAGCTGATGGTAAACAACAACAATCTGAACAACAACGGCTCTCCCGGCGCGGACATCATGTTCCAGATGGAGGACGACGGGCTGACGCAGCTCGGAAGCGTCTTCCAGTCGGCATACCAGTCGATCGTCGGCGGTGGTGCGCAGGTAAGACCCGTTTCCAACCCCTTTTCGATACACCCTGCACTCGTCGACTACCAGTTGCGTCCGCAGACGAAAACAGTTCCATCGATTTTCAACGCTGATCAATAGAGGAACGTCTCTTTCGCTCTGCTCTTGGGAGTTCTGCTCTACGGGGTGAACAAGGGCAGCGTTTGGAAATGCTGTTCAAGGACGGGAATCCTGATCGGTGATTCTTAGCGTCCCAATTCGCAATGGTCCTTAGAAAAATTGTTTAATTTCTAGGCCACGTTTAGACTCAAGGATTGTGTTCTACGGGGGTTGAAAAAGTGTGGCGTTTGCAAGTTTCGTTTGGGGATAGGATTCGTTGATCTGGTGTTTTATCTGACTGGAATAGATCCTCAGTTCGAAAAGGTTTCCATATCTAGTCTTTCGATTTATGCTCTAGAGGGTTGAAAAGTATATATAGAAATTTCGTCTCCTGAGTCCTCTTGGAAAAATTTTTAATTGCTTAGTATATGCTTCCAAATAATTCAACAGAACAATGTTTGCTCTTCTACTTTTTAAAAATTGTATTTCAAAGGGTTGAAACAGAATAGTGTTCAAAACAGCAATCTTTATTAGAGACTTTTACTCAGAGTCTCCTGACTGACCAGAATGCAGGGTTCCATGTAAATATATTCAACAGCAGAATGTTTCTCTTTGGAAATCGCACTTTAGGGGGTTGAAAAATGAAGATTGGAAATTTAATTTGTGAGTAAGACTGGTTGAAAGATGTTTAGTTCTCGTCTCTTAATTATCTAGAATGGACTTACTGTAATATTGTCACAGAAGAGTGTCTGCTCCTCTAGTTTCAAAAATCGTAACTTAGATGGTTGAAGAGAAGAGAAAAGATCTGGAAATTTCACTTCGAGGACCAGAATTTTTGCTGAAAGTGTTTCAACCAGAGTCTCTCACCTGACCAAGTATCTGCTCCCAGTTAACAATATCGAAGAACGTTCCATCCCCTAGCTTCGACCCTATTCGAGGGGATTGAAAACGGTAACTTCCGATTTAAAAATTTAGTATAAAGGCAAGAATCGCCAACAAAGTGTCTAAGTTATATCAATCTTTCAACTAATCAATACAGAACACCAATTAACATTAACTTCAACAAACGGCGGTTTCCTCGTCTAGTTACAGGGGTTGCAAAAAGAAAGACAATCCGCAGGACTTTCTTAGTTGTCTCTTAGCTGGCCAGGGAGGACAAACGCCGCGTTTAAAATATGGGCAGACCGGATGCACCAGTTGGAAACGAGTTCTTTTCAATCTCGGTCGGGTTTTCACGGTGCACAGGGTTTCCCTGTAAATCCGATTGTGCGTCGATTGAAAATAGAGACACGTTTACGATTTTCTCCGCGCGGCCGACGGAGCGTGCCGAGCACGCCATCGGCTCACTGACGTCACTGTTACGTCACGAGCATGGCCGTCCTCACGTGGGCGGGCACGATGGTCGTCCGCTTTTCTTTTTTTTTTCTATGTCGGTACCCTTGCCTCGGATGCTCGGGGTGCGGTGGAATTTTTTTTTGTTTCACCGCGACTCTCTGTTCTCTTTATGCCTTTGGGGTGCATCGTGGTTTGATTGCTTAAAATATTGCTTTTGACCTGCTGCAAGACAATTTTGCCTCGTTAGGGGTTGTTGAAAGTGAAACGAGAGTCGACAAGCAGCAATATTCAAACCTAAAATCTGTGTTTCTGATACAGATGAGATTTTCTCATGTTTAAAGGGGGTAGTTCGGACATGAAACTATGTTTTATACTTTTCCTACGATTTTATATTTCGTAATACGCATTTCCTTTAATTATCACTGGAATGTGAATTTTCTGCGTCTTTTGAACATTTCAATCGACTTTTTATACTATTTCCCGTTTCAATAGGATTTTTAGGAAAAGATAAAAATTTCGATCCAATTCCAATGAATTTTTATTATTTATTCATCACAGAACTGCAGAAAATAGTACACAATGTACCTGTTTAATAGTACGAACAGAATACGGGAGAGTTTACGGAAAAGAATAAGCAGAAAAGATATAGTGACATTTTTTCTTGACTCCGATAGGAATTACGGACAAACTGCTGCTTGAAATTCTACTGGCTCCGGTTCTAGAATGTGTTCGCATAGATTTATACCCCCAGGTCAGATCCACCCTGTATGATTCAATATTCTAGAGTCCATTGTGTGTACAGTCCTCGGAAGCATTTTTCAGCTGCTGGGCATGGCGCACAACTTTCCCTTTTCTCTCCGTGCGACCGGTTCAGTGTGCTAATTCGATTTTGCATAAGAAAATCGAAAAACTGTTACCATCGCGAGACACAAAATAACTTGAACGAGCAAACTAAAGAAGGTATTCTAACCGGCCACAATGCGTAAAACAATGAATTAGAAAACCTTAAGGGGTTGAATACTATAAAATAAAATCACTCAATATTTCTTGACTCTCATCCAACTGTTATCTTGAAACAATTTTCACCGGAAACTGAATAAACGGTATGTTCTGCACACGACTTTATTAGTAATGAACGACGGACTATACTTATAACTAGACTGCGGACATTTATAAAAAAATGAAAGTCGTTTGAAGTAATTGCAAGTCGTAGGAACCGAATCGATATTGATTCCTTTACTGGTTTTGATGATTTTTAAGACCTGAATTATTTAGCAATTAATTAGAATATATTTTTTGTAAGGTACTTCTTGAAAACACGTTAAACATTCTATTGTCTCTAGTGAAGCAGCTGTTCATTTAATTAATTCGCCAGAAATTGAGTAATTGAATGACGATTTTGATACTCGGAATCAAAATGAACTCCCTTCCGGGAGAGTTAAACTTTGGATTTTTATTGTCGAAGAAGGCGGTTACAAAATCAATTATTTATGCATCCACCGTGTCAATATGACATCAGAGGGTAGAGTAAGCTATAAGAACGAAGGGCGTACAAGTGATAATAGAAAAGCAATCACCAACAAATGTAACTAAACTTCGAAACACTCGCCGTTCAGCCCCATGAAGCCACCCCATGAGATCGAGATGCGTCTCGTTAGAATTTCCGGCGCGTTCGTCCCGATTATCTGCGCGAAGTCAGTTCACGTAATAAGGAATATCAGAAACAGTCGCGTGGGGTACGGGGGTGGACGTCTATTTCGACTCCTATGGCGGCAGTGACTCATCATCATCCCGGCATTGTTTCGTTAAATGGAATTTCTATCTAATTTAAATGCGGCTTAGCCAGAAATAATGCGATTATGCGTTAGCTTATTCTGTTTGTTAATCTCCTTTGCACACCATTGTCACCCTGACGGCCGAGAGAGGCTGGGGAGAGACGAAGAGAACGCGAGTGTGAGTGTGAGAGAGAGAGAGAGAGAGAGAGAGAGAGATATGAGGAGAAAGAGAGAGCGAGAGAACGCCGCGGTGTTCCGTGTACAGTTCCCCCCGTCGCCCTTCCGCCCCCTTTCCGTTGTTGCCACGCCGTTTTGTAAGGCACTGTACATTATTTCGCTACAGTCCGCGCGCACAGCCGCTAGATCCTCTCCGGCTTATGGACTGGTCGGTGCGCAGCGGTTCTCTTTTTCCACTTGGAACTTTAATTTCCCCTTAATCGCGCGTTCCGGAAGTTCCCTCGTTCCCACAAATCTCTTCTGCGAGAACGAACTCGCGGGTTCTCCGCGTCTCCTCTCCCGTTTTCCTTCGGGCGATCTCCGGACTTTCACGCAGTTTTCCCAACGAGAGCCGCTTCTAGATATACCTCGATAGACGATCCAGGTCGACGCGAGACGATATCGAAATTTTCTTTTGCGTTGCGCAATCTTCTGCTTGTCTACCGCCGCGCGGCACTTACCAATTGCCACCGCACAATAGAGGTCTAATTACAAAGCACCAACGTCAACGCGGGAGACAACAGGCTAGAACGAGGCTGTCTCACCTGCACGGCCACGGATCGACAGCTGCCGATCCATTGTTCCTCTTCTGCCAGCTAACCGATCGCGAGCGGAATTGGAGCGGACGACTTTCCGCGAACGTCACTTTTTCGGATTCTGCGGGTCGGAGGCTGGGAATTCGATTAGGTCGGCGCTACGGCCCCTTTCGAGCAGATATTATATTAGGTCGTCCCATAAGTTCGTGCCGTTTACTGTTTTACAATTTAAATTAATATTTGAAACGTACTTTCAAAGTCAACGAAAAAATATAACCACCTTCTCTACAATCTCTTCCCACTTTTTTGGTAAAGATATTACACCGTCACTATAAAATTTCTGTGGTTTTTCATTAAAATACTTTTCAATTCGCGGCACGAACTTATGGGACAACCTAATATTTCGCCGATCGTTTGTTCGTCAGTGTTCTTTCTTAAACTTCATCTTATTCAACCATAAACAAGTAAGCTGTTGTTACGTACTCGTCGCGGATCGCAACAACGACGAAAAACGTACCGAATGATTGATTTATAATTCCACGGCAGGCGCAGAGTCACTTCGGGCCGTTTCCGAAATCCTGCTAATTTTTATGGCCCACCGTACCTTGACGGTCATCGTAAAACTCCCGGACACCACGTGCGACGCAACAACGAGTTGCGACCGGCTTAGTGGTTGTAAATCACAACATCGACAAGACGAAACTAAACTCTTGACAATTTCCCATCCTAGGACACAAAATAGACACACCCACGACCAATGACAAATTACAATTTTTCTCCGCTCAAAACTGTAACTGACCAATCCCCAAAAAACCCGAGTTTACGTAAAACGAAACACAACCACAACGCATCAGAACGCTACAAGATCTCTAGACAGACCGACCCTTGTGATCACACAACAATCTCGAACGTCGCGAAATCGTACCTTTTGTAAGAGCAAGTCCTCGAACTCGGACAATTCGTTAACACTTTGCGGCACAGGATTTCAGATAATAAAATAGACCCATGTTGCATAGAAATTTTATTGCGATTTAAATGAAACGAAATTGGTATATTTTTATTAATAAAGGTATCACATAATGTAAAAACATAAAAAAATAGTAATAGTTTAATTAAATTTGTTGTTATAGGGTGGGACTCAAATAGTCCCACCATGTCACATAGGTTCATGAATGGTACTTATCAAAGCACATCCTTTTCCCTAAGCACAGAGGCACTTTGCACACGGCACATGACCATAGTGTTCCAACTTACTTTTTTTTTTACTACAAATTCTGGTAGATGTTTTGAATCTTGTTTTCTTATTTTTAATGAAACGTTACGTTTGTGTTTGCTTATTTGGATTGATAATGACTTATTGTTATATTCAGTTGGTACGTTATTATCTATTAATGTTTGACTAATAAATCCTTCGGTACGTTGACCTTTAAGAATGTTAAAACATAAACAATAAATAGAAATATGTTTTTTTGTATTACTCCCCATGTTGCATGGTGGGACAAATAAAATCCCACCATACTTTTATCATTTACCAACACATTTAAGCTTTAGTTTTTATTATAAAACTCTTCACTTGCTTATATAAAACTAATTTTTAAAAAAATTAACTTCCACGAGTTTTCACATAAAACCAGGAAAAAAGATTTGTAACATTTGTTGAAGATATTACCAACTGCTGTACGTAAATAAGACGAAATATAAACCTAGGCGCATGCAACTATTGCAATATTTCGAGGTGGAACTAAAAATGTTCCACCATGCATTACGGCGCATCAAAAAGGTGGGATACTTTTAATCCCAGCGTGCCCCAAAGAGTTAATGAACAGTGTTCAGCAAATCTCTCGCTCCAAGTCTTATTCTCCGATCGGGACAAGAACACAACCGTTTACGGGAAACCCTTCCGTGTGTTGCGGCAAATATGACAGCTATCATGCAGGGATATGACGATGCTGATTAAAACCACCTATACAATTAAGCTCTTTTTATTTTAATACTGCATAGATGTAATTGTTCATAAAATTTCAATGTTATTCCATGTTACGAAAACTACTATCACGATCGTACAGAAATGTACAAATATTATAAAAACAATTAAAATTTCACGTGCATCCCAAATGAAACTCACAAAGCCTAAAAACAAACCCTTTAAAAATACTCAACTGCTAATTGCACCACAGATTCTCAAAACTCCACAACAAATCGACAAATGAGCCAAAAAGAAAACAGGTTAGAACCATGATCAAAAATTTCCATAAACATCTGCGTCGATCCAACGATTTCCTGGCAGCAATCTCTCTCCATCTCATTAATAACTCGGCGAACCGTCTCCCAAAAATTCTTCCACCCTCAGTCCAGGATCGTCGGGGCATACTAAAGTACCCTAACGACTCCCGAAGCGGAGCGCGCACCGTCACCGAAAATCGTAGATCCCTTTACCTGCCCCCCGAACAATGAATTCATTCGACGGAGGATTTATCGACTGAACATAGGGGCGATATTTTTTTATCCCCCCGCCGATCTCGATTTCGAGAGCGTCTGGTGGAACCAGTTTTTGATCGGGCCGTGGTAAGGCCAGCCATTTCCGGTCTGCGTTCTCTCTCTCTCTCTCTCTCGCTCTCCTCCCTGTTCGTATATCCGGTTCTTGGCAGTCTCTCGAAACGTGTTCGAAACGGTCGGCGCTACGCCGATTTCGAGGAGCTTTTTTCCGGGCTTTGTCGGGCGTAAAATCTTGGCCGAGTCATCGACAACCCAGAGAAATGGGAGAAAGAGATAGAGAGAGAGAGAGGAAAGACGGAGCCAACGGAGGCGGCCACTTAAAAATACTACAACAAAAAGCGGAGGGCCGCGTTCGTTATGAAAGCGTTATCTCTCTTTGGGCCGGACTTAATTAGCCGGTCGCGCGCGCGCTCATTTTTCCGCTAAAAACGAACTCGCAATTAAACGTTTAAATTAGCGACGACTCGTAAGTGGCCCCGGCGAAATATCGCTGCTCTCTGTTTCGTAACGCGGGCCACCGCCGCTTCGTAATTTCGATCGCAGCATCCAACATCCGGCCCTGTATAAGGTCCATCCGTCGACACCTCCGCCGAAAAGAGAGACATTGTAACTTTTTGATAACGAGCGTGATTGACGGTGTAATTGGGCCGTCGCGTTTCTCCCGTTAATACGATTGAGCGCGCGGCTGACAGGGAAGCGTGGAACGGCATACAGCCGGTGGCAAAAGTAATCTTCGATCCGTTACACCGAATCTTGCAAATTGGAGCGAATTTACGCTCTGTGGGGAGGAAATTGGAATCGTTCGGTAAAACGATCCGTTGGACATTATATTTTTAACGGAGTTGTACTGCGTTTGAATTTTCTTTTTGGAAGGACAATCGTTTTGGAAACAGCTGTTGGAAGTGCATACTGGAGTTTGTAACTTTGACCTGTACTTGTTCATGGAAAATTGTTGCATGAATGATTCTAGGGTGATATGTTAATTTAAAAAATTGTGTTTCGTTCTAAATTTTCTGTTTTATATGATTGCATAAAATTCTAATGTCACAGTCAATATACAAACATTTTACAGCATCTAGGAACAGAGAAAGGGTAGCTTTTCTGTTTCAGAAGCTCATGGAGGTAATAAATGTTGAGAAATCTAATAGTAATCGTACAAACATGCAATTATACACAGGGCAGCCCAGAAATGTCGTATTTCCTTGAAAGAGGTGATTCCTAAGGTCATTTGTAATAACTTTTTCCTTTGCAAAACTGTTCTCCGCGGCTTTGTTAAGGAGTTATTAACGAAAAACACGGACCAATCAGGAAGTGGCTACCGCTGAGCGTGTGGCGTTGTTATTGGTCGAGTCGGAATCGGCCGGCTGTAACCGCGCTCTGATTGGTCCGTGTTTTCCGTGAATAACTTCAGAACACTGTCACAGAGAACATTTTCGCAAAGGAAAAAGTTATTTCAAATAACCTGAGGAATCACCTTTTCCAACGAAATACAACATTTTTGGGAAACCCTATATAGTATTAACAATATTGATTTGACACAACTCTATCCAATATACCAAATAATTTAGTTTACATTTGTCATTTTAAATATGAATCTTTATTCTCAGTTATTCACAAAATAGTTCCAAACTGTTAATGGATACTATACGTAAGATTGTCATCTTTTATCACAAATGAAACAGTTTTCTATGAACAATTTTCTATGATGATGAAGTTTACTTAAACTATTTTATTTATTCATGATCTGAGTTACTATGGATATACAAGATGAATCATGCGAATAGGATTCAATAAGAAAAATGATGTTGGTTGATACATCCATAGATATCAGAGATACTATCACGATCCTATTCGTATAGGTATGCTCTCTGTATACTGGAAAATTTCATGATCCTATCAACATGATCTGGGACGCCGCACGTGAATGGATCATTTTGACCCACTGTGGTTTCCATTAAACGCAGCTTCCACGACGTAATGTTGCATAAAATTTTATGTATACTTTCGACTGCATTACATTAACATACATACCCATACACATGTTTCATAGTTAATTATTAATCATATAAATAAATATGGTATGAGATAAAGCCGAATCCTAATGATGCATTCGTTGGAGGAGTGTTGATATCGTATTTCTTGTATACGAGCCATGTAAATTTCGCGTGTTGTTAAAAATTAATTTTTGTGAAATTTTGTTTCGCCGATGATGAATGTTATCGCTAAAGGTGTTCCACATATTTTGAAAATTACATAAATACGCTGTTATTTATGCTATTCAGAATTTTTCTACAGGAAGAATTTCTATGTATTGCTGGAATCAGTTACAAATTGATTGTAGCACAATTGTTGTTAGAGTAAATTTATTTAGTCTAGTCAGGGTGAGAGAAAATTATGATTGAACTTTGGCAATTTTCTTGTGGTGATAATTGAAACGAATTTTGAAGATAGAAATTGATTTCAGTCTTTTACAACTTTTACCAAGAATCTGGTAACAGTATGAATATATTCTGTACAATGGCAATTATTTTAAAATCAAAATAAAGAAGTAATAATCCAGGCAATAAATGTTCATATAAGCTCACATTTTCGTAGAAGATTTTACGGAAATAAAAGTTACATATAGTTAATTATCAATATACCACCTTAACTAGTAAAGCCGTATGAAGTTCACCCCCTATAAAAGTTTCGATATAATTTTTCTTTCACTAGTTAGCTCCAAATAATTTTACAAAGCACCGATGTAGTCCAGAAAATCAGAACGTAAAGTTCCACAGAATGTTTGACATAAACTATATTATTAACAATATACTACTTAAAGAAACAATATCTTCTCAACCCCTATCATAGTTGTGACGCAGTTTTCTTCCACTTAACTTCAAACAATTTCCCAAAACATTGACGTTTCTGAAAGGAAATCGTAGATCATAGTTCTAGTTCAACAAGCGTAGACACGTAAGCAACAATGCAGACTAAATCACAAGATGCAGATCTAAATTCCGAAATAGGTGCGTCCCAGAGTGATTTATCGATCGGATTCGCAAGGGTTTCGATTTCACGCTCGGCCAAAGTCTGTACGAGCGTTCCGTTCGGCAAAAAGCTCGAAAACGAAACTGGTTGCGGCAATAAAGTGGCACTTGTCGGCCAATCCGACGATAGGGGAAAGAAAAAACAATCAGCTTGGAGACCGGAGCCAGGTCGCCGTCCCATTTATATCAATTCTATTCATTGCCGCTTTTAACCTAGCCCTCGCGCGTTTCTCAGCGGTTCTCATCCGTGGTCTACTTCAAGATCTGTGGGTTGGACAAAAAGAGTCATTCAAAATACTAAGAATATTTTTGTATAGAAATTAGAAATTACACTCTCGCACACAGCTGTTTTCACGCATCATCAGCTAGCCATCTCCCGTCAAGCCTCACAAGATCCGTCATCCACAAAACCGATCGAACGATCACTAAATTGATCTCAGCATGAAAATCATCTGCGAGGACCGAAAATTAGGGACTGAATCAAAAGTGTATTAAGTGGCGAACCTGATTATCATCGAAACGACCGATAAGTCCTCGAACTGATTGCTCGCCATAGGTCGCGGGCCGGGTCGGGCCCGATTTGCATAAAATTCTGGTCTCCCGGCGATGTACTTCGGCAACTGGGAACAACTCCATAAACAGGTGAAACGAGGCGATGTATCGGGTCCTGTCGGTTTCATTCAACTCCCCTTGTTTCGATCATCAATTACCTCAACCTCCTGGAAATCGAGCCGATTTTTTGCACCGTTCCAAATCTGCTCGATATTTAGGGTCCTCGGACTCTGCAGTAGGTCGTTGAGTCCTTAGATCTTTCATCTACACCAGAGGTTGACATAGATACTTTTACGACAGTCAATTGTTAAGTATTTTTTTTTAGGTTTTTCGAAGCATATGAGGGAAACTCAAAGTTACGTGTATAGGTATTGTTTGTGCAGAAGTTCCTGTTAATCGTAATCATGCGAACACGTTAATCAGGTTAATCATAATCATGCAAACACGTTAATCATAATCATGCAAACACGTTAGTCATGTTAATCATAATCATGCAAACACGTTAATCATGTTAATCATAATCATGCGAACCCATTAAAAAAATCATTGAGCTTCAAGGAAAATTACAATCTTGCTTGACTTCTTCAAACTTTATTAAATTTTTGTAGTGAATTTTATAAAAACGTTTGTGGACATTTCTGTTGAAATTGTAATCGACCAACACAATTATTAGTGAAAATTAAGTAAAATGGAAATGTGTTTCAATATCATAATACATTATCCAATCTTCTTTTTTTTTTTTTAAATGTTAGACAACTGTGAACTATTTAAATGCATGATATTTACAAATTTTAAAATAGTACACTTTCAGAGCACTCGATCTTCTATGATGAATAAAAGATGAATAAAAGATAGTTAGGAACTGCATTGTATAAAGTTGCTGAAACTTCGTATTGTATGAACGATAAGTGCATAAAAATCTGAAGCTCGGTTCTTCCATTCACACATGATTACCCTAAAGTCATTGAAATTAGGTGGACAACTATTAATGACCATCAGTGAGATGTTCAACTTTGCTCTTCCAAAAAGCAGGCAATAAAAATTTCTCCCTTAATTCTTACTCCACAAATCGTATAAAAAGTAGAAAAGACAAACTACAATTTTCACAGCCAAAATGCGCCTCTAATCTGAAAATAAAAATGGTGGAGACCACTGTTGGGGAAGTTCGCGTCAAATAAATTGCTCCGTGAATCTGATTTCGTTTCGAAGGCGTTTAATGAGGTTCCATGCTCGACTCTTGTTTCCGATAGCGAGGATGTTCGGTGCTAAGTGATTTTTGGACTGTATGGGCACGAGCAACCCACGGCACGTATCCATGAAACCCATGGGACAGCTTTCACGATCGACGTTTGGGTGCTTGACCCGATCGTCTCGAATTTTCATCTTAATTGAACGAACAGCACGCAGAGACCAGGACCACCGCCATCGACGAGCACTTTCGCTTTCTCGTTTCTCTCATTCTCTCCTCCGCTTGTACAGTTGATCGCAAAAGTAGAACCGCGCGCGTGCCAGGAGATACACCAGGAAAAAAAACTTTGTTCAAATAATACAATCAGTCGCGATGACGACGATCGTGCGCGTACGTGTGTTTGTCAAAGATGTTTTCCTTTCGTTTGGAATTAACGTGTTCGTTTACCAGATACGCTGATTCATACATTTATTCACTTAGCGAACGACAATTAAGGTTAAACGTTTTCGGTCCCACGACACGACATTCTATTTTATTCCAATTACTCCGCGGTTTATTCGTTTAAGCTGCTATTTGCTCGCAATGTCAGCAATTGCATCGCGTGCATCGGTAATCTTAGCGCTTTCTGACCGCTGTGAACGAACTGGTAGGGAGATGCGGTGGAAATGTTGGAATTAGACGTGGTTACGCGAGTGAAGGTATGGTACATCGAAACAATTTTTAGGGATGGCGATAGTTAATTATTTTTTAATTCTTTAGAGTTCACTGCGCATTCCTGTGATATTATTTTCGTCATTTTTATACGGGACTTGGCATTCTGTGCAGTTTTTTAAATAATTTTTATGGTTTTCTGTAAATATATTTGTGAATTCTCGAGGTCTTGCAATTTTTCTCGCAAACTTTTTTGTATACGTCACCGATGGCAGGAATTTTACAATTTTTAATTATTTCAACAATTTCTGTACAGGAGGGTAGCATAACTTGCTTTATGAAGTGTAGATTGTATTGTGACACTAAATTTTAGTATTTAAATGCACAGACAGAACTGTTAAGTATATCTACGCTAATCCTCTATTGCTCAGACATTCTATAAGTAAAACTACAAGCTAAATTATATATATCTAATTATTCATTGAGTTAAACAAATTTATTTATACATTGCTGACAACATATCGAATGTTAAAAGACAAATCAACTTACGAGTCATTTTCGCAATTTCATGTGTCCACATCATTCCCCAACTTCTCACATCAAACTCTTGGTAACATAAAATTTTTAATAGATTCCATCAAGTGTAACAAATGACTTAGATCAAAATCTACAATTTTGACTAATTTTTATCTCACAAAACAAATTTTTAAACTCTAGAATTCATGAACTTCAAAGCACATGTCGAGAGTTCATTTATTCACCCCCTAACTTGTATCAAAGAAACCGCAATAACAACAAAATTTTAATAAATCCCACGAAGTGTAAAGAGTAGGCCTGATCATGATCTATATTTCTGATCAATCGTTCTCCCAGAAAATAAATTTTTAAACTCACGAATCCAAGATTTGGAGGCTACATGCCGAGAATTCACGTTATCATACCATCCCCAAAACTTGTACCAATAAAGTCTCACTAACAAAAATTTGTTAAAAAATTTAAACAAACGTAACACTATATTCCAGACTATGTCTTAAAACTCCGACTAATTTTCTATCCCTAAAACCAGTCTTCAACTCGCAAATCCATGGAAACATCCGCAGCGCGCGGCTCCAATCATCTCGGCGACCTCGCCGTTGAAATCCTCTGCTCGAGCACAGCAGCCGCGAGTTCTATAGGTGCGGTAATTATTAACAAGTCAGCCCGGCATCTATTCAGCAGGTATATCCCGAAGTCGCGAATAAATTGCCAGCGGGAAGGAATTGGGACGATATTAGAGCTGTGGCCCCGGGGCGAGAAGCCAGAAGCCAAAGGGTCCTCGAATTTCCTGCGGCGTGGTTCCGGTTGATCGTCGCTGCTCCTCTCGTAATCTATGGTCGGGATTAGCATTGGTACTTAGGCACGTATGTGTAACCCATATGATCACGCTTGTAGCTACAGATCCCGTGAAGCCTTGCGATCGGGCGTGAGCGTGCGCGCGCGCGCGCCACCTCCAGAGCAGTCCACTCCACAATTTGCGCCCGACATATACACACGCGTAAATAGATACTCCGTCGGGGAATATATTCGCAATAGGGTGCGCGCGCGCGAGAGCTCACACCAGAACGCACACGGACGTAATTAGATACACGCACACGGGACCAGCAAACCGAGTATACTCTCGCATACCAGTTATTCGCGTGACAACAGTATATCCATGCGCCTGCAGCTCCACTAATAGCGGTATCCTAGGATGCAACGCGCGCGCCGACTGATATATCCATTCCTCGTAACCATTATCCTCTTGGTTCTGTTTGCACGGATATGTTGCGTCGGGGGACACGCGTATTTCGCGCACACCTAACCCATACCTCCACGTCGGATCATCGGACTTTTGCGTTTGATCCGCTCCTGACCCGCGATCGTGATAGTTTCGACGATTTCCGCGTGGATCCCTGATAAATCTAGCCCGCCACGGATTAGCACGCTACGCCTGCCCCGCATTAGCGACAGGCGACCCGAATTCCATTTCTTGGACAGACGCAAATACACCTGTCTTTAACTTATTGAAAGATTGAAGTGGAACATAGATTGCCTGAATTAATAAAATAAGAATTGCCTGAATTAATTTCAAGCCACGGGAGCTGCATAGATATTTCTTTCTTTCTTTAATAAATTTATAGAGTTGAAAATTGTGCAACAGTATTTTTAAGTTCGTTATTTTTACTGTTCTACGTTGGATCTACTCAGCCAGTCTTGCCATACAAGCGTAATATTTAATGCGGTACTGCGCTGTGATACTAAATTAAAACTGATTTAATATGCTAAGATAGGTTTCATTTTTTACTTTGCTACAAGTAAATTCGTAATCTTTATTCAAATTCATATTAGTAGTAGTAGGGTTACAATTCTTTAAAGTTTTGTCTTCTCTCGCTTTACCTCATCATCCCGCTCGTAAATCTAGTCTTATAACTATCTTATCTTAATTTTAAACTTATACTAGATAGAGAAACAGAGATAAAGCTATTTACAAAATATTCAAATTCATATATATTTATAAGCTATTTCAGGGAGTTCCAACCTATTCCTCTCCGTGAACTGTAAGGTCCCCACCATCGAACTTCTTCCCGCTACAACTTACAGCCATAGAGTTAGTGAGTGCTGCGCGCGCCGCGTGACTCTCTGGTGGCAGCTTCCCGGCTACTATACATTATAACGATGAAGTCTAAAAGTGGGGGAAGAATATAAGCGGGGAAGGTACCTCAAATAACTCCGAAACTACTGGTTGGAACTGCCTGGATTATTTAATAAAATATACAATAAAGGAAAAATCTATTTCTTCAATTGGAAGACTTTTTATACTGAAGATGACACAATCCTTTTGATTTTTGTTGGAATTTTTTGTGTCTTTCAAATTTGGACATGTTATGAATGCATAAAAAGCCGCAGTATTTTTTTATTAATTTCCAAGAAACATTTTAACTGCCCATTGAACTTTATATGGGTCGCGACAATTTCTATTGAGAAATTATTAGCTGCACGTAATCGAGGTTGACAAATGTTGCGTGCACGATTAGTTCGATCGCCATTCTAGGATCAATTCTCTGATCTTGTGAAAACATTGAAAGAAACTTTTTCTTGTTAGAAAAATGTTTATCTCCCGTTCACAAGGTTAAACTAGTTACCAACACCTAAAATATGTATGTACACAATCCATCATTGGATGGGTTAACGATTTAGGTCAGGACTAGGCAAATTAAAAACCGATTTCAATATTCGGTTGGAAGGAAATATTTGATATGCATTTTATTTATCATTGTTAGTTATTATTAGACTACGGATCTTTATGCAAATTCCAATTCTAATGGGCTCTTTCATCAACTCCACGGTGAGGACCAAATTCAATTTCTGAACCAGACAATTTCCTATGGTAAAAATAGGATAGAAATGTCATGATTGTTTGTTAATTAAAAATGTGTACATTTCATAACCGCAGTCTAGTTATTATTTATATTCAAAGCGTGCAAATCTATTCCAAAATTGGGGTTGCAAACCACATTTACATATTTGTCTTACAAACAAGTAAACAATTTTGAAGAGTAGCTCAAATCTGTGACTGACCAACCAACCAAATACTAAATTCGTCTATATAGCCAATATTTAAAAAAAAATTATAATTTGACACATTTATTCAAACTATAGAACTATAAATAAAATTAGTCGAATTAAGATGTGAAGCAAAAGTTGGTGCGTCTCCAGAGGATCTTTCAACCATTTCCGGGGTGCTTACAAGAATTAATATTTAAAAAATTTCTTATCCGCAGAGGTTTGAAAAGGCGTACTAAAATATCTATGCAAAGCTCTACCTCGAAGGGCAATTTTCCGCCTTGAAGAACAACGGTCGTTAGAACGAAACCGTGTCAAACATTTTTTCCAAGTCCTCCACACGTTTCATTAAAATTAGAGGGTGCGAGTCGGCCAACGCCACCGCATGTAAGCACACAAAGGGAGGTCGTAACTGCGAAGGATAAGTTGTTACGCAAACTTTGCGCCGTTGATATGGAAGTTCCTCGGACTCTGGTCACCGCTTAGCCGGTCGTCGGGGCGTAATCCCGGTTGTAATCCAGCCGAAGGCGCGATTTAATTAAGCGGAAATTAATAAAGTGGCAGAGAGCGGGAACGCGCGCTAAAATTCCTGCGGAAAATCACGTCGTCTCCGTCCGCGTTCTAATTGCCCTGTATACTCTGGCTCACCTGTGTTTGGCTCTGGTATACGTGTCGCCTGACAAGATATACACCTATATCCGTCTATGAGGACATCGGTGTGTATGTGTCTATATCTCTCTGTGTCGTCTCTGTTTCCATTTGTGTGTGTGTGTGTGTAAACGTGCTCGCGAGCATCGTAGCAAGCACCCTCGCGACATACCTATAGACGCGACTTGACAGGAATGTGTGATACCTATATACACGGGTACACCCGCGCCACCCCTTATGTATACACGTGTGCTCCCCGAGCCACTGTATACTGTATAGACACCATATATACGTCCGATTATTAGTGTGTCACACACGCTTGATTTGGTAGCGGGCTTATAACGGCCGCCATAGTGCCGAGAGGCGCCAGCTGGATGTGTTTCGGAACGCAACCCCCGACCAACCCCCGACCCGACATCGCAGCTATATCGCTTTTGAGTATCGCGCGCACACCCGACCAGGATGACGTTGATGTTGACGGTTCCAACGATGCGCATCGCCAGGCTCTACGATTTTTCTGATGATTCCCTGAAATTTCGATTTTTCACCACTTCTGCCGAAAATTTAACCCCATCTTCGGGTATCTCGCATCGTCTTGATCAGTTTTCGAGTTTATGTGGTGGATTATAGTCTTTTTTTGGAAAGTTGAACGGATTTTAGAAGTTGGTGAATGGGTATCAGGTTAGGGGTAGTTTTCTCAAGGAGAATTGAGGGTGAGGTTCTTTTGAATCAATACGACTGGGCTTTGTCAGTTTGTTGTTCCTGAAACTTGTTGATGTTCTTTCTTTTATAGTCTTCTACATCGTTTTGGGTAAATGTTAGGTGGCTGTGTTATTGATTTGAGGGGAACATGCAAGATGTAGAATCAGGAGAGTGGGTCGAAACCAATACGACTGGACTTTGATATTCTATTCTCTTCCAAAGCCAGTGATTTATTTCGATTATTTTATTTATACATTTAGTTTTTGAGAAGTGTTCATTCTAGTAGTAAATTTGGGTGTTCAGGACAGTTTAGATGAAATGAATAAATACTTGATGTCTCTGAACCAATGTAACTGGATCGTACCACATAATTGTTAGGTTATTGCTAAACTGCGGATTTTTATGCAGAATAAAAAATGATTGCATTCATTGCTAGTTACAGGAGACAAATAAAAAATGTTTTCTTCTTTTAATTATCTTCTTAGGCTGAAACCATTACACCGATGTCCTGAAATCTTTTTGATATGACCACCGCTTTAAATTGTGCACACCCATTATTATCATAAATGCATAAAATCCACAGTCTAGTTATTACATTTGTATGTCAGATTTTAGAATGCATATGTTATGAAGTGTTTTGAATAATTTTATCTAACACTACTTTATATGTGTGTAAAATTTGAAGAGATCATTAGAGATCATTATTGAGATATCATGGCAGTCATGAAAAGTGATATCATACAGTAATTTAAAAAATAATAAAGATAATTGCATAAAAATTGCACTATGTTATCTTAAAATATATCTAAACATGTATGTAAAATTTTTAAAACACTTGATCAATAAAAATTATTTATTATATCATAAGTTGTCTGAAATTAAATATTTGATACTAAATGAGTATATCAACTTTACCCTTATGTCAATAACCCAGTTAGGTTGTTTTTGTTGGTTACAATTTTTTTATTGACAAATAGCAAAATTATTATAGATTTTTATGTTCTTAAGATGATCACAGATTAATTTACATTCGAGGCATAAAAATATTCATTGAAACCATAAAATGCAACGTCCACGAATATCGTGACAAATTATTGTAGACTTTTGTGTTTTGACATGATCACAGATTAATTTACATTTGAGGTATAACAATATTCGTTGAAACTATAAAGTGAAACTTCCTCGAATATGTTAGAAAAATATCGTAGATTTTTGTTTTTATACATGATCACTAGACTGCGGATCTTTATGTAAAATAAAAATCGTTTGAATTCATTGCAAGACACAGGAACCAAATTGGAATTTATTTCTCTTCTTGGTGGTTTTATTAAATTGCAAGGAATATATTGATAATCTGAAATTCTTGTAATCTTTTTATTGTTAAAAATTACACTCATCCATTTTTGCCATAAATGCATAAAATCCGCAGTCTATTGATCACAGATTAATTTACATTCGAGGTATAAAAATATTCGTTGAAATTATAAAGTGTAGCGTCCACGGATATGATAGAAAATTATTGTAGATTTTCGTGTTTATACATGACCATAGATTAATTTACACTCGAGGTATAAAAATATTCATTAAAACTAAAAAGTGTATCGTCCTCGAATATCGTAGAAAATTTTGGTGATTGGCATAAGTGTTAACGAGTATCTAGAGGGGAGGGCTTTTGGGTCTGCGTCGTTGAATGCGACTTTTCCGTCGGTCGGAGGTGTTGGCGAACAATGGTCATTAGCGTAGATACTGGCCGAGGCGTGTGCGAGCGATTTAATAATGCGTCGCGAGTGGGCGTCGCCCGTCACCGACGGAACACACCAATGGGTGTCCGATATATGTTCCGTCGACGCGACGCGATGCGACGGACCCCGACGATCTCTGTGTGTACGTCGCCGCACAAAGGAGTACATGTGCGAGATCATCTGTAATTACATGCTTTCAAACGCGACGATATCCGTCCTCTTGTTAACCGTTTTCGTTCTCCTTCTGTTTCAGGTGAGTTCACAGTCGCTACGGTTGCTTGTCGATTAACGAGGCGTCACCGACACGTCCTCCCCGGTGAGTGGGCGACTCTGTTGCTTCTTCTTACGAGAATCCTTAAGCTCCGTACACAGTCGTTAGTCCCATCTTCGTTTTAACCCACCTGGGACGTCTGTACTTCGTACTGGGTCTGAGGAATATTTCAGAATGTAATTTTAGAATTACTAGACTGCGGATTTTATGCATTTATAACATGTAATTCGAAACAGTGCAGAGATTAAAAGACTTCTAGAGTCTAGAGTATAAACCCTTTGCACTCGGAGCTATTTCAACTAAAAAATCAAACATTTATTCTAACCTAGAATATTTCCATTGTACATAATTTTTTTTCATTATATGCGTACGAAACTGATATAGTACCTCATACAATATTTAAATGTTTAGTAATTTATTACATATAAACAAATTTAATCATATAAACAATATTCTGAATAATGGTGTAACAATTTGTAGCGGCGCTTCAGACTCGCCATTCGAGTGCTAAGGGTTAATGTACCATTTCCAACTTATCAATATTATCAAAGCTAGAAAGACGTTCGAATTTAGCTCGCGTTCCCTGCAACAGATGCAGTATTTATTTTGCATAAAAATCCGCAGTCTATTGATTACAGAAGGTCTAATGTACGAAACGGAAATTCATTCTGCAGTTCATAAATCTTGCATCACATCAATGTCCATTTTACAAAGAACAATCGTCCTATAAAAGCCCCCATGAACATAGAAAATATTCAATTGCGTAAACACGTAGCACCTTTCATTTCTTCAACGTTTCGCAATTAAAGTCAGACCACAAAGAAGCCGCCACCATCTGCTTAAAGCATGTCTCATCATTATCAACGGCTAAAATATTCCCAACAAAAATGCAACAAACCTTGAAGTCAACGTTCAGGTAGTATAACCTTCGCATTGTACCCTGGGGTCTACCGTGACTCCAGCAAACAATTCTTGTATACTTCATTTCGACTAACTATCTCGGTAAATTTTCACGGGAATTTGTAGGAAGACTAACGTGCCATAAGCAAACCAAAAATCGTTTCGAAGAAATTTTCATTTTCTCGGGGGGATTCTCGCGTTCGATCTCCAATTACCGAACCGTGTAATAGGCTTAAGTCGCGTTCCCACTGTCGGGAGTTTTCTAATTTTCGGGACAAAGAATAACTCGCAACGTGAACGTGACTCGGCTGATCTCCTTAACGACGAGGAATCGGGAGGGAAAAGAAGCGGCGTGAAGAAAAAAAAGGAAGAAAGAGAAAGAGAGAGAGGGAGAAAGAGTGAGAGTAAGGGGGAGCAAGAGATAGATGAGGGACGTGCGGTTGGGTCCGTTCCGAGACGATAGAAAACGAAGGAAACATGGCGACTTTTGGGCCATATGGCGTTTACGGATACCCAAGCACCGTAAAACCTCCACGGACATAACCTGACCTCTCCTTCCCGTTCCTCCTCCTCGCCCCCCCCCCCACTCTCTCTCTCTCTCTCTCTCTCTCTCTCTCTCTCTCTCTCTCTCTCTTTCCAGCATGAGGCCGTCTCGAACCGAACGGGAGCCTTAATCAACAACCGTCAGGCCCTTAAAGGACGACGAATGGTCTCGGCTCTCTCGGAGTCACGAAACCGACCTGCTACGCCGGTAGCTGTCGGATCGAATTCGATCCTTCCGTTCGAAATAAAACGAGAGAAACTTTTTCCTATCCGTTACGAATTTCCGCTCTTGCCCACGGAGAAAATTTCTCCCCGGGCTCTCGCCCGAGCATTCAGCAAAATTAATTCACTCGCTCCACTCCTTCTGCGATGGCGTTTCCCGTGCACGATGCTTGATCGGTTTCGGAGCTGTTCTCAGCTCGCAACCTCCATTTTCGAAACTGTTTTTGATAATATTAATAATTTTCAGAGCTTCTGCAATTTTACAAAATATATATGGCGTTAGAATCCGTTTTTTAACCCATATGTGAACCTTCAAAATGCACTTTAATCCTTTGCGGACGCGTGTCTGTTGACAGTCGCCCAATCAATTTTACCGTTCTGCGACTGCAAATAATTTTTATAGAAATTATTACTCTCAAAAAATATGAAATTTTTTACTCAACACAACCCGTTTCCCTTCATTTAATTCGTACACTTAACTCTTCAAAATGCAATTTTGTTTCACAAGGAAAATTTAATTCAGACCCATCAAGAACTATGCGAAAAATAATTCCCGTCCGCTAAGGGTTAAAATATGATTATGATAGTGTTGCTATTGCCGCGCTTCTTGCACGTTTCTATTTCGGTTTGAACGACTTCGAAAGAATTGCAGACTTTACTGAAATTTTTGGTAAGCTCAGCAGGAGACGGTGGATTTTTATGCAAAACAAAAATGGTCTCCATTCGTTGCAGACACAGGAGCTACATGTATATTTGTTGTGTCTTCTCGTAGTCAATTTAATACTTTGACTGCCAAAGCAATAACCTCACAAAATTTCATAAAATCGAAATCATTTATTTGATAAATTAACCGTTGAAAAATTAAAATTGTGAGACACGAAGTAGACCTTTAACCTTCTTACATTGTCTAGATATTAACCAAATTTGGTGCACTGATTATATTAGCGTAATAGTTAATTTTTAGATATCAATAGATAATTCCGTCACTCATATATACATATTATTTACTGCCGATTATTTCATCAATGACTATGGTTTACGGCTAAGGAGTTTTTATACTGTATCTTTCAACAGCCATAGCAATTCCAATCTTGAACCAACAGCTCACCCTCAGTAACGTCATCTAATTACATCTCGTTTGGGATGTATTATGTAAAAGAATATTTTTAACATTTCTTTCACTACAACTATAGTAAAGTCGATTAATAGACTTCCGGTAGACAAAATGTTAAAGCCTATAATTTTTATTCTGCATGAAAATCCTCAGCCTAGTAACAACCCCTTGACACAGTTCTTCGAATAAAATTCGAAGAGGACTTCGCTGAGGTCGAAACTAGGCGAACAGAGCATAGTTCGCGAAAGGTGTTGAAAACGCAAACAGGCGTTGGCATGTAGAACAAACGTAACCGCCGTACCGGGGGCGTTGCGTGTGATTGAACCGCAAGAGCATGGTCGCGTGGCTGAAACAGAACAGAAAAATGCGAGCGGGAGGGAAAGAAAATGCGAACGGGATGGAAAAGGGCAACGTTGCGGCGGTGGGATCCAGAACCAGGCACCAAGCAAGGCACGATCTACCGTGAGATCTCGCCGGAAATCGGAACTGGCTCGGGCAAACCTAATCTAAGCTCGATCCGACCCCCGAGACACCGGCCCGGCTAGCACCGTTCGCGGCGTTACGGCCGTTGGACGCACACACAAGCGCGACCCCGCACGTTTCGCGCGATTATGCGAGCTACCGCTATGCAGATCGATCCCCCGAGTCGAAGGTGAGGGCCTGTCGACCGGTGAACACGTCCGTGTGCTACGTAGGTATGTCCATGCTACTCGGTTCTCCCTCGAATTCCGCTGCGGATTGGCTACCCGGTTTAATAACCGACCCTGGAGCTGGATATCTGTTTGCCGAGACTCGTAATTGATTTTTATTTTTGGTCTTTAGGGAATTTGCTCCCTTGTCGACCTCTGTGGCCAATGGATATGGGGTAGTTTTTAATTGCGTAACGATACTACTACAATTAACAGTTCATTATTAGTCCTGAAGTCTGCTATGGCTCGTATTTAAATTTTGGTTCTTGTTCTTTTGGAAGTCATCGAGTATTGAGACATTTTTGATTTATTACGAGTAACATTGTACTAGAGTGGGTGTAGGCAATTGTGAGATATGCTGAGACTTGTTTTTGGATTTTGATTTTGGTCTTTGGGTATTCTAGACATCCAGAATGCCACAAGAATACGACGTTGAAAATGTTAATAGTCGGCAAGTGTGTTGACACTTTTATTTGATTAGTCCCTGGATTTTTTGGATCTTCAGAATTGATCCTTGGAATTTTTGAAATATTGAATTTCCGTCTCTGGAAGTTTCGGATCTTAGAATTTTTGGTCCTTCAGATTTTGATCTCTGGAATCTTTAGGCCTTCAGATCTAGGTCTCTGGAATTTTTGAGTCTTTTAAATTTTGATCTCGGAAAGTTTTGGATCTTTAGATCTAGGTCTCTGGAATTTTTGAGTCTTCTAAATTTTGATCTCTAGAATTTTTGTTTTCCTAACTTTGGTTTCTGGAATTTTTGTTCTCTTAAATTTTGATGCTTGGAATTTTGAAATCGTTTAAGTTTCAATCTCTGAAATTTTTGAGCTCTCAGATCTATGTCTGCGAAATCTTTGGATCTTTTAAATTTTGATCTCGGAATCTATAGGCCTTCAGATCTAGGTCTCCGAAATCTTTGAATCTTTTAAATTTTGATCTCGGAAAGTTTTTAATCTTCAGATCTAGGTCTCTGGAATTTTTGAGTCTTCTAAATTTTGATCTCTAGAATTTTTGTTTTCTTAACTTTGGTTTCTGGAATTTTTGTTCTCTTAAATTTTGATTCCTGGAATTTTGGAATCGTTTAAGTTTCAATCTCTGAAATTGTTGAGCCTTCAGATCTTGGTGTCCGAAATCTTTGAATCTTTTAAATTTTGATCTCGGAAAGTTTTGGATCTTCAGATCTACTCAGGTCTCAGGAATTTTTGTGTCTTCTAAATTTTGATCTCTAGAATTTTTGTTTTCCTAACTTTGGTTTCTGGAATTTTTGTTCTCTTAAATTTTGATGCTTGGAATTTTGGAATCGTTTAAGTTTCAATCTCTGAAATTTTTGAGCTCTCAGATCTATGTCTGCGAAATCTTTGGATCTTTTAAATTTTAATATCTAGAATTTTTGTTCCCTTAAATTGTTAGACCTTTATGTTTTGATCTATGAAATGTTTGGGTTTTCAAATTTTGGTTTCTGTAACTTTTGGTCCTTTATGGTCTCCATAGAAATATGTGAATACCGAGAATGTTTAAATTATTATATATTCCAATAGTCCTACTCGTGAGTAGAACTCGTGAAATCACAATTTTCTCACACGCAGAAGCCGTAACAAGATTTGTTCCACTCGTGTATTCCCTGCACTGATATGCAATTTCATTTTTAAGCCAGTACGAAGAAGTTTGTCGTTCGAGCATGATTGACGACACATTCAAAGTGTTAATATGTCACTCGAATGATGTATTTACAACGTTTCAGTGTTGCTAAGATTGTACCCACATACAATCCAATTGTAAATATATATCACGTTCGTTGCATGCCTGCATTCGCGTCATGACATTAGAGTACAAACACTGATAACAGAAAAATCTATTGACTAAACCAAACACTCAAGAGAAACTTTATACTTTCAGTTTGAACCTTGTAGAAGCAACGATCAATACAAGGAAAAGATCACAAATGCCATAATCTGTCAGAAGTACTTCGCGTTTTGCATTTGCTGTAAATCTAATGCATTATTGTGTGCATTAATGTGTTTTTCATGCATTAAAAGTGTAACCAATAAATCTATAAACATCTAGAATCTCTTAAAAATAACATCGTCCAATGAGAAATCACGAAATAGTGTCTACGGTTCTTTTTAGTTACACGGTCGGTCCCGATTAGTCTACAAGAAACTAATGCAAAATGAAATTCTGCAGACAACATCATTACTTCCAAAGCATTACAAACATCACTAACAAATTCTCAAACCCCAAAAATTAACATTCTCCAAGAAGAAATCTCAATGCAGTGTCCATCACTCTCTATAGTTACAAGGTCGGCTCCGATCAATCCATAAGAAACTAACGCAAAATTAACTTCTATACACAATTTCCAATACCAGTGCTCTCATAGCATCAATTATGTAACCAACAAATTTTCAAATCCCTCAAAATTAACATCACCCAATGAGAAATCCCAAAACAGTAACCCACGGTTCTTTACAGCAGGGGTGGCCAACTTCAATATATATATATATATTATTAATAAATATTATTAATGTATATTCTAAATAAAATATGTTGGTTTAATACCCTCTCCCCCATTGTCACTTAGTAGTACACAAGACATTTTTAAGAAAAAAATATTCGTATAATATCA